>OW052210.1:37500-9918663 GCA_932527185.1 Ecliptopera silaceata
GGGAGGCCTTCTTCCACTGTGGGCCAGGGCTGTGGGTACGCTTTCGCACTCTTCCATGGCCCCGACAGTGTCGGCTCCATATCATTGGAGACCCCATTCTGTGCCTAAGGCTTAACTCCTCCTTTCTCTTACGAGAGCTGCGCTGATGATCGCGCGCTCCTCCTCGAGGCTTGTGAGTGGACGACGGCTACAACACACCTTCGTGCCGTCGCCCAAGCCTATTATGGTGGACGAATTTCATGGAGGCTCTGCCTCCACCTCCTTCCACGTCCAGCTCTCCGGCTGCGGATCGGCAGATCGGAGGTTATCTCTCTCTCTCGTTCCGCATTTTCTTTCTGCGACATTACTGTTTCGCAGAAAGTCAACACCTCATTCCAAGACGTCTCACTTTCCAACATTGACTTAATCAATGTTGGAAGAGAGAGGTCGTTCCCAACGACAGAGACGAGGGCACTGCGCTCCTCCGCCCAAGCTGTACACACCTCCACTGTGTGTCTTGCAGTGTCCTCGTCGCACCCACAATGGTGGCACGCGGTTGTCGGTTCCCTTCGGGCTATTTGGCACAGGTACTTCCCAAAGCACCCATGCCCTGTCAGCACCTGGACCAGCCGGAAGGAAAGCGGCCCGCGCGCCCTATTCAACCACTCATCAAGAACTGGTCGGACAGCCTCAATTGTCCAACGGCCAGCACTAGGCTCTAACAGCCGTTCTCTCCACTCTTCGACCAATGCCATCTGTAGATGACGCTTCCAAGCGAGCTCCATTTCCGCTGGTGGCGGATACTCTCCCCTGGACCGAAGCTCAATTCGTCTTTTATAGGATGCCGACAGACACTCCGCCTCTAAGTCCCATGGGGGAGTACCCGCCAGAAGACACGCCGCCTCTCTGGAGACTGTGCGATACCCGCGAATGACACCAATGGCCATCACCCTCTGAGCTTTGTTCAGCAGGCTTATATTCCTGTTGGCCAACGGTGCCCACACTGGGGCCCCATACAGGGCCATGGACCGCACGACCCCCAGATACAGGCGGCGGCTGGCCGTCTTTGGTCCTCCGATATTAGGCAAAAGGCGTTTAAGTGCGTTCGCTGCTCCCATCAATCGGGGGACCATACGAGTAAAATGCTCGTGGAAGCTCCACCTACTGTCGAGGCAGAGCCCAAGATATTTTATCTTGGAGTCTACCTCGATATTGACCGCTCCTATGCTGATGTGGGAGCCACGTGGTGGCGCCCGTCGGGGGCCATGAAAGCATATAGCTTCCGACTTGTTGAGCGCCACCCGGAGTCCCAACGAACCTATCCTATCAACGACGTGTGCCACCGAGACCGTGACAAGACTGACAGCTTCCTCAAATGTGTCACCTCGGGCAGTCACGAGTGTATCGTCCGCGTAACATACCACGCCAGCACCCACATTGAGCGTCCCCCGAAGAACCCAGTCATAACCGATGTTCCACAGGAGCGGCCCGAGGACCGAACCCTGTGGAACACCGCATGACATTTCTCTCCTGATCAGCCTGCCTTCTCGACCAGTGTACGTAATGTACCTGCCCGTTAGGTAGGCCGACACGATCCTACTAAGATAAGAAGGCACTTCATGGTACTTCAGTGCCTCCCTAACGCAAGCCCACGGTAGTGTATTGAACGCGTTGGCTATATCTAAAGATACTGCCAACATTACACCACCGCTGGCCACCACTTCTTCTGAGCAGGCTTTCACGAGACTGATCGCATCAATCGTCGATCTTCCTACTCGGAATCCAAACTGATGTTCGGATAAATCCGGTCCCTGTCGACGAAGATGTTGAACAAGGCGGGCAGCAATTATCCTCTCGAATAACTTGTCCGCCTCATTCAACATCACTAGGGGTCGATAAGCGGACGGTGAATCTGCTGGGCGCCCCTCCTTCTTAAGCAGAACGAGCCTGCCCGTCTTCCATTTAGTTGGAAATTGGCCCACTTCCAGGCAAGAACTAAGCAACCCTCGAAAACGGTCCCCCAGTTCCCTCAGCGCTAAAACCCAGGCTCTACCGTGTATGCCGTCGGGCCCCGGAGCTTTATTTTTGGCCTTAAGTTTAAAAATGGCTAAATTCAGCTCTGCCTCCGAAACCCTAGCCACCTCACCTTCGTCCTGTCTAGGTTCATTGTCCTCTGGAACCATTTCTGGAGGCACGAACCCCGTGTCATTTGGAAATAGGCCAGAAACAACACCCTCCACCAGTTCTGGTTCTAGACTCTCGGTTAGTGGGGGCGCCCATGGTCGGATTTTACCCCGAACCATTTTATACGGACGTCCCCATGGATCGTCATTTAGAGTCTGAAGGAGTTCCGCCTGCTCACGCTCTTTTGACGAGCTAATGGCCAGCTGCAGCGCTTTAGAAGAAGCTCTGTAATTTGCGTACAGCCGATCCTCTTCTTCTTCGTCCCTTCGTCGCCTTCGCCGGTATCTGGTGTACTCGCGTCGGGCCTCTACGCAGCTTCTGCGGAGGTCTGCAATTTCTTGGGACCACCAGTACACACTCCGTCTGGGAGCTTGTGGTTTGGCTCGAGACATGCTAGCGTCGCAGATCTGCGTCATTGCGTTCTGGAACCATTCCACCTCCTCCTCTATCTCCTCCGGTTCATGTGATGGGGTCTCCCAAGCCCGGACGATCGCCGCCTCAATCAGTAAGTTACTGTCAAGGCTTCTCAGAGCCCATCTGGGTGCCCTTGCAGTTTCACCGCTTTGACGCCTGTCACCAGTGCTTGAGGAGACGGAGACATTGAAACGGATATATAAATGATCCGAAAGAGTCTCCACCTCCTCAAGCACCTTCCATTCACTGACACGATGCGCCAAAACGGGGGATGCAAAGGTGATATCTACAATCGAACCCCCATTCCGGCGCACACACGTATTGATCGACCCCTGATTCAAAACACAGAGGCCGGTTGTCGTCACCCATTCCTCCAGCGTCTCGCCCCATGGATCCGTTACCGGGGATCCCCATGCCATAGCTTTGGCATTGAGATCCCCTGCAACGAGCACAGGACGGGGGTGAGTCTGGCCAATAAAGGCTCCCACCCTATCGAGAAACGCTTCGAGTTCGGATCGAGTTGCATTGGGTGAAAAATAGACACCAATGACAACTCCTTCTCTCCATCTGGCTGCTACATAGCCCCTACCCTTAGCGACCACAGTAAGGGGTCCGACAACCGCCGAGGAAACAATAGCCACCGAACCGTCAACATCTCCTACCCAGTTATTCCGAGAAGGAATGAAGTACGGCTCGGAGACTATCGCTACTTCTATCATCCACTGCGCCATAGACTGCAAGAGCAAGTCCTGAGCTCCGGCGCAGTGGTTGACATTAGCCTGGAGAAAGTTATGGGCCATACTGACACCTTATCCCACGAACATCCCTTCCTCCCCCGTCGGTTGGGACGGAGCGCTGTTCTCGGCCGTAGGCTGAGCCTTTTTCTTTTGCTTAGGTGGGGAGCACTTTTTACTCCCCAGTAAGTGATCCGCCGGTTTGTTTGCAGATGCACAAAGCGAGCATCTAGGTGTAACTGCTACACAATCAGCCGCCTTGTGACCGACACGACCACAACGATAACATTCGTTGCTGCGGTCTACTTCGTTCGTGCATTTAGCACGTACATGTCCATTCTCTAGACATCTGTAACACCTCATGGGTCTAGGTTTCAGCAGTGTTACAGTCGCCAAAACCCAACCAACCTTAAGACGGCCAGTGGCCATTACCTTTTTTACGGATGCCACCGGGCAGCTCACACAGACAGAGCTGTTGCCCCATGAATCCCGCCGAAGCACTCCAACCTTCACTGATTCCATGGGGCAACCACCATACTCTACGACCGCAGCAATAACATCCTCAGACGTAGCCGAGTCGCACATTCCCGTGACTCGCATCGCAGCACTCTTCGTAGGCCTTGCAATATTGGCTACTCCTCCAATGGCCTCTCTCAGCTTTTGTGCCAATGAATCAGCTTGTGCAGCGCTTGCCACACCCGGAACTTCCATAATACGGGCACCCGTGGCTGTTTCGCGAAGGCGCACGCCATTTATGCCACAGTCAGCTAGGGCAATTTTTGCTCGCGCTTCCCTCAGCACATCTGCATAGCTGACGCCTTTCTCAGCGGCTTCCGGCTGCAGTGTTATCACTACAGCCGAAGACCGTGGAGGGCGCAACTTCCCCGCACCAGACGTTCGCGCAGCCTTTGATGGTGCAGCAGCTCCCGGCTTCTTCTTTGACGCTGGTGGTGCGTTTGGAGCTCCAGGTTTAGGGCCACCCTTCTTTTTTGAGCCTCGCTTCCGACCTACAGTCGTCCACTCGTCATCCTTCTGCGTCGGCTGCTCACGCCGCTCTGATGCTGGCACTGCCTTTTTAGGCTGTGGGGCAGCTGCTGGCTCTTTATTACGATCCGACGCAAGCGGCGGACGTACTCGACGCTCTGGTGGGAGGCGCTCCTCAAGCACTTCTAGCCGAGCGTTCATCATGCTGCCCACTTGTATCATGATGGAGCGCGTCAGCTCTTCCACCCCAACACCCAAGCCGGACGATGCCAATGGGGCCTCCTTCTGTGCCGGTATGTGTTGCGCCTGTGGAGGCAGCGTCTTTGAAGTATTCAAAGACGACTGCGACTCTGGTGTCTTCGCGGTTCGTGAAGCTACCACCTCCTTTCTGAGCTCCGCCATTTCTGTGCGGAGTTCGGCAACCTCTGCACGTAGCCGGGTATTATCTCTCTGCAGTTTTTCGGTCTCCTCCGTAGAGGACCGCTTGCAGAGGATTTCCGTTGCCATTTTGATGGAGGCAACAGACTCCTTCAATGCACGAACAAAAGTTCCTTTCAGGTTCCCGGACTTTGTCGCCACATTGTAGACAATGTCTAGGTCCCCGAAGATCCTCTCTGTTAGAGCAGTGGCTGTTCCACTGCCCACTTCTTCCGAACCAGAAGCCACCTGTCCTAAAGCCGTCCAATGTTCTTGGGCCTTCTGTATTTGCTCTTCGACCAGGTTTTGAGCCTCAACTGCCCTCTCATTTTTACGTTTTAAGAAAACGTCCCTCTTTCGTCGACATTCTGCGATACTTGAGGACTCAAGTATCACAGAACGCCGACTTTCCGCACCACTAGATCCCTCCGAATCATCTCGGCGCCGTCTTTTGGGGCCTTCACGCCAGAATCTGCTATTCTCAGCAGACCGCACTGCCATGGCCATTCCTGCGCTTGAGTCTGAATCGCACTCAATCGCAGGAACGGCCACCGCCATTCTACCAATCTCATCGTCTTGGGTCGTTCCCAAATAGCGGCTGTTGCCCCCCCCAGAATACGAGGGGCTGAGTGCTAATGCACTGGAGGATTCTCCGACCTCTTGGAGGTCGGTACCTCCCTGGGGTAGTTGTTTTCTACAGGACGCCATTTTCATATTTTTTTTTTTCCTTTTTTGAGGGATGTGGTTCCCTGTGGACGCCCTAGCGGCCGGGTTCCCCCTGACCATGCATCCCCTCGGCGGGCGTCAGACCAACTGAACAAAGTCTATTTTGGGATTCGGTAACACATAACATTTAAACACATTTACATCAAGAAGAAGACAACAAACACAAAAAGGAAAACAGAACAATTAACAGAAGACACAAAGACATACACATTAAAGCCACGAAGGTGAGGCAAGTGCGAATTCCCCAGAGAATTCCACTAATGCACACTTCACATCCACACAACAAACAAGTTGCAGGATTCCCACAAAACCGTCCAGGCAAAAGAGCCCAGACCCTCCATAGGTAGAAAAATCTACCCTGCCTCATCACACTGTGCCTTTTGCTATTCAAAAGGACACGCGGAGAGGCCCACCGTGTCGGGTTATTGGCCACCATGAAGAACTACTACAGTACTCTGCAGCAGTTCTTCACGGTGTTACCAGGGTGCACCACGAGGAGGTTACCCGACCTAGCACCCCAACCTAACCTAACCTAACCTAACCTAACCTAACCTAACCTAACCTAACCTAACCTAACCTAACCTAACCTAACCTAACCTAACCTAACCTAACCTAACCTAACCTAACCTAACCTAACCTAACCTAACCTAACCTAACCTAACCTAACCTAACCTAACCTAACCTAACCTAACCTAACCTAACCTAACCTAACCTAACCTAACCTAACCTAACCTAACCTAACCTAACCTAACCTAACCTAACCTAACCTAACCTAACCTAACCTAACCTAACCTAACCTAACCTAACCTAACCTAACCTAACCTAACCTAACCTAACCTAACCTAACCTAACCTAACCTAACCTAACCTAACCTAACCTAACCTAACCTAACCTAACCTAACCTAACCTAACCTAACCTAACCTAACCTAACCTAACCTAACCTAACCTAACCTAACCTAACCTAACCTAACCTAACCTAACCTAACCTAACCTAACCTAACCTAACCTAACCTAACCTAACCTAACCTAACCTAACCTAACCTAACCTAACCTAACCTAACCTAACCTAACCTAACCTAACCTAACCTAACCTAACCTAACCTAACCTAACCTAACCTAACCTAACCTAACCTAACCTAACCTAACCTAACCTAACCTAACCTAACCTAACCTAACCTAACCTAACCTAACCTAACCTAACCTAACCTAACCTAACCTAACCTAACCTAACCTAACCTAACCTAACCTAACCTAACCTAACCTAACCTAACCTAACCTAACCTAACCTAACCTAACCTAACCTAACCTAACCTAACCTAACCTAACCTAACCTAACCTAACCTAACCTAACCTAACCTAACCTAACCTAACCTAACCTAACTTAACCTAACCTAACCTAACCTAACCTAACCTAACCTAACCTAACCTAACCTAACCTAACCTAACCTAACCTAACCTAACCTAACCTAACCTAACCTAACCTAACCTAACCTAACCTAACCTAACCTAACCTAACCTAACCTAACCTAACCTAACCTAACCTAACCTAACCTAACCTAACCTAACCTAACCTAACCTAACCTAACCTAACCTAACCTAACCTAACCTAACCTAACCTAACCTAACCTAACCTAACCTAACCTAACCTAACCTAACCTAACCTAACCTAACCTAACCTAACCTAACCTAACCTAACCTAACCTAACCTAACCTAACCTAACCTAACCTAACCTAACCTAACCTAACCTAACCTAACCTAACCTAACCTAACCTAACCTAACCTAACCTAACCTAACCTAACCTAACCTAACCTAACCTAACCTAACCTAACCTAACCTAACCTAACCTAACCTAACCTAACCTAACCTAACCTAACCTAACCTAACCTAACCTAACCTAACCTAACCTAACCTAACCTAACCTAACCTAACCTAACCTAACCTAACCTAACCTAACCTAACCTAACCATATATACAACTTTTAAAATTTCGCGCTAAAACATTTTTATTTGTCGCGAAATAATTTACTATAGGTGCGCATAGATATAATAAGTAGTAGGAATAAGCGTTCACCCAAAAATATTCGTGTTTTAACACGATTTTCAAAATTTATTCGAACTTTGACATTTTTAGTAGTTTTTATTAGATATTTCGCAATTTTCGGTGGATTTCTCTGCTTCTTTCTGCTGGAACACGATCGCCTGGGGCGCCCGCGTGGACCTGCAAAAGAAAAACAGCGAAATTAGCACATTTAAAATTAAAAAATCGCCCTCCACCCACCCGGTCCGCATTTACTACGTAAAGTTGCATCAATTTCGACAGACCGAAACCCGTATTTGACGTATTTACTTCTGGTTTTCACCAGAATTACGGACGTTACCTTGGGAAAGGTAAATAATTTTAATTTTAGCGACGTTTACGACTACGTAATTAATTTTAAGTTAGTTTTAGTATATACAATTTGACAAAATCATTAACAAATCATTAACATTTTACAACTTATACAATTTTACATTAGATTCATTCCCTTATCCCCTATTTTTAGTGTCCCCCAAATTCAAACACCATGTTTGGTTTTCGCACCCCGTCGAAAGGCTCCAAGCCCTCTCAAGAGCCCCCCCGTAGGATCTCCACTGGCACACCACCAGCAGTGCCAGTGAGTGAGCGGCCTACGTCGAGCGTTCGGAGAAGCATCGGGGAGTGGGAGTCTGGCAGAGCGGACCCACTCACCCCAACTTCTCCGAAGAAGGTTGTGCCGGTGGAACCCCCGAAGACGAAAAAGGTGTTTTCACAGGGAAGTAAAGTGGCTGCGAAGGTACCTGTGGAAGCTTCGGGGAGTCCACCGACTCAGCCCAAATACACCAGTCGCTTGGCGGAGGCCAAGGCCTGTCTCACCAAGGCCAAGCTCAACTTGGGCAACTCTAGAAACATTAAGACCGAGATAAAAAACGAGGTCCTACACGCAATTGAGAGACTGTATCACCTAGTAAAGGAGTCGGAAAGTGACTGTGGAAAGATAAATAAGAAAATTGATGGTCAGGAAAAAGAAAGAGAAAAGCCAGAGCCAATGAAAGAAATGAGGAAGGAAGAAAAAGACCTGATAGTAAAAATTGAGGAGCATGCTAACCTAATAAGAGAGAACAGTGAAAGGATGAAAAAGCTACAGGAGAAAATGGACGAACATCAGGATAAACTTGAGAGGCAATCATACGCGAGTGTAGTAGCGGCTCAGCCCGGAAGGCAGCTTCCTGAGCGGGCCGCACTATACTCGGTGATTGTGACCTCAAAGGACGAGACTGAAAAAGGAGATGAAGTTCTGGGAAGAATACGCGATACGATCAAGGCGAAGGAAGGAGGAATTGAAATTGAAAACATCAGGAAGGCAAAGGACAGAAAAGTAATAGTGGGATGTAAAACGGAAGAGGAAAGGCAAAAAGTCAAAGAACGGTTAAGGGGTGCGGAAGAGTATTTAACAGTAGAAGAAATTAAAAATAAAAACCCTTTAGTAATACTCAAAAATGTATTCACTTTCAATAGTGATCAAGACATAATAAATTCCATTTGGCAACAGAATTCAAAAATTTTAAAAGATCTAGATAAAACCGCAAACAAAATTGATGTTGTGTACAAAAAGAAAACCAGAAACCCTCAGACGCATCACGTCGTCATGAGAGTGTCTCCCGCAGTATGGCAGCGCCTGGTCCACGCTGGGACCGTCGTCATAGACCTCCAGCGAGTACAAGTGGCTGACCAGTCTCCACTTGTACAATGCTCGCTGTGTCTGGGCTATGGCCACGGACGACGGTTCTGCGTGGAGACCACCGTCAAGTGCAGCCACTGCGGGGGGCCTCACATGAGGACAGAGTGCGCCGACTGGCTCGCCGGTGCGACCCCTTCCTGCTGCAACTGTTTGCACGCAAAGGCTGATAAGGCAGACCACAGCGCCTTCAGCTCTGAGTGTGCAATCAGGAGGAAGTGGGACGCACTGGCCAGAGCCACAATAGCCTACCACTGCTAAAGTGGCCCCAGGCAGTGAGATATGCGATCAACACCACTACCACCGATGTGCCAAGAAAAAAGCTGTCCAAGTAAACGGTCTGGGCCATGTTGAACATGGGCCGCCGATTACCCCTGAAATGCAAAAAATGCACTCGATGGGAAGAGCCTCGGGGGCACAAAAGAGAAGAGTGGCCATAAACTGTAACATAGTAAATAATAATAGTATAAGTAAACAATTAATAATTAGTTATATAAGTCTTGTTGGCCGTTATATATTAAAATATATAAACCAAACAGCAATAATTTTAAGCATAGTACTAATAAAAAACAGTAAAATAGGATATTAAAAAACCAGAAAACAACAAAAACAGATACTTTATAAAAATAGTTTGTATAATAGTTAAAAATTTAATAATTAGTCTTAAGTTGTAAGTAAAAACACGTTAGTAAATAATTTTAGATTAAAAACACGTTAGATAGTAAACACATTAGTAAAACTGAACAGTAATTATAATCTCGATATCTGAACTAGTAAGTATTTGAACATAAAATATAGATAAAATTAGCACAAAATAGATATAAAAATTTAAGTCAAAATTTACATTAGCTATTTTTTTTAGAAAAACAATCTTAGATATAAAATTAATAAAACAGTATTAAAAAAGACTCGGCTTATTGCTGGGGGACACTGTAATACCGATAGAACGGTATTGTTCTAAAAAAAAAAAAAAAAAAACCTAACCTAACCTAACCTAACCTAACCTAACCTAACCTAACCTAACCTAACCTAACCTAACCTAACCTAACCTAACCTAACCTAACCTAACCTAACCTAACCTAACCTAACCTAACCTAACCTAACCTAACCTAACCTAACCTAACCTAACCTAACCTAACCTAACCTAACCTAACCTAACCTAACCTAACCTAACCTAACCTAACCTAACCTAACCTAACCTAACCTAACCTAACCTAACCTAACCTAACCTAACCTAACCTAACCTAACCTAACCTAACCTAACCTAACCTAACCTAACCTAACCTAACCTAACCTAACCTAACCTAACCTAACCTAACCTAACCTAACCTAACCTAACCTAACCTAACCTAACCTAACCTAACCTAACCTAACCTAACCTAACCTAACCTAACCTAACCTAACCTAACCTAACCTAACCTAACCTAACCTAACCTAACCTAACCTAACCTAACCTAACCTAACCTAACCTAACCTAACCTAACCTAACCTAACCTAACCTAACCTAACCTAACCTAACCTAACCTAACCTAACCTAACCTAACCTAACCTAACCTAACCTAACCTAACCTAACCTAACCTAACCTAACCTAACCTAACCTAACCTAACCTAACCTAACCTAACCTAACCTAACCATATACAACTTATAAAATTTCGCGCTAAAACATTTTTATTTGTCGCGAAATAATTTACTATAGGTGCGCATAGATATAATAAGTAGTAGGAATAAGCGTTCACCCAAAAATATTCGTGTTTTAACACGATTTTCAAAATTTATTCGAACTTTGACATTTTTAGTAGTTTTTATTAGATATTTCGCAATTTTCGGTGGATTTCTCTGCTTCTTTCTGCTGGAACACGATCGCCTGGGGCGCCCGCGTGGACCTGCAAAAGAAAAACAGCGAAATTAGCACATTTAAAATTAAAAAATCAAAATTGGTAGTAAAAAGTCTTCATACTGAACGCGATTTTCATACAAATTATATACAACTTTTAAAATTTCGCGCTAAAACATTTTTATTTGTCGCGAAATAATTTACTATAGGTGCGCATAGATATAATAAGTAGTAGGAATAAGCGTTCACCCAAAAATATTCGTGTTTTAACACGATTTTCAAAATTTATTCGAACTTTGACATTTTTAGTAGTTTTTATTAGATATTTCGCAATTTTCGGTGGATTTCTCTGCTTCTTTCTGCTGGAACACGATCGCCTGGGGCGCCCGCGTGGACCTGCAAAAGAAAAACAGCGAAATTAGCACATTTAAAATTAAAAAATCAAAATTGGTAGTAAAAAGTCTTCATACTGAACGCGATTTTCATACAAATTATATACAACTTATAAAATTTCGCGCTAAAACATTTTTATTTGTCGCGAAATAATTTACTATAGGTGCGCATAGATATAATAAGTAGTAGGAATAAGCGTTCACCCAAAAATATTCGTGTTTTAACACGATTTTCAAAATTTATTCGAACTTTGACATTTTTAGTAGTTTTTATTAGATATTTGGCAATTTTCGGTGGATTTCTCTGCTTCTTTCTGCTGGAACACGATCGCCTGGGGCGCCCGCGTGGACCTGCAAAAGAAAAACAGCGAAATTAGCACATTTAAAATTAAAAAATCAAAATTGGTAGTAAAAAGTCTTCATACTGAACGCGATTTTCATACAAATTATATACAACTTTTAAAATTTCGCGCTAAAACATTTTTATTTGTCGCGAAATAATTTACTATAGGTGCGCATAGATATAATAAGTAGTAGGAATAAGCGTTCACCCAAAAATATTCGTGTTTTAACACGATTTTCAAAATTTATTCGAACTTTGACATTTTTAGTAGTTTTTATTAGATATTTCGCAATTTTCGGTGGATTTCTCTGCTTCTTTCTGCTGGAACACGATCGCCTGGGGCGCCCGCGTGGACCTGCAAAAGAAAAACAGCGAAATTAGCACATTTAAAATTAAAAAATCGCCCTCCACCCACCCGGTCCGCATTTACTACGTAAAGTTGCATCAATTTCGACAGACCGAAACCCGTATTTGACGTATTTACTTCTGGTTTTCACCAGAATTACGGACGTTACCTTGGGAAAGGTAAATAATTTTAATTTTAGCGACGTTTACGACTACGTAATTAATTTTAAGTTAGTTTTAGTATATACAATTTGACAAAATCATTAACAAATCATTAACATTTTACAACTTATACAATTTTACATTAGATTCATTCCCTTATCCCCTATTTTTAGTGTCCCCCAAATTCAAACACCATGTTTGGTTTTCGCACCCCGTCGAAAGGCTCCAAGCCCTCTCAAGAGCCCCCCCGTAGGATCTCCACTGGCACACCACCAGCAGTGCCAGTGAGTGAGCGGCCTACGTCGAGCGTTCGGAGAAGCATCGGGGAGTGGGAGTCTGGCAGAGCGGACCCACTCACCCCAACTTCTCCGAAGAAGGTTGTGCCGGTGGAACCCCCGAAGACGAAAAAGGTGCTTTCACAGGGAAGTAAAGTGGCTGCGAAGGTACCTGTGGAAGCTTCGGGGAGTCCACCGACTCAGCCCAAATACACCAGTCGCTTGGCGGAGGCCAAGGCCTGTCTCACCAAGGCCAAGCTCAACTTGGGCAACTCTAGAAACATTAAGACCGAGATAAAAAACGAGGTCCTACACGCAATTGAGAGACTGTATCACCTAGTAAAGGAGTCGGAAAGTGACTGTGGAAAGATAAATAAGAAAATTGATGGTCAGGAAAAAGAAAGAGAAAAGCCAGAGCCAATGAAAGAAATGAGGAAGGAAGAAAAAGACCTGATAGTAAAAATTGAGGAGCATGCTAACCTAATAAGAGAGAACAGTGAAAGGATGAAAAAGCTACAGGAGAAAATGGACGAACATCAGGATAAACTTGAGAGGCAATCATACGCGAGTGTAGTAGCGGCTCAGCCCGGAAGGCAGCTTCCTGAGCGGGCCGCACTATACTCGGTGATTGTGACCTCAAAGGACGAGACTGAAAAAGGAGATGAAGTTCTGGGAAGAATACGCGATACGATCAAGGCGAAGGAAGGAGGAATTGAAATTGAAAACATCAGGAAGGCAAAGGACAGAAAAGTAATAGTGGGATGTAAAACGGAAGAGGAAAGGCAAAAAGTCAAAGAACGGTTAAGGGGTGCGGAAGAGTATTTAACAGTAGAAGAAATTAAAAATAAAAACCCTTTAGTAATACTCAAAAATGTATTCACTTTCAATAGTGATCAAGACATAATAAATTCCATTTGGCAACAGAATTCAAAAATTTTAAAAGATCTAGATAAAACCGCAAACAAAATTGATGTTGTGTACAAAAAGAAAACCAGAAACCCTCAGACGCATCACGTCGTCATGAGAGTGTCTCCCGCAGTATGGCAGCGCCTGGTCCACGCTGGGACCGTCGTCATAGACCTCCAGCGAGTACAAGTGGCTGACCAGTCTCCACTTGTACAATGCTCGCTGTGTCTGGGCTATGGCCACGGACGACGGTTCTGCGTGGAGACCACCGTCAAGTGCAGCCACTGCGGGGGGCCTCACATGAGGACAGAGTGCGCCGACTGGCTCGCCGGTGCGACCCCTTCCTGCTG
Source organism: Ecliptopera silaceata (assembly GCA_932527185.1). Lineage (NCBI taxonomy): Eukaryota > Metazoa > Arthropoda > Insecta > Lepidoptera > Geometridae > Ecliptopera > Ecliptopera silaceata. The sequence goes on from OW052210.1 coordinate 51,305, forward strand.
CAACTGTTTGCACGCAAAGGCTGATAAGGCAGACCACAGCGCCTTCAGCTCTGAGTGTGCAATCAGGAGGAAGTGGGACGCACTGGCCAGAGCCACAATAGCCTACCACTGCTAAAGTGGCCCCAGGCAGTGAGATATGCGATCAACACCACTACCACCGATGTGCCAAGAAAAAAGCTGTCCAAGTAAACGGTCTGGGCCATGTTGAACATGGGCCGCCGATTACCCCTGAAATGCAAAAAATGCACTCGATGGGAAGAGCCTCGGGGGCACAAAAGAGAAGAGTGGCCATAAACTGTAACATAGTAAATAATAATAGTATAAGTAAACAATTAATAATTAGTTATATAAGTCTTGTTGGCCGTTATATATTAAAATATATAAACCAAACAGCAATAATTTTAAGCATAGTACTAATAAAAAACAGTAAAATAGGATATTAAAAAACCAGAAAACAACAAAAACAGATACTTTATAAAAATAGTTTGTATAATAGTTAAAAATTTAATAATTAGTCTTAAGTTGTAAGTAAAAACACGTTAGTAAATAATTTTAGATTAAAAACACGTTAGATAGTAAACACATTAGTAAAACTGAACAGTAATTATAATCTCGATATCTGAACTAGTAAGTATTTGAACATAAAATATAGATAAAATTAGCACAAAATAGATATAAAAATTTAAGTCAAAATTTACATTAGCTATTTTTTTTAGAAAAACAATCTTTGATATAAAATGAATAAAACAGTATTAAAAAAGACTCGGCTTATTGCTGGGGGACACTGTAATACCGATAGAACGGTATTGTTCTAAAAAAAAAAAAAAAAAAAAAAAACCTAACCTAACCTAACCTAACCTAACCTAACCTAACCTAACCTAACCTAACCTAACCTAACCTAACCTAACCTAACCTAACCTAACCTAACCTAACCTAACCTAACCTAACCTAACCTAACCTAACCTAACCTAACCTAACCTAACCTAACCTAACCTAACCTAACCTAACCTAACCTAACCTAACCTAACCTAACCTAACCTAACCTAACCTAACCTAACCTAACCTAACCTAACCTAACCTAACCTAACCTAACCTAACCTAACCTAACCTAACCTAACCTAACCTAACCTAACCTAACCTAACCTAACCTAACCTAACCTAACCTAACCTAACCTAACCTAACCTAACCTAACCTAACCTAACCTAACCTAACCTAACCTAACCTAACCTAACCTAACCTAACCTAACCTAACCTAACCTAACCTAACCTAACCTAACCTAACCTAACCTAACCTAACCTAACCTAACCTAACCTAACCTAACCTAACCTAACCTAACCTAACCTAACCTAACCTAACCTTTTTTTTTTTTTTTTTTTTTTTTTTTTGGTACCCAGGAAAACCTTTTATAGGTACCACTGACCCGGGGGGGCCAGTGGTTATGTGGGACTCCCGCCGAAGCGTATACCCGAACTAAAAACCTGGGGTGTTCCTCCATCGCCCGCTAAAGTGGGGATGCTTCGGCGTCGCTGTAGCGTTCCTAGGCATCCCCGGCGGCTGCCCGTGAGGGCGCACCTCACTCGTGTAAGATCGCACAAGCGATCGCGTCAGCGATCGCGTGAGCGATCTCGCACCCTCCGCATAAAGGCACCTCGGAACACGATATGAGGTGCCTTCCTGCCCGGAACCCTACGGGCCGAGCAAAGGACCCCCCGATCCTTTACCCGACAGGTCCCCGTCAGAGCGGCATGCGACTGGCGTAAGCCAGTCGCCTGCGACCCGTTCTCCGTCGACGGATCGGGTCCGAGAGGATGTTATCCTCTCGTTCCCTCTCCGCCGTCTCCTTAATGCACATCACCGCTTCCGAAAAAGCGGTGACGGCCCTCCAATTGATCTCACTGTCAGCCATAGCGCGAACTATGGCTGGCAGCGAGATGTCCACACCAATAACCTGCTGCAGGTCCGCCCGCTGCGCCGTCCAAGCAGGACAAACAGCACGGGTGTGCTCCGCCGTATCCTCGGCCGCACCGCAGTGATGGCACTCCATGGTGGGCTCACGACGCGCCACCCGACACAGATACCTCCCAAAGCAGCCATGCCCTGAGAGGATCTGCGTCAGGCGAAACGTTGGAGCCCCATGCCTGCGGTCGACCCATTCTTTGAGAACTGGCCTCACGGCAGCCACCACCTGCAAACCTGCCGTCGGGTTTGCCAACCTGTCATGCCAATGCCTGAAGAGATCCTCGCGGCCCAACTCTCTCCACCGCTGGATCTCCTCAGGCATTGGCCATCCACCACCTAACCTAACCTGCACGATTCTCCGGTAAACCGCCGCAAGGACCCTGGCTTCAAGGTCCCACGGCGGCGCACCGGATAACAAACATGCCGCCTCAAAAGATACCGAATGGTATGCGCGGCACGTCCTGCGTGCGACGACCCTCTGGGCTCGTCGCAAAAAGGCCAGACACACCGCGCTGAGACCCTCCGCCCAAATGGGCGCCCCGTACAGCGCCTTAGATCGCACCACCTGTGCGTAAAGGCGCCTGCACGAGACACTCGGTCCACCGATGTTGGGCATCAGCCCGCTGAGCACCCCGGCGAAAGCTAAAAGCTTAGGGGCTAGGCGCCGGAAGTGCTCTTCGAATCGCCAACGGCCGTCGAGAGTCAAGCCTAGGTACCGCATAGACTTCTCGACGGCGATAGGGGTGCCACCCACCACGATACTCTGACCGGCCGGAGGGGCTTGCCGAGGCCCATGAAAAACAAGGGCCTCGGATTTGGACAGGGCCACCTCCAAACCCAGAGCACGGATCCTCTGGACCACCTGGGCGACACCCGCCGTGGCCAAGATTGCCGCCTCGCGATAGGATCTGCCGCGGGCTGTGACGAGGGTGTCATCAGCATAGCAGATGACACCAACGCCGTGTAGATTGTGCCCGCGCAGAACGTGGTCGTACCCGATGTTCCACAGGAGCGGTCCGAGGACCGACCCCTGCGGAACACCGCACGACATCCTTCGCTCTCTCCACTCTCCATCCCGGGTCGCGTAGATCACGCCCCGATTAGAAAAATAATCGGCCACCAGGCTCTTCAGGTATTGTGGCATATTATGATACCTGAAGGCTTCCATTACGGTCTCGAAGGGCACAGAGTTGAAGGCATTCGCTATGTCTAGCGACACTGCCAACAACACTCCGCCCCCCGAGACCGCCTCATCTGCCAGGCTACGCACCCTGGAGATGGCATCCACCGTCGAGCGACCGTGACGGAAACCGTATTGTTCATCACTCAGGTTCGGACCAACCCGAACCAAATGTTGAACAATACGGTCTGCGATCACTCTCTCGAACAGTTTGCTCGTCTCGCTCAGCAACACGATGGGCCTATAAGCTGACGGAGAGTCAGCTGGGCGCCCACTCTTCCTTAGCAAGACCAACTTCCCGCGCTTCCAGCACTGCGGGAAGAGGCCCTGCACCAGGCACTCGGAGAAGAGCGCCCTAATCTCTCCGTCAAGCCCCTTCGCTGCATGAGCCAAGAGCCGTCCCGGGACACCGTCCGGCCCTGGAGCCGCGTTTTTTGACCGTAGCCGAAGAAGGGCCGCCTTGAATTCGACTTGGTCGACCGGCGGCACATCTTCTTCAGCCTGAACGTTCTCCTCAGCAGGTGCCATAGACGGTGGGCACCATGCGTCTCGCTGGGGGAAGAGGGTAGATACGACCCGTTCCACGAGCTCGGGCTCGAGAGTAGTGGTGAGTGGAGGAGCCCACGGTCTGAGCTTGCCCGTTACAGTTTTGTAAGGGCGCCCCCATGGGTCCAGGTTGAGCGACTCTAACCACTCTCTCCAAGCCGTCTCTTTCGCCTCTCCTATCGCCACCTGCAAGTCTTTACAGGCAGCGCTATAAGAGGCGTATCGGGTTGCCTCTTCCTCCTCGTCTCGCACCGCCCAACGGCGGCTGCGTGCGTACAGTCGCCGTGCGACGACGCAACACTTACGCAGGTCCCTAATCCCGTGGTTCCACCAGTACATGCGCCGCGGAGGCGACGACGTGGTGACTATCCGTGGCATTGAGGCGTCACATATACGCGTGAGCGCCTCGCCCAGTCTACCCGCCGCCATCTCGACGTTCGCCGTGTCTGTGCTGGAGAACCAGGACTCGACCACGGCTGCCTCAGCCGCAAGCTCCCTGTTCAGGCCCCGCAACGACCACCTTGGACCTGAACCAGCTGCAGCAGCCGGTACCTGCAAGGCGGCGGATGGAGTTATTTCGAAACGTATGTATCGATGATCCGATAACGTTTCGACCTCCGTCTCCACCCTCCAACCGAGAACGCGTCGCGCGATCGCCGATGAAGCGAACGTAATGTCCACTATCGACCCACCTAGTTGTCGCACGCATGTGTTCTCGGAGCCCCTATTAATGATCGATAGACCCAGGGACACCGCCCACTCCTCTAGCGCCTCTCCGCGCACGTTGGTCGCTGGAGATCCCCACGCCGTGGACTTGGCGTTGAAATCGCCAGCGACCAACACGGGACTGGGGAGCACTGTTCCCACCAGAACCTGCACCTCAGCTAATGTTTGTTCGAACTGGGCTAGCGTTCGGTTTGGGGAGCAGTACACCCCAATCACCGCCACGTCGAAGCCACCACCTATCACGCCGAGGACGCAACCTTGGCCCCTACGTACAGTTTCAAATGCAGATCGTGAAACAATGGCCACCGTACCCTCCACGTCCCCGACCCAGTTGCCCCGGTCAGGGACGTAGTAGGGCTCCGACACCACCGCGATATCAATCGACCACTCCGCCAGGCTCTGGAGCAAGAGATCCTGAGACCTGGCAGAGTGATTGATGTTCGCCTGGAGCATCGGGACGCTGGCCATTATCAATTAGCGTCCATAAAAATACCCTCGCTCGCGCTTGAAGGGCGCGCAGAAGGCTGCGAAGGGGCACTAGTGCCTACGCCAGCCTTCCTGTTCCTACGCTTACCTCGCGTCCCTCTGGGACGGGGAGTCCAGCTCTTGCCGGAGCAAGCCTTGGACCGCACCTGGTGGTCCGCCGGCTTGCCCGCCGCCTCGCACACGGGACAGTGCGCTGGCGCCTCACACTCCGCTGCCTTGTGGCCAGGCTGGCCGCAGCGGAAGCAGAGCGCGCTCCTGTCCTGGGGGCACTGGCACGCCGCTCCCAGGTGTCCCACGTCCAGGCACCTGAAACAGTAGAGTGGCCTGGGTTCCAGTATCTGGACAGATACCGAAACCCAGCCCACTCTAAACTTTTGTGCCGCCAGCTTCCTGGCGGCAACAACGGGCACCTTCGCCCAGACTGTGCCCGGATATCCGGGGGTCCGGGTGATGGTGCCCATTTTAATCGACCCTATGGAACAACCCCCGACGGACGCGCAAGTAGCCGCAACCTGCGCCTCCGTCGCGGAGTCGTCCAGGCCGGACACTCTAAGCTCCACGCACTTCTCGGGCCGAGAGACCCGCACCACCTCCGCACTGAATGCGGCCCTGATCCTCTCAGCGAGGGCATCGGCCTTGCCCCCGCTGGCAGCACCAGGGATTTCGAACATACGACCCCCCGTGGCCGCGGTGCGGAACTTGATATTTTCAATACCAAGTTCTTCGATGTTGACGCGCTCCCGGGCGGCGGTGAGCAGCTGATGGTAATCCATCCCCTGCTCCACGGCGCCCGGTTGCAGCGTCAGCACCACCGCCGACGAACGGGGAGCCCTTAGACTCTGCCTCCTATCATTATTATTGGCCTGCTGCTTAGGCGCTGGCCGAGCCGCCGCAGCAGGCTGTCCAGCGGCTTTAGCAGCCGCCGCCGCCCTCCTCTTGGCATTCCTGCCCGCCACTACATTCCAGCCCTCAGTCATTGACTGAGGGGCTGGGGGAAACGAGCGCGGCTCGTTGGCCGCGGTCGCCTTCTTACCACCTCCTTTTGGCGCCGCTGGTCTGGGCGCCGCCGGACTGGGCGCGCCGGTGCCGGACCCAAACACCGGCGATGGCGCACGTGGAGCCGGCGCACGCGGAGCAGGCGCAGGCGCCGCACCCTTCTTCGTCGCGGCTGCCAGCGGAGGACGCATGCGCGTCTCCGGCAGCAGCCGGTCCTCCACTCCTGCGAAACGGGCATTTATTAAAGTACCACACTGCATCATGACGGCGCGCATCATCTCCTCAGAGATAATGGGCGCCGTCACCTTCTCTTTGGGTAGAGTTGCGTCAGATGACACAGCAGCGGGCTGCCGTATCATCTGGCGCAACTCGGCCATCTCCTTGCGGAGCGCCTCCACCTCTTTTGTCAGCTTGGAGTTGGCCGCCTCCAGCCGCAGATTCTCCTCTGTAGTTGTACGTGCGCGCATCTCCACGAAGGCAGCCTGGATGGAGTTGGCCGCCTCCTTCAATGCGCGCACATACGTGCCCTTAAGGTTGCCGGACGTGTCGGCCACCTTGATAATATTGGTCAAGGACCCACACACCACCTTGTGCAGGTCCTGCCCCTCCACCGCATCGATCGCCGCAGCGACCGGCGACTTGCGGTAGACGGAGGGGCACTCTCTCTGCCGCCGCACCTCCGCCGCCATCTCTATCTCGTTGTTAAGGCGGAGCTCCTCTGCCTTAGCAGCGTTGAACTCCGCCCTGGCCTTGGCAAGCCCTACGAACTTACCAGTGGTAGGGGGCCGTCCGCGCCCCCTACCTCGAGACGCCGCTGATGTTTTGGACGGCGTCTCACCACAGTCCACGTCCTCCAACTCTGAGCCCGCTTCGATCTCGCGGACCCTCTTCCTCCAGAGTTTACCATCCGGCGATGTCACCGAAATGGTAGAAACCGACGCGAAACTCGCGTCGGAATCAGAGTCGGATAGACATGCTACCTCGACCTCTAATGCAACGTCACTATCATCTACCAACGCCACTACGGCACTACTGCCACTCACCTCATCAACGATCTTCGTTTTGTTGTTGTTTATTTTATCCATACTATTCCCACGAGTATGGGGGAAATAAAGGTCCGCCCGACTGGTGCCCCCTGCAGCCGGGTAAGGGTAGGGTACTAACCGATGTCCCCTGGTATCGATAGGTTTTTACGTGTTCTCTCACGAGCTTTGTGCCGAGTGCCACTCAAGACCGGCCGGTTAAGGCAAGCCTTCATCGGGTCGCACGGCCACAACATACCTTCCTACGCCACAGAGGAAGGTCGTTGAAGCAGCCGCACGAGACCCGGCCAGAGAGCCGGCGTAGACTCCCAGGCGTTACTGGGCGATACAGGCCGCACCACCCAGCTCGCCGCCACACACACAAATGTACAAATATATACATCTAGACTACAAATAATAGTACAATAGTACATACCACCGACGAACTGTACAAAACATGTACAAAATAGAGGCACAATAGTGCCTCCCACCGCTAAAACACAAAATGATTATAAAACAATAAACAAAATATGTACAAGAGTGCACAAGAGTGCCTCCCACCACTGTTCCCATGGAAACGACTAGCCTAAACTATATACCTACACCCTACCGCGAACCTAGCCTGACCTAAACCTATCTACACGCGCCTACCTCTCCGCCCTACACCTACCTATCCTACAACCCTCCCAGACTAAGCTCACCTACTCCCTCGTGTGTTTTGTCCGCGCCGGTGTGCCGATGTTTCTCGCAAAAACGAGACTCACCGGCACACCGGGTCCCCCTATCCGCAACCCGGGGACGCGCCGTGTCGCAGTATCACCTCAGCGCCCAATGAATCACCTGTGCAACTCACCAGGTCCACGGAACCTAACCTAACCTAACCTAACCTAACCTAACCTAACCTAACCTAACCTAACCTAACCTAACCTAACCTAACCTAACCTAACCTAACCTAACCTAACCTAACCTAACCTAACCTAACCTAACCTAACCTAACCTAACCTAACCTAACCTAACCTAACCTAACCTAACCTAACCTAACCTAACCTAACCTAACCTAACCTAACCTAACCTAACCTAACCTAACCTAACCTAACCTAACCTAACCTAACCTAACCTAGGCGCGTGTAGGAATTTATAGTGTGCGTGTGATAATTGTGAGCGTTTGTGGCACCCTGGAAGCCCCCAGGGCTGTGAAAATAGCGATTGTTTGTAAACCGTTTTCGTAACGGTTTTGACAGGAGCTGTCACTACATAATAGTCCCTATTATCCCGGATTTGATAAGTATAGAAGCTTCCAGGTTTGTGTAGTCATAGTTAGGAAAGGATTACTTACTTTGTATAAAGTTTCCTGACTTTATATTGCACAAAAATTGAATTTTGTACATTTGAAAAAATTAACGGTTGTACGTTGTTATTTACTGTTTTTATAATAAAATTAATGATATTATGGAAGAAATGTTATTTCAGTAGTTGTAGCACCTAGATAGTAGTTACTATTAAGCTTAACCAGCCCTATTTGAGAGATATTTATTCATTATTAGTGAAATTATACTAGCAAACCTTTTAGATATTGTTGAACTCTCCAAAATATATTTTGAGGGCTCTGTTAGTATAAAATAGGTGCCTACACCTACATCAAGGGCTATAGGTATAATTGCTTTGAACTTTTTAAAAGGCAATTACAGTAAAATTAAAATAAAACAGTTGGATAGGATTAGGAATAAGGTCATAGGTAAGGTCTTGTTTTATTTTATTTATATTCTATTTAGGTATCTTAATTTTAGATAATGTCGAGTAGACCAAGAGCCATGACGATGCCTAAAACAAAAGCTCCCAGGCCGGCTCGAACTGAGGGGAGAGCGCCTGTCTCGGCGGGTACAGTAGCGCCTCCGGGATTCTTCTCGCAGGCGCTCACCCGGCCTGAGCCTCCGACACCCTCTAGCGCTGCATCCGCGATCCGGGAACTGGCCGCCGCCGCCGCCGCCTCAACCCCCACGGACGAATGTCCCACTAGGAGCCTCGTGAGTAGTATGAGGGCTCGCCTCGAGTCCACATCGAGAGCGATTGATGAGGCCTCATACAGCTCGATTAGGCTTGGCCAGGACATGCCGGCCACTGCGATTGAAGAGTCGCCCCGGGGGTTGGAAGCGAGCCCCTCCGGAGAGGTGAGTGCCAACTCGGGCGGCTCCCCGGAGGGCCGCGGCCAGTTCCAGGAGGTGTCGATGATGTCGCTGGGGGAGGGCGGGCCCCTCCATGAGGCGCCGCGCATCGCCAACCACCTGCTGCAGACCACGATGGCGGAGGTCGAGAAATCCCGCAACCTCAACCGGGACATTAAGGAGGCGATACAGGTGGGCCTGCGCGGCCTCTATGAGATGGTGCTGCGGCTCGCCGACTCCCGCTCGCGGCACATCGCCGAGAGGGAGAGGGCCCGCGCCGACGCCGACCGGTACAACGCCCTACAACAAAAAATTCACGCCGGTAAGTTAGAGGCAATAAACACATATGTACAGACCAATCTGGAGGAGCTGCGGCGCGCGGGCTCTAGGGCGCTCGAGGAGGCGGAGGGCACTCGTCGGCTCCTAATGGAGATGAAGGACGACCTCGCCGCTCGCCCGCCGCCCTGTGAGGCTGCACCCGCCGCTGCCGCTGCCGCCGCGCAGGACAAGATCGACCGCCTCATCGGAGAGGTGCGTGCGTTGCGAGAGGAGGGCTGCCGACCAACCAATGCGGTTCGATCTCCTTGTGACGCTGGGGGCCCGGTGCCGGTACCTCATCTGACGGAGTCGAGGGAGCTTATACGCAGCGGTGCATCGCCCGCTTCGTATGCCGCGACGGTGAGTAGATTCCCTATAATGGTGGAGTCTAGTGACCCCGCTAGCACAGCCGACAGGATCATCGGCGCTATCAAGAATGGCGTCGATGTGATCGGTATGGGCGTCGGGGTCAACGGGCTCCGCAAGTGTAGGGATGGACGCGTTGCGATCTCGCTCGAGTCCGAGCGCGAGCGCGACGCTATGGGCTCCGCGATCGAGGGGCTCGGCGGTGGCTACACGGTGAGCGAGCCGCGCGCCCGGGACCCGTGCCTGCGCCTCCCCGGTGTCATCGCCGACCTCGCGGACGCGAAGGTCGAGGAGGCGCTCGTGCGGCAGAACGAGTCGCTGCTGCGGGGCATCCCTGAAACAGAAAAAATGGTTAAGGTGATCAGGCGGATCAAAAGTAGAAACGCAATGCTCAATGGAGTTGTAGTACAGGTGAGCCCGGCGGTGTGGGGTGCCCTTAGAGACCGGCGCGTCCGCGTCGGCTACCAAATGGTAACGGTAGTCGACCAGTCGCCGCTGGTGCAGTGCTACCGCTGCCTCGGGTTCGGGCACCGCGCGGGCGTGTGCCGCGCGCCCGAGCCGACGTGCGGGCGCTGCGCCGGCGCGCACGACACGCGCGAGTGCGCGCAGCGAGAGGGCGCGCCGTGCTGCGTCAACTGCCGCGAGAGGCGGCCGCGCGCGCGCCACGACCACCCCGCGTACAGCGCCGACTGCCCCGAGTGGAGGCGCTGGGATGCCATAGCGAGGCTGGCCGTACGGTATTGCTGAGGGCACCCAACCTGTTGAAATAAGAACAATAAATGTAGTACAATATAATTTAGGTAGAGGTCGGGCTGCAACACACGAGTGCTTGCGGGAGGCTACGCGACGAAATATACAGGTTTTGATGTTTCAAGAGCCATATGTGGGAACACAAGCGCGCATGTCTGTTCCCACAGGCTGTAGAGTAATTCAGAGCGCTATCGGGAATGTCAATCGACCAGTTAGGTCTGCAATTGTTATCACGGATCCTAATTTAATTTATGTAGAAAATTCTAAACTTGTTACAGAAGACATAGTAGGTGTAATAATTAAACTTAATAATTTTAAAGTAGGTATAATTAGTGTTTATTTAGATAAGGAATTAGATTTAGTCAACAGCTTGGTATGTGTGAAGAGGATGGTGCAGATAATGGGAGTGGACCGGATTCTGCTGGGAGGCGATGTTAACGCCCGGAGTCCCTGGTGGGGTTGCGATGCGGAGGACGAGCGGGGCCTGGCCGTCACGGAGGCGTTCGCTGAGCTCGGGCTGGAGGTGCTCAACGAGGGCGCGGAGCCAACTTACCGCGCGTATCGTTCAGGGCGTGACTGCACCGCCATCATTGACGTCACTGCGTGCTCCTCTTCGTTGCTGGCTGGTGCGAGCGGCTGGCGCGTTGATGACTCCTTTGGCATGCTGTCCGACCATCGTCCGATTGCATTCACTCTGAAAATGGAAACATATAACGGATCATTAGCTGAAGACGGTAATGCTACACGAGTGTACGACACTAAGAAGGCGGACTGGCTCTCGTTTAGAACGGAGTTTGAAAGGGCGCTTTATGAGCTTGGCTTGGAGGGCAGACTCAACGACGTGGGGGACCGCGAGGGAATGAACGAGGTAGCATGCGAGTACACATGCTGTATCACTAGAGCATGCGAGAAGTCTATTCCCCTAATCCCTCGCAAGAGGATCGTTAAGGCTAACAAGTGGTGGTCGCCCGAGCTGATCCAACTGAAGGCGGAGATGGTGCGACGTAGGAGGAGGATCGCCAAAGCCAATCCCAGAAGAAGGCAGCTAGTGGTGGACGAATACTTGGAGGCCAAATCCGAGTACAAGGCGGCCATCGAGTCCTGTATGACGAAGAGTTGGATGAGTTTTTGTACGGGCGAGAAAATTGAGACGGTTTGGCAGAGATCATACCGGATAATGAAGGCATGTTCCGCTCAAATTCAAGACAGATTACTGTGTTTGCCTGATGGGACGACCTTGGATGAGCGTGACTCTGCATCACATCTTGCAGCAGCCTTCTACCCCTTGGACGATGCCGCGCTTGACACAGCAGAACAAACTCTTAGGAGAGAGAGAGCGGCTCAAGTTGTGGCGGCCGTCGAGGGAAATGTGGAGCCAGGCGGAATTGTTGCATTCACGGAGCCAGAGCTGGAGGCGGTTCTTCGATCAATGGGTCCCAAGAAGGCACCAGGCGGAGACGGATTCACGCTGGACATCTGCCTAACTGCATACAGCTGCAACAGGCTCTTGCTTCTCCGGTTGTTCTCACAGTGTCTTAGGTGGGGATGCTTTCCGCGTATCTGGAAGACGGCCATTATTAAAGTGATCCCTAAGCCGGCCAAGGAGGACTACAACAATCCGAAATCTTACCGACCTATCGGACTGCTGCCGGTTCTGGGGAAGATGCTGGAGAAGCTGTTCGTCAACAGGATGCAGTGGCAGCTGGGCAGTAGCGGCCTCTTGAGTCCGTACCAGTACGGGTTCACTCCGCAGCGCAGCACTGAGGATGCCCTCTTCGACACCATGACCACGGTCAGGAACAGTCTGGAAAACAAGGAAATAGTGGTTATGGTGTCGCTCGACATAGAGGGCGCCTTTGATAACGCGTGGTGGCCTGCGATTATTAACGAGCTGCAGGCAAATGGAGTGGACTCGAGCTTGGTGCGACTCATTGCTAACTATCTCTCGGAGAGGAAAATAAGGTTGCGCTATGCCGGAGAGGTGGTAGAAAGGAACACCAACAAAGGCTGCATTCAAGGTTCCACCTGCGGTCCAATCTTGTGGAACATGCAACTCAATCCAGTTTTAGAGCAAAGTCAGTACGGGGGAGTGCGGGTGCAGGCTTTTGCTGATGATATATTGATGATTGCGACTGCGGCGGATGGCATCAAACTAGAGGAAAAAATGAACCAAGCACTGGCTGTGATAGTTCAGTGGGGAGGCAAACTTAAACTTAAATTCGCGCCAGGGAAGACGCAGGCATTATTGGTTACTAAAAAGATGCGTTACCACACCCCAAAACTAATAATGTCAGGTGCTGAAATTGCCTATGGGACTAATCTCAAGATATTAGGGTTGATCTTGGATCCTCTTCTGAACTTCCGGCCGCACTTGGAGATGATTCACAAGAAAGCAATATCATTTTACAAGAAAGTTGCAAGATCAGCACGAGCATAGTGGGGCCTCAACTCTGATATCTTGAGATTAATTTACATTTCAGTTGTAGAGCCAACAGTCCTTTACGCGGCGAGTTGCTGGGCGGACATCTCGACAAGAGTTTATGCTGAGAAGGCGCTCAACAGCCTCACTCGAATCTTCGCCATCAAGATATGTAAGGCTCACAGAACAGTGTCCTTCACGTCTAGCCTCTTGTTGGCAAGAATCTTGCCTTTACCGTTGAGAGCTCAAGAGCAGGCTCTTATATTTAATATAAAGAGAGGAACACCACTTGCCTGTTTGCCCGGACGTAGCATGGAGCTTAGAAGGAGTCCGTTTTCCCTGCCTCATCCGGCTAAGAGAAAACGTGTGGAGTTTGGGCTTATCAGATCGCAGGAAGAAGTGGAGAGTCTTGGTGATGATGGACCCATCCTTTACACGGATGGCAGTAAGCTGGAGGGCAAGGTCGGCGCGGCGGTTTCCTGCTGGTATGGAGGAGTGGAGACTCAGCATGCTAGCTTTCGCCTCGAGGACTTTTGTAGTGTGTTCCAGGCTGAGCTCTCGGCGATACTACAGGCATTGCACATCATCGGTAGGCTGAAACACGTGAAGACTCATATTGCTAGCGATTCGAGGTCCGGTTTGGAGATCATAAGTGACCCTAACACAGTTCATCCATTAGCGGTAGACATCAGATGTAAAATTTTTAATCTGCAAGAAAGCGGCAAAGAAGTTGCTCTTCATTGGGTGAAAGCCCATTGTGGAATTACTGGGAACGAAAGGGCTGACGAACTTGCCAAATTTGCTGCACTAAATAACAGGCAACTGCCGAAGTATGACCGGTTTCCCTTGTCCTATGCAAAGTACTCCACCAGGTCGCACTCAATAGAACAATGGCAGCAGTATTACACTTCATCTACTACAGGAGCCACAACCAAGCTGTTCTACAAAGATGTCACTGTAGCTTATAACATTTTGTCCAAGTTCTGCATAAGTAATTATTTGAGTCAAATTTTTACTGGACATGGAGGCTTCAATGATTACTTATATAGGTTTAAGTTGAAGGAGTCTGCTTTATGTACTTGTGGTGAAGATGTCCCTCAGACAATTCAGCATTTGTTGATGGATTGTTGTAAATTTGATAGGTTAAGATACGATTGCGAGTGTGCAATCGGGAATAGCATTAATTTAAATAACTTGGAAGGGATAATGTGTGATAACAATTGCAGATCAATGTTTCTCACTTTTGCAAGAACCGTTCTATGCAAAACTGGGAAGGAGAATGGTTCCATAGTGGAAATATTATAGATTTTCTGCCATGTAGGTTATCTATTTTTGTTTTTGTTGTGCCTGCGTACCTGTTCACATTGTTGATGAGGATGAGGATGGTTTACTGTTTCTATCACTGCTAACTATTGGGATGTTGTTTGTTACTGCCTTGATTGATCACTCACATAATCACTCGTCACGAAGCACATTTTACAACAAGGTAGTAGCAAGCAATAGTCTAATAAGACAATTTATATTGTTTGTTTGTTCTTGGCTCTCACGTTGGTTTACTGTTGTTTATTGCTTTGATACTGATCACATTAACTATAATTTTCAAGCACACTTTCTTTACAATCAAAGCAATAAACAAGCAGTCACTCAATTTTGCTCATGTTTATTTTATTTATTTATGTAGTATTATTATTTGTTTGTTTTGATTTGTTTGTTTTGATTTTCATCTTCAATGAAATGTCAATGTCAAGTCACAATCGTCCAGTCAAGTCAGTCATCTGTCAAGTCACTTTTATTTTATTTACTTCCATAAAATCTTGACAGATACAGATTGATGTTTTATGCACAGATAACATAGACACAGATAGAGTCCGGCTGGGCCATCTGGGAAGAAGTTTAAATATTAATTTAGAGGAATTATTTCATTTTATAATGTTTTGTAAGTACTTTTCCGAAACTGTTTCCAGATGGCTTAGTTGGTCTTTGTTTTGTATAATACATTTACCTATGTGCATATATATTTTTTTTTGTTTATAAGTCTTTTGAATATTGTATTTTATTATTTAAGTTATTTGTTTATTGTTTATTGTGTGGATGGGTACGTAGGTATACTTGTAATAATGGTAGAATTCATCACTTATTTTTAATTTTCGTTAAAGTTAAATCTGTAAGATAAACAGGATGTGCTGTCGGTCGAATTGATAGACTAAATCTTATGATTTATATCAGTGTAGATTCGATCGGCAGCATATTATTAGCTTATTTTATTTTATTTTTATGTATATTTTTATTAATTTAAGTAATTTCAATGGAATTTTAATTTGAGTTACTATTGAAATATTATTATGATTCTACAAATATTGACATTATATTTTGAATTTTAGTTATGAATAGGAATTTATGTGTAATTGGAGTGATTTATGTGTAATATAGGTTGAATTAATTTATTGTGACTATAATTTTATTATGCTAATTTATTCTGATTCTAATTTTGTTTTAATGTGATTTAGATTGATATTTTATTTTGATTTTATTCTAGGTTTGATTTGATTGTTAAATTAATGAACTTTATATTACCTATTTATTTAATTTTAGATTTAATTATTATTTAATGTTTTGATTAATTGTTATTATTTTATTTTGTTATTATTTTATTTTGTTAATTTGGTGTTTTATTATTTTAGTTGCTCATAAAATAGTATGAAACACTTATTTCTATGTACGTAGATGTTAAGATTTTATGTGATTTAATAAATAAAATTGAAATTCTGTCTTGTGATGGGGTTGGGGTGGGCACTGTGTTTGAAACAAAACATAGCGTCTGATCAAACCTTTTACAAGATGGACAAGTGTTTTGCATGTTAGACATAATACCCTATAATTTAAAATGAATGAAATTAGAAATGGAATAATTGTAATAATTAAAAATAAGGAATTAATTGAAAACTAAGTTAGTAAAATAATTAAATTTAGAAATGGAATAATTGTAATATTTAAAAATTAGGAATTAATTGAAAACTAAGTTAGTTATAGAAAAGGATTATTTTGTTATTAGGAAAGTAAAATTCAAATAGGAATTCAATGTTGTTGCAATATAATAGCAACAGTAAATAACTTAGGTAGGAAAAAAAAAAAAAAAAAAAAAAAAAAAAAAAACCTAACCTAACCTAACCTAACCTAACCTAACCTAACCTAACCTAACCTAACCTAACCTAACCTAACCTAACCTAACCTAACCTAACCTAACCTAACCTAACCTAACCTAACCTAACCTAACCTAACCTAACCTAACCTAACCTAACCTAACCTAACCTAACCTAACCTAACCTAACCTAACCTAACCTAACCTAACCTAACCTAACCTAACCTAACCTAACCTAACCTAACCTAACCTAACCTAACCTAACCTAACCTAACCTAACCTAACCTAACCTAACCTAACCTAACCTAACCTAACCTAACCTAACCTAACCTAACCTAACCTAACCTAACCTAACCTAACCTAACCTAACCTAACCTAACCTAACCTAACCTAACCTAACCTAACCTAACCTAACATAACCTAACCTAACCTAACCTAACCTAACCTAACCTAACCTAACCTAACCTAACCTAACCTAACCTAACCTAACCTAACCTAACCTAACCTAACCTAACCTAACCTAACCTAACCTAACCTAACCTAACCTAACCTAACCTAACCTAACCTAACCTAACCTAACCTAACCTAACCTAACCTAACCTAACCTAACCTAACCTAACCTAACCTAACCTAACCTAACCTAACCTAACCTAACCTAACCTAACCTAACCTAACCTAACCTAACCTAACCTAACCTAACCTAACCTAACCTAACCTAACCTAACCTAACCTAACCTAACCTAACCTAACCTAACCTAACCTAACCTAACCTAACCTAACCTAACCTAACCTAACCTAACCTAACCTAACCTAACCTAACCTAACCTAACCTAACCTAACCTAACCTAACCTAACCTAACCTAACCTAACCTAACCTAACCTAACCTAACCTAACCTAACCTAACCTAACCTAACCTAACCTAACCTAACCTAACCTAACCTAACCTAACCTAACCTAACCTAACCTAACCTAACCTAACCTAACCTAACCTAACCTAACCTAACCTAACCTAACCTAACCTAACCTAACCTAACCTAACCTAACCTAACCTAACCTAACCTAACCTAACCTAACCTAACCTAACCTAACCTAACCTAACCTAACCTAACCTAACCTAACCTAACCATGCTTGACGGCGATTGCAGACCGATATTTCTCAATTTTGCGAGGTCCGTGCTTCGCAAGATTGGGAAGGAGAATGGATCCTTTGTGGAAACCATGTAGTTATTTCATTGTGGTAATTTATTCTTGTGATTGATATTTATTTAGCTATTTGTTCTCTTTTGTTGCGTGTATTACCAACCTGCATACATTTTGCTCACATCTGGGGTGCGGAGACTAGCTAATTTCCTTGTTACTTTTAGGTTAATTATGAAGCAAGTCTGATCGGGTTATTGTTGGCTGCTGCTAAGATTTGGTCATTACACTACACATCCACAACACAATGCATATTGCACGTCAAAGCAGCAGCAGATAGTCACCAAATCATATTTAGTACAAAAACCTTTTGTTGCGCTATTGTTAATTATTGTTTTGGTTTGGGTCAAATACACTGTAAATAGCACATCGTACAATCAAAACAATAACAAACATTAGCAAACAAACACTCGATATTTTTTTTTTTTTTTCTTTGTTTTGTTCTTGACTTCAGAGTGACAGTTTCATTATACTTGCACAGACAACATAAGGACTCGCCAAGCCATCTGCGAAGAAGTAAATTAATGGAGAGGATCTACTTCTCTCACTCCATATTTTGGCGGATACCAAGTATTCAATCACAACTGTTCGTAGGTGGCTTGGGTTGTCCTATGTTTTACTTTAAAATTGTATTTGTATGTATACTTATTAATTTTTCATATTTAGTTAAATGGCTTGTTCTCCTCACTCCTTTTATTGTGTGTCTAGGTTTTATTTCTTATATTTTATGTGATTTTGATTTTCATTTTGATTTAATTTTGATTTTAATTCTGATGCTTTTGATTTTGATTGAGATGCTGTCGGTCGAATTGATAGACTAAATCTTATGATTTATATCAGTGTAGATTCGATCGGCAGCATCATATCCTATTTTATTTGTTTGTTTTTGTTAATGTACTTACTTGGGTAATTTCAATGGAATTTTATTGAATTGAATGATTATTATTTGCTATATTATATTGACATCAGATTTAATATTTTAGTTATTAATATGTATTTATGTCTCATTTGATTTTAATTAGGTTGAATTAATTTATTGGAATTTTATTATTTATTATTTGATTGAATGATTATTATTTACCATATTAGATTGACATTACATTTTAAATTTTAGTTAATAATAGGTATTTATGTCTCATTTGATTTTTATTTAGGTTGAATTAATTTATTGTGATTATTATTTTGTTTCTTATTAGTTTGATGACTTGTTTTGTTCAATTAATATTATCTTGCATTTATAGAAATTTAAATTATTTATTATTATAGATGTAATGATTAATATATAGTTGAACATATTTATTTTATTATGTAACAGTAGTAATAAGTATTAATTGTATGTATGTAATTTATAGGATTAATTTAAGTTATTAAAGTGTGTAAATGTGTGCTCCCTTGTCTGGTAGAAGTTGAAGTGGGTATTGGGTCTCCATAACATGGCGGGCACGGTATCTGCTTTGACTTTGATCAGGCTATCCCTTACCATCCATGCATGTTAGGGATATGTAGGTACTTATAAGTTGAAAATACTTAGGTACCTACTCATAAACTCAAATAATATTATAGATAAAATCAAATTGATAAACTCTTTTTTAAATTGGAAAATATGAATAAAATTGTAAATGATTAAAATTAATTAATAATAAGACAGAATATTTTAGAAATCTAAGTCTAGTTTGAAATATGAAGAATTAATGTTGTTGCAATTAATAGCAACAGATAAACTTAGGTAGGGAAAAAAAAAAAAAAAAAAAAAAAAAAAACCTAACCTAACCTAACCTAACCTAACCTAACCTAACCTAACCTAACCTAACCTAACCTAACCTAACCTAACCTAACCTAACCTAACCTAACCTAACCTAACCTAACCTAACCTAACCTAACCTAACCTAACCTAACCTAACCTAACCTAACCTAACCTAACCTAACCTAACCTAACCTAACCTAACCTAACCTAACCTAACCTAACCTAACCTAACCTAACCTAACCTAACCTAACCTAACCTAACCTAACCTAACCTAACCTAACCTAACCTAACCTAACCTAACCTAACCTAACCTAACCTAACCTAACCTAACCTAACCTAACCTAACCTAACCTAACCTAACCTAACCTAACCTAACCTAACCTAACCTAACCTAACCTAACCTAACCTAACCTAACCTAACCGGCACTGGTGTTGAGCGGCCTGCTACCCCTAGATCTGCGAATACAAGAGGCAGCAGCCCTGTATGAGGTCAAAAGGGGAGTAGGCCGACCAACAACAGGAGATGGGGAGGTGGAACGAATGGCCAAGCTGAAGGAAGAACCCCACCCAGCCAGCCATTTAGACCTGCAATTCGTATGCCTGGAAAACCGAGAAATGGTAGATACCAACAATACTCAAGCGGTACGCATTTTTACAGACGGCAGCAAAATTGATGGCAATGTTGGAGCTTCATTGTCTTTCTGGAGCAATGAAGCCGAAACAAAGTGCCAGAAATTGAAGCTGTCGTCGTACTGCACGGTATTCCAGGCAGAATTGCTGGCTATATGCAGGGCTACCAGGGAGGTACTCAAGCGACCAGAAGACTCATTTGGTATATATAGTGACTCCAGATCGTCACTAGAGGCCGTGACAAATAATCGCTCTCTACACCCCTTAGTAGTGGAAACACGCCGGAACCTAGAAGAATGCAAACGAAGAACCAAAGACGTCGCGCTCTTCTGGATAAAAGCCCATGCGGGGCTAGAAGGAAACGAGAGAGCTGACCAGCTCGCAAAAGAGGCCGCTTTGAAGACAAAGACGAAGCCAGACTACGACTTGTGCCCAGTGTCTTATGCAAAGCGACAAATCCGGTTGGATTCGATTGACGAGTGGAACAGGAGATACGAGTCTGGTGAAACAGCTGCAACCACTAAACTATTCCTCCCTGACGTAGTTAAAGCTTATCGCATAGTCCGAAAACTCAATCCGCAAGGTGTCCTAACTCAAGTAATGACGGGGCATGGTGGGTTTTCCGCATACCTGAACCGGTTCAGGTGTAAGGAAAACCCATCATGTGTTTGCGAACCGGGTCTGCCAGAAACGGTGGAACACATCATAGTGGAATGTCCTGTCTTCGGTAAGGAAAGATTCGATGTAGAGCAAACTATAGATTATAAAATAGAGATAGGTAACATTTGTAAAATTGTAGAAAATAAAGATGTTAGAGATAAGTTTCTTGAATTTTGTAATAAAGTAGCTAGCATAGTAATAAATAGAAATAGATAAATAAGTTAAGTTATAGTATATATTTGAATATATATATTTGTAGCTTAGAATATAAAAATTGATGTAAAACCATTAGCAAATAAGAATGTATAGATTTAAGAAATACTGTAAAAGAATTTGTACAATAAAGAACCCCCAGATGTACAGTTATTATCCTGGAAAGAAAAAGATTAGGTAATAAAGAATATATATGTTAGAAAAGAACTCTGCCCATGGCAGAGGGTTAGTCGCTCCATAGTGCCATTTCTAGATGGTGGTACGGGTAGGGAAAAAAAAAAAAAAAAAAAAAAAAAAAAAAAAAAAAAAACCTAACCTAACCTAACCTAACCTAACCTAACCTAACCTAACCTAACCTAACCTAACCTAACCTAACCTAACCTAACCTAACCTAACCTAACCTAACCTAACCTAACCTAACCTAACCTAACCTAACCTAACCTAACCTAACCTAACCTAACCTAACCTAACCTAACCTAACCTAACCTAACCTAACCTAACCTAACCTAACCTAACCTAACCTAACCTAACCTAACCTAACCTAACCTAACCTAACCTAACCTAACCTAACCTAACCTAACCTAACCTAACCTAACCTAACCTAACCTAACCTAACCTAACCTAACCTAACCTAACCTAACCTAACCTAACCTAACCTAACCTAACCTAACCTAACCTAACCTAACCTAACCTAACCTAACCTAACCTAACCTAGCCTAACCTAACCTAACCTAACCTAACCTAACCTAACCTAACCTAACCTAACCTAACCTAACCTAACCTAACCTAACCTAACCTAACCTAACCTAACCTAACCTAACCTAACCTAACCTAACCTAACCTAACCTAACCTAACCTAACCTAACCTAACCTAACCTAACCACAGACAATATTTTAAATTTCGCGCTAAAACATTTTTATTTGTCGCGAATTAATTTTCTTTAGGTGCCTATAGTTATAATAAGTAGTAGTAATAAGCGGACACCTAATATTATTCGTGTTTTAACACGATTTCTAAGCATTTTTCAAAATTAATTCAAACATTGACATTTTTAGTAGTTTTTATTCGATATTTGGCAATTTTCGGTGGATTTCTCTGCTTCTTTCTGCTGGAACACGATCGCCTGGGGCGCCCGCGTGGACCTGCAAAAGAAAAACACTGAAATTAGCACATTAAAAATTAAAAAATTGCCCTCCCACCCACCCACCCGGTCCGCATTTACTACGTAAAGTTGCGTCAATTTCGACAGACCAAAACTTGTTTTTGACCTATTTACTTCTGGTTTTCAACAGAATCACTGACGTTACCTTAGGAAAGGTAACTTATTTTATTTTAGCGACGCTTACGACTACGTAATTAATTTTAAGTTAGTTTTAGTATATACAATTTGACAAAATCATTAACAAATCATTAACATTTTACAACTTATACAATTTTACATTAGATTCATTCCCTTATCCCCTATTTTTAGTGTCCCCCAAATTCAAACACCATGTTTGGTTTTCGCACCCCGTCGAAAGGCTCCAAGCCCTCTCAAGAACCCCCACGTAGGATCTCAACTGGCACACCACCAACAGTGCCAGTGAGTGAGCGGCCCACGTCGAGCGTTCGGAGAAGCATCGGGGAGTGGGAGTCTGGCAGAGCGGACCCACTCACCCCAACTTCTCCGAAAAAGGTTGCGCCGGTGGAACCCCCGAAGCCGAAAAAGGTGCTTTCGCAGGGAAGTAAAGTGGCTGCGAAGGCACCTGTAGAAGCTTCGGGGAGTCCACCGACTCAACCTAAATACACCAGTCGCTTGGCGGAGGCCAAGGCCTGTCTGACCAAGGCCAAGCTCAACCTCGGCAACTCCCGGAACATAAAGACGGAGATAAAAACCGAGGTGCTACACGCGATTGAGAGACTGTATCAGTTAGTTAAGGAGTCAGAAAGTGACAGTGGAAAGGTTAATAAGAAAGCTGAGGGATCGGAAAAGGATAGAGTGCCGGAAAAGGAGCCAGTGAAGGAAAAGAGCAAGGAAGAGATAGACCTGATAGAAAAATTAGAAGAACATGCAAAGCTCATACGAGAAAACAGCGAAAGAATGACAAAGCTACAGGAGAAAATGGACGAACATCAAGAAAGGGTTGAGAAACAATCGTACGCGAGTGTAGTAGCGGCTCAGCCCGGAAGGCAGCTTCCTGAGCGGGCCGCACTATACTCGGTGATTGTGACCTCGAAAGATGAGGAGGAAAAAGGAGATTTAGTTTTGGAGAGGATAAGAAATACAATTAAGGCAAAGGAAGGAGGAATTGAAATAGAGAACATCAGGAAAGCAAAGGATAGAAAAGTAATAGTTGGATGTAAAACGGAAGAAGAAAGACAGAAGGTTAAGGAACGGCTAAGGGGTGCGGAAAAGTATCTAACCGTTGAGGAAATTAAAAATAAGAACCCGTTAATTATTATTAAAAATTTATTTAAATTTAACAATGATCAGGACATAATTGACTCCATTTGGAAACAAAACTCTAAAATTTTAAAAGACTTAGACAAAACTGAAAACAAAATGGAAATAGTGTACAAAAAGACATCTAGAAACCCTCAGACGCATCACGTCGTCATGAGAGTGTCTCCCGCGGTATGGCAGCGCCTGGTCCACGCTGGGACCGTCGTCATAGACCTCCAGCGAGTACAAGTGGCTGACCAGTCTCCACTTGTACAATGCTCGCTGTGTCTGGGCTATGGCCACGGACGACGGTTCTGCGTGGAGACCACCGTCAAGTGCAGCCACTGCGGGGGGCCTCACATGAGGACGGAGTGCGCCGACTGGCTCGCCGGTGCGACCCCTTCCTGCTGCAACTGCTTGCACGCAAAGGCTGACAAAGCAGATCACAGCGCGTTCAGTCCTGAGTGTGCAATCAGGAGGAAGTGGGACGCACTGGCCAGGGCCACAATAGCCTACCACTGCTAAAGTGGCCCCAGGCAAAGAGATTAGCGTCCAACACCGCTACCACCGAAGTGCCAATAAAATAGTTATACAAGCAAACGGTCTGGGCCATGTTGAACATGGGCCGCCGTTTACTCCTGTAATAATGCACTCGATGGGGAAAGCCTCGGGGGCACAAAAGAAAAAAGTGGACTGTGAAATAGTAAAAAAATATAATAGAAGTAAGCAATTAATATTTAAGGTATATAAGTCTTGTTGGTCGTTATATATTGATTTATATAATCCAAACAGCAATAACATTATACATAGTAAAACAAAAAAACAGTTAAGTAGGATATAAAAATAAAAACAGAAAAACAACAAAAACAGATAATAAAAAATAGCTTAAGTATATAATAGTTTATTAGTTAAAAATCTTCAATAGTCATAAGTAAACATAAGAATTATAGAAATCAGTTAAAATTGTCTCCAAATGTATCAGAAACATAATAATTAAGATAATAACTTGCACACAAAATAGATAAAAATTAGAGTCAAAATATTTATAAAAGTATTTTTTTTTTAGAAAAACAATCTTTGGTATAAAATAAATAAACTGTATTAAAAAAGACTCGGCTTTATGGCTGGGGGACACTGTAATACCGATAGAACGGTATTGATCTAAAAAAAAAAAAAAAAAAAAACCTAACCTAACCTAACCTCTAACCTAACCTAACCTAACCTAACCTAACTTTTTTTTTCCGGAACCTAACCTAACCTAACTTTTTTTTTTACCTTAACCTAACCTAACCTTTAAACAAAAAAAAATGAAAACCTAACCAAACTTTTTTTTTTTTTTACCATAACCTAACCTAACTTTTTTTTTTACCATAACCTAACCTAACCTTTAAACAAAAAATAAAGCAAACCTAACTTTTTTTTTTACCATAACCTAACCTAACCTTTAGATAACTTTAGGTAACGGTAAAAAAAAAAGTTAGGTTTGCTTTATTCCGCTCCGAACCGCGACCGAGAGCGCTGTGACCGAGTTTTCACCGGCATGTGCGCCTTGTGATTCCGCGTCGTTTGATGTATCACACTTGTTTAAATCGCGTATATAGCTATTTTTGCGGATTTTTCTGGCGTGGAGGGACTGTTTGGAGCAGCGCTCTCGGTCGCGGTTCGGAGCGGAATAAAGCAAACCTAACTTTTTTTTTTTACCGTTACCTAACCTAACCTAACTTTAAAAAATAAAGCAAAATGCTTTATTTTTTGTTTAAAGGTTAGGTTAGGTTAGGTTTTCTTATTTTTCTGTTTAAAGGTTAGGTTAGGTTACGGTAAAAAAAAAGTTAGGTAAAAAAAAAGTTTGGTTAGGTTGTCTTTTTTTTCTGTTTAAAGGTTAGGTTAGGTATCGGTAAAAAAAAAGTTAGGTAAAAAAAAAGTTAGGTTAGGTTAGGTTTTCTTTTTTTTCTGTTTAAAGGTTAGGTTAGGTATCGGTAA
This sequence comes from Ecliptopera silaceata, assembly GCA_932527185.1. Lineage (NCBI taxonomy): Eukaryota > Metazoa > Arthropoda > Insecta > Lepidoptera > Geometridae > Ecliptopera > Ecliptopera silaceata. Next base: position 76,225 of record OW052210.1, read on the forward strand.
AAAAAAAGTTAGGTTAGGTTAGGTTTTCTTATTTTTTTTGTTTAAAGGTTAGGTTAGGTTATGGTAAAAAAAAAAGTTAGGTTTGCTTTATTTTTTGTTTAAAGGTTAGGTTAGGTTATGGTAAAAAAAAAAAAAAGTTAGGTTAGGTTAGGTTTTCTTTTTTTTTCTGTTTAAAGGTTAGGTTAGGTAACGGTAAAAAAAAGTTAGGTTAGGTTAGGTTAGGTTAGGTTTTCTTATTTTTTTTGTTTAAAGGTTAGGTTAGGTTATGGTAAAAAAAAAAGTTAGGTTAGGTTATGGTAAAAAAAAAAAAAGTTAGGTTAGGTTAGGTTTTCATTTTTTTTTTGTTTAAAGGTTAGGTTAGGTTAAGGTAAAAAAAAAAGTTAGGTTAGGTTAGGTTCCGGAAAAAAAAAGTTAGGTTAGGTTAGGTTTTCTTATATTTTCTGTTTAAAGGTTAGGTTAGGTTAAGGTAAAAAAAGAAGTTAGGTTAGGTTAGGTTAGGTTTTCTTATTTTTTTTGTTTAAAGGTTAGGTTAGGTTATGGTAAAAAAAAAAGTTAGGTTAGGTTATGGTAAAAAAAAAAGTTAGGTTAGGTTATGGTAAAAAAAAAAAAAAGTTAGGTTAGGTTAGGTTTTCTTTTTTTTTCTGTTTAAAGGTTAGGTTAGGTAACGGTAAAAAAAAAGTTAGGTTAGGTTAGGTTAGGTTTTCTTATTTTTTTTGTTTAAAGGTTAGGTTAGGTTAGGTTATGGTAAAAAAAAAAGTTAGGTTAGGTTAGGTTAGGTTTTCTTATTTTTTTTGTTTAAAGGTTAGGTTAGGTTATGGTAAAAAAAAAAGTTAGGTTAGGTTATGGTAAAAAAAAAAAAAGTTAGGTTAGGTTAGGTTTTCATTTTTTTTTTGTTTAAAGGTTAGGTTAGGTTAAGGTAAAAAAAAAAGTTAGGTTAGGTTAGGTTCCGGAAAAAAAAAGTTAGGTTAGGTTAGGTTTTCTTATATTTTCTGTTTAAAGGTTAGGTTAGGTTAAGGTAAAAAAAGAAGTTAGGTTAGGTTAGGTTTTCTTTTTTTTCTGTTTAAAGGTTAGGTTAGGTAACGGTAAAAAAAAAAAAAGTTAGGTTTGCTTTATTTTTTGTTTAAAGGTTAGGTTAGGTTATGGTAAAAAAAAAAAAGTTAGGTTAGGTTAGGTTAGGTTTTTTTTTTCTGGTAAAGTTTAGGTTATAGTAAAAAAGTTTAAAATATTTTTGGTCGCAAAACAGTTGTATTTCGGTGCCCATTGTGATAATAGGTAGTAGTTACAAGGGGTCGCCCAACATTATTCGTGTTCCGACTCGAATTCTTATCATTTTTTAAAATTAATTCACACTGACATTTTTAGTAGTTTTTATTAGATAAATCGCAATTTTCAGTGGATTTCTCTGCTTCTTTCTGCTGGAACACGATCGCCTGGGGCGCCTGCGTGGACCTGCAAAAGAAAAACACTGAAATTAGCACATTAAAAATCAAAAAATCGCCCTACCACCCACCCGGTCCGCATTCACTATGTAAAATTGGGTCAAATTCTGTACTGGGCTTGAACAAAACTTTTAGAAATAAGCTAGAATATTGCGGTTTTTGATTGTACTATTGGTTGTCATGTTATGAATATACCACAAAATGCTATCTGCGATAGCAATGTCGACCCTGGCGGATTCGAGGCCCGTTTTTACTGATTCCGACCGAGTTAAGATTATTGTGTGGCGGAAGGTCGTTGTAAATAAAATACGAAAGAAAAAAAATAACAAAAATACCGTCCAACGTTGCCCATAAACTTAAAATACGAAAAAAAAGAAAAAAAATTAACAATTTACCGTCCAACGTTGCCCACAAACATAAACAAGCCTTGCAACGTGACATTGGCGAAATTGGCTAACCCCCAGACGCCATTAAATAAAAATTGAATTGAATTGAAGATTATTGTGACGCTGTCTCCAGCCCGCACAGCCTCTTGACATCTCTGGAGTGATAGCTAGCATAATGGCTGATGCTGCCTCAATAATTTCAGCAGTCACAGATCATCACAGATTAACCAGCTCCACACCCCCAGTTGTAACAGTGAGCGATAGGCCTACGACGAGCGTCAGGAGGAGTATTGGACAGTGGGAATCTGGTAGATCAGACCCGCTTACTCCAACCACTCCCAAGAAGACTGCGTTGGGGTTGTGGGTGTGAAAGCACCGATGGAAGCTCCTAGGAGCCCACCAGCGCAGCCCGAATATACCTATCTATGTGGCCGGCGTCGATGATTGCCGGGGGAGTCATCGCATATAATCATCTATTTGATCATCGAAGTTAATCATTTGACAGCATAAATAGCACTCAAAAAAAATATGCATATAAATGCCGACCAAATGATGGTGGCCAAGGTACAACGTAACTTGGATGGCTAAGGTACAACATCGCGACTACTTTACTTCACAAGCTTTGTACACCCACTTGTGATTGGAGGTAGGATCTGAGACTTATGTTGTCCAATAGCTATATATACTAAGATTAGTTTTTAAATAAAACCGTTTTTTAAACATGCATCATTTTGAAAAAAATAGCAAAAACAAAAGTCTAAAAAACTGACTTTTTAATTGAAAAAACGAAATTATTTTTTTTCGCTGTAACCATCAGCGCTGGTAAACCACAACTGATTTGACGTTATTGTTGACCAATGATGTCTCAAATACTATAGACAACGCTTCCTAAAACCAACGCATTTTTTTTTTAAAACACGATTGTCCTAGGTACAACTATGTCCAAGGTACAACAGGTTCCCCTACCTACCTATAATATGGCGTTTACGGTGTAAATTTGCCTCAGTGGGGATCTTTCCTGATTACGGGCATCTATAGGTATCTACGACCGAGCCAGAATCGTCGCCGCCTCAAGGGTTAGTCTCAAAATTCTCATTGAGTGCCCCCCATGTTTTCAATATTTTTATTTCTTCAAACTTTGGCGAGCATCTTGGATACGGAGACCGCGTCAAGATCGTCGCCGCTTCAAATGATATCGTTCGAGACTCGTGCGAGATAAACATTTATGTATGGCAGGCGTCACAGGCTGTGACGCCTGGTTACTATCAACTGAGCTGTGACTCACAGCTCAGTTGGTAGTACCATGCTGTGGGTCGTGGGTTCGATTCCCACCGAGAACAAATGTTTGTGTGATGAACATAAATATTTGTTCTGTGTCTGGGTGTTACTATGTAGTAGGTACTCAAAGTAAGTATGTATTCACAAAAAATGTATATCAGTATTCTATTAGCAATCTAGTTCCCACAATACAAGTAGGTACTTTGCTTTGTTTGGGACTAGTGTGATGTGTGAATTGTCCGTGAGTGAATATTTATTGAAGTGAAAACTTCTTTAGCGGCGCTGGGTGGGTAAAAACTTTCAAACTCGCGTCAGGGTCACGTGACGTCGAAAAAGCGTAAGATCTTATTTAATTTTTATACATTGCTCGTAAAACAAGAGACGACAAAAGAACACACTTGCGGTCACGCGACGTATGACTCAAACAATTAAATAGTGTTGTGGCGACATCGTACAAGGCGAGTACAAGGCGCTGCCAACACGCGGTGCGGTGCGGAGCGCGGGGGCGGAGGACCGAGAAGCGGCACTCGCGCGCCGGCAGCCGACAGACGCTCTGAGCACCCTCGCACGGGAAACACGTATCGCTCGCCGCGCGCGCATAACCAGATAGACGCTATTATATCGTACGAATCGTTTCGCCTAACTTGTATTTAACTGTATCGCTTCCATCTTATTGAAGTGAAAACTCAGTCAGGGTCACGTGACTCGTGACGTTCATCGAACGTGACGTTCATCATTCGTTGTCTTCGTCGTTGTGTCAATGTCAATGAAATGACACAATCACAATGACACAGACACATTCGCGCTTGTCTGTGTTGTCTTGTCTGTGTCATTGTGATTGTCATTGTCATTATGACGACTGTGGTTATATTTTTGAAGTGAAAACACAACGTTAATATTGAAGTTTTCACTTCTGCCGGCACTCCCGGAGTGCTACCATTTTTTATTTATCACAGGTATCTTATCGATAAGTAGATAGGACCAAGTACGTGTTTAGCAGGAGATTAGGAAACCTAATAAATGGTAATTATTCAATGATTAAGTAGGTAAAAAAGGTTTTTTATTGCGGGATCTTATTATTTTAGTACCTACTCATGTATCTACAATTCTAGGTTCTTACTTCGACTACTATTGACATTAGTAACTAGTCATACATAACGATTATGTCATGTAGGTAAGCATTAACTGGTAATTAAAGGTAAGTTATACAGGTAGGTATACTTTCTTAAATAAACCAAACGATCAAGTTACTAGCATATAGACTAGGTAAGTAGGTACCTATTTAAACTTAACGATTTACATAAATGCTCTGGTCTTAATATATGAACCGTTGTTTTGAGTCGTCGTGGGGCAGGTAATGGCAGGTAATGACGTCATAGACGCAGGTGGTGAGCGACGCGACGCTAGGAGCGCAGGTAATGGCGGGGCGTGTAGACGCGCGTGAGGTCTCGCTCGCTCATGGTGGGAACCCTCGGCTTCAACTCCGGGATGATGGCGCATCCCAGAACTGACAGGCCATTATTTGCCCTGCAATCACACCAAGTAGCCTTAGTCTTGGAACCAAATGTTAGTTATCGACTTGTGCATTGTGCATTGTGCAGGGGAGGGGGCGACGGCGACGGACCTGATGGACGCGCGCTCGGCGGCGGCGGGCAGCCAGCAGTGCAGGGAGTACCCGCGCCGCGTCTGAAACAACCGCCTTCTGGATGTAAATATACCACACAGCACAGCACAGCACAGCACAACACAACACAACGGACTTTTCTCGTTACCTACTGGGAAAAAACAAACTAGTGCTTCTGCCTGTGCCTATAAAGTGAGTTTGTCTGAATACTTTCGACATGATGATGTCTAAATAGATGATAAGCTAGTGGTTCTGTGAGAACAGCCTCGCGAGTCTTTATAACCATGCGATGCCTCTCAAACTTGATGAAATCCATCGATAAATATCGCTCCAACAATCTACCCCTTTTTTCCCTCACAACCCCTATTCTCCCCTTTCTGTTTTCTTTTTTGCATCATTATGTGTAGAACAAAGTCCTTAGTGCGCACCGTAAACGCCGTATTTGAATAATACGGCGGAAACTAAATACAATTTGAGGGTTCACTGCTGTCTAATAGTCACTTGGAGTTGAATAATTAGACAAAATAAAAATTGATAGGTACCTATACATATAGAGGTATAGGTAAATAAAACCGTGATCGGGATTCTTGCATGGCTAATTAGCAGTGTGTCGTGTCGTGCGTGACGTGCCTTAAAGCAAGAATCCCGATCACGGTAGAGTAGGCAGTAGACAGGCGCCAGGCGACAGGCGACAGGCGCCAGGCGCCAGGCGACAGGCGCCGGGCGTACCTTCACGGAGCCGTGCAGCTTGGCGCGCGAGGCGCGGAAGGCGTCCAGCTCGGGCAGCGGCTCGCAGCTCTTACGCGCGCCCGGCCCCGGCCCCGGCGCCGGCACTACTGACGACTCTGTACAAACTACCAACGTACCAAGTTTACTTATTATATGTATATTTCATATACTTACTACATCTATTATTACAGGGTTATTCTAATGCAATAGCGTAGTCATTATTTAATACATTTCTCATACGGCTCCATTTCTTCACTCGGAAAATACTTAAATAGATAGATATACCTACCTATTACTTATAGATGGAAAATGTATAATTAAATATTACTATTTCTAATACCTAATGACCACAGAAAAATTGATATAAACAAGTAATACAAAAGGCGGCTTTATCGCTATCAACGGGCTATAGTACCTACCTATTTATTTAAATTACTTTATCGTCTATCTTGGTCTCTCACTCACCTTGACCCTCCTTTTTCATGGTGAGCGTCAAGCGATCGGGTCGCGAGACGGACCGGGCGGGGGGGAGAGCGGCCGGGTCCGGGGGCCCCGGGGGCGCGGGGCCCGGGGGCGCGGGGGGGTCGGCGCACGACGCGCATGCGCACTCCTGCAAGCGAACGAACCGATCGCGTTACCACCGCCGGACCGACTCGAGCCGCGTCGGCCCTCACGCGAAGGATCAACGCACCTGATGGCGCGCAGGCGAGGCAGCGTCGGTGGCGAAGGCGGGGGGGGGGCGCTCGCTGGGGAAGCGGAGTCGCATCTCCACGTCGGCCGGCAGCGCCGTGCGGCACGAGCCCGCCACCGTCACCGACCAGCTACCGGCGGGGGGCGCGGGGGGCGCGGGCGGCGGGGACGGGGGCGCGGGCGGCCGGCGCGTGCGGCGGCGCTGCGCCGACAGCCAGCGCGGCGCGAGCGAGCAGAGGAGCGAGCTGTCCGAATGCTCGCCCGAGCTGGAGCCGGGCGAGTCGGCGCGCGCGAGGCGCCGGCGCTCGGGGCGGCAGGCGGCGGCGCGGCGCTCGCGGCGCACGTCCTCGTCGTCCTCGTCCACGCGCGCCGCGGCGCGGGTCCGCCCGTCCTCCGCTTTCGGACGATCGCTCTCCCTCGAACCTTGAGAGCGGAACGAAACGACCGTCATGCTCTAAACGATCTATCGCAGAACGTTCGCTATACGCTCGGAATGGAAGTTCGAAAATTAACCGTCGCGTCAATTTCTACGTCGCGTTGCGTGCGTCGGGTGCTCGGTGTACGGTAGCTCTACGGATGCGACGGGTTCGAGATACGATCGCGGGTGCGTCTAGTCGCGCGGGCATCGCGGCGACTACTCTACGGCGAGGGAAGCGGTGCGGTGCAGCGTCGGGCGGAGTGCGCACACGATACCTTCCCGCGGCGCAGGCGGCGCGCGCCATGGGCTCGTCGCCGCCGACCTGCTGCTCGGCGACGTCATCGTGGTCTGACTGCGCACGCGCCGCGGCGGCGGGGCGGCGGGCGGCGACGTGCCCGCGCTGCGCATCGCCGGGGGGGCCGCCTCGAGGGCTGGCGCGGAGGCGCGGCGCGCGCCCTCCGCCCCCTCCGCGTCCGCGGGAGACTCGCAGCCGGGCCCGGCCCGCTCCTCCGGAATCATATCGAATACGTGCTTGAATCGAAGAGATTTGGAACGCTCCCGCGGCTCGGGGTGGAGCGGGCGGGCGGTCGGCGCCAGCGCGCGCAGCAGCAGCGCCGCGGGAGCGTGGCCGCCGGTCAGGCGCATGTGCTCGGCCCCCGGCACCGGCACGGGAATGCGCGAGCGCCGGCCGCGAGCGCGCTCGCCGCTCTCGTCCGTGGGCGTGCTCTCCGAGGAGCGAGACGCCGGGTGATACTCCAGGATTTCGAGAATCTCGATGCACTTGTCGCCCTCGTGGATCTCCGACTTCTGGTAGATCCGTCGCGAGCCCCGCTCGGCCGCCGAAGCCCGCGCGCCGGACTCGACGCGCGGTCGCGCCCGCTCCGGCCGCCGGGCGCGGGCCGGAGGCGCGGCCGCGTCCCGGTCGCGGCGCGTGGGCCGGCGATCGGGCCACTCGCGCGCGGGGCCCGAGGGCGAGTCGGCGAGTCGACGGCGCTGCAGCTCGTCTCGCAGCTGGCGCACCTTGGTCTGGCGCGCGCACTCGGCGCGCAGCTCCCGCGTGCGGTGCCGGCGGTGCAGCTTCTGGCGGATCCGGTCGGGCATGCATTCGGCGACCCGCGCGCGCTCCGGCGCGGCCGAGTCGCGGATCCTCACGAAGAAGGCGGCGCCGGAGTCGCGAGGCTGCGGGGGGTCGCGCGGCGAGGCGGGGTCGTCCAGGCTATCGACGAGGCTGGCGGCGTCCTCGGCGAGCGCGTCGCCCTCCGCGCCGGAGGAGGAGGAGGCGTGCACCTCCATGGAGGCGGTGCGCGGCGCGGCGCAGCGGCGCGGCACGAGCCGGGCGCGCGCCGCGGACCGGAAGTAGTTCCCGGCGCCGACCCCGCCGCAGCACTCCCCGTCGTCGCGGGCCACGGCGCCCACGGTGTCGGCGGCGGCGCCGGCCGACAGGAACGAGTCCACGTCGGATACGTCGACGTGCGAGACGGCCCCGCCGTCGCCTCCCCCTCGCTCCTCGCGCCGCAGTTCGTCGCGGAACAGTTTCTGGATCTGCTGCAGCACGGCGCGGTTGACGCTGTCGTGCTGGATGTCGAAGCCGGGGGGGCGCGACGACGGCGTCGGCGTCGGCGACGCGGAGGGCGAGCCGGTCCCGTCGTCGTCGCGCCGCGCCGCGGCCGGCGGGGAGGGGGTCGAGGTCGCGGCGAGGTCTTCGCGGCGGTCGCGGCGCCGCTCGACGCCGAGCTCCTCGTTGCCGAAGATGATTTGGTTGTTGGAGGTGGGGCTGAGGTGCACGATAGTGTTGACGGCGGCGTTCTGGAGCCGCACCTTGATCTCCTTCTCGACGACGCTAAGCTTCCGGTCGGCCCCGACGGCGGCGTTCATGCACTCGAGCCGGTCCGTCAACGAGTTGAGGCTCTCGACGAGCACGCGCGACACGTACTCGTCGAGGTCCAGGTCGGCGGGCGCGCGCCGCGGCGGGGGGGCGGCCGGCCGCGCCTCGGGCCCCGCCTCGGGCGGAGACGAGCTCGCGGACTCGGACACGACGACCTCGAGCACCTCGTAGGTGCAGGCGGGCGGGCCCCGCGGGGCCGGGAGCGCGTCGTCCCCGCCGGCGCCGGCCGCGCGCTCCGCGAAGCCGAGCTCGAGCGAGGACTCGAGCTCCACGGAGCCGGGCGTCTCCTTGGTGTTCGTCGGCGAGCCGGAGAACGCGTCGGACTCGTCTTCGAAGAAGCGAACCCGCGGCGCGTCCGTGTCGGGGCTCGGGGGCGCCGCGTATCCGGCGTGGAGCGCGGGGTGCAGCGCGCCTGGCTCGCAGCAGCACGCGGCGGGGCCGGCGGGCCGCGCCCACATGCGGCGCAGCAGCGCAGACTTGCGCATGAGCTCGCGGTCGCGCCGCAGGTGGCGCGGGGACTCGCCCGCCGAGCGAGGAGAGTCGCGCGGGGGCGTGGGAGGCCCGCTCCCGGAGGCGCGATCGCTCCTCTCGATTTCCTCCGTATCGGAATTTTGTTGGGCTAGTCTATATCTGAAACGAGTGACCGCGCGGTGAATCTCCTCCGCATGATAAACGACCCCACCCCGGTACGGTCCGCCGCCGCCGCCGTAGGTACCTTCTCATGATGGTCTCGGGCACGGAGTACCGGCGGCGCATGAGGCCCGGCGACGCGTCCGGCCGCTGCGGCTGCGCAGTGCCGAGCGGGGTGCGCGACATGCTGCTGCGCGCGGGCTGCTGTTGCTGCTGCTGCTGCTGCTGCTGCTGCTGCTGCTGCTGCTGCTGCTGCTGCTGCTGCTGCTGCTGCTGCTGCTGCCGCTCTAGCGCGCTACTTCGCGAGTACATGCGACTGAGAACACGGCTACAAAAAACAATATTCATTTCATTTTACTCAAAATGTGTGGAATTTAATGTTTGTAATTTTTTTTGTTAAAAGGTTTTAATTAATTTTTTTGCTGATATTTATTTATTTGAACCACTTTTTGTTACTTATCTACATAACATTGGCATGTCAAATTACAATAGTCCATTATTCTAAGTTAAATAGTGCTCTGTTGGTATTTGTTTGCAAATAAGTTAAAGAACAGCTCATGAAGTCACTAATGTGATAAAATGGGTGACATTCAGAAACTTGGTAGGTAACTTCGACGACCGATGTGGCGCGGTGAGTGAAGGTCCGCCTGCGACGCGGAAGGTTGCGGGTTCGATTCCCGCCTTGGAATAAATGTTTGTATGATCTGCAAATATTTATTCTGGGTGTTCTGGGTATTTATTATGTATATAATAAAAAAAAAAAAGGTAGCACTCCGGGAGTGCCGGCAGAAGTGAAAACTTCAATATTAACGTTGTGTTTTCACTTTTAAGTTTTCACTTCAAAAATATAACCACAGACGTCATAATGACAATGACAATCACAATGACACAGACACATTCGCGCAAGCGCGAATGTGTCTGTGTGCCGCCTCAACAGAGCACACTCAGGCACGGTAGAAAGAGTGGGAGATACTAGTTCCTCTCCCTTTCCCTCGATCTTACGCTTTTTATCAACGTCACGTGACCCTGACGCGAGTTTGAAAGTTTTTACCCACCCAGCGCCGCTAAAGAAGTTTTCACTTCAAAAATATCTATCTATGTAATGTTATTGTATTAAGTATGTCAGTCTTCTAGTACCCATAAAACAAGCTCAGCTTAGCTTGGGGCTAGATGATGTTGTGTGGATTGTCCAGCATTATTTATTTATTTATTATTATTTTATTTACCTTCAAGTACCTTCTTGGTACCTTCAAGTTTAAGATATAACGAATTAGGTAGATACCTAAACTAATATAATGCTCTAAAGCTCATTAATCGTGAGGACTTTGCTGTTGTAATACACAACTCAGCATTAAAATTTATGACTGAAATATAAATCACCCCTATTTTCTCAACTTTAAGGTTGGTTTTTTTCCATCAAAATGTGTTTGGTCAATGTGGAAGTATACCTACCCTATGCAATGTAAAAAGAATTATCAATATCGGACTACTTAGTACTTACTCTGTAAAAAGTTATGCGTCGTTCGTTATACTTACATAAGAATAAGAATAAGAATAAGAATAATTTATTGTTAAACTGTGTACATGAGATCTTATATAACTTATAAATAGGTAATTGTTTCAACAGTTTACCCATTTCGGGCGTACAATTTTTACTTAATATAGGTATTTATAAGAATCAGTGTGTCAACAATTAATCAACCTCTGTATTCCTACAGGGATGAATTTTATTTTTCAAATTTTTATGGGACCTAATTTATTTATAGGACGTTGGAGAAACGATCTCGACTCATATCTAAGCGACGCGACGGAGTGGTGGATAAACGCAGGAGATCGAGATGAATGGCAGAGTTTGGGGGCGACCTTTGCCCGGCAGTGGGACACAATAGGTTAAATAAAAATAAAAATGAAAATATGGTACCTAAACTCTTTCCAATAAAAGAACTAATATCAAAATCGGGCTACTCTGTCAAAAGTTCTGCGTAAGCCCACATCAAAAAAAATATACACCTTGACATGAGAACCTCCTCTGTTTTTTTTCGGTCAATAAGTAGCCACCAGACAGATCATATTCTGAACTGTGCCGAGCCCGAGCTCATCCCTCGCATCGTCTCATCCTTGGCACATGAGGCGCGGTGGGCGCGGGCGCTGCTTTGCGGACATTGTTTACATGTCGACTCGAGAGCTAAGTATACATACATTGTTGAATATGTCAGATGTTGAATGCACTGAATGCACTGCTCAGTAAGATACTATTTTATGCACCTCCACGAACGCTATTTTTATTAAATTTTATTAGAAAAGCAATGTATTGTACCTTCCTACAGTATCTACCAATTATGGTCAGGTCAGAACGGCTTTGTATATCGTGTTAGTACCTAATATATCTACATACTTTGTATATCGTGTTAGTACCTAATATATCTACATACTTTGTATATCGTGTTAGTACCTAATATATGTACATACTTTGTATATCGTGTTAGTACCTAATATATGTACATACTTTGTATATCGTGTTAGTACCTAATATATGTACATACTTTGTATATCGTGTTAGTACCTAATATATCTACATACTTTGTATATCGTGTTAGTACCTAATATATGTACATACTTTATTCACAAACAAATTACGACTATTACAGTGTTTACAAAAGGTACTTAGGTATACCTACCTAAGTATATAAAATAAAATACATGAGACACAGTTAAGCTATCTACAGACCGTTGCAAACGATCCAAATCAGTAGTAAAAGGTGTAACTCTGCATGACCTTGATCCATTCAGGTAGTAGGTAGGTATAGCAATCTGACCTAACCTAACAGCTCTTTCTGTTACCTGTTCAAGTAAATCGTAATATCATAGTCATAATAAGCTTTATTCTATAAAATCAAAAGGATCACTAATACTAATATAATGAATTCATAGGTAGGTAATACTAATACATAAAATTAAAAGTAAGTAAGTATAGTATAGGTACTTACCTACAAATAAACGTAAAATAGTACTTTCTACTACATACCTAGTATTTTATTAAATATTCAGTAAGTAGGTAAGTACCTATAGTATAAGTATAAGGAAAATTTGGATCATCAACAAATTCTACTACAACTAGGTTCGGTAATCTTATATGATTAACGTAACGAATGGGTTGTCGGTGGGATGGATGGGATGGGATGGGATGGGACGAGTGAAGTGAACGGTGGCTTGGTGCTCGCGCTTGCTGCCTGCTGTAGGTACAGATGTGATGTTGTGTTGTGTTGTGTTGCGTGCTTGCGTGTACAATGACGATCGCGAACGAGACGCGGCCTCTCTCGGACTCGGAGCTCTGTCCGAAACAGAGCGGATCGGGAAAAAGGAACAAAAAACATGGAATATTAACGGACCAGAACCCGCAGCCACGCCACGGCTACGGGTACTTTCCATCTATATCTATAGCTCACCAACTTGTTTATGTGACCGGGTTTTAAGAAAACCTGCTGTTTTACAACACGGGGAACCGTTTTCTAAAACATTATTGTGATGTGATATTTGAGAATCATCAATCACATATTCGTTGGAGAATATGATAAAAAAATGTTTATTTTATTAACTGTCCGTATCCAACCGTAAAATTCTAAAACGTCTAAATAAACAAACACTAAACAACGTAGGACAAAAAAAAATGTACTACGTTATCCTACAATTGATAGGGTCGCGTTTGACCGCGATATGGCGATCTCACGATGTGAAGTGACGATGCGGTCTACGATGTAGCACGCTTTAAAAAATAACAATTAATTATTAATCAACTACGTTAGGTTGTTAGGTTTTTGTTTTTTTGTTATGATATTATATTTTATGTTATAGTAGTTCAGAAATTATTTGTTTAAACAAGGTAAGAATGAATTAAAAGCCAGTTTGTTCAACAATATACCGCATAAAATTTTTATGATAAAGATAACTGAAGGTTTTTTATACATGAGCCACATACATACATATAAATATACCTATACCTACTACTGGACTACGTAACCATTAAGATCTTTTATGTACCTACTGAATGTGTTAATCAATAAAATCCAAGAGCCTAAAGAGGATACTTAACTAAAATCGGTTCACAACAGGTGGATGATTTGCTGATTTGCGGCTGATTTGCAAAACAAAAATCGGCCAAGTGCGAGTCGGATTCGCCGCACAAAGAGTTCCGTGCCAAAAACCACGATTTTGTATGAGAGCTCTCTAAAATATTTGTTTAATTTTGTTTTCAGGAAAGTATTAGTTGTTATGTACTGTTGTTATAATGAAATCATCTATAAAACAAAGAGTACCTAGGTACTCTTACTATCACGGTTCATGAGACACACGGCCTGGTGGTAGTGGTACTGTGGTAGACGGGCAGACAAACAGTTAGACAGCGGAGTCTTAGTAATAGCTTCCCGTTTTACACTTGGGTACGGAACCCTAAAGAATAGAGAACCTCCTTTTCAACTATCGCGTCGCGTCGCGTCGCGTGGGTGAAGCTAGAGAGAGGTGGTGGGGTGTGGGGTGTGGGGTGTGGGGTGGGGGGTGGGGGGGTTGAATGTTCGCGCATGCGCCCGGGGCCGCACAGCGCACTCATTACTATCACGCCATGCATTAATATGGAAAGAAAGTGGAGCAGGCCGACATCAGCACAGCACCAGGGTTGGCCAACAATCAATCTTTCCTCATGATAAATTAAGTACTTATTACTATTTCCAAAGAAAAAGAAGAGTTTTACAACAGTGCACTTCTTATAGGAATTAAAAAACGATTATAGAATACTATAGGTACTTACTAAAATTCACAAACTTTTGCATGAAGACGGCTACGGAATTTAGAACGCATGAGTGCGAGTGGGAATGTGAGATGCAGGCAGGACGTAGCAGCGGCGTACGTTACGTACGTAGCCGTTCTATTTTAGGAGAGTGCACTATACTAAATCTTAAGTTCATCCACTTGGGAGACTCGCAAAGTTAAGAAATCGCCATATTTATCTACCATACGATATGTAGCAGCAATAGAACAAGATTTAAAATAAAAAAACTTTACTTCGTAAACGTTTATTTGAAGAATATAGGTGATACCTAAGCCATAATGTAGAAAACCTCGTAAAGGCCGACAAGAAAGCTTTTTTTTATAATATACCTACTTACTACGTTTATGTTAGGGTTCCGTTTCCGGGTAAAACGGGACCCTGGTACTGAGACTACGCTGTCCGTCTGTTTGTTTTTTTTATAAATAAGTAAGTATGTAGATAAGTACCATTACAAATCTGTTGGCTTGTTTCGTTATTTAAATGGATCATTTCAATAGCTGCAAATATATTGAGTGCGATTTTCGGTTGGGTCTAAGGAAGAGGGGAAAAGAGGGCAAGCTTACTGTAGGTACTGTAACGGCATTTAGCGACAGGTCGTAAAGGCTCGCGAGGACAGAACCTCTAGTTTAAATTGTTCCCACTCTCAATAAGAGTGTCGAATGGAAATCAACGGAAATACGTAGTTGGGTTTAATCATTTATAAGATCACGCAGAACTTTTTACAGAGTAGTCCGATTTTTTATTGGAAAAAGTACCTATACTTACTCTGAGCGAGGTCCCATGTAAGTTTGATTCAAACAGGGGATGATTGACTGACACACTGATCCTAATGTTAAACACTTAGTAATTACGATAGAATAAACAAAACAACGGTATTATTTATTCCGAAACCGAAATTTCGGTCGGACACTAATTACAATTTTATGTTTGAAATAATTAAAACAAAATTAATAATAATAATACAACGTGAAGTTTAAATGTTCGCAATGAGTGATAGCACTTATGACAGTGATAGTGATGGTGGTAGGTACTGACCGGGGGCCGCGGTCCCGGAGCGAGGCGGGCTCGGCCCAGGCCTCGCGGATGGTGCCCAGCGCCTGCTGCAGGCCCACCAGCGCGGGCGGCGTCTGCGTCTGCGCAGCGTCTCCGCGCCTCTCTGTAACGCACCACACCACAACCTATTACCTATAGCTATGACTACCTGCAGGTACTTACCTATTATGAACATATTCTGCGTAATCATTTTGTGCAATTTTAAGATTATTTTCATCATTCAGGGCTCAGGGGTCATGTTTGGCTCCGATCTTCAGTCAAGGCCTACGATTGTTACCAACATGATGCAATAAACGAATCTATCTTAGTATCTATGTGCCCGTCTCGGTGGAGGGCAGCCTTGGTAACCGAACGTGGACAACAAACAAAGAACAGCACGCCCTCGGTCGATGCACTGGGTCTGGGTGAGACCTATATTTAGGGTGGTGACATCGCTCGTGCATGTACCGTGCGCTCTCGGATGTGCACATTAAATACTAACTACATCATCGTCATCAACCTGTATCAGTCCACTGCTGGACGTAGGTCTCTCCCAAGTCCCAAGACGCGCCTCTTCTAATTAGGTACTTAGTGTTAAATGTCACTCTCTTTGAGAACACTGCAAGGAGCAGGAAAATATTCTACAAATTTTATAAACGCGAAAGTTTGTATGGATGGATGGAACCACCCATGGGATTCGGAATGCTCTCAAGCGTTCAACCACCCATGGGATTCGAAAAGCTCTCAAGCGTTTTCATTGACTCCCATTATAAATATTATAAATCGAAGTTATTTATTTTACATAATGATTAATTATATGACTCATTGAGGAGGTGGCATTTTACCAGGCAGGTGCATCTTGTGCATTTGAAAGGATTAGTTTTGTATCCAAAAAAATGTACGGAATGACTTCTCCTTTGTTTGTAGGTATTAGTTTTATTTATTTCATAGATTATTTAACTATTAATAATAACCGTATTCTTTATTGTACACAAAACATTAGAGATAGAGAAAAAACTTAAACTTTAACATGGACAGATAGATAGGCGAGCTTAACCCTAAAAAGAGTTCTCTTTCAGCAAACATTACCTGCTGCCCAATCCGGATAAATTAGTGTGTTACAGTATAATAAATAAATGTTTAATCTATCTTGTTGGCTCCCCTTGCCTGTTCCCTAGCATCGACGTCTCTACTGGATACCTATGTGCCCCCCCGTCGCGTCAGGACTCGGCGCAGGTATTAAGAATTGATCCTATGGGTGCCAATGCCAACTAGTGATAAGGAATTGGATTTTTTGGCATTAGAGTAGGTAGACTATAGGTACCGGTACCTAAACCTATTGGAAATTCAGGCACCTCAAATTGTTTAGTCAGTTCTTTGTTTAATGTTACTCAATGTATTAATGACCTTATAGATATTAACATAGTAAGAGTAAAATCAATAAACTTACTCGTTCTGCATTTACCTTGCTCGTAACTACGTAGGTAAGTAGGTAGTTCCGAAGCTTTCAAAGTCACTTCCGGAGTTCCTGACAAGTTTTGTGTAAATCGGGAAGGATCGCGTCGACACCCTTGAGGGTTTATGCAGACGCTACTCCCGAGTTGGTCCAGTCAGTGGTGGTAGAGAGGTGTAACGAGTAGTGTAGGTCAACGGTGTTCCGCTCGCCACAGCTCAGCCCGACTCGGGGCTCTAACTGGCGTGCGTCGTGCGTGCGTGCGGCCGGCAGCGCGGCGCGGCCGAGTAACACTGACTGACCCGACTTCACTGCTGTGCTGTGTGTGCTGTGTCTGTGCGTGGCCAGTGGCCATGGCACTGACTGGCGCTGTGGCATGTGGCCTGTGCCTGTGCCTCGCTTCGCGCTCGTCGTCGTCGTGGCTGGCACTGTCCACTGTCCACTGCCCTGCGGTGACGGCGCGCAATGACTGTGCTACTACATACCTATACTAGAACCGGCCGACCTCCAACCTCCGCCACAGAATCAATAACAAGAGCACTTCCATCCCATCCACTCCACTCTACAATCTCCCACGCATTACCACATGCGGTGCGGTACCACGTTGCCAACTACATACTAGTGGTTCTATACGAACAGCAGATCATGGGAGCCTTTGTAGCCATGCAATAGCTGATTCTTTATTTGTAAACGTCTTGTTTAAAATTAAGTTTTTAGTGTGTCCAAATTTGATTGAAATCCGAAAACTATAGATACCCCTAGATACCTTTGAACCTATCAAAAATTGCGATCGACTAATAAATAAAATCAAGGGAGTTGGGGAACTGTTTGGGAGTTAGGGAGGTTTTCGTTTAAATCGGTTGAATAATGCAACCTGTAGTGTAGGCGTCAAGTGCGACAACAGACAAACAGAAGGACAAGAGCATTTTTGGCCAATGTAGAATCTCTAGACTCTTCCGTCGCTCGGTGGATTTATAGGGGTTCTGTAAAACAGCAGACCTCACAAACACCGTGTTTAAGGTGACGGGTATAGCCAAATGCGTGTTTTTGGGAATGTTTTCTGAAGAAGTCATAGTATGTGGAGTTGTGAAACTTATTATTTCCTATAACACATATATTGAACTAGTCAGGTAGGAAACAAAATGTGTGCTCTTGGTTATAGTTTACTTTTAAATGTAAGTTTAGTACCAAGAGTTTTTGCAAAAGTGTGGTTTTTGATCCCATTTTTTATGGGTTTGGCAGATTTGTTTGGTACCAAACTCAGCACAGCTATTCTTATGGTTGATATCTATACATGCAAGTTACAAAAATTCTACATTAAGGTGTTTAAAGAAGAAGAAGAGTAGCGCCTTAGGAACTATAAGTGTTCCATTGCTGTGTGCTCGCAAATATTCATAAGGCGCTGCTTAAGAGTTTGACAATCCGAACTGTGCGCGGCTCACTATGTGTTTTGCGTCGTTTTCAGCATTCTTACTGAAGTTGAAAATGCGACGTTGCCACGCTGACTATCTAGAGTTTAACCACTGCGGCAAAAACTATGCCGTGTTACAAGTTTAACGTGTGTGTAGATATAATAAATAAATAATAAAGTTGGAAGTTATTGACATTTTTATTTATTATGAATAATTTCACCCTACCCGTCGCCTTAATATGAATTCCTTAGTGTGCTTGTCAAATGTACACCTACGTACGTTAACAATATAAGCTAGGTAGGAGGAGTAAACACCATAAATTTGTCGCAGTGCGTCTGTTGAGTGACTTGAGTGAGAACAACAACTTTAACCTATGTTACACAATAAAATTATTTGATTTGATTTGATTTAAACATGAATGAGGATAAACTCCGAAAAATGTTCCATCTATAGTTCGATTAATAATGGTACCTAACTAATGAAGTGCCTACCCAACCCAACTAATACCAAGATAATGTTTTTTTTTCTATGGTCTTCCCCGGCGGCTGGACGTTACTCTATGGCTGTGTTCTTACACTGTTGTTGCTTTATTTTATCATCGTGTATCTTATGAACCGTGCCGCATGCCGTGCGAGACAGTTAAGAGAGTTAGTTCAAATTTTCAGAAAAGAAGTAGGTACTTACTTACATATTTCTGTTGTCTTTAAAACAACAAATAAGTAAGTAAATAAAAACAAAATAAAATAAATAATAAAGGAGGCTCTAATACAATAAAAGTATTTTATTTATTTATTTTATTTTATTTTTAAGTTACATGGAATTCAAACAGCTTTTAAAAATTAGGGAGTAATAGAGTGAATGTTGCATAGTATTCACTTATTTTTGGTAGGGTACCCATCTTGGTCTAGTTGGGCTCGTATTTACGCGGTTTTTTGAACAGGTACCTGTTAACAATGTCGGTTACCCTTACCGTCGTTACGTTACCGACTTAGCAGATGAAGTGGCTGCGGTGCGGCATCGCGTACATTCGATGGGCTGCGGACTACGGTCATGGTGCTTGCGTCTCAATGGAAGTAACCCGAGCAACCAGACGGACAGCGGAGTGGTCGGACCGGCTCGTTGGCGCTTACGCTCCGGGCGCCAAGTCTATAGTAAGTACTTACATATAGGTAGGTACGCAGGTACCCAACTGCAAACGTAGCTCATATGAATAGAATCGCACAAGGAAATGTGTCAACTTGCTATTGAAAGGATGCACGACATCGCAGGTAGTGTAGGTACTGCAACACTGTTTTCTTATTGTTTTTAACGCCGTTTTTAAAACGACGAGGTTTTATAAGTTGGGGGTGTCTGTTGAGTGTCTGTCGGTTCGGTGGCACCGTAGCTCGCCACCACAAAATGGCAGATAACAATTAGGATATTTTGGCAATATGGGTACTTATTGAAAAGTTTCCGCCCTACGACTTTAGACGATACTTTTAAGCTATGCTTTTGATAATTATTTGTTATGAGAGATTAAAATGATAATTAATTAATAAATATTGCTGGACATAAATAATAATATTTTTCTTGATAAATTGATGCAAACGCGTTCGATACTGACTAGGTACATGTTCGATACATACAAAAGATGCAGCGTATGCAAAGGTGTCAAATGTGCGTTACATTAATTGTACCCACAGCACAGGTATCGTAATAGTACCCACAGCACAGGTATCGTAATTGTACCCACAGGCACAGGTATCGTAATAGTACCCACAGCACAGGTATCGTAATTGTACCCACAGGCACAGGTATCGTAATTGTACCCACAGCACAGGTATCGTAATTGTACCCACAGCACAGGTATCGTAATTGTACCCACAGGCACAGGTATCGTAAAACGGCTTCAGTCGTAGAATGACAAATTTAAAGTAGGTATTTTAAAATATTTATTATGGACTAGTCAAATCTGTGCTTAGCTCTAGTAGTGAAATTAAATGAAAAGCTAGTTAGTTCATTTAGTATCTACCTATGCACCTATCTCTTGACAACGCACACGGCAAGAAACTAGGTAGGTAGGTAGTAGGTAGGTATCTAGAATACATTGCAAATGTTTACCGACTATAGATTGTATATATAGATCTGTAAGAAATTAGGTAGGTAATAGGATGTATAATTATTTAATTATGAAGTATTTAATTTTGGTAATGCTAACTACCTCATGGGAACACTTAAGTAGGTATGAACTATTGCAGGCGCCCGTTGTATTGTAGCTAGATCAGACAGAACTGTTACAGTTACAGCGTCACGCGATCAGTATCTACTCAAAAGTAAGTACCATTCATGGGAGCGTCATCCGATAGTTCGCCACCACTATCGTAAAGTAAAAACTGACCAGAATAGTGATAAACATGAGAAAGAGCAGCAAGCATGCGAACAGGACGCGGTCGGCGACGACGGCAGCCACGGCCAGCACGGCGGCCGACACTAGCAGCAGCAGCCAGAACAGCACCATGAACCAGACGTACACTTCGCACAGCGAGTCGCTCTCGTACGCCGCGGCCAGCAGCAGCAGCACGTGCACGGCGCACAGCAGCACGCCCAGCACGCCGTGCACGTAGCGCATCGCGTCGCCCACCGCCGCCGGCACGCCCAGCGCGCCCAGCGCCTCCTGGCCCAGCGTGCTGAACAGGAACAGGTACGCGCCCGCCCACACCAGGCCCAGCAGCGCGATCGTCAGCACGCCCACTCGCAGCGGCACGCTCCAGCAGCACCGGTGCAGCGTCGGACAGCTGTCCAATGCGTACCCCATCGCCGGCCGCCGGAGCCAGACCGCCAGCCTCTAGCGACTCCTTTTTATTATAAGAGACAGCTTGGGATTTTTCTTCAGTGTTTGAAGATCGCATCTAATTCAATTTATAGATGAAATACCTCTATCGAATAATTTAATAAACACGTAAATTAACAAATTTGAAACATAATCCGTTAGACCGATTGAAAAACTTTTGTGAGTCGCACAGACTAATAATATGCGAAGAGCACAGAGTGCTTAGTCCGAGGTCTCGAGCTGACAGTCGTCTCTCGGATGTCCTTAAATTTTTGTATGGATAGCCGAGAGTCGTCTCTCGGCTCGAGAGTACGGAGTTTTGCAAATGCAAACTTGGACTATGCCATACGATCACAATCGATCACAGACTAGTACACACACTATCACCACGAGGTACTATGCTGTTGTGGTAGCTAGAAGTGTAGACACGACACGACTGAGCTTATACATATAGGTACATACTTATAAACTTAACATAAACATGACACAGTGACTAATTGAATATAAACATAGGTAAGTACGTTATTTCTAGAGTCCGACCGAAACTGGTTTTCCGGCCGAAACCGAAACCGAAACCGAATTTCGGCCGTGGCTTCACTTTCGGCCGAAACCGAAACCGAAACTCACGTGGTCAAGTATAAAATTCCCTAAAATACAAAGGAAAATGGCCCCCAACAAAAATAGTCCCTCAGGGTTGCTATTTGGTACGCTTAAAAGGGCTTTAAAAGGATTTTACTATAATTACGAAAAAATCCGTCCCAAAGAAATCCAGACATTCTGAAAAAAAAAATTAACTTTTATTTTAACTTATTTCTTCTGAAGGCCCACAAAAATGGATTTAGTTGCGTTTACGAGGGCATTAAATAAGCTTCATTTCATTTTTAGATTGTTTAAAAATCCAACCGGTGGGTATCGAGATATTTCTGAAAAACTATTTTTTTTTACAATACTACAGTTTCAGGAATAACATAACTTTTACAGTAGGGATTTGAATTAATTTAAACGCAATCACAGGCATTTTTGTGGGCCTTCAGAATTCGGAGTACGACGACGATAAATAAAAAACAGTTTTTTCAAAACATCTCGACTTCTATGGGACGGATTTTCAATAAAAAAAAGGGAGGCCGGTAAAATCCCTTTCAAATGTAGTATGTGGCAATCCTAAGGGACAATGTTTTTAGTCGTGGCCCACGCTCCATAGAAAATTGCCTATTCTCCATTTGACTTCAAACCATTAAAAATAAAACTGTAATAATAACCCTAATATAAAATATAAATATTCATGGACATTTCACACATGGCACTCGGGTCCAAATCTGGGCAAAGCTTGTATTATGGGAACATTTAGTTGCTGATAGAATACATAATTACATTGTTTTTTTTTAATATGTACATAGTAACACCTAACACTGAACAAATATTTATGTTTATCACTGGGTATTACCATGTATGTATTTACAAAATAAAATATATATAAGTATTCTATCAGTAACCTGGTTCCCATAGTACAGGCTTTGCTTAGTTTGGGACTTGAGTGTGATGTGTGAATTGTCCAGCATTATTTATTAATTAATTACTTACTATCTCTTTTTATAATATGCGACTTGATTTGTTTGTAACAAAACAAAGTAACTGATTCAATATGTAAATTAACTAGCGTGCACGACAACTTCCGAAATAAGTTTCGGTTTCGGCAAAAGTTTCGGCCAAATTTGGCCGAAACCGAAACTAAAACCGAAACTTGAATTTTGGCCGAAATTCGGCCGAAACCGAAACCGAAACTTCGGTCGGACACTAGTTATTTCATGCATCAACCAATCAGGGTCGGAGGAAAAAAATATCGTGTTTTCTACAGCCTCTAATTAGTTGAACTTGAGGTGTATAGGGCCGTATTTTTTCATGTACCTACCATTTATAAACCAAAAAATTAACTTTACGATAAGATAAGATTTTTAGTTAAATTAACTATAAAACAATGAAGGCATTTACTGGCGAGCGGATTTTTATTTTAATTTAAATGTGTATTTGCATGTAAGTTATAATAATTAAACAACAGTTTAACAAGCGAAGGAAATCATAGTAGGTATCCCGTGGAACAACATCACTTATCGGCGCGGCGTAAGAGCTAGCCTCGTAAAATAGTATATTTTCACGCAGGGCAGCGACAGCGAGTCGTCCAAAAGAGATTATGTAGTTTTACAACCAAAATGAGATCAAAAGCGCATGTCGTAGCCTAGCCGAGTCTGTGAACTCCATCAAAGTCACGGAAATTCTAAATTATTTTTAGAAGATTCCAGATTTTTTGATAAAACCTCATACTTTTTTAAATTTTCTGTAAGTAATAAATATAAAAAGAAGATGAATTCTTAAACAAAATACAATATATAAATATCCTTCTAAGGTCGGGAAATAATTGAAAAAAAAAACAGCTAATTTTAACAAATAATTAAAGCAAGGAATACTTTTACAAATTTACATTTTATCTTAAGTGACAGACTCTGTTCGGTATTAGTTCTACTTTCCAGTCGTGGGTTCTAGCTACACACCTATGACATAACGGCACTAAGTACATACATTAAGTACAAAAGTAGGTAGGTACCTAAAGTTGATCTTGTGAATTTTACTTTGAAACCGATACCGGCAAAATCACGCAATTTCATCGAAAAGCCGTCATTGCCTGCATTCGTACACGTTAACACGCGAGCGGAACCCGACCAAACTTATTGGTTTTGTTCGATTGCCTGGAAGTGATCACTCTCAATCTCAATGGTAAGGCCACCCATGGTGTAACTATGGATTATGTATTTTCTGTAATTAATTTCTGTGTGTGGTTATCAATAAAGAGAGATCTCTTTATCTATGTAAGTAATAGCTCACCGTGGAGGGCTCGTCGCATGAGGCAGCCCATCATCCGGTGCACGTCCCCCGCCCGAGCGCCGCGGGCCCCGCGAGCCGGCGAGCGGGGCCCGCGAGCCTGCCTTCGCCGCCGGTGCCGCCTCACCTTACTCACTCCGAGCTTCCTTCGACACTTTGCTTCCTTTACACTTCCAACACTCTCAACACTGGATAGGAGCTCTCGTCTCTTGCTCCTCACTGATGTCTCTCTCGCGGAATGCAACTCGATCGGGGGAAGCGAAAACTTGCTGAGATATTTTCTGGGCCAGATGTCTTCCGAGCTGCAGTTATCGCTTAGGTCCTTGGGACTGGGTAGCCGGAGCGGTGGTAAGATTCTACTATACGGAGCCCGACGTAGAAAGTCTACTCGCGAGCTACCGCTGGAGGGAAACCAAACGTCGCCTGCGAACAGCGAGGAGGAGAGCGTTGAGGAGTCGCGGCGAGGCAAGTCCACGGTGCAGCGGCGGTTCCTCGGCACGCTCACAACGTTCACCGGCTGGTGGTGCACGGCCGCGTCGCCGAGCTCGTAGCTCATGGTGCTGGGGCTCGTGCTGCGGTACGAGTCGATGGGAGGCTCGGCGGCGGCGCCAGAGCCTGCCCAGTAGAAAGGCGAGATGGGTTCCATGTTGAGAAAGGCTCGCGTCACGTTGGGTGGCGCAGCAGTGATGGTGGGCGGCTCCGGAGACAGCACGCCGAACGGATGCGTGAAGTAAAACAGACACAATGGCCGATCCTGAAATTATATTAAATTAAATCCTAATAAAATATGTTACTTAGGACCTGACCTAGGTACATTGGTTATGTACGGTTGAGCAAGTACTTCGGTACTTACTTAATAAGTACATAACCTATTATACATATTTTGTTTATTTTTATATTCTTAACAACATCCTTCGAATCTTCATCAGAATCATAGAACAGCAGCAAAACTTAGGTACAAACTTACTACCAAACTTTCATTATTGTAATATTATAAGATCGAGTTTTAGTAAAAAATCGGTAGGTATTGCTAAAATCCTCTATGGCCAACACCCGATAGTTTCAGTAGTGTTTCTGGTCATTTGGCATGATCAAACACGAATCTTCCATAAAAAGAATCTGTCCTTAGCCGAGCGAACGAAGTAATTCAACGCGGAGTTTTAAGAGTCACGAAAACATGGACAGTCGTCATAGCTCAGCAGCTGGTGGTAGCTCTGCCTCCAATGCTGTGGGTCGTGGGTTCGATTCGAACCCAGAGCAAATGTTGATGAACATAATGTTAGGGTAATTTTAATATATTTGTAATTAATGTCATGATTTTAGGTATTTATTGCATTATTTTATTGTAATTAAATTATGAACTATCATTAGTTAAGGAACTAAACATATTTTTTTATTGAACGTTGCTGATTTGATATATTTGTTGAAATAAGAAAATAAGATTTAAATAAAAGTTAAATTATATTCTAATTTATTATCGATTTATAAATATGTATGTAATTTGATTATTTGAAGAATAGTTTTTTAAATCACATTTAGTTGTTTATAGAATGTATCCGCCCTCCGCCATATTGTTTTCGTAAAACGGTACGACGGGAGGGCTGACACATTCCGACGGTGACGCGAGAAGTGGCTAAACGTGTACAAGGCTTGTGGTCTTAGTATTATAAAGAGTTATGTTGGTTAAATTACGAAGAACATTGTGGAAAGCTAATAAAATTCCTGAAATTGAACAAAGTGTGTTTGAACTTTTGGCATGCGCCAATAGTTCAGAAGCGGGATGAACAAGGATACATGAAATTTCCTTGCACGCCTACAAAGTGTAAGTACCGTTAGTATTCTTACTCGGTAATAAATACGATATTTTTTTTTCCTTTCAGTGCCGGACATTTAATTTATTTTTTTTGATCATCTGATGACTTTTTATGACCACCCGCTTAGTAAAACTAAAGGGATTGTTTTTTTAGAGGGTTATTATTTTATAACCTGAACATTAAAGACATTGGTTAATTACAATTACCGTAGATAAGACATATTTAAGTACCCACATGTTTCGGTATTTTAAGTTTTTTTTCTGACATGTTAAACTTATTCAATATCCAAAATATAGTTTTTGTCTAATAGTTCAATTAATGGCGTACTGAGTACAATAATATTTTAATAGAAAGCAAGTACGTGGGAGCGGATGTAAATGGATGAAATTTATCTTTCAATTTTTACTCTCTGATATAATTTAGTTATTAAATATTGAAAATATAGCTTTCATCTAATAGTTCAATTAATGGCGTACTGTGTACAATAATATTTTAATAGAAAGCGAGAGCATTGGAACAGATGCAAATGGATTTAATCGAGGGGTCGTTACATATTTTTTTATATACATTTCCTCTTCTGTTGTTTTTTTTGTGGCTCGTTATGTTACTTCATGATGCGTTTTTTTATTTTTCTTTTGAATCTACCCACAATATTATTTTTGCTATTGGATTTATTTTCTCTTGGATTCCAATTTCGTTTGTTGTCTGTAGACATTCTCACAATGCGGTTCGCGTGGAACTGGTACCTGGAATCACCTGATATGTGGGACGATTCTGGGTGATCCTTGTGATTTTATTGAATGGAGAAGTTTTTGACTTGACTTTAGGTATAGTATAAGCAAAAATTCGACACAAATCATATCCCCGGCAAGATGTTGCGTTCGCCAACAGATGATAGAAAGTCATCTTCTCAACCGGATTTAACAAGGGAAGAAGGTAAAATTACCCAATTTTTAACCAGGAAACGCAAACCACAAATACGTACTGAGGATCTGCAGTTCCGTGACGAAATTCTATCTCTCGTTACAAAAGCTATGGAAGACAATGAAAGGAAAATTGATCTTCTAACCAGCACTATCCAGGAAATGAGAGTTCAAAACCAAGAAATCTTAAAGATCAATGAAAGATTAGAAAAAATCTACGAGCAAACAGCTGCCTCGAACAAAGAAAATAAAATGATGTTAAATACACTGTCTACGGACTACAAAGAAGCACTTATGAAAATAAATACTTTGGAAGAGCAAGTTGAAGAACTGCAAAGAAACCAGAGGTCATCAATTCTGGAAATAAAGAATGTGCCTAAAACAGAGAAGGAAAATTTGACAGAAATTATGAAAACACTGCACACCACATTGGCTGTGACCATCAAGCCAGAAGAGGTAAAGGTGGCACATAGAAGCAAAAACATGAAGTCAGAGTCAATTATCATTGAATATCAAAGTGCGGGGATACGAAACGCAGTTATCAAGGCGTCGAAGGAATACAATAAAGTCAACAAACATTGTAAGCTTAACACGTCCCTTTTGGGCTTCGGCGGTACAACTTTACCGGTGTTTGTCAATGAGTTGCTGACCCCGTTGACGAGGAAACTTTTTGGTCAAGCTCGACAATTAGCCAGGAGTGGCATCGTCAAGTTCTGCTGGGTCAACAATGGGAGAATTTTCGTGCGGATGTCTGATGGAGATCCAGCTATTCAAATTAAATCATCTTCACAAATTGATGCGCTCCAAGTAAACGACACAGTTCTATCCTGACTAGATCTTGGTGAGAAACACTTACAGCTTCAAGTTGAACTCACTTTTCTTAAAATAGAATATTTTTTAGTTTTCGTAAGTCTAAGTATTAAATTAACAGATTATTTAAGGCAAACCACACAAAAACACACACACATACATATTAAACACATACCAGAAAATACTGGGAAAAAACACACATACACAACTCAATCAGTTTCGGGGAATTATTCGTTAGTATTATGGTTAGCAAAGTCAGGAAAGGCAGTTTTGGCGTGCGAACGTAAAGTGGGTTGGGCCCGATATTGTGGGCACGTACGAATTAGGTATATATTATGACAACAACAATTAGAGATATTTTCGCTGACATCGATGGTACGCGTACCATAAATGTTGGCGATCCATTGTCAATTGACACGCCAGAACTATGCCGTAGACATATTAAAACCAGTAAAACGAATTTCAATGTAGTGATTCAAAATATAAGGAGCTTAAACAAAAATTTTGATAGTTTTAGGATATTACTGAATTTATTAAATTTAAACGAAGATCTTATTATTTTAACGGAATGTTGGCTTCCAAATGTTACTACTATACCACAAATGGAAAACTACCGGTCTTACCGTACTACTAAATCTTTAAACAAAAGTGACGGCGTTGTCGCCTATGTAAAGAATTGTTTTGATGTCAAGGTTTATGAACCGCCGAATACTGAGGAGGTTACTTGTTTGATTATAACTTATAAAAATGAATTCGCTTTTATTTGCGTATACAGGTCGCCGTCTTACTACAACATTGATAGGTTTTTAAACTCTATTGACAAAGTAATTGATAACGTCAAACACTTTCGTCAAATTATTCTGACTGGTGACATAAATATTGACATAAAAACTGATAACGATGATTCTAGGTCATCGGACTACTTAAACTTATTAGCATCACATGGTCTTTTTTCGACACATTTTATTACCACTCGTGATCAAAAATGTTTAGATCATTGTTTTGTCAAACTTACAGCGCCCTCGAAAACAATAGTTTGCAATTCGACAGTTACTGATCACTCATCCGTAATTTTTTCTTTAAACACAGGACCCAAACGCGAGAAAATACTTCCGAAAATACGTAGAAATATTTGTCACGATGCTGTCATAGAAGAACTTAGTAGAATAGATTGGATTTTTTTACTAAAAGACAAAAATGCAAATGACGCAACTAATATATTCTTAGAGGAGTTAAAAACCTCTATGAATAAACATTCTAACATAACACCAATTTCTCGTCGAAAAAGAACTTTAAAACCCTGGGTAACTAGTGGATTACTAAGGTGTATTAAAAATAGAGATAGGCTAAATAAAAAGTTAAAAAAGGACCCTGAAAATATTATTTTAAAAATAACTTACTTGAGGTATAGAAATACCTGCAATAAAACACTAAAAAAACTTAAAAACTCTTACTTTAAATCACAAATGCAAAAATATAAACAAAACATAAAGAAACAGTGGCAATGTATTAAGGATTTGTGTTATATGAACAAAGTTAAACCAGTAAGTAGTGAACTCCTAAATCTAAAATCTACCATCGAAGAATCGGTTGGTTATGTAAATCAGTACTTCTCTAACATTGGGTCCCAATTGGCAAAAACCATAGAGGAAAAAAACAATTCAAATGCTCGATCCTGTTATTCAGAAAGTTTTGAAAAAGAGTTACCTTGCCTTAATTCTTTTGTCCTGTTAGCTACTGATGAAGAAGAGGTTAAACGTATTATAAGAAACCTAAAAAACTGTAGTAGCACGGGTTTGGATGGCATTCCATCAATTTTATTCAAACTTGGTGTAAATATTTTATCGGCCCCTATATGTGTCATCTGTAATAAATGTTTCGAGGAAGGATCTTTTCCTAGTGCACTTAAAAAATCTGTACTTATTCCGATACATAAGTCAGGAATCGCTAATGATGTCTCAAATTACAGGCCCATTTCCCTTTTGCCTATACTATCAAAGATTTTAGAGAAACTTATTAATACCAGAATTAAGGACTACTTATGCAAGGAAAATATCATTTCTGAACATCAATTTGGATTTCAAAACAGAATATCCACTTCAGACGCAGTTAGAAACTTAACATCAAATATTGTTAATAATTTAGATTCAAATAAAAAATGTCTAGCAATTTTCCTGGATCTTGCTAAGGCATTTGATACCGTTTCTATTCCACTGCTCTTAAATAAATTGGCCAAGATTGGTGTGCGAGGGTTACAACATAAACTTTTCACGGATTATCTAACGCATAGAACCCAATCAGTTCGTGTAGGGGATCATACGAGCACCGAAGAGAACATCAACTTCGGAGTGCCCCAAGGTAGTATCCTTGGGCCTACACTTTTCTTAATTTATATAAATGAGCTATGCAACCTAAAACTCTCAAATGCACATATAGTAACCTATGCAGACGATACAGTTCTCTTGTTTGCTGGTAATAGTTGGACTGAAACGAACTTTTATGCAAACGCAGGCTTTAAAACTGTCGTTGATTGGTTGGACGGTAATCTCCTTACCTTAAATTTTTCAAAGACTAAATACATATCCTTTAGCATACGAAGTGATGGCCAACCACCTCCATCTTCAATAAAAATAGTGTCACATCAATGTCAGGAATCTCAAGAATGCTCTTGTTTGGAGATACTACCAACTACTGAGATGAAATATTTAGGAGTTCTCCTAGACAACCATCTAAATTGGAAACAGCACATAAAATCCCTTTCGGGACGTATAAGGAAACTTATTTATATATTTAAGACCCTCAGACAAGTCTGTGATCCGGAACAGATTTGGTCAGTATACTATGCACTTGTTCAATCTATCAGTTCATATTGCATCGGCTCGTGGGGGGGATGTTCAAAATCAACTATTATCACACTAGAACGAGCTCAGAGAGCTTTATTGAGAGTAATGCTTTTCAAACCGTTCCGGTATCCCACTACAGAGCTATACAGCCAAAGTCCTGTTTTGACCATAAGACAGAGTTTCATAAAGGCCATTGTCTTAGAACAACATAAAATCCCAATACCATGCAGTAGAAATCTGAGAAGACAAGACTTAGTTTACACAAAACCCCTATGTAATACTACATTTGCCCAACATTTTTCAGAATTTTTGGGCCCATTTCTTTATAATAAAATTAGCAAACATTGTAATCTCTGCACTAACACAACTTACATATGTAAGAAAATAATTACACAATTTTTAAAAACAATGAGTTATGACGACACGGAAAAATTAATCAAAAGTATAAATTAGAAAGAACATTGAGTATATTATTAGTAGAAATATAATTGATATGCAAGACCAAAAGATTTATATAAATTGTAATATTTAATCGTTAAAACCTATCACATAGCGCTCACTAAATTAATCACACACCCAAGAAACACATACTCACCCTTATATACATACATACACCCTTATACACTTAAATACATACATACACCACATACATACATCCCTCATTTACTCATATTTAGACACACAGTCATTAACACACCCGTAGAATTAATTTAATTTAATTTAATTTTATATCTGATCTGTACATTAAGGTATTATATTTTGTGGTTAAATAAAAAAATAAATAAAAAAAAAAAATAAAAAAAAAAAAAAAATTAGGTACATAACTATTTAACTATTTTAAACGTTAATCTATATTATGTACTTACACTTACTAACATTAGTTGCACTAAGTGAAAGTAAAAATAAAACAAAAAAAACTGAGCAGAAAGTATGTACCTACTTACTTAATGCAAAATAAGGTATTTCTAGTAACAGTTTTCTTGTGAAATCAACATCTTGACTTTGTCTGAAATGTTTGCTTATACTATGCAATGTTATTATCGCAAGACCAGGTTCATACCTATTGACAGCGCAGTGTACGAGGAAGACGAGTTCTACCCTCCGAGATACAGTTTTTTTAAACTAGTTCGGAGTTGTATGCAAATCTGATTCGGCCACCAACGCATTTATGATACTACCTAAGAATTGTATTTGTATTACCATTCAGGCCTGTAACATTTTTAAAAATAAAAATTATTTGATTTGATTTGATTTGATTTGACTTTGACTTAGAGTCGATAAGTTGCACAGTGTTAACACCTGTCTTGGCATAAGTAGCTTTGCCGTATTTCGGATGGTGGATTGCTTTTACTAAATGTAACTCTGTAGCTGGCATATATTTTCGAGGTCTACATCATCTTTTGTGTAAGTTTCCTGAACATTGACTATGTCTACATTATGTGGCCGTGAAAGTTTTACAAGATCAGAAGTTTTAGAAGTCACTTTTGGCTTTGCTTATGCCTTCAATGTTTAGTTGTAATATTTGGACAGAAGGACCAATATATTTAGTAAATGGGCTCTGAAAAGAACCATTTGTAGGAGGGCTTGGGGAACTGAATTATTACTTTAACTTAATTCATCTCTATAATGTTTAAATTACTATACTTTGAGGCCAGAGAATTCTATTAACTGTAAAATGTTATTATTAACCTCATTTTGATCCACGTAAAAAAGTGTTGTGACACGAAATTTTCTGTTAGTCTCTACATAGGTACTCAATATTATGATAAAGTTTCTTTTTGTTGATTATTAATATACAAGTACTAAGCTTTGTGTTTCTAAGTTCCAGAACCATGAATAAAGAAACAACAAACGCCCGAGGAGGTGGAGAGCCTAGTGGAGATGATGCCCATGTTTGAGGGTATTGTAAGAGCTCATGTTTGAGAGCAAGTGAGGCCCATGTTTGAGGGTATTGTAAGAGCTCATGTTTGAGAGCGAGTGAGGCCCATGTTTGAGGGTATTGTAAAGGCTCATGTTTGAGAGCAAATTATGCCAGTGTTGGAAGGTCTATTGTACGAGCCCATGTTTGAGAGAAAATGATGCCCATGTTAGAGGGTCGAGTATTAATGAGGATGCCCATGTTAAAAGGACGCGATAATATAACGCTCATGCGAAAGAGCGGCACTTGGATAATGCTCATGTGAAAGAGCGGCACTTGGATAATGCTCACGTGAGAGAGCCTAATTAAAACATTTTGTATTAAATTTGTATTAAGGATGTCTTGCGAGAAGGTGGGACTAAGAGTGCGTCATGCCGACGTCACCGCCACCGTGGTGGGGTATGACTTAGCTGTGTTTACATAAATATTTAGTTGTTGCTCAATTTCCTTTGTTCTACTTTACTTGATAAGAGTTTGTTCAGTGTAGTATTTGTTAATTATTAAAAAAAATAAAACTATTTCTACTTTGATCCATAATATCGGAAATTAGGATCACTGCGTCGCCTCAACGCTGACGGCATCCGATAAAAAGTTTTTAAGTCGATTTGTGTAGAATTATGTGGAGTTGTTGTTTTTGTTCGCTTTTCAAGCATTTGGTGTCGTGCACAATAATAGTTGCTCATTTTTTTTAGTTCGTGTGAAAAATTTGTAAGTACCCTCTTTGATTCATAAATTCAGATCTTCTACAAAGAAAGAAAAGTCGTAGTAGATTTTGTCCGAGGTATTGCAAAGGCTCGCCTAGCTATCGTAATAGTTCTACTAGTTCGGTATTAGATGCAATTCTGAGTAGATTGAACGCGATTGAGGATATACTATCTGTCCCTTCATCTTTATCACTTTCTTTACCGTCATGTCCGCCACGAGAGTGACAAGCACAACTGAATTCTTCATTGTAGTGATGAATGTGTTGTGCAGGGTTAGATCCGACCATTTACTTTAAAATTTTGTAATCGATTCTAGTTTGCAAGATATTTTTTTTGTGTGGGTAGGTAAAACAAGCGTGTAAAAGCAAATGCCGATCTATGGCAAGCAAGTGCTTATCCCGGACAGTTCGATTCTTGAAGGGCGATGCTTGTAGTTGACTTCATGAGTGAGTAGTTAATGACCTACACATGATCGAAGCCGAAATGAGTTAAGGTTGTCGTGTGATTTTCAAGGAATTAAGATCAGTATACGTGAACCTTAGAATTATGAAGTGAATATTGTTAAAAGATTAATAAACTGCAGTTAAGTCTTCAAAACGGATTTATGTTTGACCCTATCGCTAACTGTGCTACATATTCGATATCGCAAATTTTTTTGGAAAAATATGTGTTGATGGCTATGTCAAATACATAAATTGTAACTAGGCACTTTGTTTTGTGTCATTGTTGAAGTTTAGTAAGGAGCTGCTGACTGTTGGTGTGTATGATCCACTGTTATTATTATAGAATTTCCCGCTGTCGTTTTCAGAGTTTTTGTTGGCGAAAAAAAAAAATAGTGTGAAACGTGAGATCTTTTTGGATTGTTTTGACAAAACTACCTGTTATCTGTTAAGTGTGATAAGTTGTATGCTTTTGTTTTTGTTCATTTCTGGCAATTGTGCAATTGGGCAGATTTAGGTGTCGTTAGTTAGTGCTAGTTAGTACACGTAGCGCAGTCGCAAATGTTCTGCTTGTGATAACATCGAAAGAACACTTTACTGTCGAAAACAAAACAAAAAAGTGAAAAGTATATTTATTTCACAAGAAAAATGACAACTGATCTTATAGTAAAACATCATGTTAATACAATAATAATAGGTTTTTGCTGTCTATAAGATTAACAAGCCAATACTGGCCCTATACTAGGCAGAAACCTGTGTGATAGGTACCAGTGTGCGAGTTATGTGGTTAGAAGGTGCTGTGCAGCCTATTATGTGGTTGAAGTTGAGTTTGTTGGTGTGTATGATACAATTTCAATTTCAGTGTAAGGTGTATAAAGTGTGTAGGTACGTATGATTATGTGGTTGGTAGGTGAGTAGGTGAGTGATAGTAGGAAGTAAAAGTGAGGTAATGTAAGTAGGTGTGACAAATATGAGTGTATGTGAATCAGTCAGATAAAGTCAACCACTCAGGAGATGGGTATCAAACTAGTCAACAGATATGATTTTGTGTGTGTTAGGAATATGTGTGTGTGATGTGAGTTAAAATGTATGTTATAAGATTAAATAGCTCTTCAGTTTCCTGATATGATTTTGACAATAACCAGGCAGTTATAGTCTTTTTACAAAGCGATTTAGGTAAAAAAAAAAAAAAGGATTTGTAAAGCAACGTTTAGTTTATTGTAGAGAGTGGGACCCAGATAAGTAAAATATTTCGATGAGAATTTGGTTTTAGAATCAGGAATCTCACAAACTATATGAGGTCTTCGTATGTTTCTTGGTAAAGTTGAGTTTGGGTCAATAGGGAGTGTTGGTGGAGAACTACTTGTTGTAGGAAGAGCTGTCTTACGGTTAAGAGATTACATGAATTGTATAACACTGTTGTAGGGAAACAGTAAGGGCGAAAAGTGCTGACTGAAAACAAGAACGTGACGTCATTTTTGTTACGCGATAAGACAGTTCCAGATCTGCATCAAATCGCATATTCATTTTGTTTAGGGTATCTTAACATGGTGTAACGTGCAATATCCTATTTGTAGAAAATGTCGTAATAGATTCGATGGTGCAGTAGTCGTTTTATCTTTTTGGAGCTTACCCCAATCTATCCGGTAGGGTAGACAGTAGACGAGATTAGTTATTCGAGTCTAGTAAACATTCTGTTAGCAAGAAATGTTCTCATCAAGTTTTGCGAGGTTGATACCTAGGTAACTAAAACATAGAGTACGTTTGTTACGTTTCTGGAAGGTGAATTGTTTTTAATATTTGTTTGGTGTGCAATCCGGATATTTAACGTACCCGGATAGTCAACAGTTTGTTAAATCCGCATATCCGTTTGTTCTGAGAACCTCATATTGATATTTTAGATCTGGATACATAATCGGAATCTAAGCTAGGTACATATCAGAAGAACATCGGTGATATCTCTTATTGTGAAGTTGTGTGTTGTGAAGAGTTTGAAGTAGCTTTGGTCTTTTGTTATTGTATTGACGTACATTTTATTTTGACAAAGCAGTAGTAAACTTCCGAGAACAGTATCAGGTTGCAGATAAAAGTAATTTCACAACTATTTAATGTCGACATTGACACTGATAATTTTTGGTACAAGTTGTGAATCAATCGTCAAGTAGACTGTTATTTGTTTTGAAGGTAAAAATGTGTGTGAAGATGTTTAACTTCAAAACATGAGAAAAATTCAAGGTTGTTTTGTCTTTGACCAATTATTGTAAGAAAGGTGAAACAATGTTTCATGGAATCAAAACGAGTGTTTTAACGTTTCGCTAAAGTTTTGTTTTGAAATTTTATTATTAATAAGAGTAGGCAACACCTTCAACTTTGTTTGTCGTGTGTAGTATTTGTAGTAAAGCAGTCGTGCATTGCAGTAAGGCACTCCTACTCTGCTAGTCTCTTTCATAAGGTTTTATGATCGAACAGTTACAGTGTTGCACAACTAAAAGGTGTGCTTGAGTAAAATTTTGCCATTCCAGTTTTGAAAAGTGAAAGAAAGTTCTTTCGTGTCAAATGTGGTTGAGTTTGACATTTGTTTCTTGGTAAAGAAAAAAGTATCTAAGTAGCTACAGATGTAGAGTATTCGAATGTTGATGAGATTTTGCAGGTTAGACCGAGCGAGAGTTGTGTTAAAGTTTTTACTGACTTCTTTGTGTCGACAATCGTAAATAGATTCGACAGTTGGTTTTGTCGAATACTTTCGTTGAAAATTATATGAGGTACTTTGGTTATTCAGTTTTGTAATAATAAATAATAAATTTATTTATATAATTTCAAGAACTTATAGGTACATTACATATAGGCACAATATAATTAATTTAATTTAATAAATAGTTAATACATTATGCAAACATCCATAATTAATTTAGCATAAGTAGAACCTACACTAAATTTTATGTAAATGAACGCAAAGTCTGAATGTTGTCAAATATTTACGAGCCAGCGTTTGATGTTTTGATGCTCTGTAACTAGCGGACTAGTGATCAGGTGTGATAAGGTATTTTTTTTACAGTTTGGTACAGGTTTTTAGAAAAGATAGTAAAGATAAGTAGTAGAAAAGATAGTAAGTAGGTAATTAAAATAAAAATTGTGTTTAGGTATATTGCTTAATTTTTGTTGTTGTTTAGTTTTCTAATTATTATTGTATTTCATAACAATAATAATGGCGCAAAGGGACTTGCGCATAGCAGGACGGCCGAGCTGTTAGGGTAATTTTAATATATTTGTAATTAATGTCATGATTTTAGGTATTTATTGCATTATTTTATTGTAATTAAATTATGAACTATCATTAGTTAAGGAACTAAACATATTTTTTTATTGAACGTTGCTGATTTGATATATTTGTTGAAATAAGAAAATAAGATTTAAATAAAAGTTAAATTATATTCTAATTTATTATCGATTTATAAATATGTATGTAATTTGATTATTTGAAGAATAGTTTTTTAAATCACATTTAGTTGTTTATAGAATGTATCCGCCCTCCGCCATATTGTTTTCGTAAAACGGTACGACGGGAGGGCTGACACATTCCGACGGTGACGCGAGAAGTGGCTAAACGTGTACAAGGCTTGTGGTCTTAGTATTATAAAGAGTTATGTTGGTTAAATTACGAAGAACATTGTGGAAAGCTAATAAAATTCCTGAAATTGAACAAAGTGTGTTTGAACTTTTGGCATGCGCCAATAATAAATATTTGTTATATAACATAAAAGTTCATAGTTCATAATATCCATCTTGTAGTCACATAGTACATAGTAGTAAGTTATTAGGTAATATTATTATGTAAGTAGGTAGGTATATAAAGTATGACACCCCAAACTTTGGGCTGACGCATTTTAGCACCGTAATATATCAATTCAATTGGATAACCAAAGTGCCGAGACTTGTTTTGTTAGACTACCCATAGATGGGTAGGTAGGTACCTACTTATTTTCCGATAAGTAACTTATTATCTACTGGTTGCATGTTGCATGCTTCAATTGACTACTCGACATTCATCTCATTTACTGAGAGCTTAGTCAGAGGTTGCATTTAAAAACTCCCTACTCTCGAGCCTCGAGTCGTCTCTCGGATGTGTATTTTTGTATGGATATCCGAGACACGACTCTCGGCTCGAGAGTAGGGAGTTTTGCAAATGCAACCTCGGACTAAGCACTCTGTTTTGGATTCAAGCAATCAATCTGAAGAAAACTCGTGAATGGAATGGGCAACCCGATTATTGGAACGGAAACGCCGACGTGCCTAGTAGGTACACCGACATAGATCATTTCACACCACCTACTGTATAAATATGTATCTGTAATAATTGTACCTAAAAAATATTATGATTATAAAAAAATATAGGTACTTACCTAATTAGGTACCTACTCGTAACAATAACAACCGTACCTATTCACTAGTTATCAAAAGGTTGACAAGTATTTTGTTTAAACTAGGACAAGCCCGAATTGAACTTACCTTCACATCATCAGTAGAAGTGGAAGCATCGGATTTGCCGCCATTCATCTTCACACAAAATGCACTCGCATCGCACGGTTACATAGCAGATAGCTAGCTCTGCACGACACGACCACCCGAACGCACGGTATTCACCACATGCATGGCATTAACACCACCACAACACTAACACTATCATCACAGTCAATTTACTTTACTTTTTTAATAAGTAAAACAGATAGGCTGATGGATAGTTTCCCAGATGCAACGCAGAATGTTCCTAATTACAACGCCTAAAAACACTGCTCCGCAAGAACAAACGATAATAGTTGTTTTATTTGATTGCTATGGTTTTTCCATAGGTAGTCGACCGAGTCTCGGGCTGTAACTGTGTCAGTGGAGCGGCAGTGCGAATGATTCAATACAAACATAGGCAAGTTAGGTATTTTTTTAAGTAATTGTTGAATGAAAGGTGATGTCTGTCGTAGCCGTGGCAGGAGCGCATGGAAGGCGCGGCGGCGCAGCGCGCAGAAGCCGCGCGGGGCCAGGCACCAGGCACCGACCGCGCCGCCTCGCGCTCTTCCTCGCGAGCTCGTGACTCGTGACGTGACACGCAACCAGCAGAACCCTTCCGCTACATCTCGCAGCACCACGCGCCGCGCAGCCACCCAGCAACTTACCACTACCGCCTGGCAATTAGTACCTCTACCTATCTGGCGAGTTTTGGTAGGTACCTACCTCCCTCTTACTTCTAGGTAAGGTACACTTGGATTATACCTGGATCACCTACATAAATAAATACTTACATAAATAAATGTTATTAAATGTTGTTATATTTAATGTAGGTATAAAAACTGTAGCTACAGCAATTTTTTTAGATGTAGGTTAGGGTGGCTCGAAATTTTTTTTTTCGACTTACGGTAATTTAATAGTGAAAAGTTTGTGCGTTTTTGGGTAAAAACCGACAATGTAAAATATTATTTGATTTGATTGACAGTAACTGCCTCCGCCACGTCATCGATTATTAATAAAAACATGATTTTAGAGTGTACTTTGATGCTACATTACTGTATAAAAAATAAATCAGCTGACTTTTTTTTTTCGCTGATGTATTCCTACTATGGTCTATTTTTTAAATAAAATAATAATAACGTTCGACTTAGTGTTTTAAACGTGGGGGAGGAGAGCGGGAGAGATTCACTTGTTTCTTCATCTTGACGGATGTACTTCGGGACCTAAATCATACACTTAACCATTAGGTAAAGCTCTGGAAACCTGCGAATTACTGCCTGTGAAAAACTTTACACACATCGAGGGAGAGGCGCTTCCTGAAATGTCAAAAGATTTAAGTACAAATCAACAGTACTTGTACAAGATAGTCTTTGCGGTAATTTCAGGTG
Organism: Ecliptopera silaceata; assembly: GCA_932527185.1. Taxonomy (NCBI): domain Eukaryota; kingdom Metazoa; phylum Arthropoda; class Insecta; order Lepidoptera; family Geometridae; genus Ecliptopera; species Ecliptopera silaceata. The sequence goes on from OW052210.1 coordinate 115,043, forward strand.
ATTTCCCAGATGACTTAGACAATAAGTCTCCAAGCAAACTCTTTCATGCCCGCTGGCTTACGCGGGCCAACCGGATCTTACGTTTGTACGTTACATCTGAGAAGCCATCGGAAAATTTGAAAACTCTGGCTGAATTTGTCCTGAAAGTTTATGCACCATCTTGGTTTCAATTCAAACACAAGCCATCTTGCAAAGATGGTTTACGCCATCTTTTCAATAATAAGGGCCTCCAGATACCTGCCAGAAGATTTCAAAAATATTATTGATCCTGTCATTCAACGCAATAGTTATTTTGCGCATCCGGAGAGCATTCTTCTTGCAATGGTTACTGATGACAGGAAACACATTAGAGAATTAGCAGCTCGGCGCATATTGAAGGCACGCAGCATGCCTCAGCCTTTAGTACCAAGACTATTTGAAGTGCCCCGTATAAATTTCAATGCTTCCACATATATTGGCAGGAAACTTTAACTGACCCACCTATTTTAAGGAACTTGTCCGATCAAGAAATCCAGCAACTCGTTGAAACTGGAGGTGAGGACGAGCTGCTGTTTCTGAGGCTTCCCTGTCATACTCAAGCCGTTGAACGTGCAGTAAAAATAACAACTGAAGCTTCAAGTTTACAGTGCACAAGAAAAGCCCGTTTGGGTGCAATAAAAGCCAAATTGGAGTCGAGGAAAATAATGCCGAATTTTGACTCCAAAAAATATTTTCTATCTAATTAAGTAACATGAGTTTTGGTCATTTCATCTTAATAAATATGTTTATTATAAAAATACTGAATTTTTATTACTATCTAAATAATTTTGTGATTAAATTATTTCGTTTTTCCCTAAGTAAAACAAAGCATTTTTTTATGATAATTTGAGGTCTTTGCGGAGGCAGAAGGAGTTATCCAAAAAAAATTTGTAATTGCATTTATTTTCACATTAATATAACGCACCGAACCCCCCCTATTAGAACTCAAATTTCGAAAAAATAAAAAGTTCCATACATTCGTGAGCCACCCTAATGTAGGTACTTATGTACCTACAACATATACAATATTGATTAGAGGAGTAAAGGTGTTTTCAGACATTACGATAGATGCTATGAAATACTCAGGTAAGTATTTTTTTTGTTAGGTACCTACATCGTATATTTGAATGTGTGGTGGACACACGCGCGCTATTTTTGCACAGAACATTAACATTAATTGGTTACTTCAGTATCCTGCGAACTTGATGGCAACTGTTCACAAGCTTACTACAATAACTTTAGAAACGAAACCGAACTCTGTAGGCAACCACAGTAAAGCTCATGCGTGTAAAAACTTAAAAGTAAGTAAATATCTCAGCCCATCATTAGGCGAACCTGTTGTACTTAGGCCAGTACTTTATCATTTATACAAATAATTGCTACTCATATGTACCTATGCTAATAATTGCCGACCAAATGATGGTGGCCTACACATGTATAGTCAACAACAACTTCTTTGAATAGGTTCTGACACTTATGTAGTCCAATAGCTAGATATAAAATAAATAATAAGTGTAGGTAAATACAGCAACTAAATTCTGACAAGAGCAGAAATTTAAAAAATTCTACAACCCTGAATGAAATAGGTACTCCCTAAATACTTAGGTAGTAGGTATCTATTTCATTCAGGGTTGTTAAATTTTTTAAATTGTTAAGAGAACTAGTTTTTCATATCTTTTCTTTGTAAGATACGTGCACGATTGTTGTATTCTGAGACTAATTTTAAAAAGCCTTATTATCGAATATTATCTAAATGGTAGCAATTTCAAATCTAGATCGAGCGAGGCACATGTTCCTGCTAGATATATGCACACATTAACTGCGTGCAACACAGTGCGGTGATGCGACGGTTAGGCCTGGTAACACTGGCGGATGGTTGGGTTGGTTGATTTCGCTGGGTCCGGTTAATGTACAACCATGGAAAGCACGACCCGGGAATGCACGACCACGGAAAACACAGCCAGGAATACGCAACCAGGAAAACGCAGCCAAAATGTACATGAAATCCGGGCTGCGCATTCCCGACACGTGTTGGGAATGTCCAACCACGGAATGTACAGCCGTGGAAAACACGACCATGGAATTGGAAGCCAAAATGGTCATCAATTCCGGGCTGCGCATTCCCAACACGTGTTGGGATTGTCCAACCACGGAATGTACAGCCTTGGAAAACACGACCATGGAATTGGCAACCATTGCTGATTGGTCGAAAGCCTATGCTTCGTTTAGATGAAACCACAGATTAAAATATTACTATCCCATTTTGATAAAGATGAACTGCACAGATTATAATATGCAAATAATAAACCCCAAAACACACTAAGATTAAATCAGACAAGAACCACGTTATGGATAACGTCTAATAATCGAAATTTAACAGTGCAACCAGTAATGTCTCGCAGTTGTGTGCTTGATTCAGTTTTTATCCAAATAATGGCAACCATTCATTTTATTTTGTTTCGGAATGCATCGGTATAAGGTTATAACAGACGGCTACTCTAATATATCTTACATGTCTTAGTGTAACGTGCTCACACACTAACTCTTTTTACCAACAGAGTGCTCCTTTTTTTAAAAACGAACAGACTATAATTTGCTATAGTAACATTAACAAATAGATACCAACAAAAATAATCCTGAAAAAGAATATATTGACATAACAAATAAACCATGTACATACAATAAAAATTAACTAAGGAAACGAATACACATATTTATAAAAAGATGAAGTTTCATGTTGAACATCCACTTCAGGGTTCCGAGCAATCAAAGCGTTGATAATGTAAGTGCGTTCGCTGTCGCAGCATACCGCGCGGTGTCGGCATAAACGACGAGCGCGGCCACGCAAGTTCCGGTCAGGAACGTAAAGCGAGCACTCTAATAAAGCTATAGGATTATCAATATTTCCCCGTAACATTTGAAAATAATGGGTCATTATAGCACATTTTCGGCGAAGCTCCAACTTATGGAGTCCCAACATACCACCCACAAACAAGGACAGAGACAAGAACGGATAGTACCCATACAATTAGAGGTATCTACCAAATTTCATTTGTACCCCCACTAGATAAATTATAAGTTGATGATAGAGTCATCAACTTATAATTTATCTAGTGGGGGTCCCAGATTATAGCGTTATATTTCGTTATTGACGACCGATGTGGCGTGGCGGGCGAAGGTCCACCTGCGACGTGGAGGATGCGGGTTTCCGCCTTGGGATAAATGTTTGTACGATCTATTTATTCTGGGTGTTCTGGGTATTTTATATGTATAATAAAAAATATATATCTATGAAATGTATTTTATTAAGTATATCTAGTATTCTAGTGCCCATAACACAAGCTGTGATGATGTTGTGTGGGTTGTCCAGCATTATTTATTTATTTATATTTATATTCTAGTTTCGATCTAACGAATGCATAAAACATAGACGTAATCGCGTTTCTATCCTTAACTGATATTAATGTATGGAAAAGAGGTGATGAGCGATAATTGATATAGTTCAAATGTGTAACAACCTTTAGCCTATCCATCATTTTTGACAGAAACATAAATTGACTTTGGCACAATTGGCATTACAAAAGGTAAACAAAAGAAATTATCTCGCTCTAGCGGGAAATTCAAATTTTTTAGGGTTTTTTTTTGTTGCGGCTGAACTGTTATATCTTTATGGAATATAAATAATGCGATGTAAATATATAAATATTATGTAAATAAATATTTAATACGCGATGAAATGGTAAGTAGGAAAGGAAGTAAGTATGAAATGTACTTAATAATAATAATTATTATAATATTGAATGAATGTAAATATGAAATGTGGAGGGGATTTACATTACAATTTATCATTATGCTCGTTTATGTATCAACGTTTTAGAAAATACTATTTACGGGGATTAAACAATTTTGGTGAGCTCAAGCGATTGATTGATTTGCCGCCTTCAGATCGAGTACCGTTGACCCCTCTGAGCCAGTGACAGATTTTCATGACCAAGTCCTTTCCAATCGAAACTTCGTAAAATGCATAGTAGTCCAGTCATATACATTTGGAAATGAAAATGAACCGAAAGAGCCAAATTTTGGATATTACTTGGGAGGAGGCTAGAAAAGCTTAAGTTCAAATTATAGTTCAAAATATAATTATAAAATCTTGTGCGTTTTCCGCCATCTTGAAAAAAGGGTTAAATTCAGTTTTTTCATCATAACTCGGTTCCCCGTTGAGATACGAAATTTTTCATGGGATACTTTTTTGTTGCTCTTTGTACAATCTACAATTAAGGTCCCATACACTTTTCACATATCGATCATCGTTATCGAGATATCGATCAAAATAATTTATATATAGTTTTTCGCTGTTTCCTTTTTTCTCAATTAGGTATAGGTCGACAATTTGAACTTAAGCTTTTCTAGCCTCCCCCCCACGTAATATCCAAAATTTGGCTCTCTCAGTTCATTTTCATTTCTAACCCGATTTTTCCAACGTAATGACTGGAATCTGAGTTTTTTATGTTCTGTGACTGGAATAAATAAATAAATAAATGATGCTGGACAATCCAAACAACATCATCTAGCCCCAAGCTAAGCAGAGCTTGTGTTATGGGTACTAGGGCTAGAAGACTGTTATCTATACTTCTATACTAATATTATAAAGAGGTAAAGTTTGTATGTTTGTATATTTGTTCAATTGTAAGGGGTAATCTCGAAATCTAATGAACCGATTTTAAAAATTCTTTCACCAATATAAAGCCACATTATTGCTGAGTGTCATAGGCTATATTATATTTTCAAAAATATTAGGGATCCTTACTAAAACTGCAATTATGTAACCCAAGGTGTAAAAAAAATACCTAAGAAATTCCTTACATCGCGTGCGCTGCGAAAACTATTGATGATAGAAAGAAATCATGTAATACAATTTTGTAGAACACATCATCATCCACAAAAAAGTCAGCGACAGCATATGTCTAACTATTACAGATATGTCACTATAAGAGTTTTAATATCGAAAAAATATAATTAAAATGACGCCGCTAGAAAACGTTATTTATTTGCGCTTTGGTATTAGTCCTTATCTAAATAAATTTCTTCATAATTAAGACTGTTTCAATACCTTTATATGACTTTTTAAATTATTCAGTTTGGACATTCCATTCAAAAGATATCACGAGTTCAAAAATGTAAGTAATAGAAAAATGTCTAGCGGAATAATGCAGGCGCCGGTTACGGGAGTTTATGCGGGTTCTATGGTTTAGTTACGTGGATTCAAAAGGAGAGTTATGAGTTTAACAGTAGGTATACATATATGTTAAACTCATAATTAGTAAAATCTATACTTACTTATAGAAGTAAAGTTTATTTGTTAAATTGTAAGGTTAATCTCGAAATCTACTGAACCGATTTTAAAAATTCTTTCACCATTATAAAGCCACATTATTGCTGAGTGTCATAGGCTATATACAAAACTGAAAAATAAAAAGGCTTTTACGTGGTAGTCCGTTTTGCAAAGCGAATCGGAAAATAAACGGTCGAATTATGCCCAACGAAGTGGGCACGGGTCAGCTAGTACTTAATAAAATAACATTACATAGATAGATATTTTTTATTATACATATAATACCCAGAACACCAAAGGGACTAATATGATATGAATGTGATATTATATTCTGTGGCAACACCGCACGTACGCATCTAAGTAGTAAAACTCCATTTTGTTTTTCGCCATTTTTCGTTCAATGTTTCTGAAAAAAAGCTTTAAAATCATAATATTTATCATGAATTACCACCTTAGATGCTGTGCGAAATGTGGAAAATCTTCAGCAGTCTATAAAAATCTCAAGTTATTTCGTTTTCCAAAAGCTGCGATTTGAATAATATCCAAGATAAGTGTGCTTCTATATTGTGTAAGTACTATTTAAGTATTTACATTAAATATTAGTTTCCAAGCAAGAGAATACTCAGAAATGTAGGTATATACCTATCGTTACAGTTGTAATGTATTTATTTGATGGATGTACCCAACCTAGACTAGAAGACTACTAAGTAAAGTTAAAGTAATTCATATTTGAAATGTATCAATTTCAGGTGGTATATCCTGCAACCTGACGGGAGTCAGCGATTTGAATAATATCCAAGAACCGTGTGTTTCTGCTTCTGTAAGTACCATTTACATTAAATATTAGTTTCTAATGGGAATATCTAGAAACTAGATTCCTGACGTTTTTATATTACATTTTTTGTAATACACACATAATACACTGGCTACACATCTGGGCTCCGCTCGGAGCATATTATGTCGCATTTGAAACTAAGTAAACAAATATGTACCTTTTGTGCTGTAGGGAGAAAGAGTTTTAAAAAACCTTCGGAATGGTGGAAGTCACGTTATAATAAAAGAATGTCATTATAATGCCCAAACGTTTCTATTCAGGCTTGAGTCCAGACCTACCTACTAAGATGAACCTGAGTGTCAATCGGATCGATCAACCTGCCAGCCCATCCACCCTGATCCTCAAGCAAATAATCTCTACTTTTACCTAAATGGAAAATCAGTAAATTTAACTAAATGAAAGGATGGCATAAAGGTGACAGAATTCAAGGATCCACAAGCTAAACACCTACGAAATCGGAGTATGCTTTAGCAAGATACTACAAAGGTAACTATCATAAAAGTTTTTATCTAACTAACCATAACTTTGTTAACTAAATTCAACAAATTGTGTGTAACCATTTTTTTTTAACATCATAAAAATCTGCGAATGCCACTGCTGTGTGTTTACACAACACAGCAGTATGATTACATTCCTCATGAAGTTAATTGAAAAATAGAATTAATAAAAATGTTCATTTCATTTATTTTTCAGAAGCACTTTCTGCAGATGCACTGAAATAAAAAGTGGTTTGACTAACTGTTACAACTTGATGAAGAGAAGCCCAGTGAGAACAAACTCCTACTTGAACTTCAAATGAATCTTTCACAAAATGTGTTACTACTAGTTAGCTACTTAATTTGGAAAGTAAGTAAAGTTTAAACTAAAGCATAAAATAAAAAATAACACTACTTATATTATGTAGTCTTGTTTCATCATTCTGGTATAGTTAAGGCTAGGTACTGAAAGCTATATTCAAAAACAACAAATTATCCAGTTAATACTGGTTTATTTCATGTCCATTACTGATTGAAAAATAAATGTACATATTTTTTTTTACTATGAGTAGTATCCGCTTGTCTTAGTTTATAAAACACTGATTGTATTTATGGTAACGAAATTAAATGCATAATTTTAGAAAGTAATTAGTAACACAGCCATGTTGATATTTCAATCACATGCTCAAAATCATGTTTATGTCTTGCAACATGCAATGTTTTTAAATGTGAATTCGTAATTTAAATCATTGATAAAAATAATGTATCATATGTAAATTAAAATAGGAAGCAATTTGTGCTATACCAGTACCAGTGTTGATAATAAATATAATTATTAAAAAATTGTGGCTATCATAAGTAATCCTTACAACTTTATAATAATTTAATGCATTTTAAGAAATAATAGTGATAATCACATATTATCACTACTAGGATAAGTTAAATTAATCAATAGTTAATACCATGTGGCCTCTAACTAAGCGCGTTAGAGGCTTTTGCTGTAAGTAGATTGCTGATACTATTTATTCTAAGTATCAATCTATGGTATTGTATCATTCTATGATGCTTATTCGGTGTCTGAATGTTGTTGAGAACCCAAATATTTGTTATCGGTGGCATCAAACCCGCGACCCACATTATGGAAAGCAGAGTTATCTTTTGTACAAATTATGTAACATGCAACGTCTTAAAAGATCAAAAAACTTACTTATTATGATTAACCCTTAATTTGGTATTGTATGCTGTGCCATACAAACTTTAAAAAAATATAAAGTGTTAAAGAAATATTATGATTTCGATATAATTATTAATATTTATTCTCATAAACTAGTAAATCTTTATGAAAAAAAATTTTTTTGAGTGTTAGCGACATTGGTGCTGTCATTTTTTGACATAATGTCTGCTCAAAAGAGGCCGGCTGTGGTCACTAAAGTATTTATTTGTTTTTTAATACATTTCCCTCATAAATTTCTAATAAAACACTTATAATTCAATCGTGACATTATAGTGAAGTGACCACTTATATAATTTTGGCAATATTTTTGAATGTTAGTTGTTTTATTTGATAATAAACTTTGTATGCCGTGACATACATTGCCAACTTAGTAATGAATCACTGCACAACAAATCTGTATGCCACAGCATACATTGCCAATTTATTTGATTTCTTTTTGTGATATTTTTTTTTGATATTTATGGGTTTTTTTTTGTTTGGTCGATGGTGACTTATTAGGCGCTCAAGATTCGCATTCAGACTCATCTTCCCCAGCCCCATCTATCGCGAGATCCGTAAAATTAGTGAATATATTCGATTCCGATGATGAAACTTCAACCGATGAGAATTTTCGGCTTACGCCTGTATTCCAAGAAGTATACCCGAGTCCATCGCTTGAGCCCGATTGCAGCGCTATTCCGATAATAAGCGACATTCCAACAATGCCTGCAACCCATGCCACACCTGCAACTCCTGCCACTCCTGTTACTCTAAATCCTATATCTCAAGTCGCTTCTGCATCACAAGCTACTGATTTATTGCCAATCACAGTGTTGCAGAGACATTATACCTGGTTCTTTGCTGTCATAATGTATGTCCATCTACTCATTTTTATAAAAAAGTTTGATTTATGTTTGTTTTTAATTAAAGTAACAATACATATTTATGATTTTTATTCTTACTGGTTTTGGCAAGGTATGTCCCAACATACATTCAAATTCTTTACCCACTTGGCAATGTATGTAGTAGCATACATGGTTTTTCAGGAAAACTGTAATCCCTAGATTTTTTTTATAATTTTTCTGGGCATCTTTATGCTCTACACATTACAATTTCAATAATAGTTTCATCTAAAAAAACATTAATTTTTTTGCCAAATAAAGGGTTAATAAATGTAAAAGGTAAAAATTTATATGTACTATGATTTTTTTACAGAATAGTTGCGTAAATTAATAAAATTACATTATATTTTTATCTGTTTGTGCAAAACAATTTTATAAGTTTATTTTGTAATATCAACAACTAGCCTGAAAACTAGGATAAGACAGTATGATCTCATTCTTAGTGTGACAATTTGGTATGATTATGTTGTAAAAGTATTGCATATTGTTAAAATGTTTGTGTTCTTTATTATTTGAAATATAAATTTGTTAATAAATGTGTTTTGTTTTTTTGTATACAGCGCCAGCGTAGATATTATTATTACCCATTTCCGCCGATAGGCAGTGAACGCCGCTCATTGAAAAACACTTTTGTGGTATGACGTTGGTTTTCTTTCTGTTAGGGCTATATTTCACCAGGACGCCATGGCGGCGCAACCAGTCGCCGCCACCAACAAAATGTATACAGCTCTATAGAGAGTTACTCACCTGGTGTCCGTTTGGTCGCGCAACCAAACGTACATTTTGTTGGTGGCGGCGACTGGTTGCGCCGCCATGGCGTCCCGGTGAAATATAGCCCTTAGGATATTATGTTCTGTGCACTGGCTCCTGGACTATTAGGAAGGCGAAGGTCCGCCTGCGACGCGGAGGTTGTGGGTTCGATTCCCGCCTTCGGATAAATGTTTGTATGATCTGCAAATATTTATTCCAGGTGTTCTGGGTATTTTATATAAATATATCATCTATCTATACCTACTTATAATAAATCTGTAGAGAGGTCAATTCTGTACATGAAATATATTTTCAAAATAACTATCAGGGGGTGATTAGTGATCGATACTGATGCCAAAAATGCAATCAGTAAAATTTCTGTCTGTCTGTATGTATGTTCCTTAAAGAAACAAAAACTACTCGACGGATTTTAACGAAACTTGGTACAATTAGTTTTCATACTCCTGGGCAGGTTATAGGATACTTTTCATCACGCTACAATCAATAGGAGCAGTGAACGGAAATGTTGGGAAACGGGAGAAGTTACTTCATTTATAAAGCATCCGTCGCGTGTGCAGCCTTAATGGTTAAAGTTATGGGGGGTTTACACGGGTGACTAAAGCCTCACGATTTTTGCCGCGCGGCGTAAATTGACCATCTAAATGGCAATTCGGCTAAGTTGCAGGTGACTAAAGCCGCAAGCCCCAAAGTTGGGTAGCATCCGACTTTAGCCGCGCGGCATACGGCCGCATGCGACTGGTGAGTGACTAAAATCGACCGTGTTCCGTCGTGATCAGTTGCAGGCGATCGCCTGCCGCATGAAGGTGTTTCGCGCACGCACGTGTATTTATTTACTACAGCGTTTCTGTGTACAAATGACAGAGCCGCATGCGATTTTAGTAACCAGTGTAAATGGGCTAGCGATGCGGCTTGGTGAGGCAATTAGTGAAGTGACTCGCCGCACGGCGAAAATCGAGCCGTGTAAACCCCCCATTACATAGAAATCATGTATGGCGCGCACTAATCGGGGGTTTACACGGGTGACTAAAGCCGCACGATTTTTGCCGCGCGGCGTAAATCGACCATCTAAATGGCAATTCGGTTAAGTTGCAAGTGACTAAAGCCGCAAGCCCCAAAGTTGGCTAGCATTCGACTTTGGCCGCGCGGTATACGGCCGCATGCGACTGGTGACTAAAATCGACCGTGTAAACGATCAGTTGCAATCGCCCGCCGCATGAAGGTGTTTCGCGCACGCACGTGTATTTATTTAATTTACTACAGCGTTTCTGTGTACAAATGACAGAGCCGCGTGCGATTTTAGTAACCAGTGTAAATGGGCTAGCGATGCGGCTTGGTGAGGCAATTAGTGAAGCTACTCGCTGCACGGCGAAAATCGACCCGTGTAAACCCCCCATAAGAGAGAAATTTAGGAAATCACGCTCCGGAGCCCTAAAAACAGGCTCTGAAGTTTGTATGCAGAATCTTATATCGTGAACCGATTGACTTGAAACAAGATACAAGATATTTATTTTGCCAAAATAAGTGTTACAAAGGTCTTAAAATTAGGGAGGCACTTAAAAACTTATTCACCTTTTCCAGGTATCGCAAAAAAGGGTTGGGCGCTTAGACATTATATTATATAGGTACTATGAGCTTATATTATTATTTATAAAACTAGTTAACATTTTAGGTACTTAATTAAACTTGGTAAGTACGCATAATGTTGACACGAAATAAAATGGATCTGCATTTTTAGATTTTGCAAAATCATCCCCCAAATCGAGTCAAGTTAGAAATTTGTTGTGTTTACCACTAGATGGCGCTACTGTGCACGAATCCTAGATCGCGCTATCGGTGCGTTTTGGCAATGTGTTTTAAGTCGGTCGGTATTTAGCAAAGGTTTCGTTATTTTAGTTAGTGAATTGAGTTATTTTGATAAAAGTTATTTAAGTATACTAAGTTTTCCTTCTTAGACTGCACTTTACCATCAATTTCTTTCATAAGAAGATAGTAATGGAATGGGTTATCGCAAAATCTCTTAAAACGGCACGCGGACGAAGTCGCGTCGGGCACTGCTAGTAAAAAATATCTACCTAGCTATGTAGTGTATTGTATAATCTAATCTCGTATCCATCCATAACACAAGCTCTGCTTAGCTTGGGGCTAGATGATGTGTGGATTGTCCAACATTATTTATTTATTCCTTTTAGAAACCCCGGTACATAACACTTCTTTCACGGAAACTTTTTCTGTAGAAGCTGTCAGGCTATGGAACAAACTACCCTATGTTATCAAGAAGGTGGAGTCAGAGGAGCGTTTAAAAAAGTTAACAAGAGAGCTTTTTTACTAAACAATTATATTCTTAGCATGTCACCAATCAGCACCTCATTAACTCACAATAATGTTATTTGTATTTTCTTTATAAATAAATACATTTTCTGTTACCACATTGGGTTGGCTGGTAGAAAATACTTTAACATTAAGTCCTTCTGTTGTATATCTTTGTGCAATAAAGAATTTAATAAATAAATGTAGCTTCCATCAGTGAATTATTTTTTGAAACAGGCACAGTAGTTTTTGAATTTACTCATTACAAACACAAAAATGCAAATTTTTCCTTTTCAATATATTAGTGTAGTTAAAGATGTTGTTATTTTAGGTTTAGTCTGCATTCTCCCAAGTTCATACTATAGTAATAAATAATAAAATAACCTTTTACTTCCAAATCTCTTTATCTATATATTTACAGTAGTGTTAGTAGATGCTAGCTTATACCTAGTATAGGTTAGTATTCTAAATTTATTATTTTGTTATTTGATAGTTTGTGGACCCCTTTTTGAGTAACGGCCTCCTCCATCCCTTTCTACATTTCTCTATCCGCTCCTGCTGTCATCCCAGCAGTTTGGTTAATATCATCAGCCTGCCGGCTGTATGGTCTGCCAACATTCCTTTTGCCTACTGGTCTTTTCCATCTAGTGGTATGTGTGGTTCACTTGCTGTCGTTACTTCGTGAGATGTGACCCGCCCATTTCCATTTTAGCTTTAGGGCTTGCGAAAGTGCATCTGTAAGTTTTGTTTTAAGTCTGATTCTGTCACTGCGCACTTTGTCGATTTTTCTCTCTTGGGATTCATTGCTAGCTCTGACCAAGTTCAATGGCTATATATCTGAAAAATTAGAGATGAAAATCTGGTGAGTGCAATGAGTATAATAGAATGTCATTTCATTGTTATGAACACTATGCATGCCTTGTCTCACTATGTTAGCCTGCAGTTTCTATAAAAGTAGGTACCTACTCTTGCCTGTAGTCAAATTATAACTGACCATAGGCAATAATTACTATTCTTAGGTGACATTATCAATAAAATAAAACTTGCTTGAGCTCAGCATTAGGCTAACCAATTATTCAATTATGTACCTACTTTATTTTAAACTTTACTGTCTATACAAAGCATCTGAGCAGATGGATAATGGACAGGGCAAACCACTCGACTCAGCTGGCTTTATTAGCAGGAACACTATGGTATCTATATTTCTTTAATTGAAGAGCTCAGCTCTTGTCGGAGTTGTCGGGGTTTTGATGTAGACAATAGACATACATTTAATAGACTTACATACATATGTTATTGTACATATGTACTTACATTTTACTCTTTCTGATGCTTCTTTTCTTTGACTTCCACTTACGAAAGACGGCGACGTTCTCTTTTAAACGGCTCACGTAACATAATCTTGGAATCTGGTGTCAGTGCTATAAAATAGTTTTCAGTGATAAAATCTATTATAGCTTCATTTCTTGTAGTTTTTATATCAAGTTTTTCTAAAGTAGGTACTCTGAATACATTATCTACAATCCAATTCAATTATTGTTGTCTAGAAAATAAACAACAAAATCTCTTCGCTACACAGAGCACAGAACATAATATCTTAGGCACAGAGTGAGAGAAAATAAGTTTAATAATATCGTGACAGTGGCATAGTTACCTACTTGTACAAGAGTGACAGATCGGCTGAAGAAAAATTCGAGTAAGTGCAAACGAAGCATATGCTATGACGTCATTTGGCTTCAAATTCCCAACACGTGTCGGGAATGTACAGCCATGGAAAACGCAGCCACGGAATGTACAGCCCGGAATTGGTGACCAATTTGGCATCCAATTCCATGGTTGTGTTTTCCAAGGGTGTGCATAGATATGTACGGCCTGGAATGCACGACCATGGAAAACACAACCATGGAATTGGATGCCAAATTGGTCGCCAATTCCGGGCTGTACATTCCGTGGCTGTGTTTTCCATGGTTGTGTAATCACGGCACCCGATTTCGCTTTCACGAATCTTTAATCGAACGAACCCAAATAAAAGTTGAACTTGGTTCGCGTTAGTTCTGTAGTTTGTGCGTGTTAAACATAACTGAAGGGGAAGTGTTTAACATTACTTTGAGTGATTATTTGAATTGAACGACTGCACTGACTGCTCCGCGCCCAGAGCGGCATCTCATCTCTGGATTGTTTTGAAAAGTTTGGAGCAAGTTTACAACTCGCGAGTGACTGATTTTTGTGAAGTGATGTCTACACCAAACTTTTTATCATCATCTGATAAATAGGGAGCTTACCGGGAAGAACGAGTGCTTGTATAGAATGGATCAGAGTTTCGTAGGTGAGTTATAAACGAGGTCATGTAGGCGGATTGGTACCTATGACCCGAGTAAGTTGGTGGAGCGAGACCTTGACTCGCGAAGAAGGCATTATTGTGTAGCGGTGATGCAATGCGGCAGGCGCGCACCTGCCGCGCTATCTTATCTGGCGCTTCGTCGACAGGGCGCTGTTTACTTAGTACTGCAGATACATTTTCAACTTTTGTATCATTATAAATTGTCTGATAAGAATCTTAGCATTCCCAAATTAAAGTTGATGTTGATGAGCTGGTAAAGTTGCACTTTAACAAATGTTAACTATCAATGTTTAATTTAAACTACAGATATCCTGTACCTAGACGGAAAGGAATGGGAAAACAGAAAAAAGCATTCAAATAGTTTTGTCTAGGAAGCGTTTTATAAGCAAAGGAGAATGGGCAATTCTCTATGGAGATGACTAAATAAAACTTATCCTTCAACGTTGACTTGTCTAAAACATACTATGTAGCTAGTAGCCACCCTGAGGGACACTAGTCGTGACCCAAAATGCCCATCCTCTCTACAATTTTATTATTTTTCACAGAAAAAATATTCACCTCCAATTCAAACCTTTTGGTTGTTGTGTTTGAAAGTCATTTTTGTTACTAGCAAGATACAAGTAAAAAAAAATTCATGAACAAACTTTACAATAAATACGATTTATGAAGCAGGCCTAAGAAAAGATGGATGGATTGTGTGAAAAATGATATGGATGTCAAAGGAGTGAATACTGAGATGATGGATAATAGAGGAGAATGGAAGAAAAAAACATGTTGTGCCGACCCCAACTAGTGGGATAAGGGCAGGAAGAAGAAGAGAGAACTAGTTATGAAGCAGTTAAGAACAACAAAGCTCATGGTTATAATAATATGTGTATTGAGAATAAACATTATTTCTTGAATTCGCTTGAAAAACTCAGACATTGTTGAAATATTTTGAATGTTGTCACAACGGATGTGGCGCGGAGGGCGAAGGTCCGCCTGCGACGCAGAGGTTGCGGGTTCGATTCCCGCCTTGGGATAAATGTTTGTACGATCTGCAAATATGTAATCAGGGTGTTCTGTTTACTTTATATGTTTAATAAAAAATATCTATCTATGTAGTGTATTGTATTAAGTATATCAGTCTTCTAGTACCCATAACACAAGCTCTGCTTAGCTTGGGACTAGATGATGTTGTGTGGATTGTCCAGCATTATTTATTTATTTAGTATGTACATACTTATATATTTTTTTTTAATTTGGATAGTGTTTTTAAGATTATACAGGTTGTAACAAGAGGGGTGGACTTGTCACCAAAAGTGGCTGGGCGATACATTATGTAGGGGTTATATCGATTGGCATTGCCCCCTGCTGCTTACGATAGAAGGCATAGAGTATGCAGATAATGGATGCATCAACGACACCTGCCCGGCATGCTAACAATCTGTCATGCGCCACTTGTGCTGTAGTGCGCTAAGACCACTCTCCTTGCTGCCCATTTTATACATTGTTAGTGTAGTATAGAACCAGCTTCACCACCTACATTCACTGTCTCGGAATATTTATATTTTTTCATCTCTCTCCGGCCAGGTTGAATCGCATGAAACATGATAGAGAATTGTAATTTTCACAGATGATGAATTTCTGTAGAAGGTATTATAAAAAATAATAAAAAAAACAACAAAATATAAAAGGTATACTTTATTCACAAACAAACTTACGACTATACAGTATTTACAAAATGTACATTTACATATAAAATACATAAGAAACAGCTGAGCTATCTACAGACCGTTGCAAACGATCTATAGATAGTTCAACTGATCCAAATCAGTACCAATCGGAAGCGTACCCAAATAAAATAAAATAAATATATTTTAGGGAGCTTTTCGGTGATACCTCTCGCCCTAGCAGGAAATTCAAATTTTTTAATTGATTAACTTACTTAATTAAATTACTGTACAACACAGTTTTATAATTAAATAAGTTAATATAAAGAACCAATCTCAAAAATTGATACAGGGTTACACAGAAAATTATTGTATAATTATGTTCGCAAAATAGCTTAAACTAGTAAAAGATATTATAACAGTTCAACCGCAATAAATAAAAAGCCAAAAAAATTGAATTGAGTGAGAGGTATCACCTAAAGTTTTTTTTTGTACTGAGCCCTTCATGCGCGAGCTTGACTCGCACTTGGCCTGTTATAATTTGTTTTAATTTTGCATGCAACAATAATGTATTTACACTAACTAAATTATATTTATTAATAGTATAATGTTGAAACGTTCAGTTAAGTAATAAAGAAAAAATTATACTGGTCATTTATAGTACCGAGTAAAAACTAGACATACACATATTTATTTATTTGCCACACAAGCACACAAAAAAAATAATAATAAAAGTACAATGTCATTAATTTAAATAACTAATTAATCAATAGAAAAAAAAGTACATTTAACAATTAATAATAAAAATAAATAAAATCAAGTCAACAAGAATTGTGTGCTTACAATTAAAGTATAGAACTTTAGAACTTGTTGCAAGTGCGATGCGTTCTGGAGTCGGTAGTTGAGGCGCGGCGAGTTGCTGGTTTAGTTATGTCCCGCACGGACACATTGTGCTGTTTAGTTAAATGATAGTCTCGTGCATGGCATGTTCTGTTTCATTGAATGGAGTGCGTCACCACTAAATTAGCACCTCTTCAGTCATCGCCGTTGATTAGTGTTCTCCCTAATGACTAGTAATAGTTCGGCTCGTTAACAGATCAATTTTTCGGAAACAGTTCGCTATTTGGGAATCGAACCATGCGCTTTTAATGATCATCATCTTTAAAATAAAAAATGTAACATCTCCATTGCATCGGTAACCGCACAGGCTCGCCGCCGCTCACCACGCCCGCCGCCGCCACTGATCTGGTTTCCATACCGGGCATCCTACCAGACGTGCAGCGAGTTTCTCTTTGTATTATAAACAACCTGGCGTTCGTCATATGAGTCTCTGCTTCATCAACAAACCGGTCATAACCTCAATTACCTGAGCCTTACATTTTTATGTTTCGAAACGTGTTTGAGTGCGATACATATTTCTAGTCATTCACTGGGTGCATGGAAAGAGCCTCCTCGTGGCGCACACCGGTAACAGCTAGGCACGGTAAAGCAGTGTCTAGTCTGGCTAATCTTTCCAACACGATGCTACAACAAAATACAGTTGTAGCATCGACACGATAAGAAGAAGAAGTCATTCACTCATACATGCACACATTTTTCAGAAGCATTGGTTTAGTTAACTTTTGTGTATGTATGTCAACGGCTTTTAAGAAAACCAACTGTTTTATAAAACGGCTCGCCTTTAGATTAACTGTCGAAAAAAGGTAGCAATTGCTATTGTTGCAACGTCGTTATTCTGGTACTCTGCACCGTGCTTGATCTTGACAAATTATGTGCGGCCCTTTCTGATTCTTTTCTTATCTGCGAGTCGTGCGTTTATAAAAGCAATGTGCTGTCTAGGTACAATATTCAAAAACTAACTTCCGAACTGTTTACTTCTTACATAAGTTCTCATAATATTTATCTACTAAGTTATGATTTCATTGAATTTCTGGAACTCGTTGGGAGACGATCTTGCTTGAGTCGGGTACGCGACGAAGGTGGATCAGCGCAGCAGATTGGAACGAGTGGAAAAGTTCGGGAGATAAGTTTGCCCTGCAGGCCCTGCTATACGATAGGTTGAATAAAAAAAATGAAGCAACACGAAATATCTGTTTGCAAATCAATGTGATATTGTCTACAGATATCAATTAAATTTTAGAAAGTTCCCTAGTCCGTGGGAGGCAAAACATAAAACAGCTGTATGATATTAAGGGACTTTAAATGAGCAAAATGTAACTTTCTATGAATGTTACAACACACTCGTCCGAGCGTGTCGGTCGAGCGATCGCCCACACTTGGGTGGATACGATGCGAGGAGAGTGCGAGCCACTCTCTACTCGGATCACATCCGTTTCGCTCGATGTTCCTCGTCACAAATGCCAGGCGCCAGCCAGGGCCACCGTACCTACATATTGCCTCAACAATCTGTTCTTGCTCCCACCCATCCCAATACATCCATTTATAATGATCTAAAAGTCATGATGGAACCATAAGATATAAAATAAATTATTTATTTATTTTTATTTTACATGGAATACAAAAACAGCTTTTAAAATAAGGAAGTAATAGAGTGAATGTTCCACAAATAAGCCTTAATTAGTATTTACATAAAGAACTAGTCAGTCACAGAATTAACATTCAACATAGTTAATAGGTAGTAACAATGTGTAGAAGTAAAAAGTTAAGTTAACCTAATCATAATATAATATGTAATAATAAAGTATTTTAAGGCTAAATACGATAGACACATCGAACTTTCGTATCTTAAAGTTGCATCATCCTAAGATGAATGTATCGTTATCACATTGCAAATTAATTGTTTTAGATGAGCGGGAAGATGTCCAGAAAAAAACCTTCGCCAAATGGATAAACTCTCAACTAGTAAAGGTAGGTGCGATGAAACGAGTCCTTTCAGAGGTAGATAATTTAGATAATTTAGCATTCACGTATTGAATAGTTTTTTTTTTATTATAATTACTACTATCACCTATAGAATATATACTTACGTAAATAGCAGTTGCAAAATACTAGCTTTAGCCACGTTAGCTTGTTAATCGGCAACCAAACAAGCGAAAAAGTGCTGAATCCATCATAGTAGTTCCGGAGCCGCTCTCCGCTGTCCGCTGTCCGCTATCCGCTGGCTGCACTCGCGCATCACGCTCTTATTAAATGGAACAATTTACATGGTCTATTTAGAGCCAGCTTATGAGCGATCGCAGAACGATCGAGGTCAACGGCCGACGGACTTTCATGGCACTTCTCGTCAATTAAATCCTCACTAGACCATTACTAAATTAATGTAGACACGCTATATAGGTAATTCTTAAAATATTTGTACTTTTGAGCAACTTCTGAAAGGTGAAACGCGTAGGTATACTAACTACATGATGTTTAGTACTCGCCGAGCGTGTGTATCTGTGTGATTTGCAGAATGACAAGCCGCTCGTCGAAGATCTGTTCCTCGATCTGCGAGATGGAGAGATCTTGCTCTCCCTGCTCGAGATACTCACCGCACAGCAATATGTAAGAGCTTGTTTCTAGTAGATTGTTATATATAATAATAGCTATGTATACTGTGCGACCCCACATAGGTGAGCGGAGTATGGTATACCTAGTAGGTACAGTTCGTTTGTTGCGTTGCGTTCCAGAAGCGCGAGCGCGGCCGCATGCGCGTGCACCACATCAACAACGTGAACACGGCGCTGCAGGTGCTGGACGCGAGCGGCGTCAAGCTCGTCAACATCAGCAGCAACGACGTCGTCGACGGCAACCCCAAGCTCATCCTCGGTACTATATATAAGTACATAGTCCTAAAAACGGTTTTTTTTTACATTAAGTCAAACGCCCGACCTCGATCTCACCTGATGTTAAGTGACGAACTCTCTGCTCACTTGCAGTCTCGTTGACTCGGCACTTGTGAACATTAATTATAAAAAAAATATCTAAAATCTAGTTCCCAAAGTTTTGGGACTTAGTTTTAGTTTGGGACTAGAGTGTGGTATTATTGTATTATTATTGAGTTGATCTTTCCATAATGAAGCCCAAAGATCTATAAGCCCTTGGACGCAATTTATAATATTTTTTGGATATAATATATTTTAATACAATTTAATACATTTTAATACACGTAATATGGAACATACAGAGTTGTGACATATTTGAAATACTTGTATTTAAAATACAAATACAAAATACATATTTTGTATTTTGTACTTAAATACTTTTTTTTTAAATATTTTGTATTTGTAAAATGGTTTGTAAAATACAAAATACTTTTTTATTCTTAGCTTCATTTTTCTAAAGCATTCCGCGATTCGTAAAAACAAAAAATGGCCACTTGTGACGCAGCACCTTTGAAAGTCTATGCGCAAAATGACAGATGAAAAAAAAAGTGTTTTTACGGTACATCACTTGTCTCCCGAGTTCAGCACCAGTGGAAAGGCTATTTTCGTATGGTGGTATGATTATGCGTTCACACAGACGCAACATGTCAGATGCTCTTTTTGAAGAGCTTGTGATTTTAATATTTTAATAAATAAAGAAAGTTGTAATTTTACCATAAAGTATTTTATTTGAAAAAAGTATTTTGAAAATACGTATTTTGTATTTACCTGGGACTAAGCACTCACCTGGTAAAAATCGTAAATTGACCCGTTATAAAAAAAAAATATCATCCACAAATTAAGCACAATAAACGGCTGTTTGAAATATCGTTGACTAGGAAAAGCAACTGAGAATACTAACTAAACCAACCTTTTCTTCCCATCGAGTAAACCGTTCCGGACTTCCGGAGTTACGGCACAAGTAGGTACTATGCTCAAATAAATCTGTTCTCACGGAACAATGTCGGCCAGGTCTGGTGTGGAGCATCATTCTGCACTGGCAAGTGCACTACCACCTGAAGGAGCTGATGACGGAGCTGCATCAGACCAACCTCGAGAAGACGTTGCTGGCGTGGTGCCGCACGCACACCCAGGTACGGTCTCGTGCGATCCACCGCCGCGGTCCGCTCCACGGGTGAATGTACAGATGCATGCATGTACGGGTGTTGTCGGTGCAGAGCTACGCGGGAGTGGACGTGACGAACTTCACGTCGTCGTGGAGCTCGGGGCTGGCGCTGAACGCGCTGCTGCACCGCTGGCGGCCCGCGCTCTTCGAGTTCGAGGGGGTGCGCGCGCTCGCGCCCGGCGCGCGCCTGGAGCACGCCTTCGCGCTGGCGCAGCGCCACCTCGCCATCCCGCGCCTGCTCGACCCGGAAGGTCGGTCTCGCTCCGGCCGCTTCGTCCGGTTCCATTCCGAACCGGCGGTACGGTCCGCACTCTAATCTGAACGTTCGTTCCAGACGTGAACACGCCGAATCCCGACAAGAAGTCGATAATGATGTATCTGATGTGCCTGTTCCAATCCCTCCCGCACTCCCCGGAGGAGGTCGCGGCGGCCGGGGAGGGGGGCGCGTCGCGGCCCGTGTCCTCGGGCACCACGGGCTCGGGCGAGCTGGGCGGCTACTACGGCGCCTTCGAGGAGGTGCTGGCGTGGCTGCTGGAGGCGGAGGAGCGCCTCACGGCCGCCGCGGCCGCGCCGCCCGCCGCCGGCGCCGCGCTCGCCGCGCTCAAGGACCGCTTCCATCAACACGAGGTCGGCGCCGCTCTTTTACTCCTTTGTAGTAGTTGGAAGCACAAGGACTAACATGGAATTTTATTTTATTTTATTTATTTATTTTGGGAAAACAAACAGCTTCGGAACGAGAGAACATAAACTGGATTTTAGAATAAAAAAGCCTAAACAGTTTCCACATATAGAACGAGACTAAACAATAACTATAGAAGAAAAGAAAATCTTAGGACAGTAAAACTTAAAACTTAGGTGTAGTGTAAGGAAATACAACTAACTACATAACTAAATGACTAAATGCTCAACCTACATTTATAAATTTAACTACATTAATTAATTAAATTAAATTTGTTAACTTAAAAACAAATTACAAACAAAGTTTATTATTCCTATTCGATAGTTATCGAATATTTTTTTTTTATTTTTTTTTAAGAAAAACCAACAGCGGTAGTAGATTAATACAAAAATTAAGCTTCACGTGTACAAAGTAGGATAATTACAATAAGCGTGATGCATAGGGCATACGCAACTCAAAAGAAAATGTATGTATAATACTTTTTCTTTTGAGTTCGCCTCGATGTTGGAATGCGATTTCAGAAGTTTCTACTGGAGCTGTCGGAGCACCAGGGACGCGTGGGCACGGTGCTGGAGCAGGGCACGCGGCTCATCCTGGAGGCCGGCCTGTCCAGGGAGGAGGCCGCCGAAGTCAGGCTGCAGGTACCCACGGCGCCTGCAACTCGCAGCCCGCTTCTCAACCTTCTCCGCGGTGATCGTGTTCCGATCGACATCTGAGATATTTCCAGGTGCGACTCCTGAACCAGCGCTGGGAGGCGCTGCGCCGCCGCGCGATGGACACGCAGGCCGCCATCCACGAGCAGCTCATGCGCCGGCAGTTGCAGCAGCTGGACCTCTTTCGGTAACGTTCGTTCCGCTTCGGGACTCCCTCGGAGCTCCGACGTCCGATCGCTCGAATCGGTAATACGAGGATTCGGTTCAGGCGCTGGCTGACGGAGACCGAGGACCGCATGTCGCGGCTCGGCGCCGAGGCGGGGCTGGCGGCGGCGCGCGCGCTGCACGCCGACCTGCGCGCGCACCAGCCCGTCGTGGACGAGCTGGCCGACTGCGTCATCGTGGTGGACGAGCACGACTCGGGCGTCTCCGAGATCGAGGACCGGCTGCGCGCGCTCAGCGAGCGCTGGGCGCACGCCTGCCACTGGACGGCGCAGGCGCTGCAGGACGCCGAGCGCCGCGACCGCGCCGAGCGCGCGCTGCGGCGCCGCCTCGACGAGCTGGCCGCCACCTGCGACGCCACGCAGGACGCGCTCAAGCAGATGGAGGCGGAGCCGGTGACGGAGGTGGGCCCGGTGCTGGCGCGCGTCGCCGCGCTGCAGGGCGCGCAGGCGGCGGTGCGCTCGGGGCTGCGCGCCGCGGCCGCGCTGCTGCCGCACGCGCGCGCCGAGGCGCTGCACGACCGGCTCGACGCCATGCGCATGATCCTGCACGTGCAGGCCGACCGGGTCAGTGCCGCCCCGCAAGCCCGCCCCATCGCCGCCGACCGATCCTCTCACCGCCCTCACGATACTTTTCAGATCAAGGAGCTGGGTTTCGAATTCGACATGAACCCTCGCGAGTCGCCGGAGGCGGACGCGCCCCGCGACTCCGAGCCCCCCGAGTCGCCCGCCCCCGTCGCCCCCGTCGCCCCCGTCGCCCCCGCAGCCGGCGGCCGCGCCAAGAAGCCGCGCCTGGAGGAGTCGGCCGCCGACTTTCAGCTGGGGTACAAGGCGTTCGAGGACTGGGCGCGCGACGCCGAGATCGCCCTGGACGAGGTGACCGCGACGACGTTCACGCTCTCCCCGAAGCTCGAGCTATCGGAGTCGCGAATCGGACGCTCGGATTCGTCCGGAACGATTCCGGAGCTCAGACGTGCGTCCGTTCGCAGTGCTCGCGAGCGCTGCGAGACGCCGAGGACGAGGACGAGCCGCCGGGCGTGGCGGCCGAGCTGGTGCGCCTGCGCGCCGAGCTGGACACGCAGGAGGACGACTTCGCCAACGTCGAGGAGATCCAGCGCCGGCTCGCCGAGGACGCGGCGCTGCACGGTACCCGCCGACTCGAGCCTCGCCCTCGGGCTCCGTTCCGCACGTGAGGCGCGAGCGACGTATGTAACGCGACGTATGTCCGCAGAGGAGGCGCAGCAGCACGCCGCCAGCATCGCCGGGCTGCGCGCGCGCCGCGCCGCCGTGCGCGACTCGCTGGCGCGGCTGACGGCGGCGCTGCAGGCGCGGCCCGGCCTGCGCGCCGCCGCCGCCGGCCTGCGCGCCCTCCGCGCCCAGCTGGACGACGCGCGGCGCTGGCTGGCC
This sequence comes from Ecliptopera silaceata, assembly GCA_932527185.1. NCBI lineage: Eukaryota > Metazoa > Arthropoda > Insecta > Lepidoptera > Geometridae > Ecliptopera > Ecliptopera silaceata. The sequence goes on from OW052210.1 coordinate 138,839, forward strand.
GCCGCGCCCGCCGCGCCCGCCTCCAACCGACTCATCCACCTGCGCAACAAGATCCGCGCGCTCAAGCACCTCGACATCGAGCTTAAGGTGGGCGACGAGTTCGACTGCGAATCACTGAAAAAAGCACCGATCCGCATTAGAAAATTATTAGCTAAAAGTCGGGTGCCGGTTCCTGGAGTGTCGAAGGTCTTATCGCATCCTCGTCTGCAGGAACTCAACGCGCAATCCATCGTCCTCCTGACGCAGTCGCTGTGCAAGCGGCGCAAGGACGAGCTGGAGCAGGACGTGGCGCGCACCACGCGCGACTACCGCCAGCTGCTGGCCGAGCTCGCCGCGCACGAGGCCGAGCTCAAGCACGCGCGCCCGAGCCGAGCCGAGCGCGAGCCCGAGCCCGAGCCCGAGCCCGAGCCCGACGAGTTCCGCGAGCTGCAGGGCCGGATTCGCGCGCTGGAGGCGCAGATCATCGCCGAACACGACATCTTCGCCGGCAAGGAGCAGACTGAAACTACTCTGGATAATTTGAAGAAGTTGGCGGCGGAATTGAACGAGATGCAATCGACGTACGACTCTGTGGTGAAGCGGCGCCGCGACGCGGGCGGCGCGGGCAGCCGGAGCGAGCTCGACATCAACAGCAGTCTCGAGAACCTCGTCACCAGGTTCGAAGACTCCAAGGCTATTCTGCACCAGAAGATCGCTAAAATGGAGAAGGGTATGTTGCTTTCTTTCTTTATTCGATCTTTCATTCGAATGTAATGTAACATTTCGTCAAAAACCAAATCAAGGTACCATAAGTACCTTTTTATTTATGTAAATAAAATACCTGTTTCTAAACGTCAAAAAAAATATTTATTTATTTATTTTCGTTGTTATGAGATATAAGCAAAAAACGCAAATTTATGACCTTTGTATGACCTTGTATGTACCTCGAATAAAATGGTCAACACTGTTTTTGTCACACGAACTCTGTGATGATCTTTATTGATGTTGATGCATCCTCATTCATATGTAATTATTATTTTGTATCAGTCACATCCAGTTTTTTTGTGACAGCAACATATTCATTTCTGACCTCATTTACATGTTTTTATTTGAATAACGTTAATTTAGACGACTGTATAACGATTGCATTTAACTAACTTGCGTTTGTTGCATTGTAAATATGTCACGAGAGTGTTGTAATAACCCAGACAGTTTTTGTTATGTCCACACTCATAAAAAAATAACTTTTACATCACAGCGTCGCAAATTTACGCCGTAAATTGAAAAGTGCTATTTACACTATTTTGGTTTTCCTGTACAGCACCAAGATAAACCTTGGGTTCCACATATATGTTATTTAACGTGTGTTAGACTCCTATTAGGTTGGTCTTAACAAAAATCTAGACATTTGGCTTTTGGTATACCAAAATATTGATTTGGACGGAACCTAAGGATTACTATATACTTAAGTGGTTGTTATTTTTGTTTGATTCAAACAAAAGGCATAACAACTAAGTCTAAACACTCTGTCCAGTACCCCAATGTGTCATCGGCCAACAGACCGATCCCACATAGTACCGAACTGCCTGTGCCAAAGCCTCCAAATCAAGCAGAAAGTCTTTCCTTGTTCGGAATTTGTTCTTAGTCAACAAAGTGGAATATCTCAAGAGAGTGACCCTAGTTATGAGCCACCAACTTGAAAAGAACCGCATTTATTGACACAAAGTGATTTAAAAGATTTAGTACGCGATTTGAACTTGACTATAAACAGGCTGAGCTTTTGGGGTCTAGATTAAACAAAAATTACAAAGACTAAATTAATCACTGAGCTTTTAATTTCATACAAAGCTTTGGGATGTAATATGTCTTTAAAAATACATATGCTGTACTCTCATCCGGATACTTTTCCCGAAAATTTGGGTGCTGTGAGCGACGCACAAGGCGAGAGGTTTCATCAGGACATTTCCTTCATAGAAAAGCGCTATAAAGGGAAATGGAGTCCAGGAATGCTAGCAGATTACTACTGTGGACTTAAAAGGGACCTACCAGAAGCCAAACATTCACGCAAATCATATATATTTATTTTACATTAAGAAATATATTTTTAAATGTTACTGATTTTTGTACTTTTCGTAAAAATATGAATCTTGATGTCACAAAGAAACCTCATGTGTCAATTTTTTTCTGTTGATATATTATTGTTCGGTGGCCATAGTATATTCAAAATTTGGTATAAGTTTTCGTGTGACAAAAAAAAGTTTGAATTTTGTTGACCAGTGAACGCACAAGCGGCATCGATGGGGACTTTTGACTTATCATTTGTAATGACGTATTCAAGTTCACTTTTGACTTATCATTTGTAATGACGTATTCAAGTTCACTTTTGACTTATCATTTGTAATGACGTATTCAAGTTCACTTTTGACTTATCATTTGTAATGACGTATTCAAGTTCACTTTTGACTTATCATTTGTAATGACGTATTCAAGTTCACTTTTGACTTATCATTTGTAATGACGTATTCAAGTTCACTTTTGACTTATCATTTGTAATGACGTATTCAAGTTCACTTTTGACTTATCATTTGTAATGACGTATTCAAGTTCACTTTTGACTTATCATTTGTAATGACGTATTCAAGTTCACTTTTGACTTATCATTTGTAATGACGTATTCAAGTTCACTTTTGACTTATCATTTGTAATGACGTATTCAAGTTCACTTTTGACTTATCATTTGTAATGACGTATTCAAGTTCACTTTTGACTTATCATTTGTAATGACGTATTCAAGGCCGCACATGCGGCATCGATGGGGACTTTTGACTTATCATTTGTAATGACGTATTCAAGTTCACTTTTGACTTATCATTTGTAATGACGTATTCAAGTTCACTTTTGACTTATCATTTGTAATGACGTATTCAAGTTCACTTTTGACTTATCATTTGTAATGACGTATTCAAGTTCACTTTTGACTTATCATTTGTAATGACGTATTCAAGTTCACTTTTGACTTATCATTTGTAATGACGTATTCAAGGCCGCACATGCGGCATCGATGGGGACTTTTGACTTATCATTTGTAATGACGTATTCAAGTTCACTTTTGACTTATCATTTGTAATGACGTATTCAAGTTCACTTTTGACTTATCATTTGTAATGACGTATTCAAGTTCACTTTTGACTTATCATTTGTAATGACGTATTCAAGGCCGCACATGCGGCATCGATGGGGACTTTTGACTTATCATTTGTAATGACGTATTCAAGTTCACTTTTGACTTATCATTTGTAATGACGTATTCAAGTTCACTTTTGACTTATCATTTGTAATGACGTATTCAAGTTCACTTTTGACTTATCATTTGTAATGACGTATTCAAGTTCACTTTTGACTTATCATTTGTAATGACGTATTCAAGGCCGCACATGCGGCATCGATGGGGACTTTTGACTTATCATTTGTAATGACGTATTCAAGTTCACTTTTGACTTATCATTTGTAATGACGTATTCAAGTTCACTTTTGACTTATCATTTGTAATGACGTATTCAAGTTCACTTTTGACTTATCATTTGTAATGACGTATTCAAGGCCGCACATGCGGCATCGATGGGGACTTTTGACTTATCATTTGTAATGACGTATTCAAGTTCACTTTTGACTTATCATTTGTAATGACGTATTCAAGTTCACTTTTGACTTATCATTTGTAATGACGTATTCAAGTTCACTTTTGACTTATCATTTGTAATGACGTATTCAAGTTCACTTTTGACTTATCATTTGTAATGACGTATTCAAGTTCACTTTTGACTTATCATTTGTAATGACGTATTCAAGTTCACTTTTGACTTATCATTTGTAATGACGTATTCAAGTTCACTTTTGACTTATCATTTGTAATGACGTATTCAAGTTCACTTTTGACTTATCATTTGTAATGACGTATTCAAGTTCACTTTTGACTTATCATTTGTAATGACGTATTCAAGGCCGCACATGCGGCATCGATGGGGACTTTTGACTTATCATTTGTAATGACGTATTCAAGTTCACTTTTGACTTATCATTTGTAATGACGTATTCAAGTTCACTTTTGACTTATCATTTGTAATGACGTATTCAAGTTCACTTTTGACTTATCATTTGTAATGACGTATTCAAGGCCGCACATGCGGCATCGATGGGGACTTTTGACTTATCATTTGTAATGACGTATTCATTTGTAATGACGTATTCAAGGCCTGCACAAACATCCAGCTTGTTAGGAATTAATGCAAACTGGAGTCATAATTTAAGTCTATTTTGACTGGACTATTTATTGTAAACAGAATAATTATCATTAGAATAGACACAAGCGGTAAATAGTTTATATGGGTGATTGATGTTTAAAAAAAGTTTTGCTTGACAAGGATTTGAAGTGACTTTGAAGAAAAAAAAAATGGTTGTCTGTAAAGTAGGTTTACTGACGATAGTTGAACGTGACAACGAAAGCAAAGGCCGATTGTGCTTCTTTGTCGCTCGTTCCGCGCTCTCGCTTGCACTTCATGGAACGCCTCAGAACGCCTCATGAGTCATGTTTTTTCGTGCGTGCAGCCGGCTCTATCGAATTATAAGACGTAGTCACGTCAAAAAATATTTATTTAAATGATCGGTGCCGGCTTTCGGTCGAAAGTAACGTAATTAAAAAAAAAAAACAGGTCTCGAGACGCTGGCACGGATGGAGAGCGACGCGCGCGACGTGACTCGATGGCTGGACGGGCTGGACGCCTTCCTGCAGCGCACCGAGCGCATCCCCGTGGGCGAGCCGCAGCGTCTGGACGAAGTGCTGCACGACAGCAACGTGAGCCGCATCTCACTCCCGACCCTCGGTCGCGCGGGGTGGCCGATCCTGCGACCGCTAACATCTGTCATTCTATCACCCGTTCAGAAGTTCGACGACGAGAAGGAGATCTACGAGGCGAAAGTGGAGAGCTGCGCTCGCGGCAGGGCAGCGCTCCTGGAGGAGTGCGAGTCGGCCTTCCGCGCGGCGCTCGAGGACGGCGGCGCGCGTCTGCAGCGCCGCCTGCGCGAGCTCACGGGCCGCGCGCGCGCGCGCAACGAGGCGCTGCGCCGCGCCGCCGAGAACACGCACGCCGTCTTCTGCAAGATCGACGAGGTGAGCCCGCGCCCCGCCCCGCCCCGCGCCGCCCCCCGCCGCCCCGCTGTATGTGCCGTGTGCCGCGCAGGTGTCGGTGTGGCTGCAGGACATCGAGCGGCAGATCCCCAAGGAGGCGGACTGCAACATCTCCGAGTCGGCCGAGCTGTACCGGACCAAGCTCGCGTTCCAGGCGCTCAAGGACAAGTGCGACGACAAGACGCAGGAGTTCCGGAACCTCATCGAAGCCAGTCGGTGCTCTCTCGCCGTATCTCACTATATTATTATTTAATGAATCGGTTTCGGTACCTCGGTGTGTTGTTTCGTCGGGCAGGTAACGACATCCTGATGGCGGCGGGGGTCGGCGACCCGGCCGAGGCGGAGGGCGCGGCGGGCGCGGCGGGCGCGGCGGGCCCCGGCGGAGAGGCGCGGCGGGCCGGCGCGCTGGCGCGGCGCGTCACGCAGCTGAACGCGCGCTGGACCAGCGTCATGCACGGCGTCTACGAGAGATACAAGTACGTCACGCGGGGCGCACGCGGCCCGGAGCGCGGGAATCGGTCTGGAGGTGACCGCGATCAAAGCACGGGCGATGTCTCCGGCAGAGTGCTGGCCGAGGCGTGGCACGAGTCGGGCGAGCTGCGCGCCTGGCTGGCGCAGGAGGCGGCCTGGCTCGACGGGCTGGAGCGCCGGCTGCGTCGCGACCCCGCCGCGCCCGCCGACGCCGAGGAGATCGCGCACGACCTGTCGGTGAGTGCGCCGCGCCGCCGCGCCCTCGCCCGGCGCGCGCGGTCGGCTCAGCGTCGGCTCGTTGCAGGACCTGGAGAACTACATCGGCAACCACAGCGACTCGCGCCTGTCGTGCATCCAGGAGATCGGCCGGCAGCTGGCGGACGCGCACATCATGCCGGCGTGGATCCGCGCCGAGATCCACTGCGTCACGGAGCGCTGGAACACGCTGCGCGCCGAGGCGGCCGCGCGCGGCGCCGAGCTCGAGCGCCAGGCGCGCGACGCGGCGCGCTCCGAGCTCGCCGTCGACGACCTGCAGCGCTGGCTCGCCGACGTGCAGGCCGCCGTCGACGAGCGCGCGCCCATGGACCGCCTCATGGTACCCGCGCCCCGCGCCCCGCGCCCCACGACCCGCGCCCCGCGGCCCGAGTCCGGCACTAACGAGATGCGTTTCCCGCAGCGGCTGGCCGAGGAGTTCAAGAGTCAGCGCGAGGTGCTCGCGACCGTGCAGGAGCAGGCGCAGGCGTACCGCCGCGCCGGCCAGCAGGAGGCGCATGCGCGGCTCCACGACCAGCTGCAGCTGCTGCAGGTGAGCGGCGCGGCCCGCGGGGAGGGGCGGGGCGCGGCCCGCGGGGGAGGGGCGGGGCGCGGGCCACACGGACTGTACGACTCGTTCCATCCACAGAAGAAGTTCGATGAGGCGGAGGAGCGCGTGGCGGCGGCGCGCGGCGGCGACATCGTGTCCCGGCTGGCGGGGGCGCTGGGCGCGCTCGGCGCCGTGCAGCGGGCCTGCGCGCGCTGCACGGCGCCGCCCGCCGCGCCCGACGCCGTGCGCGCACAGCTCCGCGCCGCACTCGTGAGTACACGACATCGTGTCCCGGCTGGCGGGGGCGCTGGGCGCGCTCGGCGCCGTGCAGCGGGCCTGCGCGCGCTGCACGGCGCCGCCCGCCGCGCCCGACGCCGTGCGCGCACAGCTCCGCGCCGCACTCGTGAGTACACGACATCGTGTCCCGGCTGGCGGGGGCGCTGGGCGCGCTCGGCGCCGTGCAGCGGGCCTGCGCGCGCTGCACGGCGCCGCCCGCCGCGCCCGACGCCGTGCGCGCACAGCTCCGCGCCGCACTCGTGAGTACACGACATCGTGTCCCGGCTGGCGGGGGCGCTGGGCGCGCTCGGCGCCGTGCAGCGGGCCTGCGCGCGCTGCACGGCGCCGCCCGCCGCGCCCGACGCCGTGCGCGCACAGCTCCGCGCCGCACTCGTGAGTACACGACATCGTGTCCCGGCTGGCGGGGGCGCTGGGCGCGCTCGGCGCCGTGCAGCGGGCCTGCGCGCGCTGCACGTAGTCCGGTGTAGGTTTGCCGAAACTGAGGTATTTTTATTCTCCGTGAAATACAAAGATTTCACCATTTTCTCGATTATTAAAACATTCACATCCTCACAAGAAACAATATGATCTACATATATCTGCACTCATTTTAAACTCAAAAATCACGAAAGTTTCAATGAAAATGCAAAATGCTGACTCGCTAAATAAAATATATAAATGACAATAAATAAAAATGTAAACAAACATAGTAGTCCGGGGTAGACCTTGAAAAATGATAAAAAGATGAAGAAAATAATAGTAGGATGAAACCCATTAGAAAAGGAGGGGAATGATATTTTGACGAATGAATTTTCGCTTGAAAATTAGGATGTTTTTTCGATATTTTTTCAAAATAAGGTGAACAAATAAATATTTCTAATCAAATAAATTACAGCGTATTTGGGACATAAAGAGGTCAGTTTTCACCAAAGGAGAATGGGCGATTCTGTATGGAGCGTGGGCCACGAAAAAAATTATGTCCCTCAGGGTTGCCACATAATACGTTTGAAAGAGCTTCAAAAGGCCTACGTTTTACTATAATTACGAAAAAAATCCGTCCTGTGGAAATTGAGGTATATTAAAAAAACTGTTTTTTACTTAATATCGAATTGCCACGAATTCTGACAGTCCTCACAAATGACTAAGGTGTCGTTTGAAAGGACATTTAAAGGACTTCATTTGGTTCTAGAAGTGTCAAAAAATCCAACCTGTGGAAATAGAGTTATACCCGATAAACATGATTTTAAAAAAAACTGACGTTTGGCTCACATCCAGCGTTACCACAAATATGGCCGATACGGCATTTGAAAGAGCGTATAAAGGACATTTTTTTAAGGCATGTCAATCAAAAATCCATCCTATAAAAATAAAGTTATAGTGGAAACACTTTTGAATTTATACTATTCGATTTTGCTTTGTTCTCTGAAACCCCACATCAATTAGTTATAGTACGTTTGAAAGAACATTTACAGGGCATCATTTGGTTCTAGAAGTGTAAAAAAATCCAACCTGTGGAAATAGAGTTATTCCTGATAAACATGATTTAAAAAAAAAACTGACGTTTGGCTCACATCCAGCGTTACCACAAATATGGCCGATACGGCGTTTAAAAGAGCGTATGAAGGACATTTTTTAAGGCATGTCAATCAAAAATCCATCCTCTATAAATAAAGTTATAGTTGAAACACTTTTGAATTTATACTATTCTATTTTGCTTCGTTCTCTGAGACCCCACATCAATTAGATATAATACGTTTGAAAGAGCATTAACAGGGGCCTTATTCTCTATTGTATTGCAAACCACGCACGTTACTTGGCTTAGGCAAAACAACGGGCGTGGAATCTGAAAAAAATGTATGGCGTAAGCCTTAGTTGTCATTCCCTACCGCGACACGGTACGGTTTGAACTGTCAACTAAACGTGTCGAAGTCTGCCGCGTTATGAAAACTATTCGTTTCAAAACGTGTCATGCGTGATTCGAATAATATAGATACAAATCAATCATTTTTGAAGTTTGCGTTTTGAGGGCTTAGTCCGAGGTTGCATTTTAAAACTCCCTACTCTTGAGCCGAAAATAGTCTCTCGGATGTCCATATATTTTTGTATGGATATCCGAGAGACGACTCTCGGCTCGAGAGTAGGAAGTTTTAAAATGCAACCTCGGACTAAGCCCTCTGGAACGCGTTGTGACGTAGCACGGTTTGGGGAAGGAATATAGAGAATAAGGCCAGGGCATCACCCATCTTCGCCCATCTGCAGGTGAAGTGTGTCTACTTCACCTGCAGATGGGCGAAACATTTCGATAAAATGTAAAAAGCTGTTGAAATTGTCAAAAGTGTTTCAACTATAACTTTATTTTTATAAAATGGATTTTTGATTTTTGTAACATTAAAAATTATATGCTTTATATGCTCTTTCAAACGCCGTATCGGCCATATTTGTGGTAACGCTGGATGTGAACCAAACGTCAGTTTTATAAAAAATCATGTTTATCAGGAATAACTCTATTTCCACAGGTTGGATTTTTTGACACTTCTAGAACCAAATGATGTCCTGTAAATGCTCTTTCAAACGTATTATATCTAATAGATGTGGGGTTACAGAGAACGAAGCAAAATAGTATAGTATAAATTCAAAAGTGTTTCCACTATAACTTTATTTTTATAGGATGGATTTTTAATTTACATGTCTTAAAAAAATGTCCTTTAAATGCTCTTTTAAACGCCGTATCGGCCATATTTGTGGTAACGCTGGATGTGAGCCAAACGTCAGTTTTTTTTAAAATCATGTTTATCGGGTATAACTCTATTTCCACAGGTTTGATTTTTTGACATTTCTAGAACCAAATGAAGTCCTTTAAATGTCCTTTCAAACGACACCTAAGTCATTTGTGAGGACTGTCAGAATTCGTGGCAATTCGATATTAAGTAAAAAACAGTTTTTTTAATATACCTCAATTTCCACAGGACGGATTTTTTTCGTAATTATAGTAAAACGTAGGCCTTTTGAAGCTCTTTCAAACGTATTATGTGGCAACCCTGAGGGGCGTCTTTTAAAGTCGTGGCCCAAAATGCCCATTCTCCTTTCGTGAAAAAAAATAATTTTTTGTAAAAGATATTAATAAAAAACCAAAAAGTTGTTTTTTTTTGAATTTTTCACATAAATTTTGAGGTTATGTGAAAAAAGTGTTTATAAAAAAGTTTTAGATCTTATAATTACCTACAACTTTGCCTAACTTTATTAATTTTAAACTTATGTACTTTCATTTAATGCAAATAAATGATTATGATTATACATAATGAAAAACATTATTTCTAACTCCGTGGTGCCAAATTTAACTTACAAATTTATTTCATTTGTTAAATCCCAGAATTTATTTTCGCATTCAGTAATTTCTTCGCTGATGTGGCATGGGATAAAAAGTTACGTGTTGTACTTGAGTGCATCATTTTGTACCTTGTGCTCTTTTAACCCCTTTGCTAACGGTCAGGATTATATTATTTTTAATATTAGAATCCTTGCTGCTCGCTCATCAAAATTGAGCACACTGTAAAAAAGCAACTTTGCAATCATGTACAACAAAATAGCAAACGCAACTAGTGCATGACAGAATATCTGTCGACATTCCTGCGACCCTTCAGAGCCGCAAACAACTTATACATTCACACCACACGCACTCACAACACGATATCTGTTTCACATCTATAGGTATTCGGAGGAGATTTTCGAAAAGGGCGGTTATTACAAAGTCCAAAACCACGAGAGTTACAGAATAGTCGTGAACGGAGTTGAAATTACATATTGTATACAATCATATGAATCTTCAAATCCAAGTGATAAAAACAACTAAGTACTTATATCTATTAAAACCAAAATTCAAATATGTCCAGTATGTTCCCTCCCTAAGTTAAATGAAGATTGCAATACGCGTAAGCTGAGACGGAACGCGACACTCTGGCACGAGATCAGTGTCGCACTCAGAGATCACGTCGCGAGCGAGCCGCGCGTACTGTACCACGCTCGCATTCTACATGGCACTATGTTCACAATATGTATAACGGAAGTGTGGCCCAATGAATATCTACGTGATCATCTACTGATTGTTCGCCGGATTCAGTATTTACAATTGTTTTATCGTCCTGTTACATTTATCATGAATAAACTTTAAAGGTACTGTACCTACATAACTTAAACATATTTGTAGCGTAGGTATGTTACTAATAATAAATTGTATTAATAACCGATGGTATCGTGTTTGCATCGCGTGCCGGTTGCTGACCGTTGCGAATGCCGTTGAAAGGATTCTATGCGATGCGATTAATTACACGCACTAGAAATGCCAAGTGAACGGAGAAGGCATTCGAATAAAAATAACTTCCCGATAAATATTTCTAAGTAGATATCCATCGTAAAAAAATCTACATTATTTTGCAAAGTTTTGGTAGAAAATATTTATTTAATTTCATTAGATTCTCTTGAGAAAACCGCTTAAAATTGGTCGATAGTGAAAACATTGAAATTACAAACTTACGTAGTAGATAAATCATTACAAAAAATGTTCGCTCCTTAACTCCTTGAACACTTGTATATTTATACAAGTCATATCTATAAATCAGGTAAACATAAATAAATAATGGATCAGTGGGCCAACTAGTGCATCAATGAGCATTTAAAATGGTTTAGCTCTACCGAAGTTTTTCTGGTTTTCAATTTCTGTGTGCGTACTAACCAAGCCTAGTTTTGTATTCCTCGTTCATGTAACATTTTGGATAAAAGGCGAACGGCTAGTTAGTTGTACTGTACCCATTGGAAGAAGCGGCCTGCGCACTGCGCATCATCGCGCACGCATCGCGCAGAGATGACTTGGGACGAGCTCTATTTAATCGCAACGGCGACTCTAGCGTTCTATAAATGGATCGTGAGTCGCTCGCATTTCTGATAATTAAGTAGTAAAGTATATTTATTTTATTTTTATTTATTAAACAAAATCCACAGCACTTTGGGTATACAAAATAAGGTTTCTTAAGAATATAACATGCAGCCAATATCGGATTTTCTTTTTTTGTGTAAAAACTAAATATATATGCAGCGCTCCAAAACGAAAATCGTGGACGTTCGCCTCACGGTTCCATCTATGGTTAAAAAATACATTAAATAATACTATAATGTCTAAACAGGAATTCATATGAGCGAGAAAAAATATGTATGAAAAGGGAAGACAGTAAATTGTAAAAACAATATAGGTACCCTAAATAGTCAAAAAATAAAAATAAGTGTTCCAATGTTTATTGGAGTAACTGGAGTAAAAAAATCGCTGATTGGTAAGTCTTAAGCTGGCGGCGCGACGAACACACATGATCTTGGCCTGTAACAGCGTTTTATCGCGAATAGTGGAAGGAGGGAGGTGGCCCTTGCCCTGCAGTGGGAAATAATAATCATAACTATGAAAACGTAGCTCGCAGAAGCTGCAAGCGCGGATGCGAGGCCATCGTAAAGTTGGGCGCTCTCGCGTTTCAGAAACTGTACCGCACCCTCAGCGAGATAAAGTCCGAGGTGGAGAGCATCATCAGGACGGGCCGCGCCATGGTCGAGGAGCGGGCGGTGCCCGAGCCGCGCCACTTCTCCGCCAGGATCGACCAGCTCAAGGAGCTGTACAACCGCCTCGGCGCGCAGGTCACCGACTGCAAGACGCGCCTCGAGAGCGCGCTGCTGCTCGCGCGCGACATCCAGAGCGACCTCGCCGCGCTCTCCGCCTGGCTGGACGGGCTCGGCGCGCTCGGCCCGCAGGCGCTCGACCTCGAGATGTCGCGCATGCAGGCCGCCAAGGACAAGCTCAACGCCAACCTCGAGCGCTACTCGGCCGTCTGCGAGCCCGCGCACCTGCAGGCGCTGCGCCGCCAGGTGGACGCCGTCAACGCGCGCTGGCAGCGCCTGCGCCGCCCCGCCCTGCCGCTCGACGCCGAGCCGGCGGGCCCGGCGGCGCCCGAGCCCGCGCTGCAGGACCGGCTCGCGGTGAGTGCCTAGGTTTGGTAAAATAAGTAAATTATGTTAAGTGTATCATTTTTGTTCCCGATACGTTTCAAAATTTGCTCATTTCTTTGTTTCGCTTTGGTATCACTGTTTATAAACGATCACGCTTCGCCTCGGTGAATCGCCATTTCGTAACATCGCATCGGTTTTGAGTGTCCCATGTGTTGAAGTGCAATAATCATAACAAAAGTACTCACGACGTTTGTCGCGCCCCCCTGTGCTGTGAAACGGAGGACGATGCCGAAAATTGAATTGTAAATAGAAGCGTCATCTAAATATGGTGTCGGGGTGTGTGCGAGTGCTTTGTTTCACGGCAAACATCCATCGAGCTTGGACTCACCGGGATCATGCTTATCATCCGGCGGCCATGGAGCGTCACGCCCGGGAGCTAACACTGTACATACCGACACAGTAACACGACACGACACGACACGAGCGAGCCGCCAGTACAGCGCGGTTTGTGTTGCAGGCCGCCTCGCGCGCCGCCTCCCCGCCTGTCGAGTACGAGAACGTCACCGACACGATCAAGCGACGGCTCGAGAGCCCCGTCAACACGCCCGAAACGGAAAAACCACTAACGAAAAAGTCGAAAATTCCTCTCGCTCTGAAGAGCCCCGTGCCAATCAAGAGGGAGGTCAAGGAGGGACTCCGCGGCGCCTCGCGCAGCCCCGCCGCTCGCAGCCGTGCCAGCACCATGTCCGCCGACTCCATCGAGCCCGCGCGTCCCTCCGCCCCCTCCGCCCCCTCCGCCCCCTCCACTCCCGGCAAGGACAGCAGCACCTTCAACCTGCTGCAGGACAGCGATCTCTTCACTCAGATATCGGAGAACAATCTCCGCGCCGAGCCGAGTCGGGAGCCGGCCCGAACGAGCCGCGATCCGTGCCACGTGGTCGAGGTCAAGGAGCGCGAGATCGTCAAGTCGACCGTCTCTCCGGTCGAGCCGGTCGAAACTGCCGACGCGGTCGTCGAGTTCATCCCGCGGAGCGCGGACCCGGTCCACGTCATCGACGACACCGAACCGGACCCGGTCGACCCCGGAACCGAAAGCGGAAGCCGCGCCGGCGTCGAGAGGCGGCCCTCGGTCGACTTGGGATCCGAGCCGAGAACGTTCGTGGTCGAGGTGAAGACGCTGGAGGCTCGGATGAGGCCGACGCTCGGGATCCTCAAGCGGCGCGACCTCGACGAGGACCTCATCCGGGACGGCGGGCCGCGCGGGCAGGCCGCGCTGCCCGAGCCCTCCGCCACCGGCCACCGGCCCGACGTGGCCGAGGAGCTCATCTACTCCGAGGTCGACGACGTGTCGGAGGTAATGTCTCGGGAGGCGATGCTCCGACGGAAACGTGTCGGACGTTCCATATCTCTATTCGTAGAGCGGTGCCGACCCGCCTGATTTCACGCGACGAGTCGTTTCCGTAGGGAGATATAATATCGAGCGGAGACGTTTCGCTACTTATTTTTCCAGCGTAACAGCGGCTGCCGTCCACAGATCCGAGCGGCGGCGGCGGCCGGCGAGCCGGAGCCGCTGTCCACGTCCACGCCCATCAAGCGCGACAACACCGGCGCGCACGTCGTGGCCATGTCGCCCAAGCAGGCGCCCGCCGAGCGCGACGACGACGCGAGCGACGACGACGCCACGGTAACATTCCACGATCACTTCCATTCGGTCTAGCCCATCTGCCGAGACCAAAAGAAAAGGAGAAAATATGTATTCGGGCGCGTTGCAGGGCGCATCGCTCCGCGCCGGGCTGAGCGCGGCGGACGCGGCCGAGTTGCAGCAGTGGGAGCGGCAGGCCGGCGCCATGCTGCGCCGCCTCGACGTCGTGCTGCTCACGCTGCAGGGCGTCGCCGTCGAGCGCGACCCCGGCAAGAGGCTCGAGGTACCGCCGCGGGGGAGGGGGCACAGCGGGGGGGAGGGGAGCTCGCGGACCGACGCTCATGTCGCGCGTCCTGTGCGCAGATCCTGAAGAACCAGGTGGGTGGCGTGGCGCCCGACGCGGCGGCGCTCATGTCGCGCGGCGACTCGCTCGTGTACGCGGCGCACGCGCACTCGCCGCTGCTCGCCGACTACCTGCTCGCGCACCACCAGGTCCGTCCTGCGCCCGCGCCCGCGCCCTCCGTGGTCGACGTCCGCCGGCTCACGACCCTCGCGTTGCAGGACAAGCTGCGGAACAAGTGGGCCGTGGTGATGTCCGAGGTGGAGTGGGGGCGCCGGCTCGCGCTGCAGGCGGAGGAGCGGCTCGCGAGCCTGCAGGACGCGCTGCGCCGGCTCGAGCGCGGCGCCGACGACGACGACGAGGACGCGGAGCGCGTGCAGCGCCTGTGCCGCGCGCTCAAGGCGCAGCACGTCGCCTACCCGGAGCGGCAGGTGGGCGCGGCGCTGCAGGCGGCCGCGCGCCGGCCCCGGGCCACGCCCACCCCCGCCCCGGAGCCGGCGGCGCAGGCGTGGGCGGCGCGCGCGACCGCGCTGCGCTCGGCGGCGGCGCGCGCGCTGGCCGCGCTGGACGCGCCGCCGCTGGCCGGCCGAGACTACGACGACTTCCCGCTGCAGGAGGACGCCCTGCAGGTGACGCTCTATACATATACACAAAAGTTTCGAAAAGTTTGGTTCGTTGCTGTCTCTTAAAGGAAAAGACCGGTAAGGAGAATATATGTATGTATCTGTTTCATGGCAAATGTCGTTATATATGACGAGCACATTCGATAAATTGGAGATTGTTGGCCGTAGTTATCGATATTACCATTTACTATTTTATGCAGAAACAAAATGTCAGCTAAAATCTAAATTTGAGCTTTTTTTGCCTGATATTGGTAAAACGGCAAACGGTGCGAGACTTCGACTCGCAGTTGGCCGGGTTCGCGTTATAAATAAATAATAATATTCTAAAGTCCTCGACTTTCCCGATTCGTGACGGTTTCTTGTCGGACCTTCAGCGCGTGAAGACGTCCATGGAGGAGCTGCTGAGCGACCTGCAGCAGGCGGAGAAGGAGTACGAGCGGCTCGCGCCCCCCGCGCCCCCCGCGACCCTCTCGCGCCTCCGCGACAAGCTGCGGGACGACGTGGGGCAGGTCGAGCGGCTCTACGCGGAGCGGTACCAGAGGTAACCGGCGGCGCCCCCCCGCCCCCCGCCCCCCGCCCCGGCGAGGACGTGCACCGCGCTAAGGACTAATGCCGAACGCGCTCCAGGTGGGTGCGGTGCCAGGGCGTGTGGGCCAGCCTGTACTCGGAGCTGGAGCGGTGCGGCGAGTGGCTGGACGCGGCCGAGCGCGAGCCGGCGCGGCGCGCGCACATGGCGGCGCAGCGCGCGCAGCTCGACAGCGCGCGCACGCACACGCGCGCCGTGGTGGGCGCCTGCGGGCCCGCGCTCGCGCGCGCCGTGCAGGACCAGCTGGACGCGCTCGCGGCGCGCTGGCACCGCCTGGCGGCCGCGCCCCCCGCGCCCGCCGCGCCCCCCGCGCCCGCCGCGCCCCCCGCGCCCCCCGCGGCCGCGCACGCCGTGCTGGCGCGCGTGCGCTCGCTGCTGCACGAGACGGCGCCGAACCCGTCGGACGCGACGAGCCTGGAGATCCGCTGCAGCCTCGTGGAGGTGAGCCGCGCGCCCCGACCGCTGCGGTCGTTCGAGTATGAAAGTATCTGGACGCTCCCGTGTCCGGAACTGTTCTATTGGAGTGTTTGTTGATACACCTGCCTGCTTGCATTTGTTTCCTGCACGAGTGTAACGATGCAGCGACGACGACCGCATGATTTTTTAATACTTACTTGAAATACAAATGGGTTCGTGGTTAAAACGTTGTTGAATATAATTAAATACTTACTGGAGTAACATAATTTCCACAGGTTGGATTTTTTACCCTTTTGATTATTATTATACTTGAAATGCCACGAATGTTCGACAACTATTCGACCTTTCAAATTTTTGCAAAATCATGTTCAAAACTAGCTAATTAACATATTAATATTTAAAATGTACCAGCCAAATAACTATTCGTGGCATCACTACTGTGAATGCCCTTACAAACGCGACCTTATTTTTATTTTCCGTTACATATAGTAAAATGTAGGCCTTTCGTCAAACGTACCATGTGGCAACACTCAAACAACTTTTTTTAGTCGTTCAAAATGCACATTCTCCTTTATCGCTCTTTACAGTTCATTTGCTTAGTAAGCGTCGAGATTTCCAAATAGCACTTCTATTTAGAATACTCGACGCTCTAGTCGATCTAGTGTAGGACATTCGTATGGGTCATACGCTATTTTGTAACCAAACAAGTGGTTTCTTGGAACGCAAGTGTTCCAAGAAACCACTTGTTTAAAACCAATTAATTGAATTTCATAAATAAAAATCAAACTCCTGACTGACGGACAACGCACAGCCCAAACCTCTAGTCCTAGAGACTTGAAATTTGGAAGGTATATTCCTGGAGAGACGTGGACGCACATTGGGATAGAAATTTGGAAGGTATATTCCTGGAGAGACGTGGACGCACATTGGGATAGAAATTTGGAAGGTATATTCCTGGAGAGACGTGGACGCACATTGGGATAGAAATTTGGAAGGTATATTCCTGGAGAGACGTGGACGCACATTGGGATAGAAATTTGGAAGGTATATTCCTGGAGAGACGTGGACGCACATTGGGATAGAAAGTTTGGAGATCACGCTCCGGGGGGCTACAAAACGCTTTAACGTTTGTATGCAATATCTTATTCCGTGAACCGATTGACTTGAAACTTGATACGCGTATAACGTTCACACAAATTGGGAAGGACAAAGTTAACGAGATACCTTGCGATAGATCGCATCTCCGGTGCTGCGACACTACCACACTAGTACTAGTAGGTACAGTTAGTAGATATATAACAATATAAAAAATATATGATAAAAAATGAAGACGTTATTTTAGAAAGGTATTAAAGGTATAAAAGGTATTAAATGTATGAATGTTGCGTATCGAGTGTGATGTCACACCGCGGTGCGATGTCCGCGGGTGCGCTATTTCTGGAACCTACTACCTACAGTTCATTATCACTTGATGTTATTTTGAGAGCACCGCTTTCGGCTGACAACATTCGAGTCCACTTACCTTGCAGTTCCGTCCGCCTGCAATCTTTCTTTTTAAGAATTCAAATTTTTTTTATATTAAAATATTGTTTGCCTACAATTATCAGAATCTAGATATATCGTCATTATTACAAACTTATTTTGTTTTAAATTAAATGAAAAAAAAAATTCCTTATCGTCGGTGTGCTATAAATAAGCGTTGCGTTTCATAAAACGAGATGTATGAATAATCTCCATTTTCACCTTCGACATTTACCACTTAGACTGTTCTTCACTCCATTAGAGCGAGACGAGTATAACGATAACTATATGATTAATAACAGTAGAGAAAAAGAGAGAAGATACAAGCATCGCGTAGTATTAGTGTGGTTGTCGGTGAGGCAATATAACGTGTTGAATGACAGCTATACAATGTTGTTTAGGCGGGTTCGGTCGCGGTTTGCGGCGGAGTATAAACACCACTAGGGCGACTTGTAAATATCTCAGTCGGTCGCAGTAGCCAGTAGCCAGTAGCCAGTAGCCAGTAGCGCGCCAACCGAACGCTATTGACCGACCCTCACTCGTACAGCACCCAATAAATACTAATGTTTGAAATATCTACAATTCATTCAGTGTCGGTTTCCCCTTACCATATTTATAAGATAAAATCTATTTTTAAAAATTAAGGACCCCTTTGCGTATAGGCCTCCTCCAAAAGTCTCCAATCTCTTCTGTTTGCCGCATTTTCTGTCCAACTCTTGCCTGCTATCTGTATAATTTCGTCTAGCCACTTTTACTATTATTCTCTCTAAATTCTAATATTTATAAAAGTGCAATGCTTTAGTTCTGCATCATAATATAATACTCGTTTCTTGACAAATAAGCATTTGAAGAATGTGTATTAATTGCTGTTCATGCAATAACATGAAACAGCGACTGCTTTGCTGGAATTCAGCTAACGGCATATAAACTGGGGAGAATGCGTCAGGCGGCGTTCACACCAGAGGCGCGGCGCGCGCGACGGCGGCTCGATTATAACACTCACATTCTATTCATTAAACCGACAAATACACCGTTAAATTGGATAAACTAAACTAAATAATTGCAGTTCTTCCATACAAATCCGTCAATTCTTGCGCAACATGTTGATTTTAATAGTTCATAGAAAAAAACAATTAAAGATAAAATTAATACGTAATCTTAATTCATCTTTATGAATAGATGATAGTGACAGTCTACAGTAGGACGTTAAATGATGTGGTATTCTAGAAAACGATCTGTTACAGTTAACATATGATGGTTGTGATGTTAGTTTTAAAGGAACTCATAGAATGTTCCAGAATGTTTGGTTGATATGATTGTAAACCTGTTCGGGCTCCCCACAGGGAATGCAGCACGACGACACGACGACACGACGACACGACGACACGACGACACGACAGCGCGACGTGCCTTCTATTTCTGAATCTATGAAATGAACATATTTCTGTCCCATCTCTTGTCTTCATCACTTGTGAAACGTCTTTAATCTGTCCGCAGCACTTCCATTCGCGAGCTTATCGCTGTGCGATTACGGTCGGGATTGCAACGGATTGGGTAGCTTCTAGGATTAAAGTAGCGATGAAGTTTGTGGCGTTGCGTTTTCGGTTAGTGTCCCGTCAGTCACTTCCGCGAGTGTTTGGGTGCGTCTGCGCTGCGTCTGCGCCGCGTCTGCGCTGCGTCTGCGCTGCGTCTGCGCTGCGTCTGCGCTGCGTCTGCGCTGCGTCTGCGCTGCCGCGGCGAGGCGGGAGTGCGCGTCCTGTATCGACCTCGCATCATTTATTTATTGTGATTGGTGTCTTGTACTCATTATAAGATCATTGATGTATCTATAGGACTTATATCGGTCTCGAGTGCATCGCGAGGACGCGTGACTTATTTTTGTTCATTTTATGAAACATTCATATTTATTGCGGACGATGTTTACGATGCACTTCCTATATCTTCCATATATTGCGCTGCATAAATTATTTCTTCTTCAAACTGTCTCGAAATAGTTTCACATCGCTGTAACGTATAGATGTAGATTGTAGGTAGGTATACATAGGTGATAGCTGTGTTTTCTATCAGTACCGCTCAGGCTCAGGGGCGATCGATTTCTTAAAAAAAAAACAGAAGTTCACAACTGCCTCTGCTATACAAATGAATTACCTATCTGCCAACATTTGTGGCTTTAATCCATATAACACATACATCTGCATTCTGCAGCAATCGAATGAGAATAGCATACAATTCGTCTATAGAACTATCAGAGACGTATGATGCGGGCTTTATCTAAACTCTAAATACTTATTTGTTGTCCGTTGGCTCTGCCTGTCACCGCCGCCGCCGTACTAAGCGCGGACGAATGCTTCAAGCTTAAACAAGCTGCATAAAAAGCATAAGCAGCTTATTTATTATTTATTTATTGAATACATATCTACAGCCACAGGTGCACTCACGCAGAGAGAGACTCTGTGTCATTGTCATTGTCATTGTCGTTGTGTCGACATGACACAATCACACTGACACAGACACATTCGCGCAAGCGCGAATGTGTCTGTGTCAGTGTGTCTTCGTTGTCTTCGTCGTTGTGTCACATTCGCGCTTGCGCGAATGTGACACAATGACATGACACTTTGACACTTTGACATGACACTTTGAATGTGTCTGTGTCATTGTGATTGTCATTGTCATTATGACGACTGTGGTTATATTTTTGAAGTGAAAACTTAAAAGTGAAAACACATTCGCGCTTGCGCGAATGTGTCTGTGTCATTGTGATTGTCATTGTCATTATGACGACTGTGGTTATATTTTTGAAGTGAAAACTTAAAAGTGAAAACACAACGTTAATATTGAAGTTTTTACTTCTGCCGGCACTCCCGGAGTGCTACCATTTTTTTTATTTTTTTTACTTATAGTAACAGTTTTGTTTCTTTACATATAAAACGTAGTCGAAGGGTAATCGATTAGTAGTCAACAGACTTCCAAAATAGGGATGCTTCTTAATGTGAGTTGTTGTAATGCAGGCTCGCTCGGAGGAGGTGAGTGCCGCGCTCCTGGCCATGGACGCGCACGACGCGCACGACGCGCACGGCACGGACGACCGGCTCGCACTGCGCGCACAGCTAGATAAGGTGACTCATCCATCTCAGGTGCTTTTTAACCTAATTCAGAGGAGATACAAAAGCCGTGTGCTGGGGAGACATGGACAAGTGACACCAACACAACAAATAATACAGGCGTTCCATAGATAACATACATTCGATGTTCGCAGGCGCAGAGCGAGCTGGCGGAGCACCGCGCGCTGCTGGCCGGCAAGCTGGCCGCGCTCGGCAAGTACAGCGCGCGCCTCGAGCGCCTCGCCGCCTGGGCGCGTCTGTCGCCGCCGCCGGTACGTATGCACGCCGCCGGGACGTATGCACGCCGCCGGCACGTATGCACGCCGCCGGCACGTATGCACGCCGCTCGCGCCTGACCGTGCCCTCTCGCCGCAGGACTGCCTCGAGGACAAGGAGGCCGAGGTGCGCGACGTGCTCGAGAACTTCAACAACATGGAGCGCGAGTGCGGCGCCGCGCGCCTCTCCGTGAGCGCGGCGCTGCGCGACCGCGTGGCGCGCCTGCGCACCGACTGGGCGCGGCTGCGCGCGCGGCCCGAGCCTGCCGGTGACGAGGAGCGGGAGACCTCCGATCGGGACGGTTCGGTTCGCGACGAGTCGGTTCGCCACGAGGCGGCTCGAGACGAAACGGTTCGCGACGAGGCGGTTCGAGACGAACCTGTTCGGGACAGTGCGGTTCGAGACGAGGCGGTTCGCGAAGTGTCGGTTCCAGCCCGGTCATCGGAAGGCTCCCGCAGGAGCTCCGCGGACGGCCAGCACGGCGGTGAGTGGCGGGGGGTAGGGGGGGGCGTCACGTGAACGTTTCGGTGGTGGTTTGCTTCGCTACTAACAATTTGTAAAAACGCAGACGAAGCCGATGCGCGTTTGTCCAGTTAGATATTACTCGATCACGTTTGTGAATTCCATTTTATTCGAGTTGGGCTTGCGTCGGCTGCGCCTGCGTCTGCTAACTTGTGCCGTGGACCTGTACGTACGTACACTAACACTAACTAGTGGTGCAATAAACTTTGGGATACTAACAGCTTGTTTCATTCGCTTTTACATTCTAGAAATGCTTAGACGTATTTGTGCTCCTTTTAATTGGCTCGTGCATTGAAGCAATAAATAAGTACTTATATGGCCCTCGTCCAGCTAGAGAAAATTGTTATTTTAAGGAATATTCAAAATAATAAATGAAATATTTTTTGTTTGCTCACAATGTGATGGAGGTGTGTGTAATGATTGTCCGCTGAAGGTACTTACCGATGTAATGACACGATAAGCGCAACCGCTTGAATTCGATTTGCTAATTATAATTAGACAGTTAGCTACTAACCACTAACTAACGCACTATTACACATGGCACTAACTTATTTGTAATTGTTTTTGTAGTAAGTATGACTTAAAACAAACCTTTTCTATGCCTAACCATAATGCATCGATATTTTTGATGTCAGCTATTTTAATATTTTACCAGGTTGAGTTTTTTTATTTAAGTAGGTAAATAGTACCTACCTACTGGAGATCAAATAATAAATTAACATAAGTAAATAAGGTGCATTTAGGCAACGAAGCCTAAGGGTTAGCGATATTACCTCTCCGAACTAAAGTCAGCTGTAAGCGTCAAAGTAAGCGAAAAAAATTATTAGAAATTAGTATTAGAAATGTGTGCCAACCCTATGTAACAAACAAAAACTAAAACAAAACGCGCGACCTCCATACTAACGCGTCGGACACACGAGTAGAGTAGTTTAGAAAAGGAGTAGGCACCAATAAGTTATTATTCAATTTTAATTTTCATTTACATGATAAATCTTAATTACATACATTCATATAGTATGAGTGTACCCCGGATGAATCTGCCCCACTTCCAAATGCCAAATTAGATTTTCTCTATGGGCTGACCAACAATCACAGACAACAAAGGACTAATCTCAACTCCTGCCGGAGCATACAGTCGGTCGGCACACTTATCTATAGGTACATACTGTCGAAAACACCGTTAGGTATAACTTAGCCCTCTATAATTGTGATCTGAAAATGTTTGATGATCGATTACCTACATGTACCTACCTACCTACCTAAATTTCCAATTCATGAGATCGATTCAAATAGTTAAAAACATACTCTATAACGGAAACGTAACATTTATCATAATAAATACGATGTCAATAAAATGCACCGGTGACGACGACGACTATAAAAAGTGACCCACGGAAACCCACAAATCAGTGGTCGTTGTCAGCGACACTCGCGGCGGGCGGCGGCGGCGGCGCGGGCCGGCGGGGCTCAACTCATTATTATGTAGATTTGCAATGCGATTTGCCCATTAGCCAAACATTTAAGAACCCGCACCAAACGTTCAGGGTCACACTTACCTATATAATAGTTACTAAGCCCTCACTGTCCGGTATCATAACATTGTTTCACTATTTGTGTAATAATGGGATCACCGAGAATTATAACTTGGAACTAATAGGACAGTAGCCGAATTGTGCTGTGGCAGGATAATAGAAAGGCATCCGCTCTTGCAGCTTCCACATTGAGGAGGTGGCACAATGCACACCACCGCGGCGGACTACCTACACAAGCGTTCATAATATCCATAGGTGGTCAAAGTCAAGTCAGGTGTGATTCTAATACTACACGTTTGCTATAATATTTGTTAGGCACAGGGCGCGAGTGTCGCTAGGCACACTTCAATAGCATTGAAGTGAGTTGTCCAATAAAGAACTTGCAAAATTATGTGCGATCGTTATCATCCTTTTGTATCGCCGAGTTGTGACTCACTCCGAAGGGGTGCATAAAAAGTAGAAAACTGAAATACATTTACATGCAGACCCTGATTGTAACACAAACTTATAATTATTTGGACACAAGTACCAACCTATTTATCTAGGTAACTTAACACAAAATTAACATGAATTTATAGTATGTAGGTACCTACCTGCTGCACAAACAAAACAACCCTGTGAGTATAGATTTCCAAGTAAAAATCTACTACCTTTTATGGGTATAGAAGGAATAGATACCTACTGAAAACCGTGGCGCGGAGCCAATCGATGCTGTAGGAACTGGCAGGTTACTGACTGGTAGGTAGAGCGCAACTTGTTGTAGAATCCCTTGAACCGACCGACGCGATAACTCTTAACTTGCACCACCGCGGTTAACAAAGCTTGTAAATTTCCCTATTATTTGCGAGTTTGCAGCAACATTCAGTTCCGTGGAATTTGGCTCCGCTTCGGCATTCAAGAGCTCTTTAAACAGGATATTTTCGCAATTCGCATGGAATTCCCGAGGTTTCATTCAAGATATTCGAGCTCTTATTGAAGTTCACCGGCGCGAGGCGCCCCGCGCGCTCCTCCGCGCCCACTGCCGTCCCACACTCCCACACTCCCAGGCAAGGCCGAGGCGACCTTCATCTTTGATGGTTCCATATTCTGATGAACATCCTACCGACCCAACGCTTCTATTGATACTAAATCATAAACAAAGTCAAGATAAAATAACTACTTACCTTCTACTTCGTTATGTTTGTCCACGAAATCCCCTTCGGTGCAAGAAGTAAGTATTCGAACAAAAGGCAAATTAAAGTGAAGATGACGATGTGGTGTGGGATGCAACGAATTCAAATTCGATGGAACTCGCATTGCATTTAATTCTGTATTTTGTTTAATATTTGTGTGTGTCCGATCCGAGAGAGAACTCTAAACGTGGAATAACAAAGGAGGGCGGCGGCATTGTGCCTGCGAGCCGCAGCAGCCCACAAAGAGGGATCTGGGGCGCGAAGCCGCGGGACGAGCACTAGTAATCACTGCGTTTTTCTTCAGACGTCTCCGAGTCTGAATATTCATTCTTTGTTCAACAAATATTCTTTGTTCTACTTTACTGTTTGCATTACCAGTGGTAATTATGTATTTAAATATCTAGATGAAGGTTTATAACGGTTTAGTTGTACCTATACCTACTTACTTTAAACATGTAGGTATCTATTATGCAAAGCTTCTATCGTTTAGTTAGCACTTAGCGTTTGACGACACAAGAGCGATGCTAATGACATAATAGCACCCCCATGCGTCCGATGCAGACGCGCCAGACGCAGCCGCCGGCTGGAGGGGACATCGGCTAAAGAACAATTCGCCAAATTGTTGTGGGAACGACCGAACGCTTTATGTCTGAAGCGTTAAAAATGCAGGGCATGCTGTCGCAGCCCTGTCGTCCAATCTCGAACTGTGCTCAACATTCCCTCGAGAACTTGGAAAATAATAAAGAAAAAGAAATATTCTGATATGTATTAAATCAAAGAAAAGTCAACTTTATAAAAAAAAAATACGTACGTACTTACTTTAATATTAGGTATATTGTAACATACATAAGGCAAACGGAGTGGTAACATTTTAGGAAGAGTTTTTATAAAAACGTTAGCCCGTTCGGGCCGCGCCTCCCCTGCGCGCCGCGGCTAGCGCACTGTTGGCACACACAGCACACAGCACACAGCACACAGCTGTGTTTCACTTTCAAATGCCGCATTTACTATTTTATTAAAAACTTGAAATACATAGAAATTGTTTTTAAAAGGTTCATTCAACACGAACATTTTCAGTGAAGTATTTAGGTACTTACTAACATTCGTTAAAAATAAATACAAGTGGTTGTGTTGTGTGGCCTGCCATATTATAGTATAGACGATCATTTTGCAACATCTTGTGTAAAATGAAGTTTGTCTCAAAGTAAATTGAAATCCGTCCATTCTTCTTCTTATCGTGTCGATGCTACAACTGTATTTTGTTGTAGCATCGTGTTGGAAAGATTAGCCAGACTAGACACAGCTTTACCGTGCCTAGCTGTTACCGGTGTGCGCCACGAGGAGGCTCTTTCCATGCACCCGTCCATTAATAACGCTACAGCAATCTTTAAGTGACCACTGTCATTTTGTCCCAAAAAAAAATCAAGGAACATGTGTTCGTTGAAATCGGTAAAAAAATGCGAGAACAGACAGACAGAAAGAAGGACAAAGGTATTTTACCTTGAGACCTGGCAGGCAGCACGCGGCGCGCGGCACGCGGCACGCGGCACGCGGCACGCGGCACGCGGCACGCGGCACGCGGCACGCGGCACGCGGCACGCGGCGCGCGGCGGGCCATGAGAGGATTACCATCACAAGCATAATTATAGGCTTATAGAGGTATTAACAAAATCCGTGCAATTCGCAACTCGGTCGCGATTTGAATATGATTGTATGTCGGCCCCGGATGCAACCTGGGTTTGTTTATAATTTAATCCAAGGCTATGTAGAACATCGATCGATAGGCTTACCTACTCTCAGGTGTACTTTAGGCTTTTTAAATGCAGATGGATTCGGAGCGTGCATCCGGCGGCGCCCGCGCTAATTGCTGCTGATTGGTATCCGCCGGCGCTGGGCGTGGGCGTGGGCGTGGGCGGGGCCGGTCTGATGGCCTGTCTGCTGAACGGGACGGCTTATTTTGATGTAGTACACGGCCGCTTATAAAAATGCCATTTGGTACCTACCAGAAATCTCAGATAAAAACGGTTTAGGGCTCCACTGTTTCCTCCCTTAGGGGAGACAGGACATACATATGTAGTAAAACTAGCAAAAACAACAACTTCATAAGTATTTGTAAAAGCAGACATGAATTCTCTTCGCGGGTACCATTAGCTCTGGATATGTGCATAGTGCATAGTGCATAGTGCAGGGCAGACCGCGGAGGTCCGGCGAGAGGCCGCGCGGGTCGCGTACCTACCGCTAGGCACTAGGTTGACGACGCGTTGTGTACCTATGTGCCGTTCTAAGCACCTTACCTACTGGTTTATATTCCGTGACGGTGCCCTTTCCGTCCCACAGTGATTACCTACACAGACATGCCTAGTTACCTAGGATTGGTCCTAGATAACTAGTCTAAGGGTCTTCTAAGGGTCTAGACTACACATATAGGTATAGACTGTGCTATATAAATGTTATAGCACAGTCTATATTATTCTAATAATTATAATGGACTACAGTCCAGATATCTTAAAAAACAGTTTATTTTCAAAAATACTACAATAGTCGTTTCGATTCGAATGATCATATAAAATGAACGTCACAAACAAGTTGCAAACATTTATACTTGGAAGTCTGCCGCATTCATTTTGTAGAGTTCTGAAACGCAGCAGTGACTCCCACCGGCTGACTGGCATCGCTCTAGCATCGTCCTTATTGTGCACGGAATAAGGGTCAATATCAAACTGTTATTGTAATAGTTTTACGAATTGGTAGGTGTTTCACATCACAGTGCGCTACCAAGGTTTTGTTTTACGACCGTTGGGTACAACTTGTAAAGACTTGAAACTATTCTCTCAGATTATAGGTGTGTATTGAAATGTTTCTCACAATGAAATTTATTTATTTATTTTATTTTGTAAATGAAGATTAAGTTGCAGGCACCAGTTCCGTCTATTAACTTAATTTATTCATAGTTTATTCTAGAAGTTACACAAATTAAATAATGGCTTGTAAATGAATTAATACTAGTGGCCGGTTTCTCGAACGTTGATCAACGAAAAAATCGAATAATTACTATGTGTCAAACTCGAATCAATCGTGATTTGGGTTTCCAGAAACCGGCAGTAAAACTGTGACGCTGTATTTCCGACCGATCTTACTATTATCTTAAATTTTTGACGTTTTCTATATTTATATAAAAGTTGAACTGCAGGACCTAATTATTTGTACATCTACTATAATCAGCTGACTCATTGAATGTATTTTAAATAATGCCATGCGCAGCGTTCATTACTGAAACGCATTGTTTGTGTTTGCGTGTCCGTGTGTATGTTGCGGTCTCGTGGCGGGTGGCGATGGTGGTGGCAGATGCTTTGATGGTGGGACTGGTGGGACTTGTGGGACTGGTGGGGCTGGCGGGACTGGTGAAGCTGGTGGGACTTGTGGGACTGGTGGGGCTGGTGGGACTTGTGGGACTGGTGGGGCTGGAGGGACTGGTGGGGCTGGTGGCTCATTATGGCCAACGAAGACGGATAACTGGCTGTGCTAGAAATATTCGTATAGCTACGAACTCCCGTAGAGGCTCTACGCCGTAGAGCTACGCCAGCCGTACGCTAGCGCATTGCATGAGTTTTCATAGAATTGTAAAACCAAATTATTATTATTTATTTTATTTGTTCTTTTATTTGGTTTTTTATTTTGTTTTTTTTTTTATTTCAGGTACGTATCAATACAATGTATAGTCGGTAAGGTGTACCTACCCTGAATAATATTGAAGGTAAATATTGAGTAAGCGACCACCATGTCTTCATTTTTCAACATTTACCGTTGAATATTTCAATAAAAGTCGAAACCCAGTTTTGTACTATTAAAGGAGAGTTAGTTTTCTGACTCATTCACTGAAATACACTATTAAGAGCGGTAGCACCGTGACGTCACTTATCTACTAAGTATTCTCGTAATCTGCTGCTCTGTAAAGTTACTTCTAAGTGCATGCGTCATAGCTCAAACTAATTTACTGCCAAACTTCATCTACCGTATGAAAAATGGGATACCTACTTTAGGAATTTCAGTTTCAATGTTTTATTTTCTTAGGAAAATTAACTCAAACAACTATTACTTTAATTCTTTTGAATAAACTTTCTAAGCGGCGACTCTCTAATGAATGCCGACTGGCCAGTTGGCCACTAATCCAAGGCAGCATGCGGGAACAGCTTTAATATAATGTTTTACTTTAATTTTGTTTCTTATTGTTGAATAGGCATTGTTGGGATGGCTTGCTCAGTCAGACACTCAGCTCAGAAAAGAATGCGAAAGCAACATTTGACACCAAAAAGTTATTGTTAAATTAAAGTTAAAAATCGGCATTTTATGTTATGTACAATGTACAATGCTGGTAAATATTGTAAATATTGGATAAAAAAAGTTTAATCTGGCATTTACTCGTAAATAAACATTGAAAACTCAATTTGCATTCGATAAGTACCTGCAGGTACGCAGGGCCGCGGATTGTGTTTCCGCAATTTGCACAAATAAATGAACTTGTTTCCCCGTAATTACTTTCCGACATGCACACAACCCCGGCCGACGGCGTTCCACAATAATTAACCAAATTAACCAAAAAATAAGCCAATTACTAGTACGTATTAATGTAGACACAGTGGATGGCTCGCTCTCGCCTGCCGCCGCCCACGCGTGGACCACAGCGTCCACACCGCACAGATGAGAAACAGAAGTACACTCGTAGGTACTTGTTCGTAGTTAGCACGAACCAGTTGTCACATTATGATAGTTTTATTATGCTTTCGAAAAATCTTAAGAACTATATAGGTTAGTGAAAACATAATTCATGACATTAAGTCCCGGCGTCGTGTCTCGCGCAGCCGCGTCCGGAACAAATGGCGTCCTCGAGCGCGCGTCCTCGAGGACGCACCCTTGAGGACGCACCCCATTAGGCACTAGGCACCCCCATCCGCAGGCAGGCGCCGGTGTTTCTCGCGAGAGAGGGTCTCGAGACCCAGACCTTATGAATGACTCTCGCTTAGTATAGTGGAGCCGGGTTTTTGTTTGATCCGAGGTAGGAAAGTCTTATCCAAAGTAGGTACAATAGTTTCTAATTATTTAAAATGTGAAAATGAGCATTGGGTGAAAGTAAAATGAATTCCATCCGTCTGCGGAGCTTAGTGTTTGATTGGGCATGCCATCGCAAGCTGCCGGCGCATCGTTCCCGCGAGTGTCGCGCACTTTGCATTCACTTTTGAATTCATTTCCTAATTCCGAATTTATTGTTGTTTCGTGAAAAAGGCAAATTAATTGGTAGCTTGATATACTTGGGTTTTCTACTTGGGTTTTCTTTTCGTGTCGATGCTACACCTGTATTTTGTTGTAGCATCGCGTTGGAAAGATTAGCCAGACTCGACACTGCTTTACCGTGCCTAGCTGTTACCTACTATAGCTGATATACTTGAGTTGATCGCGCAAAAAGGGAACGTCGACGACTTTTAGGGGCAGTGGACCCCCGCTCCTCGGTGTCGGTCGGCGCGGGACCTTCTCACAATACTGTCGCAGATATAATCGAATGCGGTGGAATGCAAAGCACTGATTTACGACCTCCTCGGGGACAGGTTTATTTTATAATGCTCGTGATGAATGGAGTCGCGAGCTGCGGCTGCGGGAGAGATACGAGTAGAGAGGTTCAACAATTAACTTTGATGATGTTGGAGAGTTGTGGCGAGGGGAGAGGCGGGTGTCACGTGACACCGTGACGTTTCACTTCGGAGGTAGGTAGGTACACTTGGCGGGCTATGTAGGTACCTACGACATAGTTTAATACTCATTATCCGGGTAATTATAATTCTAAGTTTGTAATTTGAACATTATTAAATAAATGTAAACGTGTTTACACATTAGCCACTATAAATATGAATGAAAAGTGCATTCGTCTCATAGTCTCGCTAATATGGCTTTTAAAAGTTAAAATGAGATTGTTTACCGGAGGAATATTATTTAAATGAATATCCATCTTCTCAACGTAAAGAGTATTAAGCTAAGCCTAAAACAGTAATTAGAACTGAGTACCTACCGTCCATGCGAAAGGGCCACAAAGACAGCCGGCCGCCATTGAAAGGGGAAAGTCTCACGCGTCCGCGACTTTCCAAACTTAATTTCCCAGGTTCGTATCTGCGATACTTCCGATCCCTTGCACCCCTACGCCGCACCCCCCCGCCGCCCGCACCCCTCACACATTACAGTATCTCAACTTCAACCTTTCACAAAAACCTTGGTCTGATCTGAACCGGCGCGAGTCGCTGTGAACACGTCGTTACACCGAGGCAGCCACTGTCGAAGATATGTACTTCCAAATGTGGTTTGTGGTTTCGCACAAAAAAACATTTCGTTAACATACCTATTTCACATTGTAGACACATGATACGTTTCATTATAATTTTGGGACGAATGCTGCATTTCTGTTTTAATTTATAACCAAAGCGACCGACGTTACTTTTCATTCAAAGTAAAAATACCAAAATGCTAGAGCAGGCATCCCCCCGGAGACGTGGTCACGTGACCGGCTGCAGGCGCGACGCGAAGCATCCGCTCACTTCCTCTATTAGGGAAAGCGTCAATGAAACCAACACATTCACTACGAAACGTCATCCAGAGACGGAAATACACAAACGAACACGCAGGACGAGGACGGAACATCGCAAGGGATGTTTTCGCTCTCGTTTGGGCGGGCGAGGCGCTCTGGCGCTGGGCGGGCGGGAGACAGTGTGCGCTGGGCGGCCGCGGCGAGCGCACGCGGCGACGAGCGGCTCTGCCTTATCGCGTGTTCGCAACCGCGGGGTCGGCGGGCTGTGTTGTGATGCATCCGTGCTTTTCAGGGGGGCATAGAGAATAAACTACAAAGGTATGCAACTACAAGTACCGCACAATATTCTATGTTTTAACGTTCGCGGGCCGACGCCGCGCGCCGCCGGTTTGAAGGTTATGTTTTGTTTATGTAAATATATTAGGGATTTGCATCGAGTTGTAATCGCGGGAGGACAATCTATGAATAATGGCAATACAGGGTCTGCGTACGGAACTTTAGGTACTCGAGAAAAATCGGCCACTTTACTTTTAAGGAGGAAACTTTAAGTGTAACACTTTACTTAAAGTGCACTCTTATTTTAAAAGCAGTAAACTAACAAAAAACGTATAGTTATTATGTTTCCGACGTTTGTTTGCCTAGGCCTAGTGCTCACTCACTGCACACGTGTGCGCTTGCAGTTTGCTAATGACATTGAAAATGCGCGTTTATCGCATATCGCACCAAACTCCGTGACCTGAGTATACTTGCGAAATTAAAAGATGGATAGAAAATTCTTCATTGCACTTAAAAGTAGTGTACAGGCAAACTTAATGCTAAAATAGCATTTACCAGCTAACCTTTTGGTAGTGGGAATAAAAATGTAGGTAGTGCGCATGCATATTCGGTACTGAAAATGAATGGGGAATGAGCAGAACATACGCTAAACATTTATTTAGGGATAGTTACCAACACCTGAAGAGACCGATGTGTGTATAGACTGACGGAGCTTTACCAAGCTTCCAATGGTATTGAACAGGGTAATGCTCAAGGCCGCCTCCGCGCGACTGGTCGAGCGCGGTCCCTCACATCGGCCGACACTCTCGTTCTTCGACACATCGCCCTCAGCCCTCAATCCTCAGCCCTCTGCCTCCCCGGTCTATTATCTTATTATTTATTGTTCTGCACGTCTCACCCTCACATTGGATTTGTTACGGAGCAAATAAGTAACGGAAGCTTATTATAAGGTTATCAAATTTAAGGGCTTATTTCTTTTGAAGGTAGAATTACATTCCCAGCGGGCTTAATGTGGATTGTTTTGCAAAATTCAGTTAAACTTATTTATACAAATGTTGGCTGAATATTTAAATTTAGCGGGACTTGACGGTATAAAGTCATTTGTAGTAGGTTTGAGATCGAGGACAGGTCGTTCTTTATTAGTTGTGTAAACCTGCGTTTGAAATACAAAAAGTTCTGAAGTAGGTAATTTTCTTATTTAGGTAAACCCGCAACCTCCGCGTCGCAGGCGGACCTTCGCCCGCCGCGCCACAGCGGTCGTCAATTCGTACCATGTTGGGTTGTTGACAAGCCGACCGGCAGTGTTGCGAATGTTGCGATAGACACCTGTCATGTCAGTTGTCAGTTGTCAGCTGTTACTACCTCCTGGAACGTTCCGCAGTAAATGGAACATTTATATATTATGACATGTTTAATTGTCGTCTTGATACATTTTATTTGAATATTTTAATAAAACGTAGGTAGGTACTTATAATGAACCAAGTTAAAACAAAACACTTTGGAAAAAAATAATTGGCTAACAATTAATAACAATAATGGTCGCTCGACTCTGTCATGTCTCTACTAACTTAGTTTTGTTAAACTAGTGGACGCTAGAATCCTCATAAAAACCTAATACGACTGCGTTCAATGTAATTAAATGTGGGAAGTCCAGTAAGCGACGGAGGTAGAGAACGGTCTCTATCACTAGATTTTATTCATTTTTTATGCTTCCAAAAAATGCATCTAATAGACGTATTTGATTGGAAGCGAAGCCGCTCTGTCATTATAATATTAACTGTCACCAGAAGCTGTCACGGTATCAATGTTTCCACGAGCTTTCCTGTTGATTATCATATTTTCGTGAAACTTGAAAACTTTTACACAATCTGAATGGATACAAATGTATGGCTGTGTGTACCGGAGGTGAGGTTGTACTCGACGCTCGTCAGTTATTATCAGAGTGACATATGTGTACTTCGAGATGTTGTGTATATTCTGTGGCTTCCATCGAGTTGCGAGTCAAGGTCACACAGACCTCATCCCTCGCCGGCGTGTGTTTAATTATAAGCCCTGCTTTAGGGCGGGGAAGGGTCGGCTCATAGGGCCGGTTATTGTAAAGTTAAATTGCCCTGTAGATAACTGGACTCATACACTGATGCGAGAAATTTAATTTAGTTTGAAAAAGCCCTTAGTCTTGGTTTTTGTACCTGCGCGAGCGCTGCATAATCACTCAAAGCTATTCAACGGTACCTAAATACCTTTTTTCTGGAACCGGAAACATGCCAAATGAATTATATTTTTGTTAATTTTCCCATCCCTACACGATCGCGTAAAGTCGGACAAATAAGTGATGTAGACATACCGCAGCACTAGTGGCGTGCTAATGCGCGCGGCGGGCACGGTGCGCGAGCGGGTAGGAGGTACAAATGGTACAATATGCCCCTAATATCTATTTGCGTTTGTTTATCTGCTTGCGGGAGCTAGGGCCTGGTATATCTCCATTAATAGCGGTACCTTACAGTCACAGCTCAGCGTCGGAACAGCTACGTTACTGCGTGTTTATAGACGACTCAATTTATTATAACTGATCGCGCGTAGAACTCGCTGACATGTGCCGTGCGTGGTATTAAAATATCCTTTTCATTCTACAGAATTAATAATGATTATACTTTGGACTTTTTAATACGTATTTCTCAGCGCGCTATGGAGAGAGCTATGCTCGGAATTTGATTTAAGAGATCGAATCCGGAATGATGTTATTCGTCAGAAAACTAAAGTGGTCGACATAGCTCAAAGAATTAGCAAGCTGATGTGGCAGTGGGCCGGCCATGTTATTCGAAGAACCGACAATCGTTGGAGCAAACGGATACTGGAGTAGAGACCGTGTTTAGGCAAGCGTAGTGTAGGACGCACCCCGGCGAGATG
The DNA here is from genome assembly GCA_932527185.1 of Ecliptopera silaceata. NCBI lineage: Eukaryota > Metazoa > Arthropoda > Insecta > Lepidoptera > Geometridae > Ecliptopera > Ecliptopera silaceata. Next base: position 173,017 of record OW052210.1, read on the forward strand.
GAGCGACGATCTGCGGAGTGTAGCTGGCAAACACTGGATGAGAAGAGCCGAAGACCGGGCTCAGTGGCGCGTCTTGGGAGAGACCAGACAGATGAAGATGAATAATGTTAGTTTGAAGAGTTGTCTGTGTGAAGTAGCGCCAGTGGAGTGAGGCAGCTGGTGCGTTGGTGCGCTAACGAGTGTGCGTGTCGCTGTGTGCCGAGCGCTCGGCGTCGCGTCGTTCTCGTCAATATTAGCGCTGCAGCCGGCCGGTAAACCTCCGTCAAATTGTCCACCTTAATTCGGGTTGTAGAACATACTCACTCACTAGTTAATTGTATATCGGCGCCGCGTCTTTGTACATTTTACCTCAAATTAATTAGAAAGCGTTGACAAATTTGATCTAATTAAAATTCTATATTCCAGTTAAATTGCTTTTTTATGTATGATTTTAGAACTAAATATTTTGTCTAACGGTAAACAAACAAAAAGACCTTCCATACAGGTAATCATCATCATCATCGGCAGCCCGTACTAGCCCACTGCTGGGTATAAGCCTCCTCCCTCAAACGCCACTCTTTTCTTAATTGGGCCTTTTGCATCCAGGTCCTACCCTGTACGGCAACGATATCGTCCATCCATCTGGCTGTTGGTCTGCCAAGGCCTCTTGTATGTCCTCTAGGCCATACAGGTAATAGTTATCAAAAAATCGTCGTTCGATTTCAATCAAGGATTCTAAACAGCGTATCGATTGTCTATGGAGGTGAGCTGGACGCGCGAGGAGCCACATTACTCTCCGCCGGCGCTTAGGCCGCGCTGGACAGCTGGACAGCTGGAGGTGGCGTCACCAGCCGGCTACTCACGAGGAAACCGTTATTTTATCTTCACTAGCCGCCACACTAATACTGAACTATAGTATAGAACTGAAACTAGTCTCATTATAATGATATGCAATAGTAAAATAACTCTTTGTATTTGTTTCTTGTTTTCTATATTTTAAATATGAAATAGAGTCAAACTCGGATATAAAACATTATTTCAAATCTCTGAGTGGAATAAAATTAAACACAAGAAGATTAGACATCCCCGTTTATGCGTAGTTGCTAGTTTATGATTTGAGCTTTAAAGTCAAAGTCATTTATTCCAGACAACTAAATAAACAACTATGTAATATAAACACATGTCACACTTCAATTAAGTATCAAAAAATTTAATTAAATAAAATTTAAAAATATTTACTTGTTACACTTGTTGCGGTGCGCTGTTGTGGTTACTCTAATAACTTAAAAGCCTTTGATTTTCTTTGTCAGTACTTAACTAATGTAAATCCTTAACTTACTCGAGAGCCTGTGCTGACACGACCACTAATCTTTGCGTTTTAATTATACATATAAAATGTGTAATACGAGTAAAATCAGATCTATGTTGTGTGCGACACGGCATAGAACCCGTTGCCCTAAAACAAATTGATGTGTGACGTCACTGGACCTTTAACGAATGGCGGTATTTCCGGGGCGGCACAAATAAGGCTATTGTCTGTTAAAAGGCTATACAAGAAAAGGTAGAACGCGATGATTGTAGCGAAAGGTGATTTTATTTAGGTCGCGCAAGGTTCTTGCGGAGCATTATTGTGATGTGCTTTGTATCGTTTCATAATAAGAAGGTAGCTATCTAGTACGCAAAAGTTACAACACAAATTGTAATTAATTCTGTAGTTACAATTATTAACTTAATCCAACCGATTAGAATCATAAATAGTTCAGTTAATTCCATCAGTGGTCAGCATTAATTCATGTCTACAAGTTTCGACATCTCGTGAAGTGGGTTCATGAATCCCTGAAGCCGAGGGTCTGGACTCGGCCCCATTTGTATTCGAAACCGGCTTTATAGTTCTTGCCCTTTCTACATTACACTATTCTTTTTTTTCAAAATCAGAGGAAACATTTTAAGGCGCTACATACATCTCTGTATCATTAATATTAAAAACTAATATTAACACTTGCTCTCACTAGCTTGGTAAACCGCCCATAAACACAGAATATATAAGTAGGTTGATAATTGACGATCAAATTAAGTAAACATATTCGGTCTGTGAAATCGATCCTCTTGCAAATTAGGTCATCGACGCTTTTGTATGCGATGCCACGAGCTCTCACGGGCCGCGTACATGTGCGAAGGCAAACCCTTCAGCGGTAATAAGGAAACAAAGCATGCAAACACAACGCGGGCCTCCAATATAACCGCCAACTCCTAAAAATGTAATCTTGTTGTCCCAACAACAATACGCAGGATTTCGACAAATTCCTGAAAAACACACACACACACACACACATGTATGCGCGTGTAATATGAACGATGTATTCCGGAATACGAGAATAATGTCGGATAAAGTTGCTTTCAGACGCGGCGATGCGTGGAGACAAGGTCGCTGGCGTAGGTCACTAAATATATAGGTAGAAACAGCAGTGCAACTGTACCTACAGCTAATATAATAGGAATAACTTATTACCTACATTTCTGTAAAAGTGACAAGTTTGGACCACTAAAAACTAGGTACAGATTAAAAATCTTTACAATCCATTTATCCATTGACTTCTTCAGACCGATAGTATGATGATGATGAGACGATGTAACTTCTGTAAACTTTAACGTTTAAAATTCACTTCAGACTGCAAACAGCAATTTGAATAAAAACCGCCGCGTTCCGATCTCTGCGAAGTTCCGACCCAAGGTGCCTGTCTACTAAACCACGTTCAGGGTAAATAAGGACCTACTAAAGAATCACTTGGAGATTTTTCAAAGGCAGAGATTTGGCAAACGCGCTTCTTTACCGCGGTAGCAGGTAGGTAAACAATATTTGAATGATTTATGAAATATTTGGTCCTTTGATGTTTAACCAAATAAAGCAAGTTACCTCAAGTTTGTGCAATCTTTCGGAAATTCCTGAAATTGTCGAGAAATTAATTATAAATAAGAAAACAAAGCTAAAACGCGTGAATATTCCGATGTTGGAATTTCCTGTAAAGTGAGGTTCGTTGCAAGTCAAGGACATGACCTTTTCGGTGACGTCATCTTGTTACTTAGTAGTCGGCACCAGCCGGTAATGTTATCTCAAATTGTAACATTCATTAACGCTGACTTGCGACAATGCGTTATTCGGTAGTCGTACCTGCTATTAATATGCACGAGCATTGCACGGATTTAATCTGATATTTGAATAAAACTTTTATCATTAAGTACCTAATTTGAAACGGATGTAGGTACGTAAGGTTTTCTAGGTTTTACCAAACGAGTCCAGAAAGGCAAGCCAAGCTATCACTGCGCTTCACGCCGCTAACTGGCCTTGATAACGAATAGCTCGGGAATCCTGACAAGTACCAAGCCTAGTTTCAAAGTGATTCTACTGAATAAACGTTTACTGATTTTGAGTTTGACAGTGCTAATTACAAAGCACGGCGCGACATGTCGAGAGCGCCCCCCGAGACTCTCCCCCCCTGCCCCCGGCCGCCCCCCCCCGCTGACTACCTGGATGTAACTGATGACGACGCCCGGGGGACGTGACTCGCACTTACCGATAGGGGAAGCCTCATAACTTCGGTCTGAAATCTACCTGAAACATGTTGAATAGAAAACACACTTTCTGAAATTTGTGGAATCTATCGTTACCTTTGGCTTACTTAGTTTTATTGTTTAGTCGCATTACTCAAATATACCCGTGCTTTCTACTTATAACAAGATATAGCGTAGAGGCATGACTTGGGGTTTAAATATCTACAAATACGTCTTACCTTATCGGTATCGATTCCAGCAGCCTGCGTCGCGATGCACGTCCCCTAGCTACCGACAGCAGCCCCAGCGGGCGGCCCCTCCGTCGCAACTCAATGGGACTGCTTTCTGAGCAAACAATAAACATAAACATGGCAGGGGTTGCGGCAGGTGGGGTTCGATTCCCGACACGGAACATACCTGCTACTGTTTTACGGTTGATGAACTTTGAATAGACTTTCGAATGCGTTTGTAGACAGCTTTACTTTACTCTATCGGTTGATTCTTTAAGGCTTATTCTCAATAAATAGCTTTACCTTACGAGAGAGCGACATTCAAGCTGAGGTACTGCTTCACGTCGATGTTAGAATTAAGCTAAAGATACCTAACCCTCGCTGGTATTAGGCTATTATTTATTAGCAAGGCTTACATTACTTTAGCTTCTAGGTAGAGCTGTAGATAGATGTGCACAGCAGCGCGCGCCGCCGTCCTTGAACGCAGACGTGTGGAGAGAATCTCAAGTGCGTCGCGCACTACCTGAGGCACACGAGAGCTTGCAACTTCTTTTATGGCATTTTCCTCTAACTGTAATCTTATTTGAATACAGTAATATTGAGAGAAAAAAAAAGTGAATTTTCAGTGAGATGGGTTGAAGCCACGAAGAAGTGATAACAGAAACACATATTAAAGAAAATGATGAAGTAAACCCTTGTAATAGAGACTGAAGTCAGCATTGATGGAATGACGAAGAGGAGGTCGCAGCGGTTAGAACGAAGCTTAAGCGTACTTTGCGCTAAGTCGAGTGGGATTGAAACTTCTCCCAATATTTTCTCGATACGTGATATGAAATCGTGACCACAGTGCCATTAGGACAGCTGGTAATATCGTTAGTTAGAAAAATATCTACTCATTATGAATGCGAGTTTTTGATTGCACTGCTGTTATTTGATGTGTTTATCTTGTTGGAATTGAAGAAAACGTCATAAATACTTTAACATCATGAAACCTCATGAAAAGCTCTTCATATGAATATCATGACAAACCGAGTCGTTAATGTAATGAAAGTCATTTTTGAACAAGAAATCACAGACAAGCTAATTTATAATGAGTATCCCAGTTGTTTGGTTGCGCCAAGTATTCCTGAGAGAGGAGGACACCTGAGCCCGCAGCCGGGAAGATTTAATTGGAAGTGCCCGCGCCGGCTGAGCCGTGATCAACGTACCCAATGCTCAATGCCCAACGTGGCTTCACGACTTCCAACACTGTTGCTCAAAGGATTGCTAATCGCTTGTTAATGTCGAAAGCTCTCCGTCTCCGGAATAAATGAAAAAAATACAGTTTGCCAACGAAGTACGCAAATGTTGTTTTGGAACTATGTTTTCTTAAAAATACTAAGTTTTAAAATAGAGCTATGTATCACAAAGAAACTTAATGCGTTTTAAAGTGCCCAGTTACAAAACAAAACAGTTTCCAAAAATATATCTGCAAAAAAAAAAAGGGAGGGATTCATTAAATATGAAACCTTATCTTGTATTATTGTAACAGAGGTTTGAACGTTCACACTAAATAACCAAGATGTTGACGTATTTGATCCTTCCACGGAGCAGGTGTGTCCTTTGATAAGAGAAAATGGGGTAGTAGCTAGATTTCCACATTAGTGTGATTATCCGATTGTCCGGGTGTCCGGGTGTCCGGGTGTCCGGCACCGGATTAGAAGCGCTAGTCAGAGAGAATACTAACGTAACTGAAAATGCTAACCCGTGACTTACCGGTTACTGTTTTAGATAAATACAGGTGCTCTACTCTACCAGGCTCTGATGACGTCTCGACAACTTACAAAGTTTTTCAAAGGCCCCTTATCTTAAACCCGACATTGATACCTAATAATGTTTTACTAGTTCGTAAATTGATGTAATAGTAAAACCTATAAATAAAGCTTATGCGTTTCATACCACGATTGGCCACAACTACGCGATCATCACAAGGGCTCAGAGCTCCTAAGCACTGATGTGGTAACTCGGCGTATTCGAACCGGCTCCTAATATCGGCGTCTTATCCCGGATTAGAGCGAGGCTCCTTCATTTGTTATTGCACACTCGGCCCTCTGCTGCTTTGCTGGCCCTCTGCGCGGCGGCAACGAGTTTCTACCCAATATACTACATACAACTCCACACCTTACGTACCTTTACGCGTAAAACGTTGAAATGTATGTTTACAGTAAAACATACAAAACAACGTAGATATAGGGAGATTAGGTTAGTATTGCCATACTAATGTAACTGTAATCTTTTTATCGACATATTTTTATATTATAAAGCTTTTATGTTAAGTAATGAGCATAAAGTATACGAATTGTAAAAGAAAGTAGGAAGGAACGACATTTAATATTTGACGCAAAAATAATTGTAATGCTTCCAGCGGGACGTGCTTCGAATGACTATGAAGAGTGGAAGCTGTTTTAAATAATTCCACAAAAATTACATTAAATAAATGCTCTGCCATTACTTACTGCTAACACAGAGAGATACGTCTTTCGTGTCCGGAGTACAAACGCACATATATGTATATATGCGGCCACGTCGGAAAATAAATGAAATACTTTTATCTATGGATAAGATCCATTAAAGTTTTAAGAAAAGTAATCAAGGCACATATGCCAGATTACTAGATTGGTATGTCCATGCCTCCAAACTGTTTAAGTATAATACCATCAAAAGAAGTTCTAAGGCTTATATTTTTTTGTCAAAAATAATTTACGAAAATCGCCAAAGTTGTGTCTCAAATCATAGCCGCATTTTACTTCAATAAAGTTTACCCGCGCTGTCAGACCCGCAGACAAGCAGCGATCCAAGCTCTTTATTAACAAAAAAAAAGCAAAAGTAAGCTACAAAAAATTTTACAGATGCCAAGTCAGCGCCTTGAGATATACCTACGATTTCAAATTAGCTGCACACAAAACAAAATCGTTCAATTAAAATTCACAACAGCACGCGCTCTACCGCCACCCTCAGTAAACCTTACGAGCGCCGTGTGGTCCAAAATGTAAGGAAAATTACAGTTTTTTTAATGATTACAAGATGAAAGCAATGTTATACATATAATAGAAAGTACACTTGTCGTACAAAGGAGTTTCTAAAGCTAGTTGTAGCGCTTACAATGCAAATTCGATGAGAGGTTGTCGATTCGCAGCTGAGCTGACGTCACGTTAATGGCGGACAACATGGCGGTGAATTTGAGCGCGAACAATAGTTGGTAGTTGTAATAGTGTCGAGATTACAAACGGAAATGCCGAAGTTTGGTATTTGAACGCTTTTGTTTCGCGCGGGGTAACCGACACACTAGTGTTGGAGAACAAATGGGGCGTCTTGTGTAGAGATTAGTCCAAAGTAATTTGTATATCTTCCATCTTGGCTTATATTTCTCAGCAATTAAGTGTCCAAAGTACAAGTTTACTTAGTTTGGCACTAGTGTCACTGAAATATACCTACCTAATTATATTTTTAAGCAAAAAAGTAGCTAAAATTCATAATTTTGCTGCGATCTTTTTCACAATGTGTGTATCAAGATCTGTCTCGCGATGACTACACTATGACGACTACTTTTGGTTAGTAGGTACCTAGTTCGCCGTTGGCGGACACGCTAAGGAGGACATCATCATAGTTGTCGTTATCAAGCGATGAATAAATAAACCGATAAACATTTACCTAACAACATGAATAATAATGAATAAATTACTTAAATATCCACTATTTAAGGCTGGTCTGCGGCCGTGGCCACCGACTAATGAAGTCCGGGTTCTATAACGCCACTAATCCTTATGAGCCGCACAAATGCGTCAGCGCTACGTGATAAAGGAAAATGTGGAAATACGCACCTCATGGCCGAGCGATTGTACACCTTATTGTTATCGGCACACGGTTCATGTTCGCTGTGGTGAATCTACATTTTAGAACCCAAAACGTTGATACATTTAAGTTAGAAGACAAGAAGTGATAATTGAACACATAATTCCCAATGATGTAGTTGTGGTCTAGTCGTTTTCATTAGAATGAAGTACTTAATTTAAGTTAAAGTGAATTTACATTCGTGTAGCCAAAATAAGTCTAATATTTTAAGGTGAAATAGGAAAACAGAGAGTGTTGTTCTTGTCCGGGATTTACAAAATCGGGCCCGAAATTTGCATGATTCACCTCAAAGAACTCGCAGGTAAAAAATGCCTGAAATATGAATAGATATGGTATAATATCTGCGGCAGGTTTTCTGAAACAACAAAAAAAACAGTCGAAAAATTTCAATATTTCTCGTTTGGCACCAGAAATGTTTTGTTATTTTGAATTCGGGATTTGAAATCGTTATTTCATCAGCTCCGAAGGGTGGGTGGGACTCCGGGCGAAAGGTTTTAGTGCAATTCATATTAAAATGATGGCGAGTCTCCCCCGGCTCTCCCGGCTCCCCCGGGCGTGACAAATAGACCTGTCTCGTTTTTCTGTCCTCAGATTTAGCTTTTGGTGTCCTATTTTTAAAAGCGCGATGTCAATACAAACTGGATTTAATACACTCGAGAGCAATGAATCCGGGTCACTTAAAGAATGTTAAAAATCTCGGAAACTAAAAATGATAGGTTAATGCAATAAATTGTATTTAATAGACAATGTAATACTCCTTAAATGAAAGTAAAAAAAATATGAGTCACCATACATTTTATTAACACAAAATTACATAAAGAAAAAAACTGCTGATCTCTCCTTAAAACAAAAATAGGAAACATGAAATTTTTGAACTTTATTCCGATTTTCTTGAATTTTAATACTTCGTATTGCCTCCTCGTGCTTCCATTACTGCGTTTACGCGGTTTGGCATGCTGTACACCAAGTTCCTTATACGATTTTGGGGAATATTCTCCCATTCCTCTGTGAGAGCAATTTTGAGCTCACGAAGCGTGATTGGGGGAGGGTTTCGTTGTTTTACGCATCTGCCTAGCTCGTCCCAAGCATGCTCGATCGGGTTGATATCCGGGCTGCGCGCTGGCCACTCCATACGAGTAATGTTCATCTCTTGAAGGTAGTCATTCACAATCCTACCTGTATGAGGTCGGGCATTGTCATGCATAAATATAGCATCCTCACCTAAATTGACCATAAATGGACCAACGTGATCATTGAGGATTTCTTCCACATATCTTACGCTAGTTAAAGAGCCGTTTTCTATGATCACCAGCTCTGTGCGACTTTCAGAAGAAATTCCGGCCCACACAAGTACAGACCCACCACCGTAGGCTACTTTTTCTTCGATGCATGCTTGCTTGAATCTTTCCCCTGGTCTTCGATACACTCTGTGTCTTCCATCGTGCTTGTAGAGCATAAATTTTGATTCGTCGGAGAACATAACTTTTGACCAATCTTCAATACTCCAATTTACGTGGCTCTGGGCATATCTTAGTCTCGAAATACGATGCCCACGCTCCAGTTTAGGGCCGTTTGCAGGTCTAAGGGGTTTTAAGTTAGATTCAGCAAGCCGACGTCTTACTGTCCATGCACTTGGGTTACTTCCTCCGAGGCGTCGAAACTGATTGGTTAGTTCAGTTCCTGTGAGAAAGCGATTTCGAAGCATGGTGTTCACCAAGTATCGGTCTTCTCGTGCTGTGGTACACCTGGTTCTGCCCGTTCCTGGTCTGCGTAGGTTAGAACCAGTTTCTTCGTAACGTCGGAGAACTCTTTGTACTGTTGACAGCGACACACCGACAGTCCTGGCTGTATCGCGCTGACTCCGGCCGGTTTCCAGCATTGTAAGTATTCTGGTGCATTCTTCAGGCGTAAGCGACATAATTTCAGCTTGAATAATGAATATAGAGCACTATCAACATGGTTTATGTACCCACATAAATGACAGATTACAAACAAAAGCAAAACCAAATGCTGTAATTTCGTAGTTCCATCTTCGAAAGTGGCCCTTTTTCAAATTTGATTTTTTTATGATATAACTTTACAATAACTAAGAAGTTTTAATACCTTCATTTAAGGAGTATTACATTGTCTATTAAATACAATTTATTGCATTAACCTAGCATTTTTAGTTTCCGAGATTTTTAGGATTCTTTAAGTGACCCGGATTCATTGCTCTCGAGTGTATTTAGAGGCAAAAGGTTTCCTTTTCTGCGATTGAACTGTGACGCTTCCCCTTTCAAAGAGTGCGCGCGATCCGAATCACCAAGTTGTGGTTTCGAAGTGTTCGGTATCCCTTTCACGAATTAAGTATATAAGTTTCAGTAATACATTAAACTTAACCGTCAATCAAGCCTAGTTAATCGATAACCTACCCTATAATCTAGTCCCTGAAACTGACATGCTCCAAATATTAAAAGTGCTTTAAAACTTCATATACCTCGGTGTTGCTATTTCAGGTTATAAATCTGCGCAAGCAGTATACCTGTGGGGTGCGAACCGGTGACACGTATTAAACCGGCAGCGAAGCGCGAAGGCGCACCGCTATGCTTTATATTTAGGACACCCCTATAATTTACTGCTTCCAATTAAAATACAAAAGGCTATTATTATAGTGATGTCGTTTAGCTACGCAACGATGACTAGATAACGTTAGCGTTGGGTTCTATGCACATTACCAAAAACAACACAATGGGCTGGAGCTGGGAAAACCGACAGAAAACTGAATGCCTACTAGACATCCGATAGATTTCTAAAAAAATGTATTATTTATCCTAGGTTGAGCGCATACGCTACCTAGTGTTTCTTGTTAGCTTATTGTTCAAAATAGAGTTATTCGGAGCACAAAATGATCATAATTTACTGGTGTCGTTCTAAGAACTTCAAGAATAGAATTACAGTGCAATATCTTCGCAGTAAATGAGTAGAGTTCTTAGAACTGAGTAGATACTGTAGACAGTAACTAGTGGTCCATCAGTGGTTCTAACAGACTAAGTAATGCTGTCCAACACCGGATCACTATTCTATTCAGGAGGCCCGGCCCTCCTGGTGCTGCCGGTCGGACCGGTCTCGTGTTCAATGAGAATATTGAGTTCGGGGACCTCGAACACTGTTCTTTAAATATTTCGATTTCGTTATGATATAGGAATCATGGTTTTGTACGCAATAAAATTCTTAAGTAAGTATTGTTTTTTTATAAGCTTTGTAACAAAAAGGTAAAGGTATTGACATTTAGTGGACCATTTTCTTTAGACTCTAGAGACCTTAAATTTAACTCAAAAATAGCGAATTGTGCATATTTCCAAATAAATGTCATATTTTTTACAAATAAAAAAATTTAATCAACCCAAAAAATAGTACATATTTAGAAAACATTCTGTTTTTTTAGATTAAAACCATGGCACCAAAGTTTAAAAAAATTAGGTTCTTAAAATAGGTGGTACTGATTTAGTGACGGTTTAGAAGTGCACAAAGCAGTGCTCAGGTGTCGGTAATGGTGGCGGGTGGCCGGGGGACGAGCTCAGAGTTGGTTAATGTGGTTATGAAGTCCGTTTGAAGAGGACTTCTCTTGTTATTTACCACGCGTTCAAATTGGCGATTATAGACTTCACCATAACTATATTAAGTCGTTTTGTATCAATGAAATTGTATGTAACTTAAGATCCTACTTGGAGGTTAACACATATACTTAATAATTATTATTATAAAATATGAATTAGTTTCTTCACTAAATCAATCATTTTAGGATTCAACCACCATTAGTAGGTATCTACTGTGTCCACGTAACTGAAATAAAACAAAAAAAATAGTTCTTCATCAGCAAACTTGCGACTTTTTTCTTGAGATTGTTGTGGAAACGCACAAACTTAATGAACTCTGTGCGTTTCCACAACAATCTAGTGAAGGTTTCGGGAACGTTGAAGATGTTTTTAAAAACTAAACTATAAACTTTGTTTCACGAAAACTTTTATTCAATGAAATTAGTTAAAATAAAATGAGACGTCTAAGACAAAGGTTAGTCTCTAAACGAATGATTAAATCAAACTTAATTACTAAGAGCCACAAGGCACAGAACGCGTGGGTGGTAGAGATAAGCAACTCGGCCGTAGGTGCCAGACTGCTGAGCTTGCGTCTAGGCATGAGGCGTTGTTATGGTCAATGTACTGGCCGGTTGTATAACTCCTCCCTCCGCAAGTGCGAAATTATCGGTTCTCACGGAAGCTGCGATCCGATCATTTCGCATAAACATAAAACGATACACAATAAACACAATAAAAGCAATGATTAAAACTAAATACAATAACAGTGTACCTAAACTAACACTTTTAACCGTTACGCCACTGATATCATTTTCACTTTCACTAGACACACTTTCCTTTAGGTTTAGGATACGCGAAAAGTACTTCAAATCCTCCAGATTGATGTTCTTGATGTTGACTGTAGCTAGAGAAGTCATATTTATGGATTTCAATTCCGGTAGAGTTACTATAGGGGTAATCTTAATCTGAAGATTTTCTGCAAACGTTCTGCGATAACTTAATTTAAACTCGTCCAGGTGAACCTCACAGCCTTCTGTAGTTGTCAGTAAATAAGTACCATACAGTGATTCTCTGATGTTATCATGTGTACATTTTTCCGCCACTACTGTTGGTTTCTGAGTATAAACAATCCAACTATCTATGCTAATTCTATGAATCTTAGTGTCTTCGATGTTAACAGCGTATGGTACGCATGAGGTTGGATCTGTCTGGAATTGTAGAAGCTGCTCTGCACAGGTCAGTATAGGAAACTGAGCTACGTTGTCGTCATCGCATAGGAAATTGTTATCCGCAGCAATTTTCTCGCACGCCTTAGTGACCGGCAGGTACTTCGAATCTTTTACCAAAAGGTATGGGAATTCGGGAAAAACTATTACAGTTTTGTTAATGGATTTTTTAAAGAGTGGTAATGAATAAATTTTAAAATAATTATAAATGTTTTTGTCTGTAAGTGGTACTTCCAATATGAACGTTATCTGGTTTCCTTTTACATAAGTTTTTACTTTAATAAGTCTTTCTAATTTTAACAAGTTACTCTCATTTGCTTCATATACTAAGTTATTTTCTTGCTCTATAGATTTCAATAAGTATAACAGTTCGGTTGAATTTACTATAGACTGATGTAGTACAGATACCTTACTGAATGCCAAAGCGGTTTCTATTTCATTTATCGTTACGTAAATGGTTCTGAACGTACTTAAAAACATATCAAACATACTTAACACGTAAGTTAGATAGAGACAGGTGTTTTCTTTAAATTCTTGATATTTAATTAATTCTTCAATAACTTTTAATCGTTTGTCTAATATAACTGAGTTGTCATGTAACGTTTCTGTACTATTCACAAAGCTATCCAACATTCTGGTGATCAAAGTAATCTTTTTATCTATAGCCATTTCCTTTGAGCTGATTTGCGAAATGAGAGAATCATATCGAATGGCGTCATCGTTATCCAGGTTACCTGAGATTGCCTTAATTAACGACCCAAGGGGATTCACTAATCCTCTCTTATATCTATGTATCGAAAACGGAACCAACTGTCGAAGTTTTACGATAGTGTTGTTACGTATGTAATCGACTTGAGTTCTCATGCCAATAAATTCATTGACAAAAGGTTTATGACTATCTACTAAACTTATAAACTCGCTATATTTTAATGCGTGATAATCTAAATCACTACTTAAGCCGCTTAAATCTAAAATCTTAATTATCAGCCACTTATCTTCTTCCTTGAAAGCTTGCCCTTCCTTTACAGGCAAAATACCTGGATTGTTATCAATCTTTCGCAGATGAAGGGCCTGGTACAGGGGAAGTAGAGTCACTACGACCAAGCACCACCTGCGGAGGGCGTTTGACATTTTTAATCGGTACCTTTGTCTCTCTCTTGCCTATTTGCATTGAAGCTACATTTCTTTCTAACCTTCCTGTTACTTTAGAGATTTTATAACGTGGCTTTTCCTTACTTTTTCTTGTATTAATATCCTTCGTATAAACGATATCGCCTGGTTCTAACTCTACATTTTCTCTTAATCTTTTTTCTCTAGTTTGTTGTTTCTTTTCTACTATTTTATCAGATATATATTTATATAGAAATTTAGTCCGTTTTGCGTGTTCGTTAAGCAATTGTTGTGTGTATGTTTTTTCAAAGTCACCGTCAAACAGTTTATTCGAATCTGTGTGTCCAAAAACTACCTCGAAAGGTGTTAATTCAGTGGTTGAATGAATAGTGTTATTATATGCCATAATAGAGTAAGTCATTATAGAGGCAGCGTCCGTACATTTTTGATCATACTTAGCCAATCGATAAATTTCAATTAAAGTTGAATGAAAACGTTCAACAATGCCAGTCGAATTTGGGTTATTTGGTGTGCAAATGTGTAACTGAATTTTATACATGCTCGCAAACTCTTTCATTAAATCGTTATTAAACTCAGATCCAGGGTCACTGCTTATTTTGTTAGGAACACCGTACATCGAGAAGAATTTGATCAATGCACGCACTACTTCTGGGGTCGATTTGTTTTCAATTTCTAAAGCTTGTCCTAGTTTACTAAATGCATCTACAATGGTCAGATAATAGTGATTTTCTATTGAAAAGATGTCAATAAAGATTTCTTGGAAAGGTGCTGTTTGTGTTTGGGTTAACTCTATTGTGGGTTTTATAGGTTTTCTATCATACTTCATCTTTTGACAAGCTTCGCATGCGTTTATTACAGCAGATGTCATGTCTTGCATATTGTGCCAAAAGTAATTTCTTTTTATTCTAACCATGGTTTCTTTTATTCCTCGGTGACACGTCTTCCCTAAATGATGTTGTAGTACAATCGCTTTTTGTTCGTTTTCGTTTTCTACATAAATGACTCTTTCGGTGCATTCATAAAACTCTACCATTCCTTCCTTAAACAGTTTTATAATAATTCGGTTGAATATTTTTCTATGTTGACTATCTTCGAAATAGATAAAGTATTTTGTTTTTGGTTTGACATATTCTTTTAGAAACTGCTTTACTAAATTGTCATCATTTATAGGTAAAAACACTTCAAGAACTTTCTGTTTATCTCTACTTATTTTTTTAACCTGTAGTTCTTTTCTAAACCAAGTAAATACTAAGATTTGATTTGGTTTTGTGTCAACGGCCTCGTTTAGAATAGGGATCCCTTTTGAGTCAAGATCATCTCCTGAATGAACGGTTTCATCTGTACTTTTTGATAAAGGTGGGAGTGGAAAGTTAAGCTCTAATTCTGAGGTGTTGCGAACTGTTTCCGCATCTGAAGTGTTTGATGATAAGTCAATTGTCTCTATAGGTGGGTCATCGCTGCTGTTAATATTTTTACTCAAAGCTTCAATTTTTTTTGTTACGTCTTGAATGTGTTTTTTAAGTCGTTCATCTTTTTCGTCTACATTAACCTCCATTGATCCGTCAGACGAGTTATTGTCCATAGCATTTACTTTAATGCGTGATAACGCATCGGCGTTCGTGTTTTGTTTACCTACCTTATACTTGGTTTCAAAATCGTACTCTTGCAAACGAAGTCGCCAACGAGTTAATTTACTACTTGGTTCTTTTAGTGAATCTAGCCAAGCTAGAGGGCGATGATCTGTGTAGATAGTAAATTTATTACCATACAGGTATGGTCTGAAGTGTTTGACTGCCCAGATAACTGCTAAAAGCTCGCGCTCTATAGTACTATAGCGCATCTCAGTCTCACTGAGAGTCCTACTCGCATAAGCTATAGGTTTATCTGTTCCGACTGTACCTTGCGATAAAACGGCGCCTATTGCGACGGCTGACGCATCTGTTGTTAGTATGTAGGGTTTTGATGGATCTGGGTACTGTAGTATTGGCGAGTGCGTGAGAAGCTCTTTACATTGATTAAAAGCATTTATGTACTTCTGGTCTATGATGATCCTATTCCGCTTTTTCAAACAATTTGTCAAAGGTTTTGTTATTTTAGCAAAGTCTTTGATAAAACGTCTATAATAGCCAATTAGGCCTAGAAAGCTTTTAATCTCTGTTACAGTCTCTGGCATGGGATAGTTCAAGATTGCCTTTATTTTATCGTCATTAGGCTTAAGGCCTTGGTCGGTAATAGTATGACCTAGGTACAAAACTTCTTTTCGTAAAAATTCTGATTTATCGAGTTGTACCTTTAGATTGGCCTGTCTTAGTCTGTCAAAGATCGATCTTAAATCTTTTATATGCTCCTGCATACTTGAACTATAAATAATTATATCGTCCATGTACACTAGACAATGTAACCCTTGAAGCCCTCTAAGAATATTATCCATGGCTCTTTGAAAGGTCGCAGGAGCTGTCTTAAGCCCGAAAGGAAGTCTCAAGAACTCGTAATGTCCTGCTTCCGTGCTGAAGGCTGTTTTCTGTCTGTCAGTCTCGTTAATTTCAATCTGGTGATAGCCGTTAGCCAAATCTAATGTCGTGAAGTATTTACTTTTTCCTAATTTATCAAACAAGTCTGTGATGTTAGGCAAAGGGTATTTATCGTCAGTTGTTATGTCATTAAGTCTCCTATAGTCAATGACCATACGAAACTTTGTTTCTCCTGATGCATCCATTTTCTTAGGCACGAGATGAACAGGTGCGTTCCATGGCGAGTGAGATTCCTGAATCACATTATTTTTTAATAACTTCTCTACTTGAGTTTTAATTTCTTGTGTTTGAATGGGAGGCAGCCTATATGGCTTTACGTAAATCGGATCTTCATTTTTGGTGCGAATAAAATGCTTTACTTGACTTGTGAAGCTTAGAGGAAGCTGATCACTATAAAATATATCTTTATATTCTCTACACAATTTTGAGATATAGTTCCGTTCTTCCTGATTCATGTGATCTAGTCTAAGACGCTTTAAATTTTCTTCTAAAATATCGTCTATTTCCATATCTTTCATTTCTACGTCATTATAACAGTTGACATTTACTAATTTGTTATTAAATGTCTCTACATTAAATGGAGCTGTAATTGTCAAAATAATGTTTGTCTCTAAAGTATTTTGGATAATGGTGGTAGCGTATCCATTTTCACATCTAACAATAGCAGAGGGCATTCTAACGCCTTTACGGAATTGTGTGTAGTTCATAATGGCTTCTCCAGAGTACATATATGTCGGCAGTTGTACGCGTTGTTCAGAGCGAGGTGCCAACTCTATAACGTGGTTTTTTATACGTTGTACTATAGGTAGAGTCGTTGTTTTTGTCCTGAGCTTGTTATGTTTCAAGTCTATTAGGGCCTCTAATTGTATTAATAAGTCATTTCCTATAAGTCCGTCATACTGAGCGTCTACGTCATAGACGTAAAATTTGTGGAATTCGTTGCATTGAAAAGATGGCATTAATGGAATTTCAATAACCTCATTATGACTGCTCGATGCATGCGTACTGATTACCGTGAAGGGTTCGCACAATGTAAATTCACGGAAAAATTGGTGAGCTTTTCGCGGGCTTATAAAGGATCGCGTACTTCCCGTATCTATCATAAACTTTCCGTCAATTTCAGGTAAATATATATACGGAAGCTTAAGCTTGATGTTACAATTTAGGTTTATCACCTCGGGTTCTCTACAGAGGCTAGGGTGTGAAAATTTCCCACTTCCGTTGCGTTTACAGTTTCATCAGCCACCAAATTTTCCTGTACATTTTCCATTCCTAAATACGATTGAGGATCAGAGTAATCCTCATAACAACCTTCTGTATAATCATATCCTTCCTGATTTTCATACATGTCATATCCGTAAGTTTCTCCTAAGTCTAGCTCATTTAACCGAAAGCCCTGAGGCTGATAAATTGGTACCTGTGTTTGTTGTTTAAGAGGAGGTGCGGTCCTCATAGTAACATCGTTGCTACCTAAGTTCGGATTAGATGGTTTGTTTCCGAATTGATTTTGGGGCCGATAGCCAAACTGTTGTGGTCGGTAGCCAAACTGATGTGGCCTTGGGTAAAAACCTTGAGGTTGCGTGAACCTTGGCATGCCGAATTGATGGGGTTGCATGAACTGTGGCCTATAACCCGTTGGTGTCTGTGGTGTGAATTTGTTCACAAATGGTTGCCTATATTGACTATTTCCTGGAATACCAAATTTGAAACTAGTAGGAGTATGGAATGCTGGCTTAAAACCGGTGTTCTGTAAGGGCACACCTTGAGACGGAGGGCTGTGCACTTTTGATGATGATGATGCTGTGCCTGATGCAGGCTGTGTTTGAGCCTGAGGCTTGAGCATTTTACTACGAATGTTATACTGCTCATAAAAGTTAACCTCCTCCAACACGTACTCTAGTGCCTTTTCTAGAGTTTCTGGCATTTTCATTCGAACCGACCTAATAAGGTTTTCGGGCAAGTTGTATAAAAATACATTAAGCGCCATATTATCGTAGATGTTAATCTTACTATTTTTCATGCTCACGTCTAACAGTTGGTTCACTTTAGATATCAGTACTGATCGAACAGACTGTACTCGATTACAAAACTCTAAATAGCTCTCCCCTTGTTTCATTTTCAAGGTTTCTAGTTCAATCGCTATACATTCCTCGCTCCTAGGATCACCAAAGTGTTGAACTAACAAGGTCTTTAGTTGTTCCCAGGTTTGAACGTCATTTCGCTCACTCACTAAAGCAGAGGCTTCTTCAGTTAATCTACTAGTTATAGTATGCAATACATACTGATCTTGCTCTGCATTACCTCTATATTTATTTATAACATACTCACATTTTCTTATAAATAAGTTTAAATGGCGTTTGCTGCCATTAAAAATTGGTATAATACACACAATTTCTTTTGGAATTACAGTAACTGTCGTCATTTTGAATACTTACTACAATATTTTATTTACGTGAAAAATGATCACCTATTTATAAATTTAAACACAAATTTTATGTGTTTAAATACTTAGTATAATATGTTTTAATGTGAAAAATAATCACCTATTACTAAATTTAAACACAGATTTAATGTATTTAAATACCTACTCTAATATTTTATTTATGTGAAAAATAATCACCTATTAATAATAATTTAAACACAGATTTTATGTATTTAAATAGTAACAAGTCTCTACTTGCGTGAAAAATAATCACTGATTAAATTAAATACAGATTTTATGTATTTAATATCAAAAACTTATACTATTCTAAATTCCCTACGATAGGAAACCAGAAAGCGTTATAATGGAAAAAGTTTGATTCCGAATATAACAAAACAATAAGCACAATGGAAAGGAAAGGATGGCAAAAATTCTACTCACCAGCCAGTCACCATTATGCTCGTTCGCCTCCCTTATGTTTTCACAAATTTGTTTGGTTCGAACAGATCCGATCCGCCGGAAAACTCGAGAAAACTCGTGTAAAACTCCGCGGAAAACTCGGAAAATCTGCCCCGGCTGCGCCAGTGAAGGTTTCGGGAACGTTGAAGATGTTTTTAAAAACTAAACTATAAACTTTGTTTCACGAAAACTTTTATTCAATGAAATTAGTTAAAATAAAATGAGACGTCTAAGACAAAGGTTAGTCTCTAAACGAATGATTAAATCAAACTTAATTACTAAGAGCCACAAGGCACAGAACGCGTGGGTGGTAGAGATAAGCAACTCGGCCGTAGGTGCCAGACTGCTGAGCTTGCGTCTAGGCATGAGGCGTTGTTATGGTCAATGTACTGGCCGGTTGTATAACTATCTCGCAATTGCTGCTGTGAAAGACGTTTGGTTTGGTTGTCAATAAAAGAGATAAAACCGTTTGATATAATCCAATAACAACTACAAGTTGCTCGATGAGGTGAGTTAAACCTCTAATCTTATTTGAGCAGCTTTGGAGAGGACGTTGACCTTTAATAAGCTAGACAACTAGTTAATAAGGCTTCGCTATATTATTGCGTAGAAACTAACTTAACTTTTACTAGCGTAGGCCTTTTGTTTAAAAATTTGCGTTTTTTGTGTGATATTTTTGCAGAATGGTACTTATTTAACAATCTTAGGGTTGGCAAAGTTGAGGCTCGTTCTTAATGAATGGTAATGTTTGACCCTGAAATTTCGTCGACTTGCGCAACTTTGTATTTAGGAAACTACGAACTTAGTTGAAAGTGTCAAAATTAACATAACTCCCACATTAAAAATCACAGCTTAGCGGCATACTTAACAAACACGTTTTAAAAATATCTACGCATTTATTGTGAATCGTAATTACGTAAACCTTGATTTTGAACGAAAGTCTTTGAAAATCACATGACTGCTGCTTTCATAAAAAATATTTTCTTCAAAAAATGCTTCTCAACAAAGAATAAAAATTACTATCGGACGGGCATCAGACAGTAGGTACCTATGTGTGACGAATCGTGAATGGAAAGGATGGAGTTAGTTTACCTTAATGATAACAGATATTAAAGTCAAAAGAATATGACGAAAAATATCAATCTTTTTATTCAAGTTTTCAGTTAACAGTGCAGTTTCAGTCTTTTTTAATTAAAAACTCTGAGTAATCGCTGATAACTAATTTTAAAAAGGCCAATAATACAGATTGCTATTATTAGCTTCTCATCAGATACCTCTGATCACAAAATATGTATTAAAGGCTGTCGGTACTGTTCGGAATCTGTTTGAGAATGTGTCATCCAGCTCGGAACATTGAGTGTTCTCGTCGTGGGCCCTCCGCCGCCGGGAATTTAATTAAACTCTAAGACGACGATTTTCCGGCATATTTTATGTAATCTGCACATTCCGGTACACAAATAAAACATTTATATTACCTACTAGTTGATATCTTTGTTATTGTTACAATTTGAATTTAGAAAACACTCCAATTTTTCTAGATCCGTGGTATTGTATCAGTATATTCAAGTTTTTATGCGATGTTTATATCGCATTGAATGTTCCTGCAGAAACCCATAGATATTATAGACATATTCTAGCATACCTACTTATGACCTAATGTTTTAACTATGCTCGTCATGTATCACTTCTTGTATCGCGGAGGGTGCAGAGCCGACCCAGGACCTCCCCGCCATGTTCCCAGCGGTGTCTGTCGGACATCATGTTTTTGTAATAACTTGGAGATTGGATTAAAAGTTGGTCTGCAGCGCCAATACATTCGGATAACGCTACTTTAAGTTCGCAAGTAATGTTTCTGGGTAAATAACTTGGGAATGTTAGACGACTGACTAAACTGTTTATAAAATAAGATAAAGCCTTGTTTCAGCGATTCGTGACATTCAATTATGTAAATCTCATCTCGTCCCAATCCGTGTTAATCTCTCCTAGATTAGTCAGTGACATCGCTTGAATTGTATCTAGTTATTTGACAGAAGTATTTCATTTTATTTGGGAAACACAGTACAATAAAAATATAAAATAAAAGCAAGTTCAAATGTCACTGAAAATACTTTGTTTTTAATTCCATAAAAAATGACAAAGCTCTACTTCTGTATTCTTTATAGGCAGAGTAAAGAGATTCGCTCTTATTAATGCTGAGAATGTGCTGTCTATCTACTTTATAGACATGAAGAAGATCGTGCTATTCTCTAACAGTAGCACTAAAAGTAATACCTATCGTGTAGTAGAGCCTTTTACTGGCGAAAAATACAGGCTGCTAGAGCTCGTTCGAGGTTTGTAAAAAAGTTCGCAAACGAAAAAGTTCAGCGGTAGGTTTTGAAAGCGGTCAAGTGGGAGTCGACATCGAAACCACAACTTTTTGGCCAACCATTTTACCAGTTATTTGAACTTGTTTTTATAGTTCAGCTTTAAATTTATGTTTTAAATTTTGTCTGCAAGTCGGCCGTCATACATAGGTAATCTTGATAACTGTGAATTCTTATTGAAGCTAACATATCCTACAGCTATATACCTATATCTGTTAATTTATTAGTAGTGTAGACATTTTGTAAATGATACCTCTCGTGTTGCAGAGTGGCGCGTGCGCAGCTCGGCGCGGCGCCGCTCCGAGCAGCAGTCGCCGGCCGCGCTGCTGGCGCACTTCGACACCTCCGTGCTGCAGGTAACACCGCCATCACCAGTTAGAGTGCGCAGCTCGGCGCGGCGCCGCTCCGAGCAGCAGTCGCCGGCCGCGCTGCTGGCGCACTTCGACACCTCCGTGCTGCAGGTAACACCGCCATCACCAGTTAGAGTGCGCAGCTCGGCGCGGCGCCGCTCCGAGCAGCAGTCGCCGGCCGCGCTGCTGGCGCACTTCGACACCTCCGTGCTGCAGGTAACACCGCCATCACCAGTTAGAGTGCGCAGCTCGGCGCGGCGCCGCTCCGAGCAGCAGTCGCCGGCCGCGCTGCTGGCGCACTTCGACACCTCCGTGCTGCAGGTAACACCGCCATCACCAGTTAGAGTGCGCAGCTCGGCGCGGCGCCGCTCCGAGCAGCAGTCGCCGGCCGCGCTGCTGGCGCACTTCGACACCTCCGTGCTGCAGGTAACACCGCCATCACCAGTTAGAGTGCGCAGCTCGGCGCGGCGCCGCTCCGAGCAGCAGTCGCCGGCCGCGCTGCTGGCGCACTTCGACACCTCCGTGCTGCAGGTAACACCGCCATCACCAGTTAGAGTGCGCAGCTCGGCGCGGCGCCGCTCCGAGCAGCAGTCGCCGGCCGCGCTGCTGGCGCACTTCGACACCTCCGTGCTGCAGGTAACACCGCCATCACCAGTTAGAGTGCGCAGCTCGGCGCGGCGCCGCTCCGAGCAGCAGTCGCCGGCCGCGCTGCTGGCGCACTTCGACACCTCCGTGCTGCAGGTAACACCGCCATCACCAGTTAGAGTGCCACTCTGAAGCAGTGCCTACTAGCTCTTAGATATTGAGTGACAGCGCTCAGCTCGGAAAATAATAAGCTGTTAAAATGAAAACTTAAAACTTTTTAACCTGCTTTGCACAGCTTCAAATATTTCCAGTTTATGTTTTGACGCAGTGACGTTAGTAGGAGATGGTGGTTTCCTCTTACATCTTCTACTGACGACTCTTTATTTATTTATTTATTTATTTATTGTGTAACAAAATCCACAGCTCTTAGATTAAAAAGAAATAAACTAATTTACAATACAGACAGCCAAAAACGGATTTACATTTTTAGAATTTAACATGCACTTAACTAAAAAATCGACCGACAGTCACTATTT
Source organism: Ecliptopera silaceata (assembly GCA_932527185.1). Classification (NCBI taxonomy): domain Eukaryota; kingdom Metazoa; phylum Arthropoda; class Insecta; order Lepidoptera; family Geometridae; genus Ecliptopera; species Ecliptopera silaceata. Next base: position 195,844 of record OW052210.1, read on the forward strand.
ATAGTAATAACAATAAAAAGTAGTTAGTTGTAAATAAAGTAGTAGTAGGTACTAAGTATAATTTGTATTGAGTAAGTGAGAAAGGGTGTGTAAGGGTGTGTGGGGGTGTGGTGAGAGAGGGAGTGTGTGTGTGTGTGTGCGTGTGTGTGGTGTGATGACTCATATTTAGATTGCTAGTGGTCACTTCAGAATTGTCCACTAGGTATGAGAAGTAAGGGTGAGTTTGTGTTAGTGTGAGTGTAACGGTAAGTATTTGAGTGTAAAAATATAAATATAAGAAATAAAAACGGTTTTTTTTTTTTTTTTTTTTTTTTTTTCTTTTTTGAATTTTTCATTTTGATGCAGATACCACCTCCTCAGACAGCCTTCGACATTCACTCCTGAAAACTCCCTTGCTGCTGCAGAAAATATCGACAGTTCCGAACTTTTTATTATAATTTCTATGCATTCTACTTACAAGGCAGTTCTGTGCATAATTTGTCTTCGAGTGTGAAATTGAAAACAATTTTGTATGGCGTGTTCTAGTTTTGGGACAACAAAAGCACAAGGTTTTAGATATGAGTTCTGAACAGTCAATATATCCGTTACATAAGCCATGTAAAAACATCATATCACTCACAGAACGACGACTTTCAAGTGTCTCGAGTTGGTGATAGCTACACGAGGCCTCGTAGGTATGGATGGGCGGAGAGTATACACCCAATCTACCCATTTGGGTATATACCTGGGTCATTGGGTGCATTGAGGGTATATACCCGTATGCACCCATTTGGGTGGGTGCATTCAATTTCGATTTTCAAGAACAAAAAAAATAAAAACAAAGTATGCAAATCTGTTCTAACCATTATTTCCTACGAAAAGTGCCTTATAACATTTTTGGATTAAACGTATATTTTGAAAGTTATTACAGATTTAGTATTTTTTTTGTATGGAAATCAATGTTCAAGTAGCTTTGTATTCGAATATTGAACTTTTCGTGACTGATAAAATAGCTTTTCTTGAAGTGGTACTTTGAATCATTTAAATTTGAAGAGAATTGATATCGACCAAGCACCCAACGATCGAATATGATCGTTCATCCGGATTTTCGTATTATCCAATGGGATATCACACAGCCACAGCCAATCAATGTTGCTGAAATCCCTCTCAAAGTTGTGTAGGATCTGTCTACCTTGCACTGTGTGCTAAATGATCCGAAAATCAGACATCGCTTTTTTATTTTCTTAATCGAAAGCATAAGCCATTTTCTGGCTTATGCTTGAATTTTGGGAGTTCCCAAAGTTCAATTCATTTCTGATTTTCTGAAATTTCTCGAGCTATGATTTCTGTTTTTTTCTATGATTTTATAGAATTCCCTAATAAAAGTAACTTTTATGGAAATAATGTTTTTAAGTTTCAGTTATGGCATGCTAGAAAATCAACTAACTGCTATATTCGATATCATATGACATGTTTCTAGATGAGGCATAACAAATATTTTTCTTTCGTGTCAACATTCCTTCAAATTGAATCCGCCCAGAAGGTTGCAAATACTATGACAGATACCGTAGCGGAGATCAAGTCGGCCTCAGTACATGTAGAGGGGCAGTTCAGTAGGTGGCTGCATGGTTTGGGGAGCAGCACCGCAGTCACACTGCACTTGAGACTGGTTTAACATTCGCCACTTACACAGGTTAGTTTTACACCGACCCACTTGTGCTCGCAACCTGTTAAGAGATTTCCAAATAGCATATGGTAAATCATCTCCAGGCGGTAAGTGCTCTTCAGGATCCAAGAAGTCTGAGGGAGGTGGCCATTTACTCTTCCACAAATCCAGTCTGTTCTCAAGGGGGTGACCCTGCAACGTCAAAGTGCACCACAGGAAACTCTTGCGACTTTTGAGCCTACTCGGAACCACATTATAGCCATGTAGAGGATGTCGGGGGTCGGATTCCTGCTTACGCTTCTCATTCGAGCAGGCAACCTCCATTCTAATACTTAGAGGAGCTATGCGTGCCAGAGGGTATAGCAGATTAAGAGGCGGCGGTTTTAGGCAACCCGTTATGATTCTGCTGGTGACAACATCCACGGCGCATGAAAACGCACTCCGATGAAATACAGTACCGGTAAACTTACCAGCGGAGTAGTTGAGTGCAAGACCCGTAGTACGTAACACATGCGGAGCGGCCCCCCAACGTGTTGATGTTAGGCGGCGAAGAAGATTGTTCCTTGTACTGACTTTTTCTTTGGTCTTTTGGCAATGATCCTTGAACATGAGGGCTCGATCCAGGGTGACACCCATATTACACACCCGTATTTTGGTTTTGTTGAGTGTTCTATAGGTACGCCGTCCGTGATATGTTAAGGGTTCGTCTAGCTATGATGATTATGGAGATGGAACGCACAGGAGGAAGTCTTTGATGGATTTGAGTTATCGAACTTGAAAGTAATATTGTGGTGAAAGAATTAGCCAGCCTAGGACACTGCGTTACCGTGCCCTATCTGTTTCCGGGATGCGCCACGAGGAGGCTTATTTCGTGCACCCAAACATTATTTTATAACAAATATTATCATTATACTTTCGATTACGCAAGACAAAAAATACTATGTCTGATTTTTATCTAGGCCATGTTTTTAATCAATGTATTCTGCCCATACTCACCTATGGCTCCGAGACATGGCCAAGGAATACATGCATAAGATCAGAGTTGCGCAACGGGCAATGGAGCAAGCCATGCAAGGAATAACACTTCTAGACCACATACCGAATACAGAAATCCAACGTCGCACAAAAGTTGTGGACGTAGGTTTGCGAATCGTGAAGCTGAAGTGGTAAGTGGAGATAGGCGGCCCACTTAGCAAGAAGAGACGATGGAATGTGGAGTAAGGCGATAACGGAATGGTCGCCAAGGGATGCTCGTAGACTAAGAGGCAGACCTACAGCTCGATGGTCCTAAGACATTTATGAACGAGCCGGGAATCAGTGGATGAGAGTCGCGAGGCCTAAACTCAGCAGTTCGTTGGCAACTGAAATGATGATGGTGATGTCTGCTTTTTGAGTCGTTTTGCACACTCAGATGCTGCAACTAGGTAGACACAACTTTGAGTAATAGGTCAGCCAGAGAATTCAGCTGGGCTGTACTGCTTTTGGGAAACTTCGTCAAGTTTTCTTGTCGCCCATTCCTCAGTGTCACATACAATCGTGCTTGAACGTTTGTTGCTGAAACGTGGACACTGACAGTAGAATTCACAAATCCACACCTGAAGATGCGATTGTGATAAACAAACGCAATAAACTTTAATTCACACTCAGTGAAATACGACGCATCATCCATCGCATGTCGTTCCATTTTGGCAAAGGGCGTCCTACAATTCGCTTGTCTTTTATTTTTTACCTGTGACTATTCTGTCATTGTTACCTACTGCTTGTTAAAATAGTAGGTTATGTTAAACTGAGTAATTTTATAAAATAGTCTTAAAAAAAACCTACTTTTAGCAGTGGAATGGAATGTTTACATTGATGACGATGAGGATAATTTCAAACTGGTGACTATAGGAGGCACTCAGGTATAGTAGGCTCATAATCAAAACATCAAATTGCTTTCGAGATTACAGTTCAAGATCCTCAAATCTAATTAAGTATTGCGAACTACTATTTCTGACACTTTTGATGGTTGGCCGTTAACAATTCTCCTCTAACTTTAATGATTAAAAGTGTTATTTATAGAAAATCTATTTTACCAGTCTTTAAAAGTTCAATGTTTGAATAAAAAGCTACTTAAACATTGATTTCCATACAAAAAAATACTAAATCTATAATAACTTTGAAAATATACGTTTAATCAAAAAATGTTATAAGGTACTTTTTGTAGGAAATGATGGTTAGAACAGATTTGCATACTTTGTTTATAACAATTTTTTTCTTGAAAATGAAAATTGAATGCACCCACCAAATGGGTGCATACGGGTATATACCGGGTGCATAAATGGGAATATACCCAGTACTGGGTAAATATACGGGTGCGTGCCCATCCATACTCGTAGGCTTCAAAATTTTGATAAGAGCGGTAGTTCAAATGCTTAACAAATTTATGCTGGATACTCTCTAGACTCTGAGTGTATATCATGTACTGCGGGTTCCATATAGTACTACAGTATTCTAATATGCTTCTGACATAAGAATAATATAAAATTTTCAAACAAGCCGCATCCGAGAAGGGGCGGCTTACCCTTAAAACAAAACCTAAACACTTATACGCCTTATTCACAACACCAGCAATGTGATCCGAAAATGACAGTTTCGCGTCAACTATTACACCTAAATCTTTTACTGATGTCATTTGATTAATTTTTTCACCATTTAATTCATAAACAAATTTAGTAGGACATCTTTTTCGTGTAAATGACACATAATGACACTTACTAATATTTATACCTATACGATTAAGTGTATAATACTGGTTGAGCCTATGAAGGTCTTCTTGTAAATTAATACAGTCAATATTATTTCTTACTTTCATATATACCTTGGTATCATCTGCATACATGAGATATTTTGCATACCGAAAACAATCTCCAACATCATACAAATAGGCTGCGTACAAAAGTGGTCCCAAGATAGAGCCCTGAGGCACCCCAGATGGTATGTTAATAAAATTTGAGCAAAAACCACCTACAACAACTGCCTGAGATCGGTTTCGCAGATAGGATTCTATCCATCTAAGTAGGTTGCCACAAATCCCCAGTTTGAAAAGTTTCTCTTCTCTTTGTCAAAACTAAAACTCTTACTAACCAACGTGAAACAAAATTGAATTATTTAAGACACGTCCGAAACGGACAGTAAACGAAACAAAAATAAATTGTGTTAACGAAACATTATTCAGTTTGTACTCGTTATTTCGTTCTTTCATTTAAACATACTTAACTAATTTGTTTTCATAGCTGAAGTTGTACGAGCACGTACATAATTGAAGGCATAATACGCGGCCATTGGTCTGGCACTTCAGTTAAATTCACAAGCCAGTCAGTGCAGGCCCCCGGGACAGGGGGGCCGGAGTCTGATGCTATTGTTAACTAGTTGGATGGTACAGGGACGTGACATGATACCAGTAGACTAAGTGATACCATTTTAGATCACAGTCAACACCGTTTCATTATTTTAAGAGTTATAAAACATAACAATATTTTAGTAATTTTTATATATGGCACCCTTATTCACGCTTCAATATTTAAAATATTTTTTTGCTGACTCGCAAGTAATAAGACAGCGTCTGCACCAGTGCTAAGGCTCTTACCCTAAGAGTCGTAAAAAGAAAACACGAGAAATGAACCAGTTTTTTCCGGTCCGTAACAACCGAGGTGAGCCGAGTGCGGAGTGGGCTGTCTTTGTGTTTCCTTTGTGAGCTTTGTACTTTATGAAAATGCGGATAGAGTAAGCTCAAAGACGAGCTTTGATGTACATATTGAAAAAATGTAGCAGTTGGCTCTGCCTTCCGTGGGATCGTGGATGCGATGTCCACCAAGCGCAAACAATGTGTTTGTTTAAAATACCATTGTTTGATGTAAATTCACCATTGCAGTTAATTCTGTTTTGACACAAGAATCAAACTCTTCTTTCCTCGTAAAATCTGGCAATCCAGAGGCAGTCCAGGAATGCAATAGTAACACACACACAGTGCTGCCAACACAATCCTACGTTCCATGGAAATGGCGACATTTATCTCTTCCAAGCAATTTGTTCTGTCCTTTTTAAAACGTGCAATTTTATTACGAGTTATATTCGGTTTACGCGCACTTCGCCGATGAAATTTTTTATATTTTTCCATTTTTGTTTGAGCCGTAAAAGTCTGTTAAAGGGCCCTGTCCGGGCTGTTCTTTACACTTTACGATGGACTGTGGTCGTATCATTTTTACAGCGAATTAAGTCTAAATTATACTTACTGATTTTTATTTTTATGTCATAATTTTAAAGCTTTTTTATACCATTACTCCCTATCTTATAAAAAAAAATTGTTGACATTATGTCACCATTACGTATGGTAATCAATACATCAAGTATGCACTGTCTATCTATAAGATAGATAGACCATTAGGCTTATCTTGTTGCTCCTATTCTTAGTTTTTGTCGCGAGAAACTGACATTTAAAATCACCTAATGTTAAACAATCCTAAACCATTCATTTTGATCGTAGATAGCGTTTTAATTATAAAAAAACATATTTATTATTATTGATCGGGTCCTGTGCCTGATGCAAACACAAATAGATGGAACCGTGCCCGCACCCGCGCCCGCTCCCGCGCCCGCTCCCGCGCCCGCTCCCGCGCCCGCTCCCGCGCCGGTAACACAAATTACGATGAACAAGCACTTAATGGTGCAATCAATTCTCAACTTCCACGCCTCGGGGCTTATAAACGTTCTCAAAATTAATTACTTTTAGTACAAAATGTCAGTAATATAAACAAACTACATAGTTGACTCACCTCTGACCGTTTTCATCATATTCTTATAAAATCTCTCGTTAAAAATTGAAAAGATCTAAAATTAACCGTGTAATGTCAAAATTAATAAAGTTTTTTTTATAGAAGATTGTTTATTATTCCTTTTACTTCAAAGGATCATTTTAAAACAATGCTTTGCGCCAACCGACGCGACGTGAGAAAAGTGCTATGAAAATATATTTTCGTTTCAATTTCCCAAACTCGAATACCCAACTTATTTGTTTAGTGCTTTTAAAAATAAAACCTTTCGAATTGCAAAGTGTATTTGTTTTGAAATGAACTAATAGGATTCATTCGAGCAGACTTTTGCCCACTAACTCTGTTAAACACTGTGACCCTAGGTAATAATTATATAGAAATGAAACTGGCAGAGGTGACTATTTTTTAAACAAATATAATATAATAGAACAAGCCAATGCCCCCCCATTGTTAAGTGGTTATTGTAGTAATGTACTGCCTCATTGCACACGTTCACTAGAGACGTGCTCTGTGAAGCATTGCACCGCGACCGTTAATTTGTTTAAGACAAAGTCAACTGCGAATCATCGGATCGCAAAACACAAGCAAGGCAAAAATAGGCAATTGGATCGAATGTTTTTTAGTTCGTTTCTATAGCTGAAACTGTGTTTTTCTCGTCCCCATAGAAACTTTTCCACAGTCTGTGGTATAAGTGAAACTAATTCCCTCGTCCGATTCCCATTCCCTCCCAAGTCTTATTGTACACAATTCTAATTTCATTTCTTGAGCGGATCATTTGCTCCGCGCCGAGAGTTCGTGCCTGAAGTCTGGCCAGTTTTGTTAATAAACGAGCTATAGCCTGGAGCTTGCTACTGAGACTTTGCTCAAAATTAAAATAACAAAAAAAAACGTTTATTCTTATCTATTTGGATTTGGTCTGGCTTACCTTAGCTTCAATTAAATTAAGATATGTAATATAAAAAAGATATACATTTGTGAACGAGGAACCTATGATTTTCATTTACTTTAACGTGTGTACTTATTTTCTTTTCTTGTGATTGTAGATAGTTAACTAGCTAAGTATAAGGATAGTGCTACTGCAGTAAGTACCAGTCCTAGACTTGGACAGGACTTTGAGCACAAGTAGTATCACAGCCTCATGTTTAGGCGACAGGTATTCTAAATACCTACTGTGTGTAGCGAAGCGCGGTGTGGTCTCTGTCACTGGGCCTGACATTTGGCCGCAACTTCTGTGAAACGAATAGCAACTGTAAACCGGATATTACTGTATTTCCGTCACTCAGAACCCTCTACTGATATTTCATTTTGTTTAGTTATAAAATAATGTACAAGAGACAGAGTAGCAGATACTGCAAGTTAGCATGCTTTCTCAAGTTGCAGTAGCATGTTAACCAGACTTTTAATTTAGAATAACGATAAGTACAATTTGTTCACATCAGTATACTACTTCAAAGGCACATTTTTTAACGTAAAGTTTACTTCAACCACCTCTGAATAACTATCAAAATGGATCCTTCTCTCTCTCCGTGTGAATTACGACCTCTTGCTAATCCCAAAAAGTATATATATTTTTTGTCCTCCTGCCAATAAATGTTTATTTATTAAAAAGATTTTAAGATTGAGGGTTTTATATCCCGTACATTCCAGAGGCCCTAAATCAGTATTCGTGGGTCAGGACTCGCCCGAATAGCGGTCGCAGATGACCCTTGGGGCCGAGAGCTCCCATTGAAAGAAAGGTCCGTACGTGCTTTCTGCGGCCGGCGCGCGGCGCGGGGAACGATTGCGGGACTTTTTGTGATGATCGCTTTCCAATGCCTGCTCGTTTGTATCGGTGCTGCCGTCTTGCAGATAAAATCTGAATTGAAAAGATCGGGATTTGATTAGCTCCAGTTGTGGAACAAGGATTTTGTTATGGTTTAACCGCATTATTTTTAAAGACTATTTTTAATCAAATCAGTGTACGTTCTGTATTACCACAACGCAATAGCACACCATATTTACGAGCACTTTTAACTTTACGTTGACTCGCTCACAACTCGGTCGAACCGCTCCGAATTGTTTACACACTATAAATATTATACAAATATGTAATTACCATACTGTTGTGTAAAATGTACTAACCGACAACTTGTGCCTGGAGGCCCGATTGCAAATATATGTGACAATCGTCAACGTATCGAAACGAAAGCGCATTCGACTCACACTGCGCGTCAACAACGCTAATGAACTGCTGAATAGTGCAACGTCACCGCGCAATGTGTCTCGGCTACGTCACTGTTACGATACTTTTGCGATTGGACCGGTGCATTTGTTAGTCTGTCTGTATACAGATAGATATTATATAGATTCATGTTTTGCTTCATGTCACAGTTTTGGGTTTTGTTTAGTTTGCTATTCGGCTGAAATTCTTAGATTACTTATAACTATATTAATGGTTTTCTTTAAAAATAAATAGAGAATTAAATTATCCTATTAGCTCGTGATGGTGCCTCTAAATGTAGATGTGATAAGACTGACCAGTGGTTACTTCCAGATCCGCGACTGGATCGGCGTCGAGGTGGACATGCTGCGCGCGCAGTCGGTCGCAGTCGGCGACGTCGACGACATCCTGCACCAGATCGACAAGCAGAAGGTACGTCCGTGTGCCTCTAGCTGAGGACTGACAGACGTCCGTGTGCCTCTAGCTGAGGACTGACGGTACGTCCGTGTGTCTCTAGCTGAGGACTGACGGTACGTCCGTGTGTCTCTAGCTGAGGACTGACGGTACGTCCGTGTGTCTCTAGCTGAGGACTGACGATACGTCCGTGTGTCTTTAGCTGAGGACTGACGGTACGTCCATGTATCTCTAGCTGAGGACTGAGGTTACACTCGAACCTATTTAGCCGCAGAAGATATGGAAAAGTACCCGTCGCGGAGGACTAGGTACTCAACAATTAATTATTTTTTTTAATTAGTGTAAACCAGACTACTCCTGCACTGATATCACTACTACATGTTATTCTTTAAGGCCTGATGGCCGGTTCAACCTTGCATTGCTAATATTTGAACCCAGCCTCAAAAATATAATTATAACATTATGTAGCTAAAAAGATGATCGAAGCCCTCAGGCCCGTTTGGACTAGTTTCCCGTTTGGTCAGGTTTGATAGTTGCGTCTGGTTACCGGTTTCGTCAACTTCCCTGTTGGTCTTATTCCTCTTTTGTCTATTTCCTTTTTAGTCCAATTCCTCTTTCGTCTAGTGGACCTAACGGTAAACTAGACTAAACGGACAAGACACATTTTTTTAAATTTATATTTATTTATATAACAAAAAAAAGGACAACGACGCTTATTATCTTCTCAAAGAATAAACATGTCAAAACGTCACGTCTCTTCGTCTCTTACATCGTGACTACCTGTCTCGTAACATTAATCAACATCGTGACTACCTGTCTCGTAACATTAATCAACATCGTGACTACCTGTCTCGTAACATTAATCAACATCGTGACTACCTGTCTCGTAACATTAATCAGCATAAATAGAATGAAGATATGACGAACCAATAAGCCATAGCATCTATAACCTAATTTGAATACCCTAAAATACTTTTTAAGTGCTCTCCACCTGATATTTCAGAAACAAAAACGCTTTTTTCAGTCATTATCCATAATGAACCTTATTGCGATGATTTAAAGTTTAATTTATTTACACTACTATCTATTTATACTATGAAACTTTAAAATATATTTCCAAACTCAAGTTTATTACGAGAAGTTTGAAGTTAAATTCAGTTTGTGCTAGCTATCGTGTGTGGTTCTTTTGTTAACAAATAAGTTCTTTGCAAATATATTTAGTTAGGAGATAAAGAGCACGCATCCTGCGTTTGAAGTCGTCGGCACACAATAGTTTGTAGAGCAGGAGTCAGCGGTGAAGTCATCACAATACTAATGACCTTTTCTACGGATATCAGATGGCAATACAACTACTGCAGTAGCTCCCAATTTGAAGGTAGGAAATATCCTAACGTACCTACGATCCGCAAAAATGGTGAAAACAGGTTCTTATTTTATGTTTGATTTGGAAGTAAGTAAATAAAACTCCACAGCATTATTACGATTTTTTTTTCATCACAATAAAACTGGCTTTTAGCAATTTCTATAAAAACTTAATATCTAAAAATAAACCCTTGTTATAACGTGCAAATGAGACTATCACTCAAAATACCAAATTAACCTCACATTTTATAACCATTTCGACACATCTTATTTACGACTGTTTCCGCAGCTATCTCCTTTACTACATTTTCCCTCCAACGAAACTAGACCGTGTCTCATCCATCACAGGGTTGAATTTTGTTTGGCGCAACGCTGTAGTTATTGTTTTGAGTTTTGTTACCTTGCAATAAGGTTGCTTTTTGTGTGCGGATTAGGTAGGTGAGAAATTAGTATGCTCCTCGTGTGAAGATGCCTTACGCCCTTTAATTAATACGCTGGTCGGGTAACACGGAGTCTGCGAACGAAATAAGGTTATAATAGATATTAATGATATTAGCGATAGAGTGAAAAGTTAATTTATCTACAATTTGATTACGAAGATCATAAACTTAAACCCATTCTCGTTAGTCCCGAGGGCGTGGAGGAGACCACGAGATGAGCCGCAGTAACCATGTCATCTGACTACTAGATACTTCCATATGCAAATAATTTGTAATGGATCGGAGAGCTTGTTTCCATGACAGGTCATGACAGGCCATTCAAAATAAAAATAGATTTATGAATTCTTTTCAAATATTACGATAAAGTAGGCGTACAGAGTTCAAAATGAAAATATAAGACAATAAGGTTACAGCACATTGGATCATATCATATTTTAATATAGAACGCCTTTATACTATTAAAAGAGTCATCACTAAAATAAAAAGTAATGCCAGCATTATGTAGCAACCGCATTCTGTTGGAAATAACCTTGAACTTACCACTTCGACCTTTCAGAACTCTCAATTCTCAGCGTTTGTCCTTACTGCTGAGTTTTTTTGGATATTTTGTATCAACAAATTTTTGAACGAAAGGTTTGATTTGTCTACTCATACCCACTGAATCTGGAAAAAAAGTAACGACATTATCCTAACAGTCTTAGGCACCTGATTTAGTACCTACTCGAGTTACCTTTTGGGAGCCTTTGGGGAAATATCAGAGACACTTTCAAACATTACATTTGAAACAGTTTGCCGCTTAACTTTCTTGTAAAACGTGCTTTTAGACTCACGATCAGCTGAGAGCTTGAAGTACAGTTCATCTACTTTACTTGTAGGAAAGGCTTTCTTAAGTTAGATACATAATACTATCATTAAATCTGAATCTTAACGTGCAGGTTTACGTCTGAAGGCTAAAGCATGAAAGTTTAGACTAACAATCAAATAATTAATAATTTTTTTACGTGTACAAAGGTACTTTAACCTGCACCTAAACTCCGCGACGCTGGTCTGAAATATGACGCGTTCCAGCTGTGCAACGGTTTATATAGCCAGGGGGAGGGTAGGGGGAGGGTAGGGGGAGGTAGGGGGAGGTAGGGGGCGCATGCGCAATGCACTTAGTGAGGGAACACTGTCGATGAGTTATAATTTTTTTGAGGTCCCCAAGGTTTGTCCAAAAAAGTTGATTTCTACGTAGCGCTTCTTGATGTGTGTGTCAATTTGGCTAGATTTATTTTAAATTTATTTTAAAGTACGTAGGTATGACTTAGCAAAGGCAAATCTGTCTGCTTGCTGCTAAGTGCTGTCCGACAGTAAATAATATCGATAATTACGGGCTTAGCTGTGCTGCGTAGATCCTCAAAATAATAAATCAAAATATTGACAGAGACAAAATAATGCAGATAATAGATAGATAGATAGATAGAAAACACTTTATTGCACACCACTTAATTTAAAAATACAAATTGAACAAGAAATTGAACGTAATCGAGATATACAATGGGCGGTCTTATCACTATGAGCGATCTCTTCCAGACAACCTTGGGATGGACTGGATTTAACAGGAACGTTAGCGGACGGTGGTGTAGAAATAGAAATAATAATACTAAATGGTAATAAAATAGGTTCCTAGTAGACCTATAATATTTAAATACATACTAAATAAACCTACTTGCACTATGATACACACTATAACATAAACTAAATATATTTTATACATAACTACATATATACTTACATAGAATATATACATATATTTATATACATACATAATTCATATAAGTTATATTTTAAAGTATAATAAATAAAAAAAAAAAAGATTATGTAGAGATTGACAAAAAGTAACTGATCAGAAGCTTCTTGAAAATGGGAAGAGATTTAGCCGATCTGATGTTCCAAAGACGGATAGCTTGAACAGTGAAAGAATTTTCATAAAAAGTAGAGGAGTGGACAGGTGTTTTAAGTTGCAAGGTCGCAGAGGATCGTAGTGAACGAGGATTTGAAAGATGGAGATACTCAAAACGATCTTTGAGATAAGAGGGAGTAGAAGGGTTAAATAGAAGGGTTATAATACAAAAACATTTAGAAAAAAGTACTTACATACTACCTTTAACACGGCAAGTTGTTATTGAAATAGGGACTTTAAAAATTGTAATATCAAAATTATTCTCAATAATCGATTGGAAACTAGGTCCGACTCGATATTTGAAGCTCGTGCCGTACGAGCTGGCTCCACTAAATAAATAGAATATTATTTTATCGATACTAAGCATTATCGATAACATGACATCGACAACTACCCCGTCCCTACAGCCACCCTGCCTCCACGTGGGGCGTGGTTGCCGGGCAACGGAGCCGGCACGCCACACTTCAATCCGCCGTTAGCCTCCGCAGGAAGCGGTCGTCTGTACTTTCCACTTATTGTGGTTATGTTTTATGTTTTTATATGAATTTTGTACAAAAATCAAACATTTCTTCTTACAAAGCGATACCTATATAATGACCAAACGAAACGTATAAAGTAATCATAAGATTGCCTAACCGGGAATAAGACGTAACGGACCGACTTGACCAAACGGGAAACTGGTCCAAATGGGCCTGAGGGATTTAGGATACTCTACTAGACGCAAAAAAGCGTAGCCAGAGGCACGTCCAGACACGAGTCAAACCCAATTAGATCAGCCACCTGTAATTACATATTTATCTTTTGTTCAAATAGTTCATAGAGGGTGTAAGAATAGGGGTGGGTTACTGAATGAACATTGAAATAACTGATATTTTTACCATTAGTTAAGTATTTAGTGATTTTTATCAATAATCATTATTATGCATTCAATTTCAGAAAGTACTATGAAATTAATTATTCTATTTGTAAATATCTAATAAATAAATAATAATAAATAATGCTGGACTCGATTTAAAAATATCCTGGATACTTCAGTGTCCCGTATATGGATGTAAGAAAAATGTACCCCTAACACTGATTTACCATCAAATTAGATGCGAATGCCTGTTGATATAAATGCTTTCCTGGCTTAGCAACTGAACCCAAATTTTGCATAGAGATTACATTAAATAGCTTTCAAATATACATACCAGTTTCGAGCAAACACTAGTATAAAATAAACATAAAACCAGCGAGACTTACCTTGTCTGTGTAACGCGGGCTTTATCTCACTCACATTAAACCTTAGATGAGGCCTTAAACCCCCCTTAAATATTTTATCACCACATTATGTAGGATTACCTTAACTTATTATCGTTTCGGCAAACGGAAAACCAATTTCCTCCTTCATATTACGGAATAAAACATTTCTGTTATATTAAGACGAGAAGTTATAAAGACAACGCTTTTTAATGTTCAAGGAGTATGGAGCTTTTACTTTAAACTCGGGTAGAGGCGAAACCAGTATTCAAATATATTTTTTCCACCAACGCAGCTGAGTAACATTTTGCTGTCACGTATTGCTGTGTGATATGTCCTAGTTACGAATCATAGTGGTGAACACGGTGTATCCCAATCCTAAATTATTAATCATGTACCTATAGTGGCACGCAGGTTTGACGACCATCTGGTAAAAAAATAATCAGTTTAGTTCATAGTTAGTTCATAGTTCTGAGTTTACTGTAATTTACTCTTTAAGCTGTGGTTATTAAAGAGCTAAGCTAGATAGAGACACTATTTGCATGCTCTATGAAGCTTCATATAAAAACGGAGAATAGCTACCTGCCTAGTCGTCCAGTGTAGCGTGACCCGCCGGTTTCTAACGTAATTATCCCGAATGACCCGGCGAGTGCGTGCCGGGAGGGGCGGGGGAGATCTCATTATAGTGGTTACTGCGTGCGGGGGGAATCGATAAGAGTCGGTAGGGGTGGAGTTGCCAGCTCTGCGGGGGATTGATAGATCTTACTACCGTAACGATTTCAGGTACTAAGTAAAAAAAAACATTCAAATACTTAAATAATAACTTTCTTCCGATCGATTATCACCGATTGTTTAAATATTACAACCGGTGTTTTGAACAAAAATGAATACTTAATGTGTTTTTTTTTCTCTAACCTAAATCGTCCCACTGCTGGGTAAAGGCCTCTCCCAAGCCCCTTGACTTATCCCGGTCCTTGGCAGTGTTCCACCAATCCACTTCAAACACGCCAAGGTCATCCCTCCAACGCTTTCTTTGCCGACCCCGACGTTGCTGACCTTCAGGTATCCAGGTGGTGGTGATTGTGGTCTTAAGGTGTTCGGCTTACATGCCCTGCCCTCTCCCATTTCAGCTTTGCAGTTTTGGTTCCTACATCGGCAATGCCGGTCTTGACCGGCATTTACGTTACGCTTCTTGAATGAAGCGTACTACTAATGTACTTACCAAAAATGTTTCATTAATGCAATACACTCAATCTTGGATGTTTTGATCTTGGGGTCAAGACTCTAGGTTCGTGGGTTTCCAGATCTTTGTCAAATAGCAAAGTGTTGGAAACTGACAGAAACATGCCCTCATAGTCTCCCCGAATATGAGGAATAGCTCAACTATTTCTTATGTATTTTATATAATATACCTATTTACATTTTGTAACACTGTAATAGTGGTAAGTTTTGTTTATTTACAATAAACACTAAAGTTATCTGCATATCGTTGCCAAATTTATTTTATTTAGTATCGCATTTGTGTAATAACCAGCAGGCAACCCTGTAAAGGGGTGGAAAGGGTGTCTCGTGTCTCGCGGCACTCGCGCGCTCGCCGCCGGGGGAGGCGGACGGCGAGCTGTTTTGTTATTCTAATTGTTGCGGTTAATTGGATGATTATAACCTTTGGGAATAAAATATGGCTAATTTGCGTTTGAAACCTTCGTCCAGACTCTGTTAAAGCTAATTTTATACGACACTTAACATATAGAATTGCTTCAAAAAGTATAAACAAAAGTATTTATGAGTATGTCGACGCCTCTTTTCATCGTATTATTTATTATTAAAGCCTTAACTCTGTTTCTGATACAGATGTACGCCGTACACGTGTATCTGTAGTAGTCGGCTAAAAGTTGTCATAAAAATGACTTATTAGATTTTAACTTATTGTTAGTTATGTATTATAAATAGTGAAATTTAATGTAGGTAACGTTTGGTTAAATTTGCTGTCAAACCTCCCAAAAACTTTGTAAACTAAGTAAGTAGAGCACAAATTACACAGTTCAGTGTAAACCTTAGCTCTACCCGAAACCTGAACAAAGCACTTTCTCTGAAGTAGTAGTAGTACGTTCGCAACCAAAGATCAACATTGACGTAGTGAACTCACTACAACCGGGCCGATGTCGGCTCAAAGTTGCGACTTGTTCAACCGACCGGCTACATACTGTACAGTACATACTGTACAGTACATACTGTACAGTACACATGGAGATAAGCTGTTTTCCTCATATTAAAACAATAAACTGACACAATGTTTCCAAACCGTCAATAAAACTATTGCTTGTATTAAATAACACAGACATTTCACACATCACACTCTAGTTCCAAACTAAGCTTGTACCATGGGAACTAGATTGCTGATAGAATACTTAAAACTTTATTATAATAATAATAAGCATTAGGTATGTTGTACATATATTGTTGTTGCTATTGTAAAGCCATGCTCATGTCAGTGTGTCTAGGTATAAAAGCGTGATTCTTGTTCATGTTTTAATTTCAATATCGACGATAATTCTAATTCACAATATGACAGCATGCAAGATCGTTTCGTAAAATTATTATGACATCGTAAGGTTCCCGAAGTATACTATATAGTGTATAAATATAGTGTCTGGCGGCCATTAGCGGCAAGGAGCCATTAGCGGCGCATTCATTAGGATACAACTTGAACACTTCTTAATCAGTCTGCCTCTTATCTGGCGCGTGCAGGGCCGCTAACTGCGAGGTCTCGGCGCGATACGGCCTCTTTTTAGTATCTATCTATCTATCTATCTATCATTTAACAAAAATGTACTGAAGACCATTCTCATAATAATTCTTAACCTTCTATATTATAAAAAGTTAGCGTTGACATTATGTCACCATTATGGTAATCAAGACATCAAGTCTGCGCTAACTTTTTATAAGATAGACGGTTAGTATGTAGTATGTACAAGTAATATTAAATAAGAAATACTGAAAACCTACTGGTAAAATCTTGATAAAATTAATATGGAACCACACGAGAAGCACCAGTTTCAAATAAAAAAACTATAATAAAAATTGACATCAGTTAACTTCACCGTTTTTTCGAGTCGTTTAAAACAGAATTCACATTCAAATTGTTTATTTAATATAAATTTATCTTAACAAATAAGTCGCCGAGAAACCGTAGGTAATATTATCAATACATGTACTTACATAAAACGCATGAATACTGTAACTATGCATTACCCTGCGCTATAATTAATGCTCATTTAGAGATCATCAATCAATCCGTAGTTAATTGTGACAATATTACATCATATGCCTACTCAGCATCCTTAGATTAACCCTAACCTGCAGTTCTCAAAGGAAACTATTACTTATAGCTATTGAAATAAGGACTAGTTCAGTATATCTTATGCGTCTAAGAGTCTAGTAGCTAAACGGCTTCGAATATTCTGTATTTTGATAGAATTTGGACATCGAAGTGGGAGTTTGATTCCGCTAGCAGAACTAATGCATGATCTATTCATATTTACATTTCTGTGTACGTATAGGTACTTCATAAAAAACATAAGTTTAGTGTGGTACTTTATTTTATATCCGTATTTCCAACTTCCCGCGATAAAATTAACCTCATAATAAGGTGATGATGAACTGTCTTGGGCCTCCATCCATCAGACCTGCTATTTGTGAATATAATTATTAGCAACGTATTTTGTTGGGAAATATTAGACAACAAATAGCGTACTTAGGAAAACTTCGCATTCTTTCGAAATTTTACTAATTTTAGAAAATTCCTTTTACCTTGTCCGGTATAGTCACTGTTTAGTGATAAAGTTGCTAAAATGAGCTTAGTTGTTCAGTTTTGTAAATGCACATAATCAAAGTTGTGATAATAAAGTGTTTTTATCTAAGTGTAGGTTAATATTTTATAGGTAATATTAAGAACCTTTCAGCGAAAAATAAGATATACGAATCACAGGAGGTGTTCCGACGTGTTTCTAATACACCGTTTTCTTAAGGTTGTATGTTGGTCAGTCAGTCAGTCAGTCAGTCGTACGCAGTAGTCTAATCTTGGAGATTCCCGCAGCAACAGATATTTATCAACGTTGTATATAATAACGAGATTTTTCTTTTTCGCAGAAACTAGGGAGTGTAGGGAGGTTCATTGTTGTTATGAGAGGTATTTGATTTGGGCTCAAGTATCGTCAGCACTCGTTTTTGGTTAAGATAAACCTGCCCCGATGTTGTGAAAGACAAATTACAAATTACTTTTTAAGACGTGTGTAGTCCTTGCCTCTAGAATATTGGGGAATCAATGTGGTACATCGTGAAGAAACCCTTGCTGAACTTTATAAAAAAAATAAACATCTAAGTAATTATTTTTAATATAATATTGTTAGAAAGTTGTGCCGACATATTTCATTTTTACATGCTCGGAATATTTATGTTATGAATATGTTGCTTTATGTACATTGATTAGCGAGGAACGTTATTAGGGATCGAGTGCCGGTAGCTTGTGTACCTGTTACAACAACTAAGGTTGAAATAAATTGCTCTTTGATCGAAAAAATACCTAATTAAACATTAACGTCTATCGTTTACTTAGTCTGAAATTATGTTGATAATTGTATAATAATATCAATTTTATTTTTTTATAATGTGCTTGGTAGGTTGTCACTAGCGACACCCGCACGACAAATCCAAGGTCTCATTATCGAGCAAAAGATTATGATTTTCACGAAATTTCCGACATTTTCTTTTCGGTATTTTTCGAACAATGGTTTTATGTATCAGGATTGAGATCAAAAATATTCAAAAGACGTTTTTTCTCAGATCTTGACAAGATAAGGATGAATAGGATTAAATATAATATTCTTGGCGTAACCGAGACACAAGAAGTTCTGGATTCTTTTTTACTACTACTGTGTAACTACTATAAAAAAAGGCAACATTATGGTAGTGCCCCAGCGGGGTCATGTTCGGTTCTAATCTTAATGAAGACCTACAATGGTAAGCAACATGATGTAATAAAAGAACAGTTTTCGGTTCATCCGGAGAACAAAAGCCGACCCGTGGACGTGCTCGGAGGGACAACGTATTTTAATAAATAGTACCCACACTAAGAAATCCGTACAAGAATCTGAGACACTACAATGTCATATTATTATCCATAGTTCATTACATATGAATATGTCCTGCGGCTGGATTTGGCCCAAAAACTTAGTTAATTACATATTGTCCATATTTGCAGAACACTGGCCCGCGGCGAGAGCCCTTTGTATCCAATAATTGACCCTTCTCGAGAATTATACGATATTCTACCAGAACGTTACAAAATTTACCAAGGAAATATGAAATTAGGTCACGTATACTGTATACTAGACATAGCACATAGCACGGTTTTCTACCCATAGCACATAGCGCATCGTCTCTCATAGCAGTGTGCATAAAGCACCTTCAAATACTTAAATGATGTCTAGAATGGGTAATCAGAGGCACGTCTTAACATTGCATTTCACACATACTCACATTTTGTTTGTTTATAGTTTGTTTATATTCCATAAGAAACCAGCTGTATTGCCAGGGCTAGAATACTAAACCAGCTGTATTGCCAGGGCTAGAATACTAAACGGTCTCCTAACGATGTATTCCTTATTTTCTATAAATAAATAGGGAAGGAATACATCGTAAAATTGCATAGTAAAATATCGCATCATACTTGGAGACTCACGTTCTTGCCGTCTCAAATAATATTTGATATTTTAGAGATATAAAGTGGTTTTTTACTGTGTCGTTATTGCATTTGTAATTATGATAATGTATTGTAAAGTGCAAGTCCTCTAACTCAATCCCGTGCCTCTGCAGGGAGTGCTGCGAGAGCTGGAGCAGAAGAAGCCCCAGCTGGACGAGCTGCTGCACACGGCGGAGAGCCTGAAGGGCACCGAGAACCGACAGCAGCTGCACGGGAAAGGTCAGTCCCTTACTCCTCATGTCTTCATACCTCTCAGGCGGTTTGTGTGCAATATTTACCATCTTTATGAAATTCGTGTGGATTTTTTACATCTAGTCGTCTACCATCATCTAGTAGATGTCTCCAAATTGTGAGTGTTAACAGTTTTTATCGTCTACAAAAACGCGACATCGAACGCTATATGCGGTTCATTACTATAGATACGAACAACATGCTTTCAAAAGATCGTTATTTTTATTTTCGAAAAACATTTAATTACAATTGCGTTATATTTTCAAAATAAATGATGTTTCTCGCAATAACATTCACAGACGAATGCTTATGAGACGCTCGTCAGTCATCTTCTGTCGTACGTAAAATAAAACCTTATTTTCTCGTTTTGTGTTCACGTTCACGCAAACTGAACGAGATCGGCTGTAAGGGTGTTCACGCGGCGCTCCAGGGCTCCACAATGGAGCTCTCATTAGGACGCGTTCACGACAATAAGAACAGCTCAGTATCGGCTTACGGTGTTAATATTTAAAGTAGGTACGCATGTGTGATTTGTACATCAAGTTTTAAGCTCAGGCGACAAGGTAAACAAAACCTCTCTAAATATAAAGAATCTCGCTTATAGTCGCTTCGTTTATTGCCTGCGGCTAGGACCGTCTATGGACGATAGAAAACCTATACCATCAGAAATATCTTAGGTATTACATCCAGGTGAAACAGTGGTTTTTAATGCTATAAAATCGATCGCTTAATTAGAGTCTGGAATAAAGAATTTAATTTATTTTACTTGTTAAATCATTTAAATTAAATGTGTTTATTATTATAATTTGTTTGGCACTTAGTAACATAGTAATAAAGCGTAGTAAAATGCAAAGACAAGCGCAAAGATTTATAAGTTCTTTGGCTGAAACTTTACAGGCATCCTTCGAGTTGAATTGTTAAGGAGCAGTCACTGCAAGCGATTATTATTAAATTAATTAGTCAACTCAATTTAAGGTCAGCGAATAGTAATCTAATAAGGCTACTGTTACTAACTCAAATGAGCTCTCATTATGGCAGTTACTGATAGTAACTAGGTGATTTCCAAGTATTATCTTTACCTTTTACCTTATGGCCGGTTCACATTATTCCAGTCCAGTGATCCAGCGAGCTAATCCAGTCCAGTGCTGGACTGGAGCATATCGTTTACATTGTTCAAGTCTTTTAGGAGTAGCTGGATTAGTAACACGTCGGTGACAATGATTTATAAAAAGAAACTTAAAAATTGCAACTGGAATGGCTGTCTACACTATTCCAGTGGCGCTGGATTAGGTGAGCTGGAATGAAAAGTTGACGGTCTCTCCAGTCACTGGACTGGAATGCTCACTGGAATGGGTACATTCCAGCGTCGGTTCACATTATTCCAGTAGGATTCCAGTACTGGATTGGATTGCTGGACTGGAATAATGTGAAACGGCCATTAGTGTATTTTTATAGGGTCTAAATAAGCCGATTACAACTTCCTTCTTCTTCTTCTTCTGTCGTGTCGATGCTACAACTGTATTTTGTTGTAGCATCGTGTTGGAAAGATTAGCCAGACTAGACGCTACTTTGCCGTGCCTAGCTGTTACCGGTGTGCGCCACGAGGAGGCTCTTTCCAACTTCCTAAGTAACATATTCCTTTCTTTTAAAAATTGAGATAATAGTATGTCATTGATAATAAGTAAAAGACCCTCACCTACGTCAAACATAGGTTGTTTAGTAATTGATATGAATGTACCCAACGGTAACATGTCGCTACAGGCCGCAACTTAGTTACTGCGCGGAACACAATCAGTTATTGTCTTTGCGGGACCGAACAAACATTGTACCGTTACACGCGCCCCAGCCCCCCCTTTACCTCATTACACCCCCGTCCCCCTCGAGCCCCCCTCGGGACTCCCTCGGGACCCCGGGCCCGACACTCGACACTTCACGAAGCTCCGCGATGCTCTTTTACAACTGTTACCCACTTACTACGACCTATTTTAATAATGTAAGACTTATAATGTAATCTAGAACGTGTTGTCAGCCTTTAAAAAATTAAAAGTTAAAAGAAATATTTTTTTGAAGTAACCGCAACACTTGTCGCATTTTACGCTCCGACTAACTAATACAGAGATGTACTGTATAATATAAGGCGAGTGGAAAGCCACTAATGAACCAACTCAGACTTCCACTTTAGATCTTTCACATAAACCTATGGCATATGTGAATAAAAAAAAACTAAACACACTTATTTTTATAGAAACGTTTTATTTAAATCCAACCACCAACTCTCAGATTATAAAATACTAGGTAAAAGTTCGAAGAATACTTTTTGCGCCCAATTTTACTTAGCCGGTGTAGGTTTCCTACCGTAATTGAAACTCAGAGATCTTGTCCCTCCCCCCTTTCAGAATCCGTCCCCCCCTTTACCTGTGCAATATAATCAAGCGGTTCCAAAGTAACAGAACATCCCCTACATTCATAATTCTGCTTCTCGCGTTAAATTGATTCATACCCCCTTCAAAGGTGCTGGGGGCCGTTAAGCATAACTTGTATTAAAACCTGTACACACAACCATACACCTTATTTTTATACAAATACAGTTTCAAATCGAATGTTAACATTTGAAGATTGCGTTGAGAGGGTTCTCAAGCGGATTTGTACCTAGTGCGGTGACACTAAGGTAGTTTTTAGTTTGAGTAAAATGGATAGTTACTCAGAGATGCATTCTTGATGTTGGTAGTGCCGGAGGTATTTATGGTGATGGCAACATTGCCAATATTCAATTTAAGGATAAGGGCTGCGAGCGCTCCGCAATACTCATAAGTTGTTCATTTGCTCTGCGAGTAGGTACCGTTGGTTTCCACCAAAATAGTGTCTCAAATGTGTTGCTGTTTCTTATTAATTTAACGTCTTTAAAACTATGTCAATAACGATAAGATCAAAGTGTTTTTTGATCTGCTGTAAAATATAAAATATGTTATTTTATAATTCGTGTTAATGATGGAACATGCATATGGCCCACCTAATGTTAAGTGGTGATCTCTGCGATGCATTGTATTACCGTGAACGTTTTCATTTCAAGTTATTGAGTTTATTTTGTAGATTTAATTAAATTGAAATGGATGAGTATTTTGAGTCCATATTTGTGGAAAGTTATTTACCTGGAACTAATTTGATTTACGCATTACCGCTGTGGCTCAGCGAGCGGCGCTGTTTCAATAGCCGTACTTATAAACACTATTTAAGATATAAACTGGAATATTTGTTATTATGTTGTAAATTACTGACATTATAATTATGTAAAACAAATCAAAAGTAAAAACACGTTTTATTACTTAACTGAATGCATGGAAATTATTTAATGTAAACCAGTCCCTGCCACGCAAATCAAGTCACGAGAATTAAACTAGTATATTAATATTTTTTTTATTACTTACGATGCGTGAATTGAAACTAAAAAGTACCTTTACCCGTGTAATAATTTACACCATCTTATTTATTTTTGTGTAGATAATGTTAACTCAATATGTAAACTCATCGTTTAGTGTACATACATAGAGCGCGATAAGAAAGTTGTTTTTTACTTAGTTTAGAACCCAGAAAAAACTTTGCAGAGGGCTCGCTCGTAGCGGCGTAGCGGCGTAGAGGGGCTACGGAGGGCGTAGACGTCTACAAGCTGTCTTGTAGGGCCGGGGTGTTTATCGATGTTTATTTAATATCTTGTTTAAAAAAAAAGTTATAATTCTTGTTTTATTAAAATATCTCCGTATCTTTTATGGATACTTATAAAAGTTATACAAAACTCTAAAAACTAATTAATAAGTATGTAGTACCATGTCATAGTATCGAATGGTAAACTGTGTAATAGTTACATTTATAAATGCCGCAAAACTAATAAAATATTGAACTTTCAAATGGAAAAGCATGAAACGATACCTGTCACGTGGGGGGAGGGGGAGGGAACGCATTCATCCGGCATGATATATTCATCGACACAAATGTATCGCATGCAGATTCTATTACTATACAATTTGACCAATAGAGTTGATCTTGTTATTTTTTTTTTGGTATGATATTTATAAATAAATCCTAATGATATTTTTTGTCTGCTTGAAATACATACCTACTTGATTGAATAGTTAAAAAACATTTTATCGACATCGACTAAATAAAATCATGCCCTAATCTACCCATACCATTAAATGATGAATTTTTGCCATTGCTACGTCGCAAACAACCCGGTAAATAACTTGCCAATAATGTAATTCATCGAATACATCGATAAAGCTGGATTAGTGTGTATCGAGTGCAGCCCGTCCCTAGCGCGGCGCGCAAACACAAACAGTGGCCGCTCACAACTACTCGCAGCATTTTCCACGACGCGACGCTCGTTGGTAACGACTGTTTTCAACTTTGATGAACACATCGAAACAATCATTTTGAGTTTAATAATATTTTGATTTGCAGGCAAAAAATGAATCATTTATTTATATAAACTAAAACGGTTATGACAACCAATTACATTAATTAATACTAGCAAACAATATTTACACATTTAAGATACATTTAAAAAATTACAATTAAAATACATAATTAAAAAATCATAGAGTTTATCAAATACAGTTTTAGTGTCAATGTCGCAATAATGAGGCATCTAACTTAACTAATTAATTAACACATTTTTTATAGCTACAAAGCATTGAAAACATTTTTGGAAAATTAAATTATCTTTATCTGTAACTTTAACAGTTTAACCTTTCTTTGAAATATTTTTTGAAAATTATTTATTTTTCTATAAACACTGTCGTGTCTTATAATGATTAGTGACGATTGCGGGTTAGTTATTTAACGGTATTTATAAAAATGTGGATTCTCCTGTTTTCACAATATTTAATAAAAAGCTAAATAACTATGTAAATAAGTAAAAAAGTGACTCCTAAAACTAGAAACAGTAAAAAGCAGCACTTAGCGCTGTCTCTGTAAAAGCATGTAATACTGCAATGCCGCTGCTTTATGTGCTGCAGCTGCTGCACGAGCTGCTGGCATGCAGCTGACTATTATATTAAACCTCTCCGTGGGCAGGGGGTTTATGATCCAGGGGTGGAGTCGCTTGCCATGAAGATTATTAAAAACCTTACTTTATTCTTAAACGAAAGAATCATAGTGATTCTTGTGACTTTACTAAATCTTCATTCAAATTAATTTTTAATTTTGACTAAAACTATTCTGGGATATTTTCTATCTATCTTTTTATTTATTTAAGTACATTACTAACGTAGGTATACTGAGAGTAAAATTGTTAATATACTAAGCAAACTACTCGAAAAAAACCTTGTTTATAAACAATTTTCTTTATCAATAAGTCATTATCGTATTTATCTTATATTATGTAAATACTAATAACCAATGCTATGATTATGTAGGGTCGACTTATAATATAGATTGTGGTTTAATTATGGTGAATCCTAATTAAAACGTCAGTCACTGAATTAGCTGTTAAAGTACAAGGCAGAGGTAATCTCTAGATAAGCTATTAAAATTTAGATGGGGGTGCAAGTGAAGAGCCTCCACGCGGCGCGCCCTGTCAACGGTTAGCACTCGGTAACGCAGAGTCTAACCGGCCAATCTTCACACCACGATGTCTCCCCCATCGAGTCCTCCCCAGGACCATACCAATCGGCTCTTTTCAGAGCCACCTAAAACAACCAAAAATCAACTTTCCAAACCTGCCCTGAGCGTGATCTCAGTAAATATCGAAGGCTTTTCCGCAGATAAGGCAATTATTCTTTCGAATCTGAGCCGTGACACAGACTGCGACGTCCTTTGCGTTCAGGAGACACACCGTGATCACAATCAAGCTAGACCACATATACCAGGCCTATCGTTAGTTGCCGAGATCCCACACAAAAAACATGGAAGTGCTATATTTACGAAACCTGCCATAAACCTAATTTCAACGGCATGCAGTTCACAAAACGCAATAGAAATGCTCACCATAGATACTGGCAGTTGTACGATCTCTTCTATTTACAAACCTCCAAATAAACCGTTCCTACTCTGCCCCACAACTAACTTCTACGATCGGCCAAACAGGATCATCACTGGCGACTTCAACAGCCATAGCATAATGTGGGGTTATCAAAACACTAATGACGATGGCACATCAGTCGAACACTGGGCAGAAGCTGAAAACCTCACCTTGCTGCATGATGCTAAACTTCCAGCGTCCTTCAACAGCGGACGCTGGAAACGTGGATACAACCCCGATCTTATATTCATCAGTTCGAACATTAGCCATTTGTGCCTCAAAACGATAGAACCTCCTATTCCCCGCACTCAACATAGACCCATCGGATGCAAAGTTCACGCAGCAATAAAGCCATCTGAAGTCCCATTCAGGCGGCGATTTAACTTCTCCAAAGCAAATTGGGATCAATTTTCTAAACTGGTTGATGATAAAATGCGTAAAATGGACCCATCTCCTAACAACTATGAATTGTTTGTCAACGTTATCAAAACCATATCACGGCAATGCATTCCTAGAGGATGCCGCTCTCATTACATTCCCGGCCTTGATCCAGACTCGTCGAAACTGCTAGAAACTTATCAGTCTCTGTATTCACGTGACCCTTTTTCTCAGGAAACCCTAGATGTCGGCGAAGACCTACTAATAAAAGTTAGTAATAGTCGGAAAGAGAAATGGATCAATACCATCGAAAATGTTGATCTAACCAAAAACAGTAAGAAAGCTTGGTCCACATTGCGTAAGTTGACAGACGATCCTCCCAAACCCAAAACTCCACCCAAAGTAACGGCCGACCAGATAGCCCATCAACTGCTCCTAAATGGCAAACCTCCTAACAAATTACCCCTTCTACCTAAACCTGCTTTCCAGTCTGATGGTTCAACCGATATCAGTAAGCCATTCAGTATTCATGATATAACTTTCGCTATTAAAATGTTGAAAAATGGAAAAGCGGCAGGAGTTGACGATATCACCGTAGAACAAATAAAACACCTGGGTCCGGTAGCTGTTTCTTGGCTTTTAGCATTATTTAACACATGTCTTGTCGACTCAAAACTCCCTAGACAATGGAGAAAAGCGAAGGTCATAGCACTGCTTAAACCGGGAAAACCATCAGATGACCCAAAAAGCTATCGCCCCATCTCTCTCCTATGCCATACATATAAACTATTCGAACGGCTTTTACTTAATAGACTTATACCCATCATAGACCCAAAACTTATTCCAGAACAGGCTGGTTTTAGACCGGGAAAGTCGTGCACAGGGCAAATTCTTCGTCTTACTCAATTCATGAGGAAGGATACGAAGCCAAACAAGTAACCGGAGTCGTTTTTGTCGATCTGTCATCAGCATATGACACTGTTAATATAAAACGACTCCTCAATAAATTAACAAACCTTACAGATGACCACGCCTTCCTCAACGTTTTGGGTGAGATGCTCAGAAACCGTCGTTTTCAAGTACAACTGGAAACCGAAAAAAGCAGATGGCGCAATCTTAAAAACGGTCTTCCTCAGGGTAGCGTTCTAGCCCCAATACTTTTTAATATTTATACCAATGACCAACCCAAATCACCAAACACAGAAAGGTTCATTTACGCAGATGACTTAGCCCTGGCAACGCAATCAACCAGTTTTGGAAATGCAGAGAGCAATCTTGAAAAGGCATTGAGTGATCTTAATGAGTATTATATAAATAATGCATTAAGACCTAACCCATCAAAAACGGTGTCCAGTGTTTTCCACCTTCGCAACAGCCAAGCAAGCCGAAAATTAAATATTTCTTGGCGCGGCACCAACATCGAGCACACTGACCACCCAACCTACTTAGGAGCTACACTCGACCGTTCCTTGACGTACAAGAAGCACTGCATCAAAACCAAACTCAAAGTCAATACCCGAAACAACCTACTGCGTCGTCTTACATCCACAAACTGGGGTGCAACTCCCCATGTGCTGCGAACATCTGGGCTGGCTCTCTGCTTCTCGGCTGGTGAATTTGCATGCCCAGTGTGGCATCGATCCACACATGCCCGAGAAGTAGACGTAGCACTAAATGAGACGTGCAGAATCATAACCGGTTGTCTTAAACCCACCCCCTTACCTACACTTTACCCACTAGCCGGAATCGCTCCTCCGGAAGTTCGTAGAGCAATAGCCTGTACAACAGAAAGAAACAAACAAGAATGGGACAGTAAACACCCTATGTTTGGCTTTTCTTCTCTTTCTGAGAGCCGACTGAAGAGCCGTCATAGCTTCCTGCACTCTACCGAAGCCATAGCAGACCTTAACCCAAGCGAGGCAAGATTAAAACTGTGGGCTCAGAAACACCCTCCCCCTATTGACTTTGGTTTGCCAGCAGAAGAACTTCCTGCGGGGAACCTACTCCCTTGGTCCACTTGGAAGTCTCTGAACCGACTTCGGAGCCAAGTGGGCCGCTGCAGGCATAACCTAGTCAAATGGGGATACTCCAAACAAGCGCAATGTGACTGTGGAGACCCACAGACAATGGCTCATCTGTTATCTTGCCCAAACTGCACCAACACCTGCACTATAAAAGAGCTCTGCGAAGGCACGGAGAGTGCCATTGACGTGGCCCGTTTTTGGGCCAAACATATCTAACAACGGGGAACATCGACACGAAGAAGAAGAAGAAGAAGAGAAGAAGAAGAAGATTAAAATTTAGATTTATGCTTTTTTGGAAACTCTTGTAGAAAATCCTGCAAATAAACTGTAGTGATATTTTTTTGTTATAATTGAGTACAAAACATTTATTTCCATTAAAATTATTATATAATTCATATTTATAATATTGATGGCAAAGTTGGTATTTCTGTCCAATGATTATATTTTTTGGGTTCTAAGAAGCCTTGAAGTTAATTAATTTTCAAACTATACGTTATTATACGTTTCAAGTTTCATCAAAAGATGTTGCGACGTGTTTGAAGACCGAACATCCAAATATACATCTGATATTTCACATGATATATATTTAATAACCTAAACGCAACAAATTATTTTCGATGAAAATACATCTAGAGATATTGAAAAATATTATATTAATCATTCGAAATTGAATAAAAAAAAAATGATCCCGGGATAACGTGCAATCGAAACAGCCTCCTTAACCTTCAACCGTTGGTTATCGGTAGAAGGAAGCGTGATCGTTAACCCATATCTCCCGCCCGCCCTAGCGCCGCCGCCGCCCGCCCCGGCAGTCGCCGCCCGCCCCGGAGCCGAGCGCACGCCCGGACGGAGCCTCACACAAACATATCATTATCTAGTGTAGTGTATGCAGTGTCACAGTGGTCGTACTACAGCGAGTGGATTCTCGACGCGGAAAACAACGTGGAATTAATTCGCGGTTTTTTTGATAGAAGCAAACGTGTCCGCGTCCTAATATTGACTTGGTTCGGCGCGACCACAACATTTTAAACTTTTAATACCAAATCTGTGTATACTTCATTTTGCGCACATGTGTACCTATCATTTTAAAATCCATGATTTCTTTTGTAAATCTATTTGTAAGAATTTACAGTTTGAATACACCTTTGCAAATATTTTGACTCAATTCAAAGCATATTTCAATAGGTTTTTTGTATGACAAATGATACTTGTTGCTCGCAAACATCGTTATTCATGTTGAATGATAAGTTTACAATCGCTGAGTATTGTGTTAGAGTCACGTGCCGGCGCTGGGCGCGGTGTTTTTACGTGAAAATCTATTTTACTCGAAATGTAGGTAAATGTAGTCATTTATAAACATATTTATCTAGTTTCCCAGCTGTTAGACTTTTAATCTGTTCACACTAGTGTTTTTCTATACATTTTAAAATCTTAGTCGAATTTTTAAAGTAAATATTTGAAGCGTGTGTAATATAATAAATATACGTTGTGTATTTCAATCGGTTGATTTATCACGAATTACGGCATTTAAGGATTATTTGGTCGGATAAAATGAAACTTCTGTCACAATTCAACCAGGAAAAACCACAAAACCACTGATCTGACCAAAACGATTGCGAATTATCCGTACTTTAACTGAGGATTATTTTTCTGTATTATGACATGCTAACATTTATATGAATTGAGCTTAAAATAAACCTGCAAGCGCACTTGTAATTATAGAAGGCGACTTCTTCTGGTATTTTAACCTTAGCTGAGTTACCAATTGTAGACACTAATTTGACTATAAAAACAGAATTTATGAAATGTAAATGTAAAACTATCGAACCGTAACAGTTATCTGTTTGGCCGTCAAGTGCACGTGTAGCCTAATAATCCGAGTTTCATAGATTTATAGATGTAAACTACTAACATTGTACGAAACGTACATTTTATGTAAATTACACTGACGCGAAGATTTACGATCAAAAATAAAGGAACACATAATTCATAGTTGTTGCAAACGTTCAGAGCGGCTTACAGAGACGTCTCCGGAATAGCGGACGTAATATTACAGCTAGATTTAAACTATCATTTTAATCAAATGATGTTACTTTCTTTAATTATTTTATTCTTTATTCACAAACAAACTTACGACTATACAGTATTTACAAAATGTACATTGTCATATAAAATACATAAGAAACAGTTGAGCTATCTACAGACCGTTGCAAACGATCTATAGATAGTTCAATTGATCCAAATCAGTACCAATCGGAAGCGTGCCCAAGACACTGGCTGCATTGCCGCGCTGAATAGCAATGCTGATACGCTGGGCCAAATACTCACCAGCCCTCGGGTCACGCGTCGCTTCGACTAGACGCCCAGTTCTTTAATTTTTGTAATCGGCATACTTAAGCCGTTTTAATTAAAGTCGAATAGATAAATCATAGTGAGATGAGTTAAAGAAAGCATTCCACCGCAAACTTGAAATTACTGATGTAACGTAATTAATCACTTGTTTCATGACCGTGATATTCAAAACAGTTTTTCAGAAACTGGGACTCAATATTCCTGACTTTATCGAATACATAATCTTCACTCGAAACAAATTGATAAAAGAGCTTATTTTCAAATGTATTAATAGCTAGACTTATTTTGTTTTCGTCTAACAAAGAGTACTAAATATTAGGAGTGGAGCACACTACCTACTTTTCTGCGCACTGTTTTTTGCTCCAATTAAATCTGTACAACGCTAGACTGAACATTACTGACCACTTTGATCTTAGTGTAAAGCACTCGAAGCATGCTGTCACCCTCTAGCTTAACCACTGGTCAGTCGTTCTTTTTAAATGTAGAGATTTGTTTAATCACATGTTGGTTGCCGGCCGTGTGGACGCCCTCATCAGTAATTAATGGCTGGACGGCGAGTGTGCGGCCGCCGCATGACGTCACGCCGGATTCGCGTGCATTACGCATACTGTATCCGCGATGTTTCATTATTTGTATCAATTATTATGCTTTTAACCGCAGTTTTGTGGCGTTTTCTTCTGTCCCCGTCATTAGGTATATTATATACATCACTTTATATATTTATTGAACTAAATGGAATGAGACATGCATTTACTAAATACGTCCACTTAGGACGTGCTTAGTGAGGCATTGCACTGTGAACATCCCTGAGACATAAAGGTAAATTCTCAAACGCATGTTATTGCACAACCTTTAAACCGTTACATATCAATTCTTTACTAAAAAAACTAGGTACGGCGGTAGTACTTCACCGGATGAGCTTTGTTCACAAAACTCTGCTATTTGAAAAAGAAGAGTAGTATTATTGACTTAGATGTCTGCTCCCGGGACACCGGCCCGGACAAGTTTTAATAAGATCTCTTGATGCTTTTCAATTTTGTTTAAAGGATTTCATTTAATTTTCATGTCGAGATAGTTCTTTATGGGGCTGTCTTACAATCTTTGAGTGCTCAAAGTACACCTTGAACTTAATCTGGGTCTTTTAGTAACTGGAAACAGAAAGCTGGATTGCCTTTAGTAATAATGGTTTATTCACCTCTTAAAGCGATATGAATAATCAATTTTGCTATTTGATTTTCTTTTTTGTTAAGTGGTGTGGAATAAAGATTATCCTACCTATCTAACTAATCCGGCACAAGTCTTTCGTTGCTCTGAGTGCTCTTATGTTTTATCGTTGCTCAAGAAATGGGATCATAAAAAATTCAATACTCTCAAATCAGAGTTTATACAGCCTTTTCACAGACAGATCAAGAACGCTACCAATATTATATTCTTTCGATATTCAGTAGTGATGGGCTCACGTTTCAATTGATATCGATGAACGTTTATGTGCGTGCTGGATACAATTGTCGATAAAATTGAAACAAGAAGAAACATAATAACTTAATATCAATATGTTGTGGTTATAACTTTGTATGTATTTCAACTGCAATACTGCCAGAACATCCTGGCATTCAAATCACAAATATGTAGTTTAACGACTCGAACTGTCGCAACAAACACGAGGACCTATTTGGCACATTATTTCTATTTCAGTCCGCAGTAAAACTTTATCGACATCGTATTCGTATATTTTATCGAGTTTACTACGTCACTAGTGTATCTTGGATGCGGTCCAGGCGGGGTCCGGTCAATAAATATGTATGGATCGGACACGCCGTGTTTTATAAGGGGTAATGTTTGGTTCCGACGGCCGCCGAGACGTTTGTGCTATTTGTATGTGCTTATGACAGGCTTTGTATGAATTCCGTTATGAATCTGACTTTTAGGACTGATTTATATTTATACATACATAAGTGAATTGGTGAGATACTCGGTAAAATTACAATACATTGCAGGCCTTACATTGCAAGCAGTGTAATCGTTCAAAATCAAAAGAGCCGTCAAATTTTCGTGTCATGTCATAATTGATATCTCACGACAAGAAAATTTGACGATATTTGTGAGTGTTAAAATCTCTTTTGGTGAACAATAAAACAGCGTAAACTCGGATTAAATGCTTTCTATGTTTGCTTTATTTTATGAGAAAACAAAATACAATATTCAGATCTTACCCTCGTTTTTTGATAACAAGTTCTTTTATTGTTGATTGAGAACACTAAAAACCTTTTCAAGAGCTCACATCTGTACTAGAACCTAATCGCTACATAGAAATCTACGTGTACGCGCCGTACATTGTACGTATACCGACTGTACCGTACATACCGTACACCTAATGAAAAGCATCATTAACCGGATATCCTCTGGGATGAAGCCATTCCGTACTTCACTATGTAGTTGTACACGCTGTTAGCTCTTGGAATGTTTACACTCTGTATAAACTCTAATCCTTTCATTTACTGTTGCAAATAAACAAGTAACATTATCCCATTGTTTAAACCAAATACTGATTTGCACAATTATGAGTCGGAGTTTATATTTTATATTTGAGAGAGTCTGTCTGTCTGTCTGGCACGCGACACTACATGGTCTCGTTGTACTCGATGTGATTTATGTGAACAAACAATTCATATTTATTGTTGTAAAAATCTTAAAATAGCAGAACACTAGGTGAGCTAGTCTGTAGAAAAGTAAGAGATCCTATCTCGTACGTTCGTATGAACCCAGCCACGCTAGATACATTTATGAATTAAGTGCTAGTCTGATAATTTAGCGATCGCAAACAGTTTAATGCTCATACGTAGAGAAACATTACAAAAATCTTATTTTGAAAATTAATTAAACCAAAACCTCGTTAAATCTACGTTCATTTGAAGAGTTTTTTTTTGTTGTCAGCTTACTTTGATTTATGCAAAAGCTTTTAATTCCGAAATTGACGTTCCTACGGGTCAAATTGTGGCAAAATTGTCTCACACATACACATACACACACGTATTGAAAGTGTATTGAAGTTGATGGTTGTTGTCTGGCATACTTTATAAAATGTAAAGCTCTTCAGATATTGATGGCACAAAGTGTAGTCGTATACTGTCTCGGTATTGTTTATTGTTGCGTATCGCAGACACATTATGCAATGTCGCGACAGAGCGTCTGACGTTCCGTGTCGATGCCGGGGTGCCATACCAACAAGCCGATATCTGTACTACGAGCAAAAATGATAGGAGTTTTAAAGTTATTGCAATGAACTTGTATCATAGATAGTGAACATGTTAAAAACTAGTGAGGCTGTGCTCATGAACACACGAATTTATATTCGTAATTACCACAGTCATAGATAAAAAAAATACAATTCTTTCAAAACAAACATGGTCGCAAATTACTTAAAAATAGAAGTAGGTACGTAACGTTTTGCGCAATGATAGCGGACATTGTTTTTTGATTTCCTCAGTAATAAAAAAACCAATATATCAGTTCTGTTGTCGTTACGCCTGTACGGCGCATCTGCGTCCCTCTAATGTACATTTTATATCATTCTCTGAAACCTTCATAACCAGCTAGATTTTCAACAAAATGAACCTTAACGCTTTGCAACAAAGCCTCCAAGCACCTAAATATATCCTCAATATTTTGAGGAATAAGTAAACTCTGTAAGCGGTTATACATGTTGGTTTACTGACGTTCATCCCGAAAGTATCGGAGAATATATCGGAATAGGGCGATG
Organism: Ecliptopera silaceata; assembly: GCA_932527185.1. Classification (NCBI taxonomy): domain Eukaryota; kingdom Metazoa; phylum Arthropoda; class Insecta; order Lepidoptera; family Geometridae; genus Ecliptopera; species Ecliptopera silaceata. The sequence goes on from OW052210.1 coordinate 230,419, forward strand.
AAGTTTTATTGTTTATTTCATCTCTGTCATAAGTTTGCAGATTTCAGCCTTTTCAGCTGTAATGATAAGTTGTGTGACACTGTGTTTTGACACAGACTTGGAAATAAATGATAATGTAATCTTCTTGCTACCATAAAGATCCAATCAGTTAAGTGTAGACGAATATATATTATCGAGTTAGACTGTTATATCCTACATAATCAGAATACGAAATCCCTTAGAGTCATTTTGCTGTTTAAACTTTCATTAGGGGAAAATAAACAAAAATTGTATAAATTTTCTTTATCTTATTTTCTATACTTAAGTAGATAATGAATAAGCTGAAAGCCCACCTGATGATAATGCACAGCGCCCAGTATATCTCTGAGACGAAAATCAATTAAATGTCATGTGCCTGATGCACTTAAATCCCGGAACTTATACAATTTTAATTAACACAAAAATGTACTTCATATTTACAAAAGTTGACTCAAAGATGTAAATATTTACAAAACATACAAGAATATCGCTATCAAAGTTAGGTAATCGCCAAAAATACTCCCGATTTGAGTAGCTAGTACAAATCCGAGCTGACGGTCTGATTGACGGTCAGTTACACAATGGCAATGCATTTGGCTGCAAGCCAGTGCCAGTGCCAGTGCCAGTGCCAGCGCCAGTGCCAGCGCCAGTGCAGATACCAGACTAATGTACTCGATACTACTTATTGATACTAGTTCACTTCCTAACGAACGGCAAATGTAAACAAATCTTCAGCAAGTAGTTTTTCACCTGCCTCTATTATTAGGAGCGGTGGAGCTATTATTGGCAGTATATTTGCTACAAACTTAAATAAATATCGGCAGTCAAGCATCTGTTAAAAAATGTTTGGGTACTACACAGTATAGTGATCTTCTGCTACACAATAATACTGCAGTTGACTAACTGCCTACACTGTTGGCTTATTTCCATCAAACGTGTTGCTTGACCCAATAGTGTAATAAGTGTAAAGTTTAAAGAATACGTATTCATACATTTAATTTTTTTTCAATAGTAGAGCTAGTTATGCATTGACTTTTACTAAAAGGTTTATAATGTAACACTGCCACTGCTGTCTGTAACTGGCACAAAACAAGGGTTTATTCAGTATTCATCGGAAATATTTAAACTATAACGAAAAGTGTAAAAAACACTTTGTGAAGTGTTCCGAGGTAGGTGTGACACGTGCCATCGACTGTTCTCAAAGGAGCTTTGAACCCAAAACTTTTGTTATCCGGACTCGCAAAAATACCCGTTTACCATAACATTACTAAAATATTAGCCGTCGCCGCGTCGACAAAACACTGTCATGTTTATTTGCTCATATTTGTGAACCAACACTCGTTGAGGCAATAATTTCGTCGAAGTTTTGAACAATCCGAGAGTGCCGTGTGGCGCATCGTATTTATAAACAAACCAAAATTGCTGAACTTTAATTAGACATTTTATGTCAACGTCGTCGGTTGGTAAAACAGTTTTAATTACCTCAAGTACTTATCAGAAATGTACCGTGTGTCATCGCACAGTTGAGACTTTGGACGCTTTTGAATAGGGTTGACTACTAGATACATCAAAGGTAATGGTTGTTAACATCCGTTTGTAGCGCATAGGAAATGTTAGGACTTAGGACCGTCATTAGTGCGGGTAGATTGTCAAAGTTTGGCGAAGCCTTTACTTAGAGCAACAAGTTAGTACACGAGATTAATAGCCGCGCGAGACGGAGATAGTAATCGGCCATCGCTTATAATGCCGTCCTCCTTAAAGAGGGGTGAAAAGGGACCTCTCATAAAGTAAGCCTAAGTAGACTGGATTTCATTAGAGATACCAGTGTAATAAAGCCTTTTCACACCCAGCTCTGAAATTACTTGCGATGTGATCTGTCGTGTTGAGTGATTTTTACAAGCGTTAAAACCGCGTCTTTGTATAGAGGAGTAACGAGTACTTTGAGTTTATCGATATACTGCCTAGATATAAACAATAACAAACTATCCTAACTTTATCAGTAGAACCTAGATAACCGCTGGTTTTAATAACAATTTGGTATCCACTCGCTGTGCTACGATCCTTCCAAGAACAAAAGTTTGAAAGTGCTCCGAAGTGACAACTTATGTTCCTCCTGTTCTAGCTTAATCGGTTGTGATTATAATCGTAACTGCAGCCACTGTGAATTTATACGTATATATACTTACATATACCCAACTGTACAACTTTGATATAACTATTGTCGTAGTATTTTAGATGTGTTTATAATAAATAATGGCGCAAGTTCCGGCACAAGGATTTGTGCCCGAGAAGGTCCAGGAGTTCAACCGGAGAGCATCCCAGGATGTCTCCGAGTCGCCTTCGAAACGCAACGAAACCCCCAAGAAAGAAGCTCAAGAAAAAGTTGTTTTGGAAAAACTGCAGCAGAAACCTAAAGATGATAAGCCCAAGGATGCTTTCAACCGCCAGGAGAGCAAAAATCCCTTCTCTCCCCATTTCTATAATCGCAGCAGCAGCAGCCGCCCCCACGGACACTTTGAAATGGGACCCCGAGGCTTGGACTACTCTCCCCACCGCATGGACTTCTCCAACAGATTACGAGACTACGGTCCTCAGCGATCGACCTCCATCCACGGGCACGAGCTCACCGACGGACCGGCACCTATGAAACCGGAGTATCTCGGCCAACGGCACCACTTTGGTAGCCAGATCGCACCCGGCGGGATGAACCACCCCGACGTGGTGTTCAGGCACGATTACTACAGTCAGATGGGGTGCAGCCCTCCCAGAGCTTCGAGGTTCTCCTCCCAGGAGTATCTGAACAACCCGGCGCAGTACGGGAGGTGGCAGGACTACCGCGCCGAGTATCGACAGAGACGACGCTCGCAGCAGGATCTCCACTCCATGGAGGGAAACGAAGGTATGTCGTATATTGATGTGACAATGGATCACATGTTCATTAAACAATTTTGGGCTATTAAAACGTGCTTTACCAAGATATCATTCGCACTTTAATACTTAGTTGGATGAAGAAAATTCCGTTAAAACTTTACGATGATGCTATCAAAATTACTTCTGTGTTGTTTGAATTTGATGCCTTAAAACGTGAGAATCTAAAACTAGGTTTTGAGAATTCACAATATATTTTAATGATGAATGTATCGATGAACATGGCTCTAATGTATTATGTGTTACATTTAAAGTCGTTACTCTGGAGGCAGTAGTCGAGCAACACCTGCGAGTTAGCGAACACTCCGACAGCTGGAATCCACCGGGAGACTCCAAGTGATAAAGTACCGTTCAGATCTACGGCATGACTGCCAAGTATGGTGATTAAACTTTGCAACTATTGCTATTGTTTGCTATTTTACCGAAAAGTGAATAAGTAGATGCGTTTTGACGTGACAACGTCTTATAATTCGATAGAGCCGGCTGCACGCACGAAAAAACATGACTCATGAGGCGTTCTGAGGTGTTCCATGAAGCTCCGTTGTCACGTTCAACTATCGTCAGTAAACCGACTTTACAGACAACCATTTTTGACGTGACAACGTCTTATAATTCGATAGAGCCGGCTGCACGCATGAAAAAACATGACTCATGAGGCGTTCTGAGGCGTTCTGAGGCGTTCCATGAAGTGTAAGCGAGAGCGCGGAACGAGCGACAAAGAAGCACAATCGGCCTTTGCGTTCGTTGTCACGTTCAACTATCGTCATTAAACCGACTTTACAGACAACCATTTTTTTTAACTTGACAACGCTCTTGGTATGATAGTTTCCGGCTTTCACTCTATGAACCCTAAGTTCGATGTTCACTACTACTGTTTCTGCGTGTTTTTTGTTTTTTTAAGGTTAGCACAAACAATTTAAGTGTTGTATCAGTTAACAAGGTCAAGCTATGTTTTAGAGACAATATAACGCTGTGTAAAATTTTCATGAAAGTAAGTCATTAATAACTTAGTTATGTCTTATTTTACTTAAAGATGATTCTGTATGCTAAGGTTGTAAATACTACGAGCGAAGTTTCTGAAGTCCATTACCATTACAGTTGGCGGTAGCGGTGCCGGCTTAAGTTTATCTCAGTTCGGATATCAAGGTTGTTTAAGCACGTCCTACTTTACTTAGTCGTCACAACTTTAACTTGACTAAGTAAATACATATTATACTATTGGGAGTTACTTTTGGCTGTTAAATTGTGTATCGTATTGCAAGCAGTAATATAATATTATCATATAGATTCTTTTGAACAAGATATAAAAGAAAAAAAATATTCACAAAAATGATCGGATCCTTTTTCAAAGCGTACAATATCCGGGATTGGTCCGGGATAGACCCTTTTGTTATTGTTTGATATACGACGTTTTAAGTTAAACCTTTTTAATAACAGGATAAATAAAATAAATTGTCGGTCCAATCGTATTTGGTGTTGTGAATTCATAATAATGTTTTGAAATGTATCGTTTTGATATTTATTGAGGTCATATTTTTCACTTCACCTTCACTTTTCTACAACAATAAGTCACGTAATATTAATTAATTCTCCCTCTAAACCATGCCCTGATAATAAAATGTATATAACAAAGTAACTTTTAATAGTTTTGCCACTAACGCCCCACTAACCCCAAACTTCCCCAACCTAACAACTTAACCCAACATATTCAAAACACCACAAACTGTCGATCCGCGTAAAAACGTCACTTTGACACAACTATTGTATGTGACATAAGCCACTTTGACATGCAAATGTCGAAATCACTAAAACTGAGCGTCTAGAGTCTAGGCGATAGAGGCGAAGATCGCGTGCTCCAACGAATAGTGTTTTATCGATGACGACACGCGAAATAGTCGTAAGTGAAATAACTTGTTCTTATCATGGCTCGGATTATCCGAAGTTAATCCTTTCGCTCGCTAATAAACTTAATAAGCTACGCTATGAACTAAGGAATAAAACACAAGAAACATGGAGTCGAAAAGTAAATTTAATTTATTACTGTTCCTACATTAATATGTTACTAACAAAAAGTCTCAATTTGTCATAACCTACGTAAATAATAAATTGGAGTTCAATATAACGAGGCTGATTTTGATAATGATCTCAAATTGGGAGTTTTGTTATCTAAAGGTGTTTTAGGGTCACTCTGTTATTTCAAACAACTAAATTGTTAAAGAATTACATTTAATATTCTTGATAGAGACAAACCTTATGAAAAAAAAAACAAAAGCTTATCGTTATACTTTCCCTTTGAAATCCTTCAAACCCCTCTCGGTAACACTAACTAAATGTACAAAAAAATAAATCCGGATACACGTTGAGCCATCCACGTGGTCGCCTCACGCATGAATGAGATCGATCGGGGACTCCCCCCGCTGCACCCCGGGGTCGATGACCCCGCCACCTCGCCACTTTACACTGCTGGCTTTGGGTCAATGTTAACGTACATTATAATGTCTGTAGAACATGCTGTACTCTACAATCATCTTAATAAGTCACACAGTTTGTAGTTCACACTATGTAGGTCGACAATGTCTCTCAGTTGGTAGGCGTCTGCGCTGTAGGTTGTGGGTTCAATACGCACAGAATTTTTTGAGTTTATGTACAAAAATATTATTAGTATTCCCATTTCTTTACATTTGAAATGCTAAAAGTAGCGTAAGAAAGAGTAAAAAAAGTAAAATTAACATTTTATTCAATTTTAATAAATCATCACAAATTCGTCCCGCAGGATGCACGATATCCATCAAACTTTATTAATAACACAATTAATTTTACAATTTCGGACGTTGGATTACACGGATTGAATTGTATAACGAGTTAACTTATACAATTTGCATCACAAAGAGGTCTGATTGGACCAAAATTAAGTACTTGCGGTACCTCTCGTCTCATTTGCATAAATTGGGTGTAGTTTTTGAATTTTGGGAATTATTTCTAAGAACGGATTTCTCGAGATTCACTGTGATAGCTTGTAAAATATTATTCGTACCTATTCACAGCAACAATAAAAGCCATCTCTAACCTAAACTTCGGTCAATTCAAAACATTTTGAAAAGTTGTAAAGTTTCAGGCAATCCAAAGTCGGAGCAGATGCGATCCAACTTCGATCCTGCTACGAAGCTCTCACAATCGATGCCATGCAAGATGCTACTGGCGGGGAGTCCACGCTCTCTAGCTTAGAGCTTTTTTATTTTCGTAAAATATGTTTATTTGTATACTACTAACTATTCATATACTAGTTTATATAGTATTCTCGTGCTTAGCTAAAACCTCCTTCAGTTTCTTCTGTCTTTTTATGCTTCGGCTACATTAGCGGGCGAATATTCGTATCGTGTTGGCGCGACAAAAACATCGTGTTCGGATAAAGGCGATATACTACGCGATGACACGATGTACCCGGCCACATACGTCGCGTTAACACGAATATTCGCCGTAGCCCGCTAGTGTGGCCCCAGCATTACAGTTCTTGTCAAAAGCTTTTCTTCTTTATTTTCAATGAATGAACCTATATTCAGCACTCTGAGCTTCTTTTTCCAATTATTGGCTAAAGTTAAAAACTTCGGAATCTGTTAAAGATGTGACTCAAACAGCTTGAAAATATCCACGTCCTAACTGATTCATGGAGCCACTACTGGTGTGCGCCGTAACTTTCAACGTTTATTTCACTGAGTTTGATGGTCCACGCTCCCGACTCGTTCGAGTTACAATTCTATCTGTCGCACATCAACTGTTTTATTCTTGTAAACGGTGAATGAAAACATCGACAAACTAAATCATATACTAGCGGAAAAAATAGTATGACAATGAGTAGTATGTCTACTCTAATCAGTCATTTCATTTCAGCCTCCTCGTGGCGCACACCGGTAACAGCTAGGCACGGTAAAGCAGTGTCTAGTCTGGCTAATCTTTCCAACACGATGCTACAACAAAATACAGTTGTAGCATCGACACGATAAGAAGAAGTCATTTCATAATGACTGATTACAGTAGACTGCTTTGATGGCTACAAGACATTTAGGAATCTCTATATGTTTGTGTTTCGTAGCATCTTCTTCCTGCCCTTATCCCACTAGGTGGGGTCGGCACAACATGTTCGTTTCTTCCATTCTCCTCTATCATCCGTCATCTCAGTATTCACTCTATGTAAGTATTCTTCAGTAGCATGTAGTTACAAAATTTAAAAAGTTTATTTTTGTGTTAATTTGGCGTTATGTGATTTTCCAGCACACTGTATGTAAGTTTAAACATAGTAAACGAAGTATTTGGGCGTCAGCCAGACTTTACAACTACAAAGTGTCGCTGTACTGTTTAGCTCTACCATTGTATTGGCTCTGAACAGCCACAGTATGAACAAACAGTAGGCATATACTTGAAGCAAATACTTGAAGTATATTATTGTTGTCTATTATAATATGTTGATCAGTGCCTATAGATGCGTAGTAAAATATTTAGAAAACTATATAACTTTCTCCATTACCTAGGTTTTTATTTGTTGTTATTGTTGCCAAAATACTACTACTTCAGGTACCTAAGTTTATTTTGAAATAATATAGAAATGATCCAAGCCAGTAACGTAAAATTAATTCATCCTATCTAAGTTTGCCTACTGTTGTGTTACCGAACTGTGGCAGCTGCCTCCTTAGCGGAATGTACTCGCAGTAATTACGTCCTAATGAAGCTCCACAGAGGAAGTCTTCCAGAAGGACAACTTACTAGCAGTTTATTGGTTAACTAGATCGCTACTTCCAAGACACTACTTTATACTACTTTTTAGTGTATTGAAGTTATTCAGTGCAATGGTGAAAGTAATTAAACACTTATTGCAATAGGTTATGTAACATGATGACTGAGAACGTGTCCTACGTGGTATTGTATTACGTTCGTTACTCGTAAGTTTTTATTTTTTTGTTAGTAAACAAAATCCACAGCTCTTAATATATGATACAACAAACAAGAGTTAAAACCAAATATTGAATTTACATTGACCTCATAATTAATTATGTTATTATTTATAGTAATTAAAATGGTAGTGTGATTGGACGAACTATTTCACAAAGCAATACAAATAAATTATTTAAATATATTTTCATCCTTATAAATTATGTTAGTATTCTATCAGCAATCTAGTTCCCATAATACAAGCTCTGCTTAGTTTGGGTGTGGTGTGCGAAATATTATTTATTATTGATCCCTCGATCACGACTGGTTGAAAAAATCAGCAACATCACAAATCTTTCCCAACAAAGAACAACAATACAATTTGAATACACAACACTAATCTACATTTATCTCCATATAATATGGAGGCGCACAGTTAAATATGGAAATTATTTAAATACCGTTTCTCCATCGAAACAAACGACTCGACTCTACTGAAAAACGTATTCACTGTGCCTTTACACATGCACACAGCTGGATGAACGTCCTAGTTTTTATCTGCACGGATTGATATATTTGTTTCAATTATAACTGAGGCGAACTGTCTTAAATCTCTTCATTAAAGAGCTTATAACTGTTAAAGATTTTACCGTTCCGCTTTACAATCCTGATTTTAAAAGACGTAGCTATATTCGTACATTTAAGACAGTTACAATTTCAAAGGTTGTCGTGCGCATGTGAAAAGGCACTGTAAATGAATGCACATACAATTACGTGTTGCTATGAACGATTTTATAGCGGCTTTTGTTGGATTATCTCGGTAAATTCAATCATGTAAAAAAATGCCTTGTCTCTAGCTGTACTACTAAACAGTACACTAGTAGTAAAAATGACACGCTTGTATGTTTCTAGTACTACCAGTAGTACCTGCAAATGATTAATTTTACGAAATATTCACTTTTGTGTACAATTAAATAAAACAGTAGGTACAATCCATCACATTAATTTATAAACCCGCCCCATATTAATAAAGACGACATCCCGCAGTCTATTTAATTACTCCCCAACATTACGGAGAAAATGAAACGCAAACATGCATTACTCACTCTCTCAGCAGTTAATGAAACATTAGACATTAATGCTGCGCAATGTAACGCGCACATTGTACAATGCGCGAGACGCCACTTGTGCTCACTGCCCACGGGAACAACCGACACTTTTCTACACGACAGTACGACGAGACAGTCATGCACAAAAGTCAAATTGACTTGGTTTAAGTGTTGCTTTTTTGTATGATTCTAACGGCCGGTTTCTCGAACGATGATCAACAAAAAAATCAAATAATTATTATTATGTGTCAAACTCGGATCAATCGTGATTTGGGTTTCCAGAAACCGGCCGTAAATGTTTTTTTGTGATTTACTGAATATTAATTTAGTTCAGCGCAGTAGATATTACAGTTTTTGGTTCTATGAAAACGGCTTTTAATACTGTTAATTTTTGTTAGGTACTTCTTACTTAGTAATGAAGAATACCACTTAGGTAGCTACTGAGGGCATTTACTTCAGATCCATTAGCTAAGTAGTTCTTGGCTCAAACAGAATCACGGAAAATGTAACCACGTTTTCGTTTTATTTGTGCTCATTTTAAGATTAAAGAAAGATTTGTACTTGCATAAATGATCGCCCATACAAATTGGACAATTGATTATTCATTAATACTGAGTCAATTAACTACTTAAAATATACTATAAATATGAATTCATACAACGCCATCTAGTTCCATACCACACAAAGCTTGTACAGTAAAAAACCAGCTTGTTGATAGTATACAGAAAATAAGTCTTTATAGACCATATTTTCGTGCTGATGATAATGATGTGCCTGTTAAGCGTGGATGATGAGCTTTGCAGTTTACAAGATCTTGTTGTTAAAGTCGTCTTCATTTACCTCCCCCTCCTTCCAACCCCTTGTAATAATGTAAGCAATCAGCGAAAATACTCAACTCGCAAATTAACCAACCTCGCCTTGACTTCACGACTGTACCCTGTACACTGTACAGAATGTACAGTGAGATAGAGTTACGTGTAGGATTCAACACACTTTTGTTTTTGACAGTTTTGTAATGTTTGGAGTTCTACAAACAGTTTTTTTATACAACCACCTAATGTTAAGTAGCTATGTGTAATGTTTACTACCTGTATTGATGCATTGTCTTTAGTGAGCATGCTCCACTGAGCAAGTGAGCTGAGTCTCATGCGCCCGTAATTTCATCGACACTTCAATCTCTTAGTAATATGGTTTTTTTTAATGAATGTTTTATAATTTTTTACTAGATTTAACCTGCTTCTCTAATATCATTAACTGTTTTGATCTAAAAGCATTAAATATTAAACATGGCGCCTAACGGACAGCTGTGACTACAATAAACAAACGTCTGATCCGATGAGAACAAAACGTGATTGCGATGTAGTTTTTGATGTTCATTCATACAGACGCTTAGAGATGTGTGGACGAGTGCACAGCTGCGTACCATAAACCTTGCGTCATATTCTGGGTTTATTGCATTTTTCGTTTTACTACTCACAGATTTAGATTTACAATGTGTACCATCAGCATTCGACTCTTAACTTTTACCACGAGCGACTCCGTCACTGTCACATACACGCAATGCAATCGTGAAAAAATGTGAGTCGCTGCGGTACGTGAAGCTAGCTCATCGAGCGGTGCAATGTCACCGCAGTGCATTTAGGATACGCTGCTGGTCTCTCTGATGACATTCACATTTATATGGTTAATATTTTATATTTTAATGGAGAAGGCGTGCACTTTCTGCCTAACCGTCAGTCTTATCCACAGAAAATAAAGCCTCATCCTGACCACAGTCCAGTGGTGCTCTACTATGAGTAGTAGGTTCTTATAATAGGCTGGCACCTGTCACTGTGGAACGGAAGTGTATTCTTAATTCATAGAACATTGTTACTTACTACTTTTAATTCAACTGTATAACGCAGTGTTATACGTTTCACAGTGTTTAAGGTAAAAGTGGACAGCGGCATATTTTTTTCTAAAAGTAAACACTTTACTGAAAGTTTAAAAAGGTCCTTATTTTCCTTAATTCCAAAAGTGTTCCTAAGCTCTCAAAATATTACTTCAAAGTTACACCCCAGTTATAAGTATTAAAAATTACAGCAAATTGTGTCCTTTAAAAGTACATTATAAAAACACTTTTCCAACACGCCATATTGTAATACCTTTTTGGGTAGACAAAGTCCTTTGTCGGCGTCCCCGAGGCCCCGGGGCCACGGGGCCTCGGGGACGCCAAACGATTATATTCCGTGTTGCTTTCATAATAAAATACTTCTTTGCGATAAGGATACTATTATTATGTACCTGTACATACGTACTTACTTTTAACTGAAATAGCTGGTTTTTATAATGGTCACCTCGTCGTAGTGAACCTATTTATTTGATTTCATTTTCAGTTAACCTAAATTAATAATTGATCAACTTAATAAAGGCTTTGAGAAAAATGTAGTTCACTAGAGGTTTGTTCTATAGAAGCTATTGTATACTTGGGGAAATTTAGTAAATCCGAGAAGTGGTCCCCAATGATCCCTGAACATCCACAACAATAAAAACTTTCCCAATTACCTCAACAGCCAATTTTTTGATCACAATTATTAGGATGGCCCCATTCCGCAGCCGCTCCATTTGAACGTCAAAGAGGATCCGGATTGGGACAAAGAAATACGGGATTTAGGGAAAACGTAAATAATTAATGGTCGGAAGAGGAACAATTGTGGGCAGTTAAAAAGGCAGCTTTAGCCGGAAATAACCAAACAGCGCTGAAGGCAATAGCGCTAGCGCTTTGATGTATACTCAAGTCCTTTACAATCTTTTTTTACTTTGAAAATTCAAATAACCGTCATTAAAATAATCATCACTAGAATAGGATTTTCTTCGGTTGGTTTTACTGACGTAGACGTATCGTTCGATGAACTGTAGCTCAAGTCAAATATTCCACTGAATATCATGAACCTGCCCGGATTGGCTTAAACTAGATTTACCTAGGTCTCTCCCTAGGTGGTGAAACACCTTCGGAGATACCTAAATAAGCTTTGTATTAAGCTCCTCAACTAGTCTTTGCTAGCACATTTCAGACGCCTTACGCGTACAAACCATTTTCTCAGACTTAGGTACAACGTTGTTTTTTTTGTTACACAGACGACACGTTACCTTCTCGATATCGTATCGTACCATTTTTTTCTACAAGATTCGTTGACGATGGAGTGCAAATCCTCTTAGATATTTACAATGTCATGTATAGCTCTTTATATTGAACAACTGTAGTATGGAACGTAAAAGGTCGTAATATTTATATCGAATAAAGTCGCTGTTCGCTCATAACAACGCAATGAAACTCCCCGAATCACCCTTCTTCAACCCAATAACATATTCGCTCAATATATTACCCAAAACACAACAAGCTATACAATGTCGAATTATGGCACCATGGTTGTTGTATAAAGAGTTATGACATTTTTGTATTTTTGGCTAAACTTGATTAGTTAAAGTTAAACTTAATAAATATATAAATTTTAGTAAACTAGTAATGATGTTTTGAATGTGTAAAATGACAAGGATCATTAAGAATCTGATATACTCATTGATATTAAAAAATGCAGTAAAATTCAATGTCAGAGCTCTTTTTAGAAATTCTTTCAGTATTACACGAACCAGTAATGTGGGCATAGGTAGGTACATGGGCTTGTGCAGTATTGCCGCGATTCCATCCTATATTCGACAAGTCGGCAAATTCTCTACATGTCGACAAATTCTCGACATGTCGACATCCCGTCATTATTAGATTTATAGGGACACGGGCCCGATTCGATGTAGGTATTGCGAAATGAGCGAACATGAGGGAACATGTCGCCAAATACAAGTGGCCATTAATAATGCAGTGATTGTCATCAATAGCTCCTTTGTTTGGTGTATATAGATTTACTTTAGCGGTCGTTACATCTGCCGACACGATATTATAGAACCTTGTGTATTAGACGTACGTTCGATGGGTCACGAACGCACGGGTCACAACGCCTGTCTGCCTGTATTAAGAACAAGCATTTTTGAAATGGCAAACATTTCCGGTTTATAATGTCTGCCTCTCTTAGAACGAACTATTCCTAGTTTTAGATAAGGCGTTACGTGAAATGTCAATAAAATACTTACTTATCATTCTATTCCGAAGATTAGGAGAAATAATGAGAATACTATGAGATCGACCGATATTCATAATTGTTTATCATGACGTCTCGGTATCGGTCAGTGTGCTAAAGCCATAAGATGTAATATATTAAAAAAAAACAGTGAATAAACTTTCTAAACCTGTTTTATCTTATATATGTTATAAATATTTTGCAAATTCTAAGAAGACGAAACAATAACGAAACATTGTCCACTCTGTGGATGTTAATGTTTTCTAACAAACCTAGCATGTTTTAATTATACAAATAATGTTTATTTGATTATTTGAATACGAAACTAACAAAACTCTTTTTACGTGTAAAATTACATTATAATATCTGAATAAATGAACATCTCAACAGTGAGGTAGCTAGTCTGCAGTCGGCTGCTATTTTTTGTTGTTTGTTTATCAGATTCGCTCTTATTAAGATCTAACGTTTTACTAATACGACTGGCGTTATAAAACCGACAATAATTAAGAATATGGATTTCTAAATTTTATTATCAAATTAAAATTATTTGATCTCTACAATGCAAACAAATAAATAAAATAACGAACATAATAAAACATGATTTACATGATGACAGATGACAGACATTGGGGGGACAGATTGGTTAGTAGATGATAATAGAAATCAACAGATTATGCGTCTTAACATGCAAACATTTTAGTTTTTAGATTAAAAACATGTTTTCAATTTTGTTATGGCAGTTAATAGACGGAGCCAATTTCGTAAGAAAAATACAGATGGCCTGAGAAATGAAGACAAGGTTTGATTCAATGAACACAGATATCGAACTGAAGAAAACCATTAAAATAGTCGTTCCGATTTCTATCGAGAATTGCCTGTTCCCGAGTTAACATGCTGAATGAAATATGATGGGATTTCGATTCAAATAAATGTATAAATCTACTTTTAGCCGGGGAAAGGGCTTTATGATTATTTTATTGTTATGTAAATTCTATGAAAATCTAACGATCTTCTCTAACATTTTATCAAACGCGTTACAACGAGTATTAGCCTTTCAATGCTGTAAGTCTTGGGTTCGATTATCACCAAGAACATATTTTTACGTATTCTTAGTGGGATATATATATCATAATGATTGTTCTGTGCCTCAATGTTTCGATGTTTTTTTCTAAACTTTATCCTAGGAAATACGGTGTTTAATTTGTGCTCGTTTTGTATAAGCTTGTTATATTTGTACGAATAATTTAATTTCTTATTTCAGGTAAGCTCCCGCTAAATATCACTTCGCGCCGTTCTAGCTACATTAATACAGTAAGTACTTCATTCCAGTAAATGATATTCAACGGAAACCGGCAAAATATAAAAGTAAAAGCGAATCTAGTGAGTAATGAAATCACAAGGTTGCTTAGCCTCGAAGAGTAAAGTCCTCTATAAAGCGAGTTTAAGATGTTAAAAAAGTTTCTATTCTTATTTGTTTGAAATTAACTTGCCACAGAATATTGAACTTTGTAAATATCGGATAAATTATCGCTCAGTACCGGAAAGTGTAATATGTATAAAATTGTTGGATTCATGTTTAAAATCATAATGCTGATTACTTTTAAATATGTAGAGGGTACGTAATATCGTGTTTGCTTAACGCTTGACATCACAAGTAGATATTTAATTAACTTGAGGTAAACTATAATATTTTTTACCAAAGATTTATGTGAGAAACGTATAAAAATCCCGCAATTTATTTTAACATATAGAGTGGAACTGGTGACACAGTCCCTGTGACATCTACTTACAAGTACGAGTTCAACTAAAAGTAACCTAACAATTCCTTTTTATCTCGCTCTCGGCGATACATTCCCGGGATCTCGCATTTCCCGGGATGTCGGGCGAGTCCCGGCCTTAATTCAATCCGGGACAACATCTGGATCGAAGGAGCCATGCTTTGTTAAAAAGTACGGACAAGTTCGCGAGACACTTGTATTGAAATCGTGCGATTAAAATTGCGGTATTGTTAACCAAAATACTTATTCCACTTTATTTCGACGGCCATATTTATGATATTTTAAATTAATTACAGCCATCAAAAAATCTACAGAATAAATATGATAAACTTATTGTATAAGATACCAATCTGTACCAATCGAAGCGTATTAAGATACTGACTGAATTACCGCGCTAGATGGCAAATAAATGAGCTTAGTCAAGCGCTCGGTCTAGTCTCCACATTGGCTCGGTCAAACGGTCTCAAGAATATTGTTAGCGATGGTCACCCCAGGCCGGGACAAGATGAGCTCGGCTTTAAATAATTTAGTTTTTCGCTCCTTAGAGAAATGCATTTCTTGTAGTTCCAACTTGTTTGTTAACGCTGCGCTGCTTTTATTATGCTGTGGAAACATTTTAAAGCGAAATGAGAGTTGTGGTAATAGCGTCCGGGGAACGCGACGCTTTCTAACCATTTGCATACCAATATAAGATAATGTTCCTCCGACTAGTCGTGTCTAATTGATGTTCAAAGTTGATACATGCATATGAACAGAGATCTTTGAATTTTGATTTTTTTTACGGATACGGATGCGTTACGGATGGTGAAACTAAACAAAAAATATTTTGAATTGTGAATTTTTTTTTAAAAAGATTATATATAAGGTTTGCTCACATTTTATTTTAAAGAAAAGTTAATTAGAAAAGTTAATCTTAAAATTACGTTAAATAAAACGTTTTTCAAGCTAACTATTCTTGTCTTTAAAGACACCGCCTCAAATACAAAATACCATCTAAATATTTAATTAAATTAAGTGATACCGAGACTGACCTCAAATACGTACTTAGATAAAATCGACCCCTGACACCATTTCCATTCAAATTCTTATCCAAAAGCACATTATCCATATTTACTTCCAATGTAATAACAACAACCTGCTCATACCTGACCATATGTATGGTGTGTTCAATCACATGTCATTTGAATGTCCTGACCACTCGCATTCGAAGATCTGGAACAAAGGGTCCATGACATGGATATCCATTTAGGTACTGATGCGGTGTTGCCACTGACGAACCCTAAATTGTATCACAGATTAGCAATGTCCGACGAAAATACCCGTTTATCTGTCCCGCTGAAAGGTGATACAAGGTGTAAAATAACTATTTCCCAAATCATAGTTTAAATGCGTTTATACCATACAATGATTTTTTTAGAACGTAGGAACTAGTTTGTTTTTTTAATAATTCTATATTTTACAACATGCATTATTACCTACTTACACAAAATGTGGATGAAAGTTCTGTTATTTCAAGTTTAAAAGCTCTACGATTGAACAATAAGAGTGTGAGTTCAGAATAGTTCCAACAGGGTTCAAACTATTGCTTAAATAATTCATGATTCTTCGTCTGAATATCGCTTCGTCTGGTTTTTGTTAGTGATTGTTTCACATCGTGTATACAGCATGTATAAAAAGGTTGGGTTATATACAGCGTGTTTAAAACGGGCGCGTCCATCACGACCCATTATACGTACTGGGGCATAAATCCGCACCGCGATCCGACCGGAATGGCCCATTTCAACCCATTGCACCACCTGGCATTGTTCCTGATTCAGTGCGAGCGATCGAATTTGATTTCTATTACGTCGAGTGAGAACTCAAATAGCTATAGCACTTGGACAGATACTTGTACCGTTACTTACATTAACGTAGGTTTGAGTAAAATCGGAATCAGATTTTTAAATAAAAAATATTTTTGTCTTTAGCCAAATTATAATAAGCTGTAGGGACAAGTGACTTCTCTCATTTTGTAAAAAAAACACATTCTATCAGACTAGCTGTAACACCACATTTAAATTGGATTCCTTTTAAGTTTCCAGCACTTACTCTATTTTATGTGGCGATAAAACTATTTGGTTGCTGATAGGAATCGATAGCCGGAACCGAACCTGCCATTACCTTCACAATACGTATTTCGGCTCCAGGAAGCGACGCGACTCATGCAGGCTGTATTTCTGCCAGAAAAGGGGGAGAGAGGTAGGGGTGAGGGGGGACGTTCAAAAACACTTTATACATTATAAAAACTAGTAAAGATACTGAGCTATTTCGATCGCCAAAAGTCTCATACGGTAACGTAAACCTTTTATAAAAAAAAATAACATATCTGGTAATAACTATGTTGCTTTAATGAAGTGGTAAATAACAGCGTTTAAGTGACATCTGGACATCCTTCCATTTTTATTTTCATATTTTAGGGAATGATCACTAAGAATTATAAAAATTACTAGGTTTTAACAGTAAATAAATATTCAGGGACATTTTACACATCTCTAGTCCCAACTAAGCAAAGCTTGTACAATGTTATGTTTGTTTTAATGTATGATCGTCGACGCTATAATTGGTAGGAACAGGCATGCTGCCTGCGGTGAGCGAGGCTGTTCCACCAGGCAGCAGGCAGCATTGATCTGTCGCGCAATACACAGAACACAACGTGGAGTAGGGCTGCCTCTTACCAGGCGGCAATTAACAATATGCGTGTAAAGAAACGGTGCCATGAAAGTATAAACAGTCGGAAAATATTATTAGAACGAATTAGATAGACTTGCCAAGTAAGTTTTTGCAACAAGTGCATAGTACAAAAACAAGTAGCAAATTGATTTGTATGCGGTCATCTGCTCGCAAAAAAATCTTACATTTTTGGATGCGAAATCTCCACTTATGTATTATAAACTCAACTCAGTAATTTTGTCAGATCTTCCAGTTCTTGGTGGCAGCCCTTCCCAAATAAGAGGTAGAATGATCATTGTTTTGTCTCTAATTATTGGAATCCACGCCCCGAGTAATTGGAACGGTCTAGACGCGGCCGAGAGCATTCATACAGTTAATGAGGCAGCCGCAGAGAGGCACAGTGCAGAATGCCTACAACTCACACAAAAAGAACTTGCTAAGAAACCTGCATCAAAAATATCAAGATATCTAAAACAGAAAGATTGCGAGATTTATTTAAAACATCGTTAAGGAAGAAACAACACTCAAAGTAATTTTTTAAGCGTTTATATTAAGTTCTTAAAACAGTTTTCTTAATCTTATCCTTAGTAGAATTAATTATTCTAAAGCTTTCATAAATCCATACCCATAAATCCTTTCTTTCCATATGCCACATTACTGCGAAGTGTTTGTTATCTCAAACGGTGCATCAAATTTATCTTTGCACACTCCTTCTGTCTCATTTACGCCACTTAATCTTTGCCCCTATAGGGTGCCCACAGACGGGAGACGTTCATGACGTAGCTATTTATCAGCGGAGATTACAGCCACCATTGATTGGAACACGCCCAGGATCTAGGATACGGGGGAGATGGCTGGTATTGAGGTTATCAATAAACTTGGTGTAGGTAATTGATTTAAAAATCTTATTATAAATACTAGTCAATAATACTCGTACATTGATGTTGAATGAAAAAGTGACCTCTCAAAGATATGTCAGCTTACATTACTTGAAGTATGGTTTACAGAGAGTTTCTATCAATATTAGAACCAGGCGTCCAAGAAATTGTCCCGAATTATGACAAAAACACTACGACTAGTTGCATCAATTATTTTATTTATAACTTTATTTAACGATGTTTTCTTTCTTTTAAAGTGCAGTCTTTTTCCAACTGCACTTTATTTATTAAATAAAAACTTTGAGTTCAAAATACAAAATTTGAAGCAGGTCAGGAGGTCGCTTCCACTCTACCGGTAGCAGTCACCATTTTTCCAAGTTATCTTGATTTATTTCTGTAGATAACTAGGTACACTTAAATGGTTATGTTCTACCATTCCAGCGCAGAACAATACAGTCTGACAAAGAGCCCTATCACCTCTAATAATAACTCCTCGCCCATTCAACACCAAAGGGTTGAAACAGCCCCTAATAGCGCAAAGATATGCTAATGTTCGAATGGGGCTGGTCACGCGACCTGGGGCCATGGGGGCGAGGGGGGGGGGGGGGGTTATTTATCTGTCTGTGTATCATCGGCGAGGAATTTACCGTGAAAGTGGTGTAATGTGCTTGTAATTTTTACTGACTTTGTAATGGATGGGGGTTCTTTTGTAATCGACGCCAGTGACGTTTTTTACTCAATATTTTTTTGATGTTTTGCTGGCGGAAGACAAGCGTGGAAAAGTCTTAAAGATCATTACAGCAATTGTCTCTTAATAAAACGTAAATTGTTTAGTACAGTATGAATGATTCTCTTCAAGATGGATAACTTAATCATCTATACTATATAATATAATAATAATAATAATAATAATATTATAAAGAGGTAAAGTTTGTATGTTTGTATATTTGTTCAATTGTAAGGGGTAATCTCGGGATCTACTGAACCGATTTTAAAAATTCTTTCACCAATAGAAAGCCACATTATTGCTGAGTGTCATAGGGTATATTATATTTTCAAAAAAAATAGGTATCCTTACTAAAATTTCAATTATGCCCAACGAAGTGGGCACGGGTCAGCTAGTTATTTATAAAATTACTACATGCCATTTTATTTTTATAATTTTCAAAGCAAACCTTTGCACAAGAGACTTCTAACAAGCAGTTTCTTTATCCCCACAACAAACCATTATGTATATCGTAAACGCAACGTGTTTCCCCTTAACAGTAGCTAATAGGCATTGCGGAGTCAGACCCCTTGTTCAGAACGGCACTGGTTTCAAGATTTTTCCTTTGAAATTATGTAGGTACTTACCTAGAAACCTAATAATCTTGTTCAAAAATTTTTGACAAGACTAATTAAACAAATAACATGAAAATAAGTTCAAATAGCCGATTAACTAAGATGCCAAAGATTATTTTAGAATAAACATAGTTATCGCTTTTGTAACTAATTACTGATAACGTGATTACTTTCGGCATCGGCTCATTGGTTATCTTACCAAAACATACTAATAATAAAAAAATAATAATAAAAAGATTTATTTCTCTCAACAATAGGTATAACATCAAATTTGTAAGTAAGTACATATTACTTTACATTGTTATTTACTAAATTATAGTTATAGTTATATACTAATTGAATAACCTTTATATTTTTGTAATTGAATGTACAAACCACGAGTTTTGCAAGCTATGTGAGGGTCTCGCCAGCATCAGTAACTAGTGCTAAGTGCACCGTGTAGGTACTGTATGGGGGTGCCAAGTATCGCACTACAGTTAATTGCGAACTCGCAGCCAGTCGGCCGGACGACTCGGGTTCCGTATTTAATAACAGGATATAAAAACCTTGAGTATCTTTAACGTAACTTGTTAATTGTGTTTACTATACTTGAGTTTTACTTAATAAATAATTTTAACAAATAAAGAAATTTAAATTGTTAACACTATCAGTGGACGTGTCTAGTGTGACCATTTGTATAAATTCTAAAATGTGTGTTGCCAGTATTGGCTCTATCTTTCACTATGACGACTACGGATACTGTCCTGCCAGTAGCTCTACCTAGCTTTTTAGTTTAACTAAATGATGATATAAAACAATTAAAATGTCCCACCGATGTAAATGAATTTGTAAATGTTTGTGAATCTCTCTTACTTGATAGACACTATTTTAAATTGAACTGTAATAAACATTATTTCGATAAAATTGCTACGGAATCTTTGAACCCATTACACACTCTTAGCGGTTATTTATTTTTATTGGGCACTCCGCCGCCCACCGCGCGGCTTGCGGCGCCGGGATTCGATCCTGCTACGGTCTCAAACGGTGAACGAAATTGTGTTGATTGGATTGCAATCTATTACGTACTTAAAAGAAGGAAAACATTCTCGGACTTACCGACAATGATAAACTGATGCGAGGTAAAGTGTAATGTAGTAAAGTATGAATTGATTGGGACCACTGAACATCCTATGTATTTTAATCCTTAACACGAGTCACCATAACAAAGTGTAGTTTCAAGTTAGAAAATCGAAGATTTAAAAACGTTTAAAAGCTGGCGACATTAAAAGCATTCTGATGTTCCCAGTCGGCTCGCCTGGCGTTTATATGATTTCATAAAATACATTCTTATTTCTCAAAAATGGAAGGATATTTTTATAACATTTTAAAAATAAATGATTTTTCGAATAACAGTGTAAACAGATATGTAATAGTTACATTTATTTGAAAAATTTATTCTACTCATTTTGCTCGAAACTCAATTACAGGGCGGCGGCAAAATAATAAATATCGTAATATCGGTATCGAATATCGAACTCTCGATTCCGATACTATCCACTAATATTCACAGGTGTAGATATTCGGACTCGCAATGAAACAAAAGCTGTACTCTGCAAAGTGAAACGAAAATTAGTATTGATATTTTCTTAATTAAGTCCTGTGTTTTCATTTGTGGGATATAGGCATATTACACATTGATTTTATATAAGTATACTTAACATATTTTTTTTCTACTAAGACCTAAGTATAAAACTGGTATATTAATAATATTAGTGTGCTTTTTAATGAAATGAAATAAAATATATAGATACTTAATAATAATTTAGAATAAATCATAAATCAGTATAATCAGTTTTACGTACATAAATACGAGGTTCATGCCAAACCGCGAATATCCGGTGTTTTCCCTCACCGGGGAGGCGCCGTGGTGCGTGTAAGGCGGCGCGCACACCGGCGTAATGAGCCGCCTTTGAGCGATGCACATTGTCTGAGACACGACGGGATGGCGGATATTCAATGAAGATGATGCTTTAACCTGAAGAAAGTCTCCTATGTAGTATGATAGCCTGTGGACTTGCTCTCAAAACGTTTGCTGGCTCCGGGTGGAACATTCCATGGAACATACCACTATCAGCTATTGATCTGTAAACTACTTTCTTCATAATGTAGAAATTTTGTGCAAAAGCTTTATCAAATTTATTTCTAAGAATGAAATCTCATAAAAGTTCTGAGAAAATCCTTAATAACAATAACAATAATTTAACATCAACTTCGTATGAGAATCATAAAAATACAAAGTTCAGTAGATTCTACAAAGAAAAAATATTTACTCGCTTTTGAATAAAACTCACATTGAAATTGCAAACTTTCTCGTTCAAATTCTTTCGACTCGCTCGATAGCCATTTCACATGTTATTGAACGGCGTCTAAACGGCATTTTGGACACCGACATCCATTCAAATTGTGGCTTAAACTTTTTGCAAGATACTTCTGCCCCTGTGAATATGAAAAGGCACTAAACTTTGCAAGTTTCAAGAATATGAATCCAATGTGCGATGAATATTAATCACAGATAATGAAATCTCAAAGTGGGTGATTTGGGGTGATTCAGGGCGTTTTGTGAACTGCCATGGAGGGGAAAGGGGGGGGGGGATGATTGATGGCGAGGTGCCGCGGACGATCAGTTATTTTTTACAAGGGATGTCACTGACGAATTACATTTATTTAGCAATTTAAGACATTAAATTTTATACAAAAACGAGTCAAATGTGATAAAAAATATTGCCAAAAGTTAAGCTGCATTTAATGCGGATCGAAAACGGTAGGTTTGCTCGAAGTGCTAGTGCTGTGCTCGCATTGCTGTGTTCCGGATCGAAGTCATTTGTAGTTATTACCTTTTGAGAAACATCAACGAACAATAAATATCACTTCATTTCATCAAGTATCGGTTTCTTTAATCACGTTTGAATGAAGAACTATCGCAGCCTATCATAATAAACAATACAAATTATGAAGTTACAGAAAAGTGTTAATAGAACTAGCGCTATGATCAAAGTTTATGCATTTTCAATGCAATTTTCTTCTTCATTTTCCAGTGAGTCTAGAATTGTTTTTCCTATAGTGTTGCTCCGCGTACAACTAGGTTTAGCAGAAAATGAGGTTTCATCTGAAATCTCGTGAATATCTCGCGCCGCGCGTGCCCTGAATCCAAGATGGCGGCTCATTCGACAATACGACTTTTTGCGAATTGTACTGGGGTCTTGGGAAATAATCTTCTAAATAGCTACTTATATATATGTGATACAGTATGACTGACGGTAAGCCGCAAGTTTATATGGTGACAAGGATTAATAAAAATAAAAACAAACGTTTTACTTTATGTGGTTAATAGAGATCGTATCTCATCTTATCATTTGATTCCTTTATAAACGTCGTCTATGAAGATATTTGCTTTTGATAAAAGAAAGGGGCCGTAGAATTGATTAAAAACATGTCGACTAATGGACGTGTTGTGTGGGGCATTGCACCGCGTCCATAACATGTGCTAATTACACCGAAACCTTTCTAACCAATACAGAAATGCTTAGTTGCACAGATACGGTGGTAGTACTTCCCTTGACGAGCCTTATCCCAAAAAGTACCGCGACATGTTTATTGATTTCCCTCAAATAAATTAAGGCTTTATTATTTTCAAAACAAACAAAGAGTTTCTTCGTGAAATAGACAAAGCAATATTTCACTTATGAAAGTAGCAATGATAGTTTATTCCGCAGGGACGCTCAGCCACAAGCAATGTGCGCGAAGTACAGTCCACCGCCATAACATGTATAGTTTTTCATCAATTTAATATGGTGTGTACTTGCAGATTTAAAGAGAAATTAGAAGATTTATATATTGAAGATATATAGAAGATATATAGAATATATAGAAGATATATAGAAGATAACTCAGTTTTATTTTAAATCTTTATATGAAAATACTGGCTAAGAGTTGGTTTTATTTGGAAACCAATGGGAAGCCTACGGCGTAGCCCCCGTAGCTAGCTTCGTAGCGCGTGTAAACGAGTAACTACAAAGTGATTCTTTCATAGCTCAGACGGTAATAGCGCTGATTCTCTGCGAGTTGTCGGTTCGATGTCCAGTAAAAATATTTGATTTTTTTTTATGGTTATGGATTTAAATTTCGTTTCTTGCAGCTCTTAACATTGATAAAATAATGCATTTTTTAATACATTTCGGCGGCTGACAGTACGTACAGTTACGCTGACTGTACGTTATGTGTGACGAATGCCTCTCGCGTCCTCACAATGTGATAGTTTCCTCCGTGTGTGTGGGGAGGGTCTTGGATTCCAACAGTAAACGTTGTTATCTATTGTTTTGGTTACATTTTCATCACGAATCTGATGATTTTTTTACTACATTTATTTATTTATTTCTCTCACTTATTTTATTATGACATATTACTTATCTAGGCAAACGCGCTACACCGTAGACCGCATCATCACTTAACATCAGGTGTGATAAAAAAATATGAATAAAGAATTTAATGGTTGGGCTTGAACGGTCTTTTTGTAAAAAAGTGGGGTTACCCCAATAGAACGAGTCAGTGATAAGTCTTTTATGTTATATTTTTAATTGCTAAACAAACCTTTGCCTGGTATGAGGGGTAATATAATCTTTAAAGATTTTATTATAAAACCGCTTTGTATTTCATATGTAACCTATCTAGTTATAATGCTGGACAAAGGGCTCCCCCAGTTCGTTATGCAACTAATTTTTTCGTCTTATTTTTGACAAAGAACTGCTTGTTCCACGCATTATGGTAATCTGGACTCTCGCAAGACCCTGGACAGTGGATGGTCACCCTATTAGACCTCATTCATTATTCATTTTTATGGAAATCTGCGCATTTTTTACAAGACTAAGGGTAGGAAAATTAGTGACAGAGATTGTAGATTGTAAGGGCTGATTTAATTTTGAGAAAAACATAAAAATGATCCTTATTCTTAATTTTGTTTTTATACTAATCTTAAACTCAAAAGATAAAAAGATTTGTATTCAGTGCCCACAAATGTTTTTATTTCAATCCTGTCTATGCGGTTCTTTTACATAATTAACATTTTATGTTTTATACTTTAGAAACAAAAAAATGTACAAGATCACTTAAATTATTTGTATAAAACAAATTATAGTCATATTATGCATGGACTTTTAAAAGTTTAAATGCACAGTTTTCCAAGTTTAGGATCCCAATTCGCAATGTTTTCCAACAATTTCTTCCGAGTTCGCAGACTCGTCATTGAATCAATATTGTGGGACGTTAGTGTCCCCGTTCCTGTGAGTGGGACAGTGTGTGGTCACCTACTGTCTCCGGCTCCTAGCGGTAGGGTGACCAATAAGTACAGAATTATAAAAATGCTATATATATTTTATCTTTAGTTCTGTAACATGAACATTTGTCTCTATAGTTTTCTTTACTTTGTTTACGTTAGAAAACAAGTTAGTTATTTTATTTTAAAAAAACTTTTTAAATAACTATCATAACATGTTCCCTGACACGCGGCATTTTAATATGTTAAATTAGTTGTTAAATAGCCTCAGTACTAAACATCAAGGTTATTGCTTTAACAGTCATTATGAATTCAAAGGATGCAAGTAAAAAGTTCAGTAAAGAGAGACACATTGTCCAAGTTAAATCAAAAAGTAACTTAAACGTCTTACAGAAAAGTTACGAGCTTTTCTTTGCGAGAAAAATAACTATTTGATGAGTTCCTACAAAGTTGTGTTTACTTTGCTTTCAGCTGTTAATGTTTCAACAAGAAACTTTTCAACTTAACTTGCGTAAAACCAAATGACCATGCTACCATAGTTTTAATAAATAACCGTATAAAAATACACGTCGTAAAATAAAACGCAGAAGTAAACAAACGAAGGAGCACAAAGCCGCACTCCCCAACACTTCCAAATAAAACATACAATCATTTCCGAACAAAAGCTTAATACAACTTCCCCAAAGAATGCTTCTACCCCATTACCTACACTTTGAGGGGATGACGTCACACTCGACCACGACCGATGTCCCGGTCTGTCATGGTCACCCTGGCTGTGCCTCGCAATTGAAAACCAACCTTATTTGATGGCAATAAAACTTGATTTGGAATGACCGGGACCACAATACAATAAAATAGAAAATCAACTGTATTTTCGAAAGAAGGTTGAAGTTCGTTTGAAGACGTTCTGTAAAAGATTAAAACTGTGCAGTTGAAAATAAGCCATGTGAGTTTGAAATAAGATCTAGATTTGTTTGAAATGCTTCAGGTAGTGAGTTTAATTCGAGTTTTGGGTTAGTGTGTGCGTCTGAATCGTCACGAATAGGAATCATTCGAGCAGAACTGAGCCACGGCGCGGCGCGGCGCTGTGGTTCTCAGTTTTAAACCAGATTTTATGGAGGATTTGGGATGTAGAGAGCGACTGTTTTGTTTTGTAAACAGCACATTCTGAACTATAACTATGTGCCTGCTTTCATAAATAATTTTGAAATATTTTTTACGTCAACGCTAATGTTTTCAATACCTGTAGTTAGTGAACTAAAAAAAATAGAGAACAGGAAACACAGACGTTCCCGTTTAAACTACTATTAACAACTTTAGATACACTTGACTGCAAAACAATGTAATTTAAAATATTACGTGGTGTAAAATAAACAGCTTGAACCCAACTTTGTATGAGAAAGAGTCTAATTTCACGCTTCGAGTACATTTTCCGGCTGAGAGTTTTTAAAAAGTCACTTCCGTTATAATCTGCTCTTCATAATCATAGCAGTAATCGTGGTAGTAACCAATATACTATACCTACCTAAAAGTTTATAATTTTGTTCAATTAAAATCATTTCGTACTAACTAATATTGTATTTTTTTTATGTTAAATCCTTTTTTTACTAGTATAATTCAAACGTAGCTTCTTGATCACAACACAGTGGATAGCGGTCATACTTTTCTAAAAATCAGGGCCTAAGCCGGACGTCCTGCCAAGTAATATCTGCTGAATTTATTTTAACTCGAAATTTTAAAATTCAGCATTATCGAATTTCAAATCTTGCCAAAATGACGGAAAAAGTTTCATTTAATCAATAAATCTTGCGATTTGGACTTAACAACGTATCAAGAACCTTTATAAGCACATACAGAAAATACAGAAAATTATATATCATATAAAAAAACGGCAGGAACCAGGCCGTAAGTTTCTTGCCCGTTCTTCTAGGATCTGGTCGCGTGGAACTGGCACCTAGAATCACCTAGTATGTAAAACGATTCTAAATGATCCATATGATTTTACTGAATAAAGCAATTTTGACTTTGACTTTGACTTATCTATTCATTTTACAACATCTGAAGAAAGAATATTAAAATACACAACTACACAGAAACTATTCCAAAACTATCTCGCACTGGCAACATTGTTTATCAGTTTTACAGATGAATTTTACATGTAAAAAGATGAATTGCAAAAATTGAAAATTTATTTTGAACTGATAGGAAACTTCAATGATGGATCAGCTAAGCATCATGAATGGATGTAACATCAATGGTGTGCAAGCTGCCTTCACACCGGATCTATCCGGCGATTCATCAATTTCAATAAAGGATGTCGACACCACACGTGCCCCTTTTATTTTTCCCGAAACAATGATTTTCAGCAAACTTTTCCTCATTCTATTTTCGTATATTGATAAAATAATAGTTATTCGGAAATAACTTTGAAGATTTGTCCTAATTCTAAGTGACGTTGAAGATGTTGAAGGAACACATCAGCTCGGCACGCGAGGTTTTTTTTTTTTATGCATTATAGGCAAACGCTTGGCCGCAATCACATCTGATGTTAATGAAGATGCGGCCTACGGTGTAACGCGTTTGCCTAGATAGAACCTATTCAGTCTCCTCTTGAAAACATCCAAATTGTATGTATCTGGAAACACCGACGCCGGCAAGGAATTCCATTCTTTCGCGTTATATTTTTATAGGTTATGTTTTTTTCGGTTGATAAGACTGGATAGGCTGTGAGAATGGTATGTGTAAGGCTTTACAACCTTACGTCGCAGAGACGGATGGACGTGCAGCAATCAATGCATTTGTTTAGCAGATATTATCACTTATTTGCTCTTATCAACACCTACTCAAAAAAAATATTAGTGAAAAACATTGTTTGTCGCTCACCAATAAAATATTGTATTGGTGAGCGACAAACAATGTTTTTCACTAATATTTTTTTTATAATGAGTTCTAATCCTAAGGCTTTAAAAATTATACAAAGGACTTCTCAAAAGGATTTTAAGGCTGATGATATAATACATTATTTAATAGTGATAACTACAATTTCCATTGATATAGCTAGCTATACAAATAGCTACGACCAGCTACCGTTCTTGTGAACTCTGCAAAAATGTAACACAATTAAAAAGTGCAATTCCGGATAGTTTTTGCACAAAGCTTGTTCAAACTGCAGTAACAAGGTTGGCAAATGTTTGTACAACATGACGGGACGAGACCTGCAGAGGCATTGTATACTACAGTGCACAACTATAGCTGAAATAACCAACTCATCTTTTATCATTTTTTTCATAATAAAGTGACGGACAATATGTAAATAATTTAATTTTTAAATTATTTTATTATAATAACTGTTAAATACAATGGGTTTACGTCTTTCATACTGCGTCGTGAGTTTGGTTCTCACCTCAAAAAACTGAATTAAAAATATGCAAGAATTCTATTAGTAGTCTAGTAAGCATAATAATATAAGGATTGTTATTCTAAAACAATAGTTAATTCTAAAGTAACCAAACGAAAAAGCTGAGCGACAATTTGTAAGCTAATAAGGAATATGGATATCATCCTTAGTGTTCACACTTGCATACGGTTCATACCTGTAGTTCATACTCGGGCTCTATTAGCTCTCAGTGCGCGATAAAACTGCATGTAACGACCTAGAACTGGTTAGTAGCGGTTGTAACCGGCTAATTAGCGGCGGGAACTACAGCTGTACTGGTTATGGCGTTTCCGGTTTCAGTTCAAAGTTTTTAGCATGCTACAATGTTGCCTTGATGACTAGAATAGAAATGGAAACAGCCCACCTGATGTAAAGTGGTAACCACTGACCGTTTCCCAATCTATAATTGTGCTACACTCACTACGAGTACACTACGAGTACAGCCCCGCACGCCCCTTGGATCTCCCAAAAGATCTGCTTATCAGGCTGATCGCAGAAGAAAGCACCAAAAAAATAATTAAGTAGCCATCAATTAACATATTAATGAAAAGCTATATTTCTGATCACTACCTACGTATTCTAAAACCGACTTAATCCAATCTGTATTATTTTGAATAGAGCGTACCTATTTATTAAAACCGAAACAAATTATGAAAATAATTTGCCAACTTACCAAATAAAGGTTCCAAATCACAAGAAACAACAAAGAAGATTAGTCCAACAATCAGAACAATCACGTCGCGGTCCCGGGTTCTAATCCAATCTGTAGGGCTTGTCGTGACGTCAGCACTTCATGACGTCACCCGCACCGCGATGTAGGCTCTGAGGGACAAGAGATCCTTCATTTTGGAGATATTTGGATCCTTTCATTATGCTAATAAGAATTTAGTTTGTAGGCATGCCATAAAATGATGAAAGTTGTAGCTCAAAAAAAAAATTAAATTTGTTAAGGCATAGATTTTTCTACGTATGATTTATTTAAAAACATTACTAGAACTAACTAACTAAAACTAGTTTTATCTAAAAAAAAATTAAGCGCTTAGGAATGGGTCCTTTGGCTTTAATAAAAAGATACACACAGATGTAAAGTCCTGTTCATTCAGTTTAAATAAAACACAATAAACAAGCTATCCATTATTCAAAAAGTGACAGATATCACAAGCCACAAGACAGCCCACAGCAGTCTTCGGTAACTTGACGTCAGTCTTCGTTAGGACAAGTCGCCTGACATCGGCTGAGACACGACAAATTGGATTCAGTCGGGTGACCAGGCTTCGGGGTCGATTCGATACAGGCTTAAGGGCTCTCAGCGGATTGTCTGAACCTCCCGTTTACCTACTGGTTTACTTAAAAGCAACCTTTGATTATAATTAATAAAATATTAACTGATTAAATAAAGATCTTATCCTATCTTATCAAACAGATTACATTATGATATTAGCAGCCCACTAAAATGAGTAAGTTATCAATTAGATTAAAGCAAAAATACATCGGCGTTGATGTATAGATTCGTATAATTACTAAATTCGTATAATTCAAGGTCCAGCAATACTTTTAGTAAAATACTTCGATTACTTAAAGTGGTTTTAAAATAATGAGAAGATTGTAAAAGACTTAAAACATTGCTCATTTTATTTGTCTTTGTTTCAGGTAAGCTTCGAAAAGCGACGCGAAAACCATGAAAATACAAAGTACAATTCGGCCCAAAAAAGTGAACACAAAATGTAATCCAAAAGGACTCCTATGAATAAAGAATAGGCGGCTCAAGTGCGCAGTGCGTCGCACGACAGCTAGGTCACTCTGTATACACATCTATATTCATGAACACACAAAGCATATAATGTAGTCCATATTGTCCTAAACTTTGCTTAGCTTTGCATTGCTCTGTTAAGTATGGGACTAGAGCGGATTTGTGAAATATCCTGACATAGTAAACTAAGCAAAACGACACAATTACTGCAGTAACTAACTTTACCTAACAACAAATAAAATTTTAATTGTTGTTTTTTTGATATGTTGATGCTCTCAAAAGCTTATGAGAGCACAATATTATGAATACAATTTTCCAACCGATATGAGGTAAGTGTGATGACGATACTGATTACTTGATCTAGCTGCTTGGTTCAGTCTGTAATCGTGACGTCACGCCGTGCTATTCTGTTTACGAAACGGAAAATGTATTATTTTCGATTATCACGATGGCGTTTTCCCGCCTTTTTGGACCAATCAGAATAAAAGGGTTAATTGTTGTTCATTGGAGCGTCTTTTTACTGTATTTATTATTGTTATAGTTGCTAAATAAATAGTCAATAGATACGCCCGTATCTACACCTAGGGGTAAAGTAACTCTCTTTTTTTCCATATTTTTTACCGAAAAAACACAATTTTCTCATTGAATTTACAAACAAAAAATATTTTATTTCCTTTAATTATTTCATTTCATTTCCATATGCTGCATTGGATCGGCAGAAATACATTTATATTTCGTTAAATGTCACAAACAATCAGGATCGTGTTCAAGCTAGGTTCCTGAGTGCGTTGCTTTTGTAATTAACTATCGAAAGAATATGCCGTTTCAGCTGCACGCCATGAGCTGTGAAAATCGGCAAAAACACAAGCCAATTAAATAAGAAATAAATCCATGTAAATCAAAGCGACACTGCCCGATTAATTATTGAAAAAGTAAATACCTTTACAGTTTTGTTATCACACTAGATAACGAAACTGTCTTTATTATTGAAAGACTAAACAGACAATAATGGGCGTTTAACTTTTACCTTCAACAACTGCACTACCCTAAGCACGTCCTCCGAGAATGTGCTCTGTCTAGTATACATCGCTATGATCGTAAGGTACTCAACACGTCGCTAAAAGTCATTCTAGTCTACTTACATTGAGTTAGTGTAGTATACTTTTAGTGACTATATTATAGCCAGAACAAAGAACTTAATACAAGATTATAGCAACTTTATCCATAAAGAAAAATAACAATAAGATACGCGGCAAATCTCGTATAATACATCCCTTTAAGTTGTGATCGCGAAAGTATAGATTCTATAGCCACTGTAACATTCATAACTAAAATCAATACTGTTCGATTGATAAATCAGTGGGTTTTGGTTAATTTGATGTGAAGTGAAAGAGGCGAACGAGCCGCAAACTCTGCTTTGGAAGTGCTTAGTGGAGTCGCTCACGTGCGCGGCTACTATCGATAAGCGCGGACTAAATAACGAGTTCCCGCCTCACTCGATAATTCGGTGTGTCGCAGCTCATATACTTTGAATTTCGGAAGTCCGAGAATATTAGTTGCACCTGACTTACGTTAGACTATGAAAGTTTTCAATACGTTTTTGAAAGATTTATGAATCAAAAAATATTCATAGATATATCATAGCACTTTGATCAAATCAAGCAAAGCTTGTACTACGAAACTAGATAGCTGATTTATTAAATATAATTATGCTACATAAAGCACACTTTTTAAGTAACCAACTCACTTCCACTTGTGTATAAACTTCCTCTTATTCATGCTTTCTATCTAGTACTGTAATCCTCTCTAATTCAATTTCGATTAAGTATTTAGCTGGCATTTAACCTGTAGTTCAGTTCCAAAAATATCGCGAGAAATAAGTGAGCCAGCTGTTTGTTTCTGAGCTGTGTTCCAGATTTAAGCTGCCTCGCTCGATGCATATTAATTATATTGCACTGCAGTGTACGGGAGGGAACTTTCGGAGCCGGTAGCTAATTTATTTGTCATACCTTACCTACCGTTATTCCTAGTTTATTTTCACGTGAGATTGAAAAGTCAGATGAAGTTTATAATTAAGGTTTATTGATATTAGTACTCGTAATAAGTTGGCCAAATATTTATGTAGATATATATAACACAGTTGTAGCATCGATACGAAAAGAAGAAGAAGAAGTACTCGTAATATTTAAGCACAATTTAATCTCAAATTTTGTAAAATACCTAGGATTGTTAGTCTTCACAATAAAAAAACTAAAAACGTATAAAGAAATCTAGCAATTTATAAGTACTTAATGATTTTTCTCTAGCAATCGAAAAATCCACTTGAACTGGAAAGTTTCAACTACAATATAATGTTTACGTTGGGGACCTAAAATAATTATTTTCAACTTGGACTGTTTCAAGGCGGTGGAAAAATCTTTTTAAAGTTTTCTCACAAGCTAATGAAATTCCTGTGATTCCGTCCCCCGGTGCGACCGTCATGTTATCCCACGCGTACATCTGGGAACGTAATGTAAGTGAAAATAAAAACCCACTTTCAAAATCCTTGGGCATTAAATACCCAGGAGCAAACAGCTTACTGTCACAGATAAAGACCTTAATATTTCTGTATAATTAACAAAATTACCTCAGACCGTTGGTTCGGGCCTTCTGAAGCCCTCTTTGATGTCCCTGCGAGGCGTTTTATTTTGCACAAAAAGCAAAATTGGTCCTTAACGTCCGAGACATTGTTTCGAGTGCTTTAGTTGTTATTTCGCATGTTTTGTGGTTTCATTTGACTCGGAGCGGTTATTTGACTCGGAGCGGTTATTTGACTCGGAGCGGTTATTTGACTCGGAGCGGTTATTTGACTCGGAGCGGTTATTCCGGCTCATTAAATATCTTTTGACTTTTGAATATTCATTTTAAATGTTATTTAACTTGTGCAATTTATATCTACGTTTCTATGATTTTTCTTTCATAGTTTTTGAGTCAAAAGTATTTTGATCTAATACTGAACATCTCGAGTACATAAATAAATAAAAAAACTCTAGATTTATCTATGCGTAGTTTGAAACGAACTCATTTTTATTTAATAAAGTATGAAATGAACTTGTAAAAAGTAACCTCAAGTTACAAAGTCTTGCAATTTTCTAAAAAGCTTTAGCATGAATATTAGATATCGCTCTCGTCATGTCTCTCATTTCTCAGTTTACACTCAGAATACAGTACTCAGGGGTTTACAAGAGATTTAGTAAAGAATCCGAGCCGCTAATTTCTCAGAAAACAGTTCAATAATTCACAAGTTTACATTTTCCTGTAATTCTAACAATGCTCGGAAAATCAACATCAGAGGTAATAAGACAAACCTCCCCTTTCCCCCTCCACCCCTCAAATGATGACGTAATCATAAAACGGAGCCTTAACCCGTAATGAGTCGTGGTTTACTTTAGAAATGAGCAGTTTGTTTAATATATTGATTTAGGGCCAAGAATAATCTATCTCGGCCTTAGTTAGGGAAATGCATACAAATACAGGTCGGTAAAATAACAATGAGTATAACAGGATTTTGATAACTTGTCTTACAATACAACCGGGAATTATTTCGATAAAGTCTGTATCACTGCCATTCTGACGGAAATAGGTTCATTAAGTAGGTTTCAACCTCATTTTATACATTTCTAAAGTAGTATTTTAAACTGTGACTATTTAAACCTTAACTGATATTAAAAGTTACTTGTCGACAATTAGTTAACCCTTGTTTGGGTGCAACTGTTACAGCGGTCACTATCCGACCCGGCAAGGGCCGAATATGACCCGTGTAGGGTTTTATTATTATTTGCGAATATTAATTACCTTTGCAAGTTAATAGTCGTGACTTATATATAGCGGGAAAATATGTACCTTCCCAAATATTTTTTTATAAACCATACAAGCCAAGAATATAAAAACACGTTTTTAAAAAAGTTTTAAAGTATGTCAAAATTCATAATTGCACAAATAATACTGCTAGTCCAGTCAAAAGAGACTAAAATTATGCAAACTTTTTCTTTTCTTTTTGCTTTCATATCCCACCACGCTCTCATGTTACTCCTTATTTAAACTCTAAAAATCTGCTTAAAATGGGTGCTCGCAGAAATCTACACCTTTCTCTGCTTCTTTTTGGCTTAATCAAAACTGGAACGCCACAATACCTTTTCGAGAAATTAGAGTGGGCGCAAGCGCACTCAAGGTTTCCTTCCAGAGCTTGTACTTTTGTTTTCGTCACTCCGAAGCACAGATCAATGGCTTTCCGTGGGTCATTTACGTTCTCGGCTTCCAAGTGTTGGAACGTTATACCTCCGCCGATACGTATGCTGAAAACAGTGAGTGTTTTTAGGATGACGCTCAAGAAACACCTTTTTGAGCAACAGATTATAAAACAAAATCATGAATAAAACTTACCCATAATATGTACTGTACTTTAACACTTCACACAATTTACACATATCCATTCAACTTAACATTACATTTTCAATTTAATACATGTTTTATTTAATCATTTCGATGTTTTCTCTTGCAAGCTAGCGAACAAAACAAAACAATCACTGTGAATAGCAATCAAGCAAGCCATTGTACTTTTTGAATAACCCGCGTAGCATCAGGCGTCTGACTGGTCAGGATTCTTAGCTTTCTTCCAGAAAGCCAATAAGCAACCTTGATCTCTATCGACACAGCGGCTCACAAATGTTTTTTTTAGAGTTGTCTTGTTAGATGGCGTTGCTGGCACGTGTTTTCTATTCGCTTGATAAATTTTAATATTGCCACCACAAACTTTTTGCTCATTAAATAAATAAATATAAATAAATAAATAATGCTGGACAATCCACACAACATCATCTAGCCCCAAGCTAAGCAGAGCTTGTGTTATGGGTACTAGAAGACTGACATACTTAATACAATATATTATTACATAGATAGATATTTTTTATTATACATATAATACCCAGAACACCCGGAATAAATATTTGCAGAACATACAAACATTTATCCCAAGGCGGGAATCGAACCCGCAACCTTCCGCGTCGCAGGCGGACCATCGCCCACCGCGCCACATCGGTCGTCATTGAATAAATAATGTTAGGTATTTCTTAGTTTAGTTCAGATATCATGTTTAGTTTATTTTATTGTTATTATATTTTGTCTTATTGTTTAAGTTTAATTTTAATTTAGGTACTTACGTTTATTTTATTTCATAGTTATTATATATTGTCATAATGTTTAATTTTTAATTTAGGTACTTATGTTTATTTTGTTATTATTATTATTTTTCGGCTTCTCCGTGTCGTGATCCATAGGCTCTGACAGAATACCAGTGTTGCACTGTTACTTATGTAACAGTGCACGTATGCTGAGTCAGAGTCCTAGTTAACCCAATTTTTTTGTTTATTTATTTATTTAGTATCATATCTGTGTAATTCTTGTTATTCTTTTGGGTTAATAAATTATTTTTCTTTCTTTCTTTCAAACTGGAAGACTGGACTATGCGTCTACTCAATATACCAAGAGCAATGGAAGGGTTAACAATCTACCTTTGAAAAAAAGCCTACCGTTGAAGGGTTAAACTATCTTTCATTACGGTTGATAGATACTCGATGTAGGGTTAACCCGAGGGCCGCGCGGGTCGATCAAACCCAAAGATTCAAGTGGACTTTAGTGTGTTAAGTAGACTCACGCACTCAACGCTTTTGTATATGTACTTAGGTATAGCCGTAAAGGATGATAGTTAAGTGGTTTAGCAGAATTTCTAAGATAAAAGCTTTTAGATTATTGTGTTATGCTATACTCATTATTGGTGATGTAAATTGAAAAATCTCAAGCGAGCCTTTATAGCATAATTTAAGTTGGTAAAGAGAAAATAATATTTTAACAATTCTGTTGACTTTATCTGTACTTTCCATTTTCAGGCTTCTTTATGATTTATCTGTTATTTTTCAATTTCAGCCGAAATAACCGGGTTCCCGGTCTCTAAGACCAGCGCTCCGTTATTACACTTGCGATCACTTTTAAAAGGTTCGGCTTGAAAAATAAAAAGACTTAACCAAGTTTTAGTTTTTAGTTGAACAATATTAATTGATTTTGTTAATAAAATAAGCTGTTTATTTGCTTTCCACACATAAAGTTATAAACACATGTACTTAATCAGATATAAACTTTAACCACCTCATTGCTCTACACTAGTTTTTATATTATTTCAAGAGTGTTTTTAGTATCTTAATATTAATTTCACCGGTCTAAAGATCCATATATTTGAATAGATCTTCAAAGTGAACTATCATCCCCTTCCACCCCATCGGGCGCGCGTCCGTGCGTGCTCCGACACGGAACTGCGATTACGTTCATTTGCATACTCCTCGTCTGTACCTATCTGTACCCATCTGTACCCAGTTAGTGAAACAATAACCCATACACTAACACTCACGGTGTTCACACACTAATATCACTTACATCCCTTTTAACCAATAAGAGACTAGAAAACACGATCAGTTTCCATAAAGGTCTGTGATTGGCTGATGTAATGTAATACACATTATCATCTGTCAGGTAGATCTCCATTCCTCAAAGAATGTTAAATCTTGAAGGATCTAACGCCTTGAAGGATCTAACGCGAAGATCATCGCTTTGATATTTAAAAGGGTTTTTCTAAACAGTTTGTGGTGGTGCTTGATAATATCTTGCTAACAATTTTTGAAGTGAAAACTTCTTTAGCGGCGCTGGGTGGGTAAAAACTTTCAAACTCGCGTCAGGGTCACGTGACGTCGAAAAAGCGTAAGATCTTATTTAATTTTTATACATTGCTCGTAAAACAAGAGACGACAAAAGAACACACTTGCGGTCACGCGACGTATGACTCAAACAATTAAATAGTGTTGTGGCGACATGACGTGACGATGACGTGGCGACATGACGTGACGTGACGATGACGACGAAGCCAACGAAGACACAGACACATTCGCGCTTGCGCGATGACGTGACGATGACGTGGCGACATGACGTGACGTGACGATGACGACGAAGCCAACGAAGACACAGACACATTCGCGCTTGCGCGAATGTGTCTGTGTCTTCGTTGGCTTCGTCGTTGTGTCACATTCGCGCTTGCGCGAATGTGACACAACGACATGACACAATCACAATGACACAGACACATTCGCGCTTGCGCGAATGTGTCTGTGTCTTCGTTGGCTTCGTCGTCATCGTCACGTCACGTCATGTCGCCACGTCATCGTCACGTCATGTCGCCACGTCATCGTCACGTGACGATGACGTGGCGACATGACGTGACGTGACGATGACGACGAAGCCAACGAAGACACAGACACATTCGCGCTTGCGCGAATGTGTCTGTGTCTTCGTTGTGTCTTCGTTGTGTCTGTGTCTTCGTTGTGTCACATTCGCGCTTGCGCGAATGTGACACAATGACATGACACAATCACGACTGTGGTTATATTTTTGAAGTGAAAACTTAAAAGTGAAAACACAACGTTAATATTGAAGTTTTCACTTCTGCCGGCACTCCCGGAGTGCTAGCTTTTTTTTTTCTTTCATAGATTTCGGTGTGCATTTTTTTTTCAAACGTGTGTTTATTTGCTTGAAAATACCTATTCAGTATTTATAGACGTATCACACAACATGTTCTAATATCATGTTCAATATCATGTCATCGTCATCGTCACGTCATGTCGCCACGTCATCGTCACGTGACGATGACGTGGCGACATGACGTGACGTGACGATGACGACGAAGCCAACGAAGACACAGACACATTCGCGCTTGCGCGAATGTGTCTGTGTCTTCGTTGTGTCTTCGTTGTGTCTGTGTCTTCGTTGTGTCACATTCGCGCTTGCGCGAATGTGACACAATGACATGACACAATCACGACTGTGGTTATATTTTTGAAGTGAAAACTTAAAAGTGAAAACACAACGTTAATATTGAAGTTTTCACTTCTGCCGGCACTCCCGGAGTGCTAGCTTTTTTTTTTCTTTCATAGATTTCGGTGTGCATTTTTTTTTCAAACGTGTGTTTATTTGCTTGAAAATACCTATTCAGTATTTATAGACGTATCACACAACATGTTCTAATATTGAGCTGGTTTTCAAAACATTTGTTTGAATAACATAGAATAAGAAATAAAGAGCAAACAGGAGTATAAAACACAAATCTATCGTTCCTATTAAAAAAAAATTAAGTTTGTCAAACTCTGTCCACACTGTTTACTAGCCTTACATTAAAAGTAGGTACATTTCTAAACAACTATTCTATTTGCGACAAGCCAATAACTCTCAAGTGCAGCTTGGCTCAGCACTTCGCGAGTGCAGTCCGTATTGCTCTACTTGACATCGCACAGTTTCCGATGCACGCCAGTGCACGGATCTACATAGCACAATATATAATGTAATGTTACATGACTCTGTACCTTGATAATCAGATGCAGTTATTAACTATGTTTTATTAATATAACTATACGATGTCAAAATGTTATGTGGTTACCACTGACTGTGTTGCATTGCAACGTGTCCATCGATCTCAGACATAAAGATGCTCTTGTAAACAAATTTTATGTTCTTGCCATAGTACCGGCAAGTACGACTTCAAACTGGAATATAGCAATGGAAACATCACTATTTTACAGTAGATATATACTACAGTAGCTGCACTAAAAGATCTACATGTCCGCTCGACAAACTGTGAATTGTGATATAACAACGGACATCCATTTGTACAAGGTGTAATACAAATACTCCCGAAAGCTGAGATTAGGGGGGCTTCGGGATATAATACTTAAACCTCAGCGAAGTTTCAGGTTTTGTCGGTAAGGTAATATTTTATCCTATTCTAAGATTTTCGTCAATTTTCCTTAGTACAAAGGTGACTTCGCAAAGTGGTTGAGGTTAAAATCCTATAATACGTATTTAATTGACTTATCAACATTATAAGTCTGTAATACAACCTCTTCGTAATTGACGTGCAATTATAATATCTACATTTCCATGTCTCTGGAGAAACATTACATTTTAAAACACTTCCCTCAGAAATACACACACATAGGTATAAACCTATGTTATAACTTCCCCTGGAGTGAGATAGCTATAAATAAATAAATATTCACGGACATTTCACACATCACACTCTAGTCTCAAACTAAGCAAAGCTTGTATGAAAACAGATTATTTCACCAAAGCAGCTTTCGCAACTGTGCCTTTCACACCAATACTTATTAATAGTACTTATCTGATCAAAAAAGTAATTAGAGCTTAAGTTCTTGATACTTGGACATAAACGTGTAATATCCAAACGAAGCCGCAGATGGACGTAGTATTTAGACATTAATTTATTTCATCGTATAACATCAAGCGCTTGTTTACGTACTCGCCATTAAAGTAATACCAAATGCAATCAATTTAATGGAGCCTTTGAAATGAGAGGCTAATTAATATTTCGGCGACCGGTGGCTAAATGCGGTAAGCTTTGCGAATATATAGGGTGTTATAATAGAGTTCATTTATATCCCTTGAGCCACAAAAGTAAGCAATATCAAAGTGATCCGTGTTGCGGTCAAAACAGTTCTTGATTTACAGGTACCGTTGTATAATGATAAGTGAGTTAGAAATTATAAGTATTATACTTGTCCTACGACAACGGCTATTGCAATATAGCTGAAACAGGAAAAATAACTATAAAGTACACGATAAAATGCCTTGTAATATGAATAAGTTCTGATAACGAAAGTATTTCATACCTCATCATTTAGAAACACTAACTTTTTCTGCAACAATGCCCTCCTAACAACGTCCTCAGTCTATCGGTTGGCAGTAAAGCATCCACTCTCTTCTTTTTCTGCCCTTATAAAATAAAATGAAATAAAAAACACCATGTATACAGGTATCTATTGTAACTGTACCTGCTCATATGAATTGGGTATTTATCCGCACACTGTTTTGATGAACATTTTGAAATGAAAATCAATTGAGGAAATTGATGATAGTTTATTTTGCCTATAATTGCGGTTTCACACGAGTGGATTAAATGCGTTTCTATGAAAGATTTAAAAATGTTAAAATGTTTGTGCAATAACGGATTTAATTTTCTTTGTCTACATATTGTGTTGAATAGGAAAAGAAAGAAATTATATATTTAAACGACACTCTTGCACTGGTTTATTAGACAAACCGCCTTTCAAGGCTAAATTTTATTTTGATGTTATTTAATTTCCTTTTCCTCCAAGTTCTAGTTATCAAATTCTATAAAGCAATACCTACAACAATAAAAATAATATCTCGTAAAACGTTTCGTAATAACTTCATACTTTCTTAAGTAGTAACACTTAAATAGTATTTCAGTAAAGTTCTATTTAAGTAAAGTCAGCGTCAAATTATACAAAATTATCGATGTATTTTATATATAATTAAGGTAACCATTTAATTTATAATTTGCAGTGACTGCCCTCCGCGAGCACTGGGACGAGGCGAACGCGCGCGTGCTGCAGCGCAAGGCGCAGCTGGACGCCATGCTGGGCGACTCGCAGCGGTACGAGGCGCGGCGCCGCGAGGCCGACGCGTGGCTCGCGCGCATGGAGGCGCGCCTGGCCGCCATGGCGCCGCCCG
Source organism: Ecliptopera silaceata (assembly GCA_932527185.1). Taxonomy (NCBI): domain Eukaryota; kingdom Metazoa; phylum Arthropoda; class Insecta; order Lepidoptera; family Geometridae; genus Ecliptopera; species Ecliptopera silaceata. The sequence goes on from OW052210.1 coordinate 271,335, forward strand.
GACACACCGCCGACGTGCTCGAGGCACAAGTCAGGGATCAGAAGGTAAATAGACCAACAAAGGGCTATATTTCACCGGGACACCATGGCGGCGCAACCAGTCGTCGCTACCAACAAAATGTACGTTTGGTAGCGCGACCAAACAGACACCAAATCAAATCAAATCGTTTATTTTGCAGAACAAGAGTATAAGATGATAATTATTAAAAATATGTCCAGCTATGTCTAACTTAATAAGTATGCAAAATGTATAAAATTATGTCAACATTGTATTATAATTATAGGTATCCATCAAAAGTAATAAATGTCAATAGTCATATAAAATCAATTTTCATTTTTGTCAGAAAGATATTCATTTACATCATAGTAGGTCTTTCGCACCAAGAACGTCCTTAACCAGGTGAGTAACTCTCTATAGAGCTGTATACATTTTGTTGGTAGCGTTTCGGTGAAATATAGCCCAAAGAGAATAGACATGTGATGTGACGCGAGGAAACTTAAGCCAGTCTGAAAGAGCTGGCTAGCTTGCATGGCTAGTATATTGCTGTTGAGCTTGAAGTATAAGCTATGGCCAGGCTGGTATGAGTAAAATTTAATTCGGCTGGCACGGTGCCAATGTCTAGGGACCATTGCTTAAATAGTTCCTGTTTTGTGCGATAATAGAAAAAAACACAAAAATACGGTTGAATATTATTATATTCTAAGTCGTGGAACTTTTGGAACGTAGCAAAGGCACATTGTTTTTCAAACAAATCCAATATCATAATGTAATAGCGCGTTCGCACCCTCGGCTCGGCTCCGATAGCACCCTTGCGCAATTCGCAGATGCCTTCTCAAACGCACTGGAGCATGGAACCTTATAAGACGGTTACAGCCACAGGGTTCCAACTGAGTGTATTCAGACGGTAAACAGGATTCTGCACTCATAACTAGCTAGCCAGATGCGCAGTATGATACAATATTTTCATAGCGAAATATGAGCGCCTTCGTTGCTCTGCCTTCCATGCTGTGGGTCGTGGGTTCGATTCCCACCCAGAGCAAATGTTTGTGTAATGATCACGAATATCTGTTCTGCGTCTGGGTGTTATGTATTCTATGTATGTAACGAAAAAAAATGTAAGTATATAAGTATTCTATCAGCAATCTAGTTCCCATAGTACAAGCTCTGCTTGGTTTAGGACTAGAATGTGATGTGTGAAATGTCCCAGAATATTCATATTTATTCATTTACTAACTAAACAATATAATTAACTTGCATTTAAGAGGTACTTACGTCTAGAACTGCGGATATCATGTCACAAAACAATCAGGCTTGTATTTTAGTAGCAATATGCGTTGACAATACCACAAGTTTTCCCAAAACCAATATTTGGAAAATAGCCCGGTTCAGATCACTTTGGATTGTTCAGCTGTTTCTTCGCGAAACTTCGCCCTCGGGGGCTCACGGGGAACACACCATGGGATGTTCGTTCATTTGCGTAATAGCCGTAGTTTCACCATATTTCAGAATAGTTCTACCAAATTATATAAGTACTGCAAATTACTGAACTGGGCTTTAATTTGAGACAATTAATTTTCATGGCTTCTGAAGTTTTTAACTTTGCATGTACCTACTTAATGCATGTTGCGTCCACTGACTGGCGGTATCCCGTTGGTTTAAGTTTAGCCCTAGCTAGTTATTAGTTATATTGTTACTTAAAACAATTACCCCCTATCTTATAAAAAGTTAGCGTTGATTTTAAGTCATCATTACGTATGGTAATCAGTACTTCAAGTCTGCGCTAAATTTTTATAAGATAAACCGTTATAATAAAAGGTTTTTGTATTATTTGATATTGTTGATTCATGTTTAAGTGTAACATTTTAGCGTTGGAGATAAAAATATCTAATGTACAATATTTAAAATGCTTAGTGTTGAGTACATGTCGGTTAGCTGCAGGTTACTTGGTAACTTAAGTGAAGTCGTGTTCCCGCCATAAATCTAAGTTAATTGGCGGTCGACGGCCGAGAGCTCGACTTTATGCTAAGTTTTTGGGGAAATACCGCTTTAGTGCTTGTTATTTCTGTGAAAATTCCAACGCAGCAAAAGGCAGTTCCGTTTTGAAATATAATTGGAACAAAACAACATCAAACTATTACGAACATAAATATTTGTTCTGTGTCTGGGTGTTAATAGGTAAGTATTCTATAATGTATTTGTACAAAAAAATATCAGCATTCTATCAGCAATCTAGTTCACACAGTCACTAACTTTGTTAGGTTACGGCCGGTTTCTAGAAAATAATTACTATGTGTCAAACTCGGATCAATCGTGATTTGGGTTTCCAGAAACCGGCCGATAGAGTGTGATGTGTGACAAGTCCGTGAATATGAATGCATTTGTTGTTGACAGTCATTCCACGCCGAGGTGCACCAGTACAAGCACCAGGTGGAGCTGTTCGGGCAGCTGACGCAGCGGCTGATCGCGGTGTACCGCAGCGACGACACCTCGCGCATCAAGCGCGCCACGGAGGCCATCAACCACAGATACAACGAGCTCAACAACAGGTACCGACATGTCACGTGATGTGGGGTCAAACACCAATTAATGTGACAATCGACACCCTTATCTATGGCTCAGTTTTGCATGTTTTGGCTCCTCCAGCGACACAAAAAGAATTCATCTACATCATATACCTAACGCATATACATAATATGATGTAGATGAATTCTTTTTGTTAAAGTAATTTTAGGATTTATGTATAAATTATGTATTTTGTAAAAATACAATACATATTGCATAATGTATTTTGACATACTTATAGTTTTTTTAATTACGAATTAATTGAATATCTGAATATCAGTCTGAAAATCAGCGCTGCTCTGCCTTTTGCAGGCCAGCAAATAAGCGGAGGTTTTTTTCACATAAATTACAGTTCATTCTGTTGTTACTATTTTCGTATTATCTTGTATTGCCTTTTCTATGTTTTGTACTTGTGGGTGTTACTAAAATAAATATACATATTTTCATTTTATTTCAATCGTAAGAGTATCGAACAGTATTTGAGATACATTGCGCGACAACATCGGCGTTACAATCAAACGTTGCAGCGTTAGCGCGCAATGTATTTTAAATACGTTACGTTATCGATTGTCACATTTATTCATGCTCTCTGTAGTGCTCATCATTACGTAGTACGCAGAACCTACAACATTTAGTTTTATAAAAGTAGTAGTAGGTTAGAAAAACCAGTCTTGGTTTTATGGAAGGAGCGTTTGTTGCCGCTACAAAATAAATAAAAAGTTTGTTATTAGCCATTAGTGGTTGCCACTAGCAGTTATACGGAAGTCATAACAAAGCTTAACGTTATGTGTGGTTTCGTTTTTAATTTACGTTATGTGACGAAGATCTTATACCTGACTTGTGCTGCCATCTATGATGAGGTGAAGTAAAATTGGGAACAGCGCCATCTCTTGCTTAGATGTAAAACGATTTGTTCACAAAGTTGTTGAGTTGTTCAAATATTAGACAGAACTTGCCCTGAAAAAGTTTGCCATTTTTGTTTTCTTCCGTTCTAGATTTCTTTATTATGTAACTTTTCTTTTTAACCTAGTTGTAGAAACTTGCAATTGGCCCTCAGTGTAAAATATGTGCTCATATTAATCAAAGGATAGATAGAAAACTCTTTATTGATTACAATTTCTAATACGTTGGTAACATATACCAGGGGATAAATGTGCAAAGTTCTACAGGAACTGTGTCTAGAATTTTTGTTCTGTTCATTGACACGAAGAAGAAGAGCCTACTCTACCTACACTGCTGTAAGTTTCCTAAAGTAATAAAATATTTGTTTGTTAGCATCGTGGGGCGCGGCAAGGCGCTGCACTCCGCCGTGTCCTCGCTGCAGAACTTCGACCGCTCGCTGGAGAAGTTCGTGGCCTGGCTCAGCGAGGCGGAGTCGCTACTCGACGCCGCGGAGAGGGACCCTCAGCTGCTCAAGGTAACGCTAAAAATTAAGATTAGATTATTTGTATTTAGATGGATAAGAAAAAGATTTTTTTTAAAAGCGCCATCTATACAATTTAAAATGATGCTGTTTGCCAAACTTGAAAACAGCGCCATCTGTGTGAGCTTCTACGTAATAGCTTCTACTGACAGTTTCAAAATCACCCTATTTTAGGTGTACGACGAGCGCCATCTATGTAGAGTTTGCACTACTAATGCATGAGAACGCTAGCAAAATTATGAAAACAGGGCCATCTGCAGTGTGCTATACGAACTAAACAGTTATTATTAAGTAGCATTTCATAACAGATTTTGAAGATTTGCAACGTTCTACAGCTTTCTCACTTACACACGTTTCTAAAGTACAACCAACGATGGTAGATGGCGCTAGTGGTACGGCTTACTTACCAATGTTTCACGTAGATTAGTTATTAAGCGTGTAGACGATTTCATCAGGGTTTAGCAAGGTCATTTCAAAACCGTAAGATCAAACAAGTTTCACAAGTTTGTGGGAATTTCAGTATTTGGGGAAATGGACCGCTTGAACCGCATAACAGTTAGAACTAGTAAAGTATTCGTTTTATTCAAAGTATTTTAGGTGCGGGACCATTTTTGTATAGTTTCGTCCTCTTGAAAAACTAATCTCATAACAAAATCACTTTATTGGATTTTGTGACTTTAAATTTTGAGTTTAATTCCAAGAATAGGCTAATTACTCAATTGCTTCGTATGTTTATATTATTATCAAATTCTAAATATTTAATTGAATAATATCACAAGAATCTCTTTAAAAGTAAAATTACCTTGAACTCATGTTAATAACAAAATTATAAACTTATAAAGCAGCACAGAGAAATATCTCTTTATTAATTTGAAACAATGTAAATACATTAACCCTTAATGTAATCGAACTTTGCCTCGAAATAATTAACTACTTTAGATAATGCTCCTGACTTTGTTTGTAACCTAATATTTTCGTATACTAGACTTATATGATTATATATCTTTAATTATTGTAATTGACATTCTTAGCCGTTTTAATTAAAGTAAATAAATAAAATAGATAAGACTTTTTTTAAGAATCCTTGTGATTTTGTTGTATAAAGTGTGATACTAGTAGGTACCAACTTATAGCTATGATATTTGTTTAAAATCACGCTGCTTTTGAGGATTTTGATTTTTCACAAAGATAAAAAAACTTTTAAGTAAGTAACTATTAACTATTAAGTAAGGTAATACATATTAAATTATCGTGCGCGTTTGATTGTCAGTCAGCCAGTCAGTTAGGATATTGATTCTTATTATGAGTAAGTTGCAAAGTTGAAATTACTTGAGCAAAGTAGATTGGTGGCTTGAAGTCTGAAAGAAACTGTTTGTGGTTCCGAGCCAAAGTTTTAATGCTTCGTATACTTATTAAAATAAAATAACCACTAAAAGCAACTTGGAGAGGCTATAGCCAGCCAGCTCTTAAAACTTAACTTTCGGGAATAAAAAGGTTTTTAGATGTACCTATGCACAGAGAGTGAAGCAAGACTAGATTTAAGAAAATATTGTACCTATATTGAAAAATCTAGATAAAAAAGTCAATCAAGTTATATTACAAATATTTTGTAGAATATTCTTACAACTAGGCTATTCTAAGTTAGATTATATTTATCTGTTCCTTGCTAACAAAGCCTAAAACAACGGACAAGAAACTATGGTCTGTTTGTTACCTACTACTGTGATGAATAACAAGATCATTTTGTCCTAGAATGTGGGTCCTATATGTAGTGAACGTAATCAAGCTAATATTAATGAAAGAAGGCCTGAATGCTTCTGTTTATACATTTTATGATTATGAATTATTGTCTGCTTATTTAAGATTTACGAATCGAATGACATTCAAAAGTCTCTTAAACATCTATCGCGTCTGTAATGTTAATATCATTACTTACTGTTATTTTCTTTTACAGGTACGTAAACAATGCGGATAGATCTACTAATAAACTATTCCGGTAAGTTTTTCATATAAATACAAGGTCATGAATTGACTCCACGAATGGACTATGTAATTAAAACATTAAAAAAACATTTTAAGATTTTAGTTTTAAGATCATAAAAGCGTTAAGTGTACTGAAAAGTAAATATGGTGTAAAGGAGCGCACACATTGTTGAAATTGAAGCGCATATTGTGCGCACATCGTCTGTCGACGACAGATACTAATACACGCGCACCTGGGCCGCGTGATGTGTCGATGTGCTTAGGAACCAGTTTTAATGTTTTGTATGCTATTTTGTGTTGTTTTGATAATAATTCATGATCCTTTTTTTTCTATAAAATAAAAGGGTCCAGTGCTTCTTTGTTATGCATTCTTAGTTAAAAATTGACTTACGTTTATTGGATGCAGTGACAACTAAGTTAGAGCAAACCCACAACCAATTTATTCTAGATACGTCCCCTCATAAAATACGTAAATCTTATTGCCAGTGAGAAGTATAACTGCTCCTTATAGTACCTGATACCTACATAAATACTACCAAGTTCGGGTGCAAATTACACCCCGAGGCTACCATAATTTGAGCGTCACTTGCCCATGTCAAAAACGAGACCAATTTACTCAACTTTCCGAAATTCACGCGAACCCAAATTATTTTTCTCCCGGAAATTGTGTCGAAATGTCTTCTAAAAATCTGAAAATGAATTATAAAGTTTCCAGTCGAGTGCTCTGGAAGAAAGCTTGTCCGCAGACCCCTTGTTATCGGCGGCGGATCGACGATGACGTCGAAATTGGCAATGTCCATTGTCTGTAGCAGCCTTTACATTTTCGAGTGGACTTTATGAATTTTTAAAGTGACATTTTGATCCCCACTGCTGTCTGTTTGTAATCTGAGGAGCTAATTATAAAGGTGGTGATGAAGACTACTGAAATCTTTTTAAAATATTCCTTGTTAATTTAATATATAGGTTATTAATAATCTTGCCATATACATATCTCATCTTTAAAGTGTTTCCTAATTATAATAAGTCTAAGTAATGGTTCACAAGACTGTAATTTTTTTTTGTGACTACCACTAGAGAACTTAATAATACAGCAGTAATCATTTCTTAACATAAATACTTATAACAATAATATTCTCTGCTTATTTTCGACGTGTTTAGTTGTTATTCCAAACACTTTCAAATTAGTTTTAAAGCCTTCGCAGCACGTTTGGAACTGCCGCCGTCGCAGCCAGTAACCGCCGGATAATCCTATCTATCTATTAATCGCATTATCCCGATCTTGGTTAATAAAGTAATAGGATCCTGGGTGTTCCCATTAAGGATTTAGATTTGCTAGAAATTGTACTAGTTTTTGATGCAAAATGTTACTTGTGTCGTAGTGAAGTTTTCCGGTAAAGTAACATGGAGGCGGTAACAGTCAAGGGAAGAATTGTGATAGTATTTTTAATCTTGCTGTACTAATTGTAAATAATTGAATAGCGGCAGATGCCACGTTTCCACTCAAACCTCTCGGGATGGTGCATACTGGTACTTATGGTTTTTACGAAGCAGATTCACTGCGTGATGCCTCCAAGTTTGTCTTACAAAGAGTTTTATGCACGTTCAGCAGTAAACCACAGGCGCACCTAATCACCCCACCTGCTCCTAGGAGTTAAGTTAGGACGTTAAACTGTCGTTACATGGCTTCAGGAGTGGTTCTCATGTTCTAACTTATAAAAACCTTCTCACAAACTTGGGTTATGATCGAACATTATAGATGTAGATACCTACCACAAATGGATATGAAAAGAACTACGATGAAGTGGGTGTGAATGTGCTGGTACGATTCCAGCTGTGAGACAAGATTGTGAGAACTCTCAGTCGTTCCAGGTCTAGATGTAATAATTAATACTAAATTCTAAACTCTACAACTAGTGCAGGCGTAGTGGCATGATCCAGACATCCAGCAAATGACTCTATCTTAAAAGACGCACTGTCTAAATCTTTACGTCTTTTTATTCATTATTAATTTTAATAATTACCTTTTCAAAGCCATATCACTGCGGCCTAGATCCACTAGTAAACAATGCAGCTGTTAGACACGTTGCGTTTCACACGTAATAAATAAATACAAATCTAGACTCAAACCTAGACTATCATGGACCATAATAATGTGCATCTAAACAGGTGCAGCCTCGAACTATCATTAGTGTACCAGTTTGGCCCATTAACACTAATAGGTAAACAAAGAGACAGAGTACAAAGGACCTCTGTCTCGGACGTAGTGCTGTTACGTTGCCTAGAAAAAATAAAAAGGGTCGTCATTATAATTATTATAATTAATGTTCAGTATTCATGCTAAACTATGTTTTGGAAACCCTTTTAAAGTATTTTAGCAGGTAACACTATTTCAAATACAACAAAAACGAACTTTACAAGATTGAAAAACATTTTTGTACGATAATAAAATAAATACCGAATCATTATTAATTCAACTAAAATGTCAAAGAACGTAAGGTTTATTCAATAAATTAATTGATTCTTACAGAAAAAAATGTGCTTTTCATTCCGTATCCGTATTCCGTAACTTCGGTCCATCACTAGTACAAGTATTTTGCAGGCTAGCGAGTACTTAGCGCAATAACAATAGGACGACCACAATAGTGCGTTTGCATCCTAATTACTTTTTAATTCTGCAGCGAGCCTCTTCTCAATGTTTATGGACCACTGCGCGCTGGGAAAAAAGCCAGTCTTCGTAGAAATCACCGCATTTTTAATTATTATATACTTGCATGCAATTTGTTAATTAACTTACTAAAAATAGCTGTAGATTTAATCGTTTAGTCGGAGGCACTTACACATTAGCTTAAAAACAGCCTATTTTTTACAGTTGCATTGGTATCTAAAACGTGGAAGAGGGCACAAGCACATCACTGCTAACATTTTTAATATGTATTTCTTCTAAACCTTGCTAAAAGTACCAGAAAATATTAAAATAGACTCATCCAAACTGAATACGGTAGAGCTGCCTTAAGGAGGCAATATTCGTAAACTGCATTACAATATAACGTATAATACTTACTAAATACATATAAGTTAGTTAAAAATATTAGTTCTTTAAAACCTCAAAAGCCTCATGTTACGTTAATTATTTAAAAAATAACTCTGTTTCCGATAAATTTCTATACATTTGTGACACTAATGTAATTTCCTCAATTAGATTTAAATCAGGCTCTGAATAATGGCACACATTTGCAATAATTAAATATAATTAGCTCTCGAAGCGAATTAATTGTAGAAACAGTTAGACAGCACTGTCATCGGTAATGAGCTTGCCAACTGTCACGTTTAGTTCTGTTTATATTTTAGGTACAAAATCAAAGTAAAATTTACTTTATATTGATTATTGTAAAGAATTTTCTGGAAAGTATCGATATATTTAAAAAATATGCATTTAATTATTATTAGGATATTATGTGCGAGTATAATAGACAAGCCGGAACTGAAGTTACTGACTAACCCAATAAACAAGCATAACTTACCAAGTTATTACATAAACGCCAACTTATCGAAACAATTCGAATTTCCTCCTATTCCCAAACAAACAATTGATAAAGGCATTCCACACGTTACTAGTTTGGGGCAAATAGCGAGTGCGCTAGTGTGGAAAGACCTTTAGGGATGTGAATGTTACCAACTTTGCAATATAGACGTTGTAAACGATCACGTGACTTTCTTAAACGTTTTTGTGTATGTTTTGTAATAAAAAAATACTACAATGAGTCAATTTGTTGTAATCTTATTTGAAATTATCCGAGCACATAAAACCTACTAAAACAAAAAAGTTTAATAATCGATTCACTTATTTATCAAGCTACATATTTTCGTTTACTTACTTATTTCTAAATGCATTAAATATAGTACATTTTTTTTTCAAAAGCATCGATAATTAATTTAGAATACATCGATATTTTATCCCATCTCTAAGAAGACAAAGAGACCCCTAGAAAAATTTATAGTTTCATATAAAAATATTTTGGCGCGAAAGCCAAGCAAGTTAAACGCCTCTTTGATCCCTCCTATCCGACTGTTGGAAGAAAGGTTATCATTTTACAATATAATATGTACTTTTCTAGCTTGTTCTTTTAAACAAGCATTTTTCATAAGCTTATAACTAATTTAAATGTGAATCTATTGTGTTAGTAATTTTGATGTAGATTTGATGACAATGAAAAAGGTCGATGCCCACAAGATGTCAAGTGACAGCCTTTAACAAATGACACATAATGTAAGCACTGAGCGCTTTGCCCGGACGTGCGCTGTGAGGTGTTACATTGCACCCAGACGTAGAGCCATAAAGTATTTGACAGTGATAGTACTTTCTTGGATGAGTTTCTTCACAAATAACAGTCCTATCCTAAGACCGGACTTTCTTTACATACATAATTATTCAGAATACAGAGGATTTGACCGCGTCCGCTTCCTCGGACACTGCGACCAAGCCCTTACACGTCCCTTCTTTAATTTTGTTTATGGTCGGATTAAAAAGGATGCTCTTTGTGATATTTGTTAAGTTGGCGGTCCGAGGGCCGGCGCATATTTTGTGTTTAATAAAAAAGGCCCAAAAAGGCCAAACCTTTATTTATTAAAGTGTCTAAGGAATTGGAACAGATAGTCCTTTGATCTGCCTGCCCAATTTAAAGTCGGGCACTTCCGGCTCCGGTCCTGTCAAAATAGCAATTCGCAAATTGATATTCACTTACAGCGACTTTCTATTGTTATTTTTAAATAATTCATGGGGTTTCCGGTACATGAATAGAAATAATCTTAATAAACTCATAATAAACGCAATCTAGATTATTATTGGCCATTATTATTGATGTCATTATAACTGTGAAAGTGTGTGGCTGTCGAATTGGTTCAGGATCTGACGGTTATAATTAGATGCAAACAAAGTACAGAAATAACACGAACCACTCGAAACACATTACTTTAGGGTCGTTGCATCCACTCGATACGACTCCGACCGATTGAGTATTCTCTCTGCTTCATCATCATCATCAACCTATAGCAGTCCACTGCTGGACGTAGGTCTCTCCCAAGACGCGCCACTGAGCCCGGTCTTCGGCTCTTCTCATCCAGTGTTTGCCAGCTACACTCCGCAGATCGTCACTCCATCTCGCCGGAGGCCATCCTACACTACGCTTGCCTAAACGCGGTCTCCACTCCAGTATCCGTTTGCTCCAACGATCTCTCTGATTATTCATTCTTTATTAAATTTATGTTTAACATTGAAATAAAATAATAAAAATATTAGATGATTTGAAGTGAATGCAACTGAAGTATGAAATCCAAGTGAGTTCTCCGGAGCAAGTTCGTTCTTGCTTGAAATATCTGGCATTGCCGGCTGCAGTCGACTGAAATAGGAAGCAAGGATCGGCACCGACTTCTTACAACGACCATCCACAATCTTATTCCTATGATTCGTTTTCTCAACTTGAACATTTTCATATTTTTCATTATTATATTTTGAACCCTCGAGAGTGTTGTATGTTTGTGTGTGTGCAGTCTGTCTGTGGTATCGTAGAATGTGGCTTCTCGAGCGCAAGAAGCGATTTTGATTGTTTTTTTTATTTGAAATATTAATTAGTCGGAAATGTTATTAGGCTATGTTTTTATTAGTTTGTGTTTGTTAATTTACTTATTTTTATTAATAAACTAAGTTTGAACTCATAATATTATGATGTAGTAATCACAACGCTTCTTTTCCGTGTGCTCCAACACTTTCTCATAAAAATAATGTTCCTATAGAGTTTATGTAAAATGTGAGTGTTATTTTACACCGTTTACACAGTTTCTCAGACCCCAAAGCTAAGCTCACTGCAACATTATTAATAATTCAAGTAGCTGGTCAAGTCTTATTGATTTATCGGCATCATGTCAGCTATTGGCTCAAAGAGCCACTTAATATTTCAAAGATGCAATGAGCAGGAGCGTGGATTTCATTCTGGAAAATAATATATATTTGAATCAGTAAAATTGTTACGATCATTTAGAACTAGAACGCAACCTCGTTAGTTTTTAGTAATTTTTCGACAACTTCCACTCGATATACCAAATTACGAATAAGTAACAATTTAAGTCATTTAGTTCCAAACTAAACAAAACTTATTCTTTAGGAATTCGATGACTGATAAGTATAATACATGTTATATAAATACATCCATAAAATACCTACACAATAGACAGAACAAACATACCTTTATTATTATTCTTTTGCATAAAATACAGAGCCAGCCTTCCCCTGCTCTGGTAGTAGTAGGTACATGTCCAGTAGTATCTGCAGCATGTTGTGTTTTTCATGTGTTTTCGTAGTTTTTCGCGAATTTTCAGCGCGGACGCGACCGCCCGCCGTAAATCTCTTATTTACGAGCGCTCGATACGGTAACTAGGGATGTTTTAGAATAGACCCCTCTGCGGTTCCGACTGCTATTTCAGAATAGGACATTTCGTAAGGTTGGCATGCATGTCGAGAATAATAATGTTAATCTGAGTTAAGTTTATTGAAAAAAATTGTCATTTTAAGTTTTCATCATGTTCATGTTCAAACTTTCAGTTTGGCTTAGTTTAAGGAAAGCTTAACACTTAATAAGTAATTTAGTCGTAGGCTGAAGCAGGTATCTGATGTAAAAATAAAGTACCCTACTTACACCCCAAACCTTGTGTCCACTTACAAAACCAAAACAGTGAGGAGGCATGCGTCGATGCGTCGCTGCACGTCTCGAGTCGAGTGTCGGCGGGTCCGTCAGTCGCCCGCCGGCAGCCGCGCGGGATAGACGTGCCATGTGACGCCGCCCTCCCGCCATGACCGAGGCGGCGGCCAGGCCCCGGCCTCCGCCGCCGCGCAAGCCGGACAGCCTGACCCTAACTTACCCGCGCTGGGAGGACCCTCCGCCTCCCGCGCCGGAGGCTAAGCCTAAGCCTCCGAACTTAAGAGATGACTTTGACGCGTTCAGTGTTTATACCGAGAGACGGAGGCCTCACAGTGTTGTCGCTCCGCGGCCTAACCACCCGCTGGCGCGGCGGCCGCACTCCATCGGCTCGGTGGAGGACGAGTGGCCGGCGGTGCCCCTGCTGCAGCCGGTGCCGCGCCGGCCGCGTCCCGTCCCCAACACCATGTCCCTCCCCCGGTTCGGCTTGCCCTCCTCGCGAAGTGATTATCAGTTGCAAAGACCCGCGATTATGACAAACGGTTACGGTGCTGTGCCACCGTCGACGTCGCGGAGACTGTCGCTGCCGGGGGGTGTCAGTAACCCGCCGAAAACCTCGGCCACCTTCCACGGGCTGTCGGCGCTGGTGGGGGCCCCGCCGCTGCTGGGGACCCCCGGGACCCCCAGCACGCCGGCAGCCGTTAGGGAGGCCGTCCGACACCTGCTCATGCAGCCGAGGAATGGCTTTCCTATCATGGACCACAAGCTGTCCCTTTTCATCGAGATATTAGATGCTCAAGAAAGATTCTCTCAGGTTCGTAGACGGAAACCATTTAAAATGCTTATGAGCTGCAATTTCGATTCCGCTGCATTTCTACAAAAATTATAAAAATCCAGGAAATTATTGCAGTGCGGCGCAAGTTGTGGACCGCGGTATTAGATAGCACAATGGAAAGTTTAAAACTTTTTCAGAATGTGAAATTCAGATTCGGAAATGTTTTTTTAGGTCAAGTAGTGAACACGCGACATGCGTTCCTACAAAAGTGGTAGTCAGAGCAGTTCCAATAAAAGTAGCATCATTCCTCACAGATGCTAAGCTCTAAGTTGCTCTCTAAGAATAAACTTTAAGCTGTTCTCAACAACTTTACGTGTTGGGAAGTACATTCATCGTTTGAATATTTAAAGGAACATTCAAACAGTAGACGGCCGAGGCCTTATTGCCACACTCAGAGACGTTACTTAAATGTTAGTATTATTTTTGTAAATTATTTCCAAGAAATTATATTTTTTTTGTAGGTTTTTATTATATTTTAATTCGATTATAATCTGAATTATAAATAATAAGATGTTTTTTTATTGTTATGTATATTCGATTACATTACAAACGATCTGTTGTACACATTCAAACTATTGTTCAAGCTGGCGTAGACTTGAAGCGCGATAATTAAGTTTAGACAACAAAGCCTAACCAACTCTAGATTGATCAGAAAATACTTCCCCTTTCTCTCAACGCAAGTTTATATTAAAAGACTGATTTATTCTGATATTTATTTATATTTATCCTTAATATTTATACTTTTAACAATCGTATCTGAGAGATAACCGCAACAAACACACAAAGCGTGCGAAACAAACTCGTAAGAAAGCAGTCGAAGGATTTGTGTTCGTAAAGTAATTTAATTTAAATAAAATTCCACAACTTTGGGGTGATTATAATAAATGAAATTCGAATTTCGTAAACAGGGGAAACTCTTTAGCTCGAAGCGGTTTGAATTGTTTATAACTAACTACAAACAATTGTAATTTTATTAAAATTGAAATAGATTTATACATCATAAAAGACGTAATTTGATAACACAGTGATTACCGCTTAACATTAGGTTAAATATTTCCCTGCGATGCAACTTTATAACACTCCAAAAAATGCAAAGTTATTGCTTGGACAGGCCTCTGATTACCCCTTAAATTTACTCAAGGCATCTTATTATGTGTAACTGGTTTTTGTCGACCGTTGACATTAAAGATTCATGTTATAATAATATTTTTCTAAAAAAATCCTTAAAATTCCAGTATTTCATTATAGGAGAATAATCCCTTTGTTTCATAAAGTTTTTAGAGAAAGAGGAATGAAGGCTGCTTCTGAATTCATGAAAAAAATATTTATTATCTTTCGTTTATTATTAGAAGTTACGTCGCGGGAAATAACAAACATTTCGATCTATTTTGTTCCAAAGAATGGTGTAGTCATCTAAGTTTTTGATTTGACTATGAAACTATTGTGTACTTGTATTTTGAATTTGTTAAATATATTTAAAAAAATATTTTTCTATTTACTTCATTAAATTTGAATTAAATTGAAGCAATTAAAACAAAAAAGTACAGTGTTATCTCTAAAGTAGCATTTGTTAAAAACCTAAGAACGCAATTTTCTGGTACCTAGTATAAATCTTGTGATTATAAGGGGTGATTTTTGGACCTACTGAACCGATTCATATATTTATTTTACTACTAGAAAACCATGATATTTTTGTGTGTCATAGGCTTTATATCGATAAAAATAAATATATTAGTGCAAGGACTGGTC
Source organism: Ecliptopera silaceata (assembly GCA_932527185.1). NCBI lineage: Eukaryota > Metazoa > Arthropoda > Insecta > Lepidoptera > Geometridae > Ecliptopera > Ecliptopera silaceata. The sequence continues at coordinate 286,576 of OW052210.1, forward strand.
GCTAGTAAATGATTTAGTGGTTAGTTTAGAGCCGTGGGGTGGCGCCACTGTCGCGAATCAACACTTAAAAGTTCCGCGCGCTCCAACTTAAATATATTTAGTATTTAAGTGCTGCGCTACTGTTATTTAAGTTTTATACGTCACACTGTTTGCGCTGAATTTAGAGTTCTAGTTTCAGATATTTGTTCAGTTTGTCTTGTTTTAGAACTGGATTTAATTATATAAATATTCACAGACATATCACACTCTAGTCTCAATTTATTAAAGCGTTACCAATAAAAAACAGTATGTAACCTATCAATTTTCCGCGATTTGTGTCTTGGAAATTTAAGTTATAAATAAATACATATTCACGGACATTTAATTTTCCAACATCAGGCCCAAACTAAGCGAAGCTTGTTCTTGATTATATTCTTTCTAAATGCGTTCATTGGTTATTAATGTTATTATGAATGAAACATCTTAACTTTTCAATTTATAATAAAGTATGAAGTTAAATAAATAGGATGTAGAATGCTAAATTGATATTGAGCCATTCATAGCCATATTTCGAAAACGCTAAAATTAAACAAAGTAATTAATTCAACATTAATTAATGAAATCGTTCATAAAAGCAATTAAACGAACGTAACGAATTGACCAATTAAATTAAATGAATATGAATGAAGTATATTCAAATACAGCCTTAAACAGAGCCTCAAATAACATCCCCCCGACACGAATACAGAATTCAATTAAAAAGTATGATTCTGAAACTGTAGCGGGGGGGGGGACGCTAAGAGGGGTGGGGGGGGTTAAAGGACCCCACCCCCCCCTGGCGGGTTAAATTCACGGCGCCCTCTTGACCCCCTTCTGAAGAAGGCTTTGTTTCGATGAAAAATTACTCAAACTGAGAATGTAAAAGATACCTCGAGAGATATAAAGATACATTCACTTGGACGTTCCAATTGTATGTACTTTATGACTTAAGATGTCTGGAAGGCGTGAATTGTGCAAAAGTTTAAGTCAACTTTTGCAAAAGAACACTTCGAGTTAAACAAATAAAAATTTAAGACTCAAAGATAAACGTAAAGTAAGCTTATTTTATGTCGAGAAAACCTTAAAAGATACGATGAATAATCACCGGCTATTAATCAAATACTGTTTATATTTTTTGTTTAATAACAGTTATTTTAACATTCAATTTCATTTATTGAACGTTCAAGTATTCTAAAATGAATACTTGATTTGATTCTAAATGTTCTTTAAAATCCATCTGCACGTTGAATCCCCCCTGCGCCGGAATACTAGCTGAGCCTTGAATACCACATGTGCCTTGAATGTTGTATTTCAATCACAAACACGATATTAAATTCAGTGAGTTTTGTACATAAACTGAGCGGATCTGTCTATACTGAAACACATTGACGCGGCGTAGCCTTTCGTAGCACGTGCTACGCGTATGTGCTACGCGCAAGTGCTACGCTGCTACAAACTATTCAAATGGGAAGAAGTGATAATAGTAATTTCTGTTTTTTTGCGATTATTGCAACTTTTATAATAAGTTTTTTATCAGTCATAATCAATTATTATTATTTTGAATTTAATAGTCTTGAAAGTAAGTAGGTACTTACTTTTAAATATTTTGTCTGTTTTTTTTTTAATTAACTTGTACTGTCCCACTGTCCCACTACTGGGCAAAGTACTCACATTAAAAAAAATAATTAAACCTTTTCTTACATCTTTGTCAAATGTTTTATTATTCCACATACCTACCTTAATTTAATATATCTGTTTTTAAATTTAATATATTGAAAAATCACTAGATCAGGTGAGCACACAAATTGTAGCATCAAACAAACATTGTATTATTTTTCACATATAGTACGTATTCGATATTCTGTGTTATAAATAACCTCGGGGTCAATGCCCCCACTTGACGTATTAAGTGCATTTCCTCTTCCGCTGCGGGTTTAGGCGCTACTCTTTACTGAACTGATTTATTACTCCACTAACTAAAGTGGATTATATTTAGTCAAATAGTTTTATAGTTTTTACCTACATTAAATTCTTTTTAGGGATCGTGAGATTCTTAGGGCCGGTTTCTCGTACGATAATCAACGAAAAAATCAAATAACAATGTGTCAAAACTCGGATCAATCGTGATTTGGGTTGTTCATTGCTTGTCATCTGAACTGTTGTTAAATAGGTATTTCGCAGATGACAAGCGATGAACAACCCAAATCACGATTGATCCGAGTTTTGACACATTGTTATTTGATTTTTTCGTTGATCATCGTACGAGAAACCGGCCCTTAAAGATGTTTCTAACGTTCTTTTAAACTACCTCAATGGACGTGCCTGCATTGGCTATTTTATTGAATAGGTTTTGCCCATCACTGTGCCATCTCGTTCACCTCCTTTTGATTTAACTGGACAAAAAGGTTACGTATTGTAATTAAAGTTTCATCCAAATCGAATCAGTAATTCAAAAGTCATGCTGAATGATAGTGAGTTTATTATATACATACAGAAATATTCCAAAACTTTCAAAAAAGTTTGTCATGTAGCGAAATCTTTGTATATAAGGAATAAAATAGAAAATTCAACTAATAAAATTAGAGCCACTTGGAAAGTAGTAAATAACGAAACAGGAAAATCAAAAACTCGGAATAAGCAGATACAATTACAGATAGATAATAAAGTTTTAACAAAAGACATTGAAGTTGCTAACGCATTCGGTAGCTTTTTCTCCAGTATACCTAAAGTTGTTACCCAATCCTTAAATGCATCAGCTTTAGGAGCGATGACGCTATTAAAATCTAGTGTTGAAAGTTGTAATAGTATATTCAGTTTTTCATATGTTCAGGCTATTGATATTGTTAAAACTTTTAAGTTATTAAATATAAAAAATACGGAGGATCTATGGGGAATGTCAACAAAAGTGCTAGGTTCTATTATATTAGATATCGCACCGTGCTTAGCCTATGTTTTTAATAGATGCGTTGACGAAGGTGTTTTTCCCGACTTAATGAAACATAGTAAACTCATTCCTCTTTACAAGTCGGGAAGTGAAAAAGATCCTGCCAATTACAGGCCAATCTCGGTATTGCCTACGCTAAGTAAAATATTTGAAAAGGTTATTCTTAATCAACTGTTAGCTCATTTTAACTCCAACCAGCTGCTACATGTTAATCAGTTTGGATTTACTAAAGGTCGATCTACAACTGATGCCGGCTCGGTGCTCTTAAAGCACATATATGATGCCTGGGAAAATTCAAAAGACGCAATCGGTATTTTTTGCGATTTATCCAAGGCTTTTGATTGTGTTAGTCATGCAACTCTCATTTATAAACTTAAACATTACGGAGTTCAGAACCGGGCTATTGATCTTATTCAGTCTTACTTAACCAATAGAGTACAAAAAGTTGACGTTAGTGGTGAGAGGTCTTCTGGGTCAATCATTGATATGGGAGTGCCACAAGGCTCGATATTGGGACCTTTCTTATTCTTAGTCTACGTTAATGACCTTGCCTCTTATGTTCAAAAGCTATGTAACATAGTACAGTTTGCAGATGACACCTCCTTAATTTTTAAAGTAGATAGACAAAAGACTGACTACGATGACGTAAATGTATCTCTTTCCCAAGTACTTAACTGGTTTACTGTTAATAATCTGTTACTTAATGCTTAGAAAACGAAATGCATGAAATTCACTCTGCCGAATGTTGTTCAAAGACCAACCAATATTTTATTGAATGGAGAGTCACTTAATCTTGTTGATTCTACTGTCTTCTTAGGCCTAAATATTGATTCGAAATTGCAATGGGCTCCACATATTGGAACGCTTGCTGGTAGGCTGAGCTCAGCTGCTTATGCTGTTCGTACGATAAGATGGCTCACTGATGAAACGACAGCTAGGTTGGTTTATTTCAGTTACTTCCATAGTGTGATGTCATATGGTATACTTCTCTGGGGTAAAGCAGCTGATATACAAACTATATTTGTTTTGCAAAAAAGGGCTATACGTGCCATTTATAAAATGAAACCGCGGGATTCGTTGAGGGAGCGGTTTGGGGAGATTGGTATTCTAACAGTAATTTCACAATATATTTATGAAGTCTTATTGTACACTCATAAAAATAAAGATAGCTTTTTGAAAAAGTGTGAGGTTCATGGTGTGAACACTAGAGGCAAATATAAATTGTGCGTCCCTGGGTTCCGGCTTTGGAGGGTGAGTGGGTCGTTTGTGGGGGGTGCCGTGCGTTTTTATAATAAACTCCCCGAAAATGCAACAAAACTCTCAGTTAGAAAATTTAAAACATACATTAAAAATAATCTTATAAAAAAGGCGTATTATACCTTAGACAGCTATATTAATGACAAAACTGCATGGCCTGATGTCGCTCCACCCGTCAACAGCAACTTTGTCGATTTGTGATGTTAGTAATGTTCTCTTGCCTTGCTTATGTACTTTGTAGTATATTTGTATCTGAAGCGAAGCGTGTGCTGTCTTTTTGATTTACGTATAGCTTTATTATACTTCTTTTTTTTAAACTCATTAGTGTATCATTACTAAGTTAAATTGACACCGCACTGAAACTTCAGTACTTAATTTAGTTTAATTGTAATTCTTTGTAAGAAGGATCATATAAAAAAACGGTAGGAACCAGGCCGTAAGTTTCTTGCCCGTTCTTCTAGGCTCTGGTCGCGTGGAACTGGCACCTAGAATCACCTAGTATGTAAGACGATTCTAAATGATCCTTGTGATTTTACTGAATAAAGTAATTTTTGACTTTGACTTTGACTTTGACTTCATGTCAACACAAAAATTACATTTATATTTATAGTATGCTTTATAATAATTAACTTTTATCAACGCTCATTTGTAATTTATTTGAATCTAACATATCTTATAAAAAGCTGCTTTGAGTCACTATGGCGTATGGTTTGAGACATTTTCAACTTAAAATAGATCTAAAAAAACTTGGTTTAACACCGCTTAAAATCGCTTACTATTTAGTTAGTACTTATTATTTGTTATAGTTATTTCCCTGCATCTAAAAGAAGCACTTTGTAAATCAATACATGTACCACTTGCCCACTGTCCCCTGTACCCACCTGAAGTGTCCCCTGTCACCACCTGAAGTGTCCCCTGCAATTAACAAGCTCTCCCCTGCAATGCACTTAGCTGTTGCAGCTGTTAACCGAAGTCGCGGGACACTGCTATTGTCCACTAAAAGGTTCTGCCAAAGTTCATAAAAACAATCGAATAAACATCTACAGCCTTTTTAACATCACACAAACTCAACTTTACCAATAGTATTGTGTAATCATCATCGCCGCTTATGGGTGTGGGTTCGATTTTCACCAATTTTTTTTAGATTTTGATTCGTTTTTGTGATTGCAAACTAATAAACGTGTTTCTGTAATATATGTGTATTGTGTGTATTTACAAATAAATGTATTTTAGCGTAGAAAGCAACAATCTTATTTGGTTTTTTAATAGTCCATAATTGTGCATAATTTTAAACGAGTGGCGTTATCTGAAAATATCCATAAAAATTAAACTAATTAACTATCGCAACAAATTGTTTAAATAAGTACTTAAAATAATATTGCTAAGTATACATTTTAAGCAATCTCGATATAACATTTAAATCCAATCGCTATATTGAATTATTAAAACACAGCCAAATATAATAAGCGCGGTCAAAGTCAACATTTCCATTATAAAACCACAAATTATAAATAATATTTATGGTGACTCGCTATGAACAAATTTTTAGTTTTCGCTTTCACTGTTTTGCAAACAAAACTATAATTAAATCAAATAAGAATCACATTTTCAAGTGTCACTAAGTACTTTATAGCTGAGAATGCTTAAACTTGCTACATAAACAGCCTACACAACACATTATTCTCAAAAACAAGTTTCACATCCCTAATGTCCGTCGCTTTGCGTCGAGTTTCACATCTGTAGCGCCTCACTTTACGCTCGAGTTTCACATATTAACCCTAATTAGACATCGCTCTCAAAGCGCCCGAGAAACGAGCACAAGAACACAAAAGACCTCAATTTATTGCTGTTGATGTTATTGCATTTTTCCTTGGGTACCTAATGGCTATTTACTAAAAATTCGCGAACAAGTTGCCTGTTTTAATGATAATTTTCATGCTATTTCGATCTACGAAGGTCATTTTAATTTTGATTTAGACAGAAAATGATAGTTAAAAAAAACCGCAAAAGTTATAAAAATATTGAGCTGGTTGCAATAACTAACTGCATTACTTCTGAACATCATTTATATCAAACTATACAACTCAATAATATGCTATACTTGGACGTGCCTCTGACCACCTTTCTTAGACAGTAAATACCGTAGAGATTTGAGAATACTGGTCGCGTGGAACTGGCACCTAGAATCACCTAGTATGTAAGACGATTCCAAATGATCCTTGTGATTTTACTGAATAAAAAGTTTTTGATTTGATTTGAGACGATGCGATGTCTATCGTACCTATGTAAAAGTCATGACTCTGTTAATCTGTTGTAATTTATTTTTATTTCCACGATCCAGTGACACAGCTAAATGTATATCAGTTGTAGTATCAATCCTCTTAATAAAATATTCAAGAGAGAATAATTCCAAGCACTGTTTGTTTTTATCGATGATACAATGGGATATCGTGTAGCTACAACACCCTATCCCATCGTAATAAGGTCGCAATCACAAAAGCAAATTCTTTAAAATCTTTGCCCATTTAGAAAACGTATGTCGCTGAAATAAAATGAGGTAAGAGGCAGGAGCAGGGCGCGTCACGTCGCAAACTTGTATATATTTATTACTTTTATACATTTTTATGACTGTTATTTCACGCTTGGGGGATATTAGATAGCAGTTTATTGCTATTTCCTTTATTGTAAAACAATAATGTTGGAAATTGTGTTATTGAAATAAGGAAGAATGTTACTTTTCTCGGGTATCGGAGTAAAGTCGCCTTTTTACTTTTACACATCACTTTCGCCTTTACTTGTACTGGCAGGGTTATGTTGTTGGGTCTGTATGTGGAGGAACTATGACGTCAATACATAGGTCATTGTATCGAATATAGGAAAGTCTTTTTTTTTACTTGAAATGAAAATGTGTTCCCCTATATTTAAGTATTCAAATAAATAAAAATATCTAATTACAGCGTTAAAAAGTACTTTATTTAACAAAACATTACCAAAGTCCGGTTCGAAGGACCAAAAAAGCAGGCACAAAAGATAATTATGACAAACGATTCATGAAAGGAACACTTCCTCCCACTCGCGGCGCCATTTGCAATAATTTCACATTAGCCGATATTCGTCCGGATAAATATTTTGCGTCATATTTTCAATTTCATCGAATGGATATTATGCATTTCAATTTTTTAGGCTGGTGGAATGTATGCGATTTTATTTGTGTGCTTTTAATTTTTTTAAGCTTCATTTCCTGAATTTATGAGCGAGAATGGTTTTTGTTTGTAATCTGAAAAAAATTTCCAGGGTATCTAGTGATTTCCGTTGATCTGTTTTGTCATATTTTAAATGATCTCACAGACGTTTCTTTTTGTAAGGAACTTTGACAATTGATATTATTTAATTATCTGTACATGCATATGCAATTTGGACATTGTCTGCCAGTGTGTCTGTCTGTCAGCGTGTTGTGTCTGTCTGATGCAGATTGTTGGCGCTCGCTTGCGGCGAGTTGCCAAAATCAACAATTCAACAATATTGACAACAACGCCGGCCAGACAGACTTGACACTGGATGGATACTGATTATGTAGAAAGCATCTGTAGCTCTACCATGAGTTTTTACTATACTATATAAACTATACTGGCAAACGTCTGTAGTTAAAAAAAATTATGAAGATTTGTACAGCGCCTCTAGCGGATAGTTAGGTACTAAAATTCGTCATACTAATATTGACGTAACTACTGTAGTAAAGTCAGGCGATTTTACTGTGACAACTCATGGTAGAGGTACTGAACTTACAACTTGTCAAAATTGGCATGTAAATAATGTTTTAAATAAATAAGATTGTCCCGTGACTTTTTAAGATAGAAAAAATATTCAGTAACATATTAAAAAGTAAATCAAGTTAGGTATACAGTGTGGAAAATACAACTTATACGAGGTGAAATAAATAATTCAAATGATGAGCACTTTAACTCCACGAAGTTCTCAGGAGTGATCCTATACACCTGTTTATATTACAAACCTACAACATTTCAAATGATTACTAATGAGAAAAAAATAACGAATATATTTTTAGAAAATAATATTTCAATTCAGCCTCTTGATGTAAATGTAGGTACCTTGTCGAACAGCGCCCAAATGATACTTCCAATTATTTCCCCAAAGCGTTCCATCTTGTTCTTTGACACTCAAAGTAATGCCTCTCCTGTGTCTCAAAGACGAACTCATTTGTCGTTACAATAGCCGACACGACACGACAATTACTTGCTTACAAAGCGCCATCTGTGTATCAACATCTGTACTACATAGTTTACCTTGATGTATCTAATAAGCTATCTAGTTTATTTGTTAGTTCGTACAATGGCCACTAGAGCGGCGTATTACTTCGAGTATGAGAGAGAAAACGATTTTCACATATGTTAGTTTTTGCATCTATCTAGTCTATACGACGTATATCTAAGAAATATAATTTAGTAATTAACCTGTTTTTCATAAAAGCTGGACTTTGCATATTATTTTTGAGTTGTTAAATTATTAATATCGTATCGGATTAGTGTGAAATAACATTCATTCGGCAGCGACCTCTAATCAATTCGAAATACGATTTCCATTCCCTAATCAAGTTAGTAATAGTAGAGTTCTTTAAATGTGTCGTTTAGGGATGGACCTACCGCACCTATTTTTGCTATTTCAGATTCAGAGTGACGGACGTAGTGCAATGCCTTACAGAGCTCGCGCTTAAGTAGATTTTTATTGACAATGCAGCGGTTCAGACGTAGATCGTCTACTTGTTATATCATATTTTTTTCAGATATTTATTAAGTAAGTAACCTCAATACTATCCTGTAATGACTGGATAAAATGTGGAATTAAAGTGACCCGATTATTTTTTTTAACCTATACTGTCCCACTGCTGGGCAAAGGTCTCCCCAAAGCCTTCCACCTATCCCGGTCTTTGGCGATACTCCACCAATCCCTATTACCAGATTATTGTTACCTGAATATATTTTCAAAGAAGTCTTACTACATTTGTTTTAAATCTATCGTCTAATGTGAATTTTGAGAAAACATTTTGTTTTTCAAGCTTTAATAAAGTTGAATTTCTGTATGATAGTTCCAATTCTTCAATTCTTCAAGTTGCAATTGTGCGTTTGCGAATACGGCGACTATTATTTCCCTGTTATAAGGATCTTTTTGATTAAGGATTAGGAAGAAAACTTTGTTCCTTTTCCGTCCCACGTCTTTGTGTCTGAATTGGAGCTTCACAAAAGTTTGGCAAACAATGACAGAGCAGATACTTTGATCTTCTTCCAAGACGTGACAATAACAGTCAATGTTTACTGTTAGACTTTGACTTCATGTTTGAGCTATTTTTACTTTGAAAGTTAAATGAAAAATATAAATAATATTTCGGGACTTTTGAACAGCGTGATTAATTCCAAACTAAGCAAAGTTTATACTATAAGAACTGGACAATTGATAAAGTACGTTTGCTTTTTGATGTTTTATATTTATAAGAAAATAATCAAGTCATTTGAGACACATCTAGACACATAACAGGCATCTACTTATATTTATTTCTCATCTGGCGAATGTTTGCTAAAAGCGAAACCTCGAATTCACAGCACGACAGAGCTACATCAACCTGTTGTGACGGCCACTGTCAATTATCTAAACATTAACCAATCAGAAACTCTCATAGGCACGAGACTCAGTCAATTGTTCATCGTTGAGATTTCTGACTTTTTTGTTTTGTTTTCTGTTGACATTGCTTTCGAACTAAAGTTAGAGTTAAACATACACCTCATATGTCTCTAGTCATTGGAGTCAGACTCTGTCAAGTTTGTCATTACTTTCAAGTTTGTCCAATTTGTGTCACAGTGATACAGCTGTAGGTACCAGGTGCAAAATAACAAAATACTAGGAGCAAAGTGCCGGTGCAAAATAAGGTGATTTTTCACTGTCGCGTGAGAACGACGAAACGATTTGGTGACGTGATTGTGAAGTGCGAACGCGCCGCGGCGCCGCGCGGTGTTTTACTACTTTTGCTATTCAAGTTCAGCTGGGAACTGTTTGGATAATCAAAATGAGAATTCAATAGAAATTATTTGTGTCTGTTTGAAAGATCTTCAGTGCTAGATGGATTTATAATTTTGTGTATTGATTGCATACACTGTACATTGCTACGTTTCAGTCCTCTTACACTGTGTAAGTACAGAAAATTTTTTCTTTTTTTTTTATACAAGTTATAGGCAAACGTTTGACCGCGATCTCAGTTTTTATAGGAAATTACTACCATTATATATAGCTACCTTTATCTGTCAGTTTTTGTATCACAGGATAAGGATGCAAATCAAAACAAATTAAAAGTACAGCCACTCAACAATATAAAAAAAGATAATAATTAATATTTCTAGAAAATACCATTGATTAAAACCATCATTGTACTGATACAAAGTTTAATTTATTACTTAAACAACTTGTTACCTTGTAATATGCCACCTTTTTACCTCATTATCCTTTCTACACATATCAACCTTCATGTTGTACTTACGTACTTATGATGTACAACAGAGGCTATCTGTCGAATACGGACCGCTGACAAACGTCCTCATTTATTCATAGCTAGCTTAATTTGCTTAGGCCGGTGCCCACGGCACCATTACATATGCCGAGAGCGCGCGCACGTGAGCATTTTAAACAGAACGAGCAAACTCGTGTCATATCGCTACATCTAGGGATCTATTGCCTGTAAAGTACGTTGCACTGAAAATGCCCTCTGAGGACAAGCTCAGTATCATATGTACCCGTAAAAGTGGACTTAAACCTTGGATATGGGAGGTAAATAGCAAATTGCGTTTCGCAAATACAGATACAGTTATTTATTTGCAAAAATATCTCCCATATAAAAGCAATATTGTGTTTACCTATCGGTACGTCTATTTTCACGACTTAACCACTGAACCGACAGATTAACTATTTATCTATCTCTAGCACTGATCCTGGCGTTAGTTTAGGTGGTTTTTGATACAGATTGTAACACTGTTTGTTTTCGGAATAAAATATTAAAAATGCATTTCGGAGACTTATGTAAAGTAGATACTTATAATTTTTGTAATTGAAGATAAAAAATAAAATAATAATAATAATAGTTATTTATTTCAGACACAAGATCCATACACAGTTTAAAATAAAATAAAATAAATAAAATAAAATGTGTATATAAATAAATAAAATATATATAAATAAATATATATAAAAAAAATATATAAATAAAATATACACATTGTTAATTTATTAGTCTACTTATATATTTTCAGAAGACTAAAGGGACCCTCTATTGTAGTTAATTAGAAAACTAACCTCTCTGAATATATTTACATTATCCTGACTAGCTGCTGATCCCTCAGGAGGCTGAGAATAATACTAGTTTTACAGTAAATAGGCGTTTCTATCTATTCTAGATGAGATATTACACAAGGGCACTGGTAATAAGGCTTAACCTAGATCAAAGTCGTAACATTATTTATTGAAGTTTTTATACTATTAAGTTTCTAATACATTTTCTGAACTAGGCTTAATGAGATAGAGAATAGAATAGAATATTCTTTATTGCACACCACATAATACGAAAATAACAAACAAAATACCTTAAGGTAATATAAACAATTTATTAGTAAGTAGGTACAATGGGCGGCCTTATTCCTAAAAGCAATCTCTTTCAGGGATATTATCTACAGATAGTTACTCTGCGGTGTATGGAAAAGTAAAAGACTGATCATTTTGCTGTTGCAAGTTACACTGCGTGCTGCTAAGGCTACTTTACAAAAATATATTCCTAATGTGCACGCAGTATAACAAATAAAGCTTTTTGTTATTGTAGTACCAAGTCGATCTGACGACCTACATAGCGCAGAAAAAACAAATGTGCAAATCCATCGCGCTCAGGAAATTAAACACAAGCGCATTGTGTCGGACTGCTGATTGCTTCGTGATCTTCTGTGTAAATACTGAGCTGTGCGATTATTTATTCTGTGCTTCGGCTTAGCTACGGAGAACTGTGTTCAGACAAAGTTGGCTATTAGAGATTTCTTGCACTTTTAATATAAATAAAGCTGTTTCTTCAGCCTGCACTAAACCTGGGTGTAATTTAAGTAAATACCAGATTTTGCAAATGTCTTTGTGTAGGAATGGAACCGTCATAGATTTCCACTTTATAGTACACACAAACTTAACATACAATAAAAAAAAAAGATTCAAAGTCGGACGGTCTTATCGCTAAGAGCGATTTCTTTCAAATAAGCATTAGTGTTTTAATAACATGTACCAATTAAAACAAGTGTATTTCTCATAATATATTTCATAATAACACGCTTAAAAGCCAATAGACCGACTTTAAAGTTTCATTAAAAACGTTGTGGAAGAACATCATAAAATACTGTCAAAAACTTATAAAAAATTAACTCTAAGCACATAAACAACTCAAAAAGAACGAAAAAAAATAGCATCGTGTCAAGTAAATTTACCGAATAATTTGGTAAAAAACATACACCCTATGTAATGACGCGTTGAAGCAATTTTGCTTACTCATCCTTTCCAACCACTTTGTTTTGACCTTCCCACCCCCGATCAGTTCCACATATTGAAGGCTTTAGAGGGGGAGCGGATGAGAGATGCCGGGTCTGGTTACACTGGGCGGTGGTTGAGACATGTCTCGATGTAAACAAGCTCGAAGGGTGGCTTTCTAAAGATATTGCAAATCTAATATTGTTTTAATTTTAATATCTAAGTGATCCTTGCTCTTGTATAAAAAATATAAAATATATTTCACTCTTTTTAAAATCATGATTCGAAGATGCGGGCGACATGAATGTAAAGTACCTACTAACTTATAATATGTTTATGTTCATCACACAAACATTTGCTCTGGGTGGGAATCGAACCCATGACCCATAGCATGGACAAGTAATACCCATAAAATACAATTTTGTTAACGAAAAAGCAAGAGACATTAGCATGGACAAGTAATACCCATAAAATACAATTTTGTTAACGAAAAAGCAAGAGACATTTTGCTTATAGTGTACCATAAGCAGTAAACTGTTCAGCTATTTCTGCAATATTCTTTGCAATATCGAATAGTTTCAATAAAGAAATACCGTGGAAATTTCTATAGAATCTCGCAAGTCTCTATTAGATCGTTGGGGGTCCTCATTCGTCTTGTTGACACGTCAATGGGCCGCGGAACCCTGCAATTATTTACTCGTGTATGGGAAAATAACCCTTGGTTATTGTTGACGTTATAATAGATTGGACTCGCTTTCTTTGCCCACTTTATTTGATAGGTATTGGCGGGATAATGTTGTTAATATTATAGTTTTACGTAAAATAATTTAATTATAGTTTTCAAATAATAAATAAAGTTTTGTACTTATAAATAATTATATTATAATTGTGCTGGTTAACTGGATTCAAACCCAAAACTTTAATAAAAAGAATAGAAAGCAAAGTCTGTCTCACCACACCTAGTAGTAAAACCTTTGCTTAGTAATATTTTTTTTACAATAAAATGCCAAATATTATCAAGTATCATCTTGTACTTATTTTAATATAAAAATTTGCGTTATGTTTATTTTAGTTTTTTAAACACGACAGTACGTAAACTTTGCACATAAACTACTTTATTTGGCTCGAATTTTCAGTAAAGCCGGAGCTTTTAAAAGCGATGGCCATATATTACAAACTTCTTAGAACGACGATCTAAATAGGCTTAAATTAATTTTAATAAATATTATTTTTAGATTTCTGCCTTGGAATTTTAATATTTTTTATCGATAAAAACTAATTTTTAGATATTCGACTCTGCTTTTCACATTCTCTAGATAAAATAAATTTCATCTTTTTGTAAATAAATGGTCGTTACTCCTGATAACTGTGCAAAATGTTACAAAAAAAAATGAACTATCTTCGTTACAAAACAGTCCTTTAAAACGGTCGCCGTATCTTGGAAGCCGCGGTTAAAAGTAAGCAACTGCAATAAATTAGAGGAACAATGGTGGCGACTCGCTCTGGTAAGTTGTGAACTTTCAGATTTGCTCGTTTTATGCTAGGATAGGACCCATCGCTGCTCATTTGCTGCACTTAAAAAACATCATAATTTATTTTAAGAGAAAAACTAAGTAACGCTAGAGTTGTCTTACAAACGTTAAACAATATAACTTAGTACGGATCATGCATCAAAATTTTTGTTACTTTGGATCGTCATTCTTGTCAAAAGTATTTGTTAGGTACGTGTGAAATAACAAGATTCTCTTTCTTTTCAGTGTATGTTCATGAAGCAATGGTCTATAACTAAATATGTGCTCACGTTCGAGTCTAAGCACAATCCTACTCTTCCCGTTTCAGTGTGCCAATGTCCACAGTTTAAAATGTCATTGGTTTGGATACAGAGGTCATAAAATGTAGCAAGACACAATGAGTCTGTCCCCGAGGAGGTCTAGTGGTCCAGTGACGTTGTGAAATGGCTTCAGCGCTACAAAATATCGCCGGAGGCATAGTTTTAGTTTCTAAAGTCAGAAAGAACAAATTCAAAATATACAATAGTACAAAACATTGTATATTTTTTGTTTTTTTTTTTTTGCAATTATAGAGGCTTTAAAACTGACTGACTTAAGAGAAGAGGTTTAATTCGATTGGTTTTTTATGTGTGGTGTAACTTTTTTAACTCTGTTACAAGATTTTTTATAATTCAAAAGCTAGGTTATTATTCTAATTTTTATCTGACTGGTAATCTTAGGGTTAATCGTCCCACAGCTGGGCATAGGCCTCTTCCAAACTCTTCCACTTATTTCAGTTCTTGGTAGTGCACCACCATGTATAGGTACTCCTTACAGCGTAAAGTATAGATACATTATTCAACAATATAATATGAGGAAATATTAAAAATGTTGGTGAGAATAATCAACGGTGACTAAACTCTACCTGTGACTAAACTAAATTGAATCTTAAACTTAAACTTGCAAATGTAACAATACTGTTTGAAGCGTCTGCTCCCCGCGTACAACGATGTTACAGGAACTGAGAGCCCGTGTGTCCCGGGATTTAAGCACTGGACACAAAACAAGCACAAATTATGAAACTTTCCACAATTTATTAAACAAGACACTTTTTTACATCGCAAAAGCTTTAAAGATGTTTAGAAAAGTAATTTATGCTTACAAGGTTTGCTGGTTAGTGAAAATTTTCCCTTACCTATTTTTTTGTTCCAATGACTCATGTTGTTTTGGCTATGTACACACTCAGAGTAGATAATCCCTTCTTGTAATTGTACACATAAATATTTTTAAGTCCGATTTAGAACGGACTAATTACTGCCATTATAGTAGTTTATTTTGGTTTTTTGGTCTTCCTAAAACAATAATAATATTCTTCTTCTTCTTTCTTTTAAGGCTTCTTGGCTTATAAATAAATGCCATAGTTATCCTGTAGTGACCCCCTCCAGGTCGGGCCAGTGTAGCGGGTGAGTGATAACTCGGTAAGGTTATAACCCGGCGCCACGCGGCGCGCCCGACCGCCGCTGGGTCAGCTCGCCCGAGATTGTCACCCACTTGCGGATTATTCGCGGCGCTTGTGTGTCACGGATTTAAACACCATTTTAACTTATTTGTAAATATTTGGGTTCCTTTCCAATGAATCTTTCAGTACTTGTGATTTTTTATGAGTAAAAAGCTGATATTATACTTGACTGATATTGTTATAAGCTGATATTCCGTTATAACCTTTGCCTTGCCGAACTCGTTCAATATGGACGTGCTCTGTGAAGTATCACGCTGAGTCCTTCACTCTGAAAAGTAAGAATGTTAAGTCTCAAGTACCTGTAATAGATAAAAAATAATATATTTGTTTACCATAACATATTATAGATTAAAACACATATAAAAATAAAGACTCGTTAGTTATTGGAACAAAAATTCGGTAAAAACTATTCAATTAAATAGAACTTCGTTGACTCGTGACTCAAAAGTTCACTCCTTGTAAAAACTTCCAAAGAAAACACACGAAGCGCTATTGAATGTAAGTTTCCGATATAAAAATTGTAGTTCCGACTTTTCTATTTGAAAGCTGGTGAACTGTTTTGGACACAAACCAGAAAGTCGCGTCCGCTTGCCAATGTCACGTAAACTTGCGACCGGCTACGATTTTACTTCAACTTAGTTTCTAAGTTGAGCAAAGCTGGGCTTAAAAGTTCGTCGTATTCGCGTTGTTTTCGAGTGGATTTTATTGGTCCAAGTTCAACACATTTCGTGGGATCTATCTAGACACAAGTTGTCCTGATTGATGTTTTTATTAAGACTCGGTTTGTTTCGATATTAAAAACTATTTAATTACAGCTGTGCTTGTCTCAAAACTTTAAAGACGAATAGGTACATGTTTGTCATCCATAAAATGTTTGATTGATGTTGCATGGATCAAGTGTTATTTGTAGATCACTTTGATGAAATTCAACTAGTTCCGCCATTTGAACTTCATTCGAATGCATCTGGTTTTACTTTGATGAAGATGTCGCGCGACTAGTCGCCCGTCTGTTTCCTGTTCTAGTTTTTTACTTATTTCAGTTCTAAAAGCAACTTCAGGCTGGTAATTACCGACTCATTTTGACCTCTTTGATGCTCCTCCG
The DNA here is from genome assembly GCA_932527185.1 of Ecliptopera silaceata. Lineage (NCBI taxonomy): Eukaryota > Metazoa > Arthropoda > Insecta > Lepidoptera > Geometridae > Ecliptopera > Ecliptopera silaceata. Next base: position 303,462 of record OW052210.1, read on the forward strand.
AGTTAAAAACTCCTAGAAGTTTTTAAGAATTTGGAGCGATATTATATTTTATTTAAATTCTTTTGGATATTTTTTGTTTTTATTATAATACAAGGAAGTACCGGATGGCTGGGTTTTGCAATATTAGGTTTTTTAAATTAATTTGTTATGAAAAAATATATAGATATCATATTCGAACCCCGATGAACAGAGCGCCTCAAGTACGTACTTGAGAAAACAAATTAAAGATGTATTTCTGTACCAGTGCCATACTATCCTACTAATCCATTCCTTACAATGCAATATCCATGCTACCTATGTAATAATCAATGTGACCGCGATGCGGATCTTTTTTAGGGCTCTTCATAATCCTCTCGTAGTGCTCACCAGTTCCACGATATATCGAAAAACATACAATACCCATCTGTTTAGTCAGTGCTATTTAGTCAGTGCAAGTAAAAAACTAGTCCAAGCTTTTAACCCGTAAAAGCAGAAGCGTACCAAATTGGTACATGAGGCGTGCGGCCGCAGTGTTGACGTCGGGGCGCGGTGCACTAATCCGCCGACCCGAGCGTGACCGCACTACTCGGCGGGTCTTTTAGACCCGGCTCGTGTAAGCATTGCACTCAATTAATATGCTTGTTCTTTTGATTTATTATTTGGAACTTTAACTTAAAAGAACAAAAGTAAATTCGGGCTTTTTGTAGATGAGACTTGGTAGTCTCAGCGTGACGAGCGAAAAGCATCAAATCACTCGTATATCCTCACTGGACGTGCACAATAAGACAATAGCAACGCTATAAGCAGTTGAAGCGTAAAATGATTAATTGACTTTAAAATATACCAGCATGAGATGTATCTAGTAAACCCACTGAGTTTTATTTCAACAAATGAATACTTAAGTACTTAATAATAAAACCAGCAAGAGCCTCACGTAAAACTGTAACTTATACTCTCTGAAACGAGATAGTGTTGTGCAAATTTCAAGTCGTAGTGCTGCACTGAAAGCGGGGCATCCCCGAATGCCGGGCAGCGCCCTCTGTCGCACTAATTAACCGCAAACAAAGGGGCTAATTATTCAGCTGCGCGGTTCACTCGGGTTTTCATCCTTAAGGTAAAGATAAGGCTACTTTTAATCGGGATTCAGTTTGTGTAGACCATATTTTCCAAAGGTTGTATTAATCTCGACAATCACTCCGCCCGATAGGTAAATACCATTTACCTATACAGCATGGGGATTGCCATGATTATGGTGACATCAAAGGGGAATCCAGAGGCACGTGCAAACACCATAATTTAAACCATCCTTCAATGGTGTGTTCATTTATAACTTTAAGGGGCAAGAAATAATAATAGTTGTACCTAAGTCTTTAAAAATTGAATTACAGTTGTGTAAATTGATACAACTGTGCAAATTAATAGAACAGTGAAAGGTTTGATAGTGAAAATACAGAAAACTGACGTAGTGTTGATATATCGATAATTATTATTTAGTTTTTGCTTTGACTTACTGCGATTGCAATAATATCATAAAAATAAAGAGTGGAGAAAAATTCAAACAAAGACCTTTCTTTGTGTGATTCACTCCACTTTTGATATAAAATGTAATAAAAGTCAACTTTGAATTTAACTTCATAATTTTACAAATAAGTCTTTTAAAAAAGTTGTACAAAAGACGTGATTCTCTTACAAAGCGGGTGCATTATTCCCACAATCCAATTTCGTTCATCCTCATTAGTCGCATAGCGCAATTGAAACAGCCAGGTTTTTTCTATATAAAACATTTAAGCTCCTACTGATCTACTTCCTTCAGCATTTATTTGTTACCATCTTTCACGATTTTTAACATTATTTTTTGATGTTATAGTATATTTTTGTTTTGTTTTTTTATGTACAAATGAAACAGCTATGAGTTTCGTTGTCTGCGTGCACAGTATGCATTTAAATTAATTTATGTATGGTCTGTTACGGTATACATTTTAATTATTTAATGTGAGTGGTGATCGTTTAAATTGCTAAATTAGTTAGAGATTATAGGATTGTAATTATCTCTTTACGTTCTGAAAATGTTATTTGTTTACAACTTATAATACATGTTTGTTTTTATCTTATGTACTTTAGACGAAACAATTCATACTTCAGTGATTAAATAGGTAAATGTAGATTCAAACCCACGATTAGAATGAAGACTCAACCATCGAGCGTTCTAATCCAACATAGCATTGCGGTTTTGAAATTCGTTAATTTCGTGCGGAATGCGTAACTTTGCCTTTGATGAAAAAAGTTGAAGTGGTCTTAACCCTGAGCCTTCTATGTGGGGTTCCATTCACCCCCCGGCATGTGCCAGAAAGGCCACATTTTACTTGGTTTTGAATACGAGAGTGGAGGGATGATTTGAGCACTTTTGCGAGACATCTCGTATCTCGTAAATAAATAACGCTACGTGGTTTACTGACAGAGCAGCTCGCAGACCGAACCATAATCACATGACTATGAAATATTGAGGTTAGAGTCGCAAATATTCATCATCTCGCTTACTCGCTTATTAAATCGCTCGTGAACGAACTTTGACTGCGGCTGACTATTAATGATACGATTTTAATTTGTTGTTAATGAATAAATATAATGAATATATTTTTTTAAGCGTTTGAGAGCTTTGTCATTGGGCGTATTTTATCACATAATCAAAATATCTCAAACACAATGAGATCAAAATCAAAGTCAAAATTGCTTTATTCAGTAAAATCACATGGATCATTTAAATCGGACTTGAATCGGCGACCGCAAAGCAGTAGATACTGTTACTTAATGCATGACGACATGCGTGTACCTGTGTACCCACATTTTGTGTCAACCCGTTACCTTTACGAAACGGGATACAACCCACATCTATTTATGAAAAAGATGAAATAAAAACAAATTCGTCCGCCGAGCCTTCGCAGTTGCATCCCCCCACATTAGCGACACTGTTTGCCCGTGCCACCAGCCTACCCCTAAACCCGCAAATCCAATAAACGGGGGTAGGAGACCGACATTATCACGACAATGGTAATCGACAGCTACACATAATAACCCGCCCTAAAAGGGTTGCGCTGTAATGGAGCAATTGGCGGTTAATTACATGGGTCTGATAGACCCAGGGCGGTGGCGAAGGGTTATGCTTGCGTTTTATTGACAAATTTTTCACTACTTAAAACCACTGATTTCTTTTTTATTTCGGTACAAAAACCTGCTAAATCCTATATTTGAGATATTTACTTATAAACAATAACTTTGACCTCAAAAACAGTTTTTATTTGTTTCGATAATCATACAGCATCAGGACAGCATACAGAGATTCATTATTTTAGGCATCGCAAGTGCTATAAAAATCTTAGATAATAGTAATTTAGCTTATATATTCAAGTCATTTAGTCTAAATTCGCCACCTTAAAGATAATTATGTTTACTCACAAACCCTTGTTCGGCTTAGGTACATAAAGTACCCTTCTTAACCCTACATTTATTCCGATCACTCCACAAGTCGAAAAGGGTTAATCGTTACGATAATATACCCCATTTACTAATCTGTTAGTTCCTTGCACATCTCAAAAGGTTTTGTTTTAGACTTAGTTTTCTAAAAAGCGGTGCACGTAGAAATACGTCCGTCATACAATGGTATAATCTTAAACTTAAATAGTAGACTTGAAAATAATTTAACGATACGTTATCACATAGATCCTACTAGAAACAATCTAGAAAAAAAAACACTTAACAGATTTGGTTATTTATTTATTAATTTTATTCTTATAATGGAGATGCTGAGATGACGACGTAACTATTTTCTACTGTATTATAGCGGTGCACAATTATCTAAAACCCAGGAGTGTTTTCTCGAGATAAAAGCTTTGACAACATAAAACACAACAAAATATTTAGAACATTCTTTATTTTAGAACATTCTAGAAATCGTTTAGCTTAATATAAATTTTAGATTACTTCTTAGTATTATACTTACAAAATTCAGGGTTTGTATTTTGAAGATAGACAAGACTATAATTCTGTAAGTTTCCACTATTTAAGTTTGTTTGACTTATTTAGTACTTATTTAATATATTTTCTAATTTATTATAAAATATTTTTAATGTTTAGAAAATATATTAAATATAATAATAAATAGCCTGATATCTAGGCTCTGGTCGCGTCTGGTCGCGTGGAACTGGCACCTAGAATCACCTAGTATGTAAGACGATTCTAAAATGATCCGTGTGATTTTACTGAATAAAGGAATTTTGACTTTGACTTTTATAATGATCTATAAATATATATATTTTCTTAGTGAATACGCGACTGATATCGAAATATCTGCAATACCCACACAGTAATAGGTATGTATGTATCTCCGACAGGACAGTGCTCCGTGACCACACTCGCATGTTATATTGAAACACAGTACCGCAACTATCACTGCTTTTATTAAATAAGTTTATGGTAGTGCAAACCACATTCAATAAAATATTATTTTATATTAATGTATAACAGTTTAGGACGTTGTTAAAGCGTTGTGGGATAGGTATTTATAAATATTTATTGAATTTATAAATTTAAAAAACTCACAGTGTAAATAGAGTAGTTAAAAAAAAATTAAAGTGGAATAAAGTAGTAAACGCACATAAACGTTGTAGTCGTAATAACTAAACCGTTTGTCTAACTTTTGCAAATGTTATCGTTTTACCATGTTTGTCTTTCTTAAATAAATTTTGTGTATATCAAACTTCAAACTTCAATTGCATTTATTCAATAAAACCACAAGGATCACTTTGAAACGTCTTACATACTAGATGATTTGAGGCGCCAGTTCGTCGCGACCAGAGTCTAGAAGAACTGGCAAGAAACTAGACCTGGATTCTTGCGTTTTTTTCATATGATCCTTCTTACAATTGTTTAATAAAGTTGGATATACATTAAAAAGATGTAATGTTTGTCGTCGATGTGTGGAGTTGCGCTACTGCATGCTCCCGCACGGCGCTGCGGCTGGCGCGTTATAATTTTAGTGCAGTATCGATCCGTCTGCGCTCGCTACATTCTTATTAACACTTCTGTCTCATACATTTACACTTTTTCTGGGAGTCTAGCCAAAGCGACGCGTGACCCGAGGGCTGGTGAGTATCTGGCCCAGCGTATCAGCATTGCTATTCAGCGCGGCAATGCACCCAGTGTCTTGGGTACGCTTCCGATTGGTACTGATTTGGATCAGTTGAACTATCAATAGATCGTTTGCTGCGGTCTGTAGATAGCTCAACTGTTTCTTATGTGTTTTATAAGGCAATGTACTTTTTGTACATACTTATAGTATAGTCGTAAGTTTGTTTGTGAATAAATTATTTTCTGGTAGGCTTCTAAAATATACTTGCTTAGTACATTACATATAAGTTAACCAACGCCCACATTCAACATAGATTAAGTTATTAAAATATAACAATTACAAATCTTTAACATCAATCAGTTGAAAATACAAGACTATTGATATTATTGATATTATAGATATGCATTATGATGTCATTAGAATATCTTTGTAAGGTGGCTCACAAAAATTGATTTTCATTTGCACCCTTAAATTAATATAAGACTTTCGAAAACTTAAAAGCTATTTCCAACAGCTCACAAAAATTGATTTTCATTTGCACCCTTAAATTAATATAAGACTTTCGAAAACTTAAAAGCTATTTCCAACAACTCTCCCTAAATTGGACCATTAAATTACCCCAAAAATGAGATCTGTCTCACCATCTTCAACGCTTGCGGCTAAATTACGAACCGGTTACTAACCGGATGAGTTCAGTTAAACCGGCTAACCGAGTATTGCTTGTCGTGGAAACGAATGCAACCCGCGGGAACCCGGTTAATACCCACAATCCACTTATTTACTTATTTTTTATCAAGCTGATTGTCCATCTGATGTTTAATGAATAAAAATAAAATTTATTAAAATTATTATTTACGGTTATTTCACATATTACACGCAACTCTAACAAAGCAAAGTTATATGGAAACTAGTTTTTTTGAATACATACATGTTTGCACCACTTGCTATTTAACACATTGCAGTCCATTGAGGACGTGCCCAGTGCTGCAATGCCGCATCATGCAGTCTTATCTCTATGTTTCTTTAATCAAAAATTCAATTAATGAAATTAATTCGTATCAGCATTGCTATTCAGCGCGGCAATGCAGCCAGTGTCTTGGGTACGCTTCCGATTGGTACTGATTTGGATCAGTTGAGCTATCTTTAGATCGTTTGCAACGGTCTGTAGATAGCTCAACTGTTTCTTATGTATTTTATATGACTATGTACATTTTGTAAATACTGTATAGTCGTAAGTTTGTTTGTAGGTGACTAAATTAATACACTATTAATGAAATAATTAATACAAGTTTCGATAATATAATTCATCAATTCATTTCATGAAACTGATTGTTAATTGTTTCAATAGTAATTGTATACCTACTAGTTAGATTTAAGGTTAACCGCTATATTAGCATAGTATTAAATAAATAAGTGAGAGAAATAAATAAATACTAGTTAGTTTTAATTATGTTATTATTATTTATTTACTTACATTTATGACTAATCCGTGTTTTTTGTTATTTCAGGTAAGTTACAAACCCATCAGAACCACGATAATCATGAAAAATAATGTAAGTCTTTTAGATAATCTTCCTGAAGACCTCTTCAGTTTTATTGATTCTTAAACTGCTCAGTGAGTGGCTCCTTATTTAAATATCCTTTTTTATAAACTGTTGTGTAAAAAATACTCTAAAAGCTACTTACCTACTTAAGAACCTTTTAAATAATTGGCAAAACTTTTGTATAATTTAATTCTGCACTTAAACTCTAATATGTATAAACTTAAAAATGCGGGCCAAGACTGCACTTCCCCTCACGAGGTACAACACGAATGGAAGATAATACTTTAAGCAGAGAGGTCCGGACTACAATCTCAATTACCGAGCAAGTGGGAGTCGTAGCCCGCTAAAAAATATACTCGTTTGCAATTCTGGATAAAATGTTGTCAACATCTGCCAACTCATTTTCTACCATCACTCATTTGAAACGTTGATAGAAGTACGAACTAACTCCACGACCTAGTGCCACAAGTACGTTACTAACCTTATTTCCATCACTCATAATCCAGATCACCTGCGCCGCATATTAAATTAAATTTGCAAACATTTTTAATTAGCAATACCACTTTCATTGCGGTTCGCACAACATTTAATTTAAAATTAAAAAAATAAATGTACTGTAAACCAGACCTTGTTTCAAGGACACAAGGTGCAAATTAGGTTTTCAGTGGGAGTCAGGGGTGCGAAACCTTCGCGAGTAGCGAGCGAACCGAGGCGCGTGTGAATTTTTTAAAAGATTATACAGAAGTGGGCCTCGGCTCGGTAATGGAGAGTCGACGCCATGTTGTAATTACGGACGGGATGCTGATAGTCGGGAGAGGAGAGCTAGTCAAACTCGCGCAGATAATCCCTCGATCCTACCTCTTAATCTCAATGACTCTGTAATGGCTCAACCGATGAGGATAATAGCTGTAGCTTGTTTTTGATTCGGAAACGAAACATTTAAAACTGGCATTTTGGATTAAGATTAAACGCTGGAGAACGGAAGAAAGTGTTAGTGGAAAAATACTAATTGGATCGATTAGTTTAACTAAACCTTTGACAAAATATTTTTTTTACAATAATTGTAACTTCATAACTTGTGACGAAGCGTGAAAAAACGGGATGAACAAGTTTGTCCAAGCTGTTTCCGTAAAGCTATGGCAAAAAACTGTGTCACAGGAGTCAAGTTTAGCCGTGTATTGCTGTTTGACCTGTTCGCGCCTGCAGCTGCTCCAGGTCGCCGAGTGGCACGTTACTTACGGCTGGAAAACTTCGAAATGCCGCCGGGTCAGGCTCATGCTAAGTAGCTCGTATTAATGTGAAGATGAAAATGTTTTCCATTCCTGTCATTTCGTGAGTTCATAAAGTAATTGATATTGAAATATTTAATTTATAAAATAATTGATTTATAAAATAATTGAAAATGACCTTTTTAACCATATTCTGTATTTATCTGTAGGTATGTTATGTACTTACCTAATTATTTTTGTGCAGTGGAAAGTATTTACCGCGTGATATTTGCTTCGTTAATATTATTTTTAGGGAATCGATACTATGCAATTACATTTAAATGAGACTTAATATTTTTATATAAGTACTTTTAAATAATAAAGTCATTCAAAATGTCTTATCGACAATTGAAGGCAGATTTCGGGTATTTGTACATAAGCTATTACCTGAAATATCAAAATGAAAATCTGCGAAACCTTTTGAAAATCTAATTAAATTAAGTTACTGAACCTCTTAAAGATAACTCGTACCACAGCCTCGTCAATGGCCAGCTAAATTACAAACAACAGATTTAATTTCCTCCCCGTCTCCGCTACCCGCGACTCTATTCTCTTGTGATAAGGTTGACATTCCTTTGTTTCCAAGGCACCGCTTAAGGGGTTGAAGGGGGTAAGTTTTTACAGGCGCACGTACCTGTTGCCGCTACTGTTATGTTCAATAAAAAGAACAATTCCAAGTAATGACACGTACCCTCATGAATTCCAAGTGCTTCTACAAGACATTGTGGTTTAAACCTGGAAATTAAATGAGATATTTTTATTTTGTTTTTGAAATCGAGTAAGTACAAATTTTTGTTTGTGTTTTTTTTTGTTTTTTTTCTCGGAAAATTTCGTTTACTTTAATCAGTTGAGCTGTCTATATATTATTTGCTAATAAATCAGCTGTTTCTTAAGTATTTTTAAATATCTAACTTTTTTAATACATACTTTAATAAATCGAGAGTTTCTTTTTAAATCAATGTCTTATCTTTAATCATTTTGAAAAATATATCGACTCCTAAAATACGTTTCAAAACCGTAAAGGTGGTGGATGATGGCCGAAGACCGATGTGTTGCATTGTTATAGACCACGAGGTTACCACTTAGCATCAGGCGAACCGTCATATTTCATAACTTAAAGTCAATAAATATTTAATAAAATGAGTTAAAGTTACCATCAATGTTTTTCTCACCAGGCACTGCCATAGTACAGTGTTTTTATCGTAAAAATCCAAGGTTTATAGATACCTGAGAGTCCTTGCAAGTATTCTATTCTGCTTGAAGCGTGTCGCGATCCCGAGGGAATGCTTTGGGTACACATAAATCTCGACAGATAAAACTACACTTGATAAAAGTTACCATCGACTTCTTCTTCTATCGTGTCAATGGCTAACACAAACAACCTCACACCAAGACTAAGCATGTCCCAGTATCCTAATGAGATATGACTCATTAGGATAGTTATAAAGCACTGTCTTTTTTTCTTTTCTCAGACTTTCTTGAAACGAGTAACCAGACTATTACATACGTTACCGGTATTTGATGAAACTCGTGTCCCACAGGTTTTAAAGGGGAATATCCCTTTAAAACAAATGACAGCCGATTTAACGATTGTTTGACACAGACAATCGTTAAATCGACAATATATTTCAAAACACTTAACACAAGCGAAATTGTTTGTTGTATGTCATAAAAAAAATAAGAGTGGTGTACAACGAGCCATTTTTGTGGTCGACTGTACTTGCAGCAACGCTTATAAATATTTCGCGTCCCATTATTTGCGCTGCCTTGTAGCTAAGCACCTTATGCTCCAAGTACTCTTGTTAAATTCAACACTTCTTGGGCGGATCTACTTTGTTTATTTTGACACTCTACATTATACTTACCTTTAGGAATTAGCAAGTTTGAGCAATGATCAGGTACGACTTACTATTGTGAAGTTACTATACCGTGAAGAGTAGCAAAATCTAATCAATTGACTGCTAGTATTGTGATCGCGAAACAATAAATGAATTAAAATTCATGATTACACTTACAAACTAATAAAAATGAACAAGAAAATACGAAAAATGTATACTTGTCGGCTGAATGAGCAGTTTCTGCTAAGTTTCTATATGTACATACATACATAACCTGGTCCTTCCTATTTGTTGAAATTCAATATGAAAATGAGACAATCTCAATTCAAAAACGGGACCAAAAACTGCGCACGTCTCGACCCCAGAGGTCCACAAGGGTAGGTTCGCTAATTTGGCAGTTTTCCCGAATCATCCCCTAACAGGTCCCCGACACTTGTTTACCCAGCACCCTGGACACCTGACAGGACTTAATCGTCCCAAAAGTGCTGTGTAAGTGACCTCATCAGGGTTTTCAACCAACATTTTCGGTACAAATATTTTTCTTGTAAGAAAATGTTCGGGACAACTTAATATGCAAAGTTGCTGAGTCACCGCCCTTTGTGGATTGTTGAGCTTAAAAAGAAAAAAGTTAGGCTTCGGTTTCTAAAAAAGTATGGTCTTCAAATGACGTCCGTCCAAAAGCGGTAAACTTAGTTGCGACTTTATTTTACGAAACACATTTTAAAAGAATTAATATTATCTATTATACTTTTATTATTATTGTACAGGTATGCAGTAATGGATATAATGTATTTGAATTGTAACTAAAGCTTTATGTTCGATACTAAAGCCTCGTTATTTTTTTTAAATTGTAGATAGCATTCGCCGAATCTTTTGTTGCTTTGAAACTAACTTCGTTGTATACCTAGTATGCTGCTAAGCCATATTGTGTGTTTATTACATGAAAATTAGAACTTAAATTTCCCTGGCACTGAATTGACATAGTCCCTATGGAAGTATTGCAATTTTGTAACTTTAACCATTCTGAGGTAAGAAGAGTATTAGTTCGACAAGTTTAGTAGGTTTCAGACTTATCTAGTTAAAGCTGCTATAGCATTTTAAACTGTAAACTCTAAGCTTTAGAGGTGTTAATGGGTTGAAAGTTTAGTAAATAAAATTGGTCGTGCTGACACTTTTAATGCTTGTTTATTTTAGTTTGTTCTAATTGTTAGTAGCGACAGAATGTGCTTCAAGTCATAATGCTTACTGTAATTTGCTTAAACAGATCATTTAAAATTGTTTTATATACTAGAAGATTCTAGGTGTCAGTTCCTCACGCCTAGAGCCTCGAAGAATGGGCGAAAAATTTACGGCCTGGTTCCTAGCACATTTTTGTATGTTTTTTTGAAGTGAAAACTTCTTTAGCGGCGCTGGGTGGGTAAAAACTTTCAAACTCGCGTCAGGGTCACGTGACGTTGATAAAAAGCGTAAGATCGAGGGAAAGGGAGAGGAACTAGTATCTCCCACTCTTTCTACCGTGCCTGAGTGTGCTCTGTTTAGGCGGCACACAGACACATTCGCGCTTGCGCGAATGTGTCTGTGATATTGAGAGAAATTATTACAGTTTAGACTAATAATAAGTTTACAAAAACTTCCCAAAATCAGTACTTACACCAAATCAATGTATTTTCATACAATACTTATTTTCACATACGGATTATTTAAATTCAAATTATAAGAGTTTCTGTGCAACAAAAGTGTTTACATTTTTTGTTTTTCAATCTGCAGACTACTATTCTCCCTCCACCTCATCTATCCCTCTTTCCCTCCCTCCCCCCTTAGAGCCGCAAACCGCCGTTTTGTTGAATCACAAAGACCGTTCTACCCGCAAATTCTTCCATAGTCATTACATTCCCACCTTATGTTCTACAGTAGTGATGTGGTAGAGCTGAGGAATGAACTGGCACCGGGGACTTGATCACTAATAAAAGTGACAATCGTGAACGTAGCGTATTTAAAATACACTGCGCAGTGTTTTGCAACGTTCGACAGAATAATATAAATCGCGAGTGACATGCTCTTGATCTATAAAAAAAAATCATTAAGTACTTACCTAATCGAATAATTATATTTATTTAACCTTTTACTTTTATCGAACATCGACCGATCAATTTTACAAACTTAGTAATTATTACGACCGATGTGGCGCGGCGGGCGAAGGTCCGCCTGCGACGCGGAAGGTTGCGGGTTCGATTCCTGCCTTGTGATAAATGTTTGTACGATTTGCAAATATTTATTCCGGGTGTTCTTGGTAGTTTATTTGTATAATAAAAAATATCTATCTATGTAATGTAGAATTGTATTAAATGTCAGTCTTCTAGTACATACCCATAACACAAGCTCTGCTTAGCTTGGGGCTAGATGATGTTGAGTGGATTGACCAGCATTATTTATTTATTTATTAGCTTCTCTACACTTTGTATTTTGTTTCCGTATCCGTAAGTACAGTTACAGAACGCGATCACAACACTAGCTATGTAGGGTATCGCTATCGACGTTCATTAAAATGCCTACACACAGTTGGCATTACCGCGTATTGTGGTTCCGTACATTTCAGGGATCCGTGCTGTAATGCGCACGTTATGTACAAGGTGTGAAAGTTCCGCGGATTACACAATTGTTTTATATGGTTTGTTGAGATTGGTTTATTCTATTATTCCCGATTGAATTTAAGATCTTTGCGCAAACTCTCAATACAGTTTCTCAATACCGGATCCTTGCCGTACTTGTTTGGACTGTTCCTTAGGCTTTTTTTTCAATCAACCCACACTGTCCCACTGCTGGGCAAAGGTCTCCCCCCTCTCCTTCCATCTCTCTCTATCCCCAGCCGACTCCGCCCATTCCCGGTCGAAGGAGTCCAGGTCGTCGCACCTTAGGCTTATGCAAATAATTATTTTTCATTTGAAAATTAGCAAATAACATTTGTTTTACAACTGTATCTACGGTTATAGTTGATTTAGTCGTAAGAACACTACAACAAAAACTAATTAATTGTACCAAAAATAAATAGTTTAAAAAGGACTTCATTTCATGAGTCTAGATAAACCTTTCCACAGAGATATAAATTTAACGTATACATTTTCTCTATAGTCTTAGTCAACTAAAGCCCTCAGATTTTTTGCTCAAAGACTCTGCAGCTCTTAATCCTGGCTTTGATGGCATCAAAGAAATGCATAAATCGTATTACAGTCCTTTGTGGACTTTGCGGTTGTTCTCGTCGCTAGTACCTACTGTTGGTCAGATCAGACGGTAAGACTCTTAATAAAAACTAGTTAAAATATCACTCTATGTCTAGGAGCGAAAGAGCGAAGAACATAACATAACATAAACATTTATTTATTTCTATAAACAGTGTTCTGTAGGTAGGTACTATGGTAGGTTACAAAAATAATTTCAGTAAGTATTTTTACATTCTATGAAATATAACACCTACTACAAGGTACCTAGAGGAGTAGAACAGTGTCATACATGTCATTAGTGAAACATTGACTGGCTAATACAACAAAAACAATAAAAAAAGTTTCCGGATTCCCGCTGTAAAACTTTATAAAAACAAATATAGCCCGTGGTTGCTACATCAATTATTTACTTCACTTGTTTTTCATCGCAACTTTGTCATTACTACGTTGCTGAGATAATTTGATGAGGCGCCAACTTTTAAATAAATCTGGTTGAAAAGGCTAAAATAATGAACCATGGTAGATAGGATACTCAACTGAGTCCAGTACATCACTGTCGAGACCAGCGTAAAAACATTATAACTAGTCGAACTTGTTGCTACAACATTTTTGGCAGGCGTTCAAAAACTACTACTTAATTTCTGTTGCTCTTTTGGAAGTATCAGGCGCTTCTAGTTTTACAATTAAAATAAATCATTAACTCTATTTAGCTTTGTTCCTTATCCTGGATTTTAGCTAATAATGAATAAACTATGAAAAGAGCCAGATATTTAAAATATATTGTACTATAATTTAGAGTTTGTCTTTACCCTTATAACATGGAAACGGCTGCACCGATTTCTACCAAACAGCTAATATACTATGAACTTTAAAAACAATGATACCTTAACATTTGTTTCGACACAACAAACCAACAGACAGAAAACATACATCATGTTTAAAATTTTGAACAGAGACAAATTATTAGCTAAGCCGATGGAAATACCGTGTTTATTTGGGCATAATTCGACGTGTACCATAGTCCAGTCAAATTATGGCTAAAAACGGGTTAAATAAACATGAGCTAACACAGTTTGAGGATTTTTAGGATCGATAGGGGGGTGTATTCTGAGCATAAATTCCAATTTGAGGGGTTGTACTGAGGTCAGCTCATGGTCATTTCGATGGAAACGCGTTTAGTTTGATATCTCGAGAATGGTTAGTGTTAGGCGAAAAATTGATGAAAGCTTTTTTTTCCAAACAAAATTTACAAACTTTTTTATTTGAAATTTTATTTTATAACATTAGTATTTTCTAACTTATTACTCCCGCAAGGCAAAAATTTTACTTTTTTTTCGATTTTTCATCGTTTTCTCCCCAACCATTCAATTTTGTTAAATGTTACCAATCATCGAAGTGTAGATCTTTTAATTATGAACAGTTTTGTTCTTAATTTTTTTTCCGTAATGCCAATACCTTCGGAGTTATATATTACTTTACCGAGCGTAAACCGAGTTTTATAACCTATTTTTCTATCAATAAATGTGTGAATCAGTTTTAATTGTTAACTTACTTCTTACCCAAATTAACCCAAAAAATTACCCAAATTAAATACCTAATTTTTAAATAGTTTAATCGATTGACCTTTTTATATTGCGACAGTGGCGCGGATTTCGCTCGGTACAGTGATCTATAACTCCGAAGGTATTGGCATTACGGAAAAAAGTTTAAAAACAAAATTGTTCATAATTGAAAGATCTCTTCGATGATCGGTAAAATTTAATAAAATTGAATGGTTGGGGAGAAAACGATAAAAATGGAAAAAAAAGTAAAATTTTTGCCTTGCGGGAGTAATAAGTTGGAAAATATTAATGTTATAAAAAAAAGTTTCAAATAAAAAAGTTTGTAAATTTTGTTTGAAAAAGAAAAGGTCTCAACAATTTTTCGCCTAACACTAATCATTCTCGAGATATCGAACTAAACGCGTTTCCATCGAAATGACCTTGAGCTGACCTCAGTACAACCCCTCAAATTGGAATTTATGCTCAGAATACACCCCCCTATCGATCCTCAAAATCCCCAAACTGTGTTAGCTCATGTTTATTTATTTCGTAATTTGACTGGACTACCAGCCTGCCGTTTGAAGGAACACGCGTAATCCGCCCCTTTGTGTCCCAAACTGAACCCTTTTCTCTTATTTGACCCTCGTTTATATCAGTTCGTATTTTTTGAAAAAGGTTCAGTAATATTGAGATGCACGCATTTCTTTACGATGTTATTTAGTTTGTTGGTCTACTGTTTCTTTTAGTTCACATCAACTCAGAGACTCGTTCCATCGTAGATACTAATCAAGTAAATAAACATTTAACATCAGCACGTTTTGTATATTTTCTTGGATGTGCTCAATTTTTTTTTTGATATCTAGCTAAAAAGGCTCTTACTTTTACATTACAAAGCATTTTACCATGAACCTTATACCTCGGACTTAAGAACTAGAATAGATTGGCATTTGGAACTCTTAGAAAACGTTGTGGTGGAAACCTCTTCAGATTCGTTCTAAACAGCGAGTGCCCTTGACCTCGAGGTCAGGAGGTAAACAAAAGGCATCTTTTGCTCAGTCTCAAATTATTGTAGGTGACCTTTTTAGGTCAAGTGTTATTTCGGTAAATCGGCCATAGCTAAAAGAGTTTATTAACCATTAAAAATAAATTCAGCAAGATGTTACTTATAGCAAAATTTTGTAAAACTTTTGGTTCTTTTTGTCTTAAAACTCACTCACATCTTTACTTTCCATAAGAACATGGAAATGAAAATAGCTGCCAAACTTCCAACTATAATTAAACCATAAAAAAAGCTTAAGTTTCCGGGTTCCCGCGGGAAAACTTTATAAAAACCCAGTATTTCAACCGTACATTTTAAAAGCTTTAGAGCCAAGCCTGTATCATCATAAAAATACGTCTTAACTCAATCTAGGCGTATTTCATTTTATGTTTCCAGAAAGTTTTTACAGCTGAAAGTTAAAAGGCAAAGTAATTTGAGGAAAAAGTTGTAAGCGCGGGTTACAAAGTTTCAAATCCGATTTAAAAATCACCTGCGTCGCGTGCGGCGGGAGCCACGCAAGGACCAGCAGCTTTGGCGCAAGTTCAACTTTAACTTTCACAGTCTAACTATCAATAGTGACGCTCTTGTCGAAGATTTGGACACAATAAAATCAATTTTATAATAAATCTGTATAATAAAAGCTCCGAATTAAATTTCAAATTTAGCTATTTTCTTTAATGTTACCGGCATTTTTAAAACTTATATTAATTTGAATCGTTAATCATGTCCGTGAAATTTTAATTAAATCTTTGAAAATTACCCTTCATGAGAGACAAGAAAAAAAACAGTTTTTTTTAATTTAGAAAAAAAACTTTAAGTTAACAAAGTTAGAAAACCAGTTTTTTGTCCGTCTCTACCATGAGTTTTTACTAATATGTATACTATACCTACGCGCTAGCGTCTATGTCTATGGATATGGGAATCTGTACCAACTTGCGTCAATTTGAATTTACTCTCAAATGTCCAGTTTTTATTTACCTTTTCGCTATATATATTTCAATGTTTATGTTTAACCGCATTTCAAAATATTTAAAAATGTATTTTATTTTATTTTTGAAGTGAAAACTTCTTTAGCGGCGCTGGGTGGGTAAAAACTTTCAAACTCGCGTCAGGGTCACGTGACGTCGAAAAAGCGTAAGATCTTATTTAATTTTTATACATTGCTCGTAAAACAAGAGACGACAAAAGAACACACTTGCGGTCACGCGACGTATGACTCAAACAATTAAATAGTGTTGTGGCGACATGACGTGACGATGACGTGGCGACATGACGTGACGTGACGATGACGACGAAGCCAACGAAGACACAGACACATTCGCGCTTGCGCGAATGTGTCTGTGTCTTCGTTGGCTTCGTCGTTGTGTCACATTCGCGCTTGCGCGAATGTGACACAACGACATGACACAATCACAATGACACAGACACATTCGCGCAAGCGCGAATGTGTCTGTGTCTTCGTTGGCTTCGTCGTTGTGTCACATTCGCGCTTGCGCGAATGTGACACAACGACATGACACAATGACATGACACAATGACACAGACACATTCGCGCTTGCGCGAATGTGTCTGTGTCAGTGTGTCTTCGTTGTCTTCGTCGTTGTGTCACATTGTGACATGAAATGTGACACAATGACATGACACAATCACGACTGTGGTTATATTTTTGAAGTGAAAACTTAAAAGTGAAAACACAACGTTAATATTGAAGTTTTCACTTCTGCCGGCACTCCCGGAGTGCTAGCTTTTTTTTTTTTTATCATGTTTGCCTGCTCAGCTAAAGCTTACTTGGCAAACAAGATTTTTATGCTTAATGTCCACTCACGAAAATAGGTGACAGCTGGGAGCGGAACAAAATAGTTGACGTGCTTAGTCCGAGCTTGCATTTTAAAACTCCCAACTCTCGAGCCGAGAGTCGTCTCTCGGATGTCATATTTTTGTATGGATATTCGAGAGACGACTCTCGGGTCGGGAGTAGGGAGTTTTAAAATCCAAGCTCGGACTAAGCACTCGGAAGTAGGAAATTGATAATCATGTTTTGTATAATTAATTTTAATTTTCTAAACCCGGTTAAAAAAGACGGTTAAAAATTAACAATGTACACGAATAAATAAAATATTAATTTTGATGTTAATTAGCTTTTGACGCAATCTGGTACAGGGTTTGGGCATATCCTTTTGTAATACTAATATTTACGTAACTACTGTAGTAAAGTCAGGCGATTTTACTGTGACAACTCATGGTAGAGCCTCAGCTACACGACAATCTCTTTGTCGTGCGACAGTCGCGCGCCTGTCGCACCGAACGCGCCTGTCTTTGATGTCATTCCGATCCATTGAATCTCTCGCTTGTGATTGTAAAATGACGTTTGGAGAAACGCCTTGTCTTTATATGACAACTGTATGAATTTGAAAATGTGGAATAAAATAGTTTTCAAAGATATTTTTAGGATTGACGTCCGGAGCGGAGCTGACAAGTAAAGTAAACAACTATTTTTAATGATCCATGATAGTTAAAAACATTTGACTAAAAACATATCACTCATCAAAGTACTAGACTTTGTGTAGTTTCGTTTCGTTTCCAAGGATTCGAAATATGGTAAAAACAAACCGGTTCCAAAAAAAACCGATATGTATGTAGAAGCCCGCGTCGGGACATCGGGACATTTAGTGGCGCCGCGCGCCGTCCCGCGGGGGCCGCATTTGCATGTATGAATAACGTGCGGGATTGCTTGTTATTGATTCCACGAAGTAGGTTAGTTCTACCCACATTTTTGATATCTGAATCGAGAGACATGTTTTACTTATCAGCATACGACAGCTCTACATCTGTCTGTATAGATAAGGATTTTTGGCTACTGTTAATGTTAAACTTTTGTAGAAATATCACAGAGAATGTTGTGATCAGTACAATTAATTTTTTAGTTCCTAACAAAACTAAATACATGTTAACTAGCTAGGATTAAAAGTAAGTTAAAGTTGTGGTACAAATCGCATCGTGGACTCTGTAAGAAAATGCAAGTTACACGCTTAACATAAGGTAAACAAACTAGAATGAATAGTTTTCGGTAATAAATGCTAAAACAGAACACTATCAAAAGCGTCTTCAGAAAGATCGATCATTTATCACATCAGCGGGTATAATGGAATGTTCACACCTGGCCCTAGGGATTCCGGGGAATTCTTGGGAATTCTATAAAATTACCCGGAGTACGGCAACCCCGGGATAACCGATCGGGCGGCAATCTCGTTCTCAATATCATGGTAACATTCTTCAGCTATGTCATTTGAACAGCTAGTACAACTTTCACAAAAATTCTGGCATATAGACGGTGTTTTGGAACTATTTAACAAGACTTACATTATAATATGTACTTTCTTTTAAAGCTCCGATAGAAACTGCTGCTTAGAATGATTTGAGGCCATTTTGTAACTCTTTAATTATATTTGTTTATTTTGTATTTTAATCATGTTAATTTTAAGTTAACTTTGAAAATAAAACTTTTTAGAATGATACTTCTAATATATAATCGTTTATTTTGAGTGTATTTTATAATTGATCAAATAAAAAATTAAAAATCTATAAATTTATAAAGCTAAAAAAAGAAGTGTGCGAGCTGTTTATGAGCTGTGAGTATGCTCAAGCCAATTTATTTTCAATAACTTTTGTCTACCGTCAAATAGTGAGTGTGCGCGGCTGATAATACGGGTGTCAGGGAGGGAAAGGGGAGGAAAGGGGGGGAGGGGGTTAATAGAATTTTGAATAAGCTACAGCAAGCAATGTTTTTCGACCAGAATTTGTAAGTTTTTAGTGTAAAGGTTGATTATTATTTATTTATCTATTGTTTTTACTTAAGTAAGTATTTTGTATGGCATATGAAAAGTTCGTAATTTTTATTTGCGTTATTTATCTAAACGTTGTGAGTTGTTTGTTTTTTTTATCAAACGGCTTTCATAACACGTCCAGCAAATACCATTCATATTAGCATAATATTGTGCAACATTTTATTTTCCCCAAAATCCCCAGCATTTTTAAATTACCTGAAAATTGTAAGACAAAGGTTCGGTAATTCCCCATTTCGCGAAGGTTTTTTAATATCAACAATTATTAGCTTTTGAGGGAACTGGAATATATTAAAAAATAACAGGAGTCTAAAAGCGTTTAGGTGGAAGGAATTCAGGAGTTAAGTTACAGGCTCATGTGTTTTATTAAATTTAGTAGAATCCCATAGCATTCATACTTCCACATTGAGACCTTAAGTATTTAAAGCAGCAATATTTTACTAACTTTTTTAGCTTTGGTAAACAAGCATTTGTATGATCCTTCTTACAAAGAATTACAATTTAATACTGAAGTTTCAGTGAGGTGCCAATTTAACTTCCTTTAATTGGAACATAAAAAAAGTGTAAGAAGAAAAAAATAGTGTAAGGAAATTTTATGTAAGTACCTACATAATTATTAAGTTGTCTGGATAAAAGGGTTTATTATAATTGGAACATAATGATGATAAGTTATGTCAGGGTCTATGAATTATATATTGGCATCGGATCTCTCGTGCCTTGCGCGCCGTGGCGGGCCACGCGTAGGGCCGTCAAAGAGATTTGTGCGCAGGACTTTGATGTCTAAATATTAAAATACTTCAATTTTCACGAATAACCCGCCTTTATTGAAATCGACGTGGAACGTGATGCATCATTTTCCGCCACGGGTGCTGTCGGAATTGTTTTACTTTGGCACCCTTATTTTAAACCTTTTTGTGTTAAGTTTAAAGCTATTGTTCTAGATATAAAACATTTTTGTTCATTTGTCCTATAGTTGACACTCTGTCGTTCGAGTTTTGGTTCGTAGATTCATATCCGTTGGTGGACCAATCGTGTTGTCTAAGTAGAAAAAATATACTTTCTAGCGATGAAGAATATCGTTTTTAAAACCTTTTTGTTGCAGACAAAATACTATAGTGGCGGTAATTGAACACACTAGCGTCTTATTTACCTACTACGCTAATGTGGTCATTTTGAATGATAGACGTGACTTTGAAGCGGGTAGGCAAAGCTCTGAATGTGTAAGATAAGCACCTGTCATATATGAACCTACACTACGAGTCCACATTATCATCATCATGCGGCAAAAGTATTAACTCGGCCCTCCGAGCCTCTATGCACAGTGTAAATAACATTTACGTTCTAAAAGTATTTTCTTGCGACATAACATTGTCGTAATGCCGCTACATCACAGCGGCCCCAGGTATACGTAAAATGTAACAAATTGGCTAGAAAATCCGGTTTTATCCGGTGTCAATTGGATTTTTCCATCGATAGCTCATCTGCGCGCCCTAGCGGTGAATAACTGTAGTGCGAATCTAATCCGCCGCGACAATGTTAGCGTGAGATAAAAATGAATAGGATTTTCCATACGGCTGAATGCTTTTAGGGCATATAACACTACTTTGTAACTTTATGAATTTTAAAATTGTATGAATCAGTTTATTTTTATAGCTCTGTACAAGCAGAACTCAGCTTTTTCAGATTTTTTCAGGAAAACTGGAAAATTCTGGAAAGTTCTCTTCATAAAATAAATGGTATTATTTTACTAGACTTTTACTTGGACTATGAAAACTGGACCACTAGCAGAATACTTGATTATTTATATAAATGCAACCATAAGATACATAATAAAGTAACACGCAGGTATAGAACTAACATATTAAGGTTTGCCATAAAAAAAATATTGGTTGGGAATCAAACCCACGGTCTACGAGCATAAACTACACCTGCCGTCATACCGCCATAACTGCTAAAAATACAAACAGTCAAATATCTCCTATCACAATTAATATCCATTCTCTCTAGGTAACCCACAAATCTAGAAC
Source organism: Ecliptopera silaceata (assembly GCA_932527185.1). NCBI lineage: Eukaryota > Metazoa > Arthropoda > Insecta > Lepidoptera > Geometridae > Ecliptopera > Ecliptopera silaceata. The sequence continues at coordinate 324,883 of OW052210.1, forward strand.
TTAGATCATAGCGTAAGGGTTGTCTGTGTAACCTATTTAAGGGGAGGAACTGGGGCGGTTGGGGTGTTAAATATTAATGGACTCCTGAGCCTAGTGGGTCGCCTGCAGCTCGCACAATACTTAACATCTGAGGATCTCATCCTGAAAGGTATTCGAGGCAGTAAGTCAGTAGTTATACTAGCCATTTTTATAATTAAGCTTCTAGAACTTTAAAGGTAATGGTGCAAATTAGTATTGCATATATTTATAAACTACAAAAAAAAGGAATTAAATATCAGTTCAATAAGTTTAAATAATAGTAAGGCGTGAAATAGATTCAGAAAATGTATGTCATTAAAAGTTTATTTGGTAAACCAAAGATCGTTTTGAAGTTCCAAAAGCCCCGCTAAGAAATCTACATTAGAATGGAAATTTATAATCATGGAGATTTTAAAACTATTCCATGTAGAATCATTTTAGACAAAATAAAAATATAAGAGAAGTGTATGACCTACTTGATGCTAAGCGGTAAATTGAATCTCGCCGCTAAAGCCTAAATAAAACTTATTTATTCACAAACAAACTTACAACCATACAGTATTTACAAAATGTACATTGGCATATAAAATACATAAGAAACAGTTGAGCTATCTACAGACCGTTGCAAACGATCTACAGATAGTTCAACTGATCCAAATCAGTACCAAAAATATAACAGTTTGTTTTTTCTTTTTTTTTCTTCATCGTGAAATAAAAAAAACCCGTCCATTATCAGAACCAGTGTGATGTCAACAGAAAGATAAATTATGAATTTGTTTGTAACATTATTCTCTTTGACTGCAACAAAACAAACAAATGTAAAATACACCTAGAACAAACGCCAAGCAAAGTTATTCCAAATCTTTGGGGACAGATAAATAAAGTGCCAAGTTTCAACAACACGGCCACTTCCATATTTAGAAGAAAGTACGTAAAAGTGTTGCTATTCTTTTATACATTTTGAGGGTACTCACAATAGGTGTTTCAGCTTTTCGTGGGTCGTGGGTTCGAACCACGAATAAACATTTTGTGTGTTAGCAAATGTATCTATGTAGGGAATGTACTTGGCAAACAAGCTGATAGCCAAGCACCGAGCGCAGTGTCGCGTCTTGGGGGAGACCTACGTCCAGCACAAGACATAGGTGAATGATGATGATGAAATGTATTTTCATTACTATGATGTTTATAAATCAAATGATTTGATAATATATGTATTTTAGTATGTGTTAGTTGTATCACCGAAACATTGTTTAACGCAGTTTATCTTTTATCAGAAAACTATTAAAACGTTAGTGGATCATAACAGTATTTACGATACCCGGATACACTGGATTCGAACATAACTTGTTTATTGAGGGGTAGGCAGTAAAGATTTACTCAATATTTAGGTGTTTACCATCACCATTTCGTGTTTTCGTTATATATAAATTTCTACATCATCATTAATCATCGGTCTTCTGTCAGATGTACGTCTCTCCTGACATGCCAGAGAGCCCGATCTTCGGCTCTTCTTATTCAATGTTAGCGCTACATTCCATAGATTGCTCCATCTTGAGGCTGTTTCTAGCCTAAATGCATTCACATATTTCTTTATTGTAATTGTCATTAAAATTTAAGTTTTCGCTCCTTGTCCAACGGGAGCAGCAGTAAATAATTCCCGCTGTACGTCCCCAAGTTGACTGACTTCCTTCCTGCCGTCTCCCGATCCTTCCGTCGGGTCGGCGCGTCCGGGCGGGGAACTATTGTTTGTGAACTTAACTATAATTTCTTTGGAGAGTTCTCTTCGAGAGAGGTGTACTTTTTAAATTCAAATGTAAGTTTAGTTCAAATGTAGTATTAAACGTTTTTGCGGTTTCCTACACTGTAATAACTACAAGAAGTGTGTCTTTTGTATTAAGTAAAGGCTGTAGAGTAAAAGTCAAGCGTATAAGATTAGTTATTCAGCAAATACCGAGTAGCGTCTTATACACAAAATTGAATGTGAATAAAATATAAATGAAGAATTGCCAAATGTAGTCAGGTCGGTAATTATTGAATTACTTAAAAATCTATCATCAGTACTTATTACACTGCTGTTTCAGCTCCTAAAACAATTTACGTTTAAAAATTATAAAACCATTAGCAATATTTTAACAAAACACATTAAAACATAATGTAGTATAATATTATAATGCTGTCTCATAATACAATTACGTCTCCAATAAAACTCGAGCAATGTTTACATTGTGTTTAGAGTTTTCCACAATTTATACAGAATGAGGGTAGGTTTGCAAAAAATTAACAAAGTAGAGGTCAGCGAATAAAGGAGAGGGGACAAACCATTAGTATAATGGTTCCGTGGCCGTCACTCACACCGCAATGTTACGCTAAATAACGAAAGAATCACTTCTAAAGGACTTTTTTTTTGACGTGACAACATCTTATAATTCGATAGAGCCGGCTGCACGCACGAAAAAACATGACTCATGAGGCGTTCTGAGGCGTTCCATGAAGTGACGTTGTCACGTTCAACTATCGTCAGTAAACCGACTTTACAGACAACCATTTTTTTTTATGTGATAGCTGGCTGACGAGCTTGCGGGCCACCGGAAGTGGTCACTGCCACCCATAGACACCTGCGACACCAGAGGCGTTGTTGGACTTAAACAACGTCGAATTGTTTCTTAAAGTAGTTGAATTACTTAATATGATATTAAGATGCAGCTTGTGCCTATAAAAATGTATCACTTCACAGAGTACCTTCCTTGGCGTTCTGTGGTTTTGTGAGATGTTCTGCACTGCGTCCATTCTGAGACATAAATAAATTTATTTAACCTCACATACACACATCCATTAAACTGGATCACAGCAATACGCATATTACTGCTTGGCTGCAGAAATAGGTACGGTAGTAGTTCCCCAAGACAAACCCTACTACTAATACGTATTATAATAATAGTATATGCAAGATTTTACGTATTGTGATATGCAAGATTGTACTGCTTTTGAAGCGTGACGCATTATTTAGGAACTTGTTAAGTTCTATACGAACTTAGTTTAAAGGTGATTGTTTAGTCATTGATATGCTAAGAAGAAGAAGTAACCTGTTCCTCTCTGGTACTTGTACAGTCATGTTTTTATTTAAGCCCCATTACATAGTGGTTTGACTGTACCCGAGCCACTATAAGTAATCTTTCGTATTTTTCCAAGAACATTATGTTTGATGTTACTTTACTTAGTTTTTTACTTTTTTCCGTAGGTACCTACTCAGGCCGATTTTGGTTGATTTTATCAATTGTTTTTCATATCTTTAAATGAAACAGCTTAATATCGCGTAGGCCATTTATATTTTGAAGTGTATATTGCAGGTTCAGTTCCTTCCCATTCCTGTTGCACAAATCCCGACACGTACCTGACGTCGTTAAAGCGTCTAGTACTAAATGTCGGCAGATCTCCTTTGATATCGTGTCGGAGGCGGAGTGAAAACATTGTCAGTTAAAACTCGGCGTGACACCGCTGGTCGTCATATTTTATGCCCTGATGGTCCAGGTTATGGCCTGCGCACGTGCGATAAAAAATAACAGTTTTAGCAAACGACCCGTACAGGTCAAAAATGTGAAATTGGTACTTGGGGAAAGTATTTTTTGGGGATTCTGTTGCTTTAAATCTGTTGAAAGGTTTCGCAAAATAAATAGTTTTTTTTTCCATGAATGGGTAAAATAAATTGTTCTTTTACAGGTCATTTTAAAAGTTTGAAAAATTTCAGTCATTTTAATTTTCATGTTTTGTCTTAAGCGTTTTTGTGACCATCGTAATTAATAACACGAAATTTTAACAACTTCATAATATATATATTAAAGATTTATCAAACACATTGTAAAGTTTTGACTATGGGGTAAAACAGCCTGATATCTTCACTATAAAATGGATCTCAACACATCCACATATCGTGTGCGGCTGCCACCATCAACGTGACACGATTGACACGTCTGCGTAATTAAACTGATATTGGACACTGCCGAAATACTGAGACTAGGTGACAAGCCAATACTGCGTCTAGGTGACAAGCCAATACTGCGTCTAGGTGAAAGTCTAGGTTCAAACTTGTTTATTTAAACGTATGGTAAGTATTATTTTCTGTATATCTTGCTAAACTTCAATAAAAAATATGGAATATTTAATATCCTACAACTAGCGTGACGCATTCCGTACTTAAGGTAACTCTACAAACACGATGGAACTTTCTTCTAAACCGGTGTATTTTGCATTTATTATTATGAATGTTTCAGAGATTATAGAAAGAAAAAATACCTAAACTAATAGGACCTACTAACTCGGAATCAGAGACCTTGTAGCTAGTTATAACTGAAAGTGACAGGCAGGCAGTGTAGCAGTGAGGCAGGTAGGTGAGAGGAGATTGGCATGTACTCACGGGGGACGCTGCTGATTGGCTGCCCGGTCCATGTTGATTATGAGCACAATTCATTTGTTTTGTGGTAAGGACTCCGAATAATGGTTGAACTTGATGGTGTTTTCGCAAACAAAAATGCGATTTTAAATATATTACATTTATTTGACATATTTTGCCCCTGAAGGTTATAACAAACAATTTTACATCAAAATCGTTTATTTTCTTCATTCAAGACTTGCCAAGCCAGATATATTTTTGTTTAAAATATGTAAAATAAAAAAGTTCCATACCACACAATTTCATAATTTATTTTTCTATGAAGTTACTAATTTGTCTTATACCTTAGCTTTCTAAACGTTTACAGTAATTTTGTTTCGTATATAAAAGCTTCTAACCGCACCGCATCCAATTGAAAAGGAACCAAAAATAAATCGCTCTAGTAAAGTGCAATGTTCTGTAATCTATTCACGACAATAGTTGTTTCAGCAGTCACTGGGCAATCGAAAATCGTTTGATCGTTGCTTATCGTCGACACAAACAGGGTGTTCAAGAATAAACAGCGATAAGTCGAATGGCGCTCACTAATAGTCACATCCCGACACTTACATCCTTTTTAACACTCCATACTATGACATTTCAAATGCATTTCCTACCTTCCTTTGAAAACAAGCAAAATCAAACCTTATACTCCACTTAATAAGGCTGTATGCCGCCGCAAGTTGAGAGCACTCTATCTTCTCTATCATAAAGACATCGCACGTTTACTTAGTTGAAAAATAGACGTTACCACCTAACTAATAGAGCAGAAAATAGTTTGTTGACAGGTCCAGACGCGCACTCAGGTTTTCATCTCTTGTCTGTCTGTCTGTTTGACAAATTATGTAGCAGAGCGATTAATGGTTGTGTGACGTCATGGATTTATGATATTATCTGAGATAGAGTAGATTTATTGTTGAGATGTTGTGAGCGGTGGCATGTGTGGTTATTAGTTGTCGTGTTTTTCGTACTGGTGTTTTCTTGATTACTCCGAGTTAGGTCAATATTATTTAATCATTTTCTTATTGTAGACGTCAATAACTCAATTACTAAGATCTTTCTGATAATTGTTTCGATTCGACCCTATTTGATAGTCAAAAGAACATTTATTTGGACTAAAAACACGAGATATTAGAGCGTGTCGTCAAATAACTGTAACAATTAACAAGAAAGGAAACAAACAGCACACTGCAAAACAATTTACTAATAAGAACTAGCATCCTCAACACTGCTGGTCTCTGACTGCGTCCTGGAGTTGGTTCTATCATCAGACATCACCACTCGGTACTCGTAGAAGAAGTGGTCGCCGTGAGGCTTCATGGCAGAGCTGTTGGCACAGCGGTGGTCGTGGATCTTTACGAACACTGCGAAGATAAAATGAAAATTGAATGCAGTGGGCCCCGCATTAAGCGCACACGTAAGAAAAGATCAAAAGATCCTTACTGGTTCCATCCTGGCAGTTTCTATAATGCATCATGCAAAGGCTTTTGAAGGTCCTCCTGGCACGCTGATAAGCTCCGCAAATCCATTTAATGGTCGGGTCCCGCCATTTCTTCCTCATGTCCTCGGGACACGGGGTGCATTTGCGATGCCACTTTCTCCTGAAATTTAAATCTTGTCATTTGGCTTTGCATTATTAACATATTCTCTATTTTGAGCTGTTAAATACACTTTGATAAAACTGTATATCTATTTATCTAGACTCTTGCAGTGAAATAGACTTTTCAAAAGATGTAGGTACCTTACCAGCCTGTCCTTTCATTGCTTGATTTAGGTACGTAATCATTTCTTTTTTTCTTAGTATTTTCAGATGAGGAAATAGTGTCTACTATATCAATGGACTCTGCTTCATTTTCATGGCTTACTGTAAAAATAACCACAACATTTTGACTTATTCTTTATAAACTCTCATCTAATAACTCTGTCAGTTGTTTGGTCATCAGGTCAGGCTGCGTGTAGCGAAATAACTAAAAACTTACTTGCGGCGCCGGACGATGAAGTGGACTCGTGTTTCCTTCGAGTTTCCAGATCTTGTAGTTCGTTTCTTTCTTCAATCTGCGTGTTGTTGATCAATGCTGTTGTTATGTCTGCTGTTGAAAGTACTACAATCATTTAAAAAAAATCATTACTTACTCATTTTCGGAACGTAATTCTAACATAAATCGAGTTTTAACTTTACCTCATCTGCTTCAGTGAGTTGTATAATTTATCTTTCGACATTTGTAACGTACCATTAATACTCACCAATAAACAACAAAGCGAGCCATCCACGCAGGCGCACCATATCGGATACCGATACATTTTATTTTCATTTCAAATCTCAGTAATCATAAATTCGCTCCGATTCGAGGATTTATAGTCTGACACGTTTTACGACATCAGTGTTACGGCCTTTGTTTTTCATACACCTGTTTGTTTTATGTAAATCACGAACAAGTTGAATTTTAACTGTCAAAGCTTTGCTATCATCAATCCACAGTTTCATTTTAAAACATACATCTTTCCATTATCACTTAACAAAGTACAAGTTTGCAACAATCTAAAACTTTAACCATATCTATGAACTATGTAGTTTGAGTTCTCTTTTTCAATTTCGTGATAACTTTAAAACTTCCTGTTAAAGTGTAAGTTTCTGTACCATTAGCTAAAGTTCTTCTAGAGCGTTCTATAATGTTCTAGATCAGTATTCCTCAGCGTCCGGTAATTTATGAACGCCGGTTAGCAACGCTCCATTCGATTGCTTTTAGTTGGAGCCCCTACTAAGAGCATGATTCTCGTATTTTTTGAGACTCTTCTAAAGTAAACTGGTTCTGCTAGTTTTTAAAATAATCTTCTGCAACACGTTGTAATGTTTACTTTTAAATTTGTTAGTGGAAAAGTAAGTATAGTAAACGCAATCAGCTTCTCATTCTTATTATAGTAGACTCCCAAGCAGCACTCAATTTTATTGGACTTAACCTAAACCAATTACTGTTGATCGAGTTTCTTCACTAATTATTGATTCGTGGTAGGAGCTAGTACTAACATTGGAAATAGTTCTCGGTTCATTTGGCCGATTGTTTTACGTTTCCTGGTAATTTAGGAAACTATAAAACATCCAGCATTGCTAAATTAATATTGTTTATTTTATAACAATGTTGATATTTTAAGCGGTTGTGTTAAAATCTAGGTCTTGTTCCAGATTACCTAATTGTGGGTCTATTGCCAACAAAACTATTTAAATTTATAATCCTATATCAACATTGTAATAGTACCTACCATTTGTATGAGTTTAAAATATGTCTCAGTTTTTTCGAGTTTGGGTTAAAAAAAGCAAATTCTCGAAACAAAGATTTGTATTTATTTTCACACTCTGTAGACATAGAACCAGTGCTTCCCGTGGTACGTGTCATTTCTGCATCTATGATCGTAGAGTTTCACAAACACTGAAAAAAATAAGTAAATAAAAACCAGCAATTTCTATTATATTTTATACAGCTTCCTCACTTTTCATTAACCAAGAGAATACTAGTGAAATAACTGTGGAATAATAATACAGCTGGAAGCAAGACTTCCTACCATCAGATAATGGCGATCAAGAAGCCTCTCCATACATAATTCCCATCAGAAATTCCCCTCAAACTGCGAACTTCACCCCAACTTGTTATATCTCATTACTCTCACGCGGGTCGCTTTGTTTTTCTGACTAAAACTTTAATAGTTTTTGAACAATATCTTGCAACAGTTTGAGGATTCATCTTCGTGAAGAACCGCTCAGGCTGTGCCAGATATTTTAGCAACATGTTTTATTTAATGTAATTGTTTAGGTTGTCGAGTGATTCTTTGAAAATACTTAAATAGTAGTGTTACAAGAAGGTACCAGAAGTATATACGAGTGTGGATATTGTTACAACTTAAAACCAGTATGGTTGGAACTACAGTAGACAGACTCGGCAAATATTTGTTAGGCTCAATAATCGAACCCACATTATCTCTGTTTTAAAATTATCAGAGTGATGATGAACTGAGTCATTGATTTTGTTGGTCATCTTAGCTGATCAGTTCAGCAGTTACTTACTAGTGCCATCCTCGCAGTTCCTGTACCGCATCATACAGAGGCTCTTGAAGCTCCGACGCGCGCGCTGGTACCCTCCACAAATCCACTTGATGCCTATATTGTTGCGCTTCTTCAGCATGTCCTGAGGACATGGAGTGCACGTGCGGTGGACTTGCTGGCTAGAAGTTACAAGCTATATGATCACACTTAAGGAATACAAGAGCTTGAAGTTCTTATTGTTATTGATAACATTCCAACATTGGCAGTATATTTCTGCATTCCTAATTTATGAAAATAATAATTTATGATAGGCATACAAGTAGCAGTAGTAACTTGTGTTCACGACTCGAAAGAAGTTAACTTGTGAAGTAATCAATAACTCTGCAAAGATTACTTTAAAACATCCATCAACCCGTCACTGTTATTTAAAAAAATGGCTGATATCTGCTTGAAAGCAAAAATAACTTATCTATGTTCTTAAGTAAAGGTTGCTGAAGGATGTTTTTAATGATGTTAAATTTATTAAAGTGGTAAAGGACATTACTTACATTAATGATAGAAGGTTGTGATAATAGTAGTTGCGAGAACAAGATAGTTTTCTAATTAATCTTCGGGAAAGGTTATCAAGATAATGAAAATTTGTCCATACATACGCCAATTTAAATTCCTTGGTCTCAAACGAAGATGCATCTGAAGACTTGCTTGATGAAAGCGAGTCTGATTCTTCTGTTGAACTAAAAAAATAATCAAAAGTATACTTATATCAAACTCAAAACTTTTCTTTTGTCTGAAGTCTTCAGTCTTCCATGATTCTGTTATGTAATTTTTTTTTTAAATTTAGCCAATTTGGTCGAATTTCAGTGTTTTTTATCATATACCTGCTAGATTGTGTGTTCTCGCTGTTCATATCGCTGTCAGACCCCCCCGAGTCCGAGGACTCCGCGTGGTCGTACCACCTGGGCCCGCGATGCTCTGCATCCTTGAACACGCCCAAGTTCGGCAGATCGTTCAGCTGCAGAAGTTCTCCGTTAGGTGTCGCTGCTTGACTGTGAGCTCCTGGAGAGACTAAGAGATTAAGTTTTTGGTGCTTCTTGTATATAACTTGTTATCTGCGTTGTCTGATCATGATTAAAGTACTTTTGTTGCAACTTTTGATCGTTTTTGCTAAATTAAACCAATTAAATCGAATCTTTAATTTCCTCGATCCCAACTTCCTATACAAAACCAATGCTATTGTGTTCACATTTATAAAGAAGTCTTGTCTAGCAAGTAGAAAAATATATATATAATCAAAATTTAATAATTAATACATTGTTTTATTAATAAATGTTAACCTGTCTATTTCTATATAACTTGCTGCTTATGTTTGTCTAATAACAAAAAACTATTTGTAATACTATTTACTCGTCGCGTCGTAGTATTTACTCAGCTCAACATTAGGATCAACCTACACAGTTCGTTAATAAGTAATTTTAATCAAAATACACCGACATTACAAACAAAATGATGATAGAATAAATAATGTCATACAAAAGCAATTACATGGGTCACGTATTAAATATGCACATAATCGTAATTAAAGCACAGAGGGAGATAATTCAGTGTGACGGAGCACGTGGGCGCGAACCTACGACCCGACCGGTACGAACGGCAGCTAAGCGAATTTTCAGATTATGCTAATTTTGGAAATCATACTCCCTAAAATGTTATAATTCTCTCTCAAATGTATAGTGTATGGTATAGTAACGAATCGAGTGTTTTGAGTGTCAGATGGCCAACCTTTTGGTTTGTGGAAATATCTGCATGTTAAATGTATTGCCTTAAAGCTATAAAAAATATGAAATTATACTAAAATCCTTTTTGTATTATCATTTTAGACTTTACTTACCAATACCGCTAATAATTAATTAACTTATTTGTAACTTTTTCGTATCAAACAAAAAGATATATACAAACAAACTTACGACTATACAGTATTTACAAAATGTACATAGTCATATAAAATACATAAGAAACAGTTGAGCTATCAACAGACCGTTGCAAACGATCTATTGATAGTTCAACTGATCCAAATCAGTACCAATCGGAAGCGTACCCAAGACACTGGCTGCATTGCCGCGCTGAATAGCAATGCTGATACGTTGGGCCAGATACTCACCAGCCCTCGGGTCACGCGTCGCTTAAATAACTTAAATAATAAACTTAAATAATAATAAAGTTATTTAAACAAACTTTAATAGAGTTTGTTATATTTCGCGAATAACATAGATGAACTACTTGTTCTATATCAAGACAGTTCTCAAAATTCAACAGATTCATTCCATTATATTATGCGCATACCATTACAGGTGTGCAAGAGAGTTTTGTTTCAACATTATATGCAAATTATATTCATTAAAATCAGGATTCCAGACATAGTTTTTCTATTGTTTCAGGCTCCTGGGAGAGCTGGTGGGATTTCGAAGGTTAAAGAATACTTATTACCCTATTGACTATAAATTTCCCTTTCTTAAGTTCAAAACTCACCGTGTATAAACACGAAAATCCACAAAATGATCATAATTTAGTTTTCAAGTCCATATTTCTCGAGTTGTAAAATATTATCGCCTTCGCACATTTTATCGCGAACTGCAATAAAGAAGTTTATACGAGTTTGATAACTCTTACAACCGACTGTGAAGAAAAAAGGTTATGATTTCACAATCGACGATCCGGCCGCGACAGCTGAAGCAAGAATAGCGGGCTCGATTCTAACGAGACTAAAATATTTGCATGATTCTCAACTATCTTGTCCAGAGTTCTGGCACTACTGTAGGCACACTTAACAACGGTCTTTGCACTTTTTATAAATAATTTTAATTTTTGCTTTGTATTTATAAATAAAAATACTAGGCTTTGACCTAACTAGATTAGTGTTCGTCGATGTCTGATTCAGTGGCACTATTTATATTTCACTTAGAAATTCAATTAAAAACGTGGCCATTTCATCCACACATTTCAAAATGGCGGCCGCACATAACCTCTAAATCATGAAACATCGTTAAAACGTGTCATTTATGAAGGGGTCAAAATAAAACAACTGTTTACGGTCCTTCGTTATTTATTCAATCTGTTTGAAGCACCTTTGCATACCTATATTATATTATTCATTTCTGATGTCCATTATCATTGCCGCCGTGTTGTTTTGATCTTTCCAATCTGAAATGAAGTAAGTAAATTATTTAAGAGTTACACCTAGCTTTGACTAAAATCTTAAAAATTCTGTTAATTGGCTTTAAAATAAGTATCATTGTAACGAGAATAAATTGAAACACAAAAAGAACCTTTTGTATATTTAAATTCGTGGCAAAATTATAAAATGCTTACACTTAATTTTCCTTGCTCGTTGCTTTATCATCCGGGTTTCCTGAAACATAACATAAACTTATTATTCTTTAAAGCTCATTCTAATTATAAATTAACTGTTTTGACAGCTCTCCCTCAAAACAGTTTCTTCAATTTATTTTCCTCCTTTTCCCTCTTGATATATTTTAAATGTCAAAGTTCAAAAAAATAAACTACACGCCATGTTTTAGTACAAAAATTCAATAAAAGAAATTCGGCATTTTTGGCCAAGTTTGATTAAACGGATTTGCATCGCTCGGGCGCAGATGTTTCTGTAATTTATTTTTAATTTATGTCCTGAAAGTTGAGATTTCAGAATTAACTTGTTTATGAAACAAGCTGTTTAGCAGTTTACTTCAAGAATATAAGTTGATTTATTCTCGATATTTCTGATATCTTTAACCGAAAACATTAGTGAATGATATTATAGTTCTGATATTAAACATTTTATTGACATACCAGATCTGCCTTTCGGAGCTTTTGATGACTTTGCTGATGCTTGAGCAGCTGTAAGCGTTCAACATAGATAAATTAATTAAGAAAACACAAAATTACGTATTTCAAGTTAATTTGAACTGAATAACTTACTTGCAACGCTTTGACTCAGCTGCTGATTCCTGATGTTATTCAACCCAGGATAGACTAGACCACCAGGCTGGTATCCAGGGGCATATCCATAAGCGTTCTGATGAGCAGACGATGATGCTGATGCTGATGCTGTAGCCTGAGCTTGGGATAGTCGGAAATCAGGAGCATTGAATCCTGGTGGACGGAACCTTTGGACAGAGTCCCCACTGAAATTAAATAAAAATATTAACTTGTGTACGCTGGATGGTACTAATTTGGATCAGTTGAGCTATCAATGGATCGTTTGCAACGGTTTGTAGATAACTCAACTGATTCTTATTCACAAACATACTTACGACTAGATATTACAATATTTACAAAATGTACATAGGCATAATAATATACTGTTTCCTAAGTAATTTATATATACCAATGTACATTTTGTAAATACTGTAATAGTCGTAAGATTGTTTGTTTGTTTGTGAATAAAGTACTTGCAGGTACATATATCTCACCCGGGCCCTGCATGATGGTGTTGAGGGTATCCTTGTCCTTGGTATACATACTGTCCAGGGTTGTATTCAGGATATCCTCCTATTATGAAATGTTTCGCGAATTGAGTATCAGCTTCAGAACCAGACTGCGAGTTTTTGGATTTTTTTTGATGACGCGTTGACTTTTTTGTGCTTGTGCCTGAAATTATATAAGAGTCTTTAGAACTTCATTAAAACAGGCTTTCATATATTTTTAATCAATAAAATCTTAAGGATTATTTAAAACCATCTTATATTAGGTGATTCTAGTTTCTCGCAACAAGAGTTTTTCCTCAAAGCTTTCTAGACAGACAAAATTTACTTCTTCTTCTTGAAACTTTTTTTAGTTTGCCACGGTCATAGCAATAATAATTGCATCAGTTTTCATATATTTTTTTATTGTATACCTCCCGAAGTCTGGCTGGAGCCCACACCCTGCCCCCCGGAGCCGCCAGCACCTGGGAACTGGCGGAAGTTATTGTTGTTTCCGCTGTTCTGCCCTAGAGCTGGTGATTCACTGTTGCTACTCTCTTCGAAGGATTTTCCTATTGCGTTTCCAGGGTACAAGTTACCGGGGTAAAGGTTTCCGGGGTTTGAGTTTCCGGGGAGAGCACCTAAAATAAAAATTGTAGTGTGAAATGGATTACTAATAAACCTATATGGGTTGTTTTTGCCTCACGAATAATAGTCTTTTTTTGCTATTAATTGGCGCGGTTACTAAAAGTGTACCTAGTAAAAAAGTGTAGTGTAGTAAAATTACTTGTTTAATATATTTGCAGAGGTGTTAAAACAGTAATTTTGAGATGGCCACAGAATTAGATCGTGCGCTGCAAATCTAAACGATATAAAGTTTAACCGACCATCAGAGCGACATGCTCCTAAATTAAATTAAACTAATAAAACAACCAGTCTAACATAAAACTCACCACTGGTACATAAAACGTTAGTACAGTCGACAAGAAAATTTCATGGCACCTAATAAAAGTTGAGACCGATGATGGTACCAAATTTGGCACCGCTGGCGCCAAAGTGTCGGTACGAAATTGCGTAACAATACTGGGTGTTGGGCTAGAGCATTCGATAAACGGGTATTGAATAGCCAATACACTTAAGCGCTTCAATCATCGGCCGTTAGTTCGCCGGCTCGATTGCTCATACCCTATTGATTGACATCCCTGCTTTAGATTGGATTTGCCACACCTGGGGTTTTTTTATTTGCATTCTCCGCGGCCCACGTCGTAAAATTTGACTGTTTTTGTTTTGGCGGTCTGTTTATTATTATGACTCACATTCGGGAACGTTCTTCAATCTGCAGTAAGGGAAGATCTTTTGTCCCCGGACCTCGCAGGTGCACACGGCACACTGGTCGCTCGGGTGAGAGAATTCGACTCCGTAGGGTCTATATTGGCATAACGAGTCTGAAATATACAAAAACATTGCGAACCGTGTGAAAAAAAAACTTGAGAAATTATTTTCAACCGACTTCATCATTTTTAATTCGACTGTATGTTATTCGATTACTCCAACAATTGTGAACCGTTTTTGATGATTATTTTGTGTTTGATAGATATAACTTCAGAACTGGTCTTATATTCTTATTTTTCAAAACGTGCTGTTGTTTATCGATGACGATTGTGCAGTCTGTCTTTTTTTTTAAGTTTAAATAAAAAAATATGCTTGTGATTCTTATACCTTGGTCTTGGTGGTGTGGTTCTGAAACGAAATAAGCAATTAGTTGAAATAGCACCTGCAGTTGAAAGCAACAACACAACAATTGGTTCAACATTTGTTATAACTTACGGTAGGGGTGAGGTAACGCTGTTACTGTAACATTCAAATACGGCATTATTTATTTTGCGACAATTTTGAAAAATATGTAATAAGCTTTAAATAAAAGTTCTAGTCACCTGGGAACAGGTTTTCAGGAGGTTCAATACCTGAGAAAAATAATTAAATACATCTTAAAACAATATTTTGAACAAGTCCCAAGTGATTTTGAGTTCCGTTCAAAACATTATCATCGTTCTTAAGAACTAAAATACTTTTAATAACTTTTAAATTATAAAAAACTCAAGGCATTTCAATGTATATCAATAGATTTATATAGATTTTTTCTACTTAATAAGTAGTAGTTTTCCAGAACTAGAGTATTACATTATATATAGTAGTATAATTAACACTCAGAAATATAAAAACATGTAGAACTGGCACATCGAATAGTGTTTCACTTACAGCAAGATTTCTTGGTGAAGCAACTGATTTCCACAGTGACTAAGTTATCGGCCACTGCTTCTGCGCACACGCACATCTGGCACTCGTCCCAAGGATGCTCGAACGGCTGGTTTGGCACGTATGGACGACAAGACGCATCTGAAAGCATCCACATGCTTCTTCATCTGGTAGAGCTAGAACTGACTCACAATCACAAGAGTAGTATCATGTGAGGTTTAGACGATCCAAATTTCCATCTGATGTAATGGTATCTGATTTAGTCAATGTCTATTGCCTCTTTTTCTCTTCTCCTATACATTTAGCTTACTTAGGTTAGCTGGTAGATAATGCTATTTTGCTTGTTCACTACTTTAAAGTGCATTAAAAAAATATATCTATGTTCAGGTAATGTTCGTAGCTTTTACGGTCATTGACGTTCAAAATGGGAGCTTTTCCTATAATTAGATGTATTCTTCTTTTTCCTTTCGGTGGTCCTTGTATAAGTAATTAATATTGTAGTTGTAGTAGTTAAACTTACGTGGTGATGGTCCTGGCAGCGGTCCAGGGCGGACGGTGGTAGGCGGCCAGACTGAAGTGAAATGACAACATTATAATAACTATTGTTTATTTGAGACTTAGACTTACCTACCTACAGCCGGTTTCTCGAACGATGATCAACGAAAAAATCTAATAATTACTATGTGTCAAACTCGGATCAATCGTGATTTGGGTTTCCAGAAACCGGCCGTAAGTCTCTGTTAGAGTTTAGTTGCAAGATTTCATTAATTGTTTTGTAACAAATAAAAAAAGGATAGTTTTTTGGCTCTTTTTTAATTAATTAAGTACATTATGTGCATGCCAGTATCTTTGTATTGTGAAAATGCATTGAAACTCACGGCAATTTTCTTTTTCTTCCAGGTAAGATAGCTAGTAAAGTGAGGATATCAAACAAATCTACCACGGGTAAGTAAAAATAAGAAAAACTCACATGGAGTAGTGGTAACTGGGTAGTCTGGAGCTGCAAACATAAAGCATTTATTAGCAAATAAGTAAATCCTGTTATTTCGGGAAATTCCTGTTTTGATAAACGATACCAAATATCAAATTTCATCTAATTTGATAAAAATCAAATTGTTATAAACCTCTTTAAAATGATTATAAAGAGCCAGACAGACGAGTAGTGCTTTTGCTATAAAACTTACAGCAATCAGGGTTCACCGTGCAAGTGATCACTTTCTCTGGCTGTCCGTACGGCGACAGTTGCACGGAGCACGTGCACACCTGGCACGCGTCGGCCGGGTGCGGGAACTGCACGTTCAGGGGGAACTCGTCGCATAAACTAGCTGCGGAAATACAATTCTGTATTTAATATTACGTGACGAGGAATAGAATAGAAAACGTTTACAAACAATTTATACCAAAATACTTATACATATATGTAAAAGTGTCACCACGAACCGGAGAGGTTCCTATGGTTCTGGTTTTTTGTGGTACCGATCTGTATAGTATGAGAGAAATACCCACTGTTCCTCGATTTCATCACAACATTATCTCAATTTATAAAGTTTTTGATTAGGCTCGCAGGAGAAAGAGGATTTTTCTAAAATACTTGATACTTACAAGGTTCGTCTGGGACGATATCTGGAATTAAGTGAATTACATTAGATTTCAGATATTTTGGTGTTTATAAAATATTTTTTTTTAATAAACTACATAAAAACACTTACGTATTACATCACTATGTGGAGGTAGAACTGAAATTGAACAAAATATTTAGAATTTAGAAGTTGTTACGAAAGATGAGGTCCAGAAAGTGGGAGTAAATAAATTAAAATTAATTTACCGCAATTGCAACTTCACGTAAGAGCTTAAAAATAAGGATAACTTACCACACTGGGGATTCTCTTCGCATCTAATCCTAACATCGGCTTTGCCAAATGCGTTTAATGACTCCGTGCAGACGCAAACTTGACATGGATGGAGAGGATTCTCGAACGGCTGGTCGGTCGGTAAAGGCCTGCAGGACACTGTTGAAATATAATTCGAATTAGAAAAACAAATTTGCATCCCTTTTCATATAAACCAGTCAAAATGCCATGTGAACATACCTTCTTCTTCTGGCGGCGGTAAATAGGTTACTGGTGGAGGTACAAAGGTTACCGGTGGAAGAGGCGTCTCAGTTTCGTATGGATCTGGACCTGGAGCCATGCATCCAGCACAGCTGGCGCAGACAGGTCTCAGCAATCCTGAATAGCTAATGCAAGCGCAAACCAAGCACTGGTAGTTTGAAGACCACACATTGTGGAGCTCTCCTTCTCTTGTGCAGACCACTGCGTTGTTACCTCCTAGAAGGTCACAAAACGGTTAATTAATCAATTTTTAAAATGATTTAAATGCATAAGTTGGGTCCAACGTACCATGGGAATGATGTGGAAAGACATGCTGGTGGTAAGGAATCAATCTGGAAATGGCGTGTTCTGAAAAAAAAACAAGTTATTTGAATCGGATACCTAGATTGTAAACCTCAAATTAAGCAGCATTTTGAAAACAATTAATAGGTTTTTGCATCACAAAATACCACATTGGACACTGTGCTAGAAGTATACAATAGATTTCAAGAACGTCTTTCTTATTTTACCATACCTCATTAATGTAGTTGTACTTACGAAGTAAAACTTCACCATCCCTTGTGGTTTCACCATTGCTGGCTTGGAGGTTTGGGCTTGGTTTTGGGCCAAGTCCGTACTCATTTTGGTTTTGATATCTTCCGTTTTGTGAAGATGATTGCTGGTTGCCAGCCTGTCCCTGTGAAGCAATGAACTTGAAGAATTTTTCCATATCACCTCCTCCAAAGAATCTCTTTGTTTCTGATAGTACCTTTGAATCTTCTGAAGTTTTTGACTGTTCGTTTGCTTCCGAGTTCGTTAGACTCGAGAGGAGCGCTTCAGCAGAATCTGTAATTAATTAAATAGTAACGAAATACTATTTATGTAAAAGTGTTGGCTCATAAATTATAGAACTCAAGTCAAATTTTTTATTGAAATCTTACTGATGAGTTTATATTGTCAAAAAGTCTTTTAATTTTGCAACTGATCATTTAAGTTCATCCTAAGCTTGTGCTAAGTAAGTCTAAAAGTTAACCTTTATAAATAACATAAACTGCCAGGCAGTCCCCATCAATGGCACACTATTTTGATACTTACCTCCATCATCCGATGGTGCGCCAGATCTTCCTTCTGTTTTCTCATTATTATCTACAGGATTGTTATTATCTATATAAAATAAGTCAGAGTTAAAGTTATTATAATACATTTTTAATATCTAAATAAGAAATAATGTTCCATCAATTTACTTTAGAACTTATGAATATTAAGTAATTTTACCATTTTTGAGATCACTGGGAGACTCTTCAGCCAAGATTACAGTAAAACAAATGGCTGTGAGAAAGGAAAGACTCCAACCGACACCCTTCATGATGCCGTTAGATCTCACTCACTCGAATAAAGTAGCTAATCATTTTACACACATTATATAGAAAGGTTTTAATTAGTTATTGACGGCCGTTAGACGGACTTGGCGTTACAAGATGTATTAAAACTGAGTGTGCTGAATGTAATTCGTCACAGTATTTATTTATTTGCAACAGTTGTCGTGTACAAAAATCTTTTCCAGTCTCGTTTAAATGAACCAAAAACTGTTGAAATATTAAAATTATAGTTTTCTTTACTTATTTTGGTGTAATTTGTTCTTATTTTCATGCTTGTTTTAAAAAATAGGTAGAAAACTAAAGATAAAGAATATGCGTGGTAAACTGCTGCAGCGCCAATGTCTCTGACTATGAAGTGCGCTTCGATTAGTCTAACTCTCGTGTACAAGCACAAGCGCTTCTTTCAAATGCCTATCTGAAACCTTACTATAGTTTCAAGCTATTAAAATTATCCTAATTATTTTCTATGTTACTTTCATCTTTCTAAAGCTATACTAACGAGGTAAAATAAAATAATTTGTTGATCCCACTAAATATTTTATTGTTAAGTATTATAAAAGTGTAAGTGCGTTTTGTTATTTTATGATGCTGAATAATATTATCTAAATCGAGTCCATTGTTCTTTCCACTGTCGTTGTAATATCTGTAACAACAAAAAAATGTGTGTAAGTAACAAGTTTAATCACTTATGATTTTTTTATTTTGTTCAACTTACTTGGTTGTTTTTGTATATTATCAAGCTCGTAGACGCATGCTATACATAGATTTCAAATAGGACCCCCTCTTCTTTCTGCCTCCTACCTCTTGATTGCTTGATGAGTCATCATCATTGTCATTGTCGTCATTAGCTTGGCTTTCGTCGGCATCATTTTCGTCATCATCATCATTTTCATCATCATCATGGTCGTCATCATCGTTATCATCGGCATCATTGGCATCATCGGCGTCATCAGCAGCATCATCTTCATCATCATCTTCATCATCATCACTAGCTGACCTACCGTAACCATATCCTTGTCCTAGTGCCTGTGCTTGTGCTAATGCTTGTGCTTGTGCTTGCGCTTGCGCTTGTGCTTGGGCCTGTGCTTGTGCTTGAGCATTTGATCCTAAACCACCATATCCTCCTAAACCACCGTAACCGGGGTAACCTCCGGATGGCCTATAAACTGAAAGAGGTCCATATCCTCCTTGATTTTGAAGTAAACCATTTGCTGGTAAGTTGTAATATGAGTTGCCTGAGTTTGCACTGTTAGCGGTAGCTTGGGCTTGAGCATAGGCTGCTGAACGACTCTGTGCTTCGTCGCTGTTAGCATCTTGCGCTGATGCGGAAGAGTCATCAGCATCATTTGAGTCGTTTTCTGATTGGGCTTGTTCGTCATCGTCATCGTTTTCATTGTTTCTGCCAAATCCTGCGTACTGATTTGCATTAGCTTGAGCGTTCGCATTGGCATTAGCATAGTTGTTACCTTGGCCGTAAGCTGGACCATATCCTGGATAGCCACCTGCGGGGTTGAAACCACCATTTCCAGGCCAGTATCCGTTTAACGATCCTCCGTTTCCATTGAGGTTAGCGAGCGCATTTGCTTGAGCACTAGCCCAAGCGTCTCTTCCAAATAATGCTGAATAAATATCGTTGGCTTTTGCTAGTGGATCAGCTTGGTTGCTACGCTGAGCATCAGCTTGACTGTTTCGCTGAGCATCATTTTGGCTGTTTCGCTGAGCTTCAGCTTGGCTGTTTCGCTGAGCTTCAGCTTGGCTGTTACGCTGAGCATCAGCTTGGCTGTTACGCTGAGCATCAGCTTGGCTGTTACGCTGAGCATCAGCTTGGCTGTTAGGCTGAGCATCAGCTTGGCTGTTACGCTGAGCGTCAGCTTGGCTGTTTCGTTGAGCGTCAGATTGGCTGTTACGTTGAGCATCGGCTTGGCTGTTTCGCTGAGCATCAGCTTGGCTGTTTCGCTGAGCATCATCTTGGCTATTACGCTGAGCATTAGCCTGGCTATTACGCTGAGCATCAGCTTGGTTGTTACGCCGAGCACCATCGTGACTGTTACGCTGAGCATCAGCTTGGCTATTTCGCTGTGAATCAGCATGACTGTTACGTTGAGCATCGGCTTGGCTGTTACGTTGAGCA
The DNA here is from genome assembly GCA_932527185.1 of Ecliptopera silaceata. NCBI lineage: Eukaryota > Metazoa > Arthropoda > Insecta > Lepidoptera > Geometridae > Ecliptopera > Ecliptopera silaceata. The sequence goes on from OW052210.1 coordinate 345,676, forward strand.
TCGGCTTGGCTGTTACGTTGGGCATCGGCTTGGCTGTTGCGCTGAGAATCAGCATGACTGTTACGCTGAGCATTAGCGTGGCTGTTACGCTGAGCATCAGCAGATGAACTATCATCGCTTTCATTGTTATCACTTGATCTGCCTAATAAAGCTGAATCTGAACTGTCATTATCATCATCATCATCATCATCGTTATCTGATTCTTGTCTTCCATAGCCCAAATTTGCTAGAGCTTTAGCTTGTGCATAAGCTTGAGAATTACCTTGAGCATTGGCTAAAGCTCTTGCTTGTGCGTTGGATAGTCCTCCGTAATATCCTCCTCCATTTAAGCCATTAAGCTGACCATTCGACCAAAGTCCATTTGACCAGCCACCTAAACCTCCATTAGAGTTTCCGTTTGCGTTAGCAAGAGCGTTGGCAATAGCATTGGATGAACCTCCTCCGTAAGCGTTAGCTGTAGCGTCGGCTTGTGCCTGTGAACCACCACCAAGTCCTCCGTAGCCTTCACCACCTAAGAGCCCTCCATATCCACCATAGCCTTGTCCTCCATAGCCACCAAGAAGTCCGCCATTGTTTGAGTTAGCAGAGGCACTGGCTTGTGCATTGGCCGAAGAACCACCATTTCCGTAGTTTCCTAATCCTCCGTAGCCTCCTAGTCCTCCCAGTCCTCCTAGTCCTTCTAATCCTCCGTAACCTCCTAGTCCTCCGTAGCCATCACCTCCATTACCACCTAGGTATCCTCCATTGTTGTTGTTAGCATTTGCGTTAGCAATAGCATTGGCTTGTGCATTGGACCAAGAGTCTCCGCCGTTAAGTCCTCCAAAACCACCATTGGAGTTTGCGTTAGCGATGGCACTTGCTTGCGCGTTAGACCCGTAGTTTCCACCAAGAGAGTTCGCGGCGTTTGCTAGTGCGTTAGACCAGGCGTTGCCTCCACCATTAGCGTTTGCGTTAGCATTCGCTTGGGCGTTTGACCAGTAACCTCCGCCATTGTAAACTGGAATAACAGAAATATATGAAATCTTTTTAATTAAAATGATATGCTGGTACTCTCACAGTTATACTAAATGTTTACGCGATTCACAAATACATCACAACATTGAAATGCTCGCAACCCCTGCTACCCACGACACTGGAAACCCTAGTGGGGTCACAAATAAATATGCGACTAACACTATGTGTTTATGTCTGAAGGTTCTCTTCAGACAAGAACACAATAGTGATAACGAATGGTCTATAGAACTCACGGTTGCAACTAGGGTCTGGCTTAGTTTCGATGAACACGAAGTTAAACCTGACTTTGCACACGTGTACTTTGCAGACCTCTCCTGGCAAACGGAATGGCGCTAAAGGTTGTTGGAGCCTGCAGATGGGTGCTGTAAAAATAAAGTAATTTTTTGAGCATTCGCAATTTAAATAATCAATCAATTTAAAAGTCAAGATCGAACAGACTTTAAAAATACCTTAAGGTAAACTTTAAATACTTACACAGGTACTGGATGACTCGCACAGGTAGGTTTGGTTCTAGAACTACAAAATAATATGATTTAAATTTTCAGTCAGCCAAATAAATAAAAATTTTAATTAAATAATTAAATTTAAATAAATAAAACAAATTAACAATGACAAAATACTCTACCTCGAACTGGGACTGGTACAGGTACAGGAATCAACCTATCCTTTCCGCGGATGGTGATGTAACGGTTTACTGGTACAGGTACACGTATTTCCGGACCGGGTATAAGCTCTGGTACTTTGACTGGAACTTGTACCAGCTGTGGTGGTGATGGGACCGGGTATGGACGGTCGACTGGTACTGGGTACGGTACTTTGTGTTCGAACGGAATTGGGACGGAAGGTCCACGAACGTAGATTTTCTGAGGTGGAGATGGGACTGGGATCGGTACTGGTACAAAAATATTCTTTCCTGGTACAGGGATGGGTACTGGGAATGGGCGAGGTGGACCGGGAATAACAATTGGCGGTGGACCTGTAAAAGTTAAGAATTGTTGTATTTTGATGCAAAAAAGATTAAATATTTGATTGACATAAAAAAACATGAAATTAAAATACGTACAATCAATTTCTGGCTCAGGCAGTGGCAGCGGCATCGGTTCCGGTATAAACGGTAGCGGTTCCGGTATAAACGGTATCGGTTCCGGTATAAACGGTATCGGTTCCGGTATAAATGGTATCGGTTCCGGTATTGGTTCAGGTATTATTGGGAATGGCTCAGGTAACGGGAATGGTTCAGGTAACGGGTAAGGTTCCGGTTCAGGGATGGGTTGCCATTCCGGAATGATTGGTATAGGTTCCGGTATCGGCCATTCCGGTATCGGTAAAGGTAACGGTAACGGTGGTGGGCCTGTAATATGAAATTCAACACAAATATTAGGAAAACAATCGACAATGGCTATATTAAATCGAATTATAATTGTTGGATTTTGCAAATAAACATCTTGAATCAGTATTTGGAGGTGCAAATGATCACCTGTAATGAGATTCAAAGCGACATTTGCCTGGGCTTGCGAGGCCGCACCAGTCCAAACCTCACCTCTGCACTGTGCGCAGGAAGCGCATTTGGAGGTAAGACCGCCGTACGGCGTTTGGAAGCACGCGCAGATGTAGCAGTTGCTCACATAACGCGCGTAGAACATGTCGCCTTCTGCGCGGCATCGAGCATCGCCTGCGGAAACACATACCACTTACATTTTGGAACACTATACGCACCGGAAAATAAAAACAGATAGTTTTTTTTTTTTTTTTTTTTTTTTCTTTTATGTTTAAGTGATGGTACAAGCAATTTCCTCAATATAACACGTTTTGTTGTAAAATTTATATTTAAACAAGCGTCTCTTAAAACAACACTTACCTACATAAATAGCATTATTATAATAGAATTTATTTATAACTGCACTACCACGTAATCTTATTTAACAAAAATAGTCATGAAGTTTGGGAAAAAATTAAATCAACCAAATTTTTATATTTATTTTTTAGATTAATTGCAAAAATTAAGTCTGTCAATGCATAGACAGTGGCCTACGGCTTGTTCCATCATTTACTTGCATAAATAACAAAAACTATACTATAAATGATTTTCCGAAATGGAACAGATACTCACCAGCCCCATTGATGTTGATGAGGTCACTCGGGTTGAACATGCGACTGTGCTCCAGCTCATCTGACTCCTCGTCAGATGCTGACGAATCATTTTCTTCTGAGACAACTGTCAAAATAATTAATAACAACACCCTAAGTCACAGCATCCTGGACTTCTGTTATTATTTTATGCCTCGTCGTGTCGTGGGTAGACTTGTTGGGTTTAAAATCAAAAAAACATACTTACACATAATAAAAAATAATACTTAGTTTTATAAAAATAAGATCAATTTGAAAAATAAACATCCTGTAACAATAAAGTCCCGTTGCCCACTGGGATTCTGTGTCGTGGGAGATACGTTTGTTGGGGTTTTACACTTATAAATAAATATTAGCAAATTCAAGTAAATACAAGTCACAAAATCGTGACCCAACGCCAAATAAAATAGTTGAAATTATAGTTCATACAAAAAACTTTGAAAATTATGAGATTTGTTGGGTCACCAAATTCGAACCCGAAAAAAATACAGGTTTCAGTCAAATGGTTGTAGCATAAAAATTGTTACAATGGTACTTACGTTGAGGTTTGGCAAAGGCACCAACTACCAGCAGAAGGACCCACAGGTCCCTGATCTTCCCCATAGTGAGCATTGAGTGTTGCAGACGAAGATGCCTGACCGCCCGGCGCCGACCTCTTTTATATCCGGGTGTGGTAACGCGTTGATAGGTGTGCTCAATCAATTTTTAAATTAAATATTTTTTATACATTTTAAACTGGGCGTGGAGAGGTATTGAAATTGTTGTTGATTAAATATTTATATTATTCACACTTGAGTATTAATTTTATATGCGCTGTTTAACTTCATAATTAAGTGGATTTTTTTAAATTTTCAAACTATTTGAAAATGAGCTAAGTACCAAAGTAATTCTAATAAATATTTATATTATTTAGGTAATTGAAGCACTTAGGTAAATACTGATATCTTATAAATCTTCTAATATCAAAAGTCATCTAGAAATAGATATATCTTCAATCTTCTAATAGAAGTTTACTCTAGCATCGTAAAAATCTCATTGCTCCAGTTATTCAAAGTGAAATATTACTTATTCCTCGGTTTTTATACTGCCGCCAAAACTTTTAGTATTATGGTGACCGAAATAATACCCTCACGATATGAGCGAAGAGATCTTTCACTGATACGACGCGACACCTACACGATATCATGACGAGGTAATTTAATAATCAAGAGGCTCTTTATACAGCACAGGATAGTTTTTATACAAATAAATATTGGAACAATCCGATAGACCACCTGATGAAAGTAACCGCAGCTTTTAATGGTGCATTGCCACACTAAACACATCCACTGAGAATGTGCGCAGAGATGCATTGCATCACATCAATCACTCAGCTGTTAGTCAGCTGTTAAGTCTGTTTTTTATGACGAAAAAATCAAATAATTACTATGTGTCAAACTCGGATCAATCGTGATTTAGGTTTCCAGAAACCGGCCGTTAACGTGTGTGGTCTAATAAAAAAATGTTTTATTATCTTTTTTGAAACAGCCATCTTTTATTAACACTAACTGTACATCGGATCCTCATCGTACGTCACAGTAGTGACGTCACACTTTACAAATTATCTAAAGCCAGTCCCGCGGGAGCTGCACGCGTCTGTACCAAGTGCAATTTAACTTTAGCTCGTTTACCTAGCTTTGTATGTGTTTATGCTTATCATTTATCATGATGAATGAAAGCATTTTACTTTTGTATGGATATTTCGGACGCGATGTATTCAAGTTACATACACGTCAATCTATGAGCCTACTTGTTATAATTTAGATAAATGAATTAGGTATTCTAAAAATTATGATAAACATTTTGGTATCTTTTGTATTAGTAGGTACATTTATTTACATAGGTAATCAACGCCTGCTTCTGAAATACGAGCAACCAATCGTGCATTTTTAGTACGTTATAAGGCGTCATACATTATTATTCTGTAACTACTCTTACAGATTAGTAACCTAAAGTCTACGCATAAAACACTTAAAAAATATATTTGAAAAGTAAGGACCGACTAAAAAAAGCTTTACAACTCAAATTAATATTTTCTTGAACACAATGGGAATTCAATAAAAATAGCTTATGTAAATATTCAAGTAATAAAATGTAATAAAGTGCTTATTTAAGCATAGGTGCATGGTATAGTAAGTAATTGGTTTTCCTAGCTAGGCTTAATTTACGGTTTCCGTTCAGCACTAATAGCGTCAAGAAGGTATATCATAACTCGAGCGAACCATCCCTGCGCTGCGGGGGCATCGGGGGCAAGGCATTATCTGTCGCACGCAGCCTCTGTATATAGATAGGGTAGATAGGGTGGCAGGTACCTTGTAAGGGGTGAAGGGGTATCTTATGAAACCGGTGTTTTGAGATTCAGCGCCAATGTCTTGGCGTATCTGCTAAATATAGACCTGCTTTTCTGATAACTGATTTTGTACGGCATATTATTATTAATGATATTTGGCTTATATGTCGATTTGGTAGAGCTGTTACGTAATTATTGTGGCAGAAAAAAATGTGTTTAGTTTTAGATAAAATTAGCTTTAATAAACACATTACTGAGGTCATTTTAAAAATACGAATCACGAAAATTCGTTTGTCATCTGCCAACAACAATGGCGCGTGAAACGGCGGCGGCGCGGCGCCATCTTGAATTATTTTTAATCAATCACTCACTACCCGCGTACATAGCGATTCGTTTAGGACTCGATAAAGTGCGGGTTATTTTCGAGTAAACCGGATATTATTTAATACGGATGGGCTGTCATCATGTAGGTATACAAGATTGATGAGAGTAATCTACTCACTTGTTATTATGGAGGGCTTACTTAATTTATTTTTCATGCGTGCTAAAGATAAATTATCCTCGCTAAGGCTTTAAGTGATTATTTAGAACAAATCTAGTATATTATTTGGACTATCATAAAAATAAAAACATGCAAGTGATTTTTTATAAATGACCTATGTTTTCTGATCGCGTAAGTTTATTAACAACTAAAATGTACGAAGCAGCAAGATCACCCATTCGAAGAAGTTTTGTTAGTTTTCGGAACCCTCAAAAATAGAGCGAGTTCACTAAGAAGGTGGCAAGCGTGGCAACTTAAATACTTAAGTAAGTTAACTTAAGTGTGAGTTTGTTGTTTTCAACTGGTCACTTAACCGACATACCCTGAAGGTAGGTACAAATCAACCGTCTTAGATTTCCCCATGCGATACCGGAAGAGATTACAATCCCTCCTCAGAGGACCAACAAGTAATTCGTTAGTTAATTAACTAAGCCGTGTCAGGCAAGGTTAGTTAAGTTCCTACACGATCCTTTCATGGTCTACGGGGACGTCAATGTTAAAATTTTGGAACAACAAAAGTTCAAAAGTGTTTGCTTTATTTGTTAGAAACTTAGTTAGACTCATAGTCATTAATCATCATTGATCGAATAATATTTCCAAGAAATTAATCACAATTTATTGCAATCCATATAACACAAAGTAAAATTACCATACTGAAAAAAATACCTAAAAAATATCATTATTAAAACAAAGAATTCATCTCTCGTTGAGCACTATGAATTACAACATAATCTCGTTGTAAAGTAGGTTTCATATTTTTATCATATTATTAATCGGCCTTATTTTTCCTTCTAATATCCACCAATTTATGAAAACGTTCACTCATTTGAACTACAGAAATGGCTCCATTCACCGGCCGTCACAAAAGCTTTTAAAGCACGTGACACGCCGCGAAAAATAAAAATGGCACCAAAACATTCCCACACGTAGATGGCGCTACGTCATTAGTGGGTCGCACTTCCGGTTCCGCCAGGTAGCCACGCTTCCGGCCCCCTCCCTAAAGGGGGGTCAGGGGGGATTATATAAAACGTTTGTAATTGAGTGTGGAGATCTTGTGAAACTATTATGGAACAAAACAATATCAAATACGGGGAAAATTGTAGTACAGTAATAGTAGTACCAATTCGATTTATTTTTGTAAGATTTTATTTATTATATCTACTTATTTATAAAACTGCACTCTGTTCAATATGAAATTAAAGAGAATGCTTTTCCTCAACAGTGGTATACTATCTATAGGGTTCTTTAATAAATTAAAATATATGTTTATAATATTTTTTATAATTTAACCCCAAATTAATTAAAAAAAAAATACAAGTGTCTTATCAGTTTAATTTCACTTTAAATTAAACGATATCAGCTATTTAGATACTTAGAGCATTTCCAGTTCTTAATAGGTCAAATAAAAGACAATGTTCAAAATCAACAAACAGTTAACCATATACTTCAGAATACAAGAATACAACTGATAGTCCAGTACATCGAATAAAGTATACGGAACCCATGTGTTAAGACAGAACTTGGCAACGATAAATAGCCAAATCCGGGGCGACTTACTAGTCGATCTATCACGAACCAATCAGGTAAGTGGCTGTATTTCATAGGATTTGCGATACCCGCTTTGGTGTTTTGGATGAATTCAATTCACGACTTTCAATAGTTTGATCTCTATAGATAGTTGCTCCGTGAAAAATAATGAAAAACTAAAACACACTTATTATTTCACTGTAAATTTTTTGGTGATGTATCTGAGTTTTAAATGATATTTAGTTTATAGGACATTCTAATACGATTTATAACTAAAAATAAATTAATTTAATTGAATGAATGGTATTGAAACAATCTTCCTGAGTTAATAAAAAACTTTTTTCCTAATTTTTTTAAAAGTTATGTATCTTTGCTTACCTTTCTTTTTTTCAAAAACATTTTCAAACAACGAAGCGCGCGCTTAACCATATTTAAATTTAATTATACAATGTACACAAGGCGTGTTGCTCAGCTGTGTGGCTTAGGCGCTATAGTTAAAAACGACATCTATTAAATTGGGATGAAATACATATAACTAAAAATTTTTTGATATTGGGCTGATTTTGCGAGTAGAAATATTAGGTTGCTAAAGAAGTAGTTACATTTCAAAAAGGTGATATGAATGTGAGAAGAGAGGAAAATATAGTTTATAAGCATAGTAAGTAAGTAAGTTAAGTTCTTTATTCAATAAAATCACAAGGATCATTTAGAATCGTCTTACATACTAGGTGATTCTAGGTGCCAGTTCCACGCGACCAGAGCCTAGAAGAACGGGCAAGAAACTTACGGCCTGGTTCCTACCGTTTTTAACCTCATAATGAGAGTGAGTGGAAGAAAACTTTAGACAACGCGATTCGGTAACGCACGCTTTACGGCTACGTCATCCTTGACGTGTAGCGTAACTCCTCCAATATTCAACTCATCACACAGTTGTGTAATGATTTTATTTACCACCGTAAACACATATTTTTCTCAAATCTCTTGATAACTCACTAAAAAGAGTCAAATAAACATTCGCAAAAACCCAAGTAACTGCAAACTCCAACATCACATTAGACCTTCATTTAAAACTCCAGCGGACGGGACCGCGGGGCCCTGGGACCTGGGACCCATCCGTTTTGCAAATTAATACGATCAAGAACCCTGTTGTAGATTACGATAATAGTCGTTGTATTGAAGTTTTACTCAAATATTAATATCTATAAAACTATCGATGCAGCAATCCACAGAGATTCCATAACTTTCCTGAAAAAATAATAGTCAAATATTAGTCACCAAAACTCATAAAAACATAAAAATAGAAAGGTTTTTAATTTGATTGGTTTTCAAGGTTTTTTGCTTTCTACAATTTGTAAAATATTTATTTTTAGGTTCTGTAGAACATTCCTGTAAAAATTTCAGGGCTATTTCACTTCCTGAAATGAAGTGATTTACCATCAACTGGAAACAAATAAATCCTATAAGATTTTATTTAATCGATCTTCACAATGCAGCTGTTTCAACAACCACGTCTTCTCCCTGTCACCCTTGAACCTTAGTAGTTATACTATTCTTATTATAACTGATACATCAATTAGCTGATTCTGATCGAAATGAAGAGGTTTGTGAACTTTTGACCTATATTGAATCTTAGTACGCAGCATTACAGTTCATTTTATCTCCAGTTTAGTTTGACAGAGATACAGGAGTTGAGAGGATGTTACCCTAACGAGGGTATCTGCCCTCTGATTGTCCATCTATTGATTGAAAGCTGAAAAGATGTTTTGAAGGTGAATAAATAAGGGGGCCGTTTGTGCGTCGAGAGAACTTCAAGCAAACAAATTTTATTTGTACGGTTCTGTTTTTTTTCTTGTTACTGGAGCGATTAATTTTAATAATGAATATACTTATAATTGACATGATTTTTCTTACAGTTGAATGATAAAAGAATTTAAACAAGAGTGTACGCTTTTGATCGAAATTAATATTAACAAAGGAAAAGTTGTTAATTTTTAATTTAAAATTGCCTTCAAACCTTGTACTAATCAAAAACGCTTAAAAAGTAATCGATAACACCCAAAGACGAAAAGAACTTTGTTTCAACAAAAAGTAAAGTTAAACTCTCAAAAAATAAATGTAGTTTCAACAAAAATTTAATTCAAGAAAATTCAGCAAAGATGCATCCGCACTGCACTGAACGACAAAGTACCGAATGGCACGTAAAATATACCAGAAGTCTGTAAAATGATAAAAATTATAAAAACTACAGTGTACTTTCAACTTTACTATCGTAGATTTATAGTTCAATTTTAAAATTTGCTTTGTTTCGGAATTTAGCGTCAAAGTTATGTACGCTATCTGAATAGTACTAGAGTTGAATATTGCATGGCTTTTATTCTTTTATGAAGCGAACTTTGCTGCACCGTCCAGTTTTACTATTTTTGCAAACGACGGTAAAGGTTTAGTTAAAATAAAAAATAATTTTAGCCATGAATTTAAAAATGGTGTAAAAATATATTTAAAAACAATAACATAAAAAAAAGTCGACACTAGTTATTTTTTTAAGGCGCAATCAGCATAATATATAATCAGATGTCAAAAAAATACTTTTGATATAATTGGCCGAAATACATTTTTTTTACGAAATCACGAGTCTACGACGTACCTTGCAAAATGAGCGCACCACTTATTCAGTTTTGTTTTGAAGAAAGTTGTAGGTTTTCTTTTATTTTCTGCAATATTTCTCTTATTTCCCAGAATATTACTCATATCAGTAACACCTTGCCTCACACCTCGTCGTTACTGACGCGCTTCTAGTGGTTCACAGAGTCAAAGTCAAGTCAAAGTCAAAAATTACTTTATTCAGTAAAATCACAAGGATCATTTAGAATCGTCTTACATACTAGGTGATTCTAGGTGCCAGTTCCACGCGACCAGAGCCTAGAAGAACGGGCAAGAAACTTACGGCCTGGTTCCTACCGTTTTTTTATATGATCCTTCTTACAAAGAATTACAATTAAACTAAATTAAGTACTGAAGTTTCAGTGCGGTGTCAATTTAACTTAGTAATGATACACTAATGAGTTTAAAAAAAAGAAGTATAATAAAGCTATACGTAAATCAAAAAGACAGCACACGCTTCGCTTCAGATACAAATATACTACAAAGTACATAAGCAAGGCAAGAGAACATTACTAACATCACAAATCGACAAAGTTGCTGTTGACGGGTGGAGCGACATCAGGCCATGCAGTTTTGTCATTAATATAGCTGTCTAAGGTATAATACGCCTTTTTTATAAGATTATTTTTAATGTATGTTTTAAATTTTCTAACTGAGAGTTTTGTTGCATTTTCGGGGAGTTTATTATAAAAACGCACGGCACCCCCCACAAACGACCCACTCACCCTCCAAAGCCGGAACCCAGGGACGCACAATTTATATTTGCCTCTAGTGTTCATACCATGAACCTCACACTTTTTCAAAAAGCTATCTTTATTTTTATGAGTGTACAATAAGACTTCAAAAATATATTGTGAAATTACTGTTAGAATACCAATCTCCCCAAACCGCTCCCTCAACGAATCCCGCGGTTTCATTTTATAAATGGCACGTATAGCCCTTTTTTGCAAAACAAATATAGTTTGTATATCAGCTGCTTTACCCCAGAGAAGTATACCATATGACATCACACTATGGAAGTAACTGAAATAAACCAACCTAGCTGTCGTTTCATCAGTGAGCCATCTTATCGTACGAACAGCATAAGCAGCTGAGCTCAGCCTACCAGCAAGCGTTCCAATATGTGGAGCCCATTGCAATTTCGAATCAATATTTAGGCCTAAGAAGACAGTAGAATCAACAAGATGAAGTGACTCTCCATTCAATAAAATATTGGTTGGTCTTTGAACAACATTCGGCAGAGTGAATTTCATGCATTTCGTTTTCTTAGCATTAAGTAACAGATTATTAACAGTAAACCAGTTAAGTACTTGCGAAAGAGATACATTTACGTCATCGTAGTCAGTCTTTTGTCTATCTACTTTAAAAATTAAGGAGGTGTCATCTGCAAACTGTACTATGTTACATAGCTTTTGAACATAAGAGGCAAGGTCATTAACGTAGACTAAGAATAAGAAAGGTCCCAATATCGAGCCTTGTGGCACTCCCATATCAATGATTGACCCAGAAGACCTCTCACCACTAACGTCAACTTTTTGTACTCTATTGGTTAAGTAAGACTGAATAAGATCAATAGCCCGGTTCTGAACTCCGTAATGTTTAAGTTTATAAATGAGAGTTGCATGACTAACACAATCAAAAGCCTTGGATAAATCGCAAAAAATACCGATTGCGTCTTTTGAATTTTCCCAGGCATCATATATGTGCTTTAAGAGCACCGAGCCGGCATCAGTTGTAGATCGACCTTTAGTAAATCCAAACTGATTAACATGTAGCAGCTGGTTGGAGTTAAAATGAGCTAACAGTTGATTAAGAATAACCTTTTCAAATATTTTACTTAGCGTAGGCAATACCGAGATTGGCCTGTAATTGGCAGGATCTTTTTCACTTCCCGACTTGTAAAGAGGAATGAGTTTACTATGTTTCATTAAGTCGGGAAAAACACCTTCGTCAACGCATCTATTAAAAACATAGGCTAAGCACGGTGCGATATCTAATATAATAGAACCTAGCACTTTTGTTGACATTCCCCATAGATCCTCCGTATTTTTTATATTTAATAACTTAAAAGTTTTAACAATATCAATAGCCTGAACATATGAAAAACTGAATATACTATTACAACTTTCAACACTAGATTTTAATAGCGTCATCGCTCCTAAAGCTGATGCATTTAAGGATTGGGTAACAACTTTAGGTATACTGGAGAAAAAGCTACCGAATGCGTTAGCAACTTCAATGTCTTTTGTTAAAACTTTATTATCTATCTGTAATTGTATCTGCTTATTCCGAGTTTTTGATTTTCCTGTTTCGTTATTTACTACTTTCCAAGTGGCTCTAATTTTATTAGTTGAATTTTCTATTTTATTCCTTATATACAAAGATTTCGCTACATGACAAACTTTTTTGAAAGTTTTGGAATATTTCTGTATGTATATAATAAACTCACTATCATTCAGCATTGACTCCCTGGTAGCGTATAGATCATATAATTTGTTTCTACTTTTGTAAATACCTGGTGTAGCCCAATCAGTAAATTTCACGCCAGTACTGACTTTACATGTTTTTAATGTAAATGTATCTCGATGTTGTTCATTTATTAAGTTAAATAATTTTGTAAAAACCACATTAGGGTCAGCCATGCATGGTATAAGTGGTACTTTAAGTCCAATATTATTTTGAAATCTACTGACACGACTTTCTGTTATGGGACGATAGGTAAATACTTCAGATTTATCTACTAAGTTGTAAGGAAACTTTACGCTATGCCCGTAATGATCGGAGCTAAAATGTTTGACTACTGATTTACTGATTGGTACAAAATTGCAATAAATATTGTCTAAGCAAGTGGCGGTTGTCAGTGTGACCCTTGTTGGTTCCTCAAACAGAGGGAGCAAATTGAAACATTTAAACAGATTTAATAACCTAGCTGAAAGAGGATGAGCCGGAATATCTATATTAAAGTCTCCGCAGACGACTAACGTTTTATTACATTGAAAAGCTTTAAGCAGTACTTCTTCCATAGTGGATTCAAATAGCGTGAAGTCCGCGTCGGGAGGACGGTAAACACTCAATACAAGATGTCGCTCCAGCTCTACACATGACAGCTCAATAGTTCTCTCAATAGATATACCTGCAATATCTCTACGCTCCTTACATTTAATACTACTCTTTACAATTATTAATGAGCCACCGCGTATGGCGGTTTTTCGTCTATAGGAGCTCACAGTACTATAGTTTTCATAAAAAGGGAGTAACTCAAGTTGTGTTATCCAATGTTCGGTTATGCACATAATATCAATATTAAAGTGACTCAAGAATAACTCTAATTCTAATATTTTGCTGGGAAGACCTTGCATGTTTTGATGTACTATATGTAAAGTACGAGGCATTTCCATTGTCTTAGAAGCTAGTTTAAATGTCGAGCAATAGGCCCTGTTACAAGAAGGCCCTCATTAGTACTACTACTAACTACGGGCTTGTCAGTGGACTGCGTTATAATACCTATAACTGTATCAAAAATATTAAATGCTAATAGTTTAGCAATTATTAATTTACTACGTCTACTTAGATGTACTAAGGATTTAGTCAAAATAAAATTACTAATAAAATTATTAGTTTCAAAATATAAGATGTCACTATGACGACTTGTCAAATTATATAATATTAAGTTCATATTAAAAATATGTTTATTCTCTTGAGTACTTAATGTATTAGAGTATGGAAATGCACATAAAATTAGTTTTCCTAGCCCTTGTTCCAACTTTCCCAGCAAAGTCTCAACTAACTGAATAACATCTAGGCGCTTGACACCCCTACTTTCACCTAACTGCACTATCAATGTTGTATTATTGTTAAAACAATTATCATTTTTAATCCTATTTATAAAGTAATTAATAGGGGCATTAGGAGATCGAGTTCATTTTAAATTAAAAGCTTAAATAGTACATAATTATGTAGTATCTATTTTTGATCTTAGTAAAAATTGAACCACAAAGATACCTACAATTTACAATACTGAAACAAATTTTTATAAGTATATTTTTAATTAATTTAGACTTTTTAATAGAATAGTTTTAGTAGAACCATCGAACAAACTGTGCTCAAAAAACGCATTTATCTAATACTTATAAATGTTTGACACTGTGCTATCTAAAAACAGTATTTCCATTGAATACCGTTACAAAAGAGATATGATATCTGAAGTTAAGCATTCAGACTGTTGTCCTCGCCGCGCGTCAATGCTATTGTTTGCGAAAATAATATTTTTTCACGTAAAAGCTATTATTTATTTGGGCCCGAATCGTGGTCACAGTGTCCTATTGAAATGTGATAGAGATAAGTTCAAAAATACTTTTCCGAATTTTTGAAGTGAAAACTTCTTTAGCGGCGCTGGGTGGGTAAAAACTTTCAAACTCGCGTCAGGGTCACGTGACGTCGAAAAAGCGTAAGATCTTATTTAATTTTTATACATTGCTCGTAAAACAAGAGACGACAAAAGAACACACTTGCGGTCACGCGACGTATGACTCAAACAATTAAATAGTGTTGTGGCGACATGACGTGACGATGACGTGGCGACATGACGTGACGTGACGATGACGACGAAGCCAACGAAGACACAGACACATTCGCGCTTGCGCGAATGTGTCTGTGTGTGTAAACAATTAAATAGTGTTGTGGCGACATGACGTGACGATGACGTGGCGACATGACGTGACGATGACGTGGCGACATGACGTGACGATGACGTGGCGACATGACGTGACGATGACGTGGCGACATGACGTGACGATGACGTGGCGACATGACGTGACGATGACGTGGCGACATGACGTGACGTGACGATGACGACGAAGCCAACGAAGACACAGACACATTCGCGCTTGCGCGAATGTGTCTGTGTCTTCGTTGGCTTCGTCGTTGTGTCACATTCGCGCTTGCGCGAATGTGACACAACGACATGACACAATCACAATGACACAGACACATTCGCGCTTGCGCGAATGTGTCTGTGTCAGTGTGTCTTCGTTGTCTTCGTCATGACACAATGACATGACACAATCACGACTGTGGTTATATTTTTGAAGTGAAAACTTAAAAGTGAAAACACAACGTTAATATTGAAGTTTTCACTTCTGCCGGCACTCCCGGAGTGCTACCATTTTTTTTTTTTGTGACAAGGTATGATAAAAATAAAATATAAAAACTGATGAATATTTGGACCAACTCATCTAGAACTTTAAAAGTCAAAGTCAAAGTCAAAATTACTTTATTCAGTAAAATCACAAGGATCATTTAGAATCTTTACTTTGCAATCCTCTACTAAACTAGGTAGAAGGAACATAGATACGCCCTATGTAAACGTATATTTTGTAACAATTGAACCCACAACCTCCAGCTCAAAAACAGAGCTACCAACTGAGCTGTACGAGTCTTAGTATTTTCCGGAAAACACACAGCCAAAAAACAAGAGTTCCTCCTTTTCTATTGGGAACTGAGAAAACTATTAATTGCTGGCAGTTTAATAAACCAGCGATTTCGTTACAATTACTGGGAGTTCGCCAACTTTTAATAAGAAGTTTAGGGATGCGAACTTCGAGAAACCGGATAAAATAACTAAGTCCGGATTATTCCAGATATTTTTACCATTTCTAACATAGCGGGAGACTTATTTTAGACTAACTAAAAAAAATGGTTTTAACTTTACCTACAGATTTTGATCGTGGAAATTATTGTAGTTACCACAGTATCCTAATCCTAATGTTATAATCAAAACTATGTTATTTGCTATCATATCTACTTTGAGGAGCATTATGTGTTGCGGTTCTCGTTTGAACTAGGGCTCCGGTAATTTTTTGAACATAATCTGAACTAGGAAGCTAAATATAAGTCCAAGCACTTTTTAATCATTCCTTTAAATCTTTTCTATTTTTCTTTAATATTAACGCAAAGCATTTCGTTCACATTTTGTATTAAATAATTATCTTCAAAATTACGACTATTTTTGCGATTTTTCTTGAATTCCGGACAAAATACTAAGGTCCCAACTCTAGAGGTTCCTGGAGGAGGCGAGGAGTTTCTTCGCGTCCTTCCTGAGATGTTTCCGATGTTGCTATTCCAGACCTTCACACTTTTAATTTTTGTATTAACTTTTGTGAAGTTTATCTACCACATTATTATTTAAACTGGAATACAATTTTGATGGTGGATCTAAAATATATATATATAAAACCCGCGACATAAACAGAAAAAACTAATATGGAGTAAGAGTGGGTCTCCTACTCCATATTAGTTTTACCTGCAAAAGTATCTATACTCTACATTTTATTACCAAATTCATTTCTATAAAAAAATATCTTTGACTTTAAACGCTAAGTAGTTAATACTACTATAATTAACACATTTCACAAATAAGTTCATTATATACCAAAATAAATCCTCATACGTTCATTTTTCATAAAACAAAAGGCTTGATTTCTAATACCAATGAAACAGATTGGCATTTCACAAGACTAACCCCCATGAATGAAGGGGTTGAAACGCAATACTAAGGGTTATCTGTCACGCACCGCTGAGTCCTCATACTGTATCTGAGATGACTCAAGCTGCAGTGACGGTAGACAATGGGCATGTTAAGATACTGAGTATTAGAAACTAAATCTAAGTCTATCTAGTGGTAGCAACTTCGACTTCCGATCTTGTAGTAAATAATGATAAAATTGGCCATTACATCTGCGCTTAGCACTCGGATTTTGCAAATGACTGACAAGATCTCTAGGTGATGAAACCTCAAATAAATTAAGAAGCGTTCTGTATCAGTTATACTTAAATGTACTTGGTAAGTCTGGCGGGATAATATTATCAAAATATACGTTCACAGTGCGAATAGCGGAGTTTGAGAAGTTGCTCGTATCCGACACCTGCGCCGACACCGCCAGGTGGCAGCACTGTTTCAAACATTACGACAATATCAACTGTTTACTGATGAGTTCATTTTCATAGTTTGAGAATGTTAGTAACTTTGAAATGTAGGTACTTAATTATTTGTATAACTGTAGGCGTTAACCGATTTATTTGTAAATTTTGTTAACTTTTTGATGCTTTAATTGATACTTTTTTGTAGAATACTTGCATACAAGCATCACTATTCAATTAGTAGGTAACCGGAGTTTTTTATTCTATTGTTAGTACTTATCCGAAAGAAAACTCAAATGTTAATTATATTACATTTTAAACGTAAAAGTCGATATATTTTTTTATAGAAATGAATTTGGTAATAAAATGTAGAGTATAGATACTTTTGCAGGTAAAACTAATATGGAGTAGGAGACCCACTCTTACTCCATATTAGTTTTTTCTGTTTATGTCGGGGGTTTTATTTTATACAAGTAAACTACATGACTTATCTACATGGCCCACCTGATGTAAGATGATAACCATTGCCTATAACACAATGCACGAGCATAATCGCAGTAAATTTGTTATTTTACCTCTGCATTTATTTCTTACACTCATATCCCTATAAAATCTACAAAAGCTGTTAAAACGATCTCTAAATATATCCTGACGATGCAAATTTGTAGAATGACGATGAATCTACTTCAAGTGCTACCAATGCGACAAGAACGCCATTGATTTCACACGTGCAAATATTTCCTCACGTCAAAGTGCTGTACAAAAGGCGTGAGAAACCGGGGCGCGGCACTAAGCGCGTCGATACCTCAAGTGTCGAATCTCCCACATAATGGTGGCATGAGGTTACCGCGCGCTTACCATCACTTCGGAAAATGAAAGACATGTTTTCGGTGACTAAGCCTGCAACTCACGTTCTCAGATATTTTTGCAGTAAGTTTACCCAAAATAGTGTCGTTTGGAACTATATACTTAATAGACTTTGGTAAAAAAAGTGTTCAAATAGAGAAACTTCTATTCAGACCTGTATATTTACAACCTAACTAAGAAGACATTTAGGAAGTGTCTAAGCCTTAAGTCTCCAGATGATGCTCACATTACTAAGCTGCTGCATGCTTTTGTTTGGGCACAAGATTTTAGTTTCACGTCTCAAAAGACATACAATGCCGTGTAAGGTGTGCGAATTTGCAAGCATTCGTGAACCTTTTTGACCTTTTGGTCGTGTACGTTGTCAAGTATACTTTACACAATCACGCGCGTACTTTACTGCTGGAAATAAGACTGATGCAGTACAGGTATACACTGTAAATATCAGTAGTTTTATCAAGTAAATTATATTTTATCGGTAAGTATGCATGGAAAGAGCCTCCTCGTGGCGCACACCGGTAACAGCTAGGCACGGCAAAGCAGTGTCTAGTCTGGCTAATCTTTCCAACACGATGCTACAACAAACACAGACACGATAAGAAGAAGAAGTAGTTTTGTGACCCCCATAAATCCCCAGCACATTCCCACGTGTACCCGTTCTCATGGGCACCCTGGCTGTGACGCCGGGGCATGGAGAGCACTCCACTCCGGCCACATCCTCCTAATAAAACGATGCCGCAGTCCTACACGCACGTCCTATAGCGTGATGCAACAGTTTCTGTTCAACTATTGAACAGGTCCTTTCATCACACTGGGATGATGATTAGTAGTAACTTTATTAGTTCATGTGATTGGTGTAACTTAAATTTATTAAATAAATAAATTGATTCCCTAATATTATATATCTGAATAATAATATTAATAACTGTTTTAAATATTAATTGATTCAATTTCCCGCAATCAAACAAAACAAACACACTCGTGCCTAATCATATTTTCATAAGCTCTCAAGTCTTAGAGTCAAAGTCAAATATTTCTTAATTCAATAAAATCACAAGGATCATTTAGAATCGTCTTACATAGGTACTTGGTAATTCTAGCCAGTTCCACGCGACCAGAGCCTAGAAGGACGGACAAGAAACTTACGGCCTGTTCCTACCATTTTTTAAAATCTTTTTTTTAGAAACTCGTTTTTTAGAAGGTATTAAAATCAAAAATAATACGAAACAAACGACTTTCTTTTATTCCTCGAGACTATAGATATCCTAATTCATATCAGTCATACTGACAGCAAATACTGACAGTACAGAATCCCACTCTTGGGCAGCAACCTTATTTTGACTTCAATTCAGCACCTTCCATTCTTATGGTATATTCCTCAACCAGGAAAAACATGTTCACTTTGCTATCAGCTGTCTGCTTAATTGATTAAAGACCAATGAATTTAACATAAAACTTGTTTCTGTCCTACTGAGTGTACTAATGAGTAGGTGCATGATGTATTACCCAATTACTACAAGTTATACAAAACTATTTGCGCCCACGCAGCGTTCAATATGCTAATTATTACGACGTGTGTTCTGATGACCGATATTTTGTTTTGATAAGATAATTGGCCCTACCACTGGTTCTCTACTAGATGGTCTAGAGGTTTGATGTGTGAAATGTCCGCGAATATTTATTTACTTATTTATTATTTTATTTCTTGTAATATTTGATTCGGCAGTCTGAGAAAGTTTGTAAGATAAAATAGTAATAGAATTTGTAAGATAAAATTTATCATGATATGCAGCTAATTGAAGGTTTAATAAGGTGACTATTGGTCACAAAAGTGGGTTTTAGAAGTTTATTTTTGTAATTGTAATTGGTCTCATTATGTCTATTTGTTGTAATAAATAAGTTATTATATTGGTAGTATACAATAGTACTGGATTTGAATTTTCATTCATAAATCGGCGAAACGTGGGCGCTAATAAAACCGTTAAAGTAACTGAAATTGTTTTGGAAATCGGATAAAATTGGTGTTGAGTTTTGTACGTGGGCTTTTGAAAGCCCTTGGCCCTATTTTTATGCGAACATTTATTTCACCGACTGCTTGTCTTTAATGTTTTAAAACACCTGCGAGATCTTGATTATGTCTTAATTTTTAAGATTGTATCGCTGAATTTAATTTAAGTACTTAATTGTTAACTATTTTTAAACCTTCATTTATTTTTTTAACAACTCAATGATGGAAGAAGTTGATAGCCTATCTGATGCTTAGTGACCACTTTACACTCACTGAGCACGTCCACTGAAAACATGTCCCGGGTTGCATTCGTATTTCGTCAAACTTACAAAACAAACTACATACTTAGAAAAATCTATCGTTGTGTTAATTTCAGAATTATGTTATTTAAATATTTGTTTTTTATGTATCTATGTGACATGGTGTACCTAAATAAAAGTTTTCTGTTCTGCTCGATTCAATTCGACCACTTACCGCGGGCTATCGGTCGTGGTTAGATAAGATGCTGGACACATCACCCATCACACACCATCACTAAATTATAACGTTTACTTTTATCAATGCTAATAAGACCACCTTTAAGAACGCAACAAAATCCACGAAGTATGTTAATAGTATTGACTTTCAAGATATCTTTATAAATATCTAAGCTATTGTCTTCACTTCATTACGATAAAAAGTTCCTCCAAAGTTGTACTCGTATCGCAACTAAATAAGGTTGTATTCTGACCATGTTATTATAAAAATCGGTTCCGTATTCCAAGGTATTAGAGTCTAATTTGGGGAGAGTTTGAAGATGAGGTGGTCTTCGGAACAGGTTGCGATGAAAGGTCCGTGGGCGAACCCTTGCCGTTAGTTGGTTGCTCAACAGCTACCCACGGCCACCGGTGGACTCGGGTACTTTCGATCAGCTGGGAATGTGGTTGTCAAATAGATTCTTAGATAAGTAATTTGAAGTATCGGTGAAATAAAACTTTTTTTTAAATAAGATTGTTTTACGTAATAATTTTTACATAATAATTATCTATATTGATAACAGATAGATTAAAAATCAATAGTCGGTGCTCTTATCGCGAACAGCTACTAAAACTATTACGCTGTTATAGTTATTTAACTATACTAATAAAATAAGCAATGCAATGCCTTAGCTATATTATGTTATAACTAGTTAACTTTTGCTTAGTATGTACTTATATTTATCACATGAATAATAAATATATTTCTCAAAAGTGCGTATACAATTAATTTTATAAGAATCTTAGTGCCCACATTTACAGTATACGAATACAGACAAGAAACGGTGACGGTGAACCGAGTCTTATACGGAATATTACGGTCGCTGCTTTTTGGAAAACAAATGTTTAGTCCAGAGGTGATTGGACACAGTTTCTGAGCGGCGCCTTTGTCACGGTCAATTCGTGATTTATGGCGTTATTTTGTTGCAATAACGGTAACAACGAGATAAATCAGTTAACTCAATCATGTAATGGGATTCGGAGGTACCTACACAGACACAGATAAGATATTAGGTTGTAGTCAACATTTTGCTTATTTCTAAGATCGTTGTAAAATATATAGGATGAACGTGTACCATGTTTTGAATTTTTTACCAAGTTCTTAGTTAAAATGGTGTTTTTTATAATCTGTCACTCTGACAACCATAGTTAAGTACAAGTTTATAGCTAAAAAATCAATACGCTTAGATAAAATAAAACCATAAATCACCAATCTCTAGAATCAAATTGCCATTAAAACGAAAGACTAAAAAGTAACAAAATGTTATGCTTTTGTCAATAGATAGTAGTATATAACATACATGTATCTTCCAAAACACTGCCTATAAAGCCGTAAAGTAAAGGCCACTACCATATAAACAACAAAATCAAATAGACAAGCCGCGTGTTCGTAAAACTGCAAAGCCATCGCCACCTGCAGAAAGCCTTCTCGTGTCCGGCATAGTAGCTACTTAGTATACTGTGTCTTTAAGCCGGCATCCACCGTAGCGGACCGGCCAATATAGCAGGATATAACTGCAAACGGAGCTACAGCTTAGCAACTGTTGTTTATGGACCTGTAGGCCGCTACCCACCATAGCATAGGGTTTCAAAATATATATTTAACTTTAAAAATAATAATATTAAGCAACAAACACTTTTATAGGCAATCTAAATAGTAAATGTCGTACAGTTGCACGAAATTAACTCTTTTAATCTACTGAATTATATTTTCTAATCGACTGAGCAATACTACGATATTTATAACGCGTCCGACTTATTTAGTGAATTTTAAATATTAATTTAAATATTCTGTCAGCAATATGGTTTCCATAGTACAAGCTTAATTTAATTTGACACTAGATAGCGTTGTATGAAATTTTCATGAATTTATTTATTGAGAGTTCGCAGTGCTTTGACGGATATTGGCTTTAAACAACTGTAGCTTATTCTGCGGCCGCCGATGCTTTCAGCAATAGTGTCAAGGGGATCGATCGGCGACTGTTTGTGCTATTTCTTCCTCCCGTAGGCTCCTCTAATAAACATTTGTGTTTATAGTCGGGGAGGCTGCGGGAACACTTGGTACGACCGTGCACGTTGTCAATTACTTTATTTGTATGATTTTTATTAAAGGTTAGATCTAGGTAGCTGAAAAGGTACCATAATTGAAATTGTACAAAAACAATGTGTTTATTAAATAAAAAAAAAAAAAAAAAAATTGGACATAATTGATGTCCAATTTTTTCGGGTTAGTTTCATAATCACCATTGAACAATCCAGATCATGGGGATTATGGTACTTTGAGTCCCTTATTTATTCAGCTTTTATAATATCAAGTAAAATAAAAATTTATAAAAATATGTATCTATAAATAAAATAAATAAATAATGCTGGACAATCCACACAACATCATCTAGCCCCAAGCTAAGCAGAGCTTGTGTTATGGGTACTAGAAGACTGACATACTTAATACAATACATTACATAGATAGATATTTAAATATTTTATTTATTATAAAATAAATAAATAATGCTGGACAATAGACAGTTATTATTAATAAGTTATTATTTTTATAAATCATTTATTAGTAACAAAAAATTTTTTTATAAATCATGAAACGTTAGATTTTAATAGTATTTTTATTTGTTTCAGGTATGTTTCTCGTTTAAAAACTACGATCGAGTAAAACCAATATGGTGAGTCAAAACACCGAATTTTACGAGTGTTTTCACTGAAAATATGGACGTCGAAACATGATAGACATTCAGACATGCTTCAATTATCATACACCGGTATCTCCGTTTTGAAATTGAGGCTTGCGAAACTTTTAAATAAAGTTTATATTATTTATATTCAGTTGACTCTAAGTACCTACGCAATACAAGAGGACACTAAATAAATTATACTAAGCTAAACTAAATAAAAACATATTAAATTAGTGTTCAAAACATAACAAACATACATTTCAAACATACTTCAAAACATAACTTAGAAACAGGGTGGGTGAACATTAGAGGTACCTACTAGGACTAGTTTTTGTACGGAAAAGGCCTAACTAAGGTCACATCACATCAGTCCAACTGCCTTCATTAGCGAAATATGCGTGACCTTTCATACCAAGGTCAGTACGTCTACCATGAGTTGTCACAGTAAAATCGCCTGACTTTACTACAGTAGTTACGTCAATATTAGTATGACGAATTTCAGTACCCAACTATCCGCTAGAGGCGCTGTACAAATCTTCATACATTTTTTTAACTACAGACGCTAGCGAGTATAGTAAATATAGTATAGTAAAAACTTATGGTAGACCTACAGAGACCTTGATTTGACAAGCATAAGTCTTACTACAACAAAAGTTATGCTACTATCTAACCTTGTAGAGAGGTTACTTTTTTATTTGGAAGTTTTAGTAATAATTCAGATCTGTGCGTTTATCTTCTTCGTCTTGTTTTCTGTCATTATAGAAAAAGACTGTGTTAATAAGTTAATTTGTTTACAATTTGAAACACAAGTTTACATTTAGAAATGGACGTCAGATATGGGAATTTACTGGTTGTGTAGTAACTTCTTGTAATAGTTCGTCCCACTGCTGGACGTAGGTTTCTCGCGCCATTGAGCCCGGTCTTCGGTTCTTCACATTCAGGTTTTGCCAGCTACAGGCCGGGAAATCAATCTAGAAGTACAGTCAGCACAAGACTATATACCTCACAAAAACGTCCTCAAAGGACGTGCTTGTTCCAGAAAAATCTGATTGAAGTCTTACATAGTTATCTATTAAATAACTGCTTTTCAGTAAATTCAGAATGATCCTGTCTTTTCTGTGGTCAAACTAGCTTCTTGTTTTAAAATAAAAAATGCAGTAAAAAAGTAACTGCAGATAATTGATTTAATAAAATGACAGTACCGTAATTATTCACTTACGAATGCGCATCTTTATGAGCCGCCATCTTATAAGGGCGTCTTTGCACGTGCTTTATTCATTCTACTTTTTGTATAGTGTGGCGAGGCTTTACATCATGGAGCGAGTATGTCAACTCTTAACTTACCTATTCGTTATAAAACTGTACATAAAAAATTAACTAAATAGGACAATTGATGAGGTTTTCATTAATTAATTACCGCATCAAACACATTTTTTTATTATTCAAAGATATGCAATACCGTAGGTATAACTCATTGCAGACTAATAATGGTGATCTAGATAGTATTAATAATAGTGTAAAATCTTATGTGCCCTTAAATACTCATACCCTTGATACTGGAACACACAATGCGAGCATGCATCGCATCGTATCTATTAGGTACTTGGCGGAAGAATACCATGGTTAGGTATACTTTCCTTCTTTCACAAACTACTGGTTTTACATTTTAATTTGAATTGTCATGAGAAGTTTAGCTTTTTGTTGTGAATTTGTAAACAGTAAACTAAGAGATTTAGAGGACTATTGTTGAATGTGACATGTCGAACGCACGGTGTGGGCGCTATCACAGGCGCGGATCACTTCGGAATACTGCGCAGCCTTATTGGGTAAATTGGATATTGTTTGCAAACATTACGGCATAACACAGTTTGAAATAACTGCATAGAACCAGATTGTTAATGATCAGTACTAATAATCTAATAATTCTAGTAAAAATATACCTAAATAACTACAACATAATGTAGGTAGTTTGATAACTTGTCAGACTATGTGCTAAAGAATGTGCACTTATAATATTTAATACCACAGTCGTGAGACCTTTAAAATATAAAAGTTTAAGCTGTTAAATAGTTTCTATTGATATTTGCTGCCAAATCACACAGGCTCGTTTACACCGAACAAACAAAATAAATCTATTTGTCTTCTATTCATCGAATGACAACCGTTCTGTACACAATCACTTACTCTGTGCCCCGTTACATTACGCAAGGCAGCGGACGGCGGCCATGCCGTTAGTCGGTCTATGCGGCCGCATGAGCGAGCAGCGTGAGCCGCTAAATAAAAAACAAAAAATAAAACATCCGCGCGCGAGTGTACCTGTCAAAACCAATTTCCCACATTTACCTATTGAGTTTGACAGTCATTGTGTTTTCTGTGGAGTGCAGTGGTGTGTGTGAATATACCTAGGTTTGTTGCACAAAAAGCTTCATTCATAAAAATGTCAATGGATTTACTACGTTCTGCGTAAGCGCATAGCATGTGCTCCATTCATCCGTGCGTTTCGTTAGGTAAGTACCGGCATCACGAATCAGCTGATTGGATATCGCCTTCTAAGGAAGCAGAAACTACTTTTTTTATTGGTTTTCTTATGTCATGCTCGACTCGATTGCTACGAAGATACTTGTTTTTTCAAGTGTCTGTGAGTTATTGTAGATACATTCGTTTCCCATGGGTGGCCTCTGACTCCTTATTTGGAAACCGTGACGTGATGGTTAAGGTCATAGTTTTTTTGATTTTATCAGGATTAGTCGAAATTCCAATCTCAAAATATTTGATTACTATTATGCTAGTCATAGATTTGAGATATTTAAAAATGGTAATAGTCATACACGAAAAAATTTATTATCTTTAAGAAAACAATTAAAATTATGCTGATATTTATTCAAAACATGAAATAAGTTAGGTGTATCCACTTTGTATTTGTCATGATAGGAGCTATTCGTACTTAGGTACCTCACTTACCTAAACCTAACCATAATATACTGTAAACCCATAGAACGCAGTAATTTTTCAGAGTAAATTTAAATACTTAATGTATCATGACATGACAGCTGTCAAAGGAGAATGGGCGATTCTGTATGGAGCGTGGGCCACGACTAAAAAACTCGTCCCTCAGGGTTGCCACATAATATGTTTAAAAGGGCTTTTAAAGGCCTACCTTTTACTATTTTTATTTAAAAAATCCATCCCATGGAATTCGATATATTTTGAAAAACAGTTTTTTATTTTAACGTCGTATTACTCCGAATTCTGAAGGCCCACAAAAATGCCTGCAGTTGCGTTGAAAAGAGCATGAAACGGGCTTTATTTGTTTTAGATTGTTTGAAAATCCAACCTGTGGGAATCGAGATATTTCCGAAAATCTATATTTATTTTTTGCAATACTACAGTTTTTCAGGAATAACTCAATTTCCACAGGTTGGATTTTTAAACAATTTAAGAAGTAATTAAAGCCCTTTTAATGCTCTTTTAAACGCCATCACAGTTATTCTTGTGGGCTTTCAGAATTCTAAGTTATATGATGTTAAATGAAAAACTATTTCAGCGAAATATCTCGATTTCCATGGGACGGATTTTTTCCGTAATTATAGTAAAATATTGGCTTATAAAAGCCGTTTTAAACGTACTATGTGGCAACCTTGAGGGGCAACTTTTTTAGTCGTGGCCCAAAGTGCCCATTCTCCTTTGACCAGATTGTTATTTAACAAACCCTAATTAATATTACTACATTATGCTAAATATGCAACTTAGAAAGTATTACAATGATTTTTTATTTGTTACTTCATTTACATTATTTTTCCATTACTGGAACAACGGAATAACTTGTGTTAAACATTAAACTACCAGCATTTATAATGCAGCTGTCAGAAATATGATGAATGACGTTCCGGTGACGGATACGACAGGGCATTGTCAAGCAATGTGTCATTCCATTTTCCCTGGGAAATAAATCAGGTACTTATTTGACATTATTTTAGGTTTGATTAGTTTTTAAACGCGCTGTCAGCTTCCATCAAAAAACCAGTCGAAAAATACAACAAATGACAGGACTCATTAAACACTCCCAAGTCACAGTTTTTTGCTCTTATTTAAAATACAAACAACATATTGGCGGATATTTGTCAAAACGTCACAAATACGTTGTTATGAGATATTATTATGTCTATTCTCATTCTTGTCACGTGCAGGAATAATGCCCTCATGTCAACTTCAAACAATGTGACACGATTTACGAGATTATGTCATTTTACACGAGTTAGTGCCCTTCACAACAGAATATCTATGATACTGGTAAGTTGGTAACCCTTTACTTTGCAATGTCTATGAGTTGGAAATACTACAATCTTACTTGACGTCTTATTTGTGTCATGTTTGACAGTTGGTTTTTTAAGTAAACACTTTTCTACACAACTGTCTAAAACAATGCAACCCGAAAAGTTAACCCTCTGCCTGGCCCGGGTCAATTGTGCCGAGACACGCAGGGTCTAAATGACCATACGCCATTATCCGCTTATTATGGTCACCATGTGGGTTAGTTAATTACTTTGGTTCTTGTTTATGTTTATCACTATTAAGTTACTAAATTAAGGCAAATGTTTTTAATTACTATGATTTTTCTGCATTTAAAAATTAGAACTATTTCATCATCTCGGACCAGGTGATTCTAGGTCTTAGTTCCTCGCGACTAGTTCCAGCCTTACGGCCTAGTACCTCCCGTTTTTTGTGTGATTCTTCATAAAAAGAATTAATATTAGATTAGAGAAGATGATGATGGTCAAACAAAGCTTGATTGTGATAAAAAATATGTAATTGTATTTACCATGATTACTTTCATTTGTATTGTTATTGTGTAACAGTAACTTCAAACTAGAACCTGAGAACAATAGTTTGTTTACACAACCACACTATAAGGTGTAACTAATTTCTTTATATACGCTTATGTTTTTAAAAAAAGGTCATTTATTTTAGAAAACGGACAAAAAAAGTTCTTTTAAATACATAAATCACTATATAATCTTTTATATTCAATCATTTAGTGGTTTTAAATAATAATAATCAATTCTTACTCAAAATATGTAATAAAATGTGATTGTAGTCTATAATTTATTCCATTCAAAAATTATTAATTATAATACCAGAAGTCATACTAACTTTAAGCTCCAAATTAATTCAGATAAACCATTAACGCTAATAATAAAATAATAAATCAAATTATACACCGAACTAGGTATATATTTTAATTCATTTAAAGTTTGTTAGCCTTAATTCAGTATTCGGCGGTTCAAGGCTGTCGAGAATTATTGTAATTTCACATTACCATTAATAAAACATCGAAGTGACGTTGAAGGGAATTAACATTTTGCACGTTGTGGGATTTCACGTTGCCGACTGCATTTTAGGGTTGAACTACGAGTAACACGTTTATTTAAAAAAAAAACTTTAAAAAATTGCCTACTTTTTAGTTGCCTAAGAAGTGGCATGCTTTGAATCAAAATCAAAATAAATATGTTTGTTTTCGTAAGGTCACGTTTTTGTTTTAATTTACAAAATGTTGAGATTTGATTACACAATCTATAAACAATTTTCACTAGCTGATTTAAGGTAACACATACGAATTTTAATAAAAAATCTTTAACGTGTTATTGGTTACAAACATATGCACAAGTGTTGCCAATCAAAAGACAAACAAGTTAAAATAAATAATGTATTTTCTTTCTCCGCGATAGCTTCCCGGCATGCGGACGTTACCCTAACTAGCCTTACACGATAATATCAATGTGACGGACTTAGCCTACTGTGCTGGTAATGCCTTGATCACACGTACCGAGTAAACCGGCGAGACAGTGACGTATTTGAGATACACTGCGCGTCGACATCAGTTTTACTGTTGAACGTTGCAGCGTTAGCGCGCAGTGTATCTTAAATATGTCACTGTCTCGCCGGTTTACTAGGTACGTGTGATCAAGGCATATGTAGGCCTTGCGGAGGCTGCAAGGCTGTGAGATATTTATCGTGACTATTATGTCATCTTGGTATGTTTGTATTGTATAAATACTCACTACAAACGCTCAATAAGAATATTACAAACACGTAATACGAGTGTAGATGTAGTTTTTGATTTTATTTCTCTAAATTCATTATTTTGTTTTTCTGAAATCGCCACAGTATTGATAACATAATAGTTACGTAGATAAGTTAATAAAGTTAGTTATAACTTAATATTTTTTTAGTTCTAGTACGTAAATACTTTTTGTGTTTACTTATCAAGAATTAAAAATGATTTTAGCTTAAGACTTTTGTACAAACTTTGGTTTCTATACTATTATATTATATTATTATTATTGTATTAAATTAATAAAGTTTACAAAATAATCTTCTCCATATTGTATTTGTGCTGAGTATGATAATATTTTTGAGGTTTATCGTGTGTATCTAGTATCATAGGCAATTGTAGATATGCTATTTTGGTGCCATTTTTATAATTTTAGTAAAGCTCGTGGTAAAATGAGTTATTAAATCTACATATAATAATTATCCACTTTTAACTGTCCAGCCTATTCGTGAGAAATTATGATGTGGTTATGAAATACTTTCTCATTAAAACATTTCCAATATAATACGGTTTGCTTCGTGTTCGTGATTAAAATTCTCAAGTTCAAGTGTCCGATGAAAGGCGAAGAACGCGGCAGCACGGCACGGTAGGTATTCACTCGCGGGCTAGGGCTTGCACTTTATTCCGATATTTTTTATATTTTTTTTACCGGGCTTATTAAGCTGGTGTTAATGTTAGACGATTTACAGCGATACCGAACTGTAAAATATACTTTAGTAATACTAATACTATAGTAGGTATATCACAAAACAAAAGAATAGAAAAGGATTTTTCGTTGTATTTCTAACCCTCAACGGAAGGACAGTGTTATAAGTTTAACGTATTTGTATGCTTGTTTGTGACGTTTTCAATCAATAAATGAAGCTCGACTTCTAAACTGAGTTACATAAACAGAATCAAAAGCTAACAGCAAAATAAGCTTTAAAACAACATGTATAAGTATATTTATATTTGATATTGATATATTTCACTGCATTCATTCAAATAAATCGTATTAGAACATACAAAATAACATGTTCCTAACAAACTAATTCATGTTACAAAAGCTCTCGTCTTTTACCCACGATCCACGTTTGTTTTTTTGTCGGTAGTTTAATCGAGGGGCGGGCCTTGTCAAGTCTTCTTTATGACGTGTTGACATGGACTATTTTAATTGTAATTTATTAGATACAAAACACACTTCTTTTTTAAACAAAAGAATTTGTTTGTTATGATTGTATTTTTTTCTTTTATACTTACTAATTATTTTTTTTTAAATGTTCATAAATATATAAATCTTGATTTTAAATTGTTTTGACTCAATTATGTTTTTTAAACAATATTATAATATAAATAATATCAAGTACGGATTGTACTTAATGAAGTTTGGAGTTTTATTTGATACAAAACAGGTACTTAAATAGAAAAAAAAGCAACATTTTGACAATCTCTTTTTATATATTTGTACAAAACTATATTTTTAACAGAAATATGCGTTTCATTTTGCAAACAAAACATGAATAGATAAGTTGTATGAATGTCGGTCACGTAGCAAAGCGATACATCTACATGCTATTTAGCTGGAGAGATGTATTACTACTATTGTCATAAAAAACATGCATTTGCTTTTCAAAACACGCGCTCAAGAACATTCACTAGAAAATTCTTCGAATTTCTTTTGCAAATAAAACAACTTCGATTTATTTGTTTGAATGTAATATTTGATATTTAAGTCAGTTATTTTATATAAAATTGAGTTACTTATATAAATTTGAGATAAGAGTTGGTCGATCTGATGTTAAACGTTAACCTCTGCATTGTATTACATAACAGGATAATTTGAGGACGTACTTTGTGAGGTAATACACCACGTCCGTCACTTTCTCATAAGCCTACGTTAATTGAGTCTTTTATATACTTTATTTAAAGAATAATGTAGGTAACTAAAATGAAAAAAATATATGTTAGTGACATCCCTAATAAACTTCCCGCGGGTGGTTCTACTTGTCTCGTTTTGTGCAAAAACTTATAACAATCGGGGTCAACGACCGCAACTTACTGACAGACGACAAATTCGACTTTAATAACTATGACATTATTCGACATCCTTCTTCTTCAAACAATGTCGACTTTGACTGGACAATAGCAGATTGTTGTGTCGATTTGAAAGTTGTCAAAATTACAATACAGTTTTTTTCTTTTATATCAATCACCAAATATTTCTTTATTCAATAAAATCACAAGTATCATTTAGAATCGTCACTTAATAGGTGTTTCTAGATGATATCGTTAAAAACAGTATTCTAGTTTCACTTTCGATTGTTTTCAGACGGTTTGATAACGATGATCTTTTAATTTAAATAATATTTTCCTGAGAGCTATAACCATTTGTTAACACCCAAAAACTTATTTAAATATGGTCAACAATCTAGTTCCCATGAGTATTTTGTGTGAAAGATTCATAAGATTTATTAGTTATGTCAATATCAACTTAGAGCTAAGTAAGTACGCTCAGCGACAAAAGAGTAAAGCATATTTTATAACAACAGGTATTTTAACGATATCATTCTGAAATCTGCGAAATAAATTACAAAATCACTGTATATTTTCCTGGTCAAAGAGTTACGATGTAATATTTACTTTACTGTAATGTGTAGCAAAGAGGATGAACAAATCGAAATCGCAAGGAAACGTTCCGGCAGCTAATTACTCATTTAACTTTGTAATGATAATTTGCCAATTATACTTTCGAAATGCGCTAAAACCGTTATTTTATCGCAATGCGTGGAAATTGAGGCCATTTTGTTTTTTTTCTATTACAAAACAATTCAAGATAATGTTTAATAGACTTAAAGAAGTCTTGTTTTAGATATTATTCATACATACATAAACAGTTTACACACACATTTAAACAACAGGCTGGCAGTGCAAAATAAACTAGAAATCTAATTTGTAAACTTATTAATCATATTGCAATAAAAAATCTATTTTAAATTTATGAAAGCAAAAGTAAATTAATCAAAATGTATTCATACAGTGCACCACATTATATCCAAAACTGTAGTATCTTATTGCGCAGTGCGATATCGGACGGCAGTGCACCGAGTCGTCCGTCGCAAACCCAACTCTCTCATACCCACGGAGAGATGAATTTCATCTGAACTCGTACAGTTAATTTTGAATAGAACAGTAACTGTCAAAGGCACACGGTGTATGAATTCAGCATTTTTCTTTTAACTTTTGGTTTCCGTATTGCGACGGAATAAGACTCAAATTGGATGGTTGTCGGCTGTCGATTTGCAAAGGCTGTCATAGTTTGAAGGCTCTTTATGATCATTAGTTCCGTTCGGCGCTTTGAGTCTGTTTACCGGTTCTGGCCGGAAATATCCGGTTTTTGTTCCTTTGTCCGTATGAATGCGGATTTATGTTTTGAATCAGAGTTATATATATTTCGGCTGGGAACGTTCATATCCCCTTTCAAAATGAAAATGTGATCGAAATTGCAACATTATAGAGTATTTTAAAATTAACATATATTACTTTGTATTGAAAATAAATGTTGATTAATAGCTTTGAAAAACATATTTTAATATTAAAAATATCATTTTGAGTAATAAATCTGATACTATGATTTACTAACAATAATTCTTATATATTCACATTAAATAAAATATAGTCAAAATAACACACATTTGCTAGCGCAAGTTGCAAGATCTTACTTTCGTTGTTGGAAGCTGTGGATATAGATAATGGTTATACCTACATTAACTGTAAGTACCTAATTTTATATACCTACTTCATATGATTTACCACATAATGTATGAACTGCTTTTTGTCATAAATAATTTAAAAAAAAATATTTGTGTACTTACTCAATATAATTATGGATAGTATATAATTTAATGAAACATGGTGCAATAAGTACCAGGTGCAACACAGTAACTGGGCCCATAACCAAAGCATATAATTACTGCTAGGTACCTAAGTTAATATTTGATCTGCATCAATTAGTTCACATAGATAGGGTTTGATACAAAATTAATTGGGTTCAATTAATAGTCAATTATTTTAGTCCGACAGGTAAACGATTAAAATCAAATGCATTAGTTTTTTTAAGAAAAGAGCGACAGGAAATTGAAGTAATATTCGGTAATAATTATTCGTTTTTTTTTTAATATTTTTAATAACATCCTCTGGTTAACTAAATTGGGTTGTTTATAACTAAAATTAGGTATAGGTATACCAAGGTATACGCAAGAAAACTTTACGTTATTTGTATACAAATAACGTAAAGTTTTCTTGCTAGGTACTTAATTAAATATAAATTTTTGTAACCTTTAATTTACAACATAAAGTTTTGAAAGAAATTTAGGTACTTAAACCTTTTTATTGTTGTCAATACAATTAGCTTTCATCGAAAAATGTAATATGTAGAAAATACGATGAAATAGCCAGATGTTTTACGTGTGATTTTGATAAAATAGAAACAAAACCGAATATTACGATCAGCAACTTTTAACGTTGACTGTACTCAAACTATTGGCTTAGATGGAATGTTTAGTAGTGCAAGTTAGGTTACTTTGAAATTATAAATCAAGAAATTTGTTCAATCAAATAAAAAAGCCACAGATCACACCGCAATAACACGTAAAACTAGTTTTTATCAATCACTTAACAAATGTCATCTATCTCCCACAATAATCAAATAAATAATACCGAATTGTTTTGATCCGTCTGTCTGTCAGCATTATATCAACTTCCGGTATCGCATTTGATACATCCTGTATCTCAATTGGGACTAAGTGGTATGATTTGGGTCAAGAGGTAACTTATATACATACTGAACCAAAGGATAATTTTGTAAAAAAAACCTAGCTCATTTTGATACTCAAAATACCAAAGTTAACTTTATTCAGTTATTATTTTTAGTACATCAACTATTTTATAAAATGAACATATTGTATTGTCACTCAGAATATTAGATTGGTACAGTTGTGCTCAGATTAGCGTGAGCATTTTTTTTCGGTTTATACACTAACGGCTTTATCAACTACCATACATTTTCAAAATGCCAAACTTTGTCGATTTTCGTTTTAAATACCTGCCTTAATTTAAAAGCTCAAATATTCAGTTCTACATAGTGTAATCTCAATGTGTATAATACTAGTTTAATGCCCCGACTTTGTCTGTCTCACATTGTACCAGTCGTAAACTGACCACTAAAGTAACATCACCACATTGTTGCTAAGTGGTGCTTGAGGTTTGAAATGACCCGCGCTGAGATTGGGGTTGCAAGTTAAGGGATGGAATTCAGATGGTTTTCTTACAGTTGTTTTTATTTTAAGAATTTAAAAGAAAAAAAATGTGATTTCCAGACTACGGTTGGTTTCTCGAACGATGATCAACGAAAAAATCAAATAATTTCTATGTGTCAAACTCGGATCAATCGTGATTTGGGTTTCCAGAAACCGGCCGTTAGTCTTGGGAACAAAATGCCTACCTAAGTGGTTCACTACCACTGTCAAGATGATCATTGGACGTGCCTTGTGAGGCTATACACTATAGTAAGTCTATAAATAATCGTCAGTCAAGTTCAAATCTTATATTACATTGCACAAAATCCATAAATATGCATAATACGAGGGTCAATGACCTAACTCAAATGACAAAGAAATGACCAGCAACACAACTAACTACCATTAGGTTTATAGATTTCCTTACGATGTTTTCCCTCACCGTTTCCTCTCGCAACAGAACAGCTATTTTCATAGAACACAATAAATTATAAACTACACGCTTCTTAGTAATTTATGGGTGGGCCGGTCTAAATAGTTCTTAAATAAATAAATAGAAACATAAAAAGTTATGAATTTAGATTTTTTTAATAAAACTTTATCATCATCATCATTGCCTACTGATGAGCAAAGGCATCTCTTTCCTTGTGGTTATTGACTTAGTTATAAATAGGTAATTAAATAGTTTTTTATTTAAAAACACAAACTTCTATTGTTGTTGACTACCAATTTAAGATATATTGGGATAATCGTTCAATAATTAATTATCTAATTAATAGACTATTTTTGTTTTTATTTATTTCATAGCGTAACCCAATCTAGGATATCTCGTTGCGGGAACCGAACCCGCGCCGCAATCGCGGACTTCCGGGACGTAAAGTAGGACGACTCATGTTGAGACTCACAAATGCTACATAAGTTATACATAAGCAAAACCTCATTTTCATAAGATTCTAGACTTTCGGTTTTATATAAAAACAAACGTGAATTAAGTATTGTATATTTATAAATAAAATAAACTTATTAAAAATATTTTGTAGTAGGTAAGTCATAAATAAATAAATAAATAACGCTGGACAAATACATTACATAGATTTTTTTTATTATACTTACATTATAAAATACCCATGTATATAATAGTCATGTATCGTTGCCGTACAGGAAGCAGAAAGCCCAATTAAGGAAAGAGTGGCGTTTGAAGGAGGAGGCTTATACCCAGCAGTGGGCTAGTACGGGCTATGATGATGATGATGAAGTCATAAATATGCGGAAAATCTTTGTTTGTTAAATTATTATTATCGAAGTACCTACTATTAGTTACATTGGGCTATAGTAGGTACTTAGTTACGAGTATGCTATGCCTATGTATGCAAGTAGCTCGTCCATTATCCTCGGACTTGTTTGTAGAGGGCGACACCGCTGACAAGGGTGCTGTCACTTCAAAGGAGGTCTTATTACAACTAAGTTTTTCGTCCAGTCACATGTAAACAATCAGTTTATAGAACTTTTTAGATCTTAATTTACTGAACAAAATCTAGTCATCCCTTCAAAACCTTAGTCGCGAGAAACTGGGACTAGAATACCTTTTTTAGACAATAAGACAAGCGTCACAGCTCAGTTAATAGTAGCTCAGTCAGTAGCAGCTGTGGGTCGTGGGTTCGATTCTCACCGAGAGCAAATGTTTGTGTGATGGACAGAAATATTTGTTCTGGTCTGGTATGGGTGTTATATGTATTCTGTGTATGTGTTTATAAAAAAGAATGTTTATAAGTAATCTATCAGCAATATGTATAGTTACCATAGTACAAGCTTTACTTACTTATGGTCGAGAGCGCGTTGTGTGAAATGTCCATGAATATTTATTTATTTAATTCTAGATGATCCTTGTGAATTTACTGAATAAAGAATATTTAGTCTATGAGGAGAATAAATCTCTGTGCTTTGTGCTGAAACTATTTGATGGCTTCGAAACTCCGGTTATTATTGTGGAACTTGTCCCTCTGGATATCGTCCTAAGACAATACAAAATCTAATTTATTAGCGCTAACAGAATATTTAAACGGTCGAATACTCCGCCACAGTCCAATTAATACAGATAGATCAATTAAACTTTAACATAAATATTAACTAGTATCATTATAACAATTGGAATTTATTTTGTTACGCCTACTGCTCTAAGAGCTAGAAAACATGTAGTTGATTTTTTATAGTTTAGTTTAAAATTTCAAAGTGCACTAAAAAATATTACAAAAAATATGACGTCGAAATAAAGGTTTTTTTTAGTAAGTATTTGTTTTAAATAAAACTCTGAATATTATAGTCCGAAAAGGTTATTTGTGACAGATGCAAAAATTAAACGTCTAAAAGGAAGTTCTTGAACACAGAAGAAAACTGTCAAAAAATATATTTTTGCAGTGTTAGTCTTACATAACGGATTGCAATCCGTGATGAAAAGTTTCTTCTTCGTGTCAATGAACACAACAAAAATTCTAAACACAGTTCATGTAAAACTTTGCCGGTAATAATGTCATTCAATGTTGAACTTTATTCGAAGGTCATAAGGTCATTGAGTGAGTTAGCTGTGCTACATTAGCTACATCTCCGGCCATTAAGAAAGCATTATATGCAAATGAAGGTGTTCTTGCGATCCTAAATTAGATTTGTGCCTCAGGCCAGAACAGTGAACCAGCCATTTTGAAAATGTACTGTCTATTTTGATTACTGCATTTTGTATACCTAATAATAACTTTAATTTTAATGTTATTATTGCTAGTCTAGATATTTTTATATATAAATTAATTAATAAAAATAATATATATTTCGCTTTGTAATACATTTAAATAAATCAAATTACATACTTAGATACTAAAAGTACAACATTATTTTCAGTCGACAATAAACGACACGTAATTTTTATACAACAGCTATTTCCTGAGCTGACTGTACCTACATAGGCCATGTTTAACACATTTTGCTCAAAGAGCTCGTTGATAAAACATGAAAATTAAATAATAAACTTTTCACAGTCCATAAATCGGACATAAACCAGCGTCAATCAAATTCCGGTGTTTTCAGCCAAATTGCCGATAAAAACTAATTTTATTGCCGCAAAAACTATCCAATCTTGTAGCGCAATAAATAAATAATAGGCCCAATAGCGGGGATATTATGGACCTTAACACCTCGGCATAGGGTCTACAGTAGAGTGGTAATGGACAACTAACAACAATGTTCAGCACTTACTATTTTATATTGCCCAATAAAAAGCATCTTTCTCACAAACGTATAAAGCCCTTATTTGAACTAACATCACTTTGAAAAGACCCTTACAATTTTCCACAAATAATAATAATAAGAAACCACGTTGCTTATCACGTACCTTATAAAATAACAATAGGAGATTTACATTACCTTATCTATAAATAATTAAATTAAACCAAAATACAATGCGTGTGATTGTCACTTTATTTTATTTATATTTTGGTAGCTTTTAAATCACACGATAAAAGTAATCGTTATTATTTAGAATAGACAATTCAATAGACAATTGAAATTATGCTTAATCTTCTTATAACATAGGGTGTTCACAAAATAGCTAGTTACAATTTGACTTAACATCAACTATGGTAAAACTTTGCTATAAAGACAATATAAATGAAATTAAAACTTAGTTATAATGAGAACAGAAATCATTTAAATTAATTACAGGGTGTTCGGAAGATAATCAGTTGCAAATTAAACTAAACTATGGTAAACTTGGTCATCTCCAAAGTGACTAAAGGTAAATTAGGACGCACGTGTGGTCCAAATATGGCGCCTGTGCGAAGGCCGAATATGGATTTCATTGGTGAAGAACTCTTTATGGGACACTACTTTCTAAATACTTCTGTATTTTTATGGTTAAATGGCGTCTGTGATGGTAGCGGTTTTATGCAATCCGAGAACTTGAGCTCGGTAATGTCAGTAATTATATTTTTTTCATAAATTAACAAAACTGACTGCATTCGCACTAAAATCTTAATGAAATTTATATAGGAGCGTTTTTGAAATAGCCTACCAAAGAAATATGAATCATCAAAATCGGTTCAGGGTTGGCGGAGTAATCGTAACATACAAACAAACAAAGAACAGCCGAATTAATAACCCCTTTTTTTAAGTCAGTTTAAAAAATAAATAAAGATTGTGGAACTATAAAAACAGTTTTGGTTCAAATAATATAAATTATACGTGCCCTATAAAAGTTTATAGCAAATTAAATAGTTCACGTTTAAAGTCTCAAAGAAACAAACAGACGCTAAGTACCGAAACGGTTGAAAGGGTCATAAATGTCCCATAAGTTTACGATGCACCCGCCCGTGACTACGGTATTGAGGGCAAAGCGGGTAGGTAGCTACTTGATTTCATATTAACCTTACAAACCTAGTGCTTTAAGACATGTCTAGAGGATCATTCAATTAGCGCATCGATTTTTATATAATACTATACAGTAGTAGTAAGTAATACACGTAGATATAAAATAAATAGGCTTTTAGATATCCCTAACAATTTTTGATGTTTAGTTTTAAATTACAGTAATATTATTAAATAAAAAACCAGTGCAACATGAGCTTTGAATTCAAGGAATTAAAAAGTTTTCGCGGCTCAAGGAAAACTGGCTGTATGCTAGATCGTGTTACAACTACTTTTCAGTTTTTTAAAGCCTTTAATATTTCTAAGGAAAATTTTCAGATTTTTCTGTTATTTGTACATCACTAGATCTCTTTTCAAGGCGAACTATAGTGTAAACTAATAGGTACTAAAGTCATGTAATTACGACGTAATTTGACCTAATTAGTGCGCGTACACATACTTCAAATGTAAACATCTGCAAGGAGACTAGTAAACAAACTTTTCAACACCTTTACGGATACTTTGATTAACAAAAATACGTACTTTAAACCTTTGAAGTAATGTTACTACTTAATCTATCTGCTTTCATCAAAAAACTATACGATAAATATTTCTAAAGATTTGTTTAGACTTTAAAAAGGATTTATGTATGGGCTCCTTTTACACTGGTTGTCAGTCTTGAAACCTTACTGATAGGGAATTTTCAGAATATTTTTATTAATTTTTTTAAGTTGTAAGCCAATGTAACGTGATATAACATTTCTAGAAATTTTCATAATTTGATAGTTCAAGAAAGATTATCTAGACTGTGATGAAATTGATGAGACTTTCAAATTTCATCTCAAATAAAAGAGATTTTGTGTATAATTTACTTTTTAATAACATCATGATGTCTATTAATACGGTTTAGTTATTAAGTAACCTGGTTTACTAGCATACCATAAGTATTTGCTATAATGTCATAGTAATGAACGAGCAACTTTATTTGTTCTTATTATTTGCGATAGAGTATTGTAAACTCATTGTTTAAACAGTTGAATAAATTACTTTGTATATACACATACCTAGATAGTGTCAATAACATCTAGTGGACCCGCATATTAAAGTTACACGCAAAATGCTAACACCTTGACTATCGTACTTATTTTTGTCACTAAGCCGATTACTCCTTGATGTTTGCTTTGTTTGTGTTTTTGTTTCAAGAGTATGGATGCCGGTGCAATGACAGGCTCTTGAAAATTAACCTTTACTATCTTGACTATCTCTTATAAGTGTTGGGCGCAGTGCGATGTAGCATCTTTGAAAGTAGTAGTTAGTAGGTACCTAACTAATATCATGTGGGCCATCTGTTTTTTCCATCCTTTATTAGCATAAAATAAGATTGCAAAACAGCTCAAAACTTTATTTAAATATTAGGATGAGCGGTTTCCAAAACAAAAATCAAATATTAAGTCATTCCAACAAAATTAAACAACATTACAATAATATAGGAATGGGTTAAGTTTTCATGAAAAATATTAGATACAAAAGTGGTTCACAAGTCGACCTGGCTACAAACACTTATAACTTTCCACAAGAATTGATCTGTGATCTTTGACCTGAGCTAATGCCGACATGTTCGACTAATAGCCAAGCTAAAGTTTAAAAAGCGAGCATTAGTCGAGCTATTAAACACAAGCTGCTCGCCCGCTGGGCGCCGCCCAAGCTAATGGCTATTCGAAGTTACACGCTATGCTTCACCACCAGCTTAATCGGTTAGCGTAACTATCGGTTAGCTTGACAACTTCATGCATTAGCATTTTTGATTTTAGGGTGCCAAAATACCAATGCACATAACCATTAGGTAACATGAGTATTTGAGGATACAATAAACAATTAACAAAATATATGCAACTACATAGATGATTTAACTCCGTCTGAGGCCACCTATACCTACTTGCTTCGAAGACGCATCTACGTATCCACTTGATGAGGTTTCCTCACGTGGTTCACTTCACGTTTGAAAGTTCTGCCATTCCGCATATTATTTCCAAGTCAAAAAACATGGATTTAGTGTTAGCAACCCAGCCATCCAATCTTAAATCGAGGTCCGATCGAGAAGACGATTTATTTAAAAAAAACGCTTCCTTTTATGATTTTTAAAACCTATTTATTTGTTCAAGATAGTTTGTACCAAAATGAATAAAACAGAAATATATTTAAAAAATAATTAATAAATATTCATGGACATTTCACACATCACACTCTAGTCCCAAACTAAGCAGAGCTTGTACCTACTATGGGAACTAGATTGCTGATAGAATAATTTATGTACTTTTTTTGTAAATACAATAATTTAATAAGTCATGTCATGTTATGAAAATATCTTGGTCGCAGTCAGAGCACCCACCAGTATTACCTATACCTACGGTAATACAACCTACAGTACCTACAGTGTAGATTCTCTCGTAGTGAGAGAATGATGGATGGTCCTGGCTGTGTGTTTATTTCGTGGCTGTGTTGTTTACTCACAGGCATTTCTAATTTACTAACAGGTAGATGGGATTGTAGACAAAATAATATGGTTCTGTTTATAATTGATAGATTACACAGGTACAGTCAGCGCCAGTAGATATATGTCATTATGTTTCTAAGTGATGAATACGGTGCTATGCATGACTGATTATTTTGTGGACACACAGTGGACGTGTCCAATGTGACAAAGCTAAAATAATGCAGTAATTACCAATTAGCGTGGGCCAACAACATTGAAAGAAAAAAAAAATTTTGTTAGCTATATAAAAAAGATGTCACAATAAAAAAAACAGTGTTGTTTTATTAACCTTAGTAAGTAGGTAGTAAATTAAACTTTTACCTGAAATAATTGAAATTGGTTTATGTATGTTATGTGATAAATGCCATCAAGACTGTACTTTTAAAGTAAAAATAAACGAATATATCCGTTAAGCTGAGTGTACATTTAGAACAATTATTGCAACCTTGTGTCGATTAGTTAATAGTCGATACAATTTGTTAAGTGAAACGAATCGCCACTAGAAATCGCATGGCGTAATGTTTACTTTAATTATAGTCATTTATTACAACATTCAATTATTTAAAGGAATAATAATTAATCCATGCAAAACTACACATATTATAATAATAATAATTACAAAAGCATAATTTCCTTAAATATCATGAGAGTAACGTTTTTACTTAAAAAAATGTGTTTGTGATAAAAATTCTAGAAAACAATCAAAATTCTATACAACTAGATTAAATCTTATTTCTCAGAATGGAATCCAATTCATCTATCTATGATTCAGATTTTTTTTAGTTATTTTTGTTACTCATGGGAAATGGAACTTAATACCGGCGAAAAATTTTTTTGGGACTTCTAAATAAATATGACGATAAAACTTATTAAAAAATCCATGACAGAAGTATTGTACTAGCTTCTTCAAGGTTATTAACTTCGGAAGTGCTTAGAAATAACTATGACACATCGTACCTACTCGCTAATGAGCACCAAGGTAGTCGTTTTTAGGATTTGATAATCGTTATATACTGGAAATAGCTATAAT
Source organism: Ecliptopera silaceata (assembly GCA_932527185.1). Taxonomy (NCBI): domain Eukaryota; kingdom Metazoa; phylum Arthropoda; class Insecta; order Lepidoptera; family Geometridae; genus Ecliptopera; species Ecliptopera silaceata. The sequence continues at coordinate 388,201 of OW052210.1, forward strand.
GTACATGGTTTTTCGAAATAGGCAGAAAATTCATTAGTTAGACGCTAAAAGCAAAATCACAAATACAATCTCAGATATTTTTCGATATTGATAGAGTACAAGAAAACGTAAAAGATTTACAAACAAAGACTCGTTCGAATCTGTAAATATAATTGTATGAATTCGATAAACGCTTAGCAAAACATTTAAACCGATAAAAAAGTCACAAAATCAAAATAACAAAAGAAATCTCCGTAAAATTGTTTTTGTTAGTTCAAACGCGAAGAAAATCTGGAAATCATTTAGCGAAGGTTTTGAGCCGTAAATCGAAATAATAACAAATCAAAAATGTACGTTTGTCCATCTGGGGTGTTTCTGAGTCACTGTCTGTCGATTCTTAATGGAATCTAAGCTTTATGTCTACAACTTTAGAACCAATTTCACATAAACCAATAGCACCATGGATCTACTGAACCAATTTCAATCAAAATAAATAAAATGCGGAATTTAGACGGAATGTAACTATAGTTATTTAGTGACACCTTCGAACACGAACACAGTAATGCAAGCATCAATGCTCGGCGGTAAAAATAATCAGTGGTAGTCCTTCACAAAGTTACTAAAATCGTAGTAGGAGTGAAAGAGATCTCTCAACAAAAGTATTATTTTATTCCATGACCGGGCCTCGATAAATCCTGCTATCGGAGATTGAATATGAAATCTGCATAAAATGTTCAATGAAGAACACCACAATTTCACTTACAAAAGCCGACTCTATCCCCCTATCATAGAGTCCGAAGTCCACTGCTTATTCAGCCAGTGTTGGAGCAAACTGGCGTTTTTCAATGTTTGAGGATGAGATTTTGTTTAGACTTTAGTGTCTGGTGAATTTGGTAAAAGGTTTGTGAAGGTTTCGGGTTCATTCGGTAACTAACAGTGTAGATAAGGTGAATTTACAAAAATCGCTTTACTTTTTAATGTTTTCTAGATTTTGTAGAGATTATACCTGAACTACTCAGCCATCTTACATCTTATATTTTTTTTATTACGTTTCAAGATTGGGAATAAAGACGTGGTTTTTGTTTTTCAATTTTAAAATAACGATTTTTCCGACTAAAAACAAACTCCTGAAACTTGAATATTTGGGATAGACCGCACATTAATGTCGCTTGGCGCCATCTTGTATTAAGGACTTGAAGGTTAAAATAAGTAGAATAACAAAGAAAAAACTACAATCCACGATATGTTTGGCATCAAATTAATCGAGCACGAAATCTGGCGTCCCTCAGGACAATTACAGAAATTAACACTTCCAGCAATCTCGCAAATGAGTCCTGTTTATCCCGGCACAGATTAGACGGCAGGCTCCCGGGAGGCTGGTCGGGATTGTGGGTTTGTTTAGTTTTATTTAAATCGAAATGTACCGAAAATACGTAGTTGTGACTGAAATAAATAGTGAAATAGAAACGTATTTTTTTTTGTCATGAAATAGTGGATTGTTAATATCCAACTAAATCAAAAAGCATGTCTTTTGAAACAAGATAAGTTGTACTTCAATCACTTCTAATTGGCAAAACTTCATAAAACTGTATTTCCGGTTCCGATTTCCTCAACTTGAGCCCGTAATGAATCTGTTTGTTTGCGAATCATGTTGCTTAGTGGATCTAATAGTTATCTACTAAGCCAGAGGGAAATAACGTGCTTACAACATTTTTTATTTTATTTTTATCTCTAAAACTTAACTCTCTTTTTTTTGTTAGTATAGGAAATGGACGATCTGTCACTCAACATATTCAATTTCATACATAGACTTTGAAATGCAAACAATATTTTAAATTTATACAACTCTAAAATTGAACATACTAATGGCCCACTTGATGTTAAGTGGTACCTTCAATAACGATGCATTGTCTTACCCAAGACTGAGCTAAAGCTGCGCTCACTCTGCACCAGTAATATGAGCATCACTGTGGCAAAAAGTATAGCGGTGGTAGTTCCTCGGTCGACCTCTTTCACAAAGAACTACTACTTTGTAAAATCTGTAGAAACTTGTCAAACAAAAAGCTCTTACTCCTGAAAGCTTTAACTATATGTAGAAGACTTTTCGATATATCTTAATACATTCAACCTTACCAACATATTCAATGATCTAACCTCGCGTCTAAGTGCGCGATGTTTTCCTTCCCCGTTTAATAAAAGCCAGTAAATAGAAGGTTTCCCCTACGAGGGCTCTGAAACTTCGCAAATCCTGAACATTAATCAACCAACCAATAAACTAACTATATTCATAAGCGGATTCCTAGCGCGCTTGTCACACTAATCATTCATCGCAGACGCGCCACAGCTTTAACTTAAACAGCTAGTACACTGCGGCATGGTAACTTTATTGGTGAATGCACTAGAAGACTAAATAACGCTTGTAAGAAAGAAATAAAAAATCTACTTATAGCAATAATAGCATAAGTTTTTAAAGAATAAAATATGGATACACAACATAATTTTATAATAGGCATCAAAGCGATGCTTATTATAAAAATCTGTAAGGTCAGTGTGGGTAAGTCCGTCTAGGCCCTAAGTCCGTCTAGTGGCAATAACTTCCGTTTTTGAATAGCTAGAGCCATATAACTCGGTTGGTAAAACAGTATCATTGAGTTTGTTCGAACTAGTGATAATAGATGTCGCTAACATCTTAATGTTGGAAAAAATTTGACAACCAATTTTTTCCGCGAATTTAACTTGAAGTTGAAGTTTGACGTCTCGTCGAAAAATGAAAAAAAAGGTGTGAAATCTAAGGAGTTTTCGGAGTATCTGTGATAACGTAGGCGATTTACAGATTCGGGAATGTATATCTGGTGTCCGATTCAAAAATAACGCATTAGTTTCGTAATTATAACAAATAGAAAAAATCCAAGCTTGCAATGTTATAGTTGGGAAGTCCGTCTACTATACATAAGGCAAGTCCGTCATATGCCGGTCTTGCCTTAATTCCAGATATTGTCAACCTTTTTAGTAGTTCAAATTTTATAATTGTTTTATACCTACTGTTTATTCAACTTGTAAGTATTATTCGCCTGTCTACGAAAGTGAATTTTTTTCAGGGTTAAGCTTGCCTCAGTAAATCTAATCTATTTACGTTTATTTTTCTGTATTTACTTTGTGTATAATAAATAATTAAGTGAAAGATGCACTGGTGTGTTTGCAAGAGGACTAGCATCACCTATTAGTATTCTCTAAAAGTTTATAAATTGTGAATACATATTTTGAAAGCATGGAACTATCCAACCTTTTTTTTAGTTTCTGATTTTTTATACCTGACTCATGTAGCATGGCACATCATGTCGGACTTTGTGAACATTTATCGTTTTAACAAAGATCTGGTTTAGAAAATTATCCCATACTCACTTATTTCGTACTGGCAGAAAGTGTTATAAATGTAGCTACAGATCCGGCAATAGTTTACCACACCATTTCTAAATTCATACATTACATCATTAACGATTACTTTTTACAAATAAAGATTCTTGTGTATTGATTTGTATGTTATTGACAAAAAAAATCGTAAGTGGGTACTTTGTGAAAATGTTTACAACCACTGAAAGTACATCATCAGCAAAGATATGCCGGACTTGCCCTTGATTTTAATAATTGTATTTTTCTTTAATAGTATACCTTATAGTCACAAGTTTAAAACACGTATTTCAACGGCAGCTTTTCATCATTTATCTATAAGGTTTTCATACATATTGGCTCACTAGTTACGATTTTATTGCTACTAGACGGACTTGCCTCAAACTGGTTGGGAAGTCCGTCTAAATGCCTACTTTACAAAAAAATGCTATAAATCTGAAGACAATTACAATTAACCCTACTTTTAGATAGATATAGAAAGATAAATGTAATACCAATATTTTCCGACTACTTAAAGTAACTAATAAATTTTATTTCGATTTTTAAAGTTAAATTGAAATTCAATTTAAGAAAACTATGCCGGACTTGCCCACACTGACCTTATTGATTTTTTACTGTAAAATGGAAACGAATGTTAAAATGGAAACGAATGTTAAAATAAATTAATTATCGCATAAAACATCAGTGATTCTCTCAGTAACCTAGTCATTGATCGACATTAGCTCAAAGTTGGTTACGCGAGACAAAACAAAGAATTTCAAGAAAAATTGCAAACATCTGTCTTCATTTTAACACGTTCCTGGCCGATTTCTTTATGAGCTGTGACATAGAAATGATAAATAGAGCAAGGATATCCTCGAGCGTAACATTTCAATGCCAAAATCAACCTTAAGTTCTAAGCAATAGGTGACCCCATCCTTGTCTATTCACTGTTATTCAAATGTGAGCTCATAGGCTCTAGACGTAGAGCTGTGAATGGCTTACATCTGTGACAGGTTTACTAGACGAATAGAAAATGTATTTTGAATATACAGGGAGGTTTCAATTCATGACTTATAAATGGCAGAAAACGTTAGATAAGATTGTGGGTATGCTCTGAATACAATATTAGGTTTTATTTATTAAAATGAATAAACTTATAGCACATAAAACCAAGTTTACAACACAACTTACTTGAGACACGTTCACCGTAAATAACTGCAAACAGTATTCTTAAATTTAAGAGCTGTAAGCTTGTTTCTGAACCCTATTCTTCCATATTTTTGGTGGCAAAAACGGCTAGAGTAGTATCTTTTCCATGTCGCATTCCTTGCTGAAAATCGTGGCCTGAAATATTTTGTGGGTTTGTAGACCAGTGGCTTCCATGCTCAATCTTGGACCTCTTTAGGGAACTGGCAGCGGTGACTGACAGGACAGACCAGTGAAAGTCCTTACTTAGACCGTCATAGACCATCTCTATTCATCAGTCTGGGCAGATCCTAAATGTCTTTTGTAAAAATACAATTGAAAACCTTAGTGAATTTTTGCAACAGTACCCGAAACCAAAACCAACAACACAGCTGTGCATGTTTAATTAAAATGGAAAACTTTGTAAAACTATTATAACTTTTAGCTACCGGTCGTTGATGTGGGTAAAATTTTGATAACAATTAATAAACGTCCTGTATACAAAGGGTACAAAGTAGCCAATGACTTAAATGAAAACACGCTGTATTATATCGATGCTCATTTACATTATTGTACATTTAATACATCTTGTATTAAATGTACAATAATGTAAAGTTTTTTGATATATATCTTTGTAATTAGTCTGTTCAGTCTTCACTCGATTTTCATGTCCAATGTTACCGTGGAAACTTCACTGGTTTCATATTACTATTGTATTGTTTGTTTCCCAAATAAAATAAAATAAAAAGTTAACGAATTCTTATTATCAAACTTTAATAATTAATGCCACCCGTGACAAGGAAAAGAATAATAATATTTTTTATAGAAAATAATAATAATAGGTACTGACTAAAATTTTGTAAATAGATTTGATGCTGATTATACCTTCATTAATTATTGATATATATTTTTTCCAAAATTATTAAAATATTATTTTGTACTTACATCTAAAATATAGTTCAGTTACATTTCATAATCTTAGTTAACCTTCCCGACGTCTCTCCAACAGCGCATTTCCGCTCAAAATAACCCCTTTACTTCCGCTCCTGCCTTAATACGACGCGTGACAGACAGCTAAACACATCTAGATAAACACAGGCTATGTAGGTATCCTAGTTTACTATCTCGTAATATTTCACTAAGATCTTGAAGCCTGGTTTAAGCACCTACTTTATATAAATATGTTTTTAAATTTTTCCGATTACAACTAGATAATACATTATACCGGTTTTTATCGCGTAACTTATTGTTTTTTTTTTCCCGACGTTTCTTGACGTTTCTCTCTGTCCGCGATGACGGCTATTAGAACGGAACCGAAACGGGAAAAAATATCAATATTGTTCGCGATAAAAACCAGTGAAATTTATCTCTATTTTTGTATATTTAGTTGGGTTTTTTGAAAAAAATGCTCTGAGAAAGCCTTCTGCTTTTTGGTGGCTCACATTACTGTGTACAGGGTGAAAGGGTATAGGTGCCAATAATTACAAGTTCCTAGTAATCTATAATAGTTTCAGAATACTGGATAGTGCAATATCTCATAAGGCATGCTTGTTTAGTATATTTTTACAATAGTTTTTAAAAGAACATCTATCTAATTATTTTTTTTCAATTTTTTCAGGTAAGATACAGATCAGCGACAGACAACATAAAAATGGGTAAATAATATACCTAGAATATCAATCTTGTAAATATTTGTAAATAAATTGTTCGCTATAGTGAGCTTGCAGCCTAAACATTGTCAAGCTATGTTCAATATTAGGAGAGCCGATGATCAAAGGCAACATAACTAAACACCCTTGTCTGTCACAGTAAATAAGACAGTAGGCCCACTACATTTAATTAAATTAATTACAAAAGCGATTGTCGTTGAGCTGGGGCTTGAGATATAAGCGGAAGATGTTAGTGAAAAAGAAAATAAATTTGAAAATACTCTTTATTTTTGTAATATAGTGAAAATTGTACATTGAAAAATCGCTTATACGTGAGTTTTCATGTCAAAGGGTTTTTTGAATAGGTGACATACAATTTTTATTTAAACGGTCTATCGGTTTCGTTATTGAAAACATCGTAAGATTTCAATTAGAGACGAACAAGTAACACTGCTTAACATAAAATATTGTGTAAGCTTTGTTGATCGTTTCATCGACACGTTTGATGACTTTTATCTATTTTTGACGTGACAACGTCTTATAATTCGATTATAAGAGGGCTGCACGCACGAAAAAACATGACTCATGAGGCGTTCTGAGGCGTTCCATGAAGGGACGTTGTCACGTTCAACTATCGTCAGTAAACCGACTTTAAAGACAACCATTTTTTTAAATCCTATCTAAGCTAGGTGAGCCACGATTAATTTACTTAGATAATAAAAAACTTTTTTTTAATCTGAGTAAGATCAATGTTTCATATAATATTATTGTTTTTTTATTTATTTACTTATTGTGGTTTACAAGATGTTCATTTCCGCCATTTGTACGCTAACGCTTTCTCACAGTGCACAAACCTTTATTAACTCAACTAAACCCCCATTCATTAGAAACTGCAAACACCCTGTATACCGGAGCTATGAGGCTTTGTACTTTACCTACTACTGTTTGTTTAAACTGTGTAAGCATCTATTTATGTTACAAACTTACCTGTTGTTAAGCTTATGTACTGTTGTATTCATTTTTGTACTGTAGCTTGTAAAAAAATTAAAACAAAAAAATTGTGTCAATTTGTGTCAGTATAATGGTGCACAAAACGGTATACACAAAAACAATACTCTTTTCAAAATGCTCAGTCTATATACAATCAACGACAAAAATAATAAATTGAAAGCACGATATACAAATACAAAATCCATTTAAAAACATTGTAAAAGCGAGGTTCGAATTAATCGGTGTATTGAGCAGCCATCATGCGGCCGATTGTTTCGGTGAAGCCAACTGACAATGCGATAAGTCGACGAATCGGGGGAAATAACAATTTTGTGCGAAATTGTACTTTACTATACCTATGTTATACACAGATATTTATAGATGTCGCTTGTAAGAGGTTTACAAACAAAACGTTTATAGCGTGATATTAAAAATTAAACTAGAAGTCATAGAAAAACATTAAATATTTTATTTAGTTTCATATTTTAGGGTGCGTGAAATGATTGCAGCTTTTTGATTGGTTTCAATCACTTGAAAGGACATAAGCCATCTTTTAAGACTCTTTTTGAAGGTTTTCAATATTACAAACAGACCATACTAAAATTCACTTTTGCATTCCAAACTGCGAAGTTGTAAATTCGTAATATAAAGTTTCATATGCCAACGTTCACACACCAAATCTCATATTCGCTACGTGCACACTTTGCGAGTTCTGTCCGCGACAGTACCGCCGCTTAACGAGCTTTTGTTGCGCACTGTACTTCTGACAGACAACTTGTACAGTTGCGCTGTGCACTTCAACTTGGACTATTTTCTGTGAATTTGCAAAATGAATAATGTTTGTTGCACAGGAAAGTACCATAAAATCATACCGAACATAAGGTTTGATTTGCGTATGAATAGATAGAGAAATTCGGTTTTTATACCGCAAATAACCCTTATTATTTTAATCTCAATTAATGGTCTAAGCTCACTCATAGTTGCTCCTACGCAGCTATTTTCACGTAAATAACACAATTTAGTAAGTTTCAAATCATAACATTTTACCACAAGTACACAAGTTGAATACCAATGTCAAAAATATCTTAAACTACATAATAACTTCTCCGTTTTATTACGGTCGACATAACAATCAGCGACTATTTGAAACCAGCCGTTAAACCCAACAATTAGAATCAATCGCGCTAACGAGCTGTTAACAGTAACGGTGTCGTTTACCCCCGGGTTAAGCGGCTTGGAATTATCCGGATTTATTTTAATACCCGGATATTTTATAGTTCGGGAGGCAATCACGAATAAATGTGACTAACCTGTCAAATTGTATACACTGCGCGGTGACGCTGCAACGTTCGACAGTCGAGTAGACGTTGGCGTGCAATGTGACTCAAATAACGCAATATATCAGCGTTGAGCTATCGACTTGGTTTAACATTTAGTAATAAAAATATCAACTTATCAGCCATGGTTTTACAGACAAGAAGCTTCTTGATGAAAATTTCTTAAACAAACTGGGTTTAGATTTGGGCCTAAATTCGTAGTCTAAGTTTTTGTTTAATTTATTATAAGAGAGATGGGAGACCTTTGTCCAGCAGTGCAAGCAAACGAAAGCTAAATTGTGAAAAAAATGAAACGCCTCGATATTTTGTTTTGCACTCTACGAAATACGTGTTATTAAATTTCAGTTTGATAGAATCAAACCGAATAAATCTCAGACTCTCAGGCTCTGAGTTCATCTAAGTATGAATGAATGTACATAATCGCGTGTAAACATAAGAGCGTTGTTGTGTATCCATGGCGTTTACATGTCATGCCATGGGATACACACGTGCCTTATCTCTGAAGACCTGGAGGTGGCCTGTGTGCTGAGACCTTGTAATTACTGCGTTGTGGATACAAGAATTTACAATTTACTTGCTTAGGATTTGTAAATTCAAATACAGTGGTAGAAGTCACGCCTGTGTTGACTTTAACACGATTTTTTTTTAACTTATATTAAATCTCTTACAAAAAGTAATTTAATGCATGCGGTAATTTTTCAGTTATACATAACTGTTTGATTTTTCTTAATATACTACAAGCTGTACAACTATATTTTGCTTATTATCACGATACAAAACACTTATAAAAAGGATATCCGGATAGATTTTGTGCACGTTATAACCGGGGCGTAAAAGGACCCAGGTAATTAGAACCCGGTTTTAAACCCGCCGTGTTCAAGGGTTAACTAATGAACGGGACGATTGGACGAAATAATCCAGGACGCGACAGGTAAAGCCGGCGGGAAAAACTATGGCATGTTGATCTGGGATTAATGAACGAGGGTGAAGGGTTACGTTTTCTTAATTTTTCCTAATTTTATAAAAAATCGTACCTTTTTAGAATACTTTTATAACTTTAAAATATTAATTAGAGGATTTTAATAATTTAGAACAAAAACTTTAAAAACTAAGTCAAAACTAGTTTTTTTTGAAACCTACAAACATTCATAGTAGCCATATTGAAATAAAATAAAAAAAATACTTCCAAAAAGACCCTTGTATTGAAAACTTACTCTATGACTTATTTTATTTAGCTTTTGATAGAAAGATTAGAAAGTATCTTAGGTATAAAAACTAAAAACAAGACAAAAGTGATTGAACTATAGAACTTTAGGTACAGTTCGCGCGATAACACTTCGACAGGTGATTTATACCACTTGTAGATATTACCCAAAAAAACCGGTAAAATACCTGTCGGTTACCCTTATCAGGGTAATAAATTACCAGGATTGTGTTAAATTAAAATTGGTCTAGCCAGGTCGACTACCTTATTATTCGATAAAAAACTTATTTTCATAAAAATATCTTCCTAGATATTTTAGGATAGAACTTTAACTCGTAAAAAACCTTTGCCAAGAGCAAATTTTGAACTTAAAAAAAATTACGAGTGCTAAATTTAGTTAGTTAATAATATTACTCGTATACCTATTATTTGATCATCAAATATATTTCAAAATCATTGTCTAAAAAAACACTCTGCTACTGATTTGAGGCTAAAGTTTCAGCGCGAGCTTCAACTAGGCTTATATTATAAAGTGCCACCTACCGCACACAATATGAAACAAAATATGCCTTACACTTCACTATATTTCCATAAAGGGCGAAAAAGGGCCCACAAATAACCGTTTTTGCAATCCACTGAAAGATTTTGATGGGAACATGGAACTCTCCTTTCTTTTATAGTCGAATCCATTTTAAATCGGGTCACGTCCACGCCTTTCAATTGAGACGTAGACCGAGGGATCCTGTCCATAGACGAGAGAGAACAGCTAGTTCAGTTAACTAGCTTCATTATTTTAAGATACTATAGCACCACTGCTTACTGATGTATATAAGTTATTGAATACGTAAGTTACACAGCGCCATTTAGTCTGAAATTAAATTTAACTATGAGAAAAGATCACTTCTACTAATTTACTGATTGGCTTCTTCTAATAATTGATTCGCATAATATATGTCATAAAAACAACAAGGTTCGTTCGTCACAAATTTGAATCAATACATTATACCAGCTAAGTTCTGGTTTGCGAATGTTTATTTATTTAAAAATAACTATCTATTTAAATAAATCAAAGTTAATCATAATGTACTTTAATTACAACTAATATCTATTATTCCAAATAATAATTATTCAAATTCTAAATATTTGTTAATTTATATCTTATATTAGTTATTAATATTTATTTAAGTACACCATAAAACATTTATTTATCAACCATTTGCATAAGTAACTACACCTATAATTTTCAATCTACATTATTTTCAACGACTTCTATGCTTTCTTGATTGCCACCGTGTATGATTTTATAGGAGTGACTAAGCTGAGCTAGTTGTGCTGTGCCTTGATCCCGGAAGGTATAATGTCATCTCAGGAGTTGAGAGCGCCATAATTCAGAGCGTGACCGAGACACAGCTCACGGTTAAGTTATTATAGATCTCGTTAGCAAAGTCACTAGTTCATTCTTAATAACCAAGTTTGCGGAGTTCAGCCTTTGATAATACTTTTGGAATATGTATTGAAAGAAATTAGTCGTTTATAAAAGTGAATAAAACGCCATAGACGTGCCAAGTTTTGAGAACATAATATTTGAAAGCATCATCGACACGAAGAAAAAGAAGTGCGTTATGGCTATAACAAACATGACATTCATCACAGATTAGTTAATAATTAGTTCTACCTTCCATGGGGCTTCTGATTTACATTCCCACAAGAACAAACATTAATTTGATAAAGCACCTAAAAACATTTCCAGTGTCTAATCGTCCTAACTCTTGATGTACAATCACAGCAAACACCTAAAATCTAATCTCAAAGCAATAACTTTGCTAATCCCCTAATAAAATCATGCCGCTCATAATTGAACCAGGAAAAACCTCCATCTACAAGAAAAGCCCATTCCATATATTACAGCCAAAATCCGCCTCCTTTATTGCGAACACGTTACATTACGATATTTCTATGTGTGTTCTTCACAGGCAAACAACAAAAGCTCACTCATTTCACACACACTATACATCAGAATCCATCCTGTAACTCCATGTGTATGCAACTATAAAGTGTTCTAACTGTTGTAATTAAGCTACAATAATGTTAGTGTATAATGCAATTTCTAGTTATGTGTGTGCGTGTGGAGCGCCTGTGCGATTGATCGTTGGCTGCGGTTTGCATGTGTGAGTGCAGCAGGGTTGACACAATTCGCTACGTGAAAAATGCTAACGAACCCGTTATCGGAATTGTTCAGGGTTTGTTAAAAAGGAAAATAGTAGGTAAAAACCTACACTCGACAAAAAGCCTTGTTTTATACAAAGCTAAAGCTATTATTGCTTTTACGTTGGTATGTAAACTAATAAAACTCCCACATAAAATAAACTTTTGTAGATAAAAAAACAATAAAGTCAAAACTATTTTTATTTTATTATTAGTGAACTTCGTATACTGGATCAGAAGATGTATATTGCTTACTAAATAATTAACGGAACCTCAATGTTGAGAGGCAACCCTAGGGCGACGCAAGGGGTAACAAAGTAAGGAAGCGTGTTCGTCTGGTGACTTCTTAATCTTTTACCCAAACACAGTGCAAGGTGTAAACTGAAGCGATTTTATATCAAAATAGTTTTTTTAATCTAAGTGCGTTGAAGTCTTTTGTATATGATGATAAGCTAAAAAGTGAAATCAAATATTACAATGGATGTATAAGAGAGATTCATCAGAATTTATCAATGAAATGAAATGTTAATTATAAGAGGTAGATAAATTCAAAAATAAAACTAAACTACTGAGTTTCCGCACAGACAAAAACTAATAGGTAACTAATAGTTTTTGTCTGTGACCGCTTTTTATGAGCTTGTATTACGCACACACATGTATTAACGCGGCATTTTTTTGAAACATCATCAAGTAACCAGAAAGTATCATTATAAAGTATTACTATCTAGAAGGCTATATTAAAGAAAAAAGGGTAGCACTCCGGGAGTGCCGGCAGAAGTGAAAACTTCAATATTAACGTTGTGTTTAATTATAAGTATAAAAGTACTATCATTTATGAGGTAGAATACAATGTTTATGTTTTTATTTTTTATTATTTTTCGCCCTGTGCCGCCTAAACAGAGCAGCACACTCAGGCACGGTAGAAAGAGTGGGAGATACTAGTTCCTCTCCCTTCCCCTCGATCTTACGCTTTTTCGATCAACGTCACGTGACCCTGACGCGAGTTTGAAAGTTTTTACCCACCCAGCGCCGCTAAAGAAGTTTTCACTTCAAAAAAAAATACTTAAATTGCCATAATCTTATGACTTATACCCAGGCCGATCTCTGCGGTTCGATACAGCACAAACTTTGTCATCAGTCACACAGTCACACATTCACACAGTCACGGCCGGATTTTTAGTTGATCGTCGGATTATCGGAGGAAAGTAATTATTTACGGATTTCCTCGTTTGTTTTTGTTCTTGTAGTTTGTCCGTCTCTAACTATTCAGGAAAACATCTTGAGAATACAACCAATTCAGTTGAAAATTGTTTTGACACGATCAAGCCTTACAAGTTCTTTTGTTACTTATTCGTCTACAAGTAATGGATACTTTTTTTTTAAGCATTTTTGTACACTATAGTACATACAGAGGATTTTGGAAGATAAAGACTCGTGATTCCTGCACAAGGGGAATAGACAAGGGATTTAGGGATTGAGCCAAAGTAAGGCCACCAAAATTTGGTCAAGGTCTAATGTCGGTCTAACATATCGTAACAAAAATGGGACCTAGATTAAACAAATATTTATTTTTACAGCCTAATTCAACCTGAGTTTTACTAAATCATTAGCTTTGATAACCCTGACGTTATCCTGTGCTAAGTCCTAAGTGCCCCAGTTATCACAGCCTAGGAGGGAACCACGCTTATCTGCACTGAATAGTCTCAAGACTTGGTCTAGGCACTAATCTGTGGTTTACACAGAATAACCTATAACTAGCGACTAGAAGTGTAACTCGTTTACATTATTGTTTATAAATTGAACGTCAAAAATCAATTACATAAATGTATTTAAAACTTAAGGTTTGTAACAGGCATATTTGACGATTGACTGACTTGACTGAGAATGTGAAGAGATGTTTGAAAAAAACACTTGACATTGGTAGAATTGCCTGTCGTATTAACAGGTAGAAGCCACATAAAAAAGAAGGAGAAGAAGGCATATTTTTTAGATATAAAAACACTAAATTCCTGAAGTTTGGTGGCAGAAAATCAATTAAAGATTTGAAAAATTTTGAATCTTCGCATACATTCGTTGTAGGTATTCTGACCCTTATCGATATTTCATTTCCTGCAGTTTCACTTCTACAATAGTTATTCAAATAAGGTCTAAGCTAGGACTTGCCGCAGAGTGTCGTTCTTGTACATGGAGCAGTAAATTGTTGAGGTACGTTAATGGCCCATGGCCCGCCTCTGTCGTGTCCCAAACGGATTGTGTAACCCTATGGTGAGGAGTGATTACTGAATGAACTGTTAAGCATACATTTAACTATCTATACTACTACACTATACTGGCACCTAGAATCACTTTCTCGAAGCAAGGCTTCAGGCAAGCAGTTTGTAGGAAAATAATATAACTGTTGCACTTTAAATGCGTTGTGTGTAGTGTTCATGCGTGCGAGTCCTTCGTCGCCGAGTTGCCCCACTACGCCAGGTTAATTGTATCTATTAGGTAATATAGTTACTTGATAATTAATATTGTTACTAGTCCAGTCAAAATAGACATTCCAGTTCCATTCGAGGTCACAAATTTGCGTTATATGTGTATATCTCTGAAACAACAAGAGCTATCGAAAAACCATTTTTCGATAGGTCTCGTTGTATGACGTATTCAAGGCCTGCACAAAAATCCAGCTTGTTGGGAATTAATGCAAACGGGAGTCAACATTTTTAGTCTATTTTGACTGGACTATACTTAAAAATTGATCCATCTATGAAAGTAAAATCTAGTAAGACTGAGCTACTCGTTAGTTACGTCGTAAAATTATTACTAGTTACCTACACTATTAAATTTTAATTGTTTTCTTGTTGTCTAAGTCTTAACATTGGTTAGAAAATAAAGTCGATTTTATAATATTTGAAACTATCATGGTTTTGAACATAGTTTTCATTATAAACGGAACCGAAATATTGGGAAATAATCAAACTCACAAATCATGGTAGATAAATATCCCGTTTATAATGAAAACAAAGTCGATTTAAACTAAACTTTGGTTCGTTCATTGAGTCTAAGGCCAAGACAGCTGCGAAAAAGCTTGGCATATTGTCGAAGGTGAGACGGTACTTCACACCGGGACAGCTTCTGACTCTATACCAAGCTCAAGTCCGGTCGTGTATGGAGTACTGCTCTCATCTTTGGGATGGCTCTGCCAAATACCAGCTTGAGGCCTTAGAGACCATTGATCGACGAGCCAAAAGGCTCATAGGTAACGACCTGTTGGTTGAGTCTAAATTACTTAGTCTCGAACACCGCCGTAAAGTTGCCAGTTTATCGGTATTTTACAGAATTCATTTTGGAGAGTGTGCGTTGGAACTTTACAACTTAGTTCCCCCATCACCTTTTTATCATAGGCGATCGGAGATGAGACATCCATTCATGGTTGACATTCCACCTGCCCGCACCAAGCGTTTTGCTTCTTCTTTTATAATGCGGTCAGCCAAAGAGTGGAACTCGTTGCCGGCGTCTGTGTTTCCAGAGTCCTATAATTTGGATATTTTTAAGAGACGAGTGAATGGGTATCTTCTAGGCAAGTGTGCTACATCGTAGACCGCATCGTCACTTTACATCAGGTGAGATCGCGGTCAAACTCTTGCCTATAAATTGTAAAAAAAAAATAAAAAATTTTATATACATATGTATTTGTGATTTATTTTTTATAAACTACCTACATATAAGTGCAGTGACACTTGATTAACTCACTTATTTTGTACTAAAAAGATTGACTCTCTTAGCAGGGATCTCTGCTCTGTGTATAGCTGGACTCAGAAGTTTGGTCTTCTTATTAATCCAGACAAAACCCAGGTCATAATCATTGGAGGCAACTATCACATCTCTAGACTCAACCTCACCTGTCTCCCTCCTGTTAAGTTCAATAGTCAACCTCTCAAGTTCTGCACTGAGGTTAAAAATCTGGGGTTGCACATTACTAATAATTTATCTTGGGACTGTCACATTGCGCAGATTAGTAAGAAAATGTATGGAAGCATGCACTCTCTTAGGTTAATGAAAAATTTCTTACCTCAATCAACTAAATTAACGCTTGTGAACTCACTTTTATTTCCTATGCTCGACTACGCTGATGTATGCTATACAGATGCTACTGAAGAACAGCTAAATAAGCTCGAAAGACTGCAAAACATGTGCATCCGTTTCGTATATGGACTTCGTAAATACGATCACGTATCAGCTTACCGATTGAAACTCAAGTGGTTAGAGATCAGGAAACGTCGAAATGTACATACCTTGTGTCTCCTTTACAACATCCTCAAAAATCCTTTATCCCCTATATACCTCAAGGAACGGTTCATTCCACTTTACGACGAAAATCGCCCTGTTCGATCCACACAAAACCTAATGCTGAGCACACCTAAGCACAATACTTCTTGCTACACGGACTCCTTCACGGTTTCGGCCATTCGGCTCTGGAACAGTATCCCTCATACTATTCGAGAGGCATCCTCTATAGATGTCTTTAAATCTAAAATATTTAACCACTACATATCTGTAATGAATGATTCTTACAAAAATCAAATATAAAAATTTGCATTTTGACAAAGTGAGTTTATTATTCATATTTATTATATGTATTATTATTATTGTGTTTTATATATTACTGTGTATTAGTAGGTATTTTATGATTATAAGTAAATTTCCATTATGTTTTTTTAGGCTAGGTATATTTAGTAATTAGTTCATTAGCTTATTTCAGTACCAATTATGTTTGCGCACTACCCAAATTGTTATTCTCACTACCCAAAGGTTAGCTGGTAGAGAATGCTATTTGTAGCATTAAGTTCGCCTGTATACACTACTTTTAATAGTGCAATAAAGAATTTTCTATCTATCTATCTAAAAAGCGAAAATCATCGTGATTTAATCAATCCGGCCGGATCCGACCGGATCCGGCCGGATTGATGGGAATCCGGTAGAATCCGGCCGGACTGAAAATGACGCCGGATTGCAATCCCTAATCGTGATATGCGTTGACATGGCTCTATTTACGGATTATACTCTTTCATGGTTTCAGGCTGTGCCACCACCCTTCTCGTAAAAACACTCTGTATTCTCAAATAAAGGTACAGAAAATCAACAAACTATTTACACTGCACGCTAAGTAGCGTCTTACCCGATACCGCGCACTGCAGTTCACAAGCGACGCTCGCAGGCAGTTAACTGAATATTTTTCTGAAATGCTTATTTTATTTCGTTCGTTTCGTTACTTTGAAGTCAGTCTGCGACAGAAATAAGACCTCTAGAGCGTAGGGTTGCACGCACGTCGAAATACATTATGAATATATATTTTTTAATTATTTACAATTATTTTGTTATAAATGAATAAACCAACTGTAATAAGTTATATATACCAATTTTTTCTAGGCCTAATCTAGAAGGTTTTTTTTTACGTTTTATTAATTTGATCCATTCTATTAAGCAGAGCTCTTCTTCTTCTTGTCTTTATGCCACTAGGTGGGGTCAGCACAACATGTTCTTATCCTCTACTCTCCAGCGTCATTTTTATTAATCAGAGCTGAATTTTAGTAATTATTATTATTGGAATACTTAAGAATAAGAATCATTTATTGTAAAATTGTGTATAAAAATCTTATAATAGGTATAAATGTTTCAACAGCCTACCCATTTCGGGCATACAATATTATTTAACTTAAATTTAGGGACTTAGGCACAATTATTATTTTGAGTAACATTAAAATATTATTTTATTATCACTATAATCTAATTACAGCCCAAAATTAACACTGAGTATCATAATAAAGGAGAAGTGACAATAGATTGTTGTTTTGTGGTGTGGTGTGGTGTGACAGCCCTAGCAGTAAGAGCGGCGTATCCTCGCTAATCCTTACGCTAAGCCGGCGTCCGCCGCTGAGCTCTTTACGCTCTTATGGGGATTACATACAAACCGATGTTATTTGTATATCACTCTATATTTCATGTTTTGCTACACAACCTGAGGCGTTTGCCTTTTTTTAATAAAGACAAATTTATTTATTAATGTTTTTGACGTGACAACGTCTTAATAATTCGAAAGACCCATCTGCACGCACGAAAAAACATGACTCATGCGGCGTGAACTCGCTCTAAGGCGTTCCATGTAAGGCTTGAAGTGCAAGCGAGAGCGCGGAACGAGCGATAAAGAAGCACAATCGGCCTTTGCGTTCGTTGTCACGTTCAACTATCGTCAGTTTACAGACAACCATTTTTGATAATTTCTTTGATATGAAAATAATTAAAGTAAATGTTTCTATGATGTAAACCACAATGTAATTCTCCATAGATTTGTAATCGCTCAACATCAGGTGGATCATTTACCTGTCACTTTCCTGACAGATGCTTGAGTTATTACGTGGTTGAAACTTGGAACGTCGTTTAATTCATATCATTAGATTTCGACAGACAGACGTCACGGCTCAGTATTGTCTTTTCCTTCCATGTCGTGGGTTTGATCCCCACCAAGTACAAACATTCTGTGATAACAAACATAGTTGCTCTGAAATTGGGTGTCTCGTATGGAACTAGAGTGTGATGTGTGAAATGTCCGTGAATATTAGTTTATTTATATTGTATGTAAATGTTAAAAAGCAATACTTATATTTTATTGTATTAAGTATGTCAGTCTTCTAGTACCCATACCACAAGCTCTGCTTAGCTTGGGGCTAGATGATGTTGTGTGGATTGTCCAGCATTATTTATATATTGAGTATTGATATGTCGATTAGAATTAAAATAAAATGTGAGTAAGCTCGCTTAGTTTGCGTTTCCCAGCTGTATGTTGTGATGCTAAACAGTTCCCCGCAGGTCTGGCTGCTGTTCCTCCATGTGGAGCCGCTTATCGAGTAATTGATCGCTACTGTCGATGCACCTGTGCTGTAGGGATGGGGTGTCGGACTATCGATGAACATATCGATAAAGGATAGTCAAAAGAATGGATAGAAAATCAATTGGTCGATAAGTTATCTGGCAGTTTAGAAAATGAATGTAAGAATTAGCTAGAGACTAGTAGCTTTTTAAGCAAGGCTAAAGAACTTTATCTAACACATTTTTTAGTAATTAAGCATATACATTTTTATTGTATGTAGAAAATTTCATTCTATTTGAAGAAATAAAACTTTTAGCAGTAGCAATGGAGCTTGGCCAAGAATGTGCTTATTATTGTATTATACTTACTTACTATTGTACTTTTTTCTGTCGTTACAAAGTGCTTTTTTGTGCTGTTCTTGTTGGAGGAGTCTTAATCACAAACGTAGTCAAGAGCCTTATAAGCCGCATACTCAAAGAAAACGCTCGGTGAACGCATTACTACATCCTATTCTTTCAGAACTCAAATCATCGATATCGATAGTCCTATCTCCTTTCTATTGTGTAGATAGCATTAAGATCTTAGTCACTAAAGCTCAGTGTTGTGGCGCCATCATGGCGAAGTGGTCTGTTCCAACCTGCTCTCAGTTATGACTACAACAGCATAATAACTGAAACATGCTTTATTATCTTTGCAGCGCATTTGGTGTATTAGTAACAACTTCATCTTTAAGTCTATGTATGGTCTGCTTATGGATTTTTTATAAATAAATAATGCTGGACAATCCACACAACATCATCTAGCCCCAAGCTAAGCAGAGATTGTGTTATGGGTACTAGAAGACTGACATACTTAATATAATACATTACAAAGATAGATATTTTTATTATACATATAAAATACCCAGAACACCCGGAATAAATATTTGCAGATCGTACAAGCATTTATCCTAAGGCGGGAATCGAACCCGCAACCTCCGCGTCGCAGGCGAACCTTCGCCCGCCGCGCCACATCAGTCGTCAAAAAATTGGCTTAATCTTTGCGAGTTCGGGGCATAGGCTAAAAATTGCCCTTGACACTGATGGAAAAACTAAAAATTTTAAGCGTATGGCTTTTTTTTATTATGGAGGTATAAATACCCAAAATGAGGTTAAAATAATTAAAAAAATGGTTATAAATATAGTGCTTAACTAACTGAAGATCCTATCTACGAATCTAATTCACTCCACTATAATAATTCAGATAGTAATAGGACTCCCGGTCGTATTTCACTAGGCGCGGTCCATCGCTGATTTAGTACTGGTGATATTGGGGACATAAGTTAGCGGCCGGCAATGGACACTGTCCGATTCCGCATCGATTTCCCGAACCCGATTGTTATTACTGATTCTGGGATTTAATCATTTGAATTGTATTTTAAAGCTAAAAGTTCTCTTAATGGACGTATGAAATAGTATTTTTATTCTCATAAAATTAAGGGTTGATGCAGATTGAATGAAGTTTTTTTTCACATTTTTCTGTGAGTTCTATTAGTCGTTTCCGGTCTGCATGATATCGACGTGTCATATCAGTTTTCAAAAGATGATAATGTATTAAAAAACTCACCTTTACAGCTTTTCTAACTGTATTTTAGGTAAGTATACGAAAACACAATGCTGCGACAACTGCAATCTTTACCATTAAATGTAAAAAGTTGGTTGCAATTTATAAATACTTGTTTCGCGGAAATCTATAAACTATAGCATTATTTTAAAAAGAAATAATGTCACTATAAATAAGAAAAAGATATCATTAATAAGAAATCTTTCTAAAAAAGGCCAACAGAAAACCCGAAAAGGTTTGTTTTACTACTTTGAAAACGTTAACGGTCGTTTCCCAAATCGTTTCGCCGTTCCCACCCTCCATCCCTTAACCTTCCCTCTGCCTACCCTCTGAGTGACAGCTAATGTCGTGGTCATTGACAATTAACTTTGTACTTTAGTTTAGTGTTCACAGCCACCAAGACTCAGAGAGGTGAAAGTTTTACGAGCGTTCTTAATAAAATACCGTTTAAAATAAAACGTTCTGTATTTTATTTACTAACGGTAAAATAAAATAACGTGAACAATCATTGGTATTCCAGTGGTGAGTGTCAAAAGCATTGTGCCTACGAGTTCATAATAGCAACCCCACAGCGTTGCTATTGTGATTCTAACAGGCGTTCAAATCGTATTCGACGTAAAAACTAAAAACAAAAACTACTGAAGCCGAGATTTTGTTTCATGCTCCGAAGACCTGAAGACAGGGGTTCACATCAATCACCCCCCTTTGGGGTAGGGGATGATTTGTCAGTATGTGTGTTTGTTTGATGGTTACTGGGATCCTACTGCTAGTAATTGTGTGGACTGAGAGGGATGGATGACAATGGGGTCACCGCTGAGGCGAAAAACAGACTTGGGAACAAGGTTTGACTGCTTGGGACCAATATACGTGAAAAGTATTGCCTGCAGATAATACCTACCATTCACTCAACTGTTTCTAGTTCACATAATTACCCAATTATTAAACTAGAGATTTGTTAAATTCAATTAAAAGATTCTCTACTAAGAAATTCAACACTTTGGTAGGTTCTCAGTAAATATAAATAGCATATACAATACAAAATGTTTTTATTTGTTCCATAAAAGGTATAGTTTAACAGTTATTTAATACAAACTTGTAAGAGGGAAAACTTAAGACGTAAGTAACTAAACTAACAAATTTTCCCCTATCTATCAACAAAACAGATGACTTAAAATAACTCAAAAACTGGTTCAATTTAAACAAATGAATTTCATCAAGCACTTTAACAACCTACCGCCATTTTTCAAAATGGCGACCATCGGAGAAAATTGGAAGGCAGTGATGAATGACGGACTCCTACAGAATGGTTAAACTTATTATCACTATTTATAAAGTAAAAACTACAAGTTTTCTTTATGACTATTTTTTATTTTTTGAATATAAAATCTTTATTTTTGGTCAAAATATTACACAATTTTTAAAGATCTTAATAGGCGTCTTGTAATAGTCTCAAACATTTTTCAATTTCAAGCCAAAGATGAATAATGAGTAGCTCGCATCAAGGAGATTCACTGAAGACGTGATTTGTGAGGTTTTGCACTGCGTCTTTTGCTCTGAAACGTAAAGTTGACTTTATGTGCCTGTAATAACACGTTCACTTCAAACTAGATCCTACCAATTAGAGCATCACTGCTTGGCGCCATGTTTGGAACCAGTACTAGAGGTACTGGTTCCATGAGATGTCACAGTAAAATCGCCTGACTTTACTACAGTACTTACGTAAATATTAGTATTGCAAATTTTAGTACCCAACTATCCGCTAGAGGCGCTGTACAAATCTTCATACATTTTTTTAACTACAGACGCTAGCGAGTATAGATTGTAAAAACTTATGGTAGAGCTACTGCTATTGGTCCATATCCCGTGGTTTCCAGCATATAAATGACGCAGTTGGTACCTTATTGCGGCACAGAGTGCTCTATGCACTGAATATTTAAATTTACTTTACTTACGATATTTTTGCTTTGATTGAATAAAAGTATTTTCTTTCTTTCAAACTATTTCAAAAGCAAAGCGATAGAAGAATCACAAAGAAAGCATTTCAATTGATGAAAATCCTCTGTTCTAATGAATAGTGCGACTAAATGTGATTGCTGACTGATATCCTGAATTATTTATGCTTATAATAAATGAAAAAGGTTCTTGTAGTTACTAAATAAGTTAGATAATAGTTAGAGATATTTTTGTATGTTGAAATTTAAAATCATGAAAGCTCTTTCATAAAGTTCCTAGTATCAGCTTTCGGTGGAAGGTAACCGCGCTGGTATCAAATGAATGTAAGGCACGCTCCATCGCGTCCCAAACCGAATGTTTTCTCGGATTCGTGATATTGCAACGAACACACAGACTGCATGTTTGGAGAACTTAGTTGTAGAACTTACTATTTTTAACATCTAAGCGTGCTTTTGTGTCATATAATGCTTCTTCTTCGTTTCGATGACAATGTTAAAACATTGGTTTTCCCTAATTTGGCCACTGCTATGGCTAGTACCTCGGCTTTCGGCTGTTGGTAATATCTTCTATCATATTTGAAAGACAGGTAACACATTGTTGTTATTGAAATGCAGTAGGTACTTAGTACTTGAACACTTAAAATATATGTCATATATACCAAGATCTTTTAAGATGCAGTTAGGTTTTAAGTAAAAAAGCACCAACCTAATAGCAGTAGGTAGATTTACTGCGTTGACATTTTATTTGTTATTTAAAACATTTGCAACAGACTACAGAGAACAAATCGTGGAACTACTACGATATGTACTATTGTTGGATTTGAATCGTGACATTCTGGAAAGCCGTGTGTTCTAATGTCACCACAACCCAAGGATAGAAGAGCGTGTGAAATAGCGCGGAAGCGAATAAGTAGGGGTGAGCGATTCGCAAACGATTTGCTTAACGGACTCGCAGTTAAAGATAAGGAGCTTTTACTGTTTCAAATGAAGCTTGGATGCAGCTTGCAGAATGTTATGATGATAAAAAGATAAAAAGTTTTTATTCAGAACATATTTATACAGGGCATCAATTACAAGTCAAAAACGATGAGACTACAAAAAGTTAGAAACTGCGTAGTAAAGAAGATTTTGGTTCCTAACTGACTGCCCTTAGATACAGTCATGAGAGGTAGCAATACCACTGTTCTATTTTAAAGAAGGGCGTTGACTCTGCTACTCAGTTTTTGACTGTTGTTCCATCATTTTGTCTCTACAAGAGACCTCAGTTACCTCTGTTTTGTGATCCAAATAAATACGTTTTTGATTGAAAAATATACCTATAATGAAAAATATACCTATAAAAAAATACGTAATATTTTAACGTATGTTATGTAAAGTTAAAACATTTTTGATGTTCATTTGATAAAATACGTGATACGTTTCCTTGGTTTTATGTTAATCTCTACTTATATCAACCGATTGCTTAAAGTTAAACGCACGCTTATGTCAGCGAGTATAAAAACAAACACTTCTTAAAATAACATACACTGCTAGCATCATACGTCTATCACTCAGAAAAAATGATGGTAAATGTGAAAGTTGATAGATATATATCTTTATATCGCACTTTGCAGCGATTTATAAAAGCCAAGCTTGTAGGATACATACCGCGTGACGTCACAGGAGTGGGATAGTTGTCGAGAATGGCGCATCTCGGAGGACGGCGCGGGGGAAATGGCGGGAGTGTGCTCCGAGCCATGAGATAGTGGGTTCAAAGCTTATTTACAACACAAGAGCTATGCAACCAGCATGTAATAATAAATTAATAGCACCCAAACTTGGGTACATTATGTATTACATAATAAGTTAAACATAAGATCTTACTGGGTACATCATGAAAACAATAAAGATACTGGATACTAATCTACCTATCCTGCTCACCATTAAATATTAAATTAATAGCTCCTTTATAGCTTCAAAAACTCATCAAATCACGTTACTTGGCTTACAGATACTTTACACAGAGATTTGAAAAAAAAATGTGATGAAACTACCTGTAGCTACGCGGTAATTTACCTTCTAACTCTATAAATGTTTCAACTTTTGAACACAGTATTAGTTGTAATAAACTGCTATGAATAAACTGTACCTTGAAAGAAACTAACAATATTAACATCAGGTGAGATCGCGGTCAAACCCTTGCCTATAACTTGTAAAAAGAAGCAAAGCAAATTTACTAAGAGATTAATAAGTTTTTTCACCTTAGTCAAAGTCAAAGTCAAAATTACATTTTTAATAATAATATACTTTATGCATTATAATAATATACTTTATTCAGTAAAATCACAAGGTAAATCCTTTATTGTGAATAGCCCGCTAGCGCTCATGCCTTGCGCCGCGATCTAAGTAGGAAATAGCTGAGTAGCGGATGGAAATAAGAGCTAAACGCCACGAAGACAGATTTGTTTTATTCAGCTGTACGTGGAACTACACATTTTTACTCTTTTCTACTGTATTTCTTGCAAATAGACGTAATTTATTTACTTTTATAGTGAAAAACGTTTGGGTATTTTTCACAATTCTGTATTAATGAGCGTTTGTTTTATACATATTTGAGATTGAATTATATCATTGAACCTGTGTCAAACAAGAATTTTTATTTATGATTTTCATGATAGCTTTTGAAAAATTAGATAGATAGATAAAACATTTAGAAGTAGAGTTAAACAAGATTTTTAGTTTAAGTACCTTTTATAGTACTACTTACCTATATACTTACAAAAATGTTATTGTTTCGTTATAGAATAATATCTTACAAAACCTAACTTTCCTGCATAATCTACCTATATGCATTGTCCAGCATTATTTTTTTATTATTTATATCTATCGCTACTCGATTTGTTTACTCTTTCATTTCAGTAGGTACTGTAAAAGTATTGTACAAAGTATAAAAAATATGCCTAAATGCATCTGTCCACACAGCGAGCAGGGACTACGCAAAAAGTTAGCTCCATTATAAAGTGCACACTCCAACGCAAAGCGATAAAACGAAAAACACGTGTTAAACGCCAAAACCGCAGCGCTAAAGCCTTCGCTAAAATCGAAGTACCCTCGTAAAATCAGTGATACGGTGCTCCTCTAAAGTTTCTACAGTGGTTCTGTAACGAGCGATATAAATAATTCAAGAAACTTGATGGCAGGGGTGCGGTTGTATCTCGTAAATCTAAGATGCAGTATTTTTAAGTCGATTTCTGTATTTTTAAGATGCTTTTGGTTTAGTGAAATCTGTTAATTAACTGATCTGTAGTCTATATTGTAGGTACAGGTTTGAACGCATGTAAGTACATAGTTTGCATTAAAATGATAGATTTTTAAGATGAAAAACAATCGACCAAGTTGATCAGTGTGATAAGCATTCTATCACACTTGTCAACTTAATCGATTTTATCTTAGGCAGGTCTAACTACAATACCCTAAAAACCAAAAGAGGATACTTACCGGGCTTTCAAGTAAAACGTGGCCGTACATTTTTTTCAATTTTCTTGTAAATAATTTATCGTTCTTGTTAAAATCACCAAAATGGAAAGTGGTCTAAATGATTTCCTCCGAGACATTTTCGCCCTCCGAGAGATCCAAATTAAGAGACGCACTGATTTAAGAAGATTACTCTTCAATTTGGGACGTACACTGATTTATATTTTCTAGAATTATTTGAAGCGCTTAAAATAAATAAGACATTAGTACAAGGCACTAAATAAGGGACATAGTACAAGTTTGAAACGTTTTTTTAGTTAAGAATTAATTCAAGCTTTATAGTTAAAAAGCTTGAGACGAGATTATGGTGTCAATGCATATGTATTTAATTAATGTGATCTAATTTTATTTATTTTGTTGTTTCAGGTACTGAAATAAGTTAGCTGAATAATACACTCAATAATCCCCAAACGGGTATGGCTTACATTTCTAAAATAGGTCTACAACGTTGCTCGAAACTTGGTTAAAAAAAATTGCATTATTTCAACCTATCGCGATAAGATTGAAGATGTTTTGGGGGTTTTTAATGCTAACGACATTTATACAATATCGTGTCGCATGATGCAAACAAATTATAGATTCGTCTACAATTTTGTTTCTCCTTTATCCTTAAGTCTCCAAAAATAGTGTCAATACTAAAATAATTAAGTAAATACATTTTCATACATTTTTGAAAAAAAAATCTAATCTGAGGAAAGTTATGGAGGCTAGATTACTGAGAATTTGTTATTATTTTTAGTAGAATGAAGCCAAACATTAAATAAATTCAACACTTTGTTAATTTTGGTAAAAACATAACAACATAAATAAAACAACGGGAAAGTTTTTCCATTTTCGTGTTATTTTGCAAAAAATCACGCAATATTCGTAAAGGTACATACCCCAGGTTCGGGGCTCATTTTGTGCCATAAATAGCACATGGTACATTGCGCCCCTTTTAGCGGCGCATATGAAGTTTTATCGGCTTACTTAGCAGTAAGTAGGTTCTAGCGTCGTAATTTTGAGTTTGTGGAACTAGCATGCATATTCCAGTATTTTCATAAATGAAAAATGCTTTGGAAAAGAGTAACTGGCGAGCCAAATGGAATTTACGAGATTTCGTTTGTTTTACGGAATGCTGTAGACACTAGAAATCTCTTATTGGTTTCAAACATGTAACATTCTATTTCATATTTTTGTTGCGAGTCGTTGGTTTGACTCCCGCCAAGAACAAACATTTGTGCGGCGGCAAACACGTGACATTTGTTGTGTGTCTGAATGTTATTTTAGTATAGGTACATAACACAACCATTTTGCCCAAAATGCACCAACACCAGCACGCTATGAGATCTTTGCGACGGCACAAAAAGTGCCATTGATATGAACCGCTTTTAGGCCAAACTTGACTAAGGGAAATCGCCACAAGAAAAAGTCAAAGTCAAAGTCAAAATTGCTTTATTCAATAAAATCACAAGGATCATTTAGAATCGTCTTACATACGAGGTGATTCTAAGTGCCAGTTCTACAAGACCACTTAGTAAATATTTAATACAAAATACAACTTATCAAAATACATTATTCAATCACTCTTCAGTAAAATACGTACACGTACTCTCTAAGCTCTTAAAATCATCAGAACCCTTTTCAAAGTGAAAACTTAAGCATAATACAAACTAACATGAAGTTACCGGTCGGACAGACAGCCGATAACACTTTGAAATAGTGTAGTAAGTTAGTAACTTAACCGGCTGCGATCAACTTAGTTTATCGATAGCAGCTTGCTATCATTATGTTATTGTCAATATTGAATGGCGGAGTTTGCTCATTTCAATGGAAATTATAGTTTCATTCAACTAATATTGTAACTTTTTTATTATGAGCGAGTGTTTAAAAACTTAAATTCTTTCGGAGCTTAGGAATCTTTTGGACTTGTGAATCGGGTTAAAGAATCTTTATTTCTCAGAAGAATATACATACATTCGCTTATTGAGAAATAGTTATATAAAGTAAGTTTATGGGCTACGTACATACAAAATTTGACACAGTAATCATCACACACTTTCGCATCGCACATTTATACAATTTTTTAAATTTATCTGTATGTGAGGGTAGTGTAGACTGCATACACAGGCAAGTTACGCAGAATGAGCAAAACTGGATGTGACATTAACATAGTGAGTGTTCATATTATAATAAAGTGAATAATTATTCAATGTGAATATGTATATATATATATATATATGTTGTTAGCTTAGTGTAGATATATTTTACTTTGAAATTAGTTTGTATTATATTTGCATGTTTTTTTTTTTTTTTTTTTTTTTTGTTATTATTATATATCAAATTATTTTAGATAGTGTAGTGATGATGTAGAATTTAGAATTTAAATGCAAATTTATTTTAGGATTTCAACTGGTTAGGTAATTTTCACTTTTATATCACTTCCTTTTTCGGCCACAGAGTTATGATTTTTGGGACACCTTTGACATATCTGATAGTTAAGTTGGGCTCGCCATTTTTGTTTCTGCATTTGAGTTCTTCAGTTAGTTTTATAAGGAATGCTTGTTGTTGCGGTGTTTTGTCGCAATATACTTTCATATTGTCACAAATAATTTTGTTCTTATTTTGTAGTATTTTTTTGCAATCTTCTTGTGACTTAAGGATAACTTTGATGCCACGTTTTTTGTTCGGGTTAAACTTTCCTATTCGCATTACCAATTCTGGTTCAGGGCAATTTGGGCTGATTTGTTTAAGCACTTTTAATATTTCTTTTTTATCAAATTCATTCCTTTCTTCTTTTTGCATTGATGTTGGTTCAGGTATACCTGTCACGATGATGTTTCTGCTTCTTCTTTGTCTTTCATTAATTTCTTCTACTATTTCCTCTGTTGACGTCATCGAAGAAGATGCCGAAGAATCTTCTGTTGTCATTTTTAGCATTTTGATATCCGCTTCGAGAGTTTCAACCTTCTTTTTTGTATCATTTTGTTCTGTAATAATGTTACTGGTGATAGATTTTATTTCAAAAATTTGTTCTTTCATAGAAACAATTTCTAAAGTAATTTTGTCCATAAATTCCTTTTGAATACGACCAAAATTGGTTATTATAGCCATCATTTGTGACATCTGATTTTTTATCTCACTAACTTCAGTTTTAATTGTCAAAATATTTTCATCCTCATCCGGCGTCTTCCTTTTATTGCGACAAATGGGCCATTTTGAATACTCGCTGCTAATTCTTAAATCAGGTTGTGAATCGCTACGACTTTCATTTATGCCACTTCCAGTAGATGATCGCGATACGTAACTCATCTTGATCTGTGTTGTTGTTGTTTCGGTGAATCGCGCGCAGGCTGGTCACTCCACTCACTTCACTGTGTACCTGCATGCGATGCGTCGATGGGTGCAGAGCGAGACGAAAATCGCAGGCTGTTCTTGTCACCCGAGGGGGTGAAGAGGGCTTCTTCGGGACCACCTTACGATCGCAACGTAGTAACTTGTGATACTGGTTTTAAACTAAATTAGCACTTGTGTACATCATGTTTAGGTATGAAATTGAAATGAAACAACTATTAAAATTCTAAAATAATTTGACTGCACGTCTGTCTTGTACGCTGCCCTGAGTCAGTTTTTTGAATTGATCTAGTAACACCATCTAGTACAAAACCTAACAAATTTTATACAGTGGTAACTAAATTTATCAATAAATATATTGCCAGTTATATTAATTTTGGGTATATAAATACATACGAGTACATAGTAACGCCGAGACAGAACACACAAAATAATGTTTATTATTTGTTGGGGACTTGAACTAACAACCAAAGAAAACAGAGCTACCGAGCTGAGACTCCTTACAATACAACTTTACCACTAGCGTAGTCAGAAATACCTTAAGTAAGTTATCTTCAAGTAAGAGTTAAGTTGAACTCACTGGGCAGACACCTAGGCAGGATCCAATCGACCAAGTTTAAACTTGAAGTTCATCTCAAGATCTTAGTGCCATTTGCAACCCATCAGCCGCACTTAACCGAAACTTAGGTTGTCTAAGTGAGGACACCAGTGAGGTAGAGATACTAGATGTGCCTAAAATTGAGTATATTTTTTTCTACATATGTAAATATTATTGGTCAGTTTACATCTGTATTTATGGTTTAAATTATTAAATCAACGTGCGTACACGCGCCCGTGAATTTTCCTCTCTATCTTGGAAGGTTTGCTGATAGAGAACTCTATTTAGGGTTAAGCTCATCTTTGTACATGTCCTATTTTTAAGTTTCCTGTATTACTGTAGTTTTGTTTTTCTGTGTGTACAATGAAGAATAAAGAAAAAATAAAAAGCATTAAATTAAATTAACCGAAGTGTACGTACCATACAGTAGAGATGCCATATCTAGTGAATCTCATCATATCCATGTGCGATTAAGCCGTGTCTAACTAATAAATCGGAAACTTTCTGACCGTATGTGCACAAACACTGAGTAGATTTATTGGTCTGACTGTACACGAATCTAGAAATCGTTTGCGGGTAGTTCTGATACTAATCTACAAGTTTTTGGAACTATAGATCAAAACTTACTAAGCCTAGTAAAGTATTACAGATTAGCGATAAAAATAGGTTTTGATAACTCAAAGAATAACTCAATTCACGGTCATTTCAAACGCTTGTTTCTTAGTGTCATACTGCTAATAGTGCACAGACGGGTCACCATATAAAAACAGATGAATGAAATAGAATAGAATACTTTATTTTAGTTATCATGAAACTTAATGCTAGAACATATAAAAAGATATAAAATATATATAAAATAACTGAAAATAGTCATCACTCATGATGAATCATCCTGTTTAACCACTTAACTTCATTTAAAAAAATACGATGACCAATCTATTCCATAAATAAGTTGTAAATCAATAATTTTATGAAGTCACGGATTTTTCATATAAAATGAACTCTTTCACATAAAGCTACCTAACAAAATGATTTAAAACCCCAAAAATCAAGTCCTAAGTCGGCCTATAATAGGCAGCCATTTTGTGGAAATCCGTTCCAAACTACCCTTACAAATAAGACGGGGTATTACCGCGACGCGTAGGAAATGAACAGATCCGGGGGAAGGGACATTAATGGAATTTTGTCCCACGGTGGCGCAGCTTGTCGAGGATAGCTGGGTCACTTCATCACCAACCCAGGACCGATACAACTCACGAAGGGTTATCGCAGAGTGCGCTACTGAGTCCAGTATGTGGGTTAAAATATTTATGTAAAATTAAAAGGTGTGCCTTTTAAGCTTAAAGAAAATATTGGACTCAAATAGGATTAGTCATAAAGCATTTAAGTTTTATGACATTTACGTTAGTGTTTCAATACGTAATGTGCGCTGATATGGCCGTAACGAATAGCATCATATCTTTACAAATACGTACAAGGTAATAATAAAATAGCAAGAGAAAATAATATCGAACAACAAATGTGGTGAAAATGTAAAAATGTGATGAAAAGTGTAGTAGCTGAAACCTTCATAAGCTGTGGTTCAATCTTACCATAAATGCCTTGGGGTATATCGGCGCGGTATTTTTGTGCAAATAGGCTTCGTTTCACGAGAAACCTGAAATTTTGAGTGATTGGA
Source organism: Ecliptopera silaceata (assembly GCA_932527185.1). Classification (NCBI taxonomy): domain Eukaryota; kingdom Metazoa; phylum Arthropoda; class Insecta; order Lepidoptera; family Geometridae; genus Ecliptopera; species Ecliptopera silaceata. The sequence goes on from OW052210.1 coordinate 419,669, forward strand.
GGGAAAACGCTTTGTTTTCCATCCCATATTTGAACAAAATCATACGTTACAGTACAAATAAATTGAAGATTAAGTAATATTTTACATTTTAAATAAGTTGAATCTACAGGTATTATGTAAAAAAAATTGAATGATTTAAAATAACTGTGTTATTGAAGACAACCAAAATCATTATTATTTTTTCTTGAGTGCCAGCTAATTGTCAAAATAATCTACATACCAGTCACAAAAAGATTGAATACTCAATAAATCTTTATTCTTTATTGTACATTTAATAAGTACAAAAGTATAACTTAAATTAATTAAATGTACAAAGGCGAGCTTAACCCTAAAATAAGTAGGCAGTAAATCTTACACAACTATTTTCCAACATAAAAACAATTTAACGATTTTGTTTTTTATATACTTAACAATCTAAATAACTATGCTAATTAAAGTATTTCACATCAATTAGTCAACAAAAGCCGCGACATAAGCCCGAGACGCGGTTGGCGTCACTCCAAGCATTTCCGAACTCTAGTCATTATGTTCTTCTGTTTTCCTAGACTAATACTAGTCCAGTCAAAATAGACTTTCCAGCTTGCATTAATTCCCAACAAGCTGGATTTTTGTACAGGTCTTGAATACGTCATTACAAATGATATGTCAAAAGTCCCCATCGATCCCGCTTGTGCGTTGTTTTTTATTCCAGGTTAAAAGTCATAAATTTGCATTTTTTGCGTATATCTCTGAAACAACGAGAGCTATCGAAAAATGGTTCAGACAAAGTTTGTACATCGTAAAATTGTTTACAAAAATACCTCAACACTTTTCTTCTACAAAGCATCGCTTTCGAGATATAGTGACTTTTGACCGCAGGAAAAACATCGAAGATGCTGCGTTTTTTTAATTTCAGCCGTTTTATCTGCTTCATTGCCACAGAACAAACAGTATTTCTTGAAATTTATTGAAAGGGGTGATGGGTTCGATGGGTTAGTCCTCCTCCAAGGTAATGAATCGTCTTTTTGTTTCAAGAAATACTGTTCGTTCTATGGCAATGAAGCAGATAAAACGGCTGAAATGAAAAAAACGCAGCATTTTAGTGGATTTTCCTGCGGTCTAAAGTCACTATATCTCGAAAGCGATGCTTTGTAGAAGAAAAATGTTGAGATATTTTTGTAGACAATTTTACGATCTACAAACTTTGTCTGAAGCATTTTTCAATAGCTCTCGTTGTTTCAGAGATATACGCGAAAAACGCAAATAACCAGGTTAAAGTCATATATTTGCGTTTAAAAGTCATAAACGAGAGCTATCGAAAAATAGTTCCGACAAAGTTTGTAGATCGTAAAATTGTCTACAAAAATATCTCAACACTGTTCTTCTACAAAGCATCGCTTTTGAGATATAGTGACTTCAGACCGCAGGAAAATCTACTAAAATGCTGTGTTTTTTTCATTTCAGCGGTTTTATCTCCTTCATTGCCATAGAACGAACAGTATTTCTTGAAACAAAAAGACGATTCATTACCTTGGAGGAGGACTAACCCATCGAACCCATCACCCCTTCCAGTAAATTTCAAGAAATACTGTTTGTTCTGTGGCAATGAAGCAGATAAAACGGCTGAAATTAAAAAAACGCAGCATCTTCGACGATATTCCTGCGGTCTTAAGTCACTATATCTCGAAAGCGATGCTTTGTAGAAGAAAAAAGTTGAAGTATTTTTGTAGACAATTTTACGATGTACAAGCTTTGCCTGAACCACTTTTCAATAGCTTTCGTTGTTTCAGAGATATAAGCAAAAAATGCAAATTTATGACCTTTGACCTCGAATAAAAAACAACGCACAAGCGGGATCGATGGGGACTTTTGACATATCATTTGTAATGACGTATTCAAGGCCTGTACAAAAATCCAGCTTGTTGGGAATTAATGCAAACTGAAGTCATAATTTTAGTCTATTTTGACTGGACTATACCATCAAAAGACGCCCGTCAAAGGCGACCGCAAAAAGATCGTGAAAGTTAATGTAAACTGAGTATTCAAAATCAGTAAATCTGTACTGAATCTTTACACTTTTATGTCTCAGAGTATCAGACGCAGTGCGTTGCCTCATTTCAATTTATTTATTTATTTCGCCAGTTTGAATGTCATACAAGACATGTCCATTTATAGTACAATACACTAATTTAAAAGTATAAATTATTATAAAGTATGAGCAAAAAATAGTAATACAATGACATGTCATAACCGAATTCCGAATGAAATGCTATATTTTTTTTATCAATATACATACATACTTATAAAGTTTGAATTCCTGACTATGAACTTGAAAAAATATACTTTTAAAAATTGCTAGTAGTTAGTGAAAAACTAAGGGAGGCTTGCAATAAAAAATAATAAAAAAGGCTGGACTGGCGTCAGCTAGCTACTGTCTGACCATCTATGTTGGTAGCACCATATACAGACAGTCGTCTAGGCAATCTAAGCTTTACTTTGTGTCCTAGGTCGGGCAATTAGTGCCCGTTTATTTTATAGGACAATAATTGTTGGGTAATTGTTTCAAAGCCAAACTTATAACTTTGTTTTGTTTCAAGTTCCTATTTATTAATGAATATTATATTCTAAGTGAAAATGACATGATGAAATAGGTATTTCAATCGTTTCAAAAGTGAAGAAATTAATAAAATAAAACGTAGAAAGCGGTATGCTGTTTTCCAACATTCCAACATTGCCTTTTCAACCAACAAAAACAAAATTCGGGGTTAAACCGCAATAGCAACTGCTGTGAACCTATTATTTCAGCCAATATAGAAAATAACTCAAACATTTACCAAAAATCAAATCGTCCGGGGAAATATACGGGATATTTTTTTCCCACAGAACTCCCCTTGGGGGGTTGCTCGTGGCGTTGACTTATTACAAATAGCTAGGTTACTAAACTCTATCACGAAAACTACCAAAATCACTATACCTACTAACTACTAGACTCCTGACATTATATCTTAAATAGACAGGTCAACAAATAGATCTTATTTTATTATTGACAAACTCATTTGAAAGAGGTTATAATAATAATAATAATGCGTTTTTTCGAAACCATAACTTAAGGTATAACAAAAACTTCATGGAAAACGATGACATCTGCAGAAGTTAAAATAACTGTGTTATACAAGATGGATGTAATAATCACTGTGTCGTAAAAACAAATGCCAAAGATTTACGAATTAAAAGGTCGGGGATCCAGTGATCTATTTGAGTCTTTAATAAGATTAGTAGGGGTATTAAGCATTACTGCGCCATCATAATCCACCAGAAATACAACAAAGCTCTAACCTATAAACAAAAACATAGAATCAAAAATACTGTTTAACCGAGCGTGACCGAATTAGTTAAAAATTATGAAGTTTAATAAGTTGAAACTGATCCAAAAATATTCCGAACTATGGTCGCGTAATGCGCACATAGCCTTAGAACTAGGGGGCTAAAACAAACCGCGATACGCACAGTACCTCTACCACGAGTCGTCACAGTAAAATCGCCTGACTTAACTACAGTAGTTACGTCAATATTAGTATTGCGAATTTTAGTACCCAACTATCCGCTAGAGGCGCTGTACAAATCTTCATACATTTTTTTAACTACAGACGCTAGCGAGTATAGTATATATTCTATAGTAAAAACTCATGGTAGAGCTACTGGGCCAGCGGAGCCGCATAATACGATATTAATCCCGCGCTGGATTACGCTATCAAATATATTTTCTTAGAAAGTTCGGCTCTGTAAGCCTAGAATGGGATTTGTTCTAATGGATACGGCTTTTGTTTTAGTTTTTTTTTGAGCCCCGTCTTTTAGTATCCAACTTAATAGCTTTATTCATTCAGATCTTTGATGTTAGAGTTAAAAAATATTTGAATAAGATTTTTATTTGCATATTCAAAAATCCTGAAAAAATAAAAACTAGAGGGACTACACATTGAAGTATTAACATTGTTAAAAATAGTAACATCAAAGATTATTTATAATTTCACAATAAATATAAACGATACTAAAAGTAATGTAATATTTCAGTTTCATGGTTGGTTACGTGATGAGGATAACGAAACCACTTAAAAAACCTTCTCCATTTCTAAAAAAACATTCTGAGAGCCGCGTCCCTCTTAAATTCAGCTATACCACTAATTGCCGATTTTCTAATTAATCACGAGAGAATTATTTGATTAATGACTGGAGGAAGGGAAAGAGGGGATGATTCAGTGATTCCTGTCGCTACAGTGTCGGTTTGCAGTTTAATTAGTGGGTAAGAGGAGATTGGACTTTGGGCGATCGTTGTTCTCGATTTTGTAAAAACAATTTTGACACATTCTTAACACTCTGTAGTGTAGTGTAACTTGATAGAAGACAAAGTTGAATATTTAAATATCACAAAAGAAATTTGTTCGGCTTTACATTCTCTTGTATACCGTAAACCTATTAATCACATTAATACAATGATTATAGTTCTTAATTTTTAGTTATAAATTAATTTTTATCTTCATTCTTCATATCATCTAATACTTATTTGTATATATAAAGTACAGTAGTCAACACAGATAAGTAAATCCATTGACATCCAAAGTTCCAGTGCTATGAGTGCAAGTGATGTTAAAACCAAACCAAAAACGAAACTAATGTGCAGAACCGTCTGAAACAACTTTTATAAGAACCACGAGTGATATCCAAGTGGCGATGGAGACCGCCAGCTGATCCCACTGAGGATTGGAAGCTGCGGAGGAAGTTCAAGGAGTCCCAGGGTCTTCGGAACCCGGGGACATGGCCGGGCCGCCCTCGGTCGGGGGCGGCCGGCTGCCACACCAGAGATACCCTGGAACGCTTCATGACCAAAGGAATATGCTGTGGATGTGGGGGTGATTGGGCTTTTTCCGGGGGGCTCAAAGTGGACTTGGACAGTTCGGAGTATACGGGTTTTAAGTACTACTTCAATCGGCCGGGGTATAGGGTTAAGGCGCGATCGTGCGAAGACGCCAGGTTTATACATATCAACATGGTGTTGTTGGCTGAGGTGCGGAGTTTCGAAAAGGTGAGTTTTTATACATTTGAACTCAAAAACTCTTCTTCTTCTTCTTCATGTCAAAAAAAACACAGTTCATGTAGAACTTAAAACCTCTTAGTAAAGCTATCAGTTTTAATATTTACATATTGTTGACACGAAACTAAAAATAAAAGTATTTTCATATTCATACAGCAGAACAAGATAAAAGTTTAATATATTTTTAGTCTTGTAATTGATGCTTTTTTTATCTAAAACCAGATTGAATTTCAGTAAATGTATGTCATGAAGTGTGACAGTTTGCCACAGAACCCGAATGAGATTAATTTAGACGTCTTGACGCGCGGACGTCACATGAATATTAATACGGTACCCTAATACTGAGCCGTTTATGATAAATGCGCATCGTCGTGAAGGGTTCCCGAGTACAATTTACTCTTGGGGAGATAAGAAATGACAGTGATACTGAGGGCTCAAGAATATATACTGCAAATAAATTAGAAGCTTATTTTTTATTTATTTTTGTGATAGTTATAGAATAGAAGTTATATTGCATACGGATTACTTTCTATGTAGAAACGAATCCCCATTATGTCATAATCGCCACTATCAAGATATTTCTTGATTTTGTTATTATAAATACAATACTTACAAAAAAAAAGAGACCAGCAGTGGGACGAGATAGGTTAGAGAAAAAAAATACAATAAATTTTTACAAAGATTAGTTGATAAGGACGCTTTCGAATGGTACTGACTTGGAACAGTTAGTTCTATAGATCGTTTGCAACGGTCTGCAGATAGCTCAACTGTTTTATATATTTTATAATTACCTTTGTACTTTATAATTACCTGTAGTTTATAAACGAATTAGCACTTCCATCCCTCACCCACCTGCCACAAATTGAGCCTATCGTAAACTGTACCTTATGGTAATAGGATAAGGATCAATTTCAACTGTCGTTAACTATCGGTAGTGCTGAGACATTGTTCGGCTGAATCTGAACAAAACCGAATTTGACAAAAAAAAAAACTCTCTTGGGGCTCAAAGTCAAAGTCAAATATATCATAATTTTATAAGTGAATTAAATAATCAAAAAACTGTTGAAGTTGAACGTTTTTATTAAAACTAGAAAAGGTTAAGCTTTAAAAATATTTTTTTTGCTTATCCATATCATAAAAAACAACTTTAATAAACATTTTTGAGATTTTTTTTTATATCGAAGAAAAACGTTGAAATAAGAGTTTATTCGGTATTCGGTTTAAACTACTGTTGAGGCCGAAATTCGGTTTTGCATATTTTCAGCTCGTTTTAAGCTTTATCCAAGTTAATATTTAATTAGTACCTACTTTATGTAAAGTGCCAGTCCTTTGTTTCGACGCGTTATAACATTTAATCATTAACTTAATGTTAATAGCGATGGAAAGTTGAATTTAACTAGTAAAGAGTTAAAATTAAGGCCTAAAAGCATTTTAAACTAATTAATTAATGTTTTCAGCAGTAAAAGTGAGTTTTCAGCTTTCAAAACTACTAGTACCTACTTACCTATCAATCTATTAGATTTTTGTCATTGGTTGTACAATCACTGTTATAATAAATAATAAATAAATAAAAAAGCTTTTATTCTCTGACCTTATAACTTAAAGTAATACAATAGTTTATTGTATATTCTGTAAATATTATAATTACTTATATTTAATTAACACCGGTGTTTTGGTCAGGTTGTCCCCCGGACAAAAGCCTCCTCCAGAGCCTTCCAACTTGTGCGGTCTTTGCATGTTCTCCGCCATTCTTTAGGAAGTTCATCCTCCCAGCGCATGAACTGCCTACCTCTATTGCGCTTGCCATCTCGTGGGTACCACAATGTGCAGTCATATGACCATTTAGCATTTTTGGTCCTCATCATGTGGCCAGTCCATCGCCACTTTAGTGTTCGTATTTTAGTGGATATATCTTCAATTTTTGTAGTTTTCCTGATTTCAGTTAATTTTTTCCTGTCTTTTAGTTTAATATTAAGGATACTTCGTTCTATTCCGCGCTGGCACACCTTTAATCTTTGGTGATTTGCTTTAGTAAGGGCCCATGTCTGGCATCCATATGTCATTACTGGGAGTATACACGTGTTAAATACCTTGCACTTATCTTTCATGGAGATTAAATCATTTTTCATAATTTCTTTCAGGGACCAGTAGCGGGACCAGCTGTTAGTTATTCTCCTTTCAATTTCTTTATCCATTAGTTGTTTTGGTGAGATAATTTGACCCAGGTAAAGGTATTCGTCCTCATAATCACTATCATAACGCGTTACAATTAATAAAAATATGGTTAGATCCGAAAACTTGTACATATACACAAATGTGTAGGTATAACATACTAACTGGTTGCTGCAAGCCGTCCGGCAAATGGTGCCCCGTTGCAAACACCGCTCGGTTGCAAACACCGCCCGGCTGCACCCGGATAAAGATGACGTCACGTGCGACGCGCCATTTATGCGCACGCTTTCTGCAACTCCGTCTTTTGAATATTAAGAGGAATTTCTCGATATTAATTTCGCAGCTGTATTTCATGCTGATGGAGTAAAGGGCGTTTTGAAATCTGTATTTTGTTCGTAATAAAATATTGGCTCTATTCTTCAATTTGTTTGCTAATTTAATTACTTACTTGTATGACAAAATATTTACTGGTCATTTGTCGTTTAAAACATAAAAGGAGTAGTTTTACATAGTTTTAAAAACAACTAAGTTCTGTTTATCTACTTGACGTAAGTGGTATAACACAAGCCATCTCTCCGTAACGCAGTTTAGGATCAGGAAAATAAGATATAAAAAACTAAATCAAAATAAAGTTAGTTTGCGAGTTTTTAACTCTACAAAAAGCAAATCTTCTAAACTACCTAGTTTATTCCACCGCATTAGTAGAGGTTCCACAAAGAAACGAAATACAGCCTCACTAATTCAATAGCACAAAATTAAGAAGCTCGTAAAACGTACAAAGCTTCGAGTAACGAACATACCATCGAGCGAGGCTCGTTATCTCAGGTGGCCGGGTATTCGGTGCAATCCAGTTACAACCGGCTACCAGCCCGGGATTACCCGCTCGATCCGGTTTGTACACTTGATTTATACACTGAGATGGTTTTAAAAGTACTCATTTCGTGGTTATAAAAATTGAATCACGCTGTAACTTGGAGGAAATCTCGTCCGGGTAAATAAAATTGAAAATCTACGCAAACCGTTTGCACAATTCACAAAATTTGCGTTTTTTTATAGGATTGGAGTATGCGTAATGAGATTGGTTCGCATTATGGGTATCAGAACTATGGTCTACATTAAGTAGGTACTTACGGAGTTGTCAATTATATTTATGCTTTTTATGATTTTTAACAATTATTTTCATTCAAAATCTTTAGAATTAGCTGCGAAAGTTTGAAAACTGTAAGACCTTCGGCCAGCTAAAATTAGTAACTTTCTTAAACAAGATGCAAAATCGCAACTGAGACAAAGCCTCAGATTAAACGGAAATAGAATTATTTCAGAACTAAGATCCTTTTAGGCGCAGAGCAACTTGTGAATCCTTTATCCTGGATCGCACTTGCCAAGCGGCATGCTGCCAACTCAGAGTTTATCAAATGTTTCAATTGTCTTACAACATTTTTCTTACCTGTTCTTAGTTTTCTTTTATGTACGGAATATGTTTCTTGATTTATCAATGTTCTACCCTGTTTACACATCCACACGATATAAATGGTAGGTACTAAAAAGTTAGTTGAGTGACCTTAAAAGAACAAAATAAATGTTTTTCATAAAATAAATAAAATAAAATAAAAATGTTTACGGACGTTTCACACATCACATTCTAGTCTCAGACTGAGCAAAGCTTGTAATATGGGAACTAGATTAGTGATATATACATTTTTATTGTAATACATACATAAAATACATACACACAGAAAAAACGTTAATTAAGATAAAGTGTCACATCGTGACATAGGTTCGCTTAATTCAATCTCAAAATTCTAAACAAATTTTAATTACAAATTTTACACAATAACTCGATTGTTTAAAAAAACTGAATGAAAATAATAACAGGGTAAATCTAAGCTTAAATCAGATGTAAAATTATATTCTCAAAATGACAAACGATTATGGCACCTGTACCTAAAATTATGCAAAATCGTACGCCATTTTATCCGGCATGTCAGCTAATTCTACAGCAATTCTACCGGGATCAACCGTAACCGGATATCCTGTTAATTCTCGGGTCTTCTTAACGTATCAACCGGGTTGGGGTCCAACTTTATTATAAGCATTCATCATCGTAGCGTCCACCGTCGTGTTTGCGCAATTACAAATATTAATAGATATTCAAGGGATCTAGGGCACAATTGTACGAAGCTTAGGTACTATGTTACATGTGATGATATTACATTTCGTTTTGTAGTAATATACATTTTTTATTCAACGTTCAATAGCCATTAAAAATGATAAAAAAAACCTAAATGTAACGTAAAAAAGTTATAGGTTATCATTATCTTAAAATTAAATGTACTTATTTGTCTCAGAACTTCAAATGATCCAATATTCTTAAGATCTTTGTAATATTTAAAAGTAAAATAATTGGTTTCCCATAGAATATTTATATAAACACACAATTTGATATATTTTTTGCGATTAGCTGTGAGTCGACTACAAGGATGTCAAACTCTCTGCTGAAGTGTGCTTGTGCATAGGATCCAATTGAACCCTTAGGGTTGCATTTGCATAGCGGGACACAGCGGGACTTTGACGTGTCTCAGATTGTTGGGACGTGTTTAGAATACGGGATAAAGGGTTAAAAATTGGCCAGTACGTGACGTGTGAGACAACGACGGGTTTATTCAATTAACTTTGAATGTGACACATGCATAAAACAATCAACTTTTTGTGCTTAATTATTTATCCTCTAATTTACCTCATTAGCATGTTACATACATCTAAAATGTTGTTTATTTCTTATGAACATATTCAAAATAACAAAAATAAAAACGAAGTTATATTTACAAAACGCATAATAAGAATATTGGTTATTTATAAATCATTATAAACTGAACGTCAATAATGTAACGATTTATTATTATATCTACATAAAATGCGCTTTAGTAAATTTTTGACTACTTCTAGTTTTAAATCACTGTTTTGTTTCTTTTAAAACTAAACTAAACCGACGATAGCCAAGAAATTGAACGAACCAGTTCCAACAATAGGCACAAAATGCAAGTGCAAGCAAACAAACGGTTGAGAAGTGGTCTCGACTTGCGGAGTATCTGTTTAACGATCCGCCCACCGAAGCACCTGTGACCTAGAGCTGGACCTAGAGCTGCGGGTACAGATGAGGTGCCCAACTGTGGGCTGTTTTTTAATTACCTTTAGGTTATTTTTAATATCAAGGGAGAGAGGGCGCCACCTCGAAGTAAACACAAGCTCCACAAAAATATTTTGTTAAAAATGGATAAACCGAATATTTAAAGTAAATTATAACTCAAACAGTGTTCAAAAGTTCCAAATCTAGTGCACAAGTGTTTGACAGTAAAACAACAACCGATTTAACTTTTAAACAAGTGAACATTTTTTTGTGCATAAATGCTAATAAACATTACAGAAGTGAACAAAACATCGGACAATTAGTGAAAAACTCAGTGACTATACGTTATACTAATAACAATAGCAGTTATTTAGTGTTTTTACCAACAAAAACAATTGTCTAAAGTTATGTTCCGAAATCTAAAAGTGACGGTGCCTTGATAAAAAAGTGACTCATAGTCATAACCGATCTCCACTAAACCTGCAAGTTGACGAAAGCACCCAGTAAATTCAACTCTGTTATTACACACCCAGCTGGCGCAGCGGCCCAAGGCGTCAATCTACCTTGCGGAGCGTGGCGACAACGAGTTCAAACCCAACCGATAAAATTTTTCATTTTGCTGATTTTATTTTTTTTGTTTTATTATTTTATTTTTGAATTTTGTTTTGCTGCTCGGACATTAGGTACCTACAAAAATGGCAGAACCTAATACGATGGAATTCTGGAACACATTAAGAGCATTTGCTTTTAATTATAATATAATAATTTCTATTTTTGACGACATACATCTAATTTAATCAATAATATTTTATAAACAAACCTCGGTCTGCCTACCATCCTGTAATATTGTAGTGCCCTCAAACAGGGTTCATATGTTGTAACCAAATCACATCTACTGTAACACCTAGTCTTAACATATGAGAACAATAAATAAATTGAGTATTGAGTATTGAGTATTGAGCACAGATAAGAGACGACAATCGGGAGATAATCAGAGAAGCGGAGGAAAATATTACACAGAAAATTAATGCGAACTTAGATGAGAAATTTAAGTACGTTGAACAGGAAATGGATAAGATCAAGAATACTCAAATGGAGCAAGAAAAGAGACTAGATAGTTTCGACAAAACACTAAGACAGAGAAATCTAATAATATTCGGGATAACGGAAAATGAAAGGAAATATTCAGAACTCGAAGATTTAATTTTAGAAATTATATTAAAGAAGTTACAAATCAATATAGAGAGGAAAGAGATTGAATTTGTGGGAAGAATAGGTAAAAAAGAAAACAATAAGCCCAGACCAATACGACTGACCCTAAGCACTCTCGGAATGAAAATACAAATTCTACAAACAAAAAAAGTTCTTGATGGTTCGGGTACCTATATAAAGGAGGACTACCCACCTAAAATCCTGGAAACCAGAAAGGGGTTACAACCTCAGCTCCAAGAACATAGACAGAATGGGGTTTCGGCCTTTCTGGTTTACGACAAAATTGTCATTAATGAAAAACCGAATAACAAAAGGGCTTATTCAGAAAGCCCACAACAAAAAGAAACGACCACAAGGAATATACCTGAACAACTGATTAAAAGAACAAGAACATTGGGAGTTGTTTCTCAAAACAAAAACCGTGTGAATAAAAACACGCAAGGGTCCAGCAGTCAGTCAATCACGGCATATATTACAAGAAACCCACCAGGCGACAGTAACAATCAAAACAATTCAAGCACAGAAGCAATCACAAAACCTAGGCGCTAATGCGCAACGCTTCCCAGAACGGCTGGTCACCGCGGGTAAGCTAGACCAAAACCCTCCAGTTAAAAAAGAAAAAATGACAACAAAACATTTAAAAACAACAAATTGGGCAGAAAAAGCAGCCGATCGTAAAAGCTGGAAAAAACTGGAGGAGGCCTTTACCCGAGAGGGGTCCTAACGCAAATGAGAAAAAAAATATATATATATAATATATATATTATACAAAAACATTAAAACAAATAACAATATTACGTAATTAAAAAAAATTATAATAAAAAATTAAGATGTATAATGAATAAGAAAGAAATATATAAATGTGTAAGATGTAAATTGTTTAATGAATTATAAATATTTATATTATTTTAATCTTCTATTTTACGTACTTACTCAAATAGAAATGCATGATAAGTTTAATATGTTAATTTAAGAATTTAAAGTTATGGAATAAATGGGCTTTTTTATTTTTTTTATTTTTTTTATTTTTTTTTATTTTTTTTTATTTTATTTATTTATTTTTAATTACCTCGGTAATTTTGTGTGTTACTGAGTGGCTAATTTGTAACGGGTAATTAAATCATAATTATTATTCTTCTTCTTATTGTGTCGATGCTACAACTGTATTTTGTTGTAGCATCGTGTTGGAAAGAGTAGCCAGACTAGACGCTACTTTGCCGTGCCTAGCTGTTACCGGTGTGCGCCCGGAGGAGGCTCTTTCCATAATTATTGAAAAATGTTTAAGATCCAATGCTTTTGATAAATTATAGTTATCACAATTCAACCTAAAACAATTGAAATAAGTTTATAAGGCATTTCGTTTTAAGTAAAAATCCGATATATATATTTTTTTGTAAATTTAGATAACAAAATGCCGTAATAATAAAGCAATTTGCGCTCTGTAGTTTATTTGATTAAGTTATGTGTTAAATAATTTTTGTTTTGTACAATTATTTATACAAATTTACTGACAAACGAGTGAAATTCAGTGAGTAATGGCGACATTGCCGCTGCGGTTTCACATATCAATAAAATCGTTGGCTAATTTAATACTGACGGGTTTTGCAATGAGTTCATTTAATTTAGCTATTTTGTCAAGCGTGGGCAAAAATAGCAGTAATATTATTAAAATAAATTGTAGATAGGTTATTTATCTATTATAAACTACCTAATAAATCTATCTAATAAGATTACTGACGTATTTAGTAATGTAGGTACGTAGGAAAGAAGCACTTCTTTGTCTCTTCTTTTAAGCAATATTATTTAAAACGACACTTTACTTAAACTTGTGGTATATATCACAATGGTTTAAATAAAGTTTAGTTTCTAATCATTTCATCATTCATCTCTGTTTTATTATACAATTTTAATCATCTTGGCTTAATTTAAATTAGATTTTATTTTTATTAGAAGTAAATAAAGTAAGTACGTCTACTCTCAAGTAACTTATCTGTTTCTTATTCAATGTCGGAAGCGACCTGAAAAAGTGCTCGAGTAAATCTGCTGCGTAATAAATCTGGAGAAGTGGAGCCTCGCTGAAGACGGATCGTCTTGTCTCTACGAATATTATTTTAACATAATTAAGACGGAATAATTTACCTAAATACACAAGTTTATAATAAATAAATAAATAAATAATAAATAAATAAGAGATAATAGACCACGAGAGTTTAAAATTCGTTTTTTTTTAGGATAAGTACTTAAGTATTTTTGTTTTTTTTAAAGGAACAAGCTAGATACCTGACGTTAAGCAGTAATCTATAGAGCTGTTAAGTGTTATGTAGCTGTAACTGCACCGGAATCCATACTCTTTAAGCCAAAACACAGCAATTAGCGCATCATTGCTTAGGGTATGATGCAGTTGTAGTTTCTTAACTAGCTCTTTTCCAAGAATCCTTGTGCTAATGAAGAACACTTTTTGTAAGATGTACTTAAACAATGAGAACAAAACCTCGTACGGACAAGAAACTTAAGAATTTGGCTCTTGGGCTAAACAAACTACTACAAGATAAAGAATAACCACAAGAAAGGCACACAAGAAGAAGTGGACGTTTAGACAAGCTTTTGAATGTTTATTGTGCTTTCTTGCAACTCAAAATCCTACTACTAGCTGCTTATTTAGCTCAATAATTTAAGGTACTGACAGACGTGCTCATTACTAGGACGAAAGCATGCTTTTATTGAGCAAGTGCTCATTAGTAGCACGTGAATAAGCATGCTCAAAAATCAAACGACGTTTGATTTTCGAGCATGCTATCTGAGGCGCGGGTAGGTGGGGGCACGGGGCACGTGCTCGGAGCACGTCTGAACATGTTTGCATGCCTATTTAGGAGTACTATGCTTTAAATAAAGCATGCTTATTTCTGGCAAATGTGAACAGTTTGCAGAGCATGCTAATTTTAAGCAAGCTTATTAGCATGCTTTTTTTGAGCACGTCTGTCAGTACCTTTACGAAATTATAAATAATTCGTAATCTATTCAAAGCTGGTTTTAAATATTGATCAAACTCGGACTTCCCCGCATTAGCAGCTCATCTGAAATTCAAAAGTACACTCGTTAATTAAGTGATACCGTGAAACGTCGCGTTTGATTGACGATGGTCGCAAACAACGCGTCCGTTAACAGGAGATAGTGGTTATCATCATCAACAGAATTATTTAATTAATAATAAATAATAAAATCGTAGGTAATCACACAACGCTATCTAGTCCTAGGTGAATTAAAGTTTGTGGAGGTTGGGACCTGGTTAGTGTATAAGTATTAGTATTTTTAATTATTGTAATTGGCATACTAAGCCGTTTTAATTAAAGTAAATACATAAATAAATAAAAACTAGATTTCTAATTTTAATTGTGGGATTTGGGACCTGGTTAGACTTTAAGAACTAGATTACTAATTTTAACGGATTTTGTTGAAAAAATTTGGGCTACAAGCAAATTATCATCCACATTACGCTTACCAAGTTTCTGTTAACTATCAAACAACTATTTAACTTTGCTCTATCTAGCCTCTCATTTTATATATTCAACATTTTCCCCAAAGTAGAATGACTAATTCTACATACAAGTATAAAACAAAGTTCGAGCCTAAATGGATCAGTCTTCCGTACCTTGCAGCACCCAATGGCTTAGAAGAACTATTTGATGACACATCTGCGATATTATCTGCTATATTATTGATGGTGATCTGGTGATCTAGGCAGTTGGTCCCACTCACACTTGACCAGAATGTGGTCGTGATAAACCTCAGTAATGAGCGCGGGGCCGTGCACACAACGATGTAATACCGTCGACACACCTAGCTGGCACTAGTGTGGGTTTTCATCGATAAATGTATCGGGATCTATCGATATCAGGGAGCTCAGGTTTAATTTTAACATTACTGACGTCTGAAGTAAAGGTTTAATCGAAATATAGAATCAGAAATATCAGAAATATCAACTACTAACACATTTTTTTCTTCTGTTAATAGTAAATAATTAATTATGCATATTTTTTTGATAACTTTTAATACTTAAGTAATTGTAGACATATCAATCGTGATCAAGCAACTTATTTAACATGTTTTTGTGTTTGAAAGGCAAATAAACATTTATTTAAGTAAGTATTTATTATTTGTTTAAGTGCGGATTTTGTTACTAAGTTATACTTTTGTCAAGAAAATCTCTAAGATATTTTGTATATTCCTTTGTGCAATAGTGTTATATATCTATCTATCTCTACAATTTTATATCCCTCTGTTTTGGGATAAAGTTGGGTTCCTCCATATGGTAGTGAAATAGTCTGTTTATCGATAAGGTTATTGTGATTTGCCCCATCCCTACGGTCGACAGCGACCACAAGACAATATTGATGTTGTTTGCCGTCCCTATCGCCGCCACACACTAAAACCTTCATAATATAAATATTATAATAAAGGTTTATTATAATAAAGGGCCCCAATATTGGCTGAATGATTCTTATTGTTATTATAATAAGCTTTTATCTTGGGGCCTATCCAGACCGCTGAAATGTTTTTGAGCTTTTATTTGATCAAATAACATTTCAGTTTTCTTCTTCGTCTTTTATTGATATTTTGACTGTAAATTAACTTTGACAGAATTGTGACATGCCGAAGTTTGTTTTGGTTTCATTTTGCAGAATTCATGGATTCATACAAACACGAAAATTATAATGTTTTGTAACAATTTCAAAGTAGTTTTAAAATTAAAACGCAATTAGCTGCGATTTCAATGCTGACCTGTGAATTTTTATAGGTTTTCAGGACTACCATCTACACATTTTCTGAAAAAAACCTAAGTAGGTATGGGCAAGATAACTTCAAAGTAATATCATCGCTTCATCCTTTTAGTTCTTACTTAACACTTGTTTTTAAATAGTCTAAGACAACAAGGAACATAAATGCCTAACTAGTTGTATGTAATCGTAGTTATAAATCCTATTAGTCTCATCATATTTAAAATATTTATGGCAAATTTATATAGAGACAACATAATTTCAGTACCTATCCTGAAATAAATTTTTGCTAAGATAAACCATCATTGAGATTAGTAGCATAAAGTTACATCTAAAATGTAGGTACAATAACATAAGATAAGAATATAGTACATCATCATCTTCCTACCCTTGTCCCACATTATGTGGGTCGGTACAACATGTCCTCTTCTTCCACTCACTTCTATCAGACGTCATCTCAATGTTCACACCTTTCTTACACGTCATCATTCACATTCACATAGTACATACCTACAAAACTTTCTTACCTATTATTTTGTTTCAGAATAATATGCAGATTACCATGAAGTTTCTACTTGTGTAGTAGACAGTATAAGACTATATAAAATTAATCTGCAAGTTGTAATTTGTAAAATGACTAGAATTCAAGGAATAAAACCATTTTGATTCTTTATTATTATTATATCTTATCTATGTGGTAAAGAATGATTACATAGTTTATAATATGATATTAAAATCTGTACATAATCTAATTTTTTTTTCCTTTATTTCATTAGACTTGAACAAGTATTCATGAACATTTGACAGTAAGTATTTGGTAGTAAGCTCTGCCTTCCATGCTGTGGGTTGTGGGTTCGATTCACACCCAGAGCAAATTTTAATGTTTGTGTGATGAATATAAATATTTTTTCTGAATCTGGGTGTTTCTATGAATGTGTTTACAAAAAAAATGTAAGTATGTAAGTATTCTATCAGCAATCTAGTTCCCATACATATAGAGCTTTGCTTAGTTTGGGACTAGAGTGTGAAGTGTGAATTGTCCAAAAATATTTATTTATTTCCCAAGGCATGCACTTGAACCAAACTAAACAAAACTTGTATGGGAAATAGATTGCTTGAATACTTTTATAAGTAAGTATTCTAAAAATTAATACATATTAACACCCAAATGCAGAACACATATTTATTCAATATTTATTTATTACTATTTGTGAACATAAATGTTCACAAATAGTAATAAATAAATATTTTACCAATGAAAAGTAATCACATAAATGTTTGTTTGTGGTGGGGATTGAACCCACCATCCTAGCATAGATGCCAGAACTAATGCCAATACTGAGCTGAGATATATATATTATTAAGTATATATTATTTTGTTTCAGAATATGCAAATTACCATGATGGTACTACTTCACTATCCTAATCTGTTTATGACTATTAAACTAATCTTTGTTTTCATTTGTGAAATAATATAGTAATTCAATAAAACCATGTTTCAGTATTATTTTATTAAAACATTTCTAAATAGATAGATAACTCTTTATTGTTCATCACACATAAATAAAAACAAAGAGCTTAAACAAGTAGTAATAGTTATCAGAATGGGTGGCCTTATCGCTGAGAGAGATCTCATCCTGGCAACCGAAATTTGCTCGTGTCGCATCCCAGATATACCTGAAATAAAATGAAGTGTATTGTAAATAGAGTTAATAGGCATAGAGTTCAATACTAAAATATTTTACAGTCTTGAAATCTGAACATAAATCATTTTCTTTTATTTCATTACACTTATACAAGTTAAAAAAATGTTTATGAACATTTCACAAAGCTTGTATGGCAACTAGAATACTCATATACTGTTTTATGAATAAATTCATAGATAGGTAACATGTTGACACCCAAAAGCAGAACATACATTAATATTTACTAATAGTAATAAAAAAATGTTTTACCAATAAAGACTTATTGAACTTTTAAAAAAATATTTATTCTTGGTGGGGATCGAACCCACAGAGAAGACAGAACTAGTACCAAATGAGCTGTGATGCCTATTGCAATGATTGATTTAGTTTGTTATAGGTATATTTATGAACCTATCAAGTGAAGTAATCAACTACCTGGACGATTAAATAGAATGATTCATGTCTTAGTCTTAAATTGTTGTGTTCTGATTTCTGATCTGCTAACCCATACTGGGCACCGGCATCTTGTGTGCATCTGAAACATGAACAAGTGGTGACCAAACATGTTAGAAACTCTGCAACAGATGTCCACCTCCGACGCGGAGGTTGTGGGTTCGATTACCGCCTTGAAATAAATGTTTGTACGATCTGCAAATATTTATTCCGGGTGCTCTGGTTATTTTATATGTAGGTAAAATAAAAAATACCTATCTATATAAGTAATGTATTGTATTAAGTATGTCAGTCTCCTAGTATTGAAAAACAGGACAAGCCTGACATACATTTCATGTTTATGATTAGATTTGACATTAAAATCTTCCTTTTCAGTAATTACCATCGGCGAGTTTTAGAATTTTATTATTGGACTGAGTATAAACAACAATCTATCCTAGCCAATTAGGTAGTACACTGATTTATTCACTTTTCAATAACATACTTGTTTGCGAAATGCGCAAATCCGGTGTAGGTTTGCCAAAGCTGAGGTTTTTATTCTCCGTGAAATACCTACAAAGATTTCACCATTTTCTCAATTATGTATTAAAACTTTCACATACTCACATAATTTTTTTTTTTTTTTTTTTATAATCTATAGACTATCCTTTGGCTTCAATCTCGCCTGATGGAAAGCGCCGATGAAGCCGACGATGGAGCAGGATGGTCTAGAAGACACCTATTTATATTGGCCTTGAATTGATCTAGGTTGTAATGATTGGGAAAAACAGACGCAGGCAGCGTATTCCATTCCTTGGCAGTTCGCACCAAAACGTTTGGTGCGAATGGATGGTAAGTCAACAAGGAATGGGTGATACTGGGCCGTGCGTCTGCTTGTACGGTTATAGAAAGGAGATGGCGGTATCAAGTCGTGCAGTTCCTGGGCACATTCCCCGAAATGTATCCTATAGAAAATGGATAGGCAAGCAACTTTACGACGGTGTTCGAGACTCTGGATCTTAGTCTCCGCCATATGTTGCTCACCTATTATCCTGAAGGCTCTTCGCTCAATCGAGTCCAAGGCAGCCAGCAATATTATGATGGCACATAACAATATTATGATACAACAATCACGAAAGTTACAATGAAAATGCAAAATCTTTAGGTTATCTAAATAATAAATGTAAACAAACTATAGGGACGGAATATTCGATAAACTTCGATGCATCGAAAACATCGATATTTACAATGCGATACCTACATCGAATCGATCCGATGTTTTGAAATGCTTTTGATATACTCGAAATATCGATGTTTTTTCAGTTTTTAGTAGAAAAACATCGAGTCAATAATTATATCCAAATAATTTCATAAAAATTCAAGTTTGAACACTAAAATTTTACTAATTTTTTTCCTATTTGATTATTTAAAAATGAAAAGTTTATTATTGGACTGACAATATAATAAAAATATTGTCTGTAAATACGTGTACTAAAAAAATGGCGGGCTTCAATGTTTACAAACAACGAATTGAATAACATTTGGTTTTGTGGACGAAATAAAATTGAAGTAGATTGTGTATTGTATAATTATATTATATTTAAAAATCAACTCATTACAATAAAATCTCATCTTTGTGTGAGCTCTTAAACTCAATTGGACGACATCGATGTTAGTTCTGATTTATCGAATCTAAAAAAACAACGATGATTTTTCAAAATGGACACCCCTAAAACGAACAAGTATGAAGACATGTTAGAGCGGTACAGAAATATGCGCCCGCGAAGCCCCGTTGCAAGTGCGAGCGAGATGCATGCGCCAGCTCGTTGACGTCATTTTTAACAGTTCAGTCATATCTAAAACATTTCAGTCATTATTTAAAACATTTCAGTCATATTTTGAACAGCTCAGCCACGTCAATCCACAAAAAATGCCTACAAAACTGACCTGCAACTGAAAGGATATTCCGTCACGCAAGTTTGCCCCTTCTGGATAGGGCCCCTTATCGAGATTGAAGTTCTAGCGTAAAATATTTAACCGAAATATTCAATTTATTTAAATAAATTGATAGAATTTTTTAAAAACTGGTTCGATTACGTGCGTTTTTGTGAGATTTTGATGAAACATTACTATGATGATATTTTGATTAAGTTTCTTTAGCCTTTTTTATAAGTAATCAATTCATTAAATATTCACATAACCTTTAGAAGAATAGCTTTTTGCTAGTTCTGAGAAGTACTACCACCATACTGATTTTTCACACCATACTGTGATGATAATAAGTTCTACTTTGAAGGTATGGATGCCGGTGCAATTACATATGAAGCTTAACGTCCTTACGTCTTAGAGTAATATAAGTACATAGTAAGATGCCAATACTTTACTATGGCAAAGGTAGCATCAGGTGGGCCATCTGTAAGCAACATCATCAATTAAAAGTAAAAATGAAACAAAATCACCGTCGAAACAAGTTTATCTCATGGATTTAAAGCAAAAAGCAATCAATCACGGAACCCGTAAAATTCAATTTGACATTAATTAAAAAACCGTTTACGTATTCGATGTTTGACCGCCCATCAGTTTCGTCAGTTCGCTCATCAGTCCGGTAGTTTTTAACTTAGGTCAAGCGCGAGTCTTTTCAAACTGTTTAGAGTTCCGTCAGTTATAAAAAAGGGTGTCACATCTCAGTTGGCATTCAGAGTTTAAATACGGAAATTGTACAGCGTAAAAATAGATTCATTAATAAAAAGTTATTTTTAGTTGTCAAATATTTGGTAGAAGATATTGTGGCGTGACAAAACTGTTAAGAGATATAGATAGATGAAATCATTTATTGCATCATGTTGGTTCCAATTAGGTAAATATAGGTCTTAAATTAAGATTAGAGCCGAACATGACTCCGCTGGGGCACTACAATAAATTGCCATAAAGCAACTTTTTGGTAAAACAAAAATATTCCTAAACTTAAACAAAATTAATTATGAGGCTTAATTTACTAATTATATTATTATAGAGTCTTTAGGATACTAAGAATTCAATTCAATTTTAAGTCATCTTAAAGTTGCCTTGCCTTGTCGAAATGTACCTAAGCTGTGACAGGTGGACAGACAGAAAGCGGGCCAACCAAAGGTTTTTTTTTAAGTTTGAAAATAAAAAATAAAGGTTTCTCCAAGTAATATGCGTAACCCTTAAAGCTACCAGCATTTTGAAACTTAAAATTCGAATGCGACCATTCGAAATTCAATTTTTGATTACAGTAACGAGACATCCGGGTATTTTACAGGTTTAAATATCGAACACTGGTTGCGCGGGAGGCGGAATATTCGATTGTAGAGTTTTTTTCTTGTTTTATTATTTTGTGAACCGATTGTTAGAATCTATTTTATAAATCTTTAGCATATAAGAACTTTATAAACCAACTGAAAAGTTAAAAATTATAGTTTGGTTTTAATTTTGTTGGAATTCACTTTTTTCTTTATGCGCCATTTTGGTAGTGTAAGTGTACTTCATGACAATTAAAAAACACAAAGATATTTTATTAATTACATTTTAGTCAAGCTTTTAAAGAAATTACTGTACTTATTAATAAAATAACACTGATTTCTCTGACTCTTAAAACAAATCGGGGTAGTTAGTATAAACTGTAAACAAGAGGGTAGGTTATCATTTAACCAAGGGTCGGTAATTCGGTAAGCGGATCAAACTTTCTCGGATTAGTAGCGTAAACCACTTAAACTAATAATTGGCCGAAATAGCTACACTACTCTACTAATTTTATATGTAGGTTGATACCCTCGAATTATGTAGATTTCGTATGTAGAGGCTTAGGGGACGGACTCAGGACCCTCGCGAAAGTAAAGGAAAAATTCTAAGGCAGTTTATGAATTTGGGGGTCAGCTATCGAAATTAAAGTAAGGTCAGTGTGGGCAAGTCCGGCATAGTTTTCTTAAATTGAATTTCAATTTAACTTTAAAAATCGAAATAAAATTTATTAGTTACTTTAAGTAGTCGGAAAATATTGGTATTACATTTATCTTTCTATATCTATCTAAAAATAGGGTTAATTGTAATTGTCTTCAGATTTATAGCATTTTTTTGTAAAGTAGGCATTTAGACGGACTTCCCAACCAGTTTGAGGCAAGTCCGTCTAGTAGCAATAAAATCGTAACTAGTGAGCCAATATGTATGAAAACCTTATCGATAAATGATGAAAAGCTGCCGTTGAAATAAGTGTTTTAAACGTGTGACTATAAGGTATACTTTTAAAGAAAAATAAAATTATTAAAATCAAGGGCAAGTCCGGCATATCTTTGCTGATGATGTACTTTCAGTGGTTGTAAACATTTTCACAAAGTACCCACTTACGATTTTTTTTGTCAATAACATACAAATCAATACACAATAATCTTTATTTGTAAACAAGTAATCGTTAATAATGTAATGTATGAATTCAGAAATGGTGTGGCAAACTATTGCCGGATCTGTAGCTACATTTATAACACTTTCTGCCAGTACGAAATAAATGAGTCTGGGATAATTTTCTAAACCAGATCTTTGTTAAAACGATAAATGTTCACAAAGTCCGATATGATGTGCCATGCTACATGAGTCGGGTATAAAAAATCAGAAATTAAAAAAAAAGGTTGGATAGTTCCATGCTTTCAAAATATGTATTTACAATGTATAAACCTTTAAAGAATACTTATAGGTGATGCTAGTCCTCTTGCAAACATACCAGTGCATCTTTCACTTAATTATTTATTATACACAAAGTATATATGTACAGAAAAATAAACGTAAATAGATTAGATTTACAGAGGCAAGCTTAACCCTGAAAAGAGTTCACTTTCGTAGACAGGCGAATAATACTTACAAGTTGAATAAACAGTATAAAATAATTATAAAATTTGAACTACTAAAAAGGTTGACAATATCTGGAATTAAGGCAAGACCGGCATATGACGGACTTGCCTTATGTATAGTAGACGGACTTCCCAACTATAACATTCGAAGCTTGGATTTTTTCTATTTGTTATAATTACGAAACTAATGCGTTATTTTTGAATCGGACACCAGATAAACATTCCCGAATCTGTAAATGGCCTACGTTATCACAGATACTCGGAAAACTCCTTAGATTTCACACCTTTTTTTTCATTTTTCGACGAGACGTCAAACTTCAACTTCAAGTTAAATTCGCGGAAAAAATTGGATGTCAAATTTTTTCCAACATTAAGATGTTAGCGACATCTATTATCACTAGTTCGAACAAACTCAATGATACTGTTTTACCAACCGAGTTATATGGCTCTAGCTATTCAAAAACGGAAGTTATTGCCACTAGACGGACTTAGGGCCTAGACGGACTTACCCACACTGACCTTATATCTACTTAACTAAAAATGCCGACGCTGTTACTGGCAGATTGGTCTTCACATTTTAGCGTGATGGACGAAGCTCAAACCAAAACCCAGCAATGCGCCCATCACTGTATATTAGCAAAAATAAGTACAAAAGCAGTACTTCCCCGCGCAAGCTCTTTCAAGCTTAGTCCCAAAATCTCCCACTAGTTATCCAGTTAGCCAGATTTTCAGTGTTGAATTCAGTTTTTTCGTTTTCGTTTTTTTTTTGTGAATGACATGGGAATGTTGGTGCTGAAACTCGCTGCGACTAAAAGTAGGAGATTTTTCACAAGAAGCATGATCAAACTAAACAAACTTCAACTCTAAACCCCATTCCCTGTAACAAATGGTACCTCTCGACAGAAGTCGTGTGTCCCGACTACCCTCACAAATGGTGGCCGCAGTACACGTGCCAGTTAGTATGGCGGGTCACAAAACATTGTCTGCGTTCTCGTCTCGAATGAGGACAGCATTTGTTACTTGATCTTAGCTGCAGGGAGGTAATCAGGACAATAGTATAGGTCAAGTTTATGTCGGTGTTTTGCTTAAGTTGTAAGACCACGCCATTTTACCACAAAATTGATAGGTAACTAACAAAAATACCCTTTTTTTGAATACGTCCTTTTAAATAGCATTAATTTCACCATCGAACTAATGTGCAGCCTATCTGAGCTACTGTATGAATGAACTGAATATTTCGATTAGTTCCCCTATTGATACCTCCTCACTTAAGTTTCAAAAATAAATAAAAAATTGAGTAACGGTTGAACACAACATTTAACTCACAGTTAAAGACCAGAACTCATCTACTCTTATCAAATCTAAAGTTCCTTTTTAAGCTCCTTTAACATCCCTCAGTCCAGCCCTGTTCCAACTGTTCGCGGACGGCGCCTTACAAATCGGCCACTTACGTCGCCCAAACAAGACTGGTATAAAACTATTTTTGCTAAAGCACTGCTTTTTATGAAACGAATGAATAATACATGTGTGGTTTATTGCCGGCAATGTACGCGTTATTGAATCAATTTCGGGATTTGCGGTGAGAACGGCAGATATTGCATGGTCGCGGGTTTACAAAAGCTATTTTAATTTACCGATATTATTGTTCAATATTAATAGGATACAAATACGTATAGGATTAAATGAACAAACTTCCCTATAGGATTAAATTAACAAACCTCTCAGACCTACGTGTTTACTTTATTCTATTTGTCTTTGATTCTTTTTACATTTTATTGTGTGAGCTTTTAAAGCTGATCATGACCACGTTTTATGATGGTTTTTGGGGAAGTAAGACGAGTTTTCAGGAGTAATACAGAAACTTTATTTCGGAGCGCACGCACAGCCATTACCGTCGTAGACAGAGAAGGAAGAACAGACATCTTCTTCTAACATTACAAGTGACATTAACAAACTTTGACAGATGAAGTTTACATATTATATCATAATGTTCCAACACTACCCCATAAACTTAATCTTATATGCTAATTAATTCTTAGGCATAAAATATTAACATTTAATCTTATTGCCTAATTACATTAAACTGAAATACACTTGAAAAACACAGAAACAAATCTTACATGCTTTTCCCTAGTTAATGGTTTAGTTAACACATCTGCAATCATTTTATCAGTAGGAACAAAACCTATGCTAACAATTTTTTCATTAACCAATTGTCTTACAAAATGATGCCTAATATCAATGTGTTTGGTTCTTGCATGACAAATTGAATTTACACACAATTTCTGTGCTGACTGACTGTCATTCCACAGAGTTACATTACAATTTATGTTTACACATTCAGATAAAAATGTACGTAGAAAAACCGCCTCTTTACACGCATCAGAGATTGCCATGTATTCTGCCTCAGCGCTGGAGAGAGCCACAGTTCTCTGCTTACGACTTTCCCACGAAACCAATGAGTTACCAATATGGAACACATACCCGGTATAGGAGCGCCGATCTACTTCATTTGCAGCCCAATCCGCGTCCGCGTAGCCAGTAATCTGCATGTCGCCTTTCTCGAACGTGAGACCATACTCTACTGTACCCTTTAAATACCGTACTACTCTTTTAGCAGCCTTCCAATGCTCCTCAGAGAAGCAGTCGTTGAACTGACTCAAGTAGCTCACTGCAAAGCTGATATCTGGCCTGGAACAAACTGATAAATACATTAAACACCCAATTAAATTCCTATAATCAAGCTTGCAGTTTTTATTCTCAGATTTCTTGAGTTTCAATCCAGTTTCCATGGGAGTTGGTGCTGGATTACACTCAGACATGTGAAATCTCTCTAATATTTTCCTGGTATAGCCTGCCTGGTCCAGTGTAATTTTATTTTCATTCCTGGTAATTCTCATACCCAAGATATGACTGGCCTGACCCATATCTTTCATCTTAAATTCTTCTTTGAGATTATTCTTGATCTCCTCCTTCTTGTTCACCAAAGACCGAGAAGAAAACAACATTATATCATCAACATACAAAGCAATAATTATATATCCCCCTTTATGATGATATACATATACACAAGGCTCTGAAGATAATTTTTTAAATTTCAATTTCTTGACTAAAACTCCATTTATCTTCTCATACCATGACTTGGCTGCCTGTTTTAGACCATAAATTGCTTTATTCAGTCTGTATACTTTGTTTTCGCTTCTTTCCTTAATGAAACCTTCTGGCTGTTCCATGAACACAATCTCTTCTAGATCACCATTTAAAAATGCAGTTTTCACATCTAGATGTTCCATTTCTAAGTCATTTTGTGCAGCCAGAGCTAGTAATATTCTAATTGTTGAATATCTTACTACAGGAGAAAAAGTTTCAGAGTAATCTATTCCAAATTGCTGGGAATAGCCTTTTGCTACAAGACGGGCTTTATATCTCAATAACTCCTCGTTTAGCCCTCTTTTCTTTGTAAAAATCCATTTACATTTAACCGGCTTCTTGCCTTTTGGTAAATCAACCAGGGTCCAGCATTGATTAGTAATAAATGAATCATACTCATCTTGCATTGCTGCCCTCCAGTGCTTGCTTTCACAGCTGTTCAGTGCTTCCTGCACTGTCTCTGGAACGTCTATTTCGTCTTGTAACATGCCAGCCAGCTGTGCGTACTCGTGTACATCTTGAAACTCCAGCTCCGAGTCCTCATCTGAAGAACCTGGAACGTAAGTTGGATCCGAAGAGTCATCTGTTTCAACTACCCCTGTTTCATCACTAAGTTCTGAATTATTAAGCCTAAATATGGCTTGTCTTCGCCTTCTATGGACTATGTCATCAGAAACATGATTTATATCAGGAGATTCCTGTGAAGCAGGACTGTTCTCTGGCAACCTACTATCAGAGCTATTTAAATCAATTGGACATTCATATATATCAGCTGAAATGTCTTTGTTATCATCATGTGACATATTCCCCTTAACAAATACATTTTCCAAGAAAGTTACATGTCTTGCTTTGATGCATTTCTTAGGACATGATGGATCAATCAGCCTATACCCTTTACTGTCCTCACAGTAACCCACGAATATGCATTTCCTGCTCTTGGAGTCTAGCTTTTTCCGATTTTCCTCCAAAGCATATGCAACGCACCCAAAAACTCGAATATGTTTGACGTCTACCTTTTTCGAAGTCCACTTTTCCTCTGGAACAACGCCCATGACCGCCTTAGTAGGCGAGCGGTTCTTCAGATAGACAGCTGCATTCACGGCCTCCGCCCAGAACTTCTTTTCCAAGCCCGCATCCTGGAGCATTGACCGAGCCTTCTCCATTATTGTCCGGTTGGCTCTCTCCGCTACCCCATTCTGGGAACTGCATCGCGGTACCGTAGTCTGGTGACGGATTCCGCTGGCTTCCAAAAAGTTCTGAAATGCACGGTTAACATACTCAGTTCCATTGTCACTTCTCAAACATTTTATTTTCCTATCAGTTTCATTTTCTACTAGGACCTTGAAGCTCTTGAATATATTGAAGACCTCATCTTTAGTTTTCAGAAAATAAACCCACGTTTTCCTAGAAAAATCATCAATGAATGTGACAAAATACCTTGCACCACTGAGCGATGCTGTCTGCAACGGACCACAAACATCCGTGTGCACAAGGCCTAAAAGAACCTTAGACCTACTTTTAGATTTCTTGGGAAAAGGCAATCTAGACTGTTTACCTTCAATACAAGCTACACATTTGTTGTAATTAATATCATCAAAATGCATACCTGTAACCATCCCATTCTTCATTAGGTTCATACTTCTGGAGTTGAGGTGACCTAACCTCTTATGCCACACTTCCTGTGTCACCTTGTCCGCAGCACGTCCTATGCATACTTCCTGTGACTCCTCAGGCTTCACCCTAGAACTCATGGCAATCCCTGACTCCCCAATAGTGTCTAGTTTATAGACCCCATTGTTGTATGATGCTGTAGCGACTATCTCATTACCTTTACGCAATATTTTACATTGTTTATTATCAAATTTAACTGTAAAACCCTTCCTAGTCAATTCACTTACTGACAAAAGATTAGTACTTAAATTAGGTACATAATAAACATTGCTAATCAATTTATCACAGTCTTTTAACCTAACTGTCACACTTCCTAGACCGGCTGTTGCTAACTTTGCCCCGTTGGCAACATGCACTTCTAGAGGTTGAACCGCAACGCACTCACTCATTATGTCTTTTCGGTTACACATATGTTGGAACATTATGATTGTTTGTAACTGATGGTTTGTAGCTCCAGAGTCAAGATACCACTGATTGTCTTTCACGTTCACCGCAAGCGCCGTCAGCATTGCCTCCTTGGTGGAATCCTTCCCCTTGGTGCTGGTGTTCCTCGCCTTGCTGGTGTTGGTCGGGCAATCTTTCTTGTAGTGGCCAGGTTTCTTACACTTGAAACATCTCACCGCTTTCCTCACTGTCAAAGCCGATGCTTCTGGTGCCTCAACGTTGTCCTCTCGCCTCTGTGTCTCTTGGAGCAATCTTGACTTTACTCGGTCGGAAGTCAATTGTACATTTGAATTTTCCAAAGCCATGATGAGGGGATCGTAATCTTTAGTGAGCCCACTCAACATGATTACAGCTATAAATTCATCATCCAATGGTGAGTCGATTTCTCGCAGTTGTTGTGCTAGTTCAGTGATCTTGGTAATGTATTTTTCCATGCTGTCCGTCTCCTTAAGTTTCAAGCCAAAAAGTGATCGCAGCAAGCCAAGCCGCCTGCTCAATCCACGATCTTCATAAGCTTTTTGCAAATTGTTCCACGCTTCAAATGCAGAAGAAGCATTGCGCACATGCGGTAACACCTCCGCACTCACCGACAAGCAAATTTTTGCAAAAGCCTTCTGCTGCTTCTTCGCGTCCTTACATGCATCAGCCGAAGATACACAGTCGTACATATCTTCATGCATCAGATACATTTTCATAAGAAATTTCCACGTATTGAAGTCTTGCAATCCTTTCAGTTTTTCAATCGGAATTGATCCGCCCGTCGTCATGCTCGAAGCCATGGTTTTGTGTAGAAATCACACCGTCCAGTATTTGGGAAATCCCTGGGCCCATAACCTGATGGTTTTTGGGGAAGTAAGACGAGTTTTCAGGAGTAATACAGAAACTTTATTTCGGAGCGCACGCACAGCCATTACCGTCGTAGACAGAGAAGGAAGAACAGACATCTTCTTCTAACATTACAAGTGACATTAACAAACTTTGACAGATGAAGTTTACATATTATATCATAATGTTCCAACATTTTATGATTTTATTTGGTTTTAAAAAAATATTCGGTTTTCCCACTTTGATTTCGACTCTGACTTAGTTGACTTAGTTTCATAATCCCCATTGAACAATCCCCATCATGGGGATTTTGATACTTTGAGTCCCATAATCCCAATGATTTTGATGATTTGATGTTTTTGGTGGACAAGTCTATGTTATAATAGTACCTATAAATAGAAATAATAAATAATGTTGGACAATCCACACAACATCATCTAGCCCCAAGCTAAGCAGAGCTTGTGTTATGGGTACTAGAAGATTGACATACTTAATACAATACATTACATAAATAGATATTTTTTATTATACATATAAATACCCAGAATAAATATTTGCAGATCATACAAACATTTATTCCAAAGTGGGAATCGAACCCGCAACCTTCCGCGTCGCAGGCGGACCATCGCCCACCGCGCCACATCGGTCGTCATATAGTAGCTTATCATTTATCACACTTTTGTCGTTTGTCTGCAGGACCTGCAGTCGGAGATAGAGACGCACCGCGATGTGTACGCGTCGCTCACGGGCACGGGCCGGCGGCTTCTCGGCAGCCTCTCCTCGCAGGAAGACGCCGTGATGCTGCAGCGCCGGCTGGACGAGATGAACCAGCGGTGGCACCATCTCAAGTCCAAGAGCATGGCTATCAGGTATGACACTTTTTTTTATACATTATAGGCAAACGCTTGATACCATTTAGAGCAATGACTAGACAATGCATTTCATTGAAAACTAGTGATTAAAATAAAATTAGTTATTGTCTGGAAATTCTAGGTACAGGTTGGTACTTGTATAAGTATTCTATCAGGAATTTAGTTCCCATAGTACAAGCTTTGCTTAGTTTGGGACTAGAGTGTAATGTGTGAATAGTCCATGAATATTTATTACAATTATTGTAGACGCATCGCTCATATCCAGCTTATTTAAATATGTTCCAAAGTCACAAGAGTTTGCTCCGAACTGACACAACGTGTTTTTATTAAACAAATAAATCAGTTCCAGCAATCAGATACAAAATACCTGCACTTTGTAGCATGTAAACATTTATTTAGTCGAATAAAATACGGGATTTATTTTTTACCGCCATTTTCCGATCTGTCATTCGAGTGACGCGTAAAAATGGCGGCTCGCAGTGTTTCAAATGGGCACTGATTGTTACACGCGCTTCGGGGTGTTTTTGTAAAACTGATGTTATTTATATCACTTGGGCTTTTTGAAAGTTATTGCTGTGCTTGAATTATTGGTAACAGTTACTAAAACCTATTGCATATTTTTTGAATAACCATTCTTTCGTCGTCTTCATGTTCTAGCGACTACAAAACTCTTGCAAAAAAACCTGGCTAGAAAATCGGTTCTGCCCGGCTCCGTTCTCCATGGCTATTAAAAAAATGTCTTTTAAATGGAGCCATCTCTCAGGATGCTAATTGTCAATTATTGTCAGTCGCAGTCACGGGCTGGTAACCCAATAACCGAGCCTAGGGCTACCTCGTCGACTCCTAACCGGGTTACATTGGCACGCGTCCCCGCCTCTAATAGCTATTACCTAATGCTGCAAATTGACAGCTTGGTGACTCTACCGCTATTTACTGACATAAAATATAAGATAAGATGCTTCTTCATTATACCTTATTATAACATCAAAATAAACTGTGGTATCTTCTTTGGAAATTAAGGTTCTGAAACGTTTTTATGGGCAAAAACCAAAGTCACATTTCCATAAAGTAATTCAAAAATTAAACCTGCTTTTACCACACCCTTTTCCACAGTATTCTTAGCAAAAAAACATGTTAAAACGAAAAGAAAAGTGTTTTTGTTTGAATAACACCGCGACATTTATTGTGAAACAATATTAAAACTCTTTCAAAAACAAAAAGTTGAAAAACTCAAACAAAACTTATTTTAACTAATTTTGTAGGGTTTCTTCAAAAGGAAAAACTAAGTTTGAAAGGTTTTTTACAGGGAAAAACAGAACTCTTAGAAGATCACTTTGAATTGCGTCTGTTTATCAGATGATTTTGAAATTATATGCAAACTGGACAGTCTATTTTCTATGTCTATGGTCGTATCAAAATCAATTTGACTTGTAATTCCGACATCCGGTTATCTTGACAGCTTATTGACACACATTGTTACGTAGATCCGAGAAACAATGGACATGTGTTACACTAGAATATTATCTATCTCTTTATAGCAATCTTGTAGGATAGCTTATCGACGTCTCTATATGTTTGAGAAGAGTATGTAAAGACTGCAAGACTGTTTGAGAAAAGAGACCATTAAAAAAGGTTTTTTTTTCTAGTTTTTCCTTGCCACAGGTAAATAAACAAATATGCAGAAATTTTACCCAGTGCTAAGTGTTAATTAGTTAATACGTAATTCGTACTCCTGAGACCCAAGATACAGGCTTTTTGCCTAGTTTGGGCCTCGTTGTTTTTCCATTGTAAATTAGATATAAGGTACCTTTGTGTTTTTGTAAAAATGTATGTAAACCTGTGTTCTTTTTGGCAATAAATTATTATTATTTAACACATCACACTCTAGTTTCAAACAATGCAAAGCTTGTAGGTACTATTGAACGAAATTGCTGATAGAACGCTTATATCATTTTTTTTTTGATGGGCAAAGGGCCTAACCCCTTCGACTTATTTTGTGTCTCACAAATCTGTCTCAAACTCATGGATTTAACACAAGAAAGGTTTATTTATACAAATAATGTTTTTTTTAACTTTTCTAAGGTTTAAGGTCCTCATTTTCAGGCTTAGATTTCGTGACACCCTGTATTCCTTTATTTATGCACCTGTATCGCTATATGTAATAGATACCTAAATCTAGTGGCCTATTTAATAAGTCAGCCGATAGAATTGCCTATCGACTACTAATGAACCGATATTACTAATTACGATGTCATCGAGTGATCTAATCTCAAACTATTCTGTTTGAATAATGAAGCATAATAATCTATAATGTATGGTTGTACTGGCCAAAACACCTGTAGTTGGAAAACATATATTTTTCTGTAATTATTTGGATTTATAAAAAAGGGCGGTTTCCTACGGTTAGAAGCACTGAGTGATAAGTCAAAGTCAAATATTTCTTTATTCAATAAAATCACAAGGATCATTTAGATCATATAGAAGGATCATTCAGATACTCTATAAAACGCTCAATTATTGCTCGCAGTTTAAAAAAAAAAGATTATTCGTGATCACATATTATCCGCGACTTTTTTTAAACTTTAACGATAACCTGCGTGGTGGTAATTTCACTAACCTCCCACAAGCGACCACATCACCCAGGCCTGTGGTATTCACAAATCAGATTTGAATTTCCCATTAAATTTCCGAAATATTTAAAGCTTTCCCTGCTCTAGATTGAAGCGTGCAATATGGCCGCCATTGCATGCATAGCTTGGATGCCGAACTTTACCGAAACAAGCCGAAAATTCCCGAATAAGGCCGGCGTGTGTATGCCGAAAATGCTTTGTCTTCGGTTCAACTAATCTTTAGAAAATGTAGACGCGTATGGGGTCGACGCAGAGTTTGTTTAAAAACTAATTTTATTAATAAACACCAGAGTGGACAACGACTGTGAATCTAGCTAATAGCTTGACCACACCTCAAACAGATTAATAAAAAAGATGAATCAAAATGTGATTATTTATAATACTCACTAGGAAAGCGCACGGATACCAAAAAAGTTAATTACCGGACGTAAAAAGACGTTTTATTTGAGAAAATCTCTATGTTTGTAGAGTCCCACACCCTGTTTACCGATTCATTGCCACATAAAACAAGATGGCGGTTTTCAAATCACTTTATTGTCCGCATTTACGCTCCGGAAACGAATAAACCTACGTCGGTGGGACTCTTGAAATAATTGCTTATTTTAGTAGCAGATAAAGTGTGTAAGTCTCCTATTTGCATTCAGATGTTAATTTTAAAGTACTCGGTGATTTTGGGTTCAGTCGTAAACTGTTTTATAGACTGATGAAATATCTACTCACAGGCTACCTCGACCTTGGGAGGGAGCGAAGCGAGCTTCATTCTATCTCGTAATCCTAATTAGTTACTGTCAAACTTTTTTCTGTAGCATTGATAATATCAACCTTTCTACCTAACTTAAAAATCTGTGAAAAATGTTCGTTAAGCACAGAGTAAGGACTTCAAAGTTGTTGAGATCCACAATATTATTTTACTCCTCATAATCTTCTCTCATGTTTACCTACTGGTAATATATTATTCCTATAAATGTTAGTGATGCGCGTTATATATGCTTTATTACTTTTAAATAAACCGCTGCACATGACACCCCGCCTCACAAGTTCACAGCCCTGTCTCCAGAGTTGTTTAGATAACTTGGCAGTCCTGCGGTTTGTCCTGTTGCGGTCTGCTCAGGTGGACCTCTGTTGGACCCTTTGACGTCACTGTCTATCGCTACATTTTCCTGACCACATTCTATTGTTGTCTATGGTATTTATTTTTGTCTACACCTGACTTTTGTGGGATAAATCCACTATCTTCGATTCTTCATCTTATCATTATAGAACTTACCTATGATAACTTGGCATAGTTTACACTACACTTGACTTCACTTAAATGTATTAAGACCAATCAATAATAAAAAAATATTGGTTTGAGAGCGAGAAAAATACATTTTTTAAAATTCTGTTCTTTCACGCGTCAAGTAAAGAATTCTTACCCCTGTGTTTTCTTACAGAAATCGCCTGGAAAGCAACGCAGAACACTGGTCTGCGTTGCTCCTCTCGCTGCGAGAACTCACCGAGTGGGTGATCCGGAAAGAGACTGAGCTGAACGCACTAGCGCCCCCTAGGGGAGACCTCAACGCACTCCTCAAACAGCAGGTAAAGTGGTTACTTACGTTACACACGGCTAAGATAAATAACTTATATGAAGGGCATCAGCCAATCAGGATCCTGCATGGAAATGATCGTGTTTACTACAATCTTTGACTGGAACTCGGGGTGTAAGTAGATAATAATAACTTTCTGTTAGCCGTTAGTGAACTTCCTTAGTAAATAGGTATATAGTAATATTGAGCCATTCATAGGTATGGATTATTCGCATTTCTGAAATACCGGTATTAATATTTGTACCTACCGGTGTTGTGGGAATCTTTACAGTATCGAAATCAATCACCATACAATACCGTTAACAGTTGAAACGGAGTACTTACATACAAAGAAAATGAGGCAGACGAGTAGAAATGGTAACATTTTCCATTAGATATTAACAAATAAGTAGCTTTAAATAACTGAAACGCACACTACCCATGTGTTACGTCGGCAATAAATAATTTGACCGCACGCTAATCCGCGCGCGCCTAAATCAGGTTTGCCGCCAGAACGCGTCGCCATTTTGGTTATCGCGCTTGCCACAAAAACGTTTTTGCGAATTATTTTAAGAGATTTATAGCTATGTAATGATTTAATAGTTTTAGAGTGTTAGGAGCAATCTACAGGTAGAGTTTTTCAGAGTTATTTTTGATCTGGTTTCAAGCCAATGATTATTTTGAATTAGTCGAAAAAAAATGGGTAGCTAAACAACCTTTAAAACATATAAAGGCGGCGCGGCGTCTGATTCTGTTTGTTCATAATGTTTATCGCAGCTGTATCTCTGAATTTTTTTTTTCAGGATGACCACCGTGCCTTCAGAAGACAGCTGGAAGACAAACGGGCGCTGGTAGAAAGCAACTTACTAAGTGGACGACAATACATCGCGAGTGAGCCGCCTCTATCGGACACCAGCGATACTGAACGTAAGCTTACGAGTAACTTTATTTTTACAGTTTTACATCATATTTGGAATAAACTTGATCGTGAGTTTGTTATAATATATTTATTGATGAATATAATTATACTTTGGGATCGCACTCTAGGTTAGAAGGCGGGCGTTAGTATTTTCTCCTTGCCATCGTTTCTCTCATTTTTATTGTACCTTTGTTTTGTTCCAAAATAAAATGAATTGTTATTATTAACAACAAAATCTCATAGGCACAAAGCAATAAGCCCCTAATAATGGTAGGTGTACCTATAGCAAATTAAATATGATGCAAACCTAGAGTAGTCACTTGCTACGCGAGCTACTGCCCCGGGCGTCGGCTAAACCAATCACAGACTACTGTCATCCACGCTGCCAATAGAGACTAAAGTGCTTTATTACCTGAGGTATTCCCGCGGTAAAGCGGTAATTCAATTTAATAAAAAGAACATGACACTCTGTAATGGGTTTTGGCAAACATGGACTTATCCTATATTATTGATTTTTAAATTTGGCCATTTCTCATCTCACAATATTGTTGGTCTTTTGAATGAAAACTATTATTATTTGCTACTTTTTCTAAAACCCTTGTTTCCTATGTGTTGGAATAACGACTTATTAAAAAAAAGGTTTCAAGCGCGCTTTATAAGTACTTAAATCAAATTCAAGAATATATTATTAGCGTAATAAATTTATCGAACCCATGTTTACAAAAGTCAATATCTCGCTAAAACAAAGACATAGTGAATGAATGAATGATCTAGTGAACGAGTGAACGCAATTAGAAGCGAGCCGAGTGCGCTAATTGCGAATTCCGTGCGGCGATGGACGGCCAGTGTTCAATCAATCTGATCACAGGGGCCCACTAAGTGTAATTAATTTAGGGGTAGTGACAATGACATAGGTACTACTAAAAATTAGGGGCGCCATAATAAACAATCGTTATGTTTTATATTTAAAGCATCAGTTTTTTATTAAATACATTTTATTATTTTCTTAACTGATGAAAAATACATGTAAAGGCAATTAATGGTCAAATTTTGTTAGTAAAAACATTGAATACTGCAATTACTAGCTAATTATTCACCAATTAAAAAAGGCTACTTTTTGCACACGTTTCCAAACGTGTTAATAAAAATTAATTAGGTGTTATTACACGCATGTTAACTTTCAAATTAAGTCAATGTCTATATTCGTATATTTCAGTAAATCACAAGTATCGATATATATAAAATAAGTTTAGTACTTAAACATTATACACTAGGTGATTAGAGCCCCCCTCCTTTCTTGCCACCTCAGTCCGACTCTGGCTGCAAATGTGAAGGCGCCTTCCAATCATCCGAGCACCGATTGATTGGTCGACGATTATGTTTTTGCGGTTTGATAGCTCTCTGGAGATTAGAATCTCATCGGTTTTAGATAATACTACATTTACAACTCTCTGAATTTATGCATGACAATTTCTAGTTTTGCGAATTCTATCTAGTACTGTAGGTACTTAACTACAAAAGGGTATATCTATACAATGTCTTGCATGTGTAATAAAATTATTTGTAAGAATAATTTATTTCGTGGAAAAACTCAAGAGAAATAATGCTTCATGAATGATTTATTTATTTATTTATTTATTTATTACAATTATGATAGCTAGCTTACAGTATTACCCAAAACGCTTACTATCTTAACTTTATACTTAGATACATTATCAAAGACTTACATATAACGTGAAGGCTATCATTAAATATGTCAATATGTTGAACCTCGTGGACATATGCGTTTAGCAGTGTAAGCGCTCTTAGAGTTGGTGCGTTGTTTGCGTGGTGAGTGCGCGGCGTATGGCACGCAAACAGTTGATGCTGACGACGGCCGCAGCGTACGTAGTTATTTGGTGCATATAATGAGATCTTGCTCAATATGCTCGGATTATTTACTTTATTTCGCAGAACAAGAAGAAGTTAATTTCCGATCAGGGACAAGTTTGCTAAGCTTGTGAAGTAAAATATAAATGTTCGCGGATATCAAGATGGGGCTAAACAATTCTTTGAAATCTTCATATTGTAAATACTACTTACTTAAATAGTTTGTTTTTTTAGCATCAATCGCAACAGGTTACCGACTCTTAAAAAATGATTTCTTTCAGTGTTTTTCGTCACCAATTGAAAGCACTTAACTATAACTTCAGTAAATATGAGCACGCCGCGCCTGTTATTGCGTTGTTTAAGTATGCGCATATTCAGCAGACTATCACCTGACAGATTCTGATAGCCGCTGGCTAACGAACTGAAATTCACATTAAAACGACAGGAAATTATACTTTTAGAATTGTTTTACGTTCGCAAGCAGTTGTGTTATTTTATATTTATTAGCATGATTAATTTCAAGCAACTTGCCAGTGTTACCCAATTCATCAAATTTACTTCAAAGCAGCGATGTTGTCCAAAAAGGTCTGATTTGCCTTAAAACAAGTCTTATGTGAAATCAGTAAAAAAAAAGCCCTATCTGGGTCAGTTAAAGACGTATAAAGAGTCGAATGCGTAAATCGAAGCGCGCATTGAGCAAGTCGTAAATTTGAAAATGGGTTTCGGACCTTTTGCTAGAGATGGGAAAAAGCTATAACTTCACGGTGTTCTTCATATATATATCTCGAAGCTTTTTAGATGTTTTACTTGAATTTCTTAAAAAAAATAACATTTATATTTTCGTCAACCTCATTATTTTGGTAACTTATAAGCACAACTTTGCACAATCGTTTTGTTTTGTTGATTTCACAAATATTTAGGAAATTAATTGTATGCTTACGCTTTTATTATATGTATTATACGCCATCTCACAGGTCTTCCTAGTTTGGGTACCTATGTCATCCATCCTGAATTGTAAACTAAGGAAATATCACATGTTAGACGTAATGATCTGTAAAGTTTGTCGTTAACAAATAAAAAAAAATGTATGTACATGTCTCAAAACATACATATATAACTTTAGTGAAAACAAATAAATAACGATTGTTTTATTCTAATTCGAAAGCCACCCCTAGCACCCGGTCCAGCAACCCTTCATAGCCATTTTATGGAGTAGCATTTTTATCAGAACCCGTATTATGACGGACATAACTCACGCGAATCGAATTTGTGTATTTCAGTTATATTTATAGTCTGTGAAGTATCGATGAGTGAATGGTTCTGTATCTGTGGACAGTGGATGTTTGTCACTGTTGCTGGAACCGTTTGTATTTCTGAGAAATAACAGAGGAGCTCGTAAAATATCGAGTTGGTCGAGTGCGTTTTGAAATAGATGTGCTATGAGAAATATAAATCGCTTGCAGTTTAAGAAATGTTGTGTGGTTTTATATTGTAGAGGCAACCTCATTTTATACAGCTTTACCTTGTCTTTCTTAAAAATATGTTATATGAAATCTTTTGATATTTATACCAGGTACATATATGAATATAGGAGCCCTAGTACACAAGATGAAAAAAAAAATAAAGTGTAAATACCTACGCTAACAGTAATAAAAATTTTATTCGCTATTTAAGAGTTTCTCCAGTATTCAGTATTTTCCTTTAATTTCACAGATCAAACAAGCCTCATTCAGCGAAATTAATTATCATTCGTTCATTCACTCCCGATTCACATACTCCGTGCCGGTTCACAAAAGGTATTCATGCAAGGGTGGCCAAAAAATACGTCCTTTCAAATACCATCTTTAATTAAAATACTGAAAATCTCGCGTATTTTCAGCGTTTCTGCAACTACGTACATGTACAACTCAATTACTTTTTAGGGTATTATTTGAGTTATTTTGCAGTGAAGTTTAAGGTTTAGTTTCGGTAGATTAATGCTGTTAATTATGTTTTTAAGATACCATGAATTATGAATTAAGAGCGTAAAATAAAAGTATTTACTCGCCTTACAACTCGGTTATTTGTTTTTATAATTATAACGCCCATTTTATTTTTAATGTTTAAGCAGATAGGTATATAAAAAGCAGTACTAACAGTTACTTAAAGGGTTATTAAGAGCACTTCAAGTCTCATGATTGTTAAAACATTTTTTATGGAAGATTTTCACCTGGAAGGTACGCAGACCCTACAACACAAGCCTATTGTGGCTTAGTGTAGATTCTTCTTTACATCACAAAACTAATGTTATGCCATTACATAATTAATATATTAATTTTACCACCTATTTGTAGATAAGATCTATTATGTAATGTTTATGGAACAATAAATTTTATTTATTTATTATTTATTTATGTTCGTGAAGAAATAACTTACGAAACAAAAAAGTTATGACAGATTTTGGATGAAAGCATTGAACAAAAATACCAGCTTCGTACGTTTTTCTTCCAAAAATACTTGTCTCTTCAAAAGATTCGTGAACCTTTTTAGATCCTTTTTTGAACCACTTGTTTTGTAGCTCTCTCAGACTTTAGGGTCGCTTTTAAAATCCAAGAAAGCATGCAATACGACGAAATTAGTGCTTTAAAACCCGAGGACTTTTCAGAAGATGCTATTATAATTACAGTTTTGTCTGATAGGTAAAAAGTAATAAGATGTGCAACAAGGTTCTGCAAATATAATAAATCCAGTCTTTGATACAAATTTTAATTTTAAGAGTTGCGCTTCTTATATAAGTAGACTTGCCGTTTCGTCTCAAATTAAATAACGCATAAATCTTCCTGAGCATCTCATTTAAAGAAATTGTGAATTTTCTTCGTTATTTTTCAAAACCGTAGTGCAGCTGCAACCTCGGGAAGTAACAACGTAATTATTGAATTACCTCACTTGAGAATCACGCTCCAAATAGTAAGTGGTTGGCACGCCCATTAACTAGGGGATGAACTTAACTGAGACCACTTAAATTAACAGCAAACAAACTAACATTTAAAAGGCTTTTTTGAGATTTGAATTTTAGGTTTTTTTGTGTTTGTTTCCTTGACGAATACACGCTAATAAATACGTTTTTTATTATGTTAGATACTCATTCAAAAATGTGTGAAATAGAGACCAGTCATTACTTTCTAACGAATTCTCATGATTTCACCTGAACGGACTCAATTTTTTTCTGCTACATATTGATTTATTTTTCCGAGATATAAACACTTATGAAATGTACTCCGTTTAACACAGTACAACAAGTACTTAGTTCAGAATCATCTCACAAGCCGTAGGTATACACTGTCAATTTTAATTAGTCCATTGTACCGAACGTCTTATAAAATGTGTTTTCCCTGTATTTTGAGGTCTGCCACGTTACGTCTTAGTAAGTGTTTAAGAACCCCTTTTAGTCCGCACTGGCTACGCCCCTGCCTTCAGCTGCAGATATTAAGTGGTCGGCGCGCGGTGACTTATTTGATGAGCTGTTTTTTAGCCCCCGGCTGCGGTGGTTTAGGAAATGTAATGAAATTAAATTACTGGGCGCTGGTATTTATTCTGTGGGGGATTTTCCGGGATGGAACGTTTGTGACTCGGTTTCTGGTAATGAAAAAGTTGTGTGCACATTTGAAGTATTTTGAGGCCGGGTTTTTGATTAACATTTTAATACAGTACAAATTCTTCTGTAGTTGCAATATGAAGTGTTGTTTTAGATTTCGACTTAAAAAGTTGGAGGTTATCATTCGATCATATGTTTTTTATGTCACACTATTTCCCCGCCATTTATGAACTCACTTACTCTTGTAAAAATCTGATGACGGATTTCAAATATTCTTTTCTAAACCTCAACGGGGCAGTCTACTTACACAAAAAATATAAATTCGTTATTGGCTTTATGATATACTTACGTCCAAGGTATATTGTATACCCTGAGAGCTGTGAATTTTGTTGACACAAAAAATAAATAATAATAAATAAATTCTTTATTGACTAATAAATTGATTTACGATTGTTAAAATTAGCCCTACAATAGGCGGTCTTATCGTATATTAGTTATCAAAGAGTTTGTACTGTTTACAGCAAGTCGCGACAGTGAGGGCGACTCGCGCGGCTACCGGTCGGCCGAGGAGCAGGCGCGCGAGTTGGCGCGCTCCATCCGGCGCGAGGTCGCCAAACTCGCGGACAAGTGGAACTCGCTCGTCGACCGCAGCGACGCCTGGGGACGCTGTCTGGATGATGCTGTACAGGTACGTCTTAGATCAGTACTCACTAAGGGCTATACACGCCATGGTAGCGCAACCAGTCGCCGCTACCAACAAAATGTACGTTTGGTTGTGCGACCAAACGGACACCAGGCGAGTAACTCTCTATAGAGCTGTATACATTTTGTTGGTGGCGTCCCGGTGAAATATAGCCCTATACATCATAATAGGTAGTAGGTACCATCTCGTTTTCATGAGATCGTGGAGGAATCGTAATTATCGCGGAAGATAGAAGTTCAAGCAGTGTTTATGTAATGTGTGATAATAAGTGATAACCCAGCAATAATCAATTTTAATATTTCTTTATTTAGTTTAATTTTAAATTAGACACGTCGACTGGTACAGCAGTAGGTAGGTACTAAGTAATGTTATTGGTCGCGCATACAACCTCATTGAGTACAGCGCCACCTAGCGACTACAGCTTCAAACTACTCGTCAATTACGATTCAAGCAGACGTTTCTAGCTTCAAATCACAGATGGCGCTACCGGTATCAATTTGACCCAAAGCTTTGGAGAGCTTTTAAACACCTATTTACATAAAATAAAAGGGCTAGTAATCCGGATGTCCGTCACAGAATGGAAAAGTGACAAAGCGGAATGCTCTTTGTGTTATTATTTGAGACGTGATCTGACAGGAAGCGTGTGTGATGGAGCATTAATGCGCACGCGCAGATCACGCCTTTCGACCTACATAGCTAGGAGTCGGTCAACTAACGCTTTATAGTGCAACTAGTACGTACTTTGAAGGGAGTGTTTGAATGATCATCATACTTGAATGAAACTTGGATAAGTCAATTAGTAGGTCCTACATGCAGCTGAACATACCTACTTGGTGCATTTATGGTCGCTATATTGTTTAAATAAATTTTCATATTAATCTTCCTGTATTAAAAAGTATATTAAGAAACCACCTACTAGCCCATTATTTTAGTAGGTTCAAATTAGTTTAATTAAGTAAGTACTTACCTTAAAAAATTTCATCATCAGTACCCACTAACGTTTACCTAAACAAATGTAATATATACCATATACCGGTATTGTAACATTCTGCTTGAAAATACCGGTTCACCATTACCGGGTATGAACGGGTATTTCAATCCAGTGCGGCTGCGACCATGATCGTAAATTAGTACAAGTGGTAAGGAATAAGGGTGCTATTATGGAACCATTAAATTGATCAATGGCTGCTGATTGGTGCAGGCGATCGAGGATCCCTTCCGTGCCTAGACTGATTCTATGTTTTAGTTGCTAAATTAGTAACTAGTAGCTCGCCCTGAAATTCGATCCGAGATATTTTATAGAAGTAAATGACGGAACCAATGTTTCATTGAGTTCGTCCGCAGTGCTATAAATGATGGAAAAAAATGATGAACTTACCTATAAAAATAAATTATTACACTAAAATTACCAACCGAGGACGTGCTCAATCTATATTAAAAACAACTTTAAAATCTCATCATTATTAATGTCTCGTTTTAACAGGAATCTAGAATGTAATTTATTAAGACCTATGTTAGAACAAGTTTTTAATTTAATAAATTAATAATTTAATACAAGAATTACTGCTTGCGGAAACAACTACAGTAGTACTTCCCAAAAGCACCAGAAAGCTCTACTACTGGTCTAGGCTAGATATATCGTAAAACAACCGGTATTGTCCGCACCCGGAGGCTAGTCCCTACACTGCAGTGCACAGACAGAGGCAGTCACGGTGAGTGCGCCGGTACAATGCCGTGCACGGACATTGTTCCCTCGTCATTACTAGATTCTCTAAATTGTCGCGATAAATGCTCTGAATTCGTTCAGGCGCAGCACTAAATTCATTACTGAAATAACCGGAAAACAGTGTGGGACGGAATAGATTTAAACCCTATAAAGGTAGCAGCGATATTTTGAGTTCTCACCCAAAATATTTAACTTACAAAATTTGTGTACATAACGCAGAAAATAACGCAGTCCTTTTTTTGATAAAACGGAAATTAATGAAATGAAAATTTATGTGACTCATAAAAATATATGTTTATTGATACCTATCTAGGATAGCCGACTTTTAAACTCTATGCGAATCCTTCCGTTTAATCACCGATTAGTATTGTTTTAACATTCGAATTTCAAGCCGTTTATTTATTTAAAATTTATATTGTTCCTCTACTATTTCAAATAGCAATAGATCTTAGAATAGTACATAAAAAACGAGTATTTGTTAGTCAGTTCGCTCGTGGGTAATTAAAATAGTTGGTTGATTCATGGCACCGCGCCCAGGCAGGGCTCCGCTGAACCAAGTAGAACTTTGAATACGAAGCCATGCCGATTCTACGAGTTCCAGTTATGTGGGAATTTACTCTAGAACCGGGTAAACTGTCTTGGTGAATTATTGATCACAGACAAATACATGTTTCTGATTTTCTTCTAAATTAAATGATGAAGTTTCAAAATAAAAAACAAAAGTATAACGTTATCCAAATAGAGATAAAAATGCGTAATTCTAAATAGTTGTGTTATAAACAAATTAACACAATAATTAAAAAAAAATGACACTCTTAAATCTTTTTTTGTTTTGGTACCTTCTTAAAACAAATTTATCAAAAACCAACTGTTTTAGAACACGGCCTCTACAATGTCCACCGTGACTAATATATTATATCTGGTCATAAACCTGTTTAGTTTACAACACAAAGAAAGATATTAAATAATATCGTTAGGTTTCCGTGCAGAAACTAGTCCACAATATATTGACAAAACACTTCGTCCTGTAAAGTTTCGAAGCCAGCACTAGTCTATCGAGTCGATGGTTTGCATGTCGATA
This sequence comes from Ecliptopera silaceata, assembly GCA_932527185.1. Taxonomy (NCBI): domain Eukaryota; kingdom Metazoa; phylum Arthropoda; class Insecta; order Lepidoptera; family Geometridae; genus Ecliptopera; species Ecliptopera silaceata. Next base: position 464,031 of record OW052210.1, read on the forward strand.
ACAACGGCATCGTTATCTGCTCGTTATGCCACCACTTGCGATGAGGGCGACTAGTGTTGTGCTGACTATCGATATTCAAATACAATATTTTTAAATAAATTCTGTGTAAAAATATTATGAAACAAATATTTTGAACACAACTTTCTGTATAAACTCACGGTAAATAATCATGGTAAATGTCCGCTAAAGAAAACTAAATTTATAAGTGATCGGCTATATGAAATTTAATAATTTAACAATTGAGTATCTACGTAATTTACTAGTTGTAGCAAAATAAGAGCAAAATAATAAAAACGAGAGAAAATGCTAAGAAAAAACATTATTATTCTTGGAAGGCTCAAGAAATCCAGACAGACCACTTTCACTGCACGATTATTTCGAGCTTAAACATAATTTACTTAGTTTCTCTGAATGGGGCTTGCGAGCTGTACTGTATCACATTCTAGTTTATAAATAAACCTAACTTAAAGTGAACTCAGATGCAAATAAACTATTACAGAAGACTTACAGACTTACCTATGTAAAAAAAATGTATTCTTTGCTTCTTCAGTTCTGTGGTCAATTAGATAAGAAAAAAACTTAAAAGATACTTTACACTAGAAAGTAGGTTAGCAAATATATTATAACATGTTGACTAAATGTTCAAAAAATGTTTTTTTTTCATTTGTCATGTCAAGTGTCACATCTTTTAAAAAGACTGAAATATTCTGTCACTATTAAAATCGATATCGATAAATCCAAGTGCTGCCCTAAATATGACACTAGCATTCTCGTTAGCCATCGGTAGGCTGCGATTTTTCTTCTATGCGATTTTATTTATGCAGTTATATGCGACCTAGAGCAATCCTGTGGAATGCTTTGACAATTTTGAGTGCTGTACAAACCAACACACCGGTATTTTATATTTTATGATGACATTTCCAAAAACTGGCGGGTTTTGATTTGCTCGGCTGAAGTATTTTTGTATGAAGCTTGCTGTGGTATTTTATTTATTTTGGACGTTTTAGTGATTGAAGTTTTTAGGCTGTGGAAATAGTCGGCGAAGTGGATTGTACAAGCAACTTTGGACTTCTTTTATTGATGAGTTTTCTGGGATTTTGTCATAGAACGTGTTTGAAAGTACTTACGTCGCAAAATACCGTATTATTTTTACCTACTTACTTGCTTATCACTTTACCTACTTTTATTTTTATTACCGAATTTTCTAAGAATTCATTTATTTGTCTTAGATTTTTTTTCCATCCTCTTAGCCTAATCAGCGTCGGAATGGTCTAAGCTAGACCGGGAGTTTTTCTGAATGTTTCTTTCAAAAAGGTTTGTGTCAGATATATTTTGATAAAGCCCATAAGCTGATATATCCACAAAAATAGTAGCGCAGCACGACAAGACGTGACGGCTTGTGACGGGGCGTGACACCGCATACATTATCTGAAGTGCTGTTTGCATGTCGTGTGCATCAGCGTTGTACTGCACCACGTCTTGCAAGTCCACGCTTGTAGGAACAGCCTGCTATCATCATTGCTGAGAAATTCAATTATAAAAAACTTTATAAGTAAATCAATATGGGTTCTATCGAATTATAAACCACATTAACTGAATAAGATTCCTTCCATTTAACATTTATTTACGATCAGGAACTAAACAGTTAATAAACAGTTACCTGCGCTGTAAATCAATCCTTATTGTATTGACATAAGATTATTTTTATATTGGATAGATGTGAAACTCTCGATTCAATATATTCCGACAAAAACAGGGCATACGAGCACTACGTAATGCGTGCCACCTAGAATCACGTAGTACATATACAATAATAATATAGAACAATTCTAAATGATCTTTGTGATTTTAATTGATATAATATATGACTATATCTGTTAAATTAGAATAAGAGATAAACAGCCAACACGTCTTATTTATCTACAACCAGCGTGTGAGACAAGTGTTAACTGAAACTGCTTACATTGTGTTCAAAGCGACCCGAAATTAGGATATTTCACTCATTGAGTAAATTTCAAAATATTTATTAAAACGGTAAATTGTCGATTTACTTACCAATATTTATATTTATTGTCATTTACATTTTCTCTTACAAGGGTCATAACAACGATTTATACGAGTTACAGTTCCATGCGATAAATCATAATTATTTACCTTATGTTTGCTATTAGATGGTGGTAGTTTGCGAAATTACAAGTAATAAATAGTGGTAACGGGTGTTTGTCTCTTATATACAATGTAGGACACATAGACAACCTAGGTACTCTAATCTAGATAGTTTAGGTCTACAATCTACAATGTATCGACAATGTAATAAAATCCCTTGTCTAGCTAGAGGAATAAATCTAGATTTTTGTAAAAAGTATAATAATGCTAGAAGCCAAGTACCTCTCCTAGTTTAATCATCGCTATCTTTGATCTTAGAACATATTTATTTTATTTCAATGAGTTTAGTAGATCTTGCTAATATGAACTATTTAAGCGTTAAATATTTTTCATCCAAAATAGGCTGTTGTAACATATCCTACTTTAAGATTGTTTTACAACAAATGATCCTTATTTTTACAAAAAGAGGTATCGATGCAAGAATAGTGTTTATACGTTGTTTATATGTATTGATGTACCTAAAAGCTCGTAATTTTAGCAATAAGCCTGATGACGTTCATTGAGGCGGTCAGTTAAGAGCATGTTACATTGAGAGATATGGGGGTCACAGCATTCCTCTCTGTGCTCATAATATTATATTATAAGATAACGGAACGGATCAGATCATATTTTGATATTAAGTATGTTTTTATTTAATACTATTAAAATATATTTTTATTAAAACCTTACCTATATATTTTCATGAATTTCATGATGAATCTCAAACTTTTGAAACGAACTACAAATACACCTACAAATAACCTTGATAGGTTTAAACATAATAAAAAAATTGTTATTTTAACTCTCTCTGATTTTTGCAAGCCTAACTAAGTACGTATAAACAATATTATTATGTGCGACGAAATATAAATAAATATTAATAAATACATACCTTTTATACAGATAGGAGACTAAGATAAGATAAATATCATAAATATCATATTATATAATACATCTTGTAATAAAATATTTAGAATTAAATAAATCCAAAAAACATGCTGTTATTGGTGACCCGACTTCAAATATTTAATATGCTCTACAGTCTAACGTAACCAAAATAGACTTTAAAATCAAAATATTTATTCCCCAAATAAGCCTCACTGTAATCAGCTAAACAAATATGCTTAAATAATTAATGACACAATACCGATTATTAATTATCTGCGATAACTGTGGTCTGCCGCACTCGTTTGTGCTAATAAATTATAATTGTCGGGTAGTTTTTCAGTTTAATTTAACGTCTAGCATTTGTGACACGCTTGCTAAAATATATATGTAAGTACTTTCGATGGAGAAACCCACAACCAAATTAAACCTGGATTGTGCCCATTACGTCTGTTCCTCTATTGTGACTTTTCGCATATCAAAAGTTTGAAGAAGCTTGGTATTAGGGTCAGCAATTTTCCGCAAATATTTTCAGCAAAATAGACTTAATCCTCGCGAATAGTCCACCCCTTAGGGGTGCATTTATGAGGTTTAATAATATATCGTTGCCATAGCAACGACCGGCCCTTTGGACAAGCCGTAAACACGAGATCACTGGTGACCCCTGCACAGATTATAATTCGGACATGAAAATAAATAATTATATCATACATAATATGTATGATATAATTATTTATTATTATTTTATTTATATTATATTAATTGCCCTCGCTATATATTATATAGCGAGGGCAAAACCCATAGGCCTTTATTGTAGTTATAACATCTTAACAAACCAAAACGTAAGGGAAAATATTGTGGTCGATCTATACTAGCTGCTTATGACATTGATGACAAGGTGGCTGTCTCATTTCAAAAGAAAACCCTAATAATAAAAATATAATGATACATTAGTGGATACAACAGGGCTCTGTAACAAGCAGCTATTATTGAGCCCATCTCCTCGTTCCAAAATGATATACTTTACAAGATAAGTTGTACCAAATACGAGCTGCAAAACCCTAACTAAGAAATACACCAGGGAATCATGTATACTCAGTACGTTAGTAGACCAAGACGTTAATGTTGGTAAACAAATTTGTACTAAATGGCTCATGCAAATGTGCGCTAAACTGTTAGTTTACTCGTGATGAAAGACAGAGATAACATACATTAAACAAACAAACACATACGCCTTTTTTTCTATTGTCTTTACCTACTCTGTTTAACCCGTGCTTAGTAGACCCAGATCTATAAGTTCTGCTAAGCTCCAAAAATCATCAACAAATCGGTCTACTGCTGGACGTAGTCTCTCCCACAACGCGCTACTGAGCCCGGTCTTCGGCTCTTCTCCGCAAATCTTTGTTAGATATTGCCGTTCAAAAATAAATAATTCATATTTTCCTCCGTTTAAAGATGTTTAAAACAAACGTATCTAAGCAAAACCCGACCTTATTGATATTCACATTTAACAGATAAATTAAACGCTAAGCTAAGCTTAGCCGATCGAACCCGTTGTCATCGAGAAAAAGGGTTCATTACCATTTTGGAAAACAGCCAGCTAGCCATGTGTGAACTTACGGTGCTAATATGCTAATGTGCACTAGAAATGTACAGGTTTAGTGGTGGTAAGCTCTTCTGCCATCTAAAGTCCGAGGTTCGTGATTTTTCTATGCGAAACCTTTATGTGCAGCGAATATGGAGTGGTTGTTGAGTACAGAAATTAGCGTAAATAGAGTGTTTATCTGTACTTTTTACAAAAACATAGTATTATATAAGCTATGTCAAACAAACAAAGGATTATGAATCTTTCAATCTATGTTAGTATAAGGAAATCAAGAGTCATCAAAGTAACAAAATCAGATGTTTCTGAAAAGTGCATTACGGAAATAGACTAACAAATTAAGATTCTAGAATAGCTACTTGCTCACGTACCAAAACTCTCCTGACACGACACGGCACTCTACAAAAGATGCTAGATTTATTATAAAATAGGCTAGAAAGCTAGACTCAGTGACGTGTTTAGAGGTGTACCTATGATTAACGTCATAGCTGTTACTTAACCCGGAATCGAACCCATTACCCCAGGGGGCCATTGTCGCAACATCCTGTGTTGGGTCGACGCCCGGCGCCGACGCGAGAGTCGCAATATAATTGTTGCAATAAAGATGTGTGCGCAATGATTCGTGAACTTTGGGTCACTTAATGAGGCACTATTATTTAAATACCGTGACGGACGAAAATAGGGACATGGAACCCTCTTCTGCATCCGTGCAGTTTGTGAAAAAAACACGCCAATACGTTGCTATAAAGTTTTTTAAGATATGAAATAAGCTTATTTGAATCGGTAATCAGCCTAAATTAAGTATATTTAGGATTTGTAAGGTAAATAACGTTTATCACTCTATGTCATAAGAAAATATTTTGTACCATGTCACCAACCCCCATCAACCCTTCACACAGGAGCATCTCATCATTTGATTTTTTTTTGCTGAAAATACAATGCAAACAGAAATAGTGAAAACTGAGTCAAACGTCCCCGTGCCCGTACTAAACTGTAATGTCAGCATTCCGAATATCAGCGAGGAAATTGAGTTTTAAACTACCCACATTGTATTAAACATCATTGTAATACTTCCCGGAAATATCTTTAGAATCGTAAGATAAGCAAAAATAATAACGCCTCGCTCTGCAATGGATATTAGTCTTTAAGAAATCCACCTATTTAATCGTAAGTCTTAATAAATGGGTTTAAAAAAAATAGGTAAGTACTGTGACTGTAACTCAGATACTAACTAAAGCGTCCGAGTTCGTTTAGTTCCACCCCGGGGACACGTACAGGGTTATGAAAAGGAAACTCCTGCAGACATGTGAATCATCCCCTATCACATCACATCACACATGTACCTACTGCCGAACACACACTTCTTCACCCCTAGGCTTTCAATGAAGTTTTTAGTCATAAAATAGATACAAGTTGATTTTTACTGTTTTTATCCATCTGTGGGTCAAAAAATATACCGATTGTTACGCTCATTCTATCGTTTATTTCAAAATCAGTCGCAAATAAACAACACATACGAGTGGACGTTTTAATAGGAATTATTCAAAGTAGACCGTAATACGACACCGATGTTATATAGTTTTTAGTTATTAAGATGTAAGGCATTTAGTATCCGGTAGCAGAGTTAGCCAGCAGCTTACTCACCACTTTATATTCACCAGAAATAGGATCTAGCGGGAAGAGAAAAATTAAATAAAATTGGAGCTTCATAACGAGTGAAGCTGGGTAGTCCGGTATTTAATTATGAATTTATGAGCGGTGGGGGAAATGCAAACTTAGGGGGCGGCTGTGGAGGGGCGGAAGCGATGATGGACGAGCGGAGCGGGCGGCAAGATAGATAGCAAGCAATAAACTTGTTCTAGAATAAATCTTGCAGAATTATGACCGTACTTATGAACACTGAAACAGCTGAACTGGATCTTATTAAAACTAGCAACACTGACACTGACATAACCTGCTATGTAATTAGGTACTATTAGTAAAACTTAAGGAAATGTTCATCCATTGACACTTACTTCCAATTACATCTACTTCCAATGACAAAGCCGTAATATTTGTAATTATTTATTTGTTGTCATTTAGTCCAAAGAATATTGTACACATGCGTAATAACAATCATTTGTTTCATAGAAACACAAAGTCTTCTTATCGTGTCGATGCTACAACTGTATTTTGTTGTAGCATCGTGTTGGAAAGATTAGCCAGACTAGACACTGCTTTGCCGTGCCTAGCTGTTACCGGTGTGCGCCACGAGGAGGCTCTTTCTAACACATAGTTAGAACTATGCTTATTTGAAAGAATAAAACTAAGGTGGGTGGACCATGAAAGGCCATGCTCCTTTGAAGGCCAACTATAAAAAAGTCATATTTATAGTCACGTGATGACAAATTCCTTCCACACACATTAAGTCCCATCGAACTCAAGGACACAGACGCGGTGGCGAGTCGCTCGCGTTGCTAGTTTGTCAGTAATTTCCCTCGCTAAGTTGACTTCGGTCAGCGACGTTCAAATTGTAATTTGCGCGCTCAGCTAAAAGTCAGTTTTTATGTGAATAAACTATTATTACCGTATTATTTTTACTGTAAATTGTTACTTAAGGATTTTTCATGATATTAAAGAAAAATATAATAAATTTACTTCGATTGTAGTTAAAATAACGGCAGTGTTCCTTTGAAAGCCGGTGGTTCCCTACAAGGCCAATCAAGGATTTGACGGTTAAATATTTATAATTTATTTGTAAAACGCATTGGAAACTTATTTGTTATTGATGTAATACTCATTACTATATTTTTATATAGTTTCCAGTAATATGTCTTTGGTTATCGATGGTGTTCCAGAAATGTTCTTTGAATTTTTTTAAAGAAGATGATAATGTGTAAGGGCCACAATTTTTCATTTAAATGAAATAGCTTTTTCTGTGGTTTTAGTAAAATCTATTATTACAATTCTAATTTTAAGGCCCAAGCGCTCAGTCAGGACAGTAGCCCAACAACAAAAGATGTCGCTAGTTTAAAAAACTGCGGTTTTTCTTCTGATTTGTTAATGGTTTTTTGCGCTTAGTTATCAAAATTCACCTTTGCGAAAACTTATTAATAGATACCAATTAATCAATACAAAATACTATAATTTTAGTAGGAAAAACGTGCAGAGGCTGGCGAGGAATTTCAAGCTTGCTATCTACTTTGACACGCAAAAATGTTTCCGATATTTGAAACGCGCTAGCGTTTCATAATTTCGTCGTCAGGTAATAAGAACGAATAGCGCAGTTCAAGGTACTGTGGACTGACAATCAGAGTATTCGAGTTCAAATCTCCGCCAGAAATGTAACTTTTTGTTGCTTCCTTTTTTTGATATTTATCTGCGTCTTTCTGCAGAGCAGAGGCTCTGCAGAATTTTTACAGACTACTATAAAACCTACTTTATTGGAATTTTTTTTGAACTTAAATGCAATAAAATGCAGTAGATACTTATTACATAGGTTACCTTCTAATAAAACTGCTAATATCTTCAGGAATATGTTTATATGTATTTAATATTTCAATAGTAAGACTCTCTACAGCTCTATAAATTAAACAAATAAAACACATGAATATGTTTTGCCCAAAAACGGGCTACGGGCTATTTATGTCGTTTTCTGTGGCGTCGCTAAGATTCTTCAATTGCAGTTGTTGGTGCATTGTCTTGCCTGCGTACAAAGGATATAGATTGTTTGTGGGGCAGTTACATCATAATGCTTGATCGGAGTGATCGCAAAGCGTGAATGTTTCTTCGGATCCTTTCTGTTACCACAATGAGTTTCTAATTGGCACAATTGATTACTATACTTACAAGATAAAATTTCATCAAAAACAACTATGTACGACTAAATTGACAGACAGCTAGCAATGACAATTATGTCAGCGAGGTTGCCTTACTACAGGTTTTATTTACTTTGACAACAAAAAAAAAGGTTTTATTTACCTATATTTCAATGCATTATTTGGAAGTTTGTAATTTTTCTTACAAATAAACGTTTTTTTTAATGAAATAATTTTTCTTTATATTTATAATTACAGAACATTAAAAAACGAACAGTTTGTTAATAATGTTTGCAAGGAAATACATTTATGGCCACACTTTTATAACCAAACTTTATGAACAGTGACATTTATCAGTTATTTATTATTAGCAGTAGTGAGACTGACTACTAGTGACCCGTGACACGGCACGCGTTGTATATTTCGGCTCGGCAACGTTTTTGGCGTTCACTTTATTTTACATTGAAACGTTTTTTTCATATTGCAATTTGTACATAAAATAGTCTATATTACTCGGTAAAGATATTACATCCTTATGTAGAAATAGTTTTAAAATAGGACGTGTACTTTTGAATTAAATAGTGACCAACAAACAGACAAATCTTATCCTTTCTAGAATTTTAGTTTAGATAATAGATTGGCAACGTAGCATTTTCAAGAAGAAAAGGGATAGATTTAGTTTTGTTGTCTTGTTTCTTTTCCTACGACTGGAGAGCTGACAACAAACCTTAGAATTTTGTATTTGATAGATAATTGTAAGTATTCGAGCGAATGACGTAGTCGTATACTTAGGTACTAGATACCTAAACATTGACGACCGATGTGGCGCGGTGGCATTGACGACGTGGAGGTTGCCGGTTCGATTCCCGCCTTGGGATAAATGTTTGTACTATCTACAAATATTTATTCCGGGTGTTCTGGGTGTTTATATATATAATAAAAAATATCTATCTATGTAATGTATTGTCGAGAAATTACAACACAGGTGGTTCATATATTACGTGTACAGTACATATTTTATTACCGCTAATTTTTGTTTCATACTAAGTACATACACTTTTTGATTTTATTATGGTGTAGAATTATGCGAACTTTATTTTCATACTATACAGTTAATAATGCTACAATATCCAGCTACAATAGCCGCTGTTCCGAACAGGGTAAAAGAGGTTTATTATACAGGGTGTAACAGAAGGGGTGGACCAAAAGCAAAAGGGCGATGGAAGAGCTCAATACCTATCGAAATAACCCCCATGTATGCTCAGCGATATTCAGTCGTTCAAAAGTTACTCGCACTTTTATGTTTTTTTTTCATTAACATATTTTAGGTTAGATTTCCCAAGTTTTCCCAAACTATCAAGTACGAAAGGTCTACTATGAAGCTACAAGGTGTAAAAAAATACGGTTGTAGCTCTAATAGTTTGGGTATACAAGAGAAATCTAACCTAAAATAAAATTATGAAAAAAAAAACATAAAAAGCGAGTAACATTTGAACGACTGAATATCGCTGAACATACATGGGGGTAATATCGATAGGCTAAGAGCTCCTGCATCGGCCCTGTTGCTTTTGGTCCACCCCTTCTGTTAGACCCTGTATATATTTTTTTTTAAATATTTAATTCTGCACAAAATGATGCAAAAAAACAGCGCACAGTATATCTCCCATATACGTTACATTTACGATTGAGCTACGAAATATGAGTAGGTAAACAAAACTATACTCATACAATGTGTAGCAAACTTTTTGTTGTTACGTGGTACATTTAACTTTTTTCTTGGTTGTCATGACAACTAGTAGTAAGTAAATAAATAATATGTCAGTCATAAACACCCAACATTTTGTTGTTAAAAAAATCTCAAATAGTTTGTAATATATCTCAAATAGTGCCTATTTTTAATGCAATGTAAGCTAGATTTCATGGAAGCTGTCTGGGCAGTCTAGCCCAGATCCTGGCATTCAGTTACTCGCAGGCAGAAATCCTTGACGCGAAGAAAGTACTACAAGAACCATAGGCTGAGACCACCGTGACCAACATTCACCTTGTGATAAGAAAACATCTTCGTGAAGAGACCGTTGCCGTATCATGAAGGATTGAAGTAGGAAGAAGGCGACCAACTTCAATTCATACATCCTTACCATGGTGACCCAGTACAATGACAGTTCTTGGCTCTAGTATTCTGGACGTCTGGATTAGTCTAGCGGTAAAATAGGGGACCATTGCCGCAGATGAAAGATCAATATGTATTACTTTTGTGTACTAGTGTTATTTTCATTTTATATAAGAAAAGTGTATGCTAGCATCTAAAGTATACTTTACTATTGTTGTAAAGTGTGTTAGTCAGTAAGGTTTATCTATGAGCCGTTTTTAAATAAGTATTTTAGTACTTAAATTTTTACAACTATATTATGGTAAAAAATATATTTACTTTTCTTACAATAAATTGATTTTTTTCCACAGCTGTGGAAAAAAATCCAAAACTATTTTTTTCTGTACGTTATTATCCACCTATGCTATGTAGAATGCATTAAAATTATAAGAAAGAAACCTTTTTGGTTCAACCAAACTTCTTTGCACGGGAGACGGGTGCAAGATATTACAATCTTTACGCTGACAAGTCCGCTTCGAATGTAAATATGACAAAGTACGATAAATAAAAGAATAACTAAAAGAAAAAGAGAAAAAAGATTTCCTATTTCTTTCTACACAAGTATTTAGTTCAAGTAACTAGATGGCGCTCTAGATACTTTTGCTATAACTTAATACCTAGTGCTTCGCACAGATGGTGCCCTTTTTTTACAGTTAGTTCATTTTTTGAACACGCGTCACGAACAACCTTAAGTTAAACGACTAATTTATAATATTGGCCTTGCATGGAGCCCTATTCCCTTACAAGGCCGTTAGGAAGAGCTTTATAAAAGTTAAGTTCAAGAAGTAGTGATTACATCTAGATTAAAAAAAAGTTATTTATATGATACACACTGAAACAAAGTGTTTATTAATGATTAGTTTATTTTATTTATCCCGTAAATGAACGAATTACAACCGTTTAATCGTTAGCGTGGCCTTCCATGGTCCACCCACCTTATAATATACTTCTCTAAGCCCACCCTAGAAGTAAATACTGTGTTGTGTGTGCATTGACAATTTGGATCAAACTAGAGTAACCTCTGTCTTTGAGCCCGCTCCCGCTACCTCTCGTGAATGAAACCTCTGCCTCACTATGCAGCATCTCTCAGTTCTGGTTAATTAAGACACTGTTTTGAGTGGCACTTACTGCGGGCTAAATAAATTATCCATATTTCGGGATTTCAGTTTGAATAGGTCTGCTTTTTGATGAAAATTTTTAGAGCGAATTTTATTGTACCTCTTTACTATTTCTTAGATATCTACAAAATAAAAACTCGGTATAACATGATTGAGGCACAAATATGCAAACATTTTTTTGTTATTAGACAGTATTGTGTGAAATGTCCCTGAATATTTTTTTTATTTAACTTTCAAAAATTTTCGTTGGTGTGGGATAAGATTACGAAAAGCTTATTAAATATATATTGGTAGGTAGAATACCTAACCCACTTATTTATCGCAGTATCAATAAAACCTAAGATTAAATGATACGAGTGACAATAATTCGTAGTCAAAGCCCCGAACAGGCGCGTCTACAAAGGAGACTTGAAGCTAGAAAGTTATGTATTTTAATCAATGTCCAGGGGCGGGCCACATTTGGCACCGAGAGTAATCTCGCCCAGCATTGTTCCGCCATTCACGTACAGACAGAACTTACTTGGAGTTTATGTAGCTATTTACTTTTGGTTACAAACTTTTTACATTTTTTTGCCCTGCCTATCATTAACACACATTACTTCATCGAGCACGATCATTAAGAACGTGCCTTGTGAGGCATTAGGTACACTGCGTCCATCGCTTTGAAACCGTGTTTAAAATATAAATAATGCTGGCATAAGTAAAAAGGTTGGTTGAAAAATTATGGATAAGTATCACGTGACACCTCAATGCCACTCATACTTACATAAAAACCTCCTTTTGCTCAGCGTAGTCGGGTAAAAAGTAGACTAGTTTTACTCTAACTTCTATGCGAATTATCGCATAACATTAAGATTTGTAGTTATTTAAAATGATTGTTATAGTCTAATGACTAAATAAACAAATCCCAATGTTACTATTCTTTTTATTATAAACAAAGTGTAAATTACCCAAAATTCATAACTTCATAACTATCTCTTTGTGAGAGGTCGGCTTAAAAATACTCCCGTGAAAGGAGGCTTTGTTTTAATGAAATTTCAGGCTCTAATGATCGACCCGAATAGTTTCGGATGTAATCTCACTGGCATACTTGTAATTATTTAAATAAGGCCCCGGAATGGAATTGTGATTTAGAAATATTGTGTGGATGTGTGGAATGTTGAGCAAGATTCGTCCGTAGTCCGTACTTATTTTAAGTATTTCATTTATTTCCATAGTTAAGGCTCAGAGCGCGATCAAATGTCCGTGAATACTTATTTGACAATGGGCAGTTACATTTGAACCAACTACTTTTTAGTGTTATTAGTACTACTAATGTTTTGGAAATTTCATTTAAATAAATAAATTTTATAATTATAACATTTTAAGTTTTTCACACAAACTCTCTCTCGAACTAAGTAAATATTTTTCTATCGTACTAGATTAGTTTATAAGTTAATGTAGGTGATATGATTGAGGTTATTGTATAATATGATGTTAGAGCCTCATAACACCATGCCGGTTCTACCTAACCGAGGTTCGTTCAGTTTTTATTATAATTTATAACACAACGAATAACATGTTATTCAAACATGATATGAGGGTGAATGGAAGTGCATTTTCCTATGATTATAGAAGATAAATTCCCACTATCAATCACCCGTCTTGAATTTGCAAAAGCCGTTCTCGCCCTTGGCCAGTTACTTTCTTATCTAAACTAGTTTGAAGGAATCCTGGCTGCACGCTTTCCGCCAAGATCACACAGATTGGAATCCCAAGCGGTCCCATTGCAGCTCGTATTTTTACTGTATTTTTATTGTACTAAAATATGCTTGAAGATAAGATTTTTTGGTATATGCTCTTATTAGGTAAAGCTGGAAGTCGAAACAAGTTGGAAAAAAAATAGAAAAAATAAGTTTAGTTTAACTAGCGTAGCGCGAATTTATACGGAAAATGTAGAGTCAGTTAGAATGTGATAACTTTCATATAATAAATTAAACAATTAAAGGTTTGTGCCAAACTATTCATGCCTAAGATTACCTAAAAATGGCTTCATATACAAACTTATTAAAGCCCAGAAAAGTGGCTAAAATAATATCTATCGCTTCTACTACGGTAAACAGCAGTTTTCTCTACTACAAATTAGATTAAAGACCGCTTAGGAATAAGCCTGAAGGACTTGGCATTATAATATGTAAATACGGTGAGTGTGCGCCGGCGCAGCCCTCAGCCAGTGTCATGGCGACCGCCTGTCGGGCGAACGCGCCCGCGCCGCCATCTTGAAAAAACTAAAGATTTTAATTTTGAATAATCAGTGCAATAAATGACGTAACTTAAATTGAACAATTAAAAATAATGAGTGTTTTTATGTGTCGTGCGTCTGATTGTGAAGTGAATACACGGATTTGTTTATGTATAAATAAAGTGTTTGTTTGTCGGTCAGATTTCTAATGAGCTTATCGTGTTACGTTTTGCTGTTATCTTGTATCGTAGTATGTCATAATAACTTGAGCTTTGATGAACCATAAAAGCCGTACAAGGGTCTTGCAACTTGCAACTATAGACTGATATTTGTTGTGCATTATAAACATTAAAATATAACTGGCTGTTTTTATAACTGCTCTATATTTAGCACACTTTATCTAAAACATTTATTTTTTAAAGAGCATAATAAACTTTTTTGAAAGCCATTTAAGTATAGAGCAACTTTTAAGAGTAATAAATAAAAGGTAGTTAACATATCTGAGTGATCAGTTAGGTATCTGGAACAGTAGGTACATGTGTAGATTTCTGTTGATAAGCAAAACAAATCTTAATGTATACATACTTACAGTAAATACGAATTACGACTGCATTAAAAGAATAGAATCATAAAATCTTAGTCACTGCTATCATGCTGATACTAGATATTGTAAAACATAGGATTCAGTATAGAGTTACATCGTAATATCGTAATGTTTCAGTTGTACATAGAAATAAAGCGTTTTAAATTCATAAAAGTCACAGTTTGAATAAAAATAAATGTTGCGATTGCTTTTTAACATCAATAGCTACAAAAGCTGTAAATATAGTGTAAGTACTTACTAAGTAATATTATTTAAAATATTCAACATCAAACTACTTACTCCTAACTGATATTGAGACCAAGTTTCATTCAGCTGAGTGGGAGGCAGAAATTGCAAAATTCAGTAACATAAAATATTTATTATTTTATTTTACTGCAAAACTTCGACTTTCGTAATCCCAAATTAACAAATAACTTTAGCAATAAAATCAACTGAGATTTAATACTGATTAAAATAACTACAACAATAAAAATGGAGACATTGCACTTAAACATTCGAAAAACAACGGTTTTTGACATTTATTATTTTTGCAAACAGCAATTTGCAAACCTGTCAAAACGCCAAATTACGAAACGAAAAGAAACACATGGCGCTTATTCAAAAGGTCTTTAACCAGTAAAGCAAGTTGCGATAAAATCGCTCTGACTGATGGAAACAGACCATGCGTCAGCCTAGCCGCCATACTTCCGGTCGCATGCCATGCAACCATAGGGCACTATACTCCACTTCAAAGACTATAGAAGAGCCTATTCATGCGTGATTTTTATGGGACTTATTGACAAACAGATGGCTTGACGGCGGTCCCTTTCAAACTGTCAACTTTTCACAGCCGCTTATGAATCTGGGTTAAGGATAAGGACAACACCATATTGATTATTACTTAAAGCTATTTTTGTATTTAAGACCTGTTTTAAATATATTAGCTTCTACTGCAGAGTTATTTAGTGGATTTTTTTTTTATTTAGTTATTCAGAGGAAATTAGTGGTAAAACCATAAAAGGCTTCGGTAACTCTCGTCATCGGAATAAACAATACAGTTTAGAAAACTACAGGATATTACGCATCTCTATATATAGATTGAAACAATGGAACAGCCTATGGTACCTACGTTTATATTATTTAGGCTTTCTTTGTTATATTATTTCGGCAGCTATAATTTTTATTAAAGAATTTTCAACTGAAAAATGAATTAAGTAAAAGAGGCTGTAGCTTTACTTATTATATTAAATGTTATAGGTTCATTATATCATCATCATCATTATTCAAACCCATATTACTATCGACCCATTTCTGAACGTACCTAATCCTAAGTCCAGTCTTCGGCTCTTCTCATCCAGTATTTGCGCTATATTCTGCAGATCGATGCTCCATCTCGCCGGAGGGTATCTATACGCTTGTCTAAACGTGATTTTGTTTTTTTTAAACTAGTTTATTTTAAACAGAGTCGCATTTTTGAATTCGTCTCACTTGTGAGAATTCGCGCATCCTTGCACATCTCCGCATACAAATCCGTCTGCCTCGTATTCCCGGCACGACCGTCTCAAACCATTTATTTTCACACGTTTTCAAGTGAAATTCACTTTCTTTAAAGCTCCCGGAAATATGACCCATTTTTCTGCATTTCTGACTAATGGAGATGCCTGTCTAATTGTGTAATTTAATATTTGGTTACACGTGTTCCATTTTAATAGGCTCATCTGGTTTATTTAGGTAGATAATGATCTTAAAATATAACTTAAGATTGAAAACTGTTAAAACTTCAGCCTGACCTCAAAGTAGATTTACAATAAGTAACTAAAAAAGGATTATATTTAAAAAAAAAGGTAGCACTCCGGGAGTGCCGGCAGAAGTGAAAACTTCAATATTAACGTTGTGTTTAATTATAAGTATAAAAGTACTATCATTTATGAGGTAGAATACAATGTTTATGTTTTTATTTTTTATTATTTTTTATTTTTCGCCCTGTGCCGCCTAAACAGAGCAGCACACTCAGGCACGGTAGAAAGAGTGGGAGATACTAGTTCCTCTCCCTTCCCCTCGATCTTACGCTTTTTCGATCAGCATCACGTGACCCTGACGCGAGTTTGAAAGTTTTTACCCACCCAGCGCCGCTAAAGAAGTTTTCACTTCAAAAAACAACAAAACAATACAGATTTTGAATACCCAGTCACCTTATAGAGTTGTTACGATTTTAGCAAAAACTTAGGTGTTAATTCGAGTCCATTCCTTCGAATACTTTAGTTTTGTGTCGTTTTGCATTCTCCTGTCGAGACGCGCCTGATTTAGATGTTAAGGAATGCTACACACCTATCTATAATATACTTACATGTATAATATACTAACATGTATACCTAATATGCTAACATGTTTTGTATGTGGCGCCACATCGTCGAAATCTGCCACACCCATGACTTCAGCACCACATTGTATGTGATTAATCTGATCGACCTAAGCCTGTTATTACAATAATCTGCATGCTAGATTATTGTTATAACAGATTTCAGTTGACTTTAAGTAGTTTGTTTGAGGTTAGAGACTCATTTAAACGAAATTAACCATAATGATTGTATTGTTAGATTTTTGGAATGCAATTTTTTTTTCTTCTTTCATTTCAAGTGACATGAAAACTTGGTTTGATCTCTGCAGTTGGTCTCTGCCTTGCATACTGGAAATCGTCGGTTCAATCTCCGTCAAAGACAAACATTGGTATTGTTAAACTTGTATTGCTATTTCTATGAACTCTATGTACAGATGTATTCTCAGCAATTTATTTCTCATAAAACCAGCTTTGGTTTTGGGTTAGCTTTATTACGTTAAATAGATCAGCAAATAAGTATGCTAGGAACGGATTCTCAGATAAATCTCCATTTAATTTATGGCGTAAAAATGTGAACTGAGATACCTTAAAGAATACTTATGGCGAAAATATGTGAACACGTTTACCTTCTCATGGCGATAGAGTTACCATCGAGTCTTGGTAGGAAATATAATACTTATAGGGATTTTTTATTAAAGAGTTTTTAAAGTACCCACTATGTCAAGTAGAGCCTACCTTTATAAATGGTAAATGAATAAAATACGGAAAACTTTACAAGTTTATAATGCACAAGTTTTTCAAAGCATGCAAGTTCAAAAAAAACGACTGTTTACAGTTAAAAAAGACATCAACTTCCTTCGATTCATTGATATAACAACTCAGTATATAATTAATACACTAAATTATCTGTTGTTAATTTAGTATGTTTATTTTTCAAGACAATACATCCAAAAATCTTATCATTACAGTAGCTAAAAGCTTTCTAGCTGGACCAAATAAGATGAGTCCCTTATCGATGTTTCTCTTCTCCCACAACGATATCAAAACCAGCTCTTAAGCAACCTGCCATTTTGGTCGCTTTTATGTACCGCACTATTCACGCGCATAATAGTGTTTACCAAAATCTAAACTGTTGGCTATTAGCTCGTAATTTCGTCGTAATATTAATGTACTAAAACCTAGGTTTCCGCGTGCACTAAATTTAGCATCACCGGTACCGGATGGAACACTCTGCCAAGTGTACAATCTAGATATAAGTAACACTATTTCTGAAGCCGTTATATACTACAATAGGTTGGGGCTACAACACCCTTCAAAACAAAAGAAAACACAACCATCCAAAGATAAAGTTTTCTCTCAAAGAAAACATCCGTTTCATCTTCTTTTTTTATGTGGCTTCTGCCCAGGAAATTCTGCCAATGTCAAATGTTTGAAAACAATTCTCAGTCAAGTCTGTCAATCGTCAGTTTCTTATAGCTATACAAACTGTCTAATCACGTTTTTAGATAGATCATACGAGGTTAATAACCTCTTACAGGTTTATCTGTCAAAATCCTACCGCAAAAAGTACAGGTTCAAATATTTTATGTATTATGTATAGGTGGAAATAATGAGCAAAAACTTATCATAAACCGCTGAGTAATCATTAGTGAGATTAACCTTAATTTTTTAACATGTTTTTTTTATTAGTTTGACTGCCATATTAATATCCGTGGACTGTAGCTAGCAACAACGGTCCATTGAGTCGTTCTGACTGTTTATAGTCCACTGCTTGATTTGTTAGTAAAGCTTTGAAGACTAGTTTATGGCGCAGTGGGTGTTGAGTTTTGGGAATGCTCGTTTGTTCCTGAATTTTGCATTTTTATTGCCTTAGCAGCTTCCGTTCGCGGTTTTCGCTTTATTTATTGAGGATTTCTAACAAAATATAATAACATTACAATGAAGTCTTACATTGTATATTTAGTCGGTATGTTTTTAATTATTACAGACAGGGTTTGAATATAAATTTGAAACCAAATAAAACAAATTTTGGTATTATGATATTAAGACACAAATAATTAACTCTTAGTAGGTCAAACCTCAGTCCGGTAAATAATATTGTCAACGATAATTTAAAGCTTAATATAAATTAGCCCAACTTTTACTTTTCACAAAACTGGCTCAACTAGAAATTAAAGTTTTGAAGCCTGTTTTTGAGATCGATGTCAACTAAATTCAAGGTGTCAAAGTGTCAAACTGACAGCGACAGAGTGTGAAATAAACTTTTTTTACTTGTTTCCTAATTATGCTAGTTATTACACTCTCCAATTAAGTGTTTTTTTTCTGTCTGGTTTCGCGAGAGCTTTGAACCCGCACTGACTGAACTAACGAGTCCGCAAATACGCGCGATTCGTCATGCTTAAAGCATGATGTATGGGATGAGATGAAACTTGCTACGTCTTACTGTGTTTTGACTGCAAGCTTTTGGTACAGGCAACGTCATAAATCAATAATAATAATTTAAAAAAAAATTGTAAGTAGATTTAATAAAGTTAAAATTTAACTGGAAAAATCTTTTAACAGTAAGTATACATAGCCGGACAAATAAATGAAATAAATAAATATTCAAAAACATTTTACATTAAAATGTTCTTGAATATTTATATAAATCCTGTACTACGAGAACTACATGTCTGATATTTTTTTGTCTTTATAAATGCTTTATTGCAATCTATCACGCAGAAATGTATATTTGTATGTTTTAATAAACCATGAAACAAGAAATATCATTTACTAATTATGCCGACTGTACCACAAGTGTTTGCGGATGTGTTGATGATTTTACATGTTTAAACTTCAAATAACAGTTTGGTTCAAGAGGATATCTTATAGATTGTAACAGAATTTGTTTATTTTGGACTTTACTGAACATTGCTTTACTGTTTCGACCAAGTTTCATCGATATGCTCAATACAGTTTATTTATTCAGTTTAACATAGCATGAATTATTTACTTAGTGAATGGTAAAGAGATCATTACACGATGCAATTTTAAAAGTGTTAAATGTGCGCTAGTTTAGACGAATGAGCGTGGCCCTGTTCGTTCATACTAGCTATATTGAATCACTAACTAACCGCATTTACACTATAAAAGCACACTAACTCTAATACGCTCTGCAATTTGGATAGTTTTTTGCGTGTTTATTAACGGACTGATATAAAATAAATTAATACTTACAGTAAGTACCTAGGTACTCCACCCACCATGAGAGAAAAGCAAAAAAAAAATGTTTAATTTCGCGTTACACAAGTAACAAGGTTTAATTACAACAGTTTTTATAGCATCTCATCGTTCTAACATAATTTAAGCAATTAAATATCTAATGTAAAAAATACCACCAGCATAGTAAACATAGAAGTTGTAACAGATCAAGTACAGAAGGCCAACTTCTTGTAGAGGTTCAATTTAATAGCTATTCTCGATACACGCAAACGTAATAAAGTACATTTAAACACTTTACTCGCACAGCCAACTATGTCTTGCCTCTCTTTCTACCACGTAGCTCTTATTCTTTCTTGGTAGCATAAGCACTCCGCCCGGCGGACCATTATAAGGTTAGATTATAGGTAGTAATTAGTGATTATTGAAGTTATTGGTAGATAAATGTCATATGAAAAAAAGCTTTACGTAAATACATACAAGATAACAGTCAAATTGCAAGTCAATTCCATTCAGCAGTGTAAAAATGCCAAAGAAATTTTAATGTAAAATAAATAAATAAGGTGTAAAATTGTGTAAAGTGAAAGCGTAAAAAATGCATTTAAAACCTGATTTCTCGTGTGAGATCACTTACGATATGGAGAAGAAGGGTCAGGACGAGAATGGACGGGAGCTGGACTTCCAGGACTTCCCGAAAGTCCAGGTCCAGGAAACCCAGAAGATCCAGATCTCGGAGGAAGCTGAGATGTTGTACTATGAGCTGATGAGTGCGATGGAGGAAGAGGAGACGGTAATACCCCAAAAATACTTAATGGTTAAAACTGGACTTCAGGAACGTAAGAAAAACTTTTTAGCATGCGTTTTCGGAAAAAAAACAATTACATACCAATAATTGTAACTGTTCTTAGAAGTTATATTTATGTCCACTTCTGAGATTTTGAGTCATAAGTTATTTGCATAAAATTATTGTAAGTTATGTTATTGTATTTTCACTGAATATTGTGGTTACGTATTTTTTTTTATTTCTAAGTATGAACCAAACATCATAAAAGTAAAAATCATAAATCTCATTGAGGAAGTAATCCACAAGGTAGTAAAAAATACTCTACAATGTTTATTTAAAGAAAACTAAATATAAGTGTACCGAAGTTTGACCTAATTAAAGTTTCATTACTTATAAGTATAAACAGATGTTTTATGTTTACAAATAACTAGATTCAAATAAAACTTACCGATAGCATTTCACCGCAAATAAATATATCGTTTAAAGTAAAGGTTAATGGTCAAATATGTATCAGATCTGGACCTAAATCTAATAAATGTGAGCTCGTACAGCCTGTTTTTTTATAAGTATCTGAGAATATTAATAAATAATTAAATGCCGTGAGATAATTATGATGAATTCTCTTTTTTATTTCTGTACGGTATTTGTCATCAATTTTATTTATAAGCTTGATGGTATAACAGGTTCGCAAAAACCGCTAATAACCATGCATAGGGTCATTGACACCACATTTTGCATACATCAACGAATTCTGAATACCAATTACACATGGTATAGTTGTACCAACAAACCTACAAGAATGTCGACGAAACTAGCTACAAAATTACCCATGTACCTTATAGATAACATAATACTCACATTGAAATAAAGATAATCAGTAATACAATAGACGGCTTTGTTGCTAATTGTCATCTCTACCAGGCAACATTTTTTTAAAATTACTTTTGAAGGAGAATGGGCAACTCTCTCTGGAGCGTGGGCCAAACTAAAAAAATATTTTCTCAGGGTATTAAGATTTTATAACTTTATTTATGGCATAAAATAATTCTCGTGATGAGAAAAAATAAGTAAATATCTGGATCGTTAGTAGGTGCGCATAAAGACATCCTGTGTTTATTTTTTATGTTTCTATCGGTATTTAGGTACTTACTACTATTTGAATAAAATTACTCAATAATTTGTTTCCCATCTCTCATAAAGCTTAGTTTATTCGAAATGCATAATGATTTAACAAAGAACCGCCACATTCCTACATAATTTGACATTCAAATGACAGATTACAAAAACAAATCTATTCTATTAGATAATGAACCTACAGGAATGTCAAAACGTGTCAACATTTCAATTTTAGAACGTAACAATGACGTGAGTCACGGCGCGTCACACATACTCATTTGCTTGTTCACAGCTGCTGGTTCGAAATTCAAATTTGACATATCCTGCGTTGGCGCTGACATTGACAAATAGCGAAGCATTTTTGAGATTCTAATTGACAGGTCAACTGTAAAAAAAATTTTTACCTAAGTACTTACTTGAAATATTTGTATTTATTTGTTTGTTTGAGAAGAAGATACACTGTACCCCAAGTACGAGTTTGTGCACACGCCGATCGTAGAGACGCAATCGCCGATTTTGTATGGAAATTCAAGCTTCTCAAGAAATCTACTAGGGGCGCTGCTTGGATCTCCATACAAAATCGGTGGCGCTCGGTGATTGCGTCTCTACGATCCGTGTGTGCGCAAACTCGTACTTGGGGTACTGATCTTGTCACTGTATGTCTAACATACATGTGGATTTCATATTTATTGATTTAATTCGAAAACAAAACGTGATAGTTCTCAATATTCCATGATTTTTTAATACGTGCACTATTTTTGTATATTGTTTGTGTAATACCGACGTAAGTTTCATAGCGCAATAATTTATTATTCTTTAAGCACGTGCACAAAAGAACAATGAACAACGCGAAAGAAAATAAAAACAATTTTTATCAAAAACCATTTGAATCAGAAATAATCTAATATTAAACAAATATACTGCTTATTGTCACATAATATTTGACTAACTTTGTAAAAATGTATTATTTAAATTAAACCGGCCAAGTACGAGTTGGACTCGCGCACGAAGGGTTCCGTAACAAAAAAAATGATATAGTAGTAATATAAATACATCAACTATAAACTTTCAACTAACTACTTTATTACGTTTCATAAGATACAGCCTGGTGACCGACGGACTGACTGTCAAGCCGGAATCAGTGAAATAAGTACTTAGTTAATTATCCTATAGCCTATGTTATTAATAAGTAGGTACATAGAACGTTCTATAGCTACGGTTTTAATTTAAACTCTCAGACAAACTAGTAAAGCTCAAATTCGTAACTGTAAGTTCTGAACGAAATAACCATTGGAACAATACAAACTTGTCTTCTAGACTGCCAATTTATCCTGCTTTCTCCAATAACATTGTATCTGACAAGACCAATAAAATAACAGTAAATTGTTCTCTAATACGCGAATCCAGGCAAGTCATAAACGGACATGGCCGACCCGGACAACTAGTCTGGGAGGCTATTGGACGTTTCTTACGTCATGCGTTATGTCAGGCACGGCGTAACGCTAATTGTGGTAATCTGCAATTATCATACCTGTCGGTCAACCTACCATATTAAATAATGTGTATTGGGTTGTTTTTGTTATTCATTTCCTTGGTTTGTTATACCTACAAGCAATCGTATTATTTCTCAGTTGAGATTATTTAACTTTTGATAAATTATCAGTTATTGAGTTGTGTTTTCTTTTTTAAACTAAACGGAAGTAAACGAGGCTTTATGTTGTTTAGGTCTAAGCATTACCTACATATATTCGTTAAAATTGTATTATTTAAATTTAAAAGATTGAAAGATAGATGATAGATAACTTATGCCACAATTTCTTTATAAACTTGTAAACTTAAAATTAATCACAATGGGCGTACTTATCGCTAAATAGCAATCTCTACCAGCGACCTCAATAAGTTGTCTAAATGCAGCATCTGTTACAATGCAGCTATAATGACGTAACAAACTAACTACTGACTCTTGAGTTAAAACATGGTTGTTACTCGGGCTATCCGGATATAACTGGCTTCTACCGGATTTGCACGGATGAAACAAGGTATTTTCGTACAATATTGGTTTTGTACCAACATATTATAGGTAAAATGTTTCACAATAATACGAATAATATATGCTCTAACAACTCATTTTATCCCATCTGATTTTGTAAATTTCAGAAACCATCTGTGACGCCTATCGTATTATTTATTGCGATAGTGTTATGTTTTCATGCTGGCCGTATTATTTATTAATTACTTACATATTTGTTACAATTAAAAACAATACCTACTAGACTTAGTTTAGTGCTAAAATAAACATTATAATATTATGAAACTCGAACGAAACCCGTTGCAAGCGGAAAGCGCAGAAAATAATTAAAACTAAATTCAATATTATTCCAACAAATACTGAAGCGTACTGGAAATAAACCTACGAGTACTTGTAACCTGTCCCGTCCCGTTATTTTACTATCAGAGCCACTCCAAATGGTGAAAAAACCGCCATTGAATAACGGACACGGTTGTAGACAGTTGCAACTTGTTTCGAGGAGATAAAAATGGGTTTATAAGTACATAGCAAGTTGTCTAGGACTCTTTTAAATTGAACATTAGTAAATACTAAACTGTACTAAATAAAACACCAACAGTAATGTAATCGGCATCCCGAGATCTGTTATTGTTTGTAAAAGTTTAGTCTATTTTGAAAATATTTTGTTAAATATTTTGAAAATAATATTGTTTTATATTGTGTCATAACAGTATATTTTTTTAACCTTATTCTGTAGCTTAATAAAAGCTCGCCAATTTTGAAATCGTTTGTGCCAAATCTTATTTTGGGCAACAAAACTAGCACAAAATATTTTCAAAGGGGAAACTTTTACCAATGAACTCGGTCAATAAAAATTAAAATAGCGCTGTGCATCAGCTGTTTTCCACATCAATAATACATTGTTCACTTACCCAAGGTGTCAATAACCTTAGAGCTGGCGTACACATTCGATTTATGCACTCGGTGTGCGCCGGCCTTGAACTTATTGTTAGCGTAAGTAATAAACTGCTTACAGCGGAGTTACTTCGCTTCCTGTTTGTATATTTACGTACCTATTGGCTCTGTAAAGTTGCTGGAGTTATAAGTTTATTTTTATAGTTTTTATGTGCCATTAATAGTGCTGAAACTGTTTAAGAAGACCACACAAAATACTTACTTAACGATTTTTGTAGAGTGAGGAATGTTTTCTTAATCCTTGTTTAGCACTCTTACGGCCGGTTTCTCGAACGATGATCGACGAAAAAATCAAACAATTACTATGTGTCAAACTCGGATCAATCGTGATTTGGGTTTCCAGAAACCGGCCGTTAGTGATATTTAGTGAATCATTTCAAATTGTTTTAAATCAATCATTCTTGTATCAATTGTTTGAGTATAATATGAGTCGATCACTATTTCATTAATTGGCCATGTCGACGGTTCATCTTCAAACTTTTTTCTTAATCCAGTAAGTAGGAACTTCTAACGTAACATCTTTATTACTATACCTATAATAATAACAGAGATTTTCCTAGCTTCTCGTTTAACAGATGAGCTACGCCTTTCAAATTATCCCGGTAATTTGGTGTATCCCGCCCATCTCGAGCACATCAAGATTATCTAAGTATCTCCTTCCCCTTTTCGGGTGACCCCGTCACCAGTGGCTATTCCGCTGCAATATTTTTAAATCCAAAAATCAGCTGGCATAGTCACTGAGTTTTGAAGCACCATTCTCCACATCTTCGAATTAGCTAGATATTTTGAGATAACGTTGTTATGAACTGGAAGTAAATTATTTGGTGACCCCAACACCAACGATTTCCCGATCGAGTAAATCTAAAGTGCAGCTGAAATACCTAGTTTAAAAGCACCAGATTGAAAGTATCCGTGTTTCGATTCAACAATTGCATTTGAATATCAATCTGAGCGCTAATCGTTGTGAAACGTTGGTCGCACGTGGCGTGTTGCACTATCGCATGATTCGCCTGGCGCCAATAACGACGCTATTGCACATAAAGCTGGTCGCAGTTGTAGTGTTGCTAAGCGACTCCAAGGCTTAGTTCTTCTTCGCACGATCCATTTCATAAGCTTTACAATCCTTAACTTGGCACCAGTGGTCTCACTGGGTTTCGTTCTTTCACAAACTTCATTTTACAAACTGTAGGTACTTGGTGGCGATTAGCAAAGCACCACGAAGACCAAGTAGGGAGTAGTAGAGTTCTGTCCGAGAAAGAACTGCCACTGTTTTTGGCTTTTGCCGCTGGAGGAATGCTCGCATAGCTGTTTCGGTTTTAAAGTATGCCGGTGCAACTACATGCACATGACACTTAGCATGAAATTTCTTCAGATTGCATGATTCTCCACAGATGAACTAAATAATTTGAATGAGATGTTAACAACCAGCTGACTATTGCCGGCTTTCTACTTTCTATGTATATGCGTCCAACCACACAGCTGAATTAAATGACTATGTAAGCACGTGATTGTTGCACACTGTCATGTTCTGTCATGATGTCAAATCGGTTTTAAATGTCAAATCAGGCAATTTATTTGACATTTCATTCGTTCCTACATAAAATAGAAACGGTATATATCTCCGAGCGAGTAATCCTACCTAAGCAAGAAATCATCAGTAATTTTATTGATCTAATAACAAAAATATTTTTCTTTTTGTACACCACAAAACTTGTTCAGACCAAATCATTTTTATGAAAGCCGTAAAAACGCGTTTATAGAGCCATTGTTCAAATCTCGGAAACTAACACAACAAATCATAAAAGTTATCTCTCATCTCACCGAGCCCTGGATCCCTGAAGACGGAGAAATGGACCACGAGTCCCTTGACGAACAAATGTTTCTCCAAAAATGGATCTTAATATCACGGTCGGATAGCTGGGGGGTGAACCGGGTTCACAGATAACCCGGATATGCGCTTCTTAGCTATAATTAAGTATCAAAAAAAGATTTATAAAATCCTATCGCGTTATTTTAGCTATTGTTGATTTTTTATCAACAGATAGCAAATTTTTTTTTTTATATTAGCAGAGACTAGGTATAAATAGACTGCCAATCTCATACAAAAAAACGTGACTCGGAATAAGGTAAAATTTCGAGAGTAGAGCGCTGCCACATAGCCGTAAAATTATCCTAACAGCACTAAAAGCGAAGAAATCTGTATTATTTCTGTATTAGTGCACACCAAAGTTTTATTTTTATTTTTTATTAATATTTTATTTTTAGGTGTGAAAAATGTGATCGTAAACAATGATTTATACCATAGGTTTGATCGGAATACAGCGCCATCTAGAAATAAGCCAGGTATAACTCTCGGAATTTCACCTTTTTCCGAGTCACGTTTTTTTGTATGAGGTTTTTTTTTTATTTTATTTTATTTTAAGAGATTGGATACCCAACACGGGTTTACACTGTACATTTAAAAGAGCATCAACAATAACAAAAACTAGGTGCTCCCATAATTAAAGGGTACCACAGCATGCACTAAAGATCAAGCAGTAACTTATACTAGATTAAAACTAAGTTAAACAAGTAGGAAAACAAAGGTCACAACAATATAAAAAGGTTCTTAGCACTAAAAATCAAATGCAAAAAAAAAATATATACAATTAGGTAGGTAATTAGTAGGTTCTTACGTTTCTAGGCACATAATTATATACAATTAATCAATTACTTATTAAAAATTGAGATAGGGGGGGAGCAAACAAGTGAGTTAACGCCTCTAAGCTATTAAATCACGAACAGTAAAATAATAACAAATAATAACATCGCCGATAGAAAATTGAGCATAGATATTTATACTAACATAATATTAGGTGAAACTTCAAGAAATAACGAAAAAAAATATATTATGAACAATACCAAAACAATTGCATTTAAAAGTATAAAAATAAATAAATAGCAAGTAATATTTAACAACTTGACTTTTTATTACATAGGCCAAGCATATAAAATGTCTATTAGTGAAACTTTACACAAGTTCTTTCAAGCTTTTTTTGAACTTTGGTAGTGAGTCGGTTAAGTCGACATCACTAGTTTTAGAGATGATATTGTATTGCTTACAGATCCGCGGCATAACGGAGTGTTTACCTAGATTCGTTTTTGCGTAAGGCAGACTAAACAAATTAAAGGCTTTGATCCTAGGTAGACGAGTTGGAGCGGAAATACTCAAGGCATTTGTGAGATCAATACAGTTTACAGTTAAGTTAGCAGTCTTCTTGTTTATACTAGTCTCTGCTATTAGTATGTACCACTGCACTGGTCTTAAAGGTATGATTACGCTTTAGAGCTTAAAACTCTATAAGCTACACTACCTAATTATATATCATTTACATTAAAATATTCTGTTATCAAAAACAGTGTCTTTGTATTCAGTAGTCGTAATTTTCATTTTACAAAGCTTATATAAATACCACATTGCATTAATTCCTTTATTTCAAATGCGGGTGTTATCGGACTAATCTAGAATCTGACCCGGGTGTGTCATACCCGAATACTACACCCCGAATTCCCCAAAATTCCCGCTATCCGGATAAAATCTGCAGAGTGCGTTTGACATTTACAGAGCGGCAATTTTTGTTGTATTATTATTTTTGCTGTGAAATAAAGTGTATCGGTTCAATTGAGGGGATTCGTTTTGTTTTCCGATGTCCATTCAAAGTTGAATGTATTTTATTCTGTAAAATTACGCAGATCATTAAGAATCGTCCTGCATACTAAGTGATTTTAAGAGCTAGATCCACGCGTTCAAACCAACTTAAAACCATAGTATTACTGAGTAAAGTTGACCTCTAGATTGTATTTCCAGTCAAATTATAATATCAGAGTAAAATGACCATCCGGTTATTGAACCGGATATTATTATCTTTAGTCCGATCCAAAACTAACCCGGTACACGGGTGCGTTAGATTGTCTCTACCTACAACTAGGTACTTATAGTTATCTTTTCACGAAGGCCTATAAGTGAGACCTTTTTTTTAATCTGCTATTTAGGCCCTAATGATGATATTTCTTAGCAACGACTACATTTCACATTTACAATAGATGTAGTGTGATGAATTACTTATTTTAATGAGCGTCTCTAAATTAAACTATTACATATCATGAATTGTAATTAGAATATCTAATGTAAATAAGAATAGATGTGTATTTATTTTATTTAACAAATAACTTGTTGGTTTGTTTTAGATCATTAGATCAATAAAACACTTAACTAATAAACAAACACTCAACCATTTGGTTCATACTGAACAAGAAGCTATTATCGCAAACAAACAATTGAGACAATAACATAATTGGAAGGGCCAGTTCAATATAATACCTAAAGTTACAAGTTATTTAATTAAGACAGATGTCGGACATGACTTCATCATCACAAGTACCTGATGTTAAGCGGTAACTTATTTGCCTGCATTTTTAGAATTGCACCGCACCATACGTTTCCGAACGGAACACTTTGAATTTTGACGGCTTTATAACAGCGAAAAAGTGTAAGTATCTAAAGTAAATCAGAAAGCTTGTGAAGAGTAGGTACCTATAAGATGTTTCTAAGCATATTTTTCTTACTTAAATGAAAGTAGGTAATCGTAAGTCATCGTTTTGGCATTATAATAAGTAGTTTATTCTTTTAGATAAGCAAAAACACATGAAATTAAGGGAAAACGAATGATTTTAATCTTAAAAGCTTTCCATTTTCGTGTCTACCGTCAAATTAATTAGCCACAAATCTGAAGTTATCGCCCTGATACCTTAATAGCTCAGTAACGTGACCGAACAACAGTGCGCCTATCTACCGTTTTATCTCACGAACTGCGGAACCCAAATATGAACGAATCGTGACTCAAATACATTTAAAGTCGTTCAAAAATTATAGAAGTCGGTTTTAGCATTTTTTTTCGAGAATGTGAGCACACTCTGCCGTATGTAAAGAAAAAGTAATAAAATCGCGACATTTTACAATCAAATTTTGTAGTTTTCAATAGATTTAAGTAATAGTGTTTGTTCATAAGTTCAAATTATTGACATTGTTACTTAATCAGTACCTAATCATCAATTAAGATTTATCATAATATATCTAAATCAAACGCTAAACGACCTAACTCAAAATAGCACCACACCATCCATACATTTTTTCGTAGTCAAAGATTGCAACTTGAAATTATTTCGCAGTGAAAGTAAATGTGACTTCCCCACGCAGCGCGTAGGTACCTGCCTCACGTCGCATAAATACTCTACGTTTGCCGTTTCTCCGTAATGCTGATCTGATACCAATGCTCCCCAAATAGGGAAATATTATATTTTCTCCGGAAAAATCGGATTTTCCCGGGATTCGATGGATTGAGGCGATAAGCCGCGGAGACGTTTTTAGGGAAATGGGTAGTAAGTAGGTAGGGGAGTTATTTTGTTTTGTTACATACCTACGTGGATCTGTACGCAAGGTGTTCGAGTTATCGAGCTGTTCTTGTGAATAGATAAGTTGGGTTTACCTTTTCACAATGCGTATGCAGCGATTTATATTTCCAACTGTTCACCTTGTTATAAAGATTTCGGTTTAAAGAATTTATTTTCTCATTAAGAACAGATTACAGTTTGCTTAAAATGAGACTTAATTATAGTAGGGATTATAGTAGGGATAAAGTAGCTTATAATAAATTGAACTCGTATTAGGAGTATAGGTATACCTACCTACCCATTTTTAAAATGTAGGAAAGTTGTAAGAATACTGGATTATTTACAAGTCTTCCCAATAAATGATATGTTTTGTAATGGGCACCTGATCCTCCGCAGCGGTCGCGTTGTAACCCGCGCCGCGCGGCAGTGCTCAGGTAACCCGAGACGTCGCGACAAGGTTGGGTCGGCGCAATGTCGACGTCTTAGCAAGGTCACTGTCGGGGACTATGCGGTCTGAATGAGCATTTGCCTACCTAGGTATAACATTACTACCACTTAGATAGTTGAATAGATTGAATAGATTCCTATCCTAGATGTAGCTATAGGCTCAAACCACTTATGTACCTACCTTATCAATCCAAGTTGATCTAATAAGAAAACTAGTAGGATCAAGCCAAAACGCAATGTACCTACCTATTTATGACCTACAAATCCTACAATAAAAGTAGGTTAAACTCAAACCCAACATTTATTCGATAAAATCACAAAGATCACTTTGAAATGTCTACTAGGTGACATATCTACCAGGTGATTCAGTTCGTATTTACGTAAAATACTTACGGCCGGTTTCTCGAACGATGATCAACGAAAAAATTTAATGATTATCTACTATGTGTCAAACTCGGATTTGGGTTTCCGGAAACCGGCCGTTAAAATGTCAGTTAAGTAATGTAACACACAAGCTAACCTTATCCCTTCGTTCCAGAGAGTCCGTTCCTTCACCACGTCGCTGGAGGAGCTGGGCGCGCGCGTGCAGGGCGCGGAGGCGGCGCGCGCGGCGTGGCGCGGGCCGGGCGACGCGCGCGACGCGCGGGCGCAGCTCGACGCGGTGTCGCGTGCGCGCGCGCAGCTGCCGCCGCTCAGGAGGCTGGCGGACGAGCTGCACAGCCAGGCGCAGGCGCTCGCCAGGGACAAGATCCAGCTGCCGGATCATCTGCTGGCTAGGTTGGACGACCTGAATACGAGGTGAGTAGTCCACACTTTAGGATCAGCAATATAGGATCATCATCGGCAGCTCGTACTAGCTGCTGGGTAAAAGCCTTCTCTCTAAAACGCCACTCTTTCCTTAATCCTACCCTGTACGGCAACGATATCGTCCATCCATCTAGCTGTTGGTCTGCCAAGGCCTCTTGTATGTCCTCTAGGCCACCATTCCGTCAAGGATGATACGCAGAAAAGCAGCACTTCGTAGGCATCTGTCGTTGCTTGATGAGGGATAAAAATATTTTGTTTAATCTTTACTGGCTAAGTAGTTATAATGCAGATGCAGTTTAATGTAGCAGATAAGTAACTGGCATTTTAAATTGCAGGGTCGGAGCGCTATGCGCGGGCGGAGAGGAGCGCGCGCGGCAGTTAGCCGGCGTGGCGAGAGACGGAGGCGCCGGCGCCGCGCAGGGCTTCCTCGCCGGCTCCGTGGAGCAACCCTGGGAGCGCGCCGTCACGCCTAACAACGTGCCATACTACATCAAGTGAGTTTACTATGTGCACTCAGCATCATGCTTCTCAAAATCGTTCTCTGATCGCTCTAAGATCATAAAATTGCCAGATGAAGGTAATAGGCCAGCTGCTCTATCATACCCATACATATTTCTGGAAACCGTTGAATTTGGTAAAACAAACTTCTATTCGTTCCAGCCATGAACTCGAAACAACACATTGGGACCACCCGAAGATGATCGAGCTGATGAACTCGTTGGCAGACCTGAACGAGGTTCGGTTCTCAGCGTACAGAACTGCACTGAAGCTGCGAACTGTTCAGAAGGCATTATGCAGTAAGTTTGTTGAATTTATAACCATTAAGAGCTTTTACTTCTACATTCATTTTGGGCCGAAGATTTAGTTCATCAGTTGCCCTATAATATCAGCAGACTGATACATTTTAAAATGTACTAAGTACCTACGTGAAAACTATATTTCATAACATCACATTAGCCAGCAGTGAAGGTAATACTCAATAATGCTATTCTTTCTCCCTCAGTGCATATGCTGCAGTTACCTGCCGCATTAGAAGCTTTCGACTCTCACGGTCTGCGCGCACAAAACGACCGTCTCATCGACATTCCCGATATGATCACTGTACTCACATCATTGTATGAGGTAAGTTGAAAGCTGAAGTCTCAGCATATCGCTTTACGATGTGCTTCCAGATACAAAATATGTCCAGAAATGCTGCTTCAACTAGCACTGATAGCCAAAGCACAAAGGAACCCGTGCCTGTTAAAGCTAGTGAACGTCAATTTACGAGTATTCGTTACTCGCCAATGGACGTCCCATAGCATTATAAGGTGTCTCTAAAGCTATCTATAAAAAAATCGAACTCTAGAGGGTTTAGAACCTCTATATAAAATTAATTAATTTCCAGGTGATAGCAGCAGAAAACCCTAGCTTAGTGAACGTGCCACTGTGCCTGGATCTGTCGATCAATTGGTTGCTCAACGTGTATGACAGCCAGCGCACGGGCCAGATTCGTGTTCTGAGCTTCAAGGTCGGACTGGTGTTGCTGTGCAAGGGACATCTGGAGGAGAAGTATAGGTAACAAACTTTGGTCCATCTTTTAGTTAAAATAATCTTTTGAAACTAACACACGATTTTATAAACTATTTTGTTTTCTCGCTTCAGGTATCTCTTCAGGCTGATTGCGGATCCGTCATGCAGAGCAGACCAAAGAAAACTAGGGCTGTTACTTCACGACTGCATTCAGGTTTGTTTATACATAGGTACCAGTCGGTGGACCTAACCCGCACCTCTAAATACGCGGAGCCTTGCCGCGCGTCCTTTGCATAAATAAGGGTCTAACCTTGTATTGTAGTAAATTGTGTTTTTATTGTGAAAAGGAACAGTAAAACCCAGTAATAATAATGAAAAGCAGTTTTCACATAAAGAAACCATGAATTTTCCCTATCCTCAACAAGGTTATCATCAATTTTCTCTATCATTAAAATTCGTATTTTTTTCAATATGTTCTAAGCATTTGACAACTTCTGTTTTAGGTTCCAAGGCAGTTAGGCGAGGTGGCAGCATTCGGAGGCT
This sequence comes from Ecliptopera silaceata, assembly GCA_932527185.1. Taxonomy (NCBI): domain Eukaryota; kingdom Metazoa; phylum Arthropoda; class Insecta; order Lepidoptera; family Geometridae; genus Ecliptopera; species Ecliptopera silaceata. The sequence continues at coordinate 497,690 of OW052210.1, forward strand.
CCAACATAGAGCCTTCAGTGAGGAGTTGCTTCGAGCAAGCCTCGGCCGCTACCAAGGAAGGCAACAAAGGAGGCACTCTCGATAGGAAGTCTATCGGTAAGTTTTTCCACCAACCTACTATTTTGCCTAATACTTGTAAGACCACGTATTTTGGTAAAATAAACGTCTTGTAGGTATCTCTTTCCCAATCTTTTCAAAAGAAACATCTTATTGCGTGACCCTGGAGATTTTTTGGTACTCTATCTACTTTTTCCTACGTCAGGTACGTAGGAAGAAGTCTTCTTCAAGGTGCAAATTTCGTAAAATCAGTAGTAGGTAAAAGATTCAGAATTTCTTACAAACCTACCTCATCCCATCTAATCTTCAGACTGTTTCTGGTTGTAGGTAAGTAGGTACGTGTTTTAAGTAGCCCTTCAAATTCCAGACAAAGACATCAAAGAAAAAGAAGAGGCAAAAGAGAAGACTCTAGAACGTGACGCAGACGGCCAGCTCCAATACATCGAAGCGTTCCACTTCCTTCAATGGCTTCAGAAGGAGCCTCAGTCCATGGTGTGGCTGCCTGTCTTGCACCGACTGGCAGCTGCGGAGACAGCCAAGCATCAGGCCAAATGTAACATCTGCAAGGAGTATCCTATCATCGGATTCAGGTAAAGATTAACTTAATTTTTTTTTTTTTTTTTATTTTACAGGAAAACAAGCAGTCTTATAAACTATATCTAAACTAAAATTATATCTGCTGACCAGTTATAGTTAAGTATATAGTTATAGTAGTTTAATCTGGGTGAATGATAAAGTTTATCTTGACACATTGGGTGGTAATCGAACCCACATATCAATAATATTGGCAGACGTCATGCCAATATTATTGATATGACACCTATATTGCTTACAATATAGGTGTCATATCAATAATATTTTTTAGTGTACCAAGTCTTAGAGCTTTCCCTTAGGAAAGCTCTAAGACTTGGTACACTAAAAAATAATTCTGAAGCTTGTAGGTATTTTTGTCCATATTCATTAAAATGAAGTTTTTGATCTTGTTTTCAGATACCGCTGCTTGAAATGTTTTAATTTCGACATGTGCCAGAAGTGTTTCTTCAGCGGCCGCAAAGCCAAGAACCACAAGCTCACGCATCCCATGCAAGAGTATTGCACCGCGGTGAGCATCTACCAGCAGTTTCTTGAAAATAAATTATAACCTATAAATATCTTAATAATTAAGAATAAATATCTTATCTTATCCTAACCACCAATATTTATCACAATCTTCATGTAGGACATACCACAGAAGGATAATCAGAACTGCTTTCCCAAAATATTAAAGATGGCGTGGGAGGGATCAAGTGATTGAGTCAATGAATGAAAATGCTTTAAAAAACAAAAACTTAAAACTAGAGTCGCGGGTGGTACAATGCCTTATCGTTTAAATTAAAATATAATGTGAAAACCTATAATTGGTTGATAGTTTTACTTTTATATTTTTATCATAGACAGTTATAATAAATAAAGCGATCTCTTCCAGCCAACCAAACCGGTATAGCAGTTTTAGTAATAGCTACCAACGACGAGATTGTTACTCACATATTAAATCTCATTCCAGACGACTTCAGGCGAAGACGTGCGTGACTTCACCCGCGCTCTGCGCAACAAGTTCAAATCTGCGAGATACTTCAAGAAGCATCCGCGAGTCGGCTATCTGCCTGTTCAGACGGTTCTTGAAGGTACTAGAATCTTCCATCTTTTTTATACCTGCCGGCCTATCTCTATCTGGACTGATATGACTGAGCTGTATTTAATCCTATAACATCACAATTCTATAGATATATTTCTTAATACTCTACAATAAGTGTCACAGAATACCGATGAGTTACGTACTAATAAACTGAACGAAACTTAATACCTGGCAAGTTTCGAAAGGCTGGGATAGATCTACTGGATTTTTCACAAGCTAAATGATACGATGTCTTCTATTCCCATAGTACAAACACATGGTGCAATTGTTCGTGAATATTTATTTATTTGTTTAATTATTCCAGGAGACGCCTTGGAATCTCCAGCGCCGTCGCCCCAGCACGGGGGCGGAGCGCTAGGCGCGGGCGAGGACATGCACTCGCGCCTGGAGCTGTACGCGTCGCGGCTGGCGCAGGTGGAGCTGGGAGCAGCATCCGGAGACACTCCTGACAGCGACGAGGAGCACCAGCTGATAGCCGCGTACTGCCAGTCGCTGAACGGCGCCGCGGGCGAGGAGCCGCCGCGCTCGCCCGTGCAGGTCGTCTCAATCATCCACCGCGAGCAGAGACATGAGCTGGAAGCTATGATCAGGTATTGATACCTTCGCTGTATTTTTATGGAATCCATTCTTGATCACCACAGAACACCATTGCTTGTGGCTCAAGCTGAGTGGTGACCCGATTGGTATAGTCGTAGCCAAAGATGGTAAAAAAACGAAGTTGTCCGAAAAATTGTAGGTTATACTTATAGGTTGGTAGGTATGGAACTTCACTTCTTTATGGTCAAGGTGAATCATAACTTCAGATCCATGGTTTCCGCTTCACAATCCGTTATATCTAACTAGTAAACTCCAGTTACAATCAACATAAGTCGCAAATAAAAACACTTATAGAAAAAACCCAGTCTTACCCAGTTTTATTCTTAAATATATTTTAGCTATACTTACCTACTTCAAACAGCTGCATTATTGTAATTTGCTTCATGCCTAAAGTACCCGTGTACAATTGCAGAGAGCTGGAGGAGGAGAACGCGAGCCTGCAGGCGGAGTACGAGCGGCTGAAGGCCAAGTCCACGCCCACGCCCACGCCTGGGTCCACGCCCGAGGACCAGCTCGGCACCGACAACCGGAACAACGCACCTGTCGACCAGGTTAGAACAACACTATATTTCTAAATTGGCAACGAAATCTATGCTTTTTTTCTATAACTAGGTTACTATCGAAATTCCCATTCTGTCCCAAATTACATGGCTTTAAATGCGTTGGTGGCTATTCTCACAATATCGAATTTATATACATTTGTTACGATATAATCGAAATCATATTTCATTTTGCCGACCACTACACTATGCTGTTCTGTACCTCTATCATGAGTTGTCACAGTAAAATCGCCTGACTTTACTACCGCTAGAGGCGCTGTACAACTACAGACGCCAGCGAGTATAGATTGTAAAAACTCATGGGGTAGCTACTGAAGAGATTGCTCGTTCGAGTTAATGCTGACTATGTGATTACAGAACTGGCACCTAGAATCACCTAGTATGTAAGACGATTCTAAATGATCCTTGTGATTTTATTGAATAAAGAAATATTTGACTTTGACTTTGACAGGACATGATGGCGGAGGCGCGTCTGCTGCGGCAGCACAAGGGGCGGCTGGAGGCGCGCATGCAGATCCTCGAGGAACACAACCGACAGCTGGAGGCGCAGCTGCAACGTCTGCGCAGGCTGCTGGACGAGGTATGATCTGATAGCTGGTTGCGTGATATTATTTGTATGCGAGGATGCTGATGTCAAAATTCGGGACTTTGATGAAGAGGAACCAGAAAATGATGATGACTCATGATTAAAGATTGCTCGTTTGCCCCTTGTACCCTACCACCTGCACAAGGGATGGCCTTATCAACGGCACAGATAATGGGATATTAGTGGCAGAGTTCTACTTGAACTCTGTCTAAGTTATTGTTGTTGTGTACCATTGACTCGCTAGAAGAAGAAGAAAGATTAATTTATTTACTAACCCCCTATCTTAGTCCCTCTACATTTTGGTACTTACCAGTTTTAAGTCAACTTAGTGATAGATATTATTATATTTTATTATGTGATTAGATAAGTGATGTTGTGTGTACTTGCCAGCCGGCGGCGGGCTCGCCCGGGGGCCGCACGGGCACTCTGCAGACGCGCTCGGTGACGGCGTCGCAGCTCGCCACCGACTCGCCCGCTAAGATGCACAACGGACTTTATCATGACGCGCAAACCAGTGAGTATCACATTATACATGTACTTGGACGATTTATCAAAGTAAACTTCTGCTAATACTTACTTAGTAGCAGAAGTTCACTTTGATACAGTACAGAAGTACAGAACCTTAGAAGGAATTACACTAAGTACCTACAGATCATGATATCTACCTACAAAATATTTACAAAGATTGATTAGTCTTCGGTAAAACCTTGGATTATTTTAATAGGTTTTCTCTAAAGCTAAGTTGCATCTATAAATCCACTTATTATATGAGTTAGTAACATTAACACCAACCAACCGATGTGTGGGTAGGTAAATAAATACACAAAACAATGAAATTCCATTATTTTAAGACTAAATTGAAGAAATTAATTATTATGCGAGCGGAGCGGTTTTCTCTATCAAGAACCATCCCTAGATAATTTTGTAGCTCGAACCCCAACCAGTAGGTGACATATCAAAGAAGTCGAGGATAACAGGTAGAAAACTAACACGTTTATAAAAATAAAGATGGCGGCGGTCGTTGGGGCGGGGGCGCGGAGCGCGACGCGGAGCGACCCCCGCCGCCCCCCCACAGCGTGCACAGCCTCATGCACTGCGCAGGTCAGCGAGTCTATACCAGCTTTACTTCCAACGTCGTAGAGTTCACTCAAGGGTGGATCCAGCTTTGGCGCCAGGGGGGGGTCACATAGTCGTGGTCAAGTCAAGAACTTATAATTTTATGTTCAATTAGTGGTCCACCTAAGTCCTGGAACCAGCTCAGGGGGGGGGGTGTCATGACCCCCATGACCCCCCTCCTGGATCCGCCGTAGAGTTCACTTTGTGTTGCAGTTGTAGCCGTGCACCGTTTTATGCTTTAGTAACATTTGAGTAGCTCAGTTTTTTCAGGTGTTATTTTAGCTACATCTAGCTGTACAGTTTTGGTTTCGAAGTGTATCTAGTGTTCGTTGTTTTGCATGGTTGTTTGATGTGTCGATTGAATTCTAACTGATGTTTGTTTTTTTTTCTGCATACATAACAGGACGTATACCTTGAGGTAATAATCTGAATATCTTTCATTATATCATCACCGTCTTTGGAGGACTCATCGCGACTACTTATCATGCCATTAGCGAGCCATTAGACCTTATTTTTAGACTTTTTTGTATTAATGTGTGTACATGGTTTGGCAGATGACTTGGGGCGTGCGGTGGAAGAGCTGGTGTCGGTGATGGCGGAGGAGGGCGCGGGCGCGGGAGCGGGCGCGAGCGCGGGGGCGGGCGCGGGAGCGGGGGCCCCGCCGCACTACTCCAACGGCAAGCCGCCAGCCAACAACGAATAGTCGCCTCGAGCCTTCATACAACGCGCATGGTGCTATCCTTTACACTCTACTCATTTTCGATTTGGCAACACTGTTCCACCAAAGAGTTTATGCTGCAATGGTATGCTTCGGTACTTTCGTTGGAGAAGCGATGACACAGTGTAATCGGTCAGAATATCGGACGTAGGTACAATTCCGCTTCTCCGACTGAACTGTAAATAATATTAAACTAATTTTCGACTCATCACTAACTAATCCTGCACGTTTCTGCCTTGATATACAAAAGCTAACATTCCATAGCATCCTCTAACACGGCTTCGGTTTGGGGGGAAGGACAGTAGCGCAGAATGGGCATAGATTTACTGGCAGTATGTATGTACTACGGTGATTGCGTATAGGAGTGTCGCGAGCCTCGCAACGGTAACTTTGGGCCGCGACGATTGAATGGCGATTATCGCAGTGACATTACTGCTTGAGAGATACCTATTCTGTGGAAGCCCGGAAGGAACAGCTACCAGAACTAATGGAATCACATCGCAGTTTTAGTTCAATGTAGCTGATATAAAGAAGCGATAGACGTATGCAACGCTTATTGTATTAATAAGGGCATGCCATTGTTGCAGTACGCATCGTGATCGAGTCGATACTATCATTTTAGTTTCCTTTTACAATGGTAACACCGTTTCAAAGTTTCTACTATTTTCTCCCCCTTCAGCCAGTGTTGCCAGAGCGAATGTTCCAACGAAAAAGACACGTTTTAACGAGCATTTATATATTATAAATCGTACCAAATTCGATATAAAAATATAATCATTTAAGTACATATCTAATTAGTACAATCTTCATTCTATCATATCACTTCTTGTATAATTCCATATCATTTTGCTGTATAATAAACTGGCACGTGTATAAAATATCACGACGAATCTACGTTGAGGCGCCGCAAGACGCTCATCGTTGCAGATCATATCATTTTTTTATATGACATATTTTTTGTGGCCATGTTTTTTTCTAAATCTACCATTTTATTTCACATCGTAAAAAATGTTGCCAGTATTATTAGAGCAGCTATAAAAATGGTAGTTTTTAAACGATGGCCACAGAAAGTTGGCAGCTTTAAATAACACAATTAGCTTTAAATTTATGGTGACAGTTTTGTAAACCGACGACACACTGGGATGGCCTATGTATAGTGGAAAACTTATTGTTATTAGATAGACATATCCACACAATATATTATGCCGAAATTGGCTGTAGTCTAAATGGATTTGTTAAACAGTTTTGCGTAGTATGTAGTTCGTAGACGAAATTGATAATCAAAGCATGTTATATACGTACGTAATGTACTTATCGTGTATTTAATGAGAATATGGCAGTTCAGTCGCCATTTTGTGTTGCCTTCTCTGTCTAACTTTATTTAAAGGTAAGAGAGGGTTATTACACGGCGGCTGAAATGTAATATTGTTATTACAAGCGCGTTTAATTCGTGTTATCGACAATGTATCGTTAGATGAGAATAATCGAAGCTTCTACGCAGTTAGTGTCTCTTATCCGAGAACTCTTCTTAGCGACTATAAAAATGTATCCAACTTTTTCACTATTACATGGCAACACACGTTTGTACTATTGTAGGTAGTGACGGTTTTTGTCACTCCGATATTTCGAATGTTATGTGTAAGATGCCTACCTTTTTAGATAAGATTTTATTAAAAGAGATGACTTTTATACGATCGTTAAGTAAACCTGTTATTAACTTACATTAAGAACTTATGACTTAACCTTCTTGGTTGGTTTAATCTTTACACTTTCATGTAGATGGTAGTGTATTGTCATTTTGGTTAAATACTGGCAATACCTATATATTCGTTACTTTTTCTTTTTAATTCGCTAATATAGAAATTAAGTTAAAAGCACAATTTACTTTATTATAAAACAACACTAATATATTGTTAATAATTTTATTTTTGTTTATTGCATTAGTATGTAGTTTTCTGTTTCTAAATTTGATTATATTTTAACATTGGCAACTTTGTATACTTACCCACTTTGTATAACTTCAGCATTTATTTGTATATTTTACTGTGTTTTATGATGTTTTAGAAGTTAAATCCAAATAAACATTCTACATAGTACTATTTTGTTTGATTCCCGTTTCACCCAAACACAAGATTAATTAAAAACATTAATTTTATTAATAACTTTATTCAGTTAACATATTAAACTAAATGAAACTTAATAAGCTAAAGCTACTTAAATCATTTCATAGTCAAATCTAAAACTTGTAAGATAGGATTCAACTTTTGCATTTTTATTTTTAAATATTTTATGCTAAAATAATCTTTCATTACTGAAAAGATATAATTGATATAACACAAACTATTTCACACAAATCGGAAAATTTACAATCACAATTTATTATGATTCCAAACAGTAACATAATTTATCCAGCTTAAATATTGCAGTTAAGATATCCTATTGGCTAACATATATTGTTGAATGATACAGCACATTAAATGCAATATAATTATTTGTAGCTGGCTTATTCCAGCTTAAGGCACTATGAAGTTTTTACTAAACTATTATAATTAAATATTCAGTCAAATATTGCTCATAAACTTTTTTTCATTATTTACAATTTCACTTTTGTGGCTCAACATTGTTTCCTTGGTGCTATCAGCAATAATTGTTCATAGTATAAAACATACAGAATACCACCTGTTGTAACTTTAAATATTTATATTATTTATATTTATATTATCATAGGAACTCTATGTTCATAAACTAAATTCATTTTAATATCCCTAAGCAATAATATTTATCTGAAAGTCAAACTTGGCGAAACTTAAAATAGCTCTAAGAAACTAAAAACCCGACAGTAGTACCTTAAGTGGTCATACTTTCACAGCGGCATTGCTATTGGAGTCCAAGCCGTTTATTGGTGGCTGGTTGTCAGTCCGAGGTCTCCGAAACAGCAGGACATGAGGCTCTGGGTTGTGGACCATGAAGTGAAGCCATCCAGGGCTCTGCTGGACACCTAGGTTCCTCCATTCAGTTTCTGTCATGAGATGTGACTTAGGCACAAGGCGAGCAATGTCCTGAGGTAGAATAACGTGCCTGAAACATTAAATTCATAGTGAAAAGAGTTACAATCATAAAAACTTTTAATTTTATGAAAACTAGATTAGCTGGTATCCCGTTTACACAGAAAAACATCATAGTATTATTACTATTATTGACATTCAACTCATTGGGCTTAGTAGAGCTTGTTTGAGCTTTCAACTAAATGTATGGAGGCAACAATCGAAAAATGACATATGGAAGCATGGATCTATTTGGAACTAGAAGAGAAATTGTAAACATATGTTTTACCAATGAAAGCTTCATGAAATGCGTCTTTGACAACGCTTCTATTAGTATTAACTACATTGAATATATTGATAGGGTGTGCTTGGAGAATTTCATATAATAATTATTAGACGTAATCTAAGTCGATAAAAGTAGAATTTTATTGCATCACAAGTATAACATATTTCAGACTATGTGAAGCATGCAAATTACCGGACTTGGTGTGGATACTTTTAGTAGGTCTTTCTTGCAGTATACTAACTAATTTAAATATCAGAATCGACGTGGAAAAGATAATATTACGGGGAATACTCACCGATACTCGTAGACGTCATCTGTGTATCTTTCAGAATATTGGATTTGGTCCACAGGCATTTTACACAACCACTAGTTTCTAGAGAAAAATATTTCAAACTATGGGGTCTCTTATTAATCTTACAATAACCACCAAATTATCAATTTCAATCTTAAATTCAGAAAATGAAACGAAGGAAAGGAATCATAGAACAAAACTAGAATCGAACCTTTGACTTTGACGTAAAGTGTAACTGATAAAATATGACATTGACAGTGATAGTAATTTTAGATACCATATATGAGAAATAAATATTTGGCTTGGCCAATAATCATGGCCATTTAAGCTTGGGCGGCTATAAAAATCTTATAAAAACATATTTTAAGGTTTATTTATAATCTAGACGATCGTAATGGACAAAGGATGCTTGCTCACATCCACTACCACATGGCATGTGTCAATGTGTGTTGGACTTTGGGCTCACTAAATGATGATATTTTTTCCCGCGGTTACATTTAAGTACAGTACACCATTGATTTGCCCCATTAAAAGAGGAAACGTAACTGACTACTAGTTACGTTTGCACCATCAATAGTGGAAACGTACGTGCCCTCGCTTTAGGAGACCCAAAAAGGGGAGCTATTGAATCTTTCAATATTAGTTCCTAGGTAGGTACACCAACTTAGGTAGTTACTTAAACAGGTAATGTAAGACTTACTAGGTAAGTACTAACCAGTTCTTATATCTGGTTCAGGTAGGTACCAAGTAGGACATGCAGTATCGTAGGTAGGTAGGTACATAGTACAAAGGTCCAACCTATAACCTGTATGATATGTTTTGTAATCGAATCTTACGTACCTAGGATACCTATCTTTCAAGCAATTCTAACCTCGCTCATTAAGTAGGTAGGCCTATCGTGGACCCAGCAATTTAATCACGTTCCCCTCGATCCTTCCCACATTAGATGCAGTGTCCATGATGTACCGAGATTAGAGACAACTTTAGAAAATGTCGGAATGAGGTACACAGTTGAGTGGGTCGAAACATATTGTGCATTTTCAAATACATTAAACATCATGATTTTTGAGTATGCAGTCATTTAGTTCATAATGAGTGCATTTGGAAAATTTAGAACAAAATATAGGTACCAAAAAGCACCGGGGTTATGAGCCTAAGACTAAGCTAGGCACATGGGTGCTCGAAATACACATCTGAGTTAAAGACACTTTCAGAGTTATAAGGTAAAATCAACGCGTAATCCATGTCTCTGACATACACATCTTGGTTAGGCTAACCGGCTGAATGTTGTTGTGTTGCTATCAGGCACAAAATCTAGAGTCATAAAGCAACTTGCTTCATGACTCTTGTGCATGTACCCACCAGTAGAATATCTCTGAAACAGAAAATAGCCTACGCATTATGGTTAGATGGTTACCCTGAACTTCAATATCGTGCATCCGCTAATCGCCCCATCAGTCACTCAGTCTGCTACCGAGAGCCTGTGCATCATGACTGAGATCACGCTTGAGTTGTTGCAGCAGCTACTGAAGGAAGACTACCCTGATGTTACTATACAGCACTTTGAGGTAAGATAGTCTGATATTTTAAGTACCTACCTACCTAAAAAATTCTGTAAGGAGAGCTGCGGTAGTTACAGTTTTAAAATTTTAGGGAGCACCTGGATCCAAACGTGGGGACAACTACACATCAATGGTCTATAGAGTGACCCTTACAGGGGTTCGAAAACTGGATACGCCTCACGAGGGTGCAGAAAGTCACTCTGATAAAACTTCTGCAACCAAAGAAGAACTTTTAGTTTCTATAGAAGGAACCAGCTCTTGCAAAATAGAGTCGAGAGAAGAGCGATGGCAAGGGTCTATAATTTACAAACGCTTACCAGAAAGTATCATCAGGCGAGAAGCATTCAAGAGCGATGAGCTGTTCCGCAACGAAGTGGCATTCTACACCAAAATCTGGCCAGCATTGTCGAGTTTTCAGTCAAAATGGGATGTGAAACACCCTTTTAAATCAATACCTAAATGCTATCTGGCACGGAATGATTGCGTGGTTCTAAAGGATCTGAAGCAGTACGGGTTTGTGATGCCGGATCGGAGGCAGGGTTTGACAATAGAAGAATGTTACACTGTGATGATGCAGCTGTCTCGCTTCCACGCACTTTCTCTCGCTATGAAGTGCCACGACCCTGAAGGGTTTTTCAACTTGCTGAACGAAGAAAATGGGATTACGGAAGGTTGGTACCTACCATCCTGAATCTGTTATTCATAATTCAAGATAATCCATCATTACCTATTTTTATTAACTGATATTTTTCAGTGTTCTTCGTTGAAGAAAACGTTGACTACTACCGCAGTTACTACAATGAAGCTATTCAGAACGCAATAGCTATGGTCGAAGAAGAGCTTAAAGACTCTCCATCAAAGGAACTTTACTTAGAAAAGGTTGGTACATACGCTGCCTGTTATGTGAACTGAACCCGACTACCTATAAGTAATTAATATACCTACTAACCTACCTACCATAAAACATTTTCCCAGTTCAAGAGCTTCTGTTCTGAAGAGACGTTCTTTAAGACAATGGTGGATGTCGTGAAGCCGCGAGAACCGCTAGCATTGATCTGCCATGGTGACTGTTGGACCAACAATTTCTTGTTCCGATACAATAGTGGCGATATTGCTGAAGTGAGTACAAATCATGCCAATCGTGCAATCGCTTTTTCGGCAGTTTACATAGTTGAATCATCAAATCTATTTTTAAGATCTTTGATGATAGTTTTTATTTCCAGACGTGCATAGTAGATTATCAGCTGGTACGATACGCGTCACCTGCTCTAGACCTGGTGTACATCATGTATCTATGCTTGGACCGGGCACAGAGGACTGAGCACCAGGACTCTCTACTGGACTTGTACGTGGATGAACTACACAGCAGCCTACTGCAGATGAGCATGCCTGGATCGGTGTTCCACGGTAGCCTGGGGAAGGATGAGCTACGCGAACTGTGAGTACCTATCGAAGTATAAACCCAACTCTTTACTCAATCACTTCTACCAGAGGTATATTTTAACCAAAAATTACTTAAAGACTTTATTTAGGACGTATGTTACCTATCTAAATTGAATACTTACCACCAGTACAATTCGTACCTTCGTTTGTCTGAATTATTATGTCAATAACGATTTATTATTCAGATATCTGCTTCGAATTTTTAAAGCTGACAAAGCAAAAATGTCTGTTACTACTTCCAGAGTGCTGGAAGAGTTCAAGTGCTGTTCCCATTTCGGACTCGGTATATCACTAGACATGTACCCTATCATGACTTGTGACAGCAACGAAGCACCGAACCTGTACCAACCTGAGGTGAGGAGGTTATCGATAGCCCTTCCTACTTATTATTCTATCATCCAATTATGCAGGACGTCTAATAGACTTATATTCTAGCACAGCGTCCCCCTCATCCGATATGGCCATCCGCTATTTAAATCTCGTATTAAATTTTATAGGTACATATTTTATAACCTCTACCACTAGGTACCTACCTACTAAAGAGATATAATATCAGTTCTGATCGATAAAGTTTTTAATTTATTTTTCAAGTAAATTTTGCTTCCAGGAACAAGAGAACATAGTGGAACATGCAGCCGTGCAGCCAGTGTGGACCACCAACACAGCCTGCAGGAAGAAAATGACTGATCTGGTTCAGGAGTTAGTCGACGCAGGTCTTTTATAAGCATGTTATTTAGCACTATTTTAGGTAAGTACCTAGTTTTTTCTCAGACTCAAACATGATGCTTTTATAGGATGGACTAGGAAATTAACCGTTTTATTTTATTAGACTACTTGTTTGACATATTCAATGACACGAAACGAGGGTAGTAAAAAACGTTATAGTTTGAAATAACGTTAGTGATGGGACATCTCAATTATCGAGGCTTTAGTAATAACAAGAGCCTAACTATTTAATCGAATTTATTACGAAACTTTAGTACTTTTTATAGAGTCATGGGTTAAGTGACCATAGCTGTATTAAATTGAAATGTGCTTGGCTAAATGTGTAATTAGGTAGGTAATACATATTTTATGCACAAAAAACAAAGTTTCAGGTTTGTATAATTATTGTATTTTAGTAAATAAACACGGACAAAAACATTGGTTTTAAATTATATAAAAAAATCGATGAGCGCTTTATTTTTTGTGACACTATTTACTTATTTATACAAGATCTACATAATAATAATTTATGTTAAAAGTAGGTATGTTCCACGCATGTTTAAAAGTCAGATCATATCAACTATTTCTTTGAAATAATATAAAAATACTCAAATACTTTATCATCTATTAATCCTAATTACTTTATAATATCTGTTTATATTTCAATAAAAATGACTTCATTATAATTGGGGATCAATGGGGTTCTAGATTTAAGAAATTTATTTTGTAAAAGACAAGTTTATTATCATCCATATAAATAAATGTTATAAAATATTTTAGTATTGTCGTTTTCGAGATGTTACCTTTAAAACTGGGTTTATAATAAAGGTTATACATTCAATAATATTTCGTTGTTTTAATGTCGATATTAATAAGTCCTTTCTAAGAATAATTAATAACGACAATCGAAGTTCATCGCATACCCCAAAATGCTATTTCTTTTGTATCTATTCCTATCGAATAGATATCGTAAGAAATGCAGGGTACTATATTCTTTTCATATATTTGTTAATATTCATAAATATAAATAATAAAATTAGGTAGAGAATAAGTTGTCTAAAAGTCTAGAACCTAGAACCCAAAATGTCCCTAAATTTCTAAAAAACTCGGTAATTTGTATACCTATAAATACCCGTACTGAGTCGTGGCACGTAAATAATACGTATTAAAATTATAACAAAACAATAGATAATAATTAAATTACGTACGGGGATTTACAATTATTTTTATTACAATACACAGATCTAGTTAATAAAATAATCAGTCATTGAAAGCTTCAGATTTTGTTGAGATTCTAGCGCCTATACAATCTGAAGTTTCCAATAATGGTTTATTACAATTAAACTGTTATTAAGTATTTATAAATATTAAAAGGCCTCGATAAAGGCACTGGGATTCTGATCAAAAACTGATCTAACTTTCCAATTTTAAGGATTGCTTTTTATTTTTACGAAATGTAACACAGTCGATTAAATTTTCATCGACAATTAGCACGTCTCTATTTTCAGGTGACATTTTCTGTTAAGGTTTTTGTTGTAATTTATTTTAAACTGGCCCTCAATACTTGTTGTGTTGACGTAGGGGTAGGCCCTCCTCTACCCTTCGAAGCTTGAGTAGGTCTCATGAACCCTGAGGTGCCTTTTTGGACTACTCCTGTCTTAAGCGGAGGCCTAGCAGCACCAACCGAGCTTCCGCTCGACGAAGATCTAGATGCTGGCATTCTAACCACGGGCTTCGGGACAGGTTTTGGTGCTGGTTTTTGTGGAGCGGGGGCTTTCCGAACTGTAGCTACCGATGCAGAGCTGTTCAATGAACTCCTGGAACTACGCAGAGAAGCTCTAGAAGTGGATCTCTCGACGCGTAAGGAGCTGGCTCGTTTGGGAACGACGGAGCGTTTTGGATCGAGAGGCGTCCGCGGAGGCGTTCGCGTTTCTTTGGTAGAAATTTTCTTTGGGACTATTGGGGACTTGACTGACTTAGGGATCGGTGAGTCGCATTCTACATTGCACCCTGAAGATGCACCTTGGGACGCGCTTTCGGAGTTAAGGCTCTGAGTTTCTTCAAATCCTTCATCGTTTAATTCGTGCTCGCTTTTTACTTTTTGTATTCTTGGGGAGGTTGTTCTCTCTGGAAGCTTTTCAGTCCTATGCCCAGCCCCAGTAGATTTCCGATAAGCACTTCTAGACCAGACTCCTGTAGGGTTCTCAGTAGGAGATTTCAGTTCTCTGATAGCTTTTTGCACATCTTCTTGGTTGATCGAAGTCTGCCGCCTCATTCTCAAATAAGGCCTGGGCTCTTTGGTGGTCTTGTCTGTGCTTTGGTTCTTGAGTCTAGCCTGCCAGGTCTTCAGCCTATTTTCCTTTTCATCCTTGATCACAGCTGGTTTCGGTTGTTCTACTGGGACTTCCACAGGGTAAGACGCTTGGATGTCTAGTTTCGATGGCCTGATGACTTGAGTCTCTGCAACAATCGCTACTGGTTCAGGTTTTTTCTCTTCCTCTGGTGAACTTGAATCTGTGTTTCTCTTATATCTTCTAGTTCTTCTGGCAGCTGAGAATCGATCAAATTGCCCATCTCCTAATATTTCTTGGCATAAGTCTTTCATTTCCGCTGTAGCTTTCTCGGTGCTTCTCACAGGGAATGAGGGTTGTAGTCGTCTGCAGGGTTCTTTGTCAGGAGGGGGGTTGAAAAGTTTCCTCTGGGCCGGTGGTGTTTCAATGTTATCTGAATCGATCTCAGCTCTATCAGGTCTTGCAGGTTTGACGTCTTTTTCAGGAGTGATGTGGATATCGGGCAGTTTTCGTTTGTCTTCTTCCGTGATCGAGACAAGGGGAGCTGGAGTCTCGATCTGTTGTCGAGAGCGCTGTCTACGGAGCCGGAGTCTCATCTCTTCATTTTCTTCCGTCTTTCTCCATGGAACCCTAGTATCTTTCTTCGGTTGGACATCTGGAAATAATAAATTAATATAATAATTAGACTTCATTATACATAATATTTTCAATGCATGGTGAAACTTTTTTATAGAACTGAGGATACCTTCAACTGCCTCGATGGTCTGGACGACAGTGCTATCGGGTAGGACGGCGGGCCTCCACTCGGGGCGGCCTTCTGCCAGTGGCTCTAGGGTCGTGCTTCGTTCACTCTCTGGAAATATGCATGATGAAACATAAGAAACAATGGATACGTCGACTAATGCCAAGTTTCAAATTAAAATTGGCTATTGATGAGATTTTAAAACAAAAAGAAAGGTAGGTGCGTTTTTATTACCGGAGTCGTTTTCCAAGGATCGCCGGTTAGCCTGCAGTCGTCTCGCTTTTTCTCGTAGTTCTGCGTCTCGTTTTTCTTCTTGGCTGTTAGCTCGGAGCCATGATTCGATCTTCTGTCGCCATTCCCTGAGAGAACGAAATATTATGGTGGAGTTCTTTTCGACTACTGTGCAAATCATCTTGTAACAATTAATGTTAGGTAGGTAGGTAGGTACATTGTGTTACGGTGTAATTAAATACATTTTATATTTCTATCTTTGTCTGTACTTCAAGCACAAAGCGTCTCGTAATTTATTTAATGAAAATTTAAACCTATTTACAGGTCCAAGTAGACATTTAAACTCTACAGAAAATGTCCTGTAATATTTTAAATGTGCGTAAAAAACGCACAACATCAGTTAAGCTATCGGTAGGTTCCAGCACTTTGCCATTATAACACAAGCTCTGCTTAGCTTGGGGCTAGATGATGTTGTGTGGATTGTCCAGTATTATTTATTATCATAACAAAGACATACTTAGGTTTAGCATTAGGGTCCAACGGGTCGGCCGGGGGGGTCGCGGGGGCTGTGAGCACAGGTGCAGCTGCAGGGGAGGGGGAGGGCGAGGGGGGCGCGCGGGGGGAGGGGGCACGCTCGCGGTCCGGCAACTCGAGCCGCGCGCGGGACGAGCCGCGCCGGGACCACGACCGATCTGAAACAATCAACATGATGGAGTCTGCTGTTGTACAGTAGAATAGCAGCTCAGTACCCCAAGTACGAGTTTCTGTACACACGGATCGCAGAGACGCAATCGCCGAGCGACACCGATTTTGTATGGAGATGTAAGCTTCTCAAGAAATCTGCTAGGGGCGCTGCTTGGAACTGGTACTGATCGCGTGGAACTGGCACCTAGAATCACCTAGTATGTAAGACGATTCTAAATGATCCGTGTGATTTTACTAAATAAATCAATTTTGACTTTGGCTTTGTACAGTAGAATACTCTTGAACTGTTGTTGTGATAGCAGACGGTAGTATTGAACTTTTTATTCCAAAAACCCTTTTCTTTGGTAGTCAGTTTTTTCACCTAAAAGTCAAGCATGCTATTTCACTTATTTAGAAAAAACTGCTTTTGGGTCACATAGTGGATTATTTGATAGTTCGCATAACTTTTGATCTTACAAACGCCTTCAAGAAGTTTAAATCCTCTTCATTTAAAAGTACCTTCAGTCAAAATATACCAACCAGCGATTTGAAACCCATGAAATGAAGCCTTCAAGATATTCAATTTTAAGATAAAAATGCCCTCATCGATGAATATCAGTTTACCTAAGCTCCCCCAAGCGCTCCTCTCCCTGAGATCGTTGGCGGCGGGGGAGGAGTGCCGCAGGAACTCCAGCAGGCCCTCCTCGTCGCCCTCCGCGGGGCTCGCGCGGCTGCGGCGCCGCAAGCTGCCCGTCGGAGTCACGTCTGCGAGGTATAACGACACTCAATACAGTGAACAACAATTTATTCATTTATTTATTTGGTAGAATAAGGGTTTACAGTAATAACAGCTCAGTCATAATTTTATAAAGCGTCAGTCCACAAAAATGCCATGGAATACTGATGAGTAAAATCATCGAAAACTGAACTGCAACTGAAAGGATATTCGGTCACGCAAGTTTCCCCTTGCTGGATAGCCCCCCTGTACCTATTCCGTGTCGCAGGATCATCGTTATCGAACTGAACTGGCTTGAACCGTGTTAAAGTATATTGATTCAATATGTGATATTTTGAATCAATTTTACCTGGAGATGGTGAGGGGTCATGAGGTCGTCGCAATGACCTGCGACCCAGGCCGTTCCTGATGTCCAGCAGAAGAGATTCCATCAGAGATTCGCATTCTGACACTGGAGTACTGCACATACTGCTACCACCTGGAAAAAAATACAATTCATTTTACTGGTTCTTTCAAAACATTGACCTAGTAAGTTCTTTTCTGTCTTAGACCAATATTTTTACTTTTTGCTTAGAATAAATAACTAGTCCAATGCAGGTCCTGTTAGAGTATAGGTAGTAAACCTAAAAATCTTAGATACATTGAAAAGCGACAACCGTAGGAGCAAACGGATACTGGAGTGGAGACCGTGTTTAGGCATCGTGTAGTGTAGGACGCCCTCCGGCGAAATGGAGCGACGGTCTGCGTAGTGTAGCTGGCAAACACTGGATGAGAAGAGCCGAAGACGGGCTCAGTGGCGCGTCTTGGGAGAGCCCTACGTCCAGCAGTGGACTGATATAGGTTGATGATGATTGATGATGATGATGATGAATAAACTTATATTGATTTGTATTGATTGTTGAAATAAACACTCTTAGAAGGATGACCGTACCAGTTTTGATCTTACAGGTGGCGAGGTCCCTCGCGCGGCGCCTGGCGGCCGCCTGCTCCTCGTTGGCGCGGCGCCGCGCGTTGTCGCTCACCGCTGAACGGAACTTCGAGCAAAACAGGACGAACGTCTGTGAAGGAAAATTACATTAGAAGCTGGTTGTGAGGGAGACACAACAACAGTGAAACAACATGCATACAAAAAAAAAACAAGAATAGATAAATAAGGTACAAAAAAAAGACGTGTGGCACTCGGGGACGCGGTAAACATAACATTTTTTGCGTGATTACGCATGCGCAGTGTTAGATTATTCCGTTACGGAATTTCTGGATTCGGTCTCCACGCTCAAGGCCCGCGGCAGAAGCTTTGCAATTTTAAAATACATTAAGATGTAGAGAATTAAAAAAAAATAATGGCAGCAGAGCCAGGCTCTTAACCTTTCTATACTATAATTAAGATATTTTTACCTTGAAACATTCCTCCAATTTGAAGGACACCGGATCTTCGCAGAAGAACTCCGCAAGGTGTTTCCGTATAGTCTCCACTTCCTCCATATCCTTGTTAAAAGCTGACACCTCCTGTTCTGCTACCTGATAAAGAGAGCAAGACATAATATCTTTGCTTAGTTATATTACTATACCTAAATATTACCTATTACAAAAAACATCCAAGGCTATAAAATTTCCAGAATTAAGAGTTGCCATGGTGTTCTTCTAATGCCTTCACATTCATCATTGTGATAGTCACCGGTGTCACTAGCAAGTCATCTTCTCTTCTTCTTCGTCGTCTTCATTACTGAAGGTCGTGCCCGTCCTGAAATGTCCTAGTAGATTTGTCGACTAGCTGTCTCCATGTTATATCCTGAGCCTCTCTAAATGCAAATAGCAAGTCATACCTGCAGGAAGTTTCCCATCTGTTCCTTGATATCCGCAGGAGTGTTAGGAAGCTGCGTCTCTCGCTTCAGTCCTCGTATCCTCAGGTCCAGGGTCTTGATCTCGTTGGTGAGCTGCTCCACGGAGGCCTTGGCGGCCTCTTCCAACACACGCGTGTCGTCCGCGAAATGAGTTAGTTCTTTGTTCTTCCGTTCTGCTTGCTAGAAGGACAGTCACAAAGATTAAACAAAATGACAACCACTATGAGCTGGGCTAATGAAAGAGGAAAGGCAAGTTATTGTTTTCGTCATTAACTTTCTGGCTTCAAACGATTTGTCTTAATTTCTTTCAGAAGTAAGTAATTTTTGTAATAAGTTATTCAGTAGATACCTATGGATCGTTTGCAACGGTCTGTAGATAGCTCAACTGTTTCTTATGTATTTTATATGCCGATGTACATTTTGTAAATATTGTATAGTCGTAAGTTTGTTTGTGAATAAAATTATACTTCATTACCTAGGTAGTAATTTAAAATGTTCATACCATAGCAACATAGTGCATGAGATTCATTCCAGGTTTGTTTGCCCGAATGTCGGGCAGTTTCTGAAGAGAAGACAGTTTGACCCCCGCGGCTCCGCCCGCGTAGCCACCAGCGTTCAGGAAGTTACCGGCAATCAAAGCTATGTATAGCACCTCCTGGAAATTATTAAGTTCATATTAAAACATTCTGCGAAAGAAACAGATTTAGAGATTCGCTAAACTGTATTAACTTTAGTAAATTCTTACCTGTAAAGCTCTAGAAGACATCAGATCATCACCAGCCACCAGAATAGAATTGATGGCGCTCTCCAAATAACCAGCTGTTGAAGGCCACTCCTCTTTCAGCAGCATCAGCTCAATACGCAGTTTGTAACTGAAAGTAGAATAAAAAGGTTATTGGTGTATAATATGTACGTTTCATTGGAACTTTGCGGCAATTATCGGCTAGCTGAGATTGCCATCAGCATTCTTGCATCATAAAGGTAGTTTACCTTTATTGTACAAAAAGAACATTACACAAGGAAAAACTCAACAACATTTTTTTTACAATGCGCAGTCTTATCGCTAACAGTGATCTCTCTCAGACTTTTTTATATAATTTACAGTAAAAGAAAGAAGTTTTAATTATATGGAAGTGTTTTTGCTTACTTTGGTAGCTGGATAAGCTGCATCAGGAACTTCTCTGCGTTGCCCAGTTTGTTGACATCTCCTGAGAATGCCTTCAGCATCTCGCACTCGTCCATCTCCGGCAGGATCTTCAGCAAGCCGCGCAGCTTCTCCGCGCCGATGTCATCGTGAGAGCCCTCGTGAATCATCTGGATGATGTCGTCGTTTGAGCTGTAAAACGTAATTTGAAAATATATGTCTAAAATAAAATTAATATTGCTTCAACTGTTATTACGAAGTTTAGCCACACACTCGAGTGTGAATGAAGAGATAGCGATCTACAATTTGTCTCTGCCATCTGTTGGTCTGTTGCGTGGACTTCGATATCGTTAATTATGTAGCGAGATAGATGGCGCTACAAGTATATTGATTTGCACTATTTGGTAACATATTGACTTGCCTATAGTACAGGATGAAAATAAATAGATCATAGTTTTACCTTCGAAACTGTTTTAAGAAGATGTTGACGTTCAGACTTCTCTTTCCATCTAAGAGTGTGATCTCCGAAGATTCCTTCCTGGGTTTTCGCTCCCCTGAAGTGTCGCAGATGGGACTGCGACCTAGGCGCGGCGAAGACCCTGCTGAACCAGTTGGTTGGATCTGAAATTGAAATACCAACATAATGGAAAATGACAATTGAACTCTAAGCAAGGATCAGTATATCAGACATCAGTATGCCTTAGAATCCATGGTCAAAAGACCAATCCTTAGTGCATGCCAACATAAGCTAAACATGTACCTGTTGACAGAACAGTCCTTCGATTTCCGTCCAGTCTAGCTCCGTTTTCGGTGAGTGTTTGTGACTTGATGCTACTAGCGACCAGATGTTCTTCTGACCAATTACCTGAAACATTAGAAAATGAACCTTGAACTTAATACCACTTCCTGCTCTTCAGCTTTGCTGTCATAGTTTCGATTCTCATAGTTTACAAAAGCTTCCTTCCGAATGGATAGCTGACTCACTTTATTATTAGGAATTTTATTCCAATTGATCGTTTTCATCTTTGTCTTCGGAATCGGGGTCTCCTGCTGTGGCAGCTTGAGCTCAATCACCGGCGCTGGCGGGGGCGTCGGGGTCGAGTGGAATACTGGAGGGGGGGGGAGGGCCAGGTGGGGGCGGAGGAGCACAGAGAGGGGGAGGGGGAGGTATGCATGGAGGAGGTGGCGGGGGTATACCTGGAAACATAAACGATTGTTGTAGATGATGTTGTTGAAGATGATTGTAACAAAGTATATCTAACGTAGATTTATTTTTAAATTAATAAATGAGTCTGACGTTGTAGTTTTTAATGATACCGTAGTGATAATGATACGCAGCAAAGTTTGATTATTGTAATCCGTAAAGCAAAGAAGGAAATACTTACATGGAGGAGGTGCCGGTGCGGGTGGAGGAGGCGGAGGTGATAAAGCTCGTTGAAGACTCTGCTTGCGACCGCCTGACATATCTCTATGCTGGCAATTGCAGCCCATCTTGGCCTAGAATCGATAACAAACTCATTTTCACAACAAACCCACTATCTTCCCTAGAATAACTTTATTAAAATCTCAATGGGTCATACCCAGGTCTTTGTCAATATTCATCTTTTTAACTGCTTGTTTTACCTGCACACTTGGCGCTCTAAGCAGCTTAGCGGCATCTTCTCTTGACTCCAGCAGAGTAGCTCGATGCACCAGCATTTCCGCAGTGTCCCACACGATGTCACTGACAGGTTCCTTCGGGTCTATCCGGAGTAAATGCTGCAGGATACTGAGAAATGGGATCTCTTGCGGAGTATCTGACACCTGGAACATAAGTAGATAATATTTTTAGAGGTTTTTCGGTAAACTTGGCTCCTGGGTGATGCGGGTGCGTTTGGTATTTGCCTGTGTATTAAAATTTCTAGTAAATTAAATGCTAGTGACTCTTGATTAACCACAACTACAGAGCTGGTCTAAGAACTCTAGAATGTTTCAGAGATAAATAAATGAAGAATTGATAGTTTCTACTACCCATAATACAAGCTCTGCTTAGCTTGGGGCTAGATGATGTTGTGTGGATTGTCCAGAATTATTTTATCATGGAGGCAGGACCCATTTTTCCACTTTCATGTCGTCCATTTTGTTATTTTCACAAATTTGTAGATAGCTCTTATAGAGCAGCATAGCTATAATTTTAAAAATTTACCTGTTTAAGTATAGCATAGAAGACGTCCAGGTGTAAGTTCAAGTTGATACCCCCCGGACCTTGTGCCTCGTCGCTCTCCCTCTGCTCCTCAAACACGTCCAGCTGCACCCCCAAATCAGGGTTATTTGCAGCTTCATGTCTGAAAGAATGGTTCTTATCAGCTGGATGATCTGCTTAGTTATTTATTTTAAGTATACAAGAAGAGGTTAAAAGTTCTATGTATAGGAGAGATTTTCAGCCACCTTTGGCTCGTCGTTTAAATTTAAGCTATGTGATAACTACGCTTGGGCAATCTAAGAATTGTCGGTGAAGATGTGAGACTAGACTATCGGGCGCAGTTCTGAATAGTTAATGTAGCGTGGATGGTGCTGCAGTCACTATGACTTAGGTAGGACTCTAGCACATTTGATAGCCTAATAAGACCTGTTTATCCTGGTCTTATTAGACCTGTTTGATAAATTCAATTAGGTACTTCCATGTTGTCTTGATTGATTATAACATCTTTGGACATCTTTTAAGTCTGTTCAGCGACCATGACCATAAGTGCACCTATTACCAAATCGAAGATATTTTAATCGCGATTTCTCAAACCTGACCGAATAAACTTGAATAATCTTCATATCGAGTTTAACCGTCGTAAAAATACTTAATTTATTTTATATTTACATGGAATTACCTAGTCCTAGTTTGCGTATTTCGTAGCTTGTAACTCTAAGAATGTGCAAATTCATTGGAGTCAGCTAGTATATAAATCATCGTTTATAAAGCTTATCATAAAATTATACAAGTAACCACAAACCGTCGGTAGGTATAAAGACATGCGTAGGCGCATCCGGACCGACCAAATAAGGTGTGGGGACCCTGTGAGTGATCTTAGGCTGGTAACTGACGACTTATTTAAATGCAATGTAACAATTATGCTTATTTTACACTTCATTATGTATCTCAGAAAGAGAGGTATGCGAGAAAAATTCGAACATTTCTTCGTATAGAATCATTAGTGCACGACAAATCCACACTACCTTTGCATCGTGAGAATTGCTTTGCTAGATCACGGGTGCTCGACTAGTATTGACTATTGAATATTAACATTGCTATTTATTTATATATTTGTTTTCAATGCAGTCAGTACCTTGAGTATGCTTCGAATTGGTGATTTGGATCATTTGAGACATCTATAAACCATAGATCGTTTGAATGATCACACAGATAGCTCTTTTGTTTTATGTGCATATTTTAAAAATATTAAATACTGTAGTAAACGTAATTTTCTATGTTAATATTGACTTGATAAAATCTAAAATCTCGATTGACTAATTTAAATTATCTGAAACACTACGTGCCATTAAATGTAATATTACACTCGGATAAGTATAACGTCAGCTTAAAAACAGGTAAATAAACGAGTTTTAGCCAAAACTTGAGCTGTTTATAACGAAAACTAGTTTTTAGCTTAATCCATGGATTAATTTTATAGTTCTGCTTTGAAAAGGATTTATTAAAAATATAAGGTAAGTACCTAGGTATTAAGAATACAACTTAACGGTAGGCACATAATAATATTTGTAATTACAGTCATAAAATCTCAAGACAAATTATTTCTGCTTCTGTTCTTTTAATTAGAAAAATAACTGTAGAGTATAATATAGACATGTTCGTACTAGGTATACTTCAAATACCTAAGTACATTACTTTACATTAGGAACGATATTACGACGGAATCTTCATTTTTTTAAATAATCTTTTCTCGTAATTCTTATTTTATATCAAAAAAGAACTTTTATTTCCATAAAGCATTTTTCTCAAAAAAAAATAGGTTCCACATTTATTTTGAGGACTTGCAAAAGTTTGAATATAAAACGGTATTTAAAAATTGATAAAATCCGTGAAAATCCGACTTACGATTGGGTATTTTTTGCCAAATCCGGCGTTATTAGATTACCATGACAGAGCTCGAGAGCCGGCTGCAACAACTTGACGACACGCTATAAAAACTATTTAAAGTTAGGGCTGTCTAAACCTATACTTATAGCTTGGCAAAAAAGTGTAGAAACGGAACTAATTTTTTTGTTGGCTGGCAACATTTAAAAAATTATGACGTTTTGAATTGTTTGATGTAAACAAAGTTCGCAAGTTTATACTATTTATAATTTGTGCCATAAAAGCGTGATAAAACTAACTTAAAAATTAATAAAACCATCCGAAGTGCTGGCAGACAAATTATTTATATAAGGTTTATAGGCGATGTTTGGCAGAAAAAGAGGCCAAAACCATTCTTACCGATCTCAACGATGTTTACCTAAGAACCGCTGATATGACAGGTATGTAACTGTTTGTATTGTTGTTTTTAGATGAATTAAGTGTAAATTGATGAATCCTATTCTGTTTTGAATAGCTTGCATACGAAATAAGTGGAATTTTGAACAATAATCATCGAGCACATAGGTTATGTTTACATTTTGTCTAACATTACTTTGGTATAGTGCGACAGATCAGTGTTGATACTTGAGTGGCGTACTTTGCAATATGTAAATTTAAATTCGTTTTCTACATAACTTTATTGTTGAATGAAAATCATTACAATTAGAAATTTACCAAAAATGTATTATTATTATTATTTTGTTTGTATATTTATTTATTCACCTCAGGTAAATCAGTAAGCACTGTAAGAAGAGACGTGCTGGAAGGAGATCGAAACAAAGGCGTATTTTCTACACCCGGAAAAAATAGAAAAGGTCGTCCTAAAAAACAGTTGGAAAACAAATGGAGGGGGTGGAATATTTGGAGGAAAATATATTAGATTAATAACAATAACATTGTATCTGCGTCTTATTTTAATCCCAGAAAAAAATAAAGAAAATTTTAAAAACAAAGTACCTATTACCTACTAGCATAATATATTTATTATTAGGTAATAAATTATGGTTTAATTAAATGATACTGATTTTAATAGATAAACCATTTGTATAAAAAAATAGTAACAAAAGTATCAAGACTAGGTTGGTACGCTATACGGTCACAGCGGGTTGCCATATGAGCAGCACAGTGGCGGCCTCCGGATTTTCTACTCTTTTTTGCCAAGCTATAGATACAAAAATTAACTTAAAAAGGTTTTTTTTGCTTTTATTTAATTAATTACCCTTTTAACAATACAGCCTGTCAATTTATTTACGACATTATTTTTAAACAACTGTCTTTAAAAAAAACTCTACTTTAAGGTCCCGATTTCCCTTTTGTTCAACCTTATGAACAGTTGAGCTATCTTCACAAATAGCATTGATGTTCAACTAATCTTATTTATTCTTATTAAAGCTTTACTTTCTATGAAGGTATGCTACCTAGATAAAAACTTTATAAAAACGATACATATCGAAAAATATTTTTACTCTACTTTTTTATTCGATTTTAAACGCAAAAAAATATTCCAAAACCAAGTGTCGAAGCGATTTAAACTTTGGCAACCCTATCTCAGTTAAAAAACTTAACAATAAAATTTAAATTGAATCTCTTGTATACCTAAATACCTACTATTTTATAGTTTCGGTGAATTGACATGTACAAGCTACATGGTTTTTTATAGATAGTTAACAAGTTTTTTTTTTATAAAAGCATACGCACACTAAATAAAGTTATTTCTAAAAGTACTAGATCAAATTAAAAGAGATGTATTTTCGAAGTCAGTTGAAAATACCTTAGCATACCCTGAATACCAATTCAGTATCCTATTTATGTGTAGAGCTATTGCAGAGCTTTATCTACATAAGTCTAGTGTCATGAAAACTAAACTCACACCCCTATTTTTTATGAATACAGGGTATTTTTAGGAAATACTCATGGCAACACCAACAAAAAAGTTTGGACGTGACAGTTGTCATTAGATATTTACAAAGTACATAACGTAGTAACACAGTACGTAATACACAAAAAACGCATAAAAAAGTTGCACTTTATTTACGCCCACAGAGCACTTAAATCACGAAGACGACAAAAAACTAATTAAATTCAAAACTAATTGTTTTTATCCTTAACTGATGATTAATTAGATAATGACAAAGCTTTATCTCACCTTAAGTTGTTGAGAGTAGGCAGAAGACCAAGTCCTGTAAAAATAAATACAATTTTAATATAAATATCAAATGAAAAATAAAATGCAATAGAAACATAATCATAAATCTGTTGATTTCAGATGTCATCTTCTTTTTATATGGATCTCTTGACGGGCAGGAACTATCAATAAGATAGTCAGTTCTGTTAGTATCAAATGTTTAGTTACTGAATATTTCTCTATTACCTAGGTCAGGCAATCGTAATGTCGGCTGTCATTTGTTTTAGAATATTAATACTTACGGCCGGTTTCTCGAACGATGATCAACGAAAAAATCAAATAATTTACTATGTGTCAAACTCGGATCAATCGTGATTTCGGTTTCCAGAAACTGGCCGTTAGTACAGTTTTTTTGTAAGAAGTTATAAATATAATAGAAATTAAAAATACAAAAGAACACCGCAATTCTAACAGCTCTATTATTATCAAGTTTTTTATATAAGTATAGGTAAAGAAGTGTTACCAATAAACTCGTTCCTAACGCGGATCCTGTCCGGCAGCCGGGGTGCGGAGATGATGAGGCAGTTGACGAAAGCCAGCAGTGCTGTCTTGTAGTCCGTGGTAGCTGCATTCTTCAGCTCTTCAACCACCACGTTTAGGCGATACCGCTCGTTTTTCAGGCTCTACAAATTGAGTACCTTGTTATATAGAACGAAATGAAACAAGCAATACTGGCTATTAATTTATTTATTAATAAACAGACTGCGACGCCATTGTAACATGAAACCTTTTTTTCTCTGAATGCAGAGCAATGTCAGAGTATGTCATCTAGACGTTGCCTGCATTGTGTGGTGTTGCATTGAGTAGGTTCCTATAGTATGATTTAGTATCACTACTTAAAAATAAAATAAAAAATACTGATTAATCAGTATTTTTTATTTTATTTTTAAGTAGCTTGTATCTCTGCTATGCTTAAGCATCTCTGGCTAATAAAATAGGTGTAGGCAGTTATGACCATTTCTGATTATAATTTATTTTTGCTTAGAAACCTATTTAATTTAAATGAGAACTAATAATTAATTTAATGGGCATCAATAACCAAGCAGACACTAAAGTATGACATGTATATTCAAAAATAAGCGAACCCAAAAGCAACATTAAAAGTTAAACAATATGTAGAGCTTTTGTTATTTCATATAAAAAAGAAATCAAATTAACTCAAAGCAAGACAAATGATCGTGTTATTCCAATACACTGATTTAAATTCAAAAAATCATTTCTTTAACCAGTTTGGCGGTCGCCGTAAAGTCAATGGGCAGATAAATTTCAAGCTATTGAGTCTGGAGTTCAGAAAACCTGTTTAAGACAAGTAAACAAGATCATAAACATCTAATTTAACAATTATTAGCCATGTCAGCCTGAAAACGGGTAAGAAACAACCTGGTTCCAACCGTTTTTATGTATCTTACAAAGAATTAAAAGTAAATTATCTGTTCCAGTGTGGCGTCAATTTAACTTAGTAACGTTAGTGGACTTGTTTCAAGACTATTACTAACCTTATAACGGTCAAGAGTGTCAACCGCCCTCGCGTAGCCATCAGCGTTGTAGACGCATAGCGCCGATAGTAACTCGAACACCTGCAGAACAAAACATTATCAAAAACAGTGACGGAAAACATCGTGAGGAAGGCGACTTGTATCTTGGAGTGTGAAGGTCAATAAGCTGAGATGTATTTACTTCTAAATCTTCTTCCTGCTTTTATCCCACTAGATGGAGTCAGCACAATAATGTTATTTTTTTCCACTTTTCTTTATCACCCATCTTCTCAGCATCACAGAACATTCCTTTCACATCACAGAACATAATAATCAGAGATGCATATAATTTTTCACATAATCCGTCCATCTTTTCTAGGGCATACTCTTCCTTTATATCCTTTAGCATTCATACTTTTACTCTTATGTACTATTGTATTTACTTCTAAATACTAATGAGAAATGACAAATATCACACAATTTACCTGCAACAATTTTGCAACATAAAATTATTTGCTTGTTATTTTGTAATTTTGCTCGAAATATCTGTTTCCTAATTAGGTAGTAATTTTTGTTTAATATGGTCGTTTCATAATGTCATGGGTTATTCATGACCCACTTTGTTGACCGGGTCAATTGTTGAACCTCGAGGTCGCGAAGTGCACCAGTTTGTTGTGAACTTAATGTACGAGGGTTGATTTTAATCCAAGGTTTAATGTTGTGGTTTTGTGGTAAGCAATGGATTTTATGGAAATGTCGCGTCCTGGTAAATTGTAGGTACTATTTAGGATATCAAATATCTGCGGTACAAGTTTTAATAGCTCTAAATACTAACAAATAAGTAGTGTTTATAAAGAAGCATTATTGAACACGACACCTCCGGAAATTTTGTATTTTTATTAACGGTTATCCAATAATACGCAACTTATGATACCTAGACTAGCTTAGTTTGTTTGCGACTAAATGTTAAAATAAGTTTTTATATATCAAAATGACTTTGGGGGAGACCTTTGCCCAGCAGTGGGACAATATAGGTTAATAAAAAAATAATAATATCAAAATGAGTTTAAGTTCTCTGATAAGTAAAAGCCTTATAGGATTTAAACTTCTTTTGATATATAAAAACTTATAACATGGTGTAGTGTAAGAAAAATAGGTGTTATTCTGTAATAGGTCGGGTATTTCCGAGTATGTACCTGTTTCTTGACCGGCTTGGCGGGCGAGGTGAGTGCCGCCGCGAGCTTGCCCGCGTACTCCGCGTGCTCTACTATGTAGTCTAGCCCCACTCGGCTTTCCATGCCAGCTCTGGAACAAAACAAAACACAATTAAATATAGATTTTTCAGGTAAAGTCAATAAATATTATCAAAAGAGGCTTAGAATTCATTAGAAACTTACTTAGAACTTTTTTCTTACCAAAGATGAAAGTACATAGGTACATAAGTAACACGTGAAAGAGATTAATATCATAATGTTGATTATGTTAAATCAAACTTTACACTTTTAGACATAACTTAATTACCTCATCGAATCTTTGTTCTTTGTTGAGATCGATCACCACAACCCACAGCTTGGAACTTAGAACTTAAAGCTAACAATCTTAGCGGTGATGACTGTAAAAACAACAGAAGAGTGGGAAAATAATCTAGATGATCATATTTAATTTACAATACGAAGATTCAAAGTAGACCCAAAACCAATTCAAAACTACAGCAACAAAGTTCATTTTAGACTACACAATGTTCGCAGTGACAAGCCGAAGCAGCCAGCGAGAGAAAGCGCCCTTTGACCCGCTTGATTCGGAAAGGCCCTAATGTGGTTCCCTTTTGTGAAGCCAGCACTTTGTGGTTACCTAGCTAGTGCCCGCAGCATGTCAGTGGTGAGAGTGTTACGAAACTGGGAATACATGGAGAGGACCGATTAGTTTGATAACCACTCACGATGGCGGTCACCGATTTTTATTTTCATCTCATTTTGGGAAAATGTCATGTTACTCTCACCTAACTTATGATATAAGTACGTTAAAGCAGATCCTTGCCAAAAGTAAGTTTTCAATTCTCAATAGGTTTTTTTGTATGAAGCAATGCAAAATCTTGTGGTCTTGTGTTATCTATCTATTCTATACTTATAATAAAACTGTAGAGAGGTCAATTCTGTACATGAAATATATTTAAAAAAAAACTATCAGGGGGTGATTAGTGATCGATACTGATGCCAAAAATGCAATCAGTAAAATTTTTGTCTGTCTGTCTGTCTGTCTGTCTGTCTGTCTGTATGTTCCTTATAGAAACAAAAACTACTCGACGGATTTTAACGAAACTTGGTACAATTATTCTTCATACTCCTGGGCAGGTTATAGGATACTTTTCATCACGCTACAATCAATAGGAGCAGAGTAGTGAAGGAAAATGTTGGGAAAACGGGAGAAGTTACTCCATTTTTTCCGTCGCGTGTGCATCCTTAATGGTTAAAGTTACATAGAAATCATGTATGACGGAAATATTCTACATAAAATGGTCTAAAAAATATCCCTGTACAGCAAATGTCTATCTTTTATTGTTGACTCACAATAACACCTGTAACTCCTGATAGCTTAGCAGTTCGGATCATTCTGATTATATTTGTTTACTAAAAGTAAATACGTTTATAATACTCTCAGTCATCCCTTATTTAAAAAAGTTAACATAATTAACTATTCAATAAAAAAAGAATCATAGAAATCGGTGTAGAAACACCAAACTTATACATGAAATAAGCCATCGCGCCGTCGCACGTGAATACTCAAATCGAGTAAAGTTTGAAATTTGTTGTGTTTACCACTAGATGGCGCTACTGTGCACAAATCCTAGATCGCGCTATCGGTGCGTTTTGGCAATGTGTTATAAGTCGGTCGGTATTTAGCAATAGTTCCGTTAAATTGAGTTATCTTGATAAGTTATTTAGAGTTGCGTATCCGATTACCGCTTTAATGACGAATAAATATTTAAAAATAAAATATTAAATATTTAAGGGGGTGCTCATAATCTCATACAAAAACATAATTTACTTAGATGGTTTGTTTTTTTTTATAAGTATATAATATTTTATAAAAAATATATTGTTGTTGATGAGTACATTTACTTAGGCCAGTTAGCGAGTTTCGAAAACAGGCAGGATAAGGAGATAGATCGCCGCATCGAGAACCCCTGGAAGAGCTACTGGTCCATGAAGGAACACATGAAAGGCGACCTTCCACTTACGCTTAAACGCCAACGCATCGACATGTGCATCCAGCCCTAACCTACGGTGCGCAGACATGGTCACTGACTGAAGCACAGAAATCCAGACTCAAGATTTGCCAAAGAGCAATGGAACGTAGCATCTTTGGTTTCAAGCGCATCGATCGAGTGCGAAACACTACGCTGCGTTTGCTCACTGGTATTGCAGATGTAGGCAATAAAACCGCGAGGCTTAAGTGGGACTGGGCAGGTCATACCTATTAGCCGGATGGACCCAGAGAAATGGTCCAAAATCGTGACACCGTGGCTGCCTGAAGACGGAAGGCGGCGTAGAGGCCGACCAAAAAGGCGATGGCGGGACGACCTCGATGTTTTCGAGAGGGATTGGTGGACGAAAGCGGAAAGCAGAGGATTTGGGGGAGACCTTTGCCCAGCAGTGGGACGAGATAGGTTAGGAAAAAAATATATACATAATATACTTACTTAATCTATACTAATATTATAAAGAGGTAAAGTTTGTGTATTTGTTAAATTGTAAGGGGTAATCTCGGGATCTACTGAATCGATTTTAAAAATTCTTTCACCAATAGAAAGTTACATTATTGCTGAAAAATAAAAAGGCTTTTACGTGGTAGTCCGTTTTGCAAAATGAATCGGAGAAAAAACGGTCGAATGAAAGCGTTTCTTACGAACGCTGCCTTAACTATGAAAGAAGTGTTCTAGAGAAAAGATGTGGAGCTTGATAATGCCTACAAAAAAGCCACAAGTCAACGACAGCATATGTCTTACTTTTTTATTTAATAAAAATTATCCCCAACGAAGTGGGCACGTGTCAGCTAGTCATAAATAAAACATTGAAATTTTAAGTTTTTGTCTGTGTCTGTTGTTTTACATTTTGTTGTAGGTACTACTTGTACTACTAGGTATGCCTGAAATAATAAGTTTTTATTTATAAAATACGAAATTCGATGTCGTTCAGGGTATTTAATTTTGTGCGGAACACAGTAGGGCTCGGTCTGGTCCCCGACCTTCCGACGAGGTCTGCCCGATTTGGTCAGGTCGTCAGGACCACTGGTGCCCTTACGCGTGACATTGACAGCTCGTGGCATTCTTTGACCGACCACGGAAACTGTAAAGTATGCGGTTATTGCAACTATAAGAAAATTACTGTAAGTGGTCGCTAATTTACTTTAAACTAAAAAGTTCTGTCTGAGTTTTGCTATCAAATCTTTTTAGTTAAAAGTAAATACAATTTTTTTCGCTTAAGTCTTCAGCCCATCGGAATAGGCTGACAACAAAGCAAGTAGTGTACTTCTCTTTATTTTCCATTCTGTAGGTAATTATAATTGCCCTACACCACCTGTAATTATCGCGGAATGTAATTTTGACAAATGTCATGTAAAAATCGATATGATCAGCCTTCGATCGCCAATGTCGACTCTATATTCTCCAAAGTACCTACTAAAAGGTTTCACTAAATATTCCATTCCAAGAAACAAAGACGCATAATGGTAATCAGCATGTGCAGGTGTTGATTGACATGCAGGCAGCAAACTGATGCGATTCATCTGAACTGATAGCTTTCCGAGAACAACTCGAGATTAGCGATTACATAAACAAAATGGATTATCATGAAGTATGTAGCTCTGCTTTTAATGAGAATCGCCTGTTTACTAGAATATGCTCAACAATTTAGACCTTACGGCTTCCTTCTGGAAAAGGATGCATAGTGATGTCTCAAAGGGAACGTCCTCAATAGGTAAGGCGTAAAACTTAAACGTAGGTCTTCTGGGATTGTTAAATGTGTTTTTATTTAATAGTACACTAAAATAGAGATCGGAAACATTAAACTTTGCTAAGGAGCCTGTCAAGCCTAACGACCTCTATGCAATATCCTGAATTGAGGTATTTTCGAACACTACTTTAGTAATTACGGCTAACTACAGCAAATAACTCGAGTAATTAGTAGCAATAAATCAACTGTCAATTGCATTGAGAGAACGCCTCTCGAAATACTTGAACACAATGTACAGACAAGCAGACAGGCATATCTGGTTGTTGTAAATAAGAGCCAGAGGTTTGGGCCGGCTCAGGTAGAATGCGTGGGCTGCTGGCATGCTCGGGCAGGTTGTGGCTTGGCCTAAGTTCTGAATACAACTTTTTACAATGATCTTTATTATTTTTGTGATGACATTTATTTCGCTTTTAAATTATATTTAATTTTAAAGTGTCAGAGGTTTATTTGTTCAAACCGGATAGCTGAGAGAATTTTGATTGCAGAATTGTGAATGGTTTTTTCTGTAGATCTATGTCCAGCGAAGAACATTTTCAGGCTTTTAAGAACAAAGTTTAGAGCCTTTAAAGGCAGGTGGCACTCATCAAGTTTTGGGAAGCTCATTAAGCAACAAGTTTTAATTTTGCTTAAAAATTTGCAAATCTACTATGTTGGTTAACAAGTTTTTGTTTTATAAATTTTGATAATAGAATTAGCTTTCATATAGCTAGCTTATTGATCTACAGACTCTTGTAACTTGGGAGCTGTCAAACCAGCGTGGTTGGCTAGGCTTTATGCTAATGCAGCTAAGTTATAAGGACACGGGAACTAGAGGTTGCGCGACGGAAATTTCAGAAATACCTCAGCTATTTTGCAAGAAATCTCCATGCGGACATAGAAAATGAGACA
Source organism: Ecliptopera silaceata (assembly GCA_932527185.1). Classification (NCBI taxonomy): domain Eukaryota; kingdom Metazoa; phylum Arthropoda; class Insecta; order Lepidoptera; family Geometridae; genus Ecliptopera; species Ecliptopera silaceata. The sequence goes on from OW052210.1 coordinate 531,665, forward strand.
AATTAACACCAAATAACATTAAGAGGAAGAAAGCATTCTCAAACCAATTGAAATATTATACAGGTAATCGACATACAAATGAATTAAAAATACATCTTCTCTGAACTTAAAGTTATTTCTATACATTTTCCAAGTTGTATTTGTTTTTTGAAGATTGATCGAGTCCCAGCTAACTACAGCATAACGTAAGAAACCCATAAGTACCCAATACTAACTTAGTGCCGATTGTAATTAAAACTTCTGAAGAGTCGAACAAGTCGGGGACACTTAGAAAGACGTCTTCTACCGCTACTTTTCTGAAATACTAATACCATTTGACATATGCTCACTTTGCAGTAATCAGTTGGAAGATTGTTAACCCATCCACTATAAAAAATAGTTCAGCAGGTAGTTTCAAACATAGACCTTTTTCTATCAGATAAGTAACTCAATCTGTATCAATTTCTACCCACAAGATGCCACTTAAAGACGTATCGTGTGTCACGGTCAATGCACTTAGGAAATGACTTGTTGAGACAAAATCTTGATCTGGATGTGGTCTAATGAACTGAGCTTTTAATATTTTTCCTGCTTCTTAGTTGAACAAAAGATTCTAAGAAGCTACTTAATCTTAAAAGCGATTAGCGTGCAAAATGAACTAGTGTATCTAATTGAATTCGCTTCGCTATCCTAGAAATAGTGGGACAAACTGATGGCGATAGTTAACCGATTGCTTCTAGTGCAATATAATGTGTACCTACAATACAATACCTGACAAAGCAAGTTATGCAAGAATGTATTCGGTGACGCAAAACGTGCCTATAATTTCGCTTGCACTTTTGAACAATATCAAAGTATTGGAAGCATCAATTGATTTGGGATAGAAAGAAATTCGATAGTAGAACTTTTCTGCATAAGTCTTTTTCTAAATACTCTATCATCATCATCATCGACCTATATTAGTCCACTGCTAGACGTAGGTCTCTCCCAAGATGCGCCACTGAGCCCGGTCTTCGGCTCTTAAATACTCTATAGGTACTATTGCTTAATCAAAAATAATATGTTTCACGATGATAAAACTCATTATATTGTGAGTATAATGTGCTTCGTATAGTGACCACAGCCTGTCAATCGGATTATAAATGTAGATAGGTTGCATAACAGACCGGTCTTTTCAAGGTCTCTGTCGATGCGCGTACAGCCTCCGCTAAACCACGCTTTATATTGTGTGCAAAAGCTTTATAGCATTAATATCAGAAGACAATACTTTGCGACTACTTAGGTAGACTACTAATAAAGTTAAAATCAAAAGTGAATTTGGTTTTCTTGATGGTAAAGTTTTTCTATTTAAGAGCAAGAAGTCTTAAATAGAAATGGTTTGAATCCAAATCAAAGTAGCAGCTGTTGTGCTATTAGCATTAATAATAATGTCATATATATGTTTTGAATAATAAATTCACAGACCCTAGATTTTAAGAATGTCGTCGGTCCATCCTACGCTAATTTTCTGATGCGTGGTCGTATATGGCTTGCCCATTCTTTCTCCGGTTTAAGGTACAAACTGGATTATATGAATACTCTAATTAAAGTAAAACACAAGAAGAATAAGTAAAACACACAGTCACGGGTCAGGAACCCACACTCTTAGTAAATTGATGGCGCTGCAGAGTATGTCGATTGAAAATTATGAATTCAATAATCAATTTCACGATAACAATGACCGTGACGCACGGATGCTCTTTTTTGGTCACTCACCATCAGGGCCATGTCATTCATGTCACCCCCCTCATACCATAACGACATAACAACGATCTATTGTCTTTATGTGTTGTTAGGGCTGTCGAAGAAGGCAATAACTTTATTTTAAAGAAAAAGTTACAGAAACAGACTGCTAAAAACTTATAACTATAACTGTTACGCTGAAGCTTAATATTATAGCAATGCTAGCCGCTCCTTAAGATGGAGTTTAAGAATACCTAAATAAATAATAAGAGGGTTGATACTGTACTGTTCTTCTGATAATATTGTTCGCGTCGCGTCGTAAACCACAAATGACTGAGAGAAAGGCCAAGACCAAGTGGAATAGCAGGTAAAGAGCTTATACCCAGCAGTGGATCTCTCTCATCTCTGATCATGTCGGGCTTCGGATAATGGTGTAATGCTTTTCACCATCCGAAGCCCAACATTATTACAATATTTTTATAAAGGAGCACGAAAGCCCTAAAAAAATTTTTATATTATATTATAAACTAGCTGACACGTGCCCACTTCGTTGGGTATAATTTTTATTAAATACAAAAGTAAGACATAATGCTGTCGTTGACTTTTTTGTAGGCATTCTCAAGCTCCACATTTTTTCTCTAGAACTCAAAAATATAGAGTTCGTAAAAAACGCTTTCATTCGACCGTCTTTTCTCCGATTCACTTTGCAAAACGGACTACCTACCACGTAAATGCCTTTTTATTTTTCGGTTTTTTATATAGCCTATGACATTCAGCAATAATGTAACTTTCTATTGGTGAAAGAATTTTTAAAATCGGTTCAGTAGATCCCGAGATTACCTCTTACAATTTAACAAATACACAAACTTTTCCTCTTTATAATATTAGTATAGATTATTATAAGTATAGATTAGCCCCCTATCTTATAAAAAGTTAGCGTTGACTTTAAGTCATCATTACGTATGGTAATTAGTACTTCAAGTCTGCGCTAACTTTTTATAAGATAGACCGTAAGTATATATTTTTTACAAATTATTATTCAAAACAAACCATCTAAGAAAATTATGTTTTTGTATAAAACTATGAGCGCCCCCTTGATTATTTAACATTTTGTTTTTAAATATCTATTCGTCATTTAGGCGGTAATCGGGTACGCAACCCTAAATAACTTAAAAAGATAACTCAATTTAACGAAACTAATGCTATGTACCGACCGACTTATAACACATTGCCAAAACGCACCGATAGCGCGATCTAGGGTTCGTGCACAGTAGCGCCATCTAGTGGTAAACACAATAAATTTCGAACTTTACTCGATTTGAGTATTCACGTACGACGCGCGACGGCGCGATGGCTTATTTCATGTATAAGTTTGGTGTTTCTATACCGATTTCTATGATTCTTTTGTTATTGAATAGGTAATTATGTAAACTTTTTTAAATTAGGGATGAGTGAGAGTATTATAAACATATTAACTCTTAGTAAACAAATATAAGTAATCAGAATGCTCCGAACTGCTAAGCTATCAGGAGTTACACGTGTTATTGTGAGTCAACCATAAAAGATAGACATATGCTGTAGAGGAATATTTTTTAGACAATTTTATGTAGAATATTTCCGTCATACATGATTTCTATGTAACTTTAACCATTAAGGCTGCACACGCGACGGAAGCTTAAAAAACGGAGTAACTTCTCCCGTTTTCCCGACATTTCCCTTCACTACTCTGCTCCTATTGATCGTAGCGTGATGAAAAGTATCCTATAACCTGCCCAGAAGTATGAAGAATAATTGTACCAAGTTTCGTTAAAATCCGTCGAGTAGTTTTTGTTTCTATAAGGAACATACAGACAGACAGACAGACAGACAGACAGACAGACAAAAATTTTACTGATTGCATTTTTGGCATCAGTATCGATCACTAATCACCCCCTGATAGTTTTTTTTTAAATATATTTCATGTACAGAATTGACCTCTCTACAGTTTTATTATAATATTATAAATTTTAAACTTTTTGCATGACTTAAGTAGTAAAGAGTTTTACAAATATATTGTTAAATTATAAATACATAAATATCATACTTTGATTTGATTTTGACGTTACTTAAATACAAAACTTATTTTTCTAACAAAGTAAAATGACCCTTCTTATGTGAGTGGTAACCCTACCCACAGGAAGTGGTCACTTGGGCCTGCGCATCAGCCAGTCTATCGAACTGCATTGTGATTTGTGAAGTGCGTCGTAATCGGCCCTTCAGGTCATGGTTACCTACTTATCTACCACAAGGAAGCTTGCATTTATACCTTTGCCATGAAAATATCAGGTGTAATTAGATAATTTTCCAAAATACCGGGGGACTGACTAACTTGTTTATGAAATCATTAACATGATCGAAAATATAAATTGTAGCACGTTTCTAAGAGTTACAATCACATTTAGAATGGATCTAATTGAAGATAAGAGCTTTGATGTACTGTACTTTAACTTCCCATAGTTTTTGGCAGTTTTTGAATAGTTATACCATGTAGGTATAGACAACGATAATGTCTCCATGTTATTTAATACAACAAATAAAAAAACATTATTTTTTGTTCTCTACAATCGCTCCTTTAATCACTGTATAGATACCTACCATGCCTCGTTTCATACTCACAATCATAACATATAATAAAGATCTATTTTTATCGATAAAACATAATATCCCATGAATGCAGCTCAAATTACCCTGAACATATGGTCAAAATAGGTATCCTTAATGGTGTTGTCATTCACAAACCAGGAAACGCCCTTATAAGTACATAACTTTATAAGGCGGTGTATAAACAGACTGCTTTGTCCAACCTTGGGCAACTTGATCAAGAGAAACCTGCTACGTTAAATAATTTACTTCTATTTATTACAGTGGTATGCACAGTGGGGATGAACATCCCTTAATCATGCTTAAACTCAACTAGAAACAGATGGGTAATCGCGAACTATTGAGGATACACTGCGCGGTTGCAGAAATCATATATATTTTATTGTTTAACTGTTGTACATAAGACAATTTTATGTGGTACAAGTTTATACAGTTTGTCCAATCCGGACGTACAATAAGAGGGTAATGAACAGAGATACCCAATAAATGATGAGAAGCTCACAAGATATGTCTTCAACTGGAATGTAAACTTTAGCATGCTATACACCTTTAGTCTTTATTATTTGCGTTGCGACGTTTGGCAGATAAGCTAGCGTTGACGCGCAGTGTATCTAATAGGATTGTCGAAGGTTTGTAGCGTGAACGATGTTACATTGGTATTGAGTAGCTCTATCTTCTATGGGAAGTAGGTTCGATCCTTACTAAAAACAAATTATGTATGAACATGCAATGCACCTAACAAAAAATTTATTTCTCATGCATTTTTGTTTAACATTATTTAGTTAATTATTACATAGTTTAAAAAAATTGTCTGAAAAGACATAATACATTTTTATAACCAAATTATTGTTTGCATACTTACATTTATTTAACGCAGCACATTAGGATATCTGCAACAAAGAATAATTATATTAAGTATCTTTATCCATGTAAGCAACTACATACATAACATAAGTTACTTTATGTAACATACCGTTAAGTAATCAAACATTTATTTACACCACCATTTATTTTTAAATAACCCTTAGCTTTTAGCCTTTTCACGTGTATCAAGAAGAGGTTTATTAATTTATTACCAAGCTAACAAAAAAATATATTGGATAACTATTTAATATCAACCGGCTGCGCCATATTTCAGTTTTTATATTAGTGGAAACAATCTTATTTACAGTTTATTGAGTTTACATATCTTCTTAAGAAAACCTGTCGCACCGTGTCTACAGCAGACGTGTACATGTGATGTACGTGTTGTATTCACGGCGTGGTTCACATCGCGTCACGTATTTACGCAGAAAAGGCGGCTCCTTACCGGGCGCGGGTGCGGGTGCGGGTGGGAATCCGGCGAAATGCGCATGTGCATGCCTTCACATGCTCTTGGATCTATTCTGAGATATACTTCGTAGCTCGTGTTTTCGCGGTAGAATCTTACCGGGACCCCGTGATCATATCAAGTGTTGGTGTGGCGCCGAACAGTTCGTCTGTTGACGAGTTCGACGACGCACTAGCTCTGAGGGCTTAGTCCGAGCTTGCATTTTAAAACTCCCTACTCTCGAGCCGAGAGTCGCCTCTCGGATCTCTCTCTCTACTTCTTACAAAAATATAAGGACATCCGAGAGACGACTCTCGGCTCGAGAGTAGGGAGTTTTAAAATGCAGGCTCGGACTAAGCCCTCTGAGGTGAAAGCGAGAAGATCGATGGGTTTTTAGTCGGTATGCCTCCGCTGGCTAGTGTCTCATTAGCATTAGTCAGTGGAGGAGAGTCCGACATACCCCTGCGACTTTCCTCGGGTTGTAGGGGATGCGTCAAACATTTTCGCATCAAAAAAAAAAGGTATAGCTCGTGTGAATCTTTTTGAACCCGCTGTACTAAGTACCAAAATTTAAACTAACGTAGTGTAGGATTAATGACTTTATTACCTTAATTACTTTATTCTGTAAGACATTGTTTAAAACAGAGGTAAATGAAGACTTAGTGATCTTTGCCGAAATCAATTGAATACTAATTTAGAGTTTTTACCATTAATTAGTACATAACCGAGTATGTTACCTTCTACAACCAATTACAAGTCAACTAGTTGAAACTAGTTTGATTTCTATATGACACCCACACTGAATTCTACTACTACTTTGTAGTCTTATTGCGTATGTGTAAGGTTCAAAATCCCTTGCTTTATTAGTTTTAAAAACCTATTGCCCTCTTTATACCAAAATTGTGAAAAGATACTGTTATTTAGCTTAATTAGGAATGTTTGGTCGTGATCGGTTTCAACCAAAATAAAAACAAATATAAATAAATAAATATTCACGGAATAAGCAAGTAAAGGTAGATATAGGTATAGGTTTTATTTTATTTATTAAAAAAAACCCCCGCTTTTAAGAGAGTTACTTTCTTCAAATATTAATGGTGAAGCATCTAAATAATCTAAAGAATCTAATGAATCCTATTCTTTAATATATGTATAAGAAGAATAAGTAGGTAAATGCGATAAAAAAGATTTACTTAATGTGCGTTATTAGGCCCAGCCCAGTTACTTTACTACCGCCGCATTAGAACCACAAAAAAAACATTTTAGCAATCCCATTTGGCACGAATATTATAATTTTTTAGACTCAATTTAAAACAGGAAATCACATCACAAATTACATTTTCACGAATCAGTCATAACTGCAAATACAGTAAATACTTTGTACTTAAAACATCTTATAAATCAAGGTATTTTGCAGATATTTGCTTGTTCCTCTAAAAAACATGAAATTCGTATGAATATTTTTATGAGCCCTGAAATAAGTTGAGCGGGAAACATCGAATTAGATAAAAGCTGGACGTATTATGTGTAAGTACATGATGTATATTGTAAGAAGTATTATTACACTACCTACATCACTAATGATTAATTGTTTCGTTTAAATTGTGTGTTTTTGTTGGGTGTCCTAATACAATACCTTAAATGTTTACTACCTCAAAATTTTCCCTTGACAAAACAGACAAAGAAAACTACATAATCTCTTGTGAATTGCTGTAAATTTACCTAAATAAGATTGACATTGAGCAGACATTGCGCACGATATGCAAAGCATGAAGCCTTGCCTTGGAGACGCTCATCAAACATCGCCAAAGAACTTCCGCGTGAGCTGTGTCTATTATCTCTTTCTCTTTGTTACCTACATATAAATACTTTTTGGAGTTTTGGTCTAAATCATTAAGTTGTAGGTATACATATAGAAAAACCATAGAACACATAACCATCGAAATTGGTCACAGGTACCTGTGTTTCTTTCCCAGGAACTGGCGCCTAGAATCATCTAAGTAGTATGTAAGACGTTTCAAAGTGATCCTTGTGATTTTATATTGTGATGTTGATGTGATTGAATAAATGCAATTGAAGTTTGAAGTTTACTTAGGTATAATTAGTGACAGGCGTCACAGCTTAGTTGGAAGCTCTACATTCCATACTGTGCGTTGTGGGTTCGATCCCCACCGACTGAATGTTAGTATGATGAACATAAATAATTTTTTATCGTTTCTATGGATTCTACAGTATTTTAAAAAGCATATGGGTATTTTATCAACAATCCCATAGTACCTACAAGTTTTGCTTAGTTTAGGACTAGAGCGCGATGTGACAAATGTCCATGAATATTTATTTATATCTACTAAAAACTTTAATAGTAAAACATGATTCTTATTCTCATTAACACAAGCCTAAGTAAAGATGTATATTAATTAACGATCGTGTAAATCCTTGTCGTTGTTTACACAACATAACAGACCACAAGTGGCATTTATTTAATCACCATATTAAACGATGGTTTCCGTATTTGACCCACATTAACGTGTGTTATATTTGCGTGATATATTTGTTATAAACCATTTAATTTAATTTCACACTTGTCTGATATGTTACTCTAATTAAAAAGCTTAGATAACCTCGCCGCCTGCGTGTTGAAACCTCGTTAACATTAAACAAATGAAATTAACACACAATGCGTATGTACATAGATTCTGTCACTCATTCAAATCGTGTTGAATTGACTGTATAATTTTATTTTGCATTTAAATTTGCACTACAGTTTTTAGCGGCACCAACTAGCAGTACATTAAATAACTATGTTTTTTGGTATGCGTATTTATTTACTTACGCGATAACTCCGTCGATTGGGAACAGATTTTGATGATCCTTTTTTGAAGTGAAAACTTCTTTAGCGACGCTGGGTGGGTAAAAACTTTCAAACTCGCGTCAGGGTCACGTGACGTCGAAAAAGCGTAAGATCTTATTTAATTTTTATACATTGCTCGTAAAACAAGAGACGACAAAAGAACACACTTGCGGTCACGCGACGTATGACTCAAACAATTAAATAGTGTTGTGGCGACATGACGTGACGATGACGTGGCGACATGACGTGACGTGACGATGACGACGAAGCCAACGAAGACACAGACACATTCGCGCTTGCGCGATGACGTGACGATGACGTGGCGACATGACGTGACGATGACGACGAAGCCAACGAAGACACAGACACATTCGCGCTTGCGCGAATGTGTCTGTGTCTTCGTTGGCTTCGTCGTCATCGTCACGTCACGTCATGTCGCCACGTCATCGTCACGTCATGTCGCCACGTCATCGTCACGTGACGATGACGTGGCGACATGACGTGACGTGACGATGACGACGAAGCCAACGAAGACACAGACACATTCGCGCTTGCGCGAATGTGTCTGTGTCTTCGTTGTCTTCGTCGTTGTGTCACATTCGCGCTTGCGCGAATGTGACACAATGACATGACACAATCACGACTGTGGTTATATTTTTGAAGTGAAAACTTAAAAGTGAAAACACAACGTTAATATTGAAGTTTTCACTTCTGCCGGCACTCCCGGAGTGCTAGCTTTTTTTTTAATAGATTAATTCGTTAATATTAGAAGAGAAACCCATTACAATAAGATCTACTACCTCATATCATATAGTATGTATACTACTAACACATTTTTGAGATTACTCCATAATTGTTAGTATTATGGAGTAATCTTAGAAAAATGAGTTTTTGATCGATGACGATTGATTTGGATAATTTTTTTTGGATATTTGGTAAAATATAATTATAAGCCTACCGTTTCAAAGTTTCAACAGTAGCTTCCATCTTGACGTAATAATGTAACAATGAAAATAGGACAATAGACCGCAGAATATGCTACAGTTCTTAAAGGTGTGGTCACGTTGTGTTTGTGACCTTAATGTGCTTTACGCAGTGTGACTAAATCTTTATGGGCTAGGTGGCCCTAAACAGAACTTGGTTATGAAACCTTATTTCTATGATAAAAATGTTACGTGTTGGGCCTCGGACTTCACAGCCAACGTAGACTTTGTGACTTAGGGCTCTTTATGAAATAGCTCGTATGGAGAAGTAGGTACCTAGCAACGCATCTGATCTATCGCAATTAATTAAGGCTTTAATTGGAGAGTTTGGAGGCCGCGCCGCCGCGCCGGGGCAATCACAGGACTTGTGAGCTTAGAGTGATGGGAGCTTTGCAATGCATCGCAGGACACGTCCTCATTGAAAGCGCTTGGAATTATCTGTTACGTTAAACAACATATTCTTAGTCAATAAAGTATTTGTGTATTTTTTATTTCTTCAAACCTTTCTACAAACATGATTGATTAATTAACGTTCATGTTGATTGTTTTTTGATGAAATCATTATCTCAATGTATCTTAGTCCTACGCACTACCAACGAGGAATGCAGTGAAAATTATACAAAAAAACTTTTGATTTCATCGTGAGTTCTCACAAGCACGAGAAAGTGAGTGTATCTGTTTGTTTGTACATTAAGACCCGATGACCTCTCCTATGTTTATTTTGCGAGTTTTTGTGGGGAAACTGTTTGTTCAAGGTCAAACAAGAAGTAAATATTGTAAGAAGTAATATAGGTGCGACATTTTCATTGAAAATTGCAAACTTAATAAATAAATACTCTTGGACATTTCACACATCGCACTCTAGTTTTAAACTAAGCAATGTTTGTACAATGGGAACTAGATTGGCTGATAGAATCCTTACATTATTTTTCGTGAATACTCGTACATAGTAAAACCCAGATGTAGAAAAAACATCAGTGTTATCATTATTTGTTCACAATTATTTGTTCTTCGTGAAGATCGAACCAACGACCCTCAGCATAGAACTACTATCAACTGAAAAATACTATCATTTTAAAATTGTATTAATATTTATCTACTTGCGATGCTAACTGTACCTACCTGTTACAAGAAAAGTAAAGGTGTTTGGGCAAAAATGGTTCAAGCACTGTCAAAAATGTCATATTTGAAACAGTATAAGTGCTCTAAAACACAAGTGCTTCTTTTGACCCTTTTTGTGACATAACGGACAATTATGCAAAATTTATGCAATTTTAACTTGCAAGCACATTATCTATACACTTTCACTTCCAACAGTGTCCACATCGGTAACACACTTAACCCTAGAAGTGCGTAAACTGACAGTTAGTGCACTTTAGCAAAAATCACTTAACACTTTTAGCAAATAAAGCTTGAAATGAGCTCTTTACGCCCACTTGGTGTTGTACGTGAGAAAAAGTACTCATTACTTATTATTGGGCAACGATTTTGAAGTCAAAATCTGACAGATGTAAGACACCGATGTAGGTATAGATAGAAGTAATTAAAGCTTTTGGTCATTGGTTCAACAGACAAGTTGTGGTTAGTACGAGTATTTTCATGACTACCTATAAAAAAAAAGCAGCAAGACACAGGTAGGTACAGCACAGTGAATAATTCTATTATAACTAATACAAAATAAAGTAACTCACCTGAATTGTCTTCAGTGTTATATACATCTGTAACAGAAAGAAAACAAACATTAAACATGTGAAATTATATGGCAACACAACTTCACAGAATAATAAACATTGATATAGTGTTGCCACACAGGAAACAAACATCAATCAAGTTTTTTGGGTAGAACTCTACAAGGCATGATAGCAGGTTCCCATTAGCCGTGGCCTTGACTAGCACTTACCATTGCCCAATACCCCATAGAAATTACCCAATGTCCTTTAAAGGAGGTATGACATTTTTGGTACAGTCAATGAAAAATGATATTAGAATAATCAAATAAACAGTCAAATAAAAAAAATAGACTTGAAAAAGTCACTGAAGTAGAAACCTCAAAAGATTGATCGAAATACAACTTATATAATTCAGATACTATTGGAAAACAAATACATAAAGATAATGAACAATTTGTTGAAAAATATCACGATTTGGACGACCGCGTCAAAAGTATATATTTTATAAAAAAACATTGATTACACAACCTTCACATCCTTACACTCAAAATGATCGACGCAGTACAATCACAGGACATGTAATGAATGGATATGCGATGGCAATGCATTGTTCATTTATTTGCTTATTATAAAATGTCACACAAATATGTAAGAAGACTACTAAGAGGACTTTATGCTAAGAGCATTGCCTACCTGTTTTCCTAAGTGTGCAAAAAGATTTTGGCTCGTTTAGAGCTGATAAATATGAAAAATGAAGGTTGAGAGATTGTTGTAGACAGAGATCACATAACAAGCCATCTGCTGATTTCAACACATAAATAACAACGTATATATTTAAAATAAGAAATGTATATCAGCAATCTAGTTCCCATAGTACAAGCTTTGCTTAGTTTGTGACTAGAGCGCGTAGTGTGAAATGTCCGTGAATGAATATTTCAAATAGCTACCCTCAAAGCATTCAAAGAGATGGCTACAATACATCTCCTTATGTAGATTGGAAAGTAATTCTCGTAATTATATGAATGGACTGGACTTGTGGAACAGATCTGTCATACTAATAAATGCTTTTAACATCTGTCGGTTTCTACGTCCGTTCGTTTAAGATTATTTTCTTGACTGGAATTTCTAGCTCTTAATTTAAAATCAACTTAATGAAAAATCAAGTAAAAATTTTGAGTAGTTAGTCTAATACTAAGCTTTCACGATCGAAATTTACAAGGATAAGTTTATGAACATGTTTTTAACATCCATTTCTTTATGACTTTGTTTAGAAATACAGGTGATCTTTTAAGCTATTGCATAGCTTCTATCACGGGCCTTGAGCGTGGTGACCGAATTCAGAAATACCGTAACGAAAATAACCTAACACTGTGCATGCGTAATCCAGCAAAAAATGATATGCAATAGATTTACCGCGGCAGTCCCGTTTTTATATACGAGATAGTTTCAGATATGTTGAAGCGTATAAGCAAACATATTATGGTAAAAATAAATAATGATGTCAAATACTGTTTAAAAATGTGACCCACACACCCTTCTCCCACACCAAATACCTAACATACATTAACCAATACAGTAATATACGTAGAAGTAAATAATAATAGCTTCTAGAGTAGTTCTTTACACAATACTAGTTTGTATCGTGACTTCATGTCACATACCCACTCTACAGATGACACCCCAAACATTGCTACTATAATTATGTGCATATTTTACTCTCAGAAAACCATTTCAAATAGACCTGTACGCTTCATTGACACTCACACAACCACAATACTAGCTGAAGATCTTTTATCCTGGCCAATTTCACCAGTCGTCTTAGACCCTTGCATTATATGAATGTGGATGAAGATGTGTTTGGGTATGAAGATCAGAGTGTACTGGTTAGGTGTTGTATTATGTAATGCGTTTAGTAAAATTGTCACGATTTTCTATGATGCACTTCCTGGCATTCTAGGATCACAATGTTGGCTAAAATTCGACGAATAAAGCAAAAACGGTTATAGTTTCTAGTAAAATATCAGCTAAGTAAGCATACTTAAAAAATAAGAGTGAGACCTTATTCGTGCATTGGTTTTAAGAAACAATAGTGATTTATAAGAACAGAATAATAAAAGGGTTTTCAATACATACTTTGTTTTAACAGGAAAGCAGACGTTAGGTAAGTACTTAATAGCTAAAGAAATACTGTAAATAATTAATTTGTTCACGATGTCAATCATTAAAACAAAGACTCACAAAAAGGTGAAAAAATATTTGTAAAGTCAATAAACTCAAAAACTTTAAAAAAATATTAATTATCTATTAAATGATTGACTCAGATAACTTTATTTTTAAATTTAGCTTTAATTTTATTAAGCTTACTATTGATCTTCATTGTAGTGTCTTAAGAAAGCGTTCCAACAAACGTAGATATCTACTTCGTGTTTGTTTTACAATTACACTAGCATATTCAATTACAAGGAAAAGGACTAATAGCCAAGTATTCCTTTGTTAATTACCCATTAGTATTTAAATTGAAAACAAGGCTTTCTACGTGCATGCCTGCTGTTTCCGCTGTTTGGTCTATTTACCGTGTCCTTGATCTAGAGAACTATCACTAGAGGAGGTAGCATTTCAATATCATCACTACCGATCATTATATGAGATATCTTGAAAGTGTCGAGCTGAGACACAAATTGGTTCCAGCTTGCAGCCGAGTAAATCTATACTAATATTATAAAGAAGTAAATTTTGTGAGTTTGTATATTTGTTAAATTGTAAGGGGTAATCTCGGGATCTACTGAACCGATTTAAAAAATTCTTTCACCAAAAAGCCACATTATTGCTGAGTGTCGTAGGTTATATAAAAAATCGAAAAATAAAAAGGCTTTTACGTGGTAGTCCGTTTTGCAAAGTGAATCGGAGAAAAAACGGTCGAATTATACCCAACGAAGTGGGCACGGGTCAGCTAGTATTGAATAAATAAATATTCACGGACAATTCACACTCCAATCGCAAACTATGCAACGCTTGTCTTCAGTTAAACTTGATTTGAAGATTACTGTAACATTGCATTGCTCAGACAATTTAAAGTATTGATCAGACTATTTGCAGAAGTGTTTGTAACCTTGTGATATTACAAATTTATTACAGTTCTTTGAATAGATTATTGTGTCAGGAAATGTATGAAAACAAAAAAACATTACTCATTTCAGCTATTGGTAATCTTATCAAATCAATAACAATTTGAATCATTGATTATTCATTACTTTAGCAAACACTCACGTACGCATTATATGGGTCAATTGACTACAATCTCAAACTAATACGAATAAAAAAAATAGGTACCAAAGCAAAATGTTCTATATCTTTAGTAGAATCAATATATACCTATACAAAAAAAGGTATTCTCTTGTACTCATTGATTTATGGTATATTTATTAATATGTTATAACTACTGTGTAATGAAATTAATGCTAAATATCTAATAATGAATACCTACGTTCTTCCAATTTCATTCAAAAAGTACGATATCTCAAATTATATACTTCATGAATAGGATAAGATATTAAAAAAATTTTCCTTTAAATAATCCGTTTTATCGATAATCGTACAATATGCACGCAAACTGATAAAACCCACTTAGCTTTATTTTCTTATCATGGTTTATTTTCAAAAACACGTTATTAGATGAATAATTTCAATAATACTTTATTTATTGTTTTATAGACATACATATTATTAATTTATTAATCAAGTGCAATTTTAATCAAAAATACTTCACATGGCCAATTATGAGTTCGAAAGCAGAGTTGGACTATTTTTTGTTCACGTCTAAATAAAAAAAATGCTTCTTTAACGAATAATCTTTCTACATACATATCTCATATATGTAAAAGCATTGAACGTTTGTAGAAAGAATTCTTACAGCTTCCGTGTGATATAAAAAATAGGAAAATTATTTTCACTTAGAAACCTTAAAGATCATTATATTTTTCCAAACCTTTTTGTGTCATAATATCGTATTGTTAGCAATCGCTGAATCAACAAAGTATGCGTCGGAAGGTCGTCTGTTATCAGTAGTTATCAGTACGTTGCCCAATACTACGTCAGTGATAACATTAGTATTAGGAAGGCTTAGCCTCATTAGCCAAAGGTGTGTTTTTAGAAACTACGTGAATATTGGTAAAAAAATAACACTTGACTCATCTTAACAAAAGTTTAGTATTAGAATAAAGTTCAAAAAATTTTAACTTTATACGTTTAAAATGACATAATATGGAATTTTATTTTCCTGCAAAGAGCGAGAAAATAATAAAAAAAAGAGTTCAAATAAATGTTTTCAAGTCCTAGTAAGCCGGTTTAATGACATTTAAAGAAATTGTGGTGTACTAGTAATACAAAGTCCAATCGAGAAACTAAAAGAAAAACTACGCAGTGTACGTTTTAAAACAAAACACTCAAGAAACATAACACGTGCAGAAAATAATTCCATCTGTTTAATATAATTGGCAGCACTTAAACAATTAAGGACCTAAGATAAAGCCCTGTGGCACTCCAGTACACCGCGTCTAAACATTTCTTAATACAGTGTTCGGACATCTGTTATCGATTTATTCACCATGTCAACCTCAATTGAAGGTAATGGTGTGTGGTTGTGCGCTAATTGTGTTGCAAGTGCTTTGTGCTACAAGTGACTAAGCGTTATTATATCAACTGTTTCTGCAATATAAAACAAATCTTGTCAATAAGCTTTGCATGTGTGTGAATAACTACATTTTGATTGAGATATATCATCATTATTGCAGCTTGTTTCCATTAACTAAGTCTCCTCAATTTTACACTATTGTTTCCGGTTCTATGCGATTTACGCATTGATTTCAAGCTCGTTCTGTGATGTCTTTGAACCACCAAGCAGGTCTGCCTCAAGGTCTACAAGCATCTCTTGACCAGCGTTCCATGTCTGCTTTTTACAGAAACAATCATAACTAACCTCTTTGTTTTAAAATTGAGTATTTATAATATTTTGTTGTTTATCTTAAACTGCATCTATATCATTGATCACTTGTAAACTTCCTAAGCCGTCAATATGTTGAGCTGTTTCTTTATTTTGTGCTACATTCTGCACTTGTAATGTAAAATTGTTACGACCCAATTGATCCGAATATATTTGGTCAAATCATGCGCATCCTAATCCCACGGGTCAACGCACCGCGTTCAACTACTAAATGTAGAGCAGATATTTAAATGTATGAAGAATCATTTTACCATTGAAAACTGGGTGGAGCTAGTAACATACAGGCACATTGAAACGATAAAAGCGATAAACGAACGAAGAAACACGGGTTTGATTCCTGCACTGAGATTTAAATGATCACAAGTTCAAATGTTCTTTTGTCTACAAAAGTCTAAATTATTGTGACAGAAATTAATTTTCAACTGATTTGTGTTCTTATCAAATAGTTCTTCATTTATTCTTAGTGTCTAATACCGCTGTTCTTATTTTTTAAATAATATAAATAAGTTATCTCCCTTTCCTAAGGCAGAGTAGGCCTTCGAAGTTCTCACTTTTTGCAACCTATGAGTAAAATCTCCTAACAACATACCTCCTCCAATTTTCCAATAAAACTAACTCCACGTTCACTTAACTCAATAGGTTTAATTCAATACAATTCGTCATTCATTACGATCTCTATTACTCTTACAATGTTGAACTTTACTAAAATTAGACTAAGATGTATAACTTTTGAACGTACAGATGGCTCACTGAGTTTTTACACCAAAGTCAAAGTTACTTTATTCAATAAAATCACAAGGATCATATAGAATCGTCTTATATACTAGATGCTTCTAGGTGCCAGTTCCACGCGACCACCCCTAGAACAGTTTGAAGTTTTAAGATCTTTATATCGTTATAATAAGTAATTCTTTACACCATTTTATGTTTGTAGGCAATAAAATAAAAACCGTTGCAAAAAACACGTTTAAAAGATCGCATCTAAAATCTTGGTTTTTAGGCAAAAAAACTAGTCGCATAATTTGAAACTCGATACTGTTTCAACGAACATTGTAATACCAGCTCTAGATCATTTTAAGGAATTTGAGAAATTATTATAGAATTAACTTATCTACGATTTTTTTATTGATTACATAATATCATTAATGATAACTAAATTAAAAGTAGCAAAAACTATTAAAAAACAGGAGCGAGTGGAAGAAACATGCTGTGCCGACCCCATTTAGCGTGGGATAAGGGTAAGAATATGATGGGTACATTTTTTGATGTTTTAGGGCTTATCCGCTCTGTGCCTTCCTCATCTATGTAAGGTACCCGGCCACACTTCATAACTATATTTAGGGCCGCTGCAGTGAAACGCGGCACCAATTGATTACGTCTGTAGTGGCCTTAATTCTTGGATGTTTTGGCGAGACAATCTGATTGTGCATGATTGTTTGAATCAATTATTGTTTTATGTTGTCTGAACGTCACTTTAGTTAGTGTACTGTAGAGAAAAAAAAGACTGTGGCACTCGGGAACTGCGGTAAAGCATTTTTTGCTGGATTTCGCATGCGCAGTGTTAGGTTATTTTCGTTCGGTATTTTCGTTACGGAATTTCGGGATTCGGTCTCCACGCTCAAGGCCCGTGATAGAAACTATGCAATAGCTTAATTCTTGACGTACCTACTAATTCTCTTTTTCGAAAATTATTGACAATTTTAACCGAGCTTTGGGACTTTAAAAGCTTATGTTGATTTAATTTTTTTGCAAGATTCAGTCAGTAGTAATTACTAGCAGTAAGTATTGCTGTAATAGGTAATATCAAACCTCTCCTATAAGCTTAAATAAATATGCCACAAAGCATCAAGCAGTCACTACTCAATGATAATATTACATTAAGATAATATGTGATTTTATCTTTAGTTAGATTCTTGATACGATCTTTAAGGGGCCGGCGACTAGTTCGCAACATTTTCCTTTTTCATCTAGCAGTTGAAAAAACATATAATATAGAATACCTACAAAATAAAGTTTTCAAACATTTTAATATAGTAATAGAGTAAGTACAGTACACTTAATAGTTTATTCTTAATGAAACAATATAGATTAGAAGAATATTAAATTACATCGAAGTGAGAAAAGTTACTACGAGAATAAACACAAAAAAGAAACTACTTGGTAAAGTTTAAATAATATCACAATATAGTTTTCATTATAAACGGGAAATTTACCATGATTTTGATTATTTCCCATGGTAAATATCCCGTTTATAATGAAAACTATGTTCAAAACCATGGTTTTGAAACTATCATGATAGTTTCAAATATTATCTATAATATTACAATATTTAGGAATTTTACTAAAATCAAATGTAAACTTTATATAAGGTGAGCATCATCGTAGGCCCCTTAAGTGCAAGTACCCACTCAATAATTACAAGTGATTTATTATGCGACTCGTGGTTTGGTATTTTGAAGGTTTTGTAATAGTTTTAGGGTTCTCTATCAATCAGTAACGATAAAAACCTATTTCAAATGTTAAATTAGTAACTTTTTAAGCTATTGCATAGCTTCTATTTAGCGTGGAGACCGAATCCAGAAATACCGAACGAAAATAACCTAACACTGCGCATGCGTAATCCAGTAAAAAATAATATGCTTTACCGCGGAAGTCCTCGAGGGCCACACTTTTTTTTTAAATATGTTTTAAGATAATTGAATTGTCAGAAATACTTATATTGTTTTTCTAATTTTATACGATATTGTTTAAACTAAGTAGAACTATTGAAAATTTTAATTCCCAAAAGGACGAAATACGATGTGCACAATGCAATGTATCTCAAGACACGTCCTTAGGATCCAATGTCTAGTTTTATGGGACTTGATAGAGCTCTAATACTCACAAAAATGTTGATAAGATAAATACTTAATTAAATTATAGATAAATCGCAAAATGGCGGAGGTTCCGAGAGAGGCCTACACTTACTACAGTCGCGTAAGCTGATAAGATAGATAAAAACACAAAAATACTTTATTGTTTACTACAATTTAAAAATAAACGTGTATAAAACAATAATAACTAGTTCTGTTAAAAAATACTATCAAATATGATGCTCAGAGGTTTGAAAGTATAGCTTTAACAAATATACGATTGGCACGAGCTGTTCACATACAATAGACCGGCCTTATACCATAACAGGGATCTCTACCAGACAACCTTGCATAGAAAATATTAAATTATAATAATGAATCTAAACTAATATTATAAAGGGGAAAGATTCGGAGTTTTGTGCGTGTGTATGTAATGAATAAACTCCAAAACGACTGCGCCGATTTCAAAAATTCTTTTACTATTAGGAAGCTACGTTCACTCTGAGTAGGCTATATTTATTGCTAGAAAAGATTAGCCCCCTATCTTATAATAAGTGTAGACTTCAAGCCGTCATTACGTATGGTAATCAGTACTTCAAGTCTGCGCTAACTTTATAAAAGATGGACCCGTAGGAATCTACCCGTGCGAAGCCGAGACAAGTCGCTAGAAGAACTATAAAGTATCTGGAACCCATTACTATTAACAAAATATAACTTGTATATCTTTCGAAACGACCTTGAACTGTCGATCGTTAAATAAAATGTTCAAAATATTTGTAAGTACTTGTAGTAATAGTTATGCTAATGAATGTTTATAAGATTAATCGATTTGTATCAAATTATTATTAAGAAAGTTGAACATATAATTAAGTTAAGTTATATTGAAATCGCTTTTAGAACGTTGACTAGTAAATGATCCGATTTTAATAATAAACTCGTAGTTTTGAGCATGGCAACATTTGGTGTACAAGATCATGGTTTTTTTTATATTCATGGATAGATAATAATTCACACATCACTCCCTAGTCACTTAGTAGATTGCTGATAGAATACTCTCCTTTTTTTATTATTGTAAATATGTACCTACTTAACATAGAATACATAATAACACCAAAAGCTTAGGCTAGGATAATTTAAAAAATATCAAGTTTTTAAAATTAATTGTGGTTATTTATATTGTTACATAAATACCGTTTTAATTAAATAATTATTACTTATAATGCGTAAATAACACTACATTAATAAAACATTAAATTGATGTTATAATGTGCTACACAAAGCATTACAAAATAGGAATTATGTTAGTTACAACAACATAAATAATACTAAAATGGCAACACTCCTACACACAACGGTATTTCTCTACGTGCGTGTTTAAAAAAACTTTTGTATGTTTATATTAATGTTGGAAATGGAAATTAAACCCTTGTATGAAATTATAAAAATTGGTTTATGTAAGTATTTTGTTGTATAAGTCACAAAAACCTACTTGTAAGGGAAAATCAGGAACTTGCAAGTTTGTTGTCAGTTTTAATATAAGAAAATAGGACATTGACAAATGCTCTGTAAAATCTAATTCCAGCAAATTATATAAAAAAGTTTTTAACTTCGCAAAATAAAAACAAAGTTAAAAACAGTCGAAAGACGAAAATCAAAAAATGGCTCTCAAATTGCCATAGATTTTTTTTTAGTTTTATGTCTTAGACACTTGAGACTAAAAACTGACCTATATACCTACTTCTACAACTGTTATACAGGATACAGCACTTGTTAGGTCATTGATCTAAGGACTCACAGGTATAATAAATAGTTTGTACGGACAAGCCATGGATTAGTGTGTAGTTAGTATATAGTGACTTGGGTTCGTTGACCTGGATATTACAGATCATTTTTTGCAACAGGCGCCATGTATGTAATGATAGTGTTAGTAATAAGTATTAATTAAATTAATTAAGTATAGGGTGTAAAAGATTGAAAAAAGTGACGTGTAAAAATTTTTTTAAGTATATATTAATTTTTATTGGGTTATTTTTTTATTTCAATTTCGTCATTATTTCTTTTAAACATTTGGACAGATGAAAATAATAAAAACCTTAAATAGTTAGTTTTAATTTACAAAATATAACAATACAACTAAAAAAAAAATACAAATAAACTAAAAATACAACTTGTGTCACGTACCTATTCAAAAGTGAATCTTTCCAAAAAAGATGTCAATGTCAAACAAACAAACTTTGTAAACTCTCAGTGTAAGTGTTGCGCCAATAATGTGTGATCTGCAAGTGAGTCAAGGTTACAGCACTAGTGCATAAGTAGGTGTTCAAAAACACTAGTATGTACTTGCTAAGTATTCCAAAGCATTCGGTTTCGACAGCCGAAAAAAATCGCATGAATATTTGTGACAATAATGTCAAATTTGATTGCGTCATTTTGTGATGACAATATTCAATTTATATCGAGTTTAAAAAGAGAGAGCTGAGCTGAAAGTGGTTTTAATACATCTAATTCATGAATTGAAGATAAATATTGAAATCTTTTCAAAAGACAAGGTATTTTTTCGAGTTAAGTATTCAAAGATCCTGATTTAGCTTATTTTATGACAGATAACATACCTACTGATTTGCACAGTTCTCTCTCATTCAGGAATATAAGCGATAAGGCACTAAAAAAGTACCTACAGGTTGGTATTATGAAAAATACTCGTTTGCGCTTTCTCAATCAAAATTAATTGAGATGTGCTTGTCAATATGATTATAATTGTTTTACACCTTGTACCAGTAATCTGAGACTCTATCATTAAATAGGTACATTACTTTGAGTTCAATGTATGGGAGAGGGCTGCGCATCCTCTAGGGCAGCTTAGGGCTCTCTATTGAGATTTATGTAATGTGTGCAAGTGGATAATAGTGTCTCGTCGGACATGGTGTCCAGTACCCGGATTGTTTTGCAATTTGTTAAACAATATCTATCTCTTTAATTCTTAATTCCTGGGATCTCAATCTATGTGCTAGAAACTATCATTACTTACTAAATTTTATTTAACAAACAATTGACAATTAAAATAGCAGGTAATACGTGAAAATTGGATTTTAGAGTTTTTATATGATATGACTACAAATAAGCTAAAATTAAAGTACTTATTTGTAAAAATTTAGTTTGCTTTCATAAAACTTATTGGAAAGATTCAAAGTTTATTCAAAACGATTGTTAGTTTTTAGTTGTAATGGCTAAATAAATATAAATATTTACGGACATTGCGTTCTAGTCGCAAAACTTGTACAAGATTGTTGATAGAAAATACAGTACATTCAATTAAGAGTAGCACCCAGACACATTATACTCCGAAACAATTAAGCGCATTTCTTTCTTAATTTGTTGTTTTTTTATCCAAGCGTATCGTATTGAAAGTTTAATTAACTGCAAAAAAAAACAGTATAGTCTCTGACAGGTGCGGGTATGGTCTCCGACCGGAGGTGTGGCGCGCGTGGCATGCCGCCGCGGCCGCGAGCTATTTCCGAACGAAACATTTTTATTTTTTTTATGGCAAATTAAGCGCCACCCATTCAGACAACGTGCGTGACACTTGCAATGTTTTTGACTTATTTATATTTGAATACTGTTGACAGGTGTTTAGTTTATTTAGATAGATTCATTTATTGCATGATGTTAGTTACCATTATTAAATTATGATTAGAGCATAGCAACATTACCTAATTTTATTTTGAAATATACTCACTCATTATTATTTTTTTATAGGACTTACGAATTTGACTCTACGTGTAAAAAAGTAACTGACAAAATTATTAAATACTTAGTTAGGAATAAATTACATTGGTAAGAAATTTAAATTATTATTTTGAACTACGTAAGTAGCTAATATTAAAAACATAAAGGCTACTGTAATTGGTAATTCTTGCATTGAAGTAATTTTAGTTGCGTACAACAACACAGCTGAATAAATATTATCATAATATTATACCTAGTTTACCTAGTATTGAGTAAATAGACGACCGAGGTGACAATTTATAAAAACAACTTGCCATGATATAGGTCAAGAGCAATAATACAGATTTTTATTATTGAATATTATTAAGTATGTATTATTATTGAAATAAAGTTATTATAATACTTACATTGATCTTCTATGGAAGATGAGATTTAATTTACAAATCAAAATAAAAAAACTTAATATATCAAACTAGTTATTTTACACCGTGTACCTCCAAAATTAAAATTATGCCATGTTGTTAATAAAATAAAACTTAGTGATGATAACAATTAAGTTTATAAACTAAGTTTTATAAATAAAGAAACACTTGACACCCAATAAAACATGTGTTAAATAAATATTTTGAACAGGAATAAAAAAAGTTGAATAAGTTCCTAGATTTCATTTTTTTACATTAGAACCTAGCTACCTCTAGCTACTAACAATCCATCACTAATAACCAAATATCCATAAAAAAAACTAGACGAATCACATGTTATAAATATGATGGATTACGTGAACGATGTTGTTCCCAGCTGATATTTACTCTTGAGTGAATCCTAGTATTTTCGGCACAGCTCTTAAGGAAATCACGCTCACTCAACGTAATACGCAATAGGCAATATTTAGGTTTTTTCCTTTAGCTATCTTGTCCCACAGCTGGGCAAAGGTCTATCTTCCACTTCCACATCCCGGTATGATAACATGAGCACTTACAAACTAGGAAGAGTTTGTATGTGTCTTGATATTGTTATGTATTTACAATAAAAAATATACCTACGTATTATATGCGTGTATGGCAGGAGCATTTAAATAGTTCAAAATTTTAACACAACATCAGGTTACGGTTTTCTACCAAAAACGCGGGAAAGATTATGTTATTAACCTTGTTAAGCCTTTTTTATATCAATAAAGTAATTTTGTATTTGTATTGTATCGCAAGTAACATATTCTACCAGAAATAATACTCTAGACCTTTTACATCTGATCCGCCATTTTATCAATGTAGAGCTCAAAAACAGAATAATTTGAGGAAATAATTCACAAGAACTAAGAATACGAGGTTTACCTAAATGGATGTACCGTTCTGTGTCGTCGACCCCGTCATTTAGGAATCCGCCATTCGGTTACAAAACTAGCTTAAATTATAATATTACGAAAAATATGCAAACAACTCTAACTTAATAGCTTGCAAAGTTGACATCAGCCTACTTAATTATTAAGTTGAAAAGATTCTTTCTTATTTCAACTAATATAGGCACATAAAGTAAGTTTAAAAACATTTGATCAACACGAAACTATTATTAAGTATATTAATATTAATATTCTTAAATCAACTGACAAAGAAAGAGATTATAGGTATACAGCAATAGGTAGTTAATAATAATTATTATTAATTCCTGGTTAATCTCATTTTCTGAAAATAACTTGAAACCTATTCTCATCTCTTATTTTAAAGAAACATCAAAATAAGTAAAGTACTTTATTTTATTTGCTATTTAATAAGAAATCTAAGTAGGTAGGCTACCTACCTACAGTACCTAGGTACATGTACCTACCCGCATGTATCGACCAGTTCACCTTCACCTCGCAATTACATGATTCACACGTTAAGATACGTTTTATAAAAACTAAAACCGTTATAAATCGGCCAAAATGATCAAAATTCTCATAAATTAATTTGAGGACGAAACAAAATTTGACGACTTGACGAGGCAGAATAAACGGAGTAATAATAATAATAAATAATGCTGGACAATTCACACAACATCATCTAGTCCCAAGCTAAGCAGAGCTTGTGTTATGGGTACTAGAAGACTGACATACTTAATACAATACATAGATAAATATTTTTAATTATACACATAAAATACCCAGAACACCTAGAATAAATATTTGCAGATCGTGCAAACATTTATCCCAAGGCGGGAATCGAACCCGCAACCTCCGCGTCGCAGGCGGACCTTCGCCCGCCGCGCCACATCGATCGTCGAATTAATTTCTAATGATTAATTTCTAAGTAGGAACTATTGTTACTATATTTTATGCTAATGATTAATATTCTTCATAAAAGCTCGTGTAGGATCCGAACAAATGAAGCATAAAAAGACTCGTGGCGAATGGTTCGTAATATTCTGGTATTTTCTGATTAACAAGTTACGATACGAACAATAAATATCATTTCATTTCAAGTTTATGAACAGAATAATAGAAAAATCATTTAGGTATTGCTCAATAATGATTTTTCTATTCTATTCTTCTATTTGATAGATTCACGTCATAATTGGCTCTACAACTCTCTAAAGATTTGTATGGGAGACCTTGTTACTGTTTACTCTATAAAACCTTCTTGCTCCACATATACCATTTTTTTATGCACGCTTGGCCGCAATCACATCAAATTAAAAATATTCCTCTGTAAAATGACGGTGACAGTTTTTCAGTAAACATGCAACCGTCACTAACTTATGCTGTGAGACTATTAAAGTTAAATAATAGGTTTGCTAACGTGATATTAACTATAATCAAAAATATACTGTGATTTGATGTCAAAGTACAAAAAATAAACTGTGTTAAAATAGAAAATTTAAAAAAATAGGTCTTTTGCACAACATCGTCTATTTATAAATTGCTGTGAATAACACAAGATATTCGTAACATTAGTATTGTTAGCTTTTAAAAGAAAAACACACTATACATATTTATATTAAATACATATTATTAGACGTCACAGTTCAATTGCCTCTGTTTTCCGGGTTGTGGGCTAGCATTTATAATTACCTATTATCTTAGCTATCATTCAAAATCAAAAACTAATCCATTCTTCCAGATAAAATGTAGTGTCTGTGTAGTAGACTCTAAGCGCATACCACCCTAAAAAAACAACTCGTGCGCAATTCCTTTGACATTCTCGCATCCCACCTTCCACCTATTTATGGCCAGCAATTAGCTGTGAAGTCTGCTCCCTGGGCACCAGGCATTCCGTGCCATAGATGCCATTACTGTTAATAACGATCTTATTAATAAGCTTTGATAAGTTACGCTACTTTGCTTAGTTTGGGACTAGAATGTGATGTGTGATATGTCCATGAATATTCATTATTTGCTATTTTCGAATGTTCATATTTCATATGGTTATTACTTTAAATTGTATCCCCCTATCTAATAAAAAGTTAGCGTAGACATTATGTCACCATTACGTGGTAATCAAGACTTCATGTTTGCTTTAACTTTTTATAAGATAGACAGAATTTATTTATATCATAATATCAAAACATTGCATTTAAGCTAAAATTAAATTAAATGTTATAGGACTTTATGTTATCAGTGGTTTTCTACACAACGCGCAAATTGTGAATAGTTTTCAAATAACGGATAAATTTATATTTTTCTCCCTTTCTCCATGCATTTGTGTATCCTGCCATCTCACTTTTTAAGAATCTAACCAAACTCTGCGCGAAGCTTTGAAGGTTTGATAATTCCTTTTTTGAAGCTCAAGTTTTCAGCTCTACCGAGAAAATTTATAGAGTTACAGATTTTACACTTCTCCGATGATAAGAAGACGCAGATTACTGACATAGATTAGTGACAGTTGGTAAGCGCCGGCCTATCCTAGCCTCTCCAAACCTACCAGGTTTTAAATCACGTTCAGTTCCTATAGTAACTCATCGGTAGTCCTTGCCATTTCATGTAGATTGATGTGACTGAGCACTATTAAATCCTATCAATAACAACGTCACAGACACATCAGTCTACAAGAAATGCCACAGAATACCGATGAGTTACAACGAAACTGAACGGGCTAAATTTCACCGGGACGCCATGGCGGCGCAACCAGTCGCCGCCATCAACAAAATGTTACTCATCTGGTGTCCGTTTGGTTGCGCAACCAAACGTACATTTTGTTGGTAGCGGCGACTGGTTGCGCCGCCAAGGTGTCCCAGAGAAATATAGCCCTTAAAACCTGGCAGGTTTTGAGAGACTAGGATAGGCGTACAGTTTGAGAACTGTCAGTTGGTACACGACACGCCACTTGACACCTCCCATTCCGAGAAGTGTCAACCGCTTATTTTAGTAGCGGTCAGGGCTCGGGATAGGGCTGTCGGCTTACCCATAAACAGAGTTATAAAATCGTCGTAAAATCAAATAGCTTTTTATTTTAAACGTATGTTTAACGACATTGTTGAAATGGGTCTCGAATACAAATCTTGCATTACTTTTGATGGTTGAATGAAAACGAAAGACTGATCTAATGCTGTAAAAGCTGGATTTTATATAATCTTCGTTTCATATCCCGATTAGTAATTCGATTTGTTTATTAAGCTTTTACAAAAAAACTATTGCGTATACTTATTTTGACCTTAAATCCTTAAATTTTTATTTGTTAAATTTGTATGTACCTACTTGTATCAAAGTAAACTCAAGAATTTAATTAAAAATTCACTTCAAATTAAAAACCTTTTTCAAAAAAACAAAATCAATTAAAAATCTTTACAAGCATTTTTACAAGTTAATAACAGGTCCACCATAAATAGATGATCACATAATTTTTATATGTAGGTTTATTAATATTTAAAACATAGGTGTGAGCATTGAGATGACGTCTGATAGAGGAGAGTGAAAGAAGAAGACGTGTTGTACCGACCCCACATAATGTGGGACATGGGTAGGAAGATGATGATGATTAATATTTAATATTTAAACAGTTTATGTAAGCTGGCAACCCTACAGGTCGCTAAGCATTGTTCCCTCACTCGGAATGCCTCGCCAGCGCCACTAGTGAATCAGTATCAGCGGAAATGAAGTACGTGTTCAGAAACCAATATCGTAAATACACATGCTTTCCATAATTTAAAAACTGGTACTAGGGACCACTTTTACGTGTTAAGTATCAAGCAAATAAGTTGTGATACTTCCGTTTCCGGTTTAGAGCATCTTATTGTAACATTATGTGCTTCAGTATTTATAATTATTTGTAAAAAGGATCAAACAAAGACACGGTAGAGACCAGGACGTTCTAAATGATCCTTGTGATTTTACTGAATAAAGCAGTTTTGACTTTGACTTTCTTGCCCGATTTTCTATGCTCTGGCCGTTTGGAACTAGCATCTAAAATCACCCGATTCTAAATGATTTTTTTGATTTTACGGAATAAAGAATATTTTTGTTAAAGTTTTGTGCACTTTTTTAACTTAAGTATAGAAGAGCTGTTTGAGCTAGATAGTTTCTTTAGAAATACGTAAAAAATTATAAGAGATGGTAAATTGCTCAGAGAACGTCCGCAGTGGACGTAGTCAGTGAGAAAATACATCATTGATAGTAATCGACGTATACTTAGGTCAATAATTTATCTCATCAATACATATTTTTAGTACTCAATGGCACTTCCCATAAGATGGGCTTCTTCCATAAAGTTCAATTAAAAATAGTAATTCAAAACTTAGCATATTTTCTATGAAAATAGATTGGTAGTGTGGTTGATATCCAATAATAATACTAATAAATACCATTTGCGAGTCGAAGACAATAAAACGGTAACTAACCACTTATTTTTAGTATAAACATTATAACAAAGTGAGAAATAATATAAACAAACAGAACAATTGCATTTAAATTACATTTTATTTACTGTTACCGATACGACACTTGAGTACAATTTGAGGAGATGCAAATCGAACAGATGCTCTGAAACCAGGGTACGTAAAACAACGATATTTTTATTCTAGCAAACTACTTCTCGGTAAATCGTGATTTTTCCGTAAATCGTAGGTACTTTGCTATAATAGCATTATCGTATCGTATCTAAAAGCCTTATTTGTACTGAATTAGTACTAAATGTAGTTTTATTTTATTTGTTTTGTTGCGCCTGTTTAAATTATGGCATACGATTAAATAAAATAGTAAATTCGGCCGGTTTCTGGAAACCCAAATCACGATTGATCCGAGTTTGACACATAGTAATTATTTGATTTTTTAGTTGATCATCGTTCGACAAACCGGCCGGTAGTGTCTGTATCGTATCGGTGAGTGTATAAACATAATGAAGTATTATCCATGGCGCCACTCGACCGTTAAATGACTCAATTGAAAGATGCAAGTGTAACCACAACATAAAAATAAATGGCACACTTCATCACGCCTGTTCTGTTTTACAATTCGTTTATTAATAAATACTGAGTGTATCACTATGCAGTAAGTATATTAAATAAATAATCACGGACAATTCACACATCACACTGTAAGTAGTCCCAAACTAAGCAAAGCTTGTGTACTTAAGTACTGTGGGAACTAGATTGCTGATAGATACTTTATTGTTGTGTCTGGACAGAATAAATATTTATGTTCATCACACAAACATTTGCTGTGACTGAGAACCGAATCCACGACCACAGCATGGAAGGTGGAGCTACTACCAAGCTGTGTTGCCTCAAATGCATCAAATTACGGGCATAATATTACTATTTTAAGTTTTATTATATTCTAATTTTCAGTGTCATGAACCAAAGCATATATTACGCGTTTTATAAATATCACTTACAGTAAATTAATATTAAAAGCTTTATTTATTGATAAAAGTCTAAAATAATCCTAAATTATTATCAAACATTCCAGCGGAATCCTTGCACTGTCCTTTTCTTTCACCTTATATTTATCTTGCTTCTCGCTTTCTCAGATCTTCAAATAGAATTAAATCCTATAAGCCTCTTTATAGGAAGCAGGCGTTGGGATAGGTCGGGAATACACGGATAAAATTGACGATAGAATAGATACTTATTAAAAAATATATATTAACCTAACATTGCTATTCATAACTATGTATTCTACATGTATTTAGAAAAAAAAAATACCTTATCTGCTAATTCCCATAGTATAAACTTTCCTTAGTTTATGACTAGAGCGTGATGTGTGAAATGTCCGTGAACATTTATTTATTGACAGGCGTCACAGCTTAGTTGGTATTAGCTGTGGGTGGGTTCGATCCCCATCAATCACAAACATATCTGATAGCAAACAGTGGTTTATATGTTACCTATTTTTTCTACGTATCTATTTAGAAACAATATAGAAGCTCATCTATCTGAAATCCAAATCCCATAGCCATAGCATAATCCCAAGCTTTGATTCGTGTAGGTCTAGACGGTGTTTAGGGAAAAAAACATGTAGGTAAATTAATTTATTTATGCGTTGTGCGAATTCGTTCTTAAATGCCATTATTTATTTACATCGTATAAAATCATCACTCAATTAAAACAGTCAACAAATTATTGTCGGAACTAGCCCTTGACCTGCTGTCATGACATCTGTGAGAAGGAAAATTGATTCATTTTATATTGTATGTAATTAATTGACACCCGATATGCTTTTGAATAATAATTATTTTTAGACTTGTATAGTTTTTGTAGTGCAAGGTTAGGTAAATAATGTGATATCATGACTTTGACTAATCCTTTATAATACGTATTAAATTAATTAAATAATTAATTACGCGTTAAATAATTTATTAAATTAATATCCCTAGTCCTAAACCAAGCAACGCTTGTTATGATAACTAGATTGCTTATAGAATACTTGTATAACACCTTACGAAACAAATATTTATGTCAATCACACAACAATTTGCTGTCGGTGGGAATCGAACCCATGACCCAATAAATATTTTAGGTTAATTGATATTATTTACATTAAATAACTTAAATTATGTATAAAAATATTTTGTTTTCTTAAACAATCTAGCTCCCATAGTACAAGCTTTTGAGACAAGATGGCCTTGTATACAATGCCCATAAACTTATCTACTAGGCCGACAAGGTTGGTCGCTGGTTCATGTGTCATCGCCCTAGCCGTGATGCTCCACTACCATATGGCACAATCTGAAGGCTCTCGAGGAGTTCAGTGAGTCAGTCAGCCTACGCTGTTATGACTTACTACACTATTTTTACGTTTCTAAGAATATGACAAAAGGATTTGAGCGAAGCTTCCTACGATTCCTGCCCCTCTATTTAGCGTTAGTACAAGCCCATATATTTAACTTTAAAAGGCCTTAATGCTCGTCAGTTAACAAAATGAGTCATAATCATCATAGGAAGACCGTGATAGCCCACTGCTGGGTTTAAACCTCCTCCCTCAACGCCACTCCTTTCTCTTTGGGCCTTTCATCGACTCGATGGGGCCTTTGAATCCAGATCTTCGCGTGTACTGCAACAAGTCAAGAGCTACCTACCAAGTTACTTAGCGGTGGTTCTTGCAAATCAATATTAATTTTATTTAATTAGTGTTACTAGTCACTTTGAATTTTTAAAGGCGTATACCTTGACTTACAGTTTTCTACGAATTCTATGACGGATTGGAATATTATATCTACGCTTGCTACTATAAACCCTTGTCACGTCACTCACTACTAGTTACTTCTCGGTACCTAGTATAGTACTACTATTTGTTATAAGAAATGTTTGTACCGAAACAAATGTACGACGTACTTATGACGAAGTTTTTATTTAAAAATTGTTAAGAATTACAGTTTTCAATGATTTAATGAAGTTTTTAATAAATATGTGCTTATACATATGTAGGCTTGAATTCAACGTGCTCTAATTGAACTCACCACCCACAGCCTGAAAAGGAGAGCTACTAACAACTGCGCTGTGACAGCCAAAATATCCCAAAATTGATCGTCGCGGGATTCGAACCGGCTACGTCTCTGCCGCTGGTTTTTGTTCCGGAGCAGAACTTCCGGTCCCTTTCCACGGAGTAGGCAGGCGGCCTTGCCTCGGCCGCGGCCTCTGAACATCTGTTGTTAAGGTGGTTTTGCAACCGCTCTATAAGGCGAAACGGGTCATTGCTAGCGGAACGCGGCCTTAACACCACGGCTCCAATGCGTGATTTTGATTTTTAATTATTGCTTACAGAAAATCGCGGAAAATCTATTGATAATGCTTGGGAGTGGAGAAGCAATTTGAAACCATTAATTCTGATGATAATAATGATATGCACGCTCTTATCTAATCAACTCATAGATTACATAATGTTATCATCAGAGCTACCAACATTCAACACAGGATCCTTCGCAAGATCAAAAC
The DNA here is from genome assembly GCA_932527185.1 of Ecliptopera silaceata. Classification (NCBI taxonomy): domain Eukaryota; kingdom Metazoa; phylum Arthropoda; class Insecta; order Lepidoptera; family Geometridae; genus Ecliptopera; species Ecliptopera silaceata. Next base: position 563,732 of record OW052210.1, read on the forward strand.
AAACGGTAGGACCCAGGTTGAGTTTCTCCCATGTTGTTCTAAGCTCTGGTTGCGAGGAACTGCCTAGAATCACATAGATTCTACATGATCCTTGTGATTTTAGAGACACTCCATCTGTCTGATTTTTTGGTGCAGAACCCTTCGCGATTCCGACTCGCACTTGGCCAGTTTTTCTCTTAAACTGTGAGTGCTCAACCTTCATAATTCCCACAGCTGGGCCTACAATAAGCAATGATCAATGCAATAATTCATTGGTGCACGTGAGCGAATCGAACCCATGACCTTTGGTTACGAGACAGGGTCAGCTCCCACTGTGCTATGGAATGCTTTCACACTGACGCCGACACGACAACGACACGGTATCGGCTGTCTTACAATAAAAACACCATTGAAATACAAATATATTTATATTTAGGACCGCTGAGGAATAGAATTCCTTGTCGGCGACTGTGTTTCTGAATGCCTATAATTTTGACGATTTCAAGAAGAGAGTTAGTAAATTGTATTAGCAAACATCGATAATAAAATTTAGTTTATTTCAAACATTAATTATAATTAAAAAACATTGTGAAAAGCGGCCAAAATATAGCTATTGAAATCGCGTTTATGTTGGTTGTATTTGTCATGCATTGCCGATGGCGCCACAAGCCCTTCAAATATTATTGGTACTGAGCAGCACTGAGGACTGAGTTAAACATCTGCCTTGAGAAAATCTTTAGAAATCTAATTCTTACTAAAAATACTCATAATATGCATAACTTGATTTTATGTGGATATGAAAAACCTAAATAAGAAATGTTATAAAATTCCGATACTCTATTGTTTTTATCTATTAATTAATTTAACGCAGATTCTTTTAGTTAATCTATGTCCTTAACTGAAACTCTCTTTTCACAATGTGCCATAACAACATCCGGTAACTGTACAACCAATCATAAAACCGGTAGGTGTCACATTTTAATTTAAAACTAAGCGCATGTTCTAGATATATTCAAGGTCTTTCCGATCAGTCAGGTGTCAAGCCGAAGACACTCCATCATTCAGGAGTCAATGTCACCCAACCGGTCTCTCGACTCTCAAATTATTTGACTTTTAATTTGTTGAAAGAGTGAGTGGTGCAAGTCATCAACTTCAACTTGACTGATATAAAATGACATTATGAAATAATTTAAGATTTGTTGCTTTTTAGATAGATCTCAAAATAAATTTATATTAATTAACTAATATCTACCATTAGTTTTCTTAAAATTAAATGATCTTCATTATCGTGACGTTTGCCCGAGGAGGCCCAGCTGTGGGCAACAGCTGGGCCTCCTCGGGTAAACGTCACTTTTTTTTTAGGTTTAATAAGTTAAATAAGTCAGTAAGTAGTAAGTGAACAATTCGCGAATTTCTCGTGACTTGAGTTTGAGATATTGATCAAACAAGCAGTCAGTCAAGTCAGTCAATTGTGTAATTCCCATCGGCGGCACCGGCAGATTAATTGATTGAAAAAGTGGTTGACAACGTTTAATGCGAGGACGATTGATATGTTGTGCCAGAACTGCGCTGCGGAAGCTTATTTAATAAATTTGTTTTTTTATTTATTTATTGCTTGCTTTTACAGCGATTTAATGAAACACGCAGTTAATTGTGTGACTTTATTAAATTAGTTTTTATTTGATTTCGTATAAGTGATAAAGTTGAGCATTATTAGAATAAATAAATAAATATTCACGGACATTTCACACATCGCGCTTCTAGTTACAAACTAAGCAAAGCTTGTTCAATAGAGATTAGATTACTTAGTGATAGAATACTTATTTACATTTTTTTAATACTACGAATACGCAGTAGAACATATTTTTTTTTATACACCAAATAAGACAAGCACAAGGCACAAGACGGAATTAGAAGCCTGTATGAGAAATGTCGGTGCATTTATTTTTTCAATTAGTATAATTTGTTTTAAAGACGTTTCCGATTGATAGTAAGCAGCTCAGTTGAGCTAACAGTTGGTCGTGTGCAACGGTTCGCAGATGGACCAGCAATGCATTGTCTCACCTAGCACGTCTGTTGAGGACGTGTCAAATGAGCTATCACACTGCGTCCATCAAGGAGTAAATAAATCAAACTTTAAGCTATCGGCAGACATTTATTATAGATCGCTATTTAGAGGTGTTATTTATCATTTATGTCAAAATTGTGACACATACATCATTTTATATAAATTTTTGATAACAAAAGTGAAAATCTTAATAAATAAGGTAAATAATCTATAAAACTATCTATGTTTTTCTAGAAATGTATTATTCTCGGGTCATTTTAAACCCACGTTAATGCAAAAATAAGCTTTTTAACAATAGCGCTCGTAATTATGATAAAAAGCTTTTCTCTTTCTATAAATTTACATGAAAATGTAAGAACGCCTACAATTATACATCTTTTGAAACAACTATAGTAAATGTGATGTCTGGAGGTCTATCTTTTGAGGTTACTATGGTATTATGTTAACCATTGACATACAAACTGAGGTCTTTATTGTTCTACCTACATGTCACCAAGGGAAAGTGGACAGGCTATTTAAAAAAACACATTCTACTTAGAGATGCAGTCAGACTTTGACAACTGTCAAATTAGATTGAAATTGCATCTAATTTGCAGTTGTCAAAGCTCGGTATTTAAAGAAATAAGTTATAAGTGGTAATTTTACATACAAAAACAATTTATATGCACAAGATAATGAAATAGGGAAAGGTCAATATTTGAAAATATAATATGTATCAGAAAAAATAATAATTTTATTTAAAAAAATATAAAAGTTTAACTATTCTATTTCTTACAAAACGCAATGTAATCAAATAATAAATGAAATGTGTAGTTGTTTTAAATTATAAATTACTTTATAACTAAGAACTTATTTTTATCAGAATAGAGAAACCGCGGCCGGAATTAAAAAAAAAAACACTTACCAATTATCTCGTAGCGGACTCCAAATGATCACTTTACACTTTCACTATCACTTATATTACAAGGTTTTAGTTATTCGTATCACTTGTCAATAATCACATCTTTTAATGACGTTCATTAACTGCCCGACTTTTTAAGTTTTTGTTACCTGAAACAATACAAAAAGTTATAAGTAATTTGTTTTTTGATTATAATTTGTTTTTTTTTTTTTTTATGAAGAATAGGCAAGAGTTTGACCGCGATCTCACCTGATGTTAAGTGACGATGCGGTCTACGATGTAGCACACTTGCCTAGAAGATACCCATTCACTCGTCTCTTTCGTCGTTGTATTTTTTTTAAGCTATTGCATAGTTTCTATCACGGGCCTTGAGCGTAGAGACCAAATCCAGAAATTCTTTAACGAAATAACCTAACACTGCGCATGCGTAATTTAGCAAAAAATGCTATCCAATAGCTTTACCGCGGCAGTCCCCGAGTGTCACACGTCTTTTTTTTCTTTAACTCAAAAGGTTCTAACCCGATTATATTTACAACTTTTACCTAATTATAATTATTATTAGTTTAGTTTTTTTTATGTTCTGTGGCTGTGTGACAATAGACGAAGATGTGAGTAAAATTTTTGTAATAGTTTAGTCAAGTCAGTCATCAAGTTGGCTGTCTGTTTGAAAGTATACCTACAGTGGTCGAGATTTTACCACTTTTTTATTTATTTTAATTTAAATTACATCTGACTGTCTTGAGACGAACTAATGCAACGGAATTTTATCTTTCATAGGCTGAGATAATGCAACTTACATTTCTAAACAAAATTCGTTCAAGAAAGTCCCACGGATCACTTTGTATCGTCATTTTAGTCATTAATATTATAGATCGTTTAAATTTTAAACTTAATATGTTATAAGTACTTGTTATGTAAACAAACAAGTTATTTAAAACTATTAAGTAATGCTTTATTAAAATAATTTTCAGCCGATGACACTCAACTGCAGGCTAATAACCTTGCTTTATTGATAAAATTGTAATTTAAAATAACAGTTTATTTTAATGTAATAAATATTTTATTTTAATCGTTCAAATGTTTTAGTAATTTAATAATAAATATTCACGGATATTTGATATATCACACTAGCCCCAAACTAAGCAAAGGGACTAGATTACTGATAGAATACTTACCTACTTATAAACTTAACCTTATACTTATAAACTACTTATAAGACTTTATTACTTAACTATACTTATTTTACCTAAAAAATATCTAATGTAAACCTGTTTGTTCTCGATGGGAATCGAACGCACAATAGAATAACTTTCATTATAAAAAAATGAAAAAAATAAATTAGATTTTTTTATACAAATGTTCTACATTCAATTAAAAAAGGCTCTTATTATAATGTTATGTGTAGCATTACTTAAATCATCATCATCATCATTAACCTATATCAGTCCACTGCTGGACGTAGGTCTCTCTGCAGACTCGCCACTGAGCCCGGTCTTCGGCTCGTCTCATCCAGTTTTTGCCAGCTACACTCCGCAGATCGTCGCTCCATCTCGCCGGACTAAAATTACTAAAATACCCATAGCATATTTCCAGATAGCTCGTAAGTGCAGCTAAGCATATCTTATCAGCGTCTATTCGTGGCGGCGGCATCACAAACAGAATATCTCGGGAGATAAATGATTAACGAAAGCTTTTTGAACTATCTCATAATATACGGAACCAGAGTCTCCGTTTTAGGGTATAAATATAAATAATGCTGGACAATCCATACAACATCATCTAGCCCCAAGCTAAGCAGAGCATGTGTTATGGGTACTAGAAGACTGACATACTTAATGCAATACATTACATAGATAGATATTTTTTATTATACATATAAAATACCCAGAACACCCGGAAGAAATATTTGCAGATCGTAGATAGTACAAACATTAATGCTAAAGCGGGAATCGAACCCGCAACCTCCGCGTCGCGCCGCGCCACATCGGTCGTCTGTAACTAATTGATAACTTTATTGGTGCGTATTTTGTACAATGACAAAAGGAAAATGGAGCACTTTATTTCGAGGTACGGTAGATATCAGAATTATTGGTACCTACCTAATAAGTAAAATAAATAAATAAAATAAACTGCTGTTAATGTAACTGTAACTACATATGTTATTTATAAAATACTATGACTATGTACAAAGTTGTTTCATGATTATTATCACCATTTGAGAAAATTTAGCAAAAAAACTAAAGTGTTAATATTCTTACTTATATAATCTACATTGAACTGTTTTGTTAAAGTTGTACAAAGAGTCGGAGACCACGCTGAGCACGTCTTCAAAGAGAGACCAACATCTAGATTATAAAGAAAATAAAACGACGTGTAGCACTTGAGGACTGCCGCGGTAAAGCTATTGCATAGCATTTTTGTACTGGATTACGCATGCGCAGTGTTAGGTTATTTTCGTTCGGTATTTTCGTTACGGAATTTCTGGATTCGGTCTCCACGCACAAGGCCCGCGATAGAAGCTATGCAATAGCTTAATAATAAAAAAATAGTCACGTTACTTTTTCAGTCATCTTCATTATCATTTGTCTAGTGCTCTATAATTAAGCGAATTATATTTTTACATTCCGATTTATAAATTTTACTAATAAGTCTAAAAACATTGAATCTAAGCACTACGCACCTTATTGAAATACCTTACAAAACGCTAGTATATTCAAGCACATTTAAGTTAGTCGTTTGCCCACGCGTGGCCTTGCGGCTGAGCAGTTCCGACCCACAGATTATAAAGTTAAACTAAGCACCTGTTACAGCTTGTGTACGAGTTAGTACGTTACAACATTGTTAGGTATTTGGTAACTGTTTATTGAAGGTGCTAAATGATGAAACATATTTTACGTTTACTTGGAAAATATCAAATTATCGTGAGAATTATTGATAAACTTCTAAATACATATTGTATATATATATAGAAACAACATGTATTTATTCATGGTAGTGTGCTTTGTAAAATAGTTTGCCTGTGTAAGTATAACCTCTTTGCAGCCAGCAGTTAGTATTTATTCAGTTCTTCTATAATTCATAGACTTTTTACACAATATCGTCTAGTTTCTTACTAAGTTGGCTATATTTGTCGCAGTTTTTATCGTCTAACATAAGTAGATATAGGAACTAGTAGGTATTTAAAATAAAATCAGTTTGACCTCGTTTGTGTGAACATTTTTTTAAGCTATTGCATAGCTTCTATCGCGTGCCTTGAGCGTGGAAACCGAATCCTGAAATTCCGTAACGAAAATAACCTAACACTGCGCATGCTTTTAATCCAGCAAAAAATGCTAATAAGTATTTTTACCACGGCAGTCCCCGAGCGCCGCACGTCTTTTTTCTTATGCTGGGGCCACACTAGCGGGCTACGGCGAATATTGGCGATCGTTAACGCGATGTATGTGGCCGGGTACATCGTGTCATCGCTTAGTATATCGCCTTTATCCGAACACGATGTTTTTGTCGCGCCAACACGATACGAATATTCGCCCGCTAATGTAGCCGAAGCATTATGTTTATAAACTTGTAACCTTTGTCATAAAACAAGTGAAAAACATAGAAAACTTGAATTTAAATTCAAGTTTTCAACATAATTAGATAGAAAGTTATACAAACAGTAGGCTTCACTTACCTAACTATTATCTAAGCTTTATGGCGCTTCATCAAGTTTATTTATTTAAATAAAGTTAATGATCTAATTCGGTTACATAATTAACTAACTTTCTCAATCAATGAAACAATTCATCAAACTAATAACTTTTATAAAAACCTTGTTAATTTAGACATCAATCGTAAATAACGCATGTTAACTTAGATTGACTAAAATTAACATTCAAATCAACAAAACCGGTCGGAAGGTTTTCACTTTTTAACTAATTAATGGATAAATAAAGGGAAAGTGAGTATAATGTAGTTATTTCATGTCACCGCTTCGTTTTTCATTTCTATGACATTTCCTTGTTTAAACTACAGCCCATTTGTCAAAATGATGTCATCATAAAACATGGATTAAGTCGGTATTCATGGGTTTTATGAAATAAATCATCCAAAAAAATACGAACTTATTAAAATATAATATAATTAAATGATTCGTAGCACCACTTAGAAGTAGTAGAGCTTTTTGTGAAAGAACTCGTTCGGGGAAGTACTACCTTTGTTTGCACCTTCAATGAAAACTTATAATAATTTAGTATAATATCTGATTTAATAAGATTATGCAATGTTGATTATACCTACTATTTAAAAAATAAAACTTCTCCAAAAAACTATTCGTTATTTATAATACGAACTTATTGTCCTTATGTTTTGTTTGTTATAGATACTGCTGCTTTTCTCATCAATAAAAAAATACATTTCTAAAACGTAGTCTGATCAAGTCTAGTTACTTAAAGTTAATAAAAATCAGTAGCTACATAGGTATCTAATACTTATTTAGTAAAACTTAAACGAACACTAAAAGCTTATTGTCCGATGTCCTTGACGCTATGGTGATTCCATGGGAATGGTAGCAAACAATAGTGTCGTGTCGTGACTAAACTTCTATTATACCATACTAAAACATGCAAATTAAGGTAACACGCGACTCCGCGTCAAACTAAAAATGAATAACCCACGTGCATGGAAAGACCCTCCTCGTGGCGCACACCGGTCACAGCTAGGCACGGTAAAGCAGTGTCTAGTCTGGCTAATCTTTCCAACACGATGCTACAACAAAATGCAGTTGTAGCATCGACACGATAAGAAGAATAACCCACGAATGGACATTTTAATAATTATCTTATATTCCTATATTCTGAAAAATAAATGATTTGGAAAAAATAAATGAATATTAATAATCATGCCTAATACGCATTTTTAATGAGCATTTTATTTAATAAATAATTATATTTTATATAGGTATTTCATTTTAAAAATATGTAAGTAGATTTCTATTTAAAAATTATTTTTGAAAAATTCCAAAAAAACACCTTTTGCGTTTTCTTCCAGACAGATTGTAAAAAAAAGCTAGCACTCCGGGAGTGCCGGCAGAAGTGAAAACTTCAATATTAACGTTGTGTTTTCACTTTTAAGTTTTCACTTCAAAAATATAACCACAGTCGTGATTGTGTCATGTCATTGTGTCACATTCGCGCAAGCGCGAATGTGAATGTGTGTCTGTGTCTTCGTTGGCTTCGTCGTCATCGTCACGTCACGTCATGTCGCCACGTCATCGTCACGTCATCGCGCAAGCGCGAATGTGTCTGTGTCTTCGTTGGCTTCGTCGTCATCGTCACGTCACGTCATGTCGCCACGTCATCGTCACGTCATGTCGCCACAACACTATTTAATTGTTTGAGTCATACGTCGCGTGACCGCAAGTGTGTTCTTTTGTCGTCTCTTGTTTTACGAGCAATGTATAAAAATTAAATAAGATCTTACGCTTTTTCGACGTCACGTGACCCTGACGCGAGTTTGAAAGTTTTTACCCACCCAGCGCCGCTAAAGAAGTTTTCACTTCAAAAAAAATGTTTTCTCTACCTATAAATGTATGTACAAATGAATGTATATTTCGAGTGTATGTATTAAAACAGGTTTAGGAACCAAGTATAGGACCCAGGTATACTGGTTCCCACAAGGACATACAAGTTTTTAATAAATTAGGAACCTTAGGGCCAACCCACACCGAAACTGTCTGCTGGTGTTATGGCGGCAACCGTAATGGGGATTTATGACTTCTCCATTAATATACAATGGACCTTATTTTCATCTAAATGGAGTTGATTTTTTGTTAACATTTTAGTTTATCTTATAAAGCAGTTTTAGAACAAGATAAGATTTAATTTGTTTGAATAAGTACCGACGTAATAGACATAGGTACTGTTACTTTTATCAGAACGAACATTTTTTTTTTTATTAACCTATACTTTCCTACTGCTGGGTAAAGGACTCCCATTTGTTTATAATTTTTGTTTATAGATACATATTTAAAAATATACGCGTTAAATTAAAACCTCCTCTGATAAATCTGTCAAGTTACATTACAATAGTCTGAGTTAACTATATTCTGTCAATGTCACATCAACGCCCTGACATTATATAAGCGTCTTATTATTGTGTCACTAGCTTCAAATTATGTCAGTTAAGGCGGACCCAAATACCTTCCCATTGTACCAAATCCATCGACGCATTATCATCCAAATAATTAATTCATATCACGTACCTATCACTAACAGACTATAACTAGTCACCAATAAAAAACCTCTTGAATTTTGAACCTTAATCCCTTAGAACTAAGAAACGAAATATTAATAATCAAAGTTGTATTGAATTGTGAATTTATCGATCGTGAGTTCTATTGTAACGGGTTAGAGATTGGATTGCACTGACAGTTATGTGACATAGGTGTCGCCATGTTGGATCCAGGAAACGTGTGACAGTTCGAAATTCGAAAATAGAAACAGTTATAGCGCGAAATTGGGTGAAGTGGGCTTTAGGATGAGTCAACGGTCACTGCATTTTTTTAATTGACATTCCTCCAAAAATAAAGAAAATATTGAAAAAAATAAGATGGAAGTTTATAAAAAGTTTAAAAGAAATTGTAGATCAAAATAAGGTATCACTCAATTGCTTTGGGCATTAATAAAGGTCTAAGTAAGAATATAATGATGAAACTTTCGAACATTATAAGGTCATATATATACGCGATGTGTGTCCATTAATATTTATTTATTTTACAATCATGATAATTTAAAAATGTTACTCTCGTGACAGAATTATTCACAATAATACAACTATTACAGTATTTTCTTTTGTATTCATATTAACAATAAATAAATAAATATGAGCATGAAACATTCTCTACACAAAGCAAACACTATTAGCTCTATAATGTTTAAAACTCTCATCATTATATGCTTCACATAATTACAAGACAATTACAAATGTAGTTGTATTCCTGAATTCATTGCCGCGACCTTCAGATCTGCCGGAAATGCCAATGCCAGCCGATATCAACTAAAAACATGTGTCTTTAACAACTTCGTCTTTAAAAAGGTTTTAGAACTTTAAAAGACTGCTTTAGTCTCAAGTAGAGCTACTGATAACAATTACGATACAATCTAATTGAACGTATAAGATATGTATCGAATTTGGTTTTATAGTAAGTAGGCACTTTGCATACTTTACCTAATCTTTCATATTATTGGCGATGAGTAAGGTTATGTTTTTCTCAACTTTTCTAGCAGTAGACATCCTATAACTTACCGATAACAAGCTATATAACGACTAAACCGTATTTAATTAAATAATCTGATGAAAATTCATATTTTTGCCGCCACATCTGCTGAAAGCCCAAATTCAAACTAACCAATTAAACCACAAAACACGAAATTTCGGCGCCAAAATGACGCAACCGCGACCGCTTATAAAATCAAGTAAACCCTTTTACTATCCATAATTAGGTACTTTATGGTGAAAACTCTTTGATGTTTTTAACGAACGAGGAAGCCCTTCGTCCCACTTGGCCTATTTATAATTTTTGGTCGCAAAACGAGACATCTTCCGATGGTTTAGTGTCCGGCGCTGACGCGGGAATTTTAACTATTTCCTTGTTTGGACAGCACGGACTGTCACTTTTATCAGCTGTCAATAATTTATTTTTAGTCTGTAAATAGCAACATTTTAGACAGTTTGCACTGGTTTTTTTATATGGAACTGTAAAACTGTGATAATGTACGACGAGCATTAATAAGAGACATGACTTGGTTGACTGGTTCATTATTCAATAGTTAAAAATACAAAAAAGTCTTATGAAATATTATAATGATGTAAAAAGCCGAAAAGAAATGTAAAATCCATTGTTTAAATAATAAAAACACACAAAGCATTAGGCGAATTGCTAATATAACTTTTACTTGTGCAAATACGTACAATAAGTTTCTCATTACGAATGTATTTTGCAAACATGCAGTGATTTTAAAAAGTAAAAATACATTGCGCACGAATCTCCAGGCTTATGTGAAAATATTTTTTGATGCTATAAAAGATCTTGTACATCCGTTAAAGAAAGAAAAAGTTAAAGCTCTCGAAAAAAAAAATACTTAATTTTACGGATTATAGACAAAACTTTTTTTTTTTAAGTAATTAAGGGTAGGTTTAGTGTTTGAGAAGATGTTTGAGTGTGCCTTTTAAATCCTATTACCATTTTCGTAATCGCTTATACCCATCTTGCCTTTTAGATACAGTAGGAACGTGTACTTACTTTAAGTACAAAACCATTACTTTTAAAACAGGGTCAATTTTCCAAATACAGAAAATCCTATAATCGGAGCAATATCTTCAAAGATTACGGTTATCGAACCCGTTTTCCTGATCAGTTCAAAATGGAAGATGTTGAGGTTTCAACTGTCAAGCTGTGGGCTTCTAAAGGCCACTGTTCACTAGATCTTTATCTTTTAAATATCCTCAACCTCAGACAAAACATCAAAAATGTACCTTATTTTAATAATTAATTTGTTTATTACATAGACTAAAACAAAGTTTCATAAAAAAGCATTTTCTATCACGAAACAATAAAAATATAAATAATAGACAGTACCTATAACTAATTACTTGACATAATTATTTTTTTCTTTCTTTATTTCATGCCTAAAAAAATCTGACATCTTATTTGATTTTTAATTATTTAACAGTTAACACGCCAAGTTATATCATCTAAAAACCGGTACAAATTATGCTGTTTTTATCAGAGTTCTTCTCTTTGTTTCTTTCAACGTCTCACACGCTTTAGCAGGCACAGGCCCTTACGACTCGAACGAAGGTCAACTCCATCTATAATGCATGAGATTCTTTGTAGGATGCAGCATTAGGGCCATTGGGTTAAGACGATTCTAATTTGACAGTTGGTCATTGATAGCTCGAGAAAGCCCATTCAGAATATGAAATGCTCATTTATTGTTTCGATCTTTATTTTAAGATTAAAAAGCTATTTTACATTGCCCTCAGACGGACTTGGGCTTTAAATATCTGGTAAAAAATATTTTTTTGCAAAAGTAACTTATAAATTAGTTTTGACCACAATCACGATCGAAAGTAGGTACGCTATTTTTGCTAATTTTCGAAAACCTTGTCTACAAATTAATTGAGAAATTAATTAATTTGTAGTTGTTAATTAATAAACATATTTTTTTTCTACAAGAATCATTCTTTGATATGCATTTTATAACCGTGAAACATTTCTGTTAATAAAAATCTTATACGAAACCTCGCCAATTTCACAGAACTCAATGAAAGGACTCTTATGATTAAAAAGCTAAGGTATATTATGCCCTCAGACGCGTAGACGGTGGCGTCTTGGGGCGTCTTATAAAAACAGTGCACTGGAATCATGTTATTATGAATAAAAGAGATTACATTATCGATAAGATGATATGCATTGTAAATGATTAATAATTGCTTGTCAAACAAGCTTTAATATTCTTCCAAAGCAAATACTCAATTACTATTAGGTTCCACTACGACCTAAATTACTCACATTTTCAAAATAAACCTAAGTAGGTACTCTTTTTTTTATAATACTCGATTAGTCACACCTACTTTTTGTATTTCGAAATCACAAATACTTTTTAAAAGAGAATCTTTGATTTTGGTCTTTCGAGCCGCATTACAACATTGTCCGTATGATCGAAGGCCCAAAAAGATTCTCTTTTCATAAAGTAGTTGTGACTTATAACAAAATAAGAGGTCTACATTTAAAATAATGTTTTATTCAGAGAGCTTAGTCATCATGTCAATACTCAGTAGTTAAAGTTACTTTGTCTAAAAGCTGGCGCAAATGACTGCGGAGCACGCTCACGCTACACCAATTAAAAATATCCGTTTCCACTTGACCGTTGAATTTGAATCACTAATATATTCAAAATACTGGTTTTAACGTATAAGAGAATAAAAAAACCTAGAAATTAGTCGAATAGTAGAAAATCAAATGATAAATGTAAATTAACTTGTTTATAATAAGATAAAAATCTGAAAAGAACGATAATGTTTCAATTACTTATCATAATAATTAAATATATAAAATTTTAGGTGAATCATTTATACTACGGTATATGATATGTAATTTATGTGAAAAAGTAGAGAGCACTGAGATAACGAGTGATAGAGGAGAGTGGAAGAAGAAGACATGTTCTACCGACCCCACATAATGTGACAAGGGTAGGAAGATGATGATATATTTGATAAAATGATATATGTAAATAACGATGGAAAATCCTAAATAGATACAATCTTAATAATCATGGTCATTTTTGCACACGACGATATCCAAATCAAGATATCGACAGGATCCTTTTAAGGTCTCAAAAATAAAACGACTTATATGAACGTCTTACCAACTTTGTCACCAAACGTAACAGGTATTATAACGATATGAAATCCATTATTTATTCTAAGAAATCCACACACGTTGCTATCAGAATCACTCAAGTATTTCGAATTAACCTTCGATAAATTCTACATAGATAAACTAATAATTAAAATTCACGAAAAGTTGTTTTCCTCAATAATCCTAAGGTCTTCAAAACAATTAGGTACTTTTGTAGTTGCGTCTAATATTATGCCTGCTAGCATATCCAAAGGAATTCGCTACGGTTTAATATTAGCACAAATTATAATCACAACACTTCCGCAGTAGCTTACGTAATTTAAAAACAATAAGCTGACATACTTAGATTAGTTGTGTTCCATTCAAGTTTCTAGTATCGGAAAGTCAGACTCGCGAGACGCGCGTGCGTCCGGTGTCGCGGTCGGTAGCGAACTGACTCGTGTCCTTCGACTTTCACTGAAATGATAATATTGTTATAAACCGGCGGGTTTGCATTGTCGTCTATTGGTATTGCATCGTCCTGAGCTCCTGGGATTTTCATTCTGGCCGGATCATGGAAGTTTCAGTCACAGGCACAGAAGCTTTTGGATCCTGCACGAATTCGATGCTTTTAAACTCCTGTCTTTGTAATTGTTGCTTAAAGCTTTTATCGCGGGGTTATTTTTTCAACTTTTTCATTATATTCTACATTAAATTATGTATGTACCTATTTCGAACTTTACCAGTTGACAGAGTTCTTGTCTAGCAATTTGAAAGTTAGATAGATTATGAAGTAAAATAGTTTCTTGCTCTACACTTGTTTATTTCGCATAGAAGTTTCCTATTAGATTGTTATCAAGACGAATGCGTTCACCTTGTACTGTATATAGACATATTTTAGTTCATAAATGAGACCATATGGCACGTAAGGTTGGGTCACCTTTGTTAAAATGTCCTTTTTAATACTGAGAACTCAGAGTATAATATTTTAGATATCATCATCATCATCCGCAGATTTCGCCCACTGCTGGGTATAGGCCTCCCTTTTCTTGTGCCATTCTCCACGGTCCTGTGCTATTCATATTCAATTTTTAGATATAATATTACTTAATAATGCTGTCAAGCTAAATCTCCATGAGTACCTATATCAGTTTAACATTAATGACCAGTATTTATCAAACATTCAATTTCTAGATAAAAAAAATATTTTATAAATACAAGTATTATTATAATTCTAAATCAGTATTTTCCATTATTTACAGATATTAAATCCAATTTAAATTACAATAATATTTAGTATGCTTACTATACAAAACACCTTGCATAATTTGTATACAAATTGTCGTTTACTTAGCTGCATTGAAAGTAATAAACATTTCAAATAACTTAGAAAACAAAATAATATCGAGGTTTCCGTACATAATTGGATGGTAGAACAGTTATATTTAAATGGCATTTTCTAGTCATTACAATATTTTTTCTAAGTTTATTTGAGTCGCGTGCTTTTTATGAAAGACTCGAAAACGATGTCATTAAGTACACAACTTAGCTGTTACTTACAGCCTGTCAGTTAATATTAGGAACGTTTTAATTCATGGCTAATAATTAGGGTTAGCTTAGAGTATTTCCACAAAGAAGCCTCTTTTTAGGGTTAAGCTCCCTCTGGACTCCTCTGGACCTTCATAAATGTTTGAGTGTTGCAAACAATCTAGGGATAGCTCAACGAATCTAAATCAGTACCCATCGGAAGAGTTTATTAGTTCAAGAATTTAATAACCCAAGCTAAAATGTCCAATGAAAAATTTATTGGGACATTCGTACAAGTATCGCATTCAGACGCGGAAGAAAAAAAAATTAAAATAAAATAAGTTCAAGGCGCCGTTATTGCAAGAAAATTCTCGCATTTTCCAAAAATGGAATAATGTCAAGAGCGAACTAATAAATGCTTTTATATAGTACGAGATCGCACTTTACCAGCGTTGACTCATTTATCATACGAAAAGGGCCTATTTTGGTGAATCACATTCTGTTCTGAAAACATTTCATAAATATTCACTTATTTAGGTATGATGATAGTCTCTTAAAAGGTTTGATGGATATTGAAACTACAACAGGATTATTTTTACTTTGCCTCTTACATTTACTTTTATACAGTTATTCTATATTTTAAAATAAAAATAAATAAATAAGTATTCAGGGACATTTCACACATCACACTCTAGTCCCCAAACTAAGCAAAGCTTGTACTATGTGAACTTGATTGCTGATAGAATACTCAAATACATTTTTTTTGTAAATACATACATAAAATACATATAGTAACACCCAAACACAGAACAAATATTTATGTTCATCACACAAACATTTGCTCTGGGTGGAAATCAAACCCACGATCCACAGCATGGACGGCAGAGCTACCAACTGAGCTGTGGCTGTGACGCCTGTCGAATATTAAATTATTTGTTGTTTAATCTACTTATTAAAAGGTATTTTATCAAAGGATTATAAAAATCACTCAGTGCGGAGTTATACCTAGTGTTAAACATAAATAAAAAAATATATTTAACTATTTCACTTCATCATCATCATCATCATCAAAGTACATACCTACTAAACTTAGTAAAGCTAGAAAGGAAACTAGAATACTGATTACTTATTTTTAGTTAATGCTAAAGTTGCTTTTTAAATAGGTATAATGCAAAGCCTATGCATTACTTGTAGTATGTCTATGTTTGCTAACAGATTTGCTCCTACTGAGAATCAAACCCCGACGCGTAGAGGTACAGTTAAGACTTTGACGGTCAATTAGTATATCTAATTAAAAATATTAATTGGTTGTGTTAAACAATATCAGTCGACTGACCTACGACATCGCCTTGACCATACTTTCAAAATCGTGTCGTAAATGCTAAAAGGCTCACGACAACTGAAAGGTGAACGCACCCATCGTGTAAAAATAAAGATAAGGGCATTTAATACAATTATTACTTACTAGGCACTTGCACTAGGTATAATTTATATAAACTGAGCTAATTTCCAGATACTAGCCGAATTCAAATATATTAAAGATTTTAGTGTTTAAGAAGAACAAATTATTTCAAAAAATTATTATTCATAGTATTTTACCAATATAATATTATAACAAAATAAAAATAAATGATTCTAGAATAGATATAATATAATTCTTAATAATACAAACTTAAATTTTATAAATGTTACTATAAAGATATTTACTAACAGTTAATGTTAGTTATACTTTTTGTTTTTTTAACATCATCGAAACTTAAAAATAAGAATAATTTATTGTAAAACTTAACATACCAAATGGATTGTAAATTGTATAATTGTATCATATATTGTAAATTTAGTGTACGCTTTGTCCAGGTCTTACTTTAACAATTTCAGGTCTACTAGGATCCCCATTACCTCTAACAACATAAACAGTTTGTGTACCATCATCTGTAAATCTAGAATTATCGTAATAATCATTATAATTGTCATTACTACTTTGCTGATAATATTTGTTATAACTCGGCTGCTGATATTTATCGTAACTACTTTGTTGATACTTGTCGTTACTACTTTGCTGATACTTGTCATTACTACTTTGCTGATACTTGTCATTACTACTTTGCTGATACTTGTCATTACTACTTTGCTGATATTTGTTATGGTATATGTTATTGTTGTTCTGATTATTGTTATAGGCTTGTTGAGTTGGAGTTTTTTTAACGTAAAAATTATGTTTATGGTCGTAGTAGTAATCATTTTCATTGAATGGTGACGCTGTTGTTGGTCTAAAATTACCAACATTGTTGTTGTTATTATATTGGTATGGTCTAGCTGTTGGTCTGTTATAGTTGTGGTAAACGTATCCTCTATTATTATTTATATAGTTATTTTGATCTCGTATTGGTACATAATTCTTGTTAGAATAAGCATTTTGATTGTATTGGTTTTCAGGGAATAGTATACTCTTTCCTTTTCTTTTAGAATCATTTTTGTCATCATATTTTTGTGTTTCTTCGGGGAATTTGAGTGAATTACCATCTCTATGGCTGTTTTCGTAATTTGTATGTGTTTCATCTGTATCAAATGTATTTGAGTTAGTTTCGTCAGGGAATTGCCATTTAGTTTCAATATCATTGTCGTCTTCATAATATCTATCATCGTCATTATCAACTGGTTTATTTTGGATTCGTTTTTCTATCTTACTGTTAGAATCCTTGAATCTAACGTTTGATCCGTATGTGTTGTAATCATAATTAGAGCCATAGTTTTGTCCATGTAAGCCTGGTCTCTGGTTACCTATATGATTATTTTGGATCCCATAATCTTGCCCTAATGGTTGGTTTTGATAAAGACCATTCTGACTCTGCTGCAAATATTGCTGATTAAAATCTTGTCCATGGTTAAATTCATTTTGCCCAAAATCTGGACTGTTTAGACCCGAATTCGGATCATAAAACTGCCCATTCTGCACTAAATGGTTATAGAACTGCTCAAGATTCTGGTTCGGGAGTGGTGCATTGAAGAATCTGAAGAAGCCTCCGTTATGGTTGTTCAGGTAATGTATCAGCTGTTCCGGGTCAGTGGGGCACTGCGGGTAGGCGTAGCGACAGGTGCCAGTGTTGCCTCGTGACGTCATCCCGAGGAAGACCGCTCGACCGAAGACGAAGAGTGGGGAACCGCTAATTCCATTATAGGCTGCGAGGAGACTGAAATAAAATATAAAAATTATGGATTTGTTAGATCACATAAAAAAAGAAATTATAAGCGATGTTTGCGAGATTATTGCGTTTTGAAATATCTCAGTAATTGCAACAAGAAGATCCTTAGCTACATATAAAATGGTAAAACTCACGTCAGCAGTGGCTGGATGCCAGCAATAGAGTCCAGCACGCCGTTGGACCCCAAGGATCCTCCGCCAGCAGCCTCGCACAGCAGCCGCGGCACGCACTGGTAGTCATCGTACAGGGCGATGGAGGTTAGGGCTCCGGTGACGGCTGACAGCGCGTCAGAGGCCAGAGAAGGCTTGGGACGACGGCGGCGGCGTCCTGTGATATAGGTGCTTACAAAACAAAAGTTCGAAATGTCACCTATTAGTGTATTTCATCCTCCTGTTGTGTTTCAATTTTTAAAAAATGATGATTACCTATTTTGATCCTAACTACTTAAAATTACATTCGAATTTGCTCAAATATTGAACACAGGCATTCTTGCAAGGTTTGTTCAAGATATTGTTCGGAGTTATAATAATATTCTGTAAATATAAAAATAATGCCTAACTAATTTTTAGCGTTTTCTGGAAGAGATCATTCATAGCGATACGATCATTCAGTGTAGTTTACCTATCATTGTTTTTTTTCTTTATAAGGTTTGTTCCGTTAATTGCTGTACAATAAACATATTATAATTTTATTCTTCTGTACTTACTGAACGGTGCTGGTCCTGGTAAACCAGGGTTGGAGTTAGGTCCTAAATTTCCGGGCAAATTTGGTCCGAACCCAGGATTCAAGGGATAATTCGGTGCATACACAAGATTTGCGTTAGGATTCGGTCCGAACCCAGGATACAGTCCATACCCAGGTCGTCCGGGAACGCCTTGGTTTGATCCTGGATAACCAGGAGGACCTTGGTAATTCGAGTCATTTTTAGGCTTTCGTCTGCGCCTTCTGCGCTTCTTCTTGTTCCCCTGATCTATGGTATTATCATCCTGAAAGATCACCTGACCTCCTTCATCTGGCAAAGGTCTATTATTTCCAATTTGGATGCTGTCATCCTGAAACCTCAGCGGCTGATTGCTGTTCTCATTTTGATCATCTTCGAATTTCAGCTTTTTTGTATCTTCAAAGATGAGACCGTACTGGCCATGGTGGTCTTCGTCAGGATTTGATTGTGGTGTCTGGTCTTCGAATATTAATCCATATCCTCGTTGGCGGGAGGATATCGTGTTGTTGGGGTTGAAGATCTTTCTAGAACATTATTTAAGATAAGATTTAGAAATTGACAAAAATTACTACGACCAGGGGAGCTATCCAGCAAGGGGAAACTTGCGTGACCGAATATCCTTTCAGTTGCAGTTCAGTTTTCGATGATTTTACTATAGTAACTCATCAGTATTCCGTGACACTTTTGTGGACTGACGTGACTGAGCTTTTTAAAGCAATTTGATCAAATAACAGTTCAAAAACATTTCAGTTGTCAGGATACCCCCCCAGCCTTTAATGACCTACTTACTATTGAGAAAGACAATGACCATGTTTGGTGCATCTATCACGGTTCTCATGATGAGAGGCAAAGTCAGAATACTAAAGTGTTCAAAACTATGCATTTATATATGTGTAGTTTAGTAACTTATACGAATTATTGATGATACTTACGCCAGCAGCTCCCCTGCATCGTACGTTGGTTTAGTAGTGTTGATGGATGATTCGATCGATACTGCAATATCCACTAGGAAGAGTGTGCAAATCGCTTTTAGTAGGAGCATTTTCAAACAAATTTTGCTCTGTGAAGAAAATAAGAAAAAAAATCACCAAATAAAAACTTTATCTTGATTTGATATAAAAATGAAATTCGCTTTATGTTATGCACAATGCTGCCTAAAAGATATTAAATTGAAATTAATAGAAACAACATCAATTATACGTACAGTACAATGTACCTATAGGTGATGATTTCATTAGATACTTCGTCTTTTCATAAAGAAAAGATATGATAATTTTGTTAAATAATAAATAGATTTTTAGTCGTTGTTCGGGACAGCTTGGAACCACTTTGGGATTTACTTAGTTAATTTTCTATATAAACAAAGGAATATTTCTATAATTTTGTTTCCAAAACCCATTTAATAACTATGTAGAGTAACTCTACACAAAGATGCGCCTACTACTTTTACCAACGCAATACGCACGATAAGTTGCCAAAACAAGGTATTGTAACCATAATTTGTTTACGTTTTTTATTTCATAATAATGTTTTCTTACCTCTAAATAACTCTTCTATTTCACATAACACACTTCACCGACCAAGTTCTCACAACGAAATGTGTTTCAAAGCGAATTTCTCATCGCGTTGGCGGAGGAAAGTTGGGTGACATCATGGGTTTTAAAAGGACTTATTGCAAAATATTCTTTCAATATGGCGTATCCTGGTGCATAAAAGCTAAATTATAAAAGGTAGCATTAGATAATGGGTTTATTGTTAGCTTTCTACGTATGTCGTCATTTATTTATATGTAACTGCACATTTCTTAAGAAAGTTTATTAAATATTGTGACAGTCGGGTACTTTTGGTTGGGTGCTATTTTGTAAGATAACTAATGTTTTAATCGTAAAACTTTATCTAACTACATTTACAAAAGAGGTTGGGTACCTACATCAGTATATTCTGTACCTAGTAGGTATAGGTACCTATTTCCAGCAGAATTTCAAACATCTGTAAAAACTATACTTAGTTATCATAACCTGTAGGTATTTACCTACCCTTAAAACGTAGGTAATACCGTAAAATTAAAATATCCTTTCATTATTTACCTACTGAAGAGTAAAATACAAAAAACAACAAAGTTCTTACCTGCTCAATAAAATTCCAATGACATAACCAAAGATGCAATTATGTAGTAAACAAAACATTGAATTAAACATGAAGCAATTATCTTAATTTAATTTGAATCGATTTCACAACAAAGCACATGTATCGACCTACTGGAACAAAGCTTCACATTGACCTTACGTGTGTTTCGTCACACAATTATCGATAGTCGATGTTCGTCATTGCCCAACTCTATCGATTGTTTGACAGTTTGACAGTGCGTGGACTAGCGGACCTACGGACACCTAGATTAATAATACAAAGCAAATTGTCGTAGATTTTTGATTTATGATGTTGATTTTTGAAATAAATGATGACTCGCTACTCGGGCACTATTTTTTTAATTGGAATAAATCGTCAATGGTGAATATTTAACAAGCTAGTAGACAAGCAATATCGATTATTGCATTTTAGTAAAATCATTCTGTTTCATTGTCATTAAAATAAGATTTTGAAATAAACAAAAAATACTTATAAGTCAATTACCTACTTACTTCATTATTATAATAAAATGAGTGAAGAACCTGAAAT
The DNA here is from genome assembly GCA_932527185.1 of Ecliptopera silaceata. Lineage (NCBI taxonomy): Eukaryota > Metazoa > Arthropoda > Insecta > Lepidoptera > Geometridae > Ecliptopera > Ecliptopera silaceata. Next base: position 585,188 of record OW052210.1, read on the forward strand.
GCCCCAGCGCCTTCGTAAAATCACAAGGATCATTTAGAATCGTCTTATATAAACTTTACTAGGTGATTCTAGGTACGTACCAGTTCCACGCAACCAAAACCTAGAAGTACGGGCAACATTTAAAAGTTATTTAAGAATAACGTAGTGGTATTTGTTAGAGGTTGGATCTCTTCAAACCTACTGTGTGCGTGACGGATGTCGTGGCGAACGAAGAAATAAAATACTTCACTTGTAGTTTATGGTTTATATTTCACTACGAAGCCATTCCAGACAATATAAAGTGGAATTGAATAACGATGAATTAGGATTAAATTAATTATATTAAAAGGACGGACAATACGTGTTTTTACATGGTGACAGGCAATCAAAAGAGAACGAGAAGTTTTTGTCATAGACAGTATCAAACATGCAATACGTCAAATTACAGATCTGTCAATGTCATGCATACTTAACTGTAAATAATATTTCTAACACTCCTCCTTATGCATTACATGAGATAAAGAGAACAAAAAATAACTTTACACAGGCTCTACATGCTTTGAACAAGACTCTACACAATGAAAAACAATTATACATTTCTTATTAAGTATGACTCTACCAATATATTTTAATAAAGTAACAAAGAAATAAGTACTACTCTACAGTTATAATATGAAGGTAACATAATTTACACAATGTATCTTAACTCTAGATTACTGACAAAATCACCATGCTTTTGACTACTCAGTGGCTTGGTTAATACATCAGCAATCATCTGATCCGTAGGTAGGTATTTAACATCAATTTGTTTTTCCTGTATTAAGTCTTTTACATAATGGTACCGCAAATCTATGTGCTTAGTTCTTTTATGGGAGTATTCTTTAACAAGTAAAAGCTTTTGAGCACTTTGGTTATCGTTAAATACAGTGACATTAAACTTTTTGTCAATAATTTCCGACAAGAAATTCCTAACAAAACAAATGTCCTTGCATACATCACTAATAGCAAGATATTCTGCCTCTGTGCTAGATAAAGCTGTACAACGCTGTTTTCTAGCCTCCCAATTGATGACATTTCCACCAATTTTAACAACAAATCCAGTATAGGATTTGCGGTCTGACATATCATTGGCCCAATCTGCATCAGCATATGCAATAATATTAAAATCATTACTTTTGACAAAATGAAGACCATAATTAATGGTTCCTGCTAGATAGCATAAAACTCGCTTAGCAGCGTGCCAATGACTCATATCAAAACATGTACTATATTGACTTAATTGACTACACGCATATGAGATATCTGGACGTGTACAGACAGATAGATACATAAGTGATCCTAATAATTGTCTATACTGATAAACATTATCATCTAAACAATTTTTGTCTGATTTATCCAGCTTGCAGTTTACTGGTAGTGGGGTGGATACAGTTTTACATTCAGTCATATTGTACTTAGCCAATAATCGCCTTATGTAATCAGATTGATCAAGAATAGTTACACCTTTATTAATAGAAACATTCATGCCTAAACAATTTTTCAATGTTCCTAAATGACGAATTTCAAAATGTTCTTTTAACAATAACAGGATATTATTTATACATCCACTATGAAAAACATAAATATCATCAACATATAAGGCCAATATTGTATATTCATTCTTGGTCCTTTTACAATATACACAAGGTTCACATTTACTCTGCATAAACCCATTTTGAGATAAGACATCATGAATTTTAATATTCCACATGCGACTTGCTTGTTTCAAGCCATAGATGCTCTTTTTCAGTAAACAAACTTTATTATTATTAGCATCATCAGATTTAAAACCAGCTGGTTGTTCCATATGAATGACTTCATCTAACTCACCATTTAGAAAGGCAGTGGTGACATCTATGTGATCCATACTCATACCCAACTGATTTGAAATGCTGAATAATATTCTAAGAGTAGAATGTCTAACAACAGGCGAAAAAGTATCGGCATAATCAATGCCATGTTTCTGACTATAACCACAGGCAACTAGTCTAGCCTTATATTTTATAAATTGACCTGTAGCATCAAACTTTTTCTTAAAGACCCATTTATTTTTGACTACATTTAAACCCTTAGGCCGATCAACCAACTCCCATACATTATTTTTGATCATGGAGTTGTACTCACCCTTCATAGCCATGTACCATTCATCCTTCTCAGGTGAATTCATCGCATCATGAAGTGTCTGTGGTTCATCTAATGAACTTGCAGCTGCTAATAACGATGACAAATCATAGTCCCTTAATTTTATGGGTACAATACCTCGAGTACTTCGTACAGGACGAGAGATAGACGCATCCGACCTTTCGAACGTAATCAGCTCTCCTCCTCGAGATGAAGAGGCCGGCAGAGAAGACACAGCGCCACAAGGGACATCATCTTCATCACCGTCAACATCCTCAGAGACATCTTCTGAAGTACGGTACAAGTCAGACAGTGGTGACTCCGTTGGTGGTGTCTTAGCCACATCTGAAACTGAGAAATTTCCATTTGAAACATCTAAGGACTTAACAGTATCACTATCACTAATACTAATATCACAGTGTACATTGTCATCATTAGCAATTGATAAATTTTCATTATTATTATTTAAATTTTCAATAGAACCCTTATTATTATCATTATCATTATTAATAAAATTTAATTGGTCATGAAAAATAAAATGCTCTTTGCCGCCTACACCTTTTGGTTCCCTTCCAATAAACTTATCCTCAAGAAAGGTAACAGTTCTAGAATAAACCACCTTTCGAGGATTAAGTGGATCGATAAATCGGTACCCCTTGCATGTTTCACTATAGCCTACAAAAATAAGCTTTTGTGCCTTGGCATCGAGCTTGCGTCTTCGTTGGGCAGGTATGAGTGAATAAGCAACACAGCCAAAAACGCGCAGATGACTGAGGTCAATATTTAGACCAGTCCATTCACACTCAGGTATTCTATCTGATAACGCAGAAGTAGGGGACCTATTTTTTAAGTAGATGGCCGTCATTACCACATTCTATGAATGAGACCATTGCTTGTGGCCTGGAGCTTGGTACTAGATTTACAGCTACAGATATTAAAAAAGTTATAACTTCGATGTCACGTGGTAAATCTCCAGGTCATGATGGGCTTAGCATTGAACATCTACAGCACGCAGGTGTCCACCTACCTAGAGTGCTGGCTATGTTTTATACCCTTTGTATGGGACATTCATATATGCCCAAAGAAATGTTAAAAACTATTGTGGTCCCGGTAGTGAAAAATAAAACTGGTGACCTATGTGATAGCTCTAATTACAGACCCATTTCATTAGCCACTGTTATTGGTAAAGTATTTGACAGCTTGCTGAATGCTCAACTAGATGAATATATTAGTTTACATGATAATCAATTTGGTTTTAGAGCGGGATTATCTACAGAAATGGCAATCTTAAGCTTAAAGCAAACTGTCAGATATTATACCAATAGAAAAACACCCATCTTTGCCTGTTTCCTTGACCTATCCAAGGCATTTGATTTGGTTTGCTATGACATCTTATGGCTAAAGTTGGAAACAATGAAAATACCAAAGGAAGTTATAAATATCTTTAAATTCTGGTATCAGCACCAAATCAATGTCGTGAGATGGTCGGGGGCACACTCTGATCCGTACAGGCTGGAGTGCGGTGTGAGGCAGGGGGGGTTGACCTCTCCCAAGCTCTTCAACCTGTACATCAATGCACTCATAGAGGAACTGAGTGCTGCTCGTGTTGGATGTCACATTGACGGAGTGGCGGTTAACAATATCAGTTATGCAGATGACATGGCATTGCTGAGTGCATCTGTATGTGGGCTGTCTAAGTTGCTAGGTATTTGTGAAAGATATGCTCTCAGTCATGGATTGAAATATAATGTCAAAAAAAGTGAATGTATGGTCTTTCAGGCCAGGAGTCGCCATTGTCCATCTATACCATCTGTAAAACTAAATGGAGTACCACTGAAACAAGTAGAACAGTTTAAATACCTGGGGCATTGGTTGACTGCTGACCTGAAGGATGATACAGATATTGAGAGAGAGCTTAGGGCGTTGTCTGTGAGAGCGAATATGATGGCCCGTAGGTTTGCTCGTTGTTCCATCGAGGTAAAAATCAGCCTCTTCAGAGCATTTTGTACTAGCTTTTACACAAGTAGCCTGTGGGTCACCTTTACGCAAAAGCAATATAGCGCCCTACGTGTACAATATAATAATGCGTTCAGAGTGCTGGTGGGGCTGCCTCGGTTCTGTAGCGCGTCGGGGATGTTTGCTGAAGCATGTGTAGACTGTTTCTACACTACTATGCGAAAACGGTGCTCATCCTTGATGTGCAGAGTCAGGGCCAGCTCAAACGGTATTCTGAGCATGTTTCGAAATCGTTTTGACTGTGAATATCTTAACTATTGCTGTATGATTCATAGGCAGTACTTAAAGTAGCTGACTATTTTAAGTACTGCATGTGAAAATAGATGTTAATTTTTGTGTTGTAATTATAATAGTAAGATAATGGTATAATTTAATTTAATTTTAATATAAATATGTAATGTAATATGATCCTAAGTTGGTTGACATAAATAAATAAATAAATAAATAAATTACAGCTTCACCCCAAAAGCGATTACACAGACACGATTCCTGCAACATGGCTCTAGCTTTTTCAAAAACTGTACGATTGACGCGCTCTGATACGCCATTTTGCTGAGGGCAATAAGGTACAGATACCTCGTGAATAATGCCTTCTTTTTTCAAGAAGTGGGTTAAATTGTTATTACAATATTCAGTACCATTATCAGTACGTAAGATTTTAATTTGCAAACCAGTCTGTTTTTCTACTGCATTTTTAAAGGTTACAAAATGGGAACTCACCTCTGATTTATTTTTCATAAGGAAGCCAAACGTCTTCCTCGTCTTGTCATCAGTAAAAGTTAACAAGTAGCGCGCTCCGCCCCAGCTGCTCACTTGCATCGGGCCACAGACATCAGAGTGGACCAGTTCCAGTGGATTAGCAGCACGCCTCGCACTTGCCCGGGGAAACGATGACAAATGCATCTTCCCCGTAAGGCAAGAGACACAGCTGCCTGGCACGTCGTCCTCATGCTGAAAAACGACACCAACACACTGATTCCCTCCACCAAGTACAGACATACCTTTCTGACTCAGATGACCGAGACGCTTGTGCCATACACTCATAGGTATGCACGCCGCAGCATTGGCACTCTCTGTTCCCTGCATAGATCGAAGGGAAGGAGAATTACCTAACCCGGAGGCGGGCCGACCTTGTACTTTGAATTTAAAGAGCCCATTACTTTTCCTAGCGGACAAAACCTGGTTGCCAGTGATTTTACAATTACTATAAATCTTACAAATATTATCATGAAAGGTAACAACATAACCTTTATCAGTCATTGCACTTACTGACATTAAATTATTAGAGAGAGAAGGAACAAATAATACATTTTCTAAAGTAACATTAGACATAAGAGGAACCTTACCAAGACTTTCACTCATCAAATGCTCTCCATTAGCAACAGAAATAGTGCACTTCTTCTGTTTAGCGTTCTGAACAAGCCTTGAGTCTACACACATATGCGCCGTAGCACCGCTGTCCACGATGAACTCATCAGAACTACAGGCTGAGTAAGCTGAAGCAAACAAAGAGTGTTCTTCTTGCTTTTCTCCTTTCTCATCCCGCTTTTTCTTGAAGCACCGCTTGGCAATGTGACCACTCTTCTTACAGTATGAGCAAGTAAACTTGTTTGATTTCTTCTTGTCGACTAAGTAAGCCGAATTGTCTATGTTATTGTTGTTACGACGATGATCTTCTTGTAGTAGTCGAGTGCGCACCACTTCACTGGTTAAGTTGTTTGTCAAACTCGCAGTTTCTAGACTTGAAACTAGTACATCGAACTGTTCTGGTAGGCCAGAAAGTAGAATCTCTGCTATCTCACCATCTTCTATGACTTTTCCTATGTCAGATAGTTGTGCGACAAGGCTCATGACACCTTCAATGTAATCTGACATGTTGGGGTATTTATTGTACTCAGTCCTATGAAGCTGTCTTAGAAGCAATACTTTTCTGTAAAGACCTTTATCCTCGAACGTATCAGACAAACGTTGCCACGCTTCTTTTGAAGTTTTCGCGTCACGGACAAACTGATAAAGATTTGGCTGTATGGATAGACAGATGCGCGCCAGCGCACGACCGTCGCGCGCAGCATCACTGTCGGTGCCATCAACACATTTCCATACACCATCCAGCGTCAACAACATACGTATTGAAAACTTCCAATTGAGGTAATTTGTAATTCCTTGTAGTTTCTCAATATTGTTGTAGGTTAGGTTGTTGGAACCTGTGTCCCCATCCAAAACATCGCTCCGACGACTCTCTCTTGCCATCGACATCCCGAAGACCAAAGGCAAACACCCTTTCTGGGTTTATATTCCAATGAACTCGCAGACTGGTCCCATAACCTGTTAGAGGTTGGATCTCTTCAAACCTACTGTGTGCGTGACGGATGTCGTGGCGAACGAAGAAATAAAATACTTCACTTGTAGTTTATGGTTTATATTTCACTACGAAGCCATTCCAGACAATATAAAGTGGAATTGAATAACGATGAATTAGGATTAAATTAATTATATTAAAAGGACGGACAATACGTGTTTTTACATGGTGACAGGCAATCAAAAGAGAACGAGAAGTTTTTGTCATAGACAGTATCAAACATGCAATACGTCAAATTACAGATCTGTCAATGTCATGCATACTTAACTGTAAATAATATTTCTAACAGTATTTAACAACGGATGGTGAAGTAAGGTTGTGAATGATGATGATAGGCAGGTAGTAAACATGCTTTGTTTATTTTCATGACTTGAACCGGATTTATTTATCAGCTTATCGGTTTCGCAACGCTTTGACCTCAGGAACCTGCCCGGAGTAGCCAGTCCATGACCTGGGCTTTAGCTGTTAGGAGCTTAAAAAGGCTTTTACTTATTTATCGCACAGTGATTTTATTTAAAATTAGCTTTATTTATTAACTTTAGCTAAATTCTTTAACTTTGGGTGGATATGGTAATACAAAATAAAAAAAATACAAAATTCTTTATATTTGAAAAATACATTTACAAAAAATAGGGTAGGCCCTGAATTCTGTTTTAGTTTTACGAAAAACTGTGTTACAGAAGAAAGTGCAGATCCCGAAAAATGTTCACACTTTTGAAAAATAAAAGATTACTTAGTTGTTAGGTAGAAAATGAATGACAATTAAAATATAAGAAACATAAACAGTTAAAAACAAAGGACTTATACATTAGGCATGTTTCCTAATGGTTTTTCCTAAAGGCTTCGTAATGAACGAAGACTGGTCACAGGTGAAAAAAAAATCATCATAAAATTATATAAATTCATATTTTTTCCAGTGATTTTAGTAGGTACAGTTATGTAGATACTTGAGGAACAGAGCGACTCTTTGGATGAGGAAACCCAAAAGGAAAGGTGAAGAGCTCCCTATGTTTGGTAGTGTCGAATACGTGGCGTCCTTACATTGTCAATAATTCATTGTTATTCTTTGTTGTTAACTTTTATTTACCTGTATCGCTGTCGCCGTGTATAGTCCAGTCAAATTATGGCTAAAAACGAGTTAAATAAACATGAGCGAACACAGTTTGGGGACTTTGAGGATCGATAGGGGGGTGTATTCTGAGCATACATTCCAATTTGAGGGGTTGTACTGAGGTCAGCTCAAGGTCATTTCGATGGAAACGCGTTTCATTCGATATCTCGAGAATAGTTGGTGTTAGGCGAAAAATTGTTGAGACCTTTTCTTTTCCAAACAAAATTTACAAACTTTTTTATTTGAAACTTTTTTTTATAACATTAATATTTTTCAACTTATTACTCCCGCAAGGCAAAAATTTTACTTTTTTTTCCATTTTTCGTCGTTTTCTCCCCAACCATTCAATTTTATTAAATTTTACCGATCATCAAAGTGTAGATCTTTTAATTATGAACAGTTTTGTCCTTAAACTTTTTTCCGTAGTGCCAATACCTTCGGAGTTATATATTACTTTACCGAGCGAAATCCGCGCCACTGTCGCAATATAAAAAGGTCAATCGATTAAACTATTTAAAAATTAAGTATTTAATTTGGGTAAATTTTTGGGTTAATTTGGGTAAGAAGTAAATTAACAATTAAAACTGTTTTACACATTTATTGATAGAAAAATAATTTATAAAAATAATAATATATCGGTAAAGTAATATATAACTCCGAAGGTATTGGCATTACGGAAAAAAGTTTAAGCACAAAACTGTTCATAATTAAAAGATCTACACTTTGATGATCGGTAAAATTTAATAAAATTGAATGGTTGGGGAGAAAACGACGAAAAATGGAAAAAAAAGTAAAATTTTTGCCTTGCGGGAGTAATAAGTTGAAAAATATTAATGTTATAAAAAAAAGTTTCAAATAAAAAAGTTTGTAAATTTTGTTTGGAAAAGAAAAGGTCTCAACAATTTTTCGCCTAACTCTAACCATTCTCGAGATATCGAATGAAACGCGTTTCCATCGAAATGACCTTGAGCTGACCTCAGTACAACCCCTCAAATTGGAATTTATGCTCAGAATACACCGCCCTATCGATCCTCAAAGTCCCCAAACTGTATTCGCTCATGTTTATTTATTTCGTAATTTGACTGGACTAGTATAATTCTTTTTTAAAAAGTTTAGTCAACCGAATTTTCTTAAAGTAGGTGTCTAGACTGGGGCATATTTTTTGAATTTATAATTCTATATTTTATTTTTCCAAATGTTTTCTTCCTGTTTAGTTGACCTATCACATACATAACATTAAATTGATTTACGAAAACAACACATCGTGATTATCAAAAATATTTAGCACATAATAAATATTTATGTATTGCAATTATTATTTGCGTTTTGATGAGAACAAAAAAAAAATAACCCGGATCCTACGTGAGTTAAACAAACCACAACATATATTTAGTATCCACATAAAAATATAGAACTTTTAGCTTATCCTGAAAGATCTAACATGACTCTAAAGGTCAAATTCATGCAAATAAAATAATGAATTTTATGAATCATGACTTGAGGTCATTCTTTGAGATTTAAAGATGTTTAATACGATTTGTTTAACAATAAATTCACACGAGTTTTTCCAACACATTTTTTTACTGATTTGCATAGCTGTATTTTTAGAGCTGTAACCTTGATGTACAGCACTAATAAACCCCATGGATATACAATTATAAGTATATTTTGAGTATGAGTTTCAAAAACATAACATAGTATTCAAACAGTATTAGCAGAAACCACATCATTTGTTTAGTTTAGGACTAGTGCGGAGGAATATTTCTTGCATTGTATATCTATTTATATTTAGCATAGTTTTAGTTTTTTCTACTCTACCACGCTGTTTTGTTTGGTAGAGAATGGTTAGGCTAAGATACAATAATTTCTAAGCTGAGCAAATAAGTAAATGTAGGTAGGTATATAGATATCTATCTAATGCAAAAATCATTGCTCATGACTCCTAACGCTAGAAGTAAAGCTATAGTCAACTAATTAGGTAACGTTTTTTGCATAAAATTGGGAGTCTTTCGATACGGATGATTTTCTCGATCATCACGTATATGTACGTCGCGCAGGTCAACCGGCTCCGCAGACAGGTTTATTCGCCAAGTGTCTAACTCTACGGCTGCGCCTGCGCATCGCATTTTTCCTCAGTATTTGTTTAGCTGTCTTTATGCTCAGTTGCTTGTTTGTTATGTTTTAGTGTAAATATTTTGTACGACAGGGGTTTACTGCAGTGGTAGCAAATTGGTATGTTTTTTTTATTGTTATATTGATCACAAAAATATCCTTCAGTTATTACTTATATTTTTTAGATACTTATTATCCCCGTTAAATGAGATCGTGGGTTTGATTCTAATTTGGTAGGTTTTGGACTATAACATAGTATTTATCTATTTATTTATTTATTTATTTCTTTCTTGGAAAACATACAGTACTACAAACATAATAAATACTAGATATATACTAATTAATAGCAATAAACAATAATTTGAGATTACGAAAGATAGTTCGACCATAACATTTGTCTATAAGGCGGAACGGAGGTCGTTGGTTTGATTCCCAATCAGGGCTTTTGACCTTTTGCTTTGTTTTGGGCTCTCCATACCTAATATTAAGTAATTTTTAAGTAAATAACATTGCATTTATCGATTTAAAATAATGATTAATAAATCAATTTAAATAGGTTTAGGTAGTAGGTATCACTGACGATTAACAAAATTACCAAAAATATTATAAAAAAATACTTTTAAATATGGACTCATTTCAAATGTCCTTTAAAAAATAAAATAAATAAATATAGCACCTAAATAAAAGTGATAAGGTAGTTATACCTTATCATTTACATACAAACCAATACATATTGAGTATTCTATATTATATGTCTATTCTATATATTACGATGCTTATATTATTTCTAGCCGCATTTACAAAACTCGTTTCGATTCGCTAATTCAAGATCAAAGCTAAGGCCGTATTTTGTCATCATCATCAACATGGGAGATGGCTATCGCGGAAAGGTTATACTGCTATTATGACATTGGATTTAGTATGTATATTTTAACAAAATCATCATTTTTAAATAATATATCATTATTACAAATATGTAGGTAATTATGTACTTATCTGTATTTAATTAAACGAGAGGCTCATTGTAACAAATTATGTGAAAATTATCAAAAATAAATACCATAAAGTCGGTTAGGTTTTATTAAATAAAACGGGGTCGCGTAAAGCTTTCGAAAAAAATATGAAAATTAGTTCATGTACAAAAACTTATGTAGTTATCATATTATTATCAATGTATGTTTCTCAATTAAAAACTATCGAATTGAGAACCTCTTCATACTTTCGAAAGTAACGTCTCTGTTGGTTAAAAACTTACTTTTACTGTGAGTACCTATCATAATATGTAGGTAGGTAGTAGGTACAATATTCGATTCGTGATTATTGTATGACATGAATTTCAAATTTTGATTATACGTTTCATACATTTTGTTTTTTAGTTCTATAGCTGCGGCGGGCTGGCACTGAGGTCGATCTGGAAGACAAGCAGACCAAGCAAAGCAGTGCACAAGGAGAATTCACCCAAAAAGGTCGTGGATCAAGAAATAAACTAGGTAATTTTATTTAACTAACTGCTATTGCTTTATTTGTTTTGTATGTATTTATAAAAAAATATCTTCAATCTAGTTCCCATAGGAAAAAAACACCCTTTACAAGCTTTCTTTAATTCCAGCCTAGAATGCGATGTGTGAAATGCCCCTAATTTTTACGCGGTTTTAAAGAAAATCTGGATCTGGACATAAATTATAAAACATAATTTACCAAAATAACAGATAAAAATACAATAAAAAGTAAACACGTGAATTTATAACAATTTTGGCTTTGTTATAGTCGATATGTTGAACGGAGTTATATATAATATAGTTGTAAGATTAAGTAATATTTGGTAAAATACCATAAAATAAAACTGGGCGAAGGCAAGGCAAACATCTGAATTAAATAACTTGTCTTAGGCAATCCAATTATTTAAGGCTACGTTCACAAAGAATATAACACAAAATCGATTCCAAATGACCGAATTGAAAACCGCAAAGTAATTAGATAAACCGGCGAGATACCTAAATACTTCATCAAAGAACTGATAGTTACAGATAACAAAATGAGATCACAAACTAAATAATGAAAGAAAGACGGCTCGTGTTCGACTTACCTGAATAATATGTATAAAATATCAGATAAGAAACGTTATAAACCGCGTCTACACGTCTATCTTATTATAAATGAATACTATGAAGATAACTTAATCAATATACTTACTCATCCACAGGTACCAGTCAAACAATGGAGTTAACTCAACATCAACATCTCAACTTATCAAGATAAATAATCTAATAGATAAAAATAGAAGAAAACAAAATGGTGCGAAAGTGGTTCCCACAAGCGACGAAACTGACGGACGATCCGTTCGACCGTCTCCTCGGCCATTTCGGACCATGGCAGCTACTGATCGTAGCAACTGTGTCCCTGGTCAAGCTATCCTCAGGCTGGGTCCAAATGGCCATCCTCTTTCTAACACCCAATGTGACGTTTTGGTGCGCAAACGTCACACAACATACTAGTGGAATCTCGCAGAATATTAGTGATCTACAAATCTCAAGGACACCTGGAGCCAATAACACGTGTGTTCCGGATTGTGTGAAGTATGAGTACGATGGGTCACCGATGGGGAACACGATCATCTCGGAGTGGGAGCTGGTCTGCGAGAGGAGATGGCTGGCAAGCTTCACGCAGATGATGTTGCAGCTGGGCATTCTCATTGGCAGTATCTTGTTCGGATTTCTTTCTGATAGGTAGCTATTTATATTTATTTTAATTAAATTTCGGGGCTGGTGGCCCAGCGTACCAGCATTGCTATTCTACGCGGCAATGCAGCCTGTATCTTGGGTAAGTACGCTTCCAATTGGTAGGTACTAATTTGGATCAGTTGAGCGATCTATAGATCGTTTGCAACGGTTTGTAGATAGCTCAACTGCTTCTTATGTATTTAATATAAACCTATCTACATTTTGTAAATACTGTAAATAAATAATCGTAAGGCCTTTTTTTACCATTTTAAATTAATTAATACATTTCTTTTCTTCTTGAATTCGTGGCTACAAATAACAAACATTTTGAGTCATAAATGTTTGTTCAGTTTCTGGCTGCAGCTGTACAACGTGTTCATAAAAAGGAAAATCATCCTTTGAGCATATAACAAAACAATGAGAACCTGGTAGAGATATATAGGTAGGTACAAAAAAGTCCGCGATAGCGTAGGACTCTACCTCTCACCCTATACTCTACTACCCGTACGGAGCAGATCGCTGCTTCTTTTTATTAACGTAGCAAGATATTTGAACAGTTGTTGTATAAATATGTTCAGCTGTTACACAGTACTGTACTGTTTATAAGAGATTTATGGTTATCGTGGTGAAATGAAAGGTTAAATATAGTAGGTAGTCTACAGGTACTGTACCCCAAGTACGAGTTTGTGCACACACGGATCGTAGAGACGCATTCCCCGGGCACCACCGATTTTGTATGGAGATCCAAGCAGCGCTTCTAGCAGATTTCTTGAGAAGCTTGGATTTCCACACAAAATCGGGGGCGCTCGGCGATCAAAACAACAAACTCGTACGTGGGGTACAGAGGCGTGAAAGCTTCAGAAAGATCGGACGCACTAGATTATCAGCAAATTATGGACAAAATGTTTTTGTTTTTAAGTGGGTGACTGATATTATCTATACTCAAATGTGAAAGTAATTACTTATAACAAATTTCGCTAAAAATAAGTAATTAATATCAATAAATATAAAAAGTAAGTACTTACAATAGAAGGGCTAGAAAAAAAATGGTGTTTCTTGATATTCATGTTTGAACCCCTTTAGCCTTATTTTTCTTAAGCACAAAAATATTGAGAAAACTGATCACAAGTAACATTTGAATTAGTGAGAAACAAGTAACTACTTACACATAGAAAATGAATGCCTGTGAAACAGAAAAAACCTATCTACTTTTAAGAAGTTGTTTACACCTCGACATACTCATGCTTACAGCTGACGGAACCTTCTACTTTTATAAGATTTTATGGCATATATTTGTAACAAATTCCAGATATGGTCGCAAGAACACGTTCCTCGTCTCCATAACCTCAGTGATAGTGTTCGGATTCGCCATCCCGTTCAGCCCCAACTACACTGTGTTCACCGCGGCACGCTTCCTGCTGGGCGTGGCCACGGCGGGCACCATGGTGGTGGCCTTCGTCATCGTGATGGAGACTGTGGGGGCGCAGTACCGCGGCGTCGTCGGCTGCGTGTTTCAACTGCCTTTTATTATTAGTAAGTTTAAAGTTCAAATTGTTGAGGATCGTGATTCCCTGCAAGACTCTTTCAATAACCTTCCATCTGCCTCGGTCCTTACCTGTTCAAAGGTACCTACATCTGCCCAGAGTTTTGGGCACATGCCTCTTTTTTCACCTCGTTATACTTAAGAAAACTCTTAAATAATCATTCCAGGTCACATGTCAGTGCCCCTCTTCGCGTACTACTTCCGCGACTGGGACCAGTACAGTTTGGCGCTGGCGGTGCCTCCGCTGATCTACGTCGGCTACTTCTTCTTGCTGACGGAGTCTCCGCGCTGGCTGGTCAGCAAGGGACGGGTGGATGAGGCATCTGTCATTGTCAAGAAAGCCGCTCTTTTGTAAGTCTACATTTTATTTGAAATCACGGTTCGTAATTAATAATGATTTGGATCATAGTCATTTGGCAAAATGAGGTTGGGACTGAACGGCTTAAGTGGAGATATTGTCTAGCAATAATACCTAGGTACCTACTACACAATCCAGCATCCACAATCGAGCATCATGATGCTCCATTGTGTAGTACCTAAAATGGAGATCTAAAATAATGACTTAAACCAACATGTTGGTAAGATCCGTACAAGAGAGAAATCGTTTCGTAATTTGTTAACAATAAGTTTAACGAATCTGTCTGCACATTAATTAGACTAGAAACTTGTCTATTGGTATGTAAATTAGCCTATTAAACATTAAACTTGTCCTCGGCTGAAAAGATAACGCATAGATTTACATACACGTTAATTACTAAAACGTGCGAAATTAACTTGTTTTGACAACTGATAATAAAAACATAATATACTTATTGTTTTACCATGTGTTATTAAAATTGTGTGTGTGTCTTCACTCGAATGCCAATAGCAAGAGACGACAATACTTTCGTCATTTTAGCTGATAGAGCTCATGCCTTCTATAATTTATTAAAAAATGTTTACTGTTTCTTTCTTCAGTTTTTTGCGCTATATGCTAAGCAAACCAAAATAATCCGACAATCCAGCATAATTAAAAACATAACTTAAATATGAAGAAACCCATGATTTACCTAATCACTTCACATATTATTTCATTTTAGAAATAAGATGCCAACTACGAACATCGAAGAGACGCTGCAGAAGCTCTCGACCGACATATCCTCATCATCAAGAGAGCAGCTCAACTACCTGCATCTGTTCAGTGCCTCCCTGTGGGTGAAGACAGTGTGCACGGGAGGACTGTGGCTGGTCACTGGAGTGTCCTTCTTCGGCCTGAACCAGTACATCAGTCAGACCAGTCCCGATCCTTTTGTGAGCGTCGCAGCTGCAGGCGCTATCCAGGTATTTATTAAGCACATTTAACTAGCCTTTTCCAAAGCCTCAATTAAGATATTCGACTAGCTTATCTAGCCCAGACTAGTTCATTCGTTAATCGAACCCACGACGGCTGTGCGAGCACGGAAGACAGATCTAATAGCATCTAAACTGTGACGCTTGTTAAGGATATTAATATCGATAAAATATAAGCTGTATCTAATTTTCAGATCCCATCTAACTTCCTCGCAATGTGGCTCATCGGCAAGCTAGGCCGCAAAGCCACCACGGCAAGTTTCTTCACGCTTGGCGGTCTCTGCGTCCTAACCCTCGGATTCATCCCCAACATTTTCTGGCTAACCCTGACTCTAGGCTCCCTCGGAGTCAGTTGCGCTTCTATCGTAGCCACCACAGTGTATATTTACACGTCAGAATTATATCCAACTGTTGTAAGGAATATGGCGATGGGCGCATGTTCTATGTGCATGAGAGTGGGGTCGATGGTCGCGCCGTTTGTGTCAAATTTGACAGTGACAACTCCATGGCTGCCAACTGTCATTTTCGGTTTGGCGCCAATTTTCGCGGGAATTGTTTGTCTGTGCTTACCGGAAACTAAGGGAAAACCGTTGGCTGACAGTATGGAGGATGTTAAAAAGTAAAAAAAATGTTTCTTTATTATACAAGAGGAGGATTTAATGCGTAAGCATTTTCTACCAGCCAACCCAACGTGGTAACAGAAATGGGTTGGCGTGCGACAAAAAATAAATATAAATAATAACTAAAGTATTCTTTATAAACTAACTAAATTTATTACTAAACTACATACTTATATAAAATAAATACTATATCGAACTGATTGAATATTTTTCGTAATAGTTGAATAGTGTAAGTAATAGTTTCTTTATTAAACATAGATGCAGAGCATTTTATGTAAGCGAATAGTTGTAATAAGTAAGTACCTACTTAAATATAAAAAATCTGTGATTTAAAAACTAGTAGTACCTACTTAAGTAAATACAAAGTATTTTTATCACTTACCTACTTGTATATGACTATTTTGAAGTACTTATAAGATCCATATTGAGTTACTAAACTAATATAAGAACCTAGTAAGTATTTAATTATTAAAATGATCTAAAACGGGTATCTATGCTTAAACACTGTATATATAGTAGTTTAGTAAAATAAACTAAGCAGATCTCGGGTAACATTGACAAGGTCCAATAAACGTTTATTTTACATTATTTTGATATATTTTTTAACACCAACCAAAAAACTAATTCTGAGCTCCTCATCAGAAAACTATTTAAAAGAAACTAGCAGAACATGGTCGCGAACTCTCATTACTGTCTAGGTTAAGTCTAGTATTTACCTAGATACTTATTTCAGAAAGCTTCATACAATATTGTAGTTTCTCTCCCACTTTACGGGTTAGTCTCATAATCCCCATTGAACAATCCCCATCATGGGGATTGTGAGACTTTGAGTCTCATAATCCCCATGATTTTGAAATCATCAGAATCATGGGGATTATGAGACTCAAAGTCTCACAATCCCCATTGAGGCCCATTTACACCGTAATAGCTAAGTAAATCTTCATATCATTAGAGGCCTCTAATGATATGAAGATTTACTTAGCTATTTGAAAGGAATAAGTAATGGGTATTAAGGCCTTAATACCCATTACTTATTCCTTTCAAAATCTCATATTCTCATATACTAAAGGCGTGTAGAATAAAAAATAAATTAGCGATGATGGCCGGAAGTTCTGATGATAGTACATTTGAATTTATTAAGAAACTAAGTGCAACATTACTTTTGAAGGAAGGTTTTCGATAAAATGAAGTATAAAAGTGGTGCAGTTTTATGGGAGTGTTCAAGCAGAAAATAACTCAAATGTACTGGTTCTGTGACAATACAGATGAATTGCTATAACTTGATAAATTTATTGAAAATCCTTAATAAATAACGATTACTTCTTATTTATTTAATTAAAACACTTCAAAATATATAGTGTCGTGTATAAAAAAAATAACATTTTTTTTATATTATTAACATTTATTTTGTTTATTACAAAGCCGTCGTGGTGGTATAAACACTAATTGAATATGCAATTTCGAAAGGGGCAACTTTCCAGGAAATGAAAATAACTGATTATTTTCTAATTAAGTAAAATATTTAGCAAAAATTGTTTTTGAGTTACATTTTGGGGCATATTAACTCTTGAAAGTTACAGAAATATTTAGATTTTAACGTTATTAAATATGTTTATTTCGATATTATAAACTTATGAGATGTGCCCCTTTCGAAATTGACCACGTTGAGTACTCATAATTTGAAGAAGAAACCACATTTTGGCGAAACTTTTATTTTAGTAATTTAAAATTAAATATAATACTGAAACAAAAGATAAAGTTTTGTTAAAATTCTCTGATTATTGTTTTATTTTTTGGCTATTTACTTTTTGATTTTAAGGCACATCTTTTCCATAACTTCTTACTGATAAGGTTTATATCTTCTGTATTTACTTCTACAACGTTAAATTTTTCGGTGTTGCTGGATTGTTTTATGATATTGTTGATGCGTGAATACACGATTTTTGCGTCTGATTTTCCGTTTCACGACTGAAAATAGTCTGTTACAGTCATTAAAAAAGTGACCGCGTACTGAAGAATATAGATGGATCATCACATTTCTTTGTACAGATAATGCCATTAAAAATCCCAAAAAAATCAAGATTGATTGGGATGACAAACTTATGGAGCCTCTCAATGCTTGTCCTTCATGATAAGAATAAAACGTTCCTTTGCCAGTTTTCATGCTATGAATACAGAATTCATAGACCCACAGCTGTGTATAATAGTTCTGTCAAAAGAGACAGAGTCATAAGGGGCGCTTAACGGTCTTATGTCTAAGCAATAAATTCGAAATTATTTTTTCGACCTTTTTGAAATTATTTCTGTACGCGCCATAACATCTAACTTAGAACGAATATAGAAGATATGCCTTTTACGAACTTAATAGATGCATACAAGTATTTAGAACGCAATGACATGAAAAAACGTATTTGACAAAATATCCGACTTGTGCCCTTTTCGAAATTGCACATTCAATTATTTTTAGATAATTTATTAATTTTTTATTCTACACGCCTTTAGTATATGAGAATATGAGATTTTGAAAGGAATAAGTAATAGGTATTAAGGCCTCTAATGATATGAAGATTTACTTCGCTATTACGGTGTAAATGGGCCTCAATGGGGATTGTGAGACTTTGAGTCACATAATCCCCATGATTTTAATATTTCAAAATCATGGGGATTATGAGACTCAAAGTCTCACAATCCCCATGATGGGGATTGTTCAATGGGGATTATGAGACTAACCCCACTTTACGGCCTGCGCAAACCGGGACGGCATGGCAAGGGATTTTAATTTTTACTAATGGACATTCAACCGTACTGTTACAGAAATACGACATAAATTGCTATGCTTTAAAATGATGCCGTGGCATTGAACGTGAACGAAACGGCAATTTATGTCGTATTTCTGTAATAGTATAGGGTTGAATGTCCATTAGTAAAAATTAAAATCCCTTGCCATGCCGTCCCGGTCTGCGCACGCCTTTAGTCATCATTTACAGGGTATTTTGAGCAATTTCGATGTATTCTTATATAAGAAGTCTTTCCCTTGAATCAGCTAGCTCCTGACACACCCAGAGTGTAGGGTCTCTTAGCTGCAGTGCGCAGGTAGAAGTTGCCTTTTAAGCTGAAATGTAAATAAAAACAATCTTTAAATGTTAATAAACAATTGAAGCCTAGCGGTCTATCTTATAAAAAGTTAGCGCAGACTTGAAGTATTGTTTACCATACGTAATGATGACTTAAAGTCAACGCTAACTTTTTATAAGATAGGGGGTAAGACGGTGTTTTTTCTAGAAATATGGGGTTGGAATAGGTTTAGTGACCTTCTATAGGTTAATTCTATGGTTGTCATAAGTATAACGAAACGAACTAACAGAACTTATAATTATAGACAACTAGGCAATTCCAAGGCAATATACATAACTATAAATGTTAGGTTTAATTGTGCATTTATCTTCTTCCCTAAAGGCTTCCTCAAAACGTAATTCTGGAAATCTCCAGAAATCACAGCTTGATATACTTACTTACTTAATATTGATAAACATGCGCTTATTTCATTCACATCATATTTTACTCCAATCAATGAGTATATAATTTTTTTTCATTTTGTCTTTATCCAAAATTGATTATCCAGATTTGACTCAACACAAATATTGCAATGTAGTTTACCTAGCATTAGCATGAAGCCCCATAAGCTCTAGCTGCGCGGTTTTACATTTCCCTCGTAAGAAGGAGTCGTAGGAATCACATCGCCGGGAAAGAAACTCCCCGCCGGCCACAGACTCCGACCAGATGCGCCAAGACCGCCAATGGCTGCAGAAGTCTGAGGGTACAAAGATAGAGCTCTTCGTGAATGTTCGTAGGAACCACTACTTTTACTCTTAAACAGTGATGCTGTGATCCAGCCTCAGATTATAATGTTTGAGATTTTTGGTTAACGGTTCGGTTCGAGTTTAGGTATTTATAGACGCGCGACGCGGCTCACAGCGCTCGCGACTCGCGAACGTACCGTCCACGCGATATTGAAAGACTTACGAATTTGATATTTTCACAGTACTTCATTACTTCCAACATTAAATATCAATGATATTATTCATCACTATTTAATTTTGGAAGTATGAAATTATGTGTTTAATTGGTTTGCTATATCGTATCAAGAAACAAATATAAAAAAAAATGATAAGATTTGTAAGTAGGTATAATTTGTGAATTTGAAAAAAATAGCTAAACCAATTAATTTTTGTTGTCGTGATTTGTTGTAGAATATCAATATGACAAATTTAAAAGTTGAAGGTATTTTATTTTTTTTATAAAATACCTATAATATAGATCGTCCTTTGTCCACAAACTCACCTGATGGAAAGTGGAAAGTGACGATGGAGCAGGACGATCTAGGAGACACCTATTCACTTTTGAAGACACCAATCACGAGGGTTAAGTTTAAAAATACCTTCGTCAGTGAGTAGAAGTGTAGCAGACAAGCACCCGGGTTGCTTGGCCTGTCCTCCGTTGGGCCAGAAGTCTGCATGGCCGGTCTTGCTGGGCGTGCCGTACCCGCCGCCGTCCGTGTGGATTATATCCACGAACGCAGCATCCGCTTTCGAGATCGGTTGCCCGAAGATTGGGGGGTAGAAACCAGGGTAGGCAGGGTCAAGGCCGGTGAGCCTAGAATGTTTTTATATGCCAGTTGTAGGTAATTTGGTCGAGATAAAAAAACTTCGAAATATGATTTAGATTTATCTCATGTCGTTTTATGACTGTTCCAGAATTTAATAGGATCTTATTTATTAAGTAGAGAGAAATCGACAAATAGCCTAAAATTAGTAAGTACGTAAATCAGCAGCTACTTAAGTAGTTATGTGTACGACAGAGCTGGAACTATGTAGCGAAATCAGTAAACATAAGCAAGAAAAAATCACTGATCTTTTGCTAATTTTTTACGATTATTCACGTTATATTTATTCACGATAATTTTACACTTTCTAAACATGTTCTAGTCTCTCATTCTCTCTCTGTAATAGATAAGACAGCGCACAAAATGACCTTAGATGACAGTTAAGTTGTTCTATCGTAGACTTTACGGTACTTGCGAAACCAAATCGCAAGAGTCAGGTCCAGACGTTCAGTACCTTTGAATCCTCAGTCCCCTAGCAGACAGGGACCTGGCAGCGTACGCCATGATGTGAGAGCCGAGGGAATGTCCCACGAGGTGCAACCCGGCCAGGGGGAGGCCTTGCTTCAGCAGGCGGTACAGAGCACGACCTGTCTCTTTCCCCACCTGGAAATGACAGGAGTAATCTGGATAACTGATAAACTCTGCTCGATTATATGGTAGGCTTAGAAGAAGAAATGATCACGCTGAGATGGTAGCTTACAGAAATCATTTAGCAATATGGAGAAAGAAAAAGAACCCAGAATGTAATGCATGTTTTAGCTACAATCTACATTATGTGAGTACTCTTTTCCTTTGCTGCAGTGGAACAACAAATAAGTAATAAGTGGAAAAATACTACATACTTAGTTAACAAAATCCAATTAAAAATGGAATCTAAAAGTTGTGTTTTTGCACTTTAATAATTTGTAGGTACTTTTAATCTGGTAGCGTATGATTTATCAGGTGTATTATGACAAATATAACAATCGTAAACGTATCAAAACAGTGATGTATTTGAGATACTTATGTACACTGCGCCAACATCAGCTTTACTTTCGAACACTGCAGACTTAGCGCGCAGTGTATCTTAAATACGTTGTAATTGTCACATTTATGTATACCCTCAGTGTCAGCAGCTTACCGTGGCCACATCAACAGCGACCGGAACATAATTGCCGAAAGCGAGATTAGACCAATCTACCAGCAGGATGTTGAATCCTCCGCGGCGCAGGTAGGCCTTCACTATCGTCTGCACACTCTTATCTGTCACCAACTCCACGTACCTGGTAAAGATTTTATGATATAGAGCAGCGTTTCCCATTTCCCGGGTCGCGACCCGGTACCGGGCCTTCAAAATAAAATACAGGGTCGCAGCCTTGTTTTAAAAATTGTTTGTAATTTTCCGCGAACTTGGAGGAAATAGACGTTACTAAAATTTTATATATGTACTTACCTAGTAATAATAAAAAACATTTATACTATTACTGTGTATTATTTAACCAGAATGGAACCATACTGAATTAATAGGTACTTTTAAACCAAAGCGGTTTAAAAGTACCTATAACGATCTATCTTATAAAAAGATATAGAGCAGACTTGATGTATTGATTACCATACGTAATGATGACATAAAGTCAACGCTAACTTTTTATAAGATAGACCGTAAGTAAGTAGGTAGTGAAATACTCTTACCCATGAGCATACAGCACAGTGGGTTTCCGCAAGTCAAACTGGGGGTCATTGACCAGTCTTCTGATCTCTTTGAGTCTGAAGTTGGAGGGCTTCGTCGCATTATTTCTGAAAAAGAAAGAAATTCTTTAGACATATACCTACCTGTTTATGAAAGGGCAAATAAAGGCTTGAGTTTGTTCATACAGGATATTCAACCAAGGTTATCTACTTCAAGGTTATCCTTTGTACCTTTAGATGAATAAATATTCATGGACATTTCACACATATAGTCCCAAACTAAGCAAAGCTATGGAAACTAGATTACCTACTGATAGAATACATATATGTATATATATATTTACTTAAATACATATACTTACAGAATACATAACACGGACCACAGAAGTGGGATAAGATAAGACACAATACACACATCAGTATTCATCACACAAAAATATTTTGCAGGGTGAGGATCGAACCCACGAACCACAGCATGGAAGGCTGACCAACTTACCCATAAAACCTGATGATAACATCTTTGACGTTAGCTGATCTTCCAGCAGGGACTGAAAAATATGTAGTTTAAATTAATTAAATAATTTTAAACAAACTAAGTAATTATAGTAAATAAGTATCTACTTAATTAAGTTTGTAAAATTTGGTTATAAATAAATGAATAAATAAAAAAAAATATTTCATGCCGAATCTCACGTGGGAACGTGAGATTGGGTGAGATTTGGCTTAACCCCCTGTGATTACCTGGTTTCGTGGCACGTAGGAACTGGTTGAAGCTGATGGATAATGATGGTTCTCGCTGGCACCAGCATGGCAATAATACTGAAACATACAATAAATACAGCACACGAACGGTTAGAAATACTTATACTATTAAGTGACATTTTTAATGGACGTCCTCAGTGAGGTAAGTAAATGTTATAGACGGAGATTACAGCTTCACATCAGGTAGGCCACCTACGTGATCTACTTACTCAAATCTGAGGCCCGTAAGCCGAAATAATGCGTTCCAACGGATAGACAATGGTTTGTAAATACAAACCATTTTAAAAATGCAAACGCGTTTTGCTCATTAATGCACTACTTAGTTGGCCGACAGATCCAGCCTTGCTTCAGGAATGGTTTAGTTGTATTTGAATTTATTTGTATTGTTCACATCATTTATTTACGCGAATGTAACCGCGGAAGAGGCGCGTGCATTTTTAAAATGGTTTATCTTTTATGTTGTTTTGGATGACATTAGCAGTTGTACAACAGTACAAGTATTACAACAATAAGCCACCAATTTCATAATCTACATCACAATACCCATCTCTAACAAGGTCGTATTTGCATCATTTTAAAAATATAATAACGAAATTGCTCACTACCGGGACTTCCATACGGTAATTGAGAAACAAGTACAGTTATACTTACCTACCACTATATATATAAATCAATTATCTTACGGAAGGTCTCTCTACCTTCACGGTGTTATAAGGTCTCTAACGATCTTCTGCGCAAATTGTCTTATTTTTCAATTAATAAAATGTATGGATATACCCATACCATACGTACCTACCTATACAGGGTGTCCCAAAACTCAACGATAACCTGGTACCGGGCGAGAGGCCAATGTATATCAGTTACGAATAAAATAAGAAAAAAAATCCATACCACTTAGTGAAGCGATAATATAATTTTTTCGAAAAAGTTTAAAATTAGTCACCCATAATGGCTTTTTTAAGTGCTTAGTTCAAAAACTAAGCAAAGCTTGACCTATACTATGCGACTCAAACTGTTGATAGGATACCTACTTATTATAATTTATAGGTACAAATAGGTACTTTGGTAACAATACTATAAACGTGCCAGGTTTCTTTGTAGGCCTATCCTAGCCTCTCAAAACCTACCAGGTTTTATATCACTTTCAGTTTCTTTAGTAGGTACTTACCATCACTACTAGTACTCATCGTAAAAAATGCCACAGAATATCAATGAGTAACTATAGAAACTGAACGAGATTTTAAACCTGGCAGGTTTTGAGAGGCTAGGAAAGACCGTGACAACGTCTTATAATTCGATAGAGCCGGCTGCACGCACGAAAAAACATGACTCATGCGGCGTTACCTCGCTCTGAGGCGTTCCATGTAAGGCTTGAAGTGCAAGCGAGAGCGCGGAACGAGCGACAAAGAAGCACAATCGGCCTTTGCGTTCGTTGTCACGTTCAACTATCGTCAGTAAACCGACTTTACAGACAACCATTTTTTCCCAACAACCTTTTTTAAATAGCTTTATCTACTATCCGAATCAAAGCTATCGTCTGTTTTGAAAAATCGTATGGTTTTTAAGTTTTTCTTCTCGATGTATTATTATTACTCACCAGATGCAACAGCGATTAACAACACAACATTTGATATCACTGCACTTAATTTAACAAAAGTCATTGTAATTTATTATATCGGCAGTGTTCTACTAAAACTAATAAATATTTATTGCATATTTTAAGTTTTAGTTATTCAAAAAATTTCGGTTAAAAGTGCGTGGTTTATTGAAACAAAATTACGTTGCACTTATAACTGCAGTTTATCTTATTTTACACGTAGCAGTTTTTAATGGAATCCTTTCAATTTGTTTGCATATATTCAATATAAAGTACCGGATAGGTATAGGAACTGAGTACAAGTGTGCCGGTAGTGCGGACATGACTGAAGGGTTGCATGCTCAGCCTCCGAGACCTAGAGCCGCAGACTACACCACAGTTATTTAACACGAAGAAATAAAAATAACCACTCATGACGTCACTTGGTAGGTTGCACCGGCCAGCATCGTCATCTGACTCTTGGTAATAAGGAAATACAAACAAACAAGACCCTATCGAGTCTAGTAGACAATACCTAAGAAAGGTGGTTAGAGTACTTATATTAACTTGCTTATACCATATTTATTGTATAATTAATCTTATCACATTAATCTGATCCCCTAATAACTAGCGGAACGTCCCGGCTTCGCACGGGTGGATCCCTAATCTTTTCTAGCAATAAATATAGTCTATGTTACTCAATGTGAATGTAGCTTTCTAATGGTGAAAGAATTTCTGAAATCGGTGCAGTAGTTTTTGAGTTTATTCATTACAAAGATACACACACACAAATACAAATCTTTCTCTTTAATAAAATTTGTGTAGAAAATTAATTGTTTTAAGTCATCGACAAGAAGACTACTTAGGTAGGTACATGAACAACACCTCACCGGGCACGTCCATTCAGCTGAATAAGCTCTACTTTTTCATGGGCAAAATTTTGTGACAGAATTAGATTACATGTTTAATTTATACAGTCTTAGGTATAAGTTTTATTAAGATCTGACTATTGAGTAATTTTTCTAAATGTGATTTAGATGACCTACTTATCTATAACGATTTGCTAGCTAGTTTTTCTAGGCTCTGGTCGCGTGGAACTGGCACCTAGAACCACCTAGTAGGTACATAGGTAAGACGATTCTAAATCATCTTTGTGATTTTACTGAAAAAGCTTTTATTGATTTGATTTGATTGAAATCGGGTTCGTTTACTTATCTATGTAAAAATGTTATTATTCAACATTTGTTCAAATAAGTTCTACTCCACATTTTTTTTAATAATAAGACAAGTTGTAACTTTGTTTGACAACCCTAGATTATTTCTTGCGCATTTAATCTCCGCTCTCGGATCTATGTGCAAGGAGGATTAGTTTTTGCTTTATTAAAACTAGGTAAAGTACCTACTGTACCACAACAGATAGGTACCTACCTATCTGTTGTGGCAGGATAAAAACAATTAGAAAAACTAATAAACCGTTTCCTAGTAATATTTCAACTTAACAAAACAATTTTTACATATTTTTTATATTTAAATATTGTACTACTTCAAATTGCTTCATAAAATACTACGCATATTATGTTGACTTGAAATATTATAACCAATAAATAGATAGGTATCTTGTTAAGAATAAAACAAATTTGCTCTCAAGTATCTATGATTTCGAAAAAGCATGTTTTGTTCATATTTGCTTATTAAACAATTTTATTGGACACCTAATATTGACAACACACGCTTATTGCGTGAAGGTGTTTACATAGATACATTAATTAAACACTTGATGTATACTTACAATATTTAGTTCGTACATAAAGCGAAGGACCCCAGCAGATGGACCGAAGATATTAAGAATCAGCAGGACCTAAGGGAATGATAGAATGAAAGAATGAGTGAATGAAAAACACTTGCACATAAAAATAACACCAAAACAAATACTTAAGTTATTTACGAAATGTACATTAGGCGGCCTTATCGCTCTATAGCGATCTCATCCAAAATGCAGGGTGGTTACCGCTTGACCACTGCTAATCAAAATCAATACAGATCAATATTTTATTTAATTTAATTTTTATTTTATTTTTTGATATTAAATTCTTATTGTTTAATTAAGAATATGAATAATAATATACATAATGTGTGACCTGTAATACGTTTATTACCAATAAATGCTTATGACTTATGACTTAATATTCATATGACCTATTATATCATGCATATGTGTGCTCGATCATTAGGTATGGCATTGTTGTCTGGGGCAACACTGGTGAAATATCAAGAGTATTTGTAGCTCAAAAAAAGTGCATTCGTGCCATATTTGGCATGAAATGGACAGAGTCCTGTAAACCTGTTTTTAAAGTCAAAAACCTTTTAACTGTTCCCTCTATTTACATATTTGAGATCGCAAAGTTTATAAAAAACAATGACTCGCTTTTCGAAAAAAACTGTAACTTAAATAAAAGACTAACAACTAATATTCATCTGAAAATGCCAGTGCCTAAGTTGGAAACATACAGGAAAAACTGTGTGTATATGGCCCCTCTTATTTACAACTCCTTACCAAAAAACATTATTGACCTTCCTTATAAAAAGTTTTGTACTGAGTTGGAAAAGTGGTTAATATCTGAGAGCTTTTATTCGATTTCAGATTTTCTGCAAAAGGATTCGTGTCGCTTTTACAATTATTGACAATACTATTTTATTTATCTTATTTTGCAATTCAATGTTATCAATCAAATCAATACTAAATTAAAATTATAATATGAACCTAGATATAAGACTAAAATTTTTGCACACCACAATTTGGTAAAAATATGTGACACTTATACTTACCCACTATGACATCTTGTACATTATTCTACCATGTTTTTTTGCAAATAAATAAATGAATGAATGAATGAATGAATAAAGTCATAAATATCATTTAGAATCATATTTTAAACCATACCTGTTATAAAGGGTGTCGCCCTGCTACTTTTGGTCCACCACTCCCTTTACCCCCTGTATAGAAGTGCCCGTTTCTCGCAACGGAAATTGAAGATGGCGGCCTCTAGGATATCGGCTTATAAAAAGCATGCATTTATTTGGAATGTCAAAAAAAAGGAAAGAATAAAATAATAAAACGTAAGGCCTTGAAACATTTGCTGAGAAGACCTTTTACTTGTAGGCAATCCTATTTGGCAATCCAATAAAATAAGGTCAAATTTCTTTTCATCTTCTGAAATACGATCATTACTGTGATTGATTAGGAAATGTGTACATACATGTAATTTACTTAAGTAGGTACTTATAAAGCAATAAGTTAAAAGTTATTAGCTTTAATTCGACCGCAACTGGTTTGCATTTGTTTTTTTTTTTTTTTATTTCGTCAAAAAGTAGCCTAGCTCATCAAATGACAAAGTTTCATCGAAATTGGACAAGTACTAACATAAATAACGTTATTTATATTAGTAACTGTATTAAATACTCGATTATGATATCAATTGAAGGCAAATAAATTTAAAAAAAATGCTTTACTCAACACACGTTTATTTAAAGAATGGGAATGTAATAACAAAATAATCTATAAGCTTAAAAATATCAAACAATTTATATCTAAGAATACATAAAATTTTAAATATTTACAATAATTAATTGCTTTATACAAGATTCAAGGGCATACATCATAAAATTTTATATATTCATATTATAAGGAATAAAAACATTGAAAGAAAAAAATGGTCTGACCTTAATTATTGTAAAATTATTAGTTTTTGTATTAACTTAACAAAAACTTGTAATGGCGACTCAATATCAGGTTAAATAATTATTGTACAATAATATAAACATAAATTAAACAATATGCTGCCTTGTATCGTAAAGTCAGTAAAACTCTGAAACATTATATAAATGCAATATTAAGAACGAATATCTGCAATTCATTTGAATCCAGATATCAAACCCAAAAGTTTTGGCTTCAAATAAGAGAATCTGCACCATTTAAATAATTAAGATTTACTTTTGCTATCATAAAGCGTCTAACACTAAGCCTAGCGAAATAGAAGCAAGAAGAATCCTTTCGTAGGAATGAGTAAATGTAATTATGTAATTTAATATTTCAAACCACTATTATAAAGGTTTGCTCAACTTTATTTTTAACTAGAAGATCTAGTTACCTGCGACTTAATCTGAGTCCAGAATCAGTTTATCTCGGTTTCAAACTATATATATTCGCAGTTTCATTCAAATCTAACCTCTAGTTACAACATTACCGAGGGACAAACATTTCAACATTCCAACTGTCACATTTCTAATATCAAAATTATTAAGTTTATATATTTTCTACTTTATATTATTGTAACACCACCCACCCTCATTTTGGTGTTGTAATAAAATCCTTAATAATTTTTACTATAGGTAAAGCATAATCAAATTTGTAAAAGGTAAATAGAACGGGTTCTATGTGCAAACCCTGTGATACACCACAGATCTGCAGATACTCAGATCCTTAAAGTAGAAGCTACAATAATCATTAAACCAATAAAGAACTATATCCAATTTGAGTATAAGTACAGTATTTCGAATACTAGATATAAATCAACACTTAAAATTTCCAACGTCAACTTTATTGACTTTTCGACTGCATGCAATGAATTTTTCACTCAAAACAAATTCATAATAAATAGTACAATAAGAATGTAAGGTGTGTATGCTGATGCTTAAGTCTAAAGATTGAAGAACAGATTTAAGTATTAAATGGTAATTTAGTATTGGAAAAGTGTAGAATAAATCTAGCAACATTTATTCACAAGTCTCGTTAAAGTAAGAGTTATTTTAAATATACAAACAAGGAACACCTAAATAACTTAAGAAACTTTGAAAATAATCCAAAGCTCCAATCCAGATACATGAAACTTATCCAATCTAAACCTCTTAATCTGGTCAATTTGGAATCAACATAAAATGCATCTGTTACGGCCATCATTTACTTGAGGTCAACATCATCACCGAGTAGATCATCGCATTCCTTCTCCCAGTGTTTATCATCACCGACTTTGTCAGCTACCACTTCGTATTCTTTGAGCTCTGCGTCTAATTCCTTTTCCCATTGCTCTGAAATATCAACATCATTTTATGTATTATTCATTACTTCATTAGGTAAATAATATGACTACCTATAGTATTATATTACATTTAGCATGTTTTATGTTTTCTTTATTTTTAATTTCTATAAACAATTTTAATAAAATAATAATATACAATATAACGTTATAAGAGGTGTACTTAATATATTAACAGTATCTTATTAATTATTAGAGGACAGTATGAAATAACAACACCACTATTATTTTAGAATAATATAATTATTTCAATTCATAATAACTAACTATAAATGCCAATTTTTCATTTTGTAACTATACGTTGATTTCTAAATTATTGTGAAGATAAAATTATATACTGTCGCTAACGAAACTACTGTCGAGCTAAGAACTAAACCAGCAAGTAACACAACAGCCAAATTATTTATTGATCAATTTAAACCCGCTGCTTTTATAAAACCTTTGAAATATTTCGCTAAACAAAACTTGAAAATTTTCCACATTACTAGTAAGAAAGAGAATCTAAAACCCACCATTTTAAATATAAACTGTAGACATTTAGTAAGGGGGCACCTACTGAATAAACATTGGTTAATAATGGACACCGAGTAGCATAATAACATTAAATCCTTCTAAAACCATCTTTAGGTGTTATACCGTGGATCAGTGTGGCGACAGCATTCTAGGCCAGTAAATATCACACCTTTAAACATTCTCGAATAACTATAAATACATGAGTTTACAATCTAGAACTCTACACAACTTCAATAACTTGATTATTCCACAGATTAATATTGACCTATATCTAATTGAAATAATTACAAAGGAAAGTGGGAGAGGACTTGCCTTACTACAAAAACTTTATCTGAATTATATAACACCTTTTAGACGAGATGAAACCGGGTGTATGAGAACCGTCCTGTGGTAAGGCCGAGTGTTGTCAGCTAAAAGGATCGCAAGTGAAGTAGGAAAGTCATCAGTTAGTCCAAACGGATATAATTGACCGTCACCGCAGTGATATGTCATATCATGACTAATAATACTTGTTTAAAACTGTTACGAGACTGAAAACAGCTACCGACATCAAGAAATATGAATTGCATATTAAATTTGAATAATCGAAAACTTTACGATAGAGTCTTTTGGATGAAAATCTATGGAGTAAATGTTATAAAGATCTGACAACACATAAATATATACAAAAAGTTTCAACATTGCTACACTTTGCAAAATATATCAGCGAAATTGAAAAGAATGACAGACCAACTTTGAGAAATACTGAAGTGGAGATATAAAATGATAAGGAACAGGCAAAGACAGAAGCGGCACATTCGAAAGCTAATTAAAGTAAAGTTGAAGTAGCAATGTCAAAACTGGAACAACTAATACTTACAGCTAACACTACTGAGCCGAACCATAATGAACTGTGTGGTGTTACAGCTATAATATAACCTTAATAAATACTTAGACATATATAACATTCAGTAGACATTAAAATAGGTTCCATCAAGAAAGTTGACTAGAATACAATTTCAAATATTGTGGTCTCTACGTCAATAGCTAATTATGAATAATGATCTGAATGTGTTATAATGTAGAATGCAGTTGATCAGATCCCGGGCTATTGAAATACAGACCATCACGCTATCAGCGGTACATCGGATCAGATCGTATCAATCAAACGTTATATATACAATTTATATTAGTTCACATGAACAGGATAGAAGCTATATTGTCGTATAACAGTAACTTAGTTTATATATACGAAACACGAAATAACAAGGATGAAGATATGACACAGTGATATAGATTATAAACTTTAAGATATAAACAATAGATAGCAAACAGCGATAAATTCTATACATATTCAACGCTAAAATTATATTAAGTGAAGTGAAGGATTAACAGTGACACATTAACTTGACATAATAATGCCATGACACTCTCAATACTCTGACAGAGCATGAAGGATCATCATCGTCCGTGTAGAAATGACATAAGTGACATTAAGGGGCATTTGGAGTCCATATGCAGTTTGTTGTAACTAACATAAAGGATTGAAAAGTACAGCTTAGTTCCAATAGTAAAGATTATCTAACGCTACATGTGCGTACACTATCCTTATATAGATGGTATTATTTTATCAAGATTGAAAAGAATTTCCTCCAAGTTATATATTTTAAACAAACCGCTATACCAGAATTTATCTAAACAGCTCTATACGTTAACAACCTCATAGAAGATGATACATATATGGCAAAGGAACAGCCTCAAACTGGGTTTATAACAGAAATCACTGCACGCAACGTAGGTATATAATGTGCCTGTATATATGAAGTTAGTAAATATATAGAACCGTATATCGCTGGTGTTATGTGATAGCGGATGCCCCTCAGATGTCCGTGCGTCTTGCTTAAGCTGCATTCCAGGGACAAAGATAATGCATTTAGCAATAATTTGACAATATTAAAAGAAAATTACAATGAAGTTACAGCGAATGACATATCCGATGATATTTATATAAAATACTCTGAAATGACACATTTGGAAACGTATAATATAAAAATGAGAGTTTAAAATAAAATAGCGGTGATAAATACAAAGGCATGCAAGTCGAAATTTTGAAAATATTCCTCAAAGTTGGTACATCTGATCTTTTTAACCAATGTTATCCTATTTTTAATTCAAATAACAACGTAAAATAGCATAAAATTGTATATCAAATAAATAATTTGGCCATGTGTGAAATGAAAACTTAAAATAAAGAAACATCAAAATACTGAATAACGTATTCAAATATATTAATATATTATATATAATTTGGTAGATAGGTACTTTAGTTAGTGGTCAAGTCTTACCGTCATCATCCTTATCAACTCTTAACGATTTGATTCGTTCCTTCGCGTCATCTATTGACTCTTGCGATGATTTTTCAATTACTTTATCGTTTTCCATCTCTATTTAAAACAAAAGATAAACAAAATAAAACAAAATCATAAATTAATAATGCAAATGAGCAAGAAATAAAATAAATCTAAATATTATATTGTTTCAGATGGAAAAGATTTTAACTAAAACAATAACTTACCTACATTATGATTAAATGTTAATGTGATGTGATGATACTTTAAATTAAAAAAAACTAATAAATGTGGCGGAAATGTCCGAGACTTATTACGAAATTTGTTTCATGACATCATATGAACAAAAATGTATGTAACGCTTTAATAGGTGGAAATATGTGAGAAGTTTGGTTATATGTTACTTTTATCATCACGATACGAAATAAGAAGGTAAGATTAAATTGGTGGGAATGTGTGAGATAGATGAAGTCTGGTTATATGTTACCTTTATCGTAATTATACGAACAGAAAAGAAAGATCAAAGTGGTGAATATGTGAGAGATAAATGAAGTCTGGTTATATGTTACCTTTATAGTAATTATTTATTATACGAACAGAAAAGAAAGATCAAAATGGTGAAAATGTGTGAGATAGATGAAGAAGATAACCTATGTAATGTAACACATTTTCACTACTTGTTATGTTACTTGAATATGTAACACATTTTTACCATTTGTTATGTTACCTATGTCGAGATGATACGAACAGAAAAGAAAGATCAAAGTGGTGAATATGTGAGATAGATGAAGAAGTCTGGTTATATGTTACCTTTAAAGTAATTATTATACGAAGAGAAAAGAAAGATCAAAGTGGTGAATATGTGTGAGGTAGATGAAGAAGGCTATATGTTACCTATTTCAAGATGATACGAACAGAAAAAAAGATCAAAGTAGTGAAAATGTGTGAGTTAGATGAAGAAGTCTGGGTATATGTTACCTTGGGAGTCATCAGCGCTGGGCTGGCGCTGCGGCGCGTGGTCAGCCTCGTTGGCCTGCACGATCAGAGACATGCGGTAGAAGTAGTTCCGCCAGAACTGCTCCTCGGTGATGCTGCAAATCACAATGCTGCTAAGAACCTGTTCGAGGCCGTGTCTTGGCCGTTCTTATAAGGTAAGCGTAGCTTGGGAGGAACTGGCACTTAGATACACCTAGTATGTAAGACGATTCTAAATCTGTGCGATTTTACTGAATAACATTTATGACTATGACAAACAATAAATAAACAATAATGAATATGTATTTTTCTAAAATAAATTTATTTTTTTATAGATTATAGAATAATACACAATAATACAAATTTCAATAAGGTGTTTGATTGGATTAAATGAAGCAAATCTAAAAACTGTATAACAATATAGCAATTTTAAGGGCGCTAAGAGATTAAGTCACGGGCTATAATTTATACATTTTAAGTAGTAAAAGCTTACATTTTTGGCACGAGATCAAAGCGCATCTTCTCGAGGTTGGGATCCTCCTCCATGATGGCGAGCGCCACGGCGTACATCTTGTCGTAGTCGAAGTCGAACTCCACCCCCGCCGGCGGGGCGCGCACGAAGTTTCTTCGGTCCTGGAATCGAATTTATTGACTATTGTAGGATCGAGTTACGAGATTCCTTTTTAAATTCTGTTTTATGATAGATTTCAAATACCTTCGGTGAATTGGACGGCAGTAGTTATGTCTTTTTGACTGTTTTTGCGAGATCCTTTCATAATTCAACATCATCTTCCTACCCTTATCCCACATTATGGTCGGTACAACACATCTTCTTCTTCCACTCTCCTCTATCAGAAGTCATTTCACACCTTTCTTACACATGTCATCATTCACATTAAATCTTTCATTGCTCAACCAAAATTAGATTCATTTACTACACACAGAGAAAAGTGGCCTTCACAGCTCAGTATATAGATAGATGCTCTATTTATTTACAGGTACTTTTTTTTAGGCCTTAGCCAACCAGTAACCTCACCAAATAGATTCGTCTCTTGAGAATCGATCTTGACTATGTTGAAAAATAGCATTAAAATAACTTACAGTAGAGAGTGACAGGCACTCCTCCTTCAGACCAGCCTCGTTAGGAGCACCGACCCAGGGCGCCACCGCAGTACCCGCTCCGCCGGCCTGACCCTTGATGAAGGCATCCTGCTCACGGTTGAACTCTCCCAAGATGCTCTGTGGAAGAACGAGATAATATCCGTTAGGTGGAATCCCCTCAGCCTATATTATGGTTAACCTAATCAAACTTGGTTTAAATGTATATATGCTGCTGGTGCTTTGCGCTTGGTGCCCATTGATACCATGGTTTAAGGTTTTAGCAAATAAATAGATAATGCTGGACAATCCACACAACATCATCTAGCCCCAAGCTAAGCAGAACTTGTGTTATGGGTACTAGAAGACTGACATATTTAATACAATACATTACATAGATAGATATTAATAGCAAGGATGTGTCCTATTTTCAATAGGACAATTAGGACATTAGGACAATAGGACAAGCCCATTCATCTGATGAGCACTTGTGAAATAATATATTATGTAATTAACGAAGAACTTTACTTTAAATTCAGGCTGGAAGGTAATGAGATACTCTGAGGAATAAAGACGTAAGTCGTTGGCGAATTTTTTTTGACAATTTAAATAATGTCCAATCTTCTCTGTGTAGATCTTTCGGGAAAAGGAAACGGACCGTTAATTATTTAAATCAACAACCTTGGACTATATTTTTGTATTTAAAGTCGTAAATCGTATATGTAATGATGTTTAAATAAGTTTTTGTTGTTATAGTGTGCGTTATCTAATCCAAAATAAATCTTGTGTTGAATTAAAACGGCATGATTTTTGTGTATATAATCTTCATATTAAGTACCTTATTTTAGTAAGCAATAAATAAACTTAAAAAAGAATGTTGTGTTTTTATAAAAAGAAATGAACTTTTATTATTTGCAGTTGAAGCCGCAAGCAAGACAGGCACTTATTATATGTTATGGAAAGTTAAACACACGACAAAAACGTATATACCGTGAAAGAAACGACCCGTTAAAATCTGGCAATAATGGCAGAAAACTCTCGCTTATCTAAAAATAACAGAATACATTTTTTAAAGAGTGATAACATGCGAAATTATTAAGCCTTATTTATTGTAGAAAGTAAATTATCTCTTGTTACTATTCGTATTCTAAAAATATTAATCTATATCAAAGTGAATAAATATGCAATGATTAGAAAATCCTAAAGTAATTGACGCGAGCAGGATTTAAACCCGCGAGCTTCCTTTTGATACTTACTACATCAACCACACGCAGGACAAACTCTCTATTTGGCATATTTGGTGGAAATTGAACCCTATACCCATGGAATGTATTATTAATATTTTATTTATATAATACCAGCTGAGCTGTAACGCCTGCAAATATATGTATTACGATGTTTATTATATCAACGTATTCAAACCATGTCAGTATCTTTACAAATTAGTGCCGAGGCATAAACGGGTCGAAATCCATCTCACTTGTACAATTTAGTTAATTAATATTTCGCGTCGAAAGGTCTAATTTAACTTTTCGTTCGTAAGGCCTTTCATCAAACATATTAATTACTATTATATTTATACTAAAGTTATAACGAAATTGAGATAAGGGATAGGAATAATTTTGTGGGTAACGTATATTTATATTTTTTTTGGTATTATTTTTAGAAGACTGTCAGTTTCTTGCGTATAATATACATAATCTTGTTTACGCATCTCCGATTTGTAGGTATCAAACGAGTTTTAGTTGTATATAGGTTTAATTAGGCTACCTTGGTCAGTAATTAAAATATAATAATCATTAAAAATATCTATCGTGCCTGCGGAAAGGTGTGACCCTGTTATCATAATACACTTAAAATATAATCACAATAAGAAACCGCAAATAAGTATAAATCTCAGAGATAAGATATATAACTTTTCTCATCAGAATAGTGTCTGTTGTCGAGAATGGAAGACAGTAAAAACATTGACAGTAATTCAAAGTTCGAAGACACATTGACGAATGCGATCGGACGGTTCGGGAGATGGCACATTACTCTGCTAATCGTCCTCATTGTCCCAACAAAAATGTCAGCTATGTGGGCACAAATGGCGATCATATTCTTAGCACCAAAAACTACATTCTACTGCTTAGAAAGAACTAACACGACCCAGGATATTGTGATAGAAAACGACACGTGTTACAGTGACTGTGCTAAGTACAAATATGTTTCAGAGTTTGATAATACGATAATATCCGAGTGGGATTTGATATGTGAAAGAAAATGGTTGACCAATTTGACTCAGACTGTGTGTATGTTTGGTATTTTAGTTGGAAGTATTGTGTTCGGATTTCTCGCTGACAGGTACTGTGTGATTCATTTTTATTATAGGTATTTGTTAAGCATAGATACATTTTACTGATTGACATTGGTCATTCTATCGCGACACATAAAGATGCACAAAAAACAATTATAAACACATGACTTATTATAATCAAACATGATTAAGAAGGAATTAAATCCACAGATACGGCAGACGAGCAGCACTGCTATCATCATGCATGCTCCAACTAATAGCAAGTTTCGCCGCAATATTCTCCACCAACTTTTGGGTATTTACAACTATCAGATTCTTCATCGGCACAGCCACCGCTGGCATCATGATAGTTGCCTTCATCCTAATCGTGGAACTGGCAGGACCAGACAAACGCGAGATGGTCACGAGTCTCATGAGCATTCCGATACCAATCGGAGAGATGATCATGCCGTTGTTCGCGTATTACCTGAGATCCTGGAACACGTTCAGTTGGGGGATAGCGATACCGAATCTGGTGTTTTTGGTGTACTTCTTCGTCGTTCCGGAGTCACCGAAATGGTTGATATCAACGGGGCAGTTGGATAAGGCGAGTGTAATTATGGCAACGGCAGCAAAAAGGTAAATCAACAGTTTTATCAACGATATATTTTGGAACACTGCAGAATTATTTTGGAATAATTACCACAAGCCTGACAAAGACTTGCAAAAATTTAGCAAGTTCAAACGTGAGTTTTTTCGGCGACCTAAAAATAAATAACTTGACATTTCAGAAATCGCCTCCCAACTCTCAAGATGGAGGACGTGGCAAAGAGAATCGCTAACGAGGCAAACTCGAACCAGTCACAGGTCAAAGTGACCTACCTCGACCTGATCACGAGGCCCAGTATCAGGGTGAAGAATGTGTGTTGTTGCGTTTCCTGGTTTATTATTGGCCTCAGTTATTATGGAAGCAACCAATACATCGGACAGACCAGCTCAAACGTGTTCATAACCATTGTGCTAGCAGGAGGTTTACAAGTGAGTATAAGCCTATTAAATGGATTTATTTATAAGATGATTTACAGTATAAGAATATTGTTTGCGTCAGGTACGTATTAGATTATTGAAACCCTCGATTTGAGACGTTGTTTCGGTAGAAAAGGTTAGAAACTTTGAAAGGTTAATGCACCACCTACTCATATCAACTTTCCGAAGTAATTTCAGGATTTTTTTGTACCTTGTATACAATTTGGAATGTAAATAGATAAATCATTGCTATTGCAGGAATCCTAGCGCATAAACGTGTATTAAAATGATGTAGAGCAAACTATCGTACTCAGTAGTCATGATAAGAGCAATAAACGTGTAAATATAATCTACAAGTGTGCAAGTCAAGATCACAAACCAAACAAGTATTAATTCTACTTGAAATATTATCTCACTTAAGAAGTTGTTTTACAAGACAAGACTACTTTGAACAAACATGTCTGTTTGATAAATCAATGATCTTTATGGATTTCTTAATTGTATTTTGGAACCCACGACCGTTTTCTTAATACAGAGATGCGTTAGGATAAACCGTGGATAAATAATGTCAATCTCCACAGTTCTGATGTCTTATGACGCTCATCTAACTTCTTACAGATACCAGGAATCTTCTTATCACTATACTGCTGCAGACGTTTCGGTCGACGCTCTACCGTCATCGGTTTCCTGACTGTCTGCGGCGTCAGCAATGGTATGCTGGCCTTCCCTGAGGAATGGTTCTACGTGAAGCTGGCAGTCGGGTCGGTGGCCGTCAGCGCTGCTTCCGGGGCTTTTGCTGCTACGTGAGTCATTCTCATACCCATACCAATAAGTCTTTGTTGCTTATTCATTTTTTCTTAAGTGAAGCTCTTGTGTTTGCTCTGCAATTTTGTGGTTTGCAGTACCATGTGTCGCAAAGTAATAAGAGCCTTTACTAAATTTAATCACAATTCTCTATTTCAATAGTGAATCTAAGTCACACATGTGACTATATAGATAAATTTGCCAGCAAGTTTTGTATTATGACATTAAGTTCTCAGATAATAAAACACTTTTTTATTTAAGGTACATGTTCACAACAGAGCTGTTTCCGACTGTGGTCCGCAATATGGCAATGGGAGCTTCCTCCATGTCTTCAAGAGCTGGTTCCATGCTGGCTCCATTTGTGGCTGGCCTGGGGTCGACCGGATTTTGGATGCCACCAGCAGTCTTCGCTGTAGTGCCGTTGGTGGCTGCCACAGCCTGTTACTGCTTGCCAGAGACTCGCGGTACGAAGATGGCTGATATTTTAGAAGATTAATATCAAATCAAATACTTTTATTTACGATAAATGTATATCATATCATATTCACCCGAAGGCGGATCTTGAAGATATCGGTCACGATTTTTACAGCTGGCCATTTTGCTTGCACGAATTTCATGCTGATAACGGAACTAATGATCTGAGCTGTATTGTTTTATTTATTTTTTTACATTCATGATACTATTTAGTCATCTGGATAACTACGACAGTCTTAACAAATACTTGAATTTATGTACGATGTTTTGACTTATCTTTACTTTACAAGCCAATGAACTCTATCGACATTATAAATACAATAAAACAAATTGGGTTCACCCAAAGCTCTATTTATCAGCGTTTAGTTTTCGCAGTAAAAGTGGAGTTTCTAAATAGCACCTTCGTTATTTAAAGCTTCCCAAAACTGGGTCACAGCCAAATGTAGTGGTTCTATTCAGCGCGAGCTTAAAAGCTTTATAATTAGTTCATGAAAATATATTTAAGGTACCACGAAGAGATTCCGTAAAATGACGATTCGAAACATTATTTTGTCATGCAATTTTGGATTTCTTACTACGGTTACGGTTTTAGATCTATCTTCACTTTTTCGATTTTGATTGAGTCTTCTTGCATCCAATTCCACAATCAATATATTCGTTTTCGCTGACTCAAAGCTGTAAAGGTTTTTATAATTGCTACTATTGACGGCGAACAAACCAGTACGATGATACACATTAATCACAACAGATCATATTTCACTCTTTACAAAACACCGGTGAAAATTCATATCTTAGAAGCGAAAAAATATTAATTATGTAAATTTATATTTTTTTGCTAAAAAAATCTGTAAATATAAAATTCCAGCAGTTTATTTACGTCGTCGTTTCGTGTCCAGTTTCTTGGAGAAATTCCCGGGACATTTTCTAGAGTGCTTGCAAACAGAATCCCGTACCTAATTAGCTCTTAGTGTCTTGGAACTTCAGAAAGTTAAGGCATAAAATTCAATTAAAACGCGAAAGAGAAAAACTAATGTTTCTGAGTACGAAAATAAAGTCTTGAGATTTTTTGGTGTTCTTTTTAGTCATACTCTTGAAAGCACTTTTATTTCAGTCTTTTAGTCCAAAAAGAGAAGGTAGAAGTCTTTGAGAGGACCTTTCACGAGCAGTGGGACGATATGGGAAGGAAGTAAGAAAAGTAATTACTTAGTAGAAATTCTTAATTAGAAATGTCACTTTCAGTCATGTTGGCAAAGCATTTTTAAATTATAACTCTAGCTTCCGCCCTGATTCCGTTGATTTATTAATCTAGGTTAATCTACGCAAAATATTAATCTAGGTTACGAACTTTTTCAAGATTCATCGATAACAAACATCTATTTTTTATTTATTATTAGCTGAAAATATGAATTTCAGATTATAATTGTTTTTTATACCATTTTTAAATAACCATAACAACCAATAAAGATAGAAGAGGAAATAACAAGACAGAAAACCGGATACGGAAGTGCAGAAGTCAAGCCACCTTCAAGAGCTGGATAGTGAAGCAAATGTGACGTCAGCCGTCCCATTTCCTTTGTAGCGGAATTTAATACAGAAGTCTTGCCTTTGTGCTAGAGCACTATTATGTAAAGTATGCTGACGGAGGTAAAGAATAATTCACGTGTTCGACAAAACTTATATAATATAACTTAACTTATAAACTTGGGATAAATGTTTGTACGATCTGCAAATATTAATTCCGGGTGTTCTGGGTATTTAATATGTATAATAAAAAATATCTATGTATTGTATTAAGTATGTCAGTCTTCTAGTACCCATAACACAAGCTCTGCTTAGCTTGGGGCTGTTGTGTGGATTGTCCATCATTATTTATTTATTTTACAACTTATAAATCTCAGCGATTTTTGGCGCAGAAATAGGCACAGTAATAGTCTTTGACGAGCTTATTTCACTTAGAGCTTTATCAAACTCATAACTCACTCACTTATTACGGGCTATTACCTATCTGTGTGTAGATGACCTACTACAGAGATATTCAGTTATTACGTAGATATTCAGCTATAGACAGTATTGATGAGCCTCACAAAGGGACCACCCATCTGTGATAACGTCACACACACACTATGACATGTGAATGTATACTGATGTATGTGTGTGTTTGCACTCAAAGGAATTAATGAACCGTATTCGAATGCCAGGCGATGCGAATTCGGAATGGTTTGCTAAATTGATATAATGATCATCATAATTCCTGCTATCGAGTTGCTATTCCTCTGAATTACGCAGAACTTCTATCGGCAGGTCAATTTAATTATATTAAGACTTCTCAGATATGGGGGAACTTCCGCAGTAACAAAAGAGTTAATTTTCAATTTTCTTTGGTCCGTTAAATATAATCAGAGTATAACTTTTATTTTATATATATTCTCAGCAAAAAGACCAGTTGAAATCAATTAAAGTTTATGTATGAGCCATTATCTCAGAGTATGATGTCCACATCAATACATGCAAATATATATATACAAACTGCAAACCAGATTGCTGATCATCGTCATCATCATAAGCAGCCCAGTATAAGCCCACTACTGGTTATAGGTAAGCCTCCTCCCTAAAGCGCCACTCTTTTCGTCTTCGGGC
This sequence comes from Ecliptopera silaceata, assembly GCA_932527185.1. Lineage (NCBI taxonomy): Eukaryota > Metazoa > Arthropoda > Insecta > Lepidoptera > Geometridae > Ecliptopera > Ecliptopera silaceata. The sequence goes on from OW052210.1 coordinate 627,031, forward strand.
TTTTTGCAGCCAGGTCCTACCCTGAACGGCAACGATATCATCCATCCATCAAGCTGCCAATATTTATTGCTGATAGAATACTGAAATACATCTTAGTAAACATATAGTACATCATGTACCTCCGTCCCTTTGAGGTCAGTCGTCACCTTACCGGAAAGCCTGCGCCCTTCCTGCCCTGATCCCTCCCATCCGTCTTTACTGGACCCTTCGTAATTTGATTGCGGAAGTGTCTGCAGACGCTTTAACTCAGTTACTGGAACCGGTAAATACCTTTGAGGGGATTGGTCAAGCTACACTTGATAGCACTTTTAGGCCAGAAAACCATATTTGCTGAAACTTTGAGGTTTCTCGTTTACATAAGTCGTCAACATAACTTGAATTTCGCTGGAATGTTGGAGGCTTTCTGACTCGGTTTTCAGACTTTGGTGTTAATAACATGTAATTATTAAGACCTAAAGATAAAAGCTTAGTGTATTATAAATTGAGACTTATAGATAAACAATGTTTTGATTATGATCTGATAATCTATATTGTTTAAAACATTTTTTTTTTTTTATAATTTTATCATTGACATAAAAAAACATCGTGAACCACAACTCAGAGCTCTTGAAATATAAAAGTGACACCCCGTCTCAAGACCCTCGGTAATTAGGATCCAGGGTTGTGACATGAAGGGTTTTCTAGGGACTTACCCATTTCCTACCTACTTTATGTTATAAATACATATAGTCCAGTCAAATTATGGCTAAAAACGGGTTAAATAAACATGAGCTAACACAGTTTGAGGATTTTTAGGATCGATAGGGGGGTGTATTCTGAGCATAAATTCCAATTTGAGGGGTTGTACTGAGGTCAGCTCAAGGTCATTTCGATGGAAACGCGTTTAATTCGATATCTCGAGAATGGTTAGTGTTAGGCGAAAAATTGTTGAGACCTTTTCTTTTTCAAACAAAATTTACAAACTTTTTTATTTGAAACTTTTTTTTATAACATTAATATTTTCCAACTTATTACTCCCGCAAGGCAAAAATTTTACTTTTTTTTCCATTTTTCATCGTTTTCTCCCCAACCATTCAATTTTGTTGAATTTTACCGATCATCGAAGTGTAGATCTTTTAATTATGAACAGTTTTGTTCTTAATTTTTTTTCCGTAATGCCAATACCTTCGGAGTAGTCCAAGAGCTAGTGAACCCTGCGAGTAACGGTCTTCCTGTAAGGCTAGAAATTTGTACACTTACGATTTATAGCATGCTAAGAGCACTAGCCATGATCTGGCAGGCTTCAGCCCTGTACTTCATCAGCTACTTAATTTTTTAATTGTAAAATAATTTGAATTTCAAAACTTGTTTCTGTAAGCTTAAAAATTTAATAGGATGGAGTTTATTTATTGTAAATCTTGAAAAAAAAGTTACAGACGATTACAATCAGCAATAGTATATGCCAGATCAATTAGAAAATGCACAGTTGATGAGGTAAAATAAACTTTATCCTGTATACTTAAAATTTTTATATGTTTTCAAGTAAACGTCTCAGAGTAAATATGTACAATGCCAGACGGTTTTGAACAGCATAAGACCTTGCCAGGCGAGGGGACAGCTGCTAAGGGAGTGCAAATAAGAAATGTTAATGTTTCAATTTTATGAACATATTTATTAGCATACAGTAAATGCAATGTATTTTATTGGGTTTTATGCAATATACATTATTTTTAACATTCATTTTCTTCAGCATCATCCGAGATTGCACTACTGTTTGCATCATCATCTGATTCTTTAACAATGTTTTCCTCATCTGAAAATAGTGAAAAAATATTTTAATGTACCTACCGTAATAATTTTTAGTATTTATAGAATAAGGTTGTTAAGAATTAAATATCAAGCTCTATTACATAGGACTGCATATTAAATGTTACGGATAAAATAGTTGTATGTTACCTGAAATGTATTCCTCAGTTTCAGGCGATTGTGCTGTGGCAGTATCAGCAGGTCCTTGTAAAAGTATGTCGTATAGGTATAGAAGATGGAACTTTATTCCTCTCAAACCAATTAAAATCGTAAGAACTATCAATTAAGTTCCAACCGTTATTTTCAGGAATAAGAATGGTTCTTTAAAATTACAATTTCGCCATATATTTGTAGGTAATGTAGGCAGTTCTTAATAATTGTTGATGTAGTTCACGTTGGCAGGGTGGTGAATTCGATGAATCATAGCTTACTACTTTTTCATAAGCACTTTAGGATTATTTGTGTTGTAGATAGATAGATAGATAGAAAACACTTTATTGCACACCACTATATTGAACTAATATTGAAAATTGAAGTAAAACTGAAAGATAGGCATTCACGCAACACCTCTGACTCGCACGCCTTTACCAGCTGTCCCCTCGCCTGGCAAGGTCTTATGCTGTTCAAAACCGTCTGGCATTGTATATATTTACTCTGAGACGTTTACTTGAAAACATATAAAAATTTTAAGTATACAGGATAAAGTTTATTTTACCTCATCAACTGTGCATTTTCTAATTGATCTGGCATATACTATTGCTGATTGTAATCGTCTGTAACTTATTTTTCAAGATTTACAATAAATAAACTCCATCCTATTAAATTTTTAAGCTTACAGAAACAAGTTTTGAAATTCAAATTATTTTACAATTAAAAAATTAAGTAGCTGATGAAGTACAGGGCTGAAGCCTGCCAGATCATGGCTAGTGCTCTTAGCATGCTATAAATCGTAAGTGTACAAATTTCTAGCCTTACAGGAAGACCGTTACTCACAGGGTTCACTAGCTCTCCAGCTAGAGTTATATATTACTTTACCGAGCGTAAACCGAGTTTTATAACCTATTTTTCTATCAATAAATGTGTGAATCAGTTTTAATTGTTAATTTACTTCTTACCCAAACTAACCCAAAAATTTACCCAAATTAAATACCTAATTTTTAAATAGTTTAATCGATTGACCTTTTATATTGAGACAGTGGCGCGGATTTCGCTCGGTACAGTCATCTATAACTCCAAAGGTATTGGCATTACGGAAAAAAGTTTAAAAACAAAATTGTTCATAATTGAAAGATCTACACTACGATGATCGGTAAAATTTAATAAAATTGAATGGTTGGGGAGAAAACGATGAAAAATGGAAAAAAAGTAAAATTTTTGCCTTGCGGGAGTAATAAGTTGGAAAATATTAATGTTATAAAAAAAAGTTTCAAATAAAAAAGTTTGTAAATTTTGTTTGGAAAAGAAAAGGTCTCAACAATTTTTCGCCTAACACTAACCATTCTCGAGATATCGAATTAAACGCGTTTCCATCGAAATGACCTTGAGCTGACCTCAGTACAACCCCTCAAATTGGAATTTATGATCAGAATACACCCTCCTATCGATCCTCAAAATCCCCAAACTGTGTTAGCTCATGTTTATTTATTTCGTAATTTGACTGGACTAATATTTATAACACAAAATAGGTAAAAAAATAAAATAATACAAAAATCATAAGTTTTGTTAATTTGTTTTAATCTTTATACAGTTCAGATATTTAACTGAAAAAGCTAAATAGGTACAAGATTAGGCTTATAACTTTTTAGTGGTTTCAGGTAAACTTAAGAAGTACAAAAAAGTTTTTTTTCGACAACACTTAGTTTATTTGTAATGTCTGAACGTAAAATGCAAATCATGTAGGTTAAAAAAATCATATCAAAAACTCGCTTCGTCAGTTAAGAGTATCATAAAATAAAATCATAACCTCACTCGCGTCAGAGCCTTGATATTTATAAATGGGATTTATGAGTTTCGTAACCATGAAATATTACATGTTGTACACTCAGTGAAGCTGAAAAATGTGGTGAAACAGAATTTTACATACAGGGTATAGCAGAATATCTAAGCCCGGGTGTTTTACATGTTCAAGCTCAAAGCACGTAATATTGTTAAAAACTTCAGATATGATAAAGTATTTCATTCATGAAACGCCGCTACTAAAAATAGCTTCTCACACTTCTAAAAGTAAGTATATTTTATTTCAGGTACATAATTCGATTGCCTATATATTTAAAACATACACGTAAACAAAATAAAGGGGAATGAATTTCAAAGCTTAGAATGTATCGCAACACGTAGGTAATCAAATATCACGTTGTAAAACAACATTGAACGTCTCAATCAGTCTTACATTCGGCCTCGGGGATTCGCGTGTTATTTACATTTTATTAAATTCAACTTGGAATTGGAAAACTCAGAGTAATTGTGTTAGTTGACGTCGGCTCTGACGTCACGGCCATTGTAAAAGGTATATAGAATAGGTACGTTTAATAAGGACTTATTTATAAATCAAATTGAAGGGAAAACACAAAGAAATTACTGATAAGTTTGATTTTGTATTGAGATATTTACAGGTAACATAGAAGAAAACATTTTGAGATGTGTTTAAAGGAAACTTTGACAAAAGAGCGGCATATTCCATTTCAATTGAACTGGACAAAGCTAAGAAACTTGATATTGAAACATTTAATAAAAAGAAACCAACAAACTGAAACATTGAATAGAATCTATTGTTTCACACAGTATTCGAAAAGCAACAAAGTTGAAAAGAAAAAGCCGCAAAGTTTCTAAAAGATATAAAAAGCTTTCGAAACAAATCAATAATTCAATCTTGTGTCCGCCTTCGGTAGCGAAACAAGCTCGTAACAAGATTTATTTACGAGTAAATAGAATGAATGTCGTAAATTATAATAAATTAGGGTTGTGGCTGTTTTCTGTTAATTAATTTTGAAAACAAAAGATAGTCGATAATACATTTAATTAATTTACAAAGTAATTGCTATAAATGTTACATGCTTATATTCAAATCAAATGTAATAAAACCTTTTTGATAAACAAAATGTTATGTGTAATGGCTTAAACCGTTGAATATCATACGTAAAAAAATATTGTTTTCAACAACACTTCTAACTAGATAAAATCAAATCACAATAGTAACTTTATCACATACATTTTTCCGACACCATTCCACGCTTTGTCCGCCATTTTGTAACACTTTGTTACAAAATGGCAGACAGCAGCGGGTCGAGCTTTGTGGAAACATAAAACATTTCCCTTCGCCACTCAGATGATAAACTGCTTGAATCTCCGTTACTGAATAATGTGACAAGCGTCATGTTACTTTAGAAGACATTAAGGAGGTCAGAGAGCATGCTGGTTTATAAATAATTAATTATGTAAAAAATATTAGCCGAAAATTTTAAAAAAATGTTTTTTTTATGGAGATTTTAATAGCGCGACTGACGACTTTAGCAAATGATCGTTTTGGGCGAGAAAATATTAATCAGTGTGATATCAAGTATTACACGGAAATCAATAGATAAGAGTTAAAATAAAAATTAAAGGGACAGAACTCGTTAACGACCAAAAGGTTTATGTAAAACAGTGAACTAATGTATATCAAATGATGATGAAGCTAAGCGGAAGGAGTTAAGAAGTAGCGCGAATGGAAGGACGAACGATGTCGCTGGAAAAATAGTGCGCTACCGGAAAGTGGTTTGAGAATTCACATCTCGCCCTAGTTTTGTAAAGAGCATTGGAAAATTTCGTTCCAATTCCAGTTCAGTAAATTGAAGCGAGTGTGGATACAGTAACCTATTTCGTGGAACCCGGCAAACACATGTACGGTAGTCAATTCACTATTCCTAGATATTGAGGTGAATGTAAAATGTTACACGAATTCAACAATTTTTATATCGTAAAAATATAAACGCTAGGTGATACCGAATTGTGAAAACGGCTCAATGGCTTTGATAAGATGAATCAGGGCTGAAATGATTCAATACTGCTTTGATTTTTCTTTGAAGATTAATTAAATCCGCGATGGCGAAAAACAATTAAAGCTTCCAAGATTTTATAAAATTAACATCGTTACAGTTCTGTGACAGAACTCATTGAGTAAATAACCTGAATTGCTACTAAGTACAGCTTGTACATAATATAGCTAACTCACTTCATACAACCGGCATATTAAGCTGGTTCCAACTCTACATTTGATTTGACCTGACGTTTCAATCAATATAAACATTACGACTATATTATATTTGCAAGTTTTGCGACGATTTATATAGCATCAGTAGAGCAATCATCAACGTGGTCATAAACCAGTCAATAAAGACTTCCGATGATACAATTAAATTAAGAAGAAATAACTCAAACTTCTTAAGTGATTTAGACCACGAATAACTAGGTATGAACTAGGAACGAAGAGTGAATGAGCTTAGCTCTCTAAGCTGTACCGTAATCCTATATTCATGCAAATGAATCTTCCCAAATGATTATTCAAGTAACGTCGCAGATAAAGCTATTTGTTTAAGAAACTCAATTAACTTAATAAAGACAACTAATTTTGGTATAGTTAGTTCAGAAATGTGCAAATATAGATCTAAGTCAAGAGAGTGCTACAAAGGTTTGCATATCTGAATCGAGTGATAAGACTTCTAAAATAGTAAATCTAGCCATCATCGGTCTCATAATAATAAATTCAGTTCTATTTCAAACCACAAGATCTGATGATAGAAGATATCGTTAGATACATTATACAATAACAAAACCGGGAAAACTTTTCTTTCAAATCGCCCACGACTTTCCGACCATCCATCATGCAAACATGTTTTTTGCATGTTATAAAAGCCTCAATGGGCCATCAAATATGCCGTATAATGGGCGATGAACAAGCAACTGTGCCCGATACTCGGCAACTGTCGTAAAGCGAGGCCCTGGGACGCCAAGCTTTATGAGTCCCTTAAACTGACGAAAGTTTGAATATGGAGAAAGAACAAATCATGACATAAAAGTAATTTAACTAAATAACTTAAAGAGAATAAGAGAACTCTTCAATAAAAAAAAAGAAACTCTACAATCAATGCAAAGATAATTACAACAGACACAAAGAAATGGTTTTAAGAAACATATAGTAATAAATCAAACCATAAATAACAGATTGACAGTCGTTAACGGATTGGTAACGAATGAGTACATTGAGGTCACTAGTCACTTACGTAAATTGATGGCCCCACTGATTTGTTAGGACAACCTCATAATGACCTTATTTCAGTCGACGAAGTCCGCAAAACTTATATTATCAAACTTCATAAACTTCATCCGACCAGCAACTGCATATAATTTCGAAAACTAACTGAAGCGAACAAAAGCGCTTACTGGAAACTATTGAGCGCTTTGCAATGCTAATATACCAGCAACAGTAGATGGTAGTCATTTACATTTCCATATTGCAGTAGCAACTGTTGATTCTGCAAATACTGAGCTTACTGCTGACACACTGTATACAATATAACGTATTTAAGCAGACAACTATACTATATATTATGATATTGATAATATACTTTTGACACATAACAGTACCGAATCCAGATAGTTGATGAAATGTTACTCTTTCAAGAAGCTATATTCTCAGGTGGTCGTTATCAATATGTAATGCTTATTATATACTACAGTAAAGACCGCATTTAAATAGGTCCTTCAAAACTTTACAATACATATAAATAGAACGGTTTAAGTAAAAACTGTAACAGTTTCATTGTTCAAGTCGTTAAGATAAAGCTTGTACCCTTAAAGAGCTGAAAAGCTTTTATAGACGATTTCGCTTATCTGAATGTTATGGCCGGTTTTATAGCAAATACATTATGGGGACATGAGAAGGATTTGATGGAGGGCGATTTGAACGTTTGAAGGGTGCCAATAGAAAGAAAGGAAGTAATTGATTTCAATGTCTATCGAAATGTTTATTGAGTGTGTGCTTTGATAAAGCTGTAGGAAACTGTTTTTCGAACAAATACGAAGGAAATATTTTAGGTATTATAATTATCGTTTTGAAGATAAGAAATAGACTATCAGGGTAATTCGATGCTATTGGAAGCTAGAAATTTAGCAATCACAGTACGACATTCGGAGTAAATCAAATCACAGAATATGAATGAAGTCTTAATTATAACGACCGAATGATAAACATATACATAAGGTATATAGAAATAGGGTCGAGGTTGCCGGTTAGGAAATATGGAGATTAGATGATGAAAGGGAATGAAAACTAGTACAACATGAACTTGGGAACTGGGGATGAATAGGTAGGATATGTGTAGGCGGTGAGTAAGTACTCCTCACGAATAATAAATCGGTTTGAATCGGTAACCTGGAGGTCAATGCTTTGATTACTGAAGAAATAAATTCAATGACATTTTCTATCTAGGCTTTAATAGAATGCTAGATGAAACCATAGTTGACGCTTTAGGCACTCTAATAACTTCATCGGAAACGTCATATACGTTAATGGATGTTATACGTTATCGCTTAGCTTAATATTATTCAGGGATCAACATACCCGAACCCCAAGTGGATTAATGTGTTCATTGCGTAGTCGAATGTAAATTGTGCGTGGCAAGGGGCGGCAACACGCGGCAATATATTAGACGGTTTTTGGTGCTAGAGATGTGGAAATGGAGAGATACTAAGCTCTAAAGAATTGTCGACACTTTTAAAAAAATGTTAAAGGAATAAAAATCCATTTAATTCAAACGACTATAATTAATGTAGCGACAAATAAACGCAAGACTTATTTCGTCTATTTAAATAATCCCACTAAATGTCTATTGGAAATCTTGAAATAGCCAACAAGCTACTAATAAAATACGAAACAATCCGTTTTCACATTCACAAAGTTAGATTGCTTCGACTTAATCTAACTTCGGAATAAAGAGTTTTGTTTGAATAATACGACCAAGTTATAAAGGAATCTATTTATAGAAAAGTCGAGTTCACATATTCTATTAAGGAACCTTATGAAGAGGTATAAAAATTTATTTATAAATAAGTATTTAAATATATTTGTAGTGACAAAACGTTTTTTCTACAACGGATATTTTCCATAATATAGTTAGGAAATCGAATGAATAATAATTTTATTACGTCAACCGAAACTCGTAAACACTTTATTGAACCGCTCCAAATAAAATTACGACAACAAAATAGATTAAGGACGTTAAACCAGACGAGCATGGAAACGCTACCAAACCGAACACAAAAGATTTTCTTACTATTGTTAATCCAACTAAAATAGAAAGAGATACACACGATTTAATAACCTCAAAAGCTATTAGTAAAACGAAATGATACAAAGAAAATCCATTCCGTGAAACAGCGACATAAACTTTAATTACGTTTCTGAAAAACAAACATGACCAGCTAGAACTAGAAACTGTTGAAGTGGTATTCAATTATAGAACTATTCAGAACTAATAATACATGGAATTGAACAAAGCGAATATTGCAAGTGAAGTTACACACGAATTCATATGAAATGCCACTAATAAAGTCCGCATGAATGCCACTAATAAAACCGCTTGCTGTAGGTAACGTCATAAAATGTGAACTACTTAGGTTAAGTTACGTTCAGTGCGGTTGTCATTTAGACTGACTGATGGTTTATACTGATAACAGACTTTCTCTCGTTGAAAACACAGTGAAAATTATTGGACAATCAAGTAACTCTATAAAGCAAGACTAACTCTGAGAAGCACAAGCAACCCCAAACCTATAAATATTCAGATTTATTTTATAACATTAACGGCATTCGTGAATTACTCCTAAAACAATTAAATGACGTTTTTGAAAACGAGTTTCTTTGGAAAAAAACAGCTTAAGATATACATATTAATATTCTGATTTCATTTTAGCAATATAAACTGCATTCAACAACTACTCCTAAAACAATGAAATGAATCATAATAAACACTACCTACATAATACAAATAAAAATGACGGTGAGAATGGAAAACTCTTTTCAATTTCTCCACAACGATGAAAAACAAAATGGCAATAACCCAGTTGAATACAATGCCACATGCAGGTAATAAATTAGAGTACCAACCTCATTCTGAAGCGGCAGGGGATGATTCAGCACGCACTGTTGGATATATGCTATTATATACTCTAGCGCGCAATGCTAAAAGGTTCTCGATTGCTCAGCAGTGATGGCGTAGACTGGGTCGATTACATACAAACACATCAACTTTAATCCCTAAAGCACTGCAGCAAAATCTAAAATTATATAGCACTGAAAATGAACACTAGTCGCAAAACCCAAAAACATGTAGTTAGCCGTTTTACACTCTCGCTACCCGATAGAAAGCTTAAATTCATAAAGCATTTTGTGCAGACTGGCGGGATTCCGAGTTATGGAACATTACGCAACTTGGATTCCTAAATGGAACTTTAACGGTAAATTCTTGTTTCGTAGTTTGAAAGAAATTGGCCGGAAATTATTAGTTGATGACGTGGAAATTACAGATAAAGTACCAAGTTTGTTTTTAGGTAAAACTGAAATCCAAATGCTTTTTCATATGGCGTTATATTCCGTCGTAGGAAATGCTTAAATTTTTTTATCTGTATAAATAATATAGCCTGTATAACCAGTTTTATCGAAACCTCATTTTTACCACCTCATTAGTCAAAAATTGTTGTCACAAGCTACGAGAAGATGAAACCACCAACGAAACCATTACATTTTAAACTCATAACCCTCCTGTCTAGTAAAAATATGAAAATAATAACAGCGTTATCTCATTTCACAATTACAGAATTTTCTCGTCCATTTCGCGTGAAACAAAACTAGAAATAAAAACCGAGCGCTCAAAAGCTTTAGCTACATAAAACCAGACTAGTCTGAATTGTAGAACACTAGAAAAACACGGGTGTTATTCTTCAGGATTATCCTTTTTCTTTTTAGTATTTTTTTTAGTATTTTGTATTTTTTCGTTATTTTCACGTTATTCCCCAACAGGAAAAGAAAAGGCTGCCTCAGGAGATCTGGTTACAGATTCCACAACGAAAGTTACGTTAAAAATCACCTAATACCTTCTAAGAAAGACCGGTATTTTTAAAACAAATCTTCGAGTAAATTATATTTATTTTGCCTCCGGGCATGTTGCAATAAATATAGGAGATAGCTTTTCGGTCCCGCGAGCGAAATATCTGATAAGGAGATTGCTTTTAAAGGCCGCCGCTCTAGTAAATTTTATTCGTTTAGTATTTCCCGTAGGAAACCATCTCTCATCTACTATCTATAAGTACTTGGAATCTAAAATTTTGAACATAACACTAAGGAAGAAATATTCACAGCAATACAAAAAGATATCTGACCACGCGTATGGAGTAAGTACAAACATATAGAGAAAACATACAAAATATTTACATACAAAGTAAAAGCATCTGATTAATGCCGACTTGAATAGGGCAGAGGGAATTACTCATGAACTAAAGGAAAACACATTCATCTCTCAAAGCAAAACTAGTTTGACTATATAATGTGTGAAACCAAACCACATGAGACAGAAGCTAGCGAGTATGTACGAGTATGTGAGTATGCAATCAGCGAGAATGCTGGAAATAGCGAATTCTGTAGATGATACATTTCCTGGTGAAAATAGAATTTCAAAGCCAAATGACATGCTGTCGAAGTTGAATTACAGTACAAATGTACATGATTTTACTATAAATACTATTCCCTAGTGAATTAGTATAGTCAACATACAGTATAACATATTATTCATTATAAAAGCTAACGCAGACTATCATTAATTGTATCTTAAGTTAAAACTGCTTGAATCCGATCTTGATGACTTCAAAGATGATAATAAATAAAAATACAGTATTGTCAACAACAATGCTGAAGATAACAGACAAATTGGATAGAGAGCAAGATAGACAGCTTAAATTGTATACAGAACAGATAAGCTTGACTCATCAGAGTGCTGGACTGGGAAAATCAGGAGGCGAAACAGATTGCTATTACGCAAATTGAACAGATATTAAGAAACAAAAGTTCGGCGGTTCTCCAAACTTCATTAGCAGATTGGATGGATCAATAAATTGTAATTAATCCCGAAATAGGTAAACTTTCGAAACAAATCTACATTTAGACTGCCAGTAACATACCCTTTAAAGATAAATATGTATAGAGATAAAAGTTTCTGGACTGTAGAAATTGAAAAAACTTATGGCTCTATTTTGGCATGAGCTTAATAAAAGAGTTTCTAAACCAGCGCTTAGTATTGCGCTGTCTATGTTTGTATTGATTAAATATAGAAATACAAAATTAATTAAACCCTAAACATTTCATTTTCTACAGGATTATTTATTCCCACTTCTGAAATGAAATCATAATTCATAATAAAGACAAATTAGAACAAACATTAAACCAACAGCAATAATATAAATTCTCAACTTAAGCGCCATTCGCCAGCTACGCAACAAACATAATGTGAAAAGCTGAAACATAACATTAAATATGCAAGAGGAGCCAAAAATAAGCTCCTCCAGTCCGACCAGACGGTTACACAACCGTTGTATAACGAATAGCGTCTGAGCACTCTCGAATTGGATCCGGACCAATATACAACTTGGCATGAACTTTATACGCGTTTCGAAAAGTACATAATGCTGGATATAGACCATGTGAAAGGGTATTGTTTCCTCTCTCACACATAGCAAAAAAACGTATATCTTTTCATTCAATTGCTGTGCATATGGCTTGTATCAGCTTTAACACAATTTATAGATTTTTTGTCGCTAAGCTATGACACATGCCATGATATTCCTGTTGATACAACTAAGGTTTCACGAGGTGGGAGATGTTTTGATATCTGCTGACGCTTAAGTATTCCTTCATTTTGTTCGAACACTTCAAGACCACTAAATTCATTCACGGGTGAAGTAGTTCTTTCATAGTCAACTGGCCATTGTGACTGGAACTGTAAATCCGTGGTCGACGTTGAATAATTCAACGCCCAAAGTGTTTGCCACCCAACTCAGCTCGCGGGAGTGGTGAGCAAACCATTTCTTATTCATGATCTAGATTCTATTCTATGGATTTGCATCGTATATGCTTTCACATTTTACAAATCTGTAATGGAATTATTACGATGCCGTTATTATTTGTGTGTAGGTACATTGTTAACGTTCATTGCTGAACTATTGAAAATTACAGTGACTATATATTGTATGCGGCAATTATTTTTGCTCTCTTTAAGGCTCTTGGATTACAGAACAATGTAATTTTAGCTTATTTTGTATTTTACGCTAGTGCATGAAAATCTAGCCATATATTTCTAAAGTTATATTTGAGAAGCTAAAGTTCCACCAATACGTCCACTACCGTTAAAACCGAGAATATCAAAGTCCTGCCTGCGACAAGGACATGACATGCAATAAAAATGTCCAATGAATATTTTTGTGTTTTTTTCCACTACCAACTTGTAAATTGTCCTCTGTACCAAAAGGTCACTTGGGAAAACTTGTCGACGACAAAGGCTTTCTCGTTCGCCTGTCTTGTTCCCATAAATATTCATGAAAGTGTGAAAAACAGCTAGAGATTGCGAGATACAGGAGTGCGACAAAGCCGCACCCCCTCGGGCTAAACGTCATCTCCAGCGTTCTGGAGAGTTCTCCAAATGACAGCGCTAATTGGCCATACAGCCGCGCTCACGGCCAACACAAGCACCCTGTTAAATACCGCATAAGCGGACTAAATATAAACAAAATGAAAGTGCCTCGGAAATGGGGTGATGGGGGTTATTCTGTGTTTTTTTTCTGGCAGTTTGGCAGCCGTGTTTGCTGATAAATAACTCCGAAAATTTTGTACTCAACGCGAAGTTAAAATGTATCTATTTTTTACAAATATTCAGGCACTAGAAGTGTAAATCGTCTCAGTATAGCTTATAAGACATTTGTATGTTGGAGCCGTCGATCCGCTAGGCGAGTTAGCGTGTGACACACGACGCGCGAACGAAGTCTTGAGCTATAACAGCGTTATATTTTCGATAAGGAATGGAAATTGCCACATTACTTTCTCCGACGACATCCTTATTTTTGCAGAGGATTTCAGTAACGTAATTTTGTCGCGAGTAATGTGCTGAATAAGTCTTTACGACTTTTACAATTTGATCAATGTCAAAGGTTATATTTGAGCGTAATATTTTTAGCCAATGCTTTACTTACTTACGAGTATATCGAATTTTTTTTTCACGTTACAGCATCATTGTAAGGTCACATCAGACTTACGAAGATTTTGATATGGGTACTTACCTGTAACAAGAAAAATACTATTAAATTAAATATGAACATACTTTAAATCCCTTATTAAATGTGATTATAAAACTGTCGTAATTCTTAAAACGTAACAAAATAACGATCATAAATTGATGACGTCAGCCGCAACTTCCAAGGCCTTAAAGTAACAAAAGAAAATCAACGCTATTCATTACCTTCTATAAACGAAGAAAGCTTAGAACATTACGAGCAAAAATAATCCAAGGCTGCGGATATTAATATAGTGAGTGAAAAAATTGTTGTAATGAATATAAATGAATAATTTATACAAATGATACACAAATCGTGATCGTGTATTGGAGACACAGTATTCAGGACTCAATTATACTTAGCACATAAGAAGCAATCAGCACACTAGCTCCCACAGTACAAGCTTTGCTAAGTTTGGGACTAGAGTGTGATGTGTGAATTGTCCATAAATATTTATTTGTAAGTAATTGATTTAAATGAGGTATGAGAAGATACGACATGTCATTTGTATTTCATCTCATCTCATCAAAGCTATATCAGTTATTAACGTACTTGAATCAGTTATAATAAATAAATGGGTTAGATAAGGAAATACTTATTGATCTTAGAAGTTCGTAAATTGAATATCAGAGTTATTGAAAACCCATATGTCAAATAATATTTTTACGGTCAGAGCAACTTTTTGGCTGAAAATAATAAGTAGGTCGAGCAGGAATCGCATTGAAATTCAGCTATGAATGTGGAATGAGTATTGATTGACGTGACAATGCAGGCTGCGACACAGTGATGGAAATTTGTGAGGACGCTACTTTTAAACGTGCAGATATCATGGATAAAGTTCTACCACCACGCACTGACGGTATTAAAGTTAAGAGGAAAGTCGGAGAAGGCTTCAATTGTTTTAAACTTATGTTTAACATTACATTATGGCAGCGATATTGTTATAACGATAGACGACCTACATTCTGAACAATAGGTAACAAAAGAAACCCAACTCGACAAAGATTTAGATGATAAGGCTAATAAATAAGATCTAGAGCTCATGATAAATTTCGCTAAAAGTAACTATATTAACCGCAATCCTAGACCAACAGTATCTCATATTAAGTTTTCGTAAGTCTTGGGTTTATTTACACAATGCCTGGTCCCTTATTCTGGTAAATTCATTTCGGGTAAGGATAATAGTAAATCTTTTACTGTAGCCACATCTTTATTTACACATGAATCACGGACTTTGTTGGTTATTCTATGAGGAGATATAACCTGAGGCAGGTGGAGAATAACATTTACCGTTTCTTTGTGTAAGAATAATTACAGATATGTTTATTATGACATTCATTTTCTCAATTGGTTTTATCTGATTTTTATTTAGGGTACTTAGACTAAAGTGGTAATTGAAAGAATGATAATGGTAAAACGATGCGATGTTAGTAAAATATATGTTTTATTATTAAATTTCAAACAATACTGTAAAGAAAAGACAAGAAATTCAACAGACATAGGTATAGAGCTAAAACTCCTAAACGTAATATCATCGCCAACAGTAATAAATGACGTCCCGAACCATTCTTAGAGCCATTTATCATCTTTCCGCCGTCGTCGGTACACCCGTGATAAATTTAAGACAATCTGTAATCCTTTGTTTACATTGTTAACTAAAATCTGATTCTGTTGAATCCATCGAACTGAGATTAAATTACTCGGATAGAGGATATAGAGAAACTTAGTGATTCGATAACTATGTACATGGCAGCAACAAGATTGTACGAAGCAGTTTTAAGATAACTTGATCAAGAAGCTACAATGATAGACATTTATTATCTTGATAATCTAAGATGATACACAAGTGTTATCTCTGGAATTGACTAAAATAAATCTGAGTGTTTTGAGAAACTTAAACACAATTATAATTACCAGTTAAAGATAAAAGCTTTTGATAAGATCACAAACGATAATAACAATTAACCTGTTTCAATAAATCATGAATCAGATTCATTCTTTGGAAAATTGAAAAATTGAAAAGTAATTTTGACGTGGTATTAGAATTTGCGACGCGCGATTTAGATGACACAAGCTTTAAAATGAAACGACGTTGAAACTCAGTAACGGGTGAAACCAAACTTAAGATAACGAAATGAAAGGACGGAAATGTTCAAAGGAAGCTCACGCAGATTAATTACGAGCAAATGACACATTAATGGCTAAAAATATAAAGGTAAAGCGAAAAACCCCTTTGAAACAGAAAATAATAGATAATTCGAGAAAAAAGTTCCAGCGTAGTCGCCCTTATACAGGAAATATAGAAGGTGAAGTTGTCTTAACTAAAAGACTATTGAAGTTTTAGTTTTATAGCATACGCTCATCCGATTCTCTCAAAAACATATGAAAAGAGAGGTGTTCTGAAAACGGAAACAAACTGAGGTTCTTGTGGACTAGTTCCAAAACTTTAAAGCCGTTTCGCTAGGGCAGTCAAATGAGTCTTGTTGGATTCTGTTGGCCAGTTACGAAGACCCATTAATAACACTCGGTCAGGCCAGCCTTTACATGAAGCTATTAGCATATTCAGTTCAACACAGAAACAACTTAAAAGAGATTACACGAAGCTTAGAAACTTTGAGAACGATAAGATAAAGGGTTTGTTGGGTTCAAACAAACTTTGTAATATTGTATAAAAAGGTTTAATATTAAGCAAAGAGAGTTTCATAAATTTTATATTTTTTTTTATTTATTTATTTATAGGCAACGCCAACAGCACACATAGTAAACATTTTATTTATCACTTACAGGTCTAATTAAACTATACAATGTGTGCCATTTATTATACCTATTTTTTGTGCATACACTTTTTTCTTCTAACTAACCTATTATATATTTATAAAGTGTTACAACTAGATCCTGTAATAATTAAAATCTGTCATGTTTTCAGTAATATTTTGTGGGCTTTCAGCTATATAAATAAAGCAGTAAAGAAAATCACTTAACAAATAAAATGGTTAGGCAAAGTGTGACGTAATCGGAAGCACACAAAGCCGTAGATCGAGTGTACACTAGGGATTTGAATATTGCCCCCTAAGCCTTTGCGTCGGGAAACGATGAGTAAGGGCTCGCAAAAAACGCCAACGAGACCGTAATGAAAGGTCAATTCCAGAGAATCGCATATTCTGTCGATATTATTAGAGAGAAGCGATTCGAATTCAATATCAGGTCTCGTTACCAATATTTTATTTGACAAGGGTTTGAAAAATATGAAAAATAAATATTTACAGCGTAATCGGCACTGCTATTAGATAGCTACTCCAGCTTATATCAACTTTAGGGACGTTTCTTCAATAAATTTATGAACAAAGAATTGCAATCAAAGTTGACAATATTGAAAAAACAATATTGTTTCAACTATTCCGCAATTTGAAATTCAATTCCAACTTATACAGCTTCGGAAATTGATGACTACAAACTAATAGTTGGACTAAACAAAATTGAATTGTACCATACGGAGTCCGCTAACTTTGTAGAACGAAAACTACACTGTAAGCTGATCTATCAGAACAAACTCCTAAAAGTTGATATCGGAAGTACCCGTGGCGTCATACAGGCAACTATCGCGTCTGCAAGGGAACATAAACCCTGTGTGTTAAGGGTTGTGGGAGAGAGAAGCGATAATGGCGTGGCGTCTGCAGCGCGTTACATAACAAGTCTCGTCTCGTATTGATCGCTGCCCTCCCCCGCGCGGTTCCACCCCCTCTCGCGAGGACCAATCACAGAGCCGGCTTTAATTTTAATTTGATAGCCGTTAAGTACGGCTATGCTTCTGATTTGTCAGCTCGTTTTGAGTCAAGACATTAATTCAATAGGTGATTTTACATTCAGATTTACTGGTTTTTATATAAAACTGATATATAACGATTTATGATAAAACATCATATCTGTGAATTACAATAAGTGTTTAAATGTCCCAAAAATACAGTTATCGGGAGTGAGTGAAATTATGTTTTAGGCAAATTGTCACACATACCGACCCCATCCCCTTTTCGTAATTCGGAAATGCAATAAACAGAACATTATGCTGATTTAAACGATTTCTTCTATGTCTTGGCTTTAACATCCTCTCCTGTGTTCATTTAGATAGTCTATTGTGTCATTTTGTTGCATTAATCAGCTTTTTGATATTTTGACGTAGAACTATTTTAAACCTTTACTATTTACAACTTGTGTCACTTACTACTACTCCTACTACTACTACTCGTAAGCTTTTCATTCATTGTTCAAAAATGCTTGTGGCAGCATTATCAGAACTTTAAAGCTCCGCAGCCTTAGGACGAAAAACTTGAACAATAATACGCTTGAGTTCTCCGGAAACTGAAGGATCGGGACTCCTGGGAACAGGGATTATATGGAACCACTAGTTGGTATATTGGTACTGGGGAGGCAGATGAAATGGAAGGGGGAGGGGGACGAACAAACAGAAATAAGCGGTCGTTTATTTGAATAAATCCTAGGCTAGTAGGAATCAAACGGGTCTCGATATTACCTTTATTTCTTCTATTGAATAAATGATTTTATATTGTCGGTTTTATATAGGAGTTGAGACAGTAATTTTTCATTGAAACTTTAAACGAGTCGAAAGGGTGGAAAACGTAGTTAAGTTTTTTATACATTCATATTAAAACCTCTAAGTGTCAGGATTGGGTACATTTTCTATTGAATCAACCGACAGTTTATATAAGATTCTAGTAGAAATTTGTAAATTTAGAAATCAGCTACATTTTGGTTCACTCCGATCATAAAACCAATGTTTGTCATAAAATCATTGTAAGCAACATGGCTTTTTTGATTAAGTACTTTTCTTTTTAGAGGTTATAGAGCCAACCCAACCGTGTCCAGCCCCTTGATACTGAAACCGCTGCACGGTCAGCTGGATCAATACGGATCAGTACGGCGCCGGTATGTAGGTCTTGGTCAACTCATGTCCATGACAACTTATACAGGGTTACATGGAAAGTCGTGCTAGATCCGTTAAGGGCGTGGAGTACCTATCATTTCTGACTTATTTTACTAAGAAACACCTTACCCTAAACTTAACCCATTTCGAGATATTCGACTTTTAAATTTTTATTGAAAATTGCAGACTTTTAGGCTACTAAATTTATTATTGTTTTTTCTGTGCATCTTATTATTATTATTATTGCATTTTTACATGGGCAATAAGATGCTTTAGGACATCAATCATTAAAATAGTGCATAAAGTTAATTGAATAGATCGTAGTAGACAAGTGAAACTTATGAAATAAAAAAATGTTTTAGAAGGTTTATTTTTCTCTAAGGGATATCTAAAAAAAATATTATGGCACTCGTTCGGCGGATGTTATAATAAATATCTACGTTTCAACAGCTATCTAACGACGTATAATAATCTAGGGTTTGTATTACATTTCGTGGAAAAAAAGTAGTTGGGACGCTCCAGGTTGCAGTTCTAACGGTCCCGCGCGAGCAAGACAAGTGAAGATTTATGTAGATGCGAATGAAAGAAAAAATGTGTAGAGACCGGCTAGGGCTGGGAATACAACAGGGGAAATTGTTTTGGTTGTCAGTCTGCTTTTGTGCTTCGTACATAGTGAATGTGATATCGTTTTGCTCTTTTCTCAACTTGGCTGTGATTCTGAACTATTTCTTCTGATTTTTACTACTGTGCTCGTTAACCGAACTCTGATTTGTACCTGTGATACGGAAATGTTGAAAATGACGTCCTAAACATCTGAAGAATATGCTGATGCTTATTTGTTACGGATACTGCGATTGTGTGTCGACAAATAAAGCAAAGCAAGTCAAATAAAGCAGAGTTCGGTTAACGAGCACAATAGTAAAAATCAGAAGAAATAGTTCAGAATCACAGCCAAGTTGAGAAAAGAGCAAAACGATATCACATTCACTATGTACGAAGCACAAAAGCAGACTGACAACCAAAACAATTTCCCCTGTTGTATTCCCAGCCCTAGCCGGTCTCTACACATTTTTTCTATCATTCGCATCTACATAAATCTTCACTTGTCTTGCTCGCGCGGGACCGTTAGAACTGCAACCTGGAGCGTCCCAACTACTTTTTTTCCACGAAATGTAATACAAACCCTAGATTATTATACGTCGTTAGATAGCTGTTGAAACGTAGATATTTATTATAACATCCGCCGAACGAGTGCCATAATATTTTTTTTAGATATCCCTTAGAGAAAAATAAACCTTCTAAAACATTTTTTTATTTCATAAGTTTCACTTGTCTACTACGATCTATTCAATTAACTTATGCACTATTTTAATGATTTATGTCCTAAAGCATCTTATTACCCATGTTAAAATGCAATAATAATAATAATAAGATGCACAGAAAAAACAATAATAAATTTAGTAGCCTAAAAGTCTGCAATTTTCAATAAAAATTTAAAAGTCGAATATCTCGAAATGGGTTAAGTTTAGGGTAAGGTGTTTCTTAGTAAAATAAGTCAGAAATGATGGGTACTCCACGCTCTTAACGGATCTAGCACGACTTTCCATGTAACCCTGTATATAGAACCTTATATTTAGAACCATCGACCGACGAGCATCGTAAAAATCAACGAAATTGAATAATATTTTTTGATTTTGTAAACTGGTTGACCATTTTATTGAACTAATACTGTATATTAATTGACGATTATCTACAACATACCCGACATGATACTGTAAACCTAGTTTTTAAGAACGCATAACTCAATACCATGTTGCAGTGCCCATATTTTCGTTACACTAACGCATTGGCTGTGTTGAAATAAATTCAAAACATATTCATTTTTGATTTGATTTGAATTGAAATATTTATTTTCATATGAAAAACTATCGAATATTTTCTATACTTATTTTTCATCGCACGTTAGCACTTAATCAATTTATTCCGAGCTTTGCATTTTTATTTATTTTAGACGTTTAACTAAAAATTGGGGTATTGAGTTGTATGCCACGTCATAGATTTTTATAAGTGTGATGATGGCATGGTTATTAACAGCGACAAATAAATTGATTTCAAAAAATAACTGTTTAGTGTTTTTTAATCAATTTAATTGTCGCTGACCACCACTTAGATTTGATCTTTGACTTAGGGCCGGTTTGTCGAACGATGATCAACGAAAAAATCTAATAATTACTATGTGTCAAACTCGGATCAATCGTGATTTGGGTTTCCAAAAACCGGCTGTTATTGAGCCTTTTTTTGTAGGCAGTCGAGTTAATATTGTTTTAAACCTTAAATTTGTCAATATGTCGCGTTATACCAACAGTATGTACAATTTTATAACCTTCGTTACACAATCATGGCATCGTTGTTAATCTGCACCGCTCGTGGGTTCGGATCCGGTACGATTGTTTGCGAATCCGATATCCGGATTAAGGTCGGGCGTGTTCGGAAAGCCACCGAGGGCTTTAAACATGTATTTTATATGTATTTAACGTCTGTATGAATTTGAAAATGTGTATATAAAGTAGTATTTAATAGCATTGGTTTATTTGGCTTTTGTAAATGTTATCAAATAAAAAACGATTATAATAATTTATAAATACATTTTTATGGGCATTTTACACATTACACTCTAGTCCCAAACCAAGCAATGTTTTTTGTAAATACATTATAGAATATATAGTAACCCCGAGACAGTTTGCTCTGGGTGAGAATCGAATCCACGACCTACAGATGAGCTATGACCTCAGTTGGTATTAACTCTTTCTGTCATGCCTGAATCTCTTTTTTTGTATAATTTATGAAATGATATAATTTTATAAATCATAGTTTTTTTTCTAAATAATTAATTTAAGAAAGCAGAGCCATACAAAAGCTACAGATCAGCAATTCCCTTCAGCTCTTCAATTAGCGTGTACCTGATGTAAAATTGAATTTCCTTGTTAGCTTCCGCTTCCGTCCGACCCCCATAAAACCTTCTATTAGATTCCCTTCAATACTACCCTCATTTGCTTTTAGATGGTCAAGGATATTGGAATTAAATTGATTAAATGATAATAAAATAAAAAAAGAGTTACTACTTTATCACCAGGCATGGTAGATATCCTCTCAGATTTAAGGGATTAAATGGTTTGATTAATTAAATTTAATCCAGTTAGAGCAAATAAAACTGAGGTCTACTGTTTGGTGTGTAATGCCTTGACAGAATGGTAGGTAATTAAAAAAAAAACACGTCATTAATATTCTATTCACCGATTGTGAACCATATACATTGAACAAATGAAATTAATTTATGTGAACGGAGCTACGGCGTAGCTAGAGGCTACGTGATTCTACGACTAATCGCTACGTCGTAGCAAATGAAGGTTATTACCCCCACGTCGTTATTTCACCAACATAATAATATCAAGATCCTTTGAGTACGTACATATTATATTTAAGTTTATTTTTACTCTATTAATGTTTTATGTGTTAGAATAAAGATTCTTGAATAGAGCTTGAAATTTATAAGACTTAAGTGAACGTAGCCAAGGCACAGCATGTTCAGAAACCAAACACCCCAATAAAATAATCCCCACATTATCGTCACATGGTCGTAAATCAATGTTTACTGTCCTAAAAAATCTTTTATCCAGTATTTTCACGTCACCCGCAAACACCTTCGTCCCCAAGGAGTCTTAAGAAGCTCCCAAAAGTTTACGCAACAGAATCGATACCGGAGCACTGAACTCGCAGGCTCTCGCTGGCAGCGAGCCAACCACTCAACGCACAGAGGACGACACTGAAACTGCGCGCAACAATAACACCTAATTTGAGGATGATACAGCTCATATTCCTTTGGAAACAGCAGATCAACGTGATTTTACGGCGAGTCGTATATGAGCTGTATAAAATGGAAGTTAAGACAGTGACATAAAACTCGTTTTAGATTGAGAGGTCGTTTTTAGTGACCGTACACAACTGGGCGCTGAAGAGAAATGTAGCATTCAGCGCTTGGAGAATTTGGCAGTTATTTAAAAGTTAGTTATTTAAGGTCACAAAAGAAACGCAAAGCGGCATTGATAAGAGCGAGAAATAATAATGATATCGAGATAAGCTCAATTTCGTATGTGAAAAATCATCCGGTTGTGAATCATGTGGTTCCGAAGAAGAATATTTCTTACGACACAAATTTATTTATTTATTTACTTATAGGAAAACCCACAGCACAAAGATTAAAGAATGAGACAGAACAAAATAGAAAACATAAGGCCAATAAAAGTCCTAAATAATAAATAGTCCTGTAATAACTAAAGAAGCTTAACAAATCAGTTAAATTAAGGAGGAAAACCTTTATTTACAATGAAACCATAAAACCAAGAGGTAGATATACGATACATTGCAACACAAACAAATTGCGTTCAATAAACTTAACAGAACAATAAAGAGAGAAAACAGAAAAGCAATCTAGTTCGTTTCTAGACCACAATGTAAACGTAAACGTAAACCTAACAAAGGTACCGCAACTAAACTAACAAACTATACACTTGAAATAGATACAATGAAAGACGAAAGCCAGAAATATATAACAACGAATAAGTGACCACAAATCTGAGGCTTTTAAAGACAATAAGAGAAGAAGAAGTAAAAATTAATTACGGTTGCCTGGAAAAAACCGCTACAGCGATATGGCCGCCCATTGTACTAAATTCTAAGTTTTTTGTACTTTCCACTGTGTAATAAAGTGTTATATATCTCTCTAAAATAACCTCTAACGTAACCTAACCTCTAAAATAATCAAAAATCTTATTAATATTTCAACAAAATGACGGTTCTTAAAAGGATTTCATTTTCAACTGAACATCACTCAAAATGAGCATTTTATTAAAGCCCAGTTATTTGATATGAATTCATGAGCCAAATAATGAAGATGAATTAATTTCTAGGAGATTGTGTAGGTACAATTAGATTTTATCGTAATTAAAATGTTTCCATATTTAAATTATACTGACTAAGTATAATTCTAGAACTCGATAATATTTTTATACAGAGGCAGAAAACAGAAGAAGTAGTAGAGAAGCAGTTGACCCACCTGATGTTAAGTGGTAACCTCTGCATATAACAAAGCATTACCTTAGCTGCTAACCGTGTAGCTACATCAAATAAATTGTAATCAATAAAATTATTTCATCGTTATCGCATTTTTCACAGCATTTCAAACTAGAAAATTAGACCATGTGTAACAAACTGTAATATATGATGCAAACTACTTTTCTAAAGCTCGATGAAATAGAGCCCAATACCAACTTCAGCTCGCTAGCCAATTTAAAACTTCCCGTGATAAGAGAATGCTTTTATAAATACATTAGGATGCTTTTAGGGATGAAAAGGATAAAAACATTTACTTTATCTCAAAACATCTCGACGTTACCGATATCAATTATTAGTCGATAGATATAGAAATACCAAAAGTTGCAAATAAATTCGAAGATTTTCATAATAACGCGAAATTCACCAACCGAAGCCAGTTCTTGGTATGAAAATCAATTACGATTTGTTTGGATTGCTACAAAGAGAAATCTGAAATAATAAATGAAATGTCTTCCATTTGGAATGCCCTGAAGGGAATTTACAATAAACTGACGGCATAATATCTTCAAATAAGAGAGATATAACTGACAAATAAGGGTTGAAAACACGAATTCGTGAACTCAGCAAATCAGCGGAATCTTGCCTCTTTCTAACAAAATGTAGCATCCTTCCGTGGGGACAAAAGGTCTGCTGTTCCGAAGACATATTACTGTCGTTGACATTTTCGCACGAGGGGTTCACAACTCGAGGTCCAAATTTAGGAGCAAATTTATTGTATGAGACTGTGAACCGCATTTGACCGGCCTAGAATTCTAAGTGAGATATATGTATGTTAAACAACAAAGCCAAATAAATATAAGAATATAATTTTGAAGAACTTATCCCGCTTAACGTGGGATAAGAAAGAGCAAGGGAATGATGACGATGAATTGTGAAGAACTTAGTTCAAACTTTATAAGTCACTACCTAGTATAAAGCTAAGAAATAACTGAAACAGAATATAACTCCAGGCCGAATATACCACAAATAGGCCCGAGATTCAACAGAAGGTAATCACTATGAAATGGTGGAGAATTCCTTCGTTCATAAAATGCAAACAGATCCTTGAAGATTTCCGGAATCCCTGGTGAGAAGGCAAAGAGCCTACTCTGCATATTTACGTACTCCGGTCCATTACCTTAATGCCAAAAACACGAAACATTCTTTTCGAAAACCCTGATCCATAAATAAGTTCAGGAAAATCCCAAAAGCCCAAAGCAAGCAAAAACAAGCGTCTTAGGCAAACATTTAGTCGAGATAACTGCGGAGGTACATTACTTCGTCTTAATAATGAAACTTGAAAGCTGGTTGGACGTTGGAGTTGAGGAGATATTCTTAGGTCTAGCCTTCGTATAAGCTGAACGACAAGCGGTTAACAACACCAAAAATAATTTTACTACAGCTGATTGGTAAAGATTATGATAGTTTAGCAAAGAATTGACAATTAGAAAAAGACGATATATATCTAGTAAATCGTTGTGATTCTAAGGAATGATATTAAATTCAATTTGATCTTATCGATGTAAAAGATAACAGCATGCAGTGTACTCTCATCCAGTATTATCATCGTGTATAATTTAATTCTAATATCGACTCTCGGCTTGAGTAACGCTACACGCTATGCTCGTCTCAACATCAAAGTCGAAGCGCCTGGTCGCGAAGAGGCCGGGCAGGACATTTATTTCTGTCGACGACTCTTTCTAGGGTAATTGGGTAACTTGATTTGAACTAGGGCAGCCAATTTTGATGCCAACCTTATTTACAAGTGGTACAATATTCTCACCGAATTCACTACAACAACAATATACAAGCCAAAACTTTTTGATTAGACTTTTCGTCAGTATTTTTTTATTTAAAAAGCAGAACGAATCTTGTCAGTTAAAAACTATATCATTTGGATTAATATTATGGTTACTTACAACTTTTTAATTAATAAAGATAGTAATATAAGCTTTTTGCGAAAAGAGTGAGAAAAGATAACTAGTAACAATCCTAACAAAAACCATTCAAAAGCGATCGAAGAGAAAATAATTAGAACTTTTCAAAAGAAAATATCTCGAGTCTTCACGGAGATCCGAAAGTAATACAGAACGGTATTAAATCTGAAACCTCAATTTATAGGTGTCGGGGAAGATGGAAAAATATTTTCTTATGATAACGAAATCTCTCTGGCTTCAAATTTGCACAACCTTGATGTACTAAAATGCTTCTTTTTCCTTCGCCAGACGACGTATTACATCACAAGTCAGGATATTTAGGATATTCAGAGGGCTTAGTCCGAGCTTGTATTATAAAACTCCCTACTTATATTAGAGCAGAGAGTCGTCCTGGTCCGTCCGTCGTAAGCCCTCTGGATATTTTTTTAACAGTTACTGTGTAAATGTATGATTTTAATTTTTTAAGTTAAAATAATCCGGCACGTAATTAAAACAAACATTGTATTTCTTATCATAAGCTCACTAATCGATTAAGTTGAAAAAACGTAGATTACAGTGTTTTGTCAGAAAAAAAACAGAACAGTAAAGCTCAGAATCGATGTTCCAGGAAACCCACGCCTGCGTCTTTCCAAAAACATTTTAGGCTAGATAATTCAATATATATTATCGTTCGTACCTCAGCGGGAGCCCGTAAGCCGTTTAGCTGTGACATCGAAATATAGAGACAGGTATTAGGTATTGGCGCCCAACGTGGGGCGGAAATTCGTTACTGTCAATGTCAACGTAAATCTGTATTTTTATACGATTGGGTTTCTTTGACGTATTGAGCTATGTGGTTATAATCTTAGAGTGCTCGAAACATACGTTTGTGCCACGCCTGGATAACCGTATTAGATACTTTTAAACACATAGATAGTTACTTATTCAACTAAACGGATTCCATTATTTGATAAAGCAAGTAACAAGACTTAAATCCTAGCGTTTACAAGTACGAAGTTTAATTAAAATCAGGAGGCGATGGTACGGTATAGTAACAAACTTAGATAAGCTTTAGCAGCATCACAGAATTCTCGTTCGCTCTAACACAGTTATCGGGTTCTAGAGTGCATCGTGTAAGGAAGTGCACAAACTCTATTAAGGCTTCGTTACACGCTGGGTCTATTGAGTGCGGGCTTTATGGAGCCTGGAAATTGCGATGGCTTCCTTGGATGTCCTTATTAGTTTGTTGTGGAAGGTTTAGTGATGTTACATCATGTTTTAAGAAAACTATGAATGATAAGAATGATGCAACTCAGGATTAGATAGATTAGTTAAGTAAATATGGATGGATAAGGATTTTTAGTTAATATACAGTGGTACGTAAATAGTATATAGATGGTATTGTATTGTTTTTATTGTACACCCCATAACAATATAATTGGTGATTAAAAAGTCTTGAAGGTAATATCAAAGACAAAAATGATCATAATGCACTTAACCCAAAGCTTAGGCTCAACTAAACGGATCACAAAGAGTACTAATGAATAATATAATACGAGTAAACTTTCTACGGAAAACTACTTTAAAAATCTGTTTACGATTGAACCCACAAAAACGTATTCTAAAATTAATGACACGTATGGCGAGCGAAATGTATTGAAACTGGTTAAAGTAGAAATTCAATTAAAAACCCGCATTTCATCTTGTTCGCTGTGACCCATCACGACCTATTTAAAATGACCTGATTTCTATGACCTACACTGACCTCTACCAGGGGTGGTTTTTGATTGGACTTAACCGTTTAGCTAAAAATCCGATCTCGCGTAAGTAATATGAGAGATTTAGTACAATCTTTTAGAGCGATATAATCTTATGAGCATATTTTTAAATGTAGGATGTTTGAATAATATTCATTCCAATATAGATAACTAGTTCAACTGTATGAAAACTTAGATACTTACTGAATAAAACGACTATATTATTAGTGGGGATTTCCATTTGAACATTTATTTATTGATTAAGCCATTTCGTGCCCAACCCTTCTTGAGATAACCCTTTGAATCTCAATTTTATGAACTTCCTACGCTCAGATATATTTGCAAAAAGGTCAAAAGCTTTTCCTCATGGTGGCTGAAAGTTCGACGCCATTTTGTCTAGCGCTTACAGATAAAGATCTTGACTTTAACACAACGCACCGCCTCTATACTGATTGATTAAGAAAACAAAAACGAACAGTTGAGCAAAGCTTAACAGATTGAAAGGCAACACAGCTACATAGACAAACACATTAAAATTACTGCTACCTAAATACTCTTAAAATTTTGCTAAACTTGAAGCCAATAGCAAAAGCCTAATTTGATTTGATATCTAGAATGCAATCCACGTTGGGGCGCCAATATATCATACCTACAATATCCCTATAATTCAATGTCGGAGCTAAACGGCTTATGGGCTTACCCAGCAGCGAGGTGAGTAATAGATTAATTTTGAGGCGCCTCATGATCTAGTTTTAACAAGGCTTAGACTAAGCCAATGCACAATTTCACGTTTACCGTACTACGTCAAGGTTATATTTATCGGATTATTTCGTATCATTCACGAATGACTAATTGTTAATTTGTTGATGTTTAACAGTATTAAAAGTACCTACGTAAAAGCCTATTTCAAATAATAAGATTCGATTACCTTATTGAAAAAATAAGGGTCAAATAAATACGATTGGCTCAATTTCAACTTATTTTTCGATACAGAGTGGGGCCTCTTTACTGGCTGTTAAAGGCTGTGTAATGTCCTAATCACATTAGTCCATCTTCCTCCGCGATTCCCATCCCATCAGTCACATGAGCCGGTCTCAAAGGTTGCGTCATGCCGCATTATGACTCGCCCCAATTCTTCTGAGCTGGCCCGAAGCCAAACGTGGTCTTGCGAATTTGCGAAGGCTTTGGACAAATTATAAGCATTTGACGGTGACTGAGAGGTTTGCAGACTCTGTAGGCTCAAGTTTACTTCCAGCTACAATTGGTCGCGCGGAACTAGCAACAAGAAACATCTAGTGAAATTCTAACCTCACTCGCGTCAGAGCCCTGATATTTATAAAGGGATTTATGAGTTTCGTAACCATGAAATATTACATGTTGTACACTCAGTGAAGCGGAAAAATGTGGTAAAGCAAATTTTACCCGTATTGTAACTTGGCGTTATTAATAAAGAATTGTATTGTATTGTATTGTATCTACCAAAATGGAACCTAGTTTTGAGTGTTTTACTAAATATTTTTTTTCACTTTTTATTTCAATCAGGCACTTTCAGGTTCACAGCGTGAACTCTGTGACCCACATAATATAATAACATTGTATTATCTATCTGCAACTTTATCTCAGCCCAAAAATAACAAATCAAATCGGGCGAGACGAACAGATAACAATGAATCCTGTGCAAAGCTCACGTCTACCAAATAGAGGACTCACAAGTCTTTTTCACTTTCGAAACTGTCGGAGAAATACAAAAAGAATGAAGAATATAATCCGGCAGCGATCACCGAATCGCCGGTCGCATGAAGTAATCCAATCAAAAGTTTTATCGCTATGGTTCGAGTTTTCGCCTTAATTGCGATATGTTTCGGAGAAGGCTACAGTTTTTGACCTGATAAGAGTTTCAAAATGTTTGGTGATTACCGACCTATCTAGGCTCTGGTCGCGTGGAACTGGCACCTAGAATCACCTAGTATGTAAGACGATTCTAAATGATCCTTGTGATTTTACTGGATAAAGTATTTTTGACTTTGACTTATACACTGATATAAAAAACCTTGATAAAGTTATTATATTCTAGTTAAAAGTTGATTGTTCCTGCTCAGTTACAGAAACATAGTTTAATTCAATTTAATGAACAAACGGAAACGATAAGGACCTTATATTAACGCGTTCTTGTAATATTAACAGAAAGAAAACAGAGGGTAAATGTGACAATCGTAAACGTAACGTATTGAGACACACTGCGCGCTAACACTGCAACGAACGACAGTATAGCTGATGTTGACGTGCAGTGTATCTCAAATACGTAACTGTTTACGATTGTCATATTTATACGTGCCCACCCCCCAGTTTGAAAATCCTGACGAATATTATACTCTAAAAGCGAATAGTAGCCGAAGTATAATCCCGCTCGCCGCACTTTCAGTAACGGCCCACTCAGGACAATGTTCATTAACTTTTATAGAGGACTTGCTGTAATGGTTCACTGGTGGTGGCTAAGTGCCTGACTAGCTGTTGTTCGTGATTTCTCGCCAAATTGTTACCTCTTAATCACCGAGTTTTTTGGGATAACTGATAAATGAAACTAATGATGTGTCAAGTGTCTGATTGATGATTTTAGCTAATGACCGCTAAGGGCTTTTCAAAGCTAAAATCTGCTAGCTACTGGTGTTTCAGTAACAAGAGAGGCACGACCTATGTTTTGCGGTTTTTAAGGATCACATTGAGATGTGTCTTCATCAGGTTTTCAGGTTCAAATACAAACAGCCCAATGATCATGGATTAATTTCTTCTCCACCTCTCCCGTTTTAATTTAGTGACATACAAGCAATAGGCAAAAAATTCTAGAGTTAAAAAGCCTCGAAAATGAAGCAGCAGATTGGCTAATTCGCCCAAAACTTGAGTCCTCTAGGTCTCTTTCCTTTGCTTGACAGTAAGACTAACCCCTTATCTTATAAAAAGTTAGCGTTGACTTTAAGTCATCATTACGTATGGTAATTAGTACTTCAAGTCTGCGCTAACTTTTTATAAGATAGACCGCTAGAATATACCTACTATTACGTAGACAAGACGAGTGAAAAATAAGTCTGCTAGGGAAAGAGTTACAAGGCATATTTCAAGCTAAAACTGTATACACAAGTAAATATAGAAATACGTACGTTCTCTTCAACAGTCTTCTTGATCTTAGCGCTGGCCTCGCTGACTTTAGCACCTGCCTTGTTGACCGCGGAGTACAGGAAACTGCCCAGGGACTTGGCTCCAGCAACTGCCTTGGTGGTCACTGCAAGGGGTAATTCAGGGAGTTGAGATATTAATAGAAACTGGCATCTACATTCATTAGACTTGAAGTTTTAATGTAATGATTAAAAAATAAAGCAAAAATCATAAAATTATAAGATAAATACTAACACTCTTGCATATCAGGAACTTCGATAGCATCAACTGAGAAATACGGTTTACTGTGCGCATCTGAAAATAATTTAGCAAAACAAAACTATAACAAAAATAATAGTCAAGATAAAAATAATAACTAAAGAAGTAAAATAAATGTTAAAATGGATAAAAGTGATAAAATGATGTTCTTTATATGACTAGATCCAACTCAAATTAAAGTTGTCACAAAAAAATATTACCTACACAAATATTAGAAATCATGATCCCTCTTTTTTCAAAGATAATTTAATTAATATGAGATGTTAGAGTATAGTATCTACATTAAAATATAATGAAAACCAAAAATAAACGGAGATTAACTAAAATCTAAACTCAAGCATAACATGTTTTCAACGGTTGTAAAAACCTGGATGAAAACCTTGATCAGAGGCTCGTATGCTGCAAAAATACTAAAGTCTCAAGCATTTTTACATAACTCTAAACATTAGCCAAAACATTAATAACCGCCGGTGTCTCGAACGAAGATCAACGAAAAAATCAAATAATTACTATGTGTCAAACTCGAATCAATCGTGATTTGGGTTTCCAGAAACCGGCCGTAAGTGTTGATAACCCAGAGTATTTTGCAGCATACAAACTTGTCTCTGAAACCAGCTTACAAATTACAGTAGACTACAAATGATAAAGAGAGAAGACCATCGTTCTACTGACCGTTGCCTACAGCTGCAGGCTGTTCTTCCGTGGGGGTGCCCCCGGCGGAGGCAGGCCGGCTGTCAGCGCCCCCTGTCGCACTAGGGGGGAAACATACAGCTTTATGTATTCGGTCATTGTATTTGATGCATTCTGTTCTGTAGAACACGACCATGCGTAGTGGAGAGTTTAAAACGTAATTTTAACTATACCATAATCAGATTCTTTTTAAAACTGAAATAGAGTAACTAGGGACAAACTCGGTCGCAGGTTTACAGATAGGTGTTTTAAATACTGTAGAAGTTTGAATAGAGACGCAAGCGCAATCTATCATTAATTTTTTGAAAGTCAAAGTCTTAATCAAGGACCAAGCACTCTTTGTAGAAATGTCTTGAATAAACTTACGTGCATACGTGCATCAAAACAGAATCTAAACCAGAAAGAGTGGGTGTGACCAAAGAAAGGTTGCTCTACCAGTAGCCGCGTTACGTAAACCACAATACTTAAGTTGCACCAATATAGTTCTCAACTAGCAAACTATACAGCGTCACTGCGCGTGTCTCTCGGATGCGATACCGTTACGATACGATTACGACTATCGCATTATTCGGAAACAAGTCTAGAAGCAGTCTTCTAGAGAAAATATTGAATGGTAAAAACTAGGAATTGCTAGGCCATATTCATAACTATCTTCCGCGGACGTGAACACTAAAAGAAAACGGATATTATTATTTATCTAGCTTGTTATAGAAGATTCGGTTACAGCATTGCGTATAGATAAATAAGGAGTCGTATACACAATAAAAAAGGGACTTAAGTAAGGTTTTTACGAGTTTTCTTGTGTCTTGAATCAAAGACGGATTATTTAAGGATAAGTCTGAGTATTTGTACATGAAAGCTAAAGCGACAATAATAGCGTTTGCAAGTTTTTAAGTTAATGCACGTATCGTTGAATGCATTTAAAT
The DNA here is from genome assembly GCA_932527185.1 of Ecliptopera silaceata. Classification (NCBI taxonomy): domain Eukaryota; kingdom Metazoa; phylum Arthropoda; class Insecta; order Lepidoptera; family Geometridae; genus Ecliptopera; species Ecliptopera silaceata. Next base: position 659,975 of record OW052210.1, read on the forward strand.
TCTACAGATATATAAGTACCTAGAGTACTTACCTAGACTCCTAAGCCTGTCTAATTAGTTCGTAAATTTGTTACCTAATAAATAACAAGTAGAAACCTCAATAAAGATAAAAACTATCACTAAATCGGTCTAAGGTATGCAGATAAAATAAAAAACTTAAGTATGCAGGCATACTTTTTTTGATCTAGTTTTCTGAACTAACTTAATGTTAAAATCTTAAGTACTAAGACCATAAAATATTATATGCACAAAAATGAGAAATAAATAAAATGGGGTTTGAGCAGAATATGAGTTTGCGGAAAGAGAGTGCCAGTAAGAAGTTAAAACTGTTTTAAAAGTATCGTTCAAATCATGCAATGTGTCCTGCCAACTATATGCACCTTATGGAACTTAATATATCATGACGATCAGGCTAAGTAAACCTCATTTGCTTATTCTAAGTGATCTGTAGATCTGTGCAATGGTGGCCTTGTGGGTAACAACCTAGCTCTGCTTTCGTATTCTACTCGTCATGCGTATACCAACGGATTTTAAGAAAAAATTGTACAATTCTTTCTGAAAAAAAAACGTACTGATGGCAGCCCGTGATTCAGGTCCGCCTTTCTTTTATTTTCTTCCTATTTATAAAGAAATATTTCGAATAGCAAGAAAATAGGGAGCGAGTGAAACATGCTCAGTTCCATGCGGTTTTTGTTGTATTCCCTTGATTTATGGCTCTCTTTCACGCTTAACCCTCATCAAAGGGATTTCGACTTCTGGAAGATTTCGGTAATGCTCAAGACTAGAAATTCAGCCCAGTCATGAGCGCCTATGATTCTCTTACGTTTTTTTACAAGTAAAATAAACTTATGCGAGCTGGCAACACTGCCCGAAACACTCCTAGAGTTACTTTTTTGTGTAAAATAAGCTTATGCGAGCTGGCAACACTGCCCGAAACACTCCTAGAGTTACTATGTTGTGTAACCTAAAGTTATTTAGGTACCTAATGTAGTATACCTTCATAGTACCATTAACTTGATTGATGGTTTTATAGAGTAGGTAGTATTGAAGCTTTTGCGTGTGCATTTATAAAGCTATCAGAATATTGTGATTTGTATGGAAACAGTGCACCAAAGCTGTGTAGATGACATTCAAGTGAACCATTGCAAATTAAAGCTATGATTTAGCTTGATAAGCAGTTCATAATTGAGTAAATAAATTATATATTTAGATGGTTGGCCTTGCTATAGATTTAATATATGAACCATTATCATTTAGTGATAGGTATTATTTTGTAGGTTAGGAAATATTTCGGTCTCATCTCCAAAATTAATAATCTTCTTTTAACAGTATAGAAGATATTCATGAACATGTTTGTAGTTATTTACATGCCGTTAAGATAGCATGACCAACCATCAAAAGAACGAACCAAACACCAGCAGTGACTCAATAATCCGCCAAACCCCTCGTACCTATTATACCTAGAATTATCATCATCATCCTTCCCCTCTAGTTTAGTCTCCGCTATTTCTGGTTCTGCGGGAACCACTTCTGGCTCGGCTGGTGGGGCTTCATTTTTCCGGAGACCGGGAACGGGAACGGAGCTGAGCCATCCTGTCATCTGAGACTTAACGTTGGTGATGAGCTCTAGCTTGCTGCCTCCTTTTGTAGGACTACTGGGAAATAAAATAAATCAAAAATCTTGTAAGAATTACTTAGGTACTTACATTAGATATCAATAATTTAAGTTATATTGAGCTATGAGAGTATTAGTTACTTTTTTTAGATTTTAAATTTGTTATTAGAAGCTGGAAGAATAAGTAAAAACTATTAAAATAGCTGCTTAACAGATTAATTGAAATATGTGCAATAAAAATTTCATGTTGAAATATTGCAACACAGAGGAAAAGAAAGCTCTAGTTGTCATATGACCTAGGTACCTAGGTGCTCTGGATTACAACTGATCAATACTACCTTGACCTAGTTAGCTTTTCATAATTTTAAAAGATTCCGAATTCTGGGTAGGGTAATATTATAGAATTTATAGACATCCAGTAGCCTATAAAGAATAAGGTCTTATTTCTGAATATAAAAAATATCAAGCAATCATTTTTCAGAAAAGCAGTACCTAGTAAAGTAAAAGCAATCAAACGAAACAAATCTATAAAATGTAAACAAAGAAATTCTCTCACCTTTGCTTCTCTCCTTCAACGACCGCCGAGGGCTCGCCCGTGACTTCTTTCGTAGGGGTGGGCACCTCCTCATCTTGGGGTTCGCCCTTCGCCGCCCCCATCCAAGAACTGACTTGATTTGTGAGTCCTGAAAACATCTTCACCAGCACTTACTAAATCGGAACTACACAACACAATCACACAGCGATTTCACTAAGCAGCGACAGAATCGCTCATGACCCGTGACGCGGAAGGACTGATGTGCACCCGTGGAACGTGTGATCAGCTGAAAACTAATGGGAAACCGCGATCGACCAGGAAAATTCAGGAAGACTCCACTGCGCATGAAAACTTGCGCTGCGCTATTTACTTAGGCACAGTACAGTCTTTCGAACTCACCACTCAACGCAATATAGTCTTACTTTTTACTATTGAATAGAGACTATAATTACTTATGTTACGGTTAAAATTTGAATAGTGTGGACTAACACCTAGGGAAAACTTTTGCTTTTTTGCTGCAAACTGTACACAAACTGTCATTGTGACATTGACTGCAAAAATATAGTCCACAGGTACAATATATCACAGAGTATGTTCCACCAGTTTAAAAACCTACATTTTACGAATAGTTTAAAATTAAAATGCTAGTTTTTCAGATAACTGAAATTGTCCATAATAAGAAAAAGTTGTTTTTTAACCCTTTCAACTGTTTTTATCGGTTTTGATATTCTGTATAATATATCTATATTTACTTAAAAATAAAAAAATGCTTTTTTATTATCTGCGCAAAATGCCAAAATCTGCCAGCCAAGTAAAAAACATGACATTTTTCAGAATTTTCAGATAGAATCGTAATTTTATTGTTTGCATTGAGTTTTTGCTAGTTCAGTGTTTTTGGAACAAATGTAGCTAACAGTGAATATCGTTTAGACTACATTCGAGGCCTTCTCGGAATCTTGGCCAATCTTGGTCAAACAAACAAAATGACAGAAGTACGGAGGATTCAGCTTCACCTTGGAAAATGCATAGAGGATTTGGACAAAATGCACAATGTTCCCGATTTGAAGACCAAGAGAGCGACACTGTATGTATCGAACACTATTTCAGTTCACACATCCCTCGTATTTTGGCCGTAACAATAAAATATCGCAATGTTTATTGCAGGTTATGCAAAACTGCTCAAAAACTATTTGAGAGCGCCGAAGATGCTCGTTCGAAGGGCGACGAAGAGTACTCGTACGTGTACTATATGAAATACCTGCGGGTGGTAGCATTCATCAGCAAAGACAAAGAATATCTGAAGGATAAATCCTACTTCACAAATATGCTTGGTGTTAAGAATCCTACAAAGGCTCTGGATGCTGCTGAGAAACTGAAGATTAGTTTGATTGACAGGTGAGATATGAGAGCAAAATGCATGACGGCTGACTCACAAGTAATCATAATTGATATTTAGTGTTATAATGAAACGAATTTATTACCAAGAATATAGGCTTTATCTAACTAAAATTTGTGCACAGAATGACAACTGTCACAATGTTACGACATCTGATATAAACTCTTCTAAATACTCTGAAGGAGTATTTATTCAGATACAGCACATTCTCCCACACTTAAAAAACATCATAATCTTGTAGGCGAACTGGAGCTCGTCGTTCTCTGGTTGAACGTCGAAGAGAAGTATCAGGGATTGGTTCTTCAATAGCATCTGAAGCATCCTCAAATTCATCATGCTCTGATTCAAATTCATTTTGTTCGCGTTCCGTCTGTGCTGATGGGAGAGGGGCGAGCTGTCTGTTAGAAATTGTAGTTTCGCGTCCATCTGCTAACCTGACATGGGAATAGGAAGGATTTGCCTCTATAAGCTCTACTTCCTCACACTCAGAATCATATTTGGAGCGTCTTTGGTTGTTCCGCATCAGTACTGGACCTGGCTCAGATAGCCATGTTGGCAGGGATTCCCCATTAACAGTTCGTCTTGGATGATTAAAAAATCTTTCGTGAGGAGTAGCATTTGTAGACGTACATAGTAAGGAACGAATACAATGAAGTGCAGGTAGTAAGACTTGTTCCCAGTCCGTTGTGTCTAATTCCATGTTCTTTAAACACAGTCTTATAGTTTTCCATAGAGTTCCATTAAGTCGTTCTACCTGACCATTTCCTTGTGGGTTGTACGGTGTAGTCCGACTGCAAGCCACTCCATGTGATGTTAAGAAACATCGTAATTCGGTTGACATAAAAGCGGTTGTTCGGGATAGAGAACAAGAAAGAGTTTTTGATATTAAATTGCTTTAATTAAATAGCGTTTGTTACATTTAGTTATAATTTATATAGGTTAGGGGACGTGTTCGTCAGTCGAAGTCGGAGGGCAAAGAGAATGAATTGCCGCGCCTCTTCTTCCTCTTGGTTTTGTCCATGTGTCAGGTGGCTCACGCCGTCAAGTGCATTATTCTGTCACGGGAGCTGACGTAGGGTACGATACGGCGCGAACATATTCCCGGCCGTTGAAAGCGGTCGATCCGAAAGCTTTCAACCGTTTCATGATTCTTCCTCGGAGGTAGGGAGTAGAACCAGTCGATTGAGTGCTCTCTTTCTTTCTCCTTGTGCGGTAGCTATATCCGCTACTCTCGGTATCTCGTAAGAGCCAAGGTAGAGCCGGCTGACTCTCTTGAAGAGCCAGCATAGAGGCGGTGTGTTGACTTCCATAATCAAGACCATATCGTCGGGCTTGAGATTTTGACTCTTCACTCGCCATTTGGTCCTTTGTTGTAGCTCGGCGACGTACTCTGGTGACCATCGGCGACAGTATTGCTGCTTGGCTTGTTCTAGGCGCTGGAACCGGTGGAGGCGATGCGTGCTGGCGTCCAGGTAGCTCGCTGAGAGCAGTGCCGTCATTTGTCTAACAATCAAAAGAGTGAGCGGGGTGAGAGGTTGGAAGTCATTAGGGCACGGGCTCAAAGGAAAAAGGGTTCGGTTATTTAGGATTGCCTCTATCTGTGAGAAAAGCAAGGTCAGTTCCTCAAATGCTAGGTGAGATAGACCTAAGATTCTAAGTAAATAAAACTTTGCTGATTTGATGCCGGCCTCAGCCAGACCATTGAAATGAGGAGCGTATACTGGAGAGAAGCGAAACTCAACGCTCCGACGTGTAGCAAAGTCACAAATAGAGGCACGATTAGACTGTAATAAACTACCAATTACTTTGGAAGCAGTTACAAAATTAGGACCATTGTCACAGTAAATAACCTTAGGCAGTCCTCTGCAGGTACATAATAAATATTTTTTAAAGTAAGTATGAATACATCATTAGTTACATATTTGAATTTAGAGAAATTAATTATTTATTTTATGATAGATTTATTTAGCTTATGAACTTATAGTGTTCATTTTGAGTTATCTTAGTGAGAATAGACAGATTTAGAAAGCTTATGAACTTATAGTGTTCATTTTGAGATTATATAGCTATGAACTTATAGTGTTCATCTTAGTGAGAATAGTTAGATTTATATAGCTTATGAACTTATAGTGTTCATTTTGAGATTTATCTAGGTTGTGAACTTATAGTGTTCATTGTGAATTATAATTTTTACAATTGTGATAAAACCTGAAAACTCTAGCATATTAGGGTCAACTAACTACTGGCACCAGAGGTGCATCCTCGGCTACCAAAGCAGGCATTGCTTTTGACTCGGGTAGGTCAACTGACTTATCAGTTGATTTAGTTAAATTAGGGGATAACCTTTCATTTTTCAATAAAAAATTACACAATAGGGGTTTAGACGGAGGTTGACTTTGAATAGGCGCAGGACCTGCGATGAGCCATCCTAGCTTAGAGCTTTGAAGCCTAGGCTTATTGGACCCTAGTGACTGCTGCCTGGAACCAATCAAGTCCCAAAACACGTCTGAGCCAATAAGCATATCAATAGGGGATGGATCGTTGAAGCTGGGGTCTGCAAGCTCAAAGTCATTTAGATTGAGTGAACTAGTGTTGAAAGGATGCTTAGGTAAGTCATCACATATAGTTTTCAAAACTAGACAATTCATAGAAACTTCAAAGGAAGTTGTATTGGATTGGATCTTAAGCGAGCACCGCTCTGGACTTAAGTTTAATGTGTTGTTACCTATACCTACAATACTGACATTGGATGGCTGAGGAGTCAGGTTGAGTCTTTGCTTTACACGCTCAGTGATAAAGGACGACTGGCTCCCGCTGTCAAGTAAAGCTCTAGCGGTAATGGTTTCATTAGTTTTAGGATTAATTAGGCGCACTTTAGCAGTGCATAGTAAAATTTCTTGTGAAGACAAAGAAGACATAACTACAGACTTAGATAGATTAGGATGGGAAGTAGCAGATTCAGACAAGTGTATTAGAGAATTATGTTTTTGTTTACATAACCTACAAGAACCAGATAGCCAACAACTTTGAATATCATGGCCTGGTCGGAGACAATTAGGACACAACTTTAATGAAGCAACAGTGGAGATCCTATCATCCGGCGTCATAGCCTTGAATGTAGCGCATTCGTAAACACGGTGCTTGCCAGTGCATACTAGACATGCAGGGGGGGCTCGAACAGAGGTAGAAGGCTCCTTAGATGTCACCAAAAAAGACTTAGTTTGTGTTCTATTATAGTCGCTGGGATTGTGAGAAACTTGTTTAGGTAAGGCTAATTTGTCTATTTTATTTTTGCTAACAGTTTCTAAAACATCTGCACGGTTTCTCAAGAATGAGAAGAAATCATTGAGTGTAGGTATATCAGCTAGTGAATTACGGTACTCTTCCCATTTAAAAACAGTACTGTTGTCTAACTTTGCCATTAGAAGATGGATGATTAGAACATCCCACTTGTCAGTAGGTAGACCTAGTGTGCATAGGGCACGCAAGTTTTTAGTAACATGATCAATAATGAATCTAAGAGATTTGTCAGTTTCTCGAACAGATTCAATTGCAAGAAGAGATTTTAAATAATTGTTAATTAATTGTCGCTTGTTGTCATACCGGTTGCAGAGGAGTGACCAGGCTTCACTATAATTGGTTTCAGAAATTTCTAGATTACTAAGTACTCGTGCAGCCTCATCCTCCAGATAGGAGCTAAGGTAGTGAAATTTGTGAACACTTTTAATTTTCTGATTGTCATGTATCAATGAAGAATAAATTTCTTTGAATTCTAGCCATTTATAATAATTACCATCAAACTTTGGAATATTTATAGTAGGCAATTTGAAACCTAAACTTTTACAACCATCATCATGCTGATGATGATGACAGCCATTGGAGTGAGAACAACTAGAAATATTAGTTTCAGCTGGCTTGGGGATGGAGCTGTGCGTTTGAATTAAATCTTGGGCAATACAAATGCAATTATCGAACTCTTGCTCAATTAGATCACGAGTAGTTAGTTCTACATCTTGATTTGATTCATTAATAATCTCTATTTGGCTCTGCAACCCGTCAAACTCAATGAATAGCGCTTCTAGTCTTGACAACTTCATCGCAAGTTTGCTGACCTCAACAGCAGAGAGACTGTCAAACATTACTATAGAATCTAAATACATTTTAAACTTAGTAACGCGCCCCTTAATGGAACCACGTTTTGCATTTAAATCTTTGAATTTGGCTTCAACAGTCATTGCGATGAAATATCAAGTATAATCAGTAAATAATTCAATTGTATACGATACGCTCCTCGTTCCGTAGTCCGGCGCGCAGTGGAGGCTCTGGCTTCTAATCAGCGAAGCAGGCGATCAGCTAAGCAGAGTAGATAGGTGCTCAGGCAATCGCAGACACAAAGCATACACCAGGCCGATGACCCAGGCAAGCTCAAACGCTGGAATCAACGTCAGAGAATGTAAGCTGGTGTTGTAGCAGATGTGCAATGCAGCGCAGGCAGAGGGCAGTATCTTTAGATTAAATGCATTAATGGGAATTAATTACTTAATTAATTAGTCAAGCATTACTGACCATGTTGAACTTGCTTATGAATTTATAGGTTAAATTAGGTTTAGACTAATTTAGTAGAAAATTAGATTTAGTTTATAGGCTTTAGTTGCTCTTTGCCCTCCGACTTCAATATAGGCTGCTTCTTATAAGCAGAATAAAGTTGATTATAGGTAAGCTTGGATTTAGCTTGCACTTTCCCAATGAATGAGTTGGCAAAATGCTTATCGCTAAATAAAATAGGCAGGCACACAAGGCCTAAGTATAGGGGAAGTTATAGACTCGATTTTGATAATTCACCAAGCATTTAGAGAAGCAGACACAAATTATAAACACAGAAAAAGGGGAGAAAACTAGGAAGAGTGATAGGAACGAGCTCACGTTAATGACGGTTGGCAAGGCAATGTAGGCAGTTGTCCAGGATCCACAGCTGTATTCTTAGTAGCTGAATAGGCGGCTCCCGGCACGTCGGCACGTAGGCGCCCACAATGCGCCACGCTGTCACGTCACTGAGTGCGCGCGAGCATGCGCGTGGCACGCGGCAGCAATGTAGGCAGTTGTCCAGGCTCCACAGCTGTCCTTAGAAGCTGATTAGGCGGCTCCCAGAACATAGGCGCCCACAAAGCGCCACGCTGTCACGTCGATGAGTGCGCGCGAGCATGCGCGTGGCACGCGGCAGCAATGTAGGCAGTTGTCCAGGCTCCACAGCTGTCCTTAGAAGCTGATTAGGCGGCTCCCAGAGCATAGGCGCCCACAAAGCGCCACGCTGTCACGTCGATGAGTGCGCGCGAGCATGCGCGTGGCACGCGGCAATCTTCCCGTGTCTCCTTCGCAGCTTGGCGGAATCCTTTTCGATGACCGGAAAGAAGTCTTCGGTGAGGATGAGACTTCTGCTGCTGTGTAGTCCGCTTCGGCTTCGGCGTGGTCTTAGGTTAGGACCTGTCGAACTCGACAAAGATTATAGTGCAAGTCAATTGCTGTCCTGTCACGGTCGCCACTTTGTTCGGGATAGAGAACAAGAAAGAGTTTTTGATATTAAATTGCTTTAATTAAATAGCGTTTGTTACATTTAGTTATAATTTATATAGGTTAGGGGACGTGTTCGTCAGTCGAAGTCGGAGGGCAAAGAGAATGAATTGCCGCGCCTCTTCTTCCTCTTGGTTTTGTCCATGTGTCAGGTGGCTCACGCCGTCAAGTGCATTATTCTGTCACGGGAGCTGACGTAGGGTACGATACGGCGCGAACAGCGGTTCCACGATCCGAATGTATGTACTGTGGTGCACCGTAAGTTGTGAATAAATCCTTAAAACATTTGATAACGCTGCCAGCAGAGAGATCCTTACATGGATATGCAAAAGGAAATCTAGAATATTCATCTATGATTGTTAAAATGTAACGATTCTGTGTATTAGTAGGTAGAGGTCCTTTAAAATCGATATTGAGCCTTTCGAATGGTGCAGTTGCTTTTATGAGATTTCCTTGCATCTTCGCAAATCTTGGTTTAATTTCTGCACAAATACGACACGCAGAAGTCATATTCTTGATATCTTCAAGAGAGTAAGGTAGATTTTTCGACCGGACCCAATGTGCCATTCGTACGACCCCCGGATGTCCCATGACTTTATGTAGCTCACCTAATTTATTCTGTGTTACTACATTCGAACACACACGAGAAAGTGTATCAGCCGTAACGTTTTCTTTACCAGGGCGATAAACTATGTCATATTTGAAATTTGATAACTCTAGGCGCCATCTTTCAATCTTCTCGTTTTTAATCTTACTGTTATGAGATTGCTTGAACATGAATGAGACTGAACGTTGATCAGTTATCAATATGAAATGTCTACCAATAAGATAGTGTCGCCATTTTCTTAGAGATTCAACCACAGCACTTGCTTCTTTTTCAATAGCAGAATGTCTGCGCTCCGAGTCACTAAGGGATCGCGAAAAAAATGCTACCGGACGCCCATTCTGGGAGAGAGCAGCCGCAATAGAATGCTCTGATGCATCAGTCTCCACGGTAAACGTCTCGTTTTGATTTATGTTAGTTAATGTCGATTTCATAATATCTGTTTTTATAGTTTGAAAACAATTAACTGCGTGTTCATTCATAGGGAATTCAGAGACTCTTGCCAGTGGGTTAATCTTTTCAGAGAAATTCATTATCCATTTAGAATAATGAGCAAACATACCGAGAGCTCTTTTTAAAGCTTGCAGGTCATTTGGGATAGGCAGACTCACTAGAGGACTAAGGCGTTCTGCATCTGGTTGGATCGTGTTGTTTTCAATTGTATATCCCAACAGTTTAATAGATTGCTGACTGAATTGACTCTTTTCTTTGTTCAGTGTCAAACTATATTTAGCAACAGCCTCCATAAATCGTTTCAAGTTCTGATCATGCTCTTCTTTTGTTTTTCCACAGATGGTGATGTCATCGAGATAAGCGTAAGTACTTGTAAGTTTTTCTTTAGAAATTACATAGTTCAATGTTCTTTGAAAAGCAGCCACTCCGTTAGTAACGCCAAATGGGATTCTAGTAAACTGGTACAAGTTGCCGCATGCTTCAAAAGCTGTGTATTTTCTTTCAGTCTTTATTATAGGAACTTGATGGTAAGCACTTTTTAAATCGATTTGGCTGAAAAAATTGTTTTCTGCTACTTTCCTTACAATAGATTCTATGCTAGGCAAGGGGTAAGCATCCAATTCAGTGAATCTATTGATTGTTAAGGAGTAATCTATGACCAGACGTTTACGATGCGTGGTACCACCAGTGACCAGTACTTGGGCACGCCAAGGTGAATTGCTTGGCTCGATGACTTTATCTTTCAGAAGTTTGCTGATTTCATCGCTTATAAATTTATTATCAAGCTCTGTATACTTTCGCGATTTTATGGCAACGGGTTTCACGTTATTAGATAAATTTGTGAAAAGTGAAACTGGAGGCAGAGCGGCTTCCATTACACTGCAAATCTTGAGCGGTTTTTGTTTGCCTCCGAATTGAATTTCAAGTGATGTATGTTCATTTAAAATATCATGACCAATGATTACATCAGCGCAAAGGTCCTCCAAAATGTATAGAGCCTTTTGAGCGTATGTGTGCTCGTTTATTTTTATATTGACGTAACAGAATCCATCAACAGACGTGGTTTGATTCTTCGAAGCCAGTGTTATATTTTCTTTCCATGGATGTCGTTTTAGGTTAAGCATCTGCGCAATTTTTTTGTCAATGAAGCTTGTGGTACTTCCACTATCAATTAAGGCATCAGCCACATAGTTGTTGATACTTATGGAAACTATGGTTTTACTCAAGCTCTTCGGAGACGCTGCCGATACTGCTCCAATATTATTTTCTGTTGTTTCCACTACAGCACTTGCAACAGCTTTGGAGACATCTTGACTTCTACAAACTTTAGCGAAATGACCCTTTTTTTCACATATTGTGCAAGTGGAGCGGAATGCTGGGCATTTAATTCGTTGATGTATATTTCCTCCACAGAAAAAACAACGTCTACGTGCTGGAATCGCAGTCAGATTGTGATCGTCTTTATGATGATTTGTATCTCCCTCTTCATTGCTTTCTATTTGGCTAAGCAACTTTGTTTGCATATCATTCGTAAAATCTTTTGAATTGCTTTCAGCCATTTCCAGTGACAATGCCTGATTACTCGCCTCCTCCAGGGTTATTTGTAAGTTTTCGAGCAGTCGTTGCCTTATTTTTTGTGATGTAATTCCTGCGATAAAAACATCTCGTATGTATTCTTTTTTATGGACTTCGGCATCAACCGATTTGAAATTGCAATCAAATGCAAGCTGGTGTAATGTTCGTAGATATTCAGCAACGTTCTGTTCGGGTTTTTGTTTGGTGGACGTAAGTAGGTAGCGAGCATGGATTTCATTTTTAGTTTTTATATAGATATTGTCCAGAGCACTGAAAGCAGTAGAATACTCATTTACTTCTCGAATAAATGAGTATATTTGAGGCGACACATTATTCAGCAAAATTTTTAGCTTAGTACCATCAGTTATAGTTTTATTGGACTCAGTCTCTACGGCGAGAAAATTTTGGAATGTATCCTTCCAATATCTATACTTGAGTTCGGCGCTTGGAGTTGTAGGGTCAACGTCAAATTTGTCTGGTCTAAGAAGACGCGCAAGAGAGGCCATCGTTCATCACGTTTTTATTAGTTAGATAAATTGTTATAATGAAACGAATTTATTACCAAGAATATAGGCTTTATCTAACTAAAATTTGTGCACAGAATGACAACTGTCACAATGTTACGACATCTGATATAAACTCTTCTAAATACTCTGAAGGAGTATTTATTCAGATACAGCTCTGGATGCTGCTGAGAAACTGAAGATTAGTTTGATTGACAGGTGAGATATGAGAGCAAAATGCATGACGGCTGACTCACAAGTAATCATAATTGATATTTAGATTGCAACAAAAGTATTGCTTCCAGCAAAATCAATAAATAAACAAAGCAATGTGTATGGTGTTTGGGCTAAATGCCAATGAAATCAATAAATTAGTTGTAAATAGAATTAGATCTTATAGCTAATTCTATTTACAATTAATTTATTATAAGCTAAAAACCACATTTCAGTAATATGTGTAATTTATGCAGAGGAAGCATAAAAAATTGCAATAGCTCTCATTTTCTGACCCTTACTGCTATCACTAAACCTGCATATAGTCTGAAAATTTATTGCAGATAGAATATAACAAAAGAAATATAAATAAATAAATATTCACGGATATCAAATCAAATCAAATATTTCTTTAATCAATAAAATCACAAGGATCATTTAGAATCGTCTTACATACTAGGTGATTCTAGGTGCCAGTTCCACGGGACCCTATATTTCACTCTAGTATAGAATGAGTTTGTTAATTCCATTTTTAAAACTCCCATTTTTAAGAATTTTTATAGATGAATAGCAATGCCATCATTACCATTCTTTATCTTTACATATTATAAATATCTTAGCTGTTTTCCTAAAACATCCATAATATATGGACTAGCAAATTATTTTAGCTGTATCGAAGGTTATGCTTCCTGTATTTTTTAAGTCAACTGAATGTAATCAGATCTGTGTACCTATCTAGATGCATCTAATCTTTCTATCTATATCTTGATATAAATAATGCAATTTACACCTTAAACTGTCTGATATGTATATTGGATAATGTGAACTGACACATAAGATAAACTTTACTATCAGAGGATAATAATTAACATAATAATTGATTCTACGATCATTGTTCCGATAGTCGTTTCGGCGAACGGTCTGATTGCGAAGAGCCTCGACCAACATCTAAAGAGGCTCTTGCTAGAAGGTTGGCTCAAGGGGCAGATGCAGAAAGCAGTGATCCTCGACACGGCACGCATTGTCTGGAGGTTCCTCAATCTGTAGCCCTAACCACCGGTAGCTTGGGCCTTGCCCCGCTGCTGGCGGCAACCTAGTTTTAAGTTTTTTATAATGTATATTGTAAAAAACTTTTTACTAAGATTTTAAATAAATGTGAACATAATAATAATTAGCGTAATATTTTATTATTGATGGTGCTTTTGTGTGCCAAGAAAACATCACAATAGATAATCTCAAAAGTTATTGAATCGATTTTATTGCAGGATTTGAACCCGCAACATTCCCATTAATACGGGGGTGCGATCACCAACCATGCCACTGATTAATAATTCCTACAGATAACTACTAGGGATTTCTTTTATGTCACCTGTGTTGAATTAAAACCATGTCTTGTTTTGATTGAATATATATTTTCCGAGCACTTTGAACTTAGAGGCTTCTAATTCTAATTCTTTGGGGGAATAAGATCTGCACTAATGTCCAGCAACAACCTCAACAACTCTCAACAACCCTCACCCCAGCCCGCCCAACTCCTTAAAGTAACAGAGGAGAACTTTGGGTTGGTGGCAGCATGGTTCTAGCATCCCTGATGTTGTGGTGAATGGCGATAAATCAAGACCCAATCAGTTCCTGCAGTCCTGTTTTGAACCTTGCTTCATTTGTAGCAGTGCAATACAATAGCACATGCTCTACAGTTATATTATCAACCTAGAGGCTTGTTTCAGGTATTCACGGGAGCAGAAAGTGAAGCGACTCAATGACATAAAAGAGAATGAGCTAATTAAACAAAAGATGGACGAGAACAGAAAGAAGGCCATGGAGGTGGTCGCTCTGAATGAACCGATTGCACCCGGATTACCTGGTGAGACACTCAAACTTACACTTTTGTTAATTTATGCATAAATATAATTGCTGATCAAAACTATATATACATAGACATTCATTTATTTACTACACAAGTAGCACACAAAACAGAAACACCAAATAAAACAATATTAAGGAACTTACTACTAGAATCTAATAATAAAAAATTGCTTAAATTTTAAGATATTACATATAAACTTTACTTAGAACTTTATTAAGAACCAAAATAGTTTATTCAGTAAATCACATGGATCATTTAGAATCGTCTTATATACTACGTGATTCTAGGTGCCAGTTCCATACCTCTGGTTGTATGAGAGAAACGGAACTAACCTAAGAGAACGGGCAACGGCCTGATTTCTACCATTTTTAATATGATCCTTGTTACAAACTAATGAAACAAATTTCCAGATCTAGACGAAGTAATAATAAGCAGCGAGCAGCTGTACCAGGTGCTGAAGGGCGGCAAGCTGAAGGTCATGATCCTGGACGCGCGCCCCGGGAAGGACTACCTGGAGTCGCACATCAACCATCCCGCCTGCATCAGCGTGCCCGAGGAGTGCATCTCACCCGGGTATGTCTTCAGAAATACTCTATTAAATTATAAAAGTGTTTTAAACAGTTTAAGTAAGTTAATATAAAGAACCAATCTCAAATACTGATACAGGGTTTCACAGAAAATTATTGTTTATGTTCGCAAAGTAGCTTAAACTAGTCATCATCATCTTCCTACCCTTGTCCCACATTATGTGGGGTCGGTACAACACGTCCTCTTCTTCCACTCACCTCTATCAGACGTCATCTCAATGCTCACACTTTTCTTACACATGTCATCATTCACACAGTCCATCCATCTTTCCTTTGGCCTCCCTCTACTTCTACATCCATCCACATTCATATCTAACACTCTTCTTGTAACATGACTTTCTTCCCTCCGCATGACATGCCCATACCACGCTAACCTATTACTCTTCAACTTGTCCGTTATGGGCGCAACTTTCAAACTTCCTCTTATGTACTCATTTCTAATTTTATCCATCCTTGTCACTCCACACATCCATCTCAGCATTCGCATCTCTGCTGCATGCACTCTCCTCTCATCCGTCCCCTTGGTTGCCCAACATTCCGATCCATACAGTACGACAGGTCTTATGATGGTTTTATAAACTTTTCCCTTAAGTTTAACGGGCATTCTGGGATCGCACGTTGTCCCGGTGACCTGTCGCCATTTCATCCATCCTGCATTTATTCTGTTTTTCACATCTCGGTCAATATCACCGTCGTTCTGAATGGATGAGCCGAGGTACCGAAAGTCGGAGCAGACTGGAAGGGGTACACCGGTTAAGGCTATAGATGCGAAACTAGATGGACCACCAAAGTCTCAAAACAAATGCTCTGTCTTTGTTCTGCTTATCTTTAGTCCGACACTCTCTAATCTCTCCTGCCATTTTCCCAGTCTGCTCTGGACCTCATGCGCATCTTCACCCACAAGAACAATGTCGTCGGCGAACAGCATGCACCAGGGTGCTTCTTCCTGTATGTCCGATGTCAGTGCATCCATAATCAGGAGAAACAAATAGGGGCTTAATGCCGATCCCTGGTGCAAGCCTACAGCCACACTGAACTTGTTGGTGACGCCAGCTTCTGACCGGACGTGTGTGCTAGCTTGGCTATACATAGCCCGAACTAGCTGCACATACTTCCCAGGCACTCTTCTCTCATTCAAAGCCCACCACAGAACCTCCCTTGGTACTTTATCATATGCCTTCTCTAAATCCACGAACACCATGTGTAAGTTCTTATGCACACGTCTGTAGTTTTCGCACAGTTGGCGAACTGCGAATATGGCATCCGTGGTACTTCGTCCAGGCATAAACCCAAACTGGTTCTGTGATATTTCACTCTCATGTCTCATACGTCTCGCTATCACTTTCTCCCAAATTTTCATACTATGCGACATTAGCTTTATTCCCCTATAATTGTTGCAGTCCTGTACATCACCTTTATTCTTGAAGATGGGCACCAGCGAACTGTTGCACCATTCATCTGGGATCGCCTCTTCATACAGCAATTTATTGAAGAACAAAGCTAGCCACTTCCATCCATCTGATTTTAAAAACTTCCACACTTCAGCTGGTATACCATCTGGCCCTACCGCCTTTCCATTCTTCATACTTTGCACAGCCACTCTTACTTCGTCCATAGTCACCTCTTTTACCACACCCATGTTCACTGAAACTTCCTCTAGCACGCCGCTCCAATCATTCTCATCATTCATCAATCTTTCAAAATAGTCCTTCCAGCGTTCTTTTATGTCTTCGTCTTTTGTCAATACCTTTCCTGCATTATCTTTCATACATCTCATGTTAACAATATCTCTTGCATTCTTATCTCTTTCTTTTGCTATGCGGTACAGGTGTTTTTGTCCATCCGGGCTCTCTAAAGTAGCTTAAACTAGTAAAAGATATATATCAGTTCAGCCACAATAAAAAAAAACCCGAATTTCTCGCTAGAGCGACACGTATCACCTTAAAGTCAATAAGTAAAAGTAAAAAATGTCTCTGTTCAATAAAAACACAAGGATAGTTTAAGAATCATCTTAAATCAATTATAACTATATTGTGTATTCCTTAAAAATATATAAATAGATCCTTAGAATGTGTATGTGTGTGCACTGCAGACTGTCGGCAAACGTGAATAAATAGATCCTTACAATGTGTATGTGTGTGCATGTGTGTGTCTATGATACATACACATATTGTCTGTGATACATACACATGTATCACAGACAGTTGGCAGACGTGAATGAATAGATCCTTACGATGTGTATGTGTATGTATCACAGACAGTAAGAATAAATCCTTACAATGTGTATGTGTGTGTATCATAGACAATTGGCAAACGTGAATGAATAGATCCTGACATTGTATATGTGTATGTATCATAGACAGTCGGCTAACGTGAATAAATAAATTTTATGATTTATTACCTTACGATGTGTATGTGTGCATGCAGACAGTCGGCCAACGTGCTGGAGCAGAGCCTGCCGGCGGAGTCGCGCGGCGCGTGGGCGCAGCGCGCGGCCATGGAGCTGATCGTGCTGCTGGACTGGAGCAGCGACACGCTCATACCCGGGAAGACGCTCTTCCTACTCAAAACTATACTGCTCAAGGTATTTTTTTTTAACCTATACTGTCCCACTGCTGGGCAAAGGTCTCCCCCAAAGCCTTCCACCTATCCCGGTCTTTGGCGATACTCCACCAATCCCTCTCCTGGGCGTCCAGATCATCCTTCCAACGCCTCTTATCGCTCAAGGTATTATAATATAATAATATTTCTTATAATAAGTTTACCCCGGTTTTTTCTTAAATTGAGTAGATAGAATCTAGAAACTCAATAATAATATTCGACGACCGATGTGGCGCGGCGGGCGAAGGTTGTGGGTTCGATTTCCGACTTGGGATCTTCTTCTTAATGTGTCGATGCTACAACTGTACTTTGTTGTAGCATCGTGTTGGAAGGATTAGCCAGACTAGACACTGCTTTACCGTGCCTAGCTGTTACCACGAGAAGGCTCTTGGGATAAATGTTTGTACGATCTGCAAATATTTATTCCGGGTGTTCTGGGTGTTTTATATGTAAAATAAAAAATATCTATCTAATGTAATGTATTAAGTATGTCAGTCTTCTAGTATCCATAACAAAAGCTTTGCTTAGTTTGGGACTAGAGTGTGATGTGTGATTTGTCTGTGAATTTAATATAGTTAATTGATACTTTTCCAGTGGGATATAAAAGTGCAGTACTCGCGGCCGCCGCTGGCTCTAAAGGGCGGCTACGAGGACTGGGTGCTGAAGTACCCCGCGCTGACTAACAACCCGCACGCCGCGCCGCCACGGCACCACGATGCCATGGACGACATGCTCGGTACACCACTAACTTCTTTAATAAACTATTGTAATAAACATCATATTAAAAACCGCTAGGATCCAGACCTAGTTTCTTGCCTGTTCTTCTAGACTCAGGTCGAACTGGTTTGATTTGAATCTTTGTGATTTTATTTAGAATAAGTACTAATTAAGTTTGAATAGAGTTAAGAATATTTTCTATAAATAACTACAAAGAAAATGTATATATTCTATCAGCACGCTAGTTTACATAATACAAGCACTGTGGCTCTACCATGAGTTGTCACAGTAAAATCGCCTGACTTTACTACAGTAGTTACGTCAATATTAGTATGACGAATTTTAGTACACAACTATCCGCTAGAGGCGCTGTACAAATCTTCATACATTTTTTTAACTACAGACGCTAGCGAGTGAGTAAATATAGTATAGTTCATGGTAGAGCTACTGTTAAGTTTGGGACTAAAGGGTGATGTGTGAAATGTCATTGAATATATATATTTTATACATATTAGAATGCAGAATGTTGTAAGACCGTTACTTATTGCAGGTGAAATAGAATACCCGGAATGGGATGATAATCCCATAACGTCACCGGTTTCTGCCCCTTCTGTCCCCTCTCACGGTCCGGGGACGAGAAGAGAACCCACTGTTGACAGGAGCAGTAAGGTAATGATTATATTTTTTATCTCCGATTCACTTTGCAAACGGACTACCACGTAAAAGCCTTTTTATTTTTCGGTTTTTTATATAACCTATGACACTCAGCAATAATGTGGCTTTCTATTGGTGAAAGGATTTTTAAAATCGGTTCAGTAGATCCCGAGACCCTTATAATTTAACAAATATACAAACACGCAAACTGTACCTCTTTATAATATTAATAAAATAAATAAATTAAAAAATAAAATAGCCTTTATTGCTGTTTCTTTTTACAATTAATATCTAACTAATAATAAAGTCAAAGTCAAGTCAAAGTCAAAAATTACTTTATTCAGTAAAATCACAAGGATCATTTAGAATCGTCTTACATACTAGGTGATTCTAGGTGCCAGTTCCACGCGACCAGAGCCTAGAAGAACGGGCAAGAAACTTACGGCCTGGTTCCTACCGTTTTTTTATATGATCCTTCTTACAAAGAATTACAATTAAACTAAATTAAGTACTGAAGTTTCAGTGCGTTTATGCCTACTTACTAAAACTAAATTAATTTTTCTACTTTATTTTAATTGTCAGGCAACTTGATTTTTGTGTTCAACAGCTTGTCTGTCGACAAAGGCCTCCTCTAAAGATTTCCATGTATTTCTGTCTTTTCGCTAAACGGGTCCATACCGAACCTACTATTTTCTTGAAGTCATCGTCCTCTTTATAATATTAGTATAGATTATATTATATCATGGGTGGTTGGTTAAAAAGTGTTATTTATTATGTAGATGGCCGCCCTGCAAGTGTACTCGGAGCGCTCTCGCAAGATGCAGCACATCCTGGAGCAGCAGGAACACATCGCCGACACCTCGCTCACGCTCGAGCAGCAGCGGATAGAGGCTGAACAGGTACGCATAGCACCACCCACCCTCATTAATATTCACTGAATATATACCTCTACAACACATAATAATTACAAAAGAAAACACAATTTATCGAGCACCAGCAGATAGAGGCTGAACAGGTACGCATAGATTCCACCACCTTCATTCATATTCACTGAACAGATACCTCTACAACACATAATTACAGAAGAAAAGACAATTTATCGAGCAGCAGCGGATAGAGGCTGAACAGGTACGCATATATTCCACCACCCTCACAAATATTCACTGAACATATACCTCTACAACACATAATAATTACAAAAGAAAAGACAATTTATCGAGCAGCAGCGGATAGAGGCGGAACAGGTACGCCTAGATTCCACCACCTTCATTCATATTCACTGAACAGATACCTCTACAACACATAATAGTTACAAAAGAAAAGACAATTTATCGAGCAGCAGCGGATAGAGGCTAAACAGGTACGCCTAGATTCCACCACCTTCATTCATATTCATTGAACTTATACCTCTACAACATACAATTACAGAAGAAAAGACAATATACTTAGAAACCACAGCAATTCAATTCATGTAATTAACGAGGCTGTACTTTATACAATTAATAAAAGGGCAGGATAAGGGATCCCATCTGTACCCCAAGTACGAGTTTGTGCACACAAGGATCGCAGAGACGCAATCGCCGAGCGCCATTGATTCTGTATGGATATCCAAGCTTCTCAAGAAATCTTCTAGGGGCGCTGCTTGGATCCCCATACAAAATCGGTGGCGTTCGGCGATTGCGTCTCTGCGATCCGTGTGTGCACAAACTCGTACTTAGGGTACTGTACCTTGAAAAATATAATGTAGTACAAAATGTATTAACAGTTAATAAGCCCATCCTTAAACAATAAGAGATGAACAAAAAACAGCCAACATAGTTAAAGTGCTCCTTACTTTAACTGGTATCGCGGGAAATGATTGGAAGTATGTAATATTAATATCTAAAAAAAACAGAATATGAAAACATTTTCTGTAAAACATGTCCACAACAATATTTATGACATAAAAACACAGTAAAAGCATTTTCTAATCCAATCAATTTGACGACCGGTGTGGCGCGGTGGGCGATGGTCCGCCTGCGACGCGGAAGGTTGCGGGTTCGATTCCCGCCTCGGAATAAATGTTTGTATGTTCTGCAAATATTTATTCCGGGTGTTCTGGGTATTATATGTATAATAAAAAATATCTATCTATGTAATGTATAATATTAAGTATGTCAGTCTTCTAGTACTCATAACACAAGCTCTGCTTAGCTTGGGGCTAGATGATGTTGTGTGGATTGTCCAGCATTATTTATTATAATCTTAGTTCTTCCAAGATTTTGTTGACGTTATTGTAATATATTATATTGTGTAGGATTGGGAGAAAGTCCACAAACAGCGTGAGATCGAGCCGCAAGACGAGATGCGGTCCATGTACAAGCTGCGCGAACAGGAGATCATCAGCCAACTCATGCAGCTCGAGAACAAGCAGTATGACATGGTGTGTACATGCATTAAATATCAATACATCACATTATATATTAACTAAACTAAAATGTACAAAACCGACTTCTATTGTCGTCGATTGACAAGTAATTTTTAGTAGTATTTTTTTAAAATTTTTACATTTATTAATTAGTGTTTATTGGTATATGTACTCTAATTCTGATTTAAACTCTAATTTAAATATTTGGTTCTTACAAATATTACTCAACTATTATGAAATTTTAATTTCTGTTTGACTTCATTTTTCTGAGCTGTTACGAGACAAAGTTCTAAAATAATACTCAAATATATATTTTGTAGGAGCAAGAGAATCAAAGTCTTCGAGAGAAGTTGGAGGAGTACCAACGGAAAGAGAGAGAGGAGGCGGAGAAACTAGCCGATAGCATCGCTAGCGGGCCCTCGCTCGAGGCACAGGGTAACTAACTACTGCTACTACTACCATAGTATTCATTACATGATTAAACAAAGGAGAATGGGCATTTTGGGTTACAACAATACCAAACAAAATGACCCTCAAGAACCCACTTAGTACGTTTGAAAGCGTTTTTACTGGCCAATATTGTACTATATTTACTAAATAAAAAATCCGTCCCATGGAAATCGGGATATTTCGATAAAATTGTTTTTCACTTAACTTCGTATTGCTCCGAATTCTGAAGGCCCACAAAAAATGCTTTTGATTGCAATTAAAACGGCATCAAACGGACTTAATTTGTTCCTCAAATTGTTTTAAAATCTGCACCGGTTTGGTACATCGCGAGTCGTTAGATAAGTGAGTGTTTGTATTTGTTGTTACATGAGTATCTCTGTGTGTGTAGAGGAGGCGTCGCGGCGGCAGGCGGTGTCGGCGCGGCGCATCGCGGTGGCGGAGGCGCAGCGTCGCCTGCTACTGCGCACGCGCGAACAGCTGGAGCGCGAGCGCACGCGCCGCCTGCAGCGCGCACGCGCCAACAGGAAGCCCACGCACAAGGTACCCTCCGCCATCCTTATGCCTTGATCACACGTACCGAGTAGCTGTATACATTTTGTTGGTGTCGGCGACTGGTTGCGCCGCCATGGTGTCCCGGTGAAATATAACCCTTACTGAGAGTAAATGCATTTATTTTTTACAAGTAGGCATGCCGTGACAGGCTTCCCAGCTCAGTTCACGCAACTCAGTAGTATCTCTGCCTTCCGTGCTGTGGATCGGGGGTTCGATTCCCACCCAAAGAAATGTTTATGTGATGAACATAAATATTTGTTCTGTGGGAATCGAACTCACGCACGACCCACAGTATGAAAGGCAGAACTACTTACTGCCAACAGAGCTGCGACGCCTGTCGAAAGAAGAAGCAATCAATATACATCTAGTAAAGTTAATATATGAATGTGCAGGATGACGACGGAGGCGACAGTTTCATGGTGTCTCCCTCCGACAGCCCGGAGGCAACCGACATATCTCGCTCGCACTCGTCGCCTCATATCGACAAGGTAACGCAATCACTCTCACTACTTTATCTCAAACTATTTTGGTACAAAACTAGACGGTGTTTTATTTTTAGCTGAAATTCTATAAGGTTTCAAGTCTGATTACCGCTTATAGTTTCTTTAAATAAGACCAGTTGGATTTTTTACCGCTCCTATCAGTAAATCAGCTTCTAAAGTTAACTCTAACAATTGTCGGTTCTTCGACAAACATGGCCAATTTTTTTTCTATTATATTACGTAGATATGAATTCATCTTACAGGCAATTTAACAAATATTAACTTTTGTTGAATAAAAACATATATAAATCTAACTTAAAATAAAACTTAAATCTAAGGAAGTATGTTAAATAGTTTATGGTGGTATTAGTATGAGTGAGGAGTGTTGTGTTGTGTTGTCAGGTGTCTTCGGATGAAGAGGAGACGCCTACACCGGCCTTCGACCGCAGCACCAAGCCGCACGCGCGCGCGCCGCTCTCCGACCGACAGCGGGACTTCCAACCCGTCTGGGGGGAAGTGGTGAGTGCAACACATTAACATAAATATCTAAATCAGAGATGCCACGAATAGCGAATTGGCCGAATACCGAATGCCGAATATTCGGCGCGTTGGGGGCGCGTTAGCAGGCCGATCCTTACAAGTGGTGGTCAGCAAACGAAAAACAATATCCGAACCTTTCGAAATTTGGAAAAGTTTATCTTTCTTCGCCTGGAAGTAGCGTTTTTAGTGAGAGGTTATTTTCTGGGGCTGGTAATGTTTACAATGAAAAGCGCAATTCTTTGCTACTTAAAAATGCTGAAAAACTCGTTTTATCCATCACAACTTACCACTGACCTCTCTCTCTCTCTCTCTAATTTGGAAATAAATACATAATTTTGAGTATAATAACGGGTCTTCTTTTACATGATTTGCTATTCGGATACCGAATAGCAAAAAAGTGGCCGAATACCGAATAGTTGCCGAATATTCGTGACATCTTTAATCTAAATACAGGCCGCGGTGTTCCGACAAACGTTGTGTAGCAGTGTCGGACTTGTATGTAACTTGTCTCTGAATTCGTCAGATTACTTTTAACGTACTGCCTAAGATGGCACCGGTCCGGTTTTTGAAAAAGAGTATGTAGTGTGTAAATTATGCAATCCAACAATTTACAGATCAATATCACTAAAAAACTGTTATAGGCATCAAAAATAAAGTCAAAGTCAAAGATTTTTTTATTCAATAAAATCACAAGGATCATTTAGAATCGTCTTACATACTAGGTGATTCTAGGTGCCAGTTCCACGCGACCAGAGCCTAGAAGAACGGACAAGTAACTTACGGCCTATATACTTAAAACTTAACTTTTATATACGATAAATGAATTCAGTTTCTTATTTGGCAACCAAGAACTAGAAAGCGAAGTGTCAAAAAATGACAAAATGTCAATGTCTAAAAACTAAACCAAAATCGTACATTCTCAAAATCCACAGGCTGATATGATGATGATAATTAGAATCGCATACTTAACTATACGCCCACCGCTGTTAAATGCGTAAGTAGACAAGTACTGATAGCGTGTCGTTTGAAAACATTGTATTTGCGAAGCCATAGCACTCCGTATCACGTGTGCAAACGTGCGGAATTAGTCAGACCTAGTCACTTCCTACGGTTCTCTGACCTGCCCAATATAGGCACGGGATACATCTACTAAAACATTTAAATCACAAATTTTTGTAGTAGAATAACTTTTTGTGAGAAATATCGCCCCACCATTTTTGACTGTGTGACTGATTCTCGCATTATGGATGCCGGTGCAATATTAAATAAATATTCATGGATTTATCACACATCACACTTTAGTCCCAAACTAAGCAAAGCTTGTACTATGGGAACTAGAATACTTATATACATATTTTTATATAGTAACACCCAGACCCAGAACAATGATTTATGTTCATCATACAAACATTTGCTCTGGGTGGGAATCGAACCCACGAGCCACAGCATGGAAGGCAGAGCTATTATCAAGAAGTTTAAATAAGATAGTTACATATTTATCTGAAAAATAAATGTTAGTCTTGGTTTCAATTGAAAATTATATCATAATATTATATCAGCAATACAGTAGTTTGGGACTAAAAGGCGTTGTTTGAAATGCCGATATAAATTAATTGATTTATATCATGTTATTTTATTTGTGTTTGTACTAGAATAAGTTAAAAAGTATCAAATTACTAACGTATCATTGAATTCGTGTGAGCCACGTGTCCGAATCACCAGTCTGTCGGACGTTCTAAGGATTATAATTACGCGCACGTTTTTACCAAGCTCTTCAAATGTCATCAATACGTATAGGCCTTCAAATAGTTGAAAATTTTTTGTGCGCATGCTCCAACTTCCGCCATGTTTTTCGGGCACTTTATTTAAAAATGTATGAGAAGTACACGTTTTTTGAAGAAAATAGTAATAAAACCAGTAATAATAAACATAATTTTACAATCAGTTCAATTCAAATTATTGTGCATACATAATAAAATTATATTACAAGTATTTTAATTAAAATATATAATGTTATCTTTAAGGAAAGGTAAAAAAACGTTGTTGTTATGGAGTATGCCGCAGTGATACGCGTAGTAAATCCTTTCAGAAGAATTTATATTATTTTATTGACGACCGATGTGGCGCGGCGGGCGAAGGTCCGCCTACGACGACGCGGAGGTTGCGGGTTTGATTCCCGCCTTGGGATAAATGTTTGTACGATCTGCAAATATTTATTCCAGGTGTTCTGGGTATTTTATATGTATAATAATAATATCTATCTATGTATTGTATTTTAATAAGTATGTCAGTCTTCTAGTACCCATTACACAAGCTGTGCTTATCTTGGGGCTAGATGATGTTGTGTGGATTGTCCAGCATTATGTATTTATTTATTTGTAATATATTTTTTTGACGACCGATGTGGCACGGTGGGCGATGGGCCACCTGCGACGCGGAAGGTTGCGGGTTCGATTCCCGCCTTGGGATAAATGTTTGTATGTTCTGCAAATATTTGTTCCGGGTGTTCTGGGTATTATAATTATGTATAATAAAAAAATATCTACCTTTGTAATTTGTATTGTATTAGGTAAGTATATTTTTTTGACGACCGATGTGGCACGGTGGGCGATGGGCCACCTGCGACGCGGAAGGTTGCGGGTTCGATTCCCGCCTTGGGATAAATGTTTGTATGTTCTGCAAATATTTGTTCCGGGTGTTCTGGGTATTATAATTATGTATAATAAAAAAATATCTACCTTTGTAATTTGTATTGTATTAGGTAAGTATGTCAGTCTTCTAGTACCCATAACACAAGCTCTGCTTAGCTTGGGGCTAGATGATGTTGTGTGGATTGTCCAGCATTATTTATTTATTATTTTCATTTCTTTTATATTAAGATATTTATTATTTTTTTTGCATTTACTTTTACTCATTATTATATAATTATTATTATCCTAATCTCTCAACTACTTAGTTCGGCTTTATTTCCTCCTTGAAGACGACCATGGTATTTTAACCATCATTGTAAATGAACACAGTTGTGGGCTTCTACGGTAGGATGCACTAACGAAGCTCCGTCAATTAATTTTTCATTTAATTGCACTATTAAAGGTGATAATGTTTGTTGCCCAGCCATTTCTTTAAAAAGTGCCCGAAACTTGCATATTACCGCGTTTTTAACATGGCGGACGCGCATGCGCTGAGCATACTGTGGACAGGTCTATTTATTAACCCCCAAAGCAAAAGTATTCTATCAGCTACTTAGTTCCCATAGTACAAGCTTTGCTTAGTTTGGGATTAGAGTGTGATGTTTGAAATGACTGAATATTTATTTATTTATTTGTACGGTAAATATGCATTTGTCCGGTACATCGGCGGTGCGTTCTAATGACGCATTCCGATGTCAAGGCTCGGAATCCCGCCGCGTGCTAATCCTTCGCAATCAACAAACGTGCGGACTAATTATTTATTGCATTTACAAGTACTTTAAAACAAACAACAATAATATAAGTGGACTTTTACACAGCTTTATTTTGTTCCAAACTGAGCATAGCTTGTAATTTATCCATCTGTAAAGTACAATAGGAAACAGTATGAAACATAAATGAAAAATCAATATTCGATACGAATTTGTTTAATAAATGGGAAAGAATTGAAAATTTTTATTTTATTTTGTGCCCAGAAATACAAGAAAAAACTTTCCAAGGATTTTTGTCTTATAATTTACAAAATTATAAGATTGAAACTAAAGAAATCACATACATTATAGGCATGAGAAACAGACAACAATTCCACTACATATCATATCTATACAAGTATTTTCACTAGAACCGTTAATTACACGTTGCGGCAAAATATCAAGCAATAAAAACCCGGTGTTTTATTATTTATAGTATTTATAGGTTATTATTGACCCTCGTCGGAAACAGTTTGACGTTTCCTTGACATTCAGCCAAGGTCACAGTGGACGGGAAATTCTTGATAAGGGTTTTATGGACGTCTAGACTTGACCTTTCACCTTTTTAGTGTTCACCTCAATTTATTGGCCGGATTATACGAGTTTTATTATACCTTATAATATATATATACCTATATATATATATACCTTATAAGGGCTATTTGCTACAAGGGAAGTAGAAATATAATGTATGTTTATTTGGTTATTATTTGATTTAAAAATCTAATTTAGGTATTATTAAAGTTAATTCAAAATCTACTGGTTAGACCTTTATTATAAAGTAGCAGGAAAAACACCAGCTTTCAAATCAAGAAATTATTTGCATCCAAAATAGTTCTGAGGGATAAAAAACCGGTTTAATTTAGAACCTCTTCCTCTTAAAAGTCGGCTAAGAAACAAATACATATAGACATAGAAATGTGTTTTTTTTAAACGTAGCTATTGCTAGTGTACAGTTGTACCGAAGCGCTGTTTTTTTGTAGCTATATTAGTACAAAAATAAGTAAGTACCAAAACAAAACAATTTTAGGACCAAAAGAAGGAAACTAAATAAACATTCCTATCTTTATGTGTCTAGTCTCCGAGTCTAGTACTAAAAGCAAAGTCTAGTCTAGTATGATTGAATAGCTTTCATTGTCACTAAAAATGTTCACTCCATTTTGTCCCAACAAAGAATCTTTTAAACATAAAAATGTTGATGTACTAACTGACGTAATAAATGAAAATGAATTTTTGTAAACAAAAAATACACACACAATTTACGTGTCTTAATTTTTCGGACGCGACTCAAGCTAGCCTCTTGCTCTATACATAGTATTCTACAAAAACAACTACCATTTCCCGTGCCATATTTGTGCATACCACAATTTTGAGAAATCATCAAAAATGATGATAAGTTACTTACCTCATTTGTAATCATGTAGATAAACATCATTATGTATTTGCATAAAATATAGGTACAATACTTCTTAATAATGTGTATGTATAGAAAACTATCCTAATCAAAATCAATCAGGAATGATACCTTTATAAACATTTTTCATACCTATCCCCCAAAGTTGAAGAAATAAACGCGAACAAAGTCACGCAAATATCACTCTGTTTCTGTGCCCAGACGGACGGGCATTGACCCCCAGACTAATACCTATTGTTCCTTTGACTACCTACCACCTTTTATTTGTATTCTACGGTACTTACTATTTACCAGATATGTAAAATATGTATCGACGCGAATATGTACTTCAATTTTATTTATGTACAATCAGTTAGTCCGTCTTTTGTTAAGTGGTCACTTCTATCAATGCGTTGCTTCACTGAGCACGTCCTTTGGTTGTATGATAAACTTTATACATGGATATGCGTGTACAACACAAATAAAATTAAATCCTCACAATGTTTTTCTTTACAGTTAAAGGTTTTATAAATGCGCACATATTTTTCGAATCCATTGGTCATGTCAGCTCCCGAAATAGTATCAAAAGACGGGTTAACTCCCACTACGCCACCGGTGTTCCACTCAAAATTATTAAGTTTTTAATAATATTCAGAATACTATAGCCAAGTCATATTCCCTGTACAATGTGAGGGTTAAGCGTTCGACCTTGCCCGGCCCACCTTAATAGTTAGGTTTATGCAAACAACCTATGGGTTCACCTATTGCTTAAATTACATGACCCCTTTGGCCACTACATTTGTAGACCTCTTTGGCGTAGCAGGGCGGTCAGAGTAACTTCTGAAGCGGAAAATTTCAATAAATTTTTGTTTAAGTATTCTTGAGGGGCAATTTTAGGTGTAAATTTGATCATCATGTTTTATACGAGGATACGCAAGCAGTCTTAATGATGGAAATGTCAAACTTATACAAAAAACATGAAAAACGTGGTACAAAGTACAAAAAATGTTGCAATATTTTCAATTAGTATTAGTACCAAGTATTCTCCAAAATTGTCTCAATAAAAAAATTTAAATTACTTTAGATGAAGATAGTAATTTAAACAATGTTTTTTTAATAATAAATTATCAGTTCCCCAAGACTCGTGTAGAACGTGATTATTGAAAACAGCTCGATAGTCTTAACTCTACAACTGCAGTATGTAGGTGTAGTCGACATGTAAATACATTAGTACAAAGGGTAGGCAGGCACGCCGCGCCGTGTGACGTTCTGTAGAGTGACCAACGTACTGATAACTAGAAATGTATTAATACTAATTGTTAATTTAACATGTTATAATTAGGCATGTGGATTTTACAAATTACGAATTTTACAGTTTCTTAAAAAGAAACAGTTGTCCGTTATATAAAAATATACTTAGGTTAACAACGCACAGCGAAAAAAAAAGTCATTATCATTCATTGAAAAATACGATATACCAAACGAAAAGTGCGCATATTTTTAGATAGGTACCTTATATATATCTAAATTAATTCAGAAGCACGACCAAATATTTCATAAAACACAAGGACCACATTTAGATACAAAATGTACTCAATTTAAAGAAAACTTACTCCAAGAAACGAGAATACTAAAAACATTGCCACCCTGTGAGGGTGGCGCACACCCTCATCCCTCCACACAGCTCCAAGACACGTCAACTAACAGTTTATACCTAGAGCTGGTCGCGAACTCGCGTCTCCTAAACAAACATAGAAACGCAATTGTATTTACAAAAAAAAAACGGAAATAAATACGAGCTAAGTTAATTTAGAAGAAAAATATTAATCGCGTTCTAATAGTCAAAGTTCCGCGTCTGTTATAGTGTTTTTAACAAAATAAATTTTAAAAACGGGCCAAATGTTTAGCCTACTATTTTTCTAGACTTCAAAAACGCGCGTTAGATCAATTTTGTGCGAATTTAAAATATGTTTTTCAGTGTGTTATCTACAGTTTTCTTGTTATACCTAATATTCCTTCTAGTACTGGTATTTCCTTTGTCCAAGCACACAACGCCCAAAAATTACGATTTTTAAATTAAATACGCTAAAATAGACTTTAATTGAAGACTGTGTTGGTGCAAAATACTAGAGATGTATAAACGCATCTGAGGTCTAGGTCACGCTGAAAACCACAACAAATACCTGCAAAGGAATATCATTCTTCTGCTTCAATATTTAAGGATCAAAATACAAATAAAATAATAGATACAAGATAAATCATTGTACCAAGATTAACTACTAAAGTTTAACCTTAAACTCAACATTTAACCTTATTGGTCAAAACATAAAGAACAAGATCTTTAGCTAAGAATACCGAAGAAGCAGCTGACCAAAGTAAAAGAGTTCTTAATGCTATACAGCTAACGTTCAAGATACTGCGCTACGAACAACGATGCATACCGTTGGACACAGCTAACATGGTTCTCAAAGTTAAAGTTCGGTTTAAGTATTCGCAGAATCACATCGTATGGCTTTTCAGACGGGTAAGAAACACTGGATTTGCCTCTGACTACCCCAAATTAATGAAAAAAATAACACTAAAATAATTCAGTACGGAAACATCAATATGTGTCTAGGCATTTAAAGGTGTAGTCACAGGCATATCCATTATGTCTCATGTATAAGAATTCCTTTACGAGCAGTATCTATTTTGGACCATAAATCAAATCTATAAATGTCCAACTTAACGTGACACGAACTGTGACTAGTTCAAGGCTTGAACACGTGGAAATGTTTATAATATATTTTGCTTATAAAAGCCGTATCAAGGGATATGACTCAACTTTTGAGATATTAAAATACATAACAATTACATTAATTTATTTAGCAAATTTAATTTTTCGACCGATATGGCGCGGCGGGCGAAGGTCCTCCTGCGATGCAGAGGTTGCGGGTTCGATTCTCGCCTTGAGATAAATATTTGTACGATCTGTGAATATAAAAATCCGTAATTTCCAGGGTCGCGGTCTAACCGGTCTCAAGAATCTTGGTAACACGTGCTACATGAACTCCATCATCCAGTGTCTGAACAACACGGCCATCTTAGTTACATACTTCTGCAATGGACAATATCAGGAGCATCTTAACAGGTAAGTAACACATTTTACGTTACACCTTAGTATGCAAAAAAATAAAGTAAAAAATATGTAACACAACGTCATTGTTACAATAATCAGTAACTTAAGTTACACGATGTGAGGAACAAAATAAAATAAAATTACAAAACCATACCCTCCGTCTCTCTCTTTACTTGTCGAACTCACGACTTACTATTTAGGAAAAAATGCAGTTATAAAGATGTTAATTCTAATTCAGTTGTGATATTTTTCAACAGACTTCTTATGTTATCTTATGTATAGGTTTTTAACATATTTAGGTATTCGTTAATAGTGTTATATCTGCGTTAGGTCGCACAGCACGCGCGGCGCAGTGGCGGAGGAGTTGGCTGCCGTGGTGCGCGCGCTCTGGTCCGGACAGTGCCGGTTCATAGCCACAAGGGATCTCAGGGTAACTACCACTTCACATATACAGCATCTGGTGACTTGTATTACCTATCACAAGAACCAGTCTCTCACAAAACAGGTTCATAATGTGAAAACGCACTCACAGTACTCAAGTCTAATTTTAAGCATATTTGTGAGAGAGAATAAACGTTTATTTTATTTATTGCAACCACAAGATCAATAACATAATATTTTTGAATGAAATATATCGACTTATAACAAAGCATGTGTGTTGTAACAGAACGAGGTGGGCAAACACCAGCGCGCCTTCCGCGGCTGCGAGCAGCAGGACTCGCACGAGTTCCTCACCATCCTCATGGACTGGCTGCACCTGGACCTGCAGTTCTCCATCCCGCAGCCGCACAACAAGGTACGTGCAGCAGGACTCGCACGAGTTCCTCACCATCCTCATGGACTGGCTGCACCTGGACCGGCAGTTCTCCATCCCGCAGCCGCACAACAAGGTACGTGCAGCAGGACTCGCACGAGTTCCTCACCATCCTCATGGACTGGCTGCACCTGGACCTGCAGTTCTCCATCCCGCAGCCGCACAACAAGGTACGTGCAGCAGGACTCGCACGAGTTCCTCACCATCCTCATGGACTGGCTGCACCTGGACCTGCAGTTCTCCATCCCGCAGCCGCACAACAAGGTACGTGCAGCAGGACTCGCACGAGTTCCTCACCATCCTCATGGACTGGCTGCACCTGGACCTGCAGTTCTCCATCCCGCAGCCGCACAACAAGGTACGTGCAGCAGGACTCGCACGAGTTCCTCACCATCCTCATGGACTGGCTGCACCTGGACCTGCAGTTCTCCATCCCGCAGCCGCACAACAAGGTACGTGCAGCAGGACTCGCACGAGTTCCTCACCATCCTCATGGACTGGCTGCACCTGGACCTGAAATAATAAGTACAGATTTTGACAAGCGTCACTGCTCAGTAGGTAGTAGCTCTGCCTTCCATGTTGTGGGTAACAACGGAGCTGTCAATTTTTCAACTATCGTACAAGTATTTAGTTCAAGAGCTTTCACCACGGTGTATGTTAGACTAGGTAAAATAAAGTATTATAAAAATTGATATAATTGTTTGTGTGTGCAGGAGGCGCTGCCGGCGGCGGAGCAGGCGTGGCACGAGTACACGATGTGCAAGGAGAGCCTCATCCTGCGCCTCTTCCACGGACAGATGCGCTCCACCGTGCAGTGCACCGTCTGCGGCAAGCAGAGCCTCACCTACGACTCCTTCTCCAACCTCTCGCTGGAGCTGCCGGCCCACGCCACGCGGTGCAGTCTCAGCGTAAGTACAAGCGGTGCAGTCTCAGCGTAGGTAGCGTAGGTACTGCACGATGCATTCTCAGCTTAAATACTGCACGTTGTAGTCTCAGTGTAAATACTCCACGGTGCAGTCTCAGTGTAAATACTCCACGGTGCAGTCTCAGTGTAAATACTGCACGGTGCAGTCTAATCGTAAATACTGCACGGTGCAGTCTCAGTGTAAATACTGCACGGTGCAGTCTCAGTGTAAATACTGCACGGTGCAGTCTAATCGTAAATACTGCACGGTGCAGTCTCAGTGTAAATACTGCACGTCACTGCAGTTCTAGACGCTCAGCAATTAAATTAAAAGGTCAGAGAAAATCTTCAAACTTTGCCATGTCGAAACGCGTCGCTGTAGCGCTACATGATAACTGCATCGTAGTCTACGCAACAAACCAACAGATGGCACAAGCTGATTCTTGATCGATTAAACGGAGTTTGAACATGAGTACCTACTGCTAAAATAGAATAGACTAATCTTACCCTAATCTACAAACTTATATAAGTGTAATCTCCTTCCAGGACTGCCTAAAACTATACCTAAACGGCGAAACAATCCCCGGTTGGAACTGCCCGAACTGCAAAGAGAAACGTGACGCGTTAAAGAAACTGGACATCTCCCGCCTACCCCCTGTCCTGGTCATTCACTTCAAACGGTTTTATGTCGACCCAAAAGAGTATATGTGCAACTCATACAGAAAAAGACAGACATACATAGACTTCCCGCTAGAAGATCTGGATATGAGACAGTTCTCGTTGCATTGTCCGAGCAATAATCTGTACAATTTGTATGCTGTTTCCAATCACTATGGAAGTATGGAGGGAGGACATTATACTGCGTATTGTAAAAGCAGTGTTTATGGAAAGTGAGTATAAATAACTTAATTAGTTTAAGCACAGCCTTTAATGGTGTGGGTTCGATTCTCACTAAGAGCAAATGTTTGTGTGATGAACACAAAAATATTTGCTCTGTCTGGGTTTTACAATGTATTGGAAGTATTTACAAAAATATATATCTAGGTATTCTATCAGCAATCTAGTTCCTATGTCACAAGCTTTGCTTCATTTGGGACTAGAGTATAATGTGTAAAAAGTCCAAGAATATTTATTTAAAAAAATATGTATATTATAATATATTTAATCTCTACAGATGGTACAAATACGACGACCATGTGGTATCAGAAATCTCTCCCAGCGAAGTGAAATCATCCGCCGCATACATCCTCTTCTACACATCGTCGTGATGCACCCGCCCTGTGGCGTGTGGCGCGAGCTTTATACTATAAACAGTTCAGTGTGACTTAGTTTCGCAGTTAACGGAAAGCTTATTTACCTGTAGAAGGTCCTGGCTTTATTTTACAGCAAATAATATGTCTGGTTCTAAATTAAGAGTTACATATTTGGAACAACTACTTTAAAGAGTACATACTTTGTTTATAAATGCCGGTTTTTTAAAGATGTAATTTTACAGTTTTTAATGACAGCGTGGCTCTATCTAGAGATGCCTGGTTCTAATCAAAAAAATTGTTAATTTTTGTACTAAAATGAAGGATCTAAGGATAACCTATGTTACACTTACTGAAAAGTATAGATATTGTAGTCATAAACAAAATGTTCTAAATTTACAGTAAAAATAAACTGGTAATACATCTAAAACACCAGATTTTCATGATGTAGGTTTTTCTTTTATACTCTGATTTTTAGCTCAATTTTCAAAGTTAATATTTAAACGCTGTTAAAACCATAATTTGCAATTTTTAAATGCTAATATATTATCGGACACTTAGAACCAGTTATATTTTTTGCTATTTTAATGTGTGATGAAAAATTCTAATTTATTAAAGTTGCACCCTTTTGTGGTGGGTTCGCGAGAATGAGCGGTTAGTGATTTTGGACAACGGAACGAGTTATATGTTTAAAAAGCAGCAAGTGTGACTTGACTGTGTTTTTAATTAATTAAAAGTGGAGTATTGTACTAATTAATAATGTATCTTAACAGTACTTCTGACATCTGCTTTGTGACAACAAAATTGTGAACCTCAATACCTCGAAAACATCTCGAACACTTTTTTGCTTTTAAGTTTCAATTTCGGAATTATAATAATTTCGACCTGGACCATTCAATTCGTTCCTAATAATAGTTCAATTAAAAACTTCAATGTTATTAAAGAATTAAAGCATTTTGCAGAAGTACTGAAGCGTAATTTTAAATTTAATATTGGAACTCATTTATATATTGGAAATATTTATAATAATCATATTGTGTACAAATTATAGAGGTAGATTAGACATCTTAAGAGCTTTTCGATTTCATTATCTCTGATAACGCTAACTATGCGAACTGTCGGGACTTGCCTCTGATTACACTCCGCAAGGATTTTGCTAAATGATATATTCGAGTGTATAACTACTGAAACAGACATTTTTTGAATACTTAAACACTTTCATATATGTACTAAAATTCAATTATGTCACAAGTACCTATGTATAGAGTTTTATAAAAGTCAGCATTGAAAGTTGATATTTTCAATACCAATTGATAACTGGAATCATACCACGCTCTTTTTCTTAACTACTAAGCTCGGTCTAATTTTGTTTAATAATAATTAAATACAATTTATTCTTATTTTAATAACAACTTTGAATGCTGACTGTACGCCCACGCGTGCGCTCGAAACGCGCACACAAATACAGCACGAAGCTTGCAAGTGTGGGCGTGCTATACGTATCTATATATATATTAAATTAATTTGGACTACACACATCACTTTAATAACTTAGACTCCTTTCATATTTCTTTTTTTTTACAAATTTATGGTCTATCTTATAAAAAGTTTGCGCAGACTTGAAGTATTGATTACCATACGTAATGGTGACATAAAGTCATCGCTAACTTTTTATAAGATAGGGGATAACGGTCTATCTTATAAAAAGTTAGCGCAGACTTGAAGTTTTGATTACCATACGTAATGGTGACATAAAGTCAACGCTAACTTTTTATAAGATAGGGGATAAGTATATAACACGAGGTTATTTAACGTTTATTGTCTAGTTTGTACAAAACAGCATAGATAGAGTTATTTAAATACACGTCTCACCTCATCTAGTTGTCTGCATGGATGTATGACATTTTGAATGAAAGACTGAGTTTGGAAATACAAAATGTATGTATGTATAATAACGCTGTATTTTTGTCTTGCGTAGTTCTTCACACAGAAGCCACAAGAGCTTCCAAAATGTCAGTAAAACAGTAAAAAAAAACTAATATTTACGTAAAACTCCGCGCGAAATGATCTTTACTTTTCTGAGAATAAGATTAACCGCGCTGAGAGTATGGATGCAGGGAAACGTATCTTTTCTTAGAGAACGTCCCGTTTTTTAGTCTGCAAATCGTTAATTCGTAAAACAATAACAGTTAAATTGTAAAATTCTCGACTTTACTACAGTGAAAATGCAGACAAAATATTTTAAAATGTACAATTTGGTGACACGAATTATACAAAATGGATTTGATGTTATGATACTTAATGTATTCTGTAATGGTGGTGCGTTGTAGGTTCCAAACACTAGAATCTGTCTATATCGAATATAGTGCCTCAATTCTGTAATATTTGTAAAACTAAACAGTTTTTTTAAGACACGAAATATTGGAAATAGTTTTAGCTCTATACCGTTGTATATATTCTTAGGATAATAATTTTCATGTTTGGAATTGCCCTGACTTCCCCTTTAGACTCATCTAAGACTATAATAAGTCTTAAGACATTGTGTATTATTGTTAGTAGAATAATAATTGGGTTTTCTTTAACATAATAATATGTCAATGATAGGTTCGGATTGTTTAGTTTTGTCTGTTGTATGAAGTGTACATAACATACATGTTTCCATGTAAATCTTAGTGTAAGGCGAACTTTATTAAATTCTTTGTTATTTTACTTATGTGTTTTATTTTGTTTATTCAAGAGAACTTATTAATATGAATCACGCCACACTCAAAAAGCATCATAATATTTAACTTTAAGTCAAGTCTAGTAATATTATGTGAGTATATACCTACTCAGCAGAAGTAAGTATAGTTAGGTATAGGTACCTAATACTAATAGGTACTATCAATAGGCTGGCTATGTACAAATCTACGTAGATACGCAGAAGTGTAGTTAGAGTAGTCCTAATCAGTCGGTATTCTAATTATAGCACAAGAATTTTGGTACTCACTATAGCGAGATCATTGAGACTATAAATAAAACAAGGTTATTCTGAGTTGAGTGGATATCTAATGTATTGCTGAATGAATATAAATTGTTATGATAAAATAAAAAAGTGAAATTCCGGAAATCCCCCAATCACAACTCGAAATGAATGAATCTACCAACCATAGACAAGACAAGGCTTCTTCGAATGCGAACAAAGTTCATATACTTTCAACTCACTCAGTCAGCGCCACTAATATCCGTTCGGCTGCGAAACGTTGACGTGACACGAATAATTTTTATCGCAGTTTTTATCAGTTCTTAAATTAGCCTATGCCGGTTTGAAAACCCACACAATAATCACAGTTTTCAGTTCGTGTCGTGAAAAGTGAAAATATGAGTTACTCGGATTCGGAATCGGACGAGTACGAGGTCTGTCCAATGAGATCAAACTCCTGCGCACTGCCGTTTGATCCTACATCTTTGGAGAACATTATCTTGACAATAAGCGACAGCTTCGACTTCCGTGTGATATTGAATGACGACCGCGCTAAGGGAGCTCTGCTTGTGACTTCGGGGCTGACGCTAGCGGGTGGATTGATCGGAAGACACTATGGTGGCAAGATCGGCGCCGCTGTCGGAGGCGCTATTGGAGGCGTTTGTGGCCTGGGAATTGTTGGTAAGATATTTCAACTATCTAAAGTAATCAATTGAAGTTACATTAAAATTTAGGGTTCTTTACACATCTCAAGAAAATTTGAAAACTACCCTCCAAAATTTTAAAACTATCAATAATTGGATGTGCTTTGGCTTCCACACAGACAAATCAATACCAGTTTAGCTAGACTAGTCTTAAATTTGTGCAATAGATAAGAACTACCTATAATATTGTTATGTTGTTTTTCAGTTGTGTCCATGCGATCCATCTGGAATGACGTGAAAGCCAAGCTGTCTGAGCTATTCGACATTGTGTATGACTACTTGGCTGGGCTTGGCTTGGAGGACTATCGGAAGGCAGCTATGTTCCTCACAAACCACCGAGGAGATTCTATGCACCTAGCTATGATTATCATGGAGACAGCTTCTAATGTACTTGGGAAGAAAATACTGTCAAGCCTCACCGCAGTCTAATATCGTGTTTTGTATGTAAATGCAACATATTGCTATCTACCATGCCTCGACGGTAATGAATGGTAGATGGGCTCGTGCAAAGTGCATACCTAATACTCTTTGCACTCACCAGTTTTGTTTATAGTCATAGGATTCAGA
Organism: Ecliptopera silaceata; assembly: GCA_932527185.1. Classification (NCBI taxonomy): domain Eukaryota; kingdom Metazoa; phylum Arthropoda; class Insecta; order Lepidoptera; family Geometridae; genus Ecliptopera; species Ecliptopera silaceata. Next base: position 698,445 of record OW052210.1, read on the forward strand.
TATTTTTATTATGTACTTATTTTTAGACTATATTTATCTGTAATTAGGTAGATTTAAGGTATACAGTTTGACTAGCACCAGGTAATAAGGCAGGTACCTTAATTTGTATGTTATGTAGTATTATGTTGTGGTAAAGGTCAACTTATAAATCAGAAATCAGAAATATTTTATTGTTTGTATTTGAAATGTGTAAACAATTTTAATGTATTAAGTTAAGTATATATTTTTAAGCAATGAACTGATTTTTATCAAACAATATTATAGTGAGGTATCTAATTATAAGTTTTAACATTCTTCTTTTATAAAACATGACATTTAACATTTTTGCATAATTTAATCTATGCATTTAATAAAAAATAAATATTAACATAATACCTCCAATGTTTTATTAATGAACCCTACTCGGATGATAATCTAAACACACTTTGCCTTTTGTTTTGAATAGATATAGCAACGTAGGTATAGCTTGGCAAAAAAGAGTAGAAAATCCGGAGGCCGCCACTGTGCTGATCATATGGCAACCCGCTGTGACCGTATAGCGTACCAACCTAGTCTTGATACTTTTGTTACATATAGTTTATTTATTAAAATCAGTATCATTTAATTCAAAAATAATTTATTACCTAAAAATAAATATATTATGCACTAGCATAATATATTTATTTTTATATAATATATTTTTATTTTTTGTAGGCAATACTTTGTTTTTAAAATTTTCTCTCTATTTTTTTCTGGGATTAAAATAAGACGCAGATACAATGTTATTGTAATTAATCTAGTATATTTTCCTCCAAATATTCCACCCCCTCCATTTAATCCGAGTCTTGGCTAGAGTTAGCCGCATATTCGTCTGAATCGTTCTCCGATTCAGAGGAACTACTATCGTCTTCGAAGTTTATTATAATTCGCTCCATGTCTTCGTACATAGTTAGTTCCCGCTCGTAATAATCTTTTTCTATTTTGATTATATGCTGGCATGAATTCTTCCAATCTTCCTCCGTAATTGATTGGGTGTAGAAAATACGCCTTTGTTTCGATCTCCTTCCAGCACGACTCTTCTTACAGTGCTTACTGATTTACCTGAAGTGAATAAATAAATATATAAACAAAATATTAATAATAATACATTTTTGGTAAATTTCTAATTGTAATGATTTTCATTCAACAATAAAGTTATGTAGAAAACGAATTTAAAACATACTTATTGCAAAGTACGCCACTCAAGTATCAACACTGATCTCTCGCACTATACCAAAGTAATGTTAGACAAAATGTAAACATAACCTATGTGCTCGATGATTATTGTTCAAAATTCCACTTATTTCGTATGCAAGCTATTCAAAACAATAGGATTCATCAATTTACACGTAATTCATCTAAAAACAACAATACAAACAGTTACATACCCCTTCGTGCGGCGCGCGGCCATTTTGCGAATACGTCGCATGTGCCGGGACCTTCACGCGATATCAGTGTGTCTCGCTTAAATTATTAATTGCCATAAAATATTGTTTGGGAGCTATTTACAAAACTTATGTTATTCGAATTGTCTTAAAATTGCTATTACACAGTATATATCCAAGTTGAATACAACCTAACAGATTTAAATAATCTTATTTCAAAATTTCAACTTTTTTATTTTATTTAAAAAAATAATAAAAAATAGAAAAAAGTTTGCAAATCCCTAAGTTATCAGTTAAAAATATTTGTTACATACCCTTCCATGTAAAACAACACCAAACTTCACTATAAACTCGATTTATAAACAAACAAATGAATAAAAACAAACGTAAAAAAACCCGTTACGGTCGACACTTGATACCACTTCACACATCTCTACAAATGTTTATAGATTGAACTACTTTAGAGTCTGTCAAGCGAAAGATGGCCCTGATAAATCGCGGCAAATTCAAAAACTATTAGTATGGCAATAGTATATCATCTACTTATTCATAATCATCATCAAAAATTATGTAAGTATATTTATTTAGAATAATATCAAAGTATCAAATTATGTAATTCCAAGTTATCCTATTATTTAATGTATTGCCATACTAATAGTTTTTGAATTTGCCGCGATTTATCAGGGCCATCTTTCGCTTGACAGACTCTAGTAGCTTTGTTTGGTTTGTTTGTATCGCCGTCTTATTCTTTTGTCTACAATTTTCTATAAGTAAGAGTAGGATAGCAATCATTGTCACAGTTCATATTACCATTGAAATACGAGCCACCCCGACCGACCAGTATCAAGTCGCTCGGCACACGCGCGTAATAAACTATCGACCAGCTTCTGGTCGCTGGGCACACGAAGGGTTATCTGTCATATCAGCGGTTCTTTGGTAAACATAGTTGAGATCGGTAAGAACGGTTTTGACCTCTATTTCTGCCAAACATCGCCTATAAACCTCATAAATAATTTGTCTGCCAGCACTTCGGATAGTTTTATTCATTTTTAAGTTAGTTTTATCACGTTTTTATGGCACAAATTATAAATAGTATAAACTTGCGAACTTTGTTTACATCAAACAATTTAAACGTCATAATTTTCTAAATGTTGCCAGCCAACAAAAAAATTAGTTCCGTTTCTACACTTTTTTGCCAAGCTTAGATTGTTTATTTCATTCAAGGTTGTAACACATTTGAACTATATCAAATATCGCTCATCACCTCCTTTCCATACATTTTGTATGAAAACTCTATGGTCGACCGCACACGCGTACTCTCAATTAACAAATATATGACGTCACGGGCCGATTTTTGTATAGTTGACTCGGTCCTGCCAACTTTGAAATCAGAATTTTCCCTAACTTCAGTGAAAAATATGCGAAATTTATCCATATTTGCACAGATTCCTTCTAAAAAAATGGTTAAAAGGTTTCCCGTTAAGTCATCACAAACAAATGTTTTACATTTCTCTTTTTTTTTGTGTCTGTTTAAATATATACCCCTAACAAATACCCTGAGCAATTTTTTATCTTGAAAAAATTCCTAAATTTCGGGGAAGCTACGCTAAGTTGTTAACATTGTTGGGACATTCGGATCTCAAGGTCAAATACAGTATGCTCCTTGTATGTGAGTGATAATGAGTGAATGATGGCAAGGCATAGGCATGCGCGATAGTCATTCTTCAGTCAACTGGGTACGCCTTGTGATCTCATTGGGGAAACCAAGTGCTTTGCTTGTGTAACGGGGACAAAATAATGATGAGTAATGTGTATATAACTCAATAATGAATGTCTGTGAATTATTTATTTTATTTACTAGCGACCCGCCCTGGCTTCGCGCAGCACAAATGCTGATACTACAGAATGTCTTTGTATATTTTTTTTCATCTATCTATACTGTTATAAAACTGTAAAAGAGCCGAAAATTAAAAACGAATATATGGAAAAAGTTAATATGCAGATGCACTAGGTAAACGATTTTGAGTCCTAAAATCGAGTTTGACTGTTTGTTTGTTATAACATCACGGCTAAGTCACTGGATGGATCTGCTTCATGAGTTTCATCTATAAAACATTATAAAATTATATTATTAAAGTTTCATCTAGATCCATCCAGTGGTTAAGCCGCAACATCAAACAAACAAATTTGATCTAGATGAAACTTATATAAGTTTGTTTATGTCTGTGTCTGTTAATGTCTATATAAGTTTGTTAATGTCTATGAAACTTATATAAGTTTCATCTAAATACATAGACCGACTTCTAAGTGTATACTTAGACTAGTATTTTAAAGGTACGCGAGCTGCAAAGGAATAATGTAATAAAAATATATTCGTTTTTAAACGAATGAATTCATTTATCTGAAACTACTAATAACATCAATAATAACTTATACATAAGTACGTCAAACGAAAAAGTACCGTAAGGTATTTTGCAGTGTACTGGACTAAATGGTATGCATGGCATTTGCTGCCCAGAGGACTCAAGCTCCACTGTAGTAACTTTTATTTTATTATAGATACCTAGGGTATACCTAAGGCAGTGTTTTATTGCTTCACAGAACAAGTCTTTAGTGGACTTGCTAGATGAGGAAATGCATTGTTACCTTAGGCAGTAATCAATGATAAATAACAGTAGGCGGGCCAACGGCTTATTCTATCGTATCGTAGTTGAATAAAAAACGAATGTTTGGATATACACTTATTCATTCACTCTTACCATGCCATCGTTCTTAACAAATTATAGTCTGTTCTTTTTTGAAAAAAGGAGCACTCTGTTGGTAAAAAGAGCAAGTGTGTGGTCATGAACGTTACATTACGACATGTACGATATATTATAGTACAAGTCTGTCATCACTTTCAGACTATTTCGACCACAGACTATTAAGCTAGGATGTTGACCGTGGTATCAAACTAATCTTTCTTTAGTCGTGAGTTTAATTCAAACGAGTCTACTATCATATCGTTTTGCACCTCGAAATATTGTTTCGCTCTATTTAATATTTGATACAAAAACCCCTTAGAATAGAGTAAAACTCGGAATATACAAATATCTTTTGCCTGTCATGTTAATGAATTATCAAATTAGGAATCAGCGTGAAATTATGTCCCCAGCAAACACAAAGGAATTGAATTTTTTGAGTATGCAGTCATTTAGTGCAGAATAGGTGCAATCTAGATATAAAGTAATGTACCAAAAAACACCGCAGTTATAAGCCTAGGACTGGTTGTAAGCCAGAGACATGGATCCTCATCAGTGCCGTCTTAAGTCTATTCGGCGCCGGGGTGCGGGGCTCAGCCTGCGCCCTGGTTTTCTTTTACACTGCAGATAGTCCAGTCAAAATAGACTAAAATGATGACTCCAGTTTGCATTAATTCCCAACAAGCTGAATTTTTGTGCAGGCCTTGAATACGTCATTACAAATGATATGTCAAAAGTCCCCATCGATCCCGCTTGTGCGTTGTTTTTTATTCGAGGTCAAAGGTCATAAAGGACAATGCCCAATGGGCTATGGGAATCTGTACCACCTTGCATCAATTTTAATTTACTCTCAAAGCCCTAATTTTTATCTACCTTTTCGCTACCAACAATATTTTTTTCAATGTTTAACCGCATTTCAAAATATTTAAAAATGTATTTTATTTTATATCATGATTGCCTTCTCAGCTAAAGCTTACTTGGCAAACAAGATTTTTATGCTCAATGTCCACTCACGAAAATAGGTGACAGCTGGGATCGGAACAAAATAGTTGACGTGCGGAGGGTTTAGTCCGAGCTTCTCGGTCCGGGTCTCTCGGATATCCATACAAAAATATGACATCCGAGAGACGTTGAGAGAGAGTTGACGTGCGGAAGGCTTAGTCCGAGCTTGCATTTTAAAACTCCCTACTCTCGAACCGACAGTCGTCTCTCGGATGTCCTTGTATTTTTGTATGGATATCCGAAAAACGACTCTCGACTCGAGAGTAGGGAGTTTTAAAATGCAAGCTCGGACTAAGCATTCGGAAGTAGGAAATTGATAATCATGTTATGTATAATTAATTTTAATTTTCTAAACCCGGTTAAAGAAGACGGTTAAAAATTAACAAAGTACACGTATAAATAAAATATTAATTTTGATGATAATTAGCTTTTGATGCAATCTGGTACAGGGTTTGGGCATGATTCTTTGCGTTTTTTGCATATATCTCTGAAACAACGAGAGCTATCGAAAAATGGTTCAAACAAAATTTGTAGATCGTAAAATTGTCTACAAAAATATTTTAACACTTTTCTTCCACAAAGCATCGCTTTTGAGATATAGTGACTTTAGACCGCAGGAAAATCGTCGAAGATGCTGCGTTTTTTTCATTTCAGCCGTTTTATCTGCTTCATTGCTACATAACAAACTGTATTTCTTGCAACAAAAAGACGATTCATTACCTCGTACTCTAGTACGAGGCGGACTAACCCATCGAACCCATCACCCCTTTCAGTAAATTTCAAGAAATACTGTTTGTTATGTGGCCATGAAGCAGATAAAACGGCTGAAATGAAAAAAACGCAGCATCTTCGACGATTTTCCTGCGGTCTAAAGTCACTATATCTCGAAAACGATGCTCTGTAGAAGAAAAGTGTTGAGGTCTTTTTTGTAGACAATTTTACGATCTACAAACTTTGTCCGAACCATTTTTCGATAGCTCTCGTTGTTTCAGAGATATACGCAAATACCCAGGTTAAAAGTCATAAATTTGCGTTTTTTTTTTTGATATCTCTGAAACAACGAGAGCTATCGAAAAATGGTTCAAACAAAATTTGTAGATCGTAAAATTGTCTACAAAAATATCTCAACACTTTTCTTCTACAAAGCATCGCTTTTGAGATATATTGACTTTAGACCGCAGGAAAATCGTCGAAGATGCTGCGTTTTTTTCATTTCAGCCGTTTTATCTGCTTCATTGCTACATAACAAACTGTATTTCTTTCAACTAAAAGACGATTCATTACCTCGTACTCTAGTACGAGGCGGACTAACCCATCGAACCCATCACCCCTTTCAGTAAATTTCAAGAAATACTGTTTGTTCTGTGGCAATGAAGCAGATAAAACGGCTGAAATGAAAAAAACGCAGCATCTTCGACGATTTTCCTGCGGTCTAAAGTCATCTCGAAAACGATGCTCTGTAGAAGAAAAGTGTTGAGGTATTTTTGTAGACAATTTTACGATGTACAAACTTTGCCTGAACTACTTTTCGATAGCTTTCGTTGTTTCAGATATACGCAAAAAATGCAAATTTATGACCTTTGACCTCGAATAAAAAACAACGCACAAGCGGGATCGATGGGGACTTTTGACATATCATTTGTAATGACGTATTCAAGGCCTGCACAAAAATCCAGCTTGTTGGGAATTAATGCAAGCTGGAATGTCTATTTTGACTGGACTAAGACGGCTATGTCAAAGGGCGCAATTACTCGCCCTATGATGACAGACGCACAGGTGCCGCGCCGCGCGCCCATTTTAAATGAACTTTCACTTTATTGACTTAAGAGATCATTTTGCTTTAAGTGCGGGCAACCGGGCGGCAATGTGTCAAAGGTCAACACTCTTTTTGGCATGACAATTTTTTTTTTTTGCGCATACCTACGTGTTTGTCGTAACCTGTATATGAAACTGTGCAATGGCGTTAAGTTCAATGAAATATCTAAATATTCATTAATTAGCGCTCGGCAGGCGCCCCCGGGCGCTCCGCGCCCGGGTGCACCGCACCCCTTGCACCCCCGGGTAAAGACGGCCCTGATCCTCATAACACACACATGTAATGTGTTTGCTGGAGACATGCACGTCGTGAAATCAGCTGTGTGCTGTTGTTTGTTGTGGTTCCCAATTTTCAAACGTCATTTCACACTACGTTAATAATTTATTTGAATAATATTGTATACCCTGCCGCACCAAGAAAGTTCTATAGGAGGCATCTAGGTATATAGGTCAGGTAATAAGAAACTAAAGTGATGTCAAATCAACTACAAGTCCAGCCCTACGCAGGCAACCAAGTCAGCTTCGATAGAAACTGGTTGGAACGAATTCTACTTGAAATAGGTAAGATAAGCTCTTTTTCTATACTATTCTTCTTATCGTATCTACGCTATTGTAGAGTATCTATATTCTTAAACCAAGCTCTTGTAAATACATACTTTCATACTGAAACAAAGTACCTGTTCGCCTTTATTAAAAAAAATGTTTAAGTATATCAATTTTCATTATATATCCAGTATTTTTTTATAATATATATTTAGCTGTCCCATGAACAATTTATACATGTTAGTGTTACCTCTGTCTTCACATTTTTATATAGCATGTAGAATGTTCTGTGAGAAATTGTGCTATAGGTATCAAAATCAGAAAAGGTATCATATGCTTTTCATTACCACTATAAACTGGACCATCACTGATGAAATCAAATTGAACTTTTTTCAGTAAAATCACTATCATTTAGATCATTTAGAATCGTCTTATGGGTACTAGGTAACAAACATTGGTGTTTGCAGCGGACCTGTTTAGAATACAAATAGTATGGGACCGAGACACAGCGGTGTTGACCGGAGTGATGACAGTCGCTGGAGGTCTGCTCGGAGGGACCATCGGAGGCCGCATGGGCGCTGCTTTAGGGGTCGGGATCGGTACTGCTACTGGCTTGGGAGTCTCAGGTAACTATTATCATTTTTGGTACCTAGTTGTGCTGATTTTGCTGTAGTATATTTCAAGGTACAAGGCCTCCTTTTGATTTTGATTCTCAGTAATTTTATTTTATTTTTGATTCTATCATTATATTTCTAGACTTTAATGATGTGTCCATGAATATTTATTTATATTTATATTGTAGGACCAACAATAATAAGATATTCATGCAGGACCTCTACATGGATATGCATATAATATGTAAATATAATCATGTGTTTGTGTTTGGCACATGTTGTATTTGGCAACCATTACTCATTACATAGTCATACTACTAACATTCACATGGTGTAAGCCACAACATAAATACGATATGTGCCTCATATGGATAAATCAAGAACTATTTTATTTTATACGAAAGCAGCATTTTCGATATTTAAAACAATAAATATTCAACTAAGTAAATGAGATATTTAAATTTGCATTTAAAATAAACTTGAAGTTCGCTATTATCATACTTATGTTTAAGGGATATCGATATCCAGCAAAAGTAAGCTTGTCGGTACCTAAAAAAGCTTATCTGCGGTACCTATCAAATTGTACCTAGGTACTCTTCAAATTGTAATTACATACTTGGATTTTTATATCATATTTCCAGGTTCATTCCTTACTGCCCTTGTAATTTGTGTTACAGTAAGGGCCCCCGCAAACTGCAGACTTTTTATCGGCCGATAGTTTGGTCGGCTTTTTCATCAGTATGAAGATGTATGCAGATACGCACATTACAGTGATTCAGTCTTCATACTGATTAAGAAGCCGACCAAACTATCGGCCGATAAAAGTCTGCAGTCTGCGGGGACTCTAAAACGTTAATCTATCTATTTAAATAAATAAAATAATTGTTTTAACAAGTTTGTTTTTATTTCCAGCTGTTGTATCCCTCCGTGAGATATGGGCCTCCGTGAAACAGAAACTTGAAGAGCTGCTCTTTATAGTGTTCAATTACCTCCGTCGCTTGGATGCCACAGACTACATCAGAGCCTTCGATATGCTGATGGCTTGTGCGTCCAGCCGTCGGGAACTGGTTCTGACTATCCTTGATTTTATAGCGGAGAAGCTTGGCAGACAAGTTATTTCTAGCATTACTGCGGCCTGATTTTATATTTTTTTATTAAGGTTTTAACTGAATTGTAGTGGCACTTAATAGCGCTTTTGTTTGAGTTTTATTATTAAACTAGCTGTACCCGCCGCGACTTCGTCCGCGTGCCGTTTTAAGAGATTTTGCGATAACCCATTACCATTACTATCTTCTTATGAAAGAAATTGAAGGTAAAATGCAGTCTAAGAAGGAAAACTTAGTACTTATTATTAAAACCGGGCAAGTGCGCACGAAGATTTTCGTACCGTATCTATGACCCGTTGCCCTTATCAATATCGAATAAATAAAATTTACGTATATATACAGGGTTACATGGAAAGTCGTGCTAGATCCGTTAAGGGCGTGGAGTACCCATCATTTCTGACTTATTTTACTATGAAACACCTTACCCTAAACTTAACCCATTTCGAGATATTCGACTTTTAAATTTTTATTGAAAATTGCATACTTTTAGGCTACTACATTTATTATTGTTTTTTCTGTGCATCTTATTATTATTATTATTGCATTTTTACAGGGGTAATAAGATGCTTTAGGACATCAATCATTAAAATAGTGCATAAGTTAATTGAATAGATCGTAGTAGACAAGTGAAACTTATGAAATAAAAAAATATTTTAGAAGGTTTATTTTTCTCTAAGGGATATCTAAAAAAAATATTATGGCACTCGTTCGGCGGATGTTATAATAAATATCTACGTTTCAACAGCTATCTAACGACGTATAATAATCTAGGGTTTGTATTACATTTCGTAAAAAAAAAGTAGTTGGGACGCTCCAGGTTGCAGTTCTAACGGTCCCACGCGAGCATGACAAGTGAATATTTATGTAGATGCGAATGAAAGAAAAAATGTGTAGAGACCGGCTCGGGCTGGGAATACAACAGGGGAAATTGTTTTGGTTGTCAGTCTGCTTTTGTGCTTCGTACATAGTGAATGTGATATCGTTTTGCTCTTTTCTCAACTTGGCTGTGATTCTGAACTATTTCTTCTGATTTTGACTACTGTGCTCGTTAACCGGACTCTGCTTTATTTGACTTGCTTTGCTTTATTTGTCGACACACAATCGCAGTATCCGTAACAAATAAGCATATCAGCATATTCTTCAGATGTTTAGGACGTCATTTTCAACATTTCCGTATCACAGGTATAAATCAGAGTCCGGTTAACGAGCACAGTAGTCAAAATCAGAAGAAATAGTTCAGAATCACAGCCAAGTTGAGAAAAGAGCAAAACGATATCACATTCACTATGTACGAAGCACAAAAGCAGACTGACAACCAAAACAATTTCCCCTGTTGTATTCCCAGCCCGAGCCGGTCTCTACACATTTTTTCTTTCATTCGCATCTACATAAATATTCACTTGTCATGCTCGCGTGGGACCGTTAGAACTGCAACCTGGAGCGTCCCAACTACTTTTTTTTTACGAAATGTAATACAAACCCTAGATTATTATACGTCGTTAGATAGCTGTTGAAACGTAGATATTTATTATAACATCCGCCGAACGAGTGCCATAATATTTTTTTTAGATATCCCTTAGAGAAAAATAAACCTTCTAAAATATTTTTTTATTTCATAAGTTTCACTTGTCTACTACGATCTATTCAATTAACTTATGCACTATTTTAATGATTGATGTCCTAAAGCATCTTATCAACCATGTAAAAATGCAATAATAATAATAATAAGATGCACAGAAAAAACAATAATAAATGTAGTAGCCTAAAAGTATGCAATTTTCAATAAAAATTTAAAAGTCGAATATCTCGAAATGGGTTAAGTTTAGGGTAAGGTGTTTCATAGTAAAATAAGTCAGAAATGATGAGTACTCCACGCCCTTAACGGATCTAGCACGACTTTCCATGTAACCCTGTATAAGCCCCCTTGAATATTAATTATGCGTGATAGTTAGAGAATTTAAAATAGACAGAAATTAAACACTCAGTAATACGATCTAGTTTTACCCTTTGGTTACCAAACCCTAAAAACCCAATAACGTAAACTACTAAAACATAAGTAATCAAAACTCACTAAATTACCGTTACCGTATGTAAATAAATCAGGCCAAGTGCGACTCGGACTCGCCCGCTATAAGTTCCTTACCATACCTATGTAAACGATTAAGAAAAAAAAACATATTTTGTACTTAAGCGAACCCTCTAAGCATGTTCTGTTTTTAAGTATTTGATAACTATGCCATAGCCGATGATTTTGCAAGGGTCCGGTTAATGTATAACCATGGAAAGCACGACCCGGAATGTACGACCACGGAAAGCACAGCCAGGAATACGCAACCAGGAATTCGCAGCCAAAATGTACTTAAATCCGGGCTGCGCATTCCCGGCATGTGTTGGGAATGTCCAACCACGGAATGCACAGCCGTGGAATACACAACCATGGAATTGGCGACCATTGCTCTGATTGGTCGAAAGCCTAGCCTATGCTTCGTTTAGATGAAACCAAAGATTAAAATTAAAATGTTACTATCCCATTTTGATAAAGATAAACTGCACAGATTATAATATGAAAAGAAAACAATCCAATTCAATAATTGTTGTCTGGCAAATGGTTAAACGCATGTAGGTTCTGGCGCGGTTTTCTATATCAAACTAACGCTCGTCGCTTCGCTCCTCGCACCTACTGTGACGCATCACACGTGAAAAAAAATAAGTTTAAAAATAATATTTTGACAGTGACATAGTTAGCTACTCGTACATGATCGGCTAAACGAAAAATTCGATTAAGTGCAAACGAAGCATATGCTATGACGTCATTTGGCATCAAATTCCCAACACGTGTCGGGAATGTACAACAGTACAACCATGGAAAACACAGCCACGGAATGCACAGCCCGGAATTCGATTCCAAAATGGTCATCGATTCCGGGCTGTACATTCCGTGGCTGTGTTTTCCTTGGTTGTGTAATCACGGCACCCATGATTGTGGTGATTTCCATACTCTTTACCTTAGGTTAAAAGAAGACCCAATCAGTTTTTTTTTAATTACTTAAGAATGCCTAGAGAATGTTTCTTCGAATTACTGGAATTAGTTAAAAATAGTAAGTATTTCAATTTCATTTATAAAATCCTCCACATTTATATCATCCATTATAAATTACCGTTTAGAAATTAGTCTCCTTCTTGTCGCCGCACTATGAACGCACTGAACTGAACACGTGGGGTTGCGACGTTGCCGTCCTGCTGTCGAACGTTCGCGGTACGGACGCCGCACTGTTTCCGCACCGTGCATTTTGTATGAAAACAAACGAACGTCCGTCCTTACGCCGTACGACGAACGCACCGATTCGGCACTGCAGCGGTCCGATACGAAACGCATAAATTGAAAGAGCCCTAAGAGCGTTTTCACATTATCCGATCTGCCGGGCCGGACATATTTCATACATTTTACTTACCCCGATATCGGATCAGCGTCCGACACCGACATCGGATCGGATAATGTGAAAACGCTCTTAGAGTGAGAGCGTTATCTCATTATCTATACTAATATTATAAAGAGGTAAAGTTTGTATGTTTGTATATTTGTTCAATTGTAAGGGGTAATCTCGGGAAAAACTGAACCGATTTTAAAAATTCTTTCACCAATAGAAAGCCACATTATTGCTGAGTGTCATAGGGTATATTATATTTTCAAAAAAATAGGGATCCTTACTAAAACCTCAATTATGCCCAACGAAGTGGGCACGGGTCAGCTAGTCCTATATATAGATAGGGCGTCCGATGGTACCGCCAGCATATCGGTGCCGGCTCCGATATCCGATATCGGGACGGATCAGGTACATTTTTCATACATTTTACTTACCCCGATATCGTATCAGCGTCCGACACCGATATCGGATCGGATAATGTGAAAACGCTCTGACTCTCAGACTTGATTGAAATCGTTCATAAAAACGCTACTACAAACTTCCTTTTTGCAATATTTGGTGTCAAGTCATTAATGTGCGTCTCAATTTTCATTGACTTTCGTCGATAAATAACGTTACAGAAAACTTCTCTCATTTTATTGCATTCATTAGAGTAAAATTGTCACAGAGCGCCTCTTAAAAGTTCGTCGATTAATAACGTTACAACACACTTGCCCCCTTTCCCACGGAGGAATTTTAAAATATTATTATGTAAATATATATATATTTTATAAAATATTATTATATTAAAAAAACAAACCATATAAGTAAATTATGTTTTTGTATGAGACTATAAGCGCCCCTTGATTATTTAACATTTTGTTTTTAAATATACTTACGACTATACAGTATTTACAAAATGTACATTGTCATTTATAATACATAAGAAACAGTTGAGCTATCTACAGACCGTTGCAAACAATCTATAGATAGTTCAACTGATCCAAATCAGTACCAATCGGAAGCGTACCCAAGACACTGGCTGCATTGCCGCGCTGAAGACCCAGGAGTCGTTACTCCTGGCGCCGAAAGCCAGGGCAAAGAAATCATTTCGAGGCCCTTACCTATCCCCCCCGCCCGGGGGGAATAGACGACCCCAGATCGATCGATAGCAATGCTGATACGTTGGGCCAGATACTCACCAGCCCTCGGGTCTTGGGTACGCTTCCGATTGGTACTGATTTGGATCAGTTGAACTATCTATAGATCGTTTGCAACGGTCTGTAGATAGCTCAACTGTTTCTTATGTATTTTATATGACAATGTACATTTTGTAAATACTGTAATACTGTATAGTCGTAAGTTTGTTTGTGAATAAAGTTATTAATTGGTAGGTTGGTAGGTTGCGGTAATTGGGTACGCAACCATAAATAAGTCAAAATAACTCGATTCAACGAAACTATTGCTAGTACCGATCGACTTACCTATAACACATTGCCAAAACGCACCGATAGCGCGTTCTAGGATTACGCCACGCGTGACAGCGCCATCTATACTCGAAATTGTATACTAAATCGAAATTTTAAACTTTACTTACTCAATTTTAGGGAAATGGGGATGATTTTGCAAAATCTAAAAATGCAGATCCATTTTATTTCGCGTCAACATTATGCGTACCAAGTTTCAAGTCAATCGGTTCACGGGATAAGATTCTGCATACAAACTTCAAAGCCTTATTTTAGGGCTCCGGAGCGTTATTTCCAAAATTCCTGCCTTAGTACGCCACACAGTCACTCCAGGAACACGCCTTCCAAATTTCAAGTCTCTAGGACCAGCGGTTTGGGCTGTGGCGTGTACGTCAGCCGTCAGTCAGTCAGGGACTTTGATTCTTATTAATGAGACTAGCTGAACCCGCCGCGACTTCGTCCGCGTGCCGTTTTAAGATATTTTGCGATAACCCATTACCATTACTATCTTCTTATGAAAGAAATTGACGGTAAAGTGCAGTCTAAGAAGGAAAACTTAGTACATATTGGTACTTATTCTTAAAACCGGGCAAGTGCGCACGAAGATTTTCGTACCGTATCTATGGCCCGTTGCCCTTATCAATATCGAATAAATAAAATTTACGTTTATATATAAGCCCCCTTGAATATTAATTATGCGTGATAGTTAGAGAATTTAAAATAGACAGAAATTAAACACTCAGTAATACGATCTAGTTTTACCCTTTGGTTACCGAACCCTAAAAACCCAATAACGTAAACTACTAAAACATAAGTAATCAAAACTCACTAAATTACCGTTACCGTAAGTAAATAAATCAGGCCAAGTGCGACTCGGACTCGCCCGCTATAAGTTCCGTGCCATACCTATGTAAACGATTAAGAAAAAAAACATGTTTTTGTACCTATGCGAACCCTCTAAGCATGTTCTGTTTTTAGTATTTGATATCTATGCCGGACTAAAATATAATAACTATGTCCGGTTAATGTACAACCATGGAAAGCACGACCCGGAATGTACGACCACGGAAAGCACAGCCAGGAATACGCAACCAGGAATTCTCAGCCAAAATGTACATGAAATCCGGGCTGCGCATTCTCGACATGTGTTAGGAATGTCCAACCACGGAATGTAGAGCCGTGGAAAATACAACCATGGAATTGGCGTCTATTGCTCTGATTGGTCGAAATCAATTGGAATGAATTGGGTGCATGGAAAGAGCCTCCTCGTGGCACACACCGGTAACAGCTAGGCACGGTAAAGCAGTGTCTAGTCTGGCTAATCTTTCCAATACGATGCTACAACAAAATACAGTTGTAGCATCGACACGATAAGAAGAAGAAGATTGGTCGAAAGCCTAGCCTATGCTTCGTTTAGATGAAACCAAAGATTAAAATGTTACTATCCCATTTTGATAAAGATAGACTGCACAGATTATAATATGAAAAGAAAACAATTCAATTCAATAATTGTTATCTGGCAAATGGTTCAACGCATGTAGGTTCTGGCGCGGTTTTCTATATCAAACTAACGCTCGTCGCTTCGCTCCTCGCACCTACTGTGACGCATCACACATGAAAAAAAATCAGTTTAAAAATAATATTTTGACAGTGGCATAGTTAGCTACTTGTACATGATCGGCTAAACGAAAAATTCGAGTAAGCGCAAACGAAGCATATGCTATGACGTCATTTGGCATCAAATTCCCAACACGTGTCGGGAATGTACAACCATGTAATACACAGCCACGGAATGCACAGCCCGGAATTGGATGCCAAAATGGTCACCGATTCCGGGCTGTACATTCCGTGGCCGTGTCATTATCCGATAGGGCGTTCGATGGTACCGCCAGCATATCAGTGTCGGCTCCGATATCCGATATCGAGACGGACAATATGAAAGACAGGTACATTTTTCATACATTTTAGTTACCCGGATATCGGATCAGCGTCCGACACCGATATCGGATCGGATAATGTGAAAACGCTCTGACTCTCAAACTTGATTGAAATCGTTCATAAAAAACGCTACTACAAACTTCCTTTTTGCAATATTTGGTGTAAAATCAAGTCATTAATGTGCGTCTCAATTTTCATTGACTTTCGTCTATAAATAACGTTACAGAAAACTTCCCTCATTTTATTGCATTCATTAGAGTAAAATTGTCACAAAGCGCCTCTTAATAATTTGATTAAAATTCGTCGATTTTTATCGTTACAACACACTTGCCCCCTTTCCCACGGAGGAATTTTAAAATATTATTATGAAAATAGTTATATATTTTATAAAATATTATTATATTAAAAAAACAAACCATCTAAGTAAATTATGTCTTTGTATGAGACTATAAGCGCCCCTTGATTATTTAACATTTTGTTTTTAAATATTTATTCGTCATTAGCGGTAATTGGGTACGCAACCCTAGATAACTTAGCAAAATAACTCGATTCAACGAAAATATTGCTAATACCGATCGACTTACCTATAACACATTGCCAAAACGCACCGATAGCGCGTTCTAGGATTACGCCACGCATGACAGCGCCATCTATACTCGAAATCGTATACTAAATCGTATACGATCGAAATTTTAAACTTAGGGAAATTTTTACAGGGAATTTTTTCTAGAGAAATTTTTACATTTAGCAAAATCATCCCCAGATGATTTTGCTAAATGTAAAAATGCAGATCTATTTTATTTTGTGTCAACATTATGTGTATCAAGTTTCAAGTCAATCGGTTCACAATAAAGATAAACTGCACAGATTATAATATGAAAAGAAAACAATCCGATTCAATAATTGTTGTCTGGCAAATGGTTAAACGCATGTAGGTTCTGGCGCGGTTGTCTATATCAAACTAACGCTCGTCGCTTCGCTCCTCGCACCTACTGTGACGCATCACACGTGAAAAAAAATAAGTTAAAAAATAATATTTTGACAGTGGCATAGTTAGCGAAAAATTCGAGTAAGTGAGTATGACGTCATTTGGCATCAAATTCCCAACACGTGTCGGGAATGTACAACCATGGAAAACACAGCCACGGAATGCACAGCCCGGAATAGGATGCCAAAATGGTCACCGATTCCGGGCTGTACATTCCGTGGCTGTGTTTTCCTTGGTCGTGTAATCACGGCACCCATGATTGTGGTGATTTCCATACTCTTTATCTTAGGTTAAAAGAAGACCCAATCAGTTTTTTTTTAATTACCTACTTAAGAATGCCTAGAGAATGTTTCTTCGAATTACTGGAATTAGATAGATATAGTAAGTATTTCAATTTCATTTATAAAATCCTCCACATTTATATCAATAAATGACTCCTCCACATTTATATCATCCATTATAAATTACCGTTTAGAAATTTGCCTCCTTCTTGTCACCGCACTATGAACGCACTGAACTGAACACGTGGGGTTGCGACACGACGTTGCCGTCCTGCTGTCGAACGCTCGCGGTACGGACGCCGCACTGTTTCCGCACCGTGCATTTTGTATGAAAACATACGACCGTCCGTCCTTACGCCGAACGACGAACGCACCGCTTCGGCACTGCAGCGGTCCGATACGAAACGCATAAATTGAAAGAGCCCTAAGAGCGTTTTCACATTATCCGATCCGATATCGGTGTCGGACGCTGATCCGATATCGGGGTAAGTAAAATTTATCAAATATGTCCGGCCCGATATCGGATATCGGAGGTACATATTTCATACATCTTACTTACCCCAATATCGGATCAGCGTCCGACACCGATATCGGATCGGATAATGTGAAAACGCTCTGACTCTCAAACTTGATTGAAAGCGTTATCTCATTATCCGATAGGGCGTCCGATGGTACCGCCAGCATATCGGTGCCGGCTCCGATATCCGATCTTTATCTTTATCTTTATCTTTATCTTTATCTTTATCTTTATCTTTATCTTTATCTTTATCTTTATCTTTATCTTTATCTTTATCTTTATCTTTATCTTTATCTTTATCTTTATCTTTATCTTTATCTTTATCTTTATCTTTATCTTTATCTTTATCTTTATCTTTATCTTTATCTTTATCTTTATCTTTATCTTTATCTTTATCTTTATCTTTATCTTTATCTTTATCTTTATCTTTATCTTTATCTTTATCTTTATCTTTATCTTTATCTTTATCTTTATCTTTATCTTTATCTTTATCTTTATCTTTATCTTTATCTTTATCTTTATCTTTATCTTTATCTTTATCTTTATCTTTATCTTTATCTTTATCTTTATCTTTATCTTTATCTTTATCTTTATCTTTATCTTTATCTTTATCTTTATCTTTATCTTTATCTTTATCTTTATCTTTATCTTTATCTTTATCTTTATCTTTATCTTTATCTTTATCTTTATCTTTATCTTTATCTTTATCTTTATCTTTATCTTTATCTTTATCTTTATCTTTATCTTTATCTTTATCTTTATCTTTATCTTTATCTTTATCTTTATCTTTATCTTTATCTTTATCTTTATCTTTATCTTTATCTTTATCTTTATCTTTATCTTTATCTTTATCTTTATCTTTATCTTTATCTTTATCTTTATCTTTATCTTTATCTTTATCTTTATCTTTATCTTTATCTTTATCTTTATCTTTATCTTTATCTTTATCTTTATCTTTATCTTTATCTTTATCTTTATCTTTATCTTTATCTTTATCTTTATCTTTATCTTTATCTTTATCTTTATCTTTATCTTTATCTTTATCTTTATCTTTATCTTTATCTTTATCTTTATCTTTATCTTTATCTTTATCTTTATCTTTATCTTTATCTTTATCTTTATCTTTATCTTTATCTTTATCTTTATCTTTATCTTTATCTTTATCTTTATCTTTATCTTTATCTTTATCTTTATCTTTATCTTTATCTTTATCTTTATCTTTATCTTTATCTTTATCTTTATCTTTATCTTTATCTTTATCTTTATCTTTATCTTTATCTTTATCTTTATCTTTATCTTTATCTTTATCTTTATCTTTATCTTTATCTTTATCTTTATCTTTATCTTTATCTTTATCTTTATCTTTATCTTTATCTTTATCTTTATCTTTATCTTTATCTTTATCTTTATCTTTATCTTTATCTTTATCTTTATCTTTATCTTTATCTTTATCTTTATCTTTATCTTTATCTTTATCTTTATCTTTATCTTTATCTTTATCTTTATCTTTATCTTTATCTTTATCTTTATCTTTATCTTTATCTTTATCTTTAATAATTTGATTAAAATTCATCGATTAATAACGTTACAAAACACTTGCCCCTTTCCCATGGAGGAATTTTAAAATATTATTATGTAAATATATATATGTACATAAATAAAAAATATTTATTTATTTATTATATATATACATACATATTTAATAAAATATTATTATATTAAAAAAACAAACCATCTAAGTAAATTATGTTTTTGTATGAGAAGACTATAAGCGCCCCTTGATTATTTAACATTTTGTTTTTAGTTTTTAAATATTTATTCTATTCGTCATTAGCGGTAATTGGGTAGGTACGCAACTATAAATAACTAATCAAAATAACTCGATTCAACGAAAATATTGCTAATAGGTACCGATCGACTTACCTATAACACATTGCCAAAACGCACCGATAGCGCGTTCTAGGATTACGCCACGCGTGACAGCGCCATCTATACTCGAAATCGTATACTAAATCGTATACGATCGAAATTTTAAACTTTACTTACTCAATTTTAGGGAAATGGGGATGATTTTGCAAAATCTAAAAATGCAGATCCATTTTATTTCGCGTCAACATTATGCGTATCAAGTTTCAAGTCAATCGGTTCAAGGGATAAGAGAAAATGAGACAGCGCCATCTATACTCGAAATCGTATACTAAATCGTATACTAAATCGTATACGATCGAAATTTTAAACTTTACATACTCAATTTTAGGGAAATGGGGATGATTTTGCAAAATCTAAAAATGCAGATCCATTTTATTTCGCGTCAGCATTATGCGTACCAAGTTTCAAGTCAATCGGTTCACGGGATAAGATTCTGCATACAAACTTCAAAGCCTTATTTTAGGGCTCCGGAGCGTTATTTCCAAAATTCCTGCCTTAGTACGCCACACAGTCACTCCAGGAACACGCCTTCCAAATTTCAAGTCTCTAGGACCAGCGGTTTGGGCTGTGGCTCGTACGTCAGCCGTCAGTCAGTCAGGACTTTGATTCTTATTAATGTTATGCGTATCAAGTTTCAAGTCAATCGGTTCAAGGGATAAGAGAAAATGAGACAGCGCCATCTATACTCGAAATCGTATACTAAATCGTATACTAAATCGTATACGATCGAAATTTTAAACTTTACATACTCAATTTTAGGGAAATGGGGATGATTTTGCAAAATCTAAAAATGCAGATCCATTTTATTTCGCGTCAGCATTATGCGTACCAAGTTTCAAGTCAATCGGTTCACGGGATAAGATTCTGCATACAAACTTCAAAGCCTTATTTTAGGGCTCCGGAGCGTTATTTCCAAAATTCCTGCCTTAGTACGCCACACAGTCACTCCAGGAACACGCCTTCCAAATTTCAAGTCTCTAGGACCAGCGGTTTGGGCTGTGGCTCGTACGTCAGCCGTCAGTCAGTCAGGACTTTGATTCTTATTAATGAGATTACAATTTGAATATGATAGTTCACTAAACTTGTGCCTTATACAGTTTTCGTTCACTAAATTCAAGTGGTGCCTTATTGTATAGATTTTTAGTATGTGTTGGTAAGATAGGCTTTAGTTGTAAGGTTTATTATTAGCTGCAAGTGCCTTAAAATTGCACCAAAAATAAAAATTAAAAAAAAACATTACTTTTAAATTTGACATGTTTCTGTGTGTTCCTAAATTGTTTCTCTTTTTATTGATTTGTAGAGTTACTTTCGATAAAATCAGCATTAGACCATATAATAATAGTCAGGCTTTTAAAGTATTTGGATGTTTCCACAGATTTTCATACAGCTCTGTCATCCGTCCAATATATAAACAAATCTTGACCAAAAATTATATTTCTTAGTAAGTAATTGCTCAATCTATCTTCATATAATGAATGATTTATTATAAATATATTTCTTATTTAGGCTTTTGTTTTCTATAATTAAAATATTACATAAAAATACTTGCGTTTTACTATTACCTAAGAAATAAAACAGAATACCACTTTGAATCTATTTAATTAAGTGCATTTCATAAATAAAGGAACTAAAATGCTATCACATCTAAAATCCAGATTAATCATATTTTCAATAAATAATAATTCGAGTTAATTTAGTTATCTCTATCATTATCTTACGTTGTATCTAAATACAAGCATAGTTATTGTGCATGTCAGATCAGAGGCTCTTTTCGGATGTCTGGGCAGTTTATTTACAGTCAGCGTAAGAGTCCCCGCCGACTGCAGACTTTTTATCGGCCGATAGTTTGGTCGGTTTCTTAATCAGTATGAAGATTGAATCACTGTAATGTGCGCATCTTCATACTGATTAAGAAGCCGACCAAACTATTGGCCGATAAAAAGTCTGCAGTATGCGGAGCCCTAAAATTGATATAAGCGCATAGAATTGTGTACACAACACGAGTTGTATTCTTACAACAGTATAAAAATACGTGAAGTGCTTTTATTTTCAGATCATTTAGAGTTAGTGTTGACTTTATGTCACCATTACGTATGGTAATCAAGACATCACGCTAACTTTTTATAAGATAGACCGTAAGCGATTACATCAATTTGAAACTGATATATAGTACATAAATCGACCGATGTGGCGCGGTGGGCGATGGTCCGCCTGCGACGCGGAAGGTTGCGGGTTCGATTCCCGCCTCGGGATAAATGTTTGTATGTTCTGCGAATATTTATTCCGGGTGTTCTGGGTATTATATGTATAATAAAAAATATTTATCTATGTATTATATTGTATTAAGTATGTCAGTCTTCTAGTACCCATAACACAAGCTCTGCTTAGCTTGGGGCTAGATGATGTTGTGTGGATTGTCCAGCATTATTTATTTAAAAAAAAAAAAAAAAAAAAATCGCCCAGACAGCGAATACAAAAAGGCAACATTTTGAACGATCAATATTATTGGAAAAAAGATGCCAGTTCCACATCCAACATCCAGCAGTGGACTGGTATAGGTAGATGATGATGCATGTAGACATGTAAAATTACATCAAAATACTATTGATCACACAAATTATGCCTTAACAATAAATCTTTAAAACTATAGGAAATAATAGGAATGTCTATATCTAGTGCTTAAACGTGTGCATTTTATGTTCACTCAATTTTTAAACCTAAGTACTACTTATAGTAAGTACTAGTACCAACTGGCATACAAGCGGTTATTCACTTTGTGTAAGTATATTATTTATTAATAACTAGTGGTAGTGCTTTTGAATTAAAGTAGTACTAATTATAATTTTTAATTTACTGGGAAATGTGAACTTTTGTATGAATGTAATTAAAACAATAAAAATGAAAAAACAAGTAATAAAATAAGAAAATCATCCATGAAGTCAAAATCAATTAAATTAGAATGAAGTATAACTCAAAAATTACTTAAAATATTGATATTTTAATGGAACATAAGCAGCTTTCAAATAATGAAAGAAATATTAAAATCGGTTCATCAACAAAAAAAGTTTAAACACAAAAATAAGTAAAATTCCTTAAAAAATAACCATATTTTTTTTAAGCACCTTAAAAATCCTTGTCATGTCATTCCAGAACCACTGGCAAGTGATATTAGTACTCAACGCTTTAATATTTCCTGTAAGTACACTAAAATAGATTGAACCAATCTATGCTATATTAGAATCACGAAATATGACAATCGGAAACTAACAGTAACGTGTTCGGAATACACTGCGCGGTGACGCTGCTACGATCAACAGTCGAGCAGGCGTTGAACGCGCAGTGTGAATCGAATACCGTTTGATATTTTAACAATTCTCACATTTATTAAATTCTTGACGAACTAGACTCGTGTATTATATTAATTTAATAGGTATAATCCTCCAACCTATTTTAATTCTAAGTCTAAATGCAAATAAATACTACAATTAATTTTTGACCAAGTCCTAAAATATTATCTATTTTATTAAACATAATTTTATAATAGATTAGCATTGATTAGTATATCAAACATTTTTTAAGATACTTACATAAGCTAATTAACGCCTCTACTGAATAAGGGGTAGCAAATATTGAAAAAATAGAACTCCGCATAAATATGACAATCGTATCGTAACTGTACCGTATGCGAGCTACACTGCGCGGTGACACTGCAACGTTCGGCCGGACAGCCGGCGTTGACGCGCAATGTAACATGTTACGCGGTTATTGTCGTATTTATTCGTAATTAGACGAGTCTATGTTGTGACACAGTTAACAAATAAAATTTTTCTTTATTTCTTTCTAAAGCGATATTTCAGCATTAATTCCTAGTAATTCTACTTTCAGGCAGATCATTTCAACTTAGTTAATTAGTGTATAGATAAGTTATTTAAAAATAAGTTAAGAAAAGTTGCTTCTTTAAGTTATGTTGCTCAGAATGTTCATCAACATTTGATGTGTCAACTAATCTATTTTTTAGCATAAATTATCTAAACTACACCGTATATTAATAGGAATCTTCACTAATAATTAAGAACAAGGATAATCGGATAATTTAGAAAGTACTACTTTGCCCAACTGTGGGACAGAACAGGCTAAATATTAGGTAACATGTGTCTTAAAATAATGTAAACCATGACTCGAATTTCTTAGGCACGGTAGGCATTTTCAAGAACTTTTGTCCAATCATTGGCAATAGCAAAAGAGAGCTCAATATAGCAAATATTAT
Organism: Ecliptopera silaceata; assembly: GCA_932527185.1. Taxonomy (NCBI): domain Eukaryota; kingdom Metazoa; phylum Arthropoda; class Insecta; order Lepidoptera; family Geometridae; genus Ecliptopera; species Ecliptopera silaceata. The sequence continues at coordinate 722,459 of OW052210.1, forward strand.
CACTTATTTTAGCAAAAAAAATAGTTTACGTAAACATTAATCTATGTTGTAATCTTAATATTATTGTGTCAGATCATTTAAGAGAATAGCGTGCGACATTTTTCGCATCAACTTATTTTTTACTTTGTTATTATACATTTTTGTTTAAATATCTCTGTTTTGTACTGTTTTTGTGTGCTATATGGTAAATAAATTAATATATTATTATGTATGTTTATGTATAAGCACTGGGTTTAATACCTTTGTCTCGGGTACACTTAAAAATAGTTTTTGTAACTTTTGTCGATGAAATGGTCATATGGTCATTATAAATGGAAACTTCAGCAAGCAATATAAATAGGAATTAAACTAATCTTAAAGCAGGATTTAACTTAGATAAGTTTTAGCAGAAAACTTTAAATCTACTGTAAACACTATCCAATATTTTTCTTCTTAAAAATCGGTTATTCAACGACACAAAGAAGAATAAATTACAGCAGGAATGTAAGCTAATAAATAAATAAATAAATAAATACTAATGGACATGTCATACAGCGCCGTCTAGTTTCATATACGTGCAGCGTCTAGTTTTCATCCATGGCGTTTTTAAGCTCCATCGCTAATTTGTAGCCGAGCTCGGGTCTTCTGTCTCTGCCTTCCACCATGGCTGCTACCTGAAATACATATTTTTGTTATAAATAATAATGTCAAAGTCAAAGTCAAAATTACTTTATTCAGTAAAATCACAAGGATCATTTAGAATCGTCTTACATACTAGGTGATTCTAGGTGCCAGTTCCACGCGACCAGAGCCTAGAAGAACGGGCAAGAAACTTACGGCCTGGTTCCTATCGTTCCTATCGTGACCTGGTTCCTAATGAATAACTAGTGCCTCTATCTGCCTCATAATCACACTAACCATTAGTGTCCATCTAAGAATAATTATAAATACACCATTTGGTTGTTCTATTGCCACATCTGCAAGCCATAAAAATGGCTTAAGTAGCTAGCAATGTGGCTCGTTTACTCCCATATTAACAAGACATGAGTCTAGGTCTCTAACGACTATAAAGATATTATGAAAATTGACCTAAATATAACGATAGCAAGACGAACTCGCGGGCACCAGCTAATTAAAGGTATTTTTTTTTAAATCATCCTTCTGTTCTTGCAATGCAATCTGCCCTTTGGGCATTGAGCGAGAGTTTTGACGGTTCTTCGGTGCGTGGACTGCATCCAGTGACACATCACAAAGGTATTTTAGAATTGGCTTTTTGAGCACAAACTTGTGGTTTCTTGCCCGTTCTTCTAGGCTCTGGTCGCGTGTACTGACACCTAGAATCACCTACTTAGTATGTAAGACGATTCTAAATGATCCTTGTGATTTTATTGAATAAAGAAATATTTGATTTGATTTGGTTCCTTTCAATGCAGTGTCGCTTGCACTGTTCCGATACAAAGGGTACGATGACTGCTAGTTCAATGACAGGCACATATGGTATACCTGGTCGGAGTTGATGATGACTCCATTGTTGTTGGTGATGGTGCGCTTGGTGGCCTCGATGTCGGCGAGGTCCACGCCGCGAGATGCGTCCTCGATCAGGATAGCGCGGTACCCGATCGCCAGCGCGTCCGCTATTGTAGCACCTACACACAACTGCTTATTAAAGAGAGAGAGGGGGGGGGAGAGAGGGGGGGAGAGAGAGAGAGGGGGGGGAGAGAGATTTGAAACACAACGTAACATGGGTACAACACATTAAAAATATAATAACAGACTCATAAAACAAAACAAAAGTTACTAGCGGCCCGTCCCGGGTGGACGTTATGTAAGTATAAGTGAGGATCCATAATCTTTTATAGCAATAATTGGTTTTGTAACTCAGTTTTTAAGCTGTGTAACGTTCTTAATCCAACATGGCGGGAAAACCAAAAATGCTTACAAGTTATATTTTTATCAAAGTGCTCCCTACACCTAGGAAAATCACAATTTTTTTTCTATATTTAGTAGACAAAAATCACAAAAAAATATTTCTATTAGTAGACAGGCGTCAAAATTTAATTTTATACTTACTAAATATTTATAAAAGTAGATTATCAGAGTACAAAAACGATTAGTTTAAGTTAACATTTATCAATAAAAGACTTTTATAACTTTATTTATTTTTGTTTTATTACATTACTCCCTTAGGTGTTCGCAATTACCCCCCCTTCCCCTACTATCCTTACCGACGCAGACGTCGTACGCCAGCCCACAGATGTAGATGTCGGTGGCGTGCCGCAGACGGAGCTGCGTGCTGAGGCTGGTGTCCGTCAGCTTCTTGTTGTCCCAGAACACCGAGTACGAGTCCACCTCGGGGTTCGTGCCTTTGTACACCTTTATAGCGCCCTCCACTATCTAAACACATTACTAATAAGGGCTATATTTCATCGGGACACCATGGTGGCGCAACCAGTTATGCCACGGTGGCGCAACCAGTTATGCCACGGTGGCGCAACCAGTTATGCCACGGTGGCGCAACCAGTTATGCCACGGTGGCGCAACCAGTTATGCCACGGTGGCGCAACCAGTTATGCCACGGTGGCGCAACCAGTTATGCCACGGTGGCGCAACCAGTTATGCCACGGTGGCGCAACCAGTTATGCCACGGTGGCGCAACCAGTTATGCCACGGTGGCGCAACCAGTTATGCCACGGTGGCGCAACCAGTTATGCCACCGTGGTGTCTGTAAGCTACCAAACTAGACACCATACAGACACCAGAGACGCCACCACACTGAGCTAGTATCAAAATGGACCTTGAAGACACAGCAATGAGGTGAGGGCGTCACTGACGACCGGACTGGCTGCGGCCGGGTGAGTGAGACACCATACAGCGCTATATTAATTAGTGGTGACGCGACCAGCGTGGCGGCGCGACCAGTAACATTCTGTGCACGCGTCCGAGTTAGGCATGAGACAGATATATCAAAACGAAACTGAAATCGGATTGCAGTCAGAAATCGTATCGCATCGATATTCCAATATGAGAAAACCGTTTTTAGAAAACGCAAACCACGATACCGCAAACGATCTAATCCAAACGAAACCGAACCGTGAGTTTAGTTTGCAAACGAAATCTATCTAAAGGTTTAAGTTTTTGATGGTTTTGAATTTCATTCGTTCTCTATCACTCTACCGTACGACTACTTAGTTAGAATAAGACAGCGAATTTTATTTCCTTTTCTTTCTAAATTAGTGATCCGTCGAAAGGGCAACAGAGATGAAGCGATCTTAATGGATTTTTGGTGGTTTTATGCATTGCACATTGAAAACTAAAAACGAGGCGATAGGGTCTAATTCACTACGCTCCGATATTCGCTACTGAAAACGATTTCTAAAAACGGTTTTTGAAATCGATTTCAAAATCTAAAATCGGGTTTGTATCGGTTTGTGAAAAAATCTAAAAACGCCCATGCCTAGTCCGAGTTGGTCATAGCCCTTATACTTACTAAGCATTGTAAGATGAAGAGAAAGAATTTCTTACGTCTTACTAAACTATCAAATCTCTCTAGTGTAGTGAGGTGTATAGGTACCTTGAGCTGTGCATGCAGCTCTGCGCCCCAGGTGTCCTGCACGCAGTGGCGCGGCCACAGACGCTGCTTCATGGGCGGTGGGCCTGCGAATACCACCGTGTCATACGCCTGCGCCTTGTCCGCAGAAACCTAACACAACAACACATTTTTGAAGTGAAAACTTCTTTAGCGGCGGCGCTGGGTGGGTAAAAACTTTCAAACTCGTGTCAGGGTCACGTGACGTTGATAAAAAGCGTAAGATCGAGGGGAAGGGAGAGGAACTAGTATCTCCCACTCTTTCTACCGTGCCTGAGTGTGCTCTGTTTAGGCGGCACAGGGCGCTTGCGCGAATGTGTCTGTGTCATTGTGATTGTCATTGTCATTATGACGTCTGTGGTTATATTTTTGAAGTGAAAACTTAAAAGTGAAAACACAACGTTAATATTGAAGTTTTCACTTCTGCCGGCACTCCCGGAGTGCTACCTTTTTTTTATTATGCTTTATAGGCTAACACCTGGCCGCAATCACATCTGATGTTAAATGATGATGCGGCCTACGGTGTAATGTACACATATAAGGAGATAGGTGTGGTATCCTCCTACGAACGGGTCCGAGGACAGATGGATAGTAGTCAGTCGGTCATATTAACTGATGTTCAAACTCCGTGATAACTTGGTTTGCGCGATCTAGGATTTGTTTTTGCCATCTGTTGGTCTGTTGCGTAGACTTCGATAAAATTTGCAGATCGTACAAACATTTATCCTAAGGCGGGAATCGAACCCGAAACCTCCGCGAATGTGGCGCGGCGGGTGAAGGTCCGTCTGCAACGCGGAACGCGGGGGGCAAGGGCAGCATTATTTATTATTATTATTTACTTAGTTACAATAATAAACAATATCTATACACACAATTCAAACTACTGATAAATGAGTAAAACTTTTTCTCGTAGTTTTTTTTGTAAGTATTTGCCATTACGATGGCAATTTGAGTGAAATAAATCATAATACATCGTACATCAGTCCTCGGAAAAGAAATCACGATAAGCAGACATTCGTATTGAAAAACACGCGATCACTCGATATTCGATACTCGAAGGAGGTGGCTCGTTTACACTTACTAGCCAAGATAGGGGTTTTATATCTAAATCACACATTATTTTATGTAATTAATAATGTCTTCTTCTTATTATTAAAGAGCTACGCTCTTGTCTGCGTAATCAACGCAAGTCACGCCATTTTTTCCTTTCCAGGGCCTTTTTTGAAGTGAAAACTTCTTTAGCGGCGCTGGGTGGGTAAAAACTTTCAAACTCGCGTCAGGGTCACGTGACGTCGAAAAAGCGTAAGATCTTATTTAATTTTTATACATTGCTCGTAAAACAAGAGACGACAAAAGAACACACTTGCGGTCACGCGACGTATGACTCAAACAATTAAATAGTGTTGTGGCGACATCGTACAAGGCGAGTACAAGGCGCTGCCAACACGCGGTGCGGTGCGGAGCGCGGGGGCGGAGGACCGAGAAGCGGCACTCGCTCGCCGCGCGCGCATAACCAGATAGACGCTATTATATCGTACGAATCGTTTCGCCTAACTTGTATTTAACTGTATCGCTTCCATCTTATTGAAGTGAAAACTCAGTCAGGGTCACGTGACTCGTGACGTTCATCGAACGTGACGTTCATCATTCGTTGTCTTCGTCGTTGTGTCAATGTCAATGACATGACACAATCACAATGACACAGACACATTCGCGCTTGCGCGAATGTGTCTGTGTCAGTGTGTCTTCGTTGTCTTCGTCGTTGTCATTGTCATTGTCATTGTCGTTGTGTCGACATGACACAATCACACTGACACAGACACATTCGCGCTTGCGCGAATGTGTCTGTGTCAGTGTGTCTTCGTTGTCTTCGTCGTTGTGTCACATTCGCGCTTGCGCGAATGTGTCTGTGTCATTGTGATTGTCATTGTCATTTTGACGACTGTGGTTATATTTTTGAAGTGAAAACTTAAAAGTGAAAACACAGACACATTCGCGCTTGCGCGAATGTGTCATTGTCATTGTCGTTGTGTCGACATGACACAATCACACTGACACAGACACATTCGCGCTTGCGCGAATGTGTCTGTGTCAGTGTGTCTTCGTTGTCTTCGTCGTTGTGTCACATTCGCGCTTGCGCGAATGTTACACAATGACATGACACAATCACAATGACACAGACACATTCGCGCTTGCGCGAATGTGTCTGTGTCATTGTGATTGTCATTGTCATTATGACGACTGTGGTTATATTTTTGAAGTGAAAACTTAAAAGTGAAAACACATTCGCGCTTGCGCGAATGTGTCTGTGTCATTGTGATTGTCATTGTCATTATGACGACTGTGGTTATATTTTTGAAGTGAAAACTTAAAAGTGAAAACACAACGTTAATATTGAAGTTTTCACTTCTGCCGGCACTCCCGGAGTGCTACCATTTTTTTATACATTGCTCGTAAAACAAGAGACGACAAAAGAACACACTTGCGGTCACGCGACGTATGACTCAAACAATTAAATAGTGTTGTGGCGACATGACGTGACGATGACGTGGCGACATGACGTGACGTGACGATGACGACGAAGCCAACGAAGACACAGACACATTCGCGCTTGCGCGATGACGTGACGATGACGTGGCGACATGACGTGACGTGACGATGACGACGAAGCTTGTTGGCTTCGTCGTTGTGTCACATTCGCGCTTGCGCGAATGTGACACAACGACATGACACAATCACAATGACACAGACACATTCGCGCTTGCGCGAATGTGTCTGTGTCTTCGTTGGCTTCGTCGTCATCGTCACGTCACGTCATGTCGCCACGTCATCGTCACGTCATGTCGCCACGTCATCGTCACGTGACGATGACGTGGCGACATGACGTGACGTGACGATGACGACGAAGCCAACGAAGACACAGACACATTCGCGCTTGCGCGAATGTGTCTGTGTCAGTGTGTCTTCGTTGTCTTCGTCGTTGTGTCACATTCGCGCTTGCGCGAATGTGACACAATGACATGACACAATCACGACTGTGGTTATATTTTTGAAGTGAAAACTTAAAAGTGAAAACACAACGTTAATATTGAAGTTTTCACTTCTGCCGGCACTCCCGGAGTGCTAGCTTTTTTTTCCTATAATATGTACATAAGCTATATTTTACAAACTGTTTTGCAGTCATTTTAGAATTTTGCGATGCTCGGATAAATACAATACTCAGCAGTCTAGTTCCCATAGTGTTTTCTTAGTTTGGTACTAGAGCGCGATGTGTGATAAATCCATGAATATTTATTTATTTATATGGGTAAATTACATTATCATGCTGCAAGACTTGCTAGTAACTAACACCATCAAACAGAGCATCAGATAAGTTGCAAGCGATGTTTTACGACACTAGCGTGGCGTGCGTCACTCGCCATCAAATAAACTTATCGAGGTCAAGTCCACTAGGTATTATCCAATATTTTTATGAAAAAGTGATAATTAGATTTGATCATTCATTAGACTACTGTTTTTCGATCTTTTTGTACAAGCAACCTTTCCTTGCTCAACTCTATAAACGTTCATAAAAATTCAAATCAAAATGATGTAGTTGATTTGATTAGTAAGTTTATAACAAAAAAGGCAAAGATTGTGACTTGCAAAATTGTTCGTGATAAGATCAGTAAATATATCCTCAAGACACCAAAACAGTAGTTTATACATCAGAATAACATATCACACGAATTAGCTCCAACTTCTTTATTAAACAATCGTTTAGAAGGATCATATAAAAAAACGCTAGAATCCAGGTCTAGTTTCTTTCCAGTTCTTAGACGTTCCAAAGTGATCCTTGTGATTTTATTGAATAAGTAAATGCAATTGAAGTTTGAATACGCTATAAATTATAAAGATATTGTGCGAGTTGTTCAAAATATAACGATAGTAAGACGAAGGCGTGGGCACCGGGTTGGAAGGATGCAGTTCCAGCTGTAGATAAGACTCAGCGGACTGGAACGATGCAGTTCCAGCTTCTTCTTCTTCTTCTTGCGTGTCAATTGGTAACAAGATAACAACTTTAAACCAAGTTCGAATAGAACTTGGCAACTTCTTTTCCCTCGTTTGTGGCGTTGTTGAGGTCAAGCCTTGTGCAGGTGGTAAGGCACAAGGGACAAACGAGAAGGTGAGACATCGTTTGTATATATGCAGTTCCAGCTGTAGATAAGAATCACCGCGCTAGAAGGATGCAGTTCCAGATGTAGATAAGACTCAGCGGACTGGAAGGATGCAGTTCCAGCTGTAGATAAGACTCAGCGGACTGGAAGGATGCAGTTCCAGCTGTAGATAAGACTCACCGGGCTAGAAGGATGCAGTTCCCTCATGTGTACGTTGTCGATGAAAGAGACGTGGTCCGGCGGGTGCCAGTCCAGTGAGTAGAACACGCAGTCGAACGATATCGTCTCCAGCAGACGGTTTATTGGCTCCACCACCTGGAAATATAGTTTCGATGCTGCAACGGCGGATCCAGGGGAGGGGTCATGGGGTCATGACCCCCCCCCCTGAGCTGGTTCCAGGACTTAGGTGGACCACTAATTGAACATAATTATTTCATTTATATATTTTGTCACCATACAGAATTAATGTAACTACATATGTAATAACTTTGTATAATGGCAAACGTTTGGGAATTACATTATCAAAATTAAATTATAAGTTCTTGACTTGACCACGACTATGTGAACCCCCTGGCGCCAAAGCTGGATCGTGACCCCCCCCCCACCCTGGCGCCAAAGCTGGATCTGCCCTTGTGATGCTGTTTATGATGATCTGACGACCGATGTGGCGCGGCGGGCGAAGGTCCGCCTGCGACGCGGAAGGTTGCGGGTTCGATTCCCGCCTTGGGATAAATGTTTGTACGATCTGCAAATATTTATACCGGGTGTTCTGGGTATTTTATATGTATAATAAAAAAAAAATTATCTATGTAATATATTGCATTAAATATCTCAGTCTTTTAGTACCTATAACACAAGCTCTGCTTAGCTTGGGGCTAGATGATGTTGTGTGGGTTGTCCAGCATTATTTATTTATTATAAGTTCTACACACACATAAACGGTCTTCTTATAAAAAGTTAGCGCAGACTTGGAGTACTGATTACCATACGTAATGATGACTTAAAGTCAACGCTAACTTTTCATAAGATAGGGGGAAACAGTTTAACGTGTGCGGTATGCTATTTTTGAGGAATGTGCGATTCATGCAAATAAATGCGAATGAAATAATTTGAAATTCATGTTTAAAATAGCTCCTTTCCGGCTTCAATGGATATAATGTTACAAGCCGTAGGTAGCAACGTAAACAAATCGATTAAGTACAATAGACTTTAACGGAAATCATGTTCCAGTCATCGGTTCCAGTACCTACAATATTCAATGGTGGGTACGTTAGCACAATACATTATTGTAAGAATGAAAAATAAACTCACAACGTCATCCTACATTATTATAATCAGCCTAAATAAATTCACTGGTAGGCAAAAGACCAGATTTTTAGTCTATGTACCGTTTAATTTTTTTTATTTCCCTACCTTATGCTGGTCTTTCATGTTTCAGCGCTTTTTTTTTCATAACATATAAGTATCGTCGGAAGGCGACGGCGGAGTCGGCCGAAGAGGCGTTGGAAGGATGATCTGGAGGGATTGGTGGAGTGTCGCCAAAGATCGGGATAAGTGGAAGGCTTTGGGGGAGACCTTATCCCAGCAGTGGGACAGTATAGGTTAAAAAAAAATAGTTAAGTATAGGTTTTCATAATATCGGTATTGTATGCTAAGTACTCATAATAGTCATAAAAAGATAGTACAGTCTGTTACTAAGACATGTAATGTTATTTCTAGTATGTAGTTACGTTCTAGATATAGCCGAGACATGGATTTATCGGCATAACATTAAAAATAAATCGAAAAGGTTAAACTTTATAGACACTCAAGCTGGTCTTGTTGATCGTAAAATATGTGAGCTTTCTTTTTATCAAAAGCTGGATTTCAAAATTCTATCGCAATCGATAAACAATAAATAAATTACCCAATCTAAACTAATATTGTAAAGAGGAAAGATTAGACGTTTGCTTGTTTGTTTTTAGTAATATGAGGGCTGTTTCGATGTATTTTTTACATAATTAGACGATATGTGTATTTTCTAAAAACGCATGGTTTCAATGCCTCGATATGTTTTTAGTTTTTATGAAAAAATGTGATAGGACAAAAAGATGGCCCATCTGATTAGTTCATCATAATGGTTATCTAATGTTTATATCTTCACATAACACATAATATAAGACGTGCCGTGTAAAGAAGCATCACTCTATATGCGTTAAGTTTTACGTGCCTTTCAGTTATTTACCGTTTTTAATAAATATGCAAAGAATAAGTTATTCAATCCATTATTAGATACAGTGCAGTCCGGGCTTAGATTGGTGCTCTAAGACCGGACTGCACCGCAGTTGCGTTTAAGTTTTAAGGTGATACGTCTCGCTCTAGCGGGAAATTCAAATTTTTTCCCTAAAAATTTGTTTTGCCGCTAGAACAAGACGTATCACCATAAGTCAGTTTGCATAAAGAGAAAGAGAAACTTTAGTCTGTGATTCAGTTAAAATAGAAAAGTAGTTCACTTAAATAAAGTGACCTAGAAGCCAGCAATAACCTTTTACAGCTGTAGACATTGCCAGGTCACGCTGAAGCCAACAATAGACAGCCAGGTCACGCTGAAGCCAACCATTGAGATAGAAAGAAAGTAATTTCGGAGCCGAATCGCTAGAGCCGGGCCCCGAGCCCCGTGCCTGGCGCCGGCGCCTCGCCCTAATTGCAATAGGTGTGAAGCCGCTAAACTGAACTTTAACACAGTCTTGTATTGTTAACTGGTACACTTCACTAAGCTTTATGCAAATAACTCATTTATCAATGCTTCCAATATTTAAAACTATCTCGGTTTTGAACATAGCTGTTTCGATGCAATAGTTACAATTCAAGCTGTTGATCTATCGCTGCATCAAAGAGCAAGTCAGACGAAGACATGTGAGGACCTTTCAGGCAATGCTCTGCGTTGATGACTGAGACCGCTAAGATGTGATTACAGTGGTAGGTAATCCTTGCACGAGCTTTGGTCATCGCGCTTGACAATACACTAGCACTAGCTCTCTAAGGCCTAGAGTCTAGGCACATACATTTATATAAAAAATATATATATTTTTGTAGAATAAATTAGTGTAGTGAACTAGCTGTTGTCGTCCAACTTTGTCTGCCAACTCCAAGGGAACACCGATAAGGCTGAATTGTTGATTTTGACAGCCATTTCAATCGCGCCGAGCCGTTCCGCGATGTTTTACAATTTGATGGCTATTTCCGAACTTTTGTTCCGAGTTTTAATCGAATGGTTGAACTGAGTTTAGCCGCTTATATCGGGACTGTCTTGAGGTTAAGTTGTTTGGTGGTAAGCATAGAATACTCTGGTAATTTCTGGTTTCCGAAGCACGAAAGTTCAGATATCATGACATGATCGAATGATGATCGCGGAAAACTGCTCATTATTTGGATTTTGATTCATTCTTGTTTTATCTGAAGTATCTTTCTCAATTATTATTCGTTTCATCACCTAATATTATTGTTCAGCCATTGTCGTCCCACTGCAGGGCAAAGACCTCCCTTCCCTCCTCCAACCATCAAAATTTAACGCAGTGTCAGACCATGTGCTCAGGTGCGAGTCCAGCTCGTCCTAACCTAACTAATAAGATATCATAAATTCACTATTTATTAAATAAATGTGTACAAATGTATCTGCACCATCAAACATATTATTGAGTAAATGGTTCATCATGATAGCTAATAAAGTCAGATAACTAGTCTGGCCTACTTTTTTGTGGGTTTTCTAATATCGTCGTTTCCGGCATTACAGTCCTTTTAGAATCGATTGGAGCTTGGCACAGCTCCAACTCGGAGCCGAATGCAGGCTTCGAGGTGACTACCACTATCAATCTCGAGTCTTGATGCAGAATTAGCATCATGCAATGTGCACTACAGAAACCGCATTTTCAAGCTGATTCCGGCGGTTCAACTGCTGTGTTGTTACGTAACTTTTCAACTATTTTGACTGCTCTTATTTACTACTGCAGTTCAAAAAACAGTTATTTGTATGAACAAAACGAAAGTTTAATCGGGGTCGGAACTTTTCTTTAAAGTTTTACAACGTGTGTAAGAAGAGCGATTTTACTAATTAAAATATTTTGACTTTAGTGATATTTAAAAAACTCAACAGTTTCTTTTATTAAGATTTATCACTCAAACTCACGAAAGATTTTTGTAGAGCCATTTAAAATATAGAAAAAGGATTGAATATGTGATTTTAAAACCAGTTTTAACTAAGCCACAGACTTTCTCCAATAATTTGGCTCCCCAAACATTATTATCTGGCACTTGCCAACTTCTATCCGTTTAGGCTGCTTTAAAGTTTTCGAGTAATTCCAGTGATTAATTGTTAAAGTTTGGAAGTTATACAATCAGTTCTGCAATCCGCAGTAAATGGTGCAGACTTATATTCGCGTAAAAGGTGAAAACTTACGTAAACTTTGACGATGAAAATGGAATTATTGCTTTTTTCGCTACAATCGATAGTTTTCAACATTTTTGGCCTAGCATGCAAGAGTAGATATATTCGTACCAATAGTTAAAGATTTACGGGTTTTTATCGCGTACTTTGTTGTTATTTATCTCGACGTTTATTTTTGACGTTTCGTTTAGTTTATTTAGTTCTATCATATCGTAAAATACGCGCACATACCTACACAGGGTTCTAAAATGAGCATTACATTGTCCAATTTAAAAAGTGCAAAATTAGTGTTCTATGTGAACTAACGTGCCATACAAATGGACTAGATTGCATCACTAACGGCCGGTTTCTCGAACGATGATCAACGAAAAAATCAAATAATTACTATGTGTCAAACTCGGATCAATCGTGATCTGGGTTTCCAGAAACCGGCCGTAAGGTTTACACAGTACAAAATAATGCACACTACACATTGTGCTCGGCAATTTGAATAAAATGTAACTAACATTTAACTGATTGATTGTTGTCATAAAACGTAATAAAAAAAACAATGTATTGTTTATCTTAAACAATAGTATATAATTTATTCCGTAGTCCAACAGATCTACCTACATGTAAATATTCTTGGACATTTCACACATCGCGCTCTAGTCCCAAACTAAGCAAAGCTTGTAATATGGCAACTAGATTGCTGATAGAATACATATAGGTATACATATTTTTTTATAATCTGGACGCAGACGATGTCTCCGGCTAGTTGCTTGATTATTCAGCCTTCAACATGTAGATAATAGCTTTTAATTAAATTACAAATTTGATTAACTTAAAGCGAACATAAAAGCTGCCAAATTCATGAAGGTCGTCTTTTGACTGAATTGATGATTAAAACAAAATTATACTAGAATTAACTGCGGCTTCGTTTATAGGTATTGTTAAAGCTAGAATTAAAATTGGTCAATCCTACCTGTGGCCTTACTCCGAACTCTAGACACAAAACTTGAAATGGGCTGGATAAAGTAGCCAAATCAATACCAATTTTTTGGTGGTCATTTTTAACATTTAAAACCGATTTCGTCTTGTTATCGTTATATTTTGAACAAATTAAAAGTCAATATCTTGTTAAAGATACTAGATTAGTATATGATTCTATACCATACAAAGTAAAATTAGTAGGATAGGATTTCACATCTAAAATATTAGTGGGAAGCAGGATATGATAGGATAGTTTTGTAATTTTTCCATAAATTCGGTATGATTTTAGCGCGTCTCAGATCGATTTGGTTATGTTAGTGAAATGAGAAGTAAATACCTGTTTCCTAATCTGATCTGAACTGCAAAAGTAAACACTCTAAAACACCATGTATAACTAAGTAATCCTTTTATGCCAATATGCCGTACAAGGACGTATCAGCGCTATTCTCAACCTTACACGTTTGTAATAAGGACTAGGTGAAATGTGCCCATGTGTTTGATCGATGGCACGCGGTAACATACGAGGAATGCCCTTTAACGATAATAGATGGATTGATACGGTGTTATCATTTGTTGTGATGTTAAAACTAGCTTTTGTATTTCTAGTCACTTACAAAAGCAAATATATATTAGTACATATTTTATTTTGATCGAGCAAAGACATAAACATTTCTAATAATAGGACTTCATCATCGTCATCATCTACCTATATCAGTCCACTGCTGGACGTAGGTCTCTCTGCAGCCGCGACACTGAGCCCGGTTTTCGTCTCTTCTCATGTTGTGTTTGTCTGCATTACATTTTCTACTATAAGATCTTTTATAGCTTCTCTCTATACACAGTTTTACAAGAAATTATTCTTATTTTTATTGTTATTCTTGGTCTATCTCGCCGGGTGTGTCCTACACTACACAATGCCTAAACGCGGTCTCCACTCCAGTATCCGTTTGCTACAACGATTGTCGGTTCTTCGGCAAATATGGCCGGCCCATTTCAGCTTGCTAATTCTTTAAGCTATGACGAACACCTTGGATTCAATATACTTACTTTTTTAATAATATTATTATTTTAATTTAATAAACCGACTGTAAGTATATTTAATTTGTTGTTTCTGCATGTTGACTTTGAATTTAATAATGATTGTATTAGTAGAAATTATACTTTTCTGCTACGACAGACGCAGTGCTTAACCGCTTCGTGTTTTACCCCAATAGCCGCTCGTATTAGCATAATACTTGCCGTATTACAAGCTGTCTTCGAAAAATGATACGAATGACGTATTTAGACCTATTTTTAGGTTCATGTAGGAAATTGGGTAGAACTTTATGTCGACGAATAAAGATAAAATATAACTAGCTATATGCATACGTGTAGACTTTTGATGTAAGTATCATCTCTTCTATATATGTATATAAAACTCAATGCCACTTTTCGTAGTTGTTTTATAACTCTAGAACGGGCTCACCTATCCAAACCAAATGTTTAGGCTTTATTTGGACTAATTAGCAGATGGTTTGTGTGAAGTTTGATTATAATCTGTCGAGTGGTTCTTCTTTTATTACATTTTTTGTAAAAATTAAATAAATTCAAAAAATTTATTGCCTGGCGGAACAGAGTTCGCCGGGTCAGCTAGTAAACTATATTTTGCTAAAGTTTCATTACAATCCATGCAGCAGTTTTTGCGTGAAAGAGTATCAAACATGGAATCACACATCTATCCATCCAGCCATACAAAATTTCGCGTTTATAGCGTTTAGGATAGCCTATGTGTTATTTTGATGTATTAACTACATTTTTGCAAAGTTTCATCAAAACCCATTCAATACTTTTTGCTTGGAAGAGTAACAAACATACATCCATATACAAACTTTCGTGTTTATAATAGTTAATAATATGTCCGTGTAGAAGTTTTCAAGAGTTATGCGATGTCACGAGGTAGGTAGGTAGGTAAGCATACTATGACTTGACAATGCGACATTTAGAATACAATATCATAGTAATTATATGTAGCACCTATACACAAAGGTAAAGGTCAAATTCAGTTGTTGGATGTTCAATAGGTATTTTATTTTGTAATTTATTTACAAACCAGATTTACATAGTTATATATTAACTGATAACAAGCAGGTTACGCTGATAAATTAAAAAATAATGCTGGACAATCCACATAACATCATCTAGCCCCAAGCTAAGCAGAGCTTGTGTTATGGGTACTAGAAGGATGACATACTTAATACAATACATAGATAGATATTTTTTATTGTACATATAAAACACCCAGAATACCCGGAATAAATATTTGCAGAGCGTACAAACATTTATCCCAAGGCGGGAATCGAAACCGCAACTTTCCGCGTCGCAGGCGGACCTTCGCCCGCCGCGCCACATCAATCGTCAAATAAAATAAATATTTATTTGTGAAACTAACGGCCGGTTTCTGGAAAGGCCGTGTCCGATTTTGACACATAGTTATGTATTTGATTTTTTCGTTTATCATCGTTCGGGAAATCGGCCGACACAGTACCTACTAAACGAAATATGTAATAAACTATAAAGCATACAAAGACACACAAACTAGTAAAGTTTCCAACGTTCAATTACCCATTGTAGGAGTGTGGTGGTTATATACTGTTTTATGTTCTTAAATATATATTGATTTTATTTGATCTCACCGGAGGGTGTCCTATGCTAACGCATTAACGTACCTTACATTAACGTAAGTTACATTACCATAATTAATTGTAAATTTAATTATTGCATGCCTAGTCATAAGCAGAACAGATTGATACTTTATATTATTGAACATCTATTATTTTGCATGGTATAAAGGGCAGTGTGAACTAACCTCGCTGCCATCCTGCTGCGCATTGCACTTGCTGATGTTGAGAGTGCCCGTTATGAAGTCGTTCTGTACGTCTACTATCAGGAACGCGCTCACCGGACGCACTATCTACAAATAAATAAATAAATAATAAATAAATGTTGCTGGACAATCCACACAACATCATCTAGCCCCAAGCTAAGCAGAGCTTGTGTTATGGGTACTAGAAGACTGACATACATACTTATTACAATACATTACATACCTAGATAGATATTTTTTTTATTATACATATTAAATACCCAGAACACCTGGAATAAATATTTGCAGATCGTACAAATATTTATCCCAAGGCGGGAATCGAACCCGCAACCTCCCGCGTCGCAGGCGGACCTTCGCCCGCCGCGCCACATCGCTCGTCATGAAATGAAACATGAAATGAAATTTTTATTGGTGAACTGAACATTTGTTACAAAATACAAAATAATTAACCATCTACATTTCTCAAACTACACAACTTTAAGAAACAAGAAAGAAATTATCATACTGCAGTACCAAACTAAGCAAAGCTTGTACTATAGGAACTAGATTTCAGATAGAATACTAACATTTAGAATACATAGTAACACCAAGACAGAGAACATATATTATATTTATATTATTTTTATATTTTTATGTTCATAACACAAATATTTGCTCTAGGTGGGAGTCTACCACACAACACACAGCATGGAAGGCAGAGCTACTACCAATTGAGCTGTGACACCTGTCACTTAAGTAAAATATTATTTAATCACCACTTACTTACGAAGACAGAGATCTCCGAAGTGGATGCCAGATAAAAGAACACAACTTCAAATCTTACCCTCATCTCTACAAACCAAGAAGGTAGAGCAAAGTAGAGATGCAGACGACCCTTATTCTCTCACTCACCACTTTAATCCAATGGTTCCAACAGAAAGTAAACTCTTCTTTGTCAATGAAGCCGTCATCATTTTTATCGAACACCTGGAAGATGTGATGGGCCTTGTCGTCCGACAGCGGGTAGATGTGACCCTTGTCATTGCGGAACAGGGCTTTGCAGATCAAACGGAACTCATCCTGGTTTAACTTTCCATCCCTGTGTGTGAGTAAACATTTTAGTGAATAATTTTAATGGGCATTAGATTTATTAATTTTAAATAAATAAAGCTTGCTGCTTGAGTCTTGTAAACCTTTTAAATAATACCGAAAAACATTGAATTTAATATACTAATCTTGTTTATCTGGTAAGTTAATAATTAATGTGGAAAAAAATATATAAAGTATATTGTTAGAATGATTTTCAGGGATGTTTATATCGAAAGATATTCGTAAACATACCCATCTTTATCAAAAGTTTCATAACAGGCGTCCATGTCGTCCAGGCAAGTTTCATCAACCAGCGAGCCGGTGGCGTCCTCCGACATCGTAGGCTGCGTTAAAATGACTCGCGAGCCTGCACCGTGCCCCCTTATAAACGAATTCAGCACCATGGTAGCGAAATATCACACCTTATGTAACCTAAACCGGCCAAAACAAACGATAGGACAGAAAAAACGGTATTTCAAGTATACAGCCATTGCTGTAAGTAATTTGTTATTGATTTTAAGTATTTGTATAGAGTTTTTCATTCACAATTATAATAAAAAGCTTTGAAAATAAATAAAACATTTTCACAACAACATAACCTTGAATTAAATGAATGAACAGTGAATGGAATGAATGGAAATAAAATTGAACTATACAAATGTAACAGACTATTGACATGACATGACAAATGATAGAGTCTGTCAAGCGAAAGATGGCCCTGATAAATCGCGGCAAATTCAAAAACTATTAGTATGGCAATACATTAAATAATAGGATAACTTGGAATTACATAATTTGATACTTTGATATTATTCTAAATAAATATACTTACATAATTTTTGATGATGATTATGAATAAGTAGATGATATACTCAAATATAAACAAGTAATATTCTTCAGAGTACCTACACGCCCAGGGTGCATCTTAGAAATATCTTAGTGTAGGTAATAAATAAAAAAGGCTCAATTATAAAGTTATTTTTTTATTCGTCGTAATCAAAATCTGAATCTAAAAATTCCACTTGAAGTGATAAATCGGAGTCACTGGTATCATCACTGCTATTTTCTCCCACATTAATTATAAAACGTTCTAAATTATCTTCTGCAATTCTGTCTCTTTCTTTGTATTTTGCTTCTATGTTGATTACGTGTTGAGTCATTTTTTTTCCAATCATCTGCTGTTATGCTTTCAAATGACTCCTTAACAACTTTTTCAAATTGTGCTGCAGTCAAGTTCACATTTCTCATGGCCACCTTTCTTTTTGCCAAACTCCATATGAGTTCAATTGGGTTCAAGTCGCAGTGATATGGGGGAAGTCTTAATACCTCATGACCGTTCTGTTTTAAAATTTCATCTGCTTCATAAATTCGTTCTGGTGTATTTTGTTTTACAAAACATAGCAGTTCTGCTTTGGTGTGGTATTCTTCAAATGCAACACCATTCAACGTAAGCCATTCTCTTATTTCTGGTTTGCGGGTTTGAGCGGTAGGTGTTTTGTTATTAATGACCGAATGATATGAGGCATTATCCATTACTATCAGACTTGGCCCATTCAAATTTGGCAGGAGTTTTTCTTGTAGCCATTTATTGAAATTCGCAGCATTTCTTTCAGATTTAGTGCTAAACACTAACAATGAATTCGGAACAGGGCCTCTCTCCGATCCAGCATGGACAATGATGTAGCGTTTTCCCGATGAAATATTTTCAACTACACCGCTTGTTGATGGGCCTTGCCAACACTTTTTGGGCTTGTACGATTTGTGGATATAAGTCTCATCTAAATAAATGATGGGTTTTCCTTCCAAACGCTTTGAAGCTATTGTCCGTAAAAATCGATGTCTCCACGCAGAGATATCATAACGCTCGATCAACAACGAACGTTCATTTTTGTTTTTCTTGAATTCATAGCCACTCTTTAATAGTATTTGACGAAGAGTCTCATGAGATCCACTGAATCCAATGCTTTCTTTTAGTTCCGCCAACAAAGTTCTTAATGTGGGGACTTGTTTTCTTACAATGTAGAACTCGTTTAGCTTATTCCGGATAACATCCATGTCAAAACTATCCAGGTTTGACACTGTGGACTGGTGAGGTCTTTTTTTACCCGGAGTACTCCAGACACCTTCATTCACCACACCTTCATTTTTAATCCTCTTTAATGTTCTGACACTTACTTCTGCAAATACAATAAAATAAATGTATGAAAGTGGTCAGGCAGATCTGAGCAACATATTTTCCATTTGGAAACACAACAGTAGTTAAGTACAGGTGGAGCTAAGTAAAAACTTACCAGTGAGTGAAGATATTTCATCCAAGAACTCGTTCTGGGATTTTATTCTTACTTTACTTTCCAAATCAGTTAGCTTCTCAATTGTACGCATTATTTCGGTAACTCCTGCTACTTCCTTCATATTAGCTGTAAAATAACAATAATTCATAAATTATACCTAATGCAATGTTTATTTTTCCAAATGTGTAGTATGCTATTAATGTTATTAAGATATCATAAAAGAAGACAACAGTAGGTATTTTAATAAAAGAAAATAAAAGTCGAGAACCACAAAAATGTTATCAAAGTATCAAAATATTTGTGCAATACAAACCTAAGAAATCGACCACAATACGTAAACAATCCTGTTTCTGCAGGAATACAGCTTCTTTTTCCTGCTGCTTCTCCTGATACTTGGATATCATACAGAATAATAACTTTCGCACGCCACTCTTGATTGTTTTAGGCATTTTAACACGCAAAAAACTCAAAATGTATTCTCAAACAAACCACACCAAAAATGCCCCAGGCCGCCATCTTATAAACATTGAGGGGAACAGGACTGCCACACACCGATACCAATTTTCCCTAATGTTTTGGAAAAGTCTATGTACTAGAATATGTATGTACCCCACGTATTTGCGTATTTTTCCGATTCAGGATAAAAAAATAATAAAATGAGTTTATTTCATAAGTTCATTAGCGTGAGTTAAAATTCGTTATTAACAATTATTATTTTATGCCACCCTGACTTTACCCCGTTATAGAACATAGTGTCCGAAGGTAGAAACACATTATTATTGCCATGTAAAAAGTTACGTAAAAAATCGAGTGCCATCTTTCGCTTGACAGACTCTATACTTGTTTTATTAAAAACAAAAGAAAACTAATGCTGCCCACTCTGCTACTCTATTTTCTTGAAACTTGAATTGAATTCTACTACAAGAATTTCTACTACAGGGTCCCGTTTCACCAACTTACAAGTTAACTAGTAACAATTTTACTATTACAGGCGTTACAAGCTACTAATTACAATTACAAGCGTTTCATAAACAGCGATTTTTTAAAGAATAATAAAAATCTGACCATAGACTCATTTTACTAGGAAGAAAGTGTCGAATAACAAGTGAAATTTTCTGCCCTATTCCATTCATTCCAATTCATTCAAATTCGTCGTTCTTTGCTCTGTAATTGGTTGGCGGTCTTTCGAGTTTTCAAAAGAGGTAATCACGTCTCTGATATTTTGTGGCCATTTAACATAGTTAGGGAATAAATGGGTGGACACAATTGATACAATTGTATGTACCACACGGCATACACTGGCCTTAGACACGTCGTGCATGTCCCCTACCGTGTGGTACTGTTCTCCGGACCCTAGCCAATGCAGTCCCACGCACAGCTGCAATTTGGGGTCCAAGGGCATATTCCGCTGCGTGGTATATTCAAGGTGTGGTCCAACAATTCCTAATAAATCTTGCATTTTTGACGAACTCATTCTGAATCGTTCATTAAACTCGTAGTCACTTTCGGGGTGCATGGAAAGAGCCTCCTCGTGGCGCACACCGGTAACAGCTAGGCACGGCAAAGCAGAGTCTAGTCTGGCTAATCTTTCCAACACGATGCTACAACAAAATACAGTTGTAGCATCGACACGATAAGAAGAAGAAGAAGTCACTTTCGAAATCTACGTTAGTACGCTCCCGATATATTCTTCTTCTCCGCGTTATTGTATTATCTTCTTCTGATGACGAGTCATCATCCCAAAAGAACATTGTTATTTCTAGTTCAATGATTTTAAATGTTTTTTGAATATTATAGCTCTGAAACCATTTAATAATATTGCACTTTTACAATTCTACCCAGGTCAAAAGGTAGGTAAAATTGTAACCAAAATCCCTGACAAGTTCAAATTTCTGTAGGAAACACTTGTTCGATTCATCAAATTGTCACAATAATAAAATTAAAAAAATCTATGGATTGTAAATTGTCACTGGTTACTTGTACTTGTAAAATTTTGAATTTACGACATTAGGAAACGCTTGTAACACGAAATGTTGCCATTATCAATGGATTATGGGTAAATGTTGCTATTTAATTTTACAATTCTACAAATTTGTAAGTTGGTGAAACGGGACCCAGGTCGCAGGTGTTGACTAGAATCTGTCAAGCGAAAGATGGCCCTGATAAATCGCGGCAAATTCAAAAACTATTAGTATGGCAATAGTATATCATCTACTTATTCATAATCATCATCAAAAATTATGTAAGTATATTTATTTAGAATAATATCTAAGTATCAAATTATGTAATTCCAAGTTATCCTATTATATAATGTATTGCCAAACTAATAATTTTTGAATTTGCCGCGATTTATCAGGGCCATCTTTCGCTTGACAGACTCTATAGCATAATATGATAGGATGAAAGGATAGCAGCATTGAGTAGAATATGGTACGCTGACAGCTGATCTGTTGACATTGACTAACGGTAACTTAATGTATTATTACAAATCTCCGGCTAAAAAAAAAACGACGCGCTCGAATAAAATAATTTCATCATAGAATTTCTTTACGTTTGCTCACGTTCGTTTGCCGATTTATAGTGTTCTGTATCAAATAACATTCAGTTAAAAATGTACGTTACGCTATTGTTAATTCCGTATCAAATGTCAACATGTTGATAGACATGATTATGTTTGATTGTTTATGCTAACCTACGATTTTTGTTGTGTTGCTTCGTTTTTTCATTGTTAGTTTGCACCATGGTGATAGAAGAAGACATGGAGTGCTTAGAAGTGTTCGTGGGCGCTACATCTATTAGTATGAATGAGCGCTTCACAGTCCTAGCGGCTACTTCTCCGTTCCACGGGGCTGGCGGGGCTCAGCCCAGGCGCGCTCGGCGACTCTCTACAAACGACGGACCGCTGTTTAAGTCTCAAAGCCAAAACCCCAGGAACCAGAACATCATCGATGAAGTCGTCCAGCACTTGGGCTTGGATTGGAGAGTGGTATGTGAGATTTAATTTCTTTCCAAATAATGACCACACTGTCACATGATTGTAACATACATTTGCAATACATACCATAACTTGATTAGAGAATTAGGTCTATTCTGTCATGTTGAGTAAAAATGTATTTTTAATTACTGACTTATTGACATTTAACTAACTGGATCGAATGTTAATTTCAGCAAGAGTTACAGCACCAAGGCTACCAGCGAGCAAACAGTCGTCCTCACAGCCGGGCCGGCAGCCAGCCTCGCAGCCGGGCCGGCAGTCGAGCTGGCAGTATGACCAGATACAGCAGTGAATCTAGCCTGCTGGATCTGCATCAGACTAACGGCAATTTCAACAGAGCTAACAGCGTCAGTAACTTAAGCCAGAGATCTGGACAATCTAGGAGATCTAGTGGAGAATTCAGGTAAAGTATTTAATGGATTCTTTATACAGCTGCTATTGAATTTTTACTGCTGAATTTTATTTGAATGATTTTATGGGTCTGGTATTGATAATGTAACAATAAAACTCTTTAATTTGCACGACATTCATTTATGTATGCATGCTATGAGTATCATAGACAACATTTTATGACAATATCCCTATGATTCAATTTTTTTACATCAAGAATAGGACAACATTGCCCTGCTAAACATTTGCACTATTACAAAGAGCCCCTGTAGTCATACTCTTAGGACTGTTGACACAAGATGGAGCCTGTAATCCAGGAATGAACAAGCATGTTTTATTGCAGTGATGGCAGCCGTTCAGTGCGGTTCTCCAGACAACCGACACTGAACTTGGACATGCGGCTTCAGATGCGCGACGCGTGGATGCGAAACCGGCGCGGGCGCGGGCGGTGGCGCGGCGGGCAGAGGCAAGCCATTCTCACTACATAAACCTACCTGTGCAACTTAAAAATATCATAAGTATTGAAAAAATTCTACCCGGTACTCAGGAGATTTTATTTCATTTTATTCGGAAAACAAACAGTGTACAAACTATATTAATAACAACATAAAAAACGAAACACCGATTATATGTTTTCACAGTTCCAATCTACAAATTCTTATTTTCACCCACATTTTTTCTTATTTTCATCTTTGTATGTGTTGACACACCAAATCATTTACATGTACTCTGTGACCTGTGTACACAAAAGTGTGTACTAACACATTTTGTACTAAATGAATGAAGTTTGATCAATGAGTTTTGTGTATTTTTTTTTATTTTTTGATTTTTTGTATTTTAATTTGCAATCAGTCTTCAGACTATAAGCAGGTTTGGTGAGAGCAGTCTGGCTTGTAGGATAAGAGCTCCAGTGGGAACTTTTCCTTTTTTAGAAAATCATTGCCCATCCAGGTCAATGATATGTTGTCTTCGAAGCTTCTTAGGGTAGCTGATTGTCGTGAGCTGTGTAGCCAAGTGATTGGGGTGGGCATTCAGGAGTTCCATTTCATTTTTGTGTAATACATAACTGATTATTTCTGTACTTATAATTAGTTTACCACCATATTAAACAGCGTTACTTGATTACAGTTTTTTAATTATACTGTCTACAGGGGCATTCAACGTGGCCAAGTGTCTGCAAACAAGTGGCAGCAGACGAGAAGTCAGCGGCGCAACAATAGGCGCCGCAACCGAAACCGGGGGAACTACCAGCCCTATGGCATCACCACTCGCAGTCGGGCCCAACAGAACAGAGCCAACCGAGGGAATACTGAGAATGCTGGGAATGCATGGAATGCAGGAAATGCACAGAATACACAGAATGCAGGGAATGCGCAGGGAAACTCTGTTAGAGGAAACAACAGGAGCCGAGGACGGGGGAGAGGACGTGGAGTTCAAAGAGGTGACTATTACACAATAGTATTAGGTATAAGACATTAATCTTAGCACTCTATTTTTATTTCCTAAAAATATGTGAATGATGATACTAAATGATTGATAAATATTCAGAAATTTGTACTGTAAATATTTATGGATAGTTTTAAATAATAGGTCTTTACCTATGAAATTGCCGTTTTGTATGAAGAAATTGAAACGATTTTTTTTCATGTATTTTTTATTTGTATTAATCGAAGTAATTACCCATGCAATCAATGCATTTTTGCCAACACAGTGGCAGGTTATTGATGCCCTTCTTAAAGAAATCAGCTGTCCGGGAGGCAACAATTTCTTCAAAGGCATTTTGTACTGCCTCTCGGGTATTGAAGTTTTTCCCGCCAAGAAGTTATCCAAATTCTGGAAAAAGTAGTAGTCTGTAGGCGCAAAGTCTGGTGAGTAGGGTGGATGACGGAGAGCTTCCAACTCCAGTTCTTGCAACTTGGAGACCGCTTGCTGTGCAGTATGAGGTCGCGCGTTGTCGTGCAGGAGCAGCGGAGACGAGCGATTGACCAATGCTGGTTGGAGATGTGCCAGCTTCTCCATCATTGTGTTCAGTTCACAGTACACATCTGCAGTAATGCTCACCCCGTTTGGAGAGAGCTGTGATGAATCACACCGGCGCTAGACCACCAAACAGTGACCATCACTTTTCTAGGGGTAAGTTTTCGTTTAGGGCATTGTTTAGGTGCTGAACCAGGATCCAACCATCTTACTGAGCGCTTGCGGTTATCAAACAGAATCCATTTTTCATCGCAGGTAACATGCGGTTCAAAATTCCTTCATTTGTGTGTCTGTTGAGCAGTGCAAGGCACGTCTCGACGCGTACTTCGCGCTGGCGATCATTGAGTTCGTGGGGCACCCATTCGTAAGGCTTTTTTACCTTGCCAATTTGACGCAAATGGACCAATATTGTTTTGACGCTAACGTTGAAAGCTGCTGCTAATTCAGCCGTAGATTGTGTATCATCAGCTTCCACAATCGCCTTTAATTCGTCATTGTCGACCAAAGTCTTCGGACGACCGCGAGGTTCATTTTTCAGGTCGAAATTTCCAAAACGGAAGCGAGCAAACCAATAGCAGGTGGTGCGTTGGTTTGTAGTGTTAGCTCCGTAAACGTCGTTGATGTTGCGTGCCGCTTGTGCCGCGTTGCTGCCACGACGGTACTCATATTCCATAATTACTCGAATTTTTAACGTATCCATGATGACGAAAAAGATTGAAATGCGATGAAAATGTAACACTAATCAATAAACAAATGACTACTTTTGGAAAAAAAAATCCATGTTTTTAAAATAAAATTAATTAGAAATTATAATTCTTAGCCAAACAAAAAATATTTTGATTTGAAATGGCCAGTACTGCAGAACGGCAATTTCATAGGTAAAGACCTAATAAATACCTAATATTTATTAAAATGTACTAGATCAAAAATATTTACAATTAAAATCTATACGAGTTTCAATTCAAAATAAGGTAATTTCATCTTAACTCATGAACATTATTTCCAGGTGCATCCCAAAACGGAATGCCTCAGCTGAAGACCCTGGCTCAGCTGGACAAAGAGCTGGAAGAGTACATGGCCAGTACTCCGGCATCATTAGACAAGCAGCTTGAAGAATACATGGCACAGAACGGCATGGAATTTGACATCTAGACTGCATTGAATAGGTTAGATCTTTACAGTTATCTGTTTCATATGTTTATATTATCTTTATTCAGTAGTTTGGCGATAGACTACTCCACAAAATTGAAAGATTTTTGAGTTACACTGCGCTACCGTTTTTCTGTGTTTTACAGTCAGTTTCAATTATTGTTTTCAAGATTTTTGAAACTAGCAATATTTCATTTTATTTGACCAAACATTTACGGCCCGTTTCTCGAACGATGATCAACGAAAAAATCAAATAATTACTATGTGTCAAACTCGGATCAATCGTGATTTGGGTTTCCATAAACCCGTTACAATCTTATAAAAAGTTAGCATTGACATTATGTCACCATTACGTATGGTAATCACGACATCAAATCTGCGCTAACTTTTTATGAGATAGACTGTTAAACTATGATTGAAAAGTTGAGAACACTCCCAACTGAAAAACAACTTAACAAATAATTTTGTTAATTTAATAAAGTTATCTTTTGCTGACTGTACCAAAGGTATGGAGTTAAGCTGCACAGTCACATTTTTGTAGAATGCAAAATATTAATTCTTGATTTGTATGAATGTGTAAAAGAAACAAAGCGACCACTAAGAGTAAAGAGCTTGACCATTAGAACTAAGTACATATTTATAATGAGACTAGACTATACCATAAGCTCGCGCAAATGGTAGCTATATTACCGCGCTGTGTAACTCAAAAATATCATTAACATTTGTGTTCTGAAAATTATATGTTAGAAAAATTTACTTTTTGCATCATTTTTACGTTGGAGTGTACACTGAATATATTGTACACGCCGTCTCTTGTGTACCAAAGCATTTACATGTACTCAGTGACCCATGTACACATAATGCGTGTACTAGAAATTTTGTACTAAATCATTTATCTATGTACACTTTGACCCTTGTGTACTGACATGTCAAGTCAAAGTCAAAGTCAAAAATTACTTTATTCAGTAAAATCACAAGGATCATTTAGAATCGTCTTACATACTAGGTGATTCAAGGTGCCAGTTCCACGCGACCAGAGCCTAGAAGAACGGGCAAGAAACTTACGGCCTGGTTCCTACCGTTTTTTTATATGATCCTTCTTACAAAGAATTACAATTAAACTAAATTAAGTACTGAAGTTTCAGTGCTCACTGACACACTAACATGCTTATGATTAGTTATATTAAGACTGTTTAAAATATTAAGAACACATTTTGTTGTATTTAGCTTACTAACTAGTTTTTTTGTATTTGAAGTACATACTAGTATAGTGTTGTTCGTTTTGAATACTATTATCACTTATGTTTAAAATGTAGGCACGTTTCACGTCTGGACGTGACTTTGACTATCCCCAAGGGTGTCTACCGTGCCTGCACATTTGTTCATCTTTATTTGTTTACTATGTTGTAGGTTTTTTTATTATTTAAGGTAGTTTCATGCATAGTTACGTGATGCGTAGGCACTGTACATTTTTGTTGTAGTACTAACGTAAATATTAAATAAATATATTTTATGAAATGTGTGATATTAACACTTTAGGTATTTGTATCAAGAGTAGACTTCATTTAGATATAACATTAGTTTTTTTTATAATTAAATCTTATTTTGAGATATCGGAATGATATCATACAATAAAATTAATAAGTTTTTCAATTTATTTTCGGTAATACTAAATTCTGACCAAAAGGGATATTAGAATTTATTTTTCAAGATAAATTAATGTAAAAGCCCTAAGCGGTTACCTTAAACTATCAGAACGCATCGCCTCATCATGTCATATGAGACAATGACTTTGTCCATATTATATCCATATTATATCAACACTCTTCGAACCGAAACACAGCAATTCACATAAATGCTTCATATCAAGATTATAGACAATGGTACTTCCCAGAATAACTCTTTCACAAAAGCTCTACTACCACAAATGTTTGTTACTTAAAATATAATTGTTTTTATAGTCCAGCACTTGAAAATCATAAAGATTTTGATGCCTCACAAGTTGGCATTCGTTTATAATATAGTGCTATCTGTAATCAAATATCTCATTGGCAAAAATACTAGTTTACGACTAAAAACTAGACTAGATTAATAAAACGAATAGTCAAATTAAGTTTTAGAAATAAAAGTATCTAGTATGTTAGGATAAAAATATACAGTAAATTTTGTATAAAGTTAGTTTTTAAAAGTTGTACAGTGTACTGCCAACACAACGAGTTTAAGGATTAAGTTTTTTTTATATAAGTTGTAGCCTTACAGTAACTTGAGTTCAGAATATTTAACGTCTGCATGTCAACCTCTTACGAATAAGTATCTGACTACCCCCTTTCAAGGGCGGATCCAGCTTGGGCGCCAGGGGGGGGTCACGATCCAGCTTTGGCGCCAAGGGGGGGTCACGTTCCAGCTTTAGCGCCAAGGAGGGGTCACATAGTCATGGTCAAGTCAAGAACTTATAATTTAATTTTGATAATGTAATTACCAAACGTTTACCATCATACAAAGTTATTGTATTTTAGTGGTCCACCTAAGTCCTGTAACCAGCTCAGGGGGGGTCATGACCCCCATGACCCCCCCCTGGATCCGCCGTTGCCCCCTTTAGATATTAAGGATACTGTCCATCAGTACATTTAAGGAGAAATAATGACTTACATTTATATGTTTACACTGTGCGTCAACGCCATCTCGCCTTCCGAACGTTGCAGCGTTACCGCGCAATGTGTTTCGAAGCAGTTTAAGATTGTCACATTTGTTCCTATCAGTTAAGGCCTCAAATCATTTGTTAAGTTTAAGAATTTTATTTGCCTTTTTGACTTAAATTAGAAGTGAAGAATTGTCAACATGTGTAATAAGAAATTATTTTCTAAGCAACTACCTTTGATTGAATAAATAACACGAACGAAATCAAAATTGTATTTTCATATTATACACTAATTCCCTAATAAGCCCGAGACGTAATTGTGTTAAGTTTTAAATTATGTTAAGTTGCCGAGATTAACGGCCGGTTCCTCGAACGATGATATACGAAAAAAACAAATCATTACCTACTATGTGTCAAACTCGGATAACCGTCATTTGGGTTTCCAGAAACCGGCCGATAAACTTCAATTTAAACACGTAGTCATGTAGGTACAGCATTTAACTTTTAAATAACAGTATGGGGTTTAATGTGTAAATAGAAAAGACATAGAAATTGTTTGTAGTATTTAATTAGCAACAGACATAAGAACCTACTTACACAAGATTATTGCGCTTTTGAAGTTGAGAATATTTTTAATTACAATTAGTCTGGGAACTAGACTATTTTGGAGTGTTTTGAATAGTCAAGTTTATTAGTCAAATATTTAGTCTCTATTGATATAATATTATGTACTTTTAAAAACAAGTTGTTCTCAACCACGGTTATTTACACTTCAATTAAATTATATAACAGTTTCAGTATATTTTTTTTTATATATAAAATTTTGAATAAAACTTTTGTAAGGATTTTAACTACCAGTAGCTTTTTAAGAATCTATTTTTAATTTGACATAATGACTCCAACTTAAAGGAATATTGGATCATCTTAGCCATTCATTCTAAAACATAAATATTAACTTAAAAACTAAATGTGTATGTATAATATTAGTTATCGTTTGGTTTTTCGTACTAAAACTAAAATACATAAAACATTTAAAATCAACATAAATAAATGCCAGATTCAAAGATTATCGCTTAAAACTATTACTGTATATTCTTTTTATAATTATTCAATAAACAAGGATAAATAATAATAAGGTAGAAACAAAATGGTGGGAGAAAACAATTAAATGCCAACATTATTGTAAATTACAGCTAAAATAAATTAATACTAACTAAAGTACCGTGTATTTACATAGATAGACTATCTCTTCAATAAATAATGTTTGAATTTCAATTTATGTACCATCAAATGAAGCCTCAAAGATTCTATTTACTTTTCACAGTTAGTATTTATATATAAAATACTGCCGTGTTTTATTCAATTATTTTCTACTGAACATTGTATGAACTAAGTGTATCAGAATTATCGAGTACCTAGATCGGATAGATATTTGCAACAAAAACTTGAATTGATTTAGCCAAATCATGATTTTCGGCCTAAAATATGATTAAGGATTACACTGCCAAATATAGGACTTTTTGTGCGATACCCAATTTATGTGATATCCACCTAGCGTGGGATATGGACAGAAAGATAGCCCCAGTTCTGAGATATTGGTTGACAATATCCATCTGATGGTACCTATGCACAAACTCGTACTAGGGGTACAGGTGAGGTGATCGCGCTGTTTCTAACAATCCGTTTCCATTCAATTTCTTTCAATCTTTTGCCATCTTTTGTGAGTTAAATTTATTGTTGAAAGTGACAAATGCGTATCAAATGTAAAATTAGTAGCAAGGGCGGATCCAGCTGCATTATGTAGTTACATATATAATTAAAATAATTATGTTCAATTAGTTCCTAAGTCCTGGAACCCGCTCAGGGGGGGTCATGACCTCATGACCTCATGACCCCCGTCTTGGATCGGCCGTTGATTAGTAGCCAGTCTATACCTATAGGTACCCATTGAATGGAAAAGTGTAAGAAACAGCCCGATCTTGTGATGTCACTGAATCCCTAGAACAGCTATAGGTTATTGACGGATATAATTTGGTTGATCCACCCGATAAAGGCTGACACCTTGGAGTAGACTCCGGGCACGTCCTGGCGGCCGCAGCCGAAGCCCCAGGACACCAGCCCCACCAGCTCGTAGAAGCCGTCGTCCTGGCACACCAGGGGACCTCCCCCGTCACCCTGGAAGTTACAAATTGTGGTGAAACTGGCTGTTGCGTGGAAGAACTGGTGTTATGGTAGTTTCTCTTATGTTTCTTTAATGATCTTAGTCAACTTTATAGGTACCTACCTAGTCACTTTATACTAGTCATACTTTATTCGGTAAAACATTTATAATCGGCTCATAAAATAGGCTCTTTTTATCAGCCAAGGTGTCGCTTCACTCGTGAAATTTGAGGTAGTACCTACCTACCTACAAGTTTGAGCATATAGGTAGATTGATTAAGTACTAAGTAACCCCTTTACCTTCGATGTACTCTATTCTTAGGATTGCCAATATTTCTTAGATATCAGTAAATTTCAAGATGTTTCAGAAAACCTACGCATTTTACTAGAAACTCAAAGTCAAAGTTAAAATTACTTTATTCAGTAAAATCACAAGGATCATTTAGAATCGTCTTACATACTAGGTGATTCTAGGTGCCAGTTCCACGCGATCAGAATGGCAGAATGTTCATCTGCCTTCTTTGTCCACCATATCATGCTGATTTTTCGAAAGAGTATCTAAGTGTTACCTGACAAGCGTCATTTCCCTCTTCGCCGCCCGCGCAGAAGGAGCTCGCAGGCAGGATGAATATCTTCTCGGTGACCGCGTTCACTTTGCGGATGCACTCCGCGTCGCTCACTATGGGCAGTTCCGCCTCACGAACTCGTAGGGGGATCGGACCGGCTGAGGATACCATTGATTAGTACTTAAATTATCATCCTTTTTAACAGCGGCAGGTTTTAGTGATGAAATATGAACGCCCTACTGGGGTGATTTATAGCTATACAAGTGGCGATCACAATAGGGCCGCAATGAAATGATTGATTTACCTACACCTACCTAAGTATACAAGTGGCGATCAAAATAGGGCTGCAATGAAATGATAGCCGCCGAATAAAAATATAATAAAAATAATAATAGATCACCATTATTGTGACCGAATAATAAGTACAAAGTTACTACCTTAAATTTATCTGTTAAAAATACTAGATCTACGAGCATAGCTCTCAAACCCATTCTAGCATCGCTAATCGAGTTACCTAAGTATATAAAATAGACTCTGTAGGTAAAATGTGAGCAATTTTACGTTGAGATATCTACAGTATATACCTAAGTATGTAATTAGTTGTAATCAGAATGACATGTCCGCATAACAACTTTAATTAATGGTCTTAGGTACCTATCTACTACTATTTTATTTATTTATTTGGGACAAAAAACAGTTAATACATTGTATAAAATCAGATAGTAGGTATAAGTTAGAAGTAATAGTTGTAAATGTATAACCAACAACATTATCCACAGCTTACAACAACAAAAGTAAGATCTTGCTACATAGCGCTAACAGAATATCTAGCAGTCTGCTTGTAACTACTACTACTATCCACGCAATCAATAACAAAGCCAAAAATCAACATTATTAAAACCCAATGTAACTGCTAGGCATTGAAATACTCACTCTCCCCCATATATCCGTATCCGGTGACTGTGCACCGCTTGCCTGGCGCGTGGCTGACGTCCCTTGCGGGCAGACACACGAGGCACACGCCCTCCTTCAGCTCCACCTTGCCGCCCAGCTTCAGCAGCGCGATGTCGTTGTCCAGGGTCTGGCTGTTGTGGTTGTGGTGGATGTACGTGGTCAGCACCTTGAGGGTCTGCGCGCCGGGAGACCCGTACTTGCGGGTCAGGTCGTGGTCTCCCACGCGGACGTATGTTGTCTCTTGCATGCGGACCATGCTGTAAGAAATTTGAATCTTTACGTTGGTTTTTGTCCTGTATTCTAGTTATCAGAAGTTTCTTGCCCGTTCTTCTAAGCTCTGGTCGCGTGGAACTGGCACCTAGAATCACCTAGTATGTAAGACAATTCTAAATGATCCTTGTGATTTTTATTGAATAATGAATAAAGAAGTCTTTGATTTGATTTGATTTTCGGTTGTCAGCTTTTTGGATCTAATTCTAGCCTAATGACAAAGTCTTGGAAACGAACTAAAACCGACAAATACCTAGTTAGGTGACAAACTTAGCGATGGTTCTTTCTTTTTGTAAATCTTTGTGGGTAGGTACTCCTAGCTTCCGTTGCAGAAGTCGCAACCGTGGCCATTATCTGATCGCCATTCTATGACTTAATTTTGGTTCATTGCTTCCCCATTACAACAGCAGGAATTGGTTATTCCCTAACTTTGATCGGTGTGTTCCTCTCAGTAGTAGAACTCACTTGGTGACGCAATGTGCGGCGGTGAGCACCCACTGCGTGCCGATGAGCGCGGCGCCGCACAGGTACTGGTTGTTCTGGTTGATGAGCGCCACCTGCCAGCACCACTCGCCGCGCGCGCCGTCCTCGCCGCCCATCACGCGCGCAGACCGTCCAGACGAACCTGGAAGACCACAACGGTTTAAGACCCTTTCTGCACATCTACGGTCTATTTTATAAAATTTAGCGCAGACTTGAAGTACTGATTACCATACGTATCGATGACTTAAAGTCCACGCTAACTTTTTATAAGATAGGGGCCTAGCTTTTTAGGTTAGACCAGTACCCCAAGTGTGGGTGAGTTCCCAACCAGTCACACCAAATCCAGTCACACTGTGACTCGTTGGGAAAAAAATTCCCAACGAGTCACACTGTTACGAAAGTGTGACTGGTTGGGAAATCTTCTTCAAAAAAAAGTTGCAACGAGTTACAGTGTAACTCGTTGGGAAAAAAAATTCCCAACGAGTCACACCTATTTAATTTTTATAAATGAAAATGATTTTTTCACATGCTGCATGCTTTTTTTTATAATACTACATATAAGTATCACAAATGGTAAATATCGTGTAATGAACCAAAAAAAAATATTTCGTTAAATTAAATATGTTTATTTATAATTACGAAAAAATAAAAAAGTTTTGAAAAATATGGAACCATATTGACTTGAAGAAATAACTAAACTGTATTAAAACTAAAGTAGGTAACTGTATTAAAGAATTAATGGATTTGTTGCTCATAAGAATTTTTGTTCTGCCACTTATGGCGCTGTAGTATCCATTTAGAGATTTTTTTTGTTTTAAAATGTCTTTATTAATCATAATAATAATAAAAAAAAACGTGTGGCACTCGGGGAATGCCGCGGTCAAGCTATTGCATAGCATTTTTTGCTGGATTCCACATGTGCAATGTTAGGTTATTTTCGTTACGAAATTTCTGGATTCGATCTCCACGCTCAAGGCCCGCGATAGAAGCTATGCAATAGCTTAATACAATAAAAAAAATATATTAAAAAAAAGAAAAAAAATCGTTTATTCAGAACAGTGTACATTTCAGTTAGCTTCGTCGTAGTTTACTTAAATCAAGTTAGTTAAAAGTTTAGTAAGTTTAGTCATGTATATTTATTTACAACAAAGATGACGATCGATGTGGCGCGGCGGGCGAAGGTCCGCCTGCGACGCGGGAGGTTGCGGGTTCGATTAATAAATAAAATAAATGTATTTGATAATAAATGTTTGTACGATCTGCAAATATTTATTGTTTATTTTATATGAGTACATTTTATAATATATTTGAGCGATGTACTTCTTCTTCTTGTGGTGTACTAATAAAAAGTTAATAAAGATACATTATTTTAATAAGACTATATAAGTAAGTATCGAGTTTTCCTAAACTACAAGATTTATGAAAATACGATGCAGTTATTGGTATATTGTAAGCCGAAGGCACGTGCATGACCTCATTCATGACCTCAAACTTTTGTGGCTACGGACTTGGCCATCACCACCGTTTTATCTATCAGTATCTTAAACACTCCAACTTTAATTTTTTAAGCTACTGCATAGCTTCTATCGCGGGCCTTGAGCGTGGAGACTGAATCCAGAAATTCCGTAACGAAATAACCTAACACTGTGCATGCGTAATCCAGCAAAAAATGCTATGCAATAGCTTTACTGCGGCAGTCCCCGAGTGCCACACGTCTTTTTTTACTATAGAAGCAGTGAGTAGTATTAAATATCGGATGTTATCTTTTTCTGCAAAGCACTTTTTTTCTACCAATACACTATATCTGCCATTTTTGATAAAAATAAATAAAATAACATACACCTAGTTTTAAGTGAAAAGTCATTTTCATTTTCGCAAATATAAATTGGTGTGACTCGTTGGGAATTTTTTTCCCAACGAGTCACACTGTTACAAAAGTGTGACTGGTTGGGAACTTTTTTTAAAAATAAAGTTGCAACGAGTTACAGTGTGACTGGATTTGGTGTGACTGGTTGGGAACTCACCCAAGTGTGAGTTTGTGCACACACGGATCGCTGAGACGTGATCGCCAAGCGCCGCCAATTTTGTATGGAAATCCAAGCAGCGCCTCTAGCAGATTTCTTGAGAAGCTTGGATTTCCATACAAAATTGGCGGCGCTTGGCGATCACGTCTCTGCGATCCGTGTGTGCACAAACTCGCACTTGGGGTACTGCAAAATAAAGTCTTTTACACCTCACGCCCAAACCCCCTCGTTTAGTGGAAGAGATGGAGACCCACAAGCTTTTACAAACTGGTATGGAGATGTACGAGCTAAGGGTAGGTACATTGTAACGAAATGAAATCTGTAATGTCAATTTACCTTTAACACCACAAACGTATCTGTTGTACTTCTCTGGAGGTTTCGTGGAGTAGTTGGTTCCGTACGTTCCGTAGTCCGGCTCGTAAGGCACTGGAAAATAATCATCATTTACTTGGAGTAAACTTACTTTGTAACCCAACTTCCAATCCAAATACACCAAAATGCACTCAATATGTTATGGAGTAAACCATGGAGTGCCTATATAAAGTGCAACGATGCACAAGATCGAACTAGTGCTGTGTTTGAGATTTAACTTGGTGAGTGTCCAATTATTCGCAGCATTGAGCGTAAATACATATAAGCCAGTAGGGTTCAAGAGGATTCCAACCTGGACAATCCAAAACTGGTACAATATCCTTCAGCAGGTTTCCATCAGGTACAATCAGCTAATCAACAGAAATATCAGGATGATACTTACACACAGGGGTGGTATGAGGCAGCAACGCCGTGGTGTACTGCGTGTTGTACTGCGTGAGTTGTGTGTTGTAATGCTTGTCCTGCGCGGGGGGCGGCGGCGGGGCCGGGGGCGCGGGGGCGGGGGCGTCGGGCCGCACGCCCGTCACCTCCTGCACCTTGGACTTGGGCGCGCAGCACTGCGTGCCGGCCTTCTTGCATTTGAACACGTCGGTGATTTCCGCATTGTCTGTGGAAGGGTAGATAAATAACACTTTATCATCAACCTATGTCAGTTCACCGCTGGACGTAGGTCTCTCCCAAGACTCGCCACTGAGCCCGGTCTTCGGCACTTCTCAGCCAGCGTTTGCCAGCTACACTAATATTAACACTTACTAATAACACTTTATAGCAAAATGAAAATACAAAAAACGTAGAACTAACCTAATTTAGTAACCCAATTTCTTCCACGCAAACGTAAGTAGGTAAGGATTTAGGAGGATAAAGGATTATGGTCAGGGTCTTAAAGATACGTGTTAAGCTTTCAATCAAAAAATACCTATGTAGCTTTTATCACTATTAGGTAGATATAAGTGATACATCTCAATGTTTGAAAGAACATGTTGTGCCGACCCCACTTAACGTGGGATAAGGGCAGGGGAATGCTGATGGTTCTTACGGAAGCATGTGAAGGTGGAGAGTAGCGGCATGATGCAGGAGCCCGGGCACTCGGGGCGCGGGTCCACCGGCGCCGCCGTCGTCGTCGTCGTCGTGGTGGTCGTGCGGTACGCTCTGCAAATGGAAACAGTTTACTTTTGTGCTGGCAAGATGACTCCAGAAAAAAAATGTGGTGTCCTATAATTAGGGGAACTTTAATTTAATTACAAATGAAATGATATTTATTGTTCGTAAAATAGTTATTCGTAGAGTAGTTCGTAGATTTAAGTCCCTTTTTTGTATTTTTATGTGTTCTCTTCGTAAATAAATATAAAAATATTTGTTGTCTAATACCAAATCGATAAAATAAAGTGAGCCGTAACAATCACACGTGATTGAAGGATTCTAATTTTTTGAATTACTAGGAGACTTAAAAATAATTTTAGGAGATCCTCAAAGATCTGTAACACCTGTCGCAGTAACGTGTTACTGCGACTTCCAGGACATGCTAGAAAGATGGACTGATACTAACTTGGAGTTATCACAGCAGATGGTAGAATCTTTGTTGCAGACAGTGTGGTAGTTGAGGACGGCTGGCGGCTTGCAGAACGCAGCCATGATGCTCAGCATGCAGTAACCGCGACAACGCGGCATTGGAGGCTGAAACAGAATATTGCAATCATTTCTTTTGATCTCGATCTGCCTCAATCGTTTGAATAGATTCTGTTGTGTTACAATAAAAATTACTTCAGTCTAGTCGTTTGGCTTGCCAGGCCGTAGTTTCTTACCCGCTCTTCTAGGCTCTGGTCGCGTGGAACGGGCACCCAGAATCACCTAGTATACCTTTATGACGATTCTAAATGATATTTGTGCTTTACTAAATAAACATTTATTGATTTTGATTTTGTGAAAACCGGAGGCTACTATAGTGCAAAAAACATGACCGGAGTACCCACCGGTGGTCTAGTAGTAGTAGGTCGATGCGTGGTGGGCCGGGGGCGGCGGGTGGTGTAATGCTTGGTGTACTGCGTGGTGGTCTCCACCTTCGCCTCCGTCAGACAACACGTGCCTTCGTCCGGACACGTCGCGTCCTCGTCGATGTGGTCGCACAGGAGGGAGAACAGGCCTCCGACGCAGTCCCCGCGGCATTTACGACCTGGACGGGGTTTAGGCGTTGTTGTTGTTTGCTGGAAAGGAAATACAAGTACTTAATTAGGTAATTTGTAAGGTAAATATCATCCAGATCAAAATTACTGCTGCTAAGTTGACCATTCAATTCTGTAACGAGCTGTTTGCTATGTACTTAATATTTGTCTTCAGATTTTTTTTGGCGTTGTTGTTGTTGTTTGCTGGAAAGGAATTACAAGTATTTAGGTCATTTGTAAGGTAAATATAATTCAGATCAAAGTTTACTGCAGCTATGTTGACCATTTAATTCTGTAACGAGCTTATTGCTATGTTATAGATACCTATTTTGTTTTGTTTTTATTTTTGACATCCTGCGTAATGATAGCTTGTGTAGCACCTATAGCATACAAAATGTTTTGGCGTAGGCTGTAAGTTTTGTATGCATTTGTTGTAATAAATAAATATGCTTCTACTTTCGCGAACTTCTTACATCTTTAAAACTATATCTCGGTTGCCTGGAAGAGATCGCTTTCAGCGATAAGGCTGCCCATTGTGTAACCATTATTAATGTTTATTGTTTTGTTATCTGTATTTTTTTTGGTGTACCAATAAATAGCTATCTATCTATCTATATCTATGATGCCATCGGTCATACACTTACAGGTGTTGTAGGCTTTTTCTTGCCCGGCTTATTCTCACTGGGCACCACCAGATCTGCAGGGCGCTCTCTGTCGCCGTAGTCGCGCGATACGCAGCACTGTCGTCCCGGGATACAGAGGGATTTGGACGTGAGGTACGCCGAGCAGTACCGGGTAAGGTGTGCTTCTACACACACACCCGGACATGCTATGTTACCTGTAAATAATTAAATAAATAATAAATTTTCACGGACATTTCACACATCACACTCTAGTCCCAAACTAAGCAAAGCTTGTATAATGGGAACTAGATCGTTGATATATTTTTTTTTGTAAATACACATATTTTTAAGTTAGTAAATACATACTTACATAAAAACACCCAGACACAGAACAAATATTTATGTTCATCACACAAACATTTGCTTTGGGTGGGAATCGAACCCACGACCCACAGCACGGAAGGCAGAACTACTACCAACTGAGCTGTGACGCCTGTCTAAAAATCTGAGTTTCGAATATCAATAGCCAGAAATAAAGTCCTAATATTTAATATGGTGTACCTAATAATTACCACTGTTTTTATCGCTAGAAGGTGGCGGCTTTGTTATTGGATCCTCTTCTTCTTCCTCCTCCTCCTCTTCTTCTTCTTCGTCATCAGCAGGCGTGGTGGTGTACGGCCTTCTGGTAGGCTCAGTTGTATTAGCTGAAATTGTATTGAAACTTGTTTAACAAGCTTAATTGCCCAATAACTAAAGCATTTGGCTGTGTGGTAGAAATTTGAACACGCAAACATCCTACACTAAGTACCTACAGCATTCAAATCGAAATATTTACTATGTTAAATTTTACTTTACTTATTCAACCCTATCAAAAATAAGTAATAAGCGTATTCGATCCACACTGCGCGAGCTGTCAATGTGAAACAGATACGCTGCGTTACGTTTACTTAACGATTGTCTCATGCATGTCATGCTCATCCCTCAGTAGTGTAACTCACCAGGCACATCATCAGCACAGCACTTCATGTTGTTCGGACACTCGACCTCCTCCAGCACGTTGGTGCAGATGAGCGCGGCGAGGGGGTGCATGCACGAGCCCGGGCAGTCCTTCGACTCCACCTGCGAGTCCAGGGTCTGCATGAAGCCTGGAATTGAATACGATTGGCTCAATAAACCTTGAATCTTATAGTCCGGTCAATTTAGACATAAAAATAGTGATCAAATAAAGAAAATTCCGACAAATCCAAATCTTCGTACAGACCTTAGGTTTACCACAAGGAATAAAGGGTCAAAAGTCACCATCAGTCCCATGTGAGCTTAGGTACTTATTCGGGGCCCAACGTCAAAATTTCAATTGTCTAAATTGACTGGACTATTATCTGTTATATTATATTCAATCATGAATCTCATGAATCACATGATTATATGTAATGTCATCATCATCATAGGCCGTACCTACTAGCCCACTGCTGGGTATAAGCCTTCTTCCTCAAATGCCACTCGCAGGGCGTATACCTACCACTTGCAGGAAAGGTTGACTTGGGCGGCTAGATGTTATGCTGCCTTTAAACCTTTAAAGAGCTTTATTGTAACTAATAAAGAACTTTACATTTCATTTATTAGCTTATTGCAGTTTAGTTAAATAAAATGTTAGGTTTGTAATCCTTAATTTAACTGTTTATAAACAACTGTTAATTAATTACGTGAAAAAAACCTGAATTTACTAAACTTAAATGTATAATGCTGATGCTCAAATCATAACGCAGATATCGAGAACTCGCTTTTTAAGTAGGTACCGGAAAAACCTCTTCGTTTAAATACCTATCTTCTTACTACAGTAATAGATAACGGGATGAGAGTATTTTATAGAGCTCACGACAGGATCCAACCTTGAGCACGCGTCCTAGAGACAGGTTTGTGTTGTCAAAGTGGCGTTGTAACTTCCGTTATGGCCGCATTCCGTTGGCATGCTAGAGGCCTCGACTTAGAATTAAT
Organism: Ecliptopera silaceata; assembly: GCA_932527185.1. Taxonomy (NCBI): domain Eukaryota; kingdom Metazoa; phylum Arthropoda; class Insecta; order Lepidoptera; family Geometridae; genus Ecliptopera; species Ecliptopera silaceata. The sequence goes on from OW052210.1 coordinate 762,553, forward strand.
TGTTTAAAGTTTCCGTACCGACCACTGCTGGACTTATGTCTTTCTTCAAACCCTCTTTGACTTTACCACTTCGATTGTTTACGCTAATTGCCGGGCAAAAGGTCGATAGCGTGACGCTATCGTAGACCTTTTGCCCGCCGTTTTCGGAAAATTGCGACTCCAAATATGCAACGGATTATTTTAAATCCTTATCCTCCCAAAAAAATAAATGATACTTACTTCTTCTTCTTATCGTGTCGATGCTACAACTGTATTTTGTTGTAGCATCATGTTGGAAAGATTAGCCAGACTAATTAAAAAAGCTTAAAGCTTTGCTGTACCTAGCTGTTACCGGTGTGCGCCACGAGGAGGCTCTTTCTATGCACCCTATAAATGATACTTATTCTTATTCTTAAAAACTAATAAACAGTTTTATTTCTTTATATGTAGGTATAGGTAAGTACCTACTCAATTTCGAATTAGATTGTATAAATTAGGTACTAAAGTCGTATCTAAATTCCTAACGGTACGTTCACACGGCGTCGAGTGTTTCTCAACCGAATCGGTTTTTTGCAGGATTCGGTTTAGTGGCATAAAGTATTTCAATGAAGGAGTTCACACATGCATTCGGTTTCAAGACACGACAAAAAACCGAATCTTGCTGAAGTTGACATCCGATTTTGCGACTACAAACCGATCCGGCGATACTGCAAAATGCAGATCCGATGCAGTGGTATAGGGCATTCAATACATGCGTTCATACGATACACGCTGGGGTAGATTCGGTTATTTGTCGGATCTTGAAACCGAATGCGTCGCACAAGCTGGGAAGGAGGGGTGGGCTGAGTGAACAACTGTGGGTGAGTTCACACGAGATCCCGATACGAGGCCGTCGGATACGGCCAAGCAAGATGTGCTGTGTGAATACAACATTCGGTTTTTCCAGATCCGATGAAAATAAGATTCGGCAAATCGTGTCTCCGTGTGAACGTACCGCACGTAATGTTTGAGTGATGTCATTGACGGACGGCCGACCAATAGCCTAAATTCTATTACATTTTTTTATCCTCGTGCCCGGAATATGTCAGGCAGGACAACTAAACAGCATTTAATACTTACAGCTTTTCATGACGTTATAATATTAAAGCCGAGAGTAGTTTCGTGCCCGTTCTTCTAGGCTCTAGTCGCGTGGAACTGGCACCTAGAATCATCTAGTATGTAAAACGATTCTAAATGATCCTAGTGATTTTATTGAATAAAGTAATTTTTGACTTTGACTTTACAGAGCGTGCTTATGTCGTTTCTAGTTTGAGATTACTAACTACTAAAATACCTTGCAAGGTCACTAAAATCTAACTCCACATTATCTAACACGCGCCAGCCCACATTCCTGAGATGCTTTAAAGCCCGGAGTGCCGTTACCGGCACCTCCCCCTCCCGTACAGAGGGACGCGACCTCACACCACTGACATAGAACTGCCGGCAAATGAAAGGAAAATAGGGATTTTATGGAGTAAGCGCCAGCGATACGTATCATAAACAATCAGTCAAAATAAATAGTCAATTATTTGTCAAACTACGCTTCAGACTTTCAGTTACGCCAGATACTTTTAATAACTACGCTTCAGACTTTCAGTTACGCCAGATACTTTTAATCTCATATACACTAACTATAATAGTCCTTACCTACTACACTAAGTGCTTGTAACTTAGTAGGTAAGGACTATTATAGTTTAAGCTAATAGACAAAGTATCAAATCACATACTTTTGCTTATAGATTTCAGACAAAACAATACATTTTCATATCATTTGAAGAGAGACATTTACCTAAACTTTCATTTAGGTATCATTTACATATCATCTTATTTATTTTGATAAGGATAATCATCAATAGTGTCAGCCACCTGTTTAGTGAGCACCCGCTACCGCTCGTAGCTAGACCAGCAGGTGACCAGCACACAACCGTTACCCGATGACCTAATGCGGCGGTCGGTGAAATCGGCCGCGCCGAAAACGAAAGTACCTACCTACTGCGTCTCGCATCTAATTATGTACCGTGTACCGTGTGCTGAGAATATTCAGAGCTAGTTACAGTATTTGTAAGTGTATTCTAACTTTGAGGTGCCAAGAACAAGTTTTCTATGGTGGTAGAAGCCAGCTAGAGAATGGCAAACTCTTTTGGTTTTTCATTTGTTTATTTCGAACGATCACAATGTCTTTTTACCCAAATTACGAAGTTCAGACAAACATTAACACTGTGCGCGAACCTTTCAGTCTTCGCACATTTGGGTGAAGTGTATGGTTAAGAAAGTTATAGGACGGAGACACTTCCACGTATTGCCAGAAAAGATGGACGATCATGAGTCGCAGTCAGCCAAAAACAGTATAATGTGCCACTTACTTGATTTGGTTGTCTTTTCCAGCTGCGAGTCTTCTGCCGGCCGGCTGGGCAACAAAGTTTTGTGCCCTAGGAATCACCTTTTACACATAAAATCACCAAATTTCAATAATAAAGTTCTAATTCGAATTGTTTGCGGTTTATCCACGCGGAGAGGTTAGTTGCAGTGAAAAAGCGCAAGAGGGCGCTGCGGGACAGTTCGTTCAGTGACACATTGGCGGAGCTTGAATTCGCCGCTGTGATTGGCTGTTACGATCATGACTGTGTCCTATCTTCTAAGAACAAATACGCGGGACGGATTCAAATTGCTTGATTGATATTGAGCGAAAACTTTACATACCGCCCACCAAAATACACCTTGGTATTTTATACTAAAATAAGAAGATAAAAGAATGAAACTTAACGAATACTATTTAGAGAGATTTATTGACTAAAATCACGAATCAAAATAATAAAATGATAAAAACAAATAATAAGATAAAGTTTAAACAATAAACGACTTATCATCTGTTTAAATTAATATACAATCATACGTTAACGCCTGCATCAGAATCAATGGGCAAAACGCAAATCTTTGCTAATGCTCGTTTAAATACAGATCCATTAGCCATACGCACCGTAGCCACACGTGCTATTCCGTCTGAACCATGATGTAGTTCAACTACCCTAGCAATAGCCCAATGTAACGGAACAACATTTTCATCCTTAAGCAACACAACTGCACCGATGATCAGAGGTTGAGAATGTTTTGTCCACTTAGTACGCTGGGTTAGCGACTGGAGATATTCAACTTTCCATCGATTCCAAAAATCTTGCTGGAATCGTTGGAGGAGTTGCCAACGCCCGAGACGATTAATTTTTAGATCTGTTAGGATTTTCTCAGGAACGGCAGTTAAAGGTTCTAATGTTAAAAAATGTCCTGGTGTTAATACAGTAAGATCATTTGGATCAGAGCTAAGTGGGCAAAGAGGACGCGAATTCAACATGGCTTCGATTTGAATAAAAACGGTATTAAGCTCTTCAAATGTTAATGCTTGATCGCCTATGACCCGGTAGAGGTGTGATTTGACAGCTTTTACTTGAATCTCCCATACACCTCCAAAATGAGGAGAATAAGGTGGGTTGAATCGAAACGTTATTTTTTCTTGTTCACACGCCTGCTGCATATAAGCATTGAGTTTATTGGCTGCTCCAACAAAATTGGTTCCATTATCTGAATGTATCAGATTAACTCTGCCTCTTCTTCCGATGAATCGTCTAAGAGCTGCAATATATGCATCGGTAGACATGTCTGATGCAACTTCAAGATGAATGGCCTTTGTTGTAAAGCAAACGAATAAACAAAGATAGGCCTTTCCTAATTTTGCACCACGGTGATTGCCTAATTTGATACGAAACGGGCCAGCATAGTCCACACCCACTACCGAGAATGGTTTTACTTGATTAACTCTCGCAGCTGGCAAATTGCCCATGTAAGGTTCAAGGGGCGTAGGACGTGCACGAAAACACTTTATGCATTTTGATAAACAATGACGAATGGCACGCTTCGGAGAAAGGATCCAAAACTGCTGAGTTATCAAATACTGAACGGTATTTAAACCTGGATGACAGTTCTCGCGATGAATGGCTTCTATAATGAGATGGGTGAGCCTTGACTCCCTGGGAAGTAGCGCTGGGTGTTTATGTTCGAATTCCAGTCCCGAATGTGATAACCTTCCGCCCACCCTGAGAATCCCATGTTTGTCAAGGAAAGGATTGAGTTTACGCATGTGCTTCGATAACGCTTTGTCTTCCTTGAGGCGGGATATTTCATCTCTAAATGTCTTGGCTTGAGTATGTTTTACTAAATGTAGCAAAGCTTCGTGAAGCTCTCTCTGATTAAGGTTTGTTTTAGCATTACCAACCCGTGTGAGTGAATCCTTTTTACAGTTATGGATGAACCGAAAACAGTAAGCTAAAATACGTTGAGTTTTCCTAATAGATGAGAACTTTCCAATAAGTACATCTAAGATATGTAACGTGTCAGTATCTTGCAGTATTAATGTGACTGCCCGTTCTTCCGTTTTTGCACTTGTGATATTTGTTTCTATCGGTTTCGGAGGCCAGTGTTCTTTTGGTTGCGCAAGCCATGGTGGACCCGCCCACCATAATTGGTTGCGCACTAGATCGCCAGGAAGGAGACCGCGAGATGCTATGTCAGCTGGGTTGTCTCCAGTTGGTACATGATTCCATATAGCTTTCGGTATCGTGTCCTCAATATGGCTAACTCGATTTGCGACGAATGTTTTCCAACGACAGGACGGGGAACCGAGCCAGGCGAGCACAACGGTAGAATCAGACCATGCAAAAGTGTTAGAGGCCGAAAACGATGGACAATACGATTCTTCTACGAATTTGATTAAATCAGACAACAGAACCGCGGCACAAAGCTCAAGTCGTGGTAATGATATTTTCTTTACAGGAGCAACCCGTGACTTGGCACAAATGAAAGATACCTGAATCTTGTTATTGTAGTCTTCCGTTCGAAGATATACCAAGGCTCCATACCCAGACTCTGAACTATCAGAAAATCCATGGAACTCAATCGATCTCATATTGTTTATCGAAAAATTGCGGGGAATTTGAAGCGTTTTTATCAAATCTAACTGATCACAATAGTTCTCCCATTGCTTTACCATATCTTGAGTAGGGATTTCATCCCAGGTGACCTTTAAAAGCCATAGTTTTTGAATGTAACATTTAGCGAGAAATGTTAGCGGGACCAGAAATCCCAAAGGATCAAAGATACGAGCAAGTTCACTGAGTATTGTCCGTTTTGTGCAACTTCGTTTGAGTGGTTTAACATCAAACATAAATTTGTCAGTGTTAGGATTCCATTTTAGACCAAGGATTTTAATGGTATCGGATGACTCCACGTCTAAGGACACACCGCCTGCATTGATGAGACGTTCCTCTGTCGGCAAGTCATTGAGTAAGTTTGGTACATTACTAGCCCACTTTCGTAGCTGAAAACATCCTTTAGCCATCATGTTTATGAGTTCTGTTTTTGTTTGTTGTGCAAGCTCTAATGTAGGACATCCACTGACAATATCATCAACATAGACATCTTTGTCCAACACTGCAGCTGCGTTTGGATATTCATTTCCATGATCTTGAATCAGCTGCTTGATGGTGCGTAACGCTGAATGAGGAGCCGATGAAGTTCCATATGTTACTGTATTTAAACGGTATTCGATTAGTGGGTTGGATTCGTCAAATCTCCAAAAGATCCGCTGATAATCACGTTGAGATTCGTCACATAGAATTTGTCTGTACATTTGACGAACATCCGCCGTATACACTACCGAATGTAGACGAAAGCGCAAGAGAAGTTCAGAAATGTTGGCTTGAAGTTTTTCCCCAGTGAGTAAAGTATCGTTTAAAGAGATCCCACTTGCATCCTTCGCAGACGCGTCAAATACCACACGCAGTTTAGTTGTGGAGCTGTCCGGACGAATGATACAATGATGGGGTATGTAATATATTCCTTTACTCAAATCTTGTATCGGTACCTTACTCATGTGACCACTATCAATATAATCTCGCATGAAATCGTTATATTGTTGACGTAATGCTGGGTCTCGAGCCAATCGTCGTTCAAGTGCATGAAATCTCTTGAGTGCTACTTCTCGCGATCCGATAAATTTCTTTTGTTCTGTATTAAAAGGAAGAGTAACTATATATCTTCCAGATTCGTTACGCGAATGTTCGTTAACGTATTTCTTTTCACAAAGCTCCTCATCTTGTGTCAATTTGGTAGCCATCGGTATGTTGTCTAGTTCCCAAAATCTTTTTAGTTCATCGTCTAATCGAGCCGAAGGCACCACGTCGTTCATTTGTTTGTCATCCCTTACAAAGAATGACTTAGTTTCTGCGTCATGACGGTTTACAGACTCAACATTCCCAGTTAGGATCCAGCCGAAGACAGTGTTGAGAGCTGACGGTTTAGTAGATCCTCCACTTATTACTCCAGTAAGTAAGAGGGACGAAAAGATTTCAGCTCCGATGAGAATGTCAATCGGTCCTGGTAAATGACACTCGGGATCCGCCAAGGGCAAATGTTGAACGTGATTCCATGTGGTTTTATTAAGTTTTATCGCCGGCATTTTCTCACATATAGTAGGCAAGGTAAGTGCTTCTATATTGAATAACACTTTGCCACTAATTCCGATTTCCAGATCCATGATGCCAGATACTGATGACGTGGATTGGCCTAAGCCACTAATCTTCCTATTTGACTTTGTTCGTTCGATTCCTAATGATTTAGCAGCTTGTTCAGTTATGAAGTGTGCTTGACTACCTGAATCAATCAGAGCTCTTAACGTTTTAAATTGACCATTAGAATCTTTAACTTGGATTTTTGCTGTTGACAGAAGCACTAAAGATCGTTCACCTAGATTGGTCAAAACTACCTGCTCTTTGTTGGACGCTGTAGCTTCCTGTTCTGGTTGGATTGGAATGTCCTTTTGAGATAAGATTTTAACAGATGGTTCGCTAACGTCATCCCGATGAAGAAGGCTATGATGACGTTGTCGACATTTTTGGCAATTGAAGATTGACCTACAGTCACGAAGGCCATGAGATGGTTTAAGACAATTAAAACACCAATGATGAGCTTTAGCATGATCCAGGCGATCATCTATCGGTTTCTGAGCAAATGACACGCACTGATTTATCGAGTGACCTTCCCCGCAGAACGTGCCCTTGAACGTACTTAGGTTGACAGATGGTGCACTGACATTTCCGGAGGGTTTCACGTCAGTGTTCGATAAGAATGCTGATGTGGTTGCTTTCTTATAAGAGGTTGTCTTTACGCTTTGTTGTGAGCTATGGCGCGGACGATCGGCGACTACTCCCTTCTCATTACTAGTAAAGTGTGTATCCCGAACAAGAGCCTCACATTTTGCATATAAGAAAGCCTTTAATGTTGTGTATGTAGGTAATTCGTTATTAGGGTATTCCTGTTCAAACTCGCAGCGCATGGTTGAATTTAGTTTCGACAAAAGCAGATAACACAATATAAAATCCCAATGCTCTATGGGTAAATCGAGTCGCTTCAAAATTGCCAGATTTTCATGAAAGGTGTCTAATACACGGCGGAATTCATGAGCGTCGTTTGATTGTAAATTAAGGTTCTGTATTTCTTTCCAACAAGTGAAAGCTAATTCTCGTTTATCCCGGTACCGAGCGACGAGAGTTTCATATGCTTCGCAATAATATTTGCCTGTTATAGGAAACACTCTGATCAAGGCCAGCGCATCCCCTGTTAAACTAGACACCAAATAATGCATTCGTTCGGTATCCGACAATGATTTATTTTCGTGGATTAATGATTGAAACACATCATAGAACTCTGGCCAAGTCTTGATATTTCCTGAGAAAGTTGGTAAATTTATTTTAGGTAACTTTACTTTGACTTCTGTAGGAGAAACAACTGAGCTTTCAAACGATTTAGTCATTTCGCTTTCGGTGTTAGTAAGTCGTCTATGTATAGCTAGAATCTCAAAATAAACTTCATCGCATTTGCATCTTATTATATCTTCAGCTTCTTCAGCTGTCGGCTCTATCAGACTCAGTATTGACTCATGAGCTTCTTCAAATCTAGCGGCATGCCTTTTGCATTCGGTAAAATGAGCAATAAAAGAATCTATTTGACATTTGTCAGTTTCTGCTAATTTTCCAATTTCTAAAGTTTGAGATAATCGGTTAAATGCTAAAGTCCGTTTTCGACGCAAGGCGGGAAGGTCATGAATAGATTTGTATTGATTAAGATCAATGGTTTTTGCCTTTGATTGAATCCGACGCTTTGGTGTGTATGACATGTTGACTTGTAAACCGCTTTGTTTATAAAGAATTTAAATTATAGGTATCCAATGAAGCATATAACAAGCATTAACCTTAATCCTACCACAGAATTAAGTCATGATAACTTGATCTTGTCAAAGTATACCCATCAGCGAGCAATGTTTTTTCCTTATGAATACCAATCAATACACAACACAACCACTATACAATCTCAACTTCCATTAAACACCTATATTAATGAACTATTGAACTATTCTGAAAACATAACCCAAAATAAAAGTGAACAAGAAAATTACACCAGAATAAGATTGCATATGCACAAGTTTCAGAATAGGACCTTTTATAATTTTACAAAAATGTGAATTATTTGAGACAAAGTGTTCTATTTCTGTAATATTATACACGTTTTATATATGCAATACGAATTTACTTTAGCAATCAAAGTTTAATGGTACCGATGATGAACAAACAACGATTGAACTGAGAATGTATGAATTTACCAAGAAACTTATGATTGATAGAATGATTTGCATATACCTGAATTTACTTGCAATTATTAGCAAGACTGATTTGCATTTTGTGACTGAACTTTACGAATAACACAGATGATAAGCCGATAATCGCTTTTGAACGTAATTAGAACGCGTGGTGGTAAGTCTAAAAGGTTAGAGACCGGGAGAAAACTTTCGATTATAATATCTTTTTTAAGGACTTAAATTCCCGGGTTTCGGCACCATATAAATGTGCGCGAACCTTTCAGTCTTCGCACATTTGGGTGAAGTGTATGGTTAAGAAAGTTATAGGACGGAGACACTTCCACGTATTGCCAGAAAAGATGGACGATCATGAGTCGCAGTCAGCCAAAAACAGTATAATGTGCCACTTACTTGATTTGGTTGTCTTTTCCAGCTGCGAGTCTTCTGCCGGCCGGCTGGGCAACAAAGTTTTGTGCCCTAGGAATCACCTTTTACACATAAAATCACCAAATTTCAATAATAAAGTTCTAATTCGAATTGTTTGCGGTTTATCCACGCGGAGAGGTTAGTTGCAGTGAAAAAGCGCAAGAGGGCGCTGCGGGACAGTTCGTTCAGTGACACATTGGCGGAGCTTGAATTCGCCGCTGTGATTGGCTGTTACGATCATGACTGTGTCCTATCTTCTAAGAACAAATACGCGGGACGGATTCAAATTGCTTGATTGATATTGAGCGAAAACTTTACAAACACGAAGAGGCTACTACTAGACCAGCCACGATAAAGTTAGCCAGATACGTTACTAATATGTAGGTACCTACATGGTTTTATAAATGTTTATTTAATGTCAATAAAAATAAGAACCGGCTGGTCTAGCGGTAACGTATCTTTCAATTTAAAATTTCAGGTTCGTATCCGGTTATGCAGAATATATTTATGAATATTCTATTCGGAAAAATGTGCGCAATATAAGAGCTCTAGAACATTTCTAGAGCTCTAGTAAAACATAGTGTGAAAACCCGCGGATGAGTCAGGTCTACCTTGTCTCTCTAATGTGAAAATCAGTGCATACTCTACAGACTACACTGATTACTGATAGTACTGATTGTCTATAATTATAGTTGTCCTTCTTGTGCACACACTTAGTAACTAAAAACGTATGTAAGCACAGAGGGCTTAGTCCGAGGTTGCATTTTAAAACTCCGTACTCTCGAGCCGAGAGTCGTCTCTCGGATATCCATACAAAAATATAAGGACATCCGAGAGACGACTGTTGGCTCGAGAGTAGGGAGTTTTAAAATACAAGCTCGGACTAAGCCCTCTGATTTAAAAAGTATTCTATCAGCAATTTAGTATACATAGTAGTCACAATATAAGCTTTGCCGGGTTTGGGACTTGTATCTGTTAGTATAGTTCTTGTTATATTGATGTATTTTCATCTCATTTTTCAATTTTTAGTTAAGAAGGTATAATATTTTGAATCGTTTTTTTGTTGCGGTCGTTTGAATATTTATTCAGGGTTGTCTAGATATTAGCTTGCATGTTGAAGTAATCGTTCATAACATCGCCAGCTCCTAGTGAGGCTTTCACGAAGGTTATTAACCGCGAGAAAGTCTATGATACAACGATGACAGTGATGACGTCACACTTGCACAATCAGACACGATTTTAAGATGTTTATATAATAATGTATTCACTTTGATTTATGTGAGGGAATATGCGAACAGATTTAAATAATATATCTATTGATTCAAATCTGCCTCTGATATCTGCCTTCTATGGGTCGTGGGTTCGATCTACAGTAAATACAATTTTCAATCATTTGTGTGATGACTAACATTAATTATTGTTGCTATTCTCATCAATCTAGTTCCATATGTCTATAAATATTCATTTTATTTTTAATCAAACGCAATTTGAAGAACAAAAGACATCAACGCGCTATCCACATGCAGGTTCTATGAATAAAAATCGACAGTAATTAGCAATTAAGCCTATAATTGACATAGCTCAGTATTAGCTTTATCTTTCGTGGTAGTGACCCGTGGGTTCGATTCTCACCTTGAGCAAACATCTTTTATGCGATGGTAAACTTTTACGTTTGTTCGTGTTGTGTTGTATTTACAAAAAGAAGTGTATCTATCACAAATATGGTTACCATAATAAAAACCTAGATAGCACCAAGACACAGAACAAAAAAGGAACTATGTATCTTAAACTACTAATTTTTTGTAGAAAGATGTCAACATGAATCACTATAATTTTGTATGTACCTATAGGCTACATGAATATCATTTGCACGTACATAACAACAAGGGCTATTTTCGCTTGACAGATTAATAACTGCTACGTCAGAATCTGTCAATCTGTAATCCTAAGCGAATAATTATGTTACTGGGAGATGTCATCGAAAGTGGTAAACCAATTTCTTGGTCGCCTATACCTAGGAATTATACGGATCCCCCAAGGCACGATCCTCGCCCGTCTACTTTATTTTCGACTGGTAGCGCTCGGCTCATTACTGTCCACAGTCGGCTCTTTTACATAGTAATTAGCTTTCAGAGCGTGTCGCATGTGATGTTTTCACCGAGTTTCAGCTCGCACTGGACGTATTAAGGTGTAGTTATTTACCTATCTACGTTGGACGGACTCAGGGTACAAGACGCGAACGAAAATGTAGCATATAATGATAGGATGCTTAGCAAGGTCGTCCATGCTTTGAAGTAATATAGCTAGACAGTATAACACAGGTTTTCATTTATTAACATATTGTGCGAATTGTCAAAAATATAATGATAGCAAGACGAACTCGCGGGCACCAGCTAGTAATATCTTAAATCTATTTATGCACCTGAGTACGCACGTATTATTAAAAATGTTACAATTTGTACGGACTTATTGATAAAACATAACAGTATTTCAATTATAGTGAAGCGTTGTCTGTCACGCCATCTAGCGCATGATGCTGTTATTAATAAATACTGTAATTATTCAAACACTAATCAGCTGTCAGTTTACTAATTACGATTAATTGCAGATAATTTTTTATCCTATCGGTTCATTCTTGGTCACTCTAACTCGTCTTGACTCTTGGCTAGACCTAGTGCGTTATAATATCACACATTTCATGATTTTTAAGGTTACTCTTTTTATAATTTTAACGACTTTATTAGCACTGCTACTTATAATACCTAAAGTTAATTCTGCCAAAGTACTCGTATATGAAAACAAAGTTGAATGTAAATAATAATGTGAGCATTAGGATAAGTACTATTTAGTTGTATTTTATAAATACATATACATATGTACAAAGAAAAAGTCATAATTTCTTTATGCACCTAATTTTTTTTTTTAATATTTTTCTTTAAATAAATTCAACAAAATCACAAGGATCTCTTTGAAACGTCCTAAATCGTCGTAGTAGATGATTCTAGACGCCAGTTCGTTGCTTGTTTAATAAAGAAGTTGGAGCTAGTTCGTCCCAAGCTTGCTTGTCTTCTGAATAATCAGATATTTTATAACGTATTATATATACCTACAGTAAAAGTTGTATGTTTGTTTTGAATAAATAAAAAAAGATAAGTTACTCATAATATGATTCTTACAATTGTCGCATTTGCAAAATGTCTGACTCAACCAACACTTTCGTTCATGATTTGCACTAAAAATATGCTCAGATGACGAAACTGATTATTTTCCTCGAACAAAATATAAACTTTTGGGTCACCACAAAGCTCTGTGTCACCAAACTCGCCAATAAAACTCTTTTCTGAAAACCTGACATCATGCGTCCTATATGCATGACATTATGACTACTTATTAACGGTTTCGATTAAATAAACATCATAATAGCAGAAATTTATTATCTTAACATCTAACTTTGTTATCAAAAAGTAATACATACGTACGTATACCAACATCAAGGATGTAGGTATAATTATTGTATATTATGTGATTATTTTTTATGATTTTCAAATCAATAACAAAAAATTGACACCCCATGAAATACACCAGCTTTAAATAAAAAAAAATCATCAATACATACCTACTTTTTCTAGTAGAATCTACACAGATAAAGTACAACGAACCTACTATTACACCTTCCTTTGTACCTTCCATCATCTCGCTTCGGATGCCTGGAAGAGATCGCTTTCAGCGATAAGACCGCCCGCGTTCTTTGTTTTATCTATCTATATTACAAAACCTTGTTTTTAAGGATAAATAGAATTCAGGAATAAAATAAATAAGCTAAAAAATATAGTAAGTAGTGTTATTTATTAAATAATAATATTTATTGAACTTGTATCCCTTGGCCATGATCTCAGATCCCCCTAAGTATCGATGGTCAATATTACATAACCCATTGAACCGAGGGGTTCTCCCCCCTTAAGAGAAAGTCCTCAGACGCGTCGCCGCCGCACTGCTGGCTAGTCTGTGGCACGTCCGATTAATTACTCGGACCGGTCTGCAGACTCCATTGACAGCATGAGACCACACATGCCCGTCCTACAGTACACGGCATGCTGATATGCGACAGATGTACAAAAAAATAATGCTGGACAATCCACACAACATCATCTAGCCCCAAGCTAAGCAGAGCTTGTGTTATGGGTACTAGAAGACTGACATACTTAATACAATACATTGCTATTCAGCGCGGCAATGCAGCCAGTGTCTTGGGTATGCTTCCGATTGGTACTGATTTGGATCAGTTGAACTATCTATAGATTGTTTGCAACGGTCTGTAGATAGCTCAACTGTTTCTTATGTATTTTATATGACAATGTACATTTTGTAAATACTGTAAATAGTCGTAAGTTTGTTTGTGAATAAAATTATTTTTTATACATTACATAGATAGATATTTTAATACAAATTGAAGAAGATATAGTAACTGAAGTTTCACAGCCTAGAGAAATATTGAGATGGAGATTGTCCTAGGACAAAATAACCTATCAACGTATATGTATACGCCATAAATTGCAATTATATTCATTAATACCTAAATAGTTATAAATAAATCTAATGGATTATTCCTACTTTCTAGTATTTCTTTGTTTTTAACTACTACTTAATACGGAAAAACATCATAAAATATATATTTTCTTCAAATATTTAATGGCATTCGTAAAACTAGGTATCATAAAATGAAATCGACGCGATATCTGTTAATAATATCTTGTTAATTTTACCAATAATGTCTTCTTCTTTTACAAATATCAAGTCATATATCCGTAATGATTTCTAGTCAAGTTTATTTCAATTAAATGTGAGACCGTAGTTAGCTCGAATGCTCGGTAAAGCGGCGCGTACTGTAAGTACTCGCGCCCGTGAGAACCAGACCATGTTGATATGTGAAAACAGTCCATGCTGATTGAGATTTACTTCGTGCTTAATTAAACTGTTCAGTATAATATTTAAGTATAAATAAATAAATAATAAATAATGCTGGACAATCCACACAACATCATCTAGCCCCAAGCTAAGCAGAGCTTGTGATATGGGTATTATAGTCAAAGTCAAAGTCAAAATAACTTTATTCAGTAAAATCACAAGGATCATTTAGAATCGTCTTACATACTAGGTGATTCTAGGTGCCAGTTCCACGCGACCAGAGCTCATACACATACTGTGATTCGGATTTGATTCCCGAAGCGGGACTCTATCGTATAGTAACTTTAGGAATAACGGATTGATTGTAACCTTTTATTTGTACTTACATAAAAAATACTTACATTTTTTTAAAATAATCATTAGACTGACAGTGCATACGGTTTTATTTCTTTAGGTAGTAAATAGACAGAAATTAAAAATTCTTATATAATTATGACGGAGTGTTCTAGGAGAATATAAGTAGAGTTCATGAAGAAAATTGTTACTTTTTATTTTAGGTTTTAGGAGTAGGTATAGTTAGACATTTATTTTGCACGTCTATGTTTGGCTGTATTTTATATTTTGTTTACCTACTGTACACATACTTTTAAATCTCTGTCTAATATGTTGTTTAAAACTTTAAACCCTTCCCTCACTTGTGTCGAGGTAGGATAATCTTAACTGTATATAGATTACATGTATATTTTCAACGTTAAATAAATATGTTTCATTTGATTTGATTCTTGATATCCTGTTTCCTTATGTATAGGTACGACATAATCAAGCGGACACAAGAAGTAAGTACAATAATGTTGTGTTGGACCGAACCCACGTTTATACAAAACAAAGTTGTTTTGGCACCACTAAACAAGCAACCGACCAGTGTGCATATTGTAACGTTATAAAAAGTGATATTTCAAGGAGCTTGCATCTCAGTGAGCGCGCGCATATTTAACGGCGCACGCGCAGATACCGTACTACCGCGCAGGCGTACGAATGTTACGCACACCTGTACATTAGATTATAATTTTTAATATTTCATAATCTAAGGAGTAATATACAATATACGCGATAAATCACATTATTAATTCTGCGTACTACTTATATATTTTTCCTGTACATCAGATTATAACAACTTTTTTTTAATATTTCATAACTCTAAAGATTTATAATATACTACACGATATCTAAATCATATTACATATTATCTCTGCGTACTATATATTTTTTAAGTTGCACAAGAGTAGATAATTCTTAATTAATTAATTAATAATAATTTAAGACATCACACTTAGCACATAGTGTGATGTGTTGATTGTCCGGAAATATAAAAAAAAGTCTTTTATAACATCGGCGTATGAGCTTATATGAGCTTGCGGGTTCGATTCCCGCCTTGGGATAATATGTTTGCACGATCAGCAAATATTTATTCCAGGTGTTCTGGGTATTTTATATGTATAATAAAAATATCTATCTATGTAATGTATTGTATTAAGTATGTCAGTCTGCCCCAAGGCAGTAATGTTACACAAAGTGAAACCGAAATACGTACTGAGTCATGAATAAAACAAACTATATAATGTGTTGTCAAACAGAACTAGTAATACCTTGTCTACGAGAAAGTGCAGGCCGGGTTTTATGACGGCTGATAGCGGTATTGTGTCTGGGAGTTAGGATTGCAGGATAACAGATTTTCCAAATCTCTAGTAATCTTACACTAAGTACTTACTTCACAAACAAACTTTCGACTATACATAGTTTTCATTATAAACGGAATATTTAGCACGATTTGTGAATTTCATTATTTCTCGATATTTCGGCGATATTCAAACTCACAAATCATGGTAAATATCCCGTTTAAAATGAAAACTACGTTTAAAACCGTGATAGTCGATGTACATTGGCATATAAAATACATAAGAAACAGTTGAGCTATCTACAGACCGTTGCAAACGATCTATAGATAGTTCAACTGATCCAAATCACTACCTACTACCTACCAATCAGAAGCGTACCCAAGATACTGGCTGCATAAGTTTTTGTCATTCTAGTAATGACAAAAACCACAGATAATAAATACAGACCAAAAATGTGTATATTTTATGTGTTTGTAATTAATTTCTTGTAACTATTTCTTATTTATCTTTTATATTCAGAGATATACTCATTTATCTAATTAACCTAAGTATGTACTTAACTATTTTTTCATGTTACAACATTTAAGTTACAAATCTGTCGGTACTTTTTTCTTGGCCAAAGATTTAAACCGTATATATATTTTTCAAATTTACGTATATGGTATAAGTTAAGTTATGTATAAGGTGTAAAAACGTCTGTGCAATAACGAAGATTCGCAAATAGATTAGGGAGGTAAATGTTACAAGTAATTTGTAAGCTTTATATTTCGTGGAGCAGCGCGTTGAAGTCTTTTGTATTAAAACTTTGTCAGAACTACGGTAGGTAGGTACAATAATAAAAATAGGCCTTTACATCTAGTCTAGATAATTTGTACAGCGTCCAGGCCCATTTTTAGTTAAACAGGACGTTGTGTTGGAAATATTTAGTATTTACATTCAAAGTCAAAGTCAAAACTACTTTATTCAGTAAAATCACGCGGATCATTCAGAATCGTCTTACATACTAGGTGATTCTAGGTGCCAGTTCCACGCGACCAGAGCCTAGGAGAACGTGCAAGAAACTTACATTTTGTATTAAGTAAGCTTGCCTAGCACCCATACTATTCTCATAGCCTTGGCGGTCTTATCCACAGAAAAGACAACATCAATACGTGTGTAACTATCTTATTTAGTAGAGATGGTCATTTGATAATAGATTTTTCATTTGTTTTATTTTTGATGTCATCATCATCATTAAAGGCAGCCGAATGACCCACGGCTGGGCATAAATCTCAGTATTTTTTCATTTTTTTTACAAGTTATAGGCAAGCGTTTGATCGCGATCTCACCTGATGTTAAGTGACGATGCGGTGTACGATGATAATTACTTTTAAACGTAAGTTTTCTAGATTCTAAGCCTAGATATATTTTAAGGCAGTCAGGTTGAATTCTGTAACAGTTTTACAGATGTGATCATGAACAATATGAGATCAATACAGTAAGCAGAAGAGCCACGTTTGTATAAAAAATGCTAAATTCAACCGATATAGCGGCCGTTCACCCGACAGACTATTCCATATACCGCTCATTAACACGTAGTCCTTGGCTTTTTCTAAAATATATTAAGTAGACCTAAATTTTGGTTAGATAACGGCTCTCATAATATGAATTTAATCTAGACTACAGCTAATGCCTAACACTAGGTGTAAATTATGTGTAAATTACAATTAAACTTTTTCTAACGAAGTCATATGCCACGATGAACGGCCTTACGAAACGTAGAAATTATACGCAAAAGTATTTTTGTAAATTTCACAACTTAAATTGAGAAACTCTGCTTAGGAGACAAGAATTCAGCACACGTACGATAAATTAAGTCCACACAACGGATTTTCACACATTCCTATGCCCATATCTGTAAGTCACCTCTTAACCCCTTTCCCACAGACGGCCCAAAAACACCGGCCCATCTGAGATAGTAACTTACTAGAAAACAGTGAACTGGCAAAGTCATCCTGGCATAGTATAGGACTGATCACCAGAAGGACAACTATTCCCGTTGACACTGTCATGGTGCACTATTCACTGTCACTGTCAAACTGTCAAGAAAAGCGCGGGAATGGCATGGCGCGTGCGCTTCGTAGGTCGCACTCGCTCGCACTGGTGAAAGAAGAAAGGCGATCGGATGCGTGTGTGATTGTCGACACAGACTGGAGAGATGAGAAAGTGCTTTCTGTTGCCTAGCGCTGAAATAACTCTGTGAAGCTTATTCTATTTAACAGAAATATTGTAAAATCAAAGAGTCTTGCGAACCCGATATGTTGTTTGAGTTTATGAATGGTTGATTGGTGAAGAAACTGGTTTTCTAATTGACTTAGATACATAAAGTAAGAAAAGCATCGAATTCAATTCGGAAAACTTAGTACTAAAATTACAAAATACATTATCTATCAATTACTCTAGCCCAAACAGCCCAATAGAGATACGGTCAGATTTTTATCTACGTCAGTATTTATCTAAATACGGTTAAATAAAAAAAAACGGAACCCTGTAAATGGAACTAAAACCACAAGTTTTTAAATGAAGCATATTGCATAGGGTTCATGTTGAAAGCTATCATGTTTTAAGACCCTTTGTAATATATGAACGAATAATAACTCGAAAAAAATCGTATAAAAGTTCGAGTTGACGTATATGTTAGAATTATAACTTATTTTGTAGTGATAAATCATGATTGTCATTTAATTACAGTTTGCTGCTTGCTATCATAGTTTTATAAACATAGTTTTATTTTAAAAGTATTGAAACATAAGTCGCTTTATCATTTTTAGTTCACGGAAGGAAATACTTGTTTATTTTTAAATAATATATTATATACATGTTAAAATTACTAATTTATTTTTAATACTGTATTACATAATTAATATTATTTTTAATATTTAATTTAAGATCTAGAAATATTATCATTTTTGTAAAGAGAAAGGCAAGATGGCGAGCGAATGGACGGGCAGTCTGGATCGAGCCATAGTGTAGATAGGTTGTTCAATTTGTTAAATACAAGTGTGAAAAGTTATTATCCTCGAGTTTTACATTTCATCACCTGATTCCCTACATCAGAAGTGGCAAAAGGACCATGGTATGGTGCATGAAAATGAAGAAGAGCGTGAGGGTATGAGCTCTCGATCTCGACACCGAAAGAAACGCCGATATCGTAGCACCAGTTTGGAGAACAGTTTCTCAGATTCAAAAAACTCTTCTAAGAACAGAAGAAAAAGACGTCGTCGCCAACGCCACGAACACGAGTCGCATCGACAGCAAAGATCGAGACATCGGAGAAGTGCATTAGTACGTGTGTGAGCCCCTTGAGGGTGCTTACTTATTGGACAACTACCACTGAACGCCTCATTGTAGTGATGAGCGCGTTATGCAAGGTCAGATCCAATCATTTACTTTGATTCTGTACATCAATTCTAGTTCGCAAGATATCGATTTTTTTTAGTGTGGGTAGTAGGTAAAACGAACGCGTTAAAGTAAATGCTGGTCTAAGACAAGCAAATGCTGGTCCCGGACAGTTCGATTCTTGAAGGGCGATGCTTGTAGTCGACTTCGAGCGAGTAGTCAACGACCCACACTAGTTCAAAATGAGTTGAGCACATGTTATACGGTAGTAACATAATCGATTTCGTAAACTTTCAGTAAAATATGCGTTTATAGCCATACCACATATGTAGATTGTGCTAGGTGTTTTATTTTGCGCCTTTGTTGAGTTTTGGTAGACTATTGGTGTGGTTTAGTGTGTGATAAAGGTAACTCATTAGTATGAGCCCCTGTCATTTGCAGCCCGATAGATTTTTTTTTATTTTTTTTGAACTTTTTGTTAGTAAAATGCAAAAAGAAATAACGACTATCGCTTCAAGTCGTTTCTATAAGATCTTTTTAGATTATTTTGTCCGATCGAAAACTACCCGTTATCCGTTAAGTGTGATAAAGTTTTGCGCTAAAGGCTAAGTGTATGTTCATTTCTAGCAATGTGCAATGAGACAGATTTAGGTTTCGTTAGTTCTGCTTATGATAACATCGAAAGAACATTTTTTTTTCTGTCTAAAACAAGTGACGTCGTTTTCGTTAAGAGATAAGAGAACTGCGTCGAATCTCGCATTCTTTTCGTTGAGGGTACCTATCTTAAAATGGTGAAACGTGCAATATTCTTTTTGTAGAAAAATGTCGAAAATATATTTGATGGCGAAGTAATCGTTTTATCTCTTTAGAGCATACTTCCAATCTATCCGGTGGGGTAGACAGCGGACGTAATTAGTTATTCTAAGTCTAGTAAACATTTCGTTAGCAAGAAATGTTCTTATCAAGTTTAGCGAGGTTGTTGATACCTAGGTAACTAAATCATCGAGTGAGACCGTTAGTTACAGTTTTTAAAGGTGTTGAATTATTTATCGTCCGTCAAAAAGTATTTAAGTTACAGTTTTTAAAGGTGTTGAAGTATTTGTCGTCCGTCAAATGTATTTAAGTGTCCAAGAGTGTGTGTAAGAGGTTTGCAATCCGCATATTCGACGTACCTGGATAATTGTTAGTTAATTTAGTCCAGATATCCGTTTGTTTTTAGATCCAAAAATTTTAGAGAGGTTTGCAATCCGCATATTCGACGTACCTGGATAATTGTTAGTTAATTTAGTCCAGATATCCGTTTGTTTTTAGATCCAAAAATTTTAGACCTGGATACATAAGGTAGACTAGCTGGTACATACATACAGTTGTGTGTTTATTAATGCAAAGAGTGAACAGTACATAGCTTCTAGATAACGGTATGATCAACAGCGTGTTGTGGTGCTGGTCAACCCAATCATACCGCTTAGAAATCGAGAATTCAATTCAATTCAATTTATTTTTGTTCCACAAAGATACAATTATATGTACACTTGGAAAAGTCAAAAAATGTTACAATTTATTTCCTATATTATTTCTACATATCACTATGTAATTTATCTTATATATTAGATTAGAATAATAACGTTAATGAACGAAATAAATCAATTAATGACATTATAAATTATTAAATTCGTCAGCAAAAGCTTCGTCAAGATAGTAGTATGATTTGTTTGTCAAAAAGTTTCTCACTGTGCTACTAAAGTGATTATTGTTTGAGTTTTGTAAACCTTGAGGGAGCTTATTGAACAATTTAATGCCTATGCATAGAACGCTTCTACCTACTTTAGCAAGTCTATGTTTAGGGTTCGATATTTTATTTTTATTTCTCGTATCATAAGAGTGAGAGTCACCGATTAATTTGAACTTTCCATAATTCAATTTTACATACATTAAATTCTGATAAATATACTCGCCTACTATTGTCATTATTCCTAACTGCTTAAACTTATCTCTACAAGATTCTATGTTCTTCATAAATAAAATAGAACGTATTGCATTCTTTTGGAGTATGAATATCCTAGATGAGTCAGAGGCGTTTCCCCAAGCTAGAATACCATAAGTCATGATTGAGTGAAAATACGCATGATAAACAGAGACTTGTAATTTTCGTTTTAGTTTTTGTTGGTACTTTGCAAAAATTCATATTGTGTTGACGAGTTGTACACTTGTTTGTGCACAGTTAAAGTTACACAAAATAGTTTGAGAAAAGTGTAAATTTGTGTAAAGTCTGATCATTCAGTGAAGTTTGATCATTCGTCCATAGAATGTAGTGAGGCCGTAATCTATGAAATGCTGAACGATGCGTAGGCTTCCTAGTAGTCTGGTTGAACATATTTACAGTGCTTCCATACCTGGTTTTCTTATCTTTAATTTTTATACAATGGAGGCAAAACCAGTACGTTCGTAAAAAAAAAAAAAAAATAAAATAAAAAAAATATATATATATATTTCATGTTAGCCAGTGTTGGTTACGAGTCTGTGAGGTTGTGTGTCAAGAGTCTGAAGTAGCTTTGGTCTATTGTTATTGTGTTGGCGTTAGCGTTTTATTTAGACAAAGCAGTAGTTAACGTGCGTGACGTTTTACTTAGGTTTACAATACCAGGTTACAGATAAAAGTAACTTCACAACTAATTGACGTTGAAACCAAATATTTTTGTTTTGATTTGGATATACAATCGTGGAAATTGTTTACTTCGAATGTGTAAGTTTACGTATTGAGGTAATAAGCTGGTCGAATAATATTTTTACCATGAGATATGATAGACGAAAGCGTTAATTTAATTTCCTACTACATGAGTTTCGAGTTTTATAAGTTGAAAGGAGAAAGAATGGTTTTATGATTTACCCGCTGATAGTCATTTGATTTTATGTATCGGTCATACATAGGAGTTCTATGACAACTGTACTTATGCCTTGTGTCTTATTGAAATAATTCTCAAGTCACGTCAGTCAATCGTAAAGTGTGGACTTGACGATGTTTGTTTTGAACATAAAGGTGTGTGTGTGGTTTCACTTATAACAAATTCAAAGTTGTATACTTTATGTCCGAATTTTGTTGTAAGAAAAAGTGACATCACGATGTTCCAACTCTCTTTGTATTCGAGTTTTTACGGTTTACTAAAGTTTTGTTTTTAACTTCAACGTTGTTTAGTAGTGTGTAGTGTTTGCAGTGAAGCAGTCGTGCATTGCAGTGAGACACTCCCACTCTGCTAGTGTTTTCATAAGGTTTTATGATCGAACAGTTGTAGGTACAACTAAAAGGTGTGATTGAGCTTTGTTTTGCCGTTCCCGTTTCGAAATGTGAAAGAAAGTTCTTTCGAGTCAAATGTTGTTGACAATTTTTGACATCGAGTCTGACAATAGTTTCTTAGTAAAGAAAGTATTTGAGTGCATGTAAAATATTCGAAATGTTGACAAGATTTTGTATGTTTTGCAGGTTAGACCGAGCGAGAGTTGTGTCAAAGATTTTACTGGCTTTTTGAGTCAACAATCGTAAATAGACCTGACGGTGGTTTTGGCGAATACCTTTGTTAACGGATACTTTTATTATTATTTGAACAAACTACATGGTTTGAGTGTAGTCAAATACTTACGAGCCAGCGCTTGTTATTTTGACGCTCTGTCACTAGCGGACTAGTAAACTAATCTGGTATGATGAAATTAAAAAAAAAAAAAAAAAAAAACTAATTATTATTACTATTTTGTACAGGTTTTCAATGGAGATGTAAGTTCGTGCCTGCTGCCTTCAGCTGGAGCAGTAGTAGATTAAGTCTGGTAGAGGCTACCAGATCAGCAGTATGGCCGGATCAGCAAAAATAACCTCGGTTGACTTTTTAAAAACGAAAAGAGTATAAATAGGACCTCTCCAGTATTGTCCAACGAGTAAAAATAGGCTGTTACTATGCCCAAATGGGTTTAGAGTTGTTAATCCTGACATTCATGGTTTTTGTTATAATGAATTTCTTATTGAGATAATCAATTTATGACGGTTGAATGTACATTTTGTAAATAATGTAAAGTCGTTAGTTTGTTTGTGAATAAAGTTATTTACTTGTATTTTATTTCAAAGTAAAAAAAAAAAAAAAAATAAAAAAAAAAAAAAAAAAAAAAAATATATATATATATATTGTTATTTGGCTGGCAGTCTAATGTTGATAGATCCATTGACTGAATTTATGTTTTATTTATTTATTTATAAAAAAAAAAATAAGAAAAAAAAGGATGGCAGTCTAATGTTGATAGATCCATTGACTGAATTTATGATTTATTTATTTATTTATTTGGATGGCAGTCTAATGTTGATAGATCCATTGACTGAATTTATGTTTTATTTATTTATTTATAAAAAAAAAAAAAAATAAGAAAAAAAAGGATGGCAGTCTAATGTTGATAGATCCATTGACTGAATTTATGTTTTATTTATTTATTTATAAAAAAAAAATAAGAAAAAAAAAAACGATGGCAGTCTAATGTTGATAGATCCATTGACTGAATTTATGATTTATTTATTTATTTATTTGGATGGCAGTCTAATGTTGATAGATCCATTGACTGCATTTATGTTGTATTTATTTGGATGGCAGTCTAATGTTGATAGATCCATTGACTGAATTTATGTTTTATTTATTTATTTATAAAAAAAAAAATAAGAAAAAAAAAATGATGGCAGTCTAATGTTGATAGATCCATTGACTGAATTTATGATTTATTTATTTATTTATTTGGATGGCAGTCTAATGTTGATAGATCCATTGACTGAATTTATGTTGTATTTATTTGGATGGCAGTCTAATGTTGATAGATCCATTGACTGAATTTATGATTTATTTATTTATTTATTTGGATGGCAGTCTAATGTTGATAGATCCATTGACTGAATTTATGACTTACTTATTTATTTATTTGGATGGCAGTCTAATGTTGATAGATCCATTGACTGAATTTATGTTTTATTTGTTTGGATGGCAGTCTAATGTTGATAGATCCATTGACTGAATTTATGTTTTATCTATTTATTTATTTGGATGGCAGTCTAATGTTGATAGATCCATTGACTGAATTTATGATTTATTTATTTGGATGGCAGCCTAATGTTGATGCCTCTGTCTGTTGTCAAACGATATGCAGGTTGTCTGTATATCTTGGTTAGGATAATGGAATAGTCCTAACTGTATTTTCTGTTTCAGTAGAGGAACATCCTGTTGGTTCATCCCAGTTTGTTCCAGTCACCCTTGATGAAAGGTGCCTCAGTCAACCGCGTGATGGAGCCACCCCTGCAGTTCGTGCCTGCAGTTCATGCCTGCAGTTCGTGCCTACAGTTCGTGCCTGCTGCCTTCAGCTGGAGCAGTAGTAGATTAAGTTGTATTTATTTGGATGACAGTCTAATTTTGAAAGATCCATTGACTGAAGTTTTATTGTAATTGTTTGGTGGGCAGTGTAATGTTGATAGATCCATTGACTGAATTTATATCTAAGATTATTTTACTATCAAAGCATCGCTCTAAGTTTGAGGACAAACTTAAGGTCAGGAAAGGCCGAATGTTAGAATTATAACTTATTTTGTAGTGATAAATCATGATTGTCATTTAATTACAGTTTGCTGCTTGCTATCATAGTTTTATAAACATAGTTTTATTTTAAAAGTATTGAAACATAAGTCGCTTTATCATTTTTAGTTCACGGAAGGAAATACTTGTTTATTTTTAAATAATATATTATATACATGTTAAAATTACTAATTTATTTTTAATACTGTATTACATAATTAATATTATTTTTAATATTTAATTTAAGATCTAGAAATATTATCATTTTTGTAAAGAGAAAGGCAAGATGGCGAGCGAATGGACGGGCAGTCTGGATCGAGCCATAGTGTAGATAGGTTGTTCAATTTGTTAAATACAAGTGTGAAAAGTTATTATCCTCGAGTTTTACATTTCATCACCTGATTCCCTACATATAAAACATCGAAATCTTCGTAAAAAGTTCGAGTTTATCGCCAAAAACTTCGAGTTCTCCGTATAAAAGTTCGAGTTGTTCGTATAAAAGAGTCTCGTCTGTCCGTGGTCTCATCACTGAACAAACAAGCGTCATTAAACGGCCTGCGCAGTGTCGGCTGTTCCATGATTGAAGCACTATTTCCTATCTTCAATTTATAACGTCCTAATGAATGAACTAAGGTTATTAGCACCGATTTCAAATAGAAATCAATAGCAAAAAGATTGTAAAATTGCCGCCGTCGGTCATGGAGATAGTTGGGTGTGTCTGTAGGTAGCTTTGACCCCATTGCACTTCAAAATGTTGGCTAGTCAGTGGTACGGGGTTAATTATATTGTACACGACGTACGTTCTACAACTGATTAGGCACCAATTGGCGGGTAAAGGTACCAATTATACCTACGTCAAATTATCAAATATATATTTTGGTGCTGATAAAAAAGTTTTTGTTTTTAATATTTTATTTGATGACATTTATTATTTTTATTTTTATCCCTTATATATTCATTTTTTTTTGTTACTGTCAAAAATATATATGTAAGTATACAAAACTAACATTAAGATAAATTAACTTAAAAGCAATACTTACCAAAATTTGATAAGAATAACCTGAAATTCTAAATTAATTTCTGGAGCGGACTGTACATCTGATTACGCCAACTTTTAGGCGCGGCGACCATTGAGACTTTTACTCTTTCGCTCGTCAGATCATAACAAAAGTCAATATTGAACATACAAAGTAGGTACCTACATCTTTGGTAGGTATATCTTCTTACTTATTAATGACTCTTATTTTATTTAGTATCCTATTATTATTATTTAGCCATTGCGTCCCACTGCAGGGCAAAGGCCTCCCTTAAATATATTCTACTTATTCTATGTATAAAATAAAAAATAATTAAATTAGATTCTTCTGAAACTCTAGCTAGATCAAATGGTAAGTTAAGAACGTACAAAGAATTTAAACACATTCGCTCAGGGGGACCAACGACACAAAAAACTTAGCATGTATCCCCTAAAGGAGCAAATAGGGGAGCCATGGCCCCTAAGCCTGTCTAACAGGTCTAGTCTCTACAACAAACTAAGCATAGGCATATTCCATCAAATATATCGCATCTCAGTTCCCACGTACTCTACCTACCAAACTAATGTACCTACGCATAACTTAACCCTATATGCAAATCAAGCACTCGGAGCCCTGCAGCAAGATCTGAGACAGCAGGGGCCAGTGAGACCCCCTGTGTCGTGACATCCCCGGCGAGGCGGCAGGCAGCAAGGCGACTCAAAACAATCAGCGGGCATAACGGTCCCCTCGGCCAAAGAACAGTTACGATAGAGGCGACAGGTTTAGAAGACCTACTTAGGAAGTACAGAATCCATAGTTTAATTCAAAGAAATCATAAGGAAAAAGTGGATCATGATTAATGGTAATACGATTTTCGATGGTGGAATTCAAGTAGCATTCAAGATGGCGAAATATGTAGGTACTTACCTACTTATTGTGTTGTGTTTGTACCTCTCTGTGTAGCATCTGATTACTACTGAATAGTTTGGATCTTGCATCGAAGCTTGCACTCCCTTACAGTCTGAAATTTGCTTCGATCATTATCATCATTATCATCATCATCATTTCAGCCCGTTGGCACCCACTGCTGAGTATAGGTCTCCTTTTTATTATGCCATTCTTTTCGGTCCCTTGCGACTCTCATCCACTGATTCCCGGCTCGCTCCATAATGTCTTTGGACCATCGGGCTGGTGGTCTGCCTCTTGGTCTACGAGCATCCCTTGGCCACCATTCCGTAATCGCCTTTGTCCACCTTCCATCGTCTCTTGCGATAATATTATTTATTGTTCGACCGTCGCATCTACAAAGTAGTCTGTGACAAGTCATCTTCTCAATATCATATGTTACCGACACGCAACTT
Organism: Ecliptopera silaceata; assembly: GCA_932527185.1. Taxonomy (NCBI): domain Eukaryota; kingdom Metazoa; phylum Arthropoda; class Insecta; order Lepidoptera; family Geometridae; genus Ecliptopera; species Ecliptopera silaceata. The sequence goes on from OW052210.1 coordinate 789,601, forward strand.
ATTTATTTATTTGTATGTTTACGAGGCGAATGCGTTACATTGCCGATTTAAAATCATGAATTTATTAACGTCCAAAAGCTTTACCGTTAGCTTTTAAGCTGTTTTGTTTTATTAATATGGAGCGGCCTAAAATAATTCTGATACGGTTAATATATATATATATATATATATAAATAACTAATTTAGTATGCAATTTGATGAATTTTTAATGAATTTTCTGGTGTGACTTTACAAACTATTGACTTATTTATTAGATATTATATTCATATTATAAGAATGTAATAAATGTTAGGCACAAAAATGCGATCATCTTTGCTTAGCGGCAGAAATGGATACAATCAGAAAAGCTCACACAGGCTCAAATAACATGTAAATGAGTCTTAAACCTCTCGTGATTGGCGTAATGCAATGCATCACAGGACACGTCTTCAATGGACGTGCTCGATGAGTCAATCAATAGTTACTTTACATTGTATTAGGTACTGTTTCGCGAATAAAAACCTGCCTATGTCTATGGTGACTGATGGGTGTAACTGTGGGACGAATTTCAAGACACACTGCGCGTTGACGCTGCAACGTTCGGTAGTCGAGCTAGCGTCAACGCGTAGTGTAAATCGAATACGCCAGCGTTATAATAATACACCGTTCGATATATTGGCTTCGTAATCGGGTTTCAATAAGTATTGTGATTTTGAAATAAAATGAATGATGTAATAAAATTAAATTTATTTCTACAAGATAGTCATACACACAGTACATACATCACAAACATGCGTAAATTATTTAAAACTTTCTTATAAATATTTCAAGTTTAAATCATAAAAATGCTATTTTTAAAAATATTATTTCGCTAAAATTTTTATTACTACATAATTAAATTGATAATTGGGAGTGTTTTGAAAAATAGTTTTAAGCCAAGTTTATTGGTAAATCAATATTAATAAACAAAACACATTTTTCTGATATTGTAGCGTCAAGAACATGACTGGAATTGTTAGAATTCGTTTCGTAATTTATAATAATATGACATAATTTATGAATAATTGTAAAGGCAGTATACGAGCAACTTCCGGTCCGATTTATTCTTGAAGAACATCCGGTTTGATTTATTATTAAGAACTTCCGGTTTGATTTATTCTTGAAGACACTCTGTCGATGTTGTTTGTTCCGGTAAAAGTAGAGGAGGAACGGAGTTGCTCGTGCACAGTCAGTTGTCGTGTGATTTTCAAGGAATTAAGATCAGTATACGTGTACCTTAGACTTATGAAGTGAATATTATTAAAAGATTAATAAACTGCAGTTAAGTCTTCAAAACGGATTTATGTTTGACCCCATCGCTAACAAGTCAGAAAGGTGGGATTAAACTGAGAAGGCGATCAAGTTGAAATGCCGCTCAGTGGATGGACTTACGCCCCTTTAAAAGGTATGTGAACCCAAAGTATATAATGCATAAGAATTTAAAGTAAACTGTTTATAAAGAAATTATAAAAAGCCTACCCACATCAAGCATTTATAATTTTTTTTTGTGTTTGCTTTTATAATTGAAGCACCATATTATAATATTTGATTACTAAATAACTATATTATTTTAACTGAACGGTCTTTGAATACCTTTATAATAACATTTGTGTACAATTTACTACACGCACAATACCAATCAAAATGATGTCAGTATTTAGGACACCCACTTTTTGTACTTTTTCTCAGTTTCAGAGAAATTATGGAAGCGCCACAAAGCACGCAGACGAAGCCATCATCCAAGTGTTGGGGATACAGCCCCAGCATTTTAGTTTAAATGGCTTGGCTGTATGATGTATGCTAAGACAAATGTTGGGGATACAGCCCCAGCATTTTAGTTTAAATGGCTTGGCTGTATGATTTATGCTAAGACAAATGTTGGGGATACAGCCCCAGCATTTTAGTTTAAATGGCTTGGCTGTATGATGTATGCTAAGACAAATGTTGGGGATACAGCCCCAGCATTTTAGTTTAAATGGCTTGGCTGTATGATGTATGCTAAGACAAATGTTGGGGATACAGCCCCAGCATTTTAGTTTAAATGGCTTGGCTGTATGATTTATGCTGAGACAAATTTTGGGGATACAGCCCCATCATTTTAATTTATATGCTTTAGCTGTATGATTTAAGCTAAGACAAATGTTGGGGATACAGCCCCATAATTTAAGTTTATATGGTTTAGCTGTATGATTTAAGCTGAGACAAATGTTGGGGATACAGCCCCATCTATTTAATTGAGTGGTTTAGCTGTATGATTTAAGCTAAGACAAATGTTGGGGATACAGCCCCATAATTTTAGTTTATATGGTTTGGCTGTATGATGTAAGCTAAGACAAATGTTGGAGATACAGCCCTATCATTTCGATTTATATAGTTAGACCGTATGATTTAAGTTAAGACAAATGTTGGGGATACAGCCCCAGTTTATATGGTTTGACTGTATGATTTAAGTTACAGCCCCAGTTTATATGGTTTGACTGTATGATTTAAGTTAAGACAAATGTTGGGGATACAGCCCCATCATTTTAGTTTATATGGTTTGACTGTATGATGTTAGTTAAGACAAATGTTGGGGATACAACCCCATCATTTTAATGTACATATTTGGGTGGTATGATTTAAGCCACAGTTTTGAAATAGTAGAAGAATCATTTATTCTGCTTATAGTTCAAATATAGGTATTATCGGTTAGCAGTATGATTTAAGCTTAACCATAATTATTGAACATTTTAATATCTTAATGATGATATTTAGTCAAAGTTTATCTAAATTTATTTATCGTTACTACGAAAATCTATTATACGAAGAACAATCATTACTTAAAATCAAAATATTCATTAACAATATGATAATAATGTTTATTTCCAGAATTTTTTACATACATTTATTAACAAAACAGTATAGAACAAAAGATTGAACGTAACATTGATCGGATATTCTTGTACAAATTTATGTGTCACAGGACCTACACTAAGAAAGTGACGAATGAAAAAGAGTGCATGCTACAGAGATGAGAATGTTGAGATGGATGTGTGGAGTATCAAGAATGGACGAAATTAAAAATGAGTAAATATATGTAAGAGGAAGTCTGAAAGTAGCTTCAAAAAAAAAAAAAATTAGGAGCCACAGGTTGGACATGTTATGAGAAGAGAAGAATGTAATATGACGAAAAGAGTGCTAGGTATGAATGTAGAAGGATATAGAGGAAGAGGTAGGTCTAAGAAAAGATGGATTGTGTGAAAAATGATATGGATGTGAAAGGAGTGAATACTGAGATGACGGATGATAGAGCAGTGAATAATTGCAATAAAGTTATTTCATTTGATACTATATCTGATAATATGTAGTGATAAAATAAGTATGAATGAGAGTGAATATTTTTTAAGTCTTAGTATTTTTGGTGCGGTAGTGTATTTGTTTCAATGTGTGAGGTATGAGGTTGTGTGAAGTATGAATGTCTGGAAGGCTCCTCTGGTACGCCGGTCTCGTAAGAGTCCGGTTATAGAAAGGTAACCCAACAGTACATGTGAGTGTAGTATTGTGTGTTTGTGGAACTGCTACTACCAGTCTTGTAAGAATTGGGTTTACAAGATTGACCCAATAGTGTACGTTGTGTGAGGGAGAGGGTGTGTGTGTGAAGGAGAGGGTGTTTGTGTGAATATAATAATATATGTATGGATTATAATCAAATGTGTCAATATATGATAATTAAACAAAGCCTTCAGTAAGTCAACTGAATTGCTCCACAAGATTAATCCGTGACGTAATACAGAGGACACATAACCATGATATGCGGCAAGTGCTGCCGTCTGGGACACAGTTTTGTAATCCACTACAACGCATAATTCATAGTTGTTTATTCACCATTTGGAACACAATATGTGACACTTGGCTTTGTAAGTAGTTAACATTAAACATAAGCGGCTGTACATAGGCCTTGTCAAATAGTGTAATAATGTAAAGACACAGAATTAGATGCTAAAGCAGACAATTTAGGGTTCAGTTCTTCAAAAGCAGACATAGACAACTTCCAGGTATCATTGTGGCTAGTGTAGTCAGTCACTGCACTTGAAATAACATGTGTTAAATTCATTTTGATGTATTTTTTTAAACAGTCTCTCATTCAATTCCAAAATATCGTTTGTGATTTTATTGTGGAATCTTATACAATTTCTAAGAAATAATTTAGTACAATTTTACAGTCTGAATTAAAAAAAAAAAAAATATCTTAAGCTTATTTCCAGGTATCATTGTCGCTAGTGTAGTCACTGCACTTGAAATAACATATTGTGTTTAATTCATTTTGATGTATTTTAAAAATAGTCTCTCATTCAATTCCAAGATATCGTTTGTGATTTTATTGTGGAATCTTATACAATTTCTAAGAAATAATTTAGTAGGTACCTACATTTTTACAGTCTGAAAAAAATAATAGCTTAAGCTTATTTCTGGTGTTAAATGCGTGTGAGTCGTATTTTCTGTCGTAGTGTCTTATGTTGTTAAGTTTCTACATTATACACTCATAGATATATAATGCCGGTAGCGTTATTATGTTTACGTCCTTAAAGATATTTCTAAGCGATGTTCTGGAACTTAAATTATATATTGTTCTAACTACTCATAGACATAGATAGACATTTACTTAATAGCTCAAATAACAAACAAAGTAAGTACACATTATTAAAACATTAATACAACAACAGTAAAACAAGTAAAATACAAATAAAAATATATAAAATAAGAAAAACAGACTCCAAATTACCTACGTTGTATAAATAAACTAAGATAAAATAATCGGGAAGTAATTAGGATCTTTTCAATTAATATAAAAATAAAAGTGTAAAATGTTTGCTACAGCAGCAAATGGGTCTTAACTCAGCATACTGCCCACTGCTAAAGCAGTAGACGCTGTTATTCTGCCAAGATCATGACTGTCACAAGACCCTCATTTTTGAAGTAGAAAGAAAATAGATTGAATTCCAGCCGCTGCACCCCATAATAGTATTCCATAGGACATAAGGCTATAGAAGTACCCATAGCATACTAACCTAGCATTAAATCCATCTGTAAGTTTTCTGATTTGCCTTATTGCAGGGATCGTAGAGCTAAGCTTGTCACTTAAAGCCGATATGAGGTTTTCATTGAAATTTACAGTCTACAATAACGCCCAGGAACGTTGAGGGAGAATATAGATTCCAAATATTTTATTTTAAGATTTCATAAACAATCTATTATGCGTATTACCAACATGATCGATTAGTGGTTGCCAATTAAGGTGTTGATCGATGTTGATGCCTAATAAAAGGCTTGTCTCTGATCTATTTTTGTTGATTGATAAATTAATGTTCAAATTTATTATTTTACTTTAGAGATTGTATTAACTTTGTTTTTCCAAATTATTCATTAACTTATTCATATTTAACCATGTTACTACATTATTTATTTACTTTTCATAAAAATCGTTATTATCGCATTGAATTAATACCGTTGTATTATCAGCGAGCAAAACATTTATGGTTTGTTATTTTAGGTAGATAAAAATAGCAAAGGACCCAAAGTACCTACTGCTTTGGGTGAGTTTTAGCGTTTACGCACTTCGTCACCTCTTTCACCAGGTCATAGCAAGCTAGAGTTCTAGACATGTTTTAACGAAAACCAAATTGCCGATCTGAAATTATTTTGAATTTATTTATAAACTTATTTATTCTACATAAAATTATCGTGGACATAATTGAAATAATTGTGATATGTAATGTTTAATTAGGTACCCTTTTTATGTGAGGCTTTAACTATTGATTTAACTTATCAGGAAAGCACCCTTCAACCATAGATAGATTTATGTCATGACTCAGAGAAGAACAAATAAAACCAACGCATAATTTTAGTATTTTAGTACTAAGTCCGTCATACCCAACAGAGTTAGTATTTTTGAGTCTTAAACCTTAAGGTATAATAGGTACAATAGTATAAAAAGTCAAAACCTTAAGGTTCTCTCAGTGTATGTTGGTTCTAGAATATGGATTGTTTTAATAAGATGTTCCACGATTAATGTCACTATCATTTAACGACTGCGTTGGAATAATATTACTAAGATTTATAAAAAAGTTATTAAATTGCTCACTAATTGTGACTGGGTCAGAAAATGTCTTAATATTAAATTTAATCATGTCAATTTGCTTTACTTCATTCACGCTGTTAATAGTAGAACTCATTATGTTCCATGTAGTTTTACAAGTATTTTCACTATTTAAAATTAACTATTGATTACATTATTGCTGAAGATTTATAAACTCATTTTTAGAAAAGATTTTCATAAGTCATATAATGATGTGACTTTGTTTATGTGTTTTAGCTAAGATATAGGTTAAATAAAGTTTCCTTTTCATTGAATGAATACCTTTGGCTTATATTAGTTTGTATATCTTTATTCGATGCAAGTAGTAAATGAGGACTACTTGACCTAATGTATTATTATTATTATATAAAAGATATAAGCTAGAATTTAATTTCCCGGGACGGAAAAAACTATCAGGAAAGGCCGACTGTTAGAATTCGTTTCGTAATTTATAATAATATGACATAATTTATGAATAATTGTAAAGGCAGTATACGAGCAACTTCCGGTCCGATTTATTCTTGAAGAACATCCGGTTTGATTTATTATTAAGAACTTCCGGTTTGATTTATTCTTGAAGACACTCTGTCGATGTTGTTTGTTCCGGTAAAAGTAGAGGAGGAACGGAGTTGCTCGTGCACAGTCAGTTGTCGTGTGATTTTCAAGGAATTAAGATCAGTATACGTGTACCTTAGACTTATGAAGTGAATATTATTAAAAGATTAATAAACTGCAGTTAAGTCTTCAAAACGGATTTATGTTTGACCCCATCGCTAACAGAATTAATCTACAAAGGTTACATATTTATATATTTTTTTATAATCACACCTACTCTACACGTTATGTAAAATTCAATGATTTTTGCACATTTCAAACTATTTATTTGGTAAGATGTAACAAATCAAAATAATGAAATTATAATATTTTTTTGTTATCAATTAATTTTGATAATAATCTAATTCAAAACTAAATGCAACAACGAAAGAATTTGCACCTTTCATTTCTTATTTTTTTAGAATACCACAACGCAGTCCTGATGGAGTTGAAAAAATGCATGCGTTACCATACCACGCATTGAGTATTTGTTGTAAAAATTATTCAAATATTTTTATTATAATATTGTAATGAATATCATATGTCAGTTCCGTTCCGTTCAACGAAGGGTTTCTTGTGCGAAGCGGGTGCGGGTAGTTTGGAAGGTTTTTTGCAGACCATCGGCCGGTTATCATTCTCCTTGCCGTTCTGATGCTGTAACAAAGATATAGGAAATAATTAGTCAAAAATAAAAAACCTTCAAGAGCATTCAAAGAGCACTCTTTAAGTACTTGCTACCTAATTATTTTTATACTTATTTAATTATTAATAAGATAGACATATATGACAGGCGGCACAGCTCAGTTGGTAGTAGCTCTGGTTCGATTCTCACCCAGAGCAAATGTTTGTGTGATGAACAGAAATATTTGTTCTGTGACTTGATAAGCAGTCTCTGCCTAGATAGATAACAATACAATATATAGCCAAGCATATCCGAAAATAGTCTAGGATAGGCTGCAATATTTGTTATTGCTACTATAAAAACAAAATTACGTACACAAGTGCTTTTTTACAACGTACCTATAAAAGGTATGGTGGTAGTGCACACTCACGAGCAAACAGCAATACTACTACTACTGTACTACAGACTACTTCTTCTTATCGTGTCGATGCTACAACTGTACTTTGTTGTAGCATCGTGTTGGAAAGGTTAGCCAGACTAGACACTGCTTTACCGTGCCTAGCTGTTACCGGTTCAGAAGAAGACTACTACTACTACTCAAATATACTGATATTATAACTGCACATACTCTGGAAGAATATACACAAATGTAGAATAATGAACATACCTTTTTAATGCTATAAATGTCAGTTTCCGAAGTGCTCTTAACAATTCCTTGTGATATATTGTGTTGCATGTTGGGCTGTGTGTTGTGTCGCGGCGTGGGGGCCCGCTCGAGCGCCAGGGGGGCGAGTGGGGCCCCCACCGGGGGCTGTGGGGGCGAGGGGGCCAGGAATACTGACAGGTCTTCCGAAGACGACTCGTAGTCGCTGGGGGCGCGCGAATCATTGTCTGATTCTACCACAACGCAGTCCTGGGGGGTGAAACATACGCGATATCTCAAAATAAGTCTTACAACCTAAACTTAATGCATTGCCTCACTGGACACGTTTTAAGGACGTTCTCAGTGACGCATTGCATCGCTCCCAGAATTATGACGCTTATAGGTGTCTAGAGCCTGTTTTTGCACCAGCACCCATCAACTCTCCAAACTAAATAATATGAGAATGCTTCCATAAATATCCATAATTAACAATATCAGTATTTTTGAAAAGAATTGTATATGTGTAAATGTCATTTCTTGATCTAATATTAGCGGAATCATTTGATTGAACCTAACATTTATGTCTAAAGAATATTCTAACAATAATGGCAGATAGTACTAACTTATAACCTTCAAGCCACAAGCTTCAAACGTAACTTCACGCACGGCCACGCCCTAGGTACATATTAAATAAAATATATTTAATAACTTTTACCGGGCACCCGCTATCAGGTTGAAGTTAGGCCTATTTCTAATTACTTTAATTGATATTGGTCAGCAAATACACATAGCAAATGCTGAATTTGCTTTGTTTTTATACTTAGATAAATTAATTTACTTCTTGATAAATTTTCGCTTTACAGGGTTGTTGGGTTTCCAGAAAACGGCCGTTTTAAGGCCGGCGCAGACTAGGACGGCATGCCAAGGGATTTTAATTTTGACTAATGGACATTCAACCGTACTGTTACAGAAATACGACATAAATTGCTTTGCTTTAAAATGATGCCGTGGCATTGAAAGGGATTTTATCGCACGGCATCAAAAGACGCGCCGCAGGCTCCCGTGGCGGGATGCCGTGGCATGCCATGGGATACTGTGGCATACTGCGGTAGGCAAAGGCATGCCACGGACTCCGGCGCTTGTAGTGATATACTGCGGCGTGCGTACGCCGTGGCACAGTGCGGGAATGCCGCGGTATCTAAGCAGCCAGTGTGCGCTGACTCACGGCAAAATCCCTTGCCATGCCGTCCCGGTCTGCGCCGGCCATTACTGGCAAAATAATTATGTTGTATGTTGTTATCTTACATCCTCGATGTGGTTGAACCTGCTAGCGCGGAATCTGGCTAGCAGCCGCTCGTGCGGAGACGTGGCGGCCAGCGAGCGCGGGTAGCGATACTCCGCACGGGACGGAGTTTTACCTGCAACAACATACATTTACATTCACAAACAAACTTACGACTATAATAAATATAAATAAAATAAATAATGCTGGACAATCCATACAACATCATCTAGCCCCAAGCTAAGCAGAGCTTGTGTTATGGGTACTAGAAGACTGACATACTTATTACAATACATTACATAGATAGATAATTATTATTATACATATAAAATACCCAGAACACCCGGAATAAATATATGCAGATCGTACAAACATTTATCCCAAGGCGGGAATCGAACCCGCAACCTCCGCGTCGCAGGCGGACCTTCGCCCGCCGCGCCACATCGGTCGTCAATTAGATGGTATAAGTATGAAGTCAATTAGACGGTATAAGTCAATTAGACGGCATAAGTATGAAGTCAATTAGACGGTATAAGTATGAAGTCAATTAGATGGTATAAGTATGAAGTCAATTAGACGGTATAAGTCAATTAGACGGCATAAGTATGAAGTCAATTAGACGGTATAAGTATGAAGTCAATTAGATGGTATAAGTATGAAGTCAATTAGATGGTATAAGCATGAATGCACTCACCGGTGGGTGAATACACCTTGTACTCTTCACTCAGACACCTTCCCTCCACCTCCTCGAGATTGCGCACAGCATTGCTCATTGAGTCCTCGAACAGGTGCAGGTTCGAAGTCATATCGGTCACGGCGTCGCTGTGCGCCGAGCACGCCGTTTGGCACTCGGTTAGTAACGTGCTGAGAGACGTAGATACGTCTGTGATGGTGCTTGATGATGTACTGTTCTTTGTCTGGGGATAAGACGTGGATAAATATTAATGGATATCTGATGGTCAAAATCAAAAGTATTTTTAATAATTAAATATTCAAAAACATTTCACACGTCACCCTCTAGTCTCAAACTAAGCAAAGGTTGTACTATGGAAACTATATAAAAACTATAAACGGGATATTTAGCATGACTTGTGCAGTTAGTTCATTAAATTATTAATTGTATGTATTTATTGTTCCTAGTGAATTATAAAAAACAAACAGCAAATAATATTTACTCTTCTGACTTTATCCTGTAAATTACAAGGGTCATCAATCAGATTTTTTTATCTGATGATATGTATCTCGCGACCAGAATCTAGAAAAAAATGCCTAAATATGGAATATGTATTTGTAATATGAGAACTATGTTAGTCTATAAGCTTTATGAAGTTTGAAATTAGATAATATTGTCTGAAAAGTTTATAAATAATATTTATACAAGTTTAGTGGATCATTAATGGTTACCTGCATGTTTTCAATCATATCGTCTACCACTTGTTTGTTTGTGGTCACTATGTCGTCCAATGCCGCGCTTGTGTCCGCTATGAACTGAGTGCCCGATGAGTGTACCTCACTCATCATCGTCTCTGCTTCTTGCTGAGGATACAAAAATATATAAATTTTATATGATGTATTTATAGGTGTCTCCGAGACCGCTTCCATATCATTTTTTTCATATGATTTGATAGGATTTATTCGTAATTACCTCTGTCTGTTTATTAGCGAGTGCCAAAGCCTTGATAAGTTCTTGATAGATATGTTCAACCACTTCGACGACGTTTCCGCTGAACACCTCCATATCCGTGCTGATGGCGCTCGTGCCTGTCAAATAGTAATCATCTGTCTTATCAATGTTATGATAGGTTTTGTTAGTCTTCTTCTTCTTATCGTGTCGATGCTACAACTGCATTCTGTTGTAGCATCGTGTTGGAAAGATTAGCCAGACTAGACACTGCTTTGCCGTGCCTAGCTGTTACCGGTGTGCGCCACGAGGAGGGTCTTTCCATGGTTAGTTAGTAGCTACATGTGGTTTAATTTCATTGTTGGTAAATAAATACTGTTTAGGCGGCAAATACCGTGACGGCACGATGGAACTGGCATAGTGGCCCACCGACTAAAGTTCCTAAAGAATTAGAATAAAAAAAAAAATATTCATGCACCATTCACACCTCACGCTCTAGTCCCAAACTAAGCAGAGCTTGTACTATGGCAATAGTTAATACAGTATAATACAGTGCATACAGTTTTTAGCTGAAATTATTGTTTTTACATCATTAGAAGTGGCTTAGGTATTTAATATTATTAGTTAGGTTTGTAGGAATATTTTTTTTGACGGCCGATGTGTCGCGGCGGGCGAAGGTCCGCCTGCGACGGGGAGGTTGCGGGTTCAATTCCCGCCTTGAGAAAAATGTTTGTACGATCTGCAAATATTTATTCCGGGTGTTCTGGGTATATGTATAATAAAAAATACCTATCTATGTAATATATTGTATTAATTATGAGTCTTCTAGTACCCATACACAAGCTTTGCTTAGCTTGGGGCTAGATGATGTTGTGTGGATTGTTCAGCATTATTTATTTTATTTTTATTTATTTATTATATGTACATACAAAATACCCAGAACACCTGAAATTAAATAAAAATATTCTATATGCAAAGCCCAACAAACATGTTTTAAACATACCCTCATCGAATTCCTTGTCATAGCACTTGACAGCAGTCTCGTTGTCCTGCAGGCTGGTCTGCCATGCGTGCAGGTCATGCATGCCGTGCTGCATGTCCTGCACGTTGGATTCCAGAAGGCGCTCTTGCAGTTGCAGGTGTGCCGTCATACGCTCTTGAAGGTTTGCGCGCTCACAATTTATAGATTCAATTTTCTTTGATAATCTATTAGAAACAGATTTGTTTAATAGGTATAAAAATACATAATCTATTCTCACCAAACACAAACATTTAGTTAGTAGTAGGGGCTAGTAAATGCCCAACCTCGCTCAGTCCTCGTAAACAGTCAAGTCTCATTGGCTGCTCTTAGACTTTCCTTATACGATGATAAGTATTCTCTTAGTTCCTAGTCTAGATTTAAGTTACGGTTTGCCTGGAAGAAATCGCTAAACGCGATAAGACCGCCTTTTGAAGAAATATTAGTTTATTTAAACATGCCATGTACAACATGTGTGTCTTTAACACTTCAATAAAGTTTTTTATTATTATTTGTGTGATGACAAACATAGATATTTGATGTATATTAGGGCGTTACGTATTATCGAAAAACTGCTTATAGGTCCGATAAGATATAGTTATAGTTTTGCCTAATTTACGGCTAGAAGGCGTTGCACAAAGAGTATTTTATAATTTCCCAGGTAAATAAATGAATTTCTGTCTCTTTTGGTTGGTGAGCCCAGTAGAATCTCTCACCGTTGTTCTGAGGCAGCAGTTTCCAGTTCCACATGTCTCTGAAGCCTTAGTTCGAAGGCCGCTCGCTCTTCATCCATCCACGCCTGCAGACGGAGCTGACATTCAGTTCGTTCTGCATCTATCTCGCTCATTTGTTCCGAGAGGCGCCTCTCTATTTCCATGTTGTCTCTTTCTACTTTCTGTAAAGTTGTTACGTCTTTCTTACGATACATAATCATTTGGAAAATGATCGATACAATAAAAAAATATGTTATAAGAAAAACCGTCATAGATATTTCTTTATAATAGGTACATATATTATATCAAGTATGCTTTCATTAGAAAACAATTTTATATTGGACTTTATCATTATTCAACTTATATCAAAAGTTAATCAACATTTAAAATAGTGTTATATCATTTGAATTAGTGAATAAATAAATAATGACAGAATCTTAAGCAGTGTTCATGTTGAGAGACAATTCTAAGCAAAACAATCATACAATATGCTTTGCCTAACCTATTTATAACTTAAATTACTCTCTTTGGATTTAAATAACCACGTTTTAATACTAACCTATGCAGCTGGCAAACACAACATGAGAAGAGCCTAAAACCGGGCTCAGTGGCGCGTCTTGGGAGAGATCTACGTCCAGCAGTGGACTGATATAGGTTAATGATGATGATGCTGATTACTAACCTCTTTCAAAGCCAGCACTAATCCATCCCTGTGTTCCTTCCGTGCGATGATGTTGTTCCTCTGTGCAGAAACAGCGTGTGTCTGTGCAACGCCGGCCTCGCGCACTCGCGCTACGAACGTGCGCTGAACGTTGCATAGCGACGACACACGCGCCGCGGCACCCAAGTACTGCAACATATATACGTATTGATGACAGGAGCCTTGAATAGCCTGTCAGAAATCATTCAAGCAGTCCTAACAGTCCAACACCTCATGTTCATTCTCAGATTGATTTTACCCAGTACCCGAATTAGTCAGTCGGTGTTTTATCAAACATGACAATCTGAGCGAGGCTTACTCAATAGTAAGTGAAATGAACTAGGTTGCTGAGAGAATACCTTATTTTAGTAAACACAGAACACCCAGAGCAAACATAAATGTTTACCATCACACAAAAGTTACTTTGTGTACCGGTAGATGTAGATTTCTTTATGAACTATACACTAGATGTGTCACAACTAATTTATCAAAAGGCTTGCTTTTTGATAAATTAGTTGCACTGAAGATTGCATTTTCTTATAACACATATAGCTTACCCATTGCTGCACGAACGTAGCGACATGTCCGGTTACATTGCTGGTTCGCACGGCGTGCAACGCGGCTACAGCGCGCTGCAGCAGCCGTTGTACAGCGAGCTGCATCGCTGTGTTGTTGTCGTTCACAGAACATTGCACTTTGGTGCGTTGTAACTCGGTAGCGTTCACTAGCTTTTTGTGGCTTTCGTCTGTTAGCTTCTTTATCTGGAAATAAACAATTGATTATAGCTGGGACAATAACTTCAAGACGTATATTTTTTGGGGGATATTTAGAAAAATCATAGACAAGCACAACTCTAGTTGGTTGGGACTTTGGGACAAAGTAGTTCAACTATCCCTTCTTCTTCTTATCGTGTCGATGCTAAAAAAAATTTGAGAGGTGTTTTGAAAGCTCTACTGCACCAGTTGTGGCTGCTAATATTATACACGCGAAAGTTTGCAACGGCGGATCCAGGGGGGGGTCATGGGGGTCATAACCCCCCCCTGAGCTGGTTCCAGGACTTAGGTGGAGCACTAATTGAACATATTTTTTTTTTATTTATATAAGTTCTTGACTTGACCACGACTGTGTGACCCACCCCTGGCGCCAAAACATGATCGTGACCCCCCCTGGAGCCAAAGCTGGATCCGCCCTTGAAAGTTTGTATGGATGGATGAGTGGATGTATGTTTGTTACTCTCTCACAGAAAAACTACGAACATCAGCTAGTATCAACATATTTACACAAATAAGAGCAGCATACTCTCACGAAATCCAAACCATTCCACAATAAATGTAAAATAATGTAAAAAATGTAAAAAAAAAGTTATTTTACAAGTTATAGGCAAGCCTTTGACTGCGATCTCACCTGATGTTAAGTGACGAGTCTACGATGTAGCACACTTGCCAAGAAGATACCCATTCACTCACACAAAAATATCCAAATTACATATTAAATTATGCAATACCTCATTCATAGTGTCCTGTATTTGCGCCAATATATCATCCAGTTTGTCTTTGTTCGCTCGCAACGTGCTAGTGTTGTTGGTAGCAAACTCATCTGGAATATATTTGTATAAAAATAGAACAGGGTACAAGCAGTTGGTAGCTCTATTGCCTTGATCACACATACCTAGTAAATCGGCGAGACAGTGACGTATTTAAGATACACTGCGCGCTAACGCTGCAACGTTCAACAGTAAAACTGATGTCGATGCGCAGTGTATCTCAAATACGTCACTGTCTCGCCGGTTTACTCGGTACGTGTGATCAAGGTATATCTTACATGTTCGAGAGGCACTAAGAACTTCATTTTACACAAGATGCTGCAAAAGGATTACTAAATAAATAAATAATAATGCATGGTTTGACGACCGATGTGGTGCGGCGGGCGAAGGTCCGCCTGCGACGCGGAGGTTGCGGGTTCGATTCCCGCCTTGGGATAAATGTTTGTACGATCTGCAAATATTTATACCAGGTGTTCTGGGTATTTTATATGTATAGTAAAAATTTTCTATCTATGTGATATATTGTATTAAGTCATAAAATTTTATGACAATTCAATTTTGTATGTAAGAGTTTTATTTAATTTAGTTAGCCTTAAGTTGACAGATTTTATATGTATGATTATTTTATTTGTTTTGTTGCGCCTGTTTAAACTATGTCATACGATTAAATAAATAAATTGTATTAAGTATGTCAGTCTTCTAGTACCCATAACACAAGTTCTGCTTAGCTTGGGGCTAGATGATGTTGTGTGGATTGTCCAGCATTATTTATAAAGGCTTGCGAGGCCTGGTGTTCACATGACTAGCTTATTAGATAACTTACGTAGAGCAGTATGCAGGTTAGTGAGTCCCTCTACAAGTGACATGGCGAAGTGTTTGTTAGAGGCGGCCATGTTGGATCTGTGCTGCGACGCTTGCTCGCGATACGATCTCGTCACTTGAAGGTTCTTTGATTCTACGTTTCTGAAATATAACATGTTGTTTACAATCTCTTTCTGCCAGCTATTTCGATAAAAAAAGTTTTTAATGTTTTTTTTACATACACATACCTATATATAATACATAGTAGGTACTCAGCCAGAAGCTCTGGCTCAGAAAAAATCATTAATGTTTACTACTTTAAATAAATATATGACATAAAATGAAATGGAGCGACGATCTACGGAGTGTAGCTGGCAAAAACTGGATGAGAAGAGCCGAAGACCGGGCTCAGTGGCGCGTCTGCAGAGAGACCTACGTCCAGCAGTGGACTGATATAAGTTGATGATGACATAAAATGTTGTTAACGGGTAACAAACCCTTTTTTAAATAGTATCAGCATCTTATATTGGTTTCCCTATTTTGATAATCCGGATAAGTAATTGTATCTTGCGTTTTACCTGCGTTTGTCGACCGTGTCGTGCAAGCAATGCACGTGAGTGGTGGCGACATCGGCGGCACGCAGAATGTCCCTCGCCTGCGCGCCGAGCACGCGTTCCGTCTCGCTCACTTTCTCTACCAAGTGCTTCTGCTCCTCGCATTCTAATTTCTTCGTTTGCAGCATCTGACATAGATAGTGACCAATGAGTTACTAATTATGGTAAAGTCATGAAGGTTTATAGGAAAATATTTGTAATAATAAATATCAAGGGCGATAACAGATGTTAGAATACGTTTGAACGTTTTCTGTCGATGCCAAATTATTTTGTAAGTAATACCAACACAATTTATAAATAAGTACTATTATGTATTATAAAAATATTATTTATTTATTACAAACAAACAATTCGAACGGTTTGCAAAACCAATTACACGAATTATTTAAAATTTTAAGTTACATGTCAGTTAAATACAAAAAAATAAATTAAGTTGAATAAGATTTCAAGGTAATACTTACATGGGCTGTATTAGCAAGTTCCGTTTTGACCGTGTTCAAGTGACCCTGAGTGAGGCTGAGCTCCGAAGCCCTCTGTTCCAGGGTGCGGTTGACCTCAGTGAACATGGCCTCGGCCTTGTCTTTCTGTTCCTCCACAGCACGCTTCTGCAGCAGCAACTCTTGGATTTCCTTCCGCTGTTCTTCCTGCTTCAATGTTATCTCTGTGTATGTGTCTGTCGCTAGATATACACCTGGAAAATACGTTTAATGAACTTAAAACTGTTCTTATTAGATATCTCAATACAACTAAGAACAAGTATTGCCTCACCATTCGCGTCTGAAAACCTAAGGGTTGTGCACGAATATATGTGACAATCGTAAAGTAAACGTAATGTAGCGTATTCGTTTCACATTGCGTGTCGCACGCCAGATCGACAGCAAAAAAAAACGTAATACTACCGATTACTATCCATCGGTCTCGCACCTCGAGCCAAAAATCGATCGGCGTGGAAGATCTTCCTATTTAGGAGATACCACACCAATTTAAATGTAACTTTAAATTGGTGTGTAATTGATTTAGATTATTCATTATTATTATTTTAATATAATATATACGATAAGTTACATAGTGATATGTAGAAATAATATAGGAAAGAATATGTAATTTTTTTTTACTTTTCCAAGTGTACATATAATTGTATCTTTGTGGAACCAAAAAAAAATTGAATTGAATTGAATGTAACTTACCATTTTTGTCCCTGGAGGCTTGCAAGTCCCTCTTCAAGCGATCGATCTCCTCGGCATACTCCTTGAGGATGGCCTTCTTGGTCATCTTCTGGTTGACCTCGGGCTTGTTCTGTATGTTCTTCGCGCGATTCGCGTACTCCAGCGTGCTGAGCGTCTCCTCCAGGTCCTTGTGGCCCGGGGACACGGTCGCGATGATGGAGGTCTTTGTACGTCCGCCCAGGGACTCTTGTAAGATGCGGGTCAGTTTCGACTCTCTGGAATGGGTGAGTTAGATATTTCTTGTGATAGTCAAAGTTTTTTCATTTGCTAGAATTAAATGTAGAAGATACATATTGTTCTGAAAATTTAAATGAAATTTATTGTTCTATGAAATACATTACATAATAATAGTTCTAAACTAAAAACCACAAGTACACTTAAGGTATTAATTATGTTATGGCAATATGTATATAGTTTTGGTTTAAGGCAGAACCTACACTAAGCCAAAAAAGGCTTGTGTTTTTGATTATATTATCAAATTATAACGGTTCATGAGATACAGCCTGGTGACAGAGAAACAAATGGACGGACAGCGAAGTCTCAATAATAGGGACCCTCAAAATAAAGAGTGCAGTACCCCAAGTACGAGTTTGTGCACACACGAATCGTAGAGACGCAATCGCTGAGCGCCACCGATTTTGTATGGAGATCCAAGCAGCGCCCCTAGCAGATTTCTTGAGAAGCTTGGATTTCCATACAAAATTGGTAGCTTGCGATACGTTCGTATTCATGTGCAAAACTCGTACTAGGTCCTCTGTTCAAATTTTGATCCAATTTAAATGAGATACCAGTATGCCTCGTGCTCTCATTGGTCAGCATTTAAATAAAAAGAAACGGTCATCAAAATTAATTCAAAAATAATTATTAAATAACATATTAACATAATATATATAAACGGTAGGAACCAGGCTGTAAGTTTCTTGCCCGTTCTTCTAGGGTAGGCTCTGGTCGCGTGGAACTGGCACCTAGAATCACCTAGTATGTAAGACGATTCTAAATGATCCTTGTGATTTTAGTGAATAAAGAACTTTACTTACTAATGTGAGTGATGGTACAGACAAGGGCGGATCCAGCTTTGGCGTCAGGGGGTGTCACATAATCGTGGTCAAATCAAGAACTTATAATTTAATTTAGATAATGTGATTTCCAAACGTTTGCCAGCATACAATGTTATTATATTTTAGTGGTCCACCTAAGTCCTGGAACCAGCTCAGGGGGGGTCATGACCCCCATGACCTCCCCTCTGGATCCGCCGTTGGGTACAGACCTGTAGGGTATATGAGGATGTCGTTCGACCAGCGCCGTGATGACGCGGCCGAGGGTCAGCAGAGACTGGTTAATGTTCACGCACTCGCGGGCGCGCTCCTTTTTCGCCGGGTTGTCTGAACCAGCCTGGAAGGACACATTAAATAAATAAATAATACTGGACAATCCACACAACATCTAGCCCCAAGGCGGCAAGCGATGTGGCGCGGCGGGCGAAGGTCCGCCTGCGACGCGGAAGATTGCGGGTTCGGTTCTCGCCTTGGAATAAATTTTTGTACGATCTGCAAACATTTATTCCGGGTGTTTTGGGTATTTTATATGTATAATAAAAATATCTATCTATGTAATGTATTGTATTAAGTATGTCAGTCTTCTAGTACCCATAACACAAGCTCTGCTTAGCTTGGGGCTAGATGATGTTGTGTGGATTGTCCAGCATTATTTATTTTTATTTATTAAAGTAATACAAACTTTGCTGATGTTCTCGGAGCCGGCGAGGTCGACCAGGTTGAGTTTCCCGATCTTCACGAGCTCCTCGCCCTCCGGGCTGTTCTCTCGCATGTGCACCACGATCGTGAACACCGTGTGAGAACGACTGTCGACAACACATTCTTACATTTTAGTTCACTTCATTTTTTAGTTTATACACTATCTCCCTATCTTATAAAAAGGTAGCATTGACTTTATGTCATCATTACGTGTGGTAATCAATACTTCAAGTCTGCGCTAACTTTTTATAAGATATAAAGCTTTGCTTAGTTCCTAAACTAAGCAAAACTTGTTTAAAACGAAATGTTGATAAAATACTTTTCGATGTAAACTGCATGAAAATCCTTCAGGACGGAAAGGTGCCACAATTCTACTGCCTATAAAATGTTTTAGGTACCTACTACAACACCCGTACATTAATTAATGAACAAATAATTGCCTTTGACAGTGTATTCAAAGAATCTAAACTAAACAAAGGCTCCTACACTCATTTTACATCTACTTTTATTATATTTCAGAAACCATTTCTACAACAAATATACAACTACCTACTAATATCGAATAAAACTCACAGAAATATATTTCTTTTAAAGATAGATTGTGATTGGTTTCTGTAATATAAAAAAATATTTGTATTAAGATTGAATTAATGAAAATACTTTATTGTACATGTACTACAATTGTACATCTAACAAATAATTAGCAATATACATAAAATAAATTGACTAAACACAGTACAATGGGCGGACTTATCGCTAGGGAGCGATTTCTCCCAGACAACCTTTGGATGGAAATAAATGTAGATGGATATTTTATACGCAGTAAACAATATGATAAGGGTAGATACCTCGACTGTGCATTCATGAGGGTAGAAGCCACCCGCTTCCTTTCCTGCCCTTGTGCCATGATCTTGTACACTTCGTTCTTATTAGACACCTGAAATCATATATTTATTTTATTATAATTTAGCGAAAACCGGCTTTGAAGGGATCAGTACAAAAAATGTTTTACAATTTATTTAAAAACAATAAAATAATGATTTAGGGTACACATACGTACACCATACGAATATCAACAGAGATACATTATCTGAGGAAATTTCACTGTTCGTAAGATACAGCCTGGTGACACACATACAGACAGACAGACCGAAAAGTCTTGTAGTTCTCAATTGTGGAGTTTCTCGTTCTTTCGGAGTGAAAGTGAAAGATACCGAGTGAACCGATCCAACTGTATCTTTTCACTAATCAATTCATTTGGTACTAATGTTTCATTTTGTGTTTCCTTTCACTTGTGGCTATATTTCACCGGGACGCCATGGCGGCGCAACCAGTCGCCGCGACCAACAAAATGTACGTTTGGTTGCGCAACCAAACGGACACCAGGTGAGTAAGTCTCTATAGAGCTGTATACATCTGTGGCCACCATCTAAGATTGGCTCGTGTCCCAGCCAGTACACATGTGGCACATCACTTCTTCAGCAATAGAGTGGTCCATAACTGGAACATGCTACCAGAGGATGTTGTTTCCGCTGACGCCTTCAAAAACAAACTCGACAACTGGCTACGAACAAGTAAAACAGTGCTCAAAAAAAGTGACTAAATGAACAGTGAACTTGTCATACCTATTTCAACACTGTGTGACGTAGACACATCAGCGAAAGCTGCTCGTCTATAAATAATAAATAAACTGACCGTGATCTCCTCTAGTCCGTTGACGATGTTGCTGCCCTTTCTGGTGACGTCCTCGTATATCCTGAGCTTGGAGTTGTCCTCGCATGCGGCCAGCAGGTCGAACAGCTCCTCGTTGTAGAGCTCGAGGTAGGACACGCGCACCGTGTACTCCGTGTTGGACAGACGCAGCTCGTCGAACAGCTGGGACAACGCGCGCGGGATTATACCCGCCAGGGGATCCTGGGAAAACAATAATTTAATTTAATCGTATGTTCGTACGTTCGGTTGCCTGGAAGAGATCGCTTTCGGCGATAAGGCCGCTAATTGTGTAACCATTTATGTTTCTTTGTTTTGTTACCTGTAATTCTATTTTTGGTGTACCAATGAAGAGTTTTCTATTCTATTCTATTCTTTATCGGGAAAACAATACAATACAATACAGCTTAATAGAAGAAGAAGAGAGCTGTGCAATCCAGCAGGCTAATAGCACACACTGTTAACGCCTTCAGAAACAAACTCGACTACGAACAAATAAAACAGTAGTTATATTGTAAACGGGATTTTTACCATGATTTGTGTGAGTTTGAATAATATCCGATTTTTTCCGTTAATGAGAACTATGTTCAAAGCCGTGATAGTTAGCCGAGTTAGCAGATTTCTTGAGAAACTTGGATTTCCATACAAAATCGGTGGCGCTCGGCGATACAAACTCGTACTTGGGGTACAGAGCCTAAACAAACGAGCTAGAAACTTAGGTATAGTGCGCGTCATATAAAAAGAACGCTGGCGGTAAAGCTGCGCAGTATACGATTTTAGGTTGCATTTGGTGGCATGAGGTGCGGCGCGGGGGCGGAGCCCTACATCTTACGAAGCCGCTAGTGAACGACTGGTTCAAAAATCAAACAACACGATAGCACTTTCGTGCGCGGTTGTACCCATGCGCAAACACACCCCACCCGCTGATTTCCAGCATTCTTTTTATATGTCGCGCACTATAACAAGATGTACTTACATTTTGCCAGTTGTGTTCATCCCCCGTGCTCTCGCCCACCATGGTGTGAGTCTTGCCGGTGCCGGTCTGTCCGTACGCGAACACGGTGCAGTTGTAGCCGGCGAGCACTTCCTCTATTAGTGGACTGACCACATCTTGGTATATTTCCAACTACAAATAAAAATAAATAAAATAAATAAATAAATTTATTTCCAGAAAAATATGTTACATAATATATGTACTTAATATATTTATAATACAGGCATTTAAAAATAAATTAATAAATTGGATCAGTTGAACTATCTATAGATCGTTTGAACGGTCTGTAGATAGCTCTGATAACTGTTTCTTATGTATTTTATATGACAATGTACATTTTGTAAATACTGTATATTAATTGTATTTATTATTCATCATTTACTTAAACAGACTGAATAGTTACATACAAGTACTTAAGGAAACAGCTAAAGCTTAAAAAATGTGACTAAAATTTACATTAAACTCATAAAAAAATCTACATATTTACAAATAAAACAATGCTAAAATAAAAGTGACTAAAAAGACTTTGTGACATAGACACATCAGTGAAAGCTGCTTGTCTCTACTATAAATTAATTAAATATCTTCAAAAAAATATTAACTTTTGATTCAAGAAAACTTCTCAAAATTAAATAATCCTAATATAATTTATTCATACTTTCAACTTGTAACTTTTTCATGTCCTATTGATTTTAAAGATAAAAAAATGGTTGTCTGTAAAGTAGGTTTACTGACGATAGTTGAACGTGACAACGAACGCAAAGGCCGATTGTGCTTCTTTGTCGCTCGTTCCGCGCTCTCGCTTGCACTTCATGGAACGCCTCAGAGCGAGGTAACGCCGCATGAGTCATGTTTTTTTCGTGCGTGCAGCCGGCTCTATCGAATTATAAGACGTTGTCACGTCAAAAATAGTTATAAATGTGTAATGTTTGTACCTGTTTAGCTTGAGGCCCGAAAGCCCGGTCAAATGTGAATTTCTTAGCATGATTGCTCTGCTGTGATTGTCGTACGACCACCTCGCGATTGTGAACCACTTCAACCACTCCGAGAGACTTGATGTCACGCTCACGCTGGTTCAGTGGCCTGCAATGTTCATTTAGCATTCATTTATTTATTGTATAACAAAATCCACAGCTATTAAATTAAAGCTATTATTATTATTAAAGACAAAAAACTGAAGTCATTCTATAAACTCAAGACTTATACATTACTTATATGTGGAAGGTTCCAGATTCGATTCCCGCCTTTGGATAAATGTTTGTACAATCTGCAAATATTTATTCCGGGTGTTCTGGGTATTTATGTATAATAAAAAATATCTATCTATGTAATATATTGTATTAAGTATGTCAGTCTTCTAGTACCCATAACACAAGCTCTGCTTAGCTTGGGGCTAGATGATGTTGTGTGGATTGTCCAGCATTATTTATTTATTATACATTTACCAATAAATTATATCTGCTTTACTTTAGTTAATTGGAATGGCAAGTTATTCCTGAGTGATGGATATAAGGTATTTTAAAACTTCCTCCTTTCTTGGTATTACTGAAAACCAGCGCTGGTGTAGAGCCCAATGGTACACCAGTACAAGCTGAGTGTGCACCATTTTCAGTATTTTAACATTATGTAATTGTATCTATCTTGTAACCTTTTACATGTGAGTGTAACCCATTAGATGTGCATGTATTTGTTTAGCTATTCTTACATTCTATGCCAAATGCAGCTTATTAAATTTCATTTATTTTAGTACTCAAAGTAATTTGACGACCGATGTGGCACGGTGGGCGATGGTCTGCCTGCGACGCGGAAGGTTGCGGGTTCGATTCCCGCCTCGGGAGAAATGTTTGCAAATATTTATTCCGGGTGTTCTGGGTATTATATGTATAATAAAAAATATCTATCTATGTAATATATTGTATTAAGTATGTCAGTCTTCTAGTACCCATATCACAAGCTCTGCTTAGCTTGGGGCTAGATGATGTTGTGTGGATTGTCCAGCATTATTTATTATTATTATTAATTATGTCTTTGGATCATACAGGTATTACTTCTCATAGAACAAATATTTATGTTTCTGTGTGTTTTAGTACAATGTGTGTAAAATACATTATTCAAGTTGATTGAAGCCACATATTTGGTGGCTATGGACAACTTTTAATTGTCTGAGCGGTCAGGCCTTTGTACAGAATCAGCATTTGAGTAAATAATAGTACTTTTAATGAGTACACCATACCTTTGGTAACCAATATGAAACATTAAATGTGTTATTTGTGTTACATTTCGAAATATGTATTGATCGTGACGCTTACTAATTAAACCTGGTTTCAACGATTATTACACTTCTGGTAGGAATTTTTGAACGACAAGTGTGTGACTCAACTGAGCCATAGCTCCACAAATGTTGCATCTTATTATGTTCTCAGAATAGGAAACTGCCCATGTTTGGGTATTAAATAAAGACTCGGTATTGAATATTCTTAGTTATACTACCATTCTGTCTAGTAAACAGAGGGTTTTCAATGAAACAAGGGAGTAAATTACCTTAGTCTAACAAACACCTGAATGTTCTGATTTTTGTCTTTTCTACTTCCTTTTTCGGACGCCATCATAACAAATCACTTATGCACTATCACACCAATATCACGAACTCTGTTTTTGTCAAGTTATAATAGAAATAATCGAAAATTTTCGTCAATGTTTTGAATAAAACGAAAATGCTCGTTGAGCAGACGTTGACCCACAAACAAAATTCAAATTTCTGTTTCCTGTTTAACACTAGTAGTGTTGCTAGGTTTGAAAAATACTCAATATTTTTTTTTATCTACGACAATGCGTTGACTTGACTAGAATAGCTTTATTTTTTGTTAGGGCAGGTACGTTTATTCTGTCAAAACAGATCGTTTCCATATTATGTTCTGTGGTAGTTTCCTTCGTTCGATCGCGATGCGATCGTTCTTTTCATTCATCATTCCTTTCATGGTGTTTTTTCACTAGGGTGTTTTGTTATGAGATTTTTTTGGCTGGTGTTTATACGTTTACACTGGCAAATGCCCGTACATTTACTAGTTTATTTATTTTACCTCTATTCAAAATATTTAAGATCATTCTTTGCGACGTAAAAAGGAATATCCTAGTCCTAGTGGTTTGCTTTGACCGGCAGCTCGCATTTCATGTAAATTTGTAAAGATGTTCTTGGACGTGTGCAGAGTTTGTTTGGCCGGTAATGCAACGAATGTTATAAACACACAACTCATACTTATTTTCGAAAAAGTAACCAACAATCAGGTAAAGTTCCATTAGTACCTAGTACCTAGCGTAATTCAACAATTCATTACTAAGATTGTATAGGTATGTAGCCCGTCATTACTTTATGGAGTTGTACTATCAGTTGATGTTAGCAAGGGATAATGCACAATACACTAGGATGTTTGTGTAGATTTCCAAATTCAATTTGAAATAAGCTACTTTGAAATATTTTTTCTTACGCTTATTTATTATTATTATTAAGTATGTTTTTAAGTGAGTGGTCACAGATGTATAGGTCACATATTAGCCTGATAGGATATTTAGTCTACTTCTATGATGCCAAGTAGAATGATCCAATGTTCTGTTTTCAGTGGAAAACAAACCAAAGGCCTAGCACAGTGTGCTATCTCTGTCACTCGTTGCTGAAGAAATGCTACAAACTGAGAAAATTAACAAAAGAAGCTGAAGTTATTTTCACTCAATTATTTGCTGGAGGGTTTGAGGTATAAAAAACCTTACACTTAGGTTATCATAAGAAATAAATAAATAATAAATAATGCTGGACAATCCACACAACATCATCTAGCCCCAAGCTAAGCAGAGCTTGTGTTATAGTACTAGAAGACTGACATACTTATTACAATACATTACATACATAGATATTTTTTATTCAACATTTACAATACCCAGAACACCTGGAATAAATATTTGCAGACAGAGAATTATTTACAAGCTTATATGATATATGTATTTGATACACTATGGTTCTAGGCAAACACTTTATTGCAATGTAACCTGATGGTTAGTGTTGATGCAGTTGCCAAAGTAGGTTGCCTAGGAAACCTATTCACTCACATGAACTTCCAAATTATAGGCATTCTGAATCACAGAAGCTGGCAATAATTATCTCAAGTATTTGTGTAGTTTTCAGAAGAAACTGTACCAATCTTGAACCAGAGAAAGCTTTATGAACTATCAGTGTCGCCACCAAAAGCCTTTGCTCTTGGCGGTTCATCTCATGATCAGAAAAATGAAGAACGTGAGGAACTACCTCGTGAAGTAAAGATTGAGTTGGAATCTGATAATGACAGGCTGATGGAAGGTACTTTTTTTTTATCTAACATCCCACTGCTGAAGGTTTAACCACACTCACTCTCCACAATTAAGAGTCTTTGTGTGCAAGAGCAGTAGCTCTACCATGAGTTTTTACTATACTATATTTACTATACTCGCTAGCGTCTGTAGTTAAAAAAATGTATGAAGATTTGTACAGCGCCTCTAGCGGATAGTTGGGTATTAAAATTCGTAATACTAATATTGACGTAACTACTGTAGTAAAGTCAAGCGATTTTACTGTGACATCTCTCTAAAATTAGTAAATCTTGTATAATTATGGGATCTAGATCAGATTATAATGATGTTTGTTTACAGAATTTTCTACTTTGAAGACGAATGATGAGATTAAAAAGGAATATGATGAAAGTACAGAAATGAATCGCGACAATATGGACAAAGATAGTCCTCACAAAAAGAATGTTAACTCCAAGATCTCTCCAAATGTATATAAATATCAATCTCATGTTAAATCAAGTCAAAACAAAATAGCCAAACGCATAGGCCCTAGAAGTATTACTGATAAAGTAACTGACAAAAATAAACGCAACTCAACTGATAGCATAATCAGTCATGGTAATCCATCAAGAAATACCGGAAAACGTTTTTCTCTACTTTTCGATTTAACTCCTAGAAAAAATGGTGTACAGAATGGTACCAGAAGGAGTATATTTCCATTACAAATACTTAACAAAACTCTTAGCAAACCTGCTGAATACACCAGCGATTATCACAACAAAGAATTCTCGCATAATTCATTATCGGAGCGTAAAAGAAAACTTAAACCATACGCTTGCAGAAGATGCTCTAAAATTTTCAACAAGAGGTCACATATGCGCCAGCACTACAGAAGCCATAAAAAATTGAAACCATATGAATGTAACATCTGCGATAAAAGATTCACTCAGTCGAGTCATCTGCAACAGCATAGGCGAATACACACGGGCGAAACTCCATTTTCCTGTGATCTATGTGGAAAAAAGTTCAAGCAAGCAAGCCACTTGACACAACACAAACTGAAGCATACACAAAAACCATCTATATGTGAACTCTGTAGCATGGAGTTTGAACGACTTTCTAAGTTGACACATCATAAAATAGTAGTGCATAATATTAAACCGTTTGAATGTGACTATTGTAAAGCAGGTTTTGGCAAAAAAGGTTTCTTATACACGCATATCACGCGTATGCATATGCGTAAGTGATGCAATAATAGCAGAGACTAGGTATAAATAGACTGCCAATCTCATACAAAAAAACGTGACTCGGAAATAGGTGAAATTCCGAGAGTATACCTGGCTTATTTCTAGATGGCGCTGCCACATAGCCGTAAAATTATCCTAACAGCACTAAAAGCCAAGAAATCTGTATTATTTCTGTGTTAGTGCACACCAAAACTTTCATTTTATTTTTATGTGTGAAAAATGTGATCGTAAATAATGATTTATACCGTAGGTTTTATCGGAATACAGCGCCATCTAGGAATAAGCCAGGTATAACTCTCGGAATTTCACCTTTTTCCGAGTCACGTTTTTTTGTATGAGGTTAGCAGTCTTCTTGTTTATACTAGTCTCTGATAATAGGGTGTAAATATTATCTGATTAAAAATCAAGCAGAAATCGAAAGATCCTCTATCATTTGAACATAGCATAGTGGAGGCTAAATTAGTCTAGTGTTTCCCAAACATTGTCCTGCCATGGCCGGGTAATTCGCTAGCGTTTCCAATTGGCCCGGTAAATTTTATAAAAAAAAACTGTCAGCTTTTGAAAACAACCAAATTGTAGAATATATTATATTTTGTATCTTTACGGGCTTTGTGTAATGTAAAAAGTTCCCCCTATCTTATAAAAAGTTAGCGTTGACTTTAAGTCATCATTACGTATGGTAATCAATACTTCAAGCATGCGCTAACTTTTTATAAGATAGGGGTCTTCCATGTGACAATATTTAATAGAACTTTTTACATTACACAAAGCCCAACATAGTAATATCTTGTAAATTTAAATTTTGGCGCTATTTGGTTTTTAGTTTACTTCAATGACTGTTTATTGCCAAAAATTAAATATATTTGTGATTCAGTCAAACTTGACAAAACATCTGTACACTAATTGCCTATACCTTGCTGGTTTAGTGTGGTGTAGTGTCTCATTATCTCACTAAACCAGCAAGCTAACCCAACTAGCATACTGCATCTAGCAGTAATGCACTCTTGTTCTAAAACATGAATGAAATGAGAATGTCAGTATTATATAATAGTATATAGTTCTGGTAAAACTAAATAAATTCTAATCCTAGAGAGACCCAAAAAGATTAGATATAAATATATAAATAATAAATCCTATGTATTGATTATATGTTATGCAAATAATTTAAATTTATGTTATAGGCATATAAGTATGATATCTATAAGTTATTAATATTTTACGAGCGCAAGACTAAACTTGTAGATTTCAGAAGTTGAATAATATTTTGTTCTGAAATCTCTGCAATTTAATGTTCGATGATGAAGCACTATTTATTATTTAAACGTGCATTTAAATTAATTCTGGACATATTCGTGTTTATTGTCGTAGTTCTATAATAATTGAGAAAATTGTATTTTTTTTTTGAACTTTGTTTATGAATATGAATTGTTTTGATTCTTCACGCAGATATAATTAAATGAGCAGTGTTCATATATTTCATGAATAATGATCGTTTTAGTTTGCCCAAAAAGTACGTCCTCCTTCCGATAAAGTAAGGTAGGTACAGCCTTGAGATCTACGCCTTCGTATCTTGTAACAGGCATCATGATTCCAATATAACTTTTTACTTATTACTCGAGAACAGAAAAATAAACTGGTTAAATGAGCGACGTCATTATTATACAGATAGTTTTTGCGTCTGGCAACACTCATTACCCGCCATTTCCTCCCGCGCTTTCTTGAAGAAAATTAAAGTCGGCGCATTAATTCTACCCGTATGTCGCTGCGTTTTTGCGTCGGTTAGCGTTATGGCGGACCGTTCGGTTTTTGCCGTCGCCGCCGCCGTTCTCTTCCCAGACTCCAACTCGGAGCAAAAACTCACTCGATCGCGGGAATCTGAGCAAAAACACTAGCCGCGCTCAATAACTGCCGACGACGATGAAATACTATGAGTTCCTCCAGCTTTTTAGTCATCATAAGCTTTTTCCGCGGGCTATTTGCATTAGTGGCAAGGAACCGCTCGCAAGCGGCCATTTTGTAGTTTTTCCCGCGTGTTTCAAAATGATGGTCGCGTTCCGAAAATTGCGTTCTGTAAAAAATTAACAGATGAAATTCCTGTTTGGAGAATGGACGTTTACGTATAATAATGTTTTTAGTTTGTTCTAATATAATATACATTTTGTTCGGTATTTGGCTAAGCTAACGATGCGATTTGGCGATAAGAATAAATTACCTGACAGTAAAAAACACATATTTAAAGTTTTTAAAGACAAGTTCGTTACCTATTTAAAAGCGTGTCGTTTGGGTAGCTCCATAATCTTATTATAATGCATCCTCCATAATAAAAGTACTTATAAAAGTTAAACAAGACATGATAACAATAGCAAATGCATTTTTTTATTTAAGTAAGTACTTACTTAAACAATTATGTATCTACTTACGTACAAACAATTTCCATGCCTTATAAGAAATGTAGAGTCACAAATGAGCAAAGTTACAAATGAAAATAGTCTTCATAGATATAGCAGTTTCTCCAAGACCGTTCAGCGAGAAAGCTCATGTTTTTGCTGTGACAAAAAGCATAGATCACAAGTTCCCACAGTCGGGCCGTTAGTTTATCATATCGACATATTTCTAGCTATCCAGTAGCGCCAACCTTTCACCGCGGAAAAACCTACACTGCCTTAACTGTCGGTCGGATATTATTGGCAGAAAAACTGAGGCTAGGAAAACAGCGATTACGACTTAAGATTGACCTCTCAGGCAAACTGATCCAGGGAATACTTTCGGCACTTATGAATAAGATACTGACTCTACGACTTAAAATAAGTGTTTATTTTAAGTTTAAATTATCATTAGGTAGGTACTTTTATGGGAACATCAAATTAAATAGGTAAGTATTTACATTCCAACTAGGATCTTGATAGAGCTTTTATTTTCAGGAATGCTTACGATATCTGATTGGACATAAAGAATACCTACTAGTCTACCACATCTCTTTGTAATGACCCATATACTTATAACAGCTTAGGTAAATATTTAATTTACATATTGGGACAATGCAATAAGTATCTACCTAAGTACTTCAATATTATTTGCATAGAGCTGATCTGATAATAAAGCTTTATAAAATAAAATCATCTCCCAAATCTGACGGTATTTGGGATTTTATGTGGAACCTTTATGAGATGATGGCAATAAAAAGTTGTATAAAAAGGAAGTTATTTTCACCACACCAAGTGGTCCATACCTACTATGTATACTTGGTGAAAAAAACTTCCTTTTTAAACTAAGTACATACTACACAAAATGTAGGAACAGCTAATGTATTTCCATGCGCTGACAAAGGTAGAGTTTCTTGCCCGCGCACTACTACGATGGCTCTCTAGCGTCTTATTTTCTCACGATCGCCGCGAGTCGCGTTCTATCCCATTCCGCGCACACCTTACCACATATTCCATTAATTATTCTAGTTTTATCAATATTACTTGCTTATGAAAGTTTTACTTTCTTCAGTGAGAAATATTTTGTGTGGAGTTCGCATCGTTTTTATATGGTGCTACTTGGCACATTTTTGTGAGCTTATTTAGATATGAACTTTCAACCAGGTTTGGTTTCCGTTACCAATTCTAATCTACTTAGATGCCAAGGTATCTAAGCTTAGGTTATAAATAGTTCTCATTAATAAATTAAAGTTTTATGGCCATTTTACTAAACGTTACTAAAAATTTAAAACATTTTTAGTAACGCTCAATAAAATCGCTGTGAAGTTAATAACTTATAGAATAAAATAATTAATTGCAAAACTGTGTACAGAAATTAAAGAATTTACAATGTCATTTTATTCTGGAAAATTACTTATATTTTATCATCTAAGTAAATATAACAGAGTCACTCGTTAGGTATCTACAATTTTAATATTAGCTGCACTGCAAAGATAAACAAAAGAAAGTCACTAAAAAAATCCGTTCGTTTTACAATACTTATTTATGTAATCTCATCGAGAAATGGGCGCGTCAGTTTGCGAAAAAAAAGTTAAACGTAGAGAAACATATTTAAGCAATAAGATCCTTAATAGCGTGCAAAAACGAAACGCGCGCCTTCGTGCCGATATCAAATTAAAGATGATAATCAGTTGCAAAAGCTTAATTCGGACTCTGGCGATGTGGGCCAAAGGCCTTCGGGGAAACGGAAAAAACCTTAAAACGCAGCCGACAACGGTACGGCAAAAACTATGTAGCCTAAGTGGATATTTAAGCCTGGAAATGATGAAAGTTGCTCGCAAGAACAAGAACACTAGGTTAAGTAGGCTTTATTACCAATACCAATGTTTGTATGAATTACATTTTAGTACCTACACCTACCTCTTAATTTAAGAAAATTTTAGTTTAAGTACTTATTTAAAAACTAAATAGACAAAATTGTCCCAGATACTTATGTAGAGTTAAATTAATTATTAGGTACCTAAGTACAAATTGTTTTTATCTAAGTACTGTTTAGTAGAACAAGGAAGCTAATTATCAACAGTTTTTAATAACATCTTACTCTAAAACATCTAAGTACTTATGTTTCCAAATCTTGCGTTAGTATTTCAATGGTAACCAAGATCGATAAAGAGCGAAATTAATTCAACTTCTGTACAGCGACCCTCAAATATTACTGGCAACTTGAACCTATTCTGTGCTCTACCCTTTCTTTCCCTACGCACAGCCTAGGTATACATTTACAAAAATTCGTTGATAGACTTTTTTATGTAGGTACCTACAGGGTAGCGTGGGGCAAAGTCCCCACTTTGTGGGGTGCTGGGCGGGGCCACGGCATGCAGCTGCAGGCTCGTAGGGCTCCCGAGCCAGTCGTGCCGCGAGCGTCTGACGCAAACGTCACGGCTACCTTCCAGGAGAAAACTCGAAAATACTTCGTGAAAACGAAACGAAAAGCAATAACCTTTTTTTTTCCTTAGTGCATGAGGTGGGGTTTTTTATTCTACCATTGTTCTTGATTGTCAATTTTGACGTTAGTGTTGTTTGGCGGTTTTGGCGGGTGTTGATGTGCGCGAGTGAGAGGGCAGATATGGAGAGCCCGGGAGAGGAAGCGGGACGAGCGCCCCCCGCGCCGCACACCCCCGCCCCGCAGCCGAACGGATCCAATAAGATCATTGGAAGAAACGTGAATGGAACCAGTAAGTCACTTTGAGTATTTTTTAAGGTTCTATTTGGTTGTCACCTGAATTTGCAATAATTTCAAGTTACAAATAAATTCAAAATACTTCTTAATTAATTAATTTGACTAAAGAGACAAGTCCAATATATTGTATGCATTTATTGAACACTTCAAAAACAATTCAGTTCTATTATATGTAATACGGAATACGGTAACTTTATTCGAAAGGTAGAAATATTAAAAAAATTACAATTCGTATAAACTCTGAAAACTCAATTGTAATAAGTAAGTACTTACTAAACTAATTATTTTCGATGGAAAATACAAAATAAATATTCACAATAAAATTATATCAAATGATCTATGCTCTGGATAGCATAACTATTTTAGTAGATTATTTTTATTTGAAAACAATATAAGTACTTACTTCTGAAAAGAAGTACTAAGTACTTATAGTTAGTTCATAGCGATTCACATGAGTTCACTGGTATTTTATTAATATCGCAGAACCATCTACCGAGATGAGAATAATAACTTTTTCTAACTCCCATTCCGAGACTGATTCGCAAAAAGCGAGATTAAAAGAAAAGTCGTATGGGAATCGAACCCGTTACTAGAGTAATTTGCGTTTTTCTGAACCATCGGGGCTCGCTTTGTCTTGGGATAGGGTTTTTGCTTATTGCCTTCGTTCTTGATGTGCGTAGTGTGCTCAACTAGTCTTGATCCTCGGCTATATTCTTTTATTTAATCTTACGTCTTAATATTTTTTTTTTGTGATAAGGATTATTCCAAAACAATTGTCTAATACAGTATTTACAAAATGTAAGTAGGTACATACAAAATACATAAGAAACATTTGAGCTATATACAGACCGTTGCAAACGAGTATTAATAATACATTTGTACATATTACCTACTTACCTAACTTAATTATCTAGACATACATACCTAAGTAGATAATAATAAAATTCAAGTTTCTATCAGTCACAACTCCTAAAAAATAGAAATAATTCTTTAATAATCAGTCATTTTTGAACATGTACCTACTTATTAAATAAAAAAGATGGTCTATAGATTATAAAAAATAAAAATAAGAGTTACGATATAAATTAATGATATTTTTACTCTACATAGTACACTCATCTCACTAAACATCGCAAATAAACAGATGCTTTAATTAAAGATTTTCTATTTTTATTATTTTTTTACGTATGTAATTTTAATTTTGTATTTTAATGTTTAACAATAACCTCATCACCATCATTTCCTAAAATCCAGAATTCAGTATTTCTATTGTCATCATTATGTACCTACGCAGTACACAATTATTTCATAAAGCTTGAACAAAACAAACTGTTGCGATCAAATAGTTGCTCGTAGTATAAAGTATCAAAACCATTGCATACCTTAGTTATCGTACGCTGAATAAAAACTATGAGTGTGTAGGAGGTCGGAAAAACCGTGGAAACATTGAAAAACCATTGTATAAGATAAAAACTAGTTTTCTACGATATACGTAACGATAACGTTTATTTATTTATAAACAAGCTTGTATTGTTATTTGTATTGCTTTTTTATTATTTGTAATTAATTTTCATGGACGACTTTGTTGAAAGTCGGTTGTTTATTCAAGTCGACTTATTACAGAATTTTTAGTTTTTTTTTTGGACTGACTTAGTAAATTGGTTCAATTGTAGAACAAACTTTATCTATAAATAATTATTAACATATCAAAATAGTTTAAAATTCTGGGATTTTGTATGGCAAAATCCTCGCTAATATAACAAGACTTATTAGTCAAGAAATATTAACTTCGTTGTTGCATCCGAAGACTAAAAAACTGTAAATGTAAAATAAAAGACTTAAAATACTAGAAGAAATAAGTAATTTGATGTACTTATTAATATACTAGTAGTATCTACGCCCCGGCTTCTCACGGGTAGCCTACCTATATAAAAAATATCATTATAATATAGCCTATGTTCAGCGCACATAATGTAGCTTCACAACAGTGAAAGAATTTTTGAAATCGGTCCAGTAGTTTCGGAGCCTATTCGCTGCAAACAAACAAACAATCAAATCTTTCCTCTTTATAATATTAGTTTAGATTAGGTTTAGAAGATAAGTGGCAAAGTCGCACTCTTACGGGTGTGTAAATCGTCCATAACTCGAGCTACAATGTAAATGATAGTGATTTTTTACAGAATTTCAACAGTATTTTGTTGCATCTCGCGGTATTTAAATAAGAACGTACATTTTTGTGCAAACGAGCCGGCTCCAGTCCGTCTGCGAGGTAAAAACATAGCTAAAAATAAATGTAAGGCGAACCTTTATGGAGATCCGCAAATAATACGGAAAACCGCTGTCGAAGTTTTTGAAGTGAAAACTTCTTTAGCGGCGCTGGGTGGGTAAAAACTTTCAAACTCGCGTCAGGGTCACGTGATGCTGATCGAAAAAGCGTAAGATCGAGGGGAAGGGAGAGGAACTAGTATCTCCCACTCTTTCTACCGTGCCTGAGTGTGCTGCTCTGTTTAGGCGGCACAGGGCGAAAAATAAAAAATAATAAAAAATAAAAACATAAACATTGTATTCTACCTCATAAATGATAGTACTTTTATACTTATAATTAAACACAACGTTAATATTGAAGTTTTCACTTCTGCCGGCACTCCCGGAGTGCTTTTTTTATATATATTTTTTATATTAAGTTATTTGTGATATATTTCATGCCTGCATTATTTTTACTTTGTATCGTACCTAATATAGTAGGTAAGATATAAAAAAAAGTGTGAAATAAAATTCAAAAAATCTAAAACTAAAGTACTAATTCGACTTTGAGACTATTTTTAAATAAAAATCGGTTTTTTTTATTAGTATTAGTTTTTTTTAAACACAATGAGCTTTTTGATACAAAATTTTCTGTAAGTAACTTTTCATTTCAAAAATATCTTTTTAAACCAAGGTTTCCATAATCAGGTTTGTTCATACTAAAATTTGAATAAATCTCTATTTAAGTAGTGTGTACTTAAACAGAGCAGTACAAAACGTACACTTAAACTTATTACATAAAAATAAACCATACAGAACCGCGGCTATCATTCCACCGCGAACTTAACAATATTTTATCCTTCATTTCTCCGCATAGTTATACTTTATAATTTAAAAATATAGGTACAATACGAGATTTGTTTTTGTTCGTGCATTTTTAGAGGGTAGTTTTACATAATGTCCTTTTTCCGCCGCAGCCTAAAAGGCATGGAATTTTAGTTTATGTATTTTTAAACTTTTTACATCTACTTTTTAGCAGGTGACCGACTATAATTATTTATAATGAATGTTTTTGCATAGAGCTGAATAAATATCATGGACTTTAACAAAAAATTATTAGTTGTTTATTTCTTCGCGTATTGAAATTTTTAGGTACAAGGTGCCTCAATAATATGTTTTTTTAGCGAAATACTTATTATTTTTTATTGTTATACTTGTATATGCCATGGGACATTATCAGCTATGATATCAATTAAAAAAAAAACTTTATTACTTTTGTTATCATGCCTATAGAAACTTAAGAAACCCAACATTTTAACATTGTTTTGTTAATTTATGCAGCGTTAACAATTTAACTTAACATGGGTAAATAACTTTTTTTACTAGTCTATGTATATGTATCTCAGTAGGTAACTGTGTATACATAATGTGTTCATAAATAAACCTTTATCCCTCACCATGCTTTTAAATCTGCATATTATGTAGATTCGCACAATTTTTGCCACTGTACATCAGAAAACTGTTTTAAATTCTTGTCTAGTTGATATATGAGCTCTTCCTTATATATGACTGTCTTGATAAAATTAAATATGGCCGTGTCGTGCTGAAACCGCATTTTTTTGGTAAATATGAAAAAGTGTAAATTATATTACCAATATTTTGCTCGTAAAACGTGTGGTTTTTGCACCATAAAACACTTACGATAAATTATTTGGTCGAGCTTCATTTTATAAATAAAAATGAGGTTTATGCAAGCGTTTTAACACACAGCAAGAAAAAACTTAACTACGAGTAAAATGAATACCGTATTCAAGTAATTTTATTTTAGAAATGTTTGTTTTCTGTTAAAAAATGTAAGCAACGTCTGTTCTCTCTCACCACAGCTACCCGCACAATGCAACTCCATTCAATTCGAATAAAGAACGCGTTACGCAAAGATGCGTTCCAAAACACGGTGTTTTTTCATGCGTTCTTTTTTCCATCTCCTTTCATACCATTCTTGAGTTTATTTATACCGCTGCTGCGTGAATATGCAAATAACTTTTAATTGTCATGAGTGTTTTTTCGTCTCGTCTAGACACCACCGTCGTCCAAGTACGACCGTTTGACTTAACTTGGTATGACGCATCTGTCATTTTGTGATATTAACGCGGCCCGCTTGGCACATTCGAGTCGAACGGAACTCGGATAATAACTACTTTTTTGTCGAACAAAAATACATTAACTCGGCTGCAGTAGCGATAATATTTTTTACAGACATCTAAGTTGTGATGAAATATCTCGAGAGGAATGAGGTTCGTGTTTTTCAGTGGTACATAATGCGTCGCTGAATTTTCATGAGGGCAACGTTTATCGTGTTTGACGCCATTACCGACCGATGGGCGCGCGGCCGCGCCTGTGCCGTACGCCCTTTATTTATTTGCAAAAACGGCCGGCGACAACGCGAATATACCTTTATCGAATCAGTATTTTTTTCTCGTTGTTAATTCCGCAGATAATGGCTGGAGTCAAATGACGGCTCGGTAAGAAACGCCGCGGGAATTTCAGCGATGCCAGCGCACTCTTTTAAGCGTATTTTTTTGTAGGGACGAGTTCGGACGGCGGCGGTTTTCGACATTTTTTGCAACTCCCCGATGAAAACCGTAATGGCATTTTATCGTGCATAAGAGCGGACGGAATCATTAATTATTTATAATAAGCGGCTAGCGCCGAATCGCGCAAACTTTGTTTATTTGTCGAAAGTTGTTGCAGCAAAGTTTTTTGGCGCCAAACGCGATGTCTGGTGGCGCGAGGCGAGGCGCGAGAGTGCTCAGCCCTGTGCGCTCTCCCAATGATTAGCAATAGTGAACGATAGATTCAAAGTCAAAGTCAAGTCAAAGTCAAAGATTTCTTTATTCAATAAAATCACAAGGATCATTTAGAATCGTCTTAAAGTTTGATAAGAACTTCGGTAAACGCACAAAATAAATAAATACGGCTACTAGTGGCATCTGTCTAAAGTCAAAGTCAAAACTACTTTATCCAGTAAAATCACAAGGATCATTTAGAAACAAACGAACACGTAGGTACCTACATCTAAGACGTGCCGTGTTATTTGTTTGTATTATTATGTTTGTATAGTTTAAACCAGCATTCACCAAATTCAATATTCAACTAATTCTATATAGGTACCTATCTATTATTGGAACTCTGTACCTCTACCATGAGTTGTCACAGTAAAATCGCCTGACTTTACTACAGTAGTTACGTAAATATTAGTATTATGAATTTTAGTGATGCAGTGCTTACGACGCCTCATCGTTTACAAATTGGGAGGATATTTTAAAAAGTTTCTATATCCCATATGCAAACTTTTACAGATTAGGAGGTGACTTTACTACGATTTTTTTCTAGCAAGGTTATTAAAATGATCGAGTAGTGAATTTAATTAAATGATCGAAGATTATACGATTTTATTCAGCAATTTGCTGATCAAGTTTTTTTATTTCATAATTTTAACTGAGTGTCAAAGTTGACAGTTCATAAGTTCAATGTCAAATTAAGAATCTGATTATTTATTGGAGTATAGTTCCGATGCCCGCTACGCAGCCTCTACGCCGTAGCAGTTATTGCAATACATTTTTTTATCCACATATTCGATTGTAAACCTTTTTGCTTGCGAAAGTAGGTTATGAGTTCACTATGATCATTACCAGGTGTGCCAATCATTATTGAAGTTTTTGTCAAAAAATATTATTTGCAGCATAAAATGTATGAAGTATTAATAAATGTACATTATAAATAATTTAGGTTTTGTGAGGCTGTGCTCATTTATATAATGGGCTTGATCAATTAAGTATGAGCCAAATCCATATACGGACCGTTTTTTATATATATTTGTAAGTGTGCTATACAAGTATTTTAAGTCTGTTTAGACAAAAAATACCACTACGAATTTAGCACATCTTTTATTATACTTAATTAATACATTAATTGTATAAAAAAAACAATACGCTTAGTCGAATACTATCACTTGACACTGGCAACATTGTCTGTCACATTGTCGGATAAAGCCCACATATCTACAATAAGAAAACATTTATTTACCTTTTATAACTTTCTTTATCTTGTGTACTCTCACTTTTAAGTGGCATTTTTAATTTATCGAATGAATCTTGTCTAACCCTTTCGCGTCCGATGCCGGTCCGATTTGTACCTCGCAGGAATGATTGTGATCACTACATCTGCCCGGCAGATGGTCCTACTGACTGACATTTAACGTCAAAACACCATTCTATATCTTATGCCCTTAGCTATAGAGTTTAGTTTACAATGTCAATGGTAGTAGGTAAATTGGGTACCAAAGGTTAGTGACCTAGTGATTTGGATTGATTTTAAATGTTTGCTTTTGAAGGACAGGTGCTGAAATGTATTGATACGCGACTTTGTTGATATTTGGGGAGTTTTTATGGTTATTGACCTGTTTGGTTAGCCGTTTGTCATGGGGTTTCATTTATAACAAACATTGCTTTGAAATAATATGAATAATAATATCTTAAATAGTTTTTGAAAAATATTGTCTACACCTATATTTTTTTGTGAAAAAGCTTGTTCAAGGAAGTACCTTCTTTGTAAGAAGAATCATATAAAAAAACGGTAGGAACCAGGCCGTAAGTTTCTTCTAGGCTCTGGTCGCGTGGAACTGGTACCTAGAATCACCTAGTATGTAAGACGATTCTAAATGATCCTTGTGATTTTACTGAATAAAGTAATTTTGACTTTGACCTACTTACTAATTATAGTAAGTAGGTACTTCCTTGAACAAGCTAATATGTATTAACATATTAGCGCCTCAAAATAATGGAACCTGAATTGCCATGTTCCGGTTAGATAGATGTTTACCGGTGAAATTATAACGACATGATTCCAGTTTTATGTCTGTGACGGACGCAGCGCAAAGCATCTCAGAGCACGTCCTCAGTGAACGTTGGTTTCTAAGTTAATGCGTTGATATTTGAAGTGGCCTTGTATATTGTTAGTTTAACAAAATAAGCAAACTTTTTAACCTTATGGCTGAATATAAAATTCTAACCTACACTGTTGCTAAAAAATATACTTACAAGGCACGTCAAAGACATAAATAATGCAACTGGCAGGTAGGGTCCTACATACAAAGTCGAGGTGTAAAAAAAACTAAAATCTGAACCAACTGTCAACTGACCTCAATGACAGCATACTTTAGCAATAACAAATTAAACATTTAAACAGAACTGAAATAAAAATGCAATACCTACTTATGTTTTTTTATGTGTATAGGTAGTTTTTTCACAATGATAAATTATTTAACATTTATTTATATACACCTTATCAAATGGAGTACTTAGTAGCTATTTTTTTGTCAAATACTTTGGCTACTTAATACAATCTTGTTTACTATAACTAGTCTATTACCTACTCGTTATCTTAGGAAATAAATAATAAACAAACTTATTTATACTACACCTGCTCGGAAAGTACCTTGATACTTTATCAAATTTACGGTAGAAAGTACGTCATTGCATATCGAACAAATATGCGGCGAGAAAACGCATCTGAGCGGGAGAGAAAAGTGTATGAAAATCCATTTCTTACGTGGTTTTTCTTTTTTAATTTTGGGTAAGACTATGCGCTGGTAACCTAAATATCAAAAGCCAAAAAGTTTTTACAGTGAGTTTCTATCTCCAAGTTCGCAAAATGACACTGGCCACTAGCTGTGTGTTGGATGGTGTCAAACAATTTGAAAAAAGAACATGTGAAAGTTTTAGTTTTTTATTTTCCTCGTAGGTGTAGTATAAAGCACTATGTATCACTCAAGAGAAAGTGCGATTCCCGATCTCGGGTGTTTTAAAGCCCTCGCCTGCGGCTCGGGCTTCAAACGACACCCTCGACGGTAATCGGTCACTTTCTCCTCTCGGTGAACAATGTACTATTCTTGTATTTGATCTTTTAAACTTGCCAGATGCAATGTGTTAATATATCATAACATGTCATTCTACATGTTTGTATAAAGCTTGTGATTTGTAAGTTTTGTACTGACGATGTGTGAAATATTTGATTGCGCTTTCCTGTCTTACCCGCACTTACCCGCACCGCCGGCAATTAACTCAGTCATTCAGTGAATGTCAATTACAGTCGCGGCTAGCACTTGCAATATTTTTAAGCATAAATTCTAGAGTAATAGAGCTATAGCGTAAATTAAGGTCGTAATTATTATTTTTAAAATAGTTTTATCAACAACAGGAAATCCGCCTTGAAATCAATAAAAACATAATGCCTAAAAGTACCATTAACAACACAAACCTACAATAAAATTAAAATAAATGACGAATGCATCGACACATGTCACTTCCGATGCCACAAAAATCTGTTAACCCTTTAAAAAAACCACGGCCAGCCGAGACGTCAAATTGACAATTAAAAAGAAATAAAACAAATCTTTGTGGCCAGGAAATGCGCAACTGTCGATTAATTTTTTTTAAGTTTTTTGAGTCAACAGGTGGAGCCGGTTCACTAATGCTCAGTAAGGCAGAGAAAGCGTGACAAATACTATTCTAAACATGTGTTGTGATCGTTAATTAATTACCTAGTTGAGAAATTGAAAGTTTAACCCTTGCCTTGGAGCGAAGGAAAAATAATTAGAAATGCATCCTTAGAATGATATCCGGATTCAAATTAGGTTTATACCAACATGGTCTCTTTAAAAAAAGTCACTCGCAAATGAAAAGAAAATTAAAAAAAAACACTTGCATAGAATGGCAAATGAAAGATGAATACCAAAAAGAGTATTCGTCTCTACCCAAATTTTCCCTCAAAAAACAATAAGAAAAACGCGGGAACATTGATAAACCACAAATTCGTTATTTACTTTTATTTTTACTCTAAACGCTTTTGTGTCTATTAAAAATACATAAAAACTTTTGTTATGTGACACAAATTTTGTATTTTTTCTCTGCGCGAAATCCTTGCTAAAAGCTTGCATTAAGTATAGCTTTTAAAATGTATAAAGCTACTTTTTAAAAGCTATAATTCGATAGGTATTAAAATCAGGAGAATGTTACTTTACCAAATGCAATAAAGAGCACAAATGTGTCAATATGTTGGAAAAAGCTAAAAAGTTTACAAATTGATTCAAACCGAGAAGGAATGGAATTCCACGTCTTGTTTTTTTTCTAACGTTCGTATCGTTCTTACTGCAAATAGTTGTCTAGTAATTTACGAGGCCTACATATACTGCCTAGACTCTATGGACTGACTCTATTTAAATAAATATTAGAGAAAGGTGTGTCATAATAAAATAGAAATAGCTTCTGTTATTTTGCTAATATTTACAATTCAACAAAAAGTAATATAAAGTTAATTCCAGAAAATGGCCAAAACAATATTTATCTATCTATTGACAGGCGTCACAGCTCAGTGGGTCGATTCCCACCCAGAGCAAATGTTTGTGTGATGAACATAAATATTCCTGTGTCTGGGTGTTACTATGTACATATTCTATGTATGTATTTACAAAAAAATATAAATAAGTATTCTATCAGCCATCTAGTTCCCATAGAACAAGCTTTTCTTGGTTTGGGACTAGAGTGTAATGTGTGAATTTACTTAATCAAAATTAATTTATTCTAATACTAAAATCTATAAATCTATGGCGCAGCATCTTTGACCGTTTAATTGTATCGAGTGAACAATAGACTAGCACCCTTTCGCACCCCAGCCCCATTCCTTTGTACTCTTATCTGCAAGTAGAATGAGGTAACCCTACACCCGTGGTCCAGCAACAATTGAATACTTTTTGTCCATCCTACCTCTCATTACTAAAACATCTTCCCGGAAGTTCAAAAAATATTATAACGTGGGGTCATTTCGTTCCCACAGCGCGCACCTTACGGCCAGCGAAAACAAACTAATAATTTTAATACTGGTAACCCTTCCGTGTTTTTTTTTACCTTTTAAGACAAGCCAGTCCATTCAGCCTCATCCGTGAGAACGTTAAACAAAGTCATATTGAAAAACGGAGCAGAGGAGGTCCGACAAAAAATAAAATGGGGGCGCGAGTGGACATTTGTCTTAGAAAAAGTTATTGCTGTGGATTGAATAATAAATGGGCCTTGATAGTGGATTATCTCATTCAGATCGTAAAGGCGGTTAAATAATGTTTTGAATGATGTTATCACTATGGCGTCATGTAGCAACGAATTTTATGACTATCTTACATCAACAAAGGTGTTATTTGTTATAACAAATCTATAAGTATATCTATATTAAATCAACAGAATGCTAAATTAAACTTCATAACATAAATTATCTTCTGTGAAATCCACTAATCCATAAAACTATTGTCTATTTGAATTCGCAAAAGTCATACTTCATCATTCTATGTTTTACAAAAATAAAGTGACGTCTTCGCCGAGGCGGTCGAGGAATCAATAAAATGTTTGCCAATTGTTGATGCAATGTAAACAATGGCGGGACTCGCGCCGTTGACTGACAGATGGCGCGGGGTCCCGGCCGACCCACGCGGCGTGTAGGGTTAACACGGCACCACAGATAAACATTACAGTAAAGTTTCATTGAAGTCATCATCATCATCATTTCAGCCCGTTGGCACCCACTGCTGAGTATAGGCCTCCTCTTTATTATGCCATTCTTTCCGGTCCCTTGCGACTCTCATCCACTGATTCCCGGCTCGCTCCATAATGTCTTTGGACCACCGGGCTGGTGGTCTGCCTCTTGGTCTACGAGCATCCCTTGGCCACCATTCCGTAATCGCCTTTGTCCACCTTCCATCGTCTCTCCTTGCTAATTGCATATTGAAGCAAATAAAAATAAAACAAGTACTTAGTATAGAACAATAATGTACTTAGTTCGAGAAAAGTAAGACAAAATGGACTACTGGAATGAAATAGTTTGAGATTTAACCCTTGACACGACGAAATAATGAAACAGTAAAGATTTTTTCTGTTATTTTTACCGGTTTCAAAAAACAATTGTATTTTATGTGTGTTACATTACCTATAAGA
This sequence comes from Ecliptopera silaceata, assembly GCA_932527185.1. Lineage (NCBI taxonomy): Eukaryota > Metazoa > Arthropoda > Insecta > Lepidoptera > Geometridae > Ecliptopera > Ecliptopera silaceata. The sequence goes on from OW052210.1 coordinate 833,578, forward strand.
CCGTTTCCAATGATTTTTTAAAATCTAAAATATCTTGTTTCTTAGGAAAAAATCTACAAAAGCCTATGTAAACCTAAACAACTTAAAGTCTATTTTTGTCTGTAGATACTGGCAACCCTAGCGTTAACCCTACCGCAGCAGGCATAAAAAATGGCGTCGCTATCGACCCAATTTTTTCCATAAAATTAAAAAGCTAGGTGCTAACTACGGAACCCTCAGGCAATTAGACATGTAACATGTGTAAGTGCTATAAGTGGCGCTGTGGGCCAAACTGATCCATTTTGTGGTAAAAGGTGGTGTTTCAATTTATTGCGTTTTGTTTATAATTTAAATCTATTTCTGAACTTATAATGATGGTTAAAAAGTATATTGAAAAAAATAATCCCAATTCAAATAGGTGTCGGGGCATTTTAGATTACGGCGTGCATATATTATCTCGATTGTTTTTATTTGTTTCTTATAATTATATGCTATCAAAATCAATTATGCTGTAACAATAATAAATGCACAATAAAGTAACTAAGTATTTTAACGAAAACACATGGCAATGATAATCAACCAATTCCAATATTTAATTATTTCCGTTATTTTTCGATGAGGTTTACAGAAATCTTAACATTTTTGAATTTTGATTAAGTATTTTAGTTTCGGCACAAAGCGCACACTTGAAACAAAGTCAGTACCTAGAGGTACATATTATTAAGTTATTATTAAACAAAAGGAACTACGTACTCTGTTTAAAAAACTTAATAATGCTTAATTTTGTTACAATGCATAAACAAATAAAGTTTTATAGAACATTTAATAAAAATATGGGACTTGTTGACCTATTCTATACAATTTTGCTTTAGACCCACACTCATAATATGTCATTATAGAAAATTAATGCCATTTTAGATAATATATTCCTGCTGTTATAACATATAACATTTCCAGCTTTATAATTACAACTTTATAAGATACGAATCACTAAAACTCGCCGACGAACTAATTTCTTTATTATATTTGATTAACCCTTCAAACGCGGAGTAATTACGGAATGAACAGATGCAGTTCTGATTAATTACTAGAAAAAGTGTTTGGGTTAAGCACCTGCCTCTCACTTTCGATTGAAAAAAAAAGATTTAATTTTGTAGTCTAAGAGCTGACAGCAGTGTCTTTGCTCTACTTACACTATGACTCTTGTATTATAAAGTAATAAGTGTTAAGTGCTGTCAGCTCTCATCATTGGAGCTGACATCGCAGTCTTTCTTCGTGTATTATAAAGTAATACAATGATGATGATATGATGTCGATGAGATTTAAACATAAACGTCATTTTTCTATAGAGTATAAGTTTTGTGTAATAATTGATATAATTTCCAAAATAAATAAATCTAGTTCTCATTATATAACCCTAATATGATGATTCTTCAGTGTGAGTCAGTCTACACAGGGCTTATAAAAATAAGCCCTTACGACTATTACCTACAGTATTTAAATAATTAAGTAGTATACTTGTATAGTATAGTAACCTTAGCTCTCTGTCTACAAAGTATTGCCTTTTTTCTGCTGTAATCACGTATGTAAATCGTCAAGTCATTGTTCTTGTTTTTATGAGCGGAAGACATGTGGATTAGATTTGATGATCGGGATTTTTTATATAGACCTGTCATTATTGAGACGAAGAAAAGGATGCTTGATTTTTTGTGTACAGAAGCTTTTGTTTTAGAGATTTTTAAAGACACTTTTTATTTGAGTAAAAAAAATGATTTGAGGATTCTTCATTCTGAAATACGTTAATGTTATTTATTTATTAATAATCTCTACATAATAGTTATACTACTGTATTCTTGTGTAAAAAGTCATAACTACTAGTACCTATTTCTCGCCTGCAATAATGCTCAGCAATAAATGTTCTTAGGTCTTATTATAACTCACTTACGCCATTTTTATCTTTCAGCAACTTTTTCTAGTTCTATTCTATTTTAATTGCTTAACTATTATTGTTTTAAAATAAGTCTTTTATTAACAAATTTTGTTTATCTATTGTATTGTCTATTTCAAACCACGAGTTTACTTATTGAATTTATCGCTACCGAGTTTCTCAGGCTTTTTTTTTGTCTCTGCCAGAAGTGTAAAGAATTCGCACGGATATGATAAAAACAAGTTCTTTCTACATCGTTAGCAACCTGCACAATACATCACATTAATATTCATAGACGAGCTATTGCGCATATCAATCACACAAGTGCTAAAAAGCGCCTAATCGGATGCAGGGACACATCCCGATGCTCCACACTGTCATTAGCGCCTTTTTGCTCAATAATCTTATTCAAATTTCTTACGAACAAAGGGTTGTTTTTGTTTATCCGCTAAGAAAACCGAGATTATAGCCCTGAATGTAAAACCATAGACAATATGCAAGGCGTAGCTTGAGGCGTTTTTTAGAAAGAGTTTGATGTAAGGAGTTAATTATGATCGAATTTGAATTTGGAATTAGTTGCCAGATTCGCACGGTGTCGGATACGTGCCTGTGCCATCAGAGCCACGTATTCGACACCGTTATTATGGCGATTATCATTATTTCAAGGCTAATAAGGGATCTTGTCTATTGAATTGAGATTCGTAATTAGATACATTTTTACGCCCTTTTCATTAAAAAACGGAGATATATTTTATTAATAAAGCTTTTTCATAAGACAAAATGATACTAGATTTTATTATAAGTATGTATAACATAGGCATTTTGACATCTAGTCCCAAATTAAGCAATATTAAGTAGAGACCTTTATTTAGTTTATAATCAAAAAGTACATTTTGGCATTTTACGGTCATTCTCAGCATTTTCCTTTTCTGCCGTGTCTTTTGATTAATTTATTTATCACATACACCATACTATTAAAGCTACTAAAAAACATGTAAGTTAACTTGTATGACTGCATGTTTATTTAAATAAGTAACTTGTAACTATTCCTGGCATCCCCGCTATCCAAAGATTTTAGCTTCATCTTCATAGTTTTTAGATTAATTGGATGAAGGCATATATTTATTCTACAAATATAAGCATTTTTTTAAATATTAAAGTATGTAGCATTCATTTACTGAACAGTGATTCCATAATTAGTTACAAATAGTTTAATAAGCATGTATAATTAATGGTGGTCAAACAAATATAAAATCATATACTTACCTAAGGTATCCCCCGTATCAAGAAGAAAGTCGCGGATTCGATTCCTCTCGATTTTTCTGAGATATTGCAATCTTAGTTTGGTTTTATTATCCATTTTTTTATAGTAGATATTATGTAAAATCTTAAGGTTACCTACTTATTGTTCTTATAAAAAAACGAATAATATTATGAGAATTCAATAAAAAATTAAGTAACCTTTCATTGCATATAATTAATATTTTTTACAAGGAAAGAAATGTAAATTCGAAACAACTAAAGTTCTCAAGACCTATTTTTTTCTAGACACCAAAAAAAGTTACCGACGATCGTGAGACATGCATAAAATTAACTTATAACAAATACATGTATGCAAATGCTTTACGTGACCACTTTTTTTAAAATAAAAAAGTGAAAATTAAAAAAAAAACAATGCCATGACGCTTTTGGCCGCGGCCACCCCTTTTATGCCTTCTACTAAAAACATGATTTGCATACATCTGTGGCGATTTTTTTGCCCACAAAGATTATGCTAATCTATTTTTTGGACATCGCGTGGAGTGAGACTTTTTTTTTTATAAAAGTTTGAAGATAGTGTAGGGTTAAGAAGATGTAAAAAATGTGGGATAGAAAGGTTCTCAAGTTCTCATACATTGTTTGAAAAGACGAAGTAATTAAAAAAAGTGCATTTATAAATGTTTTATGTAGGTACTGTACTGTGTAAGAATAACCGACTATACGACGCACAAGTCAGACAGATTCCTAGGTATTCTTAGGAATACTAACACAATGCTAATAATAATCATAAATTCAAGACTTGTTAATTACTTTTACGTCATTGATTTACGACATGACGTTACAAATGTAATGTGAAACATACTGCGTAACATATTATTTATATAAGTGGTATGTAGGGGAGAGGGGGGCATAATGGGGACGTTAAGGAAAACACACATTAAGTTGGTTAAAGCAATGTATTTATTAATTAAAACTAATCACAACACTTTTGTTACTTATTAATCTATCATTTGGCATAGAATTTGGTGATATAAATAATCATAAGAAGTTGTAATTCTAATTTTTTAAAACTTTTATAAAAACACCATCGTGCCCCAGGGTAGGGGCAGTATGGGGTACGTATTCATTTTACGTCACAGTATAAGGAGATGTGGATTTCTTCTGTATTGTCGTCGTCTACACCAGCACAAGCTGTATGAGCCAACCGTTCACATAGTTGGCAAGCCACCCACCCTTCCGAAGACTTTAAATAATAATAATAATAATGGCATTTATTGAACACAGAAGTATGTACAGATATAGCACTTAGAACTATTTACAGAACTACATACAAGTACAAATAAAATATACAAATTTGTGAACAGAACTAAGAGCTATGGTTTGGAACTCTGAGTATCAGACAAGAAATTCTGTTTCCCGATACTCAGCACCCGCCCCTCTAATAACTAGGTACAAGTAAATACATAAATGGTGTGTGATGTGTGTGTGAATTTAGAGTGTGTATAAGAGTAACAATTAAATTAAATAATAAAATTATACAATTATATATATGTATATATATTTGTATCCTATGTGTTTGGCACCTAGAATCACCTAGTATGTAAGACGATTCTAAATGATCCTTGTGATTTTACTGAACAAAGTAATTTTGACTTTGACTTTATATAAGGAAGGTTAATATATATGTGTAAGAGAGAGGGTGGATGTATGGATGTATGCATGCGCAGATGTTTGGAGGAGTGCAACGGTGGGTGTATAAATGTAAGGGTGTGTGTGTATAGATACAACATTTTTGTGTAATTATGTAATTTGCAAGAGATGACCGGAGAGTAGTTTTGATAACCAAAACCATCGAATTATTTGCTTACATGACATTACTCAGGATTCAATTTGCAATAGCTTTTCTGTTTGAAGGTAATCTAAGGTCAGTAGCCAGGTTCTAAGTTTCATTTTGCAATTTATTTTGCTGAGTGAGTGAACATAAACTCTTTTGTTAATCTTATTATAAAGATATGCACCCATAAAGCAGTGTTGTGTGTTAGTAAATTTGGTTCTAAACTTTATTAATTTACAAATTTTGTCCAGTCGACGTTTATTTGCGGTTACGGTTAGTGGTGTTCGGGAGTGGAGGTACATGACTATATTTTGTAAGTAGAGTTGCCGCACCGAAAGAGCTTCAAATTCTTTATACAATAAGGCTGTTGGAAACCGATATGGTTTAAATAATAGTACTTTCAGAACTTAAGTGTTGTTCACGTTGAGGCAGTAGAGGCACATGGCTTCGTCGGTATTCTCTACACCAGAGGGAGCTTTTTGGGTCTTCCGTTTCTTAGAGTTCTTCTTAAACTTGGGGTCATTCGGATTAGAACAATTCTTCGTTCTCTTAAGTTTTTATCGTTCTTCTAACTTAATTTTGTACCCCATCGTACCCCGCAGTCATGTCCCCGTCATGCCCCAATTCTCACATTATTTAAAATAAAAGACCAAATGAAATTAGTGACGGTGGGAGTATTTTTGTTCCAAACATATCAATAAATAATATATCTGCAAAAACAAAATAAATACATGATAGTAGCGACATAAACACTTACCTTTTTATATGCGTATTCGTTGTCACTCAAAATTGCATGGAATTACGTTGAAAATCAGTTTTTGTTTTTAAAAACAAACGCGCGCAGTCTTGTCAACGGTCACTGTCAGGCTCAAGAGAGATACAACATGGCTACCTATTAGCGAAAACAAAACACATCTAGATCGTATAGTTTTCTGTAAGTGTGGGTGGCCCCGTCGTGCCTCGCGACCCCGTTATGCCCCCCTCTCCCCTATATCTATGTATAGTGTACCTTTTAGTTTTTAAATGTGTGCGATTTCCTATTATTGTGCTCCTTTATCATGCCCATTTTTTCATTTACTTACATAAAATATTTTTTGTTGCATGTAAACTTTTTCTACCTGCGTTGCGTTAGGGGTGGAGTCTAAAACCACCCCACATTTTTTTACGTTATAAAAACCAATAGTGCACTGCGCTGGGGTGGCAACATTTTTTCTAATGACAACCCAGATCAATATTTTTCCCGCGAGCGGGTCGCATTGGCGCGAATCAACCCGTTTGAATTTCCAAAGGAGTTTTCGAACAAAGGAGGTCGACCCCTTTATGTAAAACTTTATTCATCTATTTTTTCATCCGGTAACGGTCGGAACGATTCTTTTCGGTAATAACTGGGGTTGTTATTAAAAGGGGTTAGTTTTTTGTGCGCGCCTCTCCGCACGCGATTTTATATGCCACTAAATTGTTGCATGCACGCAAATCGTCGGGTTTTATTGGATTTTAAAATTACAGGATGGGTTTTAGGTATTGGAACAGCTAGCAGCTGTCTAACGAATTTCTATTTAATTTTAGCTTTTGGTTAGTCTGACTATGTGGTTAGAGGAACGTTAATTGGGTTGCAAAACAGTTTCAATCGGTTCTATCAACACTGGTTTTTTTTTTATAATTTTAACTAGCAGATGTCTAAAGATGAGTCTAGTTAACTAATAAGTAGTATGCTTACTTATGTTTTTTTACAAGTTATTGACAAGCGTTTGAGCGCGATCGCAGCTCTGTTAAATAATGATGCGGCGGAAGAATATATAAAAATAAAAAGTCACACAAAAATAAAGATAAGATAATTGTTTATTAAATATCTAAGTATTCAATACGTTATTGTATTGTTAATAAGTTGTTGTATTGTTTCAGTGGTGGTGACGTCAGCGCCGGCCAACGAGGCAGAGTTGCAGTTATACCGAGTCATGCAGAGAGCCAGCCTTCTAGCCTACTACGACACACTGCTGGAAATGGGTAAGATTATACTATTTAATAAATAAATAAATAATGCTGGACAATCCACACAACATCATCTAGCCCCAAGCTAAGCAGAGCTTGTGTTATGGGTACTAGAAGACTGACATACTTAATACAATACATTAGGTACTTACATAGATAAGTAGATATTTTTTATTCTACATATCAAATACCCAGAACACCAGGAATAAATATTTGCAGATCGTACAAATATTTATCCCAAGGCTGGAATCGAACCCGCAACCTCCGCGTCGCAGGCGGACCTTCGCCCGCCGCACCACATCGGTCGTTAATTTAAAAATCAATAGGAACAAAATCGTCCATTACGGCTTTGGGAGAACTTTACGATTACGATGTCCTCTTCATAAACTATTTATTTATTCTTTTTCACGTATCTTTTTTAATTAGTTCAGTTAGTTATTCTCGATATGTGATCATTACATGGCAGCAAAAACAGGTAGTAGTACTTCCCCGGCAATTTACATGCTAGGTATACCTACTACTCCTAGACTAGTCTCTTAAGTAATTTTAAGTAAAAAATATGTTTAGTTTCTCTAAAATTAATAATAAATTGTGATACACATTATTAAACTTATAACACTTTATAGTGATATCCATAAGGAATTAAATGTACCTACGATGTATTCTGTATACTTAGTAGAAGCAAGTGATATCCATAAGGAATTAAATGTACCTACGATGTATTCTGTATACTTAGTAGAAGCATCTTTGAATCAATACAGGAACTTTAAAAAAAATACGTTCACATCAAAAAACTAAATCTCCATAGCGCGTAAAAAACGCAGACGAAGCGCCGAGACATGCAAATTATTTTTTTAATCTTTTACTTTTTAATTCCGCCGATTACTGGCTAAGGAAGGGTTTGCTCCGTCCGTCGTACGCATTGTTTTTTTTTCTTTTAGCCCCTTCGCAAAATGGTCACGTAAAATTTGCATATTTGTCTAAATTGTGTCTAATTTGTCTAAGTGTGAGTTGATTTTTTTAGACTATCACACGTTTTTGTCAGAACAATGGTTCGAAATGAACTTGCCTCGCAAGAAAGTGAATATTAATGTGGATTAAACTCGATTGTAGATGATAGTTTTTTTGATTGAGAATGCTAGACTCGGAGGGATGAGTTATAATGAATGCGAGAATGTTTAATGCGATATGACGTTTCCATTGTTTGTATTTTAAATAAATTAAATGAATTTTGAAAAAAAATATAAAGAGAATATTTTTACCTTTCCATAGCTCTGAATTTAGAATTCTTAAAATTCAAGAAATGAGGGATTTAAAAAATTAATCGTATTAAGAAATTAATTCAGCCATCGACCGGTGCTAGTTACTTATTTGCCGAAACTTTACAATTCCAGGAGGTGATGACGTCCAACAGCTCTGCGATGCTGGCGAGGAAGAGTTCCTGGAAATCATGGCTCTGGTCGGCATGGCTTCCAAGCCTCTCCACGTCAGGAGACTGCAGAAAGCGCTCCAAGAGTGGGTCAACAACCCCGCCCTCTTCCAAATCCCAATCGTCCCCAACCTTTGTCCTGAAAATCCTTTCATGCAGTGTAACCAGAGGATGTTAAACATGCCTTCGATACCCTTGCCCCGGTCTGTGGCATCTCCTGAAAGCCGTCCCATGTATAGTCCATCTCCCGGTGCTCCAGAAAACAGCTGTGGGTCTAACCAACCGAACACAAGTCCTGTTCATCAGCCTACTACGTTTTCGAAGATAGTCCTACCCCCCTCCCCGGCGGCTCCCGTTACTTCCACAGCGAGATCATTTTCCCCCCAAAGCGCGTGTCCTCCAGCTTCAGCTGGATCTAGTCCAGGGTCTGTGACGTCACCCGTCCAGCTCACGCCGGTTTTGCTGGATGTTCATGTTCAGGTTAGTTTTTGACGATTTAGATTTTATTAGCTTTTACCATTTAATCGTAGTAAAGAATATTAGTGAACTTTTTACATCGACAGAAACCTAATAATGGATGATATAAAAATTAAGAAATGTTCAAAAAAGGGCTTAATCAACTTTGCTAATTATGGTTTAAAAGTTGTGCTATATAGGTTATTCATAATCGACGTAGAAGTTTATTTTCTGTTCAACCTTTGCCTATTACCTACTTGTTCTCGTTAAATAAATGTCCATCTCTTTACAACCACAGAAGCTATCATCAGCGGCAGAAAAGTTAAGCAAGCACCTTCCCCAACTAGAACCAAAGCCACAAAACACAAAGAAGAAGATGTGCAAGGACCTGGAGCTGGTGATGGCGATGCCGGAAACAGATCCAAGAAGGATGGAGGAGATCCGGAAATATGCGGCCATTTACGGCCGGTTCGACTGCAAGCGGAAACCGGAGAAACCACTGACGCTACATGAGGTATGTCTTTGACTATCCAGGAGTGAAGGTGAATCCTTACCCTCTGGATGGTAACAAGATTGAAAAAAAATTAAGAAGAAAAATATTTAGATCAGTCGTCATCTCAGTGTTAACTTCTTCCTTACACATATCTTTTTTCATCTCATCTCAGTCACTTTTCTGTAGTTCACCAGGTACTCGTTAGACAGAATTATATTTAGATTCTATTTAATATTTAGATTTGTGATGGCATTAAGCTGATGATAGATGCTGTTATTGCAGGTGATGGTGAACGAGGCGGCGGCGCAGATCTGCCGCTGCGTGCCCGCGCTGCTGACGCGGCGCGACGAGCTGTTCCCGCTCGCCAGGCAACTCGTGCGCCGCGCCGGCCTGCACTACACCAAGCACGGGTACACACTTAGCTCGTACCGCGCATAACTATCATTAATACTTATGCGCAGTACTCTACGCACCGGGGCACAGATAATCTAGTCCGGTTCGTAGTGCACCATACTTTAGTTATGTGCTTTATGTAACATGCTGTCGATGTCAACGGGCAGGCTAAGCTCCTGTCTGTTGCTATCGATACATAGGCTAATTAGATTAAGCACTGTATGTTTGAGAGTCAAATAAACATTTTTCTTTTCTTTCTTTTCTAATATTTATATCTAAATGTTAGCGCCTTAGGACGCGTAGGCAAGCCATGGTGCCTTCGGTGTCCGCATGGGCGCTACAAGCTTATTACTTTGTGTTCAAGTATACTTACGTGCCGTTCTGTGAAATAAACTAATGCTTAATATACTCGACAAGTTCCACAAGCAACTTAATGTACTTAAGGCACTACTGGATCTGTGCGTTCATCTGTAAGACGTAAAGGTTTCGTCGAATGAGAAATAAATTCTTTAAACTGGCACCTGGCATCACCTAGTATATAAGACGATTCTGAATGATCTTTGTGATTTTACAGAATCAAGCTTAATTGGTTTTGATTCTTATAGACAAAGCGTTAGAAATCACTAGTTAGGAAAGATGGAACTTTTACGTCTCTGAGATAAACGCAGAGATATACAATACATGTCTTAAAGGACAGCATAGAAAAGTAGTAGCAAGAAATACGTACGCAACATTTTCCTGGAATAGAAATTGTATTTTTCAGGCTACCTCCAACAGCGTCAGTGGGAGACGACAGAGACCGAGATGAAGAAGACTCTCCAGCGAAGCGACCGCGCCAGGTCACCACTCACGTAGACCTCACCGACTCCTAGACTCCTAGGAGCACTAACATTCCTAGTAGTAGTGGTAGATGGGACCAAGTATCTAATGTCTAACGTACTAAAATCTATGGTTTATGGTTTGGGTAGTTTGTATGAACGTAAAAAGCTCTAAAACTAAAGAGCTCAAACTACTTAGGCACATCGTGCTATTGCTCATGCTATCTAGATTGCCAAAATATTTGACATTTATTGTCTGTTTTCAATATTTGAACACGATTATGTTCAACACAACTTTGTTTTTAGTCTTGTGTATGTGAGACTAAAAAACTTATAAACCTACTCTTGTTTTGTGTAGTCGGGTTTATAGACCAAGTATTAGGTATTTAAAAAAACGTTAATTAGGAATATTTCCGTCCATTCATTTAATCTTACTAATTACATAAGAATCTCATTGGATCTCGGGTAGCTGTTAGTAAATAAGATTTATATCTAACTAGATTGTGTACGCGATACCGTTTCATAAGAATAAGTATGATAGTCTAATCTAATCCAACTAGATGTTTTAAAAAATCATACAGGACCAAACACGCACCCTTGGTGAACCCCAACTAGAATCGAACAAGATTTTTCTTAATCACTATCATTTAAAACTGTAAAAATCGCAGTTACTATTTATTTAAATAATCATTCACTGTAAAATGCTATTTATACTAATTTATACAGCTTATTTTACAAGTAAGCATGTGTAACTGGGTCTAACGCCTGATCAATTTCTAATTTATGCACTGTAGTTTATTTTGCTTTAGACTCACGGACTATTCTCTTGGTAAGTGGACCTTTACTTTTTTTTCTGCTGCATGTTTATGATATGTTTACTTATTCATCTATTTCTTACTAAATTGAAATATGTTAATATTTGTATGAGTTAGTGATCTTGTATTAACAAAGTTTTCTTAAAGCCAGTTCAACTACGCTTTAGAAACTTTGAAAAATCTATACGCTAAGTCATATTTCTTTAATAAATATGTTACTTTATTCCTCATAACCAATTCAATAAGTTAGCCAAGTAAAAAATCCTCATTCCATCTTATTACAATGTTATTTATGGCTTGGAAATCTACCAAATATTTATCAATTTTTCGCATGATGTTATTTTGTCTTGATATTGACTTGACACTGATTTTTTGAACAGGAAACCGAAGATAACGGAGTCAGAGCCAGTCCTGACGCAACACGGTCCAACTCTAACCATGGGTAAGTTATCTTTAAGGCTATTTAAGAAACGTTTTATATCAAAACCTTAAGCTTAAAGGACTGAAACATACTCGCGGTACTTTAATTTACAGTCTCTGATAAGTTCGGCTTATTATGGTTTTATTATACTTAAATTAGGAACATGCCGATGCAATAACGGACATACTCAATACCTTATTGCATTTACATGTTACATTGACTCTTGAGACTTTTACTACTGAGAATAATAAACTCAGTGCAGTGGTTTTAAACAAATTATTTTAGAAAGGTGCTTGTTCCATGTCTAAAATTATGAAAGATAGGTCTTCCAATTTTTTGCTTTCTTCAAGATTCTGTGGAGATAGGTGTGGTATCTCCTACGAAAAGGGAAGATCTTTCACGCCGAGCGACCTTTGGCTCGGGGTCCGAGGACCGATGGATAGTCATCGGTTCTATTACTTATGTTCAAACTCCGTGATAACTTCGTAAGCGCGATCTAGGATTTTGTCGCCATCTGTTAGTCTGTTGCGTAGACTACCATGTAGTTCACCATGTAGCGATATAGATGGCGCTACAATTCTAAATCTTATCTCGGGTGTCTAAGACAGCCTAGTTTTGATTGGTATACTCTATGTGTTCAGATGGTGGGGCGTTAAGACTGAGAGTGATGACGCTGACTCCAGATGCTCCTACTCTAGTACCAGCACTCCTCCTCCTGTAAGTATCATATTTAAGAGGCCGTGACTGGCACCTAGAATCACCTAGTATTTATAAACTACGATGATTCTATGTCACAGATCCTATAAGTGTATTTCCAGTCACCGTACCTATAAGCATCACAGTCATCGTCTTATGACGATTTTAAATATTGTGATTTTACAAAGTAAAGAATAATTGACTTTCACCTTGGTATGTTGCCTTTTGATTTTACAGATTCATTCAATCATTATTGTTCTTCTTTCTTTTTATGCCATTACATAATTAATATCTTAACGGCCGGTTTCTGGAAACCCAAATCACGATTGATCCGAGTTTGACACATAGTAATTGTTTGATTTTTTTCGTTGATCATCGTTTGAAAAACCGGCCGTAAGTGTTAGAGTGTCATATAAGTCATTAAGGATCAAAAAAACGGTAGGAACCAGGCCGTAAGTTTCTTGCCCGTTTTTCTAGGCTTTGGTCGCGTGGAACTGGCACCTAGAATCACCTAGTATGTAAGACGATTCTAAATGATCCTTGTGATTTTTAATAAATAAAGTAGTTTTGACTTTGACTTTGTACTTGTAGATTAGATACATTATGTAATGTTTTTCATGGAACAGTAAATTTGATTTGATTCGATATGATTTTCCTTAAGGAAACCGAGGACAGTAGACCTCAAGTAGTGGCTGCGAGAGGAGACAGCATCATCGCCGTCGCCAACCCCCTGCTGCACGCCCCGCACCCCGCGCACCACCCCGCCAGGAACCATTCCAACTGACTTCAATCGTTTACTCATAGATACAGATAACTGCAATAAACTATATTCAAAGTCCAGGTCACAGGTCACTTAAGACCACCCCGCCGAGAACCATTCCAACTGACTTCATTATTTTAGTCATACAAATAACTGTAATAAATTATATTCAAGGTCAAGGTCACTTAGGGTCTAAAAGTGACCTTTGGTGACGATTGAAATTTACCCTGATTTTGCATACGTCGCAATCCGCCACGGAAAGTTTAGATGGAATGGCATCTGAACTTTTTTGACTATCATAACTAAAATACATATAATACAATAAACGACAATCAAAGGATGAAGACATAAGTCCTTTTAAAGTCAAAATTGGAACCATTCTAACAGAATTACTCGGTCAAATGCGAAAAGCGATTAGAGTAAAGACACTAAATTGCAATAAACGACCTTTAGTAAAGGTCAAAGGTCACATTAGGTCTATTATTTTAACACAAAGTGTGTATGAACATTCCAATACTACATATTTGTAATATTTATGTTGTTAATATTAGAAAATAATGTTATTCTAAAGCCATAATATGCCTTTTAGTCAATATTGTACAGAAAATGGCTAATTACCCGTACCCAGGGTCCAGTTAACATCAAAAATTTATTAACTTTTATATAAATTTAGATTTTTATGTAACATGTAATATTTTTGATCAGTTTATTTTATTTCAAGGCTGTTGGCCTAATCAAATTAACTGAAGAAAATAAAAATTTATAGGCTAGTTATATTATCAAAATTTAGTATTTCTTAAACACACGATTCAAAAAAAACTGTACCTACCCACTGAATACTGGTTAGTTTTATTAAATAGTTATTATTTAATTTTGATGCGCACTGTACCCTCTATTTATATGTGTTTAATATTGTAAATATGTAAAAAAAATAATTATTTTCTATAGATAAAATTATCTAAGTACATAGGTAAATATTATGAGTGCACTTTATGTCACAAATTTGCAGACAAACTTTTTATTTAAAAAAAAACTACGATTGTCTCAAATGATACCTAATATTTACCAATAAAATTTCCCACTTAAGCTAAGTAATCGTAGTAATTATTATGTAAATTGTCCATATTTAATTACAGTCATTTGTAAATATAATGTAAATAAATATTGTCAGCCATATTAAACAGTTTACTTGACGGTAACGCAAAACGCGTTGGCGCTAAGGATAAATTAAAAATGTTTACATAAAAACACTAAAGTATTTTATTTTATTACATTTGCCCTTTTTAGTCTTGATACCTATGTAAAAAAAAAACAAAAGAAAGGCACGCACTTCGCTGTTTTGAGCTCTATAGCCTAACAATAATGACGACCGATGTGGCGCGGCGGGCGAAGGTCCGCCTGCGACGCGGAGGTTGCGAGTTCGATTCCCGCCTTGGGATAAATGTTTGTACGATCTGCAAGTTTTTATTCCGGGTGTTCTGGGTATTTTATATGTACTTACTTATGATAAAAAAATCTATCTATGTAATGTATTGTATTAAGTATGTCAGTCTTCTAGTACCCATAACACAAGCTCTGCTTAGCTTGCGGCTAGATGATGTTGTGTGGATTGTCCAGTTAAAAGTCTAATTTCACATGACATTTTCTAGAATGTTCAAAAATGCATTTTGAGTTTATTCTGTCCCGAATATAGATCAGTGTATGTAACGTGACGTGATGTCACTGCGTCCGGCTCGATCGAGATCGGAATCCATAATGACAACAAAAACCCACAATCATCGATCTTCCTGTTTGTTTGGTAATTAGGTCATGTACAAATAGTTGTCAATTACAAATGAGTCACACTCATAATCCGTTCAACAACAACGCTTACGATTGGTACTGATTTGGATCAGTTGAGCTATCTATAGATCGTTTGCAACGGTCTGTTGATGGCTCAACTGATTCTTACATAATTATGTACATTTTGTACATACTGTAGTAGTCGTAAGTTTGTTTCAACAAATTGATTTTACTACTCGGCTCGGAAACATCACAAACTAGGTCCTACGTAAAGTGACGTCACATCTTTCAAAGTACATATAATAAAACCGTCAATTTTGACTATTCTAGTTTTTTTTAATTATACGTTCTTTTGCCTTTTGTTTTTTGTAATTTTATTTTGTTTTTTAATACTTTTGTCCTTAAATAAAGTGTACCTAAACCTTCATCATCATCTTCCTACCCTTGTCCCACATTATGTGGGGTCGGTACAACACATATCTTACTTTGAAGTGTACGTAAACCATTGAGATTAAAGTGTATATACCTAAGTATGAAATATATAACACATACCTTACAAGGTAAAGCTGCTTATTAGTTCATATCCACTTATTAGGTAATAGGAAAAGCTTGTTATTAATATTACTAACACTACCTAGAATGAATAATGAATTTAAAACGACCTTGGTACACAAGGGTAGCCCAGCCGGACACATATACGTAAAAATGTATGCATGTGTGACTCACTCACACCTACACGAGAGTTAATTAAAGAATAAATGAAGTAACAGAAGGGACACTCCACTATTTAATTTACTGACCGATTAAATGCAAATCGAAATTACAAATTGAACAAGCAGAAGAATGGTTTTGAGATATACAATGGACGTTATGATATAAGCGATCTCTTCCATACAACCTTGGTATGGACTATGGACTGCACAAACATTTGCTCTGGGTGCGAATCAAACCCACGACCACAGCATGGATGCGAAGCTACTACCAACTGAGCTGTGACGCCAAAGTCAAAGTCAAAGTTATTTTATTTGCTAGAATTAAATGTACATAGATGGTAAAAGATACAGTTTGTTCCAATTTAGGTAATTCTACCGTCTGTCTCCCCAGGAAGCTTCTGTGCTTTTGGGAGGAGTTAGGCTGGCTACACGCGTAGCCAGATCAGCCCCCCACGCATAATGGACCACCCTAGCGTCTAAATGCGAAAACGGGAGTCCAACACAAAACAATACAATACCTGTCGTCTATAGCCCGTCCTATCTCGCACGCTTTACTCTATGGCTAAGTTATTCATTCTCGGAGACGTCCTTGCCGAGAATTCTCGATAATAGAGCGGCTTCCCCGACAGTTGCGACATCCGGTAGTGGTACTTGCTAAACGGAAGTAGAAGTGGAAACTACGGAAGGAACCTACGTCATTATAAACAACTTTTAAAAGTTGTACAGGCTTTTTGAGAAAGATAAGACGGTGATGGCTTAGTCTGAAATCATGAGAGTTAGAAATATCGTGAAAAGTATATTTTGTTTTGGTACATACATTTTACATACATAGAAAACATAGTAACACCCATACACAGAAGAAATATTTATGTTCATCACACAAAAATTTGCTCTGGGTGGGAATCGAACTCATTTAATTAATTTAATAAGTTAATTTATTTCCCACAGCATGGAAGGCAGTGCTTGGGTTATCAACTGAGCTGTGACGCCTGTTAGGTACCTATAGGTATATCGTTTTGCTTCTTACAAAATTTGTGTGTTTTCGAAATGCAATTTAAATATAACCCATACCTACTATAAGCCCCGATTGCCTTTCCACTGCTTGGCAAACGACCTACAGTGAAAAAAATACAGAAAAAACTTTAATTTTGCAATGATAACAAAAAAAGCAATATACTTATAGAATCCTCCTTATTCTCAAAGGTTGCTGAGAATAAGTAAGTTCCCTCAGGGAAGCTAAGGGAACCTCTTAGTAGGGAAGCTCGCCTTTATACATATCATCCGTCATACTAGTTTGTAAGCTTTTAAATGTACAAAATGTAGTTTTATTTGTTTAATTTTATTCTTAAATTCTTAAGAATAACACTAAACACTTGGGAAATTCGTACCTATTATCTAAACTACGCAGGTGCTAATATTATTCATCAAAAATGACCATTTGAGGCGACCGCGGTCCAAGGCGACAGTGAAATAGTTTAAGAATGCGTAACGAGTAAGCTTGGGTTTGGATTTCACTCAAATAAATCTTTCAATGTCAGTTTCCACGTATTGAATAAGGAATTTCTTAGTCATAATGTACTGAGCAAGTAACAATTGACCGGTAGGAGCTACCCACTCTAAAATTGAAAGCTACACAGTTCTTTAGTAATTCTACGAAATCTAGTTCTTTTTTATAATAGGTAGGTTATCTACAAGGATAATTTTGAAACATTAAACTAAGTAAATATGTAAAAATGCGATGAAGGATTTCGGTTTAGGAATACATGATTTCTACGTATTTCGGTTGTAAACCACGACTTTACTACGCCAGCTAAATCATTTGTTTAAATGAACAAATGTATTTTATAATTTTTTAAGTTGGCAATTTTAGGAAGGTCTTTCTGTGTAACAAGAGTAATAAAACTCTTTAAAGGTACCGCTATTTTATATGTATTGAATGCCTTAATCATTTGAATAACTGAGGAGGGTCGGAACAAAAACCGATAAACGACATGCTGTATTTTTTTTATTTTTTTTTGTAATTTCGATGCTTTTGCATAATTTTACATGATAAGCTTATTGAATCTGTTCTAAAGCCGATGAATCTAGTAGAAAAATGCGCTTAAAGTTAAATGATCTATACAGATACCGATAAATCCACTGATGAGGTAAAAGAAAATTGATATCTTAACAGAAACCGATAAATCCTACATAAATTTGATAGATTTTTATAAGGTTGAGACAAAAACAGATATATCAATTCCATTTGCTTTATGGCAAAATCACGAAATAATTTAAAAATTAATTAATTAATTTTTAATTTTTAATTAATTTTCATCTAATACGATAATAAATAATAAACACACTTGATTTTTATTTGTATAGTTTTTTTTTAATTCCTCATATACTTAGTTTTAACCAAAAATGTTAATGGTTTTTTCACATAGCGATAAATCCGGATAGTCTAAGCAAAAACCGTTATATCCATTTTTTTTTATTTTTTTTTTCGTTTATTACTTCACACACGAATCTGTTGATTTGGCCACCAAACAATGTTGCTAATGTTGATATATTAAGATATTCTACTCTCTTTTACCTAAAAAACCAAAGAAAAAAAACGTTTTTTCCGATTTGTCAAAAATCTTCGAAAGTGGATTTAGCGGTTTTTGTTCCGAAGCTCCTCAACTATAATACAAGTAGACGCAAAGTCATCTGTCAAAAGATGCATGTACCGTTGTGACTTATGACTGGACAGTTTCATCTTTTGGTCATGATCGTAATAAGCGTAAGACTAATATCATATTAAATTACAGACATCTAGATTTCAATCTTACTTAACACTAAAGGCGAATGTTTGTATGGATGTAAGTATGTTTGTTAGATACTCTTTCACTCAAAAACTACTGAATGGATTTAAACTACTTACAATAATGGAGTTCATCAGAATAACACAGGCTATAATTTATTAAGATATTGTTAATGGACAACAATATAACGATAAACTTCAAACTTCAATCAATTTAATTTAATAAAATCACAAAGATCACGTTGAGATATAAATAAATAATGCTGGACAATCCACACAACATCATCAAGCCCCAAGCTAAGCAGAGTTTGTGTTATGGGTACTAGAAGACTTACATATTTAATACAATTACATAGATATATATATATCTATGTAATTGTATTAAATATGTAAGTCTTCTAGTACATAGATATATATATCTATGTAATTGTATTAAATATGTAAGTCTTCTAGTACCCATAACACAAACTCTGCTTAGCTTGGGGCTTGATGATGTTGTGTGGATTGTCCAGCATTATTTATTTATTAGATATGATAGCTTACGAAGTCGCGGGCATCAGCTAGTATGTAATATGTATTAATGATGCGTGGCGATATGCTTAGGATGATGATCCCGACTGGAATTTAACTTTGGGGTTTTCCAGATCCTTTCACTTATATTCAATGGTTGTTCTTGAACCACATTGAATCACATAATCGCTTCTCAGATCTCATCTTGTTACCTTGTATTAGTATTAGTCTTTGCTTAGACATAAACCATTCAAAAATGCACGTACCTACACACCACCTCTTTTATTTTTTTCAAACATGTCTTCCAAATCCTATGATGATAACCATAGCTGTCATTTAATGACGATGTGTAGAAAGTATGGTGACTGATGAAGGTTTGAAAGAACGACAACGGCCGGTTTCTCGAACGGTGATCAACGAAAAAATCAAATATTTACTATTTGTCAAACTCGGATCAATCGTGATTTGGGTTTCCAGAAACCGGCCGTAAGCTACGTCACAATGCTCTACGTTACCTTAAATACCTAAGTTACGATAAAAACCGCAAAAACAGTATGGAAAATCGGTTCATATAAATTGTGGGTTTATTATGATTATTCTACCAACTACTTAATTCTTTTAATTGTGTAGTTTTGTAAAAAGAGGTCAATATTCATTATAATATTTCGTAAATCCCATTACAGTTAATGATACATCAAAACCAACAATGAAATTGTTTGCCAATGATTAACTAAGCGTAAATATTACTGATTTTGTCGATAACCCAATTTCTAATGTCTGTGACTCTCATTTAGTTTCAGTATTCGTACAGTTAATATTCAGAACGGTGCTTAAACTAAACAAAAATTATAAATTTTTAAAAGAGTTGTAAAATAATACAATGACAATTCAACAAATGTCAATCTGCAATCTGATTCAAACGTTCCCGGTTTTGTTAATCTTAGCCCAAAAGCACAACACTTGCTTAGAAACTCCTTTCATCTACAAACCTCCTTCGCCTACCCAGTCTCCGGAGTACTACCAAGCTTTGGACGCCTTGTTCCAGAGCCTGTACGGGCACGGATACCCTGGACACGATCACAGTCAGCCGTGCTACTACAGCAGTAAACACGGAACCAAACCTTGTTACTACCACTACGGCTCAAGCGGACCTACCTACGGCCATGGTACACACGGTACAGGCTATGGGTCACATGGTACAAGCTATGGAACACACGGTACAAGCTACGGATCCCATGGTACAGGTTATGGATCACATGGTACAAGCTACGGAACCCATGGTACAAGCTATGGCACTCGTAGTCCAAGCTATGGTACACATGTGTATGGTGTACCCGGTACATATTATGTACCTGGGTACAAAAAAGGGAATATCTACAATGCCAATGTGACGTACGGACACGGCTACGCTTCAAATGTGGGATATACCACGAACAATAGGTACAAAGTCGTGGTGAAGAAGACGAAGATTGGAACGAAGAGGAAAAGAAAGTCCGGGAAATTGCGAGCAGGTAAATAAAAAATTAAATAATTATAATAGCGGATCACCTATAGTGATCGGTTGTCGATTCAATCTGATCATGATAATAAAAACATAAGCCTATTTATAAGTTTGTAAATTGTAACCAATAATTATTTTTCGGTATTCGCGCTTGATCAAATAACTGAGATGTAAAATACTCTAAAAATAACCACAAACTGGATGATCAAGTATTTATATACATACTATTGAAGAGTTTAATGTCCTTTTCATCCTTTTTATTTCTTCTTGTACATCTTGATTGCCTTTAAAAGTACTTATACCAGTCTGTGTTTATACAGGGTGTATAAAAAGTACTAATATTCGAATCGGTTGCGTATACTTACTCATTGTTTCTTAACTTTAGAATTAAGTTTTTTACAAGACTGCACTTTTTTTGTAAAACAAAAGACTAACATCACATCAGTTTAAATAAATACTTTTGAAAAAATCTAGTTCGTTTTCCTCGAAAGAAAGCATATCTATTTTCAATCAATTTCATTTATATATTTTTTTCAAACAACAAATTTGTACTTGATTTTTGTATAAAAGTTATAACATATTTTGAAGTTTATTTATTGTTTAATCTTACAAAAACACTTGGCGACCGGTCACGGGTAGATTACGTTTTATAAACTCCCCCAAAAGTAGGTCAGGGTGCACGAATAAATGTGACAATCGTAAACCTATCGAAACAATGATGTATTTGAAATACACTGCGCGTCAACAACAGCTTTAATGTAGAACGTTGCAGCGGTAGCGCGCAGTGTATTTTAAATACGTTGCGTTTACGATTGTCACATTTATACGTGCTTATAGTGACAATCTACATAGATAAATAATTATAATAATTAGGAAAGATACGTGAAATTTGCGTAAAATTAAATAAAAAAAAAGGGGAACTTCAATATTATGATACGCCGGTCACGGGCAAAACCTATAGGGGAGACCTAGGAGGGTTGTTACAATTTTTACTTAAAATCACATATCTCAATAAAGAAACATAGCACAGTTATCAACTTTATGTCTAAATATAAAGCAATCTTTCCTTTATCAAAAACAGTCATGACAATAAATGAAAGTTGTAAGGTTTCTGAGAAAATCTACCAAAACAGAAACAACTCAAACTGTAACAACTCTCCTAACACCGAGGTAAGTTGTGACAGGCACTGAGGTAAGTTGTTACAGCTGTTTATTAATACTATATTTGATAGGTAAGGTGACTTTTATAAGAATTATAAAACACACACCCTTTAACAATACTTCAATTATCATTTGGCATAATTGTTGAGACTACAGACATTAAGATTATAAGAAATAAATATTTTTAACTAACTATGGCATCATGACAATATCAACAGCTATAAAATATGTCTGTAATCCAATCTATTATGACAGACGTACAGCAGCTCACTCCTAGTGCCATTCTCGACCAGCCTTTCCACTCCTGAACTGAAACCTTTTGATTGGATTGCTAACGACATAAAATTCAAAGCAAACAAACTAAAATAGGAGAGTTGTTACAGCGTGTCACAACTCTCCTAGGTGTCGAAAATTACGACCTGGTCAGAATAAACATTCATAATTTCACAACGACGTAAAGGATCATCAAAACAACGCCACTATTTGAAACTTCAAAAACCCTACAGTATACAAAAAAATAACATAACCATCTAAATTTAATGTGTCACGATATAAATAAAACCAAAATTTTGACAAAAAAAATACTTTTCGGCTTTTTTTTCATGCAGACGTCGTACTCGGGCAACCATTTGCCTGGTGCCTGAGGCACTTGTTTCATCAAGAAGCGCATCTAAAAAGAATCAATTGAGTGGCATCGCCAGCTCACTAACGATCATAGGTTCCGAGAAATCGGCTTTGTAACAACTCTCCTCTGTAACAACTATCCTAGGTCTCCCCTACCTACCCATCAGGCGTTCTGAATAATACAAGCTATACCTATATAACGTATATCTCCATGGTCAAGCATCATTGCATTGGACTGGACAATCTGAACCAGACATGTTATGTACACAATAATTAAAAAAATATCAAGTTTTTTTATAGTGTAACTTTTAAGATGGCGAACTATTGTGTGTTAGTGTATATTTGTGTGTGTTTACAATTGATCAACGGTCAATTTATAAGTAAGTGAAATTATTGTTTTTTTTAATCTATAGTTTTTTCTTACAATAGGTAATTTCCTATTATCGTAAATAAACTATTATCAATTTATTAATTGGTTATGCCATACCTAAGTATAAAGAACGTTTGTAATTTTCTTTAGCTAAGTAATTCATTCTTTAGTGAATATTGGATATTATTTTTAATGTATCGAAAACAAAACTTCATTGCATACTTCATCTTCAAAATATATCGTGCCATCAAAATCTTAAATAAGGGGTCTTATAGCCAATGATATCTACCAAACAACTTGAAGCTGTATAATAATAAATATTTAGATATTTCTATTTTATACAACGCTTGGAAACTACGTAAATTATTGATAATATTTATATACCTATAATTAAATAGGTACTTTATAATTTTTTTTATAAATACATACAAAGAAATAACAGTAAAAAACATAGCAACATTCAGGGGTCAATGTCAGCTATCACACAAATGTTTATTTTTGGTAGAGAACGAACCCGCGACCCATCACATTGAAGGTAGAGCAAATACCAACAGTACCGAACTATAGGTATGATATTTTGTGTTAGAATGCATTTATCTAACTCAACAGCTCTACATATTCGTATTGTTTAACACCAAATCTATCTTAGATACAAGATATAGGTATATTTTGCCTAAATAAGTGTAACAAACTTTGTCTTATAAGTAGGCACTATAAAACTTATTCACAAAAACTAAACTTCCGTTTTTTAATAAAGCTTTTTTTTAGCTTCTTCTCTATCGTCTATATCGTCGCACTGCTGGGCAAAGGCCTCCCCCAACCCTTCCAACTCTCTCTATCTTTGGCAAGAATTTTAACTAAGAAATCGCAGTTAATAGTAACAATGATCTTTGATGTAAAGTTCATTGTATATCGCTCCAGGTTGAGGTCACTCGATGTTTTCGTTCGTTTAAATATTGTGGTTACTTTCGTCAATGCCCACTGTAATATGATAGGATTCTGGTTTTATTATCTTGGAGCTAGTAGGTATCTGGAAATTAGACTAAAAATAATGATAACACTATGTTTGGTTATGAATTTTAACATTTTTAAAATTGGGAACATTCAGTATAAAATAATGATCATTTAAATTGTCCAGCATTATTTATTTATTTAGTTAGAGAGTAGGCAATATTTCTCTCAGATTTCTCCCAGATCAGATGTGTACATTTTTGTATAAGATATTCTTGATAATATGTAGGTACTTTGTATTCTATGTGCATTTACAAAAAAAAATATTTATTTAAGTATTCTATCAGCAGTTTAGTTCCCATAGTAATGTACAAGTTTCGCTTGATTATTTATTTATTTTTTTATTTATATAGGTGCATCGCTTGTGCACAATAATTAAATATTTTTTATTGTTTAAAATCACGCAGCTTTTAAAATAAAATCACTAGGCTAGGTGATTCTACGTGCCAGTTCAACGCGACCAGATACAATTACTACATACTCAATATTTCTTGTGTCTAGGTACTCCATCAAGCACAAAGACCTGCACAGCTGTGAACGCAGGTGCAGGAGTCTGCGTGAGCCTCTCAGCCTGCCAGCCGTATCTGGAGCTGATGAGGGATGTCGTCTCCAACCCCGTCACCACCTGGATTCTGAGGCAGGCGCATTGCGGGTTTGATGGAGATACTCCTATGGTAATGATTCTGATGATGGTTTTAGTCAATGGTTTATTCATTTATGTATTTATTTAATGTTTACAAAAATAAGGTCCTTATAATAAAGGTATAAATACATCTACAAATTAATGTAAAAAACAATCAATGTTAGAGTTTCTCACAAATGGACCTATTATAGTGGAAAACATCCTCTGAAGTAGGATTGAACCTGTGTCTCAAAATTCAGCGCCAATATCATCAATCTTATTCTGCTGAACTTAACTGAACTTCCATTATCCTATAAGTATTTATATTTTCAAGCCGAAAATATTCTACTGCTCTATCATTTTGTGGTTGTTTTATTTTGATTCCTTTCTTATTTAACTACTTGTTTTACTCTCAGGTTTGCTGTCCAATAGAAGATCAGAAAACTGAAACAGATAATCTAATTGAAGAAGTGACTGAAAGCACTTTCAGGAGAAAAGCGACCAAAGTAACAGTTCCAACGTCATCTCCGACTATTTCGCCTATACCTTCGACTACATCTTCGGAGGAGCTGACTACAACTTTAAAAACGACTGTTTTATCTCCAATAACGACGAATTTACCTACAATATCATCGACTTTAGCTCCAATATCCACGGTGTTACCTGCAGTGTCTACAGAATCACCCCTCATCGTGAAATCTACTCGAAAACCTCGACCGGTTGCTATAGAGTATGATTTGCTTTCGTTAGTTGGTGAGTACCATCAGTTAAAGTAGACATCTTCTTAGATATTTTGGTTCCTGTATATATTCTATATAATAATATATTTTAGAAGTCTAAAAGCAGTCAGAAGAATATCAAAACGTTTCATTTGGCACATGTAATATGTAGCGCCATCTATCTCGCTACAATATAAACTGCATTGTCTACGCAACCGGCCAACAGATGGCACATAAAATTCCTAGATCGCGCATTGTATTGTATTGTAAAAACGAAGTAATCACGGAGTTTGAACATATTTAATAGAACTTGCTTGGTTTTCTCTCCAGGTGAAACCTGCAACACGGTGTACAACACAACAGGCAGCTGCAAAGACATCTACTTGTGCGAGCCTTTCCTAGCGCTGGTGAACCAGTCGCGCACCAACCCTGCTGCTGTGGAAGTGCTGCAAAAAGCATCGTGTGGTTTTAAAGGGAATATACCTCAGGTTGGTACTGACGGTGGTAAGCTTAGCCCTCAGTCTACAAATAAAATGAAATTTCCATGTGACTAATTTCCATGTGACTTATTGTTTTGATAAATATAGGTTTGCTGCCCATTACCAAACCAGGCAGCTGCTCTCAAGACATCTGGAAGTCAAGCCCTTCCCTCTGCGGACGCGAGGACTGGGCAGGACTTCCTCACAGCACTGCCGGAGCCGCCGCACTGTGGGCTCAGCAACGTGTCACTGGATCGCGTGGCGGGAGGCATCCCAGCTAAACTTGGTAAGGCAGGACCGCATTTTAGACTGGCAAAACAGTCCACCAGAAATGCCACACAATACCGATGAGTTACAAAGAAACTGAACTTGATTTAAAATCTGGGTTTTGAGAGGCTAGGATAGGCTGGCAGTGGTCTAAAACCAGGATTGCGGAAGTGCGATCGTTCTCTGATCAAAAAGACGTGGGTGCTTTCACACAGATCTGCGTCACATTGTAAACTATTTTCAACTGTATCTTTGTCCATTGTAGTGAAGGCAACTGGAAT
This sequence comes from Ecliptopera silaceata, assembly GCA_932527185.1. NCBI lineage: Eukaryota > Metazoa > Arthropoda > Insecta > Lepidoptera > Geometridae > Ecliptopera > Ecliptopera silaceata. Next base: position 859,673 of record OW052210.1, read on the forward strand.
AACCAAAGCGTCTCAAATTTGAGATTGACCAAAAAATTGCTAAGGTTCCCAAACTAGTATTTTGGAGATAATTCCATGATAATTTCCCAGGTGCGTTCCCCTGGATGGCGCTGCTGGGGTACAGAGACGAGTCGGTGGCGTCCAATGTGAGTTGGAAGTGCGGAGGAGTGTTGGTTTCCGTCCGACACGTGCTCACCGCCGCTCACTGCATCCACTTGCGAGAAGACGAACTGTGAGTCCCCTTATTATCATCATCTACGTAAGCATTGTTCCCCAACCAACCAGCTCCGAAATTGCCTAGCTGATTTTATATCCAGTCAAGTTGAAATTTAGATTTTGACGTTTAGTTTGTAAAAACATCTTGGCTGTGTAAATTGGGTCGTATAATTCGTATCGCTGTCCTAACGCCTTGTCGCTGTTCGAAGTATCTTCGAGTGGTTTGATGTGTGATTGCTTCACATAATTTGCTAGGAGCGAGGTCAAGCCGCGACAGTCACTAGATAATAGCAAGATGTTCATCTCGCTATTATCCTGTTTCTTTTCCAAGCTGTAATGTGAAATATGCCGCTCTTCTTCTTCGTGTCGATGATGCTCTTAAACATTATTTCCCAAAAACCGTTAAGTAAAAACCGTTAAGTTGAAATGAGCCATGTGTTCAGTTACCTGGTCCGCCTGGGCGAGTTGGACCTGGCGCGGGAAGACGAGGGCGCCACGCCGGTGGATTACCGCATCAAGACCATGCTGAAGCACGAGCGGTACACCAGGAACAACCCCGTGCTCAACGACATCGGGGTGCTAGTGCTGGAGGAAGACGTGCTCTTCACTGGTAAGATATAGGTTAACGGATCTGCTGGCCTATCGTAGCCTCTCAAAACCTGGCAGGTTTTGAATCACGTTCAGTTTCTAGTTTCAATTATATCTCTTCGGTATTCTTTGCCATTTCTGGTGGACTGATGTGACTGTGATAGAATTTAATACAACTGTTTTATTAGTCCACAAAAAAGCCACAGAATACCGATGAGTTACTATAGATACTGAACGTGATTTCAAACCTGGCATGTCTTGAGAGGCTATAGGATAATATCAAGGCTTAATCTTACGCGTTTCTTGGCAACAAGTCAGCACAAACATAAGTAATCAAGAAAATTGCTATAAGTAAGAAAATACGAGTCTTACGATTTTGTATTATTTTTCAGAACTGATCAAGCCGATCTGCCTGTTCACCAGCAAGTCGTCGAGATCCGAGACATTTGAAGACTACAACCCGTTCGTGGCCGGCTGGGGGGATATTAAATGGCGTAAGACTTAATTAATATACTATTTCTCTTACTTTAGTTTAATTGTAATTTTTTGTAAGAAGGATCATATAAAAAAACGGTAGGAACCAAGCCGTAAGTTTCTTGCCCGTTCTTCTAGGCTCTGGTCGCGTGGAACTGGCACCTAGAATCACCTAGTATGTAAGACGATTCTAAATGATCCTTGTGATTTTATTGAATAAAGAAATATTTGATTTGATTTGATTTAAATTGAATTTTTCAAACTTTCGCGATCAGAACTCATGGTAAAGAGACTTGCCTTTTTTAGACTCCCAAGGATCATAACACTCTTTAATTTTCCAGAGGGAGTGCGAGCAACACACCTGCAAGTGGCCCAAGTCCCGGTGCTGAGCGCCGCGACCTGCGAGGAGGTCTACAGAAACAACTTGCGGAGTGTTTCCCCGCCGCAGTTCTCCGAGCAAGCGATGTGCGCCGGCTACATGAAGGGCAAGATCGACTCCTGCTCGGGAGACAGTGGAGGGCCCCTCATGCTGCCCATTGTAAGTGACTATAATCATACACATAAAATGACTGGGGATTTGTTGTTAGTTTTTTTTTTTCGAACTTGTTTCTTTCTTATTATTATAGGTACATATTCTTATTTTCTGTTTTCAAATCAAAAGTATTAAATACCTACTCTATTTAGGAAAACCTTTTATTGGCTATATAATAAAATTTAGTTAAGTTTTAAATGTGTTTATAGTGATTGCTGTTGGTTTTCTAATAAAAAAAAAAAAAAAAGTGCTAATTGACACCCATGTCCACATGATGATACAACAGTATTCTGCCATCCAAAGAAAGGCAACCTTGAAGGTCATTTTTTTTAGTCAAGACCCAAAATGCCCCTTCTCCCTTCAGCTGAAAAATAATAAAAATAGACTATAATATTTGTGGATATCAAATGAAAAGGATTCAAATGAACATTCAACAAATAAAAATAATATAATACTTATATACGTAATAATAATTAAGTCTATATTCGTAATAATTAAGTTGTTTTTGTGTATTCGAGTTTAATTTTTAAAAACTAAGACTTGCTGATCCTGTTTTAAATTATTACTATAACAAGTGTCAAAAAAGTTTTCGTCAATAATAAATAAATAAACTTTATCTTGTTTTTGCTCAACTACGCGAAGCAAAAGGAGGGTTATGAGTTTAACAGTCTATATTTAATATCTAAATTAGAATAGTTTAGATGGCATTAATTACTCTGTAATATATTCTGGGAGAAGCCATTTGCTCCTCTAACACAGTTTTTTAACTAGCTCAGGAGCCTATGGATTCAAATTTTTCTGTATAAACATTTATTTGTGTCAATAAAACATATTTTTACTTTACTTTTTTTTTACTATGTATGTGGGATGTCTGTTTCACTGGAGCTCTTCAACGACTCAACAGATGTTTTATTTCAGGCCGTGGAAGGTTTAACCCCCCGGACGTATTTCTACGCGATCGGCATCGTGTCGTTCGGACGCAAATGTGCGCAGGAGCGCGCGCCCGGCGTCTACGCGCGCATCGGACACTACATGCCGTGGATCGAGGAGAAGATCCTTGGAAGGGCGAGCTGATGATGAACAGGATATTACACCCGTTTTATAACTTCAGTGTTTTGTAACATTAATAACCTTGTGATTCTCATGTTATAGAAAACCGTTGTATGTTGCATTTTGAGCTAAAATTCTCGTCGGCCAGCCACTGAACTTTTACAACTGTCAAGCCATTTAGGCTATTGCTCAGTGTATCTACCATGAGTTGTCACAGTAAAATCCCCTGACTTTACTACAGTAGAACTATCCGCTAGAAGCGCTGTACAAATCATTGCTGTTCATTATCTATATCTGGGACTGGCACCTAGAATTACCTAGTATGTAAGATGATTCTAAATGATCCGCGTGAGTTTATTGAATAAAATAATTTTGACTTTTCACTTATCTATTATAGAGTAAGATCCTGTGAACGCCAGACCTTCGTTATTTTATAATGGCTGAAAATTTGACAGAAAATGATCACAACATAGGTAGAACGACAGCCTTGATAAAATAACGACGGTCTGGCGTTCACAGGCTCTTAGGCTATTAATATAAGTTACTGTTTTGATGTATACTTATGACAACATAAATTACTCTAATATTTATTAAACAGATGAAATAAATACCTACCTTTTTAAGATCAATAATGTACTTAATTTGGTTTATCAACTTAAAAATAGAAGTCCAAAAATAAGCAAAGTTTTTATGTTGATTACAATATGTTTTTTTAAACTCTCTTCTTCTTTTATCTTTGTCACGTTATTCTTTTTGGAATCTACGTGACTCGGTCGGAACACCTCACTACATCTAGCCTAAGTTATTTAGTTTTAAGTGTACACTTGTAGTTAAATGATGACTATTTAACTTGTGATTTGAATGATGCAAAGTGATTTTTTATTAAAACATTTTAAAATTTTACGAACTTACCTTATTAATTTGTCCTTGCTTACAATTTAAATAATTATACCTAATGTCAGTCATGATTAGAAATATTTTAGTAGTAATTGACACTAATAGGTAGTTAGGTACCAATTTAAAAATTATATCTCACTAGCTGGTGCCCGCGACTACGTCTGGATTAGTACTTTACATGTGAATTATTTTCTTCTCAAAGTTCCTATCTATTTTATTAATAAAATACTAGTTATAAATAAATATACATATAAATAATGCTGGACAATCCACAAATCATCTAGCCCTAAGCAGAGCTTGTGTTATGGGTACTGGAAGACTGACATACTTAATACAATACATTACATAGATAGATATTTTTTATTATACATATAAAATACCAGAACACCCGGAATAAATATTTGCAGATCGTACAAATATTTATCCCAAGGCGGGAATCGAACCCGCAACCTCCGAGTCGCAGGCGGACCTTCGCCCGCCGCGCCACATCGGTCGTCACTGGATATCTGCAGGTTGGATTTTTTACACTTCAAGAACCAATTTCAGTAATTAAGTATAGATAAAGTAGGCTTTAGAAGCCTATTCAAATATACATGGTGGCATTAATTATAGCCTATGTGTTATTCGGATGTATCAAATATATTATTGTAAAGTTACATTAAAATCTATTTAGTAGTTTTTGCATGAAAGAGTTCAATCCATACAAACTTTTTCGTTTTTAATATTAGTAGGTTAGGATTTTAACTAAACAATATTTAAACAATTCTTTATTGGGATGGAAAACCCTTTGGGTAGGTATAAGTATCATTTGATATTTAAGATCGAAATAATACCTTAGTAAGTAGGTATATCTTTTTCGACTTAAATGTCAACCTCTTTGTATGATAATTGGAAATAACCAAAATTAGTTTTTTTTGTTTGCTAAGCCAATATCTAAAAAAAAAATACCAATATATTTACGTCAATGCTACTTCTCACAAAGTCGATGAAAATCGGGGCTTTTTTACACTCGGCCGCACAGCACTACGCGGCTAAACCCATTACATTATACAGAAATAGAACTGAAACTCCCACATTATTATACCTTAATGTCTTGCCAGTAATGAGTTAACGTTATTTAAATAAAAAGGAACAAAAATACTGTCACATGTTTGTAATTAAATAAATAATTTATAATAACTATGTCCGGATGTTTGTATAACAGGCGCGGCGTCACAGCTCAGTTGGTAGTAGCTCTGCCTTCCATGCTGTGGGGTCGATTCCCACCCAGAGCAAATGTTTGTGTGATGAACATAAATAATCGTTCTGTGTCTGAATGTTACTATGTATTCTATGTATTTACAAAAAATGTATACATAAGCAGAACTAAACTGAAAGAGTGTAGACCGGTATGTCTGACAATGACAGTGATATCTACTTGCAAAGACTTCAGTTCGACCCGTGATCATGGCGCATGCTGTGCCGAAATATCGGTAAATAAGAAACTCACAAATCATGGTAAATATCTCGTTTATAAAGAAAACTAAGCAAAACTAGAATGCTGACATAATATAATTATAGCGTAATGATACCTACTAACTTAAGGTAAACTATTGGAAATTATAGAACACTTAGTTTCGTGTCTATAGGCTACCAACTCTCCTAGTGTCCGGATCACCTCGAGTTTGACCGAGACGTATAAATCCGTAGTTGGTCAAGATCAAAAAACATTTGTTTCAAGCGCGGTCGAGAGACATGTCGTATACGCAAAATAATATTAGTGTTTATTATACAATTTACATAAAATCATAATAAAAATACAGGTTTTGTTGAAAGCAGTTTAGACTATACTTTGGTGCAGAACGATTGTGATAATGGCGGGAAGTGCTTATGTGTTGTGTTTTTTTGTATTTGTTTGTGTGCAAGCTGTTAGTTGCCAGTTCGGTAAGTATTGTTTTATTTCCTAATAAGCTATATATGAAGTTTTAACTGGACTTCCTATATTTCTATAATACAATGCACTATTTTCTGGCTTCGCACTTCTAATGCATTTGTTATTGCAATGCACAGCACAATGCTAAATGAAAGAATCTAAATGAGTAAATAGGTTATAAGTTCTATCTAGGCATACGCGTTTCATCGTAGTAGGCCGCATCATCACTTAACATCAGATGTGATTGCGGCCAAGCGTTTGCCTGTAATGAATTAAAAAAAAATATTAAAGAAGAAGATGAAACAAATAATAATCTCATAGTAACCGGTATAAAACATAAAGCGTACAGCAATTTAAATAAATGAAACCAGTATTTCGGCGGGACCAGTTTGGTCAGCTTATAATTATTGATTTAAAATATTTGTAAAACATTTTCAAGAATACATTACTTACCTCACTTCGAAGAAAAAAACATAAATTAGTGTATCTAATCATCCAAATCAAATTACATAAGTAAAAATAAGTAAACTAAAGAAACAATAGTATATAATTAGGTGTAGCTAAGTCCTACTATAAGCACTAATTGCATGTCCTAGCACAATTAATATATGTACCTATACTACCTGGTTTACTACCTACAATAGCACATTGTTTAATAATAAAGATGCACTTGCGGACATTGCGATCGTAATCATCTCGAGTCCACATAAAATAGAATAGAATACAATAACTTTATTTCAGTACTTAAAGCTAGGACATATAAAAAAATACAACATATAAAAAGAAACTTAATGCTAAAATACTGAAAAAGGTAATCACTCAGCTTGCAAAAAAAATAAATTAAGTAGTTAATCCGTTTTAAATTATCATCTATTTACATATTATGTATTTAACGAAAAAATAACTTAATAGCGCAGATCAAGAGTACGTCTTCAATGAAATTATTCTCTGTCGCATTATTATTGGCTTACCACTTATTATGAGGTATGTTCCATCTGTATGTTTCTACAGTTTTCCTAAAAAAAAAATATTTTGACTGACTTGACTGTTTATTTACCTTATTTTTTACTTATTATTACACTCCATTACAATTGCTAATTTAAAATTAACGGGAGATTAATCATACAATTTAGTATTTCTTATATATGTACATACAACTTAGTTATATAATGACGATAATTCTTAGACTACACTGATCTCCATAGTTCAATAAATTGAAGGCCTTTCCCTTGACCACCGACTTCGGACAGGAAAAATAGTTTGAAATTGATTCATTCTCAGTAGTAGGGATTCCCCGGTTCTGGCTCACGCCTCAGATCGTTGAAATAGTGGCGGTTCGGGGTTGGCTCGGGGAAAAAAAAAAAAAAAAAAAAAAAAAAAAAAAAAAAAAAAAAAAGGTTTTGGGGGTCGCTGAGTTCGAATCTGTCATCCTTTTTTCTCTAGCACGTACACAGCCAGAGATAGACTTTACACAGAAAAGCCCTAGATAGTTAGCTAATTACCTGCGCTCGGATTTCTATTGTTGCACTAATCACTTGCTCGCTCGACGACGGTATTGTTTACTTGCTAAGGTGATTAGGGTATTACTCATAAAAGCAAACGCTACATTTTATTTCGACTTTTTATTAACATTGAAACACAAATCAAATAATTTATGGAGAAATATATCATTGCTTAGCTCACTGCTACGAAATAATTTTATAAAATCCATCATACTATTTCCGTTATATTTGTAAAATAAATACGTCAAACTATACTCTCCACAAACTGAGGTCAAGTCATGCTGTAGCCTGTATCTATTGAAATCCCACTGTCTTGTAGTCCTGTTCAAGAAACTTCTATGATTTCCGGTAGGTGGTCGTCCATAAGAATCAAAATACTGACCAACTCCATTGCTGTCTATGTGAATGGCTACCCAATGAGAGCCTGGTTTAGTGTCAGGATCCAAATTACTTATTAAGTACACTGGTGTGTTTATATGAATAGGTAATCTGTTTGCTGGATAAACATGTTTTTCCAACATAGGATGTATTAAATGTAAATATTTTTGAATTTCGATTGTATTCATCGCAAAACTGTGATATGATCTATTTTCAAATCAATAATGTTAAGCTTCATAAGCTGAGCTTCTTTATAAACTAAGGGAAGAAATAAAATAACTGGAGTAAGGGTAAATGATTTTTATTTAATTATATTTATAACTAAGATTATACAATGTTAACTAAAACTAACTACTATAGTCTACGGTTACATTACGGTTCTTATCTATTTCAATAACATTGTCAAATTCGGCATAAACAATACAATTAATTGTCTGAGTAAGAGTAGATTCAAATCGAACCTCTAATCTAACACTACCATGTTTTATAAGATTCCAATGGGTATTTGAATTAGAGCTAAGATCAGCTGTTAGATCAAACGCTAATAAGCAGTAACCTTTTGCATATTGCTCCCTAGATATCCCATTACCTTCATTGAGAAAATGTATACCTGTCCCCGAAAAAAGTGTGTGATAAGCTGTAGTAAAAATATTACCCTCAAACGATGGTTGCAAAGCTTTTGAAGGAATTTGTTGACCATCAATGTATAAACAAAATGTATTTAAATCAAAGTTTTCGAAATTGAATGGGTTTTTAGTCAAACTTCCATTAAACGCTGCATTGTTTACAAATCCAATAATACATCTTTTAGGGACTTGTCCCAGAAAAATATTATCGAGAGTTTTTCCCTGAATACCTGAAGGTATGGTTAACACTTTGACTTCTGCTCGTGTTATCGGATATTTAGCAGTTGTAGCAGCTAACACTTTTTGATGGGCTAATAATACAGTTGGATTGATTCGTGCTCTACGAACAATAAGAGTTGCATCTGTAATGCATACTTTAAATTTTGAATCCGTTGAAGAAGTCATAAGATTAAATGATTCTCTAGACCGAACTAACATATCAAAACAATGCTAGGAATGCAAAGGAATGACTAATGAGGTGATAACTAATGCGATTACTTGTTTGAACAAGTTTTACTTACTTATCTGTGAGTACTGGTTATGGTATGCTAAAGTGATAATAAATGTGAATACGGGTTTGGACTTTTGCTTTTGTTAACTTAAAAGATTACTAATGTTCTTGATAATGTTGCAAGACTTTGTATAAAACTGGTTGAAATGCTCATTTTCAAACCATTCACATTCTCGTGTCTGTGCATTGTACTTTAGCTAGTTAAAGTGGTTCTAATATAACAGTGTAATATAAATCAGTGGTAAAAGTGATCTTTGTAATAAATCGAAGAAAAATGGAGGTAAGGTATTTTCAATATATACAATTGATGTGTAAATTAACTTCATAGCTTCAAATCTTTAATGTTTAAAAATTATGAATTTGCAGAACTCCTACAACCTAGAAGAAAATACATTCAAACAATATTACTATGCATGTTCTGATGATGATGACACTCAAGAATTAAAAATAACTAAAGATCCATCTCAAAATTTGTTAAAACGCAGTGGTGAAAGTTTGGAGACTCTATTCGAAGTCACGAAACCGAAGAAGAAGAAAGTCTCATCTACTGTATCCCGTGCGCACTGCGAGGGTGGCAATGTACTTGTTTCTACCAATGAAGATGACGCCCCCGGTGCGAAATACCTAATAAAGGTTGAGCTATACAAAATGAATGAAATTAAAAAAGTCGCTCCAACTGAACATTGGAAACATGCAATGTACCGACTAAAATATTATGCCAATGATGGCAACATAAACTACGATAGCGTCAAAAAAATTATTTATAACGTTACTAAAGAAATAACAACTAAGCCATCAAGTAAAAAATACCATTTTAATAATTAGTACTTATTGTGAATTTGTTATTGTATTATAATTGTTTCTAAGTACCTTAGGTAGTCATGTTTAGTCATACTTGTTATGAAGCCTAATTAAGTGATCACGTATTGAAGCTTTAGCCTGTTCTTCATATAAATAGCTCATACAAATACATGAATAGGATCAGTTTAGTTAAAAATTTCAACAAGTTACTTTATAATCTTAAACAAAATGGCAAACGATGATGTGAACTGTGTTAGTGTATTTTTCAATACTGGTTCTATAAACGAGGAAAAGTTATGTGACACTCTAGATACTTGTTCGATATTTGAAGACGAATACAACGAGGAGTTATACAATCATTGTGCTCTTGAAGAAAATCGTATGGTTTTTGAAGATGAATTCAATGAGGACTTATGCAATGAGTGTGTTATTGTGGAAAAAAATATAATGTAAGTAATATACATGATTTCATCAACGCTTTTATATTTTCTTGAATTTCAATTAAACTTATCTAATTTATTTTCATTTTTATAGACAACAAACTGGAGGAGCTTTAAAGAGAGTCCATAACGCTGAAAATGAAATCATCAATGTGAAACGAGGACGTTATGAAGATGGAGTATCTACTAACGCAGCGGGGTCCAACAGCGTGAATATTGAATCCATTACCAACAATGAAAGTGATCCTTCTATGGTGACATGTAGCACATGTCATGTTTCTGTTAAAAAAAGGTACTATACAAATCATTTGAAAAGTAACCAACATAAATCGAAACTTATAAAAGTTCACAATTCATTAAAAAATGTATCTGTCATTGAATCAGCTTTTGGTCAAAGAATTATTTCATATAAGATTCACAGTAAAAATGAACCTGTAAATGAATATCAAACTCCAGAACTATTTTTAAATTCTATAAAAAATGAAATTTTGTTATTGATTGAAGAATCAATTCAACAGCATACGATTTTTAAAGTTAACTTTATTTTGTATGCGGATTTCATTCAACAAACTAAAGAAGATTCTTTTCAAACGTTCGATTTCCAAACGTACAATTACATAGTTTTTCGAGGTGATGATTTAAATATTTTATTTTCATCTTTGTGTGACACCATGGCAAGTAAAATAAGTCATTTTGAAAAGAAAGATAGCGGTTGGAGTCTTAAAGAAATAAAAGCAATTGATATGAATGTAAACAAATTCAATCCACTACGTGGAACTTCGTATATTGAGTTACCAATGGACATTAGAAGAAAAAAAGCTATAGTCAACGTCAAAAATGTCGATAATTTATGTTTTAAATGGGCATTGCTTTCTGCTCTGTACCCAGTAAACAAAAATGCAGATCGAGTATCATCTTACACAATGCATTCCAATAAATTAAAATTCGACGGAGTACGTTTTCCTGTTAAATTATCTGATATACCAAAAGTTGAGCGCCTTAATAATATAAGCATCAATGTATTTGGTTTAGAGTTTAACAAAGATAAAAAGTGTCATAGTGTGGTTGGACCATTATTTTTAACAAAATCTCGCAAAGATGTTCATATCAATTTATTACTGATTTCAAACGGAACTAATAATCATTATTGTTACATAAAAAACATGTCGCGCCTTGTAAGCAAACAAATTTCCAATCAAGACCACGCAGTTTATATTTGTGATGGATGCTTGCTTCACTTTCCTACAAAACAAAGGTTGACTGATCACCAACAGCACGACTGTGCTCACATCGCTACAGAACTACCAAATGGTTGCAAAACGTTAAAAGATTGGTACGGTCAACCAACATCTAATGATAAATTGAAATTCGACAAATACCATAAAAAGTTAAAAATACCTTTTGTTATATATGCAGATTTTGAAGCTTTTTTGAACCCAATTAAGTCATGTTCTAATAATCCATCAAAATCGTATACAAGTAATACTCATTTTCATGAACCATATAGCTTTGGTTACTATATTAAATGTTCATATAATGATACATTATCAAAATATGAGACATATAGTGGGAAAAACTGTGCACAGGAGTTCATGAATCGTTTGTATAAAGATTTAAAAACGATTTGTCAAAAAAACAGTTTTCAAGTTTGTCCTAAAGCATTAACAACCAAAGAGGAAAATGAAATTTTAAATGCAACCGTGTGTCATATTTGTGAAAGTAATTTAAATGGTGAAAATACTATTGATTATGATTGGCAAACAGGTTGCTTTCGTGGAGTTGCGCATGAAATATGCACAAGAAAATTTCGACCACCACATCATATTCCAGTTTTCTTTCATAACCTAAGCAATTATGATGCTCATTTTATTGTTCATGCCTTAAATTTTGTTGAAGGTGAAATTGATGTTATCCCCCAAACAAAAGAAAAATATATTTCATTTTCAAAAACAATCAATGTTAATAATCAAAAAATCAGCTTGAGATTTGTAGATTCCATAAAATTTTTACCATGTAGTCTCGATCAGTTATCAAAAAACTTATGCAATGAACAATTTGAAACTTTAAAACGGAACTTTCTAAAATATGAAGATTTTAATCGTCTTCGAAAAAAAGGCGTTTATCCATATGAATTTATGACATCTGAAGATGTTTTGAAAAACACTACACTCCCAAGCCAAGACAAATTCTATAGTTCTCTATCTGATTCTAATATATCAGATGATGATTACAATCATGCTAAAGATATTTGGCAACACTTTCGTTGTCGAAATATGTTAGACTATTCCAATATATACCTCAAAACTGATGTCTTATTGTTAACAGATGTTTTTGAAAGCTTTAGAACTTTATGTTTAAAAACATATGGTTTAGATCCAGCTCATTACTATACAGCACCTGGGCTAAGTTGGGATGCTATGTTAAAATATACTCAAATAGAGTTGGAACTGTTGACAGATTTTGAGAAGGTGGCTTTTATTAGAGCCGGTATACGAGGTGGTGTATCGCAATGTAGTAATCGCTATGCAAAAGCTAATAATGAGTTCATGGATGATTATGATAAAGATAAGTCAAAATCATTCTTAACTTATTTTGATGCGAATAATCTTTACGGTTGGGCTATGTCTCAATACCTTCCAGTTGGAGGTTTTGAATGGGTAAATGTTGATACAAATTTCAATGTTTCGGAAAACGCGGAATACGGATTTATTTTAGAAGTAGATTTAAAGTATCCTGATGAACTTCATGATTTACATTCAGATTTACCTTTGTGCCCCGAAAACATACAAATTGGTAATTCAAAAGATATCAAATTAGTACCAAACCTAAATAATAAAACCAAGTATAAAATTCACTATAGGAATTTGAAACAGTGCATTGCAATGGGTATGATACTGACAAAAGTTCATCGGATCTTAAAATTCAAACAACAAGCTTGGTTAAAAAAATATATTGATTTGAATACTACTTTAAGAACATCTGCTAAATCTAATTTTGAAAAAGATTTTTATAAATTAATGAATAATTCAGTTTTTGGGAAGACAATGGAAAATATTGAAAAAAGGGTAAACGTTAAATTATTAACACACTGGGAAAATAAAGGTAAAGTTCTTGGTGTACAAGATCTAGTAGCAAAACCAGAGTTTCACAGTTCAGCTATATTTGGTGAAAACTTAGTTGCAGTTCAGTTAAAGAAAATGAAATTATTTCATAATAAACCCATTTACTTAGGTTTTTGTATCTTAGATATTTCGAAAACTTTAATGTATGATTTTCATTATAATTTTATGCTTAAAAAGTTTAAGACTAGTATTAAGTTATTGTACACTGATACTGATAGTTTGATTTATCATATTTTCACTGACAATTTTTATGAAGATATTAAACCGGATCTTTCTTCAAAGTTTGATACTTCTGATTATCCAGATGACAATATATTTAATTACCCCAAACTAAATAAAAAAAAGGTTGGTTTTTTTAAAGATGAAAATAATGGAAAAATATTTCGGGAGTTTGTTGGATTAAGATCTAAAATGTATGCATTAGATGTTGAAAATAATTTCGTTTCAAAAGCTAAAGGTGTAAAAAAATGTGTTACAAAAAATTTGAAAATGGAAAATTATAAGTCTTGTCTATTAAACAAAAACATTCAGTATGGAACCATGGTTCTATTTAAATCTCTTAAACATAAAATATTTACGCAGCAAGTAAATAAAATATGTTTGTCATATAATGATACTAAAAGATATATTTTACCTAATAATATTGACACATTAGCTTGGGGTCATTATAAGTTAAGATAAGGATTCTATTGTATTGTAATAAACATGTTTGTACAAAAATGTTAATGAATTAATGTAATTATCGTTTAAGTAATAAGTATTAGCAACTAATGTACATATTATTTAATGTAAACTTCAGAACTAGATTATTATTATTTTTTAAAATATTGTTGTGTACTCTTTTTGATAAAATATAAATAATTGCTATTTTAACATTCGTTTCATTATTTTCACGAACCTCTCAGAATCAACACTAAAATAATAAAAATAAAAATGTTTCATTTTATTCATCCATTTACGGCAATAGTGGCTGGTCCAAGTGGATGTGGGAAATCTAATTTCGTAACAAATTTTTTAAAGTATGTGAAAGAAATGTGTAGTGTTGAATTTATCCAAATTACTTGGTGTTTTGACGAAATGCAACCATTGTATAACCTTAAAAATATAAACTATTGCCAAGGAATCCCAGATCTCAGTATGTTTGATGGGAAGGGTGCTCAACTTGTAATCATTGATGATCTCATGAGAGAATCTGATGGACGCATTGTTGATATATTTACAAAAGGAAGTCATCATAGAAACTTAAGTGTTTTTTATATAACACAAAACTTATTTCATCAAGGTAGAGGTCAGAGAGATATATCTTTGAACTCTGGCTATATAATTTATTTTAAAAACCCACGTGATAAAACTCAAATTCGGTATTTAGCACGACAAGTATCACCAGAAAATACAAAGTTTATGGAAGATTCTTACAATGATGCAACTAAAGAACCGCATGGATATTTGATGATAGATTTAAAACAAGATACAAGTGATGTATGTCGTTTTAAAACCAAAATATTTCCTTCAGATAGATATTGCACTGTTTATGTTCCAACGAAATTATATAAATATGCAAAGAATAATCAAATTTCTGTCATTCATAAATAATGCATCAAACCTTGAAGACGCATAAAGATTTACTTAGTGCTTTACATACACTAAAACCAAAATATCAGAAAGCACTTTTAAAATCTTGTGATGAAGAAGAAATTAATTGTATTTGTGAATGCATTCATAACGTTTTAAAGGGAAAAGTACCTCTTGAAGAAAGTGCTAAGAAAAAATTAAAGAAATATAAAGATCTACTTCGCAAACTAGTACGAAAAAGCACTAATCAAATCCGTAAGCGTTTGATTATCCAAAAAGGAGGTTCTTTTTTACCGATAATATTGGGGTCAATATTAGCTTCATTAGTTAGCTCTATTGTGTGAAAAAATGGAACACGCTAAAAAAATGTTATTAATTGATCCAAGTGTAATCGAAAAAATGAATCAACATGAATCTGTTGATAACCCTATGTCTCGGTTAGATGCTGAAATGCAAAACATTTTGAAAACTGACATGGAAGATAGAAAAAAATGTATATTATATTTACAAATTTTGCAAAGATACTTACATTTTTCTGAAGAAGGACGGCAACCTTTTGAAATACCTTTAGTTTCGAAAATTTTGAAAACTGAAAGAGGGGATGAAATTGTGGAGGAGGGTGCGATGGAAAATAAAAACAAAAATGCTGAATCAAAAAAAGTAGTTGCTGATCAAACATCAAACGAAGACGAGGAACAGGAAAATATTTCAGACTTGAATAAAAATATTTACTCTCCCAAACACATCCTCAGCTTGATACCCAAAACATATGTTAAAAAAGGTGAGAGATTGTTATATTTGCTATTTGCCAATAAAGATATAATAAGTTGGGATCATGACGGTACAATCACTGTAAACAAAGAAAAAGTTTCTGGAAGTAATATTATTGACTTAGTAAATGATGTTTTGAGACCACTTAAAAGAAATGATCCAGTAGGATGGCAAAAATTTGTACAAGCCTTGAAAGATATTAAAGTACCACTTATTTACATTGGAAATACAAAAAGACTTGATTTTATGAAACAGCTTGAGCTAAATAAATCATGTGAAGACGAGGAATTTTCAACACCAATTACTAGAAGAGTCAGACCAAGGATTGATTGGGAAAAATGGAGTCCTTATTAGAAATAAATAACATTTACTACAACCCATCACACCCTGCTGGTTATGCCAGTATAGATAAACTAACTAAAGCTATGAAAGGTAAAATGAAAAGAGAAGATGTTAAAAGATGGTTACAATCACAAGAAACCTATACGCTACATAAACCGGTTCATAGAAAGTTTCCACGAAACAAATATGTTTTATCTAATCTTAATGAACTTTGGCAGGCTGACTTGAGTGATATGAGAACTTATTCAAAATATAACAATGGTTTTAATTACATTCTTTGTGTTATAGATGTATTTACTAAATATGCATATGCTCGTCCCTTGAAAAATAAAAACTCTGAATCTATTAAATCATGTTTTGACAGTATATTTAATGAATCTAATACAACACCGACTCATATACAGTCGGACAAAGGAACTGAGTTTGTTTCTAAAGATGTTCAAAGATTCTTCAAATCGAAAAATATTAATTACTATACAACAAATAACCCTGATATCAAAGCTAGCATTGTAGAAAGATTTCAAAGAACACTCAAGATGAGAATGTGGCGCTATTTTACTCATGAAAATACATACAAATATATTGATATTTTGCAAAATTTAATATATGCATATAATCATAGCTATCATTCAAGTATCAAGATGTGTCCCTGCGATGTGAATAAAAATAATATAATGACTGTCTGGAATAACTTATATGATAGAAAAAATGTTCTGAGTATCACAAGTACTGCTTTACCAAAACTTCGTATTGGAGACTATGTCAGAATAACAAAGTATAAGCATATATTTCAAAAAGGTTATGAATCTAATTGGAGTGATGAAATATTTATTATAACTTCAATAATAGAACGGTCTCCAATGGTTGTGTACACTTTACAAGATTTAAAACAAGAAGCCATAGTTGGAACTTTTTATGAAAAGGAATTACAGAAAGTATCTTATGACCCCACCTCGAAGTATAAAATAGATAAAATAATTAGTTCACGCTATTCTGGTAACAGAAAGCAAGTGTTGGTGAAGTGGAAAGGTTATCCAGATAAATTTAATAGTTGGGTTCCTATTTCTGAGTTGTCAGAAATATGATAAAAGAAAGTTTTTATTTAACTTTACTTAGTAATAGTTCCATGGAATATTTTCCAGACAACATGACTACAAGATTCTCAACAAAATTACCGAAATCTATAAAACTTGAAGGAGAATGGTCAGTTGGAGTTGTTGAATTTCAATATCCCTGTACAATGTATACTGTACAAGAACATGAAAATATAATTTACATAACAAAATTACAAATGATGCCTCTAGAAGTTAAACCTTCTTTAGTGTTTTACAAGGTTCACATTCCAGCAACAAATTATGATAATATTAATCATATTTTAACTGCAATTAATAATATAAAGGAAAAAATTAAATTTCGGTATGATGAAATATCCAAGTATGTCTCTGTCGCTGTTATGGATGAATCTATCAAATCAGTAACATTATCACCTAAGTTAGGTATACAACTTGGATTTGAACCGAACAGAAATCTTGTGAGTAACTTTTTAGGTAAATGCCCCGCAAATTTACATTTAGGATTACCTTATCAATTGTTTGTTTATTGTGATATTATTGAACCTCAGATAGTAGGAGATGTTATGACACATTTATTGAGAATTATACCATTGGATCCTTCGAAATATATTTATGGGGCAAATAAAATGCATGTCTTCTCACCCCCTCACTATTTACCTGTTATGCGTAGAGAGTTTGATACCATCGAAGTAGATATAAGATCTAACACGGGTCAAAAAATACCATTTCAGTTTGGTACAGTGTGTGTTAAGCTTCATTTCAAAAAAATATAATGTATCACCATAATAATATGACTTGTCCATATGAACATTATTACTCACATCAAGCTGGTTCGGGGATCGGAGTGATCTATAAAGGTGCACCCTATCAACGTGGTCATGGTATCGGTAGTTTTTTAGGTGGATTGTTTAGATCTGTTCTACCATTACTTTCTAGTGGAGCAAAAGTTATTGGTAAAGAAGCTTTAAACGCTGGTGTTGGTCTTCTATCAGACATGGTTAGCGCTCGCCCCATGGAGGATTCTATAAAATCTAGACTGAAAGAAGCAAGTTTAAATTTGAAAAGGAAGGCGGATAATAAAATAGATAGATTAAATATGTCGGGCTCGGGATATAAAATAAAAAGGAAACGACTATCTTCATACAGTCTACCACCAACTGTTAAGGAGAAAGCTGCTAAAAGAGCGAGAGCTGACAATTTAAAAGACATATTTTCATAAAATTAAAATAAAAAATGTCATTTCTGCATAGTCATTCTTGTGAGTGTATTAAGTCAGAGTTGGATTTATTCGCTTTACCATCAACGCAAACCAGCATAGAAAGTGGGTTATGGATACACTACAAACCTATTTCATCCCTCGCTGACGATGGCCCCATTGAGTTTCAAGTACCAGGGACTGGAGATGACTATATAGATTTATCACATACATTGATTCACATAAAAGCTAAAATAGTCAACCTGGATTCGACCAAAATAACATCATCAAGCATTGTAGCACCAGTCAATAATTGGCTTCATTCTCTTTTCAATCAACTAGATGTTTATTTGAATCAGAAGCTTGTATCACCTCCAAACAATACATATGCCTATCGTGCTTACATAGAAACCTTATTGAACTATGCTCCTGCAGCCAAAGAATCTCACTTGACTTGTGCTCTTTGGTATCAAGATACAGCCGATAAAATGAACTCAACCGATGAAAAAAATGAAGGATTTACTAAAAGGCAAGAGCTAGCTTGTGAAAGTAAAGAAATAGAAATGATTGGTCATCTGCATGGTGATATATTTAACCAAGAAAAGTTTTTAATTAATGGAGTAGAAATGAGTGTTAAATTAGTTCGGTCTAGAGAATTGTAGTGTACATAGAATATTATTAGCATAGTATTGTAGTTAATTATTAAGCAAAATAAATATTATAATTTCGTTACTTCATTTAGTTAGGGCAAATATTTAGATACGGTTAGGTAGGATAGCTAGGTAGATAATTAATAAGTAAGTAATATTATATACACGTAGGATAGATAATTAGGTTAAAATAAGTAGAAAATAAGCTAGCTGTAAGAAACAATATTGTAGGGAACGCGCGCTCGGCCAATCAGGAGCCTCGAAATACCGACCGCCGTTCTCCGCTAGGTATTGCCTCCAGCGCCGGACGAGGCTCGGCTACTATATAAATAGGACGATTTTCTCAATAAAATTACAGTATTATTCAAGTCGTCTTTCAATCATCATCTCCACTAGTAGCTCCAAACAACCCCAACAATGGTGACCCCGCAGCAGCACTCGCAGCCTTCAGACACTGAAGAGAAGACGACGTTTGGGATCGGAGCAGACATATTCCCCGTGTCCATTCAATCGAGGATACTACCTTTCTGGAGGGAATATCCGAGATTATGGTTCGCGCAGTTCGAAGCCCTCATAGAACCTTCGAAGATTGGAGATGATCAGAAATTCCGTTACGTGCTAAGCGTATTGCAGCAGACCGATGTACAACAAATCGGAGACATCCTACTGAACCCACCATCGGTGGGCAAATACCTCGCTTTGAAGAACCGTTTACTCTCCGTGTATCAAGAATCAGAAGCTAAACAATTACAAAAACTACTGAGCGGACAAGAGCTAGGAGACCAGAAGCCAAGCCAGCTACTCCGAAAGATGAGGGACCTCGGCGGCAGCATGGTCAAGGACGACGCACTGAAGGTTTTATGGCTTAATCAGCTGCCTACCTCTGTGCGGGCCGTACTGTCAGTCAACGAAGAGTCATCGCTGAACACACTGGCTACCATGGCGGACAAAATGACTGAACACATGGAACCACAAATCGCGGCAATATCCACGCTGAACCACACCACAAGTCCACAGTTCGAGTTGCTTTCAAAACAGATCGAGAAACTCACCCTGGAAGTCGCTGAGCTACGAGGGAGACAAACGTATCGCCGTCCCGCTCACCACTGGCGCGGGCGTTCACGTTCGAAATCAACCAATGGGAGCGAGCGAAAACCAACGGACCCAGATTGGTTATGTCGCTATCACTTCAGATTCAGGAAACAAGCAAGAAGATGTGAATCACCGTGCGCATGGAAGGAAACTAAGCCGTCGGAAAACTAGAAGAGACATCGCGTACGGCGGGCACCGATGTCAACAGCTACAAGATGAACCGCCTAAGCGTCACCGACCGTCAAAGTGGTGAACGTTTTCTCATCGATACCGGCGCCGAAATCTCAGTCATCGCAGTGAAGATGAAGAAGTCAACCCCGTCAGAACTCAAGCTTTACGCCGCAAATGGAAGTTGCATACATACCTACGGAGAGAAGACACTACAACTGAACCTGGGCCTACGGCGTAACTACACGTGGACTTTCGTGATCGCCGACGTCAAACGATCTATCATCGGAGCCGATTTCCTGCGACACCACAATATCCTGGTGGACCTAAAAGGAGGAAGACTGATAGACGGGCTGACCAGGCTATCTATCAAGACCCTCTCCACCTACAGCGAGGAAGAAACAACTATCCATGTCATCAATGAGAACCATCCCTACGCGGAAATTTTAAAGAAATACCCGGACATTCAGAAACCCATGTCGATGAAGAAGGCAGCATCGCATGACGTCACACACCACCTAGACACCACTGGACCACCTATACACGTGAAGCCACGACCGCTACCACCGGACATGTACATCGAAGCGAAGAAGGAATTCGAGCGACTGGCAGAAATGGGCATCTGTCAACCATCAAGCAGTCCCTGGGCAAATCCTATGCACATTGTGAAGAAGAAGAACGGGCAACTACGAGTCTGCGGAGATTATCGACGCCTCAACGCTATGACAACTCCGGACCGGTACCCCATACCAAGAATACAGGACTTCACGTTCAGACTACATGGAAAGAAAATATTTTCGAAGATCGATATCAAGAAAGCCTACTACTGGATACCTATGGCAAGCAAGGAAGACATACAGAAATCAGCCATAACCACGCCCTTTGGCCTTTGGGAATTTAAGTCTATGACTTTCGGACTTCGCAATGCAGCACAGACGTTCCAGCGCTTCATGCATCAAGCTCTCCGAGGACTAGATGATTTCACCTTCGCCTACATCGACGACTTGCTAATTTTTTCATCGGACGAAGCGGAACACAAGCGCCACCTACATGAAGTTTTCAAAAGATTAGAAGAGTACGGGCTGAGCATAACCACAGAAAAATGCGAGTTTGGCAAGAAGTGTCTTACTTTCCTCGGCTACATCGTATCAGAACAAGGCATACAACCCACGGAAGACAAGACAGAAGCCATATCATCGTTCCCTAAACCACAGACAGTAGAAGAATTACGAAGATTCCTGGGAATGTTGAATTTCTATCGAGACACACTACCTAAGCAAGCGGAAAAACAACGAGAACTCAACAAGTACCTACATAACACGAAGAAAAAAGACAAAACACCGATCATATGGACGCCGGAAGCTGAGGAAGCCTTCAAACAATGTCGCGACAGCATCAAGGAAGCGGCCACATTGTCACATCCAGTTCCCGGAGCACCTCTGCACATAATGACGGACGCCTCAGACAAATGCATGGGAGCTGTTCTACAACAGAAACAAGAAAACATTTTGAAGCCAATAGCATTCTACTCGAAGACACTCAGCGAAGCTCAACAGAAGTACAGCGTGTACGACCGCGAACTTCTAGCGATCTACACCGCTGTGAAACATTTTCGTCGTTACATCGAAGGACTCGACGTCGTGATCTACACTGACCACAGACCACTCACGTACGCCTTGAAGAAACCACCAAGCAACAGCGATACACCACGAAGAGACCGTCAATTACAGTTCATCAGCCAGTTCTGCACAGACATCAAGTACATAAAAGGAGAAGAAAATACCGTCGCTGACACGCTCTCAAGACTCGAAGAAATAACTTGCGCTTCATCAATCGACTACAATCGCCTGGCTGAGGATCAACAAAAAGACATCGAGCTACAAATACTCAGAAAAAAATCAAACTTGAAATTTGCTACGATGAATCTACCAGGCGTTACACTACCTATAACGTGCGAGATGACCACCGGAAAACCAAGACCGTACCTACCTACATCTATTCGAGAAACAGCGTTCAAAGCACTTCACGAGTTGAGCCACCCCGGGATACGAAGCACACGGAAACAGATGACATCACGATACTTCTGGCCTAGTATGAACACTGACGTCGCGCAATGGACACGTACCTGCGTTGGATGTCAAAGAAGCAAAGTGACGCGCCACACTGTCACTCCACTTGGAAACTTTCAAGACTCTGGAAGATTCGACCACGTACACGTCGACATCGTTGGACCACTTCTACCATCCGAAGAAAACCAGTACATCGTAACCATGATCGATCGCCGAACAAAATGGCCTGAAGCCGTCCCTGTACAAAACATCACCGCAGAAACAGTCGCCAGAGCAGTATACGAACACTGGATATGCAGATTTGGATGCCCACTACGCATCACAACAGATCAAGGACGACAATTCGAATCAACGCTATTTCAAGCCCTTATGAAGAAATTGGGAGTGGAACGCCTACGTACTACAAGCTACCACCCTCAATCAAATGGACAAATCGAGAGATGGCACCGGACACTCAAAGCAGCACTAATGGCACGAGGAGCAACCAGCAACTGGACCAAAGAAATCCACACCGTTTTATTTGGACTGCGTGCCTCACTTCACAAAAACACCGACCTGAGTCCGGCCCTGCTCACCTATGGATCGACGCTAAGACTTCCTGCAGATTTCTTCTCACCTACAAACGGGAAGGAGAATGAACAAGACTTCGTGCGAAAATTGACGGAGACAATGGCATCATTAGCGCCACACGCTCAAGAACAGCAACAACAGCGCACACCATTCGTACACAAGGATCTAGCTACATGTACGCATGTTTTCCTACGCGTCGACAGAGTCAGAAAACCACTTACACCACCATATGAAGGCCCATACAAAATCATCGAAAGAAGAAATAAATGCTACCAGATACAACTACCTAATCGTACCACAGTCGTTTCCATGGATCGCTTGAAGCCTGCCTACATCTACAATGAGATTGCGCACGAGCTACCGTCAGCCAGTACCGAGACTGCGGCGACCAATCACAGCGCGGCAGCATCACCTACGCCATCCACGAGTCTGCGGCAGGAACGGGAACCTTACGTCACGCGATCCGGCCGAGTCGTTCATCGTACGGTACGATTCACTTGAAGGGGGATAATGTAGTGTACATAGAATATTATTAGCATAGTATTGTAGTTAATTATTAAGCAAAATAAATATTATAATTTCGTTACTTCATTTAGTTAGGGCAAATATTTAGATACGGTTAGGTAGGATAGCTAGGTAGATAATTAATAAGTAAGTAATATTATATACACGTAGGATAGATAATTAGGTTAAAATAAGTAGAAAATAAGCTAGCTGTAAGAAACAATATTGTAGGGAACGCGCGCTCGGCCAATCAGGAGCCTCGAAATACCGACCGCCGTTCTCCGCTAGGTATTGCCTCCAGCGCCGGACGAGGCTCGGCTACTATATAAATAGGACGATTTTCTCAATAAAATTACAGTATTATTCAAGTCGTCTTTCAATCATCATCTCCACTAGTAGCTCCAAACAACCCCAACAGAATCATTTAATCTTATGACTTCTTCAACGGATTCAAAATTTAAAGTATGCATTACAGATGCAACTCTTATTGTTCGTAGAGCACGAATCAATCCAACTGTATTATTAGCCCATCAAAAAGTGTTAGCTGCTACAACTGCTAAATATCCGATAACACGAGCAGAAGTCAAAGTGTTAACCATACCTTCAGGTATTCAGGGAAAAACTCTCGATAATATTTTTCTGGGACAAGTCCCTAAAAGATGTATTATTGGATTTGTAAACAATGCAGCGTTTAATGGAAGTTTGACTAAAAACCCATTCAATTTCGAAAACTTTGATTTAAATACATTTTGTTTATACATTGATGGTCAACAAATTCCTTCAAAAGCTTTGCAACCATCGTTTGAGGGTAATATTTTTACTACAGCTTATCACACACTTTTTTCGGGGACAGGTATACATTTTCTCAATGAAGGTAATGGGATATCTAGGGAGCAATATGCAAAAGGTTACTGCTTATTAGCGTTTGATCTAACAGCTGATCTTAGCTCTAATTCAAATACCCATTGGAATCTTATAAAACATGGTAGTGTTAGATTAGAGGTTCGATTTGAATCTACTCTTACTCAGACAATTAATTGTATTGTTTATGCCGAATTTGACAATGTTATTGAAATAGATAAGAACCGTAATGTAACCGTAGACTATAGTAGTTAGTTTTAGTTAACATTGTATAATCTTAGTTATAAATATAATTAAATAAAAATCATTTACCCTTACTCCAGTTATTTTATTTCTTCCCTTAGTTTATAAAGAAGCTCAGCTTATGAAGCTTAACATTATTGATTTGAAAATAGATCATATCACAGTTTTGCGATGAATACAATCGAAATTCAAAAATATTTACATTTAATACATCCTATGTTGGAAAAACATGTTTATCCAGCAAACAGATTACCTATTCATATAAACACACCAGTGTACTTAATAAGTAATTTGGATCCTGACACTAAACCAGGCTCTCATTGGGTAGCCATTCACATAGACAGCAATGGAGTTGGTCAGTATTTTGATTCTTATGGACGACCACCTACCGGAAATCATAGAAGTTTCTTGAACAGGACTACAAGACAGTGGGATTTCAATAGATACAGGCTACAGCATGACTTGACCTCAGTTTGTGGAGAGTATAGTTTGACGTATTTATTTTACAAATATAACGGAAATAGTATGATGGATTTTATAAAATTATTTCGTAGCAGTGAGCTAAGCAATGATATATTTCTCCATAAATTATTTGATTTGTGTTTCAATGTTAATAAAAAGTCGAAATAAAATGTAGCGTTTGCTTTTATGAGTAATACCCTAATCACCTTAGCAAGTAAACAATACCGTCGTCGAGCGAGCAAGTGATTAGTGCAACAATAGAAATCCGAGCGCAGGTAATTAGCTAACTATCTAGGGCTTTTCTGTGTAAAGTCTATCTCTGGCTGTGTACGTGCTAGAGAAAAAAGGATGACAGATTCGAACTCAGCGACCCCCAAAACCTTTTTTTTTTTTTTTTTTTTTTTTTTTTTTTTTTTTTTTTTTTTCCCCGAGCCAACCCCGAACCGCCACTATTTCAACGATCTGAGGCGTGAGCCAGAACCGGGGAATCCCTACTACTATTCTCTTTTAATTAAATGTCGCGCACGTTCGATACAGGGTGTACGAAGATTACTCTCGGTTTGTACTACCAACGCGCCCTAGTGTATGATCCTATAGCTAAAAATAACTGTAGGCCTATCCCAGCCTCTCAAAATCTGCCAAGTTTTAAATAACGTTTAATTTCAAGTAAAAACTCATCGGTATTCTGTGGCATTTCTTGTGGACTGATGTGATTGACATTAATAGTATTTAATACAGCTGTCCACAGTCCACAAAATCAGTCCATAAATCAGTCCACAAAATATGCCAATAATATGCACAGAATACCAATGAGTTACTATAGAAACTGAAAGTGATTTAAAACCTGGCAGGTTTTGAGAGGCTAGGACAGGCTGTAGTTAACAAAAATAAATTATATACGGATGTAATTCAAGCTACCTTTAGGTAAATCCCCGAATCTAAACGTGATTAATTTCCAACGCACCTGAATGGCCTCAAATATTTGATTTTACATAATAAATGGTAATAATGATATGTTCGGTCATGGTTGATGATTGTGGTAATTTTAGGCTATAAGTTATGTTTATTTTTTTATAACCGAAACAACTACGGACTTCATTTCAAAGCAACCTTTTTCTAAGTTTAAACGTTAATAAAACATTTTAACAAAAAAAAACTGTTAAAAAAACGAAAAAGCAAATATTTATACCTTTTTTTTTATTCTATTCTAAGTTTTTAAACTTATGCTAGTAATCCTAGCAAATTTAAATGAATAACAAGTAAAAAAATATTACTTTGATAAAATCATTATTCATGTACCTACCTTTTATTTACTCAGGTAGGTAGTAGGTACCTACAGTGCCTAATTACCGAGGAGGTCAAGTATGATGTGTAAACTGAGTTGTGTATTGCGTACGAATGAGAAAACAAACAAGAAGTTTATTTCTACATTTACACTTTAATAATATTAAAGACGAAAGATTTGTATTTGTTTGACACACAAATACATATGTTTGTAATGAATAAACTCAAAAACTGCAGCGCCGATTTCAAAAATCTTTCACCATTATAGAGCTGCATACGTCCTGAGTAACAAGGAGTATCTTTGTTGCTAGAAAAGTAATGTCTACACGTGCGAAGCCGAGACGGGCCGCTAGTTTAATTATACATATAATAGTTATTTTAAATAAATACTTAACAACATTAAAATAATACCAAATTATAACATTAAATAAAAACATACTTCAGAAAAATAATTACTTTCTCATAATGAAATCAAAAAATATTATGTGAATGGGAATAAATATACACTAAATAATAAAGGGAAGTAAATATTAATCCATTCTACCCCGTAAACAACGACTTAAATAAACTACGTAGTATATACCAATAATAAAAATCTAATTAATTTATAATTTATTTGTATGTAAACTTTTTACACACTGTGTATACTTTTTTGTAGGTAATCAAGTGACAGATCAAGTTTATTTTTAGAACCAAACAACTTCACAGGTAGCTGCATTAATTAATTAGAAGCCAAGTAAAAACTTTTATAAATAAGAATCTTATTATATGTTATATATTGTTGAATATATTTTACATCAATTGATATAACTTTTTTATTTAAGTACGTTAACGGATAACAATAAATAGCCCATCTAGTGCTAAGTGGTAACAATGTTAAGTAATAGCACCTTGAGATGAAAGGGTGCCTGTAATGAGGGTTTTCTATATTTTTTCTGCCACTAGGCGGCGCTACGTAGGCGTCAGGTCCAAACATCTATCAAATAGCACAGAGTCGTAGATACTGAACTTAAATTATTGAAAAAAAATAAAGGAATGATTTTAAGAATAAATAAACCAAAAAATATATACTTAGAGAATTACAATGAGGGTTTTCTGAAATGATCTCCGTGAGATGGCAGGACTGTAGCGTCAGGTCCAATCTGTCTGGACTGTCAAAATACATACAAAAATTGTAGCGCCGCCTAGTGGCAGAAAAAGTATAGAAAACCCTCATTGCGCCGGCATCGGCATCCCTTTAAGCAGAGGCTGGAGCTAGTGAAAGAAAAAGGTACGGTGGTAGTACTTCTCTTTACTGGTAGTACCTACTGCCTCTTAAAGTTCGTAAAGTGTTACTCTTTCACAAATGAATACATCATATACATCGAATACATACATAGTATCTTGCTTTTTTTGACGTGGAGACGATAGCCTTTTGTAATTATTCCTGTAAATAGAGCCTCAAGTACTAATACGGCTATCTAAGGTCAACGATTTTCCTTGTTCCGTTCAGGGAACACGAATAAATGTGACAATTGTAAACGTATCGAAACAGTGACTGAGATACACTGCCCGTCAACATCAGCTTTACTGTTGAACATTGCAGCGAAGCGCGCAGTGTGTTTTAAATACGTTACGATTGTCACATTTATTCGCGCTCAGCCCTCAGAGCTTGCACAATCTTTTACAATGGAAACAATCAGCTGGATATGAATAAGATTTTGTAATCTAAATGGTTCATTGATTGTCTAACGGCTAAAATAATAGACTTCACAATCCAAGAGATCACATAGTTTTGGATCTTGATAATGAAGAAAACTATTCTTACACAGCTTAAACTTAAACTTTGGTCTTAATGGGCATTTGCACACAGCTTCATACCTGCACAGCTAAATATTAATAGCATTTAAACTCTATTTCCTACTTCTAACTTAATTTGTCGAATTATAGAAACTAAGTTGCCGTTTTAGGTATTTTACTTTAATCAAAAAGGTAGCTTAGTTTCCCTAATCATATGATCACATGTGACTATAACTGAGTGTGCTTACTTTGATATTTGTATGTAACTAACATATATTATACTTCACTTAATAACAGATCATATAAACTAGTAAGTAATTAAATTATATCGAGGTTCAATATTCTGAGCTTTTGTATTGTTTATTCTTTGGTAGGTCACCTCTAAATGCTTCCGCAGGATTCTTCCAACAAGATAGCCGACAGCCCTTCAACCTAGCTAAAGGTATCGGCAACTTCAGAGAAGTCCTCAGCGGCCTCAGAAACCATGGTCGACCTGTCCAAAACGGTCGACCAAACTACCCTCAGAACCAAAACGACTATAACCAACGACCAGTATCGTTCCCCACTTCCTCCCCTGAAGAGGCACCGAATTACGGCCAAGGGAATTACCAGAATCCACCTCAACAAGAAAGCCAGAACCCTTATCCTGATCAGAACCAAGGCCAAAATTACCAAGGACAAAACAGTCAGCCCAATCAGAATTACCAAGGGCAAAACAATTACCAAGGACAAAACAGTCAATCCGATCAGAATTACCAAGGGCAAGACAATTACCAAGAACAAAACAGTCAGACCAATCAGAATTTCCAAGGGCAAGAAAATTACCAAGGACAAAACAGTCAGCCAGGCCAAGGACAAGCAAACTATGGGAACAATGACGGATATGAAAACCAAGATCAAAGTTCTCAGGCAGGTCAAGGGAACGTCAACGTCGTGAATAATGACGGCTCTCAGTACCAGAACCAAGATGGCGCCCAACAAGGCCAGGGAAATGTCAACTTTGACAGCAATGATGGATCCAGTGCAGGTAGAGTTAATCTTAAACGAATATGGACCGCATTTAAAACACAAAATAAAACCAGAAAGTTGAAGTTGGTATTTCCACTATTAATTAATCTTTTATATTTAGCTGCACCGGCGTCAACGTTGACATTCAACTATCGGATTCTACAAAAGAATAGAACAAGAACTTATAGGTACTTGAAATGTCATTTCTTAAAGATATTTTGACAAACTTTTGAAACGCGTTCTATTTTTTAATATTTAAAGTATTTCAACTTGATAGAACTCTTTTTGAAGAGATTCTTAAACAGACATTTACTTGTTACTTAAGAACCTAAAAGTGGAACGTACCAAGTCTTATAGCCTTAAAAAGTCTTACAATCATTTTGCAGTCTTAAATCAGGTTTCTGCTTGTCGGGAATAGACGTTTTACACCCTATACATTGTATTTTCCGTTGGCAATCAACAGGATCCTATGACGGACCTAACGATCAGGTGGACTTCACCCAGGATACCACTCCAGCGCCTGAAACAAGAGTCACCCCCAGTTTTGAGTCTAGGAACAACTTTAACTTCGATCCTGTCCCTACATTCCGTAAGTTAGTCTTTTAAAGATGTCTGATAGCTGGTGATAAAGTAAAAGTAAAGTAAAAAGTCTATTTCACAGAAAAATGACAACTTATCTTATAGTAACCCCAATAGCGCACTAGCGGCCAGGCCGCAGCGGCCTGGCCGCGCGACTGGCCGCAAGGGTTGCGATTTGCAACGCGGCCAAAACGGCGGCCACGATCGTCAGTTGTCGATATTGTCGATCAACAATACGTGCGGCCACCGCGGCTAGTGCGCGCACACTGGTGATTTAACTACAAAACAATTGATCTCAGTGGCCGCAGCGGCCAGCGACCGAACACTGGCCGCAAATGTGTCGCGTCGATCTCGCTGGCCGCTGCGGCTCGGTGTGGCCGCTGGCCGCGTGCGGCCAGGTGCGCGTGCTCTATGGCGATTTCATACTAATGTATGTATCTCGATGGCCGCTGCGGCGTGGCCGCTGCGGCCTGGCCGCTAGTGCGCTATTGCTCGATTGACATCATGTTGTAGCAAAAATAATAGGTTCTTGCTGCCTACAATTTAACAAGTCATACTGGCCCTATACTAGGCAGAAACCTGTGTGATAGGTACCACTGTGCGAGTTATGTGGTTAGAAGGTGTTGTGCAGCCTATTGTGGTTGAAGTTGAGTTTGTGTTGGTGTGAATGTTAGGTTGGTACTAAGTACTCATCATCAGCCTATATCAGTCCACTGCTGGACGTAGGTATCTCTTAAAACGCGCCACTGAGCCCGGACTTCGTCTCTTGTTCATCCAGTGTTATACAGCTTGGTACTAGTTAGAGAACTAGTTTTGGAAAAAGGTTGAAAGTAGGCTTGTACCCAAAAACGGGTGATCCCACATTACGGGTATAAATAACAATTAATTGCCTAGAAAATAAATAATAGATATTAATTTAAAATTATGTTATACTAGCTGTACCCGCCGCGACTTCGTCCGCGTGCCGTTTTAAGAGATTTTGCGATAACCCATTACCATTACTATCTTCTTATGAAAGAAATTGAAGGTAAAATGCAGTCTAAGAAGGAAAACTTAGTACTTATTATTAAAACCGGGCAAGTGCGCACGAAGATTTTCGTACCGTATCTATGACCCGTTGCCCTTATCAATATCGAATAAATAAAATTTACGTATATATATAAGCCCCCTTGAATATTAATTATGCGTGATAGTTAGAGAATTTAAAATAGACAGAAATTAAACACTCAGTAATACGATCTAGTTTTACCCTTTGGTTACCAAACCCTAAAAACCCAATAACGTAAACTACTAAAACATAAGTAATCAAAACTCACTAAATTACCGTTACCGTATGTAAATAAATCAGGCCAAGTGCGACTCGGACTCGCCCGCTATAAGTTCCTTACCATACCTATGTAAACGATTAAGAAAAAAAAACATATTTTGTACCTATGCGAACCCTCTAAGCATGTTCTGTTTTTAAGTATTTGATAACTATGCCATAGCCGATGATTTTGCAAGGGTCCGGTTAATGTATAACCATGGAAAGCACGACCCGGAATGTACGACCACGGAAAGCACAGCCAGGAATACGCAACCAGGAATTCGCAGCCAAAATGTACTTAAATCCGGGCTGCGCATTCCCGGCATGTGTTGGGAATGTCCAACCACGGAATGCACAGCCGTGGAATACACAACCATGGAATTGGCGACCATTGCTCTGATTGGTCGAAAGCCTAGCCTATGCTTCGTTTAGATGAAACCAAAGATTAAAATTAAAATGTTACTATCCCATTTTGATAAAGATAAACTGCACAGATTATAATATGAAAAGAAAACAATCCAATTCAATAATTGTTGTCTGGCAAATGGTTAAACGCATGTAGGTTCTGGCGCGGTTTTCTATATCAAACTAACGCTCGTCGCTTCGCTCCTCGCACCTACTGTGACGCATCACACGTGAAAAAAAATAAGTTTAAAAATAATATTTTGACAGTGACATAGTTAGCTACTCGTACATGATCGGCTAAACGAAAAATTCGAGTAAGTGCAAACGAAGCATATGCTATGACGTCATTTGGCATCAAATTCCCAACACGTGTCGGGAATGTACAACAGTACAACCATGGAAAACACAGCCACGGAATGCACAGCCCGGAATTCGATTCCAAAATGGTCATCGATTCCGGGCTGTACATTCCGTGGCTGTGTTTTCCTTGGTTGTGTAATCACGGCACCCATGATTGTGGTGATTTCCATACTCTTTACCTTAGGTTAAAAGAAGACCCAATCAGTTTTTTTTTAATTACTTAAGAATGCCTAGAGAATGTTTCTTCGAATTACTGGAATTAGTTAAAAATAGTAAGTATTTCAATTTCATTTATAAAATCCTCCACATTTATATCATCCATTATAAATTACCGTTTAGAAATTAGTCTCCTTCTTGTCGCCGCACTATGAACGCACTGAACTGAACACGTGGGGTTGCGACGTTGCCGTCCTGCTGTCGAACGTTCGCGGTACGGACGCCGCACTGTTTCCGCACCGTGCATTTTGTATGAAAACAAACGAACGTCCGTCCTTACGCCGTACGACGAACGCACCGATTCGGCACTGCAGCGGTCCGATACGAAACGCATAAATTGAAAGAGCCCTAAGAGCGTTTTCACATTATCCGATCTGCCGGGCCGGACATATTTCATACATTTTACTTACCCCGATATCGGATCAGCGTCCGACACCGACATCGGATCGGATAATGTGAAAACGCTCTTAGAGTGAGAGCGTTATCTCATTATCCTATATATAGATAGGGCGTCCGATGGTACCGCCAGCATATCGGTGCCGGCTCCGATATCCGATATCGGGACGGATCAGGTACATTTTTCATACATTTTACTTACCCCGATATCGTATCAGCGTCCGACACCGATATCGGATCGGATAATGTGAAAACGCTCTGACTCTCAGACTTGATTGAAATCGTTCATAAAAACGCTACTACAAACTTCCTTTTTGCAATATTTGGTGTCAAGTCATTAATGTGCGTCTCAATTTTCATTGACTTTCGTCGATAAATAACGTTACAGAAAACTTCTCTCATTTTATTGCATTCATTAGAGTAAAATTGTCACAGAGCGCCTCTTAAAAGTTCGTCGATTAATAACGTTACAACACACTTGCCCCCTTTCCCACGGAGGAATTTTAAAATATTATTATGTAAATATATATATATTTTATAAAATATTATTATATTAAAAAAACAAACCATATAAGTAAATTATGTTTTTGTATGAGACTATAAGCGCCCCTTGATTATTTAACATTTTGTTTTTAAATATACTTACGACTATACAGTATTTACAAAATGTACATTGTCATTTATAATACATAAGAAACAGTTGAGCTATCTACAGACCGTTGCAAACAATCTATAGATAGTTCAACTGATCCAAATCAGTACCAATCGGAAGCGTACCCAAGACACTGGCTGCATTGCCGCGCTGAAGACCCAGGAGTCGTTACTCCTGGCGCCGAAAGCCAGGGCAAAGAAATCATTTCGAGGCCCTTACCTATCCCCCCCGCCCGGGGGGAATAGACGACCCCAGATCGATCGATAGCAATGCTGATACGTTGGGCCAGATACTCACCAGCCCTCGGGTCTTGGGTACGCTTCCGATTGGTACTGATTTGGATCAGTTGAACTATCTATAGATCGTTTGCAACGGTCTGTAGATAGCTCAACTGTTTCTTATGTATTTTATATGACAATGTACATTTTGTAAATACTGTAATACTGTATAGTCGTAAGTTTGTTTGTGAATAAAGTTATTAATTGGTAGGTTGGTAGGTTGCGGTAATTGGGTACGCAACCATAAATAAGTCAAAATAACTCGATTCAACGAAACTATTGCTAGTACCGATCGACTTACCTATAACACATTGCCAAAACGCACCGATAGCGCGTTCTAGGATTACGCCACGCGTGACAGCGCCATCTATACTCGAAATTGTATACTAAATCGAAATTTTAAACTTTACTTACTCAATTTTAGGGAAATGGGGATGATTTTGCAAAATCTAAAAATGCAGATCCATTTTATTTCGCGTCAACATTATGCGTACCAAGTTTCAAGTCAATCGGTTCACGGGTTAAGATTCTGCATACAAACTTCAAAGCCTTATTTTAGGGCTCCGGAGCGTTATTTCCAAAATTCCTGCCTTAGTACGCCACACAGTCACTCCAGGAACACGCCTTCCAAATTTCAAGTCTCTAGGACCAGCGGTTTGGGCTGTGGCGTGTACGTCAGCCGTCAGTCAGTCAGGACTTTGATTCTTATTAATGAGATTAGAATACTTAGTAGATAAGTAAGTAGGTACCTACTTACTAGTTTATATGATCTGTCGGTACTCGATCTGTGTGTTATGCCCAATTTAGTACATATTATGATGAAGCTAACATTAATACCTCAAGTTGAGGTAAGTTTGTGATTATTTTTATTGTTATTACTTTGGTGATGTGACAGGTTTTTAAAGAATTTCTATTCATTTTAAGGGAAGTTGAGGTCAACTTCTCTCAAAATGAATGGAAATTCTTAATTTCACACATTTTTACTGCCTTTAAAAAACCTGTTACATCGCCAAAATAATAACAATAAAAATAATCACATAATCATTAAGTAGACTTGTTTAAGATTGCTTTATTAGATAAAATCTAGCAACCGGTCTGCATAAGCTTTAATTTAAAATCATCTTTGTTTCCCTGACGTGGAATTCGTATTTTATGTTTATTTTCAAGGCAAAACCTGTGGTCTGCTGCATTTACACAGTAACGAACGAACTACGAACTCATATTTTTAGTTTTCTGTTTTTTTAGTTCTCCTATTTTTGTGAATTATATACAGAAAAGTATACTATAAATAATTTACTAAAAACATTACCATGAGATGTCACAGTAAAATCGCCTGACTTTACTACAGTAGTTACGTAAATATTAGTATGACAAATTTTAGTACCCAACTATCCGCTAGAGGCGCTGTACAAATCTTCATACATTTTTTTAACTACAGACGCTAGCGAGTATAGTAAATATAGTATAGTAAAAACTCATGGTAGAGCTACAGTATGTATTTCCAAAATATACAAACTAATATATTAGTTCAACCTGTATTCTGTAACTAGTAGTACGCCCCGGCTTCGCACGGGTAGCCTATATAAAAAATATCATTATAATATAGCCTATAACTCAGTATAAATATATTTTCCAAATGATAAAAAATAAAGACCCTATATTACCTATGTAACCCCCCGCATATACTCCCGTGACCGGCAGCGGCGCGGCGCCCGCTGACTTTTTTCTAGTACTTACATTTTTGAACTCGTGATATCTTTCGAATAGAATGTCCGAATTAAATAATTTAAAAAGTAATATGAAGGTATTGAAGCAGTCTTAATTTTAAAGTAGGTAATTTATTTACATAAGGATTAATACCAAAGTACAAATATAGAACGTTTTCTGGCGTCGTCATTTTAATTATATTTTTTTGATATTAAAACACTTATTATGACATATCTATAATAGTTAGACATATGCTATCGCTGACTTTTTTGTGGATGATGATGTGTTCTACAAAATTGTAGTACATAATTTCTTTCTATCACCAATAGTTTCCGCAGCGCACGCGATGTAAGGAATTTCTTTTACACCTTGGGTTACATAATTGAAGTTTTAGTAAGGATCCCTAATTTTTTTGAAAATATTATATAGCCTATGTTTAGCACAGATAATGTAGCTTCACAACAGTGAAAAAATTTTTGAAATCGGTCCAGTAGTTTCGGAGCCTATTCGATGCAAACAAACAAACAAACAAACAAACAATCAATATCATAAAGATCATTTAGAATCGTCCTATTGACTCTTGATGCCCAGTTTGATGTTCCACTTATCTTGTCGAGGTCTTACAACAGATAACAGATAAAAAAAAAGTAAACAAATAAACATTTCATTGGTAATTAGATTAATTTCATGTCACAAATTTGCACTCTTCCATACATAAAATATACGTAAATTAATCATTACTCTGGGTTAGTGTATAAAAAGCGAGCAAGTTAGCGAACTAGTTGAAATAGCTCGGCTTGGTGTAACAGTGTGCCATTTTTTATGCATTTTACGATCCAGTTGTTCTTGCTTCTGACCACATTGCTGTTAGCACTGGCAATTAAATACGTGTTTTCGTCAATCATTCAGTAATCCGCAGGTTATGAGTTGATGACTAAATGTCAAATCAAATTAGGTGAGGCAGTTAGAATTAGAAAAAAAAGACGTGTGGCATTCGGGGACTGCCGCGGTTAAGCTATTGCATAGCGTTTTTGCTGGATTACGCATGCGCAGTGTTAGGTTATTTCGTTACGGAATTACTGGATTCCGTAACCCGCGATAGAAGTTATGCAATAGCTTAAAAAAACTTTCGAATAAAAATAATGTAGCTACCAAACAAAACATTAATATTTTTATTTAGTTACGTAAGACACAAAAGTTGGAGATAATTTTTTGACCTTCACACTTCAGACGAAAAGTGCGAATTAAGTTTTTAATTGAGTTCATATACCTTTATCATTCCAATACCCGCTAGTCAAAGTTTAAGTACCTACAAAAAAATCTTTGTGTAATCAGTGATTACACAAATATGTTTGCTGTACGTTTGTCTCGCAAAAACTCGAGAACGGTCGTTTAGCTGATTTTGGTTTTGAAATGTTTGTTGTGGCCCAGGGAATCTACCCTGGGCATCTGTTTTACCTTACCTTAGATGGTGAGAAAATATAAAAAAATTGTTAACAGGACGTCTGTCGGGTCAGGTAGTAAGTAATTCCATAAAACTTAGATGAACTTATACGTAGCTCAATAGCCAAAGGCAAAAAACCATAAAAAATAATTAAATCATTAATTAGAATCTAATCTAGTATAGATTAGATTGAAGCCAAAAAAATATTTTAATGTTTAAGAATGATCCTATACCTACGACTAGGCATGAGCACTCCTCCTCGCCAAGAAGTTGAAGCTGTAGGAAAGATTAATTTTATTTTAGATACCAATAAAGTCAAAGTCAAAGTCAACATTGCTTTATTCAGTAAAATCACAAGGATCATTTAGAATCGTCTTACATACTAGGTGATTCTAGGTGCCAGCGTTCTTCTAGGCGTTCTTCGTTCGGCGTTAGGCGTTCATCGTTCTTCTAGGCTCTGGTCGCGTGGAACGCGACCAGAGCCTAGAAGAGCGGGCAAGAAACTTATACATGAATAGCATTGTCTATACCGTATACAGAAACTTGAAGATGGTCAAACTATATTCCAGGCGAATCCTGCAGAACCGTAGAAGGTGGAACCGGCAGCTGCATCAGCCTCTACACCTGCCCCACCTTTTTGAAAGTGGTGCAGGAGTCGAAGACCAACCCCAATGCAATTCAAACGCTGAGGAAGGCACATTGCGGCTTCGATGGCAGCAACCCTAAGGTGAGACTGATCAGGGTTTTAAAATGGACTCTAATTCCCTCAAATTACGAACCAGTTTTGTGCAGCTGGTAGTTAACTGTAGCTAAGTACTATGAAAACTTGTGGTCATGTTTTTCAACCAACGAAAAAATAGAGGAGGTTTAAGTATTCCTATATACCTACTTACTTATTATATCAGTTGAGAAGCATATCAGCAGAGTACATAGAGAGATATATTATGACCGTGAGTTTGATTTTAATTATTGGCAGATTTTTAAAAGTCAGGGTTTACACCGAATAACAACACGATAGAGTAGGTAATTAACTCCAAAAGTTAAACATTTTGCTTATGTACAATGGAATATTTTATAGCATTTTTTAATTACCAAGATGTAATTTGTTCCAAGAGAATAATCGACATATTTCTGTTCTGACATCAATCACTTGTATCTATTTGTACAATACAACTAAATGAGGGCTTAATAGCCTACTTATTTTAAGTGGTAACCACTGCCTAAGTATCTTGTATGACATATTAAATTAAGGCCTCCATGTCATCAACTCACCTTATATCTCAGAATATTCTAACTTCCTGCTGACATAGTCTAGCAGCCCGTTCACACTAGTCGTAAGTCGCATATGACTAAAAGTCGAAAGTCTGATATACCTGTAAATCGCGTCTCATCCAATGTGAACAGCTCCTTATAAAGTGTATGGTGACCAGAGCATTCGACTTTTAGTCATATGCGACTTACGACTAGTGTGAACCGGCTGTAAAGATATTATTCGACCTTCCCTCAGGTATGCTGCCCCCTTCCCGAAACCCCTACAGTGGCCCCCACAGCGGCCCCCACAGCGGCCCCGAAGGCCACAGGGGACTTCCTGGCCAGTCTCCCCGCTCCTCCGGTTTGCGGGATCAGTAACACTACGCTGAGCAGGGTGGTCGGAGGAGTGCCTGCTAAGCTTGGTAAGATTTTGATTATTTGATTGACAAATTGTGTCATAAACATATGATTTGGAAACTAAACTAAACCTTTTTTAATCATGCCATATAGCCGATCATTTTACAACATTTTGTCCTTAGTGTAAGTCTCAATTTCATCGAAATCCATCTAATAACGCTACAGTAAATTTGCCCCTTTTTCCCTTTTGCCCTTTTCCTTTTCGTCCTTTTGCCCGAATCAAAAATTGCGCTCGACAAGTTTTTTGCGAACAGACAGACAGAAGGACAAAAGCATTTTTGTCTGATTTCAAAACAGACGCTACGCTCGATAAAATACATAGCTCTGTTGATATAAATAAAATAAATAAAAATAAAAAAACCTTTATTATGTCTAACTAATGTTTATTTTCTTAACTATCAGCAGTAGTCGTCTCGGCGGCGTAGGCCTCCCCCAACTCCCTCCATACATCTCTTTCTCTTGCCTTTTGCATCCAGGCCGGTCTGTTGATATACAGAATAATAAATAATTGAGTAATGTTGTTGTGCAGGTGCGTTCCCGTGGATGGCGCTGCTGGGCTACCGACGCGGCGAGGACACGCGCTGGTTGTGCGGCGGCTCGCTCATCTCCGCGCGCCACGTGCTCACGGCCGCGCACTGCATACACAACCACGAGAAGGACCTGTGAGTATGCACATATGCACTGCACTCTTTACTTCTTCTGTACGTTCCCGTGGATGGCGCTGCTGGGCTACCGGCGCGGCGAGGACACGCGCTGGCTACACAGTTAAACAATAAATATATTCTTATTCTTATGACATATCCCAGTAACATAATTATTCACTAAAGATTACAGATTGACAGATTCTGACGTAGCAGTTATTAATCTGTCAAGCGAAAATAGCCCTTGACGTTTTGTACGTGCAAATGATATTCAGCCTTAGAGTGGTAAACCAATTTCTTGGTCGCCTATACATAGATAACTTCGTAATTATCCTTGTGAGCTAAAAAAGTGGAGGAAATTAGCATTACAAATCTACCATCGGTTATCGCATATCAAATCACTTGGATCCGGGTCCAGTCTGTAGCGGTATGGAGCCATATTGGCGCGTGTGACATATCCTATCCTACTACCGAAAGTATGTATGGATGGATGGATGTATGTTTAACATAGATAGATAATACTTTATTGCACAAAGGAAAACACAAAAAAACTTAGAACTAAATTAATTAAGTACAATGGGCGGCCTTATCGCTGGTAGCGATTTCTTCCAGGCATACATCAGAAACTTCATAAACTTTTACTCAAAAAACTATCTCAAAAACTACTGATTTGGTTGTAATAGATCATGCTATAAGTTATACCTAAATATATTCTGTAAATTGACCAAAATATAATCATAATAAGACGAAGCCGCGGGCACCAGTTAGGTACCTACTATAGATTTTTTTTTATTTATTTATACATTCTGAAGTAAACGTAATAATTTTTAATAAATACATAATGATAAAATGAAACCCCGAGGGAAATATGCATGTGAGGTTATTGATGATGATGATGTTTTATCTAAATTACTTTAATGATGTAATTGAGACGATACTACGTACTATGTGAATGCAATGATCATAAAATGTAATTGTGTAAAATAAATATGTAGGAAATATTTTACAAAATACATACATACAAGTGTATGGGTATATTTTTACCTCATAAATAATAACATCCGTGTCTACTACTAAACAGTACAACTAGTAGTAATAATGACACACTTTTGTGTCACTAGTACTAAATATCACAGTACGAGTAGATCTAGCAGATTTGCACATTTACCCATAAATATATTTTTGCAAGATATGGCCCTAAAAACCCAAAAGGGGGTATTGTATAGGTCACATCACACTCTAGTCTTAAACTAAGCAAAGCTTGTACTATGGGAACTATATTGTTGTGTATAAGTAAGATATATTTTTTTTAAATACATACAAAGAATGCATAGTAACAGACACAGAACAAATAATAATGTTCTTCACACATACATTTGCTCTGGGTGGGAATCCACGACCCACAGCATGAAAGGCAGAGCTACTACCAACTGAGCTGAGGGCTTAGTCCGAGGTTGCATTTTAAAACTCCCTACTCTCGAGCCGACTGTCGTCTCTCGGATGTCCTCATATTTTTGTATGGATATCCGAGAGGCGACTCTCGGCTCGAGAGTTAGGGAGTTTTAAAATGCAACCTCGGACTAAGCACTCTGAACGCCTGTCGAACTGTTTGCTCCTGCCCGTAAAGGTGTGATATTTTCCAAGTATTTAAAATAAATATCTTATAATAAAGATGCTCCTTCAAGGGTAATGTTATTGAGGTAAGCTACATTGCATAAGAAACCAGTTGTGGTGTGTAAGTACCTTGTATTGACACTGCACGCGCCTTGTATGTCATCTGCATGTAGGTACAACCGGTTTATATGAAGGATATATATATATATATATATATATATATATATATATATATATATATATATGTTTATACTCATACTACGGGTAATATTCGTAACGAAATATGGAGAATAGTTTTATAAATAATTAAGTAAGTTAATTTTAGAAAATTATATGAATAAGTATACAAATTTTAAACTAAAATTTACTTGGACTGAATGGTGCTGAGTAAAATGTTCATATTTTTTTTTCAATTGATTGCCATAATTTAAATACAAAATTAGATATTTGTTTATGTTTATATTATAACTACAATAAAATAACATAAACAATAAATAAGCGCATTTTCGTCTTACGAAAATGCGTTCGGAATAAAGTTTATGTGTTTTTATGATGTCAATTAAGAAAACTTGAAATAAGGCATTTTTTTGTATCCCTTCGTCAATACGTCGGGCCGTTTTACGGAAAACACTATTTTATTTATGTAGATATGCTTGTATGTTGAGATAGGTACTAAGCAAAACAATTGTATTTACAATTAGCATCGTCGTAAATATATTCCATTGATGACTTTGTAAATACCTAACCGCGTTGTTAATTCATTATTCTTAGAAACATTGCATTTATCAACTTGTTTAACTATCTGCGTTCCAATAACATGTTTCTGTAACGGAGAGGTCAGCGAGCACTTAAACTATGGGTTTTTTCAGTTATTACTACTACGTTAGAGAGCACCGGTGGTCTAGCGGTAATAACCTCGCCTTAAAGTGGTTAATATTTGAGAGCTTTTATTCGATTTCAGATTTTCTGCAAAGGGGTTCGTGTCGCTTTTACAATAATTAACAATACTATTTTATTTATCTAATTTTGCAATTCAATGTTATCAATCAAAATTATTAAAATTATAATATGTACCTACTAGATATAAGACTAAAATTTTTGCACACCATTTTAATTTGGTAAAAATATGTGAACTTATATACCCACTATGGCATCTTGTACCAAAATCTACCATGTTTTTTTGCAAATAAATAAATGAATGAATGAAATGCGATCTGAAGATCTTGGGTCCGGTTATATTAAATATCATGTGACTCAATTTAAACCCTTATTTATGTGAAAAGAATCTCGACGACCTGCATATGACATTTTTGATAGCTGTCAAAAGTTTCAGCCAGTCAGGTCATACAGCCTAACCAACCCTTGAGGGATTCCTGAATTGAGGCCGGGCTATAGGTACAACGCTTCTGTCAATAACACGTTGCCCATTTGTTTCCAGGCACGTGGTCCGTTTAGGAGAGCTGGATCTAGCTCGCGATGACGAGGGTGCTACACCCATAGACGTGCCCATCAAGCAACAGATCAAGCACGAGCAGTACAGCCCCAAAGCCTTCACCTACGACATCGCACTGCTGCTTCTTGAATCGGAAGTTCAATTCACACGTTAGTATGGATTAGTTTAGAAGGTCCGCCTCCGACGCGGAGGTTGCGGGTTCGATTCCCGCCTTGGGATAAATGTTTGTACGATCTGCAAATATTTATCCCGGGTGCTCTGGGTATTTTATATGTACTTATTATAAAAAATATCTATCTATGTAATGTATTGTATTAAGTATGTCAGTCTACTAGTACCCATAACACAAGCTCTGCTTAGCTTGGGCTAGATGATGTTGTGTGGATTGTCCAGCATTATTTATTTATTTAAATTATTTGTTATTTAGAACTAATCAAGCCGATTTGCATCCCGACTGCTCGCGAGCTGCGCGCGAGCACCTTCGAAGATTACAATCCGCTCATAGCGGGCTGGGGAGACACTGAGTTCCGTAAGTTGCTTTCCGCTGAAATATTCAAGCGTTTACTAAAAAAAACTGTATATTGAAATTTATTTTCTTTCTGGCTTAGGATCGTGCACTTTTAAATGAAGATTATTATTTACTAGCTGATGCCAGCGACTTCGTCTTTTATTTATTTATTTAGAACAAATGCATACAAAACTAACAGCCTAAGCCAAAACGTTTTATATGCTAAATAATTCACACAATCTTCATAAATTAAGTACTTACTTGCTCATGTGTTAATCTGATATATAAACCATTATTGTAAAGTTTCAATAAACTCCATTCGGTAGTTTTTGCGTGAAAAATTAACAATCCTACATCCATCCATACAAACTTTTGCATACATATTAGCCAGGAGTAGTAAGTATACATTTTTTTAGTCACACATAGGACCTCGCAAAAGTAGATAGATAGATAGATAACTCTTTATTGTTCCACATAAACAAAGAACTTAATAACAGATAAGAACTTAATAGAACTTAACAAGTAGTAATAGGCATCACAATGAGCGACCTTATCGCTGAGAGCGATTTCTTACAGGCAACCGAAGTGAGATGATGAAAGGTACCTACTATTACTACTAGGGTCTGGTCGCGTGGAACTGGCACCTAGAATCACCTAGTATGTAAGACGATTCTAAATGAATTGTGATTTTATTGAATAAAGAAATATTTGACTTTGACTTTGTACAAAGGAAGGCGGAAAAGTTTTCGTTTTATATAATTATCATGTATATTCGGTCCAGGTGGTCCATCAGCCTCCCACCTGCAAGTTCTGCAGCTGCCAGTGGTCAGCAACGACTTCTGTTCGAAAGCATACGCCTCCTTCAAGAACCAGAAGATCGACGAGAAGGTGCTGTGCGCTGGCTTCAAGAATGGCGGCAAGGACGCCTGCCAGGGAGACAGTGGTGGACCTCTTATGCAGCCTATTGTGAGTCTATACAGTAAATACCATAAAAAAAAACAAAATGAGAAAACTTTAGGGCAAAGAAAGATAAAGATAGAAGATAAAGATAAATTTATTTCAACAATATACAGTTGCTTTCAGTTGCAGAAGTTACTAAATTTAATTTAAAAAAAAAACTTAGTGAATTTCCATGAATTACAAAAATGTCGTTTTTTTTTTTTTATTTAACCTATACTTTCCCACTGCTGGGCAAAGGTCTCCCCCTACTTTTCCAGTACTTTCGGTCAACCGCCGCTTCCCACCCCAGTCTACGTGAAACGTGTCCAAGTCATCACGCCAATATATTTGTTATTTTTTTTTTTTTTTTTACCATTTATAGGCAAGCGTTTGACCGAGATTTTCGGTTTTAATTCTGTTTAATCATTACTCACTTATCATTCTCTATTGTCGAGACTTGTACTCCTTGATAACCTTTATACACCTTAAACATTATTGTAAATACATGCACTAATTGATGTTATTTTTTATTCCACAGTGGAGCCCTGAAGAGCTGAAAGCCCCCATGTACCAGATCGGCGTGGTTTCCTTCGGCAAGAAGTGCGCCGAGGCCGGATTCCCAGGAGTCTACTCCAGGGTCACGTACTTCGTACCCTGGATTGAAGAGAAGGTCATCGGAGGCCGAAGATAGATAGATAAATGATATTTTTGAAAACGGATCGACAACACGGTTTTTAATTGTTTTTTATATTAAGCATATTTTTTATTGTTTTATAGACCTCTGGATTAAACTGACTACTTCCATTTAAAGTGAATTCTGTCCTTTTTTTCTTTTTTTTTTTAATCTTTAAAGTGAGCTTTCGATAAAGAGTTTTCAAG
Source organism: Ecliptopera silaceata (assembly GCA_932527185.1). Taxonomy (NCBI): domain Eukaryota; kingdom Metazoa; phylum Arthropoda; class Insecta; order Lepidoptera; family Geometridae; genus Ecliptopera; species Ecliptopera silaceata. The sequence goes on from OW052210.1 coordinate 903,410, forward strand.
TGATTTTTAGATGTAAATCGTCTGATATTTATTTGGAGAATTCTGTATTTTAAGTATTATGACATACTTTTTATTTTATTTGTTTACTTAGTTGTCTTTGTAACTTCTTGATACTCAAAAAGGCCACAAATCTACTGGTAGCTAATTTAAATTATAATTTATTTAGTTTGTAATTACATTATTTTTCAGTTTTGTAAAACTTTTTAGCTTTTGAAAATAATAGATACGTATGTGAGATTTATAATTTTTAACTAATTAAGAAATTCAATGTCATGACAGTAATTTTGCTTAAAAATAAACGTATTATCTTGTTTCTTTTAGTTTTCCTTGATTTTATAAGCTGACCTCTAATAACGAGTAGTTCCTCTACATTTCCGACTAGTTTAAGAATTTATTTTAAGGTGATACGTCTCGCTCTGGCTCGAATTCAATTTTTTTTGGGTTTTTTTTATTGCGGCTGAACTGTCATATCTTTTACTAGTTTAAGCTAATTTGCGAACATAAACAATAACTTTCTGTGTAACCCTGTATCAATTTTTAAATAGCTTAAACTAGTAAAAGATATAACAGTTCAGCCGAAATAAAAAAAACCCATAAAAATTTGAATTTCCCGAGTTTTCCTTTAAAAAAAAAGTAGTAGAAATACTGTAATAGCTACCTATCTACCAGCGAAAGAATTATTAAAATTGAACAACTTAATATGAATGATTCGCCTCTACAAACCAACAAGGAAACGCGCATTTTTTTGTTGAATTCTATTTGCGTAAACAAAGCGGGTACTTCCTTCCTACATATAGTTTCATATCTACAATGATACGATAGATAGGTTAGGAATATCAAAGATTTATAATATTAATCTATATCAGAGGAACACGAATAAATATATAATAACAATTTGTATCGAAACAGTACCGTGTTTGAGATACACTACGCGACATCATGACAGGCATCACAGCTCAGTTGGTAGTAAGTAGCTCTGCCTTCCATGCTGTGGGTCGTGGATTCGATATCCACCCAGAGCACATATTTGTGTGATAAACATAAATATTTGTTCTGTGTCTGGGTGGTAGTATGTATTCTATGTATGTATTTACAAAAAAAATGTATTTAAGTAGATGTTCTATCAGCAGTCTTGCTCCCATAGCTCCCATTAGCTTTGCGCTTAATTTCGGACTTGAATGTGATGTGTGAATTGTCCGTGAATATTTATTTATTATAATCTATTTGTCATCAGCTTTACTATCAAACGTTGCAGCGTTAGCGCGCAGTGTATCTTAAATACGTTACGTTTACGATTGACGCGTTTATTCGTGCTAAGCCCTCTGATAACGTTATCTATCTGCAGATAGTTACGTTGATCGTGAAACGCCTAGTTTGTTGACAGACAACCAACAAAATGGACACAATGAAATTAAATGTGCATCTTAGATTCGATTGTTAATAAACGCAAATTGAAGTGAAAGCCATATCTATATTAGGAGATTTTTATCGGAAACGTGATTTTGTTATGTTTTAAAGTTATGAGTAGATATGGTTATGAGTGTTTGGAATTTTCATCATGATTCAAGTATAGATTTGATATATTTTCATGAAATTTCTCTGATTTTAATTAGTTTTTAATGAAATGTGTTCTGTGATAAACTAGTGAAGTAAAGGTGAATTATGTCTATAAAGGATAGTCCGGGTGAGTACAGTAGCTTTAACATGAGTTTTTACTATACCATATTTACTATACTCGCTAGCGTCTGTAGTTAAAAAAATGTATGAAGATTTGTACAGCGCCTCTAGCGGATAGTTGGGTACTAAAATTCGTCATACTAATATTGACGTAACTACTGTAGTAAAGTCAGGCGATTTTACTGTGACATCTCATGGTAGAGCCACTGAGGTGTGATCACGAATAAATGTGACAATCGGAAAGTAAACGAAAGCAACGTATTCGATTCACATTGCGTTTCAAACGCCAACTCTGCCTTCCATGCTGTGGGTTCGATTCCCACCCAGAGCAAATATTTGTATGATGAACACACTTGTTCTGTGTCTGGGTGTTTCTATGTATTCTATATATTCTTATCAGCAGCCATTTCCCATAGTACAATCATTGCTTAGTTTGGCACTAGAATGTGATGTGTAAAAAGGATATTTATTAATTTAAGTAAAGTAAAAAAAATCTTTATTCAATAAAATCACAAGGATCATTTAGAATCGTCTTACATACTAGGTGATTCTAGGTGCCAGTTCCATAGCTTCCTTTAGCTTGTTTTAATCATAAAATAGTATTAAAAATACTTAGCTTACGTATGTTACTAATAATAGATGATTATATTTATTAGTTCTCTCCAACATCTCTCGCCATAGTCCATAGTCCTCGAAATTTATTTGATAACCTACAAAAAAATCACAATATTTTTGTCAATTGTTACAAATAAATCGATATGTATTGGCATGGTTTCGTACAAACAACAAAGATACCTTATCAGTACCTTATCTAAGAATTTTGAATTAATTTAGATAAATCACCTTAGATAAACAGATAGATTAAAATATAAAATATAAATAGGCAACAAATTCTAATCAGTTTACATAATAACTATAATATTATAGGTACATACAATACGTATTTATAAAATGTACATTGGCTTAAAAAATACATAAGAAAGTTGAGCTATCTACAGACCGTTGCAAACGATCTAAAGATAGCTCAACTACATAAATAAACGATAGAATTTCGCAGTAGGAAAATAATATATGGCTTTATCAACACTCGAGATGAAAAGTGTTTAAACCCTTCAGTCCTAGATAACTAAGTACTTAGTGATTATACTTAGAATATTAAATTAGTAAGCCAGAGTTAGTGACAATGCTTCTAACTCTACATTTCATATTTAATTTTGTGCAAACCGTTACACTTACGTCGATATTTTGTGACTGGAATTTATTTATTTATTTCTTGTATTCTTTATTTCTCAAAACTATACAACTGGAGGACTTAAAGTATTATCTATCAGCCAACCCAACGTCGTAGAAAGTCCAGAAAATAGGTTTTTTAGTCAGGACTTAGTGTTTTCTAGAGACGTATCTACTTTTATGGACGTATTTTCGAAAATTGATCAAGCAAGTAAATGATGAGTAAGTTAGTGGATGTTCTTAGCAGTCTGGATGTCTTTCAGGTGCTTCTTCTTCTTGCGTGTCTATTAAACACACATTTTAATCTAAGTTCAAAAGTACAACTTTGCTAATCCTAGTAGAATTTTGCTCTGTCTACTATCTTGCTGATATTTGTATGATTATGTAGTTATCCACAAGGGATGGAAGTTTCTTCGTACCCATGTGCTGACGCTGGCTCGCTTCGACCTGTTCCTGCAGGGCACGCTGCTGATCCTCATCCTCCTGGAGACTAATGTTCTGCTGCTGCTGAGGAGACACTATGGAGATGGGTACACTCCTGGAGCAGCCGAAGGTACTTGACCTTAGATGACAATGTCATTTCATCTGGACTTAGGCAACTGCGTCATGAAAGACCACTGACACGTTTTTTTTTAATCATCCCACACTTTCCCACTGCTGGGCAAAGGTCTCCCCCCCTCTCTTTCCATCTCTCTCTATCCCCAGCCAAGTCCACCCATTCCCGGTCGAAGGAGTCAGGGTCGTCGCACCAACGCTTCCTCGGGCGTCCTCGACTGACACGTATAAACCTAAATTTGACTTAAATCCAGACTGGACGATGATGGGAGCTAGTGGTGCGGAGTTCGTTCTCGGCCCTCTGATAGCATGGTGGGGCCGAGACAAGCGGAACTTCGCATTGTCCACCACGCTGGCACTGGCCGCTGCGTCAGGGCTCCTGGTGCTGTCAGTGCCGTTCGTGGAGTCTAGACATCCGTACGTTGGTAAGACTTTATACTGCTAAATTACAGGTTCTAGCTTATAGGGTCTATTTAACTGTTCGAGATTTTTGGGGCAAATCCCAACTTTGAAGGAATTGACTCATGTCTGTGACTAGTAAAGTACCTCTCAGAACATGTTACGCAAAACTTGGAAACTACTGACTGACCGATCAACAAGTCCTTTTTCCTAATATTTTCTTGCAGAACTGTGCGGCGGTGGTTTAGTCGAGAGGTCTGGCACTGCGGAATCCTCTCGAGGTATCCGCGCAGCGCTGCTGATTATATGCGCTGTGCTGTGCACGCTTGCGAAGGCCAGCGTGTGGGCGCACGGTCTCACGTATCTGGATGACCATCAGCCGGATAATGGACCTTATTTTTATGGTAAGTAGGTATATCTAGAAAGGGACGTGATTGGATGTTTTTCAGTCCTTTCAACAACAAATGTTCTCTTTAAAATCATGTACTTCTAGGTATCCTCATCTCAATCCGGATGTCTCTAGGCCTCAGTGGCCAAAACTGGCTGCGAGATAACTCTCTCGGCGCTGATTGGTGGAAGGCTCAGGTCTCTATCGCTTCACTGACCCTCATGTTTGCAATTCTCTTTACGCTGTTCCCGCGGCTAATGGCGGAGTTTGATGACGAGAGACCCGTCTACGCTGGTAAGGAAACTAAAAAACCTCACTTTCTTGCTTATCGTTCTTGTTTTGGTTTTAGTCAGAAAGATAATTGTACGATTCGTTCAGGGTTTGGCAAGTCGATGACTCGTCTATCACAGAACCGGCCACTGATTCTGCAGACAATAGCACTGGCGATGCTGAGTGCTGCAGTCTTCGGCTTCGTGCACTATGATCGAGCTTATGTTCAGGTAGGAACCTAGAGATCTTGTTCCGTTCTCGTTATAAGAGTCGAGATTTACTATGTCTTTGTGCTTTTTAGTGGAAGTTTTAATTGATTTCCAATATTTCAGGCTAGATTCCACGTGGAGGCGTACCGACAGGATCCGCAGACCTCTAGAGCGCTCTCTGACATATTCCGATCGCTGGTCATCATATTCTTTATTATGGTGAGCTTTATTAATTATCTAATCTACTTATTACCTCACTCTGCATCACGCTGCTTTCTTCTTTTTGCTTCTTCTTTTTGAAACTTGGATATTTCCAGATATTTCGCATCAGATTTTCCACACGGCGCTCAGACGGTGTAAAGGCCAACACGGCATCCCGGGTCGGTGGGGTTGTGGCAGTCATCGTTGCCATTCTGCTGGCCGTGCTGGCCGGGCTTAGCTGTGACTTGGGAGAGATCGATGGAGTGAACAACGGGTTCCAGCAGCCAGCTTGCAGTGAGGCATGCGGGTAAGCTTAAAATTGTAGAGCTATGTATATTCGTTTTCCTGGCAAGTACCATCAGCGTAGAAGCCCCAAGACATTTCTGCCAAGTGTCGCTCGCATTGCTCTATTCACCTATATTTATTAGGTACAGCCACATACACATTACCTTTACACCTGAAGAGTAATTAATGCTGAACAATATCACATAGAGCAAGTTTTCGGATTCTGTACATAAACAGTTGCAGTTATTATGGATTGATTAAATGACAACCTATAGTAGTTTTGGTGTACCTCATGTATTGATGATATTATGTTCCAGATGTGATTCAACAGTGTATGGCTTCAGTCCTGTGTGCGGACTGGACTCGCAAACGACTTACTTCTCGCCGTGTAATGCTGGCTGTGGAGAGTTTGAAGACCTTAATGGATTCCTGTAAGTTATGCTATGAATAATTATCTCATTGTTTTTTAGTTAACGTAGATACCTTCCTATCAAAGTACCTAATTACATCTGTCTCTTGCCTGTTATAGCCTGGATCGACCTAACCCCGTTTAATCTATGTATTTACTATATTAACTGCTCATTAGAGCAGTAGGTTTTGCCACAATTAAACTGACTAATAAATCTTCAAGGTCCGATGGACACTTCTGCTAAAGGACGCGAGTACGCGTTTGCATTCTTCTGCGAATTTAGGTCCTCGCTTTCCCAATCCATTTGAGAAGTGGTTCCCAACATGTGATGACATGTTGACAACCGATGTGGCGCGTCGGGCGAAGGTCCGCCTACGACGCGGAGGTTGCGGGTTCGATTCCCGCCTTGTGATAAATGTTTGTACGATCTTCAAATATTTATAATATTTGAAACTATCACGGTTTTGAACATAGTTTTCATTATAAACGGGATATTTACCATGATTTGTGAGTCTGATTATTTCCCGATATTTCGGCACAGTTGCATGCGCCATGGTAAATAGGTATCCCGTTTATAATGAAAACTATATTCAAATATTTATTCCGGGTGTTCTGGGTAATACACAAACAATACATAAACAAAGATAATCTGGCAAAACAAGTATCTAGCTATGAAGAAAGACTAGAGTATTACAAAATGTCCTCGCTAGCACACCGTCGAAAAGAAATAGATCTCGTGTTTTTGCATAAATTATTCAATGGGAATATGGACTGTCTGGATTTGGTAAACTCGATAAGTATCTCCGCCCCATCTCGTTTACCTAGGGTTAAAGCTTTTAACCTGTTTAGCTTGCCTTACTCAAAAACTAACCTGGGTAAACACTCTGTTTTGCCAAGAATTTGCAAGCATTATAACAGCATATCAAAAATATGTAATTTGGATGTAACTGATCCACTACCTAAATTTAAAAAACAATTAAAAATTCTTGCAATGTAACGATTCGTAACCATCTCTAATCTTGTTTCATTTTAAACATAATTCATGTTATTGATCACTGTACTACTTTCTTTGTGCACACAAAGAAATTTTTTATTATTCTTTTTTACAATTGTATAATATGCTTATTATTTTTTTATTACTATTACTATTATTACTTTCTACGAATATCTAGTTTATTAATTCACATATAACTGTATTATTTTTTATATAAAAATGTAAACGATTTATATCTTACCTACCTAACCATTAATTTTAAGTTTTGTATTTTTGTTTAAGTAGGTACTGCAATAATTACTCTTAGCTTAAGTTATTATTTTATTAATCCTTGTTGTATTACTACTCTTGTTTGTTTCTATGCCACTAGGCTTCTTTAAAATAATTTGTTGTCTGTTCTATTGCACTTGCTGTGGTACCCTATAATTATGGGAACACTCTTGTCATACTTCTAAGCATACTACTTTAAAATTGTAAAGTGTTAACCTGTGTTGGGTATCCTATCTTATAAAATAAAAAATAAAAATAAAATAATTCATATGTTTATTAAAAAATATGTAACTATGTAATGTATTGAATGTATTGTATTAAGTATGTCAGTCTTTTATTACCCATATCACAAGCTATGCTTAGCTTGGGGCTAGATGATGTTGTGTGGATTGTGATTGCATCCCTCCATCCCTTCATTGCAGAGTGTTCGGTAACTGTACATGCGGAGGAGGCGCGCGCGCGGTGCGCGGCGCGTGCTCCCTGGGGCGGTGTCGCACTGCCTTCGGGGCTTACCAGGTCATCTACACCGTCATGCTGGCCGTCGCTGGTGAGTACAATGAGCTATCTTATCGCTATAAGCGATTTCTTCCAGACAACCTTTAACAGATACCTATATAGGTACGATTAGAAAAGAACGGAACTATAATACATGATGATATTACCTATTGACAAATTACATGGTGCCAAAATTCATACAAAGTTTGTAGCCTATCTCTCATACCGAGATTCTTGCCTTTATTTGAGTATCTACTTTACCTGGGATGATGTGCACTACCAGGGGTGTCATTCCTGATGCAAGGCATGGTGGTGCTCCGCTCCGTGCGGCGCGTGGACAAGCCGCTGGCAGTGGGTTCGTCGTTCGCCGTCGTGGCCTTGCTGGCCTTCGTGCTGGGCCATCTGCTCTATATGTTGATCAGCTGTAAGTACGCTGGTAGAATGTTTTAGCTTTAAGTCCTCTATATGTATCTATGTATAAGTTTAATTTTCAATCTTACCGCTATGTATTTTATATATACCTGTATATTTTGGAAACACTAGTAAAATGTATTCCATAACACATCGTACCGTACCTATATAATGTAACGAGTAGTAGTAGAGTAGAGTACGTTTTTGAGTATAAGTATGCAGTGATTTAGTGCAGAATAGGTGCACAATCTATCAAAAAAAAACAAAAATACACCGAAGTAATACTTACGGCCGGTTTCTGGAAACCCAAATCACGATTGATCCTAGTTTGACACATAGTAATTATTCGATTTTTTCGTTGATCATCGTTCGAGAAACCGGCCGTTAGTGTTTTTTTTGTGCTGGTAGGTATGTAGGTATCTATGTTACTAGATTACTCCGCCAATTCGGATGCCACGAACAGATTTGAATGATATTTTTTTTGTTTGAAAGATAACTTTAAGATACATATTCTAGAGGTGGTCAAATAAATACCACTGACTAGTACTTTTGGAGTAATCTTAAAAAGTTTTTAGACTTGTCGATGACGGTTTCTCTATTTATTTTTTCCAGATCTGACCTGCTCGTACCCAGACGGCTACGGCTGCGTTCTGCACAAAGAGACGCTATGGATCATTAGTGCGTGTAGTTCCGTGCTGGCCGTGGGTTCGGCTACCGTCAGCTTGTTCGCCAGCACCGCGCGACTACCACCAGAACCTACCACTGAGTTATGAGAACTACCACTACAGTTGTTTAGTTTACATCTTTACTATTATTTATTTAGGATATTCAACAGCGAGTACGAACCCTAGAGCCAATGACACAAAAGTTTCCCCCCTAGGGGAGCGAACAGGGGAGCCAACGCCTTTAAGTTTCTTGCCCGTTCTTCTAGGCTCTGGTCGCGTGGAACTGGCACCTAGAATCACTTAGTATATTAAGACGATTTTAAAAGATCCATATGATTTTACTGAACATACTTTTATTGATTTAGATTTTTAAGCCATTATAAACTTCTAAACTTTTTGCGTTATTAAGTTCAAAGAACTTCACGTTAAAAACTTTAATAGGATAGGATATAAGTTGTACAAGTTAATTTATAAATAAAAACACCAAAAAACAATTAAGTTTTTTATTAAACTGACCAAATGGCACCTTTCATAGCTATAATTCTATAAACCCTTTACAAAATAAATAACTAATAGGACTTACTTAATTACTGTACTTTATGTACGCGCCATTTACAAATATCGTAACATGCTAAAATAAGTACATCGTTTTAATGAAGGTTAACAAAAGAGTTCCAAATGTCTCTCGATAGATGGAGCTAGGCTTCAAGCACAATAACTGATTCAAGCCAGAACTGAATCAAGTATGACACCAAACACTTTTTTACAGAGGTTAGTTAACTTAAAAAAAATGGTTGTCTGTAAAGTCGGTTTACTGACGATAGTTGAACGTGACAACGAACGCCAAGGCCGATTGTGCTTCTTTGTCGCTCGTTCCGCGCTCTCTTTTGCACTTTATGGAACGCCTCAGAGCGAGGTAACGCCGCATGAGTCATGTTTTTGACGTGACAACGTCTTATAATTCGATAGAGCCGGCTGCACGCACGAAAAAACATGACTCATGAAGCGTTCCGGCGTTCCAATTATCTTTTCTTATCTTGAAGCGTTCCGCTTCGCGGAACGCTTAAGATTATCTGAGAAAAGATAAGAAAAGAAAAGATAAGAAAAGATAACACAACAATCGCGTTCGTTGACGTTGTCACGTTCAACTATCGTCAGTAAACCGACTTTACAGACAACCATTTTTTTTTCGTGCGTGCTGCCGGCTCTATCGAATTACAAGACGTTGTCACGTCAAAAAGTTGGTTATCACAAAAATGGTCGAAAAACTTGCCCAGAATCACCTAGTATACAAAACTAGTGATCTATGATATTTTACTGTATAAAGACTATGACTATGACCATTGAATAATAAAACAAATCTACTTATAGAACCACTCTAAAAATGCACGCCGCTTTACCGTTACACACACAGCAAAAAATGTGACAAATACAATACACGTAAATCAGTGTCTACATTGGTTGTTCAGTCACTATCTAGAAACGATAAGATAGGTGGATTTGTTGACCAACTAGTGAATTATTGAGAGAAACAGGGCGTACATTTTCACAATTTGTTTGTTTTTAACATATTTTTTGCTGCCACCATCGCAAAGATTTATGAAACTAGATTAAACGGACAATTAAAGAATTGTGTTGGCTACAAAAATAAAAAATAAATAGTTAGTTACATATTACTGCGATTGACTGATTGGCTTGATTAGAAATCCATAAAACTAGCGCCATCTAGTAGCAACATGACACAACATTTTGATTGTCGCATTTAGTCGTAAGGGCAAGTTCATACAAGACCGGACTTTTATTAAATAAAATAGTAAAAAGCAATAAAAAGAAAATATATTGACAACGACTTTCCTGTTAATCTTCTTGTGAACAAACCCTTACTTATACAAACACTAAGTAGTTTCGTTTGTTAGAAGTAAAACATTTTTATCAAAAAATAAAAATGTTTTTGTTACAATAAATGGGGCATAATTCTATAAAATGATCTATAAAACCTGGGATCTTATTATTTTTACATCAGATATCAATATTCTGAGATTGAACTTTAAAACATACAAGATCTCCCCCTTTTTCTTTATTATGTCGACAAACCTTCAATCAATCTATATTTAATTACTAAAAATCTCATTAAAAAAAGTTTAACTTCTTTACAATAATAATAAAGAACCCATACATTTCTACTTTAACTTCACTTCATACGTTTGCTATGCAACTATACATCTAATTACAAATAAATAGAGCTTATTTTACTGTACTTTTTATACGAATGTTGCTAAGTTTCTATACAATGTGTAAATGTCATCAGACATACAAAAAACACTACAGTAGCTCTACCATGAGTTTTTACTATACTGTATTTACTATACTCGCTAGCGTCTGTAGTTAAAAAAATGTATGAAGATTTGTACAGCGCCTCTAGCGGATAGTTGGGTACTAAAATTGGTCATACTAATATTGACGTAACTACTGTAGTAAAGTCAGCCGATTTTACTGTGACAACTCATGGTAGAGGTACTGATTTGTGCGATATTGGACTTTACCGCGTTTGCTATAGAGTTGTTAATGGTCCAATATACGCAGATTTCCTGAGACTATTTTGTTTTCTAATACCGCGCCTGACGGAATGTCGATCCGGTCGCCGTGATTTGCGATTATGATCACTGTGCCCTGGAAAATAAAATACATATTTGAATAACATGAATACATAACATCAGTAACTATTTAAGTGTAACTATTTATTATTAATCATAAGTCCGAAAAGATTCGGATTCGGACACGAAATCTAGTTTCAGTCTTAGTTTTGGTTTCGGCAAAAAATTGGTCGCCGATTCTCGAGTGAATGTTAAAAGTTATGTTATGAATAATATGTTTCTTATTTTACTTAAACACACGTATATGCGCATATATGTGTAAAAAATAAACAAATTTTCAATATAATAAGTATACATTTTTTAATATGTGAAACTATATGTATCGGTCTAACTTTCAGTATTTATACTAACCTTGACTGAAACCCCTCGGCCAAATGTGACGTCACCAGATACAGTAAGGTGATCTAGTTCGATCATATCAGGAATTGTGGCGAACCTGAAAACAATTAAAAAAAGATTCTAGATATTTTTGGAATTGGGACTAGGAGCCGATTTCTTTAAGCCAATTTATTTTAAACGAAAAAACCATTATAACCGTAATAAACGTTGGGGTCAGTCCTCCGAGGTAAGCCAGTCTAGCCAAGCTGGTCTAATTTGGCGAATCATTCAGATGTATCACTCATCATAGTGATAAACAACCTAATCCGATACTGGGTAAAACCAATCTGAGAATGAATGAACAAACCATTTTGACGGGTTAAAACCGTTAGTGTTAAAGGCTATGTTTTACACTACTCGACATAATTATCAGCGAAAATAAAATATTTTTAGTACAAAAAGTAGGGATATAAATATGTAATGTATTATCTACCAACTTATATATATATATATATACTACTACTACTATATATAGTAGTAGTAGTATATATATATACTACTACTACTATATATAGTAGTAGTAGTATATATATATCTGTGTATAGACTAGTCGAAGACCGGGCTCAGTGGCGCGTCTTGGGAGAGACCTATGTCCAGCAGTGGACTGATATAGGTTGATGATGATGATGATCATGATGACATACCTGTTAAGATAATCCTTCACCTTCGCGAAGTGATTGTCTCCAAGTTTGACGAGAGGAGTGGAAGGGAACATACGCTGTTCGGACATCACTAGTGAACCGTGACATAGGCTGAAACGATGCAACATTATAAGTTGACATGGTAGACGTAATGCTGACAGGCGTCACAGCTCAGTTGGTAGTAGCTCTGCCTCCCATGTGGGTCGTGGCTTCGATTCTCACCCAAAGCATATGTTTGTGTGATGAACATAAATATTTGTTCTGAGTCTAGGTGTTACTATGTATTCTATATTGTGACAGAATGTCTAGATAGACAGTGGATATAGACATTTCGCACAAGTCCAAATAAATATGTATTATTATTGCTCATAAAATATACCATTAAATTTTGAATATTAGATAAATATTTTAAACACTTTGTGTGCTTACAAACAATATGATGATTCCAATGCATATATCAGTTTGTGCAAATTGTTTTTTTTTTTCAAGTTTTTACCCTAGTTCATATCAGTATGGCGCTGACTGTACCTGTATAGATTAGACATAACGAGCAGCAGATCCGATGTTTTCTTGACGGGTAGGAACCGGCTGCGAGGGACATTGACCCCGATGCCTCCGTCGAAGCATTTCATGGCAGCCCCCACAGCCGTCTCCAACTGAATCACATTCAATCCGTCCGAGAGAGACTTGTTGTTCACTATTATCTCCATGTTTAGGGAACCTGTCAAATAAAAATAAATTATTTTAGAACATACAGGCAGCTCAGTTGGTAGTAGCTATGACTTTTATATGGGTCATGGGTTCGATACCCACGGAGAGCAAATGTGTGTGAGATCAACATAAATATTGGATTCATGTCTAAGTTTACATATAAGTATTTTATCAGCAATCGAGTTCCCATAGTATAAGCTTTGCTTAGTTTGAAACTAGAGTGTGAAATGTTCATGAATAATATGAATATTTATTTGTTTGTCACAAAGCGTAGCCGTAGTTTTTCATACAAAATCAAATATTTTATATTTATTGTTAAATTATACGCTAGATGGCGCTTTAACCAATTTCACAATATTTTATATTTATTGTTAAATTATACGCTAGATGGCGCTTTAACCAATTTCACACGTCACCTTGATCGACAACCCTCTGTATCGCGTTGAGATTGGCCCACAGATTGTTGGTGTTGAAGAACTTGAACTGCGAGACGGACTTGAAGTCGTCCACGTGGTCACTGGGCACCTGTGCTATCTCCAACAGTCGAAGCTTATCCTCGTACTGGATGAGGGTTCCACCCTTCACGTCAGCTCGAGTCTTATTTGTCACCTCCATAACGAATTCCGCGGCATTCTGTATACAAATTAAAAATAGTTTATTTCTCAAAATACTTACTTCGCTGGCTCAGTGACCCAAAGAATGTGTTGGCCTTCGCCAACCTTTCCTATCCTGCTCTAGCGCCTGCCAGTTTTCGGCTTTGAGCTCCCTCAAGTCCATATTTTTGAACATATTTATTAAAATGTGTAGCGAATCGCAAAGCGGAGATGGGCGGGACACTTAGCAAGAAGAGGCAATGGAAGGTGGACAAAGGCGATTACGGAATGGTGGCCAAGGGATGCTCGTAGACCAAGAGGCAGACCACCAGCCCGATGGTCCAAAGACATTATGGAGCGAGCCGGGAATCAGTGGATGAGTGTCGCAAGGGACCGAAAAGAATGGCATGTAAAGAGGAGACCTATACTCAGCAGTGGGTGCCAACGGGCTGAAATGATGATGATGATTTCTTAAAATACATGTTCTAAAATAGGATAGTCCCTGACTTCTGAAAAAAACTGTTACAGAAGAAAGGGCAAATCCCCAAGAATGTTCACACGTTTGAAAAATAAGAGCATATGTAGGTGAAAAAGGTAAAATAAAGTACTTATACATTAGGCAGGTTTCTTAGTATCTAACTTTAGACGGATTTCGCTCCTTTCCTCACTATTTTAGTTATAATAACTAATTCAAAATAATATATTCTATGTATAAACTAAAACCAAAGCTCAAGTGGGGGTGGGCAGGACACATTAGTCGAATGCCCCAAGATAGATGGACTACCATAACAACCTCCTGGACACCTGAAGGTCGGCGGCGTCGGGGTCGGCCAAGGAAGCGTTGGAGGGATGACTTTGACATATTTCACTTGGATTGGTGGGATATTGCCAGGGACAGAGAGAAGTGGAAGTGTTTGGGGGAGGCCTTTGCCCAGCAGTGGGACAATGTAGGCTAGAATAAAAAAAAAAAAATGTATAAACAAAAAACAAATGTATATCTACATATAAGTATTCTATCAGCAGTCTAGTTCCAATACAAGCTCCGCTTAGTTTGGGACTAGAGTGTGATGTGCGAAATGTCGAAGAAAGATTAGTGAAAGTTTTTTAGTCTGTATAATTTAGTTGTGTTGTCAAATAAATAAATTCTTATTCTTATTCTTAAGAATAAAAAAAAATCAGTACTCACATGATGATCAGGGTTGAGGAGTAGGTTCAGTATGTTCATGTCGACAGTAGCTCCGAGGTTGTCTATGTTGCTGATGAAGCAGTAGGTGCGGCCTTCCTTGATGAACTTCTGCAGAAGCCCGGAGTTGTAGAACGACTCGTAGAAGTCTCCGTGACCGGGGGGATACCAGCTGAAATAAAACTAGTGATTTAAGTAAGCACTCGGGGACATTTTAAAAATTTCACACATAACTTTAGTGCTAGGATGACTTAATGCTAAGAGCATTGTCTATTAGTCGTTCTTTCCCCCTAAGATTAAAAGTTAGCGTTGACTTTTTGCAATTATTACGTATGGTAATCAATACTTCAAGTGTGCGCTAGCTTTTTATAAGATAGACCGTTAGTCTCTAGAAGGGAAGAACTGGATAGTGTGTGACAGAAATCACAGTATATGACGCAATCGCCGAGCGCCATCGATTTTGTATGGAAATCCAAGGAATTCTATGGAATACTGCTAGGGGCGCCGTTTGGATCTCCATACAAAATCGGTGGCGCTCGGCGATTGCGTCTCTACGCAAACCGTGTGTGCTCAAACTCGTACTTGGGGTACTGTTTTGTGTGCTATGTGTAGTAAATAAACAAAAAATGCCGACCGATGTGGCGCGGCGGGCGAAGGTCCGCCTGCGACGCGGAGGTTGCGGATTCGATTCCCGCCTTGTGATAAATGTTTGTACGATCAGCAAATATATATTCCAGGTGTTCTGGGTATTTTATATGTATAATAAAAAATATCTATCTATGTATTGTATTGCGTATATCAGTCTTCTAGTACCACAAGCTCTGCTTAGCTTGGGGCTAGATGATGTTGTGTGGATTTTATTTTTTATTTATTTAATAAAGAGTTGGCTATGTATCTTACGCTTCAATATCCTCATGTACATGCGGGTCTTTCGCGACGGGCAGCAGACTCTCGCGGTTGAAGCGCGGATGGCACGACTGGTTGAAGGTGTGTATGTCGAGCTTGAGGCCCTGGTACTTGCGGATCACCTTCTGCGTGTCGTCATCCGTGTTGAACGAGTTCATTAGCACCAGCGGCACGTTGCATTTGTAGGTTTTGTTCAGGTGCTGGGGAAAAAATGGGTATTATATTTGAAACAATCACGGTTTTGAACATAATTTTCATTATAAACGGAATATTTACCGGTAAATATCCCATTTATAATGAAAACAAACTGGGTATTGTAATTAATTTAAAATGTTGTATATAGGTTTGTTTTGGGTGCAGAGTGGGATCAGACGGGTAATTTTTTGTTAATAATCACCTTTAATTTTGCATCTTTCACTCCAAGTGACACATCACAAAATGCAACTGTTACATTTATTTTTGAAACCTACCATTGTACCTACTAGAACACTGTTTTTATTAATAAATGTTTACTTTACTTTATTTTGTGATTTTATTGATCATACCGAATAGCAACAGCTTTGTCAGAAGCCCTGATGCTGACTGTTGAGAATTTTAGCTCAAAAACATTCCACATGGTAACGGTTTAATTTACTTTTCAAAATGCGAGACCACTTTCGCAGGCAAAGGGTACACTTTCCAATAAAAAGAATTATCAAAATTGGACTATTCTGCAAAAAATGCCTGATCATAAATAAAAAAAATATGCATCGACTTGAGAACCTCCGTTTTTTCGTCAGTTGAAACAAGGGAAAGAGTTACAAACCTCAATCTGCTGTACAGTGAGATCCAAGAAGGTGAGTTCGTTCCTAACTTGGATGACACTCTTGGGTCCCTTGCACCCCATGGAGGTCCCGAGCCCTCCGTTCAGTTTGACGACCACCAGCTTGTCCAGCATGTGGTGGATATTGTCTGTGGTCGGCGTCTGCAGCGACGAGTAGTCTATGACTGCGCCTTCTGGAAGCTTCTCGATCTTGTCCCATGTTACCGATGGACCCTCTGAGAAAAGTAACAAATTATATTATTGTAGACCTATTATGTAGTAGACCTTTATGTAGTAGACCTATTATATAGTAGACGTATTTGTTTGTAGGTGAGGGTCAGAGAGGTGAAACTCTCACATACTTTTTTTTACACTAGCCAATAAACGACAATATACTAAATACTGGTTGTCTTCTTCTTCTTATTTCAAAGCCACTCTTAACAAAGAACACACATTTATACCTGCCTTATGTAGGTATATCATAGGCGGCCTTCCTCTTCCTCTCTTTTCTTATTTATTTCCACTTAGTTTAACTTTATAGAAAAGCTTATCTAATAATGTACGTTAAATCTAATAAATACTTATATAAACTACATAAAAAAAAATCGAATGCTCAATGATGTTACTGATGAGGATTTCCTGTCGTTCCTGGACCTAACAAAACCTTTTTGGATAGCACCTACACTGAACCTTAGACTCCTTAGGCTAGAAACGATACTCACGCTCAGCCAAGAATCTGCTGAATAGGTTCTTGAACCCCCTATACTCCTTCTCCAGCAAGGGTTTCCTGCTCTGCGGCGCGTTTGACAGCAGCTTCTCCAGTTCCACCTCGAGGCGCTGAAGAGCATCGCGTTTGGTGGCCTCTTTGAAGTCCCGAGACCCGGACGGAGTGCGCTGGTGACTGCGGATCTGAAGCCGTCAGGGTATGATGAAGGAACTATTTAGTTTAATAGTAATTCGTTGTAAGAAGGATCATATAAAAAAAACGGTAGGAACCAGGCCGTAAGTTTATTGCCCGTTCTTTTAGGCTCTGGTCGCAGCAAAATAAATAGCTTGTATTTAATTTTATATTTTTTCTTGCTTTTCTTTTCCATACCCAAAGGATTAAACGAGATACTATTACTAAGACTCTGCTGAACGTCTCTCTATCTGTCTGTGAGTCCGTCTGTTACCAGGATGGATAATACTAGTTCGAACTATCACATCTTCGCAAGTAAAAAGGCTTTATGTTAGGGGGCGTCCATAAATTACGTGAGATGTTTAAGGGGGGGAGGGGGTCGATTCAAATCTCATCTAATCTTACGTTGGGGAGAGGGGGGGTCTCGGCAAATATCACGCAATTTTTTTTTTTTTTTTCATTTTTTTTCTTTACAATAACACTACAACGTCTTTACGTAGGAAACCTGCATTTAGAAAAATCTCACGTGAGATTGGGAGATGGGGGAGGGGGTTGAATAAAATCTCACGACATCTCACCAGGGGGGGAGGGAGTGTCTGAAAATTGGAAAAAACACCTCACGTAATTTATGGACGCCCCCTTATAAAAAACTATATTTTGTATGTATAACATTATTTATAAAAGAATTTGTCATGGTTAGTATAACCGAACCTATTGATTATGCCGTCATGTAACGGTTCGTTATATTATGTAAATAAATGAGATTTATAGAAAATATATTCCAATAAAAACACTAATTCAAAAAAATTCATGCCACCATGTTTTTCTAGGGTCTCCATGACTCGAAGGTTGTCAAAAATTAAATATGATGGACTTTAGACTAAACAAGCACTCTATACAAATATAAATAGGTAAGTTGTTAGCCTTGATCATGATCACCGTGACGAAGCAGTCATGACACACGGAAAATTACAAGTACCTAATGCATAACAAATTACACAAATTTTCATTAAAAAACTCTGTACAATTATTTTTTTCCGTAATATAAAAAAATTTAGTCGTCTTATATACTAGTTGATTCTAGGTGACTTTTTATATCTACAAGTAGACATGTACGTACATACAATTAATGAATTTATTCTTTAAATTAAACAAATCTTTTATAAATCGAAGTGTTGGCAACTTTTTTTTTATACTTCATAAATAATTGATAACATTCATTGATAGCATTATTTTTGAAGGTTTGAAAAGTCATGTTTTTGTTTTAATGAAACAGGAAATAAGTTCCGATAGTTTTTTTATGGTTTTTTGTTACCTACATACATTTTTGATGAGAATACGAAGGTCCATGTCTAATCAAAAGTCGTGGATTTGAATCTAATCACAAATAACTGGACTTTTTATCAATCTATGTTTTATTTTATCTATGGAAAGGTAAAGGAAAACCTTGTTATTATTCTCGCAGCGACGACCTTGCAACCATAGGAAAACTATAGCAAAAAGATTTTCATGATCTTTTTTATTATTCTATTTTATCATAATTTTGTCATTAAATAAATAATTGTTCACGGACATTTCACACATCACACTCCACTCCCAAACTAAGCACAGCTTGTACTATGGTAACTGGACTGCTGATATAATACTTAAATACATTAGATCATTGCTACATTAAACATTGTTATTTTAGTAGGTATTGTAACTTATTTTAATGTTGTTTTTCATCCTGCTAATGAATAAGTTATTCCGATTAGATTCAAAGTTCTGTTTATGTCTCTCTACGCAAAGTTTATTCAACAAACGCATATCTAAGTGAAAAAGATACCTGTACCGTTTTTGATTGTTAGACAAATTATCATGATAAAAATACACAGTTTACTCGTACGTTAGTACAATAGTGTAGCGTATTATTATCTTTAGGCTTATTGGTTACATTATCAATAAGAAGTCTGTCGGCTAACGCAAGCCAGATACGATACAACTGACGTGTTTTAAAAATGTTTAAAAAAAACAAAGATAAACAAAAAAGTATTTACACATACCCAAGATCTCATTACATCACTCCCAACTGTCATTTTGACACAAGGTATTCCAAATTTAAAAAGTTAAGTTTTTAAAAAACGCGCACAGATTTGCGTGCGGCCAGTACCGCTACTCAGTATAAACTGAGTTCTAGTGATAATGATAAAAGTAGTATTATGTGCGCAGATAATCACGATTGTTTATTTCGGTTATAAGGATAGTTTGTGGTGTGAATAATGATTAGATGATAAATAAGTTTTATATTTTTTATGGTTAGAAAAGTAATTGTTTTCCGGCTCGGTATAAGACAGTAGAAAATTAATTTTGCAGACGATGTTTTTTTAATAGGCGGAAAATAATGTAATAAAATATCAGACGAGTGGACACTTGAGTCTTAGTAATAAGGTCCCGTTTTACCCCTTGGGTATGGATTTGAAACCCTAAAAATGTACTAAATGATAAAGTTAGTTTTTGTGTATTACAAACAACTAAATTCAGGATTGCCAAGAGCCGTCTACGTTACTGTATTGTAGGTCAACGGTTCAAGCGAATCAGACGACCGGGGCTGTGAAAGATACCATTAACCGAACGTTATCAGACTATATTAGCTAGTTAACGTCCAAAATTTGTATATGTACCTACATATATTTTTTAACAATAAAAGAAATAAAATACTAATGCTTAGTGTATTCCCTGAATGTATTACCTATAAGTTGTTGTAGAGATGTGCGAGTCGTCTTAACAAGGCTGAATTGAAGTCCAGTCACAAGTACATGTACCAATGAACTGCGTAGTAATTACAAACAGTAGGTATGTGCGGTCAATTGAGATGTTTCGCAAGATAAACTAGGTTATACCACATGATATACAGGGTGTAACAGAAGGGTTGGACTAAAAGTAACAGGGCGATGGGGGAGCTCAATGCCTAACGATATAACCCCCATGTATGTTCAGCGATATTCAGTCGTTCAAAAGTTACTCGCACTATTACCCAGACTATTAAGGCTACAACCGTAATTTGATGTATTGATGAATTTAGTAGCCCTAATATAAGGGTGTAGCCCTAATAGTTTGGGTGTAGCCCTAATAGTTTGGGTAAGTACTTGGGAAATCTAACCTAAAATATGTTTATGAAAAAAAAACATAAAAGTGCGAGTAACTTTTGAACGACTGAATATCGCTGAACATACATGGGGGCATGGGGGTTATTTCGATAGGTATTGAGCTCCCCCATCGCCCTGTTGCTTTTGGTCCACCCCTCCTGTTACACCCTGTGTATTATTAAACGGCTACAGTGTCATATTAAGGTGATAGGTACGTCTCGCTCTAACGGGAAATTCAGGGTTTTTTTTATTGTGGTTGAACTGTTATATCTTTTACTATTTTAAGCTACTTTGCGAACATAAACAATAATTGTCTGTGTAACCCTGTATCAATTTTTGAGATTGGTTCTTTATATAAACTTACTAAATTATAAAAGTGTTTTAAACAGTTTTAGGATTAAGTAACTGTTTAAAACACTTTTATAATTTAGTAAGTTAGTTTAAAGAACCGAAACGAATGATTCTAAATAATACTGATTTTTCTAAATAAAATATTTTTATAAAGTACATAAATTATCTTCTTATAATGAAATAAAAACAGTAAAAACTATGTAATATGTATTTATAAAATTATGTGTTTCTGGATATGCATTTGCACAATTTGTAAATATTTGTTCCGCGTCTAAGTGTTGATGTTTGTTCTTAGTTACTGATAAGCATGACATTGGGTTAATTGACTAAGTGGGGGAGGCTACTAAATTTATTTTTGTTTTTTTTGTATAAAATTCGATTTTGCGACCATGTTCATTGATAAATAAAACAATAGTAGCTTTATATCAAAGAAATGTCCATCAAGTCTGCGTAAATTAGGATAATAATTCAAAAAATCATTTTTAATGTACCTAAGCTTAAATGACAGGTCGTAAAAGTTAGTACCTTGCTAAGGACATCCATTTCTGCAATACTAAAAAAAAAACACTACACTGACACTTGGAAATTCAAAAAATGGCGGGACAACGCGCACTCCTCGATCGAGCAATGGCCGACTACTAATCAATGGGACATACTTTACTTAATAAATAGTGTAATAAAACTGATAAATCATGTTGACTAGCACTTACACGCGGCTGCGACTGCTATTATGATATCTCGGTAATGATGACTATTCAAAATACTAGTACAGGTAGCATCAAAACATGTTTTTTTTAAGGATACCATGTATTTAGGCTAATCACCATCACCACTACTACTCAATAGAATTTTTTATGAATTTTTAATTTAAATTGTATGTTTTGTAACAATACCAGATTTAAAATGTATAAAGTATGTCAATTAAGTTACGAAAGTTCTATTATTTTCTTGATACATTTTTGTAAGGATCATAAAAATGTACTTATAAATAAAATAAATCCGAATTTACAGAACCTACTGAAATCCCCTAAAACTAAAAATTGAGAGATAACATTTTTTACATTAAATTCCAATAGCTTAACCGTTTCCGTGCGGGTGGCACCACAGTGGTGCCATGGATTATCCTTTGCGTATGGCGGGTGGCACCACAGTGGTGCCAAATTTGAAACCCGTAAAAATCTAATAAATTGACGTTTTTCAAAAACTTTCCGTAAACAAAAGAGTCTTTATTTGTGACACAGATCCTCCCTACAGTGTCAGTTTCAGGAAATCACGTGATTTCACACACTTCAGGGATTCTCAACCTCAAACTAAAGAACTAAACTCTCAAAATAAAGAAATTATATGAAATGTAATTCGTTAGATACAAATTGCCCAAAATATTAATGCCATGAATATCTAAGGCTGTTCTTCATCTTTTACTATTCTAATAGTCTTTTCAGTGGACATTGAAATATCTTTGGTTATTATTTCTGTGCACGTTGCACAACCCTTCGTAGGTTTTTTTTGGATCGTTTTTCATACATTTCTTTTCATCCTCATTTTCTTAGGTTCTCAGACGGGAATTTTGTTCGAAATAGTAATAATATTAAATATCTACCATAAACAAAAGCCAAATATCTAATTGCTATAGTTGTATTACTATAATAGTACATTACGTTACTAGTAAGCCAGTAGAATATTCTATTAAAAACTTATCATGAATTTTAATTCCCAACAAAACACTAGAAAAGACTCATAGCGCTCTGCATGTCTCGAATGTTCATATTTCATTCTACAGTAACGTTAAATCAATCGATCCATCAAAAAACTACAAAAATGTTTACAACCTCTGATAGAAATAAGGGATTTACCTTCTATTTCCGTTAATACATGTAGATAGTTACTTTTATACACGCCAATCGAAAAGTTAAACAATTTACGTTCGGTTTTGGGTGGCGACTGAACTTTCAGCACGTGAAAACAGGCAAAAAAGCGATAAGTTACACTTCCTGGCGGAGGACACCACAGTGGTGTCATCAAAGTCCCTGGCGTTAGGCACCACTGTGGTGCCACGAAATATTTGTTCGCCGCCAGGCGTTAAAGTTTTTCCAAGAGACTCCCGCACTGAAACGGCTAAGAGCCGACCTCAGCCAGACCTTCGTCATTTTAGTAAGGCTGAAAGTTTCTCTGTGTGAGCCTCCAACACAGGTAAGAACGACCCCTGACTATCGAGTTTCGGTTGTGGTTACTTTAGCAGATAACCGGTGGCAAAGGTGTACTTATAAAATAGTACCTTACTTTCCTTAAAGTGTAAAGTTCAATTTTGCTATATTTTCTCCAGAATACCTTTGGGAATCACGATGTTCATTACCGGACACTTGTCACGGTTGCTTCCCCCTGCCAGACACCCCTAAACCTTAATCAATTTTAATCATACTTTCGTCATAGTATAAAAGCTGAATTTTATATATGTTACTAAGAGACTTATAAAATTATGGTACCTCAAAAGCTAGACAGTTGTCATGGTTATTACATCTCGCCAGACACATTGAAAGCCCGCTGTAGGTGCGAGCGCGAGAGATCTGCTAAAGTAACCACAACCGAAACTCGATAGTCAGGGGTCGTTCTTACCTGTGTTGGAGGCTCACACAGAGAAACTTTCAGCCTTACTAAAATAACGAAGGTCTGGCTGAGGGTGGCTCTCCCCCTACAAGTTTTCACATGATCAACAAAAATACAAGACAGATATAGTATAAGTACAAATATTTACATGTATCAAATAAAAAACACAAAGTATACAAACACAAAGCGTTAGTAAAGCAAGCATATCTTAAAAAACTAAACGGCTTGTATTCTCTACAAAGTTAAACTCAGAAAAGACTTTTGAGACTTAAAAGTCTAAATTCTATGCATTAGATTTTCATTTATTAGATTATACATTTCATTTATGTTTTTACATAAAAAAATGTAAGTTTATAGGTATTCTATCAGCAGTCTTGTACCCATAGTACAAGCTT
Source organism: Ecliptopera silaceata (assembly GCA_932527185.1). NCBI lineage: Eukaryota > Metazoa > Arthropoda > Insecta > Lepidoptera > Geometridae > Ecliptopera > Ecliptopera silaceata. The sequence continues at coordinate 927,109 of OW052210.1, forward strand.
TGCTAAGTTTGAGCAGTCCCAAACTTAGCTTGTACTATCGGTACAAGTACATTACACTCCAGTGAATGTGATGTGTGAAACATCTATGAATATTTATTTATTTACATTTATTTGAGGTACAGAATACAAGCCTAGGAAAAGATTAGTGACAGATAGCTCACCGCAGGTTTCAGCCGGCTGTCATCTGCCTGAAAGTGTTTTAAATAGCGTCATACATAGCAGAATACATAGTTAGTGGGTGCTTCAATTGAGTACAGTCAGTCGCATAACTTGATATCAAATATTTATAACATTATTATTAAATAAAATAAATTTGTCAAAATAAACTAAAATATAAAAAGGTATTACGTCATATTTGTTTGTTTAATAGACGGATTGATCAAAATCATACTTTTATCTAGTTTTGTTAATACACAATTCAAAAAAACTTATTTTTTAGCAATTTATGCAGCTGACTGTAGGTATTTTTATCAAATTTTGATGGATTAACTATTTTACTGTATTGTGCAATATAGTAGCAATAGCCCACACAAATAGGAAGATGCTATGATAATCAGATAAGATTATATTTTAAAATGGACTTGATTTTGAAACAGATTTAACAAAGATAAAGCATTCAGTTATTCAAAAGTTTGTCTCATTAGGATTATTAATTTTATTTTCCATTTATTTCATCACAAGCTTGCAACTCAAAGTAGATTTTTATTTTAAACTCACCACAAGTTGCATTTGATAGTTATTATGAGCTGAATCATTGCCAGAAGAGCTTTATGGTAAATGAGAATTACAACTACTACACATAAGCAATAGACATGGCAACTTAATTCAAAACTACCCTCAAAAAAAACTTCCTGAAGCAGTGTTCTAAATTTAAACTCTACAAATACATTGTGATTGGCGTAGAGCCAGTATAACTACGTAATACATGCTAGTTCCTTATCTCTTCCATTACTTAATTTTTAGGGATATGACAACAAACTTTTTTAAGATTGTAAAAAGGTGCCATTAAAAATTTCCCCGTAACTATAACCTAAACAAAAATTTAGTCCTTGAATCATGAGCTTGGCAAATAAACTGTCTTCCAATAAGTTTTCTATGAATATTATTTAGTTAATTATTCGCCCTCTAAGCCGGACAAGGTCATATGAATAAATAAATTAAATACGCAAAGCATCGTTACACTGACAGTATATCAATAAAGACGCACCGAGCACTCTTGTAGCAAAGATAAACTATTTATTACCTTCTTATCGCCGCCCCTGATGTCAGACATTGTTATTTTACTTATTAAATTCTAGATAAATAGAAATCTACACTACCGCGCGCACCGATCGACCGACGAGCCGAAAACACAGACCTTTTTGACAATGACAGTTGTTAAAAATGTCTTCTACGGTCAAGTTGGCCATTCGTTCTAAAACAGAAAAAATAATGCTTAAAAATACGAAACGAAGCTTTCTAACTTTGTAGCGTTGTGCATTCAGCAATGCTCTGCAATGGTCACAAAATGATCTTATCAGTGATAAACATAGATAAATTACAATCACGCAACCAAATCTGTTGTATTGTAGATAAGCCTGGATGATAGTTCGATAATAATGCAAGTCATTATTTATTATTATTCAGCCATTGTCGTCCCACTGCAGGGAAAAGGCCTCTCTTCCCTCCTTCCACTCTTCGCGATTTAACGCAATGACAGGCCACGTGCTTTGGTCGAGTCCAGCTCGTCCCGCCATTTCATCCTGGGTCACTCTGTGATTTGCTTAATAGATAGATACCTATTAAACGTTGGTTAGTTTACTACCTACCCTCTTTGTAGAGAGTTAAGTTAAACCATGGCAGTGGCACACTTGGATTTACATACCCAGCATGTATTATACTTAAAGCAGGTCGATCTTCATACTTTCCCAATTATTCACAATGAGAGTGTGTAGCGTAGGGTACAATTAATGATTAGAATAATCGTTATTCTTTAAATATTATTCAGAATAAGTACCTATACTTAAGTACCTTTCTTTTTGGGTATATTGGCAATAGAGTTATGTGCTAAATTAATTAATGACATTTTTATAGAATGTTCAATAAAAATAACATTAGCCTCTCACATACTTCTTACAAACCTTACTCAACGACCTTTATTTGCTTAAAATATTTAATTTCGAATGGGAAAATAAGAATATAGTCTTAAAACTATTAAAATAAAACCATTGCAGTTCTTGTAATAATTTTATTATATTATAAACATTTAATACATCAATAAATAGTGTTTGATCGATTTTTTTTTAATCAAACTATAATCCAATATCACTACTTACAATAGACTGTACCTACCTACTCTGACTCTGACTAACCTTTTTAGACATATCTTATCAAGGAGACCTTGGGCAGTAGTATAATAGACTAGCAGAAATGGAGAAAGACCAGTACCTACCTAAATTTTTTTAAGGATAAATGATCGATACTAATATCATAAAGAGTTAAAAGGTTGTATGTGGTAATCACAGGATATACTGAACCGATTTTGAACATTATTTTAACAATAAAATGCCGCATTATTGTGGGTTTACGTTATATAATAACCAGATAAAAAAAAGTGTTATGCCGGGACGGGCCGCTAGTAGCTAGATTATAAATAGTAAGGTTATCATCACTCACCGATAGCCTTTTCGTAATAGTATTTATCTGTCAACAACTTATAAACACTGATTAGACTTAGTTTTCTTTAGAAACGGGATATTTACGATGTTTAGTGAGTTTGATTATTTCCCGATATGCATGCAACTGTGCCGAAATATCGGGAAATAATCAAACTCACAAATCATGGTATCCCGTTTATAAAGAAAACTATGTTCAAAACCATGATAGTTTCAAATACTGATTAGACTTGTATTTAAAGTACTATTAAATACCTATTGGTATTAATAATAGTTAGCTACTTGAATATATTATCTACTGCCGTCGGTAGCACAGGATAGGTTAGGTAGGTAGGTAGGAGGTACCTCTCTACCGTAGAGCTGAGCCATTCTAAAAATGCACGCGCTTCCATCTCTTTTACACTCACATGCAAGAAAGGTGTACAGATACAATACAAATAAATTGTTTTTGTTATTGGTTGCTCAGTTTTGTCTTACCACGTTACCATTAATAAATAATGGCTGGATCTGTCGACCAACTTTCAATTATTTTAAAGGAGTCGAGTTTTTAAATTGGTTTATTTCTATCTATGTTACTATCTAGTAACTCTAAGTGGAAAATATGGTAGCGATTAATATTAGTTTTTAAATGTACCTGTTTTAGTTTTACACATCATATAAAATGTGGTTTAATAAATACTTTCTTATTTAACAATTATTAAATACATTAAGAAAGTGTACATCTGAATTACAATTTAATACAATATTGGTCTTTTATTTATATTTATTGATATGATTGGACCATATAGCTACATTTGCTTAAAATAGCGCAGTGAAAGCTGTTTTATTTTCCCAAAAAGTTTAGTAATGCGGGTAGTTGAAATTTTATATAATAATAGTGTATTTCTTTTAGGTATTTTCAAATAGACCTAGATGCTAATGAGTTTAAACTACATTATAACCATTAAATAAGTCTAATTTTACAACATCAAAGCACAATAAAAGCATGGGATATTATAATTTTAAAACCAAGGTGCATATTTCTGTGATATGAATGTCATAGGTGTTACTTAAGATTAACAATGTGCCATGTTAAACATTGCATACTGTAGACGACATATGACTTAATTATCAGTCGATAAATACACATAAAGCAAAATATTCTCATTATATAACACTTATTAGGTACATATAATATATTACTTATAATCATATAACAAAGCATGTATTTATGAGCAACTGATTAATGCAACATGACAGTACCAACTGACAATTATATAGATATAACAAATTAAGTGCAAACATGACAGTTCACACTTGACACATAAAAAAAATATTCATGGACATTGTCACACATAGCGCTCAATTATTAATTGATTGGTTTAGTGCCACCTTTACTGGTAACTAGTATGATTGTAATTATTGCAACCATCAGTTCATATTGCGAATAATCTTGTGTCTAATTCTAATTCTAAGTGGGGGAATGAGATCTGCACTGACGTCCCGCAGTGGGGTGTATTGTGCATTGTCCCCCTGCTAACCTCACCCCAGCCAGCCCAACTCCTTAAAGTAACGGAGAAGGACCCTGGGTTGGTGGCAGCATTGTTCCAGCATCCCCGGTGTTGTAGTGGATGGTGACATTGACGAACAGGACCCGATCAGCTCCTGCAGTCCCGTTTTGAGCCTGGCTTCATTTGTGGAAGAGCAATGCAGTAGCACATGCTCTACAGTTTCCTTTTCTTGTAGACATCCGCGACAGAGGTCACTGTCTGTCGCTCCGATTTTAAGTAGATGGTGATTTAGATCACAGTGACCTGTGATGATGCCCACCATCATTCTTAAATCTTCACGTCTTAGTTTGAGCAGCGTTGATGCCGTGTGCCTGTTCATTGCTGGAAGCATTGTTTTGGTGTGTTTGCAGTCCGGTCTGCGCTCCCACAGTTTCTGATGTTCCTTCTGGGAGTGCAACTTCAGTCTGTTTCTTATCTCTGCTGAAGACGGTTTGCAGAGTAGTATGTCGTTTGAGTTTGCCTTAAGTTTTGTGCCTTTTTTCGCTAACGAGTCTGCTATTGTGTTGCCTGAGCATGAATCGTGTCCTTTGGTCCATCTTAATTTGACGATATGCTTGTCGGCCAGACTCTGAAGCGCGGCGTGGCATTTAGCAATGGACTCTGACCTTGTGTCAGGTCTCCTAAGGGCATGCATGACAGCAGCGCTGTCTGTTATAAATATTAGTTCTGCGTAAGTTTCACCAGTGTCTGCACTTGGTGCTGGCGCTGTGAACTGAATAAGTGTTGCTGCCAGGTAGAGCCCGATAGTTTCTGCCTGGAAAACAGTTGTTGAGTCGTTGAGGGGTTGCGCGTGCGATAGCCCCAGTTCGGGGCAGTGGAAGCCACATCCCGCTCCTGCTTTTTGTTTGGCACCATCCGTGTAGATGTGGTAGACGTTGGACGTGGAGTCCTCCGTCATCTCTTGACTTTCGAATTGGTACTTTTTGCTCGATATATATGTTGTTGCTATTCTGTCAGTGCCATTTAGGGCCTCCGGGATGACCTGTGTAGCCTTGTCCAGAATTCTGCTGTGATTTGTTGGTTTGCCACTTCCTTTCCACTGGTTCGTGGATTTAATCCTTAGAGCCGCAGCCATTGCCTCTTGCTGTATGTGTAAGTGGAGTGGCGTTAGGTCTAGTATTATGTCCAGCGCCGCTGATGGAGTGGATTTTGCGCAGCCGCTAATCAGGGAGCACGCGAGTCGCTGTACTTGTTGCAGCTTGTTGATGGCTGTTACTAGATTTGTTCTTGGCCACCACACGACGGCACCGTATGTTAGCACCGGTCTTACCATGACAGTGTACAGCCACAGGCAAAGTTTAGGTTTGAGACCCCAGTCCTTGCCGACGACACGTCTGCACTGCCATAGCACGTTTGTGGCTTTGGTGGTTACGTGTTCTAGTTGTTTGCCCCATAGGAGTTTGCTGTCTAGCCAGATCCCTAGATATTTGACTTCTTTACTTAGCGTAAGTTTGGTGCCAAACAGTGATGGTAGGTTCAGGTTAGGAAGCTTTAGCTTTCTAGTAAAAAGAACGAGTTCTGTTTTGGTGGGGTTCACAGTTAGGCTGTGTGTGTGGCACCATGACTCCACGACTCGGAGCGCTCCTTGCATTTTCTCGCATAGAGTTGTCTCGAAGAGTCCCGATATCATGATTGCCAGATCGTCGGCGTAGCCGATGGTTTGTAATCCATTTTTGTTTAGGGATTCTAGTAGTTCGTTGGCAACAAGGATCCACAGTAGAGGAGACAGGACTCCTCCTTGTGGGCAACCTTTTGTTACGAGGCATCTTGTGGCTTTCGAGCTTTGTATTAGTGCCGCTCTGTTTGACAGCATCTTGTTGATCCATTCACTTAAGTTGTCTTCGACACCTTGGTTACTCAGGCTGCTGTCGATGCTTGTGAAAGTTGTTTTGTCAAAAGCTCCTTCGATGTCAATAAAGGCTACTAAGCACGATTGCTTGCATTCTAGGGCGCTTTCAATTTTGTGTACTACGCTGTGCAGAGCCGTTTCCGTTGATTTGCCTGATTGATAGGCATGTTGATTGTGGTTTATGGGATTTTTAACCAGTGGTCCACTTCGTATGTGACGGTCGCATAGTCTCTCCAAGGTCTTTAGCAGAAAAGAGCTTAGACTTATCGGCCGAAACGATTTGGGCTGAGTGTAATCAGACTTTCCGGGCTTCGGAAGAAAGACTACTTTTACTTCCCTCCAGCTGTGCGGGATGTATTTCCAGGCGATACAACTCCTGAAGATTGCTATGAGCTTTGGCTCGATTTTGGTGAGATTCCATTGTAGAAGAGCTGGAAAAATACCGTCCATGCCAGCCGCTTTGTACGGCTCGAATGTCCGGATAGCCCACGCAAGTGCCTCCGTTGTGACAATTGTGCTGGCTAAGTCCCAGTCTTCTTTTTTGGGAACGTGACCTTCATGCTCAACTTCCCAACTGGTGTTCTCTGTGAGGTTGCAGTCCGGAAAGTGCGTTTTCAGCAGAAGCTCAAATTGTTCTTCTTCTGTTGTTGTGTAAGTGCCATCTGGCCTTTTAAGAGTTCCTAGTTTGATTTTGGTATCGCTTGACAATATTTTGCTTAGGCGTGCCGTTTCGCTCTGTGCAGTGATAGAGCTGCTGTATTTTCGCCATGAGTTGTTCTGGCTTTGCTTGATTTCCTGTTTCAGTTTCTGTCTTATTATCCTGTAATCTGACCAGTCATTTTCGTTGTCCGTGTTCATCGCCCTGTTAAAGTGGTGGCGAACCTGTTTTCTGAGTTTGGTTAGAGTTTTATTCCACCATCTGTCCTTGCGGTGTGCTATTTTGTTGCTTTCTGTTATCAGAGGGCAGGCTTTTTCATAGCTGGTTATCAAGCAGTTAACCAGTGATGAGAGCGTGGTTTCTGTTTCTGTTGGCGTTAATGGCGCCGTTGGTTCTGTTTCCTTTTGCTCATTTAGAGCTTTGTTCATGGCCTCGACGAAGAGTTTAGAGTCAGTCTTTTTAGGGTTTCTATATTTGCGGGGGAACATGTCGCCCATCTTCATGCTGAATCTGATCCGCCTATGGTCCGCGCACGACGCTTCGTAAGTAGCAACGTGCCAGTCATTGATCAGTTCTGCAATCGTATCTGTGGCTAGTGTGACGTCTACTATGGTCCTGGCCCATGACGTTACAAATGTTGGTTCCGATCCTCTATTAAGAATGTTCAGGTTGTGTCTTAAGACGAAGTCAAGGAGATCTCTGCCTCTTTCATTCGTGTCTAGACATCCCCAGACTGTGCTGTGTGCGTTGGCGTCACAGCCCAGTATACATTCTAATTTCAGTCTTTTGCAGTGATTTAATAAGTTTTCGAGTTCGGGTGGTGGAGCCTGAGTTCCACCATCCATATATACAGATGCTAGAATTAGAGTGCTGAGTTCGCCCTCTAAGCCGGTATCAATTTTTACTACTGTAAGGTCATCTGTGCATAGGTGTGTTACCATCGACGCTTTGAAAATGTTTGGTACGTAGATTAATGTACGAGTTTTATATTGCAAAGGTGGAGAAAATACATTGCCTCGAAGGGCGCTGAAACTTACTTTTCCGCGGACAATGTAGGGTTCCTGGACCAGTGCTATTGTTTGTGGTTGCTCTTCCAGGGTTCTTCTTAGCGCGGCGAACCCAGTGACGCTGTGTTGGATGTTGGCCTGAATAATCCTAAGCTGGTTGTCCCTAGCTATATTCGACCTATTGTTTGATTTGCTACAATTTACCGCATAAGACGGAGTTTTAGAGATCTGTTTGTCTAGTGTATTTACCTTGTTAAGCATCATTGTGATTGTTGATGGTTAGGGGGGTTTTTAGTGGGGTCGTGGGATGGTCATTACTGACTGTCCTGCTGTGGGTGGTCCATGGTGGAGTTCCCGCTCGACGACATAGTTTCGTCCACGTCCGAGGTCGGCGTGGGCGATAGAAGGTTGAGGCATGAAATGCCCCCCGCAATCTCCACCCCCGCGTCGCTCAGAAGCAGGTCTATCTCGTCCTGCGAGAACTCCCCCTCACCAATCTCGGAGCTGGGGCCCTCGGCCGCGACACCCGCCCCCGATTCACCGCTGCTTGTGCAGGGCGCACCCGGGGCGGGCGCCACGATCGGGGTTTTGACATCCCCCGCTCTCGGTTTCCGTATCAGGACGTACACAGTCGCCATCTTATACTTGAGTCTGTTTTTCAGACTTTTTAGTGTGTCCATCTCGTCCAACGGAACGCCGAACACCACGACGTTGTTCGTCGTGTTCCCATCCCGCTGGACTCGATGAGCAAAGATCGGCCAGGTGTTGATACGTAGCCGAGAGTTGAAAAACGCCAGGAAGGTTCTTATGTGCTCCCCGTCGCCCTCAAAGTCCGGCACGATCACAACACCCTTGTGATACCTGGGTAGTGCGCTCTCCCTAATGACATTTAGGCCTCCCGAGCCAGCCCACAAAACGGGAAGGTTGCTGATGGTCGAGGTCAGCCATACCAACGAAAAGTCGTCCTCCGCCTCGACCCTCAGACCTCCGTGAGCCGGCCTGGGCATGGCGGCAAAGGTCGGCTTTGCGCACTCCCAGTTTTGGCTGTTTTGGAGGAAGTACGTTACCGTTTCTTCCTCCAGTTTTTTCCTCAGTATGGTGGTCTGGATGGGGTCCATGTGAACGCCAGATTTGTCCAGGATTACCACCCTAAGGTGCGACCCCGACGCCCTGGCGTACGACATGTCCCCCCCCTGGCCAGATTGTGGGTCCGCAACCTTCACCGCGCACGTGTCAGGGGGGCTGCCTCCTAAGCGCACCTTCTTGTCAGCGTTCGCCGACGAAGGTGACACAAAGTCCGAACTCCTCTGCCGTTTGCCGATCCGGTTGCAGCCACTCGTTGAAGTTCCAGAGGCGGTCGGATCGGCGTCCGAGTCGTCACCGGGTCCATTGCCACCTCGACCTTTACCAATCCCCTTCCCTTTGCAGGGTCGAGGTTCGGCTCGGGTCTCCGGGTTGTGGACTTCCGGTTCCTTTCTCGGTGCCTCTCCTCCCATCTCTGGTTTTGTTTGGTTTATCTGGTTTGACGCAGATTCTTGTGTTTCCGACTGGTGGGTGCTCCCCTGCATTGTTCCCCCGATCGTTCCGGCGCCGTCCATTTCCATGGCATGGAGCGGACTATCCGGAACAGATCTCTGTTCTCTTGCTGGAGTGCGAGTCCCACCGTCGTAGGCTGTGGGGCGCGCCATAACCTTCCCAACGGACGGCGCGATGGCCGAGACGTTGGGCGGATACAGCGTGCCCTCCAGCTGACGTCGCTTGACTTCGTTCACCAAGGCGGCATCTTTTTTGCGACGCTCCCTGCGGAGAGCGTTCCGGCGCTCTACGCCGCCTAGGGGGACCTTACCTGAGGACGCAGTGCCCGTCAGCGTGGAAGACGCCGGGGCACTGCGCCCTGTGTTTTTGGCCAACACAGCGTCACCAACGTTCGTTGCCGCCGCTGCGCCTTCTCCCGACGCTTCAGCCACCCTCTTCGCCGCGTTCTTCTTCTTCTTCTTCGGCTTCCTCTTCTGCACTGGTCCAGTCGGGTGCTGGTCGGAGGATGTGGTCGCCGTCGCGTCCGTGGTGATGCTGGCTCCAGTAGCAGCTGCAGGGGGCGGGGCCTGGAGACCCACCCCGCCACCGCCTTCGGTAACCAATTTCTCGCTCTCCGGCCCGGGAACCAGAGAGCGCCGGGTGCTGGCCGGATCGCATGGCATCGTAACGGTTCTATTCTTCGTATTCATTTTTGGGTTTTGCTTCTGAGAACAGAAAAGGTTAGCGGGGCACGAGCAGAGCTAGTGGATGCCGTTGCCCGAGCGACATCCCCCCAACTTTAGGTGAGGAGCAAGGTGATGGGTAGCAACTCGAGAGTCGCCCTCCCACCCGCCCCGCTCATCACCGCGGCGCTGGGCCGCCGACTAGGGGTGGGGGGGGCGGGGCAGGGGCGCGGGGATCGACACGTCCCATGAAAGCCATAGTTGCGCCGACACCCGCGCCCCCATCCCACACCCCCACCCCCTTGTGCCCTCGCCTCTTCATCCAGGCTTGGGACTGGCACCATAACAGTTATTGCAAGCAACAAAAGTTATCGTGGCGGGGTTCAAAAGTTATCGTGGCGGGGTTACAAAAGTTATCGTGGCGGGGTTACAAAAGTTATCGTGGCGGGGTTACAAAAGTTATCGTGGCGGGGTTACAAAAGTTATCGTGGCGGGGTTACAAAAGTTATCGTGGCGGGGTTACAAAAGTTATCGTTATAATCTTGTGTGTTATATGAAATCTCTTAGGGCTATATTTCACCGGGACACCATGGCGTCGCAACCAGTCGCCGCCACCAACTAAATGTATGTTTGGTTGCGCAACCAAACGAAACTAGGTGAGTAACTCTCTATAGAGTTGCATACATTTTGTTGGTGGCGGCGACTGGTTGCGCCGCCATGGCGTCCCGGTGAAATATAGCCCTTAATGTGCGGTTGGGGCTTGTATGCTCGCAAGTATCAGTTCATATATTTGAATTTTTCTTTAGGCGTCTTTAGCGGCAGAGGTTGCTGTGACTGTTGCGTTTGCTGTGGGTAAGACTGTGTATTCTGTGTGACAGGTTGCTGGTACTGTGGGTTAGGCTGGTCGGACTGTCTACTGCTCCCAGCCTGGGCCTGATCTCAGTTGGCCGTCCACTGAAATCACACACAAGAATATTATATGTAGCGCCATCTATATCGCTACATGGTGAACTACATCGTAGTCTACGCAACAGACCAACAGATGGCAGAAACAAGTCCTAGATCGCGCTTACGAAGTTATCACGGAGTTTGAACATAAGTAATAGAACCGATGACTATCCATCGGTCCTCGGACCCCGAGCCAAAGGTCGCTCGGCGTGGAAGATCTTCCCTTTTCGTTGGAGATACCACACCCCATCTCCACATTATAGAAAATTTTAGATTGACAGAGCTAGTGCATGTCCAGAGTATTGTAATTTGAATAAATATGATGTGTTGATGTTGTTTTACCTTCATGTTATGAAATGAAATCAGTTTATATTTTTGTAATATGATGTTTAAAATTGAAGACTACTAGAATAATATATGTGTACATATGTATGTATAAATATGTACACTTTTAAAACTAATAGTCATAAAGTAAATATAGTTCATGTTGCACAAACTAGAAAAATAGTTCCAAATAATGTTCATCAAAACATTGTACCTTCAAGTTGGCCCCACCAGTCTGTGCAAGCTCTCTCTCTCTCCGCTCCATCTCGTCGTCTCGCTGCTGCATCTTCTTGAGTCGCTCGGGGTCCTTGACTCCCCGCGCCGCCGCCTCCGCCGCGCGCCTCTCTGCTGCTTCTTGCTGCTGACGCCGGCGGGTATCCTAGATAACAAACCATAGGTTTTTTATTTTTAATTGCAAAATGTATTATTATTAATTAATTTTTTTCTATTGTTTAATTATTCATTTATATTAATGAAATAGTACTTTTATTATTATTTTTTGTGTGTGCTTTTGTGGCAAATAAATATATGTCTATGTCTACATTTTTCGCATCTCTTACATAAATTAACATAAATATCACCTATACACATCGAGTACATAGCCTATACCTACACTACTTTAAAGTTGTTCTATAATAAAATCTATCAATAAATACGTAGTTAAACCAGTTTCGTATCAATTAGACAAGTACCTACGAATACAATGAAAAGCAGGTATTGTCATATTATTCAGACAGCTCGATTATCGAATGGCCTAGACCTACACGGTAACTTAGAGAAAACGCTCACCTGAGACGAGTTCGATATAAATGAAGCTTATAAACACTAACAAATAGAAATGAAATTGAATAAAGAGTGGTCAATTGGGCGTATTGTAATTTGTATTTTGTGTAGACATTGTAAAACTTACGATATCGGGTGTAAGAACGTCTGTCGCTGAAGGTCTACAGCAGGACATGAATATCCCCATTGTGGAAAATGGAAAGTATTTCGCACAAAAACCATAAAAGTTCAACTAGTATCACAACAAACAACACAGCTGATTGATTTATTCCAACTGATTCTGACGGACTCGTTGACATGACTGTTAATTAATTGACATTGGCATTATATGACATAATCTTATTAATGTTATATAATTTTTCACATGCCATACATGCAAGTAGGTAAATTTGCAAAACAGCGGGCAACACAGCATACGTCATTTCCGCTCTTTAACATTATGAGTAGTAAGATTATATTGCTCAAGCCCCTTATTCAAATATCACTAATAGCATTATTTATATTTATCATCGTGTATTAATATTTCGTCGTCGTTTAAGTGTATAAATCCCTCTACCAAGGGCCCAATCCACGAACACCTACCTAATAATAAGTGACTTGTATGTCGTGTTTTTTAAATGCTCGCAAAGGTCCCTATTTTCTAAAGGCCGCTTTGGTTGGCCACGAAGGTATAGAATCAATACATAAATGAATCTATCTAAGTATATTCTTCGACTGGTCGATTAGTCAGATATACGTACGCTGATTTGTGCTGTAATGTTTTTATAGGTTTTCTTTGATGTTCCTTCTGTTCTATTATAAGCGCGAAATAATCATACCAATTAGAACTATAGCATACCTACTTACCTGGAAAAGGTGAATAAGTTTTTAAGTGCCTCCCTAATTTTAAGACGTTTGTAACACTTATTTTGGCAAAATAAATATCTTGTATCTTGTACCTATTATTATACATAATCGGTCGGTAGGTGCCTACCAAGGTGAAGTTTGTAATGGTTATTTCGTAGGTACTTGTAAGTAATTGTAAGCATAGTACCTACCTAGTACTATTATATTAGGTTGATCAGAGATCAAATTTCGCTAATAAATGCGCACTTCTACTCTAACAAGTTTTACAGACACGACAAGCACACAGTTTAGTCGAAATAGTTTCTATCTATTACACATAATTCTACTTTACCGTATTTGGCAACTTACCAACTATTTAGGTGATAGGTACCAACAATTAAGGGTGCGTTATATTATTATAATTTTATTACTTACAAAATCATAGAAACTTGTAGACAACTAACCATTCGATTCCAAATTGAAAATACATTTGCCATGGTGAAAACAGCCGCTGTTATTATTCCGTAAGTAAATTTTTATTTGGTTTGAACTGGTCGAAGTTTTGTGTACAAATATGAATAATTTATGATTCACAAAACTAAACTCTTCAGGCAGTTTTCAAATAATCAATAAAGTGCGAAACAGCGTCATTGCCACTTCAAAAATCCGGCAACTCACCGCCACAGTGCAACGCATAACATGAATGAACAAATCTTTAAAATACCGACTTATTTTAAAAACATAAACAAGAGATATATGATAGAAAAAATTCCAAATTATATTTAGAAAAAAAAATATTATATATTTTCCAGGTTCATTATATTTGTAAACCTTAATTTTGTCTTGTCTGATAGAGTTGGCAACACTAGCGCAAAGTAAATTTTTCCGAAGGGCTGTCGGATTTTTGAAAATAAGTTAAAAAATACGCAATTTAAAATGCTATCACGCGTAGCTTTGCGTTCAGGTATGTCTAATGTGAATGTTTATTTATATAACTTTTGTAAAATATAGTCGAAAGACAGTATTTTGCCGATAACTTTGAGGTTTATGTAATCATTTTGACGGGTGTTTCCGTACGTATCTGCAGAATATTCTTCATTTGTTTCATAATTTTCAGTCAAATATAATAAAGACAAATGAATGCGATGAGTAATAAAACGTTAGTGTTATTAGAATGTGCAGTAAATTATATTTAGAAAAAAAAAATATCTATAACCTAAAATCAGCTGATTAGTTGTAAAAAAAAATTCTGTATCCTATGTCTAAATACCTTAAACTTGCATTGCCAAGGGCCTGAACTAAGGCCTATGTTACCTTTTATGTTAGCAGTTTTTCTGAATTCTGAAATGTTGGATGCGGGTTTGATTGCAAAAATATCTGGTAGGAAATCAGTTCATAAGGAAGGCCTATAGGACAGAAATAGTTTCTTAGCTTCAATAGATACTTATATCTGTACATAAATGTTTTTTTTCGTTCATTGGTGGTTTTTGTACAAATTTAAGAAAAGCTGTAAAATATTTTAATATATCTAATATATTAACAAGGAAGACTATTTTATCAACTTATGACATTTACAAAATGTACATACCTAGATAAATATACATATGTAAGTACATACATAAGAAAACTATAAATAAATGAAAAAACACACAGCTCAACCGTTTCTTATGTATGTATTTCAATAAGAAACAGTTGAGCTGTCTACAGACCATTGCAAATGATCTATAGATAGCTATCAGTACCAATTGGAAGTGTACCCAAGATGCTATGGTAAAAGCCATAATATCAGTTGGTATATTCCAGTGGCAGCCAGACAGTCGGCCGCCACCGCGCTGGTGGCGCGCGGCTCGGCCTCCGACGGCGTCCGCGACGAGGTGAACTTCCCGCGCCCCGTGCGCGCCACCGAGCCCGGCAAGGTCCGCCTTGGATTCCTGCCTGAGGAATGGTAAGGGAACTTTCTAGAAGCATCTCACGCCATGACTTTATAAACAGATGCTTAAAACATAACTACCACTCAATTATTAAGATAGGGAGCTATTGTAATAATTCACACATTCACACTAAAAACTAGAAAAAAAATCTAAATTGTAAAACCTGTTCCTGTCTCAATTCACACACACACATTAGCCTGCTTGCAATGTAGATTATTAAGCATTAAGGATCTCCTTCTTCTTTGTACCATTCATGTTTTATTATTTTACTCATTTATTTCCTTACATATTTTCTACATTATTACAATATCACATACATATAATTTTCTTGTGGGATTGCCCATTTTTGAGATACCTCCAGCATAGTTTGTGTTAATGATCCTAAATTTCTCTAAATACCTTAATTCCTGTCCAGGTTCCAAGCCTTCCACTCCAAGACTGGAGTGACAGGTCCGTACACATTCGGAGTGGGGTTAGCCACCTACATGTGCAGTAAGGAAATCTTCGTGATGGAGCACGAGTACTACACCGGCCTGTCTCTCATCGTCATGGTGGTGTATGCCACCAAGAAGTTTGGTCCTAGCATTGCTGCATGGCTCGATAAGGAAGTCGATGTAAGTATAATACATTTGTTACAAATACAGTAACTGAAATTCGTATATCGAGGTTTATGATAAAACATCGTCCAAATTCAATACAAAAAAATACGAATTATTTTTATCAATAACTTTATGCAATACATGCTATTAATTACTTTTTTACGGAAAAATACATTTATTGTCTTTTAGGTATACCGTTTTTTTACATTCATGTATAATAGCGGGGTATTACTGTAGAATAAATGTTATCAAAAACTGACTTCATCCATCATAAACAATACAAGTATTGAAAACATAATTTTTAGGATAACTTTAAATCCTGGTATATCTTAATCTAATTTATATAATTTTAACCTTTGAATACCAAACAAAAAAAGAATCATCAAAATCGTTACATAATTGGCGTAAGAATCTCGTAACATAAATACAAAAAACCAATTATATGTGAGTCTATACAAATAAAATATCTAACTAACATTATAAATCAGAATAACGCAAATACTATGATTTATAGATTTACTAGCTGGTGCCCGCGATTTTGCCTTGTTATATTTTAACTGCTATTGTTATATTTTTGACAATTCGCACAATATCTTTGTTAATCAATCAATACAAACTTTCGCCTTTATAATAATTAGACATATTGACAAAAATAGAACGAAATTAAAACTTACAGCATAATCACATGAATGTAACAAGTGACTATCTAATTCTAATAATAAGATAGAGGGGTATAAGATCTGTAGCTCTACCATGAGGTACGGTACCTCTACCATGAGTTGTCACAGTAAAATCGCCTGACTTTACTACAGTAGTTACGTCAATATTAGTACATTACCTCTACCATGAGTTGTCACAGTAAAATCGCTTGACTTTACTACAGTAGTTACGTTAATATTGGTACATATTACGAATTTTAGTACCCAACTATCCGCTAGAGGCGCTGTACAAATCTTCATACATTTTTTTAACTACAGACGCTAGCGAGTATAGTAAATATAGTATAGTAAAAACTCATGGTAGAGCTACTGCACTGACGTCATAGTTTATAGTAATTTATTGATAAAAACATTTACAAGTAAATTTTTTACATTCACATACCTTTATTACTTGATAATAAAATTAAAAGAAAACGTTGGCGTGACGACTTGGATACTTATGACGGAGCCTGGTGGGAAGCGGCGACTGATAGAAAGGAATGGAGGAAAAGGGGGGACCTTTGCCCAGCAGTGGGACAATATAGGTTAATTTATTTAAAAAAAAATATTCGTCCCGCAGTAGGGTGTATTGTGCATTGTCCCCCTGCTAACCTCACCCCAGCCCAACGCCTTCAAGTAACATAATTGACTATTTCTCCAGAGTGTAGAGAAGGGCTACAACGAAGGCCGCGTGTCCACCGTGCAGACCCTCGAGGAAGCCATCGCTGAGGAGAAGAAGGCGCAGTGGAGGGCCGAGGGCCAGGAGCTGCTCATCCAGGCCAAGAAAGAGAATGTGCTGCTACAGCTGGAAGCAGCTTACAGAGAAAGGCTGATGAATGTCTACTCAGAGGTACGGACTCCTACTTGTTGATGATGGATTCATTCAACAGACATCACAGCTCTATTGGTAAGGGGGCGTCCATAAATTACGTGAGGTGTTTTTTCCAATTTTCTGTCACTCCCTGCCCCCCTGGTGAGATGTCGTGAGATTTTATTCAACCCCCTCCCCCATCCCCCAATCTCACGGCAGATTTCTCAAAATGTGGGTTTCTTACGTAAACGCTTTGGACTGTTGTTATTGTTAAAAGAAAAAAAAAATATTATAGGAACCAAAATAGTACGAATAATTATTTTTAGTTTTAATCAGAAAAAAAAATTGCGTGATATTTGCCGAGACCCTCTCTTCAACGTAAGATTAGATGAGATTTTAATCGACCCCCTCCCACTTTAACATCTCACGTAAATAATGGACGCCCCCTAATAGCCTTCCATGCTGTTGGTCGCGAATTCGTGGTTTCTTGCCTGTTCTTCTAGACTCTGGTCGCGTGGAACTGGCACCTAAAATCACCTAGTATATGAGACTGTTCTAAATAATCCTTTTGATTTACTGAATATTTTTTTTTAATTTTATTGAGTTAGTCTAGAATATATTGTGACATGTTTGCAAATTAAATCAAATCTTAAATTCAATTTTTTCAAAAATTCCCAGGTCAAACGCCGTCTGGACTACCAGCTAGAGAAGACCAACCTGGAAAGGCGTCTTTCTCAGAAGCACATGGTAGACTGGGTGGTCACCAACGTCAACAAAGCCATCACCCCCGACCAGGAGAAACAAACCATGGACCGATGCATCGCTGACCTGGCTGCTCTGGCTTCCAGGAAGTAATAGAACATGCTAGAAGTGGGTAGAAGTGTAATATAAAGTTAATTTAAATAAAATGAAATCAGATGGAATATTGTCTTTTTTCTTGAGCCTAGTGTTCTGCTAAAAATATACACGAATAGCAAATAACCAGCTAGAGTTAGCTATATTGCTTTCAATGAGTATCTACATGTAATATGTATATATACCTACATGTAGAGTACTGCATCTATGTTATGTACCTATTGTATTCGCCGCAGCCGGTCGGTGTTAGGTTATTTCGTTACTATCCCATAAAACAAGCTTTGCTTAGTGTGTGATGTCCGGGAATATTTATTTTATTGTCAGGAATCAAGTTTCTATATATTTTTAGTTTATGCATCAGTAAATAAATTAAATTAATTTGTATTTAATTGATAATAAATAAAATTATATAATCGGCTCGGCGCCTATCTGCAATTACATTACGCTATTTATATATAGCATGTAGCTCATCTAGCGTAGGTACATTTGCCATGGTGTAATATAATAGGCGCCCTAAGGAAAGAAGGGGCTGGGTGATGTTATTAAAAAAAAACAATCGTTATATTATGGTTAATTTATTACAAATACATTATAGCTATAGCTGGACAACAGTTCTCAGCTTACGGTCTATCTTATAAAAAGTTAGCGCAGACTTGAAGTATTGATTACCATACGTACCTAATGATGACATTTATACAACGTTAACATTTTATAAGATAGGGGGTTTGTATGTTACTGCGCGTTTGAATATTGCACAAATAGTGTAGTCTACGAGACCTAACCATACATTTCAGAGGCTATCAATGGTATAGATAAATTTGAAATTGACCAGACTTTAATAATATGTAAAAAAAAATACTAATTAACTTTACAACAATGATTAATGTTAGTATTTACAACATCGTAGTACTATTAGTATACTTTTGTAGTAGGCTCGTAATCAGTTTTTTTATATTGTCAAATTGATGTTTGTATAGCAATTTTGGGGTTGCCATAATTACAAGTAGGCCTTTAAACACGGGAGAATTAAGTATATATTTTAGCTAATTTCAAATCTCAATATAGTCAAAATTGAAACTAGCTTTGTTTAGGAAGTCTGTCTAAAAGTTGTAGCTACCGAAGTAATATTTCTATTTCCAAAGCATTTAATTAAGCAACATCAATATTTAACATAAAACTAGACAATAAGCATAACTTTAAATATTTTTTTGACTTATTGATATAGTTTCCCTATAACAATTTCAATGTGGTATATTATGTAAACAATTATTACTACACATTTATTAATACGTTAACATTAATTGCAACCGTTTGATTACTAACCTAGCTGTGTAGATTGGTATGATAATGTGAGCAATATACTATCCAATTTGCTGAGCGATAAATGAGTGTGCAGAAGCTTAGCACGAATAAATGTGACAATCGTAAACGTATTTATAAAACACTGCGCGCTAACGCTGCAACGTTAGACAGTAAAGCTGATTTGGACGCGCAGTGTATCTCAAATAAGTCACTTTTTCGATAGATTTACTGTTGTCACATATATTCGTGCTCAGACCTGTTTCAAACATTCTTCACTTATAGAAAATGATTTACAATACCTGTAGCACGAAAGTAGATGTGATATTATATAGGTGGTTTTACACAGCAATGTATAAATATTATAAAAAGTCAAGGGGCTTAGTAATGAAAAATTCACAACACAAGAAATACTGCTAGTGATTGAACATAATAATTTAAATAAATAATCTATACAAATAAACTCAGTGATGAGAGACTTCAGTTTTTACAGGAAAATACATTTACAAAAATAAATCAAATTGTGATGTTATCAATACTATTGTACTGTCGATGGAATGATTTAAAAAAAAACTGAATTTATTTGCAATATACTTGCTTAAAAATAACGGAATCTAAAAAAATCTAGTGATTTATATTGATCATGATGATACAAGGTTAGATACAAAAAAATTGTAAATTTGTATAAAAACCTGAGAATACCAGCAAAATCCGCTTAAAAAAAATATTGTTACAAAAATAGTTTATCTATAAACAAATTTATAAAGACAAGTTTTCTGATAAGGTACAAAATCTGATTGAATTTTTTTACTATTATTTTAATATGTTTACTGAATACACATTGTATCTTTTTAAATACAATATTTATATTAATATATATTAAAGAAGCATTCATCAGACATATATAAGTATCTTAAAATATTTAATAATTTATATTTACTTAAAATCAACTTATCTAACGGCCGTTTTCTGAAACGTTGATCAACAGATCAAACAGATCAGATGACAAGCGTTTGGGCAACCCAGATCACGATTGATACGAGTTTTGACACATTGTAATTTGATATTTTGGTTGATCAACGTTTCAGAAACAGGCCCTAAAACTTTGAAGTGATATTTATAATTGATTTTTAAAGATTTAAATCAACGGAACTCAGAATTAATTTAAAAATGTATTGTATTGTCACAACATTCAATTATATTTATGTTTAGTTACTTACACAATAATTAATATTGTGTTATGTATTTTCAAAAAAATATCTGAAATATGCTTACTTTTTCATAAAGAAACAAAATCTACTGATACATTTTTCCGAACTAATTTGACAGCTCTAAAACTATACCTGTCTCTATCTAGTTTAAGAGAAAGGGACAATAACAATTTCAGTGTTGCCTGTTAAGAAAAATGGAACAGCCGAGTTGCCATATCTGGTTTTGTAATTTTAACAAATTTTTAGGGAAAATTATAAGGACCAGTAGCATAACCCTTTTCAACACTTATGATAGTATAAAAATCTTTGTTAAATACTAATTACACTTACTTAGTACAATAACTGTTAATATTAATAACATACATTGTATTACCGTTAATCTTACATTAATACAAAGAAGCAGTTTTTACAACATTACTTTTTGGTACAACAAACAAAAAATGTTAAATACGTTATTAAAAAATAGTATTTTGGACATGTTCAAAGCTGCCCATATTCTGCATATAGCTACAGAACGACCAAAACACAACTATTATACATTATTATACACTCATAATAAACTACTAACATTTATAGAATTACATCCTAACTTATAAAAAGTTAGCGTTAACATTATGTCACCATTACGTATGGTAACATCAAGTCTGCGCTAACTTTTTATAAGATAGACTGTTAAAGAATAAGCTTGAATGTACATACAATTTTTTTTGTGTATCTGCACAGTTTTTGCAATCAAAATGTTTGACAGCATGAAGCAATGTTTTGTGACTATCATACAAATAGACTAAAAATCCATGTATAAAAAACCAAGTGTCTACTGTAAAAATGTTACAATATATTTGGTGCAAATTGATAATTAAGTTAGTATAAAATGAGCACCATAATACTTTGTGCTGTTTGATAAAATATGGCACTATAGATAAAATAAATATTTAAAAAATGACATACATAAAAACTATTCATTTTTGCTCATGTTAATTCAAATCGAATCAAAACTCGAATAATTTATATAAAACTTTTTTTTTTTAATATCATATATTTCCCCACTGTTAATTTGTCACGGGCAACATTGATGTTGGAAAATATTCGAGTCTCGATTCAAGCTATTTTCGAATACGGATATAATGTGAGTATACTCAGTTTATCTCAAAAGCCAACAAGTCATAAAAACTAAAAAATCTAAAATAAATAATTGATTACATTTACATGCCTTAAATAAAATTGATTTTATTTTTAATAAGATTTCCAAAACATTTCTCATAATATCTAGAAACTAGTAATGCCATATAAAAAAAAATACAAAAATATCGAACTCCTTGGTGGTTAAAATTTAAAAAAGAGAATGTCATCGAGAAAATCATTTGGCGCGAAACGTCGTTTTTTGTCAGCGGTACACAGATGTATAGTTTACAAGATGGTGCATTTCTTTCTCCTGCTGCTACCGTACTCATGTTTGACATTGTTTCGCTCTGTCTCTTGGAACCTGCGGATTAACCTGACTAGCTCGTGGAAGGCTTGGTCTACATTCATGCGCGCTTTGGCACTGCATTCTATGTACGGGACCTTCAGTTGACGAGCGAGCGATTGCGCTTCATCTAGGGAAACCTAAAAAAAAACAGAAATAAATTGAATTTTAAGCATAGCTTCTATCGCGGGTCTTGAGCGTGGTGACCGAATGCAGAAATTCCGTAACGAAATAACCTAACACTGTAAGCGTAATCCAGCAAAAAATGCTATGCAATAGCTTTACCGCGGCAGTCCCCAGTCCAGTTATCAAGTTGATTGATGACGTGGTGGGAGTCGAAATGTATTTTTAGGATCATTGTTATTTTATTATACATCACTTGAGAATACGTGACATATCTAGTTTAATATGACTCAACATGTTTTTGCTTACTGTTTTCGTTTATTTACTAAACCATTAGAGATGGGGGGGGTGTTCGGTGTTTGGTCTTAGTGGGGTATGTTCCATGTCAGGGAACATACCTCTATAAAATGCTAAGTATACCGTAGTGTACGCCTAGGTGTGTGGAGCTAGGCTATCAGGCACGCACCGAAAAGTTCTTCATACACGTCCACGCCGTCTCTACGCTGCCGCCGCGGTGTAGAGGTGGGCCCACATCCTCATCCATGTGGGTCGTCCCTTCCGGGCAATGCCACGGCCCATTAACGAGCTTCACACAACACCTACCTCGTGGCCGTAGTAGCTAAGTATGAAGAGCGAAAGCGAAACTTTGGCGCTATAACCGAATTACCTGACTAGGGGAAGAAAACCCCGACAGAAAAATAACCTCAACATGGCTGCAAGACTGAAAGAAAAATTACCCCAGGAGGGTACCGGCGCTGCCGGAGAATCCCTCCCTGAGCTTAGCTCAGGCTGCCCCACGTATTCTGGGGGGGGCAAAGTACTGCAAACCAAAGAATCGACAGAAACATCAAAACCTAAAATACTCACTCAACAGCTATTCCATCCCGGGCTGTTTAACCGACCACGCTCAGCATCCGTTAGTGATGCAACCGAAATCAGAGATAGTACCAAAGATCTATTCATAGCAACTGCATCCAGTAATAATCAAAACGAAAGTATGGATTGCACCTCGATGCCAACACTAGAGACCGATCAAACACAAAACAAGAAAACACATCCCGCCTGGCAAAAAGTCCCGAAAATTCGGACTAATAAGCGCAGAAGAATATCGGAGTCTCCGCCACAAATCACAACCGAAACGAGTAATAGTTTTGCTATCCTCCCTACTGATGCCACCGAAGCCACCGCTAAAGAAACAAAAGTTAGCAAACCACCCCCACTCATACTTTACGGCATTGAAGATGTGAATAAGCTAACACAAGCTTTCCAAACTGTGTTAGAAAAGGAGGAATACACCCTAAAAATCATAAACCAACAACAGATGAGAGTCAACTGTCCTACAGCAGAATCGTACAGAAAACTAATGAGCATCGTCAGGGAAATGGGGCTCATTGGACACACTTTCACAACAAAGGAAGAGCGATGCTATAGAGTAGTTATCAGAAATCTACACCACTCTACACCCCATGAAGCTATTACTGAAGCAATAGAAATGTCAGGTAACAAGGTACAAGGAGAAATCATAAATGCAAGAGCTGGAATTGAGAAAAAACCTACCTCAACATTCTTTGTGAACCTTGTGCGTAACCCAAACAACAAAGCAGTAAAAAGCATAAAGTACATTTACAATACTGCAATTACTATTGAAGACCCGAAGAAAAGAACCACTATTGTTCAATGTAATAAATGTCAGCAATATGGCCACTCAAAAAATAACTGCATGAGACCTTTTAGATGTGTCAAATGTGCAGGTCAACACAAAACAAGTGACTGTACTAAGAAAGACCGCAGTACCCCAGCGAAATGTGCTCTATGTCTTGGGGAACATCCTGCGAACTACAAAGGGTGCATAGTCTACCAAGAAATACTCTCTAGGAAAAATAACCACAAAACATATTTTAACACAACGCGGCACCCTATTGTCACTCCTAGACCAGATGAAGACAAAGTAACAACACAAACAGAACTAAATGAAAGAGGAAACAACTTCCCAGAAATAACGAACTACTTTAAACCATTAAAACCTAAAAGAGATGATACCACGAGAAAACCGCAAAACACCCTTAATAAATATTTCGAACAAAGAACTATACCAACAACTGATGAAAATGTAATCAATCATCAAGGGAACTCTGAAAGAAGACATCAAACGTACTCTCAAGCAGCGGGTGCACAAAAACAAACAAAGATTCCAGAACAACTCGGAGAAACTAACAAAATTTCGAAACCGACGGGCTCTAGACAAGAACAAAAATACACCACAAGGATACCCTTACAACAAATAACACCAGAGGATGACCACCTCGCGCCAACACAAGTTATTCAAGACTTACTAATAAAACAACTCGAAAAAATGGATATTCTCTTCAACCAAATGAGCACATTGATGAGCCTCATTGTGACCCTCGTCGAAAAAATGTCACAATGATTTGCCTTAACATTGCCGCATGGAACATTAACGGCTTAGCTCCAAATGTCGATGAAGCTGAAATGTTGCTGAACGTACACAAACTTGATATACTTCTGATATCAGA
Source organism: Ecliptopera silaceata (assembly GCA_932527185.1). Lineage (NCBI taxonomy): Eukaryota > Metazoa > Arthropoda > Insecta > Lepidoptera > Geometridae > Ecliptopera > Ecliptopera silaceata. The sequence continues at coordinate 951,431 of OW052210.1, forward strand.
ATCGCATTGCACAAACACGAGTCAAATAAACATCAGAAACTTTACAACATATAGCACACAACACCCTGACGGTACTGCACATGCAGGAACAGCACTAATAGTTAGATCCTCAATAAAACACTACGAAATACCAGCATATAAGACGGACCATCTTCAGGCGACCACCATTGCGGTGGAAGGTAAAACGGGCCACTTTTATGTCTCTGCAGTGTATTGCCCACCAAAGCACACGATCAAGGAAGAGCAACTAACCAACTACTTCAACACACTAGGTCCCAGATTCGTCGCTGGAGGAGACTGGAACTCGAAACATCTCCATTGGGGTTCAAGATTGACCACTACAAGAGGAAGGCAACTAAAACTAGCAATTGACAAAAGCAACTTAACAACACTATCTACTCCAGAACCGACACACTGGCCATCCGATAGGAATAGACAACCGGACATTATCGACTTCTTCATTACTAAGGGAATGTCACGGTATTCTGTTCTGATCAATTCATGCTTAGACGGTTCTTCAGACCATACTCCTGTGCTGCTGACGATCAGCGCAGTACCCTTAGAGTACGAAACAGCAACGAAGCTATTTAACAAGCACACAGACTGGGACTCGTTTAGAGACATAGTTGAAAGGAGACTTGAGCTTCGAGTTGCCCTTAAGACTGCAGAAGACATAGAAACGGCTGCAACCCGTTTTACAAACCTTATCCAAGTTGCTTGTTGGCTGACTACTCCTGATGCTTCCGCTAAAACTAAAAGACACAATTGTGTACCACTGGAAATAAGGGCCAAAATACAAGAAAAAAGAAGACTTCGCAGAGTGTGGCACTGCAGCCGACACAATGAGGATAAAAAGGCTTTGAACAAAGCAATAGCCGAGCTTAAAGACCTTCTAAGCAACGCTAAAGATGCCGCACTAACCCAATACTTAGACTCACTTACAGCGACTAAAGCAACCAACTACTCCCTATGGAAAGCCACGACGACCTACAACCAACCGAAGAGCACTCGACCTCCCTTAAAACTAGCTAGCTCCAAATGGGCTAGAACAGCCCAAGAAAGAGTAGACGCATTTGCGAGCCATTTGGCTGAAGTTTTCAAACCTAATGACATTTCAGACCACGAGGACCCAGATATCGACCTTATCCTAAAACAAGACTTCCAACTAGATAAACAAATACAACCAACCAGCCCTCGAGAAATTAATAGACTTCTACTAAAACAAGAGAACAAAAAAGCACCAGGATTCGATCAAATAACAAAAGAAATCTTAATCCAGCTTCCAAGAAGGGCCATGGTATTTCTCACAACACTTTTCAACGGAATATTAAGAGTCGGTCACTATCCCGGTATATGGAAGATCTCTCAAATTATAATGATCCACAAAGAGGGGAAACCTACCACTGAAGTAGGGTCTTATCGTCCAATAAGTCTGTTGCCAGTAATCTCCAAATTATTTGAAAAAGTCCTACTTACTCGCATGTTGAAAATACTAGCTGAAAAAGCGATAATCCCAGACCATCAATTCGGATTTAGACAAGAACATGGCACAGTCGAACAAGTCCACAGAGTTGTTGACCGAATAAGAAAATCTCTAGAACTAAAAGAGTATTGCTCAGCTGCCTTTCTAGACATACAACAGGCATTTGATAAGGTCTGGCATAGAGGACTCCTCTTCAAGATAAAGAGTTTATTGCCGCACTCCTTTTTTGGATTGTTGGAGTCATATCTTTCAGAAAGACTATTCCAGGTCAAGGATGGCGAATACTCCTCGCACTTCCACGACATCAGAGCGGGAGTACCGCAAGGATCAGTACTTGGCCCCGTTCTGTACACCATATTTACCTCAGACCTTCCAGTGACTCCGGGGGTCGTTACTGCCACTTTTGCTGATGATACGGCTGTTTTAGCGAGCAGCAAGGACTGTAATGAAGCATCCCAAAACCTCCAAGTTGAACTGGACAAAATTGAGCAATGGTTGACTAAATGGAAGATTAAGGTCAGCGCCTCAAAATCGACCCACGCAACATTTACACTCCGAAAAGGAGACTGCCCACCTGTTAGCCTTGGTTCAAATCAACTTCCTCACAACAATTCTGTTAAATACCTGGGAATGCACCTGGACCGAAGACTGACCTGGAGAACACATATAAAAAAAAGAGAGACGAACTTAACCTAAAATACCGCAACCTGTATTGGTTGTTAGGCAGGAATTCAGCTCTGAGCATCGACAATAAGCTCTTAATTTATAAGGTGGTGCTAAAACCTATCTGGACATATGGCATGCAGCTATGGGGATCAACCTGCAGCTCAAGCAAAATGATTATACAACGCGCACAGAACAGCATCTTAAGAAACCTCTCAAATGCCCCTTGGTTCCTTATGAACTCGGAGCTACATGAAGAATTGAACGTCAACACAGTCAATGATGAAATCAAGCTATACTCAAGAAAATACATGGATCGATTGACCTCACACCCAAACCACTTGGCGGCACAGCTTACTACTATCAGCTACCCCAAGAGGCTACGCAGACAACACATCATTGAACTGCATCATGATTCTTAAAAAAGGGGATAGGTGCTCGCTGGAGCTCTGACCCAACAAGTCCGACTACCTGCAACACACCTGCTCATAGTCTGAGGACTGATCGCAGATATAACCACAAAAAAAAAAAAAAAAAACTAAACCATTAGAAAACCCCCGTTTAAGTATTACGTAAATACGAACTCTATAGCAGTGTTAATAGAATACATTTTTGTATAAGATGATATTTATTGTTTATCCCCTTATATTTTAATAAATAATGCATATGCTTACTTATTATGTATTTACTTTTAGTTAATGTAAACGTTATTTTTGAATGAATGTATGTATTACTACTATGCTGAGTGTTACTATGTATTCTATGTATGTATTTATTTCTAAAAAAAAATATGTAAGTATTGTATCAGCAATCTAGTTCCTATAAATAAGCTTTGTTTAGATTGGGCCTAGAGTGTGATGTGTGATTTGTCCGTGAATATTTATTATTTATTTTATTACAAAATTAGATAATATGTAAGACTATTTACAGTTAGCTTTTTCCATCATTTACGGCCGATTGCTGAAACATTGATCAACCAAAAAATCTAATTACAATGTGTCAAAACTTGGATCAATGGTAAACCACCATTGATCCAAGTTTTGCGAAATATTTAACAACAGATCAGATGACAAGCGTTTAAGCAACCCAAACCACTCTTTGATTGATCCGAGTTTTGACACATTGTAATTAGATTTTTTGGTTGATCAATGTTTCAGCAACCGGCCGTTAGTTGTAAAAAAAATGACTTACCACTCGTTGGGTCTCCAAATCTGCCTTGTTCCCGACAATGAGCATCGGGAACTCATCACGGTCCTTGACCCTGAGGATCTGCTTGTGGAACTTGTAGAGCTCGTCGAAGCTGGCGTGGTCCGCCACCGAGAACACCAGGAGGAAGCCCTCGCCCGACCGCATGTACTGTTCCCGCATCGCACTAAACTCTTCCTGACCGGCCGTGTCCAGTACTGTTGGGGTTTTGTGTTTTTTAGTATTCTGCTCCAGTTTTAGATAAATATATTTTATTGCTTGACTTGACTTCTTGGTTCATGGCTTTTGTGACATGTTGCCACAATTGTTAAGTACGTTGAATGTTAGTGTTATAAACATTGGAGGGAGTACGGAATAATAATATGGTCAGTTTTCAGAGGGATTATATCTTATTAATTATTTTATTGCTACAGTGTTCAAGTTCAGTACAATCATTGATTGTGTTTGATTTGATGATGTTGAGTGTAATTTTTATAAACATTTATTGAATGAGACATTTATTTATTCAAACTATTTAGTTTAAATAAAACAATCAGCTTCAAGCAACTCATACATATGGCTATATGAGTCTATGAGAATCTATATCTACATTGAGATGTCAACAGGTTGGCCCACAAGCGCAGCCTTGTTTACACCCGCACATTTGAATGCCAGAGCTAGAGACTTGCAACTTACTGTCCAATTTAGCAGGAATATCATCAATTACACATTGCTTTGTGTAACTGTCTTCAATGGTGGGATCGTAGTCTGTGACGAAGTAGCTCTGGAACATGAAATACGGTCATTTCAGCACCAGATGCGACGCTGTGGGCGTTCAGCCTTGTTGAGGCCTTGCTCGCGACATACAAACTATTTCCGTGGATGAACACACATAGAGGCAAAATATCATTTTTGCCTCGAAATACAACATATTACCTACTGGAATGTACAAAGGTTATGAGGATAGTATTTATAGAAGAGTTAATTAGTGTATTTGGGTGTAATTAACACGATTACGTACCTGGATGAATTGAATAGTGATCGCACTTTTTCCGACACCGCCTCCGCCGACAACGACGAGTTTATACGTCTGCGCTTGGCTTGGCCTATCAGTCGCTCGAGACATTTTGTTAATTGCACTGTTTTACTTATTATATTAACGAATACAAACTTAAATTCTTAATTCACAACACAAAAAACACAAATCCGATCCGTAAAGGCAAGAGATGGATTGATTGATTGATTAGATGACTCACTATCAAAAATGTCAAAAGTGACATAATTCTAACACTAAGTTTTTTTTTTATTTACTATAGAGAGTTTAATCAACTTGATTATGCCAAGTTTAAAGTATTATACAAGATTAAACATGAGGTTTACTATCACTTTTGTATTTTATAGCATTTTCATTTGTTAATTATAGTTCTTAATTATCTGTCAAAAATCTAAACATTACCATGATTTAAACAAAAGGAGTAAGTTTAACGTCATTGTTTCTTGTCCTGTCATATAAACTCTGCTGTCTACTCCTACTGCCAGGCCAAATTAAAAAATCTCGGTTTGTTTTGCAATTTGTTGGTTTTCCGGTTATTTTCTTCCGTTGTGAGTTGTTTGTGATGTGTTTAGAGATTCGCCTTGTAGATCTTTTAAAAAGTATCCCTTGACTGAACAGTTTATGTAAATATAACTAAAAATGTTTTCCACGAGCTCACAGAGAAAATTTTGGACATTTAGTGACGATAGTGAGCTCGCCCGCCTCCGAGACAAACATAACGAAGCTTTTATTATCCGGCATGGAGGACACATAGACGAATTCCAGCGTTATAACTTCTTCCTCTCTCCAGAAGAAGAAAGGTTGCTTCTAAAACAGTATGAACTGCACCTTAAAGAGTTCTGCAAGCGATTCAGCCCGCCAATGCCTAAAGGAGTCGTCGGTACCGCTTTTCACTACTTCAAAAGATTCTATTTGTATAATTCTTCGATGGACTACCATCCGAAAGAGATACTCGCTACCTGCGTGTACTTAGCATGCAAGGTCGAAGAATTTAACGTATCTATCGGCCAGTTTGTGGCCAATATCAAGGGAGACAGAGACAAAGCCTCCGATATCATACTAAACAATGAATTGTTACTGATGCAGCAATTAAACTATCACCTGACTATTCACAACCCATTCCGGCCTGTAGAAGGCTTCCTTATCGACATAAAGACACGCTGCTCATTGGCTAATCCAGAACGTCTGAGGTCTGGTATAGACGAGTTCCTTGAGAAAGTATTCCTGACGGATGCGTGCCTTGTTTATGCTCCATCACAAATAGCGCTAGCTGCAGTGCTCCACGCGGCTAGCAAAGAGCAGGAAAACCTTGATAGCTATGTGACTGACATGCTGTTCCGAGATGCAGGACCTGACAAACTTGCTATACTGATCGAAGCAGTTCGTAAGATCCGTTCATTAGTCAAAATGGTGGAGAGTCCCGCTCGAGAAAGAGTTAAACTTATAGAGAAGAAATTGGACAGATGTCGTAATCAGGAACATAATCCGGATAGCGAAGTATACAAGAGACGAATGAGAGAGACCTTGGATGAAGATGACGTGCCCCCGCCCGCTCGCATGTCTTTAGATACGAGTGGAGTCACACAAGTACTCTCCCCATCAGCTTCTTAATTATTAACATGAGATTTTATTATAAGTTTATGGAATTCAATAAATTAAATTTTGACATTACCTATTTCAACTGTTGTTTAATTGTACCAGAGGTTCTGATCTAGGCCCTATTAATAAAATATGGTCATTATTACACTGGTAATGATTGTAATAATGCCCATATATACAAACCTAACTCCTGTTCTAAATATCTATTGTGGGATCCTCTTTGATCTCTACTCTTTGATCCTAGTTCCATAGTAGTTTTTACCTAGATGGCAGCTATAGCTACTCGCCAATAGATGACGTTTACAATAAGTCTAAATTGGCTACTGATCAATAGATGGCGTTAGCGGTCTGTAATTTACCATGCGTAGGTACATTAGAGAATAATGTAGGTATGGTTATGGAAAATCTGTGTGGGTACCTATTTCTAACTTTTCTCTCCTAAGTAGTTTGAAGGAGATAGTAAAATACCTGGGTAAGTTTAAATAACAATTTTATTCATAATTTAAATACATATTACGTAGATTACATAAATAAAAATCTTCAGAACACAATATTGTATCATATCTATTTGAACACATCAATGTATTCAAAATCACCATAAAGAATACTTAAACATAATAAATAAGTTACTTTAAGGATGGCAAAATTAAATAATCTTTTGATTAAATACCTTCTATTCGCAGGTTTATGAAAAATACAAGTTTTATATCACAAGCAGTGTTTGTATGATTTTAATAATTATAAAATTTAATATAACTTTAGTAGATGGAAGCCAGTTGTAGTCGAAGTTCTCGAGAAGTCTTCAGGACTTTGGGCAAAACATCAGTTTCTCCGCTTCTCCCTGTAATTAAATAAGTTGTTTTAATAGGTCACTTAGATAAGTAAACATTAACCAAATATAAATAATCTTTGACTTCGATGATATAAATATAAACTGTAACTTTTTATGCCGATTTAAATATAAATAGCTCAACTGTATCTTATGTATTTTATATAGATATATAAACAGAACATACCTATATACCTGTGTTGGTACATTTTGTAAATACAGTAATACCTAATAGTAAGTTTAAATAAATAAATAAATAATGCTGGACAATCCACACAACATCATCTAGCCCCAAGCTAAGCAGAGCCCATAGTCCGAAGGTGCATTTTAGAACTCCCTACTCTCGAGCCGACAGTCGTCTCTCGGATATCCATACAAAAATGTATGGGCATCCGAGAGACGACTGTCGGCTCGAGAGTAGGGAGTTTTAAAATGCGTCTTCGGACTAAGCCCTCTGAGCTTGTGTTATGGGTACCTACTAGAAGAGTTTGTAAGTGAATAAATAAAAGACATGTGGAACTCGGGGACTGCCGCGGTAAAGCTATTGCATACCATTTTTTGCCGCCGGAGTGTTAGGTTATTTTCGTTAGGTTATTTCGTTAGGGAATTTCCGGATTCGGTCACCACGCTCAAGGCCCGCGATAGAAGCTATGCAAAATCTTACCTGAATAAGTGTGTAAATAGCTGCCACTGCTTCTTCATTTCGGCAGTTGACAGTACCCGCCATACTGCCACCAGCAGACCTCTTTCCTCCCCAGCTCGAAGTGAACGTCAGCTGAGCCTCGCTGATGATGACCAAGCAAGCCAGAAGGCAGAAGAAGACCACACTCTTGTAAGACATACTGGAAAGGTTGGTACTAAAAGAAGGTTGGTATCAAAAACGTTGACCAAAAAGGTTGGCTACTAAAGTTGACCAAAAAGGTTCGGTACTAAAGGTTTTGATAGGTTAAATCTAATGAACGAATAAATAAGTTTTTGGTAGAGACTAGTTTGGAGTGAACGAATGAGTTCTAGGATGTGTTGTGGTGATGGAATGGATGTATGAGCTTTTATATCACTGGATGTCCACCTCCTCACAATGTGGGGGGTAGTGTGACAAATTAAAGAAGCCTCAAGAATTTAATTGACTTTGATTGTGTATTCATATTATGTCGTGTAACGTATTTAGTTAGATAGATTAACTCTATTGTACACAAAGAATATTACATAAGGGAAAATGACATATAATTTTTGTACAATAGGCGGTTTTATTGCTAATAGCGATCTCTTCCAAACAACCTTTAGATTCTCCTCTCATTATAAAAAAAAAAGGAATGTGTGTGGCATACTGGTATTTTTACAAAAGCTAAGTACTTATTATAATACTTTGACGACCGATGTGGCGCGGTGGGCGATGGTCCGCCTGCGACGCGGAGGTTGCGGGTTCGATTCCCGCCTTGGGATAAATGTTTGTACGATCTGCAAATATTTATTCCGGGTGTTCTGGGTGTTTATATGTATGATAAAAAATATCTATCTATGTAATGTATGAATAAAGTATGTCAGTCTTCTAGTACCCATAACACAAGCTCTGCTTAGCTTGGGGCTAGATGATGATGTGTGGATTGTCCAGCATTATTTATTATTATTTATATATTTATTATATTTTAAATTAATTTTACACTACATGTAGATACATAGAATTTCACCTTTCTCAATTATTGCCTCCAACGATGAGTAATTAAAAGCATCCTCAGCCACATCTAAAATTTCTAGTAGCGAAATGCCGTTTTTCTAGGTTTTACCGCCAAAAACACGTTATCAAATACCGTAGCGCTACAGTTGCTACGGCGTAGCAACCTGTATTAACAATAATAATTATTATCTTATGTAGGTATTATTATGTTTCTAGACATAAATATTATGTTATTATATATTCTTAGATTTACGCACGCAAAAGTTAGACTAGAGTGTGTGAATTGTCCATGAATATAAAAAATGTATAAAAAAAATACTTATATACTTAATTTAATTACCGAATCTCTTTATTCACAAACAAACTTAAGACTATATCTACAGTATTTACAAAACGTACGTTGTCATATAAAATACATATGAAACAGTTCAACTGATCCAAATCAGTACCAATCGGAAGCGTACCCAAGACACTGGCTGCATTGCCGCGCTGAAATAGCAATGCTGATACGCTGGGCCAGATACTCACCAGCCCTCGGGTCGCGCGTCGCTTCGACATTTAATAAATATTAATTTAATAAATACTGGCAGTTTAAGCACATCTTTATGTCTATAAAAAAGTTCTGTAACTTTCCACAGTGGGCAGTCCGTAGTTTGCATTTTAATTATATCTTCAACGGCTTCATTTGATTTGTTCAGAAACCAACAAAAAACACAATTACATAGGATCTTACTATAAAAAGACGACGCTCTAAACTGGACCACCATTCTATCTCCAGCTCACGACACACAACAAAGAAATAAATAAATATTTCTAAAAATCACACGAAGCATATCAAATAGGAACAAATCTTTATAAAATAATAAAATTTACTAATAGAAGTAGTTATGTATCGGGTGTTGTACGTAGTTCTGATGATGGCAGTGCTCGCGACGGTGATCGAGGGGCAGTTGACGTTCAGCACCGATTGGGGGAATGGCAAGAGGTCTATCAGGTCGGAGCCAAGAGACGGATGCGCCTCTGAGGAGAGCGTGTTCGCTATATACAAACTTATACAGGTAACACGGTTCAAACTATTAAAAATCTTCTACTTACACATCTATGTTTTTTAAAATGACACGGCGTATTTTATATTTATATTCTTTCTGCTTTAGCATAATAGATTTTCAAAAACAAGTTAAATAAAAAAAAAAAAAAAGTCTGTCAAGTCGGTTTACTGACGATAGTTGAACGTGACAACGAACGCAAAGACCGATTGTGCTTCTTTGTCGCTCGTTCCGCGCTCCTGCTTGCACTTCAAGAGCATGAGTCATGTTTTTTCGTGCGTGCAGCCGGCTCTATCGAATTATAAGACGTTGTCACGTCAAAAGGTCCATAATAAAAATCTGTCAAAAACAATGTATCCTCTCAATTAAATATTTAATTTGCAAGAAGAATATTTATTTTAAGAAACGAAGTGACCTCACAGCATTGTATATAAAAGCTGAGCTAAAATTGTATGAAGTAATTTTGGTGAACCAAATAACGATTGTTCTGTGGCACTTGCCTAATGTGCCTCTAATTACCTTGAAACTGAAATATATTTATTTCTCAGTAGATATTTAAATATAGTAATATAATATATATAGAATGCTCTTAAATGATGGAAAACATTGAATAAAAATATTAAAAAATAACTCGCAATGACCTAAGAGGACCAACGTGGTTCAATCTTTATATGAAATATCTTTTTTTTTCAGAGAGAAGCGGAGAAATTCCTGGCTTGCCAGACGGATGGAAGAAACTAAATCAACACAAATAAAGAAATATTTATTTTTAGTACTTATATCTAAAACACGACCGTGAAAAGAATTCTCACCATATCATATATAGAAACTCTACCTTTTTCTCGACTAGGCTGGAGTCGACAAAAATTGTAGAACACTTTTAATTTTATTATAATAATTAAGATTACTTAAAGTAAATTATTTATTTGCAGTATTACTTGGGGATACACGAATAAATTTAACAATCACCGCGTTACATAAACCTAACATATTCGAGTCACACTGCGCGTCAACGCCTGATCGATTGCTGAACTTTGCAGCGTTACCGCGCAGTGTATTTTAAATACGATATCATTACGATATGCTTTGATTGTTTACTTGTGGCCCTCTCAATATATGAATTTAATGTAAAACATTATACCTACTTACGGTCTATCTGATAAAAAGTTAGCGCAGACTTGATGTATTGATTACCATACGTAATGGTGACTTAAAGTCGACGCTAACTTTTTATAAGATAAGGGGTTAAGCATTAATACTTTAAAATATAATCTTTTACATAAAACTCTTGATCCTAATTTCATAAATGTATTATTTAAGGCTGGCAATGTTACTTAGGTACATTAATTTATGTAAAATTAATAAAGTTTAAATAATCAACTGACTTTTAATGAAGTTTTATTTATACAATATTTATTTAAGTAATTTGTGTAATGATGTTATTGTAGCCTATCCTATCCTACTAAAATAAAAGCAAAAGTTTGTATGGATTGATGGATGTGTGGATGTACCTATGTTTGTACTTTACGTAAAAACTACTGAATGGAATTAAATGAAATTTTACAATAATGTAGTTTATACATCAGAATGACACATAGGCTATAATTTATAAAGGTATTGTGCGAACTGCCAAAAATATAACGATAGCTAGGCGAAGTCGCGGGCATCAGTTAGTCTTACTTATATAAAATCCTATATTTAATAGTTTAACTCAGCTTGTCACTTTTATTTACAGACAAACCTGACTTTAGGAAGCCTATTGTTGTCTGTTTCTATTGATATCCGAGATAATTAAGATTCCATATATTATTTATCGTTATATTTTGGATAATTCACACAATATATTAATACATACCCAATATGTTATTCTGATATATCCCTATTTATTTTTAACTCTCTTATAGAAGTACATTCAAAGAAATATACCAGACACAAACATTTGCTCTGGGTGGGAATCGAACCCACGATCCACAGCATGGAAGGCAGAGCTACTGAACTGTGACGATTGACTATAAATTCTAGTAGGTTTAGAAATAAAACAAGCAATTTGATGAGGGTATACATTTATTTAAAACATTTATTTCAGATACACTTAAAAATTAACAACCTATATATGTAACTTAAAGAAATATTATCCCAAAATTAAATAGTTCATCAATTTGTATAAACAAAACAAGAAATATAGTGAAATCTGTATATTTAGGCAACATCCTAGCTACTAACAGATTATCGAAACAATATTTTGTTTTTTTTTTTTCGTTTTCGATACCTAGGCAAGTGCCGTTACTTTTGCACAAGTCAGTTTTACAGACTAGCCCCTTTTGTAAAAAGTTAGTGTTGACATTATGTCACCATTAGGCTAGGTTCAGATGATCGCGCGGTACCGCGCGGGTCGACGAACCGCGCGGTACAAGATCAATGTAAACGGTAATTATCGTCTACATGATCGCGCGGTACCGCGCGGCAACGCGCGGCGCGCTCCCATACAAATACCGTCATGTGAATGCTCCAACCGCGCGGCGACGCGCGGCTCCGCGCGTTCATCTGTTCCTAGCCTTACGTATGGTAATCAACACGTCAAGTCTGCGCTAACTTTTGATAAGATGTATGTATGAAAACTTTTTGTTTATTCAGTGCATATGACACATCAAAAATTTACAGATTAATAAAGAAACTCATAAGTCTAATGATTTTTTTTATAAAACATGATATTTTTTATCTAATTTTACTCAATAGGATTTACTTGTTTTCAATCGCCATTCACAGCCAAGAATACCTATATACTTACTGTCATTTATCGCTTGATAGTTTTAATACTTTATGTCACAAAATGTAGAAATAAATTTATAATAGGCGACTCTATCAAGCGATATTTTGACGAATTGTCTTTAAAATACTGATAGATACACAATATAGTTAAAATAAAACTATTGGTTTTCCTAAAAGTGAAATAAGGGACGGAGAGAGAAATGAGCAAGAATATAAAGAAGACGTCAAAGAACTCTAAGAGTCCCCGCAGACTGCAGACTTTTTATCGGCCGATAGTTTGGTCGGCTTCTTAATCAGTATGAAGACTGAATCACTGTAATGTGCGCATCTGCATAGGTACATCTTCATACTGATTAAGAAGCCGACCAAACTATCGGCCGATAAAAAGTCTGCAGTCTGCGGGGACTCTAAAATGAATTAAAGGATGCAGTATCTACAAGTATTTGACAGCGAACACAGCTTCAGTGATAATAATGGTACGAACATTCACATCGAGATATTTAAATGGTCAACAACATGCTTCCAAAAGACAAAAGACTGACGGTGTATCTTATAAAAAGTTAGCGCAGACTTAAGTATTGATTACCATACGTAATGGCGACTTAAAGTCAACGCTAACTTTTTATAAGATAGGGGACGAGTTTTTTGATCGATTTCCATTTTAACATTAGTTTTTTGAACAGTGAAATGAGAACTTGATCAGTACCCCAAGTAGGTAGGTACAAGTTTGTGCACACACGGATCGTAGAGACGCAATCGCCGAGCGTTGCTTGGATCTCCATACAAAATCGCCGGCGCTCGGCGATATTTTAGGACTCGTGGTAGATAGAAACTACGGTGTTTGCTTATGATTTTGTGAAATGGTTTTCAGCCACAAACTCGTCTCCCAAAATTAAGGCTAGAACATTGTTCGAAGTGGTTTAGATATTTCACCTTTTACTTCAGGAAGCATATTATTTTTCTAACACAACATCAAAGTGTATATACAGTGACACGAATTATATTACGGAATATCCCATTATAATATTAACTAAGTTTAACAACAATTAGTCCCTGAAAAGTTCTTGTATCCCAGGTAAATCTTGGTGTACTAAGATACCTATTAGTCACTGAAGTAATTAATTAGTAATTAATTAATTAGGTATACAGATAGAATAAGACAAAGTTCCTATAGTCCGCGGTCTATCTTATAAAAAGTTAGCGCAGACTTGATGTCTTGATTACCATACGTAATGGTGACTTAATCAACGCTAACTTTTTATAAGATAGGGGTTTAGACAATAGCTCCTATTCTGCTGTTGCATTTTTTTTAAATTAATTTGACAACACGAGTTGCAATGCTGTCAAATTTCGTTTATGAAAAAAATGAAACAATAAAATTGCTACCAATATCTTAATCCAATTTTAACTAAGTGTACCTACCTTAAGTTGAATGTAAAACTTAGATATTAATGTAACATCAAGTTCTACACATAAATAATAAGCTAATTTAACTGTATCAATACGAACTTTCTATTTAGATGCCTGTTTTATTGAACTTAGGCACATATAGGTGCTAATTATAAATCGCATCAGCCTAAAATCGTATCTAAGTATAGTTTTGTTTCTGATAGATAGTAATTTGTAGATAATATTAGCCATTTTGTTATCGGCTAGTTGTCAGAAGTGTCACTTTACGCATTCATTTGAGGTCCTCTACATGTTGACTCTACCGTTTCGTGGAGATGCGGGTAAGAGTCAATATTGCGTTGTTTTCTTTAGCGTTTACTTTGTGAACTGTCTGATTGGCAGTCCCATTGACATTTGCTAAGATTTTCTATTTACACATTATGTTACTGCAATAGATTCAATTTTAAAATCCTCTGAAGTCACTACTCCCATCCCATGATCATTGATTCATTCTTTGACAATCATTTGTCAAATATTTGAACAATTTCGCAATTGTTCACTTTCCATATCTTACTAAAAAGGATTTCCTTACAAGGCGATTCCCAGTATTCAATCCATTTATCTCTGCTCTTACTTACTAAAGGTTTATGGCCATAATATAGACGATTAATTTAAATATGTATGGCTTATAAATACGCAGATAGGTATCTAACCATTACCTGGGATTGAATATTGGGTGTTGCCATAACTTCCTCTTGTCTCATAGACGAGTTACACGCTTTCCAAAAGTTATTCATGTGATATTCTAGGCCTTCTCTTCTAACACCGTAACACCTAATATTAATTGTGAATAACTAAAAAGAAATCTACTTAAATATCATTGCGTTTATTCTCTTATATTCATTAATAATCAATTCTATCGTCTCGTGCATATTACATAAGTAGGTACATACTCTAAATGTATTTTGATTATTATTTAGACATAGATAATTATATTAAAGATTGTAATTCTATATGAGTACATTATTTATTAATCGTACAGACAAGGGTTTAAATAACCCTCCATTGAAGAGGATAATTGTAATTAGGTGCTAGGAACATCTAACTTTGTGGCAAGCAGTTTTTTCAGCGGTGTTGTGAGGGATATGTGAAATGTAATGTGAGAGTAAAAATGCAGTGGAATCTAAGCGAGTAGTGATAGTATGTGTTAGTGCCCACCGGGCCTAGATGACTTCTAAAGACATTAGACTTAGTTTAAAAATGTTTTTAATGTCATCGAGCACTTATCTGCGTGTATAAGTTCGAAACTTGTCAATCACTCAGAGTGCATTTAAAATGTTTAATATTCACTTCCTCCGCAAAGAACGCCATGTACGTTACATTTAATCTTCTCTAATCGCTTCTGCCCAAGGTTGAAACTTCACAGGCCACAAACTTTGGTCAAGTTTTATGTTACCTGATTTCGGAAATATCACGGGAGACAGAGGGGGTTACTCTCACAGGATCCGGTGTGTACCTAAGTGTGGTGTGTACACCGTGCCTGCGTGTCTAGTTAGACGGTGGCGGTCACGGTAGTGTTCCGACGAGAGAGTTTCCTGGGTCTGAGAGGGAGCGCGTGGTTGCCGCGCAGACACGCGAGCCACGCGAGGAAGAACAGCACGTACGGCAACACGATCGCGGCCACGATGCGCGTCGAGTCGCCGGGCGCCGCGGAGGCCTCGAATCACTTCTCCTCTTCTGCGTCTCGGAACAAGTACGTCGACCTGAGGGGCACACACAATGTACTCGGCTCCTCTCGCTCTCGCTGCCCCTTTCTAGGCATCGGCTGGCTATGCGACTAACGCTCCTTTTTAAATACACAAGTTATCGAGATTCAAACATTTTTTATACAGTTTTTTAATGAAAACCTCTAGTCAAATCTATGCTTGGTACGGTTGAGGCAAAGTTTTGTGCAAATACAGTTCTAAGAGAAAATACAGGATGAAATGTAAACATGATGATATCGAAATAACAATAATGAGATTTATGCATGAGTTTTTTAGGAACACCGTAGAAATTTCAAGACTCTAGTAGCTGAAATGATGGTAGTGGAGCATATTTATTTGTGATTATAATTAATTTCATAATAAATGTTTTTTTGAAACTGATGGGAACTAGGGAGGTAGCTAGAGTTCAAACGACGGACGATTACTCTTACCAAAAAAGGCGTTTTGCTTCTTATATTGATGACATCGAGACATCAATCGTCTGCAATGATAAGAACCGGGCGGAACGCTCATCAAAATCAATGGAAGAAGCGGTCGATGGTGCAATGAAGGACTCACCAATATGCGATGTTGAAGAAAGCGAAGACCAGCGGGAAGAGGATCCTAGAAATGACATCGATTCGCTTGGAGCGAGTCGGGAACTTGGACATCCACAGGCAGCATTTGGACGGTGTCTTCATCTTCACCTCGCACTGATGCATCTTTGGGTTCAGTATATAACATTAGATATCATTCAAAGTGTCAACTCACCAGTAGGCGAGATTGAAGAGCGCAAATACGAGCGGGAAGGTGATCCTGGAGATAACGTCTATCCGCTTAGAGCGGGTCGGGAACTTGGACATCCAGAGCCGGCAGCAGTTCTTGCGAGGGGGCTCCATGTGCACCTCGCACTGCCGCATCTTGGGCTCCACCGAGCCGCGGACCAGGGGTTTCTGTCAGTTGCAGGCCGGTCAGGGTGGGAGAACAAGGTGCATTTTGGGCTCTAAGTTAGTATACCTGAGCTCAAAACCCCGTTAAATTTAGAAAAACGTTTACGTATTCGAGTAATTTTTATATGCCAATTGATCACCCGATTTTGAATTTGTATGTGTCGTTCCGTAGCTTACTAACCGTCTTATTTCGGTCAAATTGTTGCTGTAATTTGTAATATCTAGGTAGGTACAGATAGCAATGACAGTAGACATGCAACTAATAATAACTAACTGTTAAATAAAGAATTTTAAATTATCTGCTGCCAATAATAATAATAATCTATAATCACATATACACATATCTGTGCAATTCATTACAGACAAGCTAAAGGAACCAAACACATTCGATAAGAAATCAAAGTTAAACCCAATATAATAGAGCTCCAAAGATCTACACACCGAAAGTAGTAGAATGGCCGCAAGCTCACCATTGCAAAAGTAGCATTGCTGTCGGTATCCATCATGTCCGATGCGGCGTCGTTATTGACAGACTCTATCTCCCGTCTCGCTTTCTTCATGTTCTCCCGGTGCATGTCAGAGCGAGACGCGTAGTTCACCAGGGCGAACTCTAGCAGCGCCCCGAAGACAAAGGTGAGACATACTCCGGTCCAGACATCAATAGCCTTGGTATACGACACGGGCGGTAGAGAAGCGTTGATGCCAGATGACTGGGTGGCCATCGTGAGGAGTGTGGTCACTCCTGGGAATCATACAAGGATCAGTTAAGCTTTTTATATCTAAGAAGGTAGCTGATAGCGTTAACATAGCTTTGCATCAAGCAGGCAAAGAGACACGAAACTCCAAGGCATAGAATGAACAACAGTATTTGGGTAGTAGGACTGTAGGTTAAGCTATGTTCAGTAACAAACTTGGACTTTTCTAAACCATCTAGGTTACCAAACCATGATTTTGTGTCATTCTTTAGAAGAAAAGTTTGTAAATTTATGAAATGCACACAAGTTTTGATAGCATCCAAAAAGATATAATACAAAACGGTAGCTATAAAATTAAATGCTACAAATTGCTGTCTCTATACTAAGTCAACCAGTTGTGTAAGGTTCTGCAGAAGGCGTGCAAGATATATAAAGTATTAAATCATGTAAATTAGATAAAGAAAATGCCACAATCACAAATAGAAAAAAAATAAAAATAATGTAATAAAACTCAAAGCAATGTTTTAAATAACTTTATTTCAATAAATACAAATTATAATATGTTTGCAAAATAATAACAAATAAATTAAAATAAAACGATACATAAAATAAATAATTTAATGCTAATAGTTCCTATCTTAATGCTAGTCAATACACTTAAGATATGAATTGAATTGATGAACCCTTTACCAGCCTCCTCGGATAGACTCTCTTCAACGGTAACGCATTCCAAACTACGGCAAAAGCAATCGTGACCAAAATAGGTGTGATCTAAAAGAGTTAACTAACTAGCTACCCATACCCAATAAAACCCTTGCCGGAACAGCCGCCTGGTCGAGCCAGAAGGAGAACCAGGAGACGATGACGAGCATACAGCACGGGATGTAGATCTGGAGGAGGTAGTAGCTGAACTGGCGCTTGAACAGCAGGTCTACCTTCAGGCAGCTGTATTCACCTGGAATATTTCTTACCAAGTGAGACTCTGGCAGGAACGGCCCCCTGGTCGAGCCAGAAGGAGACCCAGGAGACGATGACGAGCATACAGCACGGGATGTAGATCTGGATTAGGTAGTAGCTGAACTCGCGCTTGAACAGCAAGTCTACCTTTAGACAGCTGTATTCGCCTGGAATGCGGACGACAATATAATTTATAGGGCCGAATTGGGGAGGATGGTTTGTTAGTTTTAGCGAATTGAGGTCTTCGAATCTCGAAGTTAGAAGTTAGTAGCCGTCAAAATGTTAAGGGGCTTTCTAGGAAAGAATCAACGATAGCAGTTCTGCCATCGGATTAGATACAACTGAGGTTGACTTTGGGATGGTGTGCTTATGCGATATTACTTCGGGAAATTTTAAACTGAAAACGATTTGAAACTAATATTGTAAATTGCTCGGTCTGCTTTCAGATTTCAAAGAATATATACGAATTTTCTCCAGAGCCTCCTCCTCCATGAACCACAAATTAGAAAAGGTTAAAATCTTTACCTGTGTTAGTTTTGCTGTTGCAATAATCGGTAAGGAACTTCTCGAGGGTGAAGCGGGGTAGGTGTAAGTTCTTGACAACCTGTACCGGGTCGCCTTCCTTCCAGAGGAACACGAGATCATCGGTCGTCCAGCCGTCTGCGGAATATTACATCTAGTAAGAGGAAACCGGAGAGAGAAAAAACAAGAAAGTGTTGATCTTGTAACGGACGGACTGATGTTTTGAGTAATTTTTATAATTTGAATAACTTTCTTTATGATAGAGCGTGAATTAATTGGTTAGATAAGTTTTCTAGTTATATTTTATCCATGTGTTTTGCGCTTTCAGCTCTAAACGACAGAAGACCATCTCATGTTATTGATTCCCAATATTTACACTACTCTGTCCGGTAGCCTTGCTTATTTCTTTACAAACTAAATATCATTCATTCATTACAAATTACAACCAAGGCCGCTATTGTTTAGAAACTCGTTAATTTGAACATCTTCAAGATTAAAAACAGTCGTGTAAACATCGAAATTAAAATACATTTGTAGAAACAACTCGTTCATCTTTTAACACGTTTGATTTTACGTTTCAGTTTAATTCAGATTGAACATTCGATGCTGTAATTAGCTTGGATAAGAAGTTGTCAGAATGTTTATTTAATAAAAGCGTACTTAAAAGCTAGCTAATTAATTTATTAAGTGATACGCTTTCACAGTCTAATTTAATTGTCCATGGGCTATGTTTTTTGTGATAAGTAGTTTTTAGTTCGCAATCTCCATGTCTGGCTAAGCGTATCAAAATTACTTTTTATCGTTGTATTGTCCTTTATAGGTAGACTCTAGAAAATGATGTAAGTATTGGAAAACTATTTGTCCTTATGAGATCTATAAAACTAAAACAATAATTCATTTATTTGCCGTGAAGATCACACACAAGTAAAGATTAGAAATTAAGTAACAAGAAAGAAACAAAACTATTCTAAATATAGTGTCTACCAAAGCGCATAGAAAAGCGTACTCACAGCTAGCCATCCTCAAAGAGCAGGTCTGCTTATCCAGCGGGTACAACTTGAGGTTCATGGGGCAGGAGAGTGTCAAGGAAATCCTGATGCTGTACAGCACATTGCCGTTGGGAAAGATTCTGATGTAAACGTTCGGCATGATGATGTTGTGGAAGTGACCCTCCTTCTCATTAGAGAAGAACAGATCTGGCATCCATACTCTGTTGGCTTCGGTCAGCGTCAAGTATTTGAGACGACCTGGAAGTTGGTGTTTAAGGTGAAGAGGGAATTGAAAGTGACTAATGTAAAGTAGACGATGAGGTATAGCTTACCTCCCAAGTTATTGAATTTCAGTCTCTCATCTAACCATTGCTCTCTGAATGTCAATTGAACAGAGTATTCCTGAAAACGTGACAAAACCTGAATTAGAATGTTCATTCAACAAGTACTTTCATTAAAAACTTGACTGACAAACTCGAGGATTCTAGAAGTCAAGTTCTCAATGAAATATAAGTTCTATCAAACTTCAAACTATAAAAAAGTTTGTGGATAGCGTTCGTGACTAGTAAAGCTCTTTCATATTTTTATTTATTTCTACTTTCATTGGATACTACAATGTTTTTGTTTAAAATTATAATTATGAAAGCTTTCACTGTGTAACCGTTTGTGCCAATATTTTGCTAGTTGTGTACAAATTTTGTGCCGCCGTGATTTTATGATTTGCCAATTCTTCTGATTGACTAACTGATACTTCTACGTTACCAAACATTTCTTGCTAATCAGGCCATTGATGAAACTTATTGTTACTTACTGTTTCATCCGATGCTTTCAAAACCATGACTCTGCTGATACTGTGATCCTCATTATCTACTTATGAAAGCCAAACTAAACTATCGGTGTTCGTGTTACTATTCCTGTTTTACTTTATTCTCAAGTATTTAATTTTATGTGACTTTTATGTAAATGATCATGAGCTCTCCGTTCAAAAGGTAATTTTCATCAATGGCCTCGGGCCGCGACCCCCAAGCCATATTGACACAAATCCAATAAATATACGTAGAAAATCGGCGGAGAGGCGCGTTGTCGAAGGTTCTCTTGGGAATGAATTCATTACAAATGCAAAAAGACCCCTCGAACAACAGCAAGTCAAATGAATTAAAGTCACATATATGCAGCTTCTAACTAATGATCACAAACATGCAGTCGGATGCTTGCTTTTGGATCTTCGTCTGTTTATATTCCAAAATGTTTTGTAGAATCTGCCATTTCACTATCAAAAAAATCTAATCTAGTTTTGTGTATAATGTTGAGTGGAGAAAGTGTTAAACTACTAGAAACAATTAAAAATAATACAAAGCTGCGGAGGCAGGCGCGGAGATAATTCTTTACAAGTTAGTCAAGGTACTTGTGACGTCAGATTCTACATTAACTAATGATCAGCACGATAATTTTTCAGAAATGTTTCGCTCGAGATATCATCTACGAAAGGACTTTGATGGATACGATGATATCAATTTGTTTGTTGTGGATTTTGGCAACGAGCCAGAAACAGCAAGGCCTTTTGGTGCGTCCAATACTAGTTACAGAAGGTACAATCCAAAAGCTAACACTCGATGACAATAATAAAAGCTCGACATGCGACAAAGCAAAGCCTAATATCAACTCACCGTCGACAGCTGCACTCGTCGATGGAATGCTTGTTACCTTCATGCACACGGCCAGTTTAACTAGAGCTACTTTACGTCTAGCTGTCGTTTCAGGTCGGGTGTCAGATACAGCAGTAGGGACAGCTCCCGATCCAAGCGCGGAGGCGAGTGCGGACGCGACGATAATCCCAATTGTATACACAACACAAATTCACATAAACGAGACATACAAGTACATATTTACGACCAAAATAGTTTTTATAAATCTTCTCATAAAATGCATTAAATAAAAATAAGAAGCATGATTCCAAAATAAAATGTACAAGTAAACAATAGTTAATGTGGTGATGTGGAAGGGTGCGGGCCGCGGTTCCTAGCCGGCTATACAAGCGTGGTCCTGTCTGATCCGTGGCGAGCCGAGGCTCGGGCCGTGGCGAGCCGAGGCTCGGGCCGTGGCGAGCCGAGACTCGGGCCGTGGCGAGCCGAGACTCGGGCCGTGGCGAGCCGAGACTCGGGCCGTGGCGAGCCGAGACTCGGGCCGTGAGGAGGAAGTAGTCGGTCGTGCACACGGAAGCTAAGTTGCCTTCGATTGTAACTTGTCAAGTATAACATCGTCTCGGAGACATACAGAGTGCGCCTGATACCGAAGCGGTTCAATTTGCTCGCATTTTTGGTGCTTTCTACGATTTGTGCCAATTCTTTGGTGTCTGTACAGAAAGACGCTCGTTATCATTTTCAAACCAAATTCAAATAAAACAGAATCAAACAAACGAAATCAACACATTACATCAAACTACTTACTGTCAAATAAAAATCTATTCTGCGATATAGAAGTAGACTGATAATTACAAAATTATTAAATTCATAAATCTTATCTATTACTCGTTTGCGACCACTTTTCCGAGTTTCAGGAGTTAAGGTCAATAAGCAACGTGTTCGATATAATATACTGAGTGTGAGAGCAAAAAAACTTACACACAGATTTTATTGAAATAAGATTAAATATAAAAAAGTATAGCGCGGCGCCACCGCTGCCCCGCATTATATAAATTAAATACATATTTGTTCAAACAGGTTTGATAGCGTTAAATCAAATGAACAATAGGGATGAAACAAAAATCTAATATAATATACACAAAATAGTGCATTTAGTCGAAATAAGTAAAATAAATAATATTTAGTAAAATGACCACGACATTGAGCTTTGACAATTTAGCAAAGTGCAAATATGTATTTTTTAGTTCTTTAGTTGTCAAATTTATTATAAACGAAGTTGATTTAACCAATTTAGCGTCAGCACATATTTTAGGAGATAGAACTTGGTTTATAATAAAGTTGTCATCGGCAACAGCATCCTTACCACGACGATTATGACTCACCATATCATAATCGTCGATTTCGCTGATAGAACGCAGAAACATGTTGACACGTACTACGGTTTCAGCGTCCCCTTATGAAAGAAATAAACGTCTTTAAAACCGATCCTTACATGTACTCGACTCCGTACATTCTGACCGTAAGTTGATGAAATGTGTCAATGTAAAAAATTAAAAAGAAATACAATTGATATAGCCAATAATCAGTAACAGTCCAATACATAAAGCCAATGCCCTTCCAGATCCCATTCTAAAGAAAAATCAATCAAAATCTGTATTGCTTAGAGAGAAGACCAGGGTGACGCATTCAGTTAGAAAGCATTAGTTGCCACTGTGCTGGCGGCCACTGTGCTGGCGGCCACAGGACTCGGCACTAGTCTGCGCGTCTAAAAACGATTTTGGTCGTCAACACCAAACGTAAATTTTAGAATTTTAATTAAATAAAAGAAATGATGTACACATATATAATTTGGGTAATTCGCTCCTCGTCAGTGAAACCGGAGAGAGTTGCCCATTCATTTGACTTGTTCACACCGCGACTTTTGTTAATAGAAAAACTCATACTGTGACAAAAACTAGAATACGGTCCAGCCTGCCCCAGGAGAACTTACCATCGTGACGTCATCGATCTTTGATATACTTCTGACAAATATATTGACGCTCACTACCGCTGGCCCATCTAAGTACCAATCAAAATCACGGGTAAATAATGAGGTCAAATCAAAACTAGGCCCTAACTTAACAAACATAACAGGTGAACTTCTGAAGCGTCATGGAGTCGAACGTTCTGAAAATAACACTTTATTGTCATGAGGGACTCACCTCGGGACCTGCAAACTGAGTATGTGTCGATGAATGTTGTTTTAATGATCACACAAAATTAAACAGAAGGAAGACGTGATCGAATAACTAAATATAAACTTTGGAATTAAATGATATTGGCAAATAAATTTAAATTAGTCTGCTGATGGGAATTTGTGTTAGTGTAACATAGGTAACTAAACTCTGTGATAGTTTGCTTTTAAATTGAAAATATACTTGTCATAGATATTATTTGTGATCGATGGATTGATGTAATTACTGGGGGATACATATGAAGTAAAATTGATCAAACTGATACTAACGCAAACCATTAGGTTAACTATAGTTCAGGTTAAATAAAAGATAAGTAATGGCGCCGAGTCACGGGTCATGGAATAGTTGAATGAATCGTGCGTGACTTGCTGCGGATATTAGCAATTTGTTTCAGAAACTACAAGATAGCATCTACTAAGTAAAGTGTACTTTCAGTTGAAGATAACATTGAGTATCAAATGGATCGGACATTGAAAGCAGATTTGTTATTATTTTTCTTTCAAATACAATCTCAAAATGATATGTATGTATACATATAAAAAGTACATCGGGAACCAAATTAATTATTTATAACTGTACCAGATTGACAATGTAAACTGTATAAATAAATATAATCTTTAAATATGTATTGTCATTCACCAATATACAGTAACATACATAAAGTTACGTTACCAAAAATCCACATAAATTATTTATATATATTTTTTATACCAAATAGACACTGTTAAGAATAAATGAATGTATCTTTATCCTTAAAATTGTATTGTCACTTGCCAATATACAGTAATATACATAAAGTTATGTTACCAAAAATGAATTATAAATGTAATATTCATGATAATAATTATTATGAACTAAAGTCATAATATATATTGACAAAATACCTGACCTAGAAAGCAAACTATTAATACGAATTAATTGATTCATATATAATGATTTCAGCGTTTACGTAACTATTTAAAATCTTTTTACTTTGGATATTTTGTAAACTCAAAGAAGGCTTTTCTATATATTTTTTAAATTCTATGGTCACAAAATAATATTTTTTATTAATTTATTATTAATGGCGTCAATTGATACTTCGTGTTAAAATGTCATTGTTCGTGACAACGTGTTTAATAGCACTGATATCGCGTGCAACAAAATTGTATCAGCTTTATTTTAATACCTGATAAAACTTTATTGAAAGGCGTCACGAATCCTTTCTATTTAATTGATAATCTATTATTTTTAATGTTCATTTATGAGCTGTCAAATAAAAAAAAGATTAAAACAAAATAGGATGTTATGATGATGATAAAGACATTGACATGTCTACAATATTGATCGTTTAGCATAACTTCACGGTGTTCACACATGACAACACTCATATAACTCACATCCCGTTCAACCAATCAGAGACTGTAAAAACACCATCATTTTCGAAAAAGGTCTCTGATTGGCTGATGGATGTAATATACATTATCTGTCAAATGTGTGACACTTTAATTATTTGTATCGTATCGCCCGCACTAGCGGATAACTACAGAAATAATAAACATACATAATAATTTAAATACAAAACCACTCAATTGATTAAGCTATCAATAATTTACTGAAATTGAAACCTAATAAAGATTTATAATTTTAATGCAATGGGCATATCGACGACACTTCAAGACAAATACTAAATAAACAATACAAAAATATTTAAAGTCAGTGTAACAGAGAAACCCAGTGCAATTTTATCAGGGATACGACAGAGCAAGAACATATATTTTTCAGAAAACGTTTACATATACATATTTATATAAGTATTATGTAATGCTACATAAATAAAAACGCGCCAAACGCGTCATACCAAAATTTTATCTATATTTTATGATGTAAGTAAATACATCTTTGAGAATGAATATTTATAAACATAATAATCAATACAGAGATTTAGAACCACAAAAAATGGCTGTATTACTTGCTCTGCCGTACCAACAGGCTTTCTAGCAGTCAAAATAATACAAAAAAAGTACCAAAGCTAGCTATACTGTATATTACGAGACCATTATTAACACTAACCATTTTAATATCGCTGATAGTCAATATATTTCTCACGAATAAGTTTATATTAACGATCGCAGGACCTGCCGAAGTATATTATGGTATTGTATATTCGTATATAACCAATGTATATTATGGAAGTGTATATTCGCATATAACCTAAGTATAATAATATAGAAATGTATAATACGCATATTAAGGAAGTGTATACATATACGCATATAACCAAAGTATATTATATAACATTATACTTGTATCTAAATGAACTACTTTAATACCTAAATATTTATATACTTAAATGAAAATAGGAAAAGAATCATGGTTTGGAAATATAGAGTCAATGAATGTTACTGTATCAGTAAAATCACAAGAATCATTTAAAATTGGTTGGTAGTGACAAATTCTTTAGAGCCTAAAATACGTGATCTTGTATAATTGTATAGGTACTGTTAGTATGATAATTCCATTAAAATAATTAATACAAAGATTTTTATTTAAGTGGGTACATATGTAGTTGAATTTAAGACTTGTCTTCGTGACGTTTACTTGGAAGAAGCACGTCAATTAATAAAAAAAAATACTAATTCTACGCGGACAGTGCACAGTACTATAATTAACGTAGGTACATAAGGAATAATAATTATCTAGTAAGATATAATTATAGGCATATCCTGATAGGTACCGATAATTTAGATCTATTTACGTAATGGGTTCGATCACAATGGCTGAAATGAAAATGGATCAAAATGATCTATTATCAGTCTTTATTTGTGTAGACAGGTTGAACACTGGCAACACTATTCTCAGCATGAACCATTTTATTCAGCATGTTTTGTAAAGTGTATTGATGACTGGCAACACAGTACAAAAATTGTGCGCAAATGCTTATTATTTATTTATTTGCTCCTCGGAGCAAGCTATAGTTTAGAACCATACCGCCTAAACTTACGTTATCGTCAAAAAACAATTCATTTCCAGAAAACGTTTTAATGCTAACCCGCCATTTTGTCTTACGTTTTCGCGCGCAAATGCTTTACGACATTTATTTATTAGGTTTGTTTGTATTCACATGACGCTACTTATTATTATGCGATTGTCTTTTATAATTGATGTTTAATAACTATTTAGTGTATTTTACTCAATATTTTGAGTAATTTGTACAGCTATAATAATGATAATTGTTACTAGATAAAACAAAAAACTGTGTATTGATTTGTTTCGTTTTGGTTACAGAAATAGATGTTTTTTGACGTGACAACGTCTTATAATTCGATAGAGCCGGCTGCACGCACGAAAAAACATGACTCATGCGGCGTTACCTCGCTCTGAGGCGTTCCATGAAGTGCAAGCGAGAGCGCGGAAGCGACAAAGAAGCACAATCGGCCTTTGCGTTCGTTGTCACGTTCAACTATCCTCACTCGTCAGTAAACCGACTTTACAGACAACCATTTTTTTTTAAGATGTTTTTGATTTAGACTGATGATTTAATAAGTAAGTAAATTCTTTTAGGTAAGTAAATCTTTATGTAACAACTACGAAACAAGTATACCTAAAAGTATTTATTTCGCTTTAATACAAGAATAATGAAGAATAAATCGTTGGAAACGGTCTGCAGATGGCTTAATTGTTTCTTATGTATTTTTAGTATTTTACAAATATGTAGGTACATTTTGTAAATACTGTAATATCGTAAGTTTGTTTGTGAATGTTTTAATCAATAAAAATAAGAATAATGGTGGTTTTATTCAACTTTTCCAAACATTAGATTAAACGATCAAGTATTCAAACTACCCTCTTTTATGGCAGCAACAACGTATAAATGAACTTTCTTGTTTTCGGGGTAAATGCCTACCCCCAAATTACCTTGTCAAATGTACGCGGTTAATCGCTGGTAATTATTATTAGACTTGACTTTTAACTACTTTACTCAAAAATATATAAATATCTCAAAAAGCATATGATTTTTAATGCTTTTAGATGTAGATTCTAGGTGCCGAGCCGAGCCTAGAAGAACGGGCGAGCCTAGAAGAACGGGCGAGCCTAGAAGAACGGGCGAGCCTAGAAGAATGGGACGAAATATACGGCTTGGTTCCTATCTTTTTTTGTAGGTATGATCCTTCTTGCATTCACTCGTCTCTACCATGTATACCTATATTGTAAAGTGCGGTAAAGTCATTTCTAAACGGTTATCTTGTCTTGACGCATCATATTTCATGTCATGTTTGTCAGAAAATAAATAGTCTTAAAACCTTGGCTTACCGCCATCTCGGTAAACACATCTTTGTATTGAAACTTTTGTATAAATATTTAGGGAGACGGGTAATTTTTCACAGTATTGGATTTTTTTTGGCGATTTGAGGTTTTTCTTTGGCGATTGAATATTGTGGTCTTATAAGTAATATAGGTAGTAAATATTCTATCATATCTATTGTATTCCTATGTACTTATGCTATAAGCAACCTACATAGTTCCCATAGTACAATCCCAACTTTGCGTGGTTTGGGACTGGGGCGTGACGTGTGAAATGTCCCTGATTATTTATTTATTTGTTTAATAGGTCTCAATTTTGATAAGTTTTGAGAAGTGTACTAGCTTGATCTAGGATAAAATTTACACTGGTATTATAACAACTAATAGTTAAGTAATTGAAATAAAGATCTTTTAAAATTAAATTAAAAATTGAATAGGTCTCAGGTAATCATGTGATAAAATTCAAGGGTGAAAATTGTTTTATGCCAATACGATTTTGATATAAAAACTCGTTTATCTTTAGGTAGGTAAAACATTCAATAGTAATAAATACATCACATATAACCTTCAAAATTTTTAGAATATCGTAAATCCGTAGACAAATAAATAACGTCCCAATGTGTTCCACGTTTATTTTAATTATTTTAATTATTTTAATTATTTTAATAATTTGAGACAGCTATGTAGGTACCTTTTTATTCTGAGCCCGATGAATAAACATTATATTTTAACCTGAGACAATAATACCTATTAATATTCAATTGAAAAACATAAAAACGTCTACCTATATCCAGAATCCATTAATCAAATAATACTATTTATTGAACTAAGACAATATTTGTACAATTTTTGTATAACTTAACTCATTGCATGAAACTCTTAAAATCTTTCGGGTTTCCTCGACAATTAACCGAGGTCAACATTTTCTTCAATTTAAGTAACCAGTTCAAAGGAACACGCAATAAAAAGTTCCATCACTGTACGTTGGGTTCATATATTCATATTGGTACTCTTTTTTTCCCCGTCTTGCTTGTCTATGATATATTCCCTATTTTCGAATATGCTGAGTATAGCAACACTTTTTGGTTGTAGGTTTTGAAGATATAATGTTACCTAAGTATATGAAAAATTTACCGAAGAAACAAAAACCTCATCAAAATCTCCATATTCATCATTTTGACAGATATGCTGATAATAGCAACACTGCTTGTAGATATATTGTGTTATATGTATATAAGAAGTTTTATAAACAAAGAATCGATGAAAATTAATTGCCATTTGTCAATTTGGATTTTAAATCAGAACTTGTTAGAACATATGCATTAAAAATATGTTGTATAGTGTGAATAAATAAGTTATTGAAGACTAGTTCACGAAATAGTTTTATTAGACCTTCAAAACAGTTTGGCGTTGACCAAAGGAAATTTATTTTGATGTAGAATTGTAGACGCTTTCTTTCTGTTGATAAAACTGTTAAAAAAACATAAGTAAGAGTTCTATAAAGTAGGCGTAGTTTAAGTTAAAAATTAGCAAAGAGGTTAAGGTACATACCAGTGCCATTGAGTCCCGAAGGTCGGATCCTGGCATCATACCTCCCTGGTCCCAGGATCTGATCTAGAATCTGCTTCTCTTTCTCCCTGAAGTTGATCTTGCCGCTGTTCATGCATCTGTTGTAGAATGGTCGGGTTTATCCACAGACCCGACAAGAATGAACGTCCATTTTTGTCGTGTCTGTGTACGTTGGTATATCTACTGGCTACAGGAGGGCATAGACAATTTATCGGCATCACTCTATCTTTCCTGCTCTGTAGAGAACCTAGCAATTTTTCTTTTCCACTGTTCTCTATCAGTCGTCGAATTTATTCCTGTTTTCCTCATGTCTTTTTTCACAGATTCCATAAAACCAATATTACCACATCCTGGTACTCACATTAATATCAGATTCTTAAATATGCCTCAGTTAAATGGCATACTTATTTTTAGTATGTTTTGTACAAGTACCTACTGTGAAACCCAACGCTATTTAGTATCCCAGATATCTATTGGACTCTATTTTGAAACATTCCAGTTTAGATTTTAGTTACCTACAAAAAAACATGCGATTTATTTATTGATTTAATAAATAATCGACGTATGTTTGGATAATTAATGCCAGTTAATCTTCAACATTGATAACAAAGTACATCCTATACTATGACTAAAACTGTTTATTTAAGCGATTAAAATACGAAACCATTGATTATGGAACTCTAAAAACCATAGTAACTATTTATATCAAGATTTAAAATGCGAGGAATAGAACCTAATATTGAACCCTGTGGGATGTGACGTTTGTTCCGCACCAGATTGCATCAAGAGCTAATTATCATCAAAATTAATATTTTATTTATACGTGTACTTTGTTAATTTTTAACCGTCTTTTTTAACCGGGTTTAGAAAATTAAAATTAATTATACATAACATGATTATCAATTTCCTACTTCCGAGTGCTTAGTCCGAGCTTGCATTTTAAAACTCCCTACTCTCAAGTCGAGAGTCGTCTTTCGGATGTCCATACAAAAATACAAGGACATCCGAGAGACGACTGTCGGCTCGAGAGTAGGGAGTTTTAAAATGCAAGCTCGGACTAAGCCTTCCGCACGTCAACTATTTTGTTCCGATCCCAGCTGTCACCTATTTTCGTGAGTGGACATTGAGCATAAAAATCTTGTTTGTCAAGTAAGCTTTAGCTGAGAAGGCAAACATGATATAAAATAAAATACATTTTTAAATATTTTGAAATGCGGTTAAACATTGAAAAAAATATTGTTGGTAGCGAAAAGGTAAATAAAAATTAGGGCTTTGAGAGTAAATTCAAATTGATGCAAGTTGGTACAGATTCCCATAGCCCATTGGGCATTGTCCTTTATACTTATGTGCACTCATAAATTATTTTAATTATACCTAAAAGTTTGAACTCTAAATTGCTAGAATAAATTACCAGCAATGATTTGTGAACACTATTTATGATCAAGACAAAAAGTTATTATTGTGTTACTCGTATTTTACGATTAAAAACTGAACCACTGAGCAATAAAAATGAGCACACCCCCTTTTTTTTTTAATCCATAATTTTAATCTATTAAAAGTTTGGTTAACTGAGATATAAAACCTTTTTGCACAAAAAGAGTTTACACATTCTACTCAGTTACTTTATAGTCAGTTATTATTTACGAATACGAATTCCTTTACAACACAAATGATTCTTAAACTTTATTTTGTGCAAGTAAGCAGTTGATAAGTAATGATAAAACGTACTAGTAAAAATTTGGGTGGCTTATGTGCTTTTAGTATAATAAACAGTGCGGTAGGTGTGAACTTTAAGACGCTTTTTGTCGCTTTTTCAGTTATACTACTTACTACTTTACATTTTTTACTTAAAAGCAGAAATTGTCTTGATTTTTTTAGACATTGATTTACTTAATTGTCCAATTGTGTCTGTAATTTTATATTTGCTCATTAATTATTATTTAGTAATTTCATTTGTATTTATATTTTTTTGGATATAAGGTTTTTTTTTTAATAATTTAATATATTTGAGACCTTTTGTAGTAAGGCTATTTAATTGTGTCAAACTATTTATATTATTGAGATTTTACTGATTTTAGTGCACTAGATTGAACTGTGAAACTTTTAAATACAACTGTAAATAATTACTACATGCTTCAAATTAAATAAACTTAATATAATATAATAAAATTAATATAATACTCACTCGGCAATATGTAGTTGGTATATAATAAGCACCAAAAGGGCATATATCGAACGGCAAAGATCCATTCCTAGGTATTCTGAAACAAATAAAACAAACAGTTAATTACTTAGGTCCCTACATTGTTAGATATTGCCGTCGTCGCGTCGTTAGTGATCGGTAGATGTTCACTGCGTTATGTGTGTATTTTACTTATTTAGTTATTAGTAGTATCTAGTCTAGTTATTGCATTTTTGGTACTTAACTATTTAGCTATTAGGTATGTTTATATTATCAAAGTATAATGGTATTAGTATGGCAGTCAAACTTTACAAAAAAAAAGACGTGTGGCATTTGGGGACTGCTAAAGCTATTGCATAGCATTTTTTGCTGGATTACGTATGCGCAGTGTTAGGTTATGTCGTTACGGAATTTCTGGATTCGATCTCCACGCTCAAGGCCCGCGTTAAAAGCTATGCAAAAGTTAAAAGCCCGTTAACGTGAGGTCCTGAGCATAGTTTTAGAAAAACTTAGTCGAAATTAGTAAAGTAGCAAACTTCATAATTGCACTTATAAAATGCCTTGGCATAAGTTTTCAGGACTTTCTATAAGTTGAGCACGCTATTCGATTAAGTACCTATCTTAAACCAAACTTTTGCAATTTAAATAAGCACATTTAGGTAAGTACAGGTATTTGTTTTCCGAGTTTGTACAAAAAGGTATTTGACATAGGTATTTTTTTTATATATGTTGTTTATTAATAAATTTAGTTAGTTTATAAAGAATGGTTTAGTTATTATATATACTTATTGATTTTCTGTCGTACGCCAACCCCTTTCTGTTACCACGTTGGGTTGGCTGGTAGAATGCTTAAGCATTAAGTCCTCCCGTTGTATATCTTTGTGAAATAAAGAATGAAATACTTAAATAAAATAAAATAAAATCGAATGTTTGTATGATGTATGTTAGTACAATAAATAAATTTCATTCCACAATCGTTTAGAAATAAACTGACCGCACGATGTGTTGTCTCTCACACGTTTTGTCGCTCGTATGTACTTCACTTCATGCTTGAATAGGAACGTCAGTACTTAATTTAGTTTAATAGTAATTCTTTGTAAGAAGGATCATATAAAAAACGGTAGGAACCAGGCCGTAAGTTTCTTGTCCGTTCTTCTATGCTCTGGTCGCGTGGAACTGGCACCTAGAATCACCTAGTAAGTATGTAACGATTCTAAATAATCCTTGTGATTTTATTGAATAAAGAACTTTACTTACTTACTTATAGGGAATGCTCAGTCCATACTATATGTCTATGAAATAGCCCTTTCCAGGCAAATTCGTAAATAATATAAGTCCCAATCAATCTATCAAGCTATCAGTTCTGACATTACGGCGGAGCCACTTTGCCTGTAGGTCTGACGTCACATGAATAATTCAAAATGGCTGCCGTTGAAAGCATAACTTTGTTTTTTTAGATAAACCTAGCATATTTGTTATTTTTTAACTTTATCTGACATATGGCTTATAAGTAACTATGAAGTTAATTAATTTTGAAAAAAGCACTTAAGTTGTTATTTTTTACATAAATAAACTCAAATAAGTGAGAAGATTTCAGTGTCGGTGCTCTGACCTTTGCTAATACCATCTGATGCCATGTGTATATCTAACTGAGTTTAAAGTCTAGTCTGAGTAAGTCTAGACGACTAGACATAGAACTTAAATTAAAAGATGGTCTCTCGTCTAAACTTGCATACTTAGATATAGCTTGGCAAAAAAGTGTAGAAACGGAACTAATTTTTTTGTTGGCTGGCAACATTTAGAAAATTATGACGTTTAAATTGTTTGATGTAAACAAAGTTCGCAAGTTTATACGATTTATAATTTGTGCCATAAAAACGTGATAAAACTAACTTAAAAATGAATAAAACTATCCGAAGTGCTGGCAGACAAATTATTTATGAGGTTTATAGGCGATGTTTGGCAGAAAAAGAGGTCAAAACCGT
Source organism: Ecliptopera silaceata (assembly GCA_932527185.1). Classification (NCBI taxonomy): domain Eukaryota; kingdom Metazoa; phylum Arthropoda; class Insecta; order Lepidoptera; family Geometridae; genus Ecliptopera; species Ecliptopera silaceata. The sequence continues at coordinate 984,878 of OW052210.1, forward strand.
TCTTACCGATCTCAACTATGTTTACCAAAGAACCGCTGATATGACAGGTATGTAACTGTTTGTATTGTTGTTTTTAGATGAATTACGTGTAAATTGATGAATCCTATTGTTTTGAATAGCTTGCATACGAAATAAGTGGAATTTTGAACAATAATCATCGAGCACATAGGTTATGTTTACATTTTGTCTAACATTACTTTGGTATAGTGCGAGAGATCAGTGTTGATACTTGAGTGGCGTACTTTGCAATAAGTATGTTTTAAATTCGTTTTCTACATAACTTTATTGTTGAATGAAAATCATTACAATTAGAAATTTACCAAAAATGTATTATTATTAATATTTTGTTTTTATATTTATTTATTCACTTCAGGTAAATCAGTAAGCACTGTAAGAAGAGTCGTGCTGGAAGGAGATCGAAACAAAGGCGTATTTTCTACACCCAATCAATTACGGAGGAAGATTGGAAGAATTCATGCCAGCATATAATCAAAATAGAAAAAGATTATTACGAGCGGGAACTAACTATGTACGAAGACATGGAGCGAATTATAATAAACTTCGAAGACGATAGTAGTTCCTCTGAATCGGAGAACGATTCAGACGAATATGCGGCTAACTCTAGCCAAGACTCGGATTAAATGGAGGGGGTGGAATATTTGGAGGAAAATATACTAGATTAATTACAATAACATTGTATCTGCGTCTTATTTTAATCCCAGAAAAAAATAGAGAGAAAATTTTAAAAACAAAGTATTGCCTACAAAAAATAAAAATAAAAATATATTATATAAAAATAAATATATTATGCTAGTGCATAATATATTTATTTTTAGGTAATAAATTATTTTTGAATTAAATGATACCTACTGATTTTAATAAATAAACTATATGTAACAAAAGTATCAAGACTAGGTTGGTACGCTATACGGTCACAGCGGGTTGCCATATGATCAGCACAGTGGCGGCCTCCGGATTTTCTACTCTTTTTTGCCAAGCTATACCTATAATAATCTTATTTGCTATAGAGTTCAAATCTTGCCTGCAAATAATTTTATTTATTTTATTTTTATTTCCTAGGAAAACAAACAGTCACAATGTAAACTATATTGAATCTAAAATTATAAATATGGACCACTTATAAGTTTTCGCATTCACATTTATTTACCTATATGCGTTTATACCGTATTTTATTTATTTATTTTATAAGGTGAAATTCTTAGTTAAATAATCTTTACTGCTTAAAAACAGCCGTCATACAAACGAATGTTTTACACCAATACGTGACAATTTGTTTATATGTATGTGCTAAGTAGATAGGTAGGTAATTGATTTATATACTTAAGTAATATAGCTTATACAACGTTTTGGGCTATATGCATTTCTAATTTGTACATAAATAAGCATTTACATGCTTGAGCAAATTACTCATTATACTTATCAGTATATCTGTGTTACAACTACAACTATGTTGGTTTAAAACTAAAATCTTCATTTATTAATAAGATTACCAATAGCCAAGTAAAATATAAATCCACAGAGTGAATACCCCAACAATAACAATTTCAATAAAAACGAAAACAACTAGGCGTTGTGTGATTATGTAAATGACCAACCATTTTTTTCTTCGCGTGCTTATCAGTACCATCTTGATGTTAATTGTTCGAAAGGGAATTCCTTACTCATTCATATTTTTGGGGTTTTAAGTAAATAAACGAAGTGCTAGAAGATAGCTAATATAGCTATAAATTTTTGCGAGAACTTGGCTGTAATTATAACTAACTCGTACGAAACCATTAGCAAAGTTAGTGCAAACATTAAGAACCATTTATAGCTATACTTGGTCATCATTCCCCTGCCCTTATTCTCCACTCACTCCTATCATTCGTCAGTTCTGAATCTACTCCTCTCACATTCATTATCCTCTAGCTTTCACACAATCCAACCATTTCTTCTTCGGTATCCTACAGCTATACTTTAAGGTGGGTAGATAAACATGTTGTACTAAATATCTATATAAATCAATGCGTAGGCACCTTACAAAAGCGAAGCTTTCAATATGGCGGTGACATTTAAATCGACCGCTGACAGTTTTAGGACAAGAGGTGCGGGTAAGATTCGCACAACGATACATATATATTCACGGCCTGTAAATAGGTACTTTTCTTTATTTCAATGCAATATAACTTTTGAAATACATTCTTCTTAAAATTACATTTAAGTAGTTGAAAACCGAAAGCGTTGATAGTTTTCTGTTTTAAAATATGTAAGTATTTGAACTATGACATATGAGCCGGGCTCTTTACCTCTATCTGTCAGAGTTTTCTATAATTACGAACCTAGATAATATAGAGACGATTGAAGCGCATTATAAATAGGTGGAGGAAGATTATGATGCATGTCTTTATATAGAAGCCCGGAAACGTCCAGATTGGATAATATCCATAATAATAATGTTCTGAGCGCGCCAAATTGGCAAATTGGGCGCGCAGTGGCTTTATTGAACTAGAATTTGACATCCGAGAGACATCTGTGGTCGGGAAGATACAATTTTGAATCCCAAAAATACTTCTTAGTCTTTTCAGTAAGTAGCTTTTATTTTTTATAGTTTTTTATTATAAAAATATATACATATATATATTATACCTATACTATAATATTGAAAGTACTTATATTACGCTAAAAAAACATTTATAAACTTAAAAAAGTAAGTATTTAGTCTCGATGAAACATAAGTAGAACGCGCACGTTGCGTCGTAGCTCAATTAAATAACCACTAGCCAAATACCCAATTAAAATATCGAATTGACCCATTTATATAATTACTCTTGAGTTTTCGGTTGTGACCCAGCTGGCTTAATCAATTGCTTTTCAATAAACTTATAATTGAGCTGTCTCAAACTTGTAATGGAACCTCGTTGTTTACGTAACCGTTAGCTTCGACCCCATTTCCACGTGATTTACCCATTTTTCATCAAAGAAAAGTTTAAACTCTTACTTACATTTTTAGAATATTTATCTTATCAAGCTTAATATATGAGCATACAATTGTATGAACTGAAAGCGAGAACGATGATTTTTTACTCCTAATAAAAAGGTTTAATTATATATTAATATGTTTTTAATTATTATTTCATCATTAGTTTTAAGTCAGTGTTCGGTTTCCGACAATTTGCGTCTAATTTGAAAGTTGTGGACTTGTGGAACACGCATTTTGCCAATAGTTGAACTGAAAATTTCATTTTATATAATTCATTTCTTTATACCTATTATTTTTACACTATTCGATTTTCGAGACTTTGAGTCTAGTTCGAAAGTAAAAAAAAACATGCAAGCACTTAAATGGAGGTCGTAGCCTAATGCGATTTCCGCGCGCCAATATTGCCATAGCCAATATCCAAGATGGCGGAAAATGGCGGCAAAAGGGACTATGGCGGATGTTGGTTTGATTCAGTTTTCGCGTGCGGATGATGATGATGATGATGATGCTTTTCGCCAGGCGGAAGTTTTCCGTAATTACGAGTGTTACCGTGGGCTTTGGTAAATATCATTTTGTTATTTTTGCGCTATTTTGGTCACTGGTTGGGGGTTAAACGGATATCTTATATAAACCTTTTTGCTGTAAGTTGCAACTAAGTTTCAGGCCGCTAGGCGGCACACGCACACGAGGCAAGGATTTATTGATGTTATGATTCGATCGCAAAATAGATTTAGTTTTCTTATGAATTCAACAAGTTAAAACACATAATGTAATTAATTGTATTGTATGTTATTTCAATACGTTGTTGTAATATCTAAAATGTTTAGGTTACAAGTGAGATTATCAATGATTTTTACAATGGCTAGAAATTGTTAATGTGTGTTAAAATATTGCTTTATCAGTTCGTCTGAAACGCCGCCGTCTGATGGTATGACAAAAAAATATTTGGAATATTTGACACTTGGATGGTTGCCAGAAAAGTAACCGAAAGTAACCGAACATTAAAATAAACTCGGCCAAGTGCGAGTTAACTAGCGCACCGCGGGTTTTACATAAATAGCATTTAACAAAAGAATGACAAGACTGGTTTGACAGTTTATATTTCTACCCGATAAGCATCTATAGGGACATCAAATCACACGACTTTGACGTATTGTTTTTTCTGGCTTGTTAAACGCGCTCAACTCTAAGGGCTATATTTCACCGGACACCATGGTGTCCATAAGCTACCAAATAGACATCAGAGTCACCACACTGAGCTAGTAACAAAATGGACCTTGAAGAGACAGCAACAGCAAAAAATAAAACTCAAGTGTTCCAAGCCGAACTGTGGCAACATGTCACAAAAGCCATGAATGAAGTCAAGTCAAGTCAAGTGTACAAACAATCCTTCTCAAAAGAGACTTAAGCATAAGTTTTTTTTTTCCGAAAACCTCGACATGTTTCATTTTTCTTCACCACTCAAAAGCATTCGTAAGTATAGGTATGTTTTGAAACAACAAAACTAGAGAACACCGCGAATCAATATGCGAACGTTTTTTTTTATATGACTACAGAACCCTAACAGATAGATTACTTTAGTTGTCATGTAGGTACCTCACGGTCATACGTGAAACAAACACACATTTCATAACTTTTTGACGTAATTTTCTTATAATAAACCTTAAGTAGTTGCTTAATTGTTTGACATTTCTGTCTTAAGAGCTTTTAGCATTAATGTTTTCTCATATAAAATAATTGTATTTTTTAAACAAAATTATTCTTAGGAGTGTCAATACGGTTTAAACTTAGGGCTTAGCTTTTCTGATACAGCCTTAAATGTATGTTTCGCTTAGTTCGAATCACAACTTCTGATAGAGGTGTCTTTCAACCTATCTTATAAAAAGATAGCGAAGACTGATGTATTGATAACCATACGTTATGATGATAAAGTCAACGCTAACTTTTTATAAGATAGGGGGTTTATCTTTATGTTTTTATGTCATGTGTACTACAAAATAATGAAAAAAAACGGCAACATTATGAAAATTTGATGACATGATTATTTGTTAGACTATTTATAATAGAAAAGCTGTACTGGCATAATATTTGCTTCGAGTCCTTATTTGGAATTCTAAAATGACGTGACGCTGGCAAAAATGTCCAAACCCGGATGATTGCAATTAAAAAAAAATATGGAAAAGCTGTCAGTCCGCAGTCGGGCTGTCTTTTGAAGGATCAAAAGCTTTGAAGAAACCTACAAAGGGCAGTTTATTCCACAATTTAAAAACATAAAGACCACGTATTTTTATAAAAGTTTTTTTTATGTCTAAACCGTTTACTAATAAGTTTTATTTTATGATCTGTTAATTGGTGAAGTAACATATCAACGGCAACACTATTATTATTTGAGCTTTAGCCAGTTTTTATTTATGAATCAACTCACGCTATAAAAGACTTTTTTGTGTTATTCATTAATCAAAAGTATCTTGACAAAAAAAAATTACTAACCATTTTTACAGTGGTATGATAGGATTTTTTTAAACTTGTGGTTATATTTCAGTACTATAAAACTGTAAAAGAAAAATTTATAAATCTTTTATTTTACCCTAATTACTAACTTCTTATACTGATGTACTTATACTTAAGTAATTTTGAGTCAGCGCTAGATTACGCAGAGTGATGCGGGATAGTTATAAAGTTAGTGCCTCCTCAGTAAATAAACTACTCGAAACAAAATAGGGCCCACCCAATAAAATATAATTAGAATAAAAAAATAAATAAGCGTACGATTTATTTAAATAACATTTAAAACTTACCTACCAGTGTCCAAACTCTAAAGTACCAAAAACTTTCAGCCAAAACTGCAGGTGTATAAACTTTATAAATAAACGAAATGCAGCAAATGCTTGCCAAAACAACCGCAACAAATGCACATCTTAAAATAATCCAGTTATCGGACACTGCACTTTATCTATCCACCGGGAATATTCAAAAACACGTCTGTCCTCTACGGAAGCTCAATCGAGACTGCGTCTAAACACCTGACTTCTATGTATGCTGCTATTATGTGCTTTTTAGTACTACATATATCATTGCATGTGAGAGGTAATTCTCTTTACAAAGTGTAAGTACAAAGTGTAAGTAAACAACTGTCTAACTGTCTATGTCTAAATATTTGAATTCCGTTTTTAACAGATCTCGATAATGTAAATTATATTTTACTAGAGACTTGCTCATCTGATCTAAGGAATTTAAAGTAGATATGTTCAAAGATTTTTCAATAGATTTTTAGTTGTTGCAGACAGATACGGCAACTAAAACGTTTTAATAAAGGTTTGAACCCTTCACACAATATCTTCATAAGTTATAATCTATGTATAAATTATGACCGAAATATTTCTTTTATTTCGATAAGACTGTCCGTTGTGCCTTGCCCTAAGCTGTTTTTATTGTATGTTTTTTATTCATCTGGTGTACAATTACGTTACATTCTATTCTATGTGTTATTCTGATGTATTAACCACATTATTGTAAAGTTTCATTAAAATCCATTCAGTAGTTTTTGCATGAAATAGTAACAAACAAACATACAAAACTTTCTCGGGAAACGTTAAAAGTTTTTGATCACGTTTTTGGAATTAAATCAGTTGATTTGATCTCGTGGAAATGTCAGAGGGTACGAGATTGGAGGAATTGAATTTGGTGTCGGCAGCGGTGCTGAGTAACTTCGTTACCTACGGACTAGGTCACACACAACCCCTACCATTGGTAGATAAAGCATCATGTTCATATTTGTATCGAACTTATAGTAGGGGAGCTGGGGATGCTAAATCGGTAGTTATTAAAGCCTAAAAATTGCAAAGATTAGCTGCTAAAACGAAAAAGTTTTTCCAATGATGTAAAATGTACAAAATTCGACATTAACGGACTTGGACAATTAACACATCGCACTCTAGTCCCAAACTAAGCAAAGCTTGTACTATGGCAACTAGATTACTGATAGAACACTTATATACTTTTTTTTGTAAATACATAAGTAAGTACATAGAATACGTTACTATGTATTCTATGTATGTATGTGTATCCAGTGATATTCAAACTTGTCGGTATATTTTTCTAAATCAAACTTTTTAATCGAATAAAAACTCTTTGTTGCACCTTGCAATCAATAAAGCGCAATCTGTGGCTGAAAAAGTTAATCCAATAAGCCTAAGAGCATTATAATCCTCATCTGGGATAAACCCTAATCCTTTTAGAGCTAGCGGAGCTCATCTTTTTTAAATAAACTAGTGCTGCAGAGATACAGTCAGCACGAAAAACTCATGAATTTTAATATTAGTAATAGGTAAAAACAGGTTGCAACGGCAGTGGGCCGGCCATGTTTGCCGAAGAACCGACAACCGTTGGAGCAAACGGATACTAGAGTGGAGACCGCATTTAGGAAAACGTAGTGTAGAACGCCCTCCGGCGAGATGGAGCGACGATCTGCGGAGTGTAGCTGGCAAACACTGGATGAGAGGAGCCGAAGACCGGGCTCAGTGGCGCGTCTTGGGATAGACCTACGTCCAGCAGTGGACTAATATAGGTCGATGATGATGATGATGATGAAAAACAGGTTACAATGGAATCAGCATCATATCATGAATGTGACGGATAACACCGAGTAAGAATGGAATCATCATGATCTTTTTGGTGCTGACAGTACCAGAGGCTGTGGTCCAGCACGCATGCGCGATATTCGGGTCACTGTTCTCTAGACGCCCTATCCACAGGTATTTGATTGATCGATCTAGATAACCTGCAGACCGCCCGGCGGCCATTTTGGAATTTGAAATTTGCAATGCTAATTTGAGTTAAAAAAATCGTTGTCGTAGATAACATATAATTATTTCATGACTTAGACATAAAGAGTAAAAAGTGTTATATTGGCATAGGTCGAAAAGTTCTTGACCTATCCCAATAAAAATATTTTCGAAATAGTTTTAACAATTTATTGAACGCGACATTGATATCTGTGTTTTACTAAAATTCCTGTCGATTAAATAAAATACTTATTAATTTGATTAAAATATAAGATAAAATATAGCAAAATGATGTTATAATGTTTTATCTAGGTAATCTATTATTAGAACTCATGAAAATGACTTGAACCTTGTTTTAAAAAGCGTGGAGACACCACGTTTTCAAATTCCAAAAATAGACGAAACAAAGAAACTCACCAAATCAAACGCCCATCTCCAAGAGTCAATCACGAATTTATCTAATAAAATTTAATTTTATCACCATACAGTGGGTGAACATAGCACAGGGTGTTCAAAAAGCGCGATGTCTTAGATTTATGCAGTCGATGCGAGGGCGGGCGGCCGACTGAGGCTGGGCGGCGACGCGGGTACCTCTATCGATCGCCAGATCGCGCAGCATCCGACCGGCGAGGCTTTCAGGGAGTCCGCCTGTACCACGTGACGTACGGGAATAACATTTTTCATAAGCACATTGTCAGGTCTCCTGCTGTTCTTGTCCGTTCTTCTAGGCTCTGGTCGCGTGGAACTGGCACCTAGAGTCACCTAGTATGTAAGACGATTCTAAATGTGAGTGATTTTACTGAATAAAGTAATTTTGACTTTGACTTTCCTAACATGCAGGTATCTATGATGGATTTCGTCACGTAAGAAAAATAATGCCTGATGAGCTACAAAGAAACTGAACGTGATTTAAAATCTGGCAGGTTTTGAGAGCCTAGGATTGGCCGGCAGGAGATAAAAGTGAAATACTTAGCAAACCTTTTTGAATAAATTAATATTCACGGACATAGTGCTTCTAATAGTATAATCATTTTTATTTACGGGCATTTCACGCTTTGTTACCAAACTGAGCAAAACTTGGGATCGTACTAAGAAAATACTTTTTTTGTAAATACATACAATCTATTAAAACAACCAGGTGCAGTAGAAACATCAATTTGCCACAATAATGTTTGTTTTTAATGAGAATCAAACCCTAGACCCACAGAAGGCAGAGTTTAAACCAACGAGCTGTGACCCCTGTCAACGCAGCAGAAATAGGTAAATGATTTACGAAGACAGAAATAATTTATTTCACATATTAAAAAACAAGAAATACTACTTTTTATAAACCTTATTTACAATTCAATAGACCATAAATATATGTAGGTAATATTTAAGTATAAAAAGTTTTATTATACTTTTTAAAGTTTTATTATGAGAAATGAAATAAGCATATATATTATGCTTGTTTCATTTCTCATAATAAAACTATAAAAAGTGTATGAATTTGCTGACACAAGATGCGCGTGCGACGTCGCGTCGGTTTAACTAAATTCAGACAAGTAATTAAGGTGTGTTTGTCTGTCACAGATCATTATCACTTGGCGACTGCGACCGTCTATTTAAATCTATGGTTTTTAGTTATACTAAAAACGACCTTCAGCCAACCTACCGTGGGTTTGATTCTCGTTAGCAAGTAATAGCTCGTAAATAGGTCTAATGTTTCTAAAACTAAGTATATGTTTTAATCTCGGTATTTACACGAGATTTTTAACTGTAGGTCAGATAATAAAAAAAGGGTTTTATTACTCTATGTATATATTGTTTAATTTTTAAACAAGAATAGTATAGTAGAAAAGGTTGCCTGGAAGAGATCGCTTTTAGCGATAAGGCTGCCCATTGTGCTGTTAATTTATTGTGTCTTGTGTGTAAAATCCTTTTCTGTGTACAATAAAGTTTTTATCTATCTATCTAATAGTCTGATAACACCTTGTTTCAGAGTAAATAAATAAATATTCACGGACATTTCACACATTGCAAACTAGTCACAAACTAAACAAGTTTGTTAATTTTTTTTAATTAAGCCAATAGAAATACTTTATTCACAAACAAACTTACGACTATACAGTATTTACAAAATGTACATAGTCATATAAAATACATTAGAAACAGTTGAGCTATCTACAGACTGTTGCAAATGATTTATAGATAGTTCAACTGATCCAAATCAGTACCAATCGGAAGCGTAGCCAAGATACTGGCTGCATTGCCGCGCTGAATAGCAATGCTGATACGCTGTACCAGATACTCACCAGCCCTCGGGTCACGCGTCGCTTCGACTAGACGCCCAGAAATAATTTTGAAAACGCGGTGGGCCTCGGTACCCCACGGACCTAGAGTCTCAACCCCAAGTTTGTTAATTAATTATTAATAAAAAACACTAGTTTTCTGGAAAAGTATTTTAAAAAACTTTTTCTTCCAACAATCTAGTTCACATAGTCCAAGCTTAGCTTAGTTTGAGAGAGAGAGATCTGTGAAATGTCCATTAATATTAATTATCATTGTTACGAACTGAGCCGGCAATGTACAGAATACAAGGTATAATTCTCGCTGTTACTACCCAACACTGAAAAAAGATCGCAGTACAATATGCGGGCCACACCTGCAAACGGGTTTAATGACCTTAGGAGCAGCAGATTGTAATGCAGGTTCGATTCCCGCAGCGAGATTAATGTTTACAAATTGAGATGGCAATAAAATATGAAATTAGTTGTGATCGAACCTAATTCATACCTCAAAGGTATATTCAACGGCGGATCCAGGGAGGGTCATGGGGGTCATGACCCCCCCCCCCCCCCCCCCCCCCCCTGAGCTGGTTCCAGGACTAAGGTGGACCAATAATTAAACATAATTATTTTATTTATATATTTTGTCACCATATAGATTTAATTTAACTACATACCTTAAATATTTAATTTTATTAATTAAATCGGGTATGTGGTGCCCGCGGTGTAGCTACCTACACGTATCCCTCGTGATGCCCGCGGTATACTTGGGTATGTGGTGTCTGCGGTGTACTAAGGTATGTGGTGCCCGCGGTGTAGTTGGGTATGTGATGCCCGCGGTGGACTTGGATATGTGGTGCCCGCGGTGTACTAGGGTATGCGGTGCCCGCGGTGTACTAGGGTATGTGATGCCCGCGGTGTACTAGGGTATGCGGTGCTCGCGGTGTAGTTGGGTATATGATGCCCGCGGTGTACTAGGGTATGTGGTGCCCGCGGTATACTTGGGTATGTGGTGCCCTCGGTATACTTGGGTATGTAATGCCCGCGGTGGACTTGGGTATGTGGTGCCCGCGGTGTACTAGAGTATGTGATGCCCGCGGTGTACTAGGGTATGTAATGCCCGCGGTGGACTTGGGTATGTGGTGCCCGCGGTGTACTAGGGTATGTGATGCCCGCGGTGTACTAGTGTATGTGATGCCCGCGGTGTACTAGGGTATGTGGTGCCCGCGGTATACTTGGGTATGTGGTGCCTGCGGTGTACTAAGGTATGTGGTGCCCTCGGTATACTTGGGTATGTGATGCGCGCGGTGTACTAGGGTATGTGATGCCCGCGGTGTACTAGGGTATGCGGTGCCCGTGGTGTAGTTGGGTATATGATGCCCGCGGTGTACTTGGGTATGTAGTGCCCGCGGTGTAGTTGGGTATATGATGCCCGCGGTGTACTAGGGTATGTGGTGCCCACAGTGTACTAGGGTATGTGATGCCCGCGGATTACTAGGGTATGTGGTGCCCGAGGTGTACTAGGGTATTTGGTGCCCGCGGTGTACTTGGGTATGTAGTGCCCGCGGTGTAGTTGGGTAAGTGATGCCCGCGGTGTACTAGGGTATGTGGTGCCCGCGGTATACTTGGGTATGTGGTGCCCTCGGTATACTTGGGTATGTGATGCTATAGATAGATAGATAGATAGATAAAAACTTTATTGTACACAGAAAAGGATTTTACACACTAGAAACAATAAATTAACAGCACAATGGGCGGCCTTATCGCTAAAAGCGATCTCTTCCAGGCAACCTTTGGATGGACAGGAAATTAGAATTATTATAAGACTACTTACTTACTTGTATTGTTGTTATTGTTACTTACTTGTGTTGGTATACTTGGGTATGTGGTGCCTGCGGTGTACTAAGGTATGTGGTGCCCTCGGTATACTTGGGTATGTGATGCCCGCGGTGTACTAGGGTATGTGATGCCCGCGGTGTACTAGGGTATGCGGTGCCCGTGGTGTAGTTGGGTATATGATGCCCGCGGTGTACTTGGGTATGTAGTGCCCGCGGTGTAGTTGGGTATATGATGCCCGCGGTGTACTAGGGTATGTGGTGCCCGCAGTGTACTAGGGTATGTGATCCTTGCGGATTACTAGGGTATGTGGTGCCCGAGGTGTACTAGGGTATTTGGTGCCCGCGGTGTACTTGGGTATGTAGTGCCCGCGGTGTAGTTGGGTAAGTGATGCCCGCGGTGTACTAGGGTATGTGGTGCACGCGGTATACTTTGGTATGTGGTGCCCTCGATATACTTGGGTATGTGATGCCCGCGGTGAACTTGGGTATGTAGTGCCCACGGTGTAGTTGGGAAAGTGATGCCCGCGGTGGACTAGGGTATGTGGTGCCCGCGGTATACTTGGGTATGTGGTGCCTGCGGTGTACTAAGGTATGTGGTGCCCGCGGTGTACTTGGGTATGTAGTGCCCACGGTGTAGTTGGGTAAGTGATGCCCGCGGTGGACTAGGGTATGTGGTGCCCGCGGTATACTTGGGTATGTGGTGCCTGCGGTGTACTAAGGTATGTGGTGCCCGCGGTGTAGTTGGGTATGTGGTGCCCGCGGTGTAGTTGGGTATGTGATGCCCGCGGTGGACTTGGGTATCTGGTGCCTGCGGTGTAGTTGGACATGTGGTGCCCTCGGTATACTTGGGTATGTGATGCCCGCAGTGTACTTGGGTATGTAGTGCCCGCGGTGTACTAGGGTATGTGGTGCCCGCGGTGTAGTTGGGTATGTGATGCCCGCGGTGGACTTGGGTATGTGGTGCCCGCGGTGTACTAGGGTATGTGATGCCCGCGGTGTACTAGGGTATGTGATGCCCGCGGTGTACTAGGGTATGTGGTGCCCGCGGTATACTTGGGTATGTGGTGCCTGCGGTGTACTAAAGTATGTGGTGCCCTCGGTATACTTGGGTATGTGATGCCCGCGGTGTACTAGGGTATGTGATGCCCGCGGTGTACTAGGGTATGTGGTGCCCTCGGTATTCTTGGGTATGTGATGCCCGCGGTGTACTTGGGTATGTAGTGCCCACGGTGTAGTTGGGTAAGTGATGCCCGCGGTGGACTAGGGTATGTGGTGCCCGCGGTATACTTGGGTATGTGGTGCCTGCGGTGTACTAAGGTATGTGGTGCCCGCGGTGTAGTTGGGTATGTGATGCCCGCGGTGGACTTGGGTATCTGGTGCCTGCGGTGTAGTTGGACATGTGGTGCCCTCGGTATACTTGGGTATGTGATGCCCGCAGTGTACTTGGGTATGTAGTGCCCGCGGTGTACTAGGGTATGTGGTGCCCGCGGTGTAGTTGGGTATGTGATGCCCGCGGTGGACTTGGGTATGTGGTGCCCGCGGTGTACTAGGGTATGTGATGCCCGCGGTGTACTAGGGTATGTGATGCCCGCGGTGTACTAGGGTATGTGGTGCCCGCGGTGTACTAGGGTATGTGATGCCCGCGGTGTACTAGGGTATGTGATGCCCGCGGTGTACTAGGGTATGTGATGCCCGCGGTGTACTAGGGTATGTGGTGCCCGCGGTATACTTGGGTATGTGGTGCCTGCGGTGTACCAAGGTATGTGGTGCCCTCGGTAAACTTGGGTATGTGATGCCCGCAGTGTACTTGGGTATGTAGTGCCCGCGGTGTACTAGGGTATGTGGTGCCCGCGGTGTAGTTGGGTATGTGATGCCCGCGGTGGACATGGGTATGTGGTGCCCGCGGTGTACTAGGGTATGTGATGCCCGCGGTGTACTAGGGTATGTGATGCCCGCGGTGTACTAGGGTATGTGGTGCCCGCGGTATACTTGGGTATGTGGTGCCTGCGGTGTACTAAAGTATGTGGTGCCCTCGGTATACTTGGGTATGTGATGCCCGCGGTGTACTAGGGTATGTGATGCCCGCGGTGTACTAGGGTATGCGGTGCCCGTAGTGTAGTTGGGTATATGATGCCCGCGGTGTACTTGGGTATGTAGTGCCCGCGGTGTAGTTGGGTAAGTGATGCCCGCGGTGGACTTGGGTATGTGGTGCCTGCGGTGTAGTTGGGTATATGATGCCCAGGGTGTACTAGGGTATGTGGTGCCCGCAGTGTACTTGGGTATGTGATGCCCGCGGATTACTAGGGTATGTGGTGCCCGAGGTGTACTAGGGTATTTGGTGCCCGCGGTGTACTTGGGTATGTAGTGCCTGCGGTGTACTAGGGTAAGTGATGCCCACGAATTACTAGGGTATGTGGTGCCCGAGGTGTAGTTGGGTATATGATGCCCGCGGTGTACTAGGGTATTTGGTGCCCGCGGTGTACTTGGGTATGTAGTGCCTGCGGTGTACTAGGGTAAGTGATGCCCGCGAATTACTAGGGTATGTGGTGCCCGAGGTGTAGTTGGGTATATGATGCCCGCGGTGTACTAGGGTATGTGGTGCCCGCGGTATACTTGGGCATGTGGTGCCCTCGGTATACTTGGGTATGTGATGCCCGCGGTGTACTTGGGTATGTGATGCCCGCGGTGTACTAGGGTATGTGATGCCCGCGGTGTACTAGGGTATGCGGTGCCCGTGGTGTAGTTGGGTATATGATGCCCGCGGTGTACTTGGGTATGTAGTGCCCGCGGTGTAGTTGGGTAAGTGATGCCCGCGGTGGACTTGGGTATGTGGTGCCTGCGGTGTAGTTGGGTATATGATGCCCGCGGTGTACTAGGGTATTTGGTGCCTGCGGTGTACTTGGGTATGTAGTGCCCGCGGTGTAGTTGGGTAAGTGATGCCCGCGGTGTACTAGGGTATGTGATGCCCGCGGATTACTAGGGTATGTAGTGCCCGCGGTGTAGTTGGGTAAGTGATGCCCGCGGTGTACTAGGGTATGTGGTGCCCGCGGTATACTTGGGTATGTGGTGCCCTCGGTATACTTGGGTATGTGATGCCCGCGGTGTACTTGGGTATGTAGTGCCCACGGTGTAGTTGGGTATGTGATGCCCGCGGTGGACTTGGGTATCTGGTGCCTGCGGTGTAGTTGGACATGTGGTGCCCTCGGTATACTTGGGTATGTGATGTCCGCAGTGTACTTGGGTATGTAGTGCCCGCGGTGTACTAGGGTATGTGGTGCCCGCGGTGTAGTTGGGTATGTGATGCCCGCGGTGGACTTGGGTATGTGGTGCCCGCGGTGTACTAGGGTATGTGATGCCCGCGGTGTACTAGGGTATGTGATGCCCGCGGTGTACTAGGGTATGTGGTGCCCGCGGTATACTTGGGTATGTGGTGCCTGCGGTGTACTAAGGTATGTGGTGCCCTCGGTATACTTGGGTATGTGATGCCCGCGGTGTACTAGGGTATGTGATGCCCGCGGTTTACTAGGGTATGCGGTGCCCGTGGTGTAGTTGGGTATATGATGCCCGCGGTGTACTAAGGTATGTGGTGCCCGCGGTGTAGTTGGGTATGTGGTGCCCGCGGTGTAGTTGGGTATGTGATGCCCGCGGTGGACTTGGGTATCTGGTGCCTGCGGTGTAGTTGGACATGTGGTGCCCTCGGTATACTTGGGTATGTGATGCCCGCAGTGTACTTGGGTATGTAGTGCCCGCGGTGTACTAGGGTATGTGGTGCCCGCGGTGTAGTTGGGTATGTGATGCCCGCGGTGTACTAGGGTATGTGATGCCCGCGGTGTACTAGGGTATGTGGTGCCCGCGGTATACTTGGGTATGTGGTGCCTGCGGTGTACTAAAGTATGTGGTGCCCTCGGTATACTTGGGTATGTGATGCCCGCGGTGTACTAGGGTATGTGATGCCCGCGGTTTACTAGGGTATGCGGTGCCCGTGGTGTAGTTGGGTATATGATGCCCGCGGTGTACTAAGGTATGTGGTGCCCGCGGTGTAGTTGGGTATGTGGTGCCCGCGGTGTAGTTGGGTATGTGATGCCCGCGGTGGACTTGGGTATCTGGTGCCTGCGGTGTAGTTGGACATGTGGTGCCCTCGGTATACTTGGGTATGTGATGCCCGCAGTGTACTTGGGTATGTTGTGCCCGCGGTGTACAAGGGTATGTGGTGCCCGCGGTGTACTAGGGTATGTGATGCCCGCGGTGTACTAGGGTATGTGGTGCCCGCGGTATACTTGGGTATGTGGTGCCTGCGGTGTACTAAAGTATGTGGTGCCCTCGGTATACTTGGGTATGTGATGCCCGCGGTGTACTAGGGTATGTGATGCCCGCGGTGTACTAGGGTATGCGGTGCCCGTTGTGTAGTTGGGTATATGATGCCCGCGGTGTACTTGGGTACGTAGTACCTGCGGTGTACTAGGGTAAGTGATGCCCGCGAATTACTAAGGTATGTGGTGCCCGAGGTGTAGTTGGGTATATGATGCCCGCGGTGTACTAAGGTATGTGGTGCCCGCGGTATACTTGGGTATGTGGTGCCCTCGGTATACTTGGGTATGTGATGCCCGCGGTGTACTTGGGTATGTAGTGCCCACGGTGTAGTTGGGTAAGTGATGCCCGCGGTGGACTAGGGTATGTGGTGCCCGCGGTATACTTGGGTATGTGGTGCCTGCGGTGTACTAAGGTATGTGGTGCCCGCGGTGTAGTTGGGTATGTGATGCCCGCGGCGGACTATGGTATCTGGTGCCTGCGGTGTAGTTGGACATGTGGTGCCCTCGGTATACTTGGGTATGTGATGCCCGCGGTGTACTTGGGTATGTAGTGCCCAAGGTGGACTTGGGTATGTGATTCCCGCGGTGGACTTGGGTATGTAGTGCCCGCGGTGTACTAGGGTATGTAGTGCCCACGGTGTAGTTGGGTAAGTGATGCCCGCGGTGGACTAGGGTATGTGGTGCCCGCGGTATACTTGGGTATGTGGTGCCTGCGGTGTACTAAGGTATGTGGTGCCCGCGGTGTAGTTGGGTATGTGATGCCCGCGGTGGACTTGGGTATCTGGTGCCTGCGGTGTAGTTGGACATGTGGTGCCCTCGGTATACTTGGGTATGTGATGCCCGCAGTGTACTTGGGTATGTAGTGCCCGCGGTGTACTAGGGTATGTGGTGCCCGCGGTGTAGTTGGGTATGTGATGCCCGCGGTGGACTTGGGTATGTGGTGCCCGCGGTGTACTAGGGTATGTGATGCCCGCGGTGTACTAGGGTATGCGGTGCCCGTGGTGTACTAGGGTATGTGATGCCCGCGGTGTACTAGGGTATGTGATGCCCGCGGTGTACTAGGGTATGTGATGCCCGCGGTGTACTAGGGTATGTGGTGCCCGCGGTATACTTGGGTATGTGGTGCCTGCGGTGTACTAAGGTATGTGGTGCCCTCGGTATACTTGGGTATGTGATGCCCGCGGTGTACTAGGGTATGTGATGCCCGCGGTGTACTAGGGTATGCGGTGCCCGTGGTGTAGTTGGGTATATGATGCCCGCGGTGTACTTGGTTATGTAGTGCCCGCGGTGTAGTTGGGTATATGATGCCCGCGGTGTACTAGGGTATGTGGTACCCGCAGTGTACTAGGGTATGTGATGCCCGCGGATTACTAGGGTATGTGGTGCCCGAGGTGTACTAGGGTATTTGGTGCCCGCGGTGTACTTGGGTATGTAGTGCCCGCGGTGTAGTTGGGTAAGTGATGCCCGCGGTGTACTAGGGTATGTGGTGCACGCGGTATACTTTGGTATGTGGTGCCCTCGATATACTTGGGTATGTGATGCCCGCGGTGTACTTGGGTATGTAGTGCCCACGGTGTAGTTGGGAAAGTGATGCCCGCGGTGGACTAGGGTATGTGGTGCCCGCGGTATACTTGGGTATGTGGTGCCTGCGGTGTACTAAGGTATGTGGTGCCCGCGGTGTACTTGGGTATGTAGTGCCCACGGTGTAGTTGGGTAAGTGATGCCCGCGGTGGACTAGGGTATGTGGTGCCCGCGGTATACTTGGGTATGTGGTGCCTGCGGTGTACTAAGGTATGTGGTGCCCGCGGTGTAGTTGGGTATGTGGTGCCCGCGGTGTAGTTGGGTATGTGATGCCCGCGGTGGACTTGGGTATCTGGTGCCTGCGGTGTAGTTGGACATGTGGTGCCCTCGGTAAACTTGGGTATGTGATGCCCGCAGTGTACTTGGGTATGTAGTGCCCGCGGTGTACTAGGGTATGTGGTGCCCGCGGTGTAGTTGGGTATGTGATGCCCGCGGTGGACATGGGTATGTGGTGCCCGCGGTGTACTAGGGTATGTGATGCCCGCGGTGTACTAGGGTATGTGATGCCCGCGGTGTACTAGGGTATGTGGTGCCCGCGGTATACTTGGGTATGTGGTGCCTGCGGTGTACTAAAGTATATGGTGCCCTCGGTATACTTGGGTATGTGATGCCCGCGGTGTACTAGGGTATGTGATGCCCGCGGTGTACTAGGGTATGCGGTGCCCGTGGTGTAGTTGGGTATATGATGCCCGCGGTGTACTTGGGTATGTAGTGCCCGCGGTGTAGTTGGGTAAGTGATGCCCGCGGTGTACTTGGGTATGTAGTGCCCACGGTGTAGTTGGGTAAGTGATGCCCGCGGTGGACTAGGGTATGTGGTGCCCGCGGTATACTTGGGTATGTGGTGCCTGCGGTGTACTAAGGTATGTGGTGCCCGCGGTGTAGTTGGGTATGTGGTGCCCTCGGTATACTTGGATATGTGGTGTCTGCGGTGTACTAAGGTATGTTGTGCCCGCGGTGTAGTTGGGTATGTGATGCCCGCGGTGGACTTGGATATGTGGTGCCCGCGGTGTACTAGGGTATGTTGTGCCCACAGTGTACTAGGGTATGTGATGCCCGCGGATTACTAGGGTATGTGGTGCCCGAGGTGTACTAGGGTATTTGGTGCCCGCGGTGTACTTGGGTATGTAGTGCCCGCGGTGTAGTTGGGTAAGTGATGCCCGCGGTGTACTAGGGTATGTGATGCCCGCGGTGTACTAGGGTATGTGGTGCCCGCGGTATACTTGGGTATGTGGTGCCTGCGGTGTACTAAAGTATATGGTGCCCTCGGTATACTTGGGTATGTGATGCCCGCGGTGTACTAGGGTATGTGATGCCCGCGGTGTACTAGGGTATGCGGTGCCCGTGGTGTAGTTGGGTATATGATGCCCGCGGTATACTTGGGTATGTGGTGCCCTTGGTATACTTGGGTATGTGATGCCCGCGGTGTACTTGGGTATGTAGTGCCCACGGTGTAGTTGGGTAAGTGATGCCCGCGGTGGACTAGGGTATGTGGTGCCCGCGGTATACTTGGGTATGTGGTGCCTGCGGTGTACTAAGGTATGTGGTGCCCGCGGTGTAGTTGGGTATGTGGTGCCCTCGGTATACTTGGATATGTGGTGTCTGCGGTGTACTAAGGTATGTTGTGCCCGCGGTGTAGTTGGGTATGTGATGCCCGCGGTGGACTTGGATATGTGGTGCCCGCGGTGTACTAGGGTATGTGATGCCCGCGGTGTACTAGGGTATGCGGTGCTCGCGGTGTAGTTGGGTATATAATGCCCGCAGTGTACTAGGGTATGTGGTGCCTGCGGTTTAGTTGGGTATATGATGCCCGCGGTGTACTAGGGTATGTGGTGCCCGCGGTGGACTTGGGTATGTGGTGCCCGCGGTGTACTAGGGTATGTAATGCCCGCGATGGACTTGGGTATGTGGTGCCCGCGGTGTACTAGGGTATGTGATGCCCGCGGTGTACTAGGGTATGCGGTGCCCGTGGTGTAGTTGGGTATATGATGCCCGCGTCGTACTTGGGTATGTAGTGCCCGCGGTGTTGTTGGGTAAGTGATGCCCGCGGTGGACTTGGGTATGTGGCGCCTGCGGTGTAGTTGGGTATGTGGTGCCCTCGGTATACTTGGGTATGTGATACCCGCGGTGTACTTGGGTATGTAGTGCCCGCGGTGTAGTTGGGTAAGTGATGCCCTCGGTGTACTAGGGTATATGGTGCCCGCGGTATACTTGGGTATGTGGTGCCCTTGGTATACTTGGGTATGTGATGCCCGCGGTGTACTTGGGTATGTAGTGCCCACGGTGTAGTTGGGTAAGTGATGCCCGCGGTGGACTAGGGTATGTGGTGCCCGCGGTATACTTGGGTATGTGGTGCCTGCGGTGTACTAAGGTATGTGGTGCCCGCGGTGTAGTTGGGTATGTGGTGCCCTCGGTATACTTGGGTATGTGGTGTCTGCGGTGTACTAAGGTATGTTGTGCCCGCGGTGTAGTTGGGTATGTGATGCCCGCGGTGGACTTGGATATGTGGTGCCCGCGGTGTACTAGGGTATGTGATGCCCGCGGTGTACTAGGGTATGCGGTGCTCGCGGTGTAGTTGGGTATATAATGCCCGCAGTGTACTAGGGTATGTGGTGCCTGCGGTGTAGTTGGGTATATGATGCCCGCGGTGTACTAGGGTATGTGGTGCCCGCGGTGGACTTGGGTATGTGGTGCCCGCGGTGTACTAGGGTATGTAATGCCCGCGATGGACTTGGGTATGTGGTGCCCGCGGTGTACTAGGGTATGTGATGCCCGCGGTGTACTAGGGTATGTGATGCCCGCGGTGTACTAGGGTATGTGGTGCCCGCGGATTACTAGGGTATGTGGTGCCCGAGGTGTACTAGGGTATTTGGTGCCCGCCGTGTACTTGGGTATGTAGTGCCCGCGGTGTACTAGGGTATGTGATGCCCGCGGATTACTAGGGTATGTGGTGCCCGAGGTGTAGTTGGGTATATGATGCCCGCGGTGTACTAGGGTATGTGGTGCCCGCGGTATACTTGGGTATGTGGTGCCCTCGGTATACTTGGGTATGTGATGCCCGCGGTGGACTAGGGTATGTGGTGCCCGCGGTGTAGTTGGGTATGTGATGCCCGCGGTGGACTTGGGTATGTGGTGCCCGCGGTGTACTAGGGTATGTGATGCCCGCGGTGTACTAGGGTATGTGATGCCCGCGGTGTACTAGGGTATGTGGTGCCCGCGGTATACTTGGGTATGTGGTGCCTGCGGTGTACTAAAGTATGTGGTGCCCTCGGTATACTTGGGTATGTGATGCCCGCGGTGTACTAGGGTATGTGATGCCCGCGGTGTACTAGGGTATGTGGTGCCCGCGGTGGACTTGGGTATGTGGTGCCCGCGGTGTACTAGGGTATGTAATGCCCGCGATGGACTTGGGTATGTGGTGCCCGCGGTGTACTAGGGTATGTGATGCCCGCGGTGTACTAGGGTATGTGATGCCCGCGGTGTACTAGGGTATGTGGTGCCCGCGGATTACTAGGGTATGTGGTGCCCGAGGTGTACTAGGGTATTTGGTGCCCGCCGTGTACTTGGGTATGTAGTGCCCGCGGTGTACTAGGGTATGTGATGCCCGCGGATTACTAGGGTATGTGGTGCCCGAGGTGTAGTTGGGTATATGATGCCCGCGGTGTACTAGGGTATGTGGTGCCCGCGGTATACTTGGGTATGTGGTGCCCTCGGTATACTTGGGTATGTGATGCCCGCGGTGGACTAGGGTATGTGGTGCCCGCGGTGTAGTTGGGTATGTGATGCCCGCGGTGGACTTGGGTATGTGGTGCCCGCGGTGTACTAGGGTATGTGATGCCCGCGGTGTACTAGGGTATGTGATGCCCGCGGTGTACTAGGGTATGTGGTGCCCGCGGTATACTTGGGTATGTGGTGCCTGCGGTGTACTAAAGTATGTGGTGCCCTCGGTATACTTGGGTATGTGATGCCCGCGGTGTACTAGGGTATGTGATGCCCGCGGTGTACTAGGGTATGCGGTGCCCGTTGTGTAGTTGGGTATATGATGCCCGCGGTGTACTTGGGTATGTAGTGCCTGCGGTGTACTAGGGTAAGTGATGCCCGCGAATTACTAAGGTATGTGGTGCCCGAGGTGTAGTTGGGTATATGATGCCCGCGGTGTACTAAGGTATGTGGAGCCCGCGGTATACTTGGGTATGTGGTGCCCTCGGTATACTTGGGTATGTGATGCCCGCGGTGTACTTGGGTATGTAGTGCCCACGGTGTAGTTGGGTAAGTGATGCCCGCAGTGGACTAGGGTATGTGGTGCCCGCGGTATACTTGGGTATGTGGTGCCTGCGGTGTACTAAGGTATGTGGTGCCCGCGGTGTAGTTGGGTATGTGATGCCCGCGGCGGACTATGGTATCTGGTGCCTGCGGTGTAGTTGGACATGTGGTGCCCTCGGTATACTTGGGTATGTGATGCCCGCGGTGTACTTAGGTATGTAGTGCCCGCGGTGGACTTGGGTATGTGATTCCCGCGGTGGACTTGGGTATGTAGTGCCCGCGGTGTACTAGGGTATGTGGTGCCCTTGGTCTAGTTGGGTATGTGATGCCCGCGGTGGACTTGGGTATGTGGTGCCCGCGGTGTACTAGGGTATGTGATGCCCGCGGTGTACTTGGGTATGTGATGCCCGCGGTGTACTAGGGTATGTGGTGCCCGCGGTATACTTGGGTATGTGGTGCCTGCGGTGTACTAAGGTATGTGGTGCCCTCGGTATACTTAGGTATGTGATGCCCGCGGTGTACTAGGGTATGTGATGCCCGCGGTGGACTTGGGTATGTGATGCCCGCGGTGGACTTGGGTATGTAGTGCCCGCGGTGTACTAGGGTATGTGGTGCCCGCGGTGTTGTTGGGTATGTGATGCCCGCGGTGGACTTGGGTATGTGGTGCCCTCGGTATACTTGGGTATGTGATGCCCGCGGTGTACTTGGGTATGTAGTGCCCACGGTGTAGTTGGGTAAGTGATGCCCGCGGTGGACTAGGGTTTGTGGTGCCCGCGGTATACTTGGGTATGTGGTGCCTGCGGTGTACTAAGGTATGTGGTGCCCGCGGTGTAGTTGGGTATGTGATGCCCGCGGCGGACTATGGTATCTGGTGCCTGCGGTGTAGTTGGACATGTGGTGCCCTCGGTATACTTGGGTATGTGATGCCCGCGGTGTACTTGGGTATATAGTGCCCGCGGTGGACTTGGGTATGTGATGCCCGCGGTGGACTTGGGTATGTGATGCCCGCGGTGGACTTGGGTATGTAGTGCCCGCGGTGTACTAGGGTATGTGGTGCCCGCGGTGTTGTTGGGTATGTGATGCCTGCGGTGGACTTGGGTATGTGGTGCCCGCGGTGTACTAGGGTATGTGATGCCCGCGGTGTACTAGGGTATGCGGTGCCCGTGGTGTAGTTGGGTATATGATGCCCGCGGTGTACTTGGGTATGTAGTGCCCGCGGTTTAGTTGGGTATATGATGCCCGCGGTGTACTAGGGTATGTGGTGCCCGCAGTGTACTAGGGTATGTGATGCCCGCGGATTACTAGGGTATGTGGTGCCCGAGGTGTACTAGGGTATTTGCTGCCCGCGGTATACTTGGGTATGTAGTGCCCGCGGTGTAGTTGGGTAAGTGATGCCCGCGGTGTACTAGGGTATGTGGTGCCCGCGGTATACTTGGGTATGTGGTGCCCTCGGTATACTTGGGTATGTGATGCCCGCGGTGTACTTGGGTATGTAGTGCCCACGGTGTAGTTGGGTAAGTGATGCCCGCGGTGTACTAGGGTATGCGGTGCCCGAGGTGTAGTTGGGTATATGATGCCCGCGGTGTACTAGGGTATATGGTGCCCGCGGTGGACTTGGGTATGTGGTGCCCGCGGTGTACTAGGGTATGTGTTGCCCGCGGTGTACTAGGGTATGTAATGCCCGCGGTGGACTTGGGTATGTGGTGCCCGCGGTGTACTAGGGTATGTGATGCCCGCGGTGTACTAGGGTATGTGATGCCCGCGGTGTACTAGGGTATGTGGTGCCCGCGGTATACTTGGGTATGTGGTGCCTGCGGTGTAGTAAGGTATGTGGTGCCCTCGGTTTACTTGGGTATGTGATGCCCGCGGTGTACTAGGGTATGTGATGCCCGCGGTGTACTAGGGTATGCGGTGCCCGTGGTGTAGTTGGGTATGCAGTGCCCGCGGTGTACTAGGGTATGTGGTGCCTGCGGTGTAGTTGGGTATATGATGCCCGCGGTGCACTAGGGTATGTGGTGCCCGCAGTGTACTATGGTATGTGATGCTCGCGGATTACTAGGGTATGTGGTGCCCGAGGTGTACTAGGGTATATGATGCCCGCGGTGTACTAGGGTATATGGTGCCCGCAGTGTACTAGGGTATGTGATGCCCGCGGATTACTAGGGTATGTGGTGCCCGAGGTGTACTAGGGTATTTGGTGCCCGCGGTGTACTTGGGTATGTAGTGCCCGCGGTGTAGTTGGGTAAGTGATGCCCGCGTTGTACTAGGGTATGTGGTGCCCGCGGTATACCAGGGTATGGGGTATGTGGTGCCCGCGGTATACTTGGGTATGTTGTGCCTGCGGTGTACTAAGGTATGTGGTGCCCTCGGTATACTTGTGTATGTGATGCCCGCGGTGTACTAGGGTATGTGATGCCCGCGGTGTACTACGGTATGCGGTGCCCGTGGTGTAGTTGGGTATATGATGCCCGCGTCGTACTTGGGTATGTAGTGCCCGCGGTGTTGTTGGGTAAGTGATGCCCGCGGTGGACTTGGGTATGTGGCGCCTGCGGTGTAGTTGGGTATGTGGTGCTCTCGGTATACTTGGGTATGTGATACCCGCGGTGTACTTAGGTATGTAGTGCCCGCGGTGTAGTTGGGTAAGTGATGCCCGCGGGTACTAGGGTATGTGGTGCCCGCAGTGTACTTGGGTATGTGATTCCCGCGGTGTACTTGGGTATGCAGTGCCCGCGGTGTACTAGGGTATGTGATGCCCGTGGTGTACTTGGGTATGTAGTGCCCGCGGTGTAGTTGGGTAAGTGATGCCCGCGGTGTACTAGGGTATGTGGTGCCCGCGGTATACTTGGGTATGTGGTGCCCTCGGTATACTTGGGTATGTGGTGCCCGCGGTGTAGTTGGGTATGTGATGCCCGCAGTGTACTAGGGTATGTGGTGCCTGCGGTGTAGTTGGGTATATGATGCCCGCGGTGCACTAGGGTATGTGGTGCCCGCAGTGTACTATGGTATGTGATGCCCGCGGATTATTAGGGTATATGATGCCCGCGGTGTACTAGGGTATGTGGTGCCCGCGGTATACTTGGGTATGTGGTGCCCTCGGTACACTTGGGTATGTGATGCCCGCGGTGTACTTGCGTATGTAGTGCCCACGGTGTAGTTGGGTAAGTGATGCCCGCGGTGTACTAGGGTATGTAATGCCCGCGGTGGACTTGGGTATGTGGTGCCCGCGGTGTACTAGGGTATGTGATGCCCGCGGTGTACTAGGGTATGTAATGCCCGCGATGGACTTGGGTATGTGGTATGTGGTGCCCTCGGTATACCTGGGTATGTGGTGCCCGCGGTGTAGTTGGGTATGTGATGCCCGCAGTGTACTAGGGTATGTGGTGCCTGCGGTGTAGTTGGGTATATGATGCCCGCGGTGCACTAGGGTATGTGGTGCCCGCAGTGTACTATGGTATGTAGTGCCCGCGGTGTAGTTGGGTAAGTGATGCCCGCGGTGTACTAGGGTATGTGGTGCCCGCGGTATACTTGGGTATGTGGTGCCCTCGGTATACTTGGGTATGTGATGCCCGCGGTGTACTTGGGTATGTAGTGCCCACGGTGTAGTTGGGTAAGTGATGCCCGCGGTGTACTAGGGTATACGGTGCCCGAGGTGTAGTTGGGTATATGATGCCCGCGGTGTACTAGGGTATGTAATGCCCGCGGTGGACTTGGGTATGTGGTGCCCGCGGTGTACTAGGGTATGTGATGCCCGCGGTGTACTAGGGTATGTAATGCCCGCGATGGACTTGGGTATGTGGTATGTGGTGCCCTCGGTATACTTGGGTATGTGGTGCCCGCGGTGTAGTTGGGTATGTGATGCCCGCAGTGTACTAGGGTATGTGGTGCCTGCGGTGTAGTTGGGTATATGATGCCCGCGGTGCACTAGGGTATGTGGTGCCCGCAGTGTACTATGGTATGTAGTGCCCGCGGTGTAGTTGGGTAAGTGATGCCCGCGGTGTACTAGGGTATGTGGTGCCCGCGGTATACTTGGGTATGTGGTGCCCTCGGTATACTTGGGTATGTGATGCCCGCGGTGTACTTGGGTATGTAGTGCCCACGGTGTAGTTGGGTAAGTGATGCCCGCGGTGTACTAGGGTATGCGGTGCCCGAGGTGTAGTTGGGTATATGATGCCCGCGGTGTACTAGGGTATATGGTGCCCGCGGTGGACTTGGGTATGTGGTGCCCGCGGTGTACTAGGGTATGTGATGCCCGCGGTGTACTAGGGTATGTAATGCCCGCGGTGGACTTGGGTATGTGGTGCCCGCGGTGTACTAGGGTATGTGATGCCCGCGGTGTACTAGGGTATGTGATGCCCGCGGTGTACTAGGGTATGCGGTGCCCGTGGTGTAGTTGGGTATGCAGTGCCCGCGGTGTACTAGGGTATGTGGTGCCTGCGGTGTAGTTGGGTATATGATGCCCGCGGTGCACTAGGGTATGTGGTGCCCGCAGTGTACTATGGTATGTGATGCTCGCGGATTACTAGGGTATGTGGTGCCCGAGGTGTACTAGGGTATATGATGCCCGCGGTGTACTAGGGTATATGGTGCCCGCAGTGTACTAGGGTATGTAATGCCCGCGGATTACTAGGGTATGTGGTGCCCGAGGTGTACTAGGGTATTTGGTGCCCGCGGTGTACTTGGGTATGTAGTGCCCGCGGTGTAGTTGGGTATGTGATGCCCGCGGTGTACTAGTGTATGTGATGCCCGCGGTATACTAGGGTATGTGGTGCCCGCGGTATACTTGGGTATGTTGTGCCTGCGGTGTACTAAGGAATGTGGTGCCCTCGGTATACTTGGGTATGTGATGCCCGCGGTGTACTAGGGTATGTGATGCCCGCGGTGTACTAGGGTATGCGGTGCCCGTGGTGTAGTTGGGTATATGATGCCCGCGTCGTACTTGGGTATGTAGTGCCCGCGGTGTTGTTGGGTAAGTGATGCCCGCGGTGGACTTGGGTATGTGGCGCCTGCGGTGTAGTTGGGTATGTGGTGCCCTCGGTATACTTGGGTATGTGATACCCGCGGTGTACTTGGGTATGTAGTGCCCGCGGTGTAGTTGGGTAAGTGATGCCCTCGGTGTACTAGGGTATATGGTGCCCGCGGTATACTTGGGTATGTGGTGCCCTTGGTATACTTGGGTATGTGATGCCCGCGGTGTACTTGGGTATGTAGTGCCCACGGTGTAGTTGGGTAAGTGATGCCCGCGGTGGACTAGGGTATGTGGTGCCCGCGGTATACTTGGGTATGTGGTGCCTGCGGTGTACTAAGGTATGTGGTGCCCGCGGTGTAGTTGGGTATGTGGTGCCCTCGGTATACTTGGATATGTGGTGTCTGCGGTGTACTAAGGTATGTTGTGCCCGCGGTGTAGTTGGGTATGTGATGCCCGCGGTGGACTTGGATATGTGGTGCCCGCGGTGTACTAGGGTATGTGATGCCCGCGGTGTACTAGGGTATGCGGTGCTCGCGGTGTAGTTGGGTATATAATGCCCGCAGTGTACTAGGGTATGTGGTGCCTGCGGTTTAGTTGGGTATATGATGCCCGCGGTGTACTAGGGTATGTGGTGCCCGCGGTGGACTTGGGTATGTGGTGCCCGCGGTGTACTAGGGTATGTAATGCCCGCGATGGACTTGGGTATGTGGTGCCCGCGGTGTACTAGGGTATGTGATGCCCGCGGTGTACTAGGGTATGCGGTGCCCGTGGTGTAGTTGGGTATATGATGCCCGCGTCGTACTTGGGTATGTAGTGCCCGCGGTGTTGTTGGGTAAGTGATGCCCGCGGTGGACTTGGGTATGTGGCGCCTGCGGTGTAGTTGGGTATGTGGTGCCCTCGGTATACTTGGGTATGTGATACCCGCGGTGTACTTGGGTATGTAGTGCCCGCGGTGTAGTTGGGTAAGTGATGCCCTCGGTGTACTAGGGTATATGGTGCCCGCGGTATACTTGGGTATGTGGTGCCCTTGGTATACTTGGGTATGTGATGCCCGCGGTGTACTTGGGTATGTAGTGCCCACGGTGTAGTTGGGTAAGTGATGCCCGCGGTGGACTAGGGTATGTGGTGCCCGCGGTATACTTGGGTATGTGGTGCCTGCGGTGTACTAAGGTATGTGGTGCCCGCGGTGTAGTTGGGTATGTGGTGCCCTCGGTATACTTGGGTATGTGGTGTCTGCGGTGTACTAAGGTATGTTGTGCCCGCGGTGTAGTTGGGTATGTGATGCCCGCGGTGGACTTGGATATGTGGTGCCCGCGGTGTACTAGGGTATGTGATGCCCGCGGTGTACTAGGGTATGCGGTGCTCGCGGTGTAGTTGGGTATATAATGCCCGCAGTGTACTAGGGTATGTGGTGCCTGCGGTGTAGTTGGGTATATGATGCCCGCGGTGTACTAGGGTATGTGGTGCCCGCGGTGTACTAGGGTATGTGGTGCCCGCGGTGTACTAGGGTATGTAATGCCCGCGATGGACTTGGGTATGTGGTGCCCGCGGTGTACTAGGGTATGTGATGCCCGCGGTGTACTAGGGTATGTGATGCCCGCGGTGTACTAGGGTATGTGGTGCCCGCGGATTACTAGGGTATGTGGTGCCCGAGGTGTACTAGGGTATTTGGTGCCCGCCGTGTACTTGGGTATGTAGTGCCCGCGGTGTACTAGGGTATGTGATGCCCGCGGATTACTAGGGTATGTGGTGCCCGAGGTGTAGTTGGGTATATGATGCCCGCGGTGTACTAGGGTATGTGGTGCCCGCGGTATACTTGGGTATGTGGTGCCCTCGGTATACTTGGGTATGTGATGCCCGCGGTGTACTTGGGTATGTAGTGCCCACGGCGTAGTTAAGTAAGTGATGCCCGCGGTGTACTAGGGTATGTTATGCCCGCGGTGGACTTGGGTATGTGGTGCCCGCGGTGTACTAGGGTATGTGATGCCCGCGGTGTACTAGGGTATGCGGTGCCCGTGGTGTAGTTGGGTATATGATGCCCGCGTCGTACTTGGGTATGTAGTGCCCGCGGTGTTGTTGGGTAAGTGATGCCCGCGGTGGACTTGGGTATGTGGCGCCTGCGGTGTAGTTGGGTATGCGGTGCCCGTGGTGTAGTTGGGTATATGATGCCCGCGTCGTACTTGGGTATGTAGTGCCCGCGGTGTTGTTGGGTAAGTGATGCCCGCGGTGTACTTGGGTATGTAGTGCCTGCGGTGTACTAGGGTAAGTGATGCCCACGAATTACTAGGGTATGTGGTGCCCGAGGTGTAGTTGGGTATATGATGCCCGCGGTGTACTAGGGTATTTGGTGCCCGCGGTGTACTTGGGAATGTAGTGCCTGCGGTGTACTAGGGTAAGTGATGCCCGCGAATTACTAGGGTATGTGGTGCCCGAGGTATAGTTGGGTATATGATGCCCGCGGTGTACTAGGGTATGTGGTGCCCGCGGTATACTTGGGCATGTGGTGCCCTCGGTATACTTGGGTATGTGATGCCCGCGGTGTACTAGGGTATGCGGTGCCCGTGGTGTAGTTGGGTATATGATGCCCGCAGTGTACTTGGGTATGTAGTGCCCGCGGTGTAGTTGGGTAAGTGATGCCCGCGGTGGACTTGGGTATGTGGTGCCTGCGGTGTAGTTGGGTATATGATGCCCGCGGTGTACTAGGGTATTTGGTGCCTGCGGTGTACTTGGGTATGTAGTGCCCGCGGTGTAGTTGGGTAAGTGATGCCCGCGGTGTACTAGGGTATGTGATGCCCGCGGATTACTAGGGTATGTAGTGCCCGCGGTGTAGTTGGGTAAGTGATGCCCGCGGTGTACTAGGGTATGTGGTGCCCGCGGTATACTTGGGTATGTGGTGCCCTCGGTTTACTTGGGTATGTGATGCCCGCGGTGTACTTGGGTATGTAGTGCCCACGGTGTAGTTGGGTATGTGATGCCCGCGTTGGACTTGGGTATCTGGTGCCCGCGGTGTAGTTGGGTATGTGATGCCCGCGGTGGACTTGGGTATGTGGTGCCCGCGGTGTACTAGGGTATGTGATGCCCGCGGTGTACTAGGGTACGTGATGCCCGCGGTGTACTAGGGTATGTGGTGCCCGCGGTATACTTGGGTATGTGGTGCCTGCGGTGTACTAAGGTATGTGGTGCCCTCGGTATACTTGGGTATGTGATGCCCGCGGTGTACTAGGGTATGTGATGCCCGCGGTTTACTAGGGTATGCGGTGCCCGTGGTGTAGTTGGGTATATGATGCCCGCGGTGTACTTGGGTATGTAGTGCCCGCGGTGTAGTTGGGTATATGATGCCCGCGGTGTACTAGGGTATTTGGTGCCCGCAGTGTACTAGGGTATGTGATGCCCGCGGATTACTAGGGTACGTGGTGCCCGAGGTGTACTAGGGTATTTGGTGCCCGCGGTGTACTTGGGTATGTAGTGCCCGCGGTGTAGTTGGGTAAGTGATGCCCGCGGTGTACTAGGGTATGTGGTGCACGCGGTATACTTTGGTATGTGGTGCCCTCGATATACTTGGGTATGTGATGCCCGCGGTGTACTTGGGTATGTAGTGCCCACGGTGTAGTTGGGAAAGTGATGCCCGCGGTGGACTAGGGTATGTGGTGCCCGCGGTATACTTGGGTATGTGGTGCCTGCGGTGTACTAAGGTATGTGGTGCCCGCGGTGTACTTGGGTATGTAGTGCCCACGGTGTAGTTGGGTAAGTGATGCCCGCGGTGGACTAGGGTATGTGGTGCCCGCGGTATACTTGGGTATATGGTGCCTGCGGTGTACTAAGGTATGTGGTGCCCGCGGTGTAGTTGGGTATGTGGTGCCCGCGGTGTAGTTGGGTATGTGATGCCCGCGGTGGACTTGGGTATCTGGTGCCTGCGGTGTAGTTGGACATGTGATGCCCTCGGTATACTTGGGTATGTGATGCCCGCAGTGTACTTGGGTATGTAGTGCCCGCGGTGTACTAGGGTATGTGGTGCCCGCGGTGTAGTTGGGTATGTGATGCCCGCGGTGGACTTGGGTATGTGGTGCCCGCGGTGTACTAGGGTATGTGATGCCCGCGGTGTACTAGGGTATGTGATGCCCGCGGTGTACCAGGGTATGTGGTGCCCGCGGTATACTTGGGTATGTGGTGCCTGCGGTGTACTAAAGTATGTGGTGCCCTCGGTATACTTGGGTATGTGATGCCCGCGGTGTACTAGGGTATGTGATGCCCGCGGTGTACTAGGGTATGCGGTGCCCGTTGTGTAGTTGGGTATATGATGCCCGCGGTGTACTTGGGTATGTAGTGCCTGCGGTGTACTAGGGTAAGTGATGCCCGCGAATTACTAAGGTATGTGGTGCCCGAGGTGTAGTTGGGTATATGATGCCCGCGGTGTACTAAGGTATGTGGAGCCCGCGGTATACTTGGGTATGTGGTGCCCTCGGTATACTTGGGTATGTGATGCCCGCGGTGTACTTGGGTATGTAGTGCCCACGGTGTAGTTGGGTAAGTGATGCCCGCGGTGGACTAGGGTATGTGGTGCCCGCGGTATACTTGGGTATGTGGTGCCTGCGGTGTACTAAGGTATGTGGTGCCCGCGGTGTAGTTGGGTATGTGATGCCCGCGGCGGACTATGGTATCTGGTGCCTGCGGTGTAGTTGGACATGTGGTGCCCTCGGTATACTTGGGTATGTGATGCCCGCGGTGTACTTAGGTATGTAGTGCCCGCGGTGGACTTGGGTATGTGATTCCCGCGGTGGACTTGGGTATGTAGTGCCCGCGGTCTAGTTGGGTATGTGATGCCCGCGGTGGACTTGGGTATGTGGTGCCCGCGGTGTACTAGGGTATGTGATGCCCGCGGTGTACTTGGGTATGTGATGCCCGCGGTGTACTAGGGTATGTGGTGCCCGCGGTATACTTGGGTATGTGGTGCCTGCGGTGTACTAAGGTATGTGGTGCCCTCGGTATACTTAGGTATGTGATGCCCGCGGTGTACTAGGGTATGTGATGCCCGCGGTGGACTTGGGTATGTGATGCCCGCGGTGGACTTGGGTATGTAGTGCCCGCGGTGTACTAGGGTATGTGGTGCCCGCGGTGTTGTTGGGTATGTGATGCCTGCGGTGGACTTGGGTATGTGGTGCCCTCGGTATACTTGGGTATGTGATGCCCGCGGTGTACTTGGGTATGTAGTGCCCACGGTGTAGTTGGGTAAGTGATGCCCGCGGTGGACTAGGGTTTGTGGTGCCCGCGGTATACTTGGGTATGTGGTGCCTGCGGTGTACTAAGGTATGTGGTGCCCGCGGTGTAGTTGGGTATGTGATGCCCGCGGGGGACTATGGTATCTGGTGCCTGCGGTGTAGTTGGACATGTGGTGCCCTCGGTATACTTGGGTATGTGATGCCCGCGGTGTACTTGGGTATATAGTGCCCGCGGTGGACTTGGGTATGTGATGCCCGCGGTGGACTTGGGTATGTGATGCCCGCGGTGGACTTGGGTATGTAGTGCCCGCGGTGTACTTGGGTATGTGGTGCCCGCGGTGTAGTTGGGTATGTGATGCCCGCAGTGTACTAGGGTATGTGGTGCCTGGTGCCCGCGGTATACTTGGGTATGTGGTGCCCTCGGTACACTTGGGTATGTGATGCCCGCGGTGTACTTGCGTATGTAGTGCCCACGGTGTAGTTGGGTAAGTGATGCCCGCGGTGTACTAGGGTATGTAATGCCCGCGGTGGACTTGGGTATGTGGTGCCCGCGGTGTACTAGGGTATGTGATGCCCGCGGTGTACTAGGGTATGTAATGCCCGCGATGGACTTGGGTATGTGGTATGTGGTGCCCTCGGTATACCTGGGTATGTGGTGCCCGCGGTGTAGTTGGGTATGTGATGCCCGCAGTGTACTAGGGTATGTGGTGCCTGCGGTGTAGTTGGGTATATGATGCCCGCGGTGCACTAGGGTATGTGGTGCCCGCAGTGTACTATGGTATGTAGTGCCCGCGGTGTAGTTGGGTAAGTGATGCCCGCGGTGTACTAGGGTATGTGGTGCCCGCGGTATACTTGGGTATGTGGTGCCCTCGGTATACTTGGGTATGTGATGCCCGCGGTGTACTTGGGTATGTAGTGCCCACGGTGTAGTTGGGTAAGTGATGCCCGCGGTGTACTAGGGTATACGGTGCCCGAGGTGTAGTTGGGTATATGATGCCCGCGGTGTACTAGGGTATGTAATGCCCGCGGTGGACTTGGGTATGTGGTGCCCGCGGTGTACTAGGGTATGTGATGCCCGCGGTGTACTAGGGTATGTAATGCCCGCGATGGACTTGGGTATGTGGTATGTGGTGCCCTCGGTATACTTGGGTATGTGGTGCCCGCGGTGTAGTTGGGTATGTGATGCCCGCAGTGTACTAGGGTATGTGGTGCCTGCGGTGTAGTTGGGTATATGATGCCCGCGGTGCACTAGGGTATGTGGTGCCCGCAGTGTACTATGGTATGTAGTGCCCGCGGTGTAGTTGGGTAAGTGATGCCCGCGGTGTACTAGGGTATATGGTGCCCGCGGTATACTTGGGTATGTGGTGCCCTCGGTATACTTGGGTATGTGATGCCCGCGGTGTACTTGGGTATGTAGTGCCCACGGTGTAGTTGGGTAAGTGATGCCTGCGGTGTACTAGGGTATGCGGTGCCCGAGGTGTAGTTGGGTATATGATGCCCGCGGTGTACTAGGGTATATGGTGCCCGCGGTGGACTTGGGTATGTGGTGCCCGCGGTGTACTAGGGTATGTGATGCCCGCGGTGTACTAGGGTATGTAATGCCCGCGGTGGACTTGGGTATGTGGTGCCCGCGGTGTACTAGGGTATGTGATGCCCGCGGTGTACTAGGGTATGTGATGCCCGCGGTGTACTAGGGTATGCGGTGCCCGTGGTGTAGTTGGGTATGCAGTGCCCGCGGTGTACTAGGGTATGTGGTGCCTGCGGTGTAGTTGGGTATATGATGCCCGCGGTGCACTAGGGTATGTGGTGCCCGCAGTGTACTATGGTATGTGATGCTCGCGGATTACTAGGGTATGTGGTGCCCGAGGTGTACTAGGGTATATGATGCCCGCGGTGTACTAGGGTATATGGTGCCCGCAGTGTACTAGGGTATGTAATGCCCGCGGATTACTAGGGTATGTGGTGCCCGAGGTGTACTAGGGTATTTGGTGCCCGCGGTGTACTTGGGTATGTAGTGCCCGCGGTGTAGTTGGGTATGTGATGCCCGCGGTGTACTAGTGTATGTGATGCCCGCGGTATACTAGGGTATGTGGTGCCCGCGGTATACTTGGGTATGTTGTGCCTGCGGTGTACTAAGGAATGTGGTGCCCTCGGTATACTTGGGTATGTGATGCCCGCGGTGTACTAGGGTATGTGATGCCCGCGGTGTACTAGGGTATGCGGTGCCCGTGGTGTAGTTGGGTATATGATGCCCGCGTCGTACTTGGGTATGTAGTGCCCGCGGTGTTGTTGGGTAAGTGATGCCCGCGGTGGACTTGGGTATGTGGCGCCTGCGGTGTAGTTGGGTATGTGGTGCCCTCGGTATACTTGGGTATGTGATACCCGCGGTGTACTTGGGTATGTAGTGCCCGCGGTGTAGTTGGGTAAGTGATGCCCTCGGTGTACTAGGGTATATGGTGCCCGCGGTATACTTGGGTATGTGGTGCCCTCGGTATACTTGGGTATGTGATGCCCGCGGTGTACTTGGGTATGTAGTGCCCACGGTGTAGTTGGGTAAGTGATGCCCGCGGTGGACTAGGGTATGTGGTGCCCGCGGTATACTTGGGTATGTGGTGCCTGCGGTGTACTAAGGTATGTGGTGCCCGCGGTGTAGTTGGGTATGTGGTGCCCTCGGTATACTTGGGTATGTGGTGTCTGCGGTGTACTAAGGTATGTTGTGCCCGCGGTGTAGTTGGGTATGTGATGCCCGCGGTGGACTTGGATATGTGGTGCCCGCGGTGTACTAGGGTATGTGATGCCCGCGGTGTACTAGGGTATGCGGTGCTCGCGGTGTAGTTGGGTATATTATGCCCGCAGTGTACTAGGGTATGTGGTGCCTGCGGTGTAGTTGGGTATATGATGCCCGCGGTGTACTAGGGTATGTGGTGCCCGCGGTGGACTTGGGTATGTGGTGCCCGCGGTGTACTAGGGTATGTAATGCCCGCGATGGACTTGGGTATGTGGTGCCCGCGGTGTACTAGGGTATGTGATGCCCGCGGTGTACTTGGGTATGTGATGCCCGCGGTGTACTAGGGTATGTGGTGCCCGCGGATTACTAGGGTATGTGGTGCCCGAGGTGTACTAGGGTATTTGGTGCCCGCCGTGTACTTGGGTATGTGGTGCCCGCGGTGTACTAGGGTATGTGATGCCCGCGGATTACTAGGGTATGTGGTGCCCGAGGTGTAGTTGGGTATATGATGCCCGCGGTGTACTAGGGTATGTGGTGCCCGCGGTATACTTGGGTATGTGGTGCCCTCGGTATACTTGGGTATGTGATGCCCGCGGTGTACTTGGGTATGTAGTGCCCACGGCGTAGTTAAGTAAGTGATGCCCGCGGTGTACTAGGGTATGTAATGCCCGCGGTGGACTTGGGTATGTGGTGCCCGCGGTGTACTAGGGTATGTGATGCCCGCGGTGTACTACGGTATGCGGTGCCCGTGGTGTAGTTGGGTATATGATGCCCGCGTCGTACTTGGGTATGTAGTGCCCGCGGTGTTGTTGGGTAAGTGATGCCCGCGGTGGACTTGGGTATGTGGCGCCTGCGGTGTAGTTGGGTATGCGGTGCCCGTGGTGTAGTTGGGTATATGATGCCCGCGTCGTACTTGGGTATGTAGTGCCCGCGGTGTTGTTGGGTAAGTGATGCCCGCGGTGTACTTGGGTATGTAGTGCCTGCGGTGTACTAGGGTATGTGATGCCCACGAATTACTAGGGTATGTGGTGCCCGAGGTGTAGTTGGGTATATGATGCCCGCGGTGTACTTGGGTATGTAGTGCCTGCGGTGTACTAGGGTATGTGATGCCCACGAATTACTAGGGTATGTGGTGCCCGAGGTGTAGTTGGGTATATGATGCCCGCGGTGTACTAGGGTATTTGGTGCCCGCGGTGTACTTGGGAATGTAGTGCCTGCGGTGTACTAGGGTAAGTGATGCCCGCGAATTACTAGGGTATGTGGTGCCCGAGGTGTAGTTGGGTATATGATGCCCGCGGTGTACTAGGGTATGTGGTGCCCGCGGTATACTTGGGCATGTGGTGCCCTCGGTATACTTGGGTATGTGATGCCCGCGGTGTACTAGGGTATGCGGTGCCCGTGGTGTAGTTGGGTATATGATGCCCGCAGTGTACTTGGGTATGTAGTGCCCGCGGTGTAGTTGGGTAAGTGATGCCCGCGGTGGACTTGGGTATGTGGTGCCTGCGGTGTAGTTGGGTATATGATGCCCGCGGTGTACTAGGGTATTTGGTGCCTGCGGTGTACTTGGGTATGTAGTGCCCGCGGTGTAGTTGGGTAAGTGATGCCCGCGGTGTACTAGGGTATGTGATGCCCGCGGATTACTAGGGTATGTAGTGCCCGCGGTGTAGTTGGGTAAGTGATGCCCGCGGTGTACTAGGGTATGTGGTGCCCGCGGTATACTTGGGTATGTGGTGCCCTCGGTTTACTTGGGTATGTGATGCCCGCGGTGTACTTGGGTATGTAGTGCCCACGGTGTAGTTGGGTATGTGATGCCCGCGTTGGACTTGGGTATCTGGTGCCCGCGGTGTAGTTGGGTATGTGATGCCCGCGGTGGACTTGGGTATGTGGTGCCCGCGGTGTACTAGGGTATGTGATGCCCGCGGTGTACTAGGGTATGTGATGCCCGCGGTGTACTAGGGTATGTGGTGCCCGCGGTATACTTGGGTATGTGGTGCCTGCGGTGTACTAAGGTATGTGGTGCCCTCGGTATACTTGGGTATGTGATGCCCGCGGTGTACTAGGGTATGTGATGCCCGCGGTTTACTAGGGTATGCGGTGCCCGTGGTGTAGTTGGGTATATGATGCCCGCGGTGTACTTGGGTATGTAGTGCCCGCGGTGTAGTTGGGTATATGATGCCCGCGGTGTACTAGGGTATTTGGTGCCCGCAGTGTACTAGGGTATGTGATGCCCGCGGATTACTAGGGTACGTGGTGCCCGAGGTGTACTAGGGTATTTGGTGCCCGCGGTGTACTTGGGTATGTAGTGCCCGCGGTGTAGTTGGGTAAGTGATGCCCGCGGTGTACTAGGGTATGTGGTGCACGCGGTATACTTTGGTATGTGGTGCCCTCGATATACTTGGGTATGTGATGCCCGCGGTGTACTTGGGTATGTAGTGCCCACGGTGTAGTTGGGAAAGTGATGCCCGCGGTGGACTAGGGTATGTGGTGCCCGCGGTATACTTGGGTATGTGGTGCCTGCGGTGTACTAAGGTATGTGGTGCCCGCGGTGTACTTGGGTATGTAGTGCCCACGGTGAAGTTGGGTAAGTGATGCCCGCGGTGGACTAGGGTATGTGGTGCCCGCGGTATACTTGGGTATGTGGTGCCTGCGGTGTACTAAGGTATGTGGTGCCCGCGGTGTAGTTGGGTATGTGGTGCCCGCGGTGTAGTTGGGTATGTGATGCCCGCGGTGGACTTGGGTATCTGGTGCCTGCGGTGTAGTTGGACATGTGGTGCCCTCGGTATACTTGGGTATGTGATGCCCGCAGTGTACTTGGGTATGTAGTGCCCGCGGTGTACTAGGGTATGTGGTGCCCGCGGTGTAGTTGGGTATGTGATGCCCGCGGTGGACTTGGGTATGTGGTGCCCGCGGTGTACTAGGGTATGTGATGCCCGCGGTGTACTAGGGTATGTGATGCCCGCGGTGTACTAGGGTATGTGGTGCCCGCGGTATACTTGGGTATGTGGTGCCTGCGGTGTACTAAAGTATGTGGTGCCCTCGGTATACTTGGGTATGTGATGCCCGCGGTGTACTAGGGTATGTGATGCCCGCGGTGTACTAGGGTATGCGGTGCCCGTTGTGTAGTTGGGTATATGATGCCCGCGGTGTACTTGGGTATGTAGTGCCTGCGGTGTACTAGGGTAAGTGATGCCCGCGGTGTAGTTGGGTATGTGATGCCCGCAGTGTACTAGGGTATGTGGTGCCTGCGGTGTAGTTGGGTATATGATGCCCGCGGTGCACTAGGGTATGTGGTGCCCGCAGTGTACTATGGTATGTGATGCCCGCGGATTATTAGGGTATATGATGCCCGCGGTGTACTAGGGTATGTGGTGCCCGCGGTATACTTGGGTATGTGGTGCCCTCGGTACACTTGGGTATGTGATGCCCGCGGTGTACTTGCGTATGTAGTGCCCACGGTGTAGTTGGGTAAGTGATGCCCGCGGTGTACTAGGGTATGTAATGCCCGCGGTGGACTTGGGTATGTGGTGCCCGCGGTGTACTAGGGTATGTGATGCCCGCGGTGTACTAGGGTATGTAATGCCCGCGATGGACTTGGGTATGTGGTATGTGGTGCCCTCGGTATACCTGGGTATGTGGTGCCCGCGGTGTAGTTGGGTATGTGATGCCCGCAGTGTACTAGGGTATGTGGTGCCTGCGGTGTAGTTGGGTATATGATGCCCGCGGTGCACTAGGGTATGTGGTGCCCGCAGTGTACTATGGTATGTAGTGCCCGCGGTGTAGTTGGGTAAGTGATGCCCGCGGTGTACTAGGGTATGTGGTGCCCGCGGTATACTTGGGTATGTGGTGCCCTCGGTATACTTGGGTATGTGATGCCCGCGGTGTACTTGGGTATGTAGTGCCCACGGTGTAGTTGGGTAAGTGATGCCCGCGGTGTACTAGGGTATACGGTGCCCGAGGTGTAGTTGGGTATATGATGCCCGCGGTGTACTAGGGTATGTGATGCCCGCGGTGTACTAGGGTATGTAATGCCCGCGATGGACTTGGGTATGTGGTATGTGGTGCCCTCGGTATACTTGGGTATGTGGTGCCCGCGGTGTAGTTGGGTATGTGATGCCCGCAGTGTACTAGGGTATGTGGTGCCTGCGGTGTAGTTGGGTATATGATGCCCGCGGTGCACTAGGGTATGTGGTGCCCGCAGTGTACTATGGTATGTAGTGCCCGCGGTGTAGTTGGGTAAGTGATGCCCGCGGTGTACTAGGGTATATGGTGCCCGCGGTATACTTGGGTATGTGGTGCCCTCGGTATACTTGGGTATGTGATGCCCGCGGTGTACTTGGGTATGTAGTGCCCACGGTGTAGTTGGGTAAGTGATGCCTGCGGTGTACTAGGGTATGCGGTGCCCGATGTGTAGTTGGGTATATGATGCCCGCGGTGTACTAGGGTATATGGTGCCCGCGGTGGACTTGGGTATGTGGTGCCCGCGGTGTACTAGGGTATGTGATGCCCGCGGTGTACTAGGGTATGTAATGCCCGCGGTGGACTTGGGTATGTGGTGCCCGCGGTGTACTAGGGTATGTGATGCCCGCGGTGTACTAGGGTATGTGATGCCCGCGGTGTACTAGGGTATGCGGTGCCCGTGGTGTAGTTGGGTATGCAGTGCCCGCGGTGTACTAGGGTATGTGGTGCCTGCGGTGTAGTTGGGTATATGATGCCCGCGGTGCACTAGGGTATGTGGTGCCCGCAGTGTACTATGGTATGTGATGCTCGCGGATTACTAGGGTATGTGGTGCCCGAGGTGTACTAGGGTATATGATGCCCGCGGTGTACTAGGGTATATGGTGCCCGCAGTGTACTAGGGTATGTAATGCCCGCGGATTACTAGGGTATGTGGTGCCCGAGGTGTACTAGGGTATTTGGTGCCCGCGGTGTACTTGGGTATGTAGTGCCCGCGGTGTAGTTGGGTATGTGATGCCCGCGGTGTACTAGTGTATGTGATGCCCGCGGTATACTAGGGTATGTGGTGCCCGCGGTATACTTGGGTATGTTGTGCCTGCGGTGTACTAAGGAATGTGGTGCCCTCGGTATACTTGGGTATGTGATGCCCGCGGTGTACTAGGGTATGTGATGCCCGCGGTGTACTAGGGTATGCGGTGCCCGTGGTGTAGTTGGGTATATGATGCCCGCGTCGTACTTGGGTATGTAGTGCCCGCGGTGTTGTTGGGTAAGTGATGCCCGCGGTGGACTTGGGTATGTGGCGCCTGCGGTGTAGTTGGGTATGTGGTGCCCTCGGTATACTTGGGTATGTGATACCCGCGGTGTACTTGGGTATGTGATGCCCGCGGTGTACTTGGGTATGTAGTGCCCACGGTGTAGTTGGGTAAGTGATGCCCGCGGTGGACTAGGGTATGTGGTGCCCGCGGTATACTTGGGTATGTGGTGCCTGCGGTGTACTAAGGTATGTGGTGCCCGCGGTGTAGTTGGGTATGTGGTGCCCTCGGTATACTTGGGTATGTGGTGTCTGCGGTGTACTAAGGTATGTTGTGCCCGCGGTGTAGTTGGGTATGTGATGCCCGCGGTGGACTTGGATATGTGGTGCCCGCGGTGTACTAGGGTATGTGATGCCCGCGGTGTACTAGGGTATGCGGTGCTCGCGGTGTAGTTGGGTATATAATGCCCGCAGTGTACTAGGGTATGTGGTGCCTGCGGTGTAGTTGGGTATATGATGCCCGCGGTGTACTAGGGTATGTGGTGCCCGCGGTGGACTTGGGTATGTGGTGCCCGCGGTGTACTAGGGTATGTAATGCCCGCGATGGACTTGGGTATGTGGTGCCCGCGGTGTACTAGGGTATGTGATGCCCGCGGTGTACTAGGGTATGTGATGCCCGCGGTGTACTAGGGTATGTGGTGCCCGCGGATTACTAGGGTATGTGGTGCCCGAGGTGTACTAGGGTATTTGGTGCCCGCAGTGTACTTGGGTATGTAGTGCCCGCGGTGTACTAGGGTATGTGATGCCCGCGGATTACTAGGGTATGTGGTGCCCGAGGTGTAGTTGGGTATATGATGCCCGCGGTGTACTAGGGTATGTGGTGCCCGCGGTATACTTGGGTATGTGGTGCCCTCGGTATACTTGGGTATGTGATGCCCGCGGTGTACTTGGGTATGTAGTGCCCACGGCGTAGTTAAGTAAGTGATGCCCGCGGTGTACTAGGGTATGTAATGCCCGCGGTGGACTTGGGTATGTGGTGCCCGCGGTGTACTAGGGTATGTGATGCCCGCGGTGTACTACGGTATGCGGTGCCCGTGGTGTAGTTGGGTATATGATGCCCGCGTCGTACTTGGGTATGTAGTGCCCGCGGTGTTGTTGGGTAAGTGATGCCCGCGGTGGACTTGGGTATGTGGCGCCTGCGGTGTAGTTGGGTATGCGGTGCCCGTGGTGTAGTTGGGTATATGATGCCCGCGTCGTACTTGGGTATGTAGTGCCCGCGGTGTTGTTGGGTAAGTGATGCCCGCGGTGTACTTGGGTATGTAGTGCCTGCGGTGTACTAGGGTAAGTGATGCCCACGAATTACTAGGGTATGTGGTGCCCGAGGTGTAGTTGGGTATATGATGCCCGCGGTGTACTAGGGTATTTGGTGCCCGCGGTGTACTTGGGAATGTAGTGCCTGCGGTGTACTAGGGTAAGTGATGCCCGCGAATTACTAGGGTATGTGGTGCCCGAGGTGTAGTTGGGTATATGATGCCCGC
This sequence comes from Ecliptopera silaceata, assembly GCA_932527185.1. NCBI lineage: Eukaryota > Metazoa > Arthropoda > Insecta > Lepidoptera > Geometridae > Ecliptopera > Ecliptopera silaceata. The sequence continues at coordinate 1,026,552 of OW052210.1, forward strand.
GGTGTACTAGGGTATGTGGTGCCCGCGGTATACTTGGGCATGTGGTGCCCTCGGTATACTTGGGTATGTGATGCCCGCGGTGTACTAGGGTATGCGGTGCCCGTGGTGTAGTTGGGTATATGATGCCCGCAGTGTACTTGGGTATGTAGTGCCCGCGGTGTAGTTGGGTAAGTGATGCCCGCGGTGGACTTGGGTATGTGGTGCCTGCGGTGTAGTTGGGTATATGATGCCCGCGGTGTACTAGGGTATTTGGTGCCTGCGGTGTACTTGGGTATGTAGTGCCCGCGGTGTAGTTGGGTAAGTGATGCCCGCGGTGTACTAGGGTATGTGATGCCCGCGGATTACTAGGGTATGTAGTGCCCGCGGTGTAGTTGGGTAAGTGATGCCCGCGGTGTACTAGGGTATGTGGTGCCCGCGGTATACTTGGGTATGTGGTGCCCTCGGTTTACTTGGGTATGTGATGCCCGCGGTGTACTTGGGTATGTAGTGCCCACGGTGTAGTTGGGTATGTGATGCCCGCGTTGGACTTGGGTATCTGGTGCCCGCGGTGTAGTTGGGTATGTGATGCCCGCGGTGGACTTGGGTATGTGGTGCCCGCGGTGTACTAGGGTATGTGATGCCCGCGGTGTACTAGGGTATGTGATGCCCGCGGTGTACTAGGGTATGTGGTGCCCGCGGTATACTTGGGTATGTGGTGCCTGCGGTGTACTAAGGTATGTGGTGCCCTCGGTATACTTGGGTATGTGATGCCCGCGGTGTACTAGGGTATGTGATGCCCGCGGTTTACTAGGGTATGCGGTGCCCGTGGTGTAGTTGGGTATATGATGCCCGCGGTGTACTTGGGTATGTAGTGCCCGCGGTGTAGTTGGGTATATGATGCCCGCGGTGTACTAGGGTATGTGGTGCCCGCAGTGTACTAGGGTATGTGATGCCCGCGGATTACTAGGGTACGTGGTGCCCGAGGTGTACTAGGGTATTTGGTGCCCGCGGTGTACTTGGGTATGTAGTGCCCGCGGTGTAGTTGGGTAAGTGATGCCCGCGGTGTACTAGGGTATGTGGTGCACGCGGTATACTTTGGTATGTGGTGCCCTCGATATACTTGGGTATGTGATGCCCGCGGTGTACTTGGGTATGTAGTGCCCACGGTGTAGTTGGGAAAGTGATGCCCGCGGTGGACTAGGGTATGTGGTGCCCGCGGTATACTTGGGTATGTGGTGCCTGCGGTGTACTAAGGTATGTGGTGCCCGCGGTGTACTTGGGTATGTAGTGCCCACGGTGAAGTTGGGTAAGTGATGCCCGCGGTGGACTAGGGTATGTGGTGCCCGCGGTATACTTGGGTATGTGGTGCCTGCGGTGTACTAAGGTATGTGGTGCCCGCGGTGTAGTTGGGTATGTGGTGCCCGCGGTGTAGTTGGGTATGTGATGCCCGCGGTGGACTTGGGTATCTGGTGCCTGCGGTGTAGTTGGACATGTGGTGCCCTCGGTATACTTGGGTATGTGATGCCCGCAGTGTACTTGGGTATGTAGTGCCCGCGGTGTACTAGGGTATGTGGTGCCCGCGGTGTAGTTGGGTATGTGATGCCCGCGGTGGACTTGGGTATGTGGTGCCCGCGGTGTACTAGGGTATGTGATGCCCGCGGTGTACTAGGGTATGTGATGCCCGCGGTGTACTAGGGTATGTGGTGCCCGCGGTATACTTGGGTATGTGGTGCCTGCGGTGTACTAAAGTATGTGGTGCCCTCGGTATACTTGGGTATGTGATGCCCGCGGTGTACTAGGGTATGTGATGCCCGCGGTGTACTAGGGTATGCGGTGCCCGTTGTGTAGTTGGGTATATGATGCCCGCGGTGTACTTGGGTATGTAGTGCCTGCGGTGTACTAGGGTAAGTGATGCCCGCGAATTACTAAGGTATGTGGTGCCCGAGGTGTAGTTGGGTATATGATGCCCGCGGTGTACTAAGGTATGTGGAGCCCGCGGTATACTTGGGTATGTGGTGCCCTCGGTATACTTGGGTATGTGATGCCCGCGGTGTACTTGGGTATGTAGTGCCCACGGTGTAGTTGGGTAAGTGATGCCCGCGGTGGACTAGGGTATGTGGTGCCCGCGGTATACTTGGGTATGTGGTGCCTGCGGTGTACTAAGGTATGTGGTGCCCGCGGTGTAGTTGGGTATGTGATGCCCGCGGCGGACTATGGTATCTGGTGCCTGCGGTGTAGTTGGACATGTGGTGCCCTCGGTATACTTGGGTATGTGATGCCCGCGGTGTACTTAGGTATGTAGTGCCCGCGGTGGACTTGGGTATGTGATTCCCGCGGTGGACTTGGGTATGTAGTGCCCGCGGTGTACTAGGGTATGTGGTGCCCGCGGTCTAGTTGGGTATGTGATGCCCGCGGTGGACTTGGGTATGTGGTGCCCGCGGTGTACTAGGGTATGTGATGCCCGCGGTGTACTTGGGTATGTGATGCCCGCGGTGTACTAGGGTATGTGGTGCCCGCGGTATACTTGGGTATGTGGTGCCTGCGGTGTACTAAGGTATGTGGTGCCCTCGGTATACTTAGGTATGTGATGCCCGCGGTGTACTAGGGTATGTGATGCCCGCGGTGGACTTGGGTATGTGATGCCCGCGGTGGACTTGGGTATGTAGTGCCCGCGGTGTACTAGGGTATGTGGTGCCCGCGGTGTTGTTGGGTATGTGATGCCTGCGGTGGACTTGGGTATGTGGTGCCCTCGGTATACTTGGGTATGTGATGCCCGCGGTGTACTTGGGTATGTAGTGCCCACGGTGTAGTTGGGTAAGTGATGCCCGCGGTGGACTAGGGTTTGTGGTGCCCGCGGTATACTTGGGTATGTGGTGCCTGCGGTGTACTAAGGTATGTGGTGCCCGCGGTGTAGTTGGGTATGTGATGCCCGCGGCGGACTATGGTATCTGGTGCCTGCGGTGTAGTTGGACATGTGGTGCCCTCGGTATACTTGGGTATGTGATGCCCGCGGTGTACTTGGGTATATAGTGCCCGCGGTGGACTTGGGTATGTGATGCCCGCGGTGGACTTGGGTATGTGATGCCCGCGGTGGACTTGGGTATGTAGTGCCCGCGGTGTACTAGGGTATGTGGTGCCCGCGGTGTTGTTGGGTATGTGATGCCTGCGGTGGACTTGGGTATGTGGTGCCCGCGGTGTACTAGGGTATGTGATGCCTGCGGTGTACTAGGGTATGCGGTGCCCGTGGTGTAGTTGGGTATATGATGCCCGCGGTGTACTTGGGTATGTAGTGCCCGCGGTTTAGTTGGGTATATGATGCCCGCGGTGTACTAGGGTATGTGGTGCCCGCAGTGTACTAGGGTATGTGATGCCCGCGGATTACTAGGGTATGTGGTGCCCGAGGTGTACTAGGGTATTTGCTGCCCGCGGTATACTTGGGTATGTTGTGCCCGCGGTGTAGTTGGGTAAGTGATGCCCGCGGTGTACTAGGGTATGTGGTGCCCGCGGTATACTTGGGTATGTGGTGCCCTCGGTATACTTGGGTATGTGATGCCCGCGGTGTACTTGGGTATGTAGTGCCCACGGTGTAGTTGGGTAAGTGATGCCCGCGGTGTACTAGGGTATGCGGTGCCCGAGGTGTAGTTGGGTATATGATGCCCGCGGTGTACTAGGGTATATGGTGCCCGCGGTGGACTTGGGTATGTGGTGCCCGCGGTGTACTAGGGTATGTGATGCCCGCGGTGTACTAGGGTATGTAATGCCCGCGGTGGACTTGGGTATGTGGTGCCCGCGGTGTACTAGGGTATGTGATGCCCGCGGTGTACTAGGGTATGTGATGCCCGCGGTGTACTAGGGTATGTGGTGCCCGCGGTATACTTGGGTATGTGGTGCCTGCGGTGTACTAAGGTATGTGGTGCCCTCGGTTTACTTGGGTATGTGATGCCCGCGGTGTACTAGGGTATGTGATGCCCGCGGTGTACTAGGGTATGCGGTGCCCGTGGTGTAGTTGGGTATGCAGTGCCCGCGGTGTACTAGGGTATGTGGTGCCTGCGGTGTAGTTGGGTATATGATGCCCGCGGTGCACTAGGGTATGTGGTGCCCGCAGTGTACTATGGTATGTGATGCTCGCGGATTACTAGGGTATGTGGTGCCCGAGGTGTACTAGGGTATTTGGTGCCCGCGGTGTACTTGGGTATGTAGTGCCCGCGGTGTAGTTGGGTAAGTGATGCCCGCGTTGTACTAGGGTATGTGGTGCCCGCGGTATACCAGGGTATGGGGTATGTGGTGCCCGCGGTATACTTGGGTATGTTGTGCCTGCGGTGTACTAAGGTATGTGGTGCCCTCGGTATACTTGTGTATGTGATGCCCGCGGTGTACTAGGGTATGTGATGCCCGCGGTGTACTACGGTATGCGGTGCCCGTGGTGTAGTTGGGTATATGATGCCCGCGTCGTACTTGGGTATGTAGTGCCCGCGGTGTTGTTGGGTAAGTGATGCCCGCGGTGGACTTGGGTATGTGGCGCCTGCGGTGTAGTTGGGTATGTGGTGCTCTCGGTATACTTGGGTATGTGATACCCGCGGTGTACTTAGGTATGTAGTGCCCGCGGTGTAGTTGGGTAAGTGATGCCCGCGGTGTACTAGGGTATGTGGTGCCCGCGGTGTACTTGGGTATGTGATTCCCGCGGTGTACTTGGGTATGCAGTGCCCGCGTTGTACTAGGGTATGTGATGCCCGTGGTGTACTTGGGTATGTAGTGCCCGCGGTGTAGTTGGGTAAGTGATGCCCGCGGTGTACTAGGGTATGTGGTGCCCGCGGTATACTTGGGTATGTGGTGCCCTCGGTATACTTGGGTATGTGGTGCCCGCGGTGTAGTTGGGTATGTGATGCCCGCAGTGTACTAGGGTATGTGGTGCCTGCGGTGTAGTTGGGTATATGATGCCCGCGGTGCACTAGGGTATGTGGTGCCCGCAGTGTACTATGGTATGTGATGCCCGCGGATTATTAGGGTATATGATGCCCGCGGTGTACTAGGGTATGTGGTGCCCGCGGTATACTTGGGTATGTGGTGCCCTCGGTACACTTGGGTATGTGATGCCCGCGGTGTACTTGCGTATGTAGTGCCCACGGTGTAGTTGGGTAAGTGATGCCCGCGGTGTACTAGGGTATGTAATGCCCGCGGTGGACTTGGGTATGTGGTGCCCGCGGTGTACTAGGGTATGTGATGCCCGCGGTGTACTAGGGTATGTAATGCCCGCGATGGACTTGGGTATGTGGTATGTGGTGCCCTCGGTATACCTGGGTATGTGGTGCCCGCGGTGTAGTTGGGTATGTGATGCCCGCAGTGTACTAGGGTATGTGGTGCCTGCGGTGTAGTTGGGTATATGATGCCCGCGGTGCACTAGGGTATGTGGTGCCCGCAGTGTACTATGGTATGTAGTGCCCGCGGTGTAGTTGGGTAAGTGATGCCCGCGGTGTACTAGGGTATGTGGTGCCCGCGGTATACTTGGGTATGTGGTGCCCTCGGTATACTTGGGTATGTGATGCCCGCGGTGTACTTGGGTATGTAGTGCCCACGGTGTAGTTGGGTAAGTGATGCCCGCGGTGTACTAGGGTATACGGTGCCCGAGGTGTAGTTGGGTATATGATGCCCGCGGTGTACTAGGGTATGTAATGCCCGCGGTGGACTTGGGTATGTGTTGCCCGCGGTGTACTAGGGTATGTGATGCTCGCGGATTACTAGGGTATGTGGTGCCCGAGGTGTACTAGGGTATATGATGCCCGCGGTGTACTAGGGTATATGGTGCCCGCAGTGTACTAGGGTATGTAATGCCCGCGGATTACTAGGGTATGTGGTGCCCGAGGTGTACTAGGGTATTTGGTGCCCGCGGTGTACTTGGGTATGTAGTGCCCGCGGTGTAGTTGGGTATGTGATGCCCGCGGTGTACTAGTGTATGTGATGCCCGCGGTATACTAGGGTATGTGGTGCCCGCGGTATACTTGGGTATGTTGTGCCTGCGGTGTACTAAGGAATGTGGTGCCCTCGGTATACTTGGGTATGTGATGCCCGCGGTGTACTAGGGTATGTGATGCCCGCGGTGTACTAGGGTATGCGGTGCCCGTGGTGTAGTTGGGTATATGATGCCCGCGTCGTACTTGGTGTTTTTTTTTTCTCTACCCTCAGAAAGAGAAACAGTGTTGAAATTTGCTCCTTATTTTAAATTGTTGCTAAAATTATAAAAACGCGTTTAAGAGCATTTATTCGTGTTGTTTGTGTAACATAAAGGCTCAATTACGGTGTACAAACTATCGGACAGCGCTAAAAACGCGAAAGTGAAGTGTTTTTGTGTGGAAAAAAAAATAACGACTTTTCGTGCCAGTGTCGGGTTTTATAAGGCTTATAAAATGAAGTGTTTTCTATGTGAGGATGATTACAATGAAGAAAATATGGTGCAGTGTGATAGCTGCAAGAGAAACATATGTTTACAATGTAGTAATTTAACGAGCAGTGAGGCGCGCGTCATGGGATTGAAGGGCAAACGCACCCTCTTGTATCTGTGCCCGGCATGTCGAGAGGCCCTGTTTCAAGTGCCCAAGCTTATCAAAGCCTATGACGGGCTGCGGGAAGAGCTTGATGACGTAAAAAAGTTATTAGCGCAACCCATCACTGTAGCCCCGCTAACACCACCACCGCCGCCGCCGCCGGCTGTAGCCCAACCTGCAACTGATGCCAACACCATAATGGAAGAAATCTTGGAACGTGAACGAAGAGTCAACAATGTGATTTTGGTTGGTGTTAAAGAATGTGACTCAGACAATGGTAGTGCAAGGAAGACACATGATGAATCGTGTGTAAAAAAGATTTTTTTACACGTAAGTGGTGCCGACTACTCGAATAAGTTGGTGACTGTGCAGCGCTTAGGACGTCGTGAAGACGGTAAAACAAGACCTGTTAAGGTTGTCCTGACTTCCAGGCAAGATGCAGTCTGGATACTCAAGAACAAAAGTAAGGCAGACAAAGAGGTAAGAATCTATGATGATAAGACACCTAAGCAACGTGAGGAACTCCAGAAACTTCGAGAGACACTCAAAACCCGAATAGAAAAGGGGGAAACTAGCCTAACAATTAGGTATGTGAAAGGTGTACCCAAGATTATCGACCAAAAAAACTAGTAAATTTAGATAGAAGTCCGTACATTGACCTTACATTTATGTATACAAATTTGTTCTCCTTGACACCTAAGTTTGACCTTTTCTTACTGTATGTGAATACAAGAAACCCAACCTTTATTATACTTACAGAAACATGGTTAAATAGTAAAGACCGTAATAGTACATACAGCATACCTGGCTATTCTTTATTCAGACTAGACCGTAAGCATAAGAAGAATAAATCTGAAGGAAAGACTAGGGGTGGAGGCGTAGCAATGTATATCAAAGACCGTTTGAATGGGATCCCAATTGTGGCTAGACGGAACCAGAGATATATGTGTGAAGATGTGGAAGCACTGTATTTAGATATACAGTATAATACATACCATTTTCTTTTGGTAGGAGTGTACCGGCCAGACGATATCAACGAAAGCATATGGCGATCTCGCGACACTAAATTATGGATAAATCTTTTAGCAGCTTCTGAAAACAATACTGTAGTTATTGTCGGAGACTTTAACTATCCATCTATTAAGTGGCCGTTACTTGTAAGCCAACCTCTGTCAGGGCCGGCAGAGCTTTTCAAAGACATGTTTATCAACAGTAATCTTTTTCAACTTGTAAATGGTCCAACTAGGTTTCAGAAGGACAATGCACCCTCACTGTTAGACTTAGTATTGGTCAATGATGATACACTAATTAAGGAAATAGTACATAAACCACCTATAGGTAAAAGTGATCATTGTGTGCTTGAATTTAGCTCACAATATCAAGTACAAACATCAAACAACTCTACCAAGCTTCGACGATTCTACCAATCCATAAATTTTGATCACTACAACAGAGATTTAACTGAAAACCTTCAGACTGTGGATCCTTTGTGTGACACCGACCAGTTATGGACAAGAATCCTTAAAGTAATAAACGACACCACTGATAAACATGCCCCTGAAAAAGTTTTTAAAATAAGGTCCAACAATAAACCTTGGATTGATGAAAACGTTCTCCAACTGGTTGCAGACAAGAAATTATTATGGGACAAATATAGGATGACTGGCTCGGATGATGACTATGCCCAATTTCGCGAAGTAAACAACAGGTGTGTTGCATTATCAAGGAGACAGAGGAGTGAATATGAATCTAAAATACTGGATTATGGAGAAAAAGCTTTTTACGCCCACATTCGTCGTTGCACCACTACCAAAGTTAGCATTCCCCCGGCAATTAGAAGCCATAATGGTGACTTAGTAACAAACCCTAATGACATAGCAGAGGTGTTTGCAGAAGAATTCCTAAAAGCATACTCAGAAGAGCCTATTTTGGACCAAAATACTAAAGTTACCTCAGTTACTCGTGTAGAGAATAGCATAAGTGATATTTATTTTACAGTCAAAGACGTTGAAAAAATTATATCACAATTGAATACACAGTCCTCTCCTGGCCCCGACAGACTTCCCAGCATTATTCTTAAAAACTGTGCAAAAACCCTGGCTCCAGCTTTGTCAGAATTAATGAACAGATCATTTGAAACAGGATACTTGCCTAAGGATTGGAAACACGGTATTGTAACCCCGATTTACAAAAAAGGTGACAAGACTCAGCCTGAAAACTTTCGTCCTATAAGCCTCACTAGTGTTGTAGTGAAGATTATGGAAAGAATCATTTGTGAAAGGTTAACCCAGTATTTAAACCAAGAATGCATAATTTCTGACAAGCAGCATGGATTTATAAGAAAGAGATCAACAGTGACAAACCTTTTAACTTGTGTACATGCATGGAGTAAAGAACTGGATAACAAGAAGCCGGTGGACATAGTTTACCTGGACTTTGAACGCGCGTTTGATAAAGTACCCCATAAGCGACTACTAACAAAACTAGACCATTTTGGCATTCGTGGTGCGCTGCTTAAATGGATAGCTAGCTATCTTGAAGACAGAACATTCCAAGTTCGTATAGGGAACTCCCTTTCACAACAAAAACGGGTTTTGAGTGGAGTACCCCAGGGTTCAGTGCTAGCACCTCACCTCTTTGGAATATTTGTTACTGACCTGGTCGGCCTCATAGATTCAGCATCCGCTTTTTTTGCAGATGATGGTAAATTTTTTGCTGATCCTCTGATTAACTCTGGCCAACTGCAAGACGATCTTAACCGTATCCAAGACTGGACCAAAGACTGGGTTATTAAGTTGAACACTACAAAATGTAGCATTCTTCACCTAGGCAGCAATAATCCCAAAATAACATACAAGCTAGATGGGATAAACCTAGTCCCAGTCAACCTGCAAAGAGATCTGGGAGTCAACATCGCTTTCAATCTAAAATGGGATGAGCACATCACCTCGATAGTTAAAAAGGCTAACTCATTTGTATACGTAATTCGTAGATCCTTTCAAACAATGAACATTGAAGTCTTTGTAAAAATTTACAAAACTTATATCAGACCGTTGCTGGAGTATGGATATCAAGTTTGGAGCCCATATTTCCAAAAAGATATTAATCTTCTGGAAAGCGTGCAGAGGAAAGCCACTAAAATGCCACAAGCTCTTCGTCGTAAATCATATGAAGAGAGACTACTCGCACTGCGCCTCACTACTCTGGAGCAAAGACGCCTCCGAGGGGATCTCATCGAAACATACAAAATCTTGACGCACCAGTACAACCTGCCGTACATACAAGATATCCTCATAAGGAAAGAAGACAGAGCATCACGTGGCCACCATCTAAGATTGGCTCGTGCCCCAGCCAGTACACATGTGGCACATCACTTCTTCAGCAATAGAGTGGTCCATAACTGGAACATGCTACCAGAGGATGTTGTTTCCGCTGACTCTATTAACGCCTTCAAAAACAAACTCGACAACTGGCTACGAACAAGTAAAACAGTGCTCAAAAAAAGTGACTAAATGAACAGTGAACTTGTCATACCAATTTCAACACTGTGTGACGTAGACACATCAGCGAAAGCTGCTCGTCTATAAATAATAAATAAAAATAAATAAATAAATAAATGTGGTGCCCGCGGTATACTTGGGTATGTGGTGCCTGCGGTGTACTAAGGTATGTGGTGCCCGCGGTGTAGTTGGGTATGTGGTGCCCTCGGTATACTTGGGTATGTGGTGTCTGCGGTGTACTAAGGTATGTTGTGCCCGCGGTGTAGTTGGGTATGTGATGCCCGCGGTGGACTTGGATATGTGGTGCCCGCGGTGTACTAGGGTATGTGATGCCCGCGGTGTACTAGGGTATGCGGTGCTCGCGGTGTAGTTGGGTATATAATGCCCGCAGTGTACTAGGGTATGTGGTGCCTGCGGTGTAGTTGGGTATATGATGCCCGCGGTGTACTAGGGTATGTGGTGCCCGCGGTGGACTTGGGTATGTGGTGCCCGCGGTGTACTAGGGTATGTAATGCCCGCGATGGACTTGGGTATGTGGTGCCCGCGGTGTACTAGGGTATGTGATGCCCGCGGTGTACTAGGGTATGTGATGCCCGCGGTGTACTAGGGTATGTGGTGCCCGCGGATTACTAGGGTATGTGGTGCCCGAGGTGTACTAGGGTATGTGGTGCCCGCGGTGTACTTGGGTATGTAGTGCCCGCGGTGTACTAGGGTATGTGATGCCCGCGGATTACTAGGGTATGTGGTGCCCGAGGTGTAGTTGGGTATATGATGCCCGCGGTGTACTAGGGTATGTGGTGCCCGCGGTATACTTGGGTATGTGGTGCCCTCGGTATACTTGGGTATGTGATGCCCGCGGTGTACTTGGGTATGTAGTGCCCACGGCGTAGTTAAGTAAGTGATGCCCGCGGTGTACTAGGGTATGTAATGCCCGCGGTGGACTTGGGTATGTGGTGCCCGCGGTGTACTAGGGTATGTGATGCCCGCGGTGTACTAGGGTATGCGGTGCCCGTGGTGTAGTTGGGTATATGATGCCCGCGTCGTACTTGGGTATGTAGTGCCCGCGGTGTTGTTGGGTAAGTGATGCCCGCGGTGGACTTGGGTATGTGGCGCCTGCGGTGTAGTTGGGTATGTGGTGCCCTCGGTATACTTGGGTATGTGATACCCGCGGTGTACTTGGGTATGTAGTGCCCGCGGTGTAGTTGGGTAAGTGATGCCCTCGGTGTACTAGGGTATATGGTGCCCGCGGTATACTTGGGTATGTGGTGCCCTCGGTATACTTGGGTATGTGATGCCCGCGGTGTACTTAGGTATGTAGTGCCCACGGTGTAGTTGGGTAAGTGATGCCCGCGGTGGACTAGGGTATGTGGTGCCCGCGGTATACTTGGGTATGTGGTGCCTGCGGTGTACTAAGGTATGTGGTGCCCGCGGTGTAGTTGGGTATGTGGTGCCCTCGGTATACTTGGGTATGTGATACCCGCGGTGTACTTGGGTATGTAGTGCCCGCGGTGTAGTTGGGTAAGTGATGCCCTCGGTGTACTAGGGTATATGGTGCCCGCGGTATACTTGGGTATGTGGTGCCCTCGGTATACTTGGGTATGTGATGCCCGCGGTGTACTTGGGTATGTAGTGCCCACGGTGTAGTTGGGTAAGTGATGCCCGCGGTGGACTAGGGTATGTGGTGCCCGCGGTATACTTGGGTATGTGGTGCCTGCGGTGTACTAAGGTATGTGGTGCCCGCGGTGTAGTTGGGTATGTGGTGCCCTCGGTATACTTGGGTATGTGGTGTCTGCGGTGTACTAAGGTATGTTGTGCCCGCGGTGTAGTTGGGTATGTGATGCCCGCGGTGGACTTGGATATGTGGTGCCCGCGGTGTACTAGGGTATGTGATGCCCGCGGTGTACTAGGGTATGCGGTGCTCGCGGTGTAGTTGGGTATATAATGCCCGCAGTGTACTAGGGTATGTGGTGCCTGCGGTGTAGTTGGGTATATGATGCCCGCGGTGTACTAGGGTATGTGGTGCCCGCGGTGGACTTGGGTATGTGGTGCCCGCGGTGTAATAGGGTATGTAATGCCCGCGATGGACTTGGGTATGTGGTGCCCGCGGTGTACTAGGGTATGTGATGCCCGCGGTGTACTAGGGTATGTGATGCCCGCGGTGTACTAGGGTATGTGGTGCCCGCGGATTACTAGGGTATGTGGTGCCCGAGGTGTACTAGGGTATTTGGTGCCCGCCGTGTACTTGGGTATGTAGTGCCCGCGGTGTACTAGGGTATGTGATGCCCGCGGATTACTAGGGTATGTGGTGCCCGAGGTGTAGTTGGGTATATGATGCCCGCGGTGTACTAGGGTATGTGGTGCCCGCGGTATACTTGGGTATGTGGTGCCCTCGGTATACTTGGGTATGTGATGCCCGCGGTGTACTTGGGTATGTAGTGCCCACGGCGTAGTTAAGTAAGTGATGCCCGCGGTGTACTAGGGTATGTAATGCCCGCGGTGGACTTGGGTATGTGGTGCCCGCGGTGTACTAGGGTATGTGATGCCCGCGGTGTACTAGGGTATGCGGTGCCCGTGGTGTAGTTGGGTATATGATGCCCGCGTCGTACTTGGGTATGTAGTGCCCGCGGTGTTGTTGGGTAAGTGATGCCCGCGGTGGACTTGGGTATGTGGCGCCTGCGGTGTAGTTGGGTATGTGGTGCCCTCGGTATACTTGGGTATGTGATACCCGCGGTGTACTTGGGTATGTAGTGCCCGCAGTGTAGTTGGGTAAGTGATGCCCTCGGTGTACTAGGGTATATGGTGCCCGCGGTATACTTGGGTATGTGGTGCCCTCGGTATACTTGGGTATGTGATGCCCGCGGTGTACTTGGGTATGTAGTGCCCACGGTGTAGTTGGGTAAGTGATGCCCGCGGTGGACTAGGGTATGTGGTGCCCGCGGTATACTTGGGTATGTGGTGCCTGCGGTGTACTAAGGTATGTGGTGCCCGCGGTGTAGTTGGGTATGTGGTGCCCTCGGTATACTTGGGTATGTGGTGTCTGCGGTGTACTAAGGTATGTGGTGCCCGCGGTGTAGTTGGGTATGTGATGCCCGCGGTGGACTTGGATATGTGGGGCCCGCGGTGTACTAGGGTATGTGATGCCCGCGGTGTACTAGGGTATGCGGTGCTCGCGGTGTAGTTGGGTATATGATGCCCGCGGTGTACTAGGGTATGTGGTGCCCGCGGTGGACTTGGGTATGTGGTGCCCGCGGTGTACTAGGGTATGTAATGCCCGCGGTGTACTAGGGTATGCGGTGCCCGCGGTGTACTAGGGTATATGATGCCCGCGTCGTACTTGGGTATGTAGTGCCCGCGGTGTTGTTGGGTAAGTGATGCCCGCGGTGGACTTGGGTATGTGGCGCCTGCGGTGTAGTTGGGTATGTGGTGCCCTCGGTATACTTGGGTATGTGATACCCGCGGTGTACTTGGGTATGTAGTGCCCGCAGTGTAGTTGGGTAAGTGATGCCCTCGGTGTACTAGGGTATATGGTGCCCGCGGTGCCCGCGGTGTACTAGGGTATGTGATGCCCGCGGTGTACTAGGGTATGTGATGCCCGCGGTGTACTAGGGTATGTGGTGCCCGCCGATTACTAGGGTATGTGGTGCCCGAGGTGTACTAGGGTATTTGGTGCCCGCCGTGTACTTGGGTATGTAGTGCCCGCGGTGTACTAGGGTATGTGATGCCCGCGGTTTACTAGGGTATGTGGTGCCCGAGGTGTAGTTGGGTATATGATGCCCAAGGTGTACTAGGGTATGTGGTGCCCGCGGTATACTTGGGTATGTGGTGCCCTCGGTATACTTGGGTATGTGATGCCCGCGGTGTACTTGGGTATGTAGTGCCCACGGTGTAGTTGGGTAAGTGATGCCCGCGGTGTACTAGGGTATGTAATGCCCGCGGTGGACTTGGGTATGTGATGCCCGCGGTGTACTAGGGTATGTAATGCCCGCGATGGACTTGGGTATGTGGTATGTGGTGCCCTCGGTATACTTGGGTATGTGGTGCCCGCGGTGTAGTTGGGTATGTGATGCCCGCAGTGTACTAGGGTATGTGGTGCCTGCGGTGTAGTTGGGTATATGATGCCCGCGGTGCACTAAGGTATGTGGTGCCCGCAGTGTACTATGGTATGTGATGCCCGCGGATTATTAGGGTATGTGGTGTCCGCGGTGGACTTGGGTATGTGATGCCCGCGGTGGACTTGGGTATGTAGTGCCCGCGGTGTACTAGGGTATGTGATGCCCGCGGTGGACTTGGGTATTTGGTGCCTGCGGTGTACTTGGGTATGTAGTGCCCGCGGTGTAGTTGGGTAAGTGATGCCCTCGGTGTACTAGGGTATATGGTGCCCGCGGTATACTTGGGTATGTGGTGCCCTCGGTATACTTGGGTATGTGATGCCCGCGGTGTACTTGGGTATGTAGTGCCCACGGTGTACTAAGGTATGTGATGCCCGCGGTGGACTAAGGTATGTGGTGCCCGCGGTGTAGTTGGGTATGTGGTGCCCTCGGTATACTTGGGTATGTGGTGTCTGCGGTGTACTAAGGTATGTGGTGCCCGCGGTGTAGTTGGGTATGTGATGCCCGCGGTGGACTTGGATATGTGGTGCCCGCGGTGTACTAGGGTATGTGATGCCCGCGGTGTACTAGGGTATGCGGTGCTCGCGGTGTAGTTGGGTATATAATGCCCGCAGTGTACTAGGGTATGTGGTGCATGCGGTGTAGTTGGGTATATGATGCCCGCGGTGTACTAGGGTATGTGGTGCCCGCGGTGGACTTGGGTATGTGGTGCCCGCGGTGTACTAGGGTATGTAATGCCCGCGATGGACTTGGGTATGTGGTGCCCGCGGTGTACTAGGGTATGTGATGCCCGCGGTGTACTAGGGTATTTGATGCTCGCGGTGTACTAGGGTATGTGGTGCCCGCGGTGGACTTGGGTATGTGGTGCCCGCGGTGTACTAGGGTATGTAATGCCCGCGATGGACTTGGGTATGTGGTGCCCGCGGTGTACTAGGGTATGTGATGCCCGCGGTGTACTTGGGTATGTGGTGCCCGCAGTGTACTAGGGTATGTGGTGCCCGCGGATTACTAGGGTATGTGGTGCCCGCGGATTACTAGGGTATGTGGTGCCCGAGGTGTACTAGGGTATGTGATGCCCGCGGTGTACTAGGGTATGCGGTGCCCGTGGTGTAGTTGGGTATATGATGCCCGCGTCGTACTTGGGTATGTAGTGCCCGCGGTGTTGTTGGGTAAGTGATGCCCGCGGTGGACTTGGGTATGTGGCGCCTGCGGTGTAGTTGGGTATGTGGTGCCCTCGGTATACTTGGGTATGTGATACCCGCGGTGTACTTGGGTATGTAGTGCCCGCAGTGTAGTTGGGTAAGTGATGCCCTCGGTGTACTAGGGTATATGGTGCCCGCGGTATACTTGGGTATGTGATGCCCGCGGTGTACTTGGGTATGTAGTGCCCGCGGTGGACTTGGGTATGTAGTGCCCGCGGTGTACTAGGGTATGTGGTGCCCGCGGTCTAGTTGGGTATGTGATGCCCGCGGTGGACTTGGGTATGTGGTGCCCGCGGTGTACTAGGGTATGTGATGCCCGCGGTGTTCTTGGGTATGTGATGCCCGCGGTGTACTAGGGTATGTGGTGCCCGCGGTATACTTGGGTATGTGGTGCCTGCGGTGTACTAAGGTATGTGGTGCCCTCGGTATACTTGGGTATGTGATGCCCGCGGTGTACTAGGGTATGTGATGCCCGCGGTGGACTTGGGTATGTGATGCCCGCGGTGGACTTGGGTATGTAGTGCCCGCGGTGTACTAGGGTATGTGGTGCCCGCGGTGTTGTTGGGTATGTGATGCCTGCGGTGGACTTGGGTATGTGGTGCCCGCGGTGTACTAGGGTATGTGATGCTTTTTATTATTTATAGTGCTGACATATGTTGGGGAATCAAACATTGTAAATATCATTTATATGCTGATGACGTTCAATTGTTTCTGCCTATTCATCCTAACATTTTAAGCCACGACATATCTAAAATAAACGACGATTTGGGGACTATAGCTCTTTGGTCACGGAACAATGCTTTGGTATTAAATCCATCAAAATCAAAGTTTATGGTGTTGGGTACAAGGCGACTGGTGGATGATATCACAAAGCAAAGTCTAGATATAAACATTCTCGGCCAGGTCATTGAGCAGGTTACCGAATCCAAGAATCTCGGAATAATATTCGATAGCACACTTCGATTTGAAAGCCACATACTAAGCCTAGTTAAGACTTGTTTTTATAGATTGAAGCTATTATACAAGATTAGAAACTTCATCAATACAGATATTCGTATAAAAATATGTGAATCTCTAATTTTGTCAAAACTGAATTATGGGGATTTGGTATACGGTCCACGTTTAACGGCAAAGTCATCGCGCCTTGTTCAAAGAATCCAAAATGCATGTTGTAGGTTTTGTTACGATATTCCGCCACGGACGCACATCACTCCTTATCTGAACGAATCAAAGACGCTCAACATGGCATCGCGGAGACTATTACACATGGCAGTGCTAGTCCACTCCGTTGTTACCTCTGAGATACCAGAATATCTCTTTTCGAAACTAAATCGTTCTCAGACCAAATATAGTTCTAGGCCGACAAGAGATTTGCTTCATTACAGCAAACACAAGACAGTAGCGTTTAGGGGCAGCTTTCTGTACCAGGCAACCAAGTGTTGGAATAATATTCCACCACCACTTCGTGTTTTAAAATCAAAAATGACTTTTAAGAAAAACTTCAGACTGTTGTTGATAGCACAACAAAAAACTGGGTTGTCTGGTACAAATAGCTATAGCGCACCCTTTACCTGCTGAGATAAAGGGGTTATAGGCAGATGTTGATGACTTTTATGAATATATTTTTTGTTACCCTTATACATATTATTATTATTTTTTACATATTTATTTTAAATCTTAGCAAAAAGTTTATTATTATTATTATTATTTTGCATACACTTTTTGACATTACAATTTGATAAACAATTTTCACTATTTTATACTTGACATTTCATTTGACATACTATACAATATTATACTTGCAATTATAGTTTTATTACAACTGACATTTTTTAACATAATAATTTAACTTGACATTTATTTTTTATTTTTCTTTACGTATGTTATTCTCACAAGGTTGAGGGACAGAATGATGGCTTCGGCAGAATACCAGCGTCTGCTGCTAAAACAGTAGACACAATGCTGAGTCGAAGCCATTTTGCTGCTGTAGCACACACATTCACTGTGGTAAGATAAAAATAATTTGTTTGTTTTTTTAAATATTCTTTTGTTTTTATTTTAATAAATGTACTTAATTAATTAATTTAGTTAGTAATTTTTATTTAATTTATATTGTATGTACCTGCCTATTATTTATTTATTATGTGTGTAAATTGTAATTGTGTGTTATGGTTGCAAATAAATATATGTCTATGTCTATGTCTATGTCTATGATGCCCGCGGTGTACTAGGGTATGCGGTGCCCGTGGTGTAGTTGGGTATATGATGCCCGCGGTGTACTTGGGTATGTAGTGCCCGCGGTTTAGTTGGGTATATGATGCCCGCGGTGTACTAGGGTATGTGGTGCCCGCAGTGTACTAGGGTATGTGATGCCCGCGGATTACTAGGGTATGTGGTGCCCGAGGTGTACTAGGGTATTTGGTGCCCGCGGTATACTTGGGTATGTAGTGCCCGCGGTGTAGTTGGGTAAGTGATGCCCGCGGTGTACTAGGGTATGTGGTGCCCGCGGTATACTTGGGTATGTGGTGCCCTCGGTATACTTGGGTATGTGATGCCCGCGGTGTACTTGGGTATGTAGTGCCCACGGTGTAGTTGGGTAAGTGATGCCCGCGGTGTACTAGGGTATGCGGTGCCCGAGGTGTAGTTGGGTATATGATGCCCGCGGTGTACTAGGGTATATGGTGCCCGCGGTATACTTGGGTATGTGGTGCCCTCGGTATACTTGGGTATGTGATGCCCGCGGTGTACTTGGGTATGTAGTGCCCACGGTGTAGTTGGGTAAGTGATGCCCGCGGTGTACTAGGGTATGTAATGCCCGCGGTGGACTTGGGTATGTGGTGCCCGCGGTGTACTAGGGTATGTGATGCCCGCGGTGTACTAGGGTATGTAATGCCCGCGGTGGACTTGGGTATGTGGTGCCCGCGGTGTACTAGGGTATGTGATGCCCGCGGTGTACTAGGGTATGTGATGCCCGCAGTGTACTAGGGTATGTGGTGCCCGCGGTATACTTGGGTATGTGGTGCCTGCGGTGTACTAAGGTATGTGGTGCCCTCGGTATACTTGGGTATGTGATGCCCGCGGTGTACTAGGGTATGTGATGCCCGCGGTGTACTAGGGTATGCGGTGCCCGTGGTGTAGTTGGGTATGCAGTGCCCGCGGTGTACTAGGGTATGTGGTGCCTGCGGTGTAGTTGGGTATATGATGCCCGCGGTGCACCAGGGTATGTGGTGCCCGCAGTGTACTATGGTATGTGATGCTCGCGGATTACTAGGGTATGTGGTGCCCGAGGTGTACTAGGGTATATAATGCCCGCGGTGTACTAGGGTATGTGATGCCCGCGGATTACTAGGGTATGTGGTGCCCGAGGTGTACTAGGGTATTTGGTGCCCGCGGTGTACTTGGGTATGTAGTGCCCGTGGTGTAGTTGGGTAAGTGATGCCCGCGTTGTACTAGGGTATGTGGTGCCCGCGGTATACTAGGGTATGTGGTGCCCGCGGTATACTTGGGTATGTTGTGCCTGCGGTGTACTTAGGTATGTGGTGCCCTCGGTATACTTGGGTATGTGATGCCCGCGGTGTACTAGGGTATGTGATGCCCGCGGTGTACTAGGGTATGCGGTGCCCGTGGTGTAGTTGGGTATATGATGCCCGCGTCGTACTTGGGTATGTAGTGCCCGCGGTGTTGTTGGGTAAGTGATGCACGCGGTGGACTTGGGTATGTGGCGCCTGCGGTGTAGTTGGGTATGTGGTGCCCTCGGTATACTTGGGTATGTGATACCCGCGGTGTACTTAGGTATGTAGTGCCCGCGGTGTAGTTGGGTAAGTGATGCCCGCGGTGTACTAGGGTATGTGGTGCCCGCGGTGTACTTGGGTATGTGATTCCCGCGGTGTACTTGGGTATGCAGTGCCCGCGGTGTACTAGGGTATGTGATGCCCGTGGTGTACTTGGGTATGTAGTGCCCGCGGTGTAGTTGGGTAAGTGATGCCCGCGGTGTACTAGGGTATGTGGTGCCCGCGGTATACTTGGGTATGTGGTGCCCTCGGTATACTTGGGTATGTGGTGCCCGCGGTGTAGTTGGGTATGTGATGCCCGCAGTGTACTAGGGTATGTGGTGCCTGCGGTGTAGTTGGGTATATGATGCCCGCGGTGCACTAGGGTATGTGGTGCCCGCAGTGTACTATGGTATGTGATGCCCGCGGATTATTAGGGTATGTGGTGTCCGCGGTGGACTTGGGTATGTGATGCCCGCGGTGGACTTGGGTATGTAGTGCCCGCGGTGTACTAGGGTATGTGATGCCCGCGGTGGACTTGGGTATTTGGTGCCTGCGGTGTACTTGGGTATGTAGTGCCCGCGGTGTAGTTGGGTAAGTGATGTCCTCGGTGTACTAGGGTATGTGGTGCCCGCGGTATACTTGGGTATGTGGTGCCCTCGGTATACTTGGGTATGTGATGCCCGCGGTGTACTTGGGTATGTAGTGCCCACGGTGTAGTTGGGTAAGTGATGCCCGCGGTGGACTAGGTTATGTGGTGCCCGCGGTATACTTGGGTATGTGGTGCCTGCGGTGTACTAAGGTATGTGGTGCCCGCGGTGTAGTTGGGTATGTGATGCCCGCGGTGGACTTGGGTATGTGGTGCCCGCGGTGTACTAGGGTATGTGATGCCCGCGGTGTACTAGGGTATGTGATGCCCGCGGTGTACTTGGGTATGTAGTGCCCGCGGTGGACTTGGGTATGTGATGCCCGCGGTGGACTTGGGTATGTAGTGCCCGCGGTGTACTAGGGTATGTGGTGCCCGCGGTGTAGTTGGGTATGTGATGCCCGCGGTGGACTTGGGTATGTGGTGCCCGCGGTATACTTGGGTATGTGGTGCCTGCGGTGTACTAAGGTATGTGGTGCCCTCGGTATACTTGGGTATGTGATGCCCGCGGTGTATGTGATGCCCGCGGTGGACTTGGGTATGTGATGCCCGCGGTGGACTTGGGTATGTAGTGCCCGCGGTGTACTAGGGTATGTGGTGCCCGCGGTGTAGTTGGGTATGTGATGCCCGCGGTGGACTTAGGTATGTGGTGCCCGCGGTGTACTAGGGTATGTGATGCCCGCGGTGTACTAGGGTATGTGATGCCCGCGGTGTACTAGGGTATGTGGTGCCCGCGGTATACTTGGGTATGTGGTGCCTGCGGTGTACTAAGGTATGTGGTGCCCTCGGTATACTTGGGTATGTGATGCCCGCGGTGTACTGTGGTATGCGGTGCCCGTGGTGTAGTTGGGTATATGATGCCCGCGGTGTACTTGGGTATGTTGTGCCCGAGGTGTACTAGGGTATTTGGTGCCCTCGGTATACTTGGGTATGTGGTGCCCGCGGTGTAGTTGGGTATGTGATGCCCGCAGTGTACTAGGGTATGTGGTGCCTGCGGTGTAGTTGGGTATATGATGCCCGCGGTGCACTAGGGTATGTGGTGCCCGCAGTGTACTATGGTATGTGATGCCCGCGG
Source organism: Ecliptopera silaceata (assembly GCA_932527185.1). NCBI lineage: Eukaryota > Metazoa > Arthropoda > Insecta > Lepidoptera > Geometridae > Ecliptopera > Ecliptopera silaceata. The sequence goes on from OW052210.1 coordinate 1,047,372, forward strand.
ATTACTAGGGTATGTGGTGCCCGAGGTGTACTAGGGTATTTGGTGCCCGCGGTGTACTTGGGTATGTATGTAGTGCCCGCGGTGTAGTTGGGTAAGTGATGCCCGCGGTGTACTAGGGTATGTGGTGCCCGCGGTATACTTGGGTATGTGGTGCCCTCGGTATACTTGGGTATGTGATGCCCGCGGTGTACTTGGGTATGTAGTGCCCGCGGTGTAGTTGGGTATGTGATGCCCGCGGTGGACTTGGGTATGTGGTGCCCGCGGTGTACTAGGGTATGTGGTGCCCTTAGTAAAACTACTAAACTGTCACTTAATTTTATGGAGCAAAACGGAATTTCGAAATTCCCGATTTGTATAGACTATTAAAAAGTTACGCGACACTTTTCAAAATGCAATGCGAATAAACAGACTACGAACTCAGGTCATAGGAATTGCAAATTCGGTTCAGTGGACGAATTTAACAAGCAAACTTATCCGTGTCAAGCAGCTGGCAACACTGAGCTCAAGCTTTTTAGATAGTTGTGTTACGAAACGTGACTGTCACGTTTTTGCTTGTTTTTGGTTTCTGTATTGATATTTTTATTCATTAACAATTAAATTGCCCCCATGACCCCCCCCTGGATCCGCCGTTGGCGGGCATGTGTGAGTATGAGTTTTGGTGTTCACGATACCAATGAATGTCGTCGTGTGCACCTGAGAAGACTAGCGGAATTTTGAGAAGCTTGGACCTTCTTTAGTTTCACCTCGTGTTTAAAAAATAGATACCTACCTACCTTATTATTTTTACCAGGCCCACGCCTATCATATTGAGATATAAATAAAATGTATTATTTTTATACTTTTCAAAGCTCCACAGTTCCAATTCCTTACTCTAGAAAAGAGTTAAGAATTACTGAACCAAACACCGCCTACGCGCTGAAATATTCAAATCCATTATTCATATAATATAAAAATATATCATAAATCTTCCCCCGGATGCTTTCATCCTGGCTTTTGTATATATTCTAAGCTTGAGAGCTATTGTGCTCTTCAGGTGCTAAAGTGAGGGCACTTTTATTCAAGGACGTCCGTGCAACGTAAGTGAGCAGTGAGCTTAATAAAAGATTAGGATAAATCTTGTTTTATCAAATGTAATGATTGTGTCCATCTAAAGATTGTATGGAGATTGCGATTAAATATTAGGCCCATAACTAAGTTAGCGTTGACTTTATTTAACCATTACATATTTACCATACGTAATGGTTAAATAAAGTCAATTCAAGATATTATGATAATATAAGATGATATTATTTATTTATTTATTTATATGATAGATTGGAAAATATTGCTTACCAATTGTAACAAATTGCTGATGCATTGTATTTATTTAGGACAACCAACAAAGAAATCACAATCAGAATTAAAAATTAAAGTAAGTGGGCTTATAGCTATGTGTTTCTTCAATTATAGGGTGCCACGGCATGCATTAAAATCGAGACCCAATTAGATAAAAATATAATGTAACACCCAGATAAGGAATAAGTAAAGGTTGGGATTAAGATTCGAACTCACAACCCACAGCGTAGTTAATACTAACTCTACCAACCTATGGTAGAGTTAGTACCAACTACGCTTTGACGTCTGTCGTGTTGGTTATATTAATGGATAAATAAAAGCAGCCCTAGGTTTTAAAACCCTTTTCATTCGTCTTTCCATAGAAGACGTATTCTTTGAAGTGCCTGCTATTTTATTGTGAGCAACCCGCAGCGGTGTCACGTTTTGCCAATAACATTTTGTAGGCGCTGCGCAATCCGCAGCCTATTTGAATTTATTTTTATCGAAAACGTGATATGAAATACTTAAGTTTTATGTATTTATTTAAATAGGAAAATATTGTTTTATTTGAAAGATTCATCAATCAAACCAATATGGTATTACTGATGCTTTGGCTACATTAGCGGGCGAATATTCGTATCGTGTTGGCGCGACAAAAACGTCATGTTCGGGTATAGGCGATGTTCTTGTCTACATTAGGCGGGCGAAGATTCGTGTCGAGTTGACGCGATTTATCGCGCCGAATTAGGGTGACCAGATGTCAGGAATTTTCCCGACATTTCAGGAATTTTATTTTATTTTATTTTATTTGGAAAACAAACAGAACAATGGTGCTTACATGACAAAAACTAATTACTAAGGCATAATCCAATAAAGTTTCCACTATTAATTGTTACACACACGTAAAAATCGGTGGAGAAAATGAAAAAGAATCTAAACATAAGAACAAATAAACAGATTGATTTAGAACTTAAAATTAATTAAAATAAACTAACACTATGACAAATTCAAAGTTTTTAATTCCTCACAGATGGCGAGTTTAAATTTGGAAAGAGAGAGGTCAAAAATATCAAACTTAGAGAACAAACTATTGTTACAATTCATGGAACGATTAATAAATGAATTAGATGCATAATTGGTACGAATGGTAAGAGGCTGGAATAACTGATTCTTTCTAGAGCTGATTCGGGGACATCTAAACCTAACCTTATTTAGTAAATAAGGGCTATCAATAAAACTATTTAAGATTTTATACAAAAATATTTGGTCGCGCAGTACTCTCCTATCCTTCAACGGAACCAAAGGCACCGTTAAAGGTGACCCAAGTGCTGAGGCTCTGTAGATAAGATGTTTACAGAATTTATTCTGGATTTTGTCTAATTGATCAATATACACAGCGTATTGTGGGTTCCAAACTACAGAAGCATATTCCAATATAGACAAAACAAAAGAGTTGTACAAAATATTTAAAGCTAAGACATTTTTAAAATCTTTACTGACCCTTAAAATAAACCCCAACATACGAAACGCTTTTTTGACCACTATCTCAATATGCCTGTCAAATATTAACTCTGAATCTAGATGCACTCCAAGATCTCTAACTAATAGCACTCTATCCAGTAATTGACTATTCAATAAGTATGAGTATTTAATTGTACTTTTTTTACGAGAAAATGATATGATATTGCATTTTTTTACGTTGAGGAACAACATATTATGTTCGCAATATGAGCATAACGCATCTAAATCTTCCTGTAGTTCAATACAATCATCATTGTTCCGTATCAATTTAAATATTTTTGTATCATCTGCATAAAGTAGAAATTTTGAGTGCCGAAACACATTGGAAATATCATTTATATAAATGTTAAATAAAAGGGGACCCAAATGAGACCCTTGAGGCACACCAGAAGGGACAGGAGTAAACGATGAGCAAAAGCCTTTTACCGTAACTGCCTGACTACGATCCCTTAAATAAGACTCCAACCAGCGCAAGAGATCACCATGTATTCCAATACTCATGAGCTTCTGTAATAATATGTCGTGACAAATTTTGTCGAAAGCTTTCGAATAATCGGTATACACAACATCAACTTGGAATCCATCGTTCATAGCATTCACCACGCAATCTAGAAACTCACATAGATTTGTATCAGTAGATCTTCTGCTCAAGAACCCGTGTTGTTGTTCAATTATGTGAGGTCTGATAATAGGAAATAATTTATCATAAATAATACGTTCAAACAATTTGGGTAGAACACTCAGCTTAGAAATCGGACGATAGTTTATTATATCGTGTTTGTCGCCACTTTTATAGACAGGTATCACAAAAGAACGTTTCCATACTTTAGGCATAATTCCAGTTTGCAAAGACATGTTAAAGATAGCTAGAAGAGGAACACTAAGTTGCTCAAAACAATTGCGAAAGAACAATGGAGGAATGTTATCAGGGCCGGCACCCTTTGATACATCTAAAAGTTTAAGATATTTTTGTATAGTAAAAGCAGATATTTGTATAGAAGATATATTCAAAGTACATTGTTGGGTATTGTTATTAGGTGGCGGTAACGATCGGTGACCTAGGTTAAAGGCGGAATTAAAATGAGTATTAAACATTTCACATATTTCTTTACCATCAGAGCTATAACAGTCATTAAGACAGAGCCTATCGGGCAAATTTTCCGCTCTTTTCTTAGATTTTATAAATGTCCAGAAGTTCTTACTGCTTATAATGATACTATTTTCAGCGTTTTCTATAAATTCATCATACACTTTATCTTCTAGAGCCTTTTGCCTTTCTCGTACTCTACAAAAGCTACTGTAATCACGATAATTTTTATATCGTTTCCATTTTCTATGGAACTTAAGTTTTTCTTTTACGACCTTAATAAGAGCTGGTGAGAACCAGACAGGATACCTTGATGTATCATGTACTATACGGGTAGGAACATGAGTTGAAATAATATCCTCTATAATTGAATAAAACGAAGAAACTGCTGTCTCCACACAAACTTCTGATAAACACTCACTCCAATTCACATTAGATAGAGCTTCAGTTATGTTAGGATAATCCGCTTTATGAAAAAGGCGTAAGAGACGAGGTGGTGATTTTAAAATATTACTTGAAATGGAGGGCAAATTAACTTCGAGAGCCGGATGATGTCCTTCTTCCGTAACCAAAGGGAGATTAGTACGATTAACAATACATGGACAGTTTGCAATCACTAGGTCTAGTTCTCTATTGTTAATATTATCAATTAAGTTATATTGATTGAAATTATTAAATGATAGGAAGTTGGAAAGTAAAGTAACAAGATTATTATTAGATTCACAAGAAAGGCGCGCATAGCTGTCTCCTCCCGTAGAGGACCATACAGCGAATCTTATATTAAAGTCACCCAAGATGACATAATTATCATCAGGATATTTAAGAAATGTCTCTGAAACTTTGTCGTAAAATTCTACTTGGGCATCATATTGTGACGGACCGCCAGGGAAATAACAACAGTAGATACGGCACTGTCTGTGTTTGCCACCTAAGGTAGTGGTTACCTTTAATGAAATTATATCAGCCACGGCGTCTTTTAGCAACAAATAAATGAAACAATTTTTTTTTCATACTATAAACTATTATTTTTAGTCACAATATCAAAAAGGAAATTGTCATTAATCGTAATTAACTTTTATATACTTAGGTATTAAACTGGATTCAAAAAATAATTTTTATCTGGAAATAACATTTGATTTATTGCGGAAAAATAGAATAAAATTAGTTTTGTTATAAAACGAATAAATTCTAACGGTCTATCTTATAAAAAGTTAGCACAGACTTGAAGTATTGATTACCTTACGTAATAATGACGTAAAGTCAACGCTAACTTTTTATAAGATAGGGGGTAACACTTTTTCGTTACTCCACTCCATAAGGCTAAGTTCAGATGGCCGCGCGATACCGCGCGGAACTACGAACCGCGCGGTACAAGATTAATATAAACGGTAATTAATGTCTACATTACCGCGCGATATCGCGCGCCAACGCGCGGCGCGCTTGCATACAAATACCGCCATGTGAATGCTCAAACGCGCGGCGACGACGCGCGGCTACGCGCGGTCATCTGAACTTAGTCTAATAGTGTTAAAAATTAAATGCACGTCCGTCTCGCTTCTAAGTCTGAACGACACTGGCTAAGTTCAGATAACCGCGCGGTTCAAGATCAATATAAACGGTAATTATTATCTACATTACCGCGCGGTACCGCGCGCCAACGCGCGGCGCGCTCCCATACAAATATCGTCATGTGAATGCTATGCTCCAACCGCGCGGCGACGACGCGCGGCTACGCGCGGTCATCTGAACTTAGCCTAATAAATTGACGTAGATGTAGCCACCTAAGCGAATATTGGCGCGACAAATTGATTCGCGTCTTCGCCCGAATACTACGCGATGACACGATGTGCCCGGCCACATACATCGCGTTAACACGAATATTCGCCGTAGCCCGCTAATGTGGCCCCAGCATAACAAAACAAAACCTGAAGGACATACTTATTAAAAAGTCTTACTACTCTCTCACTGAGTACTTTGATGACAGATGGTAAAATAAGAGTTATCTAACCAACCTCCATTATCAAAGACTCCATGAGCAGCATTATTAAAATTAATTAAGTATTTGCATGCTAAAATTCGGTCCGCTCTCCAATTACATAAAATTATGTATTGAGCTATCTACAGACCGTTGCAAACGATCTATGGATAGTTCGACTGATCCAAATCAGTACCAATCGGAAGCGTACCCAAGTATCTATATAAGTATTACTCATTTCCATTGGTGAAGGAAAAAGCTTCATAAACGTTTTTGTGGTGAGTGTAAAACCCAATCATTTCTTAACCCGCATCTCGCTGGCAGTTCTCAAAACTCAGTTGCAACATTGTTAGGTAAGTAAAAAAAACCTGTAATTATGTCTCATAATGTAACTAAGAAAAAGATGTAACCTTCATTGTGTTAAATAATACTTAAAAAAAAAAGACGTGTGGCACTCGGCGACTGCCGCCGTAAAGCTATTGCATAGCATTTTTTGCCGCCGGTCGGAGGTTATTTCGTTACGGAATTTCTGGATTCGGTGGATAAATTAAGTAATAAATATTCACGGACATTTTACACATCACTCTCTAGTCTTTATAAGCTCGTTCTATGTTTACTAGACTACTGATATAATAAAGAAATGTATAGGAACCCAGATATTACTTCAGGCTGTCACTTCTTGACTAGATGTAAAATTACACGGGCCTATTCCAGAGCTTCTAAAATTGGGACGAAATGGCGCTTATAAAACGGTTTACTAAATGCAAGGCTTGACTAGGTAGCAACAAAACTGTTAAATAATTATCTGGTAAACAGCAGACGTAACTAGAACTAGAATGAAAGGGGCCACTCCCTTTCCTAGTTCTAGTTACGTACGGTGTGTCGGGGGTTAAAAAGACCAGTGTGTCATAATCATAACAGTGTCATGAATAATCTGGCACATTGATATTCTGTGTGACGTTATACGTAAGTATAATTCAAATTTAATTATATTTTGATTGAATATTTAAGTTTTTGTGAAAAACAATTATACTTATGTAAGAATATGACTTCTAAAACTGAAACAAATTCTAATAGTGAACATTTTATATGTACTTAAGTAAAAATGCATTTTTAACCAAATAATGTTAAATTCTTTCTAGAGGAGATAAAGGATGATTTGTAACCCAACCGCGTTAGTTGACACGTCATGATGTTAATTGTAGAACTTGACAAGCTTACCCCTATTCTATCAAATTTTCAATCCTACATACGGACCATTACATATAACGTAGTCTTGTCAAGTTGTGGACTTAGCATAAAGTTGGCTATTTATATGCAGATTCCCACGTCCCACGTCTGGTAAACAGTTAATCGGAATATTATCGTACAGTTGAAAACACTGGTCGGAATATGCACATTTGTTACTCATCAACTGTCCTTACATTAGGAGTTGCGTTTAGCTGAAACGTAAACAAAAAATATATTTAGCAGATATTTTAAGATATTTACATATATACACACGACCGCATTTAAGTAAAATTACTTTGATACGAAAGAACTTGTTACTTTGTATAAGTAGAGACGGTTTAGGAAGGCCGGATGTACCTACTCTCTAGAAGCGTATCATTAATCCCAAATCAATCCGGCTCGCTCAAAAAGTAAAACAAAAGAACTCATAAAAGTATTTTTAAGAAAAATCCATTACGACCAAAGGACGAGCGACCACTCCCCACTGATGCGACTAACAGAAAGTAAAAGCAATAGCAGCGCGCCATCAAATTCACTATCCGAACTCCGAGTGCGCGCGCATCACGCGTCCCATCCCGCCAAAACCTTCCCGCGCGGGTTTCGTTCAAAAACCCTACAAGAAAAAAAAACTTTTTTTTAATTTTTTCCCGTGCGTTGAACTTGAGTGCGCCGTCCTCCGTGGAGTTTCATAAGTGGTAGAATGTTATTGTACCGAAGCCGAAGGTGAAAGTGGTGACGTAACGTTACATTAGAGCAGTTATTATGGCGGATATTGGCCGATTCGGGAAGTGTCTTACTATTTATGGTAAGTATGTTAAAGATATTAATGAACTACGTTGAAACTATGGTGACTTACAATGAGGAAATGAACAAGTCCAAGTTACGTTTCGTTGCAATCGGACTTAGTTACGGTCACTAAATGTAGGTACAATTAAATAACAAGAGAAATATTTCCTTTTAAGTACTTATTTAACTAAGTGATGCATCTTGTTATGTAAATGAAAATTACACCTCTCCTTTCACTCAATTAGTTACATACCTACCTTTTTTGTTCATACAAGATTTAAGAGTAATTATCCGAATGTAGTGCTTATCATTTGAAATTATAGAGTACTAAACGGACTAAACGTATGTTTAATGCACCAAAAAAGTGGTGCAGTTCTTATTTATCTATATCTCACTGCATACAGCTGTATAAAATGCGAAAGAAAGGAGAGTACTAAATACTAACTATCAGTTTCTGTACTGCATGCAACACTTAGTCAGGCAACTTACAAAACCTTACTTCTTTCTTGCTAATATCATCATCAACCTATACCAGTCCACTGTTGGACGTAGGTCTCTCCCAAGACGCACCCGGTCTTCGGCTCTTCTCATCCAATGTTTGCCAGCTACACTCCGCAGATCGTCGCTTCTAGCCTTCCTTCTAGCTAATATAAAACGCAATTAAATTTTACCCGAAGTAGTTCTATAATATTTTTTGTTATAAAAAAAAATGGTTGTCTTTAAAGTCGGTTTACTGACGATAGTTGAACGTGACAACGTCACTTCATGGAACGCCTCAGAACGCCTCAGAACGCCTCAGAACGCCTCATGCATGAGTCATGTTTTTTCGTGCGTGCAGCCGGCTCTATCGAATTATAAGACGTTGTCACGTCAAAAATATTATAGAAACTGTTTCATATAACCAGATACGATCTTTAACCAATAAGCTTGACAATACCATTCTCAAGAGTTTCTAAACGGCTGATAATCGCAACCGCATCGTTTCACTGTAATAAAACTACATAAAACTACATTGACAAGAGGATGATTTGTGAGCGATTGTACGCTGGTAAATATGTATATCGTGCGTTTGGCAACTGCGGTTTCGTTCGGAAACTGTGAAAGAAATTTATTCTTTTTTTTTCTTATTTTAAATTTAAAGGTACTTTAAAAGAAGAGTTGCGTACCTTTATTTTTTAATTTACACAAACTAATACAAAAAAATCAACTTTAATAAATTACTTGAACAGAGGCGAGCTTAACCCTAAAAACATGTATCTTCCAGCAAACCTTTGGCAAACCTACTTTACCTACTCCTTGACAAAAAAAGAAGGAAAATCTTTAAAATAAATGATTATACTTTTGGTCTTTTCTGCATAATTGCTTAAATTATGTACCTATGTTTTTTTAAAACAGTAATTGATGTAATGCTTTCACTACTTAGTAGTTTGATATTCGATTATAAGTAGTCAAAAACATCTTATTTTATCTGTGATCTCTGTAGTTACTGTAAAAACAAAAAAAAACTATTTTGAGCGTACAAATCATCTCTAAAAAGCATTTAAAAATTATTACCTTAAACCAAACTACGATTGATAAATTAAAACAAATAAAAGCTTAAAAAAACAATGCAGAGTGCACTGACTCTATGGTATCTGTAACCTTGATAAATCAATGACATAACTCGCGTCACGTCCATATTACGCGATCGTTACAATAATCGATCATGCGTCGAATCGATTATGTTTTTATCGATTCCGTTTTCACGTATCGAGTGGCGGTGCATTTCACATCGTGACTGATGCTTGACAGGTTGATGTTATGTAATAGTACTTAGCAAAGTAACGGATAGTAGTATTGACTGATGAATAAAAAAATATTTTACACTGCTAATATAATAATTAAATAACTTTTTTTAAATACATACATAAAATACATAATAACACCCAGACCAGAACAAATATTTATGTTCATCACACAAACGTTTGCTCTGAGTGGGAATCGAACCCACGACCCACAGCATTAGGCATAGAGGCAGAGCTTTTTATTTTATTTACCATTTAAAAAAACATAAATTTCTTAGTTAAGTAGCATTTGGTAAACCACAAGGTTTGTAGATGTAATAAAGCTACTACCAACTGAGCTGTGACGCCTGTCAATTGACATTATTAATCCCTAAGCTACGGACTGATTAGTAAGTATGTAAGTACTTTATTGAATTAAATCTAGAAAAACAGGAAACAATTGACATAGATTACTACAAAATAGGCAACACAATCGACGGCTTTCTTGCTAAGAGCGATTTTTTCAAGGCAACCGAAGCGAGATCTGTCAATCATCGATCGAAGTAGGTATTTATATTATCTTCAACTAAACAGGGTACTTTAGATGACGGAAAATGAATAAATGATATGCGTGTGCGCACGTCTTGCATTATTCATAATATTTAATAACTAATCACACTAAAGACAGTTTTATTGAGCAACTTTCCGATAATTTATATATTAGACATCACCTAGAATCGCCTTTTGTCTATAAGTCGATTCAAAATGATCCTTTTGATTTAACAGCAAATACTTGGAAAGCCTTCGTAAGCTTCTTCAGTTCAAAGTTTTCAAATGCATAATAAAATGTGTCACTTTTCGAAGACGAAATTGAATACAACTTAGACTAGGACTCTACCAAGTCATGATAAGCGCCTCTAGCGGATAAGTCGAGAACTATATATCTTCAAATTAAAACCGCACCATGTATCTCATTTTAAAATAAATAAATGAAACAAAACTTTTAGCATTCAAAAGGAAGACTTACATTTTTGAATTGGAATTTATATGTATTCTCAAACAATAGAAAATTTTCTCAGTACCACATGGCACACTATGTGGTACTGAGGAAATTTTCTTCTTTCCTTGAAGTTAAGACAGATTGAATTGAAAATATTGTTTAGCGTTTAGCCGATTTTTCTCTGAACACTTTTTTCTAGTTCTTACAAGGAACCAAATCTACAAAAACCTACAAAAGTACAATAATGCATTCTACTAAATCTTCTTGTCGCATAAAACTGACAAATATCGAGTTTAAGAATCTTTTTTTCTCAGAAGAATATTATGTATATTCACATATTGAGAAACAATTATATAAGTTAAGTAAGTTTATGGGCTACGTACCTACATACAAAAATTATCACAGTAATCATCGAAAATCGCACACTTCATTCACACAATATCAAAAATAAACTCAAAATTCTTTACCTAAATCCAGTGTGTTGTTAGCCCAAACTCAATTCTAGCTCAAAATGGCACGACCTCTGATATTTTCCACAATAACTACCCGTAAATTGGCACCTGAAAGTGTTAACTAGTGACGTGGGGAATAGGGATGCTATACCTATACTATATACCTAGGTATGTATCGCTGCACGTGTCCTATTTAATGGGAAACTGGAAACGGACGCTACTAACGGTTGTCGACACTCGAACGGGTCTCGACTAAAAGTAAATATTGAATGGAGCAAAACGAAATTTCGGGTCACAATGCCTCGGTATCTCGAAATCTTCGAGACTTCGAAATATAAATAAATAAATAATGCTGGACAATCCACACAGCATCATCTAGCCCCAAGCTAAGCAGAGCTTGTGTTATGGGTACTAGAAGACTGACATACTTAATACAATACATTACATAGATAGATATTTTTTATTATAAGAACATATAATACCCAGATCACCCGGAATAAATATTTGCAGAACATACAAACATTTATCCCAAGGCGGGAATCAATCCCGCAGCCTTCCGCGTCGCAGGCGGACCATCCCCCACCGCGCCACATCGGTCGTCATATCAAGGCATAACAAAACTTTAGCTTGGTTTTCCAGACGTTTGGGTAAAACTCAGACTATGGACAAACGTCCTATGCCGTAGTCTAGAGTTTTATCCGATTCTCGTAAAATAACACGCCATTTTTATAATCAAACAGAAGATTCTTCTTAGATTTTTCGGTTTGGTCGATACAAAACTTGTAATTTATGCAAATAGTGTCTCGGTAATATTATAGGCTATTACTATTAACTTGAACTCATCGACTTAAATATTTATTCAAAATTAATAAATATTCTATATATAGGTTGCGGGTTCGATTCCCGCCTTGGGATAAATGTTTGTATGTTCTGCAAATATTTATTCCGGGTGCTCTGGGTATTATATGTATAATAAAAAAATATCTATCTATGTAATGTATTGTATTAAGTATGTCAGTCTTCTATTCTAGTACCCATAACACAAGCTCTGCTTAGCTTGGGGCTAGATGATGTTGTGTGAATTGTCCGGCATTATTATTATTATTATTCTTTCAAAAGACTTAAACGCGCGTAAGCTCTACGCTCGTAGCTATAACGATGCGCAAGAGTTTATTTTTTCTCGAACTCTATACAGAATGTTCTAATGAATCTCGTCTTGTACGAAGCGTCATACAATTTTGACAGATGCAACATAAGAAAAATCGTGGTTTAATATTTTAGAAAGATTCCTACATTTCACTTGAGCACAAATTACAAACTATAACGACGACGTAATTCTAACATTTTTTTTTAGTTTCCTCAATAAATAAAAACTAAGCTTATATTAAATCAAGAACTAAAGTTTTAGAAACAGTAGTAAGGACTCAATCTAGCCTCCGTAACGAATTTACTCGCTCGTCGCTGCCGCTAAAAGCAATTTCCCTTCGATTTCGCAGCCTCTGACATTTTCACGAGCTGGGGGTAGCACGAATAAGAGTAACAATCGTAAGCGTATCGAAACAGTCACGTATTTGAGATACACTGCGCGTCAACATCAGTTTTACTGTCGAACGTTACAGAGTAAGCGCGCAGTGTATCTCAAATACGTTTCGTTGGAGATTGTCACTTTTGTTCGTGCTCTGTGATGGAATGGAACGTTGCTAGGGAAGTAATCTCAGTTTGCAGGTGCTAATGTTGTTACAAAGGCTAGTTAAAATCTAATTGGTCTGTGAATCATGCCATTTTCCATGGATTAGTGTTGGTAGTACCATTGGATTTTGGAAAACTAAAAGAAATAGTGAAAAGTACAGAAATTTTAAGTTTTTGTAGCGCGAGGGAGAGAAGAAAGAATTATTACAAGAATACGTTTTTGACTAACCTTTTTTTCAATATTCCGTTCTAAATTCATCTCCTGTTTTACTACAATAACACTAAAGTAATATAATCGGCAATAGAAAAAAATAAAGAAAGAAATTACATTTATTTGTAACTTACAAACGAACAGAAACAGAAGATATACCTGAAGCATCTTATTCTTTAAGTTCCATAATTTCCACCAACTTATATGATCGCAAACTCGATATTTCTCCAGAGAGCTGTTGGTAGGAGTCTGCAATTGAGTCACTCTGCATCCCTAACGAGAAGCCTCGCTCAAAGTCGTATGCAGCTATTTCCAGCCTTTGATATTTCCACTTTAATAGGTTCGGCACGAGGCTCCATTCGATAGGATGCACGTGGCACGTGGCTATGCTAAATGTCAGAGTCTGAGCGAATTGAAGATACACTGCGGGTTATTGAATTTTGTATTCGGAAATGTATGTGCGCCTCTTTGCTGTCAATTTTTCCCGATGACTTTGATAACTTTACTTAGGTAGCTTTACGAAAGTATTTCAAATTTTGTCAATGCAGGATATTTGCGTAGTTGATAATGAAATATGTTACAAGAGAAATAAGCTTTACGAAAGTATTTTGAAGGCTATTTGCGTATTTGATAAAGAAATATGTATGTTACTAAAAAAAATGAGAGTATTATTTAGTATGATGAAATCCGCTAGACATTAGTAAAAAGTATGCGTATTAAAAGATAAGATATAGTATGCATAAACTATCAACGACTTTAAGCACTATTCTAACTTTTTGCATACTTATTACGGAATTTTTATTTTTTATATACATTTACTATCGTAAGATAATAGGCCATTATCACCAATTTGTCTGACATTATCTAAACATAACGAGATAGCTTTATGTAAAACTGTGATAATTTTTTGATAGACACTGTGCGACGATTGTTTTTTTTTCAAAGCGGCGATTTTACTGAAGCAGTGTGTATAATATATTTAGTTATTATTCACAGAAGGTGCAGTTTACTGTATTTACCACTGCGTTAGAGTTTTATTAACAAAACTTAACTGTTTTAAGTAATTGTGATGCACAATACGAAAAGTATCACCCACTTACAATGTACTTGAACCTTTGTGGTTTAACTACGCGGTTACGTTTGTAGCGAGTTTATTTTGTTAATTTAATTTGTAGCTTATTTCAAGACTTTTGTTGATTTGTGTTATACTTAATGACTTACAAAGTCTACAAACTTAATGGTACCCCGTCTTCTGGTCTTAAGTTCAGTGACATTATTTTTTCAAAATCAAACTTTTATTAAACCATTTTATATTCCTTCTAAAATGAACTCAATGACAAAAAATTACAATAGCTTAAAAAAAATAAAGAACAGTAAAGTGGGACGTAAAATTTTGTACTTTCTCATACATTCGTAACATGACGTGTGCATGTCAATGTCATCTTAAACATTATTTTCTCTATGCTCTCGTAATTGTTAGTCGTCAAAAGTTGAGAGAACAGCCGAATTAAAACGTAAAGGCGCATCGGATCTGAGAGTGGACGTAATAGCGCGGAACTTTAGACAATGGAAGACAACAAGAACAAATGAACACCGTCAGCGCAGAAGGAAACACGCTTTCCAACACTTTCGCTGGGCTAAACATCTACTCAATTCAGATATTGAACCCAATTAAATTACATATATTTTTAGATTTTCATAATTGTTATTAGTGTAATTTTTTTTTTTTTTTTTTTTTTTAATAAAAGATATTCTAAGGATATTCTATTCTAATTAAATAAATAAATAATGCTGGACAATCCACACAACATCATCTAGCCCCAAGCTAAGCAGAGCTTGTATTATGGGTACTAGAAGACTGGCATACTTAATACAATACATGACATAGATAGATATTTTTTATTATATGTATAAAATACCCAGAACACCCGGAATAAGTATTTGCATATCGTATAAACATTTATTTACAAGGGGGAATCGAACCCGCAACCTACGCGTCGCAGGCGGACCTTTGTTCGCCGCGCCACATCGGTCGACAAAAAATTTAATTAAGCTCTTCTAAAAACAACATAATTATTTATTGGCAATTACTTTTAAATCTCTGTTTGAGCATCCCATACACCGCTGCAACTGAAAATGAACTACAATTTACAAAATGTTCTATTATTTATAGAAATCCTGAAAGTAGCTATAACACGTTGCTTCCTTCCTTTTGTCTAAAAAAATACAGCTCAGAAGGATGTCCAATTTCATGAAAGTTCGAGTACCTATATCCGTATGTCCTGAGATGACACGACATTGCACGCGAACGCGTTACGATACCAAAACATTGTGAGTTGCACAATGCATTATGCAAAGCACCAACACGGCACGCGGATACGAAAGTAGCACAATGTCACAAAAACTTATTTGAGAGCTTGGGAACAGAATAAAACACAAATATGTAGAAGGTTGCTTGAAATACGTATTTGCGTCACACCAAAAAGTTTGTATAGGTATTATATACTTAGTTTTAGTTTGTAGGTACAGGTATTATATAAGTTTAGTACTTACTTAGTTTTAGTTTGTATAGGTATTGGTCTTTTTATTCGAACCTTTGTGGTGGATATTCGAATTTCGAATCACGTTTAACTGAAAATGGTAAATGCACAAGATGTGCGAGCCAGAAATAAAAAAAAACTGATTGGAAGAAAGTTTTCTCATTTGTCATAGTTGCCTGTCAGACAGAAAATACCCTAACAAAAAAACTTTTCATCACTTATTTTCAGCTCCAAATATTAGTCCACCTCGGCCTTCAGTCGATGCGCACACGCATATTATGTTAACGAAGCGTATTTCCCGATCGAACGGGGTCGTGTTATGAAATCGACTGCAAGTGTTACAACACAAAAAACACGCTAGTTTTACCTGCATGCCTCCAATGGGCTTTATGAAATAAAAGTAAAGGCTAGGCGTGGGTATAGCATAGCATTTATTCTGTAGAAAAGTTAATAAACTTACAGGCTCTGGTCAAGTCAGTTATTGGAAAATTCTTCAGCGCATGCATCCAATTTAGAGTACAAAAGATTTCCTGAAAAATTGGTGAACATTTTCGACGCCTGTGTTCGTTTTAATTGTCTTTTATTCACGTCAATGTGACGTAAAGCGATAAAAACGGAAAATTCAAGCAATATTTGCCATTTTACCATTTGATTTATAAACAGAACTTTTAGGTTTGGGCAGTAAGTTTAAGATAAGGATGAATTATCTACAAACATTCAATTTTTTTAAACTTGATTTCGAACACCGGGACCCGGAATCCACCGGTCGCAGATTTAATTAGCCGATCGAATCCGCGACCATAGACAATTCGCGCCAAACAGCATTGAAGCACAATAGAGTTACATGAACGAATGACATCACAACTTTCACTCACTATCGCGGTCAATGAGCCAAAGTAGACATCTGCGGGCTGTGGATTAGTGGGACACGTGCGAAGGTCGACTCTATGGAATCTTATATCAATCAGCTTATTACATCACTAGGTTACTCATCTGTGGAAAAGTTTTGTCAAGTTATTTTGGCTTTTTTGTCATTATAAGAAAGAATGAATGGATAATCTCACACTCTTTTTATAAGTGCACAACTTATCTAGAGAGAAAATCTCCAAATAAAATGTAGAAGGGTCTTGCGTAAGTTTTAGGCTACCAAATTTAGCTATTAGCAACGTGATTTAATCGATGTCTTCGTAATTTCTACCTCGAAGGATGATGCTTAGAAATACAGCACCATGATTCGTGAAGTAAGTATTCTTTAATTGTAACGTTTATCTGCGTCAGATAGTTTTTCCAAAGAATAAAGAATAAAAGCGTTTATTTATTTAAGTAATAAAACCAACGGAGAAAAATGCAAACAAAGGACTTAAATCTAAGTGGTTCCTTAATTATTGGACACTGCAACATGCAAATAATTTAAACTCAACTAAACTATGTACAGAAAAGTTACTTTAACAACTAATTCAACGCAAACACACAATTAAAAACAAGGGTTTGTTTTAATAAACACCGAGCTTTTAAGTCCTCGTTTGGATGAGGTCGAGTTATGACCTCGTTTTGACAACAATAGCGCAAAACAAAACTAGTTCTGTACCTCTACCATGAGTTGTCACAGTAAAATCGCCTGACTTTACTACAGTAGTTACGTAAATTATTAGTATGTATTACGAATTTTAGTACCCAACTATCCGCTAGAGGCGCTGTACAAATTTTCATAAATTTTTTTAACTACAGACGCTAGCGAGTATAGTAAATATAGTGTAGTAAAAACTCATGGTAGAGCTACTGGACCGTAATGATGCCACCCGTGCATTGTTGGACTCATATCATCCTAGGCATTCAATTAACTGAAGATTTACGATGCACTTCAGTCAGACAAGATATTGACGGTCTATCTTATAAAAAGTTAGCGCAGACTTGAAGTATTGATTACGATACGTAATAATGATGATATAGAGTCTACTAACTTTTGACGTGACAACGTCTTATAATTCGATAGAGCCGGCTGCACGCACGAAAAAACATGACTCATGAGGCGTTCTGATGCGTTCTGAGGCGTTCATGAAGTGACGTTGTCACGTTCAACTATCGTCAGTAAACCGACTTTACAGACAACCATTTTTTTTCATAAGATAGGGGGTAAGTAAATAAGTAGAGGCTTCCCACAAACCGTCCGTAAAAATACCGCCTTTAATATATTTTTTTGTAAATGTGTCCTAGTTTCAAAGGTCATTATTGTGTAAAATAAAGAGGTTAATATCTTCAAATAAT
The DNA here is from genome assembly GCA_932527185.1 of Ecliptopera silaceata. Taxonomy (NCBI): domain Eukaryota; kingdom Metazoa; phylum Arthropoda; class Insecta; order Lepidoptera; family Geometridae; genus Ecliptopera; species Ecliptopera silaceata. Next base: position 1,065,205 of record OW052210.1, read on the forward strand.
TATCTTCAAAAATCGATAAGGAAGTCTTGAGAATGTGCTAATCTTTCTTTTGCTGTAAAATACTCAATTTGGGAGTTAGTTTACAAAGAAAATAAAGTGGAACTCTAAGCTCTATAGGTATTTTCGTCACGTTCTAGTATTATTGCCGCGACACGTTCGCCTAAAGATACCGCCGCTGGCGAGCTGCCATCAGCCGCCATTTATTTTGCTAAAACACAGCAAAATAAAAGAACATCTCCAAAATAAGTTAGGTATAACTAAAGATCCAAAATAACTTAAACTTCTTAGAAAAAATTACAATGCAATGCGATGAATAGGATGTTAGATATTAATTTGCTAATTTGACTCTATAATATCTAGAGAATAAAAAAAAAGTCATGTAACCATTCCTATGTTAGTGGTATCATGACGTGTGTAAAGTGATTAAAACAATGATAGTGACTACATAAAACCCTCTAAACTACCCTCAAAAATACATAACTTTCTCATACTTTTCTGCGTGATCATTTTCAATTTCGACTTTTTATACCCTAAACTAAAATTAAATTAGCATAGACGACCAACAAAAAAATCAATGACATGCTCACTATTTAGGTAGCCGTCCATCTTTTATTTATTCAAGAAATAACGGATTTTACAAAACTGCGGGTTTTCTAATGGTTTTCTCCTTCGCCTTTTAAAACGTATATTGAGCCAAAATTTTTCGAACCATACCCTAAAAGTTCCTTCCTAAATTTCTATAGATTTTAGGATTACGATATACATATAGGTAAGTACATAATGCGGTTCTAGAAAGGTTGGCCACCTGGAATAAATATTTGCAGATCGTACAAACATTTATCCCAAGGCGGGAATCGAATGCGTAACCTCCGCGTCGCAGGCGGACCTTCGCTCGCCACGCCACATCGGTCGTCAAATAATCATTGTTAAATACATTATTCAGTGAAATCCCAAGGATAAGTGCAAATTGTCTTTTATATACACTAGCTGACCCGTGCCCACTTCGTTGGGCTTAATTCGACCGTTTTTTCTCCGACTCACTTTGCAAAACGGACTACCACGTAAAAGCCTTTTTATTTTTCGCTTTTTTATATAACCTATGACATTCAGCAATAATGTGGCTTTCTATTGGTGAAAGAATTTTATAAATCGGTTCAGTAGATCCCGAGATTACCCCTTACAATTTAACAAATATGCAAACACACAAACTTTACTTCTATTAGTACTTATAGATGATTCTAGATGTATGTAATCCTAAATAGGATATTTACATCTTTGTGTATGTTGAGAAACAATAGCAGGTTTGGTCATGCGTGTAATCTTGAGTCATTCACTGCTATCGTAATAAATCGTGGACTTTCTTTTGACGCCCATGACCGCACGGATGTGCTTTACATAATACAAGCCGGTCACAAAGATTTGAACTTTTACATCAACAGTTTACGAAGCCTTGACCAAATTTGGTACCTATGTATTCTTCGGCGAGTTATAGTAGGTACTTAGATTGAATAAGGATACTGAAAATATTCTCTCTAAATTGGTCTACCAACAATAAAATAATCGCTTTTTGTTTTCTTTCATTCCTTAATCGTATAAGAATCATTATAATAATTAAGCATCTTAAGAAAACAAAACATTTAAAAAATACGCTTTGATTTGAAACCCCAGTTTTTACGTCGGTTAAAAAGTATGCATTAATGATTGTGCTTTCAACGGGTTTGAATTAAAAGCACAATAATTGAAATAAATCCCTAACATTATTTTTAACTACCAAACTAAAATATATTTGACTGCTACGTCGTCGTAGCAATGCTACGTCGTAGATGTAGATTTTATTCAAACTTTATTGAGAATTGTTTAGTTGTACTAGCTTTAAATAATAATTGTAGGTCATAACGAAACTCATAGAAAACTGGCGAAGTAGTCGACTTCTAAACAAAACAAAACACTAGTTACTCAAGCCGGACAGAGTGCGCTTGCGCAAACAGCGCTTTCTCGTTGACGCATGCTTCCATATTCATAGTATAATACCTGATGAGGCGTTTGTGAACTAAGTTCAACACTATTCACCGACAACGCCTCTGGTGTTGCAGGTATCCATGGGCGACGGTGACCACTTCCCATCAGGTGGCCCGCAAGCTCGTCTGCCAGCTATGGCATAAAAAAAAAAAAAAAAAAGTTAGGCTTATTGCTGGCATGGGAACATCATTTATAATAAGCTAGATATGTTTGCACACTCGGACGTTATACAGGGTGGTTTTTTAAGAAGGGTAGTGATGGCCAAGTTTGGAATCAAGATAAATGTCGTGAAAGGGATCCTATCATCATATCCTCGATTTATAAAAAAAAAACTCCATACTTCGTTTTATTAAAAATCTTATTTTTACAATAATACATAGTTTAATTGTATTACAAAAAATGAAAGGAAATAAGAAATTCTGTGAACATGGTTTTGTAAAGGTACAAATGGTAAAAATGTTTGAAAAAAACTCAAGCATAATTTGTTTCTTTTTGTTACAGGAATTCTACTCTTAGCACAACACTCGAGATGTCAATTTCCAGTGCAACATCCAGGCCAGCAGGGTAGGTATGCATCAATCACATCATCATATCGTTGTCTCGTTCTGCCACACAAATGCCTTATATTTCTATCTCTTTTCAGTGAGTTTCACCCAAGCATCAGCTGATTGGCACAACCCACAACTTCAGCAGGGGAATCCGCCTTGGAATGAGTTTCCAGCTCCTCGGAGAAGGTCACCAGAGTTCGTCCAGCCCAACTATACCAGCAATCAACCTTATAGTCACAACAGTGGACCTTTTGGTCCCCGACCAGTTCAATACAACCAAAATTATCAACAGTATCAAAATAACAATGATAGGGTTTCTATAGTGGAACCAGAAACAGGTCAAAATATCAACAACTTCCAAAATTACCAAGGTAGATTTGCCATGCATGCAGCGGAAAGTCAAAACTTGAATAATTATCAAAACTATGACGGCAGGTCTTCAGGGCCAGTACCCAATGATGGAAGGTTGCTATCGGAGTCAGCTTTTACCAGAATATCAGAAACTCTTGGTGCTATCAACACAGTTGGCCATTATCTCGTCGACATGGTGAACGATGAACACGAGAATGATGACGAAGACCCTAATTTAAAACAACTGCCTGAAGCATTTTACACGATCAGCAAAAACGTCCTCGGAAGAAACGTGACGGATAAAATAGCCCCTTACGTCAGGAAAGCTCTACCAAAAGTCCTCCCCGATGCACCGATAACAAAGATCGCAACAGCACATGATAGAGAAGATGTGAAATCTTGTACAACTCCCGAAGGCGAGGACGGTGTTTGCGAGGACTTGAGCAACTGTCCTCAACTATTACTAAACTTAGTTACCCTTCGCGAGTCTTTGTGCTTCAAGGATCTTTTTGTGCCTGGCGTGTGCTGTCCAAAAGACGCTATAGTCACAACTCCTGCTTATGAAAGACCAGTGGTAGCCACCACAAGCAAGCCTACGTACCTTGTGCCAGTGACAACAAAGAAACCAAAAATACAGACAACAAAGAGGCCATCAGCTGTGCTGGTTCTGACGACCAAGAAACCGAAACTGACCCAGAAACCTACGCAAAAGCCGATCACAACAACCAGAAAACCAACGACGATTCCAAGCACGACAGTCACCACCGCCAGGCCGATTAGGACCACAACGTTCTACTACAGCACTGTGCCACCACCTGTAATAACCAACTTCTCCAATATAGTGGATATGGATGGTAAAGTACTACCGACCTAGTTCTATTAACCAGTAGCTCTACCATGAGTTTTTACTATACTATATACTATACTCGCTAGCGTCTGTAGTTAAAAAAATGTATGAAGATTTGTACAGCGCCTCTAGCGGATAGTTGGGTACTAAAATTCGTAATACTAATATTGACGTAACTACTGTAGTAAAGTCAGACGATTTTACTGTGACAACTCATGGTAGAGGTACAGTACGAAATAGTAAGACGATATTGAGTAACGTCAATAAATTTATTTATTTTTCCAGAATGTGGCCAGCGCGAAGATGAAGGAGGTCGCATCGTAGGCGGCACAGAGTCCAAGCCAGGACACTGGCCGTGGATGGCTGCCATCTTTCTCCACGGTAGCAAGAGGAAAGAGTTCTGGTGCGGCGGCACACTGGCTGGCAAACGCTTTGTGCTGACCGCTGCACATTGCACCAGGGATTCAAAGCAAAGACCGTAAGTTACTCCTGGAAACGGTTATTTTAATGCATATCCTATTGAATCTAATGCATATCCATAAATATGTAAGTATATGAAATGTCTGGTTAGGGCATAACTAACGGTAAAGCAGTGTCTAGTCTGGCTAATCTTTCCAACACATCGTGTCGATGCTACAACAAAATACAGTGTAGCATCGACACGATAAGAAGAAGAAGGGCATAACTAAATCTTCAGATGACCAGGTTAGGTTAAAGTCAGTTGGAAACCTTTTTGTTTCAGTTTCCCTCCCCGCCAGTTCAGCGTGCGCCTCGGAGACATTGACTTGGCGCGTGACGACGAGCCGTCGCGTCCTGTCACTCTGCGCGTGACAGCTGTCAGAGCGCACGAGCAGTTCTCCAGGGTCGGCTTCTACAATGACATCGCTATACTGGTGCTGTCTGGTTAGTATACCGTTCTATATGTATAGCTATAGGTATGTATAAATGAAACCATGTAGTAGGTATCGAGTTATTCAAATTTGATAAACTGTAGATATATTATAAACACGTCATAATCACAAACCTACTCTAGGTAGAGTACTCTACCTAGAGTAGGTTTGCGAACACTTTAAATACCGGAGATTTTAAATTAATTATCTTAAAGTGTGTTTAAGAAGATTTGCCTCCGAATTTTTACGATTTGGACGACTTATCTAATCAAAACTTTGACTATTTCCAGAAAACGTGCAAAAATCTAAATACGTGATCCCCATTTGTCTCCCCGCCGGGGATCAGCTCCATCGCACGTTCGAGCGAGCCCTCGCCACCGTGGTGGGGTGGGGCACCACGCGCTACGGCGGCGGGGAGAGCTCCAAACAGCTGGAGGCCAAGCTGCCCGTGTGGAGGAACGAGGAGTGCGACAAGGCTTACTTCCAGCCCATCACCGACACGTTCCTGTGCGCCGGGTACTCGCGAGGAGGCGTTGACGCTTGTCAGGTGAGGAGGCAGTGAATCTGTCATGTTTCGCCTGGAGGATATCAATTAAGCTTATCGTTTACCCAGCATCTGTTCTGTATTTCATTCTCCCAGCTTAACTAACTAGTTGGCGTAATCGTCGTATTCCTAAAATGTGTTTTTTCTCCATTTTAGTAAATATAAAGAAAGAAAGATGAAATAATAAAATATCACACAACTAAGAATGCAAAATTGAGAAAATAAAATACAACGCCATCTAGCGTGTAGTAGATGTAAATAAATTCCAACCAGCAACTTGCAACGCTACCTATCGGAAAAAGAAAGAAACGCTAGGCATAGAGCCGTCTAGCCCATAGAGTAACTTATATATATTGGTCTAGCCCCTGTTTTTTTCTATCGATGATTTTTGTTTCCAAATCCGAGTCCGTAGTCTGAGTTTTACTATCAAACTGTCACGATTCGCGTAACCCGGTAATTCGAGAAGCTGTTCAAATTAGACTCACGAATAAAATGTCTGTTTTGAGCATGATCTTATTAGTTTATCTATATTTGTTCATAATTTTGTAATTAATTTCCAGGGTGACTCCGGTGGCCCTCTCATGCTGCAAATAAACGGAAGGTGGACGCAGATTGGCGTTGTATCTTTTGGGAACAAGTGCGGTGAACCTGGCTATCCCGGGGTTTACACTCGCGTTACTAGATACAATACCTGGTTAAACCAGAATTTAGTGTAGCAGTTATACCTACATAAGGGTGATCCCTCTATCCATTACGTTATAAATTTCATTATTAGTAAGAATATTATGTGACTACAGACCCTTAAAAGAAAAAGGAGACAGTGCTAGTGAAGAAGAAAAGAGTCCAGTGCAGAGGGCTTAGTCCGAGGTTGTATTTTAAAACGAGCCGAGAGTCGTCTCTCGGATATCCATACAAAAATATAAGAACATCCGAGAGACGACTGTCGGCTCGAGGGTAGGGAGTTTTAAAATGCAAGCTCGGACTAAGCCCTCAGTTATCTATTTTGAAATATTTCAACTTTTTGTCATTTAGGTACTTACCTTGCAGTTACCAAATAACATTAGGTATCTTCGTAGCTGTAAGATTTGCCATAACTTCATACACTCACACACGGCAACCAGCTCAGTTGGGTTACTTTTAAATCTTAATTTATTATATCTAACACTTACATGAATAAATATCGATATTGTGATAAGAAACTGACTGTTTATTGTAAGTGATATTGTAAGAACTTAAATAATAAACATTTAAATCAATAACACCAATGTGTATTTATTAGCAGTTGTAGTAAGTTACCTTTACATTCTTCCTTAAATACCTGCAGAGTTACTAAAGTTGTACTTTTATTACGTTGTTGTATTTATTAGGTTGTGTACGGGCCAGATTTACCAAAAGTTAGGGATGATGAGTCATGGCATGCTCAGTTTTGTGTTGGATAAGAACCTTTTCCTCGTAACAAAATCCGTGTATTTAATGAGCATGTATGAAACACACGTGAATTCTCTTAATTATCAGGTATATTGCCAATTTCTAAATATAAAAAAATATGGCATCACGCTTACTCATTTTTAGTAACTAAGCTTAATTCTTTAGAACTCATGCTAGGGCCGCAGCCGCAGTGAGTGTAACTGCTACTGTCAGTGTCAGTCCGATCCCACGTCACTATCAGCACGTCAGTCACAGTCAAACCATTCGATCAAATCAGCTGTTTGTTGGAGGTTCGTTCGTTAGCGATTAAACCGGCCGGAGTGATTTGTGTTTACAAATTATATTTTGGCCATTAGTTTAAGTTAAACTATCATTTTGATTTGTCTAAGTGTTGTGTGTTGTCCTTGTGTGGTGTTGGTAAGTTAATAGGTCTCCTATTAGCTCTTTAGGGGTCTGAATCCGTGTTTGAGGTTATTTGCCTCAAACATGGATTCGGACGCACCGGCTCCGCCGCCGGTCCCTCCGGACCCGGATCCTCCTGATCCTACGCCTCAACATGCGGGAACAAAGCGCCGATTGACTTCGGAAACCACTCAATCCGCTCCTAAGAAGACCATGGCCTCTGAACAAGGGGTACCTTCTATCCAAACTGTGTATATACATCCATCGATCGTTGTTGGTGCAATCCACAGTTATACAGCAATGGACAATGGACCATATGTGGTTCATGTTTCCCGTTCAGAGCCAGATTTGTCTGCAGGCACATCAATCAGACCTATTAAGTTTGGACAATTCTTATCAACACACAAATTCCGTAATATTGTGTCTGATGGAGTAAAGCGTGTAGGACGTAATAAAATATCAGTTGAATTTACCACTGCTGAGGATGCTAACCAATTCATTTGCTCCCCTATCCTCCCAATGTGTAAATATGTAGCATCAATTCCCACCTTTAATGTGACCCGTATGGGCTTGGTCAGAGATGTTCCCACTGATTTATCAATGGACGAGTTTGCTGAGGCTATTGTTCTCCCTCCAGGCTGTGGCATTGTTTTAAAGGCTCGTCGTCTTAATAGGAAAACTATAGATGAAGGAACAATCACATGGGTCCCAACACAGACTGTGGTAGTAACTTTTAAAGGTCAATCCCTCCCAGCAAAAGTGTTTTTGTTTTACAATTCCCTCAGAGTCGAACTATACCAATACCCCACCATCCAGTGCCATACCTGCTGCAGGTACGGACATACAAAGGCTCAGTGCCGTTCCAAGCCAAGATGTTACCGTTGCTGCAAGGAACATTCCGGTGAAAACTGTGATGTCACTGAAGCCAATGCATGCTGTTCACATTGCTCTGGCAAGCACTTTGCTACTAGCAAATCTTGCCCTGAACTACTCAGACAAAAGTCCATCAAAGCAGTTATGGCCCAAAACAATATCTCATATGAGGAAGCTTCCTGTCAATTTCCTAAATCATCCCGCTCATACTCGGAAGTCGCCCAAGAGATGTTTTCTCATCCCATCCCGTCCCAATCCTCGCTCAATAACTCACAACATTCCCCCCCACATCAACCTCAAACCCGTTCTTATGTAAAAAATGTTTATGCATCTCCCCGTCCAAAGACTCCACTCGGTAAGTCGTATGATAAGGCTGCCCACAGAGATATTATTTCATCACCATCATATTCCATGCCTAATGGTAGTGCTCTAGGGCACAACCTAGGATCAGCGCCACAAAATGAAAATATGATCGAAACATTATTAAACTTAATAATTAATATAATTCTTATGAATCCTCAACCCTTACCGTCCAACGTTGCCTCAAAACTAACACAACTAGTATCTCTTTCCAGTCATCATGGATCCGGTAGTCGTCCTTCAGTGGAACTGCCAGAGCATCAGAGCAAAGAAACATGAAGTTTCCCACCTAATTTCTCAATTCCGCCCGTCAATCCTTGCCCTCTCGGAGACATGGTTAAGGCCTGGAATTCGTTTTCGAATATCAGGCTACTCTTGTGTCCGGGAGGACAGGATTGACGGGCATGCTGGGAGTGCCTTATTAATAAGACGCTCCCTTAGCTTTAATCAAATAACCCTTCCTCTCCTTCCCCCTGGTATCAATGCTGTCGGTATCAGGACCTTTAATATTTCTTTTCTTTCTGTATACATTCCTCATCCTGATTCTTCCCTCATTCCAGATTTACTTCTCCTTTTTTCTTCTGTCCCATCTCCAATTGTGATTATGGGTGATTTTAATGCTCATCACACAGTATGGGGTCACCACTCTTCAAATTTATTTGGTTATTCCCTCTTAGAAATTTTTGATGATTTAAACCTCTGTCTACTTAATGACGGCTCACCAACACGCAGAGTTTACCCTACCCAGAATCCCAAGAGCGCAGTAGACCTTTCCGTGTGCTCTCCCTCTCTTTCATCTGTTATATCCTGGAAAATTCTTCCTCTCTCATATGGTAGTGATCACTTCCCCATTCTAATATCTATCTTAAACAGTTCAACTCCTTTCCGCAATCCTAGCCCTTCTATAAAGTATAGACTCTCAGGTGCTGATTGGGCATCATACGCTTCTACTCTTGATCTTAAACTAGAATCTTCCACTTCTTTAGACTTAATTTTATCTCCCTTTAATACATATAATACTTTTATTAAATTCATAATTGACAGTGCTGATACTCACATTCCCCTTAAAAAACTTACAATACACTCTAAAACATCTACTCCTTGGTGGGATGCTGAATGCACTTTGGCTGTATCAACACGAAAAGAAGCTGAACAAAATTATTACCATGATATGTCCAAAGCTAATTTTCTGAAATATCAAGAAGCATCAGCTAAATTTAAAAAATTAGCCTCCAAAAAAAAGAAACTTGGTTGGATCGGTTTCTGTGAAGACCTATCCCCAAAAACTCCATCTTCTCTTGTTTGGAAACAAATTAGAAGATTTAGAGGCGCCTATAATTCACTAGACATAACATCTAATGATCCCACTTCATGGGTTGAGGCTTTTTCTGATAGAATTGCTCCTCCATCAGTCCCCTTTTCAGATTGCCTTCCTTCTTCTCCCTCCTATCTCTCTTCACATAACTGTTTTGACCAGCCCTTTACATTTAATGAACTATCTCTAATACTTGATGGACTTACTGATTCTTCTCCTGGTATAGATGGTATCCCATATTCTTTTATAGTTAAATCTTCTGATAAAGCTAAACAAACTTTCCTAAACCTCGTGAATTATTTTTTTGATTATGGTATTATGCCAGAACAATGGAAGACACAAATAATAATTCCTATTTTAAAGCCTGGCAAAAATCCTTCGGACCCTAATAGTCGTAGACCTATAGCCCTCTCCTCAGTTCTAGCTAAGATCATGGAACACTTAATCAAACACCGCCTGGAATGGTTTGTAGAAAATAAATGTGTTTTAGCCAAATCACAATTCGGTTTTAGAAAGGGTATGAGCACCATGGATAGCCTAAGTCTTTTAACTACTGATATTTATACAGCATTTAAGGAAAAAAAATATCTTGTAGGTGTCTTTCTGGACATTGCGTCAGCATATGACAATGTTTTGCTCCCGTTGCTCAGGAATAAACTTATTCAGCTGAACATTCCGGAGAAGCTAACTCGTTTCACATGCAACCTCTTGATGGAAAGATCAGTTGTTATCAAAACTATTAATGGACTTCTGCCCCCTAAGACTGTATGGAAAGGGTTACCTCAAGGATCCGTATTAAGCCCTCTTTTGTATAGTATATACACTTATGATCTGGAAACCTCGGTGAACTCGTTCTGTGATATTCTCCAATATGCAGATGATCTGGCTCTCTATGTTAAGGTCCAGTCCATAGAGATAGCTAAAAACAGACTCAACTCTGCTCTGCATTATCTTAATAATTGGCTATTTAATCATGGACTATCTTTGTCAACATCTAAAAGCTCTACTGTTATTTTTACTAGAAAAAGATCTATTCCCTCACTGAATTTATCCGTCAACCAAGATCTCATTCCTCAATCGGACAGTGTTAAATTCCTGGGAATAACACTGGACTCTAGAATGTCAGGCACTACTCATCTTACCTTGACTGCAGAGAAATGCGAAAAGAACTTAAACATTATCCGATCTCTTTCTGGTGTTTGGTGGGGATCGCATCCCTACACACAAAAACTTTTATATAATGCTCTCATCAGGAGCCATTTTGATTATGGTTCCTTTCTGTTAAATCTTTTTAATAAAGCTGCCTTAGAAAAAATTACTAAAACACAGTCAAAATGCCTTCGTATAATACTTGGAGCTATGAAATCATCGCCAATCAATGCCATGCAGCTTGAATGTAATGATCCTCCGCTTAATCTTCGTCGACAATTTTTATCTGACAGATTTTTCTTCAGATTAGTTCAAAATTCAAAACATCCTCTTCTTCCAAAATTAAGCTTTCTTCTTGATTTATATGATACAAATAATCCCGAAAAACTTCCCTGTCTTCTTCGCAGCTTCATTAAATTCTCCCAGCTCCCGAATCCTATTCATCAATACCCAACCAATCCACTTTATGTCACTCCATTTGAATCCTTGACTTTCCAGCCGAACATATTGCTGTACTTTGGTATTGATAAAGAATCCATAAACTCACAAGAAATCTTTAATGAACAAATGTCTACCAAATTTAGTGGATGGCGCGCCATTTTCACTGATGCCTCAAAATTATCTCCAACTAGCCCAGTTGGATCTGCGGTTTGGGTTCCTTTTACTAGAATAAGCTTAAGTTTTAAATGCCCCCCAACCACATCAGTATTTACTGGAGAATCTATAGCAATCTTGGAAGCCTTACTCTTTATCAAATCTCATAACATAAATAACTCTATTATTTTCACTGATTCAAAAAGCTGCCTTCAATCTATCTTATCCAATCCTTTTCGTTCAACATCCCGATTTCCGTCTATCTTAAAAATTAAAGATGTCCTCTTTGAATGCCATCAGCTAGGTATCAATGTCATTATGGCCTGGATCCCTGGTCACTCGGGTATTTCTGGAAATGAAAGAGCAGACGCTTGCGCTAAGGAAGCTATAAACATGGGATCTTTAGATCATTTTAAAACCTATTCACATGATTTATGTCTCCTTCCTAAATTTTACCTCCTAGAATCTTGGAATACGGAATGGAATATGTCTAAACACATCAAAGGCAAACATTATGCAGACGTTCAACCAGAGATTCCTTCCACTCCATGGTTTTTCAAGTTTCGTAAAGCTAACAAGTCGACAACTTCAACAATCTGCCGCCTACGATTAGGACATGCTTGTACCCCTGTTTTTTTGGCCAAACTAAGGATTAGGGACCATTCCATGTGTGAATGCGGCCTGGACGAAGGAAATGTGAACCACATATTTTTTAACTGTCCGAAACTTCGCTGCTCTCTTTACGATATCCTTCCTCCAGAAATCCCCCGTCCTATATCCCTCAAATGTCTTCTATCCCTAACCTTTTCACCTATGATAAATAATATATTATGTAAGTTTATTCATATAAATAAGATTAAATTATAAAACTATACTAATTAACTAAACATTAATATTCGTATTTAAATATTTATTAACTACTAATAATTCTAACTTTGTGCTGTCTTTTGTGTTTTAGATCAATCAAATTGACGAAATTTTGGTCGAATCTCCCTCTGAAAACTGACCATATTATTATTCCGCACTCCCCCCAATGTTTATGACACTAACATTCAACGAACTCGACACTGGCAGAATTGTGGCAACATGTCACAAAAGCCATAAACCAAGAAGTCAAGTCAAGTCAAGCTGTTTGTTGGGATGCTGCTTTTATTGTAAAACCAACACTTTTCAGAATTTATAGCATTAGATACATAAATTCCTGTAACAGTTGAACACAGCAGTCTTATTTCGGGAATTTATATCCACACGAAAAGAAATCATGATGAAATACTCCACATCTCCTACGCCGAGTGTTAGCAACTTTCCGCGTAGCACATCGCCGCTTCCAGCCCCTGCTAACTACCAGCCGACCACTGCTAGTGCCGCGGTGAAAAGATACAAATACCTACGAAGACTGTTCAAGTTCAACCAGATGGATTTCGAATTTGCGGCGTGGCAAATGGTGTATTTATTTGTCGCGCCACAGAAAGTCTTCAGGAATTTTAATTATAGAAAACGTGAGTCTGCCTGCCTGCCTATTAACATGCAATAAGCCACACATACAAGCAACAAGCTATGTCAGAGAAGTTACTATATAATCACTAGAATGTCTTGTATTTAAAGTATGTATCATTTTGTGTGAGGATAGCAATACCATTGGTTGTGAAGCAGCCAAAGCCACATGCCAGCATATAGCTTGAATATAAAGCACTCTTGTATTAGGAAGTAGCGGAAAAGTCTTGAGTTAACTACTAAACTGTAAAGCCATGCACCATGCAATAAAGAACTAAACCAAACCACAAAAGATAAAGAACAGACAGTTTCTCACATGTACAAAATGTGAACTAATACTAAGTAATAATTGTAATATAAGTCCCTAAATTTAAATTAAAATATTGTACGCCCGAAATGGGTAGGCTGTTGAAACATTTATATATTATAAGATCTTTATACACAGTTTTACAATAAATGATTCTTATTCTTAAATAGAACTTGCACTGTTTAGTATAATAGTCAGTCATTTTTCATTCGGTAAAACTTCAATAGATTTATAGTAATATGGCTTACTTTCTTTGTAATTATGATCTTTCTTACAATTAATAAAATTAAGTTGCCATAAATAAAATCAGTTGGGATGGGCCTTCCATAGCCCGGAGATTCTTCGCACCCTCTGCTCTGCCATTTCCATGACCGCCACATGTAGCCAGGGTCGAGATGAGATGAGAAGAGCCAAAGACCAGGCTCAGTGGCGGGTCTTGGGAGAGACCTACGTCCAGCTGTGGACTAATATAGGTTGATGATGATGAAATAAAATCAAGGAAAATAATACAAACAAATATTGATTTCAGATACAAAATCACAATTTGCAAGAGATGATCCTGCTTTCTTGGTGTTACTCAGTTTGTGGATGCTATGTAAGTATTACTTTGACGATCGATGTGGCGCGGCGGGCGAAGGTCCACCTGCGACGCGGAGGTTGCGGGTTCGATTCCCGAGATGTACATACATGAGTAATGTATGAAGTATGACAGTATTCTAGTACCCTTAACACAAGCTCTGCTTAGCTTGGGAGTAGACGATGTTGTGTGGATTGTCCAACATTATTTATTACTAATTTAAGAGTCATTCCATGGATCAACATTATATTATGAAGAAAGTTATCAATGTGAGTGTGGCTGGGCATGCAAGTAGTGAAAGACTGAAAAAGAAATGGTTGGATTGTGTGAAGGAGGATATGAATGTGAGAGGAGTAAATTGAGAACTGACGAATGATAGAAGTGAGTGGAGAAAGAGAACATGTTGAGCCGACTCCACTAAACATGGTATAAAGGCAGTGGAATGATGATGATAGTTCAAGTTTTAACATGTGGGTTCGATCCCCGCCTAAAACAAAAAATTGTGAGTTGGCTGATATTGTGGGTGTCACCCACTAATCAGTCAAGTGACATAGCAGTGCTTCATAAGGTTTCTTTTTAACCTTGCTGAGACTTAAGAATATATGTAATGTAAAATAATTAATTATAATAAGTATATATTTTTTTTTATGCAAAATCAGGCAGACAAGCTTAATATAATCAAACTATATAGTAGTAGTAATCTAGTCTTCAATATTCTAGACATAAATTACCACCAAATATTTCATATTGATGTACTTTTTACTTTCTTAGTTACCAGCATGTTATATATTATTTTGTTCCATTTCCAGTGTAAAGTACATCTTCAGTATACATAATCAATTGTTTTTTTTTAATTACAGTGTCATCAATATGCTTTGGGCTAGCGATGAGCCTGACAGGTGGCAAGATCGTTTTATTCACATTATTCGTGGTTTTTGTGGACTTTATTGGAATGGGCATTATTGTCTCCACTATTATTTGGTAAGTTTTTTCTTTTACTAATGTATTTTGACGACCGATGTGGCGCGGCGGGCGAAGGTCCGCCTGCGACGCGGAGGTTGCGGGTTCGATTCCCGCCTTGGGATAAATGTTTGTACGATCTGTAAATATTTATTCCGGGTGTTCTGGGTATTTTATATGTACATATGTAAAAATATCTATCTATGGCCAATGTAACTATCGTACAACGTAATTTTATTGTATTAAGTATGTCAGTCTTTTAGTACCCCATAACACAAGCTCTGTTTAGCTTGGGGCTAGTAGTTGCGTGGATTGTCCATAATTATTTATTTATTTATTACTTACATCAAATCATTGCATTATACTCAATACTCAATGCATTTATTGATTTCATATGGTGGTACATAACATGGTAATACAATGTAGGTAGGTGTCACATATGAGCCCTGTTTTAAGGGCATAACAATATGCTCGTAGCTGGAAGGGAGGCAGACCGAGGTTCGTCAAAAGTATTAGATAGTCAATAATAAATAAATAAATCATTGGTATATTATATATTATGTCTTTATATTTATTCTAGATATTCCTTTATATCATAATAGGCTTTGTCAATAAGAAGTAATTTTAGTGTTTTAGTAAATAGGGAGTCTTTTTGTATACTTTTTATTTCTAATGGCAGGTTGTTATAAATTTTGATAGACATAATGTATGGACCGTCACTATATAGTAATTAACAAATAACAATAATATTACGATGATTACGATGTTCTGAATTTATTTTATTTTATTATTTTACAGGTATGTAGTGAACAAATACATGCGGAGAGACCCATTAGGCCCCGACGTGGAGTGGGGCTATGCATTCGATGTGCATATCAATGCATTTTTCCCGCCATTATCATTGCTGCACTGTTTTCACATCATCCTTTTCATTTGTAAGTGCCCTTATTATTATACTTTAGACTAACTTCGTATTAGATCCCGCGTATTTTAATTAAAATTATGTTTCCCTAATTTTTATATAAAAATATTTGCTAAATGCGCTTAATGTGCGAGCCAGAAAAAAACAACTTCCGCCTGTAACTTCGACCGCGTCTAGTTTCATAGTTTATTTTGAAAATTATAATAGATAAATTATAATTGTATAATAGATAAAAAGCTCGCTCATTTTATGCTTGCAGAACAATAGAAAAACTTATGGTAGGGTGATAAGTAATTATGTTGCATTTTTGTAAACTTAATTTGGCAGGAATAAAGTCTAGGTACTTTATCTGTCGTTTTGATTTATGTGGAAACGAAATCAACATATTTAGTGCTGACAAAAGTTAGATTCCTTGTGCTGAGGGCTTAGTCCGAGATTGCATTTTAAAACTCCCTACTCTCGAGCCGACAGTCGTCTCTCGGATGTCCTTATATTTTTGTATGGATATCCGAGAGACGACTCTCGGCTCGAGAGTAGGGAGTTTTACAAATGCAACCTCGGACTAAGCCCTCTGATTGAATATATCGTACGCTGTGTTTCCCGCCAAAGCTTATCTCATTATTATTTGTTTATTTCAGATCTCCTGGGTGAAAAAGGATTCTTGTCGTGTTTTATATCGAACACTTTTTGGCTCGCTGCGTTTATTTACTACATGTACATCACTTTTTTGGGATACAGCAGTAAGTATAATTATATGATAACTAATCTGACAATCGTAACAGGTAGGTACTTTTATAAACTGCGCGGCTGTAGTCTTAAACTAAGCAAAGCTTGTACTATGAGATTTAGATAGCCGATAGAATACATAGTAACACCCAGACACAACAAATATTTGTTTTCATTAAGTACCTACTCAAACATTTGCTCTGGGTGGAAATCGAACCCACGACCCACAGCATGGAAGGCAGTGCTACTACCAACTGAGCTGTGAGTCGCCGAAACCAACAAAATGCACGTTTGGTTGCGCGACCAAACGGACACCAGGTGAGTAACTCTATAGCTGTATACATTTTGTTGGCGGCGACTGGTTGCACCGCCATGGCGTCCGGGTGAAATACTAAGGGTGGCAAGATGATGATGATACAAAACGTGTTTTATTCCTTTCAGATCTGGCAACACTCCAGAATGTTCGACTATTTCTGTTCCCGCTGCCAGTTCTAGTGCTGGTGTACCTGGCAACATTGATAATCAACTTGAACCTCAGCAATATGATGATATACTTCTACCAATATCGAGTACTTTAGTACCTTGAGAGTGCAGGAGTTGACTGTATGTGAAATATAGGTCAGCATGACCTTTGAAATACATCAGATTATTCACAAACATGCAAGAGGAGAAATGTAAGGGACTGACGCAGCGGTAAATACCTAATGAAGTCATGCATTTTAAGAAATATCTATGGAAGCAATAATAAAGTTTACCGAAGTGTAGTTTGACCCTTATATTGCGCGAAGAATTTTGTGTGAAGTGTCGTGTTAAAGTGTTAAGAAATATGCTGAAATATGTGTAAAAGTGCGTTACTGAACTGCCCATTGAAATAATTAGTTGTAAATAATAGGCTAACTCAATGATTAATTATTATTTACTGAATCAATTACATTTATAATACACTTTTATTGATTACATTTTCTACAAACTAAAATAAATACAATTTTAATCATCATCTAATACTATCACTTCATCGGGAGAAATTGGTTTGGGTTGACTAAACGGTAATGTTTTCTTAGCATCGGGCTTTTTATTCTGTTGCTGTTTAGACTTAATGACGGTGAGCGAAGAGGGCAGTTTACTGATAGAAGCATTGATCTCTTGCGTGGTGGGTTTGGCTTGATGTTTCTGTCGTTCTGCCAATTTCTCCTGTAGCGTTTTACCAGGGCTCACTTGCTGGTGAGGTAATGGAGGCTTCGCATGGATGGCAGCATTCACGGTGGACGCAGAAGCTATATGCGCCTGCGTAGGTACACTGCTGGTATGCGGGATGTGCGAGTGAGACGAATGCGGTGTGCCGTACGAAGTCAGGTTCGCTGTCAGAGACGCGGGTAGATTTGTTAACACCGTGCCCATACTTGGAGCCAAAGTTGAAGTAGATTTTCCCGCTGATGACGACAAAGCAGCAGTCGATACAGACTTTTGGAGCCCCATATTCGAAGTTATCGATAAACTTCTTGGCAGATTTTTAGAAGCTATCGGTGCAGATGTTGATTTCGGAATTGGAAGTGATGAAGATTTATGGAGGCTCGTCAAAGATGAAGGATGATGTTTGGTATTCGCTTTCGACGGCTTTGTTGGTTGAGTAGCTCGGAAAACATTCGGCATCTTCGGCGCACGTTTCTGTTTTTTTGCCGGAGGTGGTAAGTGCGATGACATTGTTTGACCCAAGAACTGTCTATAAAACTCGGCTTGAAATGAATTCTGGAGAGAACTTTGCAGTGTAGATTGCAGGCTATTTTGTAGCGACGAATATCCAGCTAATGCGCTAATATTGAGATAAGACGAAAGAGATATTGCGGCGGCAGTTTGTTGAGACATCATTGGATCGTTCAACATCGGGAGATAGTTTTGGAACGCAGCAGCAATCTCGTGAGCAGACATCTTTGGAAGAGTGCTCACAGCAGCAGAAGTTGCCGGCGCCGGTTTCGGGTCTGGCTTTGCCTGACTACTTGCAGATGTGTGAACATGGGCGGCGACTTTCGCAACTTCAGCAACTGTTTGTTTAGCTGCCTGTTTCTTTTCTAGCTTCTGAGATTTATCAATACTTGCAAGCGTTGCTTCGTGTTTTAATTGTTGAATTAGCCTTTGACAGTACTTCATGCTCAGATCGACGAGGTTCATGTTTTCGGTGATAAGATCAGTAGTGACCAGCTTGAACGCTTCTATTAGTAAGTTAGTGAACTGTTTCGAGTTTGGTTGTTTCTGAGCTCGTTGGTATGCTCTGTAGATGTCAAGCATCAGACTTCTTAGCGCTTGTTGCTCTACATCGTTACTCTTCAAGTCTGCTTGTTGACTGAACTTGGTTAATTGCCCCTTCAGAGATTGTACACAGAGCGAAAATGCCTGCTGAGCTAACTCTTCTCTGTCGGAATCTCTTAAATAAGTCTTATCCGGTTCAGGTATTTTCTGCAGCTGTATGCTTAAGTCAAGCAATGTTTTGTGATCGTCGAACTCTTTGAGAATTTCCATGGTCAAAAGCACGGAACGACTCATGTGGAATGTGAAACCACCAGCTCTATCGACCTCATCTAGCGGAATCTTCCAAATGTTGTTGAAAAAGTTGTTTTGCTTCCTTTCACTGAAAAGACCACCTAATTTCTGTCCCGTTTTCGAAGTAAAATTTGACAGCAACAAATCTCGACACCTTTCAATGTCTTTTCCTTTTTTGTAGTAAAAGTGATAATGAGCTAGTCGGTATATTGCTTTGTAGTGTGGTGGGAATCTGCTAGCGCAGTCTTCTAAAGATTCTAGACAGGCTGATATGATTTTCATAAGCTCCTCATCGGTCAAAGGCTTGTCATCATTTAAATTAGTTGATGCTGAACTGCCTTTACTGGAATCACTGCTGCTAGTGGAAGAAGAATCGCTTGAACTTGAGTCCGATGACGATGAAGACGAGCTACTAAGGCTATTATTATCTTCCGTTGGTGCTTTTGTATCCACATCCATTTTCGACTCACTGGGTTTATCGCTGTTTTCTGATGGTTTAGTCTCTTGAGTAACTTTTGCTAGTTCCTGTTTTTCGGAAAGTGTTTCCACAGTTGTTTCAGACACAACTGCTTCTGGGGGCTTGGCTACCTCTATTTCGGTCGTTTCTTTAGTGACTTCGATTGGTGCTGGTGGTGCATCTTTTGTAGGCGTTCTCTCTGTATCGTAAGAGGCCGATCTTCGTACTTTTGCAGCTGCAGCTTCCAATTTCAGACGCTTAGCTTCGTGACTCTCTTCTTCTCCTGCGTCACTGATTGAGCGTTTCAAAATATTAGCAGCCTGCTGAATGGGCTCTTCAGTTTTGGTTTCTGGTGCCGAATTTTCCGTTCCTGGCGGACCTTCTTTCTTAGAAGCCCTTTTTCCAAAAGGCCCATTTTTCCACTCCTCAATATAAGTAGTAAATACCTTCCCCACTGACGTTGATATTGGCTTATTCTCATGCTGTTCGATATATTTCAGAATTGACGAATGTATTCTGTAGTGCAATTCTAAAACTTCAATGCATAAATGCGTGGGAGAGTTGTAGTTAATTTTAAGCGGATATGTCGCATTCGTTTCATGCAAACTTTTAACGCCTTTCAAGTAGTAATCAAGGTAAACTATTGGAGATTCATTACGTTTTTCTGCTACTTTTCCTAGCATGTAGTAATGGAGCCAAGAATCCTCGTTTGTTTTGTCGTCATCGTGGGTGTAGTTAAGATCATTTAATACCGTCATGAAACATTTTTGAGTTGTATCTAACATGTCTTCTTTTTGCTTTTCCAGAGATTCAAAGTCTTCCATGCTCAAAGATTCGCTGGCTTGCTTCAAAAGTCGGGAGCAAAACGAATGAACGGTATACACAAAGATACCATATTCTATCCACATGTTACAATGCGTAGGGTCCAACTCCAGAGCACGTTTGAAGCATATGATTATTGCCGTAACAGGTTTCAAAACATCTCTGTCGTTGTTCAGATTCTTACAAGAGTTCAATACTCTCCCCAATTGAACAGTTTTAGCAAGTGAAATCTCGGCCCACGATTCTAATCGATCGTTATTTACAATAACATCTAAAATGTTGTATTTGATAGACATTTTATGCTCCTCTCTTTTTAAATAGTAATCTCCCAACAGGAAATAAATATCTCTCATTTTTAAAGGTAATAGTTGTGGAAAATTCGGTAACTTGTCTGTTAATCCCTTTATATACTTTTTAACATCAACGACGTATTTTTGTGGGTCATGGTCTACTGGCAATAATGCCAAGATATTCTGGAACAAGAACTCCGTATCGGGGGATATGCTGGATTGTTTCACTTCTAAGGCCGGAAGTTCCACCGGTCTGAATATTTCATACACTTGCTGCGCTCGCTCCCAATCCAAAGTCTGAGCATTTGGAGCACCGTGATCTATGAGATACTTTAATTTATTTTTATTTCGTGGGTGCCCAAAGAGGCAGAACACACATTGCTCCATGTATTGATTGACTTGCTCCAGACATTTTGAGAGAGCTGGAGTTCGCAATCGAGAGACGACAGTGTCGAGTGTAAAGTATAGAAGTTTCGCTTCAGATTTGCAACACCATCCTCTGTTTCCCAGTTGCTCGTGTGCAATGAACAGGACAAGTAATGGATTGGGGACTTCCTCAGGATCTTTGTCATTATCTACTCTGCCTCTACCTTGATCCTCTTCTCTTTGCAATATGAAATGCATGATAATCCATGGGATAACAGAGCCCAGCGGCATTTCTGTCGCATTCGTTTCTACCTGATGTCCAATAATTCGGATGAGATTTTCAAGACCTTGGTTAAGCTCTTTTTGTGGAATAGTATCCAAACAAGACAATCCTTCAGATGTCAGAATGTGTTCCATGGAGCAGAGAATCTTAACCACAGCCAATGTCCACTTATCGTAATCTGGAGAACCAGTCGTACATCTAAAGTAGTGTTTCAGAGCCTCATTGAGACATATCAAAGACCATTTAAAGCAGCTGTCGACATTATCCAAAGCCCAGTATGTATCTAGTATGAGTGACATTTGTACAGCCAGGTCCAAAGACACATCTTCTTCTTGGTTTCTGGCCATTGTCTTACAATGTTCAAAAGAGTCTATTACAATAGCTAAAACCTCGTCATAATTACCTCTTTCAAACAGATCCATAACTGTTGAAAGTTTTATATTTCTCTCAAAAAACTTGATGTTTTCCAGGACTTTAAATTCATTTATTGCTGGTTTTAATGTGAAATTTACAACATCTAAGCTATATGTATCATGGTGTTCTCCCATTGCTTCAAACTCATGTAGCAGCTGATACAGACAATCCAATCCAAATTCTTCATCTTTATTCAGTATATGAATGTGAAGTTTGACCCACAGTTGTCTTAAAATCAGCTCCAAGCATTCAACACCCGTAAAAATATGAGGCTTCAAATAGAGGGTGATACCAATAGCCTCTATTGTAGACAGCTCATGCTTGGGTTTTTCTTCAGAGTTCAATTTTTCATTTACAGAAAACTCTTCGACTAGAATATTGACATTTGCATAATGTATCAGTTCTTCCTTATTCTGATCAGTGCATGTAGGGACATCTATGTGGTTGTTGTAGCATTTGTTGGCTTCAATAAATATCTTGGGTAAGCCTTCTGGCCATTTCAGTCTCCACTTGCTGGATAGGATACTCAAAAACTCCTTCAACATATCAATAATATCTTTTTTGTTTTCAGTGAATGTAGTTATAAACTGTTTTACATCTTTTTGTTCATTTTCAGTGCCAAAATATGCATCATCTGGTTTGATTTCAGGTGGAGGTGCATTTTCATCAAACAGTACATCAAGGTGTTTTGTGTCAGGTGAAACTGCTCTATCTTGGTTTTCCCTCTTTTCAACTGTTTCTGGAGATAAACATAGCGGCACCATTCTTCTTAATGTATCATAGATGTCTTGTCTGTTGCCTGGTTTCTTATTAGTAACTGGTTTTTTAGATCTGCGTTTAGTACACCATCCCCATTGTTGCAAATACACAAGATCACTGCCTCTTCTTCTCACTGAGTTTTTCTTTTTAGGTTCGGGAAGAACTTCTATGGCTTCTGGTTCATTGGGAATAATTTCTACGTCACTCTCAACCTTCTCAACATCTGTTGAAGTTTTTTCTTTATCAGATAAGTTATTAGTTTCATTTTCTGATTCAGGTATTTCAGGATTTTTCTCAGCATCTGTGTTAATCTTTTCTTCTTTATTAGACTCAATTTGTTCTATTTCTTTGATTTCCTCACACACATCCATAGGTTCTTCTTTCTCTTGTTTTTTAAACACAAGTTCAATAAAACATGCATGACTAAAATAGCTCTCGGTCATGTAGTGATGCATATTTACAAGAGAATCTCCTACCGAATGCCAAGAGAGG
This sequence comes from Ecliptopera silaceata, assembly GCA_932527185.1. Classification (NCBI taxonomy): domain Eukaryota; kingdom Metazoa; phylum Arthropoda; class Insecta; order Lepidoptera; family Geometridae; genus Ecliptopera; species Ecliptopera silaceata. Next base: position 1,087,929 of record OW052210.1, read on the forward strand.
TCCGTGATTGGTTGTTTTAGTTTCAAGTTAGGTAGTTTGTACTTGAACTGTACTGCCTTTTGTTGCTCTATAAATATGTCATGAATGTCATAAGCTTCTTTAATCAGTTTCTCAGCTTGTTTTTCATCAATCTCTTCATCATCCTTCTCATGCCATTTGTAAATTGGATTCAAATATTCCATGAAGTCTCTGATGTATGGAAATGTTGTGTAAATGTGTTTTCTGAAAGCCAGGCCCCTTAAATAGCCTGGATCGAGGAGCAATGTATCATGAATGGTAGAGATGCACTCTTCTTTGTAATCTAGACCGAGCAGGAGCGTGACTATTTTATCCAAGCACGGCCAATGTCGGGGATTACGTTCAACGCCTCTTTGGAACGCATGTAACGCCATTTCATAGCGTTTCGCACGCATGCACAACTGCCCTAGACGATGCCAGAGGGTAATATCAGTGTCGTCTAATTCGGCAGCAGCGCAATAGGCTTCTATTGCAGCATCAATCTCGTCCGCCTCGCTTAGCATAGCAGCTAAGTTTTTGTAACACAAGTATTTTAAATTGAATAATGGACCAGCGACTTTCTCACCTGGGCCAGGTTTCTTAACATCGTAGAGCAGTTCCGTGTCCAGAAGATCTTTGAGGAGCTGAGTAGCATCCTTCAAGTTGCCCTTTCGCTGCAGATCGAGTGATTTCGCGTATTGCTGCAGAGCTATTTGTTCTAGCGCTTCTCGTGTCACCTCATCTTCTGAAACACTTTCCTCCTCTGCCTCGTCAGTAAGCGCTGCTATTTTAATCATTTTTAAGGGTAACTCTTTGATTCATGGATTTTTTCGAATAGCACTCGGCAAACCTCACAAAAATAAACAATTCCATTCCAAAACAAACCAAACAAATTTGACTTTGACATACATGTACGCTGATATAAAAATCTGTAGAAAAAACAAATCGAACTTTTCCGAAATAAAATGCAATTATATAATTAGTCTGTGCATGACGATAACACAGAGCTACAGACAGAGATACATTTTATCTATGATCGATCTGTCAAGTCAATGTCCAATGTAATGTTTGTTTTCATTTTATTGTAAGGATAAAATACAAGGACTGAAAAATCTATTCATATTACTGAAGACAAACAGTATGATTTCCCATAAATATTTAACAAAACGGTTCGTCCCCGTGCTCATACAGACAGCTGGAGCTCATCGAAAACCTAGATGGCTGCCAGTCGCCAAAAGTAAAATATTTCGTATTCCAAAGCGCCCAGTAGTACCAGAAGAAGAGCGAGTTGAGCTGCTGCGCCTCAACAATAACTACAATACACAGATGCGAGCTATAAGGAGGTTCTATCATGAGGAGATGATCCATGATAAGTCGACGCGAGACAGTGCCAGTTCAGAGATGTCTTTGAGACTAGAAGCTGAGGAGTGGGAGAAGTGTGTTGAGATTAACGACCAGTGGAACAAGCAGGTCAGCAGAATTCATATTTTCGACCCAGTCTTAGCTGTTTATGTTATATTTAGCTGTATAAAATATAAGTGCTTGGTTTAGTTGGCTTCATGTAACATGTCATAACCTTAAATTACATAAAAAGTTGTTACAAAAACATAAAAATCATTAATAGATGCTCAAGACAGTAATACTTCGAAGTACATTTATTTTTACAATCTGTCTAGGTGGCTCTAGAAAGAGAGGAAAGAAGAAAAATAGAAGTAGCCGCTATGGATGAGTATGCTCTCAACCGGATCCAGAGGAAAGATGCGGTTTACAAGCAGAGGATAGAAAAGGCTTCACAAGAAATTAGAAGGGAAAAGGTTGGTGATTTTATATGTATTAACAATAACTTAATAACTTATTTTAAAACAATGTACTTCTGCACTCATCATTAATTAAATAAATAAGGGATAGGGATAAACACAACCCCATCTAGTCTTAATTAAACAAACTCATTCACCACATATTTCAAAACATCCACTTGATGCATTCTTTTTTTTAATTCAAATTCAGAAATTACTTCAAAAAGAGGATTTAATGTATTATTTTTTTTATTCACTTCAAAAAGAGGATTGAATGCATTATTTTTTTAATTCACAAAAGAGGATTGAATGCATTATTTTTTTATTCACAAAAGAGGATTTAATGCATTCTTTTTTTGATTCACTTCAAAAAGCTAAATGTATTCTTTTGTTTCAGGAGCTAAGCAAATCCTTTATCACACCTGAGACTTTAGACGCTGCTATCGACCAGGCTCTGGCAAATCCCATTGATTACAACTACGCTCTTGACCTGAAAGGCAATCAGTATCATGGAAGGGATACTCCTATTGTACCGCCGAAAGAAAGTGATAATAGAAGTTTATCCACTTGAGTTTATTAGTTTTTATATGTAGGTAATAAATAATGTACAGTTAAATGTTTTTTTCTGTTTGATCTATTCTATACTTACCTATTATATTGATTATATTTAGCAAAAACACATCAATTAGTTTATGAGTTTATGACAATAACTGCAATATATTTGTATTTTTGACCTAATTCAGTTAATAATTAAAAGATTGTTTTGCTGTACATAACTAAATTTTTAATATAACTTTCTTAATCTAAGTCTTAAATATATATTATAACTTATCTATAAAAACATTAATCATTAATTACTTGAGGACAATGACAATTATTTACTTTGCCAAGTGCATATTCAACCAACACTAGTGGTTGTGACAAAGGCAAACGCGAACATTCTGTATTAAATAAAATCACTCACGCAATCACAATACTTAAATTTTATTGAAACCCGTTGATAAATAACACTTACGGCACCTTATTTTTGGTAAAATTGATTGAAAAATGTAACCCTGTAGGCAAAAACAAACAAATAGAGGTACTAAGCATTTTGTCCCATCTTAAAAAGATGTTTCTCTTGCTCGGTCAAAAATCTCGTACTGCATGAGTACCTAATATCTATTCTAATATCAAGTAAAACAGACAGCATTTTGGCCTTGTAATGACGCTTCGCTAGCTCGCTCAAATGAGTATCTAAGGCACGTTCTTTCAAACATTCAACTTCTTAAACATTGTTTCCCAGTTGTTATGAAATTTCGCTCTTTCGGTCAAAAATTTGACTATTTGAGTACCTAAGCCACGTTCTTTCAAACATTCAACTTCTTAAACATTGTCTCCCAGTTGTTATAAAATTTCGCTCTCTCGGTCAAAAATTTGACTATTTGAGTACCTAAGCCATGTTGTTTCAAACATTCAACTTCTTAAACATAGTCTCCCAGTCCGGCACGACATTCAGTTTGTGCGTGAGGGCTCCGAGAGATATAATGTTGGCGGAACGCGACTGCTCGTCACACGCTACTGACACCACTTCTTGATGAAACGCAGCTTGTGTGCCCATTGATACCTGAAAATTAAAAAAAAAATGGTTGTCTGTAAAGTCGGTTTACTGACGATACTTGAACGTGACAACGTCACTTCATGGAATGCCTCAGAACGCATCAGAACGCCTCATGATGAGTCATGTTTTTTTGTGCGTGCAGCCTCTATCGAATTATAAGACGTTGTCACGTCAAAAATGGTTGTCTGTAAAGTCGGTTTACTGACGATAGTTGAACGTGACAACGTCACTTCATGGAACGCCTCAGAACGCCTCATGAGTCATGTTTTTTCGTGCGTGCAGCCGGCTCTATCGAATTATAAGACGTTGTCACGTCAAAAAATCAAGACTAATGCCTCGATAACACGTACCGAGTAAACCGGCGAGACAGTGACGTATTTGAGGTACACTGCGCGTCGGCATCAGTTTTACTGTTGTACGTTACAAGGTTAGCGCGCAGTGTATCTTAAATACATCACTGTCTCGCCGGTTTACTCGATACGTGTGATCAAGGCATAAAAGTGGTAACGACCCTTTCGCAACGCGCATAAGGAACTTCATCCAAAAATATTGATCCCCGTTATGAGTCACAATATTTATCCCTAGGCACTGTAGATCTCCACTTGACCTATAATATGTAACTCTCTCCATATGTATAAAATTATTTCTTATAAGTTGTTACATATTTACCTCAAACTCAGTGTCCCCTAGTTTCAGTGTAACGCGGCCGGAATGATAGACGCGCAGTTTCCCGATCTTGCCTTCCTCCAAATCACTCAACGAACAGCTCTTGTCCACCTGAATTATAAATACACATTCACACATCACACACTAGTCCCAAACTAAGCAAAGCTTGTACTATGGGAACTAGATTGCTGAAATAATTATATATAAAAAAAAAATTGTTAGTAAATACATACAAAACAAAGTAACTCTCATTATGTGAGACTATAATGTTCATTATTCAAGAGACGAAACTTTTATAGGTATTTCGTATGTTGGATCAAGACCTTAGCCAAATATTAATCGCAAAAATTTACAGCAAGCAGACGTCTAATCGGAGCTAGTCCGATCACATATCACATTTTGGGACATTCTCGATTTGTCTTTGTAGTATTTACGGTTCAAGATATTTTATTTCTCAAAAGAATTACAAATTCACTAAGGGGGCGTCCATAAATTACGTGAGATATTTAAGGGGGAGAGGGGGTCGATTCAAATCTCATCTAATCTTACGTTGGGGAGAGGGGTGGTCTCGGCAAATATCACGCAATTTTTTTTCTGATTGAAATAAAAAATAATTATACTATTTTCGTCAATATAATCATTTTTTTACTTTTTACTATAACACTCCAACGTGTTTACGTAAGAAACCTACATTTTGAAAAATCTCACGTGAGATTGGGGGTTGGGGGAGGGGGTTGAATAAAATCTCACGACATCTCACCAGGGGGGGAGTGAGTGCCAAAAAATTGGAAAAACACCTCACGTAATTTATGGACGCCCCCTAAGCGAGAAACTAAACAAAACGATTTTATTGTAAGCTATTTGCCTTTAAGCGTTAAATAACAAAATTGGCCAGAAGCATCAAGATTACATGCAAGTATATCATGCCATCATGCGCAAAAGATGCGCATCATTAAGAAGTCGGATCCGTGGCAGCCCGAACAGCATCGTGGGCGCATTATCGAACAGATGGGACTGCTCGATCCTTAATTATTGGATGGAGCAGCACACACGATTATAAATATGTATAGAAATATCAATAACTAACATTAGTCAGTCAGTAAGCTCTTATGTTACTAACAAATATGGACCTAAGTCTGAAATAAATAAATATTATTATTATTATATTAAGTACCGGTTTCTCTTCATCATCAGCCTCTCCGTTGGATGTGGAAGGTGCAGCTTCTTTTTTCCGTGGAGGATCATCGTCACTGCTGCCCGCCTGGCCGGGCAACGACTGCGGGAACTGGAATATAAATAAATAATGCTGGACAATCCACACAACATCATCTAGCCCCAAGCTAAGCAGAGCTTGTGTTATGGGTAATAGAAGACTGACATACTTAATACATTACATAGATAGATATTTTATTATTATACATATAAAATACCCAGAACACCCGGAGTAAATATTTGCAGATCGTACAAACATTAATCCCAAGGCGGAAATAGAAACCCGCAACCTCCGCGTCGCAGGCGGACCTTTGCCCGCCGTGCCACATCGGTCATAAAAATATATATTATGTACACATATATTGAACATTTATTTATCTATCAAGGTTCAACCCATATATAGGTACTGCAATTATATAAGTAGATAGATTGAAAAAAGCATACTTAATAAAAAAATTGGTTGTCTGTAAAGTCGGTTTACTGACGATAGTTGAACGTGACAACGTCACTTCATGGAACGCCTCAGAACGCCTCATGAGTCATGTTTTTTCGTGCGTGCAGCCGGCTCTATCGAATTATAAGACGTTGTCACGTCAAAACACATACCTGTAGTAACATAATAGTAGGCTCTTCACTTTTTAGTAGATTTATTATGTCGGGAGTGTCGTACGATTCTTGCTTCAAGCCGGCGACTGGCGTTACATCTGTTAATTAAATAATTAATTAATTAATATTTTTACTTTTAGCATTGTTATTGTTATTCAGCGCGGGAATGAACATTTCAGACAGACTAGTGCTAACTAAGCAAAACTTGTACTATGGGAACTAGATTGCTGATAAAATATTTATATAGTATAGTGGCATACGCTCTGAATTCATGACGGTCGTGGGTTCGATCCTCATCATAATAAATAAATATTCATTTGGTTCTTTTGGATGTATTGAATTGTTGTGGGTACCGCTCACCATCAGGTGACTCTTTGGTCGAAAAATACTAAACATAACCATACTTGTATATTCTTCGTCCATAGGCTCTTCCTTGACCAAAATTTCCTGCTTTACTGTGACTGTTTTCTGTCTGAGATAGCCCCCTAAAACATTGGATAAATTATAGATATTAAATTTTACATCTTGAAGAACCAACAACGCGTAAAATGCAAGAAAAGAAGAATTCAAAAAAAAAACTAAAAAATATATATTTAAGTATATAAAAAATGTACAAAGTGCAATGTCTCACAGAGCACATATTTACAGCTTCCGGGAAGAACATTGTTGACAGATAGATAGATCATTATTGCACAACTTAAAAGTACTGTATAAAGTCTATAGAGTCTATACAGTACTTTTAAGATGTGATCTATCTGTCTATACTATAGACGAATTTGGCTCTAAATTAGCTAGTAGAAGAAGTATCTACTAGCTAACTTTTGCAAAATAAAATGAAATAAACTCGGCGGGAATGCAAAAGTTAGTGTTGTGCGTGTGTGCGTAAGTTAACGGATGACATTTCCAAAATTACGTCACTACTACCTTACGTACAAGTGTAAAGGCCTATTTAGACGGGGAGAGTTTTTAGTCTTGAAGATACGATTAATCGAAGGAATATAAAACATTTTTTTGTCTAAACAATCGCTCTTCTCGCTTACACGGACATAATAATATTCCAATTCGCCTAAGGCAACAAGCGAGGAGAGCGATTGTTTAGACTTTAGACGAAAAAAATGTTTTATATTCCTTCGATAATCGTATCTTCGAGACGAGAAACTCTCCCCGTCTAAATGGGCCTTAAGTCAGACAATAATATGATATCAGAAATATAATGAACTAGTAGTACGCCCCGGCTTCGCACGGGTAGCCTATATAAAAAATATCATTATAATGTAGCCTATGTTCAGCGCAGATAATGTAGCTTCACAACAGTGAAAGAATTTTTGTCATCGGTCCAGTAGTTTCAGAGCCTATTCGATGCAAACAAACTACTAAACCAGCGTGGTTTGTTACCAACCCGCAAAATGCTGAGCTGGAGTCCAGTTTGCAGCACTTATTTTTTTTTTGAAGTGAAAACTTCTTTAGCGGCGCTGGGTGGGTAAAAACTTTCAAACTCGCGTCAGGGTCACGTGATGCTGATCGAAAAAGCGTAAGATCGAGGGGAAGGGAGAGGAACTAGTATCTCCCACTCTTTCTACCGTGCCTGAGTGTGCTGCTCTGTTTAGGCGGCACAGGGCGAAAAAAAAAAATTAAAAAAATTAAAAAAAAAACATAAACATTGTATTCTACCTCATAAATGATAGTACTTTTATACTTATAATTAAACACAACGTTAATATTGAAGTTTTCACTTCTGCCGGCACTCCCGGAGTGCTACCTTTTTTTTTTATTATTATTCACATACTTACCTTAGTCTAATTTTGTGTAATTTCTCTTTTGTTCACTGTATTGTTCTCTGTCTGTGTTGCAAATAAACGTTTATTCTATTCTATTCTATATTCTATTCAATCAAATCTTTCCTCTTTATAATATTAGTTTAGATATGTATAAGTAGTTGATGCGGGTGCATGGAAAGAGCCTCCTCGTGGCGCACACCGGTAACAGCTAGGCACGGCAAAGCAGTGTCTAGTCTGGCTAATCTTTCCAACACGATGCTACAACAAAATACAGTTGTAGCATCGACACGATAAGAAGAAGAAGAAGAAGTAGTTGATGTGAATGCATACCATCATCCATGGGTAGTTTGATGGGAGCATCTCTTTCTCTATCTCTCCTGAAGTCATAGTTCTCCTCCAGCTCGAGGCTGCCGGCTTCTCCCATCACATTCTTGATCTTCTGTTCTTCTAACTCCTTGTCGATCTGGAAACATGATCAACATTTATTAGACAAGTCTAAAACCCAGACTCAAAGTCTGGGTCACAATTGATGACCGATGTGACGCGGCGGGCGAAGGTCCGCCTGCGACGCGGAGGTTGCGGGTTCGATTCCCGCCTTGGGATAAATGTTTGTACGATCTGCAAATATTTATGAATAGATCTCTTTTGCAAACCTTTAGCAAAAGTGAGATGTACATACAAAAAGTAGTTTTATTAATACCTTGACAAAATCTTTGACTCGGATGGTGGGTCTCTGCAGCACGTGAGGAGTTGAGTCTCCCCCTCCGGCTCCTCGACTGAAGGATCCTCGACTGGACTGCCTCTCCGCACTGCCTAAACCTGGATAAATTAATTAGACAGGTTTTTATTTGCATAAAAGTACACTTACAAAACAAAAATAACAATGACAAAAAAAGGCAGGTAACGAAAATACACAGTAAGCTGGTAAGATCACAAACATTTCACACATCACACTCTAGTCTGAAACTAAGCAAAGCTTGTAGCTATCAAGGGCGGATCCAGCTTTGACGCCAGGGGGGGGTCACTGTTGAATGTTGCAGCGTTAGCGCGCAGTGTATCTTAAATACGTCACTGTCTCGCCGGTTTACTCGGTATGTGTGATCAAAGCATAACTGAGCTGTGATGTCTGTCTAAATTTAAGTATTAAATTAATAAATAAGTAAATATAACTTTTAATAATATTAAATGGGTATTTAGGGATAGGGTTCAGTTACCTTCAGAGAACACTCCAGTAGATTTAATGACATTGGGTCCATTTTTGTGCCGTTGCCTGTTGTTGCGATCTCGGCCGCGGTTGCGGTCATCTTTTTTTGAGTCATGGCTGCTTGAACTTGATGGGCTGAAGGTAAGAGATGTAATTTATTCAGTAAACTAATTCAAGATATATTTATAGTAAGTGTGTCTGGGTATGCAACTAGAGGAAGGCCGAAAAAGAAGTGGCTGGATTGTGTGAAAGAGGATATGAATGTGAAAGGAGTAGACTCAGAGTTGACAAATGATAGGAGTGAGTGGAAGAAAAGAACATGTTGTGCCGACACCACGTAACGTGAGATAAGGGCAGGGGAATGATGATGATGATTTATACTAATTAAAGACTGGGATATATGGTATCAAAGATTAGGTAACTTTTTCTTGAATTTATATTTTTATTGAGGGATTAATCAACATGATTGCCAAGGCAATTTGGTAACCTAAACAATAACTTTTGGGATTTTCTAATATTTGTGATGTTTGTTTGGGGCAGAAAGCACTTTAAAAATAAAAATACTTAAAGCATGGCTCTTTGATTGCCCGATAGTCAGCAGTATGTTGAATAAATGAAGCGGACAGATGAAATGAGTTTCATATGTTTTCTGTGAACCTATGAAGGCCTATGGCCAGCAGAGGACGTCCACAGGCATATGTGATTTAGACAGAAGAGGTAGAGGGAAAACCCTTGGGGTTGTTTTAACATTCAATTTATAAATGTTATAAAATTAACATAAAATACCAATGTAATATTTTTTGAGCTGTGGATTTTGGTTAGTAAATATAATAAACTAAAAGGTAAAAGGAAATATTTTAATTACCCTTTGTTCTTATTCCTAGAAACATTTAGATTTGGGGTGAAAACTTTTTTTGGTTTCACACCCCCGAGGGAAAGATCTCGAGGCGGCTTGAACGAAGGCAGCCGCTGTGAAGGGTCTGTGCCATTAGGTTTAGATTTCTCATCAGACATCACGGAATTATATTCCGCGCCTTCTACTCCGTAAGCTAAGCAATGCTATTTGTTTGTTTTGATTTGAACAACACAATATAACCTAAAAATTATTTTCTTTATCTGTGGATTCAGATTTAATGTTGAACCAAAAATTAAAGGAAGGATTGTTTCGGAAAACTCCGATTTTTTTTATTAACAACGGAATGAAAGAATGAATCTATGTATGTTATCCTGAGACATTCACTCACTCATACCGTTGTTTTCAAACATTTTCAAAAAAGTTTTGTCTGTTGATCTGATCATTTTTTGTATGTTCCTTGATTTTTTGTGTTGCGTTGTTACGGTCAAGAGGAAACGGGATTTTACATTCTTTTATTGCTACATCAGCTAAAGTTATGTCTGAATCGCTTTTTAATATATTTGGTGACCACCACACGCGACGAGTGATGAAAAATATTACTCGTCAACCTTTGTCCAATATTGGTGAGTATTCTTCAAATCACATTAGAGATAAGAGTCTTACTATCTTGATTTAACGTCAATAACATGTTGCGTCTTTGCAGAGAACATGGGCAAGATGGTCTCAGCTGGGCCCATCAAACCCAATGAGCCCACAAAAAAGACTGGTGAGCCAAAGAAGTCTTTCCTGTCCAATGCTGGTAAAGCTCTGCAAAGCACCCCTGCCAGAAAAGTATTCACTCCTCGAGCAGTCAATGTAGCTTCACTTATTTACAGTGATGATAAAGGCCATGATGTTATGGAGGAAGTTGAGTTCACAAAGCCAACATACAAATATGGCAAGTTTTTTATTTTACTATCTACCCTCAAAAAATGAATCTGCTGTTGTATACCACCTTTAGGCCAGATTACTCGCTCTTAAAACTATAGAGGCTTTCTAAGACAGTAAATCCTAACTTTGAAATTAGGATATATAATGAAATGAGCTAATTTATACCAAATGTAGCCATTTTAGGATACCCTATATTTTATTAATGTCACACAAATACTAAATTCCTTGCAGACAACCACAAAGACATCTTTGACTTCTTGCTACCGGAGCCTGAAATAGAGAGGCATGACATATCTCCTCCTACTCCGCCCCCGGACACCCGGAGACACAGCCTAGAGCTTGACTCTTCATACCAAGATGATTTCTTCACAGGTTTGCATTTTACTTTTATGAAATCAGTTATCTAATCAGTCCAGTGTGTGTGGTGCTCCTACACAAACCATGCTGCACTTGCTGTCCTGCCCTCGGTGCCCGACCACATGCACTAAAGCTGATCTTATGAGGGCATCCGATAAGGACATTGAAGTTGCCACTCACTGGAGTGGAATAGTTTGAGGATGAACATCTAGTCACATGGAACTGGCACCTAGAATCACCTAGTCTAGTATGTAAGATGATTCTAAATGATCCTTGTGATTTTACTGAATAAAGCAATTTCGACTTTGACAATGCTGAATATCTTCCAAATTGGTTTAATGTCTATAAATTAATATTACCAGTTATAGCAATTTTATTGTTAACCATTATTATATTCAAGACAGAATACATACTATCCAGTAGCTAAGTTTGGAAATACAAAAACATAAGCATCTTTCACTCTTTATTGTAAACTATACTTCATTATATACATTTTACTCAATGAAAACCTACTAAGACAAAACACACTAAACCTATAGTTACAATAATTGCACAAGTTTTTATTCAAATATTTCAGAACCTTTCAGTGATTGATGATTAAAATCTTTTTTTTTTTATCTAATTTTAAAGGATCATAAGCCAGTGACTGACTATGCCAGTTCCATAGTCCAAAGAATACTGGATCGATAGATCATGTTAGCCGAATTACTATTGTTAAAATTTTTACAAGGTTCTAAAATTGTTGAATTCGTTTTCAACTAAAAACATCATTATTTATTACTCTTGGTCTTCTTACATGAATAGGGGTATACAACAAGCATCTTTAGTTTTAACTAAGTTTGTAAGTTCAGCACAGCTCCGTTCAGCAACTCGATGATATTATGCCAATTGTATTAGGAGAGAGAAAAAGACTGACTGATAGGAAAAGCGAGTCTCAATCCCTTCCCAACACAGCTGACAATTTTTTCCGATCTTCTTTCTTCCATTGAATTTTTGAGGTTAAAAGTGCTTACTGGATAGTGCATATTCTGTAATTTTTTTATTTTTCAGATGATTTTTCAATTGACAGTCTACCAGACGATGACTTGGGATTACCAGCTCTGTACTGATTATGATGATAAATGCATGATGATTTTCAACATTATGTACTTCAATAAGGAGCTCCTCAACTGTTTATGTATGTTACCCTACACCACCAATTGTGTGAAGATAATTGTAAAATTTTTTTTTTTGTATTGTTCTAATGGTTGAAATCTGTTTTGTTCATTTTTTGTAATATAATTAGTATTAACATTTAGTTGAGATCGTTTCTAACTTTGGCAAGTTCTTGTAAGTTTTGTTCACAAATGTTACTGTTTTGATCAATGTGGAAGCACTCTGAGCTAAAATGAATAAATTTTCCAATTACTACATTACAATGACTATTAGCTTTTGTAAGTTATTTGATAATTTTATGAAAATACAGAATCTTTAATTTACTTATTGTTTTCTTTACATATATTTGCTTGTCAAGTTATGAAACTGAAAAACATAGTATGTATTATACAAGTTTAGTCTTTGCGACCAAGGAATGATAATTTCAAATCAAAATTAAATATCTAACCTATGTCAAATACTTTTTCCCAAGAAATTGAACTTTCTTGTCAAAAGCAGGTAAAGTTATAACAGTATCTTCTTTATAGAACGGATTTAGCATAAGCTTAATGTAAGACTCGTACACATCAGTAAAGAAATTCTTAATCCCGTCTTCATTCCGAGCATCATGCACCATTACAAAACGCATCTGAAAGGAGACATTGATTTAATATATTTGCTATAGCAACAAAAATCAATACTTTTTTGTTCCTGGATAGTATAAAAGATTCCAATAAGAATTTTAGTGAGATCTACAAGGAACATGTAGTTTAATGAAGTGGGTTTATTTAATTGTTGTAAGTGAGCCTCACCTGACTAGCAGTGACAAAGGCAGACACAAACCACTGGTTGAACTTATCAACCGATTTCAGGTAGGTATTCGTGACTTTCCACATGTGCTCATCAACCAAATCTAACGCAGCATGAGCTATGAACTGGTTCAGGTGTCTATTGTCTTCTTTCTGAAAATAAAGACCTATTTTAAAAAAGATAAGACTTCAAAAGTCCTGACGGAAATAACGACGTCGCAATACTATTGAAAGAAGTGCATGGTAGGGGATAAATTGCTTACGTTAGCTGTTTCGGGATTACGAAATTTCCTATTATACCATGTAACAAAGCATGGGTTGGGCTGGCTTAGTAATTAGGTCAATAGGTCATGCAAGCTGGCTGCCGCTTACAATTAAGGTTTGGTTGGTTAATAGTAACGAGGGGCGACTGAGTACATCGAAAACAGAAATGAGGTCAGACATTACACATACCTTTATCTCTTTCGTAACTGGGATGAAATCCATTTCGAATATTGGATTGTCGGAGTGGCCGACGATAACGAAGTAATACGTTCCTGCAGCCATTGCATGAATCGATAGAAAATACGAAAAGCAAAATCTGCGTGCAGCGCAATTTCTGCGCGCATCGCCTGCCTGTAAAGGGATGCCAGTATTTTTATTCAAATTATACCGCTCTAATCTAATCATACATTTATAAAAATAAAATAAAAATACTGGCCAAGTACAAGTTGAATATCTGTAATTTGTTTGCTGAAAAAATAGTTTTTAACTCTACATAATGTGTTTAAATATCTAACTAAATAAATAATAAGGGCCACGATATAAGCAGGCACCAAATTTTACAGGCTTTGTATACAATAATGCTTTCTGGCAACCCTCGTCTTATATTAAAGCGTTCACACACCGTAGCACAGACAAAATTAAAATTACATACATGCCATACATCATACATAAACCAATCAGAAACCGTAGTATATAATTGGCGGGAAAACCATTTTTGTTTGCTTTTAATACTGTACTATTCGTTTTCAGCAATATATTTCATTTAAATATGAATCGTAAGTAGATAGTCATGGACTTATTAGTTATTTAGTTAAAATGATGTCGGTCTAATATTATTTGATTTTAGATGCGTGGTCAGCCCCGATAGAAAAACTTATGGTATGGCGAGCCAACAACTGGATGAAATATGAGTCAAAGAGTGAACGCTTAGTTATTCGTATAAATTATGATCAACTATTTATTATTACATCTGATTCAAAAATTCTTGAAACTTTAAACTTAAATTGTAAAGTAAAAGGAATTTATAAAGAAGACATCTTGATATTGTTCGTTAGTTTGTCAGGAAAAGAAGTAAGTTCTTTCTTATTAATATGCACCTATTCTAGGTTTTATTATTATATGTATGTTTACAGATTGTGAAAACCTGTCAGTGTAAGTACCTATATTATACATATAGGTGCTTACATTTTACCTTTATTTATTTTACCTTCTTTTATTTTTTTGTGTTGCTTTCCAGATTAGAAAAATAAAATTTCAAATTAAAGAGAATGTTGCGCAATGCCTTCAAAAACTAGGAGAACATTTTCCTGTAGCAAGTTACAACGGAGCTAAAACTTCTATAAACACAAAGTATCGAAACATCGATGGAATATTGCAAATAGCAATAGCCCAATTAAAAAGTTCTCATGGTACGGTTTTATATATCTAATTACGCATCTATTAGATTAAATAGGAAGTAATTAAGTAAGTAAGTATGTGATTTTTTTGTAGATCAAACTTCCAACATGCTACCATCTGAGTATAATAATTTTATAAGCCTCTGTCTTCTGGATCCTGCATTTCCACAAATGGTTAAAGAAACAGAAAAAATGCTGAAACAACAAATTTCTGAATAAACAATGCCATACGACCACTCTAAACTTAAAGAAAACCCCAAGTTTTATTTAGAACTGTATTTTATTTCATTCTGTCAAGTTAATGTACTAGCATTAAGTTTTATTAAAGTCGGTAGGTATACGTTGAATATACGTTGGATACACATTAAGATATTCAGACACATCGTCTCTCATCATCTACTTGTAAAATACATAAGTTGTATTAAATTAGCCGTTTGTGAACACCTTTACTTATTCGTAGGAAGTATACAAATACCTAGTAAAAAAAAAATCTTGTCTGTGGCTATTATTCATGTCAGTGTCAGTTTGACATTCATGTCAAATTATATTTTCAAACAAATCGGAACCGTTTCGATTCAATTTGTTGAGTTGTAGAGATAATTGTGTATTTTTTGTGGAAATGATTCCACAAAGGTTTGCTCCTGCTCAATCGAGTACTGCACGAAAATCGAGGTGAGTTCATAACAATTTTAGATAATAGAAAGTTTAATCTGATCCGCCAACTGTTATTTATAAAATAAACCTACAGGTGTAAAGAAGCTTGCTTGTCTTATGTTGAAAAAACAGGATCGGAGATGGCAAACCGTCGATGCTGCCGAAGCCGCGTCGGCCGGGCTCCACAGACCGGCTGTCGACGGAGGCGCGGCGCCCGAGCGCGGCCGGCCACCGCTCCAGTAGCGCCGAGCCCTCGCGCAGCACGTTTGCTGGCGGACGGCTGAGCAGGGAGGCTTCAGCTACCAAACTGCCTGTTAATGGGGTAAGTTTTATATTCAAATTATTTTTATCTATATAAAAATCAATCATTATTCATTGTTATTTTATAACTCATGAACGGGCTCACCTTTCCAAACCAAATTTTTAGGCTTTATTTGGACTTATAAGGTTTATGTGAAGTTTGCTTATAATCTGTTGTTTAGGTTTTTATTTATTGCCTTTAAGGCGGAACAGAGTTCGCCTGGTCAGCTAGTTTGTTATAAATCTTACAGGCCTGCATTCAGGCCATTGTAATACAAATTTCTTAGTTAAGTATCATAAAGCCAAAGATCTCATGCAATCTCGACAAACATTTAAAAGAATAAAGCGGAGAGCCCCGCAAGACCTAATATAGCTATTATTGTTGAAATTATAATAATGGAGACGCCACTGGGTGTCTACCATTCACGCCGCCATCTACGAGAAAAGGACCAAACTCTAGCTCAATGCCCCTACGGGCAGATTGCAAGAAAAAAGGAGATAAAAAAGTATCATAAAGAGTTGGTGATATTATCAGCACCAAGTCTCATATTCCAACTTAATGTTATATTCCTACTTGTATGTTTGTTACTCTTACATGCAAATAGTACGGAATGGATTTTAATGAAACTTTACAAAAATATAGCTTTGTATGTTTGACATGTTATGTTTAAAATTGTATCAGGTCCAAGATCCTTAATAGTAGAACAAGTGATGTAGCAAGTGAATGAATATACAATTAAACACTAGAATAAATCTTATATCTGATAATAAAAATTGGTGTTTGGAATGAATGTTTCTTACCCGTTCTTCTAGGCTCTGGTCGCGTGGAACTGCCACCTAGAATCACCTAGTATGTAAGACGATTCTAAATGATCCTTGTAGGGGGAGAGCCAGCCTCAGCCAGACCTTCGTTATTTTAGTAAGGCTGAAAGTTTCTCTGTGTAAGCCTCCAACACAGGTAAGAACGACCCCTGACTATCGAGTTTCGGTTGTGGTTACTTTAGCAGATCTCTCGCGCTCGCACCTACAGCGGGCTTTCAATGTGTCTGGCGAGATGTAATAACCATGACAACTGTCTGGCTTGTGAGGTATCATATTTTTATAAGTCTCTTAGTAACATATATAAAATTCAGCTTTTTTACTATGACGAAAGTATGATTAAAATTGATTAAGGTTTAGGAGTGTCTGGCAGGGGGAAGCAACCGTGACAAGTGTCCGGCAATGAACATCGTGATTCCCAAAGGTATTCCGGAGAAAATATAGAAAAAATGAACTTTACACTTTAAGGAAAGTAAGGTACTATTTTATAAGTACACCTTTACCACCGGTTATCTGCTAAAGTAACCACAACCGAAACTCGATAGTCAGAGGTCATTCTTACCTGTGTTGGAGGCTCACACAGAGAAACTTTCAGCCTTACTAAAATAACGAAGGTCTGGCTGAGGTCGGCTCTTAGGCTATTGTGATATTACTGAATAAAGTAATTTTTGACTTTGACTTTTGACTTGAATCCTAGTAGTCCAATAGTTGTCACATAATGTTGTATATTGTCAAAAACTTATAAGAAATGTTAAACAAAACTATTCTTTATAATAATGTTGCAGAGATCTAGATCGCAGCAAGGTGACCGATTTGGGCAATCCTCCATGACACCCATGAGGTCGAGTCAGTATGCAGCCCGGTCTACTACCACCCCACAGGTATACTTAATTACTTATTCATTCCTGCTTATGAAATATGTACATACATATATTTATGGTACCATTATTTACGGTTCCTACTGTTTTTTATATGATCCTTCTTACAAAGATCCTTCTTTGTAAGAAGGACTACACACAATGCTATCCTGTTACAAACTATACTAATTACTAGAGAATCAGGGAAATTATATAAATAATAAATTAATGTAATACACAAAGATATAATAACACCACAGACACAACAGTCCCTGCTTGCTATTTTTATTCATGATGAATATTTTACCTACTGTACGAAAAGAGTATTTATTTATTAAATAGAACATTCAATGAAAAAAACACAAATTTAAACAAATCTTATGGCTAAGGTCTTAAATCTACGTGTTCATTCAATTAAAGAATGCCCCAGCATGCACAAATATAAAAACTCAACTAGACTATGTAAACTAAAGTACATAATATAAAGAGATTAAAAAGTTTATACAATCTATATCAGATTTATATAAATTATGGTGTGTTAGAATAGAATAGAAAACATATGATATTGGTCTTAATACATTTTAAAATTGCTTTAACAGAGAACCCCATCTGAAGATCGCAAAAGCCGCAACTGGCAGACTTCTCTAGACAGAGCTTTAGCCTTTGTTACCATTAAGGATGCAAGGTACATTTATTTATAAACCATGTTTTATTTAATCTACAATTACAGACAACATTTAGTACCCAGCATATAAGTAGTACCCGCAATACACCCCATTGCGGGACGTCAGTGCAGATCTCATTCCCCCAATTAGAATTAGAATTAGTACCCAGCATAGCTCATAATGGTACTATACTAATCCTATCCTACTATATTATAAATAAATAATATAATGCTGGAAAATCCACAAAACATCATCTAGCCCCAAGCTAAGCAGCTCTGCTCAGCTCTGCTTGTGTTATGGGTACTAGAAGACTGACATACTTAATACAACACATTACATAGATAGATATTTTTTATTATACATATAAAATACCCAGAACACCCGGAATAAATATTTTTGCAGATTGTACAAACATTTTATGATACATATAAAATACCCAGAACACCTGGAATAAATATTTTCCAAGACGGGAATCGAAACCGCAACCTCCATGTCGCAGGACCTTCGCCCGCTGCGCCACATCGGTCGTCAAATAAGTAAATAAATTTTATTAAACTAATTTTAGGCCTATTTCAAACGTGGCGTGGCAGCGCAGTGAAATAGCGCGCGTGCAGGAGGCCTTAGCGTCGCGCGGCGCCGGCACCAACATGGCGCTCGTGCGGCCGCTCACCATCGCGCGGTTCGTGGACATCGCCGGAGCCCTACTCAACGTCATCACTCCGGAAACTAATCTCAACACTGACAACTATGTTGCTAAGGTATAATTTTTTTTTATAACTTATACTGTCCCACTGCTGGGCAAAGGTCTTCCCCAAAGCCTTCCACCTATTCCTCTAATCCACTAATCCCTCTCCTGGGCGTCCAGATATAATAAATAAAAAAAAATAATGTTGCTATTTCTAAAGAAATTCGAAGATATTTCGTTGTGTAAACTAAGTACCCGATTTTCACTGCGCGGTGATGCGATATCGTGAGTGTTGCAGTTGTTGACATACAGAATTATGTAAGTAGCGCGGAATATAACCAATCTTTATATAACCAGATAATCATAGACTGTTCAAATTATAAACAGTTATTTCTTGGTCAGTACACTCACTACAGAACATTCATCTCATTTGGATTGTTACTTAATTTATAGTACAAAAATGATCCAAGCTACATTGTATGTGTAAGCATCATGGAGGCTTGAAGAAAAAGTGGCTTTTAAAGCAGACTGTGTTTATTTGATGCATAGATTTTAGCTTTTAATTTATAGATTTAATACATATTAACATTGTGACTAATAGTTTTGTCTGTACAGTTGCCACGATTTAATACATATTGACATTGTGACTAATAGTTTTGTCTGTACAGTTACCACGATTTAATACATATTGACATTGTGACTAATAGTTTTGTCTGTACAGTTACCACGATTTAATACATATTGACATTGTGACTAATAGTTTTGTCTGTACAGTTACCACGATTTAATACATATTGACATTGTGACTAATAGTTTTGTCTGTACAGTTGCCACATCTATCGAAGCGGCTCCTGTACCCTGGAACGGTTTCCAAGTCGTGGCTGAAGACGGTGAACACTCTGCACGCGTTCCCCCACGCGCTGGCCTTAATCGCGTATCTGTTGGACCTCGTCAACCATATTGTAAGTGATTACTTCTTCTCTAACTCCTTCGCCCAAGGGCGGATACAGCTTTGGCGCCAGGGGGGGTCACGATCAAGCTTTGGCGCCAGGGGGGTCACATAGTCGTGGTCAAGTCAAGAACTTATATAATTAAAATAATTATGTCCAATTAGTGGTCCACCTAAGTCCTAAAACCAGCTCAGAGGGGGGTCATGACCCCCATAACCCCCCCCCCCCCTTGATCCGCCGTTGCCTTACAATATATTACATAGATAGTTTTTTTTATTATACATATAAAATACCCCAGAACACCCGGGACAAATATTTGCAGATCGTACGAACATTTATCCCGAGACGGGAATCGAACCCGCAACCTCCGCGTCGCAGGCGGACCTTCGCCCGCCGCGCCACATCGGTCGTGCAAAATATCAGTATAGATAGATGTGAGATACTTCGTGGCGACTAGTCTCCGTTAGGCATTGTGTAGTGTAGGACGCCCTCTGGCGAGAGGGAGCGACGATCTGCGGAGTGTAGCTGGCAAACACAACATGAGAAGAGCCGAAGACCGGGCTCAGTGGCGCGTCTTAGGAGAGACCTACGTCCAGCAGTGGACTGATATAGGTCGATGATGATGACTAGTCCCCGAGACTAGAGTCGCGCGTATCTCAATAGGAGAAGGGCCTAAATATAAAAAAAAAATAAAAATATTTATTTCTCAACAATAGGTATAACATCGAATTGGTAAGTACATATTATTTTACATTGTTATTTACGTATGTGTTTACCTGATTTGCGAGAGACTGGTGCCTGAGATAGGTTTGAGAAAACCTGTATTACAGGTCACCAGGACTCCGCCCCCCGGGTTGAACTTATAACAAAGGACTTAAGTTAGGTGTTACATGTGCTTATGGTTGATAGTTAATACTTTTAATTTATTTTTTACATTAGATGCCTGACAGCTGAATACACTATTATTAATGATCCTTGTGATTTTATTGAATAAATAACTTTACTTAAGGTGACGGGTATAGCCAAATGCGTAAATATAAATATTCTGTGCCAGGAAACCCCGATCCCGTTGGAGTCGCTGTACGTAGAGAAGGACGAGTTGGCGCGGCTGCGGCGCTCGTACCTGGCGGCGTGCTGGGTGCGCTTCCAGGAGCCCGGCCACCAGTTCGCGGACCTCACGGAGCACTACCTGCTCGCGCTCGAGGCGCTGCTCGGGAACGACGAGGACAAGATCGCAGAACTGCAACAACTCATCAAAAGTAACTATAAATAGCAAGCTGTTGAAAGTTTCATTGACAGGCGTCACAGCTCAGTTGGTTGTAGCGTTGGTTCCATACTGTGGGTTCAAACTTCAAATTCATTTATTCAATAAAATCACAAGGATCACTTTGAAACGTCTTACATACTAGATGATTCTAGACGCCAGTTCGTCGCGACTAGAGTCTAGAACAGGGGTTCCCAAAGTGGTCGATATTGACCCCTTGGGGTCGATATTGGTTTCCTAGGGGTCGATATAAACGAAAACTGATTGTGGGGGTCGAGGAGGTCTTAAAATCGACCCCTATTAAATCAACCAGTTCTTCAAGTCAGAATGAAAAATAACACACTATAGCAGCTGTTTTAAGTTAGCAGACCATTATGAGTAAGGGGGTTGATCTTAAAAGTAGGTTATTTGGCCATGGGGGTCTGAGGTAAGATTTCATTTTGGAAAAGGGGTCACTTGTCCAAAATAGTTTGGGGATCCCTGGTCTAGAAGAACTGGCAAGAAACTAGACCTGGATTCTAGCGTTTTTTTCATATGATCCTTCTTACAATTGTTTAATAAAGTTTTTGGTTCGATCCCCACCAAGAGCAATTGTTTAAAACTGATGTTTAAAACTGATATATATAAATGTCGAGTTAGTAGAGTTAACGAGGTTAGAAGCGAAGTGGTGATTTTAAGAAAAAAAATGGTTGTCTGTAAAGTCGGTTTACTGACGATAGTTGAACGTGACAACGTCAATCGTATCTTATCTTATCTTATCTTGGAACGCCTCAGAACGCCGGAACGCCGGAACGCTTCATGAGTCATGTTTTTTCGTGCGTGCAGCCGGCTCTATCGAATTATAAGACGTTGTCACGTCAAAAAATTCTTGCCCGTTCTTTTAAGCTCTGGTCGCGTGGAAGTGGCACCTAGAATCGCCTAGTATATAAAACGATTCTAAATGATCCTTGTGATATTACTGAATAAACATTTTTTTATTTTGATTTTTAAAGCAAAGTTGCGCTCGAGTGCTAATGCAGCATAAATGCACCTTGCAGAGTGTTCGATGTTAACTAGAGATGAAACGGATATCCGGTAGCTATCCGGTATCTGGCCTTGTTTCCGCTATCCGGCCGGATACCGGATAGTCGTACAATATCTGGCCGTATGCCGGATAGTAAAATTTTAAGAAATCTCATTATTTTACACAAGGCAAATCATACTCCAATAGGTTATGGACACCGTTTGTTTTTATAATCGCACATCAAAAATGTTTGTTTTATTAATTATTAGTTAAATTGTATTCAAAATTAACAAGAGGCAAATTGTGATGAATATATACCAAATTTTGTTGGTTTTGGTGGTAAAAAGGCGACTCAGATTGGTTTCGTATACCAGACCAGCTTCTGAAAATAGCCTTTCACAGCGTCAATATTCAAATCAAACTGATCGCGTCAACGCACTATAGGGCCGAATATCCGGCACTCCGGACTAGCAGCTTGCCGAATATCCGGTATCCGGCCAAACTACTATCCGTTTCATCTCTAATGTTAACTCTTCCAATATCCGTATATCAGAGTACGAGACATGTCTGGAGGACGAGTCGGAGCAAGCGGCGCGCGCCGAGGAGGCCCGCCTGCTGGAGCGCCGCGAAGCCCTGCTGGCCGGCCTGCGCGCGGAGAAGGCGGCGCGCCGCAACACGAGGGCGGAGGCCGACGCGCAGCTCGCGCGCCGCAGGGACCTGCACGAGGCCATCCGATCCATCGACATGGAGATTGAAAAGGCTAAGTGAGTTTCAATATTTGAAACTATCACGGTTTTGAACATAGTTTTCATTATAAACAAATCATGGTAAATATCCCGTTAAAATTATCCTTATTAGCAACAGAATTAATTGCTTCAATAATACTGTCTTATTTTTATTAGTGTTATTCTTATTTTCAAACCATTAAAAGATTTATATAAAACTTATTTTATAATTTAAAATATTTTTTATAAATCGACGGCATGGTTCCCGACATTTCTCTAACTCGCATGGTTTCGGACTTTCTCAAAAAACCACCCTGTATAAAACGATTCTAAATGATATTTAAGAATTTTGAATTTTTGAGTTAGTGTATCTTTTGTAAGTTTAGTTTTTAACATTATTACGTATGTTTTCAGTGCTGAAAGCCAACAGTTGAAATCGGAAGTGGAAAATCAAGCGATGTCGGTCGCGGATCGCACCAAGCTACTCGACGAAGTGGACTATGCCTTGCGAGTGCAGGATTCTAAGCGCGCTTTAGCTGAACAAATCGCAAAGGTGAACTGCTCAACACATCTATATCAGCCGTCAATTAGTTTTGAGCTGCGAGTTTTAGGTTCATACATTTTCGTGTGAACATAAATAATAATAATATTTGACGACCGATGTGGCGCGGCGGGCGAAGGTCCGCCTGCGACGCGGAGGTTGCGGGTTCGATTCCCGCCTTGGGATAAATGTTTGTACGATCTGCAAATATTTATTCCGAGTGTTCTGGGTATTTTATATGTATAATAATAAAATATCTATCTATGTAATGTATTGTATTAAGTATGTCATGTCAATTTTTTTTTTTTTTTTTTTAACAAGTTATAGGCAAGCGTCTGACCGCTATCTCACCTGATGTTAAGTGACGATGCGGTCTACGATGTAGCACAATGTATGTCTTCTGCCCGTAACACAAGCTCTGCTTAGCTTGGGGCTAGATGATATTGTGTGGAATGTCCAGCATTATTTATACAGGGTTATTTGTAATTAGCGCATCACCTCTTGCAGGAAGCTTCTCTACTTCAATATAAACAACATTTGTTCTACGACTTTTTGTAAATCTTGATAAATAACACATAAACAAAAAAAAAACAAAAAAATTGGTTATCTCTGTTATTTATTACTCTGTGTTTTGTAAGAGTGAGAGAGAATGTATCTAATCTAACCTACCCTCCCGCGACGTATGATTCGGTACTAACTACCTACTACGGTTTCCCGCGTTTTTTTATTACTCAGTCAACCTAGGGAATCTGAATCCACTTTCCCTTCATACTTTAATCAGGCTTAGGACTGACAACATTAAAAAATGAAAGAATAAGAAGTCTAAAACCTAAAATCTGAATTTCAGAAAAAAACTAATTTAAACATTATTCTTTTTAAAAAAATAGGTACCTACTAAATAGGTATTTTATTTTTTAATGCAGGCGTATTTAAAAAGTGGAATCAGCTTATTTACAATAATTGAATATCTTCTTCTAAAATTCTTCTATCTAAAATGATTGGATAATTAAAAATTACCTCGTAAATACAAATCACGCGGATGCCGGTGGGTATCACGCAAATAGCGTTCAAAATAGTCACCTTTGCATCCAACACAAAGATCACACCTAAAAATGAACTGTTCACCAACTCGTGATGCACTTGCGGATTCGTTTTGAGGTCAACGCCCAAACAATTTTGTCCAATAACATAGCGCGGCTAGCTACTTCACCACCGGAATACACTAGGGATTATACATGTCCCCACAAATAAAAATCCATCGGACGGAGTAATGTCTGTTCCGTAGGCACCTAGGCACTCTCACAAATCGTAATTCGGTTACGTTACGCGGCAACGGGACCGGAAGAAAAGTGCGGCGCACGCGTCTCTAATTACCCGTGCGCGGCGCGTCATACGACTGACTGAGGTCAAGTTCAAAAGTGCCAAGCCGCTGCACCCCGCAACCCCGCGCCCCGTTACACGTGCCGATATTTTGCCTAGAGATACATAGTTAGATAGTTGGGTGCGCGTAGAGTAATGACCAGTTCAGAGACATTAAAATACATAATAATAAATTTGTATGGGAAAACTTAAATTTTAAAAATTAATAATTTTGAAAAGTCGTAGAACAAATGTTGTTTATATTGAAGTAGAGAAGCTTCCTGCAAGAGGTGATGCGCTAATTACAAATAACCCTGTATATTTATTAATAATAATAAGTTTGGTGTTGTCTGCAGATGGTGCTGAGTAAGGAGACGGAGCTGGCGCTGTGGCAGAAGAAGACGTTGTGCGCTTGCGTGCAGTACAAGCAGGCGCTCATACACCTCGCCGGACAACTGCCGCAACTAGCCGCGCTCGCCATCGACGAGAAGTGGGTTCAAAATCTACTACATCAAATAACCTAATCAATATTTATTATATATTAATTTTTATATAATGGCAAATAATATATAATGGTTAGCCAACTTCGCCAATGTCACGTTGCAAGTTAGGCATTAACACGAAGGAATAGTTTAAAACCGGTGGACTGATATGACGAATAAGCATAAGACGATTTTAAATGATCCTTGTGAATTTAGTGAATACTAGTAGTACGCTCCGGCTTCGCACGGGTAGCCTATATAAAAAATATCATTATAATATAGCCTATGTTCAGCGCAGATAATGTAGCTTCACAACCGTGAAAGATTTTTTGAAATCGGTCCAGTAGTTTCGGAGCCTATTCGATGCAAACAAAAAAACAATCAAACCTTTCCTCTTTATAATATTATATCATTGAGTCGTCTACACTTCTACCTTTTGGGAAGTGCGGGTTAGAGTCGAACATTTGTTCCTTTCTCTGGCTTCTTCGTCGTGAGCTACAACTCACGAGTCACTAGGTTTGACCGCTTTTGCTCAGCGGTTCTTATTTTGTGCCATCATGGCACGCTGTGGTTTTGCGTATTTTGTGCTCATCAATCTCTTTACGGAGAGTCAGGTGAGCCCAGGAGCTCGCGGGGAAGTGGCCTCCAGGAAGTTAGATTGTCGGGTGCCATATGTAGTAAATAAATAAATGTCTATCTATGTAGCGCCATCTATATCGCTACATGATGAACTTCATCGTAGTCTACGAAACCGACCAACAGATGGCGACAAAATCCTAGATCGCGCAAACGAAGTTATCACGGAGTTTGAACATAAGTAATAGAACCGATGACTATCCATCGTTCCTCGGACCCCGAGTTAAAGCTCGCTCGGCGTGGAAGATCTACCCTTTTCGTTGGAGATACCACACCTATCTCCACATCTATGTCTAAGTGTGATGTGTTGTGTTGTAGCGAGCTGATGGGTGCGTCGTGCTCGGAGAGGCTCGGCCAGGCGGTGGTGGTGCTGCGCGAGTCGTGCGCGGCGCTCGCGGCGACGCGCGCACAGCACGCGCGCACGCGCACCGCACTCAACAGGAAACGGAACGCGCTGCTGGTCTGTACATACAACACTATATTATACTAGAATTATGATTTGATTTATGAATTGAATTTTTAGAACTTTTGTATAGGCCACCAAGAAATTGGTTTATCACTCTAAGGCTGAATATCATTTGCACGTACAAAACATCAAGGCCTGTTTTCGCATAACCTAACACTTCGGCGGCAAAAAATGCTATGCAATAGCTTTGCCGCTGCAGTCCCCGAGTGCCACGTCTTTTTTGACGTGACAACGTCTTATAATTCGATAGAGCCGGCTGCACGCACGAAAAAACATAACTCATGAGGCGTTCTGAGGCGTTCCATGAAGTGCAAGCGAGAGCGCGGATTATTTTACAGAACCGCTTACAATCTCGTTCGTTGACGTTGTTACGTTCAACTATCGTCAGTAAACCGGCTTTACAGACAACCAAAATTTTTTTAAAATTAAATTTGTCACTATACAGGAGGAAACCCGCAAAAAAATCGACGAGATGAAACAATCGGTGTCGCGCGAGCAGAGCGCGCTAGAGAGCGAAGTGGCGCTGGAGGGCGGCGCCGCGGCCGCCTGGAGCGCCGACCTGCACCACATCCGCGACAAGATGCAGGCGCTCGCCGCACAACAGAGGAACTATGATGCTGTACAGCTGGAATTACAGTACTGGGAGCAGCAGGACCAATTGTAAGAATATATAACAAATCTTTAATTATTAGCCCGTGGTTTGTTCTGGGTGTGGCGCCGTCTATCTCGCTACATGATACCGACCGTTGTGGCGCGGCTCAAATTGGGTATCAATGTCAACTATAAGGGCTTACGATAAATTTGAAATCCAAGAAGGCTACTACCAAAACATTTCGAATTACATTATTTTTTTCACAACTACTATTCAATAACAGGGCTTGACTACTATAATGCTTTAAACAATTTTCAAAGTCGAGGGTTCCTTGCTATTGAAGTGTTGTGTTGTAACTAAAGTTGTTGTATTGTTGCAGATGGCGTACTAAACTCGCCTCTATGCTGGAGTACATAGAATCGAAACGCGCCGAAGCGAGCCGTCTACTCGGCGCCGCGACCGAAAAACGTGCCACACTTGTCGCCGGAACTGTATCCGTGCTCACTGAAACCTTGGGGCAGTGACTACAGTCACTGCACTACTGAGGGGTGAACACCAATAGATAAGATAAATTTATTTGTTTACAACAAACTTTACATCATTATTATCTAACATTTACGGCCGGTTTCTGGAAACCCAAATCACGATTGATCCGAGTTTGACACATAGTAATTATAAGATTTTTTTCGTTGATCATCGTTCGAGAAACCGGCCGTAAGTGATACTTCCTTAGTATAACAATTCAGGATGGATGACATAGGTTAGGTACCCAAACTAGGAAGACCTGTGAGATGGCGTACCTATACCAATAAATGTAATCGTATATAAATCCTACTAATATTTATAAACGCGAAAGTTTGTATGTGATATGTATGTTTGTTATGGGGCGTCTAAACGGGCAATATTTTAAAAGATAAAAGAAAGATAAAGATAAAGAAAAGTTTATTTTTATTTATTTTTTATATATTTATTGTTTATTTTATTATTCAGAGCCGTCTGGTTTTACGGCAATTTGTGGCTGCAATTATTGGCAAACATTGCCCAGCCATCAATAAAACATTTTAGTACATTTTATGGCTGAGCAGTCAATGAGCGATTTTCCAGGGAGTGTTCCTACAATACACGATAGATGGCGCACAACGTCAAATGCATTTCAATGTCAATTGTCAACACAAAAAGTTTTCATATTTTATCTGTGGTGTGAAATTTTTGTCCTAGAAAAAATTCTAAACTGTTTTACAAAAGCTAAAAGTCTTCAATCGTGGCAGAAATCAGAAACCAGTATACAGTCTGTTGTCGTCAAAAGTAAAATCCACAAGAAGGTACACGAATGCTAAAATAAAAGCAAACAAAATTTATCAAAACGCTGAATACACCGAAACGGACGTGACAGGATGATAATGACAGCTACACGACAGAGCTACCAATAGATTAGACAGATAAAAAAGAGAGGGATTTTGATACACTATTTGTCTACTGCCATCTATCGACTATTTTAGAACTATTTTTTTTTTTTAAAAGCCATTTGGAAAATCGCTCATTGCAGGCAATATGTTGTATTTTGTCGTGGCTACACATAAAAAACATTTTGACATATCAAAAAATATGTGGCTATAATGCCGGGCCATCCTTAAAATATTGCATAGTGTGGCTGGTATTGGTAGCAATGTTGCCGGCCACAGTATTGCAGCCACAAATTGCCGTAAAATATAGCCCGTTTAGACGCCCCATAACTCTTTCACGCAAAAACTATGTAGCGCCATCTATGTCACTAGATAGATAATAGATAGAAAACGCTTATTGTACAGATAAGAATAACAGAAAATACATAAAAACAGTGTTAACATTGAATACCAAGGGCGGCCTTATCGCTTTGAGCGATCTCTTCCAGACAACCTTTGGACGGACTGTATTTAAATTACACATCGCTACATGGTGAACTACATCGTTGTCTACGCAACAGACCAACAGTAGGTCTACCATAAGTTTTTACTATACTATATTTACTATACTCGCTAGCGTCTGTAGTTAAAAAAATGTATGAAGATTTGTACAGCGCCTCTAGCGGATAGTTGGGTACTAAAATTCGTCATACTAATATTGACGTAACTACTGTAGTAAAGTCAGGCGATTTTACTGTGACATCTCATGGTAGAGGTACAGATGGCAGAAACAAGTCCTAGATCGCGATTGTTACATTTCTTCGTGTTATCCTCTCTGACATGTGACAGTAAACAAGATGATAGTCACCCATTTGATGACCATTACTTGTATCTCAAGTTTAAGCTATCTGTAGACCGTTTTAAACAATCTATAGATATCTCAATTGATCCAATGTATCAATTGGCTATGTATACATTGCAGTGCCCTTGCAGGGTGCATGTACTCACTTATAGCTACTAATAGACCTAAGCTAAAATAAAAATGTACATGTAGGCAATAAATAAATAAATAAATGTTTAGGATACTGCATTGCGGCACTCTATAGCAAACAAGGTTTACATTGTTTGTAACTAGATGGCGTTGTATTACAATTAGGTAGTATTATAACGTTTGTACTTTTATTGAATAGATTTTGAATTACAATACTTATGGAAATAAATAATGCCGGTTTTGTTCTGCTCAATTAATGTATGTAGGTTTATAATTATTATTATATGTATTTCCCATAGCATTATAATAATAGCAATCAATGCGCGATTATCCTTATATATAGTTAAATATTAATTTAAATTACCTATTATATTGAATTATTAAAGCTATGTACAACATTTGAATTCAAATTGTACATGTTTTTTTGCATAGTTGACATAGCTTCTTGTTTTTGGATTATACTTTGATGTGGTTATACTTAGATTTGTAAATAAATATTTTAAGTGTACCTACTGAGTTTAATTTTTATCATTATTTCCAAAAGTATGACGTTTTTTACAAAATATATTACAAAACAGCACATACATCTGAGTATTGTTAGTGATACTTTTATATACTTACTTATTCTTTTATTACAAATTTACGCTGAAAATACTGATGTGGGTCGTTGGTTCGATCCCAATGAGAACAAACAATAGTGAAACACTAATGTATTGTAGGTATTCAAAAAATTATTAACAGGCAGGCAGAAAATGCTAATAGCATTAGGCCCACCTTTTGTACATAATGTAACTTAGTGCAATAAAGTGTTAAATAAAATATAATAAATAGGCATTCCCTCTACCTAAGGATTTATTAAAAAAACTTGAGAGGTGTCAATGGACACCCGGATGGAACGAAGTTCATAATTTAATAACTGGCTTGCTTTCTAAGTGTATGAGAGATATAGAAACACGCGTACGCCACACAGCTTACAACTATAGCAAACAGATTAAGACCAAAAGTGGTAACGACACGTTACAACATTTGGTCTTGGGTTTTGCCCCTTTCGCAACGCGCGATAAGGAACTTCATAAAGCGCGCTCTACACTCGCGGCGCGAAACGCGTGTGTAGATGGTTTCGCGTTCACGTTCACGTTTCGCGCCGTTCCCCGTTCGTTGTCGGTTTTTTTGTCCCGCGACAAATGTTCGCTTGGTTTACGACTGCGCTTCGCGAGTGTGGAGACACACATTTAAACGCGAAGTGCACGGCGGCGGCGCGAATCGCGGCGTCAATGAGCGATTTTCCAAACAGCTTTTAAAAAAAAAAAATAGTTCAAAAAGAGTCGATAGATGGCGCTGGACACATAGTGTATATAAAAATCCCTCTCTTTTTTATCTGTAATGAATAATAAATAATCCTGGACAATCCACACAACATCATCTAGCCCCAAGCTAAGCAGAGCTTGTGTTATGGGTACTAGAAGACTGACATACTTAATACAATAACATTACATAGATAGATATTTTTTATTATACATATAAATACCCAGAACACCCAGAATAAATATTTGCAGAACATACAAACATTTATTCCAAGGCGGGAATCGAACCCGCAACCTTCCGCGTCGCAGGCGGACCTTCGCCCGCCGCGCCACATCGGTTGTCGTCTATTGGTAGCTCTGTCGTGTAGCTGTCATTATCATCCTGTCACGTCCGTTTCAGTGTATTCAGCGTTTTGATAAATTTTGTTTGCTTTTCTTTTAGCATTCGTGTACTTTCTTGTGGATTTTACTTTTGACGACAACAGACTGTATACTGGTTTCTGATTTCTGCCACGATTGAAGACTTTTAGCTTTTGTCAAACAGTTTTGAATTTTTTCTAGGACAAAAATTTCACACCACAGATAAAATATAAAAACTTTTTGTGTTGACAATTGACATTGAAATGCAATTGACGTTGAGCGCCATCTATCGTGTATTCTAAGAACACTCCCTGGAAAATCGCTCATTCACAGCAAGAATCGAGGGCGAGTGTAGATCGCGCTTTACAAAAATACTATGTATGTATGTACATACTCAAAAGAATCGCAGCCGTTCACTATGAGCATAGCATGCAACGCCAATGAATAACATTCCATTGATTGGGAATTGGGCCTCGTTAACACCTTCGTTGAGCGACGCTTGTCCATGTTGACTCGGACTTGACCCAACAGGACAAAATTCATTGTGCATGTTGGGATGTGTTGTGTAACATTCATTTGTGGCACTTAAGTGGCGCGGTCGCAACGAACACGTCCGCCATGTTTTACTCATTTTTAAGTTTGAATTTACTTTTCGTTATTGTTCGCTCTTATGAAAACTGCGATCTCAAACTCACCGATCTAGATCGGAACGAAGTGAACATTGAAAACTATTGCAAAACAAAACCGTGCGTTGTCAAATGCTGTGCCAAAAACGAAGTGATACACATTTATAATAAAACAAGAACTTGCAAAAATATAGAAGATCTTAAAAATCTTCTTCACAATAATTTGACGAAAATTAATTTCGATTACTCGGATCTAGATATTTTCAAAAATGATATCTACAAGTCTTCGGACGGCGAAGTGTCGACGAAGAAGTTCAAGGATTTTAATGTGCTGCACAGCGATATTTATATGGGAAATGAATCTTGCTCAATTTGGATAAAAAAAATAAAAATTTTAGAGGTACGTATGCTGTAAGTATATATATACCACGAGGATTTCAAACATGCATGTTATTGTTTTATATCAAAACATTATACTTAGTAGTAAATAAAGCTTCAACTTATTAATAAAATGGATAACTTAGGGATTAGATACTCTCGTTAACAATTTATTAGAACTTTTTGGTTGGATACCTATAAGTAGGTACTTATCTAATATTTTCTTCCGTCTGAAATCAAAAAGGTGATATGTGTAGGTAGATGTTAGTGATGTGCCGGATCGTCAAAAATGCATATCCGCGGATACGGATACGGATGTCTGGTCTCAAGATTCGCGGATACGGATAAAGATCTTTGTTTTCTCACTCAGTCGGTGTCGGCGCGTGTAATAGTGATCTCATAAGATAGTCGATTTAATATATTTGAGTATATCGGCATTGCCTATTGGCCAAATATTTCAAAATTACCATCATCATCATCATCGACCTATATTAGCCTACTGCTGGATGGTCTCTACCAAGACGCGCCTTAAAGCCCGGTCTTCGGCTCTTCTCTTCCAGTTTTTCCCGACGATATGTGGTTCTAATGATTGTTTTCAGAAAGGCACGCTGGTGATACCATCTCCAAATCATTACGAATATTGGATGCCGCGGGAAACTCCGCTTTTCTGTGTGGATATGGCAATCGGAACAAAAAATAGTACACCGACATTTACTTTCTTTTACAAGGTTAAAATAAATGATGTGAAATCATTGGATATAAAGAACTATTTTATTGCGATTTGTAAGTATACCTACTCTACTACCAAGTTATTTCGGGGACCTTCATGAAAAATAATAATAGAGGTTTCTAGATTGTTTGATGAATCTTATCTTGAACATTTCTTTACAAAGGAGAGCGAGTTTTTTTTCAACTATATAGGTACCTAGATAGGTTATATGTTTAATGATTAAAATTCTCTTTCAGGTATGTTGATCTCCTCATTCTTTCTTATTCTGGTGCTCGTGGTGTATTCTATCTTGCACCAGCTGAGAAACATTCAAGGAATGTTACTATATGCGTATGTGGCAACACTATTGATTATGTACCTCCTGAAAGCTACGTCTATCTTGATCAGCATGAAGGGTATTGCGGATTGTGTTCTCATAAGTGAGTACAGCGATTTTAATACTTATCTACTACTATCTTATTAATTTTTTAGTCATTTGTTTTACCCTGAATGCTCTGTACCTCTACCATGAGTTGTCACAGTAAAATCGGCTGACTTTACTACAGTAGTTACGTCAATAATAGTATTACGAATTTTAGTACCCAACTATCCGCTAGATGCGCTGTACAAATCTTCATACATTTTTTTAACTACAGACGCTAGCGAGTATAGTAAATATAGTATAGTAAAAACTCATGGTAGAGCTACAGCAGACTAGTTTTATCTACACCAAAGATAATTAAATTGGTTAAAAATTGGGTAACTGGGTAAATCATATAGTGCGAGATACAGTATAAGAAATATATCTCTCATCTATTTAATAGCTCACGATAAGAAAAAGAGAATGCTTTTGAAAAGAGGGAGAGTTAAACGCAATCGTTTCCTAATTCCACTCAACTTGTTTTTGGGTTTGGGTTTTTTTAATCTTTGTAAGTCGTTAGTTTGTTCTTATTGTTAGTAAATAATAGATTAGGGAATATATTTCTTATACCGGATCTTACACCATTATTTTATTGATTGAAAATATATTATAGAGAAGTATTAACATAAAAAAGTACTTAATAAAAAAATGATAAAAATAATTAGGTATTGCTAAGACTTTGGGTGGTGTAAATGTTGTAATGTTATGTATATTTATTCAGCTTTACTAAATAATTACTAAAATAAAATAAAATATAATATAATTTAATTGTTGTAAGTACTTTATGATGAAGTCATGATGATTCAAATTACTAATCACTAATCAGTCACAATACCATTGTTTATTTATAGTTGATTGCGGTATTGCGGCACGTATTTTGATAATAAATTTATTTATTAGTAACAAATTGTTACTAACTGTAATAGACACGTAATAGATACTTAATACTTGTAATAGATACGTCATTTAAATAGGTAGGTAGGTACGTGACTTATATAATTAATTTTTAATTACTTAAATAAAATAATTTGAATATTATGTTTAATCAAATGCTGTTAGTAATTGTAAGGAATTAAGGTTTATTATTATTATTATAATGTGTTTGTATTTTCAGGTCAGTTTATATATTTCTTCATCCTCGCTTCGTTCTTCTGGCTGAAACTTATGTCTTTTGATATTTGGTGGACGTTCAGGTAGGTTACTCTTCTTCGTCGCATTCTTCATTACTGAAGGTCGTGCCCGTCTTGAAATGTCCTAGTAGAGTTGTCGACTAGCTTTCTCCATGCTGTTCTATCCTGAGCCTCCCTCAATGCAACGGTGACAGGAAGCCCAGTAAGAGATTTAACTTGGTCAGACTTGGTGGTAGGTGATCGGCCGCGAGGTCTTTTTCCGTCTACTTTTCCTGTTACAACCAGCTTTAGGTAGGTTACACTACCAATAATATACTTCGGTAAACACCTTTTATTTATTTATTTATTAAATAGGACATTCAACGAAAAAAACACATATTGAAACATATCTTGGCTAAGGTCTTAAATCTACGTGTTCATTCAATTAAAGAATGCCACAGCATGCACAAATATAAAAACTCAAGCTGCGTGCTTCGGGTTCAAACAAAAAATCTAAATCAATAATAGTTTATGTTTATTCAGTCACATCACATTTACAAAAAAATGTATACAACGTGTAACGTAATACCCTTATAATAACTAAGCCCGAAAAGGCTTAGTTTGGGACTGAATATTGGGATGAATATTTACCCCTTATCTTATAAAAAGTTAGCGTTGACTTTAAGTCATCATTACGTATGGTAATTAGTACTTCAAGTCTGCGCTAACTTTTTATAAGATAGATCGTTAATATTTTAGAGGTACAAGAAAACTTCGGGACATACATCGTCGCGGGATCAACGTTAAGATGATGATATACGCTAGTTACGCGTTCGGTGTGCCTGCTGCTATGACCATCTTCGCAGCCATTATGGACAAGCAAGATCTACCGCCACTCGTCGTCAAACCAATGTTTGAGAAATGCTTTATATCTGGTACGTGGATTCCGGCGAGATAAAGCGATTGGAATAAATACATTTCAATAAATAACAATAAAATAACTAGTAAACATGAGAAGAGCCGAAGACCGGGCTCAGTGGCGCGTCTAAGGAGACCAACGTCCAGCAGTGGACTGATATTGATGATGATGGTTTATTATGCGATTTCGTGTTGCACGTTTTGAAAAAGCCCGTGCAGAGTTCTCATTGTGAGAGCAAACATTTTATTATCCAAAAAAAACAGGCCATGTTTTAAAACAAAATATTAAAAAGTGTTTAAAGTCGTTGAACAAACTTTTGTTGAGATTGGATCGAGATGTCCAAACCAACATTGATTTACTTACAGTTTTATAATACATAGGTACTAGGTGTAGAATGGATATAGGTGTATGTATAGGATGGACCGTGTAAAGTTTTCGTCACGTTTCAAATTATTTTAAGCTCAATTCTAATTAACTTTCATACTGAAGTGTCTTCTCTTCCTAAGACTTTAGTTATGATTCAGGCTTAGGTAGATAGATAGATTCGTTTATTGCAGGTTACAATTAAAGGTCATAAATGAAGATTAGAGCCGAACATGACCCGCTGGGCACCACATTACAACTTTTACGGCCGGTTTCTCGAACGATGATCAACGAAAAAATCAATTAATTACTATGTGTCAAACTCGGATCAATCGTGATTCGGGTTTCCAGAAACCGGCCGTTAGGTACCTACATATTCAAAGAAACTTGAGGCTTATAAATGATTCCTCAGACACATTTTTCGTGTACCTGTACGTGCCGCTGATGATTCTAACGGGCTGCAACTGCCTGCTGTTCGTGATGACCATGTACAACATCTGGCTCATCCGCCGCAACATGGCCAGCTTCGACAAGACGGCGGTCAAGAAGAATAACAATAATCAGAACAGGTAAAACACTAAAAACTGCTCGTTTATTGCATATCTCCTATTTCTCTGTTCTCCTTTAAGGCGTATAGCAAGGGTCACCAATAAGTTTCGCTCGGGGTCCATTTTAAGAAATGAAATGACCGCCCCGCGGTCCACACGATTCATAAAAAAAAAATTACAAAGGTATTTTATTTACATATCAATGAGAAAAGTGTCATTTTTTAATGTTGATTTATATGTCTGAAGTTTGGAGTGGAATTGGTGCAAACTATTAACATTAGCGTATAGTATACGCTATATGACGACGGATGCGCAGCGAAGGTCCGCCTGCGACGCGGAGGTTGCGGGTTCGATTCCTTATCGAGAATATCTATCTATGTAATGTATTGTATTAAGTATGTCAGTCTTCTAGTAGGTACCCATAACACAAGCTCTGCTTAGCTTGGGGCTAGGTGATGTGTGTCATTGATTTTATTGTTACAGGTTCATGCTGTACATAAAGCTATCTTCTCTAATGGGCGTGTCCTGGATCCTAGAAATAGTTCAGGTTAGTCCTTTACCAGCAAATTCCCAATTATTCGAGTTGCATTGCGCGGTGAAACGGTCAGCTGGTGCGATCATGTTGTACTTGACTAGCAGTGTACCTATCTACATGTAAGAATCTTGTTGTAGTGCAATATCTCACAGAACTTGTATTGAGGAAAATGCTCGATTGATCCGTTAATTACTAAATACACCCTTTAAACGAGTCTGAGCAAATGGAATTTCTGATTAATAAATATTCATTTCTGCCATTTATTTTGCTTATCAGATACATATTTAAAAACTTAAGGCGGGTTTTCATTGACAACTCTTTTGAAAAAAAAAGACGTGTGGCACTCGGGGACTGCCGCGGTAAAGCAGTTTATGCATGCGCAGATTCGAAATAACTAAACGGTTATTTCGTTACGGAATTTCGGGATTCAGTCTCCACGCTCTAGGCCCGCGACAGAAGTTATGAAGCTAAAAATAATTGAAAAAAAGGTGTATTTCCAAAAAAGTTTTCTATCACAAATCTAGTCCTCAGTACCTACAAGCTTTGCTTAGGTTGAGGCTAGAGTGTGATTTGTCCATGTATTTATTATTATTATACAATTCAACATATAGGTCTGTCTATACTTAGTGCTTAGTCAGAGGTTGCATTTTAAAACTCCCTACTCTCAAGCCGAGAGTCGTCTCTCGGATATCCTCCTATTTTGTATGGATATCCGAGAGACGACTCTCGGCTCGAGAGTAGGGAGTTTTAAAATGCAACCTCGGACCAAGCCCTCGGATGCTGTCTTTGTGTATACGAAACGTGTTTTATTTGTTGACGACCGATGCGATGTGGCGCGGTGGCCGATGGTCCGCCTGCGACGCGGAAGGTTGCGGGTTCGATTCCCGCCTTGGGATAACTGTTTGTATGTTCTGCAAGTATTTATTCCGGGTGTTCTGGGTATATGTATAATAAAAAATATCTATCTATGTAATGTGTTGTATTAAGTATGTCAGTCTTCTAGTACCCATAACACAAGCTCTGCTTAGCTTGGGGCTAGATGGTGTTGTGTGGATTGTCCAGCATTATTTATTTATTTCTAGATGCGTCTGCCCGACGAGTCAGTCCCTCTCTGGCTGTTTATAATGCTGAATGCATACAACGTGCTGATAGGTGTCGTGATATTCTTCTTGTTCGTGTTCAAAACGAATATATTCCTGATGCTGTGCAAAAGGTACAAATCAGAGAACGACACGCAAACAGGCAGGTCAGTGGGGATGTCTACCGTGCCGGATTATCGTCGTAAGTTTATTTCTTTTAGATAAATGAAGTCATTTTCATTATACTTTCGGACGTGCATCATTATACCTTGACATCCTCACTCTGCCCTGTACCCCAAGTACGAGTTCGTGC
Organism: Ecliptopera silaceata; assembly: GCA_932527185.1. Classification (NCBI taxonomy): domain Eukaryota; kingdom Metazoa; phylum Arthropoda; class Insecta; order Lepidoptera; family Geometridae; genus Ecliptopera; species Ecliptopera silaceata. Next base: position 1,125,570 of record OW052210.1, read on the forward strand.
ACACACAGATCGTACAGACGCAATCGTCGAGCGCCACCGGTTTTGTATGGAAATTCAAGCAGCGCGCCTAGCAGATTTCTTGAGAAGCTTGGATTTCCATACAAAACCGGTGGCGCTCGGCGATTGCGTCTCTGTGATCTGTGTGTGCACAGACTCGTTCTTGTGGTACTGTTTCTACTCTCAAATCATCAAATTAAAAAAAACTCTTAGTTAACAAATTGCAATTAACTTTGTTTCACCTTCTCTCATTAAGCTAATTTTTTATCATTTTAATAACATCACTTTACATTGTTATAAAAAAGCGTCTACGCTATCTAACAAAGTTAAAATCGGATTGATTGAAGAATATTTCACATAGCTTAGTTAATGACTAGATGACGTGTGAAAGGTCAATTAATATTAATTTGTCTCGTTCGAACTAGAACCAACACTCCAAGGTCTGTTGCTGATGACAGATAAAAATCTTTATTGTAGGTACTTATGCACACAAAATCCTGCTAATGTTATAAATGCAAAAGTTGTATGGATGTTTATTTGATAGACGTCACAGCTCAGTTGGTAGTAGCTCTGCCTTCCATGCTGCGGTTCGTGGGTTCGATTTCCAGAGCAAATGTTTGTGTGTTGAACATAAGTTTTTGTTCCGTTTCTTATTATGTAGGTATGTATTTACAAAAAAAATGATTATAAGTATGTATTCTATCAGCAATCTAGTTTCCATAGTGGGTAGGTACAAGATTACAATGGGCGTCCTTATCGTTAAAAGCAATCTCTTCCAGACAACCTATTGCCCTGCTACTGGTGTAGTAGCTGCGTTCATATGTATTTGTTAAATCAATGAAAAAATTATTTGCAGGTTCAAAATTGAGAAGTGGGCTGATCGTCACTTCAAGGTAACTTCCAGCACCAGAACTGACATAAGCAAGAGTTCTAAGTCTTACAGCAGAACCTATAGCCGGACCAGGTCTACCTCGGACTCCGATGGAGATGACACAGCCGTCAAGAAGATTGAGCTGGGGAATGGCAAGGAAATTCTAGAAGTGACGGGTACTGACGTCTAAAAGTAAAGTGACATACCTACTAAAGTATCGTAAATTAGTGTTTACTGAGGGCTTACGATTTGGCTAGCGTGGCGGGTCGCACATGAATGAGACTAGCACAGAACCGTGGAGAGTGGCACAAGAAAAGGGAGGCCTATGCCCAGCAGTAGTAGGCGAACGAAATCTCACTGCGGATGATGATGATGAGGGCTTAGTCCGATGTTGCATTTGCAAAACACCCTACTCTCGAGCCGAGGGTCGTCTCTCAGATATCCATACAAAATAAGGACATCCGAGAGACGACTGTCGGCTCGAGAGTAGGGAGTTTTAAAATGCAAACTCGGACTAAGCCCCCTGAGGGCTGAGCACGGATAAATGTGACAATCGTAAACTTAACGTATACGATACTGCGCACTAACGCTGCAACGTTCGTAAAATCTGATGACTCGACGACTCAGTTCACGCCGGCATTATTGTAAGTTATAAGTAGATACGCAAAAGTACCTATAATGATCTTATAGGTAAGTGAGATAGATTTATAGTAAAAATAATGCTCAAATTATTATGCATTATTATTAAGTGATAAAATGATCATGATGAACTTAGGTGATAAACACAAAATAATGAGGCATGTGATTGATCTCATATTTCTATATCAATTTTCATAGAAACAAGAAGTTTGTTGTCTCTATGTATGTATGACTGTTTTAATGCTGTTTTTCGGTAGAAAACTGCCAATACGTAGTTAAGTTGAAAAAACATCCTACTAATATTATAAACGCGAAAGTTTGTATGGATGGTTGGATGGATGAGCGGATGTATGTTTGTTAAGGTACTCACAAACGTGCTCATTACTAGCACGAAAGCATGCTTTTATTGAGCAAGTGCTCATTATTAGCACGTGTGTAATGTAATGAGCATGCTTATTTATAGCGTGCTCAAAAATCAAACGACGTTTGATTTTCGAGCATGCTACCCGAGGCGCGGGTAGGTGGGGCAGTGCATGCTAATTTTAAGCAAGCTTATTAGCATGCTTTTTTTGAGCACGTCTGTCAGTACCTTTACTCTTTCATGCCAAAACTAGTAAATGGATTTTAATGAAACTTTACAATAACGTAGTTTATGTATCAAGATAACACAAAGTATAAATATATTGTGTGATTTATCCAAAATATAACGATAATAAGATGAAAGCGCTCGTCAGCGGGAATTAACTAGTTTGAACTAATATCAATTATTAATAAAATAAATAACTTGATAACTATTGTTTAAGTACCGCACCGGTTTATGTATAAAACTCGTTATTCTACGCAAGTAGGTAAAAGTAATATTACAAATAATAGAGGAAAGTATTATTGTCTATTAAAAATACCTACTTAATTAAAGTTTATTTATAGCTACCGATAGGCATTTACGATTAATTGACCGGGATTTCTAAAAGTGGTGTTTTACAATATATAAAGGAAAATAACAATTAATATTTTATCCCCATAGAACCCCATTAACTAGAAACTTAAACGAACAAAACAGGATGAAGTGGTATTAAAATGATATTAAATACTTATTATATTGAAGAATATCCTCAGGGATATTGTACTATATTCGACTTAATTTTTCAAATTAAAATTACATATAGGTAAATAATAATCATTTATTCTGCAAAAATGTATTTAACAGACTTCAATCGTGATAACGTATATTTAGTTATATTTTCACAACTATCACTAACTCTACCATGAGTTTTTACAATCTATACCTACTCGCTAGCGTCTGTAGTTAAAATGTATGAAGATTTGTACAGCGCCTCTAGCGGATAGTTGGGTACTAAAACTCGTATACTAATATTTACGTAACTACTGTAGTAAAGTCAGGCGATTTTACGGTGACAAGACAACTCATGGTAGAGGTACTGTACAACCAGTCTCTTCCTGAGACTGCTAGCTATCAAGCAATAGATAATACATACTTTATTTTTTTTTGTATAATTAAATATTTAATCACCTAGGTAGATATGTATTCCAACTTGTGAACTTAGTTCGTAGATTCTAAATGATCCTTGTGATTTTACTGAATAAAGTAATTTTAACTTTGACTTAGTTTGTAAAATAGTTTAGTTTACAACTTAATTCTGTTTTGAGAAGTCAAAAACATATATGCATACCTACACTTATCCACAATATATACCGGTCACTTTATTACATGTACGTACTTACATCCAGTTTTACGAACAAAAAAAAAATAAACAAGATGTCACATTCGCCATCTTGTCTATTTCTAGATCGCGCTAATGAAGCGTTTTGCGTGTTACGTGACTTACGTGCGTGACTCACGATAGAGGTTATGAACTTAAAACAAAGATTACTCAAAAAGTTTTATCCTGATCTTTATGAAATTTATAATGTAACCACCTCTGAAGTATGTCCTACCGATTAAAAAAATAATCATCAAAATCGGTTCATAATTGGTGGAGAAATTAAGTCGGTAAAATGAACTTATTTAGGTAATTATATAGAAATTTTGTCATCACGCTTTAAGATTTAAAGTGTACTTACCTACCTCATGAGTATTTAATTTGAAATTTTTCCCGGAGTTAGTCTACTACTAATTAACTTCTGTTGTACAATTAGTTTTAATATATTTTAATTAGTTTTTAGTACATTTTATAAATTGTCAGCATATATAGCCTATTTTATTATATTTTATTTAGTAGATTATATCAATATAAATGAGACTTATATACTTACGTTAATTAGGATTAAGAATAACACCAAATATAGTCAAATTAAAAATTGTTTATTTTCACCTAATCACCATTTCGACACTAGCTTCCACTCTTTCGCAAAGTTCCTTCAGATTTTGTTGTCGCCAGATGTGTCCTGGTTTCCCCTTCTTCTTCTTTATTTCTGTGATCTTCGGCGGCGCGGGAATGGCAGGCTTGAAAGACATCTTTGAACCATCGTATAGATTGAATACTTGGACGGGCGATCTGAGAAGGAAAAAAATATTAAATTTGTATGTTTTAACATAATTTGACAGGGGTTACAGCTCAGTTGGTAGTAGCTCTGCCTTCCATGCTGTGGGTTCGATTCCCACCCAGAGCAAATGTTTGTGTGATGAACATAAATATTTGTTTTATGTCTGGTCTATGTATGCTATGTATAAGTATTCTACTAAGTAGTGAACCCCAGCTGTCTCTTGCTCCGTTAAACCCTTTTCAAATAAGCAGCACCTCTCTGGGACGGTAGCGTCACTCGCAGCTTGCTTAGTTCTTGAATCAAGCATCACTTCGTAACGTCTTACGTATTAGGTCAAGAGTCACCAATTAGTTTTGCTCGGGGTCCATTTTGAGAAATAAAATGGGGTTCGGGGTCTACATATTTTATAAAACATAATAATTATTGAACAAAGGTAATTACGGAAATCATAAAGGTATTATTATTTACATATCAATGGGAAAAGTGACATTTTTAATTGTTGATTATCTGTTTGAAGTTTGGAGTGGAATTGGTGAAAACTATTGACATTACTCGTTCCTTCGCCCGGAATTTTTCGAATTAACGTCAACAAATACATATATGTACCTACTGCGGGGTATACATTTTTTCGGATCCGCATTTAATCGGTCGACGGTCCGTATGCGGACCGCAGTCCGCCATTTGGTGTCCCCTGTACCAGGTGGTAATATCGGTAATGTGACTGACAGTTTGCTCAACTCTTCAATTAAGCATTACTTCACACTCTCTTATGTACTAGGTGGTAACACTGGTAACATCGTAGCGACTCACAGCTTGTTCAGCTCGTGCGGTAGGGCTCCGCGCGGCAGGGCCCGGGCGGCGGCGCGTACGGTGGGATGGTAGTGCCGTGCGAGCGCACATAACTCGAACAGCTTGGCGGCGTGCGCGGCGCTGTGCTCGGGGCTCGCGGCCAGCGGGTCGAACACCCCCGACCCGTACGACTCCTCGTCTTCTAGTAGCATCGCTACCGCTTTGCTTTGCTGGTCAAGTGGAAGATAGATATGAAATGAAATTGAAATTTATTTTTATTGCTTAAAATGTGGTCAATTTACAGATGTATAATATCAGAAAGCAGGTTCAACACATTTCACTTAGACTTAGCATGCAGTTAAATTAATTCTTCTTACATACTAGGTAATCCTAGGTGCCAGTTCCACGCGACTAAAGCCTAGAAGAACTGTGGGTTCGGTTCCCACCCAAAGCAAATGTTTGTGTGATGTACATCATTGTTGTTTGGGTGTTACTATGTATGTACATGTATTTCCAAAATTAATTATATAAGTACTATGGGAACTAGATTGCTGATAGAAATCAGCAATCTAGTTCCAAAGTTCAAAGTACAAGCTTTGCTTAATTAGGAACTAGAGCGCGATGTGTGTCCATGAATATTTATTTATTTTATTAACCGACGAAAAAAACGGAGGAGTTTCTCAAGTCAACGCGTATATTTTTTACGTTTTTATTTACCTGAGCCAGTTGATGTATCAACACTAGACAGGCTAGTGCTCCATTATGCAGTAGTTGAGTGGCCAGTGTTGCCAGTCGTTTCGCGAAGGATTGCAGCACGGCGGTTGAAACGCGACGTGCGCGCGCGCAGATCTGTGTGATCGCTTCGAGGATTATTTTCGCGTCGTCGTGGGTACTGCCTGTGGACATTTTATTATTGTTTATAACATTGTAAACAGTTTCAGATAATGTTACTTCATGCTAAGGCATTTATTGTATGTCAGTATTTGAATTATATACTTCGAAATAACGCTTAGATGTACTTATATTAATATTATATTTAAAAAGAAAATTTATTATGTAAAAAAACCAGCCAAGAACTTGCCTACGGAAAATTCCCTGTTAAGAAAATCACGTTTTTGTTTCGCCAGGTAGAAGACCAAGCTAGAAACTACCTAGATCCTAGGTTTATTATCTACCTCTGGTCGCGTGGAACTGGCACCTAGAATCATCTAGTATGTTAAACGATTCTTATAGATCCTTGTGGTTTTATTGGTGAGAAATATTTCATTGATTGATTCACCCGAATTAACGTTGAGCATGTTAGCATAAAGATGCGCGTGGAACTTGGCCGGGTCTACGTTCAGGGAGTCTCCGGAGCCTGCGAGGATCGCCAGCACAGTTCTGACGCACAGCAGCTTCTCCCGCGGCGCTATGTCCTCGTCCGTCAGCAGCTGGCCCAGGATGGACACCAGGTCCGAGTAGTACTCCAGGTTTATAACGTGCGTGAACCTGGAAAGGGGGATGATTATAATCAATTGGGTAAGCTTTTGATTGCTACTGATTTGGATCAGTTGAGCGGCGCGTCTTGGGAGAGACTTACGTCCAGCAGTGGACTGATGTAGGTTGATGATGATGATGACCACACCTACCTCAAGTACGATAAGTAAAAAATCAATAAACCTTATTCTTAGATGTGTTGTACTTATGTGATTATGTTAGGTACTCAACTATCTTGATGATAATATTAATTTTTATTTCAAAAACGTTAGGTCTATACATAAAATATAAATTTTGCACTAAATCTAATAAAAACAGAAAATATATAAGTCCATATTAATTTTGCATTAAACATCTGAAAATCAACATTTATGATTCTTAAACTACTCAACAAGCGCAACAAGCTGAGGCTGTGCCCTGGGCTGGCTCAGCTTGTTTGCTGCCCCGCAATAGGCAGAATTATAAATAAATAATGCTATACTTAGCGAGTCCATTGAGCGCGGCGGCGAGTAGACGCGAGCGCGGCGCCGTCTTCAGCAGACGGAAGTAGATGTGGAAGACGGCGCGCGTCACATCGGCAAGCAGCCGCCGCCGCGACAACTCACTCTCCTGCGCCTCCGTCTCTAACAACTCACGCTCCACCTCCTTCAGCTTCTTGTTACGCTGCGAATAAATATATTCAAAAAATGGTTGTCTGTAAAGTCGGTTTACTGACGATAGTTGAACGTGACAACGTCACTTCATGGAACGCCTCAGAACGCCTCATGAGTCATGTTTTTTCGTGCGTGCAGCCGGCTCTATCGAATTATAAGACGTTGTCACTTCAAAATAAATCGTCGTGATCGTAGAACAAGAATGGATGTGCAAAACTGCACTGGTTTACAAGAGAGCATTTTTTTTTATTTCAGGCTCAGTGCCGCGTCTTGGGAGAGACCTACGTCCAGCAGTGGACTGCTATAGGTTGATGATGATGATAAAATTTTTTCATTACATTTTATGCCATAACTTTAATACGGTTACGCCTATCAACGTGAATAGACAAGTTGCTATGTGTATAGCCTTTTACAAAATAGCATACAAAATAAATTAGATAATGAAATAAAAAAAAGTCAAAAAGTCACACATCCGTCTATGTTCTACGATGATGACGAAATATTCATGGACTGTTCAAAGATCACACTCTAGGCCCAAACTTAGCAAAGCTTTCACTATGGGAACTAGATTGCTGATAGAATACTTATATAGGGTTTACAGGAGGGGTGGACCAAAAGCAACAGGGCGATTGGGACGCTCAATGCCTATCGATATAGCCCCCATGTCACCCTGTTGCTTTTGGTCCACCCCTCCTATTACACCCTGTATACATATTTTTTTGTACATACATAGAATACATAGTAACACCCAGACACAGAACTAATATTTAATAATAATGCTTTGCTCAGTTTGGGACTAGAGCTTGATAAGAGAAATGTCAGTAACTATTAATTTATTAATTCTCATGACCATTCGCATACTCCCAAAAACACTGGCCCAGAAACACTTTACTAAAGAGTAACTACACTTCACGTGGAATAAGGGCAGGGGAATGATGAAACTAAAGATGTTACTAAAAATACGATAATAAAATCAAACCTTCTTCTCCTTCTTAGACAGATTAACGATCCGTTTCTTATGCTTCTCGTCCTGCTTCTTCTTGTGCTTGATGTCGGCCTCCAGGTCCATGTCGACGTCCCGTATCCTGAGGGTCAGCAGACAGTCCAGCGCTGACGGCACCAGACGCTCGCCGCGACGCTTTACCAACTGGTTGATGAGACGGACTATCTGGGGATTTCATTCGCGGTTAAATTGAATGAGTCATTATAATTCTAATATTATTATATACTAGCTTACCCGTGCCCACTTCGTTGGGCATAATCCGTTTTTTCTCCGATTCACTTTGCAAAACGGACTACCACGTAAAAGCATTTTTATTTTTCGGTTTTTATATAGCCTATGACACTCAGTAATAATGTAGCTTTCTATTGGTGAAAGAATTTTTAAAATCGGTTCTGTAGATCCCAAGATTACACCTTACAATTTAACAAATATACAAACACACAAACTTTACCTCTTTATAATATTAGTATAGATATTATATAATTCTAATATTATTAATTTTGTGTTTTATTTTCATTATAAGTATAACAGCGGGCAAATCAAAAAGAATTATATCCAAGCCAATATCATATGATTTTTATCTTTCATTTCCTAAAGTTTTCATTATTTAATAGTTCTGATAGCAGCCATTTTGACAGGCGTCACAGCTCAGTTGGTAGTAGCTCTGCCTTTCATGCGTCGTGGGTTCGATTGATGTGTTAAAGTGATGAACATAAACATTTGACACAGCTGTCACTATGTATTCTATGTACGTATTTACAAAAAAAAATGTATATAAGTATTCTTTCAGCAATCTAGTTCCCATGATACAAGCTATGCTTAGTTTGGGACTAGAGTGTGATGTGTGAATATTTTATTATGTGTTTATAAGACTTTGCTATTGTCATTGTCAGTAACAAGTTTTACTATTTTCGCACTAGATGGCGTTGTATCAACTATTGATAAAATCATTGATCAAAGAGTTCCTATGTGATAAATTGTGACTATTTTTGAGTTTTTTGACATACATTTTATTCTTATTATTTTTCCTTTTGACATTTTTATTTTATTTTATTGTTAGTAGTCATGTTAATGCTTATAATTTTGAATTGTTAAATAATAATTAATTAAATAATTTCAATTACAATGACATAAAATTTTTGCACGCCTTGACGAGGCAGAATGTACGGAGAATGAATTAATTTATGAATAAGAACTATTGTACCTACATTGTATGCAAATAAATAAATGATTATGATTATGATATATACTCACAGTAAAAGTGATCTCTCCTTTCTTGTCCTCTTGAAACACAGAAGAACACGCCTCCGTGACTATCTCTCGCGCCCGGCTCTCCCTGCAGTCCAGAAACGGTATGATGCTCTGCGCTATGTTGGTTGAATAGTTGAAGTTTGGCCGTGATACTAGGAGACTCGCCATACATTGGATAGATACTATTGCTAAGCTGATTGCTGATTCGTCTGGTCTCCTGTGAACAGAAATGTAAAATCATTTACTGCTTCTTTTTAGATGTAGTCATACACTTATTTTGTAAAATCAGGCAATTACCGCGGGTAAAAATGACATTGGCAGAAGACAAAATTGTGCAATAGTAAAGAAATATATATTATATCCGACGTTTCGGCTAAGTTATATATACTCTCGCATACAATGAGATCTGAACGCGAAATTTAAAAAATTCTAAAACTGCACAGTATGATTATTCTTCTGTTTATGCTATATTGTACAGTTTCACTATAACCATATATATCATATAATTCATTAGTTTTAGATAAAATAAAATAATACTGGACCTCATCAACGCCACAAATGAGTAGCGAAGATAAAGAATAGAAGTGGCTAAGTTTTATTCGAACTTGGTTTGAAGTTGTTATCGTTGTACCGCATTGACACGTAAGAAGAAGAAGAAGACGTTTTAGATAAAGAGTCAGATCTCGTAAGATATAAAAAAATACAATTTTGAGTTGTTTTTTTTTTAAATAAATTATTTGTGTGGAAAAATGATAATATTCCCTCATTACCGATACCTATGAAACACTTATAAATTGAAATTTTCAGTATAGTTACCTTGTATCTCCTTTCTTCCTTCGCAGCACCCCACTCGCCTTCTCTAGTCTCTGCAGGTACCGTTTGTAGAACTCTAGGAGTTCCTTCTCGTATTTGTATAAAGATAGCGTATCCTTTTTTACTGCAAACATAATTAGGATAAAATATCTAGGTGTGTAATTTGAACAGGTATGTAGGCTTAGCGGTCGTAATAAATACGGCTTTTATTGTTAAACTTACTAATAAAGTAATTATAAAACCTAAAAAAATATTTTGTGTTATGGGAGTTTAGATAATAAGGTAGCCTGCAGGACGATAAAAAAAATGTTTTTTATAAGTGCAATGAATATTTTTTTTTATACATGGATATTTCATAGATATCTAATTTCATTTATTTTTGTAATTAGCAAAGCCCAGACAAAGAACAAACGTGTGTTTGCAAATAAATTTAAGTATCTTTTTTTATCTCAACATTAAATTCTTGTGAGATTCAGATTTTGCTTATGTAAAGGGTAGTGTATACATACATTTGACATCAGAATAGTCCTGATGTCTCAGCATGTAGTCCGGCAATATATCCCGAAACACTTCGCACGCGGAGAGCGATGCGAGCTTCCTCACCGAGTGTAGGTTCAGTGCTCCGTCCTTGAGCCGCTCTTCCATTAAGTATAGGATCGGGAATAGATTCTTCAGCTAAAAGATTATAAATAATAAATAATGCTGGACAATCCACACAACATCATCTAGCCCCAAGCTAAGCGGAGCTTGTGTTATGGGTACTAGAAGACTGACATACTTAATACAATACATTACATAGATATTTTTCATTATACCTGCATATAAAATACCCAGAACACCCAGAATAAATATTTGCAGATCATACAAACATTTATCCCAAGGCGGGAATCGAACCCGCAACCTTCCGCGTCGCAGGCGGACCATCGACCACCGCGCCACATCGGTCGTCATAAGGTTTGTATTGTCGCAAACCAAAGATGAAATTACCAAAACTACAACATATTTGCACTGTGGACTACCTACTGGTAACGCTGTCGTATCGGTATGATTATACCAGTATTTTCAGCCCATCCGAAAGAAGATCGAGCATGTAGGAAGTAGGAAGATCTCTTTTCTTAGGAGCACAAGTGATACAAGGCGTGGAAGATCTTTTCTTCTCATAAACAAAGTTTTCAACATTTTTCTCCGTTAGTCAACTCTAATTGCCGGGAATCAGTGGGTGAAAGTCGCAAGGGACCGAAAAGAATGGCATAATAAAGAGGAGGCCTATACTCAGCAGTGGGTACCAACGGGCTGAAATGATGATGATGAGTCAACTCTCATCAAATCTCTCACCTTTCTCTCCGGACTCTCCAGCAAAGATGAGCATAAAGCTCCGATCCTCAGTTTCTCATGTGCCAACTTGTTCCTCCTATCAGCCAGCAGCTGCACCGAGCTGATGACGCCTTCCATCTCAGGGTGCTCCGGAGACGCGTCCATGCCGGAATCTGAGTCTGATGCTGACTCTTGGGGTTCGGAGGCTTTGGGTTTTTTTGGTGGTGGAATGTGCTCTTCTTCTTCTGATTCAGATTCTGTAAAAATGAAAAATTTGTTTTGTGCGAATTTGATGCCCATACAAAAGATTGGTCCACAATAGCCCAGGACAAAGTGAACTGGAAAAAAGGTAGGGACAGTGGGACACCGCAGGCTGAAAATGAAAATGAAATGTGTGAAGCTAGCATAGAAGTTGGTGAAAAAATTCAATTTAGTGCAAACAAAAGGAGGTTGTTACAAGTATTTATCTAACTAGTAATTCTTTTTATATTTAAAGGATGTTTCATAATAATCCTAATCTTTATTTATCTTTAGACATGTCACATGTAACTTAGATATGTCAATAACCATTTTCAATAAATTAAAATAATAGTACATATACAGCGTGTAACAATATGTGTCTATACACCCGAAAGGGAGGTATAGTATACGTCATTGCGAACAACATTTGTTCTACGACTTTTCATTTTTTTGTATTTTTCATTCATGAAATCAATTTTTTACTTTTGTTCAACACGTCACTTGACAAAACATTTCGACAACCCTATTTACAGCTGTTTTTATAACCTTTTGGTGTGAACTCTAGATAAAGTAACAGAACGGACACTAGTTAGTTAAGTATTATGTAACATCTGGCCTTCTAAAAGCCTATTTATACCTACTTTGGTATTGATCCAGGTACCTAGACGCAAGGTAACATATTTTCCTGACTGAAATCCCTAGGCACGATAGACGTCTTTTCACAACTCTTGGTTAACTAGTAGGTAGGAAGTAGCCTACCCAACTCAATTTTACCTTCTCAATTTTCTACTTACCTACTCGAGCACTAAAGCTACTTTCGTAACTTTGTTTCAATGTTATTTTTCAAATACTTAAAAAAAATCAAACGTTGTGTCTACTCTGTTTACTAATCTTTGTTTATGTTGGAACGGAATGAACATAATGGTGCTGTCCTTTTCTAAACTTGTTTACTGGCCGAGTAACGTCTATTAATAGATAGTCGCTGTTTGCCTTTCTTGCAACAAACAAACAATTTCTCGATTTTTTCGGTTCGCGGTTTTTTTGATGTAGTTTTCTGTGTTAGTAGTGTCTGTGTACAAACAGTGAATATTACGACATGGTGTTGTGTGTTGCGTTGCGAGGGAATGCCTTTTTGTAACCTAAGTCCAACAGTCGATCCTCGACCATTTTGACGAGAACACAAGAAGAGGAGCATGTTTCATGATTACAGTAGGTACTTAAACATAATCTACGTATTTACCCACATACATTTCTTTAAAATCTCATTTCGCGCCGTAGAATCTTAGGCAGTAAGTAGTAGGTATAATCAACTCGCGTTAAATTGTCTGTGTGAGTGAGTGAGTGCGACGCGCCGCGCGCGCGCCGACTACGCGGCCGCGCGGAAATCGCAAACGCGCTACACACAGGGCTGCCACACTTTTCTAATAATAATTTTTTTTTTATTATTGTATTTTCTAATTCAATATTTTGAACCTTTGACCTCACCAATGTATTCATATGCTCTGTGTGAATACACCCCTTTCGGATGTATAATGGAAATACGTTACACGTTGTATAAATTAAAATAAAATAATTTTAAACATAAACATAAATTATAAAAATGTCAAATATACAATTGTAATTCAGTGGTATGGTGTGTGGTATGGTATGTTATGGTATGGTATGGTATGGTATGGTATGGTATGGTATGGTATGGTATGGTATGGTATGGTATGGTATGGTATGGTATGGTATGGTATGGTATGGTGGTATGGTGTGGTTATGACTGTTGAATGTTACCTTCCCGTTCCTCATTCATCTCCATCAAACCAGCCTTCGTTTTGATAGGTAACAATGCCCTCAGTTTTTTCACAGGTCTCTCTGATTGTTCCAGCTCATATTTCTCCTCGATATCGCTGTCCGACAGTGAGTCTGCCCCACTGTCTCCATCTTCAAGCTTTGCTTTGGGTGTATGACGTTTACGTTTTGGAGCCCTGGAATAATGGATTTTTTTTTTTCGAAAATGGGCTTGCTAACTAATTGACTCCACTTAAAGACCATTAAGTGGACACTTAGTTTACTTATTAATAAGGATATTTCATATATTGTAAAGTAAAGTAAAAAAGCACTGTTTTGTTTAGATTCAAATTAATACTATACTTTTTATTGCATTCTAGTCACAAAATAAATTCAGCAATAAATAATGAATGTGTGACTAGTCCTAGTATAAGAGCATTGTAAACATGTCTTAAGCAAATAAATGTTAAATTGAATTGAATTTAACTAAGCAAGTTGTGCATGGCATTAGATTGCTGCTAATATTATAATTAGAGTTCAGATTATATGTAAGATAAAAAGCTTGTTATATGCATGCAAATATGCATGAAAAATGCTTGAAATATGCACGAAAATTGGCAGAATATGCTAAAATTAAATCAAATTTGAAATTCCCAAAAAAATAGAAAATTAGATTTTTCAATATTATCATTTCGGAACGCAGGGTGAATGCACTGCACTCGGAAAAATGTAGTTGTACCGATAATATGCATCATAACTAGATTTTAGGTAAGATATGCTATTACTGCTGAGAATGGCTAAAATATGCAAACGCATATAATCCAGTCTCTAATTACACTATATAATTATAATCTAAACTAATAAAGGAAAGATTTGATTGTTTGTTTGCATCAAATAGGTTCCGAAACTACTGGACCTATTTCAAAAATTCTTTCACTTCACTGTTGTGAAGCTACATTATCTGCGCTGAACATAGGCTATATTATAATGATATTTTTTATATAGGCTACCCGTGCGAATCTGGGGTGTACTACTAGTATACAATAAAAGTCATGTAACTTACTTCCTCTCTTCTTTGGAGTTTTCCTCGGGTACATTAGACAGCAGCTGCGGCTGCTTGGCCAGGCGACTCATGATGTACTTCTGTTCCTCTTCATCCAGCATGTCGGCCCACTCCTCGCCAGAAGCCGAGTCACTGTCACTACTGTACTGGACCTGGAATGTTCATTCACAATTTAATATATAGACTTATAGACTTAATTACTGGTTTAAAAATAGTTTTTATAGTTAATTCAATTGATCTCAATAAATCTAAAATAAAACCATTGGTTGTACTTCCAGAATTAGTGAAATACATAGTTTTTAACAACATTTATGTTTTTATTTATTTATTTATAAAATTTAAAATATAAAATGGCATGATACCTGTGGCTGAGTCGGTTGTTTTTGCTTCTGAATTTTGTGCCTGTGTCTTTGCAGCCTTAGTGTCCCCGCCTTCTTCATCTTATTTGTTGTATGGTTATTCCTCTTCACCTTACTGATCTTCATTTTACCTTTTTTCTGTAATGAAGAAAATTCGTAGTGAAATGGCTGCTTGGTTAGGTTCTTGTATTTCGTCTTTTGGGGCTATTAATGAGTTGGGATATACTTACTGCCATAGTGCTAGCGGGAGAATTGGTTTTAAAATTTAATTAAATCTGTTTCTACACTATTTATATATTATAAACAGCCATAAGCGAGCGACTGTAATCGAGCGAGCATTCACTAATAAATTAGAAAACAAAACAACGTGGGAATGACGGAAGGAAAGACGGAACAGCCGTTAGTGACTTTGACAAATACACATAACTCAACTTGACTGTAATATGAAATGACATAACTAAATTCTAAAACGTTCCATTCCTCCAAATGTTTCTAAGCCCTGTTTTTTTCAAATAAACGCTTACATATATAAGTGGTTTTTCATTTCATTCATTGAAATAGCAAGTAAGTGGTTTATTTAATACATACCAAAATATACAAATATCCAATCATGCAGATGCATAAACTTATATTAGATTGGTTATTCTTCTTTGATCCTAGTTGATATTATCGGGCGAAACGGAACGTATCAATCAAACTTTCTACGTCAGTTACAAATACCTCAAAACTTTCATTATTTCTAGTTTTTCCAGTTTTCTGTGCGAAAATTCTTTAGCAAGTTGCTTTTCCTATGTCTGCATAGATTCATAATCAAATTATCATTCATCAAACTTTGTGAAATGTATTGTGTCCGTTAGAAAAACCAGTTTTGTAAGGGTTTTGCTATGGTGCCCCAACAACAGAGAAGACGACGTCGCAGGGCGGCAATACCTCGGGCTTCCGAGCGCCGGCTGGTCGTAGCACGAGGGGTCGGTGGTTTCGGGTTCACGATAGCCGGGCAAAGGCCTTGTGTGGTGTCTGCTGTGGCGACAGGCGGGCCGGCCGAGCGAGCTGGCTTGCGAGCTGGAGACGCACTGCTAGCTGTGGACGGAGCGAATGTGGCAAGAGCTCCTCACGCATCGGTGGCTAGATTGGTCGCGGGGGCTCCGGGGGCCATATCTCTGAGTGTATCCCCCCGGGACTCGCCCCCCACTGACACGGAAGACACGGAGCCCGATGAGAGATCCCGGACGAGACGCAGACACCAGCCGCCGCGCCGCCGCCCGCAGCCCAGTTTGCATCATCCAGGTAAAGCATAAAACTTTGTTTAACTTGATTGTTATAAAAGCTCTAATTAAATAAGTAAGTGAAAGTTTCTATTTGATATTCCATTGTGGTAAATTAACAGAGTTGTGAAATCTTGGTCCAGGAAAATATTAATTTATTAATAACAAGTTTTTGAAACTGACCAAAGACGCCCTCGTTGCACTAAAACTGTGTGAGAAGAAACATTTACTGTGTTTTGTTTGATAAATAAAGCTAAATGCCCCTATTTGTGAATGAAAATGTAATTTAAAAACTTCTTGTGTGGTATTCTAGGCTTTTGATCAATGGAAAGGCATGTCAGTGTAGGCAGATCATACTACCTTAATCATGCTTGGTGAGAAAGCAACTTTATGTAATCTCAAAAATAAAGAATAACAAACAATTTACACAATTTTATTTATATGCATTAGTCTTATATGGTGTCGGAAATCAATAACAAGAATAAAAAAGTATTTTTAACATTATATTATTTATTTATTTTCAGATGGCTAAAGACATTACCTAGGTATGTGGGAAACAAAATATGCACTTTAATGTTCTGTGTTTTGTACTAGCCCACTGTTTTAACTAATATTGCATGTGCTGTAAAATGTGTATCTAGCAAACTTCATTATGTATAGGCTTTTTTTTCCTAGATGTTATTCAAGTCTAAAATCAAGATTTTTTTTTTTTAGTGTATGGACAGAATTCTGTGTTCTAGTCTTTTAAGCAATTAATATATTTATAATTCTATTAACTTAATTGTATGAAAGCTCATCATTTGAATGTACATTTGTTTATTAATACACCATCCAACCCGTCACCAAGCCTTGTTATAATCATCAAGTTCATAACATATATCTTCGGTTTTATACATTCTTTTAATTATTCCCTTATTTTTCATTTAAAAAGTTTCACTCACCTAAGCACCATAGATTTCAGTTTGGGTCCGAATGGATTGACGTCTTGTTAGCTGCGAATTTCATCAAATGCAAAGTTGTTTCATTTCAACATTAACCTCCTACATTTCAGGTTGGCACGCGGCGGCCGGCACCTCCGGCGTGAACGAGATCCTCCAGAACCTGAGCCGAGCGCAACTCGCGCCGCGCGACGCCGCGCGCCTCGAGTGCCGCGCCGTCGTCGCCTACCTCGGCACCATCGACACGCCGCGCGCCGCGCCGTCCGCCGCGCCGCCCGCCGCGCCCGCCGCCGTGCGCAGCGCCGTGCGCAAGCTGCGCCAGGAGCGCCGCCCCGCGCCGCCCGTGCTGCTCGCCGTGCTGCCCGACTCGCTGCTGCTGCGCCGCCCCGCCGGCCGCCTGCTCGCGCAGTACCGCCGCGACCGCATCGTGTACGCGGGCTGCGGCTCCGACGCCGACCGCCGGTACTTCGGGCTCGTCACCGCCGCCGAGTCGGGCGACGCGGACGCCTCGCTCGGCTGCCACGTGTTCGCCGTCGACCCGCGCATGGCCGAGCACGCCGAGCACGCGGCGCGCGCGCACGAGTTCCAGATCGCGTGCACGCTCGACCCGGTCGCCGAGCGCTGCCTCGAGTTCCCGCCCTCCGCCGAGTACGTCGTCGGCGTCATCCGCGGGATGTACTCGCTGCCCGCCGAGGGGGCCGCGAGCCCCGCCCTGCCGCGCATCTCGCGGCTCGCGCTGAAGGCCGACAGCCCGGCGGCGGGCGACTTCGGGCGCTGCGACGCCGCGTACCGCGCGCGCGGGCGGCCCCTCCGCGACTCACGGCCCGCCGGCGCCGAGCTCGCGGCCAGCTCGCCGCAGCCGAGCACGCACAGCGAGATCACGACCGCGTCGAGCAACAGCGACTCCGGCATCGGCTTCCACAACGACGGGCGGCACGTCGCCGACCGGATCCTTGTGGTGGAGTTCGCGGGCGCGCCGCCGCCGCCGGCGGGCTTCCGCGCGGACGCGCCGCGCCGCCCGCTCGGGCTCGTCGGCTGCGGCTCGTTCGACGCGGACGGCTCGTTCCTGTCGAACACGACGCCGGTCGTCGACGGCTTCGGCGGGCAGGGCCGCCCGCTGAACCTGGACGACGTGCTGCTGCCGGCGGGCGAGCTGCGGCCGGCGCGGCGCCGCAGCCCGCGCCGCGAGGACGATACCTACAATTACAACGACGTGCCGTCGGGCTCGCGCTACCACGGCGGCGGCGGCGGCGGCGGCGGGTACGAGGCGGCGTGCGCGGCGGGCGAGGGGCTCCCCTGCGAGTTCGGGCCGTCGCAGCTCGAGATGGATCTGGAGATGGATCGGATCGCGGAGACGTTCAACTCGGTGGAGATATACGAGGAGTGCCGGGCGGCGTGGCGCGAGGCGGGCGCGGACTCGGTGTCGCTGTGCTCGTCGCGCAGCCACGAGGCCGCGCGGCCCCTGCGGCGGCACCTGCAGGCCTCCTTGGACGACATGCTCGTGCTGGCCCGGCGAGATCAACCGAACAATGATGATGATAACTTTGTCCATCCGGCGGCTGTCAAGTGCAAGGTGCGTATCCCGTTGCGATCAAAATTTATTAAGTAACTTGTGGTTCGATGACCTGAAACTATCAGATAGGTCCAATTATCATTTAATTCGGACTTCCTAATTTCAGCTCGGAATGAGAGCATTTTGTGTAGTTCATTTAGTTTGAAGTCATGCAGTCGTTTGGTGGTGTTGTGAGAGTTGTGAGAGTTGTGATATGTGTAATTGTGGTGAGTTTATAGAACTTGAACATGAACACTATTATATATATAAGTTCGAATGCTGCGATGTACAGATGATTGATGAAGCCACTTTTTTAACAGTAGTATTTTTTGATGTTCTGTTATTTGTTATATATGTAACCTTATCTTGTCTGCAATACAGAATAATAAGGAATTCTATCTGCAATCCTATCCCATATACAAACTTTGTTTCGTTTGAGACAAGTTTTAAAGTGCCTCAAACATATGTATAAGACCAAGTTGTAACACTTATTTTGGCAAAATAAACATCTGACAAACAGATGGCGTTGTGTCATATTATATTATATATCAATATCACTTTGGGGGTGTCCATAAATTACATGAGATGTTTAAGGGGGTGAGGGGGTCAAGTCAAATCTCACCTAATCTTACGTTGGAGAGAGGGGGGGTCTCGGCAAATATCACGCATTTTTTTTTATTTTTACAATAACAATCCAACGCGTTTACGTAAGAAACCCACATTTTGAAAAATCTCACGTGAGATTGGGGTATGGGGTAGGGGGTTGAATACAATCTCACGACATCTCAACAGACGCGGAGGGAGGGACAGAATATTTTAAAAAAACATCTCACGTTATTTATGGTATATATAATATGTGGTATGTATGGCACGTAATATATTTAATAATTATTATATTTTCCAGATCCGTAAATCGTCAAAACCCCTGAATCTGCTATCGAAAACGAGGAACATGCTGACTGGCAAGGATAGAGCTCGCGAGAAGGATCGTCGCCGCGCCGTCAGCGCAAGCGCCGGTGACGTCACGGACGCGGTGACGTCAGAGAGCGTCGCGGCCGCCGCTAGCGAGCCCGACCTCAGGGACACACAGGTTAGTGTTACAGACTATCAGGGGTCACCAAATGGCGGACCGCCGACCCATTGTATGCGGACCGAAAAAATATATCACACACAGTATTTAATTTCGAGTAATGTCAATAGTTTGCACCAATTCCACTCCAAACTTCGGACAGATAAAACAACAACAAAAAATGACACTATTCTCATTGATATGTAAATAATAATACCTTTGTAATTTCCGTGATTACCTTTGTTCAATAATTTTATGAAATGTGCGGACCGCGATGGTCATTTCATTTATTAAAATGGACCCCGAGCGAAATTAATTGGTGACCCCTGGACTAGATGGTTCCCGCTATCGTTGTTATATTTATCGATTCGCAAAATATACCTGATGCCCGCGACTTAGTCTTATTATCGTTATATTTTGGATAATTCGCACATTATCTGTGTAAATTATTGATGATGCCCGCACCTTCGTCTTATAAATAATAATAATATAATACGCTGCATTGCCGCGCTGAATAGCAATGCTCCAGCCATCGGGTCACTCGAAGTAAAAAAAATAAAACGTATCCATTACTAGTAACTATTATTATGCTTGTAGTAAGTAAATACAAAAACAAACAAGTAAATTCTGAAAAAACGGTCACGCGAAATGTTTTGTTTATAACCGGAAAAGTCTGTAGATTTCTTCAAACTTGATATAACTTATCCTAATCATCGTTTCTAATAACTAATATCATATGCTTGTAAAATATAAACAAAAACAAACAAGAAATTTCTGTAAATTTCATTCTATGACTTTAAATCAGATTAAATAAACACAATTTCCATGTTATGTTATCTGTTCTATAAATAACTAATAAGTCCATAACAAATACGTATGTCCTTTGCATTAGTCACGAGATCTATATTAGGCCCTTGTGACCGTATTACCTACTGATAACAGATAGCTAACAGGTAGCTGAATTATGTTGTGATAAGGAATTGTTTTTATGTTCGTCTTCCTTGAACATAAAACTTGTAGTTTGTATTCTATCGATTAAAAAAATGTAAGTCAAAGTCAAAATTACTTTATTCAGTAAAATCACAAGGATCATTAAGAATCGTCTTACATACCTACTAGATGATTCTAGGTGCCAGTTCCACGCGACCAGAGCTTAGAAGAACGGGCAAGAATATTCTATCAAGTAAGTGTATTCTATCAGAAATCTAGTTCCCATAGTAGCTTTGCTTAGTTTGGGACTAGAGTGTGATGTGTGCATTGTCCATGAATTTTCATATCACATTTAATGAACATTGCTTAGATTTATTATTTGTAGTTTCTTGCCCATTTTCTAGGCTCTGGTCACGTGGAACTGGCACCTAGAATCACCTAGTATATATCACGATTCTACATGATCTTACAGAGTAAATATCAATTGGCTATGATTTAGAATTTCTATGTTTATTTGGCGTGATCAATTAAATTTGATTAAGAATAGAAGAGAAAACGTTTATTTTGATAGTGTATGATATTAACCATTGACCTACGAAAACAAACAGATCCTTATATTATAAGAAACTCCCAAAAAATTACAACTTTTTTTATGTGTTTTCAATATCTATTTTGTTTCGCAATATTTCGCTAAAACTAAGACCTATGGGCTCTTTACCGTTCTCAGTCAAGACAAACAAAAATAGTAAACAGAAAATGATAAAACCACAAAACCACGACTTAGATAAAAATTATAATAACTGGCAACCTGTCGCCCAACGTGATACAAAAATTACATTGTCCCATTCGCGCCGAAAGTAGCTTTACAAATAATACTCGTAAGTAGGTTAACAAACAACTCCATACAATCCCCAACTAGGCTTCTCAGTAATCCGTTTTATAATGTTTAAATCCGTTTTTCTTTATAATATGACAGGAACATTCTATTTTTACCAACATTTTCTTGTTTATCTCTTAGATCGCGTAACCCTTTTTGAGACTCTAAATTAGTTTAATTGTAACTACATTACAGAAGAAAAATGAATCTTTAATTGTAAAATCGCACAAAAACTATTTTACACAGCGTTAATAATGTTTTTACACTTAAAGATAAAAAACAATTAAACTCACAAAAAACTAATTATATTATACCGTTGTATACTATGAATAGGTATTTTCTTATAATTATTAACTTATACCGTTGTACATGTTTATGAATTATTATTTTCTTATTTTTAACTAATTACCAATGCCCGTTGGCGTCATAAAATAAGATCTGATCACGATGTTGACAAGTTTACGAGTGTCGAGCGATTTCTGAAAGCAAGTAATGTATAACAACATATGCTACAGTCGTGCCTTACAAGTTAGAGCAATACATGTAAACTTACTAATACTGTCCTCGTACCGCAATGCTAAGTTACAGGACATTTTAAATTAGTAAATATTATATATTTTAAACGATAACCGCGAACTGATACCCTCTCAACACTTACATAATGTTAGGTTTATACTTATTCTTACACCTAAATATATAGATTATAATACTTTAATTCAGTTATCACAAAACTTAATGGCTACAACATATAAAAATATATGATATCCTATGATTTAGTTTAGTGTACAATACTCAGCTTATAATTTAATAGACTATTCTGGACTTCTGGACCTTCTAATGAGGGTTTAAATCCGGTCGTGCGCCAATGGATTTTTCTATTCGGGAAATGTATGATGAGAAAATTTTTATCGTTAAAATAAACTACATGGGAAAACTAGGTTTAATCAGCTCTTCGCTTCGTTTTTTCTGTGGATAAGGTCAATTAGAATACGCTGGACAAGCTTACTCCATCTAAAAATACCCCATGCATTAAATTACATCCGGCATCAGAAAAATGGCAGAATAAATCATCTACATGCGAAGACCTGTTTATTTGGAAAGGATTTATAAGTCGTAAAAATGCAAACTGCGGTAGCATCTAGACCGAAAATAAGAACTGTAAAATGTTATTACACCTATAATTAAACTATCTTGCAAACACATGTTTTTAAACACGGGCTTGGTTTAACCGCGGTGATTAAATAGCGGTGTATGCTATTGTGTTCTAACGGAATTTAATGTAAGTATTTTAGAAGTGGGTCAAACTGGGTCAATTCACACCAAGGCGCAGTAACAGCTAAACTACCTTTTAAACTGATCATGCACTTATCGTCATTATTTATTGGTATCGTGAGTCCTAAAATATCGGGAAGGATGTCTACCCTGGTATTATTTTTTTACCCTGGTATTATTTTATTGGACCTTTATATCAGCCTTCTAAGCTCTACTTCTGGATATATAAATATTCACGACATATCCTGGTTAGAGGTAGGCCTAAGAAAAGATGGATGGATTGTGTGAAAAATGATATGGATGTGAAAGGAGTGAATACTGAGATGACGGATGATAGAGGAGAATGAAAGAACAGTCGACACAGATTACATGTTGTGCCGACCCCACCTAGTGGGATAAGGGCAGGAAGAAGAAGAAGTTCCTGGTTCATGTTTTTAATAAGTACATGAACCGGGCCAGGCATTAATGTCCCAGACTGTAATGTGCCCGACAAAATGTTTTGAGAATAAATGTGCGAATGAATAGCATTGTCCTCCGGGGGCCTCCTGAGAATGGGGCCCTAAGCATGGGCCCCGTGTGCCCTTATGGTGACGGTAATGCTCATATCGTTGTAATTTTTCGGACACTTATCTCCCGGTTAGATGAAATATAGTACTAAATGACCTAATGTAGGTAATATTCGTTTCAATTATAAAACACTAAAACATAATTTGACGTTTTATGCAACATTTAATTGACGTAACCACTTCTGTGGTTATATACTTACCTAATCACCGGTAATACTTGGCTAGAACGTGTATTTAACATATAATTCGTGCGATCACGCGATAGATTACTTAATATTTATTCATGTTACTGTTTTATGCAACTTAAGTGAACTTAATTGTTTTAAGGCTGTTTACCTAATAAGGCCAGTAGGTGTGTTCCATTCAAGTTTCTAAGATTTCAAACCCAGACAGAAAGATAGCAATCTTGTTATCGACTGCATAAGATCAATCATGATATAAATAAATGATTTTTCAATGTATTGAGTTCGTGTTACCTAGTATGTAACACTGCGCTAGTTAGTTGATTGGCGTTTTATATAAAAAAACTAGGTCGCGGTAGAAACTGTTCTGATTTCAATAAGATGTTGGAACAATACTCTTACGGCCGGTTTCTGGAAACCCAAATCACGATTGATCCGAGTTTGACACATAGTAATTATTTGATTTTTTCGTTGATCATCGTTCGAGAAACCGGCCGTTAGAGTAACATTAAACAGAGGATGGTTGAAAATTATTAAAATAAAGATTTCTTACGATATTTCGACACAGTTGCATAGTAAATAAAACTATGTTCAAACCGAGATAGTTTCAAATATTGTGAGTTCAAAATACTTCAGAGCGTTAGCTAAAATATCTCTCTCCTTGTATCCGTCTCTCCCCCTCTCTTTCTCTTTAAGCTCAACTTACTGGTAACAGGATAAAATACCGTCTCGATTCTTTGATTACTCTTTGACCCCCAGACGATTTAAATTACCAGTTAGTTCCAATCAAGCATTTAGAGAGAATTGGTTCAGCAAGTAGGGGCGTACTGACTGCAATGATTGATTGATAACGTGTCTAGAATCACATCTTATTGAGGACGGGGTAATCTGACGTAGTGAGGACAGGGGCAGATAAATAATGGTAAATCTCACATCTTATTGAGGGCGGGGTGATCTGACGTAGTGAGGACAGGGGCAGATAAATAATGGTAAATCTCACATCTTATTGAGGGCGGGGTGATCTGACGTAGTGAGGACAGGGGCAGATAAATAATGGTAAATCTCACATCTTATTGAGGGCGGGGTGATCTGACGTAGTGAGGGCAGGGGCAGATAAATAAAGGTTAATCTCACATCTTATTGAGGGCGGGGTGATCTGACGTAGTGAGGACAGGGGCAGATAAATAATGGTAAAACTCACATCTTATTGAGGGCGGGGTGATCTGACGTAGTGAGGACAGGGGCAGATAAATAATGGTAAATCTCACATCTTATTGAGGGCGGGGTGATCTGACGTAGTGAGGACAGGGGCAGGTAAATAATGGTAAATCTCACATCTTATTGAGGGCGGGGTGATCTGACGTAGTGAGGACAGGGGCAGATAAATAAAGGTTAATCTCAGATCTTATTAAGGATGAGATGATCTGGATGGAGTGAGAACGGGGTCAGATAAATAATGGTAAATTATATTTAATTTTTTTTAATGATTTCACGCCGGCTTAGTCTTTTCCAGTTAAGAGCTTGTAAGATTTCAAATAGCATCAGAGTATGAAATTATGTTGTTTCTGAATAAGACTAGAAAAGTTGTAGCTAAAATATGTGTTTCAGTTTTAAGTTGAAACTGTGAAATTTGTACTTGGGTTCTTTACGAGAAAACTTTTCTAATTTTCTATAACTTATATAAATACTGAATACGTCCACTGACCCTATTTCTGTTCACATCTAAATCAGATATAGTCATACAGGTCGATTGATAAGCATGCTGTTTTTTATGCATTTGCTGTGATAATGTTTTTTTTTGTAAATACGTCCTTAGAATACATTCAAGAAAAGATCCAAGAAAACCGTTTGCGCTGGTATGGCCATGTCATGCGTAGAGACGAAACTCATATGACCCGGAAAGTCCTCACAGCGGAACCAACTAAAAGGAAACCAGGCAGACCCCTGACTACTTGGATCGGTACGGTCCAAAAAGATCTGAAGACGATGGGCTTAGACCCAGATACGACGCAAAAACGCTCGGTATGGCGTTTGAAAACAAGGAGGGCCGACCCCAAAGGAAATGGGACATAAGGCTAGGACAAAGAAGAAGATACTTAGAATACATAGTAACACCATAGTTGCAAATAAAGATTTAATCGACGTATGTATCGGTTTCGTAGAATTTTGTTATCAAGGCTATAGATGAAAGTAAAATTACTATTAAATTAAAAAAAAAAGTTTTTTACATAACTACTTTTTAATATTGTTTTTTTACTTATAATAATGTGTTAGGGTAATAAATACTTTTTTTTTCTTATTTTCTTACTTACAAACGGAAGAAATTGTTCCACAGACTACGGAAGCAGTAATTTTATCTACAGACCATCAACACGGGATAATTGTAATCCGGCTAAGTTAATAAGCATGCACCATGCATTGTTCGCGGGCGGTGTCGCTCACTTCCTTATTCGGGCGGGTGTTTCTCGACCTGTTTTACTATTCAGGACTCTTATTTGAATTCAAAGCGATAATATCTTTATTGAGTATCTTATCAATTAACTTTTTATTCGATGGAATTTATTTTTAAACCTACGAAATATACGGAGGAGGTTCGCAAGACCACGTGTATATATATTTTTTTTATATATGATCACGTAGAACTTTTTACAGAGTAGTCCGTCAAAGTTATAATTACCATAATCATATTTTAATTGAAATAAAGTATTAAGGTGATTAAACCAAGTCCACTATCTCGATAAATGGTAGATACGAATATATTTTTTACCGATGAATTGTATATCCTCGATATATGAGATCATCCTGCAATACATCATAATAACAATGAAATAATGAAAATATCAATGAAATAATCATTTTCATTGTTATAACCCAAAACATAACGGTTTAATAAAATCCTTTTTTTGAATTCGATTAATAAGGTCTAATCAAGCTGTTATCGCTCAGAAAGGTCAATGGCGGGATCGAGTTTCTTATCAGCGTGTTCAAATGAATGGTTACATTGTGCTTCTAATCTTGCTAAGTACTAGTTGCAATGAAATCTTAAAGAACAGACAGTTTGTACTCATTTCTTGGAAAATGACCTATAAGGAAGTGAATTCATGGATCCAGTGATAAAACAATATGCGCGGAGCTAAGTCGCGAGTTTTTTTATGTTTTTCTTCATTAAATATTTATTCCGGGTGTTCTGGGTATTTTTTATGTATAAAAAAATATCTATCTATGTATTGTATTAAGTATGTCAGTCTTCTAGTACCCATAACACAAGCTCTGCTTAGCTTGGGGCTAGATGATGTTGTGTGGATTGTCCAGCATTATTTATTGAATAAGTCGCGGTTTAAGCAAGTTCAGTGAAGGAAAACATCGTGAGAAACTCGCGGCTAAATTAATCCAATATAAGCACTGGTACCACTTTGTCCCGGAAAAAACGGCGCTGTAATAAATCATCTAGATAAGATAAATATACTTATTCATTAAAATTTTGTCATCGACGCCGAAATAATTTTAGACAAATATTAAATAACAGGACATAATAGGATATTACCAGGAAAAAGTATGTTTATGATATGTTTGTTGTATGTTTATGAAAAAGTGTGTATGTTTATGATTTTTCGTTTAAAACATAACATTTCAGCATAATATATTTCAGTGGGGAACACCAACCAGTTAATTATATATTTAATGATCTCGAAACAATAATAAATTAGTTTTCTTTGGTCTTTGATTGATTTTGAACAGTCAAAATGGTATGTTTATGTTTTAACAAATATACATCGAGCCAACTAAAACAAGGTAATTCCGATGCGAAAACCAGGTAACTTTGTCACGTAGCCAAAAATATATCGACATATCTCCTAAAGTTTTTCATTCAAGTAATACTTCTCAATCAACCCAGTGTAGTTTGTTACTAACGACTTAAAAAAATATTTGATGACGTTTTTCAGTAGAATACAATTAACCATTGCAATTTACAGTCCAGTAACCGCAACGCCCTTGATGAGTTACTACAAACCTTGTCAACATACCTAGACTAGTGTAATACCTAACATCTAAAAAACTGTCTAAGAAGTACCAAATACATGAATATACTGAGTTATGTATCGTCTAGGTTTGTAAGCTCTGTACAGTTAGGCATAGCCACTTGAGATCTCAATCATTCATCCAACCAATTACATCCAACCCGCATCGGAAGCCGTCGGACCCGCAAGTACCAATCAGTCACTCAGCAACCACCGGCGAAGACTGACGTGACCGCGTCCCATCCTAATCGTTTCGTAATACCTTATGTCAACCGAATAAGGTCTAATGTTCATTGCAGCGATTCATTGAAAAAGTGTACTTAATTGTGGATTCGCGTGTTGAATTGTGATGTTTCTATCCTTATGTCGACGGCATAAGGTTTATTATTGTTACATATAATTTAAAAGGGTGTTATTTGGATCTGAAGCCCTAAGTTGTTGGGAATAAGTGATAGATTGAAGTGATGGTTTTGTGATTGACACGTGTTTGCTTGATGGTGTAGTGACGATGGCTAACCGAGTGATGGGATATGTTATATGCGGATACAACTCTGTGGATAATCTTATGGTGAGATTCATTACTTTATTAATTAAAATATGACTACAATAACATTTACTATCAACTCTAAGAATCATCAAGTACTTTACTATACCTTGTGGTCTATAAGTTTATAACATTTGTGTTCTGTTAATAAAGGAAATATTATAAGTAAGTATCATAATTAGTCATTAATTAAATCACGCGATCTTCGTTAAAGAATGAAACGCTGTAAACATTTTCATGTTTCAGACGAGTTGATATAATCTTAACAATCGCAAGATCTTGCTTGATAAATAATTCAAAAATTCATTAATGAAACAATGTGTATTATCTACTAAATTTCTCCTTACAACCCTTTGTACGATTTATATTTATATATATTTTACCTTTTAAGTAAATTTTGATAACATATATATAAATGATCTAGGAAATACATAACGCAAGTAATCCCTGAGAGCCATGTTTTTTGATAAAAGTTTCAAACCGAAATATTAATACTGCCATTAAGATTACTATAGTCACGGTTCTAACCATGACTTCTATTTAATTTTTAGTATTTATTTCTCTACACTATTATAATATGTATGAGTAAATTGTGTAGACAATGTAATGATAATTATTCGTTACAATGACAGACTGATTTACTTAGTTTATTTTTTATATTATGGTAATCTTCTTTATCGAAGAAAACCTACTCATGTACCAACAAATAAATATATCGGCAGAAGAATAAACTTTTCGTGAATGTCTGGTTCAGTAAAAAAAAGTGTGCCGTCTTGACGGGAATTCACGTACATCATCATCAACCTATTTCAGTCCACTGCTGGACGTAGGTCTCTCTGCAGACGCGCCACTGAGCCCGGTCTTCGGCTCTTCTCATCCAGTGTTTGCCAGCTATACTACGCAGATCGTTGCTCCATCTCGCCGGAGAGCGTCCTACACTAATCTTGCCTAATTGAATTCACGTACAGAAAGGGTCATTCCAGAGGCTCAATTTCACTCATTCCCAAGCACATGTAGTTGATTTTGTTAAGAACAATGTTTTCTACTGGCCTAAGCTTTTACGTAAACACTTTGACTGCAAAAACAAAATTAATGAAGAATTACATAGCATATGTACAACTTTTTGTATTAATTAGTTATATTATATTACAAGGAATATAATCAAATAAGATTACTATTGAAGGGTTTGTCGAACTTAATTTCCCACCTACAAATATTGTAATGTGTTTCATTCATGTACGTACGTACTAAAATAACTATGACGGTGTACCAAGCTATTTATAAACTTGGTTTATATATTTCCTCTGGTTCTGATAATGTGGTCGCTTCTAAATCGTTAGCAATCATTTAAAACTGTATTAAATAGTCTATTCACTAGTTATTTCGTCGAAGAAACCATTTTTATTAAACCACTTCTTCTTCTTTTAATATATAATACATCTCAGTATATCTCAAATATATCTCAGTTAATCGTAGAGTCGGATGTCAGTTGTTTTAAAGGAAAAATGGTTAAGAATGTTCTCTACAAAATCTAGCTCTTGTTGAGCCTAGCAGCCAGGCGTTACCAAACTCTGTACACCCAGTGTTGTACATTCGATTCTGTGAGTAGTAGGTTCGATTTACGTGCAATTGTAACAGTTGTATTTGTATAAAACTATTATATACTGCGCCACTATTGGTTGGTTCACATTTAAGATCGGGATATCAAATAACAGGTCAACTCCTTGACCTGCAATTGATTCGGATTTCTGATACCAGCGCTCGCTTTTAGATATTGAAATGAGGTCAGAAAACTTGTATCAGTCTTTATTATTTACGAAGCTTTGCTATTACATATTAGATAGATAAAACATAGTTTTCATTAGAAACGGGATATTTACCATGATTTGTGAGTTTGATTATTTCCCGAATCGGGAAATAATCAATTGTTCAAAACAATGATAGTTTCAAATATTAGATAAAACATTTATTTATTTGACGTACTGTATCATACGGAATGGGTAGTACCTACCTAAAAGGGTATTAAAAAGCCTACTTCAGCTCTAAATAGTCTAAATACGTCGTCGTACAGATTAGATTATTTAGTCTTCTTCTTCAAATATTTTCAAATACTAGCTAAATATGTCATAAGCTGGTCAAAACCATTATTTGCAACACAGAAGTAAATTAAACAGAACGGTACACGGTCTATCTTATAAAAAGTTAGCGCAGACTTGATGTATTGATTACCATACGTAATGGTGACATAAAGTCAACGCTAATTTTTTATAAGATAGGGGGACAGTAGACAAAACAGAGGTTATATCTTTCGAACAATGTTATTTTATTATTTGTCATAATTAGAAAAAACCTGCATCTTCAGATCTATCAGATAGTTTTAGTAGTCTAAATACGTTATACAGTCAGTTTATCTTGTTTACTTTTTCAAAATATGTACAATACTAAGAGCTTGATACGTTCGACTCTGGTCAGAACCTGTTTCGGTTGCCTGGAAGAGATCGCTCTCAGCGATATGTCCGCCCATTGTTACTAATATAAATTAGAGTTATCTATCGTAAACCCGTTAACCTTTACAACATTGTCAATTACATTGGAGCTATCAAAAGGCTTTTAATTCAAAGTGGCTCTAGGCTCTGTAGTTTTCTCAAACCTTCAATAGAAAACTGCTACTAACATACCCGTGAGATCTCACTGCATTGAGATAACAACGATTGTTTAGCTAGTGTTGTGACTTCTTTGTATCGATTACTTTAGTGATGTCATTCTGAATATACATTTTTTTTATTAGTGCTGTCCCACTGTTGGGCAAAGGTCTCTTTCCATCTTTCTCTATCCCTGGCAATATACATATTGTATCTAAATACCAGCTGTAGCATGAGGTTTTGTGTGATTTTAGGTAAGTATAAATTGATAGTTGCTCTGCCTTCCACGCTGTTCGTGGGTTCGATTACCACGAACAAATGTTTGTGTGATGAACATCAATATTTGTTCTGTGTCTTGGTTGTAACTATGTATGTATAAGAATAAAATTATATAATCGTATCAGCAATCTAGTTTCCATAGCACTGCTAGTTTGGGACTAGAGCGCCACGTGTGTGATGTACATACATTTTTAAAATATAATATAATTATATTATGTTTAGGTAGATGCATGTTCCCATCTCTTATATGATGGGTACTATTGTAATCAATGGGTGTATTGACACGAGTTTCCGTGAGGTTTTCCTCTACCATTGTTTTCTAATTATAGATAGGCTATTTTCCATCAGCTCGTTTTGCGGGACTGTGATTGGTGGGTTTGTTTGCAGGTTACTGTGACCTTGCGAATGTTTCGAGTTTTTTACTTTATCGGGTCACATCCAAAATACAATTAATTAAAAAAAAACTATAAAGATAATAAAGATTAAAAAAAGAGGTGTCAAATGAAAGATTTCTTTTTTACTTCGTTAATACATTCCAAAACATTTTTATTTATTGCACAGTTTTAGAAACAGTAGGTAAGTTTATAAATCAGTATAATTTGAGGTTTTCTTTTGTTAGGTTCAATGCATTTAAACAGTTCATGATTTAGTCAGCTGGACAATGAAATCGATGTGATTTGCAAAGTTATAACCATATGACAAAAAAAGTATAGATATAGCCACTGAGCCCGGTCTTCGGCTCTTCTCATCCAGTGTTAGTTCTCAATACAAGCTTTGCTTAGTTTGGGACTAGAGTGTGATGTGTGAATGCCCATGAAATATTTATTTACTCGTAGATTACTAACATCTTAATTTAAATAGTCTTGTTAAGTGGTCGTAACGCCAAAAGTATTTCCCCTAGAATAGAACCAATAAAGCAATAACATAAAAATAATTGATGACTGTCTCGTTATATATTTCGATCACGTACATAATGTGTATTGTCCACTGTTGCTCATACATGATCAGACCTCCTTAGATAGATAGATAGAAAACTCTTTATTGTACACACACACAGAGACATTTCTTATTATACTAAATTTATCTATTACAATGAAGTACAATGGGCGGCCTTATCGCTATGAGCGATCTCTTCCAGGCAACCTTGGGATGGACTCAACTTAAAAGTGAAATAGTGACGGTGTAATAAAAACAGACTACATATAAACAGATTAATAAACAACATATATGTATAATCATTAATATACATAATAATATAAGTAGTATAATACATAACAAAAAAAATATATATATTATAATATATATATATATATATACTAATATTCATAAATAATAATAAACCTAATAATATAAATACTTAAATAATCGTAAAATACTATGCTTTTAACGGTGAATAATGACTGTGCAAAAGCTTTTTGAAGATAGGGAGAGATTTCGCTTTCCTGGTATCAGCTGGAAGAGCATTCCAAAGGCGGATAGCTTGTATAGTGAAAGAATGTTCATAGAAAGTAGAAGAGTGCAAAGGAGTTTTTAATTGTAATGTTTCAGAGGATCGTAAAGTACGGGAATTAGTGACGTCAAGGTATTCAAAAGATTGTTTCAAATAAGAAGGGGAAGAGGGGTTAAATAAAACACTGTACAATAGAGAAAGAATGTGAGTATTCCTGCGAAGGCGAATGGGCAACCACTTGAGCTTATTGCGAAAATCAGAAACATGGTCATATTTGCGAAGACCAAATATGAACCTAATGGAGAAGTTTTGGAGGCGCTCAAGTTTATCTAGTTGTGCCTCAGTGAGGTCAGGATAACATGCGTCGGCATAATCAAGTATAGGTAGCAAGAGAGACTGTGCGAGCATAACTTTAGTGGATGTTGGTAGGAAATTTTTCAACCTTTTAAGTGAGGCGGCAGACGCAAACATTTTCCTACTTAACTCAGTTAGATGAGGTTCCCAAGACATATTTTTATCCATGATCACTCCCAAATTTTTGACAGAATCGCTAAAAGGAATAGGAATTCCATCAAATGTTACTTGTGGTAATAATGACCTGTCTATTTTCGCAATCATACGAGAACTACCGATAATAATAACCTGGGTTTTATTAGGATTCACGCAAAGTCCATAAGTTTTACTCCACGTGAGAATGCGTCTCAGGTCACCATTGATGCAATCAATAGCCCCACTCAAATCATGAACTGCTGCTTGCGTGTAGATCTGGAGATCATCTGCGTAAAGGTGGTAGGTGGAAGTTAATGTTTTAGAGATAGAATTAATAAAAATAGCAAATAGAAGAGGTGATAGCACGCCGCCCTGAGGTACACCAGCAGTGAGGTCACACCATGATGAGAAAGTGTCATCGAAACGGATGCGCTGCCGGCGTCCAAACAGGTAACTATGAAACCAGTCAATAGCCGTTGGAGATACGTTAAGAGAGTGTAGTACGCCAAGGAGAATATCAAAATCCACGTTATTGAAAGCATTGCTGAAGTCAAGCAAAGTCAACACAGTCACATGTCCTTTGTCCATACCCAAACGAATGTCATCTGTGATTTTAGTCAGAGCAGTCGTGGTGCTGTGACCACGACGAAACCCAGATTGTAAAGGATTGATAAGGGAGTTTATGTTTAGAAATTTACTGAATTGGTCATGAACGAGACGCTCAAGTACTTTTGAAAGGAAAGGAAGAATAGATATTGGGCGATACTCAGAGAATGTGGAAGGATTAGCTTTTTTGGGTAAAGGAATTATCTGAGCATCTTTCCAAACATCAGGGAAAGTACTTGTAGACATGGAGTAGTTGAGGATGTGAGACAGGACGGAGATGATTTCGTCGAGTATGGGCACTAACATATTGCGACTAATGTTGTCATTGCCGACAGCATTGGATGTAATGGAGGAGACACTTCTCTTAACGTCACAATCCGAAAATTGACCAAAAGAAAACGATGAGAAATTTGGGGGTGGTATAGATAAGAGAGTTTGAATAGTGTAAGACTTAGTGAGACCATTAACATTAGAAGAAGAAGAGAAATGCTTATTTAACAAGTCAAAGTTTAAATCTTTAGGGACAGATTCTTGTCGGGATTTGCCAACACCCAATGTTTTTAGAAATTTCCAAACTTTTGATGGATCATTATTTTCTACAGATTTGTGAATGTAGCGGCGATTTGCGTCCCTACACACCTTGTTGCAGTGATTTCGTTTCTTCATATAATTAGACAGATTATCATCAGAAGGACGACATTTGTATTTGAATTTGGCCAGATTCTTTTTGTTCATAATTAACTTAAGTTCAGGTGTAAGCCACGGAGCCGGTAGGTGTTTGATTTTCATCCTTTTAAAAGGAGCGTGCTTGTCATATAGTTTGATTATAGCATTGTTAAACAGACCGAGCTTTTTATCCACAGTGTCAGCTTCTGCAACTTCGGACCAGTCTAAATCAGCAGCATCCGCTTTAAGACCTTCTAAATTAATTCCACTAAAGTTACGCTGCCAGATAATCTGAGGTTTGGCTTTCGGCGGGCGAATTTTATATGAGAGGAACAGAAGATCATGATAAGAGAACGCATCCGCCGGATATTGGCCGTGAAGAGAAACATTATTAGGGGAAGATACGAGTATAAGGTCTAGAAGAGATGGAACGCAATCAGGAAAATGGTGCGTGGCGTTAAGAGGAAGAATAGTCAGATTACTCGCCTTCACAAGTGTTTCAAACTTTGCTGTTCGTGAATCTTGTTTAAGAAGACAAGTGTTAAAATCGCCTAGAATTATAGTATGATTATAAGATGGGGAGAAATCTATTAAAAGTTGTTCAAAGGATGAAAAGAAGTTAATATTAGAGGAAGGGCAATAGTAGACTCCGAGAAGTGCCTTGGTATGTGAGAGTTTGACTTCAATAAGAAGATGCTCACCTTCAGTGGATAGTGGTGGTTGAGGAGACATGCTAACTACAGAGTAGGGAATGTGAGCACGAAGATAGATAGCAACGCCTCCACCAACTCGCCCGGTACGGTCATTGCGGATGAGTATGAATCCCGGCAGCGAATATGAAGTTGATGGTAAACAGGGCTTTAACCAAGTCTCGGAGACAAAAATTGCATGAATATTCTTGATATCAAACGACGCAAGCATGTCAGGATAATGGGCAGGAATACTCTGAGCATTGATGTGAACTACATTAAAATTCTTATGAACATCAGCAAACTGGGATTCAAGTGATTCGGATAATGTAGGAATACTAGAAAAGCTATCACCAGAGGACGAACAAGATTCAAAAAACTCAGTCTCACCATCATTCTGGTCTAACATAGTATTTAAATAATAATAATACTATAAATAAATAATATAAAATACTAATAATATAATATAACTTGTACTAAATATAATATAATTTAAATAAAAATATAATTGAATAAGTATTAAAGCAAAGGTGTCCATCTGCCAGTTGTGCTATCAGAAATAAAAAATGATTAATTAAAACAATTGACCTAAATAAAAAGTAGGTGGGTACCCAATAGCTACACAGTTTATAAAAAAATAATAATATAAAAATAATGTAAGTATGAAAAAGAAATGCTATTTTCATTACCTAAATTACTACGATGTGGTTTTGTTTCCGAACGAAACATCAGTCAAACATTCTCGGTCAGTGACATGACGTTGACATTTACTGAACTGATATTTTAGAGATTGGAAACTGCCAGTGTCATGTCAATCATTCATATCATAGTAGTACATAATGTACATCAACAAATACAAGAATATATTGCAATTTATTAACTAACACATTATTAGTAAAAATAAAACATAATTGCAATAATTACACATTAAAAACAAGGAAAACTTTAAGATATCTAAGGCTAAAGCAGGAAACAAAAAAGAAAACGTACCCACCTACATCAGATAACTAAACCTAACCACATCACTTCTTAGTCGTAGCGCGCTTTGACTTCGTCGCTGCTGCCTCCTTAACCACAGCCACCAGCTTCTCCGAAGCTGTGGGTAGCCCAGAGGACGCTGCTGCTGCCGCAGACTCCGACTGTGAGGGCCCTGCAATCTTGTTGAGGTCGCCCATCCAGTTGACACGCTGCCTATTGCCATCGGGCAATGCGACGAAAACACTTCCCTCCCGCGTCCAACAGCTCGTAATGCCAAAGCGCTGCCTTGCAGCCATGAAAACTTCATGGCGAGACTTCGTGAGAAATTCAGTCAAAGTTATGCCTGTGTTCTTCAAGTTAGTCTTGGCATACCAAATGTTGTCCCGCACTACAACTTCCCGTAATTTGAAGAGGATTGGCCGAGGCTTGTTTGATGCTGAGCGGCCCATTCTGTGACAACGGCTGATATCAGCACTAGAGAACTTTGGCATCTTCAACATATTTGCAATGGTGTTGGCTACAACCGAGATGGTGTCTTCCTTCTGTTTTTCTGGAACTCCATGCAACAGTAATATTTTTCGCCTACCACGCATCTCGAGTTGATCAATGGACCGTGCATTCACCTCAATTTGGTCCTGAAGTGCTCGCAGGGCGGACAAAGTGAATGCCTTGAAGCTGGAGAACTCCACACTCAGAGATGTAAGGTTTGGAGCCTGATTAAGATTTTTATTAAGTTCTCCCTCGAAGTACTCCATCCTCTTAGTGAAGTCAATCATCATCTGATGAGTTGACAAGTGATGTTCAGTGTTGTCCATAGTGGTGAATCCCAAAAGTGCGGTTATGCAGTGATGAAAGTATTCAGATGTGTTGTCAATTCAGGAAATAACACTTTGTGGCAGAGGAAATATTTTAATTATGCCCTTGTGACATAAATAAATTATGTGAGTTAACTTATACTTATTAAATTAAATAAATAAAGATTGACGAAATTTTATAGATGTGTCTATTTGGACTACCCGCCGACGAAAAAAGTCTCTCTCCTTCATACTCCTCACGTAAATATGTTACATAATTTTGAGTATTTCCTGTAATTATAATATCTATTCAATAGATAATAGTAATACGTAGTCAGAACGACATTTCAACTACACTCGAGAGCAATGAATCCGGGTCACTTAAAGAATCCTAAAAATCTCGGAAACTAAAAATGCTAGGTTAATGCAATAAATTGTATTTAATAGACAATGTAATACTCCTTAAATGAAGGTATTAAAACTTCTTAGTTATTGTAAAGTTATATCATAAAAAAATCAAATTTGAAAAAGGGCCACTTTCGAAGATGGAACTACGAAATTACAGCATTTGGTTTTGCTTTTGTTTGTAATCTGTCATTTATGTGGGTACATAAACCATGTTGATAGTGCTCTATATTCATTATTCAAGCTGAAATTATGTCGCTTACGCCTGAAGAATGCACCAGAATACTTACAATGCTGGAAACCGGCCGGAGTCAGCGCGATACAGCCAGGACTGTCGGTGTGTCGCTGTCAACAGTACAAAGAGTTCTCCGACGTTACGAAGAAACTGGTTCTAACCTACGCAGACCAGGAACGGGCAGAACCAGGTGTACCACAGCACGAGAAGACCGATACTTGGTGAACACCATGCTTCGAAATCGCTTTCTCACAGGAACTGAACTAACCAATCAGTTTCGACGCCTCGGAGGAAGTAACCCAAGTGCATGGACAGTAAGACGTCGGCTTGCTGAATCTAACTTAAAACCCCTTAGACCTGCAAACGGCCCTAAACTGGAGCGTGGGCATCGTATTTCGAGACTAAGATATGCCCAGAGCCACGTAAATTGGAGTATTGAAGATTGGTCAAAAGTTATGTTCTCCGACGAATCAAAATTTATGCTCTACAAGCACGATGGAAGACACAGAGTGTATCGAAGACCAGGGGAAAGATTCAAGCAAGCATGCATCGAAGAAAAAGTAGCCTACGGTGGTGGGTCTGTACTTGTGTGGGCCGGAATTTCTTCTGAAAGTCGCACAGAG
Organism: Ecliptopera silaceata; assembly: GCA_932527185.1. Lineage (NCBI taxonomy): Eukaryota > Metazoa > Arthropoda > Insecta > Lepidoptera > Geometridae > Ecliptopera > Ecliptopera silaceata. Next base: position 1,163,389 of record OW052210.1, read on the forward strand.
CTGGTGATCATAGAAAACGGCTCTGTAACTAGCGTAAGATATGTGGAAGAAATCCTCAATGATCACGTTGGTCCATTTATGGTCAATTTAGGTGAGGATGCTATATTTATGCATGACAATGCCCGACCTCATACAGGTAGGATTGTGAATGACTACCTTCAAGAGATGAACATTACTCGTATGGAGTGGCCAGCGCGCAGCCCGGATATCAACCCGATCGAGCATGCTTGGGACGAGCTAGGCAGATGCGTAAAACAACGAAACCCTCCCCCAATCACGCTTCGTGAGCTCAAAATTGCTCTCACAGAGGAATGGGAGAATATTCCCCAAAATCGTATAAGGAACTTGGTGTACAGCATGCCAAACTGCGTAAACGCAGTAATGGAAGCACGAGGAGGCAATACGAAGTATTAAAATTCAAGAAAATCGTAATAAAGTTCAAAAATATCATGTTTCCTATTTTTGTTATAAGGAGAGATCAGCAGTTTTTTTCTTTATGTAATTTTGTGTTAATAAAATGTATGGTGACTCATATTTTTTTTACTTTCATTTAAGGAGTATTACATTGTCTATTAAATACAATTTATTGCATTAACCTATCATTTTTAGTTTCCGAGATTTTTAACATTCTTTAAGTGACCCGGATTCATTGCTCTCGAGTGTACTACAAGTCTTTAACAAAAATATATTAATAAATTTACTTGTTATAAAAATAAAATATCTAATATAAAGTAATGGACACAATAAAATGCCACTGCATAAGGGTGCCTTCAAATTAGCCGCAAATTGTCCGCAAATTGGCGCTGCAGCCGCGCTGCCTCCGCGCGACAATTTGCGGCTAATTTGAAGGCGCCCTTAGAAATGATTATTTATTTATTAATAGTAATACAGATACGTTAACTTATTCAATAAATAACTAATTCAAATATTATGTCATCTAAGTGATAGTTCCTCGCGATTTGAGTCTAGAAAAACGAGCAAGAAAGTTACCAAGTCAATGTCAATTAAACTTTATTCTTTAAAATCACAAAGATCATTTAGAATCATCTTACTTACTTGGTGATTCTAGGTGCCGGTTTAACGCGACTAAAACCAAGAAGAACGAACAAAAAACTACGGTTCGTTTCATTTTTACCAAGAATCAGTAGGAGATATGACTAACCCTAGTATCTTTTGAGGCCGCTGACAGGTCCGTAACAGACTTATTTAACTAACTAAACCGTAACTCCTAGAAAACTAATTTTGTTAGTCGCTTTGTCCTCTCGTTAGCACTTGAATCTTTTATACTTATTAACATAAACATTGAATAGCTCAAGAACAAGCTTATCTTTATCAATTAAAAGCTCTAAGAACTCATATCTCTCCCACCTTAAAATCCGCGCAGATTAGAATAAACCTGTCTCCCTCTCTCAGCTTCACATCCTCGGTGCATTTCACTCATACACCGTTCCAGGGGCTTTGCCCTCGTGCGATACGGTTTTGCTAGCGGTGCGCCGTGTTAGCAAGGTGCTATGAGTTTAAAACTGCACTCAAATAGGTTATGTACAGTCAGCTAAATAAGTTGATAAACGGATATTGCTACTTTGTGATAATTAGGGAGATTTAGTATAATTAAGGTAGATAATTGGTAAAAGTTATGAATGTGAGCGAGGCTGGGTATGCAAGTAGAGGAAGGCCGAAAAAAAAGTGGTTGGATTGTGTGAAAGAGGATATGAATGTGAAAGGAGTGGACTCGGATTTGACGAATGATAGGAGTGAGTGGAGGAAAAAGACATGTTGTGCCGACCCCACTTAACGTGGGATGAGGATAAGGGCAAAGGAATGATGATGATGATGAATTGGTAAAAGAGTGGTGAACAGTCAATACTAGACTGGTTTTTCTTACTAGGTAGTTTTTTTTGCTAGATATCTTTTCAGAGCTTCGTTAAGCCACTTTCTGAATAATTTTCTAGACATCGTACTAATTAACTACAAAAATTGAAACGATCAATAAATTAACTAGAGCAAGACAGATATAAAACTTTTTTGTTTAGTTTTATTTGTCATGCTCTCTCTTTACAGTTGAGGTTTTTTGCGGGTGCTGGCTCGATTTCCGTGACGAGACAATTTTCATGATATCCTAATTGACATTTGATTGTTTAAGTATTCCATGATTGTTTTTGCCTCTGTAATACTACCACAAGCCAACGATATACCTACTAGTTCCAAGTAATACCTCATGCACTGAAAATAATACTTCAGCCAGGTCAACGACCTTACAAGTGACCTAGAAAGAACTTAGATGCGCACATTTTATTTACGAACACCAGCTTCGATAGTAGTATGTCAAGATAATTCATATATTCTCGAGAGCTCGGTACTCGTAATAAACTATTACAAATACTGTTCCCTTGGCCTAATTACAGTGTATCTTATGAATTAAAGAGGGCAGAGGATCTTGTAAGACTGGCCTTAGTTTGACGACCGATGTGGCGCGGTGGGCGAAGGTCCGCCTGCGACACGGAAGGTTGCGGGTTCGATTCCCGCCTTGGGGTAAATGTTTGTACGATCTGCAAATATTTATTCCAGGTGTTCTGGGTATTTTATATGTATAATATAAATATATATCTATGTAATGTATTGTATTACTTTTTTCTTACATGTGAAAGCATATAATTGGTGTTTAGTTTTTTAAGTTGTTTTTTATATAGTTTGTACACTGTTTGTTTTCCGAATAAAATAAAATAAATAAAATTAAGTATGTCAGTCTTCTAGTACCCATAACACAAGCTCTGCTTAGCTTGGGGCTAGATGATGTTGTGTGGATTGTCCAGCATTATTTATTTATTTAGTTTTATTATGTTGGTAGTAATGAATTAACATCTTAATAGGCATCGTTCTACATATTGTTGTCCTTTCAGTTGACCTATGTTTTACTTTCTTAATGTTGTGAATTTATTTCTACGCTAAACATTCGTAGACCGTTCTCACATTCCTTGACCGTTCTCACATTCCTTGAGACAAGACTAGTTCCCTTACTATGAGTAATAGATTACTGAAACATAGCATTTTGTAAATACATACATAGAATACATAGAAACACCCAGAAAGGGAACAAATATTTAAATTCATCACACAAACACTTGCTCTGAGACACTCTGAGTGGGAATCAAACCCATGACCCACAGCGGCCACAGCATGGAAGGCAGAGCTACTACCAACTGAGCTGCGACGTCTGTCGCTATCAATTTATGATCTAGTTGTCTTATTTTGTTTAATTGGAGTTTTTTTGTATTTATCTTGTAGTATCCAAGTTTCCGCTTTGTTTTGCAACATGTACAAGAAAATATCCTTCAGGTAAGACAATTAGTTGTCAACACACACATATTACATCTGCTCGATGTTATCAGCAATCTAGTTCCCATAGTACAAGCTTTGCTTAGTTTGGATTGTCCGTGAATATTTATTTATCTATACTTAATATTATAAAGAAGTCAAGATTGTGTGTTTGTATATTTGTAAAATTGTAAGGGGTAATCTCGGGATCTACTGAACCGATTTCAAAAATTCGTTCACCAATAGAAATCCACATTATTTCTGAGTGTCATAGGTTGTATAAAAAACCGAAAAATGAAAAGGCTTTTACGTGGTAGTCCGTTTTGCAAAGTGAATCGGAGAAAAAACGATGCCCAACGGGTCAGCTAGTTTATTATATGTACATATTTAGATCTAATTATTTACTCCCGACGACGTAGCACATGGATAAATATATTATTTCTAAAGTTACATAAACAGAATAAAACACAGATATCCTTATTCACTCCTGGTTTCCATAACAGCTTCACTAACGAGTAGTGTTTTCAAAACGTTCGCCAGTGTACGATGCGCATGAGTCAAATGTACCAACACTTTGTTTTGAGATCTTAGTTAGTCACTGCATTACTAATAGTTTTTACAGGGCATTGAGTGCCTTGGATCTACTTCTTAGAGATGTGTTACCCACGCACTTTTTGTTTAATATCTGTAATTCATAAGCAACTGCAGCTCGCGACATCGTCTTGCTATCGGTATATTTTCGGCAATATATTTTTAAATTATGTGTTATTCTGACGAAAAATTTACATTATTGTAATGTTTTATTACAATAAATTCTAAAAGTGTGATACTTACGGCCGGTTTCTGGAAACCTAAATCACGATTGATCCGAGTTTGACACATAGTAATTATTTGATTTTTTCGTTGATCATCGTTCGAACAACCGGCCGTAAGTTTTGCAGGCCAGTGTATACAAACTTTCGCGTACATATACTTCCGTGGCGTTGTTTAGCAGACGAATTTAACAATTAGATAGGATAAAAAACAAAATTAATGATAATAAGGAATACATTTATTACATGAAATCTATGCTAATTGGTCGCGAAAAACTAGACTAGGACAGTTAAAGATCAGATTGTTCTGTTTTCCGAAGTAATTTTTCTGATAACACTGACTTGTTGAAATAGAAATGATTTGCGATACAAACTTTACAATTGTTGTTTATTTATTTATTTAGAACAAATGCATATAAAACTTACAGCCTAAACCAAAACATTTTCTATGCTAAATAACTTACTTATAATAAATCAATCTACTTAAGTACGTACTTAAAAAACATATAATACTACATATACTATATTATTACATATTGTTGAAAGGTTAGCATCAATATAGTATTATTGTGTAGACATTGGTAGGTACTCCCTGAAGACGCGTCATCGCTGAGTCAGAGGGTGGCGCCAACATACTCGCAGACAGTTATATTTAACGTGGATTGTAACAGCTCTGTCCACATCAGAATCGAACCAGACAAACGTAAACAAGAGGAGATCTTTCATTCACCATTGGTGTAGGTTACAGCCTTGTCCTGAACCCTAAGTTTGTGCGAAATACTTGAACCAATTCTAGGTTACACATAAAATTAAGTGTGCAATCCGTGCTCAAATGTAAGAGAAATTCTAGAAGCTAAGCTTCGAATGTTAGGTTTAAAGACGAGAGAGAAGATTTTCTCATCAACACATAGTTCACTTATAATGAGATCTTAAAACTATTTGATTGCCTCTTGATGGCGCTATTTAATTTTTTACTTGAGTACATTATTTACTTAGACAACCAATGTGCTAACATTTTCGTTTAATTTTAATTCATATACCTTTATGTTAAACATTTTTGCATCTTGATTAGGCGGACTGTCTTCGTAATTACCGGCTGTTTTAATACAATCATGTTGATTTTGCATTGTGTTTGAATCACTCCATACTTAGTTCAATTATAACTCACACTGAACAAGGATCATTTTATTGCTTAGTGCCTTAGCGCAAACCATGAGCAAACGTCACTTCACATTGCTTCACTTCTAAGTGTATCGTCGTAGGGTCACTGAGTTTGTCCAATGTGTTCCAATTGCGTTTCTGTCACATTCCATCACCATTGACCGTGATAGTTTATGCTAGTCACAGTTTTTCGGTCATGCCGGCATCCCCACGATGTTTCCAAAGTATCTGCGTGATTGTAAGACGGCGCTGTTGATGTACAAAATTCAACATTGTCAATGCGACGCACGCGCTCCTTGTTTCGCTATGTTAATCGGAGCTGACATAAGCGGTGTAACTTTAGGGTTGACGAAACCACCAAATAAACATCCTATACATGCCTATTTGAAATAGTGTGGAAGTAATTGAAAAATCGAGTTTCATACACAGTTTTTATGACACTTCATAATGATAATTTACGATTGAATAAATTCAGAGTAAAGTATTGAAATACATATTTCAGAGTTCTACTACAAATCCTTGTAATCAGAATACGGCTAAGCGTCATGCAGAATAGATCATGTAAAATTGGTTTCACTGTTATTCATATAATTTTAAACTTATCTAGGTCTTACATTATGTATTCATGTCATTATGTATCCGATGAAAACGGTTGTTCGTCCGTTTTTAGTTCACTGACTTGTTTTTGTGCACCGTAGCATGGAAATCATGGCATGCAGCCAGCCTCCAAATTGCAGAGTGCAATTCATGTCGCGCTGATGGATGGCGCGACTTTGAAGTAGCTGTTAAACGTGCTGGGCATAACATTTTAATTACAATCTCTTACGAAGCAAGTAATTAAACAGACGAGCCACTTGCGTCTTTTTCACCTCTTGAAGTGCGATTGATGATCAAATATCGCTAGATTCGTTTCATCAATAGTATATGAATGAATGAATGAATGGATAATACTTTATTGTACACCATGAAACAAAAACTTAAAACTAGAAACTATGCGGTAAACAGTATGGTACAATGGGCGGCCTTATCGCTGAAAGCGATCTCTTACAGGCTCTTCCAGGTTATAAGAATCTCACTGTTCTATGAAAGCTTAACAATAGCATGTGATAACATATTTCGATGAGAAATAATAAGACCTGGCTGAATTGTCACAATAAACGTGAAAGAGGCCTACAAATACTAGTGGCCTGTAAATTCTGTGAAGAATACTATTGGGAGACGAAAACCTCGACGCACTTATCGCGATCAGATAGGGGACTTTAGAGAAACGTTAGGTCAAGAGCATCCTCAACCAACAACCGAATATGATTGTAATTGAAATAAAAGAGTTATGGTAACAATTCAACTACAAAAATTTGTATTAAATAGTTTCAATGTTCTTACATAAAAAAGGCGTTTTGTTTATACTAGCTGATCTTAAGAAACTTGAGAGGTGTCAAGGGACACCCGGATGGAACGAAGAAGAACAAACAAAAATAATCATCGTGCGTGACACCACACGGTTCAATGCGAAACTGGCTTGCTTTCTATAAGAGAGAGAGAGGGACGGACAAAGAAATACGGGCACGCCACACGGCTTACAACTATAGCTAAAAGTGTCGTTACAACTTTTGGTCTTAATTTTTTCCGTCTAGCAATTTTCTTATTGCGTGTCCCTTTCGCAACACGCAATAAGAAACTTCGTTCCCATAAAAGGATATAAATACCAACAATGTTTAATTTATCGGATCAAGGAGAAAGCAGGTCCCATTAGGCTGAGCGTGACCCGTGAGTTAGGAAGTGTTGATTCAGTCTCCGATGGTTCCCACGGGCCGAGGAGCTGACGACCCCAGAGCTAAATGGACCGATTGTACTGCATTTACTCAATTGTTTTTAAACAGGCCGTTGTGGCTGGACTGTGGGTGAATAAACTACTTTTCGTTTACTTTTTCTTCGAATACAACTGCAGTTTTGTGGTATATAGCAATTAGGTTACATTCTTTGTTCGATTTATCTGGCAAAGTATAGCTTCAGATTTACTAGTCCGTGATTCGTGACAAAATGCCAACAGTATAGCTACTTATGTTATTGGCATGAACAACCATTCATTCGATTTATGGATGTAATAACGTCAAAAAGCTTATATTCGCATGGTGTTTCCAACTAAAAGTTTTAAAATACTGCCATATTGTAAGAGGTGTAAACGTAGCGTAGTGTAAATATAACTTAGCACGAAGTCCTGTTTTATGTACTAGCGTGATATTTATATAAAAAAAAACTTAAATTAGCATGTCTAGGTCTAGTATTTAAATTGCTATGTTTCACCCGCATTTCCCGCTAAAAGCTTATTTATTGGATCTAATTGAGACATTCTTCTATCAACTTTTAGAGGTCGTTGCGGGTCGTTGCTTTTGTTAGCCGTAAAGTGCCCTCTTCCGGTCAAATGATGTCGCATAATGATTTGGGTTTTTTTTTCTGGAGTGTCAATTAACATTGTCTTTTTGCGTGGACTGTGATTGTTTCCTCATTGAGAAGTTGGTACAGTTGTGCACCAGTTGATATGGTCGGATTTTGTTGACTACCCTGTTAGATTTAGATATCAGATAAATACATATTTGCTTTTAGATATTTATTACATAACTCGGTTACGTTAATATCAAAGTTAAAGTCAAAATTACTCTATTCAGTATAATCACAAGGATCATTTAGAATCGTCTTACATACTAGGTGATTCTAGGTGCCAGTTCCACGCGACCAGAGCCTACGAACGAGAACGGGCAAGAAACTTACGGCCTGGTTCCTACCGTTTTTTTATATGATCCTTCATACAAAGAATTACTATTAAACTAAATTTAGTACTGAAGTTCCAGTGCGGTAATGTACCTGTAATGTATTTGCAATGTTAACAGTATCTATTTAATAAATAAGTGCTTGTCAAATCACAAATGAAGAATACAGACAAATAAAGCTCAAATCACAACAAAACTTTCAAATGTAAATGTATAAACAATCTGAATTTATGGACAAATATTGGTAAATCAAACCTTATTACCGTTGCCTATCGCTTTCATAAACATCCATAGGAAACAAAAGCCATAAACCAAGTCATCCATAGGAAGCTCAGTAAACAAACAGTACAGGCCCTTAACTACCGGATATTGAGTTCGAGTTCTGTTTCTATACCCTACTACGATCCTTTAACGAGTTTAGATCGAGATGTGTTATGAGACATTGTACGTGACAAGCAAGATAAACGTCAAGTGCGTCAAGTTGTGCGAAAGACATTTTACATCTAACAATCTTTTCGAAATACAACCTCCTGTGTTGTCTATTTACTATAGCAATAAATCTTAGCTTGTATTGTATAAAATACTTCCCAGCATTTCTAGTGAATATGAAAATATCCAAGGTTTTTTTAATTTCCAATTAGAGAAATAGAAAAGGATTTTATAAGGTTCTAGCATTATTTATGACAGGCTTCGAGTGAGAACAAACGGTAGTTGAAGTGCACCATAATTGATGTCTATTAAAGTTTATTAACTCGCCCTAATTGGATGATTGTCGGGTACGGAGGAAATTGCTGGCAACACATAAATGTCGCGAAGCATTTATTTACGGGAAAGTTGTTGCCATCGCAGCTCTAATGGGTAAAACTGCATGTATAAAAGGAAGTCATTAGATTTTATATTTCTTTTACTTTTCTTACCAGATTCTCGGTTTTCTGCACGTTGTAATAAATCCTTTATTTCCTATAAGATGGATATACACGGTCTATAGAAATCCATCCGTTACGGTGTGATTGCGTCACGAAACTTTTATATTTAATTCTTTACAATAAGGTTTATTATTCAACAGAACAGTTGAACATCTTAATTCTAGTCTAATGTATGGCTTAACACTAATGGTATAAAGTTCATAATAGAATCGATAGATTATAGAATGTCGTCTACTCCCGTATAAGGAAGGAGTCGCATATGGCGTAATTGTTCCAAACTGTGGCGGTCATAGCTGAGAAAATCACAGTAGGACCAAATATATAAAAAAATCAATTAGTTTTACCATTTTTGACGAAAAATATTTAATATTCTACATTTTGAAAGAAATATAATATAATAAGTAGTAAAGTCTTTATCTTAAAAAACAATTAACCACATCTCAACATTCAAAACTACTTTGCAAAGGTCACTTGCATTGCACTACTTTTCGAAGGTCACTTGCACAATTTTGCAATTTTCAAAAATTGTATAAATAATTCATTAATTAAAATCCTAATTTGACTTAGTACCTCTTAGATCAGGAACACTAACCTTATCGTTAACCATATACTCACTGATAAGCTGGACGTCAATGTTCAGAAAGCATTAAGCTATGATTTTTTTTTCTTTATATGACCAGTAAATCATATAAACCAGTATCATATCAAGCATAGTTAGCATTAAAACCACCCCACACACATCCTGCAATCAGTCCGCCGTGACTAAGGGTTTCCTTGACTGGATGTACTAACTGTCGTATAATCTGTGACTGGGTTGTTGCTCTACCGTTGTTCGCTCAACTGTGGCAATGGGGAACCGCAGGGCTTCGAAAGGCTCCGAAAATAGTATGTGCGAGGTGCATGCCCGAACACTACGTATCGTGTCTGGAGCGCGAGGGCACGAGTTTTATAAAAACTTGTAGTTACTACTGACGGTGTTTTGAATGGATTTTGTTTTAAAAGTGTGTTATGTTGTGTGGAACGAACGGAGCGGTGGCGGCGATGGATCGGGCGTACATGTCTCTACGCGTGCGTAAGCCCAACTCGATAAAAACGGTTAGTTTTATTATGATTTAACTGTCTATTTTGGTTTGCACGAGAACTTTTAAAATAATAAGTATTTATCACTAAAATGTCTTTCAAATATGAACGAGCTGATTTAAACGAACCCAAACATGTATTAATGTTATTATTAACTAAAGAGTTATTTGATTCCGTCGCCGTATCGGCTCTCTCACCAAATACTTATAATTAAGGTATAGATAGACTTACAAGTAGGTAGGGTACATCTGTGCCTAATAAAACACCAGGAACTGGGACAAAGAAATGAACAAAAACTTGAAAAGAAATAAGCTAAAGCGATAGAAAAGGATACAAAGGTGACATCGACTTTAAGATGACTCAATAAGAATATTATGCAAATGCAGGTGTGCTGTGTGGGCTTGGTTTAGGTATCTTATTATCCTAAAAGTAAATAAGAGTTTATATTGAGACACGTTTTAAAAGTCAAAAAGTCTTTAGGAGTTTTAATAGAAAAATCATAGTAATAAATGATTTATTCAGTGAAATCACAAGGATCATTTAGAATCGTCTTATATACTGGTGATTCTAGGTGCCAGTTCCTCTCGACCAGAGCCTAGAAGAACGGGTAAGAAACCACAGCCTGGTTACTACCGTTTTTATGATCCGTTATACAAAGAATTAAAATCAAAATAATTGTTTATACGTAGAAGAACTTAAGATAATACAACTTCTGTAACAAGATTTTTTTTTAAACTGCTTTAAATACTGGATAGAAGTTCTTTGTGATTCTTCAAGCCTTTGAAAACCTTCAAGTTATTGACTGATCGTCATTTAACATGTTGACAATAATATTTAATTAATACGTGTGTAACTAATTTTGACCTGTTTATGTGCAATTTTCCTGATCCACATACAAACTGCAGACACATAAATTGTATCATCTTTTCCTCGTATTGTCATTTATTTATAAGCAAGAAATAACTTTGCTATTACATTATTATGATTGGTATAACCGTATTTATTTCAAATATTAATTATCTGGATGAAGTAATTAAGTTAGAATTAATTTTAATGATAAAATTATAAGCATCAAGATGACCTTTAATGTATATTTACATTATTTAATCATATGTAAAGTTTATAACATAATTAAAATTATTTAACAATAACAAAAGTAACCATGTGCATTAGGTACATTTATATTACCGTAAAGTCCCACAACACAACAACAATAATATTTGTGCTATTATATTTTATACTAAAATATATATTTCTTGTTGTGCAAATAATATGATCTTAAAGTAGAATAACGAAGGCCTCAGAATCCTCAACCGACATAATCTGGATCAAGGATAAGTTTAAGTATGAATCGAATAAAATTACTAGATTCTGATACACCGGATATCTGAATCACATCCTATTCAGATTCACTAGTTCCGATTTAGTACATCTTTAAACATTTATTGATTCCTCGCCCACATGCTATATTTTATTGGCTGTTCATATTTAAAGAAAGGGTAGTCAATTCTAAGGCGGTTAGTAAACGTAAAGATTTTTTTCTAATTATATCCTGTAACTAGATTGAAGTTTTTGTTTATAAATTGACTAAAATATTGAAATACATGTTGATATACAGGGTGTAACAAATGGGATGGACATTGGTGGTGGAGGCATTGAGCTCCCTCATCGCCCTTTTGCTTTTGGTCAACCCCATTTGTTACACCCTGTATATTTCATGAAAACATGCAAAGAAACCCCGACAAATTCCTAAGTGTTCACAATCAAGTTATCAACTTCATTGACGACAGCAATGCAGATGATTATCATCACATGATGATAACCACAAGGCCGATCTTGTACAAATCTGCTTCAAAGATTAAAATCTCGTAAAAATCTGCCATCAGTATATTTGCAGTATACCTTGACAGTGGATTATTTATGAGAATCCTCGTATCATATCAATCACTGCGCGTGCGCCTAGTTTTCATAATTATTGTACACTTTGTTATCATACAAATTGTCTACTGTCTGTCGACGTTATTTTTAAAATCTTGCTTTTTTAATAAATAAATAATAATAAATAAATAATAATTTACTTTTTTTTTTTTTTTTTTTTTTTTTTTTTATCCCAAGGCGGGAATCGAACCCTCAACCTTCCGCGTCGCGGGCGGACCATCGCCCACCGCGCCACATCGGTCGTCAAATTTTTTTTTAATTCTTTTAAATTAATGATGCTTAGATAAGTTACTCAAAATCTTTGGTTTTATCAGTGGCTTCAATTATTGGATTATTAATTACTTATAGTTAATCTATCATCATCATCAACCTATCTCAGTCCACTGCTGGACGTAGGTCTCTCTGCAGACGCGCCACTAAGCCCGGTCTTCGGCTCTTCTCATCTAGTGTTTGCCAGCTACACTACGGAGATCGTCGCTCCATCTCGCCGGAGTTAATCTTTATTGATAACAAATACCTAATTAGTCTACTCTAGGTGATTAATATTTTGCCACAAAGTATCAGGTCTAGCAGTATTCGTAAAAGTTATTTACTACTATGGTTTCAGAGTACAAAAAGGTTGCCAAAACATTATTTTATGTGGTTTAACTCATTTCCTTAGGAAACGTAAGGTTTCCCGTTCCACTTCAACGATCATCATCATTGTTCGTATGTAAAGGTTTTTTTTAAGTCTTTTAGCATTACCTAATATGTTAAGTTTTAGCAGTTACATTTAGTTATCATACAGATTATAACATAATAAGTGCTGCACTAACAAAAATATAAATAAAACACATTCAAAAATGATCCGATTTACGAGCACATAAAAACTAAATTTCCTTAAAGCTGTATTTGAATTCCGTTGCGCAGCTCACAGGTGGGGCACCACCTGCCACCTGATACGTCACGGCAGGTGACCACCCTTCTTACCACCCCTCCTAAGTACCAGTGTTGCCACTAAAACACTGCTCACCTTTTTATCATCGGACTACCAGACGATCGGAGATGAGACATCCATTCTTGGTTGACATTCCACCTGCCCGCACCAAGCGTTTTGCTTCTACTTTTATAATGCGGTCAGTTAAAGAGTGGAACTCGTTGCCGGCATCTGTGTTTTCAGAGTCCTACAATTTGGATATTTTTAAGAGACGAGAAAATGAATAAAATTTGACTTTGACTTTGTAATGCACTCACTGTCTTGTTAGGTCAGTCTTGCACTTTGTAAAGGTCGAGGTCAGTTCATAAAAACAAATGAACGTTACTAAAAGTATGCGACCGTGGTCAACAATACAATCTACTCCAATACGAAGTAATAATAAATTAGAGTAGATTTTTGTAAATCACGTAACCAGTGAACTGGTTTGGATGAAACTTTGAATGTATCAAAATTCGTATGTAAGGATACTTTGTTGGTCAGGGGAAGAAAAAAAGGGGGCAGTAGCTCTACCATGAGTTTTTACTATACTACATATACTATACTCGCTAGCGTCTGTAGTTAAAAAAATGTATAAAGATTTGTACAGCCCCTCTGGCGGATAGTTGGGTACTAAAATTCGTAATACTAATATTTACGTAACTACTGTAGTAAAGTCAGGCGATTTTACTGTGACAACTCATGGTATAGGTACAGTAGGTCTACCATGAGTTTTTACTATACTATATTTACTACACTCGCTAGCGTCTGTAGTTAAAAAAATGTATGAAGATTTGTACAGCGCCTCTAGCGGATAGTTGGGTACTAAAATTCGTCATACTAATATTGACGTAACTACTGTAGTAAAGTCAGGCGATTTTACTGTGACATCTCATGGTAGAGCCACTGAGCACAAATAAATGTGACAATCGTAAACGTAACGTAAGATACACTGCGCGTTAACGCTGCAACGTTCGACAGTAAATCTAATGTTACGCGTAGTGTATCTCAAATACGTCACTGTTTTGATACGTTTACGATTGTCACATTTATTCGTGCTCACCTACAAGATCAAGGGAAAAGCCGTTCGTCTTTTGATATGTTTTAAAAATCTTTAATCAGACTACTAGTCTTGTCAACAACTGCTATGTTTGTAGGTGGTTCAGATGATTTAAGGTGTAGAGTTATATGTTTGTGCGAAAAATATTCACAATCCCTTGTAGTTATAACAATAACCCTAATCGATTAGCGGGTACTACTACCACCGCATGTCGTGCTCAGCTAATTTACCAATTTGACTTGAACAGTCAACAAATCACATTTTTATTACCTTACCTTGGAAAGGTCACATTCCATTTTACGTGGTCAGCAAATTCTCACTTGTTTTTAATATATAGAGTCCCCCCCCGCAGACTGCAGACTTTTTATCGGCCGATAGTTTGGTCGGCTTCTTAATCGGTATGAAGACTAAATCACTGTAATGTGCGCATCTACATACATCTTCATACTGATTAAGAAGCCGACCAAACTATCGGTCGATAAAAAGTATGCAGTTTGCGGGGGCCCTTATATTTTTAAATTATTGTTTTTGTTTTATACCTGCGTCTTGGTGAATATCTTCAGTTGCTTAATGCTTAGAATATCTTCAGTTGTCTCTTTATTTATGTTCTTTGTCAGTTTCTGTATTTTTCCTCAAGGGGTCTGCTATTCAGTAAACACGCTATTCAAAGCCTTTGATTCTATAAAACCACAAAAGCCGTCAAGTCTTTATACAGAAGCTCTGAGGTAACTAAAGTATGGAATTCAATCTGACAACCTTGTCAAAATCTTTGTATTTTTATTTAAATATCATTATCAGATTTCATTTATATTATGGTAGATCACGAGAAGTCTATACACGTGTTTCTGATTCCGGTTTGGGTATCTACACTACAGGATAGATCAGGAATACTTGGCGGTCTTCCATGGATTATGTATATCAGAATCCAGGCTAATCCTCCCGTCTATATCTTCACGTAATCTGGAGCAATTCACAAATCCTAATATAAAATGTGGATATGTGCCAAATATAATATCTGTCTTCTGAATTAATGAATGAACATTCTTGATTGTACAATTTGTACATCAACATGTTAATCTGAGAATTAAATTATGTTTTATTGTAAATATTAAATAAATATTTAAGTAATATTTTTTTAATGATGCAACCTAGTCCTTATTGCGAATTATTTATACTGTTTATTTTATGAATTTATTTGCTTCCCTTTAGTTCACAACTTTACTGATAAACCTACCTTCCAATACAATCATAATGATATTTAATATCAATTTTATTTTAAATCCTGTATCGTTTGTAAATGTACTCGCCACTATTTCATTCTGTAGCTTATAGTTTGTACATTTTAGTAAGTACATACCTGGTAAAGAAAAAAACTTGTTAGGACTTGTTTTTTGTGAAGATGGTATAGGATCAGTTTTCCGCATGCCAGACCCCCTAGCTTGCAATGTTTACCGCTGGATGCCGACACGTATATAATGCTGTTGCATGCCTGGATGGGAGTATGTACTGCTTAACGGGCTTAGCTGCATGATCGTATTCCATCATCATCAACCTTTATCAGTCCACCGCTGGACGTAGGTATCTACTAAGACTGAGCCTAGTCTTCGGCTCTTCTTATCCAGTGTTTGCCAGCTAATATATTATTTTACTAGCTGATATGTCTTCGTCTTATTATCGTCATATTTTGGATAATTAATACAATATCTTTATAAATCATCATGCCTATGTGTAGATCTGATATATAAGCTGTATTATTATAAAGTTTCATCAAAATCCATTCAGTAGTTTTTGCGTGAAAGATTAACATACATCACTCATCCATCCATCCATACAAACTTTCGCGTTTGTAATATTAGTAGGATTGTCCGTAAATTTCCCTCTCGCTTTCCCTCTTTCTGTGTTATGGTCAGCGATGAGACCACATAACAGCCAAGAAAGAAAGCGTTTATTTCGTCCCTACTCGCGTCAATCATTATTATTCTTCACACCTATACTTGGCTATAAATTCTGACTCCATATGCCCACTTACAATCACATCAACATCATTGACACTTCCTCACCTCACATATGATGCTATAGATTGTCATCTTCAGGAATGTATAATTAATTATCACTTCAAAGAGACAAAGGTATGATAGTACTTAGCCGTCGTAAATTGAATTAGTATTGTTCAACTTCAGAATGGATCAGAAATATTCTGCATTTTTTCAACTTGAAGAAGTAAAAAAAAGCCGGCATTGTTAAGAAAGGGGTTGTCGAGACCCAATTTTTTTTTTCTAGAGCAACATGGTATATATCAAACAACAGTTCTACAGGCTTTTATGATGATATCGAATTAGTAAAACAAGGTTCCATACTTCTAAATAGTAAGCGCATTGTACACATTATCATGCCGCCGTCGTACCGACAGTCCGTGACGCACGTCGATGTGAAGACACGAGCGAATCGGATATCGGAGATAGCAAATCGATGCACGATAACAATCAAATCGAAATCCAATTTGAAATTCGTGAAGCGTGAAATTGTTTTAGAGTCTGGAAAGTTGCAAGGGAAATCGTAATGCTCAATTTCAAAAACTTTTTTGTCTGTTACTATTGGTTCCTTGTTTATACTACCTAAGGGGTTTGGTGTTAGTTCTCAACCATTGTTTTAGTAACGTGGATCTTTTGTTTATTGTTTCGGAATACGTATTATAAGCTCTGAAAATTGTAAATCCTAAATATACATCACCCAAGTCTTCAGGACTCTATTCCATAATGTCGCTTCCTATCCTTTTTGCTCAGAGATACCTTGGCCATTTAATTTCCATTATTTACATTTGATTTTGGCTTGCAAGTGGTTTGTCGCGATTGCCGCTGATAGCCATATCTAACTGGTATTGGCAAACTGTTGAGCAGCCCTTGGAATGCCAGCTGCTTACGGATTCGAGCAGAGTCTAAGCTGACGAATGCTTGCAAATTAGAGCCTTGGTCGTGCTCCTATTTCGATTATAGCCATAGTAATGAAATTTGTTGTATGTTTTAGTAAAAAAACTAAAGTAAGTAGTTTTTTTTATTTAACAAACGTTTTAAATTGTGAATGCGAACAGTAAATCGGCCATTAGAAAAGCCATATTAGAAAACGTTTTTCAAATGCAACATACTCTACGCCGACGATGTATGCCTCATGTCTGATAGTATGATACATATACATACAATGCATCAGGCCAACTCTACTGTCAATCCTGTGATAGAATATTTAAAACTAAATTTGGTAAAAAACATTTCCATTATAAATTTAAGCTTATTTAATTTAATTATAGTTAGAGTCGCCGTCATCGAAATCGGTGAGGAGGACTATATATTATATGACTGCGAACTGTCCGCGAAATAAAAAAAAACTATTTTGATGTGACTTTTTAGACAATACAAACGTGATTACGAAAACAATTACTTTGTATGAAGCTATGACGATATCATTAAGTTTGTATACTTTTTTCTCTATTTAGACACCGTTTAGATAGATAGCTTCTAAATGACCCTTTGTGGCTATGCGAAAATGCACTTAATTGCAACGATTTAAAGATTTCTCAGTTTTTCTAATAGTTTTCACAAACGTGACGGCAATTTGTCATTATCTGTTGTATCCTCGTGGGAAATCTTGTATTATCTTGGATTATAGGGTATAGAAAAATGGTTGACATTACAATCAGTTCTTGCTATTGCAATTGGTGTTGCGTGAGGGGGCGTGCCTCCATCGATTCTTAGAATTCGATATGAACTGATTGATCTATGATCTGAAACCAGTCACCATGGCTATTCCGCTAATATATATTGATCATAGCAGTAAATCACAATACATTTCTGCTATTTCTGTAAGAACTAAATTCTAATGTATATAAGTCTACTAGTTTCTGTGTCATGAAAGGAAGATTTTAACTTACGTAACAAAATAAATATAAATGGGTCTTTACCACTACTAAATTTATAGCATTTGTGAGTCTACCTATGACTAAACTGGTGACCGGTAGTCTCCTATTTGGCTCTCCCCCATTTGTTTACACAATTCTCTATTACTGACATAAGGCATTACATCTTTCCTAATAAATTCCCAGCAATACCCCATTATTTACGTTTAATACTTATCAACCTGTCATGTTCACTTTGTATCATCTACTACGCATCTATCTTGTGCAATTAGTATCTTATAATTACAATGTTACTCATCTATAACCCGTCGTTGAGACGTATCCTATTTATAGATTGTATTGTCTTCATGTCAGAAATCGTAACGACTGTTATTAATCTATGCCTTATACGTCATTGTTAATTCCTAATGCTTTGGCTACATTAGCGGGCGAATATTCGTATCGTGTTGGCGCGACAAAAACGTCATGTTCGGGTATAGGCGATGTTCTTGTCTACATTAGACGGGCGAAGATTCGTGTCGAGTTGACGCGATGTATCGCGCCGAATTAGGGTGACCAGATGTCAGGAATTTTCCTGACATTTCAGGAATTTTAGCAACAAATAAATGAAACAATATTTTTTTTCACACTATAAACTAATATTTTTAGTCACAATAACAAAAAGGAAATTGTCATTAATCGTAATTAACTTTTATATAGGTATAATATTAAACGTACTGGATTCAATAAATAATTTTTGACGTGACGTCTTATTATTCGATAGAGCCGGCTGCACGCACGAAAAAACATGACTCATGAGGCGTTCTGAGGCGTTCCATGAAGTGCAAGCGAGAGCGCGGAACGAGCGACAAAGAAGCACAATCGGCTTTTGCGTTCGTTGTCACGTTCAACTATCGTCAGTAAACCGACTTTACAGACAAACATTTTTTTATTTTGAAATAACATTTGAATTATTGCGGAAAAATAGAATAAAATTAGTATTGTTATAAAACGAATCAATTCTAACGGTCTATCTTATAAAAAGTTAGCGCAGACTTGAAGTATTGATTACCTTACGAAATGATGACGTAAAGTCAACGCTAACTTTTATAAGATAGAGGGTAACACTTTTTCGTTACGCCACTCGGCTAAGTTCAGATGGCCGCGCGGTACCGCGCGGTTCGTAGTTCCGCGCGGTATCGCGCGCCAACGCGCGGCGCGCTCGCATACAAATATCGTCATGTGAATGCTCAAACATACATCTGAACTTAGCTAAATAGTGTTAAAAATTAAATGCACGTCCGTCTCGCTTCAATGTCTGGACGACACTTAGGCTAAGTTCAGATGACCGCGCGGTACAAGATCAATATAAACGGTAATTATCATCTACATTACCGCGCGTTACCGCGCGCCAACGCGCGACGCGCTCCCATACAAATATCGTCATGTGAATGCTAAGCTCCAACCGCGCGGCGACGCGCGGCTACGCGCGGTCATCTGAACTTAGCCTAATAAATTGACGTAGATGTAGCCACCTAAGCGAATATTGGCGCGACAAATTGATTCGCGTCTTCGCCCGAATACTACGCGATGACACGATGTACCCGGCCACATACATCGCGTTAACACGAATATTCGCCGTAGCCCGCTAATGTGGCCCCAGCATAACTGAAGTCATCTAGGACGTTGTAGTTGACGTGTGTAAGTTTTTACTTTACTTACGTAAGAAATTTACGTATTTCTATTGATTGTTTCATAATTATACTATTTTATTTTACCGACTAATCAGACAATGAAAAAAAGTTTGAATGAAAAATAAAGAACGGTATAATGGTAGAAGTGCATGAGATAAAAACGGCATCAAGATAAAATTAAGACGTTTAATGCCAGTATCGATGCCCTCATGAATTTCAGGAGACATATAAGCTGAGGATTAACTTCTTTTTGTTATCCTCCGAAACACAAAAACCCACGACAACTTTTCTAAAAGATACGCTCAATTGATTCATTAGATCAAATCGCAATAAGTTACTGACTATTCATATTCAAAGTATTTGTGTGATTTCCAAAAAGGTATTGTGACTAACTGCATGACACTACCAGAACAAAGCCACCTGGTTATTCTGACTTGAACAAACTCCCCGGATCCTTATTGAATTAGGACTACATTACCTACTTGTTATTGTCTCTGAAAGTATAGAGCTCTATAAATTCTATCGAAGTTCGTCATTTTCTGTTTTCCACTCTCAATGACAAACTGCTAGTGTTGTAAACAATGGTACTACTATGTAAGGCTGGACGTCTCTTATTTGGTGAACAGCACACATTGACCTGGACGCATTCGTCGATTGATCATCAGATACAAAGCAGTTGACGTCAGTGAGACAATGCCTCGTTACTGGCGGCTTTGGAGGTCTTAGGGACGTCTGATAGCGGTCACGTAGGCCTCCTAGAGGTTACCCTATTTCCTCCATTCATCGTCGCGGCTGGTCTGAGTGATAGTTCAACTTCAGTCCTTGGTACGGTTCGGTACGGACTTCCGAACTTATAATTGTGCCAGTTTTACCCGTCTCCGTTGGACGTCTACACTTCCATAGGTGAATGTAAATCCTTATATTTTTTTTAAATGTGAACATTTTTTTAATACATTTTTTTAATAACGTCTTTTGATAGTCTTGCGATTGACTTTCATTATCTCACATATCTTTTGACAGTTGCAGACGTACACTAGAATTTGTTGTTGTTTAAAAATCTATTTTTAATATCATTGGTATCGAACTGATATGAAAATCATTTTAAATGCTGATAGTGAATTTTATTTACTCGATCGCGAATTTCTTATCTGCTGTAGCAACAACTGACGTAGGGCTCCTCTTTGATACCTGATGTTGTCAGGGTCTGCGGAGTCAGCAGTATGATTGGTGCCGCCATCAAAAATTATACATCAGCATATAAATGATAGATTGAAATACGAGGTTTTTGAACCTAGCGAGTGTGTGTTCTGTAGTAGCTATATATAATGTAATAAAAAAAATACATACTTGGCACGCTTTAACTGTCTTTATGCTTTTTACTAAAATGTTTTGACGTTTGCTTTTATTAATTTGTATAATAGCTAGGTGTCGGTGTAGTATACGATCGCCTTTGTCTATAAATTTGCAGTAAAATCTTTCGCGGACATTGTATAGGCGACAAAGAAATTGGTTGGCTGAATATCATTTGCACGTACAAAACATCGAGGGCTATTTTCGCTTGACAGATTAATAGCTGCTACGTCAGAATCTGTCAATCTGTAATCCTTAGCGAATAATTATGTTACTGGGAGATGTCATCAAAAGTGGTAAACCAATTTCTTGGTCGCCTATACTTAAAGTTTTTAAAAAGTGTACTTTTTATCTAGTGATCAGTGTCCAATGAGACATTGTAAACACTTACGTATATCACAATCATAGTATTATCTGAAACTAAGTGCGTCATGAGTATGTATTTTGTTATTTAGGTGTTTCGAAGATACATTGACCAAGAGTCTGCTCGATTTTCTCTCAAAGTCAAAGTAAAAGTTATTTTATTTGCTTGAATTAAATGTACATAGATGGTAAAAGATACAGTTTGTTTCAATTTAATTCTACCTTATAATTCTACCTTAAAAGGCATGCAATATTTTAAAAATTATAAATCATTATTAAATTGTATTCTATTGCTAATTAACATTTTTTGTTCTCTCTTCTACGTATTTTATTAAATGAAAAATCATTCATACTTTTCATGCATTCATCTTGGAGAAATAACAATTACTACCGATGACTTCTTCTTGTCTTTTAATGTCTACGTTCTATGGTATCAAAACCTGAAAATCTGTTACTAATGAGACGCCATCTTTGATTCTTTCTAAGTGTACTCGCGAGACGTGACGCTTGACAAACAATCGTGCTTTACAACTTAGGAGATTCCTAAACTAAATCTAACTGCGAAATTGAAGTATTTATGGAATAACAAAACTGTTTTCCTTCTTGCCTTAGGCACGTGTTATTTGAATTTTAATTTTTTCAGCCTACTTTGTTTCGAGCCTGTGTGTACCTAATGCTGGGTATAGGCCTCCTCTTAATTGATGTCCTCTCTAACATTGCGTCACGCTCCTCCAATACACGTTTGCCTCATTAGTCTCTGGTAACTTCATGACATATTTCTCTCCAAAACCCAACAACATGACTTTAGTCAGGATTAGACCAAACGTCTTATAGCACACTGGTTACCTACCTGCATGTAAATCATCTCTTGGAGTTTCCTTGGAACATAAATAGACCTACAGGAAACCCTCATAAGAATATTGTTCCTTATTTAGCGGTGGCGCCATGGTTGTGCCCATTGGTGACATACTAAAACTCTTTAAAACTACAAAAGCTTTATATAAATTTACCATGGTTTCTTTTAGGCAAGCCTTAAACAAAATGTATATCTTGTAATATATTATGTAATATGTTCATTCTTAAATTAATGGCTATTATTTCGT
The DNA here is from genome assembly GCA_932527185.1 of Ecliptopera silaceata. Classification (NCBI taxonomy): domain Eukaryota; kingdom Metazoa; phylum Arthropoda; class Insecta; order Lepidoptera; family Geometridae; genus Ecliptopera; species Ecliptopera silaceata. Next base: position 1,185,797 of record OW052210.1, read on the forward strand.
TCTTTTATATGCTTTTGCTATAAATTCTGAATATTACATATCAACATTACCAATGTTTTGTAAGCGAGGACTATCATAGACTGCTTCTCGTTCAGAATCAACAAGTTACTTTGGTGTTATTTTTTGGGGTAATTCTACCAACAAGACAAAAGCTTTTATAGCTCAAAAACGCTGCATACGATCAATGTGCCATCTCAAACCAACTGACTCCTGCAAAGAGTATTTTAGGAATCTCAAAATTCTCACCTTGCCTTCCTTATAACGGGTGGCGCAAAAGTAAGGGCACTAAAGAAAACACTGTTTATTTTTTTATATGACATTTCCTGTCATTCTATTGTTGAAAATTGTGTAGTGAACAAATGTAAAATACACTGAAAATAAACATGGACCGTTTTACTCCTCAAGAACGTGGAATAATCGTGTCAATGTTCTTACGGAATAATTCATCAGTGATAAAAACACAACGTGAATTTTGTCAACGATTTCCCCACCGTCCGGCACCGATTGGTCGCTCAATTCGGATTCAACATTGGATAGACCTAAGTCTGGGAGACCAAGAACAGGCCGTTCAGCTGAAAATATCGATGCTGTGCGCGAATATGTGGAAGAGCGTCCAGAAACATCAACGAGGCAACGTGCCACGCAATTGCGTCACTGGAGAACGCTACAGAACCATGTTACGTGAGTTTTTGATACCCAGTTTGGACGAATTGAGGCTGGAGCACATCTGGTTTCAACAAGACGGCGCTACGGCACACACAGCGCGCGACACTATGGACTTAGTTAGGGACGATTTTCCAGGCCGAGTTATCTCTCGTTTTGGCGATTTGCCTTGGCCTGCAAGATCACCCGATCTGACCAGTCCAGACTTCTTTCTTTGGGGTTTTTTGAAATCTCGGGTGTATGTGAACAAGCCACAGAATATCGCAACTCTAAAAGAAATCATTAATCAAGAAAAAAGGAACATATCGCAGGAAGTGTTACGGCAAGTTATGCAAAATGTCATAAAAAGGGCTCAAGCTTGCATCAACTCTGGAGGTCACTATTTAAAAGACATAATTTTTAAATCCTAATGGTACAAAATTTAATGAACCAAATATACATTTAAAAAAACCTAAATCTATTTTTCTAATTTAGAAAAAAAGTTATAGCTGAACCAAATAGGGTCATTTCTTTTGCGCCACCCTGTACATCAGTGAAGTTGCAATATTTGTAAGGGACAATTTAAATTTGTTTGATGTCCACCAACCTGGTAGTCGAAGAGCCGGTTATCTGTATCATCATCCGTGTAAAACTCATTTCTTGCGTATGAGTGTTCTGTGTATGGCACCAATTATTTATAATAAAATACCACCGGCAATACGTGCTATAGACAACACAGTCGAATTTAAGCGTACCCTCAACTTGTTTCTTATTGAAAAGGCGTACTATTCGACTGACGAATTTTTGCACGACAAAGTTGTTAATTGTTCTGTTTGCTAAGTATATATTGTGTAATCATGTTTGTACACCAATCGGTAGGAACTAGAGTACGAAACTTAAAATATGACTAACATCTATGGCTAACCTAGTTTTACAAACAATAAATATTTCATTTCATTTCATTTCATTTCATTTCATTTCATTTCATTTCATTTCATTTCATTTCATTTCATTTCATTTCATTTCATTTCATTTCATTTCATTTCATTTCATTTCATTTCATTTCATTTCATTTCATTTCATTTCATTACTTTTCATCAGCTACACCAATAGCTGGTCCTCGTTCGCAGCTCGTGACCGAATTGAAGCAGCAATATAGTTAGCGTAGGTGTCCTAATTAACCTTATATGTCCGGTTTGAAGTGGTTTAAAATCCGGTGATCAATATTCAAGATATTTTTAAAATATTCTTGTGTGATATCTTAGATTTTCCGTATTCGTTGTAACGGTTTGGTGTTTTTTCCACTGGTTTTCCTCTAAATGACCTTCTCTAATTTGTCATCGATAATGATCTTTCTAATGCGCTTCCTAAAAGATACTTATTATGGGGCGTCTAAACGGGCAATATTTTACGGCAATTTGTGGCTGCAATTATTGCCAAACATTGCCCAGCCATCAATGAAACATTTTAGTACATTTTATGGCTGAGCAATCAATTGCAGGCAACATGTTGCAATATGGCTGCAATAGTATGGCCTTTGATTCAGAACCCTTTAATGAGCCACACAATCCAGCCACAATAATAAAATAAGACAATCATAATATAAGCCATCAATATACAATTAAGAGTATTAACACAAGTCAGCGATGTTCGGCCACACGCTGGCTACACATAAAAACATTTTGACATATCAAAAAATATATGGCTATAATGCCGGGCCATCCTTAAAATATTGCATAGTGTGGCTGGTATTGGTAGCAATGTTGCCGGCCACAGTATTGCAGCCACAAATTGCCGTAAAATGTGGCCCGTTTAGACGCCCCATTAGATGTAAACGCAAAAACATTATATTGATTAAAATATATCCCACAACGATTTGTTAACATAAGCAAAATAGTTGACATTATCAAATCGTGTAGATCCTTTAATAAAAAAGAATAAAAAAACACATTTTTCACCGAGATCGAGAAAGGTATATTTTCTAGTAAAATCTAAGCTAGGTCAGACACCTTTAGATAATGTAGGTAGAGTATCATATAAAGTTACCTCTGATAGTTCAACATTCTTGTAACCATTTTGCATAATCCGATCTTTGTAAACGGATAGCAATATTACATTTCAATTGCATATTCTTCGCTCTGTATGTTACATTATTGCATTTACGTGCAGCATGCAGGGCTGAGCAGAAATGTGGCAATTGTATCGAAACAGTGACGTATTTGAGATACATTGCGCGTCGACATCAGCTTTACTGTTGAACGTTGCAGCGATAACGCGTAGTATGGCTTAAATACGTTACGTTTACGATTGTCGTGCTCAGCCCTCAGTAGCTCTACCATGAGTTTTTACTATACTACATATACTATACTCGCTAGCGTCTGTAGTTAAAAAAATGTATGAAGATTTGTACAGCGCCTCTAGCGGATAGTTGGATACTAAAATTCGTAATATGTACTAATATCGACGTAACTACTGTAGTAAAGTCAGGCGATTTTACTGTGACAACTCATGGTAGAGGTAGTGCCCTCTGTTGCAGTGTAAGCACACTGCAACGTTCGACTGTAAAGCTAATATCGACGCGCAGTGTATTTCAAATACGTCACTGTTTCGTTCATACGTTTACGATTGCCATATTTATTCATGCTCACCCCCCTGGTATGTGCTTGGATTAGAGTAAATATATAGGACTATTAAACTCAATAACTTTATGGATTAAATCGGCTACTATAAACTGCATTACCTCGTAAATAATCATAATCTATATTGGTACTCAGTTGTGACTCTCGGACTTGACAATGCATACAATTTGTTTATTGTAACCTCTGTACCTCTACCATGAGTTGTCACAGTAAAATTGCCTGACTTTAATACAGTAGTTACGTCAGTTTTAGTACCCAACTATCCGCTAGAGGCGCTGTACAAATCTTCATACATTTTTTTAACCACAGACGCTAGCGAGTGTAGTAAATATATTATAGTAAAAACTCATGGTAGAGCTACTGTTTTGTGTTCCAAGTTTATTTTATTTAATATTCAAGCTGTTGAGTTATCGTATTAACTGCTCAGTTGGTAGTAATTCTGCCTTCCATGAGTCTTGGGTTCGATTTTCACCCAGAGCAAATGTTTGTGTGATGAACATAATTATTTGTTCTGTGTCTGGGTGTTACTATGTATTTTATGTATGCATCTACAAAACAAAAGAATATAAGTATTGTACCAGCAATCTAGTTTCCATAGTAGGTACAAGCTTTGCTTAGTTTTGGACTAGAGTGTGATGTGTGTACGTAACATTGTCTATGTATATTTAATTGTCTTTGAATATTTGTTTATTTTATAAACTCTATTATACGAAATAAAAGTATTATTAGGCTCTTTACATTATTCATATTTTGCTTTCGCATGCGCTTCTTATTGTTCCTTAGATTTGTAGTTTATTGTTAAGTACATGCATATGGTTTCCACAACTATGGTCATTTCGTGGTATTTACATTGCATATTATGGTAATTCAACATAAATTATTCCTTACGTCTTTCGTTTTGCCATATCTGTACGTAGTCTCATTATCGATGAAAATGTATATTTCTTATCTTACTTTGTTGCGACAGCTAGCACGAGTGGATCACTGTGTGACAGAATATTGCCTTATAGAATATTGATTGATAATTCAATCATAAAACTTATAGTTGTTGTAATTCTTTGTAAGAAGGATCATACAAAAAACGTGGTTCGTTTTTTCTCTAGCCGTAGTTTCTTGCCCGTTCTTGTAGACTCTGGTGCGTGGCACTGGCACCTAGAATCACCTAGTTATATAAGACAATTCTATCTTTGTGATTTTGTATAATAAATATTAATTTATGTGTTTTTGAAGACCTTAAATGTATTATTATAAACCACATAATCGCTTACGGGTATAACAAAGTAATCATAATCCTATCTCAAAACAATACTATAAAATTGGACGTGCGTGCTCAATACGAAATTGCCGGAGCAAATGATCCGCAGAAGATAGTCTATTACGAAATTGTACATAACTGTATCAATTCACAGTTTGCAGTGCCGTTGAATCTTGAGCTATGTTTTCTTGAATTTTCGCAAATATCCACGTCACATCTTTTTTGTCTTACGTCATTCCTTGTCTTGTAATAAAGTGTACCTATGACTCTACCTATGACTTAAACTTCGTTTTTAGCCGACGAAAAAAACGGAGGAAGTTTTCAAGTCAACATGTTTTTTTTTATAGTTTGCTCTATAGAAATATTTTTCTGTCTTATAAAAACATAAAATTACTATGATTAAACTCTATCTGTCTTTAAAGTATTAATCAATATACAATTTTTCTAAATTCTGTGAATAATTGCTACAAGTCATGAATTATGAAGTAGTTAATAATGAATTATGAAACTCTTTTGCATTTTATTTGTATGTTGATTTATGTATTATTTTTGCATTATATTAAATGTGAATTTCTTTTTTCAGGTAAGCACACTCATATTACAAAACGCGATTGGTATGTAGACATACATTTTAAAAATATTTTTATCGGATATTTTTAACGATATTAAATATAAGTTATATTTACCACATGAGAGGTCGTCAACGCAAACGTAACGAATAAGGTGCCAATTTCCGACAATAAGGTTGTCACGACATTCTTATCGCTTCAGTCAATTTGCATCACGACCACGACACGACACGACAGTCGCTCGTCTGCCGGCGAGCATAACGCACGCGCGGACAATCTCTGTAAACTTGATAATATTTGAAAACAAAATATAAACTGTTTAATCAAACCAAATTGTTTAGAAACAAAGATATCTTTTTTCATATTCTTATTTCAAGGTGTTTTTCATATTTAGACAAATAGTGGGACATTCAAACGGTCAAAATGACGGTTTGATAGTGTATTAGTGTTATCAACACGTGGTATCTAGTGTAGTGATTTGAATGGTAAAAATGGCCCGTCTAGCGACCAGCGCAGCACACTTCTGCCAACGGCTTCAGGAGCTGTATCCGCAGAAGTTACACATAACCGCTAAGCAGGTTCGTCTACACTCAATCAAACATTATAGAAGATTTTTTTTTAACAACCTACAATGTCCCACTGCTGGGCAAAGGTCTCCCCCTCTCCTTCCATCTCTCTCTATCCCTAGCCAACTCCGCCCATTCCCGGTCGAAGGAGTCCAGGTCGTCTCACCAACGCTTCCTCGGGCGTCCGCGACGTCTTCTACCCTCTGATATTATACCTGAGACTCCTTGAGCCCATCTTATCATCATAGAAGAATAATATAGTTTATATTACTATTGACTGAGGGAAAGGATCTACATGTTTGCAGTTGGTAGACCGTGGGGTCTAAACAAAAATATGTCTATGATCAAACGACCGCGCGTTTCACATAATCTTTTTTAAGATAGAGCATACTAAAAGTATGTATGTTATTAACAGTGCCGTATGCCTACTTGCAAAGTCACTGATTGATAAAGACAAGCTCGTGAAATTATAGTCAATAATTTGTTTATGATTTCTCTCTTAATGTATTGTTTGTTTATATAGGTACCTTAAACACTGCTTTCCAACTGTGAAGTCAAATTGCATGTTATGTATTACATTTCAGATCTAATCTAGTAATTTTTTTGACGTGACAACGTCTTATAAATCGATAGAGCCGGCTGCACGCACGAAAAAACATGACTCATGAGGCGTTCTGAGGCGTTCCATGAAGTGACGTTGTCACGTTCAACTATCGTTAGTAAACTGACTTTACAGACAACCATTTTTTTATAGTCTTATCGGGCATCTAGATCTCTGCTGCGTTGTTTGATAAATATATTTTCCATTGCATACTTAGGTATCTATCTCTATCTGATCAATAAGTTCAGTTACTTACACTGGCCCGTGTCAAACCTCGAATAAGCCATTTATGAGTTATGGTTTGTCACACATAAGTAGGCGCCATATGTGGCCAAGCCCTTGCTTTGTCACACCGTTTTCGAGGCTGCGAGGCCGCAAATTCACCTGTTGCACAGTTCAAGGATTTCCTTCTGTACTACTACATTGTACTTCTGTACTATGTACATTGTGGTTGTGTATTGTTGTATCGATTGATCAAATTATAAATACCCGAATTGTAAATATTTTGTTTGAAGTCTGGGCGTCTTTATTGTTTTCAGGGAGATAGTAATATTTATTATTGTACAGCAATACATTCGCATATGCTGTCTCTTGAATTTTAAATTAAATTTATGGTTGCATTTGTCTATTATTCCTATTACCATTCTCTTTTCATTATTAATGTGCCCCTCGTGCCCTACCACCTGCACGAGAGAAGAATTGAATGCAGCCACAGGTCGTGCTGTCGATTGGCCAAATATCTATGTAAACATATCTAAACTAATATTATAAAGTGGAAAGATTTGATTGTTTGTTTGTTTGTTGGCATCGAATAGGCTCCGAAACTACTGGACCTATTTCAAAAATTCTTTCCACTGTTGTGAGGCTACATTATCTGCGCTGAACATAGGCTATATTATAATGATATTTTTTATATAGGCTACCCGTGCGAAGCCGGGGCGTACTACTAGTATTAAGGTGACGGGTATAGCCAAATGCGTGTTTTTGGGAGTGTTTTCTGAAGAAGTCATAGCATGTGGAGTTGTGAAACTTATTATTTCCCATAACACATATATTAAACTAGTCAGGTAGGGAACAAAATGTGTGCTCTTGGTTATAGTTTACATTAAAATGTAAGTTTAGTACCAACACCTTTTGCAAAAGTGTGATTTTTGATCCCATTTTTTATGGGTTTGGCAGATTTGTTTGGTACCAAACTCAGCACAGCTATTCTTATGGTTGATATCTATACATCCAAGGAAAAAAAAATCTACATTAAGGTGTTTAAAGAAGAAGAAGAGTAGCGCCTTAGGAACTATAAGTGTTCTATTGCTGTGTGCTCGCAAATATTCATAAGGCGCTGCTTAAGAGTTGGACAATCCAAACTGTGCGCGGCTCACTATGTGTTTTGCGTCGTTATCAGCATTCTTACTGAAGTTGAAAATGCGACGTTGCCACGCTGACTATCTAGAGTTTAACCACTGCGGCAAAAACTATGCCGTGTTACAAGTTTAACGTGTGTGTAGATATAATAAATAAATAATAAAGTTGGAAGTTATTGACATTTTTATTTATTATGAAAAATTTCACCCTACCCGTCGCCTTAAATAAAAACAGTTGTAGCATCGACACGATAAGGAGAAGAAGTGAAAACTGACTTTTCCTCATTGATTTTTTACTTTCTTTTTGCTGAGAAACATTGTTATTTTAACATCGTAGGTACTCGGACTCTTTACAAAGGCTTGAAATGTTTGTATTCAACTCAAAAACATACCATACATCAATTGTTTTCGTCGAAGTATTTTCATCGACTGCAGTATTCTGTTTTATTGTTTCTTTTAGTGTGTCCAATGATCCAATGGGCTTATTATTTACCGGGCTTTATTTATCTTGTATTGTGATTTCCTTTATCAGCCAGGGTTAAGGGTCTTAAGTTATTACCGGTGTTTTGTTTCTTATCGGCCTTTTTTAATTTCCATATTTCCGGTTTCCATAGCTTTGCTTTATTTAAACAAGATTTCTGTTTTTTTTACGTAGTTTTTTACAAAATGTAGAAAGATTTTGCTTAAATTCTAATTGAATCATTTCAGAAATATGTATTTAGTTCGTCTTCGTATTTGTACGTTTTGTTAAAGTTCTTGAATAAAGTGCCTATGTCTAATGCGTAGTATACCTATTCCATAATATTATATTTCAATATTTCATCAAAATTGGTTTATTTAGTGAATTACAAATTTTCACATAGCTTTGGCCGTAACCTTTGTTTTGTATAATGCAGTCCGTTTATCATTCAATTCAGCATTTCCTGTGAGCGCTCCTGCTATTGGGTCAAGGCTAACATTTTCCGCCTGTTATTCGGTTATAAATCTTACATGGCTCTTGTATTATTGTATAATTATGTCTATTTACAAAAAAAACAAATAAGTATTCTATTATCTTCTCTAGTACTTATGGTACGTTCCACACATTTTGCTACGACTGACGTTATTATCATAGAAATAGTGTAATATTAATAGATAGATACCTAGATAGATATCTCTTTATCGGTACACCAAAAAAAATACAGATAACAAAACAAAGAACATTTATAATGGTTACACAATGGGGGTATCACTGAAAGCGATCTCTTCCAGGCAACCGAATTAATCAAAGTTAAGCTTTAAAATCTATTCACGATATTGATTTACGGCCGTCGATGTCCACTATATTATAATGTTGCTAATATTTTGAATTATAAAATCAATAAACATTGAACTACTATTAAAAAATTGTTAGGGTAATTTCTATAAATAATGTCGCCATCTATACTGTATTTTGTAATACAAATTAACAATAAACCATACAATTTTTAAGAAATAAAGGTAATTTTTATTAATTTATTCAGTATCTACATATGTACTACGTTTTTAATTGCCATAAACTTGTATCACTTTTCTACGAAACGTACACATGTGTACAAGTATGTAATAACAGGATAATTCTCTGAAGTCCATTACCGGCTACATACTCATATGTAGGTCGGGTGACTTTTTGAGAATTGTTATCAAATGTGGCTCAGCCACCGTGTTAGTTTACAAGAAATTGTTTAATGAGTGAGCTTTATGTAGTAACTGTCATCTTACTTAAAAGTTCTCATTATTTTCATGTAATTTTACGCAATATTTACTTAGTTTAAGTTTTTTGTCGAAGCCGGAGAGCCCTTAAATCTTGTTATTGAGACATAGTCTAGTGCAAACACAAGTGTATTACAAATTATCTTCGTATATGTCTTACTACGACAATTATTTACGTTAGCATTATCTATGTCTATGCTATTCAATAAATATTTCATCACACTACGACATATTGTCCCAAACTAAGAGAAAATACTATAAGAATTACTCAAAAACTATTTTTCAGATTTTGATCAAATTTTAATGAGACCATCCTAGACTTACCTTTCAGCTTTAAAACAAAAATTAATCATCAAATACACTATGTAAATAAAATTAAATACTCATACATTTTTTTAAAGTCAGTCCATAGAAACATCATCAAAATAATTTTGTTCCAATTTTGTTCTCAAAATTAGTTTCCACGTATGTGGGGTCGGTACAACACGTCTTCTTCCACTCTCTATTAGCCGTCGTCTCAGTGCTCACTCTTCTCACTCCTTTCATCATTCACACAGTCTATCCATCTTTTCTTCTGTCTACTTGTACATCCATCCACATTCATATCTAACACTCTCCTTGTACTATAGTTCGTTTTCTTCATCATTCCCCTGCCCTTATCCCACGTTAAGTGAGGTCGGCACAACATGTTCTTTTTTTCCACTGTCCTATCATTCGTCAGTTCTGAATCTACTCCTTTCACAGCCATCTTATGTATAGGCGACCAATAAATTGGTTTACCACTTTTCATGACATCTCCCAGTAACATAATTATTCGCTACAGATTGACAGATTCTGACGTAGCCCTTGATGTTTTGTACGTGCAAATGATAGTCAGCCTTAGAGTGGTAAACCAATTTCTTGGTCGCCTATACATATATTCAAATAGTTCGTTTTCTTATCGTCCTAAAAATGATTATGTGCTTAGAAGTGGCGCTAGTCATTACTGATAGTTCACACGGCCATATGGTCAGTAAAGTACACTTATAGCTGGATTGCTTATCGGTTTTCTGCATGTTTGTGATTGACCTTGTTTGTCTGATAAGATTTCTAGGTTATTTCCAAGGCGGCCTATTTACAGATTATTATGCTTTGATGCCCTATTTCAATATATTAGTCGTATGTTTAACATTGTCAATTCTAAAGGCTTTCGGTCTAACTTATAAAAAGTTAGCGCATACTTACTTGAAGTACTGATTACCATACGTAATGATGACTTAAAGTCAACGCTAACTTTTTATAAGATAGGGGGTATATTTTATTTTTAAAGCAAATAATACATTTTTTTCTTGACCACTGATATTGACTTTACCGCGAATTATTTTCGTAACTTAACAGCAAAATAGATTCGCGGTAAAGTTGCATAAATATCTACTACACGACTAAAAATAAAGTTTAGAAATGAATACACTAAGATACTGGCAGCACTATATTTATGCAAATAATAGTAAAGTGCATTATATTCTTGTATATAAGAACTTAAGAACACAATAGTCCTAATATTTCCATCTCTACGATTTTCTCTGATTGTAACTGCTATGAACCAGTTGGAATATAAATATGTGCATAAAGAGATTGTCTCCTCATCATTTACGATTGTTCTTATTAGATTAATATCATAATTGCATCAGTTTACGTATATAATTTATATATCACTTTACAATTTACTTATAGTATCTCCCCAAAATTAGTTCTATATTTTATTCGTAATCTGTCTTAAAAAGAGGACAAGATATTGAATCCGGATATTGATAATTGACTCTGAACTCCGGGAGAAAAATATAGGAAGCCAAAGTGCTGACAGTATTAGGTTAGGTTTTGAGTTTATTTATGTCCTGCATGTACGGGGGTGACATAGTCACTGCGTGACAAAACTCCTATTTAAATAAAGATAAAAAAATATTGGGTAATATGAGGTCAGACCGTTAAACTTATCGGGTTACCTATTTCTCACTAAACTCTTAGTAGAGCTTGTTTGTTGTAAACATATTCAAATATCTAACAGTAAAGAATGAGGTCGTATAGCTTTCAGAGTTCATGACTGTTTAGCATATATATTTAGCAACAAAGATTTTCCAAAATAAATAAAAAAATAATACAATTGCCTTGCTGACACAGTAACTTGACATTAGACAGCAGACAGGCACATCCGATGTACAGTGCAACCAACTTAACTGTTCATGTGGACAAAATTGGAACTACATTCCGCCCTCAGTTTCTGTCTAGCGTGAGTGCTTATAGCTTATTGTTTGATTTAATTATGAAAAGTGCGAATAAATTGCTGAAATCTCTCAAAATGATGCGCAGGAAGTTATTTCTATAAGTTTTATTTTATACGAAAGAACGCCTGCGACACTAGTGATGCCGTCAACTGAACAGATAATTTCTTTAAGTCTTTAAGTTTTAGATTTATACGAAAGAAGAGAAACGCCTGCGACACTAGCGACGCCGTCAACTGAACAGATAAGATGGTGGGACTGTATACCGTTACCTCATACCGCTGAAGTTATTACTGTCATGTTATACTTGAATCTAACAGGGGATATTACCGTTGGGAGTCGCGTGACATAACAAACGGTAAGGGTCTTGACAAATTTCATTGAGTTTGCATCAGTTGGGGAGAAAACAGAGGCTGTTGGTGACAGGTGGAGTTTCAATTTATTTGACGGACAATCTACCTTAGACAATCATTACGAGCAGCGGTCTGTGGGCCGTTAAGAGTTTATATTAAAGTACTAACTGTTGCCCGCCATTTCGTCATGCTATTGTTATATTTATGACAATTCGGATATCTTTCTAATGTTTAAACTACATTCAGTAGTTTTTGCATGATGTGCAGAGCATGTGAATACAGCCACAAGTGGTGCTGTAGAGCTGGCAAAACACCTCTCAAAACTTATCTAGATAGCATCTATAAGAATAGTTTTTGCTTGAAGGAGTAAAAAAACATACATCCATCCATCACACATAGGTTATAATTTATAGATATCTTGTGAATTGACTAAAATATTACGATAATAAGACGAAGTTGTTGGTTTCAGGTGCTATGTAATATTGTTGATGACTTTCGTCTCATAAACCACCGTTATTTTATCTGTGTAAGCAGACACTTGTTGCAATTCAGCGTGTTATTGGTAATCGGATATTCGTGTTCTAGTCGTAAAGTTTTCTATTTTACTGCATTGATTCATCTTCGATTAGGAAATAATTTATGTTATGTTTTAACTGCTGTGATTTCGTATCTTTGTTTATGACAACGTTTAATTTTATGTTACTAATCAATTTAAGAGAACTATAAGTTAGTTTTGTGAGTCTATTTATACTTCGATATGCAAATATGATATGTTGAGACTGTTGTTAGGCAAATGCATGACAACAGTGACATCTCACCTACAATTTATTTCTAGATCATTCGAATCATTTACTTATTTAACTTAAATTTACTTATTGAATGTACTTAATGGTGTACCAACCCCGTCTTGTTTAGCCAAGTGTGGAATCATTGTCGATATTGTCGATTTATAACTTGAATAGCGACGCGTGCGAAAGCACTTGTACCAACAACATTTTGTCTGCCGCTGTTCTTTTGTTTTAACGGTTAATGTTTACTCGTTGAAGTTTTCAGTGACTTTGACTACTTAATTTTTCAAAATTAATAGTTTTATGTTCTTACAACCATGGCAACTGTTTTAACGTAACTGATTACGCTGACGAAACCTTACAATTTGTAATTGAAGTCTGAACGCCTTGTCCCAAAGAATTCCGAAAGTCCTAGACCAAAATTAAAAACCTTACTGCATTGTATACAGCGTAAAATAATATCATGTCAGCCTCGCTTATCACTTAGTTACGTTATTCTGATTTAACTAGACAGATTTTCTAACTAAACAGTGATACTCAATTCATAACATTCCGCCCTACCCATCAAAGAATATCCATTTATCTTTGAAACATCAGATCACAAATCTGAGGGTAAGCACGAATAAATGCGTCAATTAAACGTACCGAAACAGTGATTTGAGATACACTACACGTCAACATCGGCTTTACTGCGAATGTTGCAGCGGTAGCGCGCAGTGTGTCTTAAATTTACGATTGTCACATTTATTCGTTTGATCGCCACACCCCGTAAACATGGTCAACCCTAAAATTCCCCCCTTGAACATGTTATTGCCGAGTTCATTGTGATGAAGCTGTTGTAAACATTCACTGCTGGCCTCTAATGGTGCCAACGATAACATCGGAAACGTTTTACGAGTAAATATTTGTTCCAATGTTCTGATCCTGACCAGCGTATTTATGTTTTTGAAATAGTATCACGGAGTTACACGTTTATTATTCAGTTACAGATTTTATTAGAATTAAATTTTCTGCGTTTTTGAACTTTAATTGACCTGAATTTTTTATATTAAATTGGTTTATTTAGAGATTTTTTATTTTTAAGTTATGATCGATACAGGCTGTAATACCATAGATTTAAATCGATGTGTAATACTGCTTTGTATCGATTTTTAAAAGTAGTTTAGTTGTAAATGACCACTTATATCTTGAACTCTATAACTGTACTTGTACAATCAGACATCTATTATTCTTGTAATTTACGAGTACAAGGACGTCAAACTTAAATACATACATCCAGAATTCTTGTGAATTCAATCAACTATTTATGTTAATGATTCTAAATTGTGTAGTTTCATAGTTGTGGATAAGATTATACACAACAATGTAACGTAGCATGATTTACTATCGATAGGATTACACTATAATCCTATAAAGATGGGCATATAATATGGTGTGTGTGTATTTACGTAGGCGTGTGCGTAGGACGTGGATGATCCTCAGCCCAGTCGTAATCTCTGCGTATCTTGTACGGTTCTGTGACGTAGGTAAATACTACTTATTGCCAGCGTATAACATTAGTACTAAAATATATGGAATATGTAATATCAATAAAGGCAGGCATTGCGGCAAAACTGTTGCTTGATATAACTAAATATACATAATGGGGATACAACCTTTAATTTGCGAAAAAAGAGTATGGTATGATCAAATATCCGATTTACAGTGTTAGATGGAGAGTAACAGGAATACTCTACCGTTATTCGTCAGTTTTACGTCTTTATCCCATAATTTGCTTTAATTAAGCTCCAAAATAACTTTCCGTTTAACGTTTCCTTAACGTTTTCACTATACTCCTTTTATTTATATTTGTATTTCTAAGGAACAACCGTAAACCTTTGTAAAGTAGGTTTTAATTTTTTCTTTCTCCGGAGAATACAGTGTCTAACTAAGACAATACATCTAGAACAGAAACTGTATTCACAGTTATTAAAAGAAATAACCTTTGATAACAGGAATCAGAATCCCATGAGATCTATTCCAGCAATTTCACAGTAGTCAGTCACGCACGGCCGATCAAAACTTTACCCACAATTAAATCTATTTGTATTTTAATTATTCCTTTATTGTTTCGAACAAAATTGTGTGGGAACTGGTAGGCTGGCTGTTGCAGGTTCAGTTGTTCGGTGTTCGTCGACACGGCACCATCGGAGCCTCCGAGGCTAATCACATGGTTGTAAAATGCGAGTGAAAGTTTACTTAAGAGTGAATTTCTTAAAACAAAAAGGTAATGATGTTCACCAGTGCTAGTGATTACATAAAACCCTGTTTTTGGTGTTCCAGTTCTGGCTAAAGGATTTTGTTTTAAGTTTCTTGCCCGTTCTTGTAGTCTAGGCTCTGGTCGCGTGGAACTGGCACCTAGAATCACCTAGTATGTAAGACGATTCTAAATGATCCTTGTGATTTTATTGAATAAATTAATTTTTGACTTTGACTTTTATTATTAGTCAGCTATTTTTGACAACTTTACAAATACCAAGATCAGTTTATATTGTAAGTTTTATTTATGTAGCATGGCAAAATCTTTATTATAAATCTATATAAACTGAACTGTGACAGACTTCACAGTTCAGTTAGTAGTAGCTCTGCCTTCCATGCTGTGGGTTGTAGGTTCGATTCTCACCCAGAGCAAATGTTTGTGTGATGAACATAAATATTTGTTCTGTGTCTGGGCGTTACTATGTATTCTATGTATGTATTTACAACAAAAAAAAAAGTATGTAAGTATTCCATCAGCAATCTAGTTCCTATAGTACAAGCTCTATTTAGCCTAACTAAGCAGACTAGAGTGTCATGTGTGAAATGTCCATGAATATTTAATTATTTTTATTTATATAACCCATGGTATCATTTTAAAACAAAGTAAATAGTGTTATATAATTACCTAATTACTGGGATTTGTTAACGTTATCATAAGAGATAGGAATTTTTCAAATTTCACCTTGACATTGTTTATTTAATTACTAAAACAAAGTCATGTCCTAAAAAAATTAATAGACGGTTCTTAAGTTGTGTAGTTAAATGCTTTATTCATTCTTAAAGTGTTAAAAACGATGACGAAGCGTGAATTTGTTATTTTAGAAAAATTTAATCTTATCTATAGAAAAATTTTAAATTTTGAGATGTACTTGTACTTGGGTGACGGGTATAGCCAAATTCGTGTTTTTGGGAGTGTTTTCTGAAGAAGTCATAGCATGTGGAGTTGTGAAACTTATTATTTCCTATAACACATGTATTGAACTAGTCAGGTAGGGAACAAAATATGTGCTCTTGGTTATAGTTTACTTTAAAATGTAAGTTTAGTACCAACACCTTTTGCAAAAGTGTGGTTTTTGATCACTAACAACAAAAAGGACAAAGAAACAGCAATAATATAAAAGCTGGGTTTTTGCTAAGATCGATGAATAAACAATTATTGATGACAGAATATTTTTCATTATTTATTGCTTTTAAATCATACGAATACATGAGTACCATTGATCCAAAAAAAATAAAAATTTATTGCAAACAAAATTTAACAGGAGTAGAGTTACCCCCCTATCTTATAAAAAGTTAGCGTTGACTTTATGTCATCATTACGTATGGTAATCAATACTTCAAGTCTACACTAACTTTTTATAACATAGACAGTATCTGTCTATGTTATATGGTATAATACCTAGTCTATTCTATTATATTCTAGGCTATTTTTACTTCAGCAAAAATAATTATTTATGTTTACAAGCTATTTGAAAACACGACAACGTTTTTGTCTATCGTCATTCGCATAACAAATTATACTGTTTGATAGTATACTTACGGCCGGTTTCTCGAACGATGATCAAAGAAAAAATCTAATAACTACTATGTGTCAAACTAGGATCAACCGTGATTTGAGTTTCCAGAAACCGGCCGTTAGTATATTTTTAGTTGTATTGTTTTCGACAAAACAATATTATTTATTATTATTTATTATTTGTATCTCGCAGATCTGTTTATAGAAATTGTTACTTTGATTGACATAAACTAGTTCAATCTTTTGTTCTGTTATTGTAGATATGATTTGTACTACGATTGTCCTACATTATTATTATTAGCCTGTAGTATCCCACTGATGGGCAAATATCCTGTCTTATAATAGTTTCTCTGAACAATAAATAAATAAATATAAATAATGCTGGACAATCCACGCAACATCATCTAGCCCCAAGCTAAGCAGAGCTTGTGTTATGGGTACTAGAAGACTGACATACTTAATACAATAAAGTCAAAGTCAAAACTACTTTATTCAGTAAAATCACGCGGATCATTTAGATTCGTCTTACATACTAGGTGATTCTAGGTGCCAGTTCCACGCGACCAGAGCCTAGAAGAACGGGCAAGAAACTTACGGCAATACATTACATAGATAGATATTTTTTATTATATATATATATATATATAAAATACCCAGAACACCCGGAATAAATATTTGCAGATCGTACAAACATTTATCCCAAGGCGGGAATCGAACCCGCAGCTTTCTGAGTCGCAGGCGGTCCATCGACCACCGCGCCACATCGGTCGTCCGTAATATATAACAGGGCTAAAAGAACCCTACTTATTCAAATGGCGTTTCACATTTTACAATATTTAATTTGATTTATAATGTATGTGATATGGGTTATATATTATAGTGTCAATTGGTAACACGATAACAACTTCAAACCAAGTTCGAATAGAACTTGGCAACTTCTTTTCCCTCGTTTGTGGCGTTGATGAGGTCAAGCCTAGTGCAGGTGGTAGGGCACATACTGCTTAAATCGTCAAACTGCAGGGCAAGGTACCCTTTCCCCCAAACGTTTTCACTTGTTTCGGTTCTTTAGCAGGTACCAATCTATCTGAAACACGTCAAGGTCATCTCTCGAATGTTCAAATATGAAAAAAAATTATAAACAAAACAACGAAATATCAAGTTCTAAAAAGTCAATAAAAATATAATGTCCGATAGCGACTATACCAATTATCCTTTATTAGCCTGTAGATAAATTATATCGAGTGTGCGATGTGACCCAGGCCGGGAGTTGAACGCACTACCGATCCGCTAGAACTATTAATCGTGCAAATCTAGCTCATGAGGGTGTTCTGACTTCCTTATTTTAATGAAAATATAATCTGGGATGTATAAGATTAGTACAGTTAATGTGTAAAGTTTAATTAGGTTATAACTACGGTGTAAATACGGTTTTGGATAAAAATATATCTATATTCATGTTTTTTTTGTACTCAAAATGTCTCTCAAAGTTCTAACAGAATGAGGTCATCAATGAATGGAACTTTGTCGTTGTAAAATGCTATACTCCAACAACAATTCTGCTGAAGAGTTAGAAAATATATTAAGAAAATTGTTCTATTGTAAAAGTATATGGTTTTAGAAAATATATAATAACTTATTGGAAAGTACTCATTAGTTATTAGCTTTCCTTCTATCCACTGTCTACACTTAATAAAAAAATATTAAAAGAAAGTCGTTAATGTAAGCTATCTCCGATGGAGTTTGTGACCACATCTTTTTTTTTATTCTTTTTTATTTCTTTATAAGAAAAATGACGTAAAACTGTATTTTTCAGCCTGAATTCCAAAAGCTCGAAAAACACAATTTTTTTGGTAGAATAGCTTATATAACGGTTTTATTATACAAAATTGTGTTTATCCATTCCACTTTTCTCAAAAACAAAATTGATTTTATTTTAAGTTTAAGATAAAAATATAATAACTCTTCGTTTAAGTTTTTCAACCAGTGCTAGGCCCTACCTTTTTTTGAATTAAAACTTATATAGATTTAGATTAGAACTCAGAGTACGGTCTCTGATAAAAGTTCGTCAGTTATATAAATAATACGTATAACTCTCTATTATTATAACGATTCAGGCGTGTCTTTTCTTTTCACCTTTCTTTCTTGCAAACGTGGGATCCCATCGTAAACATGAAGCGACTCATTGTACTACAGCATATTTATAATTCTTTGAATCTTCATAGATCCCTACTCAGTACTCAAATTCTATCATCAGTTGATGACATCATAGCGTTTTGGGTCAAAACCGCCTAATTATAGATAATAATAAATAGTCTGACGCGTATTTTATGAACTTACTAAAATTGATTGCCTATCAAATATTGTTGGATACAAGATTGTGATTGATGAGAGCCCTATAACCAGAGGCACGGTCGTGGTGCGTGCTATAAGATAACCTGATAATAAAACTAATTAAACACCTACAGTTTTCAACAACCTGCACAGTATCGCTAGGTTACGCTTAGCACGTCAGTTTTCACGCGATCCTCGCAGGAAACGCACGCGTTTTCAAAACGATATTATTAAATTTTAGTGTCAGTGACTAATCGGCTAAAATTGCCGATGTTTTAGAAATGCCGACAGACGCCTTGGAGAGATTCGTCGTGAAGTTCTTTAGAATTGTAAGTATTATTGAATTTGTGAGCAGTAGATTCAGAGTTGACGTATGATAGGTGCGAATGAAATAAAAAACATGCAAGAGAATGATAGTGACGATTCTTTAATTCTATGTTCACGGAAATCTATCTTCATCGTTTTTTGTTATAAAAGTTGTGCATAACTCGGAATAAACTTTTAGTTACTTCTCTCAATCCTTAGAGGTTGTATATAGTCCAGTCAAAATAGACTAAAATTATGACTTCAGTTTGCATTAATTCCCAACAAGCTGGATTTTTGTGCAGGCCTTGAATACGTCATTACAAATGATATGTCAAAAGTCCCCATCGATCCCGCTTGTGCGTTGTTTTTTATTCGAGGTCAAAGGTCATAAATTTGCATTTTTTGCGTATATCTCTGAAACAACGAAAGCTATCAAAAAGTGGTTCAGGCAAAGTTTGTACATCGTAAAATTGTCTACAAAAATACCTCAACACTTTTCTTCTACAAAGCATAGTTTTCGAGATAAAGTGACTTTAGACCGCAGGAAAATCGTCGAAGATGGTGCGTTTTTTTCATTTCAGCCGTTTTATCTGCTTCATTGCCACAGAACAAACAGTATTTCTTGAAATTTACTGAAAGGGGTGATGGGTTCGATGGGTTAGTCCTCCTCCAAGGTAATGTATCGTCTTTTTGTTTCAAGAAATACTGTTCGTTCTATGGCAATGAAGCAGATAAAACGGCTGAAATGAAAAAAACGCAGCATTTTAGTACATTTTCCTGCGGTCTAAAGTCACTATATCTCGAAAGCGATGCTTTGTAGAAGAAAAGTGTTGAGATATTTTTGTAGACAATTTTACGATCTACAAACTTTGTCGGAACTATTTTTCGATAGCTCTCGTTTATGACTTTTAAACGCAAATTTATGACTTTAACCTGGGTATTTGCGTTTTTCGCGTATATCTCTGAAACAACGAGAGCTATTGAAAAATGCTTCAGACAAAGTTTGTAGATCGTAAAATTGTCTACAAAAATATTTCAACACTTTTCTTCTACAAAGCATCGCTATCGAGATATAGTGACTTTAGACCGCAGGAAAATCCACTAAAATGCTGCGTTTTTTTCATTTCAGCCGTTTTATCTGCTTCATTGCCATAGAACGAACAGTATTTCTTGAAACAAAAAGACGATTCATTACCTTGGAGGAGGACTAACCCATCGAACCCATCACACCTTTCATTAAATTTCAAGAAATACTGTTTGTTCTGTGGCAATGAAGCAGATAAAACGGCTGAAATGAAAAAAACGCAGTATCTTCGACGACTTTCCTGCGGTCTAAAGTCACTTTATCTCGAAAACGATGCTTTGTAGAAGAAAAGTGTTGAGGTATTTTTGTAGACAATTTTACGATGTACAAACTTTGCCTGAACCACTTTTCGATAGCTTTCGTTGTTTCAGAGATATACGCAAAAAATGCAAATTTATGACCTTTAACCTCGAATAAAAAACAACGCACAAACGGGATCGATGGGGACTTTTGACATATCATTTGTAATGACGTATTTAAGGCCTGTACAAAAATCCAGCTTGTTGGGAATTAATGCAAACTGGAATGTCTATTTTGACTGGACTAATAGGCGACAATGAAATTGGTTTACCACTCTAAGGCTGAATATCATTTGCACGTACAAAACATCAAGGGCTATTTTCGCTTGACAGATTAATAACTGCTACGTCAGAATCTGTCAATCTGTAATCCTTAGCGAATAATTATGTTACTGGGAGATGTCATCAAAAGTGGTAAACCAATTTCATTGTCGCCTATACATCGAATACCGTGATTTATCTAACATGTTTCTTACGAGTGTGTTTATCTTATGTGCGATCTTTTAAGAGGTTTTGACCTGAGTGATGGAGCGATGTTTATCCTTGCTTGGCAACTTGGAATATTCTATAATCTTTAGCATCGTCATAGATTAAAACTTTCTTTTAATGTTATCAAATCGAATGTTAATTCTGATCCGGTTTCGTCGAATTCTATTTTTATTTTATTGCTTATGATAAAACGTATAAATAGATTGTCCATATTTATTAGTCCTTGACGAAAACTTTATTAAGTTATTTATTGGTTATATCTTCCGCTTGTTCTTTATTTATTAGCACGAATTTGAATAATAAATAAATATTCATGGATATTTCACACATCACACTCTAGTGTCAAACTAAGCAAAGCTTGTACTATGGGACCTAGACTGCTGATAGAAAACTTAAATGTATACATGTTTTTTTCAACACCCATAGATGCAAATTTTGATTTAATAGAGGCATGTATTGGTTTCGTAGTATTTTGTTATCGGGGCTATAGATGAAAGTAAAATTACCATGTTAGTAATAACCGGATGATTATAGATACGAGCATATTAGGAATAATACATGTGTAGGAGTTTATCAGTTTGCACAGTTGCCTGTTATATAGTCTACTTCTATATATAGCTCTATTCTACATAATTACACACATGGTGTGACAATTCTTTAAAATATAATATACACGGACATTGCACATAACGCTCTAGTCCCAAACTAACCAAACTCTACTAACTAGATTGCTGATGGAATATCAATTTAAAGGCCCAAACGCGACGATACAAGGAGCGTAGCTGGCAGAAACTGGATGAGAAGAGCCGAAGACCGGGCTCAGTGGCGCGTCTGCAGAGAGACCTACGTCCAGCAGTGGACTGATATAGGTTGATGATGATGATGATGATGAGGATCGAACCCACAGCATGGAAGGCAAAGCTACTACCGTCTGAGCTGACGTCGCAGCTTATAGGTGCTGACGCCTGGCATAGTTATACAAACGCGATTACAAGCGCAATTCTCGGAATTATTATGCTCGATCAATATTGTACTTCTGTAATTATATACATATCAATCAATAGTTATTATTAGCGCATAATTAATAGATTGTAAATAATACGCGATATTGATACAGTAGACAAATGGTCGGCCGTTCAGTGCATTATCAATATGAGTCATTCATTCATCAATTAAGTGAATTGTAAATATATTACTGACCTGTATTAATATATCAGCTTCATTTATAACAGTAGATGTCATATAGAGACCTGTCAAATAAATAATGGATGTGATAAAATCAAAAACAAGGAAATCCGTAAAAGAGGCAAGGTTATAGTTCGTATTAGCAAGTTCAAGTGGCAAAAAGCAGGCCAATTTTAAATACATATATATTTAAATCTGATGTGCAATGGTTCTAACGGCCACCAGAAACCAGTAAATAGGGAACACTCCAAATTGCCTAATTTGTAAATATATTGAAGAGGCTTATTAATTATTATCAACAATATATGCGAAATTCCAATCAAAATGCCGGAAGCAAAATATAATGTTTATAACGCCGTCTTGACTAAAATGGTAGATATAGGTCTTGGACAAATTCAATTAATCTTTAAAACCACAAAGATCATTTAAAATCTTATATACTAGGTGATTCTAGGTACCAGGTAGACGCGATCATAGCCTAGCTAGAAGAACCTAGAGCGACTTTTGCCAGATGGCTCGAAATACAAAGAGTATATTTCGATGCGTTTACGATTGTCACATTTATTCATGATCAGGACGGATAGGTTTATCGTTTCTGGCGATCGACAATGCGCTTCTTGGAAGCATTGTTATGGAGGATCCAATAGCGTTGACGTTACGTGTGTTACCACTATTGCTTTTGATTGGTACATTTTCCTCTATGCCTTCCATGAGGTAAGCGATAGCGGAATCACTGGAACACTTTGCAAAGAATCAACTAGTTCCAAGAATTTTGATAATCATAAAAATTTGTTGACCATACTTTATCTATGTCCATATTTTATATTAACAATGCGTTTATTCACTGCAAACGTGGATCATTTAAAAAATGTTATTCAAAATATTCTACGATTTTATTTTGTATCAGTGTTATACTAGGCCATTCTTTTATTCCTCTACGCTGTGTATTATTTTTTTTATTTTCCTTATGATTTGAAGTTTATATTACACAGCACAGCCCTGCCGGAAACGGTTTTGTTTAGTGTGTATTATTGTTATTGTAATTTTGCATTGTGCGAGTGAAGTACCTAGTACTCACTAGGTGCGTTGGTCGAGGCAATCGGGCGCAGGGGGCGTCCAGTCATTGTACAGACATCACTCAGAACTATCCTGTTTTCAATCCTGCTTGTTCAAACACAGTGCAGCCACAGTTCGCCATTTGTCCTCAATCAGTAACGTGTGTGACTCATATGGTCTCTAATCGGCCTGGCGTAGATACATCCACATTTTCTAAGGTTTTTTCTACAGTTTCCAAAGTGAAGTGCAATTTGGGATTGGATAGTTTAAGTTGCGTGTCAGTGAAATTTTTAGCCATGTGCTAATGATTAATGACGAATATGGCTGTATGGTACACGAGTGACTCTGACCACGATCAGGTAAATACTCGTATGATTCTCGATTGTATATAATATCTAGTAAATTGGAGATGCAGACTTGAAAGTTTCATTAACAAAACAACTAGACATGTCTAAATAATGTAGTAGAGGCCTTACCCCAGCGTAGGTTAAAATAATGTAGAATTGAATCTAAATAATAGTTTTAGAATGAAGCAAAACGCACTCATGAAATAGATATAATACAAATGTAAATTATACGGTAAACAGTAGCAGTGCAGTCTATTTAAAGAGCCTTGTTATATTGCCAAAGCTTATGAGCACATAATATTTGCCGCCACTTTATCAATTAAACGAGGGATCTTAGTTCCAACAGAAGTAGCCACGACACACCCACATGCCTTGTTTAACTCCGATAGCACGCTCGGCTCCATCACCACATTATTTTCCTTAGATTTACATCATCACATATTTACTTTTTGTGGTCAGAAAATAATGCTGGACAATCCGCACAACATCATCTAGCCCCAAGCTAAGCAGAGCTTGTGTTATGGGTACTAGAAGACTGACATACTTAATACAATACATTACATAGATACCCAGAACACCCGGAATATATATTTGCAGATTGTACAAACATTTATCCCAAGGCGGGAATCGAACCCGCAACATTCCGCGTCGTAGGCGGATCATCGGCCACCGCGCCACGTCGGTCGTCTATTATCATAGCTTCAGTTCTCTTTAAAATTACTTAACATGTTCTTAAAATGGTTTTTCC
This sequence comes from Ecliptopera silaceata, assembly GCA_932527185.1. NCBI lineage: Eukaryota > Metazoa > Arthropoda > Insecta > Lepidoptera > Geometridae > Ecliptopera > Ecliptopera silaceata. The sequence continues at coordinate 1,210,219 of OW052210.1, forward strand.
ATGTTAAAACAAACATGTCCGTCAAATTCGTATGTTTCCGACATGTATCAACATTTGTATCTGTTTTTCAGTTGGAATACGTGGAAATTTTCTAATTATCATGTCTTATTAACCTGTGTTCTGTCTGTTTATAATTTGTGTCTCATTTGTGTCATCATCTTACCTACTAATACTAACAAATGTGAACGATTGGATGTACATATATTGTATACTAGTAGTACGCCACAGCTTCGCACGGGTAGCTTATATAAAAAATATCATTATAACATAGCCTATGTTCAGCGCAGATGATGTAGCTTCACAACAGTGAAAGAATTTTTGAAATCGGTCCAGTAGTTTCGAAGCCTATTCTATGCAAACAAACAAACAAACAAACAAACAATCAAATCTTTCCTCTTTATAATATTAGTTTAGATCAATCACGTTGTAACTCGGGAACGAATAACCATATTAAATAACAATAATAAACCCTGAAAACCAGCGCTATAGAAACCAATGGTTTCTATAGCTTATGCTGAGTGGTGGCCTTTTTACACTTTTCTTTTTAATGTTTTATGTCATGTATAACGTGTTATGGTGTAAATAAATATTTCTTTCTTTCTTTTCTTTCTTTAAATATAGATGAAAATTGGAACGTATAAACACAGATTAACATATAGCCTGCTAAGTATCACAGAATAGACGGTAAGCTGGTATCTTAGCTACAAGCTAAAAGACTTACGGCCTATCTTATAAAAAGTTAGCGCAGACTTGATGTATTGATTTCCTTACGTAATGATGACATAAAGTCACCGCTAACTTTTTATAAGATAGGGGTATAAGATTTAGTTACAAAGAAAATTACGATTATTGCAGTATTTACAACCTAATCACTAAATACATAATGTACCGTTAAGTATCTAAAGACCGTTGCAAATGACCTCAACTGACACTGATGTCAAAACGTTTGTATGACGATACTATCGGCCGGTTTCTGGAAACCCAAATCACGATTGATCCTAGTTTGACACATAGTAATTATTTGATTAATTCGTTGATCATCGTTCGAGAAACCGGCCGTAAATGATCCTTGTGATTTTACTGAATAAAACAATTTTGACTTTGACTTTGTTTTGAACGTTGTTGAAGAACAACCAAATTTTCCCTGAAATAAATTAATATTTTTATGTTTATGTATATGAATCAGTGCAATGCGTAAGATTTGCGGTTTGTATCTAGGACGAGAAGAGTGTTTTCCATTAATCGCTGTTTATATTTTAACCTACTGTTTTCAATTACTGCGAAGTAACGAAGGCCTATGTTTATAAATACGAGTAACTAATACTTTGTAGGAAAATACTACTCGGAACTTAACTATTCGATATTTCTCGAAAGTATGGAATATTTCATTCAACCCAAATAATTGACATTTATCTGGTAGGTTCATTAAGCGTCCCCCACAGCAACATATTAATTTATATTTAAATTTTCAAGATATGTCTTTGTTTTTCAGTAACTTGAACTATTTTTTTGTATATATTGTTTGTACAATTGAGTTTTGATATGAATGCATGCCGTGCTTAGCTTGGGGCTAGATGATGTTTTGTGGATTGTCCAGCATTATTTATTTATTCAAGTATCATACTGAATAGCTGTAAAGTTAAGTTTGTCTTATGATACTACGTGTTCATCTCGTCGGATAGTCCTTTTCCCTATAGACTGTTAGTTTCTGACAGCATGGGTATTTCCAATCTATTGTGTTCTAGCTTTATATTTAACATCATTGTATTTCTCATTCATCTTTATCGGTATTTCTATTTAAAGTTGTACAACTAGTCACTTTATTGTGTGGTTTTAAATTAACTTACTATTTTTTATATTGTTTTTATATATATTGGTTATTCCAAACAGTCAGTCGGTCAAACAGGACATCTTATTTTGATGTTTACTTTACCGCGCTGAAAATAGTTTCAGAACACTAACTCCGTCGTTCGTATTTTTTATCTATCTTTGTCGAGGTTGTCCAAGTATCAAAGTTACTCAAAAATTTTACTTTACCCTGTAGTATCCCACTGCTGGGCAAAGATCTTCCTCAAAGTAAAAATATAATCGATTCTTTACATGCTTTTATTGAATAGAGATAAAAACTCCGCGTAGGTTTTAGTGTTCCACTGCTGGGCAAAGGTCTTCCTCAAAGTAAAAATATAATCGATTCTTTACATGCTTTTATTGAATAGAGATAACATAACTCCGCGTAGGTTTTGGTGTCCCACTGCTGGGCAAAGTTCTTCCTCAAAGTAAAAATATAATCGATTCTTTACATGCTTTTATTGAAAAGATACAAAAACTCCGCGTAGGTTTTATTCATTGGCGTTTTAGCGAAGCGCGGGGAACCGCGCTTGGTCAAAGCTAGATAGCTTTGACCATGACCCCCATGACCCCCCCTGGATCCGCCGTTGGTTTTAGCAGACGAGCCCAAGAGAAACGCTGTTTATGTTCTATGTCTGCTTGTCCTCAGAGTGAACAGTCGTCGCCATTCCGTCGGTGGACGACTGGCAGCGGCTCTGGCAGCTCCTACAGACACCACGACCATCGGAATATGTATAACAAGGTAACTTGCTCATGTCTTTTACTTCCCTTACACATAGCCTTTCTTTTATGGAACGGTTAGCGTTAGTTGTAAGTGTTACATAGTTCTATATTATTGGTTTTTGGGTTCTAGTACTTATAGAATTTCGACAGCGAATTATTCGACCTAACCACTATCTACCTACTCGTCTTCTATCTCTTGAACGATAAGAAAAATGTTTCAAAAGTTTCACATGTAAAATGTAGCGCTAATATGAAGAGCCGAAGACCTGGCTATTTAACGCGTCTTGGGAGGGACCTTCGTCTAGCAGTGGATTGATATAGATTGATTGATGGCATATTATATACATCGCCAAACTACAATGGAAAAAAAGTACCTTTAAGTAAAATATTTGTGGGACACTGCCAAGTATAGAGAGAAGTGGAAGGGTTTGGGCAGGCCTTTGCTCAGTACTGGGACAATTTAGGCTAGAGCAAACAAAGAAAAGTTCATTTCAAACATCACCCTTCATTGTAGCAGTGAGAGGATCGCTTACGTTTACCTGTTATTGGTTTTTCATGTAGCAAAATACTCTGTATGTAAAACTAGCATGTAATATTGGTAATCTTGAAGAAACAGTTGGTAGACCTAATAAAATAACCTTTCAATTGGATATTTCAGCAAATGAGCGAAGGCACCAGTCCGGTGTGCAGCTCGAGCAGCAGTTCCAACGTGGCGCGCTGGTCGCTCGGCCTCGACCATCTGCTGGCGGACCCGGCCGGCGCCGCCGCCTTCGCACACTTCCTCACCAAGGAGTTCGCGGCTGAGAACATCAAGTGAGTGGACTGACATCTCTTTTGCACCATCGTCCATTAAGTTCCCAGTCCCACTGACTGGGAACTTAGTGGACAATATGCTTGCTATTGAAGAATCGGAGCCGTTGATAAATTCTAATTAGGTATTTTGCAGTCTCTAGTTCTTTTTACAGTGGCTGTTACTAGCATCTGTTCCACAGTGTCTAGTTCTTTGTTTAGTGTTCATAACTTGAGGTCGTGGTCCACAGTTTCTGGTTCTCGTGCGAGCAGTACCGCAGTGCGGACGCGGCTGGGCGCGCGACGCTCGCCGAACAGATCTGGGCGCGCCATCTTGCCGCGGGGGCCGACGAAGCTGTCAATGTCGACGCAGCGGCCAGAAGACATGCTGCTTTACTGCTGTGCCAGCATCCACCGCCGGCTGATCTCTTTCTACAGGTAATAGTCTCTTTAGCGTTTTATCTCCACAAACGAATTCTTCTTCTTTTTATCGTGTCGATGCTACAACTGTATTTTGTTGTAGCATCGTGTTGGAAAGATTAGCCAGAATAGACTCTGCTTTACCGTGCCTAGCTGTTACAATCTAATAGGTCCCTATGACGCTTAGTACTTACGGATTTAGCATCTCCGGTTTTCGTACTACTATAAGTAATTTAACAGATTAATAGAAATGCCTTCCATGCTGTACATCGTGGATTCGATCCCCATGAATGTAAATGTATATGTGATGAATCGTTGTAACTATCCATATTTTATAAGCAATCTTGTTCGCATAATACAAGCTTTGCTTAATTTGGGAAAATTATTATTTTATTCAATCTTGCCTTGTATTGTGGCAAATAAACGAAAAATGCTTATTCTCGGTGGGCATTGAGCTGATGCCTGCCTATATCTAAATATGTATAACTTCGAAAAAAATCAATAAGGTAGGTACGCGATAAAAAGCTGTGTGATTTATCTGTTAATGTTGTTTGCAGGCCCAGAAGCAGATCTTCAACGTGATGAAGTTCGACAGCTACCCTCGTTTCCTGCGCTCGGCGACGCACGCCGAGTGCGCACGCGCCGACCTGCGCGGCCTCCCGCCGCCCTATGCGCCCGCGCCGCCCGACCAACACCCCACCAACAACAATGTATGCACTAACTTGAAACTATCACGGTTTTGAACATAAAAGTAAATATGTTGTGATGTGCGAAATGCCTATGAATATTTATCTGTAAAGTTAAACTAAGTTTAATTAAATAAAAGTGTGATATAGCATACATTGTTTTCATTGTAAACGGGATAATTACCATGATTTGTGAGTTTGATTATTTCCCGATATTTCGGCACATCGGCACATCAGGAAATAATCAATTTCACAAATCATGGTAAATATCCCGTTTACAATGTTATCACACTTTTATTTACTTTACTTAGTTTAACTTTACAGATAAATAAATATTCATGGACATTTTGCACATCACAACATATTTATTCTGTGGTTGGGTGTTACTATTTTTTTTATATATGTATTTCAAAAAAAATTATATAAGTATTCTATCAGCAGTCTAGTCAACGGCGGATCCAGGGGGGGGGCATGGGGGTCATGACTCCCCCCTGAGCTGGTTCCGAGACTTAGGTGGACCACTAATTGAACATAATTATTTAATTTTTATAAGTTCTTGACTTGACCACGACTATGTGACCCCCCCTGGCGCCAAAGCTGGATCCGCCCTTGAGTCTAGTTCCCATAGTACAAGTTGCTTAGATTAGGGCTTGAGTGTGATGTGTGAAATGTCCGTGAATATTTATATTTATGTAATAAATGCGGGTAGTCGCATATATTTATGTCGTATATGTTTCAGCTGAAGAAATCCGCCAGCAATGTATCGGAGCGGCGACGTAGCGGCGGCGCCAAGTTACTGCAGAGATTGCGACCTCCTTCGCGCGACAGACAACAAGCTTCGGTCACTGATGTGAGTTACTGTGACTTTACGCTGCCTGACTTAACAATAATCTAAACTAATATTATAAAGAGGAAAGATTTGATTGTTTGTTTGTTTGCATCGAATAAGCTCCGAAACTACTGGACCGATTTCAAAAATCTTTCACCGTTGTGAAGCTACACTATCTGCGATGAACATAGGCTACCCGTGCGAAGCCGGGGCGTACTACTAGTAATAAATAATGCTGGACAATCCACACAACATCATCTAGCCCCAAGTTAAGCAGAGCTTGTGTTATGGGTACTAGAAGACTGACATACTTAATATAATACATTACAATAATAGGTAGATATTTTTATTATACATATAAAATACCCAGAACACCCACAATAAATATTTGCAGATCGTACAAACATTTATTCCAACGCGGGAATCGAACCCGTAACCTTCGCCCGCCGCGCCACTTCGGTCGTCAAATATGTATATAAACTAATATTCAGGGACATTTCTCTGATCACGCTCCATTCTTAAACTAAGCAAATCGTGTAGATAATATGTATTGTATATTATTGTATAGAACTAGACTGTTGATAATTGATAATATACTTATATTTTTTTTTCATCAAATGATATCGCATAGCTATGTAAATTTTATAAACTAAAATAAACAGAGTAAATATCTTAAGTAAATATAGATGAGACAGAAATAGTTGCAATTAAACTAAATTAAGTAAAGAAGCTCTAGTTGTGAGATAGTGCAAGTTTATTAGTGGAAATATCACGCATTATGTGAACATCAAATAACACACGATTATAGATAATGGCCCGTTAAGATACAAGTGAATTTAGATTGGACAAGTATGTTTAGGAATTGATATCAATCAATTTTTTTTTTCAATAAAATCACAAGGATCATTTAGAATCGTCTTACATACTAGGTGATTCTAGGTGCCAGTTCCACGCGACCAGAGCCTAGAAGAACGGGCAAGAAACTTACGGCCTGGTTCCTACCGTTTTTTTTTTTTTTTTTTTTTTTTTCTTTCAAACAAATCCTTCCACTCATCCCTTGCAAGATTTTTTTTCTTTTCCTAACCTATACTGTCCCACTGCTGGGCAAAGGTCTCCCTAAAAGCCTTCCACCTATCCCGGTCTTCGGCGATACTCCACCAATCTCTCTCTCTGCAAGAAATAAATAAAATAAATAAAAAAATTTCAGGTAGTAAAGTCAAGTCAGCCGACGTCGCTATGTCGAGTGATGTTACCGGACAACGCGACCACCGTGGTGAGCGTCGACAATGACGTCACAGTCGGCCAGCTGGTCGACAAGCTGCTGCAGCGGAGGAACCTGCCATGTTCCACGTACGATGTGCTCTGGAAGGAACCCACACAGGTCAGTTCAGATATTCATTTAATTCATAATTATAAAAAATGGTTGTCTGTTAAGTCGGTTTACTGATGATAGTTGAACGTGACAACGTCACTTCATGGAACGCCTCAGAACGACTCAGAACGCCTCAGAACGACTCATGAGTCATGTTTTACGTGCGTGCAGCCGGCTCTATCGAATTATAAGACGTTGTCACGTCAAAAATATATGTCAAAAATACATTACTTATGTAATTATTCTAATTTACAAAAAAAAATAACTTAAATTTTGTAAACATAAATTATACAGGTGTACAGTTCTACAGGTCGATTGATACACATCAAAATAGACTCGTAGTGTTATTTAGTTAGAGTCCTTAATGGCATGCGCTTTGCTGTGGCATTTACGACTGCTGCGAGTTTTTGACGTGACAACGTCTTATAATTCGATAGAGCCGGCTGCACGCACGAAAAAATGGTTGTCTGTAAAGTCGGTTTACTGACGATAGTTGAACGTGACAACGTCAACGAACGGTATTGTAAGCGGTTCTGCAAAATAAATCGTCGTTCGAAACATCTTGGAACGCCTCAGAACGCCGGAACGCTTCATGAGTCATGTTTTTTCGTGCGTGCAGCCGGCTCTATCGAATTATAAGACGTTGTCACGTCAAAAAACATGACTCGTGAGGCGTTCTGAGGCGTTCTGAGGCGTTCCATGAAGTGACGTTGTCACGCTCAACTATCGTCAGTAAACCGACTTTACAGACAACCATTTTTTATTAAATTTATATAAAACTTACAAACTACAAAATTAATCCGCCGAAAAAAAATTATAAGCAAAAACTAATGTCATTTTTATTCTATCTACTCTAATTACTAAGTTCTAAAATTTATGTAAGTAAACCTAATAAAAAAGGTTTATTTGCTTTTCAGTTTTTTCGGCCGATATTTTTTTGTCAACTATCGTCAGTAAACCGACTTTACAGACAACCATTTTTTATTAAATTTATATAAAACTTACAAACTACAAAATTAATCCGCCGAAAAAAAATTATAAGCAAAAACTAATGTCATTTTTATTCTATCTACTCTAATTACTAAGTTCTAAAATTTATGTAAGTAAACCTAATAAAAAAGGTTTATTTGCTTTTCAGTTTTTTCGGCCGATATTTTTTTGTTTAATAATGTTTATTTTAGAATACACGAATGAACAAAATGTTAAAAACTTGTTATAATTCCAGGGCGAGACATCATCAATAGACCTACAATCCTCAAGCACCGTGCTAAGTGGACGCGAGGCATTGGTGTCTTTAAGAGCTGTGGTGCGACTGCAGTTGCCTTTCGACGCACATCCCTCACATCCGTCACATCCCTCACAATCACATGACTCACAGGCGAGAGAAGCGAGAGAGAATCGCTGGGTCACCGTCCGGTGCGGTGCGACGCGACGCTTAGAGCACGTATTACGACGCGTCGGCTCGCGCTATCAACTGAGGCGTATGGCCGCCACACGCGACGGAGTTAGAGTACACGCGGACACGCTTATGCAGGTAAATAATATAATGCAAGCGTCTCTACTCAGTTGGTAGTAGCCTTGCATGATGTGGGTCGAGGGTTCGATTCCCACCCAGAGCAAATGTGTGATGAACATAAATATTTGTTTCGTGTCGGGGTGTTTCTATGTATTCTTGTGGGAATTTACAAAAAAAAAAAAGTACTTCTTTCCCATGTACAAGCTTTGCTTATGCCTTGATCACACGTACCGAGTAAACCGGCGAGACAGTGACGTATTTAAGATACACTGCGCGCTAACGCTGCAACGTTCAACAGTAAAACTGATGTCGACGCGCAGTGTATCTCAAATACGTCACTGTCTCGCCGGTTTACTCGGTACGTGTGATCAAGGCATTAGTTTGTGATTAGAGTGTGATATATTTATTTCAAAATTAGCATGATGACTAATTAAATAAAATGTATATTGTCAGGAACTAGACGGATGTCGACTGCAGATAGTAGAGGAATGCGAGAACGAGCTAAGGGCGGGGCCACACTGCGAGCGAGACTCGGACGTAGATTCACTCAGCGAATTAGCGCTCAGACTACAGGACGAAAGGGATCTCGATACACAGGTAATATAGTATTTTTAACATATATTATTTAAAAATATCACAAAAAAGATAATAATTTATTTATTTCTTATAAACATTAAAATTGTGGGTAATATACAGAAAATTTAGGTATGTAGTTTTCTTTATAAACGGGATATTTACCATGATTTGTGAGTTTGATTATTTCCCGATATTTCGGCACAGTTGCATGCTATGACATTAATATGAAAATACTTCAGTTCGACCGAGTTTCGAGTTGTGCAAATAATTGCGTAATATTTCACGCCCTTGTGTAGCCCCAAACTAAGCAAATCTTACTAAGCAAATTATAGATTTAGATGTACATTAAGCATGACTATAGAATAATCAAATCAAATTACTTTATTCAAAACTCTTAGGTACATTAATTCACTAGTAATAAATCGATAATAGTATATATTTTTTGCATGCAGCTAATAGACTTGAACCCAAGTCATTGGGATCAAAATGGAATGGGTAATTAAACTATAGTATTTCGCTTTTTTTTTTCGGGGTACTCATGTACATATTATGTTCAAAAAGTTTATTAAGTTATTAACTCTCAATTTGTGTATCAAAAGGGTTACTAGAAAAAAAAATGTAGAAAATACACTATGAATTTCAAACTCTGGTCGCGTGGAATTGGCATCTAGAATCACCCAGTATGTAAGACGATTCTAAATGATCCCTGTGATTTTATTGAATAAAGTAATTTTAACTTGACTTGAGTCAGTTAAAAATTTTATAATATACCTGTAAGTATACTCGAAGAATAACTAGATGATCTTAAATGTATTGTTTTTTTATTTATTTATAACCAAATTTTACAAACTTAATTAAGTACTTATTAATTATAATTAGGTAGATAACTTATTTTATATTATTATATTTGTGTTCTATTGCTGTGGTTTTGACTATTGTGTATCTTCAAACTTCAAATTCATTTATTCAATAAAATCACAAGGATCACTTTGAAACGTCTTACATACTAGATGATTCTAGGCGCCAGTTCGTCGCGACCAGTGTCTAGAAGAACTGGCAAGAAACTAGACCTGGATTCTAGCGTTTTTTTCATATGATCCTTCTTACAATTGTTTAATAAAGTTGTATAATGATGTATAATGTGTAATGTGTGTTGTATTGTCGCAGAGTAACAGTACGAGCAGTAGCCTCAGTACGGGCGGCCGCGTGCGCGCCGCGCTCCGCCCGGGCGCCGCGCTACACCACCATCCGCCAGGTATACACCACACACTAACTTCATTGTTTTACTATAGTATGTGTAGCGATTTAGATTTAATACTAGATTTAATTTATTTAGTACTAGCTGACCCCACTTCGTTTAGCAATAATGTGGCTTTCTATTGGTGAAAGAATTTTTAAAATCGGTTCAGTAGATCCCGAGATTACCCCTTACAATTTAACAAATATACAAACTTTACCTCTTTATTATATTAGTATAGATTTAGAATTCTGTTATGCTGCCATATTTAATAAATAAATAAAAAAAATAACAAAACAAAACCACCACACTAAAGCTATGATCAGATTCACTCGAATAATTATTCATTCAAATAGATGTTTCATTTTTCTTTCTTCCCAAATCACATCTGGCATCAGGTTCACTCGAATGAATATTCATTCAAATAGATGTTTCAATTTTCTTTCAAAGGCGTCACATATCAGTTGGTAGTAGCTCTGCCATGCAGTGGGTCGTGGGTTCGATTCCTACCCAGAGCAAATGTTTGTGTGATTAACATAAATATTTTTTATGTGCCTGAGTGGTCCAACTGGAATTCAAAATTAAGTATGTAATACATTTTTACTGAGGTATTGTTGGCCCTCTCGCGACTTCTTATAGAAGCTTTACGACCCCCTACTAGAGAGTGTCACAGGTTAAAAAACACTGGCTTTTGTGAAAGGGCGCTCCAGCGCGTTTAAGTATAGCTACAGGGAAAGTAGCATAGATAAAAATCTAAATAATAACGATATATATTTTGCTTCAGATTTCCTCGACAACCTGCGCGAGACACAACGGCTGCGCCTCACTAAGGACGCCCCTTGCCCCCGCACGCCGCCCCCCCTGCCCCCAAAGCCCCCGCTACGAAGCCCCACTGTTGTATGACATTATGTACACTGCAGGGAGAAACATACGTTTATATAATACTAGCTGTAGCTCTACCATGAGATTTTACTATACTATATTTACTATACTCGCTAGCGTCTGTAGTTAAAAAAATGTATGAAGATTTGTACAGCGCCTCTAGCGGATAGTTGGGTACTAAAATTCGTAATACTAATATTGACGTAACTACTGTAGTAAAGTCAGGCGATTTTACTGTGACAACTCATGGTAAAGGTACTGACCCGGCGAACTCTGTTCCGCATATACTACAAAAAATGTGATAAATGAACCACTCAACAGATTATAAGCAAACTTTACATAAACCATCTGCTGATTAGTCCGAACAACCTATTAACCTGCCCGCTGTGCCCAAAAACTTGTTCTTTGGCCGATTTGTACGTTGCCACTGAAAACGCCATAGAGGTGGCCAAATTTTGGGAAAACGTTGTTTGAATCATCGACAAGAAGAAGAAGAAGAATTAGTCCGAATAAAGCCTTGAAATTTGGTTTGGATAGGTGAGCCCTTTCTTGAGTTATAAAATAACAACGAAAAGTGGCATTGATTTATATATAATATATATAAATAATATGTATAAATCAATGCCACTTACTTATATAGATTATAAAGAGTAACCCCGTATCTTATAAAAAGTTAGCGTTGACTTTATGTCATCATCATTACGTATGGTAATCAATACATCAAGTCAACGCTAACTTTTTACAAGACAGGGGTTAAAATTTAGCTTAAAGTCACTGAATCTAAAGAACCGATTTTTGAAATTGTATTAATAGGAAGGCACGTTTTGAGAGTCATATACCTGATAGAATAAAAATCTAAAAAACCCGTGCGAAGCCAAAACTGGCTGCTAGTAGGTACTTTATCTTATATAAAAAAAGGTTTTGTTCATACAGTTGTATGGAAGTTTATTTAAATAACGATTGAATCAGAAAATATTAATATATTATTCCATGAGAATGAATTGTTTAAAGCAATATTTGAATTTTATTCTAAATTATCCTTTAATTACAAGTGTATTAAGGAAAATTATTTTATATCGGTAACCTAAATAACAGTACAGTCATGATTCATAGTAAAATAAAATATTTATACCATGTTTACATCACACTTATTAAAAAACTGTTTTTTGGTGCTTTCAAACATTTTATAAGACTGCACTTACTAAAAAATCACAAAATAATAGTAACTTTAGTTTTTTAAATAAACCACTCGCAGGTTTGACACCGCGGCAGGACAAAAAACTATGATCTATTTTTATAATTTATTATAACAGAAAGTCAATAATAAAATAAACAAAAACTATATAATTTTATTTTACAAAAATATCATTAACTTATACATAATTGTTATACTTAAAGATTTGTATATAAATCAGGAAAATAACAATAATTTAAAATATTCTAGAAATAACGAGTAGTTATAGCGACTGAAAGTATTATTTAGATAATAGTGGGTTTGAATCTTATAGAAAATCAAATTTTATATACTGAAGGTAGTTGACCCACAAAAGCAGTTGAGTTTTTTTAATGATTGTAGTCAAGTTTGCTATTATTTGTGTATAAACTTCACTTTGTACAGTATATTTAGTAGTCAGAGTGAGTCATAGTCATACATAGTGACTAACATCTCACCATTTAGGACTGTTTTTAACTTAAATTCTAGTAATAATTAAAACATATTTGAAATCTAATATGTGCAAAAATTGTATAGCAAGTAATAGCTTTCAAAACTCAAAAGTTGTAATTTGATTGACATTTTAGTTAAAATTTGTTTTGACCGCAGACATAGAGAAAGGAGATAGAATACCACAAAATTTACCACTCTCTAGAAAGAGACAACGTGACTGTGCGGCCAATGCCTTTTTTCTGTTGGTATTAATCATTTAGAAAAAGACATCTACTGGCCGCACGATTGTTTTTTCTCTCACTTTGCCGTCGTATTTACTACGATATGGAACGTTCAGTCCATTCTCTGTCTATGGTTTTGACTTTTTAAAAGTTTTTTGATTTTGTCATTCTAAACTAGTTTTGTAACATGTATAAATAATTAATTTATTATAATATTGGGTGGATAACACTCTGAGAGAGAAACAAAGTATTGGAATAAATAATAAGTACTGATAAACAAAACATTGTATTATTATCAATTTATCCTGCTAAGTGTCATTTTCCTCTATCCTATTGTCTTTTAATGAATAACGATGTTATGCTACTCAATACGCTACATTTTAATTAATATCCTATCAAAATAAATCTCATATGTAAAAACTATTTATATACTTATCTAATAACGCCAAGCGTCAAAATAGAATAGAATATACTTTATTGACAATAAGAATAAATCGAAACTCAGTTGATAAATAAAAACTCTACCTACCATTTTCCGAGGCGCGGCGCGGCGCGGGTTCGATTCCCACCGAAAACCGATGGCAATCATTTATGTTTGTTTATAAAACTAGTTCACGTAGTACAACACATAGTTTTACTTAGCTTATGACAAGATGGCTCTGCCAAATGATGTCCAGTAATCATATTTATTTATGTAAATAAATATCTGGTGCCCGGAACTTCGTCGTTATAATTCGGACAATTCATACAATATCTTTATAAATTATATAGCCATGTGATATTCTAATGTATAAGCTATATTATTGTAAGGATTCATTAAAATCCATTCAGTACTTTTTGCGTGAAAGAGTAACCATACATCCGTTCTTACAAACTATTGCTTTAATAATTAGTAAGAAGTAGGATTCAGTAGTTTTTACGTGAAACAGTAACCATACATCCGTTCTTACAAACTATTGCTTTAATAATTAGTAAGAAGTAGGATTCAGTAGTTTTTGCGTGAAAGAGTAACCATACATCCGTTCTTACAAACTATTGCTTTAATAATTAGTAAGAAGTAGGATTCAGTAGTTTTTGCGTGAAAGAGTAACCATACATCCGTTCTTACAAACTATTGCTTTAATAATTAGTAAGAAGTAGGATTCAGTAGTTTTTGCGTGAAAGAGTAACCATACATCCGCCCTTAAAAACTATTGCGTTTATAATTTGTAGTAGAAAGTAGGATTCAGTAGTTTTTACGTGAAAGGGTAACAATCCTTCCATCCATCCTTGTTTAATAGTAGGATTATTCAAGTACAGTCGTACTTTCAAACTGTATGCTATCTTCCATTGCCTTGTTTCTTGTCCTCGAGACGTCGGTTCGAGTCGTTGTCTTCATATGAGTGCTTCGTCGAGTCCACTGGTTCTCTATGCCGAACCTGAAATATGATTATGATTACTATTATTGATATATTGGTAACAAAACACAACAAGTTATAACATGTCACCAGACCAACGGCGGATCAAGGGGGGGGTCATGGGGGTCATGACCCCCCCCTGAGCTGGTTCCAGAACTTAGGTGGACTACTACACTAATTGAACATAATTATTACATTATCAAAAATAAATTATAAGTTCTTGACTTGACCACGACTATGTGACCCCCCCCCCTGGCGCCAAAGCTTGATCGTGACCCCTCCCTGGCGTCAAAGCTGGATCCGCCCTTGCACCAGACAACCTTAGGATGGACTGGACTGAACATAAGAGAGGTACTACGGTTAAAAAACTATAAAAGGTTACTAGTGATTTTTACATAAGTATATCTTGATTTTGTAATAATTTATTAAAACCTCCTTTCATAAATTCGGTTAAGGGTTAAGTTCCCGCAAACTGCAGACTTATTATCGGCCGATAGTTTGGTCAACTTTTAATCAGTATGAAGATTTATGCAGATGTGCACATTACAGTGATTCAGTCTTCATACTGATTAACAAGCTGACCAAACTATCGGGCGACAAAAAGTCTGCAGTCTGCGGGGACTCTAAAAAGAAAATTTCGCTTACACAACATAGACAACTATAATACTTTTAAATTTGAAACTTACCGTTGAGACAGCTTTATCAAAACGTCCTTCTTAACGATAAGCACTAGAAATATGACCACGCCTATCAGCGAGTTGAAACTATTTACTAGGTAGAAGAGCCACGGAGATATTGATCCGAACTCCTGCAACAAAAAGTTACAAATGTGACACTGTTTTACATGAGAACACGTGTGGCACTCGGGGACAGCCGCGGTAAAGCTATTGCAAAGCATTTTTTGCTGGATTACGCATGCGCAGTGTTAGGTTATTTCGTTACGGAATGTCTGGATTCAATCTCCACGCTCAAGGCCCGCGATAGAAGCAATGCAATAGCTGAAACCTGTTACACAGCAAGTTTCGTAGTTCGTATTTTGTAGACTTTCCCCTATCTTATAAAAAGTTAGCGTTGACATTATGTCACCATTACGTATGGTAATCAACACATCAAGTCTGCGGTAACTTTTTATAAGATAGACCGTTAACATTTATTGAAATCTTGAAATCTTTGTGGTTTTCCGCATTTTAACATAAGAGAAAAAAACGCTTAAACATTTTAACATAAATATTAGCTAGGTATTCAAATTACCTGAGCGACTTCGATAATCCAGCTCACTCCCATGATAACAAACAGCTTTAGGTATAAAATGAACCTGAAACATTATTAGAATTTATTAATAAAACATTCGACGAACTGCATTATGTTGAAAATAGAACCTGCATGCTTCTGCAATAGATAATAAAAAAGGTACTCATGTCTTGTGACTGACTCTAGCTGTCTGTCAACACTAGAAAACAAAAATCAGAAAAACAAGATGTAATAGAATTTCTTTATATAACGAACTAGTAGTACGCCCCGGCTTCGCACGGGTAGCCTATATAAATAAATATCATTATAATATAGCTAATTATGTTACTCAGTATAAATGTATTTTCGAAATGATAAAAAATATAGACCCTATAGTATGTAACCCGCATATACTCCCGTGACCGGCAGCGGCGCGGCGCCCGCTGACTTTTTTCTAATAAGTACTTACATTTTTGAACTCGTGATATCTTTCGAATGGAATGTCCGAATTCAATAATTTAAAAAGTAATAGAAAGGTATTGAAGCAGTTTTAATTTTAAAGTAATTTATTTAGATAAGGATTAATACCTAAGTACAAATATAGAACGTTTTCTGGCGTCGTCATTTTAATTATATTTTTTTGATATTAAAACACTTATTATGACATATCTATAATAGTTAGACATATGCTGTCACTGACTTTTTTGTGGATGATGATGTGTTCTACAAAATTGTAGTACATTATTTCTTTCTATCATCAATAGTTTCCGCAGCGCACGCGATGTAAGGAATTTCTTTTACACCTTGGGTTACATAATTGAAGTTTTAGTAAGGATCCCTAATTTTTTTGAAAATATAATATAGCCTATGTTCAGCACAGATAATGTAGCTTCACAACAGTGAAAGAATTTTTGAAATCGGTCTAGTAGTTTCAGAGCCTATTCGATGCAAACAAACAAACAAACAAACAAACAAACAAACAATCAAATCTTTCCTCTTTATAATATTAGTTTAGATAGTTTAGATAAACGTTTCATACTGTAAATCCAGCTCTCTAATTTAATGCAGGGTTAACAGGTTATGGGCCCAGAGGCTCCAGACGCAAAATGGAGTGCAAAATTAACAAACACGGTGTCACCCCGTTTTGTGGAACAGATTTCACGAACTGGCTGTTCCGCATTAAACTAATTTTAGAGGAGCAAGATTTGTTAGAAACTATCGAGAAAAAAGGAGAACTTACAGAAAAAGAAAAGAAAAACAATATCAAAGCAAAAAACATAATTGCTCAATGCATTGCTGATACTCATTTAGAGTTGATACAAGAATGTCAAACAGCATGCGATATGATAAAGAAACTAAAGTCCACCTATCAAAGAACTGGAATAGCATCCCAGTTACTACTAAGAAAAAGACTATTGACCATAAAATACTCAGAAGACCAGAAAATAGAAATATTTTTTATTACATTTGATAAGCTAGTGCGAGAGCTGAAAGGGTCTGGTGCAGAGCCCTCAGAAAGTGAAATAATATGCTACTTACTGCTATCCATGCCAAAAACCTACGATAATGTAGTGACAGCAATAGAAACAATATCTAGTCCAGTGGCGTAGCTACTAAGGGGCGAGGCGGGGCAGTGCCCCGGGGCCCTCGAGCTCAGGGGGGCCCCCTGAGCTCTATTACTAGAAATCTCGATCGAACTGAACTTTTGGAAAGGAGATAGGGCAATCCTCTACGGAGCGTGGGCCACGACTTAAAAACTCGTCCCTCAAGGTTGCCACATAATACATATTAAAGGGCTTTTACAGGCCTATTTCTTACTATTTTTATAATAAAATCGGTCCCATTGAAATCGAAAAATTTGAAAAATTTCTCGCGTGAAAAATTAAGCGTACTTTATTTGCTTTTCAGACTGTTTGAAAATCCGGGTTAGTCTCATAATCCCCATTGAACAATCCCCATCATGGGGATTGTGAGACTTTGAGTCTCATAATCCCCATGATTTTGAAATATTAAAATCATGGGGATTGTGAGACTTTGAGTCTCACAATCCCCATTGAGGCCCATTTACACCGTAATAGCTAAGTAAATCTTCATATCATTAGAGGCCTTAATACCTATTACTTATTCCTTTCAAAATCTCATATTCTCATATACTAAAGGCGTGTAGAATAAAAAATAAATAAATTATCTAAAAATAATTGAATGTGCAATTTCGAACAGGGCACAAGTTAGATATTTTGTCAAATACGTTTTTTCATGTCATTGCGTTCTAAATACTTGTATGCATCTATTAAGTTCGTAAAAGGCATATCTTCTATATTCGTTCTAAGGTAGATGTTATGGCGCGTACAGGAATAATTTCGAAAAGGTCACATCTCTGTGAGATGTGTCCTTTTCGAATTTATTGCTTAGACATAAGACCGTTAAGCGCCCCTTATGACTGTCTCTTTTGACAAAACTATTATACACAGCTGTGGGTCTATGCATTCTATATTCATAGCATGAAAACTGGCAGAGAAACGTTTTATTCTTATCATGAAGGACAAGCATTGAGAGGCCCCATAAGTTTGATTAACAATCAATCTTGATTTTTTTGGGATTTTTAATGGCATTATCTGTACAAAGAAATGTGATGATCCATCTATATTCTTCAGTACGCGGTCACTCTTTTAATGACTGTGACAGAATATTTTCAGTCGTGAAACGGAAAATCAGACGCGAAGATCGTGTATTCACGCATCAACAATATCTTATAAAACAATCCAGCAACACCGAAAAATTTTACGTTGTAGAAGTAAATACAGAAGATATAAACCTAATCAGTAAGAAGTTATGGAAAAGATGTGCCTTAAAATCAAAAAGTAAATAGCCAAAAAATAAAACAATAATCAGAGACTTTTAACAAAACTATATCTTTTGTTTCAGTATTATATTTAATTTTAAATTACTAAAATAAAAGTTTCGCCAAATTTATGTGGTTTTTTCTTCAAATTATGAGTACTCAACGTGGTCAATTTCGAAAAGGGCACATCTCATAAATTTACAATATTATATTTAAAATATTTTACTTAATTAGAAAATAATCAGTTTTTTTCATTTCCTGGAAAGTTACCCCTTTCGAAATTGCACATTCAATTAGTCTTTATACCATCACGACGGCTTTGTACTTAACAAAATAAATGTTAATAATATAAAAAAATATGTTATTTTTTTTATACACGACACTATATTTTTTGAAGTGTTTTAATTAAATTAATAAGAAGTAATCGTTATTTATTAAGGATTTTCAATAAATTTATCAAGTTATAGCAACACACCTGTATTGTCACAGAACCAGTACATTTGAGTTATTTTCTGCTTGAACACTCCCATAAAACTGCACCACTTTTATACTTAATTTTACGTGTGTATCGAAAACTTTCCTTCAAAAGTAATGTTGCACTTAGTTTCTTAATAAATTCAAATCTACTATCATCAGAACTTCCGGCCATCGCCGCCAATTTATTTTTTATTCTACACGCCTTTAGTATATGAGAATATGAGATTTTGAAAGGAATAAGTAATGGGTATTAAGGCCTCTAATGATATGAAGATTTACTTAGCTATTACGGTGTAAATGGGCCTCAATGGGGATTGTGAGACTTTGAGTCTCATAATCCCCATGATTCTGATGTTTTCAAAATCATGGGGATTATGAGACTCAAAGTCTCACAATCCCCATGATGGGGATTGTTCAATGGGGATTATGAGACTAACCCGAAAATCCAACCAGTGGGAATCGAGATACTTCCGAATAACTGTATTTCTTTTGTACAATACCACATGCTTTTCAGTAACAACTCACTTTCCACAGGTTGGATTTTCAAACAATCCGAGAAATAAAAACGATTTTTTCGGAATATCTCGATTTACATGAGACGGATTTTTTTCGTAAATATAGTAAAATATTGGCCTGTTAAAAGAGAAGATTTAAGGGTTTATTGTATAAAGGTCGGGCCTACCAACTGACCAAATAACAATTCAATTTACAATTTTTTCCTAGCTTTAGTTTTTGCAATAACTTCGTTAAAATCCAGGTTTGATGCGGTTTTGTTTTCAATTGCTATTAGCGATAAATGTCGGAGTCGAGTTTGGCCCATACCATTTCTTAAATGATCTTTTAGCTGCTGCAGAAGTGACATAGTCCAGTCAAAATAGACATTCCAGTTTGCATTAATTCCCAACCAACAAGCTGGATTTTTGTGCAGGCCTTGAATACGTCATTACAAACGATATGCCAAAAATCCCCATCGATCCCGCTTGTGCGTTGTTTTTTATTCGAGATCAAAGGTCATACATTTGCGTTTTTTGCGTATATCTCTGAAACAACGAGAGCTATCGAAAAATGGTTCAGACAAAGCTTGTAGATCGTAAAATTGTCTACAAAAATATAGAAACACTTTTCTTCTACAAAGCATCGCTTTCGAGATATCGTGACTTTAGACCGCAGAAAAATCGTCGAAGATGCTGCGTTTTTTTTTAATTTCAACCGTTTTATTTTCAATAGTTATAAAAAATCATAATTAACAAGTTAATTAACTTTTATGAAAATTTACCGCAGGATCTTATAAAGTACATACATCAGCGGGGCTCCACGAAGTTTGAGATTTTTAGGCCAATTATTTATACCTTTAATTCCATTGTTTAAACCAATGGAAATTACGAAACAAATTGTCAGTTAAAAATTGAATAACTTTTTGAAAAATGATGATTAAGCTTTTTTTTCTTCAGGGCTCGGTTCTTTCAAGTGTTAAGAAGATACAAGATTTTTGTCAAATTTTTAAAATCACATTTTATGTAATAAAATATTATTTTTATTGCCGAACTCTCTTTAGCGGCTTGCTGTAACAGCCGCGCGGAGCTCTATTTTCAACGTCTGATTAAAGTTATAAATAATGGAGATAGAGTTCCGAAAGTTAGGACTTTTTTATTGGAAATTTCCTCTTCTTTAACGAGCAAAATTGCTTAAATGTTCATATTTTTCAAGTTATTAACAAAAAATGGTATATCATTTTTTTTAAATCTTATTTTGTTAATAATTATTGCAATTTTTAACCTGCACCAAGATCCTTCAAAAACATTTTTCTATAGGTGATTCCGAATCGAATGAGCCATCGCTCATATTATTAAGTTTTTGAACTTGTTGACTAGTCTAAATCAGTTTACATAGCAGTGGGGCCCCATTTTTTAATTTGCCCCAGGGCCCTTGGTTACCTAGCTACGCCACTGATCTAGTCAAGAACTTACAATAGAATTTGTGAAAACTAGACTAACAGAAGAAGATATTAAAATTAATGGATTTCGGAATCAGAATGAAAGACAAGAATTGAATGCTTTCAGAACTTATAAACAACCAGAAATGAGACAGAATATACGTACGAATATGTTCAATTTTGAGTGCTACAACTGTGGAAAGAAAGGACATAAAAAAATTGATTGCAAATTCAATCAACCACGAGAAAATTACAGAAAGGCTCATAATACAGAAGGCGAAACTGAATTTGAAATTAAAAAAGGTAATATGCACAACAACAATATTAACTGTTTCATGATGAATGATTGCATCGAAGAATGTAGTAAGAAGATTCACTTTTATGTTGATTCTGGAGCATCAGATCATTTGATAAATGATGATTCGTATTTTCACCATTTTATAACTCTGCAGAATCCGATTAAGATTAATATAGCTAAGAAATCAGAAGCATTGTATGCAACTAACCTTGGAATGATAAAAACAGAAAGTGAAAGTTTTTACCCACCCAGCGCCGCTAAAGAAGTTTTCACTTCAAAATACATATTGACATTTCTGGATGATTTTACCCATTTTACTGTATTGTATCTTATAGAAAATAAATCAGAAGTTTTGGAATACCTTAAGAAATATGTGGAAATGGTAGAAGCAAGATTCAGTAGTAGAATATCAAGACTGAGATGTGATAATGGAGGAGAATATGTGAATAACCAAATGAGAATCTATTGCGAAACGAAAGGAATCCAAATTGAAAATACAATTCCATACTCACCTCAACAAAATGGAAAAGCGGAAAGGTTGAATAGAACAATAGTAGAAAAGGCAAGAACCTTACTGGTAGATTCAGTTTTTCAGAAAAATATGTGGGGTGAAGCTGTCTATGCGTCGATATACGCAATCAACAGAATACCCACCGTAGAAAAGATAATTCCAGCAGAAATTTGGTTTCAAAGAACACCGGATTATGACAAA
The DNA here is from genome assembly GCA_932527185.1 of Ecliptopera silaceata. NCBI lineage: Eukaryota > Metazoa > Arthropoda > Insecta > Lepidoptera > Geometridae > Ecliptopera > Ecliptopera silaceata. Next base: position 1,231,873 of record OW052210.1, read on the forward strand.
TTTAGAATATTTGGTTCAGTAGCTTACGCACATATAAATAAAGAGAAAATGGAAGGTAAAATGTCAGAAAAGTCAAGAAAACTGTATTTTATTGGTTACTGCAATAACGGCTATAGATTATGGGATGATCAGAACAAGAAGGTTGTATTATCTAGAGATGTAATTGTTAATGAACAACCATCTCACAAAAATACAATTTATATTGACTCCAAGTTCTTAGAACAAAATTCAGAAATTCAGGATAAAGTTACAACAGATCAAAACACAGAAAGCCCAGAGAATATAACACCAGAACAGAACTCAAAAGATCAGAAGAATGCAACCACAGAACAAGATGCTGAAGTTAAAGAACCAGGAGTGGATAACTTACCAGCTGTTGATAAAAGAAGTAGAAGAAGACCAGTCTATTTACAAGATTACGAATGTGATAATTTTCATGATTGTGAATTTACAGCTTTTAACATAACAGAAAACGTACCAAAAAACATGAAAGAAGCATTAGAATCAAATGAAAAATAAGAATGGATAAAAGCTGTACAGGCAGAATTAGATTCCCTAGAAAAACATTCAACGTGGACAATAGTCGAGAAACCAAGAGATAAGAAAATTATTCACAGTCGTTGGGTTTTTAGAAAGAAGGATGAGAATATTTACAAGGCAAGATTGGTGGCAAAAGGTTATGAATCTAATGAATGGTCAGACACTTACGCACCTGTAGGTAAGTTAACAACTTTAAGAACATTGCTAATAATTGCCAACAGAGAAGGCATGCATGTTGAACAAATGGATGTGAAGACGGCATTCTTGCATGGTACTCTTAACGAAGAAATTTATATGCATCTTCCAGAACACATGAAAAGTGATAAAAGTGTTTGTAAGCTTAACAAGTCTTTATATGGGCTGAGACAAAGTCCTAGATGCTGCAATAATGCATTTCATGAGTTCATGATTGCAAATGGATTCAGATGTTCAGCTTATGATACCTGCCTCTACATAAGAAGTGATGAGAAGCTGTATGTATTTCTTTATGTAGATGATATTTTAATTATTAATGCGGACAAGTATAAAATAGAAACGTTTAAAACAAAATTAAGTTCTAAATTTGAAATGGTGTCTATTGGACCCATCAAAAGATATTTAGGACTAGAAATAGAAAGAGATTTTGAAAACAAAACAATCAAAATTCATCAAAAATCTTACATCATAGAATTGCTTAAGAGATTTGAAATGGAAAAATGTAAAGGTGCAGCTACACCTGTTGAAAAAGGTCTAAAATTAGAAAAAGAAACCAACCCACAGAATTTTACAAAGAAACCCTATAGAGAGTTGATAGGTTGCCTGATGTATCTTGTGATGGGTACGCGACCAGATTTAAGTTACTCTGTAAATTTATTTAGCCGCTACCAAGATAGTGCAAATGATAACCATTGGAATCATTTAAAACGCGTTTTAAAATATTTGAAATTTACAATGGAATTAGGATTATGTTACAAAAATACGTTTGTTGGAGAATTTAATGTCAAAGGCTATTCTGATTCAGATTGGGCTTCTGATTGTAACGATAGAAAAAGTGTTTCGGGATTTTGTATGACTCTATTCGGTAACATAGTTATATGGGCTTCTCGTAAACAAAAGACTGTTGCTCTATCTACCGCAGAAGCAGAATATGTCGCTCTGAGTTCACTTGTATCAGAAGCGATATGGTATAGAGGTTTAGTAAATGACCTAAATGTAAGTTGCCCAACAATATTAATTTTAGAAGACAACCAGAGCTGCATTCATATTGCTAAGAATCGAGAATGTAAACGAGTAAAGCATATTGATATAAAGCATTATTTTATCAGAGATACTATTCAAAGGGGAGATGTAGCTATTGAATACATCGGCTCCTCCGATCAACCAGCTGACTTGTTTACAAAAGCACTGGGTAAAGAACTGCTTATACGACACAGGAATAGTATCGGGCTAGATATAATTACATAGTTAGAACTTTATTTATGTTGTTGTTACAGTGGTAGGTAATTAAGTTATTTTATTATTTAAAATGTATTTGTTTTTGAAGTGAAAACTTCTTTAGCGGCGCTGGGTGGGTAAAAACTTTCAAACTCGCGTCAGGGTCACGTGACGTCGAAAAAGCGTAAGATCTTATTTAATTTTTATACATTGCTCGTAAAACAAGAGACGACAAAAGAACACACTTGCGGTCACGCGACGTATGACTCAAACAATTAAATAGTGTTGTGGCGACATCGTACAAGGCGAGTACAAGGCGCTGCCAACACGCGGTGCGGTGCGGAGCGCGGGGGCGGAGGACCGAGGAGCGGCACTCGCGCGCCGGCAGCCGACAGACGCTCTGAGCACCCTCGCACGGGAAACACGTATCGCTCGCCGCGCGCGCATAACCAGATAGACGCTATTATATCGTACGAATCGTTTCGCCTAACTTGTATTTAACTGTATCGCTTCCATCTTATTGAAGTGAAAACTCAGTCAGGGTCACGTGACTCGTGACGTTCATCGAACGTGACGTTCATCATTCGTTGTCTTCGTCGTTGTGTCAATGTCAATGACATGACACAATCACAATCAAGTCATTGTCATTATGACGACTGTGGTTATATTTTTGAAGTGAAAACTTAAAAGTGAAAACACAGACACATTCGCGCTTGCGCGAATGTGTCATTGTCATTGTCATTGTCGTTGTGTCGACATGACACAATCACACTGACACAGACACATTCGCGCTTGCGCGAATGTGTCTGTGTCAGTGTGTCTTCGTTGTCTTCGTCGTTGTGTCACATTCGCGCTTGCGCGAATGTCGACACAACGACAATGACACATTCGCGCAAGCGCGAATGTGTCATTGTCATTGTCATTGTCGTTGTGTCGACATGACACAATCACACTGACACAGACACATTCGCGCTTGCGCGAATGTGTCTGTGTCAGTGTGTCTTCGTTGTCTTCGTCGTTGTGTCACATTCGCGCTTGCGCGAATGTGACACAATGACATGACACAATCACAATGACACAGACACATTCGCGCTTGCGCGAATGTGTCTGTGTCATTGTGATTGTCATTGTCATTATGACGACTGTGGTTATATTTTTGAAGTGAAAACTTAAAAGTGAAAACACAGACACATTGTGTGTCATTGTCGTTGTGTCGACATGACACAATCACACTGACACAGACACATTCGCGCTTGCGCGAATGTGTCTGTGTCATTCATGTGTCTTTTTTTTGTTGTCATTCGTGTGTCTTCGTTGTCTTCGTCGTTGTGTCACATTCGCGCTTGCGCGAATGTTACACAATGACATGACACAATCACAATGACACAGACACATTCGCGCTTGCGCGAATGTGTCTGTGTCATTGTGATTGTCATTGTCATTATGACGACTGTGGTTATATTTTTGAAGTGAAAACTTAAAAGTGAAAACACATTCGCGCTTGCGCGAATGTGTCTGTGTCATTGTGATTGTCATTGTCATTATGACGACTGTGGTTATATTTTTGAAGTGAAAACTTAAAAGTGAAAACACAACGTTAATATTGAAGTTTTCACTTCTGCCGGCACTCCCGGAGTGCTACCATTTTTTTTTTTTTTATTATTTTGTTTGTAAAGAAATATGCAGCTTCAGGGGGAGTGTTGAAAATAGAACCTGCATGCTTCTGCAATAGATAATAAAAAAGGTACTCATGTCTTGTGACTGACTCTAGCTGTCTGTCAACACTAGAAAACAAAAATCAGAAAAACAAGATGTAATAGAATTTCTTTATATAACGAATAAACGTTTCATACTGTAAATCCAGCTCTCTAATTTAATGCAGGGTTAACACATTAAAGGTGCATAATATGCCTCGCAAAATGACAAGCATGGCAAAAAAAAGTACCTACCTGGACTCAAAGCAAGTTGTCCCGGACTAGATAGCCAAATAAGCACTGAATTTATACTAAAGTGTTCTTGTACTTAGTAAAACACATAGTTTAAAGTAAATTAAAAATGATTGAGCCGAGCAGGAAAGACAGCAAGGGGAGGTCGCGGTTTCAAACCCGACTTTAAACTTTGGGCTTTTTCTAATCTTAAGGGCCCCCGCAGACTGCAGACTTTTTATCGGCAGATAGTTTGGTCGGCTTCTTAATCAGAATGAAGACTGAATCACTGTAATGTGCGCATCTGCATACATCTTCATACTGATTAAGAAGCCGACCAAACTAGCGGCCGATAGAAAGCTTGTAGTCCCCCGCAGACTACAAACTTTCTATCGGCCGATAGTCTAATAGTAACTTACTGATTTTCATTTTTTTCGTTTTGTTTTGGGCTAGCGCTAAACCCAGCAAAGCCTTGCTTGATCAACCTGATATTATAGATGGTCAAAAAAAACAGTACAATGTTTGCTACAACCAACACCATCACTGGCAGGTACTGGAACATTCTAGGCACAAGAAATCCGTCTGAAACAAAAAAATAACGATACATTTTCAAATAACCAAAATAACCAATAACCATATCATGAAGACCGGGCTCAGTGGCGCGTCTTGGGAGAGACCTACGTCCAGCAGTGGACGTAGGTCGATGATGATGATGATGAAATATTTTAAATATTTGATACCTAATAGGATGTCCACAACCATGCCATAAAATACCCAATAAGAAAATATAGTTTACTGAATTATATTTTAAGCTAGCATCCTGTCCGTCGTCGGGTGGACATTAGGTTATGTTACTAAAGTTTTAGTAGGGACTTCTATTTTCTAGCAATAAATATACTTAGCCTTAGGTTTCTAATAGTGAAATTATTTTTATAATCGGCGTAGTAGTTTTTGAGTTTATTCATTACAAACATAAATATAAATCTTTCTTTTTTAGAATATTATTAGCTAGACGCGGAAGGTTGCGGGTTAGATTCCCGCCTTGGGATAAATTTGTACGATCTGCAAATATTTATTCCGGGTGTTCTGGGTATTTTATATGTACCTATAATAAAAAATATCTATTTATGTAATGTATTGTATTAAGTATGTCAGTCTTTTAGTACCCATAACACAAGCTCTGCTTAGCTTGGGGCTAGATGATGTTGTGTGGATTGTCCAGCATTATTTATTATTTATTACAATGCTTACCGTCTGTATTTTGGAAGCATTTATCAAATCCTGGTTTGATGATGGATTCGGGCAGGTCCATGTAGTCCATGGGCGCGGCGCAGGCCGTCATGGCGGCCGGGGTGCCCCACGCGTACAGCGCGTACCGCACAAACTTCTTGCTAGTCACGATACTCCTGATCCCACGCTTCTTGTTGCGCTGATCCCTTGGCGATCTGAATTGCAACCAAATTAATAACCTACCTTTAGAGTCCGCGCAGACTGCAGACTTTGTATCGGCCGATAGTTTGGTCGGCTTCTTAATCATTATGAAGACTAAATCACTTTAATGTGCGCATCTGCATACATCTTCATACTGATTAAGAAGCCGACCAAACTATCGGCCGATAAAAAGTCTGCAGTTTGCGGGGGCCCTTAGATAATCCTTGGGATTTTATGTAATAAAGAATATTTAAATTTGTGATTAATTGTTTTAATTTTGTTTTTTCTAAAGTTAGATAACGATATAACTTGTAACGATCATCATCATTAATATGAAGAACTTGTTTCGTATGAAAGTTCATCCCATTTGAAAACAGTTTATTTAAACAATCAAGAATTTAGTGCTAGATAACATTTGGGCACTAGCCACCCAGGAACAACCTTGGGGCCTTATTCTCTATGACATATGCGGTTGGGAATGACAACTAAGGCTTACGGCCTTACGGTTTTTTCAGATTCCACGCCGTTGTCTTGCCGTAGCCAAGTAATGCGCGTGGGTTTGCAATACAATAGAGAATAATGCACCAAGCTGTGTTGTGGAGGCTAGTTTTAGATATCGGAGAGTAGACATGCAGGGAGGTTGTACCTGATGGTCCGGTAGATGTCGTAGCACATTAAATTCATCCAGAAAAATGTTGAGAGGACGGCATAGTACAATATAGGAGCTGAAAATAATTTAAATAGATAAACTCGACACTCCAATAAGTCGATTTGGTCGTGCATTTTACAAAGATCGCGGAGAACGCAAACGCGTACTCGTGTCTCCTGGGCTCCGATCGTGCTAAATTGTAACGTAAATGCAAGGGCGGATCCAGCTTTGGCGCCAGGGGGTGGTCACATAGTCGTCAGGTCGGTCAAGTCAAGAACTTATAATTTAATTTTGATAATGTAATTCCCAAACGTTTGCCATCATACAAAGTTATTATATTAACTAAATATTGAAGGTATGTTAGGTAGTTACATTAAATCTGTATGGTGACAAAATATAGATATACTTAAATAAAAAAAAAAAAAATGGTAGCACTCCGGGAGTGCCGGCAGAAGTGAAAACTTCAATATTAACGTTGTGTTTTCACTTTTAAGTTTTCACTTCAAAAATATAACCACAGTCGTCATAATGACAATGACAATCACAATGACACAGACACATTCGCGCAAGCGCGAATGTGTTTTCACTTTTAAGTTTTCACTTCAAAAATATAACCACAGTCGTCATAATGACAATGACAATCACAATGACACAGACACATTCGCGCAAGCGCGAATGTGTCTGTGTCATTGTGATTGTGTCATGTCATTGTGTAACATTCGCGCAAGCGCGAATGTGACACAACGACGAAGACAACGAAGACACACGAATGACAACAAAAAAAGACACATGAATGACACAGACACATTCGCGCAAGCGCGAATGTGTCTTCACAATGATACACAATGTTACACATGTCTTCACAATGCGAAACGATTCGTACGATATAATAGCGTCTATCTGGTTATGCGCGCGCGGCGAGCGATACGTGTTTCCCGTGCGAGGGTGCTCAGAGCGTCTGTCGGCTGCCGGCGCGCGAGTGCCGCTCCTCGGTCCTCCGCCCCCGCGCTCCGCACCGCACCGCGTGTTGGCAGCGCCTTGTACTCGCCTTGTACGATGTCGCCACAACACTATTTAATTGTTTGAGTCATACGTCGCGTGACCGCAAGTGTGTTCTTTTGTCGTCTCTTGTTTTACGAGCAATGTATAAAAATTAAATAAGATCTTACGCTTTTTCGACGTCACGTGACCCTGACGCGAGTTTGAAAGTTTTTACCCACCCAGCGCCGCTAAAGAAGTTTTCACTTCAATAATTATGTTTAATTAGTGGTCCACCTAAAACCTAGAACCAGCTCCATGACCATGACCATGACCATGACTCATGCCCCCCCCTGGATCCGCCGTTGCGTAAATGGTTCGTTTAAGCAGCAGCTAAGGTTCGTCAATGTACGTATTTTGAGATCGCTATAAGCTATCCATGAATTCAAGGAGGTAATTCATCAAGTTCCAAAAAGAGTAGGTATTTGTTTACTCAACAAACCCTTCTCTTCAGACACATACTGAAAAGAAAAGAAGTGCTCAAACGAACGAACTCAAACTTTGTACTTAGTTACAGTACCTAGGCTTATAAAACTTTACTTCTATAAAGGTGATACGTTTCGCTCTAGCGGGAAATTCAATTTTTTTAGGGGTTTCTTTTTTATTGCGGCTGAACTGTTATATCTTTTACTAGTATAACCTATTTTGCGAACAACAACAATAAAAATTTCTGTGTAACCCTGTATCAATTTTCGAGATTGGTTCTTTATATTTGCTGTAAAAATACAGAAACTGTACAAAACAGTTTCTGTACTTTTACAGTAGGTAAATATAACAAACAGTTTCTGTAAAACCCAAAAAAAAAATGAATTTCCCGCTAGAGCGAGAGGTATCACCTTAATGAATGAATATCAAACTTCGTATGCGCTGTTGAAGTGAACCATACCTAGCCATGGGCAAACTGCCACAGACTTCGCCTTGTCCAGGAAGTTTATCGAGGCTGTGATGATCACGACGCACAAGAGGGAAGCAATGCACAACATGGTCATGATGCCGTTCAGGTTGCTGTGTAGTTTCTCCAACATTCCATACACCACAAGAGTCAGCAGAAGAAAAAATGAAGTGATCACAGTACCTGGAATCCAGTTTTTTATTATTAAAAAGATATTTTATTATATGTGGCTTGACGGAAAAAATTAAGACCAAAAATTGCAACGACACTTTATAGTTGTAACTTGTAAGCCGTGCGGCGTGCGCGTGTTTCTCTGTCTGTCTCTCAAGCGCGCCAGTTTCGCATTGAACAGTATGATGTCGCGACGATTATTTTTGTTGAGTGTATACAGGTTTTTTGTACATAATAAATATTAGTACAAATTAATCGAAAGGAACTTTAGGCAGAAATAGTGGCAGCAAGTGAAACTGCTAGAGAAATTATTTGGCTTCGAAAGATCATGAAAGATATCATTGGTGAATGTCCAGCATCCCTATGTGTTGATAACGAATCAGCAATTAAGATGGCTAAGAATCCGCCAGAATTCCACCAAAAGACCAAACACATAAGAATACGATCATTCTTTATACGAGAATGTGTTCAAGATGGAAGCATTGCCATCTGCCATGTGCCAGCAACCAGGCAGATTGCTGATATGCTCACCAAACCACTTTATGGGCCTAGAATTGAAAGTCTCAAAAAGATGGCTGGCATTATAAAGAGAGGTGGATGTTAGGAATAGATACTCCTTTAATATCTATCACCAGCCTTAGATGTTACCATAGCAACCTAAACGTTGTTGATTGTCATCAATGTCACTATCTTCACTTGACTAAATATATTCTTTACAGTATACGTTAATAATATTCGTTTATTTATTGTAACTGGTTTTATTCGATCCTACAGTACCTACTTATATTATTATCTACTTTAACAGTTACTCCATTTTTTAAGCTTCCGTCGCATGTGCAGCCTTAATGGTTAAAGTTTCATAGAAATCACTTCGTTTTTAGGGTTCGGTAACCAAAGGGTAAAACTAGACCTTATTACTGAGTCTTTGATTTCTGTCTATTTTCAATTCTATAACTATCACGAATAATTAATATTAAAGGGGGCTTATACATAAACGTGATTTTTATTTATTCGATATTGATAAGGGCAACGGGAGATCGTATCTACTCTTCGTACGCACTTGCCCGGTTTTAATAATAAGTAGGTATACTAAGTTTTCCGTCATAGACTGCTCTTTACCATCAATTTCCCTCATAAGAAGATAGTAATGGGTTATAGCAAAATCTCTTAAAACGGCACGCGGACGAAGTCGCGGCGGGAACAGCTAGTATAAAATAAAGGTGTAAGGACACTCCCTTGCGGAATACCAGAACTAGTTTTTTTACTTCTATGAAAACCACTCACAGCATATTTTGAACAAAGTCTTTTGCTTATCTTCTGTGTTATCGTCGAAAATGAAATGGAAAAGATATAAGAGTTTCGCGGAAGGTGTCACCAAAATATCTGCGCAAAATGTAGTCGCCACAATTTTCATGGACTGAACATTCAACTCGCCATTCTGAAATAACAAAACGCGAACACAATTGTTAAAATTGTACATAAGTAGGTTTAGTGATGTGCCGGATCTTTTGCCGGATTGACGACCGATGTGGCGCGGCGGGCGAAGGTTCGCCTGCTACGCAGAGGTTGCGGGTTCGATTTCCGCCTTGGGATAAATGTTTGTACGATCTGCAAATATTTATTCCGGGTGTTCTGGGTATTTTATATGTATAGGTACCTATAACACAAGCTCTGCTTAGCTTGAGGCTAGATGATGTTGTCCAGCATTATTTATTTATCGTCAAAAACCGTCCGCGAACGGATATTGACAACTTTCAGCGTGATGTCCAGAGGCGTCTCTAGCCCTTGTGGCGCCCGTGTGCAACCAGTACTCTGGCCCCTCTAGTCTAGTAGGAGCGGGGTCAAAATGGAATACTAACAGTTATTGTTAAAGATGCTGCATTAAGTGGCAACACTTAATATTTGATTTAAGTTAATCGCTATATACATATATGCTATGTATAACGCATCTTTGGAGGTGTCGCATTAGAGGGCGTAGACCCTTAGACCCGGCGGCGCCCGTGTGCGCCGCACACCCTGCACCATAGGTAAAGACGCCTCTGGTGATGTCAGTCGTGTTGGGTACCTAACCTATCACCACACCACAAATGAATGTGACAATCGTAACTTAATTAAAATAAATTGCGCGGGAACTTTGTAACGTTCGACAGTAAAGATGTCCGCGCGCAATATTATGTCAAATACGTCACTGTTTCGATACGTTTACGATTGTCACATTTATGCGTAGGTATACCTCCCTGTAGAGTCTATTGTTCATAAGAGTATCCCATGCCGACCCCACTTAACGTGGGATAAGGGCAGGGGAATGATAATGATGAAGGGTATTGGGATGAGTGAATGCGTACCTCTAGTATGGTTGCGTTTTCGTTCGCTTGTAAAATCCGACGACCCGATACGACCTCCGGACATTCCGACGAATTGTAAGAGTACTTCCGATACAATACACGAAAATCAGAATATAATGTCCCGTTAGAGGCAATGTTAAGGCCAGAATAGTTTTCAAGTTCAGATACTTGGTTGTGGCTCAACTCTTTACACAATTTCTCTTTAATAATCTTGTCTTTATCCATACAATAGAATAGTACTTTATTTTCGACATAAATCACTTCATTGGGTCTGCAGCACTTGACGAGGCATGGTTTGGATCCTGCGCCGCACGTTGTCTCAAAATCAACTTGTTTATTATTCTTATCGACGTATTTTCTGCATCCGTCCAGCTTTACACTTTCAATCAGCAGCAGAATTATACAAAGACTGTATAGATTCATTTTACACCACACCAAACTTTTAAAATGTATTATTCTGCTCACTTTATATGCTATATTGATTGATATTAAACATTTTTTTCCTCGATAGAGTCACAGAGGAAAATAAATAGATTTAGTATAATGGGACATTAGGCACGACCTGTATTTTTTGTTCTGTGGGCACGACAATATGTAGGTACGATACTTCTTATCGCAGACAGGTAGCTCCAGCTTAATCAATCTGTATCTATTATTTGCTTGAACCTGGGTTCCTAATGCTTCCTCCTGACCAGCTTTCAAATCAGCTTTCGTCGTAAGTCAAATAGGTTGACAGTATTTGAAACGTTTGACACTACTGCCTTAAAAGAATGAATCTATTAGCGTTGCCGATTGAGCTATCTGCGACTCTCAAATAAGGATTCAAGTTCCTTGCTCAAATCCAAGTTGCATTGGGTTGCATAAAATGATTAATATTTTTTTCCGGTGACACATAAATACCTATATAAGTACTTAGATCATACCTAATCAGTGGCGTAGCTACTAAGGGGCGAGGCGGGGCAGTGCCCCGGGGCCCTCGAGCTCAGGGGGGCCCCCTGAGCTCTATTACTAGAAATCTCGATCGAACTGAACTTTTGGAAAGGAGATAGGGCAATCCTCTACGGAGCGTGGGCCACGACTTAAAAACTCGTCCCTCAAGGTTGCCACATAATACATATTAAAGGGCTTTTACAGGCCTATTTCTTACTATTTTTATAATAAAATCGGTCCCATTGAAATCGAAAAATTTGAAAAATTTCTCGCGTGAAAAATTAAGCGTACTTTATTTGCTTTTCAGACTGTTTGAAAATCCGGGTTAGTCTCATAATCCCCATTGAACAATCCCCATCATGGGGATTGTGAGACTTTGAGTCTCATAATCCCCATGATTTTGAAATATTAAAATCATGGGGATTGTGAGACTTTGAGTCTCACAATCCCCATTGAGGCCCATTTACACCGTAATAGCTAAGTAAATCTTCATATCATTAGAGGCCTTAATACCTATTACTTATTCCTTTCAAAATCTCATATTCTCATATACTAAAGGCGTGTAGAATAAAAAATAAATAAATTATCTAAAAATAATTGAATGTGCAATTTCGAACAGGGCACAAGTTAGATATTTTGTCAAATACGTTTTTTCATGTCATTGCGTTCTAAATACTTGTATGCATCTATTAAGTTCGTAAAAGGCATATCTTCTATATTCGTTCTAAGGTAGATGTTATGGCGCGTACAGGAATAATTTCGAAAAGGTCACATCTCTGTGAGATGTGTCCTTTTCGAATTTATTGCTTAGACATAAGACCGTTAAGCGCCCCTTATGACTGTCTCTTTTGACAAAACTATTATACACAGCTGTGGGTCTATGCATTCTATATTCATAGCATGAAAACTGGCAGAGAAACGTTTTATTCTTATCATGAAGGACAAGCATTGAGAGGCCCCATAAGTTTGATTAACAATCAATCTTGATTTTTTTGGGATTTTTAATGGCATTATCTGTACAAAGAAATGTGATGATCCATCTATATTCTTCAGTACGCGGTCACTCTTTTAATGACTGTGACAGAATATTTTCAGTCGTGAAACGGAAAATCAGACGCGAAGATCGTGTATTCACGCATCAACAATATCTTATAAAACAATCCAGCAACACCGAAAAATTTTACGTTGTAGAAGTAAATACAGAAGATATAAACCTAATCAGTAAGAAGTTATGGAAAAGATGTGCCTTAAAATCAAAAAGTAAATAGCCAAAAAATAAAACAATAATCAGAGACTTTTAACAAAACTATATCTTTTGTTTCAGTATTATATTTAATTTTAAATTACTAAAATAAAAGTTTCGCCAAATTTATGTGGTTTTTTCTTCAAATTATGAGTACTCAACGTGGTCAATTTCGAAAAGGGCACATCTCATAAATTTACAATATTATATTTAAAATATTTTACTTAATTAGAAAATAATCAGTTTTTTTCATTTCCTGGAAAGTTACCCCTTTCGAAATTGCACATTCAATTAGTCTTTATACCATCACGACGGCTTTGTACTTAACAAAATAAATGTTAATAATATAAAAAAATATGTTATTTTTTTTATACACGACACTATATTTTTTGAAGTGTTTTAATTAAATTAATAAGAAGTAATCGTTATTTATTAAGGATTTTCAATAAATTTATCAAGTTATAGCAACACACCTGTATTGTCACAGAACCAGTACATTTGAGTTATTTTCTGCTTGAACACTCCCATAAAACTGCACCACTTTTATACTTAATTTTACGTGTGTATCGAAAACTTTCCTTCAAAAGTAATGTTGCACTTAGTTTCTTAATAAATTCAAATCTACTATCATCAGAACTTCCGGCCATCGCCGCCAATTTATTTTTTATTCTACACGCCTTTAGTATATGAGAATATGAGATTTTGAAAGGAATAAGTAATGGGTATTAAGGCCTCTAATGATATGAAGATTTACTTAGCTATTACGGTGTAAATGGGCCTCAATGGGGATTGTGAGACTTTGAGTCTCATAATCCCCATGATTCTGATGTTTTCAAAATCATGGGGATTATGAGACTCAAAGTCTCACAATCCCCATGATGGGGATTGTTCAATGGGGATTATGAGACTAACCCGAAAATCCAACCAGTGGGAATCGAGATACTTCCGAATAACTGTATTTCTTTTGTACAATACCACATGCTTTTCAGTAACAACTCACTTTCCACAGGTTGGATTTTCAAACAATCCGAGAAATAAAAACGATTTTTTCGGAATATCTCGATTTACATGAGACGGATTTTTTTCGTAAATATAGTAAAATATTGGCCTGTTAAAAGAGAAGATTTAAGGGTTTATTGTATAAAGGTCGGGCCTACCAACTGACCAAATAACAATTCAATTTACAATTTTTTCCTAGCTTTAGTTTTTGCAATAACTTCGTTAAAATCCAGGTTTGATGCGGTTTTGTTTTCAATTGCTATTAGCGATAAATGTCGGAGTCGAGTTTGGCCCATACCATTTCTTAAATGATCTTTTAGCTGCTGCAGAAGTGACATAGTCCAGTCAAAATAGACATTCCAGTTTGCATTAATTCCCAACCAACAAGCTGGATTTTTGTGCAGGCCTTGAATACGTCATTACAAACGATATGCCAAAAATCCCCATCGATCCCGCTTGTGCGTTGTTTTTTATTCGAGATCAAAGGTCATACATTTGCGTTTTTTGCGTATATCTCTGAAACAACGAGAGCTATCGAAAAATGGTTCAGACAAAGCTTGTAGATCGTAAAATTGTCTACAAAAATATAGAAACACTTTTCTTCTACAAAGCATCGCTTTCGAGATATCGTGACTTTAGACCGCAGAAAAATCGTCGAAGATGCTGCGTTTTTTTTTAATTTCAACCGTTTTATTTTCAATAGTTATAAAAAATCATAATTAACAAGTTAATTAACTTTTATGAAAATTTACCGCAGGATCTTATAAAGTACATACATCAGCGGGGCTCCACGAAGTTTGAGATTTTTAGGCCAATTATTTATACCTTTAATTCCATTGTTTAAACCAATGGAAATTACGAAACAAATTGTCAGTTAAAAATTGAATAACTTTTTGAAAAATGATGATTAAGCTTTTTTTTCTTCAGGGCTCGGTTCTTTCAAGTGTTAAGAAGATACAAGATTTTTGTCAAATTTTTAAAATCACATTTTATGTAATAAAATATTATTTTTATTGCCGAACTCTCTTTAGCGGCTTGCTGTAACAGCCGCGCGGAGCTCTATTTTCAACGTCTGATTAAAGTTATAAATAATGGAGATAGAGTTCCGAAAGTTAGGACTTTTTTATTGGAAATTTCCTCTTCTTTAACGAGCAAAATTGCTTAAATGTTCATATTTTTCAAGTTATTAACAAAAAATGGTATATCATTTTTTTTAAATCTTATTTTGTTAATAATTATTGCAATTTTTAACCTGCACCAAGATCCTTCAAAAACATTTTTCTATAGGTGATTCCGAATCGAATGAGCCATCGCTCATATTATTAAGTTTTTGAACTTGTTGACTAGTCTAAATCAGTTTACATAGCAGTGGGGCCCCATTTTTTAATTTGCCCCAGGGCCCTTGGTTACCTAGCTACGCCACTGTACCTAATAGCATTCGTTTGTCATAAAGGATAATAATATGACAAAATATATACCGAGAGAGCACAACGAAACACCAAAACGTTTGATAAATCAAGTAACTTGACGTTTTGCTATGGGTATCGGGTACGAAGTGACGTAAAATAAACTGTCTAACTGCAGTCTTGGTTGTGTGCGTGTCGCCAAATTACCTAAACTGAAAGGTAAGACGAAAGTCTGAAGTTATAAAGTGTAATGATGCTGTTGTCTGACTATATAAAATATGTCTGGTTTGTTATTGGGAACTGTTTCCCTTGAGTCTGGGGACTCCTCCCGTTTCTGTACGTGGGAACTGCTCCCGTTTCTGTCTGTCATGGGGGTTTCCCCCCGTGTGGCCTCCAACCTCCCCTTAAGCCACCCCGAGCCTCGCTCTTTCTGTGCAGGTTTCTGTGTGTCTTCAACCGATCGTCTGTACGATCAATTCTGAATTAGTCTGCGCTGCACCAGTGTACACTGTTCAGCTGATCGTCTGCACGATCAGCGCTGCATTTGTCTGCGTTGGTTCAACTAATCGCCTGTGCGAATAATGCTTTATTTACTATTCTGAATGCATTGGTCAACATCTGATAACTCGTGCAGTTATAAATTAAGGTCACTCACCAATGTATGTCTTGAAACGTTACCTCAAGCTCACTCGCTCCCATCTCTCGGAACGTACACTCAAGCCCACTCACCAATGCCTCTGACTAACGTCCACTCAAACTCACTCACTGATACTTCTCTCGGAGCCTTCTGTCAAGCTCACTCTCTAATCTATCAGTCTGCGCGTCCCGAACCTGACTGCCAGGAGCAGCGGCGTGCACGCACCCGCTCGCCCCCTTCGCCGGAGCCTACGACTCGCTGTCTCAGCATTTTGTGTCGTCACAAAGGATCGTTATTTATTCTATTTAGTCTACTCATCGATATAGCAACTAAGTAAAGCTTCGCGTTCGCGACAGTGCGCACACCATAAATATACGTTAATTATTCTCATGCATGGTAATGGTACTTCTAGGCCTCTCTTTACTCTTTCCATTCCGCGCGGCTCTGAGCCGCACTCATCCATCTGCGGCCCACGGTATTGACGATGTCGTCAGTCCACCGTGCCGCTAGGCGCCCGACGTTTCCCTTGCCAGTCCTCGGCCACCACTCTGTCAACGATTTGCTCCATCTGTCGTCACCTCGTCTAACCAAGTGTCCCTATCCATTTGAGCTCCATGACTCGCATTCCGACATCATGTACCTTAGTCCGCCATCGGGTCTCGATGTTTGGAACCATATAAGTATATAAGTTACCTACTCTATGTTTGGAACTCTGTCTAGAAGGTTGAAGGTCCGAGCATGGCAAACCCAAGCCTCTTTTTGACTAATGTTTCACGTAGTAGCACCGAAAGCCTGTGTGCCGACGCAGGATATTACATGGTATTCCCAGTAGGTACCTAAGTTAACATAACAGCATAAACCACAGGAAGCGGTAGTACTTACTTTGTTTTCCTATCTATGTAGGTATAGGTTTCCTATATTCAATATACTCTTTGGGTATAGGTATGTAACGAAGTAAAATTATTTGGAAATTATGTGGATATACTTAGTTGTAATAGTCTCTTGGTACTGATTTGGATCAGTTGAACTATCTATAGACCGTTTGCAACGGTCTGTAGATAGCTCAACTGTTTCTTATGTATTTTATATGACAATGTACATTTTGTAAATACTGTATAGTCGTAAGTTTGTTTGATTGAAGATCGTGTCTCTGGTTGTAATTAGCTAGAACAGAGAAACCCAAGTGGAATATGATAGGTACCTTTAAAGACGAAAAAAATACACAAAGATACGCGGTAGGTACCTGAGAAGCTTTTAAAGTTTAAAATAAAAAAGTAAGTTCAAACTTTCTCGCGATGTTTTGTGTACGACCACTATGTGAGGGTGTATTCCACATTTATTTCAATATTTCAGTTATACATTGAAATAAATAAATCTAAGTTACTTACGATATAGCACAATCTTAAGTGCTATAGCACAATCTCTATTGTATCTGAATACCAAAAATATCAGTTCAACGCATGAAATACAACGGTCCATCGCAATAAGCGATCTCCTCCAGACACCCTTCGCTCAAGACAACATTATCAAGATCTTGTTACACATAGGCTTTAAAAAGATATTTTGTGAATTATTCCAAATATAACGATAGTAAGAGGTATTTCTAGCTGAGACCGCGATTGTAACTAGTTTTGAATGTAGGTTACATTAAAAATATCTTTATAAATCCTATGTGTTATTCTAATTTACATATAAGTATACTTACTACATTATTGTACAGTTTCATTGAAATCCATTCAGTAGTTTTTGCGTGAAAGAGATCCATCCATACTTTCGCGTTTATAATATTTGTAGGATCACTCTTTTAAGTTACTACGTTTTTATTATTATTTTTTTATTTATAAGTTTTAAAGTACGGTAAGCCGTAGCTTTAAAGGTATAGATTGAAAACACGATTAAAACTACAAATATTTATTAACATATCAGTTAGCAGCGAGGGCTGGCGTCTCGTTTGATAATGTGTCTTCCTTTGTGACTACTTCTGATGTTTCCACCAAGGGCTCTTCCTCGGGCTTCATTCTAGTAACAAATAAAAATAAATATTTATACACATAACACACATCGCACTGTAGTCTCTAACTAAGCAATGCTTGGACTATGGAAACTAGATTGCTGATACAATACTTATATACATTTTTTTTGTAAATATTCATAGAATACATAGTAACACCCAGACACAGAACAATTATTTATTTATGTTCGTCAGAAACAGTTGCTGAGGGTGGGAATCGAATTCACGACCCACATGGAAGGCAGAGCTAATACCAACTAAGCTGTGATGCCTGTCTTTAATTTCTGTGTTTTTTTTGTATGCATTATAGGCAAACGCTTGGCCGCAGCCGCAATCACATCTGATGTTAAATGATGATGCGGCCTACGGTGTAACGCGTTTGCCTAGATAGAACCTATTCACTCTCCTCTTGAAAACATCCAAATTATATGTATCTGGAAACACCGACGCCGGCAACGAATTCCACTCTTTAGCGGTTTTGTGCGGACAGGTGGTATGTCCACCATGGGTGTCGCGTTTCCGTGCGTCTGGTGGTCCGATGATGGAATGGGGCTGAGATTTTAAAGCAATAAATCTTTCTGAGGGGGGCACGTACCCCCCCTCCCCCCCCCTCCCTATGATGCGATATATACTAGCTGGAGTACACAGCTTAAGTTACCTGGTCAGTTTAGAGGGGTCCTTAGGTGGTGCCCAATCTGGTATGATCTTAGCATGGACCCGCCAAGTGCCGTACAGGTTCGATAGATGTTTCTCAAACACGATGTATTCGAGCACGTCTTTAGCGAGTATCTCGCTGCCGTGCAACAGTCGGCCGAATCGATCGTACACCGCCAGCTGCTGGCGCGTGTGGAAACGGACTGTGATCTGGGGAATATAAATAAAAAAACTTGAGAGGTGTCAAGGGACATGATGAACCGTAAAAGAACTTAATAAATTGATTGTTCTGATTATTATTCTGATGGAACGAAGTTTAGAGTTTGATAACTGGCTTTCTATGAGAGAGTGAGAAACACACGCTGCACGCAAGATATTATAATAAATAAATAAATAAATAAATTCTTTATTTACCAATTAACACATATTTACAAAGGATATTAATAAAACTATTACTAAATACAGGCTTTTTAAAAAGATTTGCCAGCGAAGACCAAACTAAGCTTTAAGCTTGTATTTTGGACTTCAGGAGTGCATTTACTGGAAAATTGAATTACCTTACAAAGTTGAGGAGATGTAAACGTATCTAACTTAATTTTATCTTACTATTAGTATTACATATTATTATTATTATCAATGTTACGAAAAATTTAACTAATTTATTTTTAATTTATTAAATTATTAACTAACTTATATTCTAAAACTCTAATAAGTGCGTTGAGTGTTTGTTAGTGTTTGTGTTGCTAGAAGCATGAAAGAAAAGTGTGAATATTACTATGTATTTAGTTCCAATTTCACAAGTAGATATCGTTCTACCATTTTGTCGTTTCTAAAAGTACTTCCGATTTTCATGAAATTATTTGCCAATA
This sequence comes from Ecliptopera silaceata, assembly GCA_932527185.1. Classification (NCBI taxonomy): domain Eukaryota; kingdom Metazoa; phylum Arthropoda; class Insecta; order Lepidoptera; family Geometridae; genus Ecliptopera; species Ecliptopera silaceata. The sequence goes on from OW052210.1 coordinate 1,251,026, forward strand.
TAATTGGCGGAGAAATCGTGTTACATACGTACATTTTAATTGAAAATGCTTTTAGTGCTTTTATGCTGTATTTGAGTAACTAAGTAAAATAAATAAGACATATATGGGACAAACATTGTATAATACTAAAAGTTTACTGTGCAAACCAGTAATTTCTTTTCCAAAGTTAATAACATTCTTTGTAAGGATCATATAAAAAAACGGTAGGAACCAGGCCGTAAGTTTCTTGTCCTTCTAGGCTCTGGTCGCGTGGAACTGGCTCCTAGAATCACCTAGTATGTAAGACGATTCTAAATGATCCTTGTGATTTTACTGAATAAAGCAATTTTGTCTTTGACTTATTTATTTATATTAATACAAGAGGCCTTGGCAGACCAACAGCCAGATGGATGGACGATATCGTTGCCGTATAGGGTAGGACCTGGATGCAAAAGGCCCAATTAAGAAAAGAGTGGCGTTTGAGGGAGGAGGCTTATACCCAGCAGTGGGCTAATACGGGCTGCCGATGATGATGATGATTTATCTTAATTAACTTATTTTAATTTATAATATATTGAAATACAGCATGATAGTGTGGTTTCACCTGTCCGTATATGTTTTCCTTGCTGATGACGTCAGTGCAACGCGCATGCACCACGCGCGCGGGCTCCAACGACTCCAAGAACTTCCAGCGAATTGTTTTCTGATGCGCGTTGTGCTTGAACTCAGGGTACGCCTTCTCTGTCACGTACAATCTGCAACAATACAATACATACCTTTTTATATTGTTATGACCTTTGTATTAGGTACTTAGTTTTAATTTAGTATAAGTTGCTGCTTGATGGCACATGCTGTGGTTTAAATTTGGGAGCACTTAGTTTTTATTATTACTGATGTTCTTTTAAGTGTATTTCTGGGCGTCTAGTCTTGTCGACGCGTGACCCGAGGGCTGGTGAGTATCTGGCCCAACGTATCAGCATTGCTATTCAGCGCGGCAATGCAGCCAGTGTCTTGGGTACGCTTCCGATTGGTACTGATTTGGATCAGTTGAGCTATCTGTAGATCGTTTGCAACGGTCTGTAGATAGCTCAACTGTTTCTTATGTATTTTATATGACTATGTACATTTTGTAAATACTGTATAGTGTATAGTGTAAACCAATATTGGATATCCAATTTTTTTAAATAAAAATAAAATACATTTATTGTTTTCTTGGCAGTACATAGATGGTAAAACAATGTAGTCGGGTGTCACATATGAATCCTGTTTAAAGGGCAACATTTTTTGTAAGAAAGATCAAAAGCTGTATGTTTCTTGCCCGTTCGTTCTTCTAGGCTCTGGTTGTGTGGAACTGACATCTAGAATCACCTAGTCACGATTCTAAATGATCCTTATAATTTAATTTATTTTTGTTTCTTGTGTTAATACTATGAGCATCACATTTTTTTATCTATATTTTTATGAGTGTACAATAAGTTTTACTAAATACTAACAGCGTCATCAACAAATAAGTTACCTTAGAGCTTTAGAATCCATTTTGGCAAGACTTTCATGTGCTTTGATATAGATATTGTGTGCTTGGTTACAGAACTCATTGCGGTCAAACTCCTCATCAAAAGATTTGACTTTGCGTATTGCCATCATAGACTTTGACTTTTTTTCAAGTAATTGCACCGCCTGCTTGGCTCGGGAGGCTGACACCAAGGAGGCTTTACCATCCCCTTCTGGTGGGACATATGGCTCAAAAACACCACCTGGAATAGTCAATTATTAATTACAATAGTAATTCTTTGTAAGATAGATCTTTGTAAGAAAAAAACGGTAGGAACCAGGCCGTAAGTTTCTTGCCCGTTCTTCTAGGCTCTGGTCGCGTGGAACTAGCACCTAGAATCACCTAGTAAGTAAGACGATTCTAAATGATCCTTGTGATTATACTGAATAAAGTAGTTTTGACTTTGACTTTGACTTACAACTCCAATTATGGTTTATAACCAAATAAAGATCAAAATGATGATGAATTACGATTTATAAGTTTAATTGTACAAGCATCTTCACTACTATAGTATAAAACAGAGTCCCTTCCGGCTGTCTGTCTGTCTGCATGCATGCTTACATCTTTAATTAAAGTATGTAATGAATAAATACTACTTGAGAGAGGATAGTTTACATGTATCAGCATAGCACCAGAGCGAAGCCAGGACAGATCATATAATATTCATATAAGTTTCACAAAACCTATTTCTTAATTAATCTGTACTAAATCAAGCAATATGTGGTAAATGATGTATACCAGTAGCCGAGATGTAAAACTGGCGCTCCATCCAAGGACGCGCTGGCATCAGCCCTCGCTCCTTCATCTTCTGTCGGATCTTCTCCGGAGTCATTGCCTGGAAGTCTTCGTTCATATTCGGAAGTTCCACCTTCAAGTATTTTTGAGCTCTAAGCTTCTTGAACTTGGGGTCGAAGTGTTTGGATGTGGTGGTGCGCGAAGGCTGGCTGTATACATGTGTAGGAATTAGCCGCAGTGACCCAAGCTGTAGGAAAGACGTAGATTTGTCAGTAACAATTCTGTGTGCTAATAACGAGTCGCACTTTTGATACATACCTTTGATAATATAGAATTTGACATAGTGAAACTATTCAGTATGGATTTCAGTAACCGAGATGAGTTGATTCGTTTTTCATTTAGTAATTAAGTCAATTTATCCTATTTCACTGTCCTAAAATGATAACCACGATCTAACCTATAAACAAACAAAATAAGAACCAATCAGCTGTTTCTTCTTTTTTTTTATACATTTTTTTTTTGACAGTGCGGCATTTATGTCATTGTACTACTACAGTGACATTGTAGTGTTGCTATACGTTGTTTTTGACTCTTGGCTCGTATAACGGGCATAAATCAATTTTGCATTGTAGATCACTTGTGCTTTTTTATATAGTGTCGTCATCTTGCAATACTTATGAGTGCGTGAAATATCATATATATAAATAATAATATAATACACCAAAATTAAAAATGAGAACAAGCACAATGCTATCTTATTTTAAATAAATCATAAAAAAAAGCTTATTTTTTGGTTCTGGCAATAACACTATATATCTATGGTGTTTTGTTTTCAGCAGCCATTTTTAGTCAAATATTTTCCATTTCAAATTGAGTTATTTTATTGAAGTGAATAAAATTCATCAAATTTATTGTGCCGTTTTATAAATTCATTTTATGTTTATTTCTTTTATAGTCATTACAATATAATAGCGCACAATTTTTTTGCCATATTTGTTATATCGAATTTGTCTCCTCGCGCATTCATACATTCGCAATTTTAAGTTTTGACAGTGTTTCAGTTGTAATAAAATATTATTTAACGCAAAGTGCACTATTAAAAACCCAAAAAGTTCTTGAGCATTAAATTTTGCTCCGGAAGATTTGAATCGATCGTCATTAGCCAAACCGGAAATCCGGCGACTCCGCATTCACGTTGTCTAGCACAGGGGAATAGAGACCGTCGCAGCGTTTCTTTCTTTTCTGAACAGGCGCAGTTCTAGAGAAATCGCAAAAGGAGTAAAAGGCTCCTAAATAACCTGTCATAAAGTAAGTATAGAGTGCTGTGCATGTATAGTTTCGTGTACTAATTTGTGATCGGGAAGAAATAATCTTTATAGAATCTTTGCTGAGTCATAGCCAGGTGATATTTGCCGGGTTGTGAGTTAGATATTCGCGGAGCCCCAGGTTTCGAGGTTTCGTCACATTTTGAGTGAGTGGAGTGCGTGTGAGCGGCCGCCATGGCGGCGGGAAGGGCTCGACCCTTGTCCCACGGGGCTGCGTGGCAACTGGCGGAGCGCGGCCAATGACCTTTACGGCTGGGGCACCTTTCTTCTCTAATTGCCACGTGTTTTTTGTTTCAGCAATATATTGTATGAGTCAGAAGGTAGAAAAACCAGTATTATCGGGTCAACGGATCAAGACCAGAAAAAGAGGTAAGAGCTAGTGTCTAGTTATAATGTTGTAGAAAGTGTCTAGTTATAATGATAATAATTCGTGGCCACCTTGACCATGAAAGTGTAATGAGGCTACGTCTGCGAAGTTTGTATGCAATGCTGAATACAGACAATAAGTAGGTCATACAAGCCTCCTACTTCTAAATAGTCAAACTACATTATAACATTTTTTAGATTGAATTTTTGAAAAACTGAAGACAGTTACCTAATAGAAAAGTCATTATGTATTTAGATTACTGCTATGTAAACACAAATGGTTCATAGTAACTGTACTGTTTGTACAGTTAGGTTATCATTTGGAGTCAAAGACCTGATTTTTAGGTTAATTATTGTTTTATCTGCATCTTTGTCCTAGGAATCATTATTTTCTATCACTTACACCTCTGTAAAAAGTAGTAAAATCTATCTCTATAAATCTAATAAGTAGTAAACAATTGTTCAAAGATATTGTGTGAATTAACATTTGAAAAGTTACAATTTGGACTTTGCTAGATAAGAATCCAACAAACATTTTACAATGATGATCAAATGTTATCAGGAAATTCACGGTGCCGAAGCTCTTATTTGTTTGGCGGTTAGAATGTTGTGAATTTATATGTGTGTTTAGAGACAAATGACGCAGTTATACTAATAAATTTAACAGCTATATGCAAAGCATAACTATGCCCATAATGTTAAATAAGCTTAAACAGTAAGTAGTAGTTATTCTTACTATGAAATTACACTTGACAAAATGGTGTCACAATTTTTTTCATACAATTTTATAAAAACATGAACAAACATTGTAGTGTGTAATAGACCTAAGAAAATTGTGTCACAATATTTTTTCTGAAATTTTTATAAAAACTCATCAAACATTATCTTAAGATCTATAAAAAGAAGTCTTTCTGTTTGAAGGTTTAGCTGTCAATAAGCTTGCTGCATTGTAATTTTATTATGTGTGCTCGAATAAGGAAAACCATGAGGTTGTTTCAATAAAACACTCGCATAACAAATAACCAATTTATTTATTGCTTGTAAACAAGTACATAATCACGCTTGATTCAAGTATAATGGTACAATGTGGTACAAAAAAGTTTATTATCAAAAACCTAACGTTTAACTAAATATGTAACTCACAAAAATTTCTGAAGATCATTTTATCTCCATGGGTCGGATCTTTCCGTAAATAGTAATGTAGGCCTATAGAAGCCCTTTCATTTGTGGCAACACTGAAGGAAGATTTTTTGTAGACAAAATCCCTGTTCCATGCTCCTTTGAACAAAATGTATAAATAAAATACTGTGTTTTTAGACATCCATTAATACCATGGTCATATTAATTTGTGTCCAATTACAATTGCTACACACAAGCATATCAAAACGATTAAAGATAAATACACCAGAAAAGTATCTGATAAATTATAACTTCTTCCATAAAGTATTGTAGTACATATTAATAGGAAAAAAGTCAACACAATAGGTAGTGGTAGGCAGTATTAGTATGCTTAAAAAACTGGTCCAAAAATGAATATCAATATCTTGAATCAAGGTATAAAGTAACCATTTTATATATGCAAGCGCCTCCATCGCGGTAACGCTCACAAAGCAAAAATGATATACAAATATAATGTCATCATCATCTCTCAATTGGCACCCACTGCTGAGTATAGGCCTCCTCTTTATTATGCCATTCCCTTCGGTCCCTTGCGACTCTCATCCACTGATTCCCGGCTTGCTCCATAATGTCTTTGGACCATCGGGCTGGTGGTCTGCCACTTGGTCTACGAGCATCCCTTGGCCACCATTCCGTAATCGCCTTTGTCCACCTTCCATCGTCTCTTCTTGCTAAGTGTCCCGCCCATCTCCACTTCAGCTTTGCGATTCGCGTACCTACGTCCACAACCTTTGTGCGACGTCTGTCACGACGACGACGACAAATATAATGTAATGTAGGGTAAAACGGGACCCTATTGATACTTTGCTGAATGTCTGTCTGTCTGTCACTAGGCTGTATCTCATGAACCGTGATAGATGGTTAAAATTTTCACACATGATATATTTAATACTCAAAAATGAATATAAAAGCAGACTCTTATACTAAAACGTGATTTTTTACAATAAAACCGGCAAGTCCGACTCCCTCTTAGCTGGTTATAATAAAATGGTTTATCTAATTAAGGCGACGGGTAGGGTGAAATTTTTCATAATAAATGAAAATGTCAATAACTTCCAACTTTATTATTTATTTATTATATCTACACACACGTTAAACTTGTAACACGGCATAGTTTTTGCCGCAGTGGTCAAACTCTAGATAGTCAGCGTGGCAACGTCGCATTTTCAACTTTAGTAAGAATGCTGAAAACGACGCAAAACACATAGTGAGCCGCGCACAGTTTGGATTGTCAAACTCTTAAGCAGCGCCTTATGAATATTTGCGAGCACACAGCAATGGAACACTTATAGTTCCTAAGGCGCTACTCTTCTTCTTCTTTAAACACCTAAATGTAGAATTTTTTTACCTTGGATGTATAGATATCAACCATAAGAATAGCTGTGCTGAGTTTGGTACCAAACAAATCTGCCAAACCCATAAAAAATGGGATCAAAAATCACACTTTTGCAAAAGGTGTTGGTACTAAACTTACATTTTAAAGTAAACTATAACCAAGAGCACACATTTTGTTCCCTACCTGACTAGTTCAATATATGTGTTATAGGAAATAATAAGTTTCACAACTCCACATGCAATGACTTCTTCAGAAAACACTCCCAAAAACACGCATTTGGCTATACCCGTCACCTTAACTTAGTTTTATAAAGTTCTGAAATCTTAATAATTTTGATGTAGAAAGTTGTAGATGTAACCTACATTTCACTGGAGTTGGCTGACGTCACACAGCCTTGGTGTGCAGATATCGTTTCTGGCTTAGATAATTGAATCGAGGTAAACACCTCAATTCAACGCGCGTGACATACAAAACACCGTCGCGTCGTATCATTGATTCTAATTTATTGACGGACGTATAAAAGGCGTATTCGCGACACAGTTTTTAAATTGGGATCGATTTTTTACAATTCTATCTGCCATATTTTTGATTAATTGAGAAAGGCTTTAAAATATTTTTTTAGATTGTTTCTTGATATTTTAGAACCTCATATAATGAAGTAATTGCCATCTTCATAGGGAAGTCTGATAATTTTAGTCTAAGTTAGAACGATAATAATGATGTTATTCAAAGTCATTGCTTATTTATGTGATCTATGTATTACTTATTTATGTAACGCTTTGCACAAATATACTCATAATGTACAAAAGGTGGGCTTAATGCTATTAGCATTTTCTGCCTGCCGACCTCAAAGGTCGACAAAATGGCGTGCTAACTTAATAGTAAACTGTATCAATGACACCAAGAATACATAAAATAAAGTTGTAGTGTGTAACACAGCAAATTAGTGGCCATGGTAAGATGCCGTCTGAATCAAATCAAATCAAATTATTTATTTGCATAAATGTGGTTTAACGCAGTTATCGTCATAATTGTATAGATCAGCACATTAATAACTAGCATGCAAATTATATGTCAGAACTTCAAAACTTGTCACATTATTTGTGTTCAAAACGATGTGGTATTCCAGATGAGAAAGAGAAGTATGACCCCAACGGGTTCCGCGACGCGCTGGTCCTCGGGCTGGAGCGCGCGGGCGGCGACCTAGACGCGGCCTACAAGTTCCTGGACGCGGGGGGCTCCAAGCTCGACTATCGCCGCTATGGAGAGGTCATATTCGACGTGCTCATCGCGGGCGGCCTTCTGCGTTAGTACCTATCTATTAACCAACTTTACTCAAAAATCCTATAAATTTTGTTGTTGATCTAGCTACAAAAATGTGAATAATTTTCATATACCTATGTACTACTATATTTCGAAGGGAACCCCCCTTGAATGAGATATTGTCTCGTTTTTAGAATTTGCTAGAAAAATGTGGATTATTTTCATATAGTAATAAGTACTATGTATATTTTGAGGGGGGGTTCCTTTCAAAATATAATGAAAGGGAGCTTGGGGGATTACATTACAGTAAAGTCATTGCCCTCTCGACGCTGCAAAATCGCTTCTCAAAACAAAACAGAAAATATAACACAATGGGCCTATATCGCTGAGAGTGATCTCTTCTAATCTACTGAAAGATATTTTCTAGGGCTCTATTCTCTTACAAAATCGACTACAATCCACTGAATGCATGTAAACTTGCACTACAAAAATAAAATGATGAAAAATCTAGGCTAGAGTACTGACTCCTTTGCTGACAAAAACTCGTTCACTTACTGATTACTCTCAACGTACATGTATATTGTATACGTAGAAACATTTGGTACAACCCGTCTGTTTGTCCAGTGCCCGGCGGCGGCGTGTCGATGGACGGCGAATCTCCCAAAACCAACACCTGCATCTTCTCCGCCAATGAGGATATGGAGACCATGCGAAACTTTGAACAGGTGAGGAGATAGGTGTGCTAGGTGTGGTATCTCCTACGAAAAAAGATCTTCCACGCCGAGCGACCTTTGGCTCGGGGTCCGAGGACCGATGGATTGGATAGTAATCGGTTCTATTACTTATGTTCAAACTCCGTGATAACTTCGTTTGCGCGATCTAGGATATCTTTCTGCCATCTGTTGGTCTTTTGCGTAGACTACGATGTAGTTCATCATGTAGCGAGATAGATGGCGCTGCAAGGTAATCTTTAAAATATCATTTATGCTATTTTAATAATAGTGCCTTAGCTACGGCAGTCGAGGTTAGTACTACAGTAGTCTTTAGAATTTGAAACATAGAATCTGGAATTAAGTTGTCCGACAGAAAACCAACATGGATCATAGACTGGCAATGAGCCGGCTATGTTTGTTAATTGACAATCGTTGCAGCAATCAGATAGTGGAGTGGACACCGCGGTTAGGTATTGTGTAGTGTAGGATGCACCCGGCGAGTTGAAGATTCTATATGATACTTGTGATTTTTACAGGAAAGAATATTTGATTTTGACTTATCCTAAAAGTTTTTAATAAATGATGATAAACTTGGCTAGAGTCCTGAATACTAATGTTGAGAAAACCTTTCTCGTTCAATTTATACTGATTTTTTTATTGCACAAGGATACTTTTACACTTTTTTTGTTTGGTTGACAAAAAAAAATATTTTCAGGTATTTGTCAAGCTGATGCGTCGGTACAAATACTTGGAGAAAATGTTTGAAGAGGAGATGAAAAAGGTATGCTTAAAAAATATAAAAAATAATTAGATTTTAGTGTTTTTAAAATGTACCCGGCAAGAGTCCCTAAACTTAGCTTATATCAATACTTTTATGGGTGTTTAGGACCCTTTCATAGTCCCATGGGAATCCCCACAAAACGATGACGTATGACATGATGGGATAATATACGTCTTTCAATGATTATTTAATGATACAAGAAGAGTACTCTCTGTGCTGAGAAAAGTTCAAATCAAATCAAAAACTTTTTATTTTGGAACATAAAACATGTTCATTCAATTGGTCTGTCTGATTTAATTCTATTTCATTAATTAATATAGTTAAGATTATACATTTTTTTTTCTTAACCTATGTCATTCCACAATAAATTGAATAAATAAATATTATTTATTTATATCCCACAATAAATGATGATAAACTTGGCTAGAGTCCTGAACACTAATGTTGAGAAAACCTTTCTCGTTCAATTTATACTGATTTTTTTATTGCACAAGGATATATTTATTTCACAAGATTACACAATAATAAAATAAAATTAATATTCAGGTTTTGGTGTACTTGAAAGGGTTTGAAGCCATCAACAGGATCAAGCTTGCTCGCATGACTGCTCTATGGATCGGTAAGTACTTACACAAAATATAAATCTTATTAAAAATTAAAAATGTTTATAAAACTAAGGTTGCGATACTCTTGCAACTGCTTCAATTTCACGTTCTTGCTTGTTACCCTTTTAACTTTAAGGCATCAAAGACAGATAATCTTTATACTATAAAATCACAAAAATCATTTAGAATCTACTAGGAGATTCTAGGTATCAGATCCACGCGATCAGAGCCTAGAACGGGCAAGAAAATCTGCCCAGATTTTTTTATATAGCATTGGTATTTACTACTTGTACAGATGTGAGCAATGTTACATAATACAAGCTTTTATCAGTTTGACAAGATGGCGCTGTATTTTAAAATGTTTAATAATGATGCGTACAATTAGAACCGGCTCTCGTTCCGTGCGTGAATCGGTGTCGAAGTGCGCTACAGTACCGTGTGTCTTTTGTTTTGAACTAATTATTTGCTAGTTCTTATAACTGATGCACTACATTCGTTTTCAATCTATAAAGTTGCTCCTTGAAATTAAAAGCTCGATATTTACAAAAAAGAATACAAGCTGTATTGTATCACCATCTTCCCATAATATAAATTGCTTAGTAAACGAGAATGATTCCAGATTTTCTCACAATAAAAGATTTATTTTATTAATAGCTAACTGTTAAAACAAACATTACGATCTAGCCAAACTACGCTAATAATTAATTTTACATTGACATAGTTTTTTAAGTTAATTAGGGCTAAGAATATGACTTTAAAATAAATAAATATTCACGGACATATCACACATCGCACTCTAGTCCCAAACTAAGCAAAGCTTGTACTATAGTTCATCACACAAACATTTGCTCTGTGAAAGAATCGAACCCATAACCCACAGCATTAAAGGCAGACTACCAACTGAATTGTGACGCCTGTCAAAAGTATGATGGTATAATTAAAATGTGTGTGTAGGTAACGGCTGCGTGCCCCCGTCTGTGCTGCTGGTGTTGGTGAACGAGCACCTGCTGAAGGACAACCTGGCGCTGGACTTCGTGCTGGAGGTGTTCGCCACCGTCAAGCAGGAGCGCGGCGTCAACACGCTCGTCACCGCGCTCAAGAAGGGACAGCTGGAGGGCAGGTACAACAACACAAACTCATATCAAAGTCTAATTTTGACGTGACAACGTCTTATAATTCGATAGAGAGCCGGCTGCACGCACGAAAAAACATGACTCATGAGGCGTTCTGAGGCGTTCCATGAAGTGCAAGCGAGAGCGCGGAACGAGCGACAAAGAAGCACAATCGGCCTTTGCGTTTGTTGTCACGTTCAACTATCGTCAGTAAACCGACTTTACAGACAACCATTTTTTTTTTTATTCAATAAAATCACAATCCAAACACAAATCGCAGATGTTGGTCAACACGCTGGTAAATTAAAATGGGATTGGGCAGGCCACGTCTGCCGCTTGTCGGATGTGTTATGGGCGAAATCCACAAGAGATTGGACGCCCAAAAACGCGAAACGACCTCGCGGTAGACCACGGCGCAGATGGAGGGATTTGATGCCCATACAAAAGATTGGTCCACAATAGCCCAAGACAGAGTGAACTGTACATCTAGCATGAGTTGTCACAGTAAAATCGCCTGACTTTACTACAGTAGTTACGTCAGTATTAGTATGACGAATTTTAGTACCCAACTATCCGCCAGAGGCGCTGTACAAATCTTCATACATTTTGTTAACTACAGACGCTAGCGAGTATAGTAAATATAGTATAGTAAAAACTCATGGTAGACCTACTGGAGAAAAGGGAGGCCTTTGCCCTGCAGTGGGACACCACAGGCTGAAAATGAAAATAAAATCACAAATAGGGTAGGACATGGTTGCAAACGGCCCATTCAAGGAAAGAGCGGCGTTTGAGGGAAGAGGCTTATACCCAGCAGTGGGCTAGTAAGGGCTGCCTATGATGATGATGAATAAAATCACAAGGATCACTTTAAAACGTCTTACATACTAGATGATTCTAGGCGCAAGTTCGTCGCGACCTGAGTCTAGAACAGGGATTCCCAAATTGAGACAATATTTTAATGTTGCTGAAAACCCCTGGCAATGCAATAATGAGATGGGTCTTGATAGACTTGTTTCCGTACCTAGGGGAGAGTGACGGGTCACGTACTGTCCTTTCGATTTGTATTTCGACGAAAGGTCATAAGTGACACTACAATAATCATAAAAAGTACTAGGTTCTATTAAATATAATCTCAACCATGGTACTGAATTCTACTAATATTATAAACGCCAAAGTTAGGATGAATGTTTGTTACACTTTCACGCAAAAACTACCGAATGGATTGAAACTTTACAATTATGTAGTTAATACATCAGATTTCACAATTTACAAAGGTATTGTGCGAATTAACAAAAAATATAACGATAGCGCCCACCAGCTTGTGATGTATATTTTTATTCAATTTATTTTATTTTAAATCATAATGACTTTTAACATACAGCAGAGTTTCTGCAATAGGTTCCCGTTTTAGAGAGGGTCAACTTTTATTTTGAAGACCGCTAAAGAATGGAATTCCTTGCCGGCATCGGTGTTTTCAGATAATTTGCAAGAGGAGAGTGAATAGGTTCTATCTAGGCAAACGCGTTACACCGTAGGCCGCATCATCATTTAACATGAGATTGCTGAGAATTTCAGCGTTCCCCGTAAATACGGAACCCTAAAATCTTCTTCTTCGTGTCGACATTCCCCGTTGTTAAATGTGTCTGGCCAAAAACGGGCCACGTCAATGGCCCTCTCCGTGCCTTCTAAATGATTCTTGTGATTTTACTGAATAAAGTAGTTTTGACTTTTGACTTCGCAGAGCTCCCTTATAGTGCAGGTGTTGGTGCACTCTGGGCAAAATAACAGAAGAGGCATTGTCCCTTAAAATAAAATTTGTTTCCAGATTGCTGGAGTTCCTTCCTCTGAACAAACGCAGTGAGGATGTGCTAGCGAGCGCGTTCGCGTCGCGCGGTCTCGCAGAGTTGCTGCGGCTACATCGCGCGCAAGCTTCTCAGGTAATAAGCACAGCGCGGTACTGCACGCGCAATGTAACCCGCGTTAATCTTCGCGTGTAGCAGCGGCTACTAAATGAAAATTATATTAACAAAATTTACAATGGGTGGATATCGCTAAGCAAGTGATTTCTTCCAGACAAGCTTTGCATGGAGAAGAATCTAGGGTATTTAGGATCGGTTGAGGTGCAATAAAGAAAATATTATAATAAAATGTATCAATTTGAATTTGTGATATAAATTTATAAGTGTTGTTTGGTATAGGAAGCGCGCCGCGACTTGACGCAAGCGTTGCTTGACGAGCTGGCTGACGACAAGCCTATCCTGGACCTCATCCAGGAGCTGAAGGAGATGTCCGTCAAGCACGCCATCCCGGACCACGAGGTCGTCGCTATCGTGAGTATTCTATTCTAATCAGCATCATTCCCTTGCCCTTATCCCAAAAGTGGGGTCAAGTGAGGCCGGCACAACATGTTCTCTTTTTCCACTCACTCCTATCATTCGTCAGTTCTGAATCTACTTCTCTCACATTCATATCCTGTTTCATACACTCCAATCATTTCTTTTTCGGTCTTCCTTTGTTTAGAATCTTGTTTTGTAAACTTTCGCGATCGGATCTCTTCTTACCTCATACATCCGAAAATACGATCGCGAAAGTGTAGTAATTAGTATTTTAATGATGGTATGAGGCTCATACCTAATTACTACACAGACTTCTTCATAACAACAGCAAATTATTGATTAAACTTAAATTTATCATTAGCAAAAACCTTAATCGTTCTAATGATGAAACTTGATGACGAGTCGTAACATGCTTTTGTTTGATGGCTTGTTTGATGCGATGGAGTCTTTCTATCAAATCGAACAACCATCTCATTCTAGTATGATATGTCGACATGGCAATCTGATTACTCCTATCTTCATTACAACAAAAGGTTGGTTATTATGTATTATAATGTGGTGTAAATGTTTAGATCTGGCAGTGCGTAATGTCCCGCGGCGAATGGAATAAGAAGGAAGAGTTGTTAGCCGAGCAAGCGGCCAAACATCTGCGTCACTACACGCCGCTGCTGGCCGCCTTCGCCAAGTCCACCAAGGCGGAGCTGGCTCTGCTCTCCAAGGTATGACGGACGAAGGTCACTTAATGTCAACCTGCATAAATCCAAAGGTCACTTAATGTCAACTTACATAATTCCAAAGGTCACTCAATGACAATGTCACTTAATGTCAACTTACATAATTACAAAGGTCACTCAATGACAAGGTCACTTAACGTCAACCTACGAAGTCTTTGTTTTTGTCTAAATCTAAACGGTTAAAGAAGTTGACTCTACTATATCGGCCTAAAGTCAAGGTCAAACGCTAATAGGTCACTAAATATCGACTTATAATAGGTCAAATGTCACTCAGGTCAACTAAAAGTTTATATATGCGTACAATTAGAACCGGATCGCGTCCTATGCGCTATTCGGTGTCGAAGTGCGCTACAGTACTATGTTTGTTATTGAATGAACTGGGCCATTGAATGTACTCTGTCCATCAGTAAGATTCATTACATTTTTTTATCCACTCAAGAGCCAAATTGTTTTTTTATCGTAGCTCTGGTACAGTTGAAAAGAAACAGAATCAAACTTCTACCTGAGACTCTGACCATCTTGTTGGTCGATTGAACCATTGATCAGCACCTTTACAACACTTCAAGTTCACTTTTTAACATGTTGCTCTTAAAGTAACCTAATGAAATTTTCAGGGTAACTTCTCCATAAATGGAGGAATTTTTTAAGATTCTATCAGCAATCTAGTTCCCATAGTTTAGGTTAGTTTTGGGGCTAGAGTGTGATGTGTGAAAAGTCCCTAAATATTTATTTAAGATCAGTTGAACTATGTATAGATTGTTTGCAACGGTCTGTACTGTAGATAGCTCAACTGTTTCTTATGTATTTTATACGCCAATGTACATACTGTAATAGTCGTAAGTTTGATTGTGAATAAATATTTATTTAATATTTGAAACTATCACGGTTTTGGACATAGTTTTCATTATAAACGGGATATTTACCATGATTTGCGAGTTTGAATTTTTCCCAATATTTCGGCACAGTTGCATGCGCCATGATCACGGGTCGACCCGTGAAATGAAAACTAAATATTTATTTATTTACTATTGTTTAAATCCAGGTCCAAGAGTACTGCTATGAGAACATGAGCTTCATGCGAGCGTTCAGCAAGCTGGTGCTGATGCTGTACAAGACGGACGTGCTGTCCGAGGAGGTGATCCTCAAGTGGTACACGGAGCCCAACTCCTCCAAGGGCAAGGTGATGTTCCTCGACCAGATGAAGAAGTTTGTCGAGTGGCTGCAGAGTGCAGAAGAAGGTAGCTATCTATTACTTCTGAAATTACTAAGAGCCGTAACGCACTGTCGACTGTGACTTACTACAGTTCAAATAGATGTTTACGCACTTGGTCGTCGGTCGCCCTATTATTTTTGGTCGCCTGAGCGAATGAGTCGCCGGCGAAAAGTCGACAGTGCGTAACTGCACTAATAGTGTTATTTATTCTAAGCTTTGGTGTAGCCGCTACATGGCTATATCAATTGGTAATGTAATCAATAGGCAGGCATGTTAATGATTGTTACCTATAAATCATTATCATATACTGAAATAGTTCATTTTGATCAAAGCTATTTTACCTGTGATTGTGATCAGTCACAGGCAATTATATTCGTTTCAGGTGGCCAATAAAAGTCTAGACTTATCTAAATGGTCCATAGTCTGTATTCTCTTTAATAGTCTAATTGAATGACAGTAGCAGTGGCTAACTTACCTAATTTGTTTCAGAATCTGAGAGCGGCGAAGACGAAGATTAGAATAAGAGCAGCGTGAGACTGACACACTGACGCCGTTCCCCCCCCCCCTCTACCCCCCCGGGGCCGGGGAGACGACCCCCCGGACATGATTCACTAGCCCCCTCTACCCCCTGATATGATCAATTGGAGTTAGCATGAATCACAATCATCGGTCTCACTACATGACTGACCGTTGGCATTTTGTTTGTGTACTGCGTAATATCGGACTTCAGTTTTACACTGCGCGATATACTGTGGAGCATTGTCGCGCAATGTAATTCTGATTTTTAAATTTTCATTATGATTGTATTCATGCTAACGCTTTTGATGTGACAGCGTATTGGATCGTGCACCGCCTTTCAATAAGTTGGACGACAGCCTTGAATGATTATTGTTATTGTAATGTTTAACAAAATAGATGTAAAAGTCTTTGTATAATGATAAGATTTGTAAGTGTAAGCTGATGCACGCGCTAGATGTTAGCAATTACAGCGTCAAATCGTTCTGTAACTTCGCAATACTGCCGTTAGCTGTACGAATAGGTATCGATTCTATAGTAGCTTTAACTTAGATAAGGCACCATAGTGTTATGGTATAGGTTGAGAGTGAATCTTGTTTGCGTAAATTCATTCCATTTGTCATTGGCTCATCGTCTCCCGCCCCCTCAGCACCGGACCCGACGGGCGGCGTCTCTAACCGTGTAATACATGCCACATGCCGCACCTTAACTGTTAACGAACCTTTTTCACCAACGACAGAACCGGATAGCTTATTTTTGCGACTGATTACAAACATCTAAATAACACCGGTAGAAAACTAGCTTTTCACTGGCGCTTGTGAAATAGGCTCTAATATAATATTGTTACAAGCACTTTAGGGCGACATAGCGGAAATGTTTTCTACAACTGTATATTATTCGTTTCTAAAGTAACATGTTGATGAAATACAATATTTTTTATTCAATTTTTATAGTAAAATTACAATAAATGGTGGTAACACACAGTTTGTTTTGTTTTATTTGATAAGTTATCTGCTAAGTCGGAATCTATAAAGGCTGGTTTATACAGGGTCAGTAGAGAAGTCAGTCGCAGCGCCAATGTCGGCGCCGCGACTGACTTTAACCGTTTACATGAAGTAAGTAGTAGTGGTGCGTTTCTCACGGTGAGCACACGTGTGTGAAGTCAGTGGGGAAAATGAATTCGCGAAAACAACTGAAACGACGATTTAATTATTTGTTGAAAAATTTATCAATTTTGCTGTTGAATGAGTCAATAGAAATGGTAGAAAATGAGATAACTAAAAATAAACGACAATGGGTAAGAAAATGGATTGACAATAGAAACGAAACTGGTGGCTCTGCTTTGTTGCTGAAGCAATTGCGATTTGAAGTTCCTGCGGAGTACAAACTGGCTATGAGGATGTCACCACAGAATTTTGACGAATTGCTGTCAATGATATCGAGCTCAAAACGTGGTCACTCTACAACGCAGCGGCAGTGACGAACCACGCACTGACTTGTTTGTTTACACGGGGTTTATTTTACTGGCGCGGGGGTGCGCGGGTGGCGGGGGGCGCCAACTGACTTTAAAATATTCGTGTCCGAATATTCAAGTCAGCGCTGACTTCAACCCACTGTACTGACTTCAAATCAGTTTACACAGGGTTTTTTTCGGGTCAGCACTGACTTGGCTCGAATTTGAAGTCAGTCACTGACCCTGTATAAACCAGCCTTTAGGGAGGTATGAAAGGCCGATGAGCCGAAGTTTCAATTTGAGATTAAAGATTCTAAAAGGCTTCAATTAATAATAAGTAAGTAAACAATAGTACCTAAGTCTGTTCCTGGTATCTATTAAAACGCTACGTTATTTAGAAGCATGAACACTCAAAGATGTAGACAAGTTCTGTGAAAATCAGCCGAAATTTATCATAGCTTGAAAATTTCAATTATACACACATTTCACTTTGGTTATGAATACTTTCAGTATTCTCTTAGTTTATTCATTGCCTCTTTCAACGCGTCCAACCTCGACCCCGAAGGAGCCTTATATACTCTTTTATATTTATTTTCTGTTAGTCTGAGCCTTTCAGACGGCTCAGTTGTGCAACATACTTCTGTATCAAGCAAAAGTGGATCTCGATCTACAATTTTGTTGGTGACGTTAGCAGAAGCCCTAGACACTCTCTCGTATTTATTTTCGGTTAATCTGAGCCCTTTAGACGATTCTGTTGAGCGACATATTTCTGTTTCAAGCAAAAGAGGATCTACATCTTCAATTTTGTTGAAGACGTTTGCAGGTTGATTGCAGCTACAATGAGAGTTTTCTACTAAAGCTCTAATTCGCGCCGCGTCGTTGGGATGGCTGAGCAATCGATGGATTACATCAACGGCGTCTTTTTTACCATATTCACAACATATCTTCGTTATAGACTTCTCAAGATCTTGAATTGAATGTACTACTGGCGCTCTACACGTTCTAGTTGTTAGAACAGTTTT
The DNA here is from genome assembly GCA_932527185.1 of Ecliptopera silaceata. Lineage (NCBI taxonomy): Eukaryota > Metazoa > Arthropoda > Insecta > Lepidoptera > Geometridae > Ecliptopera > Ecliptopera silaceata. Next base: position 1,269,246 of record OW052210.1, read on the forward strand.
AATAAACGCTGGCCATTTAACATCTAAACGTAGCCAGAAAGCGAATTTAGTTTCGAATATGTTTTTATTGTATTCTGCAGTCATCCATTTAAATTTCATATCTGCTACGTAACTTTTGCAGAATTCTTTAAGTTTTGCATGTTCTGCTATGTGGTCTTTTGATAGTACTAGGAGTATTGCGTTCAGTGTTTCTGCTCGGAAGAGGGCTTGGGATTTGTAGAGGAAATTGAAGACATCAGCGTTTGTATCCAAGTTCAGACGTAGTAATTTCTGAGACCTGTTTTGTGATTGTTTATTTAGTTTAGGATCTAGTTTTGGATGCACGGACGGAATAACAGTAATTTGTGCAGCAACTTGTTTACTTTTACCATGGGTCAAAGTATTAGATACGTTTTTGTTTTTGATTACTTTGGACAATGTTATAGTTTTGTTCTTTTTTCCATCATTCAATAGTTTGTTGAGCAAGTTGAATTCATGCAACTGCTTTTTGGGAGGTTGGGTCATTAGATCTTTCCTCGTCTCATCTTTCCCAAAGTCTAAGCGTGTTACGAATGTTTTGCCAGTGCTAGGTACAGATTTGCTTGAGAGTGCAGCCCCAAGTGGGTCATTCAATTGTTTATTGAGCAAGTTGAATTCTTGCAACTGCTTTTTGGGAGGTTGGGACCTCATTAGATCTTTCCTCGTCTCATCTTTCCCAAAGTCTAAGTGTGTTACGAATGTTTTGCCAGTGCTAGGTACAGATTTGCTTGAGAGTGCAGCCCTAAGTGGGTCATTCAATTGTTTGTTGAGCAAGTTGAATTCTTGCAACTGCTTTTTGGGAGGTTGGGACCTCATTAGATCTTTCCTCGTCTCATCTTTCCCAAATTCTAAGTGTGTTACGAATGTTTTGCCAGTGCTAGGTACAGATTTGCTTGAGAGTGCAGCCCTAAGTGGGTCATTCAATTGTTTGTTGAGCAAGTTGAATTCTTGCAACTGCTTTTTGGGAGGTTGGGACCTCATTAGATCTTTCCTTGTCTCATCTTTCCCAAATTCTAAGTGTGTTACAAATGTTTTGCTTGTGCTAGGAGCAGATAAATCTATATTTTGAAGAACTATTACATTATTGCCTGCTGAATCAAGACATGGCATATCCAGTTTTGAGCTATCCTTATGTTTTACATTGGTTGAAGCCCCACTTTGCTCAACTTTTAATCTATCAGTCAGATTGACCAAGTTTCCTGCCTTCAATGGCTCTGTACAAATGTTTTGTGGTGTACTCAGTGGTAAGTTGTCCTTATAAGCTGAAATAAAAAAAAGTATGTTAACACTGAACAAGGTAACATGTAAACCTAGGTACTTTCCTTGAGGTATTTTCTTTCTTTTCAAATTAAGGACATCTGGTCTTAAATAAAATAAATTACAATTAGGAATAAATGACTTAAAGCTTTGGTTCTGAGGGATTATGGGAGAGGTATATTACCATTGACTAAAAATAAAATATTAAAGGAGAATGGGCATTTTGTGCAATGACAGAAATATATGACAATATGTGAAATACCTATGTGATAGTATCAGAATATCCACAAGACAGATTTCTTCTGTAAATAAAGTGAAATGTGTCTTGTGTTTAGAAGCCCTTTCAAATGTATTATATGGCAGAGACATGTTTTGTAGTTGCTACGCTCCATATAAAATTGCCCATTCTCCTTTCTAAGGTTTTTTATAGGGATTTTAATTTCATTAAAATCCCTATAAAAGTAAACCTATAAACATATACATACATAATTATATATAAATATAAAAAACAATATATAATATTATATTTGTATTTTATATAATCCTATGTACATTTTGTAAATACCGTAATAGTCATAAGTTTGTGAATAAAATAAATGAGTACTTACATGGCAATTCTTTGTGAAGAATAATGGCATCACCACATTGTTCCATATATTGGTAATCTGCTAAATCAACCCCAGTGTTGTCGATTTCATAAATAATATCTTCTGGACCAATTTGTTCATATATTATCTCAGCATTTTGTATATCGGAGCCCTCATCTATTATAACCTCTGAAGTAACATTTTGTATAACGTTTGGGATAACTGAAATAAAAAACAGTGAATTAAATATAAACCAAATTATATATTAGCCTTATAGCTCCTCAACATTATTATATAACTTTTTATTTATAATATTGAGGTGCTATATAAAACCTTTATAAACGATTTTTTTATTATTTGTAAGTGACAATTTTCAAAGAACCTAGAAATGTTTACAAAGTAAAGTTTAATAAAAAGTAAAATGGTAAATACTACTTCTTTTCGACTAATATTTGTAAACTTACCGTAATTACCAAACCCCGATAAAGATTTCTTCATTTTTGACAATATTCTTATTGAGTTTTGATTATTCACCTTTCATTTTACAGATATAAAACATTTAGTTCCGTAGCCTCCTTCAAATCAAACAACTAAGCCAGACAATTAATAAATAAAGCTATTTATTCAGTTTCAAACAATTTCATCTATTCATCTATTAAGTAAACAAAGTACAAACCGACCGAATGAAGTCTACTCTACTAGGTCATTTACAGAATACGTACGTAATACTGGATAATGGGAAGCGGACTTTTATTATACCAAACATATTATGCTTGTTTTGTACGAAACAAATTTCAAATTTCGATTTCAGCTTCTTAAATCCGAGTCTATTTGAAGTTTGCTAGAGCTGGTAACACCATAATTTGACTTTTTTTTCCTACTATTTTGTTATTATTTTTGGATTATTAAAATCAATTATAAATAAAATATATATTTTATAGAAAATTTTACTTTTTCTTGATGCTATAATGCATTAAAATGAAAGCTTTTGTTTCCCAAAAAAAGTAGTTCCAAATATGTCGATAGATGGAGCTTCAATCACCGCTACAAAGAGTTTCATGGTATTTTCGAATATTCAAATGCTGACATATTTTAGCACTGCAGACTCATCGTGGTCAGACTACCATTTGGTACCCTGCTGCTGATACACGTGTAGACTTTGACCTTCGTCTGCAAGACCTTGGTTGTTGAGGGGCTTCAGAGCCGTTAAACGAGCGTTGAATAGAAGAATAGGCCGGATACCGTCCCCTAGCCAGCCCCTAGCGATATGCAGATGCGATGTCAATGTCACTAGTAAAACTACTATGTGGTGAGAGGACTTTTGAAAAAGTGGTCCAATTTTATATATACATTCATGGACATTTCACACATTACACTCTAGTTCTAAACTTAGCAAAGCTTGTACTATGGGGACTGGACTGCTGATAGACTTACTTATAAACTTACTTACTTACAATTTTTTTGTAAATACATACATACATAGAATACATACTAACACCAAAAATAGTCTAAGGTAACTGAGATAAATATTTTGATCGTTATGTTAACCGAGGCATTTTTGTGTTTTATTGCCTAGGTACTGAATTAGAAAGAATGCTTTATAGAGTTTGTCCAGATATTTTCTAAATACTACTACCGTGTATAGCAACAAGTCAAGCAGTAATGCGTACGCTGTGTTCCTGTTTGTATGGTATGGATGCCGGTGCAAGCACGCACTGGCGTTCTCAGTGTTTCCTAGGATTCACAAAATATACATTAGTTAGTTCTTGGAAATGAGAACATGTGAACAAAATCAGCAAAATCAATGCAGTAGCACCAAGAGCACTTAACCAGCAAATAGTTGCGCCCACGCAGCCAAACTCGACGCTCAAACAGTTATGTTATGTGTAAGAGCGTTTTCACATTATCCGATCCGATATCGGTGTCGGACGCCGATCCGATATCGGGGTAAGTAAAATGTATGAAATATATATATATATGTACAGAAATATCAATAACTAACATTAGTCAGTAAGCTTTTATGTTACTAACAAATATGGACTAAGGTTCGAAATAAATAAATATTATTATTATTATTATACCTCCGATATCCGATATCGGGCCGGACAATATGAAAGACAGGTACATACTTCATACATTTTACTTACCCGATCGAGATATCGGATCGGCGTCCGACACCGATATCGGATCGGATAATGTGAAAACGCTCTAACTGGCTGTAACTATGTTGATGTTTGTAGGTCATTTAGTTAGGTAAACCTTTTTTTGTGCCTCTTTTCGCCGTTGCTTTGTAAGTTTTCCTGTTTTAGGCTTTGGTTGTGCAGAATTTGAAAAGCGTATAATATTTTGCTTTCAATTATTTACAAACGATCTATAGATAGTTCAACTGATCCAAATCGGAAGCGTACCCAAGATACTGGCTGCATTGTTGCGCTGAATAGCTAGCAATGCTGATACAGTTGATCTATATAAGTATAGATCGTTTGCAACGGTCTGTAGATAGCTCAACTGTTTCCTATGTAAGTATTTTATATGACAATGTACACTTTGTAAATACTGTAAAAGTCGTAAGTTTGTTTGTGAATAAATGTCTTATTATTCAAGTATAGGCGACAAAGAAATTGGTTTACCACTTTTGATGACATCTCCCAGTAACATAATTATTCGCTAAGGATGTCAACAGTCGTAAAGCTGCTATAATTTTCTTGTAAACTAAACATCATCACTTAATTTTTAAACGCGTTTTTTTTTATTTTGTGCGTCATTTTTTTACCAAGGTCAACTGCACCCTTTGCTTATATTGCAGTTAGACGAAGGGTGGTGAATTGACCTTGTAAATTGCTAAAACACGCATGCATAATATATATATAGTAGTTAAAGGGGACTATTATGATTCAAACTGAACATTTAAAATTACAATATCCAGTCATTTTTTTCGCTCATAAGCTCGCCTTTGTACATAGCTCTATAATACCTAGTCTGTTAGTTATCTGTGTGTACCTACAATAAAGAATTTAAGAATTTTTTTTAAACTAAGTATTCTGTCTATCTTGATAAATGGCAAATGCACTAAATGAGCCTAAAAAAAAACTATTCTGTCTATGGTTTTTTGGACGCGCTTGATCAATAAACACAACGCGACTTCAGTTTGAACATGTGTTATTCCATTTTCAAAAATCAATTATTTGAGCAAGGTTGATTATCGAAATCTCAATTTGCCTTTTTGTCGACAAGCTCATGGTGATTTCATACTAAATCACTCGAACTTCCGAGAAAAAATTCTGTTATCACATCATGTTGAGTTGGCTGGTAGAAAATGCTTTAGCATTATGCCCTCCCTTTGTGCATTATAGAATTAAATAAAAAAAAAATATTAATCACTTTTCTATCAGTCCTTCATTTAAAAACTTAAAAAAGAGCGTAGAATAGCACATTAAATTTGCATATTTTTCAAACGATCAAGGAAAATATGGTGTTAAATTCATCTAGGTTCTATAATCATTTAGTACGTGATTTTAAATGATTTTCTACCTGGAACCTAAAACGGTTTTCTATATTATTCGGTACCACACAGCTACAAAAATGACTTGTAATTCCCGGCTAGTAGGTAGGTACCTGCTTATTTATGCAAGTACTCTTATGAATCACAGCTGCAAAGGAAGCCCTAAGGCCACCTGCTCACACACACAATCGCATTGAAAGGCCTGCCAGTACTCACATAGTCTTGGTTCGTACCACTTATAGATAAAAAACTCTTTGATACCCTGGCAAGTCGGTTTTATTATAGATTTCGTTGGTTCTTTGGTAGATCCCACATCTTAAAGTGATGACAGACTTGTACTCTAATATATCGTACATGTCGTAATGTAACGTTCATGACCACACACTTGGCTCTTTTTACCAACAGAGTGCTCCTTTTTTCAAAAAAGAACAGACTATAATTTGTTAAGAACGATGGCATGGTAAGAGTGAATGAATAAGTGTATATCCAAACATTCGTTTTTTATTCAACTACGATACGATAGAATAAGCCGTTGGTCCGCCTACTGTTATTTATCATTGATTACTGCATAAGGTAACAATGCATTTCCTCATCTAGCAAGTCCACTAAAGACTTGTTCTGTGAAGCAATACAACACAAGGCATTTGGGTGCTGCTGCAGATAAGGCCCAACCTATTTACGTTGTTGAACACCTTTCTGCTGACAATAAATCGCTTCACGCAGCAGCTCGTATCCGGGCCAAAGAACTGTGATATCGATTCGTGTGGGTTCGTAACGGACGCATTTTTAAGCTTTATGGGATCACTTAGTTCGTAACATTGCACATTATCTTTTAAATGTATCGTGTAAACCCGTGTTGGGTAAAAAAACACTGCCTTAGGTATATCTTAGGTGTCTATAATAAAATAAAAGTTACTACAGTGGAGCTTGAGTCCTCTGGGCAGCAAATGCCATGCATACCATTTAGTCCAGTACACTGCAAAATACCTTACGGTACTTTTTCGATTGACGTACTTATGTATAAGTTATTATTGATGTTATTAGTAGTTTCAGATAAATGAATTCATTCGTTTAAAAACGAATATATTTTTATTACATTATTCCTTTGCAGCTCGCGCACCTTTAAAATACTAGTTTAAGTATACACTTAGATGTCTATGTATTTCTATGTATTTAGATGAAACTTATATAAGTTTCATCTAGATCAAATTTGTTTGTTTGATGTTGCGGCTTAACCACTGGATGGATCTAGATGAAACTTTAATAATATAATTTTATAATGTTTTATAGATGAAACTCATGAAGCAGATCCATCCAGTGACTTAGCCGTGATGTTATAACAAACAAACAGTCAAACTCGATTTTAGGACTCAAAATCGTTTACCTAGTGCATCTGCATATTAACTTTTTCCATATATTCGTTTTTAATTTTCGGCTCTTTTACAGTTTTATTTAGTTTAACAGTATAGATAGATGAAAAAAAATATACAAAGACATTCTGTAGTATCAGCATTTGTGCTGCGCGAAGCCAGGGCGGGTCTCTAGTAAATAAAATAAATAATTCACAGACATTCATTATTGAGTTATATACACATTACTCATCATTATTTTGTCCCCGTTACACAAGCAAAGCACTTGGTTTCCCCAATGAGATCACAAGGCGTACCCAGTTGACTGAAGAATGACTATCGTGCATGCCTATGCCTTGCCATCATTCACTCATTATCACTCACATACAAGGAGCATACTGTATTTGACCTTGAGATCCGAATGTCCCAACAATGTTAACAACTTAGCGTAGCTTCCCCGAAATTTAGGAATTTTTTCAAGATAAAAAATTGCTCAGGGTATTTGTTAGGGGTATATATTTAAACAGACACAAAAAAAAAGAGAAATGTAAAACATTTGTTTGTGATGACTTAACGGGAAACCTTTTAACCATTTTTTTAGAAGGAATCTGTGCAAATATGGATAAATTTCGCATATTTTTCACTGAAGTTAGGGAAAATTCTGATTTCAAAGTTGGCAGGACCGAGTCAACTATACAAAAATCGGCCCGTGACGTCATATATTTGTAAATTGAGAGTACGCGTGTGCGGTCGACCATAGAGTTTTCATACAAAATGTATGGAAAGGAGGTGATGAGCGATATTCGATATAGTTCAAATGTGTTACAACCTTTACTGGCACAAGAGTATTTATTTAATTATTTAGATAGATATATTTATTTATTGTTTCATGTTGGTTACAATTATAGGTCTTAAATTAAGATTAGAGCCGAACATGACCCCGCTGGGTCACTACAATATCATTGCCTTTTATTGCACAGAAACGGAAGACTTAATGCTAAAGCATTCTCTACCAGACAACCCAACCTCTCTATGACAGCAGGATTTTGAAGTATGAAACTTCGAAAGGAAAGAAGTGGTGATCTGTGGCTCTGTACCTAATTTTATAACATCTTTATGTACTTACCTACACAGTTATACAATGAATATATTCTTATTCTTAAGAAATAGCAGCTATTATTCCTAGTACTCATATTACCTACCTACTAAACTACTACTTTATATTCTTTTTAACTTTTTTTTATAAGATCACAGTTTATTAGTATTCCGAGGTCGATGGGGTGAATTTGACAATAGCATAATGTAACGTGGTCATTTTGATATTTCAAAGGGTCATGTTTTGTGAAGAATAATGGCAAGGTCACTTATTTACGACCGAACGCTGTATTCAACCCTCGGTTTGGTAGTAAAGCAATATAATGACAAAATATAGTAAAATAAGCAATAAACTTTGTCAAAACTACCCACTGTTGAAGTATTTGCAAACATACGAAATACTTAAGTATTTTTCCCCCATTAATATAATTGTAAAGTGAGTTTCGTCACACTATACTATAATAGGAAAGATGGAAAAAATACGAATACAGCGCTATTATTCAAACTATAACTCTTAAAAACAAAATAATGATTATAAAACTACGGATCTTGTATGCATTTCATATAAAACGTTAGTTTTGTGTGAATTATAAATAGAATATTTTTTTGGTAGAATAAAAATCCCGCTTATACCAAAATATCATACAATATTCTGTGGCGGCATGTTTGAAAATCGAACCCTGCTTTCACTTCCCGCGCTTTTTCTAACCGAACCTATCTCGAGCAAGTAAATCATAAAATTTAAGGTCGGCTTACAAGGCTACAAGACAAGCAATTGTTGATGAAATTACCTCATGGGCTTTACAAAGACATCGAGGTACCTGCTTTTGAAAAGGCTCTAAAAAGTTCGGTGGGTATTATACTCTTTGTTTGAATTTCCGGGGAGTTGGAGCTCAAAATTATCGTGTAAAATCATAGAAATCTAAAGCTCTTTTCAAGGCTAACTGCTTGGAGGGCTCTCGTGTTTTCTGGATCATTCTCTGATGTACCTTCTATTACTTAAGTTTCTACACAGATAAAGAATTCAAGCGGTGACTCAGATATTTCTATAGCTCGTAACAGAATAGGCGAGCTTTTATGTAAGTATCAACTATAAATGTGCTATTTTTAAAGCAATCTTCACCTAATAAGGCCATCCTTCGACATAATACCTACTTCACACTTTTTAAGCTATTGCATAGCTTCTATCGCGGGCCTTCAGCGTGGAGACAGATTCCAGAAATTCCGTAACGAAATAACCTAACGCTGCGCATGCGTAATCCAGCAAAAAATGCTATGCAATAGCTTTGCCGCGGCTGTCCCCTAGTGCCACACGTCTTTTTTTTTAAGTGCTTATAAATATTTCAGTCGAGTTATGAAGCAACGGAAAAACATACATTCGAACAAAACCTCCTTTTCAAAGTCGGTTTAAAAATGACCGATTGACAGTTTCAAACCACAGAATAGGAGTTTGTATACAATACAGTACTCAAACTGTTTACATTTGAAGTATGAGGTACAGTTATGTACGAGTAGGTAACACTTTAATTGGAAGGCGTGTGCCACAGTGTGGACTAACGCAGAAGTACCATATCGATACTTTTGTGAATTATTACCTAATTTAGTGCACTTTCTACGCTGACACTGCTGTCACTGTCAATCTTTAAAAAAAACAAAAAGCATTAATCTGACATTAAATTTGAGCTCCTATCGATCAAATTAAGACGAAAAAAGACGCATGTAAGCGGTTTTAAGTGTTCTTTGGAATTTATATAAAAAAACAATTACTATGTACTTACTTGGTCCATGATTATGCTAAACATAAACATTAGGTACTTTTGTACTTATGTTTTATTTGGGTTGGAAGAGATCGCTCTCAGCGATAATGCCGCCCATTGTAATGCTTATTACTACTTGTTTTAGTTCTTTGTATTTGTGTGTGGTAAACAATAAAGAATTATCTATCTATGTATATGTTTTTTTCTTATCTCCCAATGTGCTTAAAACATAATAATAGTTTAAGTTTTTTTTTGTGCAAAGTAACTTTAATATTCTTTAATAACAAGTATTACAGAATTTACAAAATGTACATATTTTTTTATTTTATTTTTATTTTGTACGGAAAAGCAGACAGCTTCACTATGCAATAGTGAGGCAGGTACATAGGCATATAAAATACATAAGAAACAGTTGAACTATCTACAGACCGTTGCAAACGATTTATAAGTAATATACCTATATAGTTTAAGTAATTTTAAAGTACGTATGTATATTAAGCTTGTAAGTACTGTGACATTAACAAAGAAAACGCATTAAGGTCATTTGAGGTCAGTAATTTGCCCCGAGCTACTAAATTCCACATTCTCCAGAAAGCGCCGGATTTTACCTAAATATTGATAGATTGTGCTTCAAGTTATTTTGTGAGCTTTCTCTCTGACTTTGAAATTCTTTAGCGTCCATCGTTTTGTACTGGTAAGCTATAATTTATTGAAAAAAGAGAAAAAAAACTACATTTATCTGTACCACCGTACTTAATTGTTGTTAGTTTGGTATTTTTTGTTTAAGGATTTTATTTATATAAGTATTTATACAAAATAGTTTGCTCTGTGTATGTGTGTTACTATAAAACAAAAAAATGTTTAAAAGTATTTTATCAACAATCTAGTTTCCATATCGAAATGTAAATATTTATTTATTTATAGTATTAATCTGTCATAGTAGATTAACCTACTGGAACCGATTATCTGTGGCAGAACCGTTTGTCACCAACTTTGATATCTGACCCCGAGTGAAGTGGGTTCAAATCCAAGGTACGTAAATAAACAAATGAAATTGAACTAGCTTTTGTTTCATCTAAGTACTTTTAAAAAGGGGTTTTTGAACAAAGTGTATGTGAGTGGTTTGGTTTGGTAGATTTAGATTAGATTCAATTTTCAATATACGGGAGCTTTGTTCATGCCGCCATATTTTGTATATTTACTTATAATTTAGACGTTGCAAATTAATTTAAAACAATAAAAAAAATAAACAGAAATATGTACTTAGGTAAATAAGCAAATATTAAATCCATATATTTTATTGGTTAAACTGGTTTCGATATCATTTTCTATAAATAATTTTAAAAAGATTTTTTAGATATTTTTTGACAGTAAGTCGTCCTTTTTTGACAACTCAGTTGACAGCGCTCAATTATTACTTTATCTCAGTTATCCCACTTTTGTGTTAATCCGAATATTTCTATAAATAATGAGTAACATAAAAGTATAATCTGAAGGTATTCGCGTACCGTACTTTACTCATCAGAAGAGCACGACCAAATGCGACAATCGTAAACATACCGAAACAGTGACGTATTTAAGATACACTGCGCGTCAACATCAGCGTTACTGTTGAACGTTGCAGTGTTAGCGCGCAGTGTATCTTAAATACGTTACATTTACGATTGTCACATTTATTCGTACTCAGCCCTCGGTACTGTGAGGCAAGGGCCCGAACCGGTCTCATCCGGGCCAACCGTTACCGCGACCCACGTGCAATCTTATAGCGGGTTTGATTCCCGAACTTATGTAAGCTTTAAGGGTGCATTATCCTATCCGATTCGACTGAGAGGATGGTATAGGTGAGCAAGCCTACTCCATCTAAAAATAAGTGTCCCAGTAACTACAGCGTCCCGTATATCGCGGAATGGATAAAAATGGTGCTTAACGCTGTATCAAAAATACACACAAATATGTATTCTATGTATTTACAAAATGTATTTAAGTATTATATCAGCAATCTAGTTTCTATACGAGCTTTGTTTAGTTTAGGACTAGACTAGAGTGTGATGTGTGAATTGTCCGTGAATATTTTTAAACAATATTATTAATTTGCACCATGCACTGTAGGTACACATTTCTGACAGATAAGAATATACTTCGAATTGTTTCAAATGACTTCGATGCCAATTTTGAAATATTTTCAAACTTGAAACAATAATCCTGAATCCACTTTAATAAATCAGGGCGAAGGTTCGCCTGCGACGCGGAGGTTGCGGGTTCGATTCCCGCCTTGGGATAAATGTTTGTACGATCTGCAAATATTTATTCCGAGTGTTCTGGGTATTTTATGTGTAAAATAAAAAAATATCTATCTATGTAATGTATTGTACTAAGTATGTCTGTCTTCTAGTACCCATAACACAAGCTCTGCTTAGCTTAGGGCTAATGTTGTGTGGATTGTCCAGCATTATTTGATTACAAATCCCAGATGCACAGCATATGAGTATAATACCTACATACCTACATGAACCGACTACACTGCAGGCTGGTGAACATCTGTCGAGGCAGCTGCGGACTACCTGCCAGGTCTGCCAACATGACGGATTTTATTTATTTTGATTTACTTACAAGTTAATTGCGATTTTTAACACTCGAGTTTTTTTCTTCCGATTGGTACTGATCTGGATCAGTTGAACTATCTATAGATCGTTTGCAACGGTCTGTAGATAGCTCAACTGTTTCTTATGTATTTTATATGCCAATGTACATTTTGTAAATGCTGTATAGTCGTAAGTTTGTTTACTTTGACTAAACGAACGCACGAATTGGGTAGACTGCATTTAATAAAGTACTTACACGTTGGTGAATTCTTTAGTTATAATTTTTTGTTGCCCAATTTCATAAAAAAAAGACGTGTGGCACTCGAGGACTGCCGCGGTAAAGCTATTGTATAGCAATTTTTGCCCCGGAGTGTTAGGTTATTTTCGTTAGGTTATTTCGTTACGGAATTTCTGGATTCTCCAAGCTCTAGGCCCGCGATAGCTTAAAAATAACAAATTAGCCATTAATAAATTATTACTTTTTATTTGAGTCGATGTTTTGTGATTAATCACTAATATAAAAGACATGAACGCGCTTCATTTTTGTTAACAAACGAATCAGGTAGTCAGTGCTTATTAGTACCTAAGACATTTTAAAAATATTAGATATCTGTAACATCTTAAAGTATCAGGGTTCCAAATTATCTCCATATTTGTCTATTAATACATAGATATAACTGGTTATTGAATTTATTCAGATCCAGATGTGACAAGACAGGATGACCATAGGTTTTTTTTTTTAGATGCGCGGGGGTGAAGCAGCAGATGTATCGTACAGCTGGCGCGTCGGGCGCGTGGCATTATGTCGTCCCCACCTTTGCACCTTTTGTTAGGTGCTTTTTTTTGTTTCTATAAGTTGGCATGATTGATTCGTGTACGATTCCAAGATGGCGGCTTGATTGATGGAGATAGCTTTCTGTATATTTGCACTGTGGATAGATAAACTTTTGTGTAAAATGGTTTATGAAATGAATGAATGAATGACTTTTGATTTTCAGTTTTATTTTTCTTATCGGTTTATCTGTATAACTCTTACATGTGAAAAAAAACTTTGTGATTTTTCATATCTAATAATGTACCTAATTTAAAATCAATTTTAATGTGTTATACTTAGATACCTATGTCAATAGGTATGTTAATTAAAAATAATAGGAGTATCTATGGTATGATTGCAACCTAATGTAAGTACATACTTACATAGGTCATAAAATACATAAGAAACAATTGATATATCTACAGACCGTTGCAAACGATCTATAGATAACCGTCTAAGTAAATAAGTGAACCAATTGAACTATTATTCATTCATACAGAACCGCTGATAATGCATCTATGGTGTGGTGTGGTGTGACGTACTCAGGATGTTTAGACTAGTCTGACGAGCTGAGTTGACAATATAGAGGTTACAGGTTACCTTCGTTAGTACCTGTTCCCGCCCACCTTAATGCTTCGGCTACATTAGCGGGCGAATATTCGTATCGTGTTGGCGCGACAAAAACATCGTGTTCGGGTATAGGCGATCTTCTTGTCTTTATACCTACTACGCGATGACACGATGTACCCGGCCACATACATCGCGTTAACACGAATATTCGCCGTAGCCCGCTAATGTGGCCCCAGCATAATAAGATTAGGTACAAAAAGGTTCTTTTGACATTTCACACATCACACTTTAGTCACAAATGAAACATAGCTTGTACTATGGGAACTAGACTGCTGATAAAATACTTATATACTTCTTTATTGTAAATACATACAAAGAATACATATTTCATCAGCTTTCTTTTAAGCATACTTAAGTAACATTTTTAACTTAAAAAAATGATAAACAATAAAATAGCCATGTTTAGCTTAGTGTCTAAAAACTCATCTAACATTTTCTAAGTATGTTTTACATGTTATTTCATTTTTAATAACTGGTATTGGTTCCTCGGATTCTGATTAGAACTTCAAACCGGCTTGGCATACTGAACACGAGGATTCGGAGCCGATTTTGGGGACCCATTCTCTTCTATCAGGGCCTGTTTTAGTGCCCTGCAGGTGGTAGATGGTGGTCCGCGGCTTCTGAATAGCCTTCCTAGCTCGTCCCAGGCATGCTCAGTTGAGTTGAGATCAAAGTATATCTTGTTTACTTAATAAGTTATTGCAATTTAAAAAGTGTGATACTTAGTTTTGCAGGCCAGTGTAGTTTTTAATTTATCTTCATAATTTTTGACAGTGTTTGTAGGTATAACGTAGCGCCCGCAATTTTTACATAAAAACTTTCCTAAACAATTAAAAACAAAACAATATCGGGCGGTTTTTGTTCATTTAGAAGAATTCGCAGTATTTTTTATCGCATAGAAAATTGTTGATTTTTGTTTGTATTATTACTTTTGTAATAGGTACTCAACTAATGCCTTGATCACACGTACCGAGTAAACCGGCGAGACAGTGACGTATTTAAGATACACTGCGCGCTAACGCTGCAACGTTCGACAGTAAAACTGATGTCGACGCGCAGTGTATCTCAAATACGTCACTGTCTCGCCGGTTTACTCGGTACGTGTGATCAAATCAAGGTATAAGTCTTTTGTCATTTCTGCGTATACCTGGTAAGCTAAACTTTTGGAAAGAATGGATGTTGTGAACCTAATAAATGGCCCTGGTAATAAAATATCAGCATACTTTCTACAGTTAAACTATATTAAACTATAGTTTTCATTATAAACGGGATATTTACCATGATTTGTGACGCCATGATCACGGGTCTCACCCGTGATCATGGCGCATGCAACTGTGCCGAAATATCGGGAAATAATCAAACTCACAAATCATGGTAAATATCCCGTTTATAATGAAAACTATGTTCAAAACCGTGATAGTTTCAAATATTATATGTTAAACGATATTTGGCTACATTAAAATTCTTAAATTCAATTTATGTACCTACCCTGTTGTTCTTAGCGTAATATTCGCGCTCTGAATAATATTTATAAAAAAATAAATCAGTCAGTCGATACACTTCAATCCGCCATTGACACAGAACTCATAAATTGCAGGTGTGTGGGTAAATTTTATGATCTGTATGACATGATGAGGGTTACAATGATTTGCCCAAACCTACCCTTCGGATTTTGCCCATTGGGAATTCCACGGTGCAAACTTACAAGAGCAGGGCCAACGGGCCATAGAATACTAATGAGTTGTGATCTATGGGACTTTCGAGAACAAAATAATGATACTTTTTCATTCAACTATGTTTTGGCAAAAGTTTTGCGAGCAGCGATTTCTTACTCAAGCGGCAGAGGGTAGGTAAGGTAGGTTCGTCTTTTTTTAGGCATTTTTAAGTGACTGTCACAATTCTTCGTCCGTTTACTCTCTTCGAGTATAGTGTCATATTAAAGTAACTAATGTAAAATTACGTCAACAAAAAAAAACAAATTAAAAATATAGAAACAGAACATTAAACATACAGGTTACATAAAGATACATGTGAGTATTACATATCATCACCTAGGTAATCAAGTTTGCCATGACACAAATGTTTGTTCTTGGTGGGGATCGAAACCACGACCCACAGAATGGAAGGCCGCAGAGCTGATGCCACCTGAGCCGTAGACGCCTGCAAAAACTACAGGTAACTATTATATGTATATAAGTACGATGTTACTAAGATGTTCACTACTTATAAAAATATTTATTTAATAGTATAGAATCTAGACTCTACTATATTACTCTATATTATTACAATTTACTTTTCCATCACATAAATCTCTTAATAGGTAGGTACTTATTATTATTTACAAACAAAATTACGACTATACAGTACCTATTTACAAAATGTACATTGGCGTAAGTATAAAATACATAAGAAACTGTTGAGCTATCTACAGACCGTTGCGAACGATCTACAGATAGCTCACTAATTTACTAATGAAAACACGGATGTGATACTCAGAACTGCATACATTATCCATATGAATGAGTGGCGTCACAATGTCCCTTGTCTAATTTATCACCACGTGGGGAAAGTTTCTGTGTCGTGGGCATTTAATTTCCCATTCGTGGGATTTATGTATCCCTATTCGTTAGTGATTGTGAGTAATCTATAGCTCCGCTGTGCATGCGCAGGTAGCTGGGATGAACGGTTTGAATGTCGAATATTTTGGGGATGCCAGTATTTTGACTTGTTTACCTCATAATTCTTTTTAAAATCTCAAGGATTGAGAATTATGTTATACGGTAGTTATTCGCGACCTGCCAAGAGATGTTTCGAATGAACTCTAGATGAGAGGATAGAGTTGGGATTTATGTGTTTTAAGGAAATCGTTTAAGTGTCCCTTGGAAATGAGCCATAAGGTAAATTTAAGTTGGATTTGTCGTTTTTATTTTGGCTTGAGCAGCTCATCCATTTGCTTGCTATAGCTACTTACATTAATAAGTATTTAAAAATAAACTGCTTATCATCGCAAAATCTCAATCGACCGCATATTTTAATAAGAACTGCAAAGATCATGCGTCATTCCGCCGACACGTTCTCTAACGTGTCAAGGATCACTACTTTCGAATCCGTACTATCAACTCCCGCCAACTGTGGGAATACTCCACACTGACAACCCAGTCGGGAAGCTCAGGAACCACTTCCCAGAACGATAAAGGGCCTGCGGGGGGAAGGCGGGTGCAGAGCGGGGGAGACGGCGCGACAGCTGCGCGTGCGTCGCTCGCCCCGCGCCGCACCGCGCGCCATTCCGTCGCCGGCCGCCGAGCGAGGCACCCGTGTCGGCGGCCGTGCAACCCGCGAAACATTCCGCGCGTGTCCGAGTCAAGTTCAAGAGCGCGCGCACGGGCGCGGCGCAGGAGCGGCGGCGTGTCCTTTGTTCGCGAGGCCCGAGTGGCTGGGCGGTGACTGGCGCTATATTCGGTTGTAGTGCGATATTGCACCAGTCCCGGCCTATCCAAGCGGGCCCGACCGCTACTCAGGCCCAGCATCCGCGCACGGTCCCGTTAGCCGGCCTGCCCGCCGCCCGCCGGTCGTTCACAGCGGTGGCCACGCATAGGACGTGATTCGGTGTAAACCTTGTGCTTGTGTATCAAATTGCACCGATCCCGGCCTGCCTATGGTCACTGCTCCTTCGAGACTTGTGCGACAACTCAAACGGTCCTGGTACCCTCATAGTTTTAAGGTTTACGTCTGAAGAGGTAGGTCAACTGATCCGCTGATTAACCTTCGTTAACACTGCAGTGGTATTTTACGGTGTGTCAACGGTCAGCGCAGCGGAATGACTTCCTCATTGTGTGTGAAGGCTGTAATTTTCGATTAGTTGCAGTAGAAAGTTGAAGATCGGTAAGTGGTAACAGTGATTCATTTCGTAAGAAAGTTTAACATCGGGTCGCGCGGGTGAACTGATGTAGACAGCCCGTTGCAGGTCGGACCGGTTTTCTCGTAAATCGTAACATAAGTAACCGTGCAAAGTATACGCGTATGAATATGTAGGTGTATCTGTATCGAACTAATGCCGAAAGTTGAACATTTTTGAGATACGACGGACGTAAGATAACGTCCAATTTTTGAATGTAGAACAATGATCGTTCTTGACTGTCAAACATAAACAGCTGATTGGCCCTCAGAAATAATTCTAAATTTTAATCTTTAGTTTTTTCAATCTCAATCATTTTCATTCAAATAGGTTATAGTACTGGTTGTGTTGTACCCTCATCGTATCCTAACGGGAATATTTTGTTTTGTAACGAGTGTTTTTGAACTTCATGAAGCTGCTAGTACCTACATCTACATTGATGAACTGCGGTCAACGGCCTTTGACTCACAGAAAACTTAGTTTACAAAATACGGTAATATCATGCATTAAATCAATCTGTACTTTCTACTGTCACTACTTGGACATTTAAATGTAATTTTTATACGTTTGTCGTTTATATAGGTATTACCGATGGAATAATTCACATAACCTACAAAGATTGTTAAGAGTAGGCAGAGTAGAAAAAACTTACTAGGTACCTGGAGAATGTAAATCGTGCTTTGCTTATTATATTGCATATAAATCGGGACATTTCAATTGTAAATTAGTACTGTTAATTAACCTTTTTGCTAGGAAAGGTCATTTACAGATAAACTAGTGACCTTACATCATATACATCAAATAAACACCAAATTGTATGATTGTATTTTAACTAAATATTTTAAAACGGTAAAAAATACGACCCATCATTTAAAATTCCCTAAAGAGTTTTTTCATAAATTTCCACAAAAAACCCATACCATATCATCAACTGAATAATAATAATAATAATAATAACTTTATTTTCAGAAAGGTTTACATAGGTAATAGGTAAGCATTAGTTGTATTGTATCTTATGTTAGTGTAGGTCGATATAACAACTACTTATAGTAGATAACCTACAACAAACAAGTGCAGTTCATAAAAATTACAACTACCTACATAGACGTTGCATAGTCAAGTGTTTGACTCCATGCTCTAACTAAGTATAATACTTGTGATTAGACGCAAGGGATCGCTGCTTCGGCTGATTGCAATGAAAAGTAACTGTTGTAGCATTATTCTGCAATATTACACATAGCAAAAGTAAACAAAATGCGTAGAACCAGAAAAGGAAAACAGAGAGACATGCAGAGATTAAAATTAAGCTTAACATAAGTAGAGAGTGGTGTGTTTCTTTATGAATCGATGTGAAGGATGTGAGGGTGAGTGTGGAGAGTGTAGAGTGTGAGTGTGCATGTAGGGGTGAGTGTGAGTGAGTGAGTGAAAGTAAGTATATCTGATTAAGGAAGTATGTTTTGTATAAAAATTTCTTTGAAGTACACATATTGATGTTTCGGTTATTTATCGGTATGTAACAGGTTTTCTGTTTCTTTATAGTCTAGGCTCTTTAGATACGTTTTCAGTTTGTTTTTGCATTCAAATGGAGTTAAGCTATGTAGATTTATTTGTTTATTGATTTTGTTATATAAATAGGTTCCTAAAAAGTACGAGTTTTTTTGTGCAAAAGAGGTTTTACATGGAGTGGTTATATATATTTTGCTGCGTCGTCTTCTGCTTGTTAACTCCACATTTGGGATAGTTTTACTTTGTTTCATGACTACAAGTTGTATAAATAATTGCCTAACAGATAAAACTTTGCAGTCCAGGTATAGTTGTTTTGAAGGGAACCTAAAGGGAAGAGAGTGAGCTACTTTAAGAACAGCTCTTTGAGCTCTTTCAAGAGGTAAGAGATGTGCAGCCGCAGTTCCTCCCCAAGATGTTAGGCAGTAAGTCAGAAGTGTTTGACACAAGGCAAAGTAGATAGTGTTTAATTGGTTTTTGCTAGTGGCATGTCTAATATTTTTAAAAACGGCAATAAGCTTGCGTACTCTTGAGGTTAGCAAGTTAATATGAGGCTCATAAGTCATGTGTGAATCTAGTGTAACACCTAGATATTTTATGGTATTACAGTTCTCTAGTGATTCGCAATCACATTCTGTTGCGCTGGACTGTAAGCATTGGATTGTGTGCGCTCGGATAACGTTGATGGTATTGTTAGGAAGTCCAGATTTGCGTATAGAAAAAGTTAAATATTTCGTTTTAGTTGAGTTTAAGGTAAGACAATTTTGATAGAGACATTTTGTTATTAAATTAAAACCCACCTGAGCTGAAGCAAAGGTATCGTTCCAGTTATCTCCATAAAAAAGCAGTACTGTATCGTCTGCAAAAGCTAATAGTTTACAGTTTGGCATTTTAAGGTCACAAATTTCGTTCATAAATGCTAAAAAGAGGGTCGGGCCCAAAATAGATCCTTGTGGGATTCCATATGTAACGGGCAGATCTGAGCTACTATATTCCCCGATTTTTACACTTTGAGTTCTATCACTCAAGTAACTCCGCATGAGATCTAGCGGATTTCCTCGGATTCCAAGACTCTCAAGTTTGTGCAAAAGCAGAGGGATTGATACCGTATCGAATGCTTTTGCTAGGTCTATGAAAATAGCTAAAGATTTTGTGCCTTTGTCAAGGCAACCCACAACAAAGTTATTTAACTCTGATACGGCATCTGACGTGGCTTTGCCTTTGCGGAATCCGTATTGGTTATCGGAAATAAGGTTATATCTTTCCAGATAGCCAATCAGTCTATTGTTTATAGCTCTCTCTAAAATTTTCGAGAGTGCCGGCAAAATTGATATAGGCCGATAGTTAGTAAATGTGTGTTTATCTCCGGCTTTGTGGACTGGGAGGATGATGGCTTTTTTAAAGGCACTTGGGAAAACAAAGGTGGTAAGGCTGAGGTGACATATATGAGTAATAGGTAAAATTAGGTACTCTTTGTTGTCTTTAATGATGCGTGAAGAAATCTGGTCCCATCCTACTGAACAATTTGTTTTCAGAGAATTTATTAAACTCAACACCTCTGATATTTCGATGTCAAGCAAGCCAAAAGAGTTAATAGTTGTATTAGAACATAGATGTTTGTTGTGTATTTTGTCTGTGTCTGAGCAAATTTTTTCCGCTAGTTTTTTACCAATGTTTGCAAAAAAATGGTTAACAGAGTCAATAGTTTTCGTTGGCTCAGTTCCTTCTAGTAAATACTGTGGTAGGGTTTTTTTACATTTATAGTTTGAAATTTCATTTATTACCTTCCAAGTTTTTTTGACGTCAGTACCAGCCTTTTCAAATTGTAATTTTTCGTAGGACTTTTTCAATTTTCGGAGAAGATTATTACAAAAGTTGCGGTATCTTTTGTATATTGTTAAAATAGTTTCATTATCTTTTGCTTTACGTGATCTTTTATGTAGTTTATCTCGATGCCTTATGCATCTTAAAAGACCTGTTGTTATCCACGGCTTCAAAGGTGTTTTTCTAATCGGGAGTTTTACTAGTTTTGAATTTTGCATAATAGTTTGGTTTAGGTTATTAATTAAAATATCAGTAGCGATGTTGCAGTCAGTTGCATTCAGTATGGGACTATAATCCATGGTTGATAACTTAGATTTAATGGCCGCATAGTCAACTTTTGTTATTAAAGCTTGTGTTCTTTTTGTGTTTGTGTTACTTTGTAGTGCTAGTAATACCGAATAGTGGTCAGTTAAGCTATTCTGTACCACCAGCGTAATCGCTGATTGTCTACTTTTAATGAAAATATGATCTAGACAACTTGTCTTTCTAGTAGGGTAAGTATGCGAAGGTAATAAGCCATGGTAAGCTAGTGTGTCTAAGTAGTCAACTGCTTTACGTGTGTTTAAGTTATCTAAGATGTCTATATTTATGTCTCCGGTCAGGATAATTTCTGTAAAGTTTGTCAAAGTGGAGAGTAATGTTTCAAGTGAATTTGTGAAGGTTTCAGTGTTTTTATACGAAGGCGAGCGGTATACTGATATTATAGCGGTGTTGTTATTTATTGTTGTCACTAAGCAGTTCGCATTAGAGAAAGGTGGTTCGTATGAGTTCGCTTTTATGTAAGATTTTGTGTAAACTACTACTCCGTCATTTTGTAATTTATTGTTTGTGGTTGCTGAGGCCTCATAACCGTCAAGGTAAGGTAGGTTTGGACATTTTGAAAGCCAGCACTCAGTCAGAACTAACACATCTGGCTCAGTATTGGTTCGTTTTACAAGTATAAGTAATTCGTCGAAATTTTTTGAGATACTCCTAATGTTCTCAGAGAATATGATAATTTTATTTTTGTTTTTATTCAAAAATGACAAACATTTTTCCGGTTTGCAAACGTAAGCCTCCGATACAGTGACGCTGTCTATGCTATCCTGTAATTCTTTTACACGAATGAACGTAATGAATGAAATCCCAAACGGGCTATTCTCAAAACAAACGAGTTGTCTAACGGTAAATGTAATTCGTGTTTAAGCGCACTTAGCGACACTTTTATGTAAATCGCTTGGCGATAACGTAAAGATTGTAAGTAAATAATTTACATTTATATATGCATACGAGTAAAGTAAATCAGGCGGAAAGATGATTCACTGAGCAAGCCGAGCAATGGACAAAACCGTTATGATTTAAATCGCTACATGCCATTGGGCTCTCGATTTGCGGTACTTGCATAGTTTGAAGGAAATTTACTAACATAACATAACTTAAACTATCTAGGTACTTAATTTATCTTACGTCTATCATAGATAAATTTAAAGAATATAAAGCAGATAGCGTGTCAAATGCAATTTTAATTAAAAACTATTTTTACAGACTTAACAAAAATATAGTTTTTAATTCGAATGTGTTTTTTTGTATGTATGTTATGAGTGATTAGTAAGATTGTGGCCTGATTTTGATGAAACTTTATAGTTCAGAGTACTTTTTGAGAAGTCTTTATCGATTTGTTAATTTTTGTCTAAAATATAACCAATTAGTTAAATGTAATTATTTAAAAAATTAAATGTAAAAAAACAACTTAAATGTTTAAACTTGACTAGGCTATGATTGGATTACTTTTAAAGCGGAACCTTTGAAGTTCATAACTTACCTACCGGTCAGTTTCGCGGTCAAACCGTTGTTCATTCGTAAATCTAAATTGAGGGTAGATTTAACAGACATAGTTTAAATTTTGTATCAAAAACGGTATGACTAATGTATAATCTCATGTACTAATAATGTTTTAAATTCATAAAACTTATAGCATTATATATTACTAACGATAATAAGCTTAGCTAATAAGTTAGTAGAAAAAACTATGTTTGGTCGTATTCGTGAAATTCGGACCAAGCAAGATTGAACCGTAGATCGCATTTCAACCATAGACTTCCGCTATAAACTGCTTGTGCGAAACTATTTAATCTTTGCTCTGGCATTTTATCAGAATACATTCATAGACAGACAAACAAAGAATTTCCGTAAACGTACGTAACTGTATCCAACTGAACGTTTTCGAGATTCTTACAAAAACCACAGAACACATAACTCGGTGATTTGATTTCCGAACAAAAGCGAGTTTACAGATTAAAAACAAAACTTGAACCGCTGTCCATGTCAAAGATTCAAAAAAGAACGATATTGTAAATCGACATCGAGAAGAAAAAAACCTTCGAGAGTTGGTGCTCAAAGATAACGATAAAATATAACAAAAATACCTACAGTTTTGTTTTGATGTCAACGAACTCAAGTTCAATTCAATTTGATAAATATCATAGCCATTGCATTATTGGATTACATTGATTTTAAAAAACATTGGTTTTTAAATAATTTATTGAAAATTTATATTGATGTATGAATAAACCTGTTTGAAACGGGAGAAACGGTAAAGTTATCGGCCTATTTAAAATAGGTTCCCATGGCTTTATTGAAATGTTTATTTTGATTCATTTTATTGAATGTTTTACCATATTTTGTGAGAACTGTGCTATATTAGCTGTCGCTATTTTAATCTTTGTTTATGATGCATTGTTTAGCCACTCCTTACGTTTTGTGTACTTATGTGTAGATTTTTACACGTATCTTGCTAAATACTACGAGCAGTATTCTCACATTTTTTTCACAATTACATAGTATTGCTATATTAATGCTGTAAAATATACAAAGTACAGTGAAATAATGTTAGTATACTACTGACTTCTGAACCCAATAAAGCAAAATCAAGAAAAAAAATAAGAAAGGTGATCCCTACCTAGTGTGCTCTCCATAGGTACTGCATTTGTTTTAAAAATAATAGTATATTTTTGTGTGGTATATATTGTCTGTTGCAGATTGCTTGTCCATAGATTTGTTGATTTTACTTCTTTACAATCTTTCTTCAATTTCTGCTTGGTGGTGACTGAAGATGGTGAGAATCAATTGAATTTCTTATTATTTTTCCCTTTTAAAAATCATCTTCAATGATCTCTTCTATCTAAAAGTTCAGTGCATATTACAAATTATCACTTAATATTCTTCAACACCTAACACAATGATCTTTCTAATGTTGCAGTCATTTGCTAGTACAATCAATAAACAGCATATCGATCGCTTTATCAAAATGCATGTAAATTAACTTTAAAAAATATCTTGTACCCCAGAAGATGGATATTCCAGCACGTTTCAGCATAACAAATAGGTAACCAAGGTGAAGCTGAGGAAGGATGTAGAATATTCACCTTTCATACGAGCCGACGGATTGGGCCATTCTCAGAAACGCTTCAAGGACTGAGATATTTTGGGTAACCATAAACCTATTGTTTTTCTGCCTCTGTTCTGCAGGTATGTCTTGAAAAACTATTTTAGAAATGTTTTTTTATCACTAATCCGTCAGCTCAATGGCTCGCACTATTGTCACTAAGTATTCTTTTATCTATTACCGAGAACTTGGCCTAAGAATAGACATTGTCCGTACAAAGACATGTCAAAGAATACCTGATGTAATAGATAGAAGATTATTTTTAAATTGGGATTGTTATAAGTTAAAGGACAGGCGTCACAGCTCAGTTGGTAGTTAGCTCTGCTTTCCATGCTGTGGTTTGATTCACACCCAGAGCAAATGCTTGTGTGATGAACATAAATATTTGTTCTGTGTCTGGGTGTTACATTGTATGTATTTACAAAAAGCAGAATGCTAGATAAACTGATTTCTGATTTATAACGGCTATGTATAAATATGTTAGTCTTGTTATTTATTAGTTAGAGGATGTATTATTTTCAATAATTATCTATTTAAATAAAAATGAAAACCGTTTTCCGTTGTCACGACATAGCATGAAAACGGCTTGACCGATTTGGCTGATTTTTATAATACTCTGTACAAGGTTCTTACGGAAAAAAATATTAAGAAAATCTCTCTGAAAAAAAAAATGTCTTTAAGGCGGTACGAAGTTCGCCGAGACAGCTAGCATTTAATATAATTTGGATTAATTTCACTAAATATAAAAAACTAGCTATATACGAAAAATCTAGTAGGTTAGGATAGCAGAATTGTAAGTACAGACCATAGACAGAAGTCATTACCATTAGCCACAATTAAAAGTGACGCAGGAAATACGAAGAGCGGTTCACACCTGTGTTTAAAATTTCAAACGAACTTTGTTCCGCTTGATGATACTTTACAACCCTTTGGACCCTTACTAATAGTATTCACTGTAGCATGATACTTAATGTATTGTGATGCCTCATCATGTTGGGATACTAACCGATAAGGACATCTGCACGATATTACCGCGCCTAGAATCATCTAGTAGGTACCTATGTAACAGCCCGTTCACACTAGTCTTAAGTCGCATATGACTAAAAGTCGAAAGTCTGATGTACCTAATAATCGCGTCTCATCTAATGTGAAAAGCTCCATATGTGTATGGTGACCAGAGCATTCGACTTTTAGTCATATGCGACTTACGACTAGTGTGAACCGGCTGTAAGACGTTTCAAAGTGATCCTTGTGATTTTATTGAATAAATGCAATTGAAATTTGAAGTTCAATAAAATATCAGTTTGAGCCGAGGTGTAGTTGGAAGGTGTAAAGTTTTGTGATTGGTATAAACTTCTGTGACATATTTATATTGTATTCTAAAGGTGCGGTGTTCAGCCAATCCGAAGTCAGGAATTTTTGAATTTGGAAATCTAACCATTGATTGGCTGTACCTCAGGACAATATATTATCTGTTGTGTGAATGAACGACATAAAATCAACAAAATAAAAAAAAAAATTCTATGGCGTCTTTCTTTTTCAGGTTTTGGATAAACGAAGGCCTCAAGCTGTTCAATGAAATGGAACACAAGTTTAATAAATGCATTGAAATCACGCAGATAATTTATAATAAATAGTGTTATATACTAGATGGCTATATATTCTAGGTGCCAGTCCTTCGTGACCCTCTGACTAGCTAGATAGAACATGCAAGAATCTTCTAACTACAAATAATTCTTATAAAATTTAAAATCAGGAACAGTTTTGTTGATAGATATTGTTCGTAACTTCATCTTGACATTGTATGTGATAGAAGGTGATAGGTTATATAGGTCAGAGATAACGCATTTCGGAGAAATCATGTACCTAATGTATGAGTCACACCGTGAAACACTAGCTATTAAAGTATAAAATACAAAGTATAAAAATTACTAGCTATAAATTTTAATATATAGATACATAAGCAACACTACATTTTAACTACAGCAAAAGCTTGTTGTATACTTTTTTCGTTAATTTAATTTCTAAATATTAATTTATTCTGAAGAACAATTTTGTAGTTAATTAGGTACAATATATTGCTAAAAAGTAGTTTTGAAGTAATATTGTAACTAGGGTAATTAAAGTAGGTGTGAACAGACTATAAAACCTCAATTAACAAAAGTTAACGTAATATCCAAGATGAGTAATGATTTTAATTCATGTATAGGTACGTTAAAAGTGAAACTATATTCATGGTCTGCTGGTTTTGTGTCAAGGCCTCTGCTCCCCTACCCTCGTGTTAGTTAGTATATATATTTACCACGTGTTTTAATAATGTTTAATCGTAAAGTTTAATATAAATTAATATTCAAGGACATTTCACACATATATCAGCAATCTAGTTCCCATAGTACAAGCTCTGCTTAGTTTGGGACTAGAGTGTGATGTGTGAAATGTCCGTGAATATTTATTTATTTAATTAATAAATTTATAGATAGTAGGTATTTGGAATAAACTGTTTATTTAATAATAATCAACCTTGTTTTATTCTTCCTGGCAGTGTTTATTTATTTATCCTAAAAAAAAAGAATGAATAAAAGATACACAGTCAAAGTCGCGGGAAATAGGTTAGTACTAAGTAGTTTATAATCATATCAGTACTAATTAAATTATAAATAACTTTTAAATCAGTAAATATTTCATAATAGGAACTAGGTACATTCTAACTGTTCTAGGAAGCAGAGCCCGTAGTCTGAAGGTGCATTTTAGAACTCCCTACTCTCGAGCCGAGAGTCGTCTCTCGGATGTCCTTATATTTTTGTAAGAAGTAGAGAGAGAGATCCGAGAGACGACTGTCGGCTCGAGAGTAGGGAGTTTTAAAATGCGTCTCCGGACTAAGGGCTCAGAACATATTCTTAAAAAGAAACATTTCGATCACACGTTGTTACAAAGTTACATAGACTAAGTTCGAAAGTTTTGAGACTGACCCTTATCAGTATCGTTCATTCATTCGTTCTTTCTTTGTGCATTTAAAAATTTTAGCTTTCAACCGTTTTCTTCATCAATTTGTAGGTTCATTAAAGAGAATATGTAAGGTAGTTATAAATAAGAATCAGTAGGTTTGAGTTTGACCTTGTGAGGTTTGTAACGGTTTATATGTATGACCAGAAGAAATTATCCTGTTTTAAATGCCTAGATTCATTTATAGTTAAAAGTAGGCATGAGACTATGAAACATTTTAATGAATCTAAGCTCAAAGGTAAGATCTTTGTACTCCCAGCGGGGTCATGTTTGGATTACTTACATTTTAACATTAGAACTACTTTCAACATAAAGCAATAAGTTAATCAATCTTTGCATCCCTAATTCGAGTTTTATTATTTTCTTCGATTCTCTCTCTCTCAGAAGAGAATTTTCTTCGATCATAACTTAATAATAACGTAAGTAGATTCTTAAAACATGAGTGATAGTTATATATTTTACAAAAATTTAATCATTTTTAAACCTACTTCAGTCGCCACATTGACAAGTAACGGCCGGTTTCTGGAAACCCAAATCACGATTGATCGAGTTCGACACATAGTAATTATTCGATTTTTTCGTTGATCATCGTTCGAGAAACCGGCCGTTAGTATGTAATGTAATACTAAAAACACATTTTGAAAGATACCTACCTAAGTAGGTACAGATGAATTGAGAAACAAATAGGTACCTACATACACTTGAATTGAGAATCTGCTTACTTGAAAACAGGAAAATAGCTGCACTGATATTGTCCGATGATGTGATGATGCGACGTCGGCCATGCAGTTATAGTAAGCTGTATAGGTATGTATAGGTACTTTCCATTTTGTAGGTATTGCTTTTTTTATAAAATCAACATGGACAGCATTTTCAATACGATCTTCGGGCATTCACTAAAACCGGAAATGAGAGAGGCCACCCCAGGATTTGCAAGGAGCAAGGAATATGGACCCTCGTGTCGCTATACATTGCGGAAACCTGTTTTTGTTCCCACCGAGACGAGCTGACGACACGTGGAATAATACGCGTATTACATTATCCGAATTCCTGCGCACTAAACTAAATATTTGTGGACATTTCACACATCACACTCTAGTCCCAAACTAAGCAACGCTTGTACTATGGGAACTAGACTGCTAGTAGAATACTTATATATGGTACATTTTGTTTGTAAATACACACAAAGAATACTAGTAACATCCAGACAACAAATATGTTCATCATCACACAAACATTTGCTCTGGTTGGGAATCGAACCCACCACAAACCACAGCATGAAAGGCAGAGCTACTACCATACCAACTGAGCTGACGCTTGTCACTGTACTCTCAATAATATCTCTTAATAAGTAAAATTGTTTTTAATCTATGTATTTTTGACTAATTTTGACTTTAATAAGACCATTTATTTTAAAAATCTTGTATTTATTTCTACTCCAAACATATTTTTGTTGTAATTTAAAGAATAAAACACGTAAAATTCTGATCGTGATGATTTATTGTAATTAAACAATGAAAAAAGTATAACAAAATTAGCACCTGAAGGCCAGCTTACACAACTTTACAACTACTCTACTTACAAGTGTAGTGTAAGATTAAGTTACAAACATTAAATTTCATGATATTTTTGAAAATATGATAAAGGAAAAAATATATTTTGTTAAAGTATGTACCTACATTTCGTTTCACGTTTGGAAAATAAATGTGTGTATACACATTTTTGGTTCACTAACAACCAGTCTATGAAACGAAGAAGTAAATTGTATAAATAATACAATAGTCAAATGAATAAATGATTTTAAGGAATTTTGTGATTTTACTGAATAATATACAAATAATAGACTTTGACTCGGTTGACTTCTGGTGGATAATCTAGTTCCATCAAGGTAATAAAACAATAATTCACCTTTAACATATTTTATGCTAGGTAGCAAAATTATGCAAAAGTGACCTCACAACAATATGTTATAATATAATAAGTTATATTAGAAGTAAATCATATGCTTATAATCTTAAAACAAAAGTTTTATGTTCATCACGTAAACATTTGCTCGACCCACCGCATGAGCTACTACCAATTGAGCTGTGACGCCTGTCAAAGTAACCCTGTATAAAAATTAGCAGTCATCTATACAGAAATTAGCCATTACCTCAGCAACTAAGCAAGCTTGCGAACTATCCTTATTAATATACCGCCGCGTCGTTCTCATACGAGCCGCAGCAACGCTATCAAAAACCCACTTAGAACTCACTTCCCCAATCTCAATCCCGATTTTAATATCAAACTCATTAGTATTGAATCCGTATCGGATCTCGCCATTTTGTGTGACTAGAGCATGTTGGGTTTGTGTATTTAAGGGTTTATTCCGCTGGCTTTGTCCGTGCTGTGTTTTCAAGTTGCCGCCATCTTGAGACCCGCCATTTTGGATTCCGCCATCTTGAAATCCGCCATTTTGTATTCCGCCATTTTGCACAACAGCGCCGCATAAGTTCAGTAGTTGAATAGCAGCGTCCCGTTGATGTGCAGAATTAGTTACGTATACTCTCATCCCACAAAACACATCGTACGCGTAGTCGGAACGTAGTTTTGCTAAAGCCGCCCGTTCTACGCGAGCTTTCTGTAACAAAATAACAAAACGTAAATATATGACATTTGACAGATCACAACTCAATTCTACCTTCCAGGTCGTTGGTTTGATTTCCTCCGAGAACAAACATTTGTGTAATCAATGATGATCTGTGTGTACTTAAGTAATAATCGAAAGAAATAAATTATTATTTAAAATTAAATTAAGAAATTAAAACTAATTCGTACAGTAATATCATATATAAATCATATATAAATAAGGAGTTCATAGTAAGATAAAATATAGTTTTTAAACCTACTACATATTAAGTATTATTGTAGGTAATTATGGAAAACTAGATGTAATATATTATTGTTTACTTACTTTATATAAGTAGACAAATCACCGTACCTGTGACAATTTCTTCAAATGCGGTACTTCATACCCCGAATGATGCAGCCATTTCTTACTCCGTGCCGAGTCTAGAACCCACTGTGCTTGCAACACGCGACTGCCCCTTGCAGCGCCACACAGCGCCGACACTGTGCGAGCTTTCTGTATATCGCTTCTGTGGACCACCCGAGATAGATTTTCAGCTGATAGATTTGTTACACCTGTAAATAGATTTTATGTATATAAATTATTAGGCAAGAGTTATATTCAAATGAATAAATATTCACGGACATTTCACACATCACACTCTAATCATCACATATCACGTCCCAAACTAAGCAAAGCTTGTGCTATGAGAATTCGATCGCTGTATTCTAGATAGAAAATTCTTTATTGCACTTTAAAGTAGTGTACAGGCGAACTTAATGCTAAAAATAGCATTCTCTACCAGTTAACCTTTGGGTAGTGGGAATAACAATTTAGGGTAGTACGCATACATCGCATATATCGGTAATACTATAACTATAAGTACTATTTCTCTGTGCCTCATTTGCTCTCAGTGGGAATCGAACCCACGACCTACTAGCATGGAAGGCAGAGCTAATACCAATTGAGCTGTGCTGTGACGCCTTCCTAAAATATATCGGGGAATGAAAAATGGCCCATAACGCTGTATAAATCATCTAGATAAGTTAAATTGACACCGCACTGAAACTTCAGTACTTAATTTAGTTTAATTGTAATTCTTTGTAAGAAGGATCATATAAAAAACGGTAGGAACCAGGCCGTAAGTTTCTTGCCCGTTCTTCTAGGCTCTGGTCGCGTGGAACTGGCACCTAGAATCACCTAGTATGTAAGACGATTCTAAATGATCCTTGTGATTTTACTGAATAAAGTAATTTTTGACTTTGACTTATATAATAGAATTAACAAAACAATAGTAGAGCAGATCCTTACCATTTATCGCAGTTCTGTCATCTCTAGTTTCAAAGCTTCCCAAAATAACGTGCGTGGTTCTTTTATTTACACTTTTCTGTATTCGTCCTTTTAATGACAAAATGGCGGCGGTGATTTCACGACGTTCCGTTCTTGACATACCGGTTAGTACCTGTAATAATTTATTTCACAAAAATGTTTTACGGTAAAATTTAAGAGCAATTTACTACTAAGTGATTGAAAAGCAGATACCCTGGTAACCTCTAACCAAGCACTCAAATAAAATGACAGGCGTTCCATGCTGTGGGTCGTGGGGTCGATTCCCAGTCTGGATGTAACTATGTAGGTATGTATTTACAAAAAAATATATATAAGTCTCAAACTAAGCAAATCTTGTACAATGGGAACTAGATTGCTGATAGAATACATGTATTTTGTAAATACATACATAGAATACATAGTATCACACAGACACAGAACAATTTTTTATGTTCATATCGAACCCACGACCCACAGCATGGAAGCTCGACAGGCGCCACAGCTCAGTTGGTAGTAGATTTACTACCAACTGAGGTGTGGTCGTTTGAGCTGTGACGTTATAAATAAATAATGCTGGACAATCCACACAACATCATCTAGCCCCAAGCTAAGCAGAGCTTGTGTTATGTGTACTAGAAGACTGACATACTTAATACAATACATTACATAGATAGATATTTTTTATTATACATATAAAATACCCAGAACATCCGTAATAAATATTTGCAGATCGTACAAACATTTATCCCAAGGCGGGAATCGAACCCGCAACCTTCCGCGTCGCAGGCGGACCATCGCCCACCGCGCCACATCGGTCGTCGAAAAGCTTAAAAATGTTGTGTAACTCACAATACGAGGTGTAGTTTGACTGACTGCTGTAGTTTTGTGAGCGGCACCGGAGCAAGCGGCTAGAAACCGCTTCGCCATCCGTTCAGCTCGCGCCAACTCCTTGCGGTCCGCCGCTGGCTTCTTAACTAGGGTTGGTTTGTTCTTAACTTGTTGGGTGGGTTTGGGGATGTTCGGTCTTGGCTGGGAATTCTCATCTGAAATATTAAAAAAAAATATACATAAATACATAGATTACAATATTTAATATATAAAAATAGCGTTGACTTTATGTCATCATTACGTATGGTAATCAAACATCAAGTTTGCGCTAACATTTTATAAGATAGGCCGATAGACTTTACACAAAAATGTATACTTAGTGTATAGGTATCCTACGGGCAGTCTAGTTCCCATAGTACAAGCTTTGCTTAGTTTGGGACTAGACTGTGATGTGTGAAATGTCAGAACAAATATTTATGTTCATCACACAAACTTTTACTCTGGGTGGGAATCGAACCCACGACCCACAGTAACACACAAGTTTCTTGCCCGTTCTTCTAGGCTCTGGTCGCGTAGAACTGTCACCGAGAATCACCTAGTATGTGAGACGATTCTAAATGATCCTTGTGATTTTATTCAATAAAGTATTTTTGACTTTGACACAGCATGGAAAGCACAGCTACTACCAACTGAGCTGTGACGCCTGTCAAGATGCAACATAATGATGCAGTCATGTCAGGGACACGCAAATAAATCTTACAACTTGGTTATACGATTAAGTGACGTATACCTTCATCATCAGAAGAATCCATGATCCCAGCTTCCTTATGCGTGAATAGTTTCCTCCGTGACTTCGTGACGGGTCGCGGGCTCATCGACGGCGTTTTCGGCAAGGCCCGTCTCGGTGCAGTATTCACTCTACTTTCTATATCTATAAAAAACATCTTATTTGATTATTATTATTTTTTGTTTTAAAATTAAAACATAGTATTTATAAATAACAAAATTGCGCCCTAACAGTACATGATTGTACAATTAAATAAATATATAATGCTGGACAATCCACACAACATCATCTAGCCCCAAGCTTAGCAGAACTTGTGTTATGGGTACTAGAAGACTGACATACTTAATACAATACATTATATAACACCTGAGCTATTACTAATACCATGTATGTAATAAATAAATAAATAAAAAATAATCTTATTTAAAATACCAGTTTTTAAAGCATAAATTATAAAAATATTTTGACAATGTCAATCTTAAATCTAAAAAGTTTTTTTTTGTCAAAGTTTTTGTAAAATAGGTTGTTTATATAATTAGTATGAAGTTTTGTTTTAGTGCATTTTGCAAAAATAATGGTGATTATTTATATACATGTTTTATATTGATAAATGTAATTAATGTACTTAAAACCATGTCAATTGATTAAATAAATAAAATTTATTTTAAACTCAATTCAACAGTTTATTTTCAATAATTTGACGACCGATGTGGCGCGGTGGGCGATGGTCCGCCTGCGACGCGTAAGGTTGCGGGTTCGATTCCCGCCTTGGAATAAATGTTTGTATGATCTGCAAATATTTATTCTGGGTGTTCTGGGTATTTATATGTATCTAATAAAAAAATATCTATCTATGTAATGTTATTGTATTAAGTATGTCAGTCTTCAAGTTCCCATAATACAAGCTCTGCTTAGCTTGGGGCTAGATGATGTTGTGTGGATTGTCCAGCATTATTTATTATTTATTTATTAATAACTTTGACAAAATTGCAAAAACACAGATAAAACTATCCAGCTAATATTCTGTTGTAGCGATATTTTTATTGCTACAAGATGAACTAAAAAAACCTATCGTCGAATTTAGAACCTTCTTTTTTGAAGTCGGTTTTTTTTACCTGTTGTAGTTTCTTTTGTAGTATCCTTAGACGTATCTTTAGATGTATCTTTGGATGTATCTCTGGATGTATCTTTAGAAGTATCTAAGGATGTGTCTGCGCTGGTATTCTGTTCAGTTTCGCTGGATATCCTGAGTCGAGGGATCTTTTCTTTATCATCACTGTCTGTTAGTACATTGAAAGTTAAGTTCTCTGCTTCGGCTTTTTTCTGGAAAATAACATGTTTATAACTGAGTAAGTATGTATGTAGTGTAAAAATATAAATGATTTCAATCATAAAAAAGTAATTATCAACATTTGCTGTATGCTCCAGCATACAAATAGATAAATTGCACGTTAAATAGTAAACAGCATAGATTTCAACGAGACATAATATATTGTTTATTCTGTCTGGCATCATTTATTCAGGCTAAATATTTAGTACAGTAGAAACTTGATTATCCGGCCCTCAGTTATACGGATTCGCGATTATCTGGACTGCCAACCGCGACGAATGTATTCTAAGAAAAACGTCGGAACTGGCAGTACTCGACGTGAGTTAGTCAGCAATTGTTACTTCGCTTTGATGTGCGTGCTACTTCAAAAAATTTAAAAATGTCAAAGCATGTACGTACATACAACATATGCATTAAAACTCGCATTTCTTCATACATTCGATTATCTGGATGCGTTACGGCAACAATTTGTCGAGTTTTTACTGTACCTACCTCAATTCACCTGAAGCAACATTGAACATTTGCAACACATGGTTTGCAGCAAGAAAATGAGGGTAGTTACCAGCATCTGCCGCCGCAGCGTTGGCGGGTGAGTTTAGATCGTACGCATGCATCTACAGACATAGTAGGTAGTAACCAAAGTCAAAGTCAAAACTACTTTATTCAGTAAAATCACGCAGATCATTTAGAATCGTCTTACATACTAGGTGATTCTAGGTGCCAGTTTCACGCGACCAGAGCCTAGAAGAACGGGCAAGAAACTTACGGCCTGATTCCTACCATTTTTTATATGAACCAGACACTGATGCAATGTGGCAAGTGAGGGTAGTTACCAGCATCGTGCGCAGCGTGGCGGGTGAGGGTAGGTCGGACGGTCTGGCGGCGGCGGGGAAGGCGCGCGCGGACAGGCGCCGGGCGGACGCCGCGCACGCCTCCACCCACAGCGGGGACACCAGCACGCACGCCAACGCACGCGCACGACTGCGAGTGCTGCGCGAACCACCTGCATCATACCACTACATTTACATTTTCCTGTGGAGACCCACTCAAATAAAAAAAAATATTCAATAATAAATAAATATTCAAAGTTATGTAATTTCAACTTTTTACACACCCTAACAGGGTAACATTACATTGGTCAATGCTATATTTATAACATCTTATAATATTTGTAATAATGCAAATAAATAAACTTTGACTTTGATGGATATTTCACACATCACACTCTAATCCCAAACTAAACAAAGCTTGTACTATGTGAGCTAGTACGTACCAAGCTTGCTTGTCTCCTAAATAATCAGATATTTTTTATAATATGCATTTGATAGATGTTTTCGTTTTATTATTGCAGGGCTTGAGCCTCCCTTCCTTCTTAATACAATAATATAAAAATGTAATGCCTTTCTTTCTTCCCTTGATTCTTCTATAGATTCTTCAATATGTCACCGGGTTTTAAGAAAACCCGCTGTTATAAAACGGCTCACAATTTGATTAAGCGTCAAAAAGCTTCGAAAAATATGGATCCTGAATATTTTCCGAAGCTTTTTGACGCTTAATTGCCCTTGAATCGAGCTGTGACACCTGTCAATTAATGATATTAAAAAAAATACGTACCCTGCGCCCATACTAGATGCGTGATAAGGGGGCTCCAAACCGGCACTACAGTAGCCCCTAATGCAGCCAAAGCAGCTCTTAGCGGTAACGCCTTTACTTCACTGCCTACCTCCACTAGCGCCACTACGCCGCGGAGGGCGTCTGGTTCTGATCGCGTGTTTGATTGCTGAAACACATTTAAATTAATTTTTATTACATATAAATAATTAATTATAATGTGACATCACATGTTTTAAAACATCCCTTCAATGCTAAAACTGTGACAAGTGAAAAATAAAATAGGCCAAGTGTGGTGTCAGACTCGCACACAAAAATTTCAACTCTCTAACTTAATCACAGCTCTTATAACCTGGTGACAGACAGATAAAAGGATGGACAGCAGAGTCTCTGAAGGAACTGATCAGGTCTTGTTCATAACTATCGCCATCCACCATACCATCGGGGATGCTAGAACAATGCTGCCACCAACCCAAAGTCCTTCTCCATTACTTTAACGTTGTGCTGGCTGGGGTGAGCTTAGCAGGGGGACAATGCACAATACACCCCATTGCGGGACGTCAGTGCAGATCTTATTCCCCCAATTAGAATTAGAATAATTAGCAGAGTCTCAGTAATAAGATCCTGTTATGCTCTTTGGAACCCTAAAATAAGCTTACCCGATTGAGCCGACTAGGCACACATCTAGGTTCCTTAATAGCTTCTTTGACAGGTGCTAGCTTCTTCACCTTACTGCTAGTTTGTTTCTTATTCAACATGTGGTGAGGCGGTGAGTCTATCTCTTTAAGAGCTGACCATTCTTCTCGAAGTCTTATTCTTTCAGCGATGGCTGACCGCCGCTGGAAACACAAGTAATAGAAATTAGATTATCGTTGTGAAATCAGAAATATTTATTGTTTAACTGTTGTACCATGTTGTTTTCTTGTTCCATCTGCTCATAGTAGCTCCAACTGATCGCAGATAAAATTGGAAAAAAAAAAAAAAAAAAAAACTGTTGTATAGGCGACAAAGAAATTGGTTTACCACTTTTGATGACATCTCCCAGTAACATAATTATTCGCTAAGGATTACAGATTGACAGATTCTGACGTAGCAGTCAGCGAAAATAACCCTTGATGTTTTGTACGTGCAAATGATATTCAGCCTTAGAGTGGTAAACCAATTTCTTTGTCGCCTATACATAAAAGATCTTAATTATAAGTGGTACAAGTTTATACAGTGGTCCAGTCCGGACGTACAATAAGAGGGTAATGAACAAAGCCATACCCAATAAATGTGTTGTGAAATCATCATCATTAGGGACAGACACAGCTCAGTTGGTAGTAACTCTGCCTTCAGTGATGTGGGTCGTGGATTTGATTCCCACCGAGAGCAAATGTTAGTGTAATAAATATTTGTTTTGTCTGGGTGTTACTATGTATTCTATGTATGTGTTTTACGAAAAAAAATGTATATAAGTATTCTATCAGCAATCTTGTTCCTAATACAAGCTTGGCTTAGATTGAGACTAGAGTGTGATGTGTTTTTTGATTATTTATTAATATTAGTCCACTGCTGGACGTAGGTCTCTCCCAAGACGCGCCACTGAGCCCGGTTTTCGGCTCTTCTCATCCAGTGTTTGCCAGCTACATTCCGCAGATCATCGCTGCATAGTGAACTCATCTTGGGGTTGTTATAAGTCTTTTTCAATGTGTTTCATTAAAGAGATTTGTTGTGTTGTAGGGAAAAATAGCACGTGTCAATAATAAACATAATAAAGTATTTTAACCCTTACCAAACCTGCAGCATTTCTATTGTTTTCTTTATTCATTTCGCTTATTTATTTGGCTACAAATAGACTTCATGAAACTGTGGTTGCCAAATAAAAGTCTTGTATTTACAGTATATAAGGCTTAAAATGATAAACGTATTTATAATTACACTCTCTAATTTGATGATAAAATTACGTGCATAATTTTAATGCAAAAGAAATAGCTGTTACGAACTTTCAACTAAATCTAAATAATAACAATAATCAACTGATACTGACTGACAACGACAACAAGTCAGTGTTGCCAGCCCTGAAACTGAATTCCCCTACAAAGCTTGGGAGTTCTGTAAGGAAAATGTAAAAGGAAAATTAAATGTATATTGATTGATTGTTTGACGTTTGGTTATTCTAAGTGCCTAAAGTGTTGAGTACATTTTCTTTAAATCTACCAAATTACTGTTAAACGTTGTTATTAAAATTAACAGTTGTAGGTAAGTAAATAAAAATGGTATGTTAGGCAGTAAGTATTTTTATTAACTTTATGTTGTACTTTGGACTTCGAATAAACTCTTCAAAGTGAAACCTTCCTTCAGGGGTTCAATAGCCAGTCCTAAATATGGACTGAAAACTGGTTGTATTTCAACAGCTTCTTCTTTATTTTGAGCTAGCTGAGAGGCCAAATAAAGATTAGGCCCCATTTCCCCTCTAGGTTCGCCTATTTCTTCTAGCTCATCAATATCATCCTTCACTGGTTTGGTAACCTGCAAACCAATAAATAGTAAATAGGGTATTTACTTAATAAGTTACAGAAGTTTAGGTCCCTAGTAGGTTACCACCTTAAATATAGTGTTACTTACCTCTTGATCCCAATACATTTCGACCCCGAAAATAGGCCTTTCATTATAAGCTGTATGTAATGCTTGGAGTTCCATCAATAATGGAGAGAGTCTCTCTACAGGATCAGCTCTGAACCCCAACACGTAACCTCCTGACGACGGACGAACCATAAACACCAGAGCTTGACCAAACTTCGACTCGCGAATAGTAATCTGAGTGAAAAGAAATAAGTATAGTCAATATCATCATCAACCGTCAGAGACGTACGTCCAGCAGTGTACTGATGACTATAATATATAATATAGTCATCAGTCCACTGCTGGACGTACCTAGGTCTCTCCCAAGACGCGCCACTGAGCCCGGTCTTCGGCTCTTCTCATCCAGTGTTTGCCAGCTACACTCCGCAGATCGTCGCTCCATCTCGCCGGACAATCTCCCGTCTGTTGTCGGGCGTTCAACACTACGCTTGCCTACTTAGGCGAGCCCTACTATACTTATAGTAGGTATACTTAGGTACAAAATGACAGAAGATTTCTCATATTAATAGTAAAGTGCTTACACTTTCCATGGTGATGTATGGCATAGAAACGTTGAATGCGTCGTTGACATCTGCGTACCAAACCACGCGTATGTTAGTTACGAGCAATGTGCCGAGGTTGCCAGAATCACTTGACAGATTCCAAATTCCTTGTTCACTCAGGCAGATCTGAAACATAATTTTCCTTATCATTTCAAGTTCAATATGAAACTTCTGTGAATGAGCTGTGAAAGGCGTTACAGCTCAGTGAGTTGAAGCTCTACATTGCATGCTGGTCGTGGGTTTGATCACCACCAAGAGCAAATGTTTGTGTGATGCGTAGGTACTATGTATGTGACTATGTATTTTACAAAAAAATCTAGATATATAATTATTCTATCAGCATTCTAAGTCCCATATAAAACATAGGTACAACCTTTACATAGTTTGGGACTAGAGTAGAGCGCGCGCGATGTGTCAAATGTCCATGAATATTAATTTATTTTTAAAATTATGTAGTCAGGAACGGTAACACTTACCTACTTGGTCTTACCTTTTCATGACGTAACATTCGTAGCTGTTTGTTGTATAACAACGCACCTCTTAGTTTCAAGTCTCTAAATAGTCTAGATCCAACGTAGGCTCTGAAAATGAGGATAAACGGTTAAAAATCGTGAGACCTAGGAATTAAGAGTTTCGGAACCGACAAGTGACCTACTTTTGGAAGAGACCGACGTCCAGTAGTGGACTGATTGATGATGATGATAAAAATCAAGACGATTTAGGTAAGGGCCCCCGCAGACTGCAATCGGCCGATAGTTTGGTCGGCTTCTTAATCAGTATGAAGATGTATGCAGATGCGCACATTACAGTAATTCAGTCTTCATACTGATTAAGAAGCCGATCAAACTATTGGCCGATTAAAAGTCTGCAGTCTGCGGGGACTCTAATACTTACTTATGAACCCCCACAACAGAAGTGTAATGGCGCACGCAGTTGGGTGACAGATTTGTGAATATAAACTCGTATTTATTAGTCCTGTACTGTGCCTGCACGATGAGAGCCTGGGTTGTGCCTCTAAGACCTGATTTGACCATTTTAGTAGTAGCTGATATAATGGAGTTGTGACCAATAGCTGGGAAAACAAAATTATTGATCAACATACACATAAAATTAAGGATAATTGCTATTAGACAATAGATATAACTTTTTGGCAATAAAGTAGGTTGAAGTTTAGACACCAATATGTAAGTATGTACTTATTTCAAATTTTTGATCAAAATATTTTGATCACTTTTTTGATCAAAATATTTTATTCACTTTTTTGATCAAAATATTTTATTCACGTTTTTGATCAAAATATTTTGATCACTTTTAAGATCAAAATATTTTATTCACTTTTTTGATCAAAATATTTTATTTAATTATTGAACACATTACCTGAGTTGCTTAAAATAAACGAAAAATAATATTTAGACTTACAAAAGTTGATTCTTGGTGAAGCCAGGGAATGCCAAATAATTCTCAAGCTGGTGACCACCATACGCCCTTTCATACCATTATTTCCTTTTGTGTCTTCGATTGGTTCTATTCTTTCAAATATTTTTTCACCAGGTCTAAGTCTTAAATGCCTGTAATAAGATTGTTATTAATATATGTAAAATAACTGTATAATAATAAAGAAGTAAGTAAGTAGATATAAAATTCATCATCATCATCTTCCTACCCTCGTTCCCACATTATGTGGGGTCGGTACAACACGTCTTCTTCTTCCACTCTCCTCTATCAGACGTCATCTCAATGCTCACACCTTTCTTACACATGTCATCATTCACACAGTCCATCCATCTTTTCTTTGGCCTCCCTTCTACTTCTACATCCATCCACATTCATATCTAACACTCTTCTTGATATAGAAGTACGTAAGTAAGTATAAAATAATATTACGTAAATGGCAAATCAAAAAGCACTTCTTTATCCTCCCAAACAGCACCTATTTTATTTTTATCTGACATCTTTGTTCGAAAAGATTTAAATTAGTTCACGATAGATTGCTAAAACAAGTAAAATAATAATGATTTGTGTTTTAGTTCTGTTTTTGTTACCATGGTTACGCGGTATGTCAGTGTAATCTACCATTTTAGTAAAATTTATGTATATGGCAGCACTGACTTTTAAAAATTGGCGCCAAATTTAAAATTTCAATTACAATTCCAACTTTCAATTATCGAACGTCATAGAGTTATTTAAATGCGAGTTTGTTTTTTTTTAATAATGATTTGTATTTGAGATTATACTTACTTAATATAAATTTGCTCGCTGTGAAATTAAACTATTGTAAAAAAATCTGAAAGCCCATCAAGTTTCTATTAACAAAGCCTTATCTCATACCCTTTTAAAGGCCCAAGTACCTATCAAACAAGCTTAAATAATTTTGCTATCACATCAAACTAATTAACTCTGATAACGAAACAGACCTCTCATCTTAATGTCATCTTTACAAACTCCTTTCGATAGGCCTCCCGCCATTTTACTGACATTTTACACAACAAAATGGTGGACGAAGTTCATTACGCATTTGCTAATAAAACTTTAGTTATGCGTCGCGTTTTTGAAGCTTTGGAAAAAACCAGTAATTACAGCGGTTACATAAAATAAGGTTCTTATGTAAGATTATGAATAAGTTAATTTAAATACGTAATATGGATTGTCCAGCATTATATATATTTATTGAAAAAAAAAGTTTTTAGCTACGCTTGATAAAGATTTGTCAAGGTCATCAGCGCTTTTTATTAGTTACGTCGAGTTATTTTAACTTGTTTTAAATAAAACGTTTTTACTAAAGCTCATGGGGACAGAGGGGAGAAAAGTACGGCGGCTTTTTAAACGCCGCGTGTGAATGTAGCTTTAGTGATAATGGGCTATGAACATTTTGGAGGGATGTCAAAATATGGGTTTTGTTCGATGTCGTATTATCTTGTTAAGTGATTTTAGTCTCGGATAGAGCTT
Source organism: Ecliptopera silaceata (assembly GCA_932527185.1). Classification (NCBI taxonomy): domain Eukaryota; kingdom Metazoa; phylum Arthropoda; class Insecta; order Lepidoptera; family Geometridae; genus Ecliptopera; species Ecliptopera silaceata. The sequence continues at coordinate 1,311,092 of OW052210.1, forward strand.
GATTGTCAAAAGGCACTTACAATAACGATCAACATTGTTAGTAAATAATGAGATAATTAAAAAAAATACTGAAAACTTGAGAAATAACGTTTTAATTCTAAAAGTGGTTTAATACAGATAGCGAAAAAATCCAAGTCCTAATAAAATTGAATTTCAGATTTTTTTTGGATATTGCCTGAAAGCTAAGCTTTAGATAATACCTAAGTCTAGTCTGGAATATTTAGGCTGATGATGATGATTCTGCCAATTTATTTTCTAGAATTCGGGAGATTCTACAATTCTGCTACGAGCGTAGCTACGCTGCTACGACAACTGCTACGAGTGCTACAGCCTACAATATTATATAGATTTTACAACACTACATTGTTAAAACAAAGTCACTTCCCGCTGTCTGTCGGTCTATATGTATGTTTAGATCTTTAAAACTAATTAAAGATTTTTTTAAATATATAGAAAGATTCAATAGGAAGGTTTATGTTCGTAATATTTGGTTATTTAAGTAAGTACAATATATTGTGTATAATATAATTCCAAATGATTGTACATATTATAAATAACTAAATAATGCTGGACAATCCACACAACATCATCTAGCCCCAAGCTAAGCAGAGCTTGTATTATGGGTACTAGAAGACTGACATACTTAATACAATAACATTACATAGATATACATTTTTTATTATACATAAAAATACCCAGAACATCCAGAATAAATATTTGCAGATCATACAAATACAGGTCCACCTGCGACGCGGAAGGTTGCGGGTTCGATTCCCGCCTTGGAATAAATGTTAGTATGATCTGCAAATATTTATTCTGGATGTTCTGGGTATTTATATGTATAATAAAACATATCTATCTATGTAATGTTATTGTATTAAGTATGTCAGTCTTCTAGTACCCATAACACAAGCACTACTTAGCTTGGGGTTAGATGATGTTGTGTGGATTGTCCAGCATTATTTATTTATTTACAACAACATTGCACTACTGATCCAATTTGCATGAAACTTGGAATATATGTATATCGCTAAGCAGTGATAGCCCCCTTGATACACTTATATGCATGAAAGACTTAACACCTCAGAGTTTCGTTGAGGAACCCAGCGGACGTGCTTTGTGAGGTAACACATCTATTTTTTCCATTATTATTAAGTATAAAAAATAGTCTACAACTCCAAGGAGGTACCTATTTAACGCAACGGGTCCTAGTAAATTGAATAAATTAAATAAATGAGGGACAAAATGAAAAACTCTTAACTTTATTTGACATTTTCATACCTAAATGAAAACGTTCCGAAAGTAAAGAGTTCGCAAGGAAAGAATGAAATTACAGTGAAATTGTTTTTTTGTTTGTGTTTCATGATTAATGTTGTTTGCACAGAGTTTTCAGGAAATTTTGGGAACTTTGTAATTTTTTTGCTCTCTTAGAAGTTTGGGGAAGTTTTGAGTTGGAAACTTTCGCGATGGAGGGAAAACGTCATGAAGGAAATTTGACACTGACGTTTAAAACACGAAAAAAAATATTATTTTTCATATTTATAATAGATAATTACAATTATAAGATTAATAACAAAGGTTAGCTGGAAGAAAATTCTTTTTTAGCATTAAGCCCGCCTCTGTAGAACTATTTATGTGTAATAAAGTACGTATTTTCTAATCTAATCTATACAAATAAACAGAATGTGAGCTAAACGAAAGATTCTGATACCTATAAAGCACCAAATTGAGCACTGAGCTACTTAAAGTAGCTTGGGTTACCAATTAGGCACAAATTAAAAAAAATGACAGGCGTCACAGTTCAGTTGGTAGTAGCTCTGCCTTCCATGCTGTGGGTCGTGGCTTTGATCACCATCCAGAGCAAATGTTTGTGAAACATAAATATTTGTTATGTATCTGGGTGTTACTATGTATTCTATGTGAAATGTTGGTATATAAGTATTCTATCAGCAGTCTAGTTCTCATAGAACAAGCTTTGCTTAGTTTGGGACTAGAGTGTGATGTGAAATGTCCGTGAATATTTATTTATATAGACTAGTTTATTTATATAGATAATTATTTCAGAGATAAGATATTATCTATCTGTATAATGAAAGCTATCAAAATTATTGGCCCAATTTTAATTTAACATCTTAAATTTTTGGCAAAGCACCTCTATAAGGAATCATTTTAAACGCAAAAGCTTTACCCAAATTTCTTAATACGACGATTATGTATACCAACTTAATTGCAGGGTGGTTCACCCTTATATTAAGGGTGATAAAGAATAAAATCGCGTGCTTTAGTTATGGGGGAGATGGTTCGAAATACCTAATTGTCTTTTATAATTAAGTTGGACGAGTTCAGAAGTAGGTTTAAGACTTAGAGTGGTAATGGAGTAGCAACAGAAAGCTAGAGTCTATGGATATACTTGTTTTTCGCATTTTCATTTGGAAAGATAGTCTATGGATGGATTTGTTCCGGAGTTTGCATTTGGAAAGATAGTCTATGGATAGATTCGTTTTCCGCAGTTTGCTATTGGAAAGATAGTCTATGAATAGATTTATTTGTCGATGTGTCATTAGTATTTATAAAAAAAATAATTGAAGTACTCCACCGATTTAGGTTATTTTGCATTGACGACCTGGCGCGGCGGGCGAAGGTCCGCCTGCGACGCGGAGGTGGCTGGTTCGATTCCCGCCTTGGGAAAAATGTTTGTGTGATCTGCAAATATTTATTCCGGGTGTTCTGGGTATTTTATATGTATAATAAAAATATCTATCAATGTAATGTATTGTATTAAGTATGTCAGTCTTCTAGTACCCATTACACAAGCTCTGCTTAGCTTGGGGCTAGATGATGTTGTGTGGATTGTCCAGCATTATTTATTTTTGTATTATTTTCTTAGTGTGGGTCAAAATTTATGGATAATTTATATTTATTTGATGCTCTGCTCTAATTTACTCTCAGGAACAAAGTTAAAAGCTCAGATGCGTGAAATCGGTGCCAATTAAAAAAGTATTACCGATTTTTTAAAAATTCTTGGCAGTTTTTGTTTTGTTCAAATCTTATCGTAAGCTCTGTACTGTAAAATTCTGACAAGTTATATTATAAGCTCGAATACGAGTACAAAATATCCAGATATACATTAATATGAGCCTTAAGGGAGTTTACACACTGCTAAGCTAATATTACTTACACCCCGAGTTCAAGCAATCAGAGATTGTAGAAAAAAAAGATTGGCTGGTGCATGATAACTTGATAAGTTATTCAGTTTCTATGGATCATGTAAAAAAACGGTAGGAACCAGGCCGTAAGTTTCTTGCCCGTTCTTCTAGGCTCTGGTCGCGTGGAACTGGCACCTAGTATCACCTAGTATGTAAGACGATTCTAAATGATCCGCGTGATTTTATTGAATAAAGAAATATTTGACTTTGACTCTGTGTCACTCTAAACTGTCATGTGTTGCGTTCTATTTACAAACTTGACAGCAAAATATGAATTTATTGACAGAACCAAACTAAAGAAAAAAAACTATAAATCGCTTCTGTGTTTTGTTGTTTTATAAATAAGCATTTCTTGATAAATGGCAAATGCACTGAGTAAATAAATGTGCGAGCCCAAAAAAAAAAGAATTTTTAAATTTTGTCTCCAAAACAGGTACCTACCTGACTTTTTTAGTAAAATGAAGCAAACAGACTTTAGCAAAATTGTGGTAGATACCTCAAAATAAAACCTATAAAACCCTACATTTAATACTTATTCAAGCAATTTAAAAACCCTTCAACCCAAACCAATATGTTCTTATTCTCCCCACACTCAGCATAAAAAAGTATTTTTCAATCAAAAAACTGAATGTTCTCCATTTTGAATACTGATTTATAAAAAGGTAATTCAGAAAGATTTCCACAATTCATATCACGTTAGATTGATCCCGGAAATTTACAATTCCCTGGAGAAACGGCATTGTTCCGGTCTTCGATTAAGTCCAGGGAGCGCCCGTTATTTTCACTTTTCCCTGTTTATGACCCTATAAATAACATTAGGTTTATGACGCGTATAAAAAAATATACTAAAATGGCCGACCGCGGCGTGTGAGCGCTGGGAGGCTGAATTTTAAATTTGAGTTGTGTGCTTTGAAAACTGGATTTGATTTTTGTTTCTTCGTTTGTATTGATAAGTTTGTGCCTGGAAGAAATCGCTATCAGCGATAAGGCCGCCCATTGTACTAAATTAAGTTATTTATAAGATTGTTTTGTATTTTCTCTCTTTGTGCAATAAAGTAAGTATTTATCTATCTATAAGTTCTTATGATTTGACAAAAAAAAGATTTTTTCTGTTTGATAAAGTTAGCATATTTTGACATAAATAAATATTAATCAAGGTATTTTAAAAGGGTAAAGTAAGTATTTCAGCGTTATATCGACAATAATGTTTACTTAGCTTTGCTTAGTTTGGAGCTAAGATGGTGTAACAGTAAAATATACTAAGTATCTATATACATCTATATACTAAGTATCTATATATCTATATATCTATATATGTATTATATCGGTTATATCGTTTTCATAATACAAGCTTTTCTTAGTTTGGGAGTAGGCTTTATGTGATATTTCCTTGAATATGTTATTCATAATTTGCGTGATATATCATTTGTGGGAGAAATATGCACAGTTTATTTTTTAATTTTCTTTACATCGGGTTCGTTATATATTTGTCAGTAGATAACAAAGTATAACGTTTGTGACTAAAATAGATAAGGGACTGCAATCGAATTTTGTAATTTTTACACATTTTTTTACTTTTAATAAGTTTAACCATTTCCGAAGTAACCCAGACATTTTAGATGTTAGATATAAATATTTTCTTCAGCATACTGCTTTTCCGGTACCTTAGTTTAGCGATTGAAAACTCTTAGGTGCCTAGTTACTTAAAATGCATGAAATTAGCCCTTAGACGAACGTACTAAAGACTCCATGACCCCGATTGTGTTAAATTGTAACGTAAGCAGTTCGTCTAAGCAGCTAAGGTTCACCAACGTACTTAATTTGCGATCGCGATAAGCGTGTAGCCAAACACGTTCATCATTCGAACGTTAGTGAGATTGTGACATAACGTTGTCATACGAAGAGAACAAAGATGAGCGGTTAGCCGTTTACAGCGATACGAAGTTGCACACGCTACGTACACGTTACGTTGGTGAACCTTAGCTGCTTCTTATACTTACGCACCGTTTACGTTACAATTTAGATTAATCAAGGCCCTTGAAAACTTGCTACTCAGCCTTCGACAAAGTTCGCCATGTTTTAAAATGGTTTTAAAAGTAACCAGTGTTACCAACATGAAAAATTAATAAAGTATAAAAGGCGACGCACAGCTAAACGTCTCCCCGTGTAAGTGGCCTCTCTTAAGGGGCAATAACGTAAGGGTCGCCGCACACGAGACGTTGACGAGGTGAAAACGGGTTTTATTACAGCTTTTATTTTTATTGTAGCGTTAATGGTCGCGTTAGTATTTTTATTTGAATTGTTTTATGTATGACATGTGGGTTTTATTAAAAAAATTATAATAGTTTTCTTAGTAAGTGTCTTCTGGTCGCGAAAAGCATCCTGTATTCAATTTTTCAAAATGTGTAGACGTGGACTTGAACCATGGGATAATTATTTACTTTGTGTGTTTTAATATGTTCCGATATTTGAGCATACATCTATTGTACCTACATAATAGATACGTATATGTAAATAAATATAGGGTTAAGGGTTGTTTGTCAGCTTTTTGGCACTCAAAGCCTCAACAAAAGTAAGCTAAACAAAAGAGCGACTTATTAAAATGAAATACTGCGACAATCAAGTTAACTTCGAAGGAAAAATAAAATAATCCCCAAAAATATGACCTTACCCCAAAAAATCCCTTTTCTTGTGTCACAATTTCTCAACTTCGTCTATAAGGTGTAAGCTCATAATTTTTCCACAAACCCCCTCCAGTTCTCCCCCTTTTAGGGTCAAAGGGGGCTTAAACAAGTTGCGACAGATGTCGTGGGGCAATTCAAGTTCTTTTGTTTTATTAAAAAAATCTTGACCCAACTTTAAGGGGGCTCTTAAAATGCCCTTTGTAAATAGAATTTAATGATTGAAATAACAGACGTGAGATAAGATTTTGTTTTTTTTTAAGATAAGAACCTGTTTTGATCTCTGTGGAGGGAGAGGTGACGGATTAAGTCTTTGTTATTTTTAAATCTTTAATTTTATATCTAGTAAGCCGGGATTTTGTGCCAAGATAACGTCGACGTTACAAAACAGCAATAAACTTGGTTTTTATAAATTGACGCAATATAATTTAAATAAATAAATAATGCTGAACAATCCACACAACATCATCTAGCCCCAAGCTAAGCAGAGCTTGTGTTATGGGTACTAGAAGATAGACATACTTAATACAATACATTACATAGATAGATATTTTTTATTATACAGGGTTACATGGAAAGTCGTGCTAGATCCGTTAAGGGCGTGGAGTACCCATCATTTCTGACTTATTTCACTAAGAAACACCTTACCCTAAACTTAACCCATTTCGAGATATTCGACTTTTAAATTTTTATTGAAAATTGCAGACTTTTAGGCTACTAAATTTATTATTGTTTTTTCTGTGCATCTTATTATTATTATTATTGCATTTTTACATGGGTAATAAGATAGTTTAGGACATCAATCATTAAAATAGTGCATAAGTTAATTGAATAGATCGTAGTAGACAAGTGAAACTTATGAAATAAAAAAATATTTTAGAAGGTTTATTTTTCTCTAAGGGATATCTAAAAAAAATATTATGGCACTCGTTCGGCGGATGTTATAATAAATATCTACGTTTCAACAGCTATCTAACGACGTTTAATAATCTAGGGTTTGTATTACGTTTCGTGGAAAAAAAGTAGTTGGGACGCTCCAGGTTGCAGTTCTAACGGTCCCGCGCGAGCAAGACAAGTGAAGATTTATGTAGATGCGAATGAAAGAAAAAATGTGTAGAGACCGGCTAGGGCTGCGAATACAACAGGGGAAATTGTTTTGGTTGTCAGTCTGCTTTTGTGATTCGTACATAGTGAATGTGATATCGTTTTGCTCTTTTCTCAACTTGGCTGTGATTCTGAACTATTTCTTCTGATTTTTACTACTGTGCTCGTTAACCGGACTGTGTCATCTGTGCATCTTATTATTATTATTATTGCATTTTTACATGGGTAATAAGATTATTACCCATGTAAAAATGCAATAATAATAATCTTATTATTATTATTATTGCATTTTTACATGGGTAATAAGATTATTACCCATGTAAAAATGCAATAATAATAATAATAAGATGCACAGAAAAAACAATAATAAATTTAGTAGCCTAAAAGTCTGCAATTTTCAATAAAAATTTAAAAGTCGAATATCTCGAAATGGGTTAAGTTTAGGGTAAGGTGTTTCTTAGTACAATAAGTCAGAAATGATGGGTACTCCACGCCCTTAACGGATCTAGCACGACTTTCCATGTAACCCTGTATATATAAAATACCCAGAACACCCGGAATAAATATTTGCAGATCGTACAAACATTTAGCCCAAGGCGGGAATCGAACCCGCAACCTTCCGCGTCGCAGGCGGACCGTCGCCCGCCGCGCCACATCGGTCGTCGAAATTTTTTTATCTAAAAAAAATATTTAATTTGTCGAACGTTGTGAAGTTTGCTTTTATTGAATGATTTAACTTTCAAATACAACCTCCTTTTTGAAGTAGGTTGAAAATATACAGCTGGTATTTTATTTTATTTTATTTTATTTTATTTTATTTTATTTGGGAAACAAACAGTACAATAAACTTTAATATAGAAACATACAAAAACACATAAACCAGTGAAGTTTCCACCATTAAGTGGCACAGAAGCAGTGAACAAACAGCATTAAACAAAAAAAAACTAAATTAAAGTAAGTGAGCAAACTACTATCAGATCAAAATCATAATCATACATAGGCATAATTGAAATCTGACAATTGATTGTTTTAAATTATAAAGATAGTTATGGAATACATTTTACTTCAAATCTATCCATTTTGTTGGCAATGCTTAACGTAACTTCTATTCGGTATATTCTCTAAGGATCACTAAAAAGCATCAATGTTCGGTCATGAAACGACAATTACGACCGCAAGTGACCTTGACCTTGTAAAAGCTGTAATATTTCCCAAAAATCTCAGGTTTTAAACCGTGTAATTAATTTCAGAAATAAGATTACATAAAATCAAGTTATTTCGTGGGTTGACGGATTTCCCGCCATCTCGGTAACTTCCCGCCCTTTGTAGACCAAAATAAATTATAATTACAGTATCTTTTGAAACAATTGCGAAGTGATTATAGCGTCTTGTAAAAATATTTTGATAAAACTGCTATAATTACCGGCGAGGTGGAGCGACGGTCTGCGGAGTGTAGCTGGCAAACACTGGATGAGAAGAGACGAAGACCGGACTCTATGGCGCAGGAGAGACCTACGTCCAGCAGTGGACTTCTTCTTCTTCTGTCGTGTCGATGCTACAACTGTATTTTGTTGTAGCATCGTGTTGGAAAGATTAGCCAGACTAGACACTGCTTTACCGTGCCTAGCTGTTACCGGTGTGCGCCACGAGGAGGCTCTTTCCATGCAAGCAGTGGACTGATATAGGTTGATGATGATGATGTTTAATTATTAGAAAAACAATAAAAATATACCCCAAAATAGAGTCCCAAAATATGTATGTTTGTATGCTAGCTAGATTGTTGCTAGAATTATTTATATACATACTCTTTTTATACATATACGTAGCTGACAGCCCGAATTTCGTAAACTGTAGTATTTTTTTTTAAATAATAGCCATCTTGTTAAGATTCTTACAACCAGCTGCAAATCAAGGATTCCTAGTTACAAATCTCTACAGACGTTTATAATAAAACTCTTAATATTTTTGCATAAAAAGACAAAATTCACAGTAAATATATACAACATAGGGTTAGTATATACAAATATTACTTTTCCGTTATATTACCAAAGTATTTGTAACAAAATTATGTACCTGCATATAAGTATAATCAATGAGATTACGCCCGGAATTGAAGAGGGAGTATGTAGGTTTGTGTTTTGGTTTGGTCCTATCTATAGTTTAAATTTTGTTTTTCTCCCATTCATTAATAAATATTTTGAGATAATTCACTCAGTATCAAACTAAGCATAGCTTGTATTCCGATAGACGACCGATGTGGCGCGGTTGGCGATGGTCCGCCTGCGACGCGGAAGGTTGCAAGGGTTCGATTCCCGTCTTGGGATAAATTATTAAACGATCTGCAAATTTATTCCGGGTGTTCTGGGTATTTTATATGTATAATAAAAAATATCTATCTATGTAATGTATTGTATTAATTATGTCAGTCTTCTAGTACCCATAACACAAGCACTGCTTAGCTTGGGGCTAGATGATGTTGCGGGGATTGTTCAGCATTATTTATTTATACCTACAGAATAGTAATGGGCACTTTACTGAACGCCTATACATAGGACCTCTTCCAGTTGCCTTCAGTTGCCGACAGATGGCGCGGCATGATTGATGTGGACTAACCTAATTATGATCTACGCTTTCTTCAAATACTTTGGGGTTGCCAACTTCTCAACTCAGACAATCGACTTGGTAACTTTTGCTTTTGGTGTATTCAGATCTAATTTTACCCGGATTCTTTGCATATTTGAAATTTTCTGATTTTTGATGTAGTATACACAAAAATGTTTTCGTTATTAAAACTTATGTATTATTTATTATGAATTTTATCGAAACTAGTTTCTGTTATTTGAGTTAAATTATTTGATTTGAAAAGTTTGTGCGTAGTATTTCAACTTTGTTGGTTTTCAATATTATTTTAGAAATAATTTGTTTAAGTATATGATATTGAGATATTTAAGTCTATTGAGTATGCATGAATTAATTAATTAATACGCCTTTATTATTTTTTAATTTGAAACATATGTGCAAAATTATTTAATATTCCTTAATTAAGGATCTCTCTGCCAGAGAAACCCTTCTCTACAATAAAATGTACATACTAAGGTTAACATTTTTTGAATTAATTTTTTTTTGTTACAACGGTTTTCACTTTATACCATAAACTAAGTATTGTTGGTTAAAAATCCATCAAAATAACTCGAAACTACATAATAAAAATATGTTTCTTCAACAAAAAATGACAGATATCAAACCCCTATTCAGTAAAAAATATTCAGTCAGTTAACTGTCAAAAATCTGTCACCTGTCATCTTACTTAGGGTTAACATTATTTTCATTAACCAGCTACGTATTTACCGCCCGCGACTCTGTCTGCATTCTCTAGCCTACAACAATACATGTGAGCTGAATAAACGATGTTTTCCATCACCGATTAAGGAGATACCCCATGTAGAATAGAATTTTACCAATTGTTATTGTAACTTACTGTGATATTACAAAATACAGAATACATCTCGCACACCTGCGTATCTCGAAATGATGAGATCCTTTTGTGCTATTGTACGTATGTCGCATGCGACTTAGCTGTGGGAGATTGGTACCGAATTACTTTCTTTGTGTAGAGATAATATTTGGGTTTATATTAAGAAATGTATTTTAAAGGTGTCACTTATTAAACCCAGACTTTTTATTATAATCTGGATCATTTATGTTTTGTGTCTGGGTGTTTCTGTTTTTTCTATGTTAGAGAAATTAAATGTTTTTAAGAGATAATTTTAATATTTTTTTACTCATAAGTTTATAAGACTTGACAGAATGAATTACTGACTTATCTACAAAATTTTCAGGTAGGTACATTATTTTTATAACTAATTAAAGAGTTTTACAGTATATTATGTACTAGAACAAAAGTCATGTAAGTGCTTACTTTTAAGCAAGTATTTCTTCGGAAAAAATTTAATAAACATTTTTTTAGTCTTAAGTTGAGATGATGCTTTATTGTAATTATAAAGTGTAATTGTTAAAATTAGTATCTAGATTACGTTACGAAGTATCTGTTTAATCATTTGCACTCTAGTTTATTCATTAAAAGCTGAAAATACAGAAATTTCAATTGTAACCAGACAATCCGAGCGCAGCAGAATCTCTAAAAAGATATAAACAATGTTTTTCATTCGTCAGTTTGTTTGTCACCTCATAAATCAAACAGCGGAGATGAAGGCGGGTTTAATCTCACAGCAACCCGATTACGTGACTGCGAGCAAAACCGGGGGCAGCTGTATTAGCTTTGTCCTTGGGGACTGGTGGTGCAGTAAATCTTATTGTAGTACTAATTTTGTAAAATTATTAGTTTATATTATTTAAGTTATTATCCTCCCACTAGTCTAGCTAGCTCGTAGACGAAATGGCAGAACACCAGGCTAGTCCAAAACCATCATAGTACGAGCCAGGAATCAGTGGATGAGAGTCGAAAAGATTGGCAATAAAGAATAACCCTCTATCTTATAAAAAGTTAGCGTTGACTAAGTCATCATTACGTATGGTAATCAATACTTCTAGTCTGCGCTAACTTTTTATAAGATATACCGTTAGAATTTATTTATTTTATTTGTTAAGCAGACTAATAAACACTTAAAAATAAATAGCTCGTACCTATACCATGCGAACCTACCTAGGTTTTTTTTAAATATGACATAAATAAAAAAAGGCTACTTTAGATTGTCACTAGAAGATTACTGGTCCATTAAAAGACCTGAGATAAGCCTGCTAGATCCAGTAACAGTTGGATTCCAAGACAGTACAACTGAAGCCGCGGAACAGCCAAAATAAACCGTCCAATTAGCAATAACGTACACCCCAGAGACGGTACACTCAGCTACGTAAATATATACATCTATGTTATCTCATCGGCGGTAAAACATTTGCTGATAAGGATTTAAGCGAACGATTTCTCAGTCAATAGGGCTGGTGAGTATCCGGCCCAGCGTATCAGCATTGCTATTCAACGCGGCAATGCAGCCAGTATCTTGGGTACGCTTCCGATTGGTACTGATTTCGATCAGTTGAGCTATCTATAGATCGTTTGCAACGGTCTATAGATTGCTCAACTGTTTCTTATATGCCTATGTACGTTTTGTTAATACTGTAATAGTTGTAAGTTTGTTTGTGAATAAATATGTTTTGTATATTATTTAAAAAAAAAATAAGTTTATAAGTTTTGTGTATTTTAGTATCGTTTAGTATGTTTAATATGAGCTGTGTTTGCAAATAAATGTATCTTCATCAATATAGAAGAAAATAATCTTTAAATAAAAAACCTTATTTGAAATTTTTAGATAGTGATCTAAATTTGGTGCTGACTGTACCTAGTCCCACTCACCCTAATGTGCATACGTGTCGGGGGTGAGTTACGGCGCATAACGGCGGAAAGAAACGAAATAACGGCTTCCGTTTAACGGGAGGCACTAGATGGATTTGTGATAAGCCACGGCGCCTTGTCTTCTGTACACGGGCCAGTGTTGCTGCTGTAATATTACCCGAATTTTAGGGAAAATCGCGATTGTTGGGTGAAGTAATTATGTTTGAAATAAGATTAATTTACTTATACACAATAATTGAATAATGTTATAATAATTATGAGTTTATTTACAACCTGACTCCTGACGTCGAGATAAATACATTCCATGATTGTATATTATGATAGAACTGTACCACAGATCATGTCCTCTTTGAGGCTATGCGTATAATATTGCACATAAAATGGCCCACCAGATATTTCTATTCTTGAACATCAAAATGAATGTCAAAAACTTTGCCGTATAAATCTAGGGTCCCAAAAAGTTCCTACTATAGAGTAGAAACTCCTTCGGATCCTAGATTTATGAGTGTCTAGAGGCAAAGCTACCTACTTAGTGCGAGAATACGTAAAAAAACCTTTTTAAAAAAACAATCTGGCCGAAACGAATGCTCCTAAGTCCAGTAACACCCAAACTTTCTTTAATCCCCAACCAAGTTATTTCAAGAAACCGCCATTTCGATTTTCATTCAAGCCAAATAGCACCAAATCAGTAACTTTTGTTACCTTGGATTTATTCGACATCTGTCGAAGAGATGGGTTCCGAAGATAGGATCCGATCCAAGGATTTGTGGGCCATTAATAGTGGGTCCCCTAGGGGTCCCCTAGGGGTCCCCTAGGGGTCCCCTAGGGGCCGGTTTATGGGCCAGTTATGACCCTCGAGGTATAAGTGTAGTGATGATTTGTATGCCGTTTGAATGATATATTCGATTGGTTTTATGTTTCAGTGTCATTTGATGACCTCTGCGTTGATATACTTTCATATTTTTTTGCAAATAGGAAAAACCGACTTCAATCGTGCCAAAGTATATTTAGTTCTAATTTCACTACTAGATGTCACTGCTCAAACTTTTCCTAGATCGCGCTATCGAAGCGTTTTGCGATCAAAATTATGAGATTTAGAACAAAGTGCTTAACAATTTGTATTATCATTTGTAGTTAAGAAGTTTTTAGTGTGTCTCAAATTTGATTGAAATGTCTTCCCACCCCCAAAAAAAGTAATATAGATAGACAAACCATTTATTTAACATACTGTAACACACTAATTGTGACACGGAATGAGAGAGAGGAGTGGTCAGTAGCTAATGATAAAATAACAATAAAATACTTTTAAGCTATTGCATAGCTTCTATCGCGGCCCTTGAGCGTGGAGACCGAATCCAGAAATTCCGTAACGAAAATACCAAACGAAAATAACCTAACACGCGTAATCCAGCAAAAAATGCTATCCAATACCCTTACCGCGGCAGTCCCCGAGTGCCACATGTCTTTTATTTTGTATAATTGTCTTTGTTCATTTTTAAGATGTGGTTTGAACCACCCTGTATAAAACAAAAGATAAACCTACAGAATGAATTAACGTGCATTTTATATCCGGTCGGCCATCGGCGCGCAAATATTTATCCATAACCAGAAATAAATTTGTAATTCATGGAGGTGTCTACTCTGTACACCGAAGATTCTTTGGCTATTGAGGTGAACTACTGGTAGTACTTTACTACCAGATGTACTGTTTAGTACAAGGGTGGATCCAGCTTTGGCGCTAAGGGAGGAACACGATCAAGCTTTGGCATCAGGGGGGGTCACATAGTCGTGGTTAAGAGAACTTATATAAATAAAATAACTATGTTCAATTAGTGGTCCACCTAAGTCCTGGAACCAGCTCAGGGGGGGTCATGACCCCCATGACCCCCCCTGGATCCACCGCCGGTTTAGTAGTAGATACTAGTGTATAGCGGTATTTACGGTACGACTTCAGTCAGAAGTTGACAGGTGAATATAAGAAACCTCTTAATCAAAGCCTCTAGCATCAAAATATGGGCAAAAAAAACTTAACTAACAAATCATTTGCACATTGCACTGTATTTTGCTTATTTGTTGAAATACTTTTTTCGCTAATTAGATACATGAACGATAAAATATTTTCATTCAATCATTCATTCATTTTGTTTTGTGTAGTAGACCGCTGTGTTGACATAATTTATCAAGTTCCGATCCGGGTCGCAAAGATCGATTGATTCCACAAATATTGGCTGATTTAAATATTAAAATCTTTGTACAATCAACAATAAAACTTAATGATGTAATATAAGTAAAAAGACAAACAAGTAAAATATTTTTTTCGATACAATATAAGTAGAATTTTGACAAGGTTACATAGGTAGGGTACATTCTTCGTTACGATATAAGTAGAATTTTGACAACATAAAAATACAAAACATTGTCGAAAGGCGTCACAGCTCAGTTGGTAGTAGCTTTACATTTCGAGCTGTGGGTAGTGGGTTTGATTCTTACCCAGAGCTAGTGTTTCAACCCACGACCCACAGCATGGAAGGCATAGCTACTACCAACTGAGCTGTCACGCCTGTCTTGGTTGTGCGTTCGATCCCACCACTAACCCTGAAGTTGTCAAAGGTGTAATATTATTCTAAAATACCTTTGAGCTGCCCAAAAACAACAAAAACTATAAAACGCGATAAAAACATTCTATTTTGTCCATCACCTGTACAGGTGCATCGATTCGTATACTCCCGAGGGATAATATTATACAGAGCATATAATTGCACTTAATAAGAGCATATAGCCGCACTGGAACTTCAGTACTTAATTTAGTTTAATAGTTATTCTTTGTAAGAAGGATCACATAAAAAAACGGTAGGCAGGCCGTACGTTTCTTGCCCGTTCTTCTAGGCTCTGGTCGCGTGGAACTGGCACCTAGAATCACCTAGTATGTAAGACGATTCTAAATGATCCTTGTGATTTTATTGAATTTTTTTTTATTTGATTTGATTGCGCGATGATGCGGCATCGAACGGCTGTCGAGGTGGCGTTTGACGCTCAATGTAAATCGAACACGCTGCGTTAAGCCCCAATTAGACGGGGAGAGTTTCTCGCCTCGAACATGCGATCATCGAAGGAATATAAAACTTTTTGTCGTCTAAACAATCGCTCTCCTCGCTCGTTGCCCTAGGCGACAATCACCTTGCAATGGAATATTTTTATGTCCGTCTAAACAGAATGACAAAGCAATAGTCGCCTAGCGATAAGTCATGCGAGTCTCGTGTGACATAATCGTAGGCGAGATTTTAGTTCTTGCTTGTGTGTAAACATTTTGATACGTTTATGTTATGGCGATTATTGCTTGGAGAGTTTCTCGTAAGGAGACGTACGAGAAAATCTCCCAGTCTAAATGGGGCTTAACGTTTACTTGACGATTGTCACATTTATTCGTACTCACCTCAACCCTCAGTTCGTACTAACGAGTGCGACGTACTATCTCTCGCCTCTCACCATCATGGTTTATTAATGTCACATCGAGTTCACATCCGATGTATCGATACAACGTTTTAGTACATCACTAGTTGGACGTCACTATGCAGCTCGATTTATTTGCTTTTAAATTCTGACACGCGGTTTTAACATGCATGTTGAATGAGAATAACTTTTTATTTTGTTTTTTTTTGTGTAAAAGTAATGGAAAATACTGATGGCCCACCTGAGGGCTGAGCACGAATAATGACAATCGTAAACGTAACGTATTTAAGACACACTGCGCGCTAATGCGACAACGTTCGACAGTAAAGCTGATGTTGACGCGCAGTGTATCTCAAATACGTCCCTGTTCCGATACGTTTACGATTGTCACATTTATTCGTGCTTACCCATCTATTACTGGTGAATTAATCAATTATTAATATAAAAAATAATCTATAATTTGAACACTATTATTTTATTATTGACGAACAAATCAATTTTCATAAAAAAAAATTTGTAATTTGAACACTACATTGTTCTCTAAAAACTTTTATACTTTAACACATTGGCACAGTAACAAATTGCAAGCATTGTTGCAAAATGTAGGTCACCTCAAGTTTCCTCTTTTCAATAAAACGGCTTTCATTTCACACGACGCTGAAGCCGTTAAATTACAGCCGAAAAGCAAACCATTACATACAAAGTAACCGCGGCTCAGATGAGATTAGACTCGAAACAGACCGACAAATTAATCAAACACGCGACTTTACTGCGCGACTAGCTAACGAATTTGTTATTCAAATAATAATAAAAGATTTTTTTAGATCCTAGTATATCTTCCTTTTGCAATAACTTAAGAAACAGACCGACAAATTGTCGAAGATGCGGCTGTACTGCGCGACTAGCTACCGATTTTTACGTACTTAATTCAAATAATAATACAATAATTTATTTATTGGATTAAATTTATCTCATAAGTCTTCCTTCTGATGAAAAAACTTGGTTTAAAATCTAAACATTGACCAGCGCGGACTTTGACTTTGATACGTGCCTTGATTTATATATTTTGTTCGATCTGGGTTGCTGAAGAATACTCATATACTTTTCTTTAAATACATAGTTAGAATACATATAACACCCAGACACAGAACAATTATTCAAATTCATCACACAAACATTTGTTCTGGGTGGGAATCCCACGACCCACAGCATGGAAGGCAGCGCTACTACCAACTGAGCTATGACGCCGTCAAAGTACGTCGTTCACGTCACGTAAATGTCGCTACTTCCAAAGCTGTGACGCCTGTCAAAAGTCGCACGTAAAAGTCGTGTCTTCAAAGCTCATTGGCTATAGGCGCCGATCCTTACGCATGACCGCGGCGCACGAATGCCTTTATCCGATTAAGTGCAGTGCACGCACAGCCTAACCGCCATTTCACGAGCTGATTGCACGTGCTTATTAGCTCAAACTCAAATACAAATATTATTTACTTTTGACTTTTGATGACCGATGTGGCGCGGCGGGCGAAGGTCCGCCCGCGATGCGGAAGGTTGCGGGTTCGATTCCCGTCTTGGGATAAATGTTTGTATGATCTGCATCATTTATCCCGGGTGTTCTGGGTATTGTATATGTATAATAAAAAATATCTATCTATTTATTGTATTGTATTAAGTATGTCAGTCTTCTAGTACCCATAACACAAGCTCTGCTTAGCTTGGGGCTAGATGATGTTGTGTGGATTGTCCAGCATTATTTATTTTATTTACTAGCTGATGATGATGTTTGAACGAGTCAAACGCTTACTTTAACTTGTAAAAAAAAAAATTATACCGGTCCATTAAAATCCATTTCCATAATCCATCCATTCGGTAGATTTTGCGTGAGACTATGAAATATAAAAAAAGATATATTCACAGATAAATCACACCTCACTCTAGTCTCAAACTAAGCAAAGCTTGTACTATGGGAACTAGATTGCTAAAACAATACTTACATAAAAACTTTGTTTTGTAAATACATACACACAATACATAATAACACCCAGACACAGAACAAATATTTATGTTCATCACTCAAACATTTGCTTTGGGTAAGAATCGAATCCATGACCCACAGAATGGAAGGCAGAGCTACTACCAACTGAGCTGTGACGCCTGTCACGTAGTCTTACTTCACAGGTTGAAGTAACAAACATCCACACATCCATCTATTCATACAAACATTCACGTAAGTATATAATATTAGTAGGATTGTACTGTACTCGCTACTGCACTTTCACTGTACTTTTGTAGTTTAAATCCGCTTTAGGAGTAGATTAGCCTTTGCTTTCAGTTGAGGTGTAATCCTCAACAAAAACATGGTTAGTAGTGCGAAGGAGGCTGAGGGTTCCTCACGATGTTTTTTTAAGCTTATACTCAGGAAGTGACCAGCAATTAGGTATATATATTTACCTACTTTATTATTTTGGTAGTAGCTCTGCCTTCCATGCTGTGGGTCGTGGGTTCGATTCCCACCCAGAGCAAATGTTTGTGTGATGAACATAAATAATTTGTTCTGTGTCTGGGTGTTTCTATGTATTCTATGTATGTATTAACAATAAAAAAATCTATACAAGTATTCTATCAGCAATCTAGTTCCCTTAATACGACATTTGCTTAGTTTGGGACTAGAATGTGTTGTGCTTGTGTGAAATATCCGAGAATATTTATTTATATTTCAAATCCAAACTTAACAACTCCTATTACTTAGATTTTTGAATGAATATTTAATTAAGTAATATATTTATTTTTAAATTATATATTGCTATACACATCACCGATCTAGACCAGCAAAGTTTGTGTTCTGGGAACTAAATTGCTTATAGAATAAATTATATCTATTCATATTTCCTACATAAAATACTGGCTCAGTTTGTATTTGTTCTGTATTCCATGTTGTGGGTCGTGGGTTCTATCCCCGTCAAGAGATATTTTAAACAGATTAATTTTGTGTCTTAGCAATCTAGTTTCAATAGTACAACCTTTGCTTAGATTGGGGCTAGAAAACTCTCATATATTTTTATTTATTCGTAAACTGTATTTTCATCATTTTATCAATGAGTTGACCATAAGTCCGTCAGTTTAGGAGCCGCTTCCGCTTGTCGGATGGACATTTACCGTATTTCATTTCCTACCCACAAACGTGCAAACAATCGAGCGGGCGTGGCCGGAGTGACAGCGGGGATTGTAGCGGAGCGGGTAGCGAGTTATTGCGGCAGTTATGCAGTTCGTTTTGTTATCTTTTTTACGGCTTTGGAGGCTAATTGTCGCAATTCTGGCAGCTTCCGTATAATCTGGTGTCATTAATCTTTGAGAATGTAGTTATAAATCTGTGGTTATAAAAATGGATTTTATGATAGACAGTTTAGTCAATAGTCACTACAGAATATTTGTCATTGAATGAAATTCTAGTAGCGAAAGTAGCTCTACATTTTGTATTGTATTTTGTTCTTACATGTGTTTGTAAATATTGTAAATTACGTATTTGCCATTATTTTCTTTGTACATATGTCCATACGAATGTAAAGAAAAGTTAAAACTTAATGAAATTTTTAATTAATCAAAGTAAATAAAAACAAATTCAAATCTACTCCATTAAATCCATTTCCGTTCAGAACGAGCGCTGTGTCATTTTTAATTTTGAATATCAAACTCCTTCGAAACCGTTTTTTCGGACTGTTTAAAAAGTATTGTCACCAAAAAGTTCTATACGACTCTATACCCTTTGCTCCACTCCATGTCCTGGGGCACTTAGGACTGTATTTTAGCCTACACTGGCCTGCAAAACTAAGTATCACACTTTTAGATTTTTTTTTCTAAACTATTTAAGTAAGTTAGAAATTTCAAATAAAAAATGTTTTATAGTACATTTTATCAGTCTTTCTTTAATTAGATAGTAACATTTTTAACTTTAAAAAAATGATAAACAATAAAATAGCCATTTTAAGCTTAGTGTCTAAAAACTCATCTAACATTTTCTAAGTATGTTTTACATGTTACATATTTCATGTTTAATAACTGGTATTGCCTCCTCGGGCTCTGATTAGAGCTTCAAGCCGGTTTGGCATACTGAACACGAGGTTTCGGAGCCGATTTTGGGGACCCATTCTCTTCTATCAGGGCCTGTTTTAGTGCCCTGAGGGTGGTATGTGGTGGTCTGCGGCTTCTGACTAGCCTTCCTAGCTCGTCCCAGGCGTGCTCAATTGGGTTGAGATCAAAGTATATCTTGTTTACTTAAAAAGTTATTGCAATTTAAAAAGTGTGATACTTAGTTTTGCAGGCCAGTGTAGTTTATTGAAAACGCTGTGACTAAGGCCCTATGACCCTCCAACCTTCAATTTCCTTTCTCCAGCCAATGATATAGAATGCCCGAATGCCCAAATGCCCCATAGAGTACATAAAAACACTTGACACGTGGAAATTGAACAAAATGAATGTTTTTTGTCGATTTGACGGTATCTACGGAATCGGGTGTTATCGCTTTCAATCATTAGTATCATCAGCTTGAAGAAGAACGAGAAATAATCTAAAATGTAAGGAATTGATAGAAACGAAAAGTGAAGATTTCATAAAAATATATGTAAATAGTTTGTTCTTATTTTGTATTAAGTTGTTTATTCACAAACAAACTTACGACGATTACTGTATTTACAAAATGTACATAGACATATAAAATACATAAGAAACAGTTGAGCTATCTACAGACCGCTGCAAACGATCTATAGATTAAATAATAGAATAAAATAATAAATGAAGTTGTTTGATATATTAGAGCCTAAATCAAAAATAATGATCTCCATATATTTGCAAATATTTCAATCTTTAAAACTAAATAAAACTTTACTACGAATTCTTATAAATATCTCTAACATCACTAACACCCGTATTCACAAACATTACTGTGAGGTCTCATAGTGTGCACGCGAAAGGCTAGCGAAACCAATCCAGAAACAATACTTAAGTGTCAGAGCGCACTATGCGTCCGTCAATTCCTTAGCTGTGCGTTCATTTTGACGGACGCATAGTGCGCTCTGACACTTAAGTATTGTTTCTGGATTGGTTTCGCTAGCCCTGTGCGCGCGTGCACACTATGAGACCTCACAGTAATGTTTGTGAATACGGGTGTTAGTTGACAAATACTAAATAAATATTCACGGATATTTGACACATCGTGCTCTAGTCCCAAACTAAGCAAAACTTGTACTCGTACAATGGAAATAATATTTTGATAGAATATGCTTACAGACTAAGATAAAAAAATTAATTATTAGGAAGGAACATGTAATATTAATTTCAAATAATAATCTACAAGCAACTCTATAATGAGCAGTTTTCTACATCAGTCCCACTGGCGCGAATGAAACAGGTTTTCTGAGCCAGGTAATTCCCCTGATGTAGTGGCTACCTCCCTTTACTGACGTCTGACACAAAATTATGGAACGAATTAACTATCCCAGCGCTGGCCGGGATTGTGCCACAGAAAAAACTGTAGCTAGCACACTCTTATATTTGTCCTTAGGTAGATGACGACCGATGTGGCGCGGCGGGCGAAGGTCCGCTTGCGACGCGGAGGTTGCGGGTTCGATTCCCGCCTTGGTATTAATGTTTGTACGATCTGCAAATATTTATTCCGGGTGTTCTGGGTATTTTATATTTTATATGACGACCGATGTGGCGCGGTGTAGTCCAGTCAATATATGCATTTCACCTCGGAATTCGAGATACCCAGCTGTAAGTTTGTAAATACTTGTATATGGACACCCTAAATGTTGTCTTAAAACCTACATATGGTAGGGTGTGTGCAACTATAAAATTTCAAGGTCAAAGGTCACAAAAATAGCTTTTTTGTAAATATCTCATTTCCTATGGGTTTTTTGCCATTTGTATGTATTACAATATTGTAGAATACCAAATTCTCTACAAATTATGTCAAGAAAAAAATTTTATACTGTAAACCGTTTTCGAGATAAGGGCGTAGAGCGCGCGGTCACAGCATCACTTTTTTTGCATGTTTTTTTTTCATACTAGGTCAGGGCATGATTTGGAACTCTGGTATGGGGTTGGGTAATGCGAAACGGTTTTTTGGAGCCTATCATGACAATTTGACCACCTCCTGGTTGACCTGAAGTGATGCTGTAACCGCGCGCTCGCCGCCCTCGTATCTCGAAAACGGTTCACCATATAAAAAAAAAAATTTGCCACTATTGTAGAATACTAAATTCTCTACAATTTTGTTTTAAATTTTTTTTATACGGGGTGATCCGTTTTCGAGATACGAGGGCGCAGAGCGCGCGGTTACAGCATCACTTTAGGTCAACCAGGAGGTGGTCAAATTGTCACGATACGCTCCAAATAACCGTTTCGCATTGCCCAACCGCATACAGGGGTTCTAAATTATGCCCTGACCAAGAAAGAAAAAAAATCATGCAAAAAAAGTGATGCTGTGACCGCGCGCTCTACGCCCTTTATCTCGAAAACGGTTTACAGTATAAAATTTTTTTCTTGACATAATTTGTAGAGAATTTGGTATTCTACAATATTGTAATACATACAAATGGCAAAAAACCCATAGGAAATGAGATATTTATAAAAAAAGCTATTTTTGTGACCTTTGACCTTGATATTTTATAGTTGCACACACCCTACCATATGTAGGTTTTGAGACAACTTTTAGGGTGTCAATATACAAGTATTTACAAACTTACAGCTGGGTATCTCGAATTCCGAGATTCTTACCAAATTTTAGCTTATTTGACTGGACTAGGTGGGCGATGGTCCGCCTGCGACGCGGAAGGTTGCGGGTTCGATTCCCGCCTTGGAATAAATGTTTGTATGATCTGCAAATATTTATTCTGGGTGTTCTGGGTATTTATATGTATAATAAAAAATATCTATCTATGTAATGTTATTGTATTAAGTATGTCAGTCTTCTAGTACCCATAACACAAGCTCTGCTTAGCTTGGGGCAAGAGGCTTGTTGTGTGGATTGTCCAGCATTATTTATTTATTTATTTATTTTATATGTATGATAAAAATATCTATGTATGTAATGTATTGTATTGAGTATGTCAGTCTTCTAGTACCCATAACACAAGCTCTGCTTAGCTTGGGGCTAGATGATGTTGGGTGGATTGCCCAGCATTATTTATTTATTTAGGTCCTAAGGTTACCATGTTATGTTTGTTGAAAATCGGTCCAAGTTTTATTTGATAAAAAATAAAGCATTTTCTTGTATTCATCTTATCAAAGTAGTCAACGACTAGTTGTATTAAAACTGTATTTTATATTATGACCTCTAACAGAATATATGTACATGCTATTTTCAAAACGCTGTGAGTGCTCCGAGCTAATGTGGCACTGGAAATGGCTCAATTGAGGATATTAAAAAAGCAAACTTCATACCGACTTCATCAAACGTCGACGTTCTCTAATAGTTCTACATTTTTTAAACGTTATTTGCAAAAAAAACATCCGAAAAGTTCAACTGATATTATTTTTAAACTTGTAAAAATATTCACGGATATTTTACACAACGCGCTCTTGTGAGATGATGCCTTAAAACACGTCATCAATAGACGTACCTACTCAGTAAGGCAATATATTAGTTACTTTATAAAATGGAGTACCAAAAAAAATCTAATAAATAACCACACAATACATATCAAAACTAATGTGTACCTACTTTATCAAATAAAATCATAAGGACCATTCAAGTCAAGTCTAGACTATTTAATTTATTAAAAAGCATAAGTACAAGTAAAACTTTTTAATATTTCTAAGAATCTGGATCCTGACCTCAGCTCTCATTAAAGCTAAGATAATTTGCCAAGCAATTATAGCAACCAAGTTTTAAAATTAGATTATCAGATAACGTATTTACAAAATGTACATAGGTGTATATAAAATACATAAGAGCTATCTACAGACCGTTGCAAACGATCTCTTGACTGATCCAAATCAGTACCAATTATGGAACAAATTTAAATACTGGCTGCATTGCCGCGATACATGCTCTTTTAACATTGCTGTTGTTTAATTAGGTAAGTATTTAAAAAATTATAACTTGCAAGCTGATTTTCTTTAAAGCTAAGTTCGAAGTTTTACGAACGTTTATGTAATGCTTCCTTAGTGCCTCTTCGTGCCTTTTCGTGGCAGCTCATTCTTCTTCGTGCCTCTTCGTGGCACCTCGTGTCTCTTCGTGCTGATCCGTGTCTTGGACTCTGTAGTTCTATTATTGCAACGAATCTATTCCATCAGTACCTACGTAAGTTCTATCTACTCGTTATTTAATGGAAAGGAATGGCAATAATTATTGTTCTGCCATATACAAAATATAAATAAATAAATAACTATTCATGGTCATTTCACACAACACACTCTAGTCCCAACTAAGCAAAGGTTGTACTATGGAAACTAAGCTGCTGATACAATACTTAAATACATATGATAAGAAATATCTCGGCATCGCAAATCTCATGGTTTTTTAATGTATTTATTTGAGCTGTAAGATTTGACGACTCTTCCCCCTCGCCCCTGCCTAGGGGTGATTGCATCTGGGGTGAAACAGTCCGTCACGCGACCAACCCCGTTTTAGCGCGACTCTGGAAAATAGTTTGGACGGGCTACAAAACTTGCGAGTAGACAGATGTTTTATACACCTATTTGTTTTAAAATCGATTTCTTCGAATGTCAAAAGATAATACTTTGTATGTAATTTTTTGGATGCTCATGGCATTGTGGTTTATGTAACATAAATGATTTATGAGGATAACATAAATTATGTTATCCTCATAAATAAACTATATAATGTCATGCTATACGTACCTATATATTTTTTAAAGATGCTTATCTTATTTATCTACTCTCGTTCACGGCGGATGTGTAGCCCGTGCTTAAGACCCTGTGCTTACGACCTTCGTGTCTAAGACCCTCGTGAATAAAGTCCCGTATTGAAGGCCCTCATTCCTAAGACCCCTGTGTATAAGGCCCCTTAGCTTAAGACCCCTGTGCTTAAGAACCTCATGGTTGAAACCCCCGTGTTTAAGAGCCCTGCGTCAAAATTAAAACTACATTCGCATTCAAAGAAGCTCAGCAAGTTTTACTGCCGACGATTTAAATCAATTCCTGAGGTACGTAAAACCATGATTCTATTCCGATGTAGTCTACGGCTGATACTATGGCACTTATCAGTACTTGGTAGAGAAATAATGAGCCCAGTTAGCTCACAAATTCACACTTTTTTTTATTTTTTGGTATAAGTTTATTGAATATTAAAAGTTAACGAACTTAATCTTTATAACGGTATATAATTGCTGCGTTTTTTTAGAATACACCATCAATATCATAAACAAATATGCTTTCTGAACATTCTAAAACTATAGATTAGTACAATAGGTCCTTTCTTCTATACTAAAAAGAGACAAAAGTCTCATTTTCTCTTATAAAAATGTCAATGTGCCACAACAACAGGCGAGTACTGTAGCTAGTATAATACACCCCGTGTCACAGTTTCGTAAACAAATCAAGGACGCGCCTTCACTTTATTGTGAGGTGGCTCGATCGATGGCTATAGTCAGCAACTTGAGATTTCGTCAAGCGTGAGTGTGTCATGTCCTAAAACTTCCGCATATTTTTATGTATAGTATTGTAGGATTCTGGGTTCCATACTTCAGATAGGCAGCAAAGGCGGGAGCCATAGATATGAAATAGCGGCAAATGTAGATATGTTTAATGATAGAAAGACGAAATACAAGAAATAAGATGAAAGCGATACAGTTTGAATATAAATAAATAATAAATAATGCTGGACAATCCACACAACATCATCTAGCCCCAAGTTAAGCAGAGCTTGTATTATGGGTACTAGAAGGCTGACATACTTAATACAATAACATTACATAGATAGATATTTTTTATTATATACATATGAATACCCATAACCCAGAATAAATATTTGCAGATCATACAAACATTTATTCCAAGGCGGGAATCGAAACCGCAACCTTCCGCGTCGCAGGCGGACCTTCGCCCGCCGCGCCACATCGGTCGAATACAAGTTAGGCGAAACAATTCGTATGATATGAAAGCGTCTATTGAGTTATGCCTTGATCACACGAACCGAGTAAACCGGCGAGACAGTGACGTATTTAAGATACACTGCGCGCTGACGCTGCAACGTTCAACAGTAAAACTGATGTCGACGCGCAGTGTATCTCAAATACGTCACTGTCTCGCCGGTTTACTCGGTACGTGTGATCAAGGCAATATGCGCGCGCGGCGAACGATACGTGTTCTTTGGCGTCGGATGTCGCCACAGTATTAGTAAGAAAATATTTTTCCTGGTATTTTAAACTTTAAAAAAATAGTTGACAAAATGTTATAAATACATTGTAATAGTGGTTAAACCTTTATAAAGTACAAAAGAAATGTTTACAGTTAACTTAACGGAACTCTATAAAGAACTTATTAAGTAATTTGCTAATAGATTTCTTTGATAATACTTTAGGTTTTGTCTATTTTAATTTCATTACTACATTTCAATAGTAGATTTCAGTTAAATATTCATTTATTTCTGTAATGTATGTAATGTATAATGTACCTATGACCTTTGCCCACTGTAGGGCAAACATTTCGATGCTCTGCGGTGATCCGAAAACATGGAATGGTGGACATTCCATGTTTTTGCCAAGCTATGCAATAGCTTGATAAAATTGTGTCTATAAATAGATAAATTAGTAAGTATTCATATAGGTAATCTCTATAAGCAATGTCTCACCGTGTTGATCTCCTAGAACCAACCACTATAATAATAATTAAACTAATTAGTAAATATGAACACACAGTTAATAATGATCTAGTTCAATCTCAGTCGGTACAGCAACCGCTGCCGTCCAAATAAACGGTGAGCAAACACATCCATTACCAGTTATTGCCGGTCTGTGCTAGTGATGGGAGCTTTACAGGCCCCAAAGTCTCATTAAAATAAATAAATAATGCTGGACAATCCACACAACATCATCTAGCCCCAAGCTAAGCAGAGCTTGTGTTATGGGTACTAGAAGACTGATATACTTAATACAATAAATCTTAACTAATTAAATCCTACTATAACCCTTATATTATATTCTACTATCCTCCCAATATTCCTCGACTAATATTTTTCTAAAATGTCGGTTTACGCTGCTCAAAATATCGTTTTGCACCATACAAAATTTCTGTAAAAAAAAATATATGATTCGCATAAAGTTCAACGAACTTCTTTATTTAATAACTGGCTTGCTTTCTATGACAGAGAGAGAGGCACAGAGAGACACGCGCACGCCGCACGGCTTACATTACAACTATAGCAAAAGTGTCGTTACAACTTTTGGTCTTAATTTTTTCCGTCTAGCCCCCTTTCGCAACGCGCAATAAGGTGCTTCGTTCTAATATATCTATCCAGTGTACAACATGAAATGTTTATATTGTATATTATATACATATAACTTTGAGGTTTCAAACTATTTCTGTGTGTGTGGTCAAACACAAACTTTCATATTTATATAATAAAAACTATAATATTTTTCCTCGGCTTAATATATTCAGTTACACCCACCCCTATCCTGCAATCCGTAGTGTATTTGCAGTAATTACAAAACAATTATCGAACCTCCGGCCGACGGGTAATAACCCAATATGCAATATTTACTTCGTTTGTGTGTTTGTGCATTTGTAATGTGGGATTACTGTATATTGTGCGCCGTGGACCTGGATTTCAGTCAGTTAAGCAAACTGATGATTTCAACGGGTTTTAGTAAATAACACTAAAATAACATACTTTTACTGAATGGGATATCTAGTCACGTCACAATGTGATTTGTACGGATATTTCTCGTCTAGTCACGCCACATTGTGATTGACAGGGAACTAGTTAAGTCTATCTGTTTCTATTGAAAAAAAACTAGTAACGTCACTTTGTATTTGGTAATGATATTTGTTAACTAGTCACGGTGTGATGGAAACTAGTAACGTCACTACGTGATTGGCCGTAAACTTATGCCGTATTATAGGTACCGTAATTGGATATTCGTCAACCATCACATTATACTGTGATTGCAGGGTATTACTTTGACGACCGATGTGGCGCGGTGGGCGATGGTCCGCCTGCGACGCGGAGGTTGCGGGTTCGATTCCCGCCTTGGGATAAATGTTTGTACTATCTGCAAATATTT
Source organism: Ecliptopera silaceata (assembly GCA_932527185.1). NCBI lineage: Eukaryota > Metazoa > Arthropoda > Insecta > Lepidoptera > Geometridae > Ecliptopera > Ecliptopera silaceata. The sequence continues at coordinate 1,339,152 of OW052210.1, forward strand.
ATTCCGGGTGTTCTGGGTATTTTATATGTATAATAAAAAATATATATCTATGTAATGTATTGTATTATGTATGTCAGTCTTCTAGTACCCATAACACAAGCTCTGCTTAGCTTGGGGCTAGATGATGTGTGGATTATCCTGCATTATTTATTTATTTATTTATGCCCCCAGTTTATCATTTACACGATTAAAGAGAAAACATCTAAATTCGCATATTATGAATAGAACGTCTAGAACAGTCCGGTACAATAGCTGTTTTACATATAAATTGTTAGAATCCGAGCCGTAATTACAGGTGAAGTACAATAAATAAACTTTATTGCAGTCAAAATCATAATAGCCGGACATTACCTCCACGCTACAGGACAATTTATAGGTAAGTGAGGTTTTGACCACATTTATTTACACAAATACTGTATTGAAACCATCCAAAAAGGTGGACACTGACAGTGGGGTTGGTCCACAAACGATTGAGCGACGATCTGCGGAGTGTAGCTGGCAAACACTGGATGAGAGGAGCCGAAGACGGGCTCAGTGGCGCGTCTGCAGAGAGACCTACGTCCAGCAGTGGACTAATATAGGTCGATGATGAAAAAAGTGAAATGAAAAAGTGAAACAAAAGTGAACAACTTCTTTGTCCTGGCAAAAAGCAGAAGAAGTAAAATAAAAAAGACGTGTGGCACTCGGGACTTCCACGGTAAAACTATTGCATAGCATTTTTTTGCTGGATTACGCATGCGCAGTGTTAGGTTATTTTCGTTACAGAATTTCAGGATTCGGTCTCCACGCTCAAGGCCCGCGATAGAAGCTATGCAATAGCTTAAAAACGAATGAACACGTATAGAATTAATTTAATTGCTTGAAGTTGCGAGCCAGAAAACTGTTTTTTTAATCACATTGGTTTTTTCTTTACAACTCAAATAAAACGGATAATTCAAAAAATACCTGGATTCGTAGTTTACCCGCGACACACTTACGCTGTTCGATAAGGAAAGGTTATTAGTGAGTTACGGTATGCACGGCGGTTCTATTCTGGTCAATCTAGTCAGAGGTTTCATGAATCTATTCAATTGAGCATAACATCAGTATAAAATAAAAATTACTTACCAATTTTGTATAGGCGACAAGGAAAGTGGTTTACCACTTTTGATGACATCTCCCAGTAACATAATTATTCGCTAAGGATTACAGATTGACAGATTCTGAGGTTGCAGTTATTAATCTGTCAAGCGAAATAGCCCTTGATGTTTTGTACGTGCAAATGATATTCAGTCTTAGAGTGGTAAACCAATTTCATTGTCGCCTATACATAATTAAATATTATCTATTTTATTTTTTAACATTTGTTGTTATGGAGACAACATAAGGAGATACATTATCTGAGATTTCAACCCTCTATCACGGTTTAAAAGATACAACCTAATGACAGATGGACAGACAGACAAACAAACAGACAGTCGTAAAGGGTCCCTTTGCGTACGGAACCCTAAAAATGGCTTATCGTCGGGAACAGTGCAAATCCGCGAAACTAGCATTGGATAATTCCGCGTATCTATATCGGCGACAAATGTAGCCAATTAAACGTTTCGCGGGCAAATCTCGCAAAATCTTGATACACTGAGAAAACTGACAATCATAAAAGAGGTGAATTCAGCTTAAAGTATGATGAATTCACTCAAAGGACGGAGCATAGTGATTCACCAAAAAGAACGATGATAATACTGAAGTTGATGATAACAGTATTTAAGATGATGTGTCACCATGGATTTAGTTTTAGTTTCCTACTATTTTTCGATGCCTTCCTCATATATCCAGTTATATCCTATTAGTTTTCCTACAATTTTTTGGTGACTTCCTCACATATTCAGTTATGTCATACAATTTTTCCTACTATTTTTCGGTGACTTCCTCACATATTCAGTTATGTCATACAATTTTTCCTACTATTTTTCGGTGACTTCCTCACATATTCAGTTCTGTAATACAATATTTCCTACTATTTTTCGGTGCCTTCCTCATATATCCAGTTATATCCTATTATTTTTCCTACTATTTTTCGGTAACCTCCTCGTATTTTAGGTTAGGTCCTCTTACTTTTCCTACTATTTCCTCATATCTCTGGTTATAGCCTATTACGGAGCCCCTTACGGAGGTCGCCTTCAATAGGAGGATTGTGTTTTTTAATAAACCAATTAATATCTCTTTAATACACCAGTGATACTTAGTACTTGTAGTTCTACTCATTCTCCATCAGTAGGACTACAACTAAATACTGGTGGATTACACAGACATTGTTTGGATTATTAGAAAACACAATCCTATAATTGAGGGCGCCACTGGACTTACATGATCCCCTTATTTTTAAGTATCCAATATTGGTTCTTTTCATTTAAATATTATTAGGTGTGAGCTCAATATTAAAAAAACTGAAGAACCCTAAACTTGAACCTTAAAAAAATGAGGAGCAAGTAAAAAATAGGAAAAAGTACCTTGGCAAGAATGGTAAGAAGGTAAGAAGGGATGTATGTATAAATTAAACAGAAAATTAAATGGTATTTTTATTTCCATAGTATGAAAGAATAATTATTATATACTCTAAACACTACTGAATAACAGTATAAAAGAAGACTGTTTTGTTTAGAAACATCATCGCCTTAATGATTACAGTATCTATTTGTCGGTCATTATAAAAAATCATTATATACATTATGTTCAATAATTCTAGTTTATATATATATATATATAGGTTGTTGTATACAAAATAAAGGTTGAGACGAGTAGAAATTTAATTTACAAATTTTATATCTTTCAGTAGGATATTTAGCCGCAGTAGCATGAAATATTTTAAAAGTCACATCAACAGCCTCAGTTAGTTTTGTGAACTTGTAAAACGTATTGTCACATACTGTGAAGGAGACACCTGACTGGCGGCACCAAATTATAAATGGTTGGAGGTTAATACCTAGTTTTTGAAGCTTTTGGCGACGCTCCTCAATTACCACTTGCACGTCATCATCCACGATGGTCACAAATCCATCCAATATCTCCGCTCGTGAAGCTTGCCAGTCTTTTCTAGATCGACGGGCAGGAGGAATATTAAAGAGACAGCCGAGTAGCAATATCGCTGCTATTAATTTTGACTCCGGTTGTTCATCTGGAAAGAAAATAATAATACTTAGTAGGTATATTTGACACAACACATCATCATTAACTGAGCAAATAGGGAAAAGTATCAGAACAAAATAAAATTAATACTATATACATCTATCTATATATGTAAAAATGAACTGCCGAAATGTTTGTCCGCCCGCCCGTTACTTCTGAACGACTGCACCATGTTAGATAATTTTTAAATTCTTTTTTGTCTATATATTTTATAACGGGTTCACCAACCCAGGAAGGTCGAGCACCTAGAACTATATAACAGAATATTTTCCTTACCGTCACAAATTGCCAATGTATCAGTTATTTTTCGACGAAGAAACGAGTCCTTTGTGGTGTTATGCTTCTGCTGAGCAGCTTTTAGTATGTTTTCCGATGAAGCATCCAAGGCGTCGAGGCCCCCGGATTTATCAGGGAACAGTGCTTCGTAGTCATACGTCAAGAGTCGCCATCCATCACTTCACTTCAGGATAGGATACTTATTGAAGTACTCCTGTAATGTCCCTTCCTCGTAGTACAAGTACCGGAGGCGAGCTCGCATCGTCTCCAGCCACAGGGCACTGACCTCCTGCCACGGACCAGCTGAAGGACATGACAGCTGCTCTAATGCTGACGCTACGTCCTCCACTTCACCTGCACACAAAAATTAAAACGATTAATAATTAGTACAATAACAATAACGGTCTTAGATTCAGATATTTTGTAATTTGTAACGAAAATTTATACTAAGTAATTCAGATATTTTTCTCTATTTCTGTTCTTGATAATTTAATTCAATCTGAAAACATAAAATTTCTTGAAAAGGAGTTACCTTTTTTAAGTCCGGTTAGGTCGATTCCAGCGCGTCGAGGGGTGTCTAGCCTAGGACTGGACTTGGAGCGAGAACGTGACTTGGGCTTTTCAATAAGGCCCAACGAAACTAAATGCTGCCGTCGAGCCCTTCTGGCGGTGACTAACCAGCCAGAGATTTGCGCTTAGCCATATCCATTTTTGCACTGATCAAACACATTCACTGGCACTAATGGAATTGTTTTTGCTATTTATTAAACGAGTCGTGCGTGAGTCGTCACGGCTGTAGCGGTGAAATACAAATGACCGAAATGGCGCGGCGGCGGAATGAAGTGAGAGAGGGAGACCTATATAATGCCGTCACCATAAATTTGTAGGACATCATTCAAATGCTAGATGCTACTCATAAATGGGTCTCTGTAATAATAATTTAGTAGGATACTCATAAAATGATATGACTATAATATTGAACTTTGATGCTTACTCTAAAAATATGAGATTATTTAATCGTATTATCATAGGATTCACATAAAATAATATGACTGTAATATTAAAAAATTATGCTTACTTTAAAAATATAAGTTTAAAGCATTATAATTTAATATAGTACATTAGGGGGAGGTCATCGTATTTTTAGAGATACTTCCTCATATTAAACTATGAAATCTATTTATATTACGGTGACTGCCATTGTGTTTTTTAATTAGAATCTTATTTATAATTATCATACTAATTTATGGGACAGTGGACCATTTTCTATTACATTGTGTTATTATTTGAAGAAGATAATGTTATTTCATAATTACAAATTTTTACGATGACAAGTATCATAATATTGCATTATTTACCCAAAACATTCGATTCCATCTTAACACATTTCAGTTCTAGCGTAATATTTACTTATTATCAACATATTATAAGACAACGCATCTATTTTAAACCAACGTCACGATATTTTATGATTATGCCAAAATGACATTTTTCTCAGTGTAGGCTGCCACCGCCTTGATAGTTCATTTCGACCAATCGGAAGCCAGGAATCACCCAGAAAAAATGACCTTAAAATTCATTGAATTAATAATGTTATTAAGTTTTAACCTTTCTCTTTAAAACTGGATCCATGGTAGATTCGTGGATTTGCACTATCCCCGACGTTATCAACTTTTTATTCTGCGTATAGTAAACATATGATGTAAGTACAGCGCTATCCGGACTAGAAGGCTATGCACGAATAAATATGACAATCGTAAACGTATCGAAACAGTTATCTATTTGAATTACACTGTGCGTCAACATCAGCTTTACTATTCACCGTTGCAGCGTTAGCGCGCAGTGTGTCTTAAATACGTTAAGTTTACGATTGTCACATTTATTCGTGCTTAGCCCTCCGGCCTATTAGAACATAAGTTCTAAGGGCGTTGTTCTGGGCCCCAGGGCTTCCTGGGACGGAAGAAAAGAGGCTTTTTCATACTTATTTATAACTAGCTGACCCGCCTAAGGGGTGACAAAAACTGGGAATAGATGAGAGGATTCTCCCCGACTTTTATAAAAATAATTAAAACTAACATTTTATACAACGCCTAGCATAGCTTGTAGAAGGTTTTGTTTATTTAATGTTGTATATTTTTTTGTAATTACATTTAGACAGAATGCGTTTTATCCTATCTAAATACTATTATTATATTATCCTATCCTACTAATATGATAAACGTGAAAGTTTGTATGAATGTAAATTATAGGCCATGTGTTATTCTGATGTATAAGCCAATTGTAAAGTTTCATCAAAATCCATTCAGTAGTTTTCGCGTGAAAGATACCAATATCCATCCACACATCCTTACCAACTTTTAACTTTTGCATTAATAATATCAGTAGTATATTTTGACAATTAACTAAAAAAAGCTTGATAGGTGTCAAGGTACACCCGGATGGAAACATAGTTCTTAATTTAATAACTGGCTTGCTTTCTATGTGTGAGAGGCAGAGAAACACGCGCACGCCGGCTTACAACTATAGCTAAAAGTGTCGTTACAACTTTTAGTCTTAATTTTGACCGTCTAGCCCCCTTTCGCAACTTAATCATACCTAATCATTTATTTACTTCGTTCCAATATTGGTAGGATATTGCGCGAATTGTCAACAACCCTTTCGCAATGCGCGATAATGAACTTCGTTCCAATATAGAATATTGTGAGAATTGTCAAAAATATAACAATAGCAAGAAGATAGCACCAGCTAGTTTAATTATGTTAGCGCGGATAAGAAAGTTGTCTAAGACAAATGCAATCATACAACACTGCAGCCAATTACAGACGTGGCTGGTTCTAATTAAACTTTGTATAAGAAAACAAGAAGAATGTCTGAGCATGTTTCGAGGCTTAGAACATCCCCTACGTATTTTATTTACGACTTTCTAGAAAATTGGACTCGATTTTTTAAAGAAATGATTATTTAAAGAATAAATATTCAAAATGTTATCTGTTTCACAGGTAAACTCATAGTTACATAAAAAGAGTGATCCAGAAGGGAGAGAACGAATAAATAATAATAATAAATAAATAATGCTAGACAATCAACACAACATCATCTAGCCCCAAGCTAAGCAGAGCTTGTGTTATGGGTACTAGAAGACTGACATAGATACTTAATACAATATAGTACACAGATAGATATTTTTTATTAAACATATAAATACCTAGAAAACCCGGAATAAATATTTGCAGATCGTACAAACATTTATCTCAAGGCGGGAATGGAACCGGCAACCTCTGCGTCGTCGCAGGCGGACCTTCGCCCACCGCGGCACATCGATCGTCAAATAAATGTGACAGACCGGCCGGTTTCTCGAACGAAAAAATCAAATAATTACTATGTGTCAAACTCGGATCAATCGTCATTTGGGTTTCCAGAAACCGACCGTTAGCCGTATCGAAACAGTGACGTATTTGAGATCAAAATCGAACACACAGATACCCCAAACTTAGACACGATTTGTAATTGTTAATGAATAAATGATATGATATATGACTTATAACACCCCGTCTTTTTGCGTCAGTGGTTAAAAAAGCAAGCATACCCGTAGCAATAGTAATGTGAATAACAATTAACCGATTATTTCTGTAATATCGACGCGTATTCCCAGGAAAACGCTAAATGATCGATGGGCGAGATATCTGCGCGCTCCAGTTGGCGCGAAACGTAGCAAAGTATCGCCGATTCGCGGTTTTGTATGTTGGCAACACTGATTTTAAACAAAGAACGAATGAATGGTTTGCATTATTGAAAATAAAACAGCACAGAGTGCATATAATTTTAATGTCTTGTTCTGTTTAAATGATATTGAGATGACATAATATAATAATTATGTTCTATTAATTTGTTTTTAATAATGAAAGGCAAAATTTTAAGTGCCTACTACATATAAGTATTATAAAAATGTTCTAACATTGTCCCAACAATTGTCTTCTATATATAAATAATAATGTCTAAATACTTATATCTTTATAAATATGTGTGTATTCTGATGTATAAATAACATTATTGTAAAGTTTTATTAAAATCCATTTAATGTTTTTGCGTGAAAGAGTAACAACCATACAAACTTTTATAATATTACATGGATAGAATACAGTAATTTTATTTGTCACTTAAGCCCGTGATTTTATCTTTGTTTCCGTTAAGTTGGTAGTAACTGCCAGCATTGCGCCAAACGCCAAGATCCAACGAACCGACAAACAGTGCAGTAGGTACACCCTGTATACACAAATTCATTTCAATTTAGAGCGCATCTGCTATTCTCGGAAAATAAACTTTACTAAATATAATATTTTCAAAATAGAGATGATATTTCATCACAATTTATCAATAAATATAACATAATAATATGTTTAATATAACAATAATTAAACATTAAATGTTGAAAAAAATATTAAATATTCTTAATGTCGGAAGGTTTTTTAATGATAGTATTAAAGCTGAGATATTTTATTTAAGCTGTTTTGGGATATTATGGTAGTAATTTGATTTGCAATAAAACTTGATTAACCACATCTCTGCAGACCTCAAGTTTGATAATGTTGAAGTCGGTAAATAATCAGTACTTACTTAAAGAAGTATTTTTTTACGTATTTTTCCTAAAAAGGCCATCAAAATAATAAATAAAAAATCATTTTAAATCGTGGATCATTGCAAATCCTGTAAAACTAATTACCTTCTCTAGCCTATATCGTCCCACTGCTGGGCAAAGGTCTCCCAAACCCTTTCACTTCTCTCTATCCTTGGCAGTTTTTTTCTTTAGAAGTCGATAGTCGTCCGCCATAGCAACAAACAATAGTGGGCTAACCACGAATAAATGTGTCAATTTTTAACGTAACGTATTTAAGACACACTGCGCGCTAACGCTGCAACGTTCGACAGTAAAGCTGATGTTGACGTGCAGTGTATCTCAAATACGTCACTACTTCGATACGTGATTGTTACATTATTCGTGCTCTTCCACCAGAAGATGCGATATGATATTCAAAAAGCGTTCTATAAAAAATGTTCTTGGAAATAACTTATACAAAGAACTATTGAAAGAAACTTTGTAAGTTGGTCGATCTCCTTTGATATTTGATGTTTTGGAACAAAAGTTTGCGTTTTCTCATAGAAATGGTAGGAAAAAGGTGAATTTTTCCCATAATATAATACATAATATACCTACCTATCTTTAAACTAAGTTTATAGCTTATCTTTACATATAGGTTAGAAATAATGGAAATTATTTTAAGCTCAAAATTTGTCTAATTGGCCAAAATTTGAGGTTATTTGATTCAAATATCAGAACCTCCTCCTTTTTTCTGTTGGTTGAAAATATCTTAAAATATATATAGATATTTAAATTCGATATATACATCTAGGTTCCTGTTTCAGCGACCCGCATTATTGAAACCTTGGAAAGTATGTAGTTAGCAAAGAACAACTTTTATGCAGGAATCTTGATCCACAAGTTTCAAAATACACATAATATAATATAGTATACAAGTATGGCTATATGTATAATATTCGAGTCATATTAAAATCATCATTACATCATTGCCTAGAAGACATCGCTATTGAGTGATATGGCCGCCCATTGTTGTCGACCGATGTGGCGCGGCGGGACGCGGAGTTTGCAATTCGATTCCCGCCTTGGGATAAATGTAAATATTTATTCCGGGTGTTCTGGGTATTTAATATGCATAATAAAAAATATCTATTTAAGTAATGTATTAGATTAAGTCTTCTAGTACCCATAACACAAGCTCTGCTTAGCTTGGGGCTAGATGATGTTGTGTGGATTGTCCAGCATTATTTATTTAAGTTAGTCTAACAAGTAAAAAAAAAATCAAAGTTCTACATAAATTCAGTTTATAGTAGCTTTTATATTGCCAGTATAAAATATAAAATATAAATCATATCTTTGAAATACTTTTAGACATTTTACAGTATCTCATCCTTCATAAGAGTGAAAGAGATGGATATAGAACACTCATGAGAGTGAAAGAGACTTATATAGAGCAGTCTTTAAAATACAATGTTAATAAAAAATATCTAATCTTAGTTAATTCGAGTTTATCTACTGTATTAAAATGCTGTTAAATTGCTTTAAAACCCAACTTCGGAATCTAAGTTACAAAAGTGTGCTTATAATAATATATATTTTTCTTAACAATTTGTTTTTAATTTTTAATATGATTACTTAAGAATTTGGTGAGTCTTTATGCTATTGCGTACCTACTGAAATAACAATGCTTTTATTTTTAAAATTTTAATATTTTTATTAGTATGCATTTTGTGATGAGCAAACTTATTTAGTTGTTAATATTTTAATAATTTATTAAATTTTATAAAATGGTGAATTTCAAATCGGGAACACACATTTAAAAATAATATCATCAGCTTTCTCTATAAAAATATGTCAAACACAGAAAAACAGAATATAAAAAACCATGTTATAAAAACAAAAAAAAAACGAGTTGTATGCTCATACGACATTAGCCTGCCAATAAAAAAAAATGACACTGTATTTCAATAGTCTACGCGGCTACTTTATCAGTCAACAACATCATTATTTAGTGCACTATCTTTTTTGTATGAGAACCTAGTGCCTAGACAAACTTAACATAGGCTTTATGGCACTAATTTAACAAATATTATGTATGTAAAACTAAATAGATAAATAATAATAAATAAATCTATGTGTTACGTCCGCAGTTTTAAGAATGTTTAATATGGTGATTGATTCGCAAGTTTATTTATATTTGAAGGGCTCCATTAGTCTGGCCTCATTACGACTAAATATCTATTGGATAACAATTTAATAGACCTCGTTAAAATTAGAATTTCAATTTTATTGGGGATGAAATTATGATTTTAATGGTTCCCAGCGGGTCATATCTAAGTCACATTACTTATTGAAGGTTGTTTGTAGATTGTTTTTTTTTAAATAATTATCACAATTTTTAATGTATGTACTTTTTGAAATGACATTTAGTTTATAAGAAAAAATCAAATAAATTCTTCTATTTCTAATTAAATTTTATTTATAATTTTATAATTGTATGCAAATAAATTAATTTTATTGACATGTAGACATTGTGCTGAAACATTATCGGTCTATCTTATAAAAAATAAAAAGTTAGTGCAGACTTGATGTATTGATTACCATACGTATAATGATGACATAAAGTCAATGCTAATTTTTTTATAAGTTAGGGGATAGTATATGATATTAATGACGAATCCCCAGACACTTTTTATAACCAATAAACATCCAAAAAGGGCTTCAAAATCTACTCAAAAGAGGACGACTGTTCTCGAATGGTTATTTAAGAACTTCATTCATTCATTCATTCATTTGTTCGTTCACGGTTATTCGCTTCATGCTTCGTGATCTCCGTTACCGCACTTTAAATAGAATCCCTAAATATCACAAACTTTCAAATGGGGGGAATTTGTATCGATTCCTTGTACACTTATATGGAAAAGGATATTTAATTATTTTTTATTGTATTGAAAGGTATTTTTAATTGTGTTTTCTTACTTATTATTATAAAGGTGAATGTTAGGATGTGTGGATGTATGTTTGTTAGTCTTTCACGCAAAAACTACTGAATAGATTGTAATAAAACTTTGCAATGATGCAGTTTATACATTAGAATAAGACATTGGCTATCATTTATGCGAATTAACAAAAATATAATGATAGTTAGACGAAGTCGCGGGTACCAGCTAGTATTATTAGAAGTATGTATAAGTTATCTGGTCGCGTGGTACTGGCACCTCAAATCTAGTAATAAGACGATACTAAATAATCTATGTTATTTTACAGAATAAAGAATATTACAATGAAAATAAGATAACGATTATGCTAACAAAGAAGTTATTTGAAATCAAAACGTTTCCGTAACCTAAAAAAATATCTGATCTATGTACTACTAAACTTTCATTTAAAAATAAATAAATAAATAAATTTAATTGTGAAAAATATCTTTACTCTCATATAGAGCATGAGTATGCAGAGTTACTTTCATTTCAATTTATTTCTATCAGAATCTAACCCTTTTTCGACAGCTAAAAGTTTTTCCCAAGAGGCCATTGATCAAAAGTCGGGCGTATCACTTTTCTACGCGACTGCACACCCGCCTCTTCACCTATTCTGTTCAAAACAAAACAGTACCTATAGCATTAGTTTTAGCGACTATCAAATTGGATAGATCGTCAAAAGATTGGTAGAAAATAGGCAAGGTTTTAAAGACAAGATACTTTACTAATTTACATAGTACATTGATGTATGAGTCAGAAAATGTTTAGAAGTGCAAGTTTGATTTGAGACTTTTTTAATTGTAATGTAAATTTCTAATAACAGGCGTCACAGCTCAGTTGGTAGTAGCTCTGCCTTCCATGCTGTGGGTTTAGTGTTGCCCAAATGCAAGAACAAGACGAGACTTAGCCAGTCTTGGTCTTGGTCTTGCGCCAATACACCTGGTCTTGGTCTTGGTCTTGGTCTTGCGCTCCCAGTCTTGGTCTTGGTCTTGGTCTTGCAGCAAGAGTCTTGCAAGTCTTGCAATTACCTATTAGTCTATTACTATTTATTAAAGTTTACTTTAAATCTTAGAAAAACGTATTAGAATTGGAACATTGTGAGCTTGAATTAACATAGCCATAGTAAAGATCAAGCAGATTAATAAATAACTGAAGATTTGATAAGAAATTCGAAAAATCAACTGACCTATATGTCGTTTTCCATGGAAGTAACTGTTTCTTAATAAACATTTATGATTTATAAGCTTACATTTGCTAAAACATGTAAAAAAACAAATTACTTACTAGAATGAATTATTATGACATCTACTACCTATCCTTACCATTTTATCCTAATCATAATACTACTTGCGTGATCAGTATAATGTATTCATTTTCATTCTAAGCACTCTGAAACTTATTTATTCTTTGGAACACCTGTAGGTACTCTTAAAATTCAAAATTATTTTGCATGAATAGTGTCAAATGTTATGATTTCGGCGCGGCGGCAACGATTGTTTTAGATTTCAAAAGAAGCCGCCGGCGCGTGTATCATAACCATGTACTTCCGAAATTTGAAGCGGCAAATTTCTTTGAGAAGTAAGTACAAAACCTTTGATGCCGCATTATCAAAGTGCCGATGGTTAAAACTTATCTATGCATGCACTCAGTTTGATTTTAATAGATATTTTTTTATTCGCTATGTTTATGGTATTAGTCGTAATGCGCATAGGTTCAGTTTTTCATATTCTTTGATATAGTTTTTTGCGTCTCATAGAATTCCTAAGCGTACCTACCTACCTATACACCGAACTGTTACACCTAACTACTCCGTGAAATAGCGCTAAGTCCTAGCTGCAAGACGCAAGAGTCTTGCAGGCTATGTCTTGTTCTTGCTCAAGTCTTGCACGGTCAGTCTTGGTCTTGGTCTTGCTAAAAATACGCGGTCTTGTTCTTGGTCTTGGTCTTGCAAAAACGCAAGAACAAGACCAAGACTGCAAGACCAAGACTGAATTTGGGCAACACTATGTGGGTTCGATTCCCACCCAGAGCAAATGTTTGTGTGATGAACATAAATAAATTGTTCTGTGTCTGGGTGTTACTATGTATTTCTATTTATGTTTTTACAAAAAAAAAACGTGTTTAAACTTCGGTCATGTTCGTAATAAGCCGAATTTAGCCGAAGTCTACAACATTATGTGGTTTATCAAAACTAAAGTCGGTGTATTTACACTTCGGTCATGTCCGTAGCGAGCCGAATTTAGCCGAAGTACTAACTACAACCGTATTTTGTATTTACCCGCTTATCAAATAAATAAAAGCAGTGCTAGGGGTACTGTTTCCTAAATAAAATTCTATTTGTTGTCTTACGTTCTTCCTGATTTGGCGTTTGGAAAATAAACAAGATGTATTTTTTGCCGCTTCAGGAAAAAATTGAGATTTTCGGGATGAGTTAAATCCAACATCTTTATAAAACTATAAATCAAAAGTCTAGAAAAAAGCCTACAGTCTAGAGTACACTTTCGATTGGAACTGATTTAGATAAGTTGAGTTATCTATAGATCGTTGTTTTTAATACTAGCGACCCGTCCCGGATTCGCACATGTGAATACCTAATCTTTTCTAGAAATAAATATAGCCTATGTTACTAATGGTGAAACAGTTTTTGATATTATTCTTAACAAACATACATACTTACACACATACAGAAATACAAATCTTTCCTCTTTATAATATTAGTATAGATAATGTAGATCATATAAAAAAACGGTAGGAACCAGTAAGTTTCTTGCCCGTTCTTCTAGGCTCTGGTCGAGTGGAACTGGCACCTAGTATGTAAGACGATTCTTAATGATCCTTGTGATTTTACTGAATAAAGATAACATTTGATTTGATTTGTAGCCGTATGTTTGAGAAAAAAATAATTCCGAATAAAATATAGCCCACAATATTGAATTCGTTTGCTTTTCTGTTACAAAAGTTCTACAAGTTATTTTCCGAAGTTCCGGTTTGGTTGCAACCTCTTTCTGTTTCAAAGTGCATGAGTTTGTTATTCTTTGAAACTTTTTGATATTTGCTGTTTTTGTTCGTGGCCTTATTACCTACTGTTTCTTTAACCAAGATACCAACGAGATGAAGCGAAGATCTGCGGAATGCAGCTGGTAAACACATCACGAGAAGGATCCATGTATAATGTAACTTTTGAAAGCAAATGCATTTTTTTTAACCTATAGGTACTGTCCCACTGCTGGGCAAAGGTCTCCCCCAAAGCCTTCCACCTATCCCGGTCTTTGGCGATACTCCACCAATCCCTCTCCTGGGCGTCCATATCATCGTTCCAACGCCTCTTCGGCCGACCCCGCCGTCGCCTTCCGACCTCCGGTACCCATGGGGTGACATCATTATATTATAAATCGTACACATTACCTACTATCAAAATGAAACAAAACATTGTACCAAAATCACTAGTCACTGATTTTAATTCTTTAACATTCCAATTTTTTAAGACACATTCGTAGAACAATTAAATATCTAGTATTAAATGAAATGAAATATCCAGACCGGGTTTCTTGCCTGTGCCACCATGAGTGGTCACAGTAAAATCGCTTGACTTTACTACAGTAGTTACGTAAATATTAGTATGTATTACGAATTTCAGTACCTACTTAACTATCCGCTAGAGGCGCTGTACAAATCTTCATACATTTTTTTAACTACAGACGCTAGCGAGTATAGAAAATATAGTATAGTAAAAACTCATGGTAGACCTACTGTTCTTCCAGACTCTGGTCGCGACAAACTGGCACCTAGAATATCCTAGTTTGTAAGACGTTTCAAAGTGATTCTTTTAATTTTATTTTCTTCTGAGTTTGAGAAGGGACGAAGACCTGGCTCAGTGGCGCGTCTTAGAGACCTACGTCCAGCAGTGGACTGATATAGACTTATAATGATGCAATATTGCTAGTTTAGAGCATTGCAGCCATTTGGTCACGCTTTCCAACAATTACTGAACTTTTTAACGCAACTGTTTAATTAAGCAGCCAGAAATAGGTAACAACGGTCTGCAGTTTTCAATTCTATCTTTATTTTAGTCTCCTTAATTTACATAAAATATTATTAAATACTCGCAAGTCACCCATCCGTATGCAACGTTGCCAACATAGTTGTAAACAGAGGAAACATGCCTTCATAAAAAAGTCACTGAGTCCTCTGAAAGTGTTTCATGAAAAATATTTTGTAACACGATTGAAAGCTCTCTCGCACTCAGCATTGTTTATTTTGCCGAGTATTTTTTTAAAATATCAAATACAGTGTTGTACCGTGTTCTGTGTTTTTTCCAAAAGATACAAGTAACAAATACTTAATATAATTAATATATATGGAAACAAAGAAAAACGAGCATTTCGGGCCACTACAACTAAAACTAAAACCCTGAACGCTTTCACCTGTATAACCATATGTCTCGCAAATAATTGATTTCATTTCATTTCACGACAAAAACAAATGAAAGGCCTATATTTATTCCCGTACAAGTTAAGATAAGTATTTAAAATACAGTTTCTTTTACTCAACTTCGTATTGCTTCGCATTGCGAAAGTCCATAAAAATAGCGAAGATTGAAAGGGCATCATTTAAAAGGCTTCATTTGGTTCAGTTCAGTGTCAAAATACCAACCTGTAGAAATTGAGTTTTTCTAAAAACATGTACCTACTTATATAATACTTTTGGTTTACATACAGCGGAACCACGAAAATGCGGATACTTTTGATACATGATGTTTTTGATACTGTTATATTATTATTCCCAGTATACCATAAACAGACATAGACAGACATTATTTGCAGCATTAGCACTCACACATTAGATATAGGTACATACATTTATAAAAGGTTAAACAAAAGACAAATAAACAAAGTACTTAATTTCTATAAAACATGATAAATTTACAAGTTAAACAAAAACAAAAAAAAAAGAGAATTTATAGAATATAAATAATAATATAAATATTGCTGGACAGTAAACACAACATCATCTAGCCCCAAGCTAAGCAGAGCTTGTGTTATGGGTTCTAGAAGACTGACATACTTAATACAATACATTACATATAAGTATAGATATTTTTTATTATACATATAATACCCAGAACACCCTGAATAAATGTTTGCAGAAAATACAAACATTTATCCCAAGGCGGGAATCGAACCCGCAACCTTCCGCGTCGCAGGCGGACCATCGCCCACCGCGCCACATCGGTCGTCAAATATAACTTATAAAGATTAAATAAATAAAGATTTTTAATAAATGTGTACATAATGATATAATACATGAGATTCATCTTGAAATTATGCCGACATCACATATACGTTCATGTGATTTCGACGTTGATAAAAATCCAGTAAAATAACGGCAACAGACTTTTAATAAATACCCATAAATTACAAGTTATATTGTCTCACTCAAGTTTAATAATAACGTCGCAATATTAACACACAAAATGTTGCAAAATACAAATCAGTTATTGTTCGTTACGACGGGATTGGTTCATTTCCTCGAGGGTCTTGTTACTGACCCACGATTTGTACAGAAAACAGGCTATTTTGTGCTTCTACACCAGCACAAGCTGAGTAATGACCTTTTTCAGTTATTTTTACATATAATTATATCGTTTAAGTGTTCTAGCATTAAGTTTTTATAATAACTGAAATAAAGTACTTATTCTATTCTATTCTTCGGAGAGCACTTTTGAAGAAAATATACATAGACATAAAATACATAAGAAACAGTTGAGCTATCTACAGACCGTTGCAAACGATCTATAGATAGTTCAACTGGTCCAAATCAGTACCGATCGGAAGCGTACCCAAGATACTGGCAAGATATATACAAGATATTTTGATAATACTGTAATAATCGTAAGTTTGTTTGTGAATAAATATTATTTTTTGAAGTTGTTAACAGGTAAAACTTGCATTTTTTCTATCACTTTTATTTATTTATTTATTGAATAGGACATTCAACAGAGATTAAAACAAAATCTTAAGGTCAAGGTCTTAGAGCTAAGCTTTCTTTCAATTAACATTGTTAAAATATTTAATCGTATTCGAGATCCGATCACAAATAAGATTCGTAAAATCTTGTTACGACGATTGTTATTTTTTTATTTCTAAAACCTTTTTTGTTCACCTATCTTATAGCCAACTTATTTATTTATTGATTTGGACCAGTTGAACTATCCATAGATCGTTTGCAGCGGTCTGTAGATAGCTCAACTGTTTCTTATGTATTTTATAATGCACATTTACATTTTTTAAATATTGTAATCGTCGTAAGTTTGTTTGTGAATAAATACTTATTTATTTCTTTAACTAACGATCCGTCACGCTTGTCAATGTCAAAATAACGTAACACCCCGCTTTCTACGTACAACGAGGTCCAGGTATGTTCCAGCTGTAAAGGAACATTGTAACTTCAGACCGTTAAAATGAAACACAGGTTTACAACTGCCGATCTGAGGGCCCCAAGTTTGTTGTATGTTCCAATTTAAGGTTATTTTGGAATTAAAGATTGTAAGATTATTCTGTTTGACAGGCGTCATAGTAGTTTTTCATAGTGGTTAATTCGTGACCTTAGTACCTCTACCATGAGTTGTCCCAGTAAAATCGCCTGACTTTACTACAGTAGTTACGTAAATGTTAGTATTACGAATTTTAGTACCCAACTATCCGCTAGAGGCGCTGTACAAATCTGCATACATTTTTTAACTACAGACGCTAGCTAGTATAGATTGTAAAAACTCATGGTGGAGCTACTGTAGGTCTATCATGAGTTTTTACTATACTATATTTACTATACTCGCTAGCGTCTGTGGTTAAAAAAATGTATGAAGATTTGTACAGCGCCTCTAGCGGATAGTTGGATACTAAAATTGATAATATGTACTAATATTGACGTAACTAGATACTGTAGTCAAGTCAAGCGATTTCACTGTGACAACTCATGGTAGAGGTACTGAGGTCACGAATAAATGTGACAATCGTAAACGTATTTACGTAAAATTTATATTGTATTGTATTGTCATGATTTCCGAAATATTATTCTAAAATTGTTTAATATAATAGTTTGGTAAATCTATTTAAGAATTATAAAATATTGTTTGCTATTTTAATGAAGATATTTGTGATGATTCTAGAAAAGAATAAACGTCACATCCGGCACGCCGCCGCCATCTTGTTGTTTACGCTTATGCGGTGATATAAAAAGAATGAGGTGGCTGTACCGGAGAGTTCTCCTTATGCCTTCGAACGGTCAAGTCATAGTCGTGAAATAGTGATACCGTGTTAAAAAGTATAATTGTGGTTAGGATAGACTAAAGTGATAGCATATAGTGTAGTTTTATAATATTTCAGAAGTTGGATGAACCAAAAGGAAATGGTATGGTTTTATATTTTCTTACCTACAAGTCAAAATGATGGAAAGCTAATTATGAACTGAACTGAATGATGGATAATTAATATTTTAAATTTTATTTTTCTGACAACCGTCATTTTACGCCCATGTTCAATTTTGAATATTTATGCATTATATGCAGGATATAATGGTATGTGCGCTAACATAAGGTCAGGGCTACTCTCTGACGATGTGATGCGTATGACTGTACTGATGTGTCGTTTAGTACTTGGCCGGGGCAACCCTCTGGTAGTATTTTACGGCGCATTTTTGCAATCCGACTTAACATGTCGGTGCTTGATCAGGGCTACACTCTGATAGCATCTGATATAGTTTTGTTTATATACCTGTTATGTGATGATGAATGATTCATTATAATTATTATTTATTTTTCTGACTACCCTCATTTTACGCTCATATTTAATTTTAAAGATTTATGCATTATATGCAATATATCATGGTATGTACGCTAACATAAGGTCAGGGCTAATCTCTGACAATGTGATGCGTAAGTTTCTGTACTGATGTGTCGTTTAGTACTTGGCCGGGGCAACCCTCTGGTAGTATTTTACGGCGCATTTTTGCATTCCAACTTAACTTGTCGGTGCTTGATCAGGGCTACACCCTGATAGCATCTGATATAGTTTTGTTTATATACCTGTTATATGATTCTGAACTTTAATTGTTTTTTTTCTCGTTCTTTTTATCTTGAACGTTAAAATAATGTGCATAGTATGGTGCAATGGAGTTTGTACGACGTATTATGTCAAGGCTACTCTTTGATGATGCAAAATGTTCAGGATAAATCCGGGCTAATCTCTGATTCACATGATACATGATACAATCCTTGGTGTACCTTGTAAAGTAAACATTTCTTAATTTTATTTTATTTTAGGTTACATGTTACATGTTTAATAACTTGTTATGTATTATGATGTATTTTATACTTATTTGATTTAGATTGGTTTCATTTTGCAACGAAGGTATACTTGTTTATCACAAGTTTCTGTTTTGTGCTACATGTGGTTAATGATAAATGTCTATGTAATGAAAGATTTTATAAACAAGAAAATTAAATTGGTTAATTTTTACATATGGTTTTTTGATGGATATGGTTATATGGTTATTTTACTATAATCAGCAAATATACCTTCGCTGACTTTTCAAGACCGGAAAGCGTATACATGAAGAGTATAATTAATTTCTTATTGAGAAAATCAATTTGTGGTGGTTAAATGGTTTTTCCTATTTTTTTAAGGTTATTTGGTAGAAACCGCTTAATCTATGATAATTTAAGTTAACGAGCGAACTTTGGTTGTTTTTTTTAAAGAATTGGATATTAAAGAACTTTCTGTTTTGTAGTATTACCCATGGAATTTTAGATTATTTTTGATAACTGGTTTGAATTAGCTATGTTTGCTAATTGGCTTAAATAGACATGTTGGTCTACATGTTTTGAGCTAGGTATGTTTGCTAGCTGGATTGAGTCTGCTATGATTGCGGACTGGATTGGGTTGGCTATGTTTGCTGACTGGATTGAGTTGGCTATGTTTGCTGACTGGATTGAGTTGGCTATGTTTGCTGACTGGATGGGGTTGGCTATGTTTGCTGACTGGATTGAGTTGGCTATGTTTGCTGACTGGATGGAGTTAGCTATGTTTGCTAACTGGATGGAGTTAGCTATGTTTGCTGACTGGATTGAGTTTGCTATGTTTGCTGACTGGATGGAGTTAGCTATGTTTGCTAACTGGATGGAGTTAGCTATGTTTGCTGACTGGATTGAGTTGGCTATGTTTGGTGACTGGATTGAGTTGGCTATGTTTGCTGACTGGATGGAGTTAGCTATGTTTGCTGACTGGATGGAGTTAGCTATGTTTGCTAACTGGATGGAGTTAGCTATGTTTGCTGACTGGATTGAGTTTGCTATGTTTGCTGACTGGATGGAGTTAGCTATGTTTGCTAACTGGATGGAGTTAGCTATGTTTGCTGACTGGATTGAGTTGGCTATGTTTGCTGACTGGATTGAGTTGGCTATGTTTGCTGACTGGATGGAGTTAGCTATGTTTGCTGACTGGATGGAGTTAGCTATGTTTGCTAACTGGATGGAGTTAGCTATGTTTGCTGACTGGATTGAGTTGGCTATGTTTGCTGACTGGATTGAGTTGGCTATGTTTGCTGACTGGATTGAGTTGGCTATGTTTGCTGACTGGATGGAGTTAGCTATGTTTGCTGACTGGATTGAGTTAGCTATGTTTGCTGACTGGATGGAGTTAGCTATGTTTGCTGACTGGATTGAGTTTGCTATGTTTGCTGACTGGATTGAGTGACTATGTTGGACTGGATTGACTGGACTATGTTGGCCTACTGGATTGACTGGACTATGTTGGTCTACTGGATTGACTGGACTATGTTGGTCTACTGGATTGACTGGACTATGTTGGTATACTAGATTAACTTCGACGTATGTGTATATTAATTTATTTTTTTTATATGATAAGCTTGAACGCGCGGCTTCGTCAGCGTGCACTGTTTTATTTTCAAAGTATTTAGAGTTCATACATCATTAACATAGTGTTATGAAAATTATGAAATACAATTTTAAAGTTTCTAATTTTACGTCAACCAGTCTAGAACTGCAGATGATTTGGAAAGCTTTGACATTCACAAATTGTTAACATTCTGATCATACCAACTTTTAAGTTTTGGTGTTGTGGTAGACGAACATACGGTTCACAAACTATGAACTGATATTTAATTCTTTTACATTAGAAGTATTGTTTTATTTATGTTATTATGTTATTTCAGTACCTGTAACGCAATCTCTTTGGCAACTTTAAGGATTTTAAATAAATAGTTGAATTGGTGGGTACCGATACGGCTACCGAATCGTCTTTTCAAGTGAAATGCCTGTGTCGTATGGTTCGGTCAGTACGCATCATCTGACACATCTTGAGGCTGGAGTATGATGTTTTGATGTTTCGTAAGAAACAGGAAGGTAGAACTGGTAATGTTTTCTGTTATCTTTCCCTACTTGGAAAGTTTGATAAAATCTTTAAGAATATGAGTCATTTGTAGTGGAACTGTGTATAAAATCTTTAATCGTGTTTTAGCAGCCCGCTCATTTCGGGCGTGTTATTATTTAATGTTGAGCTTAAAGACTCTCTGTAATTTATTATTTGATGTTTAAATTTAAACTTTTCAATGATTATTAACTTTTTATGCTATAATTTGTAAACTTTCTATAATTATTATTTAATGCTAAAATTTGAAGGAGATGCATTTAATCATTATTTTTATAATAATTATAATCTGATTACAACTCAAAGTGAAGTGAAGTGCCGCAACGATTTGTTTTTCTGGAGCAGAATTCAGAAATATGATTTACAATTGCTTAATGTATTATTCACTTTTATTTATATTACCTGTTCACAGAAGCGTTGAACTACCAGATCGGAATACCCCAAGCGTTGAACCAATAGTGGTTTTGTCAATTTAATGTAAAATGGAAAGGCTAGATTTTATATACTTATGTATATATGTATGTATAACACCACCTACAATAATTACCGAATGTCATGATTTATTCTTTCAAGGTCCTTATATTGTTATAATTGAATATATATCAGTGTTACAATGTACATATTAACTTTAATCGTATTGCTATATATTGTTTTTTATGTTGTGTGTGCCGGGAGGCGACACATTGTCGGATGGCCGAATGTCATGATTTCCGAAATATTATTCTAAAATTGTTTAATATAATAGTTTGGTAAATCTATTTAAAAATTATAAAATATTGTTTGCTATTTTAATGAAGATATTTGTGATGATTCTAGAAAAGAATAAACGTCACATCCGGCACGCCGCCGCCATCTTGTTGTTTACGCTTATGCGGTGATATAAAAAGAATGAGGTGGCTGTACCGGAGAGTTCTCCTTATGCCTTCGAACGGTCAAGTCATAGTCGTGAAATAGTGATACCGTGTTAAAAAGTATAATTGTGGTTAGGATAGACTAAAGTGATAGCATATAGTGTAGTTTTATAATAGTATTAATATTAAACTTTTTGCGCACCCTAAAAAGGTAGGATTACAAGTAAACATGTTGTTGTTCAGATTCTATGCCAAAGCATACTTAATCAAAAGTATTTTTAAAAATGTATTCTCATCTATTTTCCTAAATAAGCTTAGTTTGAGACTAAAAAGTGTTGCGTTAGATATTTATTTTCACACATTTTTAAATTTCTATTTAAATATATGTTTTGTACCTGTTGTATTCGTATTTTATTTTGGTGTAGGTATATGTTATTTATTTAAACAGTTCAGATGTTAGTAAAAGCTACAAATCCAAGAATACATTCAAGTTGAGATGTAAACACATCCCATCTTCATTCCAATTACAAGAAACGAATCCTAACGACCTGTGAACTCACTAAAACTAACATTTCTTAAAAACTACAACCGTTATACTACTTCCGTTATTTAACGAACCAATATTTCCATTATTTAACGGTCTAATATTTCCGTTAAAAGAAAGACGTGTGGCACTCGGGGACTGCCGCGGTAAAGCTATTGCATAGCATTATATGCTGGATTACGCATGCAGTGTTAGGTAATTTCGTTACGAAATTTCTGGATTCTGTCCAGGCCCGCGATAAAAGGTATGCAATAGCTTAAAAACTAAAAATGTTTAAAAGTTGTGCAATCTTAATGTTGTTTTATTAGATTAAGAAATAGATAAAAACGTTTGAATTCAACTTGTTTGTCATCTGCTTCTTCATTCATTATATAATATACGACTTATTGGTTATCAACGCTATTCTGCAACGTTATTCTACTTTGTGGGTTTTTTACGATAGTTATATGACGTTACCCGTTTTTCAGTGACCACAGACTAGTACCTACCCAATTACTGGATGCAGATTATTGCAGATGTTGTAGCACGTAACTAGAGCCGTAAACGGGATTGCTAGCTTCGACGGTTCTCGTTTTAGGGTCCCGCAAGCTTTTACGATAGCGTAACCCTCTTGTTACTAGTTAACAATAGAGTTAGCTTGTGTGAATAAATATTGATGGATTTTAACGCTATCTAGCTCCAAACTAAGCCACACTTTATGAGATTAATAAAATCATTAATAAAATCAAGATTGTTGATAAAATACTTAAATAATTAGTTGTTCTTATTAGTTGAGAATTTTCGTTGATGTTAGAATGAAAATAAATTAAATATTTAATTTTGTTGTACTACAAGGAAATTTTTCACTCTCCATTTATTAGTTCATCATCGGATGGGCCAGATGGCCCACCCGCAGATTTGACAGATGCCAGAACATATCCAACACAGCTTGTGCTGATAATTTGTTACCTACATTTTTATATGTATACGTATTCTTTTATTTTATGAATTTTTATTCATTCATTCAAAGTATATCGGCGAGTGTACAAACGCCTTAAGGAATACATAAAAAAAGAACCCTCTGTATATCTCAACGTTCTCAGTATATATTTAACCGACAAAAAAAGGAGGTTGTTAACTTTTTAGTTAGACAGTGTCAATTATTTGGTTCGCTGGCGACCATCGGGTGATCGAATTAATTTGCACAGCAGTCTACCATGAGTTTTTACTATACTATATTTACTATACTCGCTAGCGTCTGTAGTTAAAAAAATGTATGAAGATTTGTACAGCGCCTCTGGCGGATAGTTGGGTACTAAAATTTGTCATACTAATATTGACGTAACTACTGTAGTAAAGTCAGGCGATTTTACTGTGACAACTCATGGTAGATACACTGCACGTTGCAAAAATAAATTAATTTAAAGGTTATGTTAATTAATTTTTCGTGACGTCAATGTTAAACATATTGGAAAATTTTTTTGTCAATGCAGCAAAATGTTTTTTGTTAAATGTTTCAATAAATAAGTAAGTAATTGAAAAATTCGTCGTTAAAAATACTCAAAAGGTTGAGAGATGGGTACGAATAAAAGTGATAATGTAGCTGGTAAACTCTGGATGAGAAGACCCGAAGACCGGGCTCAGTGGCGCGAGAGACCTACGTCCAGCCGTGGACTGGTACAGGTTGATGATGATGATGAAAAATTACAACTACTAATTACACCGCCTTCCGGTCAATCTTTCTTTATCTCACTTCGATTGCCTGGAAGAGATCGCTTTCAGCGATAAGGCCGCCCATAACAATTTTTAATGTGTTTTGTTTTTTTTATCTGTAATTTTTTTGTTGTAACTATAAAGAGTTATCTATCTATCTATGATAATGACCATAAAAAGTTCCTATAGTGAGCATTTCGTTACTAAATGTCTTCGAGTGAAATTTTCATAAGTATTTATTTTAGTTTTAACAGTACAAAATCACAATGACGTCACAGAATAGTCATAGAATGTCACGCAATACTAGCTGTCCCATTAGCACGCATCGCACAGCCTTTGATATAATATATATCTCATGCCCACACACCATTCGACCTTACATAGATATTTCTTGTAAGTTTGCCCTAAAACGGTGACAGTTATATTGCGGTACTATGTAAGAGGCTGTAGAGGAGTATTTGAAAAAAAAGACCTGTGGCACCCGGCGACTGCCGCGGTAAAGCTATTGCATAGAATTTTTTGCTGGATTACGCATGCGCAATGTTAGGTTATGTTCGTTCGGTATTTTCGAAACGGAATTTCTGGATTCGGTCTCCACGCTCAAGGCCCGCGATAGAAGCTACACCTCCGCTATTTCGTTGAAAATTAAATTATTTATCGCAAGAAATTAAACATCAGAATACAAGTTTTGATAGTGTTTTCAAAATTTAGTGGAATTGCGAAACAAGTATGTATTTGAAGATGGTTAAAAATTATTGACACTCGTTGACAAAGTTATCTATCGTCAACTACATGTGTGTATTATTTTGATGAAGTTTTTTTATCACAAATGATTTTTTTTTTAATATAAAAGAATCTATATTGTCAGATGTCATTCTCCGTTTTTAGGAAACTATAACTTGGTGTCCGGAATAGGCAGTTTCGGTCCTACCTCGTATGAATAAAAATATAAACGAATATTTCAGTTTAGTCTCAATGAAACTCAAATTACTATTTAAAAACTGTTACGATTCGTATTCATGGTAAACTTCGTTTTTTTGTATGTAATTCATAGATTTTATTGCGTATCGGTGTGGGCGTGAAAATGGGCAGTATGAAGTAAACTGCGCGGCATACAGCCAGCGTTTTGCAGTCGTTCTCGCACACAGTTGGTAGTAGCTCTGCCTTCCATTCTGTCGGTCGTGGGTTCGAGTCCCACCCAGAGCAAATGTCTGTGAGGTGAACATAAATATTTGCTCTGTCTGGGTGTATCTATGTATGTATTTACAAAAACGAGAATTTCTAACTCGTTTCCCAAAGGTTTTGAAGGGAAAATCAATGATGCTCAACTTAGCAATAATATTTAAATACGGGTTTCACTAAAGATAATATTTATTTTGTAGTGTTTATTTTCGGTACATTTCTAAAGTTACGGAACAGAAAGGAATTAGACCGTATTTATCATTGTTGAGTTTAGATTTTATCCAGTCTATACATTATTTATTAAAATCACAAGGATTATTTAGAATCGTGTTGTATACTAGGTGATTCTAGGTGCCAGTGCCACGCGACCAGAGCCTAGAAGAACGGGCAAGGAACTACGGCCTGGTTCCTACCGGTTTTTTGTATGATTCTTAAATTGTAGTACCAAACTTCAAACTTCAAATTCATTTATTCAATAAAATCACAAGGATCACTTTGAAACGTCTTACATACTAGATGATTCTAGGCGCCAGTTCGTCGCGACCAGTGTCTAGAAGAACTGGCAAGAAACTAGACCTGGCCTACCATATCAAAGCAAAAATCTTTTTTTTAATAATGGCAAACTTATAGCTCATTTTGTGTTAAATGGTATCCACTGCCTATAGCAATTGCATTGTCAATTTCACGTCGACTAAGGACGTGCTTTGTGAGGCTTCGCACCGCGTCCATCAGTCTGAGACATATGGTGTGTTTTGTGTACCGGCATCTATGCCCTTAAAACCAGAACGCAACAATACGAGCAGCTTGGCGGCACAAATAAGTACGGTGGTAGTATTCGCTTTTAAATTATAAAAACATTGTACAAAACATGTTGTCTAGCGGACACATCGTCCGAGCTTAGTTCGTAGGTTTGAATACGTATGATGTATTAAGTATCATCTATTTCCAAAATGACATCATCATCATCAACCTATGTTAGTCCACTGCTGGACGTAGGTCTCTCCCAAGACGCGCCACTGACGCCCTTTCAAAATGTATGTGATCTCAAACGGTTCATAAGAATAATTGATAAAAGATACACTTTTTGCCACACCGTGAAATAATAATATTAGAAAGTAATAACTTTCAGTTGGTTTTAGT
The DNA here is from genome assembly GCA_932527185.1 of Ecliptopera silaceata. NCBI lineage: Eukaryota > Metazoa > Arthropoda > Insecta > Lepidoptera > Geometridae > Ecliptopera > Ecliptopera silaceata. The sequence continues at coordinate 1,366,022 of OW052210.1, forward strand.
CACAATAATAACTAAAAGCCAATCTATGAGGTGCAGACTGAAATTTTCTACGAAATAGGGACATAGATTACGAAATAGGGATACAGAACGCACTTAAAAAATTGCCTAAGTCGAGGCTAATTCCCCGTGCGCTGTTTGTACTTCAGAAAAATTACAATGTTGTTTGCTTACAGCCTAACGAGTAGAAAAACTCCCGTATACACCATGTTACCCGGCCGAAACAAAAAGGATCTACTTCTTAACCTAGCACTGTGAAAGGGTTGTTTTGAAACTAGCAGTGTAATACTACGGTACCGAAGGTGTAAGATGGTTTATTTTATTTCAGTGCGCATCCGACCACCGTGGGGGATGGTCGCTTTTCGCTCGGTTTTTCGGGAATTTTACGATCGACGTAAACTTTTGTAAAGTGACTTTATTGTGATTTTATCGTGTGGTCATTGTTCGATAATTTTGGAGTATGCTGTAGTGGAAGTGCTTATTTTAGGTGAGCTTTCGATTATTTTATGCTAATAGCTTTTAGCACGAAATTTGCTAGTTTGAAATGGGTTTTATGATAATTTGTAAGATATTAGAGGTACTAAGTAGGTACCTAAGGGATTTTCAATACTTTATGAACTTAGTAGATATGTTTCATTTTAGGTACAGTGTTGGTTACATTGTACGTTATATTTGTTACTAAAATGTAAGAAAGCTTTCGCGTTTTTTCCAAACATGGTGTATATCTATCCAAATGCTCAAAGATTTTTAGTCAGATTTGTAAAATAATGTACTTACACTAATGTTTTCCAGAATAAAAACAGGTTATTCAAACACAACAAGTAAACAGGTACTATGGTCATAAGTTCATAACCATAGTCCATACAAAAATACATGAACTTTTCACTCAACACTATCTTGAACAATATTGTATATAAAACACTGTAAATTACATACTTAGTACATACTTACACTGTAAATTACATATTTAGTAAAAATCTAGCTATTTAGGTTCTTATAATCTCATATAATAAGACGATTATACTGTTTTTACCCACCAAAACCGGAAATTAAATAAATTTAAAATATGCAGAAATGATATTCCTACCACGAGAATCAAACCAGCATCTCTCGCGTCTTAAAATGAATCATTAAAACATATACAGTTTTTAAGCTAAGCCTATCTTGACAAAAATCGCTTAATTTATGAAAACTAAATTTTCTTAAAGGGTTAATTACATTTTAGGGGTTAAAATAATTTCGGAGAAAAGTTGGGAAACTTATTAGGAGAGGGAGTCGCAAGAAATTGTCTGCATAATAAAAGTGTTTGTAGAATTACATTTTCTAGACAGTATGGGCTATGTTTTATTGCAATCAAAAATAAATATAATACAGGATGACATTACTTAAACAAAAAAGGTTGTAGTGGTGACATATTTTGATAAGTACCTACTTATAAAAAATCAAAACATTTAATTGGTGATTAGTTTTTTTAAATTATTATTAAAACTAAAAAAAACTGTGGAACTGGCACTTAGTATCACCTAGTATATAAGACGATTCTAAATGATCCTTGTGAATTCACTGATTTTGAAAATTGTAGTTTATGCTTAGAATATATTTAAATCCTAAAAGTCAAAAGTTTCTACGTTAAATTTTAACTAAAACACTAATTAAGTTAGACAGACGTGTATAGGATAATTTACAAAAGTAATTTCGCACGCGTAGTTTTGAGTTATTTTGTGTAATTATTTCGTTAGGTTAAAGTAATTATTGTCAAGTAGACTAGAATAATTAACAATTAAAGACAGGTCTGGCACTAGGTTAGGCTGCTCGCGCACTTGGTGGCCAAATACTGATAATATTGCCACTTTTTAGTGAAAATATAAGGTCACTTAAAATGATTAAGTTAATTCAGCAATTTGCCAAAAAAGAGTAATTTGAGAAGAATGTGAACTGTCAAAGTTTACACATAAATATTTCTTAGACTTTTTGAAGATTTTTTTGTTCATAAGATCTGCATAAAACGTAGAATGGATGCATATTTCGCCATAACTATCACAATAAATGTCATACAAGGCATGTCAAATTTTATACAGTTCATTTAGTAATAACTATAATCGATTATACATATTCCAAAAATTTATCAGTTCAATAGTAGTGCGTGGTTCCATAACAAATATATACTAAATAATTTAAATTAAAAAAAAAATAGGTGCATGTCAAGATTATTTTACATCAAAAGAAGATTCCAGCAATGTCAAATTCATAAATTCATTTACACAATAAATATGATGTATGAATAATGATGCAATGATTTAACACAAATGCGCCTGCAGCCTCACTTTTGTCTACCTTTAAACGTTTCAGCACCTACTCTACATGTCAATATATCTCTATTTAAACTATGAGAAACACTTTCCATAATTATCAAATCAAATTATAATTATTGACTTATTTCATGCTACAGCTAGAAAATACCCATTATATTATGTTATCTTAAAATATATTATGTAGCTTTCCTCAATGCATCCATTAGCTGTCTACGCTTCCGATTGGTACTGATTTCGATCATTTGAGCTATCTATAGATCGTTTGCAACGGTTTGTATATAGCTCAACTGATTCTTAAGTATTTTATATTATATCTATATACATATTGTAATAGTCGTAAGTTTGTTTCTTAATTAATCGACTTTAAAACCTCAAAATATTATCATCATCATCATCCGTAGCCAGATTTCGCTCACTACTGGCAAAATATTATGATTAAACAAAATTAACTAGCACGTAGTGCACCTAGCCACAACAGAAAACTTAGATTATTTCGAAAAAAAAAAAGAAAAAAAAAATAACTGCCACGTATAGTGCACCTGGCCACAACAGAAAACTTCGATTTTAACGAAAAGTTCAACAAAAACAAAATTGTACCAAAAATGGTATCTATATATCATTGTAAAAAAGCAGGTAGCTAGATATTGTAGTATATGTGAAAAGGATATTACCAGCCTGGGATATGGGTGCCCGAACTATTTCTCCTTAAGCTATGCTGTTATTTAAACCGTCACCGCTATATACCGACCGTTATATACAAACCGCTATACCGTTTTTTGACGCATTTGAAGTTGTCAAATGAATAGTAAAAATAATGAAATAATTTAAACTTTGACTTTGACATAAAATAAATACAAAAAATAAACGATTTATACATTATTATTTATATTAACGACCGATGTGACGCGGTGGGCGAAGGAGATTGCGGGTTCTATTCCCGCCTTGGGATAAATGTTTGTACGATCTGCAAATATTTATCACGGGTGTTCTGGGTATTTTATATGTATAATAAAAAATATCTATCTATGTAATGCATTGTATTAAGTATGTCAGCCTTCTAGTACCCATAACACAAGCTCTGCTTAGCTTGGGGCTAGATGATGTTGTGTGGATTGTCCAGCATTATTTATTCATTATAGACAACATTATAGGCAAACGCTTAATATATTATACATTTCGATATCCGCTTTATTTCGGAAATAAAACAACATGTTACTGTGTAGACTGTGGCTTAAGCTGTTATTTGGGATAAAGCATGTTTTTTGTTGGTAATACGTGGCCTACCTGATTACGAAAGGACAACATATTGAATAGGTATACTACATTTGTTATAACTAAGAAAACCTTTTGTATTAGCTCTTATTGTTCTATATGTTATTTCTCTAGTTATAAGACTTGTTAATAATTCTACAAATATATGTGAAAGTTGGTATGGATGTGTTTTTACTCATTCACGCAAATTACTCAATGTATTTTAATGAAACTCTACAATATTATCTGGTATATAAAACGATTCTAAATGATTCTTGTGACTTTACTAAATAAATATTGATTAACTTTTAGTTTGATTTTGCTTAAAATAGCATAGATCGACCGAGTACGTCCTTTAATACATCCGATAAATGAAGCAAAATAAATAAAATACCATAAATAATGGATTTGTGAGACAATGCACTCTGAAACATCGAATTATTTACCTTTTAACCTGCACTACAACTAGGTCGGACACACACAAGGATATTGTACACCATCATGAATAGTTATCACATTTAAACACAGCTCACTTCCTCCTGTTTTTACACCCTGTATACAATTTAAATTCTGTTTATATAGCACATTTAAAAAATAAAAGTAACATGTGTTACGAAAGCCCTGATATACTTATCTCATAATGTTAACGTTTTGTAATTTGTCGGCGACGCGGTAATTCTAAAACAAAGTAATTTCACCGATTTTTATATTTGACACAACCGAATGATCTCCCAGTCACGTATTTGAGATACATTGCGCGTCAACATCAGCTTTACGGTCGAACGTTGCAGCGTTAGCGCGCAATGTGTCTTAAATACGTTACGTTTAAAACGCAGAAAACAGTGCAGAAAACTGTGTGCCTAATCATCATTATCAAGTTGTCAGTCCACTGCTGGACGTAGGTCTCTCTGCAGATGAGCCACTGAGCCCGGTCTTCGGCTCTTTTCATTCAGTGTTAGCGCTACATTACTTATATCGTTGCTCCATCTCTATGGGTGCGCCCTACACTACACAATGCCTAAACGCGATCGCCACTCCAGTATCCGTTTGCTCCAACGGTTGTCGGTTTTTTGACGAGCATTGCAGGCCATTTCAGGTTGATAATTCTTAAAGCCTTGCCATCTTGGTTTTTTGGATTTTGTTTTTTTAGGACTTTTGGGCCAATATTCTTCTTTGCTCTCATTATCTTTTCAATGTCGAAACAGCAAATTCGCAGTTACCATACCATAATTACCCAAATAAAAGTTACATATTTTACTTTATATCGAGTGTTTTTTTTAAACCCACAATGGCAGATTAATATGGAGTGTGGTCTCGATACATGTTAATGCGCGTATCACTGTCCAACAGACACTATTTGCATTGTATTGGTTGAGGGGGTAGTGTGGGCGGACTATAAATAAATCGAATGGGATTCAACTTGCAGAAAAATACAATTTTATTTACAAAAAAGTACTTACGTAAATAGGTATTCTATACTTAGTTTGGGACTAGAGTGTGATGTGTGAAATGTCCATGAATATTTATTTGTAATGCAGCCAGTATCTTCGGTACGCTTCGATTGGTACTGATTTGGATCAGTTAAACCAGGGTTTCCCAAAGTGGTCGATATGGACCCCTTGGGGTCGATATCGGTTTCCTAGGGGTCGACACAAACGAATACTGATTGTGGGGGTCGAGGAGGTCTAAAAATAGACCCCTATTAAATTAACACAAGTTCTTATTTCAAATTTTCAAGATAGGTAGATAAGTACTGTATTGTTTATGTTGTGTTACGTGTACTAAGAATAATTAATATTTTTGTTGGTAATAGCATTGTTGTAGTAATGTAATAAGTTAGCGGACCATTATGAATAAGGGGTTTGATCTTAAAAGTAGGTAATTTGGCCATGGGGGTCTGAGATAACAGTTCAGTTTGGAAAAGGGGTCACTTGTCCAAAATAGTTTGGTTATCCCTGAGTTAAACTATCTATAGATCGTTTGCAATGGTATCAACTGTCTTTTAAATGTATAAATATGTTCATTTTGTAAATACTGTAATAGTCGTTAGTTTGATTTCTGTGTGTTGATGTTACTATATGTACTTTGTGTGTATTTATACAAATAAATATTCCAGCGGCAAATTAGTTCTCATAGAACAAGCTTTGCTTAGTTTAGGACTAGAGCGCGATGTGTGAAATGTCCATGAATATTTATTATATTTAGATACTTATTTTAACTTAAAATTAGGATAAGTGGTGTGAAATGGTGAGTGTGGTGTTATGTGAAAAACTAATATACTTAATATTCTTAAAACAGTGATCTTTACAACCAATTGTATTTAAACTAAAAAAATCACATCTTATAAATAAAAACATCAATTGCCCATTGTGTTGTTCAAACTACCTTCCGTATTTAACCTAAAAAACTCATCTTATAAATAAAACTTCAATCTACCCGCCAACAATACGACCACGCCCTTATCGCTCCATCTTTTTATGGGTGCTGTTAGTTCCTACACCGCTATTTTGTGGCGTCCACCCGATTTTTATTATCGTTATTGCTTTCTATAATTGCTTGCGGTTTTGCTACAATGTTCTAGTTGTTATAGCAACATTTATATAATAAATAAATAATGCTGGACAATCCACACAACATCATCTAGCCCCAAACTAAGCAGAGCTTGTGTTATGGGTACTAGAAGACTGACATACTTAATACAATAACATTACATAGATAGATATTTTTTATCATACATATAAAATACCCAGAACACCCGGAATAAATATTTGCAGGTCATACAATCATTTATCCTAAGGCGAGAATCGAACCCGCAACCTCCGCGTCGCAGGCGGACCATCGCCCACCGCGCCACATCGGTCGTCTATATATTAGGATAGAATAAAAATATATTAAATAGGTATATATTCAGTTTTTTTGTGGATTTTTTAAAAGTTTTATTTCACCTTATTGCAACACCGAGTTTCTAAACATTAAACTATTATGAAAATACCTCACATATTATTTCATTTTATCAAGTTTGACAAGTTCTCGAAACTTCCGGCACAGAATTAGTTGAAACCCGATACGAGAAATTTACAAGGAATATAAATATTACTTAGTATGCACTGCATGCATGCTCCATTTAATATTAATATATGTTAGTGTATTTTATGCATTTTGGGATATTAGTTTGTATGTTCAACTTTTGTAAACACATGCTTGTAAACTTGCCTACGTGTCAGTAGTACTACTAAACTATACAACTAGTAGTAAAAATTACACACTTGTAAGTCACTAGTACTACCAGTTGTAAAGCTTTCAAACTAGCACACAATAGTAGCTATTAGGATACAAAGGATTTAAATATTTGTTGACGAATGAAATCTTAATTTGAGCTAAAACAATATTTTTGAAACTATAAATTAAAAGCCTAAACAAACACTTTTCTGAGATAATCTAGACAAAGAAGCAACTATTATATAAATATATAAAAAGAGTAATAAGTTTTCAGCTTAAGTATCTAATATCTATATCTATTTGTAGGATTTTTAGGACGACTAAAATCCATTACGAAAAGGATTAACAATCCGTTTTTTTATGTTGTTTGCAACTTAAACCTTTTCAGAAAACCCTATACTAATACTGTAATTTTCTTTATTTTCTCAGGTAAAACTCCAAACATGACTACAAAGTGAGAAAATAAAATGTGAAAAGTTCAACAAAATGGCGTCGCATAAGTGAATTCAAGATGGCGGCCGTTGGCGGGAAAATCACTTGGCGAATGCTGATCCTAACTGTCATTTTGAATCTTGCCGTCTGTCATTTCGGTTTGACGCACCAATATGAAGATTCAGGTATGTTGTGGAGGGTAATATTAATTTAGTAATTCCAATATCTTTTCCTGTTTGTATCTGTTTGTTTAGTTAGTAAACTGACTGGTGTTGAACTGTTGATCGTTTTTGAGGTTATGAAACTCTTCATTAAACTTTTGACAGCTGTCAGGCCGTTTGACATGATCAGGCTATTGGGTTACTCAATGTTCTTGTCATTAATAAATTCTCTTAATCGTATGTATAATAATAATACATATATACGAACGTTTCATACGTAACACTCTAGTCCCAAACTAAGCAAAGGTTCTATTATGGGATCAAGATCATTTGTAAAATACATACATAGAATACATAGTAACAAATATGACTGGAACAAAAATATGTTCATCATACAAATATTTGCTCTCGGTGAGGATCGAACCCACGGCCCTGTGTTGCCTAAACATCGTGTAAAAAACACTTTTTTTAACTAAAAGTTTCTGTTCTTAATGCATAAATCTGATTGTAATACGTTTTGTGTCAGCAATCTAGTTCCCAAAGTACAAGTTCCTTCCTTCAATACAAGATGGCGTTGTATACGCATGAATATTTAAGCGGTTTGTCTGTTTAAATTCGAAATGGCTTGTTGATTTCAAAAGAGGTTTACACTCTAGGGGGCTATTGTGAAACGGATGTGAAACAAATCAGTGTAAATCAAGGCTCAAGGGGTGAGTTTATGTACCTACCTGACCTGTTTGTACGATACTAGCTTCCCCTCGTGGTTTTGCGTGATTGTGTTATACTAAGCGGTACTTAGGTTAGGTATCAAGACCATCCTATCCTACTTGCTATATTATTAAGGCGAAAGTTTGTGTGGATGTATGCAAGTTTGATACTCTTTCACGAAAAAACTACTGAATGGATTTTGATGAAACTTAACAATAATGTAGATTATATATTATCAGAATAAAAAAAACTAAAATCAAAACGTCTTTCTGGTTGTTTAAATCTGTGTGTCAAGAAGAATTTACCATATGTATTGCCTCCAAAGGAACGTCCTTAATAAACTTGCTTGGTGATATATAGGTAGGTACCGATCACTGCCAAGGTTACTGGAATTACCTTTCAAAACACGTCTTCAGAGGACGTGCACGTCGTGCACCAGTCAATACAAAAACTGACCTCAGGATGATCATTTATCGAGGACGAGTAAATTGTTATGTGATTTTTGGTTTTATTAATCAAATAATGGTTAAACTAATGGAATCAACAACAATTCTAAATTAACATTTGCGGTTGTAGCTGAACCATAATGGTTTATTAGCTGATAAAATCTCATTATGTGTTATATCGTACCTAATATAATTACCCTTTCCCGCGCACATGTAGAGGCTTCCGCTAAGGGCAGCGGATGATCCGCTCATATTGTGTTTGAATTAAATAATATACGCGTGCAAAACCAATGCTATGTTTTGCAACTAATATTTGAAAAAGCTTAACTAAGGTGTGCTTTTCTCATTCTAATGGTTAAATATATGAAATGTAATTGGAGAATATATAAACGTAAACAAAGGTACGTGTAAAATGTGTTCTCTGACCTAAAAGACACAAAATTCTACTCAGTTTTTTGTCTTGAAACTACTCAGATAGATTTCAAGTATTTTAAGTGTATACACTAATAATTGGGACATTTTATATAGACTTTATTTAAAAAAGTGAGTTGATTTGGTCTTGTAAAATTTTAGTTTTAAAATGTCCGCTCCGTTTCTCGTTTATCCGCTAAGTGTGCGAACACTATTACTAATTATACTTCAATCACTAGCCAAATTAAGTTTTACGAAGCACGTACTTTAGAAGCTCAATATTTCGATGTAGTTAGGTCTTGATTAGGTTATAAAATATATAGTCTGACTACATTACATCAACATATTTATATAAAAATCCCGAATCTATACTAAAATCGGATTGCTATATTGAACTTATGGTCTGAATTATGAAAATGATCTCCTATTTTGACCTACTAATATTTTTACGGTCTTAAATTTAGTTCAATGCAGACTTAGTTTGGCCAGACTAGACGCACGCTTTACGGCACACACTCTTAATAAATAAATAATATATTTTAGAAATATTCTGTCAAATCCACATGGCGAGTAATGAAATAATATTTACTTTCAGTAATTAAAGTAGGTAATTTAGGTAATACAGTATTTACAAAATTACTAGGATTTATATTTAGATGGCTTAATAAATAATGAAATAATATTTACTTTTAGCAATTAAAGTAATAACGATCAATTACAGTATTTACAAAATTACTAGGTTTAGGGTTTATATTTAGATAACTTTATTGAATTATACAGGATAATTAGTACAGACTTTTATAGCTTATTTAATTCATATTATAAATAAACAAACTTACGACTATACAGTATTTACAAAATGTACATTGTCATATAAAATACATAAGAAACAGTTGAGCTATCTACAAACCGTTGCAAACGATCTATAGATAGTTCAACTGATCCAAATCAGTACCAATCGGAAGCGTACCCAAGACACTGGCTGCATTGCCGCGCTGAATAGCAATGCTGATATTATAAATTAGATATGAAACGTTTATTTATGGTATCAAATTTTACAACTATTAATTATTAACTTGAGTAATATTTGGATTATTATATTTTTGTAATTTTTAAATGAGTAAACGAATATTCATGGACATTTCACGCATCACACTCTAGTCCCAAACTAAGCAAAGTTTGCACTATGGGAACTAGATTGCTGATAGAAATTCTACTAATATACATTTATTTGTAAATTCATACATTGAATACAAAGTAACATCCAGACACAGAACAAACATCGTCGTTCATTACACAAACGTTTTTTTGTCGGTGGAGATTGAACCCACGATCTGGAAAGCAGAGCCAGCCAACTGAACTGTGACACCAATTCCAATATCATAAAAAAGTTCTCATTTTTACATTTTTATTGATATGTCACAATTTGTCTCCAAGCATCGAACGTGGTATCCTCTCAAAGCACGTCCTCAGTTTTGCGCAGGTAACTGCAAAATTTACACAACATTATACAACATTACACAACATTATATAAAAGAAACTCTTTTGCTATGTGTGGGCAAATATATAATAAAATTCCTAATGACATGAAGGAACTGCCAACAACATTGTTTATAATTAAGTTAAAAAAATGGCTAATCGAAAAATCTTTTTACGACATTAATGACTTCTTAAGCGGTGACTAATTATTATTTTATGTGTTATTAATTGTATTTTGTTGTTATCTTATTGAATGTGTGTTTATTGTATGACATTTTATCTTCTTTAATTAATAAATTATAATTCTTGTAAGATTTGCATGCCAATATTTGGTGAAACGTGAGGCACTATGTACTTATGATAAGATCTTATACCTACCATGTTTGAAGCAAATAAATTATTTCATTTCATTTCATTTCAAAATATCGTATTTTTCATCATTTACATATTTATAAAAAAGAACTTAAGTCGATGTCGGACAGAAATAGACAGGTGCATTGAAAACGAGCAGAGACACAGTTAAGAACATACAGTACAATAACGTTGTTTTTTTTTTTTGAGAATAATATTTAACCACATCTGTAGCTCTACCATGAGTTTTTACTATACTCGCTAGCGTCTGTAGTTAAAAAAATGTATGAAGATTTGTACAGCGCCTCTAGCGGATAGTTGGGTACTAAAATTCGTAATATGTACTAATATTGACGTAACTACTGTAGTAAAGTCAGTACCTCTACCATGAGTTGTCACAGTAAAATCGCCACAAACTACAAATCTTCATACATTTTTTTAACTACAAACGCTAGCGAGTATAGTAAATACAGTATAGTAAAAACTCATGATAGAGCTACTGTTTCCGTTACTCTGTGACAGAGCGCGCAGGCAATCTGCCCCGGCCGAAGTTCGTGACGCAGCATAGAATTTTAAATTGAATTCGTCTGACTTACCCCTGCAAATATCACGTGCAGACCTCGTCATACACTATTTGGGTACTTATGTAGGTACAAAAAGGTCTTCCTATTTGGGTATCTATGTACAGAGAGGTCTTTTCAAACTGATTATCTACTTACTTTCCAAAATAATGAATATTTAAGTAATATATCACCAATCTAGTTCCAATAATACAAGCTTTAGTTTGGCACTAGAGCAGGATGTGTGAAATGTCCGTAAATATATATAAAAAGCCTAGAAGAACAGATACAGATACCTATACAATTTTACACACATGAAATATTAAATCTACACCACAATGTGCGGCCTTATCGCTTAGAGCGCTCTTGAGAACAAACATGTATAATAAAGCAAGTAACTACTCGTACTTAGAAATCTATAAAATAATAAAAATAAGAAGGAAAATACTTTCAAGATTTACTGCAATCTATTTTGTAGCTTGTTTGAAGGATCGTTCAGGGAAATAATTGTCATCTTGACGCTACGTGCAGCTCGTCCTGTACTTCTACCATGAGTTGTCACAGTAAAATCGCCTGACTTTACTACAGTAGTTAAGTAAATATTAGTATTACGAATTTTAGTACCCAACTATCCGCTAGAGGCGCTGTACAAATCTTCATAAAAAAAATTAACTACAGACGCTAGCGAGTATAGATTGTAAAAACTCATGGTAGAGCTACTGAGGGGTGCGCACGAATAAATGTGACAATCGTAAACGTAACGTAACGGGGCGTATTCGATACACTGCGCGATAACGCAGCAACGTTCGGCTGTCGAGTTGGGGCCCGATTGCGCTAATTTTCAAACTACACACTAAACTCCATATACGTTATATACATTTTGGGATCGCGATAAGCGTGTAGCCAAACACGTTCAACATTTGAACGTTGGTGAACCGAAGATTGTGACATAACTACTTGTCACCCGAACGTAACAAAAGATGAGCGGTTAGGCGTTTACTGTGTTGTGCTAAATTGTAACGCTTCGTCTGAGCTGCGGCTAAGGTTCACCAACGTAACGTATACGTAGCGTGTGCAACTTCGAATCCCTGTGAACGGCTAACCGCTCATCTTTTTTCCCTTCGAGTGACAGCGGTTATGTCATAAACTTCGTTTCACTCATTTTGAACGTGTTTGGCTACAAGTTTATTGCGATCCCAAAATACGTACGTTAGTGAACCTTAGCTGCTGCCTAGACGAAGTGTTTACGTTACAATTTAACACAATCGGGATATTGCCCAGATACATACGATTTTTGTGAGGACTTGACCAATTGTTTCTACCATTGTTGTTAATTACAATAAAGATCAATTAGTTCAAAATATCATCCTATATTTCGACCGTAATAGTTTTCATCGGCATATTTAATTCATAAAACAGAACTAGCCACACTTTGCTATAACTGTTTTGAAATCTAGTTTGAATATTTAAACCTAGAGTGATGTGACTCATCATAACTAACACTTTAGCCTTTACATTTTTGATTGATAGAGCGAAGCGAGCGAAAATTTGTTAACAATTAATCTGGCCCAGCGTATCAGCATTACTATTCAGCGCAGCAATGCAGCCAGTATCTTGAGTACGCTTCCGATTGGTACTGATTTGGACCAGTTGAACTATCTATAGATCGTTTGCAACGGTCTGTAGATAGCTCAACTGTTTCTTATGTATTTTGTATGTCTATGTACATTTTGTAAATACTGTACTAGTCGTAAGTTTGTTTGAGAATTAACTACTAATTGATGATTTTGACTAATTAATTTAATTATTGCATGCTAAGTGTAAACGAAATGTGTTGAACCTGTTTTGTGACATCATGACATTTGTAAATTGATCACATATTAAGCTATTTTGATATGTTATATTTAGTTTTAATGTTGTGTAATATTTCAAAGAATTTACGAAAAATCAAATAAGTATTCTATCAGTAACTTAGTAAATACGTTACAAGTTTCATCTTTGAAATAGGCGTATGAATCTTTGAAATTATGATAATAATAATGGACATTTCACACATCACACTCTAGTCCCAAACTAAGCAAAGCTATGGGAACTATTGCTGATAGAATACAAGAAATAATTCAATATTCCATAACTGAAAACCAAACCCAATATAATCCGATGCAATTTAATTCAGAAACACTATATCAACCTATTAGTATACTCCCCGGAGCGCCGGGAATGAACTCAAAGCCGAGTTTGTTTTACCGGGTTTAATTTAACTTGACGTTGCATTATGGATTTATGGCTACTCGCTCCGGATATTCTTCTGAGTTAAACCTTTTAAACAGAACTTGTAACGTGCAATACACTATCCAATTATCCAAATATCACAGACCTCGTCATACTGTTCGGGTCATACACTATCCAATGCAGTAGCTCTACTATGAGTTTTTACAATCTATACTCGCTAGCGTCTGTAGTTAATTTTTTTTATGAAGATTTGTACAGCGCCTCTAGCGGATAGTTGGGTACTAAAATTCGTAATACTAATATTTACTTTACTACTGTAGTAAAGTCAGGCGATTTTACTGTGACAACTCATGGTAGAGGTACTGATCACTACTATCCAATTCAGATCACTAACTGCCCATGTGTGACACCAGTTACACTATGGAATGCCTACAAAAAATGTATGTAAGTAGTATCAGAAATCTAGTGTCCCATAGTAGGTACAAGCTTTGCTTAGTTTGGGAATATATGTGTGTTGTCTGTGAATGTTTATTTACAGACGTCACAAGTTAGTAGCTCTACCTTCCACGCTGTGGGTCGTGGATTCGATTTCCACACACAAATGTGATGAACATAAATGCCATAAATGCCACCGTTAAAGGGGTAGCTTTAGATAGTATATATACATTATATATATTATGTCTAGATTTTGGCAAGAAAGCAACCCTTTTTAAAAGTGTGGTCGATGTTAAGCCCTGTGTAGTAAGTGGCACTTTTAAACGCCACTTAAACGGGAAGGTTAAGTTCTTTGATGTCTCAAGACGCCATTTTTGCAGCCTCTTGATGTGTCTGAAGTTTTTAGATTGAAACAGTAGCATCTAGGAAGGTTGTTCAGTGAAATTATAATATAAGGTGTTATATATATATATATACAGGGTTACATGGAAAGTCGTGCTAGATCCGTTAAGGGCGTGGAGTACACATTATTTCTGACTTATTTTACTAAGAAACACCCCACCCTAAACTTAACCCATTTCGAGATATTCGACTTTTAAATTTTTATTGAAAATTGCAGATTTTTAGGCTACTAAATTTATTTTTGTTTTTTCTGTGCATCTTATTATTATCATTTTTGCATTTTTACATGGGTAATAAGATGCTTTAGAACGTCAATCATTAAAATAGTGCATAAGTTAATTGAATAGATCGTAGTAGAGAAGTGAAACTTATGAAATAAAAAAATATTTTAGAAGGTTTGTTTTTCTCTAAGGGATATCTAAAAAAAATATTATTGCACTTGTTCGGCGGATGTTATAATAAATATCTACGTTTCAACAGCTACCTAACGACGTATAATAATCTAGGGTTTGTATTACATTTCGTGGAAAAAAAGTAGTTGGGACGCTCCAGGTTGCAGTTCTAACGGTCCCGCGCGAGCAAGACAAGTGAAGATTTAGGTAGATGCGAATGAAAGAAAAAATGTGTAGAGACCGGCTAGGGCTGGGAATACAACAGGGGAAATTGTTTTAGTTGTCAGTCTGCTTTTGTGCTTCGTACATAGTGAATGTGATATCGTTTTGCTCTTCTCCTAAACATCTGAAGAATATGCTGATATGCTTATTTGTTACGGATACTGCGATTGTGTGTCTGCAAATAAAGCAAAGCAAGTCAAATAAGCATATCAGCATATTATTTAGATGTGTAGGACGTCATTTTCAACACTTCCGTATCACAGGTACAAATCAGAGTCCGGTTAACGAGCACAGTAGTCAGAATCAGTAGAAATAGTTCAGAATCACAGCCAAGTTGAGAAAAGGAGCAAAACGATATTACATTCACTATGCAGACTGACAACCAAAACAATTTCCCCTGTTGTATTCCCAGCCCTAGCCGGTCTCTTCTCTACAATTTTTTTCTTTCATTCGCATCTACCTAAATCTTCACTTGTCTTGCTCGCGCGGAACCGTTAGAACTGCAACCTGGAGCGTCCCAACTCCTTTTTTTCCACGAAATGTAATACAAACCCTAGATTATTATACGTCGTTAGATAGCTGTTGAAACGTAGATATTTATTATAACATCCGCCGAACAAGTGCCATAATATTTTTTTTAGATATCCCTTAGAGAAAAACAAACCTTCTAAAATATTTTTTTATTTCATAAGTTTCACTTCTCTACTACGATCTATTCAATTAACTTATGCACTATTTTAATGATTGACGTTCTAAAGCATCTTATTACCCATGTAAAAATGCAAAAATGATAATAATAAGATGCACAGAAAAAACAAAAATAAATTTAGTAGCCTAAAAATCTGCAATTTTCAATAAAAATTTAAAAGTCAAATATCTCGAAATGGGTTAAGTTTAGGGTGGGGTGTTTCTTAGTAAAATAAGTCAGAAATGATGGGTACTCTACACCCTTAACGGATCTAGCACGACTTTCCATGTAACCCTGTATATATAAGGTGCATATTTGCATGATAAAAAAGATATAGAATATTCTTCATTGCTTGACTTAAAAGTAGTGTAAAGGCGATATTAATGTTAAAATTGCATTATTTACCGGCTAACCTTAGAGTAAACTTAATAAAATATCTACAGAATATTATTATTCTTTGTCATTTCTTTCAATAAGTTTGACAAAAAGGGGCTGATCAAGAATACTCCATTGAAAAAAGTCTGAGACACTACCAGTCCTTTACTTTAGTTTACTTTAAAGTGGGACAAAACAGTGCTGGTTAAAAGTTGTTGTGTTTTCCACACAGGTCAATCACAAAAAAGACTTGCTTAAGCTCCAAGGTTTGTATTAAATCAATGTAAAACTAATAAAGTCGCTTGGTTTTCCTTTTGCATGGTCGTTTCTCGGATGACCCCATTTACCCCCCAAATTCCCCCCTGAAAGTTAATAGAATTCAGGAAACGGATGCAGGTAAATATTAATCTTATCATAAATACTCGCCGTGCCCGGAATATTTAATTTGGAAATGAAATATTTTCTTTTATTCAGTTTTAGAATTTTGGCTGTTAAAAGCTGTAAACAAAATGTCCATATTTCTTTTAGAATTGTAGAGGATTAAAAGTTGGTAAACAAACATTGTATTGTTGTATGTGAATACGTTTTTGTATAGTTCTGTGTAAACATTTTTTTTTAAACTATAACTACATTCCTTACTTAGAGTAATAAGTTATTTGATTCTTTAGCTATCCAGGGGTGTAATAAGATGGGGATGATAGATATGTAACTGTAGTAAACTGTATCCCCCGATTTTGATAAAAAAAATTAATTACGTCTCTATGGAAGCTATTATAAAGACGTACCTACCTATTCCCGCCAATAAAAGTATTTTTCATTGTATTTTTTAGGTTTAATATCGAGAGGTATTTTAAATATAAATCCTCGAATAATTATATGAATTGCACATGGCAAAGTTCACAAATAGAATCATAAAAATCATTCTTTACAGCCAAGCCAGCTGTATCAAGAAACTAGCTGGTTCGGAAAGTATTTATATTTCTAAGTTGACAGTAAGTAAGAACTTACAAGTTGCCTAGATTGTAAGCTTTTCGGGGCGTTGGCAACATTACCACCCTGTATATGTATTTATATGTTTGGTAATATTACCCTGTATAACCTCTTCTTCTTTCCAGTTGAGTAACCGCAGTCGTTTTAACAGCACTTTTAAATACTAAACAAACGATAGCGCGAGCTAAGTTGTAAAATTGGGACTAAATGTAACTTGAAACCATTGAAATCAGTTTTGTTCATTTTGGACAGGCGTCACAGCTCAGTTGGTAGTAGCTCTGCCGCCCATGCTCTGGGTGGGTTGTGTTTGATTCCCCCACAGATTAAATGTTTGTGTGATGAACATAAATATTTGTTCTGCGTCTCGATGGACAATACATTATTGTTTGCAAAAAAAAATGTTTGAAATATTTGATAGCTATCTACAAAATATATAAGCATTTCAATAATACAAAATAGGTATATGAGCTTTTGAATAAGCAAGGAGATTTTTCGACTTCTATAGATGCTTTTACGGTAAAAGAAAATTGGGAGAAAACAGTTTTCTACGAATACCTTCCTTTTGAACGCGGTCATTAGGCTTTTAATGCTGAGCTCGAAAGCACTTCAGCAAATCGGAATACAGACAGCACAGTAGCTCTACCATGAGTTTTTACTATACTATATTTACTATACTCGCTAGCCTTACTCTGTACTAGCCTTATGAAATTTTCAGGGTAACTTCTCCATAAATGGAGGAAGTTTTTAAGATAGGTTGTGGAAAAAAATATTCAGCAAGTTTTTTTTTAAATTGCTCCTAAAGTTTTTCGCGGAAGTTCAGGTTTCGGATTTTTCTGCAAAGATTATTTTTTATTTGAAAATCAATCAAATAACGACTCTGATATTGCAGTACGAAAGGTCTACTATTAAGCTACAAGGTGTAAAAAAATTACGGTTGTAGCTTTGATAGTTTGGGTATACTTGGGAAATCTAACCTAAAATATGTTAATGAAAAAAAAAACATAAAAGTGCGAATAACTTTTGAACGACTGAATATCGCTGAACATACATGGGGGTTATATCGATAGGCATTGAGCTCTCCTATCGCACTTTTGCTTTTGGTCCACCTCATTTGTTACACCCTGTATATAAATATGTTTGTACGATCTGCAAATATGGGTGTTCTGTGTACACAGAACAAATATTTATGTTCATCACACAAACATTTGCTCTGGGTGGGAATCGAACCCACGAACAGCATGGAAGGCAGAGCTACTAACAACTGAGCTGTGATGCCTGTCAACTATGTTCTATAAACATTTGGTTCAGTTTTATTTGACCGATAAATAAAACCGGACTCAGTGCCGCGTCTTGGGAGAGACCTACGTCCAGCAGTGGACTGAAATAGGTTGATGATGATGATGAAATAAATTTAAGTAAATGCTAACACGTCCGTTCCGTAAACTCGTACTACGCGCGAATTTTGAAGTAATATCGATATATACTAAGCAATCCTTTGACTCACAGATACGATAGTCCCTTCAAAGGCAATTTTAATCAAAGAACGATATAAGATATGGCCAGCGCTCCGGGTTTTAATATATTTTCTACATTTCAGTATTCATTGCTCTATGCTCTAGGGTGCCAGAGACCAGCTCGTCTGGTTCCCGTATGTATTGGTATTCAAAGAACGTAATAATCTTTAAGTTTGTTCGAAATTTTCGTTTAGAACCGATATTTTTAATATAAATTATTGTATAGGATCTTTAATTAGTTTAATTGTAATTCTTTTAAGAAGGATCTTATTGAAGGATCATATAAAAAAACGGTAGGCCGTAAGTTTCTTGCCCGTTCTTCTAGGCTCTGGTCGCGTGGAACTGGCACCTAGAATCACCTACTATGTAAGACGATTCTAAATTATTCTTGTGATTTTATTAAATAAAGAAATTTTGACTTGACTATATATCTTTATATTTGATAGAATACTTATATACATTTTATTACTGAATAGATGTTTTGTCAAAGCTGTAGATGAACAGTGATCAGTGTTGTAAATTGGTATCAAAATGTTTTTTTTTGTTGTAGGAAAGCGTATCACCACCAATTCGCCTGATGGTAAGTGACTGAGATATTAAATGCACATTTTTATGCACAAAATGCTTGATTTATAAATGTCCACGCATAAAAAATTAGGGTTAAGCTTTCTACATGTCATATTCTTAAGTTACCTGTATTTCTGTAGTTTTTTTTCTGTGTGCAGTGTACATATTTAAAAAAAAATCGCTTAAAATTCTTTATCACTCTTGTTGTTATCATAGTAAAACCAATATTTTTAATCGACTTAAAAATAAGCAGTCTTTATGTTGTTGATTATTTTTATATATACGATTATTCCGCCAATTTTGAATTACCTAATCATGTGAAGTGTGACCTAAAACACTTCAGAAGTGGGATATATTAATTTTAATAAAATACCCGTACTTTCTGAATTATCATTAAAATGTGTTTTATACCTACCTACGACTTGCCGATGGCGATAAAAGACGGTTTTTATTATTTTTGTAAAAATACTACCTACGATTAACTTTTGACATAGATAAGAAGATTTTAAATTTCTAAATGTTAATTAAAAATATGTATTAATATTAAATAAAACTAAATAAAAGGTTACGAGGAATCCCTTTGAGACCTAAAAGCGTCATATTTTTCCAACCTTTCCAACGTGGTTTAGTATTCATCGCTCTGCTCTAGGTATGCCCTAGAGATCTCAATATCTGATACCTGGTTTTGGAAACCTGGATAGCAGATGGTGATGACCTTTATCAGCAATAGAATCTATTGGTTCAATAATACAGTGTTTTATTTTTTTCAAATCATTCGTATACTCTTTCTCTAAGGGCAAAAAAATTGAAAAAAAAGTAGTAAGGTATTGTATTTTTTTTATAAATCGTGGGTTCTTCACTCATGTGGTTTCTGACTTAGCTATAACAGTTTTCTCAAAAAACCACCATGCATAAATATTTTATCAGTAGGTAACTAGCTGATGCTCGCGACTTCGTATTATCGATATGTTTTGGAAAATACACATAATATCTTTATTAATTATAACCTTACGTTAATTTGATTTATTAGCTACATTATTGTAAAGTTTCATTAAAATCTATTCGGTAGTTTCTGCGTGTAAGAGTAACAAACATACATCCATCCATACAAACTTTTACGTTTTAAGCAATACCTATACTCTTACACGCAGGGTAACACAGGGTACGTTAGGGTATTGAGCGAATAAATAATAATAAATAAATAAATAATGCTGGACAATCTACACAACATCATCTAGCCCCAAGCTAAGCAGAGCTTGTGTTATGGGTACTAGAAGACTGACATACTTAATACAATACATAGATAGATATTTTTCATTATACATATAAAATACCCAGTACACCCGAAATAAATACTTGCAGATCGTACAAACATTTAACCCAAGGCGGGAATCGAACCCGCAACCTCCTACCTATATACCTACTCGTAGTTTAGGTATTGAGTTAATGTGTGTATATTTATAAAACTTGCCTAAATTCCTTTCCAAGAGAAAGCATGTTATATCCGAGCTGCTTTTCATTCAAATTGAGATGTAATCAATGGCTCCGTCCGTCACAATCACCGAGGGAGCCTGTCAAACTGACAGCTGACGTAACGTCGCTCGCGTCATGTCAATTGCACGTCCTATCTGCACTGCTATGCAGTTTCACCACTAATGAGTTTCTATATTCTTGACGACCGATGTGGCGCGGCGGGCGAAGGTCCGCCTGCGACGCGAAGGTTGCGGGTTCGATTCCCGCCTTGGGATAAACGTTTGTACGTTCTGCAAATATTTATTCCGGGTGTTCTGGGTATTTTATATGTATAATAAAAAATATCTATATATGTAATGTATTGTATTAAGTATGTCAGTCTTCTAGTACTCATAACACAAGCTCTGCTTAGCTTGGGGCTAGATGATGTTCTGTGGATTGTTCAGTGTTTTTATTCTAATCTATTCAATAAAATGAAATAATGATTTTGACTTGAAGGTTTTAACAAATTTAAACAAATGCTGCAACGCAGTAAATGTTAGATTTCAGATTAGAAAAGCAATTAATGCAAAGGAAACTTAAGAAGCTTACAAAGCCGTGTGATCACCCGGCTGCGACCCCATGTGTGTGCATGCATCTTGTTTACCTGCTCGTAGAAAACAGAGTTCCAAAACCACCATTCCAATGGCTTCTAATGCCTTTTGACCTAAAGGACAATGCCCAGTTTCCTATGGGAATCTGTGTTGCGTCAATTTGCGTCATAAGTTGAATTGAATTCAAGAAAACAAGAACACGTTTCTCAAAAAAATTTGCTTTATTATATAGTTATACTGTAAGCATTGTCATAGCTGTTTCTTACACGGCATGTTCGAGAGCCGTTTTAGTTCACAGAGTGGGGCCTGGTGACCTGTAATACAAATTCATTCGAATCTACTTCAGGCACCAGCCTCTCACAAAGTTAGTTGTAACCAAACTAGTGAAAGTTACGGGAACGTGTTGAATGTTTTAAAAAACTAAACTTTATTTCATGAAAACTTTAATTCATTGAAATTAGTTACAATAAATGAGACGTCAGAGGCAAAGGTTAGCCTCTAGACGAATGATTAAAACAAACTTACTAACTAAGGGCCACAAGGCACAGACGCGTGGGTGGTAGAGATAAGCAACCGGCGGCAGCTGCGAGACTGCAAGCTTGCGTCTAGGCATGATGCGTTGTTATGGTCAACGTACTAGCCGGTTACATAACTCCTCCCTCCTTAAGAGCGAAATTATCGGTTCTCGCGGAAGCTACGATCCGATCATTTCGCATAAACATAAAATGATAAACAATAAACACAATAAAAGCAATGATTAAAACTAAATACAATAACAGTGTACCTAAACTAACACTTGTAACTGTTACGCCACTGATATCATTTTCACTTTCACTAAACACACTTTCCTTTAGGTTTAGGATTCGCGAAAATGCTTTAAAGCCTCCAAAATGATGTTTTTGATGTTGGCGGTACCTAGTAAAGTCGTATTTATGGACTTTAACTCTGGTAGAGTTACTATCGGAGTAATCATAATCTGAAGATTTTCAGCAAACTTGCACTTGTGAATTTAACAGCCTTCTGTAGTTGTCAGGGAATAAGTACCCATGATGTGATAATGTGACGTTCGGATCCGTCTGGAACTAGATATAGAAGCTGCTCTGCACAGGTCAGTATAGGAAACGTCGTCGCCATCGCATAGGAGATTTTTATCCGCAGCAATTTTCTCGCACGCCTTAGTGACCGGCAGGTACTTCGAATCTTTTACCAAGAGGTATGGGAATTCGGGAAAATCTATTACAGTTTTGTTACTGGATTTTTAAAGATCAATAATGATTAAATTTTAAAATAATTATGAATGTTTTTATCTGTAAGTGCAAGTACTTCCAATAAGAACATTGTCTGGTTTACTTTTACAAAAGTGTTTCTAATTTCAACAAGTTACTCTCATATACTAAGTTATTTTCTTGCTATAGATTTCAATACGTATAACAGTTCGGTTGAATTTATTATAGACTAATATAGTACAGATACTTTACTTATTGCTAAGTTTCTATTTCGTTAAACATTACGTACATAGATTGTTCTGAACTTACTAAAAATATATCAAACATACTTAACACGTAAGTTAGGTAGAGACATGTGTTTTCCTTAAATTCTTGATATTTTATTAATTCTTTAATAAATTTTAATCACTTGTTTAATATTAATTAATTGTCATGTAATGTTTCTGTACTATTCACAAAGCTATGCAAAATTATAGTGATCAAAGTAATCAATAATTTTATCTATATGCATTACCTTCGAGTCGATTCGCGAAATAAGAGAATCATATCGAATGGCGTCAGCGTTATCAAGGTTACCTGAGATTGCCTTAATTAACAACCTAAGGTAATTCACTAATCCTATTTTATATCTAAATATCGAAAACGGAACCAACTGCCGGAGTTTGACGATAGTGGTGTTCCGTACGTAATCGACTTGGGATCTCCTGCCAATAAATTCATTGACAAAAGATGTACCACTATTTACTAAACTTATATAAAATTAAGATCAGTTAATACATACTAATCTTGCTTTGCATGATTGTCACATTTTCTTATAAATAAGTTTAAATGGCGCTTGTTGCCATGAAAAATTGGTATAATGCACACAATTTCTTTTAGAACTACAGTTGCTGTCGTCATTTTGAATACCTACTCTAATATTTTATTCCTGTGAAAAATAATCACATATTAATAAGTTTAAACATTTATGTATTTAAATACCTATTTTAATATAATATTTATGTGAAAAATAATCACCTATTAATAAATTTAAACACAGATTTTATGTATTTAAACACTTACTCTAATATTTTATATAATATGTGAAAAATAATCACCTATTAATAAATTTAAATACAGATTTTATGTATTTAAATACTTACTCTAATATTTTATATATGTGAAAAATAATCACCTATATAATAAATTTACAGATTTCACAGATTCTATGCATTTAAATACTTACTCTAATATTTTATATAATATGTGAAAAATAATCACCTATTAATATATTTAAACACAGATTCTATGCATTTAAATACCTACTCTATTTACTCTACAAGTCTCTACTTGCGTGAAAAATAATCACTAATTATATTAAACACAGATTTGTATGCATTTAATATCAACTTACACTACTTTTAATTCCCTACAATAGGAAACCAGAAAACGTTATAATGGAAAAAGTTTGATTCCGAATATAACAAAACAATAATATAAGCATAATGGAAAGGAAAGGATGGCAAAAATTCTACTCACCAGCCAGTCACCATTATGCTCGTTCGCTCTCCTTATATCTTCACAAATTTGTTTGGTTCGAACAGATCCGATCCGTCGGAAAACTCGAGAAAACTCGAGATATACTCCGCGAAAAACTCGGAAAATCTGCCCCGGCTGCGCCAGTGAAAGTTACGGGAACGTGTTGAATGTTTTAAAAAACTAAACTTTATTTCATGAAAACTTTAATTCATTGAAATTAGTTACAATAAATGAGACGTCAGAGGCAAAGGTTAGCCTCTAGACGAATGATTAAAACAAACTTACTAACTAAGGGCCACAAGGCACAGACGCGTGGGTGGTAGAGATAAGCAACCGGCGGCAGCTGCGAGACTGCAAGCTTGCGTCTAGGCATGATGCGTTGTTATGGTCAACGTACTAGCCGGTTACATAACTAACTTGTACTGTTGTGTTTATGATACTGTTACTTTGTGTGAGAAAATAAAAACATATTTTATTTATTATTATTTTTATTCTATATGCGGCCGCTTTGTAAGAACTTGTGAACGGGCGAGTTTAGTACAGGTTTTAGTAAAGGCGGCGCCGCGCGCGCCGAGTCGGCCAGTTAAGTTGGCGGAGTGCGGGAGACGCGAGGGAGGAGGCTTCGTACTTGACTTCGAATCAACTTAATCAATCGTCATGCTAGCCTCAACGACATCATCCGGCGGGCTTTTACCAGCCTGAACGTGCCAGCCATTCTAGAGCCGAATGGTCTGATGCGTGACGATGGTAAACGGCCTGACGGTATGACGCTTGTTCCGTGAGAGGCGGGAAGGCCTTTGGTGTGGGACGCAACTTGTGTCGATACCCTTGCACCTTCTCACCTGTCACAGACATCCGTTCGGGCTGGTGCGGCGTCGGATTCGGCCGAGGATCTCAAGAGTCGCAAATATGCAGGTCTCGACAGGGCATACATATTTGCTCCTCTTGGGGTAGAGACTCTAGGTTCGTGGGGTACCGAGGCCCACCGCGTTCTCAAAATTATTTCTAGGTGTCTTGCAGCCAGTGTTTTGGGTACGCTTCCGATTGGTACTGATTTGGATCAATTGAACTATCTATAGATCGTTTGCAACGGTCTGTAGATAGCTCAACTGTTTCTTATGTATTTTATATGACAATGTATTACATTTTGTAAATACTGTATTAATCAACAATTTACTACTTAATTCGCTTTTGCCGTTCATACGCAAAAAGCGACTTAACTCGCCAATGATGCAAGTTAACTCGCTGTACTTGTTGAAATGTAAATCGGGCATTAGAGATAAAGCATGCTCACAAATACGGTGTAAGCTCAAGGTATGCTAATTCAGCGTTGTCCAGCTCCGGACACTAGGATATCATCACTTTGGACTACTTTGCATATATTAAAGCCCCTTGGTTCTCTTGTTTTGCAAAGGGATGTATGAATTTCATACATAAATCATTTGTATGGGTTTGGGGTAAGATAGCGACTGTAATTTGTCTACGGGGCTATATTTATTCATATTTACATATACATATATATTGCTATATATATTTACATATACTTACTTAAGGTGATACGTCTCGCTCTAGCGGAAAATTATTATTTTTTAGTTTTAATTTTTATTATGGCTGAACTGTTATATCTTAATAACCTTAAAAAAATTGAATTAACTTAAAACCTTAAAATCTCTAATCTTTAGTTATCTATAGACCGTCGCAAACGATCTATAGATAGCTCAACTGATACAAATCAGTACCAATATTTAAATGAAATGAAAAATGTTTATTTTGACAGAACATATACTATTTACTGTTTTTGATAAGAAATTAAACAAACAAATGCATTTATTCATACAAAAATATACATGACAGGTGAACAAAGAAAAAAAGAATACAGAGGAAGCAATAACAAGAAAAAAGTACGTATCTTAAAATTAAAACAGAAGGTAGGTAGTATACCTACCTACACAATTAAAAATAAACTTTTTGATATCTAATAAATTTGCCGATATCAGAAAGCCCTAATAAGCCTAAATTTTTATATATTCCCTATATTTTTATCTAATCTAGTGACGTCATCAATCACGTCACAATTAAAGAATAGGGGCCTAATCTACGATCGTGTTTGCTTAGATTAGTTGTAAATGATAGACTACCCCCGAATTTATTAACGATGTCGAAGTTCTTATAGACTAGTCTACTAGTCTTATTTAGAAAGATGAATGTTGAACAAATAATTATATTTTGATAAATTAACAAAAACCTACCTCAATCAGGTCCAATTCTATAACTAGACTAGCTGACCCGTGCCCACTTCGTTGGGCATAATGTTTGTAAGAAACGCTTTCATTCGACCGTTTTTTCTCCGATTCACTTTGCAAAACGGACTACCACGTAATAGTATATTTCATTACTAGTTCGGAAAGGCTGTCATTACAACGAGTTCCGACAAATGTCTGCACGAGCCGAGGCGCAGCCGAAGGCGAGTGTTGACAGTCGGAACAAGTTGCAATGACGGTTCCGAACGTGTACTGAACGACTATTTTTAATACAGTTGCGAAAAAATGAAGCAATTTTATAAAATAATAATAATAATAAAAACAACTAAACTCGCTAAAATTTCTACAAAATGACGCCAACCGTATAATATAAGAAGAGTTTTTTTTTTCATTCATTCTGGTAGGCAAAGGTAACTATGCCCATACAGCCAAGTCTTAAGTAGAGTTTTTTTATTGATATTAAATGAAAATGAAATTTAATGAGATGAAATCAAATGAAATCCAACCTAACTCATTCAATCAAATCATTAAATCTGATATAGAAACAAATTAGTAGCTTCTTTTTAGCAATATACGTATTTGCATGAATCATAAAAACTTCTTTGATTTTTTTTAGTAAAAACTTCATGGTTGGTTTTTCTTTATAGTAGACATTATTTTGACAGTTGGGAAAGAAAAAGCACTAGTGCGGTAATGGTAAAAAAAAAAGCACTAGTGCGTAATAGCGCACTTCCCGAACGCTAAACGTCCCTGCAATATGCCACTTTTTGAGCAACTGTATTAAAAAAGCCTTTTTATTTTTCTGTTTTTTATAATATAGCCTATGACACTTAGCAATAATGTGGCTTTCTATTGGTGAAAGAATTTTTAAAATCGGTTTAGTAGATCCCGAGATTACCCCTTACAATTTAACAAATATACAAACACACAAACTTTACTTCTTTATAATATTACTAGCTGACCCGTGCCCACTTCGTTGGGCATAATTTTTTTTAAATATAAAAGTTAGTTAGTTATATGCTGTTGTAAAATTTTTTATAGGCATTTTCAAGCTCCACATCTTTTTTCTAGAACACAAAAATATATCTAGGCGGAAATGCTGTGGTAGCTGGAATTTTTTAAATATTTTAGTACATGTCACAATGGATAAAGATTTTGAACCTACATACTTTGAATATGTTGACGTATGGGAAGTGCTCTATTTTTTTTTTATCTTTATTTTTAATTTTTTACAAAATTTTAGTATTTGTCATAGTTGGGACTTCGAACCAAATTATTTTTTATTAGCTGAGGTATGGGCGATAGTGCTGCGGTAGCCGGAAATAGTTGATAAGGAGTTTAAACCAAATTATTTTTAATATGCCGACGTATGGGCGGAAGTGCTGCGGTAGCTGGAATTTTTAACAATGTTTTAGTATTTGTCATAGTTGGGACTTCGAACCAAATTATTTTTTATGAGCTGAGGTATGGGCGATAGTGCTGCGGTAGCCGGAAATAGTTGATAAGGAGTTTAAACCAAATTATTTTTAATATGCCGACGTATGGGCGAAAGTGCTGCGGTAGCTGGATTTTTTTTACAATATTTTATTATTTGTCATAGTTGATAAGGACTTCTATCCAAATTATTTTTAATTAGCCGACGTATGGGCGAAAGTGCTGCGGTAGCCGGATATCTGTAATAGTTAGACATATGCTGTCGCTGACTTTTTTGTGGATGATGATGTTTTCTACATAATTGTAGTACATGATTTCTTTCTATCATCAATAGTTTTCGCAGCGCACGCGATGTAAGGAATTTCTTTGGTATTTTTTTTACACCTTGGGTTACATAATTGAAGTTTTAGTAAGGATCCCTAATTATTTTGAAAATATAATATAGCCTATGACACTCAGCAATAATGTGGCTTTCTATTAGTGAAAGAATTTTTAAAATCGGTTCAGTAGATCCCGAGATTACCCCTTACAATTGAACAAATATACAAACATACAAACTTTACCTCTTTATAATATTATATAGTATAGATTACTAATTACTAATTACTATAGAATATTATATTATTCTCTATATTATTAGTATAGATAGTATTGATTCGCTGCACCATCTTGTCGATTTCTAGATCTTATTTTACTTATGTTCATTATTGGCGGAGAAATTGTGTTACATACAAAAAACTACATCCAATTTGAACCTATATTCTTCAAACAGGAACGTGAATCATTTAGAATCGTCGTATTTTCTAGTTGATTCAGATATTGGTTTAGCTATTCATAGTTTGTAGTTGAATATCAAACTGGAATTCAAAAGCGTGTTTACATGGAGTTCGGGCTTGAACTCTTGCTTTGAGGGTAGTATATTTCGTCCGTGTTAAGCAGAAAGGTATTATGCCACAAGGCGGCCATTTTGAGATTCTGGCTGCCATTTTGAGATAAACGTTTTTTAGCGATATATTACGAAATATTTCAAAGTTAACGTTATTTGCCTGTCTTCAAACCGAAAAAATAGTTACAAATCGTGTTTTTCGATCCGACCGATGTGGCGCGGCTGGCGAACGCGACGCGAAAGGTTGCAGGTTCTATTCCCGCCCTGGGATAAATGTTTGTACGTTCTGCAAATATTTATTCCAGGTGTTCTGGGTATCTAATTTGTATAATACAAAATATCTATCTATGTAATGTATTGTTTTAAGTATGTCAATCTTCTAGTACCCATAACACAAGCTCTGCTTAGCTTTGGGTTAGATGATGTTGTGTGGATTGTCCAGCATTATTTATTTCCACATTACAAAGCATTTTTTTTACAAATTCGTGACAAATAAAGTTTCGTATTGCAATTAAAAATAAAAGGATTAACCTTTAGCCCCATACAATAAGCCCGAAGCCCTTTTAACATGAGAATCACACACTATAGGTACCCTACACATATAAAACCACAAATATTGGAAAATTACTTTGAGCGAAAATATCCCGTAGGCCACTCAGTTTTCAATACAAATACATCAAAGCAATAAGGGTCTTATTCCTTTGATATCCAAATACGCAGATTAGCTCTCTTAAATCAGAACAAGTTTTATAAACAGGTACTTACTTAGATTTAAGAGGTTTTAAAAATACAAAGAAAAAGATTTTTCATTTTAGTTGACAACACGAAGCTTTATTTAATAATACGTTTTGTAATACGATAAATTAGTAAATAAAAAAACGTTTTACGAAATCTCTGTAAGTAAATACAAATATCGAATGTCAACTTGACTTTTGGCTTGTTCGAAAACTTGTAAAAGAAATGAACAAGTGAAAAGAAAATGAAATGGATATGATCTAGCAGATGTTTTTTTATATGGCTTCTATCCGTCAATCATCATCATCATCATCATCAACCTATATCAGTCCACTGCTGGACGTAGGTCTCTCCCAAGACGCGCCACTGAGCCCGGTCTTCGGCTCTTCTCATCCAGTTTTTCCCAGCTACACACCATAGATCGTCGCTCCATCTCGCCGGAGGGCGTCCTACACTACACAATGCCTAAACGCGGTCTCCACTCCAGTATCCGTTTGCTCCAACGATTGTCGGTTCTTCGGATAACATGGTCAGCCATCCGTCAATACGATAGATATATGATATTGCTAGTGTCAAATGATATTACTTGAAAAAATTTCTAGTCAAGTCAATCAACCGCAAGTTGGTCATTTGTTTTCAAAATGGCGGAGAATTTCTTCTAACTATTCTTAACTAATATTAAGTGTATCGATACCGGAAAGTTGACTTGGTGTTCTATGAAACAGGTTTTATTACTCAACCTTTGGGCGCTAGCTCTCTTATCTACCATCCTTATATTTATTTAGATTTAAAGTTACCCACTGTATTCATCATCATCATCATCATCAACCTATATCAGTCCACTGCTGGACGTAGGTCTCTCTGCAGACGGGCTACTGAGCCCGGTCTTCGGCTCTTCTCATCCAGTTTTTGTCAGCTACACTCCACAGATCGTCGCTCCATCTCGCCGGAGGGCGTCTAGCCGTAGAGTGCGTCCGTTGTAGGGTAGACTGGGTACGGTTGTAACGGGGTACGATTGTAACAGCTTAAATATTTTAGAAACTATACGCGGTACGGGAAGGGTACAAGGGGAGAGTCATGCGGGCTGCAAGTCCCGACATGTTTCTCAGTGTTGTGTCGCACTCCGCGCGCTCATTACGTGTACAGAGGGGGCTATTGTGTTTTGCCGAGCAAAAGTAAGTAATTTTGATGAATTTCTTTATGATTTTATTTGATTGTTTGTGTAATAATCGTATTTAAGAATTTTAACTCATAATTGTTGTATTTTAGAGATTACACCACGCTGGTTCGATTTAGTATAGGTTATTATGTCACATGCCTGCGTACATGTTGTTACCAAAATGGTGGGGTGGGTGCGGTTGTAACATTTTTTGTGGGTACGGTTGTAACATTAGTTTTATAATATTTTTTCATTGCAGATGCCTAGAAAACGTATAAGAAAGACTTCAAGAGGTGAAAGCGACTTATTGTTGTACAAAAACGCTTATGATGAAGTCAAAATAGGAGCTTCTTTGAGGCGAGCTGCAGATAAATATGGCATAAACTATGTATCTTTATTGAGATATAAGCGAAAGAGGGATACTGCAAATGAAGATGACCATGACCAGGAAGAAACTGTTAGAATGGGGTACGTGGCTCACAACAGAGTTTTCACAGATGATCAGGAGCGTCAATTGTCAAAATACCTGATTCGTTGTGCTGATATATATTTTGGTTTCTCCACAAAGGAGGTAAGAAAATTGGCGTTTGAACTTACCATCAAATATAAATTGAAGTCTCCGCCCACATGGATTGAAAATGAAATGGCTGGAGAGGAATGGTTTCGTTCGTTTATGAAAAGAAATCCAGAACTAACAGTGCGCGCCGCACAAGCTACAAGCCTGTCTAGAGCCACTAGTTTCAATCGAACTAATGTCGATGCGTTTTATGACAACCTTCAAATTGTTATGGACAGGGACCACTTCGAACCTCAGGACATTTATAATGTTGACGAAACTGGAGTTACGACAGTGCAGAAGCCTGACAGAGTTGTAGCAAGACGTGGTACGAGGCAGGTGGGTGCACTTACCTCTGCCGAACGAGGCAATTTAGTTACACTAGCATTTGCAGCTAACGCATTGGGCAATGCAATTCCACCAATGTTCGTATTTCCGCGGGTTAGATACCAGGACCATTTCATCAGAGACGGGCCAGTGGGGTCAATTGGTACAGGCAATCCATCAGGGTGGATGCAAGATGAGCAATTTATTGTGTTACTTAAACATTTTAAAAAACACACGAACGCTTCTCTGTCACATAAGGTGTTACTAGTATTGGATAACCATTCGTCTCATATACACATTAATTGTTTAGACTTTTGCAAAGAGAACGGTATAGTACTACTATCATTTCCACCCCACTGTTCCCACAAATTACAGCCATTGGATCGCTCTGTTTATGGGCCTTTCAAAAAAGCGATAAATACTGCCTGTGATGCCTGGATGCGGAATCATCCAGGTAAGACTATGACTATATATGATATACCAAGTATTATAACAATAGCGATGCCAATTGCGATTACTCAAGCTAATATTCAGGCCGGATTTCGAAAGACAGGGATCTACCCATTCAATCGCGAATTATTTCAAGATATTGATTTCGCACCCTCGTTCGTGACAGACAGGCCAAATCCAAATGCTACCGAGGAAGTGGCCGAATCTAATCAAAATAACATCGGACTTGGGACTGATGATGAAACACTGCCGCTTTCACCTTCGTTATTAAATGAAGACCAGCCTTCAACCAGCGCAGTAAATCCTGCCGAGCCTGAAAGAAGAGCATCTTCAACCAGTACAGCTCGTCCACCTGAGCCTGAAAATGAAGCAAACGAGATTCAAGCGGCAATAACGCCACCCAGGCCTTCTCCTGTAGAAAACAATCAAGAGTCACAAGTTATAATACCGAACCTGGAACTAAATATCTCTCCTCGTGATGCTACTATACCTCAGGAATCAGAAACTATTCCGTCCACTAGCAGGAAATCTGTTTTCTCGCCTGAGGTATTGCGGCCCTACCCGAAAGCTCCTGCTAGAAAATTAGGAACTAAAGGTAGAAAAACCAAAAAGTCTGCAATCTACACAGACACTCCTGAGAAGGAAGCAATAAGAAAAGAATATGAAGAACGACAGAAGCGATTGAAAACTAAACAAACGAAGAAAAAGATATTTGAACAATCCACCGGGAAGAAAAATAAAGGGAAAGGTAAAGGAAAAAAAAGCAAGGCTAACACACCACCAGATTCATCATCAGAAGAAGAATATTATTGCCTTGTTTGTCTAGAACCGTATTCAGCGAGTCGATCTGGAGATAGCTGGATACAATGTCAAGGAGGATGTAAATTATGGTCTCATGAATCTTGTACAGAAGGGAGTAGATATTATATTTGCCATAATTGCGGTGAGTCTGATTAATTATAAGAAGTTTTTTTTAGTTTAGAGTCAAATCTTGTTGATTAATGATTATTTGTTACTTAATGATTATTTTTGTTTGGTCGTTTTGATTAAGAGAATATAGAAGAAATATTGTTTTTGTTGATTAATATAAGTTTAACTCTTAAAATAAATAAAAAGACTAAAGTAACATGTGCCTAAAGTTTTGTGATATTGTATAATTATTTGTTAAAGCGCAAAATAATAATAAAGCTGATTTAAATATGTAAATCGTTCATTATTTCTGTATGTTACAATTACCCCCCAGCACTGTTACAACCGGCCCTGGCATGGGGTCGATTGTAACAGTGGTACACAGTTTACAAAACTACTCATATCTGTCAAACTAATTTACTTGCGCCTCTGGTTTCGCTATCAGTGTAAAGGTAAATGACTAGGCTGTCATCTGAAATGCTTGAATCGATGTTCATACCCATAATGAGTATGCTGAGGGTGATCTAATAAAAATTGTTACAACCGTACCCAGTCTACCCTACGTAGCCAGGGTCAGTTGGGATGGGCAGCCTTCCGTAGCCCGGAGATTCTTCGCACCCCCTGCTCCGCCATTTCCATGACCGCCGCGCCCACTGTATTAGCGATGCATTAAAATAAGTGAAACGACTATACTACATTCGATGACATATAAAAAAAAAATAACAGTAAATGTTCTTTCTTTTATAGAACTCTAAGCTAACATAGAACGAAAGATAAATGAAGCATTCACTCGAGTGAATAATCACTTGAGTCCACCTTAAGCACTACCAAGGTAATGTAAGCGAAGCCAGAAAAAAAAAGTTAATCATGTATGCCATATATAGCGTTCCGAACGCACGATCAAGTCACAAACGTCAAACGACTGACGATGTACACTCGACATTACGACCCCTCTTTATGATGTTGTACTACTATACAGGGTGCAAAAATAGTAGATAAAGTAAAAAAAACTGAAATTCGTCTATAATAAAGAGACGAATGTTTGAAGACATAGTTGACTCAATTACTTTAGGATATTACATTTTTTGTAATTATTCTAATGATTTAATTAATAGTTATATATTCATTAGCTTTTTGAGGCCCGATCACTAATAAATGTGATAGTCGTAAACGCTTTTTTCCATTTTTTTCTGCATTTCTAACATTTTGGTTACCTTGCAATTGGTCGCGGTAGAAGATCTTTTTGTAGCTTTTTTCTTGTTAAATTAAATTGTCCTTTGCTATTTTACTTTGATTTATCTGTTACTTATTTTTTCTTTTGCGTTTTTTTAGTTATTCTAGATAGTCCTATTGTCATGCAAAGTTCCAGACAGATAGAGAGATAAACACCCGTATACTGTGTCTAAAGTTCTGATCGGAAAAGTTTAAATACCAGTATTGTTACACCCTGTATAAGTAGGTAAGTAACGTATGTTTGCACAGCGGCTGTATATTAGCCATGTTTATATTTGGTTTTACGAGTACTTTTCTGTGTGACTTTGTATAGCGAGTGCAATGCAGCTTCGTTTTTAAAAATAGCTTTTTCTGTTCTCATGTTTTTATGTTGATGAATAAGTTTTAGAATATTAAACCGTTTTTTGGTTGAAAGTTATAAAAGTGTAAAGAATTCTGTTGAATTTCTTAAAAATGCATAGCGTCGAATTCTATTTTTTTTATTAGCTAAGCACTGTAATATAGTGTACCATGATTTTGTTTATTTTTGCTTTTACTAGTTACGTTTTTAAAACAACAAAACAATTAAAAACCACTGGCTATATCGACAAAGAATGACAACACTGCTATAACAAAAGCATATAAGGATTTTTTATTTAACCAATTTAATACTATCGATAATCGAATTATTAAATAGAAATAAAAATCGAATTGCTACCGCCTATATCCGCCATTATGTCGTCACAGATAAAGAATTTGGTGGGAAACGCGCATCATCGTGTCAGTCAAAATAATGTAAATAAAATATTTTGAAAGATAACATGTTAAGCTTCTTAGATTAAAGCTATAAATAAAAAAGTCCTATTACTGAAGCATACGTGATGAGGTTTTTTTATTCCACCACTTTAATATCATCAATCGAATTGCTAACGCCAATATCCGCCATTTTGTCGCCACAGACAAAGAATTTGGCGGGAAACGCACATCATTGTGTCAATCAAATGTGTTCCTGAGTTTATGGTGATTGACTGGCACGTAATATGGTAACGAAGTATAAATCATATTCTTTTAGAGAAATATTTCTGACGATTCACTGATATTATTTAGGCTAACATTTATAATCAAACTTACAGGTTCAAATCAGGTTGGTGAAGGTTTTAATACAGTAAACAGATAAAAATAAGTACATAAAGTATTTATTTTTATCTTTTTATAGTTTAAATATAACTTTATATCTTTATATTATTTTTTTGTTTTAGTTAGGTACTTATACTAATTGTCAAGCTGATAATATTTATAGGTACTAAACTCAAAATATTAATTGTATAAAATAAAAATTACACAGCAAGTCATCTCATTGACTTGCTTGCTAACATTCAATACCACACACGTAATTTCAAAAATAGGATGTAATCGATCGGGGTCTTCAGCTAAGTTTCGGCACAAACCTTCACCAAAAAAATATATTTCAGCAAATAGTGATTCGATTGAACAAAATACGTAAGTGGGTATGTAATTCTGCTTCACGGAAAAACGAAAACAATCCTAGAAAGTGGCTCGGTATCCGAAATAAACGTTCAAACTAAAACCCAGCTCATATGAATACTCCGCGAATCTCCTTAAGAATTCCAATAAAATAAATAAGGCCATTCCTCTTGCGGACTTTGGAAAATGGCCTCCGCATGTCTGAACAGGAATATCTACTAATAATAACAGTAAAACTGTGTCTCGTTCATGTGGCTTCGAGATATTGCTTTCGTAATGTTTTCCGTGTGAGTTTAACGTGGGAGATATCCGGCTTACACTTACGACACGATACCCGAGGGCCGAGTACGAATAAATGTGACTGTCGCAAACGTATCGTAACGGTGAGGTGAGTGACACTACACGTTGACGCTCGACTGCTGAACGTTATAGCGTCACCGCGCAGTGTGATAACGTTTACGGTTGTCATATTTATTTGTGCTAACCCCTTTGCTTTCTTTACATCATGGCGTGACGTATTATAGCTTGCAAATTAGCAATGTCTTACATTGCAAGTTTGCAAGCTATAATAGCAATATGTAAGAATAGGGAGCACAAAAAAAGAACTAAGATATTTATCCACTTTGTAGTCACCTTTATTTATCATTATAAATTACTATTTATAATGATAAATAAAAATTATAATATTTTAATGATAATTATGGTCTGTATAGTAATACAGACCATAATTATCTACTTAATTAAATAATTAAAATATTAAAATATTTCACAATGAGTCATCGCAGACAGTCTGTCGTGTCGGCATCGTATCGGTGTGAATTAACAAGATATACCAAAACTATAGCAGAGTTTAATTTCATCGTGTTTATTTCTTTTTTAATATGGTTGTGAATAAAATATTTTGCAATATTATGGCTGGCACGTGCGTTATGCATGACTGTCTAGTCTGCTTCGACATAATATTTTATCATACATTTTACAGTCTTTTTATTTACTTTTTATTATTCTGAAAAGCGAGGTAATTGTTTAATAAATGTGTAGATATAAATGGATGATAAAAATCTAATTAACAGATTAATTATACTATTCAAAAATTTTCCAGTATATATTTCTGTATTCAGAGGGCCTAGTACGAGTTTTGCACATGCCTACGAACGTATCGCCTTCGTATCGCAAGCCACCCATTTTGTATGGAAATCCAAGCTTCTCAAGAAATCTGCTAGGGGCGCTGTTTGGATCTCCATACAAAAACGGCGGCGCTCGGCGATTGCGTCTCTACGATTCGTGTGTGCACAAACTCGTACTTGGGGTACGGTTGCTATATTTTATTGTTTATGACCTATGGTTTCCGATCCCTCTACTTTTCTCTATACCTGGCCCATTCCCGATCAAAGGAATCCAGGTCAAAAACAAGCTGCTTAGTTTGGAACTTGAGTACGTTGTTGTGTAACCTACAGAGTCCGGGGGTAAGCACGAATAAATGTGACGACCGTAAACGCATCGAAACTGACGTTGTTCAGATTCACTGCGCGTCTTCTTTGCGCGTCAACATCAGCTTTAATATCGTACGATGCTGCGTTAGCGCGCATTGTATCTTAAATACGTTGCGTTTACGATTGTCACGTTTATTCGTCTGAAGTGCTCCTAATCGTACCCCTTCGTTTTACACGACGCGTTCACGCTAGCTCGGCCACCGAACATCGCAGTGTAACCACGCCGCGTTAAGGTGATACCTCTCGCTCTAGCGGGAAATTCAATTTTATAGGATTTTTTTTATTGCGGCTGAACTGTTACATCTTTTACTAGTTTAGGCTATTTTGCGAACATAAACAATAATTTTCTGTGTAACCCTGAATGATAAAACTGTTTTCAGCAGTAATTTAATTAAGTAAGCTAATATAAAGAACCAATCTCAAAAATTGATACAGGGTTACACAGAAAATTATTGTTTATGTTCGCAAAATAGCTTAAACTAGTAAAAGATATAACAGTACAAAAAAAAAATGGTTGTCTGTAAAGTTGGTTTACTGACGATAGTTGAACGTGACAACGAACGCAAAGGCCGATTGTGCTTCTTTGTCGCTTGTTCCGCGCTCTCGCTTGAACTTCATGGAACGCCTCAGAACGCTTCATGAGTCATGTTTTTTTGTGCGTGCAGCCGGCTCTATCGAATTATAAGACGTTGTCACGTCAAAAAACCCTAAAATATTGAATTTCCCGCTAGAGCGAGAGGTATCACCTTAAATGTGCTAACGTTACGATACGTTTACGATTGTCATGTCACATTTATTCGTACTCACCTCTGCGCAACAGTTTCCCGCGAACGTTCATATTTTATGTACATTTACATATGACACCTTATAAATAAAAGGACGAAAGTTTACCCAATTTCAGCTTTATCCTTTGATATTAATTGCGCTGAGTTTACTCAGTAAATCAAGTGTAATGTAAACAAACACAGTAGCTCTACCATGAGTTTTTACAATCTATACTCGCTAGCGTCTGTAGTTAAAAAAATGTATGACGATTTGTACAGCGCCTCTAGCGGATAGTTGGGTACTAAAATTCGTAATGTGCTAATATTTACGTAACTACTGTAGTAAAGTCAGGCGATTTTACTGTGACTACTCATGGTAGAGGTACAGCAAAGATGGGGATGATAATGTTATTTACGGCCTCAAATTTACCGTACATTTTTTCCGGTATTTACCGGTGGCGCGGAGGTTAGGAAGCGGTTTTTTTTTCACATACACTAAGTAGTAGAAGTATATTTTGTTGAGTGCACTGACTGTAGCATTGTCTTGCTCAGCACGTCCTCTGAGGCTGATAACTTACCTTTTGATGCTGTTATTTTGTGCCTATGATGTTATTGTGGAGTGGAGATCGCGTTTAGGCATTCGAAGTGTAGGACGCCCTCCGGCGAGATGGAGCGACGATCTGCGGAGTGTAGCTGGCAAACACTGGATGAGAAGAGCCGAAGACCGGGCTCAGTGGCGCGTCTTGGGAGAGACCTACGTCCAGCAGTTGACTGTTATAGGTTGATCATGATGTGCTGTTATTATTTTGTGTATTTTTTGACGTGACAACGTCTTATAATTCGATAGAGCCGGCTGCACGCACGAAACAACATGACTCATGAGGCGTTCTGAGGCGTTCTGAGGCGTTCTGAGGCGTTCCATGAAGTGACGTTGTCGCGTTCAACTATCGACTTTACAGACAACCATTTTTTTGTTATTGTCGATACAGTTTATTCTATTCTATGATACCTCTTTATGAACACCTAAAGGTAAAACTTAAAATAATAATGCCTCAATTGTTTGTATTATAAGACTAAAAACTACTAAAATGTAAAATAGAAATAGCTCAATTGTTCAGTTTTATATCGTAACTAGTAGTACGCCCCGGCTTCGCACGGGTAGCCTATATAAAAAATATCATTATAATATAGCCTATGTTCAGCACAGATAATGTAGCTTCACAACAGTGAAAGAATTTTTGAAATCGGTCCAGTTTTTTCGGAGCCTATTCGATGCAAACAAACAAACAAACAATCAAATCTTTCCTCTTTATAATATTAGTTTAGATTTATTTTTGTGTAAGGCGTGGCAGTCGGTTTTATCTTTTGTTTATGTTATCATTTTATAAGCAAAAACAATAACTCTTTTTAAGGGTTGGAATATAAAAATCTCACCCCTACCGCTTAGCGTCATCGGTATAAATAATTGCGGGCGCAACCCCTACTTGTTTTATCTTTATGTCCGCGATACGTGTACGTGTTCCACACTGATTTTAATACTAACGTGTTTTATTTAAGGCATTTTTATTTGGGTTTTACATATTATTGATATTTAAGTAATATTTATATAACGTTTTACTTTTCTAAATAAAAGTTTGTATAGATAAGTACAATAAAACATAGATGAATAAAACAAAGGATTTTTATAAAATGTTAGAAAAATTTGAAAACCCTGAAAAAACCTTATTTTTGTGTTTTCTGTATGTTTTTATAATAATAAGTAAGTATCTTATCTTATATAAAAAAATATACATATATTTCATTATTTTTGGTCATTAAATTAAATTATATTTTAACACAAGACCACTTAAAAGGCTTAGAGTGTTTTAAAGTATCTTTTAAGTAGCGGTACGACCTACAGTCTAAGGAAATGACTCGTAAATACTTAAATATTGAGTAACTTGGCATAAATTATTTCAATATAAATACGGGGTAGAACTATTCTTGACATAAAAATACTTAAATTCTTTATTGTACAAATATAAAAGCTTACAAACTAGAATTACGAAAGATATGTAGGTACTTACATAGGCGAGCTTAACCCTACTAAGATTTTTCTTCCAGCAAACCTTTGACGCTAAGGAGAAGTTACAAAAATGGTACTCGTTCCATAATATTACAGCATGCCACAGAATAAATACTTAAGTTTAAACATAAACTCAACTGCAGGGGCAAAATCTAGCTACAATTCAGAATGGTAATTTGGCATGTCACACTCTGGATCGCCTGTCCCGAGGCTATTTAACTTTGTAGGTTAATACCTAAGGTCGCCGTGATACTCCACTTAATTAACTAAATTGAGGATACTTTCCGTCACGGGTATTTAAAACTTTTGCAAAAAGTGTTTTTTTAAAGTAGCTTTCCACATTCATCTAAATACTTTTTTATATAAGATTTACTGTTTAGTTTTAAATCTTCGCGCCCAATGCACTTTTATTGTTGTAGCTTGTGTTATGGGTACTAGAAGACTGACATACTTAATACAATACATTACATAGATAGATATTTTTATTATAAGTACATATAATATACCCAGAACACCCAGAATAAATATTTGCAGATCGTACAAACATTTATCCCAAGCCAGGAATCGAACCCGCAACCTCCGCGTCGCAGGTTTAACTTCGCCCGCCGCGCCAAATCGGTCAAGAAGAAGCTTTTAAGAAGCTTTTTAACCATATACATATATTCGAAAAAAAACATACCTATCCAATAGCAATCTATCTACTACCATCCGTTAGTTATTTATAGAACCTATCAAAGAAATAGCTAGGTAGTAGGAACTTCAATAGGTCACGTTCTCTATTGATCAAATATCGGTAACGGAAATGTCAAGGGGACAAAACCCCATTAAAAATTAAAGGAAAAACCCTCAAAGGTTTTTAATTAGTGTTTCAGGGAAAAAACTGCTTACAAGAAAAAATAATAGATTATTCACGTTATTAAAAAAAATTTGTTTGTCGAAAAACTACTTATTGATGTTTTTCAAACGTGTTATTTTAAATAATGTGTCTATAAACCCCCTTTATTAAAAAAGGAGGTTTATTTTGGGACTATGCAATTACCTGAATATATTATATAAGTATCTTAAAATATATTAATTAACAAACAAACTTACATCTATCAAATTTACTTAAACTTACGACTATTATTTACAAAACGTACATGGGTATATACAGGGTTACATGGAAAGTCGTGCTAGATCCGTTAAGGGCGTGGAGTACTCATCATTTCTGACTTATTTTACTAACAAACACCCCACCCTAAACTTAACCCATTTCGAGATATTCGACTTTTAAATTTTTATTGAAAATTGCTGATTTGTAGGCTACTATATTTTTTTTTGTTTTGTCTGTGCATCTTATTATTATTATTATTGCATTTTTACATGGGTAATAAGATGCTTTAGGGCGTCAATCATTAAAATAGTGCATAAATGAATTGAATAGATCGTAGTAGACAAGTGAAACTTATGAAATAAAAAAATATTTTATAAGTATTATTTTTCTCTAAAGGATATCTAAAAAAAATATTATGGCACTCGTTCGGCGGATGTTATAATAAATATCTACGTTTCAACAGCTATCTAACGACGTATAATAATCTAGGGTTTGTTTTACATTTCGTGGAAAAAAGTAGTTGGTACGCTCCAGGTTGCAGTTCTAAAGGTCCCGCGCTTACTGTCCTTCAAGTTAAGACGCACCGTGCGAGCGAGACATGTGAAGATTTATGTAGATGCGAATGATAGAAAAAATGTGTAGAGACCGACTAGGGTTGGGAATACAACAGAGGATATTGTTTTTTTAGGGTGTCAGTCTGCTTTTGTGCTTCGTACCTACATAGTGAATGTGATATCGTTTTGCTCTTTTTCTCAACTTGGCTGTGATTCTGAACTATTTCTTCTTATTTTTGACTACTGTGCTCGTTAACCAGATTTGTACCTGTGATACGGAACTGTTGAAAATGACGTCCTACACACCTGAAGAATATACTGATATGCTTATTTGTCTCTAGAAATAGTTCAGAATCACAGCCAAGTTGAGAAAAAGAGTAAAACGATATCACATTCACTATGTACGAAGCACAAAAGCAGACTGACAACCAAAACAATATCTCCTGTTGTACTCCCAGCCCTAGTCGGTCTCTACACATTTTTTCTATCATTCGCATCTACATAAATCTTCACATGTCTCGCTCGCACGGTGCGTCTTAACTTGAAGGACAGTAAGCGCGGGACCTTTAGAACTGCAACTTGGAGCGTACCAACTACTTTTTTTCCACGAAATGTAAAACAAACCCTAGATTATTATACGTCGTTAGATAGCTGTTGAAACGTAGATATTTATTATAACATCCGCCGAACGAGTGCCATAATATTTTTTTTAGATATCCTTTAGAGAAAAATAAACCTTATAAATTATTTTTTTATTTCATAAGTTTCACTTGTCTACTACGATCTATTCAATTCATTTATGCACTATTTTAATGATTGACGCCCTAAAGCATCTTATTACCCATGTAAAAATGCAATAATAATAATAATAAGATGCACAGACAAAACAAAAAAAAATATAGTAGCCTACAAATCAGCAATTATCAATAAAAATTTAAAAGTCGAATATCTCGAAATGGGTTAAGTTTAGGGTGGGGTGTTTGTTAGTAAAATAAGTCAGAAATGATGGGTACTCCACGCCCTTAACGGATCTAGCACGACTTTCCATGTAACCCTGTATATATATAAAACATAAGAAACAGTTGAGCTATCTACAGACCGTAGCAAACGATCTATAGATAGCTCAACTTATCCAAATCAGTACCAATCGGAAGCGTACCCAAGACACTGGCTGCATTGCCGCGCTGAATAGCAATGCTTATACGCTGGGCCAGATACTCACCAACCCTCGGGTCACGCGTCAAACTACTTATCTCAAAGTTTAATTATTATTAACAAGAGTGTTTTACTACAACTTTTTTGGCGTAAATAGTTTGTTACACACATAAACATTTGAATGCATATGATAAATTATTTGATGTAAGTTTAAACAGTGTTTTATGAATAAAAAACTTCAAAATCTCTTTAGTCGGAAAATTATGTACTTATTAAATTTAAATAAATATATATATATTTATATAATAAATAATAAATGAAATACGAATTGATTTTATTTCATTACCAACTTCTGCCGTAAAAT
This sequence comes from Ecliptopera silaceata, assembly GCA_932527185.1. Taxonomy (NCBI): domain Eukaryota; kingdom Metazoa; phylum Arthropoda; class Insecta; order Lepidoptera; family Geometridae; genus Ecliptopera; species Ecliptopera silaceata. Next base: position 1,408,878 of record OW052210.1, read on the forward strand.
AAAAAAAATCTTTCTTATTATAATATTTGTTTGTATATACAAAAACAGACGATAAGTATTATTGAAAAAAAGCTACGGTACTTTTCCACACGATATTTGATTTTTTTCTATTGTATTGTATTCGAAAAAACACGCTTTTGAAGTCAAGCTTAAGTAATATCAAAAATATTGTTTGTTATCTTTTTGATACTTGAGTTCGTATCAAAATATTGTAATGATGTACTTATACATCAATAAGATCACGGGGTCTGTAGCTGCCATTCAAAATTTGTGTCAAGAGAGACTTAGGGATACACTCGCCGGCTGTCTTGCGGCACATTGTTTGAAAATTGTAGCATATTTTGGGCTTGAAACCTGGGTGAGCTGTGGCACATTTTTTTAAACCTGATTAAATTTTATTTATATGTATTGTTTTAACTTTAATGGTAATAAATAACGGTAGGTACATACTATAACGGCGATGAAAAAGTCTCAGCACGTATTAACCTTGTCTTTCCTGTGGGTAAGGCCGACTAGAGCTGAGAGAATGGTATAGATAGGGAATGTGCTACAAACCTTCTCTATGTAAAATAAGTCCCAGGCACTACAGCGTCTCGTATATCGAAGAATAGGGTAAAATGGCCCATAACGCTATATAATTTATCTAGATAAGATACGAAGGCCTAACTGGAAGGAACTTCCTCAAGTACTTTAGGCAGCTTTTTTAATTACTTATAAAAGTATAATTAAAGCATACGCAGCCTTGAAAGTAATAAATTACCTTTTAAAAAAAATCGATAACATATACAATTGTGATTCACAAAGAACCTAAAACCAAAGTTCATCTTTTTAAATCAAAATGTGCTATAACAACGTCCGTTAACTGTACTAAGTATTAGATGTGCGAAACCGAGGTATGGGTCCGTTCAGGGCCTCAGATGTGTCAAGTGTCCTAACCCAACGGGTTTCCGTGTTACATGTCGATGTCATCTATACAGACTCATGGCAGGTTGTTAGACAACTTTTTTTTAATATACTCTGAGACTCATACGGAGAAATAACTTTTTTTTCACGGACGATTCAAATAATAATTTTATCGTTTGGAGATCATCATTATTTTGCTTGGGATTTTGTGAATTCAGGTCGTTAATATTGGCAGTTTTATAATTTATGCAGATGTTATCGTTTTCTAAAATATACTTTATTTAATTACTACCGCAAAAGCGGTTGACCATGTTAATAGTTTCAAATAAAATTATAACAAATACTATTTTATTATACTTAGATTTTAATACATTACTTAAAAACCTTCATATTCTTGTTACTACAACTCCTGAAGTTACAAAAATGGTCATAACTCAACTTAAAGTCCAAGTGAAAAAGTTACAACTTGGCGTGAATCTGTAAAGGCTTTAGAGATCAATAATAAAACCAGCCTACCATAAACGGATGCCTGGAGGAACCGTCAAGAACGTTGTAAAATTAACGACCAAATACTTGGATAGTTCGGTCAAATACACTTCAGAAAGGTTAAAGTTGAGGGTAGTTTGAGGAAAGTCGGGTTCAAATTCGGGTTTTGACATAGCTTTTCAATTAAAACCCTGATGACATTTGAGTCGACTACCTGCTTGTAACTAACTAGCTATTAACTATACGGGGTGGGTTTTTTGAGAAGGGTGGTTTGATGGTCAACTCCAAAAGTATGAGTAAAAAAGGGAAAAAAGGATTAATACGTTCCCTCGAAATACAAAAGTTGCAATAACTGCATATATTTGTTTTTTTTGTCTATATACCTATTAGGGCGCCTTCAAATTAGCCGCAAATAGTCGCGCGGAGGCAGCGCGGCTGCAGCGCTGCGGCCGCGCTGCTGTCTAAATCCATATAAATTAAAAACGCGCGACTGCAGCGCTGCAGCCGCGCATCAGTTCATCGATCGACTAGTGACGGTCCAAAATCCTTTTTCTTTGAAATAGTAACACTAACAGCAGTGTTTCTTCGTCAGAGTCCATCGTGAAACAATATACAACACTATGATTCTCGAACCAAGCTACAGCAGCGCGGCCGCAGCGCGCGACTATTTGCTGCTAATTTGAAGGCGCCCTTAGGGTGGTATTTTGATAAGAGTGGTGATGACCAAGTCATAAACTACAAGAAAAAATGGATATCTTGTATTTTAAAACAATAGATTCTGTTGCTGATAAGGATCAGTTTTTGGAAAGGACATGCTGATAAGGATAATTTTTAACACAAAAAAATCATTAACGTTTTGCCTTGACAAAAGTTTATTCTTGGAGGGAATCGAACCCACGACCTACAACACGGAAGGCAGAGCTAGTACCAAAAGCTGTGACTATTTTAATAATTTGTAAGTAAGATTCATTATATTTTTATAATATTGCTTGACGTGTTTTCAAATTTTTAATCAAAATCTTTATTTCTCAACTATACGTATCGTTTCGATATCGATTGAAGTCAGATTTATTTGTGAAGAAAATTACTTGTCAACGTCAAAATATCACCCAGACCAATAATTCCAGTCAATTTCAGACAAGGGATAGCAAATTGTATGTACCGGATATTGGGTATACCTCAATAGGTACCGTCTATATAAATTCGGAGGTTCAAGTCTGACCAAGCTAAGTCTGCATTTAAAAATCGCGTAGAATTACTTTACATAAAACGATTCTTTATAATCATTGTGATTTTACTGAATTTTTACTTTCACTGAGATGAGGTGGGAATCGAACCCACGACCCACAGCATTGAAGGCAGAGCTACCAACTGAGCTGTGACGCCTGTCTTCGGTATCATCATCCACAGCCCGACTTGACCCACTGCTGAGTCTCTCTTGGCTCTTTCCATTTTCTTAGGTATATTATGTACTAGCTGGCCCGTGCCCACTTCGTTGGGCATAATTCGACCGTTTTTTCTCCGATTCACTTTGCAAAACGGACTACCACGTAAAAGCCTTTTTATTTTTTGGTTTTTTATATAACCTATGACACTCAGCAATCATGGCTTTCTATTGATGAAAGAATTTTTAAAATCGGTTCAGTAGATCCCGAGATTATCCCTTACAATTTAACAAATACACAAACTTTACCTCTCTATAATATTAGTATAGAATAAACAGTTTAGAAAATCCGATTGGTACTGATTTGGATCAGTTGAACTATAGATCGTTTGCAAGTCTGTAGATAGCTCAACTGTTTCTTATGTATTTTACATAACAATGTGCATTTTGTAAATAATTCGATAAATAGATAAATAAATAAAAAGTTTAGAAAATGTAATATAACAGTGCGAACGAAGTCACAAGACTAGACTAGTGCTAAATATGCGTTCATTGAAACTTTCCGCCACAAACTCCAGCAGTAACTTGAAGAACTACGATCTATAATAATGATGAATTACTTTTCCCTGGCTAGTGGCTACTGGTGCATGAAATAAAGTTATTTTTTCCTATTAAGTACATATAGACAGGCGTCACAGCTCAGTTGGTAATAACTCTGCCTTTTATGCTGTGGGTCGTGGGTTCAATTCCCACCTCATCACAGTGAAATGCTCTTTAGTCAGTCTTCTAGTACCCATAACACAAGCTCTGCTTAGCTTGGGGCTAGATGATGTTGTGTGGATTGTCCAGCATATTTTATTATTATTTATTTATTATTCAGTATAATCACAATGATAATAAAGAATCGTTTTATTTATTAGGTATATAATAATAACCTTATATAATTAATAACCTAGTATATAATAACCTTTTATGCTGTGGGTCGTGGGTTCGATTCAAACCCAGAGCAAATGTTTGTGTGATGATCATAAATATTGGTTCTGTCTGGGTGTTACTATGAATTATATGTATGTATTAACAAAAAAAAGTATATAAGTATTCTATCAGCAATCTAGTACCCATAGTACAAGCTTTGCTTAGTTTGGGACTAGAGTATGATGTGTGAAATGTACATGAAAATTAATATTTATATATATTAATTAGTTACGTTAATCACTTAATTTTTTCTGCGTAAATCGCTCTAATTCCTGAAAGCCAAGGCCAATTATCCCAATTTGTTTGACAAGTCCACACTCATCAATTTTAGATGCGGATTCGATGCTCGCGAGTAATTCAGCGAATGACCGATTCATACTAGTCATCTATTAGATTAATTATTACACGCTTTACCGACATATTCATTTTTAGTGTTATTTCAGCGGAATACTAAATTAATTAATATTTTTTACTTTAATGTGATTTTTGCATTATATAAGATGATCATGAAGACTAGAAAATCCCAAAAGTTTTAAGTCGATTAGTGGATGAGATGCGAAATGAAACAACCTCGAAAATAGACGTTTCCAATATTTGTAATTCTCATTACCCAAAGGTTAGCTGGTAGATAATGCTATTTTATAGCATTAAGTTTGCCTGTACACTACTTTGAAGGGTTAGCGACTCGTGGTCCCACTAATTTGACCCACTGGTGGGACAGTGTGTCGATTTGAAGTGCAGTAAAGAATTTTCTATCTGCCTATATATCTATAGTTATTTCCTGTTTTAATTATTAAGTCAATTAAACAAAATGTTTTTATTTTAAGTATTATATATACACCAAATAACTTTATCAGTTATAACTTTAATACACCAAATGACTTAAGTATAACTTTAAGCAATTACCATTATTTTGTTTAATATTACACGTAGTATAAAGCTCATTATTGCTTGCAGCTTTGCTTTTTATAACGTCTAGTATGTACCTAATCGTTAGCGATACAAGTCGAGGGAAAAACCACAACTAGGAGCACACAGCAGCGCATTTAGTGCAGGAACGTGTGGGGCACATTAGTGAACCTGTCCTAGGGCGGGAATCGACCTTATTAACCGGTAACTTTTAATTGGCCTTCAGATTTACTTATTTTTACCTACATAGGCTTTTTACCTAGCTGTTAGTTTTTCTATTATAAAATAAAATAAATAAATAATTAAATAAAAACTATAAAATAAATTATTATTTAGTGACCTTTCACACAATGTAGTCCCAAAAGTCCTATGTTTGTTTTGTTACTAAAATTTTCGGGAAGAACTTTTTAAGTTGCCGTTACAGCTCAGTTGATAGTCTGCCTTGTATACTGTTGGTCGTGGGTTTGATTCTTGAACGGTTGTGCAATACACACTTATATTTTTACTATGTATTCCATGTATATTTACAACAAAAATAATTATATAAATTTATATTCTCATGGTACAAGCTCTGCTTAGTTTGGGACTAGAGCTTGATGTGTGAAATGTTAATATGACTTATTATAACATTTCATTATTTCAAAATGTCTGGAAGAAATCGCTCTCAGCGATAAGACCGCCCATTGTACTGAATGTTTTTATTATTTTATGTGATATGTGATTCTTTGTGTACAGTAAAAAGTTTATCTACTTAATAGTAATTAAAAAAAAAACAAGTCCAGGACTAGTTTCCCAGCACTATGCCAGTGAGATCATTTAGCATTTTGTACCAGCAGTGCCAAGATACCGGCCCGCTGGATGCGATTCCATCTGTTACTAGTTACTGCTGATACATGCTACATGAAAGAGCTTCTTGGCACTAGTTTATTTAAATACTCATTACCAACACTATCTACCTCAAAATATATTTAAAAAAAGTCGATGCAGTTTATTTTTAAAATTATTTATTTTAAAGTTCATCATCATCTTCCTACCCTTGTCTCACAATATGTGGGGTCGGTACAAATTTATTTCAAATAATTTATTATAAAGTTAAAATCATTAAAAAGGTATTAAAAGTATCCTGTATACTTTTGCGCTACATCATCAATACTTTTTGTAAAGGTTATCTTAATCATTGGAAAAAATGATTTTTGTGTGTATTTGTAGAATCAAATATAGTAAAATCATAATGATACGGAATCCATATTTGATAAGAATATTGTATTTATGATCATTATTTATTTAAATTTAAGTAAAATGAAACTAGCACATGTTTTTGTATTTTAACAGCTCAGTTATTCAGCTCAACTAGTGAGCTATACAAAACAGATCACTTCAGCTCACAATTTTGTGCCATCAACTAAAACTAGTGCTAAGGGTACAAGATTGCTACTGATTGGTGCCTGCCAGTTGGGTTGTAGAAACCATAAATTATGTACAAGCAACATACTCAGATTATCCACTAAATAAGAGCAATCAAGTACAGAACTGGCGGCATTAAGATATACCCTTCATTATATTTTTATCACACAACAAAGAAAACCGACTTTAATAGTCTCTAACAAAACGCGTCTAGGATCTGCCAAAATTTGGCAGCAATAAATGCCAATAAATATTTATTTATTGGCATTTATCAATAAATAAATATTTATTTATAAATAAGTAAATATTCGCGGATATTCTCACACATTACATACACTCTAGTCCCAAACTAAGCCATTCAAAATTACGGTAAGTATATTGGATAAATATTCACGGAAAAATGACATATCACACTCTAGTCCCAAACTAAGCAAAGCTTTACTATTGGAACGAGATTAATGGTAGAATACTTATTAAAAACAATTAAAAACAGTTGAACTATCTATAGATCGTTTGCAACGGTCTGTAGATAGCTCAACTGTTTCTTATCTATTTTATATGCCTATGTATATTTTGTAAATACTGTAATAATTGTAAATTTGTTTGTGAATAAATAAAAAAACACTTCCGTTTTTAGTAGACTATACTACGTCACGTCTACGTCGACTACGTCACTCCTCAAAATAAATTAATACGTAATGATGACTTAAAGTCAACGCTAACATTTTATAAGATAGGAGGAAAAAAAAATATTAGAATCATTATACAAGACTAGACATGTGAGTAATCTTTTAGAGTTCTGTATCTGATCCAGTTAATCTAACCCATTGGTGTTCGTGGTTCATTGGGCTGGGAATACATTGGCGGCCGTTGGAAAGTGTGCACCTGCCTTAGTGCGCCGTATTTTCAGGCAATGGCTTTGAGAAGAATGGGTGTGTACACTGCCTTACGTAAACCGGCGGGTTTTAGGATACGGGCAGCGTTTTTTAATTGTTATGTTAATTGTAGGTACCTAATGTTGTTTTGAAAAATCTATTTATATCTCAAGAGATTTATAGTGATATTTTGTCTTGTCACTAATACTTACTAAATAGTAGTACATTATAGTAGTAAAAATGACACACTTGTATGTTGTTATTACTACTAGTAGTACATTCCTCCTCCTCCATCATTTTGTATGCAGATCGGACTTATGCTTAGTAGTTTTTAAGTAATATTTAATAATTACTTAAAAACTTACGGTCTAGTCTAAAATTTAGCAGACTTAATGTCTTGATTACCATACGTAATGATGACATAAAGTCAACGATAACTTTTTATAAGATAGGGGGTTAATATTTAACAATGACTTGTTCAAGTCGAAGTCAGGTTTTTTTAAGTTTTTAAGTTTATTGTAGTCGTTTGTTACGGCCGTAAGATAACGTTGGAGTATATTTAAGATAACTTTAACTTAAAGTTCGTTCAAGCGTATCTCACTTTTGGAGACTGGGGCTTATCTATAGTCACAAGTTGCAGTATTTATAGATTATTTGAACCAACTTGTAAGTCTCCAGAGAGTTTGGATACCTTATTACTGGATTTTGAACTTTACGGCTCAAGGAATAGGTATCACATTTAAAGGAGTAACAGCTTTGAAATACAACTCTGTTTTCTTCACTAACTTGGAAAGTAAGCTGTTTTAAAATGATCCATGTTTGTATAAGGATAAGTGATATTTTACTTTGAATTGGATACAAAATGTATCTAGTTTCGCGTTACGGTTCAGTTGGTACGCTCTGCTTTCCACGCTAGGTCGCGGGTTCAATCTCTAACAAAGACAAATTTTATTAAAAGATTATCCGTGATGTTTCTAGGTGCTATGTATTTTTTTTGTAGGTATTCCTAAAAGTATTCTAACAGCAAACTAGTTCCCATAGTACAAGCTTTGCTTAGTTTGGGTCTAGAGTATGATATTATGTGATTCGCCCGTGAAAATTTATTGTGTTTATATATTTCACTAAATTTTGTTTTTGATCTGTTGAAGACTAGAATACCTACCTACTTTGTGTTAAATATCCAGAAATTAATTTATAAGCATTATGCGGAAGCAACGCGGACGTGACGCTGACTGCCTCTTGAACCCAAGACTCTTGTTTATCAAATGATCAGAAAGATTTACGGCACTTGAATGAAAACCAATTTATTCGGTTTGAAAAAGAACCAGGTAAATCTCTAAAAAAAAACAAATGATTGCGAAAGTAAAATCTTTTTATTGTCCATTTCTCGGCGCGGAACGAGGGTAGAATGATAAAGCCTCGCCTACGCAGCAATGCTCCAATTTGAAACTGCAGGTAACATACGCTATCGACTTGTTTTATCTTTAAATGTATCCTTTTTCCAACGAAAAAAAAAATGAAACTATCATGGTTTTGAACATAGTTTTTAGTATAGACGGTTTATTTACCATGATTTGTGAGTTTGATTATTTCCCGATATTTCGGCACAGTTGCATGCGCCATGATAAATATCATGGTAAATATCCCGTTTATAATGAAAACAACGAAAAAATAAGGTGGTTCTCAAGTCAACATGTATATTTCTTTTGTTCCGATCTTAAAATTACTCGGTTTACTTACATACGTCTAAGAACGTTATAATTAGGATAGAATAAAAAAGATTATTAATTTTAGCTAAGTATTCAGTTTTTTCGTTGGTTCAATTTTTAGTTCAAAAGTATTATCTCCTATTTATTTTAGATAAAAAAATCACGATTGAATGTAATATTCAAAATGAACTTTAACAATCTGATTTGCACTTGGCAGGTTTTTTCTTCGTTTTAGTTTAACAGATCGCAGTCCGACACACACTTGGCCGGTTTTTTTTATCGCGCATCACCCGCTCTGTGTAGCTAAGGCTTTACAAAGCAGCTGAAGTCGAGCTTACCCTTTTTAGAGCAACTTAATTAATGCTTAATTAAAAATTGTACCTTGTAGATCGTAGATTACCTAATGGAATAGGATAAGAGCCTCGGAGCGTTGGGAATTTAACTACAGGTGAAACTTTACTCAAAATCGTTTGTTATAAAGGTGCTTTTTCACTAGCCACATACAAGTTTGTTCAACTCTTATATGCCTAGTCAAGAAGCACCTTTCAACTCTTATGTGGCTAGTCAAAAAGCACATTTATACCGGTTGACATTTATTTATTAGATAGATCGCCAACATAGTGCACATCATTACAGCTGAAAAAATAATAATAATAGGCTAAAAAGAATAAAATCAAATGCCACCACAGTTATACGCGAAGACTGCATGCTTAAGTTAGAACGAGTAACAGCAAAAATACTTAAAAATAACTTTAACATAACAAGAAATAACAGCGTAGTCATTACATCAAACACTAACCCAAATTTTCTTTCTTCCGTAAAACCACAAAAATTTAGAATCGTCTTATATACTATCGTGATAAATACTAGGTGATTCTAGGTGCCAGTTCCACGCAACTAGAAGAACGGGCAAGAAACTTTAGGAAGCACCTACCTACTTAAATCTATCACGTAATACGGGTTTTACGTATAAGGTGTTTTGATCTTATTTGATGAAACCTAACAAATTATAAGACGAACGGAAACGTCTTTGTTCTGAAGGTCAAAGTAATTAGCTCTAATCGTTTAAATTAATTATGTTAATTAATCTCTTTTTTATTAGACTTTTACGTATTTTGCTAAATGTCAAGTCACTTTTGAAATAATTCTTATTATGTCAATTTATCGTCAAGTCACTTGTCATTTGTTTTAGAGGAAAAAAATAGTTGGATACGAATCCAATCAAATGATAATCTAACTAATATTATAAATGCAAAAGTTAGTGTGGATGTATGAATGTATGTTTTTTACTTATTAAAAACTACTGAATGGATTTTAATGAAACTTATCAATAATTTGGCGTATCATCAGAATAATACATAGGCTATAATTTATAAAAATGTTTTGTGTATTGGCAAAAATATAATGATAGTGAGGCAAGCTCGCGGGCGCAAGCTAGTAATCAAATTATGATAGGTACTCGTATTGCATAATACACTTTTAATTCAATGGTTTATACTTTTAGCCCCGGTTTTAGGAATTTTTCGTTAAAATTTCAGCAAAATTAACAATAAAACTCAACTTATCAAAAAAACAACTAAATAATTAAATGCTAGTTTCACCAAGAAATCAAATAACTGAAATCGCAAGGAAATTGATGTCAAATAAACTACATGTCATGTGTCACTGTCAGGTATGACATTAAAGTCCTTGTCATCAAAGAAAGTTCCAAAATAGAAAATTACATTTTCAAGATATAAAGAGCTTTCCAACTAAGCTTAAAGTAAATGATTATGGAAATTAATATTAAACAAGGCTACGAAAATCCAATAAAATTTCACTTGTCATAACCTAACGGAGAAGATTTAAGTAGATATTGTTTTAAGAAATTGATATATTTCGGAAATAGAAAAAATAATTTATTTTCCTTTCAACAACGTGGTAAAAATAAAAAAAAGTATAGAAAGTAGATCATTGATCTCTGGTTTGTTACAATTTTTCCGATTCCAGTAGCTCTACCATGAGTTTTTGCAATCTATACTCGCTAGCGTCTGTAGTTAAAAAAATGTATGAAGATTTGTACAGCGCCTCTAGCGGATAGTTGGGTACTAAAATTCGTAATACTAATATTTACGTAACTACTGTAGTAAAGTCAGGCGATTCCTTCCATTCTGGGTCGTGGGTTTGATCTCCACCGAGAGCAAATATTTGTGTGATGATTACTAATGTTTGTTCTGTGTCTGGGTGTTACTATGTGTATAGTTAAATAAAAGTATATAAATATAAATAAATATTCTATCATCAATCTAGTTAATAATGCTTTGCTTAGTTTAGAACTAGAGCGTGATTTGTCCGTGAATATTTATTTTGGAAACTAATGAATTTCGATTTAGTCAAGTGCGTTTGCAACCATAATTCATCAGAGATAAGTCACATATTTAAACCATAAAAACATACTGCAGTCTATAAAAATAAAACACTTTTTACGCTTTTACGCTTGTCATAAAGATTTTAAGCTACCTACCGTGATTTCACACATTTTCATGGCACTTATATTTTTATGTTGTAGATGTGCGCTAAATTTCTAAAACGTGCTAAGTTTTAAATAGACACTTATCATCATCATCAACCTTTATCAGCCCACTGCTGGACGTAGGTCTCTCTGCAGACGCGCCAATGAGCCCGGTCTTCGTCTCTTCTCATCCAGTGTTTGCCAGCTACACTCCGCAGATCGTCGCTCCATCTCGCCGGAGAGCGTCCTACACTATGCTTGCCTAAATGCGGTTTCAAATCCAGTATCTTTGACTTTCTTTGTATATTTGAATTTGTTCCATCATTGCTTGAGCCCTGGCTACTACTGAAAGTCAGAAGCCATCGACAGACGGATTTAATAAAAATAATAAATAAATAAATAATACTGTACAATCTACACAACATCATCTAGCCCCAAGCTAAGCAGAGCTTGTGTTATGAGTACTAGAATACTGACATACTTAATACAATAGATTACAAAGATAGATATTTTTATTATACATATAAAATACCCAGAACACCCGGAATAAATATTTGCAGATCGTACAAACATTTATCCCAAGGCGGGAATCGAACCCGCAACCTTCCGCGTCGCAGGCAGACCATCGCCCACCGCGCCACATCGGTCGTCAAGCAAATATCTGTTAAATTTTAAATATGCCTAAAAATGCCAAATTCTGGATAATACACTAGCTGCAGCTGCATGCATATAATAATATTAACTCGAAAACATGTAATAGAGAATACATCGATAAAATATACGTAGATACCCTAAGAGTAACATGAAAACATCGACAAAATAATATCGATAAAGTGTATATCGATAAAGCGAATATCGATAAGACGTATATCGCACAGGCATGCAGCCCGGAAGCTAAACAGAATATCAGCGCTCGAAATTGCATTAGACATGTCCTCTGTATTACGTATTCAAAGATGTGTTGTGCTGTAGTGTTGGGACAGTGTCGATAAAATTAAGTTAGAATAGAAAAAAATGGAAAAATCTTTTAATTCTCAAAACATAAACTAGGTACTTACATAACAGAGGATAAAATACATAAAAAAACATGTGTGTGATAGGTGTATGTACTCATACAGTCCACATTACAAAATAATAATAAAAGAAAAAGAAGTAGAGGTCGATAACGTTAACGTTTTTGTTTTCAAAAAGTTTTTTTATCTTACTTATATAAAAATAAATTGTAGATGTTTTATTAAACATTACATTATATTTCTACAATAGAACTTAGCTGTGAGATATTATGCATGTATGTATAGGCTGTGGTTATATCATTACATTAAACAAGTAATCGGTTTTTTCCATAATTTAGTTGTGTAAAAAAGTTTACGAGAAAAATGAGCATTTCATTCACACATCATGTAAACTTACATTTCTTCTTCAGCTCCTTCTTACTGACTTTAGTTCCGAGTTATTTCATGTGAAAATAGATCATCGATACTTATCGATAAAAAAACAGTTAGTGCCCCTCCCTACTAAGTATATAGCAAATACGCTTTTGTATCAGTTAATGTGAAAAGGACTACAATGGCGCAGTAGTTACCAAACTACACTAAGGACTTGCAGAATTACAAGTACTTTTAAATACTTATTGGACACTTTAGAGTTTACTTAAATAGGTTTCGTAGAAACAAAGAAACATACTTAAGTAGGATTTCGATGAGATTTTGGAATCGAGTTTTTGAGAGGTAAATATTTCTTTCACATTTTCTAACAATATATAATGAATTTTATTAATGAGTTTATATCATTTTTATAACGTATTGTCTATAATAATACCTTACTCTTCTGAGTAGACTGATGTTAAAAACACGTGTAGCGTATTATTTATTTAAATAATATACATACATAAAACTATAATTTAAAGATTTTATTCATTAACTAAAAGTACCAATAAAGCACCCTGTATGTTAGGTTTCTATATCTTATTAGGTTTCTAGGCCAAAGATTGAGCTAAATATCCTATAAAAGTTTATTCTACTCTAAGCGTTTTTCAATTTTTCCCAATTTGTTTGCTTTCAAACAACGCCCAATTAAAATTCATATCGAAAACAAACACGCTCTGAACTGCTGCTACCTAAAACAAACTTCAAATGTAGTTCAAATTAGTTATTAGAAAAAAAGAAAAATAAATTCTGCTACTGCCTCAAAAGAAAACTCAAAAATGCGATGACTTAGTAAAGTAATAATTTATTTGCAAAGACATTTTCTTCTGTATCAAACAATTGTTGTAATAAGGATCATATAAAAAAACGCTAGGATCCAGGTCTAGTTTCTTGCCAGTTCTTCTAGACTCTGGTCGTGTGGAACTGGCACCTAGAATCACCTAGTATGTAAGACGATTCTAAATGATCCTTTTGATTTTATTGCATAAAGTAATTTTGACTTTTGACTTTGACTTTGTAAAGAGGAACAAACCATATCCATTAATACAAACTTTCAACTCAAACTAAATATAAAATCGTCCATTATTGGAACCAAACTAAGTTCAATTTAGATAGAGCTCTCAAATAAGGACCCAAAGAACCAACTATCGACGCCAACTCGAATTCACACTGAAATAAATAACCTAACCTCCTTGCACTTAAAAAGGTATATTAGGGTAAATAAAAGCCACGTTCCAAACGTCGCTAATAGAGTATTTTTTTTAAATTATATGTATAGCAGGGATCACCAATTAGTTTCGCTCGGGGTCCATTTTAAGAAATGAAATGTCTAAAGCGGTCCAATCATTTTATAAAAAAAAATTTTGAACAAAGGTAATTACGGAAATTACAAAGATATTGTAATTATTTACATATCAATTACAAAAGTGTATTTTTTTATTGTTGATTTATCTGTCTGAAGTTTGGAATGGAATATGCGCAAACTATTGACATTACTTGTTACTTTCCCCGGAATTTTTCGAATTAACATCAACAAAAATACTGCGTGGGATATATTTTTTCGGTCCGCATACAATGGGTCGGCGGTCCGTATACCGCGATCCGCCATTTGGTGACCCCTGTTATATAGAATAGAATTAATACAAGCTCAGTTGGTGGTAGGTTCGATTCCCACCCAAACATTTGTGTAAATCGCCTCAGAGTAGTTAAAAATAAACCACATACTATCGTCCGCCATTTTTCGTTATGTCCAATAACTATACATATTAACGAGATTCGCGTCGGTGTTACAGCAGCTTTACACTGGTCTTTATCGAGCAAGTCATTTGGCGAGGACCGTTACGTTTTACGAGAAACCGAATAGGTCGTCATTCAAGAGCATTCAAAAGCATGTTTCACTGACATACGATTTGAATGTGAATCAAGATTCAGAAATAGTGGTATGGTTTTCTCATCAGAACTACAGACTTTTTTATGGTGTGGTTTTATTGCGAAGTTTTGAAATGAATGGTAGTATGCTGTAATGTGCTAACCCTCAGAAATATTTTTATTCTCGTACGCAGAGGTATTTTTAGACCACATATGGTCCTGTCAGCAGGCTACTGCATATAAATGCATTACCTAACTGATCACGTTCACTGAGATTGTGTCTTGAGACAAAACAATGCTTATAAACTTAGTCGTTTTGCAGACTTTTTTTCTTTATCAAGGTTCTCTTGCATTTATGTATGAATTAAGACGATTCAAAATTGTCTTACAAATCTTTTATATCTTGTCTTTTATTTAGTAATAAAACACAAAGATTATTTATACTTTTGTGATATTACTGAATAATATATAAATAAATTATTTTTGACTTTAGTTAAATTTTAAATAATATTATTTACAGAGGAATCTGAACAAGTGTATCCCACTTTTCGGATCGTAGACGACACTAACTTGCGTGTTTGCTAGTATGCATAACGTATTGCTTGACATAGACACTACAATCCACGGCTTTTGATCTGGCAAACTAGAAAATTATCTGTACAGTCACGAGCATTAATTTGGGACCCTTTTCCATTAAATGTTGTTAGAATAAGGTCAAAACTTCAGTATGACGTATGACATACGTTAGAATATTAGCACTAAATAACGTCAGTTTGCCACACGATATTCAACCTTAGGTGGGTCCCAAATTAAAATTCGTGACTGTACCTAAAATATATTTTTTTTGTAGAAGAAATCAGTATAATATTATTTTTAGATAGAAAACTTTATTGCAATATGTGTATCGCTCAATAGATAGAAGCGCTACAAGCCATTATTTGTGTCCATTTATAACTTTGAACTCGTAATTTGATACATTATGATAAAAACACTTAGTTGAATTATAATTTTATTTATTCATAAACAAACTTACGACTACAAAATGTACGTAAGCATATAAAATACATAAGAAACAGTTGAGCTATCTACAGACCGTTGCAAACGGTCTATAGATAGATATATAGATAGCTATGCTTAGTTTGGGGACTAGAGTGTTATGTGTAAATTGCCCATGAATATTTATTTATATAGCGGCGAAATCTATATAAATAAAAATGAAACCCGTTTTCCGTTGTCACGACATAGCATGAAAACGGCTTGACCGATTTGGCTGATTATTTTTGTAGGATTCTAATACTCTGTACAAGTTTCTTACGGAAAAAAAATTAAATCTCTCTAAGGCGGTACGAAGTTCGCCGGTACAGCTTTATATTATATTCAGTTTTATATATTTTGGAGCCTATTATATACCGCAGGACATGACAATAGATCTTTCTAAGAAACCAAAGTCTCTTTTGTGGTGCCATTTCAACAGCCGTGATCGTTTATTTGAGTACAAGTGAAGCGCAAGTCTGCACATTCGCAGAACGTCTGCTCTCACAGCAAACTGCCACCTATCGGCAAGTAGTGGAACTCACATACGGGTACTTAGTATGAAGAGCTTTGCTGTGACAGACAAATACGAACATTTCTGAAAATATACCTAATATTTTAAACTATCATGGTTTTGAACAAAGTTTTCATTATAAACAGGATATTTACCATGATTTGTGAGTTTGATTATTTCCCGATATTTCGGTACAGTTTCATGCGCCATGATCACGGGTCGAATTTTTAAGATTTTAATTGAATAATTTCTGGAAATTATTCAAGTACATAATAGACAGACGTCACAGGTCGGTTAGTGTGCTATGCTTTTTATAGCAAAGCTAAAGCCTAGAAGAACGGGCAAGATACTTACGGCCTGGTTCCTACCGTTTTTTTAAATGATCCTTCTTACTAAGAATTACAATTAAATTAAATACTAAAGTTCCATTGCAGTTCCCTAAAAATCATCAAGATGTATTAATAAATTAATATTCACAAGAATTGCATACATCTCCAGTCTTGCTCTTGTCCCAAACTAAGCAATACTTGTACTATGGTTATTAGATGCTAAGATAAACTATTTATTTATTGTGTTATTTTAGCTGTAATTATGATAAATCATTTCAAAAATTGCGGCTAAATTTATGAAGTCTTATGTCATTATTTTTTCGTAATGGCATAGAATACATGTAAGTACATAGAATACATAAGAAAAAGCATTAACGTGAACAACAACAGCTAGTATAATTGCTCGAGAAATAATTAAAAGTAGCGAGTTTTACATACAATCTAGGCAATATGACTACAATCTCACCTGATGTTAAGTGGTGATGCGGCCGACGGTGTAGCGTATTCGTACATAAAACCACTTCGTTCGTACACTTTCTTCTTGAAATCGTTCATAAAATAGATTCTACTTTTAAGATGTCAGACTTACCAGAACACACATTTCATCGCAATGATATTTTAATAGGCATTTAAGCCATTAGAGGTTTATAAAACGATTATAAGAGGGAGTGCCTCCAATCCTCTTAAAACGGTTGTAACATTATATCAGCTAACGTGGAGCTCAGAGGTATTTAAATTCATGCTCCGATGAGTGTGGGACGTACACAAGTACTACAAAATATTCAAAATATAAGACATCAAAATATATTCAATATTATAATGTTTAGAGTTTTGTTGATATCAAAAATTATGATGAATACTTTTATTTTATTATTTATTTAATATTGAAAAATAAATATTTAGTATATACGTATTCTATTAGTAAACGTACTGAAACAGTGAAGTATTTGAGACACATTGCATCTCACTATCAGCTTTACTGTCGAACGTTGCAGCGTAAGCGCGCAGTGTATCTTAAATCCTCCAGTTTCATATACAAGATATGCATAATGTAGAACAAGATGGATGTGTCAAATGTCATGTACATTTGACATTTGACACATCCATCATTTGAATATCATCAGACATTTTTTGAATATTTATTAATTTAAACACGCTACAAAGATTCATTGCTATAGAAAACGTGCAAAGTGATCAATCGCATCGCGCCCATTACTTGGAGAGTTTTAGACAGAATGGTGGTAAGTCTCATGTACATTCGTACTCGTAGTTATAATATGATGAATTATTATTATGTATTATCACAAGAATCTTTTACAATCGTCTTACGTGATTCTAGGTGCCAGTTCTACGAATCACACTTGGCCAGTTTTATATGGTTCTCACAAAGAATCCAAAAACACACCTCCACTACAAAATATTTGTCTATCTAGATTTTTAAATTGAAACCAATCTAACCATGAGCAAATTGAGCAATCTCCATTACCGTTATACCCAACTACCTTCAATTGTCTATTGGAGAATTGAAATGTGCAATTTCTATTTAGACTGCAACTCGCCGGTCTTTATGACCGTGTGTCACGAGTAACAAATTGTTCTAACCCCCATTTATTGGCAGAATATCTTGGATCTACCTCCGTTTGTATTCTAGACCTTATTTCGTTGTGTTAAAGGTGATTTTTGCGTGAGAATAGTGTGAGATTAAATCTGTATTTACGTTCAATTCTACCTGTCCAGGAAGAAATGGAAATGGTTGTCGTTTTCTGTCTTGTGTTTGTATTTTCAGTTTAAAGCTGACTCTGGTTTTGATCGATGTTATTTGATTTGATACAAGTTGGTTGTTTTGGTCTGCTAATTAACTATTTCATGTTTATTTTGATTCTCCTTATTTTATTTAGGGAATATTTATTAAAATTGAGAATTCAAAATTAATTTAATTGTGAAAACGTTAATTTTTATTTTATGTTTAAATGTTACTTTTGTATAAAAAGGCAAGTAATAATTACTTTTAAATTATTGCTTAATTCAGGGCTAAATAACGTTGTCCATGAATATTTAATTTCCATGCATTTCAATACGGTTTTTGAGGAAAATATTACCAAAAAAGCCTTATTCTATCTCTTATCAATATCACAATATTGTTATATCTAACAACAAAATTGGTCACAAATGATAAAAAAATTAAGTGAGTATATAAGGTAAACATGACGACGCCACTTTGTGTAAGCTGTAAAAAGGTATTCCGGAAAAATTAATAAAAAAATGTTGTATTTATTTTAGAGAAGGATAAATATTACAGTAAGGTCTTGGCCACACGATGCGGTATATATACTTTGCGGTACGATTCCAGAGTGCTGTAACATATTATTTTGCAATCAGGAATTTACTACCGGTAAAAACTGGTTAAAACAATGGTTATTTGAACCAATTATTCATGTACTTACTTTAGGAAGTTAAACGCACATCACGTTTAATTAAGTAAAATTTGTCTGATAATACACTATGTATACATATTTGATGTCATATATGTTCATCACACAAACATTTGCTCTGGGTGAGAATCGATTCCACGACCCACAGCATAGAAGGCAGAGCTACTACCAACTGAGCTGTGACACCTGTCAAATGCCGCTAGTAGTTGTTTGATTCTCAATAGACTTACAGACCCTCTATCTTATAAAAAGTTAGCGTTGACATTATGTCGCCATTACGTATGGTAATCAATACATCAAATGTGCGCTAACTTTTTGTAAGATAGACCGCAAAATAGAGACATATTGGCCGCACATCAGTCTCAGTCCATTTTATATGTCTGTGGTTTATACAGTTGTAATGTTACAATCAATGTAGATACCGCACCGCGATGTGTGGAAAAGTCCTAAGTCCGGTACATTCTTACGAAAACATACTCAAGCATAAGAGTAAGCGGTTACTTTGAGGGTATTTACGTGCGTTTAATTTAATATTTTGTAAGCAAATACCAGCTTAGCTTCGAGCCAAAAGAAACGAGACTCTACTGAAGGTAGGCCTTTGTATCTAATCCTGATGTTTTTTATACAACTAACGGCCGGTTTCTCGAACGATGATCAACGAAAAAATCACATAATTACTATGTGTCAAACTCGGATCAATCGTGATTTGGGTTTCCAGAAACCGGCCGTAAGTGGTGATATAAGCCGTGCCCACCTGATGTTTTGTGGTAACCAATGTGTATTTCTGCGTAGACAAGCATTAAATCTATACTAATATTATAAAGAAGTAAAGTTTGTGTGTTTGTATATTTGTTAAATTGTAAGGGGTAATCTCGGGATCTACTGAACCGATTTTAAAAATTCTTTCACCAACAGAAAGGCACATTTGCTGAGTGTCATAGGTTATATAAAAAACCGAAAAATAAAAAGGCTTTTACGTGGTAGTCCGTTTTGCAAAGTGAATCGAAGAAAAAACGGCTGAATTATGCCCAACGAAGTGAGCACGGGCCAGCTAGTAATAAATACATGGACATTTCACACATCACACTATAGTTCCAAACTGCAAAGCTTGAACTATGGGAACTAGACTGCTGATAGAGATATTTTGTAAATACACAATAAAGAATACATAGAAAAATTTATTTACAAATATGGGCTTTGTATTGCCTAAAATAAAGTATTTTGATTTTGATTCATATTTTTTGTTTGTATTACTACAAATAAACGAAAAAAGTTATATAAGTACCTAGATATTAGTAATCTAATTCCGAGTCTAAAACTAAGCAAAACTTGTACTGTACAAGATTTGCTTAGTTTTGGACTAGATTGCGTTGTGAAATGTTCCTGAATAAATAAACTTAATAAATAAAACTAAAAAAGAATACGATGCTATCTTTTCTATTATGGATTTTAATTAACTATCTACGTTTGATGTTTTGAAGTAAATAAATAATGTAATGAAATGATCCTAGTAATTTTACAGGCGAATAGCAACAATGATAAATCATTGAAGAAATCTTGAAGACGACCGATGTGACGCGGCGGGCGAAGGTCCGCCTGCGACGCGGAGGTTGCGGGTTCGATTCCCGCTTTGGGATACCTAAATGTTTTACGATCTGCAAATATTTATTCCATGTGTTCTGGGTATATGTATAATGAATAATGAAAAATATCTATCTATGTAATGTATTGAATTAAGTATGTCAAAGTCAAAGTCAAAACTGCTTAATTCAGTAAAATCACAAGGATCATTTAGAATCGTCTTACATACTAGGTGATTCTAGGAGCCAGTCCCACGCGACCAGAGCCTAGAAGAACGGGCAAGAAACTTACGGCCTGGTTCCTACCGTTTTTTTAAATGATCCTTCTTACAAAGAATTACTATTAACTAAATTAAGTGAAATTAATTTAAACTAAAGTCTTCTAGTACCCATAACACAAGCTCTGCTTAGCTTGGGGCTAGATGATGTTGTGTGGATTGTCCAGCATTATCTCTTTTTCAGTGGACTTCGTGCCAGTCTCCACGATGGATGTGGAAGCGGTGGTGGGCAGACGGGCCAGCCTGCCTTGCGACGTGGAGCCCGACTCCCACGAGGACCGGGTCTACATGGTGCTGTGGTTTAGGCACGCTGGAGGAAAACCGTTGTACAGGTATCTAAAAAAAATAATTATAAGCTTTATATCTAAGAATTATCAAAATAGGACTACTCTGTAAGAAGTTATGTGTGATACATGAAAGTATTCGCGTCGACTTGACAACCTTTTAAATTTTTAAATGAATGAAAAAAACTGATGAATAAAAAACACTTGTAAGTACATAAAAAATAACACAAAAGCAATCACACATAAAAGAAATATATAAAAGAAATGTACAATGGGCGGCCTTATCACTCTATAGCAATCTGTTCCAGACATTTTTCCCAATTTTTACCAATTTTTTAGGTTACAATAACCATGCTGCACAAATAAAACAAAACATCAAAAAATAATATTATTTTTTATACTATAAAAAGGACTGCCAAGGATAAAGAGAAATGGAAGGGTTTGAGGGAGGCCTTTGACCAGCAGTGGGACGATATAGACTAGAGAAAAAAAAAGACACTCGGGGACTGCCGCAGTAAAGCTATTGCATAGCATTTTTTGCTGGATTACGCATGCGCAGTGTTAGGTTATTTTCGTTACGGAATTTCTGGATTCGGTCTCCACGCTCAAGGCCCGCGACACTATGCAATAGCTTAAAAAATAATCGCAATTTACATCCCCCTACCCTTTCATCTAGCCTAATAAACCCGAACATAGCAGTACAGTCCCGTCCCATAACTATAGATCTCTTGTCCCCAAAATCCCAAAGCACAAATACAAGTAAAACAGTACTTTAGGACGAAAATAACAAACAATTTGGAAAAGCCCACACGGAACAAAATTACAAGGAAAAGGACTAAACGTCTTAATCCCATCGATGTAAATTCTTTAAACAACACTAAACTTAATCGTCTGGTGCACGTTACCGAGAAATTGGAGCAAATATGGGACTGAAGAGTAGTGGTCAGCTGGCTATAGGGTGGAACGGTAGTTTGGAGGGCGTAAGCAAAATTTTGACAAAAAATAGCTATGATCATACCTTAGGTGGAGACCTTTACCGTGGGTACCTTTGCTCAGCAGTGGGAAAGTATCGGTTAACAAAAATAAATACCTTAGGTGTTTACTTATCACTTCTTCTCCTTTTATATGACTTAGCATTCAATACAATAGGCAATTCTGTGTGTCGTAAAAGCAAAGTAATTAATGTACTCTGTTTTTATGATTTATATAATAATACAATGAAATAATGTGATTTACCTAGCTGTATAGTATATAGTATATATGACGACCGATGTGGCGCGGTGGGCGATGGTCCGCCTGCGACGCGGAAGGTTGCGGGTTCGATTCCCGCCTCGGGATAAATGTTTGTATGTTCTGCAAATATTTATTCCGGGTGTTCTGGGTATTATATGTATAATAAAAAATATCTATCTATGTATTATATTGTATTAAATATGTCAGTCTTCTAGTACCCATAACACAAGCTCTGCTTAGATTGGGGCTAGATGACGTTGTGTGGATTGTCCAGCATTATTTATTCATTTATTTATTTAATACGTATTCAATGATTTTATTAATAAATATCTTATTTAGGTTTATATAATTACGGTTCCGCCCTCCAAAACTACCATCCCAACATACAGCTAGCTGACTACTTTTTTTTTCTGTAGCCTATATCGTCCCACTGCTGGGCAAAGACCTACCCCAAACCATTCTCTTTATTAAATTATTTTAACAGATTTTTTTAAATAATATATTGATTATGGTTCACAGTGTTCATACATACGTGACAATCTATAGTTAGATTAATTACTCTGAGTGCAAGACCAGGTACCGAGATATAATGGCGGGCCAAAGTATGCGCATTGTAAGAAACCGCGACGTCTATACTTAGCCGGCTAGTGTTGTGACTTACTATCGAGATTATAATCGGAACTATCGATCTTTAATCGACGTCAATTATTCAACCGTTTTTTGGGTTATCAATTTATTTATTTGCCTCGGATTATCAATGATATTAGAAAAGTTGGGTTTTTATTTGATTGAACGCTACTTTTATGTGTATTCTCAGATTGTCTTTGATGAACCGATTTTGATGATTCTATTTTGTTTAAAACATATTAGATATGGTCCTATTTCGACCAATTTGTAACTTATAGTTATTAAGTTATCCCTGAAGTCCATGATTATGTCGATGTCGAATCGAAATATATTTTTTTTTATTGACTAAACATTTATCTTTTTATTTTTCCTTTTCCACTACATATAAAAAATCAACTGAATACTGCAATAAGAAGTATGATAAAAACTTTTACTAATCAAAAAATTATTAAAAAACGATCTACTTTTTACACTGACTGTACTTACTTTTAAAAGCGGCAACATGTAATCAAAGGGGAAGAATGTCACTCATTAAGTTGCATAATGTACGAGATTGCTCCTTAATGAAGGGATATTGTGAGGGTATGCAACAAAAGGGGGTAAGGGGAGGGAACTTAAATGTTTAGATTGAGTTCTAGTTTAAAGAGGGGAGGTAACATGCACAAGCACTAAGAATCTAAATCAGTACTACTCGGTTTTTTTTTTTACACAAATTATAATTTATAACGTATGTGTTAATAGTTTTTTATTTTATCTACAAACAAACTTACGACTATACAGTATTTACAAAAAGCATTGCTATTTAGCGCGACAATGCAACCCAGTATATTGGGTACGCTTCCGATTGGTACTGATTCTGATGATGATGATGAATACGTTAATAGTGGTTCTAGTTTATGTATGCTTACAACACCGGAAGCTTTTATATGACAGCCTTCGAAATTCCGGACCGGATATAGGTCCAACCCTATATGCCAGCATGCAATCACATTAAATACTTTTATTATTATATAGCCGTTGCAGTCCCACTGAAGGGCAAAGGCCTACCTACACTCTTCGCGATTTAACGCTGTTAAAATGTTAGGAATGCATCAAGTTTATAGCACAATCTCCTTTATTAAATATCACATGATTTTATTTTACACAGATTTTTATTTTAATAAATAAATATTCTGGGACATTTCACACTCTAGTTCCAAACTAAGCAAATATGGAACTATAGAATGTACTATGGAAGTTAGATTACTGATACTAAACCTATATATATATATTTTGTAAATACATAGAATATATAGTGACACTCACAGAACAAATATTTATGTCAAAGTCAAAGTCAAAACTGCTTTATTCAGTAAAATCACAAGGATCATTTAGAATCATTTATGCTCAGCACACAAACATTTGCGCTGGGTGGGAATCGAACCCACGACCCAAATAGAAGGCAGATCTGCTACCAACTGAGCTGTGACCCCTCTCACAGTGACAGTGTGAGCGTGCATGCATATGGGCTCGTGGCTTAAGAGGGTGCTACTTGTCCCACATTAGCATAGCCCGGCGAAGGCGATCTCTTGAGAGCCCTACGGCACATGACACGGCCTAAGTAAATATTGCAAGATAAGCTTCGATATTACTTAAATACAACTTATTTTCATAAAAGATATACTCGTATAAATAAATACTTTCAAAGAAATATTGAAAAAATTCTTTCTTAAATATTAAAAAAATATTATTAATCGTCAATCGTTTGTATCGAACAAGTAATAAATAAAAATTTCGATATAAAATCATATTTTTAAGCGTTATTCTAAAAATAGGAAATTAATGAAATTTGCTATAAAACCTCTTTATCTGTTAAACAAAAATATAAAAATTTGAGATATATTATTTTTTATTTTATTGTTAGTGGTTTAGTTATTTTTTTTTACGTTTGTGTGGCAATTCTCTGTCTAAATTATTTTTATATTTATACTGAACAAATTAATTGATTTTGATAATTTTTCAGTGCTTTCCTCACTTTAACTTTTTTTATAGGTCCGACGCGGAACGTTGCGGGTTCGATTCCCGCCTTGGGATAAATGTTTGTACGATCTGCAAATATTTATTCCGGGTGTTCTGGGTATTTTATATGTATAATAAAAAATATCTATCTATGTAATGTATTAAGTATGTCAGTCTTTTAGTACCCATAACACAAGCTCTGCTTAGCTTGGGGCTAGATGACGTTGTGTGGATTGTCCAACATTATTTATTTATTTATTTAAAAACTGACATAATTGTTGTACTATCTCATATAGATAATTCCAAAAGTTTCACCAATTCACTAGTGTATCTAATATTCGCAGCGGTTCAATCATGCCGACATCACTCGGCGTATGAATGCCGGAGGGCATTGCCAATATCCAACTCCATTTTAGCTACCTAACTATGTCTACGTAATCTACCGCAGAGACACGTAAATACAATTTAGTATTATATTTCTGGGCGTCTAGTCGAAGCGACGCGTGACCCGAGGGCTGGTGAGTATCTGGCCCAGCGTATCAGCATTGCTATTCAGCGCGGCAATGCAGCCAGTGTCTTGGGTACGCTTCCGATTGGTACTGATTTGGATCAGTTGAACTATCTATAGATCGTTTGCAACGGTCTGTAGATAGCTCAACTGTTTCTGATGTATTTTATATGACAATGTACATTTTGTAAATACTGTATAGTCGTTAGTTTATTTGTGAATAAAGTATTTAGTATTTACAAAATGTACATAGGCATTAAAATACATGAGAAACAGTTGAGCTATCTACCGTTGCAAACGATTTATAGAACAATGAGATACACTGCTTGTCAACATCAGCTTTACTGTCGAACGTTGCAGCGTTAGCGCGCAGTGTATCTCAAATACGTCACGTTTACGATTGTCACATTTATTCGTACTCAGCTTTCTGTAGCTTTACCATGAGTTATACTAAATTTACTACACTCGCTAGCGTCTGTAGTAAAAAAAATGTATGAAGATTTGTACAGCGCCTCTAGCGGATAGTTGGGTACTAAAATTCGTAATACTAATATTGACGTAACTACTGTAGTAAAGTCAGGCGATTTTACTGTGACATCTCATGGTAGAGGTACAGCTCTCTGGAAACGATTTAGCGTTAGGATATTGAGGTCAACGTATTTTGCATGTTGAGTACATTGCGGGCTTTAGAATTGAATTGGGCGATCATACTGCGTCGGAAACGACAGTAATGTGTGCTGTACTTTAAACGTTATAACATACTAGCAACCCGTCCCGGCTTCGCACGGGTAGACATTTTAATACTATTAGGATTACCTATACAACCATTACGTATGGTAATCAACACATCAAGTCTGCGCTAACTTATTATAAGATAGTCCGTTCGTTATTTAGTTTAAGAGAAAACCGAGTCGAATGATTAAAAAAAAATTAAGACTGGACTGTATTAATTTAGACGACTGTATTATTGAAACAATAAATTCTGTTGTAGATAAGAATCATTTTTCAACTTAGCGAAACTTGTACTATGGGAACTAGAGTGCTGATGGAATACTTATATTTTTTTTTGTAAATACACTCGAGAGCAATGAATCCGGGTCACTTAAAGAATCCTAAAAATCTCGGAAACTAAAAATGCTAGGTTAATGCAATAAATTGTATTTAATAGACAATGTAATACTCCTTAAATGAAGGTATTAAAACTTCTTAGTTATTGTAAAGTTATATCATAAAAAAATCAAATTTG
This sequence comes from Ecliptopera silaceata, assembly GCA_932527185.1. Taxonomy (NCBI): domain Eukaryota; kingdom Metazoa; phylum Arthropoda; class Insecta; order Lepidoptera; family Geometridae; genus Ecliptopera; species Ecliptopera silaceata. The sequence goes on from OW052210.1 coordinate 1,435,368, forward strand.
AAAAAGGGCCACTTTCGAAGATGGAACTACGAAATTACAGCATTTGGTTTTGCTTTTGTTTGTAATCTGTCATTTATGTGGGTACATAAACCATGTTGATAGTGCTCTATATTCATTATTCAAGCTGAAATTATGTCGCTTACGCCTGAAGAATGCACCAGAATACTTACAATGCTGGAAACCGGCCGGAGTCAGCGCGATACAGCCAGGACTGTCGGTGTGTCGCTGTCAACAGTACAAAGAGTTCTCCGACGTTACGAAGAAACTGGTTCTAACCTACGCAGACCAGGAACGGGCAGAACCAGGTGTACCACAGCACGAGAAGACCGATACTTGGTGAACACCATGCTTCGAAATCGCTTTCTCACAGGAACTGAACTCACCAATCAGTTTCGACGCCTCGGAGGAAGTAACCCAAGTGCATGGACAGTAAGACGTCGGCTTGCTGAATCTAACTTAAAACCCCTTAGACCTGCAAACGGCCCTAAACTGGAGCGTGGGCATCGTATTTCGAGACTAAGATATGCCCAGAGCCACGTAAATTGGAGTATTGAAGATTGGTCAAAAGTTATGTTCTCCGACGAATCAAAATTTATGCTCTACAAGCACGATGGAAGACACAGAGTGTATCGAAGACCAGGGGAAAGATTCAAGCAAGCATGCATCGAAGAAAAAGTAGCCTACGGTGGTGGGTCTGTACTTGTGTGGGCCGGAATTTCTTCTGAAAGTCGCACAGAGCTGGTGATCATAGAAAACGGCTCTTTAACTAGCGTAAGATATGTGGAAGAAATCCTCAATGATCACGTTGGTCCATTTATGGTCAATTTAGGTGAGGATGCTATATTTATGCATGACAATGCCCGACCTCATACAGGTAGGATTGTGAATGACTACCTTCAAGAGATGAACATTACTCGTATGGAGTGGCCAGCGTGCAGCCCGGATATCAACCCGATCGAGCATGCTTGGGACGAGCTAGGCAGATGCGTAAAACAACGAAACCCTCCCCCAATCACGCTTCGTGAGCTCAAAATTGCTCTCACAGAGGAATGGGAGAATATTCCCCAAAATCGTATAAGGAACTTGGTGTACAGCATGCCAAACCGCGTAAACGCAGTAATGGAAGCACGAGGAGGCAATACGAAGTATTAAAATTCAAGAAAATCGGAATAAAGTTCAAAAATTTCATGTTTCCTATTTTTGTTTTAAGGAGAGATCAGCAGTTTTTTTCTTTATGTAATTTTGTGTTAATAAAATGTATGGTGACTCATATTTTTTTTACTTTCATTTAAGGAGTATTACATTGTCTATTAAATATAATTTATTGCATTAACCTATCATTTTTAGTTTCCGAGATTTTTAACATTCTTTAAGTGACCCGGATTCATTGCTCTCGAGTGTATATACATAGAATACATAGTAACACCCAGACAGAAGAAACATCAATGCTCATCACTGAATCGTTTGTTCTCGTTGAGAATCTAACCCACTACCCATAGCATAGACAGCTACTACCAACTAAGCTGTGACGCCTGTCAAAGCTGTAGAGCACTAACATGTAAGCTACTTCATACGGCATCAGTTATTTCAATCTAAAAACTTCAAAACTGACTACCAGCATTCTCGGCTAAGTTATAGTCAAGTTAAGCCTCGACCCTATTTACATGCACGCTTACCACTTTAATCATCAACCTATACTATCCACTGCATAACATAAGACAGGCGTCACAGATCAGTTGGTAGTAGCTCGTAGTAGTCGGAGGTTCGATTCCCACCCAGAGCAAATGTTTATGTGATGTTAATTATCGTGTTTTGATTAGCTTTGCTTAGTTTGGAAATGTGTGAAATATAAATATAAAATAGATATAAATAATGCTGGACAATCCACACAACATCATCTAGCCCCAAGCTAAGCAGAGCTTGTGTTATGGGTACTAGAAGAATGACATACTTAATATAATACATTACATAGATAGATGTTTTTATATCCAATAGTATTTAAGAGTCTGTGTAACACGTTTGCTTATAAGTAAGGTCTATTCGGTCTATTTGGTCTATTTGGTCTCGTGGAACTGGCACCTAGAATCACCTAGTATGTAAACGATTCTAAATGATCCTTGTGATTTTACTGAATAAAGCAGTTTTGACTTTGACTTTGACTAAGTGCTGCTTCATGCGCGTATATGTGGCTGGACCTTAAGTAAGCTAAGTATATAAAAAGTTCAACGTTTTAATGTTACTTCAGTACCTCTACCATGAGTTGTCACAGTAAAATCGGCTGACTTTACTACAGTAGTTACGTCAATATTAGTATGACGAATTTTAGTACCCAACTATCCGCTAGAGGCGCTGTACAAATCTTCATACATTTTTTAACTACAGACGCTAGCGAGTATAGTAAATATAGTATAGTAAAAACTCATGGTAGAGCTTCAGTTCGGAACTAGTTTAGGAAACGTCACACGGCTTTATTTAAATGAGATATAAATAAAGTTATCTAGATTTATACAAAAACTATTTAAAAGTTTTGTTTTTAGTTTTTTTTTATTTGGCGTGGAAGAAAGCTAAGAGCGTTTTCACATTATCCAATCGGATATCGGTGTCGGACGCCGATCCGATATCGGGGTAAGTAGAATATATGAAATATGTACCTGTCATTCATATTGTCCGGCCCGATATCGGCAATTGGAGGTACATATTTCATACATTTTACGTACCCCGATTTCGGATCGGGGTCCGACACCGATATCGGATCGGATAATGTGAAAACGCTCTTACGCGTACTCATGTCCACTATCAGAAGTGTCTGACGGACCGTGAGGTCTGACATAACTTGACAGGAGTCACAGCTCAGTTGGTAGTTTCTCTGCCTTCCATGGTCGTGAGTTCGATTCCCAACCATAGCAAATGTTTGTGTGATGAACATAAATATTTGTTATGTATCTGGGTATGTAGTGTCTATGTATATATTAACAAAAATGTATATAAGTATTCTATCAGCAATCTAGTTCCCATAGTACAAGCTTTGCTTAGTTTAGAACTAGAGTGTGATGTGTGAAATGTCAATAGTTTTATTGCATTCTAAAACTCGATTTTTTATAGATAATTATAATAAAATTATAATAATAGTTGAGCTATCTATAGATCGTTTGCAACGGTCTGTAAATAGCTCAACTGTTTCGTATGTATTAGATATACTTATGTACATTTTGTAAATACTATAATAATCGTAAGTTTGTTTGTGAATAAATTATATTGTTTTTATTACTTTAATTAATTAATATTAAATATAGCGCACAGATTTTCTTTATTATGTGTGCTTAATCAAAAGCAAAATGAAAATTATTTAGTACATTAAGATTACATGGTTTATAATAAAATCAGCTTTATTAGTAGGTATACACGTACGTTCATGTTTTAAATACGTTTGTTTGTGAATTAAAGTTTTATTCACTGAGTAAAAAAAGAAACCATCTATCCCCATATAAAATTTATCTATTCCTTACAAATATCAATTAATTCCAAAAACCTTTCATCATCATCATCAACCTATATCAGTCCACTGCTGGACGTAGGTCTCTCCCAAGACGCGCCACTGAGCCCGGTCTTCGTCTCTTCTCATCCAGTGTTTGTCAGCTACACTCCGCAGATCGTCGCTCCATCTCTATGGGTGCGTCCTACACTACGCTTGCCCAAAACCTTTATCCTACAAGTATTCATGTTATTTTAATAAAATCTCTTTGGTAATAAAACTCTCGCCCGTAATAAAACAAACTATTTCAAAAAAAATCCCATCCCAAAAATATTCGGCCCGTAAAGCAATCTTCAACGCTCAGTTTTATTTGATGCCTCAATAACCGTAAGATAACAAAATTACAGCGTGCACCAATATTTTAGCCGATCCGGGAATATTTTTACCTAAAAAAGATTGATGTCTTAAAGGTATACAAGGAATATAGAGACAGAGTATGAACAATGTGTATGAACGATATTAAATAAATAACTTGAGAGGTGTCAAGGGACACCCGGATGGAACGAAGTTCCTTTCGATTTATTAGTGAAGGACTTCTAATAAAATTTCACAGAGATACACGCGCATAGCAAAAAGTGTCGTTACAATATTTGGTCTTATTTTTTCCCTTTCACAACGCGCGATAAGAAACTTTGTTCCAATAAATATTCACGGACATTTCACAAATTGATTAAATTACTTATACTATAGGAAATAGACTGCTGTAAAATACTTAAATATTTTTTTTTTGTAAATACATAGTTACACCCAGACATAGAACAAATATTTATGTTCATCACACAATATTTGCCATGGGTGGGAATCGAACCCACGACCCACAGCAAGGAAGGCAGAGCTACTTCCAACTGAGCTGACGCCTGTCATATATTAATAATGTCACAAAGATAAAGACGCGTAGTGTAACTCAGGTTTACAAAACGCGGTGACTGTGACTTTGTTCATGTCAGGTAGGAAAAGAATGTGGTCACTTCATGTTACACAAAGCTACTTTAAAACAAAACACTTAATTAATACATAGTTTAATAAACTTATTTGTGGGCGGATCGGTGAAGGGGGGATAAGGGGGGGGGGGGGGTGAGAGGGGGTAGAAAGGGGGGGAGGGGTTGGATGTTGTTATCACAAACAATATGCTTGTAATTGGCAATCTATAGTACATTTGTATTCCAGTGATTGTTTTGTGTGATTGACAGGTGTCACAGCTCAGTTGGTATTAGCTGTCCACTGTGGGTCGTGGGTTTGATATCCATCAAGAACATTTATGTGATGAATACTGCTGTTTGAAATAAAGAAAGAAAGAAAATACATTTATTTGCGACTTAAAACGGACAGAAACATAAGATATATAAAATATTATACATAAAGAATATAAAACAAACGAAAATATATAAAAAGACAAAAAAAATATACAGAAATAACTAAAACCGTTTGTTCTGTGTTATGGTGTTATATCCATTTTTAATTTACATTGAATACATAGTATTCTGTATTGTTTTGTATTTACAAAAAAATATGGAAATTTTTGAATTCCGTAATTTAGTCCATGGAAAAATTAGATTTTTATAAGTAATTAAGTCGTCTAATACATTTTTGTACATTTTGTTTTGGGACTAGAGCTCGATGAACGAAATATCCAAAAAAATACTATTATGTGCAATTGGCGTTAATAGATAATAAAAACAACTTTTAATATGTCAACTTTCTCCATAGCCACCTCAATACCCCTTCACGAAAAAAGATTGATTCGATACTCTAAATAACGGTTCGTTGAAAACTCTCCACAAAATAGTTGACAGGGCAACCTGAAACCTCCCTCTATTCTGAACCTTACACCACAACTATAAAGGTGATTTTACTTTGGCAGATATATATACAAAGTTTGTACCATACGGGTACAAGTGACAGTCCCTCTCGCCTCGTTACCTCCGTGTGAGGAGTGTCAAACGCGCACCTCTCAATACAAAAATGTCACTGGGACGTTTGACGTTTCGTGTCAGTTTGATTGGATAAAAGCAGGTTTGATTTGAATTGTGTTGTTTGATATAAAACTTACTACTATTACAGTATTTATGAAATGAGAATATATAAATACATGAGCAGTTGAGCTATCTACAGACAGTTGCTAACGATTTATAGATAGCTCATATATTATATTAATTTAGGATAAGTGATAATGAGTGAAACCTATGCAACTATGTAAATATTTACTAATTTATTATGTATTTCCGAAACCTTTTGATGAGTTTTTTTTTTCGAATAGAAAATACATTTTTTAATAATAATATTACAAAGTCGGATATAATAGATAAGTATAGATCTAGTTATTTATAAGACCACCCATTTTCTTTTGTTTGTTTTTAACTTCATATTAGGACACAATAAAGTGGACTTATGATACTATAATTTATCTATAGTAATAATTCTACTGTAAGTACAATATCAAAATTGTGCTCTAAAACTATTCAAAGTGCTCGAATATTGCACATTGCACTAAATATTTGCAATGTTCTTGTGGGGGTAATATCGATATTTATTAATTAGGGGGTAAAGACTGAAGCTTCAAATGGTGCAAGTAACAGCGATAAGCGATTTTTGAAACCTCAATTTATGTAGCTATTTAAAAAAAAATGTGTTTGAATACATATTATCAGCAAAGATACAAATTACACGGGATTTTATCGATTTATTTATGTTTTCCAACGTTTTAACTATGTTTTAATAAGTCTACGAATTATATTATTTGAATTATATAAAGAATAGAATGGAAAATATCTTTGTACACCAGAAAAGAGAAACAGAACAGAATGAAAATAAAAAAACAAAACGTACCATGGGCGGTCTTATCGCTATAAGCGATCTCTTCCAGTCAACCTTTGGATAGAAACAGAAGATTAGAAAAGAACGGTTATAGAGGTTTTTATTTAAATGTGTCAGTATTTAAAAAAAATGCCACTTTAGTTTCATACATTATGTATGTAACCAAAAAATGTAAATGAAAAATGTAAAAAAAATGTAAATTGGCATGTATGTATGAAACCAAAAAATCAAAAAAATTGCATACTTTTTACATCAGGCGAGCCATCAGCTTCAACCAAGTTAGTAAAAAATAGTACTTATTAATAATGTCTAAATTAAACCTAGTTCTACGAAAATTAATACATTTAGTTGTAAGCAAAATCTGTTAATAAAGTTTATATTTCAAATGCTTTGATTGCTGACATGAAATAATTTCGTAGACGCAGCTACGGCGTAGACGTCTACGGCGTAGCAGCTTGTAGATCGGATTAATGAGCCGTAGACAAATAGAGTATTTATTAGCGGTAAAGGCGCGTTTACATTAGTAAGCCTTTATTTAAAAAAAACAATAGTTCATAGTTCATTTATTCATAACAAAGGTTATTTGTCAAATTAATTAATAAATAATATTTTACATAGATACACAAAAAATAAGTACAAAATTTCATTAAGGATTTACAATCGGGTATAAGTTTTATTCATAAGTCAGTAAATATAAAATAAATATTTTTTATAATTAAAAATATATATAGACCGATAAAGATATAAGTCGAGCAGGACTCAAACCCGCGACCTTCTGCTTAAAACGCACGTTAATACTCGAGTGCGAAAAAGGGTAAAGTCGTAGGTTCGAATCCTACTCGACTCATATCTTTAAGAGTTGTTCAAATTACTTTGTTTTATTTTAGTAATTGAAGTATTTATTATTAAATTAAAAAAAAAACTAAGATACTTACTGATTATCTTTTGTTAAATAGTTACAATTATGTTTAAATATGTTTTTATATTTAACTTTATTGTACTTTTGTTTGTTTCCCAAATATTATAAAATAATAAATGAATATTTATTTTTTCATTGAATATTTTTACGGAGTCAACCTTATTTACTTTTATTCCAACAATTTAATTTGTAGAAAGCGCTCTTAGCAAATTTGTAAATTCATCAATATTTTGAAATATGGTCCATAAAACCTCAAACACAGAATACTAATTTATGTATCCACGTTAGTGCGCTCGCACCTTTATGAATACATTGAACGTACGAAGGATTTAGTTTATAAATCGTATTTATTCAGATATATGTTCAAATTCAGTGTTATTCTGTTTCGGTTAAAAACACAACGCGTTCTGAAATATTGTTTTTTCTGTAAAGATTATTGAAAATATATTTATTCTAAACAATGTTAATTCTCGTATTCTCTTTCGTTTCGTTATAAATAAAGTTTTAAGAGTAATCTTCATATATTTGTATTATTAATAAAAACATAATAAACGTTACCGTTTTTCAAATAAAAACTGAATTAAATAAATAAAGTTGAAATAAAAACTACTTATTTGTTTTGTGAAATGCTCAATTCAAATATTTGAAATTATTGTTACTCTCTTCTCTTATTAAAGAGCTACGCTCTTGTCTGCGTAATCAATGCAAGCTACGCCATTTTTTTCTTTGCAGGGCCGCCTCCTTGACTTCCTTATACGACACGAGGGCAACCTTCATCTTTACTTGGCTCATGTAGTTTATCCTCGGCCTTCCTCTTCCTCTCCTTCCTTCTACCTTTCCTTCTATGATGTTACTGATGAGGTTGTCGTGTCGTATAAGATGGCCAATCATCTTCCCCCTTCTGTTCTCAACCATTTTCATGAGGGCTCTTTGCTCGCCTACTCTTCTCAACACTTCTATGTTCGTTACTTTCTCTGTCCAGCTTATTCTTTCCATCCTTCTCCAACACCACATTTCAAATGCTTCTAGAAGCTCTCTATCCTTTTGCGTCATTGTCCAAGTCTCACATCCATATAGTGCGATGCTCCACACGTATGCTTTTATAAAGTTTTTCTTAACTGCTTTTGATATTTTGGAAGTAAAAATATGTTTTTTGTTCTGAAATGCTTGTTTTGCTATGGCTATTCGTGACTTGATATCTGGTGTGCATCTTGAATCTGCTGTTATAAGGCTTCCTAAGTATCTGAAGGTATTGACTCTTTCTATTTTTATGTTATCTAATGTTATTGTATTTCTTGTGGTGTTTTCTTTTTTGGACGTAATTAATGTTTTAGTTTTATTTATGTTAATTTTGAGCGAATAGTCTTTAAAAATATTATCCATGGTGTTCAGCAATGTTTGCAAGTCTGTCTGCGAATTTGCGACAGCTGCTATGTCATCTGCAAATCTTATGTATCTTATAATTTGACCGTTAAATTTAACTCCTACTGTGGTTTTATCATTGATTATCTTTATGGCTGCTTCAATGAAAATGTTAAAAATGAGTGGTGAAAGAGAACATCCTATATTGTTACTATGTATATAATATAAATAAATAAATAATGCTGGCCAATCCACACAACATCATCTAGCCCCAAGCTAAGCAGAGCTTGTGTTACGGGTATTATAAGACTGACATACTTAATACAATACATTACATAGATAGATATGTTTTATTATACATATAAAATACCCCGAACACCCGGAATAAATATTTGCAGATCGTACAAACATTTATCCCAAGGAATCGAACCCGCAACCTTCCGCGTCGCAGGCGGACCATCATCTACCGCGCCACATCGGTCGTCATAAATGTATATGTATTTAAAAGATGTATATAAGTATTCTATCATCAATCTAGTTCCCATAGTACAAGTATTGCTTAGTTTGGGACTAGGGTCTGAAATATTAATTAATTATTTATAGCTCTAAATATCGTGTCGATATCGTAAAGTGTATTTATTTATAACTTCAAATATCGCGATTGCGTGGAACTGGCACCTAGAATCACCTAGTATGATTCTAAATGATCCTTGTGATTTTACTAAAAAAAACTTTATTTTTTAGAATCACCTAGTACATACGACGATTCTAAATTATCCTTCTGATTTTACTAAATAAACTATTACTATATTTTTTTTTTGTGTCGTTGTCGTATCGTAAGTATAATATCGGATCCCATGAGAGTTAACCACAGATTTAGCAGCTGTTTGTATAACATAACTACAGATCGGAATATCTAATACAAGCCGAATTATTTAACAGCATTATGCTCCGATTTCACGCAACAACAAGATTAATTTAAACCAAAATACACCTTAATTCTATAACATGCAGTTCATATTGCTTTGACAAACATGCAGTTTCTTGTACAGACGAAAATGAACCTAGATTTAATACAATACGATCTATATTCTATCAACAAACGGACAGTTACTCAAAATCAACTGTAAATCAACGCGGCTAAGATCCATTTTGCATTAGTGTTTGCTAAATGTACTACGGATGTGTGGGGTTGCCATATGTTTGAATTAGTCCCGATTTATTTGGTGTTTTTATATCTTGTTCGGACTTTGTTTTTACAAAAACAGGTATACCTAAGCTATGAAATCTTTTACGGATCAAATGTAAAAGTTAAGTTAGCATAATAATACTAAAACATAATAAATATGATATAATCTCTATCTATTTGATCATCTTGTACAAACATTCAAAACTTTGATCCGAATAAAAATAAATAAATAAATAATGCTGAACAATCCACACAACATCATCTAGCCCCAAGCTAAGCAGAGGTTGTTATGGGTACTAGAAGACTGACATACTTACATAATACAATACATTACATACATAGATATTTTTATTATACATATAAAATACCCAGAACACCTGGAGTAAATATTTGCAGATCGTACAAACATTTATACCAAGGCGGGAATCGAACCCGCAACCTCCGCGTCGCAGCCATCGCCCCACATCGGTCCACACAGTCCATCCATCTTTTCTTTGGCCTCCCTCTACTTCTACATCCATCCACATTCATATCTAACACTCTTCTTGTTATATGGCTTTCTTCCCTCAGCATGACATGCCCATACCTCGCTAATTTATTACTTACCTATTTACTCACCTAACTTATTTGATGTGGCAACCCTACGCGACCGGCAATACAAATCCAATACTAGTGTAACTATGATTTATTCTGTAGCCATGGTTTCAGAGTGCTTAGTCCGAGGTTGCATTTTAAAACTCTCTACTCTCGAGCCGAGAGTCGTCTCTCGGATATCCATACAAAAATATGAGGACATCCGAGAGACGACTCTCGGCTCGAGAGTAGGGAGTTTTAAAATGCAACCTCGGACTAAGTCCTCTGACGTGTGGTGTTGGGCGACACTTTCAAAGGCATTTCAATTATTTTAGAAGCCGTATGACATGCTCTTTGACAGTGCTGTCATTTTTAATCTATCAAAGGAGTTTTTGCTCCTGAGACAAACTTTTTTTCTTTATTTTCTGGAAGGATTTGTTCGATGAAAAGTTTCATCAAAATTTTTTAGTCAAAGTTTGAATAAAGTTTATTCAGATTTTATTGAGTATTTTTGTTGAATTTAATTTAACTTTAAACAAAAATACTTGGGGCTGTAGCATAAAGTGTAAACATATGTCAAAATGTGTTATATAGGATGATTTATTTAGACAGAACAGTAATACAATAATGCTTCTAAAATTGTTTGAGTTATTTTTAACTACTTTATTTGATAGATCTTCTATTTCCAGATTATCTAATTAAAATTGTCCAACTTCAAACTTCAAATTCATTTATTCAATAAAATCACAAGGATCACTTTGAAACGTCTTACATACTAGATGATTCTAGGCGCCAGTTCGTCGCGACCAGTGTCTAGAAGAACTGGCAAGAAACTAGACCTGGATTCTAACGTTTTTTTCATATGATCCTTCTTACAATTGTTTAACAAAGTTGGAGCTAGAACAACTGAGCTTTAACGTTTCAAAAAGCATTAAGTTTTCCAAAATGTATTTTGAAAGGATTATTTTGAATGTCTAGAATTTCTATTTGAAGTAACAACACAACTGTCTCGTTGTTTCACACGAATATGTCAAAATATATTCATTTCAGTATGTAAGGTTTAGGCACAAGTTTCATGCGTAATTTTTTTTATAATATTTGTTAGGTTTATACAAATACAAAATACAAAATGTTTTATTCAGTAACGTAAATTATTAACTAGATACAGTAGTAGTAAGGTTTGAAGGTATTTTTTTGCAATCTTCTATAAAATTACCTTGAAGGAACTCTTTAAATAAAAATTCAAATATTCATTGACATATCCCAAACTAAGCAAAGCTTGTATGGGAACTAGATTGCTGATAGAATACTTATATATTTTTTTTGTAAATACTTACATAGAATACATAGTAACACCCAGACACAGAACAAATATTTATGTTTATCACATAAATATTTGCTCTGGGTGGGAATCGAACTCGACGACCCACAGCATAGAAGTCAGAGCTACTACCAACTGAGTTGTGACGCCTGTCAAAAAATACGTATCATGTTATCATTATAGTAAAACCATGTATTCTATGTATGTATTTATAAAAAAAATGTATATAAGTGTTATATCAGCAGTCTAGTTTCCATAGTACAAGCTTTGCTTAGGATTTGTGTGTGATGTGTGAAATATCCGTGAATATTTATTTATATTTATTCATCATCATCATCAATGATGATTGATGATGATTCATCATCATCAACCTATATCAGTCCACTGCTGGACGTAGGTCTCTCCCAAGACGCGCCACTGAGCCCGGTCTTTGGCCCTTCTCATCCAGTGTTTGCCAGCTACACTCCGCAGATCGTCGCTCCATCTCGCCGGAGGGCGTCCTACACTACGCTTACCTAAACGCGGTCTCCACTCTAGTATCCGTTTGCTCCAACGGTTGTCGGTTCTTCGGCAAACAATATTATATTTATTATCTTACAGAAACTCCAAAAATATCTAAGATTGTTTGCGAATACTTTACCGGTGCTAAATGTACCAGTATCGACTTACGCGCCACAATTGTGTAACGAACCAACCCAGGCCTTCCTCGGTATTTGCAGGACTAACACCTAATCTACGGAACAGGATCCAGGATAATCCAGCTGGAATATACGAGACCCAACCCCTGTTACCTATGATTTTAGTGCTAGTCTTATTTTTGGAAGTCGGGGGATGTTATTGAACGAAATGAAATCATAATCATAATAAGTTATTGTTTGTGAAACCAGGTCAAAGTACATTTCAGATAGTATGAAACTTAAATTAACGTCACTAGCTTCTGTCATAAGTTATTAATAAAAAATACAATAAGTCAAAATTTAAATACAATAATTACTTTTACGGCCGGTTTCTGGAAACCCAAATCACGATTGATCCGAGTTTGACACATAGTAATTATTTAATTTTTTCGTTGATCATCGTTCGAGAAACCGGTCGTTAGTTAGTAGTACACATTGCAATAAAAAGTAGACAAAACTTAATATAAGTTTACAACGGAAATCATTTATCAAACACTTTGTATGCTCTAAAAATATTTTTATATTTTTTTTTACAAAACACATCAGTGAAAATCCGTTAAAAATCTTTCCATATATTGAATTTATGTTAGTACCTACCTACTATTTACAAAAAAAACTTATTTACAAGTTTTTTAACAACATTTAATGTAGGTACTAGTTCCCATAATACAAGCTTAGTTTGGCACTAGAGCGAGATGTGTGGAATATATATAAATAAATAAATAAATAATGCTGGACAATCCACACAACATCATCTAGCCCCAAGCTAAGCAGAGCTTGTGTTATGGGTACTAGAAGACAGACATACTTAATATAATACATTACATAGATACATATTTTTTATTATACATATAATACCCAGAACACCCGGAATAAATATTTGCAGAACATACAAACATTTATCCCAAGGCGGGAATCGAACCCGCAACCTTCCGCGCCGCAGGCGGACCATCGCCCGCCGCGCCACATCGGTCGTCATATATATATATATATCCGTGAATATTTATTTATTTATTCTTAAGCTTTAAGCACAGGCCTAAAATGAAACGCTTATTCACCGCCGCGTTCAGTTAGTTCAGTTGATTAAGTTCACGGTAATCTCAACAGATCCCAAAGGATTAGTTACTCCATGTTGTATACAGGGTGTAAAAATGTAAACCTACTAATTTATTCACAAATAAAGTTACGACTATTTCAGTATTTACAAAATGTACATAGGTATATATAAAATGCATAAGAAACAGTTGAGTTATCTACAGACCGTTGCAAACGATCTATAGACAGCTCAATCAGTACCAATCGCGTACCCAAGATACTGGCTGCATTGCCGCGCTGAATAGCAATGCTGATACGCTGGGCCAGATACTCACCAGCCCTCGGGACTATAACAGTATTTACAAAATGTACTTACATAAAATAAATAATAAAAAAGATCATTGTAAGATATCTAACAAAAGATAAACAAATAAACACGTAGATTTTTATGCACTTTTAAATGAGTCATATAAACAAAATAATTGAAAAGTTTTCCGTTATATTTTTATACACCCTGTATAAATCTATGTATTCATGATTATCCAAATACATGGCTAGGGATGATCGGTAAATCATATTTGTATCCCATTTATATGACAAATAGAAGGATATTCTGATAAATCCTAATTTATGTATCCTATTTCGATAAATAATGAGTTTGATATTATGCCCGGCGGTTAGATCTGTACCAAAACTGGATATTAGGCTAGTATTGTACCACTAAGAATACACGCATTTGTACCATTAAGAGAACAATAGATACAACATTTATTTGTTTTACTGTTACAGAAATTACAATTATAGGGCAGTAAGGAATGTCAAAGTCAAAGTTTTAGGTACTTTATTCAATAAAATCACAAGGATCATTTAGAATCGTCTTACATACTAGTATAGGTGATTCTAGATGCCAGAGATTCAGAATGGTAACATAATGTATAAAATAAACTTAAAAGTAAGACAGTCACACCATCCACTACTAATACAAACATATATTGACGACCGACGTGGCGCGGTGGGCGAAGGTCCGCCTGCGACGCGGAAGGTTGCGGGTTCGATTCCCGCCTTGGGATAAATGTTTGTACGATCTGCTAATATTTATTCCAGGTGTTCTGGGTATTTTATATGTATATTAAAAAAATATCTATCTATGTAATGTATTGTATTAAGTATGTCAGTCTTCTAGTACCATAACACAAGCTCTGCTTAGCTTGGGGCTAGATGATGTTGTGTGGATTGTCCAGCATTATTTATTTATTTATGAGGTATCCATACAATGAAAATAATTCTGATGAAGATAAAACTTATAAAAACTAGTCATATTAAATGAAATACAATGTAAGATCGTATTGTGACTATTATCGTGATTAATTATTCATGTGGAACCATAGCAACGTGATCCCTACGAAGCAAGTGCCTTGATTTACTAAACATTTAAGGTCATTTACTTCAAATATTTATCAGTCCTTTAGAGGAAACGTTTCGGGACTTTATTCTTTTAATTTAGTAGTCTTTTTAAGAAAACATTTACATAACGTTAGTTTTTAAATGCTTGGTTTTTAATGAGATAATTTTTTGGATATTATTTTGTATATTATGTAATAAACTTCTTTATAAATATTGTTATATATTTCATATATTTTTACATATATATTTAAATCAATCATTTATTCATGAGTTATAAAATGTTTTCTAAATAAAGATACTTAATTATTTTTAAGTATAACCTCCAATCCAAGTATTTTGGGTGCAGTTTTCCCCGTATAGGTAAAAGCTAGTTTTTAGTATGAAAATCTGTCAAAATACGTATCTTCTGTCAGCACCACGCCTCACCGTCCATCATAGTCTGTGTCAGAATGTCAGCGTAACTGAAAATATCGGAAGCTCTACCATGAGTTTTTACTATACTGTGTAAACTATACTCGCTAGCGTCTGTAGTTAAAAAAATGTATGAAGATTTGTACAGCGCCTCTAGCGGATAGTTGGGTACTAAAATTCGTAATACTAATATCTACGTAACTACTGTAGTAAAGTCAGGCGATTTTACTGTGACAACTCATGGTAGAGGTACGGTACACATACACATCAATGACATCAATGTTGAGTAACATTTCGCTAGCCTCGTGTTTTTAACAAGAGGATTCAGTTACAAATTTCAAATAGACTACTATTATAGAGTACTAGCTGACCCGTGCCCACTTCGTTGGGCATAATTCGACCGTTTCACCGATTTACTTTGCGAAACGGACTACCACGTAAAAGCCTTTTTATTTTTCGGTTTTTATATAACCTATGACACTCAGCAACAATGTGGCTTTCTATTGGTGAAAGAATTTTTAAAATCGGTTCTGTAGATCCCGAGATTACCCCTTACAATTTAACAAACATACATACACTCAGATACATTAACGATGTGAAATCTTTACAGTTTTGACGTGCGCGGGCGCAGTTTCAGCACCGCCCTGCACTGGTCGGACCCGGCTGCATTTGGGCGGCGCGCCCACTTCACCACCATGTCCCGCCCTTCATCACTCACTGTGGACGCTGTGCAGCTGGATGATGAGGGGATCTACCGTTGCAGGTAACCTTGATAAACCTGCACATAATTTTTAGGGTTAAGCTCGTCTTTGTACATAGCTTTGTAATACCTAGTCTGTAAGATATCTGTGAGTACAATAAAGAATTAAGAATACTTTTGCCTTGAACTAATTATCGATTAACTCAAAAAAGTAAAATCCTATCCTATTAATATTATCGAGGCGAATGTATGTATGGATGGATGGATGTGTACATGTATAAATAAATAAATAATGCTGGACAATCCACACAACATCATCTAGCCCCAAGCTAAGCAGAGCTTGTGTTATGGGTAAATGGGTACTAGAATAATAGCTTGGGGCTAGATGATGTTGTGTGGATTGTCCAGCATTATTTATTTATTTTTAATTATTATGTATATTTAGCGAGCCGGGAATCAGTGGATGAGAGTCGCAAGGGACCGTAAAAAATGGCATAATAAAGAGGAGGCCTATACTCAGCAGTGGGTGCTAACGGGCTGAAATGATGATGATGATGTATATTTAGATAACAATTTTAATTGTTTGGTTTTTTTTCAGAGTTGATTTCAAAAACTCGCCGACTCGTAACTTCCAGATCCGGCTCAATGTAGTAGGTAAGTACTTCGGTATCGCCAACCTGATGGTAATAATCGTAAAACTCGTACTAGCCACTTTTACTGTGAGCACACTTTATCGGTCACACGTATGCTGTTTTTAAGAAGCTAGTTACTGTTATCGTAAATTCAGAAGAGAGTGTGTACCTTTCTTTGTCTTTTTATAAATAAATATACACGTTCAAATCACACATCACACTCTAGTCCCAAACAAAGCAAAGCTTGTACAATGGGAACTAGATTGCTGATAGAATACTTAGATACTTTTTTTTTTGTAAATAGTCACCTAGAATACATAGTAACACCCAGACACAGAACAAATATTTATGTTCATCACACAAACATTTGTGCTACTACTACTTTACTGATAGTTAGTAAAAGAAGTAATTTAACTTTTTATTATATTTTCCAATAATTCCGCAGGCAATTACTGAAAAGGTCGAGGTCCAAACAACTAATTATGTAGTTTTCCTGTTCTCGTTAGAAAAGTTTGAGAAAAAATATGACTCCAGTTTTCGATAATAAAATTTATGTTATTTAGCTAATTTCAATTTTTTTTAAGGATTTTTTCTTCGATAAATGAATAGTCATAGATTAATTGCACAACGCCATATATTGTGAAACTAAGAATTCCCAAACTAGAAGTAGATTGCTGATAGAGTAGGTACATCAGTAGCTCTACCATGAGTTTTTACTATACTCGCTAGCGTCTGTAGTTAAAAAAATGTATGAAGATTTGTACAGCGCCTCTAGCGGATAGTTGGGTACTAAAATTCGTCATACTAATATTGACTTAACTACTGTAGTAAAGTCAGCCGATTTTACTGTGACAACTCATGGTAGAGGTACAGTTTTTGTAAAAGCTTACTTTGAGACTTGAGTGTGATATGTGATTTGTCAGTAATTATTTATTTAGTACAAAACAACAACAAAAAATGAATATTGTACACTTATATTATATTTAAAATTTATATATTTAAAATTAATTTATTTCACTAAGAATAATTATTTTATTTCTGTTACAGCATATACTTTATTTATTTATTATCAATTTATCACTGTCGTAATATAATTCTCAGAAATCAAAATGTAAAAAACTGCATTATTTGATTTTTTTTTACTATGACATTTTATTATGTCATTTCAATATAAATTTAAGCAAATCAATTTTCATTTCACATACCTTTATTTTCCTCTGCGTTTTTCCAATACTTTTAACATTTTTTCAACACGTTTAACATGTCTTCTGTTCTTAGTTCCTCCGCATCAGCTACTGTTATACGACGAGGCTGGACGAGACGTCGCTGGTGTAGTCGGGCCTTTAGAGGAAGGAGGGAACTTCACTCTGCTTTGTGAACTCAGAGGAGGTGAGTGACTAATTGTTCCCGAACAATTTAGCAAGTTTGTCTGTTCTGACAAAGCTATCTTAGTAACTTAAAATGGTTAAGTATAAATGTTTTTACTGGTGACGAAAATGAATTATAATAATACTGGACAATCCACACATCATCTAGCCCCAAGCTAAGCAGAGCTTGTTTTATGGGTACTAGAAGACTGACATACTTAATACAATACATTACATAGATAGATATTATTTATTATACTTACATATAAAGTACCTAGAACACCCGGAATAAATAGCAGATCGTACAAACATTTATCCCAAGGCGGGAATTGAACCTCCGCGTCGCAGGCGGACCTTCGCCCGCCGCGCTACATCGGTCGTTCAATTGAATCCACACAACATCATCTAGCCCCAAGCTAAGCAGAGCTTGTGTTATGGGTACTAGAAGACTGACATACTTAATACAATACATTACATATATGTATATTAGTGGGGTAAGTAAGAGCAGGCAGGTGATGATGATACAACAAAAATATATATAAGTAAATCGTCTGCCAGCTATGGCATAAAAAAACAGTCGTTTTGATAAGTTGTTCAAAAATGTTCACATTTCAAACAAAAACTTGTTTGACGGTTATCTGAAATATCCTATCGGTGGAACTGGATGCAGGAACTCAGAATAAAAGATATCGTGCCGTGAATGTATTTAATCAAGGAATGGCCGCCGTTTTTCAAAGGTGCCTACCCACACTTGGCTACCTACATTACACCCTCCTACTTAACTAAGAGTTTACTCTAGACAACTATAGATATAAACGTACTAAACAAAACCATAATTAGAAAATAAATTTAACTGTAGATATGTAGGTATATATAAGAACTTATGATTTAACAACTTAGATAAATAAACAATATAATCCTAACTAGTTCCTAAAGTGCACTAGTACACTATAGGGTTACCAAAACGCTCTACTGGGTAGCGTATGCGACAGGCTCGGTCTGGTATCGCGGGCGGTGATGGAGAGCTTATTCGCGGTACTATCTTAGACGTGGGACACGCCAATATGCCTGTAGGTATGCGTCGCCTCAGCTGATCAATATGCCTTTTACAAGATGAACCGTCTTCCTTAGCTACTTTAAAATTACGTTTTCCTAAAACTTCTTCCACTTTCCCCTTTACCCACTTATCCTTTGACCCATACTCTCTTAACCACACTGCCTCTCCTTTAAGTATCTGTCTTAAATTACCTCCCACATTGTCCACTTGTTGCCGTTGTTTACTTACTACCCTCTCCTCTACTATTCGCTCAGGACGTAACAGATCTAATCGTGATCGCAAACTTCTCTTTTGCAAGAGCATGGCCGGTGACACCCCTGTCGTGCTATGAGCTGTATTTCGGTATGCCATTAAATAAGCTTGCAATGCCGTATCTAAATCATATTTATCTCTAACCGCTTTCCTAATAGCCCTTTTGCATAATTTCACGGCTCCCTCTGCTGCACCGTTCGAAGCCGGATGATACGGTGGAGCGAACGTATGAGTCACTCCGTTGCAAGTCATGAAATTTTTAACTTCTGCACTAGTGAAAGGAGGGCCATTGTCAGACACCACTTCTCGCGGCAACCCGAATCTAGCAAAAAGTTCCCTCAAAACTTTAATTACTGCCGTAGCCGTTGTGCTAGTCATGTGAAATGCCTCAATCCACTTAGATGCTGCATCAATGAGCACAAAAAAAGTTTTTCCTGCAAAAGGTCCTAAAAAATCTATATGTAATCGACTCCATGGCTCTGCCGAATACGTCCATGGTTGTGGAGGAGCTCTCGGTGGAGCTGCAGCTTCGACGGCACACGTATGGCACTCCCTGCATACCCGTTCTATGTCCTTATCGATACCTGGCCACCATACATAACTTCTAGCTATAGATTTCATTTTTACCATACCCATGTGACCTACATGCAGTTCTTCCAGTATCTGATTTCGAAATGTGCCTGGAATTACTATTCTATATCCCCACATAATGCATCCTTCAATTAGGTAAAGTTCATTTTTCCTGGAATAGTATGGTTGTAAATCCAATTCTTCACATTTTGCTGGCCACCCTGATTGTAAATAAATAATCAATTTACACAAAAGAGGATCTTTTTTTATTTCTTGTTCCACCTGTTTTTGCGAAATTGGTAAAAAGTTATTAACAAAATTCATATAGGTAACTTCTGTTTTACCCCAAGTCTCCCTATTGGCCGATCTAGATAATGGTAGTCGCGACAAAGCGTCAGCTCCATTTTTGTCTGTTGATACATGTTTTATATCGTAATCATAACCCGACAGTATCACAGCCCATCTTTGTATTCGTGATGCAGCCATAGTCGGAATTCCCATCTTTGGCCCGAATATAGATACTAATGGTTTATGGTCTGTTTTCAAAATAAATTTCCGCCCATATAAATACTGGTGAAATTTCTTAACTCCATAAATGATAGCTAATGCTTCCCGGTCAATTTGTGAGTATCCTCGCTCAGCAGAGTTCAACACTCGTGACGCATATGATATGGGTCTTTCAGAACCGTCCTCCATTACATGTGATATCACCGCTCCTACTCCTACTCCACTTGCATCTGTTGTTAAAATTAATGGTAGTTCCATACTGTAATGGGCCAAAACTTCACTAGACAATAATAAGTCCTTAATTTTTTGAAAAGCTTCCTGACATTTTTCTGACCAATAAAAATTAACCCCTTTTTTTAACAGTTCATATAATGGATATAAAACTGTACTAATGTTTTTAATGAATTTTCCATAGTACATTACCATACCCAAAAAAGCTCTAACCTCTGTAACATTGATTGGTGCCCTAACTTCCCTTATTGCTGCTAACTTGTCTGGGTTAGTATGTATTCCCCTCTTATCAATGACATATCCTAAATATGTTACAGAGTCCGCAAAAAATGAACATTTATTTGTTTTAATTTTTAGTCCATAATGTTGTAATCTTTGGAAAACTTTATGTAATGTCTCTAAATGCTCTTGATTATTCCTGCCACTGATAATAACATCATCCAAAAATACCCCTACTCTTGGAATGTCTGCAAACATCTGTTCCAGCTTACGTTGAAAAATACCTGGACTTGATGCTAACCCATAGATTAACCGCTCATACCTAAAAAGTCCTCGATGCGTATTTATTACTGTATATTTCTGTGACTCCTTATCCAAAACAAACTGAGCATATGCTTGAGACAAATCAAGTTTAGTCAATTTCTCCCCCCCGCCTAGCTTAGCTAATAAATCTTCAACCTTAGGCAAAGGAAAACGGTCTACCTCGAGGCATTTATTGAGAGTTAATTTAAAGTCACCGCATACCCGGATAGTACCATCACTCTTTACCACTGGCACAATTGGTGTGGCCCAGTCCGAAGTCTCGACTGGGGTGATGACCCCGTCGGCTACAAGCTGGTCCAGCGCGCGCTCCACCGGCTCGCGCAGCGCGTACGCCAGCGGGCGCGCGCGCAAGTACACCGGCCGAGCCCCTGAGCGCACATGCAATGATACTTCACCGCCTGTGTACCGACCGAGCCCCTCAGAAAACACTTCATTGTATCTGGAACTGAGAGATTCTATGGTGAATGGCAAGTTACATTTCACATCATGACATTCAATTTCTTTCAACACTAACCCAAATTCATGTAGCCATCGTCTTCCTACCAATGGTCTACGACCATTATTAATTACATATAAATCTAAGCTTTTACATATTTTCTTTTTGTAATTAATTATAGGTGTTATTTTTCCAACTGGTCGAACTGTCTCTCCGGTATAGTAGCTCATCACTAGGTTATGTTCACAAAGAGGTATGTGGGAAAACATTTTTTTATAAAGTTCATAACTTATACAAGATATCAGACAACCCGTATCGGCCTCCATTGTAATAGCCTTTCCATCGATAGCTACTTCCAGTAATATAGGGCTACACATTCGATCTACGCTATCAAAGTTATATAAATCAACAATTACCTCGTCACTACTTGAGTCTGTTTGTTCTTGCATTACCAATTCGCGCACCTCGCCATTGTACGCTTTAATGTTTTGTTGTGCGGTTCCTTCCTGCCTAGGACACATCCTCTTCAGATGCCCAGGTTGATTGCACACCCGACACACATAGTTTTTAAACTTGCAAAATTTTGATTCATGATCCCGGCCGCACACAACACATTGGTACCGATCAGCTGATTTTGACGACCCCGTTCCTGTTCTGACATTGACATACGGCGCCCGCGCTCCGTAGCCCGACGTCCGCTGCGATGTCGTAGCGTTCCGATCACGTGACCCGCCTGTGCCCGTTCCGGTCACTGACCCTCGATATTGTCCTGCCGTCTGCCGATTTTGTGCTCGCGTACCTACGGCGTTGCATGCTGTCCCTTCCGATGAATAGATTTTTCCTTCTCGTCCCTCCACCAACGCTGAATTCAACTCTGCGGCTTCGATTGCGACTGCCAACCGGAGTGCTTTAGCAAAGTCAAGATCCTCTTCGGCAAACAAACGCTGTCTAATAGTATCGTTCGTCAATCCACATACCAACTGATCTCGTAAACTTTCTAGTAATTGTTCACCGAAGCCACAATGTTTTGATAGACGTCTGAGTTCCGCTACGTACTCCGCAATAGATTCACCTTGTGCTTGTTTCCTTTTTCGAAATGTGTACCTTTCCGCTAGAATGCTTGGTTTGGGTTGGAGATGATTGCACATAATTTTAACCAAATCACTAAACTTCTTACTCGCTGGTTTTTCCGGGGTGCACAAGGTAACTAATAACTCATAGCCGGCACCTCCCATCACCGTAATCAGCGTAGGCACTTTTAAATCTTCTTTTACATTGTTGACCACGAAGTACTGTTCTAACCTCTCCGCGTACAATGTCCAGTTATCTGTATCCAATTGAAATGGTCCAATCTTTCCCACCGACATGTTTCTGATTGTCTCGTCTTCATACACACGCAGATCCAACTCGTCGCCAATGAAATATCCTATCGGTGGAACTGGATGCAGGAACTCAGAATAAAAGATATCGTGCCGTGAATGTATTTAATCAAGGAATGGCCGCCGTTTTTCAAAGGTGCCTACCCACACTTGGCTACCTACATTACAAATATTAACCTGTTAAACTGAGAACCAAATACTTGAATTTTCTTCTCCCATGAAAAATAGTTCTTCCCGTCGCAGTAGACATGTCATTTGTAACACTAATAGTTGTTTTCCGATTTCTCTCGTAAGTCGTAAGGGGCTGTTTAAGGCGCTACCCATACAGGGGCACCGTAAAAATGTCCTCTTTTTCGTCGCTAAGTTAGCCGTATTGCAACATAATACAAGCCCAAAAAAATACTGTGTATAGTCTAATGTATAAATAAAAGACTTATGCAAAAACGCGTCCCTGCTTCACCTCCGATTTTGATTTGAAAGATTTGCTGCTTACCGCGCCTTAAAGACATGATACCATTTTTCAAGAATGTGCTATTGCAAAGTTGAGACTAGATGACGTTACGTGATATTTATTGTTTTTATTTAGCTATCGGTTTTAGATGGGTGAAAGTGTTTTATTGACTAAGGGCGCCTTCAAATTAGCCGCAAATTGTCGCGCGGAGGCAGCGCGGCTGCAGCGCTGCGGCCGCGCTGCTGTAGCTTGGTTCGAGAATCATAGTGTTTTATATTGTTTCACGATGGACTCTGACGAAGAAACACTGCTGTTAGTGTTACTATTTAAAAGGATTTTGGACCGTCACTAGTCGATCGATGAACTGATGCGCGGCTGCAGCGCTGCAGTCGCGCGTTGTTAATTTATATGGATTTAGACAGCAGCGCGGCTGCAGCGCTGCAGCCGCGCTGCCTCCGCGCGACAATTTGCGGCTAATTTGAAGGCGCCCTATGATTCGGTATATACTAAGATCTATGAATTAAGCTGGTGTAATAAAGTGATTTTGATCTGCTAGGCTAATCACAAAACTGTTACAGCCGTTCATCTATTAGGTTAGGTACGAGTTTTAATTTGGGTTGCTTGAAGTGAATTGTAAAATACCACTTTTTTCTGTGGATATATGATTAGATAATGACATCATTTTATTTATTAATATAAATTAATAACAATTAAGCAACTTGTCTCATTTGTAGGTACTCAATAATCAGTAATCCTTTTCTCAGTAAAACCACAAGAATCGTTTGGAATTGTTTTAAATACTAGGTGATTCTAGATGCGCGACCAGAGCCTATCAGAACGGCCAAAAAACTACGGTAGGACCCTACGGTTCTTGCCCGTTCTTCTACACTCTGGTCGCGTGGAACTGGCACCTAGAATCACCTAGTATGTAAGACGATTCTAAATGATCCTTGTGATTTTATTGAAGAACTTTACTTACCGTTAAGATTTTTTTACTTAAAATCTTATAAAAAAAATATTTTTTGAGTGTAACATATATCTCTCCATGAAGACTACCCTTAAACCACCCCCTTCCCACAATTTGCTCCGCCATTACCGCCCCAGTACGTTCTTTGTACGGCTGTCTGTGTGACTAATATCATAATAGCTAGTTTTTCATAGTTTTCGCACATTTTCAAGCGTAGGGTGCGAATAGGGTCTTTTGTTGTGGTAATATAGGTTATGTATGAGTTTTGTTTGTTTACCTTCTACAGATAAACCAGATTTACGTCTACATCGTTCGTTCGCGTAAAAGCGTTTTCACATTAACCGATATCGGGGTAAGTAAAATGTATGAGATTTGTACCTATCTTTCATATTGTCCGGCCAGATATCGGATATCGGAGGTACATATTTCATACATTTTACTTACCCCGATATTGGATCGGCGTCCGACACCGATATCGGATCGGATAATGTGAAAACGCTCTAAATCGATAAGTAGTTTATAATAAAAGAATTCATAAACTTTATTCACAAACAAACTTACATACGACTATTGTATATTGTATCAGTATCTTGGGTACACTTTCGATTGGTACTGATTTGGATCAGTTGAACGATCTATAGATCGTTTGCAACGGTCTGTAGATAGCTCAACTGTTTCTTATATATTTTATATGCCAATGTACATTTTGTAAATAAGTAGTTAGAAGTGCATATCCAAATCTCAAAACTTTGAAGTTTCAGAGTATGGTTTGGAGGTGTATTTTCAATCCTTTGATACAAAGTTTTTTTTGGAAAGGTAGGTAAAGCAAGGCTTAATCATCTAGTTAGCAATTTGTAAATACATATTATATGTCTAGCTCGATAGATGGGGATTTTTAATAAACGCCTGCTAAGGTATCCATTACTAATTGGATAGCAGCATCTTAATTTTTCAGCATCCCAGTTCTTGGGGTTATTTTAAGTGTAACAAAAGTTGCCTAGGTAGGTATATACTTAGGTATTTAGTATACTACTTAGGTATTTAGGTAGCTAGTGGATAGTTAACGTATACTAGTATACCTACCTCTCAGTTTGAGATCCAACAGGTTAACTTTGACTTATTTTGAGTACCTACCTAAATTCAATCATCGTTCTATTTATGTTACATCAACCTTTTGCGGCAAATGTTCAGACAAACAACTTTTAGAATAAATCCAAGTCTTTATCCTGACGAGATAACAAGCGATTTAAAAGTCTAACTTACTCTGGCTTTTCAAGTTTTACGAAGTTAGAAGGGAATAATAAAAATAATGGAAACGCGAACGAATCTTCCCTTGCCGCGCGGCTGCTGCAACTGAAGAGCAATTACATAATTAGTGCGCTTGCTATGATAAAATTTGCAGGAGCTGGAACCTAGTAAAGTAAGGAAGTTTGAGCCGCCAAGTTCGCGAAATTGGTGAAACAAAGGATTGTAACTAGCAGCGAATTTAACTATTACTAGGAAACCTGTTCCATTTTAGTTTGTACTAAATTAAGCATGAAAGAACTTAAATTAAAAATCTTAATATATATCCGTATTGAAAATGTTTTTTTTAAGCTATTGCATAGCTTCTATCGCGGGCCTTGAGCGTGGAGACCGAATCCATAAATTCCGTAACGAAAATAACCTAACACTGCACATGCGTAATCCAGCAAAAAAATCTATGCAATAGCTTTACCGCGGCAATCCCCGAGGAGTGCCACACGTCTTTTTTTTCAATAAATAATGCTGGACTATTAATGACAAATACTTTTAAATGTCGGTGGTTATATTCGTAATATTATCCTTAATGGGATAAGTAATCAGTAGCTCTACCATGAGTTTTTACTATACTATACTGTATACTTTACTCGCTAGCATCTATAATTAAAAAAATGTATGAAGATTTGTACAGCGCCTCTAGCGGATAGTTGGATGCTAAAATTCGTAATACTAATATTTACGTAACTACTGTTGTAAAGTCAGGCAATTTTACTGTGACAACTCATGGTAGAGGTACGGTTGTGTAGGTACATATCACAAGATGTGTCTAAGGGTGACTTTTGGTGACGACTATCGGCGGTCACCTTGTCCGATCTCACGGTCTGCCGCATCAGGGCCTGCGCAGACCAGGACGGCATGTCAAGGGATTTTTTTTTTTTCTAATGGACATTCAACCGTACTATTACAGAAATACGACATAAGTTGCTATGCTTTAAAATGATGCCGTGGTATTGAACGTGAACGGAACGGCATCATTTTAAATTGCTATGCTTTAAAATGATGCCGTGGCATTGAACGTGAACGGAACGGCATCATTTTAAAGCATAGCAATTTATGTCGTATTTCTGTAACAGTACGGTTGAATGTCCATTAGTAAAAATGTAAATCCCTTGCCATGCCGTTCCGGTCTGCCGCGTCAGTCTACACATTACCAACCAATATCACATGTCTTCGTGAATAACACAAAGTTGTGACCACTAGACTGGACATTTGTAAATACTGTTATTTGCACATCTCGAAATAAATCAAATAATCTGAATATTGCTCATTTTATACTCTTTGATATAAATCGTTGGTATGGTCGGGTAAATATAAAATTTTATGCACTGGATTTTGTAAATAGTAGCTTTATGTAGAGTATTTCGTAGTAGGTAAGGCTGACGCAATATATTTTTACTTTTAGTAGGTATAAAACTTTTTCTCATAGAATATATCAATTAATCAGTAAAATAAACGTTATTTCACTTACTATCTAGTCAATGAGCGATTTTCCAGGGAGTGTTCTTAGAATACACGATAGATGGCGCTCAACGTCAAATGCATTTCAATGTCAATTGTCAACACAAAAAGTTTTTATATTTTATCTGTGGTGTGAAATTTTTGTTCTAGAAAAAATTCAAAACTGTCTGACAAAAGCTAAAAGTCTTCAATCGTGGCAGAAATCAGAAACCAGTATACAGTCTGTTGTCGTCAAAAGTAAAATCCACAAGAAGGTACACGAATGCTAAAATAAAAGTAAACAAAATTTATCAAAACGCTGAATACACCGAAACGGACGTGACAGGATGATAATGACAGCTACACGACAGAGCTACCAATAGATTATACAGATAAAAAAGAGAGGGATTTTGATATACACTAAGTGTCCAGCGCCATCTATCGACTCTTTTTGAACTATTTTTTTTTTTAAAAAGCTATTTGGAAAATCGCTCATTCAAGTCAAGTCAAATATTTTCTTTATTCAATAAAATCACAAGGATCATTTAGAATCGTCTTACATACTAGGTGATTCTAGGTGCCAGGTCCACGCGACCAGAGCCTAGAAGAACGGGCAAGAAACTAGTTCCAAACTAAGCATACCTTGTACCAACAGGATTGCCAAGAGAATACTCACATACATTTTAGTGTAAGTACATAAGTAGGTACTTACACCAAATGAGTAAAACTGGAAAATTCGCATAGTATTTATCTACTATCGGTCTATCTTATAAACAAAAAGCGCAGACTTGAAGTACTGTTGTGTATACGTAATGATGACTTAAAGTCAACGCTAACTTTTTATAAGATAGAGGGTATGACTACATAATTGCCTAGAGAATACTTACATACATTTCAGTGGTACATTAGTACCTACACCAAATGAGTAAAGCTAATAAACCCCGTACAAGCAAACAAACTAATGTTGACGACAAAAAAATCGTGCAATCGACAAAGTTCGACCTCGACCCTCGTTCAGGAGTTTCTAACTTGCTCCGACTGCAGCAAACTTTGTCATTACAAATTCGTTCGAATTATTCATTTTCTCGTTTGCTCGTCAAAAACTTTCTGATAAACACTTGGACTAGTGTTGGTGTGGCGCCGAACAGTTCGTCTATTGACAAGTTCGACGACGCACTAGCTCTGAGGTGATAGCGGGAAGATCCATGGGTTTTTAGTCGGTATGCCTCCGCTGGCTAGTGTCTCATTAGCATTAGTCAGTGGAGGAGAGTCCGACATACCCCTGCGACTCTCCTCGGGTTGTAGGGGATGAGTCAAGCATTTTCCCATCGTAAAAAAAAGGTAAGGTTATCTCATGACGTTTGTTCGATTGCGTTTTGTTTTTAAACTTTCAAATGTTACTGTCATTGTGACTATATTATTATCATATTAAATATGTCAGTCTTCTAGTACCCATAACACAAGCTCTGCTTAGCTTGGGGCTAGATGATGTTGTGTGGATTGTCCAGTATTATTTATTTATTTATTATGGTAAAAATATTGAAATCCGCCATGCAAGTTCGCGCATTCTACCGCATTTTTTTTAAACTTCTTAACTCAACACCGTAACATACAAAATCGTGTATAAAAAAGGTGGGATAAACTGTGGAGGTTTTTATTTTCTTTTTTGAAGTGAAAACTTCTTTAGCGGCGCTGGGTGGGTAAAAACTTTCAAACTCGCGTCAGGGTCACGTGACGTTGATCGAAAAAGCGTAAGATCGAGGGGAAGGGAGAGGAACTAGTATCTCCCACTCTTTCTACCGTGCCTGAGTGTGCTGCTCTGTTTAGGCGGCACAGGGCGAAAAATAATAAAAAATAAAAACATAAACATTGTATTCTACCTCATAAATGATAGTACTTTTATACTTATAATTAAACACAACGTTAATATTGAAGTTTTCACTTCTGCCGGCACTCCCGGAGTGCTACCTTTTTTTTTTTAAGAAAATCAATTATAACAAACATTACTTGTCAATAAACAGAATTAAAATCCGTGGACAATTTCAAGGATAATAAAATATGATAAAACAGCGTACCTACCTACGTACAGAGTCAAGGGACACTCGTGACCTTATTTTGATTGCAAATCTGTAAATCAAGCTGTAGCGCTGACTGTACTAGTTGAATGTCAAGTACCCGATGTCCGATATTTTCAGATCGGGGCGTCTCAGGGGAAATCCCTGCTCGCCAAAATATTGCCAAAATATTGCTTTCTGCAGTCTATTTATTAATAAATATCTGTATTAGATACGTGCGATGATTAAGTTATTAAAGAGTTATGTTACAAGTGTTTTGCTTACAAAAATAAAAAACAAGAATTTTTCTTTGCTTTTACTGATAGATAGATAGATCGAAAACTCTTTATTGTACACACACACAGATATCTTTGTTATTTTAGGTACTAAATTAAACTATTACAGTGAAGTACAATGGGCGACCTTATCGCTCAAAGAGTGATTGAACCAATAAAACTTTCAACAAATTATGGCGTCACAGCTCAGTTGATATAAGCACTGCCTTTATTGTGGGTTCGATTCCTACCAATGATGAAAAACTTTGATTCGTTAGCGAGTGTTGCTAAGTATTCTACGTATTTACACAATAAATAAAAAGCGCACCGACAATGCCTCTGGTGTTGCAGGTGTCTATGGGCGGCGGTGACCACTTCTCATCAGGTGGCCCACAAGCTCGTCCTGCTTTGGCATAAAAAAAAATATTTGTCTATCAGAAATCTGGTTTCCATTTACGGAATTAAATTAAGATTTTATTTTTGAAACCACTTCCCATCAGGTGGCCCGCAAGCTCGTCCTGCTTTGGCATAAAAAAAAAAATATTTGTCTATCAGAAATCTGGTTTCCATTTACGGAATTAAATTAAGATTTTATTTTTGAAACCACTTCCCATCAGGTGGCCCGCAAGCTCGTCC
The DNA here is from genome assembly GCA_932527185.1 of Ecliptopera silaceata. Taxonomy (NCBI): domain Eukaryota; kingdom Metazoa; phylum Arthropoda; class Insecta; order Lepidoptera; family Geometridae; genus Ecliptopera; species Ecliptopera silaceata. The sequence goes on from OW052210.1 coordinate 1,465,401, forward strand.
GCTTTGGCATAAAAAAAAAATATTTGTCTATCAGAAATCTGGTTTCCATTTACGGAATTAAATTAAGATTGTATTTATAAAACAACGGTCTGTAGATAGCTCAACTGTTTCTTATGTATTTTATATGACAATTTACATTTTGTAAATACTGTATAGTCGTAAGTTTGTTTGTGAATAAAAGTTAAAGGATTTATAAAACTATTTGATTTTGAAAATCTTTATAATAATGTTAGTAGAGATAGTGGTAATGCAGAACCACTATTTCCCAGCAGTCTGAAGTAACATGATAAAACTCCAGGTGATTTACCGTTGTTCCACAGAACACCTTAATTTTACATACCTTATACATAATTCATTTATTTTGTGCGGAACCCGGGCCTTGATGTATGCTTAATGATGGAGAGGAAGTTTTATTCTCTGTGTAAATGTATTTTTATGTACCAGTATGGTTCTTACCGGACTTTAGCTAATTATTTTTAATGGTAGCTTCACGCAATTAATATTTTCATTTTTTAGATGTTTGTAGAAGTTTAGTTTTTATTTTATATGCCAATGTACATTTTGTAAATACTGTATAGTCGTAAGTTTGTTTGTGAATAAATATATGCAGAAGTAGATATTCATTAGTTCATGGACATTTTCACACATCACACTCTAGTCCCAAACTAAGCAAAGCTTGTACTACTGGAAGACTGCTGATACAATACTTATATACATTTTTATTTTGTTTACATACACAGAACAGTATCTGAGTTACAAAACAGAACTAAACGAAGGCTCTTGTTTTTGTTAAAACCGAAACTAACCAAAGGCTTAGCGGTAAACTTATCCCCTTGTACAACGGCGGATCCAGGGGGGTCATTGGGGTCATGAGTTGGTTCCAGGTGGACCACTAATTGAACATAATTATTTTATATATATATTTTGTCAACAAACTATGTACATAAGTACCTTCAATATTTAATTAATTTAATATAATAACTTTGTATGATGGCAAACGTTTGGGAACTACATTGTCAAAATTAAATTATAAGTTCTTGACTTGACCACGACTATGTGACCCCCCTGGCGCCAAAGCTGCATCGTGACCCCCCCTGGTGCCAAAGCTGGATCCGCCCTTGCCCTTGTTAAATATTGCCCTTAAAACTGTGGATGTTCCACTGAAAAACTAATAAATAATGCTGGACAATCCACACAACATCATCTAGCCCCAAACTAAGAAGAGCTTGTGTTATGAGTACTAGAAGACTGACATACATAATACAATACATGACATAGATAAATATAATAATATTTGCAGATCGTACAAACATTTATCCCAAGGCGGGAATTGAACCCGCAACCTTCCGTGTCGCAGGCGGACCTTCGCCCACCGCGCCACATCGGTCGTCAATATGAAATGAATTTAAAAAATTCATTCTATTGACTCCGCTGCGCAGCCTATCTTGCTGTGTCAGCGGTCGACTTGTTTTAACATAACGTTTTTCCAGTTTTCAGTTCGGTTTTTGTAGTTTTTTCATTTCTTTTGTGTTTTCAGTTGCTCAGTTACGCTATCGACGTTTTTATGACTGATTCTTGCGAAAAAGGTTTTTGTTTGAAAAAATCATGTCTATTTTTAATATTTACTTACCTTTTCAGATATTGTAGCATAGTGGCTCAATATTGCTAAATTAAAATAATTAAATAATAAATATTCACGGACATTTCACACTTCACACTCTTGTCCTAAACTAATAAAGCATAATATACTAAATAATATCATATATGTAATATAGCAAAGCTTGTACTATGGGAACTAGACTGCTGATAGAATACTTAAATACATATTTTTTTATAAATACATACATAGAATGCCATTTCGAGGGTGACATAATCAATGTGGTTAAACCCTCTTTAATAAATAAAGATAAAAAAAACATACCTACATAGAATACCTACAAGAACATTTATGAAAATTATTTATTTTTATCATCGTCATAATTAGTGTAAGGAAGTCCACTACGCAATACGATTTTTCTCAGAATCATTATTGTAAGAATTCCCCGTCTACAAGTTTCCTTTGAGATTTTCTAATTCAAAAGTATGAGAAAAAGATATGAAAATAAGTTGTTACAACACCCGGCTTCCGCCAGTCATACATAATATCATCAATCATCATACATACAAAAGACATAGTATTATTATATTCTAATGTATTATTATAAAAACATTTATTTACAGGGTAAGATAGTATAAAGAATGATGATATCAAAAACTTAGTCAAGAAAGGAAAATTAAACTTAATTTTGGAAACTAACTGCGTATTATAAATAATAAATAAATAAAAATAACTTTATTAAGAAAACAAAAGGTAATTCTTAAAAGGCGGTCTTATCGCTTGGCACGATCTCTTACAGACTACCGTTACTAATACTAAACTAAAAAATAACGGCCGGTTTCTGGAAACCCAAATCACGATTGATCCGAGTTTGACACATAGTAATTGTTTGATTTTTTCGTTGATCATCGTTCGAGAAACCGGCCGTTAGACAATGATCTTAGACTAATGCTACAGCTTATATAAAAATAGTGTCTACACCAGAGCGCCCATCACCGGCCATCATTCGATATTGCTCTTCATCATCACTGACTCCGAACCCCTTCGTCGTTTCAATGTCTTACATTTTTTGTGCAGGTCGTCCTCAACCAACATTAACTTGGCTGATCAACGACAAGCTTATCGACGACCACACGATCCTCAAAAACGATGGAAAAGTCATCGTTAGCAAGATCAGCATAGGCGGTGCTGAGCGAAGCTGGCTGAACACCAGTATACGATGCCAGGCTACCAACACCAATCTGCTGAGTCCACATGAACGAACTGCCAGGGTCGAGATGCGGTGTAAGTGTTTATAAACCAGGAATCATCATACTATACCTTGTATATCAATTTCTGCCTTGGTAGCCTTTTTGTTAAATAATAGAGTTATTCGGCCAAAAGAGTCTGGCTCGTCCAAAAGCGCGATGGGTTGACGACATTGTTAAGGTCGCGGGAAACTCCTGGGTGAGAAAAGCCCAAAACAGAGGACGCTGGCATGCCATGAAAGAGGCCTATACCCTGCAGTGGGTGTTGCCAGGAAGTAGTAATAGAGTTATGTAGGTACTCCAATACTGAAAACATTTTTTAAGCACCACTAATTAACCAAGCTCTCAGAATAAGCTTTTTGTGAGAAAAATGGTCCGGGGAAGTAGTAACCATCGTATCTATTTCTGAAGCTAATATCCTCAATAATAAATCCATCCTCATAAAGTAGCAAGCAATCAATCAGCCCGTTAGACTAGTACCTACTTTGTTTTAAGTCCTAACATCTAGCCAAAAATCTAACCTGTTCCTTACCTAGTTTTTTGTAGTTAGAACCTTTTAGAAAGACATCAATCTACGTCACCTGATTTTACCACTAACTCCAACTTTATAGTGCGCCCAACCTCGGTTGCTATCACCAATAAGCCAGGACAGATGTCAGCAGACTCTGAGATGACCATCGTTTGCGTCTCCCACGGCAGCCGGCCACCAGCTCAGATCACCTGGTTCAGGGAAAACAGGAAATTCACTCGCGGAAAGGTATTTAAATAGGGTCTTTAAGAGAGGTATATGAATAGGGTCTTTATGAGAGGTATATAAATAGGGTTTTTAAGAGAATTAATTATTTTACACTTACTTCTAAACCTCATCACCTCTAACCAAACAGATATTCTTCAATTGCATACAACTGTTAATAAGTAGTGAATCTCTGTAATACCTCGATATACGGTACAGATTTTTGTTTATATGAAACCTATATCTGCCCAGTACCTATAAGTCATTTCAGTCTATTCAACTTATCCACAATCACAGCAACATGAAACGTTACATCATTAGAACTTGGAGTGATGGTGCAATGCACTGGTATAGACATTACTACTTGACGAAAGGTAGAGTATTTATGTATCTATCACTTATCACCATAGATCACATGTTTAATCCCACAGCACAGCGAGTTCACAAACGAGACGACTACAGTATCACGGCTCCACATGCAGCCGCAGCCTGAAGATGATGGTGCTATCATCCGATGCCGCGCAGACAACCCTGTGCTGAGGATAGCGTTGGAAGACTCCTTCAAGATGAGTGTTGTTTGTAAGTATATATCTGTACATGACACGATAAAAATGATATTTGAGGTTAAAAAAGTGGCACTTAAAAGCAAAAAAGTGGTAGTGTCACTGGACGTCGTTCGGATTAGTCAAGTTACTGTATATACTCTTGTATTCTAAGATACCTAAACAAGGTATTTGAAAGACGTCTTAAGACACTAAATAGGCGAATACATCGGTTTGATGAATTATTCGATCAATCTCTTTACTGATTGCTAGTTTAAGTGATGCTATCACACTACCACTCTGGTTCGTGTCCATACCTCTAGGTTATGTCATTTTGCCAAATTCATACGCACCAAGATATGTAATAGATAACAATATCCATAGCTATACTTGTAATCTAACAAATGTAAACTACCAGGTGTTAACGCCTTCTTGTCCTTCATACCCTTATCCTACTTTGCAAGTTCGGCACAACTTGTACACTTACACTCTTTCCTATCATTTCATCACAGATAATACTCTAGGCCATCTAACAAAGCATCGTTCCAACAGACAGGCCAGTGCTCACAATGGCGCTGGGAAGCACCCTCAATGGCAATGACATAAAGGAAGGTGATGACGTCTACTTCGAGTGCAACATCAAAGCAAACCCTCGGGAGAACAGGATCTCCTGGTACCATAACGTGAGTGAGTCTATGTGCATGATTTTACTGGATTTATTTGGTTAAAAGCGGCACTGCTGACCTGTACCCCAAGTACGAGTTTGTGCACACACGGATCGCAGAGACGCAATCACCGAGCGCCACCGATTTTGTATGGAAATCCAAGCTTCTCAAGAAATCTGCTTGGATTTCCATACAAATTCGGTCCGTGTGTGCACGAACTCGTACTTGGGGTACTGATGTATCTCGTCAAAAATATCACAGGTTTTGGAACAGATTCCGGGTTTTTTTATAGCGTAATTAGCCTCCAGAAAAACGATCATGAGACTTTAAGATCATGTCCTTAGGTTGATCACCAACAACAAAACAAAAGTAAGAAAGAACTGGGACCCGGGATATTTGAAGAGTTAGGAAACCTATTTTACAATAGCTACTTACGCGTAGTCAATAGTAGAGCAAAGTGTTATGAATTTGTAACCAAACCACTTCATAAACTTGGCTCAAAATATCTATCTCCAAAAATATGATTGAACTTGTGAAGTGATCGTGGAACACTTTCGTGATTGTGAGGATAGACGTGAGCGGAAACTACTTAATAATAAAAATGGTTACAATATGTTTATGTCCGTTTGTCGTAGAGTGTACCACTTTTACGCGGATATAAAAAACGCCAGCCTATGACTATCAACACGTTTTTGCTGACGACAGCTTATTATGCAAACATGTGACCCCATTACCTCCTGACTGTCACAGATATAGCAGCTTTGTAAACTGGCTAAATAAATTGGGCTTGCACAGTATCTGAATATACGTATAGGGCGTAAAAAGACCTGTACCGAAAACATCGTATATAAAGGATCTGCTGTGATTTCCACAGAAAATAGTTCTGATTACCTTGATCGATGGAATTTAAGCCTAGGTTTCAAATACAAGTTCATGTTAAAACTAAACACCTAGAAATATCTACTGCTGGACATAGGTCCTCTCTTACTCTCGTTTTTTATCTAGTTTTTGAGTTTGACATCTATTTTTTTGACTTAGGACTACTATCTGCAGGTCTATGTCATTTCTGTGATAAGTGTTATACAATTAAACGAATATTTCTTGATCTCAAATAGGATCTCCATGAAAATTTAACTAAAACTATGTTTAGGACCTGCAAGTGAGCCAGAACATGTCTTCTGGAGTCTTTATAAGCACCAAGTCCCTGGTTCTGCAGCGGGTGACGAGACAGGACACCGGTCTGTACACCTGTAGAGCTGCAAATGATATGGGAGAGTCCAGCAGCCAGGCAGCATATCTGAGGGTTCAGTGTAAGTGTCTACAATTTAAAATCTTATCTTCATTTCAAATATTTGGTTAATATTAAAGAGGATGGCAGAAGAAAGAGATGCCTATCCTCAGCGGTGGCCGTAATAGGACTACAAATGCTAACTATATGATAATTCAAACTTTTACTGTGAAGCTTTTACACTTTTGTGGAGGCTCTGACATTAAACCTCCAAAAGTGAGACTGAGATTCTGTAAGTAACCGTTACCTAAACCATGTTGTCTTTTTACTGAGCTTTACTTTTTCTCATTGAGCCTCGAACAGTAAAGATTTTGATTTTTCTAGTTCAGTCTAGTTCCCATAGTACAAGCTTTGCTTAGTTTGGGACTAGAGTGTGATGTGTGAAATGCCTGTGTTAAAGCAGTTTCAATTTTTCATTTTTTAATTCAAGATAATCACGACTTTGGTTTTCCCTAGTTGCGCCGGTATGTGCGTGGTCTCAGCCTCTTCTCCTAGGAGCCAGGCTGGACGAATCTCTTCGTGTCCGCTGCACGGTGTCTGCGGACCCTGCTGACGTCACCTTCACGTGGCAGTTCAACAACAGCGGCGAGAGCTTCCAGGTGTCACCAGCGCGGTATGGTGAGTGATCTGATCAGTGTTATATGCTAAAACAAATACGGTCTATCTTATAAAAAGAGCTTGAAGTATTGAATTACCATACGTAATGATGACATAAAGTCAACGCTAACTTTTTTTATGATAGGGGGTTAGTCTATTTAGGATTTATCATACTTAATAGTATACTTACATATTATGTTTGTGTGATGAATATAAGTTCTGTGTCTGGGTGATAATATTCATCGAAATTTCACACATCCTAGTCCCAAACTAAGCAAAGCTGTGCTATGGCAACTATGTAGATCGCTGATAAAATACTTATATACATCATTTATGTAAATACATACATATAATATAACACCCAGACACAGAACAATTATTAATGTTCATCAGACAAACATTTGCTCTGTGTGGGGATCAAACCCACGAACCACAGCATGGAAGGCAGAGCTACAACCAAATGTGCTATAACGCTTGTAAAATATATTTTATAAACAAATATGCTTTCCGTTCAGCGTCAAAAGGTGGCACCACCAGTGAACTGCGATACCGCGCGGCAAGCGAACGGGACTACGGCGCTCTACTGTGTCGCGCGACTAATTCTGTTGGACAACAGAAACGACCATGCGTCTTCCAGATCGTACCAGCTGGTTAGTATTGTCTTTATCTATTTATACAATGACGACTTGGACACGTTTCACGTAGACTGGTGGGAGGCGGCGGCTGATCGGAAGAGTAGGGGGGAGATCTTTGCGCAGCAGTGGGAAAGTATAGGACGACTATCGCGAGTTTCAGCTAGTTTATGATAATATTTTAGAAATACCACAAAAAATACAATGTCGAATACCTTATCGTCGGTATCACATCCACAAATAAACCAATAAAATAATTCACCGAAATTCACACAGAACATGAACTTGCTTGATTAATGTCTGAGTATACCGAATAATGTTCTGAGAATACTGAGTAATATCTGAGAATACCGGGTAATACGTTTGTTCCTCACGACTTGCCGTAAGTTCGAAACATCGATTCTCGTAAAATTTACTGTCTCTAACTTTGTAAGCTTTTGCAAGGTCGTTTTGAAATAGCTTGGTTCTACTTCTCTGCAAAACTACGTCAAAACTAGGGTGTTATTTTGATTTTTGATTATTTTTGGACAGAAAAACGTCTCTATTAAATACTCAAGTTACTTCAGTAAAAGCTCGTTGAGTTGACCCCGTTGTCTGAATTTTCATCATTAACCTATATCAGTCCACTGCTGGTCGGAGGTCTCTCCCAAGACGCGCCACTGAGCCCGGTCTTCGGCTCTTCTCATCCAGTGTTTGCTCACGTTCCGCAGATCAACACTTCATCAATCATCTTTTTGTTTCTCAGATTATCACATGAATTGTGTATATAGAAGAACTACTATCCATTTGCGAGATCATGATCAGAATCAATGTAAAGCCATTTTTAAAATACCAGTGTGGTGAAAAGTACGCATTGCAGAGACTACCTTGTCTAGGCAAACCCCAAAATATTATGATAATTTTTTAATAATTTTCGATTAAAACCAAAATTTCCTAAAAAACCGCTGGCAGTTTTATTATGATCGTAGATCGCTTATATCAAATGATGTAAAGCGTGTATAAACACTATTCATTTGATTTGATTTCAACATTATGAAATAGAGGCAGAAATAATCTAAAATTGAAAAAGCCAATTATTAAAAAACACATTTCCGATTATGTCATAAAAAGATTATTTTAATCGTAAATGAATAATTATTTTTTAAATGATTTATTATCTGTGTCTTCTCTTCCGAGAAGACGAAGAAAGAAGAACGCGACGGAGTGGTGGATAACCTGGAGATCGAGATTAGTGGAAGAAACCTTTGCCCTGCAGTGGGACACAATAGGTTATGTTTGTATTTTGTGTGTGTAATATATTTTCTGTCTATTTATTTATAAACAAAACGTTTATTTAATGGACTAGGCACCCATACCTTATATGCAGATAGAATAGGAGTGACGAGTGTTGAATAGGGGTTCGACGGTTACTTCTGGATTACGTCTGTTTTGTAGCGGTCACCGTTTCCTATTAACTTTACACCTGGAAAATCTCCAAACCAATTCGCGACTCGAAAACTCCAATATAACAGAATGAAGCATAAAATTCAATTAATCCAGCATTTAAATTTACGGTAACCGCGTTTTGCTATCAGCCTACGACCGAAATTGATTGCTTTGCTTTTTTTGGTCGCATTTTATACCTTATGTCAAAGGTATAAGGGGATTGTTAGACCTGGACATGTTCTGTCAGAGGTTTAGACAAATAATACATTAGAAATAAAAATCTTCGTTGAAGAGAAAAATCTGCATTATTTCATAATAAATTGTAGTCTATCAAATAATCATGTGCAAATTTTGAAAGTTCACACTTACCTCAAATTATAAGGAAAAACTGTTGATAATATTGCTGAATCAGTTTTTTTAACCTTCGTCGGTCATTTAACTCACTTATTTATCAATTAATTACCTCACTATTAAATTTTCGACAAAAATACCGGCCGCTGTCAAAGTTTACACATCATTATTTGTTATTAATCTTTGTTTAAATTATAACAATACATGAATCTATTATTCGTTAACTTGATAAAAAAATCCAGCAGCTTTTACGATACGAGTAATTTGTTACGAGATCTCAGTGTTTACGAATACATTTTCAATTTGCGTTCATAAAAAAAAACATTAAACGTATAAAAAAAATTACATTAAACAAAAGCAATCTAACTAGGTATTTAAAAGCAATTTTAAAAATCTCATCTCGAATAGCTCATTGAAAAAAAAAGGTGTGGACCTCCAACTACCTCCACGTAGACGCCGTCGTAAAAATGTAAAATTTTATCGAGTTTATAGCCCGAAGCAGGGAGTCCTAGAGAATTCCTCAAAAAAAACTCCACCGCGGGCAGATGGGAAAATATTGGAGCACGGAAAAACATTCGAGAGTTTTCTATTTTCATTACTGATGTTTTGTTCGTCGAGTAAATTACTTGGTACTTTTTTATCGCTAATTACGACGGGCTTCTATTTGTTTTTGTGACCTGTGGAACGGGAAGGCGTGGGGCCACTACGGGATTTCTACGTAGTTTTTTCTTGCAAAGAGGTTGAAAGGTTGAAACACCTAAACCTTTTTACACAATGGGTATCTATTTAAGCAACCTATACCATATTTCTTTCAGATTTTGACAAGCGTTATATCTCAATTAGCTCTGTCCATGTTGAGTCACTGGTTTCCCCATCAAAACAAATATATGCTATGGAAAGATGTTTGTATGGTTACTTTGTAATTTATGTATTTACAAAAAAAAACAATCTGGATCAATAAATAATATAAGCTTAGCAAAGTATAGGTAATATAAACAAATATTCACGAACAATTCACACATAATCTAGTCCCAAACTAAGCACAGACTGAACTGTGGGATTAGATTGCTAAAAGAATACTTATACATCAAATCAAATCAAATCAAAAGTTTTTTATTTCGGAACAATAACAGTAGGTAAATACAATAACAGAATGTAACGATGATAGCTACTATATTATTATCTACTGTGTTGTAGCTATCAACGCCCACCTCCTAAACTAAGGCATAAAATGTTCCAGATAAAAATTCTAACTAAAAGGGTAAACAAACTAATTAACTAAAAAGGTAAAATAATATAAAAAAATAAAGTAGTTACATAAAAATGTTGTTAATAGGCCAGAAACTAAGTAAATATGTGGTGTAGTAGATTGTAGAGTAGTGTAGTGCGGTGTAGTGTAGTGTAATGTAGTGTAGTGTAGTGTAATGTAGTGTAGTGTAGTGTAGTGTATTGTGAAAGTGTGTATCAGTAAAGGTGGAGTACGAGTAAGAGGGTGTGTGTGTATGTTTTAGACCATTACTGTCAGGAGGTTTTCAGTTTGATTATAGGTAAGTGACTGGAGCCATGGTAGTAATTTGTTTTTACATTTATGTAGTGTCAGAGGGTAAATATTCAGATGTTTGTTTATTTTGTTGTAAAGCATCGAGCTTATATAGTAAAAATTACGACTGGCAAGTTCTGTTCTTCGGGATTCAATTCTGCACACTTTATCGGATCTACGTTTGGACGCAACCGTCGGATCGTATGGTAATTGGGAGTGCTTACGTAGAACCGTGTTAAAAACGAAGAGCTGCCGCACTGTTAGGACATCACACAAAGAGAACAAGTCCACTGTTGGGAAGCGAAAAGGTTTTCCGAGCATGACCTTCAGTACAGCTCGTTGGGATCTTTCAAGTCTTAATATAATTGTTTTAGCCAATCCGCCCCAAGCAGTAATGCAATAGGACAAAATGGATTGAGCCAATGCTAAGTATACAGTCCTAAGTGATTGATGGTCAAGTACAGAACGAAGATTTTTAAATACGTAGATGAGCTTTCTAGTGCGGGACACAGTTTGATGAATGTGGCTATCCCAAGTCAAACAACAATCTACTGACACACCCAAGTATTTAATACTAGATGCACGAGCCAGGGGAAGGCAGGAACAGGGATTTGGTTGTGAGTTTTGACAGGTATGTGGACAAATAGTAAAGGATGATGATGGTTGACCAGATTGATTTGCGGAAAAGGTTATTAATTTTGTTTTGCTTATGTTGAGGGTTAGGAGATTAGAAGCAAGCCAAGACATGACGGCATTTAAGGCAGATTCAGCGTGAGTGAAGGAGTCGCACCAAGATTTCCCATCCACAAGGAGAACAGTGTCGTCTGCATAAGTAATAATTTTGCAGTTAGAGAGGTTCAGCTGACACAGCTCATTTATGTAGATGAGAAATAAGGTTGGACCGAGTACACTGCCTTGGGGAACTCCAAACTCTATTGGTTCACATATAAGTACAATTTATATTTTGCAAATACATAGTATTCTATCTATAAACTGTTTATAACTATTTGACAGACATTATGCGTCCGTAAATATTAATTTATTTTGAATTCTCGATTTACAATAACAAGTTGAAAACTGTACGTGATACAAAACCTCAATCCAGGTCACGATAATCTAAACTAATCAAACTCCAACAAGATAAACGTAAATTAATGATTTGGGGAGTTAATTAAAACATTGATCTATCGCTGCGATTTCAGAATATTCGTGTTTAAAATACGACTGAAGTTCGCTCGTCGAATCGAGCCCAATACGAGTAACGAGGAAACTTACGTTACAACTTTTACCATTCGGTTCGACTCCCAGTTTTTTATGTCCTGGATTTGGGAACGCCTTTTTGGCAAGACTTTTAAAAGACCAAAGTTTGTACTAAATCGAGTAAATCGTACTAATTGAGAGACGTTCGACATCGGAAAGTTTAGTATCAGCTAAGTTGAAACTTCAACTCTCTTACATTTCAAAGTTTTGATTGTCGTCTTGTCATGTCAATAAAGTTTTAATCGGGGGACAAACTAGCTGAATCGGGTTAGCGAAATAACTTTTGAAAACATTTTGATGATTTGATAAACTTGTTTTATAACGATGAAACTTTATTTAATTACCTATTCAATCGTGATAGCAAACTCGAAATAGTATTTCGAGGATATTTCAATGTTAGCATTGTGAGAAACAGTTTTGCACGCATTGATTTATTGTTGATAAGACCGCCTACGTAGGTAGGATAGTATAGTGGGTGCTCAATCAAAAGTGTCAGGCGTTACGTCGTTTTGGTGTATCTATAGGTAAGAAGCGACTTTGAAGAGATCTTGACTAGTCTATATATATATAAGAGAAAATCGTGTTAGTTACACTATTTATACCTCAAGAACGGCTGTACCGATATGGCTGAAAATTGGTGGGTAGGTAGCTTAGAGCCAGGAGACGGACAAAGTATAATATAATATGTATGTATGTATGTAATTTATATTAAAACAAATCTAAAATTTGCATATTTATTGCCTATACCTATAAGTAGTAGTATCGATACTACAACAAAGTACAGTTGTAGCATCGACACGATAAGAAGAAGAAGATACCTATAAGGTGGAACAGAGTTCGCTGAGACAGCTAGTATGATATAAACGATATTTTTGTTCAGATATTTCGTCCATATAGATTTAATTAAAATTCGACTAGCACGGTTTTATCTTTAAATGTGTTTCTGATATTACTTGTTGATAACGATTGAAGTAAAGTTTGCTCATTTAAAAAAATACATTAATTAGGATACACGGTACAAGCTTAAAAAAAACAGTCCAACATTGAAACACCTATGTATAGTATACTTTTTGGAGCTTTTAGTGAACAGGTAAAAAGGTTTAGGGCGTTTTACTTTTACATGATGGCTCTCTCAACATATTTTATACAAAATCTCTTGTCGGTACCTATTTATCTACTTACTTATATAAATGCAGGATAACATCGCTCAAGTCCTACGTCTAGAATATAAAAATTATATTATGATTTTAATGGAAGAGTTTAGGGGAGACCCTTGCCCTGCAGTGGGATACAATAGGTTAAATAAAATATATTTTTTTTTAAAAGAATGACTAAAAAATAGATTTACTAAACAATATCACTCACAGTGGAACAATATCACTCACAGAACCCGTATATAACATGTTTTGTAATGAACTAATCTAAAACATCACAGCAAGGCTGTATATGTATTGCTAATAATATATTATATGTAATAGGAGCATATGTTGCTCAGCAAAATTTTCTCAAAATTTTACACGGCAAAGCGCAGAACGGCCTTTCGCGGGAAACTAGTGGTAAGAAATAACTTTTACTGCTGAAAAACTATGAAGAAATTGTATGGTTGGATAAGAATACCAAGGTGAAAGTTTTTAAACGATTTTATTAATAGTCCAGGATCCATGGTACATTTTTTTTTTATTTATTTACCAATTAAAAGTTTACATAAATTACTTTGTTGAGTAGCATTTCGTAAACCACATTTTGCACTTTTATTACTATCAAGCTAGTTTTCCGAGCCAATTTTGATGAGACGCGAGACGCCCAACAATTTTCTGTACAAAACGATTTATTCTATGTATGTATTTACAACAAAAAGTATACAAGTATTCTATCAACAATCTAGTTCCCATAGCTCTGCTTATAGGGACTAGAGTGTAATGTCTATGAATATTTATTATTTTATTTAAACTCGATTGTGCTAGCTGACAAATAACTATTACAGTATTTACAAAATGCATATAAAATACATAAGACACAGTTGAGCTATCTACAGACCGTTGCAAACGATCTATATAATACAAATAAATACATCGAAATGGATATTAGCCAAGTGTTGCTTCACAAACCATCACAGCGAAGGGAGAAAACCCTAGGTATCCTAAATGAATCTTTCTTCATTCTTTTCTTTTCTAAATGAATCTTTGTCACCAGCTCGGCCGTCTCCGCCAAGGAACTGCTCCTCGAACAGGATCCTGAAGAATAAGGAGGCTGTCGTCACAGTGCGATGCGTGCCCGGGTACGATGGTGGACTCGGCCAGCACTTCACGCTGGACGCTGTGGGCGAGGAGACCAGGACGCTGGCCAATGAGACTGCTACACCAGGTGAGGTGATCAGAGGGCTTAGTCCGAGTGTGCATTTTAAAACTCCCTACTCTCGAGCCGAGAGTCGTCTCTTGGATTCCCATACAAAAATTAGAGGATATCCGAGAGACGACTCTCGGCTCGAGAGTAGGGAGTTTTAAAATGCACACTCGGACTAAGCCCCCTGCATATTTTTAGTGATTAATTTCTGGATTTGAAAGCTAGTGTAGTTTTTAAACCTAGAAATTGATAGTTGCAGTAATACTTCTCTTATTTGTTAAAAACCCTGCTTGTAGTTATGCATGTTGTATTTGAAGATTATTTTCTAGTTATTGAAATATATTCGTAATGAATTATTTAGTGGACTGGTGACTAGTAGTAATTTTAGACGCCTTTCAGGATAATTACTTCTTCTCAAAGCTTTATTAACCTACTTTCTTAGCAAAACTTCGTAAAGTGTTTGTTAAAAACTGAATAGGTACTTACCTCATTATAATGTTTGTATGTGGTACTATAACAGCTCTTTTATTTTCTTGCTATTATTTATAGTATGCATGCGAATGCCTTGATCACACGTACCGAGTAAACCAGCGAGACAGTGACGTATTTGAGATACACTGCGCGTCGACATCAGTTTTGCTGTTGAACATTGCAGCGTTAGCGCGCAGTGTATCTTAAATACGTCACTGTCTCGCCGGTTTACTCGGTACGTGTGATCAAGGCATAAGGAGATATCAATAAATCATTTTGCCACAGCAAACCTTGAACCCATTATTCTTCGTCCAGAACTAGTGGTGTGGCTGAACGTCAGCTGGTCAGTGATAGAGGCTCTCTCTGAAGACGAAGACCTGGCGGTTACAGCTCGGAACAGCAAGGGGGCTTCCGATCCTGTGCTGATCCGAGACCTGGCGTTTAGGGATTCTGCTAAACGAGCTGGTAAGTCACAAGTTTTGTGAAATTATAGAAAGGTGAACCTAAATTTATAATTTCGTCATGTTTTGGAAAAATAATTTTTTTATGGTGGTATATTTACTAGACGACTAAAGTCTAGAAGAACTGGCAAGAAACTAGACCTGGATTCTAGCGTTTTTTTCATATGATCCTTCTTACAATTATTCAGAAAGCACCGCTCGTGCTGAGAGCAAGTTCCCAGCAGCTGCAGCCCTGGCTGCTCTGGCAGCTGTTCTAACTGCTGCAGGGGCCATCATCGTGCTTGTCATGAAAAGGTAACTTGACACTTAGGGCTACGTTTCACCGGGACACCATGGCAGCGCAACCAGTCGCCGCGACCAACAAAATGTATACAGCTCTATAGAGAGTTACTCACCTGGTGTCTGTTTGGTCGCGCAACCTAACGTACATTTTCAGCGTCGGCGACTGGTTGCGCCGTAAAATATAGCCCTAAGAGTGAATAATAGACTTCACTATACAAAAAAGAAATAAATATTCATGGACATTTCACACATTACATTGTAGTCCCAAACTAAGCAAAGCTTGTACTATAGGAACTAGATTGCTGATTATATCTACTTATATATCTTTGTAAATGCATACATAATATCACCAAGACACAGAACAAATACTTATGTCAATCACACAAACATGAGGTCTGGGTGGGAATCGAACCCACGACCAACAGCATGGAAGGCTACTACCAACTGAGCTGTGGCCGTATCTCAAAACCTGGCAGGTTCTGAGAGGCCTCAATAATGATTACTTGCGCAGACGCAGTGACACCAGCTCTTCGAGTAAGCGTCCGTCTCAGAGCGTGGTGCAGGTGGATGCGCAGGGGCGGCGGTACCTCATCGCATACCCCGCCGACAAGCCGGAGACCAAGCCTGACATACTCAACCCTAAGCCTGGTGAGTGAGGCAATGCACACGGTTCGAATACTCCTTGAATTATACTTTCTGCACTTTTTCAACAGTTTTCAATGAAAAAAAATCAGATTTTGAATCTGACATGAAATTTTTTTCATCTTTTGTGAATTTGATTCTGACATGATTTTTTTTTTATGTTTTTACAAACTGAGTATTTTAGCAAAACCTTTGTTATATTATGTTATTTTAACTTTGAAACTTTTATTAAGAGTTGTGTATAAGTATTTTTTAAAGTTTTAAGTCCAAAATGTTGTTTTATAGGTAGGTATATAGATATTTCCAAATATGATTAATAAAAAGAAGAAAAGAAATATATAAAAAAAAGTTTATCTAACCGAACGTAGGTACTGCATCATCACACAACAGATAAATATATAGATTATATGTTAATACATTTTGTTGTATTTTTTTTTTGTGTATTATATTTCACAAATAAATAAATAAATATATGTTAATACACAAAAAAAATACAACAAATCTTTTAACTAACTTTTTTAATTAAAATGAGCCTTATCGCTGCTAGCGATTTCATCCAGGCAACCGTGACATTGCGGTCAAAAGTTTGTAGTATATTCAAATATTTTTGCAGAAAGCGAGCCTCCTCGAGTCGTGCTAGAGTCCAGTGACAATAAAAGCTACACGATACGAGATGTGACCGACGGACAGAAGTCGCTCTACATCCCGCCGCGACCCGACGACGAAATGGTAACAGACCCGACAAATTCCTTTTAATATCTACTATATTAAATTATAATAATAAATAATAAAAATAAAAGAGGGTAACATAAATTTATAATACATAAATAAAGAAAGAAATAAATTTTTTAGTTGCAAAAACAGTACATACAACATTAAAAATTATATCTAAATACTTACTAATAAAACTAAATTTTAGACTTTTCCACACATCACACTCTAGTTCCAAACAAAGCAAAGCTTGTACTATGGGAACTAGATCGCTGATAGAATATTTATATACATTTTTTTTGTAAACACATACATAGAGTACCTACATAGAAACATCCAGACACAGAACAAATATCGTCAGTAAAGTTCTAACAGTGCGGAAGTCAGTCTTGGGCGGTTTTGATTATTGAATGCTATTTGACGGAGAATGACGGTGCGGCTCGTTTAAACCAATCTCCTGTAAAATGGACATTTTTGACTTACGCACTGTTAGAACTTCACTGACGATATCACCACACAAACATTTACTCTAAAACAATTTAATAAAAAATTTGGCAAACTGAATGCACAACATTTAATTTTGAAAACATTTAGGTTTAAGTAAACATAGGTTTGAGATTGGGAGCTTGCCAATATGGACGGGGTAATCTCCCCACTTTTGGGAGATTAACTGAAGATAGTCTAGTCTAGGTAGAGATGAGAATTAAGTACAGAATTGGGTAGGCACGTAAGTGGATAATGAGATCTTGTTATTAATTACACTCTTAATTATTATTTAATATGAATAACTTCAAAAACGGCTATAGCTGAAAACGACATTTAAAAAAAAATTAATAATTTATTAATTAGTTTTATTTTAAATATTATTGATTATTCCGTAAAACACAACCAAGGATCATTTATTTAGAATCGTCTAGATGTAATACTAGGTGCCAGATCCACGCGACCAGAGCCTAAAAGAACGGGCGAGAAACTACGGCCTGAGGGCCTAGTACGAGTTTTGCACATGCATACGAACGTATCGCCTTCGTATCGCAAGCTACCAATTTTGTATGGAAATCCAAGCTTCTCAAGAAATCTGCTAGGGGCGCTCTTTGGATCTCCATACAAAAACGGTGGCGCTCGGCGATTGCGTCTCTACGATTCGTGTGTGCACAAACTCGTACTTGGGGTACTGGTTCTTACCGTTTTTTTTAAATGATCCTTCTTACAAAGAATAAAGATATAGCAGTCGTTTAAATAATAATTATAAAATAATTAATATATTTTAATTATTTCAGATGCCTCAAAGATAACAAATGGGACCTGCGCAATGAATATTGTAAATAATTATAATAGAATAATAAATATTTGTAAATTCATAAAATGCCAACAGTAATATTATTTAGTTTTAAGAAAATCTTAGTGAATTTCTTCCATATCGTTTTTTAATTGAGATTTAATCATCAAGAATAATATAATGATTTTTAGATAGTTATAAGTATTTTGAAAAAAAATCGGAAGGTGTTATGTTAATTATTACATATTATGATAATTTAAGTTATAAATATTATATAAAGTTATTAGACAAATTAAAATATTTATTAAATATAACATTAATATAATTAGATTTTTAATTATTATAAATAATATAATAAGTATTTAAAATTTTGTTACTATAAATGTAAATATTAAAAATTGTGTTTCTTGATGATTTAAAATCATGATTAAATATTAAACTTTATAGACATTGAATTTATGTAAAATATGTAATTAATGTTGAATTATTGAAGTAAAGCTTATTGTTTTTATATTTGTCTTTTATTTTGAATTAAAATCCCTTTTTATTTCAAACATAAACAAATCATTCTTTTACAGAAATATGCTTATATATTTTACACAGGGAAATTATCTAAGTACTTACCTACTTACTTACTAAATTATATTTTAGATTAAAGTTTCAAATAGTATATTTAAAATCAATAAGTAATGAATTTATTTATTTATTTATATTAATACCAACTATTACGTGTTACGTATTTATTACGTAAAATTATAAATGCTAACTGAAATGATGATGATGAAATTACACATTATTCCTGATTCCAATACTAAACAAAGTAAAGGATAGTTTCCAATTCGCAAAATATTTAATTTATTCATCCGTGTCGCGAGATCAAATCAATTATTCGTGATCTCTATCGGAACCCTTCAATCCGAGTGCATGTAAATATTCAGAGGGCTACTTGTTACTTGTTGGATTGTGGAACCCTAATTCGAGAATGAATTGAGACCGTATCCTAGCCTCTCAACCACTTAATTTGCACAATATATATATTAAATGTGATAACTAACAACACTACACCATAAACCATATTTCTGGATAATAAACGATTTCATTTTAAATACGGGACAATCAGAGGCCATATCCTAGCCATATCCTAGCTATCCTAGCTATCCTAGATTTAAAACCGTGTTACTATAGAAACTGAACCTGGCAGGTTTTGAGAGGCTAGGATATGGCCTCTGATCGTCCCGTATTTAAAATGAAATCGTTTATTATCTAAAAATATGGTTTATGGTGTAATGTTGTTAGTTATCACATATTTCGCAAATAAAGTTGTTGTAAAAAAAACAGGATAATCAAAAATAAATAAATAATAATAACAGAGAGCAGGAATGAGAGGAAGGATTTGGGGGAGACCTTTGCCCAGCAGTGGGACGAGGTACGTTAAGGAAAAAAAACTAAGCCAATACATTTACTTAGGTAAGTAGGTACATTTATTTCACATTATTAGAGAAGTAAAAGACGGGACAGCACAATGTGAGTAATTAACCATTCAATTTGGCATATGAACATGATAATTAATAAATCATCATCATCATCAAGCTATAACGTCCCTGATTTTTTTTTATAATTTTGTGAATAGTGAGCGAATGAAATAACTCTGAACTTATTTATTTGACAGCTAGTGCTTTTTGTGCTGTGATTTCGGATGAATTTCTTTACAAATGTTTTAAAGATATCTTTAAGATAAGTATGTAATAGGTACAACTAGATCAAAGATAGTTTTAGCAAAAAATACTAGTTTTTTCCTGTTCAGTGAAATAAGGATATATAATTGCACTAAAAAATAAAATAATGGTTATTATCGACCATTACATACATTACATTACGTAATCAACGATTATTTTCCGTATTTCAGACCACATTTTATTAATCCCCATATTCAGAAATGAATTATGACTAGATAATCCTTTTAGTCCATTTGTTACATTTATTAGTGCTCAGAAGACTTGTAATTTTACAATAGAAATTATATATTTTATGATATAACAATTAATAAAGCGTCATCTGGAACAAATAAATAGATAGATAGTGAAGTTTCGGAACAAATAGATAGTTTAATATAAATATTCATGGTCATTTCACACATCACACCCGTACAAGGTTTGCTTAGTTTGGGACAAGAGTGTGATGTGTACAATGTCCGTGAATATTTATTTATTTAAGTATACTTTAGACTGAAGTGTAAATCGGCGTTAAATTGTTTTTCTTTTTGATAAAATTTTACTTGTTTACACATTTATTTAAAACTAGTTTATTTAAAATGTTAGAAAATATTTTTTACAATATACATTATAAAAATATATATATGAATATAAAAACCTAAAACTAGGTTGCGTACTGTTACTATATTACTTCTTAGTTTATTATTCTTAAGCAAATATATTATGTAGGGTTTTTATAAATAAACAAACTTACGACTATACAGTATTTAGGTACAAAATGTGCATTGTCATATAAAGAAAAACATAAGAAACAGTTTTTTTCTATAAATTATGTTAGTAGCTATGTCTAATTCTTTCCCGTAGTGATTTTTTATAGTATTGAGCCTATTTCCCAGACCTTTGCGAATAGGGGTGGAATATTACAATGTAATGCCCACATTCTTTCCCGATCGGCTTTTTAGGGTACTTTGGGGTTTTGTTATGGGACAAAACGGGGATATAACATGTCGGGAAATATATGGAGGATTGGGGCTTTGCTGTAATCTCTAAGATCGCAAACTTACCTAGCGTTTCTTGTGATATCCAATTTTCCTTGTGTTTTTTTATGGTTGGAGAATTGGCTGCCTAATTTCTGATAAGTTTTAAAATGTTATATATGTACTTATTAGGTTATTTTAAATTTAATAATTATTGAGGCAAGTTTTTTTAGATATAATAGGTAGTATTATTTGAAACTAAATCAGTTTTTTTTTATAAAATCACGCGGAACATTTTTTTCTTACAACAAAAGTTTTATTTATTCACAAACAAACTTATGACTATTACAGTACATATTTACAAAATGTAAAACAATGACACTATACTGTAAATACTCTATAATGCATTTTCTTTGTTTAATTAGCTACAAGCAAAATATATTTAGCAATTAAAATTAAAAAATAATGCTTATTGCAGAAAAGTATAGCGTACAAAGTAATTAACTATTTATCAATTGAACTAAGACACAATTATAAAATGCAAAGTAAACAGTTGATCTATCTACTGACCGATACAAGTGATCTGTAGATAACTAAATAAATTGAGTTATATGATTGTCAATTTTGGCGGCGCAACCACAGAGCAGAGTGGCGCAGTGGAAGCGTGCTGGGCCCATAACCCAGAGGTCCGTGGATCGAAACCACGCTCTGCTAATTAACTTTTTGCTTTACGAGTAACCTCATAACTTTTTTCTAAGAAAACCGAGAAGTTTTATAGCAGTCGCTTAAAATAATTATTGTAGTCAGTTATTTTTTTAGATGATGAATTTAATTTAATATTAGTCAAGTCTCTTTTAGTCTCCTTCAGCTAACTTAAAGTAAAACTGTTTGCAAAATACCGTCGATTTCTCCCGCTAGTTAAAATAAAAACATATTTTATTTCTCAACGAAACCAGGTCACGAGCACTTTTGAATACAGCCTGAAAAGACGGGGTACAGTCAGCGCCATAACATTATCACTAGTTTAATTTACTCCAAAATATATTGCATATCGTACACAGCTTATCACATATTCTAATAAAAAGAAACACACATTTTGAAATATGTTCGTGTATTATGTATCTGAGAAAAAGCGTTTTTATTAATTTCTTTCATAATTATTTGATTTTTTTTTATATATGTATTTAGTTAATTATTTTACATACAAATATGAGTAGTCAATCTTTTAGGGATGTGAACGCTAAATAGGTGTACTATATTCTACTATAATGAAATTATAAGGTAATGTTCAAAGTTTCTCATGTTTTTTTTTAATGCTGGACAATTTACACACGATCAATCTAGCCCCATGCTAAACTGAGCTTGTGTTATGGGTACTAGAAGACTGACCTACTTAATACAATACATTACATAGATAGATATTTTTATTAAGTATACATATAGAATACCCAGAACACCCGGAATCAATATTTGCATATCGTACAAACATTTATCCCAAGGCGGGAATCGAACCCGCAACCTTCCGCGTCGCAGGCGGACCATCGCCCATCGCGCCACATCAGTCGTCGCTTCTTCCGTAATATGAACATTTTAAAACTAAAATAACAAATTATTTTTTGTCGCTGACTGTACTTACAGCTGCCTGCTTTTAATACCTTAATTCAATCTCTAATTCATTCATTTATTTAAAAGCAAAAAAAACTTTTTGGTTCCCATCTGTTGGAAGTATGCAGTATTACTCTACATACTATTATCTTATTAAAATATTAGGAACATATAAATAGACGTTGTAAAATTTATGTATTTTTATTAAATTTTTCATCATCGTCATCATCCTACCCTTGTCCCACATTATGTGGGGTCGGTACAACACGTCTTCTTCTTCCACTCTCCTCTATCAGACGTCATCTCAATGCTCACACCTTTCTTACACATGTCATCATTCACACAGTCCATCCATCTTTTTTTTGGCCTCTACTTTTACATCCATTTTATAAAATTTTTCATTTAGTTTTAATAGTAGGTAGTCCATCCACACAGACATACATCAACATATAATATTAATAGTAGGATGATTCTAAATGATTCTGATTTTACTGAATAAAGCATTTATGATTTATCACTTAGTAACAAAACCCGTTTCGAACTGAATATTTCATTGTTTCTTCAATAAATATTATTTCGATTCCCGGCGGGACTCAGTCGTTATATAAACCATAACAAATACTTACTTGTTATGTTATGGAAACCTTATAATAATGCTTACAAACTTTATATAAGATCGAAGACACACTTCACGATATTGACACACACGATCCGATATTGGATCAAACAAAAAATAATATTGTCAGCCGATGCGATGTCTGTGGCTCAAAAATATTACCGTGTGTAATAAACCGATGCTCAATAAAAATATGTTTGATACAAAATGCTTATAAATAAATATTAGTTAACTTTTGACACATAGCGCACTAGTCCCAATCCAAGCAAATCATGATTATGAACAAGATTGCTGATAGAATACTTATACCCATTTTTTATAAACACATAGGTAATGTGTGTACATGATGTGGTATTATGCACCTACAACAAACATCAGATTTCATCAAAAAATATTTGTTCTCGGTGGGGATTGAATCCACGACCCACAGCAAAGAAGGCAGAGCTACAACCAATTGAGTTGTGACGCTTGTATGTATGTAGAATGATATATGTATATTTACATTACTTACTAAATTAATATGTATATCTATTTCTACATATTGGATGTGGACTTTTAAACTTCCTACAACAATGTCTAGATTTTACATACTAAAACTTATTTGCAAATTAGAAAAAAAGAGATAAAAAAGCGTTTAATTCCGTTGTCGAATTTCAGTTCAGTATAAGTTTACATTAATGAGTTCCCGAAAACGACCGATCGATCGCGGAGATACCCGAACTTGGAGTAACACCATCTGACTATAGATCATACTCATCATCACACTCATGTTGTTATCGTATATCTACCTAGTTAAGTAATTATAAGTGTGTTTTTCTGCAATGACCACAGAAAAGAGGAGACTCATCTAACACATCTAAAACTTAAAAGAAGAGTTCCCAACCCAATTTATGTACACCACTTGTTTAAAATAAAGACTATTTTGATTTTGATTTTTGATACTCATATATATATTTGGACTAGAGTGTGATGTGTAAAATGTCCATGTATATATACGAAACATAAATAAATAATGCTGGACAATCCACACAACATCATCTAGCCCCTAAGCTAAGCAGAGCTTGTGTTATGGGTACTAGAAGACTGACATACTTAATACAATAACATTACATAGATATTTTTATTATCGATATAAAATACCCAGATTGTCATCAAATATTTGCAGATCATACAAACATTTATCCCAAGGCGGGAATCGAAACCGCAACCTTCCGCGTCGCAGGCGGACCATCGCCCACCGCACCAAATCGGTCGTCATTATACCGGAATTTTTGAAGTGAAAACTTCTTTAGCGGCGCTGGGTGGGTAAAAACTTTCAAACTCGCGTCAGGGTCACGTGACGTCGAAAAAGCGTAAGATCTTATTTAATTTTTATACATTGCTCGTAAAACAAGAGACGACAAAAGAACACACTTGCGGTCACGCGACGTATGACTCAAACAATTAAATAGTGTTGTGGCGACATCGTACAAGGCGAGTACAAGGCGCTGCCAACACGCGGTGCGGTGCGGAGCGCGGGGGCGGAGGACCGAGGAGCGGCACTCGCGCGCCGGCAGCCGACAGACGCTCTGAGCACCCTCGCACGGGAAACACGTATCGCTCGCCGCGCGCGCATAACCAGATAGACGCTATTATATCGTACGAATCGTTTCGCCTAACTTGTATTTAACTGTATCGCTTCCATCTTATTGAAGTGAAAACTCAGTCAGGGTCACGTGACTCGTGACGTTCATCGAACGTGACGTTCATCATTCGTTGTCTTCGTCGTTGTGTCAATGTCAATGACATGACACAATCACAATGACACAGACACATTCGCGCTTGCGCGAATGTGTCTGTGTCATTGGGATTGTCATTGTCATTATGACGACTGTGGTTATATTTTTGAAGTGAAAACTTAAAAGTGAAAACACAGACACATTCGCGCTTGCGCGAATGTGTCATTGTCATTGTCATTGTCGTTGTGTCGACATGACACAATCACAATGACACAGACACATTCGCGCTTGCGCGAATGTTTCTGTGTCATTGTGATTGTCATTGTCATTATGACGACTGTGGTTATATTTTTGAAGTGAAAACTTAAAAGTGAAAACACATTCGCGCTTGCGCGAATGTGTCTGTGTCATTGTGATTGTCATTGTCATTATGACGACTGTGGTTATATTTTTGAAGTGAAAACTTAAAAGTGAAAACACAACGTTAATATTGAAGTTTTCACTTCTGCCGGCACTCCCGGAGAGCTACCATTTTTTTTTAGTAAAAGGACAAAATATTCTTCGTTTTATCTCACTCTATCCAGAATTTTACCTCTGAGAATGCTCAATGAATAATTTATTACTTTCCAATGGATGGAAATTAAACTTAGCGAAATTCGAGACAAACAGGATACGTGATAAACTTTTTTAATTACCCACCTTACATGTCAGGCCGAAGGGATCAACTCCATTCTTCCGTGAGTATATTAAGACAATTTTCAAGTAATCATTTGCCTCTTGGCACTTGAATTTACGTTGTAAGTATTTTGAGTTCAATGTTTATAAATTGTAGCTATCGATATTTTATAAACCTACGCTGTCCCACTGCTGGGCAAAGGTCTCCTTCTCTTTCCACCTTTCTTCTATCCCTGGCTAACTCTGCCCATTTCTGGTCAAAGGAGACCAGGTCTTCGCACCAATGCTTCCTCGGTAATAAGTATGAATATATATTTGTTATTTATTTAGGATACTGGAGTGGAGATTGTGTAGTGTAGGACGCACCCGGCGAGATGGAGCGACGATCTGAATGTAGCGCAACACAACATGAGAAGAGACGAAGACCGGGCTCAGTGGCGCGTCTTGGAAGAGACCTATGTCCAGCAGTGGACTGATATAGGTTTTGATGTTAAGTCAAATCAAATCAAATATTTCTTTATTCAATAAAATCACAAGGATCATTTAGAATCGTCTTACATACTTATTACACTTATACTTATCACATACTTACATACTTAACAGTAGGTAAATCTCCTTTTTTTGAGTCGATCAGCTGGTTCTTCTGTTGTACCCCATACATAGATTATATCAAGCTTAAATCTTAAAAAAAAACTGTTCAAAATTAAAAAAAATGGTAGCACTCCGGGAGTGCCGGCAGAAGTGAAAACTTCAATATTAACGTTGTGTTTTCACTTTTAAGTTTTCACTTCAAAAATATAACCACAGTCGTCATAATGACAATGACAATCACAATGACACAGACACATTCGCGCAAGCGCGAATGTGTTTTCACTTTTAAGTTTTCACTTCAAAAATATAACCACAGTCGTCATAATGACAATGACAATCACAATGACACAGACACATTCGCGCAAGCGCGAATGTGTCTGTGTCATTGTGATTGTGTCATGTCATTGTGTAACATTCGCGCAAGCGCGAATGTGACACAACGACGAAGACAACGAAGACACACTGACACAGACACATTCGCGCAAGCGCGAATGTGTCTGTGTCAGTGTGATTGTGTCATGTCGACACAACGACAATGACAATGACAATGACAATGACAATGACAATCACAATGACACAGACACATTCGCGCAAGCGCGAATGTCACATGACATGACATGACACAATCACAATGACACAGACACATTCGCGCTTGCGCGAATGTGTCTGTGTCATTGTGATTGTCATTGTCATTATGACGACTGTGGTTATATTTTTGAAGTGAAAACTTAAAAGTGAAAACACAAAAATATAACCACAGTCGTCATAATGACAATGACAATCACAATTGTGATTGTGATTGTGATTGTGATATGACACAATTGTGATTGTGTCATGTCATTGTGTCACATTCGCGCAAGCGCGAATGTGACACAACGACGAAGACAACGAAGACACACTGACACAGACACATTCGCGCAAGCGCGAATGTGTCTGTGTCAGTGTGATTGTGTCATGTCGACACAACGACAATGACAATGACAATCACAATGACACAGACACATTCGCGCAAGCGCGAATGTGACACAACGACGAAGACAACGAAGACACACTGACACAGACACATTCGCGCAAGCGCGAATGTGTCTGTGTCATTGTGATTGTGTCATGTCATTGACATTGACACAACGACGAAGACAACGAATGATGAACGTCACGTTCGATGAACGTCACGAGTCACGTGACCCTGACTGAGTTTTCACTTCAATAAGATGGAAGCGATACAGTTAAATACAAGTTAGGCGAAACGATTCGTACGATATAATAGCGTCTATCTGGTTATGCGCGCGCGGCGAGCGATACGTGTTTCCCGTGCGAGGGTGCTCAGAGCGTCTGTCGGCTGCCGGCGCGCGAGTGCCGCTCCTCGGTCCTCCGCCCCCGCGCTCCGCACCGCACCGCGTGTTGGCAGCGCCTTGTACTCGCCTTGTACGATGTCGCCACAACACTATTTAATTGTTTGAGTCATACGTCGCGTGACCGCAAGTGTGTTCTTTTGTCGTCTCTTGTTTTACGAGCAATGTATAAAAATTAAATAAGATCTTACGCTTTTTCGACGTCACGTGACCCTGACGCGAGTTTGAAAGTTTTTACCCACCCAGCGCCGCTAAAGAAGTTTTCACTTCAAAAAATTGAATGTGAGAGTTAATACTAGTAAATATAAATCTTGAGATTCGATTAGATCGTCAGTCGCTTGGAATCGCGAGGAATCGTTTCGTGTGGTAATCAATGCTGGGACCATGACACGTGATAAACTGGAGAATTCACCCCTACTATCAACCCCTTTTAACGATTTTGAACAGGTATCTACTAATTGGTATCCTCACTAGCCAGAGGTCAGCGGGTCGACAATATGTTACCATTAATTACTCGTTCGCCCACACATTAATTTGAAATTGCATAATATTAAATATTTTTTGTATATTGCGTCATTTGCGTCATTATGGTGTAATGTCTACATTACACCGTCACAGTATTATTCCTCTCTTATTGTTCGATAGCTGTCAGAGTGTTGCAAAGCATGGTCTATGATCCGGTAAAGAATCAGTTGACCTATCTATGGATCGTTTGCAATTGTCTGTAGATAACTCAACTGTTTCTTATGTATTTTACATGCCTATGACCATTTTGTAAATACTATAATAGTCGTAAGTTTGTCTGGTAAAACTACCTAGGATTCTGTAGTACGTATCATACTTTGGGCCAGACCAGAGATCATTTAGGGCTATATTTCACCGGGACGCCATGGCGGCGCAACCAGTCGCCGCCACCAACAAAATGTACGTTTGGTTGCGCGACCAAACGGACACCAGGTGAGTAACTCTCTATAGAGCTGTATACATTTTGTTGGTGGCGGCGACTGGTTGCGCCGCCATGGCGTCCCGGTGAAATATAGCCCTGAAAGTGACAGCATCTTGCCAAATTCGGGACGAGTCGATCGAGGTCCAGTGGTAAGGCTTCTATAGCCAAAATGCGTCATGAAGCGTAAACCTCCAGGAACGTGCCCTCGCTTCCTCAATTGTTTTCTGGCGCACTGCCTTCTGTATTGCCTCTGATGTTTGTGGCTCTTACTTGTTCCTTCTTAGCAATGAAATTCACTTATGAATATTTAATCAATCTTACATCTGATTGCAAAACCAAGAACTTGTTTATTTTGGGTATTTTATGTGTATAATAAAAATATCTATCTATGTGATGAATTGTATTAAGTATGTCAGTCGTCTAGTACCCATAACACAAGCTCTGCTTAGCTTGGGGCTAGATGATGTTGTGTAGATTGTCCAGCATTATTTATTCATTCTTACAATTAAACCCAGCGGCGTGTTTAAAAGCGCTTATTGTACCAAAAAAACAGCTTTTTTTATAATATTCAGATGTATGTTTGTTACTTTTTTATGCAAAAACTATTAAATGGATTTTAATTAAACTTTATAAAATAATAAAAAAAACGTTTATTCTCTCACAAATAGACTTTAAAATTGGACTTGGGTACATATCTGGAAGTGTTTTCAATTGTAAATGATTTTAATGAAACTTTACAATAATACAACTTAAACAAAGGCTATGATTGATACAATTATTGTGTGAATTATTATAAGACGAAGTTGCAGGCATCAGCTAGTATAATGATATATAAATAGTTCATAGTTCATAGTTCATAGTTCATTTATTCGTAAACAACAATTACACGTCGATAAAATAATTACACAAGAAAGAAAACAGTAGGTACAAGTACACTCAATTAATAATATAAAATTTGACACATTTTCTTGTAAAATAAATAAAATACAATCATATAAGTCTAATTAAAATGAAACAATAAATGGTAATAATAATAACTTTAGAATAATTGTAATCGTAAAAATAAATAAATAAATTCTAAAAATAAATTCTAAAAAATAAGTCACCTACACATCTTCATACTGACAAATTCATCGATATCGTAAATAGATTGACTGATGAGCCAGTCCTTGAGTTTGTACTTAAAGGATTGCGCCGATGGTGCGTCGGTGACAGAGGAAGGCAGGCGATTGTACACTGCCGGCCCCATCATGAAAATTAATTTTTTAGTCTTGGTGAGACGTCGAGGAATCGCTCTCAATCGCTCTGTATGTCTCAGGGGATATCTATGGCCATCGCCACACTTCGCGTATTCCTCCATGTGGTTTCGTGCATATATAGCGGTCTGATAAATAACGAGAGCGGGTACCGTCATTATTTTGAGCTTTACAAAATAGGGCCTTGCTGAGGTTTCCTGAGATATTCGAACAATGGCACGCACTGCCTTTTTCTGGAGTCTGAAAGCTCGCTCCCAATCGGCCGCGCGTCCCCATAGCTCTACTCCATATTGCAAATGAGAATGAACTGCAGCAAAGTAAAAGTTACGCACTATCTCCCTATCCAGTGTGGCCGAGAGACGCCAGAGAGCGAAGCAGGCTCTACCGATTTTTGTACACAAAGTACTGATGTGAGTTTCCCACGTCAGCGCATTGTCCAGTGTAAAACCGAGAAATACAGCCTCATTAACCTGTTTGACGTCTCTTCCCTCGATAGCCACATACATCGGTCTATAAGTACGCCCTGCTAAGTTAAAATGTATATAGTTTGTCTTAGTGACGTTTAGAATCAAACCATTGTAACTAAACCATTGCTGCAATTGGCCCGCCACATTATTAAGCTTTATTTCTAGAGCGTCGACAGTTGGAGCCTCTACTACCGCGGCCACATCGTCTGCATACATGAGTATGTACGCATCTTTAATCCAGCCCGGTAGGTCATTTAAAAGTAAAGAAAACACAATATTTGAGAGAGACGATCCCTGGGCGACTCCTATACTATTCGACATTGGTTGTGATCTTATCTTGCCCCCTCTGCCGGTGACCGTTTGTGACCTTGATATCATGAACCTAGTCATCAGTTGTAATGGTGGGCCGCGTATGCCATAATGAGCTAGTTTAGCGACAAGAACGGCATGATCCGCAACGTCAAAAGCCTTTGACAGGTCACAGAGCATAACCGCCACTTGCATTTTTCGCTCCCGCGCGTCCAGCACACGGCGCACCACTTCCCTCGCGGCATCCGTTGTTGACCTGCCCGTGCGATAGGCGTACTGCCTATCTGACAGTGCGGCTATGCTTGACAAATACGCCGTGAGTCGCGCACTGAGGCCGTACTCAAGAATTTTAGCGACGCCCGGTATTATGCTTACCGGTCGATAGCTATTAACGTCTTCTCTTTGACCCTTGCCCTTGTAAAGAGGTGACACTCTTACGTTCTTGAACGACTGTGGATAGTCACCTTCCTTTATACACCTGTTAAACAAAAGAGATAGAATAGCCGATATTGGGGCGGCGGCTTTATGTAGAAGTGAAATTGAAATATCGTATATATCTTTCGTATTTTTGTGAGCGACACCTGCCATAATAATCTTATAAATTTCATACGGTGTAAAAGAGCTATATCTAAGTGAGCGATCGGCGGGCGCACACGAAGTCGCCAGCGCGCGCACCGCGGCCTGCACGCAGGCGGCGGGCGCGCCGCACGTCGCTGCAGCGTTCACGAAATGCTGATTTACCGCATCAACAATCTCAACTTCGCATCGGAACTCGGAACCATCTGGTCTTCGCAACGTTTCTATAAAGTCAAGGGACTTTTGTTTGCGGCCCGATTCTAGTTTTACAATGTCCCACATTGTCTTAGCTGTATTACCCGAATTAGCGATTAATTTACTGTAAAAACTGGTCCGTTCCGATCTTAACACTCTATCAAACCGACCTTGAAATTCTTCGATTCGGGACAATAGCACTATGTTATCAGGAAACGTGTTCGATACTAATTTCATTTCACGTAACAAGTGCTCAAGTGTTACCAGGTCGTGAGAAACCCATGATATTTTATTTTGACGATGAATGACATTTCTCTGTGGAAAACACGCATCATGCTTATTCTGAATAATGGTCATTACCGCATTAGCTAGCTCACTCGATGAGGATGTATATTTTTGGGTAATTGCTACCCAATCTACACTTTCTAACGCTCCTACAAAATTATACGTATTCGCCTGCGAATAGGATCTAACGCTATGCGGCGCTAACACGTTAGCCGGTGACTCACAGCGCATCACAGCGCGCACTGCGTAGTGGTCACTTATAGCGGTGCGAACTGGAGTCGCCAGTACAATACCCGCTCTCGCGCTTTCTGTTCTTACGTAAACGTGATCTAGGCAAGTACTAGTTGTGTCCGTTACCCTGGTCGGAAAGTCAACAATATTACAAAAATTACTAGTATTAATTATGTCGAACATTCTTTTTAGGTCATTATTTGATCGAGAAATAAAATCTATATTAAAATCACCAACCACGACGCAATCCTTATCAGTATCATTAAGTCTTTCAAGTAAAACTTCAAAGATAGGTAAGAAATCGGATGTTTTGGTTAAATTCGATCGATATACACATACAATAATAGTATTAAAATCAACTAGTTCTAAGGCAGCAATTTCACACGTTTGTTCTATAGAAATACTGCTAAAATCAATTTCTTGAAATTTAAACTTATTATTTACGAAAATACATGCTCCTCCGTGTTCGATTGTACTTCTACAGTAATAAGACCCGAGTATATAATTATTAATATGAACACAACTCAACTCGAAGTCTTTTAGCCAGTGCTCAGTGATACACAGGACATCACACTTTAGTATAGTCTCTAACATCACTTCTAACTGCCTGGTTTTCCCCTTCAGTGCTCTAATATTTTGATGGCAAACAATAATATTATTTGATTTCGGTGAGTATTTGCAGTCGCGTGGAGCGCATCGGCGGCGATCGCGCTCGCCGAATGCACTCACGACGAGTGAGTCATCATGCGCTCGCGCCGGCAACGGCGCGCTCGGGTCCCCACCCGAGGCGGGGACGCGGCCGAAAGGGGATCCAGGGCACAAATCGTACCCGAGGTGGCCATTCTGCCGGACGCGTAACTTCATCGTAAATACTTTCCGGCATTCCGATGAGAAAAGATGCATGTAGGTCCGATTTAATGTCGCGTTTCTTCACGGTGTAGTCAGACTTCTTAATATTGTTTAAAAAATTTGTTACTTTTTCGACTGTCGTGTCTGGTCTAAATGACCACGCCTGGATGTATTTGACTATTTCGACAGCTTGAATATCGTCATGTTCCTTACCCGTTCCAATAGTAATATGCTGATGTTGTTGTTTTTTCTTTCGGCGCTGTCTCCTGACAACTTGCCATTGATCACGCTCACCCGCTGATTCACTCGCGGGATCAGCATTGCCTACTTCACCCTTTGCCGTTGTGTGAGTAAATAATATTACAGGAAACAATAACAGAGAAGGAATAGTTCAGACAAATCTAATTATCCGCGTGAGATACAATGCAACGCGATGATATCCCGCTAAAAGGATTATTACAATAATACAATATCTCATAAGTATAATCTGGGTCTACTATATTTTATGTAAAACTAAAATGAACGTTTTTATATTCTTTGATATCGATATCTACTCGAAAGCTAAAAATATCTCCAAACTTTTTATTTGCAATCTAAACTAATATTATAAGAGGAAAGATTTGATTGTTTGTTTGTTTGTTTGCATCGAATAGGCTCCGAAACTACCGGACCGATTTTAAAAATTCTTTCACTTTTGTGAAGCTACATTATCTGTGCTGAACATAGACTATATCATATATTGAAAACAAATAGGGATTAGAATCACCTAATAAGACGATTTTAACGGCCGGTTTCTGGAACGATGATCAACAAAAAAATCAAATAATTACTATGTGTCAAACTTGTATCAATCGTGATTTGGGTTTCCATAAACCGGCCGTAAATGATCTTTGTGATTTTACGGAATAAAGAGTAATTGATTTTATATCTTAAGTTGAGTTTTTCAGCGTACAAACCACAAAGAGCTTTCACTAAGTAGTATAACCCAATGTCATCGCTCCACTGAGAATATACAAAAGATCCTTCGGATCCCCAAAATCCATTTATTCCAATACCGGTCATTAAGTCTTATCTAAATTAACTTTTATTACTAAATAATCCCTATTATTATCCGTAAAAACAATAAAAACCCTTGAAATCTATAACCGTTGGGTTTCCGAGCCGCATTGTCCTCTAAGTGGTTATAATCCGAACTCGCATTTAGCGAGCGCAAAACTGCTAATGAGAGAATCTCTATGCTGTTACTACTAAAATGCCGCTATTTCAAAAATCAATTGAGTTACGAAAAAAGCTTGTTTTTTCTATAAAGTGCTATCAAACTTCAAAAACAATGGAGATTTTCAATAACGGCCGGTTTCTGGAAATCCAAATAACGATTGATCTGAGTTTGACACATAGTAATTATTTGATTTTTTCGTTGATCATCGTTCGAGAAACCGGCCGTAAACGTTTGTTTCAATACGTGTTTCGCAATCATTCCGCCAATTGACAGGCATCACAGTTCAGTTGGTAGTAGCTCCGTCTTCTATGCTGTGGATCGTGGGCTCGATTCCCACTTAGAGCAAATGTTTGTGCGATGTACATAAATATATGATTACTTACTTAAAAAATCCTTTTTTTTTCTATATTATTAATTTATTATAATAATGCTATAACTATACAAAAGAAACAAAATTTTCGCGCATTTTTTATTTCGAAAGTCTGATAAACCCAGCAGCATTTTAAGCGTCTTTAACCCCCATATCGGCCGAAGCAGCCTCATTGTGCGGTCCAAACGAGATCTTATTATAGATCGTACGTAATCGATCTCAGATAATACCTGCCTTTTGTGCCACCGGCTATTATGCGCAGAAGCTCCTTTATGCACTTCCTTACGAATATTCAAATAGACTAAGCCTGCACGCGCACTTTGGATAAACTGTCAACGTCAGTCAAGACACGCGAAATCTCTGTTTAATCATTCCCACGTAGTCTCCCCTGTCTTATATAAACCCCATACAATCTATGCCCCACATGCCCCTTGTGCCCTAATACCCGCACAAGGGATGACCTCATCAATAGTACAGATAAGGGGATACATGTGGCAAACTTCTACATGACCTGTGAAAATTTTTGTTGTGTTCATTTGACACGAAGAAGAAGAAGTAAAATCCCAAGAACGTTGTCACAGCTTAGTTGGTAGCTCTGCATTCTGCTGTGGGTCGTAGGTTCGATTCCTCGAGGGCAAATGTTTGTGTTGAGCAGCTACAACTTGAAGCTTATTTTGTATATTATTATTATTTCTGTTGTAAGTTGTCTTTGTTTTTTTAAATAAATACAAGGTGTAAAATGAAAACCATGTCGGTATTTTATAGGTAATTTTACATTTTTTATATGCATAAATTGGGTTTTGTATGACAGAGCTATTCGTACAGTTCAATTTGATCAAAAAACAAAAATCAAGCTATAAAAACAAAGAATTAGGATAATTTCTTTAAGAATAATTAAAAAAAATTTACTTATTTAAAATGTTACGTAAGTGAGTAGGTAAGTTTTAACTTAAAAACCTTTCTAAACTAATAACTAATTAAAAGATATTTTCGGTTTAAAAATCTGCTTTATACAATTTCCCTGGGTCTACGTAAGAAGCTATTCAGCGGTTGTAAGTGCGCCTTCAGGCTAAAATGTACATCACTGAGAATAGAGAACTTAAAGGAAACCTATCTTAGGGTGTCAGTATCAGACCCTAAGTACATTAACAAGAAACCATTTTCAAAAAGT
Source organism: Ecliptopera silaceata (assembly GCA_932527185.1). NCBI lineage: Eukaryota > Metazoa > Arthropoda > Insecta > Lepidoptera > Geometridae > Ecliptopera > Ecliptopera silaceata. The sequence continues at coordinate 1,500,587 of OW052210.1, forward strand.
TCATTTCAGTTTAAAAAACGTGGTCAAAAGTGACCTTATATGATGCTATAAATATATTTTATACAACTATATATCTATGAGTTATTTTAAATAGCCTACGGAGCTATTCGTTATTCTATTTTAAATAATATTACATTATTGTACATTCCCTAAATATATTTAATTATTATCATGGTGTAGTCTATTTTCGAGAGTCCATGCGGCGCAAAAAAATATCTAACAGCTTTTAAAAACCTAGAAAGAGCGGTGAAAAACCAGTACAATTTTAAAATGGCAAGCTATTTACCTAAAGCACACTTCAAGTAGGTACACCTAAAGATATTTATAAGTGTACTTACAAACCTACGTACTCGCTAACTGTCTACCCTCACTTTAAACTTGTTACTTTGGCAGTTTCGTCAAATATGTACGAGCTTAGGGGCAGGGGAGGCAGGGGTAATAATCTCGGACGCGTCTTTTAGTCGCCAAGCTTAATAAAGTTGATACCAATTGTCATTACCCTGCCGTGCCTCATACATCAATAATGGATAAAAAAACAGTGCACTAAATAAAATAACTTTTTGAGATAGGATTTTTGAGAATGTCAGAGGAAGAAGACCGGGCTTAGTGACACGTCTTGGGACCTACATCCAGCAGTGGACTGATATAAGTTGATGATGATGATGTAAAATATAAGTAGGTATACTTTGACACTGTCAAACTTGCTTGATAAATTGACGGGCTGTATTAAAAAGAGAAAGAAACGAAAGAGAAAGAACGCCCGCGCGTAGACAGAGGAGAAACGTTGCCTATTCAGGGTATGAAGTAAATACGGACGGCAAAGCGGGAGAGAGACAAAACAATCGTACAACCAGTCGTTGTCTTTTTCTACATAGACTTACGACCTACGGAAAAGAGACAGCTATAGGTCGCACATGTCTTCACAAAATAATTGATATTGACTTTGAAATGTCAAGAGGACTGAATCAAAAGAGGCTGTTGCTTAGTCTAACCAAATGGCAGATTTATGTCGCGTCTTAGTATTATTTAAGCTCGAAAGCTAAAGTAAATTGTAGTGGTCCAGTCTGATGTTCAAAATGTCGTGAAATATCATATTATTTATTTAGGGCGGCTTTGGGAAAACTCGGTTAGAGCAGGGTTGTCACAATCATCTTCTACTTACACAGTTACACAATATTTCGGTCTTTAGGTCTGGTAAATAACTCACTACCTATAACTCCACATTACACAAAGGTTAGCTGGAAGAGAATTCTTGTTAGCATTAAGCTCGCCTCTGTGCAACTACACTGGCCTGCAAAACTAAGTATCACACTTTTAGAATTTAGTTTTTTTCTAAACTATACAAGTTAGAGATTTCAAATAAAAAATGTTTTATAGCAAATTTTATCAGCTTTCTTTAAAACATACATAAGTAACATTTTTAACTAAAAAAAAATGATATACAATAAAATAGCCATTTTTAGCTTAGTGTCTAAAAACTCATCTAACATTTCCTAAGTATGTTTTACATGTTATTTCATTTTTAATAAAAAACACGTATCTATAAGCCCATTTACTTTATTTTGTACTTCTTATGTGATTTCTTTGTTAGTTGTCCTAAATTAATAAATAAACTTATACACTGCTATTTTAGCGTCGTCGGTTAAAAAAGGATGAGACAACCCTAACAGTAGCAACCCTAACGAAAGTAAACTTTACTAAGTCAATTGTTCGCCAGTAAATCTACCAAGTTTTATTAAGTTTTAATGCAGATATAAAACGGTAAATTGAAAATAAACCCATCTAGCCTCAAACAGAGACTGTCTTTCTGAGCACGTCCTCTGAGGACGTATCATTTTATTTCTTGTAAATGTCGTAACATAACTCAAATACGGAAATGCAAAAATCACTATTATAATCATATAATTATAATCTTTATTTATCTTTAGAAATTTCTAATGTAACTTAATTCAAAAGGTACGGTGGTAGTACTTCCCTTTCTCTTAAAGCTAGTGGATTGTCTTAGTGTTGGTTTTTGTAAGATTTTTTATATAATATTTTAGTTTAACTAGTAAAGAGGTTATTCGACGATTTTTATTTCAATCTTTTTATTCTATAACTTGTTTTTAATTAAATGAGGATTTTTTTAGCTATTAAAAAAAAATGCATTAATTCTTACCGATTAGATTTTGTAGAAAAGTTTTTTTCACTGTAGATGTTAAGTTTCTCATATTAATGAATACTTCTGTTCAAAGTAGGTAAGGTATTTATTGACATTAAGTTTCTTGCCCGTTCTTCTAGGCTCTGGTCGCGTGGAACTGGCACCTAGAATCACCTAGTATGTAAGACGATTCTAAATGATCCTTGTGATTTTATTGAATAAAGTAATTTTGACTTTGAATATAATAAACTTCCCCCTTTCTGCCTACAAAGGATTCAAAAGTAATTTTACTACACCCTGTAGAAACAGGAGCACCTACATAAAGAAAAATCTAATTAGAAATATTGCGATCGCCCAAACGAAAATCCATTACCCGACCAACAAAAGTGGAAAATGAAATTGGCAAAATTTAATTGAGAACAGAATAAGGAGTATAGCATAATATGTTATAACTCAATTATTGCAAAGCTGTTAGATGTATGAATTTATGGGTCAAACTAATTGCAAGCTCGCTTCAGTGCTGCGCACACTGACATTGCTGTCATTTGACAGACGTCATTCGCTCACACTCAGTTGTCTCAGTGGAACAAATATTTGTGCAATGAGCATTGTTTGTTGTGGCTGGGTGTTACCGTGTATTCTTCATTATTTTTTTACAAATAATAGGTACACCTATATAAGTAATGTAGCTAACTATTGGTCAGGGGTGGTGTAACCTTAGTGTTTTTTTCACAAAATGGTTTTTTAACGACTCGAAGAAGAAGAAGCAGTGTTTTTGCATATCGTCGTTGCTGTTTCTTGATAAATGAATAATACCGAAGTAGCTATAGACTATAGTTTTGACAACGAGTGAAAACTTTACATACAAAAACATTAAAGCATGTTATTTCGCTATTTATAATGAATTTACTTACTCTATTTAAAACATATTTTTAAGTCGTCTTCGGTCAAATTCCAGTAATTTTAAAGCAGCCTCTGATTATGCTGAAATTGACATGCTGAAGCACGCAATGCAGTGGGGTCCAACCTAAATGTTGCGAAGCAAGAGGATGGCTATTTGAAATTCATTATCTCCGGACGGAAGGTTCATTATTATCTTATTTTATCTCGTTTTTTATCATTATACTTCGCAAATGACCACGAACCTAAACCTAAATGAAAAATAAGCGTAGATGAAAAAACTGGTTATTTTATTGGATGATAATTGATGAAAGGGCTAAAAATTTTACAATATAGAAAATTACCACTAAGCATAGTAATGCTAAATTAATTGCTTACTTAAATTATAAAAAAAAATTAAAACTGAAAATGAATTCTCATCTAAAATCAAAATAATAAATCTAAAGAGTTAGCAAAATAAATAAATTGATACAACTGCAATAAATATGACACTTAGTATTTTTTGTATATGTATTAGCAACGCAAAAACATTTCACAAATAATATTAATCGAACATTTTTACATTGAAACTTGACATAGCGGTACAAATTGTAGCAAAAAACGGGCAATTTTTCACCCCACATAATAGCGGGTTAATATCGAGTGTCGGTAAAATAGATCGCATCGCTAAGGGTTGCAACCACCCCATTCCTCTTTGAGGATACCGACAGAATAATATTCATAAACAATAGACCAGGAGCTGGCGGCTATTTTAGTACATCACACAAAATGACAATCATGGTGGGACAAGCGACTGTCAACTCATCTGTCATTAATATGATTAGTTTTGATGAATACTCAACCTCGATTTCATTATATTTGCCTTCTTTAGAGGGAGATTTTGACGTTGTTTAGTGGTTAAAACGGTTAAAAGGTACGTAACGGCATTCGAAATATCGGCCTAACTGAAGTATAACTAGGCAAGGTGACTTAGACGTCTTTAAGTGAGTATTTAGAATGAATGTATTTTTTTTTTCATATGATTTTTTTTTATTTACTACTACCGCCTATTAGGCCATACGATTATATAAAGAAAAAACAGCTGATAAAAAATAGTTTCATTTAAATGGTCTCCATTTATGTCACAACACAATAGGAAACTTCTATTTGACTCGTAAATACCTGCTATACAGAATACATTTAAAACTTATGACTAAGAGCTCTATACACTAAAAGTTGAACCCTGGGTTTTTACCCCCAATGCTTTTAGTAAATTAATCTGTACTTGGTCTCCTGCTCTATAATGTGTGTTCGGTGCCCACTGAAAGCTTATCTAACCAAAATACGGCTAATATTACATTTTGAGCATGCTTCCGTCAGATTCTACGCTTAATATAATGTAGGGAAACTAGTTGTTGGCTCCTGTACTATAATAAACTTTATCGGCGGCTTTGCGTTTGAGGATTAGTTTTTTATAAATAATATAATTTATGAGAAGAGAAAATGTAATTGGTTTTTAAGTCCAGTTGACTGCTACGAACTTAAGAAGCTTTTTTTCCTAGCAATAACATAGGTATTGTTTTTAATACTAGATATGGGTACATATAGTATAAAAATTAAGAAATAAATTATACCGCCGAAAAAACTGAAAAGCAAAACATAATAAACCTTTTTTCTATCCTAAGCTAATGTAAGTTATTAAGTCGTTTAAATTCTCAGTCGTAATTTGCTATTCCCGATCGTCCCACCAGTAGGACGAACGGGAATGAACACCTATCAAATAGGATACATGTAGTACCCAAATGCACGGAACAAGCCAAAAGTCCGTGCTCACGAAGCAGTCACAATAAAATGCAAAGCGTTGTACTTAGTGCTTAGCGCAAATTCCGCTTAACGCTGCCTTTATGTCGCAGAGTAGGCGTTTACGGTTACCGGCCGCTGTAGTGCAAGTGGGGACACACGGAATCGCACTGGAACTGCATTTTATTTCATTTGGATCAGTTGAACTATCAATATATCGTTTGCAACAGTATGCAAGTTCAACTCAGATAGTTTAAATGTTTATTATGTTTTAATGAAAAATTACGTATTTATAAATTTTAATAATAAAAAAATATATTCTTTGGTATATAACACATCGCGTTGCAGTCCATATGCATAGCTTGTACTATTTGATTTAGGTTGCTGATAGAATACTTATATGTAATTATAGGTTTTTGAATACTTAGTAACACCCAGACACAGAACCAACATCAGTGGTCATCAGACAAACATTTGTTTTCAGTGAGATGAGAATCGAATCCACGACCCTGCATGGAAAGCAGGTCATCAAACCTGTGAAGTTGCTATTCAGCGCGGCAATGCAGCCAGTATCTTAGGTACGCGACGATTGTAACTGATTTGAACCCGTTGAGCTATCTATAGATCGTTTGCAACGGTCTGTAGATAGCTCATTGTTTCTTATGTATTTTATAAGCCTATATACATTTTGTAAATATTGTAATAGTCGTAAGTTTGTTTGTGAATAAATGAATTTACCATCCTAAAATATACTAATATATGTTTAAACGCAGCGTTTTTCCTCGAGATATCCTCCCGTATGTTTTCACCTAATAACCGGTAAGAAGACTGCGCTATATGGCGCTATAACTAGGCGTCTACCAAATTGTTCGGTAGCTGGAACATGTAATTACAAATTAATAGATTAAAGACACAGCCATCCAACCGTACCGCTGTAATTATATTTTATTTTTTTGATGTACCAATATATAAATCGATACAAAGTCATTCATTCATTCATTTATTTATTTGCGAAAAAACATGGTAGATTTAGATACAAGATGTCATAGTGGGTAAGTAAGTTCACATATTTTTACCAAATTAAAATGGTGTGCAAAAATTTTAGTCATAAATCTAGTAGGTTCATTATAATTTTAGTTAACATGAATTATTTGATTTAATTGCAAAATTATATAAATAAAATGGTATTGTCAATAATTGTAAAAGCGACACGAACCCTTTTGCAGAAAATCTGAAATCGAATAAAAGCTCTCAAATATTAACCATTTTTCCAACTCAGTACAAAATTTTTTAAAAGGAAGGTCAACGATGTTTTTTGGTAAGGAGTTGTAAATAAGGGGGGTCATATACACACAGTTTTTTCTGTATGTTTCCAACTTAGGGACTGGCATTTTCAGATGAATATTAGTTGTTAGTCTTTTATTTAAATTACAGTTTTTTTCGAAAAGAGAGTCATTGTTTTTTATAAACTTTGCGACCTCAAATATGTAAATAGAAGGAACAGTCAAAAGTTTTTTGTCTTTAAAAACTGGTTTACAGGACTCTGTCCATTTCATGCCCAATATGGCCCGAATGCACTTTTTTTGAGCTACAAATACTCTTGATATTTCACCAGTGTTGCCCCAGACAACAATGCCATACCTAATGATCGAGCACACATATGCATGATATACCATTAAAGCTGTTTCCCTAGACGTGCAATTTTTAAGTTTTTTGAGTGCAAAAACAAACCTGTTTATTTTGACACAAATATTGTGCACATGAGATTTCCACGATAAATGCTCGTCAATCGTCACACCTAAGAAGACTGACTCAGTTACCTGATCCACAACAGTTCCCTCAATCTTAACATTTATCGTCAATGGTTTCTTACCGTGTGTCTTAAAACCCAGAATTTTGGTTTTGGATAAGTTAAGCTTAAGTTTATTTAAGTCTAGCCAAGAAATAATGTCATTTAACGCTTTAGTTATTACAGATTCATAGCTATTATTATCATTGCATTTTATTATTAACGTCGTATCATCAGCAAACATCACACAATCATGGTCCAATACTTTAGGTAAGTCATTTATATAAATTAGAAATAATAGTGGTCCCAAAATACTACCTTGTGGAACACCACTACTATTTGTCTGTAAATCCGAGTCAAAGTTTTCTAACGTTCTACTATTAAATTTTGTCACTCTTGTAAACTGCTTTCTATTTTTTAAATAAGAACAGAACCAATCCTCCGCAAGACCTCTCACACCGTATTTATTCAATTTAGCTAACAGAATATTATGGTCTACGAAATCGAACGCATTGCTAAGGTCTAAAAGCAAAGCTGCTGGAGTTACTTTATTGTTCAGGCTTTCCAAGATATTCTTTGTTAGCTTGAAGGTTGCTAAGCTTGTCGACATACCTTTCCTGAATCCATGTTGGTTTTCTACCAACGTATCGTGTTTATCTAGAAATTTAAGCAATCGTTTATACATGACTTTTTCAAAGACTTTAGAAAGTATCGGAATTAATGATATCGGTCTATAATTGTTAATGTCATGTTTAGAGCCCCTTTTATGCAAAGGTTTTATAGTAGAGATTTTAAGTCTGTCCGGAAATAGTCCTTGTTCAAGGGATAAGTTTATAATATAAGTTAAAGGTTCCGCAATATACTTAACAATTAGTTTTAATAATTCAGTAGAGATAAGGTCATAACCCACCGATTTTTTATTTTTTAATGAAATCACTATTTTTAAAACTTCATCGGGACAAGTTGGTTCTAAAAACAAACTACTACAACATGTCGATGAAATGTTATTCGTGGATGCTTGACTATTATATATATTTATGTCAAATTTATTGTTATTATTTATATTATTGCTCATGTTTATGTCCGGATTACTGTGAATATTCAGATTATTCTTAATGACGTCAATAAAAAAATTGTCAAAAGTATTTGAAATGTCAGAACCTGATGTCAATATAATGCCATTTTTGATTATTTTATCAATATGTTCCTTTCGTTTCGATGTCCCTATCTCATTATTTACAACGTTCCATGTTGCTTTTCCTAAATTTTTAGCACCTTCTATGTATTTTTTATTAGATCGTGACTGTGAATAATGTATGCATTGCTTGAGTAGCCTAGAATATTCATTATACTCTTGTTTAGATTCTAAGCTTTTTTTTAAATAATATTGATACCTAAGTTTTCTTTTACGCTTACAACTAATCTTGACACCTTTTGTAATCCATTTAACTTTTTTAGATTTAGTTATTTTCTTTATTTTTATTACCGGAAAGCAAAGATTGTAGAATAAAATCAATAGATCATGAAAGGCATTGAAAGCTTCGTTAGCTGTATTATTTTCGTAGACATCTTCGAAGTTAAGGTTTTCGACGCAGTCTACAAATTTTTTCTTATTCTCGGCCGATTCATCATTTATTGATAGATAATAGAATTCATTGCCTTTATTCAATGACGACACCTTGAATGAAACCACTTGCGCTGTATTATGATCAGACAGGTGGAAATTATGTGTTTTTCCCGAAGCATCTTGAATGCTACTTATAATATTATCTAAACATGCGTTTTTACGAGTCGGTTCACAGATATGGCATTGCAATCCGTGATTTGACAGTAAATCTAGAAATTTACTGGATTTTGAGTTCTTTACTAAAATATCGATATTGAAGTCACCTGCAATAATAATTTTACTATTTTTATTTTTTAGACGTTCTAAAATAACTTGTAAGTTTTCAAAAAATATATCTAAATTGGAGTTCGGAATTTTGTATAAGCAAATAATAATGATTTTTAATTGTTTTATCTCTATAGCACAAAGTTCAAAATGGTTTTTAGTAGTTAAGTCCTTAAATGTGTCAATTTCCGTGCTTTCTATATCATTCCTAGTCAATATACAAACGCCTCCTCTGCGTTTGTCATTTCGAGTATAAATAGCTTTTAAAGTATAGTTGTTTAGTTGAAGGTAATGTTCTTCTCCTTTGATTATGAAATGTTCACTTAAACAGATAACAGTTAACAGTTAACAGATAACAATTATCTCAAGATCCGCTACTTTATTAAGAACCCCAGATATATTTTGATGGAAAACAAAAAAAGTGGTTTCTTTATGTGTGGGGACGAAAAAATGTTTTCGGTTGTTCGTCGATATCACCTTTCGCATTAACTTGTACTGGTTTTGCAATGACAGGGAAGTAAGAGGTTATGAGACCTCGTTTGGGCTTAATAGGGGTCGCATATAGTGATACATATGTTGTATCTTGATTTTCTTTGGGCTTTTGAAAGTAAAACGGAATCGTGCCTTTCTTCGGTCCCCGGGTGATAGGTTGCTTTTTTAACGCTACTACTTTTTTTACCCATTCAAAAGTAAGAAATGTGTTTTTGTACTGAGTCGAATTAATGTTATGTACGATTCTATTTACAAGATTGCTGAAATTTGTTTCAATGAAAGTGCAATTACCGTATAATTTAGTTATTAATTTCAGATTTTCATTCAATTTATTTATATTGATAGACGAATTATATAAAGTGTTAATGACATACACGTTGCATTTTTCTAACTGTTTAAGAGCATTACTCAATTCCGCCATAACCTTCACTGGGTTCGTATCATTACAACCCGTCATAATGATCACGTGATCGTCTTTAGTCAAAGTCTTTGCAAGATTATTACAATTATTTAAGACATCTGCTGTAAGAGCGTCGTTTTTCCTAAAAGCTAATGTACGAATGTCTTTAGAGTTAAATTGGTTTCTGCCATTTGTCAATTGTTGAATTACGCCTTCTCCTTGATTGTCACAAAGCAAGATTACGTTATTTACATTCATTTTGTTGTTATTGTTGATGTCTTGACCGGTCTTGTTTGCCCTGCGGTTTTCCATAACTTGGGTCTTCCTGTTGAGTTGATTGTTCTGACTTGTGACAGCAGTTGCTCCTTGGTCATCTAATGGTTGTTCATGAGTGATACGAAACATTGGGTCTTCTTCATAAAGTTCCCTTCCTTCAGCAATCTGAATGTCTCTGTAGGATTGGCTATTAAGACTTGCTTTTGGAGTACCAAAATCCAAATCAAGATCCAATCTCCTTGCTGTTAGGTTTGATTTTTCAACTGTTCTTTTCCTTCTTGACATTTTTAAGCTGCTAGCGTCCATTCTTCTAAGGCTCATACTTGTTATATACATTTTTTTAAGTTGTTCATTTTTTAATTTTTCTTCACTAAGAGTATTTTTTAAAGAGTTGTTATCAAGATTGAGAGTTTCAATCTCGGCATGAGCTGCTTGGATTTGTTCCTTCAAATCCTGTATGGTGTTTTTAAGTGAGACTAATTCATCGTTTTGTAAGTGTGTTGATAAGTCCATCATACTTTTTACACGTATAATAGAGTCTAGTGAGTTCACAGATTCTAGTGATAAGGATCTTTTCGCGTTAAGCCGATGATTTTTCCTAGTTACAACATTTGATCTGTCCATTTTGTTCGATTTAGGGCTTTGATTTTTCCCGAAAAAGTTGGACGTTAAAAATTGCTGGTAACCCTGTAGCCTTCAATTAAAATTGAACGAATTGATCATTCATGGAGATTCCCGCCATCTTCAAGATGGCGGGAAGACGCTTTTGGATGTGCTTCCTGTGATATCTTGCGTGGTTTTCGATAGTTTTCCGTGTTTGATATTGTTCAGCTTGTCGTCAGTATGTGATTCCAACCTCTAATTATGCGGCGTGATGTAGCGGCACCAGGTATTGTTCACTTTTACAGCTTTATTTTAATAATTCGTCAGGAGCAACAGCACAGAGTTGTTTACATTACGGTGTAGGGGGGGGGGTCAAAATTACTTCATTCATTAAAATCACATGAATCATTTGGAATCGACTTACATAGGTGATTCTAGGTGCCACACTTTGTAGATGACGATTAAAATCTGTTTTATATTCAGTATTGTAAAAATATACTCATTTCCAATTTTTGTAAATACATTCACAAAAACACCCAGACACAGAACAAATATTTATGTTCATCACAAACATTTGCTCTGGGTGGGAATGGATCCCACGACCACAGCATGGAAGGCAGAGCTACTATCAACCGAGCTTTAACGCTTATATTCTAAATTCTACCTCGTGTTAGCTCTAGCCTAGGTAAAACATGCAAAGCTTCAGGTCCACAATAAGTCCACATAATTTTGTACCTACATTTTAGATGACTTACGTATTGTAAGACTTTATTTACTGAATAAAGTTATTTATGGTATTTAAGTTATTATTATGTACACATTTATTTAAAATCTTAGCAAAAAGTTTTTTACAATAAACATGATTTCTAAAAACAAAAATACATATATTATAAAAACTTAAAACTAGGTTGCCGCCGGCAGCGGGGCAAGGCCCAAGCTACCGGTGGTTATTATTATTATTTAAAAGCAAAACACAGACGCCGTCAACGAGAAACTAATTAATTTTCTTATCAAACTTGCCTACCTTTCGTAGTTTAAAAAGTTGATATCTCCCACATATAACTCAATCCTGGATCAAAGTTATGATTAGGCTATCAGGAGCCAAGAGCTGGGGCCCTATCCAGACCGCTGAAATGTTTTTGAGCTTTTATTTGATCAAATAACATTTCAGTTTTCTTCTTCGTCTTTTATTGATATTTTGACTGTAAATTAACTTTGACAGAATTGTGACATGCCGAAGTTTGTTTTGGTTTCATTTTGCAGAATTCATGGATTCATACAAACACGAAAATTATAATGTTTTGTGACAATTTCAAAGTAGTTTTAAAATTAAAACGCTATTAGCTGCGATTTCAATGCTGACCTGTGAATTTTTATAGGTTTTCAGGACTACCATCTACACATTTTCTGGAAAAAACCTAAGTAGGTATGGGCAAGATAACTTCAAAGTAATATCATCGCTTCATCCTTTTAGTTCTTACTTATCACTTGTTTTTAAATAGTCTAAGACAACATCATCATCATCATCATTCCCCTGCCCTTATCCCACGTTACGTGGGGTCGGCACAACATGTTTTTTCTTCCACTCACTCCTATCATTCGTCAACTCTGAGTCTACTCCTTTCACATTCATATCCTCTTTCACACAATCCAGCCACTTCTTTTTCGGCCTTCCTCTACTTGCATATCCAGACACGCTCACATTCATAACTTTCTTCGTAATATGATTTTCATCCCTCCTCATAACATGTCAAATAGTCTAAGACAACAAGGAACATAAATGCCTAACTAGTTGTATGTAATCGTAGTTATAAATCCTATAACTACGATTATAGATAATATTAGTCTCATCATATTTAAAATATTTATGGCAAATTTATATAGAGACAACATAATTTCAGTACCTACCTATCCTGAAATAAATTTTTGCTAAGATAAACCATCATTGAGATTAGTAGCATAAAGTTACATCTAAAATGTACAATAACATAATAGGAATGAATATTTTTTAGTATTCTATCATCATCATCTTCCTACCCTTGTCCCACATTATGTGGGTCGGTACAACATGTCCTCTTCTTCCACTCACTTCTATCAGACGTCATCTCAATGTTCACACCTTTCTTACACGTCGTCATTCACATTCACATAGTACATACCTACAAAACTTTCTTACCTATTATTTTGTTTCAGAATACTATGCAGATTACCATGAAGTTTCTACTTGTGTAGTAGACAGTTTATGACTATATAAAATTAATCTGCAAGTTTTAATTTGTAAAATGACTAGAATTCAAGGAATAAAAACCATTTTGATTCTTAATTATTATTATATCTTATTTAAAAATGACAATATACACTAAACTAATTAGTGGGTTCCCAACCAGTCACACCAAATCATAATATACACATTAATAAAACCTTTTTTATTTCCTTACAAATATTAACAGAATTAGATTATACATAATATTGAAAATGAGTTAATTAAATAAGAATGAGATTTGAATAATTGAAATTAATTAACATAATATTACAAATTATAAAATAACATAGCTCAACATATGCAACAATTTTTTACATCTTCTTTCTGTTATTTGTTAAGGACCTTTCAAGGAGTAAAGGCCTCCTCCATTTTCCTCCAAGCATCTCTATTTTTAGCCTTTGTCATCCAGTCTGCGCCGGCTTGTTTGTTTACTTCGTCTATCCATCTTTCTTTAGGTCTTCCCCAGTTTCTTATACCGTGTGGTCCTGTCCAGCTTGTTATTTTTGTGGTCCATTTGTTGTTGAGCATACCAACATGCTATGTGGCCATAAAAAAAAAGTATATTATAGAAAACTTAAACTAGGCTACCACCGTGTATTATCTCATAACAGACGAGTGCGGTTATTGACATGTGGTAAAGAATGATTACATAATTTATAAAATGATATTAAAATCTGTACATAATCTAATTTTTTTTTCCTTTATTTCATTAGACTTGAACAAGTATTCATGAACATTTGACAGTAAGTATTTGGTAGTAAGCTCTGCCTTCCATGCTGTGGGTCGGGGGTTTGATTCACACCCAGAGCAAATTTTAATGTTTGTGTGATGAATATAAATATTTTTTCTGAATCTGGGTGTTTCTATGTATGTGTTTACAAAAAAAATGTAAGTATTCTATCAGCAATCTAGTTCCCATACATATAGAGCTTTGCTTAGTTTGGGACTAGAGTGTGAATTGTCCAAAAATATTTATTTATTTCCCAAGGCATGCACTTGAACCAAACTAAACAAATCTTATAAGGGAAATAGATTGCTTGAATACTTTTATAAGTATTCTAAAAATTAATACATATTAACACCCAAATGCAGAACACATATTTATGTTCACAAATAGTAATAAATAAATATTTTACCAATGACAACTAATCACACAAATGTTTGTTTGTGGTGGGGATTGAACCCACCATCCTAGCATAGATGCCAGAACTAATGCCAATACTGAGTTGAGATATATATATTATTAAGTATAGACTATTAAACTAATCTTTGTTTTCATTTGTGAAATAATATAGTAATTCAATAAAACCATGTTTCAGTATTATTTTATTAAAACATTTCTAAATAGATAGATAACTCTTTATTGTTCATCACACATAAATAAAAACGAAGAGCTTAAACAAGTAGTAATAGGCATCAGAATGGGTGGCCTTATCGCTGAGAGAGATCTCTTCCTGGCAACCGAAATTTGCTCGTGTCACATCCCAGATATACCTGAAATAAAATGAAGTGTATTGTAAATAGAGTTAATACGCATAGAGTTCAATACTAAAATATTTTACAGTCTTGAAATCTGAACATAAATCATTTTCTTTTATTTCATTACACTTAAACAAGTTAAAAAAATGTTTATGAACATTTCACAAAGCTTGTATGGCAACTAGAATACTCATATACTGTTTTATGAATAAATTCATAGATAGGTAACATGTTGACACCCAAAAGCAGAACATACATTAATATTTACTAATAGTAATAAAAAAATGTTTTACCAATAAAGACTTATTGAACTTTTAAAAAATATTTATTCTTGGTGGGGATCGAACCCACAGAGAAGACATGACACATCACAATGAGCTGTGATGCCTATTGCAATGATTGATTTAGTTTGTTATAGGTATATTTATGAACCTATCAAGTGAAGTAATCAACTACCTGGACGATTAAATAGAATGATTCATGTCTTAGTCTTAAATTGTTGTGTTCTGATTTCTGATCTGCTAACCCATACTGGGCACCAGCATCTTGTGTGCATCTGAAACATGAATAAGTGGTGACCAAACATGTTAGAAACTCTGCAACAGATGTCCACCTCCGACGCGGAGGTTGTGGGTTCGATGACCGCCTTGAAATAAATGTTTGTACGATCTGCAAATATTTATTCCGGGTGCTCTGGTTATTTTATATGTAGGTAAAATAAAAAATACCTATCTATATAAGTAATGTATTGTATTAAGTATGTCAGTCTCCTAGTATTGAAAAACAGGACAAGCCCGACATATGTTTCATGTTTATGATTAGATTTGACATTAAAATCTTCCATAATTAGGTAGTACACTGATTTATTCACTTTTCAATAACATACTTGTTTGCGAAATGCGCAAATCCGGTGTAGGTTTGCCAAAGCTGAGGTTTTTATTCTCCGTGAAATACTTACAAAGATTTCACCATTTTCTCAATTATGTATGTATTAAAACTTTCACATACTCACATATTTTTTTTTTTATAATCCTTTGGCTTCAATCTCGCCTGATGGAAAGCGCCGATGAAGCCGACGATGGAGCAGGATGGTCTAGAAGACACCTATTTATATTGGCCTTGAATTGATCTAGGTTGTAATGATTGGGAAAAACAGACGCAGGCAGCGTAGGTATTCCATTCCTTGGCAGTTCGCACCAAAACGTTTTTAAAAGTTTTATAGAAAGGAGATGGCGGTATCAAGTCGTGCAGTTCCTGGGCACATTCCCCGAAATGTATCCTATAGAAAATGGATAGGCAAGCAACTTTACGACGGTGTTCGAGACTATGGATCTTAGTCTCCGCCATATGTTGCTCACCTATTATCCTGAAGGCTCTTCGCTCAATCGAGTCCAAGGCAGCCAGCAATATTATGATGGCACATAACAATATTATGATACAACAATCACGAAAGTCACAATGAAAATGCAAAATCTTTAGGTTATAAATAATAAATGTAAACAAACTATAGGGACGGAATATTCGATAAACTTCGATGCATCGAAAACATCGATATTTACAATGCGATACCTACATCGAATCGATCCGATGTTTTGAAATGCTTTTGATATACTCGAAATATCGATGTTTTTTCAGTTTTTAGTAGAAAAACATCGAGTCAATAATTATATCCAAATAATTTCATAAAAATTCCAGTTTGAACATTATAATTTTACTAATTTTTTTCCTATTTGATTATTTAAAAATGAAAAGTTTATTATTGGACTGACAATATAATAAAAATATTGTCTGTAAATATGTAAATATGTGTACTAAAAAAATGGCGGAATTGTGAATAACATTTGGTTTTGTGGACGAAATAAAATTGAAGTAGATTGTGTATTGTATAATTATATTATATTTATATACCAACTCATTACAATAAAATCTCATCTTTGTGTGAGCTCTTAAACTCAATTGGACGACATCGATGTTAGTTCTGATTTATCGAATCTAAAAAAACAACGATGATTTTAAAAATGGACACCCCTAAAACGAACAAGTATGAAGACATGTTAGAGCGGTACAGAAATATGCGCCCGCGAAGCCCCGTTGCAAGTGCGAGCGAGATGCATGCGCCAGCTCGTTGACGTCATTTTTAACAGTTCAGTCCTATCTAAAACATTTCAGTCATTATTTAAAACATTTCAGTCATATTTTGAACAGCTCAGCCACGTCAATCCACAAAAAATGCCTACAAAACTGACCTGCAACTGAAAGGATATTCCGTCACGCAAGTTTGCCCCTTCTGGATAGGGCCCCTGATCAGAAAAGTTTTCTCGTTAGGTACTCGCTCATTTGACAACTTAAGGCGTATTTTCTCTCCTTATAAGGATATCCTAGCCGATCTTATACAAAAAGAGATATATCTGTAGCTAGAGATAATATTTACAGTCACATTAACTATGGACTTCTGGATATAATTTAATGTATATGAGAAAAACGAAAAGTAGTCCCAAACTAAGACAAGGCTGTAATTAATTCTATATGAAATATCTATGAATATTTATTATTATAATTATACTTCTGACTGCGTTTTCCACATCTCATTTTCTAGAATTTTTCTCTGTGGGATCAAACCTACGACCCAAAGTAAGACAGAGCTACTACCGACTAAGCTGTGACGCCTGTCAAAACTAAATTAAATTTCAACTAAATTAAATTAAACTTCAATTGAATTTTTTTCATGAAAAATAGTCCTCGTGTAATTTCATTTACTTTTTATTTTTTATATTTATTTTCTAAAACACAAGTTAAGACAAGTTTCATACAAATCGAAAAAATAAAAACAAAACCAAGTACTTACATATTTCGTAAAGCATCATTTTGTATTCAACAACCACCGCGTTTGAATCACTAGAATCAGTCGTATCGAATATGTGAAATAAAATTTCATTGCGACGATTCGCACTGGATTACCAAAACTGTGCATTGAATATTGAATACATAGGACTGGAATATAGTCAATAAATAACTACAATATAAAACACTACTTCGCACTGACATAAGACATACTAACATAGTTACTAAAGTTTCACCCCTATCTTACAAAAAGTTAGCGTTGACATTATGTCACCATTACGTATAATACACATCAAGCCTGCGCTAACTTTTTATAAGATAGACCGTTAGTAAGGATCTCTTATCTTTTCTAGCATTAAATAAGGTAAGTAAACGAGACAGGTATTGGTCGCTGATGTCAATTTGGCTAAGCAGAGCTTGTGTTATGGGTACTAGAAGACTGACATACTTAATACAATACATTACATAGATAGATATTTTTTATTTTACATATAAAATACCCAGAACACCCGGAATAAATATTTGCAGATCGTACAAACATATATCTCAAGGCGGGAATCGAACCCGCAACCTCCGCGTCGCAGGCGAAGCCCACCGCGCCACATCGGTCGTATTGCTACTGCGTTTTCTGCTGTGCTTGCGAATTCTGCAATTCAATAGTTTGTAATAAAGCGTGTGAAATGTCTATAAATTATATTTGTTTTAATCTATGCGTAGTTCTCATGATTCGGCTGAGCTGCGCCGCATCCGCAGAATCGCGATATAGCGTCTCCTTCGCGCTGTTACATCCGATACCTTGTTTACTATTCAAAGACGGCGTGTTTCCATTATCACACGACTTTTTTGCATGTCTATTAAGTTCCAATGCTGTGGCCAGGCAATATGACCTATTATCTGAGATGTGAGTACGAATATAAGTGGCAACCGTAAAGTAAACGCAACGTATTCGATTCACATTGAGTGTCAAACGCCAGTTGGATGACCGAGCGTTGCAGCGACATAGCGCAGTGTAAATCATTACGGATCGTTTTGAAAAAATGTAATCGTTACGTAAATATCAATCTTTGCCAAATAACAATGATGATTTTTTTTTATCGGCAGGACTTTGTTCATAGGTTTTTTCATAAAGATCGGACAAGTAATTTTTCTGAGCTTTGTTTTAAGTCTCATAACTTCGATCGTGTGTTCGAAGTGTTAAGAAGAGTCGGCGAGAAAAGAGCCCTCATGAAAATGGTTGAGAACAGAAGGGGGAAGATGATTGGCCATCACGACAACCTCATCAATAATATCATAGAAGGAAAGGTAGAAGGTAGGAGAGGAAGAGGAAGGCCAAGGATAAACTACATGAGCCAAGTAAAGATGAAGATTGCCCTCGTGTCGTATACGGAGGTCAAGAAGGAGGCCCTGGAAAGAAATAAATGGCGTGACTTGCAATCATTACGCAGACAAGAGCCAAGCTCTTAAATAAGAAGAAGAAGAACTTCGATCGTAACACGCTAAACGCTTCGATAGCGATCCAAATTCACAACTAGTTGGTATTTGTGAATTTGGAACTAAATATACCTTGAATCTAATTATCACGATTGAAGTTGGTTTGGTTCGTTTTGCAGAAAATATAATTATTATCGTATCGCGTTGAGGTGTGGAGCCGCGCTCTCGAGGACAGGCTCTACGTGACGATGTCTTCCTGCACGAGCTGCGCCACTAACACTACATTAAATTAAACATGTTGCAGTCAAACTGCTCTATGTGGATATAGGTGTTTGGCGTTTTGCCCAGCACGTATATAACAAGTAGGTATAACACAATATTCACATATCCTAAAGAACCCAGCCTAAAATCTTTATATGCTTTATCTGTTGACAGGCGTCACAGCTCAGTTGGTAATAGCTCTTGCTTCCATGCTCTGCAAATCAAATCAAATCAAATATTTCTTTATTCAATAAAATCACAAGGATCATTTAGAATCGTCTTACATACTCGGTGATTCTAGGTGCCAGTTCATAGCATACATAGTGTTACTATGTATGCAGTTCATAGCTGCATACATTGTAACACCCAGACCAGGACAAATATTAATGTTCACACAAACATTTGCTCTCGGGAGGGATCGAACCCACGACCCTCTACATATAAGGCAGAGCTACTACCAACTGACCTGTGTCCTGTCAAACATTTATGCAAACAATAATAATTTTAAATAAATTAAATAAATAAATAATGCTGGACAATCTACACAACATCATCTAGCCCCAAGCTAAGCAAAGCTTGTGTTATGGGTACCTACTAGAAGACTGACATACTTAATACAATACATTACATAGATAGATATTTTTTATAATACATATAAAATACCTAGAACACTGGGAATAAATATTTGCAGATCGTACAAACATTTATCCCAAGGCGGGAATCGAACCCGCAACCTTCCGCGTCGCAGGCGGAAGGTTGCGGCCCGCCCCGCCACATCGGTCGTCATATGTTATCTAAGTTGTTTTTCATAATAGCGTAATTCAGAGTTTCACTGCAACGGTATGTTTAATATTAGTGGGCCGACGCTAGCTATCTCCGCGGTATTTAGTGTTTATTACAATTCAATTCAAAATAACGATGTTTACAAATTGTTATACATACCTATATTAATAAATAATATAAATATACACAAAGATATAATTGACGGCCGATGTGGCGCGGTGGGCGAAGGTCCGCCTGCGACGCGGAGGTTTCGGGTTCGATTCCCGCCTTGGGATAAATGTTCGTACGATCTGCAAATATTTATTCTAGGTATTCTGGGTATTTTATATGTATAATAAAAAATATCTATCTATATAATGTATTGTATTAAGTATGTCAGTCTTCTAGTACCCATAACACAAGCTCTGCTTAGCTTGGGGCTAGATGATGTGTGGATTGTCCAGCATTATTTATTTATTTAATTTATTTGTAAAAACACGTGTAAATAAGATGAGAACAGTTTTTAGGTCACAACATGCTTTACCGTTAACGGTGTGCAAATCGAGATGGCAGGCTACTAACCTTAATTATATTAGTTATATAAAAATACGCCTTTTACAAATCTGTGTTTTTTTTATTTATT
Organism: Ecliptopera silaceata; assembly: GCA_932527185.1. Taxonomy (NCBI): domain Eukaryota; kingdom Metazoa; phylum Arthropoda; class Insecta; order Lepidoptera; family Geometridae; genus Ecliptopera; species Ecliptopera silaceata. The sequence continues at coordinate 1,520,537 of OW052210.1, forward strand.
ATAGTCAACCAACAGTTATTACAATCTTACATGGTTGGGGTTACTACAATCTTAATACTGTAAAGTACTGTCTTATACAAAATGTACAACTACTTAAAGGTATGCGGTCTATCTTATAAAAAGTTAGCGCAGACTTGAAGTACTGATTACCATACGTAATGATGACTTAAAGTCATCAATGGTGTGCTCACAAAAGTTTGTTCTTGGTGAGAATCGAACCCACTACCTTCAGCACCATGAGAGATATACATTATTTGTATAATTTTTATTCATATTTTTATGTTCACTGAAAAATATTGTGTTAAATATTTCTCAAACTAAGTACTTACCTCTTTATGCTATGATTAAATAAGGTATAGTTTGGAAATCGAACCCACAACAGCCAATTACCACCACTTACATAAAACACCGGACTTATACGACTGTCTGTACTTGCACCTAAATCATATTTTTTATTTCCGTCCATACATAACTATAATAATAAAACAATAAACATTTTATTTCCTCTATATTATATAGAGAACAATTATACGGAACACATCTAGTTCCCCATCCCTATTTATTTCTGCCACAGGAATTTCAACCTTAGCTCATAATCCTAACCCTAATTATTGCTTGTATTTACACTTTCACTACTGGTTTTCACCAATCAAAGTAATTTCAACCCTATTCTTAACAAATCAACTAATATTATCGCCTGAACTGATTATACTTCTATCCAACTATTTTGGCACAGGAATTTTGACTATGCTACTATACATTTTAAGGTTATTTTCGCTTGATATTGATGTCAGTTAAAATCGTCACCGGCTGGTGATCAAGTCAACCTTGTACCGTGTTTTGAATACAAACAAACAGACACAAAGACTTAAGCTGTCACAGAATAACTTATAGTTTAAAACAGTGCAGGCCATGCACCTTGTGTCCGGGTACAAAAAATGAGGATACTTGTTTTTAACCTATCCACTGTCTCTCTGAAGGTCTCTCCCAAGACTCCCAAGACTCTGTAGGTCTCTTCCAAGACGCGCCACTGAGTCCGGTCTTCGGCTCTATTCATCCAGTTTTTTTAAACACATATTTTAAAAATACTGTCTTGTTAGAAACAGAAAAAAACATACTAAATACTATCTTTTATTTGTGTCAATGGCCCACCTGATATTAAATGCTCTGATGTTAACAATGCATCACTCTGACTCTTAAAGATGTTAAGTCATGACATTTCATGATTTTGTATGATTTCATTGTTAAAGTTAAAGATCACTTAACATCAGGTGGGTCATACCTTATTTCATTAACTACTCAAGTACTATATTTTCATACAAAAATACGCATTGAACTCTTTATTTAGTGTACAAAGAACACTCCTCATTGCGTGTGCGCATTCAACCGTACCGTTTATTCAACACAATTAGTGCAAAAATATTACGTAGATACAAGTTACAACACTACAATAAAACCATAAATCTTTTGTTGTAGATATCGATCAGTAGTTTAAATATTTTTTACAGCGATTCGGTAAATAAAACGTATCCTTCTAGTTTATATAGCTCGCTTCGCTCTCCAAAAGTCAATACAGCTGTCAAAATATAAGTGTATTTTTTCTACAACAGATAATTTTGTAGTGACTAACAAATAATCATTTAATAATTTTAAACTTCCAAAAAATAAAGAGTTTTCTATTAGTGGTAAGTATTGAAAATTATGAAAATGATATTTCTTAAAAGTACTTACATATAATATGTTTACCTCCTTAGCAACTTTTTCTTAGTGAACCGATTTCGATAATTATTTATTTAATTGGATGCTGGTGCATCTCGTGTTGTTTAATTTATTTTAATTTGGTATCTGATTAGTAAGTCATTTTTGCGTTATCCTTAATAAGGTGTATTTATTATTACCTACTTATCGTCTAAGTCTGTTTTATTTAAAAAAAAATCATTTAACTTAAGTAAGTATCGAAACTTTTACATATTAGAATAAGTGTATTTTTTAAGGTTTTTAAGGTTATTTTTATTACTTAAAGGCTTTTTTATTTTTATTTATTTATATAAGTATCGAAATTTTTGTTTAATTAATGGTTCCCTCAACAAATGAAACCCATCACTGGGGAGGTACGTGATATAAATTCTAATAGGATCCTTTTGATCCGTATAACGTTTTCCTGGGTATTAGTAGTGCCTCTAGCGTTAGTAATGTTAGTGTCGGGAGGGTATGCGCGCATGTGTCGCGCCGATATCGGTCATTCTAGGACGTCACTAGCCGCTTTTGGATTGTGAGTTTTGAATTTGAAAGTGTTAATAAGTTTTAATTCAATATTTTTCTGGTAACTATGTATATTCAATCATTCCCCTGCCCTTATCCCACGTTAAGTTTCTGGTAACTATATTATATTTAAAAATATATTTGTGTAAATAATGCGCGCATAGTAGATAGAAAGAAGAAATTCTTTATTGCAAATTTAATAGCAGTTAAATTTATAGTTAAAATATCATCAAATATAGGATATTTGATTATATTTTAGCAATAATTTCTACTAGAGAATATCTGGATATTGGCAGTTCTATCTTATTTTCTTTGTTACCAAATTATTTTGTAATAAAAAAGTAACAACGTTTTAAAAAAGTAACAATCTTTTAATTTCAAGCCAGTAACAAAATCTAAATTAAAAAATAAAATGGAACGCGATCTTCTTGAATCGAATTGTTTCGAATCGAGTCCGCGCTGCAAGAGATGTGAAGATTCAAAATTGGAACCACATTTTATTGTTACCGTTACATACACCGTTATTTTGTCCTTACGTTATTTTATCCTTTTGTACCAAAATGTACACGATTTTGCACTAAATTCGTTTTGTAGTGTCAAAAGATTTTAATTAAATGTGTCTAAAAAGTTTGTGTGCTGAGTTCTAATTTAAAACTGTATTAACATAGACAAATAGAGCTCTTTATGTAAAAATTAAAATGGACTTTGTACGTAACTAATACAATACAAATCGGGTAAAAGGTATAAACAAAAAATAATGTTGTACAATGTAAAAAAAAATATTTATTTACATAACTGTACCATAAGTAAATTAACATAGATTTTATGTACCTTTAATTAATAATATCACCCAAATTTAGTATCACTTAAAAACAGATCATTAAGAATACGAAAGAGTGAAAAAATACGGATTTATTTTTTTAAAAAATGCAAAACTTAAATTTAAAATAATCATCTTGTAATCTCAAGTTGTAGATTTTTCTCTTAAAAGTACCTACTTTTGACCAAAAATCTTATTTGCATATTTAAATTATTATCATGTGTTGTCTTCATTTGTATTACAAGCGCAATAACATTTGCATGTAACGGTCTTATTTAAACAGAAAGCAGTATAACCTTCTTGCCGGTTAATATAAATTAAAACAAAAAAAAAACAAAAATGTCAGGTGTAAACACAATTGGGTCTCAGTTGTTCAATAACGCAATAAAACAAATACATCACAAAGACATTTTTGTAATAAATGATTACATATTTGGCTTATATTAGTGACTAAAAAGATAGAGACGAAAATGCCCTAATTTTTTTTATATAAGGTTTTATACAAACAAACATTTTAATTCACAATTGAACAAATACATGTTTGTTTGTTTATTTATGTAAAAACATATACAGTAAGTACTTTCTTTTTTCAACGCGATAACGATATTTACAATAAATTTCATACGTCAACTGTTTGTTATTTTATAATATTCATACTATCAGAATAAGCCTCATTCCGGCTTTTTAGAGTTTTACACATTTTAAAATCGGAACCGATGTTGTTCAGTGCAGCCCGCTTTACGTGTAAATGCGGTCAAGAAACTGCAACGCAAGTTTATAGCCTTGACTTGACCACTAAGGACATTGACCTGTTGTAGGGCTTTGACCTAAATATTGTAATTAACAAAAATCTCTTGAAATACCACTATCTACTCAATAATTTGATAGAGAAATAAATAATTATTTGCCATTTTCAGCCGATTTTAAAAAGGTTCATTTATCTAGACGACCGATGTGGCGCGGTGGGCGATGGTCCGCCTGCGACGCGGAGGTTGCGGGTTCGATTCCCGCCTTGGCATAAATATTTGTACGATCTGCAAATATTTATTCCGGGTGTTCTGGGTATTTTATATGTATAGTAAAAAATATCTATCTATGTAATGTATTGTATTAAGTATGTTAGTTGTTTGAAAACGAAAGTTTTCAACCAGTGCGTCCTACCCGTTATGACCTATGCTTCTGAAACGTGGACACTGACAGTGGGGTTGGTCCACAAGCTGAAAGTCGCTCAGCGCGCTATGGAGAGAGCTATGCTCGGAATTTCTTTGCGAGACAGAATCCGCAACGAAGTTATTCGTCAAAAAACCAAAGTGTTCGACATAGCTCAAAGAATTAGCAAGCTGAAGTGGCAGTGGGCCGGCCATGTTTGCCGAAGAACAGACAACCGTTGGAGCAAACGGATACTGGAGTGGAGACCGCGTTTAGGAAAGCGTAGTGTAGGACGCCCTCCGGCGAGATGGAGCGACGATCTACGGAGTGTAGCTGGCAAAAACTGGATGAGAAGAGCCGAAGACCGGGCTCAGTGGCGCGTCTTGGGAGAGACCTACGTCTAGCAGTGGACTGATATAGGTTGATGATGATGATGAAGTATGTCAGTCTTCTAGTACCCATAACACAAGCTCTGCTTAGCATCTAGCCCCAAGCTAGATGATGTTGTGTGGATTGTCCAGCATTATTTATTTATTAAAGCTTTCCAGGTAAAGCCGCGTGCATACACTACCTTAGACAAAGTTGAATAGGTCAAGACCCTGTCACGTTGCCATTTGTATTAATTTATTGGATAATGTTACATCGTGAGGATTCTAGATAGCATTGTAATTGATTCTAATTAAATTTAAAATCAATTGAATAGAATATTCAAACTATGTAATTGGAATATTCGTATATCATCATCATCATCATGATCCTACTTTTGTTCAACACGTCTTTTTCTTCTTTCACTATTTTTATTTATTTATGGACATTTCATACATCTCTAGTACCAAACTAAGCAAAGCTTGTCCTATGGGGTCTAGATTTACTGAAAGAATACTTTATTTTTGTAACTACATAACTACATGGTAACACCTATATGTATACAGAAAAAAATATCAGTGCTCATCACACAAGCGTTTGTTCTCGATGGGATCGAACCCACGACCCAAAGCATGGGAGGGAAAGCTACTACCAACTGAGCTGTGACGCCTGTCTTTTCTGTTAGATTTCGCCTATTAGTAGTAATATAGAAATAAGTATAAGATGTCATTTGTAACAGCTAATTAAGTTAATTAGACTTTGTAATTTCTTATACAACATAACATAATTAAAAACAGGTTTTAATAAATGCAATTTTATACAAAAAAACTAAGTAGACATGCCTTGTTATGAACACATAAAGAAAATAAAGTTTAAAAACAAATCACGGATATTTCACACATCACGGTCTTGTTCTAAACTAAGCAAAGCTTGTACTATGGGAACTAGATTGCTGATAATTACTTTTTTTTTTAAATACATAGAAACACCCAGACAAGACGATCATACAAACATTTGCTCTGGGTAGGAATCGAACCCACGATCCACAGCATGGAAGGCAGAGCTACTACCAACTGAGCTGTGACGTCTGTTCTAACTGTACTAAACCTAACCTCACCCTTGTCCTAGTCCCGCAGGTCATCGCCCTCTCAATGCCCATTGTATGGTAAGTAACAACCCAGATCTATACAAATGTTATAAGCACAGGTCATAGCCCAGCGTTATGTCAGCTTGCTCACTCACAAAACTTTATTAATTCATAATATAAATTATATAATGTAACTAGTAACTTTGTAATTTGTATCTTTGGCTCGGGGTCCGAGGACCGATGGATAGTCATCGGTTCTATTACTTATGTTCAAACTCCGTGATAACTTCGTTTGCGTGATCTAGGACTTGTTTCTGCCATCTGTTGGTCTGTTGGGTAGACTACGATGTAGTTCACCATGTAGCGATATCGATGGCGTTACATATCAATTCCAGTAGCAATTGAACATTGGTACTGGAATAGTACCAATTTTCACTTTGATTAGTGTATTTTATAAAGGCTCCAGTACACAATGGCGTATGCTGGGCCACGTTTTGCATTGCACCACTGTAGGCCACGATCACTTGGTGTTCACACAATGGCGCATGTCTCATTGCTGTCTGGCAATCCACTTGCGATGGACGTAGAAGAAATGTCTCTTTTTTTAAATAGGTATTTTCAGGGAGTCTACTATACGATTAAATGCATCATTCATCTGAAAACATCGTACCTAAAATACTACAATTATTATAAATCAATAAACTTGAAAGTTGTAGGTGACAAACTAAACAATGGCCCATTGTGTGAACACCACAGGCCACGCTACGCCACGATTCCTTTGAAGTGTGCCCGAAAAACCGCCAACTTTCCGATTGCGCGCCACGATCGGCAATTGTCCGCCATCATACGCCATTGCCCCGTGTACACAATGGCGATGGCCTGTCGTGGGCCAGCATACGCCATTGTGTACTGGGGACTTAAGAAACCTGATTTATTGGCCCGGAAAAAATCAATCAAGAGCGACTCGCACTTGACTTTTGAAGTTTTTTTCATTTTTTTCTTGCGCTTAATGTTCTTGTTATAGCTCAAAGAATTACCAAGCTTAAGTGGCAGTGGGTTGGCCATGCATGCCGTAGATCGTTGCCGCATCGTTGGCGCATCGTTGGAGCATACGGATTGGAGACCACGTTTAGGCATTGTGTTACTTGTGTAGGACGCCCTCCGACGAGGTGGAGCGACGATCTGCGGAGTGTAGCTGGCAAACACGAGCCGAAGACCGGGCTCAGTAGCGCGTCTTGGGAGAGACCTACGTCTAGCAGTGGACTGATGTAGGTTGATGATGATGAATGTACTTGTGCATGCAAAATTGCACTTTTAAAGTTAACCAGTTATCCTGCTAAGTCTAGAATGACTGCTAATCGCTTAACCACAGACACATTGTCCAGACTCAAAACACTTTTGTGAATCATACTTCCCTGTCATTGTTTGATGTGTCACTGTCACGTGATGAATCTTATCGGAAGTGGTTAAGCTGTTTTGTTTTCGCTGAAGGACTTTTTGGATTAGCTTTGAGGTGAGTAGTTAGTATTAGAATATATGTATAAGTAGGAAGATTAGTAGTTTGCCTTGAAGCGAGTTCTCGAAATCTCGCATTTTTTTATGTAAGAAAATATAATATAAATATTTTGAAAATAAGATAACACTAATTTGGATCAGTATATAATATAGCTCAACTGTTTCATATGTATTTTATATGCCTTTGTATATTTTGTTTATACTGTAATAGTCGTAAGTTTGTTTGTGTAAATAAAGTATACAAAGATAACAAACATTTAAAATCTGAAATAATTACAGAAATATATCCCATAATATAAAATTAGTAAAACTTTATAGTTATCGTATAACGCCGATTTTTCAAAATTTGCAAAAGCTTCTCTCGCTTCGCTTGCTCCATATATTTTGGATTTGTAAAAGCTTTTTTTTTGGCTTTCTTGTTGTTTTAATCAAGAGAAACCTAAAGTCTAGCTTCTACACAATATTTCTGAACTGAGCTAGATTATTTGTTAATTTACATTTGAAAGTTGTATTCAAGAGAAAATAATATTAAGAAAATATTTCTTTACCGATACATGCGCGTGCGTTGCGCTAATAAATCAGAAAAATCATGGATGCACGGATTAGAACCTACGACGCAGGGTTTCCAACCACTACGCCGGCGACGCTTTTAATTAATATTTTATTTCATGTTATGAAATACAAGAAATTATTTAAACTAAATTATTATTAAGTCTTTTATTTATCAATCGTGGAGGTTATATAATAAAATAATTATAAATATAAAATAATAATAATAAATCAATAAAAACATTATTATTAGATATTTCATTATCAATCGTGTTTTTTTCCTTAAACCTTAACTATAGGTTATAAATATAATAATTATAAATATAAAATATAATAAGAATTTATTTCATATATATATTTATGTTAATATATAATTATACATTTATATAATTTCCTATAACCTTGACTGTTCTTACAATTTTAATGTGTAAAGCTTCAAGTCACCTTTATTCACAAAGAAGTCTTTGCATCTGTCATCAACTTGTCTGTGACAGATGTCACAGCTCAATTGGTATTAGCTCTGCCTAGATTGATGAGCACAAAACACGCAAAAACAACAGCGTGCCATGATGGCACAAAATAAGAACCGCTGAGCAAAAGCGGTCAAACCTAGTGACTCGTGAGTTGTAGCTCACGACAAAGAAACCAGAGAAAGGAACAAAAGTTCGACTCTAACCCGCACTTCCCAAAAGGTCGAAGTGTAGACGACTCAATGATGATGAGCTCTGCCTTTCATGCTGTGGGTCGTAGGATCTTCTCCAGAACAAAAATTTGTGCAATGACCAACATTTATGTTTATTATGATTCTTACCATGTATTTATAAAAGAAAATAGTACGTATTTAGCAATCCAGTTCACATAGGAGGTATTTTATTTTTTGATTAAGGACTAACGTTTAATACACATATGTCTCTGAATACTTATTTATTTATTATGGAAAATACTGTTAAAGTCGTAAGTTGATTTTTAAATTCATAAGAAAAAAACATTGTTGACAAAAGAATATTCAATAAAATATTATCTTTTTGACATGTATTTAATCAATGTAATAAATTTGCTAAATGAACCAACATGCACTACAATTTTGATTGCAGGGTGCATGTACTCACTTGTAGCTATCACTAGACCTAAGCTAAAGTAAAAATGTATGTACATGTAAGCAATAAATAAATACAAATTATTTATAGGCCTTCTTAGTGAATAAGGGGAACAACCGGACTAACCAGATTTCGCACGTCTTCGCTCATCTTCGATAGCTAACAAAGGACTTATCTAGTAAGAAATTACGATCGCATTTATTAACTCGGGAATCAAACCCGCACCGCACATCTTCTATTCGATACAATATAGTTGTAAGTGTGTACATAATGGTATTTTTTCATTAAAATTTGGAATCTGAAATTTTCATAGTAGGTACATTAGATAAATAAAAATATTTTTTGTGACTTTGAAAAATACTTTTATACCTTTTCTTATTTGATAGATATATAACTCTGTTTCGTACCACAAATACAGAATAAAATAAGAATTAAAAGTAAATACAATCGGTTTAGCGATAAGGCCGTCCATTGGATATTCCAAGCAACTTTATATTGTTATTTTTTATTAGATTTTATAACGAAAGATATTCTTCTTTAGAGTTATAACTAAATAAATATTTCTGTATATAATGATTGTTTTTATCTTTTTTTCAGTTGCAGTAATTACAAGATTTACTGAAATAGTTCCGAAACCAGGCTTCTTGCAAATACTTAGGCAATTTGAATATTTTAATTGTAAGTATTTTTGCCTCATTGCTCTTCTTTCTAATTTCAAGGGAAACAATACCTCAAAGGTTTCGTCCTTAGGACGTGATCAGTGAGGTAGTGTATTCTTAGGCTTAAGTTACTTATCATCTGTTGGTTTATTTAATTTAGTTATCTTAAATATGTTTACGTGGCCGAATTCTACAAATTCTACTTACTTAGTTATTAATTAATTTATAGTATAATATTTTATTTGTATTTAACAAACAAGTTTACGACTATACAGTATTTACAAAATGTACATTGACATATAAAATGCATAAGAAACAGTTGAACTATCTACAGACCGTTGCAAACGATCTATAGATAGTTCAACTGATCCAAATCAGTACCAATCGAAAGCGTACCCAAGATACTAGCATAATAAAATAATTAATTTATTCTTATGTTTATTTTTAGTATAAATTAAACCTACTTTAAACACAGGCACTTGAGAAGAAATAATCTTAAGAGCTTTGTTTTGAATTGTAAATCTCAAGTGATTTCTAATGCTCATTATAAATATGATAATCAATAAAATAAGCATTAAATATTTTCTTTAATCTATCAGACTTCGATAAAACTTATAGATGACCTTGTACGTATCATCTTGATAATTGACAATTCTTCTTCTTCTTTTATCTAAGTGTGGCTTTTCGGAGACTCTGAGACAATATTAGAGTTTATGGTGTAATTGACAATTATGTATCTACACAATAATGACAGGACAGCCGGCTTGACGGTTGCCTCACTTGACTGTTTATTTTCATACACTTGACACTGGTAATTGACTGTCGTCCTAACGAGCAGAAGCCATAAAAAAAATATATTTTATATTAGCACTTTAGTTGCCAAAGTTCGCATTCTGCTATCAAAGAAAACTAGCATTTAATATTATTTTTATTCCTTCTAAGATCATACAAAATACGGTTACCAGGCCGTAAGTTTATTGTCCGATCTTCTAGCCTCTGGTCGCCAGGAACTAGCTCCTAGAATCACCTAGTAGTAATGATCCTTGTGATTTTATTAAAAAAGGAGATTTATTTTTTAAATTCTTAAGTTTCCTTTATTAACTGAATATATTAAACAATAAAAGCCCTTGCTGCAATCAACTTGATCGACAAGTGTCTAATATGTATAATAAAAATATCTATCTATGTAATGTATTGTATTAAGTATGTCAGTCTTCTAGTACCTATAACACAAGCTCTGCTTAGCATGGGGCTAGATGATGTTGTGTGGCTTGTCCAGCATTATTTATTTATTTATTTAAGTGCGTGTATAATAAAGTTATAAGAAATTCGCCTCCGTGTCACTAGTACTACTAAACAGTACAACTAGTAGTTAAAATGACACATTATGTCATAATAGACCGCATTGTCTACAAACAATTACAGTTTTTTAATCATAATTATCTTATCATGGGAGTAATTACAATCAGTCTGTCACATATTGTCGAAGTATGCAGAATATAAGTATGCGGGCTTCGTTTGTTATTTAATTTGTTTAACTTATGTATTTTTGGGGAATTTTGAATAAGTGGGAGAAGACGGGAAAGTGTCTTGTGTAATTGGGAAATAATAAATTGGGAAAGTAGAGAGAATTTCGGTTTTTAATTGTGAGGTGTTATGTATTTGTGGGTTATCATTGTTGACTGGTAAGATTTTTGTAAATATGTTTTCGAGTTCCTTATTTTTTATTATATATGAATCGATATTACATAGTTAATCTAGAATTGAATTAAAAAACAATACAAAGAGTTTTTCAAGATCAAGTTTACAATTAATTACCTACCCTTTTATGGTTTAAATAGTTGGTTTAACAGTTTTCACACAGATATTAGAAATATTTAATAAAGTACAACATGATCTATGATCTTTCATTGGTATGACAAACTTGCTAATTATGTTTGAGTCGTTTTTTTATCACAAATAACATTATTTATAAAAAAAAACAATCGATTCTAGAGGCTTTGTTTCCACGAGCATCACTTTGTGATATTATACGATAATCTTCAATAAATAAGGAAAAAGCCAGATTAAATCATAAGCAATTAAGTATTTAGTATATGCTCTACTTATTTTAAGTATATTGAGGCTAAGTATAACTAATTAGAATAAAACTTCCAGAAGTCGTCTTAAAACAAAACCAACCAAGGTCTGAAGGTTTCTCTTGTCTCACATTGTTTCTTTAACCTGAGTCATGTTAAATTTAATATGAATCATAGAATAATCTAAATATTATCCTTCCCTTAGTCAGCAGCCACGCCCCCATTAAACAGCAAAATATCATTAAACAAACATCACCTTGACTGACCCACTGACCGGGATCCAAAACGGTGCTAACGATATCATTATCTATACCTACCTATCTCAAAATCATTCCAGTACATGCGGGCTCCTCTTAGCGGTTGCCCTACTATGCCAAACGTATATAAAGATACCAGAAACACCCATCCCCAGTATCGATTCGGCACTCATGTGAGACCCGTGTCAGTAAACTTTCGCATTTCTTTTTAGAACCGGTTACGATGATCTTGCTCGTCGCGGCTTGCATCCTGGCTGCGGCCTCCGCCGGCGCGCCCGGGAAGCCCAACCTCGGATGGGGCGAACGCGTCTTCTCTATCGTCGAAGTCAATCAAGCGGCAACCGCTTACAACCAGCTGGTCACAAAAAAAGACGCTGCAGATGTCGCCGTCACTTGGAACACCTGGTCCGGTGATTTAGCGGACAAAGCCAGAGTTCTGCTGAACGGTAAAGAGTTCTGGACCGGTTCCGGCAGCGCTACATCCGCATCCTTCAAGATCAAGAAGGGTGGAAGGTACCAGATGGTTATAGAACTTTGCAATAAAGATGGATGCGCCTCCAGTGATCCTACCGAGATTATGGTAGCCGATACAGATGGAAGCCATTTACCCCCACTGGAATGGTCTATTGGTGAGAAAAACAAGCCTTTCAAGCAAACTTCTGGTAAAGTTGTTGGAGGCTACTTTGTCGAATGGGGCGTGTATCCCAGAAAATTCCCAGTGGACCGCATCCCAGTTCCGAACCTGACGCATTTGTTGTACGGATTCATCCCGATTTGCGGAGGTGACGGCATCAACGACAGCTTAAAAGAAATTGAAGGCAGTTTCCAAGCGCTTCAACGTTCTTGCTCTGGCCGAGAAGATTTCAAAGTATCTATCCACGACCCATGGGCAGCGCTGCAGAAACCACAAAAAGGTCTGTCATCCTGGAATGAACCTTACAAAGGCAACTTTGGCCAGCTCATGATGTTGAAACAAGCCAAACCTGACTTGAAAATCCTTCCTTCTGTTGGTGGCTGGACTCTGGCTGATCCCTTTTTCTTCTTTACCGATAAGACTAAGAGAGACCGTTTCGTAGGATCAGTGAAAGATTTCCTACAAACCTGGAAATTCTTCGACGGCGTTGACATTGATTGGGAGTTCCCTGGAGGCAAGGGTGCCAACCCTGACCTTGGAGGTCCTGAAGACGGCGCTGTCTATGTCCAGTTGATGAAGGAACTGCGTGAAATGCTCAATGAATTGTCTGCGGAAACTGGCAAGACATATGAACTTACCTCAGCTATCAGCGCTGGATGGGACAAGATTCAAGTGGTCGACTACAGTGCCGCCCAGAAGTACATGGACCACATCTTCCTCATGAGCTACGACTTCAAAGGAGCTTGGTCAAACGATACTCTAGGTCACCAGACGCCTCTGTACGCACCTGCATGGAAGCCCAAGGAGACATACACCACTGATTTTGGAGTCAAGTACTTGCTGGCTCAAGGCGTACAACCGAAGAAGATTGTCGTTGGTGTTGCTATGTATGGTCGTGGCTGGACTGGAGTCCACAACTACGAAGGAAAGAATCCTTTCACCGGTAACGCTTCAGGTCCTGTTAAGGGTACCTGGCAGGATGGTGTGGTGGACTACAGAGAGATTGCCAATGAGATTGCTCAGGGTAAATGGGAGTACAGATACGATAGCGTCGCAGAAGCACCGTACGTCTTCAGGGAGTCTACTGGAGACCTGATAACATATGATGACGCGAGGTCTACCATCGCTAAAGGGAAATATGTGAGGAATAATAAACTAGGAGGTCTTTTCGCATGGGAAATAGACGCAGACAACGGTGATATTTTGAATGCGATGAACATGGGATTGGGTAACAGTGCGTGAGTTTATTTCGGACAGTTGAAATGTGATTATTTTAAGGTCTCAATAGGTTATGTGTGCGACTGATTGTTTTGATAAGTATTAAAATTTATAAAAGTTCATTCTGTTGTTTATTCCTACCATTATTTCATCCACTATCTTAATGAATATTAGAACTCTGCTATACCTACAGCAACTTGGAACAGAAATCAAGGCAAGCATCGTTTTGTTCTCCAGGTCGTAAGACATAGCTATGGACCAGTAAGCAAAGAGGGTAGCTCCGATGTCTTGGTTAGGATAGCTGGAAGCCGGTTGAGAAAGTCTAGTATTTTTTTGGTACGAGCTGGAGGTCTATGTCCAGCAGTATAGTATAGACTGATTATAATGAGATCATTAAAATAGTTTTCTTAAGATGAATTAAATGTTCTATTAAGAATGTTAAATTTCCTTTTTATTAAGATTTCTTATACAAATTCTAAAAAGACTATATTTTAAGCGTTTACGATAACGATAGCTATAAAACCGATACAACATTCGATAATAAATTCAATTTGTGAATATTATTAAAATAAATTATTTAATACTTAAAACCCGTCATATTATTATGTTTATAAGAGAAAGAAGTGAAAGTTAACAATAGAACATCCGTAGAAAAGAAAATAATTTGCATAATCGAAAGTAGTTCCAATGTTAATATGGCGACCACTTTTATTTTAAGTATTCTTGACCTGTTCTTGCCTTAGCTAGAAATTCATGTTTGCCGAAGAACCGACAATCGTTGCAGCAAACGGATACTGGAGTGGAGACCGCGTTTAGGTTGTAGTGTAGGACGCACCCATAGAGATGGAGCGACGATACAAGGAATGTAGCGCTAACACAGCATGAGAAGAGACGAAGACCGGGCTCAGTGGCGCGTCTTGAGAGAGACCTATTATAAATATTCAAGGACATTTCACACATCACACTATAGTACAAAACTAAGCTATGTTTGTACTATGGGAACCAAACTGCTGATATAATACTTAAATACATTTTTGTTTTGTAAATACATACATAGAATACATTGTTACACCCAGACACATAACAAATATTTATGTTCATAACACAAACATTTGCTCTGGGTGGGAATCAAACCCACGACCCACATCATGGAGGGCAAAGCTACTACCAACTAATAAGTATTCTATTAGCAATCTAGTTCCCATAGTACAAGCTTTGCTTAGTTTAGGACTAGAGTGTGATGTGTGAATTGTTCGTAAATATTTATTTATTTATTTATTAATTCTCGTTTATCCCACTTGATTCATCTCATTAGTAGGTAGAACGAGTAGGATAATACGAAAAATAAGTGTTTATTCCCGTTTCTCTTAATTAGTAGATTAGGTTAGTGGGACGAACACGTAGTTTAAATCTTCCCATTCGTTCTCTTAAAACCCACTGGTTCTTTTCGGAAACGGGAACAAAAGACAATGTTAGTGCCGATATATAACGAGTCTCGCCCAAACAAAGAGCAAAAAAATACGGGCTAATTTATTCTCAAAAAACTGTGTCATCGACTTAAGGTCATTTGAAATCATAACAAACAATTATATTTTGTGTGGCTATGAAAACAGCGTGATTATAGCCCGCTCCGTTTATCCGTTTCCGCTTATGTGGTCCCGCTTATCCGCTTCCGCTTACTTGCCCCACTTATACGCACGCTCCGTGCTTAAGCACGACTAATTTCGGTGTCCACGAGCACGCTTGACGGTCTTCTTCGAAGTACATGCAGGTACTTACAGGTTTATATCTAGAATGTAGTGCAGGTTTGCTTAAGCACATCATCATCATCAACCTATATCAGTCCACTGCTGGTTGTTCAAGAGTTGTTGTTTATTTTGTTGTCCTCATCATCATCAACCTATATCAGTCCACTGCTGGACGTAGGTCTCTCCCAGTACGCGCCACTGAGCCCGGTCTTCGGCTCTTCTCATCCAGTTTTTGCCAGCTACACTCCGTAGATCGTCGGTCCATCTCGCCGGAGGGCGTCCTACACTACGCTTGCCTAAACGCGGTATCCACTCCAGTATCCGTTTGCTTCAACGATTGTCGATTTTTCGTTTATTTTATTTTGTTGTGTGTTACTTCAACTAAAATTTATATTTAATCGTTGGTTTAATGGCCACAAGATATCAATACCGGTACAATGTCAACTGAAATTGGAATAACGGAATATTCTAATTAATGCGCGTGTTATCAGCGTGTAGGCGGTACGTACGGTACATACTCAGGGAGGCACGAACAAATGTGACAATCGTAAACGTATCGAAACAGTGACGTATTTGAGATACACTGCGCGTCAACCTCAACTTTACTGTCGAACGTTGCAGCGTCTACGCGCAGTGTGAATGTGCTTTTTCCGGCACATTTGGCGTGTTTGGTTAGGCAATGCATTGTTTCTTTATAAACGGGATGACCATGATTTGCGAATTTGATTATTTCCAGATATTTCGGCATGGTTTATTAGGAAAACTATGTTCAGAACCGTGATAGTTTTCAATATATAGGCAATGCATTGTTAGATATACATAGAGGTCTCAACATCAGGTGGGCCATCTGCTCATTCGATAACTTAAAAGAAAACTGAATATATTATGCAATCCTATTTAATCAAAAAACTATCTAAGGTTGTTAATAAAAACAAAACATTTTATAGAGATCTATAATGTTCGTATTAAAATACTTTATTTTTAATAAATTATTGATAATGTATTTAAATAAATATTGATACATCACACTCTAGTTCCAAACTAAGCAAAGCTTGTAATATGGGAGCTAGATTGCTTAAATACTTTTTTTTTATTAATACATAAATTGTAGTAGTCTGTCTGGGTGCCATCGTAGTCAAGTGACATCCAGACAGAACAAATATTTATGTTCATCATACAAACATTTGCTCTGGATGGGAATCGAACCCACGACCCACAACATGAAAAGCAAAACTGCCTGCCATTTCATTACGACTTAAAGATAAAATAATAAAAATATCTCAGAGAAAAATGCGTACCTAAGTAAAAGTTTCTAGCATGTAGTGAGGTTTGTTCTTAATCTTTCTTATTTTACAAAAAAAGTTGACTTCGACTTCAACTTTGTTTAACGACCAAAGAAGTTTGTATATATTCTTAACTTAGATTACAAACTACTTCTTAGGACAGTCCTCTAGTTTAACACATTTGCCGGACTTGGTGTCCCTCAGGGTGGGAGGGTCGCAGTAGCACGCGGTGTAGTCGCAGATGATGCCTTGCTCTTCCACGGGGTTCGGTTCCTCGCAGGTGGCTTCTGGCAACTTGTGACCACCACATTTGGTGGAGTAGCCATGGGTCCCGACTTCACACTCGCGTTGGCCTGAAGAAAAATAGAAAACTATTAATAAAATGCAAAATTATTTCTGGGCGTCTATCGAAGCGACGCGTGACCCGACGGCTGGTGAGTATCTGGCCCAGCATATCAGCATTGCTATTCAGCGCGGCAATGCAGCCAGTATCTTGGGTACGCGACGATTGGTACTGATTTGGATCAGTTGAACAGAAACAGTTGAGCTATCTATAGACCGTTGCAAACGATCTATAGATAGCTCAACTGTTTCTTATGTATTTTGTATGTCAATGTACATTTTGTAAATACTGTAAAGTCGTAAATTTATTTTATAAACTATATCTAGATACTATTAGTTTTTATATGGTAAAAATGTACTTACATTTACCCAAAACCCATATACACCCCCTCGGATACAATGGTGGAGTAGCCATAGACAACGCCACTACACCAAGAAAGCAAATCACGATTAACTGCATTTTTTTAAATTAATTTAATTTCTTCAGACACAATATATCCTACGGTCAAACTATGACTGCCCTGTCAAGATATAGGTCGCCTATATATATGCAAGTTATATACATTATATGTAAATATATATGCAAAAGTATATTTAAATGACGTCATTTGTTGCTATACCACTCGTTGGGTTTATTTTGTAGAAACCAGTTTTGTATTTAAGTGATTACTTACTTAGCTATCGTTGTCTGATATGTTATTATACATGGTGATTCAAAACAATATCTAACCAAAAAAGTCCTAGTTCACTCGCATAGAAAAATATTACTTATGAAATTAACAAAAACTAAACGTACCTATATACGGACAAACAGAGATCGTAGAAGCTCGGATTCCCATGCCATGGTCGTAGGTTTGAATCCCTTAAGAAGGAAGGATTGATTATTAGGTATCGATTTATAAAATCGGTATATTTTGCCAAATGTACATAGGTATATATAATATACATGAGAAACAGTTGATCTATCTACAGACCGTTGCAAACGATCTATAGATATCTCAACTGATCCAAATCAGTACCAATCGGAAGCGTACCCAATATACTGGCTGCATTGCCGCGCTGAATAGTAATGCTGATACGCTGGGCCAGATACTCACCAGCCCTCGGATCACAGTTTGCTGCGACTAGACGCCCAGAAATAAATTTGAATACCCGGAGGGCCTCGGTACCCCACGGATCTAGGACCCCTAGGCAAATGTGTAGGCCCTGTCGAGACCTGCATATTTACATTTTATAAATACATCTGATAAATATGATAAGTCGAAGACCGGGCTCAGTGGCGCGTCTTGGGAGAGACCTACGTCCAGCAGTGGACTGATATAGGTTGATGATTATGATGATGAAATATGATAATCACTTATTAGGTAACATTTATACTCTGTTACTTTTACTTATTTATTGCCTAGATTAGGACTAGATATCATTCTGTAAAATATAGAAAAAATATTTTATTCAGTAAATTAATTATTCATGGTCAAAATATTGTATCATCCTGTATATAGACAAGTAATGAGTCTAGAAACCGGTTTGTGTTGTGTTTCTTTTCTTGGATTTATATTGTTTTGATGACTAACAAGAAAACACAATTAACACTAAATACTCAAATGAATATACAAGCAAACATAGCTTGGTTTGGAACTAGATGGCATTGTGTGTACCACTTTAGTAAACCTGGAATGTACGTTTTTAATGTAAGTGACGTTACAACTAGATGATTCGCCTCACAGAACACGTCCACCAAAGTTCGATGAGACTTTGCATCGTTATAGGCAGAGGTTACTCAAAATCAGGTGGGCAATCATATTTTCTTGGAAGCTGCTAAAATAATAACTTATCTTAATAATTAAATCTGTCATGTACTGTCAAAGTAATGCTAAATACGGATGTTTGTATTCTCTTTATTTAACACATTTGTGTGAAATGTAAAATCTAATAATATATTTTTTTGAGAAATTAGACAAACAGACGTAAATACTAAATAAGTACTCAATAAGTAATACGAAATAACTACAAAAGTACTGGAAAGGGGTTGGAAGAAGTGTAAGGATTTGGGGGGTCTTTGCCCAGCAGTGGAACGAATAGGCTTTACGAAAAAGAATCTTCAACGGTGGATATAAATAACAAGTTCACTAAACCCTTACATTTATTCCGACCCTTTGCAGTGTTCTACTGAAAAACTGTTGTTCGAACAGGTTATCCTTCCAAGCTCCTCAAAACCGGCTAAGTCAAAATCAAAATCAATCATAGTTTATGCAGTTAAATCACAAGGATCATTTAGAATCGTCTTAAATACATCAACTGTGAAAATTTTAACCCTCTATCACGGTTCTAGTTCGGTGGACATCGGATTCTCAAAATAGCCTAATATTAAGACTCCGTTAAAGTTTTACCCTTGATGTACGGAACCCAGATCAGTTACGATAATTATGATAACCTTATTTTTAAAGTTTGTTAAAAATAATAATTCGCACACCCTGATAAAGAATTGTGACCTAATCTTATAGTCGTAACACATTCAGAGCGAATTAAACCGTCGAGTCGATAAGCAAATTAAACGTATTATTTTATATTAAAAATGAAGATGACTATATTTTATTTGGTTTTTCTTGCTTTGTCTGTGACAGGAAAGGAATGTATCTACGATACAGCTGGATTATGTGAGTGATTGTTTATTAATCTTTGCTATTATAATCTTTGCAAGGTAGCCACTAAACGGTACTACCTGCTATATATTTAAGTATTTGTACTACATACTTATGCACTTTGTACCAGCCAAATATTTAAGTTTAATAAATAATTTTTACTTTTACGTAAAGTAAAAGTAAACTTAAACTTTTTACAAAGTTTATTTTACTAACAATTTTAAGGATAAACTTATTCGAAAATTATTGGCAGTCAAATTTGCAGGAATCAAGACTTTGCACAGTATCTTTTTTTATTATAGTCATGTGGTAACCTGATGTATAAGCCACAGTATTGTAAAGTTTTATTCGAATCCATTTACTTAGTAGTTTTTGCGTGAAAGAGCATAGACTATTCAGCGCGGCAATGCAGCCAGTATCTTGGGTACGCTTCCGATTGGTACTGATTTGGATCAGTTGAACTTATCTATAGATCGTTTGCAACGGTCTGTAGATAGCTCAACTGTTTTTTTATATATTTTATATGCCTATGTACATTTTGAAATTCTGTAATAGTCGTAAGTTTGTTTGTGAATAAATCTATTGTGATGTCGATTTTTAAATATTATAGTCATGTGGTAATCTGATGTATAAGCCACAGTATTGTAAAGTTTCATTCAAATCCATTTAGTAGTTTTTGCGTGAAAGAATAACAAAACATACACAAATTCATCCACTACATAGTATAAATCTATTATTAGTATTATTATTATTATTATTCAGCCATTATCGTCCCACTGCAGGGCAAAGGCCTCCCTTCCCTCCTTCCACTCTTTGCGATCTAATGCAATTACAGGCCACGTGCTTAGATGCGAGTCCAGCTCGTCCCGCCATCTCATCCTGGGTCTTCCACGTCTTCGCTTTGAATGTCTAAATAAATCTATTAATATAATAAATCTATTTTGTGTTTTACAAATTATATGAATGAATTGAAATGATTACACACAAAATTAAATAGAAATGACAATACACAAAAAAACGTAATTAATATTTACGGACATTTCTTGCCCGTTCTTCTAGGCTCTGGTTGCGAGAAACAGGAACCTAAAATACCTAACCTCTTATATAAAACGATTCAAAATGACCCTTGTGATTTCACAAAATAAAGATTTCTTGATTTTGAATAGGTATAAAAACAGTAAAGCTATCTGCAGACCGGTGCAAACGATCTATAGATAGCTCAACTGATCCAAATCAGTACCAATCGGAATCGTACCCAAGATACTGGCTGCATTGCAGCCCTGAATAACAATGTTGATACTCTGGGCCAGATACTCCAGCCCTCGGGTCACAAGTCGCTGCGACCTAAAAAAATAGTATTTATAGGTTTTGACCCATTGTGTAAAATAAAATCTCAATATTAACGACCGATGTGGCGCGGCGGGAGAAGGTCCGCCTGTGACGCGTAGGTTGCGGGTTCGAATCCCGCCTTGGGATAAATGTTTGTATGTTCTGCAAATATTTATCTGGGTATTTTATGTATAATAAAAAATATCTATCTATGTATGTAATGTATTGTATTAAGTATGTCAGTCTTCTAGTACCCATAACACAAGCTCTGCTTAGCTTGGGGCTAGATGATGTTGTGTGGATTGTCCAGCATTATTTATTTAATATATATATCTGGCTCACAGGTATGTACGACTGTCCACCTGGAACCTTTTCCTACAACACTGGCTGCAGTCCCAAAACCAACGAACCGACGTGTGACGAACCGAACCCGGTTCCAGACGACTACGACATCTGTGACTACTCCGCCTGCTACTGCAACCCACCCACAATAAGGGACACCGTGTCTAACACTTGTGTGAAACCGGAGGACTGTCCCAAGAAGAAACAATAAAGAAGTTATGCTATATTCTTGAAATAAATAAATTTTAAGTTTCATCTAGTTTTTATTTCAATATGGAAGGTGGACAAAGGCGATTAAGAAATGGTGGCCAAGGGATGCTCGTAGACCAAGAGGCAGACCACCAGCCCGATGGTCTAAAGACATTATGGAGCGAGCCGGGAATCAGTGGATGAGAGTCGCAAGGGACCGAAGGGAATGGCATAATAAAGAGGAGGCCTATACTCAGCAGTGGGTGCCAACGGGCTGAAGTGATGATGATGATGAATACTAAACAAGTATTCAACCGAATAAAAAAAGAGGTTCTCAATTTAGTTGTATGTTTGCACGATAAACTGCGCCAATAATGGAATGTTGATTTTTTGTTAGATCATACCTTATTTGGTGGACACCTTTGCCCAGTAGTGGGACACTACAGGATAAAAAAATATCATACCTCAGAGGCAAAATGGGGACCCTATTTTGTAGTAGTAGTACAGTACCCCAAGTACGAGTTTGTGCACACACGGATCGCAGAAACGCAATTGCCGAGCCCTACTGATTATGTATGGAAATCCAAGCTTCTCAAGAAATCCGCTAGGGGCGCTGCTTGGATCTCCATACAAAATCGGTGGCGCTCGGCGATTGCGTCTCTACGATCCGTGTGTGCACCAACTCGTACTTGGGGTACTGTTTGAGTAATCTGAAAAAATATGTTTTTAGTATTACTTATCGATGACGATTGAAATTGTTTTCATTCATAAAAAATGACATTGTACATTAAATTATGAGTTATTATTCTACAACAAACACACTAAACTAATGAATCCGTCGAGACATTATAGATGACGTCACGATCATCCATCACTTAGCACTATTATGCAGTTTGCATACCACCATCCCAGCTCCATTCGGTTCCAGCTTTTAGCTGGGGACTGAGCGCGAATGAATGTGACAATGTTAAATCTAACGTATTTGTAACACACTGCGCGCTAACGCTGCAATGTTCAACAGTAAAGCTGATGTTGACGCGCAGTGTATCTTACATACATCATTGTTTCGATATGTATACGATTGTTATATTTATTCGTACTCCCCCTGCACTGAATCGGTTATTGCCGTTTTTATCGTGCAAGAAAATTAATATAGTCAATGATGGTTGATGCGCTGATGACAGTTTTAGTTTCGATTTTTTCTCTTTCTAAATGAGAATAAGGTTTGAGGGTGCATTCAAGGTTTTGTGAATAGCCATACCTAGGAATCGAACCGACTAAAATGTGGAAAAATTACGTCATTTCTAGAATAACATTTCTTCTCAGTCATATCATACGCAGCAGAATCAAAAACTTGTATTATCTGTATTTATTATATTTCATCTGTTATTTTCTTAAAAAAAAAAAATAATTATTATTATTCTTGTCTCCTGCTTGCGTTTAATTATGTCAACGCGATAAGGAACTTCGTTCCAATTATTTATTTTTCGTTCATTTCGTTTTAATTGCGTCAGTATTTTTAGGTAAATTATATATACCCAATAAAAAGGTAGGTTAAAGATTGATTTGCATTTATTTTTATTATTAATCTATTTTTTGACATTTGTATACTATTATTATCTTTGTTTGTGTAAATATTATTTTTGACTACTATGACTGTAAATTATTTCATTTTAATTAATTTGTGTTTGGTTTTCACCGTTCAAATTAAATAAATAAATAAAAAGGTAGGTCACATTATCTGTCAAAGGTTGCATATTACTTGTCCGACTATACATAGATTATATATTTGTATATGTTGACCTATTTTATTATCTGATAGTATATAAACTCAACCATGCATCCCGATAAATCAGTCTTTTGTCAGTCATTCAGTTTGAACGTTATATAGTGAAGATTTATAAGTAAAATGCAGTTGGTTGTCGTTTGTTTGCTGGGTGTGGTGGCATTGTCTATGGCTACACCATCGTTGTATCCGAGAGGGTGTATTTGGATTATGGGTAGATGTAAGTATTTTATACATAACCCGGTGAAACATTAATATATAATTATTATTTTTTTAACCTATACTGTCCCTTTGCTGGGCAAAGGTCTCCCTCAACCCTTGAGGCCTTCCACTTATCCCGGTCTTTAGCGATATTATAATAAACAATGAAATAAATAAAACTTTTTAACAAAAAAATTGGAACACCATAAAAAACTGAAAGG
Source organism: Ecliptopera silaceata (assembly GCA_932527185.1). Classification (NCBI taxonomy): domain Eukaryota; kingdom Metazoa; phylum Arthropoda; class Insecta; order Lepidoptera; family Geometridae; genus Ecliptopera; species Ecliptopera silaceata. Next base: position 1,544,311 of record OW052210.1, read on the forward strand.
CTAAAATAATATATTTTATATTCTATAAGTACTAAGTTCTTAAACTTATGTGAACCAAGTAATTTTAAATCGGCGCGTGTGTGCCCGATCGGTTTGCTGTATCACTGTTATTAACTGTGTGATCATCACCTATCACGCTAATACGGCGCTGGTTCACGACAACCTTGTGGGTGCAACCAGAATAGCGGTTGCTAACCAGTTTAGTGGTTAACAATCAGACCATTGGTTGCAAACCAGTACTCGTAGTTGCTAACTCTTATTTTTAGATTTATTTATTTTATTCCTGTTTGTAACAGCAATCTTCAAAACGCAATTAAAAACATTGTTTGTTAACACGATACTCGACCTTGGATGATAACCGCGCTACTTACAGCACGTTTTCTGAAGTGTTGAAGTGGACTGTTCAGTATTTAATTAATTAATTTTATAACCTAGTAATTAACGCTAGTGATTCTATGATTTTCCAAATGTACCTAAAATAACTAATATCTATCTAACAACCCATTTAAAATGCTAGAGCAAGCTTTTTATTTTTTAAGTACTTACCTGTTTTTGACGTTTTTTAAAAAGTCCCCTCGTAACTTTGGTCCAACTTTTTATGTAATAGGTACCTATAGGTACATGTAAAGTGGTTGCCAGTGTCTTGGGTACGCTTCCGATTGGTACTGTTTTGGATCTTGAACTATCTATAGATCGTTTGCAACGGTCTGTAGATAGCTCAACTGTTTCTTATGTATTTTATATGACAATGTACGTTAATAAGACTGTTTGTTTTCCTTAGAAATAAAATAAATAAATGACTGCAGGTTCTCGCGAGTGCGAAGTGGGTACCCATGGTTACTCCACTGGTTGTAGCCACAAGTTGCCAGAAGCCACCTGCGAGGAACCGAACCCCGTGGAAGAGCAAGGCATCATCTGCGACTACACCGCGTGCTACTGCGACCCTCCTACCCTGAGGGACACCAAGTCAGGCAAATGTGTTAAACTAGAGGACTGTCCTAAGAAGTAGTTTGTTTTAAAGTTTTGTTAAATAAAAATTAAATCAAGTGTTTCTTTTCTTTTAACCTCGTGAAGCAGACATTGTTTTTATAATAAAAGAAAAATTTATAAGTTGTACAAAAAAATAATGATCATTTAACAGTAATAAAATACATAAAAATTTCTAATTTCTAAATTATTTATTTTATTTTCAAGCACTTTCAGATACTAGCTGACCCGTGCCCACTTCGTTGGGCATAATACGACCGTTTTTTCTTTGACTCACTTTTCAAAACGGACTACCCCGTAAAAGACTTTTTATTTTTCGGTTTTTTATATTGCCTACACTCAGCAATAAAGTGGCTTTCTGTTGGTGAAGAATTTTTAAAATCGGTTCAGTAGATCCCGAGATTACCCCTTACAATTTAACAAACACACATTTTTCTTCTTTATAATATTAGTGGATGAGAGTCGCAAGGGACCGAAGGGAATGGCATAATAAAGAGGAGGCTGGATGATGATGATGATAATATTAGTATAGATAGGTGCAATAAATGAATTTCATTAAATGTAGAGCAAAACGATGTTTCTCTTTGCATGACAGTTTTCAAGAAACAATTTGTACAAAACTCAAACTACGGGTTCAAAGCAGAATAAACCAGCATAGTTTCTTGGAGAGTCGGTCAGACCAAGCGGTTTACTCGCAAAAAGGACATAATCCCCGTAAAGACGAATCTGTTGTCTATGTCCCAAACAATCGACTGTTTTGCTACCCTGATAAGATTACACACAGCTTGCGCCTTTGAGGCTATTTGGCACAATAACATTTTACACAGTAGTCACTAATTAAACAAAAACACATTAGATCCTGACTTGGCCAATTTGTGACTGACGGATAAACGGTACGGGGATTTCTGTTTTTTTAAGCTATTGCATAGGGTCTATCGCGAGCCTTGAGCGTGGAGACCGAATCCAGAAATTCCGTAACGAAAATACCGAACGAAAATATCCTAACACTGCGCAGGCGTAATCCAGCAAAAAATACTACGCTCTGCCTTCCATGCTGTGGGTCGTGCGTGGGTTAGATTCCCACCCAGGACAAATGTTTGTGTGATGAACATAAATATTTATTCTGTGTCTGGGTGTTACTATTTATTCTATGTAAGTATATAAAAAAGTACTTATATGTATAAGTATTCTATCAGCACTCTAGTTTCCACAGTACAAGCTTTGCTTTGGGACTAGAGTGTGATGTCTGAAATATCCGTGAATATTTATACATATTTATTTATCATTTATTTCATTTTATTAAGTATTATTTAATACTGTTTAAATATATATTGTGCCTTTGAGGTAAATGTTCATAATTCCCAGATAATGGTCCATAATAGGGCCAGACAAAAACTGCTCGGTCGGAGAACGAAGTTATTATAACGTTGGAATTAGGTAATCATGATTTTTTGATAGCGTCTTGTCTTTTGTGGGAGTAAATAAAAAGAAAGTAATATTTTCATAATAAACAGGTAGACGATTTTTATATTTGTTTCTTTGTGTGACAGGCGTCACAGCTCAGTTGGTTAGCTCGGCCTTCCTTGCTGTGGGTCGTGGGTTCAAATGTTTGTGTGATGAACATAAATAATATATTTGTCCTGTGTCTAGGTGTTACTATGTATTCTAAATCTTTAAAAAAAATGTTTATATATGCAATCTAGTTCCCATAGTAGGAACACGCTTTGTTTAGTTTGGGACTAGTGTGTGATATGTCAATTGTAAATGAATATTTATTATTATTATTAATACCTAAGTATCTTGTTTATCTTGATTTTGAATAGCAAAATACTTAACCTTGTTTATATTTGAATTTATATATTAATTCCTTAATAATTATAATATGAAGTTACAATTACTTTATTAAATCGGCTCTACCTTTGTATTTTGATTATTTTGAGTAGGTACTTATCAAAATATCTCAGTAACGCAAAGTAGTTTTTATAAAACTAAATGATAACCACTCAATAAAAAAACACGCCAATGGCTCACCTGTTAATCCTCCATCTCCAAATTATTGTTCTTGATGGGAATCGAATCCACGAAACATGGACAGCTACTACCAACTGAACTGTGCCTGTCTTGTCTTCAGAGTGATTAGTCCGAGGTTGCATTTTAAAACTCCCTACTCTCGAGCCGAGAGTCGTCTCTCGGATATCTTCTTGTTTTTCTATGGATATCCGAGAGACAAGATGCAAGATCTCTGGCAAGATGGAGCGACGATCTACGGAGTGTAGCTGGCAAAAACTGGATGAGAAGAGCCGAAGACCGGGCTCAGTGGCGCGTCTTGGGAGAGACCTACGTCCAGCAGTGGACTGATATAGCTTGATGATGATGATGATCCGAGAGACGACTCTCGGCTCGAGTGTAAGGAGTTTTAAAATGCAACCTCCTCAGGTTTATACAAAAATAAATGACGATCAGAAATACAATAAAAAACTCACGATCCTTTTTCTCGATTTATCGTCGTTATTTGAATAGTATTATGGTCGGATATAACATAAAACTATGAATAAAATAAGTCATAAAGTACACGCGTTGCTTTAACGAGTAATACATAAAGTAGGCGATAAAATAAATAACTCTTCGCTAACAGTTGTTATTGTAATTGATTATTTGTTTAAGAATCCGTAGAAAATCAACGATAAGGTCGCTTTTATTAGTATAAGAGAAATTAATATAAAATAATTTATAAAGATTATAAAGAAAAATATTATAATTATAATACCTACCGACCCAAATATTGCAATAAATAAAATCAAAATGAAAATACGCGCTTACTCACAATTTGTTTACCGTTTGAGAGCACCGTCGAATTGCACTCAAATATGCACAACTGGATTCAAACCCATAAAAAAATCCTGTTTTTTGTCGGTCAAACAAGGTTTTTATATCTTTTCACATGCGAATGGTCAAAAACCGTTGTATGAGTGTTACTTTCATACAATGAACAATTTAGACGCATGAACAACTAGTGCCTACATTGTAGTCTGACCGAGCTGAGTCTGCAGAGTTCATAGACAATGATACAAACTATGCAAATGTTATGGCAACGGAGTGACTATGAAACGTGTAAACTCAAAGTGACAGGCGTCATAGCACAGATAAAGAATGGTAGTGGGTTCAATCCCTACCCAGAACAAACATTTGCTCGATAACTGTTTAACAACTGTTTGTTCGATCTGGATGTAAATTTACAATTATATACTTATCCCCTATCTTATAAAAAGTTAACGTTGACTTTATGTCATCATTACCTATAGTAATCAATACTTCAAGTCTGCGCTGACTTTTTATAAGAGAGACTGTTGTATACAAACATACTTAAAAACTACGGGATCTCTAACTGGCAACCTCAATACCGCAAAATCCTGCCTTTTCACAACATTATCCTACTTCTTATGTGGCAACACTGCTTCTGGCAATTGTTATGTTCTCTGGCAATTATGTTGCCTCAGTGTGGCCAGACTAGAAAAGTCCCAACAAATGGAAAATATTACTGCGGGTCTCGTATTCTGATAGAAATATGAGTGCAGGTCTCATAAAGCGTTTAAGATGAGAAAAATGGCCAGGACACCGCGTCTCATGCAAAATGCATGTCGCAGCCGAACTGTGAAATTCAAGACTAGTTACTGTTTTATTCTAGTACTTTGTATCTAGCATTCTAGGTTTGTAGACATTATTGTAGTAGCTTTAATAAAAATTTAATATATTAAAGATTTTTAGGGTTAAGCTGGTTAAGTTAACTACTGATCAGGGGTGGTTTAACCTTAGTGATTTTTACAAAATGGTTTTTAAACGATTCGAAGAAGAAGAAGGGTTAAGCTCGCCTTTGTTTATAATTAACCAATAAAGAATATAGAATAAATTGTACATTACACTCATCACACTCTAGTCCCTAACTCTTGCAAAACAAAGCAAAGCTTGTACGATAAATACTCAATAACTGCAGTTTTTATTTTTAATAAAAAATAATTAATATAATAACTATTCTGCAGTACCTATAGTTTTTACAGCTTTGCTAAGTTTGAGACTACAGTGTAAAATATCCGCAAATATTTATTTACAAAATGTACTACATAGTTATCTATAAAATACTTTAGAAACAGTTGAGCACCAAACTGTTACGATCTAGCTCAACTAATCCAAATCAGTAGGTACCGATCGGAAGCGTACCCAAGTTACTGGCTGCATTGCTTAATTGAACGAAATCTACCTATAGGAACATCTGTGAGGTGAGCTGGTAATACTAATCCGTACCACTTCTAAGGAGGCAAGTAAAATAAACAGAGCCTATAATACGCCCGCACTGATACTAAGTTCCCGTTTATCTAAAACATAGCCTTTGAGAAAACTTTAATTTTATCAGTAAGTTCATTCAAATCCGGGAACCGATTTGAATATGCGGGACTCTCGATAACCACTGGTCAGGGGTTGCCAGCTCGAAAAAGCTGATAATACAGTTTAACTAATAAAAAATCTGTAAAATGATCTGAACAAAAAAAACTTCTCTAAAACAAATATGCCTGTTTATTTTTTAACAAATTTTGAATTTTCTAAAATCCTCACTTAATTTTAGTAGATATATATAGGTATCATAATACTCATAGCAGTATTGTCTTCCTACAGCAGTATTGGGTATGTATATGAGTAGTTATTTTAAATAGAAAATATTATTCTAGCCCAAAAGATAATTATTATTTCTCGACACACAAACATTTAAAATAACAAAGTACTACAGATTTTTATTATATATTTTTATTTATGTTTTGAATAAATGTTTTTCTCTCTACGTTTACGTTTCTACATCTAGAGAATCGCTAAATCTACCCAAAAAGTTACCCAACTTGTTGGCAACACTGTCGTTTAGCTGATAAAAGTTTTCAATGAGGGTCGTTTGACGATTGAGCCCAAATTGATATGGCATTTGGAGTTGCGAAGTTGAAGTCCAGTGGGGACGATTACCAACTCACTTTTTCTCTTATTTGTTTATATGTGACCGCTGCCACATTTCTATTATCAGTACCTCTACCATGAGTTGTCACAGTAAAATCGCCTGACTTTACCACAGTAGTTACGTAAATATTAGTATTACGAATTTTGGTACCCAACTATCCGCTAGAGGCGCTGTACAAATCTTCATGCATTTTTTTAACTACAGACGCTAGCGAGTATTGTATATATAGTATAGTAAAAACTCATGGTAGAGCTACAGGAAAAATATATAAGGTCCGATCAAAACGACGGTCCGACGACTGATGTGGCGCGGCTGGGGAAGGTCCGCCTGCGACGCGGAGATTGCGGGTTCTATTCCCGCCTTGGGATAAATGTTTGTACGATCTGCAAATATTTATTCCAGGTGCTCTGGGTATTTCATGTGTATAATAAAAAAATATCTATCTATGTAATGTATTGTATTAAGTATGTCAGTTTTCTAGTACCCATAACACAAGCTCTGCTTAACTTGGGGCTAGATGATGTTGTGTGGATTGTCCAGCATTATTTATTTATAAAAATTGTATACTATACCAACATTTATCGCATGCACGTTCATGTGAAAAAAACTATAATTTTTATCCTACTTCATACTAATATTCTTATCAGAGCGAATAGCCTATATAATATTAGAATAATATATAGGCTATAATTTTTTTTTTTTTTTTTTTTAATCTCCTTTTTTCTTGCAATCTGCCCGTAGGTAGGGGCATTGAGCTAGAGTTTGGTCCTTTTCTCGTAGATGGCGGCGTGAATGGTAGACACCCAGTGGCGTCTCCATTATAATAATTTCAACAAATAAGCTATATTAGATCCTGCGGGGCTCTCCGCTTTATTCTCTTAAATGTTTTTCGAGATTGCATGAGATCTTTGGCTATAATTTATAAAAATATTTTATTCTTGCGACTATTACAGTATTTACAAAATGTACACAAGAATATAAAAAATACCAGAAACAGTTCAACTGATCCTAATCATATAAATTATAAATTATCGAGACTCTAGGTCCGTGGGGTACCGAGGCCCACCGCGTTTTCAAAATTATTTCTGGGCGTCTAGTCGAAGCGACGCGTGACCCGAGGGCTGGTGAGTATCTGGCCCAACGTATCAGCATTGCTATTCAGCGCGGCAATGCAGCCAGTGTCTTGGGTACGCTTCCGATTGGTACTGATTTGGATCAGTTGAGCTATCTATAGATCGTTTGCAACGGTCTGTAGATAGCTCAGCTGTTTCTTATGTATTTTATATGCCAATATACATTTTGTAAATACTGTATAGTCGTAAGTTTGTTATAAATTATAGATGATTTATTTTGTAAGATAATATGATAAAACGAGAGACATTGAAGTGACATCAAAACGGTATTTAATACTTCATTTCCAAGAACTAAGAATAAAAGCAAGAAACTTACGCTTCCTAACATTAATAATTTAATCAGAACTTTCTGGAAACTATTAAATTCATAGTTCGTTGGGAACTTTGGAAACTCACAAAGATAAAGTTCATCTTTGTGTCAATGAATGGATTTGTTGCTACTTTAGTTTACTCAAACTATCTTTAGATTGCTTGATACCTATCTGATGCCGTTTCTCGTAAATAGACAACTAAAGCTAAACCAGCTTTAAGCTCGGTATAAATAATTGTATTTATTACAAAAATGAACAACGCAGAATCCAAAATAAAAAATCATTAAAGTTTATTCAGTAAAATCACAAGGATCATTTAAAATTCAATCTTCATCAAGTTTTAAAAACACAACATTAATTATAAAGATTACTCAACAGTAGGTTCTGTCGAATCATACATACATGGGACTTCTGGAGTAAGATCCACTTTACATAAGAAGAATCATCATAATCGGTTCATTATTGGCGGAGTAAACGCGTAACATAAAAAAAGACTCATCATTCATTAAGAATCACTTTTTTCTATCCACCATTATCAAATCTTTTTTAATTCTGTCATTAAATACATTTACTTCAATATTTATTTAAAGCTTCAGAGGAGTGAGCACGAATAAATAAATCGTAAAGTCAACGTAACGCAGCATATTCGATTTACACTGTGCGATGACGCAATGATGTTCGTCTGTCTGCCGCGTTACGTTTATTACGATTGTCATATTTTCTCGCGTTCACCTCAGAGCGTCTCAGAGGTCTGTTTTCACATTATCCGATCCGATATCGGTGTCGGACGCCGATTCGATATCGGGGTAAGTAAAATGTATGAAATATGTAGGTACCTGTCTTTCATGTTGTCCGGCCCGATATCGGATATCGGAGGTACATAGTTCATACATTTTACTTACCCCGATATCGGATCGGAGTCCGACACCGATATCGGATCGGATAATGTGAAAACACTTGCACAGTCCTCACAGCACTTTTTACTGTCAAAATCTACATCGTAAAACACCAATCAGTCCAAACTTTAATCATTGATTAGATTAAACTTACTGCAGTTAGTTTAAACGTATCTAATATCTGAGCAATTATACTCGCTGATAAATGATTATGATCTTAAGTCTGCCCCAAACCATCAATCTTAAAGTTAACGCTTAGTTAAACTCTGGTAATAGTCAACTAAAAGCTGGGACCGCTACCCGAGTTTAGTTTAAAATTATTATAATGGTTGAAGAAAATATTATGCCACGACAGATAGATAACACTATATTGCACAACAGCAAATACAAAAAAACTTAGTTCTAACTTAATTTAGTACAATGGGCCGCCTTATCTAAATGATCCTTGTGATTTTACTGAATAAAGTAATTTTTGACTTTGACTTTGACTTTTATCGCTGAAAGCGATTTCCTCCAGGCAACCGTTTGCCAGGATGACAGGAAAAAGGTGATAAATCTTAAGGCACTATTGATTCTGTGTGAGCAGCAGACCATCATGTTTTTTTGTCTCTCAATTTATATTATTGTAAGGTAATTTAATATTGTAAATAAACTTTTTGCACACCTCAAAAGGGTAGGCTTACAATGGTTCATGCTATGTTTATGTTTATACATTAAAGGCGGGTCTACACTCGCAAGCAAAGTCGCGCTGTTATTTCACGTCGTGAGTGTGTGCCGCGAATGCCGCGATCCACGCGTAATCTTGTCCCTCCACACTCGCAAATCTTCACAGAGGGCGTAGTCCGAGCTTGTATTTTATAAACTCCCTACTCTCGAGCCGAGAGTCGTCTCTCGGATAGCCATACAAAAATGTATGGACATCCGAGAGACGACTGTCGGCTCGAGAGTAGGGAGTTTTAAAATACAAGCTCGGACTACGCCCTCTGTCTTGTTTGTGACCGACACTGATCGGGGAAAGGCGCGAAGCTTGAAAAACATCTACACTCGCGATTCGCAGTTGTCGCGGGCTTTCGCGGCCGTTCGCGCCGCGAGTGTAGAGTCGGCTTTATATTGTACATGTATTTTGACATATAAATAAACTCTGACTTTGACTCGCTAACATCATGTCTCTCGCTCAAATTGTATTGAAAATTTACCCTTCCCAATCAAAAATAGCAATTGAGAAAAAAATCGTTTAAATCGGTAGTTAATGGCGAGGCACCTACTACTTAAGTTTTTATCAGAAAACATAGTCCCCAACTATCCTCAGAAGTCGTACGGGCACCGTATTCATAAAAACCTTGGTTCTGTACTGTACACTGTAGCGGTTAACACAACTTCGAATTGATGGCGTCTTGGTTAATATTAGACAACTGCAATGTATATATGTAGTAGTACCTCTTAGACTAGCTTAATTCTTTACGCAGCGTTCTGCTCAGTTGTTCTTTGGATGGGTGTCGTTTTTAAATATATCTGTTTATGTAATGTATTGTATTAAGTCTTCTTGTACCCATAACACAAGCTCTGCTTAGCTTGGGGCTATATGATGTTGTGTGGATTGTCCAGCATCATTTATTTATTTAAAATGATCGTAGAATCAACATTCCACATAGCGGTCACCTCGAAGGCCATGTCAAGGTACTTGCTAAGCTTTTCTTTCTCGGCCATTACGAGGTTTACGTCAAGTGGGATGGTGATGTCTAATAATTATTATTCTTACAGCTTCATATAGCTTTTAAAAAGCTCACGTTCCTGCATTACAGAGAAAATTAAATACTGCACGCGGACTTTCGAAGCCATTAAATTTTCAACCGTATATCTGAGCTGGAGAGTTTAAATTATTAATTAATTTAAATGAACAGACCATTCTTCACAATCTCAATTAACGTTTTTGTAATAGTTTTTGTTTAAGACAATTTTTTTTTTGAACAGAATGAGTTTTTCAAAGGCTTCGTTTTATCTTGATATTATACAAATAATTTGATTGCACGTGCAAATATAATTAAAAAAAAGGAAAGGCTGTTTATACTATTGTTGACCAACAATAACCGTAATGTTATTGTAAATCATTTATATAATGTATGTATAGTTAATTAGGAATATGTTTTTCTTATTTTTATATTTTTTTTTTGTATTTTACTTGTTTTACTGTTGTTGTTTTAATGTTATAATATTGTGTACTTTGTTTGTTATTTGTGCAAATAAATGTCTGTCTATGTCTATGTCTAAATCACAAATTAATGTTACCAACTATATGTAACTATACCTATTTTATAAGATCTCAATGTACCTACACAGTTTTGCAATAAATATATTCTTATTCTTATTCTTAACTATAATTTGTATCATTTTATCAAATCATTTTTTGTTCTTGTTTACTGTCTACAAATGCTTAAAATTGTTCATAACATTTAAGCTCGCTTTGCTCGCTCGATTTATCAGCTGTTTAATCTAAGCTGTTTAAAATACATAGTGTTAGATTTATTTACTAATACAACTAAAACACAATATTTACAATCAACAAAATATTTTATTCATCTTTAAACCACATTTTCTATTTTATAACGACACTTTCAAAATCAGGACATTTATCCACAGACAAAATGGAATGACCTTACGAAATTGGTTAGGCTAAGATAATATTTTCACCTTATACAATACTTTCTACAGCAATATAAGACCAATTTTACGACCGATGTGGCGCGGTGGGCGATGGTCCGCCTGCGACGCGGAGGTTGCGGGTTCGATTTCCGCCTTCGGATAAATGTTTGTACGATCTGCAATATTTATTCAGAGTGTTCTGGGTATTTTATATGTTTAATAAAAAACATCTATCTATGTAATGTATTGTATTAAGTATGTCAGTCTTCTAGTACCCATAACACAAGCTCTGCTTAGCTTGGGGCTAGATGACGCTGTGTGGATTGTCCAGCATTATTTGTTTATTTTTTATTTATTTATATGTAAACTGTATTATAACTATGAGGTATGTGACGCAGAAGTTAAGGACCAGTCTAATTAGGTCTGCGTCTAGAGGGATGACCTTGTATACTCGGAACCGAAATCCACGCGCCTCCACGTAGGATATGAACTTTGATATATCCCTGGAGTTGGCATCATCTGTAAAAAAAAAGACTTGTGGCACTCGGGGACCGCCGCGCTATTGCATAGCATTTTTGCTGGATTACGCATGCGCAGTGTTAGGTTATTTCGTTACGGAATTTCTGGATTCGATCTCCACGCTCAAGGCCCGCGATAGAAGCTATGTAATAGCTTAAAAATACATCGGAACAAATACTACAAGTTGGTCTGCTCAGCGCCTTCTACGTGTCGCTGAATAACAAGTTTTTGAAAGATGAGTCTCTAGTTTACACAAAATATATCATCCATCAAAGTCTAGTCTAAAATCTAAACATCAGTGTTTTTCACACAAAATTTTGTTCTCGGAGATCGAACCCACGACCCACAGGATGGAAGGCAGAGCAACCAACTGAGCTGTAACGCCTGTTATTATAAACATTTATATTATATACTTTGCTTAGTTTACGACTGGAGCGCGTTGTGTGAAATGTATTATATTTATTTATTATTAACTTACCAACACCCAGTTCTAGACGTTTTTCGTGTAGAATATTATTTAATTTATCAGCTTGCGTAGACAGAAAACTAGCAAAAATAGCTGGTGCTACTAAAATTATAAATCTTTCTATTTCCACTAAATAGTCAGTTTGTAATATGTCCAAAATATCCTGAAATATTAATAGAAATACAAAATCAGTTGAGCTATCTATAGATCGTTTGCAACGGTCTGTAGATAGCTCAACTGTTTCTTATGTATTGACATAAAAAAACTTTTATAAATGCCTATGTACATTTTGTAATTACTGTAATGATCTATTTAATTGACCCAAGAAAAAACTCCCAAAAAACGCATTAATATACAAAATTAATAATAAAACCGATGTGTAATAATACTTTTGATTATTTGTATTTATTTTATATTGTGACTTGAATTTATTTTTTCTATTCTATAAAAGTTTTATGATAAAATTTTACTTACAAATGCATTGTCAGCGAGTGAATATTGCACCGAGTAGTAAATAGACGTCATTATCAAAGGAATATTAAAAACAAAGGCTATAGTGAACTGAAATATAAAAAAAAAAACAATTAAACAGTTATATTTTTTAGCATCATCCATAAAAATTTACTCTTACCGATAAATCGAACGCATTTTTAAACTCCTCGGTAAGTTTTGCAATCGATTTATAAACTAAATTCAACAATAAAAACCCTGAATTAGCTTCTTTTGTTAACGAAACTAGTTTAACAAGTCTACAATTTATCGCATAAAAAACAAAAGTATAATAAATAAAAACTAAATTTAAACATGTTAATATAACTTTTCTTATAGCATGGATATGAGCTGGAGTGCCTATTAGCACAATATAACCAATACCAATAAATATTTTTGATCCAACGTATAAGAACGTAATTGTCAAAATTTTCCATTCAAAATAATATGATGAACTATCAAATTGCAACCTTAAGTCAATTGAGTCAAAGCTCATAAAGAATCTAAGTAACGTAAATTTAGAATTGATTAATGATAAACCAACAATAGTACAGAAATAATAAATAATAATAAAATAGTACAGCAATTCACAACACGATATATCGACAAAAAAATAACTCCCTAAGCAAAACAACGAAAATTGTACAAATGTAATAAATTTCCAAAATAACTTCCGTTTAAGAGATTTACACTCAAAAAACCCGAAATCCATTAAACAAAATATATGAAGAATTTTAAAATATATGTCCATAATAATAAAACTTTTTGATTTTATCATTTTTTCAGATTTATATAAGCCTGATACGCGTGACTGCATATTTCTATTAAATTATATGACATAGGTTATATCAATAGTCGAACATATCGTAATATAATGGAAAATTCCTACATAAGATAATAAGATAATAAAAATAGACAAATTCATTGTATGATTTCATCATAATTATTTTAGGTATCGTATTAATTTTATTCTATTATATTATTATAATTTTTTGTTTGAAGGATGATTTAATTAATATAACATACCTACTACGTATATAAAAACATTATATATATTGATCTTTACTCGTACATCTAATCAAAGTAATTGTTATAAATAAATAAATAATGCTGGACAATCCACACAACATCATCTAGCCCCAAGCTAAGCAGAGCTTGTGTTATGGGTACTAGAAGAGTAACATACTTAATACAATACATTACATAGATGGATATTTTTTACTATACATATAAAATACCCAGAACACCCGGAATAATAATACTTGCAAATCGTACAAACATTTATCCCAAGACAGGAATCGAACCCGCAACCTCCGTCGCAAGCGGACCTTCGCCCGCCGCGCCACATCGGTCGTCAAATTAATCCTGCTACATATTTACTTTTATGAAACTTCTAAATTCATTTATTTATTGTTCTTCTGATAAGACAACATTTCCAATTGGCGATTAGTTTTTTATTTTTAAGTTGTTTTTAAGTTGTAAGACTTTCTTTTCCGAATAATATAAAATTGAGTGTTACTAAAACTAGTAAATAAATAAAGTCAGTAACACCACAAAACTTTTATTTCACAACACACAGTGACACATGTGACAGGCGTCACAGCTCTTTTGGTAGTAGCTCTACCTTCCATGCAGGTCGTGGGTTTGATTCCCACCCAGAGCAAATGCTTGTGTAATGAGAATAAATATTTGTTCTGTGTCTGGGTGTTACGATGTATTATATGCATATATTTACAAAAAAAAACGTATTTAAGTATTTTATCAGCAATCTAGTTTCCATAGTACCTACAAGCTTTGATTAGCTTGGAGTGTGATGAGTGAAATGACCATGAATATTGAACACCGAACAAATATTTATATTCATCACATAAACATATTAAAGTCTTAAAAACTTTGTGTAAACTATTAAGTGTGATACTATGTATGTATTTTTTTATAAAATTATTCTATCATCAATCTAGGGCCAATAGTTCAAGCTTTGCTTAGTTTGGGACTAGATTGTCTGAAATGTTCGTGAATATTTATCTATATTAATATTATAAAGAAGTAAAGTTTGTGTTTGTATATTTGTTAAATTGTAAGGGGTAATTTCGGGATCTACTGAACCGATTTTAAAAATTGTTTTACCAATAGAAAGCCACATTATTGCAGTGTCATAGGTTATATAAAAAACCGAAAATAAAACGGCTCTTACGTGGTAGTCCGTTTTGCAAAGTGAATCGGAGAAAAAACTGTCGAATTATGTCCAACGAAGTGGGCACGGGTCAGCTAGTTTATTTATAAGTAAACTGTAAGGTGACAATGAGGTAAGTTGCGCAGAAGTTGAAGACCATCCCGAGGAGATCTGCATCTAGAGGAATTAACTTGCACACTCGGTAGCGGAAGTTACGAGCCTCCACGTAGCTAATGAACCGATTAATCTCTTTAATTTGAGTTTCATCTGGAAATATAGACAGTGATTTATTTTACTTAAAATAATAATAATAATAATAAAAACTTTTTGCTAAGACTTTAAATAAATGTGTAAATAATAATGCTGGACAATCCACACAACATCATCTAGCCCCAAGCTAAGCAGAGCTTGTGTTATGGGTACTAAGACTGACCTAATACAATACATTACATAGATAGATATTTTTTATTATACATATAAAATACCCAGAACACCCGGAGTAAATATTTGCAGATCGTACAAGCATTTATTACAAGGCGGGAATCGAACCCGCAATCTTCCGCGCCACATCGGTCGTCATTATAATTTATTATTTAATATGTACTTTAAAAACCATTTTTACCATGAATATCCATTAATTTGTTGTGTAGAATAGATATTATTTTATCAGCTTGTGTATGAAGCATGCTGGCAGTCAGAGCTGGCAACACTAAAACGATCAACCTTTCCACTGCTAATATATTATCCAATAATGCTCTTCCAGCAAAAACCTGTAAATTTGTTAAAATAAAATTTTTGTATTTGTATATTTGTATATCAGTCTTGTATATCTACTAATTTTGTTTTTTTTTATCAACCTACTGATGACTAATACTAATGACTTTTGCCCAGCATTGGGACAGCCCAATGCTGGGCAAAAGTCACTAATTGTAAAGTCACTCTTTCCACCTCTCTATTTATTACTGATTTATATATTTTTTTAATTATTCGCTATACTTACTTCCATATTTTTTAGCATCATTTTAACAACGAAATAAATATTTATCATTATTATAGGAATATTGAGCACGAGCGAAACCACGAACTGAAACATTTTAAATGTCAAAAATGTCTATAAATAAAAAATACCGTATAATTTAATTACTGACATATTTTTTTTGTAAATACGTACATAGAACTTCCAGAGACAGAACACATATTTGTGCTCATCACAAACATATTTGCTCTATATGGGGATCGAACCCACGGCCCACAGCATGGAAGGCATATCAACCAACTGGGCTATATACGCCTGTCAATTTAAATTTAATTACCCAACTTACCGTCGGCTCAAAAGCAGTTTTATATGTATTAGTAACTTCTACAATAGATTTGTATATGCATTGTAATGATGTGAAATTAGAAGTAGCTGGTTTTATAATAGCTACAAGTGCTTTAAGTCGACAATTAATACAATAAAACAAAATCGCATTACATATTAAAGCTAAGTTTAAACACGACAAAATTATATAAGTTATAATAGATATATGAGAGACAACACCGTACAATAACCCATATGTAACAAACATGGTTATTCTAAACACCATTTCAATAACAAAGATCAAAAAAATTTTAATTTCTAGATTATACGATGCACTGTTTATTCGCATCATATAATCAATTGATTCAAGATTCGAAAAAATTCTGCAAAAAGTGTTATGAGGACTGATCAAGAGCAAAGCTATAATGTAACTGAAATACACTGTTATTGCAAAAAAATACGACACTCTATTAAGAATAGATACACTTGAAACATCTAATCCGAAATAACACAACAAACAGAACCCGAGAAACTTGATAATTGTAATTATTTTCCAAAATATTCTTTTCTTATAAGATTTGATCTCGAAAAACCCTAAATCCAAACAGCAGAATATATGAAGAAACATAAAAAATATTTCCATTAACTTATAATACTTAGATTTTTGCAAATTTTTTGATAATACATTAATTCTTCGCACTTCATATGACTGCATATTTGTTTTGATAAATGTTTAATATCATAAAATAATTAAAAACTTGGAAAGTGTCAATGAACACTCGGGTGGAACGAAGTTCCTTTCGATTTATGTACATAAAACCTGTATACACCCAACAAAAATAATCGTCGCGACACCACGGTTCAATTCGAAACTGGCTTGACAATGAGAGACAGACAGAGAAACACGCGCTCGCACGGCTTACAACTAGAGTGTCGTTACAACTTTTGGTCTTAATTTTTCTAGCTCGTCTAGCCTTCGTTCCAATAAATAATTGTCTGAGTGTTAAACAAATACAAGTGGTCCATATAGGTACACTTTGACGAATGAATTATGTTTATGGAACTTTTACTTGATGAGGTTGTTTTGGACATTATCTTATAGGACGATCACAATAATGATGTGTTTTTTATTAGCGCTTGCTTTAATGATATTGTATAATTTTATTAGCCATCGACGTACTTATAATAATTAGTTTAACAAACAACTACGATCATTACAGTAAGTAGATACAAAAGGATAGGTAAGTATATATAAAATACATAAGAAACAGTACCCCAAGTACGAGTTTGTGCACACACGGATCGCAAAGACGCGATCGCCGAGCGCCGAATTTTGTATGGAGATCCAAGCTTCTCAAGAAATCTGCTAGGGGCGCTGCTTGTTGTGATCCGTGTGTGCACAAACTCGTACTTGGGGTACAGGTGAGCTATCTGCAGACCGTTGCAAACGATATATAGATAGTTCAACTGATCAAAATCAAAAATACTTTATACAGTAAAATCACAGAGATCATTAAGAATCGTCTTACATTATAGGTGATTATAGATTCCAGTCACGCAACCATCAAAATCAAAATTACAATTAATAAGACATTTAATTAGGTCGATGACAATTATGTATGTTTAAAATTGTTTAATTGTTTATTACTAAGATAACAAGAAAGCAAATGTAATATTCAACTTTGGAAATTAAATTTGTTTTGTTTGCATATGTAATAACCTCAGTACTTACTTTCGAAGTTAATATTATTATACAGATTATAAACATATTAAGTGGTTTTAACTTTGTAACCATTTCTGTAACGTTATTCGTAACTTGATTAATCTATACTTCTATAAGTACTAATAAAATTTGCTTGTAATGAAAAAAACCAAAAAACGACTAATAGGTTTGTGGAGATAAGTGTGGTATCTCCACCGAAAAGGGTATCTCCACCGAAAAGGGAAGATCTTCCACGCCGAGCGACCTTTGGCTCGGGGTCCGAGGACCGATGGATAGTCATCGGTTCTATTACTTATGTTCAAACTCCGTGATAACTTCGTAAGCGCGATCTAGGACTTGTTTCTGCCATCTGTTGGTCTGTTGCGTAGACTACGATGTAGTTTACCATGTAGCGATATAGATGGCGCTACAGGTTCTATCGTTATCAACTAATTTGTTATATTAATTAAGGATAATCCCAAAACTATAAGTCAGAATTTAACCTTTAATGGAATTACACGAAAAACTTAAAATAAAATAATCATCAAAATCCGTACATTAGCAAAGTAACACACATTAAAAAATAGATTAATAGTCTCTTTTTATTCTAACCTCTACTAAGCTTTAAATGTTTCCTGGAAGAAAACTCTCGCCTTTGTATCTATATTTAAATCTAAAGTTTGTATTTCCAAAATACCAAAAAAACTCAAAAATCCTCTTTTTTTTTAAAGCCGGTCAAAAGTAACTGCAAACTCTTTTTATCCACATCTATACAGGAGCTACTTTTGTGGCTGACATAAAACATTTTCCCGCCAAAATGTAACAATTCCACAATCCTAGTTCACAGATAACATTAAGGCAACCACACTAGCCCTTAAGGACCTTTCGCGATAACAAAAAGGTTCCACTTATCTCACTTATCAAGCCAAATCCTTAGAAAACGGAGAACAAAAAAGTCTACTGCACCGCGTGAGTTGTACATTGACCAATGACAGTCGCACTTTAATTTAAATAACGAAATTCATGGGAGATATACAAGATAAAGCAAGTATTAAAGGCCAAAATTTTGTATATAAGTATTTAATCAGCAATCTTGTTCCAGTACAATCTTTGCTTAGTTTGGGATTAGAGCGTGATGTGTGAAATTTCCATGACTATTAATCTATCTCCTGTAAATCGAAGGATTTATTAACACTCCCGATTTCCCTCATCTCATCTCATCTCATCTCAAGTGCACTCAAGAAAATCAATACTATTAATAATAATAATAATAATAATAATTTCTTTATTTCTCAAACATAGTAACACATAAAAATATAAATACAAATAAAATTCACAAAAAGTGTAGCACACTCAAATTACAATATACTAATACAATACTATGTATTTCTTTTAATTCTGGACGTTCCTAGATTGCTCATTGAATAACAACGAAATCCACTGATAACCAATCTTTTTTACAATGAAATATTCTAATTCCAATTTTTGTTTTTTTTAATAACTTGTACTGTCCCACTGCTGGGCAAAGGTCTCCCTCCTTTTTCTCCATTCTTATATATATAATTTCCTTCATTATAATTCCTAATACATTGAAAATTACACATGTCATACGTCATTGTACAATGTACGTAGTATAGTGTTGCCTACAAGATTACGGAGTCCATCATGGAAATGCTGACTGCGGTCTTAAATTCCCATGATTTGTCCACCGCTATAAGCCGTTGGAGGTAGTAGATGCTAATGTTTCAATAAACCAAAAGAGGCGAAGACTATCGGTCCAATAAACCAAAAGAGTCGAAGATCACTGATTTAATAAACAAAAAAGTCATATAGTGCAACTTAGGTACCTCACGTGATCTCACGGTGTTCTATAAATAAATTATTCAAAAATAAAATAAAATTTTAATTTAAATAAAATATTATTTAATGAAAAAACTTTGCAAATAGTTTCGAATTATGGATTTATTTTGCGATTAGCGTTAGCGCGCAGTGTATGTTAAATACTTTGTGTTTACGACTGTCACATTTATAACAAAAATAACAAATACAAGTTTAAATTTATTTCAAATTAATTTTAGTTTTCATTATAAACGGGATATTTACCATGATTTGTGAGTTTGATTATTTCCCGATATTTCGGCACAGCATGCGCCATGATCACGGGTCGAACTGAAGTCTTTGCAAGTAGATATTAAAATCATTGGCAGGTACCGGTCTACCCTCTTTCGCACTCTTCTAAATGAAAACTATGTTCAAAACCATGATAGTTTCAAATATTATAAATTAATTTTATTTAGAATTTGGTAATTCTGGTACCTGGTTGTAGAAAACCAGGCCTTTAGTGCGCAGAATGATGACTTCCCAGTAATGCTGAGTTACCCAGTGTTTGCGGGTAAACAAGTTACAACCGGCGATATTACTTCAATTTCTTCGACGGCTCTTATCTACGGATGAAGGAATGTGACACACGGTCAAGGAATATGAGTGTCTATACATATTTCTATATATTTTTAACCCCTGACGCAAAAACGACGGAAATATTTTAAGTGTTATAAGTGAATTGTTTGACATAATATGTAACAAATTTTTTTCCTATTAAAATAAGGAATTTAAAAAACAAAAAAAAATTATAAATAAATAAATCAAAATAAATAAAGTTGGCTCTCAAATGGACGAATCGATTTAAATATTGTATTTTTTGTCTGAAAGGTAAAGAAGTCGGGTGTCTTTGCTATATTCCATGAAAATAAAATAAAATAAAAAATAAAATAAAAATCAGACCAAAATAGCGAATGTCATATTTTTTCATTGGGCAAATTTTTTTACAGCTGCCTTATCAGTCCGCCAGAAATGCCATTGAATACCGATTAGTTATATAAATCACAAACTCAAACGACAAAACCTGGATAAAACCTGGCAGGTTTTAACTATCTAGTATTTTAGTTTCTAATTTCAGTTAAAAAACTTTTATTTTTAAAGTTAAGAGCAAATATTCTCATAAATTAACAATATACTTATCGAAATCACAAACTCAAACGCTCCGTACGAACTTTAACTTAATTACCATATTGTACATCACTCTAGCTTTAATGAATCACAAACAAGACATAATCCTTGTGATTTTACTTAACAAAGTACACATGACTTGACTATAGCTAAAACAGTCATATGCAGTAGAATTTCTTCACGATAAGAAGTCATAGTAATAAGATATATGTTTTTTTTTTATTTTAATGACTTACATCAATAAATAACTCTTTTTACTATAAGTCATTTGCACTTCGCATCGGGTATACAAGCACAGGTAATTAAAAAAAGACGTGTGGCACTCGGGGACTGCCGCGGTAAAGCTATTGCATAGCATTTTTGCTGGATTACGCATGCAGTGTTAGGTTATTTCGTTACAGAATTTCTGGATTCGGTCTCGACGCTCAAGGCCCGCGACAAAAGCTTTGCAGTATAAACGGATGATAAAAACGGATGCTTAGCATGCAAAAAATATGTGTTGTTGATTTTGTTCGTGCCTCCAGAGGTCTGTATGTTTATCAGGCAGGGCAATCTCAAAGAAGGGATGCGATACGGCCGGCCCAGGGGATCTATAGCCCGGCGATGTATAGCCTCGCCTCAAAATATTAACATGGCTTGCTGCTTTCCTCGACAACAGTACACAAATGCAGTAATATTTAAAGATTTACGGTCTATCTTATAAAAAGTTAGCGCAGACTTGAAGCATTGATTACCATACGTAAAGTTCACTTAATGTCAACGCTAACTTTTTATAAGATAGGGGGAAAGATTTTAAGTTGACGACCAATGTGGCGCGGCGGGCGAAGGTCCGCCTGCGACGCGGAGGTTGCGTTCGATTCCCGCCTTGGGATAAATGTTTGTACGATCTGCAAATATTTACTCCGGGTGTTCTGGGTATTTTATATGTATAATAAAAAATCTATGTATATAGATTATCTATGTTATGTATTGTATTAAGTATGTCAGTCTTCTAGTACCCATAACAGAAGCTCTGCTTAGCTTGGGGCTAAATGATGTGTGGATTGTCCAGCATTATTTATTTAACTTAAGAAATACTATTGCACACAACTAAAGAATTTGATCTAACCTCTCCCAAACCTCAAGGGTTTGTTGGAAGAAAACTCTTGATAGGGTTAAGCTCGCCTTGTAAGGCGGTTTGTGAACGTTACTGTGCACAATAAAGAATTTTAGAATTTAAATACGAATAAGAAATAATAACAAAAACAATACGACATGGCGAACGTCATATTTTTTACATTTTATCTAATGCTTCACTAATAAAATACACTATGACAAAGACGCAGTGTATATGTGTTTACTGATATGACGAATGATAGAGGAGAGTGGGGGAAAATACCATGTAGTGAACATGAAGAGTAGAACAAAACAAGCTGCTATGTCCTTTGCGGGGCAGCAAACAAGCTGAGACTGAGCCTTTTTGACAAAGATAGGTTGTCAAAAAGGCTCAGTTAATTCCTAATACAGTTAATTCTTTTACTGTATTTGTATTAACTTGTGTTGTTTTTCTTTTATGTTCTGTATTCTCTGTGTGTTGTCAAATAATTTCATTTTCATTTTTAGTGCTGACCCCACCTAGTGGGATAAGGGCAGGAAGAAGATACCTATGTGAGTTTACTGTTACCCTGTATACTGTGCTTAAACTCTGAATTAGGATTCAGTGGCGTTATCACGACGTATATGAGGTCAAATCAAATAAATGTGGTATGTTACGTCGTGTTGAATGGATTCTGTAATATTGATGTGTTGACCCCATGCCGGATGTTGGGGAAGGGTTATACCTGCTTATATTAAAGCTAATGTTATATAAAAAACTAGAACACAAATCATGTAATTGTCTAAAAAAAAATAATAAAAGTTGCCATGGAAATATGTCAGAACTAATTTCCATTGGTTATGGAGGTGGGCGATGTGACTACTACACAGTTTTGTTACTTTTGTAGTTTCATCGTTTAACTTGTAAATCTTCTAACACTGTAACCTGTTCTGAATAAACTTATTACTTACTTTATTAGCTATATGAAATTATAGAAATAGAGAAAAATATTTATAGAGCAAAATCTTGTGCAGCATACAAGACTTTGCTCATTTGATATTTTTCTCAAAAAAAATTAAGCTATATATTTTTTTTATCATAATATTTCCATAAAGTAGTGTAATACATAGCTATAGTAGCTTACTATCTTATATCCATTGCATAAGCTAATCAGAGAAATTAGACTCTACTGGCAGCATCATCGTTTTTTCTCTCTCACATTTTGCCGTCCGTATAAACTTCTTACCTCTATACTATAGGGATCGCTCAGTCCATTCTCTCTATACTTGGATATAAAGAGAAAGAGGTAGAGGAAGAAATAATTTCAGATAAGTAAAGAACTTTGTAACCTGCAATCAGTTAAAAAGCCTCTTCGATTTATTAAAATCTTATTCTATTTTATGTTTATTTAAGTACACAATCCTTCCTCTATAGTCACCTCTTCCTAGCCTCAAAGGTTTGCTGGAAGAGAACTCTTCTTAGGGTTAAGCTCGCCTTTGTACATGTCATCTATTTCTGTCTTGTGTATGTCTTATTTTGTGTACAATAAAGAATAAAGAAAGTAATTATGAAATCGAACTTATAACCGGTGCGTCAATTAGTTCCGTTGAATGACGTCTGATCTTGATGATGTCACATATTGTTTCGTAAAACGTAATTCATCCGAATAATTCCAGAAAATACTTAATCCCTCAAGCAGCAAACTCACTTATCTCCAGCGTCTTACATTCATTGGTGCAATCGATGGCTCAGGGAGGTAGCCAGGACATACACCAATGGGGCACCACTTCACTAATTAGGTATAAGGGGCTTGGCTTAACCGAGAAATACGCCGCGTGCAGTAACAAAATTAACTCAAAATTGTGACGAGTTTAAGTTCAAAATAGAATGATCTTTTCATAATCACTGCAAGGACGAAAGTATATTGGTACCTATTAAGAGTGTTGTTTTTTAATGGTAAGATTATTTTACCGTAAAGTACATTGTTTGAATAATCTGTAAACTGATTAAATATTTTTAAACTACAATTCATCTAGCTAAGATAAATTCAAGTACCATTTTGATGAGCAAACGTGAGTGGCATTTTCGTCCATTTTTATTACCGTGGATTCAAATATCGGGTCGTGCATCAATGGATGTTTCTATTCCGATTTATGTGACGAAAAATGGTTGAGGAAAACATTGTGTGGAAACCCGCGGCTCTATCAGCTTCGCACGTTTTACCTTGTCTGTCCCGTTAAGACTATGCTGAAAGACCTGGGCTACCTTAATCCATCATCACAAAAACCTTGAATACTTGGTACAAGCTTAAAATTACAAAAAAAATTGTGAATGTCTTCAAAATAATTTTAATTAATACGTCATTAAGCTGTTTTATTTTTAATTAATCAATATTAATAACGACTATACAGGTATTTTTTAAATACCTCTACAATATCACAAAGTAAATATTAGTATTGATCATACTATCACTAGTATTTTGCGAATGAAACGAAAATTAGCTCAATTATTTGATATCTAGCCCCAGTACCCTCTCCTTATTACGTCCAGATGATGTATTCTGCTCGAGTCTTCAGAACGTGACCCATAACACAAATAATGACATTAGGACATTCGATAAAATTAGGACTGAACCACAAAACTCTAAAAGACTTTAGTTTTTTTTTTACTGAGCTAATCTTGTCTACCCTTAGAGAATCTGATTGTAGACCCGTACTTTTACGGCCCCAGTCTTTACACTGATTGAGGAACTGGTATTTGTTAAATACATACGAGTATTCACTCATTAAGATCAGTTGAGCTATCTAGAGATCGTTTGCAAATGGCTCAACAACTGTTTCTTATGTATTTTTTAAGTATATGTACTTACAATCTGTAAATATTGTACCTAATAGTCGTAACTTTGTTGAAAAATAAATGTACCTATGTAGCCACCTATGTTACAACATCGATTCATATATCAATATCTTAATCTTACACTCAGAAAGTCTTTCAAATCTTATAAAAACTAAAAAAACTTAGATTATTTAAATATTTTTTAATAAAGTAAAGTAAAAAAAATATGTATTCAATAAAATCACAAGGATCATTTAGAATCGTCTTACATACTAGGTGATTCTAGGTGTCAGTTCGACCAGAGCCTAGAAGAACAGGCAAAAAACTTACGGCCTAGTTCCTATCGCTTTTTTATATGATCCTTCTTACTAAGAATTACAATTAAACTAAATTAATAGCAATCCCACAAACTTAAATTTTTAGTGGGAATCGAACCCACGACTGCAGGCAGAGCTTATAGCATACCTTTAACGCCGGTCTGTAATTTAACTCAAACCAGAATATTTCAAATTGATTCATATTTCATAGAAATAAGGTATAATTTCGAATGAAACGAAATTTTCAGTAACTAAGATAGTATTTTTAAATTGTTGGTTTATTAATGAGGATGCTTATTCGGGGGATGCAAAATTCTCGTTATTTGGGTATTTTCACTAAACAATACAGTTATTCGTCTGCTTATGCTGTAACAGACGTTACCCCTACTACGAAACACTTACAGCCGGTTTCTGGAAGCCCAAACCACGATTGATCCGAGTTTGACACATAGTAATTATTTGATTTTTTTCGTTGATCATCGTTCGAGAAACCGGCCGTTAAAATCTAATTTATTCTGAATTAAGAATCTAGAAGTAAAACAACAGGTAAAACTTTATTTACAAACAAACTTACGACTATACAGTATTTACAAAATGTACATTGTCATATAAAATAC
Organism: Ecliptopera silaceata; assembly: GCA_932527185.1. Taxonomy (NCBI): domain Eukaryota; kingdom Metazoa; phylum Arthropoda; class Insecta; order Lepidoptera; family Geometridae; genus Ecliptopera; species Ecliptopera silaceata. Next base: position 1,569,773 of record OW052210.1, read on the forward strand.
ATAAGTAACAGTTGAGCTATCTACAGACCGTTGCAAACGATCTATAGATAGCTCAACTGATCCAAATCAGTACCAATCGGAAGCGTACCCAAAAAAAAAACTAGTTCAATTACTTGAATTAAAATCAGAATCAATAATGGTTTATTCAGTAAAATGACAAGGATCATTTACAATCGTCTTATATAGGTGATTCTAGGTGCCAGTTCCACGCAACCAGAGCCTTGATGAACGGCCAAGAAACTTACGGTCTGGTTCCTACCGTTTTTTTATATGATCCTTTATACAAAGAATTACAATTTAATTAAATACTTACTGAAGTTTCAGACGCAATTTCGATTTAACGCGGGTTCGATTCCCGCCTCGGGATAAATGTTTGTATGTTCTGCAAATATTTATTCCGGGTGTTCTGGGTGTTATATGTATAATAAAAAATATCTATCTATGTATTGTATTGTATTAAGTATGTCAGTCTTCTAGTACCCATAACACAAGCTCTGCTTAGCTTGGGGCTAGATGATGTGCGTTGTGTGGATTGTCCAGCATTATTTATTATTTATTTATTTATTTAATTTTACTTGTAACGTTTAAATGCAACATAATGATGATACAGTTAATATATACTTGTTATTATACATATAAAATACCCAGAACACCCGGAATAAATATTTTCAGGCTGTACAAACATTTATTCCAAGGCGGGAATCGAACCCGCAACTTCCGCGTCGCAGGCGGATCTTCGCCCACATCGGTCGTCAAACGAATATAAGTATTCCGTCAACAATCTAGTTCCCATAGTAAAGCTTTGCTTAGTTTAGGAATAGATTGTGTGAACAGTCCATGAATATTTATATATTAACTTTAAACTTTTCGAAAACTAACAACTAAATAGCTTTATTTAACTTTATACTTTATTTATTTACTTGGTGATGCCCGTGACTTTGTCTAAATATCGCTATATTGCTATATAATGTTGACATTATATTTGAGTTTATTTTATTTGATTTTCTTTCATTTATTTTTGACATTTGTATAATTTAATTTTCTGACATTATGTATTAATTTATTGGGTATTACAATTTTGGTATAAAGATGTGTAATTTTATATTTGTATTATTTGGTCTTGAATTGTATGTATTTGTTTTTAATTTAATGTGACATGATATATATAATTTGCATGCTAGTTATAGTAATGTGCTGATCTATACAATTATGACGACAACTGTAAACCATTTATTTGCATAAATGAAATAAATAAATATATTTTAGATAATTCACACAATATCTTTATAAACTATAGCCTATGTGTCTGATGTATAATCTTCTTCTTCTTAGTCCGAGACTCATAGTAGAGTGGTCGTGGTCATGAGTGGCACGAATCAATAGCTGCTCTAGCTATGCGCTTCCAGCTATCCCTGTTAGCGGCGTTGTGCGAGCATTCGGTCATGGTAGAGCGAGTGATTGACTTGATGAGGTATAATATAAACCATATGATGTATAAACTACATTATTATAAAGTTTATTATAAAGCTAAAAGAATTGAATTTCCCGCTAGAACCTTAAGTTTAAAATAACTTGAAGTTCGTAGTAGGGGCCTCGGTCTAGGCTTTTTATTAGGCACTAGGTATGTACAGTTTCCTCGTATTAGTTTAGTTCCTATTGTATTCATCCCGGTTTGGTTAACCCGCCACAGTGAAATCTAAATAGCTAGATCACTCTTCGTTTTTGCTATCTTCGAAAATAATCTAGTAAATTGCTAACAATTGTTTTTCGATTGGTTTTTTATGTTAGTTCTTTTGTAGTAATGTTTTTGTTTTGACTGACATAAAAAAACAAACCTCTTATTAAAATAAAGATTTAAAACCTCTCATTTTAAATGAAGATTTTGAGGAAATACCTAATGACTTTCTGGCATTTTTGTTATCTTGGGCCACTGACAAAAGTCTTATTTTACTTATTTTTATATATATTTTATTTATAAATATTTTAATTATAAATATTTTACAGATATATCACAACAAGGTGAACTTACCTAATACTTTTCTGGATTCCTTGTAGTATTGGGTTATCTGATGTCTAATTACTTATCGATGTTTTTGGAACACATTTGTTATAGTGCTAACAAGCTCATCTTACTGTCTTATGGTCGTGGGTTCAAATGTCGTGCACCAGTGTATTTAACTATTCGACAAAATGTGCGCAAAACAGTAACACCTAGACACAGAAAAAACGTTAGTGCTCATCACACAAATAATTTCTCTTAGTGGAGATCGAACCCACGACCCACAGTAAGGAAGGCTACTACCAACTGAATGGTGACGCCTATCTACTTATTTGGCCATGTTTGTATGATGTACACTATTTATTAAGTCAAAGTCAAAAGTCAAAGACAAAATGGCTTTATTCAGTAAAATCACAAGGATCATTTAGAATCGTCTTACATACTAGGTGATTCTAGGTGCCAGTTCCACGCGACCAGAGCCTAGAGAACGGGCAAGAAACTTACTATTATTTATTTATTTGTGCTAACGGAGTCAGAGCTGCTATCAGCTAAGCTGTGACGTCTGTCACTAACCCAGCTGCTCTACCCTAGACTGTGACACCAGCTATGCCAACTATTTGCCTATATTTACAGCGAAAACCACTAGTAAACGTAATTTAAGGTTTCTATAGCCGGGTTGTAATACTTTGAAATATTTCAGTTGATTTTCCTTTCACAATGTTTGCTATTTAATTAAAATTAAACTAAATAAGCAGAATGTTGCTCTATAAACGAGGAAGTACTTACTTAGGTATATGAAACCTAATTATATCAAACAGACTTTGAATTATAATGTGAAATCAACGTGTGCACTGAAATAATCCTTGTCTACAGAGGGATGAGCAGAGCAATAAATCAATAGACAACGGTAAATGTATCGTAACATTAGCACACTGCGTGTTTTTTTCAGGCTGTAATTTTCAGTTTTATTAGGTATAATCTCTGTGCATGCTGAGAAGACATGTTTCCAACGAACATGCTTGTTTCCTAAACGAGGTCTTAAAATTCCCCCTCCTGTCCCAGTTTCAGCGTATTCTCAAAACGGTACTAGCAAAACTACCCACATATCTCTCCATCCGACCATAGAGGTAAACTAATTGTGATGAAGCAGAAATGCGGTGACACCGCGCATCGCCTGATTGGTCGGAATTTGCCGGAAAATGCCGAGATTTGCCCAAATTTGCCGAAATTTGCCGGCAAACTGCCGCGAACTCGCGACGCTGAGTTGGCGGGCTTTAAAACTTGATGGTCATTTCACAGGCGAAAGCGGATATATCTACTTCTAACATGTTCTAGGTTCCTTATGCCTTGATCACACGTACCGAGTAAACCGGCGAGACAGTGACGTATTTAAGATACACTGCGCGCTAACGCTGCAACGTTCAACAGTAAAACTGATGTCGAAACGCAGTGTATCTCAAATACGTCACTGTCTCGCCGGTTAACTCGGTACGTGTGATCAAGGCATCAGTGATAGTAGTCTCAATGACAGGAGCATTGAATCAATAGGCCTGATATCAGAAAACTCTCAAGCTTTATTCAGGCACAATGCCTCGACCGAGCTGTCAAAAGTTTAGAGCTAGAGCAGCTCTAGCTGTCAAGAATTTTTCCTGAAAGGACGTTCAACATCGGCCAGTTTCTATCTAAATATGTTATTTACATAGCCTATGACACTATAATGTGTCTTTCTATTGGTGAAAGAATTTTTAAAATCGGTTCTGTAGATCCCCAGATTACCCCTTACAATTTAACAAACATACTTTATTTCTCTAAAATATTAATAATATAGAAATACCTATAGATAATTTTAGCTGAGTGTGAACTGTGTAAAACTGCCTACGATTATTTATGAGACTGTTTAAAAAAAACAGTGTGTGTGTGTAATCGTATACCTTGTCCCGTAGATACGAATTAGCGAACAATAGGGCGCTGTTTACCGAAAGTTCCTGTCTTATACGAATAATATGGATTCTATAACGTTTTCCGTATGAAAAGCACTAGGAAGTACGTAATTATGTTTAAAACTTCTCTTTAGACATCTTGACGATAATGTACATAAGTTTATAAATACATAAGATACTACATATAAATATCTACATAAAATACATAAGAAACAGTTGAGAGACAGTACAGACCGTTGCAAACGATCTATAGATAGCTCAACTGATCCCAATCAGTACCAAGCTACCCTATATACTGCCTGCATTATTTCCCGATATTTCGGCACAGCATGCGCCATGATCACAGGACGAACTAAGTCTTCAGTCTTTGCTAGATACTTATTAATAATATATCAGTTTTTGCTAGATATTAATGTCATTGGCAGTCATACCCGTCTACTTTCTTTTGCACTTTTATTTTCACGGTAAATATCCCGTTTATAAAGAAATCTAAGTAAGTAATTGATGTTCAACAAGCTTCCTGCCCAAAGTAAGCTTTGTAAAAGGATTTGGTAATATAAGCCAGCTTTAGAAACCTTTGTAACACTTTGGTGATCGATTCTTTTTCAGTTATTCTGGGTTTTAGTTGAAATGGCTGCTGGGTCCTTTACATAAGAAGCATGACTTTAAGTAACCTTAGTAGGTACTTCTTACCTTAACGATTTCGTTGGAAATATGTAGGTTTTAAGAGCGGATTTTTTTGCTTTTACTTTTTAATATATCTTGACAGAATGGCGGCCTAGACATACAAGAGGCCTTGGCAAACCAACAGCCAAATGTATGGACGATATCGTTGCCGTACAGGGTATGACATGGATGCAAAAGACCCAATTAAGGAAAGAGTGGCGGTTGAGGGAGGAGGCTTATACCCAGCAGTGGGCTAGTACGGGCTGCCGATGATGATGATGACTTTATTTTTGGATTTGATTGTTAATTACCGTCTTGAATGATGTGATTGAAGTTGTGGCTAATACATAATACTGTGAACCTGAAAATTAATTGATAATAAAAAAAAATTAAACAAATGCTTGTAGTTTTAATGGAGTCAGTCTTATTAGTATTAATCATTTAACAAATCAACAATATTTAATCATTTGTATTTTATATGACAATGTACATTTTGTAAATACTGTATGGTCGTAAGTTTGTTTGTGAATAAAGTTTAAATTTTAACAAATATATAAACGTTTATATTAAATCTATCCTGATTTAAGATTTTAGATTCTGCTCAAAGTTAAAATTACTACCTACTACATGCTACTACGGAGACTATATAATTCTGCGTATAGAAAAACATGATTATCTTAAAATGTCATGTTATGATACAAAGCAAACTTCAAAAGCACTTCCAATGAAACTAGTCTAAATTAATACTGCCAAGTAACTTTGAGGGTAGCCAGACAATTATAATAAATCTAAGCGTAACGTAGTCGGAGGTAAGTCGTAGAATAACTTGTGCTTGCCTTATTGTGGGTCCCTGGGCACCACTGAGGTCCTAGTACTGGCGGGCTGACAAGTGCTTACAATCCCTATTTTGTAAGTTAATTGTAGAAACTTTTGATCGCGACTTTACTGCAGTAGGGACTAACGGCCGGTTTCTGGAAACCCAAATTACGATTGATCCGAGTTTGACACATAGTATGTAATTATTTGATTTTTTCGTTGATCATCGTTCGAGAAACCGGACGTAAGTATTGTTGGAGATTGACATGTTATACTTGAACACAATATTGTATATTAATACTTTAATTAGTCTGTAAGATCGACAGGCGTCACAGCTCGGTAGTAGTAGTTGGTAGTAGCTCTGCCTTCCATGCTGTGGGTCGTGGGTTCGATTCCCACCCAGAGCAAATGTCTATCTTCTATCTATTTAAAAAAATGAGTGTAATTTGTGATTTATCCGTGAATATTTATCTATTTATAATAACTATCTGTGAAATTAGCCGATGTACCCTACTGGTCTCTTTTGCCTACAACGTTAATTGACGACTGAGGACGTGCTCCGTGATGCATTGATTCGCGTCCACTATAGATTCTCTCTGACACACAGCTATGCCATCAGTGCCTAGCGAAAATTTGATAATGGTTCTTCCCGGACTTGTCTATACTAATATTATAGAGGGGAAAGATTTGATTGTTTGTTTGTTTGTTTGCATCGAATAGGCTCCGAAACTACTGGACCGATTTCAAAAATTCTTTCACTGTAGTGAAGCTACATTATCTGCGCTGAACATAGGCTATATTATAATGATATTTTTTATATAGGCTACCCGTGCGTAGCCGGGGCGTACTACTATTAATTTTATAAACACTATTATACTACTAGAAAAATATATGTAATAGTCCTTTTATTCGGTAAGGTAAATTAAAGTTTTGTAGAAGCCTGTACGACCACGTTCAACTTAAATTAGCTCCAAGAACATCAGTTGTCGTTAATCTGGCATCTACATATGTCTCTTACTCTTTCTAGAGCATCTATCTCGCTCTATGATGTATTAACTGAGCCAGTCTGTTCGCGAGCTGAGTAGCTCTACCATGAGTTTTTACAATCTATACTCGCTAGCGTCTGTAGTTAAAAAAATGTGTGAAGATTTGTACAGCGCCTCTAGCGGATAGTTGGATACTAAAATTCGTAATATGTACTAATATTGACGTAACTAATAAAGTAAAGTCAGGCGATTTCACTGTGACAACTCATGGTAGAGGTACTGTTAGAACTTCAAGAACATATCAGTTACTAAGTTTTTAAGACTTTCAACTTGATTGTTGAAAGTGCAAGAAGTTTTTACTCTGATTAACTTTTTGACAAGCGTCAGAGGGCTTAGCACGAATAAATGTGACAATCGTCAAACGTATTTAAGATACACTGCTCGCTAACGCTGCAACGTTCGACGCTGATGTTAACGCGCAGTGTATATCAAATACTTACGTGACTGTTTCGTTTCGATACGTTTACGATTGTCACATTTATTCTTTGTTAGCTGTGCATTTCATTTATTATATTAGCAATCTAGTTCCCATAGCATAAAGTTAATTATTTTGGTGAAATGCATTGAATGCATTTTGCATTGTGTGAAAATGTCAATGATTTTTTTTATAACTAAATGATTTACTAGCAAATGAGATGAGATTTAGGAGAAACAGCTATAAGTTTCAGACAAAAATATTAGATAATGAAATATATGTAGGTACTTAAGTATACTAAAAAATATCTATCTATGTAATGTATTGTATTAAGTACTTATGTCAGTCTTCTAGTACCTACCCATAATACAAGCTCTGCTTAGTTTGGGGCTAGATGATGTTGTGTGGATTGTCCAGCATTATTTATTTATTAATATAACGGCGATGAGTCCCAAAAAAATATTGGATATGAAATCTATATAAGTAAAAACTTTTCACCTCAATATCAATAGCTCAATTACTGCAAGCTTTATAACTGGTTTCATCCGGTCTCATCCGGTATCATCCGTACCTATCCGGTGTGTTCCGGTGACGGAGGTCGATCAGCTGCGGAGATAAGTCACGTATCCCATTCTAACCTTTATCTTTGGTAATTAATTTAGGAGGGACAGATTGGCTAGTTTGAAGATAATAACCAATTATATTACAAGCGCTGTACAGATATAAAACTATACAAGTATAGAATTAATTATCTGTTGTCATGACAAAGCTGTAGTCTGTATTGTTTACTTATTTTATTATTATATATTTTTTTATACGGTCTTTATATTCCTAGCGAATGTTTCAGACGCTTTTTTCTATAGATTTAGGTAGTTGTAATCAGAAGTACGTAGTAAGAAACGAAAAGTACCAGCGCGGCAATCCAGCCAGTATCTTGGGTACGCACGCTTCCGATTGGTACTGATTTGGACTAAGTAGTTTAACTATCTATAGATCGTTTGCAACGATCTGTAGATAGCTCAACTGTTTCTTATGTATTTTATAAGTCTATGCACATTTTGTAAATACTGTAATAGTCGTAAGTTTGTTTGTGAATAAATAAAGTAAGTACCTTAAAAAAAAAACGAGAAGTTCAGACGTACCTACCTGATGTTAAATGGTTAGTAAAAAAGCTTTTTTGTTTTGCAATTTTTACTCATTTCTAATCGTAAATGTTTTTCAAAGCTACTTTCAAAATAAAATATAATAAGAAACAATTAGACCAAACGTACAAAAAGCCATATTTTACGGTAAGCAATATTACAGCGAACATTACGGTTTTACTGCTTCAAAAATGTATTTTGTATTTCTTATTTATTTGTTTGGTGCGACGTATTATAATAAAAGTGTTTTTTTTAAAAGCGCGCGATTTATTTATACCTTTACATTCGCTAAGGTAAAAGCCATTGAAATGCAAAAACACATTTTGAAATAGATTGTTGAGTGATTTTGAAACTTTATGCATATTTTTGGTGGTATGAAAGTACCGCTAAAAACTCAGTGTTAGGTACAATATATTCTTTTACTAACGTTAAAAACAACATACGTTGAATTATACAAAAATAAAGTTTTAATGCTCCAACATGGCAACACTTTCCGGTGATTAGCAGCCATTTTGAATTTCAGAACCTTGAAAAAAGCGAGCTTTATTGCAAAACAGTAAAATTTAAATATCAGAGGTTTATTAAAGAAAATACCTTAACTTTTAGCCTCATTAAATGTTGTTTTATTCATAATTTATCGTGGCGTTAATTAATTTCCCATAAATCAGCGAAGCGACCACAGATAAGTTACTTTATAACTTTCCCGCCATTTCTCCCGTCATTATTTTCTAAAGTTTTTTTTTAATTTACTTCACAACTCTTTAGTAAACATTTAATGAGGCGATTCAAAATTAGAAAATTTCTCATCTAATTGGACTTCTTATGGAATCCTAGCTGGTTAATTTTATTTGACAAATCTTCTGTAAAGAACATTTGACAAAAAGTCTGACCACGCTTAGTCTGCGGCATTTTTAAGTACATTTGGATGTAATGCTTCTGCTGCGAACGTACCTTTTTTGTGTTGCACATTGGTATATTTAAAAATATTAAAGTAAGTATATTTGTAGTCGCACTAAACTGGCAGAAAACGAACACTGAGCAGCCCTCTGAGCTGAATGTACAGTAAAATGAATTTTCCCTGAGATAGCGTAAATAACCCGTCACAGTGTGAGCAATTGAGAATTTATACATTTATGCCGCTACCACAGAATAAATAAAGCTGTAGTAGCGCTGGGTAGTTTCACTGTTTCACACAAAAAAGACACGAATGTTTATTAACAGTGCTACACGTTTATTTTATCCGGGGCTTGAAAACACTAGCAATGCTAGTGTAGATGAGCGGTTTCAAAGCCTCAAAATCGATTAGCTCGAGCACACATACTTATTTTGAACTGGCTCCAATGTAGAGCTTTTTTAGAATCATTCTATCGGCCGATGTGGAGCGGCGGGCGAAGGTCCGCCTGCGACGCGGAGGTTGCGGGTTCGATTCCCGCCTGGGATGTTTGTACGATCTGCAAATATTTATTCCGGATGTTCTGGGTATTTTGTATGTATAAAAAAAATATCTATCTATGTAATGTATTGTATTAAGTAAGTATATCAGTCTTCTAGTACCCATAACAAAAGCTCTGCTTAGCTTGGCGCTAGATGATGTTGTGTGGATTGTCCAGCATTATTTATTTATTCTCCGACAATAAAGGCATTGATTTACTTACACAATTTTTTTTGATAAATAACAAATACGAAAAAGTGTATGGCGCCTACGAACGTAGTTTATGGTATAATTCGTCTTGTTTTAAAATATCTGTTGGAAACACCGAAACATTGTTTCATACTTAGCTAGGATAGACCTCACATTTTAGCTGGTAACATTTTCAGTTCAGTGATACAGGCACGTGACTTTTGAGTAGAATAATTCACTTATTTTTCATGATTACCCACATACACCTCTCGGTTCGCAAGTGTGATGAGTTATGGAAATTAGTTTGTCTCCTCTCTATTCCTGTAATGGATGCCATTGAGATGACGTACAAACAAATGGACAAATACGACAGGCGTTACAGCTCAGTTGGTAGTAGCTCTGCCTTCCATGCTGTGGGTCGTGGGTTCGATTCCCACCCAGAGCAAATGTTTGTGTCATGAACATAAATATTTTGTTGTGTCTGGGTGTTACTATATATTCTAGGTATGTAGGTATTTACGAAAAAAATATGTAAGTAAGTATATAGGTCTATCAGCAATCTAGTTCCCATAGTAAGTACAAGATTTGCTTAGTGTGGGACTAGAGTGTGATGTGTGAAATGTCCAAGAATATTTATTTGTATTTATAATAAAACATGCGGAAAAAATATAAGTAGGACAAGAAGTATTTCCTGGTTCCTATTGCTTTTTTTTGGATATTTAATTGGTTTTTGATTACAGACAAGATGATGTCGTAAAATATGCTGGGATATTAGATAATTTATTACTTACATTCATTAAAAATCAATCAAATTTTCTCAATTCAAAATGGTCGAAAAAAAAAATCGAAAGTTTTTTTTTCTGTGGTCGGGAGCTAAATTCTTTTTTCTACAAAATAACAAATTTGAAATACGAACAGATTAGGCGCAACAACGAACGAGTTTATAACCGAAAAGTATGCTCTAGCTAGATTTCCACAGATAAATATATTTTCCATAATAAACAATCAAGATTCCCGAAAGACGTTGTAAATAAAATAATAAAGAAAATAAACTAATTGAAGAGAAAAACATAACGTAAGACTAGGCGGTATGGTTCTAAAACTTTAGCCTGCTCCGAAGAGCAAATAAATTATAAAAAAAAAAAAAAAAAACAATCAATACAGCGTCGCTAAATCAAAAGTGCAAAACAAAATGCATTGCACATCGTAACATTCAATTCGATTCGATTTTTAGTCGATTCAATCGGAAAGAATTCCGCTTGTAGAGCGTCATAAAGTACCTAGCGACAGCGCCCCCTGCCGACCGTTCAGGGCACTGAAAACGCTGTGAACCGAATAATTCACGTCTGCAGTAGCCAATTTTACATTTACAACTACCCTACACTTTATGCCAAAGCCTTAACCTCCATTTTCCAATGTGATTTTCATTTAAAATTTGGTATAACTAGCTCTGACGCTCGGCCGCATAGAAAATCCTTTTAAAAAGAATCGGAGTCATAGAAGTTTATTTTTAAATTTTGTTTTGCTATGAAACTACTGTAAGCTTTTCTTAATAAGATTCTGATATACTTTACAGTTCACATTTTTTTTATGAAACTGCATCTTTTAAAAGGATCTCGTAGGTAGTAACGTTCGTAGAATAATCAGTTTGTTTCTAAAACACATTTCATTAAAAAAGTATTTACGGAAGGTAAGGAACCGACAACCTCGTTAGTAATAATGAGATAATCTTAATTTATTACTGAAAACTAACATTTTATGTATTCAAAACTATGATTTAAAAAGTAAACATATTATCTACATATTTTTTTTTAAAGTTACTAGAAAAAAAATACCCAAACAATTTTGCTATTTTGAAAAATGGTCCTTGATTTGATTTATACTATATAATTATATTCTGACAACTATATACCTATAATAATCATCATCACCACCAAATTATATAAGTACACAATGCTGGTCATAGATTCTAAATAGGACTTCGGCTCAGTCAACATGATGCATCAAAATCCATCAAACATTTCTACTCTATACAAAGTTTGAATCACTTTAGTGGTTTAGCAATTACTAACCATTGGATTTAAGTAAACAAGTCTTCCATTAAAACTAAAACTGATGCAGGTTTAGCCAAAGTACTAGGAATGTATACCTATGTAGGTAGTAGATATTTCAACTTACACTGGTCGTGTAAGTAATTTCGCTCAAGCTAGAATCTGAATTTCGGGCGAATTTATTAAACTTATTAATTTCGGAGTTTAGCTGGCAAATATTGGATGAGAAGAGTCGAAGACCGGGCTCAGTGGCGCGTCTGCAGAGAGACCTACGTCCAGCAGTGGACTGGTATAGGGTGATGATGATTTTGTTAAAGGTATTGAAACATAGAAGGCTTACTTAAATACCTCGTTACCTATAAAGTTTAACAAATTATCATGTGCAAACAGTTCACACTTAGCTCAAATTATAAAAAAAAAGCGGCACAAAAAATCTCTACATTATTGTAATGTTTCATTCAAATCCATTTGGTGGTTTTTGTGTAAATGAGTAACAAACATACCTCCATACATTCGCGTTTATTATATTAGTAGGTATTAGAATAAAAAAAAGTCACGTCTAAAGTCAAGTCAAAAATTTATTAATTCAATAAAATCACAAGGATCATTTTGAATCGTCTTATATACTAGTTGATTCTAGGTGCGAGTTCCACGCGCGAGCCTAGAAGAGCGGGCAAGAAACTTACGGCATGGTTCCTACCGTTTTTTTTTTATGATCCTTTTACAAAGACTGATGTACTATGAAGAAGTCTAAAAGCTAAATATTTTACCAATAAATATATTTATTTTACCCAATCTTTTCTTCAGCTAAAAGTAGTGAAGCGTAAACCAAGATTTAAGATGAGATTTAAGACATACTGCCTATATTTTTATATTTACTAGACGCCCAACCCTGAACCAATATTCATGAGAGATTTCTATCTAACTTATACCATTTTTTCAGCTTGATTTGACACTCATTTCATCGGAAACTTTCTACAAGATTCTTGGAAAAACTAAATATATCTATATACCTAAGTATTAAAGGCTTCTTTCAGTCCACAGATTGTCTGGAAGATACCGCTCTCGAGCGATAAAACCGTTCAGTAGCCAGATATTTTTATGTGTAAGCTTTTCTCTAATTACTTGAAAGGTGTATGTATATAATGAAGCATTGATTTTCAATCATTCAAAATATCTATCTATGTAATGTATTGTATTAAGTATGTCAGTCTTCTAGTACCCATAACACAAGCTCTGCTTAGCTTGGGGCTAGATGATGTTGTGTGGATTATCCACCATTATTTTTTATTTTATTAATAATATAAACAAATTTTCACATTTATATTAAGTAAGTATTTTAATATTAAGATGGATCAGTAGAGTAAATTCATGTAGGTAAGTAACTAGTTTTATATAATTTAGTATGTAAGCAGGAGCAATAAAGACTTTTTATTTATTTATTATTTTACGCCAAAATGTTCTATAGCAGTAGAAGGTTTTATAAAAATGTAGGTTTAAAATTTTAAATTAAAATACAACATTTTTTAGAGAGATTTGCTGAGTTAAATCAACAAGTTTCTAATCAACTTGTTTTGCAGTAATGTCGCATTTCTTCCAACATTTTTCAGGAAATGTCTCCAAGGTCGTTCATCATAGAGGTCAGTCCAATCAGCTCTGAAATCTCTTCCCAAGTCTTGGAGTCTATTGTCGTGATCAAATCAGACTCTAGGTATGCTGTTTCCACTAAAATAAAATAAAACCTATTTTATTTCCACTAAAATAAAATAAAATCTTTGTCATAGACACAGAGTATTGTATCGTCACAGAACACTAATATCAGTTAACAGACTACAAATTACTGCTTAAGTAGATATGTACATATTATTTGTAACAGCTAATCGACTAATTATAAATTCGCTACCCTGATCGAAATCTACCCATATCTTAAAAGCTATTGTGTAGGTATACCAGCGGTTTACCCGTATTTGAATGTGTAAACTTTTTTATACTTTCCGTATTTTCGGGTAAAGTCGGGTATTTCCACGAGTTGTATGGAATTTTGGGTTGAAATAAGATAGATTCATTTATTGCATCATGTTAGTTACAATTATAGGTCTCAAATTAAGATTAGAACCGAACATAACCTCGCTTAGGACTACAAGTTGCCTCTAGGGCAACTTTTTGGTAGGTACATTAACAAAGTCAAGTTTAAAAAGTAGATAGATAGATAACTCTTTATTGTTAAACCATAAAAATTACAGATAATTAAACAAAAAACATTGAAAATGTTTACACAATGGGCGGCCTTATCGCTGAAAGCGATCTCTTCTAGGCAACCGAAGTAAGGTTACATAAGTAGGTAAGTACCTAAATAAATTATACAAAAATATTCTTAAAAATGAACTAGGTTCGAATAGAAGTTCCGTTACCGCCAATAAATAGCCACTATCTACTAGGTATCAGAAGATTGTTCTTATACCTATTGTTTTATTGATAGTTTCACTCATACTTTTCTACATTTACTAAATAACTTACACGATGCATTCCTATTACAATTGACACGTTTCAGAATCGTAACCTACACGCGTCAACGGATAAACATGCACTATAATTGTGTCTAAACTAGACAGATATAAAAAAATAACGGCTTACCTCTGAACTGACTAATACAGTTCACAATTTTCTTAATATTAGACAACTCTTTTTCAATCGCATTTTTAACATTAATAAAGAAATCTGGATCCTCAAAATCTTCTGTTTTATTTTTGCCATCCATCTTAAAATATGATCTTTGCAACTTCCAAATATTTTATGCATTATTTTTTTTTTTTTTAGTTTTATTTGCTCTTCGGAGCAGGCTAAAGTTTTAGAACCATACCGCCTAGTCTTACGTAAATGTTTTTCTCTTAGATTAGTTTATTTTCTTTATTATTTTATTTACAACGTCTTCCCGTTCACTTTACACTTCTATCCTAAAGCATTCACTTTACAGTTATGTTTTTCCCGCCATCCCCAAGATGGCGGGAAGTCCACTTATATTTCGTACGTTATGTTTTTCTCATAAGTTAATTTGTTTTCTTCAATATTTCATGCATTCACTTCACAGTTATGTTTTTCTCTTGAGTTAGTTTGTTTTCTTCAGTATTTTATGCATTCACTTTACAACTTTACAGTTATGTTTTTCCCGCCATCCTCAAGATTTTTCGTACGTTATGTTTCTCTCCTATGTTAACCCGTTTTCTTCAGTATTTCATGCATTCACTTCACAGTTATGTTTTTCTCATAAGTTAGTTTGTTACAGTAAATGTTTTTCTCATAAATTAGTTTATTTTCTTTATTATTTTATTTACAGCGTCTTCCCGCCATCTTGAAGATGGCGGGAATCTTTTATGCATTAATTAAAAAATAAGCTCCGTCTAAATTCTAACCAAATTAAAAAAGTTTTTGCAAACTGCCAACAAAAGGCGGGAAATAACTTTTTAAAATTCGAAGTAGGTCAAACATCGCACGCAAACTGCTAAACCATTCTACCATATCACATAAAACAAATGAGTTTCAACAACGAGATCAAATAACTAAATACTATTGCAAATAAAAAAAAAAGGTAGCACTCCGGGAGTGCCAGCAGAAGTGAAAACTTCAATATTAACGTTGTGTTTAATTATAAGTATAAAAAGTACTATCATTTATGAGGTAGAATACAATGTTTATGTTTTTATTATTTTTTATTTTTCGCCCTGTGCCGCCTAAACAGATCAACACACTCAGGCACGGTAGAAAGAGTGGGAAATACTAGTTCCTCTCCCATCCCCTCGATCTTAAACTTTTTCGATCAGCATCACGTGACCCTGACGCGAGTTTGAAAGTTTTTACCCTCAGCGCCGCTAAAGAAGTTTTCACTTCAAAAAAACAATAATTAATTATAATTGATGGGCGATTAGATTAGCAGAAACAGTCGAACAATGCCAATCATTGCGGCGAGCGTACTAAATCTGTTTTTGGATGAGTTTGGGTATGTGTGCCGCGTCACTGACTGAATGTCATTGGATTTATAAATAAGATCAGCTCCAGAAATAGGTGGCTACAGGTTTTCCAGGCGTACCGACTAAAATAAAGTAGCCTGGATTCGTTAACAATATTATTGTCTTGCGGAGAGCGTGCGGATCCGATAGTGAGTCAAATCGCTTTTGCTTTGCTTTGCCCTGTTTATAATATTGTGCGGTATGGATTACGATGATATTCAACAGTTCTCGTTGCGCTGGCATAACCACCAGGTAGGTGAGTAATTTTTTTTTGTACACGCCCACACCGGCACAGGTACACTATTTTACTACTTTTTTCACGCGTATTTTATACGTTTACATTAGTCACCACCTACGATTGCTCACCTATTTCAATCGCCATTTTACGCTTTGAGAAGATAGATGTTTACTCAAAGAATTACCATATTTTATGTTATATTATCTAAATTACTTTCATGTTGACACGTTACACGAGTTAAGATTTTTATTTGAATATTCTTTTATTTATTTTTTATTTTGAATTACTTTTAAACGACCCATAAAGCACGACACTGATAGTTTTTATCTGGAAGAGTAGGATGATTATAAAAAAAAAACATTTATATATTTTGAACT
Organism: Ecliptopera silaceata; assembly: GCA_932527185.1. NCBI lineage: Eukaryota > Metazoa > Arthropoda > Insecta > Lepidoptera > Geometridae > Ecliptopera > Ecliptopera silaceata. The sequence goes on from OW052210.1 coordinate 1,586,088, forward strand.
ACACATAATAAACATAACTAACACTTGTACAATAAAATTAGGGAAACAAGAATATGATTGTAAGAAAATCATATTATCGCTATAATTCAAGGAATCTTGATTTAAACGTAAAAGATTTTATTTCGTTTAGATAAAAGTAGAATAGATCACCACTACCCTAGCCTCGCAATACGCTTTAAAAGCTACGCAAAGTATGCATGCTATTTAGGCAGATTGCTTTGTGTGATCGAGAAACGGTCGCTATAGTCTGTAATTTCACAAAAAAAAACTCACAACACACGAAAAGTCTAGTCTTACATTATGGTTTCTGTTCTACCTGAAAAAAATTGAATCAAGTAAAATTGAAAAAAGAAAAAAAAATGAAAAAATGAAAAAAAAAAAAGATGAAACAAATGAAACAAGTAAAATCAAGTAAATTACTAAAACATGTGTATTAAGTTGGAAATCTGAATGTAACCTCTTTATAATTCTCTGCCAACTTAAAAAAAAAATTAATTCGTCAAGTGGTCGCATTCTAATAACTGCGTGCACGTGTTTTTTTGCGTGTATTTTAGTGGTGCAGTGGGCGAATGAATGAATATTTTTTGTTGATACTTCTTACACTTCTTACTCTAATAAAAAGTAACACATTTTCAACAAATAATACCGCTCAATACCGCGTCAATCTTACCGCCAAAAATAGTGCTTAACTTAATTGAAACTCCCTTTAGTTTTATTCATAAAAGTAGATACTTAAATAAATTATAATTTTAATATTACGTTCCTAAAAGATTTTTCAATTTGTAAAGGATCACCAAAGCGCATTTAGTATTTTTGATTTTACGATAACTACATAACATCAGGCGGTCCGTACACTTGCTTTAGTAAATAAAATGAACGCTCTGTAATATTATAGACGCATTATAAAGAAGAAGAAGAAGCCTAATGTAGGATATAGACTGGATGACACATGTTAAAGCTAACTCGTATCTACTAATCGCACACAGCTGCATTTCACCACTACTACTAGATAGTAGTTATTGACACAAATACACCTACTATAAATAAGAATTAGAATACATTAGGTACCTACAGATTTCATAGTTTTGGCATTACTTGCTTTATTCTTGCTACCGATTGTATTGTAACTGATTAGAAGATTACACAAAAAAATCGAATGATAACTAGAAAATTACTACTTAAATGAAACATCTTTTGTCATGGTTTGTTACATTGAAGTTACTCCGCAATAAACTTAACACAACTTCAAGACGGCCACGCAGTGTAACTCAAATATCACTTTTCAGAAGTAACTTTTCATCTATAATTTACGAACGCACCAAGCAATCCTCTATCGGTAAAAAAATTGAGTTGTATAAATTGTGGATTGCGAAAACCGAATCATTTTTAGGGTGACTTATGTCCAGCAGTGGACTACGTGCGTTTACTCTGAAACCATTTCAACTGGGTTGGCTAATTTTATGGCTAGATAAGGCCTGGATGATGATCTATAATGTGTATGTTTAGCACAGTGTGATCGGAGCCTTAGGGCGTATGCTGAGCACTGGAGCCCTGACGGACGTCACACTAAGCGCTGGCGGCACTTCGGTGAAAGCTCACAAACTCGTACTAGCATCATGCAGTCAATACTTCGCGCAGCTTTTCAAGGTAATTACTGTAAGATTACGCAAGTATGTAAATAAGTATAAATACTTATTATAACTAGTGTGAGTGCAGTCACGTTGAAAGAGAACATTTTGAAGAAACCCGGAGTTTTTTTCATAACAAGAACTTTTTTTCATAAGTACACTATAGATAGGCAAACATTTGATCGCAAACTAAGTTATGTTATGTTAATGTTATGTGATGATTCGCCCAATGGTGTAGCACGTTCTTATAGACAAAGCCTCCCTCTCCCCCACTCTGCCCTTGAAAAAATCTTAATTATGGGCATTATGAAACAGATGCTCTCTCTTAAGATGGGTTAGAAAATCTGAAATGTCTCTTATTATATTCCAGGAAGTGGAGTCCGAGAACTCGCTGGTCGTAGTCCTCAGCTGCGAGGTGGCTGAACTGCGCCTCCTGCTGACCTTCATGTACACGGGTGAAGTGACAGCCTCCAAGAAAGTTCTGCCTTCATTGCTGAGACTGGCACAGACCCTGCGAGTTTCAGGACTCACCGACGCTGACACGGTTTGACCATTTTTAAAATACTTTTTATAATTTTATATATTACTAGCTGACCCGTGCCCACTTCGTTGGGCATAATTCGAATCCACGTAACTAAACAATATAACCCGCATAAACTCCCGTGACCGGCACCTGCATTATTCCGCTGACATTTTTCTAATACATACATTTTCGAACTCGTGATATCTTTTGAATGGAATATCCAAATTGAATAATTTAAAAAGTCATATAAAGGTATTGAAACAATCTTAATTATGTAGTAATTTATTTAGATAAGGATGAATACCAAAGCACAAATAAAGGACGTTTTCTAGCGGCATCATTTTAATTATATTTTTTCGATATTAAAACACTTATAGTGACATATCTGTAATAGTTAGACATATGCTGTCGCTGACTTTTTTGTGGATGATGATGTGTTCTACAAAATTGTAGTACATGATTTCTTTCTATCATCAATAGTTTTCGCAGCGCACGCGATGTAAGGAATTTCTTAGGTATTTTTTTTACACCTTGGGTTACATAATCGAAGTTTTAGTAAGGATCCCTAATTTTTTTGAAAATATAATATAGCCTATGACACTCAGCGATAATGTGGCTTTCTATTGGTGAAAGAGTTTTTAAAATCGGTTCAGTAGATCCCGAGATTACCCCTTACAATTGAACAAATATACAAACATACAAACTTTACCTCTTTATAATATTAGTATAGACTAGCTGACCCGTGCCCACTTCTTTGGGCATAATTCGACCGTTTTTTCTCCGATTCACTTTGCAAAACGGACTACCACGTAAAAGCCTTTTTATTTTTCGGTTTTTTATATAGCCTATGACACTCAGCAATAATGTTACTTTCTATTGGTGAAATTATACTATATGACTTATTAATTCTGCCATAGTTTCCTTTCATTTCTTGCAGTAGTAATCTCAGAGCGTATAAAGAGTTTTGGTGTATAGAATCAAGTGCAATTTTGAATGAAAAGAGCAAAGCTTCTCGAATAAACCGCTAGAGGCTCTGTATCGACGCACACAGTTGCGTCAGGCGCTAGACACTTTACACCGTTTTTACACGCCAAACTCGTACTAGACCCTCTCGATTACGATTACCTACATTTTACTATTATCGAGTATTTCATTTTCATCGAAGCCAAAACTTATCTAACTTACAGCTAGAGATGGTCAGACGTCACTAAATATCTACATGTCGTAACTTTCGCACTATTTTCCAGAATTCCACACTCACCCCGACAGAAACAGAAGCAGACGAACAAACAAACTCACCGATCAACTTAGATGTTAAAAACGAACCCACGACGCCCATCAACGAGAACTCAAACAGCTCTAAACTCTACGACGATATAATATCACCGAACTTAGAGAAGGAAAGCTACAACTTCGCAGTAAATAGTGAAAAGGATAGACTGAGTAAACTGGATCAGATTGTGCAGAATCTTTATAAAATTGGTAACCCTACGATTGCAGCGCCTCTACCTAATGTTGGTAAGTTATATATGAACCTAGGTATATGCAAACTTATGCAGCACGTACTCTGACTATTATTAAGCTTAATCTCGGTATTTCAAATACTATTCTAATTACTTAATTGGTAATGAACAAATGTAGATAATAATAAGAATAATCGCGTAAAAATATCATTTAAATGTCAAATGTTCTAGAATCGTAACTGTAGCTAAAACGAGGACTAAGCACTAGCTTGGATCACTTAATGTATATCTAGCTCACAACAATGTAGTGCTCGTTTACACTACACTACTTACTTACACACATAATGTACACTTAATGTAGGGACTATCGTCCCATATCGTAAAATGGCTATTGCAATTTATCACTAATTATAAGAATATAAGAATAAGAATCATTTATTGTAAAACTGTGTATAAAGATCTTAAAGTAAGTATAAATGTTTCAACAGCCTACCCATTTCGGGCGTACAATATTATTTTACTTAAATTTAGGGACTTATGTACAATTTTTATATTCGAGTAACATTAAATTTCATCAAATTTCACTTCAACAGAACCTCCGACGCCGTACGACAAGAAATACCGTCCAGCCAACTCAGTCTGTTCGATTTGCAACAAAGTGTTGTCGAATCAGTACAATTTGCGCGTGCATATGGAGACTCACGCCGGTCGCAGGCACGCCTGTCGCGCGTGCGGCCACGTGTCGCGGTCACGTGATGCGTTACGAAAGCATGTCGCCTATCGACACGCGAGACGGGATGTGTGACCATGGCTTTATAAACTATCACGTATCGTAGGGGTGAGTACGAATAACAGAAAAAATAGAAATTGTCTAGGTAAATCCATTTTTCTCTGAGCCCTTAGTCCGAGCTTGTATGTATTTTAAAACTCCCCACTCTCGAGCCGAGAGTCGTCTCTCGGATGTCCTTATATTTTTGTAAGAAGTAGAGAGAGAGATCCGAGTGACGACTCTCGGCTCGAGAGTAGGGAGTTTTAAAATACAAGCTCGGACTACGCCCTCTGTAGTTACAAAATTATCGAGTTGTTCGATCTCACTTTTCGTAAATCAAGCCGTATAGAACTTAGACTAAGGGCTGACTAACGAATCGAAAGTATTTATTTGCTCACTACAAAAATTGTTTCTTGAAGTAGGTAATATTTATTATAATAAAAAAAACTTGTTATTATAAAATAATATTAGGACTGTTATTTTTGTTAGGTATCGAAAATAATAATTATTTATTTTATAAAAAGACAATGATAGGATTTTGTTTAAAATATAGTGTCAAAATCGAGAATATTTACAGTAAAAATGTCTATGTTGTAATGAATTGCAAACAATGATATGTATAAGTATTAAAAAGCAAAATCGCTAAACCTAAAATTAGAAATATATCTAATAATTTATTCAACAAATCCTCAATCTAACACCCACCGAGATGTTTTAAAAAAGACAAAAAAGTTTTTATATTTTTAAGACTTTTAAGACGTGAAATAACTTAAACATACTTATTTCACATTATTCTCTGACTAATGTACAATTAATTTTTATTTTAACACATTGTTATTAAGATAAAATCTTTTTATTTTATTTTGTTTTATATTCTGTACTTTAATTAGTTAATAGCTCAACAAAATACTAGGATATGTATTTTAATAGTTTTAAGTTAAAAATATAAAAGACATTATATTATACTAAAAGACAACTTTTTTATAAATAATTAATAGAAATTTAAATTGTTGATTAAGTAAATAAAAATCCAAAAATATGCAATTGTATACAATTTATTTCATATCTTACATATATTTAGTAGAAACAGCGTAAATCTATATCAGAAATTAGTACAAAAATACTGTTTTTAAATGTTCTGGACTGTTTATTTGCAAAAATAAGACCTTACAGAAATAATTAAAAAAATAAAAAAATGCATATTTATATTTTGAGCTTGTAGCTCAGAACACTTTTAATATGGTTACGTAAAGGTGATATAATATTAAAAGTGTATTATTAAACACAAAAATATCTTTTACTAATAAAACAGTCCAAATTTTACAATAAACTTACAAAATGCTTTTTATAGACAATCACTGATGAGTTATAATAAATAAAAAAAAACATATTATTTTAGTTCAAAAATCAAGCTTTGCTACGTTAGGTAAAAGATTTTAACAAACGATAAGACTATTTTGTTTTCTCACTGAGTTTCTATAACTTCAACAGAAAAGCTGTTATAAAAATATTGCTGTAGACTGAAAAGTTTGAAAGTGTAAAGTTAATAAAAGTACTAAAAAAACCAAATCTTCTACATTTTCTAATAAATACTGGTTAATTTTGACTCAATTTTAATGAGGGCTTTCATTCTAGTTAGTTTCAAATGGCTCGATGGAGCTTTAACCGCAGGTTCAAATCTTAAAAGGGGGTAAAAGCACGAATAAATGTGACAATCGTAATCGTATCGAAACAGTGACGTATTTGAGATACATTGCGCGTCAACATGAGCTTTACCGTCGAACGTTGCAGCGTTAGCGCGCAGTGTTAAATATACATTTACGATTGGCATATTTATTCCGCAATCCTATCCTAATAACGTTATAAACGCGAAATTTTGGATGGATGTATGTTACTCATTCACGCAAAACCTACTGGTAGCAACTTACGAAAACTTACCTAGTAAGTAAGACGATTCTAAATGATCATTGTGATTTTACTGAATAAGGTATTGAATTTTTGAAAAATATCTAAGCCCTCATAATAATAAATTACGCTTATAAAAAGTAACAATTTTAATCAGTCATGCAGTAATTAATTGATGAAATAACCGTTCGTATTTCCGAAGATACACGAACTATACCGAAGTGTTAAAATGTAGACTATCTAATAGTCTAAGATCCGGCTGCAGGATTACTGCGCTCATCTGTTTTTTGCTGAAAACCGATTTTTTATGTATATTTATAATTAGGAGAATATATCAGGTTGCCTATCAAAATGCGGCGGCCAACCAGAATTTTTAATTAAATTATTTTTAATTTATTTTTGGGAAAAAATATCGTTCACTTGTTTTTTAAATAAAATAACGTCTACATCATGGCAATTTATATGAACGGTTTTCAGCAAAAAACAGATAAGGGCAGTAACCCTGCATCCGGATCTCGTACTATAATATGAAAGTTAGTAACCGATATTGTTCTTTCATTTAGTCGATATGAAATTAGCTTATATAAACTTAGCACTCAATAAGCACTCAAATTAGTAAAAAATATGAAATCTGAGTATAAAAAAAAATTAATTAAACTTAAAAACAAGCAAAATAAATATGTTAGTTTCTTTATAAGTATTTAAATTCTATAATATTCTATATAATTTCAAGGGAGTATTCTTTTTCAAAAATTGTTTTATATAAAATGGTGATTAATACAGTATTTTACATAGAAAATAGTGAAATTACGCATTTTTCTAATTATATTTTTCACAATATACAAAAAAGTTATCCTAATTTATTAAAAAATACATCGCTTTTGGCTGGCAATTTATTCGTAAAGTTACTACTATAGGATTCTAAAACGTAATTTATAATTAATAAATAATTGCATGAAAAAGAATACATCCCAACCTTGGAGGGAATATAAGCTTTGAAATTATGTAATTTTATGTATAGAATTTGAGTGACGTAATACCAAAATTTAATAAAATTCTTTATAAGATGATTTTAGTTTTTTTTTTCCAGTTTTGTCTTACTGATTATTTTAAAGTGTCTACTGTAGTAGGACAAGACTAGTAGTTAGTAGAAAAAGATTTTAAAATATTCTCACTCGACTGACTATTGCTCCACCATGTATTACGAACAAGAATTTACTAAAGAATCATGCCCAAACCCTGTACCAGATTGCATCAAAAGCTAATTATCATCAAAATTAATATTTTATTTATACGTGTACTTTGTTAATTTTTAACCGTCTTTTTTAACCGGGTTTAGAAAATTAAAATTAATTATACATAACATGATTATCAATTTCCTACTTCCGAGTGCTTAGTCCGAGCTTGCATTTTAAAACTTCCGACTCTCGAGTCGAGAGTCGTTTTTCGGATATCCATACAAAAATACAAGGACATCCGAGAGACGACTGTCGGCTCGAGAGTAGGGAGTTTTAAAATGCAAGCTCGGACTAAGCCTTCCGCACGTCAACTATTTTGTTCCGATCCCAGCTGTCACCTATTTTCGTGAGTGGACATTGAGCATAAAAATCTTGTTTGCCAAGTAAGCTTTAGCTGAGAAGGCAAACATGATATAAAATAAAATACATTTTTAAATATTTTGAAATGCGGTTAAACATTGAAAAAAATATTGTTGGTAGCGAAAAGGTAAATAAAAATTAGGGCTTTGAGAGCAAATTGATGCAAGTTGGTACAGATTCCCATAGCCCATTGGGCATTGTCCTTTATAAGTAAATATATTGTAATTAAGTTTATATGGACAATTAATTTGCAGACTTTTATATGAAGACAAAATAGGCTATAGTCATTCAACCGAGTAATTAATAAATAATAAATATTACTCCCTCCAAGTAAAGTTTGCTCCACACTAATAGCGCGCGATTAACCCTAAACCTACATACATTGTTGCGATAATATAATCCGCTATGACATAAATATTTGTTTGATAGAAATATTTAAATAGAAATAGATATTCGGCCACAAACTAAGCAAAAATTGTAAGGAAAATAGATTGCTGATATAATACTTATACACTTGTATTCTATGTATGTATTTACAAAAAAGTAAGTATATAAGTATTCTATCAGCAATCTAGTTTTCACAACACAAGCTTTGCTTAGTTTGGGACTAATGAGCGCGTAGGTGATATGTCCGTGAATATTTATAGCAACAATAATGTATGTAAGGCGCACGCTACACGATAGAGTTAAGCTTTAGGCACGTTCCACACGCGAGTGTTGGCATCCTGTCCGACTGACACAACCGCTTCGTCATCCAGCCAGGTCAAGCCGGTGATCTGGCTTTGCGGATGGGCATCTGGAAAAGAAGTAGTTATTAGTTGTAAGTATGTAACTGTTTTTTTACTTTTGAATATAAAATCAAATAGCTGCATAATAAACTTGATTTATGTAAAAATGTAATGTAATAAAAAAATCCATGAGTTTCAAATAAACTGAACTTTTTTTTTAAACTTAAACTTGAATGAAAATATTTTCTTTCTCTCAAGAGCTCAAGGGAGCTATATTATATGACACTTTTATTTCTTTTCGTGTATTAACTACGGCCACTTCCCTCTCTTTCTCTTCCCTCTCTACTCCCCTCTCTCTTGTCAATACTTACTCTTATGCTGGGGCCACACTAGCGGGCTACGGCGAATATTCGTGTTAACGCGATGTATGTGGCCGGGTACATCGTGTCATCGCGTAGTATTTAGACAAGAAGATTGCCTATACCCGAACACGATGTTTTTGTCGCGCCAACACGATACGAATATTCGCCCGCTAATGTAGCCAAAGCATTAACAACACTATGGCTAACTGCGCAATATTCTACGCAATGACAGTGGTATAGAGCGAGATTTTATCACTTTCATTTGATTTTGCGTGTTGTTACTTAAATCGACCACATTATTTTTCCTTCTGTCTTCCCTTTTTTCTCCCTCTACTCCCCTCTCTTATCAATAAACTTACTTTTAACAACGGTATGTTTGGCTAGCTGCGCAATATTCTACACAATGATCGAGTGTAGAGCGAGCTTATATGAGTCACTTTAATTTGTTTTTACTAAAATCGACCTAAATTTTTTTTCCTGTCTTCCCTATTTTCTCTCTCTACTGCTTTTTTCTCCTTCTTTCTCTCTCGTGAATAAACTTACTTTTAACAACGATATGCTTGGCGGGTTGTGCGACGCTCCACACAATAAGCGTGGTGTCGAGGGAGCCCGAGGCGACTCCTTCCGCTTTATACTTCCTCTCTCTCCTCCCCCCCCCCCTCTCTCTCTCTCTCTCCTTTAGCTCAATCCTTCCTCTTTCCTTCCCCCCCCTCTCTCTCCTTTAGCTCAATCCTTCCTCTTTCCTTCCCCCCCCTCTCTCTCCTTTAGCTCAATCCTTCCTCTTTCCTTCCCCCCCTCTCTCTATCTCTCGTGAATAAACTTACTTTTAACAACGATATGTTTGGCGGGTTGTGCGACGCTCCACACAATAAGCGTAGTGTCGAGGGAGCCCGAGGCGACTCGCGCCGAGTCGGGGCTCCACCCCACGCAGTTCACACGCGCTGTGTGGAAGCCCCATTCTTTGTTGTGTGCCAACTGGAATAGATAATTAATACATCAAAGTCAAGTCAAAAATTACTTTATTCAATAAAATCACAAGGATTATTTAGAATCGTCTTACTTAATAGGTGATTCTAGGTGCCAGTTCCACTCGACCAGAGCCTAGACTCAATGCTCTGGTTGCGTGGAACTGACACAAACTTTTGTTCTGGGTAGGAATCGAACCCACGACTGTCCTGCCTTCCATGTGAGCATTGAAGGCAGGACTATCAACTGAGCTGTGACTTAAATTGGTTTGCTGCTAGATATTAGATATTTATTTATTTAAACCATTTAGTTACATACATAACATTGGCTTATCAACAATTACAATAGTCCTTATTCTAACTTAATTATTACTGTGTTGTTGCTAGAATATGAACAAACCTTATAATCCTCAGTGTTGTACAAAATAACTTTTCTGTTGGCATCGCTGGCTGCCAAGTATTTGGAGTCCGGACTGAACTTGACATCGGTGACGGGGCCCAGGTGGACCAGTTCTTGGGACGGGGTCAATGTACGCACGTCCAGGGTGTACAAGTGAACTTTACTGTCAGCACCTGGAATATTACAAAAATATTTTAATTTCAATTTAAATAGTGCGAGTCGGACTCGCGCACGAAGTAATATGTACCAAAAAAAAATACGTTTTTGTATGAACCTCCTTAAATATTTTGTTTTATTTATTTTTTTAGTATTTGTTGTATTAGCGGCAGCAAAAACACATTATCTGTGAAAATCTCTTAAAATTATCTTCTCTTTTTTTATCTTCTCTCTTTGACGACCGATGTGGCGCGGTGGGCGATGGTCCGCCTGCGACGCGGAAGGTTGCGGGTTCGATTCCCGCCTTGGGATAAATGTTTGTATGTTCTGCAAATATTTATTCCGGGTGTTCTGGGTATTATATCTATGTATAATAAAAAAAAAATATCTATCTATGTAATAATATATTGTATTAAGTATGTCAGTCTTCTAGTACCCATAACACAAGCTCTGCTTAGCTTGGGGATAGATGATGTTGTGTGGATTGTCCAGCATTATTTATTTATTTATTTTTTCAGAACCTGTTCAGCTTTAATGTATTTATGTACATACATATTTAGAATATTTACCTCCGACAGCAACGTGTCTAGATTTAGGCTCTATTGCGACGCACGTGGGTTCAAAGTCGAGCGGCAGACTTGATTGTTTGTTTCCGCCGATGATCACTGTCAACTGAAAAAATATTATTAAAATTATTTTGGTGTATATTATTGTTTTATCAGTGAAAAAATTATAAATCAATTTGACCTTTTTGAGTATAATATAAATCAATCAATGAAATCAATAACAATAATAGTTTATTCAGTAAAATCACAAGGATCTAGAATAGTCTTATATACTAAGTGATTCTAGGTGCCAGTTCCACGCGACCAGAGCCTAGAAGAACAGGCAAGAAACTATCATTTATTTCAGGTAACTTATTATTATTAATACAAAGAATCAATAATTGACCCATATCGATATACCTTCAAGACATATATAGTTATAAAAAACACATGACTAATAAAATTAAAGTTAATAAAATGTCTATACTTTCAGGAAATAAATTATACTAACCTAACCTAACTGGCTATCTATAGCATCTGTATTGTGAGTTTATTATACACTAGCTGACCCGTGACCACTTCGTTGGGCATAATTGAAGTTTTAGTAAGGATCCCTATTTTTTTTTGAAAATATAATATAGCCTGACACTCAGCAATAATGTGGCTTTCTATTGGTGAAAGAATTTTCAAAATCGGTTCAGTAGATCCCGAGATTACCCCTTACAATTGAACAAATATACAAACTTTACCTCTTTATAATATTAGTATAGACTAGTATAGAAGTATAGATTAATTCATTCATTCATATATTCAAGTACCTCTTTAACAGTAGCTACAATAGTAGTGTCATCATCAACAATGTGGTCCATCCCCCTCGGCTGCGAGCCAAGAGTTATAGCATTCTCTGTGTAAGTTGGTGCGTCGCCTGAAAGCAAAATAAGACATATGACACTCGGGCAACGGCACAAAGCTATTGCATAGGATTTTTTGCTGGATTACGCATGCGCAGTGCTAGGTTATTACGTTACGGAATATCTGGATTCGGTCTCCACTCTCAAGGCCCGCGATAGAAGCTATGCAATAGCTTAATAATTATATTGTAACGGTCTATGTTATAAAAGTAAGACATGATTGATTACCATACGTAATGGTGACATAATGTCAACGCTAATTTTTTATAAGATAGGCGGTAAGACAGTAAAATTAATTAGTTAATCCGTCAGACAGTCAGTTGCTATACCGTCAGCCAGTCAGTTGCTATACCGTCAGATAATCCGTCAGTCAGTCAGATGCTATACCGTCAGTTAATCAGTCAGTCAGTCAGTTGCTAGACCGTCAGTCAGTCAGTTGCTAGACCGTCAGTCAGTCAGTTGCTAGACCGCAAGTTAATCTGTCAGTCAGTCAGTTGCTAGACCGCAAGTTTATCAGTCAGTCAGTCAGTTGCTAGACCGCAAGTTAATCTGTCAGTCAGTCAGTTGCTAGACCGCAAGTTTATCCGTCAGTCAGTCAGTCAGTTGCTAGACCGTCAGTTAATCCGTCAGTCAGTCAGTTGCTAGACCGTCAGTTATTCCATCAGTCATTGTGTTTACCTTCAGTCTGGCAGACGGCGCGTCGCAGTGAGTCGTCGATACCGATGGTCAGCAGTGAGCCATCTTTGCCAGCCCTCATGCCGTTCACCTGGTTGCCATGACCTTGACCTGTCACGTGCTTGCCTTCACCTGGAATATATAAATAAATAAATTACACACATCACACTCTAGTCCCAAATTAAGCAAATCTTGTGCTATAGGAACCAGATTGCTGATAGAAAACTTAAGTAGTTTTTTTTTTTGTAAATACATAGAAACACCCACAGAACAAAGATTTATGTTCATCACACAAACATTGGCTCTGGATGGAAATCGAACCCACGACCCACAGTATGGAAGGCAGAGCTACTACCAACTGAGCTGTGACGCAATATGAGAAGAAATGTGTAGTAACTCTGACGAAAAGGGAAGATCTTCTACGCCGAGGGACATAAATACATAATGCTAGACAATCCACAAAACATCATCTAGCCCCAAGCTACGCAGAGCTTGTGTTATGGGTACTAGAAGACTGACATACGTACAATACATTACATAGATAGATATTTTGATTATACATATAAAATAACCAGAACACCCGGAATAAATATTTGCAGATCGTACAAACATTTATCCCAAGGCGGGAATCGAACCCGCAACCTTCCGCGTCGCAGGCGGACCTTCGCCCGCCGCGCCACATCGGTCGTCATAAATATGAACTTTAATTCTTCTATTATCAATTTTACACCTACCAGTACCAACGTTCCATTGTGTCACACATCCATCGTGACTCGCGGTGTAAACTGAATGGTCGGCGCGCGCGAGGCACGTTATCGGCTTGTTGTGACCCATCAGAATCTGGCGAGGCGTGTCCGGGTTGTCTATGTCCAGATAGTTAATGACCCCGGATAGGGATACGGACAGAAGGTGCTTGCCTTGCCAGAGACAAGATACCTAGAGTAGATAACAAAATATTACAACTGTGTGCTTAGTCTGAGGTTGCATTTTAAAACTCCCTACTCTCGAGCCGACAGTCGTCAAAGTCAAAGTCAAAAATTACTTTATTCAGTAAAATCACAAGGATCATTTAGAATCTTAGTCTTACATACTAGGTGATTCTAGGTGCCAGTTCCACGCGACCAGACCCTAGAAGAACGGGCAAGAAACTTACGGCCTGGTTCCTACCGTTTTTTTATATGATCCTTCTTACAAAGAATTACAATTAAACTAAATTAAGTACTGAAGTTTCAGTGCGGTGTCAATTTAACTTAGTAATGATACACTAATGAGTTAAAAAAAAAGAAGTATAATAAAGCTATACGTAAATCAAAAAGACAGCACACGCTTCACACGTCTCTCGGATATCCATACAAAAAAACAAGGATATCCGAGAGACGACTCTCGGCTCGAGAGTAGGGAGTTTTAAAATGCAACCTCGGAACCAGCACTCTGAATAGAATAAAATACATTAAAAAACCCGGTCATGTGCGAGACGGAATCGAATACTATGGGTACAAAAAATCGTGTTTTACCCTTTGAGTACGAAACTCTAAATATATAATAATCAATGTATGTATTTACTATGTGTGATACCCACACTAGATATTACGTAGTGTGGGTATCATAGTAAATACATTCTGACTACCTACGGTATTCCATATTTTTATATGTACTTACTTATCATTACTAGGTTATACCATTACCTATGTAGAAAAGGTTAGCCTTTTCTACATAGGTATTGTTTAATTTTACCACCCTTGCTTGTGTAATTTCTTTTGTAATATGGTGCTGCTAGTAATATGGTGTATATTAAATATTAATTCATCTAACCTGTTGATTTTCAACAGCGCTACCCATGTTGAAAAGTGTGGTCCTTTCCATTGTAGCGACGTCCCAGATAGCACAAGTCTTGTCTCCAGAACACGACAGCAGCTGTTTGCCGTCCGGAGACCACGAGATACCGTAAACACCTCCCTTGTGGGCTGGAGAGCCGATCTGTCAAATAATATGGCAGTTTTCAATAAATAAATCTCTTTCAAAGCATTTGAAAAAGGATTGGTGGACGATAGCGAAGAACAGAGATGAGTGAGAATTTGTGGGAGACCATTGCCCAGCTGTGGGACTAAAAAAATCAATAAATATTTTCCCAATTGTTCCCAATAAACTATTTTTGATTTTTTTGATTTTGATATTTATAGACGTTTACACAGTCTAACAAAAAACGTACTATGAGATCCAGATTACTAGGTATAGAATGCTTAAACGCATTTTTATGAAAATAATATATTGATAGTAACATCCACAGAACAAACATTTAATCTCGGTGGGGTTCGAACCCAGAAGCAGAACCAGACAGAACCCACAGCATGGGATGCAGAGCTACTACCAACTGAGCTGTGACACCTGTCAATATAACACTATAAAACCAATAAAGTCATACCTCTCCTTTGAGCTCCGAAGTAGCACCGTCGAACAAAAATATCTTGCCGTCAAATCCAGCCGACGCGAACAGACTTCCGTCAGGACTGTATCTTACAGCTTGCGCGAACCTGGTGTGTTCCTGTTCAATAATAAATAAATAAATAATGCTGGACAATCCACACAACATCATCTAGCCCCAAGCTAAGCAGAGCTTGTGTTATGGGTACTAGAAGACTGACATACTTAATACAATACATTACATAGATAGATATTTTTTATTATACATATTAAATACCCAGAACACCCGGAATAAATATTTGCAGATCGTACAAGCATTTATCCCAAGGCGGGAATCGAACCATCCGCGTCGCAGGCGGACTATCGCCCACCGCGCCACATCGGTCGTCGAATAAATTAATATATTAATTATGTAGCTGGCCAACACGGGATGAGAAGAACCGAAGACCGGGATCAGTGGCGCGTCTTGGGAGAGACCTACGTCCAGCAGTGGACTGATATAGTTTAATGACGATGATTATTATTACTTGCCTGTTTAGTACACTTGAATTTGAACGGCGGTCCTTCGAAAACAGCGAGTGTGTTGTCTTCAGAAGCAGTGACGATGCGGAAGGGGCGGGCTGGACGGAAGTCTACAGAGTTTATCGGCTTTGACTGACCGCTGATCTCTCCAACGGATGTTCCGGTTTCAGACATGAACACATGGCCAAATCTGTACGAACAAGAATAAAAATGTATCTACTGTATATAGACGCCACTGGGTGTCTACCATTAACGCCGTACTTTAGCTCTATGCCCGTACGGGCAGATTGCAAGAAATTTAGGAGTTTTAAAAAAAATGTTGTATAAACTTGTGTGTACTTTTTTTTTGTAAATACATAAATAGTAACACAGACCGTTCATCACAAAAAAGTTTTCTTACAGTGGGGATTGAGCCCACGATCATGTAAGGCATGTAAGGCAGAGCTACTACCAACACAAAATCAAATCTTAGAATCGTCTTACATACTAACGGCCGGTTTCTGGAAACCCAAATCACGATTGATCCGAGTTTGACACATAGTAATTATTTGTTTTTTTCTTTGATCATCGTTCGAGATACCGTAAGTGTGATTTTAAGTGCCAGTTCCACGCGACCAGAGCTTAGAAGAACGGGCAAGTAACTTCGTTTACTTCTTTCTTCTTTCTGTTCTAAACTCACCTCTCCCTTCCCTCTCCGACCACGACCATCCGTTGACTGTCAGCACTCCACGCGATATCCTTGATGGGACCTCCGATGGGTTGGAACTCATTCTTGAGGATATGCTCCTTGTTGACTGTGTCCCAGATACGGACCTTGCCCGAAACATCTGTGTACATAATACATACATGATTTAATATTCAAATATTAAATCATCTAATCAAAATTAAATAAATCTTTGAAATAAAGTTTAGAAACTATCATGGTTTTGAACATAGTTTTCATTATAAACGTGATCATGGCAACTGTGCCAAAATGTCGGGAAATAATCAAACTAAAATAATCAATCATAGATTTCTCAGCCAATTATGAACCGATTTTGAAGATTTTTTTGATAGAAAGTGCTTCAGAATTGGTCCCATAATATATTCATCATTTAGAAACGTCTTACATACTAGGTGATTCTAGGTGCCAGTTCCATGCGACCAGAGAATAGAAGAACGGGCAAGAAACTTACGGCCTGGTTTCTACCGTTTTTTTATATGATCCTTCATACAAAGTTTTTGAGTTTGAGTTTAGATTGGGACAAGAGTGTGATTTGTGAAATGTTCTTGATTTATTTTCGATGTCAAAGGGTTCAGAATAAAATACTATTCCAGTAGGTGGTACTTAAATGTGTCATAGATATAAGAAACTATTTCAATTTGGCGCGCTAGTGTCTGGCGCTCTGCCAACGATATAAACACAAAATCATAATAAATGGGTGTTACACAATACTGCTACGACAAATGTATTACACATTTTGTGGTTTTCGCAAATATAAGTGTACCTATTTAAACTCGCACTGTTATAATGTAATATGTATCGCTATGCAGCACTGTAATAAACTACTTGGAGTTTTTAGTACAAAAATCAGTTCAGATCACCCGTTCTAGTATGAACTCTAATATTATTATTTTTTTATCTCTTTGATTTCTTGCAATCTGCCCGTACAGGCATTGAGCAGTTTGGTCCATTTCTCGTTACGGTGTTAGTGGCAAAGATGATGACGTCTCCATTATTCTATATCATTTCAACAAATAAGCTATATGAGGTCCTGCTCTCCACTGTATTCTCTTGAATGTTTTGTGATGGCACGACATTTTTGGTTAATTCGTTCGTGGTGTTCCAAGTGCTTCCATGATAGTACATATTATATTTTACATATATTATGTTAGCATGCCAATGTTATCTATGTAACTATGGCTTAAATAAATGAATATCTATAAATGCGAAAGTTTGTATGTTTGGATATGTCGATGTATGTTTGTTACTCATTCATGAAAAAACTACTGAACGGATTTTAATGAAACTTTACTTTGATGTAGTTTACACATTATAATAACACATCTATAATTTGTACAAATATTGTGTGAATTATCCAAAATATAATGATGATAAAACAAAGCCGCGAGAATTAACTGGTAGATACATAAACTCTTTGAAAATTATTGTTAATGAAGTTATACTATAAATAATAAATGTAATGGAATTGCAATGTAAGAGATGATGTATCTTCAGAGCAAGGGCGGATCCAGCTTTGGCGCCAGGGGGGGGGGGGGTGGGTCACGATCCAGCTTTGGTACCCAGGGGGGTCACATAGTCGTGGTCAAGTCAAGAACTTATAATTTAATTTTGATAATGTAATTCCCAAATGTTTGTCATTATAAAAAGTTATTACATATGTAGTTACATTAATTCTGTATGGTGACAAAATATATAAATAAAATAATTATGTTCAATTAGTGGTCCACCCTAAGTCCTGGAACTAGCTCAGGGAGGGGTCATGACCCCCATGACCCCCCCCTGGATCCGCCGTTGCTTCAGAGTTTAAAATAATAAAAGCCCTATTTGCTATAACATAAAATTATTTTGGAAAAATATCTTGTATTTAATATGTATTCTTAGGTTCATACAATTTTGGCTCCTGTACATATTATTATTTAATATTTACTAGTAAATACTGGTCTATGTTATTTCAGTTAAGTAGTCGTTTTCCTTATGAGAAGATATTATTGAAATGAATCATCTTCTACGGTTATTCCACTACACAAAATTTATTACTAATAAGTTAAATTAATTAACACACCTTAATCACAGTTATCAGTAGCTAAGTCAAAGATTACATTCTAGATACTAATTCTTGATCATCGTTCGAGAAACCGATGTAAGTTTATCTAATCAATTTAATTATCAGTGTTTACAATACTGAATTTTTATTTCTGTAGTAATACAAATATAATTAATGAATAATAAACTAGTTCAATAGATAGATTTCTGACATTAATAAACAATGATGTTAGTAAATAGATTAACAACAAAAAACATCAGTTACATTAACTAAACAAATATGCAATTAAATATGAAAATGATAACAAATATACCTACATGTTATCATTTTCATTCAATTCTGATATAGATATCATACACAGTTATAGTGTAAAGAATAACAGACTCAATTTATCAAATTTTGCAACACAGTCGGCATTTTTACAACAAGTGACTCATTACCATATTTGCAATGATAAGGGATCAGAAATAACCTTACCTCCAGATGCTATGTAGAATCCACTCGGGGAGTACTTAGCGACGTTCACTTGACACGAATGCTCTGTATACACATCAGCTATAGCAGGATTCTCTATATCCCTGATAATCACTGAGTTCCCGTTCGTGTAGAGAAAATTTTTACCCTTCGGGTCTCCGCCTAATACCAGCGGTGTACCGCGCGCAGTCCTTGGCAAAGCCGCAAAAGTATACTCTGTAAACATACAGGGAAACCCTCAATCATTTATATCTATACAATACGCCAGAAATAAAGATATTTGCGAGAAATTAAACTGGAACGTATTGACAGATAGAGGGACCATGCTTCCGTGAAAATGAGTTATATATGAACTTACTATTGGAGTAGGACATATTGAGCTTATAGTTTTCTAACTAATTATTAATATAATATCACTGGAACCCCAACAATTCCAGTACTTTTGATATTTTTATAAAAATACACAATCAGCCGCTCGCTGCACTTCACTCACTTCGTCCATACAGAAAATTACAGACAAAAAAATGAATGACGTACGAGTTTTCGTAAACCATTCGGTCAGACCAGACACATGCCCATGTATGGGCATACAATCTACAATCTCTCTATCAATCAAACTAAAAAGTTTTTATTAAAACCAGCTTGTAGGTACAATTGCAATTTACAAAATCGATAGAATAGCCTATGGCTTGTTGTAATCTTGAAGCTATGTACATTTTTCTCGATTCAGCAATTTATTCATAGTCTATAAGGATGATAAATATTTATAATAATTTTATTACCAATGAAGATTAGGGAAGATATTACGTTCATTGTGCAAGACATGTTATAAAAAAAAATATCTGTGAAATTAGGTCTGTGGTTTAGTAGCTTATATTTTATTTCGCAAAGCTTA
Source organism: Ecliptopera silaceata (assembly GCA_932527185.1). NCBI lineage: Eukaryota > Metazoa > Arthropoda > Insecta > Lepidoptera > Geometridae > Ecliptopera > Ecliptopera silaceata. The sequence goes on from OW052210.1 coordinate 1,605,796, forward strand.
TTTCCCATTAAAAAAAAATGTAAGTGGGAAAACGATATAATTAAATCTGGCAACTGGTAATCAAGCGGTGACAAGACGAGATAATGATGGAATCGGGATGAAATTTACTTTTGCTGTTTTAATATGTTAGTTTCTTACGATTCCTCAAAGTATCATCGCGTAATTTTAACAAGAAAAAGAAACGTCGAAACTGTGCAATCGACGGAATTGGTTCTTGTGAAATAAATGTACTAATTGTCCTTTAATTTGACACTTGTTTCCACGTGGTGCATGTCAGGTCGATCGACGTGTAAACTTTTCAAACTATTTCAAGATCTTGACCGCATTACTACGAAGAAATGGAGTCCTTGAACATATCGAAGTTAAACTTGTCTAGTGTTAGGAGCCACACTTCCACAGATGCGGCCGAGAAGCCCGAAATGAGTGGACCAAAGTTGGAATTTGAGCCCGTAAGAAAATACCATGTGATAAATAATCTCCCCTATTATCTTACCGTATGTTAGATGTAAATCAAAATTAAGTAAACTTTACAAAAAAGGTTGCAACTTTCCTATATAGATAGAACTTAAATGTCTCATTATGTATTCTGATAAAACTTTACCTTTTCAATGAGTTTTTTTTATGTTTTAGCAAATCCACCATATTACATCAGCTTCAAAATTGCGCAAATTAAATGTTTCCCATATCGTATGGATATGGTAAAAGAACTATATCCTGGCCTTTGGTTGTAGAATCTAATATTTATAAAATTCTTGTTCCCTTCTACAAATGTTTTATTAAAATTAAAATAAAACCTTAAACATAATGTTGTATATTCAATATTAGGTGTCGCATTACATACTACATATGTACAAAAACGATGTATCAGTTTTCTATCAGCTTTTATTTCCTATTTGTCTATCTATAGATTAGATTATAAAATGAATTATTGCTGAATTAAAAATAGTGTTTTCTCCCATCTAACCCTTGTATGTTTATTTGCAGCGGCCGACAGACCACGATGATTATCACTGCGAGTATCGTGAGGAAATATGGAAGACATTGCTGGAACAGGATGCGGAGAAGCCTACTATACATCTCCAATCACCACAGGTTAGAGTATATCTTGAACATGCAAGTTGCGGAATGCAATGCACTTTGATGCTGTTGAAACGGTTACTTACAGATAGCATGATTTATTTATTTATTAAATATGGCAGCATTACAGCTCGATTTACATTACTGATCAGAGACAGTCTGCCACCAAAATAAGTTCTTTAATAAATAATTAAATATTCACAAACATTTCACACATCACACTATAGTCCTAAACTAAGCAAATAAATGAATAATAAGTACATATTTTTTTTTGTAAATACATACGTAGAATACATAGTAAAAAAAATAGGAAATGCCCTCTGCAGATTTCCCCTTGGAGGTATGAGATGGGGTCCTTCAAAAGGCTGGTTCATCTCAACTTGTTAATATTATTATTGTTTATTCATTTAAAAAACCTTAAAATTCTGGCAGCGCACCAACAGTGCCTTTGGGCAGTAAATTAACACATTCACTTATATTACTAAAATAACATATTAAGAAAATTTTGCACCACACTGGTTAATTTTTTTTTTTAATGAGGATCCTAAAAATAGTTAAGTTTTCATTATAAACGGGATATTTACCATGATTTTTGAGTTTGATTATTTCCCGAGACCCATGATCGACCCATGATCATGGCGCATGTAACTGTGCCGAAATATTGGGAAATAATCAAACTCAAAAATCATGGTAAATATCCCGTTTATAATGAAAACTATGTTCAAAACCATGATAGTTTCAAATATTATATCTAAAAATAGTTGTTAATTTTTTGGTAAGATTATCATTTACCTATGTGCGAGGAATCAGGTTATAGGTCTCTTGGTGGTTTTTTCTGATTGGAAATTATGGTTACACTATTTACACAATATTACATCATGATACATCATATTGTTAGTTCTTATGACAATGCATTTGAGTTCAAAATTATTGTGGGTTTTTCCTTTGTTTACAGTGCTAGCTGATGAAATTACTTAAATTGTTACAGTATTTACAAAATGTACTAATAAATACATAAGAAACAGTTGAGCTATCTTCATAAATTGTTGATGCAATATTTAAAATGGTGTAAACTCAGCTATAATTGATTGACAGATGTCACAGCTCAGTTGGTAGTAGCACTGCCTTCCATGCTGTGGGTTGTGGGATCCTCACCACATTACTTTTGACTTGAATATTTGCTCATCAATTTAAATTGGTAAAAATTTAACTTGTAAATAGTGACAACTTTGCACCAAAGGATCGCAATCTGGACCATGACAAAAATATTTTTTTGGAACGATTTTTTTTCATTATAATGAAATGTTTCAAACTTCAAATTCATTTATTCAATAAAATCACAAGGATCACTTTAGTTAGAGCGTCTTACATACTAGATGATTCTAGGCGCCAGCTCGTCGCGACCAGATTCTAGAACAGGGATCCCCAAACTATTTTGGACAAGTGACCCCTTTTCCAAAATGAAATCTTACCTCAGACCCCCATGGCCAAATAACCTACTTTTAAGATCAACCCCCTCATTCATAATGGTCTGCTAACTTAAAACAGCTGCTATAGTGTGTTATTTTTCATTCTGACTTGAAGAACTGGTTGATTTAATAGGGGTCGATTTTAAGACCTCCTCGACCCCCACGGTAATAACACGGTCGATATAAACGAAAACTGATGTTTTCGTTTATATCGACCCCTAGGAAACCAATATCGACCACTTTGGGAACCCCTGTTCTAGAAGAACTGGCAAGAAACTAGACCTGTTGACCTATAGAAGCCCCTTTAAACATTTTATTTGGCAACTCTGAAGAAAGGACTTTTTTGTCATGGTCCAGATTCTAAAATGCACATTTATCATGTTTTTTTGCATATAAATGATTATTAAATAATTATCCCACAGTTGGAATTCCGCGGCACATTAGTCCAGCAACTGCGTGACGTCACAAAGAAGCTTGGACTCAGTATTGCCACACTCCACTCCGCTGTGGCTCAGCTCGACTTGTTTATGGATGCACATAGATTGAGAGCTGATCGGTTAGCGCATGTTGCGTTGGCTTGTCTCAGTCTGGCTGGTAAGAATTCCATGTTCCTAACTTAGTTAAGCTCTAGATTTATTTTTTATTATTATTACAAGCTGACATTATTAACTCGCTCAGTATATATATAATACACTAGCTGACCCGTGCCCACTTCGTTGCGCATAATTGGACCGTTTTTTCTCCGATTCACTTTGCAAAACGGACTACCACGTAAAAGCCTTTTTATTTTTCGGTTTTTTATATAATCTATGATCAGCAATAATGTGGCTTTCTATTGGTGAAAGAATTTTTAAAATCGGTTTAATTTATCCCGAGATTTCCCCTTACAATTTAACAAATATACAAACACACAAACTTTACTTCTTTATAATATTAGTATAGAAGTATAGATTATTCCATATTACTATGATCATATAAAAAAACGGTAGGAACCAGGCCGTAAGTTTCTTGCCCGTTCTTCTAGGCTCTGGTCGCGTGGAACTGGCACCTAGAATCACCTAGTATGTAAGACGATTCTAAATGATCCTTGTGATTTTACTGAATAAAGTAATTTTTGACTTTGACTTTTGACTTTGACTTTACTTTCAGCAAAAAGCGAAGAGAAGTTCAGCCGCGCTCCAACCCTAAAAACCCTTGCTAAGACCAGCGGAGTCTCTCTCTGCGGCAAGACATTCAGACAGTTAGAGTGGATGGTCGGCCAGCATGTCCGTTGGCGGTTGCTGGCGCCGACGCCTGTCGCCTTCGCCGCATTGCTGGCGGAGTATGTCGGCACAGATGCTGATCTAACCTCCACCCATCCCAAGTTCCGGGCAAGGTTCAAACGAGATGCTGCTGAGTTGCTCGATAAATACTTGGATCTTACTCTATCGGGTAAGTTGATATGGTGATTGAATAAAGCAGTCAATTTTGGAGTCCCTTTCACAGGTGTATTGTTACTTGCGTTTATCAAGTTGTGGTCTTATATTTGTTCGAATACGGTTTGGAATAGCACGCGATCCATTGTGCTTCCGACCGGCATTATTTTTTTTTATATACGCTTTGCACAGCAAGAATTTATAACATAATAATTAACGTTCCCAGGTTCAAATTCACATTGTGTTTTTATATATTTAATTTATACTTGTTTCATGTGCGACTGACGAATGATAGGAGTGAGTGGAGAAAGAGAACATGTTGTGCCGACCCCACTTAACCCACTACTTACTTACGTGGGATAAGGGCAGGGGAATGATGACTGGTTTCATGTGCATAAATCTCTGTCTGTCTAAATTCACAGCAGGGATAATACAAAATACAAAAACATTTATTTCGGAACAGATTACAGTGTAGCAAGAACAAATGATGTACGATGATAGCTACAGTAGTTCGTGAAAACTGTGTCGTAGCGACCAACGCCCACCTCCTTAGGCTATATAAATAGTGTTCCAACAAGATATTTAAAAAAAACATAAATTATCCGCCATTTTGTAGCGGCGGCCATCTTGAATTTATAATGATAATGAATAAACATAATTGTAATGTCACCAAAATCCAAAGTGTATACAATTTCAGATTAATCGGTTGACAGGAAGAGGGTGAAATTTGAATTACTAAATTTGACCCAAGAATAAATAATAAAACAAACGGGGTGAACCAAATAAAACGAAATAAATGTTGCCATAATCCCTTGTTGTCAGATGTTCGGCTGAAGGTGGTGGAGAGTGTGGACGTGGGCTGCGCATGCGTGGCGTGCGCGCGCGCCGACCTGGGGCTGTGCGCGTGGCCCGCCTGGCTCGCACTGCGCACCAAGCGCCATCACAGGACAGTCGCGCCATTAGCCAGGCTACTGCATCGGTAAGCAATCAATCAATCAATCAAATATTTCTTTATTCAATAAAATCACAAGGATCATTTAGAATCGTCTTACATACTAGGTGCCAGTTCCACTCGACCAGAGCCTAGAAGAACGGGCAAGAAACTTACGGCCTGGTTCCTACCGTTTTTTTATATCGACCTTCTTACAAAGAATTAAAACATATACTATATAATAGATAAGACTTAAATAAAATATAATAAGACTTAAAACATTACTGTAGTCGCAGCCCTAGCTAGGCTATTCACATCAGTGAGTGTGTAACCAACAAGACACTATTACTATTGCTGAATAGGTAATTAACATGGTTTTATTGACGTAGTGTGTGTGTGGCATACACAAAGCATACATTTGTCCCAAGGCAGGAATCGAACCCGCAACCTCCGCGTCGCAGGCGGAACATCGCCCGCCGCGTAACATCGCCCGCCGCGTAACATCGGTCATCAGAGAAATAGTTAATTAACATGGTTTTACGGACGTAGTGTGATGCCACACAAAGCTCATCCCCAATCTACATATCTACTAATAGCACCGAGATATAAATTTGTATAATATCTCGACATAAGTGAAATATAATCCCCTATAACTTTTTTTATTTTTAAACCAAAATGATGATAAAAAGGCCGAAAAGACGCTCACGAGCTCGGTAGATATCCCTTCGGGTCGATATCCCAACGTGGTTATAAAAACGAAGCGAATTACTGACTACCCTCATATTTATCACATCATGTTTCTGTTAAGAACTACCCTCAAATATCTTTATTACTACAGGATGATGCAAGTTATGAAGAGTAGAGAGACAGAGGACGTTGATCAAGGGTACGGTAGTGCACGAACTTCGCCCAATGTCACACCGAGCACGTCCCCTAGCTATCAATCACCGGCTTCCAGTTCATGCAGGTACTCATTACACTAATATTATAAAGAAGAAAGAATTTTTGTGTTTTTATCTGAGTAACATAGACTTTGTTTATTGCTAAATAATCATACATTTACTTTCATACATAGAATGTGCCACTAATTTATAATGTAATTTAAATAAAAAAAATCAGGGACATTTCACATAACGGCAACTAGATTACTAATCGAACTTGTATTTTTTATTGTAAATAGATACATAAAATGTATAGTAACACTCAATTTTGTTGGGGTCGGTCAGTATCAGCATTTCTATTCAGCTCGGCAATGCAGCCAGCATTTTGGGTACGCTACGATTGGTTGCGTACCCAAGATCAGTTGAGCTATCTATATTACCGTTTGCAACTGTCTGTAGATAGCTCAAACTGTTTCTTTTGTATTTTATATTTGTTATAGTTTGTTTGTGAATAATGAAGATATAAAGTTTTTTTTCAATTACAATTTTATATAACAATCAGTTATTACTTCCAGCTCAAGATCCAGACAGAATGATGCATACAGGCAGCATCCGGTCACTACCTACAGTGTTCTGGACCTAAATGACTCCAACATACCTACCCAAAGCTTCTACCATCTACCAACAGCTGTTGATATGACCATGCAACGAGTTAATAATGCTAAAGATTACAGGTATGTCTGAGGATATTATTTTAGTTTTCATTTTAAATTATATAAGTAGATTTGACTAACAAAAACGGCTTAGAACAGTCTCATCCCTACTAATTAACTTTTCAAACAAAAAGCAAAATCGATTCATCCATTGGGAAGAGACAAATACACCGACAGACACACACATAGAGAGACATCAAGCTTATAACACCTCATTGTTTTTGCGCCGGCGATTAAGACATCATCATATATTTGCGGAGTGTAAAAACTGGATGAGAAAAGCCGAAGATCAGGCTCAGTGGCACGTCTTGTAAGATACCTACGTCCATGCACTGATTAAGGTTCATCATCAACCTATATCAGTCCACTGCTGGACGTAGGTCTCTCTGCAGACGCGCCACTGAGCCCGGTTTTCGGCTCTTCTCATCCAGTTTTTGCCAGCTACACTCTGCAGATATATAAAGGTAAAGGTTGATGATGTCTTAACCCCCGGCGCAAAAATAATGAGGTGTTATAAGCTTGAGGTCTCTCTACGTGTGTCTGTCTGTAGCTTTGTCTCTTCCCAATGGATGAATCGATTTTGTTTTTTTGTTTGAAAGGTGAATTAGTAGGGTTGAGACTGTTCTAAGCCGTTTTTGTTAGTGTGTTGTTATTAAAAAAAAAGATTTCTTGTTTCTAATAATCAAAGTCAAGTCAAAGTCAAAATTACTTTATTCAGTAAAATCACAAGGATCATTTACAATCGTCTTACATACTAGGTGATTCTAGGTGCTATCTTATCTTATCTTATTTTATCTTATCTTTTTATCTCAGTTCTGACCAGTTTCCCGCTACAAACAGTTATCTCATTCTCTCCAGTTTCCTCTCATGTTTTATATATTCCAGGTATTGCAAAGCTCGGATGCTAATCGATGCAGCAGAAGCCGGTCCATCAAGCATGGCTGTGAAGCGAGGTCTCGACTCCAACACAGAATTAGAACGGAAGAGATACAGATTAACCTCACAAATGTCACAGGTTGTACTCTGATCACTACTGAAATCCTCATCATGCTTATTATAGTCTAAAAATTCTACTGTGCCTGCGAAAACCTAGTGATCAATTTATTTTAAAATAGTCAATCTGCTCTCAAATTGTTGGTCATAAAACCAATTTAAACATAGTTTTCTTTAAAGGGATATTTACCATTATTTGTGAGTTTCATTATTCCCCGATATTTCAGCACAGTTTCATGCGCCATGATCACGGGTCGAACTGAAATCAAACTAAAGTCAAACTCACAAATCATGGTAAATATCCCGTTTAAAAAGAAAACTATGTTCAAAACCGTGATAGTTTCAAATATTATATCCCTTTAAACATATTCTGATCAATACTGATTCTCTTGTCAAGTAATTACACACTAAATACAAAAAGTTTGTTTCGGAAGTTATACAGGAAATAGTTCAAAAAGTTGACTTTTTCAATTTATTAAATTGTTACTCTCGCGTCAACGCAATACAGTACAATTTTATTTGCACAAGCGCATACAGTTTATCTATAAAGTGCATCTCTCTCTATCATTAGCCCTTATCTTGTCTAACGCGTTGTTATGACAGAATAGTTTTATGTATAGATTAATCTATATATTTTTGAAATAAACGCGCGTTTGACTTGATTCTCTAGTTGGCCGACAAATCAAGCTAACTATGAATGAAAACGTTTCAAAACTGACTTAACAACGGAAAAATATTTCATTTCGATACCTTAATTTGCAAACCTAATAACTCCACTTTTTCACCAAAATGACATTTTTATACCGACAGAAACTAGATTTTTTTCTCTATTTTTTGAAATACTAATAACTCCAAAATTCCTAACCGTATTGATGTAAAAAGCCATTTGAAAATCAAACAACTCCGAGTGAAACGAAATGCTTCGATTTTGACAAAAAAATCAAATAACTCCCGCGCAGTCGCCCATTTTGTATGGCGTCACAGAAGCGAATGCATGCTCCTGAAAGTTTATTTTCAAAAAAATATGTGTTTTATTACCGTTTGAAGCTTAAAAGGGTGGGTTCCCAACCAGTCACACTGTGACTCGTTGGGAAAAAAATTCCCAACGAGTCACACTGTATCTCGTTGCGACTTTATTTTTATAAAACGTTTCCAACCAGTTACACTTTTCTAACAGTGTGACTCGTTGGGGGAAAAAATCCCAACGAGTCACACCAATTAATATTTTCAGAAGTGAAAATGACTTTCACTACTTAAAGAAAAAAAATCACTTAATGTGTAGGTTATTTTATTTTAGTTATTTTTATCAAAAATGGCAGATATAGTGTATTGGTAGAAAAAATCTGCTTTGCAGAAAAAGATAACATCCGATATTTAATACTACTACTCACTGCCTCTATAGTAAAAAAAAGACGTGTGGTACTCGGGGACTGCCGCGGTAAAGCTATTGCATAGCATTTTTTGCTGGATTAAGCATGCAGTGTTAAGTTATTTTCGTTTGGTTTATTTCGTTACGGAATTTCTGGATTCGGTTTTTTTTTTGAAGTGAAAACTTCTTTAGCGGCGCTGGGTGGGTAAAAACTTTCAAACTCGCGTCAGGGTCACGTGACGTCGAAAAAGCGTAAGATCTTATTTAATTTTTATACATTGCTCGTAAAACAAGAGACGACAAAAGAACACACTTGCGGTCACGCGACGTATGACTCAAACAATTAAATGAAATGAAAAAACGATGACGTGGCGACATGACGTGACGATGACGTGGCGACATGACGTGACGTGACGATGACGACGAAGCCAACGAAGACACAGACACATTCGCGCTTGCGCGAATGTGTCTGTGTCAGTGTGTCTTCGTTGTCTTCGTCGTTGTGTCACATTCGCGCTTGCGCGAATGTGACACAACGACATGACACAATCACAATGACACAGACACATTCGCGCTTGCGTGAATGTGTCTGTGTCAGTGTGTCTTCGTTGTCTTCGTCGTTGTGTCACATTCGCGCTTGCGCGAATGTGACACAATGACATGACACAATCACGACTGTGGTTATATTTTTGAAGTGAAAACTTAAAAGTGAAAACACAACGTTAATATTGAAGTTTTCACTTCTGCCGGCACTCCCGGAGTGCTAGCTTTTTTTTTTTCGGCTCAAGGCCCGCGATAGAAGCTATGCAATAGCTTGGAGCTATCGTGGAGATCGAATTCAGAATTTTCGTAACGACAATATCCTAATATTGCACATGCGTAATCCAGCAAAAATGCTATGCAATAGCTTGACCCGAGTGCTACACCTTTTTTTATTATTATTATGATTAATAAAGACATTTTAAAACAGAAAAAAAATCTGTAGAACATACCGCAGCGCGATAAGTGGCAGAAAAAAAACCTTATGAGCAACAAATCCATTAATTCCCTAATACAGTTACTTACTTTAGTTTTAATACAGTTTAGTTTTTTCTTCAAGTTAATATGGTTCCATATTCTTCAAAACTTTATTTTTTCGTAATTATAAATAAACATTTAATTTCACGAAATATTTTTTTTGTTCATTACACGATATTTACCATTTGTGATACTTATAAAAGTAAAAAAAAAAGATTTATAAAAATATAAATAGGTGTGACTCGTTGGGATTTTTTTCCCAATGAGTCACAGTGTGACTGGTTGGGAACCCACCAAAAACAGAAGAACATAGACAAAGTGTAAACATATTTTGAGAATATTTCGTTGCTGGAAACTACAAACCTAACAACTCCACTTTTATTTTCAATTATTGCTTAAACCAAATCGAACAACTCCTTTTTTTCACTATGAAACCCTATAGTTAAAAGAAAAATTAGATTTTTAATTGTTTTTAGGTAAATAAAGGGCGTAATTTCCAAAAGGACTTTGGATTTTCTTTAATCGGTTATGTATAATTTATTATAACGTTTTAAGTCTCTCCTGTAAAATTTGCTTTAGAGGAGTTAGTAGGTTTGCAAATTAGGGTATCGATTTGTAACTTTACACCATTTTTGCGTAAAGGCGTTGGGGGCGCGTAAATTTTTAGAATGGTTTACTTACTTTATTACTTGAATTAAATTCCATTTTCTCTCAAACCTGGCTCGAACAATTGCTCTCAAAGATATGAGTCATCTCGCTCGCACTCATTGGCTTACTGACCGTCATAATATACAGGGTGTTTGGAAGGGAGCTGTACATACGCCTAGGGTAGAAACTAGGGATAGTCTGCTACCTACCCCCGCCCATTATATTGACCTTGGCCTCAAGGTTTTTTTTTAATTTATTATTATTTTTTATTTGACTTTTTTATGATTTTTTGACTAAAACTACCTGTAGCTCAAAATCTATCCATGGGACCGGTCGGCTAATGGTCTTGTTTTAATCGTTAGAGTCTTAGGGTCCTGCAAAAAATTATTTTACACCAGAAAATTGTGGAGAAGAAAAGTTATGGGGCCTGAAGTACCGTAGTAAGGTAAAGAAATAATTTTAAGGGCAACTTTCTATGGGGTTTAAAAAAAAACTAACAGGGTTGGAGTTCTTCTGATTTTTTTAAAACATCCTCAGTCCATGCCCTTTCTAACGATATGCTAAAAGTGTATTTATCACTTTTAGTTTTAAAGTTATTAATTAATTTCCGCAACTAGGGCACTTCAAGCAAAAATTTCAACTAATGAAAATTAAATGTGTTCGATCGTAAAAGGATGGCAAATGAAACAAAAAATTTGGTAATGACTAATGTCATTAAATTACAAATTTTAATTAATTACTAATTTTAAGTAATTACAAATTTTGTTCAAATTGATGACCATTGACCTGTAAACATGCTCGGCACCTCTTCCTCATCTCCACGGTCACCGTTCTAAGCAGCAGTTCCTCGCGCATTGTATCGAATGCGGCGTGGATCCTGTTAATTAGAACCTCCCTTTTGTCAAAATTAACGAAAACAGTGGAGCGTCGTAACGGCAAGTACGTAAGTTAGCTAAGATGGGTAAATCTCGACTGACTAACAAAGACCCCAACGAGTTACCTGCCCGGCCCCGTCGACCCAAGAGCGAAAGAGACATGACATGACATGTTTTGTCTCTTACATGTTGCTCTCGTGTAAGAGTGAGACAACAAATTTGCCAACTGTAGGCCAAACTGGTTTAAATTCTGGAAATTACATTTGTCTTACAAATGTCGACTCGTGGTGGTAAAAGTGCCCTAGTTGCGGAAATTAATTAATAACTTTAAAACTAAAAGTGATAAATACACTTTTAGCATATCGTTAGAAAGGGCATGGACTGAGGATGTTTTAAAAAAATCAGAAGAACTCCAACCCTGTTAGTTTTTTTTTAAACCCCATAGAAAGTTGCCCTTAAAATTATTTCTTTACCTTACTACGGTACTTCAGGCCCCATAACTTTTCTTCTCCACAATTTTCTGGTGTAAAATAATTTTTTGCAGGACCCTAAGACTCTAACGATTAAAACAAGACCATTAGCCGACCGGTCCCATGGATAGATTTTGAGCTACAGGTAGTTTTAGTCAAAAAATCATAAAAAAGTCAAATAAAAAATAATAATAAATTAAAAAAAAACCTTGAGGCCAAGGTCAATATAATGGGCGGGGGTAGGTAGCAGACTATCCCTAGTTTCTACCCTAGGCGTATGTACAGCTCCCTTCCAAACACCCTGTAGGTTAGAGCAGCTAGACTATATTATTATTGTATTGGTCAGATGCAAAACAATGCATATCCCTTGTTTTTGTCATCTATCGCGTACGACTCAGTTGATAATGCGGGTACTATAGCATGTTGTAACGATAGGGCTGACAGCTTACCTATGAGATAAAACAAAAAACTGCCCAGTTTTATAAAAAAACACTAAATTAAAAAAAAGAAATGAGCTGTTAAATTATGTAGGACAGAGTGAGCCATACTTACTATGGCAATTTAAAAACTTTATAATAATAACTAACTATTATATTATAATAAATTGTATTTTTATAACGGTAAGTAGGTCTATATTCATGGATAAATAAACACTGCCTCTATGTGATATCCATTAGTAAAGACATCTGTCAAAAATGACAACTATTACAATTATATTCCAATAAGTTAAAAACCTTGTTCATATACCTTTAGGGCAAACTGCAGACTTTTTATCGGCCTTTAGTTTGGTCGGCTTCTTAATCAGTATGAAGATGTATGCAGATGCGCACATTACAGTGATTCAGTCTTCATACTAATTAAGAAGCCGACCAAACTATCGGCTGATAAAAAGTCTGCAGTCGGCGGGGACTCTAATAGTGTAAAAAAATGTGTACTAAACATGACAGTGACAACTTATGACTGATGACTGACAATGACAGAAGCCAAAGTATAAAAAAATATTGAGATACTTTTGAGTTATTTTAATCAATAATTTTACTTGGATAATGTCAAAAGAACTTACAGTTTTTAAATAGTATTTAAATATCTTTTGACATACATGCCTTTATTTAATACCACTTAAAATTACTGCTAGACTTTTCATATTAGTAACGTCATTTTACTGTCATTACATTAACTGTCAAAAATAAATTTCTACAAAATGACAGCAAAGATTATGACTAGACTTTTTTTAATTAGTTTATATGACTTTGAAAAGATGACCTGAAAGCTATTACAAAATGTAAAAAAATTTTTTTTGGGGGTTTATATAGACAATGTTGTTTAAATTGTTCTACCCTTGGTTCTGTTTTGGTCACCCTGCGATATTTTTTTATAACAATTGTTTAGAGTCTAGAAGAATAAAAAAATCTGCCAATTTTCGCGGTCAGTCAAATGGTGGTCAATGCAGAGAACCAGTGACGAAAAGACTTGTTTTGAAATGCGTTATCATAGGTATTTTCGTACACTTAAATTATTATTTATCGCGTTGTATACTTAATCATTATGTATTAAAAACATTTGAGAAGTCGGCGAATTTAAAACTCCCTTGTCTTAAAAGTTTTTCACAAAAATAGTCTCAAAATCTCATCGAATTCAAATTATCTTCAACTTTTCTTACTTACTTATTTTTTTCTTTTTAATTACTTACGAGACAATGGAGTTTAAATAATTAGTCAGGTCTAATGGCTGTGCGGTTAGGTTTACAAAAAGTTTTAAATGTAATAATAAAAAAAAATACCAACTTCTCACTTGTACGTAGATTTAGTTAGGAACAAATTTGTGGGTCAATTTCACTAATTTATACATTTTCTTAGTTAAAAAAAATAGACTGATGATAATTATTTATTTGTTCGCAAATATGTAGCAATTTTAAGTGAAATTGGCCCAAACGTTGTGTTAAGTATTTTTTCTTATTACATTGATAATTATATTATGGGCTATTTGATATAAAAATTGTATGATAATTCAATTACTTAACAAAAAAATAATTCCTCGAGTTTTCAAATGAATTCCTTATAAAATACTCATGTAAAATGTATCTTAAAGTTACTAAACTCAAGAGTTCAATATTGCGATATAATAGAATGTAGAACGTATAAGACATTTTTTTAGACAATTTCACTACAAACAATTTTTATTATGACCTTTATTGACCTCTGAGCAATAGATCGCGAGATATTTGCGAAAAATTGATTTTCGTGATTTTTTGATGTTTATAACTTTTTTAGCCGGCACGATATCAACGTCGATTATTCACATCTTCATTATAATGCCGTAATAAAGGCATTATAATGAACAAAAATTCAGCTCACTAGGAATTTTTCTGCAGATGGGTTAAAAAAAAATACGTTTGCATAGAAATTAACTGACTAAAATAAATATTTTTGTACGTTATCAAACGAAATAGCTTAGTAGCTATCAAATTACTGCGTTATTAAGTACCGCTCGCTCACTATTATTGTATGTTCTAAAATGAATAGTTACTGTAAAACTATAAAATTATCAAAGAAAAATACATACATGCATTTAATTTTATAAATAACGTGATTGAAACATCGAACGCCATATAGGCGTGGCATAAAATACGTGTTAAATATATGTATATTTCGCTGAAAAACAATACGTTACACTACGTATTGATGTGGTTGTGACCAGGTATGTTTGTTGTTATTTTATTTTTATTTTTTTATGCATTATAGGCAAACGCTTGGCCGCAATCACATCTGATGGTAAATGATGATGCGGCCTACGGTGTAACGCGTTTGCCTAGATAGAACCTATTCACTCTCCTCTTGAAAGCGTCCAAATTATATTCAACTGGAAACACCGACGCCTGCAACGAATTCCACTCTTTAGCGGTTCTCGGTTTATTTTATACTTATATAAATTATGTTCTAAAAGTCTAATATCAAAGATGCTGTGTAATCTAAAACAAAGAAATATAAAGCTTACTAAACTTCGTGCAAAAGCCTCGCGTTATTTTTTTTGTAACGTAGACTTATCAAGAATTTTTAATTAGGAATGGTCAATTTTTTTTATGTCTTGGTTGTTTTTTTTTTTTTTTTTTCAATATTCTGTTTGTATGTGATCCGTTTTTAAACGGTCTCTGATATATTGGCTTAGAGATCATTTTGTATCAATTGTTAAAAATGTTCTTAAGTTTGAATTAGACTTGACCATTATACAGTCTGAAAAATACCTATTTTGAAGGATGATTGTTGTATTTTTGTGTTCATTTTTTAATTTATTTTATAACTATGGATTTAATTAAGTTTTGCTAAGGTTGATAATGCTTCAAGTTTGAAAGCAGGTTTGTTTACTTAAAGTTACCATTTTCTATATGAACTATTACTTTTTATATTTTTTCTTATCTAGAATTGTTTTTCATGCTATATTTATGTAGGTTGTCTGTGGAATAACTTCAAGATAAATAAAGCTAGATGAATTTTATATAAAAATTGCAAAATATTTATAAAAATTATCTTACAAATACGTATTCCAATATTCCATCTAATTCTAGTTTTATCTAAGTTACTCTACATAGTTTACTAGCCGATAAAATTGGGTGAGACAGTTATTAAAAAAAAAATACTATAGGTACTCTATGCTACCTATCTAGGTACTTTCCTAAAAGCGAGAATATGTGCAACTGTTTATCAAGACTGAATGTAAACTGCTTAAAACAACGCTAGATTAGCTAAAAATAAGAAGACGCATTATAAACCTTGAAATAAATATTTATCTACTTTTACCTTCTGTGTTTTAGTGTAGATATAAACCTATCCACCTTTGTATATTTATATTAAGTAATTAAAGCTAACTTGGGTTTTTAAAATTATTCGCGCCATGAATTTTAAGATAGTACCTACTTGGAGTGGAGGTACTTGTTTGCAAAATGAGATAGTAGTGATTTCATCAATTTATTTATCGATTATCGAAAATAATCTGGCTAGATATTTTAATGACATGGAAGGTCTTAGAAAACATGAATAAATATTTATATATCTTTATTTACATATACCTACATACAATGTCAAAAATAAAGTTGTTACAGACAGGTACAAGTTTATAATTTGTGCAAATAGTTTGATTGAATGCTACATAGGTAAGGAAATATAATATTTGACTCTGATGGGCTTTTCAAGATTAGGCTAGTCGATACACGGATGTTTCGTCTGGGGACAGAGTCGGGAGACGTGGAGGTCGCCGCGGTGGACGTCGGCGTCTTCGGGGTCTGCATTCACAATGCAAGGCACATAGCCCGATTCCAGCACACCCAGACAGAAACAACGGTAATGCTAAGGTCCTCGTCACTGTCGCAACTTGCTCTCCTCGCGACCAGTGAGGTATCACGACGCTGTTGTCTGCACGTGACCAGAAGCAAGGATACCTAGCTCCGACGAAGCCATAACTTGTAGTAAAATTTTCACAGTCCACTATTGGTGGATATCCACATCCTTTGATATTAACAAACAGGACAGCAGGGCGCCAGGGTTCCGCGTGCGGTTTATATTTGACGTGAAGCTGGATACATTTGTAAGCGTCACTGGTACAGCCTTCTCTGCACGATGCCCAGGTGCAGTTATCTAGGCCGAGTCGGTCATCGCGTCTTTCAGTGACGCATTCGGCTGGAAGTGGGTCAAAATCGGCAGCTAAAGCACTCAAGGCTGGGTCAGCGTATAGAGGCACTAGAAATAGGAGCGCTGAAGCACCACCTCCTAGCAGAGTTGCTAACAGAACGGTGATGTACCGTGTTAGTTTTGCTCGCGTATCACCTCTACGACGATGAGCTCGTACAACCAGTCGTTCTGAGCTGCCACCCCTCATTTTCGAAGCACTGCGTCAACCCATGCTGATATCAAAACCTTGTACTAAATTTTTCCAGAAATTTATTCAGCATGCGCTGGTTTGACGCATGCGTCGTAAACATTGGTTCATTGATTATTCTTTTAAGCGGTAGTAGTTACGCTATTAATATTCTTAGTCACAGGTATACCTATTTTATTTAATAAAATAACAAAAATCATTAATAATAGATTAGGTAATTTACTAAGTGATTTTATCTTTTTCTATCATTGAAATCCCCAGCTAAGAGGAGGAGGTCATACTGGCTGTGAGTGCTGCGACACAGTTTTATACTTTTGCGGTCGGCATCGTGCTACACCTTAAGTAATATTATAAGTTTTTGGACCAAATAAATATAATTTGTATTTTGTAGACGACCGATGTCGCGCGGCGGGCGGAGGTCCGCCTGCGACGCGGAGGTTGCGGGTTCGATTCCCGCCTTGGGATAAATGTTTGTACGATCTGCAAATATTTATTCCGGGTGTTCTGGTAATTTTATACGTAAGTACTTAAAATAAAAAATATCTATCTATGTAATGTATTGTACTAAGTACCTACCTATGTCAGTCTTAAAGAACCTACCCATAACAGAAGTTTAGCTTGGGGCTTGATGATGTTGTGTGGATTGTCCAGCATTATTTATATATTTGTAAGTAATTTGTATTTACCTACTCCTACAGAACTTAGAAGAAAAAATCTGGTACACAGATTTATTGAAAGTATGCCTAGTAACTATCAATCTACTATATTTTTATATGTAGAACATAACATACACTCGTGGGAAATAAAGGCTCGAATGATAAAGGACGGATTACGAACCGAATGTAATAAATTATTAATCGATAAACTTAAAAGCTCAACACTAGTAGAACAACTCAACCAACCAAAATCCATACAATAGGATGGGCCAATAGCAGGATTGGATTATTTGAATCAGTGCTGCCAATATAATCACCGCATTCACCGCAGCAATCTGCATGAGCTAAATGCATTGAATAGAATGGTTTTAATGTAACTTTGTGTATTTCAGTCCTAGGAAACTAATGAGTTTTTTTCTTATTATTTTGCACTATTGCCTGTATTTGTTTAATTAATTATTTCTTTATTTGGATTTGAGTAGCAAAGCAGAGCAAAAAATAAGGTAAGAAGACGAATACGCAGCTGGCAACTATTTTATAGTTTACAAGCGTTTGAAAAAAAAATGTTCAACATTGTTCAAACAAAATGGCCACGGTGCACCACGCGGCGCGTTGCATTCGTTTCGGTGTTTGGAAGCATTGCTCGAGACAGCAAATTTAAATTATTTGCGAATTGTGAAGTCATTTTATAAGTGTGGACCTTCATAGTGCTTTTTATTTGGTAATGACAAATACATTCGTATACTTAAATCAGTTGCAGTTATGTCCATAAAGATACTAAGTTTTTTTGTCAAATCTTTGAAGTTCAATCTCCCGAGGCATCATTTGAGACCAGGTAAAATATCCACATGGCTTTTTACCGGTTCTCATTGTCTTGTGAACAACTTACAATAAGTAGAGGTTATTTATAGAACGCTGGGCTACTGTATAATAAATACCACGTTGTTAGACCTTGAGCCCTTATCTGAACCTCAACGGAACCGAACTCGATAGGAGATGCGTTGGCTTTGGCTTTTTAACTTGTACTACTCAACATTATGATCTTTTATGTACAACATTTGAACTATAAAATATTCCTAATTCCGATTCTCGAGCGGTGATCAAATCATTTCAGGTATAGGCCTACATCTAAAGCCTGCAATACATGTTGGCCGAGCGTAGGCGAGTGAACGCCAATACCAACGTATGGACAGCATATTTGCCTTGCTTTGCCATCGCTCGGTGTCGCTCGCCTAGCTGGCCGAGTGAATACAAGCGCCAACGTGTATAGAGGTCATTTGCAGTGACTTGTCACCACTCGTTGTCGCTCGCCGCCACTCGCCTCACTTCGGAGCCGTGTCGGTTTTTGTGCACAAATCAAAGGCGCTTGTCAGCGCTCGGCCAATCGTGTCCACATGTTTGCCAGCCCGTCTACATTGGCCGTTTGCAATAGTTTGCGTAGACTTGCCGAACGTCTGGACGGTAGCACTTAGCTTGCACAGATTTGCCTTCGCTCGCATTGGCCTTAGCTCGGCCAACATGTATTGCAGGCTTAACGGAAGACTTCTACATTATAATAATAAAAAATCTACATATGTTAATAAGTTACCCTTTAAGTATTGAAAAAAACAGCACAATAGTTTTACACGGGATATTTACCATGATTTGTGAGTTTGATTATTTCCCGATATTTCGGCACAGTTGCGGCAAATCATGGTAAATATCCCGTTTATAATGAAAACTGTTCAAACCATGATAGATTCAAATATTAAACAGCACAGTATTTTTTAGTTTTTCAATTAATTTTCAGGTCTACAATACAGACTCATCGCATCCATGGAAACTGCAGGCAGCATGGATGAAAAACAAGAAGTTGTGCAAAATAAAAGTCTCACACGTTTCAAGAAACGGTTCAACAAACGGCAGTGGGACGAGCCTAACCCTAGGAAAGAGAACGGAGAGTCCAATCCTAAGAAACAATGTGAAAGGATAAAGAAGAAGAAGATGGCGATGATACTTGGCTACAATGGAGTTGATTATCATGGTATGCAGAGGTAAACTGATTTAAAGTACAGAATGTGTAGGCTTTTTATCTTTTGTGGTCATAACTAAAAATAAATGTGTTTGTATGACCACATACACGTCATGTGGTCATGAGCAGATAAGGCAAAAGTTTAATTGTCCTATTTAATTTATTAAAACCCATATTATTTATTACTTTACTAAGAAGACTTTCAAATTAAATATGTTCTCACGAAGGTTTCTTTAAAAATTTAAGTTCAGCTTTTTTCTAAAATAATAGTTGTAGTTCCCACTGTACAGCTTTGTCCAGTATGAAGCTAGATTTTAATGTGTAGACACCAGTTTAATAATTATACGAATTTAGTACATAATATTTTCCTTATGGTATTTTATACAAAGTTAGCGCAGACTGAAGTCTTTATTACCTACCATACCATACATAATGTGGAATTATGTCAACGCTTACTTTTTGTTAGATAGGGGGTATATATATCTAGCCAACTTATTTAAGTATCATTTTCATCGTCCTTCTAAAACAAACAACAGCAAATTTCAATTGATTTAATTCATCAACAGAAATCCAGGAGTTCCTACAATAGAAGAGGATTTATTAAAGGCTTTGTACGATGCCAAGTATATATCAGAAGAAGACTTTGCCAACCAGCAGTCTGCGCAGTTTCAAAGAAGCTCGCGGACCGACAAAGGTGTCTCCGCAGCCAGACAGATAGTGTCTCTAAAATTACGTGAGTATTTTATAAACCAAGCTATAATTTGTTTATATTTATTTATAATATTTGAAAGGTCAGCCTGTGACGCGGAAGTTGCGGGTTCGATTCCTGCCTTGGATTCCCGCCTAACACTTATCGTGTTTGTATGATCTGCAAATATTTATTCTGGGTGTTCTGGGTATTTTATATGTATACTTAATAAACAATATCTACCTATGTAATGTATTGTATTAAGTATGTCAAGTCTTCTAATATCCATAACACAATTTCTGCTTAGTTTAGGACTAGATGATGTTGTGTGGATTGTCCAGCATTATTTATTTAAGTTTTTATAGCATCTAAAAAGCAATAAGGTTTAACAGTCATGTATCTTTACACATGTAGGTCAAGTTTAAATGCAGTAAACCCGGAATACACCACTGCATCAATGTTTTTATCAAGAAATGCAGCAGTAAATCTGTAGTTGTAGTTGTAAGTCCTAAAATGAAAGTTCTAGAATAACATTCAAACATGCACATTTTGTTCTCAGCTCTAGAAGTAAGCATAGATGAAATAAACAAACGTTTACCTGAATGCATACGAGTATTTGGAGTGAAAAGAGTTACAAACAGATTTAACTCCAAATCTAAATGCAATGCTCGGACATATAGCTACACTCTTCCAACATTCGTCTTTGAGCCTAGCTTAGAAAGTGAGGAAGAGAGAAAAAGCTACCGAATAACACCTGAAAAGCTACAGAGCGTGGATGATGTACTTGGTTTTTATAAAGGAACAAAAAGTTATCATAATTTCACGGAAAAAAAGTAAGTACATTTTGAGTCAATAACAGATATGTTCAAGAGGTTAGTGTGGTATGATGACATGAGGGAGAAAGGAGTGAGCACGTATGATAGAGGAGAGTAGAAGAATAAGACATGTTGACCGACCCCACATAGCGTGGGATAAGGGTAGGAAGATGATTATGAATCTTAATAAAGCCTATCTTTATCTTACTTCATAAGGTCTTATACGACACACTTTAACATAGTTTTCATAGTACTCAAACTGTTGCAACACATTTTTTAAGTAACTAACTTTTTCAGGCACCATCAGGACCCTTCAGCCCTGAGGTATATGATGGGATTCACAATAGAAAAGGTTTTTGTTACAAATGACTTGGAATTTGCTGTTCTTTTGGTTAAGGTTAGTCATAGATCAAAACAATTTCAGTCATTTGCTTGTAATAATCATTACATTTTAAAGATAGTCTATTTGTAGAGTGTATTTAAGTCCAAACACAAGAGTTCCTCAAATAATATCTTTATTTACTTGATACTTTACGGTCAATTTAAATCACACGCTTACGCTTATGCCTAAGCTTACGTTCACGCTCTGTGCCTGAGGGGTGACGACTGACTGCCACATACGGATTTTGCGGTTAAGGCAAAATGCATTAGTGTGCGGCAATGTGTCGCTACATTAACCTCCCCCTTTTTGAAAAAAAAAAATTTTTCAAAACATAAAACATCAGTCAAGGTTAAAATATTAAAATTATATTGACTTAAAACAGTGCACAAGTAACAACCAACGGCGAGTACTCTGCTGATAAGCTGAAACATGATCTACTCTACCTACGTACAGGCGAGTTGCAACTTATTCAAAACAAAACTACACAACTTGAAATGTTCTAATTACAATTATTATTCAGGCACAGTAAAAATTACAATTATAAAATTTCTTCAATACAGTATGGTACATTTATATAAGTAATTAATATTTTGTATAAGAATAAAATCACTGGGTAAAATTAAAAACACAAAACCAAAAATATTAAAATGGACTGGACACATTTTTTTTTTACGATCGAAAATAAAACAAAAATGTAAATACTATCACCAAAATGAACTCGTGTAATTGACCGGAGCGGTGGTTGCAGGCGCAACCCCCGGCTGTATCACTCTCACGTGCGCCAGCGGCGCGGCGCGGTGGGCGGAGGAGCAGCGTTGATCTCCTTCCGTAGCCATGCTCGTATGCGATTGCAAAACCGCCGCCAAAACACGTAAACCACCAGTATGATGAGGAGTGCTGCTATCTTCACTAATAAAATGCTTTGTTGAGTCATGTGCGCTTCTACTTGAGTAGAATTCTGTGCTATTACTACGCGGTTGTCTTCGATTTCTTTTGATTGTTGTTTACCCATGGTAATTATCATGAAAACGTACAGCCAATGGTAAACCAAACGAAAGAATGATGCAAAATGATCGAAAAAATATGTCCAGTAAATAGTTAAAACAAATAACATAATATAAAAATAAATAATATACTTACAAAAAAAAACTTGCTAACTTGTTATTTAATTAACCCAGTTACTACTTACAAAAGTTTCGACATTACCTACAGTTCAATGTACGAACTAAACTAACTATGTCTGCAAAAGTATGTGCCTATCTACAGTAGGTACGTTGCAAAATAATTAAATATCTAACATAATAAAATCATATTAAACGTGAACATTAATGCCATTTCTTCAGCACTTAATACATCCACATCAGTACTGTAACTGTGTCCTGGTTCTGTGGCACATGGCTTGTAAAGCCTCTCTATGTACTATGTCAAGTGTATTTATAAAGATAACTCAAACCATACTGGGGCGTTATTCTCTATTCTATTGCAAACCCACGCGCGTTACTTGGCTTTTGCGTTTTGGAACGCGTTGTGACGTAGCACGGTTTGGGCAAAGAATCTCCAATGTCATAGAGAATGATGGTCAGATTGTGATCAATTTTGTATGAGTTTTCTTCAGAGGTGGAAGTATGATCTACCAACAAAAAAAAAGTAATCAAAATTGTTAACTGGCAGAAAATTATCATATTCATATAAAATCTTCCAAGCAAAGCAATCCTCTTAAAAACAAAAAAAAATCATATTGTTCTACCATTCTAGGGTCAAAGTTTCATGCTGCATCAGATCAGAAAGATGGTGGGTCTCATGATAGCAGTTCTCAGAGGTCACACAGACATTTCAATCATGGACAAGGCTTTTGGCAAGGAAAAGGTTATGATACCCACCGCTCCAGGGCTCGGACTGGTTTTGGATAAGGTATTAACAGAAAATGTATTAGAATCTGCTATCTAATGATTTAATAATTTACTATTATAGCTTAAATTATTATAACATAATTATGTTATAATAATATATGTTATAAGTGAATGCAATAAACATTGCATTCACTTTTTATGTATCCAATATATACCTACTCAACTAATTCCGGCGGAGGGCGTTGGTACTTCATATCACAGGATATTCCTAGTTTGGGTACCAATGTTTTCCAATCTGCATAAACATCCGCAGAGATACAATGTTATATAGAGATCTAATGTTTGGTTTGTATGATGTATGTTAGTACAATAAATACATTTCAATTTCAATGATCATGTAATCTTTTGCTTAAATACCAAATTACAATGTGTGAAAAATCCATGAGAATATTTAAATAAGCATAATGTTTTAGGTGCACTACGAAAGGTATGATGCTAAATTCAAAGATAGTCATGACAGTCTAACTTGGGATAACGCAGAAGAAGCTATCCAGAAATTCAAACACGAACACATATACCCTACCATAGTCAAAGGAGAGGTTGAAGGCAACATGGCCACTTGGCTTGAGAAACTGAGCAGGCATTCCTTTGAACCTTCCGATGATATGCCAGACACCAAAACTGATGATCAACCGAACAGTGATGATGAAGAGGATGATCAATGTGATGAAACTGAAAAAAGTGAAGGGGTATCTAACAAATGTGACGAAGCACTTGAAAAATGTGGTGACATTGAAAAAAGTGATAAAGTTATTGTGAAATGTTATGAAGAAATTGAAAAACATGATGTGGTATCTGAGAAATCTGAAGTAGTAAGTAAATGTGATGATGTAGCAAAAGAGTTAACTGAAAAAGGTGAGGTTAGTGATAAATGTGATGTTAAGAAAATGGATGTATAATAAAACTAGGTAGTATAATTGAGCGATAAAAAAGAAATAAATAATTAGTTATTGTTTATAAGTTGTGTATGATGTTATCAGTAAATTGTCTAAGTAAATATAATTAAAGTTATAAAAGCGTTATTATGTTAATAATATTGTTGTAAGCTTTAATAATGTTATATTTTAGCAATAAATTATAACTTTAAGAAGATTAGTATTAAGAAGAAATTATAGAACTAATGATGGGAATTTATTAGAAAAAAATGAAGAATTATAACTCCAAAAATAAGATACTAACCAATCTAACCATGAAGATTAGGAAACGATGGGATAAGTTTGAAGTTTTAAAAGTCTATTGTGTATCAAGTCAGTACACCTATAGCCTTTTAGAACCTGACCTTATGAATTAATGTATGTTGTACAAATACAAAACCATCTTAGTTGTTAGCTAATTCTATATAAAATAAACAAAATTGTATAAAAAAAATTCAATACCGTTTTACAGATAAAATTTATTTTCAATATGGCTACTTGTGGGAACACTAGTACAGAAAGAAAATACAATTACTATCAATAAACTTATGTTGAGCTGAGTTAAAAGACTAAACAGCTTAACATCAGTTTAGCGATAGACTTTTTTTCCAGGTTCTGTAAGTTTTTTTTACACCATATCTGACACGAGCATACGGGCCACCTGATGGAAAGTGGTGACCGTCTCTCATGAATACCTGCTACATCATTGGCGCTGTCAGTACGTTGTCGGCCTTTAAAGTGGAAATAAACCCGTTTATTGAAGGACCCCATGTGAATTCTCCAAGGGAAAACCGCGGAGGGTAGTTTAAGTTGCAAGTTCTAACGATCTTGGAACCGTGAAGTCGTGAAGAACCATCCATCCAGTTTGTGAGGCTATTATTTGGTTTTGCGGCGAGTAGTGGCGCTGGTAAAAATTGGCCGCATGTACCAATTAAACAGTTCATCTGTAATGGGGAGTGCCCCATTACAGACGGTAGAGCATGCATAAAGCACTACGTCCCTCCGCAAACTTACGGGATCCAATTTACCTGTAAGCTTGATATCTTGGAACAACGTCAACGTCGTAATTTTTCGTCCTATTAAACAACGTTCCGTTGTAACCTATCAAATGGTTGGAGTTGGTATTGAGACGCACCGGCCCAGAGATGAGAACAGAGGGCTTAGTCCGAGTGTGCATTTGCAAAACTCCCTACTCTCGAGCCGACAGTCATATCCATACAAAAATGTATGGTCATCCGAGAGACAACTGTCGGCTCGAGAGTAGGGAGTTCTAAAATGCAAGCTCGGACTAAGGGCTCAGTACTCCATGTGGATTCGGTCTTGTTCTTTTTAAAGTTAACAAAAGGTCCTTTAGTATGATGAGCTACGTTGATTCTTGGGTTTTCTGTTCTTAAGTCTATGTTTATAGCATCTGCTGATAATGTGTTATCAGTGCGTTGTTTCGTTTGTTATTTATTATTATTATTATTAATAGCCTGTAGTGTCCCACTGCAGGGCAAAGGCCTCCCTTCCTTCTCTCCAGTCGTCTCTATTTTGAGCAATGGCCTGCAGTTTGTTATTTATTTTCACTATTTTAATGAATTATTGTATTTATCTACATTAAAAATACAATTACTATCAATAAACTGATGTTGAGCTAAAAACACAAGAAACAGCATAACCTCAGTTTAATGATAGACTTTTTTTCCAGGTTCTGTAAAATAACAAAAGTTACTTTCGTATTGTAGCATACGCATTAACCCAATAAGGGATGGTGGCTTTATACTACTCTGGGGAGACCACAATATGAAAAAATTAGGTAAAAAATTAGGTAGGACGTGAAACATCTGCAGAAACGAAACACATGAAGAGCTAAGTTATTTTGAGACTTTGGTTTCCTGTTTATGGCAATCTGTTCGATCTCAGCACGTTGTATTTACCATATCTTTGTTGTCAATTAGCTTATGTTCGAAATAAAAAAGCACAATTACTATTATTACTATCAATAAACTAATGTTTAGCTAATTTAAAAGACAAAAAGTAGCTTAACCTCAGTTTAGTGATGGACTTCTTTTCAGGTTCTGTAAGATAGAAGAGACTTAGTTTTTCCTTTCGTAAGTCTATGTTTATGGCAATCTGCTCCTGATCAGCACATTGTTTCATTTTACTTTACTTCTGTCAATGAATTATTGTTCAAGATGGAACATTATATTTACTATCATTAAACTCACGTTGAGCTATGTTATAAGATAAAAAAGCTTAACTTCAGTTTAGTGATAGACTTTTATTTTCAGGTTCTGTAAATTACCATAAATATGCTAAGTTTTGTTGAGACTTGGGGTGCCTTGTTCTTAAGTTCATGTTTATGGCAACCTGCTCGGCAAGCACGTTGTATTTTTTGGTACTATAGCTTTGTCAATTAGCTAATGTTCAAAATAAAAAAGTAGCTTAACCTCAGTTTAGTGATAGACTTTATTTTCAGGTACTTAAAGATAACAAAAAAATTGCTAAGTTGTGTTGAGCATTGGGTTTCCTGTTCTTAAGTCTTATGTTTACACAATTACACATAATCTGCTCTTGATGTGTTTTCAGCGCGTGGTTTGGTTAAAAAAGTATCATTTAATATAACAATAAGTATCAACAGGTTTTATTGAAGTATTTTTTAATAACTCTATTCATAAAATTTAAAAATAAAATAAAATAAAATAAAATATCACAAATTATTAACTCTTAAAATGGAGCTTCAAAAGTCTTAGCAGAGTCTCTATGAATCAGCGTTGTTATCGTAAAAATCTGGGTTGCCGTATGTCACATTCTAATTTGCCGTATTTTAAGGGAAAAAATAGTAAAGTGCCGTATATAATTAAAATGGTTATTCTTCATTTGTTTCCTCCATAAAGGTTTCTTATCGTTTCTATAACTTCAGATCCATGTTTATCTAGTGTGTACTTGTCCTTGCTTCTCATTTTGTCACACATGTCGCGCGACACCTTAAACTTCGTACAGTTCCCTTGATTTTGAATAAGTTGTCTTGCTAATAGAGTTTTATTTATAGCTATATAATATTTATATAATATTTATTTACAGCCTAACGTTGAATATTAAATTTTCTAAAACATTTAGTAAAATTAAATGCGATCACTCGTTTGCTGTTAGACTTGAACTCAGGTGGATTTATTTTTTTTACTATTTGGTATACAAATAGTAAACATCACTTCAGCAACATCGTCTTTTAGAGATCACTTGAATTTATTGTCGTCAAATTTTTTTGCAAATTTTATAATCAAATCAAATCACTTTATTTCAGGTAACTTATTATATTACTAATACAAAGTATGTATTAATAATTGACCCATATTGATATATACCCTTTAACTGGTAGAAGCAATTTTGTGTCTCGGAAAAATAAAAACTCGTTTTTTGGGTTTATTGTGGGTACTTTAATAACTTTTATTTAAGAAAAAAAAAAAATCATATTTAGTGGAAGAAAAAAACATGGTGGCAATATCCTTGCCAATACCAGTATGAGCTCTGTTAAATTCTGTTCATGGATTTTCCTCTTGCGGTTGGTGAAATAATTTAAAACATGGATAAATACATTTTGCCACTTTACATCGTTCACATTCTATTTTAGACCTCTTATTATTTATTTTAGTGCTGCAATAGCGACACCTCTTATAGGTGTCAATTTCTATAGGCCAGTGATCACCTAATTTTTGATATCTTACTTCTTCTGGTACCCCATAAAGTCTTTTTTTTTTACTGAAAATACTCTCATGAAGAAACTTTTGCACACTTGAAATCTCTTCTTTACGCTCAAGTAATACGTCACACTTACACCTGTTTTCTTCGTCTGGATTCCGCTACTTTTACTTCTCTCCGGTTCATACGGTGCTACAAACCTTGTCAGAAATAAGCATTATTGGCATCATTAAAAGTGTTTAGAATATTCTTGATTTTACAGAATTAAAAAGCCTGTACGCGCAACATCTTAGTAGTCATCGGCACTCCGACATCAGCTAAACGAACAATTCTTCTGACAAGTCCAGCTGCTTGTTCTGTAGTCAATATAGCCGACCTACTTAGCTTTCTTGTAGTCGAACCACTCGCTAGATGGTTGCGTAGGGTTCTTCTTGGGACGTTGGCCTGGCTGCAGCAATCAGCCTTGATAATTATTTCAGTCTTGAATCATATTGCCTTGTCCTAGGCTAAAAATAATTGCCATCATATGTAGAAAATAAGTATACTTATTATTATTCTTCAGAAGATATACCAGAATCACAGTTTGGGCATACGTAGGTCAATAAGTCTTGATTTTCCCTACATTTGGAATGGACCCAGTTTTTACATTCTTGGCATTGAACCCATTCTTCTCCAGAAAGCGAAGTTCTAGAGTAACTATCACAGCACACTAGACAATAACACTCTAAACTGACCTCTTCACTCTCATAATTTTCACTACTCGTTTGTAAAACCTGTCGTTTAACTGACTTTCGACGAAAGACGAAAAAAAAACTGATTTATCGGTATTTGTTCAAAATTCTTGAATGAAAATGAAATTTAACTACTTTTGCACTTATGTTTGTAATTTTTATCGCTGAAAACGGTAGTAGCAGGTTTTTTTAATCTCTTGTATTTTGTAATTAGGTGGGACTATAGGACAGTTTCGTTCGTCTGTTAAATTTCTCAAATACAAATATTGTGCTTTCGTTAAATCTATGTCAATTATAACGGATTAAAACTGAATACTTCTTGATCCGTTAGCATTTTTTTTGTTTTGTATCTTCAATAAGACTCTGTAATAATCTTTTCTTTTCAGAGTCAGCAGATCTTAACATTTCAATAAGCTTTACTTCCGTTCCTTCTCTCATTGAACGAAAGGTAATCCCTGAAGATAAACATGGTAAATGTGCTCAAATCCGTATTCACTGAGTAACATTGCATTTTTTCTTTTTTACTTGATTGTGATGAATCAGCGTAAGACACACATGGTCTCCCGCGTTTTCCAGAAGAAGTAGAAGGTCTGGTCTCACCAGTGAGTTCCGAGGTGGAAAAATTCACCACATATTCTGAATCTAGCCATGTACTGCTCTTCTTCAAAAGTGTTTCTTTCTTCCGTGAAGCTTGCTCCCATCTTGTATTGAAAGCTGGAATAATATAAATAAATAATGCTTTTCCTTCAAAACCGTCGAAATATTTTCGATTGTTTTTCGTCCCTCTATCAAGTATTATTACACGATTAGTACACTTGAAAGTAGATAATTTAGAGTTTAAAAAGGCTACTAGTTACACCAAACGGTCTGGTCCCAAACTATGGAATGATATAATTTGTCAATTATTCAACTTTTTATATAAGTACCTACTATCAACACATAAGAGTAGTGTACATCATTTTCCTCTAGCTCTAATAACACTTTGAAGGCGGTTTTTCATTGATTGAATAAGTTTATTAATCAGTTCTTGAGATAGCCTTTCCCAATCCTCCAGCGCTATCTTTAGCTCTGCGATGCTTGTAGGCGCCGGATTTCTGGCTCGTACCCTCCGTTTGAGTTGGTCCTATACATGCTCATTCGGATTGAGATCAGGACTTAATGCTGGCCAGTCCATGGTCCGAATAACAACTTCATCCATGAACTGACGAGATTCATGCTGTATGACACCGGGCATTGTCATGCATTAACATAAAGCCGTCCTCGATGAAGCCTTCTCATAAGGCAAGACATGATCCAAAAGAATGTCTTCCACATATCGCGCAGCAGTCAGACCGCCTCCTCGGCCTCCACCACGGATGAAAATGACTTCTGTTTTTCCTTCTAGCGAAATGCCCGCCCACCCCCGTAGGACACGGTTTCGGCAAAACAGCACTGCGCAAACCGCTCGCCTGGACGTCTGTAGACCCGAGCTCCCCTAACACTGCCATGTAGACACACTCTGGTTTCGTCAGTGAACAGGACTGACCGCCATTGCTCAGCACTCCAATTAATGTGTTCGCGAGCAAATTCAAGGCGCGCTTGTCGGTGAGCTGTGGTCAATTTTGGGCCTCTGGCAGGCCGTCTTGAAACGAGGTTAGCTTCTCTTAATCTTCTTCTGATTGTCTGACCATTGACTGACAGACACTTTCGATTCGATTCGGTTGCTCACGAGTGTAGTTACGCCAAACGGTCTGGTCCCAAACTATGGAATGATATAATTTGTCATTTTGTGTTCAACTTTTTATATAAGTACCTACTATCTACACTACACATACGAGTAGTGTACATGATGTACATCATTTAGTTAAAATTTCAACTAATCCATAATATTAAATAGGGATCAGGTTAATTATGTGTAAAACACTTTAGAGAGAAGAAACAAATCAACTTTATTTATAAATATTAATGAAACGAAAAACAATCCAAGGCCATACGGCCCAGAAGCCATGTTTGGCACCTGCGCAGAATGTAGAATTATAAATCCCAATACTTTTTTTGTTTCCCTTGTGAAAACAAAATTTTATTTACCCTTTTGGCTTGCAATCTGCTTCTCTGCTGTGTAAGGAACTGTGCGGCTTTTGAAAAAGACCTCTTCCACCACCACCAGCACGTATTGGTTCCATCGGTACCAGAATTACATTATTTTCGCCAGTTTCCGGCAATGTGGCAACTGACGAACTTCCACCACCACCTCTAGCACCACGACTGCGTCCTCGGCTAGCTCGAGCACCTCGTGTGAGAACACGTCGTCTTTCATTAAGCCATGCAAACAAAAAAAAAAGTGTGTCATTTTAACAAGGAATAAACCAAAAAAATACAACGTAAAACGACTTTAACTTCTCCACATTCTTTTCTGACATCATTTTGACTAGGTTCCAGATGTACTCAATAGGGTTGAAGTCGCAGTTGTACGGTGGCAATCTAACGACCTCATTCGTTAGATTGCCACCGTACAACTGCGACTTACTGAACCACTGAACACGAGGTTTCGGAGCCGATTTTAAGGAATAATCACTCATTCTTCTATCAGGGCCTGTTTTAGTGCCCTGAAGGTGGTAGGTGGTGGGTCTGCGGCTTCTGACTAGCCTTCAGGAAATGGTCTATTTTGGTTGAGCACATTTGTTCGTCTGTTGATAGTCTCTGTTCTATTGTTATGCTGGTGTGATGTCATACCACCGGGCGATGCGGCTTTTGGGTGCGAAGCCGGGGCGTTCGATTAAATGAGGTGGCCCTGCTCAAACTAGAAGCCTCTGGCTTCCTGATAGAGAGACGATCATTCCTTGCCAAGAATCCCCATCTTGTTTGTGTGCCATATCTCAGGAATCTTCAAATTCTATTTTACAGCGCATTCATAAGCCAAGCGACGAACATCTTTAGTGCCTATGCCGTGAAAGATTTTTGCAAGTGTCAGTGAATACTCGCAGAGAGAAGTTTCTTGTTCTTTGTTTAACACTAATCTGGGAGTGCCGTAGCCAAATTTTATCGACTCCGGATTTTCCTTAAACCGCTCCATGAATCTCTTCAATGAAGTTCTGCTAATCTCATAGTCACGACAAACTTGCCTTAGTGATTTCGTTACATTTGCGACTAAATCAGCCTGGAAATTTACATCACCATGCAATGTCACATATTTAGCTCAGTACTTAATAAATAAAAAAATATTATATACTCTATCTTCTTTAATTATTATACAGGGTGTTTGGAAGGGAGCTGTACATACGCCTAGGGTAGAAACTAGGGATAGTCTGCTACCTACCCCCGCCCATTATATTGACCTTGGCCTCAAGGTTTTTTTTTAATTTATTATTATTTTTTATTTGACTTTTTTATGATTTTTTGACTAAAACTACCTGTAGCTCAAAATCTATCCATGGGACCGGTCGGCTAATGGTCTTGTTTTAATCGTTAGAGTCTTAGGGTCCTGCAAAAAATTATTTTACACCAGAAAATTGTGGAGAAGAAAAGTTATGGGGCCTGAAGTACCGTAGTAAGGTAAAGAAATAATTTTAAGGGCAACTTTCTATGGGGTTTAAAAAAAAACTAACAGGGTTGGAGTTCTTCTGATTTTTTTAAAACATCCTCAGTCCATGCCCTTTCTAACGATATGCTAAAAGTGTAATTATCACTTTTAGTTTTAAAGTTATTAATTAATTTCCGCCACTACAAGTGCATCACGATTCTTGTAATTCACATTTTCAGTGTCCCACAAACACTCATGACATCGATAAATCTCAATAAAGTTTATTAAGTCAGCAGAACCAAATTTTTGAGACATCGTTCAGGATCTAATTTCGATATTCCAACCAATACTGGATCATTTAGCGCGAATCTTTTGCGGATGCCTACGCACGCTTTACTCATAAAATTTCGGCATTTCCTTTTGAAATCCTTTTTCTTCTCTGTTACTATTTCATTTGGCGAAAACTGTTTAGATACTCCCAAGCCAAGGCGGATGTCGAGAATTTTTGCTCCTTCAGAACTGCCCACAAATCTTGTTTTTCTGACTCTCCTAGAAGCACCTTCACCATGTCTCTTTATCACCACTCTGTCAGCTATCATTTTTGCATCACACAGAACACAAACTGCTCGATACGGGTCTTTAGGGTCACGACGCAGCCAAGTTTTGAAACTACTGTCTCTCAACCACTCATCCCTGAATTTTTGTTTATAATGTAGGTACCTACCTTTTTTGTTTTTTTAGGAGTTGATGGTCCGCTTGGATTATCTTTATCACTATCGTCAGTCAGGATAACAGTCCTAACTGTAATCCTTCAAGTATTCTTTGAGATTCCTAAGAAATTGTTGGAAAATTTGTATGATAACTAACAACATGTAAGCTATGTATCGCATATTGACTGCTGTCTTCTAGAGCGAACAGTAATTTAGCCAGCTCTTCTACTGATTATCATTAAAGTTTCTTATTATCGGTTTGTTTATATTGACTGCATGACTATTAAATAGATAGCATTATCAAATTTCCAAAACGACACGGTATAATTTTGACCAGTGAATATTATAGAATCAGTGGTACATATCATTGTTTT
Source organism: Ecliptopera silaceata (assembly GCA_932527185.1). Classification (NCBI taxonomy): domain Eukaryota; kingdom Metazoa; phylum Arthropoda; class Insecta; order Lepidoptera; family Geometridae; genus Ecliptopera; species Ecliptopera silaceata. The sequence continues at coordinate 1,638,894 of OW052210.1, forward strand.
CGGATTTAAAAACGTCGTATTTTATTGAATGTATTAGGTTTATTAGGCGTTCTTCTCTATTAAACGCATTGGGAAATAACCCGTTTCTGATCCAGTTACCATCCATATTTTGAATTTTGGCCAGATAATTTCCGACGCGAATCTCCGTAGGCAATTCTTCAGGTTGAAGGTATATTATGCTACGCGGCAATTACGGTTTTAGTGACATGTATAACGCGTCGCCACTGAAGGATGGTATCAATATCATTAATGATCTATTCTTACACACGGACAATTATGTTACTCGGCAATAACGGTTTTAGTGACATGTATAACGCGTCGCCACTGAAGGATGGCATCAATATCATTAATGATCTATTCTTACACACGGACAATTATGTTACGCGGCAATAACGGTTTTAGTGACATGTATAACGCGTCGCCACTAAAGGATGGCATCAATATCATTAATGATCTATTCTTACACACGGACAATTATGTTACGCGGCAATAACGGTTTTAGTGACATGTATAACGCGTCGCCACTGAAAGATGGCATCAATATCATTAATGATCTATTCTTACACACGGACAATTATGATACGCGGCAATAACGGTTTTAGTGACATGTATAACGCGTCGCCACTGAAGGATGGCATCAATATCATTAATGATCTATTCTTACACACGGACAATTATGTTACGCGGCAATAACGGTTTTAGTGACATGTATAACGCGTCGCCACTGAAGGATGGCATCAATATCATTAATGATCTATTCTTACACACGAACAATTATGATACGCGGCAATAACGGTTTTAGTGACATGTATAACGCGTCGCCACTGAAGGATGGTATCAATATCATTAATGATCTATTCTTACACACGGACAATTATGTTACGCGGCAATAACGGTTTTAGTGACATGTATAACGCGTCGCCACTGAAGGATGGCATCAATATCATTAATGATCTATTCTTACACACGGACAATTATGTTACGCGGCAATAACGGTTTTAGTGACATGTATAACGCGTCGCCACTGAAGGATGGCATCAATATCATTAATGATCTATTTTTACACACGGACAATTATGTTACGCGGCAATAACGGTTTTAGTGACATGTATAACGCGTCGCCACTGAAGGATGGCATCAATATCATTAATGATCTATTCTTACACACGGACAATTATGTTACGCGGCAATAACGGTTTTAGTGACATGTATATCGCGTCGCCACTGAAGGATGGCATCAATATCATTAATGATCTATTCTTACACACGGACAATACAGACACGCATAGCTACACATTGTGCGTTCTCACTTTCAGGGTCTCATCACCGTTGTGAATCTTTCCAGATACGAAATAAAAGATTGAATGATAAAATAATGGAAGTTGAATAAATATTATTTATTTATATCCTTATGGATTTAGCGAAAATCACTTCTTACTCTACTCAAATGACGTCCTTCTAGTCGTAAACATTCTTCCAATCTTTCCTTCATGTCGTCTTCATATGATTCGGAAAATGAGTCATTTACAGAATTCAGTTGAAAAGAAAAGAAAGAAAGAATGAAAAGAAATAGCTGGGATATCAATGATTTTTGCCTTGAAGCCGTGTGTTATATTATAAATATAGTATAATATATTATAAATAAGCCAAATCACACAACCAATCAGGATTTAAAGTTAAGGGACCTCTCAATGCTTTTCCGCCAATTTCCGCCAGAAATATTCATTGATTGAGAAAAAAAATCGTTCAGGTGTCGATACTTAGTCACCTTACTTCTGTACAAAACAGTAAATCTTCTTATTCGCTTTCGATGTCATCAAGGAATTGTTTGGATTGCCTGTGAAAACATCTCTTTGTATTTAGACAACAATGTTTCGTAAGCATTGTTTCTTTTATCATGGTCATGATATTCTTTGCACTTGACATTCCACAGACGGTAATTCTCTGTACAATTGAATACATTCGCAGATAAACCTCCTTAACTTTTGGTTTCTCTTTTTCCGTCGTTTTGCATGACTCCTCGTGACGACGAACCACAGACTGAAAAATATTGCGCTATAGAGACCCTGTACGATGCAATGGAAAAACATGGTGAGATAAAAATTAAACTAGCTCAAGCTTTCGCAATCATGGAATTTCAATATTATCCCTAAACCGTTTAGAGGCCGCCTAACAAATGCAAACATGAGGGAAGCCAAGCCATACTCTTTTTTTCCCAAATTACTTTTAACATTCCACAAAGCAGGTAAATCACGAAATAATTGAATGCACTCGATAATGAATTCTCGTTCCTTTTCTTTCGCTGAAGTTTTTTGTGCCATTTTCGCTGCAAAAATTCACGCGTGCGTACCTACTAGGCATGAGACAGATATATCAAAACGAAACTGAAATCCGTTTGCAGTCAGAAATCGTATTGCATCGATATTCCAATATGAGAAAACCGTTTTTAGAAAACGCACGATGATAACGCAAACTGCAAACTATCTTATCCGAACGAAACCAAACCGAACCGACGTGAGTTTAGTTTTGCACCGAAAACGAAAACCAAACACAAACTGCAAACGAACAAAATCTAAATCTACTTAAAGTTTTAGTTTTCTATAGTTTTGATACGCATTCGTGATTTTAGTTTTGCACCGAAAACTAAAAACCGTTTTTTAAAAACGATTTTTGAAATCGATTTCAAAATCTGAAATCGGTTTTGTATCGGTTTGTGAAAAAATCCAAAAACGCCCATGCCTAGTACCTACGGGACCGCTCCGAACTATAGACTAAAAAATATTGGGGAACATACCCATACAGAAGACACAATAAATAAATATTGAGCAATCTTTAAAAGTCCTCTATCTTTTACTCAATCATTGCGCAATCTTCAATATTAACCCTTAACGGTCATTTATATTGCACAATTCGCAATATTGTGCAATATAAATGACCGTTTAGGGGCCACCTTAGACCTCTGCGAGGAATATATATTTCTGCGAATTTTTTATTGCAATGTTCGACTATAGGAGCTATTTTATATACCTTTCGCTCATATCCGCGAATGCAGTCGGTCAATTCATCTTTATCGACGGAATGTAAGAATTGCAATAATAAAATAAATCTATTTTTACTCATAATCTTTTGTAAAGCATGGCATACCCAATACTCCGGTCGTCCAATATTCATCCCACCTACTGTTACATAATGACATCAAAATAAATATGGAGAATATTTTTTACAACTCACCCTGTAGTCTCATATCAATATATACAATAATACAGTTGTAAGCTCATTCAAGGTTTCCATTTCCACTGCACTTGGCAAATTTGGAGCCACTACACTCTCAATTACAATTTCTGATATAAGCGTCTGTAGACTACAGACGCTGGACTATTCAATGGCATATAAGTACTACTACTCGTACTAGGTCTTGACGCATAATTGTTACTTGGTCTTGACGAATTGTCACTGGCATGTGCGTTTGTGTTTGGTATGTGTATTAAATGGAATATATAAAAAAAATATTACTGTCATATTTCCGTATTTCAAATCGTGTAGTCGACATTTTAGACGAGGAGAGCTTCAGAAGTTAAGGTTTCCGATTCATTTGGTAGAATTCCTCCATAATCTACATAGCCTCAATATTTATCGGTTTTTTAATCGTATCTTAGTTCTGTTCTAATTGACATCGAATCAAAAAGAAGGGCTACATTTTTAAAAGAGGCGTCGCGTCCTTTGCTGCAGTTTCGGTAGGCAGGGTTTAAAACCATCTGGCGAATGTTAAAACTTCCACACCGCTACAATGACAAGTGCGGAATTTGTTTGAAAAAACTATATGTCGTGAACAATTTTTTAAATTATATAAATTTAAGATTTCTAATACTTTTTCCATCTTAGGACATCCAATCAATTCAATGTTAAACGAGGCATATCCTAATAAATCTGAAAGTTTTTTTTCCACTGTACCTACTTTATATAACCATAGGTATTGTTTATTTTTTCATCTTAATTTTTGTTTTATTACATTATCATAACAAAGGTCGGTAGAAAATTTTTAAACTGTAGCCCATGAATATTTTTTTCACAAAATGCAATTTCCCTAGTTTTATTACCCCTAAATAATAACCAATCAGGTAGTTTTACATGTAATAATATTACTTAATTCGTATATAAAGCATAGATTGCAATTTCTTTAAAATAAATAGTGCTGACAACTGGAAATCCATCAATATCAATTAAATATCTAGCAGTAGTAAAAGCCATAATGTAAAGGTTAATACATGGTTAAGTAAAGGTTAGTACTACACAGCTAAACTTTTATTCCTTCGCTTAAACTTACCAATAATACATTAATCAACAAGTTACCCGCTCGTTCTGTAAAGTTTTCTGTAAAGCACTCAACTGGAGTCTGAATCAATAGATAAATCCACTCACTCACTTCCGCATTTATATCACCAAAAGTGTCTTCTTGGTGGGATGTTAGTGCATACCACAACTGTAGTACTGCACGCACTTCTATATCAAAGAAGTTGCTTTGCTGGTTTGAAAGAGACGAGCGAGTACTGAATTCACATCTCCATAGAGTTAAACTATAATGCCCCCATGCTAAAGTATTTACAGAATTCGGTAAAATAAAACGTTTAGTATCATTATGTGATAGACATGTTTTGTTGATTTTCTGAGTGAAAATTACATGCTTTATTGACTTAAATCTATACATATGTGAAAATTGAATATTTTTATCAAAGAGAAACGTCTTATAGTTGTCCATTGTAAGTTTTTTAGTAACACACTTGTTTACTCCTCTAGCCTTTGTTATGATTCTATTCTCAACCAGCATTGCATACATTTTCGATGTAAGCCCACAACTCTTTGAAGATTTTACCGTTATTTTCATCTTTAAATAATCCTACTCTTTTCTTATTTACAAGTAAAAAATTAAATACATTATCTGGTGCATAATCAGATGTATCGAAGTAGGTATGAATGTCATCTTTAATGTCCCTATAAAAATCGTTAGTAAATATTTGGTAAACAAACCAAACTGTCTGTATCTGTGTATAACAAATTGATGTTGGTTTGAAATTTATTTTTCATGTAATTAAAATGGAAATCATACATCAAAGTTTTGGAAATATCTAAAACACACAATCCTAAATAGATGGGTTTGTTGTACATCAATTTTGTTTTACGAAGTTGTATTGCAACTAAATCTTTTGAAAATATAGAAAGACTATGAAATTCAGGTCTTGCTATTAAACTTTGAGCCCCTTGAATCTTCCCTCGATTTTCCCAGTGAGTGAGCAATTTAACATTTACCCGTTTCTCAATGTTTTCCATTGTTTTTCCAAAGATTGCATTGTTCATAAGCTTATAGAAATCTTTTTCGAAATCGGATTTGGCTTTGGTTCTTTGATTTGTATTTAATTCTATATACTTGTTTAACCACGGACTTTGATCAAATTTTAAAATTCTACGAATTTGTTTTATTTTTAACTTCATGTTTAAGCATTGTATTAAATTTCTGTAGTGTATTACGTAGTTACTTTTATTATTTCGATTTGGAACTAGTTTAAAGTCTTTTGTATTTCCTATACAAACATTTTCTGGACAGAGTGGAAAATCAGAATGTAAACCATGTAGGTTATCAGGATATTCTAAATCTACTTCCAAAATATAACCGATTTCAGAATCGATTGTAACTTTAAAATTTGTCTCAATATCAAGTATCAACCCACTGAAAACCCCCAACAGGGACACTGTGACATAGCCCAACCATACAAATTATTAGCATCAAGATAAATTAAATATGATTTCGGTTTATTTTTATCGTAATCATTCATAAAGTGATTAGCTTTCGCATATCGATGACTGCACTGTGATACTCCACCTCGAATACCAGATTTAATAAAGGCAATTTTATCAAAATCTGTTAAGAACTCAAACTCTATTTTTGTGTATTTTAACATCGCATCCCAACTTAAACCTGGTGCTGTATAATAATGTGCAGGATCCAAACCATATGTGTTCATACAAACAATTCTAAAGTTTTCAAAAATGTCACTTATCAATAAAACATCTGTCTTGAAATACAAATCAGAATAATCACTCATAGAACGACATTTAATGCTGCCAGACATCTTTAGCATGTTCATAGTCTTCATTTGAAACGCTTGTATTTGTTATTGAACTAAAGAATTGGTTTTGTGTAGGAAGATATTTTTGTTTGAGACTCTATCTTGATAGAATGAGTAGGTAGTGTATGCTACACTACCTACTCATTTTTTCCTGATGGATTTGAAACCATATAGCAAATGCTCTTACTTCCACACCGCTACAATGGCAAGTGCGGTATTTGTTTGAAAAACATTTATGACGACAACAATTTTGTAAATTATTTAAATTTAACATTTCTAATACCTTTTCCATTTTCGGACATCCTATCAACTCGATGTTAAATGCAGCATAACCTAAAATATCCAAGAGTTTTTTTTCTACTGTACCTCCTTTAAAAAGCCATAGGTATTCCTTATTTTTATCTAAATTATTAATTTTATTGATTGCATCTTCATAGCAAAGGTCAGTAGAAAAATTTTTAACCCGTGAATATTTTTTTCACAAAATTTTATTTCCCTAGTTTTGCCCCTCATTATTAGCCAATCGGGTAATTTTATGTGTAATAATATAATTTCATTTGTATATAAATCATATATTCCAATTTCTTTAAAATATATTGTGCTAGTGACTGGAAACCCGTCAATATCTATAAAGTAAAGAAAGTAAAGTAAAAGTTTTATACAACTAAGCTTCTATCCCCTCACTTAAACATACCAATAGTGTGTTTATCCACAAGTTACCCACACGCAGTGTTGCCGCTACCTAAATTTGGTCCTACCGTACACAAGTGGGAAAATTACCGTTTGTGACAGAAAAATACCGTACTCTCTAAATAAAACATTGATTTATATATAAAACACTACTTCTACTCTTCTCTTCCAAATAAATCTACGACGTTTCTCACGGCATCTTCATTTGCTTCATTCGGCTTGTAGTATGAAGACGGGTTTTTAATTTTTGTAATCATTTCGGGTGTTGGCTTAAAATTTACGCAACTTTCATTCGGGTTTCTACGAATGCATTGTTTTGCCAAAAGCGTCCCATTGATAGTGGATGTTATGAGCCGGTTTCGAGATTTTGTTTTTAATAAATTAACGGCGCTAAAGATTCTCTCAGAATCGGCATTTGCGTGTGGCAAAGAAAGAACTTCAAGAACTTTCGCCAAATTTAAAAACAATGGTTCGCACCGCCATAGACAATATAATGCTGCACACACAATCAGGCCACTGACAGCTTTACACAGTTGACATTGACAGTTGGCACTTGGTAACAATCTCAACAAGTCCTGTGAAAGTACTTTTTTTTTATGTGATGAAATTACCGTATTTTAGCGTACGGTAGTAACCACTAGACCGTATACCGTACATTGTGCAATTGGGAGACCTAATTACCGTATGAAACGGTAATTACCGTACTTATGGCAACGCTGCCCACACGTTCACTTAAGTTTTCCGTGTAACACTCAACTGGAGCCTGAATTAGTAGAGAAATCCACTCCTTCACTTCCACGTTTATATTACCGAAAGCGTCTTCTAGGTAGGTAGGATGTTAGTACATCCCACAAGTGTAGTACTGCGTACACTTCTGCATCAAAGAAGTTGCTGCTTTGATAGAGACTGGTGAGTACCTTATTCACATCTCCATATAGCTTCACAAGTGGTATAGGACGCGTCCACATCTGCAACAACCTATTGGTTGTGACATAATTTATCCACTCTTGCTTGATCTCGTTTATCATGATAACGTATAAGTTAAGCAGGTTATCATTAGAACCATTCATGGTGATGAATCTCAATCACACACACACACTGCAATTAAAAAACATGTGATTTATATGAGGGGTAGGAGCTTTGATCATTCAAGTTAGGAGTCTTCATTCAGAGTTGTTTAGCTCTTCGAAATCGATGATCCATGATCTACCGCTTGGTCCTCTATTGATGAGACTAATCTTAGTTGATTGTAATCATGTATACATTTCTTCATTCAAATCGTCGAATCTAGAAGATAGTGTAAGGATGAATCCATTCTCCAAGTATGCTATAGTTTGCATCTTGGATTTGTCAAACTTTGAGGGGGCCCTTTTAACCTCTATAATTCTATAGGGTTTGTTGAGTTCTAAGTCGCCTACTTTTACCCAAGTCTTCTTGCCGCAAAGTTTGAGATTGGATAAAGCTGGACTTTTAGATGACATGTTGAAACACTTACAGTCTTTGATTTAGCAGATGCTTGGAGAACACTGGCTGGCTGGTATACACTTTGTGATGGAACTGACATTCAAAGTTTTTTGTTGTGGTATTTATACTAGCACTCTGGCGGGGTTCTCATAGGAAATGAATATGGTCAAAGATAGATAGATAGATAACACTTTATTGCACAAACAGAAAATACAAAAAGAACATCTTAGAAATAACTAAACAATAACAGTTCTAGTGAAATGGTATGGTCTAAATTCAACTAGTTGGATAGATAAAGAAAACAAGATTGAATAATACAAGTATTTATTTCTACAATAAACTTAAAAATATGAGTACATGTTTTATTTATAACTAGATTATTAAAAACTTAAAAATATGAGTACTTGTTTTATTTTAATAACTTGATAGATATCTTCTATCTTGATAGAATGAGTAGGTAGTGTATGCTACACTACCTACTCATTTTTTCCTGTTGGATTTGAAACCATATAGCAAATGGTCTTACTTCCACACCGCTACAATGGCAAGTGCGGTATTTGTTTGAAAAACATTTATGACGACAACAATTTTGTAAATTATTTAAATTTAACATTTCTAATACCTTTTCCATTTTCGGACATCCTATCAACTCGATGTTAAATGCAGCATAACCTAATATATCCAAGAGTTTTTTTTCTACTGTACCTCCTTTAAAAAGCCATAGGTATTCCTTATTTTTATCTAAATTATTAATTTTATTGATTGCATCTTCATAGCAAAGGTCAGTAGAAAAATTTTTAACCCGTGAATATTTTTTTCACAAAATTTTATTTCCCTAGTTTTGCCCCTCATTATTAGCCAATCGGGTAATTTTATGTGTAATAATATAATTTCATTTGTATATAAATCATATATTCCAATTTCTTTAAAATATATTGTGCTAGTGACTGGAAACCCGTCAATATCTATAAAGTAAAGAAAGTAAAGTAAAAGTTTTATATAACTAAGCTTCTATCCCCTCACTTAAACATACCAATAGTGTGTTTATCCACAAGTTACCCACACGTTCACTTAAGTTTTCCGTGTAACACTCAACTGGAGCCTGAATTAGTAGAGAAATCCACTCCTTCACTTCCACGTTTATATTACCGAAAGCGTCTTCTAGGTAGGTAGGATGTTAGTACATCCCACAAGTGTAGTACTGCGTACACTTCTGCATCAAAGAAGTTGCTGCTTTGATAGAGACTGGTGAGTACCTTATTCACATCTCCATATAGCTTCACAAGTGGTATAGGACGCGTCCACATCTGCAACAACCTATTGGTTGTGACATAATTTATCCACTCTTGCTTGATCTCGTTTATCATGATAACGTATAAGTTAAGCAGGTTATCATTAGAACCATTCATGGTGATGAATCTCAATCACACACACACACTGCAATTAAAAAACATGTGATTTATATGAGGGGTAGGAGCTTTGATCATTCAAGTTAGGAGTCTTCATTCAGAGTTGTTTAGCTCTTCGAAATCGATGATCCATGATCTACCGCTTGGTCCTCTATTGATGAGACTAATCTTAGTTGATTGTAATCATGTATACATTTCTTCATTCAAATCGTCGAATCTAGAAGATAGTGTAAGGATGAATCCATTCTCCAAGTATGCTATAGTTTGCATCTTGGATTTGTCAAACTTTGAGGGGGCCCTTTTAACCTCTATAATTCTATAGGGTTTGTTGAGTTCTAAGTCGCCTACTTTTACCCAAGTCTTCTTGCCGCAAAGTTTGAGATTGGATAAAGCTGGACTTTTAGATGACATGTTGAAACACTTACAGTCTTTGATTTAGCAGATGCTTGGAGAACACTGGCTGGCTGGTATACACTTTGTGATGGAACTGACATTCAAAGTTTTTTGTTGTGGTATTTATACTAGCACTCTGGCGGGGTTCTCATAGGAAATGAATATGGTCAAAGATAGATAGATAGATAACACTTTATTGCACAAACAGAAAATACAAAAAGAACATCTTAGAAATAACTAAACAATAACAGTTCTAGTGAAATGGTATGGTCTAAATTCAACTAGTTGGATAGATAAAGAAAACAAGATTGAATAATACAAGTATTTATTTCTACAATAAACTTAAAAATATGAGTACATGTTTTATTTATAACTAGATTATTAAAAACTTAAAAATATGAGTACTTGTTTTATTTTAATAACTTGATAGATATCTTCTATCTTGATAGAATGAGTAGGTAGTGTATGCTACACTACCTACTCATTTTTTCCTGTTGGATTTGAAACCATATAGCAAATGGTCTTACTTCCACACCGCTACAATGGCAAGTGCGGTATTTGTTTGAAAAACATTTATGACGACAACAATTTTGTAAATTATTTAAATTTAACATTTCTAATACCTTTTCCATTTTCGGACATCCTATCAACTCGATGTTAAATGCAGCATAACCTAATATATCCAAGAGTTTTTTTTCTACTGTACCTTCTTTAAAAAGCCATAAGTATTCCTTATTTTTATCTAAATTATTAATTTTATTGATTACATCTTCATAGCAAAGGTCAGTAGAAAAATTTTTAACCCGTGAATATTTTTTTCACAAAATTTTATTTCCCTAGTTTTGCCCCTCATTATTAGCCAATCGGGTAATTTTGGGTCCGTGGGTTACGCCCCCGGTGTGTTTTGCCCCCGTGGTGGAAGCCCCCGATTTCGTTTTAGTACTATAATATTTATTAGTTAAATATTTTTATCAAAAGTACAGTCAGATAGCAAAGTGTAACCTATTATAAAAAATGTCTAAGTCATGGTTCATTATTAAAATCAAAATCATAGTTTATTATTATAAATCTTTATTAACAATGTCGGTGTAACAAACGTTTGCTTATCTAATAATAGGTACTAATGGGTAATAATAGGTAATACGTAGGTACTTAATATGTAATAAAAATTAAATTAAATGTCTAATAAATAATAATAGGTATCTACGTAAATACAACTTTGATAACAAATAAAACCAAACATTAAAATAAAGCAACAATAACATGCAAAATCACAGATACGAAATTAAAAATCACAGTTTAAAATTAGGATTATTTTAAGTACTTATATACTATTTACGTACTAAGTATATAGGTAGGCATCTACTTAAATATTTAGAAGATTGGTAACAGAATGTTCAAACACTAAAATATAATAAAAACAATTAACATTTAAAATCACAGATAACAAAAGTAACAAAAGAAGAAAAACATAGTAAAAATATTAGGATGATTTGAATTTTGTAATTAAATTATGTAATTTAAGTCATTTATATGCAGTGACTATGGAGGTTACAACATTGATATAGATATAAAATTAAAATGTAGTAATTATGTAACAATAAACATGCAAAATCATTATTTTTAAGCTAAGTAAGTAGGTGATTATTTTTGCTTGACTTGCACATACGGACGGATTTGTTCCAAAAACTCCATAATTGTAATTTGTTTCTTTTCATATTTGTCTGTCAGCTTAGCAATGAGTTTGTCATTGATTATTGAAGATTTTTTCCTTTTACATATAGGACTGTCATTTCTTCGTAATCTGAAAGTATAAGATAAAGATTATTTACTAAGAGTAAAAAAAATGAATTACTGATATATTAAGCGTTATGTAAGTAATCAGCATTTTACCTCACTAGACCTGTGCTATACGTAGAAATATCAGTTGTTATAATTTCCAAAAACGATAATAATGATGGTTTTCGGCCCAGATAGCACTGAAGCCGTTGATTCCAGGCCTCCACTAAATTTGTGGTTCTATGTCGTTCTTTATAGCAACACCACTTTGAGATCATCCCCGGAGGCTCAAGCCATTGTTCAACGAAATAATCGTTGAATTGGGTGACTTTTTCATCGGGAATACTGAAAACAAAAATTATGATATATATGACATGTCGTATATACCTAAGCATTATTTTTATTTTTGCGTACTTATAAAAACAATCTATGAGCTGTTAAAACTTTAAAATAAAATGAAAATTAAAATTACCTGTTTTCCATTACGGAAAGCCAACCATCTTCTATATCTTCTTTAGGAAGAAATGCTAGACAGGTGCACAGTTTCACATACAATGTTGTTTCTTCGTGTGTCAATAAACCTAAAGACTTCGCTTTTCTGTAAATGGCTCTTTGGAAGTGAACATTACAGCCATGTATTGTGACCGCTGGCAATACCTCTTTTATTGCCAGCATTGTAGCTAATTCAAAATCTACAGTGAATTTCATGGGGCTGAAGTCCGGCACAGCTTCTTTAATTTTTTTAAACATGACTTCATATGTACTTTTTTCTTTATTAACTAGTAGCACATAAAATATAGGCACAATATTGGTTGCTTGTGCATCACTTCCCATATCTCCATGAATGGTAAATATTTGGTAAAATGGACCTGGACAACAATCAAATGTACCATCCCCGAAGTAGTGTTGTATATTTTTGATGTGTTTTAAAGCCTGTGCTGATACGAATACTATAATTCTGTTGTCGTTCTCACAGTAATCAACTAATAGATATTTTTGAAAAATCTCAGGTATAATGACTTCAGCTGGATTACGAAACTGTGTCTTTTCTACATTTAAGGCTTTCTTTCGAGAGTTGTATAACTGTTGCTTGATATTATTGAATTTGGGTATGTATTCATCGAAGGCTGTGTCTGTGTTTTTTAACTCGGCAAATTTTGTTTCAAATTTTTGTTGTATAGAGCTCGAGAAACTCGTTTTCACTTCCTTTTTTAATTTTTCCATAACAACTCTAACTTCATTTTTCATTAAGTTAGGTTGACACTCAGCATTATGACACTTTTGGATTTGTACATTGTCACTTTCCTCACTTAATTTTATAGAACCACTACACTTGCCATGTCTTTTATTTACGCATGTCCACACACTCGACTTATTATTTTTCCTATGAAGATTATAAGCAAATCCGACATGTAGTAACGTTCTTCCACCTAGTTTATTTGAAATTATTTTGTAATTGGTTTGTGCTAAACCCCGTGAAGGACCTGGACTTGCCATTTTGAGTTAACATGACCGACTAAACTTTCTTATCAGTAACATATTGCAACTATGTGGGAAAGGGATAGAAATAGTGCCCATCGCTATGTTTGCTATTTTCACTGTCCGTCACCCTGGACTCTATTGTTTTCAACCCTATCTTTCCCTTTCTTTGACTACCTATCTCTTTCTTTTAGAATTCGATCTGGCTATTGTGTAAAACCAGTTTGGCCGGGCACGGGCGCCTCGTTTAGACAAAGTACAAAGTAATGCATCTAAAGTAAATAATTGTAATATAGTAATAAAGTGAATATCCTTGTAGCATGTTTATAGTATCCAATATTGTGTTAGTTAGAATACTTATTTAGTAAGTTTGTCTACGTATTTGGTTCCGAAACACTTTTTTCATCGTCTGTATCTAGTAAAAAATATTTTTATTTCGGCGAAATCAACTATAATAACTTAATTTAAAATCGGGGGCTTCCACCACGGGGGCAAAACACACCGGGGGCGTAATCCACGGACCCTGAAATTCAACGCTTTTCGATGTGGTATTTATATCAACACTGACAAGGTTCTCATGGGAAAAATAATAAATGCTCAACCACATTTTTTAATATAAATCATTTAACGAATGTGTTATATGTGGTATTCATATCAGCACTCCAACACACGGTTTCCCGATGGGAGAATAATAAATGCTCAACCACATTTTATTCTATAAATTATGGGTAGGTGTGATAAGAGCTTCAATCATTTTATGCGATGTACTTTTGACATTTTAGATAAACATCCTGCTCCTTCGATTTCACAATGTCTTTTAAGATTTCGGTTAAGGCGACGGGTAGGGTGAAATTTTTCATAATAAATAAAAATGTCAATAACTTCCAAGTTTATTATTTATTTATTATATCTATACACACGTTAAACTTGTAACACGGCATAGTTTTTGCCGTGGTGGTTAAACTCTAGACAGTCAGCGTGGCAACGTCACAATTTCAATTTCAACAAAAATGCTGACAACGGCGCAAAACACATAATGAGCCGCGCACAGTTCGGATAGTCAAACTCTAAAGCAGTGCCTTATGTATATTTGCGAGCACACAGCAATCAAACACTTATAATTCCTAAGGCGCTACTCTTCTTCTTCTTTAAACACCTTAATGTAGAAATGTTTTCTTTAGAGTCACAAGATACGAACCATAAAAATAGCTGTGCTGAGTTTGGTACCAAACAAATCTGCCAAACCCATAAAAAATGGGATCTTAAACCACACTTTTGCAAAAGGTGTTGGTACTAAACTTACATTTAAACGTAAACTATATCCAAGAGCACAAATTTTGAGTAACAATACACTAGTTCAATATATGTGTTATAGGAAATAATAAGTTTCACAACTCCACATGCTATCACTTTTTCTGAAAACGGTTTTCGGTTTCCCCAAAAACACGCATTTGGCTATACCCGTCACCTTAAAGCAGTTTTACCCCCGCTTAACAGTCCAGCTTCTCTTAACGATGCCAAAAGCTTCTTCCTGTTAAGATACCTATTCATTTCTGGAATAGTAACCATATATATGATTTCTGATTGCATCGGCGTCAAAGGTGTCAATATCTGTCACGGGTTAATTATACGTTTCTTCTTTGGAGTACCGACGTAAAATATTATCTTCCGTGCCAATAGAGCCGAACTTTTCTTTATTAATATTTGTTATCGTTCGTTTACTAACTCCAAGCGCTTGAGAGACTCGTTCTTGTACTTTTTCGACAGGTGATAGGGGTCCGCAATTTTGCCGCTTCCGCTCAAAGTAATCTTGCAGCTTGATGATATATAAAAATACTTTCTTTCGCGCGTTTGGTTTGTTCGTAGTTTTATTTATATAATTTATATAATCTTCGAGACGAGAAACTCTCTCCGTCTAAATGGAGCTTAAAACTGCCAGCAATCTTTTAGACATGCTTTTGATTAAGTTATCAATGAAATCTTGTGGTAGGGGAGAGTGGGTAACAGTGGATCACTTATTTTTTTAAGCTCCACAAATCCCAAGTTTATGCCTAAATAATTAATCTATTATAATTAACCGCAAGATACGTCCTTAATCTACAAAAACAAGTGCAATTATTGGTAAAAACAGCATAAACTTACAAGTTATAATAAGTTTTAAAAAAATGGGAAATGATTCATTGTGACCCGTGGATTTTTTCACTTTGGATCTTTTCATGGGTGACAGGGAATCGCTTGGGGTACACTGGATCTATTAAAAAAAAGTTCAATAAAATACTATTTTTCTGCATAATTATTTCTTTATTTATATTCTAAGACAGCCACTGTCTTATAAAAAAATAATAAAAGTCTTACAAATTATGCTGGTATAAAGAGACCTAAACTAACCAACATTTTGTTTAAATAAACAACAGTTTTTCTCTTTTAATTTCCATAAAGCTCTCTTCTCTATTCAAATAAACATATGTACGTCTTTAGTAATCTAATTGATGCTAACTCAACTATTACACATAAATATATTTACTTCTCGAGTAATCATATACTAACTTTATTAGGAACATTAGACAGTTTTTTCGGCCATTAGATATAAGTTTTAAGGCGTTACTCATCTGTTCTTCAGTGTGAAGACCGATACTGGTTTCTCGTACCCGATTGCGAGGCATTGGTACCTACGAAGAAGTACATAACCATTTTAATTTCACTGGATCACAGTCCACTGTGACCACTACGACAGAAAAAAAAAATCAAAAAATAACTAAGTACTTATACCCAAGCCAAAATTACATTACCCACAACGGATTTAACAAATAACAAGTTCAAAACTTACAACTACCATTTATATTTATTAAAGGGTTGGGAATACGACAAATTTCTAAATAACGTAAAAAAATACTTTCGTACTTACCTACTGGCCTGCGTGTGACAGCACCTGATTCCGCTCGGCGAGCGCAGGGGCGACTGGCGCATAAAGTCCCCAGTACACAATGGCCCATGCTGGCCCACGACAGGCCATCGCCATTGTGTACACGGGGCAATGGCGTATGATGGCGGACAATTGCCAACCGTGGCGCGCAATCGGAAAGTTGTCGGTTTTTCGGGCACACTTCAAAGGAATCGTGGCGTAGCGTGGCCTGTGGTGTTCACACAATGGGCCATTGTTTAGTTTGTCACCTACAACTTTCAAGTTTATTGATTTATAATAATTGTAGTATTTTAGGTACGATGTTTTTAGATGAATGATGCATATAATCGTATAGTAGACTCCCTGAAAATACCTATTAAAAAAAAAGAGACATTTCTTCTACGTCCGTCGCAAGTGGATTGCCAGGCAGCAATGAGACATGCGCCATTGTGTGAACACCAAGTGATCGTGGCCTACAGTGGTGCATTGCAAAGCGTGGCCCAGCATACGCCACTGTGTACTGGAGCCTTAAGAGAGAGGTATCGACGAGCAGTAGCCACGCGTTTGCTTGTGTGCGTAAAGCATCAAACGTAAGAATTATAGCAAATAATCCACTGTGACCCGTGATCCACTGTTACCCACTTTCCCCTATTTAATTCCACTCTTCTTCTAGTGATCTCCTATGTTTCTTGGTGCTGGATCCGGCTGTTTTATTTTTTTTCCGAGCTTATCCCAAACATTTTCGATGGGGCTTATAAGATTCGGCACTGTCCCTTTAGGCATTTGTTAATGTGTGAGCACCACTACTGAATTACGTTTTTGTAAAAATAAATGGGAAAAAAAAGACAGAATTTTATGAAATGAAAGCGCGAACGAAATTGCTGACTTATAGCAAAATTATTTCAACAGGCTAGTTAAGGTGACGGGTATAGCCAAATGCGTGTTTTTGGGGAAACCGAAAACTGTTTTCAGAAAAAGTGATAGCATGTGGAGTTGTGAAACTTATTATTTCCTATAACACATATATTGAACTAGTGTATTGTTACTCAAAATTTGTGCTCTTGGATATAGTTTACTTTTAAATGTAAGTTTAGTACCAACACCTTTTGCAAAAGTGTGGTTTAAGATCCCATTTTTTATGGGTTTGGCAGATTTGTTTGGTACCAAACTCAGCACAGCTATTCTTATGGTTCGTATCTTGTGACTCTAAAGAAAACATTTCTACATTAAGGTGTTTAAAGAAGAAGAAGAGTAGCGCCTTAGGAATTATAAGTGTTTGATTGCTGTGTGCTCGCAAATATACATAAGGCACTGCTTTAGAGTTTGACTATCCGAACTGTGCGCGGCTCATTATGTGTTTTGCGCCGTTGTCAGCATTTTTGTTGAAATTGAAATTGTGACGTTGCCACGCTGACTGTCTAGAGTTTAACCACCACGGCAAAAACTATGCCGTGTTACAAGTTTAACGTGTGTATAGATATAATAAATAAATAATAAACTTGGAAGTTATTGACATTTTTATTTATTATGAAAAATTTCACCCTACCCGTCGCTTTAAAAAACACAAACGAAAAAAAACAAACGAACCTGAAACAAAAGAATTACGTAGGCCGCTGGCGTGGTGAGCTTTTAATAAACTGATTTAATTTCAAACTAATTTAATTAAACTTTAAATAATATAATTAGTCTATAGGTTAATTGCGTTCTATGTGTGAACAAACAATGAAAATGTAAACGTGACGATGTCACGTTGTGCATAGTAGGCATCTTCCATCGCCTTGTACTCGATGAGCCTACTATGCAGTTCCTGTAGATGTAGCCTGCGTAACAAAAGACTATTGAAGTACATAATTATTTTTTTAAATTAAATGTTTACGTGGCCAGTTTGTACTAAGAACTTTTTGTACATATTTATTATATCTTTACATTAATCATTATAAACTGAAATACAAAAATTGATAAAACAATGATTTGTTACATTAGAAAATATATTATATTTTATACTACCAAAATATTTTTGTTTTTTATTTTCCTTATTTTTAAACAATTGTTTATATGAAAAATATTGAAATACTTAATACTTAGTTCAAAGAACTTTAACCTTGTTACACATCTTACAATTTGAATCGAACTGGCAATTTGATGACTCGACCACTGCGTGTGGTCAGTATTCAATTGCGACATCTTTATGCTTAGACTCTCATCATTATTGGAGTTATCATGAACTAAGTTGTGGGTTCGATTCCTACTTTCGTTGTCATTATTAATTGAACTTTGGTTACCAGCTTCACTATCTTCTAATATATGCTAGCTTTAAACGATCGATTGAATTTTTTATTTGTCCATCTTTAACTTGAACGTTATAAACTTTGTCTTTTCTACTAATTACTTTGTATGGACCATCGTACGGAGGTTGTATTAAGGCTGCTTTTAAAGTACGGTGCCAACGCTCTACTGTGCCATTAGGTACTTTGGTGGATGATACGGAATGGTTCTAAAAATTAGAACTTCTAATCCGATGAATTCCTAACAATGACATTAATTGTTTAAACAAATTACTTTCAAATTGTCTGCCTTGATCACTAGTTAACCTATTTCTATTTGGACTTCCAAAACGAGTTATCGATTTTTCATAAAATATTTTAGCTACAGTTTCTGCTGTTATATCTTTAGTCGGAACGGAACTGCTTCCGGCCACTTTGTATATCTATCTATCATAGTTACGCAATATCTATAATCGTCTGAAGTAGTAGGTAAGGGTCCTATAACATCAATATCAACGTGCTGGAAACGATCTGCATTTCGAAATTGACCTTAATCTGATACTGTGTGTTTCAAACTTATATTTTTCTTGAGAACCTTTTCCAGACCGGGTTGATTTTTCTTCAACTGTGTTCTTTAAAGTTATGCATTTGCGATAATTTTGTTTTTTTTTACATTTTGTATAACATTCTGATCCATAGGTTGTATACACGCCGTGGTATTAGGTGGCAGGAACATTGCAATAATTTTGCCATCGTCAGTTATGAGTTCTTCAGCTGATGGATGACCGGGACAATTATCCAGCAGTAACAATGTTTAACAAGTCTTAGTTTTGTTAAATGCTCCGTAAAATCACCATGCAAATACATGTTATTTTTTATATAAAACTCTATTTGAGTTTATTAACAGGTTAATAAAAAAATCTGTAAAATAATTACTAGAGACGGTGTTTTTACTTTTAGATATTCTCCATTTTTCTCTTCTGTACGATGATAGGAGCGCAGTCATTTTTTTCTTTAACTCCCGCTCCGGCACAGGGACTCCCATATCACTACTGATTTCTCTCCAAATATCTTTTCTTAGCGATTTGTTATGATACGAAGAACTTTTGCTATTCCACAGCAGACAACTTTTTACCAACTTTTTTTTTCTTTTGTACCATACAGTTGTATTAACTTACGGCAACTTTGGTTATCCATAATGGGAGCGCACAAACGCAAAAAAATACGTGTCAGACAACGCGACTGATGCGTGGTAAAAAACCGACAGCCGACGGAACGTACCGCTCCGCGTTTGGGCGCTCCAACGAACACATTGGCGCGCGTTCCAAAATGGTATCCATTTCGCGCGGCTGGAACGCGCGCCAATGTTCGATCTCTTGGAGCGCATAGTCCATACGCAGCTTTAGCCGTTTGTTTTATTTTGGGTTTGAATTGTGCTCATTGAAACAACTAAGTTTCAATGAGCACAATAGTAGTAGTATATTTGAAGGTGTTATGTGCTCTATTATTCTACGCTCACGGTGATTTTATCATCGTGTTGTTTGTTGGAGAGGCAAACCATTTTTTTCAAGAAGGGATTATTTCATATATTGAAGAAGTAGCTGCAGCCCTAAACCATCCAACTGTTGTGACTCCAGAATTACGTAGGCCGCAGGCGTGGTTATCTTTTAAAGAAAACTGTTTCAATTTTAGACGAATTTAACGAAAGATTCAAAATTATAATACATTTAATCTAAGTGAATCGCGTTCTAAGCGTGAACACAGAATCCTCATGAAAACTTGAACAACGTAATTTTGCTGCGCTCGTGACGATGTCACGTTGTGCATAGTAGGTATCTTGCATCGCCTTGTACTCGTTGAACCTACTATGCACTTTAACGTAGCCTGCGTAACACCAGTAACTCGGCAGAAAAGGGATTTTATTAAACATAGGTAAACAAAGCTAAAATAATCATCAAGCAAATATATAGCTATCTGAACGGAGCACGAATATTTCCGAACAGGGTCACCAGCGTCCGCCAAAACGTTGCCGCAAAAAAACGAAGTTAGTCGAGCGTGCAACGACAACTTCCGAAATAAGTTTCGGCCAATTTTGCCCGAAACCGAAACTACAGCCGAAACTTGAATTATGGCCTAAACACTTGTTGGACATTTTCTGGCGCACCGTCTTCTGTTTCAGCTGCAAGATCTCTTACGAATGTATCTCATAAGAGTAACATAATTAAGGTTATGTATTTCTGATGCTCGCCGCAAAGACAACTGATTACACCGTGAAAGTTTCGCAAATACATAGAAATTAGAATACATAAAACTTCAGTTAAGCCAATTTCGGGCACTTCTGGAATACCAGTGGGCTGCTTGAGAACCAACATTGTTGAAGACTCTGTCTCAAGCTCAGTTAGTTGTATTTTTGAAGCAGGCCCACCACCAGTTCCAATTTGCAGAATTCGTGCTTTTTTTTTCTTTTTGTATTATTTTCAGGTTGCTATATTATCTTTTCATCCCTAGGAGTTGCGAATCCTAGGGATGAAACGATACCATGCAGGTACCGATACTTTTACTCGATACGGTATTGGTCGTCAAGTATCAATACATATTTACGTACCAGTGTTAGGCACGTATTTGTATTATTCTTGTTCGGTGGGACTGGGAGTTACTAGTATTCAAAACAACTTTTTCACGTAATATTGATTAGCATTTATTTATGAGTTCCCGTTTACGAACACATTCGCTCTGATCGCCAGTGCGCAGTAACTGACGATACTCCATGCATCCTTCTCTCTTGCACAACAAAATGCTGACACAAATATTCACACATTCATACCTACATGGTCCCTACACAACATCCCCCAAAATTTTACAAAATTTTTTAATATAATTACTAATATATATAACTTATGGTTACCTTATCATAACACTACACTACACACTGCAGGTATGTTACCTACTATGATAAGTACTTATTGCTACGTTTACATTTTTGTATTTAGGTCACAGTCTTAACAAATGTGTTTCGCAAACGAAACTTTAAAATGATGTTGTACAATATAAATGTTACTCAAACAAAATTTAATAAAAAAGAAATAAAATGAAATAAAATAAACGATGTAGGTACCTATTTTAATCAAAAGTTCTTGTAAATAGAATATTATTATTTGTAAAAAAAAATTTTTACTTATTTAACAACTATATCTATATCTACCTATGCTTAATTTTTAACAGTTAAATCTTACAGGTAGTTTTATATTACGACCACTTCTAGTTACTTTTACATTAATTTTATCGCTTGTTATGTTTTCGTTTGCGCTATCGTTTTTATTAGGGATGGCATGATTGTCATTTGTCTCGTCATCATTCAATAAAAATGCAGGTTTTAATCTATCCATTGAAATATTAACTGTTCGATTAGGCAATTGAATGGTATATACTTTACCTCTTCTTTTTATAACTCTATATGGTCCATCGTAAGGTGTTGTCAATGGCCTACGTACTGCGTCATTTCGGATAAAAACATGTTCACACTTACCTAGTTCTTTATGTACAAATAACGTACGCGAGTCTCTCATACTTCTGGAAACTGGTTTTAAATTGTCTATTGTATGTCTTAATTGATTCAAAAAATCATACTCACCTGTACTACGATTAACTGAGATGTCATAAAAATCTCCAGGTAAACGTAGTGTTTGCCCATAAACATATTCGGCAGGACTAGTGCCATTGTTGCTTCTACCTACTGTCCGCAGTCCTAATAAGACTGTAGGTAACTCATGTATCCATGACGTGTTAAGAGTAAGACGCGCTGCTAGAGCTTGTTTCATACTCCTATGCCATCTTTCAACTATACCATTAGCTTGAGTGTGGACCCAGATCATATAGTGGTTCGTCAATGGGTGCTGTTTCTTCCTTCGCTCGGAAGTCGTAAGATACCGCAGCATCTTTCTTATCAGCCGGCTTCTTCTCCTGGCTCTTGGTCTTCCAGGCCGAGCTCCTTTGAGTTGGACCTCTTGGCGGCTTGCTGGTGTTTCTCTCTTCAAATTCTCTACCGAATTTTTAATTTAATTTTTATTTTCCAGTCCCCCAATTTATATCACTTACTGTCCAATTATTTAAAAACGTCGGGGTCACCACTTTACGTACCAGTGTTAGGCACGTATTTGTATTATTCTTGTTCGGTGGGACTGGGAGTTACTAGTATTCAAAACAACTTTTTCACGTAATATTGATTAGCATTTATTTATGAGTTCCCGTTTACGAACACATTCGCTCTGATCGCCAGTGCGCAGTAACTGACGATACTCCATGCATCCTTCTCTCTTGCACAACAAAATGCTGACACAAATATTCACACATTCATACCTACATGGTCCCTACACATATACTAGAGGTGTTATATTAGGATGACTTTTCTGTAATCCTATTATTTGATATATCGGTTTACAAATAATAGGGTATCATACCTATTATATGGTATTAGTCAAATAATAGTTTACCGATATATAATTCGTTACTCAAATGACATAGCAATGTGATCTTTGAGAGTTTCTTTTTGAAAGTACCTACCTATTGAATTTGAATTTGTCATAATAAATTATGTAAACGATGGCATTATTGATTTGACGAACAAAACCCTTATTTTGATAAAAAAAAGACAACAGTAGAAAACTTACAGGCTTTGGGTTATCAAATAAAGCGCTTTTCTATATTAGTGGAATAATACTTTTATTAATTTAGAATGTTGTAAGCTGTATACCTACCTAAAAAAAAGTGAAACAACTAATGTTTTTTAATGTTAATAGATAGATAACACTTTATTGCACAAACAGAAAATACTTAAAAAAACATCTTAGAAATAACTTAAAAAATAGTACAATGGGCGGCCTTATCGCTGATAGCGATTTCTTCCAGGCAACCATAGCATGGAAAGTTTCGAGCGAAGTAGTAAAATAAGGGGGAGGGTGCACAAACAAATGTGAAAATGGATTTTAGATGAAAAAAAAAAATACAATACTAATATATATTCAACCTAGTAAATAGGTATGTAATATTAATATATATTACATACTTATAATATTAATATATATTACATACGTTATAAAATAATGTGAATGTGTGTAAATCGTTTTTTTGATTCGACTGGCCGCAGGCTGATGATAAAGTAGGTAGATACAAATAGTTTTAACATTTACATATTTACATTTAAAAACATTTGTTGTTTTACTTTTTCTGTACTAAGCCTCGTTCTACGATCCGATATAATATAACCTGACTTGGAAAATATACGCTCGCAAGCCACGGACGTACTCATTGCGCAACAGTTTATGCGATATAAATACGCCAAGTTTGGATATACGAATTGATGATTCCTCCACCAATCAGAAGGGTCATTAAAATGTCCTTGGTCGTCCTTAATCGGCAACAATCTATCGTCAAGGTATAGTTGGACTTCTCTTATTGCCAATGCATATGGAGATCTGGGGGTCTAAAATGGCCGCTTTGAGCAATTCACATTATGATCATAATAGGATTCATTTCATTAACCGTAAAATGGCCACATAATGGCAATTCACCAAATGAAACTGCAAATGATTCATATTCCGCAATTCATCCGTTTGACAGTCTTGTATGGGTTTTCGTAAAATGGCCCACTAAAGATGAATTGCATTGACGTCAAATAGCTGAATTGTTAGATGTTACTAGAGACCAACTTTTTACAATTCATTTTACAATTTACAAGAAAAATATAACGCGTTTTGTCAAAAATAAGTTAGTTATGGCGGATATAGGCCTATATGCAAACTCTGTTGTAAAATGTATTTAGGTAACCTTACCTACATACATTTTACAATATTATACTCACATTATATTGAGTTCTTCTTCTAGAGGTGTTGGATTTAGCCTTGAAGTTGAAGGTTGTGGAACCTAAATCATTAATAAAATTATTCTCTTCAATAAACAAATATCAATGACAAGTATCAACATAATAAAATAGTATATCGTATAATTACCGGATCAGGAAAGGGGTCGACCCTGACTCGTGCAGCTGCCTGACCAAATCCCGGTCCCAGAATAGCAAGAAACCGGGTGTCATGGTCTGACAGTGTGCTTCCCCGAGGAGGACCTCCGCCTGTCCCAGTGCCATCGGCATTGTTGTCAGCAACTATCTTTTTTAACTTGCTCTTATAGTTGCTGACATACTGTGAACAATATGCATTGACTTTTGGTAAAAATGTACATAGCTTATGAGAACATAATATTACCTACTTCAATGTAGGTAATTATTGTTAACCATTAATAAAATAAAGTACTTACAATGGACCATTCTTTTGGGCTTTTGATAGCACCAGAGCCTGTGGCATTGAGCCCATTGGCCACCTCCTGCCAGAGACGGGCAGACTCTCTTCGCCCCTGGGAGGAATTATTATATCCACGGGCAAGGTTGGGGTGCTCTTCAAGAAAGTTGAGCAATATATTCCATTGCTCCTCTGATATTCTAGATGAGCGCCTTTCCATTCCTATGTATATATATATATATATATTGTATTGTAAAAAACCCACTTAGCATGGGTCATGGGACCGATTCAAGTGTTCCTGTGTTACGATTTGAGTCGAGTGGCGGTTGATAACGGTGTCAATGTTCCCTTCACTTCTTCATTTACTTTATTTATTGTGTTAACAGCAAAAAACAATAAGATTTATTTGGTTTCGTTTCACTTTCGAGGGTTTCGAATTTCGATAATTATTCTAGGTTATGTTTTTGTTGATATTCAGTTTTGCTGCCAGGGTAAAGATCTTAATAAAGTGTAATATTTTCATGATAGTTTTATGGCACCTAAATCGAAAAATCTTTTACAATTTATGATCTTCTACTTCGGAAAACATTTTTAATATGCAAATTCGTAAAAATATACCTTTGAAATAGTAAAAACTATCAAATAGAACATTTCCGGAAAGTAGCGGTAATATTTTTTTCGTTTGGCAATTTAGACGACTAAAATGAATCTGCTAGTGAATTGAATTGTGTATGATTCACCAAATTAATTGACCATTTTACGAAAATTAGCAGAATTGCTAATGATCTGCCAGGAATTCATAGTATGAATCTCTTTTAGATGAATTGCTCAAAGCGGCCATTTTAGACCCCCAGACTACAATAATAAAACTCCCTATCAAACCCCACTGTATTAAACTATAGTATTTTACCTGATACACAATGTTGAAATATGGTTAAAGAATGTTAACGCTGAAGTGAATACATTATTTTTAAGTAAATAGATTAAAGATTGCCGACTAGCTCTCTAGAGCTTTCTAGGGAACAAAATATGTGGGATCGTCTTTTCGGTGAGCAATGATTTAACCTTCTACTACAGAAAACTTATATATATTTACTAAATTACTTCCTCAATTATTCAACGGCTTATAAAATAATTATGATCTACGTGGAAAGTGCTTCAGATTAAAGTGAGCGCCAGGATTCAAATCCGATAATAAAAGGGGGACCCTGAAGGGTTTATAAATACCGACTTTAGATATTGGGAAATGAAAAAAATGGAAAATGGCTGGGAATCGACGCCGGCCGGAGAGATAGCTGATCACGCGGTGGGAGCTGCAGTCGCAGCACCACGGACACCACCAGTCTTCTATTTCAGCTGCAAGATCTCTTACGAATGTATCTCATAAGAGTAACATAATTAAGGTTATGTATTTCTGATGCTCGCCGCAAAGACAATTGATTACACCGTGAATTCGTGCTTTTTTTTTCTTTTTGTATTATTTTTCAGGTCGCTCTTAGACATAAACAGATTTTTATTTGCGAAACAGCGTTATTATTTTTTCATGGGATGATACGATACCATGCAGGTTTCGATACTTTTACTCGATACGGTATTGGTCGTCAAGTATCAATACATACTCAGTATCAATTGAAAAGTATCGATACTCATATCGAATGGTTTTTCGAAGCTTTAAAGTGAAAACCGTAACAAGTATAAATATTCTTAATTAATAAGAACAAACAATAAGAATTTATGAAAAAAGTCTGTTTTTGTAGCGCTTCCCTAAAATAGAAAATTTTCCAAATATTGTGCGATTTCTGGAAGCAGTCACTGTTGGTTGCGCCAGCTTTGGAAAATAGTATTTCGCAAGGTACAGAAGCATCTACTTCAGATATATGCGCGTGTTTATATAACGCTGGGAACACGGGCTTTAAATCATTCCTCTAATCATTCCGTGTCCGTCTCGTCCATGTTGTGCTTCTTCAGAAGTGTCAATTTATTTGGCTAATGCAGTCTGTACTCTAAAAGACAACCCATTAGAGTCTAATCTTAACAAAAAACTAACCTATTTCCACTTCTCAGTGGTTTTTGTGTCCCCAGTGGCATCTGCGTTCAAGATGTTTGACAGTTACTCCCAGCGGTTTATGATAGTAATCCTACCGTAATTCTTTATTATGGATATATCGTTGTGGGGTGCTTTTGCAAGCACGCTAGTGAATATGCAGTTATTGTTAAGAATAGTAAAAAAGCGCGTTTAGTGGACACATCCCATGTTGCTACGTCCTGGACATTTTCATGTATATTATGACGAATATCGAAATCGTCTAGAATGGTTTGAAGATGAATATTTAATGCCAATTTCTATTTTCGATGAACTGTTAAGTTTACTATCAAGACACTTGTCTGTTTGTCTGTCTTTCCTACATATACATACCTACCAAGTGTAGACCTTTGGGCTGTCCCAGTGCTCTAAACTCATTTAAGTAATCTACGATTTGCATATCAGATTCAGCATATTTTTGCAAGCTCGGCTTTCATGTCTGATCCCAGTATAATTCAACTGTCATCCATGGGTCACACGAGTTTCTCAGACATGTGAGAGGTTATCTTCCGTCACTTCATGTGTAGGGCTCAGGTAGGCTTTTTGTGGCATCTTTAATCCTTGAGGCAGAATATGGTGACGGTGGATTACTGTAACATGATGAACTTGACGATTTCCGTTTTCTCGTGGTGATCAGGCCAGCTTTTGAAAATTCTGTTCGCCGCTGCCTCTGCTCCGGCGGGCAGAGTCAGGTTCTCCACAGATTTAATATGATCATGTCGATTCAAATCACTGAATGTCACTGGTACACAACTAAGTGGCAGTTTTAGCACGCATGTATTCGCAGAATATGGCCATGGGCGGCCATAGCGTCCGTTTTTTCATTGGTGCCACGGAATTTATTTTTACGATGGCACATTTTTCATAAAATCTACCCAGGTCCCAGGTGTAGGTAGTATGGTTCAATTATAGGAGTCTAGCAATGTATGTGATGATAGTGTGTATTTCTTAATTACGGCCATGATCTCAGTTCTGCCATCAATTCAACAGTCTTCTTTTATTTTGTCCATAAGTGTAGCAACGAACGGAAAACGCTCGTCGCGATACTGTGGTTGAACATTATTTCTTTGTATATCTATACTCTCGCGCATAACATTCGATCTCTTTATTAGATTCCAGAAACATTTGGACTGATGTTTTCTTTTTAATAGACGTGGATGGTTCCATTACACTACGGGTGGTATTAACCGAACTGTCGTCATCCTCATAAACGTCTTGACTGTCCTCATTGAACATGTTTGACGATGTTGAAGCGTGTTGTGTGTTTCTTTATGCCATAGTTGGGTGAGCCCGTGCTCTGGTTTGTGCAAAGTAGATATTTGGGCTGAGCTGGTCTTCGTACATCTGTTTGCTTGCATTCTGCAAATAAAAGATCACTATCATGTAGCCACCAACTAATAAGTACAATAGGTACCTAGGTTATCTAAATGTTAGCGCTTATCAAAAACTTGTAAACATCTTCGCCAAAATACACAATGAAATAAAAAAAAACACTAAATTTAACCTAACGAGGCTTGAAATAATCAATGCATCGTTATTAGAGTTTAGAGCGATGAATGACTTACCTTTCGTTATTTTTTTTGAGTTTAATAAACCTACACAATACAATACACTCGCTTATTTATCCGATAACACTCAAACGCATGGCGCATTTCGTTTAACTATTTCGGATAACTATTGCGGAACACACTATTTTGTGCCATAACACAGTAGACGATTAACGAGGTTCGGCACGATCAGTTTACAGTTCAAACCGTGGCAAAATCTGACCACTTTGTGCCCAAGAGCTTCAAGCATTTGATTGATCAGCTTCATATATTGGAGCTTCTTTATGCTCTTTTATAATTTCATATAGTTGAGCTTTAACCATGGTAAGCAGATAAGATAAGCTTTTATTTGTTATCCAGTTTAGCATTTCTACTTTAGTAGACCTTAATGTTGGTGTCTTGTTTGACTTTACTGTGGGGTAAATCAATGAGTTTTTCCTGAAACCATTTCATGAAATTTGTTTTATTCATGTCATCATAGTAGTCATCTGATTTCGACTGCGATTAAAATATTAACAGAGCACTTGGTATATACCCTATTTCAGCGCCCGCATCCACAATTATCCATCGTGCACCAGTAGAATCGTTTTTGAGGACACCTTCATTTTCTATTAGCCAGAAATGCCAGTAGTGAAAAATACAAAGCTATCAGTCAAACAAATTCCAAACAATCGTGGAGTAGCTAATCAGCGTCATCATTAATTGCTACGTCATCGTCTTACTCAGGCAAGTTGTTTTCCCCGTGTGCTAGCACATTTTTGTAAAACTCTAAATTAGGCAGTTCTCTCCATGCATCCCCAAAATGTTTTGCCAGTAGTTTTTTAACATCGTTCAATTTTTCAACATTAACATTGAAGCATGCCTCTATTCTGTCTGGTGAAATTGCAGAAATTGATTTTCCACTCTTAGTTCTGGTCATAGCATTGCAAATGACATTTCTGTATGAAATTTCACCTCTAACTAGAATTTTCTGGCGTATTTTGGTCAAGACAATCCGCTTTGATTTGCTTATTTGGAAGTGTAAAGCATCGTCCTAATAGAAGCCTACGCGATTACAAACACTAAGTGGCCTAACAATGAACACGAATACGCGATCATGCACGACGCGATCGACAGGCGAAGCCCGCTTCGCATTTTCCACGGGATCGAAGTAAAAACTGAGCGTCTTTTACGTCTATGATTAGCGAATCATGGACGTAAAAGTGACAGTTTTTACTTTCAGGAAATATGTGGATGATCTATTTTGAGGGTCTCGATAGCAATGAAAAAAAAACGACGTAGAACGCAAAGTGCCTTGTCGAAAATATTACTTCAAGGACTTATTTAAGTGTGAAGATGGTTTGAGGTCTATTTTAGAGAGGAGGACATTCTAGATCTCACAGATTGATGTAGGGGTTGATGGAGGGATTACGATCTCTTCTCATATCCAACATCTCCTGGATTGATAGAACATTCTTCGACATCCCCAATGCGAGGGGAGACTTAAGGGGAGTATAGTATAGACAGAGTACTCTACGCTGTCTTGAGATGTTTCACCTGGAGATGTCAATAAATTATAATCTGAGCTCAAGTCTGTTGGAGTGTATGTACTTCTGTAACTTCTTGTATGATACCTGTGTGATGAAGGTTGTTGAGACGTTTGTTCAAACCTTTTTGATGATTTCAGATCCAATTATGATGATTGTTGGGACATTGAGCCATACCGCATTTCAGTGATAATTTGTAACACCTTGCTTTGGAAGGCGTTACAAATTTATTACATTATTATTACAAATTTATTAAATTCCTACCAACCAAATTTTCGGCAGACCCGCTTCTAATTAATCTTTTAGGTTTTCTTCTCGTTACTGTAATAAATCCTTCTTCACTATTTCCCTCGCTTTTTTTTCTTGATCTTTTCTCACCGGCTCTTTCATTATTTTGAAGACTATTTTGCTGATCACCATCAACGTAAGTTGGTTGTTCATTCCAATCCTTCATCGAAAGCATTTCTCGCTCACATTCCTGTACAACCTCCGAAATACTTTTATCTATCTATTGACGACCGATGTGGCGCGGTGGGTGATGGTCCGCCTGCGACACGGAAGGTTGCGGGTTCGATTCCCGCCTTGGCATAAATGTTTGTATGTTCTGCAAATATTTATTCCGGGTGTTCTGGGTATTATATGTATAAAAAAAAAATAACTATGTAATGTATTGTATTAAGTATGTCAGTCTTCTAGTACCCATAACACAAGCTCTGCTTAGCTTGGGGCTAGATGATGTTGTGTGAATTGTCCAGCGTTATTTATTTTATTTATTTATTATCTGAAGATGAGTCAACGTCACACAAACTTCTCGCATTCAGGATCACTAAGCGCGCGGGTAGAACCCGCAACTACGTAGGTGACTGCATTAGTCGCTGGCGATCGTAAGTACGTGCCCTCTTACCAATGCACCGCGCGCAACTGTTTTCAGTGTTACTAAAGTAGAAAACTCACTCTCACGCCTATAGGTGGTGGCAAAAGGTATTAGCTTTTTTAAAGCTCTGTTAGATACAACATGATACTCGGCACCTGTTTTGATCCAAAATGGTCTGAGATCTGAAATTCTACTTCTCTCTCCTTGTTAATTAATGAACTTACTGTCTGACTGTTTGGTTTAAATCTGCAAATGTACTTGGAAATTTAACCCATTGGCTAAATACAGTTGGATGGTTCAGTGCCTCAACCACCTCTTCAATACATCTAAACACAGAAGACTGAGACATATTTATGGCTATATGCTCACCAACTGGCGTTTGATAAGAGCCATGCCCAAAAAAAATCAGTGCGCACAAGACCTAAAATAAAAAACGTAAAGTAAATAAAACTGAGTTCTAAGTTATTGATAGATAACGATAGGAAGTGGTTAGAAGTGCCTATAAAAATCAGGCAATAACTTACTTTAGTGAGCACATCGTATTGCAATCGAGAGTGAGCACATCGTATTGCAATCGAGGGCGTAAAACCGGTGTCAGAATTGGAATTAATTCCATAACCATCGTCTTTGTAAGACGAATATTTTTAGAAAACGCACTATCGTTCAACTCCATTGCTTCTTGCCGCCATAGGACATGCCGGCGTAGAACCGGCCGCCGCATTTTCCACAGCCTCAACTACTACACGGTTCACAAACTCTACGATAAATTCATCAACCATCCTTGGAAAAATCCTTGCTAGGAAAGACCCACCACAACAAGAAACCACAAACCCAACAGAAAACGAATTACACAGAGTGAGCCACTTTTGTGATGTCTCTTCTCTTTGCTATTTTCACAATTTCTATCTCCAAACATATTGTATCTTCTTCCTATATGCAGATGATTTGCAAATTTACACACCTATCCCTATCCTATCGAATGTACAAAGTAATACAAAGTATGTACCTTTTTTTTTTTTTTTTTTACAAGTTATAGGCAAGCGTTTGACCGCTATCTCACCTGATGTTAAGTGACCTACCTATTCTCACGTTCCAAAGCAGTCCTGCGCTTGCCTTTCTTTTTTTTTTTTCGAGCCCCTTGATCAATGTCTTTTACTACTGGATTACTTTAACCCTTAACCACCTACCACCGGTCTCTGAGACCGCAACGTATTTTTAAATTCAAATTGAATCTCTCCATTTCCACATCAACGAGTCTATAATTTCTGAAGTATTGGTCTTCTACGTTTTTTACATGCATGCATTGAATGTGCCAGTCTTCTGCAGTGATGCTCGCAAAAGCAACTTCTGTTCACCCGATTATTGGTTTGGGGTCTTGAGCAACATATTTTTCAGCAATGCTTCTTTTGGTAAGACCAAATTTTTTCAATGGGATTCAAGTCACAATCGTATGGGGGTAATTTAACAACTGCATGATTGTGTTGCTTTAGCAACTCATCTATCGCATAAACTGGTGGCCCCATAGCGCTTGAACCGGAATCTTAACTTTTAAATATTCTTCGTAGTGTTGTATCCTCCCTTGAAAATCTATATATCTTCTTTTAGTTCCAACCTCAGCTTGTTTACCGTCGCGTCGGCAGCCTTCTTAACCCTTACACGACCATAAGATGGCTGAGACTAAATATGCGAATACAACTAAATATTTTAGCTATTTTGGATGTAAACTAAGACAATATCAATACAAAAACATAGCCGGGTGTATAGATTTCGTATAATTTAATGGGAAATATTTTTCCCTATGGACCATAAAAGTAAGGTAAACAAAGAGTTAGGTTTTTTATATCGGTATTTTATTTACTGCTTTGTAATACAATAAAACATAGTAAAAATGTTCAGAAATGAAAATAAATAGTTAATTATGGTATTCTACGAAACAATAACATATACTTGTGAAGCACAAGTGGATGTTGCACATAACACATTTATTATGTGTCCTTTTTTCTATTGATCATTTTACGCACCGCTTCAGTTCAGCTTTTTCCATGCTGTACGCTAGCAAATTGCGTTTAACTAACCTACCTTGCCCATAATTTGTAGAAAAACCTATTTAATTTCACATATTATATTTATTAGATGGTGCTCGAAAGATGTTTTCAATTTTTTTCTCATATGTGTTTTCCATATAATCATGATCATTAAAAAGTGCTTTTTGATTAATTGTGTGGTAATGGTTAATCTTAATGGTTAATTGTGCAATAGGTATTGGTTGCTGTTTAGTACTGCAGAAGTTACTTATTACTTTTAAAGTTTTGTGCATATTTTTCATCAGTAAAACTGCTGCTAGGCGTGGGATTGTAATGGACAATTTCTATTAAAGTTTTGTCATTCACTTTTAATTTTATATTTTCTGCTTTTACAGGGCTGCCTGTTTAAAATTTCATTGGCTGGTGAAAACTTAGAAGGTTTGAAGTGCAGCTGGGGCGAGTTTTTACTATTTTTGTTCTACAAAATTGAACTACTGCATGTAGTACCATCATCACATGTTTACATTGGGCATAGGAGCCCATGCCAGTTGCACATTCGCACTGTGCCTCCAAAATTGTGTGTGTTTCGTACTTGATTGTAACTGTATAAGTAACATGTTACCTAATTTCTGAAGGCACATGTTGCAAGTACAAAGTATGACTCACCGGTTTGTTCACAAGCCACACGAATGGTTAATAAAAAGCCATCTTCATACAAATGTTTGGCTTTATCTATGTCTTCACGTTCCACAACAATGCTGTATATATCTAAGTCGTTGTTGTCCAAATGTGGTATAAAATAATCACTGTTAAGGTCTCTAAAATGCTGCGGGTCTGGTACTATAATTGTAAATTAAAAACAGATTCGGGGTTATTTACTACAGCACCAAAGATGGTAGTCGTGCAACCTAAAACAAGGAACAAATGTTATTGTAAAACAATACGTTTTAGCCATTACTACACTCGAGAGCAATGAATCCGGGTCACTTAAAGAATGTTAAAAATCTCGGAAACTAAAAATGATAGGTTAATGCAATAAATTGTATTTAATAGACAATGTAATACTCCTTAAATGAAAGTAAAAAAAAATGAGTCACCATACATTTTATTAACACAAAATTACATAAAGAAAAAAACTGCTGATCTCTCCTTAAAACAAAAATAGGAAACATGAAATTTTTGAACTTTATTACGATTTTCTTGAATTTTAATACTTCGTATTGCCTCCTCGTGCTTCCATTACTGCGTTTACGCGGTTTGGCATGCTGTACACCAAGTTCCTTATACGATTTTGGGGAATATTCTCCCATTCCTCTGTGAGAGCAATTTTGAGCTCACGAAGCGTGATTGGGGGAGGGTTTCGTTGTTTTACGCATCTGCCTAGCTCGTCCCAAGCATGCTCGATCGGGTTGATATCCGGGCTGCGCGCTGGCCACTCCATACGAGTAATGTTCATCTCTTGAAGGTAGTCATTCACAATCCTACCTGTATGAGGTCGGGCATTGTCATGCATAAATATAGCATCCTCACCTAAATTGACCATAAATGGACCAACGTGATCATTGAGGATTTCTTCCACATATCTTACGCTAGTTAAAGAGCCGTTTTCTATGATCACCAGCTCTGTGCGACTTTCAGAAGAAATTCCGGCCCACACAAGTACAGACCCACCACCGTAGGCTACTTTTTCTTCGATGCATGCTTGCTTGAATCTTTCCCCTGGTCTTCGATACACTCTGTGTCTTCCATCGTGCTTGTAGAGCATAAATTTTGATTCGTCGGAGAACATAACTTTTGACCAATCTTCAATACTCCAATTTACGTGGCTCTGGGCATATCTTAGTCTCGAAATACGATGCCCACGCTCCAGTTTAGGGCCGTTTGCAGGTCTAAGGGGTTTTAAGTTAGATTCAGCAAGCCGACGTCTTACTGTCCATGCACTTGGGTTACTTCCTCCGAGGCGTCGAAACTGATTGGTTAGTTCAGTTCCTGTGAGAAAGCGATTTCGAAGCATGGTGTTCACCAAGTATCGGTCTTCTCGTGCTGTGGTACACCTGGTTCTGCCCGTTCCTGGTCTGCGTAGGTTAGAACCAGTTTCTTCGTAACGTCGGAGAACTCTTTGTACTGTTGACAGCGACACACCGACAGTCCTGGCTGTATCGCGCTGACTCCGGCCGGTTTCCAGCATTGTAAGTATTCTGGTGCATTCTTCAGGCGTAAACGACATAATTTCAGCTTGAATAATGAATATAGAGCACTATCAACATGGTTTATGTACCCACATAAATGACAGATTACAAACAAAAGCAAAACCAAATGCTGTAATTTCGTAGTTCCATCTTCGAAAGTGGCCCTTTTTCAAATTTGATTTTTTTATGATATAACTTTACAATAACTAAGAAGTTTTAATACCTTCATTTAAGGAGTATTACATTGTCTATTAAATACAATTTATTGCATTAACCTAGCATTTTTAGTTTCCGAGATTTTTAGGATTCTTTAAGTGACCCGGATTCATTGCTCTCGAGTGTATTTTCATCAAAATACACATTGAAACAGTCAGCCAACTGCATAAGTTTTAATAAATCATCACTGGGCATTTTTAAATTCACCGTTCTACTACATTCATAAGCTTTATTTAATATTAATATTTGATTATTGTCTTCTAGATTAATTTCTTGAAATAGTTTTTTTGCTTCAGTTATGGCTTGTGTTGCCAAAGTGGAATTTTTAGAAAGTGCATGTTTGTATGGGTTTTTACTAAATCTATTTTTGTTATTTAGGGCGTCAACATGTGATTCACAATTTGAACAAATTTGGCAGTGGCTTCTGCTGTATCACTCTTTAATTGGTTTGTGGCTTTAGCAGTTCGAATAGCAGCTGCAACGGAATTACTAAAAATCTGTGTTGCGAGGCTTACCAACATTTTTTGAGAGGATGGGATGTTACATACTTTTCGCCGCTTATTTCTTTCGTTACTTCGTAGAATATTTTTAATATAGGTACCGCCATTTCAATAATATATATATATTCGTCATTTGTCAATGCTAGCTCACTGCATAGGAGCGCAATAGTGGAAATTAAACTGTCTTTGGTCTGTACAACTCTATCCAGCATGGCATAGCAATATTATATTTAATATTGGATGCCTAGATTCACTTTTATTTACTTTATCCAAAATATCAATTAAATGTATGCATTAAATATGCTATAATTTTGAGAAGGTACTGAAAGGTTTTCTGTAATAAACAAGTTATAATATCATTATATATTTATTACATGGATGCTATAATTTTTCCTGAAACTTGCTGGCTGTCTGGTCTGCAGTTCCCGTACGATCTCCAGGATTGCGTTTGTGTGCACACGCATGGTCTCATTTTGGTCACGTACCGCCTCTGCTAGCATGTGGATTGAGTTGGCCTGCAACCGTGAAGCTTCAGCTATGATCATATCAGCATCTGCAAGTTTCCGCTCAGACTTTACCCTTCTCCTTTCTAAATGTATTATCCATCCGGGTTCAATTCTGGGTCTTTCGGCTCCTGTAATATTTTAATAAATAAGTAAATAATTAGTGTAATAAATTAGTAGTGTTAAATTGCTCTCCTCGCTCCCCCTTACCTGGTATAATTATTCCCTCTGTAGCCTCTTCGATAACGATGCCCTGACTCTGGACCAGAGTGCCGGTAGAGTATTCTGGGAAATCCTCTGGACTGGAGTGGCAGGTAGAGTATTCTAAAAAACCATATTAAAACATAAATATCAGATTTTAATCATATATTTACATTCACATAGTTTGTTCAGAGATTGAATAACTCACAAATACAGGCACCCTGTGCTGCACATCACCAATAACAGCTTGCTCCCCAATGATGGCCAAAAACTTTCTTGTTTATCTCAGACAAATCATCCTGGCTACTCGGTCCACCTCCAGTACCTGACGCATCCTGCCTACGTTTAGCAAGTCTGGCTTTGCTTTTATGTTTCAGGTCAGCCCAGTACTATAAAAGTAAAAAAGAGCCTAGGCTCTTTTTTTAATTATTTTTACGAGAAGGTATTAAATATAGGTGGCTCACCCTCTTCCATCGTTCATCGGATTTCGATGAACTTGACCCAAATGAGTTCAGCTTAGTAGCGAGATCAATCCACTGCTTTTCGGCCGTTTCTTTTGATCTCGCCCCAAGCCCAACACCTTTGGCCAACGCGGGATGTTCAGCAAGGAACTTCTCATTAGTAAGCATAATTACAAACAACCATTAGAAATATAAATAATTAGCCATAATATTTGACAAAACATGCTGTAAAAGATGAGATAAGAAACCTTTTATAGCATCAACATATTAGCGATGGACATAATTGAAACATTTTAGACAAAAGTGAGGCTCCCCCTTACATTGCACACAGTACGTACTCACTTTCTTAGCTACTTAACGACCAAATTCCTGTACTGAATCTTTATAACATTGCACGCAAAAACGACGCGTGTCTCTAACTTAACCATTTTGATGTATGACATTGACTTGACTTGAAACTTGACATAGGTACCTACATAACACTCTAGTTTCAATTATTATCCTTGTATCTATATATTTTTTCGAAACACTTTTAATCAGGTCAATTATGTGATTTGTTTCGTCTGCATAATACTGGTGATGCTGATTTACCGGAAATAATTGTTCTTCAACGAAACTACTGAGTGCCTTGGGGACCAAAAAGTTGCTTGTACATTTTCGTTTATTTTCACTTGAAATATTTTTTTATAAATTGCTCGGTACGGCGATAAATTTTTTGCACACTAGCAGAAGGGGATATTAAGCCACCCTTATCTCTTTAAAAAATAAGGCTTCTCTTATTTTCTGATAAGGACACCAACGCTTCTATGCAAATGATACATTTTATGCGTTTAATATTCATGCTTTATTCAACAACGTTTTCAGAAAATTGTAAAAGCTCGACAGATTTTATTCCGATATTAAATTCATCATGACGCGACCTTATATCCTCTAAAAAAATGTCATCACGCTCGTACCCGCTATAGGCCTTATTTATTACAAATGCTCCACAAACTTACAGTAAAAAAACCAAAGCGTTTGTTGAGCTAGTTTATATACAGTGAGTACCTAAATTACGAATATATCTAACTATGGCTAAGAAACCTATTACACTCTAAAATAAAACGAGCAAGCGCAAAAAAAAGAAAGAGATAGATAGATAGATAAACTCTTTATTGTACACAAAGAACATTACAAAACAGAAAACATTACAACAGATTTGTACAATGGGCGGTCTTATCGCTAATAGCGATCTCTTCCAGACAATCTTTGGATGGAGAGGATAGACAAAAACAGAAAGACGGCGGTGTACAAAAGTTCTAAAAAGAAAGTGCTTCGTGCTGATAATGTGTTTCAGATATCGTGACGATTTCGCAACTGATCTATAATTCTTTGCATGTTATGTATTTTATGTTTCTGTTTTTTAATAGTTCTGTAAGCCTGCGCTTTATCTTTTTTAACCTGCTTTCTTCGTCGACACACGATTATCGTTTTTATCTCATTTTCAGAATCTGGAGGAATGTTCGCTCAAATGTTTGCCAACATTTTTTATTTCTGTCTATACTTTTGAGAATTTATTCTCCACTACTTTCTCTGTTTCCTCCTCTGTCTTTCAGTCATATCACTTGTTACGAATTAAAAAGAGAAAGGCCTACCTAAGTGGCATGGTTAAATAAAATACTTGATCAATCAGACACGGTCTTTTATTTTATAAACTCCAATCTTACAACTACAGGTACAGGGAAATACTTAATTAATAAAACTCCCTATCAGACTACAATAATAAAACTCCCTATCAAACCCAACTGTATTAAACTATAGTATTTTACCTGATACACAATGTTGAAATATGGTTAAAGAATGTTAACGCTGAAGTGAATACATTATTTTTAAGTAAATAGATTAAAGATTGCCGACTAGCTCTGTACAAAATATGTGAGAACGTCTTTTCGGTGAGCAATGATTTAACCTTCTACTACAGAAAACTTATATATATTTACTAAATTACTTCCTCAATTATTCAACGGTATATAAAGTAATTATGATCTACGTGGAAAGTGCTTCAGATTAAAGTGGGCGCCAGGATTCAAATCCGATAATAAAAGGGGGACCCCGAAGGCTTTATAAATACCGACTTTAGATATGGGGTGGTCTGGGAATAGTCGCCGACCGGAGAGATAGCCATCTCTCCGGTCGGCGACTATTCCCAGACCACGCGGTGGGAACTGCAATCGCAGCCTCACGGATGCTAGCTCGGCGGCGGCACAGATTCACGCCACGCGGAGGCTGGCACAGGCGGTAGGTATGCCTGCACGAAGCACGCGGCAGCTCGTACTAGCACCAGATGCAGATGACTTTTTAATCTTGTCTAGTTCAGGGTAGTATGTTGATCGCATACTTTTTATTTTATTTTTGACATCTTCTACTGTAACCTTCTATTTGCATCTCTTCGAAAAATTTTTGGAGCGGATTGGCGCATATCTTGGATTTTATAAAAATCAGACGTGATGTCACGACACGCATGTTCTCTGTATAAAAAGACAAAATGAAGAGTTTGATCCTCATTCAATTTCATTATTAAATTTGGACCTTGTCCCCAAAACAATTGACTCGTATTCACTGTTCAACGTTTATCTAGCACTGGATTGCAACTGGAATGGCTGTGTACACTATTCCAGTGGCGCTGGATTAGGTGAGCTGGAATGAAAAGTTGACGGTCTCTTCAGTCACTAGACTGAAATGCTCACTGGAATGGGTACATTCCAGTGTCGGTTCACATTATTCCAGTAGCATTCCAGTACTGGGTTGGATTGCTGGAATTGACTGGAATAATGTGAAGGCCTTTTGTTATGGCCGGTTCACATTATTCCAGTCCAGCAATCCAATCCAGTACTGGAATGCTACTGGAATAATGTGAACCGGCCATAACAAAAGGTAATGGTTCAACGCATTCCACTTTGGTTGGTATGTTTAATATCGTATTGCTCCGGAGATGTCATAGGCGCTTGAGTTGAGTTCGGACCGCGACACTCTTCATATCAATATCAAATAAAAAAAAGCCATAAACGTATGAGGACTTAGACAAATCCAATAATGTTGAGACCAATTCTACTATACCCAAAAAAACTTTGAATTTGTCAATAATTTATTATGTCTTTCCATTGAGAAAACCGAGCTTAGCTCGTGCGGAACGTGCTGCGATCTTTAATTGATTGCCGTTCTTATTTGTGCAGTCCAAAATAAAGTTTAATACTTGAATGCATAAAAAAATAAAATCGATTGAAGTTTAAGCATTCATGTCATGGGGCGGTAATAAGCCTGGAGTGCCCGAAAAGGTATCTTGACCATATTCGGAGAGTTTCCAGAATACCAATCGGTATCGGGTTCTTCCTCAGTCGTATTTTCTAAGACTTCTTCATCCGGTTATGCCCGTTACGGGCATAACCGGATGAGGCGGAGGTGTGCGTTTCGCAGCGGAGGTGTGCTACGGGCTGCCCGTAGCACACCTCCGCTGCGAAACTTCAGTTGCGAAACCGCTGTAGGAATTCCGCTGCGATAAAGTGTAGTTTGAGTTGCGGAACGGGCGTCGGAACCTGTTAGTCATCAGTCAGCCATCGGAGCGAAATGTCGTCGTTATCAGAGTCAGAGGAGGAGGAAATATTATTATGGACTTTAACTTTGAAAAGACGTAAATCTCGTAGAATTTGGGTGCACGAGATTAATGAAAAAAGGAAGAAATTAAGAGAAAACCGATTATGTAAAGAACTAGAGTCACATGAAGATCGTTTTTATAC
The DNA here is from genome assembly GCA_932527185.1 of Ecliptopera silaceata. Classification (NCBI taxonomy): domain Eukaryota; kingdom Metazoa; phylum Arthropoda; class Insecta; order Lepidoptera; family Geometridae; genus Ecliptopera; species Ecliptopera silaceata. Next base: position 1,679,583 of record OW052210.1, read on the forward strand.
ATATTTTAGAATGAGCCCAGGGAGTTTTGAAGATCTACATAATCTTTTGAAGCCACATATTACTAAACAAAATACAAGGTTTAGGGAAGCTATTTCTAGCAGAGAAAGATTAGCCTTAACTTTGAGGTAAGTAAAAATTATTTATTTATTAATCATTAATACAAAAAAAATATTCGGCATGTTACTAACTCTACGATTAGTGAAACATGTTCATTTGTTCATGATCATTTTGATTTGAGGTTGTTAAATCAGTAGGTATAGCCGTATTGCCCTCTTGTGGAAGAATATAATAATTAGCATTGTCAGTAACTGTTGCGTCACTGATCATGGAGTAATTTCCTGGAGTAGCAGGAGAATGCGTGGTATCACTTAGAACAGAGTAGTTGAAACTACCCGTTGCAGTAGAGTTGCTGTTAGAGGTTCCGGCCTCCAGATCACTTAATTCAGCCTCCATCAAAATTCGGGCGATATCAAATTTCGCTTTTATTTGTGTTCGCTTTGATAGTTTTTTGAAAGTATCAGCGTATCCCAAAAATAATAAATCTACTCCATCACATTTTACATCAACTTTATCTTCACTTCTGTTGCGATCTCTTCTATTTTGTAAGTACTGGATCATTCTATCTGTTGGATCCGGATCCGGATTACTTCTCCTATGCCTTCTATAAATTTGTTGGGCGTTTTGAGTTTCTTGCGGGCGGGTATCTTGTGCAACGTCTTGTGTAGTTTCGTCTCCCGTAGATTGAGAGTTAGTAGAATTAACTTCTTCAACATTCAGAGATGCCATACTACCTTGAGTCTCATTCAATGTAATTGCTGGATCAATGAAATTCATTTGATCTGCCCAAGTCCAATTTTGAAGCTTTTTTGCAGCTTGGCCACTTGTACTCTTTTTAGATAATTTGTACTTTTTGTAGGAGTCTTTTAAATTCTTCCACTTCGCTTTCAAAGTTACGACTGAAAATTAATAAAATAAGACAAATTAATGTTATTTTAAAATGAATATTATTTTCATTGCAGATTCATAGCTACTGGAGATTGCTATAAGACATTATCGTTTTCATATCGTATAGGAAATTCAACAGTTTCAAAAATAGTGACCGAAGTATGTCAGGAAATATGGAATGTTTTACAACCATTAGCCATTCCACAACCTACACAAGAAATGTGGCTCAATATCGCAGAAGACTTTTTTGGGAAATGGGGATTTCCTCATTGCCTGGGTAGCGTGGATGGAAAGCATATTACCATTAAATGCCCTCCAGGTAGCGGCTCAATGTTTTACTGTTACAAAAGTAAATTTTCTATTGTGTTATTGGCTGTTGTAGACGCTAATTACAAATTCATATATGTTGACATTGGATCGTTTGGAAAAGATTCTGATAGTACTATATTTGTAAAAACACCTTTTTTACAACTATTGCGAACTGGTCAACTTAATGTACTAAATGCCCAACCATTACAAGAAGGCACAGATCCTTTGCCTTATGTTTTAATAGGGGATGGTGCCTTTAAGCTGGAAACGTTTTTGATGAGACCTTTTGTAAGAGAAGCGGCTATGCAAGATAGAGATAAAAAGAGATTTAATCAGGCGCTCAGTCGAGCACGTGTAGTTGTGGAATGTGCTTTTGGAATAATGGCACAGAAGTTTAGGATTTTCCTAAGACCTTTCGAAACAGATTTGACAAACACAATAAAAATTGTAAAAGCAGCTTGTTGTTTGCACAACTTTATACAGACGAAAGAGTCAGCCGTACATACCAGTTCCAGCTTTGATATAGAACAGCTAGGTGCCTTTCTACCACAAAATAGATCTGGCAACTGACAGAGAGCATCGGCGGCAGCGTTTGAGGTCAGAGATAAATTCGTTCAATATTTTACACAAACGCAGAGAACTTAACGTTATCATAATATTATCATCAAAATGGGACCCATAAAAATATTAATGTGAAGAATTAACATATAAGGTAACCTAACAAACAAAGTACCTACTACTGAATCGATACTACCTATTTGATCAATGATGTGTGCCATTAATGTTATCTATAATAAGTACAAATAAATAATTATACATATAATACATAATGTTATCTTATAAGCAAAATAAACAAATACATGTAATACAGTCTATTATTATTATAAAAAGACTACATACCTTCCTCATTTAATTCCCTCTGGATTTCTTTCCATGCCTGCAGTTTTTTCATATTATTTTTATAATCCGGATGATTTAATAAATAAAGAATAGGTCTATTTCTGACCTCTTGAATTAATTTTTCTGTGAAATCGACGTCCATTTTATGAAAAAAATGTAGTTTCGCTTTAAATTTTTGTCGATTTCCACAAACACGTGCGAAAACAACACGGCACCGCAACAAAATGGCGGCCGGAGCGCGGTAGTGTGGCTGGCGTCGGAGTATTATCGACGAAACCGCGCGGGGAAAGAGATAGAATATAGTTAAATCTATGCGTTAGAACAGGCAGTTCCGTGGCAGTTCCGCTTCTCCTACATACGGACAAAACACAGCGAAATAAATGCGGTTCCGCTGTTATGGTTTCGCAGCGGAGGTGTGCTACGGGCATTAAAGATCTTCACCGCGATCGGCTACTTCATCTTCTGGGTTTTAATTTACCCATTCGTCAATTACTGTATCCATATCCTCTGCTAAAATCCCATACAGATCTGCATCACTTATACCAGCATCCAAGCCTGGCATGTCTGTCATATCTATATGACAGGAAGACATTATACCAGATACGGACCAGGTTGAGGAGATGGAGGAGTAGACATTTCGGTTTTGTACAACGTATATAACGTATATAGAATACGCACAATCACAGTTCTATTGGCAGTCTGGTGTAGTCACTGCAACACTGCACTGCACAAAGCAAAATCACGGAGTCCAGATTCCACAGTCCACATTTGTCACAAAGGCAAATCACGAGAGTCCAGATACATAGTCCACAGTTGTCAGACAGGCAAATCGCGAGAATCTAGGAGCGAGCGTTACACGTTGGTATGCAAAACAGCAGAGTCACAATGAGAGTACAAATAGAAAACAAGACGTAAAAAACAGAAAACAAATAACGTTATTTTAGACATTGGGTGGTAAAACCATTCTAGCAATACAAGTCATGACAAATTCGCATACTTTCTTATATCTTTTTAACATTACGTGCTTTACTCCTGTTACCGACACTACTACCGACAATATTAACTATAGTTTGTTCCTAGAAAAGAATGCAGTGGTTCGCATAGATTTGTTTTATCTCATTGGCTTCTGTTAAGTCCTTTGTTTTGGTTCCCAGAGCGTCACGTCAAACAATGCGAAACATTTATGGTTTATTATAATCCTTTTTGATTGGCACTTCACGAACTCGAACCCGATGTTTTTCAAAATAAGTCTGAAGACAAAATAAGATTGATTGTTATTTTTAAATAATATTCAAACTAAAAGAAAATTATATAAATTTTTGTTACCTTAAAGATTCTCTTCCTCCATTGAAATTGATTTCCTTCCGAAGAATTTGCAATTTCATGACAGTTGGTATTTCTTTTCGTACAGTGTAAAACTCATGTATATTGTTTCTGATCAATTCTAAATCAAAATTATTGTTACCTATAAGAATCTAGACCTACCGAAAGGGATAAAATAAAAAGTAGGCCTAGTGATACAACAATTGTTTATTAAATTAAATTTAGAGAAAATAGATTACCCACTTAAAACACAAGTGATATAAAAGTTTATTTACTTAATTTAAAATAATGCTCCGGCTAAGGGCTTAGGTTTTATAATAAAAGTGGGTTTCTCGGAATGAATTGCATTCGGTGGTGTCAATACTTAAGTTTGAGTTATGTTATCTACTTATGTAGAAATTAGATTGGGCGCCATCCAGCTTTTGCTGAAGAAAATAATATTTTCCCTACCTATCCTCTTAGGGCCTGCCAACACAGGACACAGAAGCGCCTGTTCTACGGAAAACAGAAGCCCCCTTGGCTTCGTCGGCAGAACCCTGTCTAATGCTGCGACACTATCTTACTTGTACAGCGGACAGAAGAATAGTTCCAAACCAGGTGAGCTCCAAACTCTCCGATGTGGGATGGTCGAGCTCTCTAACCCTGGTACGGTGTAAAATGATGTTTGTATGGCCTAAACCAAATAGCTGGCCTTATCCAAACTTGTTGGGCTAAACCAAACTGGTTGGCCAAAACCAAACTCCCTGTAAAAGAAATAATTCTAGTGAAAAATCAAAGTATGGAACATTCAACGACGATGAATGAAAACTTAAAATTGGATAAAAAATGAACTTTTACTGGTCGGACAGCTCTGAAATTTTGTAGGCATATAGGCTGCACATGTGGGGAACGTTTTACAAGGTATTTAGTTGAATTAACTATAAAAATTATAAGTTTGAAAAATGTGCCAAGAAAAAATATAGGTTAAAATGTTTAATTTTTTATGAGGAATTGTGTGCAGAATCCTAATCCACAGGAATAAATGCTTACCTGGGGTTTTAGTCCAGGGATTGCTTAGATTAATCTCGATAAAAATCTGCAGCCGGCGTCGGTTGAAAAACAAATGTCGTGTAATTGTACACGACATTTGTTTTTCAACCGACGCCACACGCACCAAAATCCACCTATCTGAAAATATCTTTCTAATTACAATACTGCCATCGATCACTGATGTTAAGTTAGCCACTATTTAATGTAAAACTTACAGTTTTAATAAAATAAGAAGAATACGACGCTTGCGGCGATTTCAGCAAAAATGAAAAATCAATTTGACAAATGAACGAACAAACAACTTGATGGTGTTGCCAGCCGGAACTCTGAAATCCGCCAACAAAACTACAGATTAAAAAAAACCGAGTAGTGCGAAATATAGTTGTAACACAACCAGTGAACGCTTGCACCCAGTGCACATTATATTAGTTTCTGTCACGTCTGTTATTGGATGTACAATGCACACAACGTCCTCTTTTGTGCCGGTTCATGCGTTTATTGGTCCTATCTGACGGTATGCTACTGTCGTCCGAGAAATGAGCAGGGAAATGATTTCCGCTGTATCGATTGGTGCCAGAAGTGGCAGCGGGTCTTATCCGTTGTATGCACATACTCTCCAGAGAAAGAGCCTCGGCCAAAACGTACCGAAACTTCCGGTGATCCAATTTTTGTACATCTTCATGGCACCTATATGATGTGGCTGTTGAGGATGCTACAGTTGAGCAGGCGCCTAAAAACTTTAACGTTCCACTTCAGTCCTCTTTTACGTTCCAATAAATGCATGGAGAGTTTTTGGTCCTTTAGGTCCACACCCCCCATGTATTTATTGTAATCGTGAACTACAAGCGGTTTGTCGCAATGGACGCCTGCTCTGGTGCCTGGAGCTGTGTCATTCTTGTGAATAGTTGAAATCATTGATACTTATTTCACATCCTTCCAGGACAACACTAACATCCCCACAGTGTGTAGCAACAATGTCCCCACGTTGCATTCGTCGGTCGTTGATATTTTTAATGATGGAAGGGGTTTCCACTCGACGGCGATTCAGAGTCCCTACCACATCCGTTCGTTTCAGTTTTAAAAAACGTGCCAACCCAACGGAGTTATAGAAGATGTCCATATATGAGTCTACTAATTACAAAAACCGCAATGTCCATCGTAACAAATTGTGCGTAGTTTACTATTTTCGTAGTACGCATTATGGGTGCATGTGTTTATATTGGAACTATAGTAGTTTGATTTAAAATAATATAGTTAATTAAAAACTACACTTAATTGTGAAAAATCACTACGAAATATAACAAAAACTAGAAAATTATTATGTACATTGCTGACTTTGTAACAATCGGCTGGACTTTGCGGTTTTTGGTACAAAAACAACATGGACTTTGTTGGTTTTGAAACATACCTATCCTAGCCTAGAATGATTGAACCATATTGATACTTTTAACTTGAAATTTGACATACTGATAGAATTATAGCCTGGATTAAAACATTTTATTTATTCTGGTACCATAGGGGTTATTCGAACGTCTACGTGGATGTTTGTAATGTAAACAATTTTTGGTTTATAAGAACTTTATTAGTCATACAAAACCGATTTTAAATTAAAAGTAATGGTGATTCTTCTTGTTCTTCACATACCGACTCTTCAAGGGAATCGTCAACCATATTCTCGTCCGGTGTTTCCTGTGAGGACGATGGTACTACTCTGTTATAGTACTCTAAACTCTGTAAATCGCGCCATTTGTCCCCGAAATGAGTAGTTAACAATTTATTAACGTCTCTCAATTTTAGCGGTTTTACTTTTGTGCCCTGTAGAATAGCGGTTGGAGAAATCATAGCCGTGGTTTTACCTTTTTTGCAAACGTTTTTATATTGACCTGAATCAAATTTGTAGTGGAGTTCTCCTGTAACGCCAACCATGTCATTGCATCTACTGGCTCTTTTCAAATAAAACCTTTTGCATTTAGAAAAAGGGAAATGCCATTTTGTAGTAGTCAAAAATAAATCTTTAACGACGGTTTTCCAGTTACATACTTGAACCGTAGTAGCAACATTTATGGCAGTAGAATGGCTTTCCACTACTTCAAAGTATTCTTTTGGTTTGATTATATTTTCGATTTTCCGTAATTCTTTTTCAATACGTGCAAAAACTCTGTCCGGCGGAAGAAATGAGTGTCCCACTACTGGGAAGACGACTTCAACCAGATGTATTTGAGCTGGGGCATCTTTTGTCAGCCAACGTGAGAGCATTGCTATAAGCATAGAATTTTTGTTTTGCCCAGAACACCCGTCGGCCATAAGTCGAACTTGATTACATTCTGATGGAAAATCTGTATTGCAAAGCCGATGGTAAACTGATGACACTATGAGATTTGCATTTTTTGCAAATTCATCTTCTGTCTGCATATATTATATGCAATGACCTTTTTCAAGATAATCCTCAGACAGTTTTAAAACAACTTTTGATGTTACGTTGGTGAAGCCATCTATAGCTTGCCCTGAATCTTGATTCTTTCCCGCATAAATCATAAGTTTTAAGAGGTAGCCCGTTTCTGCCTCGCAAAGTTCATAAGTTTTTATGCCGAATCTCGCGGCTTTTGTTCGTATGCATTGGATCCATGAAAGGTGCCCCTTCCATAACAAAAGCGACTCATTAATACTTAGAGCTCTGCGAGGAATATATAATTCTGCGAATTTTTTATTGACATGTTCGATTATGGGAATTATTTTATATATCTTTCGCTCATATCCGCGAATGCTATCTGTCAATTCATCATTATCGACAAAATGAAGGAATCGCAATAGTAAAAAAAAGCTATTTTTACTCATAATCTTTCTGAAGCATGGCATACCTAATACTCCGGTCGTCCAATATTCATCCAACCTACCTCTGTTACATAATGCCATTAAAATAAATATGGAGAAGAATTTATACAACTCATCCACTGTAGTCTCATACCAATCATTGAGACGCGACCCCCTGGTGATGCCATTTTCGAATTGGCTTGCTTGGGCAATAATATCCCAGGGATATTTAAAGTTTTCCGGTATTTCTCATCATCCAACTATCAACTCATGATGATGCATTGTAAGCTGTTTTGAATGGGCTAAACACTCCTACGTCCAGTGGTTAAAGCTTGTTTGTTGAATGTGGCGGGACTGTTAGGATAGTGACCCGATTATCTTTTGCCAGATTGAGTGCCTTAAGGCATATATGAGCTTCGAAGTTGTCCATGATCAACAACGATGGATAAAATATTTACTACTTTGAGTGTGAACAATAAAATGTTGCATTGTTGAGATGAACAGTTCAGAATTGATCCATCCTGTTAGAGTCGCTAACCCCAGAGTGGCAGATGGAGCACCAGTGATCATGTGATTTTTGAAATGCACCTGTGGGAAAATCATAACAGGAGGCAGTACCTGTCCAGTTGCACCCACAATGTTAGTGTAACCCCAAATGCAAAATAATACCATTTTACACCTTATAAACCATGAATACTATTAATGGTTGAATGGTGGTGAGAGTACCAGTCTCGAGCGAGGTTAAACGCGAACTGGGGAATTTACGGAATCGCGAGCAAAGGTGCGCTTGAGTTGATAACGCAGCACAAACGCACGTTTGCTGCGTGTTCGATTTTAACTCGAACAACTATCGTAGTTTATGTTGCCATCATTGGCGTAATATTGAACTCAATACTTAGCATGTTTCCAGTGGTCGTTTGGAACGACTTTTTCAATTTCATGCATGTTATACACCTCTACTTTTATCAGGTATTTCGCATTTGGAGCATCATCTTCATTGGTAGAAACAAGCACATTGCCGCCCTCGCAGTGCGCACGGAAAACAAACAGTAAACTTTCTTCTTTTTTGGTTTCGTGACTTCGAATAGTCTCCAAACTTTCACCACTGCGTTTTAACAAATTTTGAGTTGGATCTTTAGTCATTTTAAATTCTTGAGTGGTCATCGTCAGAACATACGTAGTAAAACTGTTTGAATGTATTTTCTTCTAGATTGAAGGAGTCAGTTTTCCTGCCCTTTAGGTAGCGGGCAAGAGTAGGGGAATTAAACCAGTTGTCCATAAAGACACGGTAACCCCGATCAAGAAGTGGTCGGATGAGATCGATGACCACTGCCGTGCTTTTCAAAAGCGTGGCTTGTCCGACAGTGTTATCCCGGCCAGTATATAACTGAAAGGACCACAGGTACCCAGTCACGGCATCACAAAGCTCGAATGTCTTGATGCCGAATCTGGCTGCTTTGGTCTTTATATACTGACGGAATATAAACGACCCTTTCCACAAAGTTAAACTCTCATCAATTGAGATGTTTGGCCCCGGGATGTAATTTGTTTTAAATTTTTCATGCGATTAGCTTGGAGTTGAGCTTGTTGCTGACGGCTTTGCTCCAATGCTTCGACCCTGGTTCGGAGATCGGCAGGTACATCTTCCTTGGTGACGCACACTTGAACAAGTGGATCAGCACTATTCCAAATGTGCCTAACCAATGATGCTGTTCTCGCCCCTCCCCTACCTCTACCACGCCTTGCTCCACGACCGCCATCAACAGCAGTTTGGACATCGGCGAGTCCGTCATCAGCGAAGACGCCCACTTGGACAAGTGGATCACCATTGTTCCTTATGCGCCTACCCGATGATGCCGTTCTCGCCCCTCCCCTACCTCTACCTCGCCTTGTTCCACGACCGCCACCAACAGGCCTACGTGTGCGCAGTCTGCCCGGACTTGGACCTGCTCGCCTCGGAGGCGGCATGAGATAGTTCTTGGTCTGCCAATGCAGGAACGACTATGTCGATGGGAGAGGTCGGCGTCGCCACTTCTTCCTCCACTTCACCCACACTCCCTTCACAAAATTCCACATTTATCTAAAAATATAAGTAAAATATTAGTAGTCGCCATGTAAAACTCTAAAAGAAGACAATAAAATAACAACAATAATAAATACTTGTTCTATCATTTCCGCAGGATTATTATATTCGGCTACATATTCCTCGTCGAGGTACTCTGTCATCTGCAATAATAATAATAAAATAAGAAAAAAATAGGTGCAACGTTTTCTGTTGTTATAAAACAAACGGTTACGTGCGATATTAGGTTTAGTACCTGAGCATCAAAAATGTCCTGTTCAATGTCAACCTGCTCCGGCCTGTCCGGATCTGCTCGCCTCTCAGGCGGTGTGAAGTGAAAGATACTTCCTGCGCTGCAGGAACGACTATGACGATGGGAGAGGTCGGCGTCGCCATTTCTTCCTCAACTTCACCCGCAATACCTTCACAAAGCTCCACTCCACATTCATCTAAAAAATTAAGTAATATATTAGTAGTAGCCATGTGAAACCCAATGAAATAACAATAACAATAAATACCTGTTCTATCAACTCCGCAGCATTATTATTATCATATTCGGCTATATATTCCTCATCGAGGTACTCTATCATCTAATAATAATAAATTTAGAAAAAATAGGTGCAACGTTTATTTTTGTTATAAAACAAACGGTTACGGGACATAAATGATGATTTTAATATTAGTAATAATAGTACCTGAGGATCAAAAATGTCCTGTTCAATGTCAGACGGGTCATCCTGCTCCGGCTCCGCTCCTAGATCATCCTCCTGGATGTCACCGTATAGTTCATTTCATCGACGAAGGAGCTGGGAGCCCCGCCATCGGTTCCTGGTCTCCAGGGCATCTACAAAATGATAAAATGAAATGAACGGAACTTCGGAACCTTAGTAGGGGCGAGCCCGCGATAAAACAACAAGGGAAAAATAAAAAAAAGTAAAAAAATACGAAAAAATAAAAACTCGCACTTGACCATTTTTTGAGGAAAACGTATCGAAAAATATTATTTTTGTACTACATAACATCATCACCACAACCAGACGTCTATCATTCATTCATCGACAACAACCACAGCCCACTGCCACGGTAACAAACATAAAATAAATTTGTATCATTTATTTATCCATGACCTACCTACATTCCTACACTAATTATCAAAATTCTACTATTTAGAAAGTCATCGACCACTTGTATGAAAACATCGATAGCTATCGATAAAGTCACACGTTTTACCCCATCGCCTTTCAACTCACGAGGCGCACATGGTTACAAATAAAAATGAACCGTCGCGCAGAGACAATAAAGTTCAATTCACCAAAGCCATGCAAAAAACCGTTACAAAATGTTTTCAAGGCGAAATGTTTTGTTTGTTTACACTTTACTTTTACACTAAAGATATTTAGATTATTGATGGAAACGTTATAAAATATGATAAGAAAGGTAAACAATGATATTCCTAAGCACAGAAACTCCTAACTTGGTTCAAATTCTTCAATTCGAGTTCAATTCAAACACCAACTTTAGGACTATCATAAGAGAATTTTCTCTGTGGTTCACAATATTTCTATTGTAAATACACATAATATACATGCCAAATAATATAATATTTCACAGCTTTCCTTGAAAATACGAACACAACACGCACAAAACTGATTTTATAGTTCACACACAAAACAATGCACCGTGACCGCCAAACAAACCCAACTTCATACACGTTTGGCAAGTTCATTCTGAATGGTGTGTCGCTGACGTCATTTTCTAAATATAGGGGCAAGTGCGGAACATGTGGACACTTTCCAGAATTTGGAATAAAACATTTTTTATATCTGAATTACTTAAGTTTTATTTATGTTTAGTATATGTCTTAAGAGATAATCAGCCTTTCTTAAACTCAAATTCTAGTCTCAATATCACTTATACTTACGAAAATAATCAACTTTTTTTAAAAACACCATATTTGTCCAGAGGTACAACAGGCGATTGTACCTATGTACAGTGAAATTGTACCTGAGAACGGTGTTGTACCTAGGGACGGTTCACATTAATTAGACAATAGAAAATAAAAAAAAACAATTATAGACTTCTAGAAACAACTTCAAACTAACGTAAATAAACTCTGTTATACTTATTTGTATGCATTACGACAGTCTTCATACAAGTTTTGAGTAGATTCATCACTATCGTCATCATTGTCTAATACGAAGCATGCCATGCAAACGAAACCTTCACCCTCATCATCAGACTCAAAGTTTTCTCTGTGTGACTTCGGAACACAATAAATATGATAGCTATGATTGCTATGGCAAATAGGTGAAGCAGAATGTGCTGAATTTTGAGAAATCGGTCGCTGGATGTTTGGAGGTGAACGCACGTTTTCTGCGTGAGTTGACAAATTGAATAGGTGATGAAGAGTATTCATTTAATGTTGTGGTTGTTTGAGAGGATGGACGCGTGAAGATACGTGAAGTAGCATTTAATTGGTTTGTTCTTGCCAAATACAAAACATCTGACATTAGTTTTTTTGCATAAATTTTCTGATCATGTGACAGGTTTTGGAGTTGATTATTTAGATATAATCCAAATGTCATGTCCCGATCCGGAGCATTTATAGGGTTGTCTTCGGTCAATAACTTTTTGGCAACATTTACTAACTCTTCTTGAACTTTCGTGCTTGCTCTTTTTCTTCTGCTTACACCTTCACTAGGTGTTGCCCTCTCCTAAAAACAAAAATTAGTGTATGTTACAGTCACATGAAATATTAAATTCTGTAAACACTTATTTAAACTAAAGTATTTTATCTGTTTCCTCTTTTCATATAACGCAACGGTATTTATTTATTTCTTAATATTTGTTTCAGTTCCCATCATCTGCTGAGGAGTGGAAGCAAATTGCAGAAGAGTTCCAGAATAAATGGCAATATCCAAACTGCGTAGGAGCAATGGACGGGAAGCATATTCGTATAACAAAACCCTATTCCAGTGGTTCTCTTTACTATAAATTACAAGAAATATTTCAGTGTCGTACTTTTTGCTGTAGTTAATGCTAAATATGAATTTATTTACGTCCATGCTGGAATTAACGGTCGAGCAGCTGATTCTGGTGTTTTGAAAAAAACTAAATTTTACGAAAAACTAATAAATGAAAGCCTTAATTTGCCCGATCAAAGTATTTTGCCACAATCCCTAGTTACAGCTCCATACCTTTTTATTGGTGACTCTGGATTTCCGTTATTGCATAATCTCCTCCTTATATTAATTTACTTTGGTTTTTTAATCATTTGAGATCAAAATAATCAACATAAAATTAAATAACAAACTAACAAACATATAACATTTAAGATAATGTTTCTAAGTAAGCACTATCTTATTAAGTACCTAATTACGCTTATGTTTAATGATTAGACGGCTAATCAGTAGCAATAAGTCTCACAAATTCTTTTAAAATTAACTTAATTAACATTCTTTTAAAAAAGGACCGTAATAATATAATATAATAATGCTGGACAATCCACACAACATCATCTAGCCCCAAGCTAAGCAGAGCTTGTGTTATGGGTACTAGAAGACTGACATACTTAATACAATACATTACATAATAATAACACTATTTTAATTTTCAATAGTATTTTTGTATCAAACAAAAAAAAGCTTTGAAATAATCTTCTCTCCGCTCGTTAATCCTTAATAATTAAGCAGTTTAAAGTCTGACGATAAGAGACTACTTCTTTTTTTGAATTCTCTGAATGTAAGACCTTAGAAAACAAATTTTATCTATAGTCTTATCTATAGTATCTATAGTAACCTGCTTCGCACAGAACTGCATATGTCGCCGGCTCCTTTGAATACCCTTTCGGCCTCTACACTGGTCGGTTTTAAGGTCATTAAATACTCATAAACCATAGATAAATGTTCACCTCGCACTCCTTCGCTCTCATAAACGCTCATTTCTTTTTTCAGGATCATTTTGTAATCTAATTGACCACTTGGCTTTTGTTTATTAAAGTTCTCCTTCTCTATTTTAAGTGCTATCTCAAACTCTAGCTCTAAAGTAATTTTAACGCTATTTTTTTGCTATCTACATCAAAGGATTGGCCAGCCAAGACCCTGCGTTACCGTGTCTTGCTGTTTCCGAGGTGCGCCGCGTGGAGGCTCCTTTCATGCACCCCAAAAATTGAACCTAAAGCAACACACAGATACAGTACAATATAAATAAATATGCCGGCAGGTACCTAGGGTGCTACCTAGTATAGTTCTGGGATTTGTTTAGGGTGCTATAGGGTTAGGTTGTTTGATAATTTAAACCAAATTAGAAAGTTTATACTTGTATTCGTTGAATTATTGTCCGACACGTTACATTACAGGCTATACACGTTGTATTATTACATTTGTTATAGGTTTTACACTGATTCACTATTTCAGATATATGTACTATAAAAAAAAATATTTTTATTACTACAAACATATTTTTTCTATTTCTTATTATTAAACACTAACAATTTTAACTTGAGGCACTGACTGTACCGATGCTACTGTAGTCATAGGTTGTCCAATTTGTTGTGGCGTAACAGCCATCACCTGTCACTGTACCCAACCTTTGGTGCGTTTATGACACTTTTTGTAGAAAAAATATAAAATAATCACAGCTAAAATGATTTAGGTAGGTACATTACTCCAATTGTTATATTGTATTTTTATCAAGTGGATTAAAGATCGCCGTCGAATCCCTGGATGGTGAATCTAAGTAATTTATTAAACTCACTATTAGTATTGGTGGGACTTTCCTTTGCAATTGGCTCAGTGCGAGAACGCGTCTTTATCTGGTAGTCTAAAGGTATACTTTTATAAAATAGGGCAGCTTATAGCCTTATTAGACCTCAACTGTGTCATAATTTGTTGCCATTGTGCATACACTATTATGTATATCCATTTATTATGTCCATCTAACTAAAAATATTTAATTGTTTTGGTCAAATCCCAAATCAAATGCAGCTTTTTCTTTATTCTTCATATCGTTGGTACTTGTTATGCCTATATCCAATACACGTTGGTCGAGCTTAGGCCAACGCGATCGTAGTCAAATTAATGCAAGTTTGTCAAAAACCATTGTAAATGGCCAATGTAGCAGAATTCGGAAGAGATTTCCCATAAGTTGGGCTCAGGGCGTCAGTGGTCGACGGACGACGACGTAAAAGCTATTTCAGCTGCTGGTATATTATTATAATTGATGAGTGCTTATATTTTATATGTCAGTGTATACCGCACTAGGGTAGGTAGTGAAAAGGAAAAGACAAAAAAGAACGGTCAGCTGGCGAGTATCGCGTTTCACAATATTATGCACCGAGCACGATGACCTCGTTGATCACGAGCAGGATGTGCGTGATGATGGAATCCCTCGGAACCTCGTGGACAGCAGGGCAGCGAGGTCTCGGGAGGTCAGCTCGGTGCTTGGTAGAGAACTCAAGGTACAATGGAACTGGGCGGCTGGTCTGTCTTGAAGTCCTTATCAGCAGGGTGACTCTGCGTAAGGGCAGGCAACCCTTAACACAGTGAAGCCAGGCTGGTTAAGAAGTCCTTGAGCCTGGGGTGTAGCTCGGTGTGATGTGTAGCACACAGTGGAGCTAGTGGCTGACGGGCACAGGGGCGGCGATGACGGTGGCGTCGGTTGGCGGCAGGCAGGTGCGTGCAATAGCCAAGTCAGACCCACATGCGATGACCGGAACGTCGTGGAAGTGCAGGATGGTCCTCGTCAGGCTGGAGCGACCAAGGGATAGTTATAATCCCCTTTACTTCTGACTCCAATAATATTAGACTTAGTCCCGGACTTGTCTTAAAAAAACAAGATTTGTAGGGACACAGATTTATTAACTTTAAAATAGTTTTAATACTTTCCAATTTTTAAATTCGATCTTTCTTGGATCAGACGGGTGAAAAATATTGCGCGCGGGACTTTTTTTCGGGAATACTCTGGAGCTCTGATGCTGCCGGCGGGCAAGAACGGCCAGCTGCTGAGCTCGGAGCGAATACTACGGTACCAGCAGAGAACGTCCCCTTCAAACAACTCCGCAGCAGAAGCACCCAAAGTCTGTTCCGTTATACCTCGCGAAGCACACAATTCGTCCAAACGTTGCAAAAATACACGCACGCAAGTGGTTCTGTTGTATTTAAGGTTTAACGACGAAACCATTTGGTACTTTTTACTGGGTACTACCGAAACCGGTGAAACGATTGGATTCGAATCGGGTGAAACGCTCGGACTTAAGGCGGGTGAAACGTCAGACACACTTGTTTTAAAAATAGCTAACATGTTTTCAATCTTATACAAAATGTTGTTTAAATTACTTGTCAACTCTAAATGAGTCGACAGGTCGGGGTCTTCTACTGGCTCCAACCGCGTATTTGGTGGTGAAAGACCTGATGTGCTAGTGCTTGAATGCGTGTCAAATTTTTCAAACTAGGGCTGACCGAAGCCTTTAACAGTTCTGACTACTCTTTAAGTTTTTCCTCGAGTGTTCGCAACTCATCGGACACCTTTCCCTCAAATGAAACGATCGAATCTGAAGGCACCTCTTTAGCCAAAGATCTAATCTGAACTCTCAAGGAAGACACATCGGCGGTAGGCAAAGCATCCCTAATACGCACTTTATGAACCAGCTCGTCTTTGTGTAACGCCTGGAAGGCTATTAAAATGCGTTCCTCCATGACGAGATAAACCGAAGTAATTT
Organism: Ecliptopera silaceata; assembly: GCA_932527185.1. NCBI lineage: Eukaryota > Metazoa > Arthropoda > Insecta > Lepidoptera > Geometridae > Ecliptopera > Ecliptopera silaceata. The sequence goes on from OW052210.1 coordinate 1,695,681, forward strand.
ACTACTTTGAATATTTTCTGCAAAAATATTTTTTGTTTTCGAAACAAATCAATTCTTCTACTAAAACATAGGCTGGGTTTCCCTTTCCTTGCAGTTTTAGGATTCAGCTCATTTAATTTCGCCGTGATGTCCACCATAAAGTTGGTCGAGCTTAAGCCAACGCGAGTGTAGTCAAAGTAATGCAAGTTTGTCAAAAACCGTTGTAAATGTCCAATGTAGCAGAATTCTGAAGAGATGCCCATACGTTGGGCTCAGGGCGTCAGTGGTCGACGGACGACATAAAAGCTATTTCAGCTGCTGCTATATTATTAATAGAAATATTTCTTCAATTTGGAAGCTAGTATTTTCTTAGAGATCACACAAATCTTTCCTTTGAGCGGGTTTGTTGGTCAATACGGTATTGATAGTTTATTATGGGTGCTGCATTTGTTCGCTTACTTTTTGAAGCTCAGGAGGGTTAGAAAAACGACGCTTCGATGCAGTTAGTTCTATTCAAGGCAGGTGGGAAATAGGCGTATTAGTATTATATTGCGTATTGTTATTAGCGTTGTATTGGCGGTCACTCGGCGACGCTCGGCCAACGTGTATTGCAGTCATGATGTTTTAAACGGTCAACATTTTGTTGTAGGTATTGCTTAGTCTATTGTACTTTTTAGTTGAAAAGAATTTGTTATATCCGCCATTTTATTATTATTTTTACTCTAAGCAAAATTATTTCATGACTAATATTCCTACTAAATAATTAGGGTAGGTTTATAATTTTACAATATTATATAACATATACTTAGCTTCTAATATAATAATCATTACACATAGCATTCTTTACAAATGTTCATAGTGTTTGCAAAAAATAGATTGTGTCAACACATTTCTGCTCGGAGGTATGTAGACAGTTTCAATGCCACAAATCTCTCGTTGCAAGGTTTAAACAAAGTTAAGAAACCCTTTATATTCAGATACTTGCAATAGTTGGTAATCGAGACAAACCATTTGCAACAGAGCCGAGTCAATGTTTTGGGTTTGTTTCTGGTTTAGTTCTTTTGCAGTTAGTATAGAAGACAGTCGTCTCTGCTTAAATTTTTTTCTACTATGTTCGCCTACCTTTGTTATTTCTGATTCTCGTGGAGCTGGGCTCCTGCTTGAAGGTTTCTCGTCTTCAATCAGTAGGTATGTCCTTAAGTGTTCTCGCAGATTTGGAGTGGTTACACAGAGTTTATTTTTTTTACACAGCTTACAAGTTGCTTCCTGGTCAGTTTTATCAAAATGAGTCCACACATAAGAAATACTTTCACGGCGTTTCATTAGTGCACATGACTATTCAATAATTCAATATGTTTAAACTTCTCTATAACATATAAAAAAGTGATAGAAACAAACACATGTCTCGGAAGATAATGAAGCTATACGGTACAAACTTCTTCAGTTCGGCAGAAAGATCCACTGCAGAACCAACCAAATTTATTTATGCCTAAGTCAAACGATCCAGTAAGAGAAGAAATAATTGGATAACGCCATCGAACGAGCACTATGCTCCTGTAGTTATTTAACGAAGTATTAATTAGGTATTCACATAGTTAATCTCGTTTATTGTCGTGGTTGCGTCAAACCAGCTGTTCGGGAATGCTGGCGTCGTTCTCACTTCCGATACCAAGGGAGTAGCGCGTTGCGTCTCCATAACTTTATCAGCGGTCTTGGCTAGTATTGTTAAATCGCTAGTCTCGGCCACAGTGATTATGCCTCTCACTGTCGATGGTAAATGATTCTGCCATGAAATTTTCAATGTCTCGTCTTCTCGGAATCTTGGAACGGGCAAGATCGCGCATCTGTCTTAGCAACTGAGACGGCATATGTCCCAATTCCATATCACTAATTAATTTTTGTACTTGACGCGTCTCTGACTCCTCATAGATAATGAGCAGTCTCTCTTTCAGAACGTCATATTTTTTTGAAGCAGCTGGTTGGGATCATTAAGTGGCCTGTAACCTGTTGTATTCCTTATTCAGCTTAGTTAGCAGCAGGTTATATTTTGCATCGTCTGACATTTTTTGCGGTGATAATATAGCTTCGGCTTGTAAGAACCATAACCTTGGCTGGTCCACCCAAAATTCGGGCACACGAGATGTAACCGTGATAGCGGCTAAATCCATTTTCTTCTCCTTCATTCCGACACTCTGAACGGGGCTAGGGGAAAGCGGTACCGCGGCAGGATTCGCCATCGAAAGGACGTCTGAGACGACATGAAATCTCCTAAATTAGATACCTGAAATGGTTTTTTTACATTTTACCTTAGTATTATTTAATTATTTGGTATTTACTATACTTGGTCGGAGTCAAACAAATTTTGCTCTTCTACAAAGTCTAGTAGAGCGATAGTTATTATTAATTGGTGATGGGCACATCTGCACTGGGTGATGAAGGTTTACTTCCACCACCAGTCTGGCTGGACAACCGTTTGTGCATGGAAACACTAGCCTTTGCAGCTAACTTATTCTCTTCCAGGCCATCTTAATTTTATTTTCCGAAAAAATGTTGCCTTATGTAATTCAATCTGCAAGCAAAGACGAGATCAATAAGAAAATAACTAACTTCAGGCAGATCAGAAATATTGACGACCGATGTGTCGCGGCGGGCGAAGGTCCGCCTGCGACGCGAATTTCCAAAGGTTGCGCGAGTTTAACAGCTCCACCCACCCCATCTACCGCCCCTTTCCCATGCGATGCTTCAAAAAAGGAGAAGGGATTTTTACTAAAAAGATAAAAATTATTTTTCTGTTTGTATTGTGTGGCGGGGCCATCAGAATACAAGTGCACAGCTTTTAAGGAGGTAACTATTTGTTTTGTAAGTATATTCAGGTGTCTTTTTGTTACTTTATTTTTACATTCAACTTTGGCTAGAATTTGAAATGAAAGTAATTGCTTTTTATGACGATAAATATGCAGCTATGTTAAGATTAGACTTTTATTTCAAATATTTTTTATATGAGGACGAACAAATTATGTAGGCCGCTGGCGTGGTTAGCTTTTAAAAAAACCTTTTAATTTTCAACTAATTTATTAAAGATTCAAAATTACAATTTAATTAGTCTAAGGTGAACCACGTTTTAAGTGTGAACAATGAATACCAGAATGTTTATTAAAACTTATGAACTAGGTTGACAACGTGACGATGTCACGTTGTGCATAGTTGGCATCTTCCATCGCCTTGTACTCGTCGAGCCTACTACGCAGTTCCCGTGAACGTAGCCTGCGTAACAAACATTTAGTAGTTATGTACACATATTTTGAAAACAACTCATATCTAGATAAATTAGTACTTTGTTCTTACTTTTTCTTCTTGCGATCCAGCCACTTTTCTACTTGACATTTTTCAGCGGCAAAATTTTTGAATTTTTGCCTTTTGTTCTGCTGCCTGAAGCTCAAGCTTGGCTTTTTGTGCTGCTACAGATAATGATGAGCGTTTTGATCCCACCGAGCGATGTGTCTTCGGTTGCAACGGCAATGCTGCGATGTGCGAAGTCGGTGAAATTTATCGTTGGGTTTGTCATCAAGATGTTCTGCGAAGATTAATACCTAAATTTAAACTACGTTTAAAATAAAACCATGATTGGGTTACATTATTTTATTGTTGAGTATAAATAAAAGTTTCAAGCCTTCTTTCTATTTTAGTAATTATATCTTTAATTGCTGTATATATTTTATCAGCATATCTTGTTTTCCCTTAAGCATTATCCAGACCGTTTTTGAAAGCCAATTGATGACATTTGATTTCCACTATTGTATCTTGTTGGCCTATCAAACCGTCTGGCGTGGCGCCAATAAACGGGTATTCGTGGTCCACGAACAACCCACATAGATTAATTGTCACGTTCTCTTGAATAGCAAGTTTGGTGCAAAGCAAGTGACAAAACTGCAGCAGAACCTCTTCGAAGTGAGAAATTTATCATTTTGCCCCCCACAATCTTTGCCACTTGCATTAACTATTTCACAGATATTTCGCGACGTTCTCGGAGCCATCATAACTCGTGCGACGGTAGCTCAAGCGCACAAATTCCGCGGGAAGCCACATCAGCCGGGTTGTCTTTCGTTGGGACGTGATGCCATCTAGTAGGATCAATTCTATTGGTGATTTCTGTTACTCTATTGGCCACGAAAGTATTCCAATAACTTGTGGGTTGTTGCAACCATGCTATGGTAGCATCTGTCCACGCATGAAGGTCTTGATTGGGACGAGCAAATTCCTGAAACAATAGCAATGGAATGGTTAACATTTCGCAAGAGCTTATGCATCATGCCAATAATAGAATTAGATATAAAACTGATTGAATAATCATCTTTATTTTACTTTTTTTCTCTGCTCGAGCACAAACGAGACAATATTTGTTTCTAACTAGGACTATAAATAAGAGTTCAATCCAAATCTTCTCGATTCTATAAGTTGCGATAATTGCGGCCCTGACCTGCTCTACCTAATACTATGAGATGACTAGTAGGCCTACCTAGAAATCTTGGAAATGAGGCAAATGTAGGTAATAATAAAAGGCAGTTATATTTTTTGTGTGCTTTATTCTTCTTCGTTTTCTATATCTTCTCTAATTAAATGCCATCTAAGAAACTGGCTGGTGGAAATATATGATTTTGGTGCCGTGCCCAGCCTAAATACCACACAATGGTCATTACATGTGCGCAGCTCCCAACAGTACGTTTTCCTATTATACAAGAACAGTAATATTGAAAAATTCGTTGACCCCAATCACTAATATCAACACTTAAATCTAACAAAATTTAGGTATAGTATACTTTATTACTTTGGTGACGAGATCTTATTTTACCTCTCATTAAAAATGAATTTCTTGAGTGTGTTAGTAGTCTAGTGTCAACGTCTACAACAAATGTTGCATTGTCCCGTTCGTTACCATGGCGATCAGTATTGACACTATCCTCGTTGACATTATCTGGATCTGATGGTATCTGAAATAGATTACATACATTCTTAATCATAATTGTTCTAAAATATAGAGTTCTCATTCTCAACAGTATCAACAGCCGTGGTTATCATTACGAACAACTGTTTCATTTGAAATTCATTCAAAACAATTCGATCTCTCATATTATTCTATATCTGTGCGAACTTTCATCCATGTCTGTTCAGCAGTAACGATGTACTAGCGCCATCTAACGTCATCTGTCTATACCTACTTGATGATAATTTATTGAAGATGACTGATTACTTGAATCAATAAACCTAACTAAATAAGCACTCAGTTTTATTTTACTTACGTGTCCTTCTTCAGAGCTCACTGTGGTGTTACACTCGTAAATGGATGCCAAAAATGTTTCCATAGCATCGTAATAAAACCGCACTGGCTTTTAAATATCATCTTCTCCTTACTGATTGTTTTTTTGCGCCGGAGTAGCTGGCGAAATGTAGCCATTAGAGATTTTTTCTTATTATTAATTCTGTTTGAGATCTTCCCATTTGTTCGGACAATCTCGCCCATGCATCGCTTACTTTTTGGCTGTTCTTGTGGAATTTATGTTTAGGGTCCCAAATTATTCGTCTTTTTGAAATACGATCCGGACGAACTTCAGGGTGTTGCAGTGCTATGGACAATAGTTCAATCATTCGACTCTGTCAATTCACTCATTCAACTAGTCATTTATTCATTTAGCAACTGTCAAAGTCATCAAACTTATAATTACGGCTGGGAACTATCAGAAGACATTTTCTTCTATATAATATAGATATATAGAGCCTCGACTACAGAACCAATTTCATTTTCCCAATACACACATGACAGTATCAGCTCAAATACAAGCAGCAGGAATGCTGACAGTGCCAGCACCTACAATATCTACAGACACCAACATAATGAGAGGACAGTGAATCATCTATTGCGGCTTCAGTAGCCAAACGGCACTTCGATAAATATTATCCAATGTTCATAGAGGCTAATAATGCATTGGTGGGTCTGGGAATTGAGGAAGTTTCAAGTGATGAAATAGATAAATACAAAAATAATTTAGGTTTATCCCTCACCCAGTAAAAATAGTTGTAACACTACATCTAGAGACTCTGGCGTGTGTACTGAGAATCCTAATGAGGTAAGTAGTCTTATAGCATCTCTGAACCCTCTATCTAGCAAAAACACATCATTTTCTCTAAAATAATTTATGAGAGCACCGTTGGGTACAAAAAGCTGGTTCATAATCTGTGCATCAAACGTTGTAGCAGCATATGTTCTCTAATTGCAATGGAATGTATGCTAGACTATTCGCTTGGACTTTGCCTCCAATACCTTTTATGACTGTTTTATCTTTATAAGTTTTAACATAGTCTTTTGCTAAATGAGAACTAATTATAGAAATTGATGCACCTGTGTCAATCAAGAAGTTCCTCTGTAAAATTGTACTAAGACGACGGTTTCGCAGGCCATCCGCGAATCTTTTTATAACCATCTTCTCATTTATTGGGCTTAGTACCTCGGCAGCTTGTTGGTTTCCGTCGGCTTGAGTTATTGTTAGATTAATAAACTTTTCTCCGTATTCTGAAATAGTCATATTATTTTGGGACAAATTACTTATTTGCGACAACAATGAATTTGCTGATTTCTTTGTCAATAAAGATTTTTTTATACCATCGTTTCAGCATCATTTTATTAGCCCTAGTAGATAGTGATTACTGTTTTATGTTTGCTGACATAGGAAGCCAAAGGAGAATTAGTGATGGACGTGTTTTAAATCAAAGCAATTTGTGGAAAAAAATATGTCATGGGGACCCATAGGCCGTTTGTCCACCGCCGCCGTCACCGTCACGTCACCGAGAACGAGATGACGGCGCCGAAGTAGCGGTACATACATTTACTTAAGCCGCGTGTCCACCGCACATCCGTCACCCGAGCGCCGTCATCCCGGTCGCCGAAATCGCGAGTAGATCGGCGTGACCGCTAGAACGGCTCGAGATTTTGACGGGCCGATGTGCCGGCAACACAAAACACGTATGAACTTGTCCACACACTGCCGTCGCCGTCGCACCATTAATTTTGCGTAGAACAAACTAAACCATCGGTCGCGGTGGACAAACGATCGCCGTCACGTCATATTAAACTCGGCCCGAAATAATCTCGTTCTCGACGACGGCCCGGTGACGGCGGCTGTGGACAAACGCACTTATTTTGTTTATAATAGTGCTATGTGGTATCCCATATTTTCGTGCAGTTTCTCTTATTTTTGCCCCATTTCCAATATCTTGAATCGCGAGATACAAGCTTTCTTCGCTATACTTAAAAAATATTTTTTTTGGTGGCATTTTACATTGGTATCCAGTATCTGAAAAAGAAATTTTCGTCTGATAAGCTTTAAAGCTTATTGAACATTTATGTTGAGTATGACTGTAAAGGCTGGTAAGAATTTAATATTGAAGGACCATAAATATATTTATTAAAACGCTGTAAAATTTGGAGTAGATGGAAAATGGATCTTGCTCGTATTAAGGTAGATAAGTAAGTCTATCACCTACCTCACACTTCCACACGACGCTCCTTCACGAGGCTTAGCACGGCAATCCTGGTGACGGGGGTGGAGTACAGCAAGGCCCAAAATGTTCCAGCTAAGTCCACACAGCTTTAAACTGCACGGCAGTGTCAAAATCAGCTTAACTTGATTTACGAAAGTTTCTCACAAAATGAAGAGAACGCGACCGATATGGAGTAGTCACGCAAGCCAACTGGTGCTGCGCTCGCGCAGGGGGCGGCGCGCATCAGCCCGCGATCCACAACGACGGTAGATGTGAAAAGCGGATGACAAACATTTACATATCTACCCTTTAATGAGCAAAGATCCAACATACCCCACACCGAAATTAGCATGATAATTTCAGTTAAAAATAATAATTTAAAGTTGCAAAAGGTAGTAAGAACAATGCCTAATGAGGCAGAATGCTATAGGTTATAAGTTAAAATATAATTAAGAAAATTTAAGTTAAGTTAATTTAAAATTAAAGAATGAGTGTTTGATTTTTATTTAATTAAAATAAGGTAAAGGACAGACCTTATTAACAGGTCGTTTAACTATTCCTCTTTGCGTCCTCAGAGTAACGACGCGAACGATTTTATCAGGGCCCTCATGGAGACGCTCTACTCGGGCCCGGACCCAGTTAAGTGAACGAATTAGTTCAGATTTGATGAGAACCAAGTCACCGATTTTAATGTTAGGAGGCGAGATGAACCACTTTGCTCTTTGCTGCAAGGTATGCAGATAATCGTCAGACCACTTCTTCCAAAACGTTTGGGTGATCTTTTGCATGCACTGCCAACGTGACAGTCGGTTCATAACTACGTCCTCGAGACCGTACTCAGGCACAGCTAGTAAGCTTTGACCTATTAAAAAATGTCCGGGCGATAAGGTTTCAAATTCGTCCGGGTTGCTAGACAACGGGCATAACGGGCGCGAGTTCATCACAGCTTCGACCTTGCAGAAGACTGTGGAAAGCTCCTCAAAAGTGAGTGGCTTGTCACCAACTGCACGAACAAGGTGGCGTTTGGCCGATTTGATACCGGCTTCCCATAGTCCGCCCATCGAAGCCGCAGTGGCCGGAATATTTTTCCATTCAATTGAACGAGAAGCGCAGCCGTCAGCGATTGTTTCGTCATTTTTGTTAAAGAATGTGCAAACCTCTTTTAAGTGTTTTGCGGCGGCGACAAAATTCGTCCCATTGTCTGAATGTAAACAAGTACATAGACCGCGTCGCGCCACAAACCGATCGAGAGTGGCTAGAAAACAATCAGCTGATAAATCGCTCAAGACTTCTATGTGTACAGCCTTTGTCGAAAAACACACAAAAAGGCACATGTAACATTTTACAATTTTAGCGTTACGATGTAAACTCGCCTTTATATAAAACGGCCCACCTAAATCGCAACCAACATGATCGAAAACTTTATTCGGTTTTAGTCTGTCAGCGGGTAACGTACCCATGTATGGTTGGATAGAAGTCGGGTTGCATTTAAAGCACATAATGCATTTGGACAATACACTTCGAATCACACTACGAGCGGATACGATCCAATATCGCTTACACAAAATTCCTTGTAAAGAACGAGGTCCTACATGTAGGTACATTTTATGAAAATGTTCAATTAATAAAGTTGTTATATGACATTTTTTAGGCAATAACAAGGGGTGCTTGCTATTGTAGGGTAGGTCTGCTTGGGAGATCCTACCCCCCACCCTGAGGAAACCACGGGTATCCAAAAAGGGTGACAGTTTTCGCAATGAAGAAACGAATTTATTATTATTAATTAGAGCGATTTCGCTACCAAAGTATGTATTTTGCGTACATTTAATTATAGCGTCGTGCGATGCATTCAACTCGTGAGTTGAAAGCGGACCGACAGAACGGGCACTCTTCGCTAATCTACAATTTTTTGCAAATCGCAAACACCGTGCGACAATACGTTGCAATTTTATAAACGAAGAGTATTTTTCAAAAAACGTTTCTGAAAAATCGTTCTGTAAGTTTTGCGATACACAAGAAAATGTATCTACATTTGTCTTGAGTTCTAAAACTTCAGTCTTTTCGCTGACGTAAAAAGTGCTGATTGGCCACTGATGAACGTCATCAGCTAGCCAGGCTGGACCATGTAGCCACTGCTCATAATCAGCTGCAAGCTGAGTAGGCATGGCACCTCGCGAACACACATCGGCGGCGTTGTTTTCGCTGCGCACGTGATACCAGCTGTTTGACGGAACCACCTCCACTACTTGAGCGACACGACTCGACACAAAAGTTTTAAGTTTGTAGGGAGGAGTCTGTAACCATGCGAGTGCGACACTGGAATCCGTCAAAGCAGTTAACTGAAAGTTTAGGTTTTTAATGTTTTGTTGAACGAACAAAACCAGTTTTGATAACAAAACGGCAGCCATAAGCTCGAGTCTAGGGATCGAAAGCGGCTTGATTGGCGCCACTTTACTTTTACTGATAAGCAGTCTAGTCTTCACGGCATTATTTGAATCGACACTGCGTACATATATGCAGGCCGCATAACCACGGGTCGATGCGTCACAAAATGCAATTAAATGTACACCGCAGAACTTAGGTATAAGCATATGTCGTTCAATTTTTATTGCCGATAGACAAGACAGCGACTCAATAAAAGCCGACCATTTGTCGCGCAAATCAGCTGGAAGATGGTCATCCCAACCCAGGTTGAGTTTCCACAGGTCCTGCATTATACATTTCGCTAGGAATGTACACGGGGATAAAAATCCGACAGGATCAAAAATGCTAGCGAGTATTTTTAGCACAGACCGTTTAGTGTAGGTACCATCCGACAGGTTGTAATCGAATGAAAAACAATCGTCGGTAGGTAGCCACTTCAAACCTAAAACCTTCAGAGATGAACACACGGTGTCGTCATCACTGAAATTTATAGCGACAGCTTGGTCGGCTCCGATCCTAGTGAGCAACTCGGGTGAGTTACTCGCCCATTTGCGAAGATCGAAGCCGCCGAGCTTTAACAGCGCGATGAGCTCGTCCTGTAACGTACAGGCTTCTGTGAGGTCTTGAGTTGACCACAGCAGGTCATCTACGAAAAAACCATGCATGATAATATCCGAAGCTTGAGGATATCGGATACCTTCGTCACGCGCCAGCTGTTGCAACGTGCGAACAGCGACAAAACCGGAAGAGCGCAAACCGTAGGTATTTGTAAGTAGTTCGTAAGTTTTTATTTCATCCGAAGGCGATTCTCTCCAAAGAATGTGCTGATAACAACGTTCGGTGGGATCTATTAGTACCATTCGATAAAATTTAGCGATGTCAGCGGTAAAACAAATATCGTACAAACGAAAGTTAAAAATAATTTTTAATATATCGTGATGTAGTTTTCTACCTATAAGTAGTGTATCATTAAGTGACACACCATTCGAAGTAGCCGCTGAGCCATCGAATACCACTCGCATGGGCGTGGTGGTGCTGGATGTTTTTACCACACAGTGGTGTGGAATAATATACCTACTCGGTTCTATACCTACGTACGGTTTCATATGACCTAACTGTTCATACTCGCGCATGAAGTCTACGTAGGGCGCGCGTAACTCGGGCGAGCGAGCGAAACGTCGCTCCAGGTGATGCAACCTACGCACGGCGTGGTTGTACGACTCGCCGAGGGCGGCGCACTTCGGGTCCATTAGGATAGGTGATACATACCTACCGCTATCGTCCCTATAATGACGCTCGGAATAAATATCCTCGGCAAGCTTATCGACTGGGCTCATAGGGTTGTCGCACGGCGATTCTTCTATTTCCCAAAAAGATTTTAATCGTTGGTTAATGGTGTCACTATCATTAGTGTACGACACTAAATTGCAAGACGTTGCAATGTTAGCGACATCATCGGAAGCACACGGTACTTCTATCTTCCCACACAAAACGAACCCGAATACACTACTGAGTGCGGCGGGTAGTGTAGGGCTGACAATTATTTTATTCCCGTCGTAAATGTCCGGAAATACGTCACCTGCTAATATAATATCTACAGGGGATTTTTTGTAAAACGAAGGATCAGCTAACAAAAGGTTTTTATAATGCATGGAAACTTCTTCGGAAATTTCCACCGTAGGCAAATCGGAAGTCATTTTTTGCAAGATAATAGCATCGATTTTAAACGTGGGATTATCGCAATGTCTCGGTTTAATAATGCATGACGTCATGCCAAAATTCTTGACACTATTTCCGGCTAAACCAAAAATATTAAACGGACATTTTTGTCGCGACAGCCCTAGCCGTTCTAAACAGTTTAAAGTTATAAAATTCGATTGAGCGCCTGAGTCGATAAGAACGCGACAAGCTTGCGGATTACCAAACGAATCTATAACATTAACTATTGCCGTACCTAACAAGACCATTAAGTTTCTCGTATTATTATTACCGCTAGAAGAGTGCGATGATTTAGCGTGCAGCGTGTGCGCACCGACAGGCGGAGGCTCTGCGCAGGCGCGCGCGGGGAGGGCGCGGGGCGCAGGACTGCCTTTATCGTCGAGGTGCAATAATGCATGATGTCGCTGATTACACGTAAAACATCTAAATTCACTATTGCAATCTGCTGTCGAGTGGTTTTGTTTGAGACAGTTGTGGCACAGTTTCAAATGATCAGCACGGCTGACACGTTGCGTAGGAGACAATTCACGGAATTGTACGCAACGAAAAATCATATGATTCTGACCACAATGTGCGCATTCAAAACTTCTCGAATTAATTTTGTTATTTGATTGCGTTTGTGACGAGAATGCTTTTCTAGTATAATTTTCACTCGACCTTTTATTGCCGGTAACAGGTGCAGGATGCCTAATTTGCGGAACAATAGAACTGGAATGCGATTGTGAATGTTCTAAAATCTTAATTTGATTATGCACATGAGACATTAATTGATCATAAGTAGGTATGGTTTTTTGATCGATACTTTGTTCGAATGTTTTTCTTGTTGTAGGATCTAATCCTCTCAATGCTATATGACACAGTACATAGCTAGATAAGTGCTCGATTTTTAATGCATTTATAGCGCGATAAGAATGATCGAAAGTTTCGATAAAGTTATTTAAATTAACCGAAGATTCGTTTTTTAACACAGGAAAATTAAGCATCTTATCTAGGTATTTACCTACGAGCATCCTATTGTCTTGATATTTATCAAGCAAGGACTGCCACACTACATCGTAATTACTAGAAGTAATCGGCACACTTTTAACGATGCTGAGTGCGGAACCTTTTGTGCATGACAATAAATAATGAAATTTATCAATGCTTGAAATACCAGTTTGATTGTGCACCAAAGAGCAAAATGTTTCATAAAACGTTATGAAATTCTCAATATTCCCATCAAAAGTGAACAATTCGAGTTTAGGTAAACGTGGTCGAACGTCGCCATTTTTATCTTTCGTTTCTGCCGTGCCTACGTGACCGCATGGTGGAACGTCCGCCATTTTGGTGGTGTGCTTTGAAACGCACAGCTTTACATGAAAATATAAGTCATCGAAGCTATTCATATCACTATCTGAGAATTGCGTTTCAGGTTTTAAAGTTAATTGCAGTTCAAAGATTTCCATACAAATAGACTCGAATGATTCACGTAGGGAGGTTATCTCTGAGGCACGCAATAGGAACATGTCCTTGACAGAAGGATTATTTTCAATTTTAGAGGACAAATCGTACACTTGTTGCAATTGCGAATAAAAACGTTGCTTTTTAGCAAGGTTTTTATTTATGATACGCATTGTATCTAATTCCTTTTTAGTAGGAATCGGAGGAGTTTCAGATTGAGACATTTTACGTTTATTTAAATCAATTTAGTTTAATGAAATTTATTTTTAATTTAATTTAAATCCGGCTCGAGGGCCAAAATGTTGAGTATGACTGTAAAGGCTGGTAAGAATTTAATATTGAAGGACCATAAATATATTTATTAAAACGCTGTAAAATTTGGAGTAGATGGAAAATGGATCTTGCTCGTATTAAGGTAGATAAGTAAGTCTATCACCTACCTCACACTTCCACACGACGCTCCTTCACGAGGCTTAGCACGGCAATCCTGGTGACGGGGGTGGAGTACAGCAAGGCCCAAAATGTTCCAGCTAAGTCCACACAGCTTTAAACTGCACGGCAGTGTCAAAATCAGCTTAACTTGATTTACGAAAGTTTCTCACAAAATGAAGAGAACGCGACCGATATGGAGTAGTCACGCAAGCCAACTGGTGCTGCGCTCGCGCAGGGGGCGGCGCGCATCAGCCCGCGATCCACAACGACGGTAGATGTGAAAAGCGGATGACAAACATTTACATATCTACCCTTTAATGAGCAAAGATCCAACAATTTATGTGAAACTAAACCCTTCATTCGAAAGTTAGTTTGGTCAATCACTAGAGCTGAAATAATATTAAGTGCTCCAGTAATTGACCATCTGGTCAATTATTGGTTACGGGACAGTTAAGAAAAAAAAAGAAATGTACACAATCGAACTGCTAATCAAATACAACTCATTTGCGTTAAAATTTTGAAAAATTGTATAATATCAATAATTGACCATTTTGGTCAATAACTACGAATCCAAACATTTCGTGTGTCCATAGTTGACCAGCACGAAATATCACGAAATAGTAATCAAATTACAAAAAAAATTACCACGAACTGATCAACACACATTTTTCTTCAGTTTAAACATAAATTTTGCTTATAGCATAAACATTGAACACAGATAGAAGTTAATTTAAAAAAACATACCTGACACGAGCTCCTTACTGCAGGCAAGAAAAAATGGCGACTGTTTGCGCGGCCATTCACTCAATAGTGCCAACATAATATGTATAGAAAGACGTAGATAACGATTCGTCAACTAAAAAACGTAATATTGGCGCGTATATTCAAAATTGGTCAATTACCCATACATGGTCAATTATACCCACGGTGACCCTATATTGGCCCAAAAAAATCATCAACATAAACAGCTACTATAACTTTAGCTTCACCAACATTCTTTTGAAATATACAGGGTTCATATTTACTATTTTTTAATCCTAAATTACATAAGAACTCTTTTACCCTTTCATACCATACAAAAGAAGATTGTTTCAGCCCATATATGGCTCTTTTTAACTTTAAAACTTTACCTTTACAATTTTTATTTTCAAAACCTTCAGGAATAGACACGTAAATGTTTTCAGTTGTCCACTTCCTGGAAGTAATACTAATATGCCTTATGTTTTTCTGGGTGATGCCGCTCTCGCTCTTAGTACTCTTATGAAGCCCTTTTCTGGACATCATCTGTTAGGAATGGTGAATTAATCAATGTAGGCATGAGAGTAAACCATGAACAAAATGCAATCGTACGGAACGGAAATAAAATAGAATACCTACTATGGATAACAATACTTTACTGGTGGCAGCAGCTGTGTGAATTTAATTAAAAAGACAAAAAGAACGTAAGAGAAAGTGGATGAAGGGTTGGTTGAAACAAAGAAATACTTTTACACAGACCAACTTATTGTCTGAATTGTCTTTAGAGCCCACTGATTGGAGAATCTTCTTAAGAATGGACGAACAGACGTATTTTAAATTACTTGGACTTGTGACGCCATAATAAAAAAAACAAGTTACAAATAATAGGCAAGCCATAACTGCTTACGAAAGCCTACGTGCTACACTTTGTTTTTTAGCCTCAGGAACGACGAATGAAAATCTGAATAAACTGCAATTTCACTGTGCCTGGGAATCATTCCAGAAACTTGCAAGGCAATCATAACGGTTTTGAAGAGTTATATAAAGTTAAGTAAATAATACAATGTGTATTTAGTATTTTTATTATCCAGTATTACAATCATTTATTACAGTAAAAGTAACATATTTTAAAAGTAATTATTTAGGCTGATTTTAGTCTCACGCTCACCGTCAGCGCTCATAGCTCGGCGCGTAGTTTGTCAGCGCTGAGGCTCAGCGTGGCCCGTTTTAGTATCGTACTGACCGCCTTACTGTACAGACGACGACCAAAATGCGGAGTGTATTAATTATTGCTGCTTTGTACTATCTATTCCAAAAAAATAAAAATAGGCGACGACGAAGACTTCATGTTCATCCATTAATTGAGCAGAGAGCTGTTGCAGGAGACTTTGTCTTGTTATATGACACTTTAAGGGCTGACGAAAGTAAATTCTTTAATTACTTTCGAATGTCAACTAGAACTTTTGACGAATTACTGGCAAAGATACAGGATAAACTGGTCCATTGCAGCTTACGAATCGTGCCTATACCACCGATTGAACGACTAATGGTGACTTTAAGGTAAAAAAAAATCATTTTTACTCGTTTTATCATTATGCTTAATCACAGTAAAGTATAGGTAAGAAAACAACATATTTATTATAGGTAAGACAAAAAAAAAACAAATTATATATTATTAGTAATTAAACATAATATAATTATTCATCAGTAAGTCTCGCTGTTTCATAACCAGAGTAACCTATCCAGGTACGAAACCAGTGATGCGAATCCTCGCATCACTGGTTTCGTACCCTGGGTAAACTGGAGTCTGATAATTGTATGATGATGAATACGTGTCGAGTGTAGACCTTGGATCATTGGAGAAAGAGCTATTTGAGCTATTTGATCTGTTGCAATTTCGAATATCCCTGGCTTCGCGCAGCACTCTCGATCTAAACTCCAGCTTTTGTCCTACATCAAAACTTTTTAAAATTGGACCTAAAGAAGCGAAAAAAGCCATGTCGTCAGCTGCGAGATCTGGGGTTTGGTTACTTAGTAAAGTTAATAATTCTTTTTCAAATGGAGAACTTTCTGGATTTGTTTTCGGGGCCCTTCTTTTTTTCTTTTCCAGCCAAGGTTTTTGTGATGATGCTGAATCAACACCACGGTCATTCTGCTCACCCCGTTGAGTGTTTGAAAAAACTTGCTGCGTTAATATATCAGAATCTTGAGTATTTTCTGAAGATACCATACTATCCAATGTATTATCTATATTTACTGAGGGTGAGGGAAGGGAAGGGTAATTCATTGATTCATCCACTTCATTCTCAACTGTGGGAGCTAGGAAGCTTAATTCGTCATAATAGATGTACTTTTTGTATTTCGGTGCAGCACTTCCAGAAGTCGTTTTTTTAATTGCGTTCTTTGTTCTAAAAAACGCATCCCGGGCGGTTTTCCACCTTTGTTGAACCAGTTTTCCTGAAATAATAAAAACTTTTTATTTTCAGATTTCTTGCTACGGGTCGAACATATACAGATTTGCAATATTCATTTAGGATGGGAATCGCAACAATCAGTAAGATCGTGGACGAAGTGTGTAAAGTAATATGGGAAACGCTACACGATGAATGCATACCATCAAATACACCTGTTATGTGGCAAAATATTGCTCACGGTTTTCTACAAAAGACCAACTTTCCAAATTGCATCGGAGCTATTGATGGCAAGCACATCCGAATCGTAAATCCAACCGGTGGTGGATCAATATTCTACAACTATAAAAATTTTTACTCCATAGTTCTGCTAGCTATGTGCGATGCTGATTATTGTTTTACATATGTAAACATTGGAACTTATGGGAAAAACTCGGACTCGACTATATTCCAAAACAGTACACTATACAGGAGACTTGAACAAAACACTTTAAATATTCCAGGACCGAAGCCACTGCCTGGAACAAATATTCCAGTTGAACATGTAATTGTGGGTGATGGTGCTTTTGGAATATCAAATAAAATTCTGAAGCCATATGCACGATCCAATATGACCCACAAGAAAAAAATATTTAATTATAGAGTAAGCCGCAGTAGACGATACATAGAATCGACATTTGGTATAATGTCAAACAAGTTCAGAGTGTTTCATACACCTATTAATGTGAGTTTTGATGTTACAAAGAAAATAGTAAAAGCATGCTGCGTATTGCATAACTTTATAAGAATTCGCGATGGTTATCGTATTGAAGACACACTTACAATTGAGGGTATGGTAGACTTGCCAACTGTGCCTACAAACAGGTCTGGACACGCTCTGCGAGAACATTTTGCTGAGTACTTTGTGAGCCCTATTGGAAGCGTACCCTGGCAAGATTCGTGTATATTTTAACATGAAAAGGCTTTGTCCTGTACTGTAGGTATTCAGATAATAAAATAAGAAAGTAAACAAACCAAGTTGTTTTTTTTCTTCTTCTGAAATATTTTCGAACAATGTGTCCACAATATCTTCCCAGGCTTTGTTTTTTGCATCTTTATTTTTGTAGAGTGGATCGGATGCATCCCACAATTTCTTCCTCAGGCGTACCTCATCGATAACTCGACCTGTATCCACTTCGCGATTCGCCATCATGACTGTACGCGCTGACGACGTCCGCTCCGCTCGACACTAGAACGCTCACTGAAAGCAGAGGCGCTCGTGCGATCGTCAGCGCCGACAGCTACGCGGGGCCGACGCGCGACGCGTGCGACCGCGTAGCTATCAGCGCTGACCACCGTGCGCGCTGATAGCTACGCGTCATTCAAAAACGCTTCCTAGAAGTTCATATATCTCGGCCATCAGCGCTGACGGTGCGCGAGCCGTCGGCGTAAGACTAAAACCAGCCTTAGTGTTGTCTGAATCTGTGTTGTCTATAGCGGTAACAAATGCTTCATACAATAAATTATGGTGCCGTTGTGAAGATCCAGGCTCATTTGCTGAATTATTCAATGAATTATTCACAAAAACAGAATTGTTATTATTCTGGTTTGGCAGATTCATATATATTGAATTACAAGCATTTCAATAGCATTGTGCTAATGACTTGTGCAAATGCCAACTATGAAATTATATGGTGTGAAGTTGGTACAAATCCTCGAGTTTCAGATAGAGGAGTCATACAGAATTGTGGTATCATTTACTCTGGTATCAGTGTGCGCGTTGGGATGGTCAACATTATTAATAACGGTGGAAAAAGAGGAAGTTTTTCAAAATGCGGCTGGAGGCCACAATGCCGTGCTCAAAACTCTCGGAGGACAACTGGACAACCTACAAAATGTGTTTATTATTCTACTAGCAATCGTTAGTATATTTTTTGCAATTTTACACCAGGTTTTATACCAGGTGAAAACCTTTGTTGGTTTTCACCTGGCTTGTCTTATTTCGAGCAGCCCTGATAAAATTGTTGAAGACCAATGTCGCCTAATGGGTTATGCCCCTTATGCAGCACCAAACCAAATAGAGGTAATAATGGTAATACCCAACTCAGATTTCCTAGCAGTGACGTCACTACACGAGCACCAAAAAGGGCCGCAATAAACTCCCCCCCGCAAGCTCATGCGCCGTTGTCAAGGAATGAAATTGGAGAAGTGGTACAACACATATCACATCTGGAGATAGAAAATCTTTTCCAGCGCCTCGGCCAACAGATCCATACTTCCATCTCTGCCGAAATGGCCCCAATCAGAAAAGAAATGTCTGAGTTGAAAGCATCGATTGCAACAATGAATGAGCAATGCAATGACGTCTCTATAAAACAATGCGAGATAACTGCGGAAATAAAATTCTTATCGAATGCGAGGCTTTGCGGTTTGAAAACAAGATCATGGCTACAAAGATAAATCAACTAGAGCAACATGCCCGAGGTAAAAATATTGAAATACAATGTGTACCTGAAAATAACAATGTAAATGTTATTGGTATTGTTCTGAATATCGGCAAAATTATAAAGTGTGATATCAAAGAAGACAATATTATGAGTTGCAGCCGCATTGCCAAACTGAATCAGCAGAGCTCAAAACCCCGATCAATAGTAGTCCAATTCAACTCACGTTCGAGGGTTACACGTTTCTTGCAGCTGTTATCAAGTTTAACAAATTCAACCCGAGTAACAGGCTGAACAGCACCCACATCGGCCTCAGCGGCGAGAAGGCATCTATATATGTTGTCAAGCATCTATCAGTCTTCAATAAGATGCTCCATGCTGTCGCTCGTACAGCAGCCAAGGAAAAAAACTACATATATGTCTGGGTGCGTAACGGTAGAATTTATATCCTCATATAAATTCTACCATGTAGTTAATAATGGTAAGTACTTTTTGGTTTTGATCATAATAAACTCTGTTCTTATCATTTTTCCTCGAAAAAGAACAGAGTTTATTATGATCAAAACCAAAGAGGAAAAATGATAAGAACAGAGTTTATTATGATCAAAACCAAAAAGTACTAGAAAACCTAGAGTATATAATTTGTCCCAAAATAATATGACTATTACAGAATATGGAGAGTTAGAAGATATGTTTATTAATCTAACGATAACTCGAAGTTGGTTATAAAACTATTCGGGGATGGCCTGCGAAACCGTCGTCTTAGTACAATTTTAGCAGCTAGGAACTACAGCGAGCTGAAGAAGGCAGTACGTGCAGAGGAAGAGTAATGATCTGAACCAATAGGGGCATCATTTAGCATATATGTTTTGAAATGACCCGGGAATGGGAATATAAAAAAGGGTGGTATTGAGTTACCCAATGCATTAATGCTGCAGCAAACCGTTACAAGCGTCCGTCTTTTAGCAGACGTTACTTGCCCAACTTGCTTAGTGCCTCTAAGAGCAATCACTTTCTGGGTTCGTTGTACTGTTGATAATCCAGTTTCGTCTATATTGTAAATAGACTCAGGGCCAAAGCGATGCCGTTCATATACAGTTTTAAGATTTTACAAAAAAATCCCCGACATTTTTCTTATTGAAACTTGTGGCCCGTGAGAGACTGGCCCTTTATCCAATTTTTGGATGCAAGTTTTTTCTTTGTCCAGTTATCTGGTACTTTTTTTTAATGGCAGTGGCGTATTCATTCATAAACCAATTCGCGTGTCTTCATTTTTGACAGTCTATGGTTTAGTTTAACCCTTAAGGTAGCACGACAATTTTTTGTGAAATAAAACAAAAATATTACTAAAAATACTTTATTTAGGCTCTAGGATACACAAAAACTAAAAAATAAAAATCTAGGTTTAGCCGTTATACTATACATTACCACATTAGCTAACAGCAGTATGAAAAAAGGGACGTGTATCCAAAGTGACTAATTACTTCTTTTGGTGGTAAGCTATGAAACAGTTTCTGCCCTTTACGTAGCACAAATGAACTTTGCATTTAGTGCAAACAGAGCTCGCTTGTCCGCCTTTGCAGTGTTTGCACCTCTGGTAGCGTGCTTCTAATTGTGGCCAGTGATCAAATTGATCATACTTTACATCATCAGTGGGTCTAGATGTCACTGGCTTTCGGATCTTCTTTTCTCCGCCTTTGCAGTGTTTGCACCTCTGGTAGCGTGCTTCTAATTGTGGCCAGTGATCAAATTGATCATACTTTACATCATCAGTGGGCCTAGATGTCACTGGCTTTCGGATCTTCTTTTCTTCTGGCACAGAGTCCCTGTTTTGGGCTGGTACACATGTTTTTTTTCAGCAACTCAGCATATATTTCGTATCTGAAGTCCTTTAGAAGATCTGACTTCTTCTTGATGTTTTTCATTTGATAGTGTCGTCGTCGTAAAAGCCATGCGTTGTTTACACACACATCCAGTAGTTGGGAGAAGATGTTGATGTACCATCTGTGGGATTTTATACCAGTGCGGTATAAGGCAATAAGCATATCTGCCAGGTCTACACCACCCATGTGACGATTGTAGTGCTTTACAATCTGGGGACATGGCACTTCAATATACCTACTGTTTCCTTTCTTTGCTGTAGCGTTTGGCGACTTCGACTGGGTACGCGTCGCAATACGAGCTGATCAGGGTGACTTTTTTGTTGTCAAACCATTTTACGACGCTCAGTTTGTTTTTGTTGCACACCACTTGTGAAAATGACCCTCTTCCTTTCTTTTCAAGTTGTTTATCCGCAAGCAACAAGCGTCCCTCTTTCAGCAGACGTTACTTGCCCAAATTGCTTAGTGCCTCTAAGAGCAATCACTTTCTGGGTTCGTTGTACTATTGATAATCCAGTTTCGTCTATATTGTATATAGACTCAGGGCCAAAGCGATGCCGTTCATATACAGTTGTGATAATTGATACGAATGTTAAAAACTGATAAATGATTTATTGCTTGATACGAATACACGATACTGCTGTCGAACGCGTACTGACTACGTGTTCGACGGATATAAAAGATGCACCGCATGCAAGGTGCCAAATGTGCAAATTACATTAATTGTACATGCTCCCGAGGGAAAAGAATATAATTAAACATGATTTGAAATGATATAAATTTAAAACAAGTAGCTTAAATATGATAGAACAAAATAGTAGTGTAAAAGTATAAAATCACAATATTAAAATAAAGTCAATGTCTTGCTTAATATATTTCAATCACTGCACTGCACTTTTAACGAATCGATGATTGAAAATAGATGAAGTAGTTACGTCTACTGCTATAGTTCGAAATAAATGTTGGAGCATAGTCCTTGTATTCTTTTTTTGTAGACTGGATAAACTTAGCCAGGTGGTGCCAGGCTTCTGTATCTTCATTCGTCTGATTTTTTATTGTAATTATTGAGCGATATAGCAGACACGCTTTCTATTTCACTCGTTTTGTATACTTTAACTTCCACGTAATGGGATCCTACTTTGACCCCCGACTGACGCGATAGACCGTTCGCCAGCCTACGTGTAAAGTATGAGTGCAGTGGAGGCTGCCCCTTCTTATTACCTTGAGGTTCTGCTTCTGCCTATCCTCGCTATCGGTCCCGAATAGATCGTAGGAAGTTGCTTTTAAAGTTGTCACTGGATGAATTTTAGTTTTCATTCGCTTGTTTGTTGATGTTGAGGGTTCTGGTTTCCGTTTATTTTGCTTGATTGTAGATCTTTCTTGCAAATCTTCTTCCTCGGAGGGGAAAAGAATATCGGCATTCAATTTCGACCTGAAATCAAGTAGAAATACAATAATTAATTGACTAATTAAGAGATAAAGATGTCATTGACAAAAATGTATAAATTAATCTATTTACTCAAATAAATACATTATACATTTTGTAATTAACACCTATTACCTATAAAAACGTGTATATAGAATAGCGATTAAAGTAAGAATAATTCAATGTTCGACTAGATCAGTGTTTCCCAACCTTTTTAATATTGTTACCCCTGTGAACTATGTATAAAACTGATTTTACCCCGCTTTCAAAATGATATCAAAACAAACAATACAAACATCTTTATTGATCATAAATTGCACAACAGTCTTACAACGTATTTGTCTTTTAACGTATAAACAAATATGGATTAATAATATATTAGATAATTAATACTTGGTTACATTTACTAGTAGTGACTACTCTTACCATAATAAAAACGAATCCTAACATAAAAAACTAGTGAATGTTGGCTCAGTGTGAAGGTTGGTATTGTTTTGCATTAACAAGTTTTTTAATGTCAGGTTTAGTTTCACTTAAAGCGCATCTCAACATTTCAAGTCATGTTCCACATTGAGACGATTTCTGGCCTTTGTTTTCAGTGTTACTAAAGTAGAAAACCCACTCTCACACCTATAGGTGGTGGCAAATGGTATAAGCATTTTTAAAGCTCTGTTTGATAAAACAGGATACTCGGCACCTGTTTTGATCCAAAATGTGCTGAGATCATAATTCTGAAATTCTACTTTCAAAGTACTATTCTCGCGTAATCCAAGAAATTCCACTTTTGCCGCCACATCTTCGTCTCGAATAATATCATCATCAGTATAGATGATTATATTTACGCTAAATTTGAATAAAACATTGATTTTATATTCGATTTGGTGAGATAGTTATTCTATATTTGATAGATATGATATTATTATCATATCTATTCGCTTGCACATGTGCATGCTTATTTATTAACAAAACCTGTCATAGAATGAGATGCTAGCTAGACGACAATACCTACTCATGAGTAGAGATAAAACTTTGATATGTTTTTATCGAAAATCTTATATATGAATATTATTACTTCGGTAGACTCTACCACGTCCGTCGTTACCATGGAGACACATCCTGCACTCGTCAGAGATGAGGACCGTCTGCCATTGACCCATAGTCCAACTAACGTGATTTCGAGCAAACTGAAGGCGTCTGTGCGCTGGGGTCAATTTGGGGCCAGTTGCTGGTCTGTGCGCTGTCCGGCCTCCTTCGGCTAGTCTTCTTCTGACCGTCCACCGACTGACTTCCACTTCTCTAACTTCCTGGAGCTGCTGTCCAAGTTGAACTGCATTCAACCGGCGATTTCGTAGTGATGTATTCACAAGAAAACGGTCATCGCGCTGTGTTGTCGCACGTTTTCGGCCTGTTCCTGGTCTCCTGGTATAGCCACCAGTTTGCTGATATCACTGGTATACACGTCGAATAGCATATCTGCTCAAATTTAATTGACGAGCCACTTGACTTTGGTTCTGTCCAGCTTCGATTAGTGCAATCACTTGAGACGCTGCTTCCGGTGTGGTATCCATTTTCTTGTTTAGAGTGATGACGTATTCGTGAAAGGACCTTTCTGACAGAGAGTTGGTATGCAAATGATGTCATTTCAATCATCCCTTATCCATTTATACCTGCTCAAAGTCCCACAAACCGAGCTACCTGAAACGAGCAAATTTAGGCCACTCTATTGTTAAGTTGCCATTGTTATGATTTTTAAAGTCAAGGCTAGACATTATGGATTTTTAGGAAGCTAACAGTGTGTACTTTAATTTAATTCAAGTTATATTTGCAACCAAACTTTAATTTAAAAAATAATAAGGGTCAAAATTAAAATGTAGGGGGTGTGCGATTTCTATGCTCTCGAGTGTATTTCAGTTTTAGCCAAGTTTAAGTAATATTCATACAAATTCTTCCGTGTGGGTGCAATACCATTTAAAAAAGCATAACTGGATGCTCGACGCGTTCAGCTTTTTCTTGATTTTTTTGAAGAATATATTCCATTAATGAAAATGCAGATGATGGTTTTGGTGTGCATTTTGTCGAACCTTTTCTCTTTCTTAAAGTAGATGTAGTAGATGGAGACGACAGTGATGGTGGTGATGGAGTGGATACATGGCTTGGTGATGGTGTGGGTGTGCGTGCGGACGTAAAGTTGTTCTGATTTCTGGTTCTGATAAATGTTGTAGTGGGCCGATAAGAATATTGGTCGTGTGGTGTATATTTCTGGAGTATATTATTTATCTAGAGGTAGCTAGCAACTATTTTTTTATCTAAGTAGGTTGGCTTTGTTGCATGTAACAAATCGTTAGTTAGAGCGGTCGTCTTACACAATATAATGGCGGGAATTAATACTCATCCAGTTTTCCCGCACTTTACCTTACCTCAAAAGCGGCACGATTGAAGAGTTTCATCGATTGGCCTTTAAACAAACATCAATCGCCGGAGGAAATGGCAGATGCTGGATTTATCTACACCGGCTGCTGTGATGATAAAACAGTATGCTTCTATTGCGTTGGTTGTCTAAAGGATTGGGAACTGGAAGATGTTCCTTGGTTTGGAGCATCTGCGGTGGTTCACTCGGTGTCCTTAGGGCGCCTTCAAATTAGCCGCAAATTGTCGCGCGGAGGCAGCGCGGCTGCAGCGCTGCGGCCGCGCTGCTGTCTTCTGTTGTGTTCTTTCTATGTTAATGATAAGGTAAAGAATGTGAAATAATAAAAAAGATTTTTCTAAAAATGTAGTTTTATTTAATTCTAAAATGCCCCCCCACCCCACGCCAAAGTGGTTATACAATCCTCAGGGCAAATATACCTTTTATCATCACTATCACAGATTACTTTTTTCTAAAAGTTTTTGTATAAACATCATGCTTGTCGCTTATACAATCCTCAGGGCAAATATACCTTTTATCATCACTATCACAGATTACTTTTTTCTAAAAGTTTTTGTATAAACATCATGCTTGTCGCTTATACAATCCTCAGGGCAAATATACCTTTTATCATCACTATCACAGATTACTTTTTTCTAAAAGTTTTTGTATAAACATCATGCTTGTCGCTAACAAATGTACTGATATCATCATAGAGTTGATAGTTGAGATCGAGAGCGTTCCTATAATTTTCAAATTTTAATTTTCTAACGATTGCAGCAGGTGTACCTTTGTTTTTTTAATAGTTAAATCATCTTGTAAAATGTAACTATACATCTTCGATCGTAGACCTATAGACTCTTTAATGATACGACCACTGTTTTCATCTTTCATTAAACCAACAATCGTTTTATTAACTAAAGGAAGATTGTAAACATTATCTCGTAAAATCAGAAGTATCAAACCTAGCTTGTAAATTACATTTAATATCTTCATAAAAAAATGTTTGTTTTAATATTATAGATAAAGGAATCCATAGCTTAACATTAACCCTTTTTCCAACATTTTCTATGGTTTTACCAAAAATGGAGTTATTCATATGAAATCCTTTTCAAATGAGTTTGTAGCTGCCTGTCTTTTGGAGGTATTCAAATCAATGTAAGATTTGAGCCATGTAGATTGATAAAAAGCTAAGATTCTGTGGATTTTTTCACAAACTAAACCATTTTCAATACATTAAATATATTGTTTTAAATATATGTAGGTACGTCGTGCACGAAGACCCGCAGAGAACTGTACTGTGCCTGATAAGTGTGAATTGAAGCACTGACGCACCACTGTAGCACGGATAAGGAACTGTAACGGTACTGTGGGTTCACTGATATGTGTGAATCGACCTTAATATGGCTGTTGAACATATTTTCAGGTGCCAATGCAATTTCGTCGTAAACGCTAGCTTCCGGTCGAAAGGTGGTCCACTTGGTCTTCTTCCATGATTCCTCTTCGCCATCTGAATCGTCAGTTTCTAAATCTGAAATGAGTATTATCTACTGGTGATTCTGATCTAGTCTGCTGCGTACCAGTAGAACTAGGTTAATCTTGAGCTCTGGTTACTCGTATACTCTGGTACTAGAATATTCTAAAAATTGTTTTAATATTTCAATTTTTTTCCTGTCTTCATTAATATGGAAACGTTCACATTCTTTGTCGAAATTAGTGTTGCCCAAATGCAAGAACAAGACGAGACTTAGCCAGTCTTGGTCTTGGTCTTGCGCCAATACACCTGGTCTTGGTCTTGGTTTTGGTCTTGCGCTCCCAGTCTTGGTCTTGGTCTTGGTCTTGCAGCAAGAGTCTTGCAAGTCTTGCAATTACCTATTAGTCTATTACTATTTATTAAAGTTTACTTTATTAAATCTTAGAAAAACGTATTAGAATTGGAACATTGTGAGCTTGAATTAACATAGCCATAGTAAAGATCAAGCAGATTAATAAATAACTGAAGATTTGATAAGAAATTCGAAAAATCAACTGACCTATATGTCGTTTTCCATGGAAGTAACTGTTTCTTAATAAACATTTATGATTTATAAGCTTACATTTGCTAAAACATGTAAAAAAACAAATTAATTACAATAACTTGACTGTATTTTAAAGAACAATACTTATCTGTCTAGAAAGAGATTGAACCCTCAACTTATAAGAAATTTAATAAAAGAGTTTTACGATTTATCATTTATTTGAATAAAAAATAAAATACAACACAAATCAACAGCTTTATCATTTATGATACTTTATATCAATTCTTTTGACCAAGAATTAATACAAATCTGGCTGACTCATCACTTAACCTATTTCTATGTTTTCTAATTACTAATGATGCTTTAGAAAATAACCTCTCAGCAGGTACTGAAGTTGCAGGTATTGAGAGAAAATCACGGGCCATTTTCGATAAAATCGGATACTCTGTCTCATGCGTCCTCCACCAATCTAAAATGTCTTCCGAGCTGGCAGTTCTTGGTTTTCTCAGGTACTCCTCCAACTCGTCTATCACTAAGCCTTGAAGACAAGATCCAGATGACGTCGAGGGACATTCATAGAGTTTATCAAAGTCTATTACGTCTTCATCTTCATCACATACTTTATTGTCTTTTTCTGGTAATTCCAGAGATTTGTTCAGTAAGTGTAGACTTTTATATTCTTCATAAAGTTCATTGAACTTGCGCAGACTTTCTGTTTTAAGTTGCTTCCCCCACATTGTCAGGTCAAAAGTCTGAGCCTTATGCCTTGGGACTTGGGTCTAAAATTAAAGAAGTACAATAAATCCAGTTGCTCTTCTTGTAATGTTTAAGCATTTTGTCTCGAGCTGCTTGGAAAGCTAGAATGAGCCTTTCATCCACTTCAGATCGATTAGGTTTCTCATCTAACTGTTTTACCATGGATTCAATTTTATCTAGCAAGAGATTAAATGATACAATGACTAGCGGTAACGTAACATATTTGTCTCCACCAAGTTTTGTACTTAAAAGTTTAAAGTTTATTAGAAATTTATGTAATTTTAGAGTACCTGCCATTCATTAGCTGTGATTTGAAAATCATTCAATTCGGTGACAGAATTGCACAATATGTCAATGCCCGCTCTCACTTTTAAACCAAATCCAATCATATCATGTGTGGAATTCCATCTCGTTGGACAGTCAAGAATGGCATTCATTTTTGATGGCACGCCAGCTGCTTCACAAGCCGACCGAAACTTCTTCTTCACTTTGTTACAGATGTACGCGAGTCAGCAATATTTGGTGCAGATTCTTCATCTTCCTCATCCTCAGTTTCGTCTGCATAGTCTTCGTACTGCTGATCTTGCGCGTTAGTGTCAGACTCACAGTGTAATGCTAAGGTCTTTAATAAATCTTGTACACCAAGGTTTAAAATGTGAGCAAAGCACCGGAAATGTTGATTGTCTGAATCAAAGTGTGGCGGCAGCTGTTTGCCCAGTTCATACATAAATTTGGTATTTGCAGTTGCGTTGTCGACCGTGATACCTTGTATTTTATCAATTATGCCATATTCCAATAAACATTCATGGAAAATCGTTGCAATATCTTCCCCAGTATGTCGACCGCGTGATGGTATAAAATCAAGAACTACAGATCGATACTTCCATTCGTTGTCTATATAATGAATAGTAACCCCGTAGTAACTCCTACCAGCAATTGACGTCCACCCATCAATGGTAAACGACATTTTAGATGATAATTGTTGAAGTCGTTCCTTGAGATTCAATTGGAGCTCTTCAAATCGCTCTTTGACTTTCCTTCTAAGTGTAGACCTTTTAGGAAACACCATATTAGGGCAAATACGTCGAAAATATACTTGTGTAGCTTCGTCATCGAAAAATGAGAAGGGAAGATATTTTTTCACCACCCAATCAACTGTAGCTGTCGTGATGTTGTCACTGCTGTTTTCCGACTGAAACAAAACAATAAATCTTGTGTTATTATTTAAAACATACTAGGTTTGAGCGTATAAGAGGAGGAGGTTTGTTGTTGTTAAATCGAGAAAATCGTTAAATTGATATTTGTTATATTAAGGTTGCACTGTACTGTAATTTACCAAAATAAAGTACTTAGTTGTTACTGGCCGATTAAATGAAAATATGGGTGTTTATAAAAAATATTTAAGACGATAATTACATACTTAATATGTCGCACCCCTAGATGAAAACACCACTAACTCAAAAATACTTACGTAAGTTAATGGCGTTTTTGAAAGTATCGCATGAATAGCTACGCGGAGTTAAAATTCTTTTAACTGTTAAAAAAATATTCTTACCTGTCCACTTCTTCCAGCGGTTACTAAAAAGCTTGTGATATCTCCACTTAATTTTGGTTTAACAGGAAGAAATATTTCTGATTCCTTTTTGTGGAAAGACATTAGATGTTTCCTTAAGCCTGAAGTGTTTCTGTTTTATTTCATTTTTATTTCAATCTTTTTATGTTGGCACAATTTACACAAGGCAGTTTGGGATGCATGAATTATTTCGAAAAACTCCTCAAATTTGCTTTTGGGTCTTTTAGATCTGTGACTCAAACTCTCGTTACTCGGACTAGAATAATTTGAATCTTCGTCACTCATATTAAATTGTACACGTGATACGTTTTTAGAAAACAACGAGAATTAGTAAAAACAATTATTAAGTTAGAATCGAAGCACAGCACAATTGGAAATGACTGGAATTAAAATAATTCCTTCATTTATAGTACGTTTCCTTGCTTTCTACCGCGCCGCCTCGCCACGTGCCGGCTCTATGAAAAGGATGCCGATGCCGCCGCAAATCAAACGATGCCGCGTGCGGCGTACAAACACACACTAAATATTACCTACTTGTACAGACGCGACCCGTGAATAAAATATATGTAAAGAATTAGTGCCAATCACTATTCTTTACATATAAGTGAATGTTTTGGCGTAGGTACATCTATACTAATATTATAAAGCTGAAGAGTTCGTTTGTATGTTTGATGACAGAAGTTTTTAAATAAATAAATAAATAAATCCTGAACGTCACTCACTATACCTCCAAAGTTACTATTCCTCGTGGACGAAGTCGCGGGCACAGCTAGTAAATAGGTACTTACTCTCATCATCTCTCTCAGATATAATTCGAACACTTTTTTGCTATTTTTTCTTGTAAAAACTTAAGAAATATAATGACTAAATGTACAATAATAGTACCTAAGTAATTAGATTAAAACCATATAAATAATCAATATTATAATTACTTACTAGAATGAATTATTATACTACTACCTATCCTTACCATTTTATCCTAATCATAATACTACTTGCGTGATCAGTATAATGTATTCATTTTCATTCTAAGCACTCTGAAACTTATTTATTCTTTGGAACACCTGTAGGTACTCTTAAAATTCGAAATTATTTTGCATGAATAGTGTCAAATGTTATGATTTCGGCGCGGCGGCAACGATTGTTTTAGATTTCAAAAGAAGCCGCCGGCGCGTGTATCATAACCATGTACTTCCGAAATTTGAAGCGGCAAAGAACATTGCCCAAACCTTGTACCAGATTGCGTCACAAGCTAATTATCATCAAAATTAATATTTTATTTATACGTGTACTTTGTTAATTTTTAACCCTCTTATTTAACCGGGTTTAGAAAATTAAAATTAATTATACATAACATGATTATCAATTTCCTACTTCCGAGTGCTTAGTCCGAGCTTGCATTTTAAAACTCCCGACTCTCGAGTCGAGAGTCGTCTTTCGGATACCCATACAAAAATACAAGGACATCCGAGAGACGACTGTCGACTCGAGAGTCGGGAGTTAAAATGCAAGTTCGGACTAAGCCTTCCGCACGTCAACTATTTTGTTCCGATCCCAGCTGTCACCTATTTTCGTGAGTGGACATTGAGCATAAAAATCTTGTTTGTCAAGTAAGCTTTAGCTGAGAAGGCAAATATGATATAAAATAAAATACATTTTTAAATATTTTGAAATCCGGTTAAACATTGAAAAAAATATTGTTGGTAGCGAAAAGGTAAATAAAAATTAGGGCTTTGAGAGTAAGTTCAAATTGATGCAAGTTGGTACAGATTCCCATAGCCCATTGGGCATTGTCCTTTCTTTGAGAAGTAAGTACAAAACCTTTGATGCCGCATTATCAAAGTGCCGATGGTTAAAACATAACTATGCATGCACTCAGTTTGATTTTAATAGATTTTTTTTTATTCGCTATGTTTATGGTATTAGTCGTAATGCGCATAGGTTCAGTTTTTCATATTCTTTGATATAGTTTTTTGCTTCTCATAGAATTCCTAAGCGTACCTACCTACCTATACACCGAACTGTTACACCTAACTACTCCGTGAAATAGCGCTAAGTCCTAGCTGCAAGACGCAAGAGTCTTGCAGGCTATGTCTTGTTCTTGCTCAAGTCTTGCACGGTCAGTCTTGGTCTTGGTCTTGCTAAAAATACGCGGTCTTGTTCTTGGTCTTGGTCTTGCAAAAACGCAAGAACAAGACCAAGACTGAATTTGGGCAACACTAGTTGAAATCCTTGATCCATTGGTGAGCATTTGCATTTCTACCAGTGAATTTTTCAATCACAAAATCTTTTTCCCCAAGTTTTGAGTTTCAGATTTTTTTGCTTTTCTTTGAGTAATTTCTCTAATAGTTTCTCCAAAGTTTCATTTGAACTTCGAGTTAATGATTTTTGATCATTTATGTTTTCCATAATCTCTTCAAGGTAAAAATCATTAAACTTAATATTTTGTTCTCTATCTAAATATGTCTTTGATATCTCCTCAGTTAAAGTTATCCATATTTTCCTTGTCTGATGACTTTTATTCAACGTTTTTTTTATCTTGGCATAGTTAGATTTACTTGTTATCAATTGATGTAAACTTGCAGGTTCTTTATGATGATTCTTAAGGCCGGTTTACACTTTGCTAAGTTAACACTGCAGGTGAGTAGTGCAGGTGTTTAGTAATCAAGGTGTGAACGGAAGCGTGAAGTGATTAGTGTTAAGTTTTAAGTGCGATTAGTGCTTATTGATTAGTGCGAGTGAATAGAATCAAGGTCTATTTTTGCTGTTAAGTGACCTCCCCCCTTGTACTGTTCCACTCCCCTCTCTCGCAGTTCGCCTGTACTAATCATTGTGTAAACAGTACGCAGTGTCAAGTTCAAAGCGAAAATGAAGTGGACGCAACAACATACTTTAAAATTCATAAAGAATTTTATTTTTTTTAAATAGTTAAATTTTAATTCAATTAGAATACATAAAGTATGAATGTCTATACAATCTCTTAGGCCTATTGATTTCAAAATTAAGTTCATTATCTACATCAGATACCACAACAGATACAATCTCTTTAATTATTTGTCTCAATATTAAACGCTGTTCATCTTCCATTTCTAGGACACTATGCACAACGGCCAGTGTCACTACTTTGAGCTTGTTCCTAAACACTGTGTAAACGGAGTTGAAAAGACTACTTAACACTTGAGACTTATCGCGTTAAGTTTACGCTTAACACTTATCACTTCACACTTCGCAAAGTGTAAACCGGCCTTTATTCCTTCTCTATACTAATATTATAATGAAGATATATTTGTTTATTTGGATTAAAGTAAAAACTCTGATGTTAAAATTTCGCCATGCCAGATCTGAAGTTGTTGTACTATCTTGGCAGTGGCAGGGAGGGCAATTCAGCAAACTGCCTTCAATAGATATAGTTTCAACAAATAACAATGTTTAAAGTTTAGTCAATGTATAGGCGACAAAGAAATTGGTTTACCACTTTTGATGACATCTCCCAGTAACATAATTATTCGCTAAGGATTACAGATTGACAGATTCTGACGTAGCAGTTATTAATCTGTCAAGCGAAAATAACCCTTGATGTTTTGTACGTGCAAATGATATTCAGCCTTAGAGTGGTAAACCAATTTCATTGTCGCCTATACATACCAAATATATATAAATTAGTTCCTTGTTGGCTTACTGGTTTTTTTGGAAAAAAATTAAAACATATTTACTTAAGTACATATTTATTTAAATAACTGTGAGTATAACTGCTGCTTCACAACATACGGTATCAGAAGTCCAAGCTCCAATTCAAGAATCTTCTATACTAGATGCAGAGGTAAATATAACTTCATCACAAGACGTGACCATGGCAGAAGTAGAGAATCCTCCTCAATTACTCGATGGATCTATACCACAGGAACAAAATAATGCCTTATCAACAATATCTTTCAGCAGAGAAAAATTTAGTCAATTACAAAACAAGTCAAGGAATTGGTCTTCTACAGTTGAAAATAATGCTTGGCCTGATTTTCAAAGAGAAATGAAAGTTAAAAAAGTGTATAACAACAGAAGCCAACCACTTCAATATTTCATTGATTTTTTCACTGAAGGCTTGATGGATATTATTGTTATAAATACAAACATTTATGCAAATCATACTAATGCTAAATCTTGGACTGACATAACTAACGAAGAGCTGAAAGCCTTTTTTGGCTTAGTAATACTAATGAGCATAAATCCATTACATGACATAAATATGTATTGGTCTACTGATGAATTTTACAATAACCCGGTCATAAGCAAAGTAATGCCCATAAGGAGATTTAAAAAAATTAACCAGAATCTTCATATTTCAAATATAACCACTGAAACTCCACGGAATTCTCCAGGCTACGATAAATTAGCAAAGATAAGACCAGCCATTGAAGTCCTCAATAAAACTTTCAAGGAGAATGTTGAAGCGTCCCAATTTAATTCTATCGATGAGAGTATGATAAGGTTCAAGGGTCGTAGCCACATGAAACAGTACATGCCCAAGAAACCAATAAAACGAGGCTACAAATGTTGGGCAAGAGCCGATTCTTATACTGGCTATTTATATGAATTCCAATTTTATACCGGTAAGATAGATAGTGGAACTGAAGAAAATCTGGGGGCTAGAGTAGTGATGGACTTGTGTGAATCTGTACCTCATGGTACACTGGTGGCTTTCGATAATTTTTTTACAAGCCTTCCCATTGATGGAAATTTTATCTGAAAAAGATATTCACTCTGTTGGAACAATCAGACAAAACCGAAAGGGATTACCGGATTTACTAACAGGAAAAAATCTAAGCAGAGAAACAAAGAAGGAAACAACTTTGAAGCCTGGTGAGTTTATGTACCAGTTTGATGCGCCTGTATCAATCGTGAAATGGAAAGATACCAAGGATGTTTTCGTTGCAAGTACTGCTTTTGATCCTAGGATTGTTGAAATAATAGAGAGAAAACAGAAAGATGGCAGTAAGAAGAAAATGTATTGCCCGCTTGCTATAAAAAAATATACCGAATTCATGGGAGGAGTGGATCATTTTGACCATTTTAGAGCTTCGTATCCCATCGGCCGGAAATCTCGGAAAAATTGGCACAGAATTTTTTGGTTCTTGCTTGAGGCCGCAACAATCAACGCATACATTGTCTACATGGCGTCTCATTCAGCGAGACGAAATACACATAAAGAATTTCGCTTGCGCTTGGGCAGGGCCCTGATAAACAACTTTTCTTCTAGGAAATGCGTAGCGCCAGTTTTCAAGACCAAAAAAGGAGGCGCAAACGCAGTACCTGACGAAGTTCGTAAAGTAGACGTTGGCTCACACATGCCTGAACTGACAAAGTTCAGAAGATGCAGGATGTGCAGTACTCGCGCAAAAGAAAAGAGAACTAAATACGTCTGCAAGGTTTGCAAGGTGCCTTTGTGTGCTGCTCCTTGTTTTTATAATTTCCACAATGCGGAATAAAACACTTGATGTAACAAATGTCGTTTTATTTCATATTGTTATTATTAATATCATCAATCATGTTTAGGCTGCTACTCCTTGTAACGTTGTTGAAATATATTTCCCACTTGCTGGGAAATAGTTTCCCACTTATCACTCAGAGTGATGTTCGGAATGGGCAAGAGTAATTATTTTCCCACATGTTTTTTTGAAAAATTGGAACAAGATAATTATTCACATTATATACAATCCTTAGCTACATGTATGTAAAATGATATTTTTGCCCAGCCATATCTTCCAACACACCCAGAAGCGCCATGCCCTATTAAGGGTTAAATCAGACGTAACAGTGCCAAAAAGTGAAGAAAATAGAATAAAACAATACCGAGGAATTGGAGGTTATTAAAAAGAGCGAGTGAGACAAAAAAGTAACCAACTCGTTAAAATTGACAGTTGGTCATAGTAAAAGTAAACTTCCACTCCATCCATTAGCAATATAGCTCCACTCCAATCAAATTCTTTAATCTAATAAAATAACATAACAGACATACTCCAAGGCGTTACTCTATTTAAATCCAAATATTGTACAAGTAATATAACATCTAATATATATGTAATAGTAATTATTAAGTAGGTAGGTACCTACCTATTTACAGACTTAACAAATAATAATAATGAGATCAGCTTAAACTATCTAACAAACTTAAAATAACAAAATTAAAATATCTAACAAGTAAATAACTTTTTAAGTAAACAAGATATACTTTGATCTCAACCCAATTGAGCACGCCTGGGACGAGCTAGGAAGGCTGTTCAGAAGCCGCAGACCACCACCTACCACCCTCAGAGCACTAAAACAGGCCCTGTTAGAAGAGAATGGGTCCCCAAAAAAAAACACTAAGCTAAAAATGGCTATTTTATGGTTTATCATTTTTTTTAAGTTAGAAAAGTTACTAATGTATGTTTTAAAGAAAGCTGTAAAAAAATTTGCAATAAAATATTTTTTATTTGAAATCTCTAACTTGTATAGTTTAGAAAAAAAACTAAATTCTAAAAGTGTGATACTTAGTTGGGCGTTTGTGATACTATTTACAATATAATTTGCTGCAGCAATAGAACTATTACGGAGCAATAGAACTATTACGGAGAAAATAACACAAAAATATTTGCAGATCGTACAAACATTTATCCCGAGGCGGGAATCGAACCCGCAACCTCCGCGTCGCAGGCGGACCTTCGCCCGCCGCGTCACATCGGTCGTCATTATAAAGCATTCTCTGCCGATAAATTCTTTAGTTGTAATGCAACACTCCTTCCAAACACATCAAATACGGATTCACTCTCAGAGTTTATCCCATCATTTAACTTTTTGAGATCAGAAACAGCTTGAAAAATTTCTTTAGTCCTCTTTTTAGCTCTCGTAGTATTTCCAGTGGTATTAGCTAAGTCAGGCAATGATGCAGACAATGGAACACAAGATGCTATTTCTTCGTCAATAGCAGGAGCAAGCATTTCAGGCGGAGCAGGTAAGTCTAGGAATGGTGCAGACAATGGAACACAAGATGCTATTTCTTCGTCAATAGCAGGTGCAAGCACTTCAGGAAAGTCAGGCGATGGCGCAGTCAATGCAACGCAAGGTGGAATTTCCTCGTTAGGTGAATCTTCATAAGATTGACGTGCATCGTCGTCTAAAATGTGTAATAACTGTCGATTTGAAATACCGTTCTAACGTATCGTTCCAACGTTTAAAATCCAGCATAATCTTTGATTTTACATACTCCACACTCTGTGCTTCTTTAGGCACGGCATCCACGATATTAACAATATGATCTAGCCCGCTTGGCAGTGATAAGTATTAAGTAGTTTAGTCTGTTTTCCTCTGACACTGCTTCACCCGCATTCTTTAACCCTTAGTAGCCTGATTTACGCAAGTGATTTATTTTAAATATTACTGTGTTTGCTCGAGGGTCTAGATAAAGGGAAAAATAGTTAAAAAAATCACAATATTTTTTTTACATATTTATTTAGAAAAAAAAACCAGGTATCAATTTTGATACTTCAGGCATTAACGCCATAAAGAAATCAGATATGCCTATGCATGAAATAATGCGAAACATTGATTGTTTTTATTATCGCATAACGACACTTTACACTTTTTACAGAACCAGGAGGTAAGTTTCCTACAATTATTAAATTTACACTTATTTCTAGAATCCATAAATATTTTTTCATGACCAATACAATCGCAACGCACGTCAGTAGAGGGTAGTACTTGTACACCTGTCCGGGATCTTTTAGAAGGTACTGTAGTGTCTTGTGGACTGTTGGTACTGGGTCTTCCCCTTTTATTTTTCGAGTGACTTTGATATCTACATAAAGTATCGGCAACCTCAGTTCTAAAATCTGCTAACTTCATAATATTCTTCTGAAGTTTTCCTTTCATTGTGTTTACCTTTTTGTATAGTACCCAAGCATTGATGACAGTCATGTCTAACAAGTGGTAGAAGAGCCTCGTTGTCCACTTTCTCGACTTTATGCGGATGCGATATCGACCAATGAAGCTATCCATCAAATCAACGCCGCCCATGTGTGCATTATATTCTTTTATGACCCGAGGACATGATACTTGAACATTGGCCTTTAGTTTTTTTTCGTAGCGGGTTATAGTATCCGCTGGTTCAGCGCCAACATACGTGGAAAGTAATAGTACTTGTTTGTTGTCTTTCCAACTTGTGGCCGAAAATTCGTGGCCTTCGTGAGAGACCACATTTTCGTGATATGTTCCTCTGGGTACGTTAGACTT
Organism: Ecliptopera silaceata; assembly: GCA_932527185.1. NCBI lineage: Eukaryota > Metazoa > Arthropoda > Insecta > Lepidoptera > Geometridae > Ecliptopera > Ecliptopera silaceata. The sequence goes on from OW052210.1 coordinate 1,733,099, forward strand.
CATAATTTCCCGTTTCTCCGGCAACTTGCACGACTTTCCGAGCCTGTTTCTCTGCACTGTTCCAAGACAATAAATACCTTCGTTGGTCAAGTAATGTAGCAGAGGAATATTCGTACAAAAATTGTCAAAATAAGTTATATGATTGACGTGCCTTGGTACTGGTCGTAACAATCGAATAACTGTATTTGATACAACTCCGGTCTGGTTCGCCAGGTAAACGGTCTATGTCCTTAGATCCTGAGTAAATCTCAAAACTGTAGGCATACCCAGACAGAGAGCATAAAACGTATAATTTGAATCCCCACTTATAGGGCTTGTTGGGTAAGTATTGTTTCATAAAATGTTTAATTTTAGTTGAACACATTTGCTCGTCTAGTGATAGACGATGCTCAAATGGTACAGTAATAAATTTCTTGTTCAAATAGTCTATCACTGGTCTTACTTTATGCAGTCGGTCGTGCTGGGGATGATCAATGGGCAAATGTTTAGAGTCGTCATTCATGTGAAAAATTTGTCGAATTTTATCAAATCTGTTGCGATTCATTGTTTGTGCTATGGGTTCAAACTTTGTAATGTTTGACCAGTATGACCTGACACTAGGATAATGATATACACTAGTAAAAATAAGAATTCCGATAAATTTACGTAATTCTAACTGTTTACAGGTTCTGTAAAGTTGGGATTCTTTTGGAAGGCATATTTATTTGACTCGTCCACTAGAAATCTCAAAATCTCTTCATCGAAAAAATAAGAAAAAAACTGAAAAGGAGTGTCCAAGTTCATAATTTCTTGTGAATACTCAGTGTTTCCAGCAAACTGGAAAATAATGTCCATATTCTTTACTCTCCACACTAAGTTTCTAGAGTTGAAAGGTGCAGTTTGCAGGTTGTTCTGGCTGCTGGTTGTAGGAGTTGGGCTTCGTTCAACAGTCTCTAAATTATGCTGCATGTCGGTATCTACGTTTGCTGCAGGTGGATCTGCATCCAAGTTTGGGTCAGTGGGAAAATTACCTACATCCTCTTCATCTTCTAGCTCCATCAAACGATCTCTTTGTCTCGGAGAATAGTCTATGTCATCTTCATTGTCGGTGGAATCGTCTTCCGAAATTTCACCATTTTCTAACCGCTTCAATATGCTCTCAATCTCTTCTGGTCGCATTTTTGATAATTTTCTATAATAAAATAAAAAAATAAATAAAAGCAATCCCAACACCAAGCTATGCAGAAAAATAATGAATCGGAAGTTCAAAAAGTTTTTATAGCTAAAGAATTAGTAGGTAGGTTTTATGTAGGACGGAATGCCTGAAGTATCAAATTTGATACTCACAAAAATACACTATTTTCTCCAAGTAAAACATACACTCGCAAAAAATAATTATATCATAGCGAAAATAATATATTTACTTACCTCAAAAGTATTTCTATTCTTCAGAAAAAGAAAATATATCCAATTTGTACTCAACAAAACTTTTAGTAAAATGTGTTTACTTGTTCACTTTGCCGCGCAAGTAATATGTCACAGATAAAATAAAACAATAATGACATTTGATTTTTTTTTTGAGTTCGTTGGAAAGAATAATAGACAACAGTAAAATACGTACAGCCAACCTATAATAAAAAACTAATAGTAATGTGAACATTCGGTTTAAAAGTTTGGTATCAAAATTGAAACTCTAGGTTATTAAGGGTTAATTCATTAGTAGTATGTAATTGGTTACTCTGGATCAACAGATATTCAATTGATCCAGAGATAACCAATCACATACTTGAATAGAGCATCTATTCTACAACTATACTTAGATTTGAATAACTGACTTAAATATAGCATATATTCATTATCTAAATTTTGATGTGAATAACTTACTTGAATAGAGCATCTATTCTATAACTAAATTTTAATGTGAATAACTTACTTGAATAGAGCATATATTCTATAACTAGTTTTAATGTGAATAACTTACCTACTTGAATAGAGCATCTATTCTATAACTAAATTTTAATGTGAATAACTAACTTGAATAGAGCATCTATTCAATTACTAAATTTTGATGTGAATAACTAACTTGAATAGATCATCTATTCTATACCTAAATTTTGATGTGAATAACTAACTTGAATATGCATACCTAAATTTAATATGTAACTACTTTTAAAATAAAACCATGATTATGTTACATTATTTTATTGATGAGTATAATTTAAATAGAAGTTTCAAGCCTTCCTTCTATTTTAGTTATTATGTCTTTGATTGCTGTATATATTTCATCAGCATACAAGCTTTTTACAACATGCTGAACACAAACTTCAGCATTACATGTACATAGCTGCTGGATTTCATTAATTTTATCAGCGTCGTATACTTCAATACGTATTACTTTTGTTCCTCCTTTCACAGCTTTTTTTAGATATGAATAACATGGATTTTCATTTCTCATTCTTTTCCGGTTTAGTTGATTAGGGTTTGAAGGTATGAAGTTGAATAGATCATCAGTTTCCTGAAACAATAAAACATAAATTTAATATATTTACCTGTATGTATACCTACATAATTTATTTAAATTCTCAATAAAAATCAAATAAATGAAACTTACCGACATAGCCGTCTGCTTTGATGAGTGTAACAATATGTTAATATTAGGGATGTAACGATACATGTTTTTACCGATACGATACCGATACCGATGATAAACAAAAATAATCGGCGATGCCGATACAGATACCGATGTTTATGGCTTACTAGATAAGTGTTTCGTGTATGTTAAACAAATCTGAAGGAAGTTAATAAGATATTTACACCACATATTAGACATATACATACAACTATCTCCCTTCAAAGTTATTTCATAAATATGAAACACCATAATATGTATGTATTTAGGTCCTAAATCCTAATGACTGTGAAGGAAAAATAATTAATTAATAAAAATTCAGTAATAAGAATAAAAAAAAACATTTATTAGATAGGTACATAATTATAAGATACACGTAAAAAAGATACATAAAGTCAGTACTTAAAGTTTACTTTTGGAAGATTTTTGTTCAGAAAACAAAGTTTATTTAAATTGTCAGCAGATAATCTGTTCCGCAAGTCATTTTGTATCAGGCCTGCAGCGGCAACGTCGCACGCGTCGTTCGTTTCGCGCGCTTTTTGAACTGGTTGATATCGGCTGTGTTGTATCGGCGGTGCCGATATATCGGCCTGCCGATAATATCGGCCGATATATCGGTATCGGTATCGGTATCGTTACATCCCTAGTTAATATTGATAAATTAAAAATTATTTCACCTTTATATATTTTCAAAAATTAGTATTTAAAGTCTTAAATCCAATACTTTTTTAAAACAAGCATTCCCACAAAGAATGTGACACTTCCTATCATCGCATGATATATGATATGTTTGCTGTATCTATGACGCTTACCGACAAACGCAATGTAAGTAGTTAAAGCGCTAAACAAATGCCTTTTTACATGATTCGCTATCACCTTCGTTTTTAGATTGTGGAAAAGGCAACGAACAATATTCAGAATTAGACTGACGATGTCCGAATATATGTGAAATGTCGTTATAAAAGCTGACTTAGTCATCAATATTATTAGAATGCAATGTCTTAATTTTAGTCTATTATTATAAAGGTATTTTGTTTATTTCTTCGTATCAATTTGAATGAAGCTTGGAATGATTAATATATAATAAATAATAAATACTTTACATGAAAAAGTACTAAGTCGTCCTCATTTTTAGATTACATCAAACGTTGTTAAATCGATAGAAAATAAAAGCATATATTATGGTTTCTAATTATTTTTACATGAATATCTGTACAAACACATGTTTGTAAATTAACATACACATACACACACTCTTACACATTTTGAGACTCTTTTTACCTTACATAAATGAATTTAATATATTTAAGTTGTGTGCACATTGTAGACAATCATAAGGCATAATAATTGATAATGCTATGTAGACTTACTAATTTAATCATATATAAGATTTAAGATAAAAACATATCAAAATTTTAACTCTACTCATGAGTACTAGGTATTCTCGTCTAGCTAGATTTAGGTCTAGCGAGCCTCTCATTCTATGACAGGTTTTGTTAATAAATAAGCATGCACATATGCATAAAGCTTTACAAAAAGTTACTTACATAGCTTTGTTGAAATGGGTTGAACTATATATCACAACATGCACTCAAACTATTGTATTTAAATCAGTTACTTAATTTAATCATATTTTTACGTATTTTTTTTAAGAACTAATATCGTAAAATAAATGAAGTACACCTTTTATAACCAGCTATAAAGCAGATGTTCTTTCAGCTTAAGGTTTATCTTTTATGCTTACATGTGCGATGAAGTGTGGATTGCAGAGTAAATAGGAATCTAAGTAAAATTGCTGACATGATTCGATTTGTTACACACATAAACAATATTTTATTAACACTAACGTAATTGAGTGCTTATTTAATACCGTGAAAAAATGGAACGCCACATTCTGTGCCTGAAGGACGTGTGCTACACAAGTATTAATATTTTGCAGTAAAGTTGTGCATCAATTCATCAACAATGTAAGTACCTACTATCTCTATTCTACTATAGAATCACTACCTCATCTATTCAAGTAATGAATCACTATAATTATCATCTATTCTAAAATATTTAATAGTTATGATAATAATATCATATCTATTAAATAACTTTAACTATCAATATAGAATCAATATTTTATTCGAATTTAACATCAATATAATCATCTAGTCGAATATTGAATTATTCTTACTTGAATAGTTATTCTATACACGATTTTATAGGTAATAGATGTTAATGACTAAAATGTATAGATATCTATTTGACTAAATCGATTACCTATTTATTAATTATACATTTTTGTTAGTGACATCTTTATTCATATCTTAATTAGTTAATTAATTATTCTATTTCTAATTGATTTCAGGTCGAAATTGAATGCTGATGTTCTTTTCCCCTCCGAGGAAGAAGATGATTTACAGGAAAGATCGTCAGTGAAACAAAATAAACGCAAACCAGAACCCTCAACATCATCAAGCAAGAGAATGAAAACCAAAATCCATCCAGTGACAAGTGTAAAAGCCACTTCCTACGATCTATTCGGGACCGACAGCGAGGAGGAGGAGGAGGCAGAAGCGGAACCACTCGGTAATAAGAAGGGGCAGCCTCCACTGCCTTCATACTTCACACGTAGGCTGGCGAATGGTTTATCGCGCCAGTCAGGGGTCAAAATAGGATCCCATTACGTGGAAGTCAAAGTCTACAAAACAAGTGAAATAGAAAACGTGTCGGCTATGAATAGATGGCGGCACTCAATAATAACGATTAAAAATCAGACGGATGAAAATACTGAAGCATGGCGCCACCTGGCTAAGTTTATTCAATCAACAAAAAAAGAATTTAAGGACTATGCTCCAACATTTATTTCAAGCTATCATTGAATTGAGTGCCGTCTACTATTCATTCCGACACGATATTCTATTAGATATATCAATTAATCTTAACTTTATAATTAAGTTCTTAAATATACTTTCAAAATGTTAGTTATTTTAAGATACAATAATGAAAATAAATTTTACCTGTGTTAAATATAATAGTTTTTAAATGAATAGGTATCCTTAAAGAAAAAAACAAACCTTGATTAGATAAAATAAATGAAAATAAACCTCTAAATTAAATTAAGTACTTGTTAAAATAAATGCTTAATTGTAGGTATACCATCGACTCAAACGATCAATAGAAGTTTATATTCTTATTAGATAAGCAAACATTCATAAGTACCTACTTCCCTAAGAATGCTTAACTAATTTAAAACCATATAATTATCTGAACTTACACTTATAATATTTAACTGATTTATTATAGATATATATTTGTTTTTTAAAATATTTGCAGATATTCCAAAGGATTTTCATTTTCTTTATATTTGTTTCTACAACATTCCGCTTCAGTAACAGTTGGCGCATTCTTTTGTCATATATGTGTCATCTAATTTCTTTATCATTTCATAAGGTGTTTTCTCGGTGATGATAATATCTAGTTTGGCGTTTGTGATACTATTTACAATATAATTTGCTGCCTTCAATTTCATATCGTTCCAAGCACTCTCTGTAAGTTCTTCTGATTTTGTTTCATTTTCAATTGCTTTAACACATTTTTTCGTTTCAAAAAACAATTTTAAACGGAATTTCCGTTTGTCGTAATTTGCTCCATCAAATATGGGCAGTCGAAACTCCTCTTTACCTTCCATGGTATTCCAGCACAATTTCACAATTTTCCGTATTTGTGAGAAAAAATTTACTTTTGTTTTTTTACAACGCGTCTTTTTCCATGTCAAATATTTTACAATAATCAACAAAGAACTATTACGGAAAAAATAACACAAAATGTTCTACAAAGCATCGAAGAAAAAATTAATCCCATTATCGAGGAAAATTGAGAACTAAAATCAGAAGTTGAAAAACTAAACAAGAAGATCTCATCCACGGGGTGCAAGAATGAGAGAATAATACACAGGAATTAATGGGAAAACAGTGGAATTAATTCTTATATTCTTAATTCTTGATAAGCTTGGTCAGCTGTCTGCTTTAAACTAATTCGTTAACTTGAAAATTTTCCTTTTATTCCACAACCACAGTTAATCACCTATTGTTAAGCATATACATGTACATGTGCTTCGCGCGTACGTATGCTTAACAATAGGTTTAGCGTCCGAGAAACTTTGTGAGCGCGTTTGTCATGCTGGGGCCACATTAGCGGGCTACGGCGAATATTCGTGTTAACGCGATGTATGTGGCCGGGTACATCGTGTCATCGCGTAGTATTTAGACAAGAAGATCGCCTATACCCGAACACGATGTTTTTGTCGCGCCAACACGATACGAATATTCGCCCGCTAATGTAGCCGAAGCATCAGAAGTTGTTCTAAGCGCCATCTGTCGAATCAGTTGCCGGCGTAGTTACTCATGTAGTGAGAGGGGTCGCTACACTTCTATATAAGTGCATAATTTAATTATTGTGTTTATTACACTGAAAAAATTATTTAGTTGAATCAACATTTATTCAACCTATTTTTTGTGTTAATATAGAACCTACATAGAATATTTGTTAAATCAAACAAACCGAAATTGTTACTTTTAAAAGGTAAATTTAACCAAACCCAGTGAGGTTGTTTCAACACTGTTTTGAAATGGTAATATCAACTAGTTTATTATAGGTTATCAGAACATTCAACTTTTTAACAATTTTTTTTTGTTGATATAGAACCTACCTTTAATAAATAGTTGAATCAATTAACCTTAAATATGTTGCTTGTAGGGTAAATTTAACCAAACCATGAGCTAAGTTAGTTTAACAATTACTTGTAACAGGTAAATTTAACCAAATCACCAGTTAGGTTGTTTTAACACTATTTTGAAATAGTTATTTTAACTATATTATTAAACCTGTATTTTTAAATACATAGTGCCTAAGTTGTAACAACCTAATTTTCATGATAAACTTAACCTGTATTTTTAAGTTGAAACAATTTGTGGTGTTTTGTTAAATGAACCTCTGCTTTGTGGTAAAATCTACCTAGATCATAATAGTATTTTTGACAAAGGTGTAATGTAGATTCGACACGTAGCAATAGGTTAGAATAACCTAAATTAGGTGGTAAAATTAACCTGTGTATATTGGTATTCTTGACTGTTGTAAATGTAGTATTAACATGTGAAATTAAGTTGTAATAACCTAATTTTTATGATAAACTTAACCTGTATTTTTAAGTTGAAACAACTTGTGGTGTTTTTATTAAATGAACCTCTGCTTTGTGGTAAAATCTACCTAGATCATAATAGTATTTTTGACAAAGGTGTAATGTAGATTCGACACGTAGCAATAGGTTAGAATAACCTAAATTAGGTGGTAAAATTAACCTGTGTATATTGGTATTCTTGACTGTTGTAAATGTAGTATTAACATGTGAAATTAAGTTGTAACAACCTAATTTTTATGATAAACTTAACCTGTATTTTTAAGTTGAAACAACTTGTGGTGTTTTGTTAAATGAACCTCTGCTTTGTGGTAAAATCTACCTAGATCATAATAGTATTTTTGACAAAGGTGTAATGTAGATTCGACACGTAGCAATAGGTTAGAATAACCTAAATTAGGTGGTAAAATTAACCTGTGTATATTGGTATTCTTGACTGTTGTAAATGTAGTATTAACATGTGAAATTAAGTTGTAACAACCTAATTTTCATGATAAACTTAACCTGTATTTTTAAGTTGAAACAACTTGTGGTGTTTTGTTAAATGAACCTCTGCTTTGTGGTAAAATCTACCTAGATCATAATAGTATTTTTGACAAAGGTGTAATGTAGATTCGACACGTAGCAATAGGTTAGAATAACCTAAATTAGGTGGTAAAATTAACCTGTGCATATTGGTATTCTTGACTGTTGTAAATGTAGTATTGACATGTGACATTTAGTTAAAATTACTTGTTATTGGTAAAATCAACCTGCATTTATTAGTAATATCTACCTACAATATAAAGTATTTTTGACAAAAGCGTAATGTTGAAACGATACGCCTCAATAGATTAGAATAACATACTATACAATACAAATCTCTTTATTGCATATACCACAGACATAGTAGGTACATAAAAAAAAAGAAACTTAAACTAGGGTAATACAATTGGCGGTATTATCGCTTAAAGCAATCTCTTACTTTTGTACTTACCATGTAGGCTATGATAAATGATCTGTCCGGTGATCATTATGGTTTGAAACTGGACTATGCCGGCATGATAAGTGCAAATGCTATTCTAACCTATCGCTACATTACATACATACACCTCTAGGTGTATGTATGTAATGTAGTTTTACAACAAAGCCTAATTCAACATTATACCTACTTCTTCCGTGAAAATGCAGATTGATTTTACAAACATAATATTAAAGTAAATTCTGTATAAACAAGTATTTTTACATTTCAGGTGAACTTATTACTTAGCTAATTATAAAATACCAATATAATATTGACACCACTCAATGCAGGCTTATTCTACAATACACTTTCATGAAAATACTTACCTACCTATAAAGGAAATCTAATTATAGACAATTAAATAAAAAAGTTATAGATCATTATTACACATTTATTTAAACATAAAAAAACATAATAAACACATAATAAAACTTATATTATTCAAATGAAGTAACTAGCAAATCGTTCAATACGTATGGACATTTAGCGAGAGAATGTCAAAGTTTGCTAAACAAACTAACAATTATTAGTAGATTTAACAAATACGTTTAGTACCTAAGTTTTCAAATGTAATTACCGTTTTCTGGATTGTAGCGTAATGGCCAATTGCCATTAGTTGTTAGGCCTAACAACCAATAATCGTAATCGCTACGATCCAAAAAACGGTAGTAATTACATTTGCATGCCAGACTAGACCTACCGGTAGCGACACTTTTTTTATATAAATAATAGAATTTAAGGGTAGTTACCTACAGGACATACTCTGCTATATTTAAAAAAATGCCTAAGGCCAACAATCAGTATGTACCTGCATTAACGCCAGAATAAAACTTAACCATTACAGTTGACAGACTCATAAACTTAACTTAACTTATAGCTCGTTCATTATGAACGCTAGCCTAAAACTAACCAGCTGCGGAACCTATGTTGCAAGGCCCGACTTTAAACGTCCTTTAGGTCTAGTCTGTCATGCAAATGTAATTACCGTTTTTTGGATCGAGCGTAAAGCCCATTTGCCATTAGTTGTTATTAATTATTTGCTATTAATTGCTAAGATCCAAAAAACGGTAGGTAGTAATTTTATTTGCATGACAGACTAGACCTACCGGTAGCGACACTTTTTTTATACATAAATAATAGAATTTAAGGGTAGTTACCTACAGAACATACTCTGCTATATTTAAAAAAATGCCTAGAAGGCCAACAATCAGTATGTACCTGCATTAACACCAGAAAAACCTAACCATTACAATGACAGACTCTATTTCTAAACAACACATGGCTGACTTGACTATTTATATTTATCGTACCTACTGTTTTTTTTTAAATCAAAGTCTAACGACTATTACCTACACGCGCAATGTTACGTACATTAAGTTATTACTGTAAGGCTGCAAGTCATTCATTATCTGTTGAAAAATATTGTTTTATCTTGCAGTAAACTTCTCCATTACAAATTATATGACAAACCGTTGGAAAACTTGATATATCGTCAATATCTATACATTTGAATTGAGTGTTCGGGACACTTTCAATAACAACATTATGGGCTTGAAGATGTTGATTAAAGCCTATATAGTTTAGTGGTTTACAAAACAAAAATATACCTGTGACCAACTTGAGTATATAAATTATTTTATAAAATAGAATAACAGTATCTTCAACAATAGGGACAACGAAGCCTGGTTTAAATAACGTCCCGCAGTTTCTAACCCACTTTATTCGATAATTTTCTATACTAACACCATTCACTGTCAGAAGAGAACATTCAGGAGTTAAAGGTTTATCATCAATACCACCACAGACAATTCTATTAACGAATCCTTGCTTCAAAAAAATTCTTTGTGCAAATACTAATTGTTGTTTAATTAGTAAAGTTAATGGTAAGTTGCGCTTTGATGCAGTATTATTAGCTGTTTGTTTCAGTTGTTTGTGTTTTGCTTCATACCGCATACACCAAATGTGTTTCAAAGGTCCTACGCATTGAATAATATGTGGATAGTGCACCATAAAATGATGTTTTGGTTTAAGGTTATCGGTAAAATAATGAAGATATTGCTCGTGGTGCTCTTGAATTATAGATTGTAAATATTTTATTGTTGAATAGTTGAGCTCAGGCATCATTAAGACATCAATTATCATTGATAAATTCAAAAATAAGCTCCAAATGCCATCATCTTCAGGAATAAGATCACCAATAAGAAATGGTAAAATGCTTACGAAACCTAACATTTCAGATGCACTCACCTTAAGTTTTTTATTTTTTAAATTTTTGTATGTTATTTCAGTTACAATTTTATTTTGAAGTTCCGGGCCAGAATAATCAAATGATGACAAGCGATTGTTTAATGTGATTAGACTGAAAAATTTAGAAACATCTATAAAGTGTAATAACATGTTACAGATATCGTAATGACAAACTCCTTCCAATAAGTCATGCATTATATCAACAGCCATGTTTTCAGTGACATGAAATGAAGGTATTGTATTAAAAATGTTGTCGCCTTCCGCGTATAAACCAGTCATAGTAGAGTCATTTGAAAGCAAATCGGCAGTATAATTGTCTTTATCCCTTAAAATATCATGAGCTTTTTGCACAGTTTGCTTACACATAATTGACTTGTGGTTTTTACAAAATCTACAATAATAGTTGCTGGAAAAAGATTGACTAAACCCTAACAGATAATTTAAGCCCAAGTTATCGCCTGTAATTAATCCAAGAACAAAAAATACTGTGTGCTTCTCATTTTCAATAACAATTTCAACACCATTTGTTTCTAAATTTGTAAGTTGACTGACAAGTGAATGAAATAATGAATCTTTACCGAATCCTTTCAATGAAGTATTAAATAATGTAACAACGAATATATTTTCTAATAACGCGTTGTATTCGGAAGGAACTGTTGGAAAGCTAACGTATGTGGCTGCTATAGACTGTTTTCCAGCATGGCTACCTAAAGCATTACCTGTCTCAAAGTCATCAAAATACAAAAAGTATGGGATACATAATCCAATCATTTTAGAAATTTTCGATTTCCATAGAGTTCCTTGGATGAAATTGGAAATATTTCCATCAGTTTGAGATTTTAATACGTGCATATTTGCTAAAGTAGCTTCAAAGATGCCCGGAATTTCAAAAAAAGATTTGAACATAGCCCTTAATGAGATGATTGTACCTGTCACTGTTTTAGTTTGCATGGCATTCAGAGAATGTTGTACGCATGTTCTCACAGATGAGTTTATAACAAATTGCGTAGGTTTTATGTAGTACTCAGTTGACTCAAAATATCTTAACAATTTAAATTCTGTATTTACGTTTTTAAATGGAGACGAACATGCGTCTAATACTGATTCAATAGCAGAACTACCTTGTGGAGTATTTGAGATACAATGTCGTATAGTATTTCCAATCACTTTTGTAATATTATCTGTAACTTCAAGTAAAATATTTTTTGCTGTAGCTCTATTTAAGTTTGGATTGCTATAAAGAGATAAAGCAAAACCTGTTGCTGAATCTTGCAAATCTTTTAAACATCCATCTACAGAAAATGGTTTAGAATAATTATTTATGGTTTCATCCAATGGCAATTGTTTTGAAAATTGTGAAATGCCACAGTGTTGCAGCGATATATCACTTTTTGCTAAAGTACTACAAGCATTCTCCAGTTGAACATTGTTATTTTGTGACTGAGGCTTTTCAACGCAGTCGTAATTTAGTTGGTCTGCACCAACTAAATTACGACTGTGTTCTTGCAATAAGATCTCGCACTCACTATTATTTATTACGCTATCGTTCGGAGATTCTAATGATTTAACAAATTGTTCTTTGTGTATCAGAAGATGGCGTTTGAAGCTTTTTTCATTTTGAAATAGTCTACGACATGTATGCTGTGCGCAATGATATTCTGACAAACCATTATGTATGTATGTAAAGTGGAGGAACAAACCTTTAATTGACTCTAAGTCACTAGCACAAACATAACAGCGATAATGCAATACCATTATTATAAACACGTTAATTACCTCAACATCACTTTAGGTCGGCGATCAACGAGCAAACGCTTGGAAATTTGACGTCATGGGGCGTTGTAATTTTGTAGAAATAGTGTTGAATGAACATCCACTGCTGTAGGCATTCAGAGGGGTATTGGACGTCAAATACCTGGAAGATCTTGAAACATATATCCACGGCCTGTAGAAGTGTTGACATGTGGTAGGTCACATCGTTGTAATTCACGTAAAATGCTTCCAATTCTTCTACTGACTGCCCGACGCAAACCACAATGGGTTGACAGGTCAACTTTTTTTCGAGATGGACTTCTCGCCGTTTGACCAGGACGTTTGTTATGTCAGTTTGTGTCTGAAAAGAAAAAAAAACCATCAAACACAAAGACAGATGACTTTTGTAAACTAGGTAGGAACTTTTTGTTATTTAAGTATCCGTATCTACTTAATATTTTGTGTTCTCATTGAAGTTAATATTAATTTGTTCTCTGTGTTTAATAAGTCCCTATGTATTTACAAAAAAAAAATATCTATGTATAGTATATATAGGTTCATACAACACAAGCTCTGCGTATTTTGGGGCTAGATAGTGCTGGGTGAAAAAATATGTCCAGCATTATTTATTTTATTATTATTCCATTTTACCTTAACATGCAGGACCAAATTGTCCCGGGCTTCCAAGATAGATGGTTTCGTAAATTTCTTTGTAGAGGCTGCACGACCTCGTGCAACTGAAGGGACTAGTTTGCCGCACAGGAGAGACAGTATTATGAATACTTTGGTATCTGAAATTAAATTAATCTATGTAAAATAATATATTAATTACCCGATTACGGCAAAGCTAAAGGAGGGAGGGGAGTTTAACAGTCTATTTATGTATGTTTGTATGTATAGTCGACAAAGAAATTGGTTTACCACTCTAAGGTTGAATATCATTTGCACGTACAAAACGTCAAGGGCTATTTTCGCTTGACAGATTAATAACTGCTACGTCAGAATCTGTCAATCTGTAATCCTTAGCGAATAATTATGTTACTGGGAGATGTCATCAAAAGTGGTAAACCAATTTCTTTGTCGCCTATACGTAAGTTCATCGTATCGATGAGGTATCGTCATCGTATCGGAGACGTACTTTTAAGGAAATATCTGACCAAAAAATAGGGTGTCAAGTCAGCCATGGGTGTTTGAATTATCATACAGTCAATGCCAAAGTAAAAATACTTAGTGCATTTACAAACTAACCTTCATTTGGATTTTTCTCGAAAACTGCATTGTACTCTTTGAACGTCTTAACGTCATTTTTGAAAATTGTGTATGCTTTTTCCATGAAGTTATCAAATTTCTCAAACAGAACGACTTCTTTATCCGGATACCGATATTCGAAGTCAATGTCAATCTAAAAAATATTATAAAAACATAGGATGATGTTAGATTTAGGAACAAGAAAATAATAGAATATAGGCCTATATAGACATATATAAATGCAAAAGTCTCGTCTGTGAGTAATGATCTGAATGTAATTTACCAGTTTATATCCAAAGTTTTGTTTCAAAATAGGATATTTTTGTAATATTTCTTGCAGTTGTTTCGTTTTATCATTATAGTCTTTCTCGACCCGGTACGCTCTTGTTGCCAGCCAGTTTTCGCGCACCTCTTGGAACGGTTCTTTATGGTATTTTAGCCAGATGACCAGCTCATCATTTTCTGAAACCAAAAAGCAGAGGTATGATAAATAATTGCAAAGCGATGTGTAGGTATATTAAACTAACATAATACCTAATAAACAAAAGTATTACCGATGATTATGTTCTCTTCGACCTCAGAATCTTGTTTTTCATCATCATTATATTTGCGTTTCCTTGATATGACCCCCTCTTTTTTAAGGACGCGTCTTTGATTGTTATACCTGTCCACTAGTTTTCCTCTGGCAGGAATCGTTTTTTTATTTGTTACTATGGCCGGGATGTAGTAGGTTTCCTAGAAAAAAAGAAATTTATGCAAGGATAGTGAACATGAATAGTGGTATGAACTTGAATCAATTTTGTAAACACACTAGTATGTGTCAAATTATGACCATTTTTTGAAAGGAATCATAACTACGCTTCTACGACTACTGTATGACTTTAAAGATGAAAGATATAGGTATATATATATATAATATAACGGAGATACAGATACATATACATAGACAGGAACATGACGCTCACTATTGTCACTAACTACGTCGCACTACGATAACTACGCTTTCTACGACTACGACGACTTTAAAGATGAAAAATATATAATAGGTAGGTATAAGTAATATAACGGAGATACACATCATAGATACCTACATATCGCTCACTATTGTCACTAACTAGGTACGTCGCACTACTATTATTTATTTATACTAGGTAGGTAGGGTACTTGGTAAAGAATGTATCTACTAGAAAGAAGAATGTATCTATAGGTATCATAAATAGGCTGGTAGGTATATAAACCTTATGTTCTGTTGGAACAAAGCGAGTGATAGCCTCTGATAAAACAATGAAGTCTTCTTTTTTCATGCACTGATATTTGTTAATATACCACTCCACAATGCTTTTTGTTAGATATGATCTGCTAGTCGCATCAAGCTTATAGCTTGATTTCAGACGGGCCAGAACCAGTTTTCCATAACTGTTCTCATTAAGAATGGTGGGTATATCTATACTCTAAAATAGAACAGTACAAAAAAAGTAAGAAACATGTGTACAAAAAAAAGTAAAAAAACATAAGGAAAACGTGTGTGTCATAATAAAATTATGAAGAATCCAAACTTACATTAAGTATTTGCTTTGGGTCAGCATTCGTTTTTACGCTACAGCATAAGCTACTATGACTAGAGCACGTTGTAGGGCTTGCAGGAGCAGAATTTGTGTCTTCCGATGCAGTTTCCTGTAAAATAATAAACCAAGTTAAAACTTTAGATTTTCTAGTTTTCTCTCCGTGCGACTTAACTAGAGACTTCACGCTGTGACGTCAACAATAAAAACTCAACAGAAATATTATCGTATGATTCAAAACTAGGTAGGTACCAATAAAATACTAATTAAAAATCATTTTTTTAAACAAGCTTTTATTTAAATGCTCTAAAACGAACAAAACAAATTTTGAATGCAATCAAACCCACCATTATATTAAATTATAAAATTTATATTGATATAAATAAAAGCTTGTCGCGCATGAACTTTAGTGGCGTTGTAAGTAGGTTTAAATTCGCATTTTTTTTCTCTTAGAGTCGACTTTCTGTACTTGTACTATTACTTATTCTGTGGTAGTACGTACGTACCTTACTACGCGTAGGTATAAGTTAACATTATTTTTGTGTTAAAATAACATTTTGTGACGTATTTGATATACCCACTACATTTTGTTAGTGCTTCCATAACCTATGGTAAGTAGGTACCTACCTAAATAAATAGGTGATTAAAAAATTTATAATACTAATTACCTATAATTAGAGATTAAATTTAGTACCTATAATTAATTAACAAGTGAGATTAAAATACCTAATAAAAATAATAGAGATAGGTTTACTTACATGGGTTATTTTTTCCAGCTTCCTCACACCGACTCTGAATAATATTCTTTCTTTTATAAGCGGCACTAATTCTTTTAGATCGTTATCCTGTATTTCTGTGAGTAAATCTATAGTGATTTCATTATCTGAAAAACAAAACAAATATTATTAAGTTCCTTAGGTACCTACCAACCTACCACCTAACCTATCGTAGTTTCGGTACACGATCTCGGTAGTTTACTATAAAAAATAACTAGGTACCTTGGTACCTTACCTACTGGCTACTACTAGGTACCTATACTTGTAGTATTATGTGTAGGTATACCTACCTACCTACGTTGCAGTGCCGTCTTATGTCTACCGCCCTGGTTTTCTACTCACCGACACATACCTACCTACATACGCGACGCGCGCCGCACTGTAAATTCAAATGAACTTATACCTAATTGTAGTGTTATAGAGATCATTTTTCTTTAGGTGCGAGCGCCCGGACGGCTTTGTCAAAAGGCGGACGCACAGTTGCCGCGCCGCGCGCCCATTTTAAATGAACTTACACTTTATTGACTTTGACTTAGAGATCATTTTGCTTCAAGTGCGGGCGACCGGGCGGCAAAGTGTCAAAGGCTTAGAGAATTTGCCGCGCGCGTATTATTAAATAAAATTGTTATTTGTGTAGTAGGTAATAAGAGTCATTTTAACTTGCACATCATGAGCAGTATGACAAGCACCGAAAGCGTAATAAAAGTAAAACGAACAATGATTATTGTTGATGACAATTTTTTTTTATTTAATTTTGCGCATAGGTAGGTACGTGTTTGTCGTAACCTGTATATGAAACTGTGCAATAGCGTTAAGTTCAATGAAATATCTAAATATTCATTAATCAGCGCTCGGCAGGCGCCCACGGGCGCTCCGCACCCGGGTGCACCGCACCCCTTGCACCCCCGGGTAAAGACCCTGCTACTATTAACCTAGATTTTATGTAGATTGCACCTAGAATATGTGGTAGAAACAATACCACATAATCTAGGTGCAATCTACATAAAATCTAGGTTAATTTAACTTATTACCTCTTGTTCGTATTAGGTTACCTAGGTAGGTAACAGCACTGAGTAGGTACTCAGTGCTGTTTTATGTACTGAGTACATAAAACTACTACCTACTAAACTGAGCTAGATAAAATCTATGTTATGTTACTTACCTACTTGTAGATAAATTACTTATTTAGCTACAATTAGTTATTTCATCATGATCAGTCTGGCGTTTCATACATTCTATGTAAGGTAACTAAGGTAAGTACTTACCACAAAAATTTTTAATTGTCTCTTCAGATAAACCCCAGTCTCGGAGATATACTGGCACCAGTGATTTCTCAAAATCTTCCATATTTACTTAAGGTACCACTGAATCAACGATACGTATCACTAAACTCACCTTTTATTTGGTTTGTTCTATTAAACCACTTTTAGCAGTAACTTTTATTATTTCAATTATAGTCTAACGTATAGTAGGTACCTAGGTACGTCGCGGGCGCCGGTGCCGGGCAGACTAAACTAAACAAACGCAACGAACGCGCACTTGCGGAGTTGCGGTTGGATTTGAAGTCAACAGTGTTGCCAGGTCACATTTTTACAGTACCCTTGGCTTGGGTTCAATTTACCCTAGATTCTGTATAATTTTGAAAAAATACATTAAATATAATGTATTGAGAAATACATCGATGTTTCTAAAACAACGATTGTTTTCGCAATGAATGTTTAGGCCTTAAAGAAAACTAAGTAAGAACAAGGAAAAATATGTATTAAAATTCACAATCACACAGCAAATAATCAGCTATATTTTATCAATTGCTCTAGTTGTCATTGTCATTATCGTGTCGCTTGGTCAATAAATAAAGTAGATTAGCTAAATTGGGTTATTTCAGGGCCAATACTTGTAAATAAAAAAAAAACCTAAAACTATACAGGGTCCGTAACTGTACCACAGCTTTAAGCCCATTCATTATAAGATCTTCACACGTTATGGAATGCAAATGAAGATATGAATATAAAGCCCCTTAAAAAATCCCATTCTACTTATTTACCGCCTAAATTTGGGGGGAATACCCTTTAGTTGGGAAACCTGTTTGGGTTTTAATTTTGCTATGCGGCTCCGCGGCAGCGGCAAAGGAAACCTAACCTGTAGTATTTTAGGTAATTTATGTAAAACACGTTCATTCAAGTACTGAGAAACAACTAACTTTTATTGGCATACCCACATCGTAATATATAGATATAGACATATAGCTTACAACATAACCAATTCAGCCGTAAATCTCACGAACTACTAATGCTAATGCTATCAACTTGAGGAACAGTTTTTGCCTATTAAATCGAAGTGGGGCTACTATGGTATGTGGGGTATCATATGAAAGAGCGCTATTTGCACATTCTCAAGCACTTATTTTTTTTACGCTGCATAGAGCGTATAAAATATAAAGTAGTTTTTTAATTTTGACGAAAAATTTAAAAAAAATACCGTCTCTTATCTCCGAAGTTTGCATAGAGAAAAATCTGAAATTACCTATTGAAATTGAAATTGAAATTGAAAAAGAAATTGCCCGGTCCAGGATTTTAGCGTGTGAAGTGGTCAGGTTTTTACACCATATGCCTAGATGCTTTAACCTGATGGCAGCTAGCTGTCCACTTGTTGTATGTACAGGTCAAGTGGAGTTATTTATAGGGCTATCTCCATGGTTGCTGTTGGGGTGGTTTTCATGCAGCCAGTGATAGCTGAAAAGGCTTGTCGCTGGAACCATTGGAGTCCGGTGATGGTGGTTGAGAGTTCTGTCCCCGTTCACCAAACCAGAACGCCATATGCCAACCTTGGCCTGATCACCGCTTTGTATAGCCATATAGTAATCTTTGGAGAGAGCCCCCCGGTCTTTCCTATCATTTTTGTTTTACATTGGAAGAGTGCATTGTGCACTTGTTGAGATTATAGACAAGATGATTTTCCAGAGCAATTTGCTAGAACCTTGCGAGTCTGTTTTTGCAATCAATTTTGTAAATTTAGCTACGTTCGCTTGTTGATACAACTTTTGCAATATGGTTGAATTAAACATTATTTATTGGTTGTATACATTTCTAGCAAAAGGTTAAAATATTTTTGTTATTTTGACTAAATGTATCTGTTGATTCTACTATGTAATGAAATGTTAGGTGTTGACAACTACTCACAATAGTCATTTTAACCAATTTGCTTTGTTTATTAAAATATTTGCAAATAGTTGAATCAATTTTGTAAATTTAGCTACGTTCGCTTGTTGATACAACTTTAGCAATATGGTTGAATCAAACATTATTTATTGGTTGTATAAATTTCTAGCAAAAGGTTAAAATATTTTTGTTATTTTGACTAAATTTATCTGTTAAATCTACTATGTAATGAAATGTTAGGTGTTGACAACTGTTCACAATAGTCATTTTAACCAATTTGCTTTGTTGTTTAAAATATTTGCAAATAGTTGAATCAATTTTGTAAATTTAGCTACGTTCGCTTGTTGATACAACTTTTGCAATATGGTTGAATTAAACATTATTTATTGTTTTTTTTAATTTCTAGCAAAAGGTTAAAATATTTTTGTTATTTTGACTAAACGTATCTGTTGATTCTACTATGTAATGAAATGTTAGGTGTTAACAACTACTCACAATAGTCATTTTAACCAATTTGCTTTGTTTATTAAAATATTTGCAAATAGTTGAATCAATTTTGTAAATTTAGCTACGTTCGCTTGTTGATACAACTTTTGCAATATGGTTGAATCAAACATTATTTATTGGTTGTATAAATTTCTAGCAAAAGGTTAAAATATTTTTGTTATTTTGACTAAATTATCTGTTAAATCTACTATGTAATGAAATGTTAGGTGTTAACAACTATTCACAATAGTCATTTTAACCAATTTGCTTTGGTTATTAAAATATTTGCAAATAGTTGAATCAATTGTGTAAATTTAGCTACGTTCGCTTGTTGACACGACTTTTGCAATATGGTTGAATTAAACATTATTTATTGGTTGTATACATTTCTAGCAAAAGGTTAAAATGTTTTTGTTATTTTGACTAAATGTATCTGTTGATTCTATTATGTAATGAAATGTTAGGGGTTGACAACTATTCACAATAGTTATTTTAACCAATTTGCTTTGTTGTTTAAAATATTTGCAAATAGTTGAATCAATTTTGTAAATTTAGCTACGTTCGCTTGTTGATACAACTTTTGCAATATGGTTGAATTAAACATTATTTATTGGTTGTATACATTTCTAGCAAAAGGTTAAAATATTTTTGTTATTTTGACTAAATGTATCTGTTGATTCTACTATGTAATGAAATGTTAGGTGTTGACAACTATTCACAATAGTTATTTTAACCAATTTGCTTTGTTGTTTAAAATATTTGCAAATAGTTGAATTAATTTTGTAACTTTGACTAAGTTCATTTGCTGATTCAACTTAACATTATGTTGACATTACCGAATTATTAGTTAAATTGACCGCTATGCGATTATACATGAAAAAATATGTTAGCTTAACCCATTTTTTTGGTTGTAACAACAATTAGATTTTAACTTTTTTTAATTTGTTCTATTAAATGTAGTATTACGGTTGTCACAACGTAATTTATTGTTGACTCAACTGTTAAGGAATCAACATTCAGAAATTCAACTATTAGTTTTCTCAGTGTACATATCTTTGAATTCTACTATTATTTGTTGTTCCTGTATTTTTTGAATCTTGGTATTGGTAAGGTGTTGGGTAGATTCTGAATTTTCAGGGTTGTGATTTCTTTTCTTATTAGTTTTATTGGTTGTTTGGAGATTTGATTCTCTAAGAGGCATATTTCTGATTTTTCTAGGGTCTAACAACTCCGGCAACATCGAATCAAGGTAAAACTGTTTTAGTTTTGGTACCATAACATTGGTCCATAGGTTTTGGTCACGTTCGATTAATTCCGTTTTGATAGAATGATTCAGGCCAGTCCACACTGCAAACAGACATTCTCTTCGCCCTGTGATATTAAGCTGTCCTTGCACTTGTAAAATACCAGTGATGTTTTCTATTTATTACAAAGTCTTTATTCCAAAAAGTAATTTTTCACATTTCTTACAGCTTTTTCTAGAGTATCTCTAAAACCTGAAATAGGGCATTTTATTTCAACAATTCGATTTTCATCTATGACTCCATCAGGAGTTGCTCCTAGGAAGGGATAATTTTTATCGATGAATAGGCCGCATGGTAAAATTTTTACATGTTCTTGTTGTTCTAGTTGACGTAATACACTTTTTTCATACATTCAACCATGTTGTATAGAGGTCACGTTGGATATATCTTTTTTATACAGGGTAGAATTTTGTAATGCCACCTGAAGGGGAAGTACTCTTAATACTTTAGATAGAAAATTTTACTCAAAGAAAACATTCCTTTATTTTTGAAAAGAAAAAAAACTGCATTCAAAGATTTTTAAAAATTCTTATTTTTTTTTTCGCAATGAATTATCACTATCGCCTCGAGTGAATCCTCTTCGTGTTCATGAAACTAACAGTCAAGTAAGATTTTCTTTCAACGTTTGGTTCGGAATTATGAGAAATATGGTTGTGTTAGTCCATGTGTACGAAGGTCACTTAAACACTCTTAAGTATTTAGAAATACTGGATTTATTAAGAAATGAGTTAAATGGTTTCCCCGAGGAAGAGCGAAACCAAATAATTCTACAGCAAGATGGTGCTCCAGCCCATAACAGCAGAATCACTACTGCCTACATTAATAACCATTTTAATACCGGGATTGGTACAAACGGCACAATTAGATGATCTGTGAGATCACCAGATCACACCACTTTAGTTTTTTTTGTGGGGATATGTAAAAAATCTAATTTACATTAAATCTTGAGAGTTGATGTTCAAAATACGATTTATAACATTTATGAAATTTGATCCTTATTGACCATAAGGATGAAATCTCTTTAACACACTTCATAAATTGAATGAATTAAATTAAATCTTACATTAATTTTATTATTTACAAAAATGGTTTACATGGTTTAAAATGGTTTTAATGGTTTAAAAACCATTTAACTCATTTCTTAATAAATCCAATATTTCTAAATACTAACGATCGATGCAATAAAAGTACACAGTGCAACTTTTACAGATTTTAGTCGGTTCGATTACCGTGTGCGGCAAGCAAATTTTTAAAAATCTTTGAATGCAGTTTTCTTTCTTTTCAAAAATAAAGGAATGTTTTCTGTGAGTAAAATCTTCTATCTAAAGTATTAAGAGTACTTTCCCTTCAGGTGGCATTACAAAATTCCACCCTGTATAACAAACTTTTAACCAGGCTGGCTGATGTTGTGCTACGCTTGTTAACAATTTTGCCGAAATTGCATGCCGTCAGTAAGTTTCTTCTTATTTCCATCCATTTGCTGCTCTCACTCTGGAGAACGGTCTCTCTTTCGATGTTAGCAATTTCTTCGTCTGTTTTCTTTAGATTTATCAAAAATGTTGCTTTCAGTCTTTGTAAATCTTCGTCAGGTAAATACGGCCTCAAACAATTTTCTCCATAATTTTCGTCATCTACTTTTTTATCGTTTTGTAAAAACACTAACTTTCTACGATTACATTTAGATCTACTGCTATTTCTTTTTATTTTTCGTAATTCTAAGCGTTTTGATTTGGATATTGGACTAACACCCAGAATGGATTTTTGAAGTTTATATAACGGTATTTTTGTATTGTAGGATACCACTGCAGCTGCGCATAATTGATGCGTTTACCACCGACACACTTTGCAATTATGGCATTGAATTGTTCGCAAGGATTACTATATTCATAACCCTTTTTTCCCAATCCTCAAAGTTAACACATCTATTACTAGATAAAATGTTGTATCTTAAAAGTAATTAAAAGAACGCTGCAGGATTCGGCTTCTTCTTGAAATGTTTAAGAAAGCGCGCTGGTCGCCATTGTATACGTTCCATTCTAGCATTGAATGCTTCGTTTTTAGGGAAACAATCATTGTTTGACAGAACAATTATAGGTGTTTTGTTAATTACCACATTAGATTGGTATTTCACCTTGGCGTTACACGCATCACCTCCGAACAAACACTTAAGTGTCTCTTCGGCAGCAGGCTCAAAGTTTGGTTCGTTCCATAATATTACACGTCGATTAACACACTCTTGTATGGGAAAGCCGCTGTACTTATTGAAATTACCCATTTGTCCAAAGTTAATCATTGCATTGATTACACAATCAAAGAAATAAATTTTACCAGCGTTTGGTGGTGACAAGACAAATATGCAATTCTTTTTCGGAATTCTCATGTCCAATATTTTGAAAAGCGTTTGCAGAAACTGAAAAACTGCATTCTTGTATTTTAATTCTGATACAATAGCAGTTGTTCGAGCACATCGACTGAAGTTGGTATATCGAAATAATGTTCTTCGATTCTGTTCCAACGAGCTATGTATATCTATATCAATATTTCTATGTTGATAGTACGCGTTTTCATGAATATTTGTCTAACAGTCATTTGTGAAAACAATTTTTCACGAAAACATCGTTTTTATTCCAGTACTTGTATTTGGATTCTGTCCACCACTTAGTAAAAATTATGTTCTGTGGGGGTGTTATTATGAAACTGTCCAAGTAACAGTACTTGGACAGTACAAAGTACAGTTTGGCAGACTGGTAGATCAGCTGAAAACGCTCATCGTGAACAACATCCAAGAAATAAAAAAATTAAAAGTGGAGCGAAAACCGCGGAACTAGAAGTGAACAACATCCAAGAAATAAAAAAATTAAAAGTGGAGCGAAAACCGCGGAACTAGAACAGTCTAGTTCCGCGGTTTTCGCTCCACTTTTAATTTTTTTATTTCTTGGATGTTGTTCACGATGAGCGTTTTCAGCTGATCTACCAGTTTCATCGCACTTGAAGTCTCCGAGGACACGATTGTTTTGCTCCGCCATTCTGCTTTCTTCCACCAGTCCTGAGGCTTGGAGCGACAGCACTCGTGAAAGTCGTATATCTCTAACTTTATAACCTTGTATCCACGTTCTCCCGGCGAAGTGAGAGTAATAACATCTCCGCGGCTCTCGAGAGAGATAGATTGCGTGATTCGCCCAATGGTCGACGCCGTACTCGCCGCCTGCATGAACGCGTCTACCATATCGTCGAAGGCTTCTGGTTTGAACGGCAGGTCTTCGTCCGAATTGCTCTCGTTATCGGTCTCCGCAGAGCGGTGTTTCTTGAAAGACACTTTCTTGTTCGATTTCGTCTTCTTCCGAGGAGGAGGATTCTCGTCTTCGCTTTCTTCTGTCGAGACGTCCTTTGCGATAGGCTTCCTCTTCGTCGCTT
Source organism: Ecliptopera silaceata (assembly GCA_932527185.1). Lineage (NCBI taxonomy): Eukaryota > Metazoa > Arthropoda > Insecta > Lepidoptera > Geometridae > Ecliptopera > Ecliptopera silaceata. The sequence goes on from OW052210.1 coordinate 1,757,839, forward strand.
TCTGAACTCGAGTTGTTGTCTCTGAAATCGCAGGTGCTTCCTCCTCTGACGGGTACTTGGTACTCTTCGAGTGCTTGGATGTGCCTGCAACGGCAAGTGCATCCTGAGTAGGCGCAGTCGTGCACAACATGGATGTGTTTTTTGTGTTCTGCGATGAGCAGGACTCCACGGTTGTATCCTGTTCTACTATCAAGTCGGATAACGTTTCGAATAAGATGTTGTCGAAAATCCCGATCGAATCCAGCGCTTGGACGCTCCCAAATATCGTGGAGAATCCGTCTCTTGACAGCCACGCCTTGAAGTCCTCTACTGATACATGTTCTAAGTTGGGACAATCTTTTTTTATACTCGTAACGAACAGCTTTAGCACTGTTTTCATTGCTGCCCATGCTGTGTATTCCGTCTTCAGTTTTTCCCTCATTATGCATGGGCGTGCACCACCATCGCTCCGTCCCAGTATGCTATCAAGCACACTATCAATGGATGAGACAGGACGGTTTGGCGTTGCTGAAACAGAGTCTTTTCTTCGGATGGAACTGGTTTCTTTTTTCCTTTTTTTATTACCTTCTTCTTCATCGTTGCTGGAATCTCCAAGATTTTCTGCGTACATTCCATTTCTTCCTCCATCGGTAATGCTTGAATCGCCGAGCTTGGTTGATACAAAATATTCTGAGATGGTTCTTCGTCGTCCAAGATTTCCGTACAGTACAGTTCTGGAGGGCAGGTCTTGGAGGGTGTAGACTCTGCCTTCGAGTAAATTTTGTCGTTTAGATCCACGTTCATTGCTCCTCTTGCAAACGCGAAATTCGAAATTGTGTTATTAAGCGGATCGTCTCGGTGAATTCTCATCGCTGTCGCACGCACTGTCGATGAGAGCCTCGGCCAATCTCCTCCTGACTGAGCTATCTGACTCAACTGATCTGTTACGTTTATGTCCTGCTGAGAGCCTAGTTGACCTACGGGTTCCAACCCCCCTCCTTCCAGGTAAGATACGGGTACGTATTGTGTCCGGACTTCTGTCCCTTCTAGGGGTAGGTCCGCGGCTCGAGTTTGCCGATGAAAAGTCAACGGTGTCGATCCCATCGTCGTCACAGATCTTTGGTCTTCGGAGGACATCTGTGAGTCTTGGTTCGGTTGTTGCGGCGATTCCAAAATTATGGTATCCATATCCGGTGAATCCTCTTGCTGAGTCGATGAAAAACTTGACATCGTCTGGCCACTCGAAATTATCACCGTTAACACACATACTTTCAATATCAAACTCAATAGTACATAAGACATCGCAAACAGTATAGATAGAACTGTTTAAGTAATTGGTATTTTCACTTCCAGGATTCAGAGCGGGTGTAGCCAATAGTCCCAAATGTACTTGTGGCTGATTACGGAAATTACCACTCTGGCCGCTATGCGGGTTAATGAACGTATATCCCTCAACAGACTGATAATAATAATTAGTACTTATTTGTGACGCGTAATTAAAATTCGGAGTTCCCGTTTCTTTGTGTAGGTAAAGTCAGGATAGATGCCTCACTTTTTGAAATCACCTCTTTATTTCAAATCTACTCATATACCGTATACCGTAAAAACTCATATACCGTAAAAAAAAACTATCAATATTACTAATTGGGTTTTTCGTCTTACATTACGGCTTATTTTAGATGGCCTAGCAATTACTGGTTAGGCAAAAAATTAGTTTCTGCAGACCCATTTTTTGAGGATAGGTGCCTACCCTATATGGATAGATGCCCCGCCATGAAAATGTTAAGGAGGTTAGATGCCTATGGTCTGGGATAGATGCCGTATGCAATAAAATAATAGAAATATGCATTATTAAAATTTGTTTTATTGAGGCATATCAATCAACATGTTATGTTAATCATCTTTAAGTAATATAATCATCAAGAATGTAACAAAAATAATTAACATTTTTCAATTAGCTTAATCAAATAAGTAATAAAAGTTCAAAAAATCAACATAGTCTCTCTGTTCCACATTCCACCACTCGAGCTTGAACTCCCGGCTCCCGCCTTTCTCTTGTATTTTCGTGGCATGGTTCATCTGAAACAGACAATTACAAATATACTTATGTACTAAAATCTTTATTATATCCATAAAATGAAATAAGTATAAGAACATAAAACATGAAGAAAATATATAAATTTATAATGTACCTAAGTATAAGGATATGAGGGATATACGCCCTTAGGGGCATCTATACCGCGAAAAATCGAGGCGACTATCCTTTTTGATATGGATAGATGCCCTTTTATATATTCACTAAAATAAACACAAAACAACAACTATATGAATATGGATGTGTAATTTAATAACCTGTGTACTGATATAACAAAAATTGTATGGAACTAATTACTACTTGTAAATTTATGAAGCTGTAAATACTTACATAAAAAAGTCAGAGCTGTTTGACACATTCGCCGCGGAGATTATTGCACACACGAGCGATACACGTCCACTTTGAACGACGCACTTGCGGGGACTGAGGTGTGTGGCGTCTGCGCTCCCGTTTTAACCTATTAGCCTAAGAGCCGACCTCAGCCAGACCTTCGTTATTTTAGTAAGGCTGAAAGTTTCTCTGTGTGAGCCTCCAACACAGGTAAAAACGACCCCTGACTATCGAGTTTCGGTCGTGGTTACTTTAGCAGATAACCGGTGGTAAAGGTGTACTTATAAAATAGTACCTTACTTTCCTCAAAGTGTAAAGTTCAATTTTGCTTTATTTTCTCCAGAATACCTTTGGGAATCACGATGTTCATTGCCGGACACTTGTCACGGTTGCTTCCCCGCTGCCAGACACCCCTAAACCTTAATCAATTTTAATCATACTTTCGTCATAGTATAAAAGCTGAATTTTATATATGTTACTAAGAGACTTATAAAAATATGGTACCTCAAAAGCCAGACAGTTGTCATGGTTATTACATCTCGCCAGACACATTGAAAGCCCGCTGTAGGTGCGAGCGCGAGATATCTGCTAAAGTAACCACAACCGAAACTCGATATTCAGGGGTCGTTCTTACCTGTGTTGGAGGCTCACACAGAGAAATTTTCAGCCTTACTAAAATAACGAAGGTCTGGCTGAGGTCGGCTCTCCCCCTATATTAAATCATAAGTAGCTATTTCGGAAATATGAGCTTTAGAAAACGAGGCATCTATCCCAATGCGGCATCTATCCCGGTTTTACCCTAATTGAATATTGTCGGCTTGCCCACTCGGCACACCAATCTTTAAAAGAGTCGGTAGAGTGTGCTTATATATAACCTGTTTGTTAGTTACGTCACGTGCAAAGCCAAAGTTTTTTTTTTCAAAATGTTTTTTTTTGTACGACCGTGCGTTTCGTTGCTCGAATGCGGACTTGGCAGATAAATGCAAGCTAATAAAAATGCTAAAATAATATTTCTATATATTTTGCATATGGGTTTGGTTTAGTTATGGAAATGGTGTGTAATGGTGTTTATATTATTTATTTGTTTATTAAAATTCATTTTATTTTGCAGTGATTATCAACAAAATGTCGAGGACCTGCAGCTACCGTAAGAATTAATTTGTATTGATTTTTTTTTGCTTAACTTCGTTGTATTTAATAATTTTATTTAATTCTAAACATATTTTTTTAGTTCGACAAGAGGGCGTGGACGTGGACGTAGACGTGGACGCGCCAGTAGACAAGGACGCGGGCGTAGCACCACGGAGGAGTCGTTACCGTAAATATATTTATTAAACATAGGCACTTTTTGAAATGTGATGGTTAGGTTATTCATAATACATAATAATTTATTTTCATTTTAGTTCAACAACTGCAGCAACTACAAGCGGGCGGGGTGGAAGACGAGGACAAGAACCAGTGGAACCGTGAGTGTAAATTATTTTTATAGCTTATGTTTAGATTCAAATACATTCTTCTTGCAATTCTCTCACACTCTTCCAGCCAGTATGGTGACTCGTTATACAGGCTGTCAGACAGTGAAACACTATTCCCCGTGAGATTCGTTGCTGTAAATCTCTTAACTAAGTTTTTTGTAATATGTACCTTTAGTTTAATAGTTGTTTGTGTACAATACAAAAAGAATTACAGAAATACTTATATGTTGCACTTTTTTGCAGTCTGGAGCTAGTTCAGGTCAGGGCGGAGAGGGCAGTAACCAAGCGCCGCCTCAACGCCATGTCTAATGAAGTGCGGAAAGAGTTCATAAGACGGAAACGATTATCTGAACTTCAGAGATGTCTACTCCCGGACGCGTCTCCGCGTAAAAGACAAACAGGTTAATTTCTCATTTTTAAATTTTAATGAGTTCGATATTCCTGTAATTTTTTATATAATATGTTGGGATAAAAAATAACTTTACCTTGCAGGCTGCCCTCCCCAGCGCGGGATATATGCCCCATGGTGGCAAATGACCCAGAGCCCGAGCCCCAGCGCGAGTCCGAGCACCAGCGCGAGCCCGAGCCCCAGCGCGAGTCCGAGCCCCAGTGCGAGTCCGAGCACCAGCGCGAGCTCGAACCTGCACACTTCGACTTCGCAAATATGGGTACGCCCGAAGCACTGTTCCCAACTCCTATAGCAGTTCCCCAAGCCGCCTCACCACCATTTTAAATCTTGAGTGGGCTTCGAAGACTCCAAAAAAGTTAAAATATATAAATAGATCGTCTTCGTCCAAATAGGTTATTAGAGTTTACGTGAATGCGTATATAAATAAAAAACAATATAATAAATACAATTATACTCATTTTCTTTACACAGATGTCGTGATCGTGGGGCGTAGGTGGAGACCCACCCAAGTCCTAGCACGAGCCGGTCTTTAAACAAGACTTCTATTGGTAAGTATTGTTTGAATATTCCCAATTGTTCTCATAATTTGAAGAACAATGTAAATGTTTCCAGGCATAAGTTATCGGTTCATCCGTAATTATCATTTGTTTTATTTCTTTCAGGCATCAACAACAAAGACTTTGAGACTACGATAGATGACTAGTTAGTAGACCACAGCGACAGTGACTTAGACATTGACTTGGACGATGTATTACACAACGACTTCTCTCCTCTGCCTAACAGCCGTAACGCAGGGACCGAGCCAGCTATGGATACTGACATGACTGAACTTGAATCACGAGTGTTACAGACCGAAGACGAGTTAGATGACAGAGTTTTACGCGACACAGTACCGAACAATAACTACTACCATTTTGATTGGAAAAAGGACAGGACAAACTTTACTGGACGACGAGAGACTTTTACAGGAACGTCAGGGCCGACATTTGACGTAACTGACATGACTCCAGTTGACATTTTTACAAAATGTTCGACACCGACTTTATTGACAGAATGTGCACTGAAACTAACCGCTATGCAAACCAGAAAATTACTTCTTTAAAAGAACAAAACATGCTACTTCCAACATCGCGTTTGCATAGATGGACACCGACTGACCGCGACGAAATGATCTCGTTTTTAACAGTGTTGATCCTTCAAGGGCTATACCCTTTACCAGAAGAAGAAAAGTACTTTTCCTTTAATGGGTTTGGTACTATGCCATACTTCATATGCCATTGATCATGTCGTACAATTGATTTAAACTGTTAAAAACGATGTATCATTTCATTGACAACCAGACCATGACTAACGAGAAGACAAAACTTTGCAAAATTTAACCAGTACTCGACTATATGAACGAAAAATTTTCTACACTCTACATGCCTGCTCAAGAAATCGCCATCGATGAATCCCTTCTGAAATGGCATGGGCGATTGAGCTTTGCTCAAAAAATAGCCACCAAAGCTACTCAAGTAGGTGTTAAAACCTACGAGCTTTGCGAGTCTCACGTGGCTACTTGTGGAATTTTTTTGTTAACGTAGGGAAAAAGACTAACTCGACTGAACCGAATAATGACCGACCTCATCTGACTGACGAACAACTCGACGACGTGGCAGTTGGCCGAATCGACGAGGCGATTGACCAGCTCAACGACCAGACTATTGACCGACCCGACGACGAGAGGATTGACCGACCCGAAGAAGAGACGATTGACCAACCAGATGACAGTTTGGCTCGGCCAACCAACGCTACTTCCAAAATTGTACTTGACTTGGTACCCTTACTTGACCGCGGACACACTTTGATTATGGACAATTTTTATAACAGCCCACTATTACTACGATTTTTAAAAAAACGTAAAACTGACTGTTACGGAACTTTACACGCTTGAATCGGGAATTTGTTCCCGATTCACTCAAGACTATGACGAAGACAGACATTCGACAGGGTGAGGTAGTGGCGACTTATAGTTCCGATTTGTCGGTGATGGTGTGGCGAGACTCTAACTTGGTTAGCATGATCTCGACATATCATCACCTACAAGTTGGAGCTCAGGACAAATACAATAGACTGACTTACAAACCTAAAATAGTACTCGACTACAACAAATCCATGGGGGGAGTAGACAGGAAAGACCAATTTCTGTCTGCTCATCCCGTGGAAAGACTACGCAACAAAGTTTGGTACAAGAAGATCTTCAGCAGGCTGCTAAGCACTGCTGTTTTTAATGCCTATGTGATATTTTCATTGGAGAACCCGAAAATATCACATAGGCAATTCCGGACCGTTTTGGCAAAAGACCTTCTTAAACGACATCGACGACTAGACTTGACCAAGGAAACTAGACTGACTCTGACAAACAGTAGACCAACAGTTGACCATGACCACTTCCCAGCGCGCTCGGACATCAAAAGGGCTCGTTGCTGGATGTGCACAAAACAGAAAAAGGACTCTAGGACGATATGGAAATGCATCCAGTGTAATGTTAGTCTCTGTATTGAGCACTGCTTTAGAGAATACCATAAAACCAGGGACTAGCTCTTACTAGTACAGTGTGCTGTCTTTTAGACTTTGGTATACCTACTAATTAGGTATGTCCTGACATGACTGAATTTCTGTAACACTGCATTTAGACCTTGGTACACCTTCTATTTACGTATGTCTCTGACATGACTGAATTTCTGTAACACTGCATTTAGACCTTGGTACACCTACTATTTACGTATGTCTCTGACATGACTGAATTTCTGTAACTCTCTTGCATTTAAACCTTGGTATACCTACTATTTAGGTATGTCCCTGACATGACTGAATTTCTGTAACTCTCCATTTTAACATTACTAAGTTGAAAAGGCACCACACTGGAACTTCAGAATTTAAGTATGTATAATTTTTTGTAAGGATCATACAAAAAAGCGGTAGGAACCAGGCCGTAGTTTCTTGCCATTGGCATTTTTATATGTATGTTGTTAATAACTAAAAAAAAAAAACTAACTACTATTACTAACTATTTAAATGTTTTGTAAATATTAGTTGTAATTCGATGTATTATTTAAATATTTTGTAAATGTTAGTTGTAATTCGTGTAAATAAATAAATATAGTAGTAAAAAAAAAACATAACTTTATTTTGTATCATAATTTGTGTGTTATTGAAAACTCCTTAAAAATACGTGTGCCGCGACCCTTAGAGAGGCGGCCATCTTGTCAGAATATTCGCCGCCGGAGACCCGCCGACCCTGTGAGGAGTATGAAGATAGTTTTAATTTATTTTGATAGAAATTGAAATCTTTAGATAAAGATATTGGTATCATTTGAAAGGTTATAGAATCTACTTTTTTTATAATAAAGTAATACTTTTTAATTTTACTAGGAAAAGCTAGAAATAAGGAAGATATCTTTCAATTTATCTAAATTCAAAATTTACGCTTTTATTGACGCTAGGTTCTTCAATCGAACCTTTTTCTTTTATTTTATTTAGATTTCGCATTTTTCTACCTTTCCGTAAGTATTTTTTATTTGATTATAGCCATTGTAATTTTTAAATTATAGACGATTTTGTTGAAGAGGTCGCGTCCGCCCATTGCCGCACTAAGCGACGAAAACGCGCGGACAGTTGGGGCTATTGTCGCTCGCGCGCTCGGACTGTCTAGTCTAATGTTCACGTCCGTTCACCATCAACTTCAAACTCACCGGCTTGTAATCGCCTAGTGCCATTTGACACAAGGACTCCTCACTGTCCTCGCCTGGCCGAACGGAGTGCATGTTGGTCTGGTACCGACCATCGCCGCCGCCGCCACCGCTCGTTCTGGTTGCATCTTTATGTGGGCACATTCTTCGCAGATGACCCTTATTCCGGCAGCTGCTGCATACAAAATTCTTGTATCTACAGCTGTCCCACAGATGCTGCCCTCCGCACGCTTTGCATTCCCGCGATCTGGCCGTTGGCGATGCCGCCGCCGCTGCCGCCGTCGCGTTCCGCGTTGAGTTCTGGAACCTCCCGCCGCCACGTGCCCGAAGTGCATGCACGGCGCTCGTGCCGGTCGCTGTGGCGGAGCCGCCCGACGCTGTCGCATCCACGGCGGCCGCATCCCTCTCAGCGGCTTCTAACGCCGTCGCTAATGTAAACGCCTTGGCATACGTGAGCTCCGGTTCCGAAAATAACCTCTGTCTGATAAGCTCGCTGCTCACCCCGCACACGAATTGGTCGCGCAGATTGTCGTTCAGTGTGTCCTTGAAATCACAATCCCTTGCAAGCTTTTTTAACAAGGCAATGTACTGCGCTATACTTTTCACCGGTTTCTTGACGTCGTTGTCGAAATTTGTATCGTTCCGCCATGATGGATGGCTTGGGTTGTAGGTGTTCACGTACAATAGTGATGAGATCCTCATACTTGAGATCCGTAGGCTTCCTCGGATTGCACAAGTTAACCATCAGCTCGTACACATTGTCCCCCACAAGAGATATAAGCGTCGGCAGCTTCAGCTCCTCTTTGATTGCGTTAGCGCAGAAGTACATTTCAACGCGTCCACAATATAATGTCCAATTGCCTGAATCGACATCGAACTCTTTAATTTTTCCGACTGACATTGTTAAAATTGCACAGATCACGATGAAAAAAAATAGTTTATCCTCGTCGCCAATGGAAAATATCAGGAAAATACCGGGAATCGGGAGCGCAATAAAAAACGTGGTACAGGAACAGACAGAATGACGTTTATTCGTATCTATGGCATATTGGTAACTTGACATAACTACTTCAATTTCATTAGCCTAAAGATTGAACATTATCTATGGTTAAACACCACATATGGTTTCTGGTAAATCGCCGTTCTAAATCAAAAACGCCGCGGAATTCCGCATCTTCTAACGTGAGCCATAGTTTACTTCCTGACTTAACTTTAGCACAAGTTTCCGATATCACAAGGTCTTGGGGATGGATGCCGATATGTTACATTCGCCTCCATCCCCAGCTCAATATATCACCCTCTCATCTACTGTTGATGGTTATGTTTCACGTAACGCTAAAAAATCCAGATTAGATTCCTCTAGCTCGGAATTTAAAGAAATTAATAATGACGATGAATTGCTCCAGGCAGGCCAAGTTACCCCTCCTAATTCGTTCTCGAAGGTTTCGGATTGTTTTTTCAGCCCTCAAGTTTCAGCTGCTGCTGAGTCGACCCAGCCAACTCAAAACCAACGATCCCCTAACTTCCAAGTTGGTCGTACATTGTATAACTCATCTGACAAAGGTGCATTTACAGTTCATGTCCAGAGAATCGAAGCCACTCAATCTTCAGGTACTACAATTCACCCTGTTACATTTGGTAAGTTTCTGTTCAATAAGTCTAAAGAATTTACTGACATTATTGATGGCTCTGTGAAAAGCAATGGTAGAAATTGTATTTCGTTAGATTTTCATTCAGTCAATTCTGCAAATATCTTTCTGCAATCCCAAGCACTGGGTGATAATAATTACAAAGCTTTTATCCCAACATTTAACGTTACCAGGATGGGCATTGTTCGTGGTATTCCAACTGATATGACCGATGATGAAATTTTAGTTTATATGAAGGTTCCGATAGGTTGTGGTTCAATTTTAAAGTTGAGAAGATTGAATTTCAAGATAATGCTTGATGGTGTTCCTACATGGAAACCTACCCAAACCGTTGTCCTCACATTTGATAGTCAGGTTCTGCCCAGCAGAATCTTTTTATGCTACTGCTCATTTCCAGTTGACCTATATACTTACCCTACAATTTAATGTTTTAACTGCTGTAGATTTGGTCATACCAAATCTCAATGTAGATCCAAACCCCGCTGTTTTAAATGCTCCCAGGACCACACAGCTGAATCCTGTAGAGTGGAAGAAATCCGTGCGAAATGTATCTTGTGTGAAGGCATTCATTTTGCTACAAGCAAAGCATGTCCAAAGCTGCACCGTCAAAAAAACATTAAAAAAATGATGTCAGAAAAATGTATATCATATGCCGAGTGTTCCAAACTTTTTGCTTCATCTAAAAAATCTTACGCTGACATCACCTCCTCTGCCCCTACTTCTTCTTATGGTGCACAAGCACAACCCACCCAAACACCAAGCTTCACATAGTACAAAAAGTCTGTTCCACGTCGTCCCCGCTCCCCCCCACCTAGTAGGTCAGGTTATGATCGAGAAGCACATTACAATTTAATAAGCGAAGACCGCTCCGAAAGTGCACCGAATGGCTGCGCACTGAATAATCCTACTGATATTCTTTCTAACCCCCAAACCTTATCTGAACTCATTAAATTCTTAAATCTTATATGTTCATTCTTCAATAACTTTACTTCCTCTTCATCAAACCAACCGAACAACGCCGCTTCTATGATTTCCGACGCTCGTAGTGTTCTCCAATCTCTTATCTCTAACCCTTTCTCGTCCAAGATACATAACCCAATAATTTTTCAAATAAAACAATTAATTATAGAATGTAACGATAAAGGTTTTGATGTGGTTCTTGCCTGGATTCCTGGTCATACTGGTATTTCTGAAAACGAAAGAGTTGATAAAGTTGCCAAAGATGCTGTTGTTTGCGGGGAGAAAGTCCCTTTTAAAAATTATTGTCATGATTTGCTAGCCCTTCCCAAAGTCCGTCTTACTCGCAATTGGGCTTCCTATTGGAGTTATTCATCAAAAAGAAAGGGCTCGTTTTATGCTAAAATTCAACCGATCATCCCTTGTAAACCTTGGTTTTCAAAATTCAAAATTATAAAACGCCTGTCGTCGATACTCATTCGTATGAGAATGAATCATTGCTGCATTCCATATCATCTTCATAAAATTCATGTCAAAAACTCGTCCATCTGCGAATGTGTTATCGACGAAGGTGATTTGAATCATATCTTTTTTGCCTGTCCCCTTTTAGATCATTTACAGTTTTATAAGTCACTCATTTCTCTTAAGTTGTCTCTTCCTACTCATATTCAAGAATTACTTCATTACATAGACCCTAACATATTCAAAGTTCTCATCCATTTCATTAATCTAAATAAGCTAAAAATTTAATTTAACCTAACACTATACTGGTCCTGATGTTATTTTGCCTAATCGTATTTGCCAAACTAAAAATGACGTGACGCTGGCACAAATGTCCGAACCGGACGATTGCCATTAAAAAAAAAAAAAAAAAAAACACCATCAAGTTATTTGTTCGTTCATTTGTCAATTTGTCATTTTCATCTTTGCTGAAATCGCCGCAGACGACGTATCCTTCTTATTTTATTAAAACTGTAAGTTTTACATTAAATAGTGGCTAACTTAACATCAGTGATCGATGACAGTATTGTAATTAGAAAGATATTTTCAGATTGGTGAATTTTGGTGTACAAATTGTACACGACATTTGTTTTTCAACCGACGCGGCTGCAGTTTTTATCAAGATAAATCCAAGCAATCCCTGGACTAAAACCCCAGGTAAGCATTTATTCCTGTGGATTAGGGTTCCGCACACAATTCCTCTTAAAAAATTAAACATTTTAACCTATATTTTTTTTTGGCACATTTTTCAAAATTGTAATTTTTATTAGTCGATTCAACCAAATACCTTGTAAAACGTTCCCCCCATGTGCAGCCTATATGCCTACAAAATTTCAGAGCTGTCTGACCAGTAAAAGTTCATTTTTTATCCAATTTTAAGTTTTCATTCATCGTCGTTGAACGGATTCATACTTTGATTTTTCACTAGAATTATTTATTTTACAGGGAGTTTGGCTTGGGGCAACCAGTTTGGTTAAGGTCAACTATTTGGTTTAGGCTATACAAACATCATTTTACACCATACCATGGTTAGAGAGCTCAGCCATCCCACATCAGAGAGTTTGGAGCTCACCTGGTTTGGAACTATCCTTCTGTCCGCTGTAGAAGTAAGATAGTGTCGCAGCATTAGACAGGGTTCGACGAAGCCAAGGGGGCTTCTGTTTACCGAAGGACAGGCGCTTCTGTGTCCTGTGTTGGTAGACCCTAAGCAGATAGGTAGGGAAAATATTACTCATTTTTCTATTCAGCTTTTAAGGTGACGGGTATAGCCAAATGCGTGTTTTTGGGGAAACCGAAAACTGTTTTCAGAAAAAGTGATAGCATGTGGAGTTGTGAAACTTATTATTTCCTATAACACATATATTGAACTAGTGTATTGTTACTCAAAATTTGTGCTCTTGGATATAGTTTACTTTTAAATGTAAGTTTAGTACCAACACCTTTTGCAAAAGTGTGGTTTAAGATCCCATTTTTTATGGGTTTGGCAGATTTGTTTGGTACCAAACTCAGCACAGCTATTCTTATGGTTCGTATCTTGTGACTCTAAAGAAAACATTTCTACATTAAGGTGTTTAAAGAAGAAGAAGAGTAGCGCCTTAGGAATTATAAGTGTTTGATTGCTGTGTGCTCGCAAATATACATAAGGCACTGCTTTAGAGTTTGACTATCCGAACTGTGCGCGGCTCATTATGTGTTTTGCGCCGTTGTCAGCATTTTTGTTGAAATTGAAATTGTGACGTTGCCACGCTGACTGTCTAGAGTTTAACCACCACGGCAAAAACTATGCCATGTTACAAGTTTAACGTGTGTATAGATATAATAAATAAATAATAAACTTGGAAGTTATTGACATTTTTATTTATTATGAAAAATTTCACCCTACCCGTCGCCTTAAGTTGATGGCGCCCAATCTAATTTTACTTAAATAACTTAACCACATAACTCAAACTTAAATATTGACACCAACGTATGCAATTCATTCCGAGAAACCCAAACTTTAATTATTAGACCTAAGCCCTTAGCCGGAGCATTATTTCTAAATTGCCTTTTAGTTAGTGTAACTTGTGTACCTAGTTTTAAGTAATTAATCTATTTGTTTTCTAAATTTAATGCAATACAAATTTATAATATAATATACGCCTGCTTTTTATTTAAATCCCATGTATTGGTAGGTCTAGATTCTTATAGGTAACACAACCAAAGAAAATATTCAGAATACAAGTTTTCCTGAGGCTGGATCATTTATATCGTAAAACAATATCTGGATTGTGCCGTTTGACGATATAGAAATTTCTCAAAATATGAATATCCTGCTCGATGATACCTCTGACCCTCATGACCAATGTCTCTCTTTTACGGTATCAGCCGATGTGATGTACATAAACAACCAATCCCTGCTTCGAGAGATCATCAGATTTATTCATTTGATGATGCATTTGCGAGACACCTGCAATTTCCTGAACCCCCGGCACCTAAGCAGAAAACCAAGGGACCTAAATTGCCGAGCGCTATTTCATCCAGCTCGTGGAGAAAGTACTACGAAAAAAGGGACGAAGAGAAAGAGAACCTTGCTAAAGAAAAGAATCGAAAACAACTGTTAAGAGACGAGGTTAAAGAAAGAAAAGCCAAAGGGAAGGCCAATAAAAAACGTAGAAAGAAAACTATAAAAAAGTCTGTTCAATGTAGCCAACGCCATGACGATTTAATAAGCGATGCAGAAGATGACCTGGAGAAAAATGACGGGTGTGACAAATTTTTTAATTTGTTAAAAGATTTGGCGTATGTAGAAGCGGCGTCAAACGATTACACGTGCCAGTTTTGTAAATAAATTTTATGTTCTTAACAATTTTTTTCTTTGGATTAAAATTAAACTTGAAACTATAATTGCTATTTTTATTTTCGACCTTAGGGCCCTTTCATTCTGATGCGTGTCGCCGGTCGCGTGCGTACGCGACCGGCGACACGGCGACACAAACCCACGGCGGCTTTCACTGTGTCGCGAGCAGCCGGTCGCGTTTTACAACACGCGCGACCGGCGTGAATGCCAGACTGGCGCCCGCGCGCCCCGCGTGTCCCGGTCGGCGCGCGAGCCAGTGTTGCATTGTGAGCTTTCACTGTTGGACGTGCGCGTGAGCGTTTTGAGTACAGTCATGGCGGCGGTTGATACAGAAAAATTAATAAGAGAAGTTCAAAAGAGGCCCGTTATTTGGGATTTACGAAACCCGTTGTATAAAGACAGGGATGTTAAACAGAGTAGTTGGGTGGAGATAATGAAAACTTTATTTGAAAATGTTGACGACTGGACGCAAACAGAAAAAGAAAAAACACGTAAGTAAAAACATAGTTATTTATTTCGCAACCTAAGTAATGCAGTAGTCTTGCCATTCAACTTTACCAGCATCAGAAATAAAATATTGTGCATAATGGTCACGCACTTCATTTCCAATTGAGTTGCAAATTCGGGAATTATTTGAGTCTTCAAGTCCATGGATTACCAAAGTATCTTGATGTTGGTAACCATCTTTAACTCGAATGAAGTTGTGTAAGGCACAGCAACATTTTACAATGTCGATCGCTAGATCTATGTTTACATTTAGAGGCCTATGAAAAATTCGGAATTTATTTGTTAAAATTCCAAAAGTAGATTCAATCATTCGTCTAGCACGACAGTGACGGTAGTTAAAGATTTTCTTCTTGTAATTAAGATTTTTTCTTGCATAAGGCCTCAAAATATTACGTGTAATTCCAAAAGCTTCATCACCGAGTATCACATACGGAACCGGAGTACTCATTCCAAGAAGTGCTTTAGGTGAAGGCAGATTAATAGTACCATTCTCAAGTTTTTTCATAAGTATCGACTCTCTAAATATCCCTGCATCTGAATTTTTTCCCGGTGCTCCCACATTTATATATTGAAAGTTATAGTTTGCATCACACATTGCTAGTAAAACAATTGAAAAATACCCCTTGTAATTAAAATTGAGTGAAGCAGTGTGTTCTGGCATTATCATTCGAATATGCTTTCCGTCTATGGCACCAACGCATTGCGGAAAATTTGTATTTCTCTCGAATTCTGTAGCTACTTCAATCCATTCATTGGGTTGATTAGGCAGCTTTAAGACTTCATTTTTTAAAGTAACCCAAATAGCTTGGCATACTTCTCTCACTATTCCACTGATTGTAGAAATCCCCATACGATAAGAGTAATGCAGATCAGTAAATGTGTTTCCGGAAGCAAGGTACCTGTAACATAATAAATTTCATTGTTTCAGTAAAAAGTATTCATCAAAGGTGGAAAAGCGCAAGGGATCAGTACGTTAGGTACAAAACAGCGGTAAAATACAAAAAGTCGGGTTCTGGAGCTATCACTAAAAGAAAATATGTTTTTGCTGACACTATGTCATTTTTGGACCCTGTGACCGATTTGAGCGATGTACACGAATCGGAGTCTACTGAAAACGCACCAACTTCAGATAATCCATCGACACAAAACGATTCTTCGTGCTCAGAAAACGATATGTCAAATGTACATAATAAAAGAAGAAAAAAAAATACTCAGGAAATGACTACATTCGAGAAACAGCTAATTGAGATGTGGAATTCTACTAACAATCTTGCTTTTGATGAAGACGTAGCATTTTTCAATTCGATTCTGCCTGCTGTTAGGAAACTGACGTTTGAAAAAAAATATTTTTTTCGAAGCCAGATTCTACAATTACTCGTTGGAATCAACCAAGATACAGGTGCCAGTCCTATCCAGTACCAGTCTACAAGCATGGGTCCATCTACAAGTGCTGTTCCAGCTATGTCAAGAGTTTCCATAGTGTCCCCAGTTAGTGCAGCATCGTGCTCCACCGAAAGAAATGAAGACACAGAAGACTCATTTGAATTTGATTTTGTAACACTAACCTGATTTTATTAAAGTTTATTAAAGAATAAAAAAAGTTTTGACACACATAGGTACTTACCTTATTGTTACTGCCAAACGTTCCGTAGGTGTTATAGCTATTCGGAGAAATCCACTATGTGCTATTTTGTTTTCAATTTTAGAAATCAGTTCGTCAAACGTGCGCATTGACATTCTGAAGTAATTGAAAAATTTATTTGCATCTTCTCGTAGTTGTGAATACAAAGTTATGAATGCACCACTTAACATACGCGCCGAAGTTATAGGATGCATGAACAATTTTCCTTTTCGGCTGGCGCGGCGTTTTTTGTTCTGATGATGTAACACAGAAATCAAAATAAGTTTTTTTTTATTGATTGTTTCCATGACTGTACACGTCTAGCTCAGACGAGTCCACACGCGAAACTGTGAAAGACCAGCTCGACCGGCCGCGTTGCACGCGACCGGTCACACGCTGCAGAATGAAAGGAGCCTTAATCTTTAGTGTAATGCTCTTTACAATAGCATTTAAGACGGAAACTGGCCGCAAGTGGACGAGAACTAAGAAAACAGCACTTTTTGTAAAATCCTTAATTATTTTATACTAACAGCCATAAAATGTATTAAAACTTGCGCTAATTAGATTATTTGATATTTTTTCCAAGTATTCTTTGAACGAAAACAACATAATAACATAAAACTATAAGTAAATACTATTTAGGGCTTATTTGTGCTACATTCACTCTATTACTCCCTAATTTGTAAAAGCTGTTTGTATTCCATGTAACATAAAAATAAAATAAAATAATTTTATGAATTATGTTAGATAGGTACTTGAAAGATTACACATCCACTAATTGGCGAAGTCACCCTACACCTAGAAATTTTCGGTGTTGCTACGATATCGCGGAGACGCAATCGCAGAGGCTTCAATTGTATCTTATTCTCGCATTTAGCAGTGCAACGGTCAAACATCATAGCATGCGTTGGTCATCTTGCGATTACGTGGCGACTTCGTTCTAAACTTAGGCGGCGCCTCGCCCGCCTCGTACGCTTCGGCCGTGGGTAGGTACCCGATTATGGTCGAGTCTGGCGACCTCGCAAGCACCGCCCACAGGATCATCGGCGCCATCAAGGACGGCGTCGATGTGATAGGCATGGGTGTCGGGATCAATGGGCTCCGGAAGTGCAAGGACGGCCGCGTCACGATTTCACTCGATAAAGACTCGTCGACCTCGTCGGTAACCCAGCGCCGCGGTAATGAGTAGAGTGGGTGGGAGGAAGACTCTCGAGTTACTTCCCATCACCCACCCCCTCCTTACTTAAAGTTGGGGGGATGCCGCTGGAGCAACGGCATCTACTACGCTTTGCTTGCGCCCCGCTAACTTCTTCTGTTCACATAAAACAAACCCCAATATGAATAATCAGAACAGAGATCAGAGAGAAAGTGAGAAGTTGGCTACCGAATCTGGTTCCCGGGCCGGATAGTGAGAAGTTGGCTACCGAAGGCGGTCGCGGGGTGGGTCTCCCTCCAGGCCCCGCCTCCTGCAGCTGCTACTGAAGCCATCATTCAGCGAAGAGGGTGGCTGAAGCGTCGGGAGGAGGCACATCGGCGGCAACGGACGTTGGTGACGCTGTGTTGGACAAAAACACGGGACGCAGTGCCTCGGTGTCTTCCGCGCCGACAGGCACTGCGTCCGCAGGTAAGATCCCCCTAGGTGGCGTAAGCGCCAGAAGGCTCTTCGTAAGGAGCGCCGTATAATAGATGCCGCCGGTAAATGAGATTAAACGACGACAGCTGGAGGGCTCGCTATATCCGCCCAATGTCTTGGCCATCGCGCCGTCTGCTCCATGCCATGGAAATGGACAGCGTTGGATCGATCGAAGGAACGCTGCAGGAGGACACCCACCAGTCGAGTACAGAAAAAACTGGGTAAAACCAGAAAAACCCCACTAAACCAGAGATGGAAGGAAAAGCGACAGGTGCGGAACCGGACGTCAAAAACCCAGAGACCTCCTCCGAACCCCGACCCGTTAAAGGGAAGGGGATCGGTAAAGGACCCGGTGACGACTTAGCCGCCGATCCAACCGCCTCGGGAAATTCCATAAAGTGGTTGCAACCGGATCGGTAAACGGCAGAGGAGCTCGGATTTTGTGTCACCTTCGTCGGCGAAAGCTGACAAGAAGGTGCGCTTAGGAGGCAGCCTTCGGATGAAACGGAGAAGGTGCGCTTAGGAGGCAGCCTTCGGATGAAACGGAAAGCGGAGAAGGTTGCGGACCCACAAACAGGCCCGGAGGATGACATGTCATACGCCAGGGTCACACCTTAGGGTGGTAATCCTCGACAAATGGGGCGTTCACATGGACAACATCCAAGCCACCACACTCAGAAAAAGGCTGGAAGAAGAAGCGGTGACATACTTCCTCCAAAATTGCCAAAACTGGGAGTGTGCTAAGCCGACTTTTGCGGCCATGCCCAGGCGGGCTCACGGGTGTCTGAGGGTCGAGGCGGGGGACGATTTTTCGTTGTCATGGCTAACCTCGTCTATCAGTAACCTTCCTGTTCTATGGTCGGCCTTAGGAGGCTTTAAAAGTTATTCGGGAGAGCGCACTTCCCAAGTATCACAAGGGTGTTGTGATCGTACCGGATTTCGAGGGCGACGGGGAGCTCATAAGAGCCTTCCTGGCGTTCTTTAATTCTCGACTGCGTATCAACACCTGGCCGATCTTTGCTCATCGAATCCAACGGGATGAGAACACGACGAACAACGTCATTGTGTTCGGCTTGTGGTGTTATTGAGATCGAGATCCTGAAAACGCTAAAAATTAGGCTTAAATACAAAATGGCTACTGTGTACGTCCTATGGCCGGTTACAGTGCTCGACCGACCGTCAGTGCGTACGACAGTCGCGCTTGTCATAATGTATGAAAATTCATAAACCGTACAGTGCTAGACCGACCGTACGCACGCGTATTTTGCTACGCACTGTGTACGAGGACCGTCGGTCGAGCGCGTGCGCATGCGTACTTACCGTCGTCGGTCGACTGACGCGCTATGTAAACAAATGAACGCGTTCAGTGCTGTACTGTACCGACCGGTGCACCGACCGACCGCACACATGCGTGTATTATTGTTGTCAAAAAACCAGTGACTTCGTAAAAACAAATATGAACCTTGATACTGAACGCTTGATCACCGAAGTTCGTCTTCGTGAACCACTCTGGGATCTAGGCCACAAGTTATATAAAGACCACGATGCCAGGCCACAAGGCTTGGAAGGAAATATGTCTGAATTTCGACGAAATGTCTCCGATTGAGCAAAAAAATGTTGGTGAGTAAATAACAAAATACCTTTATATTCATGTTTATTTATTTATTTTGACACAAGTACAGTCACGAGCTTTAATTTGGGACCCTTTTCCATTAAATGTTGTTAGAACATTCATAATGCAATAAGGTCGAAACTTAATTTATAAACTTAATTTTTGTCGAAATATCACGACAAACAAATGTGACAAGGAACACAGTTCGCCGTTGGATTCGACGTTACGGGAACGAGGGAAATCTTATTGACTTACGGCGAAACAACCATCGCCCGCATGTCATAACTCAAGAGCAGAGCCGCCTGATGCAAAGGCAATACTTGATGGACGCATTTACGCCGACGAGTCATTTTGTGGAAACGTTTGAAGTGCACCCTTCGACGGTTAGAAGGCATCTACACGCTATGGGACTGCATCACAGGCGGCCTGCAAAAAAAATTGCTTTGACGGCCAACCATAAAGCTGCTCAACTTATTTTTGCACATCAATATCTAAATTTTGGTTGGACGACTACGGCTTTCATCGATGAAAAGACTTTTCTATCTTCCCAAACGGGCAGACTACATATGTAGCGGATTAACAACACGCGATACGCGGAAGACCACGTCATAGCTAACAATGCGTCTGGTCACATTACAGCTAACATGTCTGGCTGGATTAGTTCGGGAGGCATTGGAGAACTTGTTAATTTACCACCCAGAGCCACTGCTCAGGATTATGTTAATTTATTGGACGAGAGTGTGCTCCCGACATTGCGATTATATTACCCACAAGAAGTTGGTAGAATAAATTTTGTTCAAGATAACGCAACCATTCATACAGCAAGAATCGTTAGAAATTGGTTCAACAATAACACAGCTAATTTAAATGTTATTCCGTGGCCTGCAAAGTGTGCCGATTTAAACCCAATCGAAAATTTATGGGGCTTAATGGTCCAAAAATGGTACTAGAGAGGCACTTATAGATCACTGCCACACAGTCTGGGAAAGTTTTAGGGGTACTGACATATGTCAGAAATTGATTGGATCCATGCGTGACCGGCTACAGGCCGTTATTAACAACCAGGGTGGATATACGCGGTTTTGAATATTTCTGCACCGCTAATAATGCTTTCTATATAGCTATTCTATGTCATAATAAAAATGAAAAATAAAATATTTTTTTTGCTCAACATTTTATTCATAAATGTTGTGGCTGTAATTATAAGGTTAGGTAAGCTTAAATATATTTTAATAAAGGTAATAATTTTAGAATTTTATTTTATTTTATTTCCGTATCACGACCAAAAAAAAATATACTGCCAAATAGAAGACGGGTCAAAACCACATTATAAGAGACAATTACTCGGAAAAAATCAAAAATTATCGTTTGGCCTTTGCTCCGCCCGGTTGACGTAATTAAGTGGTTGCCCCTAGAAACGTAAACGTTAGTTGTCGATGGTAAACATTATGACGTATGACATTGCGTTAGAATATTAGCACTAAATAACGTCAGTTTTCCACACGATATTCAACCTTAGGTGGGTCCCAAATTAAAACTCGTGACTGTACATACAATTATGAGTTCAATATATACAATTATTTTGCCAAGGCACGTACACCTTCTGGAGATGTTAGTGAGTGTTATAATGTAATAGATGCTTTTTCAAATTCTCGAGCAATCTTAAGCCATTCGTATTCATTTTGAGGCATCTAAAAACAAAAAAAATATGTCAGGGCCCGTATCCAGACCACTGAAATGTTTTTGAACTTTTATTTGATCAAATAACATTTCAGTTTTCTTCTTCTTCGTCTTTTATTGATATTTTGACTGTAAATTAGCTTTAACAGAATTGTGACATGCCGAAGTTTGTTTTGGTTTCATTTTGCAGAATTCATGGATTCATACGAACACGAAAACTATATTGTTTATGACAATTTCAAAGTAGTTTTTTATTACTTATCACTTGTTTTTAAATAGTCTAAGACAACAAGGAACTTAGATGCCTAACTAGTTGTGTATCTCCTTATGGTAACGGGTATAGCCAAATGCATGTTTTTGGGGAGACTGAAAACTGTTTTCAGAAAAAGTGATAGCATGTGGAGTTGTGAAACTTATTATTTCCTATAACAGATATATTGAACTAGTTTGTTATTAATCAAAATGTGTGCTCTTGGATATAGTTTACTTTTAAATGTAAGTTTATTACCAACACCTTTTGCAAAAGTGTGGTTTTAGATCCCATTTTTTATGGGTTTGGCAGATTTGTTTGGTATCAAACTCAGCACAGCTGTTCTTATGGTTCGTATCTTGAATGTTGCTAAAATATTCTACATTAAGGTGTTTAAAGAAGAAGAAGAGTAGCGCCTTAGGAATTATAAGTGTTTGATTGCTGTGTGTTCGCAAATATTCATAAGGCGCTGCTTTAGAGTCCGAACTGTGCGCGGCTTATTATGTGTTTTGCGTCGTTGTCAGCATTTTTACTGAAGTTGAAATTGCGACGTTGCCACGCTGACTGTCTAGAGTTTAACCACCCCGGCAAAAACTATGCCGTGTTACAAGTTTAACGTGTGTGTAGTTATGAAAAATTTCACCCGACCCGTCGCCTTAAGCTTAACAATGATGATTTGGTAATATGTAATCGTAGCTGTCAATCCTATTAGTCTCATCATATTTAAAATATTTATGGCAAATATATAAAGACAACATAATTTCAGTATCCTGAGAAACCATCATTGAGAGTAATGTTATATCTAAAATGTACAACAACATAATAGGAATAAATATAATACCTACAAAACTTTCTTTACCATGTATTATTTTGTTTCAGAATATGCAAATTACCATGATGGTACTACTTCACTATTCTAATCTGTTTATGACTATTAAACTAATCTTTATTTGTTAAGTTTTCATTTGTGAAATAATATAATAATTCAATAAAACCATGTTTTTATATTATTTTATTTAAACATTTCTAAATAAATAGATAGATAACTCTTTATTGTTCACTACATCCAAATAAAAACAAAGACCTTAAACATTGTGATTATTATTTGTGTTGGACTCCCGTTTCCGCATAGACTCTAGGGTGGTCCATTATGCGTGGGGGGGAGGGGGAATAGGCATCACAATGGGCGGCCTATTGCAATGATTGATTTAGTTTGTTAGAGGTATAATAAAATTTATGAACCTATCAAGTAAAGTAATCAACTACCTGGACGATTAAATAGAATGATTCAGTCTTAAATTATTGTGTTCTGATTTCTGATCAGCTAACCCATACTGGGCACCGGCATCTTGTGTGCATCTGAAACATGAATAAATGGTGACCAAACATGTTAGAAACTCTGCAAGAGATGTCCGCCTGGGACGCGGAGGTTGTGAGTTCGATTCCCGCCTTGGGATAAATTTTGGTAAATATTTATTCCGGGTGCTCTGGTTATTTTATATGTAGGTAAAATAAAAAATACCTATCTATATAAGTAATGTATTGTATTAAGTATGTCAGTCTTCTAGCAGTGCGTGCCTAGTATTGAAAAACAGGGCAAGCCTGACATAATTACGTTTCATGTTTATGATTAGATTTGACATTGATAAATCCCTTAAAATCCTCCTCTTCAGTAATTACCGTCGGCGAGTTTTAGAATTTTATTATTGGACTGAGTATAACCACCAATCTATCCTAGCCAATTAGTACACTGATTTATTAACTTTTCAATAACATACTTGTTTGCGAAATACACAAATCCGGTGTAGGTTTGCCAAAGCTGAGGTTTTTATTCTCCGTGAAATACCTACAAAGATTTCACCATTTTCTCAATTATGTATTAAAACTTTCACATCCTCACAAAAAACAATATGATCTGCATTCATTTACACTTAAAATCTCACAAAAAAGAACGAAAGTTACAATGAAAATGCAAAATCTTTATGCTAAATAAATAAATGTAAACAAACTAGGGACGGAATATTCGTTAAACATCGATATTTACAATACAATGATACCTACGTCGAATCGATCCGATGTTTTGAAATGCTTTTGATATACTATCAAATTCCTTTTCTATCAATACAACCAACAAGAAAAAATATAAGTTGAAAAACCAAGACCGGAATACTAAACCGAAAACAAACAAAGAAGACAGAAAAACATAATTACAAACCACTCCCCCAAGCCGACTGGTCCTCGTGGGGGATAGAGACCACAACCCACCAATCATACAAGAATCTATCTATCTCATCCTTACCATACTCAGACTGAAAAACTAATCTTATTCAAATAGAAAAGGTTGGAGGAGGCCTATGCCAACTGGCAAACGGACCTACACATGATTAAAAACATCAAATACCTACATGAAGAAATTTTGAAACAGGAAAACAAAAACTTATAAAAACAGTGCAATGTAAGGAAAACATATATATATTTAGTAGTCCGAATAAAAGGCTTTATTATTTATATTCATCAATACAGACGGCTATATTAAATTTATGTTTTACTAGCTGTCCCGGCGAACTTCGTACCGCCTTAGAGAGATATTATTTTTCCGTGAGAACCTTGTATAGAAAACTACAAAAATAAAATCAGCCAAATCGGTCAAGCCGTTTTCATGCAATGTCGAAAACGGGTTTCATTTATATATAAATATATATATAGATTGTTTCAGGAAACTGATGATCTATTCAACTTCATATCTTCAAACCCAAATCAACTAAACCGGAAAAGAATGAGACATGAAATCCATGTTTTATTCATATCTAAAGAAAGCTGTGAAAAGAGGAACAAAAGTAATACGTATTGAAGTATACGACGCTGATAAAATTAATGATATCCAGCAGCTATGTACATGTAATACTGAAGTTTGTGTTTAGCATGTTGTAAAAAGCTTGTATGCTGATGAAATATATACAGCAATTAAAGACATAATTACTAAAATAGAAGAAAGGCTTGAAACTTCTATTTAAATTATACTCATCAATAAAATAGTGTAACCCAATCATGATTTTATTTTAAGTTGCATTTTAAATTTAGGTATGAATATTCATGAATATTCAAGTTAGTTATTTAATTAGGTATACAAAAGATGCTCTATTTAAGTTAGTTATTCTATTCACATCAAAATTTAGTTATAGAATAGATGCTCTATTCAAGTTATTCACATCAAAATTTAGTAATAGAATAGATATAGATGATCTATTCAAGTTAGTTATTCAAATATAAATCTTGTTCTGTGTCTCTGGTTCTCAACCCCCGTAAATCGAAGTATATGCTATTAGGTACAAAGTCTAGTTTGAATAAGCTCAATAATAACTGCATTGATTTAAGTGTGGATGGGGAAAGGGTTCAACATGTATCTGAAGCTAGAAACCTTGGAATGATATTTGATGAACATCTTCGTTTTGAAACTCATGTGGCGGAATGTGTTCGTAATTCACTTTATCGTTTAAGGCTGCTCTACAGGATCCGTCCATATCTAAGTGAAGAGGTGCGCATTGCTTTATGTGAGTCTCTTGTTCTCTCACGCTTGAATTATTGTGACGTAGTCTACGGTCCATGCCTGCTGAGTCGAGCGGACAAGATGATTCAGAGAGTACAAAATGCCTGTGCTCGTTTCTGCTTTAGCATTCCGCCACGAACACACGTCACACCCTTCTTAAATTCATCGAACTTGCTAAAAATGAAGGCGCGCAGGTTTCTTCATCTTGCAACTTTACTCTTTGGAATAACCTTAAAACAGGTCCCCCAATATCTTTATTCTAAGTTAAAATGGGCTAGTGATAGTTCACGATATCAGAAACAGACATGTACTCACTTGGCCCTGCTAACGCCAAGCCATAGATTGGTGGCTTTTCGTGGATCTTTTCGGTTTGCCGCCAGTCGATGCTGGAACGACCTCCCTCCGCCAGTGCGTGCCCTGAAAACAATGTTTACCTTTAGAGCTGCTCTTAAGAAGCTGCTACTTGTTCAGCAACAAAAGTGCTTGTAATAAACTAAACTGAGCCTTCAGGGTTTTGTGTACTTACTTAAGTAGGTAGCCAGAAATTCCTTCGAGTTGATTATCTTACCTTGTTGGACGTTTTATATATCTATAGCTCTTAACACCGAGCAATATTCTAACACATTCTTCTTTTCACTTCGGTATACACTTTTCAAATGTAGTTTTTTCACAAATCCACATTATTGCGTCTTTCAAGTTGCATGGGCCTGTTTTTGGCTTGGTTCGCGTTTGGTCACTGAATAGAGGATGCACACGCACGGTTGACGTTGCCACAGATCATGACTATGAAGTCTTATTGTTGTTTTTTCTTGGTCGGTTTTTGGGACTTTAGGCTTGCGAGATTTGCTGTCAATGTCATTGATGCATAGATAATGATTTATATTAATTAAACTTTTTATTTCCATTTTTTTTTTATTGATTATGTACATGTATTTATATTAACACTCTTGTATCTAACAAAGCAGCAGTATCTGTGAAATCACCCACTCTAGGTTCAGCCTGAAAACCAGCGCCGCGTTGCCCTTGGCAAAGCTGCATTAAGCTGAGGCTGGACCTTTTTGGCTCACGTCGGCACTGGTCAGCACCCACATATTTCTACCTACCTGTCTTTGTATGTTTTATAGTATTTGTAATTGTATTGTAATTATAAGTGTCTCTCTGTTTTTAAATGTGTTGTACCTGTGTTGTATTGTGTGTCAAATAAATGTATCTCTCTCTCTCTCTCTCTCTCATCTCAACTCGGACAGCAGCTCCAGGAAGTTAGAGAAGTGGACGGTCAGAAGAAGACTAGCCGAAGGAGGCCTGACAGCGCACAGACCAGTAACTGGCCCCGAATTGACCCCAGCGCACAGACAAGCACGCCTTCAGTTTGCTCGAAATCACGTTAGTTGGACTATGGGTCAATGGCAGACAGTCCTCTTCTCCGACAAGTGCAGGATGTGTCTCCATGGTAACGACGGACGTGGTAGAGTCTACCGAAGATCCGGTGAGCGTTTCGTTCAATGCTGCATCTCCGAACGGGTCGCATACGGCGGTGGTTCCTGTATGTTCTGGGGAGGCATTTCACTGGAAGCAAAAACTGAACTTGTCTTCATCACAGGGCCCGATAACAACCGTCGATCGGGTGGATTAACTTCTCAACGTTACGTTGAGGAGATCCTGGAAGAACATGTTGTGCCCTTTTCGGGATTTATCGGCGAAAATTTCGTTTTTATGCAGGATAACGCTAGACCACACACCGCTGCTATAGTCCGCCAGTACTTGGAGGAGGTTGAAGTGACCGTTATGGCGTGGCCTGCTCGAAGCCCAGATCTCAATCCCATTGAGCACTTATGGGACGAACTAAAGAAACGAGTAAGAGCCAGAAACTTAGCGCCTACGAGTCTCAGAGAGCTCCAAACCGCGATCAAGGAAGAATGGGACAGCATACCGCAGGATTTCGTAAAAAAAATAATTTCTTCAAAACAAACATCGAATGGAAGCTGTTATTAAGGCTAGGGGAGGCAATACCTTGTATTAATAAATCTTAAAATTCACAAATTTATTGTTTTTTTTTAACCTTTTATACCTGCTCAAAGTCCCGCAAACCGAGCTACCTGAAACGAGCTAATTTAGGCCATTCTGTTGTTAAGTTGCCATTGTTATGATTTCGAAGGTCAAGGCTAGACATTATGGGTTTTTAGGAAGCTAACAGTGTGTTCTTTAATTTAATTTAAGTAATTTTTGCAACCAAACTTTAATTTAAAAAATAATAAGGGTCAAAATGAAAATGTAGGGGGTGTGCGATTTCTATGCTCTCGAGTGTATATGGATACGTTTTATGGAATGCATTCTTCACATAGCCTATAAACTGGATTTCAAAACATGGGTTGCAAAAGGTGAAAACAAAGATTTGATGGAAAATAGAAAAAAAAAATACAGGCAGCTTTTAAAAATCAAACAGGCCTTTTAATAGATGTTGTAAAGCATGGAACTACTAATGACGGGAATACCGCTCGAAGATTTTTCTCAAATACAGAGATTGCTGCTGCAATTACTGGTGTCGATGAAAACTTAATAAAACTGGTTTCAATCATTTTAGAAACAATATCTTCAGGTCATAAAATTGACATAGTGAAGTTTAAAGAATATACGGAAGCCACCATAAAATTATACGTAGATTTATATGAGTGGTATTACATGCCCTCCAGTGTGCATAAAGTTCATGGAGCAGCTATCATTGAAAACGCAAAGCGTAAAAATGAAGATACTAATATTAGTAATGCGGAGAATCTAATGATAGAAGAGGCCATGGAATTGATTCGTAACAAAAACGATGTGACTAAAGATCCATATACTGCTTTTGGTATGCATATTGCGTCCGAATTAAAAAAATATGACCCTGTTACACTGGCACAGGTTAAACATTCAATTAATAATATTATATTCGAAGCTGATATGGCACTGCTAAATCAACAAACAACACATTATCATGAAGAAAGGAGACCAGGATACTCCACAGCAATGTATAAACACAGCGGCCGAGCGCTCGGCCTAGCAACAGACCGAGAGAGTCTCTCGGACCCTGTTCTATTTACTAGGCCGAGTAGGCCGAGTTACCACCCTCCCGCATCCCCGCACAGTCTCGCTCACTCGCTCGGCAGGTTCGAACGTGCACTGTCTCACCGCTCGCCACTCGGCCACATGATTGTCGCTCCACACGATCCACCGTGTCCGAATTGTAGTTTCAATATAACTGAACTGTCTGTGCTTATTTCAAAACGCGTGTGAACGAGAAACATTTTACTGTCTCGCCGGTTTGCTCGGTACGTGTGATCAAGGCATAAGTAGTAGCTGTAGGTAATTATATATTTTTTTCATGTTTTAGATACTCACAACACTTAATTTCCTGGCCACTGGTAGCTATCAAAAGCCAGTGGGGCAGGATTGGTTAGCACCCCTTAGCCAGCCATCTGTAAGTCGCTGTGTAGAGGAAGTTGTCAATGGCCTTAATGACCTGCTTCCAAGTTATGTAAAATTCCCTACTACGGAACAAGAGAGGACTGTTATCAAACAAGGGTATGATTTAATTGTACTTTTTATTTTTAAATAATTAATATATTTAATTTTAATTGAAATATGCAATTCTGATACATTGGTTTCAACATGTGTATGTCTGTATTTCAGATTCTATGACAAATTTGGCATGCCAGGCGTGATAGGTTGCATTGATGGTACATTGATAGCCATAGTTGCACCTCGTAACCACCCAAGTGAAGCAGCATTTTTCTGTCGCAAAGGATACCATGCAATTAATGCTGCTATTGTAAGCCTAAATACAAGTTTACACTTTGTAAGAGCAAGTAGTCAATGTAAAAATTTGACGACCGATGTGGCGCGGTGGGCGATGGTCCGCCTGCGACGCGGAAGGTTGCGGGCTCGATTCCCGCCTTGGGATAAATGTTTGTATGTTCTGCAAATATTTATTCCGGGTGTTCTGGGTATTATATGTATAATAAAAAATATCTATCTATGTAATGTATTGTATTGTATTAAGTATGTCAGTCTTCTAGTACCCATAACACAAGCACTGGTTAGCTTGGGGCTAGATGATGTTGTGTGGATTGTCCAGCATTATTATAAAGACTATGCATAGGTTGCTTTCTAAAGCTTAATATTTCTAACTTGTTTCAGATATGTGACGGCGATTTAAAAATTAACGGCATATGTGCGAAATTTGGAGGGGCCGCTCATGATAGCTATGTTTGGCGATCATGGTCTATGAGCCAGTTCATTGAAGGTGAACATAGCCATGGAAAAATTGGGTGGCTTCTATCTAGGGGACTCTGGCTATCCCCAAAAGCCATGGTTAATGACGCCTGTGCTCCATGCAGCTGATAATACTCCAGAAGCCCACTACACTAATATGCACGTTCATACACTGGTCTGTGTTGAACGGTGCATAGGACTCCTGAAAGCTCGATGGCGATGTTTATTGCGTCATCGAGTTTTACATTATGAGCCCACAAAATGTGCCAAAATAATTAATGCATGTGTGTTTATTGCGTCATCGAGTTTTACATTATGAGCCCACAAAATGTGCCAAAATAATTAATGCATGTGTGTTTATTGCGTCATCGAGTTTTACATTATGAGCCCACAAAATGTGCCAAAATAATTAATGCATGTGTAGTATTACACAATTTATGCCTGAGCCATGGCATCCCAATTGATTATATTTCGGATGATACAAGTGGATCAACATCAGATGATGATATTTCTGATGATCCACTTGTATCCATACCTATAGAATCTTTTGCGGGTGAGCATTCGCGACGGCAGTTTATAGAGGTTTTGTGGAACAATAGACCTAATGTTCAATTAATGTTTTAACACATTCATTGAACATTAGGTCTATTAACGGTTAGAGACTTACAATTCATACATTTAATTGTACAAAAATGTATTGACGGTACACTTGTTTTAAATAATTTATTAACTTAATAACTACCTCAGTGCAGACCACATCCTCCAACCCATACACAGCGACCGGGCCCATCACTGATAGCACTTTTTCATCCACCTCTGAAAAATCATTCAGTGTGGATGGTCCGTTCCCAGTGCTGTTTGGGCCGTAGCCCCTGTGTTCCGATGTATTGTGCGTCGCTTTTTTTTTACATTCGTTTTCAGGTCACGCCATGGCTGAAAATAGGTATTCAAAGATAAAAAATAGAACTATACTTACACTTAGTACCTATACACTAAGAACTATTTAGGTAGGTTGGTAGGTATACTTGCTTCCATTTGGCCACCGTTTTTATTGGCCCCCCCCCATGGAATTTAAGGTAGCTGCGAGGCTACTCCAGTCCTTCTCATAATTAATACGGCCTTGTAGGGTGTGGCTCAGCCCCGCAGCCATAGTTGGGTGAGCCTGCATGTGCTCAGCCAAAGAAGATATTTGGGCTGAGCTGGCCTTCATGCGTCTGTTTGCTTGCATTCTGCAAATAAAACCGATCACTATCTTGTAGCCACAACGAATAAGTACAATATCAAAAACTTGTAAACATCTTCGCCAAAATACAAAATGAATTGAAAAAATAACACTCTAAATTTAATCAAACGAGGCATGGAATAATCAATTCCTCGTTATGAGAGTTTAGAATGATGAATTAAAGAAGAAAGACTTACTTTACTTATTTTTTTTCCGTTTTATAAGCTTACACAACACGCAACACACAATAACAATCGAACGAAACGAGTCGTAGTAACTATTGCGGAACACACTATTCTGTGGCATAACGCGGTAGACTTCGGCACGTTTAGTTGACATTTCAAAACGTTGTCCAACCGTACTGTGTCGCGGTAAGAAATGACAACTAAGGCTTACGGAATATGGTTTTATCAGATTTCATGCCGTTGTCTTGTCTTATGGGGCGTCTAAACGGGCAATATTAAATGGCAATTATTGGCAAACATTGCCCAGCCATCAATAAAACATTTTAGTACATTTTATGGCTGAGCAATCAATTGCAGGCAACATGTTGCAATATGTTGTATTTTGTCGTGGCTACACATAAAAACATAAAAAACATTTTGACATATCAAAAAATATGTGGCTTTAATGCCGGGCCATCCTTAAAATATTGCATAGTGTGGCTGGTATTGGTAGCAATGTTGCCGGCCACAGTATTGCAGCCACAAATCGCCGTAAAATATAGCCCGTTTAGACGGCCCATTAGCTAAGTAACGCGCGTGAGTTTGCAGTAGAGAATAAGGGCCCAGGTAGAAAATAAATATATTTCGTCAATATCTAAAAGGCAAAAAGCATCCCTACGGTATTAAACTTTATATCTTAACCGACGAATTTGAAGTTTTTCTTAAAACAATTGTACATGCCGGTGCTACGGATACTCTAGTGGGAGGTGCTAATCACACTGAAAAAGTAGTTTTGAATTTACTAACTAATTATTTAAACCAGGGTTATTCCGTTTACATGGATAACTTTTATGATTCAGTAAATCTTGCGCACAAATTTTATTGAACTGTTGGTATTGTTACGTTTGCGATGAGGATAGAATAGTAGACATGAGACTATGCTTTCTATGTCAAACGTACCTACGTCCATGAAGACTGTGGGCGAAATAAGGGAGCATTTCCTAGCTTTCTGTTCAATTATGTATTATGAAAAAAAAAAAAAAAAATGTTTGTTATTATTTTCAGAATATATCTTTCAGAATATACCAGAATACACCAGAAAATGCAATATTGAATGAAGATGTAGTTGAAATTATGATCGTTCAGAACCTGCGCCTACGACTTCCTCCTCGCTGGAAACCATACCGCGCCTTTGAATAAACCGATAGTGCTTGAAGACGATTTCGATCGTTGTGGCAAGATTCTTGCGAATAAGCTCCGTAAACTAAGTGAATCAGATAGTTTAAAAATGATGTATGAAATAGATGGATTATTTATAAAGCGCATGAATCCTACACCCTCGTATTTCATACGGCCTTCATCGACGTACACTTCACATTCAGAACCAAGTCGTACTAGACTTGTACTACATCCTACGTTCGCCCTGAGTCGGCATGTACTTCGTATTCTGATCCCGGGGTTCAACTCGAAATCGGGGTTCAAATCGAAATCGGGGTTCGAATCGGGTTCAATCCGAACTGAACGCTCCAGATAATCTGAGAGTAAAGAAAAAGAAAACGGTAAACGCTGAAGAAGATTCCCCTATGCTGAAAAAAGCATTTCAGGTTCTAACTGAATCCGCTGCATCATCTGCTATAAATGTTCTTACGGCCAGCACATTGCTAATGAACCCCGTAAATATGATTCACACACTTTAATTTACGTCAAGCAAGCGTTTAACAATGTGATATTTGATGATGACCTAGGAAAATATTCGAATTATGGGTATTGTACCCAAAATTATTTAATATAATAATAAAAGAAAAGCGAATCTGCGTCCTTCAATCCAGGGCTCGACGCAAGCTAAACACTTAAAAACTACGCTATTCTAACTTTATAATAATAATAATAATAAAATGAAGCATACAAATAATACAAAAACATACATGAAACTATCAATAACCGATGAAAGAAAGAAAAATGCAGAAGTGACAGTCATGACAAGACAATACAATGTTCCAAGAAAATAAAATATAATGATAACACGAAATAAAAGAAAACAAGCGGAATCAAGCGCACACCCTCCACCACCGCCCGCCTCGTCGTCGTCGTCGGAAGACGAATTCGTCACACCACCTGATACGAGCGACGAGAGCGGGCCCCCGACGCCGCCGCCGCCGCCACCACCTGCACGACGGGGACGTCCACCGCTGCCGGCACGCTTGGGGCCTGTGGGGCAAGCTGCTCCGCGCCCGGCCCTCGCTACCGGTGGTGTAGTGCGTCGCATGCGATGGACTCAAAATATGAACGAGAACTGCATGCGAGCCTATTATGGGGCTACAGAAGGAGGAACCATCCTGACTGCGTATCGTGATCGGATGCTGCCTCTGTTTCAGAACCTTGAGCCGACCGTCACCGTATCGTCGCAACGACTATCGGATCAAGTGCGGGCTATTCAACGGTGCAAACTGTTGGAACAGTCTGTGCTTGATCGACTCCGCCTGGACGCGCTACCTGCTCGCACTACTCCTTCCTTGACAAGGGATTTGCCGACCGCGTCGGCGCCGGCATTAGTGTTGACGCTAACGCCTCGTGTAGATCCTGAAGTCGACGAAGGAGATTTGCTGAGCACGAACGTAAGTAGCCAGGTGAGTGAGCAATTGAGGAGGACTTTGGAGAATGCGATTGAACAGTATCGATTCACACCGGACTCTAGGCCGCGTCTACCTCGCTTGCCTACCCACAGACGTACCCTAGCGTTAATGGGAGCTCTGAATACTTTGCTAGCCCCGTACATACGGACTAGTGAAGATTTAATTGATACTCACTCGATCCTGTATTGTGGTGCCATCGCGGCATGTCGCGTTGCTCGTGTCAAGTTTCCGGATACTGACCGAGCGACGCGTCCTGCCGGGGTTACACCTGCATGGCAATTAC
Organism: Ecliptopera silaceata; assembly: GCA_932527185.1. Classification (NCBI taxonomy): domain Eukaryota; kingdom Metazoa; phylum Arthropoda; class Insecta; order Lepidoptera; family Geometridae; genus Ecliptopera; species Ecliptopera silaceata. Next base: position 1,791,201 of record OW052210.1, read on the forward strand.
GGATCGAGCGACGTATCAATACATTCAGAACTCTCATTGCAAAGCTAGTCTGCTTCAGCAGGGGCAATAATCGCCCCCGAGTCATGCGTTTCGTGACACAGGCCTTTTCGGGGACTGACATTCGTCCCCAGGACTACTTGGCATGTGTCACGGAACGTATCGACTTCCTGAAGCAGAAAGTCTGTGCATGGGCAAGCCGTATTCGTCGCTACAAAGAGAGGGTGAATAGATACTGGCAAAATCGTATTTTCCAAAGTGATCAGAGAAAGTTATACCGGAGATGGGAGGGAACCGACCAATGTGTGAGTGACGGACAGATACCGAATGCCAAGGTCATGATTGATTTCTGGCGTGGTATTTGGTCTGTGCCCGTCGAACACACCGAGAGTGAGTGGATGCATGTTGTCGAGCGGGAGTGCGAGTCCATTGAATCCATGGGGTCTGTGGTTATAGACCCCGAAGACGTAAGTTGTGCCATCCGTACGTCCCAGAACTGGAAAAGTCCTGGGCCGGACGGATTACACAATTTTTGGATTAAATGGATTCGATGCTCGCATGACCGATTGGCAACACAATTCCAACAAGCTCTCGAGCTCGGTTCTCTTCCATCATTTATGACAACTGGTATAACCTTCTTGCTCCACAAATCCGGTAGTACCACGGATCCTAAAAATTACAGACCCATCACGTGCTTGCCTACCATCTACAAGCTCCTTACATCCATTCTGACCGCTAAAATTAACACGCACATTGTTTCGAACAATGTTTTGGCCACAGCTCAGAATGGATGTAGGGTTGGGTCCCGTGGTACTAAGGAGCTCCTCCTCATAGACATGACCATTAGCCAACAAGTCCGACGGAGTAGGAAGTCTCTCTCTGTTGCCTGGATTGACTACAAGAAGGCCTATGATTCGGTGCCTCATTCATGGTTAGAGAGAATTTTAGAGCTGTATAAAATTGATACAGTTCTAAAAACCTTTTTAGTCTTGTGCATGAGGCAGTGGATCACAGTTCTTCGTCAACCAGGCAACGGCGACAGTTCTTCTGATCCGTCAGACTTCATAAGGATTGAGCGGGGTATTTTCCAGGGTGACAGTTTGAGTCCACTATGGTTTTGTCTAGCACTGAATCCTCTCAGCACTTTGTTGAAGGATTCAGGGCTAGGCTGTCGGCTTCGAAGGGGAGGTGAGGTTATTAGTCATCTGCTGTACATGGACGATCTCAAATTATTTGCACCAAAGCGCCAAGACTTGATGGAGTTGCTAAAAACCACACAGGTGTTTAGCAATGCCATCAGGATGGAATTTGGTGTAGATAAGTGTGCGGTCTTACATGTAGAGCGGGGGAAAGTTGTAAATTCTCCGAATTTGCAACTCTCTGAGACTATGACACTCAGATCTCTTTCCGAAGCCGAAACCTATAAGTATCTTGGTATGTCAGAGTCGTTGGGTATAGCGGTAGAGGATATCAGAAAACCAGTTCGTGCCTTCAATGGTTGGGTGATGCCTCTATTGATATACTCCTTTGGCATACTGAGATGGACTCAAACTGAGCTAGACGCCCTGGATAGAAAGGTCCGTCAACAGCTTACATCGCATCGCATGTTGCACCCGCGCTCGTCTGTTATGAGACTGTACATTCCACGGAAATGCGGGGGTCGAGGCTTTTTAAATGCCAAGAACCTCCATAACCGTGAAGTGTGCAGTCTCAGGGAGTACTTCCTTAGCAACGAGTGTGGGATGCATCGCGATGTGGTGGCTGTTGACAAGGGCCTAACACCGCTCTCCTTGGCGAACGAGAACTGGCGTAAACCGACGGTACTGAGCACTGAAGATCGCAAGGACGTATGGAAGAGCAAGGAGCTGCACGGGAGGTTCTATCGGGCCTTAACAGGTTCTGATGTGGACCTCCTCGCTTCGGTGAACTGGCTACGCTTCGGTGACCTCTTTGGGGAAACTGAGGGTTTTGCTTGTGCAATTGCTGACGAGGTAATGATGACGAACAACTATCGACATTTGTCGGGCATGCCGCCGTCCTGGCGAGTCACTCAGGCATATTATTTCCGGTTGTTCGCATCTTGCTAACGGTGAGTACTTGCACAGGCACAACCTAGTAGCCAGAATCATCCATCAGCAACTTGCTCTTCAATACGGCCTTGTTGAGTCTGAGGTGCCATATTATCAGTACACGCCGGTGCCAGTTCTCGAAAATGGTCGTGCATTGCTCTATTGGGACCGCTCTATCATCACGGACAGGACTATTGTTTGCAATAAGCCTGATATCGTGGTGATAGACCGGTCCCAACGTAAGGCAATGCTCGTAGACATCACCATCCCGCATGACGAAAACCTCGTAAAGGCCGAGAAGGAAAAGCTTAGCAAGTACCTTGACTTGGCCTTCGAGGTGACCGCCATGTGGGATGTTGACTCTACGATCATTGTTCCGATAGTCGTTTCGGCGAACGGTCTGATAGCGAAGAGCCTCGACCAACATCTAAAGAGGCTCTCGCTAGCGCGGTTGGCTCAAGGGGCAGATGCATGCGGCAGTGATCCTCGACACGGCACGCATTGTCCGGAGGTTCCTCAATCTGTAGCCCTAACCACCGGTAGCTTGGGCCTTGCCCCGCTGCCGGCGGCAACCTAGTTTTAAGTTTTTTATAATATATGTATTTTTTTTTAATCATGTATATTGTAAAAAACTTTTTGCTAAGATTTAAAATAAATGTGTAAAGAAAACTAGATATTAATGATTTTATTAATGCGAACTCTGTAGTTGACTCACGTAAAATTTTTTATAGTGTATGCAACGGCTTCATATCTTATGTCTTCCAGAAGTTTCGGGCCATATAGCGATCTATTTAGATATAATTTTTTCATACACCAACGCCTTTTTCTTTTCTTTTTTTTAGAAATAAGATGGTGAATCACAATGAAAGCGGCAGCCGCCCGATCACGCGCGTCCATACTCGCAGGTTTACAAGAGTGAACTGGTCTGGCTATCCGCCGCGGTTTGTTCGTGATGGATCGCCAGCCACGTCCAACTCAATTTATATCTACATATTGGCTCGCGCGGCAAATGAACGTCAACTCTGGTCGAACATTGGTTCGCGTGGCTGCCGCGCTTAATTTATCACGGGAAATTTCAGTCTAGGTCTAGTGACAGTGGTCGTCCGCCGAGGCACACAGTGCAAGAAGAAGAACTAATATTAGATTTTTTTGAAACAAATCCAGCCGCGAGTACCAATGACGACGCCCGACGTTTTAATGTGTCACAAAACTTCGCCGGGAGCGTCATACATACCGAAGGGAAATACCCATATCATCTTCATCGTGTCCAAGAGCTCACCGATCCAGACAAAACTGCACGTGTTGCATTTTGTAACTGGTTACTAGCCGAGCGACCTACCATTTTATTTACCGGCGAGGCAACATTTGGTAGGGCCCCACCCTACCCCCCTTGTTTAATACTCACAATGAGCATTTATGGAGTTATGAAAACCCCCCGCCTGCCATTTTCAAGCTTGAATAGCTACATTTTTATCTCAGAAGCGGAGATACTTCGTTTCGCCTTCTAAACAGGTATGTAAACGACGGTTTTACTATATTTTACAGGCTCGCCAATATTTTATTTGAGTGCATAACCCCTCTGTACATTAGGTATAGGTTATCATCCCTTGTTCTCTTATAGACGCAACCGCGTTGCCCACGTGAAACCCTGCTTATCTCCAGCGTTTCCTTCTTTTAATACGTGGAAGTTTTGTCCAGAAACCACGTGGCTACACGTTGCCACACCTGGTGTGCTTTCTTTCTTTTGTCTTGTGCTTACTGATTTGCTCACATGCGAATGGTAATTTTCAGGAGGTGTTTAGTACGGGCTCCACGCCTGTACTAACTTCTTCGGGTTTTGTACGAGCTTTCGCGTGCTTCGTGCAGGTTTACCACTTGTACCAGCATCCGCGTGGCGCGATTCGGTGCCATGCTGCCATCCGTGGTGCTGCGACTGCAGCTCCCACCGCGTGATCAGCTATCTCTCCGGCCGGCTTCGATCCCCAGCACCCCAATATTTAAAGTCGGTATTTATAAATTCTTTATGGTCCCCATTCTATTAACGGATTCTAATCCTGGTGCCCACATTTATCTGAAGCACTTTCCACGTGGATCATACTTCTTTTATGTACCGTTGAATAATTGGAAATTAATTTAATAAAAATTGTTCAGTTTTGACACCTGCCAATATCGTTTTGACATTTCGATCAATCATTTCGCGCGTAGGTGATTGACCCCAACAGGGTTCATTCACCCAACGGTATTTTTTTCGTAATTTTGTCGTTACACCTTGACCTTTCGTCATTGCATCGCGGATTGTCGTAGAACACACAGCTTTCGTTAAAAACACTACTTTTTCGTAATTATCGGAGAATTGAGTTATTTCGTGTCGCAACTCTTCTCAATTTATAGTTGAGTGAAAATTAACGTAAAGCAGCCACAATTTGCTATTTAATTAGACCTCTTGTATATGAGTGCGCGTAAAGTGATCTCACGCCGCCGACGCCTCATCCATCGTGTCCCCGGCCTACAGGATCCTCGAAGGTGTGACCAAGAGAAACCTAGCTAGGGAGTATCCAGGCCGGGCCTGAGAGACCTGGACCCCGGCAGCCAAGGACAGTTCAGATCATCGTCAGGACGATCAGGTTACATGGGTACCAACACAAACTGTTGTAGAGACTTTCAAAGGTCAAACGCTTCCAACAACAGTTTTCTTGTTTTATACTTCCCTCCGAGTTGAACTGTACCAATACCCCACCATCCAGTGCCATACCTGCTGCAGGTACGGTCATACAAAAGCTCAGTGCCGTTTCAAGCCAAGATGCTACCGTTGTTGCAAAGAACATTCCGGTGAAAACTGCGATGTTACTGAAGCCAATGCAAGCTGTTTACATTGTTCGGACAAGCACTTAGCAACGAGCATCTTGCCTTGAACTGCACAGACAGAAATCTATCAAATCAGTTATGGCCCAAAATAATATTTCTTAAGAGGAAGCCTCTTGTCAGTTCCCGAAACTATCCCGCTCATACTCAGAAGTCGCCCAAGAGATGTTTTCAAATCCCATCTCCAAATATTTTATTTATCCATGCCACTTATTAAAGCAAGAAAATCCAGTATATTGTGGTGGTTTAGTTGATACAATTAAAGAAAGTATAGAAAATCGGTTTGAAAAATATAAGTTGCATGACACTCGTGCCATACACAGCATTTTAGCAGCTGTGTCATATCCCTTCTTCAAGTTAAAGTGGGTACCAAAAGCTGAAAAGGAGTATGTGAAGGAATTGTTTATTGCGGAAGTGCGAAGATTCAAACACGACGATTTGAAAAGTGTACACCCACAAACATCAACATCGAAAAAGAAGCAAAAAAGTGAGTTTTACTATATGTTCAATGATTCAGACTCCTCGGCAACCTCTACAGATGGCAACTGCAGCACCTGCACTGATTTGGAGACCCTCCAATATTTAAGAGATGAAGACAGAAGTCTGAATATCCTCAACAAATATCAAACAATAAAAAAACTGTTTATAAGGTACAAAACTTGTCTCCAGAGTTCAGCGCCAGTGGAAAGACTATTTTCATATGGTGGGATGATTATGCGTCCACACAGACGCAACATGTCTGATGGTCTTTTAGAAGAACTTGTGCTTTTAAAAGCTTTGAATAATAAAGAAAATCAGTAATTTTACCATAAAGTATTTTATTTCAATAAAGTATTTTGAAAATACGTATTTTGTATTTAGTATTTAAATACAAAAGGCAAAAGTATTTTGTATTTGAAATACTATTTTAAAAAAGTATTTGCATTTTGTATTTAAATACTTTTCGAAAAGTATTTTGTACATCTCTGCCTATAAGTTTAAGCGCCCAACCCCCCCCCCCCCCCCGCCCCCCTTTTTTGCGATACCTGGAAAAGGTGAATAAATGGGCCGAATGTGGTTTGAACCGAATACGAACTTCGGCCGAACATTCGGTGAAAATAAAAAGTTCGGCCGAAGTTCGGTAGGTATCACCGCGCTTTCTCGAGTCACACAAGTCGAATCTTGTTTACCCGCTCTTTTGAATTATTGGTGCGTACGCCCCGCCCGCAGCCCGCGCACCCCCGCACCTATCCAAGCTGGCCGTTCATTAGAAAACACGTCATCATCGCGACACGTGCATTTCTTTTGTAATTTCAAGTAGACTAACAAAGTTTAAAGTCCAATTGCATCAGAGCTAGATAGTAGATAGATATCTGCTGAATGATGTTTTGCTGCCTAAGGGCAATGTCCATATGGTTGGTGGGCTAAGAATAATCACAAGTACCCTTGCATGAGTTTTTTGGCACGAATATTTTTATCACCTCCTGGAAGCTCCATATATTCTGAACGACTTTTCTCAGAGGCAGGAAACATTTACGAACAAAAACGTAACAGACTCCTGCCAGATAACGCAGAGTCCTTGGTGTTTTTGCACCATAACTTGCCGTTGGTAAATTATAAATACCAGTAGGTAGTAAGGTTTAATTTATTTATAACCTTTATAAAAAATAATATAAATAAATACTTAGTGATTTAGGGCGAGATGTCAAAATTCTGTTAATGTTTAGAAATTAGAATATATTTGTTAAGTAAGTAAGAAACAATAAATAAATGCCTGTGATTATCTATATTTAGCTGGTTTATTTTTATTAATTTAGTCAAAACACTTGAGTTATTTTAATATTTTTTTTGTACCGAACGTTCGGCATTTGAACCGAATTTCGGCCGAATGCCGAAGTTCGGTTCAAACCGCCGAAGTTCGGTTAAACCGAATGTGAAACGATTTTCAGCCCCTCCCTAGTGAATAAGTTTTTAAGTGCCTCCCTACTTTTTAAGATGTTTGTAACACTTATTTTGGCAAAATAAATATCTTGATTTGATTTGATTTGCGTAGCACCACTGCGGAAGAGACGAGTGAGTTGACGAGTGCCTCCTTCATTACATATCCATTTTCGGGACACCGAAAATGGATACCTATAAAATAATTATCACTGATCAAGGCACTAACTTCACGTCAAGTTTATTAATGGGGCGTCTAAACGGGCAATGTTTTGCGGCGATTTGTGGCTGCAATTATTTGCAAACATTGCCCAGCCATCATAAAAACATTTTATGGCTGAGCATGAGCAATCAATTTCAGGCAACATGTTGCAATATGGCTGCAATAGTATGGCCTTTGATTCAGAACCCTTTAATAAGCCACACAATCCAGCAACAATGACCAATAAATGTCAAAAGATATGTGGCTATAATGCCGGGCCATCCTTAAAATATTGCATAGTGTGGCTGGTATTGGTAGCAATGTTGCCGGCCACAGTATTGCAGCCACAAATTTCCGTGAAGTGTGGCCCGTTTAGACGCCCCATAAGGAAACTAGTGCATTTCTCAAAATAAAGAATTTGTGGTCTTCTCTTTATCATTCTCAGATCCAAGAAGCCCTCGAGAGGAGTCATTCTACTCTAAAGGAATATTATTTAAAATCCTACATAAACGCAGACCAGACTAACTGGCCTCGTTACGTGTATACGGCTATGCTAGCCTATAACACTAGTGTACATTCAACAACACATTTTACTCCTTATGAGTTGATGTTCGGTAATAAACCCTGCATACCTAATTCCATCTATGACGAATCTCATGGAGCCACATACTCTGACTATGTCCAAATGCTACAGAACCTGCTATAGCCAGAACGAGTTGCGGGATCTTGGAAACTTTGTTGCTTTTTTATAATAGTCTAAGATCCGGCTGCAGGATTACTGCGCTCATCTGTTTTTTGCTGAATACCGATTTTTAATGTATATTTATTATTAGGAGAATATATATTTATCAGGTTGCCTATCAAAATTTGGCCGCCAGTGTTTTTAATCCAATTATTTTTAATTGATTTTGGGAAAAAATATCGTTCACTTGTTTTTTAAATAAAATAACGTCTACATCATGGCAATCGATCAGTTTGTAAGATGTTTGGTTTGCCAAACATTTCAAAATAAAAATGTAAAGGAACGGAAAGTTACCAGTTAGCTATACATACATCCACAACCCTCCTCACGCCAAATCATCACACTACACTTTATATTCACAACACAAGGCATAACACAAACGCTAATTTACAACACAACATATAGCACAAAACTGAACACATCTCACAACTGCTTTTTTCCACACCATCTTACTTCCTCCTGTGTTACCCTGGTGGTAACAGGGGGCCTACTCTCTATCTCCGTATACGAAGTTACGATCCGTTCGAAAGTTTTCCGAAACTTCGGATTGAACCCTACTCTCTAATGATTTCGTATTCATCACTTTCGAACGGGATCATAGACTATTTTCGTGAACGAATGATGCATGACGATAGAGTTGCACTATTTTACCGGTTGATTATCGGTTTCCTTATTTTGTGGTTTCAAGCTTTCTAATAAAAAAATAATATATTTTTACGTCAGAAAATGGCCATTTATATACAAATATCCTTTTTTTATAATATTTTTATCATATTATATGACTTCAAATAAAGAAATTAATTATTTTTGCCATTTTTATCTGGAAAGTGGCATTATCCTGTTAAAACCTTTGCCTTTTTTCATTTGACGGCAACTTTCGTAGGAAATGTCAAAATTCTAATTACCTATCCGGTATTTAGTTTTTTAAGTTATATCTTTGAAGATTAATAAAAACATAGGGAAACATACTGTTTGGATAGTTAAAATGGCCCCAAACACAGCGGCAACTTTCGCGCAAGTTGAGGCCCTCGTCGATTATATGCGGGAGAATGCAGAGTTGGCTCGCGGGTTATTGAGGGGTGCCGACGGGAGAGTTCGGTCAAAACGGCTCTGGGAAAGCCTGTGCAACTCCCTTAATGCAATGGGCAGTTGTACAAAGTCCATGGAGCAGTGGCAAAGGGTGAGTTTAATACATTACTCGTCAATATTAATATGATTTTAAGGTCTTGTTATTACTTAGTTTTTACTTACGAGTAGTGTTTATTTTAATGTTTTATACATATATGCAATTAAAGTTAACCAAATTTCAGGTGTGGGCTGATAGGAAACATTCGGCCAAAAAAGCTGCTGCAGCTGCAAGAAGGTCAGCAAGTGCTACAGGTGGAGGCCCATCAGTAGCACCATCCCTCTCCCAAATCGAATTAAAAATCTTATCGATTCTGGGAGAGGGTTTTGGAGAGCCGGAAACTGAGGCAAGAGTGCCAGCTTTTCCAACGGTAATAATACTAAATTAAATTTATAATTTATAGTAGACTTTTTAATATTAATTAATTATTTATTACAGACACACAATTATGTAATTGTTTTTTTGTATCCATCAATGATATTCAGTTTTTGTTGTACAGGGTCCACCTGTAAGAGAGCCAGCCCCACTCTCACCCACCTATGCTACTACACCAGCCGACCCACTCTCCCAGGAGCAAACCTCAACATCCATTGAGGCTCTACCTGCTCCAGTGCCTCAATGCACTCCAAGGCGAGTTGCATTGGCAACTCCTGCTCCAGTGCCTCAATGCACTCCGAGGCAAGTTGCATTGGCAACTCCTGAGTTGCCAATGCAAAATCAGCGAAGTAAGTATTAACGTACAGTAGTAAAGAGATTACATGAATGATGTTGCAGAATATTACTTAAAACTGACATAAAATGTTTGTTTACAGCATTAAACCCTCATCGTGCTCGTCCACGAGTTCAGAGACACCTCAGTGTCGACTCTGCTAGGAACCGAATCCTAGAAGTTGAAATTCAAAGAAACGAGTTGCTTGGGGACATTAAGGTGGCTCTTCAGGAACTTTGTGCCTTGGTACGGGAACACATGACTAGAAATTAATTTCTAGTCATGTGTTTACCATTCTTGGAAGTCATGGAGAGAGGCCTTTGTCCAGCAGTGGGATGACCTATATTAAAAAATCATTATATAAATAAAAGAGAATCTATGTTTTGATTGTTATTGGGTGTTGTTGATTGTTAATTTTATTTAGATTATTAGGTATTTCAGACTGATTGATATTAAGAAATCATTAGATAAATAAAAGGGAATCTATATTTTGATTGTTGTAGGGTGTTGTTGATTGTTAATTTTATTTAGATTATTAGGTAGACAAGTAAGAGAAACTATGTTCCTAGCAATAAATTAAGACTGATAAAAGGAAATCTATATTTTGATTATTATAGTGTATATGTTGAGTGTTACATTTATTAAAATTTGATTGGTGCAAAATAAAAAAAGATATTTTGTAAATAAAAACAATGCTTTTATTGTGAAAAGTCAGCAAAATATTTACAATTGTAGTCCACCAGTCCCAACACCCATTATGTCCTGTAAGCAAAATAAAAAAAGTTTATAAAACAAAATACTCTAATCAATCATATAAATACAAATACCCTATGCATTTATTGACGTGTTTTATTTAGAAAGTTTTCTAGTGAGAAAGCATAAGTACCTATTTCTTTCCAGCAATTGCACTAATCTGTCTCTCACTCTTTGCCCTTGCTGAAGAGCTTGATGAGCAGATACATTGGTACACTCTTGTCCCTGTCTACTGCGCTCAAATTGAAGGTCTTCCTCGCTGAGGGAAGGTGCTTCTAAGCCCGCCCGATGACACATATTGTGTAAAACACAGCAGGCAATGACAATTTTACCTGAAATAATAGTTAAAATATGCTCAAAATTTATGAAAAAAAAAACAGTTTTCCATTCAATGCGTTATTAGATAAACAGCTATACCTAGTATAAATTGTGACAAATACCTGCTGTGACTGGTCTATAATGCAGCTCTCTTGCCGCTAAGAGGCATCTCCATCGGCCTTTTAAAATACCAAATGTACGCTCTATAGTGGACCGAGCACGTTTTTGTTGGAAATTATATTTCCCTTCTGGAGAATCTTCGACAGCATTGTCTATTGGGGTCATCATGAATTCCCGGAGTGGGTAACCAGAATCCCCTGTAACAAACATTGTGAGTAAGCCATCCTGACACCTTGAACTCTATATATATATACAAATTACAAAGATAAGAAACATATAAAGAAAATATTTTTAACTTTAGTACAAAAACCAACTACAGAAAAAAATAAGATAGATTGAAATTTTATAAGTACAATTACATACCTAATAGATATACTGTTTCCTGTTGTAGATTCTCCAGGTGAGCTTTAATTTCATGGTGCGACCAAATAAAAGAATCATGTGTCGCTCCACCATAGGATGCATCAACATTTAAAATCGTGCATTCTGCGTCACATATCTGTAAGACATACCAATAAAATTAAATATTATGAGAACTCAGACTTTACTATTAATTACATATTATACTACTACTTTTAGCAATGTAACTTATATTTTTTTTCACATAAATTATAGGTACTTACAACTTGAACATTTAGAGAGTGAAAATGTTTCCTGTTAAAAAAACGCTCCTCATGTTCATTGGGTTTGACCAATGCCACATGTGTGCAATCAATGCAGCCGACTATGCCTGGCATGCCATATTTTTCATAAAATCTGTAACCGTGCAGCTTATTAAAACTTAACATTATAGAATTTATTATAATACACATTCTTTATGTAGGTACATGTATGTTCTCTTCAATGGTACAAGCTTTTAAACTTACTGTCTTTTTATAAGGTTCCTCTCAACCAAATTCTGTGGAAACCTTATATACTTTTGAATGATTAAGGGGCTGTTCAGTGCATCTGTGACATGCCGCAGACAGCGTGACACTGTCTGTTGTGCCATTGGGCCATCACAACTAAGGCCAACTGCACCTTGGTAGCTCCCCCGGGCATAAAAATTAAGAGCAGCGAGGATCTGAAAGTAAACAAAAAACAACAGTAATTGGGTGGGACGGATTGGTAATACAGCTCAATAATTTGCAGAATATGTAATGTATCCTTACCTTCATTCTTGGATCAACACCACTTCGTCGTATGACTTGAGGCAAAAGAGGTACTAAGTCCGCACACAAGTCCTCAAATAATTCCCGAGTGAGCCTATAATTCCGTATGAACTCAACGTCGGGAATACTCGCCGACAGAAAATTTAAACGTAAATTTCTTCGACGTTGCCTCCTCTCGTCTATTAAAGCTTCTTCGAGCATTAAAAAAGCAGCCATCGTTATTGATGCTTATTTTCGACGACAGCACGACACCTATTTTGATGTCGTAATATCTGACATAACGATTCGATATAACAAGTGTCAAGTTCAATTTTTCGAACGGATAAAAACGCATCGGGAGTAGGGTCAACTGTCAAATTATGTTGTCATTCATTCTTCGTTCGAATCATCCGTTCGTAGATGATAGGGAGTAGGAAACACCCGTAACTAAGTTCGAAACTACGAACTTCGTGCTTAGGGAGTAGACCCCCAGGAGAAAAATTATTACCAGTCGAAAGAGACTTTCCCCCACAACACAGGTTTTTTACCTAGGGTGGGGGTTAGTGCCCTAGCTAAGTTCTATTAAGTTTTTATTTGTTCTTATGCTTAATTAGTTGTACTTAGGTATAAGATTGCATGTATAGTTCTAAGCTAAAGTAAGATTATTTTTCTTTGGTTCCAATAAATAAATTCTCATTCTCATTCTCATTCTCACATGAAACCAAAGTTAAATGCAAATGTAAAAAGAGAATTTAGTAAAAGCCAGAACAGATATGTGACTTATTATAATGTAAATACTAGATCCAGGCAAGAATCAAAAGAGATTTTAGACTTATTCGGCACGTTTATAACAACAGAGCCGCTCGACATCTAATGGATGATTTAAAAATTGCTTGTGCGCTTTTAAATAAATACCACAAGTTAATTGAAGACCCACCAGAAGCTGCACTTTATTTCAGCATAGCAAAGGCCAGGTACTTACTGCCCAACATTTATCGGATTTCATAAATAGGGAAAATATGAATAGAAGGAGTGCATTTTTCCAAACGATCGATGGAAACAACCCTCACCTGGACACATTTCCAACACTCTCTACAAACGACTTGAAAAGATTTGCTCTGGGTACTTACCAGATGAAACAAGCAGTATCCTACTATGGCGAGCACGCGGCGCATTTTAGCTGCGTGTATTAATTTGTTTGACAACGTGGGTCTACGTTTCCACTGGAGTACACGAATATGACCACGACTACTCTTTGTCTCGAACTGTGAGTGCCGTTCTTTCTCCTCTATCGCAATTTCGACTTGTACCTGGGTCAAATCCTGTCACCGTCAAGATTTTCTTCGTTGCAAGAGATCGAGAACGAGAAAAATCTATAAAATTTCTGCCATCTATTGCAGAAATAGTGTTAGTGCTAGTGCAGTGAAGTGCTTACGGCTAGTATTGAGTTGTGCGGAAGGTATACATCATGGAGACAATGAAAAAACTCACGCTTTCGCGAGGACAATTAAAAGTGTTTAGTAAATTATTGTGATAAGAATTGAAATGACCCCATAAACATTGCCTCTTCTAGCACGGAGATGCTCGAAGCTCGTAAAGAAAAAATAAAAAGCGTTGAATGGTGTTAGAGGTTGGATCTTCAAACCTGCTGTGCGTGTCGGATGTCGTGAGCGGAGAAATAAAATACTTCACTTGTAGTACCTAATGTTGTGTAGCCGGAACGACGGGGCTCATTTCGAACAATTTATCAGTTAAATAATTTAAATGTTACAAAATTGATAGTAAAATAAAGTTGATGTTAGATTTAACGATTATTTTTATTTTTAAGACCTAATGTTTGTTAGAGAAACTTTATCTTGAATATTAATACTACCGATTAGTATAATAAAATAAAGAGTGTTTATTTTTTTTAATTTTAGTTGGTTCGAGTCCCGGGCGAAGCAAGCGAGTTTTAAAAAATCTTTTAATGCAGATTTGTTCTTTTCAAATACATATAAAGGAATGTCTTCTTTAAGTAAAATGAGCTAGCTTAAGGATTTAAAGTAGTTTCCCTCCAGGGCCTGAGTTTAATTTCCACACTGTATATGTTAGCCGAATGTAACGGAATCTGCATGAGGATACATTTGTATGCTGGGGCTCAAGATGTTGTAGTGGGTGGGCGTGATCATATAAAAAAAGTATTGCGTCTACTTACAGAAAATTATTTAAATGCTGGCCATGCCATTTATGTCGACAACTATTATTCAAGCGTTGATATGGCCAACGAGTTATTAAATAAAAATACATATTTGACTGGCACATTAACCCTTTAATTCGCAGTGACAACCCTGAACAACATAATAAATAAAAAAATCCTGATCCGGTATTTTGCCTTTTTACTGGGACATGTTTTGATTAGGTGATAGCAAAAACTAAATGAAACTAAACAAAAATTAAAGTTAGTATTTAGCCTACAGCATTAGTTAGTATTTCCATGTTTTTTTTTGCAAGTTGGCACCGAGGCCACCCGCACTGTACGGATCAAAGGTAAATATTTATTGAAATAATGTTTTTTTTCTAAATTTATGATTTTTACACATTAGCATTTAATTTTAAAATACTTACTTTATTGATACACGTTTATATTATCAAATTTGACTGACAAAATAATGAGTTATGAGGTTGTCAACACGCATGTTGTTTGTCACCGACACTGCGATGCATCGCGTAAAGTACAAAGCAGTTTTTATGTTGTTCCAAAACAACACTGCTCTTTAGACAAAGAAACGATTGGATCGAATGACAATCGTTTTTATGCAACAGCCAAGCATAAACTGCTTGGCTCTATAAGAAATACCAGATGTCTTTCAAAGCTTTTCCGAATAGGAATAGTAACAGAGCTACTCCAAAGAAAACAGTATACCACAGGCAAGAAACAAAGAAAATGAGGCATCTGTGAAAATAAAAGCTCCTGTTGCTGCAAAGCAACCTGATTCTGTGTGCTATGACAACGTGGGACATCTCCCAATATTTGCCCCCTAAGGACGGTGCAAAAACTGCAAAAAAGAATATACTAGTGCGTGATGCAGTAAATGCAACCTAGGTTGTGCTTGTTAAAGAAAAGAAAATGTTTCTATGAATATCATGTCAAGATATAAATAAATTATGAATGGAAAACTTTACTAACTCTGATTTATTAATAATAAGTATAAAATAAAATGTTTCTCCACATATTTTATATTATTTCTTTAAAAATTCTTGATTCTACGCAAGCCGCGGTGTTGGCTGAGTACAACATAAAATCTGTTTCGTATATCACTGCATGTTTCGCAGTGTTGTTCCTCACCGACATAACATTTCTCGAAAACTATAATAGTTAGATTTTTTTATAAATATATGTAAGCATTATAATATAATAGGTTAACCCCCCCAAAAAGAAAAAATAACATTTTTTGTTTTTTCTGCGAATTCTGCGAATTGAAGGGTTAAGACAAAACAAAAAAGGAAATCCAAAAGAGGTAATAAACGCCAAACTACAAAAAAACGAAGCGTGTATTATGCATAATGACAAAAATGTAACAGTAACAAAATGGCAAGACAAAAGAGATGTCTGTTTCGTCAGTTCCGAACACAATAGCGAATACATCCACACAAAAAAAAAAATATGGAAACGATTCCTTCAAACCTAAAGTGCAGGTTAAATATAATAAATTTATGAGATCAGTCGACAAGCACGACCAAATGTTAAATTATTATTGTGCTGAACATAAAACTCTAAGATGGTATAAAAAAGTAATTATCCACATCATGCAGGGCCCTTATTCTCTATGACATAGGAGATTCCTTACCCAAAACGTGCTACGTCACAACGCGTTACAAAACGCAAACGTGATTCATAAACGTGCCACGTTATGGAATCGAAAAATTGTATTCTGTATGCCACAAGACAAGTTGTCTATGCCCCGTGTTGTGTTTTTCAATCATTTCACATGATTCGTTCAAAACTTATTATCCGGTTCTTTCAGTAAATTATCGGTTTTCTTAAATGGTATTTTTTGTGCCTTATTTTCAATTAAAGTAGGTAATAAATATATTAGTTTACTCAAGCTCAACCCAACTTACAAAATTTTAATGTGATTTAAAAATTTCGAGCCCAAACCGAATAATTGTAGTATCATACGAATCACGCACGACTCGTTTTGGAACGAATACTTAGTTTTCATTTTTTCATTTCATTGTGTTTTGAATAGCATAACCTCTAAGTTCATTCAGTAAATAAGCCGTAAGAAGTCAAAAAAATGGATATTCTTTTACGAAGACGACGTGTAAGACACTGGCTCCAACATAATACAAATGTTAACAGGAGGTTACTCAGGGATTCCGCGGACCCACTATCAATAGATCCCAAATTGATAGTGAAGAACTATAGGGTTACAAAAGAATTGTATTCTTATTTATGCGGGATCCTCAGGGTAGCAACCCCTCAGAGGTGTACAAGCATAACACCAGAAGTCAAAGTAAGTGCATCAATTATTATAATTATTAATACTTGTACTTATGTACATACCTACCTACACAATACTTACCTTTATTATGTTTATGTCTACTTTTGAATAATTAGACCGACTAGTAAACTGATACTAATCCCCTGATCACACGTACCCAGTAAACCGGCGAGACAGTGCCGTCGGCCGAGTACTCGGTATGTATAAACACAGCGGCCGAGCGCTCGGCCTAGCAACAGACCGAGAGAGTCTCTCGGACCCTGTTCTATTTACTAGGCCGAGTAGGCCGAGTTACCACCCTCCCGCATCCCCGCACAGTCTCGCTCACTCACTCGGCAGGTTCGAACGTGCACTGTCTCACCGCTCGCCACTCGGCCACATGATTGTCGATCCACACGATCCACCGTGTCCGAATTGTAGTTTCAATATAACTGAACTGTCTGTGCTTATTTCAAAACGCGTGTGAACAGCTACTCCCTTACTACACTGTCTCGGCCGAGAAACATTTTACTGTCTCGCCGGTTTGCTCGGTACGTGTGATCAAGGCATAAGTAGTAGCTGTAGGTAATTATATATTTTTTTCATTTTTTAGATACTCACAACACTTAATTTCCTGGCCACTGGTAGCTATCAAAAGCCAGTGGGGCAGGATTGGTTAGCACCCCTTAGCCAGCCATCTGTAAGTCGCTGTGTAGAGGAAGTTGTCAATGGCCTTAATGACCTGCTTCCAAGTTATGTAAAATTCCCTACTACGGAACAAGAGAGGACTGTTATCAAACAAGGGTATGATTTAATTGTACTTTTTATTTTTAAATAATTAATATATTTAATTTTAATTGAAATATTGTGTAACAGGTTGAATGCTATATTTTAATACTGTTGTTTATATTTGAGTCTGATAGGTAGTTTTATTAATTGAGTCTGATAGGAAGTTTTTAACTAAGTAGTTACCTGTACCTGTATTATATGCTAGGAGTTAACAAAATAAAAGACCTTGTACTAATTGATCAAATATTTTATTTAACCATGCCACTTAGGTAGGACATAACGCTTTTCACACACTTTTAATTCGTAACAGTACATATTGTAAAAAGGTAGGACATACTGAAGACGTGCTTCTTTAGGCAACGCAGCAATAACCTAACAAAAAATGTTACTTCCGATGACAACAACATATGACAATTAGCAAATGACAATTAACAAACTGTTTAACTAAAATGGACAAACTCAAACTGACAAAAGTGAATATAAAAGACATTACTGTAGAGGCTTTTATCGATACTGGTGCTACTTGTAGCATTATAAAAGACTCGATAGCTAGGCAACCTACCTAATATAGGTGATGTTCTAACCTAGTTGTTAACAATGGTTGTTGGTTCTTGATAGCTATTGAATGCATATTCTTGCTTGCTTTAGATGACATAGAAAAAGCAAAGAAAATATTGAAACTGGTGGAGGTGTCTTCTGATATACAGACCGAAGAGGAAACCTCAGAAGAACAAACGTTATATTTGTATGATGAGAATGATGATAATTTTACCAGACCGCCACCCTTTAAAAAACTAGGGTATACAATGCACTTCTTTTCTTTGCCGATGATTATGTATGCATGACCTATTAAATGCTAAGTTTTTGTTTCACAGTTATAAGTACGCCGCAATACATGAATAAGTATGATGATCCCTCAAATGATCTTACATCGGATCTACCAATTTTGTCTGCCAGTTTGTTGCAGGGTATGTATAGCTAATAATATGATTTGAGAAAAAAGTTGATTTATGCAAAATTAGCATAATAATTTAAATGGGTATAATAGGTATAATTTAATTCATTAATAGAAGTCAGTTTTAATACTACTGAAACGAGTGACTCTGAAGTTTGGAAGAGACCAAAATATATCCAAAGAAAAAAAGATGATGCAGAATATGGGTTAATAAAAAAAATAACAAGTCATTTGAGCGATCAAGTAACTGCACATACTCGTACACAAGAACCTGACAAGTCCTGTGACAGTGATATGCATTTTTTGCTATCTTTATACGATAGATTTAAAACCATTCGCGATGATTGGAAACTGAATGCTCAGATATAAATATTGAATGTAATTCAAAAATATCACACACCTACACGTAATAATAATTACAGTGAATATGGACAGGGGTATACGACACCAGCGTACCAACCGTACGAGCGACCATCAACGTCTGGGTATCGGCCGGATATGGAAACAGGCGGTCCACAGCTTCGCAATTTGCGTACTACATCCACACCAAGAGATGTTTCAGTGCCAGCATCTCCACTCAGCGTTTCTTCTCAGGCTTCAAACTATAATGATCCGATTATAACGGATATTTTCGGAGATTAATTACCTACCTCTGAGCCCTTAGTCCGAAGAAGCATTTTAAAACTCCCTACTCTCGAGCCGACTTGAACCTAGGAACTAAATTCACACTGGTTTTGTACAAATTAAAATAAGTTATGTTAAATAAAGATATTTTAAAATTGACTCTCGAGCCGACAGTCGTCTCTCGGATCTCTCTCTCTACTTCTTACAAAAATATAAGGACATCCGAGAGACGACTCTCGGCTCGAGAGTAGGGTGTTCTAAAATGCACCTTCAGACTACGGGCTCTGTTGATTTTTGAATGACAAAATAAATAAAAATATATTTAAGTATGCTCTTTGTTTTCGCTTCCTATCCCCCCTACCACAGTTAGGTAATAATAAAGGCCTGAGCAGACCGGATACGTGGCGTGTGCGTAACGTACAGTCAGCGACATATTGACCTACGAAAGTGAAAAAACCGCAGCTGATGTTGATCTCTATACGTTTAAAATTCAGTTGCAGAAATTTTACAGATAAGGGTAGGTCGATATGACGCTAACTGTACATGCATACTGTTGTAATAATAGTAAACTATATGAAACGTGCCCACAATCGTAATCTTACTTTTTATTGTTAATGAATTAAGAGGCCGTACATGGTTTTGCTCGCAACACTAGCGCCACTTTCATAAAAATAATAAGATATTTTTATTGATGTCTTAAATAAAAAGATACATTGTTTTTAATGAAAGTGGCGCTAGTGCCGCGAGCAAAACCAGGTAGGTACGGCCTCTTAATTTGCATCTGTATTTTATAAATTAATTTCATCAGCCCGGTGAGTCTGTCCTGGTAGATGGAACTAATTATATTTTCTAACCACATAAAATTATTTAACTATAAAAACAATTACTCACCTCAATGTCATTGCCAGACGTTCAACAGATGGTATGCTTTTTCTCATGGCCGTGTCTTTTTTTTGCAACTCACTATTCAGTTCGTTTAACAAGTAGTCAAATGTATTCTTGCTCATTCTAAATTTTTTATAAAATTTCATCTTGAACCTTCGAAGTTTAGGATAATCAGTACGGAATTGGCTTTGACTTTTGTTTTCCAATAAAGGATGTACCCAATGAATTCTATTTCGACGAATACGCTGATTTCGTCGTCTTCTTCTTATTAATAAAAGCCATAACAAGGATAGCAACAACAATCTTTCCTCTATGACTACGTTCAGTCAAGCCGTGTTACCTCTACTAAAGCTGGAGTATAACTGCACATGACTACGTGGTTACCACATCGCAACGACAGCCACAACGCAACCACATCGACATTTTGTCGGTACCACAACGCAACTGCAAAAAGCCGCTGCGACACTATTCACACGTAACCACAGCTTGACCACATTTTGTCGCTGCGACGTGGTGTGGTTGTGGTACGTGTGAATTGACCCTAAAAATTTCTTATTTTTTAATAACTAGACAGTGAATAGGTACCTAGGTAGGTACTAATATTAAAAATCAAACCGGCGGGGTCAAAGATATATCGCTGTCCTTTTCCGCCCCGTCAGGGCCGGCAGTCATGGCGACAGCTCAAGCCGAGAGCCCTTGTGTATGTTGTCCAAAACTAAACTCTTCTCCCGGGGCGTAGAGCCTTCTGCTCTCGCCACAGTCCGATGAAGTTACAAAGGTCCCACTGACCAGTTAACATTTAAATCCGTCGGCAAAAAAAAAAATACTATGCTTAAGGCCATTTGTCTTTTACATTAGGTACACTACATAATTTGGACAAATCTGTATAATAAAAATGAAATGCTGTTCGTTTTCTTTAGTCTCGCTAAAACTCGAGAACGGTTGGACCGATTTGGCTAATTGTAGTCTTGAAATATTCGTGGAAGTCCAGGGTCAAAATAATAGTTTTTGTAACTGTTTGTTTTCCTTATATAAAAATAAATAAATCTTTATAACTAAGTAACTTACAAATCTCATTTGAATTTTTCAGAACAATGGATCAATCAACCGTCGACTTCAAGAGCAGAAGTAGAAGACATTTTGAGAACCATGGAGTCTCCAAGAGACTTCGAAATACTGCCAGATGAGGGTCTAACAGACCAGGATATAAATCCTGATGGTATACTGACGGGAGATCATTTAGTAAATGATTGGATAGATTTGGCTGAGGAAGAGGTGATAACTACCGAAAATGAGGAACCAATACAGCGAGACACGGAAATACTTCGAGAAGGAACCTGGAGCCCAGGTAATCCAGCATTTGAAAACAGAATCCAGTTTACTGGCAACCCTGGAATTAAGCAAAATATGTCCGGAACAGACCCCATAGATTTTTTTAATTTGTTGTTCAATACAATTTTTTATAATCTTATAATAACGCGTACAAACGCAAATGGTGAAAACCTTCAGAGGAACAGCACAGGGCAATCCAGATTTAAAAGGTGGAAACCAGTATCCCTGTCAGAATTCCAAACATTCATAGGCGTTATTTTACTAATGGGAATTATAAAGTTAAACCGTTTGACTGATTATTGGAAAAAACGATATTTATTTGATTTTAAATTAAAAAACTATATGTCAAGAAATAGGTTTTTCATGATTTTGAGAGCGTTGAATGTTCAAAATATTCCTGGCGAAGAAAGTATTAAAAAGGTATGCTCAATAATGGATTTATTTAATAAAACGATGGAAAATATATATTACCCGAGTAAAGAGATGCCAGTGGATGAATCTCTGATTTTATGGACAGGTGGATTACGATTTCGTCAATATATAAAAAACAAGGTTCATAAATATGGAATAAAATTATATAAAGATAAAGATAAAGATAAAGATAAATTTATTTTCAGAAAAAAAACATGTACAAAGCCTTTGTAACCATAATCACTAAATTACATAATGTGAGAAACATAATAACTTAAAATAAGGTTACAAAACCATACCCTCCGTGGTAGATTAAACTGAGTTACGGCAGGGTATTGATTCAACAACAAATATTTTTAGCTGGAATGTACTTGAGAGTTGAGTGTAAATAAAATGCTGTACAAAATGAAAATGCTCGCAATATAAAGGCTTAAAATATAAAATGTATACAAAATAAATATATATATAGAGTAGAATTATACAGTGTTACAGGTAAGTTGCCATTATAATAAGTAGAAATGCAGGTGTAGACAAATAATACTTAAAATAAAACAGAAATTAAAATGATAACAAATGTAAGGTTACACAGAAAATATTAGACAAACTGATAAAAATAAAAATATTTTTGCTATTTATTTTAAAATACAAAATAGGTTTTCAGTTTGGCAGTAATTTAGTTTTCGCAAATAGACATTCAATGATTTTGAACATAAAAACCGATTTAAGTCAGTCAGAGGAGTATCTTTGTTAATACGGTTATACAAGAAGGGTGCCAGAAAATATACAGATCCTTGCGCAAAAGAAGTCCGACATGAAGGAATAGTATAGGCTTCATAGGATCTTCTATTATCTAAGTTGTCAGCACGTCTAGTACAACTGTGCTGTTTTAGGATGATGTTTTTAATAAACAACTGCCGTACGCTCAGTACTTCGGACTCATTGTAGAGGTCAGTGGTTGGGAATCTAAATGGTTTGGAGTGGAGTACTTTTAGTATACCACGTTGTGTTCTCTCTATTTTTAGCATAGTTGTTTTAGACGCACCACCCCATGCTGATATTCCATACGTTAGCAGTGTTTGGCATAAAGTGAGGTAAACAGTTTTGCTAGTGTTATTCTCTTTTAGATGACGTATTTTTTTGAAGACAGGAATAAGCCTTCTTATTCTAGATTTTAATGCTTCAATGTGTTTTTTCCAATTCAGGTTGCTATCAAGTGTTATCCCTAGATATTTTATAGCATTTGTACTAGATAAAGTATTGCAATCACAGCTCTTGGAGCTAGTGACTGGGTTGCAGGAATGAGCTTTTAAGTTAAGGTTAGTTTTAGGCTGACTATTGTTATAAATCGAAAATGTAATATATTTAGTTTTTTCTAGATTTAGTGTAAGCAGATTATTATCAAGAAATTCTATGACTGATCGCATACCATTCTCGGCTGACTTACGCACGTCATCCCAAGTTTTACCTTTGAAAATTATAGCAGTGTCATCCGCAAAAGTAATTATTTTGGCATTTATCAACTTGAAATCGCATAGGCTGTTTATATAAATGAGAAAAAGGGTTGGACCGAGAACAGATCCCTGGGGAACACCAAAATGAATAGCACGTTTGGAGCTGTGAGTGTTATCAATCCTAACTGTCTGAGTACGGCCACTTAAGTAGCTTCTAAAGAGCTCCAGAGGCACTCCTCGAATGCCCAAGGACTCCAGCTTGCAAAGTAGTAGCGGTACTGAAACAGTATCGAAAGCCTTGGCAAGATCCAAAAAGACACCAACACATTTGTGTTTGTTATCAAGATTATATGCGACTTCTGTTACAAGGCTTTCGATAGCGTCCGAGGTTGAACGTTTACGTCTGAATCCATATTGGTTCACAGAAAGTAGATTGTGTTTTTCAAGAAAACCTACAAGGCGGTTATTGATGACTTTTTCAAGTAATTTTGCCAGCGTAGGCAAAAGAGAAATGGGACGGTAATTAGTAATTTGACCACGGTCTCCTGACTTGAAAATTGGTACCACGATAGAGTCCTTGAGTGCTCGTGGAAATTCTCCAGTCAAAAGGCAAGTATTTAATAAGAAGGTTAGTGGGTCACCAAGGGCCCAAAAACATTTTTTTAGAAAAATCGATGTAATGCCGTCCCAACCTGAGGATTTAGTTGTCTTAAGAGAAGTAACAATTTTATAAACTTCATAAAAATCTGTACCTAAAAGCATAAAAGAGTTCAATTGAGTCTGGATAGGTTTATAATTTGCAACAAGATCATCCTGTGTACAATTTAAGCGATTGAGAATTTTTTCAGCAAGGTTTTGGCCAATCCCAGAGAAATAATCATTAACTGAATTGATCGATTCCTGCTTAGTAGGCTTAAGATTTATTAGTTCAGAGTGTGGTTCTGATTTATTGGAATTATTAAGACCTCCTACACGTTTTATAACATTCCAAGTTTTTTTAATATTATTTTTTGCACTTAACAGTTCTGACGAGTCATATTTGTTTTTGAGATTATGGAGAATTTCGTTGCAGTAATTTCTATATCGTTTATACGATATTTCTAAGTCTTTGTCTTTTGGAGATTTTTTGTGGCGACGCTGAAGAATATCTCTGAACCTCATGCAGCGCAAAAGGCCAGGGGTTACCCAAGGTTGGATTATCTGTTTTCTACTAGGTACGTCACGAACTTCAGTACATTTAGTGATAACCTGTGATATTGTTGAGATAAATCTTTCGGTTACTAAATTTGGATCTTTCATCATGTAGAGGGAGCTCCAATCTTCTATAACGAGTAGGGATGTAGCTTTTTGGTAATCAATTTTGTTTATAGTTTTCTTAATTTTGTGGAGTTGTTGTGATAGTGGTACAGCTAAATACAAACAACTGTGGTCGGTGACCGAGGAATCACAAATTCCTGTAGTTACTTTAGTCTGAGATTTAACTATACAGTGATCGTAGCATTTTTTCTCTCGAGTGGGAAACGTATGACTTGGTAGTAAACCATGTATAGCCAATAGATCCAAATATTCATCGGCTTTTTTATCAATGGTACTGTCGCTGATATCAATATTTATATCCCCCAGTATGAAAATGTTTGGTATTGATTTAAGGTTAGATAGTAAATGATCTAATGAGCTCAAGAAATTGGTGATTGAGGTGAAGGATGGTGACCGGTATACGCAAACAAATGCGAATTTGTGACTTATTTTAACTACTAGACAATCAGCTTCCTGGAAATCTGGTTCATATACCGTTACATCTCTGATATTTTTTTTGACATAGGCAATCACTCCACTATTTTGGTTGATATGATTACAGGTGCTGAAGGTCGTATATTGATCAATAGAAGGGAGAGAATCGCTTCCTTTCAGCCAGCATTCGGATAATATTACAAGATCAAAGTCTACCTGTGATCTAGCCATAAGCGTCCCAAAATCGTCGAAGTTTTTATGCACACTTCGTATATTCTGTGATATTATTTTCAAAGAATGATTAGTTCCAAGCTCAAATGTATTAAACGCGTCAGGACTGTCAACAAAATGTGATTCTCCTACGCTGGTATCCTTATCGACGCAGGCAATTATTTCTTCGTAATCATTAGCCATTTTGTGGTTGTGTTACCGATGTCGTACACTTATAAAGTTAAGTCCGTGGCTTTTGTCGGTGAGCGAAATAGAGATAGAACGAAAAATAATTAAAAAATAACAACAAAATACTATTAACATAAGATAAAGTGCAATTTAGTGCAATAAATTTCTTTCACTTTGTTAGAAAATAAAATAAACTAATTAGGTATACAAACATACAAGCAATCTATATAACATATACAATCAGAGAGCTTATAATAATCCTATTATGTTAAAGGTAACAGGTAACAGTGTGGTCTGTTATTTAGAGCTTAAAATAAAACAATTCTTAAAATTACTAAACGAGTGGCTAAAATAACTACCTACCAACTCAACAGGTTTTAAGTTTCATAATGTCATCTTCGCACGTAATGCGAATGTGGGGGCTACCTTCTGACTTGCGGACAAATATTCTACCAAACGAAATCCAACAGAACGAGTATCCGCTCTGCTTCACAAATTCTCGGGCTAAAAAGTACAGTCGCCGGTCTTTATTGGTTAAATTTTCCGAAACATACACCGGTCTGGACTGGCCGGTGATGCCCAAGCCACCAGTGTTGAACTTTGCTAGGTGGTGTGCTTTGTTGTAGCTCTTTATGGAGGCTAAGAACTTGTCTCTCACAAAAACTGTGGTAAAATCAGCTATGATCGGCTTGACACTGGATTTGGTGTTGATTCTGTAGACGTCCTTAATCTCCGAAGCCGTCACAGGAATGTTGAGTAATTCCGCTGTTTTGTGGACAATGGTTTTTAAATCCTCTTTGGTTTCCCTATCGGTCTGTGGGATGTTCCGAATCTCTATACTGGTGGCTCTAGAGTTACGCTCCAAAAGCTCTACCTTGTTCTCAAGCTGTTGAATTTTTGCAGAATATTTTTTTCCTTCCTCTTCTAAGAAGTCTATTCGCTGTAAAGCCGCCTCGTACCTACCAGTCATAAGATCTAGCGATGTTTTAACTTCGTTGATGGAGGTTTATATATGTTAGCCGAATGTAACGGAATCTGCATGAGGATACATTTGTATGCTGGGGCTCAAGATGTTGTAGTGGGTGGGCGTGATCATATAAAAAAAGTATTGCGTCTAAGTAGACTCGTAAAAAAAGAAATCGTAATCGACCTGTCCATAAAATCAGAGATTCATCCACTGTCATCTCTGTAAGTACAGAAAATTATTTAAATGCTGGCCATGCCATTTATGTCGACAACTATTATTCAAGCGTTGATATGGCCAACGAGTTATTAAATAAAAATACATATTTGACTGGCACATTAAGACAAAACGAAAAAGGAAATCCAAAAGAGGTAATAAACGCCAAACTACAAAAAAACGAAGCGTGTATTATGCATAATGACAAAAATGTAACAGTAACAAAATGGCAAGACAAAAGAGATGTCTGTTTCGTCAGTTCCGAACACAATAGCGAATACATCCACACAAAAAATAAATATGGAAACGATTCCTTCAAACCTAAAGTGCAGGTTAAATATAATAAATTTATGAGATCAGTCGACAAGCACGACCAAATGTTAAATTATTATTGTGCTGAACATAAAACCTTAAGATGGTATAAAAAAGTAATTATCCACATCATGCAGGTTCAGTTAATAAATTCTTTTTTCCTATATAATTTAAACAGAGAAAGAAAGACAAGTTTGTATGATTTTAGATTACAAATTATTGAACACCAAAACCAAATTAAACCAAATTATTGAACCTAATTCAGAGATCATTCGACCGTCACAACCGGGTAGAATTCATTTGCCGGAACATTTGCCAAAGAGAAATGGCAAAACAATGAGAAAACGATGCAGGCTTTGCTTTAATGTGAACAAAAAAAAGAGTCGAAGTATTGTTTGGCTGTCCGGACTGTCCCGGTTTTCCTGGATTATGCCTGGAATGTTTTAGAGCATTTCACAATTATTAATCGTTCTGTTGTATAGATAGAACGCTCTAGCCACTGCACCATGGAGGTAAAAAAAAATGATATACTTACCAATTTTAAACATTTATTATCAATCAGGTACAATGACAATGTAATGTACAATGTAATGATCACAATGATTAATCAGTTCTAACATGTAAAACAACAGCTCAATCATTAGAGTAAGTAATTTTGTTTTTCCTATGAAACAAATATCCTTAAATATCTAACTTTCATTTACCTACCCCTTATCATCCTTCCTTTTCTTACAATATATAGGTACCTATCTAAGTAGGTAGGTAAAAATAATTTAAGTACCTATGCCTACGTAGGCATAGGTACCTACTTAAATTATTTTTTAAGTAATTCTATTATATTTTGCATAACAGCATATCTTTCAGCAATGTTCAATCGGAGTAATTCATTGGACACAAATTGGCCAAAATATTTGCAGCCGTGTATATCATGAATTTTAATAGTTGAAATCGCGCAAAATAGCGAAATAACATTACCGGGGGCCAACGACGCGCTAGATGCGTCATCATTCAGGAGGGCCAACGACGCGACTCGCGCGTCATTAAATTTTGTATGGGGCCGGGGCGGAAAGGTTCGAAAAATGAAGGTGGCAAGGAATAGGTTAACTTGACAAGTATGTGTGATTTTCTCACTTTTTTTGTTTGTATAATGTGGGTGACATTAATATTATTAAAACTCAAGCCTTTAATTGCAGATGCCTTCTAACCTCCGGGCATGGTCGCAGGTCCACACTATTCATGAGGCACAGGGACTCACTTTCAAAAGCGTTATAATTGTCAAGACCGTCAAACAGAAGACACCACTGCACAGCAGCGTCTCCCACGCAGTCGTTGCGATCACAAGACACACAAACAGCTGTGTATATTACACAGCCCGTCGTGAAGATGATGCAACGGCTCAGTTCATCCAAAGGGCCTTGTCCGCCACGCCCAGTCAGATAAAAGACTACAACATCAATATGGCGATCCGCAGTCGGAACCTGGTGGTCGCGGACGCTTTGCTGGACGTCGTGGACGACGAGTCGCCGGGGTCGTTCGGGGGGTAGTGTAGTAGTACAGTAAAATAAAATAAGCGCGAGGGTAAATTTGCACGAAACACGAAACTGACGAAAGAAAATAATGATAACAAAAAATTGTGACTAAATTAAATTGAACTTTGTAACAGTGTACCTAGCAATAGGATAGACAAATAAGAAAAAAAAAAAAAAAAAAAAAAAAAAAAAAAACCCCCGGGCATGTAATGCTTGTTGGCAAAGGGCTCATCGGCAACCACCACTACCTGCAGAAAGTGGATCCAGATTATCCATAACAAGTACTGCCAGCACTGATAATGAGGACATACCGCCAGAACCAAACCCATTCCAAATACAAGAATACCAGTGTTGCACTGTTACCTAGGTAACAGTGCACGTATGCTGAGTCAGAGTCCTAGTTAACCCAATTTTTGTTTATTTATTTATTTTTATCTTACCTGTTAGTGTACTTAATTCTTAAGGGTTAATAAATTATTTTTCTTTCTTTTTTTCATTCATCAGTGGATCCAGCTCTGTAGTGCAGCCTTCCAGTTCTGCCAGCAGAGATTGAAAATGTTCTCCGAGAACCAGTCGTAAGCCTTACATTGGACGGATATAGTCGCACTCCAGATACCACTACTCATTGTTTTGTTACAGAGTGTATGAATCGTGAAAGAAAACGTGTGCCACTTCAAAGAAAAAAAATCGAAAATAAATTCTTGTTTTTTATTTTATTATTTTGTGATGGTATTACTATTCTAATGGCAACATTTCCATGACCCCGCTTACAACTTTTGACCTTCGCAAAACACTAACCTGATTTTATGCCTGCCAATTTGGATACTGTTGATACGGGACATGGCTGCTTCTGCTAGGAGTTGTTGTGTTTCAAAATGTGGTAAATCGCGTAATAAAATATAAGTGAAAAGTGATTCATATTCTTGTTTTATTTTTAATATACCTACCCTATTAGCTACTTCTGTTAGTAAAATGCAGGCAAAATTAAGGGGATAACAAAAATATTTGCCAGCCACAGGATTGAACCCGCCGAGCCACGGAAATTACGAAGTTTGAGTCACATAACTTCAGATGGTGTTGCATCGTTTTATTTTACTGATATCACCCTATATATAAGTTGCTCTATGGTGAAGAACATTTAGATTTATTTAATGGGGAATTTCTTGCTGAATTTGAATTCGTAACCGAATTCAATCAGGTTCATATGACTGAAATGCTTGACTTATTACGGAGGGATGTAAATATCACCATAGAATTTTGAAAAAGTTGAAATCATGAATAATACTACTTATCGGCACTGGACAGGCTTGACTGTTTTAAACGTTTTGGCAATACTAGCTTGCATACCTCAATTGTCCAATTTATGTAGAAAACCTAAAACTGCACTTGGTATGTATTTAATTAAATTAAGAACTGGAGAACCTTTTCGACGCATTGCCTCTTTATTTCGTTTGTCAACGTTTACAGTCTGCAAGTATGTAAAGAAGACTCGTGGCTGCTTATTGCA
The DNA here is from genome assembly GCA_932527185.1 of Ecliptopera silaceata. Taxonomy (NCBI): domain Eukaryota; kingdom Metazoa; phylum Arthropoda; class Insecta; order Lepidoptera; family Geometridae; genus Ecliptopera; species Ecliptopera silaceata. The sequence continues at coordinate 1,820,714 of OW052210.1, forward strand.
ATCATATGTACCATTACATTTGAGTATTAATAATATCCTAAGAGCGAGCTTTCACTACAGATCTTTTGATTCCACAGGGTCTCTTTGGCACACAAGAAAGTAATGTTATAGTTATATTTGATGGCTCATATATGTACTAGATATAGGTATCGGTATCTATGTATTTCGTATCTGTGAATAAAGTAGTATTGAAATGGCCATCTTTTTGTTTACTTCATACTATATAAAGCTCAATTACCACTCACTGACCTATAGAGTTGTTCTCCTAATTTGCAAGAGTCATTCAATTATCTATTCCAAAAATACCCTGAATTTAACGGCAAAGAGAAGATGTATCCTGTCTCACAATGGGTAAAAAACGTGGATGACAATGCAAAGACTTAGCGAAGGGCTTTTCGTAAATATGGTGAGTAGTATTTTAGTAGGTAGGTATTTAGACAGGTTGTGTTTCTTCCGAAGAAGGGCCTTCAACCTCGCACCGTGCTCGCGATGTCGAGAGAGCTGGAACATCGAAAAAACGGACTGTGTCTAGCAGCTAGCACAGCGATACTCCATCCCCACCCTCAAGAAGCGGAAATCCTGCGTGGCTCCATCTGTTTCTAAGAAACCATCGCTCTACGAGCTGTTTAGTTCAGAAAGTGAAGAGTCTAGCAGCTAGCACAGCGATACTCCATCCCCACCCTCAAGAAGCGGAAATCCTGCGTGGCTCCATCTGTTTCTAAGAAACCATCGCTCTACGAGCTGTTTAGTTCAGAAAGTGAAGATGAGGAAGCTAAAAAGCGAGCAGATAAGAATGGTAATTATTCTATGCACTCTTATCTATTGAACAGCCAAAAGCTTACACCCAACACATCGAAACAAGGGAAATACTACATCATACTGAAAACAATTAAACCCAATAGACTAACATGCTTACATTTATAGAGAACATTGTGGCAACATTGTGGCGTTGTGAAAAAACACGGCAACACAACTGCAAATCAAGACGTCAAAAATAGCGCGTGCGTCTCAAAAGAAAACTTAAAAAACGATAAAAAATGTACTTTCATTGTTAAAAACGACTGAAATACATGATCCTGATGATAGTGCACCCTCAGAGCTATTATATTCGTCCTGAGACTGGCCAGAGCTGTGGAATAAGTCTATTACCACAAGGATATTTACCACAATTTGTGAGTTAGGATAGTAATAAGACATCTTCTAATGCACATTAATTTATTTGGAATAATTATTTAAATATTATATGAATTATGACATTGTTATTCCTTAAATCTAATTAATATGAATGTATCAAGTGTTTCTCTAATTGACGTACCTACCAAGAAGGTGAATATGTTATCGTAAAATATGATGCCAAGTATTATCCTGGCCAAATAACAACCATTGACAAAAAATCCTTTTTAATCTGTACCATGACAAAAGGTAACAAATTTTGGAAGTGGCCAGAGAAAAAGGACGAAAACTGGTACACAGACGATATGGTGGTGAAGAAAATCAATGAACCCAAATTGGTAACAAAGAGGGGACACTATGACGTTCCAGAATTACATGACGACGTGTCTGATTAAAGTTACTTTGTTACTTTTAAGCATTTAATAACATTTATATACTTATTAAACACATCTTTTGTAAAAAATAATTGTCTTTTTTAATTCTTATTTTGGTAGTTTTTTTTTCTAGTGCAACTGGCAACTCTTGTGTTATTGCCCTCTTCTACGATGTTGATAGAATGATTAGGCGGGGTTTCTTTATGAATGGGGTCGTTCTGTATGGAGATATAGGCCAAACGGTCACGCGTCACAAATTTACCCCAAATCCAGTAAAACTTTGTGCCGCATTTTGGACGGCCATAAAAGCAAGAAAATAAGAGTATTCGTGGATATTTCTAAATGAATATACACATTTATAGATATAGATTCCAGTAAGGGTTTAAAATAAATATATACACAAAAAAACAAAAAAATATTCTCAAAAAATATAAAAATCTGTCACAAAGTCACCCCCGCTTACGGTATATGTATGTAACGAATGTCAATTTTTTAACATTCGCGAATGCGAATGCGGATACGAATATCTGTCGTCAATATTCGCGAATGCGAATGCGAATATTCAATTTCGAATTTGGCGCCATTCATCTATATCATTATTTTGACAGCTTAGATGGCGTGCGCGTGCTAGTCACATCTAATTCCGAGCTTTGTCTATGATTGTCTATGTCATTGTCTATGATTGATCGACATCTACGGAACGTGTCGATGCCATATATTATGACATATCGAAACATTGTTAACAAACGCGAGTTTTTGAGGTTATGTAGGTTATGCATTTTTGTTATCAAGATGAGTAAATCAACTTCAAGTGCTATTTGGACATATTTTACGCTTTGCGATGCTGAGCGAGGAAAATGTAAAATTTGCAATAAAGAATATTCACGAAAAGGCAGAACTACAACGGCTATGAGAAATCATTTAAAGTCGATGCATACATTCGAATATTCGGAATTAGAAAAGTGCGAAAAAGAAAAACAGGACGCAGTGAATGCAAAGGCATCAACATCCCACAAATTTAATAAATCGGAGGTTAAACAGATGTCGCTTCAAGAGTGTGTTGATAAAACCAAACAGTGGGATAATAAGTCTATGAGATCTTTGGCCGTTGACAAATCAATAAGTGAGATGATTGCGTTAGAAGACCTTCCATTTAGCTTCGTCGAAAGTGCTGGGTTCGTAAGACTAGTGAATCACCTATGTCCGTCCTATAATATAAAGTCACGTCAGTATTTCACTTCTTTTATTTGTGAAGAATTATATGGCAAAGTAAGCAAAAAAGTTCTAGAATTGCTGAAATCTTTTGAAAAAATGTTAGCAAAGTCGTAAATCAAAACTCATACTTATATATATAGTACATAAATAAAATAAAATTAAACTGAACTGAACTAAATTATAAAATTACCTAATTAAAATAAATTGATTTAAACATTAGTAATACTTTTTTGCTTCCCATTATTTACTGACCGATTAGTTCTTGCACTGTCAATTTGACTTATCCACTGACCAATATGGTAATTAATTACTGACAAGTCTATTCTACCTTCTTATTCGCCTTTCACTTACTAAGCTATTGACAACCATCTTATATTATTATTTACTTGCTTCAGGAAAATATGTTATAAAAAAATGGAATTCGACTAGAGATGCCTGGATACGAACATTGAGTGAGAAAAAGAAATTGAAGAAATCTGGAGCTGCTGCCTCAAATACCAAGCCTTACGTCCCTGCTAATGACAACATCACGGAAACAGTAGAAAGTAATAAAGACAACGAAGATGAACCTGATCAGATTACGGAACAAAGTGGTAGTGACAGACAAAAGGAAAGACAAAATTTAGCCCCGCCGCAACGCAAGGCAATCAAAAGAAATGTGAATGAAGTAGACGCCAAAATGATTGAATACATGAATGATCAGTTAAAAAAAAGTAAAAATGAGTTTGAAGATCCCAATTTATCGTTCTTCAAAGGTATTTTGCCGCAACTGGCTTCACTTAATGGCGATCAAATTTTAGAATTTCAGTCTGGAGTGATAAACCTTTTACAAAATATTAAAAGTAGAAGATATGGTCAGTCAAACTACGAGTGGCCTCCATATTCACAAAGTTCTAGCACTCCTCACTACCACACCCAAGGTTATTTTAGTAGGCCACATCATCTTGACTCTACACCATCAGTAGAAGGTTCGCCATCAGTAGAATCTACATTCAGCCAGGAGTCAGACTTGCCAGATCTGTCTATGTTTTGAAATAAATCTTCATTTTTGTAAACCTTTTTGTCATTTTAAATTTTAATTGATAATAACAAAAATTAAAGTTCTTACCTTAAAAATATCGCTAGTTTTACTTCAGGGCACAAGCTTTTCCTCCAGTTTGTGTCTTTCTTTTTTAAATCCTTTTCTAATCGTTTAAGAAGGTCATCAAAAGTAGACGTCGTCATTCGGAAATAAGTAAAAAATTTAGATTCGTCTTCTTTCAGCTGACGCACAACAGCACCACGACAAAATCTTTGCCTTAATAGTGGATGTATCCAATAACGCCGGGGCTTCCTCCGCCGCAGACGACGATAGTACCAATACAACACGACAACGTCCATTCTCGTAGAAAGTAGGCGATACACTGAAGAACGAAAGTCCAGTAGCGTCGGATCTGTTAAAATCGGTCCTGTAAATGCTGTGTGAATATTACCTCCAGTAGCGTCGGATCTGTTAAAATCGGTCCTGTAAATGCTGTGTGAATATTACCTCCAGTAGCGACGGATCAGTTAAAAAGGATCCTGTAAAACGGATGTTCTATGTGTACGCGCCCTCACTGTATACATCAAGATGCTTACTGCCTTCATTCCATAACAAACCGACATTATAAAATAAATTGTATAAATATGATGAGATACGAAACATTCATACCGATACCCGATAGCGGCATGTTATCATTACTACACTCGAGAGCAATGAATCCGGGTCACTTAAAGAATCCTAAAAATCTCGGAAACTAAAAATGCTAGGTTAATGCAATAAATTGTATTTAATAGACAATGTAATACTCCTTAAATGAAGGTATTAAAACTTCTTAGTTATTGTAAAGTTATATCATAAAAAAATCAAATTTGAAAAAGGGCCACTTTCGAAGATGGAACTACGAAATTACAGCATTTGGTTTTGCTTTTGTTTGTAATCCGTCATTTATGTGGGTACATAAACCATGTTGATAGTGCTCTATATTCATTATTCAAGCTGAAATTATGTCGCTTACGCCTGAAGAATGCACCAGAATACTTACAATGCTGGAAACCGGCCGGAGTCAGCGCGATACAGCCAGGACTGTCGGTGTGTCGCTGTCAACAGTACAAAGAGTTCTCCGACGTTACGAAGAAACTGGTTCTAACCTACGCAGACCAGGAACGGGCAGAACCAGGTGTACCACAGCACGAGAAGACCGATACTTGGTGAACACCATGCTTCGAAATCGCTTTCTCACAGGAACTGAACTCGCCAATCAGTTTCGACGCCTCGGAGGAAGTAACCCAAGTGCATGGACAGTAAGACGTCGGCTTGCTGAATCTAACTTAAAACCCCTTAGACCTGCAAACGGCCCTAAACTGGAGCGTGGGCATCGTATTTCGAGACTAAGATATGCCCAGAGCCACGTAAATTGGAGTATTGAAGATTGGTCAAAAGTTATGTTCTCCGACGAATCAAAATTTATGCTCTACAAGCACGATGGAAGACACAGAGTGTATCGAAGACCAGGGGAAAGATTCAAGCAAGCATGCATCGAAGAAAAAGTAGCCTACGGTGGTGGGTCTGTACTTGTGTGGGCCGGAATTTCTTCTGAAAGTCGCACAGAGCTGGTGATCATAGAAAACGGCTCTTTAACTAGCGTAAGATATGTGGAAGAAATCCTCAATGATCACGTTGGTCCATTTATGGTCAATTTAGGTGAGGATGCTATATTTATGCATGACAATGCCCGACCTCATACAGGTAGGATTGTGAATGACTACCTTCAAGAGATGAACATTACTCGTATGGAGTGGCCAGCGCGCAGCCCGGATATCAACCCGATCGAGCATGCTTGGGACGAGCTAGGCAGATGCGTAAAACAACGAAACCCTCCCCCAATCACGCTTCGTGAGCTCGAAATTGCTCTCACAGAGGAATGGGAGAATATTCCCCAAAATCGTATAAGGAACTTGGTGTACAGCATGCCAAACCGCGTAAACGCAGTAATGGAAGCACGAGGAGGCAATACGAAGTATTAAAATTCAAGAAAATCGTAATAAAGTTCAAAAATTTCATGTTTCCTATTTTTGTTTTAAGGAGAGATCAGCAGTTTTTTTCTTTATGTAATTTTGTGTTAATAAAATGTATGGTGACTCATATTTTTTTTATTTTCATTTAAGGAGTATTACATTGTCTATTAAATACAATTTATTGCATTAACCTATCATTTTTAGTTTCCGAGATTTTTAACATTCTTTAAGTAACCGGGATTCATTGCTCTCGAGTGTATTAAAAACCAAACAAACGAGAAAACCAAAGCGTGAGAGCACCTTACTCAGTTCACAAAAGTTAAAAAACTGTCGTCCAGACATACTAAGTGGCTGTGGGTGCATACTCTTGCATATTCTATGCCTTCTTTTGCTCGATGGGGGCCAGCAGGGCTTGAGCACGGGGAGCCTCAACCCAGAATTGTACGGGCTACTAAGTGCAGGGGATGTCCTTAATGTTCCAGGACATCCGCCTAAGAGAAGGGTTCACAACAATCACCAACAGAGCCGCGGTAAATACTAACTGGGACCAACTGGGATCAGACGACCTAGAAAACTCATCCACGCAATCTCCTTAGACGAACCTTCCGTCAGCGCCCAAGAAACAACGACTATCACTGAAACAACCAGCGAGTCTAAGACAGAAGGAAACGAAGAAAATTCAAGCCGATCAACTCAGAGCAGCGACCGCGAAAGCATCAATGAAGGGAACGACACACTGGATTGCTCAATAGGGCAAAGAAAATATAACACAACAAGAAATAAATCAAGTCCTTGGAAAGTGATCGCTAAGCATACAGGACAAATGCATTACCATCTCATTTATATCTCCACTGCAAAAAATTGGGGGCATAATTCGAAACTTGGAAAAGCTATACGATCCGATGAATACAAATGTTCACAAATCGCATGTATTCATTGCCTGTTGGAGTACATTACTGCCGGTCTTCATCGCGTCACACTTAGGTACTTCGACTACAAGGCTCAACACGAGCAACAATTCACGGAGGACTGGATTTCAGAGCTACTCTCACCAGTGAAGACATATTATACGAAGATACGGACCGTACTTGATCAGCGTTCAATCCAAAACAATGACACTGGAAATGAACAGGCAGCCGTTCCACAACAGGAAATGGAACATCAAATGAATACAGGGTGATTGGTAGATGGATGCAAAGCTGAAAAGGGAAGGTAGTCTAGACCATTTAGAACCATTTAGGCCATAGTTATGTTAGGCGAAGTCCGACCATTTTTTTTTTTTATCGATTTATTTTTGTTTTTGCTGATAACACCCAAATTTGTACACTTAATTGCATATAACTGCCACTTTGATTGATAAAGGTTTTTTTTTAATTTTTTTTTCAATATAAGTAATGTGTAAGCAATCTAAAAAATCATGGTTAAACCATGATTTTTTAGATGGCTTACGTTAATTGTTAGGGAGCACTTAAACAACTGCTTCCCAAACAGCTGGATCGGTAGAGATGGGCCCATCCCTTGGCCCGCTCGGTCACCCGACCTGACCCCGTTGGACTTTTTCGTGGGGTCGAGCCAAGGAACTAGTATACACTAATGTAGACCAATCACCCTGTATAATATCAGGACAACTTAAAGGAAATCTCACATTACCTGTAGATCAACATAATATAAGGGTCATGTACAGGCTTCTATAGGCAGCTTCTCATATATATGAAGGATACCTATTAATCGAAATTAAGATTCCACTCTTGAGCAGTAATGTATTCGAATACATCACTCATTACATGTACATTGACTGTACAGGGACGATTCAACGCTGCAACAAGACGTAGCCAACTTATCAGCGAAAATCAAAACCTTGTGCTACAACTATGTCAAAACAAAGCTTTTGACAAAAGGGAAGCTACACGACTATTTTGCGGAACGCCTGAAGGGTTGCCGTTCAGTTCAACAGAAACTTCGGTGAAAGACTTAAAACAGCACTACTGGTTGCCAAGACACTGGTATTTCAGGAATCAGTAATCCAAAGACTAGAGCTCTACCAGAATCCCGATGCCGCAAACCCATAAGTAATAGAGAGCAGCTACTCGAGAACGTAAGTGACTAAAAAATTGGCACAAGATACAAAAAACCATTTCATTGGTAAAACAGAAACTGTTGGCGGCCAGACACCCACAGTGAAATGAAATGCTTGCAGTCAAGACTGGAATGTGTGAATCAGTGTCACGAAACTTATGATCTGGCTATGCAGAAAGTGATTTATAACAAGAACTATATGAATATGAGTGCTCTGTGTTAAAATTTAACACTATGAGTCTGCGCACCCATCATTAGCAATACATTACCACAGTAGCTTAGATTTGCAGACCGAGCTAGACAATGATGATCCTAGCATGTCACTAAGGGAGTTAGTCAGGGATCGATTCTTGGACCTCTTCTATTTATTCTAATGATCAATGATATGCCATCAGTTATCAAACACGCTAAATGTCTGCTGTACGCAGATGACTTAAAGTTGATATTGGAAATAAGATCCGAGGCCGACTGTTTGAACCTCCAACGTGATGTGGACGCGATTTACCAATGGAGCGTAGCAAATAGAATGGAGTTTAACACATCTAAATGCTATGCTATGACTTTCGGTCGAATGTGGTGCCCACTCATGTTCCAGTATACACTAAATGGAATTCACATCACAAGATCCACAGTGATACGAGACTTGGGTGTGACTTTTGACCGAAAATTAACTTTCCACGACCACATTATTTCGGTTGCAAAGGAGTCTTTCCGCAGATTGGGTTTCGTGCTTCGAAATGTTCGTGACTTCCGGAGTGACCACGTCGTTAAGCTAATATTTCACGCATTGGTTCGAAGTAAACTCGAAGCTAGCTCATGTATATGGCATCCGCATGAGAGTACCTACGCACTTGTGTTGGAAAAAGTCCAAAAAGCTTTCCTTCGCTTTCTATATAAGCGCCGACATGGATACTACCCATTCATGTATCCCACTAAGTTTCTTCTCGGCTGCTTAGGTTACAATAGTTTGGAAGTAAGAAGAGCTAATGACCAGTTGGTAACCATGCTAAAAATTCTTTATGGAAAGATAGATTCCCCTGATCTACATAATGAACTATCTCGTTTCTACGTCCCTAACAATTACTGTCGTAGCAGGAGGCATAGGTTGTTCTCGGAGCCGTTTTGTCGAACGGTTGCGCGCGCTCAGTCCCCTATCCCACGAACACTCTCTGCACTAAACGCCCTCCTGGACGCAAGGCCTGATCTTGATGTGTATGTGGATGGATGGAAGACGATGCTGTCAGAATGCCTAAAATTCTGCGAAATGAATGTGTGAATCTTTGTGTGAATGTACCTATTTCAGTTGTAATGGGTACATTCACACAAAGATTAATAGATAATTAATAGATAATTATTTGGACATTGTTATTACTTATTTCTATTTGTAACACAATTTTACTTGACAGTTTTATGACAATTTTATGATTATTTTATTTTTAATTAAGTATTATTTTGTTATTTTTATTTTTTATTTTTTAATTTTTCTGTACTTTTTCCGTTTTTAATTTTATCAATCTTGTCAAATAACTCTATTTTCTATTATTATTATTTTATCTTTTCCGTTCCCATTGTATAATGTGTTTTTTAATTTTTAATTGTTTATACTATTGCTATTTTAATTTTTAATTTCGTCTGTGGCGCGGACTTCTCGTGTCCGCTATCACATTGTGCACATCTGTTAACGGACACGAGAAGTCCGCGCACACATGCGTCGTTTATTATTGACCGTTTGACTGCTAAAATTATTCCTTTCCTCCTCTAACTTGCACAATGCGTAGGGGTAATGATAAGGATGGCACAACGCCACATGCTTCGTCTCTAAACACCATCATCGACAATTGTTTGATTTTACAAAAGTATCGTTTCATTCTCGTAACCGCGCCGGTATTGCAATATTCCAAATCCTTTGAATACGTTGTTTTGTGTTGTTTTTGTGCTAGTAATTCGCTGTGAACATGAGTGGGTAAGTAATAAACAGTTTTTTGTTCATAGATTGTGTATTTGATTAAGATTTTAGACCTAAATATTTATTTTAACAAACATCGGCCGGAATTTTGTGACGCCATGCCAATACATTTTCGCTTGTTAAAAATACTAAAAACAAAAATGATAGCTATCTGTTGGCATCATGGATATTGTTATGTATCTTGTTATTGTTACAAAGCCTAAATTTCATAAATATCACAGGGTATTTGCGCAAAATTGAAATAAAAAAACACGAAGACTTTATGTGTCCTTGCCACAGACAGGGGATTTAGGGTCAACCGCCATTTTTTTGTGTTTTGGTCGGATGAAAGACTAAACATGGATAAGACTAGTAGTCCGGTCAAATTAGACCACATAATAAGAGTAAAGCTACATTAATTCCCACCAAGCTGAAAATCAGTATGAATGTTTAAAATATGTTTCTGACAAATGTTTTTAACAAATTTTTTGTAAAAAAAAATCCAAACAGGGGTGTTTGGATTTTTTTTTTACAAAAATTTGTTGTTCGCGATTTACAATAAAACGGTAAGTTTTTCATTAAAATACTTCAGACAACAATTGTAGATCATAAAATTATCTACAAAAAATGTTTAAATACTTTTTTTCTACGCGTGTGGACTATATCGTGTATTCAATTTTAATGTTTTTTGTGATGTATTTTTTGTAGGGTTTTTTTTTGCGTTTTGTAACATTGTTCTATTTTTGCGTTTTTTTTTGCATATTTCTTTGTGCTTTGTGCTTACATAGTATATTTTTGGTCTTTAGACGTCCTCGTACTAGGGGTCCGAGAAGGGGAAGGGGTGTGCGTGTCCGAGGTGGACAAGGAAGATCAGGTGGATCGCCACTGGTGGTGGAGGTGGTGGATGCAGGTGGTGGTGCTGGAGTGGCTTTGGATCGCGGTGGGTCTAGTAGGCGCCGTGGAGGGTGTGCAAGCCGCGCCACCCGACACGAGCGCCCAGGACCTCGCAGTATTGACGAGTTAGTTTATTTGCTTTTAACGCTTTCTCTTATTTTTAACCGACTTCGAAAAAAAGTGGAGGTTCTATGTTAGGCTGTTCGGCTTTCAGTCTTTCATAGAAAGTCGATTTTTACATTTATTATTATAGATTACATTAAATTGTTTTACATTTCAGGCTTACGATGTGTGACATTGATGAGTTGCCTGAGGGGCAGGGCCTGGAAACAGCCTTGCACCCAAAAAGAATGCGCATTTGGCGACCGTACGTAGTTTTATTTCAGTATGTTTATTATAATACTAACTCCTAGAAAGTTTTAACTTTTGTTTTAATGTCTACATAGATCAATGGAAGCAGGAACATCGCGGTCGGTGCCATCACCAATACCATTGGTGGCACCTCCTTTACCATCGCCATCACCATCACTGTATTCAGTGCCTTCACCAGCAATGTAAGTTAAAGAGTCTTCTTACAGCAAACTCTAGTTTCTGACTGCGGCTTTGCACACATTATTCTATGGAAACATTTAAATGTGACTTTCACATTTATAATATTAGAGTGATGATGTGAAGTGTAGATAAAAAAGATATGGATACAACACTTGGTTTTGTTCTAGGTTTGAGGAATGCCATAGTGTGGCGTGGGAGTTTGACTCTCCGAGCCCAGCACCTGCCTCTCCGAGCCCAGCACCTGCCTCTCCGAGCCCAGCACCTGCCTCTCCGAGCCCAGCACCTGCCTCTCCGAGCCCAGCACCAGCCTCTTCGAGCCCAGCATCTGCCTCTCCGAGCCCAGCACCTGCCTCTCCAAGCCCGCTCGCTTCTCCGATGCGGCATCTCCCACCTCCGCCTCCTCACCGTCGCCCTCAGCAATTAAGAACCGAGGACATAATTACCCTCATCAATTATGGTAAGTACGTATTTTAGCTTGGCTTAGAGCTATGGCCAGACTTCTGGTTTTTACCAGATTTGAAACCAATCTATCATTTGTTACAGGAAGCGAAGAGGACTCGGAAGACAGTGATGACGAGGGAGACGTGGATTTTGGGATTCCAAGGGTGATCCGGAGTTTATTGGAAACACCCTTGGACGAGGATGAAAATACGCCCGCCGCTGACCCAGAGCTCGCCGCTGACCCAGCGCCCACCGCTGACCCAGAGCTTGCCGCTAACCCAGCTCCCGCCGCTGACCCAGAGCTCGCCGCTGATCTTACACCCGCCGAAGTTCCTGCAACGGCGACGGACCAGCCTTGGAGTTGGTATGAATTTGAATGGAAAGAGTTTCCGGAACCTCAGATTCCAGCTGAACTGAGACGGGAAACGTTTTCCCAAATCAATGTGGGTCCGACAACTCCACGTGACGACTCGTATGACATTTTCATTGACATATGGGATCGGCAAATCATGGAGCACATAGTCTCGGAGACAAATAGATATGCTCAGCAGATGGCAGACCAAATGTTCCGGAACAATTGTCTCCATCCAACCAGCCGCATCGCCAGGTGGACTGACGTCACTACCGACGAACTTTACGTCTATTTCGGCATAGTCCTGGCGATGGGGGTGGTGATAAAGACCCGAATGGAGGAATACTGGTCTTCCACCCCTGACATATTCTATACTCCCGGTTTTAGTGCACACATGTCCATCGACAGGTTCTTGTTATTAAAAAAATGTTTACATTTTAATAATAACGACGACATGTGTGCATTAGAAATGGGAACCTCCGAGGCGAAATTATTTAAGATAGAACCAATAGTGTCGCATCTGCAAAAAAAATTTCAGGATTTATATACGCCCGCGCAGAACATTTCACTAGACGAGAGTCTTTTGATGTGGAAAGGCTGGCTCGAAATGAGCCAGCTTATCCCAAATAAAGCCGCAAAAAAAGGTATTAAAACATACGAAATTTGTGAATCTCAAACCGGCTATCTATGGCGGTTTGAGATTCACGCATATAAAAAGACCACGCCGCAAGACAATGAAGACCCTCTTGCAGCGTCGACTCCTTCCATTGTGTTGCGGCTATTACAAGGTCTTGAATATAAGGGGTACACTTTGTGGATGGATAATTTTTATAATTCTCCGTGTCTCGCTCGGCGGCTGAAATGTCTGGGCGTTGACTGTGTAGGAACCCTGCGGACCGATCGCAAGTTCGTTCCGCAGGCCCTACACCATCTCACGAAAAGAAATATGCGCCCAGGCCAGATTACTGGCCTTAGCTCGGGGGACGTTGACATCATGGTATGGCGAGATAGCAATAGGGTAGCAATGATCTCGACATACCATGGAAACCGTCGGCAGACCCTCCGAGGATCCACCAAACCCACCCTGATATTAGACTATAATATCATGATGGGTGGGGTGGATAAAAAAGACCAGCTTCTCGCCATGTACCCCGTCGAGCGGAAACGATCAAAGGTCTGGTACAAAAAACTCTTCAATAGGCTTCTAAACATATCCGTCCTCAACTCTTATATAATCCATCGTCACTCTTCTCCTATCTCCCATCGTAACTTCCGTTTGACACTTATTAAATCACTTCTAGCTAAGCATTCCTGTCGTGCTGTCCCATCTCTTCCGCCTGCACCGACACAAAACATAACCCACCACTTGAAAGAGTACGGGTTGGGCCCAAGAAGCAACCAACACAAGCGACGGCAGTGCGTGATCTGCAAGAAAAAAATTAAAACGTTTTGTGACGGTTGCAAAAAAACCGTATGCCTTCCCTGTTTCCCAGCTCTTCATTCCTAATTATATTGTATAATTATTTATATATATTTCTTAATTATATTCTACATTCTATGTATGTATCTATTCTATTGTATCTATAATCTCTTCTTTGTACCACACCTTTGATCGTTTTGAAATTGTTCATCCCAGACAGAGTGGAGACCACGACTCGGCAAACGTAGTGTAGGACGCCCTCCGGCCAGGTAGGATGATCGCTAATCGTAGACTACATTTTATTTTATAGTTTTATACCTGTATAAAACTCATTGACTGAAATTACATTCAATACACATGACTAGAGATGTCGCCACTGCTAATACTACAGTATATATTTTATAGTGTTAAAACACACCTAGGTATTTCATTAGAAATAGAAAAACTTGCTAAAAGTTACGGTTCCGGCAGGATTCGAACCTGCGTAGGTACATTTTTTTTTTGCCAAAAGATCTCGTCTAGTGCAATGTTTCATTTTCATCCAGTGAATGCCTCTGTAATTATAATTTTATTAGCTAATATTTATTTAGGTATATTAGCTAATATTTATTTATATTAGCTAATATTAAATCATTTATAATTAGTATTAACTAATCGTAGACTTTGTAATTTATTTTCACTTTATGTTCAACTTCAAATGCGACACTATTGGTCTTATCCATACTAAGGTATCATGCAACTTTTTCCTTGTCTGTTGAACATAGCTTTAGAAGTCCGATTTTGTAGCGAAATCCTTCCTTTTGGTTGTTGATTTTAGAAATGTTTTACTAGGGCCACATGTCTTTTTTTTTTCTTATCGATTTCTAAATATCATCTTACTGTAGTATGATACTTTGTATTTCAAATAAATGCAACAGAATTTATCTTGTGATCCAAACTTTAGGAGGATCTTTTTTGCGCTTACTTTCAAGTGCTTTGTTTATTGTTCGATTTCTCGTAAACTAAATATTTTTAACAGCTGAAACTTCGTCTGTGACAAGTTTATGAACCAAACTATGGTATAAATTAATACCCTAAACCACTTGACCTACAGTATTCTCAGAATCGAAGTATAAACACGACCCATTTTTTGCCCGGCGCCCGGACCGCTCGGAATGACTGGTGTATTTGTAAGCCTAGTTTTACAAAAAAGAAGTATGAGGAGGTGTGCTTTTTTTATTTTTTTTGTGTGTATGTATATATTATTGTAAATAAAATAAAAACTTTTTATGCAAATAATTCGTTTTTTAATTAATTATCACGACTTTTGTTCAATAAACTGGAAAAAATTCGCTCAACCTGATTTCAAGTTGGTATTATTAATACATTGCAAGGTAAAACAAAACTAAAACATTTTAAATGTATTAGCTTATTTCATGACAATTTCAACGATATAAGTATTACATAGTAGCTCCCTACAAAACTTTAGAGATAACGTCATTTTAATCACACGCGCCGTTCTCCCGCGCGGTTCCTAAAATTGCCGTCACAGATGCGCGATTTCGTGCAAAATCGCCGCCACAGACGAAGGGTTATAGAGAACATTGTGGCGTTGTGAAAAAACACGGCAACACCACAGCGCGTGCGTCTCAAAAGAAAACTTAAAAAACGATAAAAAATGTACTTTCATTGTTAAAACGACTAAAATACATGATCCTGATGATAGTGCACCCTCAGAGCTATTATATTCGTCCTGAGACTGGCCAGAGCTGTGGAATAAGTCTATTACCACAAGGATATTTACCACAATTTGTGAGTTAGGATAGTAATAAGACATCTTCTAATGCACATTAATTTATTTGGAATAATTATTTAAATATTATATGAATTATGACATTGTTATTCCTTAAATCTAATTAATATGAATGTATCAAGTGTTTCTCTAATTGACGTATATGTATTACCAATATGAATAAATGATGATTTATGATTTACCAGATCAAGCCACTCGTTTTTTTTTTTCAAATTGTTTAAAATTTACGTAAACCTACGTCCAGCAGTGGAATAATATAGGTTGATGATGGTGATGATGACTCCAGTTTCTGTAATTGTAAATGAAAATCGGCTGTGGACGGTGAAGTGGCAGGCGTGGCAGCGGAGCCAGGGTATACCGCAGTCAATTTCTGATATTATTTTAAATTGTGATATCGATATGTATCCCAATATAAGATTTTTTTATGTATTATGTATGGCTACAATAACAGGCAGTGTAGCGACAGCAGAAAGGTATTTCACTACGTTGCGTAGAATTAAATCATGGCTAAGATCGTTAATGGTTGAAGATCGCCTAACATACACTTAGCATGTTTGAATCTGTTCTAAACTTATTTCTTTTGATCTTGGTGTATACAATGTTGGTGACTCAAATAAATAAATAAATAAATAAATAACCAGTCTGGCACTTCTCCACGTTCATAAAAACATACCCATTGTCGTAAATGACATAATAACGCGTTTCGAGAAAAAACGTAAAAGAAATATTGATTTTGTTATTTTAATATAAGTATATATTTTGTCTGTCACTGTATACATCAAGATGCTTACTGCCTTCATTCCATAACAAACCGACATTATAAAATAAATTGTATAAATATGATGAGATACGAAACATTCATACCGATACCCGATAGCGGCATGTTATCATTACTATTAAAAACCAAACAAACGAGAAAACCAAAGCGTGAGAGCACCTTACTCAGTTCACAAAAGTTAAAAAACTGTCGTCCAGACATACTAAGTGGCTGTGGGTGCATACTCTTGCATATTGCTCGATGGGGGCCAGCAGGGCTTGAGCACGGGGAGCCTCAACCCAGAATTGTACGGGCTACTAAGTGCAGGGGATGTCCTTAATGTTCCAGGACATCCGCCTAAGAGAAGGGTTCACAACAATCACCAACAGAGCCGCGGTAAATACTAACTGGGACCAACTGGGATCAGACGACCTAGAAAACTCATCCACGCAATCTCCTTAGACGAACCTTCCGTCAGCGCCCAAGAAACAACGACTATCACTGAAACAACCAGCGAGTCTAAGACAGAAGGAAACGAAGAAAATTCAAGCCGATCAACTCAGAGCAGCGACCGCGAAAGCATCAATGAAGGGAACGACACACTGGATTGCTCAATAGGGCAAAGAAAATATAACACAACAAGAAATAAATCAAGTCCTTGGAAAGTGATCGCTAAGCATACAGGACAAATGCATTACCATCTCATTTATATCTCCACTGCAAAAAATTGGGGGCATAATTCGAAACTTGGAAAAGCTATACGATCCGATGAATACAAATGTTCACAAATCGCATGTATTCATTGCCTGTTGGAGTACATTACTGCCGAGTGCCGGTCTTCATCGCGTCACACTTAGGTACTTCGACTACAAGGCTCAACACGAGCAACAATTCACGGAGGACTGGATTTCAGAGCTACTCTCACCAGTGAAGACATATTATACGAAGATACGGACCGTACTTGATCAGCGTTCAATCCAAAACAATGACACTGGAAATGAACAGGCAGCCGTTCCACAACAGGAAATGGAACATCAAATGAATACAGGGTGATTGGTAGATGGATGCAAAGCTGAAAAGGGAAGGTAGTCTAGACCATTTAGAACCATTTAGGCCATAGTTATGTTAGGCGAAGTCCGACCATTTTTTTTTTTATCGATTTATTTTTGTTTTTGCTGATAACACCCAAATTTGTACACTTAATTGCATATAACTGCCACTTTGATTGATAAAGGTTTTTTTTTAATTTTTTTTTCAATATAAGTAATGTGTAAGCAATCTAAAAAATCATGGTTAAACCATGATTTTTTAGATGGCTTACGTTAATTGTTAGGGAGCACTTAAACAACTGCTTCCCAAACAGCTGGATCGGTAGAGATGGGCCCATCCCTTGGCCCGCTCGGTCACCCGACCTGACCCCGTTGGACTTTTTCGTGGGGTCGAGCCAAGGAACTAGTATACACTAATGTAGACCAATCACCCTGTATAATATCAGGACAACTTAAAGGAAATCTCACATTACCTGTAGATCAACATAATATAAGGGTCATGTACAGGCTTCTCATATATATGAAGGATACCTATTAATCGAAATTAAGATTCCACTCTTGAGCAGTAATGTATTCGAATACATCACTCATTACATGTACATTGACTGTACAGGGACGATTCAACGCTGCAACAAGACGTAGCCAACTTATCAGCGAAAATCAAAACCTTGTGCTACAACTATGTCAAAACAAAGCTTTTGACAAAAGGGAAGCTACACGACTATTTTGCGGAACGCCTGAAGGGTTGCCGTTCAGTTCAACAGAAACTTCGGTGAAAGACTTAAAACAGCACTACTGGTTGCCAAGACACTGGTATTTCAGGAATCAGTAATCCAAAGACTAGAGCTCTACCAGAATCCCGATGCCGCAAACCCACAAGTAATAGAGAGCAGCTACTCGAGAACGTAAGTGACAAAAAAATTGGCACAAGATACAAAAAACCATTTCTTTGGTAAAACAGAAACTGTTGGCGGCCAGACACCCACAGTGAAATGAAATGCTTGCAGTCAAGACTGGAATGTGTGAATCAGTGTCACGAAACTTATGATCTGGCTATGCAGAAAGTGATTTATAACAAGAACTATATGAATATGAGTGCTCTGTGTTAAAATTTAACACTATGAGTCTGCGCACCCATCATTAGCAATACATTACCACAGTAGCTTAGATTTGCAGACCGAGCTAGACAATGATGATCCTAGCATGTCACTAATAGATTATAAATTTACTACACCAAAATGCAAAGATGACTATGTAATAAAAGGGAGTAAGTAATAAGATTAAAAAGTATGTAAAATTAAGTAACTTTATAAAAAAATCTGAAAAAATTATATGTATGAATGTAGGCCTTGCTTATCTGTGCTACTTCGAACTGCATGTACATACACTGAAAAAAATGTAATTTTGGCATAATCTTAAAATTCCGTGACGTTGGTTTAAAAGATGCGTTGTCTTATAATGTCGATAATAAGTAAATATTACGCTAGAACTGAAATGTGAAATAATGCAAATATACTTGTCATCGTAAAAATTTGTAATTATGAAATAACATTGTCTTCTTCAAATAATAACACAATGTAAGTCACCGTAATATAAATAGATTTCATAGTTTAATATGAAGAAGTATCTCTAAAAATACGATCACCTCCCCCTAATGTACTATATTAAATTATAATGCTTTAAACTTATATTATTTGGCCGCTGTACACTCCAACCAAGAATAGTCTTGTCGTATGGTACCTACCCACCTACGTAGATATACGTTCATATTTATATTATACACTAGATTCGATGTGCAACTGCATCCCAAAAAAAAACAAATAGGTACCAACCTACATTTTATAAAGTCGATGCGACGTAGTGCATTTTACAGCTGCAATCAGGGCGCTGTTAAATTTACCTTTTTTTTTTCAGCTGAAAGAATTGATATTGCAACAATGCAGATGCTTAGTAAACAAGACATACATAGTATGTTCCCTCAAATAGGGGACAGACTCCGGTTTGAAGAAGCTCTGGCCATGTTAAAAAGCGACCAACCAAAAGATATCGTTTGTTTTCATGTTAAATTGTATTAAAAAAAAGCCCTGCGTTGCTTAAATGCACATTCTTTCATGAAGGTAGGTACCTACTTATTAACTTTTATTTAAAGTCTTCATAAGATACCTAACAATTTAACCGGTGCAGTATTTATTTAAAAAGTGGAATAAAATCCTAACTTTTCATCAGTCTTGTTAGTTTACCAACTAAGTACATTATTATTACCTTTTTAAATTTCTTGTTAAATTTCAGGATAACTCCTACAATTCATCACTTTTTGAAGAGGTCGGTCATACTGTCACAAAGATCAGTAATATATTTGGAGTTGGTGACAGCTATAACTAACAACTAAATTCATGATGCCTAGACTGGCACCGACTCCAACTGATCATTATACTGAACGGAAGGTAGGTATTGCATATTTAGTTTGTAATGCCATACTTATACTACACTCGAGAGCAATGAATCCGGGTCACTTAAGAATCCTAAAAATCTCGGAAACTAAAAATGCTAGGTTAATGCAATAAATTGTATTTAATAGACAATGTAATACTCCTTAAATGAAGGTATTAAAACTTCTTAGTTATTGTAAAGTTATATCATAAAAAAATCAAATTTGAAAAAGGGCCACTTTCGAAGATGGAACTACGAAATTACAGCATTTGGTTTTGCTTTTGTTTGTAATCTGTCATTTATGTGGGTACATAAACCATGTTGATAGTGCTCTATATTCATTATTCAAGCTGAAATTATGTCGCTTACGCCTGAAGAATGCACCAGAATACTTACAATGCTGGAAACCGGCCGGAGTCAGCGCGATACAGCCAGGACTGTCGGTGTGTCGCTGTCAACAGTACAAAGAGTTCTCCGACGTTACGAAGAAACTGGTTCTAACCTACGCAGACCAGGAACGGGCAGAATCAGGTGTACCACAGCACGAGAAGACCGATACTTGGTGAACACCATGCTTCGAAATCTCTTTCTCACAGGAACTGAACTCACCAATCAGTTTCGACGCCTCGGAGGAAGTAACCCAAGTGCATGGACAGTAAGACGTCGGCTTGCTGAATCTAACTTAAAACCCCTTAGACCTGCAAACGGCCCTAAACTGAAGCGTGGGCATCGTATTTCGAGACTAAGATATGCCCAGAGCCACGTAAATTGGAGTATTGAAGATTGGTCAAAAGTTATGTTCTCCGACGAATCAAAATTTATGCTCTACAAGCACGATGGAAGACACAGAGTGTATCGAAGACCAGGGGAAAGATTCAAGCAAGCATGCATCGAAGAAAAAGTAGCCTACGGTGGTGGGTCTGTACTTGTGTGGGCCGGAATTTCTTCTGAAAGTCGCACAGAGCTGGTGATCATAGAAAACGGCTCTTTAACTAGCGTAAGATATGTGGAAGAAATCCTCAATGATCACGTTGGTCCATTTATGGTCAATTTAGGTGAGGATGCTATATTTATGCATGACAATGCCCGACCTCATACAGGTAGGATTGTGAATGACTACCTTCAAGAGATGAACATTACTCGTATGGAGTGGCCAGCGCGCAGCCCGGATATCAACCCGATCGAGCATGCTTGGGACGAGCTAGGCAGATGCGTAAAACAACGAAACCCTCCCCCAATCACGCTTCGTGAGCTCGAAATTGCTCTCACAGAGGAATGGGAGAATATTCCCCAAAATCGTATAAGGAACTTGGTGTACAGCATGCCAAACCGCGTAAACGCAGTAATGGAAGCACGAGGAGGCAATACGAAGTATTAAAATTCAAGAAAATCGTAATAAAGTTCAAAAATTTCATGTTTCCTATTTTTGTTTTAAGGAGAGATCAGCAGTTTTTTTCTTTATGTAATTTTGTGTTAATAAAATGTATGGTGACTCATATTTTTTTTACTTTCATTTAAGGAGTATTACATTGTCTATTAAATACAATTTATTGCATTAACCTATCATTTTTAGTTTCCGAGATTTTTAACATTCTTTAAGTGACCCGGATTCATTGCTCTCGAGTGTATTTGTGTTTCAGGTAAATGTCATACTGAATTCATCAGTCGAGGGAAAACAAATAATTAGCAATTGGGCAGAAAACGGGCGCCTTACCCTCAAACGTGCGTCGTGGGCGTTTATGCAAGCTGCTTATGGAGAAGCTCATTACGACCGAAAACCCGGTACTTCTGACAGATTCGCAGCGGCTTGCTCTATCCTACGACATTGGCAGATTATTTAAAGAGGAGAGGAGTCACCACCCCTATACTACGCGCCGTACCTGCCGGCTGATGCTTACCAGGCTAAGCGCAATATCTCTGGCTTGTTAGTCACCGCCAGAAGGGCTCGACGGCAGCATTTAGTTTCGTTGGGCCTTATTGATAAGCCCAAGTCATTTTTTATAGCAGAGTGCGCTCAACTAGTAATCAACCCTTAGTTACGGTATTTATCGGATATCTCTTTAGGATATCCTCAGCTCAAGATTTCTAGACACAGCTTATACTAATACGAGAACAGATTGAAACGAACCAAAGCTAAGCAAGTTAGGAAAAGATTAGATGGACGTAGACTAAAAGAGATGCTGCCAAAAGGAAAAAAACTATCACGCAACACGAGTCATCATCATCAGAAGAAGAGGAGTGCTACTGTGTTGTTTGTATGTCAGCACATTCAGAAAGCTGACCGAGGGAAAAATGGATACAATGTACAGTATGTAAAATGTGGGCATGAAGATTGCACCAAACCTGCGGTCTAAATGACCGCAGGTAGGTAGTTACGGGAGTTTTTTTCACCAAATACTTTTACATATTTGTTTTAGTGTAAAATGGCATATAATGAAGAAATTATTGCGCGCTGGTTAGAGGATGATTCTTCAGAAGAAGATGATTTACCCAACGGAGACCATAGTGATATTGGAGAAGATTTTGTCTTAGAAGAGTTTCATGAATCGTTGATTGAGATGCGTGATGATAAAAGTAGATTTCGGCTGGGACTTGATGATTTCGACTACTGTGTTAATCGTAATATGATATACAATTTTCAGTTGACGCTCAAAGAACTCCTTACTGTAAATAATTTGAGAAAAAAGTTGATCGAAGCTATTAATTTCTCAATGGCTGTGCAGAGTCTTTAAGGCTGATCTTGAAAGAAATGAGGTTTAGGTTTCTGAAAACTAATAATAACAGACCATTACTTAAGGAAAAGCATGATCATCATCATCATCATCATCATTCCCCTGCCCTTATCCCACGTTACGTGGGGTCGGCACAACATGTTTTTTTCTTCCACTCACTCCTATCATTCGTCAACTCTGAGTCTACTCCTTTCACATTCATATCCTCTTTCACACAATCCAGCCACTTCTTTTTCGGCCTTCCTCTACTTGCATATCCAGACACGCTCACATTCATAACTTTCTTCGTAATATGATTTTCATCCCTCCTCATAACATACGTTATAAATATACGTTTAAAAAGGATCAAATACACCAATATTTTACAACTACCAAAAAAAAAATCCTACACTCAGTGTCTGTTACTAATCACATTTCGGCCGTTAAAACTTAAAATAATTAATTTAAAAAAATATCCTTACAAAAACATAATATTGAGTTAACCTTTTATTCGTACCATCTTACTACATAGCTACTTATGTTTTCACGTCAAAAATCCATTCATAAATAGCTTCCGTCTCACTCTTCGCTAAAGCCTTCTCGCCCGCGGCGCGGCAGCGGCGGGTAGTTTGTGAGATGACACTGCGCTGCGCACGTAATATCATTATCACTCGTGTTATTTATCGTGTAATCGTGTTGCGATGGCATATCAATACACTTCGAGAGAGTATGCGCAAATGTTACGCGCGTACTTTTTGTCCGGGGAAAACGTGAGTGCAGCATTACGGATGTATCGCGATTTGTACCCAAACAATCGACAACCGAATCATTCCACGTCGTGTCCAGCATTTACCAACGATCATTGGACCACGGCTCATTTTACGTGCCATCGCATGCACAAGGACGAGGGGCGCCTGCATACTCCCAAAATTTCTACGATGACGTCATCGACTACATCGAAGAAGACCCTCGGAGAAGCACGCGTGACGCGGCACGTCGCTTCGGTATAAGCCAATCATGCGCTTGGAAGATCCTGCGCTCTGCTGATATGCACCCGTACTACTACAGAAAAACCCAGGAGCTAACGACCATCGATAGAGCACCGAGGATAGCGTTCTGTAATTGGATGTTGCGAAACCCAGATGCAAACATTTTGTTTTCGGACGAATGCATGTTCACGAGAAGCGGGTTGTTTAATCAACACAATGAACATTGGTGGTCAACTCGGAACCCGAAACTTACAAAGCAGCATTCGTTCCAACATAGGTTTAGTGTAAATGTGTGGGCAGGAATACTCAATGATAAATTGATCGGACCATTTTTCATCGAAGGACGCCTCACAGGTGAAAGGACCACCGCTAAAGCGGCTTGGTCCGAAGGAGACCTTCAGTCAGCTAAAACTGCGATTGATGGAGGTTTGTCCAAAAGAAAAGCAGCAAAAACATATAACATTCCTTTTACTACTTTGAGAGATCGCTTAAAAAACTAAAACATGACTAACCCAAGACTAGGTCACAAGCCCGTTTTTGTTTTTACCGAACAACAAGAAACTGAAATTGCTGACCAAGTTAAGTTGCTGGGTACCTACATTATACTATGGTCTCAGTGTCGCAGATTTTCGTAAACTTGTTTATAAATATGCTGAGCTCAACAATATCAAAAACAGTTGACAGCTGACAGCTGTGCGTGGAAGCCGTGTTTTTTGTGTGCTACGCCTATGTACTAAATCGAGTTCGAAATGGGTACGGATAGATGGTCTTCTGACAATAATATTTCATTCATGAAACTCTACAGAGAACAAGAAAACCTATGGAATTGTTTCGATAAAAACTATCGAAATAGAGATATGAGAAAAGAATCTTTGGAACATATCGCAAAAGAAATGCACCTAGGTAACACCGGTGAGGTAACCAAGAAAATAAAAAAATTACGGTCCACCTACAATCAAGAAGTGAATAAAATCGAAAAAAGCAAGAAGAGTGGCACTGGCGCAGACGATGTGTACAAACCATCCATAAAATGGTTTGATATAATGGATTATATAATGAAAACAATTAATTTAAAAGAAAAGAAAACAACATCCAATCTGGTGAGTACCTAATTCTTAAAAACTTCTTCCTAAAACAAGTTCACTCGACATCGCGACACGACTCGGACTGAGCAGTAGCTGGTGTGGTGTAGACAGCAAAGGCGAGCCGAGCTACTGGCGTACGAGTAGACAAACCGAGTAGCTGTCTACTGGCCAGGCAGCAGCACGCACTGTGTAAACGAGCCATTACAGACCGAAGACAAGTTAGATGGCAGAGTTTTACGCGACATAGTACCAAACGATGACTACCATTTTGAATGGAAAAAGGACAGAACAAACTTCACTGGACGACGAGAGACTTTTACGGGAACATCAGGACCGACATTTGACAAGACTCCTGTTGACATTTTTTACAAAATGTTTGACACAGACTTCATTGACAGAATTTGTACAAAAACGGAACCGCTAAGCAGACCAGTTTTTTAATGTTTTCGGAGTTTAATAATGTTCCGGAGCTCCTCAATTGTATTGCGTGCGCGACAGTACCCATGCGCAGCTATAGCGCTAGACTTACGTGCCGCTACTTGTAGTTGTACTTTTTTATTTTGAACATTAGCTAATTGACAAAGCTATAGTACAAAAAAATACAACGTGCTTGTCGAGCAGGTTGCCATAAACATGAACTTAAGAACAAGACACCCCAAGTCTCAACAAAACTTAGCATATTTATGGTAATTTACAGAACCTGAAAATAAAATCTATCACTAAACTCAAGTTAAGCTTTTTTATCTTCTAACTTAGCTCAAAGTTTAATGATAGTAAATATATGTTCCGTCTTGAACAATAATTCATTGACAAAAGTAAAGTAAAATGAAAATGTGCTGATCATGAGCAGATTGCCATAAACATAGACTTGTGAAAGGAGAAACTAAGTCTCTTCTATATTACAGAACCTGAAAAAAAGTCCATCACTAAACTGAGGTTAAGCTACTTTTTGTCTTATAAATTAGCTCAACATAAGTTTATTGATAGTAATAATAGTAATTGTACATTTTTATTTCGAACATTTTCTTGTACAAACGCCGGTTGGAGTGCACGAGTCGAAACGCAATCGAAAGTTTTCTCACAAAAAAAGCTTTTTTAATATCAATCTTTCTTCAATTCTATTCAATTCTATCAATTTTTTATTATTATCAATCTTCTATCGATCGTGTCATGTGTGTTCATCAGCTGTTCCCCTTACTCCATCATCGGCCAAGAAAAGCAATCTGGAAGTTCAACGAGGCTGGTCGCAGACCGAGGTATGTACTTTGAATATATTTCGGTATTGTTTAAAGCTAGTCTAGACTTGAACATCGTCCGATTAATAGGAAAAGACACGTTAGATAACATATTGTGGTCTCCCCAGAGTAGTATAAAGCCACCACCCCTTATTGGGTTAATGCGTATGCTACAATACGAAAGTAACTTGTTATTTTACAGAACCTGGAAAAAAAGTCTATCATTAAACTGAGGTTATGCTGTTTCTTGTGATTTAAGCTCAACATCAATTTATTGATAGTAATTGTATTTTTAATCTAGAACAATATTTCAATATTTTTTTATACATTTTTGAAATATTGTTTGTTTTTATAAATTTAAAAATGTACATAGCTTAATATCTAACACAAACTATAAACATAATGGTAAAAACTAACCAAACTTTTTGAGAAATAAATGATTATTATTATTATTAATAATTCATTAAAAAAAAACAACGCACTGATAACACATTATCAGCAGATGCTAAGCATAGACTTAAGAACAGAAAACCCAAGTCTCAACGTAGCTCATCATATTAATGGATTTTTTGTTAACTTTACTAAGAACAAGTCCGACTCCACATGGACTACTGTTACCTTACCTCTCAATACCAACTCTAATATAAAAAAAACAAACAACTCCAAAATAATAAATTAATTAATTAAACACACAACCCTTTAGTTTTTTAATATTTATATATGTATAAACATTACATACAACATCTAGTCCCAAGCTAAGCATTAGCTGGACCATTGAAACTAGATTTCTAATAAACTAATTTACTTTCTTGAAATTTTACAAAAAATACAAGACAAAAATGTACAAAATCAATTCATTACTTTTAATAAATTAAGGTCAGTGTGGGTAAGTTCGTCTAGGCCCTAAGTCCGTCTAGTGGCAATAACTTCCGTTTTTGAATAGCTAGAGCCATATAACTCGGTTGGTAAAACAGTATCATTGAGTTTGTTCGAACTAGGGATAATAGATGTCGCTAACATCTTTATGTTGGAAAAAATTTGACAACCAATTTTTTCCGCGAATTTAACTTGAAGTTGAAGTTTGACGTCTCGTCGAAAAACGAAAAAAAATGTGTGAAATCTAAGGAGTTTTCTGAGTATCTGTGATAACGTAGGCCATTTACAGATTCGGAAATGTATATCTGGTGTCCGATTCAAAAATAACGCATTAGTTTCGTAATTATAACAAATAGAAAAAATCCAAGCTTTGAATGTTATAGTTGGGAAGTCCGTCTACTTTACATAAGGCAAGTCCGTCATATGCCGGTCTTGCCTTAATTCCAGATATTGTCAACCTTTTTAGTAGTTCAAATTTTATAATTATTTTATACTGTTTATTCAACTTGTAAGTATTATTCGCCTGTCTACGAAAGTGAACTCTTTTCAGGGTTAAGCTTGCCTCTGTAAATCTAACCTATTTAAGTTTATTTTTCTGTATTTACTTTGTGTATAATAAATAATTAAGTGAAAGATGCACTGGTATGTTTGCAAGAGGACTAGCATCACCTATAAGTATTCTTTAAAAGTTTATAAATTGTGAATACATATTTTGAAAGCATGGAACTATCCAACCTTTTTTTAGTTTCAGATTTTTTATACCTGACTCATGTAGCATGGCACATCATGTCGGACTTTGTGAACATTTATCGTTTTAACAAAGATCTGATTTAGAAAATTATTCCATATTCATTTATTTCGTACTGGCAGAAAGTGTTATAAATGCAGCTACAGATCCGGCAATAGTTTGCCACACCATTTCTAAATTTATACATTACATTATTAACGATCACTTGTTTACAAATAAAGATTCTTGTGTATTGATTTGTATGTTATTGACAAAAAAAATCGTAAGTGGGTACTTTGTGAAAATGTTTACAACCACTGAAAGTACATCATCAGCAAAGATATGCCGGACTTGCCCTTGATTTTAATAATTTTATTTTTCTTTAAAAGTATACCTTATAGTCACACGTTTAAAACACGTATTTCAACGGCAGCTTTTCATCATTTATCGATAAGGTTTTCATACATATTGGCTCACTAGTTACGATTTTATTGCTACTAGACGGACTTGCCTCAAACTGGTTGGGAAGTCCGTCTAAATGCCTACTTTACAAAAAAATGCTATAAATCTGAAGACAATTACAATTAACCCTACTTTTAGATAGATATAGAAAGATAAATGTAATACCAATATTTTCCGACTACTTAAAGTAACTAATAAATTTTATTTCGATTTTTAAAGTTAAATTGAAATTCAATTTAAGAAAACTATGCCGGACTTGCCCACACTGACCTTAATCTAAAGTATTTGACATGATTCATGATTATACTCAGCTCATTTTGCATATAGCTACAGTTAATTTCATATTATGCATAAAAAAAAATAGGAACACAAATATATTGCACCAAAATATCCAACAAAAACAGTTCAGTTCATTATACAGTTGTACACTATAATACAGTAGTTACTAGTATTTACTTGCAGTGATACATGATAGATTTAAAAAAAACCGGCCTAAGTGCGAGTCAGACTCGCGCACGAAGGGTTCCGTACCAATAAATCACGTTATTTTTAGCCCACTTAAAAATCAATTTAATTCTGATTTTTAGTAATTGTTGTTATAGTTAACTCACTCAAAAATCAATTTCGTTCTGATTTTAGTAATTGTTGTTATAGTAAAGGATTCACAGTACATTTTTGCACTTTTAGGACGCCTTCAAATTAGCCGCAAATTGTCGCGCGGAGGCAGCGCGGCTGCAGCGCTGCGGCCGCGCTGCTGTAGCTTGGTTCGAGAATCATAGTGTTGTACATTGTTTCACGAAGGACTCTGACGAAGAAACACTGCTGTTAGTGTTACTATTAAAAAGGAAAATGATTTTGGCCCGTCACTAGTCGATCGATGAACTGATGCGCGGCTGCAGCGCTGCGGTCGCGCGTTTTTAATTTATATGGATTTAGACAGCAGCGCGGCCGCAGCGCTGCAGCCGCGCTGCCTCCGCGCGACAATTTGCGGCTAATTTGAAGGCGCCATCATTACTATCAAGATAATTTTCCGTGAGTAGCTTTATTTTGATGCGACGAAATTAAAGTGCAAAAATGTACTTTGGATCCTGGACTATTATATCAGTAACAGAAATACATACATCATCTGTGAATTATTTCTTAACTATCGGTACATGAGCTATGCCTTGATCACACGTACCGAATAAACCGGCGAGACAGTGACGTATTTAAAATACACTGCGCGCTAACGCTGCAACGTTCAACAGTAAAACTGATGTCGACGCGCAGTGTATCTCAAAAACGTCACTGTCTCGCCGGTTTACTCGGTACGTGTGATCAAGGCAATACAGCCTGGTGACAGACAGACAGACAGACAGACAGACAGACAGTGGAGTTTCAGTAATAGGGCCCCGTTTTACCTTTTGAGTACAAAACAATAAAAAAGTCGTATAGTGTTGACTATTCTGCATTGAGACTAGCGATTGCCATTTTAAGAGCTCCTTCTTCAGAAGTGTTGCCAGCAATGAAGCCTGTACTGTGACAGAACACGCATCCATCGATGTTGGCAACATCGCTTAAAACATCGTCGCGAACACCCCACCAATCTTTATGCAATGCTTTTCTGAAACAAAGAATAATATTTTTACTAATTTAATATATTAAGTATAAAGATATTTTTCCTATTCTAAAGTCTTAAGTCGTCATTGACATGTAATACGAAAATAAAAAAAAATAGATTAGTAATTTAGATTAGAAATTGAAGCCATGGCCGAAAATTCGGTTTTGGTTTCGGCCGGACTCTAACACCAACATTTGTTCTGGGTACAAGCTTCGTTTTGTTTGGGACTAGAGCGCGCTGTGTGAAATGATCATAAATATTTAGCTATTTAATAACTAATTTGTTTTGTAAGACCTTATTTACTGAATAAAGTTATTATTTGACGACCGATGTGGCGCGGTGGGCGATGGTCCGCCTGAGACGCGGAAGGTTGCGGGTTCGATTCCCGCCTTGGGATAAATGTTTGTATGTTCTGCAAATATTTATTCCGGGTGTTCTGGGTATTATATGTATAATCAAAAATATCTACCTATGTACTTAATAATATTGTATGTCAGTCTTCTAGTACCCATAACACAAGCTCTGCTTAGCTTGGGGCTAGATGATGTTGTGTGGATTGTCCAGCATTATTTATTTATTATTTTATTAGTTCTTACCTTGTAACAAAGCTGGAAGGATTCGAAGGCACAGCTTGAACTCTCCACGAATTAGGCTTATCATTAAACAGGACATATTTGATCTGATCTGCTAATCCCATCTCCGATTCCAGGTCAAACAGATGTTCCTTCCAGGGAAACCGTTCAGTGAACTTCAGGATAGCACCCGATTCATGGACCTGGTGCCTGTCTTCTAATGAGGATCTGACATAATCTCGAGCTGGTAACCACACGGAGATGAAATAGTTGACTGTGTAGAGAAATTCTTCGCTGACCAGGATCATTGCTTTTTTGAATACCTAAAAAGTTATTATTATTACAATAAACATAGATAGATAGATAACAACTTTATTGTATACACAAATTAGAAAAATACAATGCAGAAAACACAGATACACAGAACTTATAAGTACAATGGGCGGCCTTATCGCTAAAAGCGATCTCTTCCAGACAACCTTTGGATGGACAGGAATTAAAGAATAGAAAGACGGCAGTGTACATTGTTAAATTTAATAAGAGAGATTTAATGAGAGAAAATATAAAGCGTATTGTAAAAAAAAATTGTCGAGGGTCGTGGGTTCCTAACCTGGTTCCTGGTTCGAACCAACATTACATAGATTAGAAAATTCTAAGTTATTGAGTCAGCCGGATTTGAACCCGCGATCTTGCCTTTGATATGGGGGTGCGATAACCAACTACACGACTGTTAGTTCCACTACTAGACGAACTTCTAAGGATTTAAAATACAAGTTTTGCTTAGTTTGGGACTAGGCTGTGATATGTCCATGAACATTTATTTGATAATTAATCTTTGAGATTTTCTTGCAGGAAACACTTTAAATAAAAACATATTAAATAAACACTCACTTCATCAATATCAGCTTTCTGTTGAGAATTCCACTCAGGATTGAGCCGGCCAACCCGGGAACTCAAATGTGTCCTGATCTTGTACTTTGGTTCTTCAGAAGTCATCGGAACTCCATTGTCAATTGCATCTATCTCTTCTATAAAGTTTTCATATACCTGTAAATAAAATTTATTTGAGTTAAAAAAAAAAATATTTGAATTAAAAAAAACAGTCTTTGAGTCAAAGTCATAAAATTACTGTCGCGTGGAACTGGCAGCTAGAATCACCTAGTATGTAAGACGATTCTAAATGATCCTTGTGATTTTACTGAATAAAGCAATTTTGACATTGACTTTGACTTTGATATAGCAAGGTTGCATGTAACAAGTTTAAAAAAATTAAAGGTATACCTTTTTGTATATTATTTTGAGATCTTCACTTCTGAGGGGAATTTCTTTAGGCGCTACAGTCTGTATCACATCCTCACCGTAATACGCGTAAACCAGACCAGCTGAACTCAATCTAGAACAAAACATTTATATGTAAATAATAATAAATAATGCTCTGGGTGCGAATCGATCCCACGACCCACAGCATGGAAGGCTAAGCTACTACCAACTGAGCTGTGAGTGTGACGCCTACAACAGCTTAGTTGGTATTCTTATGTATTAACAAAAAATAAGTATTCCATCATCAATCTAGTTCCCATAGTACAAGCTTTGCTTAGTTTAGGACTAGAGTGAGGTGTGTGAATAGTCCATGAATATTATTTATTTTACGCAAATATAAATAAATAATAATGGACAATCCACACAACATCAGCTAGCCCCAAGCTAAGCAGAGCTTAGTTGTCTTAGTTGTTATGGGTACTATAAGACTGACATATGTAATACATAGATAGATATTTTTCATTATACATCTAAAATACCCAGAACACTCGGATTAATATTTGCAGATCGTACAAACATTTATTTCAAGGCGGAAATCGAACTCGCAACCTCCGCGTCGCAGACGGACCTTCGCCCGTCACGCCACATCGCTAGTAGGATTATTATGTTTTTTTTTTACAAGTTATAGGAAAGCGTTTGATCGCGATCGCACCTGATGTTAAGTGACAATGCGGTCTACGATGTAGCACACTTGCCTAGAAGATACCCATTCACTTATCTCTTAAAAATATCGAAATTATGGAACTTGGATATGAATATTATCATCATCATCATCAACCTATGTCAGTGCACTGCTGGACATAGGTCTCTGAATCTGAATATTATAATGTAACTATATATTTAAGTAAATAAAGGGAAGCATCTTACTTGATCTTGTATTTATCTCCGAGCTCAGGTTTTAAAGAGCTTAGGGTTTCCGCAAATTCTCTCTGATGATGATCATATCTCTTCTTCTCATGGTCAAATGTTGCTCCGACATCTACAACTAAAAATTAAATAAAATGTTAACAAATAATTAAGTAACAAGATAAACATTTAAATAGATAGAATAATAATATAGAATAAAATAATAAAATAGAATAATAATTAAGAAATAGTCAAGTCTAGGCTGGATAAGTTGTGGTTCTTCTATTGCAATGTTATTGTAAGGTTTTCTGCAAGTGCTCTATCTAGCCAACGGGTTAGCAGACTAGAGCCGACCCAAGTATTTAGCATGTTGATGAATAGGACATTTTACACATAACACTCAAGCCCGAAACTAAGCAAAGCTTATACTATCGGAACTAGAGAGCTGATAGGATACTTATAAAATATTTTTTTTTATAAATACTTTCAGAACAAGTCGGGAATCAGTGGATGAGTGTTGCAAGGGACCATAAGGAAAGACATAGTAAAGAGGAGGCCTATACTCAGCAGTGGGTGCTAACGGGCTGAAATGATGATGATGAAATACTTAAACACATACAGTGCTAGAGATTTACCTATGTCACACTCGTTGAGCTTTGACATGTCCCGAGTTCGGACAATGGTAGCGTCCTTGTACTGTGGCAGTCTCTTAAGCATAAAGCAGGCCAGGACCTCATCGCAGTGAAATACTCCATCGTGGGTTCCAATCTGAAATAAAGAACTTATTTTAACAGGCTATTTTTATTTAATGACAGGAGCATTGAATAGCCTAGCCTAAAAATAGTTAAGGTATGCCTGTAAAAGCTCTTAGTATTTATTTATTTTATGCGGCAACCCTGAGGAATGAGAATTTTTTAGTCATGACCTAAAATGCCCATTCTCTTTTGGTTTTAGATCGTGATTCCTTAGTGTTGAACAACCAAAAATGATTCTATCAAATGTAAATTGCAGGCTCTGGCCATCAAGAATTTCAGATAAAAAATGTTCAACACGGGCCGATTTTCTGCTAAAACTCCTTTAACTAAAGTGAGGTTATAGTCTATTCTATCATCATACCTACTTAGGCTGAGATACAGTCTGAGCTAGAATTTAATAGATGCCTTTAGACTCTAACTTACAAGCAAAAAAAATACAAAAATACTTTTGTAAAATACTTTTTTTTTAATATTGATCTTCTATTCATCTAAATGATTAGGTATAATTTGTTACGTTTATTTAATTTAATAGTCTATAATTCTTATCATTGGTTTTACTCCTGTCTATGTAAGGAGTTTTTTATTCCGTAGAAAATTTCCTGACAAGTTTTAGTATTAATTAATAAAATTTTAATTCATTAATTTTTAATAATTTAATTGCATGATTAATTTATAAGCTTTCAAATGTAATTGTAACTAATTGTTATTGAATAAATATATGAAATATGTTGGTTAAAGTTGGGACTTTAGAAACAATAGTTTTGGTTTGTAATAAAAAAACCAACAAATAAATTATTAACTTCTAGTTGAAAACTTTGTTTAGAGAAGTATTACCTATTTCTACTATCAAGCAATGATGCTAGAATGTTTTTATTTACTGTAAACTGTATATTGACCATCAATCATCTGAAATTTAACTAAACATGGCGGAGCACCGCATGGTTTACCACGTATTCATTTTATTTTCTGATTTTAATTATCATACGCAGTCGTGCAATAGATTTAAAAATTTAGATAGTAAATTAAATAATAAATCACCACGTTTAACCTAGTAACCTTGATGCGATAAGCTGAACTGAAAATAATCAAACCTTCATGTTCTTGATGGCACAGAACTGTCTTGAAGCTGTACAAAAACTTGATTTCAAGGTAAAATAATTGGTAACTACACTTATACCGTATCTAAACATAACAGGCACTGGAAACGTGTACGTACATTATATGGAGTAATATAAATTCGCCACAGTTCCGTTACTTTAACCGAACAAAAAATTATTGCTGTGCAAAATCACAATTCAAACGCCATCTTACTTTTTTGTTCTTCTTGAATGAAATGAACGAAAACGAATGATTGATGGCCCGTTCACACGCGCGCGTTCAACTCGACGTTCAACGGGCACGTTCACATTCACGCGCATGTGATGAGTGAAACGACTACGTTTTTGCACAGATGAATAAGAATTTGATTCCAATCGATTTTACTACTAATTTGCACCTAATCTTTATCATGATTTAACGTGATGCTATAACTGAGCTCGTCGGTGGAGCTAAATCGGTTACAGTACATGCATTGTATTATAATCTCAAGAAGTCATGCCTTAGGATGGCATAGCGGCATCTACAATTTTAAAGTTGAACTAAAAATGTTACACAGGTGCAATGTAAAAAGCATAGATGGCGCTAGCAGTCCATAATTACTTGTAATCCTTTAGCTAGACCATCCATCGAGCAGTAGCATAGTAGGCGTAACTAAATGAATACAAAGTAGATTAATAGACTAAGTATGCAATAATAACAAGTTTTTTACTTATTTCCAAAGATAAAAGCCGATTTGAGTGATTTTCTAAACTGATAAAAAATGTTGCTTGATTTAGGTTCTATAGATACCGATTTATTTTGCAACTCTGGAAGTAGCCCGAGAATATATATAAAAAAATGGACAACTACTATATTGGTTCAAAAAAAGTTATCGTTGATCTTACTTATGATCTTTGAATTCGGATTTGAAAGATGCTTCGTACCGTAAAGATCTTTGTAGGTATTCATTTTTCTGAACTTTTGAACTCGATTGGTAGGTACATATTGAGTTTTGCGGTAAGGCCAGCCCAGCAATGCACTCGAAATAGACTCGAACGTTTGAAAAAGTAATATGATTTTTTATAATTAAATAATTTTATATACCTACTTATAAAAATATGCTTAATATTTTTTTTTACTATCATTATCAAAACAGAGGGCTTAGTCGGAGGTTGCATTTTAACTCTCGAGCCGAGAGTCGTCTCTCGGATATCCATATAAAAATATAAGGACATCCGAGAGACGACTGTCGGCTCGAGAGTAGGGAGTTTTAAAATGCAACCTCGGACTAAGCCCTCAGGTAGTAAAGTGTATTTTTTTTTAATTACCATAATTTCGTACTGGTTGCCAGTACGAAATTACGTGTATGCACGAATAATAGCGTTACAATGCGCGACATGCTTAGTATGACTACCGAGTGTTGTAGCGACACTACGCAGTGTATATCGTTTTTTTTTGCCTATTTTCAATTAGGCCAATGGCCCAACAAATTCAGATGTCAAAAAATTTGAAACTACTATTTTTACTAGTTAGATATAATAGGTAGTTGTCTGGTAGAGATCGCTTATAGTGATAAGACCACCCATTGTATATCTCGATTTAGTTTTTCTCTTTGTTCAATTTGTATTTTTTTTTTAACTAATGTGTTTTCTATCTTCTAGTTTTTGAATTTGGTGAATTTTTTTCTTTATTACGAAAATTGTTAGCTACTAAAAATAATGTAAGTAGGTACCTACGAAAAAAAAACATTCCCTTGTAATCAGGGTTTAAAAGAGATTACTGCCTAACATCTAGGACATCGAGACCTACGTCCAGCAGTGGAATGACTAGATTGATGATGATGATGAACCAGGTCATTATGTTTCATTTTTTTTCTCTGTCGTGTCCCACGGCTGGGCAAAGGTCTCTTAAAGCTTTACTTAGTTTCGGACTAGAGCGTGATGTGTGAAATGTCCATGAATAATTATTTATTATTTTTATTACTTACCCCGGAGGACCTAATGCTACGGACAAGGGTTATTCCCCTTAGCAGAGTTCTACTTGAATCAAGTTGAAAGGATAGTCATAAAAGAAGAAGAAGATCCCATCTTTTCGCAATAGGTATGCCACCTCTTTTCCCTGGGCGTCCAGTACCTCTACCATGAGTTGTCACAGTAAAATCGCCTGACTTTACTATAGTAGTTACCTACGTAAATATTTAGAATTTTAGTACCCAACTATCCGCTAGAGGCGCTGTACAAATCTGCATACATTTTCTTAACTACAGACGCTAGCGAGTATGGTATATTTATTATATTAAAATCTCATGGTAGAGCTACAGGTCATGTAGTCCAGCGCCTTTTCGGACCCCGCCACCTTCCGACCTCCAGTAGATAAACATGGGGTGATGCAAAAAAATAAATAAATAAAAACTTTGAGACCTTGTGTTACAAATTTTATCAAAGGGTTTCAAGAAACAGTTATATATATAGCTCATATAAGTATAATATTAATTTAAACAAACCCTTAAACAAAGGGCTAATAAAGATTATATTTCACACTAAAATAATAATTAAATACACA
This sequence comes from Ecliptopera silaceata, assembly GCA_932527185.1. Lineage (NCBI taxonomy): Eukaryota > Metazoa > Arthropoda > Insecta > Lepidoptera > Geometridae > Ecliptopera > Ecliptopera silaceata. The sequence continues at coordinate 1,857,037 of OW052210.1, forward strand.
TCACGTACATGCATAAATACATAATATAATCGGATCTGGATCTGGAAGATATCGCAGTAAGCGCAAAGGCTGTTTTCGCTTAGGTACTGCGATATCTTTCAGACAACCTTTGTATTTTTATTTTATTTAACCTATTGTGTCTCACTACATGGGAAAGGTCTCCCCTAAACTAAGTCTAAACTAATACAAAAACGATATTACGATTGTTTATGTTTAAAATAAAATAACACACGTCCAGGTTTAGAACCCACGACCTCAAGATCACAAGGCGATATTATTGTGTATTTATGGATGTGCGTGATGTGTATTTAATTATTATTTTAGTGTGAAATAATCTTTATTAGCCCTTTGTTTTAGTATTGTTTATATTAATATTATACTTAAATATAACTGTTTCTTGATACCCTTATGAACTTGAAGTACTTATCCGTAAATTATAAATTGTTTAACAAATAACACAAATAACAGGAAGACGAAGAGTAGACTTAAAAAAAAACTAATTTTATTTTATTGAATTGTTGTAAATATGGGTGGTTTTTAGCTGACTTTTGTTTCTAATGTTAATTGTGTGTGTTAATTAATTTATTTTCTAGATGAACCGATTTTGATGATTCTTTTTTATGAAGTTGTTTTGTAAAATAAAGCCTTTGACTATCTCTAATATGTTCGAAAACAGCATAATATACAATATTAAGTAATTTTAAGGTATTAATAATACTGTTTTTTTTTATATCCTATATTGTAAAAAATTGTTAAAGCTAAAATTTGAAATAAATATGTAATTACTATATATAATATACTTAATAAAATAATTAATTTTTTAATTTTTTTAAATTTTTTTATGTATTTTTATTTTACTTTCGAATTACTCGCACTACGCATTTGTGGTGAACATAATATTGCCATTAAAAATGGACCATTTTAAGAAGACTGCCAATCGGGGGTTGACTACAAAACATGTCTAAGTAAAAAAAATATAATTTCGAGTATTTTTTTTGTGACGTTATATTGCTTATTTATATTTGTGCTACTTAATATGTAATTTGCTGTTTATGAAGTATATTATAAACCTAATTAAAGGAATGTAAATCTAATAAGCATTCCTTAAAATTATATGTAGGTTACCTATACAAATAGGGGAATTATAATAAGCGATATATAAACATAGGAGGAAAATGACAGAATGACTCATTGATGAGAGTCACGGAACCAAATCTTATTTACCTAATAAATGTTGTTCCGGGAAGCTCCAAGATGGGTGGCGTTATAAGGGTTCCGTGCTCAAACGAGCCCAAATATTGTCGCTTGATGGCACCGCTAACGACAGGTCGAGCTTTTTTGAAGACGTAAACTGTATCAGAGTCCTCAAGATAGCGAAGCGAGCCAAGCGATCGGTCCAGCGCTGGCCGGCTGGCTGGCCGCGCTCGCTCAGTATCGTGCGAGATCCCTCACGGGCCGGACGCGTTATGCCACTTCCCAAACTCGATAGAGCGCCGACCCGATCACGCTCTCGATAAAACTCACTCGGTAATCTACAAGCATGTGACCCGCCAAACAAACCGTGCAGTAACTTATACACATACGCGAAAAAGTTTTTCGCTTTCACTTTTTGAGGTTAGGATTTTTCCGGTTATTTTTCCTAACAAGTTCGCGCGCACGAAAAGCCTCGGTTTTAGCTATTTGGCAGCCGGTGCAGCGTTTGCAATTGCATAACAATGCAGTGAAGGCCGTCGCAGGGAAAAGTTGAAAAATAGTTTTGAGTTTTTTTTTCTATCGATGAATTTTCTTTTCGGTGGTCGCTGTTTGCACGCGGAGTGTGTACGTGACACCGGATTTGGGACGTTTTCAGTGTAATGACTTGTGCGCTGCGACTGGCCTGTTACGAAACGCTCACGGCCAAAAACTTTTCGACGAAGAAAAAACTTTTTTTCGTTCTGACGACAGTTATCTGCTAATTGCTTGACAAAATCTCTTTTGGCACGGAGGTGTAATATAATTTTGTGTTTGCATTCGTTCCACACGCGGCAAACCAATTATTTGAGTAAACATTTGCAATCTTATAACTTTTATCTGGTCCTTTATCGGTTCTCTTAATTTTTAAATTGATATAGCCGCTATACTTTTTTTATTTGAGATTCGTATCATGTAAAAGTTACACTACGATTTATTTGGTGTCGAAATAAGTGTCACATTTAAAAGTGAGTAATGTGTCTGTAACGTGGGTGATTTTCAGTTCACAGAGAAACGTCAAAGGGAAATGTTACTAGTATCCATTACCTTCCCTGTGTGATGTCGATTTACAGCAATAATACCAGTGTCCAGTTAGAGTTACGATAACCACAAGTGAACACGATACAGTGACTGTACGAAAGTGACACGGCGACGTTGGGAAACTTACGCGGTTTTGAAAAAAAGAGCCATTTGTGTGAACGGTACAACGAAAGTGTGACTTCAGATTTGTGATAATTTGAAACGAAAATTTTAGTCGATTGTGTGAAGTTCTGTGACTTCGGTTAGTGAACAGGTGAGTGATAGTAAAACCGTTTTAGATACGCAGTTCACGCTCACACGCTTCAACTGTACAGACCTGTTTTTGGCTAGATATTTCTTCCACGTGCAATTTTTACTTAAACTGTAGTAGTGTTTAATACGCGCGGTGTGCTAATTGATAAGATAGTTTGATAAAACTCTAGTGCAAACTTCAGTAGACTGACCACCTTTGAGCTCGAATGCGGAAGACACTTGCTACATTAACTTCATTTTAAACATTTCAAATGCAGATTCAAGAGATCCGCTTGATTTTATCTCGCGGATCGCTTTAATTGAACTTAAATTTAATGTATGTTTTACAAAGCAATATAATTTCTGCTTCGATCTTCAAAAGACCTTTGAAAACACGTACGGTTTGTTTTAACTAACTACCGCGTGTCATTCATCAATCTAGTTACCGGTTTCATAAAAAAATGGTTGTCTGTAAAGTCGGTTTACTGACGATAGTTGAACGTGACAACGTCAACGAACAGTATTGTAAGCGGTTCTGCAAAATAAATCGTCGTTCGAAACATCTTGGAACGCCTCAGAACGCCGGAACGCCGGAACGCCGGAACGCTTCATGAGTCATGTTTTTTCGTGCGTGCAGCCGGCTCTATCGAATTATAAGACGTTGTCACGTCAAAAAGATATAAAAATTTACGATATTCGGGATACCTAAAGTATTTGTAAGAAGTGCTCTAAAATAAGATGAATCGATAACCTGCAAGCAAAACTACTCAAGTCATAAAATTGTTATTTTGTGTGTACTTACTTTTAAATTGTAAAAAGTATGTTCAACATTTGATAAGCGAATTGGTTTGATTGAATTTAAAATATCATCGACCGACTTAAAAATAGATGTAGGACATTACGATTCATTTTTTTAATCAACTTATAACAATAGGTAGAATATTTTAGTCTATAATTAATTAGTAATAGTAATTCTTTGTAAGAAGGATCATATAAAAAAACGGTAGGAACCAGGCCGTAAGTTTCTTGCCCGTTCTTCTAGGCTCTGGTCGCGTGGAACTGGCACCTAGAATCACCTAGTATGTAAGACTCTAAATGATCCTTGTGATTTTACTGAATAAAGTAGTTTTGACTTTGTCTTTGACTTTCTATAGTGAATCATATATTAAAAATCGGTAATTAAAAGATATAATGAAAAATACGGAAGGTCCAGACATGTCTCTATTGATAGCTCGGTGACATAGATAGAAGTCCAGGTGAACTAACATTGCCTTCCTAGAACATGTAAGTCCACCGCGTTCTGAAAATAGGCTGAAATCATTTCCTTGGAGTAGTGTACGAAAATATGTATCAATGTTTAAATTACTACGGTTTTGAACATAGTTTTCTTTAATAATTGTTAAGTGGATGACAAAATCAACGCTAAAATAGAAAATCATTACGTATTAAATATTTTATTTAAAGTTTTAAAGAAGGGAAAGTGTTTTTGGATGGTCATAAAAACTGTGGCTAACTGTAAGCTTGGCATTAAAATATTTTCGTTTCTAATCATAATACTGTTATAAGTCATTTTATACTATAAGGTGACTTATACAAAATAATAGTAACAATTCCAGCTAACTTAATAATTTACTAATCTTTAAATTTTATTAAGTTGCTCTGAAAAACTCCGAAAACCTTATATAGAACATAATCCCTTACTCTTTCTATGATACAAAAAGTAGCATAATATAATTATTTTGTAATATTTTTGCTTACAATGTCAAAACCTTGAGCGTACGTAGTTCACGACCTCGTTAGAAAACTTTGTTGAACCTAAATATAATTCGTCCATGAAAGAAATCTCGTTCAATATTCTGGTTTGCTCGGCATCTGAATTAAACACCCACGTAATCTTGCACTGATTTGATTATGATACACGAAGAAAGTATACAACGGACGATAACGATATTATCTTTTATCTATGGCCCTGTTTTGTTATCTACTACAAAATGTTGGAGATGTTACGTTACTGAAGTATGATTGATTGTGAGACTGTCTTTCTACTTCCTTAAAGAACAGCTACATCTTTTTTTTGGGCAACTCAGCTCATTAGTTCCTACCCAAACAGTGTTAAAAGAAATTTTTCTCTTACAATTTTTTTTAATTTACTTTTAATGTGTCTATATATTTTTTATTCTTTCTATTAGAATAAAAAACATAACCTACAGTGAATAACAGTTTAGAGTAAGGTACAATGAGCGGTCTTATCGCTATAAGTTCTCTGATCTCTTTCGAACCACCTTTGGATGGACCCTTTCGGTTAGGTTGGTAGTATTTATTAGATGAACAGAAAATATATTCTAGGGTTTACTAAATTAGAATGAAGTAAAGCTATGCAATGATTAATATCGTAGTAAATTACACATCACAGCCCTATCGTTGAAATTGCTATATAATCTGCGCTACATTACAATAATTGACGCAATCACCACACCTCGGAACCGGAGCCATTTTTCAAACTAAACTAGCTTCCACCCGTCAAAGGCTGAGGACAACACTTACCGTTAGTTACGTGATATACGTGGCACCTGCTTTTAAAATATCTCTTTTGTTATACTTTTAAACAAATTGGCAGAAAATTCACTAAATTACCAGCGCAATCGTGACTAGACTCGATTAACAATGTCTCAGTGCTAAATCGTTAATGCAATGTAATTTGTGAACACAGGTGTCAGGTATCATCCGCTTTCCGCATACAGTTAACCTAAATCAAACAATTTTATTGCTATTAACTTGCTAACGAGTTTCCGACTATTTCTTGGTTACCTCTAAGATTGATAGGCTCGAGTTAACTCGAGATGAGACGTGTGAGAACGTCTCGATTTTAAAACAAACATTTTGTGAATCAATAAAGCCGAAATGTCAATTAGCCTAAATTTAGGGAATGTGATTAAAATGCCGCTGGTAACGTACACTATAAATTATTTATAGAATAGAGCAATGACTAGTCCAGTCAGTGTTGAATAGCAAAGACATTTTTACACGTTGCGAAACTGCGTGCCTCGTAACTCCAAGAACGTTAAGTATGATTCATTATTTTATTTATTTTCACTTGTCTTTTAGTTAGCAACATGTTTATATTTTAATTCTTTGCCTACTTAAAAATAATTTTCAAATCTCTAATAACTCAATCTGGTTCACAATTTGTATTATGTAGATTATTATACAATATATTAAAATCAAAATCAATAAAAGTTTATTCAGTAATATAACAGGGATAATTTAAAATCATCTTATATTATGATTCTGTGTGCAAGTTTAAAAGGCTAAGTTTACTAGTTAGCTTAAGAAAGGTATTTGATACACTTGTCGTAGACGTCGTTCTGACTAAAATAGTTTCAATCACTTCCTAGTTCAAGGGAGTCATAAACTGTCAAACAATTCCTTATTATACGACCGTGCTGCACTTGTATAACATTCTGTACTTGTAACATAATTAAATATCATTGAAGGGTATCAGAGAAAGGGTCACGAACAGCCTATTTGTCAGCTTTGATAAGCAGTGATTTAAAGCAATACTTCGAAAGGTCTTTATAATACTTCTATGCTAGATATGTTCTTTGAGAAGCACCAAGAAAACATCTGATAGAAGGGAGTGGAAGAAGGGTCTCAAATAAATGTATTATCTATCTAAGATGAAGACGTGTTGTACCGACCCCACATAGCGTGGGACAAGGGTAGGAAGATGTTCTTAAAAGAAGGGATGAAACTAAAAACTGAATGATTTTGGTAAAGCAAAAGAAATTCCATTTATTTCAAAAGGTTACGTCATTGGTCACCTACTCTTTCAACATTTGTGAATTTACACACAATAACTGTCTCAAGGCTAGCCACAAATTCAGTTTTCTTTTATTGTATCCCAAGCGTCTGATTTGTTAATTTATTCTAAGAGCGTGTTTTAGGGCATAAATTAGTCTCCGACTTTTATGACAACCATTGGCCAAATAGCTATTTTATAGCACACGCGACAAACACACCTTAATTTTAATGAAATAGCTGATATTTAGTAAGGTTCAAAGGTATTCCTTTTTATGAATGTTTTTAACGGATCATAAAAACAAAATTCAAACGACATTCGCATTTTTAAGTTGTTTTGTGTCACCTCAAATTAGTGCGCAAACCTTCATCAGACGAACGGCTGGGCAGCATTTTATAGACCCAAAAAAGTTGTAGAATGCACGTGCGCATCTCGCTAAACATTAGATAGGAATCTACTATACTCGATTCTGTGTCTACATATATAAGAAAGTAACACAAATGATGGCAATAAACTTAAAAGCCGTAGGGTCTAGTTAGCTGAATAATTAAGGTGCTTTTCCGTGCACGTGCTGAATGTGGAACGGAAAATAATATGATATTCTATCACGAAAGAATGCCGTTATGTGATTCAGATAACATTTATAATAACAAACGTAAAAAAAAATACGCGTCGGATTGAGAAACTCCGTTTTTTCGCAAAAAAAACGAATAAAGTTAGTTCGTTTTGTTGTATAAGCTCGTTTGACAATTATCGTTTTTGAACTTAACGGATATTAACGGAAAAGACAGAAAGAGAGAAAATACATTTACATGTAACTTAAAAAATTTAGTCATGTGCATAAAAATGATTATCGAATACGATATTTTTCCAGTAAATGGACTTATAAGTGCACATAAACCCAAAAACTTTTGAGAAAAAGAATAAAATGCCTTCAACACGCAAAAAACAACTAAAAGCTACCGCAGATCGACGCCATTGAATTCGTGTTCATACAAATTCGACAAACACTTTATTCTCCCGATCAATATCTTGGATAATTTTTTTCGGGTCCATTCAAAATACCAGTTTTGGTGTTATTTAACTTATCGTTAATAAGTTTAATAACGGATGAATTTAACGGATAATAACGTATAACGTAAAATTTATTCAGGCTTGTAACATTTATAAGAAATTATAATTAATTTGTTTTTTAATAATAACTTACTAAAATCCTATAATTGTGTGTATTTGCATCTTTTTGTTTAAATCTTACTTCGGACAAAATATAATTTATCCTATAATTAACTTTTTTATAGGTACTTAATAATGAAAATATACTAAAATCATTTGAATTTAGAACTCATTTCGATTCACAACTTATGCCCTTATTAAAATATTTTTGCTCGTTTTTGCAAATTTCTGACTTACGTCATTTTTGGTACTGACGCCCGAGGCTCAACATTTTGTGTTATGCAATAAATTATTTATTTACTTATCGATGAAAAGTTTACTTACGTTTTTTATGTTTTTTTTCTGTAATTACTGTTTCGGGAATACGAACATATAGTTCATACATATAGTATAGAAGAACATATACTTAGTAGAAATATTACAGAAGCTACGTTTAGTTTTGGTTTTTATGGTTCTGTATCGAAATAAAATAAATAAATAATGCTGGACAATCTACACAACATCACCTAGCTCCAACCTAAGCAGAGCTTGTGTTATGGGTACTAGAAGACTGACATACATAATACAATACATTTCACAGATAGTTTTTTTTTTATTATACATATAAAATAACCAGAACACCCCGAATAAATATTTTCAGAACGTACAAACATTTATCCCAAGGCGGGAATCGAACCCTTCGCGTCGCAGGCGGACCTTCGCCCACCGCGCCACATCGGTCGTCAAATAAAAAACTAAAGGCAGTATTCAGCAGTAGGTATGAATAACTATTTAGATCATTATACCTAAGTATATCTGTGAAAGTGATTAGTGTAGCAATCAGCCGTGCTATTTAGAATCAGCTATAAATAAGTACTCTCTCTAGCCGTGACTTGTACTCATCTATGTCAGCTTGTCAATGCAGTACCTCTACCATGAGTTGTCACAGTAAAATCGCCTGACTTTAATACAGTAGTTACGTCAATATTAGTATTACGAATTATAGTACCCAACTATCTGCTAGAGGCGCTGTACAAATCTTCATACATTTTTTTTAACTACAGACGCTAGCGAATATAGTATATACAGTATAGTAAAAACTCATGGTAGAGCTACAGAATATACACAGTTGACATTAGGGATGTATGTAAGGGTGTATGTATGTAAGTAAAAATCTATCTAGTTCAGGCCTTTATTTATCTACCGCCATGTAATCCCGCTAGATGGCGTTGATAAGTTCACGAATATTTATATATAAGTAGGTATATTTTTTTTTTTTTAAATGTTACTTTATTCACAAAAAAACTTACGACTATACATTATATATATATATATTATTGCTTTACATCTAGGTCAAGAACATACCTTTTTGTACGTAGGTACCATTCAAAACCGTCAAATTGCCCACATTTTAAAGTCCACACCGCTAAGCTAATATAATTTAAATTAGCCAATCACGGACCTTCATGATCGTGTCTCCGTCTCTGATTGGTTGTATCGGAATATCCTATCCTACTACTAATATTATAAAAGCGAAAGTTTGTATGGATGTATGTTTGTTACACTTTCAAGCAAAAACTACTGAATGGATTTTAATGAAACTTTACAACAGTTTATTTTATACATCGGAATAAAACATATGCTATAATTTTTTTAAAGTAAAGTAATATTGTTTTATTGACAAATTATTTTTCAACAGAATAATTTGAATCCATAGGCTCCTGTGCTAGTTATAAAAACTGTGTTACAGAAACCATTCATAAAGATATTGTTAGAATCAAAAATATATACTTAGGTAACTATAGCAAAACGTAGTTACGGGCACAGTAAGTTATATTAGCGTAGCAAATTATCTTCTTACTTTCAAATGTGACAGGTTGCAAGCTAATTGCCTGTAATATAGGTATAGTTAGAAAGACTATTTATTACCTAGATTCTTAAATCCTAACGGCGCTGTCAAAAGGACCATTGAATTCAATGTCATTTTGACATGGACATGTTGCGACATGCTTACTGACAGACAATGTGTACTCTTTGACATGTTAACTATCCTAGCGTTCAATATCGGTGGTCTTGTAAACCTAGAGAGCGCACACTGATGACCTAACCTAACAAAAACCTAAATAAAAATTAAAAAAATATTACACATAACTATAAGTACCTACAATGGGCGGCCTTATCGGTAAAAATGATCTCTTCCAGACAACCTTTGGTTCACGTTTAACAATGGGTGTCTTACGTAAGTGACGATGGGTGAGTGACGTAAAATAAACTGTCTAACTTTAGACTTGTCGTCGGTGTGCGCACACTCTAAGACCAAATATTTTTAAATTAGCTATAATGACTCTGCTCATTTTTATTTAAAACAATGCGCGTAGTCTGAATTTATTAAAATTATCTAATCTTTCACGTATATGTAGAGCAAAACAAAATTTTGGTTATGCTCCTAGAAATATTGTTTTGTTCCTACAATATTACAACAACATATTTGCGTGACAGATTTCAAAGTGCAATTGTAATAAAACTCAGACTACGAGCTCTGTTTTATCTATTTCTATTCAACATTATATCATGTCTCTGTCTCCACTCTGAGAAGTCTAAGACATAAAAACTGCAAGTGATCCCAGAGCAATCAACAGCGAACCAACAAATCAGTTGTCTCAGGATGTCCACGTTCACTTTCTATGTGTACGTGTGCACGTATGCACGTATAAGCGCAGCACTGTCATTATTCAATTGTTATGTAAGACGCCGACCTAATACCGAAACGGTACCGGGGAGCCGGCCGAGGCGGGGTCATAGTGCTAGCGGACTTCATTGACAATCCCCCCCACCTCTCCCCCCTTTTAGACTGAGATTGTTTCCATAACTTTTGTGGCTCATTGTGATTATTCTGCCAGAGGACTGAGATCCAACGACGAGCGTTGGCTTACGCTTAGCTCAGGCCCTTAGTAGTTTAAACAAATGCTAAGCTTCCGATTTGATAATAGCTAGCGTAAGTCTACGCCATAAACATAGATACTTATAGTCCACGCTTAGTTACATCTCCGAATGTTAACTATGGTTGACAGCTAACACTAGAAATTATAACACAAAACAATATGAAAATCGACAAGATTAATGATGTCATTATTCTAGTACTGAGTAACTAGTACAAGTAGGTAAAATAAGATCCTAATTTATAATCTTTTCATAAATTATTCTCTTATTATTCTACCCCTTGGGGGGCATTTATAATTACTTGTTACGTTGAAAGGATCAAGCCTACGCTACCACTCTTCTTTTAGTCCTTGACCATTGGTGTGACAAAATATTATTTATTATCCGCTACGAGTGTGGCACTGCCCACTAGATACCTAGGCGCGTCTGCTAAATTTGTGAGCCGATTTAAACCGTTGCAGTTATATTTCAAGGGTGTATTTATAAGTAAAAAATACTTTATTTATAATTTATATACCTAAGTATACGCTACTCTCTGAGCGTAGTACCTACTGTATCACTACATATTACAAAGTAACACCCAGATACAGAACAAATATTTAGATTCATCACACAAACATTTGCTCTGGGTGGGAATCGTATCCACGGCCCACAGCATGGAAGGCAGAGCTACTAACTGAGCTGTGACGCCTGTCAATAGAGAGTAGATAACATCTCTACTATTTTATAGATAACTTTGAAGTTCTATGCTTAAGAAGGTTTTGCATAAAAATCTGTAGCAGGTCTAAGTAACCGAGTAGTTACGTGCCTAGGTAGAAATACCTAGGCATATAGTCAACATAGGTTAGATTTTAGTGTGTGTTCTAGAACAGTGTGTGGAGAGTGGCAAGCCGTTCTGAACTAGATTCAACTTAGTCCACCTGCATTTTATACCTAATTGGAATTTATTTATAAGTATTTTTAAAATAAGTTAACACTTATTAAGTAATGGATGGACATATGCATAAAACGTGCAAGGACAGACAATATTTTGCTAACCAAATCAATGTAAAAAAAGAATGTAGAAAAATGACACGACTTCAAAGATAGAAGATAGGGTAAGAAGGAAAGGAAAGGTGTTTAAGAAGGTAGTCAAAAAAGTGCTTTACTTATATCACATAATCGTCAAAACATTTATATAGATTCAAACGATTTATCGATATGGAATATTGCGACTCATTCGATGATTTAAATACAATCGATATAAATCCTATCGACAGGATCATAAACCCATTGTTGCAAGATCTAGATTTCTATTGCTTAGATAGGTAAATATTGTCAAAATAATCACCGAGTCGGTGTTGATGACATTTTAATGCAGATAATAAGTTTTATACAGAAAATATAAAAACTCCTTGGTCAAGACCAGTCACACTTTGTATACTCTGTGTTCGTTTATTGTTTTTTTTTGAATATCGAACGTCTTACTTTCATTTTAGGTGTTAAATATCATACTACCAAACTCTATTTTTGAATTTGGAGGTGCGGGTAAGAGTCTAATCTATCGATTCTTACGACAGTCAACAAGGTACTTTTCCGTACGGGGTGTGTGAGTCATAAAACAGATTCGAGAACATCATTACCTATACCTATAAATAAAATGCTTATCTACCTGGCCAAATTATTATTAGTAGAGTTAACAATCTGTGAACTCAACTGCACCCTATTAAAAGTTTTCAGAGAGCAATGCGGGTGTTATTGCTTGGTGTCAGAAGTTGACATAGCGAGTGCACTGAACGTTCACTATCCAGGTATGACATAAATAAAGGCGGCAAAGCGTGAGGGAGACTAAACTATAGTGCGGCTAGTAGTTTTATCTTTCTGATTTTTACAGACCTACAGAAAGAGACGTATTGGCCGCAAAGACGCGTGGTCTCTTTCTAGAGAGAGGTTTTTTGAAGCTCTTTTTATTGTGGTGTTAAATAAAATTCTCGTCTTCTATCTTATAAAAAGTAAGAGCAGACTTGATGTCTTGATAACCATACGTAATAGTGACCTATTGTCAACGCTAACTTTTTATAAGATAGGGGGTAATTATGTAAGTGCTTCCCAAACTTCTAACAATTCTTGTTTGTATGATGTACATTGATGTTGCACTGATCTTTACGGACCTCATAGAGCTCCAGTTATTACTGGCTATATTACGTTCTCTAAGACTAGGCCAGCAATGGACAGAGGTATTTATTGCTTTTGCAGTAACCGCTAGAGGTTATCGTAAAACATTGTAGGTATCTTACTGTACGTTAGTTACGATGCTACAGTTATATAGGTAGGTAATAAGTTGAATTTATGTTTTTTAATATGGTTTGGGAATAAAACAATGTGTTTTGCGTAGGATCAAACATTTCAGCTGACTTAAATGAAAGAAAAATTATGTATTAACCAACCTTTTTGCTAAGAACCTCTAAATTAAATATCATTTTCAACTTACTTTGATATTTTTTTAACCGATTTCAATAGAAGTCGCTATCGATTGTTTTTTTTTGTACGTCCGATTTTGATGATTATTTTTTTGTTTGATAGATAATAATAGTTCTACTTCATAGATAGTCCCATATAAATGTTATTAAGATCTGATAAGTACTTTTTGAGAAATGTTCAAAAAATGATTTTAAGTCGAGGGCAATCGAAGTTGGTTTATATTTGTAAAAAAAAAAATATATTTTAATATATTATCTTATTCATCTTACGAATTACGCCCACAGACTAGTGTTGATAATTGATATCCGTTCTTCAGTCAATGAATTGTTGTACTTATTGTTGATAAAACAACTTTTTATTGTCTTAAGATAGCTTGGTTCTGTGAACCGTCACAAAATACCTAACTAAGATTATTTATGGCAAAGGTCTCCGTTCCTTCTCAGCTTTCTCTGATCTAGTCAAATGAATTATTTTTTTAATTTTCTATTCCCATATTGGCTACATGAGCCAAGTAAAGATGAAGGTTGCCCTCGTGTCATATATGGAAGTCAAGGAGGCGGCCCTGCAAAGAAAAACATGGCGCATTGATTACGCAGACAAGAGCGAAGCTCTTTAATAAGAAGAGAAGATTCCCATATTGTATTTTTCTAAGACTTTCTTCCTAAATCTAAATAAATAAATTTAGCTAAATCTAGTTGACTTACACCGCTGGGGTGGCCCAAACTTGAATATAATAAATATTGTAGTATATGCACTATGGTATAAATGAGTAAGTAGTAACGTACGACCAACAATAACTCGAAGGTCTAACTGATCTAATCATATTTTAAACATCTAAGTATAAAAGTAACTATTTTTAGACTTGTAGATATTTATTTTTAGCGACTATTGCAACCTTGAATAATTCTAAGAGAAAAACAATCGTTGTCACCTTGCGATAGCTCATTGGATCAACAATAATCAATTTTTTGCATGAGAGGGGACTCTCTTATTTTTTTAAACGTTATAGGCAAACGCTTGACAATCACACCTGATGTTAGGTGATGATGCGGCCTACGGTGATTATAGGACAGTTTCTTCCAGACAACCTTTGGATGGAACGAAGAGATCTGAGTCACCGGGTTCAGACGTCTCGTGAACCGAAGACTGGGTGTTTACAGCCACTGAAATAGTACAGCACGGCTAATTGCCAAGTGTCGGTGACATAATGAATCGAGACGAACTTCTTAATCTTATTGACGAAACAATATTCAATATAGAGAATGCATATATCATATCTGTCTATACTAATCTATACTTCTATACTTAATATTATAAAGAGTGTGTGTTTGTATATTTGTTAAATTGTTTTAATAAATTCTTTCACCAATAGATAGCCACATTATTGCTGAGTGTCATAGGTTATATAAAAAACCAAAAAATAAAAATACTTTTACGTGGTAGTCCGTTTTGCAAAGTGAATCGGAGAAAAATAGGTCGAATTATGCCCAACGAAATGGGCACGGGTCATCTCTGTATTATATATTTGTGTGAACTGTGTACCTACAGTCACAGCTCAGTTGGTAGTAGCTCTGCCTTTCATGCTGAGGACCGTGAGTTCAATCCCTACTGAGAGCAAATGTTTGTATGAATACAAATATTCTGTGTCTAAGTGTTACTATGTATTCTAGGTATGTTAGCTTAACTATTTCAGATGTATATTGTAAGATTCAGCATTTTTTATCTAAGTAAAGATTTTAGGTATGAAACTAAAATTATATGTATTCTACATTAAAATAATATAATAATTCGTAACAGAAATAATAATTAGCAAATCGTGAACTGATTCATTTAAATAAATAAACGATAAAAATGTTATTTAATTGACATGCCTACGATTTATAGCTTTTCGATAATATTTAATTAGCTTGTATGCGTTAATGGAAATTACGCTTTTTAATTTAACCGACTACAAAAAAGAAGGAAGTTTTCAATTCAGGTGTATATCATCAAACGACATTGCTTCTGCCCGTCAATATGACAGACAATCCTGTCAACGTCAAGTGTTTATTTTAACGTCCAGTCGGTTGTCACAAAGTATTCATCGTTCTATATTGAAATGTGACAGCTAAATAGAAATTAATCAATATAAATCTAATGTTTAGTAGTCTGATACTAATGAGTCTTACTTTGGCCCACGATACTAAATGGGGATTTACTCGAGCGTCATAGAGACCTATTAGAAACTGAAATAAATAAATAAATAAATTGGGTTGCAAAGCTCCGCTTCCGGGGTCACCAATTAGTTTCGCTCGGGGTCCATTGTAAGAAATGAAACGACCACCGAGGTCCGCACGTTTCATAAAAAAAAATTATTGAACAAAGGTAATTACGGAAATTACAAACGTATTATTATTTACATATCAATGAGAAAAGTGATATTTTTTATTGTTGATTTATCTGTCTGAAGTTTGGATTGGAATTGGTGCTAACTATTGACATTACTCGTTACTTCGCCCTGAAATTTCATACGCACCGCGGTCCGCCATTTGGTCACCCCACCCCTGGCTTAGATGATACGAAGAAAAAAATGTTATGTATCATATACCTTTCATACTTCGTTTGTTTGCTAAATATATTAACAATATTATCATCGAAGTAAATCATTATCACCATAACCAACAGATAAAATGAAATAATCTGTCATGATGACTGTCATTTAGTCACAGAATCCTTAAGAGTTAGTATGAATGTTGATCATCAATATAGAGACGAATCGTCTAGTCCACCAAGCTCTAGAATAGAAAAAAATACGTATAACATATATATATATATATATAATATAATAATATATTATATAAATAATATATAATAAATATATTGAGTATAAATATATTGAGTATTGAGTATGCCTCAACTTGAGAACCGTTTTTTTATCATGTAAAAAAAATAGGTATTGTTCAACAAGTGTTATGCCTCGTTTTTTAACTAGTTTAATTATTTTACAGCTCAGAAAAAATAAGACGTTGTCATGATTACTTTTACGACAGTCCAATTTGGACAGACAAACAATTGCTTGACGGCAAACAAATGGTGGTCAATGAGTGTATAAACCTAATTCGCCGAATAAAAAGTTGCTCCAGTAATGTTCCAATCTTTATATTTTAATTGATGACGTCATGGTGGTGTAAATAAGCAGAGCTTGTACTATGGGAACTAGACTGCTGGTGGAATACTTATATACATTTTTTTTGTGATACATACATAGAATACATACTAACACACAGACAAGAACAAATATGTATGTTCATCACACAAAAAGGACAATGCCCAATGGGCTATGGGAATCTGTACCAACTTGCATCAATTTGAATTAACTCTCAAAGCCCTAATTTTTATTTACCTTTTCGCTACCAACAATATTTTTTTCAATGTTTAACCGCATTTCAAAATATTTAAAAATGTATTTTATTTTATATCATGTTTGCCTTCTCAGCTAAAGCTTACTTGGCAAACAAGATTTTTATGCTCAATGTCCACTCACGAAAATAGGTGACAGCTGGGATCGGAACCAAATAGTTGACGTGCGTAGGGCTTAGTCCGAGCTTGCATTTTAAAACTCCCTACTCTCGAGCCGACAGTCGTCTCTCGGATGTCCTTGTATTTTTGTATGGATATCCGAAAGACGACTCTCGACTCGAGAGTAGGGAGTTTTAAAATGCAAGCTCGGACTAAGCACTCGGAAGTAGGAAATTGATAATCATGTTATGTATAATTAATTTTAATTTTCTAAACCCGGTTAAAAAAGACGGTTAAAAATTAACGACATACACGTATAAATAAAATATTAATTTTGATGATAATTAGCTTTTGATGCAATCTGGTACAGGGTTTGGGCATGATTCTTTGCTCTGTGGTGGGGAACGAACCCACGACCCACAGCATGTAACGCAGAGCTACTACCATCTGAGCTGTGACGCCTGTCAAATTATTGGTGAGCACTCAAAAATAACAAAACACTTGTAGGCATCTAATAAAATAGGTAGCTCGATTAAAGTGTATACATATTAGTCTAAATTATGATAGCATTCGATCGTAAATTTTGAGGAAAGATCGCTTTAAATTAAGCTTTAATTGGTGGAACGTATTAGTGCTAACAGTGTGTCTAGATCCATAAATATCTAGATTTATCTAACATTAGATCTGGCATTGTTATTTGTATATGTGCGACGGTCAATGTCTCTATGTAAATTTGGACCGCTTGTATTCTCATTCATTGCTAAGGATAATTTAAAAAATTTAGAGTTCCGTACCCAAAGGGTAATACGGGACCCTATTACTAAGACTTCGTTGGCTGTCTGTCTGTAGGCTGTATTTTATATACATAGATAGTAAGAGAGATGAAAATTTTACAGATCATGTATTTCTATTGCCACTTCTTCGTCTTATTTAAGAACTACGCTCTTATCCGCTTAATGAGTGCAAATCACTATTGCCACTATAATTATAAAATACCAAAAATACAATAAAATTGCAAACAAAAGGATAAAATTACTTCAATTAAAACCGAAAATAATATGTTTTAGAATACCAGTGTGCTAATTTCATTACTTAGTACATTTTATTGTTTTTTCCGTCATGTTAAGCTGAGCATACATTGTTTGCCCTTAGAAGTTGACAGAACCTTGTCTGTCTCAGAAGTTGACCGTACTTGTCAGACTTAGAATGTCATAATTTGTATACAATATGAGCACAGCTGCTATAAACAATATTACAGCATGTTATACGTATGTACTTAGAATAAACACTTACCCCCTATCTTATGCTGGCCACACACCATCCTTCCTATCGTCCAATCGGCATGACGCTACTGATTGGATCAGTTAGAATTGACCGTGTGTGGGAGTGGATTGGCATGACAGTTAGAATGGATAGCAATTGGCAGTTCAATTCTTTTGGCTTGATCACATCGATTGGATACTGCCGATTGGACTGTGTGTGGCTGTGGGCGATTGGCAGTTCAGTTCGTAAGAAGGGCTTTGAAATAGAAAAAAGTAAAAATGCAGATCGACTAAACAAAGGGGGTTAGTACCAGAAAAATCCGAAATCCCCCCTTTTCGTCCCCCCTCTTTGGGTTATTGCTTCCAACTTTTTTTCCAGCAGTCCGATTGAGCTTAAATTAAAAAGCATTGTTATTTGTGCAATTTTCTATCCGAATCCGTCGAAAAATTTTTGAAAATCTGACATGAATCACGCTGTCAAAAGCAAAAAGCCATAATCGTCGTCAAGCCTGCAGTGTCATGCCGATTGGACGATAGATTGGATCGTGTGTGGTGTATATGGACGTACTGCAGATTGGATCCAGCCTGCAGTGTCATGCCGATTGGACGATAGGAAGGATCGTCTGTGGCCACTATTATAAAAAGTTAGCGTTGACTTTATGTCATCATTTCTATGCTCTATAACTTGTGGTGTACCTAACATTTTATGCTTATGTAAAATGTCTAGTTGATTTCAAACAAACTGTCAAAGTATAAAATAGGATTGAAACTAAATTGACAGTTAACATTAGACGGAATAAGTAAATCTGTTCATAAGGCCTCTACCACAACAATTTATAAATTCTAATAAGTTTAAAATTGAAAATCCTATAGTATTACAATACAAGTAAAATTTTAACTAAATTCATCATCATCTTCCTACCCTTGTCCCACATTATGTGGGGTCGGTACAACACGTCCTCTTCTTCCACTCAAAGTTTTAACAAAATTGATTTTGAAAAATAGCAATAATATAAAAAATAATAACAATAACACTACTCTATCGATTAATCTCTGTAGACAAACATTAATAAAACAATTGCTAAAAAAAAAGCCTAATAAGCTCAATAGATTCACTGTTCTTCAAATAAGGTATATTCCCTTCTTTGTGTAAGAGGCGCTAACAGATGTCAATCCGATTCCAATTTCTCAATGAAGCGAAGCGATGAGTTGATATAGAGAGGGCGAGTGCGTGATCTACACTCGAAAATAGTTACAATATTAGAGATGGGACATTGTCGATGAAAAGTAGCTTTTGTCGATGACACATTGACACTTTCACAGCTTCAATCTCTACTGATGGTGAGTTTGAAGCTAAGGGAAGGAGTATGAATAAAATAAAAAACATTAATCATGAGCGTATATCATAAGTAAAGAAGCAGAAATCCGTAATTTATACAGCCTCAAAATCGAGCCCACTAAACACCCCTGTCGTATATATTAACTTATAATGATTATGAATGTTAAAGTTTTTTAAAGTGAATCTTAACTAATATTATAAAGAGGAAAGATTTGATTGTTTGTTTGTTTGCATCGAATAGGCTCCGAAACTACTGGACCGATTTCAAAAATTATTTCACTGTTGTGAAGCTACAATATCTGCGCTGAACATAGCCTATATTATAATGATATTTTTTATATAGGCTACCCGTGCGAAGCCGGGGCGTACTACTAGTTTACTAATAAAGAGGTAACTTACTGGATTGTAAAAATTGTTGATTTATAGATCATATGACTATGATAGTTATCGATGCTTTTCCCATCACTACAACTGAACGTGCGCGCGCGCAAAATATCGCAGCTAAATCCGTACCCAGCAGACCAGAGTTATGTATTGTCACTACCGCTTCTGGTTTTTGGACTAATGACGATATTATTTTTGTGCTAACCTGTTTTTCTATTGTTGTAATATTGAGTGATGAGCACGCTTCGTCTGTGAGTGATGAAAATGAAATGAAATATGTTTATTTTGACAATACATACATACGTAGGCAAAGAAGGGATATTTCCCAAAGCACGAATGAATGTAACAGTCGTAAACGTATCGTAACGTAACGTTCAAGATACACTGCGTGGAGACGCTGCAACGTTTGACAGTCGAACCGGCGACCGGCGTCAACGCTAAGTGTTCGTCGAATACGATACTTTTTCGATACGATCGTCACATTTATTCATACTCGGTCCTCATTTTAATATGCAAGAGTGGGAGCACAAATAAAAAAAAAAACAATATAATATGTCAAAATAGCCGCGGTACAGTTTACGCAGTGCACGTGCTTAGTTGGACAATGCATTGATATTAATTATTTTAAAGACGAGCTAATTAATAAATATACATTAATGGACATTCTACAGATCGTGCTCTAATCCTTAAGCTTGTACCTACTATGGGAACTAAATTGCTGTTAGTACTGTATTTTTCGTAAATACATAGTAACATCCAGAGACCAATGTTTGCGAACACACAAATGTTTGCTCTAGGTGGGAATTGAATCCACTACCCACAGGATAAAAAGCAGAGCTTATACCAACTGTGTTGTAACTCAACAACGATAGATCAAGCCTACATTGTACCATCGCAAATAAAACTATATCCCGTTAGAACCATTTCAAAATACTTATCGCGATCGCTTTATGGATTTGGATTATTCAGGATCAAAATGGATTATTATGGCTTTCGAAATAGGCGAACAAAGTAGGTCTATAAAATTATTACTGCTCGTGGGCAGTTATAGGCTATTTGTCAGTTTTGCTAAGTAACCTTGGGCCTCATCATTAGCCCTTTGCGTCGGTTCTACCCACCTGAAAGGGCGATGATCTGTAACTACTGATGACAGTCATATTTTGGGAGTAACAAAACAATACTAAATATTTTTGAAACTTCCGCGTTTTGAAAAAAAAAGTGACAGTCGCAAAAGTATCGAAATGGTAGCAAATTGGAGTGTCACTAGGTAACAACCCTAGCTCAACTGCTGAACGTTGCAGCGTCACCGCGCAGTGTGTCTAGCGTTAACGTACACGATACGTTTACGATTGTCACATTTATTCGTGATCACCCTTCTCGTAATCAGTGACAAGTGGGATCTGTGTTTAAATGAATTAATAAATAATGAGTCTGCGTAATATTCGGTTCGATCCGCGATATTGATTAATCGTTTTTGTAAGGATAATTTATTCTATGATTTTTAAAGCTTTAGTACCTTTCTGTGTTGTGAAAATAAATAAGTACATTTCATTTCATTCTGTACGTTTATCTATAAATCGTACAAAAAATAAATGGGCCAGTGAAATTTGAACCACTATGACGTCACAGTACATAGACTAGCATATTAATATATAATTTGGAAAAAAAAAATAGTACATATTGAGCACGTGTATATTTATTTACTCGATATTTTATTACGTTTTTCGTGTTTGAAGAATTTGACACAGCATGACAACGCAGAAAATAAATTGTACGTTATTTTTCTGGTCAATATATTTTTAAGCTACTTTTTCTTTTTATTTACATATTTATTTATAGGTAACGCCAACAGCACACACAGTTGACATTTTATTTATCACTTACAGGCTAACTTATTCTATAAAATGTGTGCCAATTACAGGCATGCACAACACTCATAAAAAAAAAATGGTTGTCTGTAAAGTCGGTTTACTGACGATAGTTGAACGTGACAACGTCAACGAACGGTATTGTAAGCGGTTCTGCAAAATAAATCGTCGTTCGAAACATCTTGGAACGCCTCAGAACGCCGGAACGCCGGAACGCTTCATGGGTCATGTTTTTTCGTGCGTGCAGCTGGCTCTATCGAATTATAAGACGTTGTCACGTCAAAAAATGGTTGTCTGTAAAGTCGGTTTACTGACCATAGTTGAACGTGACAACAAACGTAAAGGCCGATTGTGCTTCTTTGTCGCTCGTTCCTCGCTCTCGCTTGCACTTCATAGAACGCCTCAGAACGCCTCAGAACGCCTCATGAGTCATGTTTTTTCGTGCGTGCAGGCGGCTCTATCGAATTATAAGACGTTGTCACGTCAAAAAATACAGACGGCAGGAAATAAAAGTAAATTCTTTTAAAAATCTTATGGAAAGCTGGACATAGTAGCAAGCTGGAGCTGATATAATTAATATACATGTATTTAAGATATGCAAACAGCATTAAATAGTAAAATAATCAAAATGAAAGTTAATTATTAAGAAAACTTTCATCTTTAGTCCGTAAGTTAAGTTGTATCAGAAGATTCAAATCCACGTCACCCTTTGGTGATTAGAAGTAAAAGACCTAGCAAGAAACTTACTGCCTGGTAACTTTTAATCTCAAAATCTATTCAAAACCAATAGATTTTAGAGTATTTAGAACGTACTAGAATAAAAACAGCTTTACCCACATTTCTTATCGTAAACTAATCTAAAACATATATGAAGAAGCTTCACAATTTTTATGATCCTCATTAGATTAACTAAAAAATATTTGTTTAGACACCTATCACATCTCGGTGTGTAAAATTTAAGATTTACAATGGCGAATGACATGTTTTACACTGCTCGACATCGACACGATAAGTCATGTCGTAAGTCTAACAAGTCACCTTTGCGTCTAACCTAGTCTAGCAACAGAATCCAATAACACAAGTTGTTTTTTTTTTCTTATGCTGGGGCCACACTAGCGGGTGAATATTCGTGTTAACGCGATGTATGTGGCCGGGTACATCGTGGTCATCGCGTAGTAATATCGCCTTTATCCGGACACGATGTTTTTGTCGCGCCAACACGATACGAATATTCGCCCGCTAATGTAGCCGAAGCATAAAACTCATCGATTTCAATAAACATATTTATTAATATAGTTATTATTCTATAGTTGTTCTACATAGACTGTATATGTCTTTGTATTACTCATTCTCAATGTCTATAGATTAATCGTGCGACTGCTTTTGTTCAAAACTCATACGTCGTGTCGGTGACGTGTCAATATCGTGTGGTGTGAAAACACCTGTCATGCCTGCTCAAGCATTCGCGCGACTTTTACGAGACGGTTTACGATTTGACGCAAGAAATCAACGGTGGGCCAATACAAGGGACAGAAATAAGTCTATAATAATACAATGAAATAATGATGTGGCTTGGCAGTTACTATGTAACGTTCGTCGCAATAAGGATGGGTGACCGAGTTAATACATATGATATATACCGACATACCTATACTTTAAATTCGATTTAAAAGGCGTTTAATGTAAGTACCTACCAATAAAAAAAAATTGAAATTTAAAGTTTGAAGACCAAATTTTTGTATAAGTACTTACTACAAAGATAACAGATAATTAAGTTAGATTTTAGTTATATTTTATTATTCAGTATAATAATAAAGTCATTAATTAAAAAACATTGATAAAATAAGTTTTCTGGGAGTGAGTACGAATAAATGTGATAGTCGTAAAGTAAACGTAACGCAGTGTATTAGATACACATTGAGTGTCAAACGCCAGCTCGATGGTCGAACGTTGCAGCGTCATCGCGCAGTGTGAATCGAATTCGCTGCGTTACGTTTACTTACGACTTTATGACGACCGATGTAGCGCGGTGGGCGATAGTCCGCCTGCGACGCGGAAGGTTGCGGGTTCGATTCACGCCTTGCGATAAATGTTTGTACGATCTGCAAATATTTATTCCGGGTGTTCTGGGTATTTTATATGTACTTATAATAAAACTATCTATCTATGTGATGTATTGTATTAAGTATGTCAGTCTTCTAGTACCCATTATTGTCCAGCATTATTTATTTATTTACTACTGTCATGTTAATTTATTCGTGTTCGGTATCTCTACCATGAGTTTATACTATACTATATTTACTATACTCGCTAGCGTCTGTAGTTAAAAAAATGTACTTATGAAAATTTGTACAGCGCCTCTAGCGGATAGTTGGGTACTAAAATTCGTAATACTAATATTGACGTAACTACTGTAGTAAAGTCAGGCGATTTTACTGTGACAACTCATGGTAGACCTACGGGCCTCAAGTAACAGCTACACAGAAGCTTTTTTATGACAGACAAATCCGAACCGCAACGTCTACGTCACACCATTGACATAGAATAAATAGTAATTACTACTGTACTCTATCCAGATAAACAGGTCAACGACCCCGTGACGCGTCACTCGAAAATATTCACCAACCAGAGGAAAGAATGAGCAATTAGGTTCACTATTCGATGTCATTTTTAGCAACCGTTTGGCAGAAAGCCGCCTTTGATGTGTCGGTAGTGGTAGTTCCGTCTTCTGTCTCTTTCTAAGTATTTTGACGAAATTAGACATGAACTACTCAATTTGTTAATAGCTTATACGCATAGAACCCGCGACCTTCCGTTTGAAAGACGGTAGTAGAACCACAAAACTTCTAGTGCTCTCTAATAATTTATTTAAATCAATTTAAAATAAATCCTAAGTATTTTGACGAAATAAGACATGAACTACATACTCAATTTGTTAATAGATGATACGCAAAGAACCCGCGATCTCCAGATTTGAAAGACAGGAGTTGTACCACTAAACTACTAGTGCTCTCTGATAATTTCTTGAAATCACTTTAAAATAAAATAAATAAATCATGAACATTTAACAGAACACACTCTAGTCTTAAACTGAGCTAGCCTAACCATCGGGCTAGATTGCTTAAAGTCGAACCCACGATCCACAGCATGGATGGCAGAGCTAATACCAACTGAGCCGTGACGTGACGTCTCACATCACTATTCAGTTTTAACCGTATTACAAAATATCTTGGATTAAATAATAAATACTAAGATTATATATAGAGAGATTATCTTAATATCATTGAACGATCTTGACTAGTAGCCAAATATAAAATCCTAATACAAATAAATATTGTCTTATAAAGAATGATCAAAATGTCAAATATTCTGTAATTTGTTTTTTTTAGAAATTCTAAAATTCTCAATTTAAATAAGATGGATTTCAAATCAAATGTATTCATAGAATATGTACGTTTTGTTTTCAAAAACAGCCAGACACAGAGACGTACTTACCTATTTAAGATTATTAATTACCTATATGTTGATTTCCTTATCAATGGTTATTGAAGAACAGAAACACTACTAACTTTAAGTTCTGAGTGCGGCTGTAAAACATCGTGCCAGACGAACAGACAGATAGACAGACAGCGAAGTCTCTGTAATAGAATCACATTTTGTGTAAACCATCGTGCCAGACGAACAGACAAACAGACCGACAGACAAAAGACAGCGGCAGTTTCAGTAATAGGGTCCCGTTTTATCCTTTGGGTACGGAACCCTAAAAATATATGCTTATGTTGTATGTGAAGTTAGTTAGATCAAAGCGAATTTTAATGATATTTGATATAATACGATAAAACGTGACAACGCATATTGATGAGAAACATTTGGGCCATTGCGCGATTATCATCTTAATATAATAAATACAACTAATATTATAAACGCAAAAGTAAGTATGGATGTATGTTTGTTACTAAAAACTTTCACGCAAAAACTACTGAATGGATTTTATGAAAATTTACAATAATAAGCTTATACATCAGAATAACACATAGGCTACAATTTATAAAGATATTTTGTGAATTATCCAAAATAAAACAAAGTCGCGTCCCAGCTCAGTTGGTAGAAGTAGCTCTGCCTTCCATGCCAAAGAAACAGTTGAGCTGTTTTGGCTCCTGTAACACAGTTATTTAACTAGCTCAGGAGCCTATGGATTCAACTTTTTCTGTATAAACATTTATTTGTGTCAATAAAACATATTTTTTTTTTTTTTTTAGCTATCTACAGACCGTGAAACGATCTATAGATAGTTCAACTGGTCCGAATCAGTACCAATCGGAAGCGTACCGAAGATACTGGCTGCATTGCCGCTTATTTTTTAAACTGAAGTTTGAATCAAATAAATACAATATTTAGACTAACAATATTGAGTCAGTAAATCAACTATATTATAAGTAACTAGTGTTAACGTTGAATTCTAATAAGTGTACCTACTGAAATAATTAAACTTTAATCTTATGAATTACTAATAAGGTTTCACAAATAAATGTGACAATCGTAAACAAATCGAAACTCTAGCGTGTTTAAAATACACTGCGCGGTGACGCTACAATTTTCGGCAGTCGAGTTGGCGTTGACGCGCAGTGTAACTCGAATGTGGTTTACGTGACGCGGCGAATACCAGATTTGTTGTTAACCTGCTAGGGCAGTGCTCTCATTTATTATATTTAAATTAGTTTTGAAACAAGTGAACGCGAACTATATCTTATGTCCTAGGTATATCTTAAGTCCAAGGTTGGTCCGCGTAAATAAAAAAAACTTCTTCATCTACCAGTTTTCTACCCTTTGAGTACGGAATCCTAAAACTAGTCATGTGACCACCTGATGAGTGATAACCAGTCTATATTGAAACTAGACTGTAATATTAGAGTAATGTAATTTTAAGACCGAAAGCAATAAATATTTTTGATCTTTTTATCTTTGGCTCAATAAGAATGTGATTAGCAATCTAGTTCACATAGTACAAGCTTTGCTTAATTTGGGACTAAAGTGCGATGTGTGGATTGTTCGTGAATATTTATTTATTTACTTAACATAATTACCGACCGAAGCCTACATACCATAAGTCACAAAAAATGAAATTATTTAGTTGATCGATTGATGGCCTACAAACAAGCTGATTGTCGAACCGTTACGATATTTACTTTAAGATTGGTTCATTTTCTTTTATTTCCATATTGGGACAATCTCAATAAAAATCTTGTACTCTAATAGCTGTTGATTTTGAGTTACTATAGTCTTACCATGCTGACTTTGCAATAAACTCCGATAGTATCTAGTAATTTGCATTGTAGGTACATACATTACAATAACTATTTAATCATTGGCTAATAAATCGTATTATGGATTAGTAATGATGCTACCAATTTTTATTTTTATATGCTATATTTTAAGCATTGTGGACTTGGTGTGGTCAGAGTCTAGTCAATCCTAATCTTCGCCATCTGCTAAAACCCGTTGGCCACAGCCTCAGTTGTATAATTTGGTAGTAGAGCTAGACCACCATAGAGCGGATACTATGGTTACATTCTATGAATAATTTTGTTGTTTTAACGGCCTGTCTCGGAATGTGTTCTATTAAATTATACGTAGCGTGACGTTAATACTATCAAAACGCTTTCATCTGAATTAAAATAGAATCGCTGTCATTGTAACTCTGATATAGTTCGCCAGACTATCATGTGAGCGAATTAAGTCAGTCATTTGCATGCTTTGTATGGCTCCATTTAGTGCAAGGCAAAGTTATTCAATAAACGGTCATTTCATCATGCTGTAAAATGTCACAGCCGACACATTATTACCGCTTCTTGTATTACAAGATTCAAAGCGAACCACAGACCCAGTCGTATTTCATCAACAAAACTGCACTGAATAATGCATGTTAAATGTGAGCCGGTATCAGTTTCTTCGTACACAATCTATTATTAACACAAAACCATTACTTGTTCCAGATCGAATCCGCGAAACGGATAGTCTGCGGCGACAAAACCGACATGACATGACGCAATGTGTTCGATGAGAGTTCGAGTGTGAATACGGCGAGTGGTACCGCGTTGGGCGCCAGTTTAGTGATTTTGGCGACGAGGTAGTTCGTTTGGGGGGGTATGCGCGCGGGTGTTGTGTGACGGCGCCCGGGCGGCTGCCATGGGCGCGGCGCGGCATGCGCTCGCGCACGCGCCCGCTGCGGCTGCTCCTGGCGGCCCTGGCCCTGGCCTCGTGCGCCGCCGCCCCCGCGCCGGAGCCGCGTGCGCAGCGCTCGGCCAACCTCAGCCACATCACGGGCACCTCGCGCACTATACAGATGTTCCTCAAGAATCGCTATCTTCAGCTGATGCCAGATGGCACCGTCAACGGCACCACCGAAGACACCAGCGTTTACAGTAAGTACTTGAATGAATGAATGAATAAAAATTCTTTATTGTACACCTTAGACACTAAATGAATATACAGGTTAGGAAATTAATATACTAAATGTACAATAGGCGGTCTTATCGCTAAGAAAGCGATTTCTTCCGACAACCTTTGGATGGAGAAGAATCTAAGGTATGGAGGATCGGCTGAGGTGCAATAAAGAAAATAACAAAAATAAAACAGAATAAAAAAGAACTTATACTATAGGTACATACGTTATTTTTTTACAAACGTTATTACTGATGAAACCTAACCACATCATTTTGTCGACAACTATTACTGCCGCATTTAAAATGTTATAGCCTCGTTCACTAAACTTTCCAGAAAAATCTTATGTATCTGAATGATCAGTGGCTCAATTAAATGGCCGTAAACACGGTTTGCGATTGTAATACCGATATCAGATCACTTCGAATCTGTCTGAGATAAGCGATGCCTAACCTTGTAAAGCTCGAACGACAGAATGATAGCTTGCAATCGGTTAAGCTCTTGCACATTAACGGTACATTTCAACAGTAAATAAACTATAAGAAAATTCAAGAAATACGCACGGAATTGGGAACGGTCATTTGCGAGTGGTATAAAGATGATAATCTTCTACGTTATTTTAAAGTTTTATTTGGTTACCAAAAATTATCAGGAATTCACTGAGATGGATAGGTATGATAAATCAAATACTTTGCTTACTTCAATATTTTGTTGTCTGTCACAAAATCTATTAGCGACAATTAGGTATAGTAGGTTCAATTATTACGTGAAATAGCGGACACATTATCTGTTAAATGTTTATATTTTAAGTTTATATTTAACGATAGGAAAACAGCACAAACAATGCAGAATGAGACAGAACAAAATAGAAACATAAGGCCAATACAACTATGCTAGACTATATGTGAGTTTGTATTGGGCTAGTAAGAATTATATCCAGGAACTGTATGGTGAGTTATATTTATATATATTACAAAAAGCGTGTTTACTGCAATAAGATCTATATTTCTGTCATTAGCAGCAGGAATGCCGCTGGTCCAGTGATTCGATGACACACATTGCAGCAGGATATGAATAATGTCTTCGATTTATCAGTTGTGGTTTCCTACGAAGCGGTAAACGTGATTAAAACTGTCAATTTGAACCTAATTGCAAAGAGGTTACGACCTTTTATGCTACTAACGGCCGGTTTCTGGAAACCCAAATCACGATTGATCCGAGTTTGACTGACACATAGTAATTATTTGATTTTTTCGTTGATCATCGTTTGAGAAACCGGCCGCAAATATTCCATGTATGTATCTACAATGCATACATAGAATACAGTAGCCCAGACACAAATTCTAGGTGCCAGTTCCACGCGACCAGAGCCTAGAATGGGCAATTTGTATCGATATTAACGCCCTATTTTGTTTGATAGATGAGGGAACCTAAATCCTAACAAAATATATGTTAAAGTCTTGCATACATTTTGTTAGGTTTTAAGTACTAGCAGCTAGACTGAGCGTGAGCATGTGAGGCCAGGCCTAGGTATTTCTAAATCAGTCCTTGTTTTATGATTGCTCGTCAATTTGCGTTTTCGTATAAAATAGATTATCACCTTTCTTAGGACTGTACAGGGTGTAAAAATATGACATACGAAAGACACGAAACTTTAAACAAAGACTTATTAGGAGTTTTTGTAATGTGAGATCGATCTGCGGATCTGGTAAACCCTGGATAAGAAAAGCTGAAGACCGGGCTTAGTGGCGCGTCTTGGTGAGACCTACGTCCAGCAGTGGACTAATAGGATGATTGATGAACAACACAATCGAACAACTTGCTTATATTGTATTGTTGCACGTAAATATTAGGCCACTCGTAAACTACACAAATAAAGCAGCCTCTATTCGCAAACTACATCTTAAGCCAAAGTTAAAGTCAAAATTACTTTATTCAGTAAAATCACAAGGATCATTTAGAATCGTCTTACATACTAGGTGATTCTAAGTGCCATCTAGGACGTTGTGATGCACCATTCCGTAAAGCTGCTGAGTGTTATTAGTACACCCTGTATAAGACTTTAAGGAGATATGACTGCTTCTAAATTTGGTGACGTAATAGCTCTTTTATGGAGGTGCTCGTCGATTTTATGAATGGATGCCTGACACGGCAGTGTTTCCACTTCACGGGGTGTAAAGTTCCTAATTAGCTGTCGTTAAATACCAAAGATTTAGTTTCTAAAATTAACTTAATTATGAATACTTATTGGCATTTCGTTGGTTTGTAACTTGGTTTTTTTCTGAATAGAAAATAACATTATTGAAATTCATATAAAAAAAAACCTTAATTTTGTATGATTTTTTTATGATATATTAGTAAAATGTCATAGCTGTTCTTTTTCATATTTTTTAATTTGATAATGTTTTCTGCAAAATAATTAATAACAAGTTTATCGCTTCTAAAAAGCCGTTGTTTTTCTTAAAGATATGAACGTGTGAATAATAGTGTGATTATAATAAAGTTATAATTAAAGAATGATATAAATATTATATTTAATACTTAATTTGTCAAAAAAAAAAAGATTCCATATCGAATATTTTTTAAACTTATAATCCATTGATGTCACAATACAAATCACAATATTTTGAGATCTTCATTATTTGCTTTAGTTTTTATTGTCGCAGTAACATTAACGTCAATAAGTCGCGTCAAAAAGTGGTCAAAAAGTAGGTCGTGTCTGACAAAAACTCTTTGCTCTTCCTAGCTCTAGCTCTGACACTTCTGACAGTGACATAAATCATGATAGCCTGTCTTTTTTTTGTAACAAAAACGAAGACACATTGATTACGATCTCAAAGACAATCAAATAGCCGATAATAGCCTAGAAGGCTGTAATAGTGCTCTTAATACACAAAATAATTACATATGGTCAATCTACAAGGGTAAAGTCAGACGTCCACTGTAGCATTGTCTCATAGACATCAAATTACGTGTACAAAACGAGACGCGCGCCCGTAAACACTCAACCGTTTGACGTAAGGATGGGCCACAAATAAGACGCATATAAAACTCAAAATGTAAAAGGAATTAGTTTCATATAGGATTGAGAAAATTTCCTTTATCAGGCTTTAAAACAAACGACTGTGAGTGACTTCATTATTTCAAATAATTTGACAATATCAATGTGATAGACAAAATGTCTGCATCATTTCAGACCATTGGCACCCACTGCTGAGTATAGGCTTCCTCTTCATTACGCCATTCTTTTTAATCCCTTGCGTTGCGACTCACATCTGTTTCTGATGCTCGCTGTTTCCCAGCTCGCTCTATGACGTCTTTGAACCATCTGATGGGCTGGTCTGCATGTGTGTGTTTTTTTTAACCTATGCTGTCCCACTGCTGGGCAAAGGTCTCCCCCAAAGCCATCCACTTATTCCGGTCTTAGGCGACACCCCAGGCCTGTGAGTGTTACCACGGGCAAAATTTGTCAGTTGAAAAAGAAGCAGACAGAAATGAGACGCTTTAGCTGACATATGGCTTGTGGAATAGTTCAATAAAGACATTTGAATCGCCTAAAGCATTAGTTGAGGTGGTCCAGATTGAGATCATAAAAGTATAATAACTACTTTAAGAAGTATAAAGTGAGATTCCGTGATAGGATAAGATATTACAATAAAAATAATATTGCTTTCTAGCTACTGTAGAACAAAACATATGTTCTACTGTCTAGCAGATATTGTGGTTTCTAAGTCTGTTCATCTGATGATTTAGTGCCTATTAATGTAAATATGCGTTATTTTTAATTTAGTTTGATGGTCTTTTGGAAGTATTTGCGTCAATCGTTGGCTTTCATGCTATTTTCAAACCTTTTGGAATTCGAATGATGTATGGTTTTGATTATAAAGATCTTTATTTGTTTCATAGGCTGAGTTTTTTTAATGCTTTTTTAATAAGTAGGTACCATAATACATACACATGCTTGAACTCTTGAAAAATAAAAAAATCCGTTCTCAGTTCAAGTCCAGATTATAGAGCTCGGAATTTGTAGAATGGGATGATAAAGATGAAATTTTTCAATAATAAAAAGATTAGAAATAATTGTGATAGTCGAAGCGACGCGTGACCCGAGGGCTGGTGAGTATCTGGCCCAGCGTATCAGCATTGCTATTCAGCGCGGCAATGCCGTGCATTGCTATGCAGCCAGTGTCTTGGGTACGCTTCCGATTGGTACTGATTTGGATCAGTTGAACTATCTATAGATCGTTTGCAACGGTCTGTAGATAGCTCAACTGTTTCTTATGTATTTTATATGACAATGTACATTTTGTAAATACTGTATAGTTTGTTTGCTAATAAATGCTTTATTGTGATAGTAATATAGGTAGTAGTAGTATATGTATCAATACGTTTGCGTTTTTAATTTATTGTATGCTGAGTTGAGATAATTTTGTAAATACTACTACTACTTGAGTTGCAAATAAACAATTTGCGTTTGAGATACGTTTGGTGACGCTGCAACGTTCAACAGAAAGCGTCGAAAAAAGTTTTAGCGCGTGGCAATCGAATACTCGTTTCGATACGTTTACGATTGTCACAATAATTTACCATCAGTAGCTCTACCATGAGTTTATACTATATATACTATACTCGCTAGCGTCTGTAGTTAAAAAAATGTATGAAAATTTGTACAGCGCCTCTAGCGGTTAGTTGGGTACTAAAATTCGTAATACTAATTATTGACGTAACTACTGTAGTAAAGTCAGGTGATTTTACTGTGACAACTCATGGTAGAGGTACAGGCATCAGAAAGTGTCTTCAAGAATGTAGGTCTCTTGTTTAGTAGTGTCACCTACACTATTCAATTGGACGGTTGTCAGTTTGACGTCCGAAGGCCTACATCGAATTAATAACACCACTTTGACAATTAGGGCAGTGTGCTCTTTGATTTGTTCATGTCAATATCTATTGTAGAAATTGATTCTATGGAATAGATTTATAGGCGTTTAACTGTTTAATTTGACTTTTTTATCAATTTGTTTTTTTCGATAGAATAGAAAAAGCTATAAAAATCATCGCACTTAAAATTTTTAAAATTCGGACGAAACTTTTGCCGCGATAATTTTGTGTAGACATTTTGCTTTTAAATCTGTTGGTCAAAGGTCAAAATCGAGGGTCAAAATTGAAATCGAAAAGAACGTTTACGTGATCTCGTTTTATCAGGAAATGATAGAAAGAGAATTGAAGAATTGACTTTATGTCATCATTACGTATGGCAATCAATACATCAAGTCTACGTTAACTTTTTTTAAGATAGACCGACAGTATATACAAAAACCAACAAGTGGTTTGCCTGAAGGCCTTTCCAAAGTATAAAAACTTTAATTGATATAAATCTTTCCAGTCATTACTGAATGTAGAGCACATTGAATATAAGTAGAGTTAATTTTTTTATTCATTTCCCTTCAGATTTCTACGTATTTTCAGAGAATTTTATAATATCACCGTTACGCTAAAACACAAGCGAATATACATCTTATTTTCGTATTTATAAAGTTGGTTTTTCTGTGTATACAGTAATGATCGGTTACCACAAGCCTTGTTGCCCATTGTACTGATTACAGTTGCTTATACTAAAGGCCTGCGCAGACCGGGACGGCATGGCAAGGGATTTTAATTTTTATTAATGGACATTCAACCGTACTGTTACAGAAATACGACATAAATTGCTATGCTTTAAAATGATCCCGTGGCATTGAACGTGAACGGGACGGCATCATTTTTAAAGCATAGCAATATAAGTCGCATTTCTGTAACAGTACGGTTGAATGTCCATTAGTAAAAATTAAAATCCCTTGCCATGCCGTCCCGGTCTGCGCAGGCCCCTAAATGGTGTTGGTGGGAATTATTAGTAAAAGTGACGATCGTTGACGTATCGTAACGGTAGCGTATGATACACTGCGCCGTGACTCGTGACGCTTTAAGGTTCGGCAATCGAGCTAGCGTTGACGTTCAGAGTGCTTAGTCTGAGGTTGCAGTTTAAAACTCCAAAGTAAGTCGTCTCTCGGATGTCCTTTTATTTTTGTATGGATATCCGAGAGACGACTCTCGGCTCGAGGGTAGGGAGTTTTAAAATTCAACCTCGGACTAAGCACTGACGAATACCTACGTTAGATTTACGTAACGCGGCGACTGTGATATTTTATCATGATTTCCAATTTTTAGGAAATCGAAACATTCTTTCTTAGTCTTAATACACCACTAAAGTTATTATCATAAAAGCAAAAGAAAAAGCGAAACTTTGCAATACATTATTATAAACTTAACCTTCAACACTTCTTTTGACCCCAAAAATTAACATATGTTTATAAATGTGAGAATAATGAGGAAATCATTAATCTATCGTTTTTTTTAGTCTGAGACAAAACAATAAAAAAAAGATGCTTACCAGATGTTTCGTCTGGTCTACTGTCTAGTTTAAGTATAAATATACATAACTAACTGACCCGACTGACGTATATTAATGACAGAAGCGTCGAGTGGCCCAATCGGTCTGATTTCAGGAAACCCTCAAGCGTTGATCAGGCTAAACGGCCCGACATCTGTCAAAGGTCCGTCAAGAATTTTAGATTTAAAACGTTTAAAGTGACGTTTTCTATCAAAATATGACAGAAAGAAAAGGGTAATAATATAATGCGGCGTGCATTCAGTTGCCCCGATTGTCAAACGACTGACAGTTACGTCAAACAACAGATTATATAAGAAAACTTTATACTGTCAAAAACGCAAAAGAATCTTTCTTATGTATTTCGTATTATTTTAGACAATTCAAAGCTTATTTTGCAGTCTATATTTCAAATAGCTATCACATTTAGTTTTTTTAGAAAATGTACAAAATATCGACCACAAGGAATGTTTGGAATTTAAAAAATATAACACAAATATTCACATCAGCCGTGTATTGTTCTTCCCACACCTCCCAGAGTCTCTGATACCATAATATCGTGGACCATCTGTGTCGATGACGGATTTATTGAACCTAGGACCACGTAAATCTACCAATGCCTTGTGTAGTCATAGAGAATTTTATGTGCGATTTGTTATTCAGCGCGTTGCTTCTATTAAAACTATGTCAATGTACTTGCGGAATTTTAATTATATGTATTTATATTTACATAGGAATGAGAATTCACGACTTCTGAATAAATAACTTTAATACATGTTTTTATTTGAAACACGAAATTTACTCTAAATTTACACTATGTAAAACGAAATTTTATAATTACCAGAAAGTTCATTTATTTAATCATTTAACACGATTTGACGCCAATTATATACTTAAGTATATTTTTTTGTAAATACATACACAGAATACATAGAAACACCCTGAACAAATATTTATGTTCATCTCAGAAATATTTGCTCTGGGTGGGAATCGAACCCACGACCCACAGCGTCGTTGGCAGAGCTACTACTGACGCTATGAAGCGTCAAATTACAATAAAAAAAACATATTGATGATAAAACTTAGAACAAATAATAACACTATTAAGTTATATTCAAGATAAAAACGGTATTTTTCTAATCTGTTACGACATCGCTGGTTAAGCTTAAACTTATGTAATTTGACCGAAGTTGCTTCACTTAACTTATGTTATACTACGCTTATCATTCACGTTATTGGTACTTACGTCAATTTACGTTAACTTTTGAACCGTTAACGTAACCTGTTTTGGCGGGAAAATGGTATTTAACTTGGTATTTTGACATGTAAAGTAGTTCAACATATCAGGTGCTAATTTGGAAATAATGTTGAGCGTGTTTGATATTTTTTGTAAATTGTACTCGTTGATTAGCATTTTCTGTGTATATCGAGTTAGAAAACCTGATGTTGAACTTTTTTGAGGTAATAAAATTTTAACGGCCTTGAACTTTGACAGCTGCCAAGTTTTCCCTTTTGACCAGATCAATGATTGAGTTTTTTAAAATCAGGCTTGTTGAGCGACTGTTATTAACTGTTATTTTTATAATATTAGTTAAAATAGATATTATGTATAATACTGTTATATACATGCTAGTTATACACTATATATACTATACATACTATATAATATATATACTAGCTATACACTAAACAATTGAGCTATTTGCAAGCCGTTGCCAATGACCTAGAAATAGCTCAATTGATCCTTATCAGTAAAATATTAATAAATCGAAACTTCAAAATACCGAAAATAAGCAACAAAATGAACTGTCAAACAAATTCCCAAAAAAATTGATAGTGTCAGTTCGTAAAGTAATTTTCCGGAAAAGGTAAAAAAATATATGAGTTCTATCCCATTTAAGGAGTTCCAAAAAAGTGTAAATTGTTCAAAGTCGATACGTCATGTCATTACGCAGAACAAACGGGGGCCGATAACTTGAATAAATGAACTTCGGCAAGTTCGTGACAGGTTCTGACGTCACAACCTGTCTCGTGAGTATCTTCCGATTGGGACTTGAGGCCTCTCTCAGGCCTGTGGTCTGAATTTTACTCGAACGAGTCTCAAAAAATTTACTCAAATTTTGTATAGACATAGACATATTTTCTTATCTTCATAGTCAAAGTCAAAGTCAAAAATTACTTTATTCAGTAAAATCACAAGGATCATTTAGAATCGTCTTACATACTAGGTGATTCTAGGTACCAGTTCCACGCGATCAGAGCCTAGAAGGACGGGCAAGATACTTACCATATCTCAGCAGGTAAAGGGTTAATAGCTATTTGTACCAGACAACCTAGTTTTTTGTTGTGCTATAAACAACATTCTAAAGTTTTTCTTAAAAGTTATCTTTGATTTTAAAACACGAACTAGTGGTGGAAAGTTATTCCAACATTTGTCTATAGCAAAGTGATTTTTCGTGACGTAAAACGATATTTTCGATCCAAAATTTCAGACTACGACACCGTAGTCGTAGTTGAAATTTGTAGCTTTGTAGTGTTCTGTACCTCTACCATGAGTTGTCACAGTAAAATCGCCTGACTTTACTACAGTAGTTACGTAAATATTAGTACATATTACGAATTTTAGTGCCCAAATATCCGCTAGAGGCGCTGTACAAATCTTCATACATTTTTTTAACTACAGACGCTAGCGAGTATAGTAAATATAGTATAGTAAAAACTCATGGTAGAGCTACTGTAGGGCTTTATTTCCATTCCCGAAAAGTGTCACGTCACGTAGATCAATCTTTTCGATAACGTTACTTTAACTTTAACGTTTTACTTTGTTAAGATTACGTCAATATATTTATGTTTCGAGATTTTCATTACAATCCACTTATCGAAGCCAAAAGTCCATAACATTTAAATATGATATCCTTGAATTATGATTACATCAGATAGATCACTTAGATAAGTATTTAAAAACTTCAAATAATCTCCATGATTTTGATTTCAAATTATCTTCATTTTTTTTCATTTTTGAATTATTTTTTTAATTCAAAAAGAAAAAAATATATAAAAAAATTATTATTTCCATAACACAACGAGTAGGTTAATTTTAATTAAAACATTAAAATGTACAAAAAACATTACATGGGAAGCTTAAACAAATAAAATAATTATTAGTGCTAACCCATCAAACATTTTATATTATATTCACAAATATCCATATATTCTTAAATGTCTTTTACACATTCATCGGTAAAAAAATCTCAGTGCTAACCGGAACATGAACCTGCACTTACCTATACAAAGTATAGTAAGGAAGCGCACGCGCAGCGTTGACAGAGAGATTGATCGCATCACTTTTAATACAGCAATTTACACCTTGTTATGTTTTTAACGGCTTCCTTACACCTCTCTTTAATATTTATAGGTTGTGTAAGGAGATGTTTGATTTTGGCGCCATATATCATTTATAAATTAAAATATAACAGCGACACTTCGAATATTATTTTAAAAATATTTAGCTACTATTTTATCCTATGGTATAAATAAATACATAAATATTCACGGACATTTCACACAACACACTCCCACAGTCCTAACCTAAGCAAAGCTTGTACTATAAGAACTAGATTGCTGCTAAAATACTTAGTACACTTTTTGTAAACACATACATAGAATACATAGTAACACCCAGACACAGAACAAATATTTATGCTCATCACACAAACTTTTGCTCTGGGAATCGAACCCACGACACAGCACGGATAGCAGAGCTACTACCAACTGAGCTGTGACGCTTGTGTATATGACTAAACTGGATCGTAATGCATACATAAGAACGTTTGCATTAATTAACTTTAGCTAGACAAAAAAATGTAAACAAGTACATAACATGTAGGATTAAGTTTTGGCTGGTTTTTTGATAAAAATACTGGATTTTTTAATGACCTTACGGTCATTAAAAAATCAAAAACCATTCAGTCACATCGGATATTCGTTCCGAATTTTAATGGCATATTAAATTTCACAAACATAAAATTATTTTCAATCTCATTAGGCACTCACATGAGATTTATTATAATTAGTTGTTAATTTGATTTTGACATTGAATTTGTTTTTAATTTCGTCAGTGATAAGTTGATAGATAGGACACTTGGTCGTGTGAAAAAAAAAACAACTTTTACCTTTTCTGGGTTACAAAAATAAAATATTATTGTCTTTTTTATAATTCAAAATTTGAATTCATTCTATTTTGAAATATTTGTGTGAATGTAATGTTTTAAAAACACGTATGCAAATGAATCAATGCACGCACCAAATGAATAAATCAAAGTAATAAATCAGAGTGCATTTTTTTTCAACCAAAATAATTGCCAAGACCGTAAATATTGCAACAAATTGTTTAACACTTAATTTATTTACATTTTCGTGCCAAAACTGTGTCCTCTTCCAAATCCAAGAGACGGGCAAACGTGGGATACATTCAAAACTTTTTTTTGACAAGCTATTGCATAGCTTATATCGCGGGCCTTGAGCGTGAAGGCCGAATCCAGAAATTCCGTAACGAAAATAACCTTACACTGCGCATGCGTAATCCAGCAAAAAATGCTATGCAATACTTACCAATATGCTTTACCGCGGCAGTCCCCGTGTGCCACACTTCTTTTTATTATTATTATTATTTATTAAATGTACCTATATACTTTCAGATGAGCTACTCAACTAAAAACTCCTTGTCCTAATTCCATGTACTTACTAAAGTCTATGGACATAAGGTCAGCAAATCATGACTGACCTCTAGCTTCCACGCTGGCGGTTTCTTATCCAGATTTGACCTTGACCTTTTGAGTAATACCACTAGTCAGCAGAAGACGTTTCTGAGACATAGTTTCATTGTAGGCATTGTGAATGTTTATGTAAGTGTCTCTTCTGTTTCCGTGTTCTACTTACTATCTTTGAAATGTAATACTTTGAGTGTGGCCACGAGAGGTCTGCAATGGTATTTTATGAAATTTCGTGGTCTACTTGTTTGTCATTTAATGAACTTTATGTAAAATACACGAAAAACAGAAAAGAAAAAGTAAAAACTTGAGAGGTGACACTCAAGGGACGCCCGGATGTAACAAAGTTCCTTTCGATTAATTAGTGTTAATTTTTATTTTGTACAAAAAACCTGTATACACACAACCAAAATAATCGTCGCGACATCACACGCTTGCCACAAAACTGGCTTGCTTTCTATGAGAGAGAGAGAGACAGACAGAGAACGCACGCCGCACGCCTTACAACTATAGCAATAAGTGTCGTTACAACTTTTGGTCTTAATTTTTTCCGTGTACCTAGTCCCCTTTCGCAACGCGTGATAAGGAACTTGTTCCCAGAGTACAAGCTTTGCTTAGTTTGGAACTAGATAGCGTTCTGTGAAATGTCCATGAATATGATTATGAATAGAGTAACTCCTGACTGACACACAATGTATTCAAACTGTAGAAATAAGATGTGCAAATTTGTATTTGAAAGTACGTATGTTTGTAAATACCTATTGGTACAGAAGGTCATTACAGTGAAGGCTTAGTTTTTGTGTACAATTGATTACTTTGCTATGGTTGAAACTTTAATAAATACTAGTAATTATAGAATAATACCAAAACCTAACCTTAGCCCTAGCCAATTTAGCTCTATAAACTTTTTTTATAATAATAATGTATGTATATATTCACTGACAATTCACACATCGCACTTTAGTCCTATACTAAGCAATGCTTGTACTTTGGAAACTACATGGATGGTAGAATACTTATATTTTTTTTTAAAACATACAATTTTTTTTAAATTTTTTTTATGCATTATAGCAAACGCTTGGCCGCAATCTCATCTTATGTTAAATGATGATGCGGCCTACGGTGTAACGCGTTGGCCTAGGTAGAACATATTCACTCTCCTCTTGAAAACATCCAAATTATATGAATCTGGAAACGCCGACGAAATTGTAATAATGTGAAATTATTTTAAACGAATTTGAAGTCTTAGTAATAAATGTCACCAATACACAGATAGATCGTTCAACCCAATACAAAGTAATTTGAGATAGCTTGCCGCAAAACAAAATATTATGTGTTATTCAATTAATAAGATAGTATTCAGATGTATTGATTAATGTAATACTGACCGTAATAATGTCAACGACATATTATATAATGGACTTTGCATTATGTACCTATTTTGAATAGGTATGTTGTGCTTGGATGGTTTGAGCACATTTTTAACTGAGGTAAAGAACAACGGGTAAAACGGGATCCTATTACTGAGACTTCATTGTCCGCCTGTCTGTTTATGGAAGGGAACCTTTCGTGCGCGACTCCGACTCGCACTTGGCTGGTTTTATTTAGTCCTAATTTATAGATGACGACCTGCAAAAAGAGACAAGTATTGGCCGCACAGTTGCGTTGTCTTTTTCTAAATGATGATCTCAATTTGGCTGTAATATAGTCAAACTTTTATTGTTGTTGAAAGAAGTATGAAAAATCTATATAGAAAAAAACTAAGTAGGTAATATATATATTTCTAAAGATAGATTTCTATATGTATTTCTAAAGAGTTTTAGTCACTTCTTAATAAGCTGATGAATGATTGCTAAGTAATTGCTCTTAATCTAATAAGTAATTACTTATTTGAATTTAAATTGGCGTATAAAAAACGTTCCCATACATTAGTCATAATTGGTTGTTGATTTGTTTTGCTATTTCCTTTCATTTTAAGTCATACGAAAAAAATCTTTTCAGCAATAAAATCCATAGATTAATAATACAGACTTTTCGGAAAATCGTTTGGGTTGATTTTCTACAAAAGTACCTATACGATTAATAAGAAAAACTTAGAGTAGTTATTGTTCTATTTATTAAATTGAGTAAATGTGTAATTTTTTTTAATAAGTTGAGGGAATGACTTTAACGACTTTTCTTTAACTCTTTGGACTTATCGCCCTCAAAAAAACATCCTGTATAATAACTACCATTTGTTAGTTCTTAAATAATTCTGTACCATCTATGCATTAATCTTTGATGCTTATTATCACAGGTGCATCGACACGACACGCGCAAACTGGTCCGCGGCACAGATAAAACAGTAGTTAGTATGTACACTCGACTTTACCGAAAATGATGTACCGCCAAATTACTCCACGAAATTCGAGCCCCTACTATGAGTTTGCGATGTGAAACGTTTTTAGTTCGAGTACTAATCGAGAAAGTATTATTTAGTCATGTAAAGTTAGTTAAAATACTTTTAGGTTCGGATAAAAAAAAACAATAAATATGTGTAAAAAATTAATATATATAATATAATATAACATATAATTATAAACATTATATGAAATTATCAGTTTCTTCATATATACCTACGTAGTTAACTCTTCTTCTTCTTCTTCCGGTCCTTGTCCCACTAGGTGGAGTCAGCACAACATGTTATTTACTTCCATTCTCCTCTATCATCCGTACTACGTAGATACCTAATATTAACATATTTTTTTTATTAATCGTCGAAAAATTGGATCTGCATGCAATATATTTCAATTGAATATAAAACATATTAGTCTAAAGCAACTTCTTAAATCAATGAAATGCGTAAAGCAAATAAAAAATCAAACAGTTGATAGAAAAAGCTGTATATCCAGTCGCCTCTATTGATTGAGTAGTTAGCATGTCAACACCAAACTAGGCAATTGTTCCTAGAGGGGTAATAACTAGCTAGCTATAGGTCTCTCTGTGGTCGGCACTTCATGACTGAAGATCGTGATCACTAATGGATGTCTGTGTCGTCGTCATGGAGTGAACGGTCTGCCTCCAGCGGTTTCTGTCTGTGGCCATTTTAACTACGTCGCAGAACTTTCGTCCACCCTCTTTTAATTAGTCAGTCCATCTGGTTGGAGATCTACCGCTATAGGTAGTAGCTATAGGTACTAGAGTAGAATATACTAATCATTTATCTACGCTATTTATTCACAAACAAACTTACGACTATTACAGAGACCGCGTTTAGGCAAGCGTAGTGTAGGGCGCCCTCTGGCGAGATGGAGCGACGATTTACGGAGTGTAGCTGACAAAAACTGGATGAGAAGAGCCGAAGACCGGGCTCAGTTGCGCATCTTGGGAGAGACCTACGTCCAGCAGTGGACTGATATAGGTTTATGATGATGATGACGATTTATTCACAAACAAACTTACGACTATTACAGTATTTACAAAATGTATAGGCATATAAAATACATAAGAAACAGTTAAACTATCTACAGACGATCTATAGATAGTTCAACTAAACCAAATACCAATCGGAAGCGTATCCAAGGTATATATATCTGCATTATCGCGCTGAATAGCAATGCTGATATAATATTATATTATAAAGAAGACAGATTTGTATTTTAGGGAGTGTGTATAGGTATGCTTGAGAATACTGCTGCTTAGACGCACTATTTACGTTACAATTTAACACAATCGGGGCACTGATCATCATTCCAAAGCCTATATTATTTTATTACTCTTAAAAATAGTAGCAATAGTC
Organism: Ecliptopera silaceata; assembly: GCA_932527185.1. Classification (NCBI taxonomy): domain Eukaryota; kingdom Metazoa; phylum Arthropoda; class Insecta; order Lepidoptera; family Geometridae; genus Ecliptopera; species Ecliptopera silaceata. The sequence continues at coordinate 1,899,653 of OW052210.1, forward strand.
CGTCTATGATGTAACACTTAAGTTAATGCGATTAGCTCAAAAGGTGACTAGTTCTGGACATTAGGATTACTTAAGTATATAAATAAAACGAATTAAGTATTGATATCGGTGTTTTTTATCGATAAAAAAAGTAGAAGATAAGTAAATAGATGTTTTAGTGGATATTTAGTGGAGAATATTTAGTAGAGTTCCTGCCAGCAAATTCTTTATTATATAATTTGCAATATTTTTCAAATAATAGAAGCTTTGCTTTGGGTTCGTGAAGATTGTACATACATATTTATTTATCAAAATTTTTATTATTTAGTTTGCATTCAGCATTTTTATGTATAATTTGTGAATATTGTAACAGTCGTAAGTTTCTTTGTGAATAAAATATATTTATCTAAAAAAAGGGTGAGATAACGGATGATAGAAGAGAGTGGAGAAACATGTTGTCTCACCTTACCAAATAGGATAAGGACAAAAAAAGAAGAAGAAGCTTTACCCAACCGAATTTCGCTGAGAAAATTAAAGGAATTATCGAGCTACGATCGCGTGGAACTGGCACCTAGAATCACCTAGTATGTAAGACGATTCTAAATGATCCTTGTGATTTTACTGAATAAAGTAATTTTGACTTTGACTTTGACGAATTCACTTCGAGTTCCAGTAGTAGTATCGAAAATTCTTTCGTTCGATAACGTGTTTTATTTCCACCGTTTCGGTCGACCTTGCAAATTGAGTTAAAACGAATTTGGCAGTGGTTTCGGCAACCGATACATTTACATTTAAGATCGACTTTCTGAGAAGTGAGATGTGAGATCAAGAAAGTCATCATGGTCAGTCGAGATCTCATTTTTTGAGATGTTTATGGGTTGATTGTTTAACAAATATTATCTATAGCTAAGTGATAATATTACTAGCAATTAAAGTTTTTTTTTTATAAATTATTATAATTTAGCGAGCTACACTTTCGATCATTTATTTTAATTTAGAAATATATTTAATAGACTTCTACAGGTCATAATGATTATTTTTTTAATATTTATACTAAAAATATTGTGAATATCCATAGTAGGGGCGAAATCGCACTTTCTGTTAGAAGGTTTAAAATACGTTTTAGGTATAATTTATGGAGTTTTTATAATCAGCAACTGATAACCGTTTTTAATTGGCTTTTTGAAATCGCGTGCCGATAATCAACTTTGCACTCTAACCGATACGATATTAAAATGTCTGTTGCTCGAAAAATATCGTATCGTTGAAGCCAAGTGTGAGCGCCATGGATTGACACGTACTTCTTCTTCATATGGACCGTCAACACGCCAGGCAATTCTGTAAGTTCAAGTACTTATTTATTTTTAAATATTTTTCAAGTCTTATTTTTTAAAGTATACAAATTATGAAATATAAGAAAAAACTCCGCCGATATCGTATAGATTTCGTGTCGAAAGTGTTAAAACAAGCAATGCCAAAATTCGTTGATAAAGAAATTCAAAACCACGGCGGGAGGTGAAGTTTTTTAATTCTTTTAAAACTAAAAAGGTTAAAATGAAGCAAAACACATAAACTTCGATATTTTAAACTACGTTATACGTATAACATATTATATTAATAAGTATTTAAGACCAATATAACTAACACACTTATGGCCTATGCCCAGCTGTGGGCGAAATCTGGCTACGGATGATGATGATGATGAAGTAGACCTGTTTTTATACAAAATGTATGGATTTAAGTTGACTTGTTTTATACAAAATGTATCTAACCAGCTAGTGAAGATCAACAAAAAACATAGTAAGTAGTCTAGGTAGATAAATCATAATCCTGCTAGACATCTTGTCTTGTCTATGTCTAGATGTCTACCGTGAAGCCTAGAGCGTAATCGGTAAATTATTCTATATACAATATTACTAATAAGAGATTGTCTGTCTGAATACACGACATTTGACGACCGATGTGGCGCGGCGGGCGAAGGTCCGCTTGCGACGCGGTAGGTTGCGGGTTCGATTCCCGCCTTGAGATAAATGTTTGTACGATCTGCAAATATTTATTTCGGGTGTTCTGGGTATTTAATATGTATAATAAAAAATATCTATCTATGTAATGTATTGTATTAAGTATGTCAGTCTTCTAGTACCCATAACACAAGCTCTGCTTAGCTTGGGGCTAGATGATGTTGTGTGGATTGTCCAGCATTATTATTTATTTATTTAATAAATACTTATTTAAAGACTTACCTTTTTTGATTGACAAGCGTCACCAAATAACTCAGATGGTACCTATAGCTAACATACCCACTGTGCTCGTGGGTTCGATTTCCACCGAGAACAAATTTTGTGTAATGAACATTAATATTTGTTCTGTGTCTGGGTGTTACTATATATATATTGTATGTATGTATTCACAAAAATGTTTATAAAGTATTCAATCAGCTCTCTAGTTCCCATACAAGCTTTGCTTAGTTTGGGACTAGAGTGTGATGTGTGAAATGTCCATTAACATTTATTTATTTAATTCAATCTATATTATATGAGTATGTATGGTAAATTGTTTCTTACGATTGAAATCAAATATGCTTAAAATGACAAGGCGTTTATTTATTAATATAAATTAATCAATGAGGTTTTATCGCGCATTTGAAGATCGCAGGCATATCCACGGGCTTCAGCCAGTTAAATTATATTCCTAATACACTTATACTTGGTTTACGAAGCCGACAAAGAGATCAAAGTCAAGATAGACTGAGAATCAAAGAAATAAGGGCATGTCCACACGCGAGTATAAAAAAATTGTGAGACATTTCACACAACACCATATTATGGTCCTAAATTAAATTAAACTTCCTAACTTAAAATCCTACCTACCCAAAAAGTAGTTGAGTGAGTGCTGTAGGTTTTAATTTTAAGTGTACCTCTCCTTTCCTACTTATTCCCTACCTTGTCTACCTATATGTATAACCTCCCGCATAAAACCTACAAATTCGAACGACGAATCCCTACGTTCTTTATTACTTTAAACCTACTACTGTTAAAATAGTTAAAATTAAACAGATACCTATACTATTGTCAAATAACTATTCGCATGTAAATGTAAGTGATAATATGTCTTTATGTGAATAAAATTCTTTAAACCTAAACCTAAACTTAGACTTCGACCTTACCTGATATGTTTTTATAAATATGTACGTAAAATAGGTAATACCACCCAGTTACTTATTACAACATATTGACGATTATACATAAAAAAACATACTAGTAAAATATACACACTAGTATTTTCTTATTCTTTATTTTATCAATCTATATTGTCCCACTGCTGGGCAAAGGTCTCCCTTAAAGCCTTCCACTTAATCCGGTCTATGGTGATGTCACCATGTTACTTATTCTGATTAAATTTTAATCAAATATCTTGCGTTATTAAAAGTAAGTAAAAATATCTATATAACAGTGCCTTAGTGCCGCCTACTGTATACTGTCCGTCTGTTCGTTAGCCGCCGGAACCCGCTGCAGATAGATTTGCAGCTCAAATAAATATCACCAACATGTTTATGACATTATTTCTATTTGTGATTCTGATTTAACGGACAGTTTGATTTTAATTATGATTCTATGTGGTTCTGATTTAAGCGAGTTCTTTAGTCATTGCATTACTGTACTCTCTCAATGTCATAAAAATGTTTTGCAGAATGACAAATATTTTTTGACGTGACAACGTCTTATAATTCGATAGAGCCGGCTGCACGCACGAAAAAACATGACTCATGAGGCGTTCTGAGGCGTTCCATGAAGTGACGTTGTCACGTTCAACTATCGTCAGTATACCGACTTTACAGACAACCATTTTTTAGACAAAAGTCCAAAATAACCTCTTTACAACGGCTAAATTCAGAGACATTTAGAAATATGCCGTTTTGTTTTTCTCAAACGAATTAAATAAAGTAAAATTAATGTCATTTGTTCAATAAAATCGTTTTAAATCCATTTTTGGTATTGAAATACATTATTTACCAACATCAGTCGTATAAATTCAAACGCGCTGAAGATTAATTGTTCAAAATTTTCGTTTTTGCCTTAATAATACACTTGTTGGCCGACTGATCCAATAAATTAATGGTTAAGACAGCGACTGAACAACCAATGACAAAAAACTATTTAATTATATCCTTAAGTATATCATTTTTTTTTTATTAATATTTATTTCATTTTAAAACTCAATTGTCACATTACCTATACATTTATAATGTTGTGGTTAAAATAAATATGTATAATTTAAACAGTAAATAAACAAAAAATGATTGAATACAATTTTAATAAGTAAATATTAATAAGCTATTGCAAATAAGCAATTGCAATTTTAATAAGCTAACAATGTAACTTAAAAACAATGGATTTTTAGCGTGACATATTTTTTTTGATAAATAATTAAAACATTTACTGAATAAGCTACCTTAAATTTTAAGTAGCCATCTTTTTATTGTCCAAGCAAGCTCGCCCCACTGGAGAAGAAGTGGGTATAGGCGTCTTAAACATCATTATTAATTTTATTCTAAGGATGTAGGCCCTGCCTTTTTCCTGTCAAGAAAGTCAATGATACTTTTACAGCCGCATTCATAATAGTTTTATGACGTAGCTATATTGTGCTTCCTTGTTTCTTTAAGCATACTTGTCAGTGAACATATAAATAAATAATGCTGGACAATCCACACAACATCATCTAGCCCCAAGCTAAGCAGAGCTTGTGTTGTGGGTACTATAAGACTGACATAGGTACTTAATTCATTACATAGATAGATATTTTTTATTATACATATTAAATACCCAGAACACCCGGAATGAATATTTGCAGATCGTACAAACATTTATCCCATGGCGGGAATCGAACCCGCTACCTACCGCGTCGCAGGCGGACCTTCGACCACAGCGCCACAACGGTCGTCAAAAAAAATAATTAAAAAAAATAAGTATTTTCTTTATAAACGGGATATTTACCATGATTTGTTTGATTGTGACAGGCGTCACAGCTCAGTTGGTAGTAGCTCTGATCCAGACATAAAACAAATAATTATGCTCATCACACAAATAATTGCTCTGGGTGGGAATCAAACCCACGACCCACAGCATGGAAGACAGAGCTACTACCAACTGAGCCGTGACGCCTGTCATATGAATGAACTAGTAGTAAGTCCTGTTTGAATAAAATTTGATTTGAATGAATAAAAATATTAAATGACGTAACTAACAAGAAATGTAAACATACTTTAAATAACTGTTTATTTTTAATTAATTTAATTTTTATTAGAAAACTATATTTTTATTTTCTATCTACAGGGTGAGCAAAGAGCGAACCTTTTTAAATTTTTAAACAATAAATATGGCTTAGGTACTTTATGTCTACTTTATCAAAAAGATCACTGGCACAAAATGATCACTTTCTTGTAATGGCTACCTGATATTCCCAAAATGTGAAAAATTTGGCTTGGGTACTTTATGTCTACTTTATCAAAAAGATCACTTACCATGAATAAATCACATCCATATAATTATATATTTTTTGAATTTATGAAGATTTTTGAATAAAAGTACCAGGAAAGCAGAATTAAATAAGTGGTTCGCAAAGGCTGTACGATCCATCCATAATTTTTTTGAATTCATGAAGATATTTGAATAAAAGTACCAGGAACATAGAGCCAAACAAGAAATAATTTGATCCCGCTTTTTCTAAAATATGTGGACGGCCAGAGGTATTTTTCTTTTATGGGTGAAAGCCATTTTTGAGGAAGCAAATTAGCCAAGCACCAGGTTAGCAGATTTAAAGAACCGTTACTTCCCTACATTTAAAATTAAGTACCAGGTGAGCAGAACTCAATAAGCGGTGGTTATAAATATTTATAAGAATATTAAGAAGGATTTATTGCAATTTGAGACGTCACTTGTTCAAAAAGTATAAATAGTGAGCATCTATCTCTTTGCTCGGCTGACATTTGAAGGGAAAGATGTTCTTCTTTGATTGATGGCTTTTGGAGGGAAAGGTAGATAAATTGAATTGCTAAACCTCCATAAGCTTCTGCTAGCCTGGTAGGTACTTTTGCTTGGTTTTAAAAGTCCAAAAGCATTGGTTTACCATTTACCTCTTGAATAGTTCTGTTTTCCTAGTACTTTAATTTAAATATTTTCTACAATCCAGAACATTATAATATAAAAAATAATTAATTATTTAATTATTATATTAATTAATTTAGGCTGGGAAGAAGTAGACATTATGGAAAAACAGCCGTTTTATGGAAAGTGACCATTTTGGTAAAGAGGTCATTTTATGCGAGTGATCTTTTCGGTAAAGTAGACATTATAAAAAAGTAGCTATTTTATGGAAAGTGATCATTTTGGTAAAGAAGTCATTTTGTGCCAGTGATCTTTTTGATAAAGTAGACATAAAGGACCCAAGCCATTTTACGGCTTAGGTACTTTATGTCTACTTTATCAAAAAGATCACTGGCACAAAATGATCACTTTCTTGTAATGGCTACCTGATATTCCCAAAATGTGAAAAATTTGGCTTGGGTACTTTATGTCTACTTTATCAAAAAGATCACTTACCATGAATAAATCACATCCATATAATTATATATTTTTTGAATTTATGAAGATTTTTGAATAAAAGTACCAGGAAAGCAGAATTAAATAAGTGGTTCGCAAAGGCTGTACGATCCATCCATAATTTTTTTGAATTCATGAAGATATTTGAATAAAAGTACCAGGAACATAGAGCCAAACAAGAAATAATTTGATCCCGCTTTTTCTAAAATATGTGGACGGCCAGAGGTATTTTTCTTTTATGGGTGAAAGCCATTTTTGAGGAAGCAAATTAGCCAAGCACCAGGTTAGCAGATTTAAAGAACCGTTACTTCCCTACATTTAAAATTAAGTACCAGGTGAGCAGAACTCAATAAGCGGTGGTTATAAATATTTATAAGAATATTAAGAAGGATTTATTGCAATTTGAGACGTCACTTGTTCAAAAAGTATAAATAGTGAGCATCTATCTCTTTGCTCGGCTGACATCTGAAGGGAAAGATGTTCTTCTTTGATTGATGGCTTTTGGAGGGAAAGGTAGATAAATTGAATTGCTAAACCTCCATAAGCTTCTGCTAGCCTGGTAGGTACTTTTGCTTGGTTTTAAAAGTCCAAAAGCATTGGTTTACCATTTACCTCTTGAATAGTTCTGTTTTCCTAGTACTTTAATTTAAATATTTTCTACAATCCAGAACATTATAATATAAAAAATAATTAATTATTTAATTATTATATTAATTAATTTAGGCTGGGAAGAAGTAGACATTATGGAAAAACAGCCGTTTTATGGAAAGTGACCATTTTGGTAAAGAGGTCATTTTATGCGAGTGATCTTTTCGGTAAAGTAGACATTATAAAAAAGTAGCTATTTTATGGAAAGTGATCATTTTGGTAAAGAAGTCATTTTGTGCCAGTGATCTTTTTGATAAAGTAGACATAAAGGACCCAAGCCATTTTACGGCTTAGGTACTTTATGTCTACTTTATCAAAAAGATCACTGGCACAAAATGATCACTTTCTTGTAATGGCTACCTGATATTCCCAAAATGTGAAAAATTTGGCTTGGGTACTTTATGTCTACTTTATCAAAAAGATCACTTACCATGAATAAATCACATCCATATAATTATATATTTTTTGAATTTATGAAGATTTTTGAATAAAAGTACCAGGAAAGCAGAATTAAATAAGTGGTTCGCAAAGGCTGTACGATCCATCCATAATTTTTTTGAATTCATGAAGATATTTGAATAAAAGTACCAGGAACATAGAGCCAAACAAGAAATAATTTGATCCCGCTTTTTCTAAAATATGTGGACGGCCAGAGGTATTTTTCTTTTATGGGTGAAAGCCATTTTTGAGGAAGCAAATTAGCCAAGCACCAGGTTAGCAGATTTAAAGAACCGTTACTTCCCTACATTTAAAATTAAGTACCAGGTGAGCAGAACTCAATAAGCGGTGGTTATAAATATTTATAAGAATATTAAGAAGGATTTATTGCAATTTGAGACGTCACTTGTTCAAAAAGTATAAATAGTGAGCATCTATCTCTTTGCTCGGCTGACATTTGAAGGGAAAGATGTTCTTCTTTGATTGATGGCTTTTGGAGGGAAAGGTAGATAAATTGAATTGCTAAACCTCCATAAGCTTCTGCTAGCCTGGTAGGTACTTTTGCTTGGTTTTAAAAGTCCAAAAGCATTGGTTTACCATTTACCTCTTGAATAGTTCTGTTTTCCTAGTACTTTAATTTAAATATTTTCTACAATCCAGAACATTATAATATAAAAAATAATTAATTATTTAATTATTATATTAATTAATTTAGGCTGGGAAGAAGTAGACATTATGGAAAAACAGCCGTTTTATGGAAAGTGACCATTTTGGTAAAGAGGTCATTTTATGCGAGTGATCTTTTCGGTAAAGTAGACATTATAAAAAAGTAGCTATTTTATGGAAAGTGATCATTTTGGTAAAGAAGTCATTTTGTGCCAGTGATCTTTTTGATAAAGTAGACATAAAGGACCCAAGCCCTTTGGTGGCTTAGGTACTTTATGTCTACTTTATCAAAAAGATCACTGGCACAAAATGATCACTTTCTTGTAATGGCTACCTGATATTCCCAAAATGTGAAAAATTTGGCTTGGGTACTTTATGTCTACTTTATCAAAAAGATCACTTACCATGAATAAATCACATCCATATAATTATATATTTTTTGAATTTATGAAGATTTTTGAATAAAAGTACCAGGAAAGCAGAATTAAATAAGTGGTTCGCAAAGGCTGTACGATCCATCCATAATTTTTTTGAATTCATGAAGATATTTGAATAAAAGTACCAGGAACATAGAGCCAAACAAGAAATAATTTGATCCCGCTTTTTCTAAAATATGTGGACGGCCAGAGGTATTTTTCTTTTATGGGTGAAAGCCATTTTTGAGGAAGCAAATTAGCCAAGCACCAGGTTAGCAGATTTAAAGAACCGTTACTTCCCTACATTTAAAATTAAGTACCAGGTGAGCAGAACTCAATAAGCGGTGGTTATAAATATTTATAAGAATATTAAGAAGGATTTATTGCAATTTGAGACGTCACTTGTTCAAAAAGTATAAATAGTGAGCATCTATCTCTTTGCTCGGCTGACATTTGAAGGGAAAGATGTTCTTCTTTGATTGATGGCTTTTGGAGGGAAAGGTAGATAAATTGAATTGCTAAACCTCCATAAGCTTCTGCTAGCCTGGTAGGTACTTTTGCTTGGTTTTAAAAGTCCAAAAGCATTGGTTTACCATTTACCTCTTGAATAGTTCTGTTTTCCTAGTACTTTAATTTAAATATTTTCTACAATCCAGAACATTATAATATAAAAAATAATTAATTATTTAATTATTATATTAATTAATTTAGGCTGGGAAGAAGTAGACATTATGGAAAAACAGCCGTTTTATGGAAAGTGACCATTTTGGTAAAGAGGTCATTTTATGCGAGTGATCTTTTCGGTAAAGTAGACATTATAAAAAAGTAGCTATTTTATGGAAAGTGATCATTTTGGTAAAGAAGTCATTTTGTGCCAGTGATCTTTTTGATAAAGTAGACATAAAGGACCCAAGCCATTTTACGGCTTAGGTACTTTATGTCTACTTTATCAAAAAGATCACTGGCACAAAATGATCACTTTCTTGTAATGGCTACCTGATATTCCCAAAATGTGAAAAATTTGGCTTGGGTACTTTATGTCTACTTTATCAAAAAGATCACTTACCATGAATAAATCACATCCATATAATTATATATTTTTTGAATTTATGAAGATTTTTGAATAAAAGTACCAGGAAAGCAGAATTAAATAAGTGGTTCGCAAAGGCTGTACGATCCATCCATAATTTTTTTGAATTCATGAAGATATTTGAATAAAAGTACCAGGAACATAGAGCCAAACAAGAAATAATTTGATCCCGCTTTTTCTAAAATATGTGGACGGCCAGAGGTATTTTTCTTTTATGGGTGAAAGCCATTTTTGAGGAAGCAAATTAGCCAAGCACCAGGTTAGCAGATTTAAAGAACCGTTACTTCCCTACATTTAAAATTAAGTACCAGGTGAGCAGAACTCAATAAGCGGTGGTTATAAATATTTATAAGAATATTAAGAAGGATTTATTGCAATTTGAGACGTCACTTGTTCAAAAAGTATAAATAGTGAGCATCTATCTCTTTGCTCGGCTGACATTTGAAGGGAAAGATGTTCTTCTTTGATTGATGGCTTTTGGAGGGAAAGGTAGATAAATTGAATTGCTAAACCTCCATAAGCTTCTGCTAGCCTGGTAGGTACTTTTGCTTGGTTTTAAAAGTCCAAAAGCATTGGTTTACCATTTACCTCTTGAATAGTTCTGTTTTCCTAGTACTTTAATTTAAATATTTTCTACAATCCAGAACATTATAATATAAAAAAATAATTAATTATTTAATTATTATATTAATTAATTTAGGCTGGGAAGAAGTAGACATTATGGAAAAACAGCCGTTTTATGGAAAGTGACCATTTTGGTAAAGAGGTCATTTTATGCGAGTGATCTTTTCGGTAAAGTAGACATTATAAAAAAGTAGCTATTTTATGGAAAGTGATCATTTTGGTAAAGAAGTCATTTTGTGCCAGTGATCTTTTTGATAAAGTAGACATAAAGGACCCAAGCCCTTTGGTTTTAATTTAATAGATTATTAATATGTAAAGATTCACGGAAGATTAATGCTTCATGCTGAATTGTCTTATTATACTTTCTTATGTTTTAATGTTATATCGTGTTATGGTGTATAAAAATATTTTCTATGTTTCAAACAAAGTTATTTCTATAAAAAGATTTAAGTAAAGTATTATATCATACTTATATTTTAATGGTGTTTTTGTGAAGCGTATCTTATATACAACTAACAAGTCGAAGATTCTTTTACACCTTATACAGGATATTAAAGAAAATTATAGGATGCCAGTTATTCTACAATTATCTTTATAAATATCATTAAATCTTGTTATAAATGGTTTGATCTAAAGTTTTATAAAATAACGTGAATTCAACGTGATTTCTTAATTAATTTAATAAATATTTTAATCTGTTTTGTATTGCGATATTCATGGAATGCAAGTCTATAAATATTGTTAAAATATTCATAATCGCACACACCTTTTGTAATTAAAAGCTGGACACCACACTGTGATAACGTGTAGGAGCTGATTCTCCAACACATTACAAGATGTGTTATTTATGTTATTTATATCATCATCATCATGCGCAGCCAGATTTCGCCCACTGCTGGGCATAGGCCTCCCTTTTCTTGTGCCACTCTCCACGGTCCTGTGCTAGTCTCATCTCTGTGCGACCCGCCACGCACGCTAGCCAAATCGTCAGCCCATCTCGCTGCTGGACGGCCAACACTCTTCTTTCCTGTCATTGGTCTCCATTCCGTCACACTCCTACTGCACCTGTCTATATATTTTATTTATATAATAATAACATAACTAGTTTACACCCGCACGTACGCGTGGGCCAAAATATCTGTCACCAACACACCACTATAAGACGATCTTTATAGCGTTTTGTACTTCGTTAATAGAGGTCAAGCTGTATCTGAAAACTCAAGTATTTGATACAGGCTAATGAGTATATTTAATCTAAATTAAGTATAGATAAGTAAAAAGGCTTAGCATCGCCTTTTTACTTATCTATACTAGTAACTTTATTAAAAATGCTGAGCAGCACATTTCTTACCGTCTCTAATTTGAAAGAAAACACGTTGGCGGGGTATCCTGACAACTGAAATGTTTTTAAACTGTTATTTGATGAAATTGCATGAATGAATGATCGATTTTCATACCGTTTGATAGCATTAACGAAAAATCAGGTAGGCTTTGCTTAAATCAGGTAGGCCATGCTTCAATCGGGTAGGCCATGCTCAAATCAGGTAGGCCACGTGCTAAGCCGCGGCATTGACGTCATTTTTAACAGCTCAGTCACGTCAGTCCACAAAAATGCCACGGAATACTGATGAGTTATAGTAAAATCATCGAAAACTGAACTGCAACTGAAAGGATATTCGGTTTCCCCTTACTGAATGAAAATGTTAAAGGTAGCTCCAGATTACATACAATATTACAACACTATAGATAGGTAGATACTAAGATGTGCAAAATGTTACGGCATTATCTTCACAGTTCACTGGCGCAAAAACTGCAGGAACCTATATAGCCTTATCGGACAAACGCCAGACGGCTGATAGCGATCGCTTCCTGCACATGAAGAGGCTACTAGCGACGGAAACTGGAAACTGGTGACGTCGTCAAGCGATATATCAGCTTTGATGTGTGAAAAAAGTTGTGTGGCAAAAAAACTGCAAGTCCTATAGTTTTTTAAACTATAAATTACACAAAAAATAGTAGATGTGGAAGTGATGGATTTCTAAACATTGAAGGGATCAATTATTTATTAATTTTTAAATCACTACCAAAATCCTTTTTAGTGTGATAATTTTTTTAGTAACATTTTAAATCTAAATATTAGCTCCAAATATTTGGTATTATATTCAACAAATCCCGTGCGAATTTCGGAAAAGTCGCACAGTGCGACTAATTTACAAAGCAGTTTCATAGCACAATAAATAATTGCTACTTTTAACACATTAACATTGAAATTGTTGACTTTGATATCACCTGTGCAAAGATTTTCAATCACAGGTATATTCGTTTTGATTAATGTTTAACCTACCAACGCAGAAAAACTTAGATAGGTACCTACCGATACATTTACGATTGTTATTAGTTTGACCTCTTTAAATAGTCTGGGTTATACTCCACTTATAAAAGTAATAGGAATGATAAAGTTGGGACTTTACGGGCATACCTCACGACCACCTCGCCTCAGCTGAATAGTCCGAGTATTTCACTAATTTTTATTGTAACTATCTGTCCATCTTAGCTCGTAAAATGCGGTAGTTGGTAGCTCGAATTAATTAGTTTATTTTATACAATAAATAAACAGTATCGATATTTTTAAACTTAAGGACCTAAGGCTGTAGTTACACAATCCATTAAAATCATATTGTGTAGTTAATCTATAAATGTTATACTTACAATATTATATAATACACAATTTTAAGTAGATTTTCGCATTTTTATGTTAACGTAGCTCGTACCTACTACCACCTATCTATGCCACAAAAGCAGTTTTTTTTAAAGATAAAGATAAATTTTATTTTTAGTTTGTCTGATAGGTATATCGGTGGTATAACAGGAATATCACAAATAAATAATACCTGTCTTAGAGTGATGGACACAGTACAATGCTCTACTAAGTACGTTTTTTGGGAAACAGAGTAATACCACTTGGTTTAGTTAGTATCTCATTAGGAAGAATTTGAAGGGAGAAAAGATTTATTGAGTAGTAAACATATTAAAGAAACATTTGTCCTGTCGGTATATTAATAATTATTTATTGGTTGAGGATTACGAAGATATTTTTATAACATCGGGTTTCTAAGTTACTGGACTTAAAAAGCGTAATTAGTCGGGAATCGCTATATTTTGTTACTTTCGTGAAATGATATTTACCTAGATTATTAAATTTTTCACCAAACACACCCTTATTATGTTTAAAGCAAAATCCGATAGTTTCGTTTGAGAAAAATCATCTCATCTATACTTCTATACTAATATTATAAAGAGGTAAAGTTTGTGTGTTTGTATATTTGTTAAATTGTAAGGGGTAATCTCGGGATCTACTAAACCGATTTTAAAAAATCTTTCGCCAGTAGAAAGCCACATTATTGCTGAGTGTCATAGGTTATATAAAAAACCGAAAAATAAAAAGGCTTTTACGTGGTAGTCCGTAAAATCCGTAAAGTCCGTAAAATCCGTGGTAGTCAGCAAAGTGAATCGGAAAAAAACGGTCGAATTATGACCAACGAAGTGGGCACGGGGCTGGTAGTTCATAATATGTGTATGGTTTATATAACCGTGAGCAGAATATCGTAAGCAAGGATATTAATAAGGTTTACTGCCTTGACACCTATGTAACTAGTTAATAACACTTTGCTATAAAATTAATAACTAAATGAGAATCCGTAACCGATCCTCGTTAATGTTGGAAAACCTTGATCCATAATCAGGACTTTTCGCGGTATTTTTGTTCAACACTAGTTTTTACTAAACCTATTTTTGTTTTTTAAACCTATTTTATTGTAAACATTATATTTATTATTCCTATTGCAACAGTTACTTAATATCAGTGACCTTAATATAAAACTATTAAAACAAACATTATCAAACAAAGTTATACAATAAAATATAATTAGAACCTCATTTGCTATCAAACCCATAAATAACACTAAAATATTAATTACTCTTCATTATTAAAAATGTCGCGCTGATTTTTGACATATTTATTATATCGTTTGTGATAATTTATGATCAATTAATTGACATTTTAATAATTAAGACTAGTTTTCGACACATTTTAGAGTGCTTTTTAAAGTTTTTTGAGTATAATGGACACGATTGAGACATAACATTAATCTAGTTAGATAATACTTAGGTAGCCTAACCCGATACTATTTTTTATTCTAAATGATACATTTTTATTCTAAATAATTAACTATTCTTGTATGTCTAGATTAGATACAACACCGGCTGTTGAACGTTTTTAAACAATAATTAAAAATATCATAAATTTTACGCACGAATAAATTACGAAAATAAATAAGTATTTGTATTGACTCAACAAACATAGATCGTTTACATTATATTGGTAAATAGTTTGAGTATGCATACTTAATTATTTGTCTATTCATTGAGAATACTATAAAAATGCAAATTTAGTATTTACCTAACCAAATGCGTAATATTAGGTAAACCTATTTCAATTACTAACGCCCATAGCCGGCTTTGAAAGATTTTTATCACTCTAAATCTGTTTTAATTTAAAAAAATACTTTATTGTAGTGATATTAGGTTAAATTTAGCTTGAATAATCCGCTAGCTAGACGATGCTAAATAAATAAATAATGCTGGACAATCCACACAACATCATCTACCCCCAAGCCAAGCAGAGCTTGTGTTATGGGTACTAGAATATTGACATACTTAATACAATACATTACATAGATAGCATACGTCTATCTATCGGTAGTCTGGGTCGTCCGGTCCGACTGTCTTATTCCCAGAGGCCCCTGCTAAAGAGATGATGATAAGAAATGGTAAGGAGATTTTCAGCAGGGGCGTTTGGGAATAAGATGTCCGATTGATCGCCGGCCGACGGGTACTCTGTCAAAACCTACCAGGTTTTAAATCATGTTCAGTTTCGATAGTAACTCATCGGTATTATGTGCCATTTCTGATGGACCCATGTCCTGATGTGACTGAGCTGTATTTAATACTGAAAGTCATTTAAAACCTGGAAGGTTTTGAGAGACTAGGATACGGCTTAAGAGCTCTTTTGACTGTCCGATCCTAGGTCTTAGTGTTTGTCTTAACATCCGCAGTGACCAAGCCTTTGAATACTCCACTATTATACAATCTGCGTCCCGAACACGGCTCGTGCATGTTTCTATATAATTACCGCAAGATGACGATAATTCAATACACCCTTTCCACTCCGCTATCGCCGTGTAAGTAGTCTACTTTGAAAGTGAAATCTATTAACATTTTGTATTACGAGTATATGCGTTGGTTACGTTTTATATCCGTGGTTTTATTACCCTGTTTGTTTCTGGTTCTTCTGTGCTGAGGAAATTGAGTAGTTTTAAAAAGCAGATATATTCACGGACAATTCACACATCACTCTCTAGTCCCAAATCGTTAGTGACCTAGAATAAAACGGTGTTATTTTTTAGATGACTAGAATTTGATAGACATCAAAGGAGAATGGGCAATTCTCTACGGAGCGTGGGCTATGATTAAAAAAGCTCTTCCCTAAGGGTTGCCACGTAGTACGTTTCAAAGGGCTTTTGCAGGCCTACCTGAGTGAGGCAATCCGGGCAGAGTTTTTTTAGTCATGGCCCAAAATGCTCGTTCTCCTTTTAAGCAAGCATTTGACCGCCAAAATAGAGTCAAATTTCTAAGCTTACATCATAACTTTTCACACCCGGCATATAAAACACAGTTAAAATTATAGAATTCCAAACTCTAGAGCCGTAATCTAAAACATACAGCTTATAATTAAGTTAGTACTGTATGTACATAGAATATACAATAGTTAGTAATGCCTGGGTTATGCAAAATACTATCGAAATGGTGTTAAAGATAGTGTTATCTGTCAAGTTATCAAGGTGGGACAGCCTGGGAACTAATTGGGTGGTCGGGTTTGATACGCGATATTGAATCTTAAACTGATACAGTGAAGTATGATATTTGATTGCGGTGAATAGGTACATACGTTTTTTTGTTTTAGTTACTTGGTTTGTATTTAATGTGTTATGTCTAAGTACTTTATAGGTAGGTACTGCCTAAGAGTCGAAGACGGGGCTTTTTGATGGGTTACGCATGCGCAGTGTTAGGTTATTTTAGTTCGGTATTTTCGTTACAGAATTTTTGGATTCGGTCTCCACGCTAAAGGCCCGCGATAGAAGCTATGCAATAGCTTAATAATAATTAAAGTAAGAACATAGGTAAAGTAAGTAAAAAAGTTTTATTGAACTATTTCTTATATGTGTAAATACAGAACAATATCTTATAATTCGTATCGTAATCAATTTGGAAAATAGACTAATTAAATTAATTTAAAAAATGCGGTCACACTCCGATATCGGCTTTGCCCTTTGAACCATAATTATAAACACTCCCATAAAGTCACATTAGCAGAAATAAGATAATAATTCATAAAAGCATTTGTGACGCCTTCACACCAAGAAATAGACAAGCTTTGTATCTTAATCCATTAAAATCAAATGAAAAAGTCGAAGAACATTGATTTACGCAAATCTCTTTTGTGTTCTCAAATTAAATAGAATCCTAGTTGTCGAACGCATTCCATTATGGCTGCGTCTGGTGTCAAGATGACATTTGACATTTATGATGTGAAAGCGCGCCAAAATACGGAAAGTAATTATGTAGCTTCGTTCATTCTCATTCATTCAGTTTAAGTCGGCTAATCTAGTCGGCTATTTAAACCCAGTTTTTCATTTGTTTTTTTGTATCTCTTGTAAAGTCATATTCTTTACTACTAACAAACACTGGTATACAGATTTATGACAAACAGTCATAAATCTACAAGTATGTTTTAACAAAAATGCACCAAACCGATAGAGAAATTTATACCGAATAAAAAATAAAATACGAAAAAAAATAAGCCATTTTGTTTTAGTCAAAACGTATAAAAAGCATTTTATAATAAACGATCTTCAATTACTTACAAAATGTATTTATAACTTCAAGTAAAGTACTCAACTGACATTGAAAATTGCCATGTTCCCGCGTAAACTATCTTACATTAATAAAATTAAGATATTAATTTATTCTCGTTATAAAGTGACGTAGTAATTACCCTGGAAGGATCTTGATGATGATGGTTTAATGAGAGATGGACTTCAGGACCACCTAGGTATTCTATTACTGGCGGAAATTATCAACGTTATGTTCTAAGCTCTGCTGATCGGCGCTATTTAGTAGTTCTAAATTTATTTTGAGAACAGTTTCTGTCAGAAGTGACAGCTTCTAAATTAGAACATTTAGAACTGTCATTTATTTAAGCGAATACAGCTCTGCTTTCCGTGCTGTGGATCGTGGGTTCGATTCCCACCCAGAGCAAATGTTTGTATGATGAACATACATATTTATTCTGTGTCTGGGTGTCACTATGTATTCTATGTATGTATTTACAAAATATATATATAGAAGTATTCTATCGGCAATCTAGTTTTGCTTACAAGCTTTGCTTAGTTTGGGGCTAAAGTGTGATGTGTGAAAAGTCCGTGAATATAATATACATAATACTTACATTCTTAAAAACAGATGTAACAGAACAAAATAGTATAAAAACAAATTTTACCGGTTTTTGTAAATTGTTTTAAAAAATGCATAACTTCGTGACTGGTATGACGATTTTGTAGGTGTTATACATTATAGAGCCGAGAATGCCGACTGAATGTAGGTTAAGACAGGCGTCAAAGGTACGAATTAATAGGGTTGCCACATTATTTTTTTTACAATTTTGTCATATTTGTAAAAGCGTTCGTTGAAAAAAAACTTTTTGTTTTTACAAACAATTAAAAAAAACTCATCAATGTAAAATGTAAACTATCAAATAGTTTTGTTTAGTTATTTAAATTAAATGTTCTTACAATTTCTCTTTATGATTGTAAATTCATTCATTCATTCATTCATTGAATTAATGAATGATTGTAAATTAAAAGATAAGTCAGTGTTCTATCGTCCTTTTGATAAGCCTACCTAAAATAATATATTGAGTAAGTTTTGATTATTATAAGCTACAAATATTCTATTCGTATTGGTTAAGCTGATTATGATTTGAATAAGCTTACAACCTGAGCTTTATTTATTTCAATAAGAACACCTATCATGTCTTTCATTAAATACCTAGAGGTTGCACAAACAGATGCATTACATATTTTGTTTTTATAGTAAACCTTAAGCCAAAGAAATAAAAAAAAAATTAAATAGGCAGATTAATAGTCTTAGTTTGAAATGTTTTTCTGCCTTTTTAATATTTTTTTTATTTTTTATTTCTTTGGTTTGCAATAGTAAAAAGTAAGTCTTTTTACGATATATTTTTACATGGCACTAAATTGTAACGTTGTAATTGTACAATTGGTAATTTTAAAACTTGTATAAAACAAAGTTATATTACATCTTTCAAAATGAATTCAGTGTATAACAGCTAACAGCTAGGCACGGCAAAGCAGTGTCTAGTCTGGCTAATCTTTCCAACACGATGCTACAACAAAATACAGTTGTAGCATCGACACGATAAGAAGAAGAAGAAGTGTATAAACACAAAAAAACAGTCTAAAAAACAGCGCTGCTCTGCCTTTTGCGGGGCAGCAAACAAGCTGAGACTGAGCCTTTTTGACAGCCTATCTTTTTAATTCTTTTACTGTATTTATTTGTATTGACTTGTGTTGTTTTTTATGCTCTGTATTCTCTGTGTTGTCAAATAAATATATTTCATTTCATTTCAAAAAAGTTTACAAAAACCATTGTAAACACAAAGCGTCAAGTGACAACCCTACGTTCGGGTGCTAGGACTATCTGTTAGCAAACAGATAACTTGATGGATGCGCGTGAAACCGGTGTAAAGGAATAGTCTATTCAGGTGGATGCGTCATGCAATAACGAGTCATGAATATTAAATAACTAACAGTAATTATTTTAGTAATTAGTTTCTTGCCCGTTCTTCTAGGCTCTGGTCGCGTGGAACTGGCACCTAGAACTAGGTGATTCTAGGTGCCAGTTCCACGCGACCAGAGCCTAGAAGAACGGGCAAGACGATTCTAAATGATCCTTGTGATTTTATTGAATAAAGAAATATTTGATTTGATTTACGGATTTTAACCAGATTTTATAAAATGCAAGTTCTTTTATTGTACACGCATATAACAAATAGAGTAAAAAACTTTAATATAAAACATGTAAGTAAGTACATACATGTAGATTCTTAATTCGACTGTATTTAATTGTTTTACTTAGCTTTTTTATCTAGTGGACTGAAATTAATGATTGTTTTGTTTGCAAGCGGGTTTTTATATGGTTATTTTATTAATAACATTTGATATAATAAGCTGTTGTTTATATAAACAAATTGTTTTAAATTGAACGTGAACGTGCCAGCCATTCTAGAGCCGAATGGTCTGATGCGTGACGATGGTAAACGGCCTGACGGTATGACGCTTGTTCCGTGGGAGGCGGGAAGGCCTTTGGTGTGGGACGCAACTTGTGTCGATACCCTTGCTCCTTCTCACCTGTCACAGACATCCGTTCGGGCTGGTGCGGCGGCGGATTCGGCCGAGGATCTCAAGAGACGCAAATATGCAGGTCTCGACAGGGCGTACATATTTGCTCCTCTTGGGGTCGAGACTCTAGGTCCGTGGGGTACCGAGGCCCACCGCGTTTTCAAAATTATTTCTGGGCGTCTAGTCGAAGCGACGCGTGACCCGAGGGCTGGTGAGTATCTGGCCCAACGTATCAGCATTGCTATTCAGCGCGGCAATGCAGCCAGTGTCTTGGGTACGCTTCCGATTGGTACTGATTTGGATCAGTTGAACTATCTATAGATCGTTTGCAACGGTCTGTAGATAGCTCAGCTGTTTCTTATGTATTTTATATGACTATGTACATTTTGTAAATACTGTATAGTCGTAAGTTTGTTTGTGAATAAAGTTGTTTGTAAATTGTAAATAATATTGACTACAGAAATAAACCCGTAACATACATTCACCTCGAAATTTTAGAAACTTATAAAACTTTATTCCAAAAAAATAGTAGATAAATTGAATCCATAACGTTATTATGTATGTTATATTTAAGACAAATAATTTACCATATTTACGATTCAACAAAGTTCAAAAGAGAGACAATGCGTTGACTTCAATAAAAGTAATTTAAAATATCTCATTTCGTAACTTTCACCCAAAACAAGAAGCAGTTATGTGGTATGTAATAAAACGTAAGATGATACCAACCATTTGTTTTTATTGTCTTAAGGATAAGATGAGTGTTAGAATAGAACAGGCTGTGGTCTTACTAGACTAAAAAACCGCGACTGATTTTCATGTCGGTTGACTGCGTGTTGCGTAACGCCTTTTTTACCGCAATCGTCTTCTTCTTGTTACCAATTGACACGCAAGAAGAAGAAGAACCGCAATCGTCGTACTGCAAATACATTCGTGTTCACTAATAATTATTTTCTACGAACTGAAAATAAAGATATAGATAGCTTCTTAGTGTACTAAAGAAGCTTTTTAGAAAAAAAAAAAAGCTACCTAGTAGTAGTCTAAAAATGAATGTAAAAATCTTAGTTATGAGTGATGAATCCCGCCCTATATGAAATAGACTATGTATTGTGATAGACATTAATGAACAGAAATTCTCGATGAAACGGAGTCTTGCTTTTTGATAAATTGATAAATTCCGTTTTATCGAGAAATTATATTCCATTATTTTATACACACATCCACGCCGTTGTAAAGAGACACATCAGCCGCGTAATATTCAACCAAGTAGGACAGCAACCTAATATTCCACGCTACAATGTAGATAATATTACTCGGAGTAATTTAGACCTACGCATATTGTTTGGTCTATTTTAGAATAGGTACAAATAAAATTATATCTTCCTAAGCTGTTCCTAAGCCTGTATTTATGATTTCTAAGTAACTGTAATCTGCGCTGATTTTAGAAGGAATTGGTTTCAAACTTCCTTTGAAATATGATGAATGGAATATGTTTTAGTTTGTATAGTGACTTATTTAATCTAGGTTTTAAGAACCGAGATTTTATTACTATAAACCAATTTTGTATGACATAAGTTATTAAAAATATCTGTTAATATATTCTAAATAAATGTAACTTAGGTCTATTGTTCAGCTTAAACTAATTACGAAACTGAAGTGATGATTTAAAACTAAATTTTTAACTTCTGACTTAAAGCAGATAAGATAAAGAAACCTTAATTTTAAGGTTTCTTTAGATATCTGTTTTTAAATTTTATTAGGGTTGGGTTCATATGTTGTACCAAATCTTATTGTAACAACCTAGTCTTAACATATGAGAGCAATAAATGAATTGAGTATTGAAAGTGTAGTCTATTCAGTTGACAAATTTATCCCAAAAAATCACTCATCAGTTTAAATCGTAAATTTGAATTTTACCATAGTTTATTGCGTACTAAACTTTTGAAAGTAACCCACAATGATGCGTAATGTGCGAGTTTGATTCTCATGGTTGTACAAGATAATGATAATAATATTCAGGTATTATTTCGGGGTAAGCACGAAAAATGTGTCCATGAATCCATACAGTGACGTATTTAAGAGCTATTGCGCATCGACATCAGCTTTATTGTTGAACATTGCAGCGTTAGCGCGCAGTGTACTTTAAAAACGGTACACTATTGTCACATTTATTTTTGTTTACCCTTTTGAAGCAAACATGAATCCTTAATCAAAAAGTAATTAACCTTAGAACTACTCAGACAGTCTCGAAGAGAGATCAAATATCAATCCGCGCAAATTGAAACGTTCCCGATTTTAAGTAACTTTCGATGTACACTGCTCGGTGACTTCAGAGGGGTAATTCATTGATTATGTCAGGGTCCTTAGGGAAAGGGGGGTTAAAAATATATTTATGCGCTTATCTGGAGGGGGTAAAATCTATTTAAAAACTAATTTACTTAGACTTTTTTATTAAAACTCGATTTTGGTTTTTGGTAAAGACTTCTAGGATAAACTACACATTTTTGTATTAGTTTCTTGTTTGGGGAAATTTATAAATAAAAAATGTTCAATATAGTTTTTGTTTTTTAAGATATTGATTTCTATTTCGGATGCAAATTGATTTTCTTCATAAAATTCCTATTCTTGTTTTAAATCTTTTTCTCATTTACATCCATTTTAAATGTGTATACATAAAATTAGGGCCGATAATGTACGATTTTGACACCTTAACACCTTAATAAATAGCCCCAGATTTATATCACCGCGCAATGTAACTCGAATTATTGTAAGTTTTGTGTATCGTTTTGTAAAGGCTAAAGTGCGTAACTTGACACTTATCGGTCTGTCGTCTGTCTGTCATCGGACACCGCATATGTCCGTTATGTAAGACTTTTTGCTTTCTTGCTCTTCACTCGTGAAATTCGCAATAAAAACAAATAAACGCATTCGATACCATAATTAGAACTAATTAGTAAATGAATAAATAAGAACTTGGATACTAAAATTATTTATTCACAAACTTACGACTACAGTATTTACAAAATGTACGTATAAAATACATAAGAAACAGTTGAGCTATCTACATACTGTTTGCAAACGAACTATAGATAGTTCATCTAATCCAAATCAGTACCAATTGGAAGCTTACCCAAGATACTGGCTGCATTGCCGCGCTGAATAGCGATGCTGATAGACTGGGCCAGATACTCACCAGCCCTCGGGTCACGTCGCCGCGTCGCTGCGACTAGACGCCCAGAAAAAATTTTGAAAACCCGGAGGGTCTCGTTACCCCACGGACCTAGAGTCTCGACCCCAAGAGGAGCAAATATGTAGGCCCTGTCGAAACCTGCATATTTGCGTCTCTTGAGATCCTCGGCCGAATCCGCCGCTTGAATAATTATAATAAATAAGAACTTGGATAATAATAAGTGATTTAACGAAGAAAATGCAATGAGAATAACTTAAAACTTTTATAAAATACATTAATTATCATCACATCTATAAATCCAAGTGGCGCCATCTAACTGCGCTCTTTGTATGCTCTATATTCGTGGCAAAGGGAAGTGGTATAAATTGTATCAGCTAATTCTCTAAGCTGTTCACGTATCGACCGATGCACATAGATCAGTCCTGACGAGTGATTCAATTACACAGGGCTCAAGATGTAGGAATATAGGCTTAAACAGTAAGAAAAAGAAAGAAGAAGCTTTTATTTAATTCGCAGTTTTTGACAATATGTAAGCCTAATACCTACTTTCATGTAATTCGCAGTTTATATTGATATACATTTAGGTATTATTTAAAAATAACATATTATTCTTGGTTAGACTGAAAAATGATAATCATTTTTAGATTATATTATTACTTATGTATATTAATATTATTTTTCTTTTCTTTACAGGTAAGTTTCTTTACTACAGTGGAAAGTTTCATCTAAACGGGTGAGAGTTATAATAAAAATATATAAGAATATTTATTTTAATAAATAAAATACTTGTGCAAGTCTCTGTTCAAAGTGTACCTACATTGTCCTTTATCGAGGTATACCATCATCATCATCATCTTCCTACCCTTGTCCCACATTATGTGGGGTCGGTACAACACGTCCTCTTCTTCCACTCTCCTCTATCGAGGTACCATCTAGCATTTTAATTACAAATTATATATATTCTGTTATAATATGTGTGTATAGAGAAATATGTGTATTAAAACTATTAAATAATCAAAAAAAGTACATAATAATATAACATTACCACAAAGAAAATTTTATAAATAAACAAAGTACCGTACACACGAGTCAAGTTACATACAATTATGTCAATGTCACAATAACGTCACGAAGTTCAAGGTCCGCGTAACAGCCCGTTCACACTAGTCGTAAGTCGCATATGACTAAAAGTCGAAAGTCTGATGTACCTGTCTGTACGCGTCTCATCCAATGTGAACAGCTCCATATAAAGTGTATGGTGACCAGAGCATTCGACTTTTAGTCATATGCGACTTACGACTAGTGTGAACCGGCTGTATAAGAAAAAGATAAAGTACCGAACACACGAGTCAAGTTACATACAATTATGTCAATGTCACAATAACGTCAAGAAGTTCAAGGTCCGCGTAACAGCCCGTTCACACTAGTCGTGTCAAAGTCTGATGTGCCTGTTTGTACGCGTGTCATCTAATGTGAACAGCTCCATATAAAGTGTATGGTGACCAAAGCATTCGACTTTTAGTCATATGCGACTTACGACTAGTGTGAACCGGCTGTATAAGAAAAAGATAAAGTACCGAACACACGAGTCAAGTTACCTACAATTATGTCAATGTCACAATAACGTCAAGAAGTTCAAGGTCCGCGTTAGGGTTGTCAATTGTTACCCGCTCTCGCTTGCTCCCCACACCCCAGGCGGCGGCGTGTCACGTGTCGTGCGTGGGCGCAGCTTCCTGCCCGTTGACAGTTGACAGCAGCCCTGAACGACCAACACAATACTAGTCTTGTTTAGCTACTGTACAATAAGAAGGTTGTTAGCCATAAAGGTTGAAATACACTGGTTATTGATAGGATTTTGAATTTAGCGCATAATATGATTTGCTCATAAATATATTTTGCAAACTCTTTAATTTTGTGTTAATGAAGTAGATTTTTTTACCTTTCTGTACCTTTTAATTAGTATATCAATATATGTAGGTAATTTAAAATTATTAGTCAGTTTTTTTATAATATCAATAACTGGTTTCAATTTAATAAGTCATAAATATAGTAATAAACCAGTAAATGCCCAGTAATTAGCGCTATACAATCAGGTCAAAATTGTATAAATAAATTATAATCTGGCTTTTACGGTCACTGCTGTCAGTTCCGATGACATATATTCTTTTTGACAGCGGTAAACTTTTATGATCTTTTAGTTTGTAAAAAATGAGATATTAGTAGATTATTTTTAGTATTGTCAGTCTTTGATTTAAAATACCAACATTATCATAATCTAATGTAATAAAGATAAGTGTAAATATTGACTGTTAATAAGTTTTAATTATTAATTATTATTTTTGGTTTTGTTTTCGCTTCATTGTGTGTTAATACATAACAATAACTGCCTGATTATTGACCCATATAATAACTTTAATTATTTGTATGATGTGAAATTGGTATCTTGTAAGAAAATATTTTTTTTAACCATGATTTTTATCCTTACTCTTACAGCCGGTTTCTCGAACGATGATCAACGAAAAAATCAAATAATTACAATGTGTCAAACTCGGATCAATCGTGATTAGGGTTTCCAGAAGCCGGCGGCCGTTATTAAAAGGAAATAAATATCGGCTATAAGGCACTTAAGAGATGTAAGCTACTGTCTCGTGTGTCAGGGCCTTATTTGTACTTCATAATAAGGCTAAATAGTGAAAGGGCCGTTTGTGGCAACCCTAGCTTTCTACACTTGTTGGCAATTTGGGATAATTGTTTGACACTGTTGTTTTATAACTGATAAATATTGTGCTTCTGTATTATTACTTAGAAGGCAAGTAAAAGGCGACAGGTAGGAAATCAGTACATAATGGGGGAAAAGGCTTTCTGACATATCTGATCAGATTAAAAAGTCACACAAAAAAAAATCAACATTAATAATATTTTATCATTTATGTTGTATTTTACCAGCTGTGATACCTATGTGCTAGGTCAGGTTTTTTTTTATAAGCATTTTTTTATAACCATTTTTTTAGAAAGAATATGTAAATAGTTTTTTTATAAAATACATAAGAAACGGTTGAGCTATCTGCGCATCCAAATCAGAAGCAATCGGCGCGTACCATAGATACTGGGTGCATTGCCGCGCCGAATAGCAATGCTGATATGCTGATTAATTAAATGTTTTTCAGTCTTATTAGCTCTACCACGCCCTACAGGTCGTGGGTTCAAATCGCACCCAGAGCAAATGTTTGTGTGATGAGCATAAATATTTGCTGTGTCTGAGTGTTACTATGTATTCTAGCTAAGCATGTTTTTACAAAAAAAAATATTAACGGCCGGTTTCTCGAACGATGATCAACGAAAAAATCAAATAATTAATATGTGTCAAACTCGGATCAATCGTGATTTGGGTTTCCAGAAACCGGCCGTAAGTATTCTATCAGCCGTCTAGTTCCCACAGTACAAGCTTTGCTTAGTTTGAGACTAGAGTGTTATGTGTCAAATGTCCGTGAATATTCATTTATTTATGTAACTCACTTACTCCAAACTAATAAGACGATATAACGAGCATAAATACAGTAATTCCAATAGTTTAGTTTCAATAATTCATTATTTAGAGACGTGAATGTGGGCCGACACGGAAACAAAGTGAGCGTAGATTTATATACATTAGTAACTTAAGTACATGACTCATTGGCTAGACTAAAGAATCCTATAACACGTAACAGCTTAATTAGCCCGACATTGTTTTACATCGTCCGATACGACACTTACCTAAAAATATCGAAGAACTGTCAAATACATTAGTAACTTAGGTAGATGACCTATTGGTTGGACCTAAGAAATTTTATAATACTAAGAAAAACATAGAAACTTAGAATAGTATGATAAATAACGGAAACATACAGTTTTCTAACAAACTTTGTATGTCAATGACGGACGTAATGAAGACGTAATATTATGAAAGATATTAAAGCCTGCAAGAAATCGCTCATTTTGAAAATTATATATCAATATAATTAGATCTGTGATTCAAAATCTGTGTTTTAAGTGTTTGATAAGGAGATTATATAATTAAGATTTATTATAAGTTATTTATTAAAAGCATACAAAACGTTTTGGCTTACGTTGTTAGTTCTGTATGTATTTGTTATTCTAAATAAATAAATCTGATCGTTTGAAGATGGCTTTATTTTACCGTTTGAAGGAACCTGTACGTTATAAAGTTACATTGTTATACAATAACCGCCATCGTTCTACAAATTCTTATAATGTTATACACCAAATGTATTTACTATTTTGTTGCGGAAATAATAAGTAGGGCTGTCGAATTTCTTTAGTTATTCCGATCATAATAACACCTTTTTAATGGAACATATTAATATTATAATAACCGCTGTTATTTTCTGTAACTACGCATAATTATTTATTGACAAATAAGCTTAGTTACCAAACTTAGTAAGCTTACGGCCGGTTTCTGGAAACCCAAATCACGATTGATCCGAGTTTGACACATAGTAATTGTTAGAATTTTTCATCGATCATTGTTTGAGAAACCGGCCGTTAGTTATTTGTGATTTTACAGAATAATGTTTAATTAATTTTTATTTTTGATAAAATAAATCATTTTAAATTTTGCATTACTAGCCCTACCGCAGATTAAATTTATCAGCGGTACTACTCCCAACTTTATTATAACGATTATGAAAGCTACAGGACAATTGGCACCGCGTCTATTGTCATCTTCCAGGATATCGCGTTTAATGAGTATCACATTCACTAGAAATGGTTTGTTGTCGCACTTGTGTGGTCGGTTGTACAGCGGAGTCGAAATTACAAATTTCTAGACCTTCAGAGAATCATATAAAAATCGCTAGGCTCCAGGTCTAGTTTCTTGCCAGTTCTTCTAGACTCTGGTCGCGACGAATCTAGCGCCTAGAATCATCTAGACTAGAATGTAAGATGTTTCAAAATGATCATAGTGATTTTATTGAATTAATTTGATTGACTTTGACTTTGACCAATTACAATACGAATTTTACGGTACCTACTAACGAAGTTATGTTAGGGGTCTTACTTGGTGCTTGGGAGGTCAATCGCAATTTTGAAACTGAAAATATATTCTAGATATTGTATATGTATATTTTAATACTTATATTTAATATATTTCAATACTAAACCGTTATTGGGAGGGGGAGGTTATAGGTCAAATCAAATCATTTTATTGTCTGTGACTGTAGGTAATACAAAAGTGGTGGTTAGTAGGTGGTATTTAGATTCTCTACATCCTGCTTGTTAGCATACAAACATTTCGAAGACACGAAACAGGTCGACATAAAGACACTGAAAAAAGTGACAATCGTAAAATAATCGTACCATACAAAACACACTGCGCAGTGACGCTGCAACGTTCGTCATTCAATCTAGCGTGTTATTGTGTCATTCGAATACGCCACCGGTTCGACACTTCGCAAAATAAAACGAACAACGTAGTTCCTTATTAGTTTATTAAGCTACAAGGTGAAAAAAATTCTACTATTAAGCTACAATACGGCTTAGTTCAGCCTTAAAGGTACTGACAGACGTGCTCAAAAAAAGCATGCTAATAAGCTTGCTTAAAATTAGCATGCTCTACAAACTGTTCACATTT
The DNA here is from genome assembly GCA_932527185.1 of Ecliptopera silaceata. Taxonomy (NCBI): domain Eukaryota; kingdom Metazoa; phylum Arthropoda; class Insecta; order Lepidoptera; family Geometridae; genus Ecliptopera; species Ecliptopera silaceata. Next base: position 1,928,471 of record OW052210.1, read on the forward strand.
GCCAGAAATAAGCATGCTTTCTTTAAAGCATAGTACTCCTAAATAGGCATGCAAACATGTTCAGACGTGCTCCGAGCAGTCCGAGCACGCCCCCACCTACCCACGCCTCAGGTAGCATGCTCGAAACGACTGAATATCGCTGAACATACATGGGGGTTACATCGATAGGTATTGAGCTCCCCCATCACCCTGTTGCTTTTGCCCCCTCCTGTTACACCCTGTATATGTGGGAGTCTGAAATATTATCAATTGATATTGTTAAATCATTGTTCAAAACAATAATAAATAAAGAATTATAGAATTCAAAGCGTTCGTTGTATGCTGCTCCCGCTATTGTCCAATTTACATTGTATTTTGTAACTTTTATTTATATTATACACCTGTTGTTAAGAAATTCAATAGTTAGGTAAGGTATACGTATGGTAGTATTGTAAGTAAGTATTCTATAGAATATTGGCAAAACACATTACTATAATGAACAATAATTAGTTTTCCCTTTTAATACTAAAAAAAACATTCGTATGAAGCGTATTATTTTGCCATAACTTTTTTTCTGATTAATAGAATAGAATAGAATAATTTATTTCAGTTATTATTGTAAAACTTAATGCTAGGTCATATTAAACGATATAATTATACTATGTTAAAATAACTGAAAATGGTCATCACAATAAATGTAGTACAAATGTAGCCGAAATGTTTAAAAATACGCAATAAAACCATACCTAAATATATGATTGCTGAAATATATGAAAATAATCTCACAAAGAATGATAATCCCGTTTATAAAGAAAAGTATGATATCTTTCCGTAAAACGCAGAATTTAAAAATAAAAACAATGACATTGACAACACGCGACACGACGCTCTGCAGAATGTAAATGGCTGCTGTTGTCAGTTTCCCGCTGGCGTAAGTAAGTCTTCTCCTTAATTTATAGTCTACAATATTTCTTTGGTTAAAGGCATAAACTTATAGAATAAAAACAACACACAATTTTTTTCGCGTACCCTTTTCGTCTCAGGTATTTCCTTCTTGTGTTTTTTGTATATATAAATAAACAAAAATTCTAGCCTACATTGTCCCACTGCTGGGCAAAGGCCTCCCCCAAACATTTCCACTTCTCTCTGTCCTTGTATTGAATTGTATTCATATTTATGAATACAATTCACACAGCTAGTTCCAAACCACGCAAAGCTTGTCTTATTGAAATTAGATTGCTGATAGAGTACTTGTATATTTTTTTGTAAATACATACCTACATAGACTACATAGTGACGATGATGTTTTACTTTTATTTTGCTACCACTGTCTATTACCAATACAATCCCGGGATTATCCCGGGATCCCGGTATTATCCCGGGATCCCGGTATTAACTGTTGATAATCCCGAATCCCGGGATAGAAAAAATCGACCGGGATCGAATCCTCTAGTTGTAACAAACAAATTCAAAAATTATATAGTAAAAGATAGTAAAAGCTTGTGAAGTGCACCACTAGGCAAGTGAGCCGTACATTCTGTACTGATGTCCATTGAATGGGACCACACTGTGTCTACTTTTTACATTTCCAGAACTAGAAAGTTTTTGTATAATAGATGTTTCTCGTTTTGTTACGTTTGTTTATACGATTGTTACAATGAAATTGTAACATTTTGCATAGGATCTAACTTTTTATGAGGTCTTGTACTTTAGGTACCTAAAATGGCGCTTAATTATTATATTAGTTTTATTAAATATTAATAAATAATTACGGACATTTCACACATCACATTCCACTCCCAAACCAAGCAGAGCTTGTGCTATGGGAACGAACTTCTATAAGAAGTCTATAAAAATATATATCTATCTTAATCCTCGCGAACTTACACATTTTTTTATCTTAATCTGAATTAGATTCTAATTCACATCAATTATCATCAAATTCGTTACAAAAATAGAACCACTTAAAGAATTATGTTTTAAAGATACGATGTCCGCTACATTACGTCAGTAACAACAAAAACACTATCAGAAATCTGTATGTTTTTTTTATCTATTATAAATAAAAATATTTTCCTAATTTGTCCACAGAAAAATACCCTATAGTGTAGCAGTGGTTACAAAGTAAAAGTTTTATTTTGAGCTTAGATAAAAAAAATATTGCACTAATTATAAATACTACTTACATAGAACAAAGCAAACTTTATGCTAATTACAATTTTATAACAGATTGGAGTTCAAAGATTTTTACATATTACTTGTTTTTTAAGGTAAGATATAATAAAAAAAATATTAACCCACAATACAATACGATATTTGGAAAAATACGTTCATTTGGTAGGCTATTTATATTCAAATAAAGCTTTTTTATGTTTAGCATTTGCAGCACACCTGATGAAAAGCGAAGCTGCTAATAAAGATGGATACATTAAATGGATGGATTACGTTGAAAGTTTTTTGAAAACTTAAACAGTTGAACATAGCGAAACAATACGCACAATTATTTTACACAGTAATTATTAAGCATTAAACTAGCGAGTACCTAATTACGATTTACTAATTACAAATATTACAATGTAACAGTAACTTGTAATTATCATCAATTTAAAATAAGTGTACGGCAATGCTTAATTGAGAATTTGACTGTAAAAAAAATAAATACGCATTGAGAACCTCCTCCGTTTTTTTCGTCGGTTAAAATAGATCACGATCTGCAATTAGACAGTTACAGCTTAGTTGGTAAGCTGTTCTATGCTGTGTGTAGTAGGTTCGATGTCTTATAAAAATTGTAAGTGAGCAAACATTGATGTTTGTTTTATTATAATGTCATGTTCCCTTGGTGCAGTAATAAGTTTTATGTAAGGTTTTTACTTTTTACTATATAATAATATTGTTAGTCCAAAGGAGAAGGACTAAAAAACGCCACGAATAAAAAAAATGTTGTTAAACACCTTCCGAACGTAATGCAACCCTGAGGGACATTTTTCAGTCGAGGCCCACGCTCCATAGAAAATTGCCCATTCTCATTTATAAACATAGGTGCAGAAAATCCAGTTATCAACAAAAAACTTCAATAGGTGTACCTAGATACCTTTTTATTTACTTCTTTTGTCAAAATATTCTCTAAATTTTGTTCAAATGTGTGAAATATGTGTTCAATGTAATTCGGTTCAATTAAAAACACCTCTATTCTAAAATTACTGTTCATTCATTGATAAATCACGTATCAACATACAAGCTTGGAATAGTTCGATTGTAATAGAGATTGCTTCGACGAGAGCTCACCGCAAAATGCAGGTAACTCACAAATGTAAATATTTGTGAATTAACGACGCACTGACTTCAAACAAAACTAGTGATGCGCTTATGTCAAATTAATATCGATGATTAACAAATATACTTTATAAGTCATAATAAGTAATCATGAACACTGCATATTTTTTATGTCACACTTTAGTCCCAAACTAAGCAAAGCTTGTACTATGGAACCCAGATTGTTGATAGAATACTTAAGTACATTTTTTTTTGTAAATTCATACATATATAATTCATACATATTAATATAAATTCATTCATAGATAGATAGGAAGACTGGCAGGCAATGCTCTTAGCATTAAGTCCTCCTAGCAATAACGCTATGTGTGAAATTTTTAATATAAATATGTAATTAATAAAAACCATTTGCTCTGGGCGGGAATCGAAAACGACCCACAGTATGGAAGACAGTTCTACTATCAAATAAGCTGTGACGCCTGTCGAAATATTAGGGGTAACTGTTGTATCTTGGCCAGTTTTTTGAATTTTGTGTTTTTTTTTTATATTGGCATTAGTGTGTACGTGTAGGTATGTCCACTGCTGGACGTAGGTCTCTCCCAAAACGCGCCACTGAGCCCGGTCTTCGGCTCTTCTCATCCAGTGTTTGCCAGCTGCATTCCGCAGATCGTCGCTCCAGTCATGTTTCATGTTCATGAAATCTACATTTCGATATCGATAACTTCACGACAGTAAGCCATCACTAACAGCAAAGTTCAACGTACTTGTTGCATAAGCAAACTTCGTCAAAACTCGATCAAGGTGATATCTCATGATCGGAGCCATATCGCACACAATCAGAAATAGCTCATAATTATATGACATTAAAGATGACAATTATGTGCATCTGTGCTTTTTATCTTTTACAGTTTCCCAGATTAAGGTCATGTGCACACTGACAACAAGACTGCGTTTACAGAACTCTTTATCAAGACTTTTTTTTCCAATTTTATCTGCGATTAGTTGGAGATGCTATGAGCAGATGTTTTCTCGTTAATAGCGTCCTTCTGTATTAAGGGGTGCTCTACTTTATAATTGGTACTTTACAACAGCATGACATCCTTTCTCTTGAGTCGCCTCATGTACCTAAGTACCTAGGTAGGCCTGGTTAGATTTACTTATCAAGACTGAGTAAACAGTTTATTTTGCGTCACTATCTATAGTAAAACGTCAAGTGACGTTTATAAGACGTTTTGTCGTCGATGTGCGCTCTCCCTAAATTGAGATAAAATTATACATCCGCTCATTAATTTAGCAATCGGTTTAAAATAATAAATTGGTTTGTTTATTTGAAGGTGTCCATACATGAATTGATATTTGTTGTTGCGGTTTTATTATCATATTTTAATTCGATATTTTAATTTACTTTAGAATTTATTGATTTTACCAAACGTTTATATTATATTTTTTACTACCTACCTGTTTCCATGTTTTTTTTGTCATTGCCGATTTGTTTTTAAATTCAAAATATATTTAAAAAAAAACTAACGACTAATACAGTATTTACAAAATGGCCCAGCGTATCTGCATTGCTATTCAGCGCGGCAATGCAGCCAGTACCTTGGGTACGATTCCGATTGGTACTTAGATCAGTTGAACTATCTATAGATCCTTTGCAACGGTCTATAGATAGCTCAACTGTTTCTTATGTATTTTATATGCCTATGTAGTTATGTACATTTTAAAAAAAGTTCTCTAAGAAAACTTTAATAAATGGTTAAAAAATTACCACCATTATCAATAGATCATAGTTCATTAAAAAGCCATTTTCAATCAAAACGCCCCACTTACGGGATTAAACAAATATATTAGGGATTACATCGTATTATTAAATTGATTAATAGGTTTGGGTTTGATTCTACACACAGACAAACAATTTAAAACGGTCCTTGATAATAGTAATATGGAGTTAGGTTTTTCAGATCTTTCAATCGTTAAAAATCTAGATTTTTTTCATATAATACTAGTAATTGTTTACACAGGTGTAATTAAGGATAATTAGGTACAGATATTTTGTGATGAGACAGTTTTGTAGGGACCAGGCCGTAGTTTTTGCCCGTTCTTCTAGGCTCTGATCGCGTGGAACTGGCACCTAGAATCTCCTAGTATTCATGATATTACATAATCTTTGTGAGACTTTGACTTCGTTACCAAATTATTATTCATGTCTGAGAATAGAATACCTATGTGAAATATTTTTAGAAAAACTTTCCCGAAGAAACTATTATCATTAATATTGTTTCATTTAAATTGGGCCACAACCACATAAAATTACATTTGATCGTCATTTTTTTATTAGAATTGTTATTAAGCGACCCCAGATAATAAAAACTCTATAACTTCCATTCATTAGTAGAAACGATATTTAATATAAACGATAGGTGCCAGTAGCGGTCCCTGCAATACTCCATTTTCATCGTATTAGGGATAATTGAATGGGAGAAATTCTAAGGCTTCATATACACGAGCATGTTGTCAACGGCAGAGGCACCTGTCGACGTCAGCCGTTGACAAGTGAACATCGAAGCAATTTGTTGGAATTCCATCACGGCTCGTCCGTTGCTCCAATCATGATCGAGTTTTGCCGTTCACGTCGTTCCATTGGTGCACTACCAAGCCATTTCTCTTGTTGGAACGCTCGTGTGTAAACGCACGCGTCGCTATAAGTCGACGGCTGCCGTCAACGTGTCGACGGTCACCGCTCGTGTATATAAACCCTAAAGTAACTTTTTATTACATTAATAATGATTATAAGTACAAAGTACGACATAAAACTCGATTGAATGACTATGATGACAGCTAAGTTTGTAATGACCTTTCTGTTGGAAAGTAAAAGCCATAAAAACCCAAACTGAATGAAATAACAATAAAATATTATTTTCCTTGCTTAAGGTACTTGGGTTAGTTACCTATATTGAATTGTTGCTAGTTTGTTTGAATGTTTGATATTCTACTTGCTAGATACTCTGCTTGATTTGGATTTGCTGCGACTCGCCCGCCTCCCAAACCAATGAGTATAGTTCTAAGTTCTAATACATAAAACCAGAGACTAGTATAAACAAGAAGACTGCCAACCTCATACAAAAAACGTGACTCGGAAAAAGGTGAAATTCCGCGGGTTATACCCAGATTATTCCTAGATGGCGCTGTATTCCGATCAAACCTATGGTATAAATCATTGTTTACGATCACATTTTTCACACCTAAAAATAAAATAAAAATTTTGGTGTGCACTAACACAGAAATAATACAGTTTTCTTGGCTTTTAGTGCTGTTAGGATAATTTTACGGCTATGTGGCAGTGCCATCTGGGAATAATCTGGGTATGACCCGCGGAATTTCTCCTTTTGTCCGAGTCACGTTTTTTTGTATGAGGTTGGCAGTCTATTGTTTATACTAGTCTCTGATAAAACTTAGGTTCCTACATTAATACTTCAGCAAAGTCAGTCAATCGTCGCGTCGGCTGTCGTTACTATATCGTGTAGGTGAGTGAAAACGACCAATGTCAAGAGCATGCATAATACGTTATAACACAAGATAAATGATCTCATTTACAGAAGAATAGATCATGATCCGTTCTGTCACTTCTTAACCCTGAAAGGGCGGAGAAATAATTTGATATATTTGACGTCTAGTTATAATATACGATGGTTTAATATAGAACTTCTAGTATTGAGCATGACAAGTTTATCGAGCTGAGAAAAGTTACTTAGATGTATTTTATTTTATTATGTTTTTACGCTTCGACTAGACGCCCAGAAATAATTTTGAAAACCCGGAGGGCCTCGGTACCCCACGGACGTAGAGTCTCGACCCCAAAAGGAGCAAATATGTATGCCCTGTCGAGACCTGCATATTTGCGTCTCTTGAGATCCTCGGCCGAATCCGCCGCCGCACCAGCCTGATTGGATGTCCGTATTATGTTTTCCACAGCATTAAAGGCAGAGCTACTACCAACTTTTTTCTCAGCTTTTTTTTGTTGCAAGGTCCATTTTGTATATAACTTTACTTAACTTTCTAACTTATTATTAGAAATGCTTCAGTTAAATGCAAAACGAATGTACTTGGCATTGGCAGTATATCTCCGTTTATTGCGTAATAAACACCTAACTTTGATTCCGTATGCATAAATAATGTCTTATACTGTTCGCTTGATTTATAGATTGATTGATGATCATACAGGAGTTTTGTTTGAAGATCAAGATCAGAATATAACGAAAATTTGTGTTGATAATAGTGATTAATAGATAGATAGCTAAAAACTTTATTGAACACACTTTTTTTTTGTATTTTAACCTATTTTGTCCCACTGCTGGGCAAAGGTCTCCCCTAAATTCCTCCATTTCTCTATTGAACACACAAATTAAAAAAATGCAATGCAGAAAAAAAAATTACACAGAACTTTTAAGTACAATAGGCGGCCTTATCGCTTAAAGCGATCTCTTCCAGACAACCTTTGGATGGACAGGAATTAATATTAGCTTTGTTTTTAAAAAAAAAAGTTGACTTAGGTACATTGTTGGTTTCAACGGGGGATTGAAATTCGGTAAGTAAAGAGCCTGTACGCATTTGAATTATAATATTTATTTGTTTTACAATACACTAAGCTTTTTGGATAATTCTCAGATTTCGGGAAGAGTACCTACTATGAAAACTTGTTATTGGTCTTATGTATCAATTGTTTAGTATTTATTATGTTTGTAGTACTGTATGTTTTCCAAGAAATAAATAAAATATCATTTGTATACATAATATTGAAGTAACTAACATAAGTATACGATTATTTTATTTGTCATCAAAATCATCAACTTATATCAGGGGGCCTATCCAGACCGCTGAAATGTTTTTGAGCTTTTATTTGATCAAATAACATTTCAGTTTTCTTCTTCGTCTTTTATTGATATTTTGACTGTAAATTAACTTTGACAGAATTGTGACATGCCGAAGTTTGTTTTGGTTTCATTTTGCAGAATTCATGGATTCATACAAACACGAAAATTATAATGTTTTGTGACAATTTCAAAGTAGTTTTAAAATTAAAACGCAATTAGCTGCGATTTCAATGCTGACCTGTGAATTTTTATAGGTTTTCAGGACTACCATCTACACATTTTCTGAAAAAAACCTAAGTAGGTATGGGCAAGATAACTTCAAAGTAATATCATCGCTTCATCCTTTTAGTTCTTACTTAACACTTGTTTTTATATAGTCTAAGACAACAAGGAACATAAATGCCTAACTAGTTGTATGTAATCGTAGTTATAAATCCTATTAGTCTCATCATATTTAAAATATTTATGGCAAATTTATATAGAGACAACATAATTTCAGTACCTATCCTGAAATAAATTTTTGCTAAGATAAACCATCATTGAGATTAGTAGCATAAAGTTACATCTAAAATGTAGGTACAATAACATAAGATAAGAATATAGTACATCATCATCTTCCTACCCTTGTCCCACATTATGTGGGTCGGTACAACATGTCCTCTTCTTCCACTCACTTCTATCAGACGTCATCTCAATGTTCACACCTTTCTTACACGTCATCATTCACATTCACATAGTACATACCTACAAAACTTTCTTACCTATTATTTTGTTTCAGAATACTATGCAGATTACCATGAAGTTTCTACTTGTGTAGTAGACAGTATAAGACTATATAAAATTAATCTGCAAGTTGTAATTTGTAAAATGACTAGAATTCAAGCAATAAAACCATTTTGATTCTTTATTATTATTATATCTTATATATGTGGTAAAGAATGATTACATAGTTTATAATATGATATTAAAATCTGTACATAATCTAATTTTTTTTTCCTTTATTTCATTAGACTTGAACAAGTATTCATGAACATTTGACAGTAAGTATTTGGTAGTAAGCTCTGCCTTCCATGCTGTGGGTTGTGGGTTCGATTCACACCCAGAGCAAATTTTAATGTTTGTGTGATGAATATAAATATTTTTTCTGAATCTGGGTGTTTCTATGAATGTGTTTACAAAAAAAATGTAAGTATGTAAGTATTCTATCAGCAATCTAGTTCCCATACATATAGAGCTTTGCTTAGTTTGGGACTAGAGTGTGAAGTGTGAATTGTCCAAAAATATTTATTTATTTCCCAAGGCATGCACTTGAACCAAACTAAACAAAACTTGTATGGGAAATAGATTGCTTGAATACTATTATAAGTAAGTATTCTAAAAATTAATACATATTAACACCCAAATGCAGAACACATATTTATGTTCACAAATAGTAATAAATAAATATTTTACCAATGACAAGTAATCACATAAATGTTTGTTTGTGGTGGGGATTGAACCCACCATCCTAGCATAGATGCCAGAACTAATGCCAATACTGAGCTGAGATATATATATTATTAAGTATATATTATTTTGTTTCAGAATATGCAAATTACCATGATGGTACTACTTCACTATCCTAATCTGTTTATGACTATTAAACTAATCTTTGTTTTCATTTGTGAAATAATATAGTAATTCAATAAAACCATGTTTCAGTATTATTTTATTAAAACATTTCTAAATAGATAGATAACTCTTTATTGTTCATCACACATAAATAAAAACAAAGAGCTTAAACAAGTAGTAATAGGCATCAGAATGGGTGGCCTTATCGCTGAGAGAGATCTCTTCCTGGCAACCGAAATTTGCTCGTGTCACATCCCAGATATACCTGAAATAAAATGAAGTGTATTGTAAATAGAGTTAATACGCATAGAGTTCAATACTAAAATATTTTACAGTCTTGAAATCTGAACATAAATCATTTTCTTTTATTTCATTACACTTAAACAAGTTAAAAAAATGTTTATGAACATTTCACAAAGCTTGTATGGCAACTAGAATACTCATATACTGTTTTATGAATAAATTCATAGATATGTAACATGTTGACACCCAAAAGCAGAACATACATTAATATTTACTAATAGTAATAAAAAAATGTTTTACCAATAAAGACTTATTGAACTTTTAAAAAATATTTATTCTTGGTGGGGATCGAACCCACAGAGAAGACAGAACTAGTACCAAATGAGCTGTGATGCCTATTGCAATGATTGATTTAGTTTGTTATAGGTATATTTATGAACCTATCAAGTGAAGTAATCAACTACCTGGACGATTAAATAGAATGATTCATGTCTTAGTCTTAAATTGTTGTGTTCTGATTTCTGATCTGCTAACCCATACTGGGCACCAGCATCTTGTGTGCATCTGAAACATGAATAAGTGGTGACCAAACATGTTAGAAACTCTGCAACAGATGTCCACCTCCGACGCGGAGGTTGTGGGTTCGATGACCGCCTTGAAATAAATGTTTGTACGATCTGCAAATATTTATTCCGGGTGCTCTGGTTATTTTATATGTAGGTAAAATAAAAAATACCTATCTATATAAGTAATGTATTGTATTAAGTATGTCAGTCTCCTAGTATTGAAAAACAGGACAAGCCCGACATACGTTTCATGTTTATGATTAGATTTGACATTAAAATCTTCCATAATTAGGTAGTACACTGATTTATTCACTTTTCAATAACATACTTGTTTGCGAAATGCGCAAATCCGGTGTAGGTTTGCCAAAGCTGAGGTTTTTATTCTCCGTGAAATACGTACGTAATAACGTTTGGTGCGAATGGATGGTAAGTCAACAAGGAATGGGTGATACTGGGCCGTGCGTCTGCTTGTACGGTTATAGAAAGGAGATGGCGGTATCAAGTCGTGCAGTTCCTGGGCACATTCCCCGAAATGTATCCTATAGAAAATGGATAGGCAAGCAACTTTACGACGGTGTTCAAGACTATGGATCTTAGTCTCCGCCATATGTTGCTCACCTATTATCCTGAAGGCTCTTCGCTCAATCGAGTCCAAGGCAGCCAGCAATATTATGATGGCACATAACAATATTATGATACAACAATCACGAAAGTTACAATGAAAATGCAAAATCTTTAGGTTATAAATAATAAATGTAAACAAACTATAGGGACGGAATATTCGATAAACTTCGATGCATCGAAAACATCGATATTTACAATGCGATACCTACATCGAATCGATCCGATGTTTTGAAATGCTTTTGATATACTCGAAATATCGATGTTTTTTCAGTTTTTAGTAGAAAAACATCGAGTCAATAATTATATCCAAATAATTTCATAAAAATTCCAGTTTGAACATTATAATTTTACTAATTTTTTTCCTATTTGATTATTTAAAAATGAAAAGTTTATTATTGGACTGACAATATAATAAAAATATTGTCTGTAAATATGTAAATATGTGTACTAAAAAAATGGCGGGCTTCAATGTTTACAAACAACGAATTGTGAATAACATTTGGTTTTGTGGACGAAATAAAATTGAAGTAGATTGTGTATTGTATAATTATATTATATTTATAAACCAACTCATTACAATAAAATCTCATCTTTGTGTGAGCTCTTAAACTCAATTGGACGACATCGATGTTAGTTCTGATTTATCGAATCTAAAAAAACAACGATGATTTTTCAAAATGGACACCCCTAAAACGAACAAGTATGAAGACATGTTAGAGCGGTACAGAAATATGCGCCCGCGAAGCCCCGTTGCAAGTGCGAGCGAGATGCATGCGCCAGCTCGTTGACGTCATTTTTAACAGTTCAGTCATATCTAAAACATTTCAGTCATTATTTAAAACATTTCAGTCATATTTTGAACAGCTCAGCCACGTCAATCCACAAAAAATGCCTACAAAACTGACCTGCAACTGAAAGGATATTCCGTCACGCAAGTTTGCCCCTTCTGGATAGGGCCCCAGTCCACTGGACGTAGGTCTCTTCCAAGACGCGCCACTGAGCCCGGTCTTATTCTCTTCTCACGTTGTGTTAGCGCTACATTCCGCAGATCGTCGCTCCATCTTGTGCGTTTACGCTTGCCTACTTTACTCTTTACTAAATTGGGCTTTGAAACAGTGTTGGTTGGTATTTCCAGCACCTCTCACCGTATCGATTAGTAAGATTCAGTAGAAATCGTGCAACATGTCATCATCAAATAAACAACATAGACTGTTTGTTTTTGCAGTGAAATAAATCGATAGTCAATGAACTTTATGGTATTTATTGCGCAATCGAATGGTTTTAGAACGTAAATTTTTCTAAACACGAAATTAGTAAAAAAAATATATCTATACTTAATACTTAATACTTAATACTTAATACTTAATATACTTAATATACTTAATACTTAATAATAATATTATAAAGAGGTAAAGTTTGTATGTTTGTATATTTGTTCAATTGTAAGGGGTAATCTCTGGATCTACTGAACCGATTTTAAAAACTCTTTCACCAATAGAAAGCCACATTATCGCTGAGTGTCATAGGCTATATTATATTTTCAAAAAAATTAGGGATCCTTACTAAAACTTCGATTATGTAACCCAAGGTGTAAAAAAAATACCTAAGAAATTCCTTACATCGCGTGCGCTGCGAAAACTATTGATGATAGAAAGAAATCATGTACTACAATTTTGTAGAACACATCATCATCCACAAAAAAGTCAGCGACAGCATATGTCTAACTATTACAGATATGTCACTATAAGTGTTTTAATATCGAAAAAATATAATTAAAATGACGCCGCTAGAAAACGTCCTTTATTTGTGCTTTGGTATTCATCCTTATCTAAATAAATTACTACATAATTAAGATTGTTTCAATACCTTTATATGACTTTTTAAATTATTCAATTTGGATATTCCATTCAAAAGATATCACGAGTTCGAAAATATATATGTATTAGAAAAATGTCAGCGGAATAATGCAGGTGCCGGTCACGGGAGTTTATGCGGGTTCTATTGTTTAGTTACGTGGATTCGAATTATGCCCAACGAAGTGGGCACGGGTCAGCTAGTATTTAATATAAGGCATTTTTTAAAATTTTCTAAGTTATAAGTGCAGATAAATAAATAAATAATGCTGGACAATCCACACAACATCATCTAGCCCCAAGCTAAGCAGAGCTTGTGTTATGGGTACTAGAGGACTGACATACTTATTACAATACAGATATGTAAGTAACCGATATGCATTATTGAGCAATGCCACGTTTTAGTTTCTGCTACCACTAAATTGATCATGTCGATAGCCCACCTGATATTAAATGGTAACCAAGCAGTGGTACATATATGCTATACTTACCCCAAAAAGCACAATTGTTACTCGTTCCTCTCGACTTACCATTGTTTTGATTATTTAGATGTTAAAATAACTCTGTAACAAAAAAGCGGTATTTTTGATCTTCTAACATAAATATCTGTTTTATAACATATTTTCCGCTTTATAGTATTTATGACCAGTTTTCTCACAACTAGCAATGTGAACTCGATAATGTCCTTTTATTTCGACAGTCGTAAAAATAATGTGAGTTAGTACTGGGCATTCATTGCGCGACCGGTTTTCGCGACTTTGGTGTTTTTCTATTATTATTTGCACATTTAAAAGTTTTTTTTATAATTTATAATATTAAAATAATACATGGTATAATAAACTTATAACTTTTATTAAACCTAATTTTGTCCCATTTTTGAGTAACGATGATGTCTGGCTTCGAGTATTTTATTTATTTAATCAGTTAACACGTTTACACCAATTACATTAATTAATAAATTTCATAAGAGTATGATCTCAAGCTTCCTAGGCACATACTAGGTAAGTACCTATATCTGTTTTTTTTTTTAAATTGTAAATAATGTTCGACAATCCACACAACATCATCTAGCCCCAAGCTAAGCAGAGCTTGTGTTCTAAATTACAATTGTGTTTTTTGAAAAATAGGGAACAAAGCAAGAAAAATAATATTAAGTATATGATAAAAGTCGTGACGCTCCGTGAATAGCAGTTTTACCCATCCCCGATGGACCAAAGCGAATCTCAGCGAAATTTCAGATTAGGCAGTACTAAAAAATTTTATGTACCATTTTGATTGCTCTGCCCTGGAGGCCAGATAAACACGTAATAAACTTTATCAAAAAGGGTACAGCCGCTGTCGGTGCGTTTTATATGACAGAGATATTGTTTTAGTAGTATTTTTATGTCCTGTAATGATATGTTGTAAATTAATGGCAAATTAATGATATTTGAATGGCGAAGATTAGATTTGTGGGAATAAATATTTATTTCACATAACGACATCTAAGTAGTAACTAAGAGCAATGACACTACATTATAGTTAAAATACTTTTTTGTTTCCTTACACGAACCCTCTATCTTATGAAAAGTTAACGTTGACTTTATGTCACCATTACGTATGGTAATCAATACATCAAGTCTGCGCTAACTTTTTATAAGATAGACCGTAAGTGTTTGTTCCTCGCGACCACATAAAATAAACAAATTTCATTTATTTCAGGGACATACTCATATAAAAAAAATACAATACAGTAAAAATAATCAAAAAAGTAAAAACCTAAAAGCTCTTTCATACAAAGCTCTACCACCACAGAAGACTTTATATAAACTTCTTTTACATTTTTCCTGAATCAAAAATTGTCCAAGAGAATCCAAGTTCTTATCAATTCTAAAGAGAACACTATCAGAAGGCTTCCAAAAAGCTACCAATTTTTATAAGCTCTCACACTTTAAAATCTTTAACAAATATAAAAACGTTTAAAAAACCTAATATTTAATATCAAACATAAAATCTGTGTTGGGTTATAAAAAGACAGTAAAATTAGGGTTCGCACGCCAGTTCCAGTGAAAACATCGTTTGAAAGGGTTCCCTCTTATCAGCGAGGTTTAGGAGCATAAACCACTCACATGTCGCTTGGCAAACAAATTTCGTAATAAATTTTAATGAAAGAATATTATGGATAAGACTTTAAATCGCCTTAAAAGGCGATTACAAAAATTACAATAAAAGCTTAAGCTTTTATCGTACTTTTTTTGTGTGAAAACAAAGTTGCTTTACTACTGAGTTTGATTTCTTTAAAACGAGTTTTTTTATTTATGAGATTATTTCCCGACACGTCGGCATAGCATGCGCTGAGCTGATAAACCTGTCTTCATTACCTTTGCACTTATGATCATGGTTTAAAGAAAACTATGTTTATACCCGTAATAATTTCAAACTTCATCATCATTATCCGCAGCCAGATTTGCCCACAGCTGGGCATAGGCCTCCCTTTTTTTGTGCCACTTTCCACGGTCCTGTGCTAGTCTCATCCATGTATCCATGTTAAACATACGACTAATCAACTTGTGTCAAATACTTATTACCATTTCAAACACTATTTCGTTTTGCCATGGTTCGATTCTATGTATTGTTTTTTAGGGATAAAACCGTAACTATTTATATATGTATATGTATAAATAAAGGCATATCCACACTATTCTACCGACGATCCATTAACAAAACTGTTATCTCCTGTTCGCCGCAAAGGTGCCGCATACAAGACTCGTGTGTATCGCCCTTAGGGTTAGTACACGGAAGTGAGATAAGCGAGCTTGAAGCTTGAAGCCAGACTTATTCGCGATTTCAGACGAGCAAGCTATTTTTTCAACTTATTTCATAAAATAAATAATATATAAATATTCACAGACAATTCACACAACACACTCTAGTCCCAAACTAAGCGAAGCTTGTATTTATAGGAACTAGACTGCTGATACTTAAATTCATTTTTTTTTTAAATACATTACATAGAACACTCAGTGAAAATGAGGAGGTTCTATTAGAGACAGTCGAATCGTAGTTTTTTTTTATTTTGAGTGTATGTTACGCGATTACTTCGCCAATTGTTATTCGATTTTCTTGATTATTTTAAGGTTTTATAGACTGTACTTTAGCGGTGGTCCTGTATAAATTTGGTTAAGATCTGACTAGTACTTTTTGAGTAATCTCCAAAACTGTGTTTAGTACTACATATTGATATAATCATATCATCATTGTAGACCGTTTTGCTCATATTGTAAAATATAATTGATATTGACACCGCTATATCCTATCACCACACACAGCCCCTCATAAAATACGCATTTGACGAAGTTACTGGACATGTTTCGCGAATCGGATAATAAATTATTAAAACATATTTTAGTTTCGACATGCTGGTCGAGTGTTATGTATGAATTTAGTAGATACTTAAATAACTGATTTCTCTTTTTGATCTATCATCAGCTTATATCAGTCCACTGCTGGACGTAGGTCTCTATGCAGACGCGCCATTTAGGCCGGTCTTCGGCTCTTCTCATGTTGTGTTTGCCAGCTACACTCCGCAGATCGTCGCTCCATCTCTATGGGCGCGTCTTACACTACGCTTAAACGCAGTCTCCACTCTAGTATCCGTTCGCTCAAACGATACTTAATACAATACTTAATACACTAATAATAATAACTTGTCGCATTGAAAACCTTTTTTGAAGTTGGTTGAAAATATTTCGGTTAAAATCATGAAATAAATTAACTCAAATAAAGAATTGGATCGAATCGCAATATAAAATAGATATGTTTATGTGTATATAATAAAGATTGACGTTAAAGGTCGCTTATGCTATTAATAAAATAACTATAATAAGCCACATGTCACTCTGATTGATGGATCACTATTTATTTTCTATAATCAAAATGCTCTAGTAAACTAAAAATGTCTAGTATGATAAAAACTAGATAATAGATATTTTTTTAAAAATATTTGTCAATTTAAGAATAAAAAATGTTACAGACAGCAATTTGCAAAATACTCATTAAAAATTACATTATTATTATATTAGATTATTTATCATTATAAATTCAATTACTTATATTAATATTTGTTTGTTTTATTGTTTGATACTAACTTTTTCTCCATTGCCGAGCTTTCTCCTCTCTCGTAATTATTATTAAATTATAAACAATTTTATTGATTGTTTAATAATCTGATAACTGCCACGAAACTTACTTCTTAGATAATAAAACTTTTTTATTTCTCTATTTACACATAGTAGGTACCTTAAAACTAGATACTTTATATATTAATATTATTAATAAATATTAATAAAAAAAAATTAAAATTTTATCCTAAAAAATCAAAATGCCGGGAAGTTGTAAACGAGCAACGGACACTATTAAAAAACTAGCTTTTAAAAGTAAATGACTTACCTTTACAAAGGATATGTAGTAATTTTAAATGCACTTAAATAGTATATTTTACTTAAATATCTTAATATCCCAAGTCATTCATCATTTATGTGACAATGAGGTACCTACGTCCCACGTCATAGTAAAAAAAACGATACAGAGTGTAAGAAAAGTAGTCCAAAATTTTGAACCGACTTTTTTCGACCACAGAATCACAAACTTCATAAATCAATTATTTATTATTTGTGAAACTAAAACAAACTACATCGATGTTTAAACATAAATAAATTAATTCCTATTTTTACCTATAACTATCAGGTAATCAATAATAATTTGAGTGTATCGAAAGTAAGTATATTTTTAAAATAACGTACCTACCTACTTATTCTAGTTATTATTTCAAAATGTATTTTAGTTTCTATAAATAATTCAACTGGGTTATATAAGTGAGGAATAATAATTCCTCACTTAAAGGAAAATATATTGTAACAAAAACTGTTTAATAGAATTTAGTAAAAATCCTTCACTAATTCGGAAGCTGTATTATTACACCCTGTATATCTTATACTGGGTGGCCAGAAAACGGTATAACAATATGTTTATAGATCCCTTAATAATATAATTCACCCTAAATACTTGTAATGTACTAATAAATATAAATATTTTCATTTATTGTGATTTAATGGTGTACTTTTTGGGGATAGTTTAGTATGGATACGATTCTTAAAGATTTAAAAAATACTTGCTATTTAGAGATTTTAGTACCTATATCAGATGGTTTGTAAATTTTACTGAATAAAGTATATTTATACCTTTATTGCTATTAGGCAAAGACAATTTAGCATTACATCTACAAACCTTGTGGTATTCTTAATTTTATTTTAGTTTATGTAATTATGATAATCTATTATCTAGTCAGAGATAAAAGCACGAATAAATGTGACAATCGTAAACGTAACGTATTTGAGACTCACTGCGCGCTACCACTGCAACGTTCGACAGTAAAGCTGATGTTGACGCGCCGTGTATCTCAAAAATTGTCATTGTTTACGTTTACAATTGTCACATTTATTCATACTCATTAAGACTAAAAGTTGTAACGACACTTTTTGCTAAGGTTATAAGCTTACGGTATGCGCGTGTTTCTCTCTCTTTCATAGAAAACAAGCCAGTTTCACATTGAACAGGGTGAAGTCGGGACAATTATTTTAATTTGAGTGTAAGTATACAGGTTTTTTGTACATACTTAATAAATTAATAGTTTTTTTTTATTCTAATCTTGAAAAGGACGCGTAGTCGTATCCACTATATTCCGCCATCCCTATTAACATTATAAATTAAAATCAGTTTAAGCTACAGGCCCGTTAGGGCGGGGGCACACAAATAACCACTAATCGATATTAGGATCGCAGCGCACTCTTGGTTACAGTTGCTATAAATCGCAGAGCGCTATATTCCGGCCGTAAATAACTACAATAATTATAATTACTAAAAATACGGTTGTTTACTATTTAATTTAAACGGATATTTCACAAAAAGTTATGTGAGAAATGTCCTTGATTTTATTTTAAACCATATTAACTTTTTTAATCCCAAAAAAAGCTTGTGTATAGGAACTTATTTGCTGATATAATACTAAAATGGATGATCTGACCGACTTTGATAGAAATTTAACTTTGTAATAGCTCGCGTTCTTATTCAAGCGTAGCTTTACTTTTGTGTACTTTTAGTAAAAATACACAATATAATTTAAATTATCAAACAAATTTCAATACAATTTTTTTTTCATATTTTGAATATACTAAGAAATACTTTATCTAGTAACAGTTTGTAAAATTAAAATAAAAAAATCGGAAATACAAAAGTAGCCATAAAAATAATATAGCGTTCACCGTTTTTTGAAAAACTATTTTATACAGCATGATCAGTTGTCCAGGAAGGAATGGCCAAGGAATTTGTAACTAATTAATTATTCTATAACTAAGTTTCGCCTTCGACTTTGCTGGCTAGACTACAAGCGAAAGTTTTGAGAAATTAGGCCGACTTAGTAACCGTGTTACTAAATCTAACGAAACATAACAATTATTTAATAAGGGTCTTAAGTTAACGAGGTTTTTTTTTAACTCATATTTAACTCATATTTCTTCTTTTTGTTTTTTGATGTGGCGTCTGCCCGTCAATACGACAGGCAATTCAACCAATGTCAAGTGTTTGAAATATTTAAGTCTTTTGTTTAAAATATGCTGAAAAGAGTATAGATAGCAAGTACATTTTTAAGATTTTAATTTTTAAATACGATTACGACTGCCAAAAATATAGTATTCTTAGGGCTCAATGCTCAAATGCTTCAAAGGGCTCTTGTTTATTTGTAAATTGTTCTTTTATAATTTGAATATATATATTACTTTTAAATTACGAAAAGATAGTGAAATATAATTTTATGGAATTTTAGAACGTTATAATAAATAATAAATAAATATATTAAAGTATTGATCTGAAAATATTACACTTTATTTATCTTTGTACAAGATTACGTAAAAATAACATCAGGTTTGTAAGTTTGTTGTTTGATTAAATTCGATAAAAACTTGAAAACACAAACAAATCTTTTCATCCTGTTCAAACACCCTGTATACAAATAAGCTAGCGTTGCGAAGTTTATTGTTAAGAGCACGCGGCGTGGCGCATGCTGTAGGGTCAAACTACATAACATAGCAAGAAACATCAATGTCTCGTATTTCTTTATTTTTTTGTCAAGATTTTTATTGATTCTTTTTGACAGGCGCTATAGCTGTTGATAAAAGCTCTGCCTTCTATGTTGTGGGTCATGGGTATCAATGTCTCGTATTTCTTTATTTTTTGTCAAGATTTTTATTGATTCTTTTTGACAGGCGCTAAAGCTGTTGATAAGAGCTCTGCCTTCCATGTTGTGGGACGTGGGTTCGATTCTCACCAAAAGGATAACTGTGATTGTTATAGTTATACGTAAAGTTATTAAATTAACATCTAGTTACTTATTAGCGTATGCACCTTATAATTTTTATTTATTTTTGATACATATAAGATTCCAAAAAATATTTTTAAATTACATGGTTAGTTAAGTCTAATAGATAATTATATTTAAAGAAGTACCTACAATAATTAAAGTGTGTTGCAACAATTTTTAGTTTTTTTTTCAGTGATATAAAAACGTCTTGCTGAGGCATGCTCGTACATGTAGTTCAACCCCAGCAGGTGATGTAACTCATGTCAGCCTCCAACATTTACAAATAAAGATTACAATTTAGAAATAACTTCTCGAAAGTTCTAAAACTTATTGAATTTAATAATAATTATTGGGTATTGTTTGCCTGCATCGCAAACTTGTACAAATTATATGTAAAGTGATTTTATTGAGTAAATCAAAAGGATTACTTACATAGATAAATTCTTTATTGTATAGAACATTACAAGGAAAAACATTACAACAATTTTGTACAACGGTCTTATGGCTGATAGCGATCTCTTCCAGACAACCTTTGGATGGAGAGGATAGACAAAAACAGAAAGACAGCGGTTTTTTTATTTTGCATTTTTTAAATATTTTTTGTTAGTTTATTATTATCTAAAAAAATAAGTTATAAGTAAGTACGGGTTTTTATCGTGTACCTTATTCCAGTTATTCCCGACCCGTGTAATGTATCTCTTTACTATGACTTCTGATTACAATTGTTTACAAATCTATATTAATCTTGATGCAAAATCCTTCACAAAAACCTAATAACAACCTCACTTAAAACCTATAATTCTTCTCAATATAATCGCTAAACCACCCATAATGACTCAAACAACTTGATGACTTAACAATAAAATAACCGAAAACCAACAAAATCGGAACCGTCAATTTTCTCTTTGACTTTGATAACTTCATCTCACTAATGATACCGTCGAGGCCCACCAATGGCGTTCGAGAAAACATTTTGAATTTCGAATGCCGACGTCAGATGTAAACAGACCACCGAACCGAGCAGACGTGTATTTAAGAGCAATTTGCGAGTTAATTCGCAGTTATGAATTTTTGAGTAATTTCGCCGAGTCGGTGAACTTAACATTAAAATGAATATTAAAGTAGGCTCATGAATAAAACCTTTTGGGGCGAGTGAAACTGAAATGGTTTTGCTTTTCATTGAGGTTTTAAAACTGTTTGTTTTTGGGGAAGGTTTACTTATCTTGTTTGTTCATCCCCTAGGGTTTATGTTCAAACGAAAAGTCTGAATTGCTGTCTGGGCCTAGAATGAGGTTTTTGACCTGATGAAAACGTTTTCAACTACAGTACTTACAATTTATTTGCAAATGAGATATACCTAAAAAGGTAGACCGTTTTTTTACCTACTCGTTTAAAAGGGACTTATTTTTTTAAAGCCTTTTTTTATAAATAAATATCATCAACTTAGGAATATCACACTTTACAACTTTGTCAACGGTCGTCGATCCAAGGTTAAAGTCGAAGTTCACCAACAAAATATTATCATAATTAATCTTGTATTTAATCCTTCTTCATAGACTAAGAAATAACGGCTTTTTGACTTTGGCAATGACCGCTTTTAACCAAATTTAATGAACCAACTTTATCTGACATAATATCCTATTCGATAGATTTTAATGCATTAAAAATCAAAATGCTTAACTGAAACATACCTAAGTCTTCGTTTACTTTATTATGGCATAAATGTTTGCAGGAAGACACTTAGGCTTTGAGTCATATTAATAAAATATATTAAGAATATTAAGTTTCTTGCCGTTCTTCTAGGTTCTGGTCGCGTGGAACTGGCACCTAGAATCACCTAGTATGTAAGACGATTAAATGATCCTTGTTTTACTGAATAAACTATTTTGATTTTAAGAGTCTAGATTTATAATTGAGCATACGAATAAAGCATAACTACATTATAATAGAATCCTTTGAGCTATACCCAAATGTTAAAACTGTTGCCTGATGAAGGCGAAAACTGAGAAAACTTATACCGGGTTAAATCAAAATCAAACGATCCGTTTAAACATTTTGATAAACTTTGGTCTGTTTTGCAAAACAATACACTTAAACACCAACAAGTTGTACCAAATTTTATATCGACAAGTTATTTTTATAAACCAGGTATCCACTGGTGAAGTCACACACAAAGCGTTGCGCGATTAGTTATCTAAAACAGCAATGTAAATCAATACAAATGTGAAAGTTTCGCTCGTAGTGCAAAGTGGTAGATCCAGGTTAATTGATGTTAAAGATCAAAGTAATATATTATAGATGTTCAAGCACTAAGTTATTGTTTTAGAGGCTAAATACTTAGCTTATTTAAGTACCTGCCGATTAGGTTATTCACGATTAAATATGGCTTCATATGGGTAAGACAGATATGAATTTAAAGTAACTACAGCATTATTTTCATTGTTCCGTAATAAAAACTTGGTATGAACCCGTGAATTTAATTAATAAAAAAAAGCTTTCCATTTACTTATTTCTTTCTTTTACTTTCTTTCATTACTGTTAGGTATTTTGATGCGTTTTTGTGTCTATTTTATACAAATAATATATATTAAGTTGATAACAAAATGATCTCAAAACTAACCGACACAGGAAAAAAATTAAAAATGCTGATAGCCATTCTTTAACCGAACCCGCACCTCCACAGCGCTTCCACTACGCCTGATTAGACCTTATTATACAAACCACAACTAAAGCTTTGTCTAATGAGAACCTTCAAAACGTATCGCGTGATGAGTCGCTGTGAAAGTGTGATGCGACCTGCGAGACGGGGCCTCTAGTGTAGGGTTTCATCGACAGGCTGCAGGCACGGTGCATGAGCGGAGCGGGCGCGTGAACGGAGCGGTGAGCGGTGAGCGCTATTAGCCGGGTACTGACTGAGCAATCAGCCTCGCGAGGCCTCGGACATTTGCCGCAGTATGCATGCCTCGCGTTGCCTCGGGCGAGGCACGTCTTGACCGAGGATTTGCAGCCTCGCGAGGCTTCTCGCTCAGTCAGTACCCGGCTATTCACACGAATTATATCAAAAAGAAAATGTTAAAGACCTTAATAATACCTAACTATAAACACCCAATCGGAAAAACGTCCAAGTAAAAAAATACTGTACATAGTAATTTTAGAAAAGGCTCTCCTAAAAATTAACTAAGAATACATACCCAATCTTAGTAATATATACCCAAACATAGCTTCGTCTTCTTTTAAATCGACTACAAAAAAATATATGCATTTTACTTGATTACTCAGCCGATTGACAGTTATTTAAATGATTCTGTGTATGTCAGATCTATCATATCCGGTCTCGTTATCCAACAAAAGTAGGTTGCTATCTAGTAGATAGCATAAAATACGTAAATATATTATGACATACTAACCTAATAGACAAAAGGGTTATCAAGTCTATGAGTTGTAGGTAGGTGGTTTATAATCAAAATATCTTATCTTAGTTCATTCACCAAACGAA
The DNA here is from genome assembly GCA_932527185.1 of Ecliptopera silaceata. Classification (NCBI taxonomy): domain Eukaryota; kingdom Metazoa; phylum Arthropoda; class Insecta; order Lepidoptera; family Geometridae; genus Ecliptopera; species Ecliptopera silaceata. Next base: position 1,952,380 of record OW052210.1, read on the forward strand.
TAGGCAAATATTCTAGAAACAATCTTTATCTATCAACGTAAACATTTTTTGACGTGACAACGTCTTATAATTCGATAGAGCCAGCTGCACGCACGAAAAAACATGCCTCATGCGGCGTTACCTCGCTCTGAGACTCATGCGGCGTTATCTCGCGGTACAGTGCAAGCGAGAGCGCGGAACGAGCGACAAAGAAGCACAATCGGCCTTTGCGTTCGTTGTCACGTTCAACTATCGTCAGTAAACCGACTTTACAGACAACCATTTTTTTTTCTTTCCCACAGCTGGGTCTTCCCTCTTTTCTCCCATTGTTTCCTTTCCGCCAGGCTCCGTTATAAGTCGTCACGCCAACGTAAACATAAATAATAAAAATATAATATATGCATATAAAAATTAAATAGTTTGGGACTAGAATGTGATGTGTAAATTGTCCGTGAATATTTATTTATTATTTAGACTAGAGTGGGTCCTGTAAACTCTCCCTAAACTAATAAGAAATTCAATATCCCGATGAAGTATGGCGACACGCGAACCACTCATTGCTTATTTTATTTTGCTTATTTTCTAAACTATTTCTATTTACTAAGCTCTTTATTTACTAAGCTATATAATAATTAAATTGTTTATTTACAATATATATACCTACAAGTTAATTAACAAAGGATTAATAAAGGGCCGTAGTTTCTTGCCCGTTATTCTAGACTAGAACTTGCATATAGAATCACCTATGTAAGACGATTCTAAATGATTCTTGTTATTTAATCAAAATTTAGAATAGTCATTATATACTATGATTAAATCAAAATATATAAAAGTTTATTCAGTAAATCACGCGAATCATTTAGAATCGTGTTATATACTAGGTGATTCTAGGTGCCAGTTCCACGCGACCAGAGCCTAGAAGAACGGGCAAGAAACTAATAAATATAAAATTAAATCTTTGACTTTGATTATATCAGAAGTAGCTCTACTAATTAATGTCATAATTACCAGGAGCACATAAACAGAAAGTAATGTACGAACAATTTATATAATATGAACTAAATGATTCTTGTGATTTAAATGAATCAAAATACTTTGACTTTGATTCTACAACAAGTAGCTCTACTAAATATCATCATTACCAGGAGCACATGAACAGAAAGCAATGTACAAACAATATGATCCTGTCTGCACTTTCTCCTAAAATATTTTAAGATAAACAATAGTTTGCTATTGGCCAAACGCAGAGATACGCATTAGACGACTCGAAATAGTTTAGCAAAAGATATTTTCTTTTAAATGTAGCATTTTGCAAATATATAAATAAATAAATGAAATAAATAATGCTGGACAATTCACACATCATCTAGCCCCAAGCTAAGCAGAGCTTGTGTTACGGGTACTAGAAGACTGACATACTTCTTCTTCTTATCGTGTCGATGCTACAACTGCATTTTGTTGTAGCATCGTGTTGGAAAGATTAGCCAGACAAGACACTGCTTTACCGTGCCTAGCTGTTACCGGTGTGCGCCACGAGGAGGCTCTTTCCATGCACTGACATACTTAATACAATACATTACAGATAACCGCGCCACATCGGTCGTCAAAATAATATTTTCAAGAAAGGTTTCAATATGATTTTGTTGTTTTTTTGTGTTTTTCCGACAATCATTACCGAATTTGATGATTATTTCTTCAAAAAAATAATCATAAAATTACAAAGTTTATTAGACATTATCTTCGTTTGGTAGATCTGGTGTTTCATATAAATTTGATTAAGAGCTGACTAACACTTTTTGAGTAGATAATCTTTAGAAGTCTGTTTTGTGATGTCAAAATAATCCTTCCATTATTCTCTGGGTTCTCTCTTATGGTCGTGTCTCTTTTTCTCTCTTTGACAAAGTTGATCGTCTAATGCGTTTGAACACTAAAACTATTTGTCAGTATGTGATAACAGGTCATCGACCCGGCTTATCAGATGGAATTCGTTATCAAGAATTTACGTTGGGTTTACGTTTGTTTGAGTTTTGCGAAATCTATGTTAATGTTTGGTTTAAATATTTGTAATGGCCGTTTTCAAGGTTCTCAGCATTTTTAAGCTTATGTATGCATAAAACAATTTAAATAATTATTCTATCAGTAATCTAGTTCCCATAGTAGGTACAAGTTTTGCTTAGTTTGGGACTAGAGAGTGACGTGTGATTTTAATATGTCCATGAATATTTGAGTGTAGTCGACCCTCCAGTGAGATTGAGCGACGATCTGCGGAGTGTAGCATAAACACAACATCAGAGACAAGACCTGGCTCAGTGGCGCGTCTTGGGATAGACCTACGTTCAGCAGTGGACTGATATATGTTGATAATGATGTTGAATATTTATTTATTACCCAGCTATCATAAGGTGGTTGACCTAAACTATTATAAAAATATTGGCATTGCACCAATTTTTCAGGCTGAAAACTAATTTAGACAACAAATAGATCTGGTATTTTGATTTCTAACGTAAAATGTGAAAAGATACAAGTTAGTGTGACCTAGACCGATATTTGCTTCATGAATATTTTGCACAACGCCATCTAGTTTTAAACTAATAAAAACTTGTGATATAGGAATCAAATTTGTGTTACTTTTTTTGAAAATATAGTATATATATATATGTATATATATGTATGTATATATAGTATAATATATACACAGATTATATAGAACAAATGTTAACAAAAAATACACCATCCGTGCAAAACCGGGACGTGCCGCTACTTTAATATAAATTAAATCATTTCAAAAATATTTTACCGCCTTACAGTACTTAAGGCACTCGTCACAATTGTAGACGCTATTAAAAATAATACGTTGATCTAAAACGTAATTTGCGTCACAACATCATTATTATATGACGACCGATGTGGCGCGGTGGGCGATGGTCCGCCTGCGACGCGGAAGGTTGCGGGTTCGATTCCCGCCTCGGGATAAATGTTTGTATGTTCTGCAAATATGTATTCCGGGTGTTCTGGGTATTATATGTATAATAAAAAAAATATCTATCTATGTATTCTATTGTATTAAGTATGTCAGTCTTCTAGTACCCATAACACAAGCTCTGCTTAGCTTGGGGCTAGATGACGTTGTGTGGATTGTCCAGCATTATTTATTATAATTATTAGCACATGGCTGCAAAGAGCATTCGCAGACGACCCATCTTTTGATCTACTTATCAAATAATTCCATTCCATGCTATTCACCTCAAGGCCGTAGAGAGAGACGGAGCTATATGATGAAAAGAGACGGCGAATTTCAGCAAAACTGCAGGTGTACGACCTGTTATGAAACTTCATGAGTTCTGCCAAATCATTTATTTATAGAGATCAGACTGAGGCTGCTGTCTCGTTAGGCGAATTGTACGCGGCTGATTTTTGTCTACTATATCTTTTATTACTATATTTCGTATGCAAACTTAAACTTTGTCCAGACAATATACCAGTAGTAAACCAGAAACAAATTCTATTGGATAGGTAGTTCTCTAAAACTAGAACAAAAATAGGATTAAAATTACGAAGTCTGGTAAATAAGTTGTACCTATAAAAACAATTCACTAAGCAGAAGTAATTTTAGGCGTTTTATATAGAAGAAGGAGTATGTATACAAATCCTTTTAGATTAACCAAGAAGAGAAATATTAATAAAATGACTTTCTAACAAAATATGAAAAGAGATTTATAGGTTTATTGTGAAATTAATCGGTTAGCAGTTTTGCAGTTATAAACTGTTTATTTTATTAAGCGATCGAATAAAAATTAAACTCGGAATTCGTTTTTAATTACATGGATACATTTGTACTATTTACAATCGTTTATTAAAGTTGGAGTTAGTTTGTCCCAAACTTATTTTCAGCTCAATCCGCAGTCAGCCGTGAATTTTTAGCCTAGTGGGGTCGCAGCTTTATGAGTAAGATTAGGAAGCAAATCGTATTGTTTATGCGTCTGGTTCTTGAAGTGGAATCCATATCTAGCAAAGCAAAAAAACATACTGCTTAGAACAGAGGCTAAATATAAATAAAAACAGGAGGCAAACGAGACGCGAGCGAAGTCGTAGCTGACAGTTAGTACAGAACTTAATAATGTGGATAAAGACATTAATTCTCAAAATAAATTTAAAAATATAATAATATGAATTGGTGCAGCTGATTGCTACTGCGATAATTCATATTTTATAATTGCAGGTGATTGCTACTGTGATAATTAATATTTTATAATTATTTATCCTTTTTCGTATGTGTCAAGTTTTGGTGGAATATAAGCTCATGTTGAACGTTTTTGTGATAATTAAATCAATCCTGAATTTTTGACCGATATCGGGCCATTTAGCCTAATTAAAGCATTGAGTCTTCCTGAAATTAGATCAAATAAGCTGTTTAAGACTTCTGTTCATAATTGTATAATACTTTTGTTACTAATGTAGAATTCGTGTACTTATGTATAATTAATAATTAAAAGATTTTATTCTTGTTTTATATGTATTTATATTTTTTTTCAGGTAAGTTCGTATGCTGATTCCAAATCTACAATAGTTTTGTAAGTTTATATATTAAAGCTATTCCTTATCATCATCGTTATCATACATTATATATAAGAAAATTAAGTTTAATTTACAAATTATTAAGGTAGACAAGAACTATAAAGTATAAAAAACATATCTAGAACATAACCGAATTCCGTGTTTTTTTTTAATTTAGGACACAATGACGTTTGGAGCTCGTGATCGTTTTAAAAATAAACAGATCTTGTAGCTAAAGCTGCCCACACACAAACAATATTATTGTCAATATTAACATTGCGATTTCCGAGTGCATTCAGCTGCCAAAGTCAATAAATACAATTTCTACGTCAAATTTAAAACATACATTAAAAATAATCTTATAAAAAAGGCGTATTATACCTACCTTAGACAGCTATATTAATGACAAAACTGCATGGCCTGATGTCGCTCCACCCGTCAACAGCAACTTTGTCGATTTGTGATGTTAGTAATGTTCTCTTGCCTTGCTTATGTACTTTGTAGTATATTTGTATCTGAAGCGAAGCGTGTGCTGTCTTTTTGATTTACGTATAGCTTTATTATACTTCTTTTTTTTAAACTCATTAGTGTATCATTACTAAGTTAAATTGACACCGCACTGAAACTTCAGTACTTAATTTAGTTTAATTGTAATTCTTTGTAAGAAGGATCATATAAAAAAACGGTAGGAACCAGGCCGTAAGTTTCTTGCCCGTTCTTCTAGGCTCTGGTCGCGTGGAACTGGCACCTAGAATCACCTAGTATGTAAGACGATTCTAAATGATCCTTGTGATTTTACTGAATAAAGTAATTTTTGACTTTGACTTTGACTTTGACTTCAAATCTTACACTTAATTAATATAAATAACTTGTTCAAAATTTAAGTTAACGGCAGGTTAGTTTTAAATATGAAATAAAAAAAAGTGATTAAGTTCTATAATAATAAGTGGAAAGCAGAGATGACTGGAAGGATTTGGAGGAGACCTTTGCCCAGCAGTGGAACGAGAGAGGTTAGGAAAAAAAAAGTTATATAAGTACTCATTTTGAATAGAGCGCGATGTGTGAATTGTCCATAAATATTTTTTTATTTATAAATAGGTACCTACTGTTTTTTTGAAAGTAATCTTTGCTGAATTTTTAAACTACTAGAGTTGCACTTAAAACGTGTCAAATTGATATACAGTTGTTTCTTTTAACAAAATTCTAGAGCAGGTGTTAAAATGACAAAAAACACCCTAAAACGGAAATCACAAATTCACACCCATTTAGTTGCAAAAGCATTGTTTCAACAAACAAACGAATATTAGACCCTCCTTAAATATAAAGACCTATTTACACTGTTATAAGTGTAGTAGTTTAGTTAAACGCTAAGCTGTAAACGACACGACACGTCAAATTATATCTATCGACACATCAAAGGTCACAGAGCATTAGTAAATTTACTTTTGAGAGTTTAAATCGGTTATGTGCATGGGAGTGTAAACCGGCTTTACGAACACAAATTAAGTTATCGCCTTTTCAAATATCTATATTAAAAAAACTTAAATAAAACAATAAAAGAAGATATGGAATAAATAAACATATACTTATGCAGATTCATAAATTAAAATATTATGATACTTAAATAAATATTATTAATTATTACAAATTCATTGTTGTAATATTTTAATAATCTTTGTAACCAACATAAAGCAATAAATAAAATATATTCTATTTATACAATTCTGAATTCAAAATCGAGTTTGTCTTTAAATTATAAAGCTATTAAAATGTTCATTATGGGAATAAATAATATATAAAAGACCACACACGATATAAAACACTGCAATAATGTGCTTCGATGTGACACTTCTCATACGTCAAAACAGCCGAAGACATAACCGTGCATCAATTCATCACATCTCATTTAGGCTCCGAATACACGAAGCGGCCTTACCGCTAAGGTAACTTCATAATTTTATAAATATGCTATAAATTACTATTGTTTGAAATGCCTAGTTTGGTTTGAGATTGTTTTTAAACTTATTATTTATTCATGTAGATTTTTCATATTTTATTTTTGATATTTCACGTAGACTGGAGGGAGGCGGCGACTGACCGGAAGTACTGGAAGAGTAGGGGGGAGACCTTTGCCCAGCAGTGGGAAAGTATAGGTTAAATATAAAATAAATTTATTCATGTACTTACACAGAAAGCAATCTAGTCCTAAAACAAAGTGCAGTACATTGCCGATAGAAATCTTTTTTTTTGTATCAACCAATACACGGGGTGGTTTTTTGAGACGGTTTTTCAAATCGAGGGCATGGTTCCACCCTGCTATCGATGCCAACATAACTGCCAAACGTTGCAGCGTCACCGCGCAGTGTGTCTTGCTACATTTATTCGCCCGTACCTCTGCACGAGTTAAAACCGCGCCGTCAGTAAAAGCCTACCACTTACGACCTAAAACACGTGTAAATTCACCGATGGCAGCGCGCCAAGAACGAATAACCAATAAAACGGTGAAAAACTGCGTTACCGTTTTGTTCTTCGGTAAGATACTAAGTGTTGGAAAAATAAAACATCATGCTATCATAAATACACAATAAACAACTGTGCTCGCGAATTTCTTTCGTGTTCACACACAACTAAGCTAATTTAAGCGACGACCGATGTGGCGCGGTGGGCGAAGGTCCGCCTACGACACGGAGGTTGCTGGTTCGATTCCCGCCTTGAGTGAAATGTTTGTACGATTTGCAAATATTTATTCCGTGTTCTGGGTAGTTATATGTATAATAAAAAAATATCTATTTATGTAATGTATTGTATTAAGTATGTCAGTCTTCTAGGACCCATAACACAAGATCTGCTTAGCTTGGGGCTAGATGATGTTGTGTGGATTGTCCAGCATTATTTATTTATTTAATATAATTTAAATAACGAGGTTCAGACCTACGTCCAGCAGTGGACTGATAAGTTGATGATAATAATCTATTCAAAAAATGTATATCGATCTGCTAAATTTTATTCACGTCGAATTAGATAACTAAAAATTATGCTTTAATTCGCCGATTTTAATATATTCCATATCTCTCGCGCGATCAATAAAAAAAAAGTCTATTTAAAATTATCATACATATTAATAAGACTAGTAATATTACTAACAAATGATCACTGGACCACATTGCCTAGATATGTTTGTAATTAGTAACCAGTTGCCATATTAGTGAGAACTTATAATTTGCAAGCGGCGCCCGCGCAGACCGCATCGCAATTGTGTCACCTAATTGTCCAGCTCGCCGCATTGGAACAGAGATGTAGAGTAGTTTGATATAATGTAAATTATTGTAATAATAGATGGTAAATGAAATAAATAAAAAAAATATTGTCATAGATCGATTATATATTTATATTTATTATATATTTCTTTTCTTGAACCTCTATTGTACCTCTTAGTTTTAATAGTTTGTTTCTCTGTGTTTCTTTCATTGGTTATATATAGTTACATTCTATTCTATTCTGTGTTTCTATGTATTCTATGTATGTAATTACAAAAAATATATTATGTCAGTATTCTATCAGCAGTCTAGTTCCCACAGTAGCTTAGCGGTTAGTTTGGGACTAGAGTGTGATGTGTGAATTGTTTGTGAATATTTATTTATTGACTCCCGAAAATGGGCTAAAGCCGTTACACCATGGATGCCTGAAGACGGACGAAGGCGTCGAGGCCGACCAAGGAGACGGTGGCGGGACGACCTAGACACTTTCGAGGGGAATTGGTGGAAAAAAGCGGAGAATAGGGACGAGTGGAAGGACTTGGGGGAGACCTTTGCCCAGCAGTGGGACGAGATAGGTTAGAGAAAAAAATAAAAAAAAATATTTATTATTTATATATTGACACTAATATTAAAGCAACTCCACAGTTTTCTGTTCTCGTTACTTATCGCGATCCGTGTTCGATTCAATATGACCGCATGTTTGCGGAGATTGGTTGGCATACCTTTCTATAATTCTGTAGGTTTTATATTAAAAACTAGATTATAAATCTTAATATTTTATGCAACTTATTTATAAACCGGACCCTATATAAACGAAAAAGAGTTTATTATATTTGAAACTATCACGGTTTTGAACATAGTTTTGCAAGCGCGAATGTGTCTGTGTGCCGCCTAAACAGAGCACACTCAGGCACGGTAGAAAGAGTGGGAGATACTAGTTCCTCTCCCTTTCCCTCGATCTTACGCTTTTTATCAACGTCACGTGACCCTGACGCGAGTTTGAAAGTTTTTACCCACCCAGCGCCGCTAAAGAAGTTTTCACTTCAAAAAATATATTCTTCATAGATTTACAAATCATAGACTTTTTCAGTTAATTTTTTAAAGAAAATTATTTAGGTACGTCAAAAAGCGTCTTATCCTTTTTAATCTAATCTAAACTAATATTATAAAGATTTGATTGTTTGTTTGTTTGTATCGAATAGGCTCCGAAACCACTGGACCGATTTAAAAAATTCTTTCACCGTTGTGAAACTACACTATCTGCGATGAACATAGGCTATATTATATTTTCAAAAAAATAGGGATCCTTACTAAAACTTCAATTATGAAACCCAAGGTGTAAAAAAAATACTTACCTAAAAAAAAGCTAGCACTCCGGGAGTGCCGGCAGAAGTGAAAACTTCAATATTAACGTTGTGTTTTCACTTTTAAGTTTTCACTTCAAAAATATAACCACAGTCGTGATTGTGTCATGTCATTGTGTCACATTCGCGCAAGCGCGAATGTGACACAACGACGAAGACAACGAAGACACACTGACACAGACACATTCGCGCAAGCGCGAATGTGTCTGTGTCATTGTGATTGTGTCATGTCGTTGTGTCACATTCGCGCAAGCGCGAATGTGACACAACGACGAAGCCAACGAAGACACAGACACATTCGCGCAAGCGCGAATGTGTCTGTGTCTTCGTTAGCATTGACGTCATTTTTAACAGCTCAGTCATAATTTTATAAAGTTCAGTCACGTCAGTTCACAAAAATGCCACGGAATACTGATGAGTTACTATAGTAAAATCATCGAAAACTGAACTGCAACTGAAAGGATATTCGGTCACGCAAGTTTCTCCTAGCTGGATAGCCCCCCTGGGACACTTAATTTAGATGGAATAGGCTAACCTAAGTCTCAGCCTATTTTGCAGTTTCAAAATCGTACACCAAGAAAAGTGATGGCAGACACAAGTTTGTTTTGTGTCTCATTGTAGTTACAATGTACTTAAAAAAGTAGATATTTAATTAGCAATCTAATATTCATATCAATAATACAAGCGATGCTTAGTTTAAAGAGTTATTTTGTGTAATATATCCAAAAATATTTATATATTTAATTTCGTTAAGACATCTGAATTCCAAACATACAAATAATAATAATGCCCAACATGACATCTATAATTTATGAAAATATTTATTCACTATTTTATGATACACTAATATTCTCTTTTACATTATTCATGGTTTTCAAATAGAGTTTGACCACGCTAAGTCTACAATGGATTAAATATTATACCTAGAAATGATTTCGTACACATTCAGTGGCTACAGCACAGAAAAAACACACTTATGGACCCCACAATCGAAAATCGAGATCGACAAAAAAAACAAATAATTTTAATTCTTTGGAAATGTCTGTAGGCGACACAGAACGACAAAATCATTTTTGGGCTGTCTCGAAACTGAGACGCTTCGCTCGCTCGGTCAATAACATTCGTCCACAGTTGTAAGCGGTGTATACTTATCGTGGTCAGCCTATATAAGGTTTTGCGGTAGTTTATGAGACTAGTATGTGGCAACACTGTGGAATTCATAAATATATGAAGGAAGCGTCGCCAATCGCCTAATAATCGTATTGTATCTGAAATACTGTGTGTGTGGTATTTTGATTTTAGCTTACTAAGTTGGTAACTCTGTCTTTTGCGTAGGTAGCGTGGGTTGCAGGTTCGATTCTCACCTTCACTTTTTTTTTAAACACTAATGGTAAATTGAAACTTTTATTTTGTCATATGATTTATTTTGTAAATCGATACATTTCTATATTAATTTACAATAGGAGAGACCTTTGCCCAGCAGTAGGACGAGAAAGGTTTAGAAAAAAAAATTACAATACGTAGTTACTTAATTTATCACAGGCGTCACAGCTATAAGTTACAGCTCTGCCTTTTCATGTCTTCAGTCGTGGGTTCCATTCTCAACAAGGACAAACATTTGAGTTACGGCAAACATAAATCTTTGTTCTGTGTACTGTATTGTATGAACACATTTAATAATAAGTATTCTATCAGCAATCTAGTTTCCATAGTACAAGCTTTGCTTACATTAAGACTAGTGTGATATGTGAAATGTTCATAAATATTTATTTATTTCTAGCCCTTAATCTTTTATGGCATACGATATATCATTATAGCTAAGCCGACAACTTGTTAATAACTATATCAATATATTTATTGTATAATATTTATATCAAAACATAATCCAGCATCATCCAGACACTAATATCTGCAATACACAATCCAACAGCAAAAAGTAAAGACACAGCTTAAATAATACAGTAGGTTAATACATTTTTAGGATATGTAACGATTCGTTTTTATTTAAAAAGTAGGTTTGATCCACGCAAACACTTAGTTTGATAGCACACATTTTTGTTTTTTTGTTTTAAATAACTGACATTAAAAAAATAGTAATCTAGTTTCCATAGTTTTCAAGCTTTGCAAGAAGATAGAGATCTTTTATATAGCTCACCTTTTTGTCCTATTTTTTTAGTTTTTGAGTGAATGAGTAACAAACATACATCCATCCATTCAAACATTCACATTTATAATATTAAGTAGAATAAGAACAATCTTTTTCAGTTTTCAAGTGGTGTGAAACATCTATAAATATTGTTTTTTTTGTTATATTTTAAGTTAGTCGTTGTATTATAAAGAATAATTTATTTTAAATATTTAATAATTTAATAATATTAAATTTTTAAATTATATATCTAATTATATTAAACATTTAATTTATCTAGAAATATTAGGGTATTTTTATGTTTCTTCGTAGCATGACATACGTTACTGTTTTGTGTGCGCTGTGCCTAATCTGCGGATAGAATCGTCATGCTTTGAGCAGCCTCCGCAGATCACTGTCAGTGGCATGATTAGCGGCTCTTTTTGTACGATTGCTTTAAGCTGCAGTTCTCAATAACCGGAGCCCGTCTTATGCCTTGATCACACGTACCGAGTAAACCGGCGAGACAGTGACGTATTTGAGATACACTGCGCGTCGACATCAGTTTTACTGTTGAAAGTTGCAGCGTTAGCGCGCAGTGTATCTTACTTACTTAGTTTAATAAATTTCGAAAAGTAACGCTTTTGGTTAGATAAAACGATATTTCCAGCGCTACTTGATATTTAATATTTTCATACAACATGATAAACCCTTTTTATACTAAGGTTGAGGGATTAAATTCAGTCGTGCACCTTATTTTATTTTATACATATAAATAAATGTTATCTCACACTGGGTGAGCATCGAACCAACGACCCATGGAATGCCCATACTACAAACCAGTAGAGCATTTGTCTTATATATGGGTGTTACTACATATTCTCTGCATACTATATTGACATATAAAAAGTATATAAAGTTGTCTATCAGCAATCTAGTTCCCGTTATATACTTTACAAAAAAATGTATATAAGTATTCTATCAGCGATCTTATTTCCATATTACAAACTTAGCTTAGTTTAGGACTAGAGCGTGATGTGTTTGTCCAAGAATATTAATGAATATTATACAAGCTTTCCTTATAAGTTCGAGACGCGCGTGAATTGTAAAACGTCAATGGTTATAAAAAATAGCAAAAAAATGGTTGTCTGTAAAGTCGGTTTACTGACGATAGTTGAACGTGACAACGAACGCACAGGCCGATTGTGCTTTTTTGTCGCTCGTTCCGCGCTCTCGCCTCAGAACGCCTCAGAACGCCTGATGAGTCATGTTTTTTCGTGCTCTATCGAATTATAAGACGTTGTCACGTCAAAAAAATAACATAAAGCCTAAAACAGTGATCTTAATAGAGTTCTGCCTAAACCGAGCCTCTTATCATTAGTTGGCTGTAAAAACAGTCGTTAAGTATAATTTGATATTTAATGTATTGGCGCGTCAATCAGTGAGAACAACTTGATTTTTATGGACCTCTGAAGTTCGTTGGGAATTTGACAGTTACAAAATCACTGGAAATTTATAACCGCTATATTACGGACGTTTTTTAATATGAATTTATAATTTATGTGTTTTTAGGTCTAATTATTTGCCAAAATCAATATTACTTACTTAGAATTTATTTTATAACCTGTGGGACGAAAGTGAATGAATAAAGATAATAATTAAAATTATATGTTTAATAAAACATCAGTAATCAAATCAAATCAAATCAAATCAAATATTTTATTTCAGCTCACACAGAAGGTATTATGTACAGCCATATTTTACAAAAAGAAATGAAGTACACACTTAATGTTAATTAAAAATAGATACATATTAAAACATTAAAATAATGAAAGCTATTTATATTATATTATTGCTTGAATGCAGGCACTCAAGTGAACACAGTGTGCACCTTATTCCAGTGCCTCATAAAACTTGAGTCTGCATCCAGCCTGCCCGCTATTAGTTTCAGGTAGGTGTTGGCGCTGCCCCGCAACCGACGCACCAGAGACGCTGTTCTTTTTCGGATGATCGCATAGAAGTCGTCTATGCGAGCATCCGCAAACATACCAGATGCGCTACAGAAGCGTGGCAGCCCCATCATCGCCCTGAAACTATTGTTATATTGGACGCGCAGGGCACTCCAGCTGCGCTGTGTATAATTCACCCACAAACTACACGTATAAAAGGATTGGCAGTACGCCCTAAACAGACTTCTTTTAACGGGCGCAGTGCATTTCGAGAATCTACGGGCCAGCATATTAGCTCGAACTGATAGTGCCCTGCGTTCCCTCTCAACATCCACCTCGTCTGAAAGTGTGTCGGTTACCCAGTGACCCAGATACTTAAATTTTGACACCATTTTTAGTTGACTTCCAGCCAGCGACACCGGGGGGACTTCGCTGTACGTTTTAGAGCCAGCCTTGAAAATCATCATTTCACTTTTACTTGCATTGTATCTGAGCCCATGGGATCCCGCATAGCGTTCACATATACTTAAAAGCTTTCTTAGGGCAGAGATCGATGGGCTCAGCAGCACCATATCATCGGCGTAACTAATGTTGTTAACTGTTACACCGTCTATAGAGCATCCGACCTTGGCACTGCTGAGCTCACCGACCAGCTGATCCATGTACAGGTTGAAAAGTCGGGGCGAAGACAATCCGCCTTGTCGCACCCCACATTCCAGCCCGTACTCGTCCGATAGCGACCCAGCCCACCTAACGTTGTTACGTTGACTGCCGTACCAATATTTAAAAATTTGTACCAGCTCAGGGGGAAGCCCAGGAACACTCTCCAGCTTTTCCCACAGTCTGTCATAATCTACAAGATCGAAGGCCTTAGATAAATCTAAAAAGCAGGCGTAGACAGGTGTACTTCTGCTTGTATAGTATTGAACGGTGTGTTTAAGACTAAGTATTGCAGACTCAGTGGACAACCCAGCTCGGAACCCAAACTGGGCATCATGCAAGATTAAGTGTTTACTTAAATGTTCATTAATCACACCGTCCAACACCTTCGCTATTACCGTCGCCAATGATATGGGCCTGTAATTACCTAAGCTGGAAGCATCTCCAGTTTTATTTTTAATAACCGGCACAACCAAAGTTCGCATCATGTCATCTGGAAGGTACGAATGCCCAATACAGAAGGTGAAAAACATGGCGAGAACCCGCGGCAGATGAACTCCACCATACTTAAGATGTTCAATGCTTAATGAGTCATGGCCTGGAGATTTTCCTCGTTTCATATCTTTCACCACCCGCGCAACATCCTTGGCCGAGATCCGTATTATTCGGTTTCCGCCCAGTGTCACCACTCGAGTTCAACCCTGTACATACTTGGCCTAGCGGAGACTGTACTCTAAAATACTGTCCAAACAAGTTGGCAATTTGGACAGGATCGCTAACACCCTCTACGCTGACCGGGACGCTCGGCTTCGGATTAAGTTTTTTAGTCTCTTTCCAAAATTTACTAAAATTCTTTGCAGAGTGATGTGTCGCGAGAACATCTAGTTTTATTTGGGTCTGGTTTCTTTGACACCATTTTAGTTGACCTTTAAATTCGACCCGCGAGTCACGCATTCTTTCATATATGAAACCTGATGAAGGTTTACCATGCGCAACCCATTCTAAAAACCAAAGCCGAGCCTCTCCGTGAGCCTTCTTAACATATTTATTCCACCCGACTACATGATTTTTCGACTTACGCTTACAACCGACATATTTTCCGTCCCGACAGCTAGTAGCAGAATCTTGTAATATGTCGACTATATTCTTATACATAGTATCTATCACCTTGCGGTGTTCCAAATTCATACATGAATAATCTGCACATTTTTGAAAAACCGGGGGGAAGTTAACTTCTCTAAACGCACTAGAGCACAGTTGCTCGTACTGCTCTATTTGTAAAAAATCCCTGTTTCCCCAGATAACAGTGTTTTGCGTGGAATTACTTACATTAACTTTATGTTTAATGATATCCAGATTACAAATCAACTTGACCGGAAAATGATCGGACCATGTGGTACTATAGTTAACTTTAACGTCCACAATCGTGCTTCTCACCGCTTCAGTGATAACAACATGGTCCAACCATGATGTAGTGCCGTGCACATCACTAAGGTAGGTATACGTGTCTGATGTTAAGCCCAAAAAGTCCATATCTGCGCACAGCCATTTCTGCTCGTCGCTAAAGTTTTTAAGTTCCTTACCAAATAACTCATTTGGGTCCGCATTGAAATCGCCCAGAATGTATACTGAGTCCACCTCACACGCGTCTATCACCGCACTAATTTCACTCATACAGTCTGTGAACTCCGGAAGATTATCTTTACAGTCTGTGGGCATGTAAACAGTAAAAACTAAAAATTGACTATTCTCTAACACAACTTTTATAGCTGCAATTCGTACACTCTCGCACTCGACAACCGACACCGACCGGAACACATTCTTACGCCACAGTATAGCAACCCCTCCATGGGGCCGTCCACGTAGCAGTCCCGCCGTAGTGTCGATCGCTGATTTGCCGGTATATGTAAACTCCTTGTCAATTGATCCGAGCAACGAGATGTCATGAGGAAAGAGCCATGTCTCTTGTAGGGCCACAATGTCGGCAGTCTGACATAACGCCCTCACCCCATCAATTGATCTCGTTACTGAGCGACAATTAAAACTAACAAATTTTGAATTACTTCTCATTATTTTGTTTTCCATAATGTGCTGTTTTAAATTCAACAAATTTTCTAACATAAAGTAACATCACCTTTTCAAAATTTTAAATCTAGTCGTGATCGATCTCTCATAAAATGGTTACGATCGGTAGCGGGTTCAAACCCGTTTGGGGTTGCACTTCCTACCCATTATAATTAATTTAAACCAATATCGATGTCAAGACTTCCTCATAAAAACAAATGCAGCTCACTTAGAATTAGTAAAGATAAAGATAAGATAAAGATATTTATTTTTTATTAGTAATTCATTAACTTTAGTAGATTTAGTGCCAAAGCTAGTTTTTATTATAGTAACCACTAGACCACAAATGCTTTGCGAGTCCCATACTAATATTACATACAAAATTAATAAACAATTTCAATCAGTAGTTACTTAATGAACTATTTAAAGCCAGCACTTTGTATGAAACAAAAACAAACGGTAATAAACACAGGAATTCAAACAATTACATGTAAATAGGTCATATCATACATACATACATACACATTATAAACAATAAGATGTTGTTTGTAGGGCTGTCAAAATAGCCATTATGGTTGTCAAAGATTTTTGCCTAAAAACACTTGTAAATTTTAAAATAAATGAATAAAAAGTTATATTATAATAGTAACTTGATACTGCCGATTTTTATGATTCTTTTACTTTCCAAAGGGACGGGAGCATAGTACTGAAACTCCGCTGTCAGTCTGTCTGTCTGTCTGTCACCAGGCTGTATCTCTTAGACCATCTTTATACTTATTTTATACAAAAAGTTGAAATTTTATTAGAATACAAATAAATATAATAAAATAAATATTGAAGGGGGCTCTAATACAAAAACGTGATTTTTAGTACGGGACCCTGCGTGCGCGTGTCCGACTCGCACTTGACCAGTTATAATTTCATATTATCCCATTCCGTAGTTATTGCGTAAAATAGTAATAAACATCAATACATACAAACTTCCGTATTTTGTATAATAAAATATAAATGTAAACTAAATTAATTATGTAACAAAAAACAAGAATACGCAATCAAGGAACCCTTAGTCGGGTGTCAAATGTCAATCCACGCAATTAACAGGTTCGAGTCCCGGACACGCTTCATTTAGCTCAATATATTCATTCACGCGTGATTTGCATGTGAAGGATTTATAGCTGTTTTGATAAATGTTTAGATTTTTTGTGTTTTAAATGTGCGTATTGGTAAAGATATTGTTTAATGAAATAAAATTGAATTAAATATAAAATTGAATAGTAAGTATATATTTATATAGCATATCAATATCACAAACAAAATTAATTTAGATCCCTAACTAGTTAAACTGTGTTTCTGGAATCACTGGCTTCTCAAAATGGTTTAATATATATTTTTCTTGTTCACAAAGACATACTTAAAAGGGTAAATAGAGAAAGTAATAATTGAGATCAGTTTATCATATTTATAGGAAGGTATTTGATAAAAACTCATCAAATAAAATAAATATACGCAATCTAATGCATAACATCTCGTTAGTTAAATATATCATGTTTGCCAAAGAAACGACAATGTTGGAGCAAACGGATACTGAAGTGGAGACCGCGTTTAGGCATTGTGTAGTGTAGGACGCACCCATGGAGCGACGATCTGAATGTAGCGCAACACAACGTGAGAAGAAACGAAGACCGGGCTCAGTGACGCGTCTTGGGAGAGACCCATGTCCAGCAGTGGACTGATATAGGTTGATTTATAATAGTTATGTAGTAACACCCTGTATAAACAATTAATTATTATGTAGGTATGGCAATTACACGGAAGCATGCTAAACACTATTAGTGATACTTTGCTAAGATTGATAACAATATTATGGAATAATTGATTTAATTTCATAAATAATTGTGGCGCCATCTCGTTAGTTATTATTCTACTAATATTATAAACGCGAAAGTTTGTATGGATGGATGTATGTTTGTAACGCAAAAAGTACTGAATGGTTTTAATGAAACTTTACAATAATGTAGTTTGTACATCAGAATATCGCATAGGCTATAATTTACAAAGATATT
Organism: Ecliptopera silaceata; assembly: GCA_932527185.1. NCBI lineage: Eukaryota > Metazoa > Arthropoda > Insecta > Lepidoptera > Geometridae > Ecliptopera > Ecliptopera silaceata. The sequence continues at coordinate 1,970,395 of OW052210.1, forward strand.
TACCAAAATATAAGGATAGATAGACGATGTGGCGGGCACCAGCTAGTTATACTATAATACTATATACTATACAATTAACAAAAATAACCTCGGTTGACTTTTTAAAAACGAAAAGAGTATAAATAGGGAGCTGTCGGTAGGCTCGCGCTCATTCTGTTGCTAGACATCGAGGTGGAAACACCTCTCTAGTGGTCATTCGGTTGCGAGACGTCGAGGCGGTAACACCTCTCCAGTATTGTCTAATTAGTAAAAATAGGCTGTTACTATGCCCAAATGGGTTTAGAGTTGTTAATCCTGACAATTATGGTTTCTGTTATAATTAATTCCTTAATGAGATAATTAATTTGTGACTGTTATCTATTTTTTTTAAGGTTATTTGATAGAAACCGCTTAATTCAGAAGTGGGATGGGACTCATTTGTTCCATCCTAGCTCTGGCCTAAAGCAAATATCAGTTTTCATTACTAAATTGTACCTACCGTCAGATTTTGATCTTTCGCTATTTGTGTGATTTAATCATGGCAATGTTCGTACTTTCTTGGTGAGGTAGAACTAAGCCTGATTTAAAACAAAATGCTAATGATTTTTGTAAGTTTTCAGAGAATGGTGTATTGAGAGTGCTAGTGCTGCGACTTTGGTGCCGATGGCGACAGATGAGTGTGCCGTGGTGGCTACCAGCTCGTTTGTCACGTCTGCGCCGTAGTCTCGCCAGCACGGGTTCTAGCAATGCCCTGGCATTCCCAGTCGCAGAGTGCGCGACTACCCCCAGCAGCGTCGACTCGTGATGCGAGAACGCGTGTGAGCCCCTTGAGTGTGCTTACTGTTTGGACAACTACCACTGAACGCCTCATTGTAGTGATGAGCGCGTTATGCAAGGTCAGATTCAACCATTTACTTTGATTTTGTACATCGATTCTAGTTTGCAAGATATCGATTTTTAATGTGGGTAGTTGGTAAAACGAACGCCTAGCAAATGCTGGTCTAAGACAAGCAGATACTGGTCCCGGACAGTTCGATTCTTGAAGGGCGATGCTTGTAGTTGACTTTACGAGTTTAGTTTACCCACACTTGTTTAAAATGAGTTAAGCACATGTTACACAGTAGTAACATAATCGATTTTGTAAACTCTGTAAAATATGCGTTGATAGCCATACCACATAATGTAGATTACGCTAGGTGCTTTATTTTGCGCCTCTGTTGAGTTTAGTAAACTATTGGTGTAGTTCAGTGTGTTATAAAAGTAACTCATTAGTATGAGCCCCTGATGTGGTATTTGCCACTGTCATTTGCAGCCCTATCGATTTGTTGAGTTTTTGTTAGTAAAATGCAAAAAGAAATAACGACTATCGCTTAAAGTCGTTTAGATTATATTGTCCGATCGAAAACTACCCGTTATCCGTTAAATGTGATAAAGTTTTGTGCTAAAGGCTAATTAAGTGTAGTTCTTTTGTTCATTTCTAGCATATTATGCAATGAGTCAGATTTAAGTGTCGTTAGCTTTGCTTGCGATAACATCGAAAGAACACCTTTCTGTCGAAAACAAGTGACGTCATTTTCGTTAAGAGATAAGGTTGTTGCAGCGATAAGATTGCGTCGAATCTCATTCTTTTTGTTGAGGGTATTTTAAAATGTTGAAACGTGCAATATTCTTTATGTAGATAAATGGATTTGATGGCGAAGTAATCGTTTTATCTGTTTAGAGTTCTTATTTATCCGGTAGACAGACGGATTAGTTATTCTTAATCTAGCAAACATTTTGTTGGCAAAAAAATGTTCGTATCAAGTTTTTATGAGGTTTTTACCTAGGTATAACTAAAACATCGAGTGAGACCGTTAGTTACAGTTTTTTGGAGGTGTTGAAATATTTGTCTTCCGTAAAAAAAATATTTAAGTGTCTATGTGGTTTGCGATCCGGATATTCAACGTACCCGGAAAATTATCAGTTTGTTGAATCCGGATATCCTTTTGTTCTAGATCCGGATACATAAGGTAGACTAGCTGGTACATACATACAGTTGTGTGTTTATTAATGCAAAGAGTGAGGAGTAAATAGTTTCTAGATAACGATGTGATCAACAGCGTGTTGTGGTTAACACAATTTAGAAATCGAGACTTTTAATTTTCGTTTTAGTTTTTGTTGGTACTTTGCTAAAATTCATTTCGTGTTGATGAGTTGTACATTTGTTTGTGCACAGTTGGAAGTTACACAAAATAGTTTGAGACAATTGTAAATTTGCGTAAAGTCTGAAGTTTGATCATTCGTCCATAGAATGTAGTGAGGTTGTTATCTATTATGAAATGATGAACGATGCGTAGGCTTCCTAGTAGTCTGGTTGAACATATTCACATTGCTTTAATACCTGATTTTCTTATCTTTGATGTTTATACACTGGAAGCAATACAACTACGTTCGTAAAAAAAAAAAAAAAAAAAATTTCATGTTAGCCAGTGTTGGTTACGAGTCTGTGAGGTCGTGTGTGAAGAGTCTGAAGTAGCTTTGGTCTATTATTATTGTGTTGGCGCTAGCTTTTTATTTAGACAAAGCAGTAGTAAACGTGTGTGACATTTTACTTTTAAAAATACCAGGTTGCAGATAAAAGTAACTTCACAACTAATTGACGTTGAAACCAAATATTGTTGTTTTGGTTTGGATAGGCAATCGTGGAAATTGTTTACTTCGAATGTGTAAGTGTGCGTGTTGAGGTCGCATAGTAAGCTGGTCGAATAATGTTTTTACCATGAGATATGAGAGACGAAAACGTTATTTTAATTTTCTACTACATGAGTTTCGAGTTTCATAAGTTGAAAGGAGAAAGAATGGTTTAATGATTTACCCGCTGTTAGTAATTTGATGTTATGTATCGGTCATACATAGGTTGTTCTATGACGGAGTTCTATGACAATTGTACTGATGCCAGTGTCATAGTAAAATAATTCTCAAGTCGCGTCAGTCAATCGTCAAGTCTACTGTTTGTTTTGAAGATGAGGGTGTGTGTGGTTTAACTTAAAACAAATTCAAAATTGTTTTCTTTATGTCTGATTTTTGTTGTAAGAAAAAGTGACATCACGATGTTCCAACTATCTTTGTATTCGAGTTTTTACGGTTTACTAAAGTTTTGGTTTTGAACTTCAACGTTTTTTAGTAGTGTGTAGTGTTTGCAGTGAAGCAGTCGTACATTGCAGTGAGACACTCCTACTCTGCTAGTGTTTTCATAAGGTTTTATGATCGAACAGTTGTAGGGACAACTAAAAAGTGTGAATAATATTTTGCCGTTCCCGTTTCAAAATGTGAAAGAAAGTTCTTTCGTGTCAAATGTTGTTGAGTTTGACAATTGTTTCTTAGTAAAGAAAAGTATTGAAGTACCTACAAATGTAAAATATTCGAAATGTTGACAAGAATTTTAATGTTTTGCAGGTTAGACCGAGCGAGGGTTGTGTCGAAGATTTTACCGACTTCTTTGTGTCAACAATCGTAAATGGATGCGACAGTTGGTTTGTCGAATACTTTCGTTGCGAATACGTTTGTACGTGCGGTACATTGATTTTTATGTTCAGATTTTATTTAAATGAACGCAAAGTTTGAGTGTAATTAAAGAATTACGAGCCAGTGCTTGTCATTTTGACGCTCTGTTACTAGGGGACTAGTAAACTACTCTGGTATGATGAAATAAATGAAACTAATCGTTATTACAATTTTGTACAGGTTTTCAATGGAGATGTAAGATGTAAAGGATCGGACGTGGCAAAAAGAGGTACACAATGGTAATTGGCTTTACTGTCTTTGCGACTAAGCAGTGGTTGCTTAGTGCGGAGACTGGTCATTCACTTGTACTGTGTGTGTGTGTCATGTGTTCGAATGTAAGTACATCATGTTACATCGTATAGGATGAAAACTACTTGAACTATGAATACGATTCTAATGTACTGGGTTGAGTCCCTTCATATTGTGTTGTTGGGCACTTTTGTAATAATGTTTTCAGATAGACCTGTCGTAACATGCTAACTAGGTGCCTCTGTTTTGTGGATGTTGTTGACAAGCTAACTAGGTGCCTCTGTCTTGTGGATGTTGTTGACAAGCTAACTAGGCGCCTCTGTCTTGTGGATTCTGTATGACATGCTAACAAGGCGCCTCTGTCCCACGTTGGACACGTACTGTCGTTGTACGTTAACTGGTTCTACAATCGCATTCTGTCTTCAACTGTCTGTAAGGATTTAAGGGTGATCCGTAAGATTTTGTAAAAGCGAGTGTAGATTTGAGATTCATGAGAGACTTTAGCGTTGAATGCTGAATCAAAACGTAAAAGTAGACTCAAACATAGATTTTGGGCACTTTCTTGATGAAAACCCGAGAAAAATTTGTGTTTGTATGGGTTTTGATTTAAACATTCAACTTCGGAGCATACAAACCTAAACGTTAACTAAATCAAAACGTAAAGTAGACTCGAACATGGGTTTTGGACACGTTTTCTTGATGAAAGGGTGTAAGAAACTGTATGTTCGTATGGGTTTTGATTTAGAATTAACTTCGAAGCGCGACATGCTAACACGGTGCCTCTGTCTGTTGTCAAAGAGATATGCAGGTTGTCTGTATATCTTGGTTAGGATAATGGAATAGTCCTAACTGTGTATTTTCTGTTTCAGTTGCGGAATATCCTGTTGGTTCATCCCAGTTTGTTCCAGGCACCCTTGATGAAAGGTGCCTCAGTCAACCGCGTGATGGAGCCATCCCTGCAGTTCGTGGCTGCAGTTCGTGCCTGCAGTTCGTGCCTGCTGCCTTCAGCTGGAGCAGTAGTAGATTAAGTCTGGTAGAGGCTACCAGATCAGCAGTATGGCCGAATTAACAAAAATAACCTCGGTTGACTTTTTAAAAACGAAAAGAGTATAAATAGGGAGCTGTCGGTAGGCTCGCGCTCATTCTGTTGCTAGACATCGAGGTGGAAACACCTCTCTAGTGGTCATTCGGTTGCGAGACGTCGAGGCGGTAACACCTCTCCAGTATTGTCTAATTAGTAAAAATAGGCTGTTACTATGCCCAAATGGGTTTAGAGTTGTTAATCCTGACAATTATGGTTTCTGTTATAATTAATTCCTTAATGAGATAATTAATTTGTGACTGTTATCTATTTTTTTTAAGGTTATTTGATAGAAACCGCTTAATATACTATAAGTTATTAGAATTTGCACACGTCTCTTATAGTTATATTTTATACTTATATTTTATATTATATCTTATAGTTATAGCTAGTGTATGCTCGTGGTTTTACTCGTGTTTTAAAATAAATAAAATATATACCGGTCGCGGGTTCAAATCCTGCTCAATTTTATAATTTTAGGGATTGTCTAATTTTTGTAAATAAAATAGACATCAAATAACGCCTTCTAGTCCCAAACTAAGCAAAAGTTGTACGAAGTATTTACGTAACTTAGACTTGTTTATTTTAATGAAAACTTAGTAAGTTATTTTAATTATACAATCTATGAGGAAGTTTATTTTTCAAAGCTTTTTAAACTTTTTTTTTACATGCTTGTTTGTTTCTTATATTCTTCTCGTAATTAATAAGTATAGTTATTACATTAATAATATATAAACATCCATTCATTTCTGATAGAATTCTTATGTAAGTTTACCATCTCAGAAAATGTTTATACCTACGGTAAGAATCGAACCCACACATATCCACACACAGCACGTATAACTATAATTTTAAATTAAATATGGCCATATTGATAGGATTGGTGTAATAATCATAAAATATATATAATAATCATTAAGACAGGTAGGTAAATGGATGTTATGAATTGCAAATAACTTTACGGATTTTAAATATACATATAATATACATGTCATAAATAAGAATAAAATTTGCGTTTTGATTTAAATTGATTCATATCGGATTAGCACGCGATCTCATCGTTGATTCTTAGTAGGTATATTAAATAAATATCTGGGGATTTTATTTCAATACTTTAAAAAACATAAAATACATTATCTGCGTCTGCAGATAATGTATTTTATGTTTTTTAAAGTTATTAATAAATATACTTAAATATTTTAAATATTTTAAGTTATTATCTAATAAATATACTTAAATATTTTTTTTGTAAAAGAAGAATCACATAAAAAATGGATTTTTCTATGTAGACTGTTTTTCTATGACAGCTAGTCCTCGGAGGACGTGTTTGCGAGGCAGTGAAAGGAACTAACATTTGGAGAATAATAGTACGAGTAGGTAGTACCATGTTTAAAACTATTCCTAAATGATTTTTGTGAGACTATTCTTATGTTTTTTTTGTCTAATAAATAATAAATCAAACAAACAAACTTACGACTATTACAGTATTTACAAACCGTTGCAAACGAACTATAGATAGCTCAACTGATCCAAATCAGTATCAATTGGACGCGTTTTTTTCATATGGCAAGTTTTTTATCACCATTATACCTACCAGTTGCAGTTGAAGTATTACCATATTAAATTACCCAATTACCCAAACATTAAACAATTCAATAATTTGTCATTCCGTTTGGAAGACTTCCAAAATGGATGCAATGTTGCCAACAAAAGATTAAACGAAAAATGTCAAGACTTTATTTATAAAAATAAATATTAAGTATTTGTTTTGTATGTATGTCTGAATGAGCGCATTAGAAACTTAGTCTTTTTTTTTGTTTAACGGAAATTGAGATAGAATAATGCTCATTAAGAGCGTGTATTATGTTTTTTTGTTTGACAGACGTCACAGCTTAGTTGTTAGCTCTGCCTTCTGTCGTGGTCGTGGGTTTGATTCCCACCGAGAACCAATGTTTGTTAGATTCTGATGTTCGTTCTGTGTCTGGATGTTACAATGTATTTGATGTATACATGTATTTAAAAAAAATGCACCTATACAAGTATTACAAGTATTATAACAGCATCTAGTTTCCGTAGAGCAGGCTATGCTTAGTTTGGGATTAGAGTGGAGTGTGATGTGTGAAATGTCCGTGAATATTTATAATTTGTGAAATCTCATTTTACGCTTTTTTTATAACAAAATGTACATACAAAACCGCATGTAAACCTTAGCTAAGATAAATAGTGGGTGCATGTTTACAAACCTTTGTATGTTTACGTCCACAAAAATTAAAACAATTTAGCTAAAAATAACGAAACGATGTTTATAAATAGTCTTAAACCATTTTATAGCTAAGATTTAGTTTGAAACTTATTTTGTTAGTTTTACACTTTCGTTATCAGATTGGTGAACAAGAATAAAAGTAGAATCGTAATCATAAATATAATATTGGCAAAAGATTTTGTGCTGACCTCACATAACGTGGGATAAGGGCAGGGGAATGATGATGATGAAATATACCAGCAAAGTGTCTATGAAAAACTGCTCAAAAATACCTTTTTTTTCATTTTATATATTTTTTTTATTTATAATAATTAAAGTTAAAACAACACAATACACCATAATTCTATCATAACATCTAAAAACCACAAAGGTTTAACATAGTGCTATCCTGAGTTTACAAAATAATAATCTCGAGAGCAATGAATCCGGGTCACTTAAAGAATCCTAAAAATCTCGGAAACTAAAAATGCTAGGTTAATGCAATAAATTGTATTTAATAGACAATGTAATACTCCTTAAATGAAGGTATTAAAACTTCTTAGTTATTGTAAAGTTATATCATAAAAAAATCAAATTTGAAAAAGGGCCACTTTCGAAGATGGAACTACGAAATTACAGCATTTGGTTTTGCTTTTGTTTGTAATCTGTCATTTATGTGGGTACATAAACCATGTTGATAGTGCTCTATATTCATTATTCAAGCTGAAATTATGTCGCTTACGCCTGAAGAATGCACCAGAATACTTACAATGCTGGAAACCGGCCGGAGTCAGCGCGATACAGCCAGGACTGTCGGTGTGTCGCTGTCAACAGTACAAAGAGTTCTCCGACGTTACGAAGAAACTGGTTCTAACCTACGCAGACCAGGAACGGGCAGAACCAGGTGTACCACAGCACGAGAAGACCGATACTTGGTGAACACCATGCTTCGAAATCGCTTTCTCACAGGAACTGAACTCACCAATCAGTTTCGACGCCTCGGAGGAAGTAACCCAAGTGCATGGACAGTAAGACGTCGGCTTGCTGAATCTAACTTAAAACCCCTTAGACCTGCAAACGGCCCTAAACTGGAGCGTGGGCATCGTATTTCGAGACTAAGATATGCCCAGAGCCACGTAAATTGGAGTATTGAAGATTGGTCAAAAGTTATGTTCTCCGACGAATCAAAATTTATGCTCTACAAGCACGATGGAAGACACAGAGTGTATCGAAGACCAGGGGAAAGATTCAAGCAAGCATGCATCGAAGAAAAAGTAGCCTACGGTGGTGGGTCTGTACTTGTGTGGGCCGGAATTTCTTCTGAAAGTCGCACAGAGCTGGTGATCATAGAAAACGGCTCTTTAACTAGCGTAAGATATGTGGAAGAAATCCTCAATGATCACGTTGGTCCATTTATGGTCAATTTAGGTGAGGATGCTATATTTATGCATGACAATGCCCGACCTCATACAGGTAGGATTGTGAATGACTACCTTCAAGAGATGAACATTACTCGTATGGAGTGGCCAGCGCGCAGCCCGGATATCAACCCGATCGAGCATGCTTGGGACGAGCTAGGCAGATGCGTAAAACAACGAAACCCTCCCCCAATCACGCTTCGTGAGCTCAAAATTGCTCTCACAGAGGAATGGGAGAATATTCCCCAAAATCGTATAAGGAACTTGGTGTACAGCATGCCAAACCGCGTAAACGCAGTAATGGAAGCACGAGGAGGCAATACGAAGTATTAAAATTCAAGAAAATCGTAATAAAGTTCAAAAATTTCATGTTTCCTATTTTTGTTTTAAGGAGAGATCAGCAGTTTTTTTCTTTATGTAATTTTGTGTTAATAAAATGTTAATAATATGGTGACTCATATTTTTTTTACTTTCATTTAAGGAGTATTACATTGTCTATTAAATACAATTTATTGCATTAACCTATCATTTTTAGTTTCCGAGATTTTTAACATTCTTTAAGTGACCCGGATTCATTGCTCTCGAGTGTAGTTAATTGTTATCAGACGTATTTTTTTTTAACAAACCTTAAACAGCGTTCTTGCGTAAGGAAACAAAAATTGCTTATTAAATGTGTACTTTTACGATTACTTCTCCGAGTCTGTAATACAAATAACTAAATTAAAAACAACTACAACAGTCATAAAATTCACTTACATATTTAACTACCTTTTTGTATTGACACATAATAATCATTTTATTGCAAAATTCCCTTCACATCCATAAAAATATTAATTTAACACCGCTGGATTGATACATAAAACAAATAACAATAATGATATCAATTAAAATGCATTGGCAAACAGAATAAACATAAAAAAACGATAATTTTTCGTATTTGTTTAGTATTATGTGAAGATCTCACGATAATTTGCTCAAAAAATAATTGATTCAAAGAATCAACTGATATACATTGCATCAATTTCGGTTTATTTTATCCAGGCTTACTTTAACTACAAAATCATTGAAAGTCTAAGAAATGGAAGCTCAGGTTTTACTGTTTTTAATGTTATTTTTGTAAATTGTATCTCTTAACTTGATTTAGATAAAAATAATGAGTTTTTTGGTATGTTTAAACAAAGACCTTTCATATAATTTCCAAAAAAAAATGTATCTACTTAAATTTAAAAAAAAAATGGCCAATTTACTTCATACTCTTATTATGTATACCTTAACTAATATTAAAGACGAATTTTATTCAGATATGCGATTCAAAAACTACGTCTATACCGACAAGCATTTTCAATTTGCTAAGTTGTTTACGCTCGCTTCGCTCGTTCAATTAATTAAATTTCCATATACATGGTGTTGGCATTATAAAATAAGGATAGCTATTAGAGGAGACAGCGGGAGGGAGATATAAGGGCTTGATCAATACTAGTTATAGTTACGAAATTATCATAAAAATCGATAAAAAAATAAAAATAAACGAGGTTATTAATTAAAAATATATAAGATATTGCCAATTACAGCAATTTTACTTAATAGTCAAGTCAAAAGTAGCAGAAACTTTCAAAAACATTCATAGATACACACCCGAACTAAGCCAAGCTTGTACAAAAAAATATCTGTTAAAATATTTATTAGTACACATTTTTTAAATTTTATTTAATAACCACAAGATATTATTTTTACCTATTTATTATATTATGATTTCGTACACTTATACTATATTATTCCTCTAAATAAAAACGTTTTAATCTCTTTGATATTTAAGATATTGTAGTTAAAAAGTCCACATTATCTGTCAAAGTTGACATTATTTGTTTGTCTAGTATCCGTTACAAATATAACCCCTACCACGGAACCTAGTTCGCAACTCGCAAACACATTCATTAGGAAACTAAAGGCGCAATGAATTCTACAATCAGCGCGCGCCATCATTTGATGAGCGCTCATTGCGCTATTAAACTGAGTTAACTTTAAGTTAGGGAACTTCCTATTACATTTGCATAACGGGCGGGCACCTACCACTGGATCTCGAATCTCGATTTACTCGACAAGAGTGCCTATGACCACAGAAAAGAGGGGACTCTTCTAACACAGGTTGGAAAACTTAAAAGAAGAGTTCCCACCCCAACTATGTATAATCTTGTTCTAAAAATAAAAAACTTTTAGATTTTTTTGATTTATTTGACTCGACTCACCTCGATCTTTTCGACTCATCTCATTCTTCTCGACTTATCTCGATCGTAGAAGTTTTTGACGTGACAACGTCTTATAATTCGATAGAGCCGGCTGCACGCACGAAAAACCATGACTCATGCGGCGTTACCTCGCTCGGAGGCGTTCCATGAAGTGCAAGCGAGAGCGCGGAACGAGCGACAAAGAAGCACAATCGGCCTTTGCGTTCGTTGTCACGTTCAACTATCGTCAGTAAACCGACTTTACAGACAACCATTTTTTTTTACTCTAATTACTAAATTAATGATTGGCCGTTTTCGGCTAAGTATGCCAATTATAATATCACTGACATATTTTCTTCAACTCGGTAATATATTTATCTAAATTCTAGTAAAACATGTCTACAAAGAGCACTTTCACATGTAAAATTAAACCGCTGTTTCATTTCATGTGACATCTGTCATGCTGACGTTTGAATAGGCAGTTCGCATAATTTGACAGGAAATGTAGACTGGTGCAGAAATGTAATATTAAATTTTTATGCAATTATTTACCTAATCGAATTTGTTGTAAGCTTGTTCTGTAAGTATTTTAATATTTTTTAATTCGACAGTCGTCACAGTTTAGTTGGTCGTAGCTCTGCCTTCCATGCTATATGTAGGTCACGGGTTCGATTTCCACCCAAAGCAAATGTTTGTGGGATGAACATTAATATTTGTTCTGCGGTGTTACTATGTTATAACAATTATATGTGTATGTATTTACAAAAAAAATATGTATTCTATCAGGAATCTAGTTCCTATAGTACAAGCATTGCTTAGTTTGGGACTAGAGTGTGATGTGTGAATTGTCCGTGTTTTTTATAGTAGGGGTCTATAAGGAAGCCTGCGAGTGAAGTAGGCCGCGTAGGCGTATCACCTCCATTACGACTTAAACAATATTGTAATTACGCCCTAATTAGCACACTCCGTTCAACAATTTAATCTGAGAATCTAATTACTTTAGATTATAGATAAGTAGCTGATATTCTAGCTCTTAACTGCTGTATAATTACTTAGTCTATTTTGTAGGTCTGAGATCTATTAAGAGTGAAAAGTGACCTATATTACAATTGCTTTATCTTACAGATCACATCCTCCAAATGATATTTAACTTTTTGACGTGACAACGTCTTATAATTCGATAGAGCCGGCTGCACGCACGAAAAAACATGACTCATGAAGCGTTCCGGCGTTCCGGCGTTCTGAGGCGTTACCGTATACCGTTCGTTGACGTTGTCACGTTCAACTATCGTCAGTAAACCGACTTTACAGACAACCATTTTTTTTTAAACTTTTATACGCCTTTTGAAATTGTCAATATCTATAGTTATCTTAAACACGCTTATTTGGAAAATGGGTTTACGAATTAAGTTTAAAAAAACTAGGAAATTGATAAAGTGTTCCGGATACGATTATTTAGGTGGAATAATGTACATTTTAATAATCAATAAGTATAACTAAAAACTAATTAACTATTTTCTACTTCATAATAATTATTCTCATTCGGAAACACAGTTGGCAATAGCTTCATAAATCCGAAAAAATATTTTTTAGTTGCTGAAAACGCTATGAAAAATCCATTATCACCGTTTATAAATCCGGAGGGTCGTACGATCGTTTAAGCTACATAAGTTAGTCAATCAATAACTTAAAGTGAACTAAACTTTACAAACAAGTAACTTCCTACTTCCCGCTGCTAAGTTACTACCGAGCCTTTGCACATGTAGGTGGCCACATGTTAATTTTAAATAAATAAAATAAATAATGCTGGACAATCCACACAACATCATCTAGCCCCAAGCTAAGCAGAGCTTGTGTTATGGGTACTAGAAGACTGACATACTTAATACAATACACTACATAGATAGATTTTTTTTTTTTTTTTTATTATACATTTTATATGGCTTTTATTAAAATCTAGTACTAATATGCAATGTGATCTTACCATGTAATTTTGATGTTTTTTGTTTTACCTATGCTTACTCAAGATTTAAATCAAAAATTAACTAGTAGGTACTTATAGACATTATTATATTCACAAACAAACTTTTTCACAGTATTTACAAAATGTACATATGCATATAAAATACATAAAAAACAGTGTACCAATGTAAAGCGTACCTACCCAAGATACTGGCAAAGTATAGGTATAATGTTATTTTATATTTCAGCACTAGTTCATTAAAACTTAAATTTTGACATAAATAGGCATAAGATTGTTCGGACATGTTTGAAACTCTTTTTTAATTACACCAATCAATCATATTTAATAAGTTTCCCTACAAATCATGATACATTTCTAATTTATAAAGAAAACAGTTTAGACAGTATCCGTATACATGTTTATAGGCTTAACATAACTTATTTATCGTTCTAAGATTTACACATTCTCAAAGGAAATACGCCAAAGTATTATAAATAGATACTAATAGTGATCCTGCGAGCTTTTCTGTGTATTTATTTATGTTTTTGAAGTGCAGAGATGGAATCAGCAATACTTAGAGTGAATAAATAAATACAATAAATATTCGCGGACAATTTACATTCACGCCTGGAAGAAATCGTAAAGATAAGGCCGCCCATCATACTAAATTAAGTTATTTTTAAGTTATTATTAAGTTTTTTCGTATTTTCCGTTGTGCCATAAAGTGTTTTATATCTATCTATCTATCACAGTTTAGTCTCAAACTAAGCAAAGCTTGTACTATAAGGAACTAGATTGCTGATAGAATACTTAGGTAAGTACATACATTTTTTTTAATACATAGAATACATAGTGACGCCCAGACACTGAACAAATTATGTGTTCTTCACGCAAACATTTGCTTTGGGTGGGAATCGAGTCCACGACCCATTTAAGGCAAAGCTACTAACTGAGTTGTGACGCCTGTCAAATTGTCATGTTTATCTAGTTTTATCTCATTATTGGCTAGATATTGGTCTATTCCATACCATTATAACTTGATCCTAGTACTCTAAGGACGCATCCATTATTCGATAGGAACCTTTGTTGGTCTCATAGGAGCAGGGGTCAGGAAGTTATGGCATGTATCGTATCTTCCGTAAGTTGTATGAACATAGAAATCAAACGTACAATGAATGGAATAAATAATACACAGGTACAGCCCGTTCACACTAGTCGTAAGTCGCATATGACTAAAAGTCGAAAGTCTGATGTACCTACTTAATAATCGCGTCTCATCCAATGTGAACAGATCCTTATAAAGTGTATGGTGACCAGAGCATTCGACTTTTAATCATTACGACTAGTGTGAACCGGCTGGTACAATTACTTAGTATATTTATTATTTATAATAATACCCATGACTTCGTCTTATCATCGTTATATTTTGGACGGTTCATACAATATCTTTATAAATAATAAATAGCCTATGTGTTATTCTGATATATAAACTACATTTTTGAAAGTTTCATTAAAAACCATTCAGTAGTATTTACGTGAAAGAGTAACAAATATACGTACATACATCCATACTAACTTTATAATATTACTAGTAGTACGCCCCGGCTTCGCACGGGTAGCCTATATAAAAAATATCATTATAATATAGCCTATATTCAGCACAGATAATGTAACTTCACAACAGTGAAAGAATTTTTGAAATCGGTCCAGGAGTTTCGGAGCCTATTCGATGCAAACAAACAAACAAACAAACAATCAAATCTTTCCTCTTTATAATATTATATTAGTTTAGTTTAGATAATAGGATATTTAGACTTAAAATAGCTTAACTATAACACACTAAACATCCCTTAAGCATACACTATTCACAAGATCCCTAAATAACAAATGCGGCTTCATCTAACATGGACATAAAGTACAGTTCACTTAACTAAGAGACAGCAACCGATTGACTCATAAGTATAATTCGACTTGTGAATAGGGCTGGCTACTAGAAAGTTTTATGTTAGTTGTACATCAACGCTTGGCAAGTAACAAGCTACTAACAAGTAGCGGGCGTTTTCATTGGACTGTACCTAGTATAAATAAATAAATAATGCTGGACAATCCACACAAGACTCGTTGGGATTTTTTTTCCCAACGAGTCACAGTGTGACTGGATTTGGTGTGACTGGTTGGGAACCCACCATCTAGCCCCAAGCTAAGCAGAGCTTGTGTTATGGGTACTAGAAGACTGACATACTTAATACAATACATTACATAGATAGAGTTTTTTTTTTATACATATAAAACACGCAAAGCACCCGGGATAAATATTTGCAGAGAAGTATTCTATCAGCAATCTATGTAGTTCCCATAGTACAAGCTTTATTAGTTTGGGACAAGAGTGTGATGTGTGAATTGTCCGAAAATATGTTTTTTTTTGTTAGCGGGCGTTTTCATTGGACTGTACCTACATGGTGTCTGGGTGTTACTATGTATACTATGTATGAATTTGACAGGCGTCACAGCTCAGTTGGTAGTAGCTCTGCCTTCCATGCTGTGGGACAAATGTTTGTGTATATAAGTATTCTTTCAGCAATCTAGTTCCCATAATACAAGCTTTATTAGTTTGGGACTATGATGTGTGAATTGTCCGTGAATATTAATTTTTTTGTTAGTGGCCTTAGTCATTTCTTTCTGATTCATTCACGAAGAGTGAGATCGAAGTACACCGAGGTTTTTCGCTATTCGAAAACTATAATCCTTAATAACTTTTTTTAATAGTTTTCGTTTGCTATTGTCACATTATATTCGCACTCTGGCCTCAGCCCTAAGTCAGATCTTCGCAATGCCCGGAAAGACGGAAATATTAGTTAACGCGTAGCCTTAAGGCCTTAAGGCGCTTTGCTTTTATTTGCAGCCTATCAAGGTAAGCGTTATTACACTTTAATATGTTTTTGAAGCTTAAGGTTCTTAGAATAAGGATAACGTCATTTGACGGCCGTTTTTTCTATTATCATTATATTATCAACCTATATCAGTCCACTGGACGTAGGTCTCTCCTAAGACGCGCCTCTGAGCACGGTCTTCGGCTCTTCTCATCCAGTGTTTACCAGCTACATTCCGCAGATCGTCGCTCCATCTCATTTCGCTTTATTAATACAGTTGAAAAGTGCGTTTATCTTTTCTTATAACGGTAGTAATGGCGTCCACCGCTTTTCCAGAACCCAAGGCTTAAGGATGAAGGCGAATAATTTATTGGTCTCTGACGGGAATCGAACTCGCTAGCGGAGACTTAACCGCTTTCCTATACCGGAATCTATCTGCAAATAAGCTTTTATGCATAACATCCACATACGACTTTACTTGCATAGTGGTGAAATGGGAATTATATCTAATCTAGTAAAAATACCGTTAAGTTTGTTGCCATTTTTTTTGCTGCGTATTTTAAAATTGGAAGTTATTATATTTATAAAAAATGTTTAGTGACTAGTATTATTATAAACTGCGTTTTGTATTTATGCTAATGAGGCTTGCCTGACCGCTAAGTATAAAGAACTCCGGTAACAAATAATATACCATCCTTTGTAGAAATGATCAAATTACTTCATTTGACAAATTAGTATTTTAAATATATTTTAAAATAAATTGGCGGTAATGCCGCTGGTTGGTTAAAATTACCGTGTTCACCCACTTGAACTACTCAACACCTCTCCGGTGAAGTGTACTATGAGTCTTGATACTTGATGCTTGAGATATTGTAATGGATATATTAAATAGAGATAAATTAGCTTTTATAGCAATGACAAATATACTGACTGCCAAGTATATAGTGGAAATCTTTTAGTTACTATTTTTAATTTATTAAAATGGATCCAAATACGACAACACAAATTTGTTTTTAGAAAGTATATTCCAACATTTTTCGTTTTTATAAGTACATATAATGAAGTTTTGTTGACACTTAGTTTACAGAATATAGTAACTTAAATAAAGATATTACAATTTAGTATGATTTTTATAGTATTTTATAATAGATAATAGTAGCTTTATCCCACGCTAAATGTGGTCGGCACATATTTTCTTCCTTCTCTTCTTTCAATGGTTAATCTACTAGTCTCACATTCATAATACATATCATCATCTTGTACAATCAAACTTATTTCCAAAAAAGAAAGTTTGAACATTCATAATATCATCATCTTTCACACAATCAAACTTTTTTTCAATTTGCAGGTTGGACATGAGAATGAATAGAGGAAGTCCGAAAAAGTTAGATTGTGTGAAAGATATTTGAATATAGATGAATAGATATTTTTTTTTTGACACGATTAATGAATTTTTTGACAATTTCACATCGCTCACCCTCTGTTCTTCTTATCGTGTCGATGCTACAACTGTATTTTGTTGTAGCATCGTGTTGGAAAGATAACCCAGACTAGTCACTGCTTTACCCTCTGTTAATTTAACATCTCGTCAACCCTTTAATGTATCACCTAAAAAGTTTCATAATCCCCATTGATCGATCCCCACCATGGGGATTATGAGACTACGCAAAGGATCAAGTATCAAGATCATTTGCACGCAGTACATTGCGGCACGTGCCACTAATATAAACTAAGGAGCTGAGGAAATTAAATTAATTATAAATTAATTATGGATGTTAAACATGCATTGAGTGCTTTAGTTATTAAATACATTTAAACTTTACATTTATTTATTTAAATTACTGTAAATAACTGAAACAAAAAAAAAAGCTTGTGTTTAAGCATGAAATAGATAAATATGTAAATATAAACAGTACATATAATTCAAAATTAATAATCAAGATTTCGTGGCTAAACAAAAAAATACAAAATCAGAATAAATGATTACCAACCCTAACTTAGAAACTAAATTGAACCCTAACTTAGTTATCTAGACTAGTTAATTTTCATATTATGAACTGAAAATTAGTCTAATTCTGTACCATTACTCGATCGAGGCTATTTACAATCATTCTACAATAACATTCGATTCCTAGTACGCTAGTTTCATATTTAAAACAAATGTTGCTAGTGATGGGGATAAAATGTTCTATTCTTAATGATCCTAGTTATCCTACTGTTGGCTTTGCAAGTCTATGCTTTATTTGAATTGGGAGCTGTCATTTCAAATGTCAGTTAGTTTTTGACGTAGAAAAAATACCGCGAAATGTAGGGTCCATACGAGGGACGCTATGTTCTAAGGTATAAAAAAAATATAGTTAAAAGAAATACGTGTTTGTAAGTTATTAAGTGCTTTCTAATAATATAAATAAGTTAAAACATACATATAAAGAAATATTATATCTGTAGGTAATGAGCACTTGTACTGGCCACCAAAGTTTGAATAAAAAAAACTGAATTTAACAATAAGACTACACACCTCCCTGACGCATAAATGTGTTTTAGTATTAATTAATGTAATTGTTTGTTACAACCGTTTTAGTGAATAGATATAAATATAAAATAAATAAATAAAATGAAGACACTGACCAGAAGAAGCATCGATATAAATAAAGACAAAATAATAATTAATATAAGTATTTGGTGAATCTTCACAATAAGCTGAAAGTGTCGACAGCTCAATAAAGCCGATTCTCAAAACATCGATTCGCAGCTACTATCGATTGATTTATCGATGTTGTTGTTACAACACTGTTAGCAGACTGCAATATTCTATTTATAATAAGTTTGTTTTTAATCAAATATGTTCTAACAATATAGGTATGTACTTAAAGAAAAGAGTAAGTACCTAATAAGTATATACCTATGCCTTTTTATAAAATGAAAATATATTTATTATTTATAATATAATAGATATATTTTATTTTTAACATCTGAAATACATTTTTTTTAATCCTTTAGCTTTAGTTATATAAACAATTCGAAATATTCACATAATCGATACAGGATTTGATACCTTTGACTACTTTAGGGCTGTCAGTAAAAATAACTTTTTATTTATGAAATAAATAGCTAACTTAATAACTTTAAATACTAATATTAAGTTTGTGATGGCTTTGCAGATTAATAAATTTAATAATAAAATTTATTAAGAAATAATAACTTAATACCGAGTTATTTTATACTTACTTTTTTATCTTATTATTATTACCTTAACTAATTTAAAATCTCATCATTTTAGGAGCGTTTTTTTTTTTTCAAGTTTACAATTTTTATTTTATTTTATCTAGTATTTGTAAAATGTTTGATTAGGACAACCCTAAAATAAAAAAGGTGACAACTACACAGTTCAACTTATATCCTTTAGTTACTTTTTTGTTTTTTTTTTGTGACATCTGATAAGTTCGGCGGCGCGGCGGTGCCTTTCATAAATTACCAAAATATTACACGTGTATCTACAGAGAGAAATCTTTATTTATTAAGATGTTACCCGCGATACTGGTATTTATGAAGTAGCCTTAAGGTGACGGTAGCCGAAATGCAAACGATTTAAATAAAGGGAAAAAAGATTTAAACAATGGTAAAAGATGTAAATCAAAAGTAATAAATTTATTTGCGTTAATTTAGAGGGTGCTACTTTTTTTAGATAAATAAAATAAGATCTTAATTTTATATTATTTTCTAAATGCCTATATATTTTAAAGTTTCATCCAAATCAGTCTACCAGTAGTGACGTGATTGAAAACAGATGTATACTATAACTTTACAATTAAATAGGTAATATCAGTTTGAAATAAGTTTGTTTCTTCCAAAATGTACATAAAAGTGAGTTTTTAATAATTAAAAGCTTAAAATATACTTTTAAGTTTCAAAATTAAAAAAAAAACCAATTTCAATGGTATTTTTGGGAAATCTAAAAAGGTCTTTCCTCCCGATTTAAAAAATAACATAAAAACCCCGCCTTAACAAGATGTCGATAAAGTGTATAATTTTAAATATGATACTGACAGCCCTAGTGAGCAAGTAGTTTAATAGTTCAGTTAATTTTGTTGATGTTGGTAATGTGTGGTAAGTGTTGAGTTACTCGCTTCTCTCTACTCTGTTTTGGACAATTACCCTTTTAAACCGACTTCAGAAAAGGATGTTCGGAATTCTACAGTATTTTTGACGTGACAACGTCTTATAATTCGATAGAGCCGGCTGCACGCACGAAAAAACATGACTCATGAGGCGTTCCGAGGCGTTCTGAGGCGTTCCATGAAGTGACGTTGTCACGTTCAACTATCGTCAGTAAACCGACTTTACAGACAACCATTTTTTTAGTTATTACGCTATTACTACAAAATTAACGTATTTTTATCCTTTACCATGTATTGTGTCGAACGTACAAGAAATAAAAAAAAATCTAAGAAATAAATTGCAACCAGTATCTTGGTTCCGCTGCTGATTTTGATTAGGAGAGCTATCGGCAGACCGTAGCAAACGATCTTAAGATAGCTCAACTGTTTCTTATATGTATATGTATTTATATATATATAAATTATGTACGTTTTGTAAATACTATAATCGTCGTAAGTTTCTTGTGAATAAAAACTGAATCAAAAAAAGATAATCAATTGAATCATATCATATATATTTTATTGATCAAGTATGCATCTGTCAATCAATATTGAAATTGATATATATCTACAGGTTTAATGACAATGCGAAAACATGTTTGGTTGTTTAAATTGATTTATCAGTGAACCAAAAACCAATCTAGTACAGGGTGTTCAAAACCTGAGACTGACAGTTAAGTCAGTTTCAGTAACTTAAATGTCAGAAAATCTATAAAATACGAAATATTTTGCTCGCTTTTTTATTATGTAATAAGCCGACTAGCATTACGAACCTGATAATATTTTACATAAATAAAAATATTTATGGACGTTTCACACATCACTGTATTCCCAAACTAAGCAAAGTTTGTAAACTAAAATGCTGAGAGAATACTTAAGTATTATATAATTTTTTTTCTGTTATGTTTATAGAGTAGGTACCTACATAGTAAGACCCAGACACAGAACAAATATTTATTTTCATCACACAAACATTTGCCCTGGGAGGATCGAACCCACGACTTACAGCAGGAAGGCAGAGCTAATACGCCTGTCGAAAAAATATTTTCATAATTTAAATATTTTTATGAAATCTACCCTATATACAAACCCAATCTGATTTAAATACATACAAACGTCAAATAAAATTAAGCAATCAATGCATTAACAGACTGTTTTATTGCGCCAATAATTTCAATATCACTTAAGGCGGATCGATAAAAATAATCGATAAATAATAAAAATAAATCACAAAAGATTTCGAGCTGTCAGATTTAAGTTCAGTTTTTATTTTTAATGCACTGCAGAATTATTTGTGGCAAAAAATGTACCCTTTTGTATTTCAAGTTGTTTATTTGATAAAACCTTCTGCTTGCAAATTTTCTCTTGTATTATTATACAGGTATTATTATGTGTTATGAACTAGGTGATTATAATCTAACTTGGGCTCTAAAAAAATGATTTTTATTCTATCTTATAAGTGCAAGTTCCTTGCGACCAGAACCTAGAAGAACGGGCAAGAAATATAAGGTTGTTGCTCCTAACAGAGCTTAGAAGTAATAACGTAGTTTCTACTGTGTTTTAGTAAGATCTTTCTTTTAAAGAAGTAAAATTCAATGCTGCAATACTAGTTTGATGCAATTTGATTTTCTCAGTAATGCAACATAATCATAAAATTCCTGTATTGATGACGAAACTCCCGACTTTCCACACGCAGATTAATAAAATACCAACACGGATTCAAATATAAAGACAATCGTAAATTAGGCAACCGAGGGGAAACGTCAAGTTGGCAGCTTAAACGCCCTCTGTGTGGGGCCGACTGTCAGATTAGCTTCGTTTGACGCTGTCAACTGCGCGTCAACTTTATGATAATTGGAGTGCGACGGACCCTTAACAATTTGACAGATAAAATTGCTTCACCCTTTGTTTTTGTTGTTTTGTACGAATTTGTTTAGTAACTTGTATTCGTGGATTTGCTTGTGCAGAATCAAACCTACTTGTAGTTTATATGGATGTGTGGATGTATGTTTGATACTCTTTCATGCGAAAAATGAATGGATTTTAATGAAATTTCACAATAATGTAAGTAGTTTCATCAGAGGCAAATTATGAAGATATTGTCGAATTATCAAAAATAACGCAAGACAAAGTCGCGAGCACCAGCAATTGACTAATAAAATAAATAGTGTACGAAGTGTACGAACTTCTAGAAGCTAAATTCTACTCTACTCTTTTTTATATTTTATAACTAGACCTCTCTTTTCAAGAATTATACTACACCATCTTAACTAGTCTCATACACTTACCTATTAAAGTAAATGGTTTTATAAGATCTCTTTAAAACAGAAACAGGTCACGTGAATGATACTGACAGTGACAGTTAAATGTAACTATTCAAATGAGTATGCATTCCCAGCAATAAAACTCATTAACAAACTATTAAACTAATTAATGTGAATGCTCACTCTTAATTAAGATGTTCCGACAATATCATGCTCTTGAAATAAAATAATAAATATTCATGTAGTCACACCACGCCATCTAGTTCCAAACTAAGCAAAGCTTGTAGATTGCTACTTAATGAAAGACCGAAAATTACTTGACAACTGTTGCAAATCGGCTTTGTGTTTGTGTAGTATGTTAAACATCGAGTTAATTACTTCACTGGACACGTCCTCAGAAGACGCTCAAAAAGGCAATCATTAAAAAAATATTTTGGTAATTAATCAAACTTTGATTACTTACCAAACTTACTCGTTCTAAACACAAAACATAAAGAATTAATTAGCTACTCGCCTTGACATACATAACCTACATATAATTATTTAAGTAAGTAATTAAATATATTAAGTAATTATAATCGTTATTCTTATCAGTAACTGTTTGGGTTCATTGTACTGAACACGTAACTCACAAAATGTAGCCTTGACCTGCCAATCGTGACATTTTATTTAATTAAATTATAGTGACGGGGCGTGTCGATAAATAGTTTTATCGATACGAGATATTTAATTTTAATCACACATTTATTTAAAATTAAAAAAAAAAGTTTTATACATTATAAAAAATACATATATTATAAAAAACTTAAAACTAGGTTGCCGCGGGCAGCGAGGCAAGGCCCAAGCTACCGGTGGTTAGGGCTACAAATTGATATAAAATAATAAATTGATTAATAATTTTATTATTATTATTTGTGTAAACGCGTCAATGCTTGGCAGTTCACAATTAAAAATTAAATTGAATACGTTCATATTTTTTAAATGATAGAAAGAATGGATAACTTTTTTCCGCTGTGCATTGAAATTGCTCTAAGCTCATCGTTCAACTTTGAATCAGTTTGAACCAGAGAAGACTTGAATCCTGCATTCAGCTTATGTGCATATAACTCTTGATATTTATAAAGATTATATACTTACTTAATTAGTAGATAATTATTAAAGTGTATATAAAAACAACATTTGACTCGATCATTATCTTGATTGGTATTTCGATACACCTTGTGCAACGTTCTGTGTTGCACTGTTTTACCAATATACTTTTTTTTTTAAATCGTTGCCAGTGTGGCCCTCTGGCGAGATAAAGCGACAATCTGCGGAATATATCTGGCAAACTCTAAAAAATACCTGGTTCAGTGGCGCGTCTTAGAAGAGACCGTCCAGCAGTGGACTAAACACGGCATGAGAAGAGACCAAGATCGGGCTCAGTGGCGCTTCTTTGTAGAGACCTATGTACAGCAGTGTACTGATATGTTGATGATAATGATTATGGTAATATATAATAGCAGATAATGTGCCATGAACATGACAAAAGCTTTTTAACTGCTTTCAACAATGAATGGTTGAAATTTTGACAGTTATTTGGTGATTAAATTTAAAATAGGTAGGTAAGTACATTAGAATTCAATGTTAATTATATTCATATCCCTATTTATAATCTAGTTTTGAATTCCATTAGTTTAACGACCGAAAAAGAAAAACATTTCCATTGTGAGATCAAAGCGTCTTGGATTTTAAATATATATTTAAAATAAATAATTTTACTAATGTTTAATTGAAACGCACTTTATTAGGTGTTGGAATTGATAAATCTTTTGGAAATAGCTTCATGTTTATTGGTATTTAAAGTCTGTTGACTACATTTTTATAAATTTCAAGTTTATATAGCGATGTCTAATCCTAATATTATAATGGCGAAAGTTTATGTGGATTGATGGATCTTACACGGAAAAAACTACAGAATGGATTTTAATGAAACTTTACAATAATTTGGTTTAAACATCTGAATAACACATAGGCACATTTATAAAGATATTGAATGTAACGATTAAGTCGACACCAGCCAGTACAAAATACATCTATAGATCGTTTGGAACGGTCTGCAGATAGATCAACTGTTTCTTATATATTTTAAAATTACCTATTGTACATTTTGTAAATACTGTAATTTATTTATTAAATAGGACATTCAAATCTTATGGCTAAGGTTTTAATCTACGTGTTCATTCAATAAAATAATGCCACAGCATGCACAAATATAAAAACTCAACTAGACTATACTTAGTAATGTTTGTGAATAAATATTTCGTATAGTTTTTTCCGTTAACTGATTTTAACACTGTCCTCAATTATGTAGTCAGTGTGTTCCCATGAAATTGCGATTGGGACCGAGTTACACGCCGCAGTCAGATCACGATCAGCTGCCATATTGTTTTGAATCGCTCTTGATGTTCATTTGTCCATGGGAATTGGGGAAAGTTTCTAGAGTTTTCACTCAAAAGCACAATAATCACATATTTATTATCTTATATATTTATTATCTTTATATAGGTCCTCACCGTCCCTATAGCATATGCTGAGTGGTGACCTTTTACACATTTTTTATTCTGTTCTTTTATAATTTGTTTTTAAATGTATGATCAACGAAAAAATCAAACAATTACTATGTGTCAAACTCGGATCAATACCTATGTATTCTATGTAGGTGTGTGTTTAAAAATGAAATGTATTTGATCAGCATTTTAGTTCCCATAGCTTTGCTTAGTTTAGGACTAGAGCGCAATTTGTGAAATGTCCTTGAACATTAATTTTTGTATAGAAAATAAGCCAAGTCCTAGATTTTTTTCACAGATTTTTATGTTTTAGATTTTCTCACGAGATTTTCTTTCACTTAGCAATATTTGAATAATTCAAACAGAAATCTACAGGTGCGGCTTTATTTGACTAAAACCACTTTAGAATCACAAGGTTCACTTCTGTCATCGGGCCAAAGTGCCAATTAAATACAAATATACAAATAGACAGACATTGATGGAAAATATATATTAAAAACAAGGCGTGTGGCACTCGGGGACTGCCGCGGTAAAGCTATATTGCATAGCATGTTTTGCTGGATTACGTATGCGCAGTGTTAGGTTATTTTCGTTACGGAATTTCTGGATTCGGTCTCCACGCTCAAGGCCCGCGATAGAAGCTATGCAATAGCCTAACAAGCTGACCCAGACGTTGTCCTGTCATTCAATTTGAGAGTTATTTCAAAACTGCTTAGCAAAGAGTTTATAAAACTAAGGTTATATTAAAAAGTTTAATATTCAGTTTTAGCGCGATCTCCTTGTATTCCTATTCTTTAGTAAGAACCTTTTTCGTACAATGAAAAACTAAAAAAAAAGAATGAGCGTTTACGTGTGATGCCATGGCCAATGGTTTTTTTTTACGAGTTATAGGCAAGCGTTTGACTGCCATCTCACCTGATGTTAAATGACGATGGTCTACGATGTAGCACACTTCCCTAGAAGATACCCATTCACTCGTCTCTTAAAAATATCCAAATTATAGAACTCGGGAAACCAGACGCCGGTAACGAGTTCCACTCTTTGGCTGACCGCATTATAAAAGTAGAAGCAAAACGCTTGGTGCGGGCAGGTGGAATGTCAACCTTGAATGAATAAATAAATAAATACATACATACAAATATAAATTTGCTAAAATATATTAAAGAGCCCGTTGTTAGAAAGCCATCAATCAACTTGTTTTATCTAATGTTCTTTAAATTATTTCCGGGTTTTTAATTTTAATAAGAACAGTTGAAATCTTATCTCTTGTTTATATGTCAATGGCAACCTTGACAATACAGTAGAACCTTTATTAAGACATTTTAATTGCCAACACGCAATTTTTCTTAACAAATACTTAAGTCTTTAATATATATAAGTATTGCTATTCAGCGCTTCCGTTTGGTATTGGTTTGGATCAGTTGACCTATCTGTAGATCGTTAGCAACGGTAGCTTAACTTCTTATGTATTATACATATAAACACATACATTTTTTTATTACTGTGAATTTACATTAGTATTTATTTAAGTAAACCTATATCATCTGTAGATCGTTTGCAACGGTCTGTAGATAGCTCAGCTGCTTTTTATGTATTTTGTATCTTCTTATGTACATTTTGTAAATACTGTAATAGTAAGTTTGTTTGTGAATAAAGTATAATTTGTTTTTAAAAACAGTGTACGAAAATATTTCAGTCAAAAGATTAATGAAATTGTTTGCTATTTTAACTTATCATTTGAATTATTAAATGTCTTATTTCTAACAGACGATATCATTGTTATACAAAAAGGTAACAATAGGAAGTTATATTTTCAATGATAGTACGTAATGGAAGGCTTCTAAAATATAAGATAAAAACATTACTTTGAATTACATATCTCTAAGTCGAAATCAATAAATATTTATTGAGTAAAATCAATGGGATCATTAAAATTCTTACTTTCACATTACCTAAATACGATTAAAGCAACTTTCTGAGATCTCTTGTTTATTTTCTGGATCAAATATAATATAAATAGCTGTATCCCAAGTACGAGTTTGTGCACACACGGATCGTAGAGACGTTAGACGCTGAGCCATCGATTTTGTATGGAGATCCAAGCAGCGCCCCTAGCAGATTTGTTGAGAGGCTTGGAGAGATATGATGCTATTTGGAGAAAGTTTCAGCAATTTTGCACAGTAATCATAAGCTTATGGCTACATAATATAATTAAAATCTTTTAAGTAGGCTACAAATAAATGAATTACATCATAATGTAATTACATATTATATTATACATATTAATATAATATAATATGTATAGCTAAACTAATCAATAATTAATCTAAAGATATTTCTATGGACTTAATAAAATTATTGTTTACTTTAAGTTAATAGTTTTAAGACATGTCATTTTCATTTAATTAATATTTTATTGATTAATGTGATTATTAGTTTCATTGCGTCACTACTGGTAATTCAACAAATCAAATCTTTGTAACTTAATAATTAGAAATATAAATTATTATAAGTACTTTATTACATAGGGGACTTATGGGAACTAGACTGCTGATAGAATACTTATATAATACATAGTTTTTTTGTAAATACATACAAAGAAAACATAGTAACACCCAGACACAGAACAGATTATATGCTCATGCAACAAATATTTGCTCTGGGTGGAAACGACCCACAGCATAGTAGGCAGAGTTACTACCAACTGAGATGTGGTGACGCCGGTTGATTTGTAGATCTTCGTAATAAGTGCGATGAACTTGATATTTTACTACCTACTTACAAATTAGTAATTACCGTATGATGAGATTTTTTCTTATTAGATACCTAACACATGTAATAATAAATTATTACCGTAATATATCATAGTTGCTCCAGTGAGAATTTTTTAGATGTCTTTATTGAGATATGGTTCTAACATATTTTTAGGGTTATGAAAGAGTTTTTATTGCCAAACTTATATTTTTTTGTTTAATATTTTCAAACTTATACTTTTATGTTTTTGCTAGCATTTTTTAAAATATTTTTGCTTACGATTAAGATTAGAATTAGGGTAAGTATGTATGTGTATTACTTATTTATTTGTAATGTACTCTAAAGTTAGCCCTTATATTTTGGCAGTTATAAAATGTTTGATTTTAAAATCTAAGCATGCTCGCACTTGGTCACTGTATATTCGCAAATTAAAGGCAAAACCGCTATTTCAAAAATACTTGCTAAATATATCCTGATGATAGTTTAAGAAAACAATGTTAACACCACATTGTTTATTTAAAACATAGTCAACTCATAAAATGACGCAAATGATATTATTAGTCCATCGATATTTTCTTTCACGTCACTAGAAGCGATACGTGCTCGGGTGCACGTCGGCCGGTGACGTCACAAATCGCGAAAATCTCCGAACAAGGCCGAACGACAACCTCAGTACCGCATTAACTATGTACTATTCTGCGGCACCACGTGCTAGTCACGTGACATCACGAGATCAAAATTGATGTCTATGCTAGGAGATTGCTACCAGATGTTGCACTATAATCAAATTATCTATTATCGACGACCGATGTGGCGCGGTGGGCGATGGTCCGCCTGCGACGCGGACGTTGCGGGTTCGATTCCCGCCTTGGGATAAATGTTTGTACGATCTGCAAATATTTATTCCGGGTGTTCTGGGTGTTTTTATTATATGAATAATAAAAAATATCTATCTATGTATTGTATTAAGTATGTCAGTCTTCTAGTACCCATAACACAAGCTCTGCTTAGCTTGGGGCTAGATGATGTTGTGTGGATTGTCCAGCATTATTTATTTATTTATTGTTTTTATTCGTAACTGTGTATGTATATTGGCCTTTTGCGTCTCATCTAGATGTGTTATACAGCGTTATGGGACATTTTTATCCATACACGATATCCGGGACGCTGGGACACTTATTTTAGATGCTGTGGAGTAGGCTTATACAGCACTTATATTACGTCCGCCTAGTCGGCCTTATCACAGGAAAAATATGGCGACCGGATTCGAACCCACGACCTTCAGATCGGAAGGCGAGGTTACTACCACCGGTGCTCTTTTGAAGATGTAATAGCGAGCAAAGAAACGAAAGAAATGAAAGAACTGAACTAATATAGTCAGTCATTTACTTATTCAATATTTTTACATAATTGATTTAAATAAACTATAGACTCATATTACGATACAGAGTTTCGTCAAAAAATTCGAGGTCTTTAAACAAAACATACTTCACGGACCATAAAACAAAATCAATTTCGCTTTAGTGCTGTTAAAGTTGTTTTGAATGAATACTGTAGTAAATTGTATAGCCTAGCTGCGTAAATGGTTGAGGCGTGCTAGATTTGTAGGCACTAAATAAATCCAAGATAAGTGTTTTTTTTTTCGACGTACACGATATAACGAATCAATAAAATGTTTTTGTTGGCTTATGTAAGCATCTAGCTAATAGGTATAATCAACGAACATATCAATCATCTTTACTATACTATCACTTTTACTATATGCAACGATTAAAGAAATTCATTAAGGATCAGTTGAGCTATCTATAGATCATTTGCAACGGTTTGCATATAGGTCAACTGTTTTATGTATTTGTATAACTTTTTACATGTTGTAAGTACTATAATAGTCGTAAGTTTGTCAGGGAAATAAGTTTCAATTCTATATAATAAAAAAACAATTGAAGTTTCCATCGTAAAATAGCAGGTTACATTAAAAAACATTATGAACGTCTACAAACATTCCAATAGTTTATCAAAATATTCCCAGATTTGTCACCACTCATTAATATCCTCTTCCAACCTGGGGGGCTATCCAGCAAGGGGAAACTTGCGTGACCGAAAATCCTTTCAGTTGCAGTTCAGTTTTCGATGATTTTACTATAGTAACTCATCAGTATTCCGTGGCATTTTTGTGACGTGACTGAGCTTTATAAAATTATGACTGAGCTGTTAAAAATGACGTCAATGCCGCGGTTTAGCACGTGGCCAACCTGATTTGAGCATGGCCTACCCGATTTAAACATGACCTACCTGATTTGAGCATGGCCTACCCGATTTTTCGTTAATTCTATCAAACGGTATGCAAACCGATCATTCAAAATATCAATAAACGACGATGAAGAAAACTGAACTGCAATTTGATCAAATAACAGTTCAAAAACATTTCAGTTGTCAGGATACCCCCCCTGCCCAAATATTTTCACTCCAATCTAATCGGTCCAAACCGGGCCAGTTCTGACAGCTACTACTTTCTCCATAATTATTATTTATACGTTCACTGTTTCGGATTTTATCTTGTAATTTCATTAAGGTCAGTGTGGGCAAGTCCGGCATAGTTTTCTTAAATTGAATTTCAATTTAACTTTAAAAATCGAAATAAAATTTGTTAGTTACTTTAAGTAGTCGGAAAATATTGGTATAACATTTATCTTTCTATATCTATCTAAAAGTAGGGTTAATTGTAATTGTCTTCAGATTTATTGCATTTTTTTGTAAAGTAGGCATTTAGACGGACTTCCCAACCAGTTTGAGGCAAGTCCGTCTAGTAGCAATAAAATCGTAACTAGTGAGCCAATATGTATGAAAACCTTATCGATGAATGATGAAAAGCTGCCGTTGAAATACGTGTTTTAAACGTGTGACTATAAGGTATACTTTTAAAGAAAAATAAAATTATTAAAATCAAGGGCAAGTCCGGCATATCTTTGCTGATGATGTACTTTCAGTGGTTGTAAACATTTTCACAAAGTACCCACTTACGATTTTTTTTGTCAATAACATACAAATCAATACACAAGAATCTTTATTTGTAAACAAGTAATCGTTAATAAGTACTGTATGAATTTAGAAATGGTGTGGCAAACTATTGCCGGATCTGTAGCTACATTTATAGCACTTTCTGCCAGTACGAAATAAATGAGTATGGGATAATTTTCTAAATCAGATCTTTGTTAAAACGATAAATGTTCACAAAGTCCAACATGATGTGCCATGCTACATGAACATGAGTCAGGTATAAAAATTCAGAAACTAAAAAAAAGGTTGGATAGTTCCATGGTTTCAAAATATGTATTCACAATTTATAAACTTTTAAAGAATACTTATAGGTGATGCTAGTCCTCTTGCAAACATACCAGTGCATCTTTCACTTAATTATTTATTATACACAAAGTAAATACAGAAAAATAAACTTAAATAGATTAGATTTACAGAGGCAAGCTTAACCCTGAAAAGAGTTCACTTTTGTAGACAGGCGAATAATACTTACAAGTTGAATAAACAGTTTAAAATAATTATAAAATTTGAACTACTAAAAAGGTTGACAATATCTGGAATTAAGTCAATACCGGCATATGACGGACTTGCCTTATGTGTAGTAGACGGACTTCCCAACTATAACATTCGAAGCTTGGATTTTTTCTATTTGTTATAATTACGAAACTAATGCGTTATTTTTGAATCGGACACCAGATATACATTCCCGAATCTGTAAATGGCCTACGTTATCACAGATACTCAGAAAACTCCTTAGATTTCACACCTTTTTTTTCATTTTTCGACGAGACGTCAAACTTCAACTTCAAGTTAAATTCGCGGAAAAAATTGGTTGTCAAATTTTTTCCAACATTAAGATGTTAGCGACCTCTATTATCACTAGTTCGAACAAACTCAATGATACTGTTTCACCAACCGAGTTATATGGCTCTAGCTATTCAAAAACGGAAGTTATTGCCACTAGACGGACTTAGAGCCTAGACGGACTTACCCACACTGACCTTACATTGACAATTATGAGCACATTTTTATGGCTAAAGGATGTGTTGACATTATGAGAGAAAACCCACGCACGTGTAGTTTAATTTTATTTTAATGCCTGTTAATTATTCATCGTATTAACCTTTATCTACTAGCTGATTCCCTCGACTTACGGCCGGTTTCTGGAAACCCAAATCACGATTGATCCGAGTTTGACACATAGTAATTGTTTGATTTTATCGTTGATCATCGTTCGAGAAACCGGCCGTTAGACTAGAATAGAAAACGTTTATTTACACCATATAACATACATTTACCAAACAGATCATACTAAATAGATGAGTCAACAGATCACTCAGCAAAAGTCAGGAATTCTTTATAGAAAACTTCGTCTTATTATCGTGATATTTTGAATAATTCATAAAATTTCTTCATAAATTAAAGCCTATGTGTTATTCTATAAGTTATATTATATGTATAACACAAGCTCTGCTTAGCTTGGGGCTAGATGATGTTGTGTGGATTGCCCAACATTATTTATTTATTTATTGTAAAGTTTCATTTAAACCCATTCAATAGTTTTTGACCTACGTCCAGCAGTGGACTAACATAGGTTGATGATGATGATGAATAGTTTTTGCGTGAATGTACAACAAAGCTACAATACAAGCATGCTACATACTAGGTACTCAAAATCTTGATTCTCGACACAGCAATTAAAATAACGCACGCTTTGCTCATACGTAAATATTATTAATTGTGCTTTTTATACATCTGACAATAGTTTTTTCATTGAAAATAGTAGATATGCTAGATACAAACGAAATATAGTTTTTAGTAGGTAAATATCTGAAACCAGCGCTTAGGACCCAAAGACTGCACAGACTTTGGGTCCTAAGCGCTGAACGCAGTACCAATGGAACGAAATTTCCGACTATTACTAATAATACCGTTACCATGGCTAAACTTTACAGTTCTACGACCTTTACTTGGAATTGAAGTAATTATTTTTTATGCGTTACGCATGAGCATAATGTTTTCTTAACAAACTCAAGCTTGAATATATCTAAAACAATGAGTATACCAATAAATACACAATATTTTTTGACATTAGCCATTTATTTCGTAAGAATAGGACACTATACTCGTTAAGAATCAGCTCTAGGCCATCGCATACAAATTTTAACCTTAAGCGCAACATATATCACACAGTAACAACTAATCTTAGGTGAAGATATCATTAAGATAAACAATAAAAGAAGAAGACAGCATTACGTCACAGATAATAAAAGCCACAAGGTGAAAAGGTGACTACGATAAGACTACCGTTAAGAATTTTAATGTATGTACCTGTCTAGATGATGAGAAGATAATATGATATCATAATAGAGCTTTTATACTCTGGTATAAATTTGATTTCTTAATCTATTCAAAAGTAACTTCAAAAGGAATTGAATGTCATCGTTTGTAAACAGTAAAGCTTGTAATGCATCTGTTTTTTCTATAATAGCTTAAACCTGCGACATTGTAAAAATTGATCCAATTTCAACGTATTTTAACTTACTGCTAATCTACAACAAAACATGTGTACCTAAGTGTACCCGGCTTTTAAAGTATCCATTACAATTCTTACAATAAGTGAAGTAGCGGCGGTCTTTGCTTGTCAGCTGTCAATTACACAAATAATAGTGATCACTCTTCTGGCACGTCCGACCGCGTGTGTGGTCGATGCGTGACTGAGGACTATTATCGCGCTTGCGCAACTAGCGCCATCTTTAAACGGTGATCTATGAATATAAGGAATATAAGTGTCAAGCTATTTTAACTTGTGTCTCCGCGCCGTTAGAATGTAGTTTGTTTATGAATATTAAATATGAAGGCTCACTGGGTGTAAAATTTGATAGGTTTATTAATAAGTATGTGCACAAATGTATGGTAATATGAATAGTTAAGTTTGCATATAAACAATGCCTGACGAGTACAGCAATAGTATTCTTGAACATTAAAATGAACAATAAAATAAATATTGTAAACATTGCTTAAGATGGGTTTTGAGTTTGCATTTAAAGTGACATTTGTCCAATAGAGCAAACTTGCAAAAAGCTAGATTTTAAGCTTATTTATAGTCAAGTATGTTGTATTTATAGTCAAGTATAGATTTTAAGCTTATTTATAGTCAAGTATGTTGGTCAGACAAGTAAAAAATATATGATATAACAATATTATTCGTCTGGTTTTTAACTCTCCTTTTCCTCCTTCTCTCTTTCAAATTCCACTTGTGTCTATTTTTTTGCATTTTTACAATTGAAATAACGTGTAAGTATTTACATTCTTGTTGCTTTTATGTCTGTAAAATCATATTTATATTTTATTTAGATAGAATCTTAATAAATAATCTTAACTAAGCAAGTACTTAAAATATTAGTTTAATAATAATAAATTCAGTTAGTGTCTAGATGAGGGCTATTAGTAGCAGACGCCTGACCAGTGAGGGTAAGACCGACAGCACAACGATTTGCTGATTGACACCTGAGGGTAAGGCGTGGTTGGCTGTCGATGGAATATGGCGGGAAATATGCCTTTTTACTTGACTAGGTACGAAGGATAATCCTACTATAATATAAATAAGTTTAAGAGATAAAATATAGGATTTTATTAGTCAGTATGTCGTTTGAGTCAAAAAAAGAATATTATGTTGGTGATATAATAAAGTATGTAGGTATGATCAAAATTTCGTTTTTAATTTTCTAATGCGATACTTACCTTAAACACATGTTTTTTTTTTAATTGTGCTATTTTGTAAATAAATACTTTGCAAAAAAAGTTTAAAAAAAAACTAAGCACAAGATATCTAGTTTCATCTTGTTCAACACTACTTAGATTTTTTTTTTTTAATTTTTTGCAAAGTATTTATTTACAAAAAAAGCACAATTTAAAAAAACATGTGTTTAAGGTAAGTATCGCATTAAAAAAATTAAACTCCTTAAGATATAATAAACATTAACTTTCTATCGACAAAAAGCGCATTCTGCGTCCATCCCTAGGAGTAAATACGCACACCTATCATTACGCACGAAGCCGCGCAAATTGCAGTCAACTAGCTTCATTCACAACTCTTTATCGGTAAACTATCTATTACAAGCAAAAAAAGTTCGATCGCGTTATCGATACCTATATTATCGATAGAATTACATAATTAACTCATCCGACACTAGTTAGAAACTTTTTAGTTTAATTCTAAAGAAAAGTTACGTTACGCGGTGCGCCTTTTTACCGTAATTCAATAAAAATCGTAAGTAGTAAATTAATTATTAATTAAAAAATAATAAAATTTGTGTCAAAATCTTAAAAGGCATAATTTTAATCGTTTCGATCAAAAATTGTAATAAAATATTTTTATAGAGGTAAGTGATGGTTATCGCGATGAATCCACTAAAAAAAACACTCATCATTTATGGCACAGGGTACCTACCTACTTTACCTACCTAGTTTACCTATGATTGGGGTACTTCCCTTGTTTTAAAATTTGCGACTATGTAGGTACATACTATTACTTACAATATAAAAACTCCTTGACTGATACCAATTTATTGATTCAAATCGGGTTTTCGATTCGATTTTCAAAATCAAGATGTAAGTACTTACATTTATGATAATTCATCCGCTTCGTTCATTTTAATTTAGAAAAATCGTATCATGCAAATTCTAATTGAAAATCGAATCAAGCATTCTTGCAAATGCACAAAATGCGAGCCAGAAAAAAAAAGCATTCTGTTTTCTCACATCTTGTGCATTGGACATATCATTCATTCTTTTTTTTTTTAATCTTTATTTATTAGAGAGGTTTTAATCAACTTGATTATGCTACCCTCGACAAGGCTTTATAGTAACTACATCTACGATGAATACCTATTTTCAAAATTTAAACTTATACTCGATACTCTATCATCGATAAGTTACTATACTATGTAACTGGCAGGTAATATTGCCCGAGGCGCCGCTTTGTGTTGTCTATGGACTTTTATAGATCCGGCTGTGATCTGTAGCTCAATAAATGCAAACGAGATGTAGTTAGCATGCTACTTAACTTGTGTAGTGATAAAATAATATTGTTAGGTTGGTATGTTCTTTGGAATCGAAGCTTTCGCTTTTCGCTCGGTACAAACTTCAATTGCATTTATTTATTAAGGGTATCCAACGGAAAAAACACATAAAAATAAAAAATACAAACAAAGGACTGAAATAAAATAAAATAATAAATACTTATTCAATAAAATCACAAGGATCACTTTGAAACGTCTTACATACTAGATGACTCTAGGCGCCAGTTCGTCGCGACCAGAGTCTAGAAGAACTGGCAAGAAACTAGACCTGGATTCTAGCGTTTTTTTATATGATCTACATTTGCTGCACTGTATAAAAAAGATCTTGTAAGTACAAATCACATAATTATTAGCTTTGCTTAGTTTGAGACTAGAACGTCTCAAACTAAGCAAAGCTGTTACGTTGGCCCTAGAAAGTCAGTAGCTATCTATCTATCTATAGATAAAAAAGCTACCAGGAACTTGAACGTACGACCTTTGGATCAGAATGCGGCCCTTATTCCCACTAGTCATGATTTTTGCGAACTCAATTAACTTTTATTTTACGAACTTTAAAGGCATAACTCACACTAACAATCGTGACCATTATTTGTCTGATAAATTGCACTTAATGTACACTTAGCACAAGTCACTGTTTTTTTCGTAGTAGTAGAACTTTTAGTAGTAGAATTTTTAGTAGTAGAACTTTTAGTATTCGAATTTTTTGTAGTAGAACTTTTAGTAGTAGAACTTTTGTAGTAGAGCTTTTTGTAGTAAACTTTTAGTAGTAGAACTTTCAGTAATAGAACCTTTTCAGTAAGAGTTCTTTCTAGAAAGTACTACGACCGTGCCTATTTCTGCCGCCGCATTGCTGTATTCCGGTTTGAAGGTTTCAGGTTTCACAATTCGTGTGTAGAGAACAAGAATTGCTACAGAATACCGATGACTTACTATAGAAACTGAACGTGGTTTAAAATCAGACAAGAGACTGGAATAGGCGTCTGTAGTTAAAAAAACGTATGAAGATTTGTACAGCGCCTCTAGCGGATAGTTGGGTACTTACTAAAATTCGTAATACCTACTAATATTTACGTAACTACTGTAGTAAAGTCAGGCGATTTTACTGGGACAACTCATGGTATAGGTACAGGCTTTGAGAGGCTAGGATAGGCGGAATTGGCGATTTCGTCTCAAAACTCGTGCTGTAGGCACGGTACAGATGATCAGTTAATTAGTAGATAGGTTGGATCGACGCCCAGCGATCGGCATGGCTAAATGCTTTCCTGGGAACCTTAATAACGAATAAATGATACTAATGTGCAATTAGCAAGATACAGGGTGGTCGAAAATTATTTAAAAAAAAATTACACTACAACTATAATATAAGTACATAAAACATGCATATGTATATGACTAAATTAGCGGAAGGACTACTTAATAAATAAATAATATGTAATAAATAATGCTGGACAATCCACACAATATCTAGCCCCAAGCTAAGCAGAGCTTTGGGTTATGGGCACTAGAAGACTGACATATTTAATACAATACATTACATAGATAGATATTTTTTAATATATATTTAATATACTTACACATAAATACCCAGAACACCCGGGATAAATATTCGCAGATCGTACAAACATTTCTCCCAAGGCGGGAATCGAACCCGCAATCTCCGCGTCGCAGGCGGACCCCGCCCACCCCGCCACATCGGTCGTTAAATTCCGATCCATAGTTCCATGGCAATCATATAGCTCTCTCAAAGGGCGCCTTTTCATGCTGACTGTCCAATCTGTACAGAAAAGCAATATTAACTGTACTTTCACAAACAGTATTAATTAAAACAACGTAGTTACTGTACCAGGATTTAACTGGACCACCGTTCTATGTAAATAAATATCTTGTAATAAAATAAATTAACATACAGTTTAGCATTTTATGTGTGCGATCGTTGGCCTGGGTGGCCATGGGTGACATTGAAAATAGCAATGTCAATGTCATTTCTTCAACGGCCAACTGTATTTTCAATTTAATTTTTCGTCAGTTGAAAAAATTTAAAGTACTACATGAAAAAATCTGCGCTGATATCGTGCAGATAATGTCGTGTCGGTAGCAGTGAGTAAAAAACAATTTCAATCCAGATCTACAATAAAAACACGCTGTATAACGATACCATCGGCAGAGCATGCAGATTGCTCGGTATAGATAGCTGACTAGATATTGCATGTGGATACACTTGAATAACATAACAATATAGCAAAACTAGATTTGGGTTTGTGTATAAAGTCAACGATTCTTTATTCAGTAGCTCTACCATGAGTTTTTACTATACTAATACTATACTCGCTAGCGTCTGCAGTTAAAAAAATGTATGAAGATTTGTACAGCGCCTCTAGCGGATAGTTGGGTACTAAAATTCGTAATACTTACTAATATTTACGTAACTACTGTAGTAAAGTCAGGCGATTTTACTGTGACAACTCATGGTAGAGGTACAAAATCACAAGGATGTATACTTCTTCTGCTTCTTTTTTATGTGGCTTCAGCCCGTCAATACGACAGGCAATTATTCCAATGTCAAGTGCATATTTTGTATTATATTTCAGTCGAGTCAGTCAATCATCAAGTCTGTCTTTTGTTTTAAAGGGAAAATGGTGTTGAATATTCCCTTCAAAACATAAAACGACTTCCATCAAATCGCGATATCACATAATACAATTTTTTTGAAACGGTTTATATTTTTTTACAAGGCAAGCGTTTGACCGCGATCTCACCTGATGTTAAGTGACGATGCCGTCGACGATTTAGCACGCTTGCCTAGAAAATACTCATTCACTCGTCTCTTAAAAATATCCAAATTGACACATTAAGCTATGACCTCAAGTATTGTTGGTAAAAATTCCACCATAATTAGACAGCAAAATTCAACAATTAAAATAAAAATACTTTGTTAATTTATTTATTTTTAAAATGGTTTTCTCTATGTAGGTTGAAGACACTTGCAGATAGTATTTGCTCTAGACTATTGCTATTAAAATTATTGTCAATAAATCGTTAAATAGATTTCTATTTGAAGCAGTTAAACTTTAACGGCTTTTACTGTAATATTTAATTTTAAAATGATTTCTAATAAATAGTAAAATGAGGACGCACTTTCTATTGTACCTTTTGAAGTGTAAAGTAATTAGGTATTTTTGTTTTAAATTACAAAACTTCATAAAATATTCGAAAATTATAAGATTAAAAACTACTTAATAATAAAATAAAATAAGGGGGCGTCCATAAATTACGTGAGATGTTTAAGGGGGGTTTAAGTCGATTCAAATCTCATCTAATCTTACGTTGGGGAAAGGGGGGATCTCGGCAAATATAAAGATATTTTTTTCTGATTGAAATAAAAAATAATTATGCTATTTTCGTCAATATAATCATTTTTTTTCTTTTTCTAATAACACTCCAACGTGTTTACGTAAGAAACCTACATTTTGAAAAATCTCACGTGAGATTGGGAGTTTGGTGAGGGGGTTGAATAAAATCTCACGACATCTCACCAGGGGGGGAGGGAGTGTCAGAAAATTGGAAACACCTCACGTAATTTATGGACGCCCCCTAATAACAATTGGTAAATACTGAAATAATGATAAGTCATGTCAGAAACAAACTAATAAATAAAAAAGGTATAAATAATAATTATCTGTACAAGTCAATTTAGTGAGACTATTGCTCAGTCTATTATATGTGGTGAAACCCAAGTAAGTATTTAATGTTTAGAAGTCATGAAAGCGGGAACTAGCATTTGCCCAAATATGGTGATCGGAATTTATGACATGTCTTTGCCGTTGCTTGCCAATGTTTCTATGCATCACAAAATGCATGCTTGTAAATTTTCTTATTTCCATAACTACAGCAAAAAAGATTATTTTACTAAGCGTCTACAAAAAAGGAAGATTCTGTTTATTTCTGTAAATATTTGCAAAACCTCTGCCGTTTTAGTTTGAAATGTATTGAATTATACATTCATTCAGTATTACTTTCATAGTAGGTACTACTGGTACCCAGTTGATCCATTTCGTAGTACTTGTACTAGTGACACAGTAGCTCGACCATGAGTTTTTACTATACTATATTTACTATACTCGCTAGCGTTTGTAGTTAAAAAATGTATGAAGATTTGTACAGCGCCTCTAGCGGATAGTTGGGTACTAAAATTCGTCATACTAATATTGACGTAACTACTGTAGTAAAGTCAGGCGATTTTACTGTGACAACTCATGGTAGAGGTAGTGAGCGGTCAAACTCGCACGAGCGAGTGAGTCGTTACATATGCCTTGATCACACGTACCGAGTAAACCGGCGCGACAGTGACGTATTTGAGATACACTGCGCGTCGACATCAGTTTTACTGTTGAACGTTGCAGCGTTAGCGTGCAGTGTATCTTAAATACGTCGCTGTCTCGGCGGTTTACTCGGTACGTGTGATCAAGGCATTAAGGCGTCACAGTGGAATCGCACGAGCTTTTAGGTTTGTTTGTGTTTGTCTGACGTAAGTTTCTGTTTGTTGCAGCGATACTTCAGCGTGCGACATACAAGGTCGGCCACCTGACGATCCAGGGGGTCTCCACGTGCCTGTACCTCTGCATGGATGCCTGCGGGTTCCAGTACGCACATGTGAGTATCTTTCCACTCAATTGTACCCTCAAGACCCTGAGATGATCCTCAGAGTCCGTAGATTTTCATATGATTTGATTCTAAAAGTTAGACGACAATTTTGTGTTTATTTGTTCGTGCTCATAACTATAAAAGTTATTATTTGGTTTAAAATACTAGAAACATATATATATATATAAGTATATAGACTGCTATAGGTACATTTATTCAAACTTAAAACCCAACTGTTTGAAGAAATTAAATCAAAATCAATTAAACTTAATTCAACATAACCACAAAGATCATTTGGAATCTGCTTGTATACTAGGTGATTCCAGATGTCAGTTCCAATCGACATTAGAATGCCAAATTAAACAAAAATTGCTGGATCTGTCGGCCAACTAACGCATCGATGAGTCGACCGCGCGTGCATTTTTAATATACTTACATAGTTTATCTCTAAGAAGGTTTATTATTAGTGTAAGCTACGGAAGGTAATCAAAATATTCAGTTAGATATTGATGGAGTTATAAACATGTTCTGCTCAGCGTCTGTCATCGGTAAAGGCGGGGAATAACAGTAGGCAAGCTAAGACCACACTTGTTAGCATGCTTTTATTGTTAAATTTGTTATTTCTTTGAATTTTAGTTAAAATGCTTTGGGAAAACTGACCCTTATTAACAGTAATAAACACAGACACGCTGAGACCCCATTTGTAAGCATGCTTTTAATAATAAATCATTTAATTTAACGCATAAAACTTGTTATAAAGATTTGAAAATGAGTAAATAACATATTTACTTATATTAAAAAAAACACATTTTTTAACAATAATGTACTATCGCTTTAGTTCATATTTCGTTCACTTTAATAGTCGATAATAATATAAAACTGCACTATATGCTATCACTTTAGTCTAACCTAACCACAATTACACTTTTAACATGGTATCACTATTTCACGACTATGACTTGACTGTTCGAAGGCTTAAAGAGAACTCCCCGGTACAGCCACCTCATTCTTTTTATATCACCGCATAAGCGTAAACAACAAGATGGCGGCGGCGTGCCGGATGTGACGTTTATTCTTTTCTAGAATCATCACAAATATCTTCATTAAAATAGTTAACAATATTTTATAATTCTTAAATAGATTTACCAAACTATTATATTATACAATTTTAGAATAATATTTTGGAAATCATGACATTCGGCCATCCGACAATGTGTCGCCTCCCGGCACACACAACATAAAAAACAATATATAGCAATACGATTAAAGTTAATATGTACATTGTAACACCGATATAATATTCAATTATAACAATATAAGGACCTTGAAACAATAAATCATGACATTCGGTAATTATTGTAGGTGGTGTTATACATATATACATAAGTATATAAAATCTAGCCTTTCCATTTTTACATTAAATTGACAAAACCACTATTGGTTCAACGCTTGGGGTATTCCGATCTGGTAGTTCAACGCTTCTGTGAACAGGTAATATAAATAAAAGTGAATAATACATTAAGCAATTGTAAATCATATTTCTGAATTCTGCTCCAGAAAAACAAATCGTTGCGGCACTTCACTTCACTTTGAGCTGTAATCAGATTATAATTATTATAAAAATAATGATTAAATGCATCTCCTTCAAATTTTAGCATTAAATAATAATTATAGAAAGTTTACAAATTATAGCATAAAAAGTTAATAATCATTGAAAAGTTTAAATTTAAACATCAAATAATAAATTACAGAGAGTCTTTAAGCTCAACATTAAATAATAACACGCCCGAAATGAGCGGGCTGCTAAAACACGATTAAAGATTTTATACACAGTTCCACTACAAATGACTCATATTCTTAAAGATTTTATCAAACTTTCCAAGTAGGGAAAGATAACAGAAAACATTACCAGTTCTACCTCCCTGTTTCTTACGAAACATCAAAACATCATACTCCAGCCTCAAGATGTGTCAGATGATGCGTACTGACCGAACCATACGACACAGGCATTTCACTTGAAAAGACGATTCGGTAGCCGTATCGGTACCCACCAATTCAACTATTTATTTAAAATCCTTAAAGTTGCCAAAGAGATTGCGTTACAGGTACTGAAATAACATAATAACATAAATAAAACAATACTTCTAATGTAAAAGAAGTAAATATCAGTTCATAGTTTGTGAACCGTATGTTCGTCTACCACAACACCAAAACTTAAAAGTTGGTATGATCAGAATGTTAACAATTTGTGAATGTCAAAGCTTTCCAAATCATCTGCAGTTCTAGACTGGTTGACGTAAAATTAGAAACTTTAAAATTGTATTTCATAATTTTCATAACACTATGTTAATGATGTATGAACTCTAAATACTTTGAAAATAAAACAGTGCACGCTGACGAAGCCGCGCGTTCAAGCTTATCATATAAAAAAAATAAATTAATATACACATACGTCGAAGTTAATCTAGTATACCAACATAGTCCAGTCAATCCAGTAGACCAACATAGTCCAGTCAATCTAGTAGACCAACATAGTCCAGTCAATCCAGTAGACCAACATAGTCCAGTCAATCCAGTCCAACATAGTCACTCAATCCAGTAAACCAACATAGTCCACTCAATCCAGTAGACCAACATAGTCACTCAATCCAGTCAGCAAACATAGCAAACTCAATCCAGTCAGCAAACATAGCTAACTCTATCCAGTCAGCAAACATAGCTAACTCCATCCAGTCAGCAAACATAGCTAACTCAATCCAGTCAGCAAACATAGCTAACTCCATCCAGTCAGCAAACATAGCTAACTCCATCCAGTCAGCAAACATAGCTAACTCCATCCAGTCAGCAAACATAGCCAACTCAATCCAGTCAGCAAACATAGCTAACTCCATCCAGTCAGCAAACATAGCTAACTCAATCCAGTCAGCAAACATAGCTAACTCCATCCAGTCAGCAAACATTCAGCAAACATAGCCAACTCCATCCAGTCAGCAAACATAGCCAACTCAATCCAGTCAGCAAATATAGCCAACTCCATCCAGTCAGCAAACATAGCTAACTCCATCCAGTCAGCAAACATAGCCAACTCAATCCAGTCAGCAATCATAGCAGACTCAATCCAGTCAGCAAACATAGCCAACTCAATCCAGCTAGCAAACATAGCTAGCTCAAAACATGTAGACCAACATGTATATTTAAGCCAATTAGCAAACATATATAATTCAAGCCAGTTATCAAAATAAACAGAATCTAAAATTCCATGGGTAATACTACAAAACAGAAAGTTCTTTAATATCCAATGAACAACCAAAGTTGAACTTAAATTATCGTAGATTAAGCGGTTAAACCAAATAACCTTAAAAAAATGGGAAAAAACCATTTAACCTCCAATAATTGATTTTCTCAATAAGAAATTAATTATACTCTTCATGTATACGCTTTCCGGTCTTGAAAAGTCAAGCGAGGGTATGTTCGCTGATTATAGTAAAATACAATATCCATAAAAAAACCATATGTAAAAATTAACCAAATTAATTTTCTTGTTATAAAATCTTTCATTACATAGACATTTATTTATTAACCACATGTAGCACACAAAACAGAAACAAAAGAAACAATAAGAATTACAACAGGATCATTTCTGT
The DNA here is from genome assembly GCA_932527185.1 of Ecliptopera silaceata. NCBI lineage: Eukaryota > Metazoa > Arthropoda > Insecta > Lepidoptera > Geometridae > Ecliptopera > Ecliptopera silaceata. The sequence continues at coordinate 2,014,094 of OW052210.1, forward strand.
GTGCTACAGTAGCAAAAAGCCCAGCGTTAGTATAATGCCTAGTCACTTGTGGCTAGTTGCCTACAAGAGACCATGTAAGCGCTGGTATTCTGACAAAACCTTTAGATCAATAGGTTTTATATTAAACAAGTATACCTTCGTCGCAAAATGAAACAAATTTAAATCAAATATACCATACATCATAATACATAACAAGTTATTAAACATGTAACATGTATCCAAAAATAAAATAAAATTAAGAAATATTTACTTTAAAGATACACCAAGGATTGTATCATGTATCATGTGAATCAGAGATTAGCCCGGATTTATCACGAACATTTTTCATCATCAAAGAGTAGCCTTGACATAATACGTCGTACAAACTCCATTGCACCATACTATGCACATTATTTTAATGTACAAGATAAAAAGAACGAGAGAAAAACAATTAAAGTTAAGAATCATATAACAGGTATATAAACAAAACTATATCAGATGCTATCAGAGTGTAGCCCTGATCTAGCACTGACAAGTTCAAGTTAAAATGCAAAAATGCGCCGTAAAATACCACCAGAGGGTTGCCCCGGCCAAGTACTAAACCACACATCAGTACATAATCTTACGCATCACATAGCCAGAGAGTAGCCCTGACCTTATGTTAGCGCAGATACCATTATATCTTGCATATAATGCATAAATCTTTAAAATTGAATATGGGCGTAAAATGAGGGTAGTCAGAAAAATAAATAATATTTAAAATAATAATTATAATGAATCATTCATCATCACGTAACAGGTATATAAACAAAACTATATCAGATGCTATCAGAGTGTAGCCCTGATCAAGCACAGACAAGTTAAGTCGGAATGCAAAAATGTGCCGTAAAATACTACCGGAGGGTTGCCCCGGCCAAGTACTAAACGACACATCAGTACAGAATCATACGCATCACATCGTCAGAGAGTAGCCCTGACTTTATGTTAGCACACATACCATTATATCCTGCATATAATGCATAAATATTCAAAATTGAACATGGGCGTAAAATGACGGTTGTCAGAAAAATAAATAAAATTTAAAATATTAATTATCCATCATTCAGTTCAGTTCATAATTAGCTTTCCATCATTTTGACTTGTAAGTAAGAAAATATAAAACCATACCATTTCCTTTTGGTTCATCCAACTTCTGAAATAATATAAAACTGCACTATATGCTATCACTTTAGTCTAACCTAACCACAATTACACTTTTAACATGGTATCACTATTTCACGACTATGACTTGACTGTTCGAAGGCTTAAAGAGAACTCCCCGGTACAGCCACCTCATTCTTTTTATATCACCGCATAAGCGTAAACAACAAGATGGCGGCGGCGTGCCGGATGTGACGTTTATTCTTTTCTAGAATCATCACAAATATCTTCATTAAAATAGTTAACAATATTTTATAATTCTTAAATAGATTTACCAAACTATTATATTATACAATTTTAGAATAATATTTTGGAAATCATGACAATAAGTATTAAGAATACTTCTTTACTTGACTAGTAAGTAAAGAAGTAATCAAGTACAAAATAAAACCAAGTAATCGATAGTTTTTTTTACATGATAGACGCTAGAAACGTACCTACTATACTTACAAATGCTAAGAGAATTACCGGCAAAAGCGTTTAGGAATAAGCCACCCTTGTATAATAATCGTTATTACGAAAAAAACAAAAACAATAACAAATGATGCGACATATTAAGTCATAACTGTCAGTTGCCGCCGGCGCATGACGATAACATCTATGTTTAAAATGGCATATGCACAAAAAGTGAGGAGAAAAAAAACCTATTTGTTTTTTTAGTCTGTTGTGAAATGCGTCGTTTGTCAAAATGGCGAATTTTCATTTACACCCTTCTTATTGGGGAGCGTATCAGTTGCGTTGCGACTAAGTGATGTGATGTGTCGATAAAACTGAAAAAGAAATTAAAAAAAAATAGTGCAATTAATAAAAAATACATTTTTGTTTAGGGTTTTTTGCATTTCGAAGAATGTATTTGGAATATGATTCAGAATTTCAGACCCGAATGACATATTACTTCTATTTTTTTTTATTTGACTTATTGTATCCCACTGCAGGGCAAAGGTGTAATAATAATTTAAGTAAGTACATATAATAAATTGGATTTGAATCGATCAAATATAATTAATTTGACTAAATATAGGGAGACAAGAGCTCAACAAATGTACTGCATCTGTGAAATTCTGTTTACGAAAAGCATATTTAAATAAATAATGTTAAGAACATCACTAGAAATGTCAATAACAATTACTTAGGGAGCCCTTCACGTAATGACGTTGTTTTGCAACGGCTAGACACTCCGGGGGAGACTTGACAGTACTATTTGTCATAATCGCTGCCAATGTCAATTCTTCAATTCATTTTGATAGATATAGTAATTTACTTATGAACTTTTATTTATTTAGTTACTAGTTACTGCCAACCGCTGTGAAATTAAAAAACTAAACGGAAAATGCAGCAATTGTCCCGACAATCATCCATTAAATATTCGGAACAACTTCTTCTTTGTTTCTTCTTTGCAAATGCAGTTTTTTACGAGTTACTTTCAAAAGAGCTTATTTCAAATTAAGTTATCGATTTTTTTGTAAATAACTTTATAACATCTCTAAAAATAAGTGTCAAGTTTACTGAAGATACAGAGGATTTTGATATATGGAACGATTTTAAAATAGAACGTTGGCGCTAATCTTGGTGACAATGCACTTTACAAACCACCAATATATCTTGACCCAATCTTACTTACACAAGCAGTAAGTGAGAAGGCCACTTTATACTGGATACAACAGCCAGCGTAAGCTGAGCCGTAGAATAGATGAAAATTCAAATTAGTACGTGTCAAACCGCCCAGTTCGTACGTAGGGGTGATCCGTGATACTAAGTAATAAGCCCCATTTAGACGGGGAGAGTTTCTCGTACTCTCGTCTCGAAGATACGATTATCGAAGGAATATAAAACATTTTTGACGTGACAACGTCTTATAATTCGATAGAGCCGCACGAAAAAACATGACTCATACGGCGTTACCTCGCTCTGAGGCGTTTCATGAAGTGCAAGCGAGAGCGCGGAACGAGCGACAAAGAAGCACAATCGGCCTTTGCGTTCGTTGTCACGTTCAACTATCGTCAGTAAACCGACTTTACAGACAACCATAAAAATGGTTGTCTGTAAAGTTTTTCGTCTAAACAATCGCTCTCCTCGCTCGTTGCCTTGGGCGACAATTGCCTTGCAATGGAATATTATTATGTCCGTCTAAACAGAATTTCAGAGCAATTGTCGCCTAGCGATAAGTCATATGCGAATCTCGTATGACATAATCGTAGGCGAGATTCAGTTCTTGCCTGTACTTATGTAAACATTTTGATACGATTGTGTCATGGCGATTATTGCTTATGATAGTAGCGGATAGTTTCTCGTAATAAAACGTACGAGAAACTCTCCCCGTCTAAATGAGGCTTTAGGGAGGAGACAATCGGTCGATAAGAGCGAGTGACACCATTAATCAGAAGTCGATTCATTATAGGCGGCAGCGCAACACTATTTGTCATATCACGTGTGGTCGTAGATAGGGGAATGCTGAGGCGTGCTTGATGTTTTTATCCTGTATTCCTTTTAGCGGGAAATAGAGTGATCGAGGACTTTTCTGATGCGTGAGATTTATTTTAACTTGATTCATTTGTCTGCACAATCTTTTGAATATAGCGCTTATCCCTTAAATTCCGTAACAAAAACAGTAAAAATGTTGTATAGGTAAGTGAATACTAATTAAGGCTTAGTCCTTAATTTTAAAAGCTGTTTGTATTCCTTGTAAAATAAACAACTCACTGCAACTCTTACTAGACTCGACCCGGCCGTCGACATGCATGTTTTATAAATATAAACCTCTTGCATTCTGTCTGATAAAAAAGCCGCATCGCAGGTTGCGTACCTAGTTTTAAAGATACATACACACAGATAGACAGACAGACAGACAGACAGACAGACAGACAGCGGGAAGTTACATTGTTTTATACTAGGTAAGTATAACTAACTAACTATAAACTGATAGATACATAGGGGAAAATACATACAGAAAATACATACAACGGGAAACAACTTTGTTTATAAGTAGTGATAGTCAAATTCCAATCTCAGTATGAGCGTCAAATCATTTATTTATTTATTTATTTATTTATTTATTTATTGCACACATGGTATTAGTAATAGCTCAGGTGTTATATATTGCTAATTGTACAATCATGTACCCTGTTAGGGCGCAGCAATTTTGTTATTTGCAATATTTTAATTTTAATACAAAAAAATAATAATAATCGGATAAGATGTCAAAGTAGCAAATCAAATAAGTAAATATACAGTCCAAAATAAATCTATCAATGTCAAAAAAATAAATTGATTCTATATAATGTCAAAACTTAAAATAAATTATACTAAACTAATTATTATCATTAACACATTTATCAGTCAAGAATTCATGAACGGAGTAATAGCATTTTGATACAAGGAATTTACGGAGTTGATTGCGAAAAGAATATTCATTTTCTTGGTTCTTGATAAAAGTGGGTATTTTATTAAATATTTCTATTAGTCGGGTGTAGGGGCTATTGTCAAATGTTTTTAAAGTGGTTTGGGGCCTAATCAACATATCTTTGTTTCGTCTATTGTAGTTTCCGTCATTTTCAAATTTGGATTTAAATAAGTATCTGTATTTTCTTACGAATATCGTCATTTGCATAATATAGATACAAGGTAATGTTAATATTTTCATTGATTTGAAGTGCGGTCTACAGCTTTGTCTTTCCTTAATGTTAAGTAGGATTCTAACAAGTTTCTTTTGTTTGATAAAAATGTCATTAAAGTCTACACTATCCCCCCATAGAATAATGGCATAGTTAAACCAAGAAAAGGCGTTGGCATAATATGCAGACAGAGCGGTTTGATAGTCAGTATTGCTTTTTAATATGCCTAGGGCATATGTGAATCTGGCAAGTTTAATTTTAAGTTTGTCAATATGTTTTTTCCAGTTTAAATGGCTGTCTAGTGTCGTTCCCAGCAAGTTAAACTCAGATGTTTCTGCAATACCTAGATTAGCTTTCAGATAACTCAGGTCTAAAGGTGTCCTTTGACTGGTTTTAAATTGAACTAATTTTGTTTTGGTCAGATTTATTTCTAAATTGTTATCAGCTAACCATTGTTTTGTGGTGTCAAAGGTAGATTGTATTAATTTAAGGTCGGAGCTTGGTGAAATTTTAAACAGCAAAGATACATCATCTGCAAAAAGTACGCATTTAGCATTTATTGCTTTCGGTAAATTATTGATGTACACTAAGAACAGTAAACATCCGGTCACGCTTCCTTGGGGAATAGATGCATTAGTTATTTTTATGTCTGATTGAATTTCATTTATTTCGCCAGAGGCAGTACTGTGATAGTCAATTTGTACGTATTGGCTTCTATTACTAAGATAAGATTGAAACCATCTAAACGCAGGTCCTCTTATACCTAAGTCATGTAGCCTATTTAGTAATATACTGTGAGAAACTTTATCATATGCTTTTGTCATATCTAGAAACAGTCCTATCGCGTATTTCCTTTCATTTAAGCACTGGTAGATATCTTGTACATAGTTATATACTGCGAGCGTAGTGGAGCAATTTTTTCTAAAGCCATATTGGTTTATGTCAAATAACTTGTTTTTTTCGATAAAGTTGTACACGCGGTTTGTCATAGCTTTTTCAAATACTTTAGAAAAAGTAGGTAGGAGTGCTATCGGTCTATAGCTGTTGGGACTGTGTTTTTTGCCGTCTTTTTTTAATATTGGCCGAATCTTCGCAATTTTAAGTTTTTCGGGAAATAAGCCTTCGTTAAACGATTGATTTATAAGATTAGTCAAAGGCGAAGTAAGTTCCATGATACATTTTTTAATTAGTGTCGTAGGTACTTCGTCCGTCCCGTAACTTTGTTTGTTGTTCATTGATTTGATAATAATACCAATCTCGCGCTCTGTAACCGGTCCTAGGTAAATAGAATTAGTATGTCGGTCGGACGGAGGGCGAGCGCACACTCCGGCGCAGGCAGCATTGCTCCTATGACTCATGCCGATAGAAGCAAAGTAATCATTGAACGCGTTTGCTACAGATTGAGGGCAATTTATTTCTGTGTTATTTATTTCTAATGATAAATTTGTGTGCGTTTTGAGTTCATTATTATTTTTAGTGATTTTTTTAATGGTACTCCACATTGTTTTAACTTTATTGGTAGATTTTTGCATGTCATATGCGTAATTTAACTTTTTTGAACGTTTTATACATGATTTTAACAACTTTTCGTAACTTGTATAGTATTTTGTAAATGTATCATTTTTTAGCTGTGTAGATAAAATTTTTAGAAGTCTTTTGTTTTTGCAGGATACTTTTAACCCTTTTGTTAAGTAGGTGTTATTTTGATTTTGTATGATTTTTATTCGTTTTTTAGGTATGCATATATTTAAGTTTTGTTGGATAGTGTTGTGAAAAGATTCGAAGTTATCATTTACATTTTGGTTTTGCAGAATTATTTTTGTCCAATTTACTTGGCCAATGGCTAACTTGAATTTGTCGATATTTTTAGCGTTGTATATATATCGTATATATATCTATATATATCGAGTTCGAGTGCTTGGTTGTTGGTTTCGTCATTGTTTGTTCATAAATAAGGCTATAATGGTCGGAGATACCCAGGTCTTTAACTGTTAGTGTAAATGATTTATGATTAGTAAATAGTAAATCTATTGACGTCGAAGTCGAAACCGTGACTCGAGTTGGGGTTTTTACTACTTGGTGGAAGTTTGATTCTAGCATTGTGTTGATTAGTCTCTTGTGGTCTTTATATCTACTTAGCTCGTTTATATTAAAATCTCCAGTTATTATGATTCGATTTTTATGGTTCTTATGATTAATTATTAAAAGTAACTTATCTAAAAAATTAAAAAATATTTCTATTTCACGATCCAGTCTGTAAATATTTATTAGTATAGTTTGCTGCGAACTAATTTCCACTGCACAACATTCAACTACGTGTTCCACTGATAGGTCCGAATATTCTGTTAGTTCCTGGTATTCAAAGCTATTTCGTACTAGTATTGCGACTCCTCCTCCTCTATGTTCTTTCCGGTAAAAAGCTGCTGCAAAATCATAATTTTTGATGACAATAATGTCCTTATTCACGTCCTTTATCCATGTCTCGTTCAGGCAGACTGCATGAAAGAGTTGTTCGTCGTCGTCGTTTAGTAGGCTTTCAATTATATGAAGTTTGTTGTTGATACTTTGGACATTCTGTACGAGTAGTCTAAAAACGAAATGTACCACCAATACTCTGTGTGTTGTTGGGTTTGGTCTGTCTGCTTGTTTGTGCCGGGACGACAATCTGTGTACTAGTTTGGTGCCCCCCGTGGCTGGGTTCTTCATATTCATATTCAGACTGGCGTGACGTTGAAGGTCGTAGATTATCTGCATGCTTCGGTTCCGCTTGCACTAATGAGTGTTTTTTCTCGTGTTGGTTTCGTCTATCTTGCAGCGATTTTTGGTCAAGAAACCCTGATACGTATAATCCTGTCGACCTGAACTGTCTTGCATTGTTTAGTATGTATTTTGTCATTCGTTTGCTTATTAGTTCTATTTTTACAGGTCGGCGGCTGCCGCTCTTTCCTATTCTATGTATTTCCTCTATATACCCCGTGATGTCGATTTCCATAATATGCATAAATGCATTTATTACTCGTCGTTCTAAGTTCGTTTCATACTCGTTGTGATATTCCTGTAGACCGTAAATCACAATAGTTTTGTTTTCGTCTCTTTCTTTTTGCATAGGTGTTTGAGATTTTTTCAGTATTTTTTGTATTTCAATTTTTAGGTGGTCGCGTTCGGTTTCCAATGTTTTTATTTTACTGCATATGTTGGATATGTCTTCTTTGATATGAGTCTGCTCAGTATGTAGCGCATCTGTATTTTGCTTTATTTCTTGTTTCAGTGTACTAATCGCCTGACTTATTTCTGACCGGAATGCTGTTTTTATGTCTGTTAGTATTGATTGTTTATGTCTGTCAAGTTTTTCTTCTAATTTTGTTTCTAACAGTTGACTAAATTTGTCTAATGTTATGGTTTCCACACTTGTTTCACTAACCTTCGTTTTGTTTTGTAATTTTGTGTTTAATGTATCTCCAAATAGGTGTCTGTCATGCTGTGCGAAGTCGTCGACCGACATAGTTGTGTCGTTTAGTATGCTCTGATGTTGTTTCCTTGTAGGTGTATCGTCGTTTCTAGTGCGTTTTGTAATATTTTCGCAATTTGGGCAACACCATGAGCTCATAAGAAAATGTTTGTTTTCTATGTAATGAGCTGTTGTTATGTTAAGGCACCTGTAGTGGAAGATAGCTTTGCAGGAGTAGCAGGCCAATAATTCCCCTCGTGCAATTCCAAGAAGACAAGCTGCACATTTCATGTTCGTTAGAATTGTTTGCAAATATCACGATAAGGCGAGAGACAGGCGGCCAGAAAACCGGCCCGATCAGCTGATGCAAGTGGTGAGTCACCTGCGCACGGTACACGACGTTCGTAACGGCTTATTTAGTTTTTAATTTGCCGATAACTTTGCACTATGTTAATGTTCACTGTTTTAGTTTTCACTATTCGAAAGAACTTTTCTCAGGCGTCACATAAATACTAGACACGACTTGTATCTCGAAAAATATCCGTATGTTTCGAATAAAAATATAATTAGCAACGTAGGACCGTTCCGTTCGTTACTCGAGCGCACCGCTCACTCATACATTAGAATGAAGTTTAATCAGAGTCTCATGATATGTGTCCGGTCCCGTTGGCACCGCATTGCAATCCCGTTGATATACGTCACCGCTGGCATATGCACATTTGTACTAATACTTAGGACATACGATAATTGTTGCACAAAATGACTGAAAAGTTAAAAAAAATACAATAAAAAGACGTGTGGCATTCAGGTACTGCCGAGGTAAAGCATTAGCATAGCATTTTTTGCTGGATTAAACATGCGCAGTGTTAGGTAGATTCTACCAAACTGTTTATCTAAAAAATTTGCATGAAATTACTTACTATGTACTGATTTGGATCAGTTGAACTATCTATAGATCGTTTGCAGCGGTCTGTAGATAGTTCAACTGTTTCTTATGTATTTTACCTATATGACTATGTACATTTTGTAAATACTGTATAGTCGTAAGTTTGTTTGTAAATAAAGATTCTTACTATATAAATGATTAAAAGTACTTAATTTGAATATGTATTACCAACGTAGACAACGAAAGATACACAGAAAATAATTTATTATATTTTAAAGTTTTAAAAACATTAGCAATCTATAAATTATGTTCACAGTTCAATTCTTACTAAACATAATAATCTCTCACCAACCTGGTTGACTTTTACAAATAGAAGCGGTCCTTAACTTCAAGAATAAGAATGTCGCATTCTATAGATCCGTTGAAAGCGACCCCGTTCAAAACCTTTGGTTCATTTAATAGCACTTACCCAGTTTGGATATTCAGCATACTTCAAATAACTAAAGGGAAGTATAAAGGATCAAACGAAGGTCAATGTATTTGTATATCTTGCATCTTTGAGTTAACTATTCGAATACCAACAGAGGTAAAGAGAAATCCCGTAAATAAACATCACTCGGAAATTTTATATAATTTTAGGTTTGTTCTCATTTATTATATGTATTGATGCTATGTTTCAAACTTAATAAACATTTTCTATCTATGTAATGTATTGTATTAAGTATGTCAGTCTTCTAGTACCCATAATACAAGCTCTGCATAGCTTGGGGCTAGATGATGTTTTGTGGATTGTCCAGCATTATTTCTTTTATTAGCTTCCGATTGGTACTGATTTGGATCAGTCGATAGGTATATCGTTTGCAACGGTTTGTAGATAGCTCAATTGTTTCTTATGTATTTTATATATTCCTATGTACATTTTGTAAATACTGTAATAGTCGTAACTTTATTTGGGAATAAATTTACAGTTTTAATTAAATAAATAATACCTACTTATTACCTAATCAAAATGCCAGTGATTACTATTTAAGTAAATAAACATTCGTCGGTGACTGTCGTTAAACGAAGCAAATTGCGCATAACAAGGCGGGAAGCCCACAATTTATCACTCCATTAGACACAAAACTATTCCACTTACTAAAGTGGACAATAGACAAATACATTTGAAATAAAGCGGTCGTGATAATAACAAGAAGAGGATTAATAACGTTCACCACAAAGACACCAACCGTAATAGGCACAAAAAAAGAAAAAAATACAAAAAAACAAACATTAGAATTTTAAATTCGGACTAAAGGGTTTCGCCGCGCCACAGGCGCCGCTTGTGTTGCCATCACAAAAAACTCAACGAGTCAAAAAAAAGTGTAAAGTCCCCACAAAATAGGCATATTTTATATTTGAGTTAACGATACCATTGTGTGTTTTCGATGTAATTTTTATTTACGATTGTTTACCCTATTTTATGTTTTAATATGACGCAATATTTATAGCTTTGATTTTTGTGGTTCGGAATCTTTACTTTTTGGGGTAGCTTTAATTTATAGATAAAGTTTTATCGACGTTTTGATTAAAGTGGGCGTTGGTATATTAGTTTGTTAAGTACCTATAGGTAGGTAGGTACCTACAAGTAGGTACCTTTCAATCGCTTTTTAAGGAATCATCATACATATTTAGATTACTCACTGTAATTCATAACCTAAAAAACCCGATGATTTTGTATGCAAAATTCTTCCCGCTTCAAAACCTTGCAAGCAGTAAAAAATGTCTTAAATTTAAATCGCAAGCCTGAATTTTCTAAACTTTGAATAGAGGTTTTAAACATCAGCATAAACAAATAAAAACTTTATAATAAGTTCAACTAAGTAAATTGTAACTGTAAGTTTTTTTTTGTTAACCCCGTGTCTTCCTATCATATCCCACAAGTTAAGTAACGATTTTATTAACTTGGGAATTTTTGAGGATTCGGGTTAGACTAGATGAGGAGATTATGAATCGAAATAAATTTAATGATGATTAACAATCGCCGGCCTTTTTGTGTCGGTTTCATCTGCGCCTAATTCGTATTGGAAATGTATTGAGCTGTTAAATATATTTTTTTTAACCTATTTGTCCCACTGCTGGGCAAAGGTCTCTCCCGAATTCCTGTTAAATATTATATATAATAATTGAAATAAGCTGTTTATAAAATACTACAAATAAAAGCATTGTTTTCAAAATGTTTGAATTAATTTGCAAACAATTTTTGTACCATTATGTGTTTTTTGCAATATAAAAATATTAATTTACAATAGCATTTTCAACTTAGGTTTCGATAGTTAAATTCAAAATGCGTACATATGTGTGTATAGATTTGATAGTTAAATAAATATAAAATATATTCACGGACATTTCACACATCGCGCTCTAGTCCCAAACTAAGCAGCGTGTAATATGGGAGCTAGATTGCAAATTATATATATTTTTTTTACAAACTTACGACTATTACAGGTGTACTTATATAAAATACATAAAAAACAGTATTGTATTTTTATAATTATTATTAAAAAATATCTATATACTCCTGTCATTTCCCTGTTTTAATCAAGCAAGAAACCTAATACACACTCGTTATATTCACATAAAGCGTGAACTGGCGACACCATATCGGATCGTAAAACTTTTATTACTCCATCCTCCTTTACAATCCTTTTTGTTAAACTCAAAAAAATCTAGCAGATACCAGACACCTCTAGTTCAACAAAAAAAATGCTTTTTAAGAACAACGAAAAGCTTTTTTACGACATTTAAAGTGATATTTAAATAGATTCGACCAATAAATAGACGATAAAACAAATTAAAATAAATATCTATCTATTTTGGATTTGTTTTTATCGGAAATAAAAACAAAAAGAACTATAATCGGACAAAAATAAGATAACTATCCTAGTTTATTTAACAAAATGGGATTCTTATACTAGACTACTTCCGCCTTTTTTTTAAGGTTTTGCATTAATAAAATACTTATTAACAATGTTAATGTTATAGTATATTATTATACTTATCGAAAAACAATTAACATTTAAGTTAAGTTGTTTAAATATTGTTGTAATGACCCAGGTTCAAAATTAAGTAATTAAGATTAGATCTTAATATTTTTAAATAGTTTCCTAGTTCTGCTTTAAAATTTAAATTGTAGATAATATTAGATATTTAACCTTCGGACGGATGTAAAATTTTAACCGTGAGAACTTAGTATCTTCATTGAGCGCAAAAGTCAAAGTCAAAGTCAAAGTCAAAAATTACTTTATTCAGTAAAATCACAAGGATCATTTAGAATCGTCTTACATACTAGGTGATTCTAGGTGCCAGTTCCACGCGACCAGAAATCGATCACACAGTAATTACGCATGTAATTGACACTTAACATTAGGTGGACCATCTTGTTCCACTAACGAAGTATTCTGGAAGTGGAAGTTTGAGTAAGTGGAACCTCTAATAAATAAAGAAAAAAAAAACTCTTAAACTGCCACTTACAAAAAAGTATTAAAATGTAAGAAAAATAAAGCTTTTTATTGACATTAATCATATATTTTTTGCCTGCCCTCAGCACGACCACAGAAAACTTTTTGAAGATTTGATTGCCTACCGTATTCCTCTTCCTACAAGCATCACTGCCCTTCTTTCTTCCCTTGATCCTTGTATATATCATAGTTTGGAATCCTTCATTTATGAGAATGATATTAAAATTTAAGTTTGTACATATATCCTTATTCCTGTATATATTTATAACTTTATTCCTAATCCTACTGATCCTCGTTTTAGATTCCTCGTATTAGATACCGCGTAATTCATTAAAATTATATGTTTCCCTAATTTTTTATAAAAAAAAAAAATGTAAAAAAAAAAAATATACTTACTTGAAAATGGCAAATGCACAAAAAGTGCGAGCCACAAAAAAAAAAAAAAAAAAGCTTTTTACTTTATTTGAAATAAATTGTCGTAATATAACAGTATAATAAAAATAAACTAGACGATCGTCATGTTTCATTGAAGAGAAGATATTCCAAAGTAAATTAAGGACTGGATGTGTGGGGTCTTTTAGGTTTAATAAAGCAACAATTCAAAAAAAAATAAGTAGTTGGGAAACACGTCGTTAGTTCTGGTGTAGTAGTGCCGCCGACGCATAAATTAGCAATGGGTTCGCAGACGACACAATAGACATACCAAAACATAGATCTAGATCAATCAAAAGAAATATTTGTAAAAGGAAATCCCACTTCTTAGTCATGTTCTTTTATACTCATATACACACATCACGCTCTAGTCAAAATTGATAGACTAGGTACTTATTAAAGCTGTGTACGTAGTCACGTGGGTATAATAGTATTGTATAGTTACTATAAAATACTATTTTGTATATTTTGTATAAAATACTATTTTGTATTTTATTTTCATAGTTTTTTAACAATTAATAAAGACAGATTTAAAGATTATTTGGGTTTTAACCAAAAAATTAATTGCATCTTTTAACGAAAGCGTTTATTCATAAGAATGGAATTTTTTAACCGTTGCAAGTATCTCCGTTTTCACAAGTTTTGTTTTCATAAATCTAATTTTAATTAATTATATACCTACTTGATAGGCGTTTGCTATACCGTTGATATAAATATCATCAGACGTAAACCAAATTTTGTTTCTGACATTAATTGTTTGACTTGAGAAATAGTTTTTTTTATTCTGTATTCAGTTCAGTAAAGTAAATAAAATTGTAACAACGTATAAATCCATCTCAACTAGACTTGCCGTGTAATTGACATATTTATCGCTGGATAAACAACTTTGTACGAGCGTAAATTAGAATCTGATGCTTTCTAAATTTACACTTAATTTAGCATTTGCCAACGTTTTGCGGCTCGGCTAGAATAAGGCTGAAATAATTAAAAAAATTGCTCTCAAACTTCAACTTACAAAATAATAAATGAAATATATTCGAAACATTTGAAACATCAGAGTTTAATATATAAATAATAATGCTGGACAATCCACACAACATAATCTAGCCCAAGCTAAGCAGAGCTTGTGTTATGGGTACTAGAAGACTGACATACTTAATACATTACATAGATAGATATTTTTTATTATAAGTACAAATAAAATACACAGAACACCCGGAATAAATATTTGCTGATCGTACAATTATTTATCCCAAGGCGGGAATCGAACCCGCAACCTCCGCGTCGCAGGCGGACCTTTGCCCGCCGCGCCTCATCGGTCGTCAAAAAAGTTTAATTAAGTAAGTAGCCATATTTAAAAATCCAGTTTATAAAAACCGAGCGGAAAAATGTTCCTTTGCACCCACGTACAGAAGTCTCTTATTTTAGGGTTAAATACATTTAATTTAAAATGAAAAGAGCACTTCAAGTAGTTACGATACGATGACTATCCGATACGACCTTCATTAAAAGGGTTTCACTGTTTCTCTCCCATAAGAACTCTATAGAAATCATTTTATGATCATGTTTTGACACGCAGACGAAACGTGTCAATAGAGACAGTAAAACTGAATTACCTTCATCATACACAATGTACACGAGAGTCTGCGACATATTTTTTACTTTTTACGCTATAAAGATCGTAAGTGATAACCCTATGTCCTGCCACTAGTATCGTGCAATCTATCACCGATCATCGATATCGATAAATCCACGAGCCGAAGATGTTTGACCCCTGGCGGTGGGCACGATTTACCGATTAGAAAATGTATGCTAATATTGTAAGAATCGATATTTATAGTTGTAAGAAATGTGGGATCAAAAGGAACTTGCTAGTCTTGTTTGCGTATGCGTGACTGCGTGTGTGTTTACAAACAAAATTATGGATCAACTGTTTCCGTTTTACATAATTATGCATTTATTCATACACGAGGGTTTTGAGTTATAAATCTATGTTATAATCGGTTAAGTGCTACTAAATGTTAAATAAGTATTTCTCGATAAAATAAAGCTCGCATAACATTTGAATTCTGATCGTCTTAAAATTTTATTTAGCATCGACATAAGTATGATATCAAGTTAAATTAAGTCAATTGGTAGTTTACGAACCCAGCAGTAAGCACCTACTTACCTACTGAATAGTATTTAAATTCTCCCTCAGCTTCTTTTTAACATTTTAAACTTAACTTTTTAAACGTAAAGATTATGTAAATAAAAACAAAGTAAAAAGGCATTACCGAACGCATAATAAAATAACACCTTATTTCTCAACAAATGGCTAATTTAAATGATAAGAAGCGTTTAGTTAATCCGTTGAGTAATGTGGTGCTATCGATATTTAAATTAGTCGATAAGCTCATTATCGATACGGAATAAACTATCAATCCCTATTGCCTAATTCTCGGTAGGGTTACCGAGTTTATTTGACGAGTCCTGTTGTGTTGTGGGTATTGTGATAAGATAAGGGCACCCACGTACAAGTTAATTCATAAAATCAACGAACTATTTTGAACCTTATTTAGAACATGTTAAGGTTTTTGAGTGTAACTGGTTTGAATTATAAAATCACCAAAGCATTATCTGTGAAGAAATAAGGCTGATTTTCATGAAGATTTAGTATTGTCTTAGTTTTTAAAAAATGGCTTCCGTAATTTGGCCGAAAGAATGCATAACATGTTTTGAAAAACGTGCAGGGGCCTTATTCTCTATTGTATTGCAAACCACGCGCGTTACTTGGCTTAGGCAAAACAACGGGCGTGGAATCTGAAAAAAATGTATGGTTTAAGCTTTAGTTGTTATTCCCTACCGCGACACGGTACGGTTTGAACTGTCAACTAAACGTGTCGAAGTCTGCCGCGTTATGAAAACTATTCGTTTCAAAACGTGTCATGCGCGATTCGAATAATATAGATACAAATCAATCATTTTTGAAGTTTGCGTTCCAGAGGGCTTAGTCCGAGGTTGCATTTTAAAATTCCCTACTCTCGAGCCGACAGTCGTCTCTCGGATGTCCATATATTTTTGTATGGATATCCGAGAGACGACTCTCGGCTCGAGAGTAGGGAGTTTTAAAATGCAACCTCGGACTAAGCCCTCTGGAATGCGTTGTGACGTAGCACGGTTTGGGGAAGGAAAATAGAGAATAAGGCCCCTGTTTTTAAAGTCAAATGAATAAGTTAAGCTTTGATATAATAATGACAGTGTCTTGTCAGTAGGTACATTTATGAAAATTTTATTTATGTTCTAAAAAATCGTACCTACAAGCTCTGCTTAGTTTGGGACTAGAGTGTAATGTGTGAAATGTCCAAGAATATTATTATATTATAATCTAATGGATAAACTTTAAAGACAGAAATACCTACTCTATGTGACGAAACTAGATAATGCAAGAAAAAAAAATAAAAAAATAGGGGTGACTACTTTCTTACCCGACACGTTGACTCTAAGAGTCCAGTACACAACAGATTCAATTCTCACCGCTATATCTCTTAATTGCAGTTCCTTAGGAAATCATCAAAGTACCTAAATAAGTGATTATCTTGATAAAACAATTAAGGTTTTGATAAAAAAAAGCTCTACTGATACTTTTAATTTGACCTACTGTATAAACAGATGTTTGTATGTTTCTAATACCTTACTTAACTAAAAAAAATTATTTGCAGATACTTACATAATTTTTTTTAAACAATTACCAAATTATTTATTTTTGAAACATACTTACCTACTTACCTACATTAAACTATAATATAAGCCATGTCAAAAGATTACGATTACGTTAGTCAAAAAAATCTCATTAATATTTAGAAATAAAATCGTTTGTTTGAAAAAACTCAGTTCTTAGTAACCAGAATGTAGTAAGCTGATACTCAAGGATTTTTCTGAAAAAACTTTATTTTGTCTACGTAGTTATTATAAAATTAAATTCAACTAAATATCAAAGCTAGTTATAACTCTTTATAATTCCCGTTACATACAATTATAATGTCTCCATTTATAACATACAGGAATGGTTACATACAATAAACCATTGACTACAAAATTAATTCCACAACTAAACCCCCCGGGTAAGTAACGACCTCTCTTAGCGACAGTGCGAAACTGTTAGAAACATAACTTTCCCGCCACCCAGGCGCACTAGTGCCAACTTGATAAAATTAAAAATACGTTCTGCAAAAAGGTTTTGCGGTTTTGCCAATTGTGACAACATTATTGTATTAACTTGCAAATGAACAAAATATAAAAAAAAGTAAGTCACAGTTGTTTAGTTAAGTATCTAATTATTATGATTGTGTTTAATGATTTAGGTAACTAAAATATATTTTATTTTAGAGAATAGTATTCGTTAGTTTAGTAAACGTTTTGGACAATTTTATATTTAATTGCCTGTATACGTTATTCGTAAACCTACTTAGGTTTAGTATGTACTTGAAGATTTATAAAAAAAATATGCTTTGCTTACTGCTGTGGAGATTAAAAGCGTTGTGTGAAATGTTCATAAATATACATTAACTTATAAGGTCAGTGTGGGTAAGTCCGTCTGGGCCCTAAGTCCGTCTAGTGGCAATAACTTCCGTTTTTAAATAGCTAGAGCCATATAACTCGGTAGGTAAAACAGTATCATTGAGTTTGTTCGAACTAGGGATAATAGATGTCGCTAACATCTTAATGTTGGAAAAAATTTGACAACCAATTTTTTCCGCGAAATTAACTTGAAGTTGAAGTTTGACGTCTCGTCGAAAAACGAAAAAAAAGGTGTGAAATCTAAGGAGCTTTCTGAGTATCTGTGATAACGTAGGCCATTTACAGATTCGGGAATGTATATCTGGTGTCCGATTCAAAAATAACGCATTAGTTTCGTAATTATAACAAATAGAAAAAATCCAAGCTTCGAATGTTATAGTTGGGAAGTCCGTCTACTATACATAAGGCAAGTCCGTCATATGCCGGTCTTGCCTTAATTCCAGATATTGTCAACCTTTTTAGTAGTTTAAATTTTTATAATTATTTTATACTGTTTATTCAACTTGTAAGTATTATTCGCCTGTCTACGAAAGTGAACTCTTTTCAGGGTTGTTACAGCTTGCCTCTGTAAATCTAATCTATTTAAGTTTATTTTTCTGTATTTACTTTGTGTATAATAAATAATTAGGTGAAAGATGCACTGGTATGTTTGCAAGAGGACTAGCATCACCTATAGGTATTCTTTAAAAGTTTATAAATTGTGAATACATATTTTGGAAGCATGGAACTATCCAACCTTTTTTTCAGTTTCTGATTTTTTATACCTAACTCATGTAGCATGGCACATCATTTCGGACTTTGTGAACATTTATCGTTTTAACAAAGATCTGATTTAGAAAATTATCCCATACTCATTTATTTCGTACTGGCCGAAAGTGTTATAAATGTAGCTACAGATACGGCAATAGTTTGCCACACCATTTTTAAATTCATACATTACATTATTAACGATTACTTGTTTACAAATAAAGATTCTTGTGTATTGATTTGTATGTTATTGACAAAAAAAATCGTAAGTGGGTACTTTGTGAAAATGTTTACAACCACTGAAAGTACATCATCAGCAAAGATATGCCGGACTTACCCTTGATTTTAATAATTTTATTTTTCTTTAAAAGTATACCTTATAGTCACACGTTTAAAACACGTATTTCAACGGCAGCTTTTCATCATTTATCGATAAGGTTTTCATACATATTGGCTCACTAGTTACGATTTTATTGCTACTAGACGGACTTGCCTCAAACTGGTTGGGAAGTCCGTCTAAATGCCTACTTTACAAAAAAATGCTATAAATCTGAAGACAATCACAATTAACCCTGCTTTTAGATAGATATAGAAAGATAAATGTAATACCAATGTTTTCCGACTACTTAAAGTAACTAATAAATTTTATTTCTATTTTTAAAGTTAAATTGAAATTCAATTTAAGAAAACTATGCCGGACTTGCCCACACTGACCTTACTTAGATTTAGTATGTAGGTACTTATGTACCTACTTGGAGATATATATAAAAAATGCTCGGAGTGGAGCTAAAAAGCGTTGGAAATGTTCATGAATATACATTAATGATATAAATTAGGAAGGACGCAGACACTAGCTTATCTACCAGGTTCTTAGGTAATAGAAATTTCTACAAGTTGAGGCCACCATAGCAATATCGGACCCCGCAGCGCTTCCGCCATGGGTGGCAATAATACTTACTACCGTTGACACTGCTGGTTGACCACTGAATCTTACACGATAATTATTATCCTGCGATGAGAGCTTTGAGTTATAAAAATTGCTGGTTGTCGTGTGAATTCGATGGGGTTATACAACCTTTAAGGGTGTGCGCACACCAAAGACTGTCGTAAGACTTTATTTACTTACATACGTACAGAGTTTTTAGGTCACTCTTTACCTTATACTCATAGTTTAACGTCAAGTCACGACTTTAAGAGGTATTGTCGTCGGTGTGCGCTTTCGCTAAAACTTGATTGTGAAATATTTGATTTCAAATGAGTAGACATTTTTTTTTATTTTTACCCAAAAATATATTTTACTGAACATGCAATCTAAAAAAATCTAGTTAAATAAATATAACCTACCAAAATTATATAATATTACTTTCAGTCTAGACAATAACACATTCATTATCACAATTTAAGTGCATCCCATCTACTTTGAGACCCTTTAAGTAATTTGTTCCATAATGCTTCCGACAGCAGATGAGTCAAGCTATTGTTTCAAAGATATAACCCGTTTAGTTTTAATGTACACTATTAAATTTGTGTTTACGATTATTAAAGTAGCCATTTTGTAGTGTGGACTTGTAAATTGATCTCCTGAGGGGATTTAAATGATGTGAAATATAACAATTGATATCTGATCTTCGATGTTGAGAACTAGAATCGAAGATATTATCGTTGTGATCGGTTTATTGGTAAAGTTATTTGTAGTTCGTGTTGATTTACGTATCATTTTTGATCCTCAATACTAAACCTAATAGGTTATAAAACTAAAATTATAAAACTAAGTTTTTTTCAACAAATATAAATTTATTCACATACAAACTTACGACTATTACAGTATTTACAAAATGTTTATTGGCATAAGTATAAAATACATAAGAAACAGTTGAGCTACAGACCAAATTATTAACAGGATATTTTACATGATTTTAAATCAGCAAAATGAGGTCTTAAGTATAAATTTCTATAAGAACTATAGTTGAATGCATCTTGTCAAATAAGTGGTACAAAAGCAACATGTGCCGCTACCAACCTACCATGCAGTCCATGCAGAGGCTAAACGACTTCCGATAGAACAAATTGCCAACATCATAAATCATACAATAATATTCGCCCACTGCAGGGTCTGCAGGTCACAAACCATCGCAGATTGAATTTAATGCTCCAATAAGCCACGTCTTGGACAATTTAACCGCCATTAGAACACCCTACAGCGATTCACTTATAAATATTTATGAATAAGCCAATTTGTACTGCCAGTTCGCCAGTTCCAAGCACCTGGTTGTTAACCATAACGGCGTTCTGTCTAGGGGCAATACTGTTATCCAAAAAGGGAGGCCCCTTTAAATATTGGCATTGTAGGCAACTCCTTTTACGATGAAAATAAAGGGAGTTTCTAATTTGTTGTAGGTATTTATTGATACGATAAATTATAGCTGCTCGAAATATTTGTTTATTTGGGTTGCACGATCAATACTTATCATGACTTTCTCTATTGTTCCAGAAGGATCTCTCGGACGATTGCGTGTTCGAGGAACACATGGAGGAAAACAACTACAACACGTACTCGCGAATACGCAACGGGAAGAAAACCTTCTTGGCGCTCGCCAATAATGGCAAAGCGAGGCGGACGCAGATCCCAATAGCCCGGGAACATCTCGGGAACCTTTCAGCCTACGCGCTGACGCTAACGAAGCCAGCCCTATGGAGCGGGCCCAACCAGGCGCACTGCTCGCCGCGACGGCATCGCGGCAAAATGAAGCGGCCGCCGCCCAGGCACAGAAACTGCATGCTTCGAGTGCAAAAACAAAACTCGAGGCATAAAAGAAAGCACAAAAAAGCCAACGGTCCGAAGAAGAAGCGACATCCGAAATCGAGAAGAAAACATGAGAACGGAACTACGACGACGACCGAGGTGACGTGGGACGAGTCGACGATGTCGACTATGTCGACGACGACCGATTCCGAGTTTTTTCGGTCGGCGACCGCGCTGGAGGCGGTCGGACGCGCGTGAGTCGGACACTGGTCGCGGTCGGGGCAGCCGTCGCGCTTGCGCACTAGCACCGTTCCACACTTACACGTGCAAGAATCTCTGTATCATTCCTATTATTTAGTGATGTTCTTATGGGTCTGCTCGCGAATCGTTCAAGTAGCATTGCTCTCTCGCGGTTTTGGTCAACTAACTGGTCACGCGGTGTTTGATAAATTCTATATCGATTGCATGTATCGGCCAAAGTTAAACCAATCCGCTTTTCTTCACTCTTCCTTTGTAGTAAGTATGAAAGAAATACTCATTCATCGAGTGTCAGCGTTTGATGAAACAAATATGATATTATGTCAACCAAAGCTACTGAAATTATCTATCTCATTTTGTGTATTCCTAGTTCGCTTTAACGTAGGTTTATCGGCATGATTCCAATCGTTAGTTACTGTTACACGTAGACGATTATTAAATATACGTAGGACGAGTAAATAAAATATTTTTGATGTTTTCAAGTCGAGATTATCGTTGGGTAAGGTGGAACTGTGTTAGGAGAAAGACAACGATTTCTGTCAATTAAAATTTAGCCTAAATACATATCGTTTCGGAATCGATTTCTTATAACTTTAATAAATAATTGGACTTAATTTTCATCGACTTTCAAATTCTTTTTTATCTTAACCGCCAGTTTAGTGGAACAAGCTGTTCGTGTTAAAAGCTTAGAAGATTATTTTTCCATATTAATTGAAATGTCCTAGAAAGTTGTATTTAAAATGAATTGTAATGAATTTTAATAAGATCATTGTATTATCCGCGACTTTATGACCGAACAAAGCTCAGTATCTCTACCATGAGTTTTACTATACTGTATTTACTATACTCGCTAGCGTCTGTAGTTAAAAAAATGTATGAAGATTTGTACAGCGCCTCTAGCGGATAGTTGGGTACTGGTACGTGTCAGTTAACATTTTACAACAGAGGGCGTTCCGAAACGCGTATGTATTAGTTGGTATGCGTGGAGGTGTAATTTCTTAAGAAATTGACTGAAAATTGGACTGAGTAAGTTAGTGTTGGTTTCGGCCTAGGCTATGATAAGGTACTCGTAGTGCGGCGGACGGCTTGCTTCTATTTAACTCTAAGTTTAATCGATTAGCACAAACGAGCGATCTAGTATATCACATTCTTATATCAAGTAAGTTTAGATACAAAATATAAATCTGCTAAGATCAATCCAAATCGAAACGGAACAAAAATCGATAAATAATCGATATATTTCACGCAATTGCAGTATTTCACCGTTTCAATACAAGATCGCTTGTTTCGTCAAAAACTGTAGCGACTAAATTAAAACAACGCAGTGACTAGTGTGTAGTTTTAAAACGAGTATCTAATTTGTAAATCTATTTATTTTCCATAGAGAAAGTCGTATTTTGTTAACGTTTTAGTTGATGTTTTTATAATTATTATTCTCTCGCCCCCTGTAGGTTCCAACCGAATGTAGATAAGTAGGATTTCATACGCTTGTACTTATAGTGAGCCAATTTATGTGTATTATATTTTTAAGTCCTTTCGGTAACAATATTGTGACGTGTAGGAAGTTTTGTATAGTGTGTATGAATGCATTTGCAAATATTGTAATTGAATGGAGTTTTTACATTCTCTTCACACCCCTCGCAATTTTTATAATCTGTGTAAAGTGTAGCTGCTATCTTGGGAATTAGTCAGCGAACACTACAATAGTACAATAATTTGGTGAATTAAAATACATATAACAGAGGGCTTAGTCCGAGGTTGCATTTTAAAACCCCCTACTCTCGAGCCGAGAGTCGTCTCTCGGATTTCCATACAAAAATATGAGTAAGTATATCCGAGATACGACTTTCGGCTCGCGACTAGGGTGTTTTGCAAATGCAACCTCGGACTAAGCTCTGAGACTTGCTACGGCCCATTTTCATTTTTCGTAGATATGTAGTTCAAGATTTTCGTCGGGCTGGCACCTACGATATCTACATAATAATTTCGTAGTTCATATAGTTTCGTAGTATTAATTGGTTGGTAGCACTGGAATCATTATTTTTTCATAAAAAGAGCACAGAAACTTAGTGATGTTCGCTGAATACGAATTCAAGAATGATAATTGATGTAAATATGTATGTATGTATTTGCAGCAAGCTATTTAGATGAATATCTACATGAGTATGATGATGTTTATTTATATTATTGTAATGTACATTAGTTTCCACGAAAAATGTATAGAATCCCGTACATTCACGCATTTAAATACTTTAACGGTTTAGCTTATTGAATAAATTGACAGTGAAAGGGATTCTTTGCAGTTTTCGTCGCAGTCAGTAAATTATTCGTTAGACATCTTGATTCGTTGTAAATTATACTTACCAAGTTATTTTAGTAGCAGTATTTTGGCTTGTAATATCGTGTACCTTCTTTCTCAGTTGCAGTATCCTGGTAGTAGTGTAGTTTTTTTACTTAGATTTGAATTCAGTTTGTAGAAACTGTAAAAATGATCCGTATGTAGACGAGTTGTAATGGCTTATTAGGCAAACTCCCAAATCGGTGCGAATGGCTCTGTTTTCATAATTTATTACAATATTTAATACCCAACAGGGTGAACTATTCAATTTTAACAATGGCAATGATTGACCAATCACCTTGATCAAGTTGTCAAAAATTTACTTTATGGTACCTTGAGTACCCAGCAGAAAAAATACTTAAAAGTTTAATTCAGTAAAAACAAACTTTATCTACAATTTGTGTTGGTTATCAATTAGTAGGTATAGTAATTTATAGTGCATTTATAAACCAGTATGCAAGTTAAAATCTATCAGTATCTAAAACCTTGAGGTCGATAAGTACGAGTGTACTTGACGAACTAGCGTAAAACGTGAATCGCCACGATCACGATACGATCTGTCAACTACTTTTACACAATCAGCCATACAACATTTAGCGCGCTAGCTCTCTTAGCATTCTGCCATTTGGATGGTGTGGGTAAAGCTCGCTTTACGATTACACATTTACCTACTGTAGCAGTTTGTGCGTTTGCCTAATTTAGCATCGATGCTGGTGTAAAAATATGAATGTAAAATATGATAGCCCAAGTGCCATAGCCCGATCGGGTCAGCCTACCGATTCAACGCATAAATGTAAGTTCTTATACCTTACCGATATAGATGTCAAATTCCTAAAATATATCGAGGACAGGGGATGTTTTAAATAATGAATTTATTATTGTAAATAGTTACATTACATTACAAAACAAGATTTAAATTATTTTTACTTATGTATAATTTGAGCATTTCGGGAAATCCATTACCTTATACGCTTATTTTCGTTAATCATAATTTACCAATACATAAAAAAAAAACAAAAATTGTATTTATGTATATTTATCTCTGCTTAACTATTTTTCACGAAATGCTCAACTGTCACAGAAACTCAGACCAGTAGCTCTACCATGAGTTTTTACATTCTAAACTCGCTAGCGTCTGTAGTTAAAAAAATGTATGAAGATTTGTACAGCGCCTCTAGCGGATAGTTAGGTACTAAAATTTGTAATATGTACTAATATTTACGTAACTACTGTAGTAAAGTCAGGCGATTTTACTGTGACAACTCATGGTAGAGGTACAGTAATTTTTGTCAATGGCTGCGAGGTACTTCCCCTATTCCTCAATGAGATAAACCTAATTATAAGAAAGTAACGAAGAGACAAACAGTATTACTTAATTAATTTCAATACATGCTACAAAATAGTGTTTACCTATTTAATAAATGTTCGTGTTTTAACTAGTGCATTTTTAACTGTATGTAAAATTAAATTCAAACTTACGTAATTAAATTAAAATTACCTTTATCTAATCATTTTGAATGCTTACAAAATTAAACTTGTACCTACCTACCTGCCTACACAAATGTGTATATTCTCTACCCAGCTACTATTTATATTTAAAATCTATATAGTAGGTATGGTACCTACCACCATCATTAAGATTGATATAAACTTTTCGACAATAACCTTTTACAGCCTCTTGTACCGACAAATAAAACTGATTCTGTAAAAAACTCTGTGTTTATTTTACCCAATTTTATCTATTATATTTTCACTATAGCCAACCACAATCTTGTGTTTTAAGAGTAAAAATACTAGACCGTTAAAAACACCCCTATGAAAGAAATAGGTACACTAGAATTATTGCTTTTAATAATAAAGACAGTTGAAATTGATGAAAGTCTATTTAGTTTGTGAACTGATAACAAAACTTTTAAAAAATCCCGCCGGATATTAATCCATTTTTACATAACTGGGTAAAAGTCATTCTGTATTTTTTTTGGAAGTTGGTAGTAAAAGCACTTGTTTGATAAAACTTAAAAATGGAGTTAAGTAATTATATAAATAGAAAGTCCATTCCTTAGTTTAGGTACTCAGCTTTAGGTTAAAATTCCCAAATCTCTGTGCCTGCTTTAAAATAGGATACCTACAGTGAAGTATGTCTGAGACGCTCTTTGGGTATTTAGTATTTATTTATAAATGAGGTAACATTACAAATGGGTGGATTAGTCATGCCATGACTATGAGAGTTTACAAAGTTACAGAGCGTAGTCCTCAGTCGAACTAGTCTCAAGTCTGGAGATTTTTTTATGGAGTAAAACCCAGACTCTAGCGATTGTCGATTGTCGGTCATTGAGATATTTGACATTTGATTGACGCAATAATTGACTTTGACATTTTTTTTTCGGTCATGTCAGGCGTCCACAGATATGGGAACATCAGAGAACTTTATAAAAGTTTGATTGCGCACCTGCGCCGCTGCTTGCTTCACGCCGTCGCTCGTCGGTCGTCATCCGAACGGAATTTCATCGCTTGCTCGATGTTTTTACTACTCGATCCATGATGCGATAAGTCGATCGTCGCCATTTTGTCCCACCCGCGTTCAATTCAACTCAACTCGTGTGATATTTTCGATTCGATTCTCAAAATAATCGCTGATCAATTGAATATTTTGGCGGCAAATTATTGTATTTGCGAGATTTATTATGAAGAAAGTATCGTCTCCTGTGTGGAGGTTCTTCGAAAGAATCTTTGATAATCAAAGATGCGTTGCTGTGGTGTGCAAATTGTGTGAAAACCAATATAAATTCTTTGGAAATACCACTAATTTGCGAGTGCATTTGACGAACAAACATCCTATCCAATGGGAATTGTCGGAGAGTGGAAATTTGGATGATTCCGCAATCAAAAATACTCCGGATCTTAACGAAGAACCTAATACTACAAAAAAAAGGAAGTACACACCAAGGATTACTGTGCCAAAAGTAGGTTATTTAATTCCTTTCATTTGTAAATCAATTTATTTAGTCAGTATTTTTGTGGTTTATTGATACGTATTTAGAGCACACTTTTGAATAAAACTCGATTTTGATCGAATCAATAAATCGATTATCATCTTCGATTTCCCCTTGATCTCAAAGTATCGTTCCAATCTACAACAAAAAAGTAGCAGGTATATTGAGTGCTAATAAACAATGTGGTACAGCTTAAATTACTCTTCTGAAAGGATAAGCATTGGCATCACTTTCAGAACAACCTAATAAGCTCTCTGTTAGCATTAGATAGCATCTAATAGCTATCACGCTAGGTCTGTATTATCTAGATAGTAACTGGGTTTATTTGAAACTTGTGAGTTCTTTTTAAGTTCTCTTGAACCATTGTCTAAACTAAAGTTTTAAAATCAAAATAGTGCTAACTTAAAAGTTGAATTCATCATAGAATTCCAAATGTGATGGACATTAAGTTACAAAAAACGTTCTGTTTATATATGTACTTCAAATTGTCTATCTTTGTTTCAGATAGAAACTGTTAAATCAGCTAGTGATTCTGACCAGGATGACGAGTCAACCACATTGAACATGGTCCGTCAAATGCACGGAGATGACAACTCAGCCGAAGAATGGTTAGACGAAGACCCTTACCAAATAACCCACATAGAAACATTTGAACCCAAATCAAAGCGGAGCCGTAAAATCAAGTATCGCAAGATCAAGCGAGAAGTGCAGTCCCCAATTGACTTACCCGGCTTCTATGTAGCACCAAAACCCGAAAAACTAATCTATGAAGAACCCCAGCAAAGAAAAGATGAGTATTCCATCTTTGGAGAGTATGTAGCAAACAAATTGAGAAAGATTAAGACGCCTCGAACTCGTGGAAACTTACAGCAATTAATAACTACACTTATGTGGCAAGCGGAGTATGGAATGTATGATAGTGCAGAAGCTGTGAAACGAGTGCTCATGATATCAATAACACCCGAAGACATAGATACATCAAAAAATAATGCTGAGTTCGAACAGGCCGCAACTATGGAAACTGTCATAGATACGACAGAACTAAGCCAATGTAATGAAGAAGTAGAGGAGCATTTTGTACAATAAATTGGTGAAAATAGGGTTTGACTCATGAGGTGTTAATGTGAAGTGCACACATGTGTATAATGCTTACAAAGTTATAAAATAGTCATTTGAATTGAAAAAAATATGTTAATTAAAAGAGATAAGTATGGTAGTAATCAAAAAATGCTTTTTTTTTTTAATTTAAAAAGTTCATTATCCTGGAAGTTTTGCTAAATCAATTAATTAATTAGAGAAGTTATACATTACCACCAAGTATAATTATTTGTAAATTAAATCTTTGGGTATGTAAGTAATCTTAAAATGCTTTTTTAAAAAAATTAAAAAAGTTCATTATCTTGGAAGTTTTGCTAAATCAATTAATTCATTAGAGAAGTTATACATTACCACCAAGTATAATTATTTGTAAATTAAATCTTTGTGTGGCCATTCTTACAATAATAAAGTTTTGGAACCTAGTCAAACAATATTTCATTTCATTAGATGTTAAAAATGACAACTAAATTTTAATAATCACATATTGAGCTTTGCGATGAGCCTCACATCCTCATTTGCATTGCTGTTCCGATTTGGATGACAATTGAAATGACCTGAATTTTATACATTTTTTTATGCTATCAAGGTAAAATCAAGGCTGAAAGTCTCTTTGGTAAATGGTAACCTAGCTATCTGGATTTGAAAAAAAAGCGGTATAGTTTTTTATTACACCACGCTATCTAAACCAGCAGTTAACTCTGCATTTAGCATGGTCGCTAGTTTAATCGTTTATTATAATTAAATGTGATGTCATTCCTACTCATTTGTACATGACAAAGTCCTGAAGTCATCACTACTTATTGCTTAGATTTAGAGACTGCATAGCTTAATGACCATAAAGAACATGGGCGGTCCTTTGAGATATGGATCTGCTGTCAAACAACTGAAACAAGAGTAAGTATTTAGTTGCTGAATTGTAGACGCATAGGACGCCTCGCTTATAGAACTATGTTTAATTAAAGTGACCATTTTAAATTCAATACACTTTGCGATTTAAGGGATAAGGGCAGGGAAATGATGACACTTTGCGGTCAAAAAATAATGGAAATGTGAAACATTCAGAATTAGTAGGATTTTAATAAAAATGTGCTACTCTCTAATTTATCTGGGTTTTCAATGTTTCGCAATGGTTTTCGCGCGCATGCGCTTTTGACAGGCCAAAAACTCTATCTTCTTCACACCCATGTAAATTCGTAGTACTTTCAGACACTATAATCTTTTATCTCTTTCTTTCGCATCTGTCACTTTACCGGTCAATCAGTTTCAACATGGCTGCGTTAGGCAGATCTTCTAGCAAATTAGTCAGAAAAGTGCAATTTTCACATAATATCAATCGTAGTTTTAGTAATATAAAGCTAGGAAATCAAACAAACAAAGTTTTTACAACATGCGCGTGTGTTTTCGGCGGCGGTCTGGCGTTTTATGCGGCGCAATCTTACGGAAGAAGAAACACCGTCTTCGCGTTGAAAGCAAAGGTAACCATTTTATAAACATTTATGTCAGAAACAAGTACTAGATAGCATTAATCTTGCTACCATTAGTTGCAGCAAGTGTTTTGCTTACAGGAAAACCGCTGCTTACGTCATTATTATCCTTATGAACCTCGGCAAGGTAGCATTATCTCAGCGATGCGCGTTTGTTTATAAATAGCATGTGGTTTTGGCGCTTTTGCGCGTGTGATGATGATAATGACTGGGTATCATGTCAGCATCGGTTGACTATTCTTTGTCAAGGTTAAGGTTATAGGTCTTGCATATTTTAAACTTATTATCAGACGAAGTGGAGCGTTTGTTGATTAGGCTGTATGAATTTGTAAATAACAAAAAGCTGTCATTATTTGTCACATGCTGAAGACTATTTAGATGTTGCTTGTAGTAAAATTTTAAGGATTTTACATTCATTTTGTGCAAAATTCAGGTCCTCTATGGTGTATATTTTTCACCCTATTTCAATTTGTGATTCAAATTTGTTCATTCAAAAAAGTACTGCCATACAGTACAACCGTTGTATCTACATATTTTTGTCCCGAAGTAAACTTTCCTATTCAGGTTTGAGTATGGGTGTCAGTGAAATTATACCTCACATGACATATAATACATGTATGTCTCAGATTATTGGGTGTGGTGAATAGTCTGTCAAGGCACATTCTAGATGGACAAACTATGGGAGAATATGCTTTTTATAGACATAGGCTACCATCGTTAAGGAAATATCACCTCATGTTATACACATATGATTGTGTAAAGATTGTTTCATAGAATACATTACCCGGACACAGAACGAATATTTATGTTCATCACACAAATATTTGCTCTGGATGGGGATTGAACCCATGACACACAGCATGAGGCAGAGCTATTACGAATTGAGCTGTGATGCCTGTCAAAAAACTGAAAAAACTAAAAAAAAATTGTTTCCTATAAGTAATTCCTTTTTATTTGAAAATATCACGGTTTTGAACATAGTTTTCATTATAAACGGGATATTTAAATATCGGGAAATAATCAGACTCACAAATCATGGTAAATATCCCGTTAATAATGAAAACTAAATGCTTTTTGTATGTCTTTCTAATCAATGTCACAGATTTTTCCTCAACGCTATTTATCTATCACCTCACGTAGACAATAGCTGAATCTTATCCTGTTTGTGTCATATATTTATTCATAGAATGCCATTTCCTTACAGTCAAGGCAAATATAAGCAAGCACCTAAAACCCGAGCATGACACACACTAGAGCCAGGTACTATATTTTTATTAATGTGATATGTTCAATTCATACATAAATTTTAATAAACTGTATCCAAACAATTAGTTAAGTATGTCTATGGTTTTTACCAACATGTAAAACGGTACTACACTTAGCATTGAGATGTCAATAACTCCAATAAAATCAGTCCACAAAATAGTGTTTTTTATATAAAACCAAAACTTCTTCTTCTGTCTTGTACATGATACACATACATTACACATCTTTTTACCTTAAGAGTTAAACTGAACCCCATTACATGGGTTAAGAGAGTTGGAATTTTCTGTTGCCAACAAGGTATTTATAAAAAGCAGAATAAAATACATAAGGGTTTTACTTATTTATTAATAGGCAATACCAACAGAATACAGAGTTAACATTTATAATAAATGCTTATAAAAAAACTAAATGAAGGAATACAAAATGAGATTTCAATAAAATAAACCTATGAACTATCTAACGAATCAAACTTGAAATTATTACTTAAACTTAACCTAAACTTAATCAACAGCTTTATGCTTTCATACTAATACATGAATTTTTGTACCAATCCTTCTCGAGTCTGATTCACACTTGGCCAGTGTTTTTAGTTTAAAACTATTGGAGGTACTCGCATATGTTGCAATGACATGGTATGCCAAAGTGGCGCTCTACAGGACAATTTTAAAAAAAACCTACATTGAATACCTCTGAGACCGTTTGGTGGTCCTGGGGCGATCCCAACGTCAGTTTCGTCGAAATAAAATATTCAGAAGCATGCGTTATTCCATGCAGAAAGTCGTTGGTCGTATATAGCTACTGATACAATACGTTAGTGCCGCCCTAAACGGCAGTAGGCATATAATCATGCCATGTGTCTCGCCTAAATGTATATGATGACATCTACACATTGACTATGAATTAAACCACAAACGGCATGACATGGATGATGATTGAAGAATAGGTGGACGTGACCATCATCATAGAATCATGGCGCGAAATCATCGAAAAGCTTAGTCATTCGCTGATTAATTGATGACTATGATAGTTCAGCTCTGAGAATAGGCAGCATGAAAGGACAATGAATGGTGAAAATACGGGCACATGATGCTAGCGGATGCCAAAACTAATTTATGTGACGTTCAACGAACCGCGACTTCGTTATGGTGGGTGTTCTAAATTATCATTTTAGTTGTGATGATACATCAAAGTTTCAGGGGGATAGCACTTGAAATGTGCTTGTTTTAGGGATTAAGAAACTGTAATAGTACGAGATCCGGCTGCAGGTTTACTGCGCTCATCGGTATTTTGCTGAAAACCGATTTTTTATGTATATTTATAATTAGGAGAATAAAATATATTTATCATGTTGCCTATCAAAATTTGGCCGCCAGTATTTTTAATTAAATTATTTTTAATAGATTTTTGGGAAAAAATATCGTTCACTTGTTTTTTTAAGTGAAATAACGTCTACATCATGGCAATTTATATGAATATAACTTTTATCCTGAAAAATAAGGTTAAAGTTACAAAATTACTTAAATATCATATTTGACATCACTATGGCAAATAAATAGGCACTCTGTAATGTAATGTTTCACGTAATGTTTAAAATAAATTAGATCTGTTTGTTGTAGGTATATCTCGTAGTTAAATTACTTGACCATGAATGTATGTAGTGTGCCTCATTGCTATACAAAACATAAAATAAATTGCAAATAATAAATTAGTAGGCTCACTGTGTGTGATATCTAGCATCTGGGTCAGGCCACCGCAGGATCTTTCCGACTGAATTATGGATGAGAATAACAATGAAATGAAATATTTGACGGTTTCCTGTATAGCCTCCATTTGAATTTACTTCTAGATCAACGATCTATTTATATTTATGAAATTGTTATCGTCTAGACTTTGTATAGGTGACATTTTACTATTATTAGCTAGCATATATCGAATTCTTTTCAAGGCATAAGTGTGGAATCGTAGTTTCTTTATACTTTTTTTTATATTTATGTACATAGGAGATGGTAAGACGTGAACGAAAGGAAAAACTTCAGGCTGTTAGACGAAAAATAATCTTGGATTTTTTACTAATACAGTATAATACATATAAGTAGGTACTTAGGGGGAAGTCCCCCAGTGACGGACACTTAAGGTTTTTAAACAATAAAAAAAAACTGTTTCGTCAAATAAAGCTTTATTAATGAAATTATTCTTATAACAAAACATAAAATCAAATTAGATTAACAAAACTTATAACTCTGCTTAAATACAAAAACAATCTTGAATCAAACTTTGACAAAAAAAACCGAGTCTCAAAAAATGGCACCTAGTACCGGACGGACTTTACTTCAAACCCTTGGTACCGGAAATCTTCAACCCATCGTACATCGATCGCATATGTAGCATTCTGAACATTCAGGGATATCTTCACATGCTTCATGTGCCCATCCATGGCAGCTGGAGCACTGTATCCAGTCTTCACCATGATCCTCTAAGCAAACTACGCAAATAGTTCTCGTGTTCGATGTTTCAGCCAACGATGTCTTTTTCTTTGCTTTATTTCCACTATTCCCTTTGGCTTTTACCTACTCTTTTGGTCTGTTTCCCTTTCTCTTTCATTGCTGTCCTAAATTTATTGTATGAAAAATATGTTTTTTTTTGTGTCCGATTTTAGGGAAAGCTTTTGTGTCCGGTACTAGGGGCTAGAGAATACTTTAATTAATTGTCGTATACAAAAACTGCTATGGAATTCGACAAAAAAGATTACAAATTTTGGATATGTATTAACTACGAAATAAAATAACAATTATCAAAACTACATAAACTAAAAACCATTGTAGTTATACTCACGTGAATCTTACGCGATGCAATGTATTCCCGCCAAAATCAGCAATAATCGTTCCCACCGAGGCGTTGCGCGACCCAGGCGACCCGCGACCCGCGACCGTGTATTGTAACGTTCCCCCGCGCCCCTATCACCCGCTTTTTAAACAAACGCGTTGCGACTTTTCGAGATTTTCGAGTGTCCGATTTTAGGTGCCGTCCGGCGTTACGGGACTTCCCCCTATGTATGTTTATCTCTTATTGTCCTGAGGCGCAAGTTGTGCTCAAAAGGGTTGTTTGTTCTTATTTCAACAGTATACCTACATTGTTCAGCGTCATCGCGTAAAAAAAAAAATGTATTGAGAGATGAATAGATAAAATAAATAGGTAAATATTCAGGAATTGAATACAATGACATCACGCTTGAGTCCCAAACTAAGCAAAAAGATAGATTCATTGCTCCATGTTGGTTACAGTAAGACCTATATATTACAATGTGATCCTTACATAAATTCAAAAACAGTGTTATTAATTACAATTCCAAAATATAAGAATTATTATAAAAAAGATTTATAAAATCGTTCAATCAAGACCAAAAAGCATTTGAGATAACGTCTGCTATGTGAAACGAGCCGTAGCATAGCAAAACGATGCGATTGTTGATCGATTAACTATTTATTTTATCATAATTATACGTCTTATTAATATTATAAACGCGAAAGTTTGTATGGACGATATGTGGATGTATGAATGTTTGTTACTCTTTCACACTTATATTTTAATGAACTTAACAGTAGCTTATACATCAGGATAACACATATTTTAAAAAGATATCGTGTGTTCAAAATATAACAAAGTCGCGGCACCATAGTCAAACATATTATTTATATAGGAATATTATGGAATAGATTTTATTTCCGATAAAGTTGACTAGCCTATTGACTTAGTTAAGCTTAGATATGATTTTTCCAGGAAAAGTTAACCGCTTAACATCGTTGGGTCCTTGTTCCATCGATTTTCTCATAATAAAAAACTTAAAAGAGAATAGTGATACTACACGTTTTAGCCTTCCACAATGCACTTGCATTTCGTTTTGTCCTGTCGGGTGTAGGTACTACTTTTTTCTTGTAAAATGATACTACTACACTGTTTGCGAGACAGTATACCGAGGTTAGTAATGGTTTGAAATTGGATGGCGTTGTCGATTTATTCATTTACTTTTGGAGCTCAAAGAACAGACTTAATATTATCATTATACCTACTGTAAATTAGCCACGACAACGGGGGAAAGATTTGGATTAAACTTAAACGTAATTAGGATTAACATAGGCCACTTTTTATCACGAATTAATTACAAGATTTACAAGAAAAGGATAATTGACTTGCCTGTTGCTACCGCAAAGCAGTGATGCTGTTTTTCGGTTTGGGATGAGTTCCGGTGCGATTACAGACACAGAAACATATGTCTCAGAAAGACGCTTAGAACATGTCTCCGAGTTTTGTCTCAAATCCTACATCAGCAATGGATTTATTCGTGAGGTAATACATTGTTATAGGCAATGGCTACTTATTGAAATCAGGGGGTGATTACGAATAAATTTGACAATCGTAAACGTAACGTAGCTTATTCAATTCACATTCGACAGAGGAAGCGTTGCGGTCGTCGCGCAGTGTGAATCGAATACACTTACTGCGATACGATACGATACATTTACTTTACGATTGTCACATTTATTCGTGCTCACCACTCAGGTCAGCTACACGCAAAAGTATAAAAAATCTTTCGCGATTTTAAAGCCTAGAAAAACCGACAAGAAACTATAAGGTATGTAGGTTTTTAAAAGAAGGAACGAAAGTGATACACATTCATATTATTGAACTTCTGAACTACTGCGGCTATAAATTTCAATTAACATGAATCAAAACGTTTTGGTTATGTATGATCAATTGTTTTGAACTATTTGTATCTATTTTAGACAATTAGTGATCTCATTCGCGGAGCGTGGGTCAGGGTTACTATTATTTATTTATTATTGGGTTTTTCTAACTAGCCTAAATCGTCGCACTGCTGGGCAAAGGCCTCCCCCAAACCCTTCCACTTCATGGTTGTATTAATATATTTTATTTTGAGGGTTTTATATACGTCGTCGTTTGTTTAAGCAAACAAAAAATGTTGCAAAAATCTACAGAAGGCGAAATGAACATGGGATTCTATTAGATATGACTAGAGAAGTGTTGAGATCATGTGTTTTTCATATGTATAAAACATAAAACCATCAAACTTACGACTACCTATTACAGTATTTCCAAAATGTATTCAATACATAAGAAATAGTTGAGCTATCTGCAGTCCGTTGCAAACGATCTATAGTCTGATTCAAATCACTGTAAAATAAATACTTATATTAAATTTAATGCCAGTGGTGCTCCACTGTCACTACATTAACGGCCGGTTTCTGGAAATCCAAATCACGATTGATCCGAGTTTGACACATAGGTAGTAATTATGTATTTGATTTTTTCGTTGATCATCGTTCGAGAAACCGGCCGTAAAATGTTATCACAACATCACATGATTGTAGAACACGAAGTCATTCTATAATGGAGATACAAAGGAATCTCGGAAACTCGATCGCCCTTTTGAGAATATTCAATTAATAGTCTGAAACAGTACGGTAACATAACACTCAGCCAAGATCATATCAGACTCACGATTTAAAGTAAATCAGTGGATGCCATTCAACCCTGAATTGTCACCCCTTAAGTGCAGGGTGATTCTCAGAACGGACCACCTACGATGCCCATTGATCTAGTTCCATAACTTTGCTGGTCATTGCCTTTTTTGTAGCACCCTGTATAGTTTATGATGGCTCGGCGATTATAATGACATAATTTGTTGTCATCTTTTGTTGTTAGGTTATGTGAATGGGTTCTATTGGTTTTGTTGTTTATACATATAAATTTTGGTTTTGAATGTAGAATAAAAAATGCGGTTAATTTAGTGTATCCGTTAAGTAAATGAATGACCAAAGAAAAACTAAATCGGGTTTTATTGAATCTGAATTTGAAGGAACTCAAGTTTCTGGCCGATGCCAGTTCCATCTTATTCTCTGTAAGTACGCTTAATCAGTGTATTTAATAAGTCCAGCAGCATCTGAGTTGGGTGCTAACACGCTCTGCAAAATGTACTCATTGAACCAATTTAAATCATAAGCTTACCTCAATTCTTCCCTTATCGATGCGCTCCGCTTAGCACCGCTCATTTCGCAATTCGGGTTGTCAGCTAGTTTCAGGAACACTGCGCGATTACGCTGTACCATTCGGCTATCGAGCTGGCGTTTGGCACTCAATGTGAATCGATTGTAACATTTATTCGTGCTCACCTCTCTACAAATAGTCCGGACCGAGTAATGTTATTTCCATTAGCAAAGTAGTGGCCTACGTTTTTCCACAACTTTTCACCCCACATTCATCCCCTTCCGAGACATCAAAGGCAGTGTCGCCACAAATTAACTTTTCACTCGATTACGCCACAAACTTGTAATTGATTGTCCCCTGACGTCTGTCACGGAGTGTCTGGGTCCTGAGAGTTGCAACACAGAGTAGAAAACTTATAGAGCAAGAATTCCTTATGCTGGGGCCTCATTAGCGGGCTACGGCGAATATTCCTGTTATCGCGATGTATGTGGCCGGGTACATCGTGTCATCGCGTAGTATTTAGACAAGAAGACCGCCTATACCCGAACACGATGTTTTTGTCGCGCCAACACGATACGAATATTCGCCCGCTAATGTAGCCGAAGCATTACACACTATTTTATAAAAATATTTATTCGTTATTCGCACACAAATTTCTATTTGTTTTATATACTTCAAAGATCCAAAAATATAATAGATTACACAAAACTTATGAACAAGACTTAAAGCCAATTATTTGATTTACATTCTACTCCTATATCTTTTGTACTATACATACTTTTATCTCATAGCTGGAAGGCTATCATCATGCTCATCATTTTAAACTTCGCGCAAGCATGTAAGGAATAACTTGTTACAGAGTGTCGCAACTGTTGCTCTGTAGATTCTCTGTTCTGTGGTTAGTGACGGCAACTTATTGTTAGTTGAAAGGGGCGCCACTATCGGGATTAGGGAATTCCACTCATGAGCCTATTACTTCGATAGTATTTAACTTGAAACCAAAAATAAACACCCCCATCTACATCCCCTTATTGGAAATAGCAACACATCCATAAATTTGTTCACTAACAACCCTCTGCTAAACTGTCAATTACAAACAAACAATCCCCCTGCTTTGGTATTTTTCAATTAACCACATTTGTGTCTTTATTTATTATAGCTCTTGAATTTTGCATGAATGATTTCAGAAATGCAGCTAAATACGATTCAATCCTACTAATTTATTAATCTAGATTATCTTCAGACCGATTAAAAAAGATAATCGATCAGATTGTGAAAAGTTTTTGTTTATTTTTTTTCCTTTTTCTATGCCATAGCTAGCAGATGAGTATGTGGCCCACCCGATAGTGATAGATAACTGTCGCTTATAGTTATATAAAAACATATTTAGTATACATATTCCAGTCACTGACTCTTGTACTTATATCCTCCGCAGTACTAGATAATATTTATCTGATCTTTTTCATACAATACTGCATCTATTCTCACACTAAATCAATAAGCCTTCCTATTTTTGTATTCATGAGTCGATGTAACTCATCCCTTCGTTAAAACCTTTCATACATCGATAGGTCAAGCCACACGCATTGTTTGCTGATAACATCGTGTTTCGTCAAACTCGCTTCATCTACCCTCATAAAGTGATTTCACTTTTCATTTAAATTTGAATCGTATATTAATGTGTTAGAGTGTGTTTTCGAGTAGAGGTTGCAAATTAATTTATTACCATTTAAAGAAAATAAACCATTAGGTGGCGATGGGTTTCAAGTTAAACGGTTTAACACAACAAATCAGGATTTTGAGTTGTAACGTGTTTGGTTAATTAGATGTTATTTTGTGATTTATGACGTTTTTGGTTTATTAGGTCATATTGCCATAGTTTTAAGAAAGAAAATTTAAAAAAATGTTAACTAGAAGCGTCTTTCAAATTTTTTATATTTTTCGCTTGTCTTTTTGACGATGTCTTGCGAAATAATAGGTTGTTATGAATAAAGTGTTCCTGCAATGGATCACGTAATAATACGATTAAAAGCGCTTATCTATTCTTTTCACTTTTTATAAGAATGGAGAGTAAAGCCGCAGGCAGATGCTTGTTCAACATTCTATAAATCACTTTTCATTTGATCTCAATAACTATTACCTCACGGAGTTCATCAAACTTTAAAGGGCCCTCTAAACAACCATGACAATGAAAGGGCGTCTAAAATAAGACAATCGCTTCATTACCACCGCAAATCTGGTTACGTAACCAGCGTCATGGACCAGGCTTGCGACACACCGAGTTACAAATAACCAGTTCCAAGTATAGTTATAATTTGGACGTTTTCAAGAGAGTGAATTTTTCTAGGCAAACGCTCTACACCGTCTTTCGTACCATCACATAACATCAGGTGGGATTGCAGTCAAGCGTTTGCCTGTAATGTATGAAAAAAAAAGTAACAAAAATTCGAGTAACAGTCTCTCTCCGCTTCGCCAATGACATACATTTTATATACATTTCGCCGTAGTTTTCTCACTTATCAGCCAATCTTGTTTTAATCATTTCAGTCGTTCAAACGCACATTTACATTCATTTTATTCGCTTGTAGAAAATTATGTTGTCTGGAGTATTCGAAGTTCTGAGTTCAGAGCATCCGCTTAAACGATGGACGTTGTACAACGTCTTCAATGTTTTGTACAACTTCTTCAATGTTTTTTACAACTTCTTAAATGTTTTGTGCGTTCTCAGTGTACCAAACCCTTATATCGGCATCTGTAGGCGCCGACTACCAACTATCATATCAGTGATCTTGATTGAGATTTATTACGCGTATAGGCTTGCCTCGATAAATCGCCCATCTCAAAGTTATTTTTGCCTTTGGGCTTAGATTTATTTAGAAGCGAGTTCGTTTTGTAATAAATTCTATGTTACAATATACGGCGACGTAAATCTAAGTCGCTTTCATTCAATCTTTCCCTTTTCAGAGCAGTAAGCTGGGTAATGGGGTCTACATCGGCTTACTGCGCAGAATTGCGCTAGTTTTACTCTGACAAAGAAAAAATATTTAGCGAATATGCTTAAAGATTATATTAAAAACTAATTTTTACATAATCATTTGAAAATAATAATAATAAAATCCTTTATTCACACACAACGACATCAAGCAGTTTAAAAAAACATAATAACATAAACTTATGTAATATTAAGACTATACTATTATGAATAATATATATTTTTGAAGTGAAAACTTCTTTAGCGGCGCTGGGTGGGTAAAAACTTTCAAACTCGCGTCAGGGTCACGTGACGTCGAAAAAGCGTAAGATCTTATTTAATTTTTATACATTGCTCGTAAAACAAGAGACGACAAAAGAACACACTTGCGGTCACGCGACGTATGACTCAAACAATTAAATAGTGTTGTGGCGACATCGTACAAGGCGAGTACAAGGCGCTGCCAACACGCGGTGCGGTGCGGAGCGCGGGGGCGGAGGACCGAGGAGCGGCACTCGCGCGCCGGCAGCCGACAGACGCTCTGAGCACCCTCGCACGGGAAACACGTATCGCTCGCCGCGCGCGCATAACCAGATAGACGCTATTATATCGTACGAATCGTTTCGCCTAACTTGTATTTAACTGTATCGCTTCCATCTTATTGAAGTGAAAACTCAGTCAGGGTCACGTGACTCGTGACGTTCATCGAACGTGACGTTCATCATTCGTTGTCTTCGTCGTTGTGTCAATGTCAATGACATGACACAATCACAATGACACAGACACATTCGCGCTTGCGCGAATGTGTCTGTGTCAGTGTGTCTTCGTTGTCTTCGTCGTTGTGTCACATTCGCGCTTGCGCGAATGTGACACAATCACAATGACACAGACACATTCGCGCTTGCGCGAATGTGTCTGTGTCATTGTGATTGTCATTGTCGTTGTGTTGACATGACACAATCACACTGACACAGACACATTCGCGCTTGCGCGAATGTGTCTGTGTCAGTGTGTCTTCGTTGTCTTCGTCACAATCACTTCGTCACAATCACAATGACACAGACACATTCGCGCTTGCGCGAATGTGTCTGTGTCATTGTCATTGTCATTATGACGACTGTGGTTATATTTTTGAAGTGAAAACTTAAAAGTGAAAACACAGACACATTCGCGCTTGCGCGAATGTGTCATTGTCATTGTCATTGTCGTTGTGTCGACATGACACAATCACACTGTGTGTCTTCGTTGTCTTCGTCGTTGTGTCACATTCGCGCTTGCGCGAATGTTACACAATGACATGACACAATCACAATGACACAGACACATTCGCGCTTGCGCGAATGTGTCTGTGTCATTGTGATTGTCATTGT
This sequence comes from Ecliptopera silaceata, assembly GCA_932527185.1. Lineage (NCBI taxonomy): Eukaryota > Metazoa > Arthropoda > Insecta > Lepidoptera > Geometridae > Ecliptopera > Ecliptopera silaceata. The sequence continues at coordinate 2,054,981 of OW052210.1, forward strand.
CATTATGACGACTGTGGTTATATTTTTGAAGTGAAAACTTAAAAGTGAAAACACATTCGCGCTTGCGCGAATGTGTCTGTGTCATTGTGATTGTCATTGTCATTATGACGACTGTGGTTATATTTTTGAAGTGAAAACTTAAAAGTGAAAACACAACGTTAATATTGAAGTTTTCACTTCTGCCGGCACTCCCGGAGTGCTACCATTTTTTTTGTATGAGATCTTACACCTGGAATTTTTATAATACAACGCCACGCCTTGACCAAAAATATTTTCATTATTGAAATCAAGTGTCCCATACAATTCTTGTCTTATCTCTAACCATACAACAAAATAAAAGTAGAATATTGACAATGAAAGGATACGCCACAAATGATGTATTAAGAGATACGATCGATATTATAGTAGGGGTATAAATCACTTAGTTGCATTCTAATAAAGTTAGCAGTCCAATGAAGAATAGATCTATTTAATGCTATACTTTATAGCAAGTATACACACATAATATATGGATAAACAAATCCTAAGTGAAAATTCCTGTGTAGACTAGTCATGGGTGACTATTTAGCACTGTAGATATAAATCTTTAAATAGTGTATAGTTGTTTATTATGTCTATTTTTATATAATTCAACAATTAACCAAAATACGCAAGAGTTCAAAAACATGTTCCATAAACGTATGCGATTTTTTTTTCAGGATGTTTATCTAGTTACCATCTTTATATTAAATCTTAATTAAGTTACATGGCTTATTAAAATAAATTCTAATCCATTAGAAATTGCTTCAGCATCAAGTTTTTTGTACGTTCTAATATAGTAAGCTTTGTTACCATTTTCTGGTTTATAAGTTAAACGGTTAATATCCGATTCATCTAATATCCCAAATGGTGATAAATTTAAACGATGCCCTGAGGGACGCCACAATTTTCAAATCATAAATAAATATTCATGGACATATCACTCAACACGTGCTAGTCCCAAAGCATATGATATTTTGATATATTTACATTAAAAATGTATATAAGTATTCTATCAGCAATCTAGTTCCCTTAGTAGGTGCAAGAGCCTTCGCTTAGTTTGAGGCTTGAGTGTGATTCTTAGATTCTTTATTGTGCACATAATACATACATACAGACTGGGTAATAAGTACCTTCTAAAGCGAGCTGAATCCTAAACAGAGTTTTCTTTCAGTTAAACTTGCGTGATATAAATATTCACGAGCATATCGTAAATATGTATATCTTCAAAGTGGTGCTCAATCTCAATAATGGTGGTACAGTATATCACGTGATGGGCTTATCACCGCAGACGTAAGAGTATTGTCAATAATTTATTTACGAGGTCAACCGGTACGACGAAATTATGAAAGATTTATGGGTTTGGATAATCTTCCATTGATTGTAAGGCTAACGACTAGACTATTTCGGTCCACGTTCCCAAAATGTTCTCATCGTTTTGGGAACTTGGACTGAAATAGTATCATGATGTTTGTGGGTTTCTAAAACGGTGAAGAAAAACTTGAGAAAACCCGCGGCTTGGTCAGGTCTGCACTGACCTTGTCTTTCCTGTGGATAAGCCCGTATCAGCAAGCCCAGCATCTATACCACCTCAGCCTACGTCCACAAACTCATAGTCAAAAATTACTTTATTCAATAAAATCACAAGGATCAATTAGAGTCGTCTTACATACTAGGTGATTCTACTCCATCTAAAATAAGTGTCTCGGGCACTACAGGGTACTGTATATCGGGGATAGCTAAAAATGGCCCATAACGTTGTATTTAAATATTGGTGTGTCAAGAGATGGTTGATAAATAAATAGGTATGAAGCTAGCAGCTAGGTAATTAACGTTGAAAAATATGAAATTTAAAAGATATTGTCACATTTTATTACTGTTCGGGTCTACTTCTACAACAAGTTACCTAGTTGGATTGCACTTGACCAACTGAACAGATTAATTACCGGTTTGAGGATTGATCTAATTTTGCCAGTTCACTAAAGGAATTGCTCATGATCAGTATTTTGGTGTAATGTAATCATTCATTTTCTTTTTGTATTGAAAATGTTGAACTAATTTATATTATAATAATAATCGATATTTAAAATAGTTTTTTTTTGTATATTTTGGACTACTTTATGGCGTTCTAACATAAAACTTGCAGTAATACTAATATTTAATTAATTATAACAAAATGTATGTTGTTATGAAAGATAATATTAGGCACTACAATCAATACAATACATTAATTTTTTAGTAACGCCAAGTTACAAGTCACTTAAAACAATTAAAAAGTAAATATTCTCTATAATATAACATCAGTTGTAAATTATGTTGGAGTATAATGTTATGTATCGTTTTTTTTACTACAATAATAAGTAATTATCAAAAATATACGATTCTTGTATGCTGCAAACTTACTCAAGTCTAAATGAGAAGCGTAAACTGTTAAATTTAATTTGATTTCATGAGCGTTCAAACCCCAGTGTGCGTACTCTATAAGTACTTCGATCTCACAAAATGCTCTAATTTCACCGGTTTCTAATTAATCTGTAATCGGTGGCATGTGGGATCCGGTACCTTTGAATTCCTTAATTTCTTTATAGACACCTATTTGGATTATACTCAGGGCTTCTTAAACGATCTCTGTAACTGTATTTGTGGCCTATTAGCTGTCAATAAATAGAAGCGGCTTAAGTGATATATTGTATCATCTATCAATTTTAAAATACCAAAGATTTTAGTACATGAGATGGTACGTATTCATATATTCAGTATTTTTAAAATTTTACCTGCCTTTTCAGATAATATTTCGAGGAATTGACAAAGCTGAGACGGTGAATCATTTTATAGCTTCATTAAAACCTGCAAATTTTCCCACCATTCCTCAGGACCCATAGCATTCACCTTGACTCTAGTTTCTAGTGCTTCATCAATCAATCACATCCTGACGTAAATTGGCAACAGCCAGACGAAATATTTATCAAAATCATTCTGGAGCCTATTATTCCTAACCGATTATGTCAAGGGCAAATTTCTTTGTTATATTTGATCCCATTGTGTTTGAACTAGTTATGGTTACCATTCATGGTCATGGTTGAAGCTTAAGATTTCGTTTTATGTAAAAATCAGTGACTTCCGGCTTTTCTGTAATATCATTATACCTTTAACAGGTTTTATCTTATTTGAGACAATCAGTTGGTTTGAACAATTTCGAATTATCTTGACCACAAATTTGATTTGTAATTCCAACATGCTTGTGCACCGTCTAGTTCTCCAAACACAAAGAATTCCAACTTACTAAATCTAGAATACACTTGGGTTATAACTTATTGGATATTTTATACGTGGTAAAAAGCATTACGGGAGCAATACCTTACTACAAAGTTGTGACCCAAAGGTGCGAGACCCGAGAGGTTCAAACGCTCAGGAATCTCAGGTAACAACAGGTATAGGCCTCGATAAGACCCACATACCCAGTGCTCTTCGACCCCGCATTAAATCTCGCGTTACAAGCGCATGCACATCCTGAGTCACGAGCTCGTCCATCTCCAGACCTCCCATCGGTTCAAACAAACCGCATAGGATGACCTTGCATTGACGATTCCACTGGTTCATGTCTGAATATAATTGTTCTGTCAAACCATGCCTTGTTTTTACATCCAGTGGACTCTTGAGTTGCTTTATGGGTAAGTCGGGATTTCTTCATTACGTATCTGGTTCTGCGACAACTATATTGCAAAGCCAGTTTTGCTTGTGGATTGTCTGTAATTGGTATTCTTGATTCATTTGCGTTGAAGAATAAATAGTTTTCTTTCTTCCTAGCCAGCAGTGATTTGCTTGTCGGCGTCGTCTTTTGTTTAAGGAATGGTCAATATTCATTTATTCATTGCGCACAAGTACATTTTAAACAGCTTAGGTGTAATATAGCTAGAGTAAGTACATGTACTCTGCAAGGGCGCTGCAACATAGTATTGCGTCATGCATTTTTTAAAACTAGGTATACAGTTTCATGTCGCGTAAGTTTTAGATAATCGTCTATTTCGTATGTTATTAACAGTATTAGTAAATAAAATGGTTAACTTATTTGCGTAGTAAAAAAAATAATATATTATGTCAAGATGCGTAATAAGTACAAGATTTGAATCAGTAAAAATAAATTAATAGGTAAGCAATGTCAAAAGTAAAACACAACATAATCTCAGACTTAAAAAGTGAAGTGAAGACTGAATTTTTTTTGAAAAATTTAGGAATATAGCAGTTGGTCAGAAAGGAATTCTTTAACTGAATAATAGCTTTTGCTTATCAATTATAATATCAATTTTAGTTTCTTACAGAATATGGTATCCTTATCTTCTTCTTTCATATTCTGGGTATTATAAATTCTGATCATTCTGAAGTTCGGGCTTTTACTAATCCAATCCAATCAATTATATATTTATGTCTGCAAAAAACGGTCACAAAAATCAAATTTTTATATATATATATATGACCTTAACACCCGAACGACGAAATATTTAGTAATAATGATTGTGTTTATACATTATTACTAAATATTTCATTTAAAAAGCAGATTTATTTGTGTTCTAAATCCTGTCTTGCTTATACTTACAAATATGATAGTATGTTTGCTGCCCCTTTCATTGCCACCAAATTAACGCCACGTCCGTTTGGACATGATTTGTGATCATCGGACAACAATACAGGCTTTTGTTGGTATAGTTTTTATGTCCATTCGGTCCTTTCGGCAGTAAATGTCAACTTTCGGTGTCCAAATAATGAATTATGCAAGAAAAATTGAGTGTTAGCCCATGTTATATTCATATTTTTGTGAGTTCTGTAGCTTTTTATTGCTATTGTTTGAGACGAGCTCAATTTGATGGCAAAACTTGTTATGAGGCAGCGTGAGAATAATAAAATAAATGCTCAAAGTTGCCAAAGAAGTGGCCACAGTTAAATGATGTCTGTTTCCGAGCTAAATATTTTGGCAGACTGACTTAATTTTTTTGTACTTGTTTACACTAGGTATCTATTAATAATTATTAAGTGTCTATGTTATAAATAAAAATAATATATAACTTGAAAAAAAGAATCGGCATTTCTTACTACATATAACATGATTTTTATATATATTGATCTAAAATATATTATTTCTTACAAGAATTGACTTGAAACATGAAAAAAATATTATAGCATGTGTATTGATGATTTTATTATGTCGTATGGCACCAAATCTGCCAAGTATGGGACCGCCTGTCTCCTTCAATCATTGGTCCATGACAGACTGTAGTATTTGATCGATGGCCCTGTCTCCCCGCTGAGACAAAACCATGTAAAACGCGATGTGAGATTTAATGACTAACTTACGAGTGCAGGAAAATGTATGATTGATTTGAATCACAATTTTGGACATTTTTTGTAGCTTAAACCGCTTCTTATCCTAAAATGTCTACTGCTCGGAGCATTGTGGTATGGTGATTAGTGATTACTGTGCGATCTAAGCTGATTGTGTCAGCCTTCGACAGTAATTTTAGTTCTTAAATTTACATTTGTTCAGTAAATTTAATTTATTCACTACTACTATTAGTTGTAGGTTTGATGATTAATTTTACGTTTACGTCATTTCGAAATTTCATTTCAAACCTTCGAAATAGGCTTCTAATGCTTCGGCTACATTAGCGGGCGAATATTCGTATCGTGTTGGCGCGACAAAAACATCGTGTTCGGGTATAGGCGATCTTCTTGTCTAAATACTACGCGATGACACGATGTACCCGGCCACATACATCGCGTTAACACGAATATTCGCCGTAGCCCGCTAATGTGGCCCCAGCATTAGGGCAAACTAACCTTAAGGTGTGGTCGCTAACTTTGCTGGTTGGTTTCTTTCTTTTATGGATGTTACCTTGTTTTTGTTGAATCCCATCCTTAAATGACAGAAGGACACGTGATCGATCATACGTGACAGTTACTGTCATAATAATGACAACTATTGTAACACATGCAACTTGTATTGTTTGCTAAATATATATTTTGTGTATATTGTGTTAGGATATTCGTTATTTATAAAGAAATAGATGGATAAACATTTTGATACTATAACGCAACAATTTATAGGAATTAATTTTAAAATGGTATTTGTTCACACCATTGATCAAATAACAATCTGAAAACCAAACACATTAATTGAATACGTATAGATTTTCAAGAAAATAAATCTTTACCACACGAGCTAAATCTCTCCACGAGCAAGAATTGTCTCGTGGTGTCGTCACCCTTTCTTCTCATCCATTTCTTATTAATCAAAGGCGATCCCCTAAACTCTTAAAAGGATTGAAAGCTATCTTTGTTTGTCCATTTGAAGAGATCTTTTCTAAGGCGATGTTGTGAAGGAGACTCACGATTCTCATAAATAAATTAGTCGCTTTTTTTACTCGTCAGACGGGAGTCGGGACGCTGAGAATGTCAACGCCGATTTACTAATTCATTTCGGCAACTGAATTCACTTTCTCTACGAGACAGAAACGTTCGTTTATATTAAAATTGCTGTGGATTTTATCTGCATCGTTTTCGATTTCATTTGAAACAAAATTGGAGTCTTGTAGAGGGCAAACTTCTTCTTTCTTATTTTGTTTTTGCAAGCGGCTTTCTTGCAATAGACGGGTGAATGCATGACAATTTATCAGTTACATAGAATACTGGAACAACATGATTTTATTTGATTTATTTCTAAGAAATATCATCTAGAAATCTGTATAACTGTAACTTTCTTGTCTGTATTTCTAGGTTCGTAAGGACCAAGTATTTAGTATCACCTAGCTAGTGTATAAGGACGATTATAAATGATCCATATGACTTGCGAAAAAGTCACGAGTTTAATGAATAATTTATAAACAATTAGTATCGTCTACGTTGTAATTTAACTTGTTAGGAAGTGACTTGTTAAGTTAGTTTTTGCTGTACGCATTTATATTGATCTAATCAACAGTATCTCAGAACATGCCCCGATTTCTATCCTCGTAATTGAATTTATGAGACATTATGATTCTTGCGAAGTAAACTGGAGCGCTCTCCGTCGTGCTGATGGAAACTTTTGCTAGTTTCTTTATTAGCGCCTTAGAGAAACAAACATTTATTTTCATCTCGATTATTTAAGGCACGGAATATTAAAGCTTATCTATACTTAATATTATAAAGAGGTAAAGTTTGTGTATTTGTTAAATTGTAAGGGGTAACCTCGGGATCTACTGAACCTATTGTAAAAATTCTTTCACCAATAGAAAGACACATTATTGCGGAGTGTCATAGACTATATAAAAACCCGAAAATAAAAAGGCTTTTACGTGGTAGTCTGTTTTGCAAAGCGAATCGGAGAAAAAGCGAATTATGCCCAACGAAGTGGGCACGGGTCAGCTAGTAATTTATAAAGATATAGAGAGAATTGTCCAAAATATAACGGAAGTAAGACGAAGTCGCGGGCACCAGCTAGTAACATTATAATTCAGTAGCTCTATCATGAGTTTTTACTATACTATATATACTATACTCGCTAGCGTCTGTAGTTAAAAAAAATGTATGAAGATTTGTACAGCGCCTCTAGCGGATAATTGGGTACCTACTAAAATTTATAATACTAATATTGACGTAACTACTGTAGTAAAGTCAGGCAGGCGATTTTACTGTGACAACTCATGGTAGAGGTACTGTAATGCTTTACTAATTTGTTCATAACAAAACACGATCTTCTATTTGATTTTCGCTTCAACAAAAAACTAAATCGTGCGGATAAGCGCAGCCGCAGAATACACAATAGCTTATTATGTTCGATTAAACATATTATGTTAATTAAGCCATTAAGTCAATGGGCTTCTACAGAAATTACAGGTGGCCATATCATATTATCTTGTTGACGTGACAACGTCTTATAATTCGATAGAGCCGGCTGCACGCACGAAAAAACATGACTCATGAGGCGTTCTGAGGCGTTCTGAGGCGTTCCATGAAGTGACGTTGTCACGTTCAACTATCGTCAGTAAACCGACTTTACAGACAACCATTTTTTTGTTAAACAATTCATTATGCGTTGTTTGTTTGACTTTAACATAATTATTGCAGATTTGTTAGACCTGTATTTTTGGTTTTATGACTTTATAAGTATAAATTGATCAAGACTGATTGATAGCGACTTTAGCGACTAAACCGACTTTAAATGTAGTAGGTATTGTTGACTGACCATCGTTTGTTGTATATAAACATACATAAGTAGTTAAATTTACACTTCGTTGGATCTTAAGTATATTAAATTCTAGTGTAAGAAGGATCATACAAAAAAACAGTAAGAACCAGGCCGTAGTTTCTTGCCCGTTCTTCTAGACTCTGGTCGTTGGATCTGGCACCTAGAATCACCTGGTATATAACACGATCCGCGTGATTTTACTGATAAACATTCATTCATTTTAATAAATTTATATAATAAATTAAATTTCATATGATTTTTTTATAACTCGTTATAAAGTGTTTCTCTAGTTATTTTATTATTTAACACTTTATTGCACAATTCTAATGTACAAAAGGTAGGCTTAATGCTATAAGCATTTTCTGCCCGCCGACCGATATTTTCGAGTTTCCTAAAAAATCTAAAATACATGCTTAATGTAATTTTTATCCGACAGTATTTATCGTACTATATGTATTTTAAATGATAGTAATATAAATCGTTGGGGCAAAAAAATAATGGGCTAAATCAGATGAGCCCTGAGGCAGTACATCGTTTTATAATGAAGCTGGAACTAATCTTGGTTGATTATGATTTGCGTATGTTTAAAGGTCATTTATTTTAATTAATTTGTCCAATAAATACTTATTGGGTGGCATGGCTATTCCGAGGTTTATGATGCGTTTTAGAATAGAATACAATAATAATTTATTTGACATAAATAAAAATAAATATTTACGAACAATTCATACATCACACACGAACTAAGCAAAGCTTGTATAATGGGACCTAGATTGCAAATAGATATACTTAGTACATTTTTGTTTGTAAATATGTACTTACTTAATATATTATTTTCCTTGAGTGGGAATCGAAACCACATAAAAACAGAAGATACATAATCACTAAGAACAATAAATTAAATTAAATACCAATCACTAAATGTATAAGTGTTTTTTTTTTTAAGTATTGGGGATTTATTAGTTGAGTAAATATAAAAAATAATAATTTTGTTTTTAAATATTTTGATACAGTTGCATGCGCCATTATCAATATCACTTCACTCATTTTTTATTTTTTTTCATAAATATTTTACTTTATCTCGCGATCGGTTTCACATTTTACTATTGCCACTAAATCTATACTACTATCGAATGATTCTATCAAAACCATATAAATTTACTATACCGCTATTACCAGCTCTAACAGACTATAAACTATCATGACATAAAGCTGGAAACAGACGATGACAATTAAAATATAGTTTTTTTTAATCCTTATGTTATTGATAGTAAACGCATCTAATTACATTATTTTGACTCACTAACGAGACTTTTCACCAATTTTCATAATTCAACAAATTTAAAATATTCTATTATATAAGATATTAATCAAATATTTCTTCTTTCAAAAACTTAGTTACATTTTTGTTTTTTTTTTATACTTATTTATCAAAGGAATATTATTGGTCTTAAACTAGGTAGAAACCTGTTTAAGCTGCCAGAAAATAACACAGATAACATATGTTTTTATTTGCCTAGATAAAACTTATTCACTCTCCTCTTGAAAACGTCCAAATTACAGGCATTTCTAACCAAATTATAGGCAACACATACGCCGGCAACATGACTTTGTTGAAGTAAAGTTAGGTGTACTCTTATCCTTATTCCCAAAAGTTCTTAAATCAGATAGTGTTGTTTCCCGCGTATTGCCTCACTCATTTCACACCCGAGTTCATCAATAAACACATAATAAATTAACATTTGGTTCATTGTGGTTTACGAGCATATTCATTTGCATTGACAATGTTTAACGTTTGAATTTTGATTGTAATTTATGTTGTGCCAAAAATTTTTATTGGTCTGTACTCGTACCCACGAATTTTTGTACAAGGTCGGCTATTGTGCTCATTTCGGTGATGTTTTTGCACTCTAAGATAGTATGAGTAGTAATTTCGGCTAAGATACCAGTACTACCAGACGATTCTTAATGATCTCTGTTATTTTACTAAATAAGTAGGTACTTACTTACATTTGACTTTGAAAAACCCTTCTTTATTTCATCAAAATCTGCTTAGTGCGATTTCGATTTTAAATATATAGAAACAATTTGCACTGCGTTCAAGCCTACGTAATCATTTGATATAATAACTCGATAAAACGAAAAGTTATCAATATACGCTTTATCGAGAAGTTATATCAAATTATGAACGAATCTGAAATGTGATGGTAAACTATTACGTAGTATCAAAACAACCGTATTAAATAACTTAATTATAATATCTGTCCTATTAGTGTTCCAATCCAACGGTAGTTGTTTGTGGTAGAAAGTTAAAATGGTTGAAAATGCTGCAGAACTTGAATCGTTCTTGTAGGGGGAATGTATAATTTATATCTTGCTCAGTTAAAATCTGATTGCGACATCCTATCTAGAAACATCTTTAGGTAGGAATTAAATAAAGTTTTTGTTTTTATATGTATTTGCTAATAGTTGAGATAGGAGATATGAAAACTCACACTGAATTTGGTTTTTAAACAAGGTTTTTACTTACACACAATTTAAAAATCAACACGTACACAAAAAACAATAAGTATATACTTTTTGTAATTCATAACATAGCCCAGAAAACCCAAAATGTTTTATGCCATGTTATGTAGTTATCCTTAACAAAGTGGTATTCATAAAAAAATCACACAGCACGTAACCCCAACCTCAAACAAAGGAAATATTTTAGTTGAAACTAAAGATTTAGTTTGCTGATAGAATCGCATGCATATCTTTCAATACTAAGTAAAGTGACAAGTTTTTTCTAAGTACTCAGTTATTTAATATTTAATGAATTTATTCAATTGTTAATTTGTTGCATACTCTTTGGATGTGTTCGTCTATTCTGTGTGGTCTACTAGATAGTCTTCAACTAGACGCAACGCCCACTCGGCTCTAGACGTCCTCGCGTTATGATAAAGGGGCACCGCGAAAGCCTTAATTATCTCTTCGCGTGGCTTGCTGATTAGCAAACAGGTCTTGTTGTCTGGAGTTGGGCAGATTCAAAATAATTTAATAATAATTTAACCATTTCCGTTTGAGCTTCGGCCTTCGGCATTCAGTCATTTCGATGTACAAAAAGATACTAACCATTGTTACTTTCCCTTATTTTGAGACAAAACTGTTTTAAGTTTGTGTCTGTATATTTGCATCGTCATCTACCTAAACTTTAAAGTGTACTAAATTGTGATAAGGTTCTAACCGAATAAAACAAGGAAACCAGTTTCATGAATTTACAACTACACTGTTTAAACAAGCTGCAATAAGTAGAATTAATCGTTTCCACGATCAAATAAATGCAGAAATCACAACCTTTCTATTTTGTCTCTTATACAATTAATCTGTCAACGGTCCAAGAAACCTAATCCAAATGGGAGCACTCCCACTAGTCACACAGTTCACCGTGACTCAAAGGAGCTACACTAGGACACTTCCTTAACAATTGTTGCCAATTTTGTATTAGACCTTTTTGTCACTTCTGTCAGTAAATTTTTGAAATCGCTTGTTGCTTTAAATTGATGCCAACTCTTAAGTTCGCGTGTTTTATTTTTCTGGGCAGCTCCAATATCTGAGGACAGTTTTTTTAGACTAATTTAGTCATAGTATTTTAATTAGTGAGATTAAAATGATCAATGGTCAGAGGGTCTTCTTCATATTTATATGGTCTCTGTCTGTCCGTCAAAGAATATCGCCTGTCAAGTCATATATTTGGAATAGATGAGTAATTTCAGTCCTTATAAAGCCTGATCTTTGGTTTGAAGCCGATTGAATTAGAGATTTTTTTCTTTCAAAATTTGAGAAAAGATCTCGATTTTCAAATGATGCCTAGAAACCGCATAATTTCTCTAAAATGGAACTGAACTGGCAACATCAGCACTTCCGGAATACAAAGTTGTACATGGTGATTTACTATTCCGTAACGCAGTATCGAATTAAGCCATCACTTGTAAAACAGAGTGTACACAAAGACGTGGGCCACAAACTGCCTCGTAGACCCTCGCTATGAAATAATATGACATGGAACCGTTAAAATTATGTACTTACCGAGAACGGGCAGACTGTGGAGAAAATTAAGTTGTATTTTAGAATTACACACATGGCCTGGGTACCGTAATGCAATACCTTGGCTCTCCTAATATATTTGAGCTTGAACATGACCTACAAGTAAGATAGTGTTTAGCTACGGAATGACAATAAAGTCAGCTATTATATTGAACTGATAAAGCTTAAAGAAGTTATACTTGCGAATTGATAACATACAGGAATGTTTCTGAAATTGTCTACTACATTGTATATTGTTTGAACAAATTCCTAACTCGGAACATTGCTATCGACTAAGCCGATAAGGGAATGTGCAATTTTATATTGAGCGTCGGCCACGTCAATAAATGTCCATCAAGGTTGCACATAGTACGTTTGAAAGGGCTCCAAAAGGCCCACATTTTACTATATTTACGGATAAATCAGGCCTGTCATTTTTTTAGTCGTGCCCATTCTCCTTTGTTATAACGGCTCAGTTCTCAACTAGAAATATTCTCCAATCCTGAATTTAAAACTGTACTTCCCAATACAATCAAGTGATAAGGATCCTCGATAAATCTCACACCTTGTGAGCTCGTCACAGCCTGTCATGTCAGGCGTCTGCGCCTGCGCATCACTTGTCAACAATTTACATTTACATTTTAATAAAATAATAAAGTCATCATAAACTTCCCATGTTCCGTTATGGTTATGCTTCTAATTTTATCCTTGATAGTGTTGAGCTAGAGATGTTATTTTTGTTTTTATCGATATGTTTTGACTAGACGTTGACTGCGAGATTTATATGAAAGCGTTATTTCGTATGTATTTTATTGGTGAGAAAATAAACAGCTTATTATAATTTGTACCACATTTCTCACAAAAACTAGCCTTAACTATAATTAATCGAAATATTATTTTAAAGAATAACATTTTAGTATCTTTCTCAATGGTGGCCTAGAGGACATACAAGAGGCCTTGGCAGACCAACAGCCAGATGGATGGACGATATCGTTGACGTACAGGGTAGGACCTGGATGCAAAAGGCCCAATTAAGAAAAGAGTGGCGTTTGAGGGCGGAGGCTTATACCCAGCAGTGGACTAGTACGGGTTGCCGATGATGATGATCTTTCTCAAAAAATTACAATTCGAATAATCAATTGTTTTATCATAAAGCTCTAATTGTTGTTTAAAATATTTTTTGTAATGAATCGACAAAAATAAAATACCTAGTTAAAACCATAGAGTTGTAACAATATTACATCCCTAACTCCCGTTGGGATTGTGACTATACGATATTGTTGATTTGATGGTATGATTATAGATTTTTTGTTTTATTTTTAAAACAATTTCATTTACACAATATCTATCAAGTTTTATTTTATTTAAATTATTTAGTGTAACATTTTTTATAACTTTTTACATACTTCTGTTTCGTGTTAATATTAGACCAGCTGTGATTTCTCTCAGTATAACTGAAAGTTATTATAAAGTAATAGTTAATAGTATCTTCTAAAGGTAATAAGGTAATTTATGTAGACGTTTGCATTCGTGACTAAAAATCCATTAATACGTACAATTACAACATATTTTTAATACTAATTATTCAAAAAACTAATAATTGTCACCGTAACATTCCGTTGAATATCACTTTCTCGACACGAAATAATATCGATTAATCATATATCGATATCGGCATCCAACTTTTATGTGTCTATTCGATAATGAAGTCCCAATACTTATACAATAAATATTTATATTGTTGGAGACATTCACGCCCTGTCTGTGGTCCCATGCATCATACGAGCGATGATAATAGCGGCCGTGCGCGCGCGGCTAATCGAATCGTTTGCCACGCTACGGGACGCGAGTGGACGGAACAGAGAACTATGGAGCTGGTCGTGGACATTTTCAAATTATTTATAATCTCTATATCTATATAAATTACTAGCTGACCCGTGCCCACTTTGTTGGGCTAATTGAAGTTTTAGTAAGGATCCCTATTTTTTTTTGAAAATATAATATAGCCTATGACACTCAGCAATAATGTGGCTTTCTATTGGTGAAAGAATTTTTAAAATCGGTTCAGTAGATCCCGAGATTACCCCTTACAATTGAACAAATATACAAACATACAAACTTTACCTCTTTATAATATTAGTATAGACTAGCCGACGGTCGAATTATGACGGACGAAGTGGTACCCACTTCGATGGGCGTAATTCGACCGTTTTTTCTTCGATTCACTTTGCAAAACGGACTACCACGTAAAAGCCTTTTTATTTTATGGTTTTTTATATAACCTATGACACTCGGCAATAATGTGGCTTTCTATTGGTGAAAGAATTTTTAAAATCGGTTCAGTAGATCCCGAGATTACCCCATACAATTCAACAAATATACAAACACACAAACTTTACTTCTTTATAATATTAGTATAGATTTCCGCTATAAACTAAACGTCTGACAATACATAGGCAAAATACAGCAATAATACCAGCTACGTTAATGTATTTCGCATATTCGTCATTATTTTTAGCATTACTATTGTTAAAGTCAATGAAATGAATAAGTATTAAACATAATATTTGCTATTTATATTCTGCTTGTCACAAACTTATGCTGTAGATCATAATTATCTTAATGACCGGAATATTTACCATTAGTGTTTATAACTCGACATTTTAAAGTTTCAAAAAATTACTTTGCTTCGTTTCCAGAGTTTTTTTTATTTCAATGCGCAATATTATAACTATTTCGTGTTTATATTTATATCCGCCCTGCTCTATATTTACAAGTTACCCTACGTTCACACGGAGACACGATTTGCCGAATCTTATTATCATCGGATCTGGAAAAACCGAATGTTGTATTCACACAGCACATCTTGCAGCCGTATCCGACGGCTTCGTATCGGGATCTCGTGTGAACTCACCATCCGGTTTTTATTAGCAAGAGCGGCTTGTGCGACGCATTCGGTTTTAAGATCCGACAAAAAACCGAATCTACCCTGCGTGTATCGTATGAACGCATGTATTGAATGCCCTATACCACTTAACCGGATCTGCATTTTGCAGTATCGCCCGGATCGGTTTGTAGTCGCAAAATCGGATGTCAACTTCAGTAAGATTCGGTTTTTTGTCGTGTCTTGAAACCGAATGCATGTGTGAACTCCTTCATTGAAATACATATGCCACTAAACCGAATCCTGCAAAAAACCGATTCGGTTGAGAAACACTCGACGCCGTGTGAACGTACCGTTAGTTAATTAAGACGACTTCTCCATGTTTCCTTGTTCCTGATCAGATTACTTTCACTATTATTGTTTCTATTATGATAATCACGTGTGCCAGTGTCAATGTCGCCAGCGTTCCAATGTCATCCTCGTATAATAATGTAATAACTTTACACAAGCTTTTTGTATACCTGCTTATAATTGCTTATGAGATTGTAAGAATTGCTGAATGGAATTCTATAGTTTTTTTTATCTATATTTTATCCTTATGGGTAAAAATAACCGACCGAAAAGGCGTTGGAGAGCTAACTTGGAAAAAGAGGTGAAATATCTACAGGGTGGCGCAAAAGAAATGACCCTATTTGGTTCAGCTATAACTTTTTTTCTAAATTAGAAAAATAGATTTAGGTTTTTTTAAACGTATATTTGGTTCATTAAATTTTGTACCATTAGGATTTAAAAATTATGTCTTTTAAATAGTGACCTCCAGAGTTGATGCAAGCTTGAGCCCTTTTTATGACATTTTGCATAACTTGCCGTAACACTTCCTGCGATATGTTCCTTTTTTCTTGATGAATGATTTCTTTTAGAGTTGCGATATTCTGTGGCTTGTTCACATACACCCGAGATTTCAAAAAACCCCAAAGAAAGAAGTCTGGACTGGTCAGATCGGGTGATCTTGCAGGCCAAGGCAAATCGCCAAAACGAGAGATAACTCGGCCTGGAAAAGCGTCCCTAACTAAGTCCATAGTGTCGCGCGCTGTGTGTGCCGTAGCGCCGTCTTGTTGAAACCAGATGTGCTCCAGCCTCAATTCGTCCAAACTGGGTATCAAAAACTCACGTAACATGGTTCTGTAGCGTTCTCCAGTGACGCAATTGCGTGGCACGTTGCCTCGTTGATGTTTCTGGACACTCTTCCACATATTCGCGCACAGCATCGATATTTTCAGCTGAACGGCCTGTTCTTGGTCTCCCAGACTTAGGTCTATCCAATGTTGAATACGAATTGAGCGACCAATCGGTGCCGGACGGTGGGGAAATCGTTGACGAAATTCACGTTGTGTTTTTATCACTGATGAATTATTCCATAAGAACATTGACACGATTATTCCACGTTCTTGAGGAGTAAAACGGTCCATGTTTATTTTCAGTGTATTTTACATTTGTTCATTACACAATTTTCAACAATAGAATGACAGGAAATGTCATATAAAAAAATAAACAGTGTTTTCTTTAGTGCCCTTACTTTTGCGCCACCCGTTATAAATACTATAAGTGGAAATCTTTGAAGGAGACCATTGCCCACCAGTATAGTTTTAAAATAAATTGAGTAAAAGTATGATGTGATGATCCATTGGTCAAGAGTAGATAGGTGTCTTCTCGTCCCATCATCAGCTTCATCATCACTTTCCATCACGTGAGATTGAAATCAAAGGATGATCTATAGGTATCTATGGTCAATCATAGATCGTAGTCGATAGAAACTAATCTAGTTAGACCCTGGCCCTGTAGGAGTAATGCAATCAATTCGTTTTAATTTACATTAAAGATCTTGTAATGACTGTTTTGGTATTCATATAGGGAGGCATAAATTGTTTATCGATAATCGATGTAGAAATATCGATGGTATTCCGCGTGGGCGTTGTCGCCTGCACTTGTTTATTGTATATTATGTAGATTTAGATATTCTATTCAAAAAATATAAATCATTTGCATAGACATGCAGTAATAATCCGAAACATTATAATCTATTTACCGATTATGATTATTGTTTTATTAAGTAGGTACGGCTTACTTTCGTAAATCTTCGACAATATTGGCATGTATTGTAGTAAGGTAGTTTAGGGTTTGCGTTCGGGCTACTTAGTTCTTGAATCAGATTTCAATTTGTGTCAGCCCAAATCGTATGATGGCTCATCAGCAGATCGGTCTCGTCTCGCAGCATTTCACTTGAATAAATGCTGCGTCATTTGTTAATTTACATTCTAATATAATCTTCTTTTCCTTCCGATTGAGTCCGAAATTACGTTGTTGATATTCGTTAGCGCTAATCTTTTTGTGACTGTCCTTTTCTGACAGCTAAGTATTTTCCCTATAAGTATCTAAATGTCAATTGCTCATTCGACATCTTGTCTGCGACACGTAGGTGCATAAAACATTGACATGGCAACAGCTATGTATATCTCATCTTTTAAAGCAACATACAATTTGTACTGTTTTAAAGCGGTTTAAATCCCGAGAAAAATAATACAAAAACGGCATGCCTCACGTGCGTCGCATATATCAATGTACCACAAGTTTATAATTTACAACCATACACGTCTGTCAAGTTACCCGACGCATGCGCGATGCCATACATAGAGGTCGCTAATTGAGACGTTTCCACGATAAACACCCGCCAATTAACCCCTTCACATTTATCGATAAATCGATAAACATCGATGTAATCGGTCCGCCCTAGTGTGTAATTTTGTACATTTTTTGCCGCTCTGCTCTAGGTGAAGATGATTGATTAGAGTTAAATTATTGCAAATTGGATAGTACGGGGTTGTATGATATGTTTTATTGGGAGAAAGGTTTTGTTACTTTTAATGGTATTAATTGCTACCAATTATGCTGGCTTGACCCAGTAGTATCCTTTCTACCTTCTTGTTAAATCTGTGATAAAAAATCACTACTGTAGATACTTATCGTGCCTTTAAAAGTCCTAGCGAAGAAAACACTACTTACATAAAAGATGTTTCCTATTAATAGTGAAAGTCTCATTGCAAGCGCGAAATATTTGTCTAAGATTATCCGGAGCAGACAAGCAGCCCATTATTCCTTTTAATATTATAATTTAAACTTTCACGGAATCTTAGCATTAAAATATCCCTTACTTTTGTAACTCGAACGTTTCAAGTTCTCACACTTTTCAACTAAAGCTAGGTTGGTACACCTATATCTATACGAGGTACATACATACTCGTAATCCAAGCACCGGAAATACTGAAGCATCCTTCAGGTCAAACCTATTTGAGACGAAACCCTCCCAACAAGAATATTCTTCGTCGCAACCCAAGCTTGTTTCCAGTGCTCATAGCATCAGCATAATTGGAATTTTAACTTCAACATTCTTGAACTTCAACTACGTAACGTAGCATACGAACGATTGAAATCAAGAATTTTGTCTATGATTATGACAAGATATGTGATTGATTCAACAGGAGACAGGAGGCAAAAGCAAGAGTGATGTAAACATTTTCGTTCTTTTATAGAATACAGAGAGAATCTTTAAAATTCAGAATCGTTCAGTAGTCCCGTTTCATCAACCATCTAAAGATGTCCATCTAAATAAAATATTCAGCTTCTTCGAGTTCTAATAGTAAATATTTAACATAAACAGCTCCCTATCTATCGGGAGTTAAACCACCGTTGCAATGGAGTATCATTTCTTACTACTAAAGGGGGCAGATGATAACCCCTCGTGCCTCGATACGATGTTTCCATGAATGTAAATTTTGCTGGCAGACGCTGCGGCTGGTTCCGTGTGGCGCGAACTTTAATGTACATTAAAGGTTTGTTCACACCATTATTTTTGATAATATCCTTAGCCTTATTGTTTCCTCATAGGTAAGGTTAAAGTACTATTATACAGAGGGGTGAGCAAATAAACGTGACAATAGTAAACGTAACGTATTTAAAATACACTGCGCAGTAAATTTGCAACGCTCGACAGTAAAGTTGATGTTGTATATGGTTGTGATACTATACGTTTACGGTTGTCACGTCTATTCTTGCTCACCCCCAGATATACAGTTTGCAGTTACAACGCTGTTTATTGTGCTGGTTAATATCGTGCTTATCCTACGCTAAAGTGAAGAAAAATCTTAGACGCTTGCCTAAGGTAGTTCTGATATAGACGACTCAATCGTCCGTCCTCGTCGAGCGCCTCCCACACGCACGTCTCTGATGGTATCACGCAAGTTACGAGCTCGATCGGCTTGTACGCCCGTGTTAACTATGTGGATATGGAGCTGAGTACATGAGAAACAATTCCATGTGTAAATACGCAAGAACTTTAGATTTGAAATTGATATGCTAAAACTAATTCGCTGATAACCAGCTGTCATTCGATAACGATGGTGTTAGTTTTTTGTAGCGTTGTTTTAAATGCCTCAGGATACGTCCTAAATGGACATGCCTTTTGCTCTCAGATACCCAATACATATTTAGAGTATAAAGACTCGTAATCTAGATTTGAATTCATTTATAATATCACATTTGAGAGGCACTTTTCGTGACTTCATACAAAAACACTCGCCTGTAACTTAACATCGAAGCTTATGTAAGACATTCGATTTATGTACATGATTGTCATTGTCTTCCAAATTAAAGGAATAACACCGAATTCTCGTTTTGACATGCGCCTCGCTGTACTCCAGCACTTCCGGTGACAGGAACACGGGCTCAGCGAGTTATGAACGGCGCTTCTGCTGTAAACCCGACGGTATTAAGATAAGGGAAGCTACGGCAAGGTTTATTGTCATGTAGAATGTCATTTACATTATTCGTGGTCATTCACACGTCAAAAGGAGTCGATATTTTTAACGGAATAAGCAGATGTCTCAACTTTGGTAATATAACCTCTACCTGTAACAATAAGAAGCTTCGTTCTCCAGTAGATGCTTGCTTAAAAGTTCATTTGTGACTGCATTTATACTGGTGGTTCAAGCCTTTAAATCGGTACACAACAAGCCTGACAAATAATATACATGATAGTTTGTCGGGATAGGTCCGATTGCAAAAAGCTCTCTAAAACTATCTCAAGAAGTTGACATTTTTTTTTTGTTCTTTTCTCTAACCTTAATCGTCCCACTGCTGGGCAAATGTCTCTCCGAAACCCCTCCACTTATCCCGGTCCTTGGCAGTGTTCCACCAATCCACATCAAACACGCCAAGGTCATCCCTCCAACCCTTTCTTGGCCGCCCCCGACGTCGCTGACCTTCAGGTATCCAGGTGGTGGTGATTGTGGTCCATCTTTCTTGAGGTGTTCGGCTTACATGCCCTGCCCACTTCCATTTTAGCTTGGCAGTTCTGGTGGACATTTTCTTTAACTTATTTCATCATCATCATCGACCTATATGTATTAGTCCACTGCTGGACGTAGGTCTCTCCCGGTGAGCCCGGTCTTCGGCTCCTCTCATCCAGTGTTTGCCAGCTACACTCCGCAGATCGTCGCTCCATCTCGCCGGAGAGCGTCCTACACTACGCTTTCCTAAACGCGGTCTCCACTCCAGTATCCGTTTGCTCCAACGGTTGTCGGTTCTTCGGCAAACATGGCCGGCCCACTGCCACTTCAGCTATTTAACTTATTTAAATAAAATTAACTAGATCTAGATAAATCTTCAAAGTTAAATCCCCGCATGGCGCTAGAACCGTTAAATGACCACCCGTGGTGGATGATCCTTCGCCGTTAGCTGACGCCTCGTCGGAATTTATAATCGCCTTATCGTATAACCACTTATCCGAGCTTTCCGTAGCGAAACGAGCGAGTGCTATTGCTTGGCTTTCGGAAAAGCTGTGGCTTTTGAACACTTTGTTGAATTTTAGTTGTCCTCAACATATATACTTGTTTTGTTAATTATTTAAAAGCTGTATTTTGAATATTTATTTGTAATAAAATATCCTTTGACGCCAAAGTCAAAGTAACGCTTTCTACAAATAAATAAAGATAAAGATAATTTTGAATATAACCAAGTGCTTGATCAACTTGTAGTTTGTCATTCGGTTAAGGTGCCGTTTCATAAAGTTTTACATCAACAGAATATACTGGATGCAAACCTAGTTCAGTTCTTATTCATGACCGGATTATATGCAACATAAAAAGCTTGCATGCAAATATGCATGAAAAATGATTGAAATATGCAAAATAACCTGTTTTTTTTAACATTCTCTTCAGTTTTCTGCAGCTACTATACGGATTTAGCTTTAAGTTTTCACAACGTTCAGAAAGGGACCAATATATTATTACTTCGTAGATAAATTTATTACTTCCACTTATTTTAATTATAACATGGACACGTCGACTGTTTGGTTATTTTCATCTTAAGTCGAATTTGATCCAGAAGTTGCATACTAACGGCCGGTTTCTGGAAACCCAAATCACGATTGATCCGAGTTTGACACATAGTAATTATTTGATTTTTTCGTTGATCATCGTTCGAGAAACCGGCCAAGTGATTTCTACGAGTTCAATCGTATCTGTCATATCATGTCTCGTCTCAGTCTCGACTGGTAAACACACAGCGCCTTAAGATTTTATAAATAAAATCAGTTAATTATCGATCTAATAGATAAACTTCACGCTGTTGATAAAGGTGACGGCACCTGCTCCAACCACAGTTTAATAATTACTCTGACTTTCACTTTGGTTGGTGTCGGTATCAGCCGGAATGATAAATCGTTGTTCGGCTGTGCGCACTGGTCCATATCCAGTGTTGTGAGTTGTGACATCACATCTGAAATTAAAATTATATTACCAAGAGCCAGGTTTACTAAGGGCCCGGTTCCAGTAAATATGACACTCTGAAACGTATCGAAAAGATAGCGTATTTAAATACTGCGCGTCAATGCTAGTTCGACTGCGAAGTCATGCAGTATGTCACTAGCGACAATACGTTAACTTCTTTTTTATGTGTCTTGTGCCAACACGACAGGCAATTCTGCCAAATAAAAAAAATAGGAAACGAGTTCCATCAAATCCCGATGACTTGATGCACTTTTATTTTAACGATTTAAACGTTACGTTACGACTTGAAGTGTTGGTTGAATTCCACCAAAATTAGACACCAAAACACAGCATAGCATTAATAAAAAAACAATGAAAGTAAAAATGTTATGTTTTATCAACACAGTGACAGTAAACCTCACTATGTACGACAATATGCCTAATAATTGAAATTAATTAAAAAAAATACTTACAATAACATTTTTTTTTTCACCGTGGGATAGAAGCGTGAATTTGATCTGACCTGTTTTGTAACCCATTAAATAAGGCGTAACTCAGTAGATCGATGTATACCACAGGAATTTTGATTGAGTTATTCGGCCCGATGCCTCCAATCCCAATAGGCACTATAATTTTCGGCTGCCATGGTATATTTATCATGTTTTTCTTGTCTCTTACTCAGTATTTTGTCTCGTTCTAATTTAGCGTACAGTCTTATAAACAGATAATATAATAATGCTGGACACACAACATCATCTAGCCCCAAGCTAAGCAGAGCTTGTGTTATGGGTACTAGAAGACTTTATACATAATACAATACATTACATAGATAGATATTTTTATTATACATATAAAATACCCAGAACACCCGGAATAAATATTTGCAGATCGTACAAACATTTATCCCAAGGCAGGAATCGAACCCGCAACATTCCGTGTCGCAGGCGGACCTTCGCCCACCGCGCCACATCATTCACATCGGTCGTCAAACAACATACGTATACGTAAACATACGTATTTTGTCTCCTTCGCGTGTCGTATGAGTGATATACTGCTGAAGTAAGCCCATACGTTTAAGTCCGCGCTGAGACGGTGAGGACATATGGAATGACCGCGATTTTGTGAGTAATTTAGGAGTTCGGCTAATTCTTTGTACTTGGAATTTACAAAAGACATGTCGCAGGAATTATGTATACTAACAGTAAAAGTTCTTATAATCTCATTTCGACAGCACGAATGTTGCTCAAAACATGTAAAATCACGATGATTTGGTTTGTGAATAAACTGTAATAGAGCTCTAATCAGCTCAGATCAATTGTTTCTTTTTAATCTTGCTCACGTCTTTGCTGCAATCTGTGCGACCGTCGCTTTTATATTCATATAATTTTTCTCTCTTAAAAGAGAAAAAAATATACTGTTACTGGAATATTCAAACTAATATCTTTGCAAGCAGTCGTCAAAAGTAATCCTATTAGCTATGTTAGCGCTATATTTGTTAAATAGATACGCAAATAGTATTTATTAGCTAATCTTCTAAAAACAATGGAGTCTTGTGAGCGAGTGGGACGAGGCTAAAATATTTTAAACGTTCTACTTTTGTGTTTACCTCAGAAGTAATTACTAATTAGGTACCTAAACATTTTGCTGTTTAAAGGACCTCTTCTGTCTTGATCAAACAGCTTCGTTTGTTTGATAGAAACGTTAGTAATATTGGTCACATATTTAAAGCTGATAAAAGCGTCTGCAGTACCCTTTTCTTCATTCCCAACAATAACTTTCATTGAAGTACTGATTACTTAACAGTAGCGTAGTTGAATTTAAGCGCGGAGTGGCGGAGGGTTGTAAAGCGAGCCACTCTCTCAAAAGTGTTGTGACCAAGAAGAAGTTGTATCTAATCTAAATTAATTAGGGTCAAATCTGGTGTTAACGAGAGGTGTAAAATGTTCCTTCTAAAACCTGCACTCATATGTTACGATCTTGTTTTACGGTTTGGCATTGCTGACCAACATATCCTAATGGTAGCTGTTATCTAAATGATGATTAGAGGTTGTCTCGTTTGCAAATTGAAGTTTTACTATGGAAACTCGTGGTATTTCATCAGTTATTTTCGCACCATCATGTTCTAATTCAAACTTCGTATTTTGTATCATGTTTTTTTATTCACAATTTATTGTTTTTCAAACCCTAGGTTATTCGTAACTTAGAGATTAACTTCTCACTAAGTTAAGAGTGAAATTAAGTGCTTGTAAAGTATCCAAGAATACAAAGTTTTTTTTATCAGTTTGTATTATATTACATCTAAGTATCAAGAACTCGCTGTAAACTGTGGTAACACCGCCGCCGCGGATAATGACAGGCTCACAGCAAACGTGTTTAACTTACAACAGTGATAGATTGTGATAGCCGGTTACCATTTTATAAGTCCGGACTTGAAGTGTTGACTTCAATGAGACTAGAAAATATAGGAGACGCCTTGATATCTATGCGAGATTGTAAGCGTGAAATTGCAGAACAAATTGATCGGTTAGTTATTTGTATCTGATCGTTTCATAGCGTGGAGATTAATAAGGGTTTATAGATGGACGAGCTTGGGAGATTAAGCTAGATATAAAGCGCAGTTGTCAAGATGAGTGGTGTAGCGGAGCTACAATTCTGATACAATATTTTGTCTGATTTTTTATCGCAATTGTGCTGTTTGACTTTGCGTGTTATTCCATCATTGTAGTATGTTACAGGCAGAACTCTTTCATATTTTTAGTCAGCGTTTATGGAATTTTGTCTCGTCAACATTTACAATTACATGAGCTGTAAATTGTAACTTTTATATTATTATAATCAAAAAGACAGCAAGATAAGCCAGAGTACGCGAAAGTTGTTTAACTGTTGTTGTTTTAATATTGTGTATTTTGTTTTTTATTTGTGCAAATGTCTGTCTATGTCTATTTGATAAACCTATAAACGGAAGATAAAAAAACCCATTGAAGTACATATTTTATAAACACAAGCCGTAACATATACCGCTGGTTAATCCAATGGTCTTGGCGCAAGGATGTAGGGCAATGGGAAATTGGAAGCCAACAAGATCCTGCGATAGGCGTACTTGCAAATGAACGGGTTGTAACGTGCCGGGACGATTTATGTATTATTAATGAAGCCATATTATATGATTGTAATTTGAGAGGCAAATAGAAAGTGAGTGTTAGCCATAGAGTATGGCATTCGGTTGCTAATATTATACATTGATTGTTCACTGAATATTAGGTGTTTTCACAGTTTTAAATAAACACCTTACTAAACCCAACCAACGCAACATCATACTACTAAAATATAAATAAAAATGCATTACAACTGATACAAAAGAAATTCGAAATAAAGGTATTCAAAAACATGTTTTATGCAACAAAAATGGAATGGAAATCTTCAATTGTGTTTTACTATTCTTAAACAAATTTTTACCACTTTTTGTGTAAATGAACTGTTTCGTAACAGTTGTTGATATGATCAATAAAAGTATAAGTGGCTTGTTACAGTACAGCATTGTGATATACGAACTTTTTACTGCGTACTTTATTCTTGCGAGACATAAAATATATGTTGCAATAAAACTAGTAGTATATTTTGATGATTTGTATCTATTTACAACTTTTGTAGTGTTATATATTTTTAAATATATAACGGTGTATGTGACTCTGATGGCGCTTTGAGATGTATGATAGACTTTCATAGATTCTTGAATTGTTTTCCATCTTCACGATCTAATCCTTTGATAAAGTGAACAGACTCTTACTAGTAAAAGCTTTTAGCTTCAACAGCTTAATGAAACATATCGAACACTGCAGGGGCTTTCACACATGATTTACCTTCTCAATTTGTGAACTATATTTCACTGGATCCTGAATCGTATCGGCAGATCTCTAAGTCTTTGAGTCTTCGGGCTAAGGATGATAAATAGCTGTAGGCGAGATTGCAACGCACCTCTAATGGAGCCCTTTCGATGACGGATGCATTGCTTTACCATTTATAAGAAGTGATGTTGTTGATTTGTTCATTCTGTTTTCGGGACGTATTTTTGTCTGCTTCTAATACCTGCAAATAAAAAAACAAATTAAGCATCAACACTCTAGTTTCCATAATAGCTTAGATGAGAATGAGATGAGATTAGAGCGTGATTGTGAAATGTCTATGAATGTTTATTGTTTTATTGAATTACCAATTTAGTTATAATATTGACGAAGTTGATCAACTAGCTCAAATATAGAATGTACCAAGACTGCAGATCTTCAGATACAATTTAGTTATAATATTGACGAAGTTGATCAACTAGCTCAAATATAGAATGTACCAAGACTGCAGATCTTCAGATACAATTTATTTATAATATTGACGAAGTTGATGAACTAGCTCAAATATAGAATGTACCAAGACTGCGGATCTTCAGATACAATTTAGTTATAATATTGACGAAGTTGATTAACTAGCTCAAATATAGAATGTACCAAGACTGCGGATCTTCAGATACAATTTAGTTATAATATTGACGAAGTTGATCAACTAGCTCAAATATAGAATGTCTCAAGACAGATCTTCAGATGGTAAATGAAATACTTCAACTATTTGCACAGAAATACAAGTTATTTTTTTCTATTTTTGTAAAACGATGTTTTTTATACAGTTGTCAGGTTTATCGTCAGTCCTGAGACATCCTATATGTTAATGTTTCATAGTTCGCCATGAGAAGCTTAGTCTAAACATATTTTTTGTTCTACGATTTTTGGAATTGTAGCTGACTTTGATGTAAAACTTTATGCAAATATCTGTGGTCATTGACTTTGTACTCATTTAGAGTACGGTTAAAAATAAAAAGGTTCTCCGTATCGACTTAAGACATGCTCAAGAGACACTTTTTTACCGTGCGCTTACAGTTTGCCACGTTCAGCGTATTTATTGAAAAAATATTATTAAATTTATTATATAGATGAATGGATAAGAATTCAAATTGATGCTGCATGAAGGTTATATGCGTGCTGAGGTTTCGAAAGTTATTTAACTTCTAGAATATTCATAGCACGTCTATACGTTGAACTAATTAGTAACTACTTTAAACTTTTTCTTATTTTTAATTAAGCAATTACACGTATAATCTTACACTACTTTGCATACTGCACCCAATATTTACCCACACTTTATTGATGTCATTACCTCAACTGGCTCTAATTTATCAATAATGTTTACGGCGTAATATGGCGTCATTTCCGGAAATCGTCTATAAAAATTTACACGAATCGTCGATTCGACCCACACATTTAAATAATATAGTTTAATAAGGAGTTTCTTATTACTTGAATTGTGTTCAAGATCAAAACGCTATTTTAAATTACTTACCTATGTAAACTCATATAATTTTATTTACAAAAAACGCTAACGTAGTGTAATGCTGGCCACACACCATCCTTCCTATCGTCCAATCGGCATGACGCTGCTGTGTATCTACCATGAGTTGTCACAGTAAAATTGCCTGACTTTACTACAGTAGTTACGTCAATATTAGTATGACGAATTTTAGTACCCAACTATCCGCTAGAGGCGCTGTACAAATCTTCATACGTTTTTTTAACTACAGACGCTAGCGAGTATAGTAAATATAGTATAGTAAAAACTCACGGTAGACCTACTGATTGGATCAGTTAGAATTGACCGTGTGTGGGAGTGGATTGGCATGACAGTTAGAATGGATGGCAATTGGCAGTTCAATTCTTTTGGCTTGATCACATCGATTGGATACTGCCGATTGGACCGTGTGTGGCTGTGGGCGATTGGCAGTTCAGTTCGTAAGAAGGGCTTTGAAATTGAAAAAAGTAAAAATGCAGATCGACTAAACAAGGGGGGTGAGTACCAGAAAAATCCGAAATCCCCCCTTTTCGTCCCCCCTCTTTGGGTAATCGCTTCCAACTTTTTTTCCAGCAGTCCGATTGAGCTCAAATTAAAAAGCATTGTTATTTGTGCAATTTTCTATCTATCTGAATCCGTCGAATTTTTTTTCAAAATCCGACATGAATCACGCTGTCAAAAGCTAAAAGCCATAATCGTCGTCAAGCCTGCAGTGTCATGCCGATTGGACGATAGATTGGATCGTGTGTGGTGTATATGGACGTACTGCAGATTGGATCCAGTGCAGTGTCATGCCGATTGGACGATAGGAAGGATCGTGTGTGGCCACTATAACACATTTACTCAAATCAGAGTCATGACATAGCTCTAGCTTATATAAAAATATAACTTAAAAAGAAAAAAATATCTTATCTACCTACTACATATTTTTTATATCTAGATGTAACTAAGTAACACAAAACCAGAGTAAGGATTCAGAGCCGCGTCTATGAAGAGACCTACGTCCAACAGTGCACCGACAAATAATGCCGATGATAATGAGACATACACAAGAATAAATATTCTTATAATCCAAGTGCCTGTTTATACACGCAGTAGCACAACAAACAAGTGAAGTGAGGTAACAACTAACAATTGAAGAGTCTTCACGTCGTATTAGCATGGGCTATTGTATACAAAGCGGTCGTAAAGCGACGCAGGCGCCGCACTCGACTGACGTACCGCGAGATGGATTTGTGGGAATCGCGCCGCAGACCACTGGGACGGACTTGGGGACATTCTAGCCAGTTACATATTAAATGTGGGCTTAGCTTAAATAATCATTATAAAGTAATCTAATTGAAAACTGTTCTGCGAAATTTTTTATCGAAACGTTACGATTACAAATACATAAAACGTGTGTTAAAAGTCAAACTATCTCAATCTTACTAAGTGAATTTACACTGACAGAATTGTCTGGTGACGGACGAAAGCCTTATAACAAGTGCATGGATCTCGTGAACATAGTGTAACAGAACGGGCAAGAAACCCATCCGATTGCTTGTAGTTTCAACCCTATTTTGTCCATCTTACAAATAAATGTATAGTTTTATTGCTACATTAAATTCCAAGTTCGTCCCTGTTCACTGCACCACCAATAAATCTATATGCGACAGTTTTAAACACTCGTCCATTGTACAAATATTTGTTTCGTATTAGGCCGAACACGACTGTAGTTAATGGAGGGCTGGTCGGGTGATTTACTGGACGCGCGTCCCCGCTACCTCTCCTATGACATGTTTGTGGTGCTCTGTGACCGTATGTTGCATAACTTTTATTAAAATGTCTTGTTATGTTTGCTATGTTTTGTAGGAAGATTGTCTTTGCGTTCTACAAATGGTTAAACTTAGCTGGATCGTCAAAATTAGCATGGTAAACACATTAGTCACGTAACGAGGAGGCGTGAAGATCATGTTACAAAAAGCTTTGAGTGTGGCTTTACGCAAGCAGAGGAAGGCCCAAAAGCAGTTGTTGGATTGTGTGAAAGATTATAGATTCAGAATTGACGAATGATAGCAGCGAGTGGAAGAACAAATATGTTGTGCCGACCACACATAGCGTGGGATACTCAGCTAGGTCGATCACAAAATGTCCTATGAACATTATGCTAAAGCTTTATGGTTTAGATAGCGCTAACAATGGATTTCTCTATGTAAAGCAAGACATTTTGAATATATCTATAGCTATAAATAACGTGTGATCAGGGCTCGTTCGCATTTCGCAAAGCAACCACACCTAGTCCTTAAGTCTCACAGCGGGCTACCGAAACTATTAAACGTCACACAAAGTTAAGACAACGAGACGCTAATACCATATCATATCTACCAAATGTACGAGCATGTTTAAAAGCTTCTGCACAAAGAAATTGGCGACTAGCTTTGCTAGGGTAGCCTAAAATGGCAACAATATTCAAATGTGTGCAAATATCGAAAGATGCTTTAAGCAATCTCTGTATCTTGTCGCATCCTTGTCTATGTTCCATTTTGACATTTCTCTTATGCTTACAAACTATTGCATAATGCTTATGTTCTTAATGTTCATTAGATATATCACTAGTGTTGTTTGTTCTTGTGTTTTGTATTGTGTAATATGATCGTAACAGAAATTATGATGGTCCATAAAATTGCAAATATTATATTTAGTGTTTTTGTCTTTGTTCTTCCTTATTGTTGATGAAAATTCTTTCTTTTATGACTTTGTTTTTCCATCTTTAATTATGAAATTGATATTATTGAGTTGAATTTCTTGTATTCTTTTTTGAGTGTCCACTCAGCGGGATCCTACATAGTTTATAGACATGGCTGTATTAAGATTTTTATGGTACGTCTTTCATTGATATACTTATGAAATCTTATTGTAGTTTTTACTCAGTACTTGTCATAAACTTGATCGTGTATCGACTTATTTTCGGTCAATTCAATTGTATGAAAAACATTTCTGTTTGTATTCCTCCGCTTTTTTTACATACTTAGGGTATGTACGAGTATATTTATTTAGTTGTTAAGCCATTTATATTTATCATTTCTTATACAGGTGATGCTATTATTAAAGTTTAAACAAAACACCATACATTTACCATTGAAATTACACCATTAAACATCGTAATTGCCACAGTAATGGCTACCTGTTTTAATAGAATTACTGTATTACGTTTACGCGCGGTGTATGATTTAATAACACATAAGAAGTGCTATAAATATTATTGAGAAAGTTCTGTCCTACAATAAGTTATGGTCAGAATTTTTAAATGATTTTTTAAGGTATCTTTCATAGTTTCTTTCGGGACACGTGTGGTCCTGTCTAGTTAGTTATTTTAGTGTAGAATATTGACGAAAGACTAATTCGTGATTTACATGTTCCTGGATAATGGTGGTGAAACTTATAACGAAATTCAAATAGAAGTCGATAGTAATTTGGAAAATATTGTTGATGGTTCCTGACAGACAGAATCAGGAAAGGTTTTGGCAACAAACAATCAAATGGGTGCAAAATGCTTTAAGTAGATAAAGTGGCGTTAGAGAGACATGCCCAACAGTGGGTCACACAAGCTGCCTGTGATGATGATAAGTAATGTTCTATCTCTGTTCATCAACCCGAAACTCATATGGAAAACGTATCAGACAAATTCTTCCAAATCTCCAAAAAAACTTACTATTCTTTCACTAACATTCCCTTATCTCATCAATATCAATAAATCAGGACTGTAATAAAATCAGTTGCAACCCATCTTATAGTCGCTTTGTCAAATATAGCTATAAATAAAACTATGGTACCACCCCTAAAAGGAGTTATAAATCCTCCAAGATGGGGTAAACATCTTAAATTAACTAAAGACATTGGGCATTTGTGAACTTGAAATATGCATGTCGGTCTCTTTTCGGTTTTTATGTGATGTAATAAAGATTTTTTCTCTAATAAAACAAAGTTAATTTTTTTGTGTATCCGCATTTACAGAGCGACATTTTGTCAACCATAAACATAAACATTGTTTTCTCGCCAGCTATAGGTTTAAATGCGTTTTGAAAGCGTTTTGGATAGAATTATCGTCCTTTTCTACGTCATTTGCTCTACGATTGGTTTAGCTCGTGATTTCGATGAATTCTCCTTAAATCTTACCTAATGTAGTCTAGTGCTGTGTAACACACACTTAGGGCCGGTTTCTCGAACGATGATCAACGAAAAAATCAAATAACAATGTGTCAAAACTCTGATCAATCGTGATTTGGGTTTCTCGAACGCTTGTCAACTGCGAAATATTTAATACCAGATTACTTGACATTAAACGAAGCAAGCAATCAAAAATGCCATGTCAAATCCAAATTTGAGTTTCTCGAAGGATGATTAGGGTAGAATGCGTGGTAAAACCGTTGTCAACTTGGCATGTCAACTAATCATAGAAAATCGAGCGATTAGCGGTTAATCAGTGGTGATTGCGACGAAGTGTTGTTGTGTTTTTTTTCGAGTTTAATAATTTTTCTACTTTGCTGACGACTTTCTTTATACAAAACGAACTCTGATAACCCTCATTCTACGACCAGTGCTGTAATTTTTCCTGGCTTATTAATTGATTCTTTGTTGGCCAAAAAAGTAATTCACGTAACAAACATATACCTACAATATTGTATAATCGAAATGGTTTTCTATACCTAATGGGTTATATGATTTAACATTGATATTTTGGTTTCAGATCATGTCTCTCACTTCAATCTCATTTGATTCCAGTAGTGACGAAGATGATGAACAAAATACGAGAGTTCTACGCCACAGAATGGACCCCATGCAGTATTATAATGAAACTGAATTTATAAACAGATACCGCCTTTCTAGGCATACCATAAAAACATTGGCTGACCTAATTGGGGATAAGATAAGGCCCTACACTTTAAGGAGCTACTCAATTAGTGCTGTAGAGCAAATCATGCTTACCATAAGTTTTTATGCAACAGGAGCATTCCAAATTTCTGTGGCTGATATAATAAGGGTGCACAAGAGCACAGCATGTCGTATAATCAAAAAAGTTTCAAAAGAGTTGGCCCTGTTGCGGCCAGATTACATAAAAATGCCAATGACTGAGGAAAGTAGAACAGAAACTAAATTAGATTTCTATGCCATTCGTTCATTTCCCAATGTGTTGGGTGCAGTGGACTGCACCCATATAAAAATCCAGTCACCAGGCTGAGCAATACAGAAATAGAAAAGGTTATTTTTCCTTGAATGTGCAAGGAATTTGCAATGCAAAATTAGAGATTTTGGATGTGATAGCAAGGTGGCCGGGCTCCGTGCATGATGCAACCATCTTGAATGATTCTCATATACGCGCAGATTTTGAGAGAGGAGTATACGGACAGAGCTATTTGCTGGGAGATAGTGGCTACCCTTGCAGGTCCTACATCCTGACACCATTTTTGACACCACAAACTGCAAGGGAGCAAAATTACAACATAGCCCACATTGCAACCAGGAATACTATCGAGCGATGTTTTGGAGTAATTAAATGGAGATTCCCTTGCCTGTCAATGGGTCTCCGTACCAAATTAACAACGACGATGAACATTATTGTTGCTTGCTGTGTTTTACACAATATAGCAATCCACGGAGGTACCTACTTACTTTACTCTTACTGCATAGGTACCTTTATCTGTTATTTGTGGTTCCACCTCCTGTTGCTCGGATTTCTTTCTGAGAAATAAACATGTAAACATGTTTAATAGTTCATAATCTAAGAAATTGATAGTGTATATAATAACTGATAGTGTATATTATAATAAATTTATACTTAGTCAGTTTGTGCATTTCTTCTTAATTCCTCAATGTCTATTGTCTCAGTATCCTGAGAATTATCCTGAAAGTGGAAATTATTTCATTACATATCCATGAAACAGTAGGTAGGTATTAGGTATGGTACCTACATAAAATCAAATAATATAAGTGTTCAGTATGCTGTAGTACAGTGGCGAAAATTCCACAGTGGTCAGATACATATCAATAGGTACTTACTTTATCTGTAATTTGTGGTTCCATAAACATTTGTCTATTAATGTACTTCTTTACCTTAAATAATAAAGTGAAACTAGTATTACACATATATGAAAACCCATAAAGTTTTACTGTATGTATCGTACGTAGGATATCTATTATCACTTTGAAAAATTGTACAAGTGCATTTATTAAAGATTAAAGGGTTTTTTTTATTAAGATTATACAGGGTGGCGCAAAAGAAATGACCCTATTTGGTTCAGCTATAACTTTTTTTCTAAATTAGAAAAATAGATTTAGGTTTTTTTAAATGTATATTTGGTTCATTAAATTTTGTACCATTAGGATTTAAAAATTATGTCTTTTAAATAGTGACCTCCAGAGTTGATGCAAGCTTGAGCCCTTTTTATGACATTTTGCATAACTTGCCGTAACACTTCCTGCGATATGTTCCTTTTTTCTTGATTAATGATTTCTTTTAGAGTTGCGATATTCTGTGGCTTGTTCACATACACCCGAGATTTCAAAAAACCCCAAAGAAAGAAGTCTGGACTGGTCAGATCGGGTGATCTTGCAGGCCAAGGCAAATCGCCAAAACGAGAGATAACTCGGCCTGGAAAATCGTCCCTAACTAAGTCCATAGTGTCGCGCGCTGTGTGTGCCGTAGCGCCGTCTTGTTGAAACCAGATGTGCTCCAGCCTCAATTCGTCCAAACTGGGTATCAAAAACTCACGTAACATGGTTCTGTAGCGTTCTCCAGTGACGCAATTGCGTGGCACGTTGCCTCGTTGATGTTTCTGGACACTCTTCCACATATTCGCGCACAGCATCGATATTTTCAGCTGAACGGCCTGTTCTTGGTCTCCCAGACTTAGGTCTATCCAATGTTGAATCCGAATTGAGCGACCAATCGGTGCCGGACGGTGGGGAAATCGTTGACAAAATTCACGTTGTGTTTTTATCACTGATGAATTATTCCGTAAGAACATTGACACGATTATTCCACGTTCTTGAGGAGTAAAACGGTCCATGTTTATTTTCAGTGTATTTTACATTTGTTCACTACACAATTTTCAACAATAGAATGACAGGAAATGTCATATAAAAAAATAAACAGTGTTTTCTTTAGTGCCCTTACTTTTGCGCCACCCGTTACATACGTTATCATCGGCGACCATTTTTCTCGTTGTTCTTTTGAGGTTTAGGTAGGCTGTACGCAACTGTTTTATTTCTCGGGGGACCTCGGCAGTGGCGTTAAATTTTATTGTGATTTGTTTCCAGGCTTCTTGCTTTTTGTTGATGTTTACCCCATTTGTGCACTTATTTTCTATAATCGATTTGAATCTGAAAAACCATAGGCCATTTTTTATCACTAGACCATTAAAGAGTACAATTATGCTAAGATTGTATCTTACTTGTCCACTATGTTAAGTAGAGAGCATTTATCGCGTTCGGTAAAATTTTTGCTTCTAGATTCCATATTTAAAATCAATTAAATCAATGGCAAATAAAATTGTTTAAAACCTTTGATTGGCGCCAAGATAATCTGACGTAAAATATTTTTATTTTTTTTTATTTTGGCGCGCACTAGCGAACGAAATGAACGAAATGAACGAAAAGAAACGTTGTTGCCATATCAATTAATATTTTCCTCGATCAAGCAAACGTAGAACTGTGATTAGTTAATCTGTAGCCAAATATGTTTAATTCGCCTTTCTGCAACTCAATCAAAGTATAGCGCTGCTAAGTTAACTCGGTGACCAGTTGAATGAGCGATTGAACATCGTTCGAGAAACCGGCCCTTAGTTTTAACACTTAAAATAGTCACGCCCTCGTTAGCAAACGCTTTTGTTTGCTATTTTACGTTTAGGGTGACCATCTGTTTAGGTGTGATGTCGAAAAGTTATCTAGTTTTGCTAACAACTAAAATAGTTAAAGTAACTGTTTTCTGTACATAGTTTACTACTTGCTGAAACATATGTCCTATTTTTCTTATTAATTCATTAATCTTACTAATGGGTGATGAACGTCTCCTGTTTAGACGAAACTAGGATTATTAATTTAGTTTAATAAGCTATTTTTACTATAAAAAAAATTACAGTAAGTATAGTAAAGACTCACGAACGATCAGAATTTGGCTATTTTGGTGACACATTTCAAAAAAAGCTTACGCTTATCATTCCCTTGATCGGATTTGGTCACCCTACACTGCTTAACATGTTCGAAAAAATATTATTTTAACCGAAACGGGAAATCTGTTCCGGGTATCTTATTGCTGATGTTTATTTATAGACGGGAATCCGGCATTCCCTATTTGATTATATCAACCATCAGAGGGCTGAGCACGAACAAATGTAGCAATCGTAAATGTAACGTATTTAAGACATACTGCGCGCTAACGCTGCTTTGTTCAAGAGTAAAGCTGATATCGACGCGCAGTGTATTTCAAATACGTTACTGTTTCGATACGATTACGATCGTGTTACGACTGTGGAGCGGCTCCGAGAATGGAGACGTGGCGATTATCACTCTGTTGCTCGATTAAGAACGTAAACATTTTTGTTTTAGCTTTCGAGTTCGCGTCTATCGCGTGCGAAAGCTTTGGCTTGTCAGTCGGCGGCTGTTTGAACATTGATGTAGGTTTTATTTGTTTTCCGAATCTATTTTTGAATCTCAATTGAGTATTTGCAGAATATTTGTTCTGTGCCAGACACAGAACAAATATTCTGCAAATACTGTGTTGCCATGTATTCTATGTATGTATTTACAAACAAAAAATGCATAGAAGTATTTTATCAGCGATCTAGTTCCCTAAGTACAAGCTTTGCTTAGTATAGCTAGAGCGCGACGTGTGTACCTAATGTCCAAGATTTTGTTATCTATCTCTTCCTACTGCTGGACTACACTTCTGCAAAAGGTGTTGGTACTAAACTTACATTTTAAAGTAAACTATAACCAAGAGCACACATTGTTTCCTACCTGACTAGTTCAATATATGTGTTATAGGAAATAATGAACTCCACATGCTATGACTTCTTCAGAAAACATCCCCAAAAACACGCATTTGGCTATACCCGTCACCTTAAGGTCCCTCTCAAATTATTTATTTCACTTAAATTTATTGGCTTTAGCATCCTAAATGCGTTTGCTGATAAACATAACAGTCCTCTGGTATGGAAGCTCATCTAGAGGACGAACTCGCTCGGTTTCTGGAAACCCAAATCACGATTGATCCGAGTTTGACACATAGTAATTATTTGATTTTTTCATTGATCATCGTTCGAGAAACCGGCCGTAAGTTGTCTGAATAAATAAATTATATTTCTCCTATGTGCCCTACCAGGTGGTAGGGCACATAGGAGAAATATAATTTATTAGCCTTGTGCAGGTGCACAAGGCTTGACCTCATCAACGCCACAAACGAGGGAAAAGAAGTTGCCAAGTTCTATTCGAATTTGATTTGAAGTTGTTATCGTGTTACCATTTGACACGCAAGAAGAAGAAGAATTATATATCTAAACTAATATTATAAAGAGGAAAGAGTTGATTGTTTGTTTGTTTACATCGAATAGGCTCCGAAACTACTGGACCGATTTCAAAAATTCTTTCACTGTTGTGAAGCTACAGTATCTGCGCTGAACATAGGCTATATTATAATGATATTTTTTATATAGGCTACCCGTGCGGAGCCGGGGCGTACTACTAGTTTATTATACATATTAGTCCCCTCGACTAGTATACTGATCCAGCTTTGCTCATTTGTTTTCAGCCGGATGAACTGGCCAAGTCAGTAAAGCTTACGTCTCGAGAGCGCCGCTTCATCAAGTTCGCGAGCGTGGAGTACGGCGGTCAACTTTACATGACCCCTCAGGACTTTCTGGAGTCTGTCGTGGAACAGGAGCCTAGGCGTAAGTGACATAGATAAGCCTAGAATAAGCTTTTTATGAAAAAGTTGAAGGAAGTAGCACTGGAACTTTGTAAATAATAAAATGAATGAAAAAAATTGTAAGAAAAAGCAGTGGGAAACGTAAGTTTCTTGCCCGTTCTTCTAGGCTCTGGTCGTGATGAACTGCACCTAAAATAACCTAGTATGTAATACGATTTAAATTACTTGTAATTAGGTTTAAAGACATTTATTTTCTCATAAAAACACATAGTTCACTTATAATGAGATTACAATGAAATCTTTTAAAGATATTCTAAAGAGATCTATTAATTTCATTAGCTATTAGCTGATGCCCGATTTCTTCTCGATTTTGGATCGTTCACACTAACGGTCTTTAATTATAAAAAAGTTAGCGCAGACTTGAAGTATTGATTACCATACGTAATGACGACTCAAAGTCAACGCTAACTTTTTATAAGATAGGGGGTAAGTATATCTTTGTAAATGATAGTAAACTAACATTCACACGTCCATCCATCCGTACAAACTTTCGCG
This sequence comes from Ecliptopera silaceata, assembly GCA_932527185.1. NCBI lineage: Eukaryota > Metazoa > Arthropoda > Insecta > Lepidoptera > Geometridae > Ecliptopera > Ecliptopera silaceata. The sequence goes on from OW052210.1 coordinate 2,092,831, forward strand.
TTTATAATATTAGAAGGATAAAGCATTGTGTTTGAGTCTGAATTATTATATTTATATTTCAGCTAGATTAAAACGCCGCGTGCTGACCACCAAAGAGATAGAATACCTTCGAGACCACACGCCTGCTTTGAAGAAGGGATCGTCGCAAATGTTCCGCAATATGAGAGATAGAGGTAATGATTCGTATAAATACGGGCCCCCGCAAACTGCAGACTTTTTATCGGCCGATAGTTTGGTCGGCTTCGTAATCGTGAAGATGTATGCAGATGCGCACATTACAGTGATTCAGTCTTCATACTGATTAAGAAGCCGACCAAACTATCGGCCGATAAAAAGTCTGCAGTCTGCTGGGACTCTAAATATTCACGGATAATCTATACTTATAATAAAACTGTAGAGAGGTCAATTCTGTACATGAAATATATAAAAAAAAAACTATCAGGGGGTGATTAGTGATCGATACTGAAGCCAAAAATGCAATCAGTAAAATTTTTGTCTGTCTGTCTGTCTGTCTGTCTGTCTGTCTGTCTGTATGTATGTTCCTTATAGAAACAAAAACTACTGGACGGATTTTAACGAAACTTGGTACAATTGTTCTTCATACTCCTGAGCAACATATAGGATACTTTTCATCACGCTACAATCAATAGGAGCAGAGTAGTGAAGGGAAATGTTGGGAAAACGGGAGAAATTACTGTTAGGAATAGATACTCCTTTAATATCTATCACCAACCTTAGATGTTACCATAGCAACCAAACGTTGTTGATTGTCATCAATGTCACTATCTTCACTCTTGACTAAATATATTCTTTACAGTATACGTTAATAATATTCGTTTATTTATTGTAACCGGTTTTATTCGATCCTACAGTACTTATATCTACTTTAACATGGTAGCAGAGCGTGGTTAAGGTATCCTGATGGTTCTATTTTACTGCATCAGAAATCGTACATCGCTCGCATATTGCAAAGGTTTGGCATGGAGAAATGTAAGCCAGTGCCAACACCAATTTTAAAAGCAAATAATGCTCAAGATGTTAATGAAGTTTCAATGAACTTCCCGTACCGTGAAGCTGTTGGATCACTAGCTTATTTGATGACAAGCACGAGGCCTGACATAGCCTTTGCTGTCAGTGTTGTATCTCGAAATTTAGATAAACCTACAAGGGAGAACATCATCAATATCAAGAGGATAATGCGTTACTTGAAAGGGACTATAGAAGAAGGCATCGTTTACAAGCCAGGAAATAGTCATAATTTAGAATGTTACAGTGACGCTGACCACGGAGGTGATCATGAAACTGGAAGGTCTACCTCAGGCATTCTTTGCATGTATGCTGGAGGTCTAATATCCTGGAAAAGTAAACGCCAGAGCACAGTAGCGATTTCATCCACCGAGGCCAGAAATAGTGGCAGCAAGTGAAACTGCTAGAGAAATTATTTGGCTTCGAAAGATCATGAAAGATATCATTGGTGAATGTCCAGCATCCCTTTGATGATTGATAACGAATCAGCAATTAAGATGGCTAAGAATCCGCCAGAATTCCACCAAAAGACCAAACACATAAGGATACGATCATTCTTTATACGAGAATGTGTTCAAGATGGAAGCATTACGTTATTGGGTTTTTAGGGTTCGGAAACCAAAGGGTAAAACTAGACCTTATTACTGAGTCTTTGATTTCTGTCTATTTTCAATTCTATAACTATCACGAATAATTAATATTAAAAGGGGCTTATACACGTGATTTTTATTTATTCGATATTGATAAGGGCAACGGGAGATAGATACGGTACGGAACTCTTCGTGCGCACTTGCCCGGTTTTATTAATAAGTAGGTATAGATACTAAGTTTTCCGTCATAGACTGCTCTTTACCCTCAATTTCCCTCATAAGAAGATAGTAATGGGTTATAGCAAAATCTCTTAAAACGGCACGCGGACGAAGTCGCGGCGGGAACAGCTAGTTCTTATTAAGTTAATAACACACAAACATAGTGTTTGTGATAAAACAAATGTTTGTTCCTATTGAACTCACGACCCTCAGAAAAGTCGGACGCCTAAGAAGATTTTAAATGATTCTTATCATTTTACTATTTAAAAAATGACTGATGATATTGTTTCATTTAGTAACATGTTTTAAAAGAAATAAATCAATGTATGTTTTTGTATATTTACAGGAATCGTTTCTTACACGGAATACCTGTTCCTTCTCTCAATTTTAACGAGTAAGTTGATTATTTATCTATACTAATATTATAAAGAGGTAAAGTTTGTATATTTGTTCAATTGTAAGGGGTAATCTCGGGATCTACTGAACCGATTTTAAAAATTCTTTTACCAATAGAAAGCCACATTATTGCTGAGTGTCATAGGCTATATTATATTTTCAAAAAAAATAGGGATCCTTACTAAAACTTCAATTATGCCCAACGAAGTGGTCACGGGTCAGCTAGTCAATTATATTATCATTCATGATTCTTACTAGCAAGCATATATTTTAATGAATTTTAATAAAATTGGAATTAATGATTTTATATTGACGACCGATGTGGCGCGGATGCGAGAAGGTCAGCTTGCGACGCGGAAGGTTGCGGGTTCGATTCCCGCCTTGGGAAAAATGTTAGTCCGCTCTGCAAATATGTATTCCGGGTGTTCTGGATATTTTATATAATCATAAAACATATCTATGTAATGTATTGTATTAAGTATGTCAGTCTTCTAGTACCCATAACACAAGCTCTGCTTAGCTTGCTAGATGGGCTAGATGATGTGTGGATTGTCCAGCATTATTTATTATTATATTATACTTTCAGAACCTGCATCAGGATTCCGAATCGCGTTCAACATGTTTGACACAGACGGCAACCAAAGAGTAGATAAGAACGAATTTCTAGTCGTAAGTAAAGAAACAAATAATAATAATAATAAGACATTTATTTCTCTCTACACAAAAGGTTCCTTAAAAATAATTAAATGTAGGTTGAATAGTTTACATGGATCAAAGAAACCTGTATTTGTCAAATCTTTGACACATCCCCACTAATGCCTTGATCACACGTACCGAGTAAACCGGCGAGACAGTGGCGTATTTAAGATACACTGAGCGCTAACGCTGCAACGTTCAACAGTAAAACTGATGTCGACGCGCAGTGTATCTCAAATACGTCACTGTCTCGCCGGTTTACTCGGTACATGTGATCAAGGCATAAGAACAGACATCTGTGTTTGCCAATACACAAATATTTGTTGTGTAAAATCCACGACCAGACACTACGTTTGCTCCGTGTTGTATGTATTTATAATAAAAGTATTCTATCAGCAATCTAGTTACCATAGTACAAGCTTAACTTAGTTTGGAGGTAGATGGCGTTGTGTGAAATGTCTATAAATATTTATATTTTATTTATTTAGCGTGTGGTACTTCATTATTCATTTCATTTCGCATCTAGTAGTTATAGACCGTATGCCAATAGACACAGAGATGGTTTTATTTAGTGTAGTTAATACTATTGACTAATTAGTAGTATTGATTTAGTTGTAGTTAAAGCTATTTTTATATTAGTTGTTACTTATATCACCTTTACATAACAAGGTTTACTCATGTATTAGAAGATAATTTTATGTAAGTATTTTATCACTATTTTCCCACTCTTTTCGCTAATTATTTAGATACAACGACTTCTCGGTGGCACGTTTAAGGAACGAAAAAATTTGGACCCGAAAAGCGAAGAAGCAGTGAGTTTTGATTGTGGACCTTAACTCACTGTAAATAACAGCTTTTTTTGAACTGCGATCATGAATAAATCTAAATAGGAGCACTAATAAATGTGACAACCGTAAACGTATCGTAACGTTAGCACATTCGTGACACACTGCGCGGTGACGCTGCAACGTTCGGATGTCTTCTTTTAAGCTATTGCATAGCTTCTATCGCGGGCCTTGAACGTGGAGACCGAGTCCAGAAATTCCGTAACGAAAATAACCTAACACTGCGCATGCGTAATCCAGCAAAAAACTGACAATAAAACAAGTTCTATCAAATCCCAATCTCACTTAATACATTTATATTTCAACGATTTATACATAATGCTACGACCTCAAGAATTGTTAATTAAAATTCCACAACATAACTCAACATAACATTAAAAATACAATTACAGTATGTACATACAATAAAAAATACTGTCTTATAAAAAAATTAAAGAACTCTTGTTAGTCAAGCTAGCGTCAACTCGTAGTGCCAATCGAATATACGACAGTCACATTTGTTCGTGTTCCGGCCTCTATTTTAAACACACTGCGCGTCAACGCAAGACGACACATTTATTCGTGATCATTCCTCTGGGTTTTTTACACCCTTTATTAATTGTAACATAACATAAACTAAAATCTAAAATAATAGTTTCAAAAATATTATATTTTTGAACTAAAAGATACAAAAATCATGGTACCTGATATATCTTAATTGCTTTATTTGTTGAAACTTTTTATGTTTAAACATATTATGCTGTATCTTTATTATTTTTATATTAATTTTAGCTTAGTATATATACTTATATACTGACATACTTCTATAGAAAAAAATACAGTATATAGATATGGTGTAACATAATGTCCCTACAAGCCGAACAACGTTATTTCAACCATTAGTAATTTATATAGATGAAGTTTTTAAATATCAAAGATAATTATAGTTATACTATGAATGAATAAAAAACTTTTTAACTTTTAGGCTATTCTTGTGTTTGGCCGGAATAAAATCTTGGCTCTTATGGCTTGTAGAGACATAATGAAACACATTGACTACAATATTTTAGAATGATATTTGCTTGTATAGCTATATTATATTTATTTATGTAATTATGTACCTCTTGGCATCGTAGCTGCTTTCCATAGTATCTGCAAACATTTTGAAGAACCAAACGACAGTCACTCAAACAGAAGTAGTCGCTAAGCCGTCGATAGTAAGTTTAATATTGCGTGTGCAAACGTGCTAATAGTTCTTTTGATTTGCTATATTTGTTAGAATTAGAAAATTGCTGATTTTGTTTATATTCCTGATTTCCTGTTGTGTAATCGCCTTAATATCTTATAAGCTGATGGCTCTCATGACATTAACGGCCTGTTTCTGAAACGTTGATTAACCAAAAAATCAAATTGCAATGTGTCAAAACTAGGATCAATCGATTTTTGGGTTGCTCAAACGCTTGTCATCTGATCTGTTGTTAAATATTTCGCAGAGACAAACGTTTCAGCAACCCAAATCACTATTGATCCGAGTTTTGACACATTGTAATTTGATTTGTTGGTTGATCAATGTTTCAGAAACCGGCTGTAAGTGGCCGATAACATAACATTGCTCAGTGAGTGTATCATTGCACTTAAATTACCTTAATTTGTTGCTTCATTATTATTAACTGTTGCTCGATACTTTTACAGTAAGTTACTGGTTTGTGCTGTGTTGAGCTTTTACTAAACAATATCGATTTAAAATGATACCTTAATCCTAGAGTGTGTGTGTGCCGTTGTTTATAATTCTTACCGACAAAAAGGATATATCCAAGCTTGTATGTCTTCTAAAAACTCAGATAATAATATGCTTTTAAGGAGTTTCAGTTCTTTATAAGGTTTTTGAATATTGCAAAATATAGGCCTTCAAATAGTTGAAAATTTTTTGTGCGCATGCTCCAACTTCCGCCATGTTTTTCGGGCACTTTATTTAAAAATGTATGAGAAGTGCACGTTTTTTGAAGAAAATAGTAATAAAACCAGTAATAATAAACATAATTTTACAATCAGTTCAATTCAAATTATTGTGCATACATAATAAAATTATATTACAAGTATTTTAATTAAAATATATAATGTTATCTTTAAGGAAAGGTAAAAAAACGTTGTTGTTATGGAGTATGCCGCAGTGATACGCGTAGTAAATCCTTTCAGGAGAATTTATATTATTTTATTGACGACCCATGTGGCGCGACGGGCGAAGGTCCGCCTACGACGCGGAGGTTGCGGGTTTGATTCCCGCCTTGGGATAAATGTTTTGTACAATCTGCAAACATTTATTCCAGGTGTTCTGGGTATTTTATATGTATAACAATAATATCTATCTATGTCATGTATTGTATTAAGTATGTCAGTCTTCTAGTACCCATAACACAAGGTCCGCTTAGCTTGGGGCTAGATGATGTTGTGTGGATTGTCCAGCATTATTTATTTATTATTTTCATTTCTTTTATATTAAGATATTTATTATTTTTTTGTAAGTATTTACTTTTACTCATTATTATTTAATTATTATTATCCTAATCTCTCAACTTAGTCCAGTCAAATTACGAAATAAATAAACATGAGCGAATACAGTTTGGGGACTTTGAGGATCGATAGGGCGGTGTATTCTGAGCATAAATTCCAATTTGAGGGGTTGTACTGAGGTCAGCTCAAGGTCATTTCGATGGAAACGCGTTTCATTCGATATCTCGAGAATGGTTGGTGTTAGGCGAAAAATTGTTGAGACCTTTTCTTTTTCAAACAAAATTTACAAACTTTTTTATTTGAAACTTTTTTTTATAACATTAATATTTTTCAAGTTATTACTCCCGCAAGGCAAAAATTTTACTTTTTTTTCCATTTTTTGTCGTTTTCTCCCCAACCATTCAATTTTATTAAATTTTACCGATCATCTAAGTGTAGATCTTTTAATTATGAACAGTTTTGTGCTTAAACTTTTTTCCGTAATGCCAATACCTTCGGAGTTATATATTACTTTACCGATATATTATTATTTTTATAAATTATTTTTCTATCAATAAATGTGTAAAACAGTTTTAATTGTTAATTTACTTCTTACCCAAATTAACCCAAAAATTTACCCAAATTAAATACTTAATTTTTAAATAGTTTAATCGATTGACCTTTTTATATTGCGACAGTGGCGCGGATTTCGCTCGGTAAAGTAATATATAACTCCGAAGGTATTGGCATTACGGAAAAAAGTTTAAGCACAAAACTGTTCATAATTAAAAGATCTACACTTTGATGATCGGTAAAATTTAATAAAATTGAATGGTTGGGGAGAAAACGACGAAAAATGGAAAAAAAAGTAAAATTTTTGCCTTGCGGGAGTAATAACTTGAAAAATATTAATGTTATAAAAAAAAGTTTCAAATAAAAAAGTTTGTAAATTTTGTTTGGAAAAGAAAAGGTCTCAACAATTTTTCGCCTAACACCAACCATTCTCGAGATATCGAATGAAACGCGTTTCCATCGAAATGACCTTGAGCTGACCTCAGTACAACCCCTCAAATTGGAATGTATGCTCAGAATACACCCCCCTATCGATCCTCAAAGTCCCCAAACTGTGTTCGCTCATGTTTATTTAACTCGTTTTTAGCCATAATTTGACTGGACTAACTAGTTCGGCTTTATTTCCTCCTTGAGGACGACCATGGTATTTTAACCATCATTGTAAATGAACACAGTTGTGGGCTTCTACGGTAGGATGCACTAACGAAGCTCCGTCAATTAATTTTTCATTTAATTGCACTGTTAAAGGTAATAATGTTTGTTGCCCAGCCATTTCTATAAAAAGTGCCCGAAACTTTCATATTACCGCGTTTTTAACATGGCGGACGCGCATGCGCTGAGCATACTGTGGACAGGTCTATTGAGATGCGTTGCTTGAGTCTGTTAAAGTATACACATTTTACTGCACCTGAATGATTCTTCTTCTTTGTGTCATTGTTATCAACACGGAAAGGACTTATGTGAAAGGGTATAAATTAAATAATTTATTATTTTTCACATAAATCAAACGTATTTGTAATGACAAAGGTGACTCTTATGTCACCTTTGTGGTCAAAGGTTTACTATTGAGGTCAAAAGGTCATCAATTTGGCCAAAGGTTCTCATGTATGGTCGTCTTTATGTTACTAATACAATTTAGTGACACTTAAAGATAAAGATATTTTTATTGGCAACAAACATGGTTATTTGGTATCCAACGACCATAACTAGGTATTTATTACTATTTGTTATTCGTTACATGTTCATGGTTGGAGAAACATAGGTACCCAAGCTAGGTAAAAAAACCTGTGTGTTGGCATACATATCCTTCCGCCAGTGAGTGTACAATAATTAATAATGACTTGAAACTTGCATCTAAAGTACTGATATCACAAAACATGTTATACGCACAGATTATGTATTTTCAAATTTTTCAAAGATCTTGTGGAGATAGGTGTAGTATCTCCTACGAAAAGGGAAGATCTTCCACGCCGAGCGACCTTTGGCTCGGGGTCTGAGGACCGATGGATAGTCATCGGTTCTATTACTTATGTTCAAACTCCATGATAACTTCGTAAGCGCGATCTAGGATTTTGTCGCCATCTGTTGGTCAGTTGCGTAGACTACGATGTAGCTCATCATGTAGCGATATAGATGGCGCTACAATCTCATAACATAATAACTTACAGATGGAGAAGATATTTAGCTACGCGTGGCGAGGCAAGCGAGGGATATCTGAAGAGACCGGCGGAGTTGTACCTCACGACAACTACGTCAACGATGAACAAGGGTTACAGAGACGGCACAACGTTGATACTTTTTTGCAGGTTTGTACTATGTAACTGTACTCCAAGTACGAGTTTGTGCACACACGGATCGCAGAGACGCAATCTCGGAGCGCCACCGATTTTGTATGGAAATCCAAGCTTCTCAAGAAATCTGCTAGGGGCGCTGCTTGGATCTCCATACAAAATCGGTGGAGCTCGGCGATTGCGTCTCTGCGATACATGTGTGCACAAACTCGTACTTGGGGTACTGGCGTCGTGAATGTCTCGTTCATTTTGTGTAGAGCAAATCCATTTTTGACCGGCATCACAGCTCAGTCGGTAGTAGCTCTGCCTTCCATGCTGTGGGTCGTGGTTTCGATTACCACCCAGAGCAAATGTTTGTGTGATGAACAATACATATTTGTTCTGTGTCTGAGTGTTACTATGTATTCGATGTATGTACATATTTACAAAAAAAGACATAGGTATTTAGGTATTCTATCAGCTATCTCATTTCCATAACACAAGCGTTGCTTCGTTTGGAACTAGAAAAAGTTGTGAAAAATGACCATTTATTGTTTGAATAATTATAACAAAGATCTTAAATATTTCAGGTCCATTTTTTCGGTAAAAAAGGCAAGGACGACCTGAAGTTCGAAGGATTCTGTCAGTTCATGGAGAATCTGCAGACTGAGGTTCTAGAACTGGAGTTCCATGAGTTTGCCAAAGGTATACAATATTTTTATCCTAAAAAACTATTCAAATAAATAACACTTAAAACTAACTGTAAACTTTATCCTCTTATCTGATAAAATAAAAAGTTAATATGTCTTAATTACCATACACGTAATGTCAAGTCAAAATTACTTTATTCAATAAAACCACAAGGATCATTTTGTATAGTCTTTCACACTAGGTGATTCTAGGTGCCAGTTCCACGCGACCAGAGCCTAGAAGAACGGACAAGAAACTTACGGCCTGGTTCCTACCGGTTTTTCATATGATCGTTTTAACAAAGAATTTCAATTAAATTAAATAAAAGTATCAAATTTTTGAAAAATGATTTGTGATTTTTTGTACGGCTTTTATATCAAAATAAAAGGATCATATAAGATAAGACGATTCTAAATTAATCCTTATGATTTTACTGAAAAAGTATTTTTGATTTTATAGATTACAAAATTAAAACTCACATTTTATCCATCAGGTCACGAAACAATATCGGAAGTAGATTTTGCGAAGATACTCCTTCGTTACACATACCTGGATACGGACGAGTATGACATGTACCTGGACCGTCTGCTGGACAGGATGAGGAACGAGCACGGGATCACTTTCCAGGAGTTTAAGACCTTCTGCCAGTTCCTCAACAACCTGGAGGACTTCACCATCGCTATGAGAATGTATACGCTGGCCGATCATCCTATATCGAAAGGTAAAAATACAAAAAAAAAAATGGTTGTCTGTAAAGTCGACGATAGTTGAACGTGACAACAAACGCAAAGGCCGATTGTGCTTCTTTGTCGCTCGTTCCGCGCTCTCGCTTGCACTTCATGGAACGCCTCAGAACACCTCATGAGTCATGTTTTTTCGTGCGTGCAGCCGGCTCTATTGAATTATAAGACGTTGTCACGTTAAAAAACTTAATACTAATAGTAAATATAATATTATAAATACGATAAAGACGACCGATGTGGCGCGGTGGGCGAAGGTCCGCCTACAACACGGAAGGTTGCGGGTTCGATTCGATAAATGTTTGTACGATCTGCAAATATTTATTGTGGAATGCGTATCACGTCACCCGCGGGCCATGACTATTATTATTTTATTATAATAATTAACGTGTTTAACAGATGAATTCCACCGCGCAGTGAAGATCTGCACGGGAGTGTCGCAGACGGAACACCTGGTGTCGACGGTGTTCGCGATATTCGACGCGGACGGCGATGGCCTACTCAGCTACAAGGAGTTTATAGCCATCATGAAGGATCGCTTGCATCGTGGCTTTAAGGTGCGTTTACTATTTGCATCTATTACTACTGACAAGGGTGGCGACCCCAAAAACTTGAGGTTATTGAACTCCTCCACATAATATTAAACTGCGTCATCTATAAAATGCTCATGTAACATTTTAAATGGACTGTATTGTGAAAGCAAATTCATGAGGAATTGTCAAACTTTAATTACTTAGTATGTCAAAATCAGACAATTCTTTGTAATTATTATTCAAGAACAACAACATTCAAACATAATTAACAACATATCAATTAATTGAATGAAGAGACAAGAAAAACTTTGGTGTATTTGGCTCCCCAAGGCGGTGAAGCTTAAGTTTTAATCTACAAACGCTCCAGGGAGCCAAATACACTCTATCATATAAAAAGTTAGCGTTGACTTTATGTCATCCTTACGGTAATCAATACATCAAGTCCACGCTAACTTTTTATAAGATAGACCGACAGCTTTTAGATCTAGATGGCGCTGTACGAGCCCAGTAATGCCCACTAATTTGTATATCTTGTTTCAGTCATATGCCAAGAACGAGGGATGGGAAGCATTCAAATCTTGCGTCAAACAAGAGATGAAAAGTGCTGTGTAAATGTGATTAACTAACCAAATGCCATATTTATGTAAATTATTTTAATTTATTTAAAAATCTATAAGATTTTGTTACCAGTTAAATGTGTCGGCATCAACTTAAATAGGAATGTTAAGTTTCAATAGTATTACTATTGTAATAAGTATTATTTTATGAATGCCTGAGATACATGAAAAGTAGATTTTCAAGACAGGATAGCAAGCTTAGTAGTCATAGCTTAGAACAAATCTATTTCTTTTTTGCTTATTTTGACAGGTGTCACAACTCAGTTGGTAGTAGCTCTGCCTTCTATGCTTTGGGTCGTGGGTTCGAACCCCACAAGTATTTGTATAGTGTGGGTGTAACTACATATGTATTTGCAAAAATAAGCCACATTGGTCGTTAAAATGTATGATTTTACATTATTTATTTAAAAAACGTGTCTTAAGTATTGCTATACATGTCTGTCTATGTATTACATCATGTGTTGATACTTCCACAAAATAATGCATATATTTGTTTCTGATTAGAATGTGTGTGACTTGTATCTGTTAAGTTATCTTTTTAAGTTATTCAAAGTAAAATGTTACTTACTTTTAATATAAACAAATATCGACGACCGATGTGGCGCGGTGGGCGTTGGTCCGCCTGCGGCGCGGAAGGTTGCTGGTTCGATTCCCGCCTTGGGATAAATGTTTGTATGTTCTGCAAATATTTATTCCGGGTGTTCTGGGTATTATATGTATAATAAAAATATCTATCTGTGTAATGTATTGTATTAAGTATGTCAGTCTTCTAGTACCCATAACACAAGCTCTCCTTAGCTTGGGGCTAGATGATGTTGTGTGGATTGTCCAGCATTATTTATTTATTTATTTATCTTATGGCAATGCGTTGTGTTAGTTCAGTAAGCTTCTAGTCTTGGCGCAGATGGATTGTTAAGATCTTGCCATTATTATAGCTCAACAAATAATAAGTCGAACTTTGATAGTGTTGCCACTACACAAATGTTTTAAATGATTGAAAATTATAGAATTTCTATAATTTTATTTCATTCTGTATTAAGGTGATTTGTTCTTTCACTCATTCATTCAAGATAATGATTCAATTACTGTAAGCATTATTGTCTAATTATAAAAAAAAATAAGTATTTATTTATTAGATAGCGCATGTTAACTTACATTTTTTATAATTTCTCAAAGAATTGAATCGACCAATAAGTCTTGATCGTTTTAATTGCTATAATAATCATTTTATCTGTCAAAGTTTGCACTTGATTATTTGTTAGATTACAGTGGCCTAATAACATTTTTACGAGTGTGAACTGTCAAAGTTGAAATCTGATTATAAGTTGGATTAAAAAGTCTGTAATGCTGTGTAATGAATGTTTTAGGAGGGGGTAAAGGTATTGAAAAGAAACTAGAAATTTTACAAAGTTTAAATTTAATGAGATAAGACAAATAAACAATATTATTTGGCAGGGTGTAAGATTCACCGTCTTAAAGTAGGTAAGCGTATATATGTTATAATCCACCGTCTTAAAGTAGGTAAACGAATATATAAATTAAAATCTACCGTCTTAAAGTAGGTAAACGAATATATGTTAAAAAAGAGGGGTTTGAAGGTTCGTTTGGCTGGCCAGAAATTTAGTATAACAATTGTACTTACTTATATAATAATCTTATAGACAAATAACAAATAAAAAGAAGTAAACGCAGGTTGGTTGACCTAAGCGGGCCAACTTGGTACCGTAAAACCGTGCCACACTGTGGACAGAAAGTAATTTACTCCACTTGTACTTGGTTCCGGGAAGCCTGTATCACACAGCGGTCAGAACTGGCCGGATACAGAAAGGCTCGTACAGCAAAGCGGCTGGTTCCGGAAAGTCCGTGCCACACAGCAGCGGTTACCATACAATTCTGCCCGTACTAAACATTATTCCTCCTTATGGATATATATAAAGTACCCTGAATTTGAACATTCATGGTAACGGTGCCAATCAAAGCGAGGTGTGATCACTTTTTTGTGTCCCTCCTGGTGACTCTAGTGCTGGAAGGTCCAACACCATACGTGCTTGATGATCTGTCAATTGTCCTAGCATCAGTCTGAGTTTCATGAGATGGAATCTCAGCTTGCTGGATAGCTAATGCCTTAGCAATGTGTCAGCATCCAACCCTGCAGGTACTCCACCGAGAGCATACTTTGCAAAGATCACAAAGTTATTTGTGATATATTCTTTTTGTCTATGAATATACTGTTTGACAACTTTGCTAATCATTATATTCCTGATATTCTTATCAGTAACTCTTTTTGTGGTGCTTATCATACAGACAATTGCACATGCAACATCTGAAGATGGCAAGTATTGGCCTCCAGATGTAGAGCTTTCATTTATTATCTCAAGTACTTTTACTTCCTCAAGATTCAACTCTTGTGCCATCAATTCTAGAGAGTCTCTAGAGAAGATAGCAGTACACAATGGTGACATCAGCTTTGCAGAATTTGCTTTATTGTAACAATAATTGATAGCTTTTGAAAATGTCACCATAGCTAGTAGTGCTGCTTGCCTAAATGTAAGTAACATTTTACCATCTTCAATATTGCTTACATACTTAATCTCTTTAAAAGTAGTTACTATAACCACTTTAATCCTCAAATTTTCGTCTTTCACATAAGGAAATTTAAAACGTATAGCTTTGTCCCCTTTACCCTTCCTTTCAGTCCTGATGTATGGACCATACTCGAACAGTATCTTAGCACAGAACTCTAGTGCTTTGTTCGGCTTATTTTCTTCTAGCTCATCTTCAAAGTCCCTACAGTAATCATTAAATTGTGCCTTTAGGACATCAAAATTGAATTCTGTAGATCCATAGTTGGCCACAAAGTCTTCTGGAGTGATTCCTAGCAAAGTTGCTTGTTTCTTTAATTCTGTAGACAGAATGCTAGTTGGAACTATTCCAGATGTCTCAAATTCTTTATTTGTTTCATCAGTGGCCTTCAGATTAAGACGAGCTAGGACAGCTGTGGTAGTCATAGTCTCTGCCATATTCAACAGCTATATGTTCTGCTGCACAGTTAATAGAATGCTCAACAATGATATTATCAACTGTATGAGGGCACTTTATCTTATTAGCTATGCCAATAAGACCAGAATTTGCACAACCTGCAGCAATAGTTTTCACTTCTGAAACCTTAGGTGTTCCTGCAATTAGTAAATTAATTACTATATCTCCGTTGTCTAAGATAGTGGGTTCAGGGTAATATTTACCACACTCACAAAACCTAAACTTTGCTGAATAAACTGCAATAGGTGTTTCTTTACAAACAAAAGAATCGACGGTATCTGTTTTAGTAATCAGTATAATGTATTTAATAAACATCGAATGTTCTTTTCCCTGCTTGCTGCGCAGGCGGCAATCGAAATGTCAAAAATCACAACAACATCATACGTAAACAAACATTGTTTGGTTATTAAATATTAGGACTTTTCAGCCAAATTATGTACATAAAGACTATGGAAAACAATCGGCCTTCCCTATGGAATGAAGGGAACACAGGATTGTGGTCTTACCAACGCAAAACAAGTACAATAATGGTTAAAAGGAACCAATCTAAAGTGAATAATATGAAACCCTATTATTGCAGGTTTGGTATTCCTCTGTAAATCATCTAAACTACAAAAAAAAGTGTTACAGCTGGGGCCACACTAGCGGGCTACGGCGAATATTCGCGTTAACGCGATGTATGTGGCCGGGTACATCGTGTCATCGCGTAGTATATCGCCTTCATCAGAACACGATGTTTTTGTCGCGCCAACACGATACGAATATTCGCCCGCTAATGTAGCCGAAGCATAAGAAAAACTCAGTGCACGATTACATTTTTGGATTACGAGTCTCAGAATGAATAATTATTTAAAATATTACACTAACGCTTTTAAGCACAAAAATGCTCGAATATTTGTATCTCTTTACTTAATTGATCTGTGGTTGTTCTTAGTGAGATT
Organism: Ecliptopera silaceata; assembly: GCA_932527185.1. Lineage (NCBI taxonomy): Eukaryota > Metazoa > Arthropoda > Insecta > Lepidoptera > Geometridae > Ecliptopera > Ecliptopera silaceata. The sequence goes on from OW052210.1 coordinate 2,107,974, forward strand.
TTTATTAATATCTACTATAAGTAATTTAATCGAGTTTTTAGCTTATTAACGTTTTCAACGCTTATGATCTTATAAAGAGTAAATTTATTTAGTTAGCAGAATCTTTAATGGAGAGACGCACTAATTGTTTATCTTGATAGGTGGCGCTAGTAGTAAGTATGCAATATTTTATTCTCTAAAGGTGTTTTTACCAGTAAAAATGGAAACGTAATGTTATTTTTTTCTTTCGTCGTGAAATAAAATAACTGTGTGACATATAAAAGCATTTATTAATAACAAAGATTAAAAGCCTAGTAATATTAAATTATTTAAACAGAACGTTAAGGATTTGTTAAATACACTATACAGCGCCATCTATTGAATTATTTATGTGTTTCTTCATTGATTTGACTGTGTGTGTGTGTGTCGTCAATCAATAATTTAATTAATAAATCTTATATAAAGGTACATCACAATAAACATGAGTATAAAAGGTATAAATAAGTACAGCGATATTAGTTGATTTTTTTACATTGCGTGATACATTGCGTGTTGTTTCATCTATAGTTTCTGTAATTGCCGCGCAATGTATCGCGAATAACTTATATTGCGATCCACACATCTTTAGTGGCAATTGCCAAATCAATTGTTAAATATAATTTATTATAATCTAATAGAAAAATCTATCCCAGTTTTATTAACATAAGAATTAATATGGTTGTCACTGTATATTTACTGTTTTTGCCATTTTTGAATAAATTTAATTCATTATTGTCCTTTCATTTTAGTTCCAAATCTCGTGAGCCCTGAAATATTAAATCTTGACCTTAGTTTTTGGTATCTTTTGTAACATATTATAAGTTTACCTTTCATTCGCGAAAATCCGTCGATATGTCCTGCTACGGTGTCACAAGTTTATTAAAAAAACGTCAACCTTACGTAGTAGTAATGTGGATGATCACCTCTTTATGTTATTGGTTTTGTGTATTTTTACGTTTTGGTGGCTGTTTGGATTTTTCTGTGTGACTAAGCACTAAGTCGCCTGCTGTTATAGGTACTCCTTCCAGGTGGTACTTACATTGAATTTCCTTTTTCGTTTTGTTCGTCCGGTGACACTTATAGGACTTTTAATTTCTTGCAAAATATCTATTACCACTGAAGATGTTGTGTTCTCTATCTGTTCTTCCGAAAAAATCTTTCTTAAAAAAAATGGTTGTCTGTAAAGTGGGTTTACTGACGATAGTTGAACGTGACAACGTCAACGAACGGTATTGTAAGCGGTTCTGCAAAATAAATCGTCGTTCGAAACAATTTAATATTTTATCTTATCTTATCTTGGAACGCCTCAGAACGCCCCGGAACGCCGGAACGCTTCATGAGTCATGTTTTTTCGTGCGTGCAGCCGGCTCTAGCGAATTATAAGACGTTGTCACGTCAAAAATAAATAAAGGGCAACCGTGACTTTGGGTCGTTCTGCGTTTATGGGGTATAAGCCACATTTGTTGAATCCGGCAATCAGGTAATTTCCGTAATTTAATTTTCCGTATTGGTGGCTGTTTGGATGTTTCTGTGTGACTAAGCACTAAGTCGCCTGCTGTTATAGGTACTCCTTCCAGGTCATTGCATTTCCTTTTTCGTTTTGTTTGTCCGGTGACACTTATAGGACTTTTAATTTCTTGCAAAATATCTATTACAACTGAAGATGTTGTGTTCTCTATCTGTTCTTCCGAACTAATCTCTCTTAAAAAAATAAAGGGCAACCGTGACTTGTGTCTTTCTGCGTTTATGGGGTATAAGCCACATCTGTTGAATCCGGCAATCAGGTAATTTCCGTAATTTAATTTTCCGTAGTAGTGGCTGTTTGGATTTTTCTGTGTGACTAAGCACTAAGTGTTGTAGGTAGGTACTCCTTCCAGGTGGTACATTGCATTTCCTTTTTCGTTTTGTTCGTCCGGCTACACTTGAGGGGTGCCAAACCATAACGTTTTAAATGCCAAAAAAACAAGTTTTCAGTAGACACAAAAAACTGTTTTAATTGATAAATAAAAAACAAATTAATTATTTATATTTTTATTAATAAACTGGCATTCAATATACGTAATTAACACAAGAATTTGTAATCTTCCGAAACGCAGAAATAATTTTAATGTTTTTTTGAAAAAAAATTAAAACGACAAAACGTTTTAAGTGCCATTATTCATGCAAGTCATAACGTTGTAAGCGTATTTTTACTTGCACTTAGTAAACTTAACTTAATCTTATAACATTACTTATTTTATAAGGTTTTCATAAAACAATTTATTTTCTCCTGCTAAATACGGTAACGTGGCACTAATGTCTTTCTTTTTCTCGGCAGATAAAGGTACAGGTGTTTCCTTCATCTCGACTTCCAAGCCCTCAAAACTCGCCTTAGTGATTCCAGGTTTAAGCACTGAAGTTGCAATCCATGGAGCGTATTCGCCATAACTTTTCTTTGTATAAATAACACCAAAGTTTTCAGATGTTACTCGAATAATGGTAGCCGAAGATATCTGCAGCTTTTTAGTGTTTATCATAGTTCTAGCAAGATTCATCCAATCAAAAAACGTTTTGGTATCTACTACTGAGAATGGATTTTTCTTTCCAGCATTCGCAACAAGCTCAATAAGATCTTTTGGAATCTGTTGCTTTGTACGCCTTTTTGCTTTTTCAATAATAGCAAAATCACGATCACACGCGAGAAAGGTATGTCCCTTAACGGGAAATTTATGAGTTACTTTCGTAAAGAACCCTTTCGCAATTAAAACCAGGAACATAACAAGAACAGCCTGGTTCTTGTTTTGTCCACCACAATTATCTGACCATAGGATTAGCTTTTGTCTACTTGTAGTGTATCCTATTTCACGATCTGTGAAAAACTTGTAGAGACACGAAGCTATTTCGTTGGATCCCCTTTGCCCAACAGTTTCATTCCAAAGAAACATGATACCCTTTCCTTCATCTTCCAAATGAATTCCCATATTGACGCAGGCAAGCTGACGACTATAGTACATCTGTGTATGGGTTAATGTTGGAAGGTACATCTGTTGCTGGAGATCGAATTGTACCACTCGAGTGTCTGAATCGTGGCTTCTGGATTTTATTCCATCTTTACTCATTTGTTCTCTAGCCATGTCAGCTTGTCTGTGATGAATATCCAATCTTTGCTTAACAAGGGTTTTTACTTCTTCGGTTGGTGCAGTATCTATTTCCACTTTAAAAGAGTCACACGTCGGGCATGTGTCAACGCGCGGAGGCTTAAAAGAGAGATTAAACTCCGTCAAAAAAACTTCATTAAACCACTGCCGAGATACAGGTGGCTCAGCAGATCCATCACGGTGTTTTGCCAAAAAACCTTTATACAGTTTGACGACACTAAGCTCCGTTGGAAGATATTTCCTATTGGGTGCGTCGTTTCGACTGTAATGGCTTTCTTGAGCTGGTATGGACGATATGTACTCCATAATCTTAATTTTCCATTGAGAGTCCCGTCTTTGCCTTTTTCCACCTCGTTTATCTTTCACACTATCTTCATTGCTGTCCATTTTTTCGGACAAAAGCTGCACACGGCGTTGACTGACACCAAAAGTTTCACAGAACGTTTTTTTACAAACCTGAAATTAAAACGAACTTCAGACTACAGAACATGCATTCACACTAATTATGAATATAAATACAATACAAATAATTTATTGACGCTTACCTGTACTTCAGACATGCCTCTGATTATAAGAACGTATTTGAATGTGCGTTGTCGCCGGCTTTTGGTTGCCTCATCATAACTGCCGTGCCTCCTTCGGTTTATTAAGCAAATCCGGATCAGACTTTTTAGGTAAATCTGCTGTTCATTATAATTTCCCAGATTCCAGAAGTCACGAAATAGCTTTTTACGGCAATCCAAGGTCAAACAAGTACAAGAAAACTGGCATTTACAGGATACCTAGAAAGAAGTAAAAAAACAGTAAGCCCGAAATATTGTTCACTGCATAATAATCATCAATATAAACTTGAGTAGTGTAGGTAACAACAAAACATCGAGATAGTGTAAGTGTAAATATCTATTATTCTCTCGTAATTAATATTATTATGGCAAAATATTTTCGTCAAACTTACCTCCTGTGGCTCGGTTTTTTCGCGTACATCTTGGTTTTTGGTATTCACATACTTTAAACCACTGTTTTTATTAACCTTTCGTATCGTTTTTTTCCACTTAGCTTTATTTAAAACTCGTTTTTTCGAAGAGCCCGACACTGACGCACCTTCTTCTTCGGCCATTTTGAATAAACTGCCACTTGCAGCTCACGAGGCACTTACAACGTTATGACTTTCTGTTACGCAATATTTATAGTGGAGGGGGGTTTTTGAGCTTGTATTTCAAGAGTGCAAGTAAATGCCGGCACATACAACGCGTTGCTGCAATAAAACGTATTTGAGTTTGTGTGGCACTTACAACGTTATGGTTTGGCACCCCTCACTTATAGGACTTCTAATTTCTTGCAAAATATCTATTACCACTGAAGATGTTGTGTTCTCTATCTGTTCTTCCGAAATAATCTCTCTTAAAAAAAATGGTTGTCTGTAAAGTCGGTTTACTGACGATAGTTGAACGTGACAACGTCAACGAACGGTATTGTAAGCGGTTCTGCAAAATAAATCGTCGTTCGAAACAATTAAATATTTTATTTTAGCTTATCTTATCTTATCTTGGAACGCCTCAGAACGCCCCGGAACGCCGGAACGCTTCATGAGTCATGTTTTTTCGTGCGTGCAGCCGGCTCTATCGAATTATAAGACGTTGTCACGTCAAAAATAAATAAAGGGCAACCGTGACATGGGTCGTTCTGCGTCTATGGGGTATAAGCCACATTTATTGAATCCAAAAATCAGGTAATTTCCGTAATTTAATTTTCCGTAGTGGTGGCTGTTTGGATTTTTCTGTGTGACTAAGCACTAAGTCGCCTGCTGTTATAGGTACCTACTCCTTCCAGGTCATTGCATTTCCTTTTTCGTTTTGTTCGTCCGGTTACAGTTATAGGACTTCTCATTTCTTGCAAAATATCTATTACAAATTACAACTGAAGATGTTGTGTTCTCAATCTGTTTTTCTGAAGTAATCTCTCTTAAAAAAAATAAAGGGCAACCGTGACTTTGGGTCGTTCTGCGTTTATGGGGTATAAGCCACATTTGTTGAACCTGGCATTCAGGTAATTGGATTCCGTGCCATTCTCTTCCAACTTATTCTACAATTTCTCTAATAACTCCGGAAACGAACTTTTGACTAGAATCTTGTGTTTCAATCCTTCTGTCTTTTTCCACTTTGTTAATACGTCACACCAATATCATAAGGGAGCGTAATATGCTACATCCAATGGTTGGAGCAGATGTATTGTTTTTGAAGGTAAGCAAAGAAACCAATTGTTCGGTGTAGGACAGATTTGGATTCTGGATTGGACAGATTTGGATTCTGGATTGGACAGATTCGTCATTTGGCAGATTCGCTACTCGACAGATACTGGATCGGGCAGATTCGTAGTTCAACAGGTTCGCTACTCGACAGAAGTACAGGTGTAAATAAAATATCAAGTGGACTCAAATTATTTTATTTGGCTTTATATATAAAATTTACTTTGCTTAACCGTTTTAAGCAATCGATTACGGTAGGTAATCTCGCTATTCAATGCCTCTGTTACAATTTTATCTATTATCTAATTTGATTGTTTTTTCTAATAATTTAGAATCGCGAAGTTTCCCTCTGCAATGGATTTGTTATTTTTTAAGCTTCATATCTTGAAAGCGAGATTCATTTAACAATAATTGTATGAATAAATACAATGGTGGCTTAATAGGAAATAATTTTTTTTAGCCTCCCATGCCACCCTTCAACATATATTGGTTCTGAAGTTTTCATTATAGCAAGTAAAGACATTCTAGGTATAAATAATTCATCCAATGTGTTGAAAAATAATTGTTCAATGCATTGTATTCCTCGGAATCATCGGCCACTTCTTGCCACTTTCTATGCTCAATATGGCCTCGGGTATGAGAAGTGGAGGTATCAGTGGCAGTTGCATATAAAGGCGCGTGATAAATATTCCTTGTTCAGTCATATCAAAACCAATTTTTTGGCTCTTTTTAGGTACTGTTTTCCAGTAATGAAAGTAACAGCCAGTCACTTTAACAGTAGGATAAACTGCTTTTACTGCTTTAATGGTTGCAAACTCATAATCACATTTATATAGGTCTCATACAGTGGTGGGCAAACTTTTTTAATAGCGGGCCACGAAGTTTAAGAAATTGTAGAGGAGGGCCAGAATTATAAAAAAACTGCATTTTGTATTAAAGCTTTTTAATAAACAAAATACCTTTTACTATTAGGCCTTGTTAGGCGTGTGAGACATATGGAATTGTTTTTGATTTTCCATAATATTTTCGAAAGCAGGTTCCATCTGTGACGAAGCAACTTTCAGCAGTGCGAAGAGGTGTTCATCAGTCAATCGATTTCTGATTGAGTTTTTTCGCAATTTCATGGTTGAAAAGGTCTGTTCGCACACATAAGACGACGCAAACATCGCCATAACTTTCTGGGCGTGAGCAATGATCATTGGGAATTCAGCTTTCGGTAGTGCTTTATAAAAATCTAGTTTTTTTTAATTCAAGAACAATTGCTTTAAATGGGTACTGCACTGCATTTCAATAATTTCCAACTGCAATACAGCAGATACATTTTCCGGATCTACATTAAACGGCATCGAGAAAACATCAAGCGATGATTGAATGTTCTTAAAATCTTGAAACCTAGTTTCAAGTGAAGTTTTTTCAACGCCTCACTGAATTCTTGTAGTTTGTTATCACTCACTGGTGACATGGATTTTAAACGCGGAAAGTGAGTTAAATCGTTCCTCGCCATGCAGTTATAAAACAGAGAAAGCTGAGTTTTAAATGATTTCAGGCAACCCCAAGTCTCATCTATGAATTGGTTCTTTCCTTGCAATTTCTTATTTAATTTGTTATAGTGCTCAAGCAAATCGGTAAAAAATGCAAAATCGGTACACCAACCTTTGTCTTCTAAGATTTGGAAATCAGACCATTTTTCTGTTTTATTCTTCATGAAATCTTGTACCTAATTCCTTTTTTAAATTCCAAACCCGTTCAAATGCATATCCACAACTTAGCCATCTCACTTTCGTGTAGTAAAGAAGATCAGAATAATCAGCGTCGACTTCAGTCAGAAATTCTTGGAATTGTCGGTGTACCAAGCCTCGAGATCGAATCGTATTAATTAGTTTTTAAACCACATTAAGTACATGGGTAATATCTATTGCAGTTTTACAAAGGACGTCCTGGTGAATTATACAATGTAAAAATACAACATCGTGATTAGGATTCTGGCTTCGAAAAGTACCCGAAAATCCCACGTTTTTTCCAACCATATTTGGAGCTCCATCTGTAGTTATATTGCATCATTTTGAAATAGGCGCATATAAATTTTGTAGGCCTTCAGAAAATTCTTTAAAAATTACTTGCCCTGTAGTTTTTCCTTTTATCGATTGCAAACAAGCTAGCTCTTCAGTAATATTAAATTCGTCGTCAACGCCTCTGATGAAGATTAACAATTGAGCAGTGTCACTTCTATCCGTACTTTCATCCATCGTCACGGAAAAATATTTAAAGTTTTCTATACGCTGCCTAAATTGAGTCGACAAGTCTGTTGCAATGCATCAATTCGCGTTGTTACTGTTTTTCGCGATAAGCTGATAGATTCAAATGCTTTAATTTTTTCTGGACATAAAATTTTACCCACACTCAGCATACAATCTTTAACAAATTCTCATTCGGAGTATGGTTTATTATTTTTAGCTATTTTATAAGCCACAACATATCCAGCCAGTGTAGAAGCGTTTTGAGCAGTGTTTTGCTTTTTAAACATATTCTGTTGAGCAGATATTGTTTTTATTAAGTTTTCCGCATTTACCTTTTCTTCTACGTCATTCATCAAAGCATATTTGGTATTTGAATGTTTAGTGTTAAAATGCCGAGCAAGGTTAAATTCTTTGAATACTGCCAATGCTTCGTTACAAATAAGACATATTGGCTTACCATTGTATTCGGTAAAAAAGCATTTCCAAGCTTACTCTTCTTTAAACAGACGGCACTCGGAATCGACTTTTCGTTTTTTTTTTCCTGTGTTTGACTCCCATGTTCATAAAATGTAGGGACGCTTTTTATTAAAAATGAATTTAAAGATTTACATACGCGAACGAGAGTCAAAATTAAAACAAAATTTCCGTTATATTAGACTCTAATATAACGGAAAATTGATTCCTCAAAATGGTCTTTCAAAACAAAACGGCCACTTCTGATAGAGACTCATTTATTGTTGGTTGAGGATATGTGTCTGTTTCAGTAGCAGAATTTACTGTCAGTCGATAATCCCCACATAATCGTATACTTCCGTTTTTCATAACTACAGGAACAACTGGAGTAGCCCATTTTGAATAAGCTCGAGTGGGCTCTAACACTCCCACACTAACTAACCTGTCTATTTCCTCACAAACTCTTTTTCTTATTGCAAATGTACCGGTCTGCTTCTCATAAACTTGGGCTGAACATCTTTCTTGCAACTAATCACTACTTCTGGTTCTTTATATTTACCAAGTCCTTCAAAAACTTTTTGATAGATAGATAGATAAAAACTTTATTGTACACAGAAAAGGATTTTACACACTAGAAACAATAAATTAACAGCACAATGGGCGGCCTTATCGCTAAAAGCGATCTCTTCCAGGCATATTTATTTAGTATTTCTGTCAACGATTCATTTTTTGTTTTCTATATGATTTATTTGGTTTATACCTTCAACTGAAATTCCTAGAGGCTTGAACCAATTGCGTCCAAGAAGATTCTCTCGCCCTTGTCCAATTATCAACTGCAGAAATCCCTTGAATTTTTTATTTTCAATATAAACTTTGGTACCTACTACCATACACCTGTACTTTAGTATCAGTCCAGGTGTGCAAGTTCAAATTATATTTCTGCAGCTGTAGTCCTTTTGGCCAAATAATGTCTGCATGTTTTAGGCGATGAATTTGAAAATTTTATGAAATGCTTCATGACTTCTGGGAATATTTCAGAGTTCATCCATCCACTCGGTGCAGCTAGACCTAAGAGGTGTGTTTCTGACCATGAAGTTTTTGAAAAGTTTTCGTGGAAACACCATTATTGGTGGCAATGCTACCAGAATTTACTGGATCTCTGAATCTGATGAAGAATCAGGGTTGTCTTCGTCCAAGTCTGGGTCTGTGGATGCAGAAGTAGGTACCACCGAGTGTTTTTAATTGAAGATAAAAATCCTTAAATGCATCGTCAATTAGCTCAATGAGATCCATTAAGTCCTTCTTCTTTTCTGTGCTTCTTCTTCTTGCGTGTCAATTGGTAACAAGATAACAAGTTCGAATAGAATTTGGCAACTTCTTTTCCCTCGTTTGTGGCATTTATGAGGTCTAGCCTAGTGCAGGTGGTAGGGCACAAGGGACAAACGAGAAGGTGTGACATCGTTTGTATGGGGTCCCCGCAGTCACATTGACTAAGTGCAGGGTCGCGGAAGCCCCATTTACACATGCTTTCTCTGCTACGACCAACCTGAGTCCTGAGTCGGTTGATGGACTTCCACACTGGCCATGGGAGGTCACGCCCTGGAGGCAGGTGTTCTTTCATGATGAAATCAGGTGGAGCTGGTTGTTTTCTGTGCTGATTGGCTGTGACTCCTTGGAGATTGGGTTCAATCTAAAGTGATCTATTAAACTTTTTCCTCTTTTCTTAAAACTAACTAACGGAATGGGGTTTCGCGATCCAGACTTTCCTTGTAATGCAACTTTCCCACACTAGGTGTACTATATTGCATTCAAATTTTTGATAGCAAATGGTCCTATTTTGGTTTCCAAGTCGGCAAAATCCAAAAAAAATTTTAACGTCATCACCACAACTTTAAAAGGTTTCTGAATTTTGCATGACCTCACCAACTGAACCCAATCATTTAAGTGGTTTATTTTCATTTGCGTTCTTTTCTTAGCTTTTTCTATAATCGCGTGGTCAGAGTCACACTCCATGTGATAGTGCCCACTTATAAAAAATGTGTGGTTTATTTTTTTAGTGTTGGATGACTGTTTAATAAAAACAAACATCATTGCCACAAATGTTGTTTTTATTTTAACCACCACAAGTATATCAGAATAAAAAGTGACTTCTTCCACTTGTGGTGGGGTAGACTATGGCAAAAGTGCCACAAGCATGACGCAATTTGATGAGCTCCTCGAGCTCTTATAGTCTCGTCCCACATGTAGCATGTTGCTTCATTACTTGCCAGATCATGTTTAGTCAAGTTAAAGGACCAAAGTTGTCTTTTATAAAACGAGACGGACGGACGTTTTTAAATATGGTGTTGGCAAGCATTGCTGCAGTTTAAATGTAAATGCCTTTACAGACGATTCTGCTCTGGCATTCTCTTTATCAGCACGTTTTTCAGCATAAGCTTTTTCAGCTTGATGTTGATGTTCAGCTAATTCAGCTTATAAATTTTTTTTTCGGTCTCCTTATTTTTCTTTTGCCTTTAGGACATCGCATGTGTTGCATGTGTCTTTGGAGGATTGTTTAAACGACAGATTGAGATCGTGAAAACATTTAACGTATAATTTTAATGAGACCGGATTCGGTATAGTATTAGTAAATTATTCACCTATTCCACTAAGTTCAACTATAAGTTCAACCGTTGAACTAATTGCACCAAAAAATTCCAGTTCTTTCAACTTTGTTATTTTTTTCTAAAAATTGAACTTTCTGGACAATATTGGTGCTATTAGTTCAACTTTCTGTCACAAAGGAAGAGCCATGGTAATTAGTGGATACTTATTTTTATTTTTTAAGTAAGTACAATGTTTAAGAACGTAAACTCTCTAAAAACAGGGGTACGGATAATTCACCATCTACTAGCTGCATTTGCATGTCCAATATTATTTTGTCATTTATAACATATTCTCTCTTTCGTTTTTTCAGTAACTGTTGTCTTTCAATTTTTCCTCTTTTAAATGTTGTTAATTTCGCGTCGTCGTGTAGCACTTTCAATAATTGTATTAAGTTTACCTGCTTTCGTTTAATAGCGTTATTTAATTTCAAATGCCAACCCTCCACGTTATTGTTAGTACGGTGTCTTTCACCGAAAATACACCATGATCGTATAAAATCACTACTTTTGAGCCAAAAATTTTTAAAATATACAACAAATTCATTTAATTCCGTTATATTTTCAACATGAAGTTTTAAAAAACTTATTTTGTTTAGTATTTATATTATTTCGAAATCGGATTATTATTATTATTACCATTGTGACAGAAAGTTGAACTAATAGCACCAATATTGTCCAGAAAGTTCAATTTTTAGAAAAAAATAACAAAGTTGAAAGAACTGGAATTTTTTGGTGCAATTAGTTCAACGGTTGAACTTATAGTTGAACTTAGTGGAATAGGTGGTCCAGAAAGTTCAATTTTTAGAAAAAAATAACAAAGTTGAAAGAACTGGAATTTTTTGGTGCAATTAGTTCAACGGTTGAACTTATAGTTGAACTTAGTGGAATAGGTGAAATTATTTCTCTCTGCCAATTGGTAAGCTAAGGTTAAAACATCCTGTGTGGTCAGCCCGTACGTTCTAGACTCCATGTCCTTAATGTAATCCACAAGCTCCTGTTCTTGTTTTAGGTTTAACACTGTTTGTTTGCTACCTAACTTTTGAATGGAGCCTACAGGTATTTTATTTTTACCTTTGGCTCTTCTTTTTAATGTCATCACAGGAACCTAAAACTATCTACTTGCGGTTTTGTAAGGCATACCATCTCTGACGGCATCTAATGCCTTTTGCATTTGTTCTTCAGGCCAATTTTGGCGATTAGTTTTGCGTATATAAATTATCGGCATGATCTGTAAAAATAACAAATACTAATGTGGTAAAATGATTCCAGGGATCATTTTATACACACAGAAAGGGATCATTTTTCCCCAAACACCAAATTCCAAGATATCGATCAAAACATAACCTTCAAATACCGCGTGTGGTGATCGAAAATTGCTTAAATATTAGCTAACTGTTATTAATACCCGCAAATAAAACAAAATTTAAATAAACAGAAACATGTAAAAAGAGCCACACTTTTTGATTATTTTTTAATAAAATCACGCCAAGCGCTCACACCGCGATGACATTTAAAGAGGCAACTGGCAGGGGTGCAGGGAATAGGTTTCATACGTATTTAGATAGATGGTACTACTTGTCTCTGATTTACGCCGGGGGATCATTTGACCTCCAGGGATCGTATTTCCTCAGCTTCCCCTACAGCTTACAAACTCCTCGGGCGACATCCTGTAAACATTTGACAAGTGTGGACGGCCAAGTTTCAGAAACATGTGTTTATTGTAAAATTGTCGCTAGTCATAGACAGTTTATCAACCAATGTTTACTAATGAATACGTGGCTTGTTGCGCGTCATGTTGCGGGACAAAATGTTCCCTAGTGTATCCTTGACTTTAATGAGTATAAGCTTTCTATATATTTTATCAATTGAGCTTTGTTTACATTTCCAAGCCAAATTACTAAAGTAAATAAATATTTTGAAATTAAATACATGATTTCAAGCATATTGGAATCAGGTAGGCAATTATTTATAACAGAGTGACCCACTCCTGAATTTAATATGTGACCGATATTTTTTCCAATTTCATCGCTGAATATTAGTACTTACTATATTTGAATTTTACAACTTATAAATGAAATTATTTATTTGGTTATGGTTGTATTGTATGTAATAGCTTTTTCAACCTTCGAATTATGGCCCCAGTTTTTGGCAGTAGGCAGAGATGTAATCCTCCATTTGGGGAGATGTTAGACTTCTTGTAAAGGTAGTTAGGTAAGCCCAGTGATCTTCTTTTTCTACTAGTATAACCACTAATCAACCCTCTTGCAACAGCCACCCGAAATTCTAAATTGGTCAGCTTTGGAATGTATGATACCAAAGTCATATTTTTTTTGAAATTCGAATATCGATGAATTCTGTTCTCGATTACCTGCTTTGAATTTTTTAAGTATGCAAGCTTTGTTTGATTTCATTGTACCGACAGCGGTTAGCTTATGATGGTTTAGCAAGTGTTCGTATGTTGGATAGCTTGTAAACCAGTTATCCATCGTGATATTCCTTCCTGGGGCTTTATTCTCTATTGTATTGCAAACCACGCGCGTTACTTGGCTTAGGCAAGACCACGGGCGTGGAATCTGAAAAAAATGTATGGCGTAAGCCTTAGTTGTCATTCCCTACCGCGACACGGTACGGTTTGAACTAAACGTGTCGAAGTCTGCCGCGTTATGAAAACTATTCGTTTCAAAACGTGTCATGCGCGATTCGAATAATATAGATACAAATCAATCATTTTTGAAGTTTGCGTTCCAGAGGGCTTAGTCCGGGGTTGCATTTTAAAACTACCTACTCTCGAGCCGACAGTCGTCTCTCGGATGTCCATATATTTTTGTATGGATATCCGAGAGACGACTCTCGGCTCGAGAGTAGGGAGTTTTAAAATGCAACCTCGGACTAAGCCCTCTGGAACGGGTTGTGACGTAGCACGGTTTGGGGAAGGAAAATAGAGAATAAGGCCCCTGATTGAGAAACTGGTGCGACCAGGTGATCGACTACATCGTGTGGCTTGTTGCCTTTTCCTTGGATTTCTTTGGATGTTTTGCGTTTGTATATTTATACTTTGGAGTGATGTCAGTCACACAAGACATTATAAACGATCTTTGAGCATTAGATTCGCCGATTTTCAATAGCTATCAAAAATTCCTTGTCGTTGCTCTTCAGTCATCTTCTCAAAACATTTGATCCTACATTTCTGTATACGGTGGGTTGACAGAGCGAGATCTAACTGTCTTATCATTCTTGGTTTTGTATTCCTTCCCTGAATTTCGTCATCTTTTTGCCTGATTCTGTTTCCAACTTTCTTCGTTCTTTTTACGTTTTCTTCCTGTTTTCTTTTTTACTTCTTCTCCTATAGTACTTTCTTCAGCTGTAGAACTTTCTATGAGTACTTGAACTCTTGATTCTTCAGTAGATGTAGATCCATCTGTGTGGGCTGGTTGTTGCGCACCAAAAGTCTGCAGCGTGGTTATCTCATTCATATTATCTATTATTGCTTGTTCCATGTTTTCTTCACTACAGAACGTTTTGGAACTATCAGTCGAAGATCCTGATGACGATGAAGAAGAACTCTAGGAACTACTGGAACTGGATGATCTTGACCGATGTGGATAAACTGGGACTACTTTATTTTTTTCCTTTGGAAGGTTATAAGTTGGATCTTGATCATCACTGCAGTCTACATCGCTGTTTTCAAAGTCAATGGGAGGCTCATTCTCGACAGAGCAATCAACTTTTCTAGTGTAATTAGTGTTGGTTTCCTAAGTCAGTAGGAAGAACCGATAGATTTTCCCTTGATGAACTAGATTCCAACTGAGAGAAACATTTTCTAACATCCAAATAACGCTGGTTCTCCGGCTTCCCTCCGAAAATCTTAATCGGTCAGTATTCCACTAAGCTTGCGATGTGTTACCTTATCGGTAACTGGTAAGCAGGGTTCAAAGAGTTTGAATATTCTCTAAAACCTTTTTCCTCGACTACAGAAAACGGTTGGAAGTCCTTTATGAACAGCAGTGGACACACAGAGAGTGGGTGTAGCGGAGCCGGCGAAATTAAAATGGATTTTGGTTTTTTGATATTTCACTTTATTACGTAGGCTTAAATATAATTACAACTTGTATGAGCGGCATTTGTGCGGAGAGAAAAAAGGAGTGTGAGGAGAAGAAGAACCAGACCATAGATAATATTTTAGATAGAACATATTTTAGACCATAGATTTTATATCGTTTTTTTATAGCTTAAGGTTCGTCGCCTACAGTGGGGATATTGCGGACACTTAAGGGAATACTTTAATAAAACAAACTTTTAAAGCTAATCAGTTCGTTTTTATTCATTAATAAACTTTGCTTATTACCTTACAAAATTAACATATAAAATTATTAGTACCTATCAAATCAACATTAATTTTTTTCTCAAAAAAACAAAACCCTTGCTGTCCGCATTTACCCGACGCCTTCCAGGTAAATACGGACAGCGGGTGGGGTAATTGCGGTCAGTCTATTTCTCCTTACACAAGTCGCAAATATAGCCTCGGCTTGAGCTTCCGCTTGTGCAATTTTCATGTGCCCAATTCTGACACACTATGCACATTACCCAATCTTCAGTGGGGGGCGAATCATATTTTTCATTACAAAATATACAGAAATATTCTGTGTCATCTGCATTATCTTCAAAATTTCTAAAATTTCTCACACACTTTTTCTTCGGTTTCGTAGCTTTTTTCTGTTTAGTTATCGTCTTCTTTCCTTTTCTTACTCCTGCTTCTTGTTTGATTCTTTTTTCTACCATCTTCAGTTCTTTCTTCTTTAATTCATCTTTTTCTGGAGTATCAGTCACTGTCATTCCATGTCACTGTGCATCATGTTGGCAAAAGTCGTTCTAAAAATTTCCTCATCCAATGGGCAAATCCCCGCAGCTCTGAAGCCATTTATTGCTTTTTCAATATTTGTTGTGCCTTTGTGTACAGTCCAACAATATCATAACTGGTAATTTTGGCACCAGGATTATCAACCATATGCGTTTCACATTCACGGTTATAAGCTGTTTTTAAGGGACCATGAAATGTGAGGTCCAGTGGGCTGCATCTTTTGAGAAGTATGCGGTGGTAGCGTAATGACATGAATGAAATTGAAAGCTAAGAATTTAAAACTTAAATTCTTTTCTTGAATCTCCTTTATAGCTATTTTTAAAGTTTCGAGTGTGTACTATTTTTCAGTCTTCCGTTTGTATACTCGAGGCATCTAAAACATGATACAGATATAATAAGTCATCTGTCCGTATTCTCCCCAACCCCTTTGAGGTAAATACGAACGTCCGTATTTATCCCAAAATAATGTCTGCAATTACCCCATCTGCCTTTCGACATTTTATAGCAAAACAATTTTAGGTTAGGTAATAACTTTTGTAGATTATACATATTAATGTGAAAGATACCTTAACACGTAACGAGTTTACTCAAAACAAATATCATAACGTATGCACGCTACTGAAAATCATCGAAAATTACAAGAAAATACATAAAAATAATTAATTGATCTTACCTCGAATAGCGTGCGCGGGCTCCCGTGTTGACAACTTTCCGGACACTAAAGATGGCGGATACAATAGCGCGAGTCCTGTTGCGGGACGCGGGGAGGGCTGTATCAGCCGGTAAGGCAGTGTCCGCATTTACCCGCTGTCCGTAATCACCCCACCCTCCCCTAATAGCTTCTGGTCAATGATCCCCCGGTGAGATACATTCATCTTCTTCACCGGTAAATTCATTCTGGTTTGTACCATTTGTCTTGAGCCTACTGTAGATATCTCACCAGTTCCACTGTTAACCGGAGAAACAGCAACACTGCAACAGGTTGTACATTTTCTGAACTTGTTGGTGTGTTGATAGCTTGGTTGGTGCATGTGACATTTTCTGGTATTTGCCTCAACTGTGAACTCGAAGGGACTACCCCAATATGTTTGCTTGAAATATGTTTTTTTTAAGTTTGACACTGTAGTTTTAAATGAGCACTTTTGTTTGCTTATATTACAAATAACAGTTTTGTGAACTTCTGATTCCACTGTAAAATTTGTCCAAACTTCACTTGTTCTTTGTTCTGGACCATTTCATTTTTAAAATCATAAATTAAATCAATCAGTCTGATACCTGCGCTTTGCATCTCGTTGCGTTATTGTGAAGGACTACTAAACTATCTAATACTGCAATACAAAAGAATATCCACATAGCTAAACCAACCAAATTCGTTTATTCAGGGAATCCCCGAAAAATATTTAGTTGAAACGGTTTTCACTGCTTGCTTACCAACACCGCAAAGTCCGCTAAGTTCCTATTATTGACAAACTACGTCGGCCATACTCCTAAAGAAAATGTTTTCAAATTAGTCTCTTTTTTTCTTTTTCACTTGTAATGTACCTTGAGTTTTGTTTTGTGTTATTGAATGTCCTTCTTGCGATGGTTGTTGTGAAATAGATTCACATGGTGAATACGGCGCTGAACTCCGCGTTGAAGAAGTGGGCCTGAACATATCTCTACTGGCAAATTGTTTTCTTCATCAATCTCAAGAACATTTCCGGGATTTAGATTTGAAATAGACTCCCTTTCTTCAAAGCTGTCATTTATGAATTAAAGTCTTTCGTCATCATTACATATCAGGGCCGTAGCTAGGGTCGAATTTGAGGTAGGGCAGCATTAGTTACAGGTAGGGCGGAAGTAAAAAAATTATCATAATTGATCTGCCGTCGAAACACGGGCTCCTAAATCAATCACCATGTATATCACCATCATGTGAATAGTTATTCGTAGACAAATAATTACTGTGACAGTGCATGAGCATGGATCTAAGAACTATTAAATCCTCAATGATGAAGAACAAGTGAATAAGATGGTTGAACTTCCAGATTTGGATGTAGAGATCCACGTCTGAGTGAGAGTGAGGTAATAATTAATTATTGGGTGGGGTGATACGAGTAAATAGAAACGACCAAAAATATCATTAAGATCACATTGTTTTTGCGTACTTATTATAATAATTAACTAACATAATAATAAAAAACATTTAAAACAGCTGAATTCTACGATTCGCCATGTTATTAAAAATGCGAAGAACTTCGTTCAGATCAACTGATTTTGTTCTTTTTTTTTCAAAGGCCAGAAATACCATACCAGCCATTCTCTCGTGACCCATTGACAGCCTTTGAGGCCTATTGATTGCAGTTAAAGTTGAAAACGTAGATTCACACACTGCAGTGCTACATCCTATGGTCGCCACAGACGCAAAAAGTTCATATGTATCTTTGAACGCCTCTCGTTGCCTGTACAAAACTTGCAATGTATTTTCCATTATATCCTCGTTACGACTCAAGTAAGCTTTAACCACACTAGCCTCTTCTCTTGATGGAATTTTCAGACCTGAAAAATTAGTTAAAATTGTAAATTGAACATGACAATTTTTTTGAATTATTTTTTTTTTTTAAACTTACCCAAATTTTTCAGTGGAACCATTTTATCTACATCCAACTCATCAAGACTTGCAATCGAATTAATTAAATCATCGTTGTCCGAAAACCTTCTTTGTAATTCAGCAATTAAAATGTCCAACGTTTCGAAATACTCAGACTTAAATGGCTCGTCGTTCTCATCTATATTTTGTCTGGCGGAGGAACAGGGGGTGTACGTCAAATAGTCATCCATCCGATTTGGTTTTTTTACTTGCCTCTTCGAGGTCTGTGTCCTATTTTCAGATTCGCCGCAGTCATTGCTTGTTAAAGACTTAGCTTCTTCCAGAATTTGATTATACATTTGATTTGATCTTAATTTAATAATTTCATCTTTGACACACTTTATGATTGTTATGGCATCTTTTAATCCTGCGCTTCGGGCTTGCAAAGCTGCGTCTGCAGGTTGTAGCGTGGATAAGATTTTTTTGGCCACAACCATGGCTATTCGGAATTCCAGATCAAGCATGACTTTTTTAATACCTATACTCTTGGCGACGTCATCACCGTTGAATCTGCCATTTTTAATTTCTTTCAAAGTCTGCAAAATCGATGAATAATTATCGTATACAACTTTTGTAACTGCTAAATGTCCAGACCAGCGTTGTTCGAGGAGTCGGCCAATCCTTTTTCCATCATATAAGGCAGCTATTTTGCCATGATGAAAGAATTCATGTAACATGATGCATTGGTCAAAAAATAAACGAATAAAAGTCATTTCTGAGATAGTCCTGATGACTATTAAGTGCAAGCGATGGTTATAGCAGTGGACGTAAGGAATTTTTCGGCCCAATTTATTTTCTATTCTAGTCGCAACTCCTGAAACTTTCCCACTCATTACACTTGCGCCATCATAGCATTGGCTAAGCATACAAGAGGGGTCAATGTTATTTTCCGTGAGAGTATTTAACGTTAATTCCGTGAAAGTGGCTGCATCAAGATTTTCAGTAGTCTTAACCATCAGCAACGACTCATTGACGACACCATCCTTGACGTAGCGTATTGCTAATGCAATATTTTCGCGGTTATTTTTATCTCTCGTCCCATCTTCCATTAGAGTAAACCATTTCACGTCAGATTCATTAATATCTTTGACAATGGAACTTCGTACCGCTTGAACCATTGCTTGAATTATTTGATTTTGAATTTCGGGTGAACGATATGTTGCGTTTTGTGGTATATGAGTGAGAACCTCCTTCAAATTTGGATCTTTCATACATGTGTATTCAAATAAATTCTGAAATAATCCTTGTTCTTTTTCTTCTTCCAAAATATAATTTCCACGCAAAGCTAATTCGTTGACAATTAGAAATTGTATTACTTCCATGACAGACTTTACATAATACCTATATTTTTCTAATACTTTTTGATTTATTAACGTTTCAACACTGCTAGATGTAGAGATTCTTTGTAATTTCTCCTGCCACATCGACATAGCTTGAATATGAGAAATTGATTTTTCATGTTTTGGAAAACCAGTTTTAGAATCAGTGGCATTTTTCCAGTTTCTAAATCCTGTGGAAGTGTACGAAGTCTGTTTGCTTCCATGAGGTAAAAATTGCTGGCATGGATAGCAAAAAGCAGCATCTTTCTCGACAGAATACTGCAACCATTTATAACGCTTGAACCAATCGGAAACAAAGGCCCTGTTGTGTTGTTTTGGATATGTGTCTAAAACAACTTGTTCTATTGGTTCTCCGATTTGTGCAATATCAGACGGAATACCATAGCTAACGTTACCTGTTGCTACGGAACTAGGAGTAGCGATTGTATTTGGTGCTTCCACCTGTTTTGAACAGTTAGGTTTTTCGTGGTCAATTTGCTCCTCAAGTCTTCGTTTTTTTCCAAAGAAAGCCCGTATATCCATCGCGAAATAAATGAATCTTCAATTTATAGCAATACAAATAACAATTGTATCGATTTTTGTCTAAAACACTCTTCACCGTACACTTCACTTAACCAAACTACAAACAATCATAATCAATCTTTAGGTCAGGTTTAAAAGGGGATTCCCCGTACCATAGATTGCAATATAGCCCATATTGCAGTCTATGGTACGGGGATTCCCTCTGCATCACACAGATATTGGCGCCCAGTACACGCTCAATCTGGATCACGATCCAGATCTTGCCTTCTCGCTCTTAGATAAGACGGTGTCCCTTTCAGACTCCTACGTGAAAGGGACATAATTCAGTTGAATCTTCAACTGTTGACAATTGTAAACAATTGGAAAGGTGGCTAAAATGTCATGGGCGTCCGCAAAAAGGGAAAAAAAATTTGCTGATTGAGAGGTTAGTCATCGAAAGTTTAATCTAAAAACTTATAAAAAAAAATAACTTTTTCACTTTTATTCTAATTAATAATGTCAATTCATTTATTCTTCTGTAATTGAAAATATATTTTAGTTAACTTAAGTATTACTATGGAAGTAATTAATAAATTAAGTCATTAATATTTTGAGGCTACAAATGACATTAATAATTAGACAAATGTAAATATATTTAGTAGCTTTTATCATAAATAAAACGTTTAATACGAGATAATATAATTATAAAAAGATTATGCAATTATGAATAATCGAGTAAAAATATTTCTATAGATTTACTTATATAAAAAATATATAGAATCACTTATATAGAAATATATAGAGTTTTATATAAGATGAAAATTGTTAAATCAGTATGTATTAGTTTTGAATGATTTGTATTGTGTATCACTATAACATAGGTACTGACAAAATTATTATAATGGATTATAAAAAAACGGTTATTTTGACTTACTACTTTATTTCTTTTTCTATGTTTTTACAATTAATCGACTTGAATTAATATTTTCGCGTGTAGCGGGCACTTTAGCATGGTTGTTTACAAAAAACAGTACGAAAAAAATGGCTGATGCTAACGTATGCGCACAAAAAAAATTGTGATGAAAAGGCCTATAAACCCTTAGAATAATAACTATAGCCCTATTCTAATTCTTTGTATAAACCCATCGCTTCATGAGATGGCGCTTCGAATGCCATCTATACACAGAACAAAGAATGTAACACTTTTTTTTGCATTCACTGATAAAACACCTGAAATTCAATAAAATATAAACAATATCCATTTGAGGTTGTTTTTGTTTTGACGTTTTGTTTTTATTCAGCAAAATGTCATCATGACATTTGTCATTGGTGCGTTCCGTTTCATCGGCTTTAGTTTGAACCAATACAAGAGTCTTACCATCACATTATAAATTTTGTTGCAAACTTAGATACCTATCGCTACATTTTTTTTCTCAAACTATGAACAAACAATTTAATTATAATAATTTATCTTAGTTTTAGATATTTTTAAGGTAGGGCATTGTGGTTTCAAGGTAGGGCATTGCCCCACAATGCCCCCCCCTAGCTACGGCCATGTTACATATATATCATTACGTTATACCCCCCACCAATACGTATCGTAAAAACAGTAACAACTTTTAGACTACATCTCAAACAGCATCTTTTTAAATTACAAACTGCAACATAATTGGTCCCTGGGATTAATGCAAAATGAACTTACCGCTCATCCGCCGTAAATTATTCAATTAATAGCAACAGTTTCGTGGTGATTAATTTGTTAATCCCTATTTCTTTCTTACACCACCATCACGCACATACTCTTCATTTAATATTGCACATGACATCATTGTACATTTCATACACATACACATAGAAGTTATACGCAAGAACTAAATATAAATACCATCACCGAACACTTTAACTTGTTTTCTATTTTAATGTAATTTTTATTTTCTTTCGATATTTTTCACAATCAGCAAATTTCAGCGTAATTGGTCGATCTGTTAACAAGGTTTTTTGAACTTGCCAATCAGGTTTTGCTTGCAACTTGTTTACTCCACAGATTGAATTAGATTTCCCGGTTTCCTACTATTCACTCACTCACTCAATTGACATTGACACACTTGTAATTAATTTATTTTTTTATTTGTTTATTTTTTTCATTCCAGATAATTCTCGTATGTTCAGTACCTATGTAAAATATATAGTTATTCCTATTTACTGTTTTCCTCTCACCTAAATGTATAAGTGTATAGATTTTTTATTATCTCTCACTGTTATTTACTCCTGTTCAGTTATCAGTTTTATTTTATATACTTTTTTTACTCAGTAGGTATCGTTAATCCGTGATGTTACCCACTAAAGGCTCTGACAGAATATCAGTGCTGCACTATTACCTACCTGTAAGTAATAGTGCACATATGCTGAGTCTGGGCCTTATTAACCCCCACTGTTCATTTGTAATTAGTTTTTAGTTATTATTATTTTTAGTTCGTGTAATTATGTATTATTTTTTCTGTAAGTACTTATGTTTTTTTTTTTTGGGTTAATAAATGTTATCTTATCTTATCATACTTTGAAACTAAAAAAGCACTTCCGGTTTTCTTCTTATTCAGATTTTTTCTATAATTGTCGCGTAAATTACGCCATTTATTCTTAAATTCTTCAGCTGAAACAATAACATTTTTAGTTAATATAGAACTTCTATATAGTCTGTTTTATCCGGATAAATAAAGTATTTTTCTTCATGGAGAAATAAGATTTAGTTAGGTGGATTCCTAATTGATAATTCACTATTCTGTTTACCTACACGGACCACTGAACTGAAACCTTTGCACCTATGTTTGACCCATTAATTAGTTACCTACCTACTTTTACAGGTATTTGGCGACTGGAGAAAGCTATAGATCTTCAAGTTTTCAATTTCGAATTAGCCATAATTGGAAATGCAGAATTGTGCCTAAAGTCTTACAAAGTATATGCTTGAGACTTTTAAACGTTGCACTCCCACCGAGGAAGATTTTAAAAGAATAGCCGAAGAATATTGTTTTTTATGGAATTTTCCTAATTGTATCGGGGCAATAGATGGTAAGCACATACACATCGTGTGCCCAAGTAACAGCGGGTCCTTATTTTTTAATTATAAGCAGTTTTATTCTATTGTTTTACTTGCCGTGGTCGATGCGAATCGAAAATTTATAACAATAGATGTTGGTTCTTATGGCAAATAGTGGCCCTGCTAATACCCAACCTAATTTTGATTGATGCATTATAGGTTGGCCTGGCCCTAGTGTTATTTGTTGACATAAGTTAAGTTGCCAGAAAATATCGGCGCCTATCACAAGATCTATTGGCGCTGATTGATTAAACGTGGGGTCTGGTAGCTTAATGTGAGGTGGCAACTTGATATGCTTAATATCAAAGGTTTTAGTAGGCATACTACTAATTACTTGAGGCAACACAAGACACGAAAGCATTGTAGCAAACGCACTGCACTTAGATTTGATTTCAGTGTTGCATCTTCTTAGAGTTTCATGTTTAGTGTTATTATTACCTATACCTACTATATTCAATTGCGTAAGCTGAGAGGCTAAACGTAATTTGTCACTTAAATGATGAATAAAATTGGAATGGGCATTTCCCTTGTTTGCGTTAGCTGCGGTGATCCGGCTGGCAAGCTGAGGTGGAATTAGCCTTCCTCTTCGATTCTTCCTCCTTGATCTCACGTTGCGTCGCGACCCGACAATAATAAAGAAAGAAATAAAGTAAAGAGAAACGCCAAGACGTATGGAAAAATATCTTTATTTTGTATGAAATTACACTTCCTAACTAATTGTGTTTGTTTTTGAAACATGTCAAACAAAAGGTTTTTTTGCATTACAAACACTCGGTATCTACGCGTTTGACTAGTTTAGCAACAGTTTCCCAGCTTGTACCATCTTTTCGCAAGTCTTCTTAACCAGTACACCGTTTACGTATAATTTAGCTACTCCGGCAACTCCGGCTCTTCTTCGTCCAATTCATTTTCTGTGGTTGCAGTCGCAATAAAATCAACCTCAGTGAATACATCTGGGTTCAACGGGCATATTCCTGTTTTAGCAAATCCATTTATTGCATTTGTTGGGATTGCAGCTTTTAGGTAGGCCTCTCCAAAATTTTTTGCAATTCAAAACACAGTCACTGGTCTTCCTGGGTTATTGTTCATCCGTTTTTCCAGTGATTGGTTGTGATAAACACTCATGGGATACATCACACTGACATCCAGTGTCCAAAATAGCCTGATTAATATAAGACAGTCGTTTTTAGGCACATTTATAAATTTTGGTAAAAACTTTGGTAATATTTAGGTAAGTATAATATTTTTCTCAATAAGTTTAGAGTATACCTACCTTGTTTTTTTGTTTCAGATATTCTTATTTTATTATTGTATAATTTTATTGGCACTATATGTAGAGTATATTATGTAGACTATTAGTAGAGGTTTTAGACATCTTTTTTGTCAGCGTCAAGACTGAGATGAATGCTTCGCTTTCGTATGAAGTTTTATATAAAAATTGGTGTTCATGTTCAATAACATGATATAAAATATACATTGTCATGTAAAATACATAAGAAAGTCTGTTTGTCTGTCTGTCTGTAAAATCTAAGGCAATCGAAAGCAATCAATTAGGCAAACTGGATTTTACTGCAAAGAGATCCACATCTCCTGTGGTGTCCCCGCCAACTCACCGGGACGCATATTGCTTTTGGTCAGGTTCGTTAACTCAAGCGGCACATATTGCCGATTGGTTCGTAACGTCCCGACTCAGTCAAAACCAAGGGTTTTCAACTTGCGAGCGAGGGCCGAGCTGTTATAAAAGTTATCCATCCATATGGTGTGCCCAAGATGCTCTCGAGTCGGTAACGAGTAGACGTGTTATGTGTAACCTCGTACTTTATTTTTTTCAATTTTAATTGTTTCTACTATCAATAAATCCAAACAAAATATTCGGAGTGCAGAAACGAAAAGAGTTTGCGTGCGATCCAGTAGTGACACAGAACAGTAGTAGTCGTCGCCTGCCGTCGCTTACAACCGGATCCCTCACTTCCCTCAGCGCGTGAGTCACAAACTCCTTACGCACACTAAGATAACAAGTCAAGCGCGTGCCTACCCAGCTGTGTGCGTTTGCTCGCTCTCCTGGTGCTTATTGTCTCCTGGTACGCGTAAACTCGACAAGCGCCTGCGCGCAACCAGACGCAGTGCTCCGCTCTTTTATTAGCTTTGCCTTGCTTGCTTTAAAAGTTTATCAGGCGTGCTGCTTTTTGCTATCAACATTTATATATAAAGTATATAGGTATCATAATGGAGCTGTTACGGACACCTGAAAAGGCTGGTTCAGACACAGACTTATATAGAAAAGATAACACATGCCAAACATCTTCTCAACAAGCTATAGGACGTAAGCGTCGCAAAGGAACATCTCCCTCCGAGTTGTCAGCCGATGATAAAGCACCACACATGGAAGAAAGGTTGACGAAAATGTTCGTAAGCCTGCGCGACGACATTGACAGTAAGTTCAAAAAAATTGAAAACCGACTCTCGAATATCGAGAAAAACACTGGGGACATAGAAAAATCCATGGAATTCTTGATGGATAGATTCGAAGAGATTGTCCTTAAGGTGATACTCTTGAAAAATGTGTGAAGGAGAAGCAGCAACAAATTAATTTTCTTGATAAGAAAATGGAGAACCTGCAAAGAAATGCTCGCAGCTCGAGCCTTGAAATAAGAAACGTCCCAACGGTCATCTAATGAAACAAAAGAATTGCTAACCGACTACAAGCTACACACTAAACTACTCCCGCTCAAGTTGGAGGAAGACACTATTAGACCGCCGTATCCGGGAGGGACAAATAATTTGTCTCAGGACTTATTCGCAGCAGATATACCGAGTCCTCCAACTTCAGGTACGAAACGTAGAATCGAAGATGATTCAATAATTGATAGACATCAAAAAATAACTGTTCAAAACATTGATTTACCATCTGCGTCAATTCAAAGCATCTATTGTAGCCCAGCTATGATAATTGGGGTTAAATCGTACAAACATCAGGACAAAGGACCTTTTATTGTCCATGTTACCAGAATAGAACCTGACCAATCTGCAGGCACTTCTATTAGACCTGTAAAGTTCGGTCAATTCCTAGTTCATAACAAAATTGAAAATATATGCATTGACGGAGTCAAAAAAGTTGGCAGGAACAAGACATCTGTTGAATTCAAAACATTTAGTGATGCCAATAAGTTTTTGGATAATCCAATTCTGTCCCATTACAAATACGAAGCCTCAATTCCCACCTACAACATCACAAAGATGGGAATTGTACGACAGGTCCCGGTTGATCTCTCTATGGAAGAATTTGCAAGTTCCCTAATTAATATTGTCAGAAAATTGCGGTGAAATTCTTAAAGCTCGCAGACTTAATAGAAAAGTAAATGATGAAGGAAAAGTAACTTGGATCCCAACACAAACCGTTGTTATTACCAAGATCCTGACTTCCTGGCACGCCTATCCTGAGTTCTAGGGTAAGTCCTTCTGATATCCAACACATGTGACATTCAAACGCCTTTAAAGGCAGATTTTAGTGAATTTATTAATAATTGTTGACACATTTACGGTGCCCTAACCTGAAAATTTTGAGTAAATTATTATGATTAAAGAAATATTAATGCTTCATTTTCTTTCTTTCCACGTTCACACGTTCTTAGACGGAATACCTAATATAGAAATAACATTCCCAGTTCCTTTTTTTTAAGGTCATCGTGCCACAGAAAATAATATCCTAATAGTGGCCACAGACGATCCTTCCTATCGTCCAATCGGCATGACACTGCAGGCTGGATCCAATCTGCAGTACGTCCATATACACCACACACGATCCAATCTATCGTTCAATCTATCGTCCAATCGGCATGACACTACAGGCTTGACAACGATTATGACTTTTTGCTTTTGACAGCGTGATTCATGTCGGATTTTGAAAAATTTTTCGACGGATTCGGATAGAAAATTGCACAAATAACAATGCTTTTTAATTTGAGCTCAATCGGACTGCTGGAAAAAAAGTTGGAAGCGATTACCCAAAGAGGGGGGACGAAAAGGGGGGATTTCGGATTTTTCTGGTACTAACCCCCCTTGTTTAGTCGATCTGCATTTTTACTTTTTTCAATTTCAAAGCCCTTCTTACGAACCGAACTGCCAATCGCCTACAGCCACACACGGTCCAATCGGCAGTATCCAATCGATGTGATCAAACCAAAAGAATTGAACTGCCAATTGCCATCCATTCTAACTGTCATGTCAATCCACTCCCACACACGGTCAATTCTAACTGATCCAATCAGTAGCGTCATGCCGATTGGACGATAGGAAGAATGGTGTGTGGCCAGCATAACGGATATCGCACGTCCTTCGTCCACAGATTAAAAGAGACCAGGGGTGCGTTCCGTCGCTTCGGGTGTAGTTGTTAGGGTTAAGTTTAACCCGTTTGAGTTGCAACCGAGCCACGAATAAATCGAGTTGTTTTTATAACCTCAAAATATTTGACGTTTCAGACGCTATTCTCTTTCCTTTCATCCAAGTATATTTTTTGACTTCGACCTCCCCTTTGTGTAAAAGAAATGAAGAACTACATATTAGACGACTTTGGCTCACATATAATGCCGGCGCCCCACATGGGCTTATGACTTGGTTCCAACGTTGGCTACGAATAGAATGGCCAATAATTGCAACCAAGGTTGCGGCCTCATATGGGCTCCAATATAATTGGGCAAACACTCATGCCAAGAGCATTGGAAGGCTGGACTTTAAAGAATTTTTCCATTTTTTGAGATGATATCTAAAAGTTGTCATCAAAGATTCTTTTTTCTTTTTTAAATCGGCAACAGTCATATCTTCCACGCACATCTTTTTTCGAATCCTTTCCCACGAATCTGCTAGTACATTTTTATTTTTGTGGTATTTATTAGCTGGATTCCACAGTGCTTCTTCTGCTCGATATAATTCAATGAACTCCAATACTTGTTCATTCGTCCACTCGGCGTTCGGAGAAAACATTTCGTTGCACGTCCAGTCCAATATCAAATACTACATATTTCAGAACCATTGTTTTTAAATTTGGCGAAATTTGTTCTTGAAGTTCTTTCTTTGCCACACGCAAATGCCGATTCTGAGAGAATCTTTAGCGCCGTTAATTTATTAAAAACAAAATCTCGAAACCGGCTCATAACATCCACTATCAATGGGACGCTTTTGGCAAAACAATGCATTCGTAGAAACCCGAATGAAAGTTGCGTAAATTTCAAGCCAACACCCGAAATGATTACAAAAATTAAAAACCCGTATTCATACTACAAGCCGAATGAAGCAAATGAAGATGCCGTGAGAAACGTCGTAGATTTATTTGGAAGAGAAGAGTGGAAGTAGTGTTTTATATATAAATAAATGTTTTATTTAGAGAGTACGGTATTTTTCTGTCACAAACGGTAATTTTCCCACTTGTGTACGGTAGGACCAAATTTAGGTAGCGGCAACACTGCGTCCAGCACTCACAACGGCAGAGCGCGTACTGATGCAACCAATGTGTGGATCGAGAAGCGACGTTGGACCCAAGTTGCCCCCCCCGCCTACACACTTCACTCCCCTCGCCTTTGAACTTGTACAAAAAACCGACACAAGTCGGGTTGACATTGACTGTTGGACGCAATGTTCTGTTTTTATCCAATAACGTTTCAAGATCGATCCTCACATTGGTGTGTTGGATCCAACAGTATAACTTGGAGCCAACATAGCCCATGTGAGGCCCCCGCATTAACATAAACAACGCATATTTGCCCATGAAGATCTCATCAAGTTCTTCAAAATATTTAAAATTTATTCGTTGTGCCCCACTTTGTTTCACGGACATGTTGTCTTTTTTTTTAAATATTTACTTTTCAAATATTTAAATTTATTTTCACATTGCCTAGCATCATGATTAGCCAACTCTTTTGCAATCTGTTCCCACACCTGCAAATGGATTAATCAAAACTTTGTTATTTGAATGCAGTGTAATATTAAAGATATTATGTTGTCAAATCATACACACACCTTTGTATTTCGGACTGCACTGGATGCAAAGTTTTCTTTATTTCTCTTATACTCTTCAATCAATTTTAAAATGTCATTACGAGACCAATTTTTCTCTATGAGGTTACTGCTCAATGGCGAGGAAGGACAAGACTGTGTTGGTGCCGTTGGTGGAGATTCCATTGATTTGTTGTGTAATGCTGCTCCATATTGATTTTCAGCATTGTTCATCGTGATAGCATCTGGGTCCACATTGAATTGATAACCATCTGAAAATTTTACACATTCATAAGTAGGTACTTGAAATAACTTTGAAGAGGTTTTTATGGATTCACTTCCACAATCCAGCCTAAAGAAATTGTTGCACTCTAGTTATGTAGGTATTATAAAGATATGGAGTGGAGTTAATAATATTAACAAGCACTGAAATTTAATAATAAAAATTATGTAAAAAAGAGCTTTAACCAGCTATCAGCATTACCTTTAACTTTAAAGCCAACATTTTAGACTTGTACCTAATAAAAAGAAAAAAATGGTAGCACTCCGGGAGTGCCGGCAGAAGTGAAAACTTCAATATTAACGTTGTGTTTTCACTTTTAAGTTTTCACTTCAAAAATATAACCACAGTCGTGATTGTGTCATGTCACGAAGACAACGAAGACACAGACACATTCGCGCAAGCGCGAATGTGTCATGTCGCCACAACACTATTTAATTGTTTGAGTCATACGTCGCGTGACCGCAAGTGTGTTCTTTTGTCGTCTCTTGTTTTACGAGCAATGTATAAAAATTAAATAAGATCTTACGCTTTTTCGACGTCACGTGACCCTGACGCGAGTTTGAAAGTTTTTACCCACCCAGCGCCGCTAAAGAAGTTTTCACTTCAAAAGTTTACCACTATTTCGTTGGACTAATACGGTCCCATTTGTATAATATATCGGTTCTGATGTATTACTGTCCAAAACGAGAGAAAAATTTTCTGTCTCCATTTTTTCCACATTTAAACTATAAATTTATCATTATGTACATAAAACAAAGCTGACCTTTGAGACGTTTTGACACTATTTAAACGTCTAATAGCTGTCAGAGTCAAAAACAACCATCCAATTTGATGGTTGTTTGGTTGCTGCGCTCTGAGCCACGGAACGGATGAAACTACGCTCTGACAGCCATCAGAGTAAAATTTCACCGAGCCACGGAACGGTTAGATCGCGCGCCGGACCGCGCTCGAGTGCACTCGAGCGAAGCCACGGAAAGCACCCCAGGGAATCTTTAATTGGCGTTGAAGTCAGAATGGTTGCACGCTGTTTCTTTCTTCCTTGTCTTGTCTTAAGGACAGGAGTTTTCTTGGGCATCTGGATGAAATCTTGTATTTTTGTCGAGTTAGGTAATGGCAGCTCCGGTGCAGACGTTGACGCTGTAGTATGTTCAGGTGTACGTAGATTAAAACCCCTGGATGTACTTGGAATAGGACTGTGTCGGTCAGGGTCACCAGCAGATGGTTGTACTGCTGTGGGATCAACATCTTCAACTACGTTGGGTTCAGATTGCAGTACTTCAGCAGCTACAAAATCTTCATCAGTAAAGACGTTTGGGTTTAGTGGAAATATACCCGTAGCCTTGAACCTTGCTTCGCCTTTGCTCATAGTGGCGACATCGGAGAATGCCTTTTTAACCAACGATGCTACATCGTATAGTGTTATTCTTTCAGCTAAATGGCTCTTCATAAAGAAGCTCGATAGCGGACTCCGGGAGGGCGGCTTGGCAATATGCGATGGGGTCTCCGGCGCGGTCGTTTCCGAGGACCCGGAGTCCCCCCATCAAGCATCGAGGCCGGCCACCGGGGGGTTTTAGTGAGTCGGCGACCAGTCGGTCGCCATCCTCACACTATCTTTTCGCGTTCCCTCAAAACGCGGGAAGGTGTCTGTGTGCAGATTTCCCCTCGACAACAAAAAAAAAAGTTAAAACAAATTAGTATCTACGCAATGGCAATGTAAGTAATTTATTTATTGATTTCCTAAGCAATTAAAAAAAGACATTTATCCCAAGGCGGGAATCGAACCCGCTACCACCGGGTCGCAGGCGGACCTTCGCCCGCCGCGCCACATCGGACACAGCAACTTTATTAGTTTTATTTATGATGTGAAAAATACACGCACATAATCGCACCACTCATTCCACTCACTAGTGTTTTCGTAACGATGGCCCGGGTCTACTCGTTTTTTGACTCGACAATTTTCACCTTTAAAGGGTTCACCTTTAGGCACACATTTCGGGCAATTGGCAGACGTCACTCCCTTTTCTCCACATCGGTAACAAATCACAATACAAGGCGCCTTGCACTCAAGAAGCGCATGTCCCTTTACACGACAACGTACACAAAATTTTTCATTATCGGTTACCACCATATCACAACGTGAACGTAAGACCTTCCCTTTGTACGCGAGATCCTGAGCCACAGCACTCGGTACACAACGCGGAGGCTCATTGAAAAACTCGGCTCTCTGCTAGGCTGCTTCCAACATGCGACCCCTACTTTTCAGATCGGACCACGAAGTAATATTGACTAAGGCCAGTTGAGTGGCGTAAAATGGCCTGATATTGAATTTAACAATTTCTAACTTTTTACGGGCGTCCATCGGTCGCCGTAACCGAGAAAAATAATTCTCCATCACGCTCAGATAATGCGTAATGGATTCATCAGAACTTTGAGTCCTTGAACGAATCTCCTGAAGCAAACGATGATCATAATCATACGGAAGGTACTCCGCCAGCAGCACAGCCTTTAATTTCGGCCAATCACTGACTTCACCTTTCACAGCACGGTACCAAATCAACGCATCCTCCACGAACAATTCAACGGCAGAATGAAACAATTTTTAATCTGAAATATCACGAGACAAACACAATTCTTCCAACCTTTGAATAAAAGCTATAACGCTATCCCTACCATTAAATTTCCAATTAAGAGTATAAGCTTTGAATGACGATCGCACGTCACTACAGATTTCACATGAGGACCAATACTAGCATCCGCAAACTCATCCTCGACAGAACTAAATCCACCAGACGCAACCTCCACCAACGACTCAAAGTTACTGCTAAACGTGTGCAACAGTTTGTCAATGCGTTGCAAGATCTCCAAGAGACGATCATCTAACTGTTTCTTTAAGGTATCATCCTCTAGCGCAACAGGTTCGACACGGCTCAACCTATGAAACAAATGATTGGCTAAAGCTTGCATACGATATAACCTTTGAAGTAGCAGGGGCTTCTTGTCACAAATTTCTACTAATTCAGCCAATTTAGATTTCGCGGTAAGTAATTCCGCAGTAACATCACCTTCCAAAAGTGTTGACTTCATCGGTGGGTATTTCTAATACAAATTATCGAATTTGGGTACGTAATCGCTCGACCGTATTCTCTGGTACACCATCGCGGATAGCCACTTCGTAAATTAATTAATCTTTATTCAAAAGATGAAAGCGTATGGGGCGTTCCTCCATACTTAAGTATAACACGCACAATTAGCGTACTTAAATAATAGGTTTAAATACCAAGGGAAGTTATATAATAAAAAGGGTAATATCACTAACACACAAAAATTGACCAGCCAATCCGTCACTGAGCGAAAGACCAGTGCCGGGGATCCACGAAACCTTCAACGTCCCTGTTCGGGCGCAATTGTAATGTATGATTTAGGTGGGGGGAAGATTTTAAAAATAAACTAGAATGTGTTTATTCCACTTATGTCGTTGCAGTAAGTGCACTAAATATTCCTGCGACCGCTTCCGCCAAAATTCCTGCAGCATAACGCTGCGTAACCTGCCAAGTGCCAACGTTTCAAACTATCCAAATTGAAATCTTCGAAGTTGCGATCAGGTACGGTGATTAATGGTTCTTTCCATAGGACTTAGTTTTGCCGAAAATCGAGAAAAAGCGTTTTTAACCCTTAAAAGCTCACCCACAACTCCTTCCCGACCTCAGATCGCCCGTAAATTATTTTTCCTTATATTTTTATAATATTCTCCTCCTTTACTAAGAATGAATCATTCATCATCATTTTCTGAGAAGATTTTCTATGGTAACATATATTTTTCACTATCGGAAAGAAGAGATTTCAACGAACAGAAAACATACCAACTTTTTGAAAAAAGCTGATATTTTGACGGATGGATTTTCGAGTTACCCCGGACTATATTGTGAATTGCAAAGCTGTAGTTGGATAGCTGTCTCTGATAAAAAATGTTCGAGTGATGCAGTGCTGGACAAAACAACACCTGTTGTAAATCAACTGCTAGAACTACATAGCTTTCATCCAATTTTGCTTTCTCAGTATTTTCATGTAAACTTTTATATGCTGCTTCAGCTCTTAGGTGATGAAGTTTACTTTCAATAGTTAGTTTTCTAGTTTCTTCTTCTGTGTCTCCTGCTATAATTTTGTTATAAAACTTGTCACATTCTTTACTCACTCACATACTTTCCAGACTCGTGCAATAATATTATTTATCGATTAGCGACCGACCCTTTTCACGTCGACATAGACTTGCTGCAAGATACTATACAAGAGCAAACTTTGGAATTAAAAAATGATTCTGCTGCCCAATATGATTTTGAGAAGATTGAGAAGGTACGATTCTGGGTTAAAAATCTCAAAGTTTATCCCAGCACAGCAGAGCAAGCATTAAAATTGCTTTTACCTTTTTCAAGCATTTATTTGTGCGAAAAAGCGTTTTCAGCAATTGTAGCAATAAAAACAAAGTACAGAAGCAAACTAGATATTGCTAGTGATCTACGATGTGCACTTTCTTCTATTTCACCCAGAATTGGAAACATTGTCAAAAATATGCAAGCTCATCCGTCACATTGACTCTTCATATGTACAAGTGTTTACAAATGTGTAAAAACAGTATTTTTATAGTAAAACACCTAAAAATATATTTTTGAACTTTATTACTCTTATCTTATTTTACAATTGCTCGACGAGCCCACTTGCTGCTAATGCCTTTTGTACCCATCATTTGCTTTAGAACTGCTTTCTTCATCTTTTCCATCAATTGTCCCACAGGAGAGTCCTTTCCAGAGATCACCATTGTGGATTGAATCAGAGCTGATCTCCACCAATCCATCTTTTGATTTTTGGCACAGTTCCTGTAAGGGTAGATATCGAATTTCATCACCCACTTGCCAGATGTCCCCGGCGACTTCAAAGTAATGGACTCGTCGCGATCCTGAACATAGATAAGTTGCTGTATTTTCGAAATACCTATCGTCGAGGAGTGCGCTTGAGCAATATCGTCTAGCAAGGAGCTGTAACCCTGAGAGGTCTCCTCGTCCGAGTTGCTCTCCTCGTCGGACTGGATCTCGTCGAATTTCACTTTCTTCTTGGCTGGTGGAGCTTCGTCCTCGCTCTTCGACTTGTCCGATTCGAGATCCGATACCGGAGGTTTCCTTTTCAAGCTCGTTTGCAACTTCTTCGAGCTTTTGTTCTCTGGCTGTGATTTTTTCGCTGTCTTGTGCAATTTTTTTTATCGAACCCTGATGGGTAATCCCGGAGGATGTTGATGGCTGAGCATCTGCACGTGTTGTTGGTGTACGCGCAGTCGTGGATGACATGCAAATGCGTTCCGTGCTCTTCGAGGATGAATATCCCTCTTGGAGTTCCTCTTCCTCCTTTTCGAACTCGATCACTACTTGACTGTAGATCTTGAACAACTCTTTGTCTAAATCGCCCACGGCACCCATCTGCTGGAGACTCGAATATATCGTGGACAATCCGTCGTTTAAGGCCCACTCGACGAAGGTTTCTAGCGAGAGCTTCCTTTCTATTTCAAAAAAATCCAAACTCGAATTGTCCCATCAAGGAGCACTAGCCACGTGAACGCATTTCCTAAGCTTCCTGAGACACGTAACCAGCTTTTTCGCTCATAACATTAGTAACAGCTTTTATGTGCTGCACCAAAACATAGCAGGTGCTTTGAACAAAACTGACGAACTGGACTTGATAATATCAGATTTTTCTAAAAACAACAAGATAATCGATGTCGTTTGTCTATGTGAAACAAAAATCCAGACAGGATCCGAGAAAAATTTGAATCTTCCAGGATTCAAGCTAGCTAGTTCTTTCTGTAGATCGTATCATAGGCATGGTGGCACGTGTATACTAGTTAAAAAGGATTTAGAGTACAAAAATTTTGAAATCGTGAGCAAATTGGGCTGTCCTGTTCATTTTGAATGCTGCGCTACTGAAATTTTGAACTACAACTTAGTTATTATTTGTATATACAGAACACCAAAAAGTAATATTCGTCTTTTTTTTGATAAACTAGATAATCTTCTTAACTTTTTTACAAATAAAAAATTACATAAAAAAATAATAATTTGTGGAGATTGGAACATCGACACACTCAAGAAAAGTTGCAACACCAATGAGCTTATAAGCATACTAAAGCACCATAACTTACGGCTGCATATATCTGTACCTACAAGAAACAATTTAACATGCATAGATCAGATAGCTAGCAACGTAAAAAATGTTAACGCTGAAGTTCCTATACTAGGCCTTTCGGACCATGAAACCGGCCAAATAATTTCATTTCCACTGAAGAGAAGTTCTTTTGTCAAGCAATGGTTTGAGTTTCGTAGCGACTATAACAGAGATAATGAAAAAAAATTTCTCGAATGCCTATCACAACTATCATTTTCTGAGGTCTACGATATGCAAACACTTGATGAGTCCTTCGACGTTTTTCATGGCCTTCTAACTCTTTTTCATAATCTGTGTTTTCCACTCGTTTGCTCCAAAAAAGTAAATAATGTTGGAAATAGTCGATGGAAGACGAAAGGCATCAAAAAATCCAGTAAAGTCAAAAGAAACATGTATCTAAAATATAAATTTGCTAAAATTAACAAACAAGAACATAAAACTAAATATGATTGTTATAAAAATGTTTTAAAGAAATGTATTTATAGATCGCAGCAAAATAGTAATAATAATTATATAACAAATAGTGCAAATACATGCAAAGCTACATGGAATGTAGTAAATTCAAATATAGGCAATGGATATGACATAAAAAATATTGACATTATTAAAATGAACGACGTGACGATTTCTGACCCATTTGAGATATGTGAATTATTTAATGACTATTTCGTAGATACTAGCAATAATATTTCTAATAATCTTAATAATACTAATATTAGACATTTAAATTTTAATGACAATTTATCGACGATATTTTTAGAACCTACGGACGCAAATGAAATATTTAAAATTATAAAAGGGTTAAAAAATACGAATTCAACTGGTTATGATGGTCTTAGCACTAAAATGCTTAAGCTATGTGCTGAACATATAAGTGCACCATTAAGCTATATAATTAATTTATCTTTTCTGGAAGGCTGTTTTCCCCAGAAACTTAAAATAGCTATTGTCAAGCCACTGTTTAAGAAAGGTGATCATGCAGATATCAATAATTATAGACCAATAACAATTATTCCGATATTATCCAAGGTATTTGAAAAGGTAATATATAGCAGATTAAATAAGTTTATTATTAAGTACAATATTTTGACTACGCAACAATTTGGCTTTAGAAAAAACAGATTAACAACTTTAGCATGCTTCAACCTTATAAAAGAAGTAACAGAATGCATTGACAATAAAAAGCCAGTGGTTGCATTAATGCTAGACCTAAGCAAGGCTTTTGATCTAATTGACCACAAACTACTCCTTGCTAAGTTAGAAAAATACGGTTTAAGAGGTACAGCCCACGATTGGTTGAGCAGTTATTTAAATAATAGAAGCCAATGCACTCAAGTTACAAGATTAACCACAGAAGAAAATAGTAAACTTATATTTAAAAGAAAATTTGAATCAAAATATAGAATTAATAATTGTGGGGTGCCTCAGGGCAGTATA
The DNA here is from genome assembly GCA_932527185.1 of Ecliptopera silaceata. Lineage (NCBI taxonomy): Eukaryota > Metazoa > Arthropoda > Insecta > Lepidoptera > Geometridae > Ecliptopera > Ecliptopera silaceata. The sequence continues at coordinate 2,145,049 of OW052210.1, forward strand.
TTGGGTCCTTTACTGTTTTTACTTTTTATTAACGACTTGCCTAGTGTGACTCAACACAAATGTTTGTTATTTGCTGATGACACAACTCTAGTATTAAAATGTACTAATCCTGAATCATATGAGTATGAGATAAATAGTGCAATTAATGAAATTGTGACTTGGTTAAACGAAAATAAATTAATGATTAATATAAATAAAACTAAACTCATTCAATTTCGAAATTATAAAATGGATCCCTTGACATTAAATATTAAATATCAATTAAACAAAATAGAAACAGTAGAATCAGCCCTTTCTTTGGGTATTATGATCGATCAACACCTTAGTTGGAAACCGCATATTAGTCTCGTGTGTAGCAAATTAAATCGATTTGTTTATGCGCTAAAGAGGGTCAGAAAAACTGTCTCTCAGAAAGCTTCCTTAGCTGCGTATCATGGTTATGTGTCTTCGGTGTTACTATACGGGTTACCACTATGGGGCAATTCGGTAGATTTAATCAAAGCATTCAAAGTCCAAAAAAAATGTATTCGAGCGGTCTGCGGAGCTTGGTTCTTAGATAGTTGCAAGCCACTGTTTAAAAAAACTAAAGTACTGCCCTTGCCATGCATGTACATTAAGGAAATTTGTGTTTTTGTTAAGCAATATCCTAATTACTTTACTACACATGAAAGAATGCTAACAAGACATACTAGACATAAAAATAGAATTTATTTACCTGAACATCATTCGACATTCTATAGTAAAAACGCTTTTTGTATGGCTGTAAAATTATTTAATAAATTGCCCAATGAATTGAAAGATTTACCACTATCTTTATTTAAACGTAGACTCACTAAGTGGTTGCTGTCAAATTGTTTTTACTCAGTTGATGAATATTTTAATAGGTGACATTTTGTTTATGTAGGTATTTTGTATCAATGAAATTATTATTTAAATTATTGACATTTTGTAATTATATTGACATGTAAAATTTATGATATATTTGCACACCAGGACTGTAACTGGTAAAATGTAACTGACCTTTATTTTTAAGTACATTTAAGACCAATGTTGTTTTACTTACATTTAGCAAATAAACGTTTCTGATTTCTGATTTCTGATTTCTGAGACATTCGTTAAATCTTGTTCTCCATGTGTTAGAACAAACGCTTTCATTATCTTGGACAAGGCTTGATTCCATTTGAATATCTGACTGCGGTTGTTCTGCATTGAATATTTGTTCAGTGCTTTTATCAGCGGTTCCATCAGTACGATTGTTTGGGAACTGTTCCAGTAGTTTGACAACCATATCATAAGGTGACTCTCCATCACTGCTTTCAGCTGTTTTTTTTTCAATGCGTTTTCTTTTTCTTTTTTTTTGGTCTTCTTCTTCAATTATTCGGAGCACTCAGAATCGCTTGAGTATTCGCCATGTTTGTCTCTTCTTGTTTTGCGCTCTTGAACTGACCCAGGTTGATAATGTTCCTCTTCTTCGGACAGACATAACACCTCGCTTTGTGATGTCGGCAAATTCGCGTTTTCTTGAGAATAAGATTGATTTTCCATCTTCGGTGACAAAGGAGTAGTTTTTTAGTTCGTCCAGTGTGCTCGGTAACTCGGCGCTGAATGATACTTTAGATTTGAAAATATTTTCTTTTATATTTTCTTATCCACCCATTATCCCCGCCGCCGCGACCTCGGCGATAAATTAATCATTGTTTGTTATCATTAATGTAATCATTAACGCCACCAAGGGGTGGCGTGGGCATATTCATTTTAAGCAGTAGGGAGGTGCGATACTTATAAGATAATTTTATTTGTTGCATATTTTACGTAATAATAATATAATAATAATAATATAGCCTTTTATTTCCACAACTCTTATGTCTATGTATATTTTACGTATGCTAATGTAATTTTATCATATTTTCGAAACTCATTTCCTATATATTGGCCATACACATTATAGAGATCGTTTTTTCCGATATATTATCGCTTGCACACTGCTGTAAAAGTGTTAATGCTTCAGATATCGCGTTATCAGTAAGATCAAAACTTTTATATGGTAGAATGGCGCGTACCTACCTATATTGGCCCAGACATTTTAGTTTTCTTGATCTTCTTTATTTTCATAATCACCCTCATTTTGTGTGTGCCCTTTTATTAGGTACTTATCGAGTAATTTAGTGTATATTTTCGAAATGAGTCGCATTATTGGAATACAATGATGCTATGTACTTGTTTTTATTTATCGGATAAAGGAGAATGGGCACTTTGGGCCACGACTAAAAAAATTGTCCCTCAAGGTTGCCACATAGTACGTTAAAAAGGGCTTTTATAAGCCAATATTTTACTATAATTACGGAAAAAATCCGTCCCATGGAAATCGAAATATTTCGATGAAATTGTTTTTCATTTAACATCATATAACTTAGAATTCTGAAGGCCCACTAGAATAACTGTGATGGCGTTTAAAAGAGCATTAAAAGGGCTTTAATTATTTCTCAAATTGTTTAAAAATCCAACCTGTGGAAATTGAGTTATTCCTGAAAAACTGTAGTATTGCAAAAAATAAATACGGTTTTTCAGAAATATCTCGATTTCCACAGGTTGGATTTTCAAGCAATCTCAAGACAAATAAAGCCCGTTTTATGCCCTTTTCAACGCAACTGCAGGCATTTTTGTGGGCCTTCAGGATTCGGAGTAATACGACGTTAAAATAAAAAACTGTTTTTCAAAATATATCGATTTCCATGGGATGGATTTTTTAAATAAAAATAGTAAAAGGTAGGCCTCTAAAAGCCCTTTTAAACATATTATGTGGCAACCCTGAGGGACGAGTTTTTTAGTCGTGGCCCACGCTCCATACAGAATCGCCCATTCTCCTTTTATCCCGCAGCAATTACCTATCTGATTTAAAAAAATGCGCTGAGTTTTTTTCGGAGTCAGCTCATTTAATTGTTGTAAATATTCGAGAATACACGAGCTAATCTCGTTACCTCTAAGTTTACCTTGTGTTTCATCCCAAAAATATCTTGGGCATTATTTGTATTACATTTTTTAAGTAATTCCACAATTGTAAAATTCAAGCAGTTGAGCTTCGACTTGTAATAAATAAAAAAATCTCCAGTAGGGCACTGCATAACCGCCTGTAAATCGTAAATAGGGACACAATATCGCAACCATAATAATCTGGTGGTGTGACGAACTCGTCTTTCGACGACGAGGGTGGGGGGGGAGGGTGTGCGCTTGTAGATTCCGCTTGTAATACTGTTATTTTATATTCGTGCAATCATTTTATTTTGTAATTATTCAGAAATTTGAGGTCTGGAAGATAAAATAAATTATTAAGTACGAAATTAAATATTATTAATATTAGATACGATTATAAACATGACTTTTGTCAGCGGTGACATAGCATTTTATTATTATTACTCCTGATGTCTAAGGTTGGGCTAGATATAAGACGAATAAATTAAGAAATCGTTTAGAAATCGCGGGGTCGATAGAAAAAAAATACGGAATTTTTCCAAGTGCATTTATCTCTGCCATTTGTAGGTAGATTTTGGTAAAATTTTAAATTTTGAAAGGTGAATACTTTTTCATTGAGGGTAACACTAAACATACTTTCATAATGGTTTGACATTTCCACATTTCAACTCAGTAAGCAGACAGTCCACGACCGACCAAATTTTGGTATATTGTAAGTATTCCACAAACTGTGAAAAATAAATTATAAAGTTAGAAAGTTGTGCTAAAAGGCTATCTTCTTCATATACTGTGTGTTTCCACGAAAGGTAACTTGATGATCTTGTTCATTTTGCCGTAATTTACTAAAACAAAACGGTTGCTAAAAAGTTCGAAAAATTGGCTAAATGGAAGTGTGAGAGGGGTGAATAGAAGTTCGCTATGGGGTGAATCGAAACGTTTAACGGGGGAATAGAGTTACAAGGGTGTATAAAAATACAAATGGGGTGAATATAATTGTAGGAATTATTAGTGTTAGGGTTGTCACATAAGTAAAATTGCAAAATTTATTAAATCATCATCATTCGTGGGGGAAGTTCACTTATGCTTAATTAAATAAGTAGTTTATTTTTTGATAGCATATTTTTTTAAATTTTTACTTTTTACAATTAACTGGTAGATATTTTATTTTTACGCTATCAATGTTTTTACAGGTTTACGATGCCGAGAATATATAAACCATCGACCAAAAAACAATATAAAAAATATGACCCTGACATAATTAAGAAAGCGTTAAAAGAATTAGAAACACCAAACGCTATACTTAGCATTATAGCAAAAAAATATCAAATTCATAAGTCTGTATTGTACAGACACAGTACAAAAACTATGAAAAAACAAGGAGGCCAGACAGCACTGTCGGAAGAGATTGAGAACATTTTAATTAATTATATCAACAAATGCGCTGAGTGGAGTTATCCCATGGATACATTAGATCTCAGATATATAATTAAGATGTACCTTGACAAGGCAGGTATTCAAAGTAAAAAGTTTAAAAATAATCTACCTGGACCTGACTTTGTCTACGGTTTCCTCAAAAGAAACAAGGACAAAGTGGTGAATAGAATCACCGAGAATATAAAAAGAGCGAGAGCGGAAGTATCACCAACTATAATAAAACAATATTTTTAGGAATTAGAAAAGTCGTTGGAAGGAGTGCCGCCATCAAATATAATAAACTACGATGAAACAAATCTGACTAACGATCCCGGGCGCACTAAGGCGTTAGTTAAGCGTGGATGCAAATACCCTGAAAGAAAGCTAAACAGCACAAAGGCGTCAGTGTCTATCATGATGGCCGCTAGTGCTGAAGGGGAACTGCTTCCACCCTATGTCGTATATAAGGCTAAATATCTTTACGATACCTGGGTCAAGAGTGGTCCAGTGGGAGCCCGATATAACCGGTCATCGTCGGGATGGTTCGAAGGCGTAATTTTTGAAGACTGGGTTACTTAATTGGCAACGGTTACGTAGTTGGCAAGTCTAAGGGTACCAGTAGGAGCACCAGCAATCATGAGTTGTTTCAAATGAACGCGTGGAAAGATCATTACTTGTGATAAAGCGTGGCCATTTGCGATTTCATTTAATTTTTGCCACATTGACGATATAACATGTGATGTGGTAACTAATATACCTTTTTCAGCACTCGTCACCTTACTTGTTTTTGTCCTTGTAATTTGATCCAATGTTCTTGTTAGAATGGAAATTAGCGACACATCCCATTTATAGATGGGTTGTTCCAGATTTTTTAATGCATGCAACTGTTGCTGCACATCTGACACTAAAGACCTTATAGAGGCCGCAGTGCCTTTTTGCATTGCAGGTAAATCTAATAGAACACTAATATGATTTCCTATTAAACGCGTCTTGTTATCAAAACGCTTTTCCAACAAGCCTAGTACTTCCCTGTAAGACTGATTTACTAACGGCAGGTTGACATTGACTGCCAAGGCATCACCTGTTACATATTTCCTTTAAAAGAATAACTTCTGGACATCGGATAATGATCTGTTGTTATCGATAACAGCTAAAAATAAATCGTAGAATGGCTTGAATTTAGTAAAGTCTTTCCCATCATAGGAGGTTATATCAATGGTAGGTAGTTTACAAGTAAAAACATTATGACATTCCGATACTGATTTTTTGGCAATTTGCTTTAGAGAAGCTTTTATTTTAGCTAGCACAGTAAAATATTTTTCTTCTACTTGACCAACCTGTTCGCAGTCGTTTTCGTCGATACTTAGTATGTCCAGTTGCACCGCTTCATAACCCTTGAGCGCGACAAGACGAGCAAGACTGACAAGACGAGCTTGTCCTTGCGCGCCTCCAGTACATCAATGGTTGCAGAGGCAAAGCTTATGGGATCATCCACGAACGCCTCGATGTGCGTGATAGTAGATTTGCACTGCCCCCGCAGAAGCCGGTATTTACGTAATGATTCCTTGGACTCCATGGTAACACGTAGTACGACAAGATTTATAATAGATTTATAATACGACGTACGAACACTTTTAACCGCACACTACGCACTATAAACTAAGCCGCACTTAATACGAACTTGTTTCGTTTTGACGTGAAGACGTTTTTGTTTACAAACAAACCGATGACAGCTGAATGAGTGAATGACTGACACTGCTCCCGCGCAATGGCCGCCGAAGTCTATGTCTATGGTACAAAATTGCACGAACTCAAACTGCTCGTACTTTCTAACTTTTGAAAAAAGTCAACTCCTTGTCCAGAATTCGTAATCCTTACGAATTTTTGATGACTTGATGATTCTTCTAGATAAGTGCTTAGTGTATTTTAGTTCTGCTATAGCCAGAACGAGTTGCGGGATTTTGGAAACTTTGTTGCTTTTTTATAAAGTTGTATAAGGAATTTCCAAAGATTTTGCCACTTCTGTAATTTTCTTTCCATTTCCATCTAAAATCAAATCTATTCCTTTCTTCTATGTCTTCCTCGTTCGGTTACGAACCATTTTCTAACCTATAACAAATAAATAATAGTCTTAGAACAGTTTGAACAATACAAAGGGTGCAGTGGATCGTGCGTGACCTACAGCAGCAGAGGTAATATTTGAAAAGTAGGTACTTCCAACCGAAGACAAATGAAATAATTAACACATTTCATTTTAACCGAAATTCTAAGATGCGAGAAAATTTTGATAATTTTTACACAGAACAGAAAAATTGCAATAAACTGTAATTTTGATACTTTCATGGAAAGAATGTTACGCGACGGAGTAATTCATGGAATCAAAGATCGAAATGTCCTGCAAAAGGTACTTGGAAAGAAACATTTGACTTTCGCACAAGCAGTGGATATCTGCAGAACTAGCTATCAAAGGAGCATGTAAAAATCATCAATTACCAGCAGTTGGTCGCACTGGAGATAAATGCAGTCCAGGTGAAGAAGAATTCACACAGACTAGTACACAGCATGAAACAGCAAAAGCTAAGTACCAACAAATTAGTAGTAACAACGCATATCTGTGTAAAAAAATTAATTGTATAAAAGAATTAATTATGGCCCTAGACAATGTCCTGCTTTTGAAAAAACATGCACTATTTGTATCAAGTATAATCTTTTCGCTGTAGGCTGTAGGAATAAAAATCAGGTGCATTCTTTGAATGCTGATGAAAACTTATGATGGTATTTCTGCATGACAAGCTTATAATTCCTAAGACTATGAGAAATGATATTTTGAAAAAGTTATATGAGGGTGGGTCTTCTTGGCACGAACAAGATGAAAAGTTTGGCTAGAGAACTGTATTACTGGCCTAACCTAAAATAAGGGATCACATTGATCAGTTTGTAAGATGTTTGGTTTGCCAAACATATCAAAATAAAAATGTAATGGAACGGAAAGTTACCAGTTAGCTATACATATGTATTTGAAACCAAAGTTAAATGCAAACAGCGTTCCCGAACCTCCCGATAAAACGGGAGATCTACTGATTTCTAAACCTATCTCCCGATCTACCGTAAAGCGATCAAGTTCTCCCATACAAAAAATATGAATGCATCCATTGAATTTTTAAATAAGCTTAGAACGCACCTTTAACAACACAAGCCGATGGCAGGGGATTTACCGGGCCGAACGAATTGTATGTTTGCTTGCACTTGTACGTCACTGAGCGTTGCGGTAAAATGAACAAATGAAATATTGTGATCTCTCTCTCGTACAAATGTTGTAGAGTGTAATGTAATCTGTTTCATTTTGTAAACGAAGTAGATAGATGTATGATGTATGTAGACATCGCAATTAAGCAAACTGTGTTTTCATGTTGGTTTTATTTAAATAATATATTAAAGGATTTAGTCGCTTTCTGTCCTAATCATGTAAAAACCGGTGCTACAGCGTCTATTGTCCACATATGCAGAGCTTTTCCAAATTTAATTAATCAGGTCGATCTGCAAAAATTTGACACTGAATGGAGAGAAGTTCGTAATATAAATCATATAGAATCAAGTGACCCTATAGAGTTTTGGGGAGCTATAAGGCAAATAAAGACTGGTGATGGTTCGCCAAAATTTCCCATTTTGGTAAAATTTGTTTTTGACATATTTACTCTACCTCATTCTTCGGCTAATGTAGAAAGGATTTTTTCAAGCATAAATTTATTGAAAACGAAACAAAGAAACAGACTTTCATCTTCTTCAATTGAAGGCCTTTTACATACCAAACGCCATATGGACGGTGCTAGTTGCTTCGATTTTAATATTGACAAAAACATGTATATTAATATGTCAAAAGAACGTTGGTATGACAAAACTGATTGAATTTTCTTAATAAACCTGTACAAAAGAACTTTATTTTTATTTTATTTACAACTTTGAAAAACTTCCGTTTTCTACCGATATTTTGTCCACATTTCTACCGTATTATTTTTCTTTGGTTTGGTAACACTGCTCCAAGGAGACGATGATGGTTCAATAATATTTTCATCAAGCATTTTATTGATTTGAGTTTCGACCTCCTTCTTATGGAACTCTGGAAAACGATAGGACTTGGTATGAATAGGAACATCACTAGTCGTTTTAGTTTCGTGTTTAAGGACATTAGTGTAGGATAACTGATCACTAGGTAAATGGAAGATATCAGAATATTGGGAACAGAGTTTTAAGAGAGCGTCAGCTTCTTCTTTATTCATTATGATCAATCCTTAGTGAATTGATGACCGTAGCGGTACGGTCGGTTACATTACGCAATTCGGGATTTAGTTGAATTGCGCATGTACTTAAGGGTTCAAGCTTGAGATTCAGATTGGAGTTAAAATTGACGGGATATTCAGAAGTGCTCAGTAGCCGCGAAACCTAAACAGCTATACGCGACACTGAAAAAGCACTCTTTTCATTTGAAAATCTGGAGTTAAATAATAAAATAGCTTACTTAGCTGTTGTACTTTAAGGTCCACCATTTTGATCAAGCGTCGTATCCGGAAATCTTTGAAACTCTAAAAAAGATAAGAAACGAATTAGTAACTTTAGGCACAGATAAAATCGGAATACCCGATCTTAAAAATCCTTTTAAAAACATTCATTTATAAAGATATATAATATTCTTTCTTATCTTTTTCACGATACTCGAATAAAAATAAATGTCTATCATAACAACATAATATATCCAGTCCCACCTGAAATTAAAAGAATTCTTTACGAAAATCATGACATCCCTACAGCAGGACACCTTGGTTCAGCCCGCATGTATAACAGACTTAAAGAAAAATACTACTGGAAAGGAATGCGTAGCGATATAGAATCTTATGTAAAACAATGTAAATCTGTTTTACATAAGATTCTATAACAATGCTAATCTGTTCAGTGTTACCAACTCTCAATAATATTTATCCCTAAAGTTAGTTCAAAAACCCCTAAAATCGCCTTAATTATTCAGTTGTCCCCCTAAAAATAAATAAATAAAAATAATTTCATAGTGATTTAGAAATAATATGCTGTTTTTTATTAAAAATTATTTAATATACAAAATAATTCGTCTTCGTCTGAAGATTCAGCTTTTTTGATCGCTGAATCGTACATGTTGGCATTAAATAACATTAACATTTTATTGGTTGGATTAAATGTTGTACAAGATCCATTTAGATTTAATGTGAATCGGACCATCATTATGCTTTGCAACATTTTAATTGATAATCTGTTTCGCAACTTATTTTTAACGACATTATAGATAGAGAATGCACGTTCGACACTCGCGTTTGAAATTGGAACAGTGGCAAATGCTAATCCGAATTTTGAAATATTTTCAAAACGTTTACAGCCAGCTGCATCACAATCATTGTAAACTTCAAAATAAAAATCAGCTGAAGAAGAGATATTCGTCCATATTTTATTATTTAATTGGTGCCACTCAGACTCGATGTCATTTTTCTTGCCATATATATGAGTTCGCTGAATGTGATTCAATATTGGTTTTATATCGGGTTTGATTTGAGATGTAGCAACTCTTGGGTGCAAATCAGCAACCGTTTTCAACAGTGATAAACTATCCGGAAGCCTTTTCTGAATCTGCTCGGCCAGAGAACATAAAAAGTTCTTGCATCGGTATTCAGCAAAAAACAGATGAGCGCAGTAATCCTGCAGCCGGATCTAACCCTGCATACCTAATTCCATCTATGACGAATCTCATGGAGCCACATACTCTGACTATGTCCAAATGCTACAGAACCTGCTATAGCAGGTTCTGTAGCATTGGAAACTTTGTTGCTTTTTTATAATAGTCTAAACTATTATAAAAAAGCAACAAAGTTTCCAAGATCCCGCAACTCGTTCTGGCTATAGCAGGTTCTGTAGCATTTGGACAATATGTATATATATATATATATATGTATAATGTATATATATAACAACAGCCGCTCCACATCTAATGGATGATACACATTTAGTGCTCAACACTCGGATCCGAGTGGGGAGGGGGCATAGTAGCGGTGCCGTCCACTCGGATACGAGCGAGCGGCCCGTGTATTTTGTAGTCGTCAGTAAGCCGCCGGCGTTTGAGGCGAGTTTATGTTAGTTTGCGCGGCCACTCTGACAACATATTCAACTTACGAAAACGCGTATTGGTTTCATTCTAACAGTGGTTTATTGTGACTTGTACACACGATCGTATCAAAGCTATTTTTGCACTAAAATGGAAAGTAAAGCTGGACCGTCTGAAAGTAAATCTACGAGTAGTTCTAGAAAAAAGCGTCGGCATAGTGATGAGTATGAGTCTGACTATAGTGATGAGGATGTGTATTCTCAAAGAGCTGATGAAGACTCTTCAAGTTCAGAGGTCTCGTCTAGTTGCGGCAGTGATGATAGTATCTTTGATACTAGACTGAAGCAGAAGACGACCAGCCGTGTACCACCAGCTCAACCTTCAAGGTCATCTGCCCTAAAGACGACAAGCCCTATACCACCAGCTCAACCTTCAAGGTATGACTAACTAATGACTATGTATCTGATAAGAACGCTTGACATTAAATTAATTTAACTCAATAATAACAGTAAATTGTACTTAATTTCATTTCATTTTATTTCAAGATCACCTGCCTCAAAGACGGCCAGCCGTGTACCACCAGCTCAACCTTCAAGTTCATCTGCATCAAAACGTGGTTTATGTGAGTCAGATGGAAGGCCTATCATTCAATGTAAGCGATTAAGACCTACATTTAGGGATGGCCCCACGCGTAATAATTCTGCTCAATCGTGGAAGTTACCAGATCCAAATAGTTCCTCAGCATCGAAACCAGCGCCTCGACAACTGGAATTTGATGGAGACGGTAGCTTTGAATTCAATTATGAAATTGACTGCCGTCCTACATCGCCGAATATCGTTCAGGACTATGGAGATTTATTCCCGGTTATACCAGATAGCTGTCTATTAAACCCTACCAGTTCAACACCTAGCGTATCTCTTCTGAGATCCGATGCGATCACCCCCAACCTTTCGCCAGAACGTAATGACGCCTCTCCATCAATACAGGTTGTTCGGAGATCTGGAAGTAGTACTCCGGACTTACCAGATAATTATTATCTATCACCCAATAACTCACCCTCTGGTCAAGGAGCCACTACCACCTGGAGCAGTGATCCAAGCTCCATGAAAAACATAGAATTTACTAAGGAACAGGAACTCTTAGTGCCGCCTCCAACCGATCCTTACGAAGCATTCCGATTATTGATTGATGACGAGTTGTTAGATCTTATAGTTCGCGAGACCAACGCGAACGCAATAAGAGTCGGTAATGCACAAAACGTCAAACAAAACTCCAGAATAAAATCTTGGAAAGATTTAACAAAGGAAGAACTGTTGACATTTTTAGGACTCCTTCTTCACACAGGAACAATTCGATTAAACCGGTTAAGTGATTATTGGAAACGACACTATTTGTTTAATATTCCATGCTTCGGACAATTCATGGCACGAAATCGATTTCTACTGATTTTACGGTGCCTACACTTTACGTCTGAATCCAGTGAAGAAGACCGTCTCAATAAAATCCGACCATTTATGGATCATTTTAACAATAAAATGAAAACTGTTTATTGTCCAGGTAAAGAGCTATCATTGGATGAGTCCATGGTATTGTGGCGCGGTCGGTTGCTGTTCCGACAATACATAAAAAATAAACGTCATAAATATGGCATTAAACTCTATGTTTTAGCAGAACCAGATGGTACGGTTTTAAAATTTCTAGTTTACGCCGGTGCTAATGATGAGACATCAGGGCAAGGACATAGTAGTAAGATTGTGTTCAAACTACTAGAAGAGAGACTGGACTGTGGCCATCATGTATATATGGATAATTACTACAATTCTTATGGCCTGGCTGTGAAATTGCTAGATCGACAGACGTACTGCACAGGAACGTTAAGAAAAAACAGAAAAGATAATCCCGTCGAAATTGGCTCTGTTTCACTGGAAAAAGGAGAAAACAAATCCTTGTTCTTAAACGGCGTTCATGTCGGAAAATGGAGGGATAAGCGATACGTTCTGTATATTTCTACAGAACATGGTAGTGAGATGATGGAGACTACTTCCAAAAGGGGATCTGAAGTAATGAAACCAATGGCAATCGTCCATTACAATAATTTTATGTCGGGCGTTGATCTTCAAGATCAGATGTTGGCATACTATCCAGTCCAAAGGAAGACGCTGCGTTGGTACAAGAAGCTGTTTGTGCATATGCTGCAAATGAGCCTCACTAATGCATTGCACTTGTACAATAAATTTTCGGCGAATGATAAATTAAATCTATATGATTTCCGTATGAAGATACTGGAAAAGCTTTTACCTGATCCTAATAACGTCAATCGACGCAATGTTTTGAAAGTGAAACACGAACTCACTAAAATAGAAAAGACCCGGACGAGACTTAAGACAGTAGGAAGTGTCACGAAAGAAACCATCGAAGTGGCCCGAAAAGAATGCAAAGGTTGCAAAGCACAAAAAAAAAGGGTGCAAACAATTTATGAATGTAAGCAATGTGAAGGTTCTCCAGGTTTCTGTACAAAATGCTTCTGCCTAGCACATTCCTAAGTGTTTTAAATTACATGATTATTGTTTTAAATTTGATTCTATGGCTTTGATTTGATTTTTGATAATTATGATTGTATCGCTCAGATTTATGTTTTCCTTAATAAATGATTATTCAAATGCGTATTATATTTTATTTACTATCTATAGCCTATTTTGCTTAGGGATAATGTAGCTTTTGAATGGTAAAAGAATTATCGAAATCTGTGCAGTAGTTTTATTTCAACCGTTGTTGTCCCTAGCGCTCGGATCCGAGTGACCGGCACCTGGCGCGCTATGTGCCGAACACTCGGATCCGAAAAAGGTTATTTTTTATTAAAAGAATAATAATAACAATTTACTTTTATCCATATTTTTAAACATACATATATACATAATCAAAATACGCTTTTGTCAAAACACACTTAAAAAAATTTGGTTCCTGGCTAATTATTTTAATAATATCTTAAGCAGTGAATGTGTTAAAAATTGCTTGTGCGCTTTTAAATAAATACCACAAGTTAATTGAAGACCCACCAGAAGCTGCACTTTATGTCAGCATAGCAAAGGCCAGGTATTTACTGCCCAACATTTATCGGATTTTATAAATAGGAAAAATATGAATAGGAGTTTCATTTTTAAACGATCGATGGAAACAACCCTCACCAGGACACATTTCCAAAACTCTCTTTCTTATTTCCAAAACGACTTGAAAAGATTTGCTCTGGGTACTTACCAGATGAAACAAGCAGTATCCTACTATGGCGAGCACGCGGCGCATTTTAGCTGCGTGTATTAATTTGTTTGACAACGTGGGTCTACGTTTCCACTGGAGTACACGAATATGACCACGACTACTCTTTGTCTCGAACTGTGAGTGCCGTTCTTTTTCCTCTATGCGCACTCGACTACTACAAGAAGATCATCAACAACAACATAGACAATTCGGCTTACTTAGTCGACAAGAAGAAATCAAACAAGTTTACTTGCTCATACTGTAAGAAGAGTGGTCACATTGCCAAGCGGTGCTTCAAGAAAAAGCGGGATGAGAAAGGAGAAAAGCAAGAAGAACACTCTTTGTTTGCTTCAGCTTACTCAGCCTGTAGTTCTGATGAGTTCATCGTGGACAGCGGTGCTACGGCGCATATGTGTGTAGACTCAAGGCTTGTTCAGAACGCTAAACAGAAGAAGTGCACTATTTCTGTTGCTAATGGAGAGCATTTGATGAGTAAAGTCTTGGTAAGGTTCCTTCCTCTTATGTCTACTGTTACTTTAGAAAATGTATTATTTGTTCCTTCTCTCTCTAATAATTTAATGTCAGTAAGTGCAATGACTGATAAAGGTTATATTATAGTAATTGTAAAATCACATCGGGATCCCGGGATCCCGGTTTTCGGGATCCCGATCATATTTAAGTCCCGAAAATTTATTTTTTATTCATTTCATTTCATTTTGCGTTAAAAGTCATATTTGTGCAATAAATTAAGAAGTTTGCTTTCGGATGAGACGTTGGATGCGTTGTTATTTCATCTATACTAGTCTATACTAATATTATAAAGAGGTAAAGTTTGTGTATTTGTTAAATTGTAAGGGGTAATCTCGTGATCTACTAGGTTATATAAAAAACCGAAAAATAAAAAGGCTTTAGGCTTAATCCATTGATCTCCTTTAGACAAATTTTAAGATGTTGTTTTTTTCAAGTTTATTGTAAAATAAAATAAATATGCAATAATTCATTAAACTATTTTATAAGAACCTACTCTGTCAATTTTATTAGATAAAAATATAATTTTGTTTTGTTTTGAAGATTTAAGTAAAGATATAAAATAAAAGATTGATTGTGATATGTTTTACTTTTATTTTGCTACAACTGTCTTTTACCAATACAATCCCGGGATTATCCCGGGATCCCGGTATTAACTGTTGATAATCCCGAATCCCGGGATTAGAAAAAATCGCCCGGGATCGAATCCTCTAAGTGCGCACCACTTCACTGGTTAAATTGTTTGTCAAACTCGCAGTTTCTAGACTTCTTCTATGACTTTTCCTATGTCAGATAGTTGTGAGACAAGGCTCAAGACACCTTCAATATAATCTGACATGTTGGGGTATTTATTGTACTCAGGGTTAAACTATAGATATCCGGTACCTGCGCCGGGAGTCGCGACTAGGGGGAAAAGGAAGGGTAGACAACTAGAAGTCTTCCCCTGAAATCAGTTTTTCTAGGAAAGCTATAGTTTTTGAGTTATGACATTTTTGGAGCCAAAATCTTCATTTTTAGGTTAGTTTTTTATGCATTAAACACTAATTCCTGTCACTGGCACTTCATCTTGTGCATGTCGGTTCTGGCACTCGCCGGCCGCTGCCGCGGCACGCTCGCTTTGCTCGCTCGGCTCGTGCGCGGTTTTTTATATCAAACTAACGCTCGTCGCTTCGCTCCTCGCACCTATTCTAGTATTCTGTCACAAATCACCTTTCTGAGTTCAAAAGCAATTGAAAAAAATAAATTGAATTAAAATTCAGAAATTTGCCGCGAAAAAAAATTATTTAAATTTAAATTACATTTTTCTTTTTATTATTGTTTACATTTAGGCCTCCTGACACTCCCAAACTGACATACACTAGTTCAAGTGTCAGCTAGTGCCAGAAATTAGTGTGAAGTTCATCAAAAACTAACCTAAAAATTAAGATTTTGGCACCTAAAAAGTGTTATAACTCAAAAACTATAGCTTTCCTAGAAAAACTGGTTTCAGGGGAAGACTTCTTGTTGTCTACCCTTCCCTTTCCACCTAGTCACGACTCCCGGCGCAGGTACCGGATATCTATAGCCAACCCGTACTCAGTCCTATGAAGCTGTCTTAGAAGCAATACTTTTCTGTAAAGACCTTTATCCTCGAACGTATCAGACAAACGTTGCCACGCTTCTTTTGAAGTTTTCGCGTCACGGACAAACTGATAGAGATTTGGCTGTATGGATAGACAGATGCGCGCCAGCGCACGACCGTCGCGCGCAGCATCACTGTCGGTGCCTTGATTAACGATGAATTAGGATTATAATACATTTATATTTATTATAAGGACGGACAATACATGATTCGCATGGTGACAGGCGATCCAAGTGAACCAGAAGTTTTTCATAGACAGCATCATACATGAAATACGTCAAATTACAGATCTGTCAATGTCATGCATACTTAACAGTAAATAATATTTCTAATGCTGGGGCCACATTAGCGGGCGAATATTCGTATCGTGTTGGCGCGATAAAATCATCGTGTTCGGGTATAGGCGATGTTCTTGTCTACATTAGACGGGCGAAGATTCGTGTCGAGTTGACGCGATGTATCGTGCCGGATAGGGTGACCAGATGTCAGGAATTTTCCTGACATTTCAGGAATTTTAGACATATGTCAGGAATGCGGCCGGAATAGGGAAATGTCAGGAATTTCTCGGCAAATAAATGGAACATTTTTTTTTTACACTATAATTTTATTTTTGGTCACAATAACAAAAAGGAAATTGTCATTAATAGTAATTAGCTTTTTACGATTTTGACATCAAACAATCAACATTGACATATAATATTAAACGTACTAGATTCAAAAAATATTTTTTATTTTGAAATAACTTTTGAATTATTACGGAAAAATAGAATAAAATTAGTTGTGTTATAAAACTTATCCATTTATCACAAAAAATATATATATTCAAAAACCCAATTGAGCTCATGTCTGGAATTTTGTCAGGACTTTTGAAATTTGCATCTGGTAACCCTGTGCCGGATGGTGTTGTTCTAGGCATGGGCGTTTTTGGATTTTTTCACAAACCGATACGAAACCGAATTCAGATTTTGAAACCGATTTCAAAAACCGTATTTTGAAATCGATTTCAGTAGCGAATATCGGAGCGTATTTACTAGTTATTACGACAAACGCAAAATTGAATTCTTTCGGTTTTTCGTTTTCAATGTGCAATTGGGTATTTGAATTAAAAAAAATATTGTATATTTTTATGTATTTTAAGTTTGGTTTTCGATGCAAAACTAAACTCACGGTTCGGTTTCATTCGGATTAGGTTGTTAGGTTGTATTGTTAATGCGTTTTCTAAAAACAGTTTTCTCATATTGGAATAGAATATCGGATTGCAGTCAGAAATCATAAAACCGGACAATTCATAAAACCGTCAAAAACTCAAAATCCATAACGATTCGCTTCATTTCTCTTGCTCTTACGACGGTTCACTGAGTTAGAAAAAAAAAAAAAAAAAATGGTAGCACTCCGGGAGTGCCGGCAGAAGTGAAAACTTCAATATTAACGTTGTGTTTTCACTTTTAAGTTTTCACTTCAAAAATATAACCACAGTCGTCATAATGACAATGACAATCACAATGACACAGACACATTCGCGCAAGCGCGAATGTGTCTGTGTCATTGTGATTGTGTCATGTCATTGTGTCACATTCGCGCAAGCGCGAATGTGACACAACGAAGACAACGAAGACACAGACACTATTTAATTGTTTGAGTCATACGTCGCGTGACCGCAAGTGTGTTCTTTTGTCGTCTCTTGTTTTACGAGCAATGTATAAAAATTAAATAAGATCTTACGCTTTTTCGACGTCACGTGACCCTGACGCGAGTTTGAAAGTTTTTACCCACCCAGCGCCGCTAAAGAAGTTTTCACTTCAAAAAAGGAAATGAAATTAGCTCTGTCTTATTCTAACTAAAGTAGTCGTACGGTGGAGTGATAGAGAACGAATGCGTATCAAAACTATAGAAAACTTAAACTTAAGGTAGATTTAGATTTCGTTCGTTTGCAGTTTGAGTTTGGTTTTCGTTTTCGGTGCAAAACTAAACTCACGTCGGTTCGGTTTGGTTTCGTTCGGATAAGATTGTTTGCAGTTTGCGTTATCATCGTGCGTTTTCTAAAAACGGTTTTCTCATATTGGAATATCGATGCGATACGATTTCTGACTGCAAACGGATTTTAGTTTCGTTTTGATATATCTGTCTCTTGCCTATTACTTAGCCTAAGGCTAAGTTCATATGGCCGCGCGGTACCGCGTGGAACTACGAACCGCGCGGTATAAGATCAATATAAACGGTAATTAGCGTCTACATTATCGCGCGGTACCGCAAGCCGCGGATCATCTGAACTTAGCCTAGGGCTAAGTTCATATGGCCGCGCGGTAACGCGCGGAACTACCAACCGCGCGGTACAAGATCAATATAAACGGTAATTATCGTCTACATTACCGCGCGGTACCGCGCGCCAACGTGCGTCGCGCTCCCATACAAATATCGTCATGTGAATGCTCAAATCGCGCGGCGACGCGCGGTTACGCGCGGTCATCTGAACTTAGCCTAAATAAATTGACGTAGATGTAGCCACCTAAGCGAATATTGGCGCGACAAATTGATTCGCGTCTTCGCCCGAATACTACGCGATGACACGATGTACCCGGCCACATACATCGCGTTAACACGAATATTCGCCGTAGCCCGCTAATGTGGCCCCAGCATAACAAATGGATCGGATGTGAATAGTGGAAGTTAGCTATGCAAAGTGAAATCAAATCATTTGAAGACAATGACGCTTGGGAATTAGTCGATGTCCCATCTAGTGGAATAATAGTGAAGTATAAATGAATATTCAGAAAGATAATAATAGTGAAAATAAAGTTAGATATATAAGTTAGGTTAGTTGCTAAAGGTATTTCTCAAAAACCTGACATTGATTTCGACGAAACATTTTCCCCAGTTCTGAGACATCTGCCTGCCACGCACACGCTTGCTTTTGTGTTTTTTCTGCTCAGGCGCCATTTTGCAACACAATAATAATTTTGTGTGTGAAAGTTCAGCAATAAGTCTAGTTAATATATTTTTTCAATATGTCCGAGTCAGAGTCTAAATCTCAGGACAAGCTCAAGCGAGCAATTGCAAAGCGAGGGGCTTTAAAAGGTTCCCTAACTAGGATACAAAACAGGATTGAAAGCAGTGGTTTCAAGGATGAATCAATGCAAATGCTCATTTTATTAGAGGAAAATGCTATAAATGTCTATGATGAGTACGAAATGTTGAATTTAGAGTTAGCAGAAAACATTTATTAGTAATACATTAATTAAGTTGAACTATGATTCGTGTTATTCATATATTGTAAAAAATAATGTTGTTGAAATGACTATTGATGAGGATATGACCTGTAATAATCACGAAGAAGCTGACACAAAGCTCGATACACGTGCAAAGACAAACGTTCTTCTTAAAACTTCAGATACAGACGTATTAATAAATCATGCTTAGAAACATGGATCATCTTCAAAGTGATGAGGTCAATATTTATATGGGGTATGGTACTGGGAACTCTTAAAGGTACATCAATGTACTGGTTACTTTTGTCCAAGAGTACTTGAAACATGAGTGTTTGTACAATGCAAAATGTAACACTTATCGTATAAAACAAGCAAGAGATGCGGCAATCATAAAAAATTGTCAGGCTATGAATATGAGTGACGACTCATTGGATGAATGCTGTTCATCTGCTGTACAACTTTAGGAAAACAAAGCTGTATGTAGAGATACGAGTAGGGATGACTTACATGTAATTCCAACTTCATCGGCTAGTCCGCATTATTATAAAAATATGTCGCTTCCTTGTCAGGATCTTACAAACTGCAACTCAAATGTACTAATAGAACCACCACCTCCAGTCAATGAAAACCTCTACCTTTTTACTTAAGTAGTGGTGTTAAAAAGTTTTTTAAATAAATAACAATTCGATATGGTTGAAAATTTGAGTTTTGAAATAAATTTTTAGGTGAATTGAAGTGAAGTGAAGTTTAATTAATAATGCCGCGAGCAAGACGATCGAATCTTTCCCGACAAAGCCGTAATGCAAGAAGAATACGAAATACTCCAAATGAAAGGACTGAAGAAGAACAAAAAATTGCACGTGAACAGCGCCGCGATAGCATGGCTCGACTTCGTGCTTCTCAATTACGAGAGCAAAGTGAATCGTCGAGCGAACAACAGAGGTCAACATATAGATAATTTGCGACGCAGAACAAGATATTTATCAAGTGCTTATTTGAATCGAGCAGCGTTTCGATACGATTGCAGCAATGATTACAGCTTGCATCAAAGCGTTTGCATTGGGCAAATGGACGTTGGGTCTCTTTTTTGACACACGTCTGCCACTTTTAGTATATTTATCGAAAGAGGGGATTTTGCCTGTGGGTACAATCAAAACCAATCTTTTTCCTGGCTTGCCTGTCTGGTCATCCAGGCAGCGCTGTAAGGTACCAGACTGCTCTGGTCGATCTTCTGTTGAATGCATAAAACGTAAGGCCAACTTGTGCCGAAATGACAAAATATTTTTTTTTCTTCTATTCCATACTATATAAAATATATATAGTTCATCCAACTGTTAATTTATGCAAAATGTGCCTGCCATAAATGAACCTAAATGACAAGATCAATTATAAATATACAAGATCTATTGATTAATGAACATTTAATTCCATTCCATTAATAGAATTATACTGAAACAGTAAAACAATATGTACATATTTTATAAAAAAAAAATAACATTCATGGGCAAATCATATAGCAAGGAAGAAGTCATAATTGCACAAAATGCGGCACCATTTTAGAGAAAGTTGTCATGTTGGTACTCAGTTGTTTACTTGTGTGTGTACCTACCCGCGTTATTCAGTCTGGAAATAAATGGTGTCAAGTTCACGTCGTGGTTTCCTTTATAATAGTAACTTATGATAGTAATACAGACTAACTGGCGCCGAGGATAAGTTTTTATCATTATGTCGATCGGAAAGATTCGACAGTTTGATGTAGACAGTGGAAATTGGACTTTATACTGCGAGAGGGTCGAGTTGTACATCAAGGCGAACAGTGTGAAAGACGAATTGAAGCTGCCGACACTGATTCTTCTAGCCGGCAATCGTATGTACGAGCTTATGGTGAATTTGGCAAGTCCTAAAAAGCCAAGTGAACTAACCTATAAAGAATTGGTGGAATTAGTGCGCGTCGTGCGCGATCATTTACAACCACGTCCATCGGTAATGGCTGAGAGGTACCGGTTTAGACAGCGACGATGGGAAAATAAAACACGGCAATGTTAATCGCTATTCTGTTAACAATTATCATCATTATAGCAGTTTTCGGATATTGTCGGTTCCGAATCAATAATTGGATTGGCAAGAAGTTTGCAAGGCTGACAGGCCATGCTCCTGCTATGACTCGAACAGCAGTCTGCTGTTAGACCATTTCATATAGCTGGAGTAGATTTCTGTGGACCTTTCAATATAAAGGTATCAAGGCTCAAGAAACCTAATAATAAAAGGCAAAATTGTAAATGTTACATTCGTGTCCGATATTTGTTGTGAACAAAACAAAAGTACATTGCTTCGTTGTACATGTTTGCAGTCACTACTATCAAACATTTTAAGAGCATAATCTATAAAGGGCACACACAGAATGAGGCCGACAATGTGCATAGTTTGATAGCTCAAAACCGCACATTATTGTCAATGTCAATCTTATTATTAAGCACCCACCTGCACTTCACTATTGTAACATCACCTGGATTGTCAACTAGTTCCCACGCTTCACTGTCCTCAAATGACTGCAGCTCCTCGGCAACTGCGCGCTTACTTACATTGCTCCCCTTCAGGCCCCTTAGAGCATCTGAGAATGTTAGCTCCTCGCAATCTGAAACTGTACTGGAAACCCACATGTTGGTATAACCATACCACTCTGGCTATCTCCTTAGGCGCTTATTTACTGTCTGTGTATCTGTCACTTCTTCGGATATTGTAGCCTGGACTGTAACTTGTACCAATGAAAGTTAATGTTTCATCACTATCAACATAGACTGAAATATCTGAAGAGCTGTCAAAAGTATCCTCAGTATCAAGGGTATTCTGCAAAAAAATCCCCCATTGAATCTTTACTCTCCGCTAATGAACTATCTGCTGAAGCTTTCTCTGATGTTTCTAGGTATGGAATCCAAATAGCGGAATCAGTACTAGTTTTCTCGAACCGTGTCTCCTCCTACATCACTATAACATCTCTGGTGATTGTTACATTATTCTTGATAGGGTTATATAGACACGATAACCTTTTACATCTTCACCATATCCAATCAATATGTGTTGTGTGAATTTATTATCCCACTTCAATCGTTTCTGTTTCGGGACATGTACCATTATTTTACTGCCAATCAAACGTATGACTCAAGTCAGGTTTTGTCCCATACCACAATTCACATGGAGTTTAATCCAATCCTGATGCAATAGACGTGTTTTGATATATACAGCCGTATTGGCCGCTTTTGCCCAAAACTTTTTGTCCAACTTTGCATCATATAATGAACATTTGGCTTTTTCAATCACTGTCCGCTTTGCCCGTTCAGACAACACATTTTGTTCAGGCTTATAGTAGTTTGATTTTTGATGCACTATACCCTCCTGCGTCAAGTAACGTTGAAAATCTTTCTTTGTTACAAAATTCAAGTCCGTTGTCTGATCTCAATATTTTTATTTTCTTACTTTGTTGATTTTCAACAACTCTTTAAATCTGCTGAAAGCTTCACTTTTATTGATCGTATATATGAAGGATACCTATTAATCGAAATTAAGATTCCACTCTTGAGCACTTTGAGCAGTGATGTATTCGAATAGATCACTCATTGTACATACACATGTACATTGACTCTACAGGGACGATTCAACGCTGCAACAAGACGTAGGTAGCCAAGTTATCACCGAAAATCAAAACTTTGTGCTACAACTATGTAAAAACATAGCTTTTGACGAAGGGGAAGCTACAAAACGCCGCGGGACGCCTGAAGGGATTGCCGTTTTGAACTGACGGAACTGATCAACAGAAACTTCGGTGAAAGATTTAAAACAGCACTACTGGTTGCCAAGACACTGGTATTTCAGGAATCAGCAACCCAAAGACTCGAGAGAGCAAAGCTCTACGAGCTCTACCAGAATCCCGCAAACCCACAAGTAATAGAATTAACAAGACTAGAACAGCTACTCGAGAACGTAAGTGACAAAATAAATTCGCATAGGTAGGACACAAAAAACCTTTTCTATGGACAATTACTAACAATCACTCGTTCATTACTTGATCCTTCTTCTTCTTTTCTTTTAATTTGTTGTGACATCACACTGATTTGACATCTGACAATTAATTTTTGACACTATGCTACCCGAACGTGACATTGGCAATTCAACTTACCCTCAAGTGCCATTGACTCAGGGGATTTTAATTCTTTCGAGTCTATTTTCATTTTTGGTGGAAATTCTTATTTATTGTAGAGGGTGGTTTAGTCGGTCTCTATTTGGTTTGTATATCTGTTTATTGTAAAGAAAAATAATCTAGTATGAATTATTTGTTTGGTCTCCTCAATTGTCAATTATTTGGATCCTTGTATAGCAAAATATGAGTTAATTATTATGATCGACATGTAATACTTTAGATTTAATTATTATTTTTATTTTGACATTTTAATTTGTATTGTGGCATTGTGCAATTTGTTTGATTTTATCCTTGATTTTAATTATTGTTTGATATTTTATTTTAATTTTTTAGTTAAGTATTTTTAATTTGTGAGATGAATGGGATATGCTATTGATAGACTAAATCTTATGATTTATATCAGTGTAGATTCGATCGGCAGCATATTATATTATATCTTATTTTACATCTTATTTTATTTTTATTAATGTTAATCCTATTAATCCTGTAATTCTTAAATTTTTCGTCGTCTAAATCATAAAACAGCCTCAATTCCCCTTTTAATGTACATCCCTGAGTATGCTGGCAAAGCCAAAATCTTCAAAATCAAATGGCAAGACACTAAGGAAGTTTTTGTCCTAACAACTGCAGTTAACCCAACCAAAGTGGAGGTGATCCAGAGAACTCAATGTGTACGGTTCTCAACTGCAATTTACTCGACGTTGCCCAAGAAAATGGAGAAAGGAAGATGGGACCAGGAAAATGCCAGGACTTGCTTCCTGAGGATCTTTGTGTTCCTGAAAACTTATATCACTTTATGGCGAATGTTGGAAATACTACAACAGTAAACGGTAAACGGTGAACTCAAAAGAACGGGCAAAAGAAAAGAAGAATAATTACTAAGCGACTCAAAGTCCTTTAAATTTAAGAATCTCGGAGAATAAACATATTTTTAATATTCATTTACTTAATATTATATAATCTGACTAAGTCGTGATAGTACCAAATAGTAGATATACCAAATGAATATTAGGCGCATCTCTAGACATACTCTTTTAATCAAAAAGCTATCTCTAATAGCATTCAGGAAAACAAACTTGTGTGTGCTGGTGTTATTTTTGTTTAGTTTAGTGTACGGTTGTATACAGTATCAATACGCATGCATAGCATTAGTTTTATTTCAATATATCAGTTGCAAAATCACGTCAGCGTCGTGCAGTCGTTTCACTTGCCCGTTCCGGACCCATCCATCAAACATAATCAAGGTTCATGCGATTAGGCTCTTCGCTCGAATTGTCTCCCTGTCTAACTCCTCTTTTGTGTTACCTACTTGTTTGAGTTTTTTATCAAAAATTACACGCGGAAAGGAAACTAGAGCACGAAATGTCATCATGACAGGAAAAAGACAGTTTTCGTAGCGAAAACCACACGTACACACTATTAATTGTAAACTATCAATTTTATCGACCGTTATAAGAAAATACTTGCCATCTACTCTTAACATTCGGAAAATGTAGAAAATGTACAATCAGAGCAACGAACTCCAAGTACGCGAATGTTACTTCAGATCCATTTTTAACACACGCTACAATCTAGGTTTTGGAAGCCCTCGTACAGACACTTGCTCCAAGTGCAATGAACTTCTTGAACGCATAAAAAAATGTACAGATCCAAATGAAAAAGTAAAATTAATGACGGAGAAAAGGGTACATATGCATTGCCAGAGCATTTTATCGACTGCTAAAAGAAAAAAGGGACGATTTAGTTGTGATTTCTTTCGATTGCCAGAAAAATCAGGTTTTGCCTAAAATTTCTGATCAGGCGGCATATTATAGTCGCCAATTATATATATATAATTTTGGAGTCGTGAAGTCGGTGCCTGAAAATACCTTGAACAGGGACATCGTAACGCTGTATAGTTGGACTGAAGATGAATACCGTAAAGGCGCAAATGAAATAGCGTCGGCCGTCTATAACACGCTTCAAAATGAAAATGTCCCTGAAAATGTCAAAACTGTTCGTTTGGTGGCAGATGGATGCGGTGCCCAAAATAAAAACAGTATTATGGTCGGTATGTGTGCTAAATGGTTGACTCAGGCACCGCTCCATATTAAAACAGTCGAGCTAGTTTTCCCGATTCCCGGACACTCATTTATTCCACCTGATCGGGTTTTCGGGCTTATTGAGAAAGAGATAAAACGTATGGAGACTATTTTAAAACCTGAGGAATACATAGAAGTCTTTAAAAAATATGGGTCTGTTGTGTTAATGAACAATGTAAGAGATTGGAAAACTGCTCTTGGAAATATAATTCGTCCACCGGGAAACTGGCATTTCCAGTTTAACCAATGCAAGAGATTTTTTTTAAAAAGAAATAGAAGCAATGATGTGTATGTAAGAGGGGAGCCTAACTACAGTGCTGATATCGGAAGTTACAAGTCAGTTTTAAGAAGAGGAAAAACATTTGTAGACCTAAACCCGGATTTTATAGAAAAAGATAAAGTTGTAGTAAAGAAAGATAAAATAAAAGATGTTGACACTCTTCTAAAAAAACGCTTTGGCCAGGATTGGAAGTCTAGGGATGACTTAGACTTCTTTAAACAGGTAATGTTACGAGAAAGTGATGAAACTGCACAAGAAGAAGAAGTGTGTGAAATTGCAGTGCCTGATTCGGACTTAAGAATTTAATTACATGATAAAACTTGTTGTATATTGTATGATGATGATTAAACTTAATTTAATACCTACCGTTTTTTTTGTTTTTATAAAATAACGTGAATTCTTAAAAAAATTGCTACTGCCTTATTTCATTGACTGTACTTTATCTAATAATAATAAGCTTAGAAGCAAATGCGCCACTGTCCTTTCCCTTATGGCTGATTTACACGTATTAAGTTGCCAAGTCTTAACTAAATTGTAACTAAATTTCAAGCGACTTAATTTTAAGTAACCGTTTACACGTAAAAATACTAAATAACTAGTTAAACTCATTTATTCGCTCAAGATGGACGACCACAGAACAAATACACCCCTAGCGGACGACCAACATCAACAGTGCATTATGCTTTTCACTTAAATTTAACTAAATGTTGCCTGTCCAAACGTGTCAAGTGATTAGCCACGCCCACCAACTAAAACGAAAAATAGACAAAATTCTATTCTACCTTGTTTAGTTGCAACTAATTTTTAACTTGCAACTTCTTACTAAATTCACTGTTTACACGGATTAAGTCACTTAAAATAAAGTTAAAATGTAGTAAATTTCTAGACAACTTGATACGTGTAAATCAGCCATTAGACGCAGATTCACCACTGTCCAACGTCAGTTAGGTGCAGATTCACCACTGTCCAATGTGAGATGCAAAATCACCACTGTCAATTGGGTTGGTTTTATTGGGTTTTATCGAATTTACATTAGTGTAAAATAGAATGCATTATTGATTTCAATTTAAAACATCTTCCCAAGCATTAAAAACCGGCATTTTCAAAGACAATCGAATATATTGTTGCTTTGCTAAAGTTTCTTTGAATGACCTAGATAAAATTTATGGACATTGGCGGATTTGCTTTTAGACCCCTCAATTAATACTATAATGTTCAGCGATGAAATTGGAAAAAATACGGGTCTCATATTAAATTCAAGAATAGGCCACTCTGTTATAAATAATTGCCTGCCTACCTGATTCTAATATGCTTGAAATCATGTATTTAATTTCAAAATCTATATTTAATTTAGTAATTTGGCTTGTAAATAGGGGTAATGTAAACAAAGCTCAATTGATTTTGTCCCATTTTGACATTTTGTCCCGCAACATGACGCGCAACATTAATTGAATGAATACCTGGCTTTAAGTTCATAAACACTGTTAATAAACTGTTCACAAACAATGTTTTTGTCCGTACCAAATTGATGCCGAATTTACTACGTAATTCAGTCGTGGTAATTGACAATGCATCGTACCACAATAAACAACTCGATGCTGCTCCAACGTCCAGTACGAAAAAAACGACATGCAAACCTGGCTTCGTCAAAAAGGAATTGAATTTGAAGAATCAATGCAAAAGCCGGAGTTGCACAGCTAAAAAAATACAAAGATCAATTTAATAAATAGATTCAATTTAAGAGATTTAATATTGATGCCATATTAAACGAAGCAGGCCATTCTGTACTTCGTTTGCCCCCATATCACCTGGACCTAAATCCCATAGATATGGTCTGGTCCCAAATAAAGGGATATGTCGCCAGCAAAAATGTTAGTTGGAACCTTGCACGGATAACTGACCATGTTAATGAAAAATTAAATTGAATGGGAGCAACAGAATGGGATAATTTATGCACCAAAGTAAAATAATTCGATAAAATTAATAGAAAGATCGATTATTCTAAAAACGACCATGTGGTCAACATGATGACAGAAACATTTATTATAAACGTAAGGGATGATGATTCTGACTCAAATAATGATGAAAGCTCAAGTGATAAAGGCGATGACTGTGAAATAGCCACCTCAAGCAATAACACCGCGTCGTTCTATCATATCTAGTTTTCATGTCACCCACGATGACTTAATGGAAGGAGTCACATTGCTTTAATTGTTTTGTAAAATTAGCTAGCTGGATTAAACATTTTACCTAGTGAGCAAAATAATGGATTTTTTTTTCTTTACCGAAAACAATTTTTAATTAACCACGTATGCCCCACTCATAAACTTATAACTTTAAAGTTGCAACTAACAGCTTTGAGTTGTTATAATCAGAAATAGAATGAAAGCTTCAGATTTTTAGCTAGGAATTTTTAACCACGACCGATAAAAATTCTGTATGATATTTTTTTCAATGTACTTATCATACAACTAACAACTAAGTTCGTTTCCATTCCATCGATTTTTGAACCAATCTTTTACTAGCGGCTTCATTAGTTGTATGATAGGTACATTTTTTTACGTCTAAAATCTACTACAATAAAATAAAAAAAATAGTATAAGAACAAGAGCCCCGAACTTTACAAGGGAGGACCAAACATTGTTATTTAGAGCCATGGAGAGTTATTTGCATATTGTCGAAAACAAAAAAGCAGATAAAATTTGGCAATCTGAAAAAACTGCAGCATGGCGTAAAGTTACTGAGGTTTTTAACTCGAATACCGCTGGAACTTCGAGAACGGTAGAGATGGTCGCATGTTACAGAAATGTAAAATCTAAATGTAAAAAAGACCATTCAGAAGCAAATATGCTCATAGTAGGTCATCTGGCTGTACTTTATTGCCCACTAGTCTTGGCAAAGCTAGTTTTCTATAAAAGAAAGTTGGCAGCTTATAATCTTACCGTTTTCGACCCAAAAAGAAAACAAGGAAACTGTTACTTGTGGCCAGAATTTGAAGGTAAGGCACTTGTCTCACCGTCAACGAATTAACGAGTAGAGCTAGAAACGAGTTAGCGAGACGCGGGAAGCGAGTGCGTAAAAAGGCGCGGGTCCACCGCGGTACACGGAGAGGATTCGCAATTGTGTCCACTGCAACCCACGGAGAGGATATGCATGAATTGACGTCATTGGTACATGCGTGGCTTGTTCGAATAGGCGGTTACATAGCTCAACGCTGTCGACGTGAGTCTACGTTTCCACTGGAGTATACGAATATATGACCCATGACTACGTACAGCTCACTTATCGCAGCGCAGTTGAAATAACAATAAAAAGAAAGTTGTTTCAATTGGTAATGTATGCTGAAGACAATATTGCCAATACCAACTATTCATATACCTACCGGTTACTTACTACTTAAACGATTATTCTTACAACTCTCGCCTTTCTACGAGTCAGACAAATTGTTCTTCTGGATCTGGACACGGTTCTATACAATCGCGTGGACGAATGAAAGAACTTTGGAATTTATAGAGCAATACAAGAACAAACCTTTACTATGGGATATTATCCACACTGATTATCGAAACAGAATAAAACGTCATGATGCACTATTCAAAATAGCCAACTCATTTGAAATTACTAAGAAGAAAGTGGAAAAAAAGAAAAAATATTACAATCAACATTTTCGAAAGAAAATAAAAAGTTAAAGATAGTTTACAATTTTGTTAAAGATAGTGATTTCTGTGTAACATTACAAAAAAAGTGGAAGAACATACATGATGCTTATAATAAGGAATTCAAGAAAGGCCAATTAATTCCTTCTGGTTCTGGTGCATGTAAAAGTTCAAAATACATGTATTTTAACCGACTTTCTTATCTTCAGAAGACGGTAGAAAACAAAGAAACGACCTCAAACATAGATGAAGCCAAAAGTGAAGGAATTCATAACATTGACCAAAACCAAGATAATCTTGTAAATGCACGTGACATACCTACAACCAGTACGCAATAAAAGGAAGAAAACTAAAAATACTTTAGAAGAGAGATTGGCTGACATATTAGAAAATAGCATTAAAGGGATAAAATACAAGAAAGTATTTACATGGGATTTACATGGGTTTGTGTTACAGAGGAAGAATAGACGAATACTGGACTATGGATAGGTACGTTAGAAATGTCTCAATATCGCCAGATTATGTCAAAAAATCGTTTCCTCATCATACTAAGTTTTTTTGCATTTCGTAGATAACGATTATTTAGATTTCAACTTACATGGACATGATCGTAAAACATCTAAAATAGCTCCTATCCACGACCACTGTAATCGCCAATTTAAGGAGATGTATGTTCCCGAGCAGCACTTAAGCCTTGATGAATCGTCGCTGCTTTGGAAAGGAAGGCTAAGCTGGATTCAATGTATTCGTTCCAAAGCAGCATGATTTGGCATAAAGACTTACGAGCTGTGTGAAGCTCGAACAGAATATTTATTGACAATGGCCATTTATTCTGGAAAGAATGGCACAAACTCGGAAAACCAAGCAATACATGGATATACAGGAGCCTCAAGTAAAATTGTAATACAGCTGATGAATGAGTATTTTCATCCTACTTAAAACAAATAAAAAATAAAAACCGGTCTCGCTTGACAGACGTTCACACATAGGATTCTTTAAGGTTGGCGATTTCCAACTACAATCCTGATTATGCTAAACTAGTGGAAGATGCTCAGACGCAATGCTCACACTAATATAAAGTTAATAAGAATAATTTTCACATTTATGTTTTAACTCTTATTAAAATAAAAAAAAACTACTTATATGATTTTCTACTGAACTATGCTGTTTCATATATCCATTATTTTTCGAAATAACAACAAAACACTTTATATCACGTAATCCTAACAAGATAAGTCAAGATAATTATATTTTACAAAATATGCTATTGGCTCCTGTTAAAAGAAAACGCCCTAGAAATAACAGTCGAAATGGACGCGCTTTCTCAAAGCAGTATTTCATTACTAAGCACAGTAGTAAAGAAAAAGTTCCTGTCTGCCTCGCTGCGTTTTGTGGCATTTTAAAAATCAAACAAGGCCGTGTTAAAGGCGTTTCCAATCGATACGCAGCTACAGGAGAAACAGCTTTCGAAAAGCGTGGAGGGGACCGTAAATATCATGCTTTTCGGTCTAAGAGAGAAGCTGTACAGAATTTCATAAAGAAATTTCGGCCATTAGATAGTCACTATTGCAGAGGCAAAGTTAAACAAAGAATATATCTCCCGGTCAAAATATAAGTAAACTATACAGGATGTATGAAGACGAATCGATGCCGGGATATTCAGTGACTAAAAGTTTCTTCAGGAAGGTATTCAATACCTCTTTTAATATTGGATTTGGGTCTCCGCGCCAAGACGTCTGTTCAGACTGTTTACAGTTGCTAGAAAAGTTAAAAATAACTCAAAACGAAAGTGAAAAACAGAGTTTGCGAACCCAATATAGAATACACAAAATAAGAGCAAAATGCTTCTTTGAGAAATTAAAGGAAGATGATCCAGAACTGCTCATTTTGTCCTTCGACTGCCAAAAAAATTTACCTCTACCAAAAGTACCCGACCAGTCGGCGTATTATTCGCGACAACTATATATTTATAATTTTACAATTGTCGAGGGAAATTCTCACGCAAGCCTGACTAAAGATAATGTTTTTTCGTATATATGGACTGAAGACGTGGCAGCCAAGGGTTCTAATGAAATATCGTCTTGCTTATACCACTGCCTGAACCGAGTAAACCTTGATGGCAAAAAGTGGTAAAACTCTTACCATTACCCGGTTACATCAACATAGTAGTATTTGGTGGTAATATAGTTACCGTTACCCAGTACCGTACTTGTTATTTCAGGAGAATGTCGAAGAAAAAGAAGTTAGGTATCTGATAGTATTATCGCCGGTATTCTAGAAGATAATCTCTCCGCTATTGAAAGTAGCGACGAAAGTATCTCGGAAGAACCACATTTGGGCGATTGCGTACTGGATTACGACGATGAAGTTTCGCGCGGTCTTTCAAGAATATTTGGAGAAGAGCCTGAGTTGGAGACGAGAGGATTAGAACAATTTGAAAACCCTACCGGGCCACGTGTTTCGGTAGAATATATAGAAAGCGTTGAACCAGTGACTGAAGAACCGGTGAGGGAAGTCATTACGCGAAATGAATATGATAGGGATGTTGTTTTTGGTGTTCTTTCTGAACCAAGCCACCCGACTCCAGCTCAGTCTGACGTAGCGCAGCCTAATGAAACTGCGAGCACAAACATAGTAAGTAGGCCTATTCGTGTGGCACAAAACTGGTCAGATAAGGTTTCGAAGCATAGCGTACCAAAGTTTGATAAACGGCTGACTGTCAACATGCGCGTCACTCATAAAACACCGCCCATAGAATTTTTCGATAGTTACTTCCCTACTGATCTAGAGTTGCTGGTAGAACAAACAAATATTTATGCGGCACAAAGGCAAACTCTTCACTGGAGTCCAACATTTGTTGCTGAAATGCGTGCATATCTTGGTGTCTTGATACTGATGGGTCTTCACCTCTTACCTGATGTCAATCTGTATTGGTCAACTGATACTTTTTATAGAAATCCAGATATAGCCCAAACTTTCACACAAAAGAGATTCAAAAAACTGACTGAAAACATTCACTTGAATGATAACACCAAAGAACCCGCAAGAGATACGCCAGATCATGATATCAAATGATAACAAAACTAAACGAAGTATTCCAGACTCAATGTTCTCAATCAAGCACCCAATCAGTAGACGAAAGCATGGTCAAGTTCAAGGGTAAAAGCACACTAAAACAATACATGCCCAAAAAACCGATAAAACGGGGTTATAAGGTATGGGCTCGGTGTGATGCTAAGACCGGAAAACTAAAATGACTTCTGAAGAGATATTGGCTGACATTAGAAAATAGCATTAAAGGGATAAAATACAAGAAAGTATTTACATGGGTTTGTGTTACAGAGGAAGAATAGACGAATACTGGACTACGGATAGGTACGTTAGAAATGTCTCAATTTCGCCAGATTATGTCAAAAAATCGTTTATTATTAATCGTTTAGTATTATTTAGATTTCAACGCAGACTGGGACGGCATGGCAAGGGATTTTAAGTTTTTACTAATGGAAATTCAACCGTACTGTTACAGAAATAAGACATAAATTGCTATGCTTTAAAATGATGCCGTTCCGTTCACGTTCAATGCCACGGCATCATTTTAAAGCATAGCAATTTATGTCGTATTTTTGTAACAGTACGGTTGAATGTCCATTAGTAAAAACTTAAAATCTCTTGCCATGCCGGCCATTACATGGACATGATCGTAAAACATCTAAAATAGCTCCTATCCACGACCACTGTAATAGCAAATTTAAGGAGATGTATGTTCCCGAGCAGCACTTAAGCCTTGATGAATCGTCGCTGCTTTGGAAAGGAAGGCTAAGCTGGATTCAATGTATTCGTCCCAAAGCAGCATGATTTGGCATAAAGACTTACGAGCTGTGTGAAGCTCGAACAGGATATTTATTGACAATGGCCATTTATTCTGGAAAGAATGGCACAAACTCGGAAAACCAAGCAATACATGGATTTACAGGAGCCTCAAGTAAAATTGTAATACAGCTTATGAATGAGTATTTTCATCCTACTTAAAACAAATAAAAAATAAAAACCGGTCTCGCTTGACAGACGTTCACACATAGGATTCTTTAAGGTTGGCGATTTCCAACTACAATCCTGATTATGTTAAACTAGTGGAAGATGCTCAGACGCAATGCTCACACTAATATAAAGTTAATAAGAATAATTTTCACATTTATGTTTTAACTCTTATTAAAATAAAAAAAACTGCTGTTTCATATATCCATTATTTTTCGAAATAACAACAAAACACTTTATATCACGTTGTTAGTTAATACTAAATTTTTGAAATATTAACACGAGCTGCCGCGCGCGTACCATTTTCCGCGGCAGATAGCGCATTCGAAGCGCGTTGTCGCCCGGCAACCGAGAGGTTATAATCTGAATCTGAAATTTCAATTTGTAGCCCTTACAAAAAGCAGTTGGAAGAAAAACAAAAATTAGAAGAGGAAAAAAGATTGAGGAATAGCCAGAAAGTTCATCTGAAACTAAAACAGAAAAGAAATGAAAAGGTTGTTGATAAAACAAATAAGTTAATATGCTGTCCAGTTTGCTGTGAAAAATAAGTATAAATCAAACATTGATATTTTGAAGTCGTGTGGTTCAAATATTAACAGCCATTCTTCAGCCTTCAAATCAGCAATATACACCTCACGGCTATACTCAAGATTATCAAATCAACATCAGGGCTATAATCAAGGATATTCAACTCAGAGATACGATAATACTTTTCAGAGTGGCTGCCACACTTCTACTCCTGGATGTTCTAGTAGGTACTGAACTGAGGTCTGCTTCATCCTCACAAATACATTCCGAGCCATCAAACCAACAACGTCCAATAAGTTTACCATTTAGGGCTACACAAAACTGCGATGCGACGTCGCATCGTAGAAATCTGCGAGCTCTTCGCAATCAAATCGCAAGAACTTGCGAATTCATTCCCATCGCGCATTCCTGCGATGTTGGGTCACATTTGGTGGCGCCATTTTAGTTCGCTCTGGGACTGCGTTTGGGCAAGACATATGTCAAAAAAATGACAGAGTACATTGATTTTTTAATATCACTGATTGAGGAGCGCCCTGTTCTTTGGGACACTAGTAATGAAGATTATAAAAACAAATTCATCAAACAAGATGCTTGGAAGGACGTATGTAAAAGTTTATTTCCAAATTTCGAGGAAAAAGAAATCAATGAAAATCTAAAAGTATACGTTTATTAAGTTTTTTTTTTTTTTTTTTTATTTAACCTATACTTTCCCACTGCTGGGCAAAGGTCTCCCCCCTACTTTTCCAGTACTTTCGGTCAATCGCCGCCTCCCACCAGTCTACGTGAAACGTGTCCAAGTCATCACGCCAACGTTTTCTAGGTCTGCCTCGGTTTCGCCGTCCATCCGCAGGCACCCATTGTGTGACGACTGTTGCCCATCTGTCCTTATGCATACGGCTGACGTGTCCCGCCCAGTCCCATTTTAGCTTCGATGTCTTTTTGCCTACGTCAGTGATGCGGGTCTTCTCGCGAAGTGCGGTGTTTCGTATTCTGTCCGTTCTCTTTACCCCTAACACACTACGTTCCATGGCTCTTTGGCAAACCCCGAGAGTTGACTTTTGAGATTCGGTTAATGACCATGTTTGTGCTCCATAGGTGAGGACGGGCAGAATACACATGTCGATGAGTTTGCGCTTTAGAGATAGAGGAAGGTTACCCTTCATTAGCGACTTCATGGACCAGAAGCTCTTCCAGGCGTTCTGAACCCGGCGCTCGACTTCTATGTCCTGCCGGTTTGTGAAAGAGACTATCTGGCCCAGGTAAATATATTCATCGACGTAGTGTATTTCTTGCCCGTCAACCTCGATCTTGTGTCTTGTGTTATTTGACATAATTTGTGTCTTCAACCGATTCATCGTTAGTCCTGAGAGAGGCTCTGAAGCGGTCGGGGCAAAGAGCACGATGTCGTCCGCGAATCGTATATTGGTTAGCTTTTTGTTTCCGATTGTTAATCCTTTCGATGTCCAAGGTTCTTCCAAAGTTTTAAAAACTTCTTCAAGGGTACTCGTAAACAATTTGGGAGAGAGTGGGTCGCCCTGTTTGACCCCTTTATCTATACTAAAACGGAGTCCAGATGATGTGAGTTTGATATTAGCTGTACTATTATAATAAATTATTTTAATGAGATCTATGTATGTTTTGTTAATATTTTGACTTACAAGAGCTTCAAAAATTGCGGTATGTTGAATACTGTCAAAAGCCTTCGTGTAATCCACGAAAGCTAGATATAACGGTTTATTGAACTCATTATATTTCTCGATTATTTGGTTGAGTGTGTGTAGGTGGTCAGTGGTGGAAAAGTTAGGGCGGAATCCTGCTTGTTCTGGAGGTTGGTGATAGTCTAGCTGTTTCTCTATTCGATGCTGAATCACTTTAATGAAGGTTTTGTAAATGTGTGATACCAGACTGATGGGCCTGTAGTTACTGATATTGCTTTTGTCTCCTTTTTTGTGCAAGAGGATTATATTCGAGTGGCACATATTCGATGGGAAGATACCTGTCTTTAATATTGAATTAAAAAGATCTACCAAATGTGGTAATAGTGCTGGTGAGCCAATCTTTAATGCTTCTGTTGTAATTCCGTCTTCTCCAGGGCTTTTATCATATTTCATGGTTTTAAGTGCGATAGTTACTTCTTGTTTATTAAGTTTAACTTCTTTTTACTTTTTACTAAAACTACCTATAAATCAAATATTGATGGATATATATTATACAGGGTGGCCAAAAAGTCGTGGATCAAACGAAACTAGGGGTTAGATGGGGCCATCAGCTGCAAAAAATTGTTCTACGAGAGGTCCTTAAGGTCAACTCCTGCAGAGTTATAATTTATTTTGTGTTTTTATGGGAAAATTGTCTTTTTTTACAAATACTTATCAAAATTTGAAAAAACCTACATCCTATATCTTTTTTATAATTTTCACTAGATTGGTACTGATGAGTCCTTGTGTTAGACATGCTATTTATGGTTGTTTATTGGGTGCTTTGAAGATAATATTAAGTTTTACGAAAAAAAAATTCTCAAATCATAACTTTTTATTTAATTCGGACCCCACTGTGAAAAAAAATACTCTACCGAAAAGTGACCCTGTATTACAAGTTTTGGCGCATTTAATAGGGATTCTAAAAAGGTATTACACATGGCTATGCGTGGCTTCGATATCTTTCGAGGACGATCATTCGTAGCAAGGCCAAAGTTTGCAGAGAGATGCTAAGATACCATAGAGAAGATTCGCAGTTCTTCAACAAGGTATTATGGACAGATGAGTCAAATTTTAGAAGAATGGGAGTATTCAATATCCACAACCTTCATTTTTACTCCAGAGTGAACCCCCATATCATAAGAAATGATCGATTCCAACATCTGTTTGGTATAATCATGTGGGCTGGTTAAAATTGGCCAGCAGTTGGTGGTGCATGAAATGCCAGCAAGGCTGAATGGTGCTGTGTATTTAAAATTTTTACAAAATAATTTGACCCAAATTCTTAACGAAGCTGAGGTTCCAGAAGCAAGAATAGCAGAAATGTGGCTGCAACACGACGGCGCCCTGCCTCACTACGCTCGAGCAGTTAGAGATCATTTGAACGAGCGCTTCCCCAACCGGTGGATTGGTCGAGGCGGACCTATTGCGTGGCCACCCCGGTCGCCCGATTTAAATCCATTAGATTTTTTTCTTTGGGGCTATTTCAAAGAAATAGTTTATCAAGGAGAGAATAATAGCGAACAAGAACTACGACAAAAGCTCGAATTTGCTAGGCTACAAGTTATTAACAACAGAGGTGCATTCCGTAGGTTACGTAAGAATTTTATTAGACGGTGCAGATTATGTATTACGGTCAGAGGCAGGAATTTTGAGCATTTATTGTAAAATGTTTTGTTTTATTAAAACAATTATTTCACAATCGTTATTTTGTTTTTTCGTCCTAGAAAGATATTAGAGCCACTCATGGCCATGTGTTATACCTTTTCAGAATCCCTATTTAATGCGCAAAAACTTGTAATACAGGGTCACTTTTCGGTAGAGTATTTTTTTTTCACAGTGGTGTCCGAAGTAAATAAAAAGTTATGATTTGAGAATATTTTTTTTCGTAAAACTTAATATTATATTAAACCGTAAAGGCAGAGGTGCTCAATTAATCAAATCCTACATATGTTTGTTTATTTGCTTTGCCACTCGGGCAATACATTTAGAGTTAGTTGGCAGCCTGACCACACAGGATTATCTATTAGCATTAAAACGTTTCATATCACGTCGTGGTAAGCCTTATCAAATCTTTTCAGACAATGGGAAAAATTTTGTTGGTGCTGAAAAAGAACTAGCTGTAATATTTGAAGATTCTGATAATATTTCTAACTTTATCATAAATAATCAAATTCGTTTAACTTTTATTCCCCCTTATAGTCCTCATTTTGGTGGTTTGTGGGAGGCAGGAGTCAAGTCCTGCAAGTATCATTTAAGGCGAGTGCTTGGTAATGCAAAACTAACGTACGAGGAATTCGGAACGGTACTAACGCAAATTGAAGCCGTCCTGAATTCCCGTCCCTTGTCCCCTCTGTCCTCAGACACACAAGATCTCCTTCCACTGACTCCGGCACACTTCCTCATTGGCCGACCGTTGACTGCGCCAGCTTGCGAGGACCTGACGACGATCACACCTACTCGTCTGGGCCGCTATCACCGGCTGGAGCAAATCAGACAACACTTCTGGCAGCGCTGGTTAGCGCTGCCAGAAGTGTTGTCTGATTTGCTCCAAGGAGTACGTGTCCGAGCTACAACAACGCACGAAGTGGAAGGTCGACAGTGGAGATATAACCCAAGACAGCCTCGTTCTCATCAAGGAGGAGAATCTTGCGCCCTTCAAGTGGAGATTGGGCAGAATCACTCGTTTGTTTCCTGGGGAAGACAACATCGCAAGAGTAGCTGAAATCCGAACAGCTACAGGGATCATCCGTCGGGCATTCTCGAAGATATGCCCACTTGTGGAGACGTCGAGCCAGTAAGCATACATTCGAGTTCTTCAAATTGGAAGTATGGAACTTCCAAGGCGGCCGGCATGTTCAATATGTCAAACGTCAAACTGTCAAGAAAAAAGAATAGAAGAGGAAGAAGCGGTCTCACATATACTCACACATACATCCCGTTCATCATCGCACTCCATTTTGTAGAAATATTGCTCGCACATATAAAAATTTGTAATTTCGTTTTAAAATTAATAAAATCATTTGTCATCTTCAAATAAACTCAATTATTGAAGACGACCCCATTAGAACCTCACAAATAGGCTCTAACAATCTTCAACACACCCAATAAACAACCATAAATAGCATGTCTAACGCATGGACTCATCAGTACCAATCCAGTAAAAAATAAAAAAAAGATACAGGGTGTAGATTTTTTCGAATTTTAATAAGAATTAGTACAAAAAGACAATTTTCCCATAAAAACACAAAATAAATTATAACTCTGCAGGGGTTGACCTTAACCTTTAACTGTGGACGTGCGGTCTCACAGGCCCCATGCAGGTTGTGATTCTCGTGCCCCTCTCCTCCCACGTACCCCACGCATATGCAGGTCTCAGTAGCTTCGGTTTTAGTTGTGAAATGACCACTGAGAGTGAAAATTACGTCGCCGGCTGAATGATACGTGAGTAATTTCGCTTTATATTTTGAGCGCGGTCTGTGAGACCGTGCGTCCACGTTTGTGTTATAAATTGACGCTGACGGTGATTTTGTTTGTTTTAGATTTTTTTAACTAAAATGTCAAAAAACGATCAACCAACGACTGCAGGCAAACGAACAACAAGTTCGTCGACTCAGAGAGCCATTAAAATAATGCGATTAGATTATCCTTCTTTTGAAGACGAGTTTCAACGATTGCTTTTAGAATCGGATCAGTGCGACAGCGATGGGGATGTTTTGTTTTATAGAGCTCATTGAAGATAGTCACTCAAGTGAACAAGAGATTATTGAAGACAGTGGTAGTTCTACCAGAGCTGATGGTGACATAAGAAGATCGGATAGTGAATATTCAGATGACGAAAATATACCTATAGCACAGTTACGTTCCTTGAAGTATTAGGTAAAAATTGCTACAAATGGGCTACAGAACCAGGTTCTAGAAGAGATCACACTCCACAACATAATATGGTGTTGAACAGATCTATTCTGCACTTCCTTGGTGGTTTCGCATTATGCAAAGACGAGTTATAAACTCTCATTTGCCAAATGAGTTAGTTATGACGCTGAAACGAGTTTTGGACCCTGATATGCCATCCCAAGAGTCACCAAGCGAAGAAAATATAGTTTCTAAACGTAAGATGTGTAAACTATGTCCTCCAAAAAGACGACCCATACTTGTGTAGGCTGTAAACAGCCCATATGCCTACAATGCTCTAAGCCGCCATGCAAAGACTGCCAATAAATTTGACCAAGTTGGGCCCTTGTCAAAATTTTTGTTTTGTTTTGAGAAGATTATGTTAAGTTTTTTATGGTCTTTGTTCTTTATATTTTAATGTAAAAGATGTTAAACTAACTAAAAAAGGCATTTACCTGTTGTAATATACCTATAAAGTGACCTCAAGCTAAAAGCTAAGCTGAAAAGTACCTTTAATTCATAGATCGTTAGATTTAGTTTAAAATATATACATTTTTCATTAAATTTACATCTTTTATTTACGTTTAGTAACTCATCTAAGGAATAAAAACAACAAATGATACAATTCTTACTCATCA
Source organism: Ecliptopera silaceata (assembly GCA_932527185.1). Taxonomy (NCBI): domain Eukaryota; kingdom Metazoa; phylum Arthropoda; class Insecta; order Lepidoptera; family Geometridae; genus Ecliptopera; species Ecliptopera silaceata. Next base: position 2,185,168 of record OW052210.1, read on the forward strand.
AGATAGAAACTTGCGCGTAAAAATAGCGGTCTGTGAGGCCCACGTCCATAGTAGTGTAACAAAAATGTAACGTCCACAGTTAAAGGTTAAGGTCCTCTCGTAGAACAATTTTTTGCAGCTGATGGGCCCATCTAACTCCTAGTTGCGTTTGATGCACGACTTTTTGGCCACCCTGTATAGAATGGTTTTAGGAAGCCAGGCATTTTTCAGTTGGATGTTGATGTTGTCCCAAAAGAGAATTTCGAGAATGGTTTTAGGAAGCCAGGCATTTTTCAGTTGGATGTTGATGTTGTCCCAAAAGAGAATTTCGCTACAGAAGCTTTAGAGTGTTGGGAGAAACACCAACAACAAATCGAAAGGGGTGTGCAAGATAATACAATGGAGCTTGTGAATATCGAGCATGTTGATATTGCAAGGTGCGAATCGCCATCGCTTTTAACTTTGTCGATTTCTGAGAATGTCCCCGAAGCCTAAAGGCTTCGGTTTACAGTCACTGAATGTCGTCAACTCTCCACAAAGATTCGATATTGAAACCCCACGTTCTCAAGAAAAGGCAGGCTTATAATTCTGAAATCCCACAAACCGCATCAATGGAGCAATTAATTTTGTCAGTTATTCACCAAAACAAATGCCAAACAAACAAACGCGACGAAAAGTCGCCTCGGGTGCTGAAGTTATAACATCCGCTGAAATTGTTGAAGTATTAAGGAACAAAGAACAAGAAATCGAAAATAACAAGGAAAAAGTCCAGCGTTTTCCATCTTTGCAATAGTCAGGTGAACCGAAAACTAAATATTTCTGGCGTGGTTCTAACATCGCGCACACTAATCACCCAACTTACTTAGGAGCTTGATTGTTCTCTCACTTACAAAAAAAATTGCACTAAAACCAAACTTAAAGTTAATACTCGGAACAACCTGCTGCGCCGTCTTACATCTACACACTGGGGCGCAACCCCCCATGTCCTGCGAACATCTGGACTGGCACTCTGTTTTTCGGCTGGTGAATTTGCATGCCCAGTGTGGCATCGATCCAAACATGCTCGAGAAGTAGACGTAGCTCTAAATGAGACCTGCAGAATAATAACCGGTTGCCTCAAGCCATCCCTACTACCAACACTTTCCATTAGCCGGAATTGCTACCCCTCAAATCCGTAGAGCAATCGCTTGTGCCACAGAAAAAAACAAGTAAGAGTGAGACGACAAGCACCCTATGTATGGCTTTCCTTCTGTTCCTGGTGGCCTACTTAAGAGTCGTCATAGCTTTCTACATTCAACCGAAACCATTGCAGATCTCAACCCTAATGAGGCAAGGCAAAAACTGTGGGCTTCTCAGCCCACAGTTACCCTCCCCCCATTGACTCGGTTTTGCCAGCAGAGAAACTTCCTGCAGGAAATCAACTACCCTGGTCCACTTGGAAGTCTCTGAATCGACTTCGGAGCCAAGTGGGCCGCTGAAGGCATAACTTAGTTAAATGGGGATATTCCGGGCAAGGACAGTGTGAGCCACACACTTCTGTAACGATTTTACCAATAGTTGATTCTCCAATCCGATAGGGGTAATGTATATCTATGTAGGTATTGCCGGTCGCAGGGAATCTGTAAAGTGTAATATGTATTAATTTTACTCTATTCTATTATCTTATTTTAATTGTTTCAGAAAAAAATGCAGCAACGATGGAAGACTGCAAGTGATGCATATATATATATATATGTGTTGCAAAAATGTCTTAAAAAATACTCCCTCAGGATCAGGAGGAAGTAAAAAAGAAAGTAATCAGGCTACACCGAGCGCAATTAATCAGGATATCCCAAGCATATCTAATCAAGACGTGCCAAGTACGTCCAGTTAGGACATACCAAGGAGCACAGGACTTGAAGTAAATACAGAATTACAGAAAAGTGTCGCTCGAGAAAATTCTACAAACTCTAATTTTCGTAATAAACATTCTAATAAAAATCAGCGAAAAAGAAAACAGACCGATACTGAAGAATTCGATCAAGAGATGCTAATGATGTTCAAAGATAATGCCAAACTTTTTAAAAATGATGACATGAATTTTTTTCTGTCTCTTCTGCCAATAACAGAAAAGTTTACAAGGCATCAAAAATTGATTTTCCGTTCAGAAATGCCCAAAAAAGTAATGGAAATTAGTAATATGCACAATCCATTTGAAATAACCAGTAGACCGAATTCATCAGATTCGTATTTTTCTCAACCTACATTCGTATAATTCAGGCCTTACAAATGGTGGTCAGCAAACGAAAAACAATACCCGAACCTTTCGAAATTTGCAAAGTTTATCTTTTTTCGCCTGGAAGTAGCGTTTACAGTGAGAGGTTATTTTCTGAGGCTGGTAACGTTTACGATGAAAAGCGCAATCGTTTGCTACCAAAAAATGCTGAAAAGCTCCTTTTTATCAATCACAACTTACCACTGATTAATTTTATGTACTAAAATGTTGTATTTGGAAATAAATACATCATTTTGAGTAAAATAACGTGTCTTTTTTTATATGATTTGCTATTCGGTATTCGGCCGAATAGCAAAAAAGTTACCAAACAGGCCGAATACCGAATAGTTGCCGAATATTCGTGGCATCTTTATGTGACTGCGGAGAACCACAGACAATACCTCACCTTTTGTCTTGCCCAGAGTGCACTACCACTCGCGTAGGTCACGATAAAAGAGCTACGCGATGGCACGGATAGTGCCATCGATGATACAACACACGAGTTGCAACCGTTAGATAAATCGGTAAATAAGTCCTATAAACATCACTGGGATGAAGCTGTCCTGAATTTCTTATCAGTCAAAGTTAGTAGGATATTGAACAAAGCTGATTTCAATAAAATATTTTCGCAAATGTGGCCCAAATGAATGACACACACTAATATAATGAATGGGTTCAAACATGTTTTTTATTCAAAAATCAATTGCCTTTAACAAGGCGCATATCCGACTTGTTAGGCGTAGCTCCATGTCGTATGGTACCGTCAAACGGGGTAACTTGAGTCTTTACTTGAGACGAATGGCAACATTTATTTTATTTTTCGTTTATGTCAACATTATGACGTTTGATTCTTCGTCAGCCAGTGTCAAAAGTTTTCTGTGATCGTTAGTTGTTTTACAAATTCAATAAAATAGAGGTAAGTAATCTTACCGATACAGTCAAAGTTTTCACGCATATATTTTCTACAATATTACTTTGAAAAGTGAGATAAAATATGGTAGAAAATATATGCGTGAAAACTTTGACTGTATCGGTTAAAGTTTTTACTGTTTCGTAGTGTAAATGATATAAACATAACCTCAAAGCTTTTGTGAAGATAGATTGGTTACTTTTTTACCGTAATACCAACATGGTAATAATATAAACGAACTTATGTAAATAATGGGGTTATTCGGGGAAACTTGAGACACTGTCTTAAGTTTCCCGCTATGTCTCAAGATACCGGATTGCTTGTAGAATCTTGTTTTTGAAGTGAAAACTTCTTTAGCGGCGCTGGGTGGGTAAAAACTTTCAAACTCGCGTCAGGGTCACGTGACGTCGAAAAAGCGTAAGATCTTATTTAATTTTTATACATTGCTCGTAAAACAAGAGACGACAAAAGAACACACTTGCGGTCACGCGACGTATGACTCAAACAATTAAATAGTGTTGTGGCGACATGACGTGACGATGACGTGGCGACATGACGTGACGTGACGATGACGACGAAGCCAACGAAGACACAGACACATTCGCGCTTGCGCGATGACGTGACGATGACGTGGCGACATGACGTGACGTGACGATGACGACACAGACACATTCGCGCTTGCGCGAATGTGACACAATGACATGACACAATCACGACTGTGGTTATATTTTTGAAGTGAAAACTTAAAAGTGAAAACACAACGTTAATATTGAAGTTTTCACTTCTGCCGGCACTCCCGGAGTGCTAGCTTTTTTTTTACATTTTAGGGTTGCCATGCCACGTAAACAACCGAAAACTCTTGGAGGTCGCCCATATGTGACTTATACTACAGAACAATTGGAAAAAGCTGTAGAGGCTATCAAACAAGGCTTATCATTAAGAAAAGCAAGTGAAAAATTTGGAGTCCCGAGAGCTACAGTAAACCGACATATCAAGAGGCAAAAACACCGGAAAGTATGGACGCCCACAGGTGTTTTCCGAACAAAACGAAGCTACACTTGTCCAGTGTATTTGCTTAGCCGGAGACTGGGGTTTCCCGTTAACGCAGCACGACATCCGTTTGATAGTCAAATCATTCTTGGACCGGAGAGGAGTTACTGAAAAAAGGTTCACTAATAATTTTCCAGGGCGCGATTGGACAGAGTCATTCCTTTCTAGGAACAAAAATGAACTAACATCAAGACTGAGTCAAAATATAAAAAGGGCACGTGCTGCTGTTGACGAAACACTTATTAATGAATATTTTGACCAACTGAATGAAACATTAAAAGACGTCGAGCCAAGTGTAATAGTAAATTACGACGAAACCAATTTAACGGATGACCCTAAACGAAAAGTGGTCATTGTGAGACGAAGTACTCGACACCCACACAATATAATAGACTCCAGTAAATCAAGTACATCGGTGATGTTTGCAGCAGCCGGTGATGGCCATCTACTTCCACCGTACGTAGTGTATCGTGCAGAAAATCTCTACAACACTTGGGTAAGTGGAGGGCCTCCTGGCACAGTGTACAACAGATCAAAAAGTGGATGGTTTACAATGGAAATATTTGAAGATTGGTTTACCAAAATAGTTCTGCCCTACTTCAGAAAATTTGATAGCGAAAAACTAAAGGTTTTAATTGGTGACAACTTGGCAAGTCACATTTCAAAATGGGTGATTGAGCAATGCTCTCAAAACAATATAAAATTTGTGTTATTGCCTCCTAACAGTACTGGAATCTGTCAGCCCCTCGATGTGGCTTATTTTAAGCCCCTAAAAACCAAATGGGGCCATTTATTGTCAGAATGGAAATTAAAACACAGAGGCACCATCCCAAAAGATACGTTTCCCAGGCTTCTAAATCAATGCCTCATTGCAATGAGTGACAAGTCAAGCGATAATATACAAGCTGGCTTCAGAGCTTCAGGATTAATTCCTCTTGATCGACAGCAAATTCAAAGTCAAGTTTTAAAGAATTTCTGCAAGAATCCCGAAAAAAAGAGACTCAGCCACTAAAAACAAGAAAATCAAGGCTCAATTTGCTTCCTGGGAAAGGTATCGATGAGTCAATGCTACAAACTAGCACGCAACCAGGTCCAAGTGGACATAAACAGCAAAGAAAGAAAAAAACACAGGTGATGTCCGAATCTGATGATAGCACAATCACTCTGCACGATGAATCGGATGACGGCGGTGATATGTCGCAGTTTCTGCCAAGTGATGTGGAAGAAAATATATTTTCGCAGATAAATATTCCAGACAACTCTGATGAAAGTAAGGCAGACGATTTCATAGAGAACATTGATCCATTATTAGAAACAGAGGTTAATGCCATTAATGCGCCAGAAATTAATGCCACCAATTTTCCTGATGGTTCATTCGTTGTCGTAATTTTTTTTTATAACTCTGACTCTAAAAAACCCACAGAGAAAAGGTTTGTCGGCACAGTTATTGGAACAGTAGGAAAAGATAAAATTGACGTGAAGTTTATGCAAAAATCTATGAAAACTGAAGACACTTTCATCTTCCCAGTGGTGGAAGACCTTCAAACTGTGACGCTGGATCAAGTTATAACAGAAATAAAGCCTGTAAAAATACCTAGGGGGCGATACGTCTTCCCGAAACAAGTTAGAGAATATAAGTGCTCTTAATAACTTTTGTAATTTTTTTCTTAATTGTGTATTCAAAATTGTTCAGTTGTGGCAACATTAAACGAAATAAATATTATTTTTAAAACATTTTTAATGTCTCAAGTTACTCTTAGACCCGTCTAACTTGAGTTACAGGTAGATTTATATGGTGGTCTCAACAACAACGATCGCCGTGCGCCACCGATTTTGTATGGAAATCCAAGCAGCGCCTCTAGCAGATTTCTAGAGAAGCTTGGATCTCCATACAAAATCGGTGACGCTCGGCGATTGCGTCTCTGCGATCCGTGTGTGCACTAACTCGTACTTGGGGTACAGATAACCGGTGGTAAAGGTGTATAAGCTACCTCGCGTTCGCACCTACAGCGGGCTTTCAATGTGTCTGGCGAGATGTAATAACCATGACAACTGTCTGGCTTTTGAGGTACCATATTTTTATAAGTCTCTTAGTAACATATATAAAATTCAGCTTTTATACTATGACGAAAGTATGATTAAAATTTATTAAGGTTTAGGGATGTCTGGCGGGGGGAAGCAACCGTGACAAGTGTCCGGCCTGTGTCTCGCCTTTGTACATAGCTTTGTAATACCTAGTCTGTAAGATATCTATGTGTACAATAAAGAATTAAGAATTAAGAATTAAGAGCGGAAATTACTCCCGTCGGGTCAGCTACGGGGCTGCACTGTACTTAACTGCTGTGTTGGAGTATTTAGCGGCAGAAGTCCTCGAACTGGCGGGAAATGCGGTGATTGACAATAGGCGTTTATGTATATCTCTCCGCCACATACTCGGTGGATCCGCCGTTTCGATTCTTTATTATTTATTTTAACATATTTTTTTAAATTGTTGAAAATGCGTGCGAAACACAATAAATTTAAAGGTTTTTTAATAACCTTTACAAACCTATTGAAGGCACTAAAATCCAGCAAGAGAATCAGAAGTTATCGATTATCAAAGTTATTTATTGAAACGGTAATGACGCCTTTATCATGGTAATGACATTTTTTAAAGGTAATGACGATAAGTTAATGGTAATGATAAAAATAGGCAATAAACACATGTTTCTTCTTTAGTCACTATAATCTTAATAGAATATCACAAATCAACGATTGATTACAGATAATGTTCTAATCAATAACAATGTCAAACAAATGGTATAAAGGTAACCTAAAAATCCTTATAATATAATTTTTCACTGATGAAATGATTTTTAGATAAATCCTTAGAAATTAAGTCATTCGTACTATAAATTTACTATAAAACAAATCACGATGGATACATAGATAATAGATGTTCTAAACAATAACAATGTCAAACAAATAGTGTAAAGGTAACCTAAAAAACCTAACAATATATTTTTTACTAAAAAATGATTTTTGGATAAGTCCTTAGAAATTAGGTCATTTGTACTATAAGTTTACTATAAAACAAATCAACGATGGATACATAGATAATAGATGTTCTTAACAATAACAATGTCAAACAAATAGTGTAAAGGTAACCTAAAAAACCCAACAATATATTTTTTTACTAAAAAATGATTTTTGGATAAGTCCTTAGAAATTAGGTCATTTGTACTATAAGTTTACTATAAAACAAATCAACGATGGATACATAGATAATAGATGTTCTTAACAATAACAATGTCAAACAAATAGTGTAAAGGTAACCTAAAAAACCTAACAATATATTTTTTACTAAAAAAATATTTTTGGATAAGTCCTTAGAAATTAGGTCATTTGTACTATAAGTTTACTATAAAACAAATCAACGATGGATACATAGATAATAGATGTTCTTAACAATAACAATGTTAAACAAATGGTGTCAAGGTAACCTAAAAATCCTAACAATATATTTTTTCACTGAAGAAATTATTTTTGGATAATTTTTTTATGAAATAAAATCTTTATATTAGAAGGTCGAGCTACACAAATTTTTTCAGACGCCTGCATCGTGTTGGTAATATTTGTGAATACTGCATTACCAAACTGACTCTTTGTGGCTTTGAGAGGTAACACTTCCGTATCGAGAATAGGAGGCGAGGTTACGCTTAGTGGTATTTTCAAAAAACCAAGGTGTTTCCCATGAGTGCATGTGATTTCGCAGTCACATTCGAAGCAACTTGCATTTCTGAATGTTAAATTAGATAATCCCTTCTTCCACAACACTTGATGGACTTCTAGAGTTCCTCTGAATGGCTGCAAGTTCTCTGGGATCTTTTTCTCTATCTCAGTAATAGTTTCTTCGGGTACATCAATCATAGTCACATTAGTTATATTTTCTCGGCACACACGCATAAACTGGTCATAGCTGCCTACATCAATACCATGATTAACGCAAGAATCAACTGTCCTCTTTATTGTTCCCCCCACACCATCGGCAGCGCCTTTGCCGTGACCGGCTTCGGTATAGTTCCATGTTATTGTGTTTATTTGTGGGAATTCTTTGTGTATTTGTGCAATCATATGAAATATGTATTTGTTTCTATACTGGGAAGTCGGGGAATCTGTTTGAACATGTAAGGTGTCTATAAATGGGTTATCTTTGATAGTTTTTTGTATTATAGGAATAAAGTGTGCCCAAACAGCTGGAGCGTCGTGTCTCAAACAAGAACTCGTTGTACAAATTGATTTTGGTTTTATTGAACTAGTTTGAAAATCAAAACTGTATTATAATGGCTGTGTGAAGGCTAACTTCTTTTCTACTTCCACCAAAATGCATGGATTGTACTTCTTTATTGAATTTTAAACCATAATTTACAGAAAAGTCTGCGTGAATAACAGCGCAGTTGACAGGCATTGAATTCTTTAATTTCTTCATTTTTATATATTGATTATGAATTATATAAATATGTTTTAAAAATGCTGGTAAACCTGCAATCAAAGCATTAATTACTTCTCTTGGCTTGGCTAATATCTCCTCTTTTTTCATGATTGTAATAACTTTTTGTCCTTTCTTTGTTTTAACCGATTCTCTCGCACGTATCCATTTGCAATAAGTAATATATTGATCATCTGAAAATTCCTTGACCTGTATTAACTTATCTTTACAGGATTGACATTCACGTCTCAAACATTTATCTTCGTATATAGAACAACACAAACTCTTAATTAGATCATCGGCGTTTGACTCATCTATTATAGACGATGTCTTCAGTGCTTTGGTAATGAGTTCAATATTTTCGTGAACGATGCACTTGCATGTATCTCTTTGGGCATTTTTAGGAGTCAATACCCAAAACGGTCTATGCTTACAAAAAAAGCTATAGCTCACTTTTACTTGATATTTAGTCATAAACTTCTGATGCAACACTTTTTGTGTACTTGTCATGTAACGTTTTTGCTTTTGAACTTTCAATCTTGTGACATACTCTTTTTTTCCGGCTCCTACTGTGCTGTTTAAGTCATCAAGATAAAAATTGCGCACTTTTTGTACCAACCGTCGAATTCGAGTATCTTCTTTAGTCTTTTCTTGATTTATCACTCTTTTGACTTTTTCAGCTGACTCGTTTGTATTTTTTTCTTTGTCTTTATTGTCTCGCCTATACTTATTAAGCTTCACTTGTAACTGCTTGTTCTCCTCCTTAAGTTTTTCAATTATCCTTAAGAGGAACTTTCTTTTCTTCAGTTCTATATATTTAATTCTTCGGATTTTTACCTGAGCTTGATGAGATTCATTTAACTGTAGTGGATCTTCATGGTTGGCCTTAAAATACGCAGAACACCCGGAATAAATATTTGCAGATCGTACAAACATTTATTCCGAGGCGGGAATCGAACCCGCAACCTTCCGCGTCACAGGCGGACCATCTCCCACCGCGCCACATCGGTCGTCAACATACTTATATTATAGATAATTGTAATGTTTTACAATAAATCATCCGTAACGAATCAGTAATTCAACCTGACGCTGTTTCGGAAGGTTAGCGTAGAAATTCAATTTTTTTGTTTATTTATTATATCTTAGAATAATAACGCCTAGAAGGATAGTGTCAAAGGTTGATAGGGGCGGCAAAAATTAAATAGCCTACTAGCGGCAAATTTGTAAATCCGCCACTGGAAAACTAGCTTAGGGTAAGCGGGGGTGACTTTGTGACTACGGGATAACTCTGTGACACACCCACTTTCTGGCATATAATATGTCATGACTTCCAAATTACATATTGTGAACGCAATTTAACCCTGTCTACAAATATATATATTCTGTGGCAATGTGTCAAAGTCTGCATTCATTTGATTGTCTGTGTTTTATTTTGTCTATGGCTTGTTTAGTGTCAAGCTAGTTTTTGTCAAAATCACTGAGGCGTGCAAACTTTGTTGTGTTAAGAAAAAATTAAGTGCTGTTCAGAGTAACACGTATGTTTTTATTATTTTAAATTTAGTAGTTAAAACTACAAAAGAATATGATGTTATGGTTCTGACGTATTTGAAAAGTAATTTTGTCGAACGTTAAAAATCGTAACATCTCGGGGCTTCTTTGTGACACAAGTGACCTTCAAGTGATGCACCCGTAGGGTTACCAGATGAGTCCCAAATGACCTTAAATAGTAGGAATTTGCAAAGTATTGAATATTTTTGACAAAAATTACGGGAATCTTGAAACGCTGCTTGTCAGTTTGTCACAAAGTAGCCCCTGAGTTTTGCACACTAGAATTATAATAGTCAAAGTATGTCTGTCACAAAGTAACACACCCTATCTTGTTTTAGGACTTCAACTCTTCTAAATATGCCTCGAACGTACAATAAGAAGATTGGTGGACGTACTTATCAGAATTATACTCCAGAAAAATTGCAAGAAGCTATTAAAGATATGCAAAAAAATGGTCTTTCTCTCCGAGATGCACAAAATAAATACAATATACACCGTAACACTCTGCACAACAAAATCAAAGGGAAACACACGATTAATACTCCAGGACGTCCAACTATTTTCACGCCACACGAGGAGAATGAATTTGTTAAACACGCGATTTCTATGTCCAGTTATGGCTTTCCTATAACTCCTTTTGAATTAAGATGCATCATACGATCATACCTTAACAAAATGGGCAAAAAAGTCCCCCATATTCAAAGATAACTTGCCAGGTGCTGACTGGGTTAAAAGCTTTATTAAGCGACATCAAACAGTGTTGTCACACAGATTTGCCAAAAATATAAAAAATGCGCGTGCTGCCATAGATGAAAATGTGGTTAATGCTTTTTACGACCATCTGGACAGTGAGCTGAAAAACGTACCTGCCAGTAATATTTGGAACTATGATGAGACAAACCTTGTAGATGACCCAGGATCCAAAAAAGTTATAGTCAGACGAGGCTGTAAATATCCAGAAGTAATACGAAATTCAACAAAAGCATGTACTTCTATCATGGTTTGCGGCAATGCAGCAGGAGATGTCGCTCCAGTTTATGTTAACTACAAGTCGCAGAAACTTTGGCAAACTTGGGTTGAGGGCGGTCCTGATGGGGCTCGCTACAATTGCAGCAAATCTGGATGGTTTGACACACAAAGCTTTGAAGATTGGTTCATGAATTTAATGCTTCCAATTCTAAAAAAACAAGAGGGCAAGAAAGTTATCATTGGAGACAATTTAAGCTCGCATTTGAACATCGAGGTTGTAAAAGCGTGCGAAGAAAATAACGTTTCATTCGTTTGTTTACCACCCAACGCTACACACCTCTTTCAACCTCTCGATGTTGCCTACTTTCGCCCCATGAAAGTTTATTGGCGAAAAATATTAGCAGATTGGAAAGAGACAAACCATGGTAGCAGATGCGCCACAATACCAAAGGATTGTTTTCCAAGACTCCTCAAAAAACTATTTGATGTATTAGAGCCATCAAATAAAGATAACCTTAAATCAGGCTTTCGAAAATGCGGTTTGTCGCCGATTAACAGAAATGTCGTTTTGGATCGTCTTCCGAAAAGCGTACTGGAGGAAAGTCTAAAGCAAGTCGGAGCAGTTAGCGAATCGTTTGTAGATTTTTTAAAAACTAGACGAGATGATCAAACTACAGTTAAAACAAGACAGAAGCGCAAAGCTATCAACGTAGTCCCTGGCAAAAGCGTGAGTTCTAAAGACTTGGAAGATAACGAACAACCTTCAACATCAAAAGGCACGTCCAAGAAAAATACAAGTGCACAAAAACGTATAAGGGAAAGGATAAGCATTACGAGTGTTTCATCTTCTGAAAATGGTGATGAGTATTCCCTTAGAGAGAGCAGCTGCAGCCCTTACAGTGACATCGAAGATATTGAAAATATGTTGCCATTCCTGTCTCAATCAGGAACGCTTAATAATCTGTTGGAAGGAAATGTGAGCTCGAGCGAAGAAGAGGCTGTCCAAGCAGAGACTAGGTACCAAGAAGGTGAATATGTTATCGTAAAATATGATGCCAAGTATTATCCTGGCCAAATAACAACCATTGACAAAAAATCCTTTTTAATCTGTACCATGACAAAAGGTAACAAATTTTGGAAGTGGCCAGAGAAAAAGGACGAAATCTGGTACACAGACGATATGGTGGTGAAGAAAATCAATGAACCCAAATTGGTAACAAAGAGGGGACACTATGACGTTCCAGAATTACATGACGACGTGTCTGATTAAAGTTACTTTGTTACTTTTAAGCATTTAATAACATTTATATACTTATTAAACACATCTTTTGTAAAAAATAATTGTCTTTTTTAATTCTTATTTTGGTAGTTTTTTTTTCTAGTGCAACTGGCAACTCTTGTGTTATTGCCCTCTTCTACGATGTTGATAGAATGATTAGGCGGGGTTTCTTTATGAATGGGGTCGTTCTGTATGGAGATATAGGCCAAACGGTCACGCGTCACAAATTTACCCCAAATCCAGTAAAACTTTGTGCCGCATTTTGGACGGCCATAAAAGCAAGAAAATAAGAGTATTCGTGGATATTTCTAAATGAATATACACATTTATAGATATAGATTCCAGTAAGGGTTTAAAATAAATATATACACAAAAAAACAAAAAAATATTCTCAAAAAATATAAAAATCTGTCACAAAGTCACCCCCGCTTACGTACCACATCTTTGAGTACAGCAACGTCATTCAACAGAACCAACGTTAAAGACTTTTTTGACAAACTGCAATTCTTATTCCAAAAATATGAGTTCACTGCTTCGCGCATATGGAACGTTGACGAAACTGGTGTGACAACGGTACAGAAGCCTAAAAAAATAGTTGCTGCTCGTGGTCACAAACAGGTCGGTGCGATCACATCTGCCGAAAGAGGAGTACTTGTAACGCTTTGCATGTGCCATAAATGCTGCTGAAAATTCAGTCCCGCCGATGTTCGTTTTTCCCAGAATGAGATACACTGATCTATTTCTTCGTGCTGGGCCATCAGAAGCGATAGGAGCAGGCAATTCTTCGGGATGGATGACAGAAGTAGAATTTTCAAAATTCTTGGATCATTTCATTCAACATGTCGAACAGCCCGTCCTCCTCCTGCTAGATAACCACAACTCACATGTTAATTTTCACGTCGTGGAAAAAGCCAAAGTAAACAACATAATCATGCTATCATTTCCCCGCACTGCTCTCACAATCTACAACCATTAGCGCATTTATTAGCATTCTTAAAGCATTAACAGACGATCGCACCGCACCGTGACCTTGGTGCGCTCCGGACCATATTCGATAGTGTGTACATCGGTCCGCCGCACATTATTATTGACGGTCCGCTCGGTCGGATGGTTCTGTCAAAGGATTTGGTGCGGTTCGCGCGTTGTTCGCTCGTGTGGACCACGCACCGCACCGTTTAGCGCTTTAGTCGCAATTCTGCCTCCGAGCGAGACACGCGTAACGAAGTTGTAATGGCGGCGGCGTCGGAGCAAGAAGCCGTAAATATTACGGAGAAAAAGTTGATTTTAGAAATCATCCAAATTTATAAGGATTTCCCATGTTTATGGGATTCTTCCCACGAACTCTATTGTAACAAAGACGCCCGCAATCAAGCATTAGAAATAATATTAGAAAAGTGGAAAACGGGTTACCCACATGCCACAATAGAGGACGTTAAGAAAAAAATTGAACACCTAAGAGCAGCATATAGGCGTGAACGAAAAAAGGTAGGTATATTGCACATAAATAACACTCTTTGTAAAATTAATATTTTAATTATATTTAGTAAATATATACAGCCTTGGCCAAAAGTATTGAGCACCTTACAAATTTCGCTCGTTCACGGTAAATATGAAAGAAAACCAAATCTACTGTTGAAGTATTCTTTTGTCGGTCATCTACAAAGATTTAAAAACAATGGCCCAAGCCGCAGCTGGCAATAAAACACATGGGTGCAATAAAATGTGTATTTTTCAATTTTTGTATTTACGTACGTAAAACTTTACAAAATGAACTTATTTACTAGTAATATTATATGTTATTCAGGTATATTGTAATATATATTGTAAGTTATTCAGGTACATACTCGTACTAAGATAAACAAATGTAATTTGTAGGTGGAATCCAGCAAATCAACTGGTGCTGGGTCAGAAGAAGTGTACACTCCGATACTATGGTACTATACGTATCTTATAGGCATGAGACAGATATATCAAAACGAAACTGAAATCCGTTTGCAGTCAGAAATCGTATCGCATCGATATTCCAATATGAGAAAACCGTTTTTAGAAAACGCACGATGATAACGCAAATTGCAAACAATCTTATCCGAACGAAACCAAACCGAACCAACGTGAGTTTAGTTTTGCACCGAAAACGAAAACCAAACACAAACTGCAAACGAACAAAATCTAAATCTACCTAAAGTTTTAGTTTTCTATAGTTTTGATACGCATTCGTGATTTTAGTTTTGCACCGAAAACGAAAACCAAACTCAAACTGCAAACGAACGAAATCTAAATCTACCTAAAGTTTTAGTTTTCTATAGTTTTGATACGCATTCGTGATTTTAGTTTTGCACCGAAAACTAAAAACCGTTTTTAAAAAACGGTTTTTGAAATCGATTTCAAAATCTGAAATCGGTTTTATATCGGTTTGTGAAAAAATCCAAAAACGCCCATGCCTAGTAGCTTACTTTTCTTCACGAGAAGACCACTCCGACATCAAAGGGAATCGATAATACCGACGACGTATGTATACTTAAATATTTAGTACATTGATCATTCTTTCCTGAAAATCAACTCTACCTTGATTGTTAAAATATTCCGTGAATATCTGTCTGACTGCATTACCATCTGCAGTACGTTGTCTCTCTGATCTATTCAGACCGACTGATATGTCACTTACCCGCCAATCTCCTGGTCGGAAAGTATTATCTTCAGTATCTTCCCGATCGACACAATTCCTTGTGACGTAGTTAGCAGACTTTTTTCTTAGAAAATTGTGCAGAAAACATGAAGCCATTACTATTATTGGTACATTTTCGACATTGATTGTGATGGGTTTTTTAAATACCCTGAAGCGTTCAGCTAATATACCAAATGTATTTTCAACAATTCTCCTAGCTCTGGAAAGTCTATAGTTGTATATTCTTTTGTCATGTGTCAAGTTTTTCTGTGGATATGGTTTTAAAAGATTTTCATGCATGGCAAATGCACTGTCTGCTACTAAACAATATGGGGCAACTACATCTGATGACGGCAAGATAGAGGGTCCTGGTAAATGCAGTTGTTTAGACAATAACTTTTCATGAAAGGATGTATGGTTAAATACTCCACCATCAGAAATACTCCCGTTTGTACCTGCGTTCACGTAAATAAATTCATAATTGGCATTAACAATGCCAAGCAAAACTATGCTGAATGTTCCCTTGTAATTGTAATATATTGAACCGGAGTCTGGTGGCTTTTCGATAAGAATATGCTTTCCGTCAATTGCACCCACACAATGATTGAACTGCCATTTTCGTTCAAATTCTTTTGCTATTTTTAACCATTCATTTTCTGTTTCAGGAACCTGCAACAAAAAAGGGAAAGAGTACATTCAAACGCCAAAACGATCTATACAAGAAACAAGAAGAGTTGATACTATCTGCGCAACAATTAATTAAAGAAAGCAGCTCGCATGAAGACACCTCAGACACCACAGACACCTCGACTTCGCAAAAGAGCAAGTCAAGAACAATAAAGAAGCAGGTAATTACATTGCATATTATAAAGTGTTTACTACGGAGTTCAATTTAAGTTTTTTTCAACCAAAGAAGGATCAGTGTGACGTCTGTGTTACCCATACCAACTCTAATGAAGAACAGAGAAAAGAAATGGAAGAAAAATATGAGATTCATTTGAAAGAGAAGGAACTAAGCAGAAAGGAAAAACTGGCAGACCGGAAAAAAATCGACGCATGTAACTTAGTCGTGATTAGTTAGAAGCAGTGCTACAATGCCCTCGAGGGGACACGTCAGCTTTCTACTATAAATCTAAATTAAATAGCTATAACCTGACGCTGACTGAACTAAATAATAAAGATGACAAAAAGGAGGCATACGACAAAGTCCACTGCTATTTTTGGACTGAGGCAGATGCGAAACGAGGAGCTATTGAGATCGGATCTTGTGTTTGGGATTATCTCGAAGAACTATCTAAGCCCTGCGAGGATGGTAGCACTGAAGCCAAAAATGTTATTTTCTTTTCTGATAATTGCTGTGGTCAAAATAAAAATAAATTCATAGCTACGATATACATGTACGCCGTGAATCATTTGAATATCAACAACATAATTCATAAATTTCTCATTAGGGGGCACACACAAAATGAAGCAGATAGCGTCCACAGCTTAATAGAGAGAGAAGTAAAGAAGAACTTGAAGTCAGGCCCTATTTACAGTCCGGATCAATACATAGCTCTGATCAAGAACGCAAAAAAAAGTAAACCACCGATCAATGTCCACGAGTTAACTTTTGATTTCTTTAAGGATCTTAAAGCCTTGCAAGACGATTGGGGATATAATTTCAACACTAACACAAACGGACAAAACGTTAATTGGAACGAAATAAAACAACTGAAAATGACTAAAGGGAAACCGTTTACCTTTTGGTATAAAACATCATACGAGGAAGATGATTTCAAAGAGGTGGACGTTCGAAATAAAAGAAAAAAAATGAAAGTTATTACTGAAATTACGCTTAAAAGTGCTTACAGACAAAAACAAGAGCTGAGTGCTAATAAGAAGAAAGACCTCAAAGACCTCATTACGAAGGGATTAATTCCCTCGTACTATGCCGAGTTTTACAACTCCGTCATATAGGTAATTTGTTTGTAACTAGCGACCCGCCCCGGCTTCGCACGTGTGTTTTTTGTACTAAAATATGCTTGTAATATACATTGATCTCGCTTTACGTACCTAAATAATGAATAATTTGTATTTTTATGCCAGAGAGTCGGACCAAAAAAATTCATTAGCTCTAAGTTTAGATTTTTTGTAGTGATTGTAACCTAGATAATTATAAACCTAGATTATTAAGATTGTGATCTCACTACTCATATTGAAGAAAAACACAATTAGCCAGAAAAGCATTTTAGTACCTACACAAAGTTCCTACTTATTAAGACTTTAAAATCTGTTTGAAAAACAGTTAATTTAAGAGTTAAGTTTAATGTTTTCAACAATTTCTTTAATATAATTTGCAGATTAAATATAACTGTTTCATTTATTTATCAAACAAATCAATCATTAAATTAACAACTTTCGTAAAAAAACGAAACATTTAAATATATTTGGGTGTAATCTCATTTCATTAAATAAAAAAAAGGCATACTTCATAATAAAGCAAAATATTGTACTTATTATAAAAAGTAAAGTGTAACATTTCACTATGTTTCATGTATTAAAACGCAGAAGTAAAACAGTTTTAGTAATAAAACGAAATAAGTCAGTAATATTTTTTTTAACGGCCTGTATTTAAATAACTGTGCATAATATTCATAATTTAACTCTATAATATTAAAGGGAAATCTATTGGCTATGCAACAAATTCATTGCACTTAACAAAACAGTTGAAGATTTCGTTATTTTCCCTATATTAAAGATGGTATCGAGATCGGAAAACTTTCGATGCGATTTCCCAAAATTCTCGTTTTTAGACTTATTTCTTTTTTTTATTAAGCGTGCGATAAGTATATTTGTAATTGTCTGTTTCAGATGAACCATGCCACGAAAATACAAGAGAAAGGCGGGAGTTCAAGCTCGAGTGGTGGAATGTGGAACAGAGAGACTATGTTGATTTTTTAAACTTTTATTAAGGTCAGTGTGGGTAAGTTCGTCTGGGCTCTAAGTCCGTACAGCGGCAATAACTTTCGTTTTTGAATAGCTAGAGCCATATAACTCGGTCGGTAAAACAACATCATTGAGCTAGTTCGAGCTAGAAAACATAGATGTCGCTAGTATTTATATGTGGGAAGAAATATGACCGCCATTTTTTTCCGCGAATTTTACTCGAAGTTGAAGTGTGGCGTCTCGTCGAAAAATAAACAAAAAGGTGAGAAATCTTAAGAGTTTTTCAATTATATGTGATAACGTTCATTATTTACAGTTCGATGATTTGTTTTCTGTTATTAGATTCATTATTAACGCATTATTTTCGGAATTATAGCCGACAGAAAATACCTAACCTTAAAATATTATAGTTGGGAAGTCCGTCTACCATGGATGAGGCAAGTCCGGCATGTGCCGGTGTTGCCTCAATATCAGATATCATCAACCTTTTTAGTAGAAAATATTTTTAAATTATTTTATAGTATATTCAATGTGTAATTATTATTCGCCTGTCTACGAAAGTAATAAATATAAACTAGAATATTCGGACTAGCATTCCGTATAATTATCCTTTAAACGCTTATTATCTCATTAATAAGAATCAAAGTCCTGGCTGACTGACGGCTGCAAGCCACAGCCCAAACCGTTGGTCCTTGAAAGTTGGAGACTTGAAATTTGGAGGGTGTGTTCCTGGAGTGACGTGGACGCGCACTAAGGAATTTTGAAAATCACGCCCCAGAGCCTTTAAAACAGGCTTTGAAGTTTGTATGCAGAATCATAAGTTTCTGCATACAAACTTGAGAGGTGTCAAGGGACATCTGGATGGAACGAAGTTCTTAATTAAATAATTTGCTTGCTTTCTATGAAAAAGAGAGAAACAGAGAAACACGCGCACGCCGCATGGTTTTAGCTTAAACACTTTAGCAAAAAGTGTCGTTACAACTTTTGGTCTTACATTTTGCCGTCTAACCTCCTTTTGCAACGCGCGATAAGGAACTTCGTTCTAAAACAGATATTCAAGAGCGCTGTCATAGTGAGCGAAACGAGTGAAGCGTCTCAGTTGCGACACTAGGCAAACATACTTGTTTGCATTTTTCAACGAAAATTGGTTGTGTTCCTGAATTTATTTGTCGAGCGTGATTTTTGATTGGGGAAAAGAGACGGAGAGAAGTGGCAAGTGTGCTGTAGAGTTATTAATCGACGGATCTCAACGGGAGATAGATGCGGTACGGAATACCTACTTCGTGCACATTTGCCCGGTTTTATAAATAAGTATCCTTCTTAAACTGCACTTTATCATCTTACTCTTTCTCTATTCAAGTCTTTCAATCTTAAAATTTATTTCGCAAGAAGATAGTAATGGGTTATCGCAAAATCAACTTATTTAAGTAACATAAAACGGCACGCGGACGAAGTCGCGGCGGGAGCAGCTAGTTTGTTAATATTTTAAATGCACGGAACAATCTAGACTAAGTATATTTTTTTATTTTCAGAAATTGAATATTCGTGCACTACGATACCTCATGCGACGGTGAATGTCAATATTGCTAATTTAAAACAGCCCTGATTAGTTTTCCTCGCAATTATGGTCAGTAATTATAAAAGAAAAACGAATAAGGCGTCCTATTCAAAGGAAACGTTAAATGCAGCAGTAAAATCTGTCAGAGATGGTGTCCTGAGTGGTTACAAGGCTGCACAAAAATATAAGATTCCTAGAATGACTATTATGGACCACGTTAAAAAAAAGACGACCATATCGGAGTCATTAGGAAGAAACACGGCATTGTCATCAGAAGTAGAAAAGAAATTAGCTTCAAATCTTCACCAAATGGAAAAGCATGGCTTTGGATTAAGCAAAGCAGAAATAATAGAAATGGTGGGAGAATTTGTGGAAAAAAATGAAATAAAGACGCCATTTAAAGATGGAATACCTGGAGATGCGTGGTTCTCTGCGTTCAAAAAACGACATTATTTGTCAGTAAAAAAACCTCAAGCGATTGAATACGCAAGAAAAAAGGCTATAGATCCTTTTATAGTGTACCCATACTTCGATTTACTTGAGAAGACACTAAACGATCTGAATTTATCCGGAAAGCCTTTTGCGATTTGGAATCTTGATGAGACAAGTTTCTCCAGAGATCCAGAAAAAACTAAAATAGTTGGATTAAAAGGGCACGCAGCAACAAGAGTAATTTCCTCGCCAGGGAAAGATAATACTACGGTATTATTAGGTATCAACGCTCTAGGTGAAAAATTGCCTCCGCTGGTTATTTTTAAGGGTAAATACATGTGGGACGAATGGACTTCTCCAGAAGCTTATCCAGGCACTACTTATGCGGCAACTAAAAACGGATGGATGGAAAGTAGCGTTTTTGAGACGTATTTCAAAAAAGTTTTTCTGCCAGCTGTTGGAGATGATCGCCCAGTTCTGCTTATATATGATGGCCACGCAACCCATGTGGGGTTAAATATAATAGAGGAGGCTCGAAAATCCCATATTACCATTTTAAAATTACCAGCACACACAAGTCACGTCCTGCAACCACTGGACGTTTCAACTATGAAATCATTTAAAGATCGATGGGATGTTTTACTTGTGAAATGGCAGCGCCTAAATGTTGGTGCTACTTTGTCGAAAAAAGAGTTTTCTAGACTAATAGGAGAATGCTGGACACAAATTGACAGCAAAATCCTACGGAATGGCTTTCGTAAGACCGGAATTTATCCTTGCGATCCTAAAGCTATTGAAGAAAAACTATTTGACCCGTTGAAGCTGAAACACTGGAAAAATCATAAAGTTGAATCGCAAGATAGGTCCAATGAAGTTACGCACTGTCTTTTTGAAGAGTTTGCTATTTGTGATGATGAACCTGAGAACTTTGCAATTAAAAACAACCCTGATACTCTGATTTCAATTGCGCTTAATTATATCATAAAAGTAGCGCACATGGAAACTTGTAACGAATGGGACTACCAGCAGCATTTAGATAACTGTGGAACGGAATATACTTTTTTGAGTGATAACTATGCTAAGCAGAACACTCCCTCTAGTAGTTTTCTTGCTACGAGTAATGTTCATAGCCCAAACATACAAAATGAAACTGAACTGCACACTGAACTGAATGAAAATCTCGTAAATTTTCCGATACATGAGAAGAAGAAGATTCAAGTGCTAGAGGATAAAATTGTAACTTTTGAAGATCTTCTCCTTATGAAAATAAAAGCTGGCAACAACAAAAAATTTAAGCGACAAAGAATGGGCCCAGGAGCCGAAGTCATAACTCATGAAGATGTTCTTAAGCGCAAAATGGAAGAAAGTATTAATAAAGAACCAAAAGAACTCAAGTCAAAGACACAAATAACTGAAATAGAAAAAAAAATAAAGAAAGAACCAAATGAAATCAAAACAAAAACCAAAAAAACTCAAATAAAAAAAAAAATTAAGAAAGAACCAAATGAATTCAAGACAAGGACACTAAAAACCAAAAAATCTATGGAACCAGGTCCATCAACTTCTTTACATAAGCCTGCTTTCAAACAACAAGAACATCTTAAAAGAAAATCTAAGAAAATCAAAAAAACTGAAGAGGTTTCAGATGACTCTACAAGCGTTTCGGATATATGCATAAGTGAATACAGTGATTCCAGTATTTGCGACAGTGAGTTTGACGAATACATGTTCACCTCAGACGAAATTAATTACAATAGTAAACCGAATATGGTACAAGAAAAAACTGAGCGACTCTGCAACAAATTAATAAGAGAAGGTACAGAAATAAATAAACAAAAGGAATATAACATTAGCGACACTGTACTCGTACGATACTATGTACGAAAAAATTGGACATATTATGCAGGATATGTAGAAGAAGTAAAATTTGGTGAAGATGAAACATTTTACTCGATAATTTTTTATAAGACTGTCAAAAACCCTTTAAAGTTTATATTAACAAAAAAAAAAGACTGTGACAATGTACCATCTTTATCTATAGTAAAAAATATTTGTTTGAGTCCAAATCCAAGCAATTCCAAAGAGTTAGTATTGGTTAACGATGCAGATACTATTTATTTTTTATAAGTGTATTTTTGATAGCATAATATAATTATGCGTTTTATATTTGCTATAAGTATTTATTTAAGCACAAGGGTTATTTTATTTTATATGATTTTAAAATACGTAACGATTAAGGATACAACCACTATTTTACGTATTACTATTACTATTAAAAAAAAACTAATTGATGGTAAGTATAGATAGCAGTAGTAGATAGTATTAAGTAAATACTTTTTACTTTGTATTAAATAAGATTGTCAATGTTCCTACCTAAAGACTTAATATTGAAACTTTTAGACTGATTAGAAAATGTGAGCTGTGACGCCTGTTAATATAAATTCATAGCAGTTTTAATACTATTTAATAATAACTATCTTAGATTGATCTCCTTTTTTATGATTATTTATATAGTTTAAGCTAATATCTTCACCAATAAGTGCAAATCCTAAAGCATACGATGCTTAGTTACCTGATACCTACTGACCTTACTTTAGTGTAAGATAATTTCTGTTTTTTTTTTAGTTTAAAATGACTGTGCTCTGTGCAATTACTTTTAAACTATTACTTTCTTACAAATAAATTTTTTTTATTGATTTAATTGATTTGTGTTTTTTTTACAAAAATAATACTTTTGTAGGTAGTTATGTTACACCCTCTTCCCTCTGCCTTAGCTTAAGATAGTTTATAATATTTTGCTGAAATGCATCTTCCATGCATTTCATAGAATTAGATTGTTTTTGCTGACGAGCCGTCTGGCGTCTCGAGACGGGCTCATCCGCTCTTGTCGTTTTAGATTCATTAGTTAAGTTACCTCCAAATCGGTATAGCGTATAAGTTTTAATTTTACTTAATTAAATAATTTTCAAGTTTTTTTAAAAAGCTTTTATTACGTTCCGAAAGCAACAGTGGCGCAGCCGGTAGGATTTTCTTGAAAATCACGGAGTTTTTCGCGTTTTCCGATATCAAAATCTGTCAGAAAATCGTTGAAATAAAATTTCGTGTAGAGTGAATCCGACGAACCAAATAAATAACTCGCTATACGGAAAAAGCAAGCAGTATGGGAGTAACGGTCGGTTGGTGAGTAAAACTTTTCGCCATTCCTTTCCCTCATCCTCCTATATTGTGCGTTTATTGTAATTTTGTTATACTTAAGATTGGAACTCTCTCATTGTAACTGTTTGGTAATCTTTGTATAAAATTCTACAAGGTTAAACCGTGTTCTCAAAATAGAACAAACATAGAGTGAAGAAAAATTGATGCGGTATATTCGATCTCAAATCGATCTGCTTTCTACAAGATAAATAAATGTGTTAATTAAAGATTATTGATCTAAAAATCGATCTAATCATTTTATATAAGAAATAAAAAAAATAAATATAATTTTAATAAAAAATAATTTTAATATTAAAATTTAATTTTATCATTCCTATTTTTATATTGCTTGTTTCTTTTACTTATTGTATTTTTGTGTGTTTTAATTTTGTGTATTTTTGTGTAAAAGTGAGTTGCCACCTCCGAATTACTTAGTAGCTCGCGATGTCGGAACCAGTGATTAAACTTATTCCTAGAGAAGTCTCTCAATTAATCCCGCTTTTTAAAGGCGATAAAAGACAATTAAATTTATATTTGAGAAAATGTCAGTATATTATCGATCGTTATGGTAAAGCAGGTGATGAAAATCAGAATCTTTATGTTTATAATGTTCTGACGAGTAGATTAACAGAGGAGGCAGCTGCTCTTTTATCAGAACGGGAAGATATTGTGACTTGGTCAGAATTGAAAGAACTACTCATCCAGCATTTTGGAGACCCGCGTAGTGAAGCGTGTATTAATATCGAGTTAGAATCTTTAAAAATCAAATCCGGTGAAAGTTTTCTAGATTTTTGCAACAGGATCCAAAGCGTTCGATCGCTTTTGATGTCAAAGGTAAACGTGATTGCGGACAGTGACTTAAAGCGCG
This sequence comes from Ecliptopera silaceata, assembly GCA_932527185.1. Lineage (NCBI taxonomy): Eukaryota > Metazoa > Arthropoda > Insecta > Lepidoptera > Geometridae > Ecliptopera > Ecliptopera silaceata. The sequence continues at coordinate 2,209,271 of OW052210.1, forward strand.
CTAAGTTAATCATTTACAATAATACAGCTCTGAATGTATTTTTATACAATCTACCGGAAAATATGGTTCGCATAGTGAGACTAAAAGCTCCAGCAACGTTGGAAGCAGCATTGACTGTCGTACTTGAAGAAGTGAACTTCTTAGAGCAATATAATATGAGGAATAAAATTCATGGTAGTAGACAGATTGAACCTACACCAGGTTCAAGGCCATTAACAACTCAGCCAACTGGGTTCAAACCAATGTTACAAGGTAATAACAATAACCAGCCCAAATTTAATTTTGGTATACCCCAAAATACACAGATTAGGACGCTAGGTCAACCACAAAATAACGGTACATTCCGCCCACCAACATTAGGATATAAACCTCAATTTGGTCTTCAGCCACAACAACAAACTGGCCTTCAGCAATTCGGCTATAGGCCTCCTCAACAATTCGGCTATAGGCCCCCTCAACAATTCGGCTATAGGCCCCCTCAACAATTCGGCTATAAGCCCCCTCAACAATTCGGTTATAGACCACCACAGCCATTTGGTTATAGACCGGAAGCTAAACCATATGTTCAGCCTCCACGCACACAGACAAGTGACGTTACGATGCGAACAGCAGCCCCTAAGGCACCAGAGCAAGGTTTTAAATTGAATGAACTGACCACTATAGAATATGAACCTTATTATGATGACAGTAATATTTTTTTTTTTTTTTTTTTATAATGCTGGACAATCCACACAACGTCATCTAGCCCCAAGCTAAGCAGAGCTTGTGTTATGGGTACTAGAAGACTGACATACTTAATACAATATAATACATAGATAGATATTTTTTATTATACATATAAATACCCAGAACACCCGGAATAAATATTTGCAGAACATACAAACATTTATCCCGAGGCGGGAATCGAACCCGCAACCTTCCGCGTCGCAGGCGGACCATCGCCCACCGCGCCACATTGGTCGTCAAAATTATAATGACGTGAACGAGTTTAAGGACTATGATGATGATTATGATAACTCGGAAAGTAACGAAAAAAATTATGAAATTGAACAAACCGATGAAACTGAGTATCCTGAAATCTTAGAATTAAATTGCGATCCAACTTTAAAACTTCCTTATATTCACATAAAAGAAATAAACGCAAATATGATAATAGATACCGGAAGCATGAGATCCTTTTTAAGCCCTCGAATTGCGAATAAATATTTCAATGACTTTGTTCAAAAAGAACCATTTCATGTGGTTAGCACCCACGCAACAAGTAGACACGATGAAGCGATTGAAATCCCTCTCTTGCCTACTTTTGCATCTAACGATTGGCATAAATTCTATATATATGACGTCGACCCACGTTATGAAGGTTTAATAGGAAATGACCTTCTTGAACAATTAGGCGCAATTATCGATTTGAAAGCTAATGTTTTAAAGACGAATGCTACTTGCATTCCAATAATCAGTAACAACCTAAATTATACAATTGACATACCAGCTCAGACGGAGAAAAGAGTAAAATTACCAATTGATCAGTATTCAGGTGAGGCTATCCTTGACGCAAATGATTTAAAAATGCCTAGTGCATTAGTAAACTGCATAAACGATTACGAAACTACAGTCATTCAGAACACATTAGATGAACCAAACAAACTGACGATCAAACAACCCTTTACTGTGACAAGATTCGAAAATGATGTGACAAACTGTGACTTAAATTTTATTAGACCAACTAACGACATTGAAATTGATCAACTGTTACAGAAAAACATAAATAAAATCAGACTAAGAAAGCCTAATTTAAAAATACAGCTAGACAAATCGGAAGTTTTACGTAAAGAAGACTTTGGACATACGATTACTAAAGATGGACTGAAACCTAACAATGACGAAATTGAAGAGGTATTAAAATATCCTATACCTAAAACGACTACTGAGATTAAGACTTTCCTAGGACTTGTAGGATACTATAAACGATTCATAAAAGACTTCGCTAAAATTACTCAACCATTGACAGCCTGTTTAAAAAAACGCAACAGAATAGTAATTAATCAAACATACATTGACGCATTTAATAAATGCAAAGAACTTTTGACGCATGCCCCTTTATTGCATTACCCGGACTATGACAAACCCTTCGATGCCTTATCTGGAATAAAAAATAATATTTCTGGTGACGAAAATCAATCAACAACAGTTAACGGTGATGAGAAGGAAGAAAAGCTTAAAGAACATGATGTAGTTAAACAGGTAGGAAAGCTAACAGCTGAAAAGAAAAAGAATAAAGAAAAGAAAGGTGGTGAAAATGACGTAGAGTTGCCCATAGGTAAGATAGTTTACGCTAATGACGTTAACAAATGTAAGAGTAAGGATACGGCACGTTATGTAAAAGCGAAAGTAGTAGGTGAACCAGAAAGAAATGTATTGCCTATACAGGTAGGAGAAAGAAAAACTAAAGCTCCTATTAAAAACATCAAACGCCCTTCACAGGTGCAGTCTACTGCTGATAGTAATGCCGTCGCTGGCCCTTCATCTTCAAAACCTTGACGAAAATCCAGGATTACTTCCAATTAAAGAAGGACAAGCTTATGTACAAACCGATCATTGGACTATAATTAAGGTTATTAGTTTGGAAAAGATTTACGATGACTTTAATTACGTATCTACGAATTATGAACAACTATGTAAACTAATTAACTGGAATGTTTCTTACTCTCACGATTTTAAGAGTGTGAAATTACATACAGAGTTTATTCGCCATATAACTAAAGAAAAATACCGACAACTTGTTCCACAACAGCGTTTTAGGAGAGGTCTCCTTAATCCTTTGGGTTCTCTTATAAAAAATATTACAGGAAATCTTGATCACCAAGACGCGATTAGAATTGACAATCTTACTTCTCATTTGAATCAAAATGATATCATAATATCTAAAAAATTAACCCTGGTCTCTAAAATGTTTGACAGCTTTATAAATGTAACCGGAACTATTGATCAAAATACATTAAAATTGGATAACCGTTTAAAAATCACTGAAAAAATGTTAAGTGATTTAGCCGTTACGCAAAATAATTGGACTTTTTATTCATTTGTAATAGGATTATTTAACGTTTATACAAGCAGTTTCCACACTATATTTATTAGACTTAGTGAAATTGAAACAGCTCTAGCATTGAGTAAAGTCTCTATATTACATCCATCTATCGTGAACTCTACAGAACTCTTGTATCATTTGAAATTGATTTCTAACTCTCAAACCTTAGTATACCCACCTATAGAAGAAAACTTATTGAAATTAGAGGAAACTATTTGTGTAAAATCTTATATTAAGAAAAATCAAATTACGTTTATTATGGAAATTCCTTTAACAGATAGAGATATTTATAATTATTACAAATTGTACTCCTTACCAATTTTCCATGAATCCGAGAATAAGACCATATCCATATTTCCTAAATACCCGTACCTTTTGGCGAAAGGAACGAAATACTTACCGATCGTGAAACCGTGCCGCCCGTTATCAGCTGGCGACCATTTCCTGTGTAACGCAGATCACCGAGCTTTGTACCATGAGCTTACCTGTATCGAACAGCTCATGAGATTCGACGATGACCCCACTCATTGCACGCAACATCAGGTTCAAATTGAAGAACTTAAGATCCAGCAAGTCAACTCTGACAGTTGGATCCTGTATAGCAGACTGAAGACGACGCTTACCAAGCATTGTGACAGTGACGTCAGCAAACTGTCAATATTCGGCACATACCTCGTGACAATCGATGAACCATGTGATTTGGAAATCAATGGAATTCGCATAAGCCACCGTATCTACATAGAGACGGACGTTGTGGAGCCAATTCCACTAGTTACCTTACCACAGCTACGTGTGGGCGCAAATCTATCCAGTCCACGCGCACTCAATCTCAACGGCGTTAATCTAGATGAAGTGAAGTATATGGCGTACTCCTTAAAACATTCTTCAGTGATCGAAAGTGTTTTAAATGAAAGAAATGATTTTAAATTCAGTGAAAATTTAGGATATGTATCTTTAAGCTTAGTAATCTTAAGTTTTATTGCATTTGTGTTTTATGTGTTTCGACTCAAATTGTTGAATAGCATACCGTGTGTGAAAAATTATCGGAACCAATCTCAAATCGATCGTACCGATAATTTTCCTCTTAGGGATGGAGGAGTTATGTTACACCCTCTTCCCTCTGCCTTAGCTTAAGATAGTTTATAATATTTTGCTGAAATGCATCTTCCATGCATTTCATAGAATTAGATTGTTTTTGCTGACGAGCCGTCTGGCGTCTCGAGACGGGCTCATCCGCTCTTGTCGTTTTAGATTCATTAGTTAAGTTACCTCCAAATCGGTATAGCGTATAAGTTTTAATTTTACTTAATTAAATAATTTTCAAGTTTTTTTAAAAAGCTTTTATTACGTTCCGAAAGCAACAGTAGGTACTTCGTAAAAATGTTGACTATCACTGAAAGTACGTAATCAGCAAAGGTATGCCGGTCTTGCCCGGAATTTTTTTAAAATCATTTTTCTACAAATATATACCTTATAGGCAAACGTTTAAAAGACGTATTTCAACAACTGTTTCGGATCTATTTGCTATATTGTTTTCATACATATTGCTTCACTAATGACGATTCTATTGCTGCTAGACGGACTTACCTCAAACAGGTTGGGAAGTCCGTCTAAATGCATGGTTTTACAAAAAATGCTATAACTTGTAAGACAATTGCAATAAGCCTGTTTTTTAAACCAGCACAGATAGATTAATGTATTACCAATACTTTCCGACTAAATTAAATAACTTTGAAAGCGTTTTTCGATATTTAAAGTTAAATTGAAATTCAATTTAAGAAAACTATGCCGGACTTACCCACACTGACCTTACTTATTTCTTTCATTCTTTATGATTATATTACTTGAAGATGATTAACATAACATGTTGATTGATATGCCTCAATAAAACAAATTTTAGCACTTATTTTTTTTTTTATTATTATTCACATACTTACCTTAGTCTAATTTTTGTGTAATTTCTCTTTTGTTCACTGTATTGTTCTTTGTCTGTGTTGCAAATAAACGTTTATTCTATTCTATTCTATTCTATATTCTATTTTAATAATGCATATTTCTATTATTTTATTGCATACGGCATCTATCCCACACCATAGGCATCTAACCTCCTTAACATTTTCATGGCGGGGCATCTATCCATATAGGGTAGGCACCTATCCTCAAAAAATGGGTATGCAGAAACTAATTTTTTGCCTAACCAGTAATTGCTAGGCCATCTAAAATAAGCCGTAATGTAAGACGAAAGACCCAATTAGTAATATTGATAGTTTTTTTTTACGGTATATGAGTAGATTTGAAATAAAGAGGTGATTTCAAAAAGTGAGGCATCTATCCTGACTTTACCCTATATCGAAATGTAAAACTACGACATTAGCACGTACTCGAAATCCACTTAACTATAACTACAGTAATACTGGGTGTCCCAATGGAACGCGTCATAGAAATCAGGGACTTAGGTGTAGTTGTTGACGTGGAGTTGACTTTTAATGCGCATATTACGGAACTGTGTAAGCGAGTGTACAAATCCTTAGGTTTTGTCATGAGACAAGCGGCTCAGTTCAAGGATAGGCATGCCATCTTGGCCCTTTACTATGCACTCGTTCGCAGCAAACTTGAATATAACGCTTTGGTTTGGGCTCCTCATGAAGCTAAATATATTATAATGCTAGAGCGAGTGCAAAGAAAGTTTGCACGCTATCTTTATAAAAAAATGTACGGATACTATCCATATTTGTTCCCATCTCTATTTGTGGCCGGCATGGTAGGAGTGAACACTCTTGAACTAAGGCGCAAATGTATGTCGATGGTACATTACTTTCTCCTACTGAACGGCAAAATAGATAATCCCACGGCACTATCTAAGTCCTGGGTTCCCAACCTGGGGGTAATTACCCCCACAGGGGTAAATCAGCTATTTCACGGGGGTAATAAAGAACCTAATTATTAGAAAGAAAGAAAAACATAAAAGTTACAGAGCGCTGCGCAGTACCGCACGTGACAAAAATGTGCTCGTTCTAGCACTCACTCGTTCGTCGGTTCGCCATGTTGCAAGCGGGCGGTGAGGTCCGCTTGCTTCGCGTGCCTTGTAGTGTAGTAGCAGTGTTTGAGCTTGAGTGGACGAACGCGTTTCGATTGTTTCGCATTGCATACCTACCTACTTAGGAAACAAAATACCTAATTCTAATCTGTGTTTGAAGGTAAGTACCAACAAACAATGCTATTTTTTATCAATTATATTTTATTGCTATTTATCGGGCTCTAAACCACTTACTTTTGTTTTACGTTTGTGTATGCTGGATACCTAACCTACGTAGGTTAGGTACGTACGAATGGTACGTGGTATCAAACCCGACAAATAGTAATATAATTGTATTTTGTTTAAATTGTTACTAGTAATAGTTTGTTAATGTACTTACTTCTCTATTATCTGTAACATTTTTTATGATTGTTTTAGTTGTCATGGCTTCTACATCCGGAAAAAAGCGCTCATATAAAGAAGCATTTTTACAATGGGGTTTTACGAATATTGTGGACAGAAATATAGAAAAGCCTCAGTGTGTTTTATGTAATAAAGTGCTTAATCCAGAGAGCATGAAACCGAGCAAATTAAAAGAACATTTCGAGAAAGTTCACAAAGAGTTTGTAGGTAAAGATTTACAATTTTTTAAGAGAAAAGAGAGCGTTCTGAAATCTTCGCGAATGGATTCCACAGGAAATATGCAAAAGGCAAACGAGTCGTGTCTTGAAGCTTCATTTCAAATTTCTTATCGTATTGCAATGAACAAAAAACCGCATACTATTGGAGAGGATCTTATCAAACCTTGTTTGTGTGATGCAGTATCGCTCGTTATTGGCGAACAACATGTGGCTAAGATTAAACAAATATCACTCTCAAATACAACAGTTCAAAAACGCATTTCAGACATGAGTAACGATATTTTGGCAACCGTTATTGATGAAATTAAAGAAAGTGATATGTTTGCGCTGCAATTAGATGAGTCAACGGATGTAGCTTCGTGTTCACAATTGCTGTTATTTACTCGTTATATCAAAAATGACCATGTAAAAGAGGAATACCTGTTTTGCAAGTCTTTACCCACCACTACGCGTGGCGAAGACGTATTTCAAACGCTAAAACAATTTATTGAGGAAAACGGACTGGACTGGTCAAAGCTGGTTGGCGTTTGTACAGATGGGGCGCCTTCGATGATGGGTGTTCGTTCTGGGTTCCAAGCACTTGTGAAACAAGTTGCTCCTCAAATTCTACCATATCATTGTTTAATACACCGCTACGCTTTGGCCGTTAAGACGCTTCCACCAGACTTGCTAAGCACGTTGAATGACGTAGTGAAAATTTTAAACCATATTCGTGGCAGTGCTACAAACTCGAGGATCTTCAAAGTTTTATGCGATGAAGTTGGTGCAAAATTTAATTCTCTATTGTACCACACAGAGGTACGTTGGTTATCTCGAGGAAAAGTTCTCAACAGGGTGTACGAGCTACGTGAGGCAATAGGATTATTTTTAGAACATCAAAGAACACAAAAAGAGAAAGAGTTTTTCTCAAAAATAAAAGATAAAATATTCGTTGAAATGCTGGCGTATCTTGCTGATTTTTTCAGTGAAATTAACGGTCTTAATCTCTCATTGCAAGGAAATATGACGAATATTTTAACAGCGCAGGATAAAGTTGCTAGTTTTGTGCGTAAATTGGAACTTTACCAGCGCAGAGTGCAAGCAGATGATGTGTCGATGTTTACACAACTGTGTGAGCAAATGGTAAATGCGGAACAAAACGAAATCACGTTTAAAAACTCTGTGAATCAACATTTATCTGCAATAATAGATTCACTGAAGCAGTATTTTCCGGACTTGGATAATCGTCAGTCGAACTCTTGGATATTAAGACCGTTTTCTACTGATGATGATATTATTCGAGACGAAGATGTGGCGGCAAAAGTGGAATTTCTTGGATTACGCGAGAATAGTACTTTGAAAGTAGAATTTCAGAATTATGATCTCAGCATATTTGGATAAAAACAGGTGCCGAGTATCCTGTTTTATCAAACAGAGCATTAAAAATGCTAATACCATTTGCCACCACCTATAGGTGTGAGAGTGGGTTTTCTACTTTAGTAACACTGAAAACAAAGGCCAGAAATCGTCTCAATGTGGAACATGACTTGAGATGCGCTTTAAGTGAAACTAAACCTGACATTAAAAAACTTGTTAATGCAAAACAATACCAACCTTCACACTGAGCCAACATTCACTAGTTTTTTATGTTAGGATTCGTTTTTATTATGGTAGGAGTAGTCACTACTAGTAAATGTAACCAAGTATTAATTATCTAATATATTATTAATCCATATTTGTTTATACGTTAAAAGACAAATACGTTGTAAGACTGTTGTGCAATTTATGATCAATAAAGATGTTTGTATTGTTTGTTTTGATATCATTTTGAAAGCGGGGTAAAATCAGTTTTATACATAGTTCACAGGGGTAACAATATTAAAAAGGTTGGGAAACACTGATCTAAGTGTTATCTGTTCGTGCCTGACCGCTACGTCCGCGCGCGCTCGCGCCGCTTGCTGGCGCCTGCTGCGGCGCGCACCGACACCAGCCGGTACGCGCCGTATATGTAATAAAAAAAATGATTAATCATCGATGATTTTTTTTATTTACCTACTGTAACATCGTGCCCCGAAGCTGTAACAACTAGCCCCAAATCAGGGGTAAGTTGTTACAATCGACTTATTTGATTAATTGTCCATTGTGATAAAAATTACGTAAGTTTTAATATTTTTCCAATAATATTTTACTAGCTGAATAGACATACTAACGGTAAAAGCAATCAATTATATACATTATTTGACACCTTTTGTGATATTGGTAATTATCTAAAAATTGTAACAACGTGCCCCCCGCTCCTCTAGTACATATGAGGCCACCAGAACCAGAGCGGCCCAAACCACAATTTGTGATATTATTACTTGACCACGGCAATGCCCCTTTTCAAACCCCTAAGTTCAAAGCCAGAGTGACTCAAAGGTAATTTCATTAAAAATTATAGATGGCGCTAAAAAAATATGTTATGGCATTTTGATTCTTAAAACAATATCAATAGAGCACACTGGTCTTTGATACTTACGTGTTAACATTTTTGTTGTTGTGGTTACAAAACTGTTGTTTTTACGCAATAAGTTTGTATAGATAAGTTATTAATCTACGTGAATGTGTGGGAAGGTGTTGTCGGTACAGCAATACGCTTAAGAGGTAAGAATACCTGTTATTTGTCAGATAATTTCTTGTTTTCTCGTCGTCAATAAATTCTAACCTATAAAATATTAATATTATTTTTACTATTTTTGTTTCGAACAGATCTAGCAGGAGCTACAATGAGTGTAACTGAGAATGAAGCTACTGACAACATTGAAGGTGACTTGCGTGGTAAGCTTACGATTTTAGAGTTCCGTAGTAAAACAATGTGTGATTTTTTCCGCATATTACCTACTCTATTGAAGAAGACATCCTTGGATAGATCTCTTGAAAAAATTGAGGGTACTTATGAGAAGTTTTAATATTAAGTTTTCGTTAGGTAGGTTGTTCTTACTTTTCTTATTTATATAATTATTTAGCTATTAATTTACATTTATTTTGCAGATATATTTGGATTGAGTCCGGTGGAGCCCTATGAGGATTCAGGTTCTGAGTATATCCCAGAACATCGTAGCAGGAGCTCATCAAGGAGTTTACAAGACATTCTTGGGGACTCGTCTACTGAAGACAATGAAGAGGGTCAGTCATCTGTTTCTACAAACAAAGATACAAGGAAGCGTATGCGTAAAGAAAATGTATGGAAATGTGAGAAAAAATAAACGAGCTAGAGGTGAGGCATACGTAAATACTAAAGGCGTTCTCATTCCTGCTAAACAAATAGATACAGGTATTCAATGCACCTGTAATCAAAAATGCCTTGAGAAAATTGTACATGACAGACAGAAACAACTTTTTTCAAAGTTTTATGCCCTAGCAAATTTTGATCTACAAAGTGCATACCTATATTCACTCATACATGTCGTGATAAAAGCAAGGTCTTATGTGAAAACTAGAGATACCACATCGGATCAGGTCAACGTTGGAAACATCACATCGAAGCCCAAGGAGTTTTCTCGATTGTATCACTTACCAGAGGCAAATGGAAAACATACCTATTCGTGTGTGTAAGTCATTTTTTAAGCAAGTTTTAAAGGTATCGGACGGACGCCTTACAAGGGTTCTGAAAAATAAGCCTCTTGGCGATCCGGCTCCCATTGATAAAAGAGGCAGGCACATTCCGTCGAATAAAACTCCAGAAACAAAAGTAAACGATGTAAAGGATTTCATCAATACTTTTCCGAAATATGATTCTCACTACACAAGACACAAAAGTGAAACGAGACAGTACTTGCCTCCTCACTTAAATTTATCAATAATGTATTCTGAATACAAAAGTAAAGTTGATGGGCCAGTTTCAAAATACATATTCGAAAAAATATTTAATGAAAATTTCAACCTCACATTTCATGCGCCAGTAACTGACTCATGTAAGCGATGTGCCAATTTCAAAGTAAAAATTGACGCTTGCGATAACAATGAGCTTTCTAAAAAAATGAGCTTACTGTCGCCAAAGAACTTCATTTGCGAAAAGCAGAATCTGCGATGAAAAATTTAAAACTTGACATGCAAAATGCAAAGCAGGATAACGATACTACCGTCATAATCTTTGACTTAATGAAGACTCTCCCAACACCAGTAATTTCAACAGGTATTTGCTACTACAAGCGTCAGTTGTGGACCTACTGTTTAGGCATTCACAATGCTGGTACAGACGAAATATTTATGTATGTCTGGGATGAATCGACAGCATCCAGGGGACCACAAGAAATAGGTTCATGCCTTCTAAAATTTATCAGAGAACATGTACGTACAAAGAGCCTAATCATGTACTCTGACCAGTGTGGCGGGCAAAACCGCAACATAAAAGTTGCAGCGTTATCTATGCATATTGTTTCTAGTCCTCTATTTACAGTGGAAAAAATAGACCACAAATTTACGGTCAGCGGACATTCTTTTTCGTCTTGCGACCGGGCTTTTGGCTTGGTGGAAAAACAAAAGAAGTATTTCCCAGACATATACGTTCCCGAACATTGGAACAATGTGATACTAGCAGCAAGAAAAAAGAAACCTTTCAAAATTGTGGAAATGAAACGAGACGACTTTATATCCACCAAAGTGTTGGAAACTAATATCACAAACAGGAAGATCGGCGTTGATCGAAGTAAAGTTGAATGGCTTAAAATACAGTGGATTTTGTTCCATAAAATCCATCCATTCTCGATGTTCTTCAAATACTCCAATGAGCCAGAAGTTCTTTTCACTGAGGTCAATTTCAGCAAGAGGTCATCCCAAAATACTTCAAACTTTGAACTAGAGATTTTATTTCCAGAGGGAAGAAAAATCAGCCCTCAGAAAAAAAAAGACCTATGCCTTTTGGAATATGTTCCACCTATCTATCACCCTTTCTATCAACAACTCAAAGTCTCCTCCAATGCGGGGAATGAACTAGATGGTGCAATTAGTTATTCTTCGACTGAGTAACTGACTGGCTAATTTAATACTTTGATAAGTTATACCTAAGATAGTTTTAAGTTGAATATGGACGTAGTTAAGCAGAAAGGACTCAATCCACACTTTGGTCAAAATTGAGTTAAGTATGCCATCATAGTCCTGAGAGTCGAATCTATCATGTAGTGAAAACCCTATTTTTAAAATGTACATGCAAACTACTTTTTCTCACTATCCTGACTCAACCCACAGTATGAAGAGCATACAAAATGTATTTGCTGAACGAACTCAGTCCGCTTGAATTGTTTTTGAGTAATGACATTTCTATCAGTATATTCATATGGTTGATAAACCAGAAAAAACTCAAACAGTTTGGATCATTTCTAAGAATTAGTTTTGATTGGAAATATCATTTTATCAAATAACTGAAACGACTCAAACAGGTTGTGTCTTTTCAGTGGTATGGGTTTACTGACATAAAATTTGTTTTTTGTTTATCAGAAACGACTCAAAGCACATGAGATATTTTAGAAAAAATATATGTATGAACAGCACATTTCATATCAAATAAGCTCAATCGGCTCAAGCAGACTGACTCGTTTGTAAGAAATAAATGTAGGTACAGACTAATACAAATATTTTTAATTGAAATGACTTAAAAAAGTTGTATAATTTTATGTGTTTTATTAGTAAATAATCAATTAAAATTTTACTTGGAACGATTCAAATTACCTATCTTCTTTTTGTGAATCATGTTAGGGTAATTTTAATATATTTGTAATTAATGTCATGATTTTAGGTATTTATTGCATTATTTTATTGTAATTAAATTATGAACTATCATTAGTTAAGGAACTAAACATATTTTTTTATTGAATGTTGCTGATTTGATATTTTTGTTGAAATAAGAAAATAAGATTTAAATAAAAGTTAAATTATATTCTAATTTATTATCGATTTATAAATATGTATGTAATTTGATTATTTGAAGAATAGTTTTTTAAATCACATTTAGTTGTTTAAAGAATGTATCCGCCCTCTAGTCCAGTCAAATTATGGCTAAAAACGAGTTAAATAAACATGAGCGAACACAGTTTGGGGACTTTGAGGATCGATAGGGGGGTGTATTCTGAGCATACATTCCAATTTGAGGGGTTGTACTGAGGTCAGCTCAAGGTCATTTCGATGGAAACGCGTTTCATTCGATATCTCGAGAATGGTTGGTGTTAGGCGAAAAATTGTTGAGACTTTTTCTTTTCCAAACAAAATTTACAAACTTTTTTATTTGAAACTTTTTTTTATAACATTAATATTTTTCAACTTATTACTCCCGCAAGGCAAAAATTTTACTTTTTTTTCCATTTTTCGTCGTTTTCTCCCCAACCATTCAATTTTATTACATTTTACCGATCATCAAAGTGTAGATCTTTTAATTATGAACAGTTTTGTCCTTAAACTTTTTTCCGTAGTGCCAATACCTTCGGAGTTATATATTACTTTACCGAGCGAAATCCGCGCCACTGTCGCAATATAAAAAGGTCAATCGATAAAACTATTTAAAAATTAAGTATTTAATTTGGGTAAATTTTTGGGTTAATTTGGGTAAGAAGTAAATTAACAATTAAAACTGTTTTACACATTTATTGATAGAAAAATAATTTATAAAAATAATAATATATCGGTAAAGTAATATATAACTCCGAAGGTATTGGCATTACGGAAAAAAGTTTAAGCACAAAACTGTTCATAATTAAAAGATCTACACTTTGATGATCGGTAAAATTTAATAAAATTGAATGGTTGGGGAGAAAACGACGAAAAATGGAAAAAAAAGTAAAATTTTTGCCTTGCGGGAGTAATAAGTTGAAAAATATTAATGTTATAAAAAAAAGTTTCAAATAAAAAAGTTTGTAAGTTTTGTTTGGAAAAGAAAAGGTCTCAACAATTTTTCGCCTAACTCTAACCATTCTCGAGATATCGAATGAAACGCGTTTCCATCGAAATGACCTTGAGCTGACCTCAGTACAACCCCTCAAATTGGAATTTATGCTCAGAATACACCGCCCTATCGATCCTCAAAGTCCCCAAACTGTATTCGCTCATGTTTATTTATTTCGTAATTTGACTGGACTACTCCGCCATATTGTTTTCGTAAAACGGTACGACGGGAGGGCTGACACATTCCGACGGTGACGCGAGAAGTGGCTAGACGTGTACAAGGCTTGTGGTCTTAGTATTATAAAGAGTTATGTTGGTTAAATTACGAAGAATATTGTGGAAAGCTAATAAAATTCCTGAAATTGAACTAAGTGTGTTTGAACTTTTGGCATGCGCCAATAATCAAGCCAAGAGTATAAGTTTGGAAACAATTTGTAATAAAATCATTTCCAAAGCGTTGTGGCAACATTTTTGTTGGTAATTATTAGTCTCAAAAACTGGCAATTCGACCATTTACCCGCGCACTGAATGGTGAACGGGTGTTTTATTTTGTTTATTTGCAACAAAACAAGTGAATTACGATGCGACGAATTGATCGTTTTCTGTTAAGTGCCTTGGGACATGGGATTAACGAAAATGCTACGTTTTCAAATGGTAAGTATTGTTTTTTTCCCCAGGTTTATTTCCAACCTCAAATAAATTTTGCTTTGTCATATGAATACTTAACTAAATTACTATAAGTAAGATGCTGTAAAGATTTCTTATCACTATTATATTATATTTCATAATTAGACTGGTTCTAATGATCTGATATAGCTAATTTATTCGATGAACAGATAACGACATGGAAGAGATGTCTGCGGCAAAGACGACGGTGCAGGCGCCTGCACAGGATACTGTAGTGTACATAGAATATTATTAGCATAGTATTGTAGTTAATTATTAAGCAAAATAAATATTATAATTTCGGTTTTCTCATTTAGTTAAGGCAAATATATAGATACGGTTAGGTAGGATAGCTAGGTAGATAATTAATAAGTAAGTAATATTATATACACGTAGGATAGATAATTAGATTAAAATAAGTAGAAAATAAGCTAGCTGTAAGAAACAATATTGTAGGGAACGCGCGCTCGGCCAATCAGGAGCCTCGAAATACCGACCGCCGTTCTCCGCTAGGTATTGCCTCCAGCGCCGGACGAGGCTCGGCTACTATATAAATAGGACGATTTTCTCAATAAAATTACAGTATTATTCAAGTCGTCTTTTAATCATCATCTCCACTAGTAGCTCCAAACAACCCCAACAATGGTGACCCCGCAGCAGCAAAACTTGTTAACTAAACAGACAGGATGTCTTCCCAGCAACAAACTGGACGAGGTGGCCAACTTCAGCGTGGTAATCCCGCTAGCGGCACCTATAACCGAGGCCGAGGAAATAGTTCCGGCACAAGAAACCAACGTCGAGCCTACGAGTATCAACAGAGTAAGGCCTTTGAAGACGATTGGGCGCAAGCAAAAGAGTTTGAGGAACGCCCCCCAAAACCAAGGGGTCAGACTCAACGAAGCGCAAACTGGAAAACCAGAAACCAGGAAAAGAAACCGGTTGAGAAGAAAGACGCAGCGGCGTCATATGACTTTCGGGCTAAAGAGGAGACGGCACCTATAGATGAGCCGTTATACGATCTGGGCCCGCACTCGAGCTCAATTCCAGTGCAAGAAAGCTATTCACAGAACTTTGAATTTTCCGGCTACGTCGATCAGGTCGAAAGGACCTACGAGCTGATGCGAGGCATCGATCCCCGTCTAGATCGGAGGATGCCCTTCTCAATGTTCCAGCACTCAATGACTACGATCTTGAATTGTTATTTACTAGACTTATCCCTGGAGAACGGAGAGCGTAAGATGGGATCTGGGAAATTCCAGGACCTGTTGCCTGAGGACCTATGTATTCCTGAGAACCTCTTTCACTTCATTGCTAACGTCGGAAATACTACCACCGTGAACGGTGAGGAAATAAAATTTAATCTCCCGGACATTGCAGTACCACAACCACAAGCTGAAGACATACCAGCTGGTTCTTTTGGACCTATAAACGCAGAAAATCATAACGTTTATGAATGCTATATATCTCCATTGGTGACCATGAACCGTGTCCATTCAATCGAGGATACTACCTTTCTGGAGGGAATATCCGAGATTATGGTTCGCGCAGTTCGAAGCCCTCATAGAACCTTCGAAGATTGGAGATGATCAGAAATTCCGTTACGTGCTAAGCGTATTGCAGCAGACCGATGTACAACAAATCGGAGACATCCTACTGAACCCACCATCGGTGGGCAAATACCTCGCTTTGAAGAACCGTTTACTCTCCGTGTATCAAGAATCAGAAGCTAAACAATTACAAAAACTACTGAGCGGACAAGAGCTAGGAGACCAGAAGCCAAGCCAGCTACTCCGAAAGATGAGGGACCTCGGCGGCAGCATGGTCAAGGACGACGCACTGAAGGTTTTATGGCTTAATCAGCTGCCTACCTCTGTGCGGGCCGTACTGTCAGTCAACGAAGAGTCATCGCTGAACACACTGGCTACCATGGCGGACAAAATGACTGAACACATGGAACCACAAATCGCGGCAATATCCACGCTGAACCACACCACAAGTCCACAGTTCGAGTTGCTTTCAAAACAGATCGAGAAACTCACCCTGGAAGTCGCTGAGCTACGAGGGAGACAAACGTATCGCCGTCCCGCTCACCACTGGCGCGGGCGTTCACGTTCGAAATCAACCAATGGGAGCGAGCGAAAACCAACGGACCCAGATTGGTTATGTCGCTATCACTTCAGATTCAGGAAACAAGCAAGAAGATGTGAATCACCGTGCGCATGGAAGGAAACTAAGCCGTCGGAAAACTAGAAGAGACATCGCGTACGGCGGGCACCGATGTCAACAGCTACAAGATGAACCGCCTAAGCGTCACCGACCGTCAAAGTGGTGAACGTTTTCTCATCGATACCGGCGCCGAAATCTCAGTCATCGCAGTGAAGATGAAGAAGTCAACCCCGTCAGAACTCAAGCTTTACGCCGCAAATGGAAGTTGCATACATACCTACGGAGAGAAGACACTACAACTGAACCTGGGCCTACGACGTAACTACACGTGGACTTTCGTGATCGCCGACGTCAAACGATCTATCATCGGAGCCGATTTCCTGCGACACCACAATATCCTGGTGGACCTAAAAGGAGGAAGACTGATAGACGGGCTGACCAGGCTATCTATCAAGACCCTCTCCACCTACAGCGAGGAAGAAACAACTATCCATGTCAGCAATGAGAACCATCCCTACGCGGAAATTTTAAAGAAATACCCGGACATTCAGAAACCCATGTCGATGAAGAAGGCAGCATCGCATGACGTCACACACCACCTAGACACCACTGGACCACCTATACACGTGAAGCCACGACCGCTACCACCGGACATGTACATCGAAGCGAAGAAGGAATTCGAGCGACTGGCAGAAATGGGCATCTGTCAACCATCAAGCAGTCCCTGGGCAAATCCTATGCACATTGTGAAGAAGAAGAACGGGCAACTACGAGTCTGCGGAGATTATCGACGCCTCAACGCTATGACAACTCCGGACCGGTACCCCATACCAAGAATACAGGACTTCACGTTCAGACTACATGGAAAGAAAATATTTTCGAAGATCGATATCAAGAAAGCCTACTACTGGATACCTATGGCAAGCAAGGAAGACGTACAGAAATCAGCCATAACCACGCCCTTTGGCCTTTGGGAATTTAAGTCTATGACTTTCGGATTTCGCAATGCAGCACAGACGTTCCAGCGCTTCATGCATCAAGCTCTCCGAGGACTAGATGATTTCACCTTCGCCTACATCGACGACTTGCTAATTTTTTCATCGGACGAAGCGGAACACAAGCGCCACCTACATGAAGTTTTCAAAAGATTAGAAGAGTACGGGCTGAGCATAACCACAGAAAAATGCGAGTTTGGCAAGAAGTGTCTTACTTTCCTCGGCTACATCGTATCAGAACAAGGCATACAACCCACGGAAGACAAGACAGAAGCCATATCATCGTTCCCTAAACCACAGACAGTCGAAGAATTACGAAGATTCCTGGGAATGTTGAATTTCTATCGAGACACACTACCTAAGCAAGCGGAAAAACAACGAGAACTCAACAAGTACCTACATAACACGAAGAAAAAAGACAAAACACCGATCATATGGACGCCGGAAGCTGAGGAAGCCTTCAAACAATGTCGCGACAGCATCAAGGAAGCGGCCACATTGTCACATCCAGTTCAGTTGCACAT
Organism: Ecliptopera silaceata; assembly: GCA_932527185.1. NCBI lineage: Eukaryota > Metazoa > Arthropoda > Insecta > Lepidoptera > Geometridae > Ecliptopera > Ecliptopera silaceata. Next base: position 2,227,255 of record OW052210.1, read on the forward strand.
AATGACGGACGCCTCAGACAAATGCATGGGAGCTGTTCTACAACAGAAACAAGAAAACATTTTGAAACCAATAGCATTCTACTCGACGACACTCAGCGAAGCTCAACAGAAGTACAGCGTGTACGACCGCGAACTTCTAGCGATCTACACCGCTGTGAAACATTTTCGTCGTTATGTCCCCAGTACACAATGGCGTATGCTGGCCCACGACAGGCCATCGCCATTGTGTACACGGGGCAATGGCGTATGATGGCGGACAATTGCCGATCGTGGCGCGCAATCGGAAAGTTGTCGGTTTTTCGGGCACACTTCAAAGGAATCGTGGCGTAGCGTGGCCTGTGGTGTTCACACAATGGGCCATTGTTTAGTTTGTCACCTACAACTTTCAAGTTTATTGATTTATGATAATTGTAATATTTTAGGTACGATGTTTTCAGATGAATGATGCATTTAATCGTATAGTAGACTCCCTGAAAATACCTATTTAAAAAAAAGAGTCATTTCTTCTACGTCCATCGCAAGTGGATTGCCAGGCAGGAATGAGACATGCGCCATTGTGTGAACACCAAGTGATCGTGGCCTACAGTGGTGCATTGCAAAGCGTGGCCCAGCATACGCCACTGTGTACTGGAGCCTTTACATCGAAGGACTTGACGTCGTGATCTACACCGACCACAGACCACTCACGTACGCCTTGAAGAAACCACCAAGCAACAGCGATACACCACGAAGAGACCGTCAATTACAGTTCATCAGCCAGTTCTGCACAGACATCAAGTACATAAAAGGAGAATGAACAAGACTTCGTGCGAAAATTGACGGAGACAATGGCATCATTAGCGCCACACGCTCAAGAACAGAAACAACAGCGCACACCATTCGTACACAAGGATCTAGCTACATGTACGCATGTTTTCCTACGCGTCGACAGAGTCAGAAAACCACTTACACCACCATATGAAGGCCCATACAAAATCATCGAAAGAAGAAATAAATGCTACCAGATACAACTACCTAATCGTACCACAGTCGTTTCCATGGATCGCTTGAAGCCTGCCTACATCTACAATGAGATTGCGCACGAGCTACCGTCGGCCAGTACCGAGACTGCGGCGACCAATCACAGCGCGGCAGCATCACCTACGCCATCCGCGAGTCGGCGGCAGGAACGGGAACCTTACGTCACGCGATCCGGCCGAGTCGTTCATCGTACGGTACGATTCACTTGAAGGGGGATAATGTAGTGTACATAGAATATTATTAGCATAGTATTGTAGTTAATTATTAAGCAAAATAAATATTATAATTTCGGTTTTCTCATTTAGTTAAGGCAAATATATAGATACGGTTAGGTAGGATAGCTAGGTAGATAATTAATAAGTAAGTAATATTATATACACGTAGGATAGATAATTAGGTTAAAATAAGTAGAAAATAAGCTAGCTGTAAGAAACAATATTGTAGGGAACGCGCGCTCGGCCAATCAGGAGCCTCGAAATACCGACCGCCGTTCTCCGCTAGGTATTGCCTCCAGCGCCGAACGAGGCTCGGCTACTATATAAATAGGACGATTTTCTCAATAAAATTACAGTATTATTCAAGTCGTCTTTTAATCATCATCTCCACTAGTAGCTCCAAACAACCCCAACAATACCATAGTTACATCAGGTATTTTATATTTTTCATATATCATATTTTTCTATAGTTCACAAGGATATTGTGTTTTTTTTTGTTTATTTACGCAAGTTAGATGTTGATATTAATTCTTTTTTCCAGCCGTAAACTGACGTGACGATCAATCAACATACTAAGTAGATTTAGTTACTATTACTATCTAGGTACTTCCGTCATATTATTCACAATCTAAATACGTAAGACTTTGTCAGTGGCGTATTATTACTGTTTGTCGCACATTTGAATGAGCTTAAATCACTTTTTTGATTTGGGGTGTTTATGCTAATATAAAATCGTTTTTAATACCTACTAATTATTTTCCAATTAATAAAGCATGGCCCAGCAGGGCTCAGGGGTAATGTTTGTGGTATTTGGCTGTACTAATCAATGACACTTTCTATTTGCTTTTGTTTTGTTATATATTATTCCTTATATCACAAAATTGCACCTTCTAAGCTTACGTGTGGTTAGCCTATGAGTAAAATCCTATTTACTAATTATGTATTTTTACTACTACTATTCTCAAATTCGCAGATGAAATTATACCTGAGGCTAATTCAGAATTTGAAGCAGATGCGTCTAAGAATATTAACTGCCAAGGTGCTTGCAAGATGACTATGAAATAACTTAGAGACCTAAATGAATGGCAGAGTTGGGTGATTAATGTTCTTTTCAATATTTTCAGATGATGGATTTAAAGATACTAGCTCTTCAGTGACTCTGGCGGCAATTAAAGATAATGAAATTGTGGGATCAGGTAGGTATATCTTTTCCTACATAGCACAATATTGTAATTGGAGTAATCTATGTAAAAAAAATAACGTACTTTTCTAAATCTCACTGTACTTTCTTTACTCAACTAGATGTGGAGTCTCCAGCTGCTCCTTTGTACTCTCCATTGACTCCGCTTGTGACTATGCAAAAAACTACAGTGGTAACATGTAACAATTCACCAATACCACCAATGTCACCGAGTACATTAGAGCTGTTGAAAACCCTAAGCGAAGATTTATTTTCAGAAGAACAAGACTATACTGACTTCTCAAATAGACGCCATAGTAATGGAGTTAGTGATAGTAATCTCCAAGAGGATGGGGACTTTGATGACGACACAGAATCTGATTATGTACCTGACAGTGGATCAGAAACTGATGCTTCGCATTCACCTATAAGGCAAAAAAGTAGGATGTGTATCACAGTTCCCGAGAGCGATAGTTCGGATAATGAAACCACAACAGAGCATTTCATTCAAAATACTGTTGCAATGGTGCATGTACAAACTAGAACTGACAGAACCACACAAATTACACACAATGAAAGCCCGTCTATTGTTACAAATACCGCTCAAAACGATATAACAATTGGTGAAATAATTTCAATGTGTCAAGACTCTGATATTGAAGCTGTTCATCCTGTTGCTGAAGCTACTCATCCCATTACTGAAAGCAATGACGAACTGCAAACTATGGGCTGCTCAAAACGTGGACGCAAAAGAAAATACCCAGAATATTGTCTCTGAGAAAAAGGATAGGAAATACATGAATTTATTTTATCATATCAAAGACAAAGTAGTGAAATCGAAAGAATATTCTGATTATACGTGCACTTGCCAGCAACGCTGTCATTTACTTGTTTCAACAGAAACACGAAAACAAGAGTTTGATAAGTTTATAGCATTAGGGTCTTACGAAGCTCAGCTGTTATTCATTTTAAGTAATGTCAAAGAATCTAAAAAAGCTCGATCATATACCTCAACCAAAAGCAAAACCGGTAAGAAAAAACCTAGACAGTACAGAAGACATTATTATATTTGCGAGAATGTCGTTTGTAAACAAATTTTAAAGATTGTCTATTTGTAGAGTAAGTCCAAACACTAGTTCTCAAATAATATCTTTATTTAATTATTACACGCTTACGCCTATGCCTAAGCTTACGTTCTCGCTCTGTGCCTGAGGGGTGACGACTGGCCGCCACATACGGATTTCGCTGTTTAGGCAAAATGCGTTAGTGTGCGGCAATGTGTCGCTACATTAACCTCCCCCTTTTTGAAAAAAAAAAAATTTTTTCAAAACTTAAAACATTTCAGTCAAGGTTAAAACATTAAAATTATATTGACTTAAAACAGTGCACAAGTAACAACCAACGGCGAGTACTCTGCTGATAAGCTGAAACATGATCTACTCTACCTACGTACAGGCGAGTTGCAACTTATTAAAAACAAAACTACACAACTTGAAATGTTCTAATTACAATTGTCATTCAGGCACAGTAAAAATTACAAATAAAATTTCTTCAATACAGTATGGTACATTTATATAATTAATATTTTGTATAAAAATAAAATCACTGGGTAAAATTAAAAACACAAAACCAAAAAATATTTGAATGGACTGGAATTATATTGAACGTGAACATTAATACCATTCTTCAGCACTTAATACATCCACATCAGTACTGTGTCCTGTTTCTGTGGCACATGGCTTGTAAAGCCTCTCTATGTACTATGTAAAAGATGCGCTAACCGGTCATTTTGCCATAATTATCCAGTGGCAAACAGCACGAAGTGCCTCTCTGCGAGCGGTTTATGTGCTATGGTCATTAAGTCCTATATAAAAAAATATTATCAGAAACTAAAAATATAAAATAAGACACAATAAAATAATAACACACAATAAAAAAACTGTTCACTACAATAAAAAAAAATAAAAACATAACACAATAAAAATAAAAACATTACACAATATCCATAGAGAATCAAACCTCCAACCTTTACCATGAGCACTTTAGCAGTATGAACAAAAAGTTATAGGTAGGATATATAATTACTATTCTCAGGAAATATAACAAAATGATGACGTTTACATATTAAAACGTACTGGTGGTCGTACGACTCGACCGCTTTGAGTTTTTTTACATGAAGTAGAATTACTAGATGGACTCAAAGTGTTGTCGGTTATTACGTTACCGTTATTTCTAGAAACTTCAACGTTAGCGGCTTTGGAATTAAATGTGCTACATTGTTCGTTCAGGATATACGCTGGTTTGAGACGATCTATAGAAACATTGATACATCTATTAGGAAGTTGTATTTTGTAAACCTTGCTACCTCTACTTAGAACTCGGTACGGACCGTCATATGGCGGTTGTAAAGGTTTACGAACTGCATCTGTCCTTATAAACACAAAATCGCATGACTTCAAATCTGAATGAATAAACAACGTTCGTTGATCGTGTTGTTTTACAGGTACGGCTCGTGTTTTACGTATCCTATCCCGTAACTCTTGTACTAAAGTATGAGGGTCTGAAGCTTCTGATTTTGATGAAACAAAAAATTCACCAGGTAACCTTAAAGTGCATCCGTATGTCAGTTCAGCGGCGCTAAGCTTAGAATCACTACGCAAAGTAGTTCGGAGTCCCAACAACACAGTCGACAACTCATCTACCCAAGACGTAGAATCTAAACGAGCACGGAGCGCTACTTTGAGACTTCTATGCCATCTCTCTATCGCTCCATTACTCTGTGGGTGATAAGGCGAGCTTCTAATCCTATGTATACCCATGCATTTCATTAACTCAGAAAACAGATTACTCTCGAATTGGCGTCCCTGGTCAGAAGTTAAAAACTTACAAATTCCGAACCTAGTAATCCATCCGTCGTAAATTACCTTTGCTACGGTCTCTGCGGTAATATCTTTAATAGGAAATGCTTCCGGCCAGTGAGTACAACGATCTATTACAGTTAGTAAATACCTATATCCATCCGACGTCGTCGGTAAAGGTCCTACAATATCAGTATGAATGTGTTCAAAACGTCCCGCTAATGGAAATTGTCCTAAAAACGATACAGTATGACGTTGAACCTTTGATCTCTGACATTTTATACATGTTTTAGCCCAACCATTAACATCTTTATTCATACCTGGCCAGAAAAATCTCTGAGATACAAGTTTACGAGTAGTATTAATTCCAGGATGACTCAAATTATGTGCTAGATTGAATGCTAACTTTCTGTATTTTTCAGGTAAATAAGGTCTGATATTTTCCGTGGACGTTTCGCAATAAATTCCGATTGCACAGTTAGGTATATTAAGTTTTTTAATAAACACATTGCTATCCGACACTGACTTCCACTTTGCTAAGTAAGCATCATCATGGGCAGCAGCGACTTCTGCGAAATCTAACATAGTGGGACATGTTATTGTTTCAACCCGACTTAGCGAATCAGCAACAATGTTATCACCACCAGCGAGGTACCTAATGTCCGTGGTAAATTCACTGATGTACATTAACTGCCTAGTCCTACGAGGCGTTTCTTTATCGCTAACGACTCTTGAAAAAGCAAAAGTTAAGGGCTTGTGATCTGTGAAGATGATAAGCTCTCTTCCTTCAAAAGCGCTTCTAAAATGCATGACCGCTAAGTATATTGCCAATAACTCACGATCATAAGTACTATATTTTACCTGCGCATCCGTGAGTTTACGTGAAAAATATCCTAACGGTTTCCAATTACCTTTAACCGATTGTTGTAATACTGCTCCTACACATGTATTTGATGCATCAGTCATTAACGCCAAAGGTATATTAGGTAAAGGATAAGATAATGTCGCGGCTGATTGTAAACTTTCTTTAAGCTTCGTTAGCCTTGTCAGTCCAGTCAATTTTAGATTTATCGTTCTTTTTCGATCCTTTAATGTATTGATTCAGTTCAGCTTGATAAGAAATTGCATTTGGCATATGTGGTCGGTAAAAATTAACCATACCAATAAAACGTCTTAGTTCGATAACCGTTTTAGGTCTAGGGTACTCAATAATAGCTTTAACTTTATCGATTGCTGGCCTTATACCTTCTACGGTAACTTCGTGTCCTAAAAACTCGATGTGTTCCTGTCCAAATGAACATTTCCCTAAGTTTATCGTAATTCCAAATTCATTTAAACGTTTAAACAAGACTTGTAAATGTTGTTCGTGTTTAATCTTGGTTTCACTAGCTACGATTACGTCATCGATATAACAGAATATAAATTCAGAACTTGGCTCAAACGTTCCGTCCTCTCTTTCGATACCTAATCCTTGCAAAACAGTATTATTCATAAAACGCTGAAAAGTCTGTGCGGCATTACGAAGACCAAAAGCCATTCTAGGAAAGTCGAATAAACCAAAGGGCGTGATTATGGCGGTTTTTTCAATGTCTTCCGGTGCTACCGGTATACAATGATAAGCCCTATTAACATCAATTTTGCTAAAAATGCGTTTTCCAGACAAAATATAAGTAAAATCGTGCAAACGTGGAATCGGGTATCTATCAGGCTTCGTAACGGCATTTAACTGGCGGTAATCCCCACATGGACGAATTTCTCCATTTTTCTTCGGAACAACATGTAATGGACTAGCCCATGGACTTTTCGAAGGCCTGCAAATACCTAATTCCTGCATAATACGAAACTCTTCAATTACTTTTTTGTACCGATCGGGAGGCAGCGGGCGCGCCTTCGCATGCACCGGTGGCCCGGTCGTCTCTATATGATGGAAAACTGAATGCTTAGGAGTGTCCCTAAAAGAAACTGGTTTAGTTATGTCGGGATACTTAGACAAAAGGTTAAAATAAGGATGTGTCTCATCCAAAGTGTTCAAGGTAGGTTGTTTACAATTTACAACTGAACCTATTATATTAATATTAGTTACTTCGTCAACTAATCTCCGGTTACTTAAGTCAACTAATAGTTTATGGTAAATTAAAAAATCCGCCCCTAAAATAGGTTGGTTTACGTCTGCCAAAATAAATGTCCATCGGAACGCTCTTCTTAATTTTAAATCTAAAACAAGAGTTTTAACACCAAATGTTCGTATTTCCGTACCATTTGCGGCGTAAAGTTTATAACCGGCACTATTATCACTATTAAGACTATTTTTACGATAGGGAAGCACAGAAACATTTGCACCCGTGTCTATCAAAAAACGTAACCCTGTACTTCGATCTGTAACACTTAGACGGTTATTACTCACAGTTTGCGTACAGGCTCCCGTCGCAGACTGTACCTCCATTAGTTTCCCTCCTTCTTCCAGCTGCATGGCGGCACGCACTTGTGCGCGTTATCCTTGAAACGGAAATGGTAAAAACACTGCCAATCTGGTTTCCTCGCAGATGATGATGATGATGATGATGTCCTTGGAGTATCATTCGATCTTCCTCTACTACGACTACGGCCGCGAAATGCTGCTTGCCGTGCATTACGCTGTAATCCATCGATCCGCTTGTCGATACGTTTGATCTCATTAATTAACGCGGTTGTGTCTAACGAGCTATTCTGGGATGCTGGCTTCGTTTTCACCTCCGATATAAAAGGAGTAACGCCTTGCGTCTCTATCACTTTATCCGCGATCTTGGCTAAAACTGTTAAGTCGCTAGTTTCAGCCACCGTTATAATGCCTCTTACACCTGCCGGTAAATGACTTTGCCATAGTATTTTTAGTGTTTCGTCCGGAATCTTGGAGCGGGCTAAATCGCGCATCCGTCTTAATAACTGAGACGGCCGCATATCTCCCAGCTCCATTTCGCTTATTAATTTTTGCACCTGTCTTGTCTCCGACTCTTCATAAATGGTGAGTAGCCTTTCCTTGAGAATGTCGTATTTTCTTGAAGCCGGTGGATTCATCAATATATCTGTTACCTGTTGTATGACTTCTTTATTTAGTTTCGTTATAACTAAATTATATTTCACGTCGTCTGACATCTTTTGTGGAGATAAAATAGCCTCGGCCTGCAAAAACCATAGTCTCGGCTGGTCCACCCAAAATTCGGGCACCCGAGACGTAACTGTAATTGCGGCTAAATCCGTCTTTTCTTCCTTAACGCTCGGTACTGGGCTAGGTGATGGCGGCACCGCGGCGGGATTCGCCATGGGTGGCGCGGCGGCCTGGCCGGGCGTCGGAGTATGCAACATCACTCACAACACTATTTATTTTATTATAGAAAAATGTCCAAACGTATTATAATATCCACTGACACAGAGCGAGCACAAGTGAATCGTCACCTTGAAAATTGCGGGGTCACCACTTTAAAGATTGTCTATTTGTAGAGTAAGTCCAAACACTAGTTCTCAAATAATATCTTTATTTAATTATTACACGCTTACGCCTATGCCTAAGCTTACGTTCTCGCTCTGTGCCTGAGGGGTGACGACTGGCCGCCACATACGGATTTCGCTGTTTAGGCAAAATGCGTTAGTGTGCGGCAATGTGTCGCTACAAAATGTTTTTGAAAACTTTTCAAATATCGTCTAAAAAAGTTGACATATGTTTGAACAAAAAGCGACTAGATGAAACTTACAACGACAAGAGGGGTCGAAAACAAGGTGGTTGGAATAAGACCCCTGAAGAAGATATAGATTTTGTTAGAAATGTCATTAATTCCCTCCCAAAATACGAATCTCATTACAGAAGAGAACGAAACAATGGCACGCAATATTTAAAACTAGGTATGACTGTGCAAAAAATTTATGACATCTATCTTACAGAATTCAAAAAAAAGTACGGCAACGAGAAAAAATATGTCTCTTTTGCTACCTTGAAGCGTGTATTTTATTCGAATTTCAATCTCCGCTGTAAATCCTTGAAGAAGGATACTTGCAAAAAATGCGATTCATTAGCCATTGAGATTAAGAAGTGTAGTATTCCAGAAGAAAAAGAGCTGTTGATCCAGCAAAGAGATATTCATCAAATGAGAGCGGAAGATCTTCGAAAGCAAATGTCTCAAGACTTAGCACGTGCTAAAACAGATCCCGAATTTGAATGTCTTACCTACGATCTCGAAAAAACGTTACCTTTGCCCCGTATACCCATTAACATAGTATTTTATAAGCGTCAGTTATGGGTTTATAACGCTGGGATCCACGTTGGCTCTAACGATCAAGGAAGATGCAATATCTGGGTTGAAGGGGAAGCCGGACGAGGAGCCCAAGAAGTGGGCTCGTGCCTCATTAAGTTTGTTAAGAACTATCTGAGGGATGGCGTAAAGAATTTAGTTCTATGGAGCGACAGCTGCGGGGGACAAAACAGAAATATTAAGATAATCCTCATGCTAAAAACTATACTTAACAGCCACGCACATCTTGAGACGATAACGTTTAAGTATTTAGAAAGTGGCCATTCCTTCTTACCTAATGACACTGACTTCAGCAAGATTGAATGTGAGCTTAAGCATCATGAGCGAATATACACTGCAGAAGAATACATGAATATCATGAAAATTTGCAAAAGGAAAAACCCCCTTCAAGTCACAAGGATGAAAACACAGGATTATTTAAGTAGCAAAAAAATTGAGAAAAAAATAGTTAATCGGAAAATATGCAGTAACAAAGTTAAAGTGAACTGGTTAAAAACCAAACAAATTTTAATAAAAAAAGAAGAGCCGTATTTTGTAACCATGACGTCAGAGAATGGAGATATGCAAAAGCTGGATTTGTCGAAAAAAATCAAAGGGGTTACAGCCCAACTTTCAGAAGAAGATTTTGAAGTTCTGTGGCCCCAGGGAAAAGCCATTCCTCAAGCAAAGCTCGAAGATCTCAGATCTATGTACAATTTAATACCCGATGACTGTCAAGAATTTTATAATACCCTTAAGGGAAGCAATTCTATCAACGAGGATGTTGATGGATACGGGCCATCTCTTGATTTTGACTTGGAGGATGACGGAAATTAATTACGCTCATTCTTGTCACGCATTTTTTCTATTTTAAAATGTTGTTGATTGTGTTTTATACATTATTTTGTTAGCTTAAGGATTAAAGTCAATACACATACAATTTTTGAAGTGAAAACTTCTTTAGCGGCGCTGGGTGGGTAAAAACTTTCAAACTCGCGTCAGGGTCACGTGACGTTGATCGAAAGCGTAAGATCGAGGGAAAGGGAGAGGAACTAGTATCTCCCACTCTTTCTACCGTGCCCGAGTGTGCTGACTCTGTTTAGGCGGCACAGGGCGCTTGCGCGAATGTGTCTGTGTCATTGTGATTGTCATTGTCATTATGACGTCTGTGGTTATATTTTTATGTGAAAACTTAGAAGTGAAAACACAACGTTAATATTGAAGTTTTCACTTCTGCCGGCACTCCCGGAGTGTTACCTTTTTTTTTTTTTTATTATAAACCTTTTTTAAAGTTTTGTTACTTATTTTCTTGTTGAAGGGTAGTTTTGAGTCAATTCTGGGAAAACAAAAATATTAAACCAGTCTTTACAAACTTAAGTTTAATTGTAAGGACTCAACCCACATTCAACTTAATATTTCTAAATCTATTGTAAAATATATTACTTTAAAGCAGGTGAATTCAAATATAAACTATCTTCTTAATAATTACGGAGAAAACATTTGAAAAATCTTGCTATTCACAGATAAATTACAGCCGAAACATCAAACGCGAATATCTCAAAAGTGACTTATTGTGGATTGAGTCCTTTCTGCTTAACTACGTCCATATAATGTATAAGTTTAAGATAAAACAAGAGTTTAATAAAAATGAAACAGTACTATCTTTACTACTTTTACTACTACTACTTTACTGGCCTCGCGGCGTCTGTCAGTCTCGCTCGTCTCATTTGTCGTCTGATCTTTGAACATGGAGGGCGTGTGCGATAGAAAAAAGAACAATGCATGGGCAATTATTTGCGCCCAAGTAATTGAGAACTTTGATGAAAAACCAGTTCAAGAAAAAAATCAAGTCGGTAAGTAAAAAAGTCAGTCATTTTACACGCACATTTATTAAGTTTATGTCATATTATAAAGTCACACAGATATTTATTGATTTATATCATATTCCATTGCCAATCTAGTTTGCCTTCCTCGCTCACAAAGTAATTAGCAAATTCTTCACGGATTGTTGTTAACATAGGTCCACCTGGACGAACTTGCTGGGTTGAATGTATTATAGAATGAGGAAGACCCTCAAACGTATCCTCTAATTTATTTCCATCTCGTTGTTTTACGTAGTTGTGAAGAACACATGATGATTTACTATATCCACTGCGAAATCAACACTGACGTTAAGTAGTCTATGAAAGATCCGCCATTTATTAGCTAATATGCCAAACGTGCATTCAATATATCGCCTCGCACGGGATAACCGATAGTTAAAAATTAATTTTTTCTCTGCTAAATTCTTGCCACCATATGGACGCATTAAATTTTCCTGCAAGCTGAACGCTTCATCCCCAATAAACACATTCGGTAATAAAGGTCCATTTTGTGATATTGTAGAAGGTGGATATATTTAACTTTTTTTCTTGTAACATTTTATATAGACAACTCTCTTCGAAAATAGTCGAGTCAGCGTGCCTTCCATATGAGCCTATATCCACGAAAGTGAACATATAATTACTATCACATACTGCTAAAGTATTATCGAAAAATAATTTTTATAGTTATTATAGGGGAACAGAGGGTAATGGGAGCCAGAGGGTAATAGGAGCGGTGCGACTAGAGACAAAACTACTGCTCTTATTGACTCGGTTGCCACTCGGGCGCCTTCAGCACGCTGCGATCGTGTTTGTTTGCGTCGCTAGATTCGCCAGTGCCACGTGTTTTGTGACGATGGACGGTTTTCCATTCTTTGTTCCGTCATTATAAAAAAATCAAAATTTCATACGTTAGGTATGTGTGAAGTTAAACTTTTTTTGTCATTTAAACCTGTTTTATATTATAGCTAATATCATCAATTTTGAGTATCTGTACGCATAACTTCGTTAACGGCTAAATTCAATTTAACATATTATTTTATTTCAAAATGGTGGTAGTCGGGTAATCAGAGCGCATTTAAACGTGACCGCATAACAATTAATTATAAAGTTAACTTTAAAGTTAATTGATAAACGGTCACATTTATATTAAAATTTGTATGAATAAGTGAGATTTCAGACATAAAAAAATTTGAAGCTAATTTAATAATTAAGTAGCTCCCATTACACATATGGGAATTTATAGGCTCTTATTTCCCGCAAAGTGGGGTAATGAGAGCGATTCTGTTTTTTTCTTTAAAGTTTATCTGTGGCCAAATAACCAGTAGTATAACGCTAACGCTATGATTTACTGATAGTCGAATGAGTAAGGATTAAGTTTGTAATAAAAAGATTCCATAATAGGCAAAGATTTGACTTTTATGGGTTTTTTTCCTTAGTAGGCTCCAATTCCCCCCGTCTCCCCTAATATGACGATCCACTTTGCGCGGGTTTTATTATTCTTATATGTTTGCCATCAACGGCACCGAGGCAGTTCGGAAACTTAGCAGTTTTTTTGAAACCATTTATTATGTCTTTCCATTTATCTTCAGTTAGTTGTTCCATACACATATCCTTCATATGTATCCATATATTTCTGCAAACATCCCTCACTATCTTACCTATTGTTGTTGATGCTATTCTAAAACTATATTGCAAATCCATAAATGTACATCCAGTTGCCAAATACCTGTAAAAACATATTTTTCAATCAATCAATTATACTAATAAATATTCTTTTGTTGTTACAGCCATGTTAATACAGAAAAAATGGAAAACATTAAGAGATGGGTACACCAGATACGCTAAAAAAATTAAACCAAAGAGTGGTCAGCAGCCCTCAACATTCGGCCATATGCATATTATCAGCAGATGTCTTTTTTAAAGGCAATAATAGAAGATAGACCCGACAAAACAAACAGTTTACAAGAAAGTGAGCACGCTGAAATTACGTCCGAAGAAAGCGAAAATCGTCAAAATAAAATAAACAAAGAAAGAAACAAAAGAAAATTAACTACTACAATCACAGATGAGAACGTCTTAATTGAAAAATTATCCAAACGCTTCGATGAAAAATCGCAGAATTCGCGCATTGATAAACAATGAAGATGAAGATAAATTGTTTTTATTATCATTAGTAAGCGAATTTAAAAAAATTAATGAGCAGTATAAATTAGATGCTAAGACAGAAATACTTAACGTAATGAAATACTTTAAAGGGATGACAAATCACACATATCCTTCGAGTTATGGTGACAGGGGATATTCATCACAATATTCATCGTTTAATGATTACCGAGGACAATGGGGTTATAATACAGGCCCCTCAACCTCTACATCAGTGCCTGGCCCCTCTAGATCAGCGTCTGGCCCCTCAACATCAGTGGCTGATGACCAAAATTCTCAATTTGAAGACCTTTCATCATCTTCAGTAATGTCCGATGATGTCATTGCCAATATTTTTAATGAATAAAAATTTAAATAATTACTAGGTATATATTTTTCAAACCTCAATGTTACTGCTAGTCTTTCTTCTGGTTGGATACTTCTCCTCATAATTGTGTCTTCACGTTTAATTTTTGATTTTAGTTTATTATTCAATTCATCAAACGAAGTGATGGACATTCTAAAATAGTTGAAAAATTTTTCTTCATCACTTCTAAGTTCCATAAACAAATGATGGAATTGTCCATGTTGTTCTCTTAATTCCAAAATTGGATGAACCCAAAATTTTCTCTTTTGACGTCGCCGCCGTCGTCGTCTCCGCTTGAGCAGAAGCAGCAAAAGCAGTGCTTCCTCGTCAGAATCCATGACTCGACTGTGGTATAAAATCAACTGCTCGAGCGGTTGGTAGCGTAGCTCGAGCAGCCAACAACCGACCGCTCGAGCAGTCGTCGCCGACCGCTCGAGCGGTCCGTGTACGTCGCTCAGCCGCTAACTTCTCGAGCAGTCCGTGTGCGGCCGCCCATACTTTACAAATTTTAAACACAGTGTCTATATATTTTTTTTAATTAACATTTACTTAAAATTTCACCTCAACTATTTTAGCACATATCCACATAATTGTAGTTTGTGTTTGGGCCGCTCTGGTTCTGATGGCCTCAAATATTGATTTTCCTGGACAGACTCGGCAGAACGAGTAATACCAGTAAATATAATAAGAAGTTCGTTTATTTATTTCTCGGAACAGACCACGGCAGAACGAGTAATAACCAGTAACATAAAATAAGAAGCTCATTTATTTTTTTTCAGGCCGACTCGGCAGAACGATTATCATTAGTAAAATAGCAGATTACAGTGAACTCACTTACATATGCTAAAATCGCACTAAGAGTAATTTTCTTGCAGCTTATTTTCTTAATCCCCGAACGGGATCGACAGAACGAGTAATGTAGACTTCTATTCAAAATAAGCAAATTACACGTTAACTTACAGGTTATTTGCTGAATTGCACGACGAGTATATGATTCGATGTACATTTATTGACTTTCCCGGACAGACTCTGCAGAACGAGTAATACAATTCCATTCCAGTAAATAAAATAAGAAAAACATTTATTTATTTCTCGGACAGACCTCGACAGAACGAGTAATAACAGTAAATAAGATAAAATAATTTATTTATTTATTTCTCAGACACACCTCGGCAAAACGAGTAATACCAGTAAATAAAATAAGAAGTTTTTTTATTTATTTCTCAGACAGATTTGGCAGAACGAGTAATACCAGTAAATAAAATGAGAAATTTATTTATTAATACATATCTCAGACGGACTCGGCAGAACGAGTAACAATTTTTTTTAAAACCTTAGTTTTATTTGCTAAAATTGAACTAAAAAAAAGTTATCTTGATGTAAATTTGTTGACTTTCTCCGAACAGACTCGGCAGAACGAGTAATACCAGTAAATAAAATCATTTAAATTAATCACTGAAACTGTAACTGCAACAAGATGAGTAAGTTTACTCAATTTTTTTACTTCTCCATACGGACTTGGCAGAACAAGTCATATAAGCATTGATAGAAGATACTAAGCAATACAATTGAGTAAGTCAAATTATATAGTTATTGATGATAAATACCAATATTTGTAGATTTACAACACAAAGTTTGATTACTGGAGATTGATTCCACAATCCACAGAGACAGAGCTATTACGAAAGAGAGCATACAAAATAAAAGGGAATTTTGCATCTAATCGAGATGATGCACGGATAAAAGTTAATAGCTGTAGGAAGACTTGATGTAGCGTAAACAGATGATTTAGGTAATCTATAAGTATTATACTTCCAACTTACGGTCTATTTTATAAAAAGTTAGCACTGACTTGAAGTACTGATTACCATACGTGTAATGATGACTTAAAGTCAACGCTAACTTTTTATAAGATAGGAGGTTAGCTTATAATAATATTAGTATAGGTAAGAATATTTATGTTTTAGCTCGAAAACGCTCGATAAATCTCAAATTAACTCAAATAAGATTTATCAAGCGTTTCCAACCAGACACGTAAAGGTAAATCGTTTTATTAATTACATTATTATACATCAAATCACAATTTAAATGTACAATCAATAAAATATACACATATTTACAAACTAATATAAAGATAATTTTGAACATGTATGAACTATTTAAAACTCTTGTGCAACCGAATTGTAAATATTTTCTAGTAAATATAAACATATATAGAATACTTAAATTTCTTAAATATCAAGTGTAGTATCTGTCTGAGAGTAAGGGCTATATTTCACCGGGACGCCATGGCGGCGCAACCAGTCGCCGCGACCAACAAAATGTACACAGCTCTATAGAGAGTTACTCACCAGTACCCCAAGTACGAGTTTGTGCACACACGGATCGCAGAGACGCAATCGCCGAGCGCCACCGATTTCGTATGGAGATCAAAGCAGCGCCCCTAGCGGATTTATTGAGAGGCTTGGATTTCCATACAAATTTGGTGGCTCTCGGCGATTGCGTCTCTGCGATCCGTGTGTGCACAAACTCGTACTTGGGGTACTGGTGTCCGTTTGGTTGCGCGACCAAACGTACATTTTGTTGGTAGCGGCGACTGGTTGCGCCGCCATTGTGTCCCGGTGAAATATAGCCCTAAATGATATTAGCCAAGTTATCATGAAATTATAGAAAAAACTTATTGCACTATGGGAACATCGCAAAGATATCAAATTTCCAAAAGTTTTCATTAACTTTTGGAAATATGGTATCTTTGTTATCTTAGTTTTAATACATTTTTATTGACACGTTTACAATCGTAGAAAGTCAACTTGGTTATAAAAGTGACATTTTGAAAATATTTAT
Source organism: Ecliptopera silaceata (assembly GCA_932527185.1). NCBI lineage: Eukaryota > Metazoa > Arthropoda > Insecta > Lepidoptera > Geometridae > Ecliptopera > Ecliptopera silaceata. The sequence continues at coordinate 2,244,008 of OW052210.1, forward strand.
TTTAAGAAAAATATAATTATTTTGACATTCATGGTTCATCATTCATCTGTTTGTAATAAATAACAACCATTTTACTTTAAAAAATAATTTAAAATACCCTTACAGTATCATCATCATCATCAACCTATATCAGCCCACTGCTGGACGTAGGTACAGTATTAACAAAATAGAAATAAATTATTTCGCAAAATAATGAAAACTAATATTTTTTTATAAAATATAATACTTCTTCAGATGCGATTAAACAATAAGGCATTTACATATAATTCAGAAAAACGCTGTATGGCTCTGAGACATTTTTTAAATGGAATAATAATACCATTCTTTAAGCTTAGTCGGTCTTATTCTTATCCACAGAAAGACGATATTATTACGCGCGGAGAGTTAACGAGATAATTACTGATTTATAAATTACGAAATCACATAAGCTATCTTCGACATTTCATATTTAACGTTTTGTATTTTTAAGTTCTATTTTTTGTAATGAACTTTGTGTTGTGTGTTTACCAAATAAACTTATCTATCAATCTACTTAAAAAAGTAAAAATAGAACATGTTTTCTATGCTATAACTATTTAAATATAGGCTCTTATTCGTTTTCTGTAATATTACAGGTACATTTTAACATGTTATTTTCAACGAAATTATCCAAATAAATATACATTTTAGTAATATGAGCAATTATTTTTATATTGTGATACAAATACTCGCGAGAGTATATCGAAAGATTTTGATTTTAATTGGAATTGTAAATCGAAAAGATCGCGGTTCTACGCCAACTAGAATCGAGTTTCTATGTAATTGCCAATATGGTCCCAATACAGAACGATTGTATGAAACACATGGATGCTTTTGTACAGTATATACCAACATTCAAACCATTAAATGGCGCAATGGAAGCACAAAACACAATTTAGATGCCAAACAATAACTTTAACACTAATCTAGCAATATATTACACAAATCACTTTTGCAGTTTAGATGAATCAAATAAATCATAAATTACATTGAGTGCAGTTCTGCGCAACTAACAATGAATCACATCTTTGATTCTTTAAAACTGTGACAAAGTAACTACGCCAAGGCTTACTAGATACTAATTAATACAAATTTTGAGAATACATTATAGTTTGACGAAGATATTTGTAGCCCATATCCTATCCTGTAAACGCGAAAGTTAGTATGGATAGATGGAAGAATGTTTTACTGTCACGCAAAAACTTAGTGGGTTTGAATGAAACTTTACAATAATGTAGTTTATACATCAGAATAACATAGGTTATAATTTATGAATGTATTGTGTAATCAACCTCACCAAAAAAAAATGGTTGTCTGTAAAGTCTGTTTACTGACGATAGTTGAACGTGACAACGTCAAGGCCGATTGTGCTTCTTTGTCGCTCCTTCCGCGCTCTCGCTTGCACTTCAAGCCTTACATGGAACGCCTCAGAGCGAGGTAACGCCGCATGTTTTTTCGTGCGTGCAGCCGGCTCTATCGAATTATAAGACGTTGTCACGTCAAAAAAAATGTGTATAGACAAACTGACTGAGCTAAAATGCGCTTCAAAATAATAGAACTAAGATTGTTTTAATTACTGTTTCAGAACATGTTCTTAATTAAATAACCCAGTGATCCATATAAACGTTATAAATACTTTTAATAAGTATTTCAGCATCCCGGCATGTTTGTGTTGAGATGCATTTGTTCCCCGAGCTCCGTGGGTATTGTCAAACGATGCCGTAAAGCGAACGATGCTATAACTCGAGCCACCTGAAACAATAATTATGGATAAATATAAATAAATACCAAAGTAACGTAGCTTGGTTTTCAGTATTAAAGGGATATTTACCATGATTTTTGAGTTTGATTATTTCCCGATATTCGTGAAATTCGACCCGTGATCATGGCGCATGCAACTGTGCCGAAATATCGGAAAATAATCAAACTCAAAAATCATGGTATATATCCCGTTCATAATGAAAACTATGTTCAAAACCATGATAGTTTCAAATATTATATAACGTAGCTTGTGGAATCAATTGGGAAGTATACCATATCACCCATATTGGGGATGCTAGAACAATGCTGCCACCAACCCAAAGTCCTTCTCCGTTACTTTAAGGTGATACGTCTCGCTCCAGCGGGAAATTCAATTTTTTTTAGGGTTTTTTTTTATTGTGGCTGAACTGTATCTTTTACTACTTTAAGTTACTTTGCAAACATAAACAATAATTTTCTGTGTAACCCTGTATCAATATTTGAGATTAGTTCTATAGTATTAACTTACTAAATTATAAAAAGTGTTTAAACAGTTTCAGGATAATCATTTAGGTTTGTATAAAAACATGAAAAAGCTGTAGTTTACGTTTCTCTAAAAAAAAACATCCTGTATATTGAATTGAGTATCTTACCTCTCCCGGAGTATCTTCGTGTACTGCATGACCGCATCGTGCCAGCACTTGCATTTGAAACTTGCCTGAAACACAGATACACATCACAAACGTGACAAAACCCAACACAAAGCCTCTTTTTCTGTTTATTAAATACTAGAAGTACGCCCCGGCTTCGCACGGGTAGCCTATATAAAAAATATCATTATAATATAGCCTATGTTCAGCGCAGATAATGTAGCTTCACAACAGTGAAAGAATTTTTGAAATTGGTCCAGTAGTTTCGGAGCCTATTCGATGCAAACAAACAAACAATCAAATCTTTCCTCTTTATAATATTTATTTATTATTTATTTTATTTATTTATTTATTTCATCCTTACATCTATCTTTACAGGATATTAGTTTAGAAAACAAGGTATAAATATAATAAATAGTTCATTTGACTAGAAGGTAGATTTTATTTAAGATACTAAGAATTAGCTTACCTTGCATCTGTCCAACCGTCAGTTCTCTATCAAGTCCATCAATGGAAGCTAGCAGTAATAACCTCGGAGCAGCTACTGACAGGAACAATGATGAAAGTCCTTTGAACCAGCCCGACCAGTGCCTTTCTGTTTTAGATAGGTCTATCCGCCATTTGTACCTGCCGGCAACACTGATTTTATTATGTAGCTGAAAGTAAATCAGCTCATAATATTTGAAACTATCACGGTTTTGAACATAGATTTCTTTGTGCATCTATATTTCTACCATGATATATATGAGTTAAACCCGTGATCAATTATGCTGAAATATCGGGAAATAAAAATTAATTCTGCTCGCTTTAATTTTGTACTAAATTCTGGATTCTGCCAATATAAATCTATACCTTAGTCCGAATTGGATCGAACGCTTTTAACAATAAGAAAATGATTAAGATCTAAAATATATAAGTAACAGAGTTTCAAAAATACATAACCAATTACTTTTTGCAACTCTGTTAATAAAAAGTAGCAATTTACTTCTAAAGTATATGACTGTTTTGATTTCTACCAAAGCTAATGAGGATCTTATTATGAAAGAACCAAAACCAAAAGACTACATTTATGATGACTTGTTACTGGAAGGTAGAGTACTTACTTCATCGCCCCACAGTTGTCTCCAGCCGGTTTCAGGAATGTGTCTGGTTCCTCTCCCTCTTCCGCGATGGAATCTGCGCGAGAGTGAGCGAGAGGGGAGGTCGGCTCTTCGCACACGTAGTTTTCAACCTCGTTGATGGCTAGGGCTCCAGACTCACAGCTGAGATAAGAAATTTGTAAATGAAGTTTTGATTTTGAGTGTGTAGTTTGTTTTAAGGGATAAAATAAACCAATTTCGATTCAGTTTATGGGACTTTTAAAGGGGGTTAATTTTTAAAGAGATAATTTTTGAAGGAAATCATTTTTTATACTGTATCACAGAGACTATTGTCACATTGATAAACAACACAGTTGAATATTATATATGCTAAACTTTTATCTAGATTCTTTGCAGATTTCTAACCTGATAGAGGTATTTTTTTTTAATTTTGAATATTATGCTATGGGTTAACGACATAATTATAACATACAACTTACTTTAGTATCTGACTAGGCATTGAAACCTTCGCAGAGTCTACATTCCTCACTTGCCCGCTTCTGACACTGTAAGCATAAAATATTTGAATGTTTATGGATGTGTATGTGATATATGTATACTTAAAAGCCATTTTTTGAGATAATATGTAATAATCTTTTCTTGAATAATCAGATCCAAACTCTGACTGCTAATATGAGCCTTGAAGCTTTTTCACTAATTGAATGGTGAGGTTATTAAAATGATTTCGAAGCAAATTCAGTCATTTGGAAATATGTAAAGACTTTTTTATTAAACAATTTGAACTGACACAGAACTTTCAAAGTATAAATCTAATTATTTGTTGGACTAAATCTAATATGATTCAAAGTACCTCATGAAAAAATCTGATTCACAAAATTGAAACGTATGAAATAAAATGAAATGATATGTCGTGTATTTGACGACGTGCACCACCTCTTGATGGATTGTGACAAATATAAAATAGGCAGAGTCTCATTGATTAGTAGGTTAAATTTGAATTTTGAATAGATACGACGTAGTATGTTTATACATATTTTAAACGAACCTATCTCAGATGCAGCAGAATTGCTCGTCAACATGTTTTTATGTAAATAATAGTACCTAGTGATATTTTATAATAGTTAGTTGTTTTTTGTTGTAATTAGTCTTTAGTTGCAATGGGGCTGGCATACCATGTTTGGTAAAAGTCCCAAAAACAAAAATTGTATAAAAGAAGTAAGTGGAAAAGTTTGGGAGGCCTTTGCCCAGCAGTGGGACGATTTAGGCTAGTATAATAAGTGATTCAAGGTTCTTACCACCACTCTATAGCATGTTCTATGCTTTTGAAATGTGTTGGTCGACCGCGCAGGAAACTTTGCATGCTTGTTAGAGCTTCCATAGCAGTGCCTGAAATAAATGTATGTGAACACTGTTTCTTGTTTTATGCTGAAGCTGTGAAGGAGTAGTGTTTATTCACCAAACCTTTATTATTATTGCTTCATAAAAGCTGAAAGTTTTCCTGTCCAATACCTTACTATTAATAAACACTACTACCAACTAGAACAATCCTCAATTATGATGTTTGGATCATGAAACATAAGACACTTAGCAATGAGGGTTTTCTATATTTTTTCTGCCACTAGGCGGCGCTACGTAGGTGTCAGGTCCAAACATCTGTCAATTATCACAGAGTCGTAGATACTAGACATAAATTATTGAAAAAAATTAAAGGAATGATTTTAAGAATAAATAAACCAAAAAATATATACTAAGAGAATTACAATGAGGGTTTTTTGAAATGATCTACGTGAGATGGCAGAACTGTAGCGTCAGGTCCAATCTGTCTGGACTGTCAAAATACATACAAAAATTGTAGCGCCGCCTAGTGGCAGAAAAAGTATAGAAAACCCTCATTGTTCAATAATAAAATAAAACAGAAAACTGTGATAAATAAGACAGATTTCGTTATTTGGTACACAACACAGGTACATCAAATATGTAGTAATAAACTCTGAAACTAAACACAAATAGGTAGGTAAGATACAAAACAACAATATAAATGTCATAATACCTTCAACCACATCAATAACAGCGATTCCTTGCAAGCAGTGCTCAAGAGAAGGCAGATGGGCCGTTCTCACAGCAATAGCCCCGCCCATGGAGTGTCCAACTAGGATCAGCGGTGGAATCTCTCCTCCAAACAGCTTATGGATCACTTGTTCCACATCCCTATAAGATTTTAAAAACATTAAAAACTATTTACACTTTTGAAAATAAGATTTGTGAGTTGCGTCATCTAAAGCTAGCCTATTTTTTAAGCTATTGCATAGCTTCTATCGCGGGTCTTTAGCGTGTAGACCGAATCCAAAAATTCCGTAACTAAATTCATCCAGCAAAAAATGCTATTTAAAAGCTTTACCCCAGCAGTCCCCGAGTGCCACACGTCTTATTATTTCTCTTCTTACTTGAATTGATAAAAATATGTATCCTATTTACTAAATTAAAGTACTAAGTTAAATACTCACTGGACAAGCGTGTCAGCCCCGAGATCGTCATCATCATTTGTTTTGGTTTCCCCGTGCCCGCGGACATCTATAGATACCACCTGACAATGGATCATGCTTGTTATTTCTTCCTGAAAATGAAAATAGGTTAATGAATAGGTAAAATAAAATATATAGCTTAAGACTTTATTTTGAGGAACAAAACATTTGATTGTATAGTTCATTAAATAATGCACACATCTCTAGTCCCAAACTAAGCAAAGTTTGTATGGGAACTAGATTGCTGATATAACACTTATCCACGTTTTTTATTTCATTGCATGTGTTAAGCAAAAAATAGCTGGTATTGCTTTGTACTGAAAAATAAACCATATAAAATAATAATACGGTCTGAATGTACATTTTGTAAATACTGTATAGTCGTAAGTTTGTTTGTGAATAAAGATAATTTGCTAAAGATATACTTATAAAATTGGGTCAACTTTTAAGTGGCAGGTTAAACAACCATGCCTCTCTGAATACAAATGTGGAAACCACCACGTACTGAGCTTTAGCTTACTGCAAATAACGCCCAGCTCAGCCCGGAATATCCTCCACCATGTAGCGTGACGATCCGAGGCCTGTCCGGGTGATCGGGCTCCGGAGACATGTAAACCCTGAAGGTTCCGCCATTGGTCTCCACGTCCACACTCTTCTCGAAATACTGCTTCCAAGGAACAGGTGAGTAGTCTTTGCGACGGCTGCCACCAAACGGCGCCAATCTACGAGACAGTACATAGTTAGCGCCAAACATCAAACGCATCAAAAATAAGTCTAGTAATGGATCTATACCAGTAATCAAAGTTGTAGCGCGAGATTTTACTTCAACCTTTTGTAATTCGGATTGATTGGAATATCAGTGAACAAATATGTGTTATTTTTATTTACTTACTTGGAAATGCCGGATGTTTTAGGACATCGAGGTGGTAATTTGGTCTTCATAATACTTTTTTGTAGGGCAGACATATTTAAATCTATAATGTAATAGCTCTATGTTACTTTATTTCGGAGAAAGTTGATTATATTCTAGAAACGCAAGCTATGAAACGCCGACATTTTGTTTTGTTTGGTGTTTTTTTTTCGGCAAAGAAAAGGATCGATTCAGAACAACTGACATGCAACAAAATTACAATAAATCGATTAAAACAGCTAGAAAAATTAACTGCAACACTGGTAAAAAAAGTCATAGATAATCTGTGCATATTTGTCACATCTGTTATAAAAAAGTATTTTATTTTATTTTAGTACAAATAAAATGGAAATGTTCTGTCTATGTAGGATTTTGTTCTGATGAATCGAAAAACAAACCATCACCTTTTATTAGTCTAATTACAATCTTTAGGCAGGTCAGCAGTCGCTATGGACTTTCGGGTAATATGCCGAATTTGTCTGGAATCCAACAAACAAACGTGTGATCTTTTCAGCAGCTATTATCTAAAAAGAAATATTCTATTCTCTGAAATGCTATCAAGTTGTACTAAACTTAAGGTAATATTACAATACAGGGCATATCAAATTTATCAATTAATTGCATACTTTTAAAGTTAAATAAACCAAAACACTTTGATTTTAGCCTAACACACAAGACGGCTTACCACGACTCATTTGTAAAGAGTGCACGAAGCAGCTCAAACGCGCGTACACCTTCAACCTACTTTGCGAAGAAAGTAACAAAACCCTTAACAGCTACCTCAGATCCACACAAAGTGACCACAACAAATGTAACAACAATGGTGATCTAGTAAAAGACGAACATAGCGTAAAGGAAGAAGATTGCAAGAATGAAAGTATTGAATTTGAGGTTGATGAGATCCTTGATCAGGATGATGGTGAAGCTATCAAAGATGATATTAAACTTGGTGAGTGCATACATAATCCATTCCTTGCAAAATTAGCTGCAACATTCTACAGTAAAATGGATGTTGATATGCAATGTATTTCAAATATGTGACTGTTTTTATACACATAAGATTGTCACATTTATTTGTGCTTAATTAAAACTTTATGAGCCTGCCATTACTTTTGAGGGAGTAGGCTTATTCCCAGCAGTGGGCTGATATAGGCTACCTATTCTAATTCTAAGTGGGGGAATGAGATCTGCACAGATGTCCCGCAATGGGGTGTATTTTGCATTGTCCCCCTGCTAACCTCACCCCAGCCAGCACAACTAGGCTACCTATATTGATGATGATGATCTGCCATTCTGGAAGAGATCACTCTTAGCAATAAGGTCACTAACAGTACTGTAAAATTAATCTTATAATTAATCTAATCTTTTGTGGAGAACATCTGTTTTTGTGTGCACTATTTATCTATCATTATATCTGTTCTGTTTTGTAATTAATTTTATTTCATTTTCATTTATGAGAGCTGTGAATTTTGTTACACAATAAATAAATTATAGATACATCTATTGGATTCTTATAAGGTTTAGGTTTAATATTCTTTATTTCTCATAAAATTTCTAAAATAAATCACTTACTGAGAAACATGATACAATCTTATTAAATAATTATCTTATACATAAGAAAGATTTTAATAACTATTTATATTATTAATATTTCAGAGCCTAACTACAATGATATCAGCTTCTGGGATGCAGATGACAACATACTACTTGGTGATATCAAACTTAACCCCGAAGGTACATAATACTCCTTACCTATACCAAATCTTTACAAATACAATATTGTATACGGAAGGAACCGGGCCATAAGTTTCTTGCCCGTTCTTCTTGGCTCTGGTTTCGTGGAACTGGCACCTAGAATCAGCTAGTATGTAAGACAATTCTAAATGATCCTTGTGATTTTACTGAATAAAGAAATTTTGACTTTGACTTTGAATAATCATATTGCCATATGGCATGTAACAGGCGTCACAGCTCAGTTGGTACTAGTTCTGCTTTCCAAGCTATGGGTTGTGGGTTTGATTCCCACCCAGAGTGAATGTTTGTGTGATGATCATAAATATTTGTTTTGTGTCTGTATGTTTCTTTGTATTTTATTTCTGTATTTACCAAAAACGAATTTATATAGATATATGGCAAGAAATAATTACTTATTTTCCCTGAGGCTTTTAATGATCATATTTTTAATTGCTATACATTTTCCAGATGCTGAAAATGAGACCATCCAGTCAGAAAACTTAGAACCATTGAAGAAAAAAACAGGGAAAAAGCAAAAAGGTAAAGAGGTAACCAAAAAAAAAAAACAAATTTTGATATCTGCACATTAAATTGAAGCATTTATAAAAATAACTCAAAAACTATTGGTAAGATTTTAAAGTATGCATTATTCTAATATCTATTGGTTTTGATTGAGAAACTCAATTTTATCTAAAAACTAAACAGACTAATTGTTTGTAACTCTGTAGCAATATGCATTTATTCTGCCAGTATTTTCATTAAAATTTGATTTGCATGTGATTTTTTTTCCACATGGGATATTTATATATTTTTTTTATGTTTAAAGTGGATCCGGACCAAGCTAAAGACAAGACCCCCCATCAGTGTGATATATGCGGCAAGTTGGTAACAAGCCGCAGTAATCTGAAGTCCCACAAACTGTCACATACAGATCTACGACCGTTTCCCTGTACAGAATGCCCTGCTACATTTAGGTAAGCCTTGCATCCAGTAGTGAGTAAAATCTAACAAAAATGTGCAAACTTTGCTCATTTTTACTTGTTCAAACTTAAATTATGAAATAAAATAACTCCTTATTGACAAACTTATGGCTATTATGACGACGGATGTGGCGCGGTGGGCGATTGTCCGCCTGCGTCGCGGAGGTTGCGGGATCGATTCCCGCCTTGGCAAATATTTATTCCGGGTGTTCTGGGTATTTTATAGGTATACTTAATAAAAAATATATAAAAAATATATACCTAATGTATTGTATTAAGTATGTCAGTCTTCTAGTACCCATAACACAAGCTCTGCTTAGCTTGGGGCTAGATGATGTTGTGTGGATTGTCCAGCATTATTTATTTATTTGTGGTTTCAGAGCACACAGCGCTTTATTCCAGCATCGTAGAATACATACGGGCGAGAAGCCGTACCACTGCGAGTACTGCCCCAAACAGTTCAGTCGGAGGTCCGGTCTCATCAACCATATACGGATGCATACGGGTAAATATCACATCCCACCAGCCAATCAGGGACCTTCATGGAAATTGTTTTCCAGTCTCTGATTGGTCGAATCTTGGGATGTAAGATTCGCCTTAGGCGAATGCTACACGCAAGATCCATATTGTGATCCGTCAATATATGTATATACTATCGGATTACGCTATTTATTGACGTGTAGGGTAATGTATTGACGGATCACAATATACATAACATACAAAAACCAAGATACATAAGTAAATCGATTTGTTTTATTTATTTGCAAATAAACAGTTTGATTTTGAGTTTAAATATCATGATAATTATCACAATATTTATTGACGTGTAGCGTTCGCCTTTGACTATTCATCTGATGATCTATACCAGTAAATAAATAAATAAATAATGCTGGACAATCCACACAACATCATCTAGCCCCAAGCTAAGCAGAGCTTGTGTTATGGGTACTAGAAGACTGACATACATAATACAATACATTACATAGATAGATATTTTTATTATACATATAAAATACCCAGAACACCCGGAATAAATATTTGCAGATCGTACAAACATTTATCCCAAGGCGGGAATCGAACCCGCAACCTCAGCGTCGCAGGCGGACCTTCACCCACCGCGCCACATCGGTCGTCAAATGTGTGTGATGAACATAAATATTGGTTCTGTGTATGGGTGTTACTATGTATTCACAAAAAAAATATGTAAGTGTACATCTATACTAATAATAAAAAGAGGTAAAGTTTGTATATTTGTTCAATTGTAAGGGGTAATCTCGGGATCTACTGAACCGATTTTAAAAATTCTTTCACTAATAGAAAGCCACATTATTGCTGAGTGTCATAGGCTATATTATGCCCAACGAAGTGGGCACGGGTCAGCTAGTATTCTATAAAATTGTAATTATTTTCAGGCGAGAAACACTTCAGTTGCAGCGTTTGTTACAAAGCATTTGTTCAGAGCGCTCAGCTCTCTATACATATGAAGCGGCATAACGGTGACAAGCCATTTTTGTGTCAAGATTGTGGGAAAGGTAACATTTATAACAAACTTGTATTTCAATATTATAAATAAATAATGCTGGACAATCCACACAACATCATGTAGCCCCAAGCTAAGCAGAGCTTGCGTTATGGGAACTAGAAGACTGACATACTTAATACAATACATAGATAGATATTTTTTATTATACATATAAAATATCTATCGAATGGGCGAACGTTCGCCTGCGACGCGGAGGTTGCGTTTTCGATTTCCGCCTTGGGATAAATGTTTGTACGATTTGCAGCAAATATTTATTCCGGGTGTTCTGGGTATTTTATATGTATAATAAAAAATATCTACGGAATCTATGTAATGTAGGTATATCTGTCTTCTAGTACCCATAACACAATCTCTGCTTAGCTTGAGGCTAGATGATGTTGTGTGGATTGTCCAGCATTATTTATTTATTTAGGCATGATGTTACAATGATTTATTATTTTTTATGTTCCAGGGTTCCCAATAAAGGCAGACTTGCGGGTTCATATGAGGACCCATAACGGAGAGAAACCATATTCTTGCCATCTCTGCACCAAGACATTCGCCAACTCCGGCAACCTGTCCATGCATATACGGATACATAAGAAAGAAATTAGGTAAATATATTTTACTAGCTTCTTCTTCTTATCGTGTCGATGCTACAACTGTATTTTGTTGTAGCATCGTGTTGGAAAGATTAGCCAGACTAGACACTGCTTTACCGTGCCTAGCTGTTACCGGTGTGCGCCACGAGGAGGCTCTTTCCATGCACCCCATTCCATTTTACTAGCTGACCCGTGCCCACTTCGTTGGGCATAATTCGACCGTTTTTTCTCCAGTTCACTTTGCAAAACGGACTACCACGTAAAAGCCTTTTTATTTTTATGTTTTTTATATGTGGTGGTGCAATGTGGCAAAGTTGCAATGTGGCTTTCTATCGGTGAAAGTTTTTTTTAAATTACCCCTTACTATTTAAGAAATATATAAACACACAAACTTTACTTCTTTATAATATTAGTATAGGTAAACTATACTATGGATGTAGAAGTAGAGGGAGGCCAAAGAAAAGATGGATGGACGGTGTGAATGATGACATGTGTAAGAAAGGTGTGAGCATCGAGATGACGTCTGATAAGAGTGGAAGAAGAAGACGTGTTGTACCGACCCCACATAATGTGGGACAAGGGTAGGAAGATGATGATGATGATGACAAGAACTATATTCTATTTTCCTTATCATTTGTTACAGATATAACTGTAAAGAATGCCAACGCGGCTTCGTAACGCCAAGCTCTTACAGTGTACACCTCAAACGTCATAAAGGACAGCGCGATTATCATTGTGAATGCGGCAAAACATTCTACACATCGTCCGCATTAAAACAACATAAGGTAGTACACACTGGAGAGAAAAAATACCAATGCAAAATCTGCGATAGGAAGTTCACACAAACTAGTCATCTTAGCAGACATTGTAAGAAGGATCACGCTAAAAGCAATCCTATTTCTCATGACTTTAAGGGTCTCTCTGATGGTAAACCGTTTGGGTTGATAAATGCTATTGGATCTAATTCTCCGGTTAAGTGTGAAGGGCTCGTGTAGTTGGAATATATTTTGTTTTACCTATTAGTACAAATATCAGTCACTATTATGTATTTCTAAATATATTCTGATTTTAATCTGTGGAATAACAAAATACTCTATTAGAGTCCCCGCAGACTGCAGACTTTTTTGGTCGGCCTCTTATTAGTATGAAGACTGAATCACTGTAATGTGCACATCTTCATACTGATTAAGAAGCCGACCAAACTATCGGCCGATAAAAAGTCTGCAGTTTGCAAGGGCCCTTAACATGCTGGTTTGAAAGTTAACATTGCAAATATTTTGTGTTGCATTTGTTTTTGTATGTAAATTATTTTACTATTTTATTGGTTTTACCTCTTTTAAGAACCACTATGGTGTTAGGGGTGTTGCTCTGGAACTTCTGTCTTCTTATTTAAGCAACAGAATTCAAAGAGTTGACGTAAATGGGAAACGTTCTCCGGGATCTGTGGTGAAAATGGGTGTACCACAAGGATCAATACTAGGACCGTTTTTGTTTCTAGTTTACATCAATGATCTACCACGAGTAGTTAAAGATGATCACGAGATTGTACTGTTTGCAGATGACACTTCACTTTTGTTCAAATTGGAACGACGACAAACAAATTATGACGACGTGAACAATACAATCTCAAAAGTTGTAAACTGGTTCAATGTAAACAACTTATTATTAAACGAAAAAAAAACTAAATGTATACGATTTGTTTTACCAAATGTCACACAATCGCTAGCTAATGTCAAAATTAAAGATGTAAACATAGATCTAGTGGACACCACAGTGTTTTTAGGAATAACCTTAGATAATAAACTTCAATGGGGCCCACACATAGACAAATTATCGAAAAAGCTTAGTTCTGCAGCATATGCAGTCAAAAAGATCCGCTTCCTTACAGACGTGGACACAGCTAGACTAGTTTATTTCAGCTACTTTCATAGCATTATGTCATATGGCATTTTGTTGTGGGGGAATGCTGCAGATGTAAATACCGTATTTGTGTTGCAGAAGCGAGCTATTCGTGCAATCTATAACATGGGTCCCAGAGAATCGCTACGAAATAAATTTAAGGAAATAAACATAATGACAGTGCCTTGTCAGTACATTTACGAAAACTTAATGTATGTTCGAAAAAATATTAATCTTTTTGCTAAAAAAAGCGACAATCATAATGTTAACACAAGAAATAAGGATAAACTCGCTGTTCCCATTACTAGGCTCACCAAAGTAAATAAATCTTTTAAAGGGCAATGTGTACGCTTCTATAACATAGTCCCAAGCTATGTTTGTCAATTGCCGATTGGCAAGTTCAAAAACGTAATAAAACGAAAACTCTTATCAAAAGCATATTATAAAATATCTGACTATTTAGAAGACAAGCAAGCTTGGGACGAACTAGCTCCAACTTTGTTAAACAATTGTAAGAAGGATCATATGAAAAAAACGCTAGAATCCAGGTCTAGTTTCTTGCCAGTTCTTCTAGACACTGGTCGCGACGAACTGGCGCCTAGAATCATCTAGTATGTAAGACGTTTCAAAGTGATCCTTGTGATTTTATTGAATAAATGATTTTGAAGTTTGAAGTTTGAAGTGTTATTTAATTAATGTTTTAATTTATTTCTGATTGTTTTAATCATAGAATTTAGGTACAACAGCTTACTGCTGCTAGAGACTCACTTGAGTTATAATTTTTCATAATTGATTATCTTATTGAGACGTGAGACGGTGATTCAAATTGTTAATTAAAAAGTTACCTACCTATTTATTGAGCAGTGCGGATTACATTGTACTATCATAAGGATTAAATATAAATATTTATGCATTACTGATTTGTTTTATTTTATTAATATAACTTATAAAATACCAAGTCAGGCGATTTTACTGTGACATGACAACTCATTGTTACATAAGTAGGTAATCTGAGAGTAGGTATACTTGAGCCTACACAACGCTATTATTTTTTCAACTAAATCAACTTCATGCAATTCTACTTTTCCATCTCTAAAATCGGGTTCAAAACAAATACGACAATAAAGTTTCTGTAAGAAAATTTATTTCATTCATAGGTGTTTTAATTAAAATACTTTTTACACTTAAACATATAAGAAATTACTTATTATTTGAAGATATTCTTAGATCTTTTATATTTGAATTGCAGTGACTTAAATGATAACAAAAATAAAATAAGAAGCTTATATAAACTAAATAGAATTCTTTTATTTATAACTAACAATTTTATTACAATGTAATTAAATTTTCTATTATTTCGTTAAAATTATTAATTCATTTTAAAGAGAAACTTAATTTATCCCCAAGTCTTAAAAAAATATAAAATAAAACTAAATTCACTAAATAAAATGATACTTATTACAAACAAAGAATTACATTAATATTAAATTCTATTACATTTAAATTACTTACCAAAGTTGACCTAAAACTTTACATTAAAATGTATGGGTGTTTAATTATGAAGATTTACAATGTTAATGTGTATAAAAATAATGTAATACATCATATTATACTTTAATACGTATTGTGCATCATCCAAAACCTGACTTCATTAAACATAGGCATTGTATTTCAGCACCAGTCTAAAACAGTAACTTTTCGTCTCTACATACAAGCCCTGGCTTAGTTAGAGCGAAATGCTACAATTTCTAGACCGAGATCCTCAATCAATACCACATTTTTCTACATTTAAGATGTTACATGTTCGTGACATCTTACAAGACCTTACTGAGTGAAGTTATTAGCTAAGATATTTACGGCCTAAATTATAAAAAATTAGCGCAGACTTGATATTTACCATACGTAATACGACATTCAACGCTAACTTTTTTTATGATAGGGGGTTTATCTTTGAAGGGTGGTTTAACAATGCCTAGGATGACATCACACACCAAAGGTAGAATATTTTAATATTCATATTAGTATTAACGAAGTAGGTTTTGGTTTTATTCTATTTGTCCTCTATAGAACGGTGGGTGATGTTAAGGCTCTGTCTTATTAAATGTCTATTTTAGGTCTATATTGTAATCTTAAAGGGGGATCTCGAAATCTCCATCGAGTGACGTACACAAATTTAAGCGTATGGTCCTTGCCCAGTAGCTCATCGTTGCATAGAATGTCAATCTGGGAAAAAATATATCAGTGAGTCATAGTCATATTTTTAAGCTATTGCATAGCTTCTATCGCGGGCCTTGAGCGTGGAGACCGAATCCAGAAATCGTAATGAAAAAACCTAACGAAAATAACTTAACACTGCGCATGCGTAATCCAGCAAAAAATGCTATGCAATAGCTTTACCGCGGCAGTCCCCGAGTGCCACACGTCTTTTTTTTTTTGTTATTTTTTTGATCAGCAATCAGTTGATGTACTATAGGCAGATGGGTGATATTTTAGATCCAGACACAACAGTGATTTTAGTTCACTTTATATAGGTGATTCTAGGTGCCAGTTTCATGCAACCAGAGCATAAAAGAAATGGCAAGAAACTTTGACCTGATTCTACTGTTTTTTTGTTTTTTCATACAAAGAATTAAATTAGATTCAAAATGAATTGATACAATACTCACTTCTCTATATTTATCCATGCCGTTCAGCACTTTCTTGGCTACAAACTTCTTGAGGTGAGTTATGGTGGCCTGCGCGGAGCATCGGATGAAACTTCTCTTCAGAGTCCGCAGTGAGCTTGATATGCACTCGAGACAGACATTAACCTGTAACACAAGTTGCAAATAAAAAAACATAGCTATAGGTGCTATACTTGGGAGTACTAAATGTCAAAATGAATGCTTGTTACACGAAATAAATTTGCAGTGGGGCCTAATTAATAAATTATTTAGTAAAACGCCTTCATATCGCCTAAATAATACATTATAACACTCAGGACATGACAAAGATCATTGAAATCACACAAATGTATGTCAAAGTTTTAGTACACCCAACTCTGATGCGGCTAACATGATCTACCGATCCATATATGGACTTTTTAGAAATACTGTTTAGGCGGCAATTACCGTGAGGGCACGATGGAATTGGCATAATCGGCCACTGACTAAAGATCCTACAAAATTAGATTAAAAAAAAAAATTGTAGCAAAAACGTATAGTAAGTATATACAACTAGCGGCCCGTCCCGGCTTCGCACGAGACACTTTCCCGCTTTTCTGTTGAATTTTTTCCAGAATTTTCTTTGCTATAAACCTCACAGAGCCCGAGACCTTTCCAACGAATGCAAAACCATGGAAATTGGTTCGTGCGTTCTGGAGTTATATCGTCAGGAAGGAAAGCCCCACTTATTTTTATATAGTAGATTATACATATAATGCAGGGTACAATATACAGACCTGTTCATCTTTCCTGTGACAGTCGGTGTTGTCTGGCTGTTCAGGTTCATCTCCGCCGGGCTTGTCAGCCGCCAGCGCGGCGTCCTTGGGACACGGCAGGCCGCGGGCGCGGTAGAAGTCACGCTCGCGTTTCAACTCATCTACAAACCATTGTTTTTTTAGACATCTCTACTTAAATGCCTTAAGGATTTTTTTTGTTTTTTATATCATAAATGTTAGTAAAGTAAAGTAAAAAAATTCTCTTTTAAATTAGAAAACCAATGGACCACCAGTAATCCCATAAATGTGCATGGTAGTGCAACAGTGTGGACTATAGAGGTAATATGAAGATTACAAGAAAAGTTATGTACCTACTAGACCAAATATTTGTAATCTACTTATTACTGAATACAAAAAACAGACATGCACAGGATTATAAAAAAATATAGTCGATCCAGCGCTTACCGAGGATCTAATATATATTTCGTTCAAATCTTAATTTTAAGTAACTTAAGTTGGTGGCCAACTTTACCACTTGCATCAAGCTTACTGTAAGTAACCAAATCAGTGATGATCCACTGTACTTTTTACTATGAAATCTCAGAAAATATGATTCCCATTAAATACTTACTATCCTGTAGATCAGGCACCAGTTTGTACACAATATCTTGCATGGTTCGGTCGAAGCTGATGTACTGGAGTGGGTGTGACTGGTGAATGACAATGTTGCATGTTGGACAGTTGGTGTTGTTCTCTTCTAGATGTTTCACAAGGCAGCTTTTGCAGACTGAAACATTTTATGGTTATGTTATTGATTTTAGTCTGCGATAAGAAGGCCGAAAAAAAAAGTGGTTGGATTGTGTGAAGGAGGATATGAATGTGAAAGGAGTGGACTCAGAGTTGACGAATGATAGGAGTGGAAGAAAAAGACATGTTGTGCCGACCCCACTTAACGTGGGATAAGGGCAGGGGAATGATGTATGATGATGTTATTGATTTTAGTCTAAAGGTAGAGAATTTACATGTTTTGGGTTATTAGACAGCAGGATTGTAAACTACAGCTTTGTTCAAGCATATTGACTGCTTTTTGAATAGTTACGAAGGTCAGTTTGTCTCAAGAACTGACATGGATAGATATACCATCTACCAATCTGTGTTAGGTAGATACATACCGATTTTATGAAAGTGTAATGTGGGCATAAATATGATTTATTTATTTATTTATTTATTTATTTATTTATTTATTTATTTATTTATTGGGAATCCAACAGCGATTCTACTTAATTATAGGTATACAAGAAATAATGCTTAAAGTATGGCCAATTAGAGGTTTCCTCATCAGATTCTAAAGTAAGCGGAACATTACTATGTACTTAATATAATACTAGGTAAATTGAAAATGTTACAAGCAAAAAGATGTAGAATAAATAAAAAATCTATACATTAATATTTATGTGAAGAACAGCAAGCTATAAGGGGAAACGGGATGGGAAACGGGAAAAGGAAGAAGTGTATGGAATCTACTACATATGTATATGGAATACATATTTTTATTTGTTATATGTTATAATATTTCATACCTATTTGTCGTTTTGAATCATTAATTAATAATTTACTTGTTCGAAGTTTGGAGAGTTTCTATTAGCAGACGTTTAAATTTAAATTTAGTACATATGAAGGGATCTAAGTGTGAGAATTTATTATTATAGGTGTTTACTAATCTGGTTAAAACTGAGTTTTGAGTGAAGTTGGTACGGTGGAATGGGACATGAAATAATGTAGTGTGACGTGTACGTCGTGTAGGTACGTTAAGACATAGATGGCTCAATAGGTCAGGGCAGTCAATTTGACCTGTGACTATGTCGTAGAATAAGAGCATATCTGATACGACACGTCGATCGGAGAGAGATGTTATTTTGTAGTAAGCACAGGCACTGATCACATGATCTTTGTGAATACGTTATAAGAAGTGTCCGGTTGGAATACTTACACGTATGAAGACATTCAGTGACGGTGGTGGCATCAATAAAATATCCACGACAAATTTTACATGTTATGTGGCTGTTGAGTGTTTTCAACTTAATCCTCCTTTCCATTGTCATCCTAAACCTAAAGCGTTTTGAGAAACATTAGCTATAAATAGTTAAAAACCAATAAAACAAAAATTTGAACTGAAAATGCAAAAACACTACAACACAACACAGCACAGGGAAAGAATAAAATTGTGTTTAATGCGTTTTGTTTCGCCAGCATCATCTGTCAAACATACGCAAGTCACTGAATGTTTAGAGGAGAAATAAAACGCAACGAGCTTCTAGTGTTGTACCAAATATTTTACCGTGTTTTTTTATGAATAATCGACTAAAATTGACCTCTATCTCAAATTAATCAATCTGTGCATGAATCTGTCAAACGTCAAACCAAACAAATCTGTATGTTTGTTTGTGTGTGTGCGTGCGTGAAGGAAAAATGAAAATGGACGGCCGCTAGTTTTCCTGTTGGGCACGTGAAGATATTTATTTTATTTATTTAGTAACAGCAGTCCACCGCCAAACTGGGTACCAAAACGGTTGAGAGGTTCCTGAGCCTTGCCGACGACAATTTCGTCGAAGATGTTAACGACGACTTGAGATGTTTTTTGAACGAGGGAAGAGTTGACAGGTAAACAGTTATATTTTTGTTGTTTTCTGATATAAATTGTGATTAAACCTTGTCATTATTGAGCTTTGCGGGAAGGTAAGCTTGTATATTAAGTATGGCCTTCAGTTTTGGCTCGGTAATAGTTGTTTCGATGGAGGTTTTTGTTTCAAGGTTACAGAGAGTCAAGCGCATGTTGAGATGCGAATCGGGATGATACGATACTTTGAGCGTTTGCGTGTGGGAGGTAGAAACCCGTACACGTACGGATACGGAGCCGTTGTTGCGTGAAACATTATTGTTACAGTTAGGTATCTAATTACTTGTTAAAAAATGCTGCCTAGCTCTATGTATTGGCCAACAATAGCTTTTAATTAACAACTTGTTTCCGGCGCGGTTTGATTTTTACGATATTATTGTGAAAATTAGTACTTAATTACTTCTGACATATATTACAAATTTTATTTAAATTGGTATTATTACAATCACCATACACTATATAAAAATCTCTTAGAATCAAGATTTTCGCGCCATATAATCTCAGAAACCTAAACTAAATTTTATTCTGTAAAATCACAAAGATCATTTAGAATCATTTTATATATACCACATTCTACGTGCCAGTTCCCTGCAACCATAGCCTAGATTCTAGGCCCTAGAGGAACAGGCAAGAAACTACACTATGTATTCTACATTACTCCTGCTCTAATCAATTTTAATAATAATAAATACTTGTCCAGGGTACTGGTTTTCCCTCCCGTGAGCAACTACCGTCGGTTCTTGATCCACAAGTGTGTGGAGCAGCTTCAAAGAGACGATCTTGCTACATTCTCTATCGGGCTCTGCGCTGAACGCAGAACTGTTCTATGCTACCAGCATCAGTTGTTAAGGTACTTATTGTTGATTTTCTTTATTTACAACTAAGGAACAATGGTTAAGCTTAAGCTTGTCAATATAAGCTTGGTAGTAGATCTGCCTTCCATATGTGGGTTGTGGATTCAATCCCCACCAAGAACAAATGTTTCTGAGATAAACACTAATGTTTGTTCTGTGTCTGTGTTACTATTAGTATAGTATTAGTATAGTATGTATTTACAAAAAAAAAAATATTCTATCAGAAATCTAGTTCCCATTGTGTAAGCTATGGTTTGGGACTAGAGTGTGATAAAAAAAAGTAAAAAAAATATTTATTTAATACCTAAATCTAATTACAGTCTTGTGTTAGTAAGAAATAAGGCACAAAATTGTGCAAAAGACCTTTTGTTAGATTGAAACATGGAGTTCCTTTAACTAAGCCTAAACTTGTAATGTGATGTGAGAAATGTCTAAATATTTATTTAATACATATCCCTGTATGTTCATTTATCACCTATCTTATAAAAAGTTAGCATTGACTTTATGTCATCATTACATATGGTAATAAATACAACATGTCTGCGTTAACTTTTTATAAGATAGACCGTTAGTATTAAGGTGTACAATAAAGAATTTTCATTCATTCATTCCTTTGTCAGTGATGAAGCTTGTGCCAAACCTACCATGGGATTGACGCAGACAGAACGGGATGATGCCACCATCACACACACTAGTAAGTACCCGACTTATAAAAAAAAAAAAGGTTCTCACAATTACCAAATTCCCATGGTTAATGATTATTATGATCATTAAAAGTATTGGTCAAATATTGTAGTAATTCATCTGTATCAACTATCAAACCAAAAAGCACTATCAAAATCGGTTCAAAATTGGCGCATGAATCGCGTGGATACGCGTACACCTAAAAAAATTAAACTTTATACTAAAGTAAGATCTATGCGTGTTACAGCAATAAAAAAGTAAATTAGGTTAAGAAGGGACTCGAAAAATCAAAATCAATAAAAGTAAAATCAGTAAAATCACAAGAATCGTATAGAATCGTCGTAGGTATATACAGTGAAACTTGGTTAAATGGGACCTGGATAAGTGAGAAACCTCCATAACTGGAACTCATGCTGAGGTCCCAACACTTTGGCACTGAATTACCTCTGTTAGTGGGACGAGGTAAGCCTCTATATCTGGGATTTGTTCTTTCGATTTATCATCATACTTACCTCTATAACTGAGACAGTGAATAAATTTTATATGCATAAACCTCTGTAACTGAGATAACATTGTTTGTTTACTCATTCTTACACGTTATTTTATTTAATTTTATTTTATTTAATTGCACCTCTATAACTGAAATAACCTGTATTCTCATCTCTATTAATGGAACCCTCTGTAAATGAGACAGATATTTATTTATACCTGTATATCTGAGACACTGGGTAAGTGGAATACCTCTATAAGTGAAACGACATTGCAGGTCCCTTGATGTCTCACTTAACCAGGTTTCACTGTACTAGGTGATTCTAGGTGTCAGTTCCACGCAACCAGATATACATACATAGACTAATAGGTGATCTAGCATCTAGCATGATTTCGGTGTTATTAATCAAAATCTGCTTATTTTATTAAACGCCATCAGATTAGTAGAGAACTTCCAGGAATCAGAAACATATTAAGCACTTTAGTTAAGCACATTTTGACGCTTGTCATTATACAAAACTCCAAATCCAAGGACAACCTAGTTGTACTATTTAGCCAGTCAAGACCCATCAGTGACTAAACTCAATTGACACGAAGAAGAAGTGACTAAACGTCCTTCAATGCATCAAAACAAAAGTAAAGTGGATCTGAATTCCAATGACATAACTCTGATGCAAGCACGGTCGGTGCGAGGCCGCTAATGTAGGACGCCAGTGAAAGTAGCACGCGCCATTCTACTCGCTGGAGCTTCGAGCTTGCTATCGGGATTACCCAGTCAGCCTGCAGGGCTTTTTACAATAGTGTATTTTCAACTTGCGGGTCTCGACACCCTAGGGCGGTCGCGAAGCCAAGGGGGGGTCCCAAAAACCACCTCAATAAAAAAATAATAATACTCAAACAAAATGTTAAACAAAAAGTTATAACATTGAAAGCCTCCCCCCCCCCATTGTCACACAATGTCTCACTTCTTTGATCCATTCCCTCCCCCTTAATATTAATTTATGGATGGCCGCTTACATTTTGAACGGTTTCCTAGTACATCTGTCATCTTTTTTCATAAATCTACGGAAAAAGCCCCGAGTTCTTAAAGTCTTTAAAAAATGTTTCACTGAGTACATCCACTAATGACGAATGTCCTGTATTTTCTGAAATACTGCATCACTCTGAAAAGAAAAAAAAGAATGAGAAAAGACAGCTTTCAAATCAGAACACTGCATAAGCGTCAATGCTGTGGCAGAATTTACTCCTTTCGTACCATCTTCGTCTCATGTTACCCTGGTACTAGCACCCTAAAGTTACCGTGCAGAAGTTTTATAAAAAAAGTAAATATAATATACCGATAAGTTACGAGTAATATATGAAAACCAGTATATCTAGTTTAAGAGTTAAGTAAACAGGAAGGTAAGAACATTGATGCACTTTAATTACCTAGATAATTAAAATTTGTACTCTGATTGGAGTATATCATCGGTCTATGATCACGGCTATTGGAAATTTGGTTTGTCTGGTAAATAACAGTAAAAATAATAAAATTTGTATATTGATTTCTTATTTCTGATCAACATGATTTAAAAAGAATAATTTAAGTAACTAAAAGTTCACTCAATAAATATTAGTCCTTTTATTCTACTTCCGTAATGTAGTTTATACACCGGAATAACACATAGCCTATAATTTACAAAGATATTGTCAAAAACATAACGATAGCAAGACGAAGTCACGGGCACCAGCTAGTTAAATAATATAAGTGAAAATATATTTTCAGAAATTTTATAAATTAGAACACAAAATTACAATTTATAATAGTACTTTCCTAGTACTCTTTCACATAAGGCAAGCTTCTTCATTTATTTTCAAACGCTTTCAAACCATCATAACTACATTATGTACGGTTATTTATTAAACTCTGCCTACACTATTGCCTAACTCGTTTCAATGCTCGGAAGGCTTAGTAACCAGTTGTGATAAGTAACCGAGTAAGGTCTAATCCAACTAATGCGATGCAATACAATAAAACCGGACAAGTGCGAGTTGGAATCGCATACGAAGGGTTCTGTAAAAAAAAAAAAGAATTGTGTTAGTCTCCATAGATGCACTTTATTCTGTTTTTTAGTAATAGTGGCAAAAAAAACAATCTGTGATATTTCGCGTTCTCTCTCCCCCCTCTATTTATCTCCCCCCTCCCTTTCTCTCTCTCCCCTCTCTTTCTCCCTCTCTCTCTCTATAATGTTTCATGAGATCCAGACAGTCGAACAGCGGAGTCTCAGTAATAGGGTCCCGTCTTACTCTTTAGATGCGGAACCCTAAAAACGTAGTAGTAGGTAGTTCTATAGCCTGTATTGGTATGGAAACATTCACTGCACTGATGTAATGCTAGGACCAGCATACTTGCTCTATTTCATAGGACATTTTACAAAAATCCACAGATCACAGATCTACAGACAGACTGACAGCGGACTTTCAGTAATAGGGTCCCGTTTTACCCTTTGAGTACGAAACCCTATAAATTATAGGGATGTGAAAGGACTTATTACGGAGACGATGAAAGGGAAGAATATAAATAATTTACGTGTTGAGTCGGCTCCATAACTTTTTTTTAACCCTGATATAGAACGTTAAAAAAAAGTTATGGAGCCGGTGTAGACTGTAAGCAACATACCGTTAGATTTACCAGTAAATTCATACGATACAATAATTGTAAAGTAGTTGTTTGGATGTCCAGTCTTCAATCATATGAACTAGTGAACTAATTTGGATATAACTTGGAATATATGTAGTTCATAGAGTCTGTCAAGCGAAAGATGGCCCTGATAAATCGCGGCAAATTCAAAAACTATTAGTATGGCAATACATTAAATAATAGGATAACTTGGAATTACATAATTTGATACTTTGATATTATTCTAAATAAATATACTTACATAATTTTTGATGATGATTATGAATAAGTAGATGATATACTATTGCCATACTAATAGTTTTTGAATTTGCCGCGATTTATCAGGGCCATCTTTCGCTTGACAGACTCTATTTAGGATTGACATGTAGGGTACATTTAATACCGATAAATAAACTACCGCGGGTAAGAGCAAGTTTTAAATTATGTTAAAACAGCGGGATTTTAATTAAACTTGTTATTAAGTCATGATATAGCCAGTAAGGTATATAATAGTCGTAAAAGTAGTGTAAAATAAATTGGGCAAAAAGTAAAAAGTATAACGAAAAAAAGAGCTTATTAAGTACATCAAACCAACACACTAAATAACTTGACCTCGCATTAATGGGAATTTAAATAACGACATAGGTCATGTTAGGTTAAACACCAAATTCCGTAACACATAGAGCAGGTCTTTCCAAACTAAATGATCTAGGGCCGGTAGATATGACTCAGTACACTGCGGGCCGTAAAAATTTGATAAAAGCTAAATATATGTATTTTATTCCTTTTCCATAAATTAATTCTCATTTACTTACAATTCACACATTACAATCGAACACATTCCGAAACAATAAAATCATTTTTTACGAACATCAAATGGAGAAAAAATTGTTGGCAGAGAAAATTCATCAATTTATTTGGATATACATATATGTAAATGATTAAATATTATTCTCCACAAAAAAAACAATTTCTTTAATTTGAACGGCAGAAATCCATTACACAATTCAATTTATAAATATATAAATTTAAAAGAAGATAATAAACATTTTGCGGGCCGTATGCGACCCCGCGTCGTGGTTTGGACAGCTCTAGTATAAAGTATAATTTTGTAGGATATTTAAAGGTCAGTTGTAAAAGTAGGATTGTTTATAATATGATCGGTTATTTTATTCGCTGATTATTATGAGCAGTATAACTATAGGTAACCCAGAATTATATAACTCGGTTAACAAGATAAGTGGTGAATGTATGCTATTCATAACAAATTCTATTGTTTTGTCAGTTTATGAGAAATAGCCGGTTTTTATTGCCCTGATATAAGTTACCTGTAAAATGTTTTATTTCCAAACCAAAGAATGAATTATATTTTTACTAAAACTACTACGTCAGGAAAAATACACTTAAAGTACTAGTAGTAGCTAATAGATCAGATCCTAATCAAATTTTCAGATTCAATATCTAAAGGAGGATTGAACTCATTTTGATGATTCTTTTTTTTGTTTATAGTGTAAAATACATACAAAAAAAAATAAGTACTCGGTATACTTAGTCGAAGAACCTATTTTTTTGAAGTCAGTTGAAAAATGAAACTGGTACAATATTTTTTTTAGATAAATGGTAATTTTTAATTTATTTATTTTTAATCTTTTTCCAAAAATCTTATAACTAAACCTGTTCTCATTTATTTTGGGTTATAACGGCCTAGAAGTTTAAATAATATTGCATACATATATATTTTTTATTTTTTTTATGCATTATATATTTCCAAGATTATAATTTACTGTAACTAAACTAGGTACGCCTGTAACGCGAAGTGAGATTAGCTTTATTTATTTTGAATTATTAATTATAATTATAAACGTTATCAATAGGATACTGTTATTGTATGATAAATTAATCTTTAATGGGTGCGCCATTGCACGTGTTTTGAAATATCTCTCATTATGTTTCTCTCTGTTCTAGTACATATTTTACAATTCTATCTAAAATTTTTGTCTGTTACCAAACTACTTTTATAAACTAGTTAAGTTTTTTTTATTTTACTATTTGAGTACAGTTTTTTTTATAGTTTTGTTTTCATAAATGATTTGTGTGTATAATACTATGTATTCTATGTATTTATAACAAAGTATTTTATCAGCAATCTAGTTTCCATAGCTTTGCTCAGTTCGGAACCAGATAGCTCTTTTTTTTAACCTAACCTAGCCTATCCTGTCCCACTGCTGGGCAAAGGTCTCCCCCAAAGCCTTCCACCTATCCCGGTCTTTGGCGACACTCCACCAATCCAAAGATTTGTTTATGCTTCAATTTATTGCATTTTACAGGCTGACAATTGAACTTAATCTAAAGGTTTAAAATGACATCAGCGTACTGCATTGCAAATGCATCACAATCCATGTGTGCAACCAAAACGTGGTGACTTTACATAACGTTGTTTCGCAGGCGCTGCGGTGGGAGGTTGCAAGACTGCGCCGGCGCAGCGCCGGTCGCAGCCTCTGGAAAAGATCAGGTACCAAAACACTTCCTACGCCATTTGTCGTTAGGACAGCGACGCGAGCTGACGTGTTATCACCGCTCCCGTGTCTAGTGAATGTTTACTTGTGAGTGCAATAACCGTGTTGCCCTTATAAAGGATTGATATTTGATTCACTGTAAGTTATTATTTTAAATAATAATAGCACGGATAATTAATAGTATTCGTACAAGATAATAATGATAAAAGGTTTGTAAACAATGTGTCCTTGATACTGGTATTGTTAATTCAACTTTATAGTGTTTTTCCTTGTTGGTTTGTGGAGACAGCTGTTTTAATGCGCGGTTAAATCAATATTTGCTATTAAAGCAATCTTTGTTTGAGTAATAAACGTTTCTAAGGTCATCAGCTGCAGAATGCAAGCATTTTTTTAATATTATGGTTGGACAAAGTTTCTTAAAAATAAATATCTTTAGGAGTACTGTCACACTCAGAGTAGTTCGTTAAATGCATTTTAGGTACATCTATTGATATTAATACTAATAACAAACATATCTCTGAGTACGACGTTTAGTTTCATTTCCTAATCTGAGCAAACATTATGATTTATTTCAATAAACTTTTCATACACTATTTCTAGATCAGAAAATGAAAAAGTAAAATTGCGCTCAGACTAGGCCGTGAGCATATTTTATAAGTGTCAATGTTTTGTAATTTATCATAATTCCTTTGTAGTAAGTCCTTTGATGGTTTCTTTGTAGTTCAATGAATGTAAGGTATACAAAATATAGAATTTTTGTCGTAATTCAGGTCAGGAGAGAACATCAGAGAATAATAATAGATATAATATAATAATAAAAATTCTTTATTGAGGACTAATAAATTAATTTAATTACAACTCTTAAAATTAGCCATACAATATGGCGGTCTTATCGCAGAAGGAAGGAAATGAAAAAATAAATGAAAATGCACATGCACATAACATAAGGCTTTTTGCATTTAGGTCTTATCCTGTACAGCATCAATACGACCATCTTTAAGAAAGTGGTGTTTGAGGGAGGAGGCTTTATACCCAGCAGTGGGCTAATACGGGTATATGATGATGATGACGCGCCATTGGCCTTATCTTAAGCACATTTGTCATGATATTTAGTTTAAGATATCTTATCTGAAAATATAACTTGATTAGAACGAGTTTAAACACCTGTATTTAAAAAATACTATCATATTTATATCGCAGTAAATATTTTTGTAGTCTGACAAATAATAATGTGCAAACTGACAGGTGCGACAGGCGTCACAGCTCAGTTGGTAGCTCTGCCTTCCATGCTACGGGTCGTGGGTTCGATTCCCACCCAGAGCAAATGTTTGTGTGATGAGTATATATTTTTTCTGTGTCTGGGTGTTACTATGTATGTTCATCACACAAACATTTGCTCTGGGTGGGAATTGAACCCACGACCCACATGGAAGACAGAGCTACTACGAACTGAACTGTGAAGGCTGTCGTTTAATGTATATTACATCCCCTACATCAGCCAATCAGGGACCTTCATGAATAACGATCGTGTTTCCTAGTCTCTGATTGGTTCAATCTTGTAAGTTATAACCTGTACCCCAAGTACGAGTTTGTACACACACGGATCGCAGAGACGCAATCGCCGAGCGCCACCGATTTTGTATGGAGATCCAAGCAGCGCCCCTAGCGGATTTCTTGAGAGGCTTGGATTTCTATACAAAATCGGTGGTGCTCAAACCGTGTGTGCACAAACTCGTACTTGGGGTACTGTACACTTTGATTGTCACGCGAACCACGTTCTATTTGACACATCTAAATGACATTTGTATCAAAATGTCAATTACTTTGGTCAAAGTGATCGAGTAGCAATGATGTGTGCTATTACATAATTGCCCTTTCTATGGCCACTCGACCACTTTGACCAAAGTGACTGACATTTGATCCAAATGTCAGTTTAATAGGTCATGCTTATGGCCTTACTCTAGCATAGAAAATTTAATATTCTTCGAAGTGTTCATCCTCAAATCTAGTGTACCTAAAGTAATTTATTTTTACAAGCTTTAGGCAATCGCGTATTACTAATTAATTATAAATATTGTTATGTTTGTTTTCTAAAATTATAATTAACTAGCTGACCCGTGCCCACTTCGTTGGGCATAATTCGACCTTTTTTTCTCCGATTAACTTTGCAAAACGGACTACCACGTAAAAGTCTTTTTATTTTTCGGTTTTTTATATAACCTATGACACTTAGCAATAATGTAGCTTTCTATTGGTGAAAGAATTTTTAAAATCGGTTCAGTAGATCCCGAGATTACCCCTTACAATTTAACAAATATACAAACACACAAACTTTACTTCTTTATAATATTACTAGCTGACCCGTGCCCACTTCGTTGGGCATAATTCGACCGTTTTTTCTCCGATTCGCTTTGCAAAACGGACGTAAAAGCCTTTTTATTTATCAGTTTTGTATATAGCCTATGACACTCAGCAACAATGTGGTTTTCTAATGGTGAAAGAATTTTTAAAATCGGTTCAGTAGATCCCGAGATTACCCTTACAATTTAACAAATAAACAAACTTTACTTAGCTATAAGTACTTATAGATTTTACCTGCATTATTCCGCTTGACATTTTTCTATTACTTACATTTTTGAACTCGTGATATCTTTTGAATGGAATGTCCAAATTGAATAATTTAAAAAGTCATATTAAGGTATTGAAACAGTCTTAATTATGAAGAAATTTATTTAGATAAGGATTAATACCAAAGCACAAATAAAGAACCTTTTCTAGGGGCGTCATTTTAATTATATTTTTTCGATATTAAAACACTTATAGTGACATATCTGTAATAGTTAGACATATGCTGTCGCTGACTTTTTTGTGGATGATGATGTGTTCTACAAAATTGTAGTACATGATATCTTTCTATCATTAATAGTTTTCGCAGCGCACGCGATGTAAGGAATTTCTTAGGTATTTTTTTTACACCTTGGGTTACATAATTGAAGTTTTAGTAAAGATCCTTAATGTTTATGAAAATATAATATAGCCTATGACACTCAGCAATAATGTGGCTTTCTATTGGTGAAAGAATTTTTAAAATCGGTTCAGTAGATCCCAAGATTACCCCTTACAATTGAACAAATATACAAACATACAAACTTTACCTCTTTATAATATTAGTATAGATAAGCATGAAATGTCCAATAATGTTAACCAAGTAATTAAGCGCAGACGATTTGCAGACTAAAGGAGCTTTTTATTTTATTTCTTTTGCGCACCGCGTTCTCATATACGCCATTTACTTAAAACTGTGACATAAATTAGTTATTTATCACAATTGCACAGAATGTAACAATGTCTCCACAATTACCAACTCTAATATGGATGTTACAAAATGATTACCAAATTGACTGTCATCGACAAACTGGTTGTGAGACTTGTTAGCCGAAATGTTTGAAAGTATGCCATCCAATGGCCGGCAGTCACCGCGCGGCCTTGCCCTACTTCGTTACGTGAACAATTTTTTACAATTTGATAGCTGCATGTGCATACTTTGTTAATGGTACCTGGTCTATTTTAGTCATTCATTATTACTTTTGTTTATAATTGATAGTTTAGATTTTTTATTGGATAAGCTTAAGGGCGCTAACAACGGAAGTTTAAAATAAGATTCGGATTGTGGAAATTTTTCGAGTGTCAAAATAATAGCCTTTTGTAAAGTCTATTGTAATCTAAAACTCCAAAACTTGTTATATCATTAATCACGTTTTTGGCATACTTTAGTTTGTCTTAACTGTGTTCATTTTATAACTATTAAGTCACGTTTTGTAACTGCACCTGTATGTAGTAACATGTCAGTAAAATGTAGGTAGTTATTACAAAATATATATGAATGACAAAACCATATATGACCGTTTCAGCAATAAATATGGCAGTAGTGATAGTGTGTCAGTAAGCGTTTCACATATTATTATGTACTTCGATAGTATTGTTGACATTATTGTTATTATTTTGTCAACAGAACTGGTTCAACAAAACCTCGTCGTCCAGATCGAGCAGTGTACGTGCCGAGGGCGCTGCGAGGAGCGGAAACCAACCCCACAGAAGAAATCAAAGACACAAACAAACGAACTAACCAAAGCGTTGAGGCAACCAAGTGTCCCAAATCCCCTCTCTCCAAGGACAAATCCGCCCACAGCACCCCCAGAAAATCCATAGACAAAAACTTCTGCAACGTATACACCCCGCCTCACCTCAGGAATCAAAGATCTCACACGGCGCCCAGCATAGAGGACAAGACATCGAGCGATACAAACGAATGTGTGCCTTCAGGCTTCCTAGTGCCAAATAGTGATAGTGCAATACCGTTTAGTGATAATATTGATAATAGTTATAACGACGTTGAAGCCGAGAGTTTTTATATAGGAGATTATTTTGCTAACGGACAGCTTGGGTTCTACACCCCCAATTATTATAGTGAATACGAAAGCAATCGCGAATACTCAGATCGTGCCGATTGGAGGACAAATGAGTCTGAGAAAAACATGGCGGTGAATGAATCGAATCAAAGCAATATTATCGATAACGACTATTTATACAGTAAGGATGAGGATATTGAGAAGAATGAACTGAAACGAGCGTCGCAAGAGATCAATAGGAGTAGTAAGAGGCTTATAAAGCAGAGCTTCCATTCAGATGTGCTAGTCATTTCCGATCCGGAGACGAAGGGAGATTTAGTTGAAAATGCAGAACCTTTGCCCGAGCCAGCCGACGAAATAGAATCTGAACCGGTGCCCAAGATCAGTAAACCTAAGCTTGAAGCTAAAGTCTCCCTAAAACGTGAAGAAAACGATTGGGACGCTGTGTTCGACGAAAGCGGAGAATGCTTGGACCCCTCGTTGCTCGAAGAGCTGACTTCAACAGTGGGCAAAGTGTACATAAGCAAAGCTAAGAATAACTACGATCAGTATCAAACTCGCGGTCAACAATTGCTCAGTGGGCCGTATGATGAGGCGTTTGGGCATGTAGTCGAAGTATACGACTTTCCCAGTGAGTTTAAAACGAACGATTTGCTCTCTTTGTTCAGTGAATACAAGGACACGGGCTTTGAAATCAAATGGGTGGATGATACGCATGCGTTGATTGTCTTCAGCAGCGCTAAGATTGGTGAGTATTCCTTAGTATTAAATTTTTTTGTCTCTTTCCAGCGGTTTCGATACTTATCGCGGTCTTCATCGATACAAACACATATGCATTGTCTTACGATCTTATACGCGCGGTTGTTTCTAAGCAAAGTTTAGCGTTTGATAAATAAATAAAACTTCAGGAACGCTATTTAGCCGCAAATTAAGCAAATCTTGTGGTTGTGCAAACATAGTATAAAATAGTTAATACATATATACCAGTAGATAGCTAATATAAAATATATTTTTATGCCAATACTCGGACACCGAACCAACATTGCGTGCAATATCAAAAATCGCAGCTAAATTTTA
This sequence comes from Ecliptopera silaceata, assembly GCA_932527185.1. NCBI lineage: Eukaryota > Metazoa > Arthropoda > Insecta > Lepidoptera > Geometridae > Ecliptopera > Ecliptopera silaceata. The sequence continues at coordinate 2,276,468 of OW052210.1, forward strand.
ACTAATTACTCAAAAGAAAACTTGTACATATTCTAGCCGTTTTATATGTTGCACTACAAAATGTACGTACTAGATAGGTACGTACTTTCAACTTCATGTAACATTGCATAAGGAAAGCGTAATACCCGATTTAATCGGTAAACAAGTATCGGTTATTTCGATAATCAGTATCTTGGAGTGTGTAATTAGTCATACATCGCTGCTAAATACACCACAGACGTAGAGAACGTAGCCTCACAAAATTGACTACACTGTGCGGCCAATACCTGTCTCTTTTCTGGAGACAACATGAGTGAAAACTACTGGCCGCACGATCGTTCTCTCTCACTCTTTGCCGTCCGTATTTACTTCATACCTGGGGGATGAGCACGAATAAATGTGACAATCGTAAACGTAACGAAACAGTGATGTATTTGAGATACGCTGCACGTCAACACCAGCTGTACTGTCGAACGTTGCAGCGGTAGCGCGCAGTGTGTCTTAAATACGTTAAGTTTACAATTAGTCACATTTATTCATGTTCAGCCCTCTGGAAAGCACAGTCCCTTCTCTAGGTCTCGGAAAACGAGGTCGCTACGAAACTTTTAAGTTACTTTTTATTTATAATAATTAAAGTTTAAACAACACAATACATCAATAGTTCTATCATAGCATCTAAAAATCACTAACGTTTAACATAGTGCTATCTTGATTTACAAAATACTATGGATACTTACATATAAACGCGTTCCATATTATAAATGTAAATATCAATATCACAATATAAATGACGCAGTGTAGATAATGCCTATCTGTTTACAAACTACAAAAAACCTACTAAATTAAGAAATAAAAATGTTAATCCGTCAAAATGACTTCATTGTGTTACAAAGCCAAACCTACTATCATAGTGACGCAAGCGCAATAAGTTTTTGTAACTGAGTGTACGCACTTAACGCCGATTTACACATTGATAAGTACAGTGATGAGTTTAGTTGACTTGCGAGACGTAGAGTGCCTATTTTTAACTTGTTCAATTCTCAAGATGTCAATTCAATATGCTAACATTTAGAATATAATAAAACTTTGGTTATTTCCAAAATTACCTCCCAATATTTGCCTGCACAGTCTTTTGTGAAATTTTATGTCAAATAACGAAAATATAAACAATAGTTTATTTGCAGGTATTGTAGGTAATTTAATACATATCAAATCTACAGAACTGATTAAAAATAGGTATACATGTATGTATATGTATATTACAAATGCTATATCTTAAAATAACCTGATTGTATTAAATGTATTAAAACATCTATTCGTGCGAAGTCGGGAGCCACCAGTCTAGTAAATAAATTATTTATTTCCCTCAAATATGGTACTTAAATATAAGATCTTATCATATATAGTGCCTCACGTTTTACCAAATATTTATATGCAAATCGTAGATTGTTTATTAATCAACCTACAACTTATATATGTATATACATATTTATATTTTATCTAACTAACCACTGCACTTATAAGTGTGTAAATTCTGCTTTACGCATAACACCGTCGTAATTTCCTATTAGCACGCTCATTTTATTGATGCTATAAAATATTTGAAATTCGCTATGCTTTGCGAAATATTATTTAACAGTAGCGGTTGAATCGTGTTAGAAAATAATGATAATTGGTGTCAATGACCTTAGTTTTTTTTTGTTTTATCTCTGTTTTATCTTGGGATAAATGTTTGTACGATCTGCAAATATGTATTCCGGGTGTTCTGGGTGTTTATATGTATAATAAAAAATATCTATCTATGTAATGTATTGTATTAAGTATGTCAGTCTTCTAGTACCCATAACACAAGCTCTGCTTAGCTTGGGGCTAGATGATGTTGTGTAAATTGTCCAGCATTATAAAAAAAATTATTAAAAAAAAAAAATATAATATATATATCTGGGATCTCTACTGCTGGACTAAGCTCAATGACCTCTGATTTACGAAGTAATATGTTGGTGTTACTATGTATTTACAAAAAAATATGTCTATAAGTATTCCATCAGCATTAAAGTTGCCAAAGCTTTGCTTAGTTTGGGACTAGAGTGTCATGTGTGTTGTCCGTGAATATTAATTTATTTATGTCCATAAACATACAATAAACTTTGCGAGAATTGCTTCGCCATTTAAAATGACCGAGAAACCAGTACCATTTCCTATGCTATTAAATAAAGTTCATGAAATATTGCATGTCGAGAACTATCAGGGAAATACTTATCTTATGTTTTTATGGATAAAGTTGATAATGGTTTGGTCAAAGTCTTTCCTACATGATTTAACAACTACCGCTGTGCTCCATCCGTATAGTAATTCAATATACTTAATATACGATCAACCAACCATGTAGACCATCATTTATTTAGTATTTATATTTACTAAATGATGACCGTGGCGTGAATAAAAAAAACTAAGCAAAACTCGTAATATGAGAACTAGAATGCTGATAGAATACTTTTAATTTCAATAGAATACATAGTACCTAACACCCAGACACAGAAAATATTTTTTATGTTCATCACACAAACTCTCACAAACGCTCGGTGGGAATCGAACCCACGACCCAGCTTGGAAGAATATCGATTTATACGGTCGATGAAAAGTCAACAGTATAATTTGCTTTTATAAAATCCTTCCTATCCATTCTTTTTTTTATTTATTCTTGTATTTCTTTACTTAATTCACGTACATAGTTGCAAAAGTGGCTTTAACAGCACAATCGATGCAGTTATCGTAACTTTGCGCAATAGTCTGAGATTGAGACCAAAATCTACAATGAATCTGCACTCTGTTAGGCAACTGCAACATACGAAGTTCCTTGTCTCAGTATTTTATGTGCTTTTTTTTATTTACTTTTAAGAATTAACAAATTCACCTACAGATAAATCCATCTTAAAAATTTGGTTTTTGCTATGAAGCGTAGCTTACGCACTGAATGTACCCAAGTATAGTACCTACTCGTATTATACCTACTTATAAAGGGAAGAAAAAATCAAACGTCATCATCATTATCAACCTATATCAGTCCACTGCTGGACGTAGGTTTATCCCAAGATGCGCAACTGAGTCCGGTCTTTTAGGTCTTCTCAAAATTCAAACGTATTGGTTTTTATTAATAAAGCAAACTAGGAATTGTATTACTTATAGGCTAAAAAACAATATGTAAAAATACCTAATCGAACTACAACAAAAAATAAATTAAATTACACAAAACATTTTACATATTTAACTAATATTCTGTACGATAATACTTATGTAAATAAATACCTAACATATTAATTTAAATAAAACACATCGGCTTGAGAACCTCCTCCATTTTTTTCGTCGGTTAAATATAACTGAAATTCTGGTAACAAATTAAAGATTACTTCAGCAGCACAAGTTATTTACTAAGATTGTAATCTCATCAATAAACTGGGCGCATCGCGGTGGCCTTGGACCAAACACTTTCAATTTCGTTCTGCGTTCCACTTTTCTACAACTGTTTATTCATTCAGGACGCGTTACATTGCTGCCTTGAACTTGAGCTCGTTACCGCGGCTGCTCACAAAACGCTACATGTATTACAAAATGCGAGAGAAGCCACCTCGGCTTTATTATGCTAACCTCGTGCCGGCTGTAGGCTAACGCGTAATGTATTATTTAAATTTTGATTATAATTACGCCATTTCCACGGATTTTTGTATAAAACATCTGTGGAAATAGCTTTTTATTTCCTTATTTTACGCAAACGTAATTTGAATATTAGTTTCAAATTTCATAAATACATTATAATTAATTAATATAATAAATGGTATTAGTTTGTATACAAATTAAGTAGAAGTATCGTGGGTAGTGATTCTGTGAGAACAGCAGATTTCACGGACTTCTTGTGTACTTCTTCTTAATATGCCTCTCAAATATGATAAAATATTCGTATTACATAACGCATACTTACAGCAAGCTTCCCCGTTTCCCTTCATTTTCATCCCAATCGAAAATTAGCTCAAAATAATTTTTACCCAATCTCTAAACTGAGACGCTTCTAAATCTAATTCTAATTCTTGTTGGGGGAATAAGATCTGCACTGACGTCCCGCAATGGGGTGTATTGTGCATTATCCCCCTGCTAACCTCACCCCAGCCAGCCCAACTCCTTAAAGTAGCGGAGAAGGACTTTGGGTTGGTGGCAGCATTGTTCTAGTATCCCCGATGTTGTGGTTGATAGTGATGGTGGTATAAAAGACCCGATTAGTTCCTGTAGTCCAGTTTTGGACCTCACTTCATTTGTAGCAGTGCAATGCAGTAGCACATGCTCTACAGTTTCTTTTTCTTGAAGGCAACCCCGACAGAGGTCACTGTCTGTCGCTCCGATTTTAAGGAGATGGTGGTTAAGATCACAGTGGCCTGTGATGATGCCCACAATCATTCTCAAATCTTCACGTCTTAGTTTAAGCAGCGTTGATGTCGTGTGCCTGTTCATTGTTGGAAGCATTGTTTTTGTGTGTTTGCAGTCCGGTCTGCGCTCCCACAGTTTCTGATGTTCCTGTTGGGAGTGCAGCTTTAGTCTGTTTCTTATCTCTGCCGATGACGGTTTGCAGAGAAGTATGTCGTTTGAGTTTGGTGTTAGTTTTGTTCCTGCTTTCGCTAAAGAATCGCTTCTACGCTCGGTCAAAAATTAGAGAGAAAAAGGACAAACTCGAGTCACCCTGGTCATCGGGGCATTGGGAATGTTGTTGTGTTATTGTGTTGAAAGAATTGGCCAGACTAGACCCTGCGTTACCGGATCTAGCTGTTACCAGAGTGCACCACGTGGAGGTTTCTTTCGCGCACCCCTTTCCGAGTCACCTTAAGAGATTTAGATTTATTCAAATCAAATCAAATTACATTTGCACCAGTTTCGCAATGATTTGCAATTTCCGAGTCAAATCCACGATACAATCGCGTCGTGACCGCGCTCGTACCGCTAAAACAAAATCGATTTTTGTTTGATAAAAAGAAACATTTGTTATTTTGTGAAAATTTCATTTGCCATAACTCGTAGCCCGATGCCCGGATAGTTTATTTATACCGAGATGGTTCAAGCGCTGTCTTTATCTTAACCTAATTTTCGTTTACCTTTACCTGCCTCCTATGAGGCACGGGTAAAGTCGCAATCATGCATTTTTATAAAAGTAAAAAAATCGTTTAATCCCAAGTTTGAGAGTATTGAGACTTCATATTCATAATACTAGTAGCGTAGCTTATTTAAATGATATATAGATTATTTATTGACCTTAAAAATACAAAAATTAAACTAATATAGGTACATTTACCCAACTACGGTAGGTATGGGGATTAACTAGTCTCGCTCTGTGTCGGATGAAATGAAAGTTGCACCTAATATTTATCCCTTCATTCTACTATGTTTTAGAAACGAAAAATTGGTCAATTTCAATCCCAGAACTTTCTAGGAAGCATAGTTGCAGTGAATTGTTGCATCGACTTCCTCCGTGTAATTATTGTGCTAAATGTTTCTTGTAGACTCTGGGAACCTATGAGAATCTCGCTTCCCGCTCAGCAATCTGCATTGAATGGATAATTTAGATATACGACAAGGAACCACGTTAAGGTGATACCTCTCGCTCTAGCAGAAACTGTACAAAACAGTTTCTGCACCTTCCCAGCAAATATAAAGAACCAATCTTAAAATTTGATACAGGGTTACACAGAAAATGATTGTTTATGTTCGCAAAATAGCTTACACTAGTAAAAGATATAACAGTTCAGCCGCAATGCAAAAGAAAACCCAATAAAATTGAATTTCCCGCTATAGAGCGAGAGGTATCACCTTAACTACGGAAAATTTCTGCGACACTTGATAAAAACCAGTTCTACAGTATTTTTCTTGTTGTATCTTTATGACTTTTATTTCCTGTTGTGTTAGCACAGTATTCCTTATTTGTGTGAGGAGAATTTCTTTTAGTAGACTTATTTAAAGTTTTTATTCCTCGGGATTTTTAGTTCAAATTTCTGCGTTCTACGTGACCTAAATAAAAGATTTCAGATTAAGCCATTTTTATGTTGCAAATAAATTTGCTCTGAGTTAAATTGACTTCTCACTATTCACACTCAATGTGATTATCTCGTTATTGTAAGATTTTAATGAATAACAGAAAATCAAGGAAGCTTTAATGAATATAGGTATTTTTGCTCCTTAATTTACGACAGTTGGGGTAGTAGTAATATTCAGGATATATGATTTAATTTTGATTAAAAAGACTAACGGCCGATTTCTCGAAGGATGATCAACGAAAAAATCAAATAATTACTATGTGTCAAACTCGGACCAATCGTGATTTGGGTTTCCAGAAACCGGCCGTTAGTTTAGACAAGCTTAGACAGTTAAATGATCTTTTCAAAGTCTCGGACAGTTGAACTCAAGCGATTCCGTTGTGCCACTTGCTCAGACATTGCGTCATTGCGGCCATTGACTTCCATGCACGTCTTACCGCTAAATGCTGCTCATCCTTTATGCCTTGATCACACGTACCGAGTAAACCGGTGAGACAGTGACGTATTTAAGATACACTGCGCGCTAACGCTGCAACGTTCAACAGTAAAACTGATGTCGACGCGCAGTGTATCTCAAATACGTCACTGTCTCGCCGGTTTACTCGGTACGTGTGATCAAGGCATTAAGCTTTTAAACTTTTGTTGACTATTTTGAAGCATTTTCTTGTGGCTCTTGGCGACATAAGTTCCTGTAGAAGGGCTTATAATGAATAGCTGATCGTTTAACAAAGTGATTATGAGTGATTCAAACATAGAAGTTTCAAGGTCAGAAAAGTATGATTCAAGCGGAGGACGCTCTCCGGTGAGATGGAGCGACAATCTGCTGAATGTAGTGCTAACAATGGATGAGAACTACTCGTTAAAACCTTATATTGGCCGTATTGTATGTTATGTGGATTTTCCTATAAATGAGAAGATCCGAAGACCGGGCTCAGTGGTGCGTCTTAGTCACCTACGTCCAGCGCTGGACTAATATAAGTTTATGATAAGAGAAGTTTATGATGGTTTTGCTTATTTTGGAACTAGAGCGTGTATTCTTTGTATGACGGATATATGACTTTTGTGAATATTTAATTTAAGATAAGCGTTTTAGCATTCTTTCTTTTAAACCTATATAATATAATGATAACACAACTAGTACATATTATAAACTGGTTTATAGTCGCGTCATCGTTCAGATACATGTATATAATATGTACTTTTGTTTTACATAATAGTGTTTTGTCAATACTTAGTTTGTTGGATCACTACGCTCTAACTTACAGACAGACATTACAACCTAAACAGTTGTTTGCTAAGTCTCCAATAAATCGAATAAACTTATTTAAAAAAAAGACGTGTGGCACTCGGGGACTGCCGCGGTAAAGCTATTGCATAGCATTTTTTGCTGGATTACGCATGAGCACTGTTTATTTTCGTTACGGCATTTCTGGATTCGGTCTCCACGCTCAAGGCCCGCGATAAACGCTATGCAATAGATTAAAAAGATTTCAGTTTTTATCTTTGAAATTATGCCAGGGTGATTAATTACGTTATTATGCATTGTTCATTTGTTTGTTCCACTTTTAACATCCGATATTATCCGTACTATTCGTATAGACATGCGATTGGGTAGTGATAGTGAGGCTAGTTAGGAATGTAGGTTGGCGTAGCACGCACACCTATGTCATACACGGAAGGATAGGAACAAAAATAGTGGTATCAGCTTTCCTTTATACCCGGTTTTTTATACCTTTTTTACCTGACCTCTTTCACTCGCAGGAAGAAGGAAGACGCTCTATGTAGCTTTATTTATTGATGGATTAAAAATAATGATGTACATATATAACATTTCAGCTACCGAAGTGCTATCAACCCCTCGTTCCATTGCCAAATGCCGACCGCTCCACGCCGCCACACTGGAGTCCAGGAACAAAGCCAAGAAAAGTGCTGAGTTTCTGCAGCCATATAGGTATAGATTTTTTTAAATAACAAATATTCATGGACGAATCACAATTACCCTCTATCTAGCCACAAACTAATCCAAAGCTATGATAAGTAGGCTTATACCCAGCAGTGGGCTAATACGGGCTGCCTATGATTGATGATATTAATGAAATGTCCATGAATCATCGTCATTCCCCTGCCCTTATCCCACGTTAAGTGGGGTCGGCACAACATGTTTTTTCTTCCACTCACTCCTATCATTCGTCAACTCTGAGTCCACTCCTTTCACATTCATATCCTCTTTCACACCATCCAGCCACTTCTTTTTCGTGCTTTCTCTACAAATGTCCATGAATATTTGAACGAATTTTCTATCGCTCATTGCGAAAAATTAAGACCAAAAGTTCTATCTAACGTGTCGCTACCACTTTTGTTTTTTTTTTTTTTGATATAGTTGTAAGCCGTGCGGCGTGCGCGTATTTCTCTGTCTGTCCCTCTCTCATAGAAAGCAAGCCAGTTATTAAATTAAGAACTTCGTTCCATCCGGGTGTCCATTGTCACCTCTCAAGGTTTTTTATTTGAATTATTTCAGACAACGTCCAGAAACGTGCACTGCTTTAGCCCGACGGCTCGTGTCGGGTGCGCTCGGCGTCAAACTCAGCACGGCGCGACAGGAACGGGCAGAAGAACGAAGGCTCATCACTATAGCTAGAGGTGAACTAACTACATACTAAATACACACTTCATCTAGTTAAGAGTACGATAAAACATCAGTATGTATGTTGGAGCAAACGGATACTGGAGTGGAGACTGGCGAGATGGTGACAATCTGCGGAGTGTAGCTTGCAAAAACTGGATGAGAAGAGACTAAGACCGGGCTCAGTGGCGCGTCTTGGGAGAGACCTACGTCCGGTAGTGGACTGATATAGGTTGATGATGTATGTGGGTAGATCATAATCTTCATCATCATCTTCGTACCCTTGTCCCATGCTATATTTTTTTCTGAAATGCTTTTATATTACTGACTTTATAACTTTTTAAGAGGCAATTAAATTTAAAAAAGAGAGTCCTTTATACGTAACTGAATCAAGTAAAATCAAATTTTATCGCGTATTTTGTTGTTATTTAATTATTCACGACGTTTCGGCTAAGTTTCAATAGCCACCTTGGCAGAAACTACTCTGACTAACGGCCGGTTTCTGGAAACCCAAATCACGATTGATCCGAGTTTGACACATAGTAATTTTTTGATTTTTTCGTTGATCATCGTTCGAGAAACCGGCCGTAAGACTTCTGATCGCGAAAGTTTAAAAAACTAAAGTTAAATCTCCCTTTTGTTTAAAAAGCGTATTATCGTGTTATGTTGTGTTGCAGAAAAGAAGCGTCAGGCCGCGGCGCACAAAGAAGCTGCATGGGACGGATCTCTCGCCAACCAGTCTGTTGACACGTGAGGTAATTAATATTAACGGACATTTCACACATCACGCTCCATAGCTAACTTTTGTTACTATTAAGCAAATTTTCCGTGAGTGATCAATATTTGTACAATCCATTTTGGGGGGATTTGGCGAGACGATCTAGACGGCTTTGAAAAGAAGTGGTGGGAAGAAGCAAAAGAAAGAGAGAAGTGGAGGAATTCGGGGGAGACGTTTGCCCAGCAGTGGGACGAAATAGGCGGAAAAAAAAAACAATATTTAAGAATCATCGAATCGACCTAATTTATGCTACCTCTGTTAGCTGCCACACACAATCGAGAGTTTTGTATAGAAAATTGGGCGTCTCATCAAAATAGAGCTACTTAAATTTGGTTGATAGTAATAATAATGTACCGTGGATCCCGGAAAAATATAAGAACTGCTTAACATGTTTACGCAATTATGAATAAGGCTAAGTGGCATTATATAAAGGGCGTAAATTAATTCGATTTGACGTCACTAGTAAAAGAATGTCTGTAATTTTGTCATTTTGATTCATAATTTGTGAGTTTGATTATTTCCCTGTAAAGTTTTTTGTTCACTAATAAATGTATCTTTTCTTATTTCAGATAAAGTAAGCTGAATGGTGCCCTGGTTTTTAATTTCCGGTGCACAAACAGAAGTCCTACCCTATTGCTCTCAAATAGAATATTTAAATCTACGTACGTTATTTAGTAGTAATGAATATTTTTATAATGATATATTTAGTCGAATATGTCGCTCAAGAGGTTTTGGTCCTTATATCTATGTGTCATAAGATACAATTAGCTTAATACTTCAGTGCCTCTGTCAAGTATATTTAGGAACTTGGAAAGCTCAGTGATAATTTAGACACTTAAAATCCAATATGGCGGCTGTGTCATGTCAATTTACTTTTAACTAATACCGCTCACTCACATATTATGTAAAAAGACTTGGACTGAATTATACAAAGATTTATCTGCCAATCATTACAAAATATCTTAAAATCATTTATTTTTTTAAGTAACATGTATATTTTGTGATTTTTCATGCTTAAGTTTTAAAGCTAACTTATATTATTAGTTTATTTACATAAGTATATTTGTGTTGCATGCCACGATTAACAAAAAGTGACTCAATTTTTTTTTATATTATATATTTTTGTTTTAATTAGTGATCATAAAATTAATAGTATTGTAAATACCAAATATTAGTATGTATGTATATTAAATATTTTTTAGTTTGAGTATATGACGTAGTTTTAAATAAATTAAACGTAAAAACTAATAAATAAGTCTTCCTTGTTATAAAAAAATATAGGAATTTTAAATAATGTTTAAGATTATTTCGCAATATCTTAACTGATAATTCTCACTGTGTTTTAAAGAAGTAATAAATATAATAATTAAAATTAAATACGAATGTTGGTATGTAAGTTTTATAATAAATGAAGTATAGGTACAAATTCTTACTAATATTAGTTTCGTTGTGAGTTTTGTGCCTTTAAATTTCTAGTCTAAATCGTTACTAATTTAGGACCATAAACCTCTTGGCGTCTGTACATTTTACTTAGCTAAATATAATTTAATTTTAATATTGTACAACTGAACACGGTCATGCTTAGAATCGCTTCTAGCTTAAACACCTACCCCCTATCTTTTAAAAGTGAGCGTTGACTTTATGTCATCATTACGTATGGTAAATCAAGTCTGCGCTAACTTTTTATAAGATAGACTGCATATCTTATACATTGAACCTCAATGGTCATAAAAACAGACCTTTATGCTTAAAATTAAATTAAAATTATTTAATTAAATCGGCTGTCATATATTTACAAACAAAATGGTAAGGATTTTGAAAATATACTGTATTAAGTTACAAAACAAGATGGCACCATTAAACGATGCTTTAATTTGTCATAGAAGTTGCGAATTGTAAGTTGTCCCTTAAAACATGCTATGTATGTGTAGACCTTATTCTCTAACAAAACTTACTCAAGCCCTAATCCAGATTTGACATACAAAAAATATATTAAAATATGATATTTATTTCGTAAAAAAGATGAGATGACTAGACAGTACTTTCTTCCTGTCTTTAACTATGTCTATAATTTTGATAGACAATTTTGTCAGTGAGTTATTTATTTTTATAAATAATTGTCTTGATTTTTGTTTAGTTTGGTTTGTGGTTTAAGTATTGTATAAGAAAATAGGCATACATGTTGTAGAAAAAATGCGTCTCAAATGATTCATAATATTTTTATGCATTTTGTACTTCTTGAAGTTGTGAAGCGTTAGATAAATTAAATGTATTTTAGCTAGAATTGAACTCAGGTTTTGACGAGTAAATATTTACTAAAAAAAATGGTTGTCTGTAAAGTCGGTTTACTGACGATAGTTGAACGTGACAACGAACGCAAAGGCCGATTATGCTTCTTTGTCGCTCGTTCCGCGCTCTCGCTTACACTTCATGGAACGCCTCAGAACGCCTCATGAGTCATGTTTTTTCGTGCGTGCAGCCGGCTCTATCGAATTATAAGACGTTGTCACGTTAATAAGTGAGAAATTTCAAAGCAAATTTGTATACAATGTTAATATTTTTTTGCAGCGTCATATTCAACTTATGCAAAATTCGCATTATCTATTTACTGCTATGTTGTCAAAAAGTTTTGATACTTGATCGGAGGACAAAAAATACAACTTTAAAACTCAATAAATTATTTTATTGCATAAAACTATACATTTTTCTTAAATTATATCGGTATAGCTTGAATTCTGAAAAATCATTATTAACGAAGTCACAGGCAAAGTCAATAACACAATAATGCTGGGGCCACATTAGCGGGCTACGGCGAATATTCGTGTTAACGCGATGTATGTGGCCGGGTACATCGTGTCATCGCGTAGTATTGAGACAAGAACATTGCCTATACCCGAACACGATGTTTTTGTCGCGCCAACACGATACGAATATTCGCCCGCTATCCCGCTAATGTAGCCGAAGCATAACAAACAAAAGATTTATAAATTTCTAGAAATTGACAAAAGGTACTGTTTAGCGTAGAATGCTTTCTTTCATAGTCCTGTAACAAAGCCGATAGTACTTTAACTAACTCTTGGTTGTTTTTAGCTAAATATTAGATTATCTCTTGCAATATATCGCATAATTTAGCGTTAGAGATTCTTGGAAAGACCTGACACAATAGTACCCCAAGTACAAGTTTGTGAGTCTGTGCGAGTTTGAATCGGTGGCGATCAACGATCGACGATGCGTACTCAAGCATCGCAGATCGCCGAGCGCTACCGATTTAGAATGGAGATCCAATCAGCTTCCCTAGCAGATTTCTTGAGAAGCTTAGATCTCCATACAAAATCAGTGGCATCCTTTGTCTCTGCGATCCGTGTACAAACTCGTACTTGGGGCACAGTTCATGTTTATTTTAAATGGTTACCAATAAAGTTAGCCAAAGATCTGAAAATGCACCGATAGTGTCTTTAATTATTTGCTTTTATTAATAAAAACCTAACAGGTTATCATATTATTGTATGCACATTTTCAAACTTATTGCATGATTATATATTTTTTTGCAGTTTATTGTATTTGTTTAAATATACCATCAAATATGTATTATCAAACCGTCCATTATAAAACAATAACTTCAATAAAAATATTATATTATATTTTTGTGTTATTTATTTCATTTTACATAATAACTTTTTAATTAATTATAACTTTTACATCTATATTGACAAATATATTTTTACATCATACATATAGCGATGTGTGATCTTCAGTTTTTTTAATATACAGGGTGTAAAAATACTACGTATACTAGAAAAGTGTGTTGACGTTCTGAAATTCGGAATTTCAAACTATAACTATTCAACTTCAAATAAACAAACCCATAAATCATAAGTTAAGTAAAATTAGGATTTTATCGGATTTGCTTCGAATCATCTCAATTTATTTCCATGATAGTATGAAGTTCAGATGATTTTAAGTACTAACTTTATGTTGTAGGTTAGAGATAACATTAATGGGATCTAATGTGTTTGGTTTAAGAAAATAATTATTTTGATTAAATGCTGGTATGACAATTTAGACAGTCAACTTCTAAACTGGTATGAGTCTTTTTACACCCTGTATCAGATTAGAAATGATATTTTATTTCTTCATTCATGAGTAAGGTAGAATAATATAGATAGCTAAATGAAATAGATTAAATAAATAAAATATTTTCTAAAATCGGAATTTATTAAGTTTAGTCGTATGTGGCCTGTCCTTGACGTCTCACTCAATTCGAGGCTCTATCTGTACAAAATAATATTAGGAATACTAGAATATTATTTTTGTATAACATTCATGTTATTATAAATCGATTTACAATAAAGTCTTGTGATTTAATACGAGTTCTTTTATTTATGATGCAAATTTATTAAATACTCCTTTATAATTAGGATTAATATTAATTTACTTACATACAAAAAAAGAAGAGAACCTCCTTTTTTTGGAGTCGGTTGAAAACATATTCAAAAATTACTAGATCTTAATGAAATTCATATGGGGCCAACCAAACAAAAAATATAGTTAGTCTAACCTCGTTTTTAGAGAACCTCGTTTTTAGAAGGCATAAGTACAAGATTCCATGTTCCCATAAGGGAGCGAACGGGAGCTTAAACCCCTAAGCCAAAAAATCGAACATCGCACTAGTCCCATAAACTCAAAATAGGCTCAATATGGAGTTACTCAACACGTGACAAATTCAAGGACGCTTATTGTCTGTACTTACAGGACCGTGACGGAGCTTATTGATTCTAGTAATTAGTGGACTGCGGCAGCATGGTGGTAGCTTAGCCGCCTTTTGTTTGAAGAGGTCTAGGTTCTTGTTAACTTTATTGTAGATGAAATATTTTGTTGGAATGTTTATTTTTAAATTAAATAAATCTATGAAATTAACGAATTTAACAGAATGCCAGGCACTTAAGGCCAGCCAAGTCAGTAGACCTATACTATGTACCAGTTGATTCCTCATTAAAAGAAGAGTTGATAATCTACCAGCACGTAGCAATATACACAGTTTTGACAGATAATTTTCGTATTGAATTTCTACAAAAGCACTTCACCCACTTGCATTGTAGGCGCGGGATATTTCTCAATCGTCTGACCCGCCATTGTCTCAATATTGTTTTCCGGCAAACGGAAATAATAAACAATTAATATAAACATCACTGGGAAAGCCCACTTCCAGTCCAATTCTCCTCCAGACTGCGAATGCACGTCGTTGCTCTCATCACTGAAGCATGAGTGTTCTAATAATATTGTGTTTTATAACCACAACATATGTGACGTCAGAGACTCAAGTGCACCGCGTTGTCATATCGCGGAGATCCAATTCAGACTCCACGACGCCGGTGGAGACAGGCTACGTTTACAAACAAGTGAACAACGACGCTAGAACACTATCCATGTTTGGCAGCGATAAGACGACCAGCGAACCAGTTCTAGAAAACTACAGTGAATTAAAAAACTTCCTCTACCCAATGCATTATCATCCGATTGATTTCACTAAGCGATCATTCAAACCGTACGAGTCTACGATGACAAAGAGGGATTTGGACTATGCGATGGCTAAAGCTGAATCGAAATATAGCACAAACTTCTTACCGTCTAAAATAAAATCCGATTTAATGTACGAGAGACTGAAGTCGGCAATGTACTACCAGCCTGACTACATGAACGAAATGATAGCTCGGTATGACAGCAGGGAATATCACACCGATGATGACGACATCAGATCCAGTTACAGAGGTGTCTACGATAACTGGCCTTCATATCACCACAGTCCTTACGATTACGAACACATTAAAATGAATGCTGAAGTAGAAAAAGCAAAAGACAAACGCTATGCTGTAGATACTGCTAGAGTTATACCAATCCATGAAGACCTTTCCGATGATATACCGCACTCCTTTGAACCTTTTCTTACTACTGATTATTATTTAGACAAAACTACTGATAATCCCATGACGGGACTGGATCCCTTTTTCTCATTTGTTTTAAATGATTACTACGACAAAAACAGTTATGGTGATCACCTTTCATTTAAAGGAATACATTGGGGCAAGGAATTTGATATAGACGAGAATCCTAAAAGAAATCGACGTTTAGAAAACAGTTATCATTCACCCATTCACCATCTTACTACAACTTCACATTTAAATCATGGATATGATGATAATAAGAAAGTTGAAAATAGTGACACTGTATCCGAAAAAGTATACAAAAATCTTCATGATTTTGACAGTCATGAAAGCGGCGATAAAGAAGCATCAAACGAGAAATCAGACTATGGACAAAATGACCACAAACATATTGAATTCAAAGACTTCTTAGATTCCTTCGCTAATAAGTTTGGATCGGAAGACAATAAAAAAGATACCAAGTACGTTTTCAAAAAGAATCAAGATAATGGCGAGAAAAAAACTGGTTTCCATAGAGTCTATCATAAAGATGAGTATCAGGTTGATAAAGAGTTCTTCAATAACAACAATAACAGTGCTCACTTTGAGGAAAAAGTTGGTGGAAATGCTCACAATGGAGGTTCTCAAGGTCTTTTAGCATCGCATGCAGTGGCTGCTTTAGGGAATCAGTCTAGTAATTTTAACAAATCTGGAGGCACAGAAAAGAATAGATATGAAAATAATCATACTGGACATGATAATAATAAAGGATTTGATGGACACCTAGACAGATATCGGAACGTCGCTAAACAAACTGCAATGAGTAACACTGCTGATTACTCTGACCATTATCGAGTATAATATTGGGGTATAAAAACCAACAACAAATTGTGAGCTTAACATTATATAAGTCCTGTACAAAGACTATAAGCTCAATGCAAATAATGTTTACATAAGTTTATGATGGTTATCGAACGTTCGATAGAATGGTTTCATTATTAAGTTTTGTAATTTTTTCTTTAAATAAAATATAAGTATTATATCGTATCTTTTTATTACTTCAATATCAGAGTTATTTTTCTTAAACTTATTAAATAGGCACCCATATATTATTTCAAAATATAAATGAAATATTATTCAAAACATACATTTTTTATCAAAAGTCTAATATCCAACTTCTCCCAGTTAAAGGATCTGCCATTATTTCACTGGAATCTAGGTTATCCGATCCAATTTGATAAGAACTGGGCACCTCAGGAAACAATGGTAAAACACTAAGAAACTTAGTTACAATCCTCGATACTGGGTTGTTAAATTGTTGGCCAAGTAAATCAACATTCCATGATCTAGCATTTCTTGTTGAAGAATTGTTTATAAAATGATTGCGATCATATTCTTTACTACTTTCATCACTATACTCATCATCTTGTGTCCTGGTAACTGCTTCTGTGGCTTTTACTGTAGTTATATCATCATAGTAATCAAATTCTTTAATGTTATCTGTAGGTTTTTTTATATTCTGCTCAACTGCCCTTTCTTTTTTATTTGAAATAGAAACTGTTTTGACAGCGTCTGGTACCACTACTTTGATGATTTGCGTATCAGGTTTTTTAGTTTCAAATTCTGTATTTTTGATACGGGTTACTCTAGGTTCTAAAGGTTTTCTTCCACTAATGAATTCATCATGATTGATATCAAAATCGTAATCTTCTATATTAAAGTCTTCGTCTTCGTGATCGTTGGAATCTATGATTATATGACTATTGCTCATCTTTGATTGGAAATCATCATAATCTTTATCGTGAAATTTAGGTATTGGTTTTTTGACTAATACTGCTTTCGGCTTTGTAGGCATTTTTAATTCTTTAACATCCTTACTTATAAGATCAGGCTTATTATTTTCCATGGAATCTCTGATGACGCGCGTTTTCTTCTGCGCTTGCATCTTTGGTGGATTTTGCAACTTGAAGAAGAACCTTGCTCTTTTTCTGTATGACTTTATGAATTCTTCACTTTGTACTGGATCTTCCTTAGAGAATCCTGTCAAAGAATCATTCTCTGTGTCTCTTGTAAGTCGAATGGATGGGTTGGGTTTCTCTGTTTGTATTTCATCTGCGTTTCTTGTTTTATTCTTCTGGATCAATCGCCCATCGGTGGGCATAGCGCTGAATAATCCTATTACAAGTATTAATAATTGTAACTTCATGGTGAACTTTCTCGTCTAACTACGCTATCTTGACTGACTATTAAGTTTTGATTTAACATTGAATGAGAACATACGTTGTTTTATAAATATTATTTACTTAGATAAACGTAGACAATTTAATATCATGAGAGTTGCTGTGAGCAATAGACTATTATCATAACATGTGTGTGATATAACATTATTATTCATCTGGTTGGACTTTTCAATTCGTGTGAAGAAATTGGCTTGCGAATTGCTAGGTACATATGCAACGTGACACTTGGAGAATCTCGGGAGAGATGAATCTTTATAATCATGAACTGTGATTATTTTAATTTTTGTTTTTACTAACTACAGTAAGTTAAAACTAAAATTGCTCCCAATTACAGGGTTCTCAATGCACAAACCAAAAAATGGAGTTTGTATTAAAATTGTCATCTTGAGACCTTGCGGTGTGCCTTCCACCTAAGCTTCCGTGTTGGAAAGTAAATCATTTGATGAGTAGTCGTCTTGAAACAAAATGCTTGTTTACATTTTGTTGACATCAATACATGAATCAGTTAGATAGAAACCGAGTATTTGTTTGTTTTCTCAGATTCAAAACAAACAATCGACTAAACACTGAGTTGCAATTTAAAAGGATGCCGCTTTTGATTTCGGTCAGTGCGTCTCAGTCAAGCAAGATGAAGATCTTGCACAGTGTCTTAGGAGTCATTTTAATCGGCATCTGCCCTATTTCTTCATACTACATAAACGATGAGAGTCCTAAGGCAGGATTTGTGTCGGTACAAAACTCCGGCAGAAGTAACGAGCGACGAGGATTGCGAGGAATGCAAAGACGCCATTTCGCAGGAGGCACTCTCAAACATAAAAATGACAACATAGTCGACTCCCATTTTAAAGTCAAGAAAACACCATCGTTTCAGCAGTACAAGTCCGTTGAACGCAGCAGAGGAGAAGTTCAAGCGAGGCAGTGGAACACAGACGCACAGATCCATCAGCAGACAAAACCGGATCAGCAGATTGATGACCCCGCAGGCAGACAACAAGAACCGATAGCTCGCGCAAATCAAGCAGGTGTTGATGAAAACCTGGGCACTCAACAACATTTAAATTTTCAAAGGCCGAAACCTGTCAATGCAGAGTACCACCCTCAGAAACCCCAACGCAGTCAAAGTATTCAATTGCACAATTATGAAAATAAACATCAGAACAGATACGACAACAAGCCGAATTTCGTGCAGTTGAATGTTCACAAAGCTCAGATATCGACTGACCCTCAAAAAGTTGTCAGGATGAACAATCAACAGATAACGGCCATTTCCGTGCATCGGCAGGAAGAAAAGTACCAGAAAATACCGACCTCAGCAATTGTCGACAAGACAATGCAGAAAGTTAACGCATACAGCGACCGAAATTCCAAAATAATGTCGCGAGTTCTCGACGAAATGACGCAAAAGGTATCAGACAAAAAGTTTAAAGGGGAATACAGGAAAAGAGACACCGAGTACAATGCTCACAATTACGACATAGTTAAAGGCAATCGCAACTATGCCTCTGAAACGATGAGAAAATATATTATTGGAAAAGACAAACCGATTAACTTCGAACGAAAGAGCACTAAGGAGTTTTCCAGGATCGGAAGCCATGAAGAAACCATAGAGCCTGAAGACAGTCCTTACGCTATATTTTACAGAATGCACCCTGACACTCTTGATGAACAAGAAGGATTCATTTCCATGGGATCAATGGACGAAAACACCAATGTTTTTACCACCAAAAAGAAACGCCTTTCTTTGGGGAATGATAATGAATTCGATTCGAATAAATCTAATAAAAGCTCCAACAATATGAACATGGTGAAAATTCACAAGAAAGTGAAAAACTTCTCCAATTATCGTACTCTTTAATATTTTTTTGAACATGATTTTAAATGGTGTTAGTATAATATAAAGTAACTTAACTCAATGCAGATATATTGCAACTAGCAATGTATTACATGTAATATAATACCTACTTATTTGTATACCTATTGTTTTCAATAAAAAAACTAAATAAAAAAAACCCTTAATTTGTAGATATGTAATGTAGATACCTTACAATAACGGTGTAGTGATAATTTTACTGAAACAGCATTATGAATATTTACTGTTTGAACAAAGCTTGTTTTATAATCGTATTCGTAACGATCGCAGCGTAAGGAAGGTTCTCTCTTAGAATCAAATGTATTTATTTTTTGCCAATACCACACCGTCTAGTCAGTTAGGTAGGACGCGGAGTAATGCACCGTATAAATTAATAGATACAGGGTTTTTCATTATCATTGACACAGAAGACCATTGCTCAATCTCGAGAGCGCTCTCGAATCGGCCCATTTGAATGTCAATGCTCGATGCAGTATTATATTCGCTATATAAGTGCTACTCTTGACCTTTGTCGTCATTATTGCATTTGTTTCTAACGTTTGCACCTGAACCATGGCGCGAACATTCGCTCCAATACTTATATTGTTCGCGTACGGCTCTTGCATGGAAATGCGGGAAACAGTCGAGAGGATGGTTATGGTCCGAACGACCGGCTCTGACCTGCAGCCTGCGGCAACAGGATATATTTATAAAAAAGAGGCCGATGGACCCGAAAGTGTCGTCAAAATGGGCGAGAGCGAAGTTATGGAGCATTTGTCAAAACTGTACGAAGAACCTGGAGCGTATAAGGCACCTGTTCCTGTCGCTAACGGGCCCTTCCACGGCAATGAAGACGAAAGCAAGGCTGCTTCCCACGCCAGCGCAGCGTACATCATACCCGTCGTTGAAAAGGTAGACGAAGAGCACAAAGAAGAAGACCACATCGAAGGATCTGCAAATGAAGATTACGGGAAGATTTTTGATGGATACGATTCAGGTTCGGAGGGCAATGATTACAAGGGCTTCTCCGATTATTTCCACGGACTAGGTCACTTTGAACATGGACTTTATGAGCACGGAGGAGGGAAAGATTACGGGTCCAAAGGTCATCACGAGCACGGAGACAAAGGTTACAAAGGATATACCAAAAGCCACAAATACGGGAAAGGGGGCGCAGGAGATTATCACACAGAAAAATACGAGAGCTTCTCAATATCAGGAGGAGATAGCCATAAAAAACATTATGATGAAGCCGATGAACATGGAAAAGATTACGAGCAAGGCCATGGACACAAAGGAGGAGATCACGGACACAAAGCTTCGCACAGCAAAGGGGAGAGCCTCGATGGATATCATAAAATCTTCAACAAGGACGAATTTAAGAAAGACCATGACTTTTATGATGGCGACAAGTATGAAGGAGGCTTCAACAAATACGGAAATGGACACGCAGAACACGGATCAAATGCCGGTGGCTTCGAGAAAGGAGACTCGCACGAATCAGGGCATGATGAGAGTGGTTTCGGAAAAGGTGGTTACATTGAGAAGGGGTCCAATGATGAACACAAGTCGGCCCACTCAGGAGAAGAAGAAGGGGAGTCCTCTCACCATCACTTCGAAGATTTCGGCGCTAAAGTTGGACACCACAAGGGCAAGGGCTATGGTTACGAAGTCAAGCACTGATTTGTTGTTTCTTTCTATTTTGTTGACTTTGGTATTTGTAAATAGTTAGAATAAAATTATAAGGATAAGCCATAACCAATATTTAGTTTTTCTTTATTCTTTATTGTACCTACACACAAAACATAAAAAGAAAAAAACTTAAATATAGAACATGTACATGTAGGCGAGCTGGATCACTACAATCAACTTTTTGTTTCATTTAAAAAAATATTTGTAAAAGTAAAAATCATTATATGTACTTATATAGGTACATTGTTAAAGTCTAAATTACATTAGCAACGATGAGACCGCAAAAGTAACAAGCTGTGTCGTAATATTATCTAAGTTTGTAAAAACCAGCTGAAAAAACCCGTCTTTTTCACCCCCTACACGCCCTCTCCTACCGTAGATTGCCAGAGAATCCCTGACCTTTCAATTTACGGTTTTCCGCTACGCTGTGTGCGTCGTCCCTTCGAAGGAGAATGTAATAAAAAAATGACTACAAAATAAATTTAAGAGAAAAAAAAATGGTAGCACTCCGGGAGTGCCGGCAGAAGTGAAAACTTCAATATTAACGTTGTGTTTTCACTTTTAAGTTTTCACTTCAAAAATATAACCACAGTCGTCATAATGACAATGACAATCACAATGACACAGACACATTCGCGCAAGCGCGAATGTGTTTTCACTTTTAAGTTTTCACTTCAAAAATATAACCACAGTCGTCATAATGACAATGACAATCACAATGACACAGACACATTCGCGCAAGCGCGAATGTGTCTGTGTCATTGTGATTGTGTCATGTCATTGTGTCACATTCGCGCAAGCGCGAATGTGACACAACGACGAAGACAACGAAGACACAGACACATTCGCGCAAGCGCGAATGTGTCTGCGCCACAACATAATTGTTTGAGTCATACGTCGCGTGACCGCAAGTGTGTTCTTTTGTCGTCTCTTGTTTTACGAGCAATGTATAAAAATTAAATAAGATCTTACGCTTTTTCGACGTCACGTGACCCTGACGCGAGTTTGAAAGTTTTTACCCACCCAGCGCCGCTAAAGAAGTTTTCACTTCAAAAACTTAATTAGAACGTGCAGAGTTTATATCAACAGAATCCTAATGTAGAATCCCCGCACTAGGCCCGATGCTGGGGACCTTTTTACGTTTACCTGTTTAGTGTTATGCGCTGGGAGGATGAATTTCCTAGAGAATGGCGGAGAGAGAACGTGCAAATACCACAAGTAGGAAAGCACTGGAAGCTTTTTTTTTTATTTAATAATGTTTACCTCGTCTGACTACCACCCTAAAAGTCTAGTCTAGTGTGGTAGTATCTTGTCTGTTTTTTTCTACAAACCATCTACGTTTTCGATGCTAAATATTCATATTTTTTGCTATAACATCATCAATGACAGCAAAATCAATTATTTTATTTGCAACTAGCTGGTGCCCGCGACTTCGTCTTATTATCAGTATATTTTAGATAATTCACACCATACCTTGTATAAACTACATTATTGTAAAGTTTCGTTAAAATCCATTCAGAAGTTTTTGCATGAAAGAGTAACAAACAAACATACAAACTTACGCATTTATAATATTACTAGAATTTAATTTAAAAAAACGCTGCCATGCCGATACTTGCAGCGCGTACGATGTCGCGTGAAACTGCTAGTGGGTTTGTAAAATCAAACCCGACATGTTTTTTTATTTAAGTATTTATTTGAATAAGTGATGGAACAAGGAGATGGCCAACCTGATGTTAAGTGATAACGTCTGCATACGACAATGTACCACCTCACCGAGCGCGTCCCTTAAAGATGTGCCCTGTGGCCCTAAAAGATATGGCATCACACTGGCTCTATCACTCAGAACTCTGATCTTAGTCTCATGTGCCTAATGCCATGAGCTTAGTCTTACTCCGGCATACATACCTTAAACATTATAACGACTTTGATTGAATGAAATGAAATGCTTAGCTTCTAACCCATGTCCAGTCTATCTGAAGTTAAACTCCGACTTTATTAGGTAGTTGTAGGTAAATAAGAATATATTTATAGAAGATCATCGGACCTAAAAGCTCTACCGACACGTTGATTTTATAGGTAACGAGGATATTTTTTAATCTATGTGTAAATAATGTACCCACCGCTTTATCGACTTTTTCCTAAATACGGTGAACCCTATCTGGTTCACCGTATTTAGGAAAAAGTCGACTGCAGTAAATACACTTATTCATAGCACAAACCTTATCTACATAATCTTCTAGAAAAAGCATTTCACGGCGAGTTAAATAGGTAGGTACCTTGCGGTCGACGTGCTCGCAATATTGCACAACGGTCTATATTTTCATTGACGGTTTTTTTAATTGAATGTTCTTTGTCACCTACTTATAACCTCGTCTGATAAGTAATTTGTTCCACGGTTGCAGAAGTACACTCACGGTTCTTATGTCTCTAGCCTAGATATAAATATTGGGCAACGGGCTTATTAAATTATTACAGCACTGGCACCAGTACGGTACACAACTCAGGATGACCAACACATTTATCAGCTTGCTGTTCGCTGCTGCGTCCGCTTCGGCGATTCAGCTCGGGTTCGCTCCGGCGGCGACAAGCTACATCTACAGAAACGATAATAACGGTCCCGCGAGTCTGATACAAGTTGGAGCTCATGGTTACCATCAGCCGCACGCCTTCGCTCCTCCGCTACCCATAGCGCAACCCTTGGCACTCGGAGCGTATGACCTTGCACCTGCACCGCTGCCCTACATAGCCGCTAAGCCCATCATCGTTCAAGACGCCGAAGATGATGACGAGGAATCGCAAGAAGAATACGGTGATATTGATCCCGGACATGGGTATGAGAAGGGCGCTGGCAGCGACTATGAGGAAGAACATCATGCAGCTCACGGGGATAAAGGTAGCAAAGGATACAACTCTAAAGGACATCACGCTAAGGGCGCGTCCGGAAGCTACGGTAAGGAGCACAAGGAAGGTCACTACGGTGAAAGCGAAGGTGAGAAAGGCTCTCACCACAACGAAGTTGATGCTCACGGAAAACACCACGAATCTGGCCAAAACTACAAAGGCGGAGACCACGGACACAAGAAGCACTTCAGCAAAGGCGAAGACATTACCGGATACCACAAAGTTTTCAGCAAGGATGAGTTCAAGAAAGATCATGACTTTTATGACGTAGCTGATAACAGTGGTCATTACAATAAACATGGCTACGAGAAGGGTCATCATGGTTCCGAAGAAGGTGCTCATAAAAAAGGAGGAAAACATGCTGCGGGATACGACAAAGGAGCTTTTGGCAAAGCTGGCTTCCATTCTAAGGGACACGTTGACGAAGGTGAGGCAGGTCATTCAGCAGAAGAAGGCCATGACAGTCATTACAGCCAGGAAGATGATTACGGCAAGAAAGGAGGAAGCAGTCATGAAAAAGAATACTCACACGCCGATGACGACGAAGAATACGATGAAGAATAGAACTAAACTCTTGTAAATAACTAATTGTTTAATTATTTATATGCTTTTGTTATGTTTGATATGATTAACGATGTAATTTTGTAACGCAAATAAATGAACGCATTTTAACTATAAAATACTGTTTCTTTAATAAGTTACCAGACGAATATCGAACTAAATAATTTTGAAATGAGTCATCTCATCTACCAACTTTTAGTAGTCAGTTTTTTATGAAATTATAAGCCAGTGGTAAATCATTGCCATTGCATTATCTTACCAAACACGTCCACTGAGTAGGCCTTTGATGTATTGTGCAGTGTTTATGCCAAGTCTCTTATTGGGCATCTAATTGCACCGCTTCAAACCTAGCAATAATGCTAGAATTAATTAATGCTTTCCAGAAATATGAGGCACGGTGGACGTACTTTTACGAGCTCTCTAACTTTAATAGAGAGCCCTACTAGTCCTACTTTAAAAATATTACAATCCCAACAAAAGAAAAGGTTCGTCGCGTGCTGAACCGCTAGAATTAGCCACTAAGCGAGTAGTTTGGCCCTTAGTAGTAATAGTGAGTGAGACGAATGTTTTGTTATGATATTATTATAAAACGCCAAAACCTCAGATAGTCCAGTCAAAATAGACTTAAATTATGACTCCAGTTTGCATTAATTCCCAACAAGCTGGATTTTTGTGCAGGCCTTGAATACGTTATTACAAATGATATGTCAAAAGTCCCCATCGATTCCGGTTGTGCGTTGTTTTTTATTCGAGATCAAAGGTCATAAATAATATGCGTTTTTGGCGTATATCTCTTAAACAACGAGAGCGATCGAAAAGTGGTTCAGTCGAAGTTTGAAATCGTAAAATTGTCTACAAAACGTACCTCAACACTTTTCTTCTACAAAGCATCACTTTCGAGATATCATGACTTTAGACCGCAGGAAAATCGTCGAAGATGCTGCGCTTTTTTCATTTCAGTCGTTTTATCTGCTTCATTGCCTGTAAGTTTTGTTCGTAATACACGTATATATAAGAAAAGCGGTATCTCCTAATACAGGTATTACATACTTAAAAGGAGGTATCTAATATAGTATATAATTTACGTTACTGAATAAAACATTTTGTATTTGTATTGCCACAGAACAAACGCGCTTTTGACGCTTTGCGCAAAATAAAGATTTTTTCTCATGCCAAGAGTTGAACTCATACCTCTACCTAAGAATACCTACCTATCTGAACCGTGCATAATGAGCATGTAAGGAACACAAATAAAAAAATACAGAAATAGTTA
The DNA here is from genome assembly GCA_932527185.1 of Ecliptopera silaceata. Lineage (NCBI taxonomy): Eukaryota > Metazoa > Arthropoda > Insecta > Lepidoptera > Geometridae > Ecliptopera > Ecliptopera silaceata. The sequence goes on from OW052210.1 coordinate 2,302,359, forward strand.
TCCAATCATTATTAGGTAAACTGAAAAATAGCGTAAGATGAGTACCTACCTAATATAACCTAGATCAGCGGCTCGTTATACGTTATACCTATGAACTTAACCATGGCCATTCACGACCGCGCAGACCTTGACCGATCCATGTCGTTGCACCGATTACGCACACCCGCTGGACTGTGACATACCTCATCAACCACTCATCTTCGAAAAAACTATCCTTGCTTGCCAATTTCATCAAAAGGCTATATAAAACCAACTGCGGTGCATGTATGTCAGTGTCGCAACCTTCTTACATTGCGCAAGACTCAATAGCAACAACAAAAAACAGGGACAATGCAGAAGAATTTGTGCTGGCTACTGACGTTGACCATTTACTGGAAAGTCGAATCCGCTCCGTCAGGTTTAGGATCTCTAGAATATGATAAGCTGGATACTAACCTAGCTGATCTGAAGTATGATGTCGAAGAAGAGGATTTGGACGACTTTTCAAAGCTACTAGATCAAGGCGACAAAACAAGAAGCGGTGGATCAAGCCAAGCTAAAACTGGCTCCGGAAAATCTGCATCAAACAAAGGAGCTACGAGCAAACACAATATTGCCGATTTAGAGAAGTTTTTCAAAACTACTGGCCTTCATGATCAAGGAACATATGATGACGATGAGGTTTACGGACAAGCTGAAAGTTTCGCTGGTAAAGCTGTTGGTATAAACGGAAAAGAAGATCGGAAGTACAGAAAAGGGACGAAAACCAGGGGATTTCATCGAGTACATCATAAGGACGAATACAAAAAAGATAAGGTTTTCTACGAAGATGATGAAACTAGTGGAGTAATAAAGAAAGTTGGCGCAAAAGGACTTGGATACAAACTAAAAGCTGGTGCCGGGTTCAATAAAGGCCACATTCATCATGATAGACACAGAGGAATACTCGGAAAACGCGGGTATTCTGACAAAGGATTTTCAAATAAGGAATTTAGTGATGATTATGTAGATTCACAAGGATCTGATGAATCATTTTCTAGTGAAAATTAACAGTTGGTACAAAATTCAGTTCAAAAATCAATTTTAGGAAAGTGCATGGATTTATTACTGCATTGCATTATAATGTATTTTCTACCTATTTTCATATTATTCAAATTTACTCGTATAGCGTTTTGTTTTTAGAAAAGCAGTTCAACGAACTATTTTTAATTTAAAATAGTAACTAATTATATTTTTTTCTCAAAATAGTCGATTAAGAATCGGTATAAATCAGATGTTTCGTATTGTATGCACTACTGAAGAGGAAAAAAATCTATGGTAAACGTCAACTTTTCAGCTGTCATGTCATCTCTGAACTTGTCATCGCCCTTTTAAGATTTAGTCTATGGGTGATTAATTTGCTTTCTGTCTGACTGAATGAAATCAAAGTGTTTGTGTAAATGGTTGTGAAACAAAGAGATTTATTTATACGAAATAAATGAGGCTCAGTAAAGTTTTACTGTCTAGCTTTACTCATGAGTACGGAAGAGACTCTGTTGAATCTCGACTTCGACAAGCCGAACACATTGATTATACCGCCCGATGACGGTGTGGTATCGTTATCCAGTAGCTCAGAAGAGATTTGTTTAGTCCCAGAGGTCGGGTTCGAGGGCAACCTGGATTCTCCAGGCGTTAATCGAGAGTCGCAGCCGCTGCTTGGCGGCCGCGGCGATTTCGAAGTTTCCTATAATCATTTTCCTGGTAAGTCGATTTCTACTATCTACGTACTTACATCCACCTCCCAATTAGCTGATAGAGCATCGTATTTATCCACTGAACACTGATTATCCTATTTAATCATTTGGCTCTTGTATGACTTCTACTGAGCAGGTATGGCTTCCAATGAAAGAATACATCAAAATATTTTTATAGTTGATAACATCTGTTCCGAACCTACGTAATGTTTGTTGTGACGCATGAGAATTCCCTTGACATGAAAAATATGATTTCTTATTTATGAAAATTAAATTATTCCTTTATTGATCATCGCAACAACTTCACTTTGTTTAGTAGCAAATGTACAACCAATGTGAATTTAGTAGCAGAAAGTATTTTTCAGTGACGTGAAACAGCTGTAAGCATTATTACTGAAATAAAATAAAATAATAAAAATTGTGTTAAGTTTTAACAGATTACTTTAAATGGATGATCCATTTTGCTGCAGTAAGTTATTTGTTGTAACTATGCAATCTACATTATTATTGTTATATTTATTATGTGATTTGTTTAGGAATAATCCATATGGAAATTCTAACATGGCATTTTTATACATATTTCAGTAATAAACACAATTTAACTATCATGTTGTGTGTATCGTATATGTATCTACATTCAAACCACAGAGCTTGATGCAATAATGTTTATATTTTTCGAGAAGGTTTCAGAATATTCAAATTACTTCAAGGCATATAAGTAAAATGTTTTGTATTAAAGCAGTCTCTTTACAAACAAAAGCAATATATAACCTTTGTAAAAATAGAACTTTTGGTTTATAGTAGTATAACTTTTAGGGTAAAAAAAATAAAATTTCCAAAATTTGCTGCTTCCTTTCATTAGTAACTTTTGTCTTTGCAAGATATGATGCTTATCAGCAACAGAATATATTTTTTGTCTATTCAATTTGTAGATTTTCGCCGAAATTAGCAGATCTAAGGAAAAACTAAGTTGTAATTATTTTATAATAAACTAGTAGTACGCCCCGGCTTCGCACGGGTAGCCTATATAAAAAATATCATTATTATATAGCCTATGATACTCAGTATAAATGTATTTTCTAAATGATAAAAAATAAAGACCCTATATTATGTAACCCCCCGCATATACTCCCGTGACCGGCAGCGGCGCGGCGCCCGCTGACTTTTTTCTAGTACTTACATTTTTGAACTCGTGATATCTTTCGAATAGAATGTCCGAATTAAATAATTTAAAAATTAATATAAAGGTATTGAAGCAGTCTTAATTTTAAAGTAATTTATTTACATAAGGATTAATACCAAAGTACAAATATAGAACGTTTTCTGGCGTCGTCATTTTAATTATTTTTTTTTTATATTAAAACACTTATTATGACATATCTATAATAGTTAGACATATGCTGTCGCTGACTTTTTTGTGGATGATGATGTGTTCTACAAAATTGTAGTACATAATTTCTTTCTATCATCAATAGTTTCCGCAGCGCACGCGATGTAAGGTATTTTTTATACACCTTGGCTTACATAATTGAAGTTTTAGCAAGGATCCCTATTTTTTTTGAATATATAATATAGCCTATGTTCAGCGCAGATAATGTAGCTTCACACCAGTGAAAGAATTTTTGAAATCGGTCCAGTAGTTTCGGAGCTTATTCGATGCAAACAAACAAACAAACAATCAAATCTTTCCTCTTTATAATATTAGTTTAGATAAATAAATAATGCTTGAAAAACCACACAACATCATCTATCATAAATGAAAGCATGAATCCTTTCACGACGTTTCTCTAATTTATGTCATCCAACACTCATTATTAATATTGCAAATAAATAGTAGTAGTAAAAATCTGCTGAATTTTTATGGTAAAAACTATAAAACACTTGTAGATACATTTAAAAAATTCTAGTTGTAATATTCATTGTGACATAGTTTAAAAATTACTTCATAGTTGATAAGGCAAACAGGTTTATTATGCAAATTACCTGTTTGGTGAGTCCAAGGCAAAATTAAATACATTCTGAACTTATTAAAATCAATTGCTTGCAGACATCATGATTGTATTGATTAAAATCTTCAGAGAGATCTCTCACTTACCAGGTCTATTGTTCACAAACCACTAGTATTATTATTATCCCACACTCTGCTTAATGTTTATGACACTTGCATATAACACTATAGATTTGTGGCAACATGTCACAAAATAATAAAGCTAGAAGTCGAGCGACACAGTTATTTTAACTTCTGCAGATGTCATTGTTTTAACTTAAGTTATGGTTTTGAATAAACGCATTATTATTAATATAAAAAAAAAGTTTATAATATAATGTACCTCTTATTGTAGTTACAAACAATTTGAAAAGGTAGGTACCTAATAATGTTATAAAATAAATTAACATGTCGGAAGATAATCTTGTTTTGATGCAAATGTGGAAAATACATTTCATACTGTAACTTAAACATATTATTCAAATAAACCAGCAAACTTAAGATTTAAATCAAGATTTTGTGATGACCTTAAAACTCTTTACAGATATTTATCTGCAATTTTTACTTAATTTGCTTACTTAGTTTATTATTAGTACAATTGAATCACGAATGATGAACATTAATTGATTCAATAATAAAGGGTGTCTTAATTTTTTCAAATCATTTGAGTCTATTTTTGACAAAATTAAAAGATGTATAGATAACGAAGTATGCAGTTATTGTGTTTTAAGCTATTGCATAGTTTCTATCGCGGGCCTTGAGCGTGGAGACCGAATCCAGAAATTCTGTAACGAAATAACATAACACTGCGCATGCGTAATTCAGCGAAAAATGCTATGCAATAGCTTTACCGCGGCAGTCCCCGAGTGCCACACGTCTTTTATTTTATAAATCAAAAGCTTTGTTCCACGACATTTTTCTAACTTTCGTGGATTCGGACTTGGTCATCACCACTCTCAAAGAACCACCCTGTATACTACATTAAACATATTTTGTGTAAATCGTATTGAATGACGTAGTGTACCGCTGAAGGAACAGTAACGTAGTACGGAAGTGTTCGCAGATTTGTTATCTATGTAATATTTAGGTACAAGTAGCCTTGGTGGTTCTAATCGATATCTCTCATTTGAATTCAATATATTTATATCTGTTTAGTTATATTCTATTGGCTTACCTACTATGTGGGAGCTGACAAAAATATAACGATAGTTAGACGAAATCGCAGGCACCAGCTAGTTATACCTATACAACAAGCTTACATAAATAAATAAATAATGCTGGAGAATCCAAGATCATCTAGCCCCAAGCTAAGCAGAGCTTGTGTTATGGGTACTAGAAGACTGACATACTTAATACAATACATTACATAGATAGATATTTTTTATTATACATATAAAATACCCAGAACACCCGGAATTAATATTTGCAGTTCGTACAAACATTATCCCAAGGCGGGAATTTAACCCGCAACCTCCGCGTTCGGCGGACCTTCGCCCTCCGCGCCACATCGGTCGTCATCACACATTATCCTATACTTTCGTTTCTAAATTCCGTAATGCGGTTTTCTAAGTAATCTAGTAGGATCACACATCAGTTAACACTGTGGTTTCACGGTCGGAGTAAATAACACAAGCTAATATCTCTTGCGGCTTTAAAACTGCGACTAGGTATATCGATATTGTCGGAAGTTGAATCTATTTAACTTATACAGGGAAATATAAATCGTCTCAAGGATTTTTAAAAACAATAATAAGAATTGTAAGATTGTATAGTATGATCTGCGGAATGTAATTTACGCACTGGATGAGAAGAGTCGACCGGGCTCAGTGGCGTGTCTTGTGAGAGACCTACGTCCAGCAGTGGATGGGTATGAGTTGAGGATGATGATACAATCATCATTGTATAAAACAAACCTTAGAATTTAGTTGAAATCCTGGCTCTTGAACTAGCGTTAGCTGTGAAATCAGTTAATTCCCATTTATATTCTAAATTAATTAATAACATAATAAAATATTCATATTTAATTATTGACGGATATAATATAGGTAATTCAAATGTGGTTATGTGTTTGTGTAATTATTCCAATTGTCTTAATACTAAACTATAGAATCTTTTAATAAAAAAAACTCGTGTATCGTTAAATAAGCTGGGTTTCTGCTATCCGTGGCAGATTTAATATTGCATGCGTCACACCCATTATCATTAATTTGTATATTAATTCGGCCTAAAATAATTTTCTAGTTTTATAAGTTAATTCATTCAAATAATCTTCTGATTACGCATTAGACCAAGGACACCTTCGCTGATCTTCCGTGACAAAATCGCTTACATTATTTTGTAAAATGTATTTCGTATCAAATTATGATGAAACGTTGACAGAATAGGACTTATTTATTTATTTATTAGGATATTCGGTTTAAAGAAGCTTTATTTAACTCATAAAGAACTTTACAGTTCACTTATAATGAGCTTAAACTATTTACAGTTTTATTTATCGTAAGGTTGGTAGTCTATATAAAAAAATATATATTAGGTTATTACTTTGATAAATGATCCACTCAAATAATTTATGATATCACTTTTCAGTAGATATTAACCATGTTATTCTTGATTCATGTTTCATTGACATTTCGGGCAAAGTAATCCGATTATACCTCTCAAACCAGAGGCAGAAGTGCGGTGGTCGTACTTTCTCAAGCTGTTTCAAAAGAAAATTTAGAGCCTGTAGTCTGAGTTTTACTCGAACGAGTCCAGAAAACTTACACGCAAATTATGTATGCAGCAAAAATATATTTCGTTTTGTTACATACAATATTCACGTTTTTGAAACGAAAATATAATATTAAAATACTAGAATAACTACGGGCTTAAGAGTGAGTTACATCTCTATAACACCAATCTACAAAATGATCCTTGTGTATTTACGGAAAAAAGAACATTTGAGTTTAATAAAGCGAATATTATCGATAAGGGCGGCCCAGCCTGTAGTTATTAAAGTAATGTAAATCCTATATCTTGTCTGTTCTTGTTTACTCTCTGTCAATATTGACTGATAAGGCGATATTTACTTACAATAAAGTGATAGATTAGGTAGATATGTAAGCGCGATTCAGACAAAATATTTTGCTATAAACTTAATTGGCACTAGTTTTACTTAATTTTATTCGCGGAAATACTAAAATACATGTAAATTATCTTTTACAAGGATTTATAAGTGCATATATACATTGCATTAGGTAGCACCTTATTACGTAGAATATATGTTTTTTTTTCATATACATATATGCAAATAAAACCTTTTTTGAAGGAGTCTTTACCAAGTTATAAATACAATCTTCATAATTTTCATGCCCTCATTACTCGCAAGGTCATTGAACCTTGTCCTCCTCCGTTTTTATATACAGCATGAGTTTACAGTGGGATCGAGAAAAAAGAATGAAAAAAGATTCTCGATTCGATCGAACAATAACATATGTTAAGTGTTTAATAGCAGTGTCTAGTCTGGCTAATCTTTCCAACACGATGCTACAACAAAATACAATTGTAGCATCGACACGATAAGAAGAAGAAGAAGTGTTTAATTTTGAAATAACTGACGTTTTGTATGTTTGACAGATGACCCACAATTCAGCGAGCTGCTATGGCAGGCCGAGGTTGCCATAGATAATGGCATCTATCCCGAACGGATATACCAGGGCTCCAGTGGTTCTTACTTCGTCAAAAACCCGGGAAGTGTAAGTATACCTACTATACTTCAATTCTATTACTCAATGATCTTTGACAGACGTCACACCTCAGTTGGTAGTAGCTCTCCCTTCCATGTTGTGGGTCTGGGTTTTTCCACCAAGAGCAAATATTTGTGTGATGTGACAAGTATTTATTCTGTGTCTGGGTGTTACTAAGTATTCTATGCATGTATTAAATAAAACAAAAAAATGTATTCTACAAGCAATCTACCCATGGTTCCCATCCCATGGTTAGTTTGGGACTAAAGCTAAAATATATCCGTGACTATTTATTATTATAGGTAAAGATGACCGTAGACAGACAATACAGCGCGATCATGAAAATGTCGATACACGTAATTTCACATCGATAAAACGTAGTATACACTGAGACGTATTTCTTGAGACATTGAGACACAAAAGTTTGTTCTCGGTAGGGGTCGAACCTACGACTATGGAAGGCAGATCTACTTCAAATCCAACTGACCATCTACTAAGATACATTTTCTAAAGCCCTACATAATCTTTGTATGTCATTCTGGTCTGAATAGCCTCCTGTAATTTTGAGCTCCGCGTAACCTTGTTCAATTTACGTCAAGGTCGTCAGGACACAGTATAAGGAACCTTGCAGAAGGACTGATATGTAGCTATGTAAAGTCAGAACACAGTATAAAGAACCTTGCAGAAGGACTGATATCATCATCATCTTCAACCTATATCAGTCCACTGCTGGACGTACGTCTCTCCCAAGACGCGCCACTGAGCCCGGTCTTCGGCTAAGGACTGATATGTAGCTATGTAAAGTCAGGACACAGTATAAAGAACCTTGCAGAAGGACTGATATGTAGCTATGTATAGTCAGAACACAGTATAAAGAACCTTGCTGTATCATCATCATCAACCTATATCAGTCCACTGCTGGACGTAGGTCTCTCCCAAGACGCGCCACTGAGCCTGGTCTTCGGCTAAGGACTGATATGTAGCTATGTAAAGTCAGAACACAGTATAAAGAACCTTGCAGAAGAACTGATATGTAGCTATGTAAAGTCAGAACACAGTATAAAGAACCTTGCAGAAGGACTGATATCATCATCATCATAATCAACCTATATCAGTCCACTGCTGGATGTAGGTCTCTCCCAAGACGCGCCACTGAGCCCGGTCTTCGGCTAAGGACTGATATGTAGCTATGTAAAGTCAGGACACAGTATAAAGAACCTTGCAGAAGGACTGATATGTAGCTATGTAAATTGGCATTGCAGCCAAGAATGCCGTGATGAGAATAACGTATTTACGTTTGCTACTGTTTAAACGTAAATAGGGTTATTTTGCTGATGAATAAACATAAATATTAGTAGATGTTTAACAGCGCGCCATCTAGTTACAAAGTATACGAAACTTATTTGTGATATTGTTAAATAAAAGTGTAAAATATGCGTGTGCAAAGGTGTGTATCTAGTATGCCTGTCTGTCAAAATATATACTCATATTAAATTGTAAATGTCTAATCAATTAAACTTCACGGACAAATCACACTCTAGTCCCAAACGAAGCAAAGCTGGTACTATGAGAGCTAAATTACTGATAGAATACTTGTATGTTTATATTTTTTGTAAATACATAAGTACATAGAATACGTAGTAATAACCAGACACAACAAATATTTAAGTTCAAAACACAAACGTTTGCTCTGGATGGGAATCGAACCCACAACCCACAGCATGGAAGGTAGAGCTACTACCAACTGAGCTGTGACACCTGTCAAATTGCTCTGTCCGGACTATAAGCTTGTTTATTACAAGTTGAACCGCAGACGAGCATACATTACTTACAGTCGCGGGGTTGAGAGATTTCAAGACCTTATCTTCTCATTTGGTGCGATTGATACATTTCTACCACTGTCTAAATAAATATTCTAAATCTAGTTCCCATAGTACAAGCTTTGCTTACTTTGGGACCAGATTGTGATGTGTGAATTGTCCGTGAATATTTATTACTAGCTGACCCGTGCCCACTTCGTTGGGCATAATTCGACCGTTTTTTCTCCGATTCACTTTGCAAAACGGACTACCATGTAAAAGGCTTTTTATTTTTCGGTTATTTATACCACCTATGACACTCAGCATTAATATGGCTTTCTATTGATGAAAGAATTTTTAAAATCAGTTCAGTAAATCCCGAGATTACCCCTTACAATTTAACAAATACACAAACTTTACCTCTTTATAATACAGTATAGAAGTATAGATTACATATTATTATTTACAGAAAGTGGTAGGCGTGTTCAAACCTAAAGACGAAGAGCCGTACGGACGTCTAAACCCGAAATGGACAAAATGGATGCACAAGCTATGCTGTCCATGCTGCTTCGGTCGCTCTTGTCTCATCCCCAACCAGGGCTACCTGTCTGAGGCAGGAGCCAGTCTCGTTGACTCCAAGATAGGGCTTCGCATCGTGCCTAAAACTCGGGTAAGTTAATTAAAGTACTATACTTATAATTTATAGACTGGGACTGGGACACTGGGACAGCAGATGAGAGACGCAAGGTACTAGAAAAAATCTAGTAATAAAAAGAAGGCCTATACTCAGCAGTGGGTGCGAATGAGCTGAAATTGTAATCACGTTCATTTATTTGTGTATTATTTTACTTCCTAATTAATCCTCGACGGCCTCAACGGAAGACCAGCGTAAGTTCCACAACTTACATATGCTGAGTTGAGGCCATTTCGAAACTCTATGTACCTATATATGTTTTATTTTATTTCTTTATTATGTTACATGTTAATTTTAAGTTGTTATTTATTACTAGTAAGTTAGTGTACAAGAGTTTTGAATAAATAATTTGATTTGATTTTGATTTTGAAATTATGAATGATTAACAATTTCTTTTTAAATTCAACTTACAGAAGCAATACCCTTAGGTATCTCAATTAAAACAACCACACAGGGTTATTTTTTCTTTCTATTAATTACTTTGTAAAACAACAATAACTTTTTCTTAAATAAAATCTTCAAAATCATTATAAATTCATGATTTTGAGGATGATAAATAATTCTATTAAATAAGACTTTTTCAAATAAGAAAATTAATCTCATTTGAAAGAAAACTGTAGTATGTATTATATTTAAATACCAGACGCTCGTCAGTCGCTTTAAAATATAAAACTTTTAAATTAAAATTAATTGCTGTGATAAAAAAATAATGGCACTTGTCTACTCTGTAACTAACATAAAAAGATTAGCATTATCAAGTTACGAGAGACGTTGATATAATGGGTCTGACCTGAAACTCTTGAACTTGGAAAAATCTGATAATAACTGAGCTGTATTTAACAACTGAACCAGATCTTTAAACCTCAGTAAATAAGGCTAGCGATCGCGTTAAGATTATTATTATACGATTTACAATAAAAAATGGTAGCACTCCGGGAGTGCCGGCAGAAGTGAAAACTTCAATATTAACGTTGTGTTTTCACTTTTAAGTTTTCACTTCAAAAATATAACCACAGTCGTCATAATGACAATGACAATCACAATGACACAGACACATTCACGCAAGCGCGAATGTGTTTTCACTTTTAAGTTTTCACTTCAAAAATATAACCACAGTCGTCATAATGACAATGACAATCACAATGACACAGACACATTCGCGCAAGCGCGAATGTGTCTGTGTCATTGTGATTGTGTCATGTCATTGTGTAACATTCGCGCAAGCGCGAATGTGACACAACGACGAAGACAACGAAGACACACTGACACAGACACATTCGCGCAAGCGCGAATGTGTCTGTGTCAGTGTGATTGTGTCATGTCGACACAACGACGAAGACAACGAAGACACACTGACACAGACACATTCGCGCAAGCGCGAATGTGTCTGTGTCATTGTGATTGTGTCATGTCATTGACATTGACACAACGACGAAGACAACGAATGATGAACGTCACGTTCGATGAACGTCACGAGTCACGTGACCCTGACTGAGTTTTCACTTCAATAAGATGGAAGCGATACAGTTAAATACAAGTTAGGCGAAACGATTCGTACGATATAATAGCGTCTATCTGGTTATGCGCGCGCGGCGAGCGATACGTGTTTCCCGTGCGAGGGTGCTCAGAGCGTCTGTCGGCTGCCGGCGCGCGAGTGCCGCTCCTCGGTCCTCCGCCCCCGCGCTCCGCACCGCACCGCGTGTTGGCAGCGCCTTGTACTCGCCTTGTACGATGTCGCCACAACACTATTTAATTGTTTGAGTCATACGTCGCGTGACCGCAAGTGTGTTCTTTTGTCGTCTCTTGTTTTACGAGCAATGTATAAAAATTAAATAAGATCTTACGCTTTTTCGACGTCACGTGACCCTGACGCGAGTTTGAAAGTTTTTACCCACCCAGCGCCGCTAAAGAAGTTTTCACTTCAAAAATAAAAATTACAAGGACTGTGTTCTGGGGTGTGAGCACGAATTAATGTGATCGTCAACTTATTTGACGTATTTAGATAAAAGTCAGGTCAAAATTATTTTATTCAATAAAGTCACAAGGATCATTCAGAGTCATACTAGGCGATTCTAGGTGCCAGTTCCACGCGACCAGAGCCTAGAAGAACGGGCAAGAAACTTACGGCCTGGTTCCTACCGTTTTTTTATATGATCCTTCTTATAGATAGGTACACTGTGCGTCAACATCTGCTTAACGTAGTTTGACGGGAGTTTGAACATAAGTAGTACGACCGAATACTATCCATCGGTTCTCGGACCCCGAGCTTGCTTGCTTATGTTCAAACTCCGTGTGAACTTCGTTTGCCCGATCTAGGATTTGCTTCTGCCATCTGTTGGTCTGTTGCGTAGACTTCGATGTAGTTTATCACATAGCGAGATAGATGGCGCTGGCTTCAAGTATAGGTTCATTCTAAACATATAAATATTATAGGCGAACATTTATTATTCAGTTAATTTAAATATATTCGGGTTATAGAAATTAAACTTTACCGTGTGTATATTTCAGGTGGTGAAGTTAGTTTCGGAAACGTTTAACTACTTGCGTATAGATCGCGAGAGATCGCGGTTGAAACGAGCCATCACCGAGCAGTTTCCTAATCTACGGTTCAATAGAATGGGCCTCCCGCCTAAGGTAACTCCAGCTTTAAAATAACAAGATTACTTTTTATACTTTCACGATTATAACTCATTAATATATTATGATATATATTAAGACAGGCGTCACAGCTCAGTTAGTTACTGCTCTGCCTTCCTTGCTGTGGGTCGTTTGAGAAACAAATGTTTGTGTGATGAACATAAATATTTATTAATATTTGTACTGTGTCTGAGTGTTAAGTAAGAAAGTAAAGTTCTTTATTCAATAAAATCACAAGAATCTTTTATTATCGTCGTACATACTAGGTGATTCTAGGTGCCAGTTCCACGCGACCAGAGCCTAGAAGAACGGGCAAGAAACTTACGGCCTGGTTCCTACCGTTTTTTTTTATATGATCATTCTTACAAATAATTACTATTGAACTAAATTAAGTACTGAAGTTCCAGTGCGGTGTCAATTTAACTTAGTAATAATGCACATAATATACAGTCCCCAGTCAATTTACTATGTATTCTCGACTTATGTTTATACGTTTGCGATAAAAGCTCATAATTAGAGATTTATTGTCAACTTTAAGGGAAGTAACTAGATTTTCTTTTAAATAACGCCATCTATTTATTAAAGTTGGAATCCACCCGTAACGCCCTTGAGCTATAACTAGTATTTTAGTTAAAATAGCGCATTAATAACATATTATTTTCCAGATGGGCTCGTTCCAGCTGTTCGTAGAAGGGTACAAGGATGCAGACTACTGGTTGAGGAGGTTCGAACAAGATCCGCCGCCCACTCATGTTATGAAAAAGTAATTATCATATACTATATCTAAAGTCCGGTCGCGGAGCAGAAAGAAATTCGTACATTAACCTGTTATTACCTGTCTCTGTCACTTTTGCGTAAATATGATGCGTCTCGCTCGCTGAGTGCCGCGTCATTGGATCTGTGCGAGCGAGACTGCAGACTTTACTACTATATTATAATGATGTCTCAGTTATGGACATCCTTTTATATGGGTGTTCCTAGGACAAGACAGGCGTGATGCTTCATTAAAATTAAATATCCATCCACACAAACTTTCGCATTTATAATATTAGTAGGATAGGATTGTAGGATAATTACGAAGTAGGATAGGAGTGTGTGCACTGTCCAAAATATAACGATACTAAGACAAAGTCGCGTGCACCAGCGTATTACGATTTTATAACTCTAATTTTGTTTTTTTTTAAATACTAGATTCATCTTCAATATTTGTTTTTAATTTCCAGATTCCAGCTACAGTTCGAGAGACTGGTGGTGTTGGACTACATAATCCGGAACACAGATCGCGGCAACGACAACTGGCTCATCAAGTACGACGCGCCCACGCCTGGGCAGGACATCGACATGACTGAACCATCGGTAACTAACATTTATTTCTTTTTTTACCAAGTCCAAGGAAACACAAAAAAATTTAAGTTGTAGAGGTTTTAAGTTGAGAGGGCTCTGATGGGAAGGGAACACATTATTTTTTGATGATATACAGGTTATTCAGTTACCGAGGTTCTATTGTATTTTGGCTAATAATTTTTCGACAGACGTCACAGCTCAGTTGGTAGTAGCTCTGCCTTCCATGCTGTGGCTCGTGGGTTCGATTCGCACCCAGGGCAAATAAGAAAGATAGAAAATACTTTTATTTAATCAAATGTTTGTGTAATAAACATAAAAAAAAAATCTGTTGGGTGTAACTATGTATTAAATATTCATGAACATTTCACACGTCACACTCCAGTCCCGAGCTAAGCAAAGCTTGTTCTATGGGAACTAGATTGCTGATAGAATACTTATAAACATATTTTTTTTGTAAATACATAGAATACATAGTAACACCCAGACACAAAACAAATAGTCCCCTATCCTATAAAAAGTTAGCGTTGACTTTAAGTCATCATTACGTATGGTAATCAATACTTCAAGTCTACGCTAACTTTTTATAAGATAGACCGTGTTTCTTTAATGTTTTTTTGTTTGTTTATTAAGGAATGGGGTAACTGCTCGGTGCGTATCGCGGCCATAGACAACGGGCTGGCGTTTCCGTTCAAACACCCGGACTCGTGGCGCGCCTACCCGTACCACTGGGCGTGGCTGCCACAAGCCAAGCTGCCATTCAGTCAGGAGACCAAGTAAGACATTTTATTTATCCGTGATAACTTTGTTTGCGATCTAGGATTTAAAGTGCCATCTGTTGGTCTGTTGCGAAGACTATAATGCAGTTAATCATGCAGCGAGTTAGATGGCGCTACAAAACGAATACTAGTAGTATTAATACTTCTTCTTCTTCTTCTTATCGTGTCGATGCTTAACTGTAGGTAATATTTATCTTGCTACATGATAAACTGTATCATAGTCTTCGCAACACACCAACAGATGGCGCTTGCAAATCCTAGATCGCGCCAACGAAGTCACGGAGTTTGAACATAAGTAATAGAACCGATTAATACTAATAAAGTCCGGTCGCGGAGCAGAAAGAAATTTCGTACATTAACCTGTTATTACCTGTCTCTGTCAGTCTCGCGTAAACATGATGCGTCTCGCTCGCTGAGTGCCGCGCTCATTGGATCTGTGTTTTGATATAAGTAATTGATTAATGTTAAGTTATAACACATCATTTAATATATTAATGTGCAATGTCTGCGTATGCTACTCCCTCACCTTCTCCATCTTTTGGCATTACTGAAAACCAGCGCTGGTGTAGAGCCCAATGGTTCTACACCAGCGCTACAAGCTGAGTAATGACCTTTTTCAGTTATTTTTACTTATAATAATTATATCGTTTAAGTGTTCTAGCATTAAGTTTTTATAATAACTGAAATAAAGTACTTATTCTATTCTATTCTAATAACAGGTTAATGTACGAATTTCTTCCTGCTCCGCGACCGGACTTTATTAGTATTAATACTACAAGTATTCGTTTTGTAGCGCCATCTAACTCGCTGCATGATTAACTGCATTATAGTCTTCGCAACACACCAACAGATGGCACTTTAAATCCTAGATCGCAAACAAAGTTATCACGGATTTTGAACATAAGTAATACGATCGGATACTATCCATCAGTCCTTGGACTCCAAAGGTCGCTCGGCGTGGTAGATCTTCCTTTTCGTATTTGAACAGTATTAGTATTAGTACTTTCACTGTTATTTTGTAGCGCCATTTATCTTGCTACATGATAAACTGTATCATAGTCTTCGCAACACACCAACAGATGGCGCTTGCAAATCCTAGATCGCGCAAACGAAGTCACGGAGTTTGAACATAAGTAATAGAACCGATTACTATCCATCGGTCCGGCGTGGTAGATCTTCCTTTTCGTATGTAAACAGTATTAGTACTGTTGTTTTGTAGAGCCATCTAACTCACTACACGATAAACAGATAAATTGCATCATAGTCTACGCAACACACTAACAGATGGCAGTTGCAAATCTATCTCTTCAAACTAAATAATTATATTTTATTGTATTTAATTACTGGTCGATCCCAAAGTTTTATATATATATTTATTATTAATTTGTGTTCCAGGGAGTTAATCCTACCGCTGCTATCTGATATGAACTTCGTGCAAGAGTTATGTGATGAACTACACATATTATTTAAAGTAAGTTATTCTGATTTACTCATATGAAGTACATTATTGCAAAGTTTCATTTAAAATCCATTCAGTTTTTACGTGAAGAGTATCAAACATACATCCATCCACCCATAGAAACCATTAGGTATTCTATGTGTGTATTTACAAAAAATAATAATTATGTATTCTATCAGCGATGTAGTTCCTATAGTACAAGCTTTGTTTAGTTTGGGACTAAAGCGCGATGTGTGAAATGTCCATGAATATTTATTTATTTATTTATCTATGTTTGATGTATAAGACGTATACGACGACCAATGTGGCGCGGCGGGCGATGTTCCGCCTGCGACGCGGAAGGTTGCGGGTTCGATTCCCGCTTTGGGATAAATGTTTGTACGATCTGCAAATATTTATACCGGGTATATTATATTATATTTGTTCTGGGTATAATATATGTATAATAAAAACTATATATCTATGTAAAGTATTGTATTAAGTATGTCAGTCTTCTAGTACCCATAACACAAGCTCTGCTGAGCTTGGGGCTAGATGATGTGTGGATTGTCCAGCATTATTTATTACGATATGTGTCTACAAAACGTCATTATGACATAACAGTTTTATAGCTCAGTCTCTGAGACTTATATAAAATCAAAACATCATAGTTTCCATTGTTTTTTCTGATTGTTTGATGTATATTCCAGCAAGACAAAGGCTTCGACCGCAGTTTGTTCGAGCGTCAGATGTCGGTGATGCGCGGTCAGCTACTGAACCTCACGCAGGCGCTCAAAGACAACAAGAGTCCCGTGCAACTCGTGCAGATGCCCGCCGTTATTGTAGAAAGGTACCGGGCATAATTTATATTCATTTCATTCATTTTCAGCCTGTGGTGTCCCACTGCAGGGCAAAGGCCTCCCTTCCTTTTATCCAGTTCACTCTGTCCTGGGCTATTGTGGACCAATATTTTGTATGGGCATCAAATTCGTACCTCCATCATTTCATTTTAGTTAATAATATAATTATTAAACTAAAATAAAATTTATTCAAAGCAGGGTACAATGTAAACGATTTACGAGTTAAAACGATGAAACAACGAAAGTAACAAAACAAAAGTGTAGTTATGTTACTTTTGTAGTTTCATTAAGTAACAAAACTACACAGTTTTGTTACTTTTGCAGTTTCATCGTTTTAACTCTTACACTTGTACCCTTTTCTGCGATGAGACTACAACACAGTAGTCGCATCGCCCACCTCCTTAATGGCAAAAAAGGTAGGCACAATAAATTAACAAAGATAAACTATCGATTCTTGAGATTAAACAATAACAAAAGGTGCATTAGTAGTTTTTAAAGTCGTAATGTTATGTTTATGTTTTCCAAATGATCATTATAACTAACAAATTGTTTGAACGTCAGGTCTAAAAGCGGCACAGCGTCGACGCGTTTCTTCGATTCGTTCCAACAACGGTTCCAACACAAGTCACCCTTCTTCTCCTGGTGGTGAATACAAGGTACATAACGTCCATATATATATAGATATAGTATAATAATATATAGATAGATAGATAGATAAAACATTTATTTGATTCACAACAACACACACAAATTACAATAAAACAGTAAGAATGGAAGGTAAAACTAAAACTATAAAATAAACTTATAAAATAAAACAGGCACACCATCCACTACTACAACATGCATACGGTTCTGTGTGTTGCGGTAATTCAAAAAGGTATTAGCTCAGCATAATTTTGCTCAAGAGCAAACACTGATTTTCAGCTAATACCTTCCGAGACGACAAGTTGAACAAGGTAACATCAAGTAGGTACAAGCTGTAGGTTTCCAGTTACATATCTATGAAAAGTATATTAAATTAAATGTGTATGTGTAAATAAAAGATATATTATATTAAATGTGTAAGTATATTATAATGTAATATGAAAAATGTTTGTATTAAAAATAGATAGATAGTGAAAGATTGCATAAACTAAAGACATGACATATATATAGATATATAAACGTTTTATTGTATAGGCGACCAAGACATTGGTTTACCACTCTAAGGCCGAATATCATTTGCACGTACATAACATCAAGGGCTATTTTCGCTTGACAGATTAATAACTGCTACGTCAGAATCTGTCAATCTGTAATCCTTAGCGAATTTTTACGTTACTGGGAGATGTCATCAAAAGTGGTAAACCAATTTCTTGGTCGCCTATACACACAAGAACATTACACAATAGAAAACATTACAACAGATTTGTACAATGGGCGGTCTTATCGCTAATAGCGATCTCTTCCTGACACATATGGATGGAGAGGAGAGACAAAAATAGAAGGAAGGCGGTGTACTTATAAAAGTTTTTTTTTTCATGCTTTATAAGCAAACGCTTGGCCGCAATCACATCTAATTTTAAATGATGATGCGGCCTACGGTGTAACGTGTTTGCCTAGATAGACCCGCCGTAGATTGTAAGAATGCTTTTTTATCGAACAAAAACTGAATTTACTTACATGCATCTAATGGATATCGAGATGATAACTTTTTATCGAGTTTATTAATAACTAGCTGACCCGTGCTCACTTCGTCGACCGTTTTTTCTCCGATTCACTTTGCAAAACATACTACCACGTAATAGCCTTTTTATATTTCAGTTTATTATATTAACCTATGACACTCAGCAATAATGTGGCTTTCTATTGGTGAAAGAATTTTTAAAATCGGTTCAGTAAATCCCGAGATTACCCCTTACAATTTAACAAATATACAAACACACAAACTTTACATCTTTATAATATTAGTATAGATAGTACAAACACTAGCCAAAATAGAATATATTTCAAAATCTAAGTATTTGTTTTTACTTTTTCAGATATCGCATGGTGATAGTTCCACAGTGAAAGATATAAATAATAGTGAACACATTGTATGTATATGTATGTATGTAATAATGTAGATTAGCGCATTTTTTAATTAATCATTTAGGTACATAACTGCTAAAGTTAGGTATTTTGTCATGTTTTTTTAATTATATTTTTATTTGTTTTTCATCGCGTCTGCTGAGCTCTCAGACACATTTTATTCATATTTCATCATGTTTAAATATCAGATTTTTTAAAAGAGATTTTTTAAGACTTAGAGTCAGTAAGTATTTCTGTATTTAAAACAAAACTTGTTCGAAAGCGCCAAAGTATTTGTGTTCGAAAAGAAAATATCCATAATTGCTGCAAAATTGACAGCTATATTAAATTTTTTTGCTATAGATTTGTTGCAAAGTGATAAACTCAAAGCGCATTGTTTCACAAGTTACGTTTTTAACTCAGTCTTTTATTATTTAATAAATAATCATTATAAGAAGAACGGGCATTTTAGACTACGACTAAAAAAATGTCCCTCAGGTTTGCCACATAGTACGATAGAAGATATTTTTTTTTGTTGTGGCCCACGCTTTATAGAAAATTGCCCGTTCTCCTTTAACATTTCTAGTTCTGACTTTGGCAGTTAGGACGATCAACCGATTGACCGGTCTAGTCCTAATGTTTTGTGATTTTTTTTCTCTATTTTGAAATATGGCTGCATTTTGCTTGATATTAAAATAACAGATTTGGTAAAATATATTCATACTTTGTCTACGCTAGAGTACAAACTAGTTACATTTTTAAGCGTTTTTTTAAGCTTTATTGCATAGCTTCTATAGCGGGCGTTGAGCGTGGAGACCGAATCCAGAAATTCCGTAACGAAATAACCTAACACTGCGCATGCGTGATCCAGCAAAAAATGCTATGCAATAGCTTTACCGCGGCAGTCCCCGAGTCTGCCACAAGACTTTTTTTGTAAGGTACCTGCCTACAAACTGTCGCATACTGAATTACTTTTTTTAAAGTTATTTTAATACCAAGTTTTTTGTCGCCATTATATTTAAAACTTATTTATATCAACTGGCTGTATTTATAAACATATGTACTTGTTAAATAGGTTTTTAAAGTTTAATATCACATCTAGGTAAAGATAGAATAATGTAGTTTAAACTAATTAAATGTCTCTGCGACTTATTTAAAATTAAAACACCAAATGTAACTAATTAATATGAACGTTTCATTGTCTACTAATCATTTTGTCAAAATGTATGAAACAATAGAATAGAATATACAGGAGGGATTTTTAAGATAGGGCAAGTAAAGACAGGCGTTTACCTTTATAAGTACGAGAAAACGTTCTTAAGATCTTCTATACTTAAATAAAGAAAGAAATGAAGGCATATTGTTTTTTATTTTAATATATTAGCATATTTTTCTAACAATTTTTCCAAAATCCGTGTGAATTCAGTTAAAAATATCTTGAAGAGGGCCCTAGAAACGTTTTTCTGTATTTATATTTATTAAAAGTCTGCTTCGTCTGAAAAATCTGTCTGTATTTTTTATCCCAAAAAATCAACTGGTTATAAACAAAGTCATAATCGGAAGCTAGTTATAATTAATTTCACTATTACAAGACATTAAAAACAAACCTAATACAAAACAATTGTTTGTATGTACTTGTATAACAATACTATTTGGAGGGCTGTACCTCTACCATGAGTTGTCACAGTAAAATCGCCTGACTTTACTACAGTAGTTACATAAATATTAGTATTACGAATTTTAGTACCCAATTATCCGCTAGAGGGTCTGTACAAATTTTCATACATTTTTTTAACTACAGACGCTAGCGAGTATAGTATTATAGTATAGTGACGACCGATGTGGCGCGGTGGGTGATGGTCCGCCTGCGACACGGAAGGTTGCGGGTTCGATTCCCGCCTTGGGATAAATGTTTGTATGATTTGCAAATATTTATTCCGGGTGTTCTGGGTATATATGTATAATAAAAAATATCTATATATGTAATGTATTGTATTAAGTATGTCAGTCTTCTAGTACCCTTAACACAAGCTCTGCTTAGCTTGGGGCTAGATGATGTTGTGTGGATTGTCCAGCATTATTTATTTATTTATAGTAAAAACTCATGGTAGTGCTACTTAGCACTAATAAATGTGACAATCGTAAACGTAACGTATTTTAAATACATTGCTTGCTAACGCTGCAACGTTCGACAGTAAACCTGATGTGTACGCGCAGTGTATGTCAAATACGTCATTGTATCGTTACGTTTACGATTGTCACACTTATTCGTGTACATTTATGGTCGATCCACAAGATTTGTTGTGTAATTTTATTCATACAATACTTTTGAATATTTAACTTTAAACAAATTTTCTCAAAACATTTATAACTATTTTCATACAACAGTAGGCAGAGATAAGAATCAATGTGACATTTTAATTTTATATTAGAAGCTAGATGGTTTGATATCCTTAAAGCTTCCTCTCTCCTCTCTAGTGATGTGTGAATGCACATTTTGGCCATTATACAACACATGAACCGACAATAAACTTATTTTTACGAACTGTACCCCAAGTACGAGTTTGGGCACACACGGATCGCAGAGACGCAATCGCCGAGTGCCGGCGATTTTGTATGGAAATGTAAGCTTCTCAAGAAATCTCCATACAAAATCGGTGGCGCTCGGCAATTGCGTCTCTGCGATCCGTGTGTTGACAGACTAGTACTTTGGGTACTTGATGTACACACCATTAAGAAAATAGAAATTAGTTTATATCAAGCGATTTCCACCAAAACAATAAGCTCTTTTATAATTTATTGTCAATATTTAAAAAACGCTTTGTAAAGCAAAGCGAAAGTGTTTTTATTTTAATTTCAATTACGCGTTGACTTACAATAAAGGTTTTGATAATGCTGCGAATAGAAACTAAAATCTATTTTTTAGCTTCTATCGCGGGCCTTGAGCGTATAGACCGAATCCAGAAATTCCGTAACGAAAATAACCTAACACTGCGCATGCATAATCCAGCAAAAAATGCTATGCAATAGCTTTACCGCGCCAGTCCCAGAGTGTCACACGTCTTTTTTATTGCTTGCGAGTTAAACCAACTTAGTATTGTTTCGTCCGGTTAATGTGTTGATAAAATGTGCTTGATAGTACAATATTTTTATTTGATTCCATAGTTTGTACGATATTTAAAATCAAATTTAGTTATAGTCACATGTTACCTACGGCTAAAGATTTGCTTATTTCAGAAAATGGTACGGGTCAAAATGAATTGATATTGCAGGTTACAATATTGGTTTATTTTGACCTCATTAGCGTCAAAATTAAATAAAAGCTTACTAAAGTCTAATATCTTGTGCAAACTTTGACAGTAAACATTCAGCCCAAATTATCAATAAAAAACTGTTATAAATAAATAATTTATTTACCAAACCCCACAAGATATTTGCAAAAAAAACATTAATATTACTAGTATAGAGGCTTCTTTAAATGGTTTGTCAAAAGACCTTGAGAAGCTTGTATGTTGATTAGCAAAATGCAGTTTTTTTAAACTTTCTGTTATTTTTTTATACCTATTGATCATTTTAATAAACCAACTCATATTAAATTTTCGCAATTTTTTTGTCAAAGTTTGAACATTAATTTTTGTGAGTAAGTTTAGGAGTCAAGGATCTATATTATAAAAAGTTGAAATAAATTATAATGTTTTAAAAATTATATCTTTAGCCGTGATGAAACGATCAAGTGAAAATAACATGTTATTCTATGTATAATGTTGTGAGATGTGTAAAAATGTAAGAAAATACTGTTTTATAGGAGGGAAATATATTTTTAATAATTTGGAGCTTGTTCGGAAGCTATACAAAACATTTTTAATCAAATCATATTTATTGTTGAATTGTCAATAACAAAATTGACTGTTTTATTTTATTCAGGTAGGTGCAAATATGTTATACTCTTTGTAGTATGTAAGTATAAAATTATATGTTTATACAATTTGGAAAAAACATGCTCCTATTTAAAAATGATAGTTTTCTTCCTATAAAACTGAAATTGAGTTCCATTGTAAATAGTTTTATCAATTCTTGTTTTTTGGTTATTTCATGTTTTATGCGTATTATTTAATTTTGGAGAAGAAATATAAAAATATAATCACTATTGCATTTTATTTTTGAGTTTTATTCAATACCTTAGTAGTTTGAAAATAAGTAGGTACAATATTTTTTTTGAAAACCTTGCATGAGAACATGCCTTGGTATGCGTCCCTAATTTTGAAGGTGTTAAATCATAGGATATTGCTCAAATCTCTCTTCAGTCGTTTTATAGGTATGTAGAATAGAAAGAAAACAAAATATTTAATATGTATTCAATAACATAATTTATTTATTATTCAACAGGCATACATTTAATATTATAATGTAACAATAACAAACTCATAAATATATTGTGCAAACAAATAAAATTGATTCGATTTGATTGGTGCCGAGTTAGTACTTATTTAACAGTTTTTTTTTATACAAAACTAAACCATATACATAGACAATAGACTGAGCAATAGCCTTACAAAATTGACCACCAAAGAGACATTACGACGGGTGTTAACAATAACTGTCTCATATTAGTCTCTTTTCTGTAATTTATCTTAATAAATCATCTAGAAAGAGACAACTACAGGTTGCACGATTTTTTGTCTCTTTCACGCTCGTATTTAATTAATACCTGGATAGAGAACGCTATTCTAACGCTAGTCTATTCTCTATGACATAGATAGTACAGTCATTAAATAAAAACGATAAAGATAATATAATAATATTATACATATTAATAAAATTAGTTGAGATGTGTTTATATGACTATTCTTTTCATTTAAATGATAAGAAATAAGGTTTATTATGAAAAATGTAACAACGTTCTACACCATTTTCGGTACAAAAATACTTGTGTAATTGAATGAATATTTTTAAAGTAGATGACCCACTTTTAAGATTATTGGCTAAGAAATACAGTCTACTTACCTCTGACTACCCCATTTACATCCCTTATAAGTACTACAATTTTGGAAAGGGAGAGAAAACATTAGCATTAATGGTACTAATTAAAATGGACTAGAAATGATGAATGACTAAGGAATCTTAAGACACCCCTTTTTTAATTAATTACATGTTAAATACTGAATTTTGATAATAATAATAAGTACATATGTTGCCAATTGAAGTAACTCGAAAAATGTGTAATATTGAATTCTATTTTTATACATTTGAAATACAATTTTTAAGACAAAATGTAATTTGGTTAATGTTTAAGAATATAAAACCAAAAAATACAATTGCCAAAATATTTTTTTTAATTTAAGGAAATTAGAATAAATGTGATTGAAAATGTGCTCTATCAAATATCAAAAAACTTAATAAATCTATAATTATCTTTACAATTTAAATAAACATAATTCTATAATTAATTTGTTATAATTTAAATGCATATCTACTGGTATTTTAAAATAATAATTAACAATTCATACATATTTCAAATGTGCTTATTTTTTAAACAAAAAGTTATTGTAAACAAATTCGAGTAGGTAAATCTTTCATACATTTGTCTTACTAGCAGCTGAACCAAATATTCAATCCTATATATTAAGCTAGCGATATGGAATATAGCTATATATTTTTTGACTAAAACAATTAGCGCGATCAAAAAGACTTCATCAATTTACAAGCTGAAAATTTATACACGTAAGCATTTCGTTATGGAGGAGATCGCTCTTAGCGATAAGGCGGCTCATTGTACTGTAGATTTAATGTTTCTTGTATGTAAAATATGGCCAAGAAAAGCAAGATGCAGAGAATGGAGATCTTTGGAGGCTTTTACTGGTAAGGCGGCCCAAACACAAATTTAAATTAAACTTTTTTAATTTGAACAAATATAGAATAAAATAATAATATTACATTTTTAAATACAATTGATGTTTGGTTAGGAAATATAGCTTTTTTTTGTATGTAAAATATCTATCTGTGCAATAAAGTTTGTATCTACTTCATGAAATCTTGAAGTCTGAATTGATCCCGTGTGTGTATACAAAAAAATAAATAATAATTGGTATATTACTTCTATTTTTCTTCTTTCTCTTGTTTGACTTTTTAAGAAATTAATGGTAACACGAAATATTGCAAATTTTAAATACATTACATAGGAATATATACCTATTATACACACACAAGCGTACACTCGAAAATACAATAATAAATAAGTATTCATAGAAATTTCACATATCACACTCTAGTCCCGAACTAAGCAAAGCTTGTACTTTGGAAACTAAATGCTAGATGATGATCTAGAATATTTATTTACTTACATATTTTTTTGTAATTACACTCAGACACAGAACAAACATTAGTGTTCATCACACAAACATTTGCACTGAGTGGGGATCGAACCCACGACCCTCAGCATGGAAGGCAGAGCTACCAACCGAGCTGCGACGCCTGTCACATCCTAGGCAACATGCAATATACATTACTAAACTAAAAATCACAAAGATTATTTAATTAACCATAAATAAGTTGGTCGACTAAGCTATCTATGCATTAGTAATGAATGCTGGTACTTGACGAATGCGATTGCGGCCAATTCCTTGCAGAACTCCTCCAGAACTATCAGACTTTCCACCAGCTGGTTATGATCGGTTCTGTAAACAATTTACAGGTTGATAAATAGATAATAAAAATGATTCTCAAATTATGTATTTCTGTTGACGCTATAACAGAAAAAACAATAAAAAGGGGATCTCATACAATAACGTGATTCTTTTAAATTAATAAATAATGCTGGACAATCCACACAACATCATCTAGCCCCAAGCTAAGCAGAGCTTGTGATATGGGTAAGTACTAGAAGACTGACATAATAAATACAATACAATCGAAGGCGGGCGAAGGTCCGCCTGCAACGCGAAAGGTCGCGGGTTCGATTCCCGCCTTGGGATAAATGTTTGTACGATATGCAAATATTTATTCCAGGTGTTCTGGGAATTTGATATGTATAATAAAATATATTATCTATGTAATGTATTGTATATCGTATGTCAGTCTTCTAGCACCCATAACACAAGCTCTGCTTAGCTTGAGGCTAGATGTTGTTAGGATTGTCCAGCATTATTTATTATATTTTATTGTAAATATATTTCTATATACTTACAATTCATCGTAGCTAGGATCTTCACTCATTAGCTGCATTCTAATATGTTCAATGACCGCTTTATAGTTCCTCAATCTCGGTATCTCTATTGTTAATCTCCTAGCCAGATCCTGAAGCGTCTTAAACAAAGTCGGGGTCTTCTTAGCAGTTGGCAACAACGGATTTAATATATACTCGTGGATATTCGGATGGGGCAGTAAAGCGAGCTTTGAGATTATAGACGTAAGGTGCAGATTCACTTGGTACGGCTGCGAAGGCATGTTCGATAGGAGTTTGAAGATCATTCTAAAGAATGGTCCTTCGTCGAATTCTTCGTCTGGTTTTGTTTTTATTTTTATTTCATCGTGTGGTATGTCGGCTTCTGGTCGGCTATCGTAACTGTGTGTGGATGATGCTGTGTTGTCGGACCAGGTTTCAGGCCAGTGGAACGATGACGTTATATCTAACCACAGCTGGAAGGTATTAATAAATATGTCAACTGTTTTTAATGTAATATTATATGCCTATGTACATTTTGTACCTGTAATAGTCGTAAGTTTGTTTGTGAATAAAGTTTTTCATTTTTTGTTTATTATGGAATAATCTGACTCAATTCCACAAAGATACAATATTGTTTCCATGCTGGGCGTGGGTTCGATTCCCACTCAGACCAAATGTTTGTGTGGTAAACATAAATATTTGTTGTGTCTGGGTGTTACGATGTATTTTATGTATGTACATATTTACAAAAAATAATTCTATAAATGTACCTATATAAGTATTCTATCAGCAATTAAGTTTCCATAGTAGAAGCTTTGCTGAGTTTGGGACTAGAGTGTGATGTGTGAAATGTCCGTGAATATTTATTTCATAAATGTATGATGTATATAAATCAAATAATTTTAAATCCTACCTGACTTGTATGGAGGTAGAAATCTGAATTGTACATGTTATTTAAGTTTACTTTGGTGTAAAAATATGTTTTGATCTGGTTTTAAGCTGTTTTTTTAACTTTATTAAGCTTTTTAATATAATCTTGTTTAATTTAATGAAATATTGTATAATTGATTGAAATTTTATGAAATTTGTATTGCAATACAAAACTTGAATCTACTTAAAAACTGTCAGGTTGTAAAGTAAGATTGTAATACCTGATAATGCCTATGCGCGTCGTGAATATAATGCTCATAGTCCGCGCCCACGGGGTCCGATAGAATCGCACGCGGCAGCAGTAGCAGGAAACTGCAGTCAAACAACCAATATTACTTCAACAACTTTATTGTACACAACTATATAACTAATGCAACAACTGCTTTAATAATAGGGTAAGTATATCTATTGCATAAACTGTGTAAACTGCGTAAACATCTAGAGTATGTGTTTAAGCAGTTTACACAGCATATAAAAGTTATTGCGTAAACTGTGTAAACTGCATAAACACCTACTCTCTTATCTTATAAAAGTTAGCGTTGACATTATATCAGCATTACGTATGGTAATCAAGACATCAAGTCTGCGCTAACTTTTTATAAGATAGACCGTTATTATTTACGCAGTTTATGTCAAACAACAGACTAGTGCATAAACTCTGTAAACAATAGAAGTGTATCTAATAAACTGCGTAACAACTTTTGTTTACGCAGTTTATGCTATTGCATTGACTCCATAAACAATATGGTGTATCTAATGCGTAAACTGCGTTAACAATAAGGATTATGTATTTAATGCATAAACTGTATAAATAATGCCACATAAATCCATAAACCATGGAGTAATTAGTTTATGCAGTTTATGCATTAGATAAATGTATAATTATATGACAAGAGAGGTATGTATCTAATGCATATTTCAATTCCAAACGCATTATATTTTAATGTATGGGATTGGCATTATTTGCTTTAATTAAAGTCAAAATAAGTAGATCGAATGGCCGGATAAGTTTGTGGCACTACAATCCTGAGTTATAATTTTCCTTAGATGGCTCATATTTTAAAACCTCAAAAAAATATTTTTGTACCAACTTACAGACATTTTGTTTACAAAAAAGCCATGTTTTTGTACATCACAGATTTATTTATTTTTATTTTCACACATTATTTATGGCTTTAGATATTTTATAATTCAAATTAAATTTAAAAAAATAAACTCTTGAGCTTCTTAGGTATATTTATACTATATTATAACTCATTATAATATAAATCATTTTTATAAGTAAATCACATTTTTATTTACAAAATTTAATTATTAATTATATTTACAAATAACTTAAATAAAATGGCTTAACATTGTACAATATTTAATTTTAAAACTAATTAAAAATTCTGATGTTTTATTATCTTTTTTTTAAATGAAGGTATGTTGATGGTAAAGTGGCGCGTCTTGGGAGAGACCTACGTCCAGCAGTGGACTGATATATATAGGTTGATGATGATGATAAAATAATATGAGTTAAATTATTCGGAATAGAATTACATTAGTTAATTATAAAATAAATTATAAAGTGTTTTTTATCTCATATTAAATCTTGCAGCTAGTTAAAATTGTTACCCCCTATCTTATAAAAAGTTAGCGTTGACATTATGTCACCATTACGTACGGTAATCAAGACATCAAGTCTGCGCTAACTTTTTATAAGATAGACCGCTAGTTTTTAGTTGTTTTCATTGCATTATAAATTGCTTGCATTGTATAGTCACAAAAACCCGAGTATATTAATTAAGAAAATAACAACTGTGTTACTATATATTATACATAATTTGAATATTAATTTATTTATATATTAATGCTAGTTATATTAATGGAAGCAAGATTCGGCTAGGTCACATGTCTGCCATGATTTCTTCTATCCGCGCTTTTAGCCTCTCGAGACGCCTAGAAAGTGATTTAAGCAAGCTATAGCAAGTGTCAAGGACCTTTCACCAAAATTTAATTAATTATAATTAGTTTTCTATCTACCTAATTATTTTTAAAGCTTCGGTTAGTTTTGGTCGTGACGTTTAAGATAACTGTTTAATTAATTTACTATTATAGGCATTAGAGTAAAATTAAATTTTCTTAAAAATCAGTTTGTAAAATAGGATACTGCTTGTATAGGTAACAGCAGTGGGCGGGTGCATTTTTAGAATGGTTTAGGGGTCGTCCATAAATTAGGTGAAGTGTTTTTTTTTTAATTTTCTGTCCCTCCCTCCCCGCCTGGTGAGATGTCGTGAGATTTTCAAAATGTGGGTTTCTTACGTAAACGCTTTGGATTGTTATTGTAAAAAGAAAAAAAATATATGAAATAGTATAATTAATTTTTGTTTCAATCAGAAAAAAAATTGCGTGATATTTGCCGACCCTTCTCTCAAACGTAAGATTAGATGAGATTTGACTCGAGCCCCTCACCCCCTTAAATAACTCACGTAATTTATGGACGCCCACTTATATAGTTTTTTTTTACAAGTTATAGGCAAGCGTTTGACCGCGATCTCACCAGTAGCTCTACCATGAGATGTCACAGTAAAATCGCCTGACTTTACTACAGTAGTTACGTCAATATTAGTATGATGAATTTTAGTACCCAACTATCCGCTAGAGGCGCTGTACAAATCTTCATACATTTTTTTAACTACAGACGCTAGCGAGTGTAGTAAATATAGTTTAGTAAAAACTCATGGTAGAGCTACTGATGTTTTTTTTTTCGGTTTAAGATATTTATTTCTCTAAGAATACAATTCACTTAACGAGAAACACAAGAGTAACATAGGTGTAAAGTCATGTAAAAATACATATTACGAGTGTCGGAAGGACTTAATGTTAGCTTAGTAGGTAAGGTTAATAACAAGTATAAAATAATAAAAAGTGTGGGTAGATTTTTTTTTTTTTCTGAACAACTATTATTATATTACTAATTATTATATTAACTATTTTATTTACAACTAAGTTTGTGATCATTAAGGTTAGGAGTGCCAATTAAGCATTGAGTAATAGTTGCCATCATAATAAGATTCATAGCAACAACCAAAGTTAAGTATAATTAAGTAGTAAGTAAGTATATATTCGGTTTGTAAATAGGTAATTAATATTTGTAGGTAAGTAATGATTGCGTTGAGGTCTCTGATATTTGATTTCGGTCGATGTCGTTTGTTATTGTATCGCTTTTGAATTATTCTGAATAACTCTGGGAGTGCCTTTTAGATATTTTATTGTTAGGTCTTTTTCTCCTTCATCTGTCCGACGTTTAAGCTCTTCTCGTACATTCAGAATCTGTTGTTTTTGCCATGGTGTCTGATCATAAAAAACTTTTATTCCTTTATCTTTGTTGTCAATTTTTGATTTTAAGCGCAGAATAGTTTGAGCAATATCTGACGTAGTAAAGCATGCTTTAATAGGTCGAGATTTGTTGTTATTGTATTTGCCAAGCCGAATAATCTTTGTTGGTTTGCTGCAAGCCGGAACAGCAAGGTTTATCAATTTGGCCACTTCGTGCTCATCGTGGTTTAGCCTCTCCACCATGTTATCACTTTTGATTTCAGCAACGCCACATATTACTATGTTCTTTTCTCTCTGGGATCGATCGTAAATTTCAGATAGGAGTTCGTCATTTGGTGCAGATGTCAAGGGTTGAGATCCAGATTGAAATAGAATGGCATCTTTGAGTATCGCGACATCGATTGTAAGGTGTTCAACTTTTTCAACTAAATCAGCTTTTTGGCTAACTACATATTCAAGTTCTTGCTTGAGTTTCAATTGTTCAGTAACTAGCTGATCCGTGGTAGCTTTGATTTGAGCGACCTGTACAGTTACCAAAGACACTTCTTGGGAGATTTTGTCTAGTTTTTCTGTTTGGTTTTGAGCCATACTCATCAAGACTGACATGATTTTTGTTTCAAAAGCTTCAAATTTGGCACATAGATCGTCGTCCGGTTGCTTGCGTTTTCGCATGCTAGTTGTTGGTAGTTGTTGGTGGTCCATCTTAGAATTTGCTATCCTTAAGTCAGGTTGTGATTCACTACGAGTTGGTTCATAATAGTTGCTATCACCATAAGTAATAGTTCGCTCTGGTGAGCGTCGCACGGACATGGCGTTCTTGTATGGTTGGTTTTACTCACAATGCAATGAAGAGCGAGACGAATTATTGAGATTTCGCAGCCCGTCTTGTTTACCCGAGGAGGTGAAGGGGGAAGACACTTCGACGTCGCCGCTATTACTGAAGTGATTAGAGGCTTTTGTCACACTGCCTTTGCAATTAAAAACATACGTTCTACAGAAATGTTTAAGTTCAGTTTGCTTTGACCGGTAAATTAATTTAAGTAAAATAAATTGCCAACACGTCCGTTCCGTACACTCGCACTACGGAAAGATGAAAGATGTTAAGTGACGATGCGGTCTATGATGTAGCACACTTGCCCAGAAGATATAGATTCTTCTACATACCTGTTGATAATCCTGTGTATGTTTTCCCCTCCCTCAAGCCCCTTGGTGTCCACTCCCTCGTGAGTGAGGATATCTGTGATCTGCTCATTCACGTGGTCCTCGTGTTGTAATTGTTTCATTGCTTCTCTGAAAGAGAGGACATAAAGTGACTAAATAGTTTTGGATAAATCTTAAAATGGACATAGTTTGAAGAAGGTTTAGATTCGGCAGTAGAATTCTAACATCCTACTATTTTATAAACGCAAACTTTTGTATGGAATTATGAAATACATAAAAAAAAAATTAAGCATGCTATAATTTATAAAGATATCATTTATTATTATTTACTTAATCCAAACACTTATTTTTAGATACCAGTTGGTTGTGTAAATTATCTGAAATATCACGATAATAAGACATGGTCGCGGGCATCAGCTGATATAAATAAATATTCATGGACATCTCCCATAGTACAGCTTTGCTTAGTTTGGGACTAGGGTTTTAGGGGAATAATTATTTTTATAATTTCACAAGACCCCATCTTGTCAA
The DNA here is from genome assembly GCA_932527185.1 of Ecliptopera silaceata. Lineage (NCBI taxonomy): Eukaryota > Metazoa > Arthropoda > Insecta > Lepidoptera > Geometridae > Ecliptopera > Ecliptopera silaceata. The sequence continues at coordinate 2,334,485 of OW052210.1, forward strand.
AATTGATCAAGGATTGTAATAAAGAAATTTTATTGTTGATATTAGACAAATATTTATCATATATTTATATTTATCATATTCTTTATTAGTACTACGTTTTATTTGGCTATGTAGTTATGTAAAAAGTCCTTGAAGGCCGCATTGTTTAATGTTTACCTACCTATATTATTATTCTAAGTTATAAAATGTTGATTCAAATTGGTTAATGTGCGATATAAAATAGATAGCCTACAATTGATAATAAATAAACTGTGAATCTTAGATTAAATAAATAAATAAATTGAAATATTTATTCATATTTAGACATATGCAGTCAAAATGTGTATAAATCCTCTTTAAACTCACTTGTTTCTCTCTCGCTCCCTCCACAGCGGTACGTCGTTCAGTCTGTCTCGCTCTTCGTCCTCTAGCGGCGGTTGTGGCGCGCAGTATCCGCGGCAAATAACGCGAGCCAGCACTAGTCTGTGGATACTGTGCTCTGTGCCTTTCTCTATTATACTCTGTGGAAATTATGAATGAATGAATGAATAGTTTTTAAAAGTACATAAACTTTTTTTACACCAAATAAACGACATAAAAAATGAATAGAAATACTACACTTTCAATAAAAAAATGAATAAAAATACAACATTTTCAATAATTGCAAGTTATCTTAATAAAGTACGTTTATATTTGTTTGTACAGATGAATGTATGTTACTCTTTTACGCAAAAACTTCTGAATGGATTTTAACGAAACTTTACAATAATGTACATTAGAATAACATAATATAGGCCTTAATTTATAAAGATATTGTGTGAATTGTGGAAAATAGTATTTTCCATATTATTATTCCATAGTATTTTCGATATTGATCTAATTTACCTCGAAAAACTTGAGCGTCTCCAAGGTAAGATCGTGGTTGTCCGTCAGACAGTTGGATATGAGGTTGTGAAGCAATGGCCACTCAGTAGACTCGCCCTCACCCACCAACCAGTTTGAAAATTCTGTAGATAAATAAAATAGTTGCTATAATTATTAATAAATATTCATAGACATTTCACACTATTATATTTCTACTATATACAACTTCACTATATACATATTTCTAAACTTACAAACTTGTAGTATGGACAGAATATAATAAAACCTAGACACAGAACAAACATATTGAAGCTTGTTCTGTTCTGTGTCTATCACACAAACATTTATTCTTAGTAGACACTTTGCGGGCAGCACCGAGTCAAGCGCGCGTGGTGCACCTGCGCATGCGCATGCGCAATGTATATGCATACCTACCGTTGATGAGCAGCGCGGAGTCGAGCGCGCGCAGACACTTGGCGAGCAGCGCGGTGGCGAGCGCGGCGTGGTGCGCATGCGCAATGTATATGCATACCTACCGTTGATGAGCAGCGCGGAGTCGAGCGCGCTCAGACACTTGGCGAGCAGCGCGGTGGCGAGCGCGGCGTGGTGCGCATGCGCAATGTATATGCATACCTACCGTTGATGAGCAGCGCGGAGTCGAGCGCGCGCAGACACTTGGCGAGCAGCGCGGTGGCGAGCGCGGCGTGGTGCGCATGCGCAATGTATATGCATACCTACCGTTGATGAGCAGCGCGGAGTCGAGCGCGCGCAGACACTTGGCGAGCAGCGCGGTGGCGAGCGCGGCGTGGTGCGCATGCGCAATGTATATGCATACCTACCGTTGATGAGCAGCGCGGAGTCGAGCGCGCGCAGACACTTGGCGAGCAGCGCGGTGGCGAGCGCGGCGTGGTGCGCATGCGCAATGTATATGCATACCTACCGTTGATGAGCAGCGCGGAGTCGAGCGCGCGCAGACACTTGGCGAGCAGCGCGGTGGCGAGCGCGGCGTGGTGCGCATGCGCAATGTATATGCATACCTACCGTTGATGAGCAGCGCGGAGTCGAGCGCGCGCAGACACTTGGCGAGCAGCGCGGTGGCGAGCGCGGCGTGGTGCGCATGCGCAATGTATATGCATACCTACCGTTGATGAGCAGCGCGGAGTCGAGCGCGCGCAGACACTTGGCGAGCAGCGCGGTGGCGAGCGCGGCGTGGTGCGCATGCGCAATGTATATGCATACCTACCGTTGATGAGCAGCGCGGAGTCGAGCGCGCGCAGACACTTGGCGAGCAGCGCGGTGGCGAGCGCGGCGTGGTGCGCATGCGCAATGTATATGCATACCTACCGTTGATGAGCAGCGCGGAGTCGAGCGCGCGCAGACACTTGGCGAGCAGCGCGGTGGCGAGCGCGGCGTGGTGCGCATGCGCAATGTATATGCATACCTACCGTTGATGAGCAGCGCGGAGTCGAGCGCGCGCAGACACTTGGCGAGCAGCGCGGTGGCGAGCGCGGCGTGGTGCGCATGCGCAATGTATATGCATACCTACCGTTGATGAGCAGCGCGGAGTCGAGCGCGCGCAGACACTTGGCGAGCAGCGCGGTGGCGAGCGCGGCGTGGTGCGCATGCGCAATGTATATGCATACCTACCGTTGATGAGCAGCGCGGAGTCGAGCGCGCGCAGACACTTGGCGAGCAGCGCGGTGGCGAGCGCGGCGTGGTGCGCATGCGCAATGTATATGCATACCTACCGTTGATGAGCAGCGCGGAGTCGAGCGCGCGCAGACACTTGGCGAGCAGCGCGGTGGCGAGCGCGGCGTGGTGCGCATGCGCAATGTATATGCATACCTACCGTTGATGAGCAGCGCGGAGTCGAGCGCGCGCAGACACTTGGCGAGCAGCGCGGTGGCGAGCGCGGCGTGGTGCGCATGCGCAATGTATATGCATACCTACCGTTGATGAGCAGCGCGGAGTCGAGCGCGCGCAGACACTTGGCGAGCAGCGCGGTGGCGAGCGCGGCGTGGTGCGCATGCGCAATGTATATGCATACCTACCGTTGATGAGCAGCGCGGAGTCGAGCGCGCGCAGACACTTGGCGAGCAGCGCGGTGGCGAGCGCGGCGTGGTGCGCATGCGCGCAGGCCGCCTCGGCCGCGCCCTCCAGGAACTGCGCACGGAACGAACGCGCCAACTCGCACGCGATCGTCGGGTGGCACTCCTGACAACCACATCATGACAATAGATTAACTAAAGCAACAATCTAATGACTGGCGTCCCAGCTCAGTCGGTAGTAGTTCTGCCGACAACCGATGTGGCGACGCGGAGGTTGCGGGTTCGATTCCCGCCTTAGGATAAATGTTTGTACGGTCTGCAATTATTTATTCCGGGTGTTCTGGGTATTTTTATATGTATAATAAAAAATATCTTCCTATGTAATGTATTGTCTTGGTATGTCAGTCGTCTAGTACCCATAACACAAGCTCTACTTAGCTTGGGGCTAGATGATGTTGTGTGGATTGTCCAGTTGTAATAATACCTTCATCAATGTATCGCAGTAGTCGAGCCACGAGAAGAAACTCGTCAGCTCTCTGTATCCGTGGAATTTGTTGTACGATTTATCTCCGAAATCTTGAGCTACATACCTGCAAATATTAAGTTATTTTAACAACATGGTAATATTAAGATTTGTATTAAATGAAGAAATTACTTTAAAAAAAAAGCTAGCACTCCGGGAGTGCCGGCAGAAGTGAAAACTTCAATATTAACGTTGTGTTTTCACTTTTAAGTTTTCACTTCAAAAATATAACCACAGTCGTGATTGTGTCATGTCATGACGAAGACAACGAAGACACACTGACACAGACACATTCGCGCAAGCGCGAATGTGTCTGTGTCATTGTGATTGTGTCATGTCGTTGTGTCACATTCGCGCAAGCGCGAATGTGTCTGTGTCTTCGTTGGCTTCGTCGTCATCGTCACGTCACGTCATGTCGCCACGTCATCGTCACGTCATGTCGCCACAACACTATTTAATTGTTTGAGTCATACGTCGCGTGACCGCAAGTGTGTTCTTTTGTCGTCTCTTGTTTTACGAGCAATGTATAAAAATTAAATAAGATCTTACGCTTTTTCGACGTCACGTGACCCTGACGCGAGTTTGAAAGTTTTTACCCACCCAGCGCCGCTAAAGAAGTTTTCACTTCAAAAATACCTAAGTAATAACTACGAAGTGAAAAAGCACCTTGATCTCAATAGAAGATCTCACAGAAACTTTTGATCTAGTTCATAGAGCATTTATGTTTTTATTAATAAGACATCAACGACAAAACGTCACGTGACTTAAATAATTCCGGACATTTCACACATCACACTCGAGTCCCGAACTAAGCAAAGCTTGTAGGTACTGTGGGAACTAAAATCCTTAAATAGTTTTTTTTTTTGTAAACATATACATAGAAACACCCAGACACAGAACAAATATTTATGTTCATCACACAAACATTTGCTCTAGGTGGGAATCGAACCCACGACCTACAACATGGAAGGTAGACCGACTACCAACTGAGCTGTGACGCCTGTCATAAACTGTCTTACTGTAGTTTTCTTTTCAATGTGCGATGTTTTAAAAGTAAGTATTTTAAATGTTACTTACGCCCAAGTAATATTTAAATGGTCGACATCAGCCGGGTCAATGTTTGCCGGTAAACATTTGTATTTGGCAGCTAACTTATCGATAATAGTCTCACAAGCCGGACTGCAACTTGTCACTAGATTCGCTATATCGTCTTCTGGCAGTGATGACACTATCATTATCCCTTCGCATGCTCGAAGGACCACTTGGTTATCCTAGAATATGAAAAACACTTTTATATGTTGTAAAACTACTTTTAAATATGTTGACAGGCGTCACAGCTCAGTTGGTAGTAGTTCAATACATTACATAGATGTTTTATTATGCATATAAAATACCCAGAATACCTGGAATAAATATTTGCAGATCGTACAAACATTTATCCAAAGGCGGGGAATCGAACCCGCTACCTCCGCGTCGCAGGCAGACCTTCGGCCGCCGCGCCACATCGGTCGTCAATACGGTTATACTTATGTCTGTCATATAAATATATGTTTTGAACAAGAAAACTGTAATACTGTATACAATAATAGGTAAATAAACTGTCCATGTATAATACTTACAGCACTATTTAAATACGACAACAGTAAATCAATCAGTAGAAACTTGTCGTTATCATCGTACACCGTCTTATGACTTTTTACAGATACATTATCATCTATAGAACTGTTTGAAGCATGACAATACTCGTCTTTTGAATTTGTCCGGACTATAGATACACTTTGCAACGGATTTGGGGGGAGATCCACTTCAAATAGCGGGTTTTTTTTCGGCGTAACCTTTTTACTTCTAATTGGAATAAGTTTCTGGATATCTTCAGGTATGCTAAGCAAGGAGGTTTTATCTTCGATGAAGGGGGTGGTGAATATATTGGCTAGACCCGGCTCTTGACGGACTAGGCCGCATAATGTCAGGAGTAGTTCCACTTCTTCTTTTTCTGTGGGTGATGCTGGGTTCTCGTTGCATTGGATCAACATTCGCTGGAAAAATAAATGCTCAATAATTTCTAGGCTATACTTCATTAGTACACTAATGAAAATCGAAGAACCGGTTCAAGTCAATAGATATTTTAGTACCGGTACCAGTGTACAAATTAGATCAGCGTTAATATCTAAGGGTTGTCTGGAAGAGATCGCTTTCATCAACAATACCATTCAGCTCATTGTAATTTTAAATTAATAAAATAAAAAAATATCTTAAATAAAAATTTTCTTATTTGTTATTTTGCTTTGTACTCTTATTGATATTTTAATTTTCTTGTGTCCTTTACTGTATGTTCTATAAAATGAAATCAGTACTATTTACAACAGATGTAATATTTCATAGGTTTTGTATGAAATGTAGGTGTTCATGCAAATTATTTCAACATTGTCTCTGATAAGATAAGAAAACTATGGTAATTAAATAATGTTGATAGCAAGTTTGTAGCATATAAATAATATCATATAATCTATCATACATTAAACTTACAATAATACTATTATAAAAGTAGGTACATTAAATAAATGGTGTGCATTATAATGTGACAGATACAGTGGGAGTGATAAAATAAAAAAAAAAAAAACTTTTTTTTAACTTTTGTAATAACAAAACTGTACAAACAATTAAAACATACAACTTACCTAGGTACCTTAGTACCTACTTAAAATGAATCATCCTTTTTATTTATACACACCTTGAAATAAATGAATACTCAGGGACATTTCACACATCACTCTCTAGTGATTAATTATTTGTTCTGTCTGGGTGTTACTATGGATTCAATGTATGTATTCATATTCACAAATAAATGTACAAAGTATTCTATCAGCAATCTACTTTCCTTAATAGCATTGCTTAGATTGGGACTAGGTGATGTGTGAAATGATCAGAAATTTAGTTTCCACACAAGTTTTGCTTAGTTTGGGACTAGAGTGTGATGTGTGAAATGTCCGTGAATATTTAAGTGACTTAGACTAATATAATACCTGTAACGGCCTGTAAACATGAGCGCTGTTAACACAAGGCTGTCGAGTCCGTCTCAGCAGAGCGGTTCCAGTGCTGAGAGCTAGCGCCCTTGCCCCTGGAGGCCTATCTGCAGCGGCTAGAGCGGTTAATGCATCCAGCATGCATATTGACCTTTGGACAACGGCTTCCAAGCATGGACCCACTGTACCACCTTGTTGTTCCTTTTCTTCATCTACTATTAGCTGCGGACATAGTATTCATAGCTTTAACACTTGACTGCTGATTTTTGACACTTTACATTAAAAACAAGAGTTGAGTGAAGATAAGAATCATCATCATCATCATTATCATCCGTTATTGGTGTACTGCAGGATGTAGATTTCTTTAAAATGAGAATTGATTAAATTAATAATTAAAATCTGTAATTGAAAACAAAATGTTTTAATTGAAAATAAAGTAAATGCTTTTTAATACTGTAAGCACAATATTATTAATGAATCTTGACATCATTTTTTTTTTCTTTTTACCCTTTGACTATGTGCAGGTAATTTAGATCCCATTTGGTTACAAGTTTGAACTATTTTATTTTACTTGTAAGTATCCTAAATTTTCAACAGGCTAATTAAATACTGACCACTATACATCTAGCTAGAGGTATTAATAATTCTATAGAATGTATTGAGAGAAAGTTACTCTCAATGTGCACTACCATAACAATATAAAGAGTTTATGTATGTTACTATGATTCTGTAGCTGTGTGTGCTAGACTGATCCAATATATAATAACATATAATAAATAATAGCTTTTTTAGCTAAAAGTGAGATATTAGTTTAGTAGTTTTTAGAGTGTATAGAGGATAGTTATAAATAATCATATAAATAATTAAAATGATTAGATGGAACAACAATCAACAGAATGAATTCTAAATGATCCTTGTGATTTTACTAAATAAACTGGAATAATAATGGGGTGCATGGAAAGAGCCTCCTCGTGGCGCACACCGGTAACAGCTAGGCACGGCACAGCAGTGTCTAGTCTGGCTAATCTTTCCAACACGATGCTACAACAAAATACAGTTGTAGCATCGACACGATAAGAAGAAGACTAAATAAACTTTAATTGTTTATGAAAAAAAATATTTTTTCTTGTCAACACTGGATGAGAGGAGCTGAAGACCGTGCTCAGTGGCGCGACTTTGGAAATACCTACGTCCAGCAGTGAACTAAAGGTTGATGATGATGATAATATTAATATTTCAAAGTTGATTTAAATAGGTACCTGCAGCATCTGTTGTAAATGATGCGGTATTCTAGTGTTTTCGACGTGAACTTTGGTGCTATCATCGTAAGTCTGATAAAAGTTGAGTATCATTTTCCAATGATACTCGAAGTCTTCTAGCCGGGTCGGTGGCGGGGCCAGCTAGAATAAAATAATAATTACATGTAATCGGCAATCACCTTGGTCTATTGTTATGATGATTACAAAACTACTATACTTACAACGTCTGCAGCAGTCTGTAATACATCTGAAAATCTGCTGAGCATTTTGTAGTGGAAAGTTAAGAGTTAGTGATATAACTTTTGCAGTTCTTACTTCCGAATTTCAAGACATATTTATCGTATTGAAATTATTGAGATTGAGAATGTATACGAAATAAACAGACATACGTAACTTCACCAAATAAAAATGCAGAACAGAACATTTCATTCTGATATTGACTTTGAGTTTGATTTACCTTTGACAGTGATATAAACACATTTACAGTTAACATTGACATGACAGTTTTCTACACTTCATTTTCATTTCTCTGTCCAAGGCGAACAGAAATGTTGTGTTTTGTGTTGTGTTGTTTTATGTAATTTGCTATATTGGATTGGTTTTACGCCTTACATGTGGTGAACTAATTATAAAGTTAAGAGCCTTTACAGGGCGCGTGATCCTATTTGTAAATTTTGCATCATGTCCTCCTTCGTGACTCACCGAGAGATCAGTACCGCGAGTGTTGATGAGGCTACTACAAAAGACAGTGTTACGTATTACAAAATTACGGTAACCGTGGGCACTGTGCACTGGGAAGTGTATCATCGGTTCAGTGATTTTGTAGAGCTTCATGACCGTCTCGTCGCGGACCATGGGGTCGCTAGAGAGCTTCTACCGCCGAAGAAAGTCATACGGAACAAAACTCCGAAGTTTGTGGAGAAGAGACGCGAAGCACTACATGATTATTTGAAAAATGTGTTCAATTATCTGAAGCTAACGATGCCGTCCGTGTTCGCTCACTTCCTGGACTTCCATTTGTACGATATATTCTTTCTTCTGCAAGATTTAGCTAAGAAGTTGTTTTTGGAAGGTGATATGCTGCTTCAGAATGAGAATTCTCACACATTCACACCTTTGGAGGTTTGTATCCTGACTACACATAGTATCTAACTAGTTATTTATTCTTTTCTTTAACCATAATCACAGAAAAAAAACTTAAAAACAAAACATGTACAAATAGGGGTGAAAACAATTCTAAATTATCCTTTATTTTACTGAATAAAATATAACTGACATAGACTACTAGAGCCTAAACTACTTTCCGATTGGTATCTATCTATAATGCCTCTGTAAAACTTAATCATACATTATTCATGATATCAAAAATTAATGGGGAAAATGCAACCAATTCAACCTTGACTCATAACCTAGCTAAGTACCTAACAAAATATGCTATATATATACCAGTAAGTACCTAAATAGATAGGTAGCTAGGCAGAATAGATAGCAAGAACTACCTACCTTGACACTAGGATTAAAACCTACTTGCATCAGTAAATTATGGCTTCTGTAATACCCTTTTTTATAAAATATATGGTACCAATAATTGTTGAGTGTAAATATTTGTATAGCACACATACCACTAATTTTTTTTCACATTTACTAAAGGTACCCACAATATTTATTATTTTTGCAAAAATGAATAAAACAAACTACAATCTTGACAAGGTATATTTAATTCCAATTTCACAACTAAATGTTGCTGCATATTGCAAGTCATGATCGAAGTTATAAGACTCAAAACCGAAGATTATCTCCTCATTTTTTGAAGTTTGTTAAAAATGAAATCAAGTGATACTGAAAACACAAATAAGAGAAATCAAAATTTTAAAGAAATTTTATTATTGATGAATTTATCACACAACATAAATACTAATACACAATTAAATTGAAAACATTCTTTTCGAAAATCGGTCAATTAAAAGTTTTTTTTTTTTTTTTTTAAATAAAAATAAACTATATTATTTACAGCTACACGCTATAAGTGAACGGCTGAAGATGCCATGTCCACCAACAGAAAAGACAGACAAGATGTGCGACTTCAGCCACGTTCTAGACTACTGCTCTCAGATCAACTCGCTCATCATCGAAGGCAGCTACGACAAACTCGGGACCAGTAACATAGTACCAAATGAACTGTCGTTCGATCTCGTGTCTTTTAAGTCTCTGAAGAATTTGAAGATTATTGGAGTGCCTATGGCCTGTATACAGAGTGTTGGTAAGGCATTTATTATATTCTTTATTATTTCATGGTATTATAGATTAACTTATTAACAATATTGGAAGGATGACCTGGACGCCCAGGAAAAAGATAGAATGTCGTCAAAGACCGGGATAAGTGGAAGGCTTTGGAGGAGACCTTTGCCCAGAAGTGGGACAATATAGGTTGAAAAAAAAAGACGTGTGGCACTCGGGGACTGCCGCGGTATAGCTATTGTATATCATTTTTTGCTGGATTACGCATGTCGTGTTAGGTTAGGTTATTTTCGTTACGGAATTTCTGGATTCGGTCTCGCTCAAGACCCGCGATAGAAGCTATGCAACAGCTTAAACAATTATAGATCAACTGTCTTTGTCATGGTTTGAAACAAAATGATTTCATTTATGGGAACATCTATGCACTAAATTGGATAATGTTTCGGGATGACTTCTTAATTTGGCAGTTTTTTTTATCTCTATTTCACTTATTAATTGTTAGTTATATGTAGCAACCTGTATCATCTTCGTCACTCGTAAACGGAAATATAAATTTTTATGTTTACGCAGCTTGTAATACAAGGTCTCATGAAGTTGAATAGGCAGCTGGCATTTTTTATGCAAAACGCAAATAGATTGTAGAGAAACCTTCATATAAAATTAAATATTTATATTTGCCCCATCATTTTATTCAAAATATGTGTCTCGCGTTTAATATTGATTAATATTTTGTCCTTGAAACTAAACGATTAACCTAATTATTAATGAATCATTACTGTTATCAAATGTTTTTAACATAATTATTATCAATTTGGGGCTAGATTAGTAACATTTTAAGTTACTGTAATTATTAATTAGCGATATTTAAAACAATATGATAAAGTATCTAAGCTTGAAGTATTCAAATCATAGCGTAGTTTTGTGATACCAAAGATAAATAGGGTAAATTATCGAAAATACTTTTCAAAACAAATTGTTACAATAATACGAAATACATTTATTGTAATACCACAGGGTGTAAGGATACAATCTGCATCAACTCAGTAAGAACTATACTAATAGTCTATACTATACTAATATTATGAAGAAGTAAAGTTTGTGTGTTTGTAATATTTGTTAAATTGTAAGGGGTAATCTCGGGATGTAGGTACTGAACCGATTTTAAAAATTCTTTCACCAAAGCCACATTATTGCTGAGAGTCATAGGTTATATAAAAAACCGAAAAATAAAAAGGCTTTTACGTGGTAGTCCGTTTTGCAAAGTGAATCGGAGAAAAAACGGTCGAATTATGCCCAACGTAGTGGGCACGGGTCAGCTAGTATGTTATATATTGTGCGAATTGACAGAAATATTACCATCTAGTACTCTAGTATGAAGCAATAAATAAATACTTTTTTTTAATTTGTTGTTTTATATTAATAAATAAATATATTTTTCAGGAACCTTACGAGAAACGCTAGTGAATCTATCGGTCTTGATAGCGAGTGTGAGCTCCCTCAACGAGTTTCTATTGGTGGATATCCTGCATAAAGAACCTAATAGCATCGCTGATACTGAGGTATGTTGACTTGAACAAATAAATAATGCTGGACAATCCACACAACATCATCTAGCCCCAAGCTAAGCAGAGCTTGTGTTACGGGTACTAGAAGACTGACATACTTAAAACAATACATTAGATAGATATTTTTTATTATACATATTTCATACCCAGAACACTCGGAATAAATATTTGCAGATCGTAACATTTATCCCAAGGCGGGAATCGAACCCACAACCTCCGCGTCGCAGGTAGACCTTCGCCCACCGCGCCACATCGGTCGTCATTGTTCTCACTATGTGCATTAAAAGTGATCTTACTATTAAGTTTGTATATATGCAATTCAAAAGTAATCATCATTTAAAACGTGCAAATCTTGTTAAACACTAAACAGATGTTTGTGAAGTTTATCATAATTATTACTATCTGACTGCGATGACCTCGCGGCATGTGTCACAACAATTTATCGCTAGAACTGGTTATTGCAATTCTAATTAGGTTACATTGAATATAGAGAGACCATACGAGTAGAATAATATTAAAGGGATGTCGTTTTTATTTCTATTGGAATAAAGATCATTTTGATACAATATTTTTTTGGGTAAATTTGAAGCGAACGCAGTATCGCGTATATATATAGATATATATATAAGGATCGATATAACATTGAACTACTATTAATTTCAATTTTGATTCAAATTTGTCCAGCCGATTCAATCTAGTTAGATACCTAAGTCTAACTTAAGTGCTGTGTTGGTATTATGTTTGCAAATATTATTGTGAAGACATGTATCCCATAATAACTTGCATTCAAAAAACAAATGATTAAGTACTTATATATCTTTTTGAAAAAACTTTCGGTGCAATAAAATATTAAATTAATTAATTAATAATCTTTTCAGAAATGGAAGAAACTTGTCCAAGTAAACTTCGTAAGCAACAACATAGAGAAGATAGACTGGGCTATCAAACTTGTTCCCGGCCTCAAAATACTCAGTCTGACTTCAAACCGACTAACAGAGCTTTGCGATATATCCTGCCTCCATGAACTAAGAGTTCTAAACCTAGGCATGAACAACTTCTCTATATGTGATAACTGGCACGCTAAAATAGGCAACATTGTAAAAATAAACTTATCTCAAAACAAAGTTACCTCATTACAAGGTTTTTCGCGACTCTACTCATTAGAAAGTCTAGATTTAGGATGCAATTTAGTCGAAGATGTTGAAGAGGTTCAATATATATGCAAACTACCGTGTTTAGAGTATCTGTGGTTAACTGCTAATCCCGTGGCCTCGACCATAGATTATAGAGTGAAAGTCTTGGAGCAGTTTAATGGTAGAATGACGGAACTGTGCTTGGACAACGAAAAGGCGTCTGAAAGTGAAATAGATACAGCGAGAGTGCTGCAAGCTTTGAGAACTGTGAAGGAAGGAAAGACTCCAGATTTTCTGCAGAATAATTACACGAGCCACAGATTTAGTAAGAGTTGACAACTAGTTTTGACGATAGTTTGCAACTTGATGACTTTTTTTTATATTTGAGGCCTCGTTTCCCGCCAATATTGCTAAAAGTGGCGTTATCTTTTTAAAATGACACAAGTATGACAATTGAAAAAAAATATATAAACTGTACAGGTATTAAATCAGTTCCTTTAATATGTATTATGACATAATTTTTTAACTGTACATTTTAAAATAATATAACTTTGATGAGAGCGTTACTTGCATTGACAATACCACATGTACAATATATTTCCTTTGACCATAAAACGCGATTTGATTTTAATATTCTTGATTATTTTCTTAAAAAGCTTATAATTTCTTCTTTTGTGTTAATTTATGAAATGGTAAAGAAAGCGCAGGTCGCTTTCATTCCATTTGATATATTTTTGAAAAACAACTTTATACCTTATTTTATGAACCTCGCATTATCAAACAATTTTACTAAATCTAGATAAAGAATATCATTTAAGTATATAAAAAACTGCATTATACACTGTCAACTACTGTTTTTAAATGGCCTAGTGTTTTAGTTAAAAAAGGAATTTTTCAGTCATAATCACAAATGGTCTTTTTTTGAAGTGAAAACTTCTTTAGCGGCGCTGGGTGGGTACAAAATTTCAAACTCGCGTCAGGGTCACGTGGTGCTGATCGAAAAAGCGTAAGATCGAGGGGAAGGGAGAGGAACTAGTATCTCCCACTCTTTCTACCGTGCCTGAGTGTGCTGCTCTGTTTAGGCGGCACAGGGCGAAAAATAAAAAATAATAAAAACATAAACATTGTATTCTACCTCATAAATGATAGTACTTTTTTACTTATAATTAAACACAACGTTAATATTGAAGTTTTCACTTCTGCCGGCACTCCCGGAGTGCTACCTTTTTTTATTGATTTCTTTTTCTGATTTATATTTAAATAAATATTTATTTATTTTGAAATAAATAAAATTACAATGTGCATTTATAACTTGTTACTGCTTAAACAAGTTATAAATGCAGATAATGTTATTTATTTCAAAATAAATAAATATTCATGGACAATTCACGCATCGCACTATAAACCCAAACTAAGCGAATGTCATTATAAACTGACGTTTGTGAATACGGCTTAATTTAACTATCTTATCTTGTTTGAATATGGCTGAATTAAATCATCTTGATTGAATGTGATATTGAAGAATCGTAACAGCTATGTTTAAATACTTTTTGACATAACATTGTTAGTTATATGACCAATTATTATTTAAGTTAACAATAAGTTTATTTTGTTTAGCTAAACTAATTAATGTAATAGTAATAGCACCGGCACCCATACTTTTTAATACGAAATAGTTAATGTTTCGTTTATTAAGTTACACAACTTTCAGAACTCTTGTGTATAAGCATGGGTTAAAAATAACCCCATATAATAACATGTAGAACTTACTTTGGTTATTAAAAAAGAAAAAACTACTTACTATTTCTGAAATTATTATGTAATATTTTTTTACACCTAGTATAAAATATAAAAAATGCTAGCTTTTATAATAATAGTGTTTTGTGATGTAATACTTTTGCAAGTACCTATACCTAACTATAAAATAGTATTAATAATAAACTTTGAAAGTATTATAAAATTGACAGGAAATTGTAGCATACATTATTCAATTTATCATGGACATAGAGAATGGACTTTGCAATAACCTCACGTAATTTACATGTGCGGCCAATACCTGTCTCTTTTCCGCAGGTCTATGTTGAAATAGAACTACTGGCAGCACGATTTTTTGTCTCTCTCACGCTTTGCCGCTCGTATTTACTTAATAACTGGATAAGGAACGCTCAGAGGGCTTAGTCCGAAGACGCATTTAAAAACTCCCTACTCTCGAGCCGACAGTCGTCTCTCGGATGTTCATACATTTTTGTATGGCTATCCGAGAGACGACTGTCGGCTCGAGAGTAGGGAGTTTTAAAATGCGTCTTCGGACTAAGGGCTCAGGGCCCCGATCGTGCTAAATTGTAACGTAAACGGTTCGTCTAAGGTTCACCAACGTAACGTGTACGTAGCGTGTGCAACTTCGTACCGCTGTAAACGGCTAACCGCTCATCTTTTTTCCGTTAGTGTGACAGCGGTTCGGTTGTCACAATCTTCGGCTCACTAACGTTCGAATGCTGAACGTGTTTGGCTACACGCTTATCGCGATCCCAAAATGTCTATAACGTATGTGGAACACTAGAAAATTAGCGCGATCGGGCCCCAGTTCATTCTCATGCCTATGATTTTAATTTTTAAACTTGATTTTATGGCACTAATGATGCCATGTTATAAAAAAAAAAAAGACTATAAATACTGTCAAGTTAGATTAAGAATCTGAAACATGATACATTGTGTACTGTGTTATATTATAATAATATTGTGATAATTAATTTATATAAAGTTGTTGATAGTTTAAAAATTGTTTTTATTTAAACCCTTTAGTTATACCTAATCATAACACGTTTCTACCTATTTTCAGAATGGGTAAAAAAGAAAGATTTAGGCAGACAATTTTCAACGTAATCTTGGCAGCTACCCCTCCCAGGACTTTAAATATTTGGAATAATAAAACTAAATTCTCTTTGTCGTAACCAGCTGAACTCGTTTGTTTCCGAAGCCATTTCTTTCTTAAAAGTTTACTTATTTTTCCAGTTTTCTATCTCTTCTATTATATTTTACCTTACTATAATCGTATCATCTAGGCATAAAATACGATTATAAAGACCCTGAAAATATTTAAATGAAGAAAGAATTTATGACCCTGTCTGGTAGGTAAGTTCACTCGCAAAAATACAAAAATAATTTCATTTAAAATATCATAGTTTATTATCACTTACAACATACATTCCACCGTTTTAGTACAACAGTACATACCGAATATCGGAGTCGGAGCATATTGCTGATTTTAAAATAAATTATATTGGTCACAAAAACACAAAAATCTATACAAACATGACTTTCAAAACTAATATACCTACAAGTCACCGGATAATTGTAAGATCCGCTATTTTATAAAATTACTCGTCAGATTGTAAACTGTCGGGAGATCGTAAAACAATAATTCAGTCTCCAATCTAAACTAATATTTTAGAGAGGAAAGATTTGATTGTTTGTTTGTATGCATCGAATAGGCTCCGAAACTACTGGACCGATTTCAAAAATTCTTTTACTGTTGTGAAGCTACATTATCTGTGCTGAACATAGGCTATATTATAATGATATTTTTTATATAGGCTACCCGTGCGAAGCCGGGGCATACTACTAGTAAAACTTAAAAAGGTATTTACAGTCTGTGTCGAACCAAATACCATTATGTATTTTGGTTTTATTTGTGACACAAAATAAATTTTCTTTCATATTAGTCGATTGTACAATTTTACGGGTATTTTTTAATACCTACCGTTTCTGTTTGGTCGAAGTTAACATATCGAGTTTACATTGTGATGATATTATATACTAACGAATCTAATAATTATCCGTTGATATACATACAATCGATATCAAATATCCAACAATCCAGTCTTACTTTTTTCAATATCTATGGAAAACAATTTTCATTCATACTTAACACGACATTATTTAAATAGGTAGGTACTATATTTATTTATTTTGGTGTTGATTTAAATATATGTTTTTATATATTGGACTAACACCAAATTTTAACACCCCAAAAGTTTATAAGTCTTGGGATAAAAGTATTTGTAATTTTCCTGCCTTTAAAGGAGAATGGGCACTTTAGGCCACGACTAAAAAAAGTATCCCTAAAAAAAGTGTTTTGAAACGCAACTACAGCCATTGTTGTTAGCCTTCAGGATTCGGAGTAATACATGCTAAAATAAAAAATAGTTTTTTCAAAATTCTTCGATTATCATGGGACGGATTTTTTTCATAGATATAGTAAATGGTAGGCCTGTAAAAGCCCTTTAAAACGTATTATGTGGCAACCCTGAGGGACGAGGTATTTAGTCATGGCCCACGGTCCATAGAGAATTGCCCATTCAAAATTAGCGCCTTCAATTAGGGACTAAAATTAACGATTGCACAATACATTTAGCTCATCAAATGCGAATCAAAAATGTTACAATTCGCCATTCTAAAATGCATTAGTGCTAAGGCTGTAAGACATAATTTGACATAACATCTGTATAAAACTATTTTTACCTATATACCGTCTTATAAGGAATATCTATAATTTATATCAAATTATGTAATCGATACACGGTCGCAATCTAGATCATATAAAGATCTTTTTGTAACAGATTGTAACATGATTCTTATAGTACACGATTTTTCAACTTTCACGATCAAAACTGAAACCCCCTCTTGTAAAAAGTTAGCGTTGACATTATGTCATCATTACGTATGGTAATCAAGACATCAAGTTTGCGCTAACTTTTTATAAGATGGACCGAAAGTAAATAATACATAGAAAGTATATTGTAACAAATACATGATTCTTATAAATTTTTAAACTTTCACGATCAAAACTGAAACCCCCTCTTGTAAAAAGTTAGCGTTGACATTATATCAACATTACGTAGGTATGGTAAACAAGACATCAAGTTTGCGCTAACTTTTTATAAGATGGACCGAAAGTAAATAATACATAGAAAGTATATTGTAACAAATACATGATTCTTATAAATTTTTAAACTTTCACGATCAAAACTGAAACCCCCTCTTGTAAAAAGTTAGCGTTGACATTCTATCAACATTACATAGGTATGGTAAACAAGACATCAAGTTTGCGCTAACTTTTTATAAGATGGACCGAAAGTAAATAATACATAGAAAGTATATTGTAACAAATACATGATTCTTATAAATTTTTAAACTTTCACGATCAAAACTCAACCCCCCTCTTGTAAAAAGTTGGCGTTGACATTATATCAACATTACGTAGGTATGGTAAACAAGACAACAAGTTTGCGCTAACTTTTTATAAGATGGACCGAAAGTAAATAATAAGTATATATAAATATGCATATAACATGGGTTTCTCAAAGTAGAGAGTATGTTACAAAGCCATTGTAATCTTCTAAACTTTATTTATTTTTTTGAGTGCGATTTTATAGCGTACATATACATAAGCTATTGGAGTTGCTTCATAAAAATCTTAACAATTAAATTATTTTTAACATATTATTGCTTTTTATTCTTATTAATAACTGCAAGTTATTTTTATAGCAATTCTTTCTAATTAGCACATTAATAACACATTAGAGTTATTTTACAATATAATATGTTATAATTTTTTCAATCCATATTCAATCAACGATAAATACCTGAGCATAATTGCCTCAACATGCTATGGTTGGAAACTGTATAAATAAATATATCTATATATATGTATATTTTTTTAAATGTATGTACTTTATCCCTATTAGATAAGATCCTACCATTAGTTTATGTATAAGGCAATAAATGTTTCTTATTTTCTTTTTTTCTAAATACACTGGGTTCCTTAAATAACCTAAACCTTACAATGTGATTCAAAATAATATATCCTGGAACTCAAGATGTTTTGAAAATGTTATAAAGAAACATTTTGATTTTTAAATAATATTGTCCCACAGCTGGACAAAAGCTTTGAGCTTTTTCCTATAGTAAAAGCTTTTCTTAGTCTGAAACTATAAAGCGTTGTGTAATGTTCATGATTTTGTTAGGGTTTTGTGCCCAAAAGGTAATACGAGACTATTATTAAGAGTCTGCTGTCTGTCCGTCTGTCTGTCTGTCTGTCTGTATGTCACCAAGATTTATCTCATGAACTATGATAGAGTTGACATTGAAACATCATGATAAACGTATTCCCATTGCCGCTATAAAAACAAATACCCACCATAACAATAAATATTTAAGAAGGCTCTCATACAAAAACATTTTTTTTTCTTAATTTTTGCTAATAAATAACAGCAACATATAGATATCGTACAACGTATCGTGATAGTCCGACTCACACTTGACCAGTTTGAAAAAAAACACTATTTTTTTGACTCGCGGTATTACCGCGCAGTGTAAACCTTATTGGTTTACGCGGCGGCCATAGCGGGCAGTGTAAAATGGTATCTCTCTTCAGTGTGCTCGTAAAGCGGCGCGCGTGCCTTCACGCCGCTAGCTGTCGGTCGAAGAGAGGGGTCGTCACTTAACATCATTTTAAGCACTTTCGTCTGAAACAATAATTTATTACAAATAAAAAATAATAATAAATAAATAATACTGGACAATCCACACAACATCATCTAGCCCCAAGCTAAGTAGAGCTTGTGTTATGGGTACTAGAAGACTGACATACTTAATACAATACAATACATAGATAGATATTTTTTATTATACTTATAAAATATCCAGAACACCCGGAATAAATATTTGCAGATCGTACAAACATTTATCCCGAGACGGGAATCGAACCCGCTATCTTCCGCGTCGCAGGCGGACCATCGTCCACCGCGCCACATCGGTCGTCGAAGAATAAAGTTAACATTTAAAATACCCTTAACTTTTAAATTAGTCAGTTTATAGTATAATCGGTATATCGGTAATTAAAAACTCTAATTGTCTGGAAGAGCTCGCGAGCAATAAAACCGTTCAGTGTGTATGTTAATTTGATAATTGGTTTTTGTATACAATAAAAAGTTATCTATCTATCTTAAAATATAAAAAGTTTGTACAAAGGGTGCTTTTAATCCTAAAAGCAATCTCACAGAATAAAATGACCATAGACAATCATTGAATTACCTCACAAGGATATTCCTGATGGAACTGTTTAGGATACATATCTTTCATTAGTTATCTATCTTAAAATATAAAAAAGTTTGTACAAAGGGTGCTTTTAATCCTAAAAGCAATCTCACAGAATAAAATGCAGGATAAAATGACCATAGGCAATCATTGAATTACCTCATAAGGATATTCCTGATGGAACTGTTTAGGATACATATCTTTCATTAGTTATCTATCTTAAAATATAAAAAAGTTTGTACAAAGGGCGTTCTTAAAGCAATCTCACAGAAAAAAATGCAGCATAAAATGATCATAGACAATCATTGAATTACCTCACAAGGATATTCCTGATGGAACTGTTTAGGATACATATCTTTCATTAGTTATCTATCTTAAAATATAAAAAAGTTTGTACAAAGGGCGCTCCTTAAAGCAATTTCACAGAAAAATGCAGTATAAAATGATCATAGACAATCATTCAATTACCTCACAAGGATATTCCTGATGGAACTGTTCAGGATACATATCTTTCCTTATGTTGACGAGACAGGAAACTCTCTCGGATTCAGTCCCAAAAGGCTGCAATAGCTCAAACAGAATGAGTCCAAGCGAGTAGATATCCACTTTGTAACTGTATGGTAAGCCGAGCTGCTGTTCTGGAGACATGTATAGATGTGTTCCTGTGGGTATAAAACTTGGTTTAAACTGAGGCCTGATTACCAATAAAGCTCTCGTCTCGAAGATACGATTATCGAAAGAATATAAAACATTGTTTTCGTCTAAACAATCGCTTTCCTCGCTCGTTGCCTTGAGCGACAATTGCCTTGCAATGGAATATTATTATGTCTAATAAATTTCAAAGCAATTATCGCCTAGCAACAAGTCATTATGCGAATCTCGTATGACCTAATCGTAGGCGAGATTTTAGTTCTTGCCTGCATGTAAACATTTTGATACGATTGTGTCATGGCGATTATTGCTTATGATAGTAGCGGATAGTTTCTCGTAAGGAAACGTACGAGAAACTCTCCCCATCTAAATGGGACTTAAATGTGACAATCGCAATCGTATCGAAACGGTGGCGTACGAGTCACTATGACGTAGTTTTATTGCCGAACGTTGCAGCGTCAACGCGCAATGTGTCTTGAATGTTTTAACGTTACGATACGTTACCGTGCGTCATATTTATTCGAGCTCACCCCGAAGGGTAATAAACATCCATTTCACACCAACGAGTGTTACCATTATTACGAATTTTTCGACCCCCTTGGAGTTGTATCGTAAGATTAAATTAAGACCCCTAATTGGGGTACATTATGTAATTGTACAACATAGTCCTAAGATCGGACAATATTTAATTTAACATACATAATGGCGATAATAAATAAATGAAATAAAAAGATTTTCTTCAACTCCCTTCTCCTACCTAAACCTAGCGCGAAAAAAAATCTTCAAAATTTACATATTGGCTGTAAACGCGTTGCATGCCGTTTTCTGTGAAAATATAATAACGTGATATTTCCCTAAACCCCCCCCCCCACCCCTCTTTGTGAGATTTGGAAAGATTTAGCTTGATTTCCTGATCTCCTCCCCCTAGAACACCTTAAGACATTTACGACATGTTTATTAATTACGTAAGGCTTGCGTAATTAATGGGCGCTCTCTTAGACAAATAATATACTTACCAACTCGATATGTATGTCTGTGATAAACATCCATTTCATCCGGTCTGTCTCCATCCCCGGACGTGTCACCCATGGCCGTGACTAGCCCGAAATCACCCACCTTCACCCGTCCGTCCAGAGCGAACAGAATGTTACTGGGCTTTAAGTCGCGATGGATCAAACCCGCTAGATGTACGTATTCGACCGCTGATACTATTTGACTGAAGAGGGTTTTGGCCTGCAAATAATATTAATTATAAACATATTTTAGTTCCCATAGTACAAGATTGGCTTATTAGATTGAGACTGGAGTGTGATGTGTGAAATAAATAAATAATGCTGGACAATCCACACAACATCATCTAGCCCCAAGCTATAAGCAGAGTTTGTGTTATGGGTACTAGAAGACTGACATACTTAATACAATACATTACTTATATAAATATTTTTTATTATTCATATTAAATACCCAGAACACCCGGAATAAATATTTGCAGATCGTACAAACATTTATCCCAAGGCAAGAATCGAACCCGCAACCTCCGCGTCGCAGGCGAACCTTCGCCCGCCGTGCCACATCGGTCGGCAACTAGAGTGTGATGTGTGAATTATCCGTGTATATTTATTCATATTTTTATTCTTATGGTGTCCATGAGTATTTATATTTATTTATTTAAATTACCGTAGCGCCTCTCGCTTCTACTGTCCTGTTATTCCGAAGCCAGTCATGCAGACTGTCTCTGCGACAGAGCTGCATTTGTATGTAAAGGTACATTTGCACCGACGCTGCGTCCGGCAGTGTGGCGTCACTCTTAACTACCATGTCGAGCGACCAGTGGCGGGTGTGGCCTTTCTGAAATACAAATATAATTAATCATTAAATAAATAATGCTGGACAATCCATACAACATCATCTAACCCCAAGCTAAGCAGAGCTTGTGTTATGGGTACTAGAAGACTGACATACTTAATACAATACATTACATAGATAGCTATTTTTTATACGCTGGAACAGACTGGGTTAACTGGAACGAAAGCTTCATTTTTCTTTTTTTCCATGTTCACACGTCTTAGACGGAATAATTTAGAAAAGAACATTCACTGTTCCTTTTGTTTTTAATAAGGCCTCGTTCGTTCTTTGTCCACAGATTAGACCTGCTACTCAATGTATCCATTCAGTCGGAAATCAGACGTTCATTTTTAGTTTATTCGGATTGGGAGTGAAAGGTACCGAGTGAAACGATCTAACACGGTTGGATCGGTTCACTAATGATTTCATTCGGCACTAATGTTTCATTTTGTGTTCAGAGGGCGTAGTTCGAGCTTGCCATACATAAATGTATTGACATCCGAGAGACGACTGTCGGCTCGAGAGTAGGGAGTTTATAAAATCCAAGCTCGGACTAAGCCCTCTGATGTGTTATTTAGAATGAAAGATGCAAAATCATACCTTTTTCTTCTTACAACTCGTACTGTCAGTCTTGTAATCGCATTCCTTCACTCTTTCTAGCCTCTTGTCAAATGAATTCTGCCTTGCCTCTGAGTACCCCGAACTAATGCGGTCTTGACCTGTTCGACCTGGGCTATGTCCGTTATGACCTGAGATGTTATGACCTAAAATGTTCAAAAATGTATTACCACTTGTTTTCATAATATATAATTTTCGTAGGTCCATTTATGTCTTATGCATCATATAAGATGCTTCAAAGTATGTAATATAAGGACATTATGACAATATTCTAACTTACTTGACACATTACGACCTGAGTGATTATGACCTGATGAGTTATGACCTGGTGAGTTATGACCTGTTGAGTTATGACCTGAGTTATGACCTGAGGTTACATGACCTTCGGAAAACTCAAACACAACAAAAGAATCATCATCAGTGGGTATGTTTTTGGACAATGTGTTTGGAGTGACGTCACCGATACTTCGTGTCGGTGATTCTTTTGATGACGTCACTTTGGGGGCTTCGTTATCGAAAACAATGCTGAACGAATCGCTGCAGCTTAGAGATCTGAAAAAGATATATTTTACATTATGCAATAATTGTTGGTCTTCGTTAAACATAAATAAAAAATAAATAAATATTCGCGGACATTTCACACATCACACTCAAGTCCCAAACTAAGCAAAGCTTGTACTATGGCAATTTGAATGCTGATAGAATACTTAAGTATTTACACTTTTTTTTTTTGTTAATTTTACATACAAATCACCCAGACACAGAACACATATTCACACAAACATTAGCTCTTGGTGGGAATCGAACCCGCGACCTACAGCATGGAAGACGGAGTTACTATCAACTAAGCTGTGACGCCTTTCAAAACATGATATAAAATACTGTTGTACTTACCTGAGTCGTTTAGACGGTGCTTGTAGTCTCTTCTCAAAGTCCAATGCGTCGACACAGTTGTCGAATGGTTGTTGCAAGTTTAGCATGACGCTTTTATCTGGAGGAGCTGGTGAAGTAGCTGTGTACTCATCTGACATCACTACAGATACGTCTAGATCTCTGAAATAGTATTATAATTATAGGCAATTGTCTACGGAGTGTAGGACACGATAAAAAAAAATTAAGATAGAGTATAGATGAAAATCGCGCTCGACTAAAAAAATAGTAAATAAATCAATCTCGATTTATATGGGACGAATATTTTTTTCAAAAAAATAGTTATGTTAGGCCAGTGGCAACCCTTATGGCCGGCGCAGACCGGGACGGCATGGCAAGGGATTTTAAAGTTTTACTAATGGACATTCAACCGTACTGTTACAGAAATACGACATAAATTGCTATGCTTTAAAATGATGCCGTTTCGTTCACGTTCAATGCCACGGCATCATTTTAGAGCATAGCAATTTATGTCGTATTTCTGTAACAGTACGGTTGAATGTCCATTAGTAAAAATTAAAATCCCTTGCCATGCCGTCCTGATCGGCGCCGGCCTTTAGGGAAGATTGTTTCAATCTTTCGCGACCAGAGTTCTGTAAATATATTAAAATATTGGCCTGCAAAAACCTTTTTAAACGTGCTATATGGATATTTTTTTAGTAGTGGCCCAAAGTGCCCATTCTCCTTTGACAGGCACACTATGGCGTCCTTAGTGTGTTTTTTATGGGTGATACTAAAATATAAGTTAAAAACTAATGTTACCTCATCCACAATGCGTCGCGTTGCTGCTGCCACGCCGGCGGCGGCTGTTCGACCCACGCGTTGAAATAACGCACAATGTGTTCGTGCTCTAACTTAGCCAACGCACGCACTTCGCGTAGCACGCGCTCGCGTTTTTTCTCTCTGGAAACATTTTTAAATTTTACATGTTATGAAAATTTGGTTTTATGAAAATTCTAACCCCTATCTTATAAAAAGTTAGCGTTGACTTTAAGTCATCATTACGTGTGGTAATCAATACTTCAAGTCTGCGCTAACTTTTTATAAGGTAGACCGTAATTCTCTATCACAGCACAGTGCATCAGATACTACCTGGTGATAGACGGATAGACAGACAGACAGACAGACGGACAGCGGAGTCTGAGTAATAGTTTCTTGTTTTAACACTTTTTTTTTATAATTTTTTTTTTTTTTATAATGCTGGACAATCCACACAACATCATCTAGCCCCAAGCTAAGCAGAGCTTGTGTTATGGGTACTAGAAGACTGACATACTTAATACAATACATTACATAGATAGATATTTTTTATTATACATATAATACCCAGAACACCCGGAATAAATATTCGCAGAACATACAAACATTTATCCCAAGGCGGGAATCGAACCCGCAACCTTCCGCGTCGCAGGTGGACCATCGCCCACCGCGCCACATCGGTCGTCTTCTCACTTGGGTAGTACATAACCCTAAAAATCACATACAAATAAATACTCACTGCCCAGGTAGAGTGAGGAATAGTAATAGGGTTCCGTTTTCCCCTTGGATAAAATATATAATCTTGAAAAAAAAATGGTTGTCTGTAAAGTCGGTTTACTGACGATAGTTGAACGTGACAACGTCACTTCATGGAACGCCTCAGAACGCCTCATGTGTCATGTTTTTTCGTGCGTGCAGCCGGCTCTATCGAATTATAAGACGTTGTCACGTCAAAAAACATACTCACTTCCTAGGCAGAGTGATTCTCTTAACAGCGTACGAGCAATGGTCTATATTATTCCGTGCCTCGAACACGACTCCGAACCCGCCCCTGCCGAGGCAGCGTAGTGGTGTGAAGTCGCTCTCGTACCGACACGCGTACTCGACGGGCGCGGGCGCGGGCCGCTCGTAGTGACGCTCCACCACTATGTACTCCTGGTTTATAGGCAGGGGAGGGGGTAGCTTCGGACCGAAGAATCTAGAAAAAAGAAACTTGAAATGAAAAAAATGAAATTAAATGCATTTATTTTGACAACACAAACAAAGAACGATACAGTAAACAAAACAGAGGTTACACAAAAAAAAATTAGACTAAGGTATGTGAATAATAATAATATTTAATAAGTGCTGCAAACTGGACTCTAGCTCAGCATTTTGCGGGTTGGCAACAACCCACGCTGGTCTTCCGCTAGTACCCAATTTGTTGTGCGAACATAAAACTAAATAAATACTATAGACAATATATTTAACAAAACAAAAACAATTCAAAAAAAAGGCAACATTAAGATAATACATAAAACAACAGAATAAACAGTAACATAATGTCAAAAAAGCTCAGTCTCAGCTTATTTGCTGCCCTGCAAAAGGCAGAGCAGCGCTGATTTTCAGACTTACGGTCTATCTTATATAAAGTTAGCGCAGACTTGATGTATTGATTACCATATGTAAATTATGTAATGATGACATAAAGTCAACGCTAACTTTTTATAAGATAGGGGGTAATAAACTTACTGGCAATTCACATCACACACTAGTCCCAAACTAAGCATAGCTTGTACTATTGGAACTAGAATGCTGATAGAATACTTGTAATTTGTTTTTGTAGATACATACATAGATTACATAGTAACACCTGGACACAAAACAAATATTTATGTTGACTGACATACTTAATACAATACATTACATAGATAGATATTTTTTATTATACATATAAAATACCCAGAACATCCGGAATAAAAATATTTGCAGATCGTACAAACATTTATCCCAAGACGGGAATCGAACCCGCAACCTCCGCGTCGCAGGCGAACCTTCGCCATTCATTCATTCATTCATTCATTCACATTGTCGGTCATCAGCATACCTTGGCCATATCATAAGATTCATCAAGAGCGCACTGCTGATCGCGATCAGCAAAACCTCCTTCCACCAGAACCACAGACTATAAACGTGCACGTGAATATGATGGTGACCGTTCTCCTCGTCACTGACGTTTAAGGTTTCTGAGTCTATGGTATCTTCTGTCACCTGCACCGACTGGTCGCAGGTTTCTTGTAGGTAGAGGAAGAACCCACCATCACCTGGAAAATTACACATTAATAAATAAATATTTATGGTCAATTCATACATTATTAATAAATAATAATAATAATAAATATTCATGGAAAATTCACATACCACACTCCAGTCCCAAACAAAGCATAGCTGCGGGATGCTTATAGAACACTACTTATTATTATTATTTATTATATATTTTTTTGTGTAAATAAATACATACATAGTAACACAGAACAAACATTATATAACATTAGTGTTCATCACACAAACATTTGTTCTTGTTCTTGATGGGTAGCATAGCAAGTGAATTCATGAAATTCAACCTGGTGCAACGGCGGATCCAGGGGGGGGGGGGGGGGTCATGGGGGTCAGAAAGGCGAAATTTCAGTACTAGCTCTAAAAAAATTAATATAACTTACTGGCCATAGCCGTAGGTCCATACAAAATGACTTTAGTCAATGCATTCTTGTCTTCCGCGATTTGCAAAGCTGTGTCCGACCCTATTTGCGGTCGTGCCGACACCATTTTCCATGGCAGTGGGGTCGCAGCCACACCTGTATCGAGCTTCGGCATGTAAAGTGGACTTTCTTGGACGTATAGCTGTAAATAGATTAAAATATTAAAATGTCGGTAATTACCGAAATTGATAATATTTTTATATTATCAAATATGGAAATAACAATGAGCTATAAATTAATTTTTATCGTATTCTGCTACTTGTAAGATAAAATCAGTAAACAATTTAAAATTAGCAGTCAGAGCCCCTTCATCAAAAAATAATGATTTTACTGGGAGCAGTTGCTTTGTAGTCGAAAAAGTGTTCTTGTAGCAGTTACTTTGTAGTCGAAAAAGTGTTCTTGTAGCAGTTATTCGTAGTCGAAAAAGTGTTCTTGTAGCAGTTACTTTGTAGTCGAAAAAGTGTTCTTGTAGCAGTTACTTTGTAGTCGAAAAAGTGTTCTTGTAGCAGTTATTCGTAGTCGAAAAAGTGTTCTTGTAGCAGTTACTTTGTAGTCGAAAAAGAGTTCTTGTAGCAGTTACTTTGTAGTCGAAAAAGTGTTCTTGTAGCAGTTATTCGTAGTCGAAAAAGTGTTCTTGTAGCAGTTACTTTGTAGTCGAAAAAGAGTTCTTGTAGCAGTTACTTTGTAGTCGAAAAAGAGTTCTTGTAGCAGTTACTTAGTAGTCGAAAAAGTGTTCTTGTAGCAGTTACTTTATACATAGTTTTCATTATAAACGGGATATTTACCATGATTTGTGAGGTAAAAATCCCGTTTATAATGAAAACTATGTTCAAAATCATGATAGTTTCAAATATTAGTTACTTTGTAGTCGAAAAAGTGTACACTTTGTATAATAACACATCTACAAAGTCACTGACCTGTCGCTCGTGCAGTCCAATATACAGAGAAGGTTGTTGGTTGAGGCCGTTCGAAGCAATGCTTTGTGTAGCCTCCCACAACACGTCTATACTTTGCAGCGCGCCACTCGACAGACGCCACATTCCAGCCAGCGGGGCTTCTAACTGAAAGGTATTAAAAATATTTATTGTTCTGTTAATAAATTATATAGATATTTTGTTTGATTATAGATTGAAAAAGCAGCAATTTTAATCAATAGATCATGTTTTTACAATGGCGGTTGAAGATAAATAATGCTGGACAATCCACACAACATCATCTAACCCCAAGCTAAGCAGAGCTTGTGTTATGGGTACTGAAGACTGACATACTTTAATAGAATGTATTACATAGATAGATAGATATTTTTTATTATACATATAAGAACACTCTGAATAAATATTTGCAGATCATACAAACATTTATCCCAAGGCGGGAATCAAGCCCGCAACCTGAATACTGACCCCCTATTTTATAAAAAGTTAGCGTTGACTTTATGTCATCATTATGTATGGTAATCAATACTTCAAGTCTGCGCTAACTTTTTATAAGATAGACTGTGAGTAATATTTGAAACTGCCGTGCCCCCCACGCACTCCCCCCTACTTACAGCTAACTGATGCTCTGCTACGCAGAAGTTTGTTTGTTTGTTTGCTCACCTGTTGTTGCCAGAGCGTGTGCGTCCCGGCGGGGTCATTCAGCGCCAGTCGTCCGTCGTGCAGCGCCACGCTCACGTGGTAGGGGGGAGGGGGACCCGACGCTCCCCCCACGCACTCCCCCCTACTTATAGCTAACTGGTGCTCTGCTACGCTGAAGTTTGTTTGTTTGTTTGTTTGCTCACCTGTTGTTGCCAGAGCGTGTGCGTGCCGGCGGGGTCCTTCAGCGCCAGTCGTCCGTCGTGCAGCGCCACGCTCACGTGGTAGGGGGGAGGGGGACCCGACGCTCCCCCCACGCACTCCCCCCTACTTATAGCTAACTGGTGCTCTGCTACGCTGAAGTTTGTTTGTTTGTTTGTTTGCTCACCTGTTGTTGCCAGAGCGTGTGCGTGCCGGCGGGGTCCTTCAGCGCCAGTCGTCCGTCGTGCAGCGCCACGCTCACGTGGTATGGGGGAGGGGGACCTGCCGCGCCCCCCACGCACTCCCCCCTACTTACAGCTAACTGGTGCTCTGCCACGCTGAAGTTCCATCTATAATATTTGAATAGATAAATACATATAGATTTTCTTTTAACCTATACTGTCCCACTGCTGGGCAAAGGTCTCCCCACTCTCTTTCTACTTTCCTCTATCCCTGGCTAACTCTGCCCATTACCTGTCGAAGGAGGCCAGAAATAAAAGAAACAAATACATTTATTTACAAAAATAAGATTACATCAAATTAGACACAAAAATTACTAAGTGTCCTCGCACTAGGACTAACCTGTATCAATACATAGAAAAATAGAAAACTCTTCATTTGCCTTATCGCTATGAGCGAGCTCTTCCAGGCATAGGAGAAGGGGCACATCATTTATTCTAAAAAAAGACTAAATATAGACACTTACACAAGTACAATACAAACAATGTCATGCATGATATTTCTCAATATGCATATTCTTATGTTAAAATACCTTTCACAAAGATTTTCTAATCTTTGTCACATAATCAGTGTGAATTATAGCTGTATTATTTCAAAAACAGTCCAACATACTTTTCATTTCCCACTCGTGGGTCCAAAGCCCGCACTGTGTTGGAATGTCGGCGCAACACCAGGATATCTTTAGAACTGGTAGCTTGTTCATTGCTGCAGCCAGTAGACCCACATTCGTACAACACAGCCCCTGTATTTGCGTCTATTCCGTACCAGACTGATTCTTTGGCACCTGAGATAAAAATATATAGGTATAAATTAATAATTCTTCGACATCTAAATTTGTCATTAATATTTATGGACATATCACACTCTAGTCCCAAACTAAGCAAAGCTTGTACTATGGGAACTAGATTTCTGATAGAATACTTTAATGCAACTTTTTTCTAAATACAGAATACATAGTAACATCCTATATTTAAGTTCATCAAAATCAAAAATTCTTTATTCAGTAAAATCGCAAGGATCATTTAGAATCGTCTTATATACTAAGTGAAGTGCCAGTTCCACGCGACCAGAGCTTAGTAGAACGGGCAAGAAACTTACAGCCTGGTACCTACCATTTTTTATATGATACTTCTTACAAAGAATTACAATTAAATTAAATACTGAAACTCTGGTCGCGTGGAACTGGCACTTAAAATCACCTAGTATGTACAACCATTTTAAATGATCCTTGTGATTTTATTGAATAAAGTACCTACTTTTAATTTTTTTTTGCATTATATTTTGAAATTAATCCCTGATTTACCTACAGAACACTCTGTTTGCGGTGCTGATATCATTGCTCGGTTATTACTGCGAGATATTTAATGCTATTAAATCTTATCGGTAACACGAAATCATACTTTGCATTAGTCATTCTTAATCATATTGTAGTTAGTTCATTTTTATGTTCTGTACCTATGTTAGTGTTGTCAAATATAGGTACATTTAAGTAAGCCGTCTAACTAGAGTGTGATGTATGTACGTCAATTATTTATTTGATAAATGATTTTTTGCAGACATAACTTGGTCAGACTCGCGGATATTACTGCATCAACGCTGTGACACTACCTAGGCCGATAAATGTTTATTTTGCAGATTCAGCATGTTCATACTCTAAATGAATAATAATCACGGTTGTGGTGACACAACCTCTTTTTTTTTATGCATTACTTAGAGGCCGGCAGCGCACCGACAACGCCTCTGGTGTTGCAGGTGTCCATGGGCGGCGGTGACCACTCCCCATCAGGTGGCCCGCAAGCTCGTCTGCCAGTTATGGCATAAAAAAAAAAAAAAAAAGGCAAACGCTTGGCCGCAATCACATCTGATGTTAAATGATGATGCGGCCTACTGTGTAACGCGTTTAGCCTAGCATATACTGTACTATTTGAAGACACTAAATACTAAAACTGTATATTTTCTATGAAAAATTCAATAATACATATCCAAACTTTTAAATCCAAGAACAATACTCTTGTAGTTAGATATTCATGTGTTTACATTAGGTAGTAGGTACATTATGTACTAGCAGGATTATCTGTTTATCGTCATTTTTACCGACATAAAACTGTGATAATAATATCTAAAATGATTCGCTACGTAAACAAATGATAACAATAATTTGGTATAGCAGCACCCAATTACAAAGTAATGCTAAGATAACTTTTTACCAATTCAATAATAGTTTATTCAATAAAATCACAAGGATCATTTAGAATCGTCTTATACTAAATGATTCTAGGTGCTAGTTCCACGCGACCAGAGCCTAGAAGAACGGGCAAAAAGAATTCAAAATAAATAACGAAATATGATTATAGATATTTTAGGAACCTGAAAAATTTAATTGGCTCGATGTGGGCGTTATACAGAGCGTGTTAGCGGCACCCAACTCTGATGCGGCTAACATGATTCTAACGGTCCATATATGGGCTTTTTAGAAATATTGTTTAGGCGGCAGATACCGTGAGGGGCATGATGGAATTAGCATAGTCGGCCACCAACTTAAGTTCCAAAAATTAGAATAAAAAAAAAAGAACTTTGAATCAAACAATACTAAATTCGCAAACAAACTTACGACTATACAGTATTTACAAAATATACATTTTCATATGAAACACATAAGAAACAGTTGAGCTATCTACAGACCGTAGAAAACGATCTATAGATAGTTTTTTTTTTTTTTATTCTAGTTTTTTAGGAACTTTATATAGATAGTTCAACTGATCCAAATCAGTACCAATCGGAAGCGTACTCAAGATATACTAAACTGATTATTTGCAACAGTCAATATTATGTTCAACTTACCAGCTATAACTAAATCATCGCTATACTTGTAGGAGGCAGACAAAAGTTGCTCAGCATCAAATGGTAGAGGCTCTATAGTCTCTCCGCTGAGACTGTACAATGTCCCTCGGAGGGAAGGCACTAGACGCACCCATTTTCCACCTGTTGTTAACTGAAAGGGAAAAAAAATATAACGTGAGGTGTTTTTTCCAATTTTCTGTCATTCCCTCCCCCCCTGGTGAGATGTTGTGAGATTTTATTCAACCCCAATCTCACGTGAGATTTCTCAAAATGTGGGTTTCTTACGTAAACGCGTAACGTCACTCTCGCGTAAATATGATGCGTCTCGCTCGCACAGATCCAATGACCGCGGCACTCGGCGAGCGAGACGCATCATATTTACGCGAGAGTGACAGAGACAGGTAATAACAGGTTAATGTACGAATTTCTTCTTGCTCCGCGACCACATTTATACTAGTCTCATTTGTTAGTATAATAATAAAGTAGATATATGTGGGTAGCTTTACACAGATTTACAGCTAACTTAGTCTACACAGCTCCCTAGCTGAAGAAAAGATTCCTATTGATATAATCTGGTTTTATTGACAATCAGGACATAATAAAATGTTTCATGTGGGTTATGTCCTAAACGCTAAATAGTCTGCGTTGTGCCTTACTTCAATAGTATGTAGATTTGATGAAAGCAGAGGCTGGGTTTCCACGTCCCAGAGTTTGATGCCGTTCTGTGTTGAGAACGCTGTCAGTTTGCCATCAAGGGTGCTCACTATCATCAAACTGGAAAATTAACATAAAAAATGGAGTTTAGTTATAAAAAATAAAAATGGTGGATATCAAACATTTTAGTTAGCTTAAGGTGACGGGTATAGCCAAATGCGTGTTTTTGGGAGTGTTTTCTGAAGAAGTCATAGCATGTGGAGTTGTGAAACTTATTATTTCCTATAACACATATATTGAACTAGTCAGGTAGGGAACAAAATGTGTGCTTTTGGTTATAGTTTACTTTAAAATGTAAGTTTAGTACCAACACCTTTTGCAAAAGTGTGATTTTTGATCCCATTTTTTATGGGTTTGGCAGATTTGTTTGGTACCAAACTCAGCACAGCTATTCTTATGGTTGATATCTATACATCCAAGGAAAAACAAATTCTACATTAAGGTGTTTGAAGAAGAAGAAGAGTAGTGCCTTAGGAACTATAAGTGTTCCATTGCTGTGTGCTCGCAAATATTCATAAGGCGCTGCTTAAGAGTTTGACAATCCAAACTGTGCGCGGCTCACTATGTGTTTTGCGTCGTTTTCAGCATTCTTACTGAAGTTGAAAATGCGACGTTACCACGCTGACTATCTAGAGTTTAAACACTGCGGCAAAAACTATGCCGTGTTACAAGTTTAACGTGTGTGTAGATACAATAAATAAATAATAAAGTTGGAAGTTATAGTCATTTTTATTTATTATGAAAAATTTCACCCTACCCGTCACCTTAAATTGAGATGACAATTGTTTTTTTCTTTAACTTTTTCTCTGAAGCCATGACACAAATATTCATGTTGGTATATAATATTCATAGGTTGTGGGTTTGATCCTCACCAAGAACAAAAAACTTGGGAAGCATTGAAGTTTGTAATAATAATATACAAAAATAAAAATATCAATTGTCTAGGCATCTGCTATTAACTCTTCAATAAATAAACAATTTAATATTAATTATTTCTTTTTTCCTAGATCAATTTAGCAATTTCAATGATTAATGTTATAATTGACTCATTCCTTTGATACCTCACACCTTTCTTATTTTCTTTAGAATTCAGTATCAGTCAAATTAGATGCTGCAGAGTCCAGACAAACTTGTCTGAACTTGTGTTCATGAGGTAAATCTTTTTATTCCATCTTCAAATCCACTCTCTCACCACTCTATCCACTTAGTATTCACACAAGTTACGGCCGGTTTCTCGAACGATGATCAACGAAAAAATCGAATAATTACTATGTGTCAAACTCGGATCAATCGTGATTTGAGTTTCCAGAAACCGGCCGTTAGACTCACAAGTTACAACCGTTAATAATTAGTGTCCTTGACTGTATAGAATAGATAGGTAAACCTAGAAACCCACAAACAGGTTTAGCTCTGTGTACAAACATTAGTGGATTGCGTCAGAATACAACATGGTTTTCTATAATAATTAACGATATATTTTAACTGTACTTACTCATTGTGGACAGGTCCATCTTCGAGATTTGTAGGATTACAAAAAGGCAGTTTCTGTACCGTATCGTCAGTCCGTATGTAACAAACTAAAAATGTTACTAACACTATGACCACAACGGCTTTCCAATACCAGTGCGACATTTTATTATTGCTAAATTAAATGCGGACATTTCAGAGTAAAAACCGGCTGAGTTTACAAAAGTTACGAAACTAAAAATAAGAAAACAACACACCATGCACTTCGTAACACAAATAAACAGAGACTGCTTATCGGTGTGGCTAGCTTGGAAATCTGGTTTTACCTCAGTTACGATAACCTTAATAATATTTGCGCAATTTACCCATAAAGAGTAGCTAAGATACCTATTTTGTAACAAAATCTCGTGGTTAAAGTTAATTTACTAGAAATATTAAATTTATTAAATTTTATGGTTAGCGGTTTTAACATGTCATGTATGGTGTGATATACTTTGTAGGTTTGTTAACACTGGCTTGAGGAAATGCAATATTAAGTTGTAGTTTTTTGTAATAATTAAGACTAAACTACTATTTTATATAATATATTGATTGATATAATTTCGATAAAAAATAATAATTCTTCATAACTTCTGAAACTACCCTGAATGGCGGAAAAAATATGCTTAGCTGTGAACACTTCTTCTGAAAAAACCATTGACAGCAGTCCACGTAATAGTGACAAATGATGTAACGTCAATGTCATGTCATAATTTTAGGTACAAGAGCAAAACCAAAATGGAGTAGAATTGACGGAGAAAGCAAAGAAAAACATAATTTTTGAAGTTTTTGACATTGACGTTGAGTAATTTTTATCTTTCTATTCATCAGTCAAGTCAACCAAGCGTGTGCATTTTGCAAAAGAAAAATTGAAAACTTGCAAATGCATTCATTTAAAATGTCTTGCTGCAAATTACTTTGATCGTCTCATTTGCAGTTGTAAAGCCCTTGAGATCGCTAGTTTCTTAATAACGAAGTGCTATTCAATTCTAAGTACCCTCATCTCATTTTAGTACTATTTGAGAAGTGTAACACGTTGAAATCTCGATATGACGCTGGGTACATACAATAGACACCAAGCTGAAAGGAAGAAGTAAGATTTTTTATTTGCAGCTTCTTACTTGTTTTCGCTTTTGTGATGCTAATCTACCGTTTTAAACAGGCAAGCGGCGCTGGCTGCCGCCTTTCCACAAGGTATAAGATGCCAGAAATGCTTGGAGTATGGTCACTGGAGCTACGAATGCAAGGGAAAACGCAAGATCCTGGTACGCCCGTCTCGTACGCAAGTCCTCAAGAAGAATCTGAAGGCTAAAGAAGAAGGCTCCTGCAGGTAAGATAGATTTACCTGTTGCATTTAATTTTGTAGTTTCATGAATAACTTTGCTGCAGTATTATCAGAGACATTCTTATTTATATTATAATGTTCTTGTATTTTTTCTTTGTATTTGTCAATTGATTTCAAATTCCAGCTATTTATTGCCAGAACAACCAGCTCCATAATATATCAAAAATCTGTTATTTAACTGTAACCTTTTTTTTAACTACCTTCATTTAAATGAAATGGCTGTTGAAACATTTTTAAATTATAAGATCTTTATACACAGTTTTTACAATATATGATTCGTATTCTTAAATGTGGCATGGACTTCAAAATGAAATACATGCCACTTTGTATTGCATTGTATATATAAATGGAATACAAAGATGCTAACTATGTATTTAATCTTGTTAACAGCACTGGCAGTTGCAAAATACCCAATAAGAAGAAGAAGGTAGAAGCCGATTGTTCAGACTGCTCAAACTCGTCCGACAGCTCATCAGATTCAGACTCTAGCAGCAACTCGGGCAGCGGCTCCAGCAGCGGCTCTGACAGTGACAGTGACAGCAGCAGCAGCGGCTCCGGATCATGCAGTGACTGTTAAAATTTGACAGGTATCTGGGCTACATCTGGTTTATCATCCTCCTAAATACCATCGTCGTGGCAACCATAGCCTGCGAAAAGCCACCAAGAAAAGAAGAAGAAATACCATACTTCTATCCAATATCTAAAATATACTTTGTCGACAATAATTTTCTCTAGAAGTTTCAATAAACGTATGGTAATATCAACTCAAGATCACGCACAGCGAATTAATTACGAAGAAATTTCATCTTGTTTCTTATAATGAACCTTTTCAACACTTATAATACTTATTTTCTTATAAACAATGTTGGTTCTATTATATACTAAGTTTTAAACTTTACAAACCAGTGATAGCCCAGAACTTGAAAATTATTATTTCAGTTTTGACCCTTTATAGAATATTTCATAGAAAAAAACTTTATACATAATTATCTCTGATTCCGTCTTTCATCATTCTCTTTCAAGTCAAATATCTTTGTTTCAAAACAGTTTAATCTTGGGTCAAAATGGAATAATTAAAGCAGACCATCTACCAAAGCCTGTCTGCTAGTCCCTGTCCGAGCGATTGATATTTTCATTTCATAAATATCTTTCTCGGGAACGGGAAAATTTTACTTAATGCATGCAGAATTAGTTGACTGTAGTACTCTCAATAGGTATATCTGTGTTTTAGGTTTCCTTTGATGCTGGTCATTTGAATGAAACTTGCTGGATTTAGGAATTATTTTCATTATTTAACTTCATTGATAGAAAATAAGTACAAATGTTTTGTGTAATGAAGACTCGTTCTAATACTACGTTCTATATTACATATTCATTTGATATTTTAAATTAGTGTCATATAATAAGCTGATAAGAATAACTAAAGTAACAGCTCTCTACGGAGATTTGGTAATATGTGTGTAAACTGCTAAATTGCACATTTTAGAAATTACTTTTAATTTTCAGACTTAATTTTGTACTAGGTTTAAAAGTATGTTGTAAGTATTTTTTTCAGAGATTTATGTTTAAATACTTAATTTAATTATATTCAATAGGTATTTTCATGTACTTTATTAGATGAACACCAACTCAAATTGCAGAAAAACTGGTTCTACTGACCATCGTAAATATATGCAGTCGATTGGGTGTTTGAAACTGTATGACAGAAAATTAAAAAAAACCTCACGTAATTTATGTTATTTACGGCCCTCCTAAAATGTTGTATGATTGTCTGGTAGACCAGTAAAATACCTGAGCCTCAATAAAGGGCCAATATATGTAATACTTAAATACATAAATGAGTGTTGAAAGTTAATGTTCAAGAAAATGATGTACCTAGTAGAGTTGGTGTGATTTTATCGTAGGCTAAATTCTTATAAAATGTTGTACTGTTGTCTATCTCTGCTTTGTAAAACTTGCTTTAATTTATTGATCTAATCGATATTTTAGAGTTAGATGTTTTAATTAAACTAGACATGTCATAGACGGTAGTATTATATTCTTAAGACTGTAAAATGTTTTGTTTGTAGTGAAAATTTGATTTGTATTTAAACAAAATTTGATAAAATATAATTTAATTGATGTGAATAATTGTTTTATTTACGACTTCTTGACCTTACTAGCATAAAATACCAAGACCCACTCTAAAATACCAATTGAACCCATATGTAAGAAGCCACTTCTTCCCAAAACATAGTTGCTATTTAGGGTTCCTATGGAATAAAATCAAGTTTTTTGTAAGATTTTTAAGCCAAAATATTTATTCCATTTCCCCCTGTAAAGCTGCTAATATAAGCCAAAATATTTATTCCATTTCCCCCTCTGTGAAGCTTATAGGTCTTTTTGTCTAACAATAGTAATAATACCTAGTAAAGCGTAGGCAGGCAGGCTCATCAAATATTTATCAGGAGGGAGTTAGCCTTCAATAAGTCAAGGTTAGTGTTCACTAAAATCGATTTTAGAATAATTGAGTAGAAACGCTATCAATAGCCAACAAACACGATCTTCATTTATTTAGCTTGTACTACTCGTTTGATGATAGATAATGGTGGACAATGCACACAACATCTAGCCCCAAGCTAAGCAAAGCTTGTGTTATGATGTCTAGGCAAAAGATTGCTTAAAAGTGAATTTTCTGGTTTGTTTGAGGGATCATTTAAGTTATATCTTCATCATCCCCCCACCCCACCTTAATAACGAAAATGGTATATAAAGTTGTCTTTGCCTGAGCTGGTTTTAAGAATATTTGCATAAATACAACAATAATAAAACAATGTAATGTAATTCGAGAATTTATTTCAAAAACTTAACTGTAGCATAGACGATTTTTATTTTTCTATGACTGTAGGTAATGTTTATGTTGATTACAATAATAACATGTCACATTCACGATTCAAACAATTTGTACTTTCAAGTAATTGTATTTCAAGGCACATTGTAAATTATTATCTACTAACAGATTTATTACTTCTACTCTCCTACTGATGTTTCTAAGTAGATGTTAACAAGATATTTTTAAGCTATTGCATAACTTCTATCGCGGGCTTTGAGTGTGGAGACCGAATCAAGAAATTCCGTAACGAAAATAACTTAACACTG
Source organism: Ecliptopera silaceata (assembly GCA_932527185.1). NCBI lineage: Eukaryota > Metazoa > Arthropoda > Insecta > Lepidoptera > Geometridae > Ecliptopera > Ecliptopera silaceata. The sequence goes on from OW052210.1 coordinate 2,373,312, forward strand.
CACATGCATAATCCAGCAAAAAATGCTATGCAATAGCTTTACCGCGGCAGTCCCCGAGTGCCACATGTCTTTTTTTTAATAAAAAGAGCTAGCGGCTTTTAACACATTTAAATCAGTACTATTCACAGCAGTCTGTGAATTTAGTCGAACGAGTCTCAAAAATTTAAACAAATTCTGTATAGAGCAAAGAAATCTTACAAGGCGCCGAACAACATATCGACCCAAAATTTCATTTTGCTTTACAAAATCTGCGTTATAATTGTCGATACTCGTAAAACTCGGGCTCAAGGACATTTCATAATAAATTTACTCGCCATAATTAATATGCTACGATTTTCCCAGATCTTTGATTTAACAGGAAAAAGTAATTAGATGAAATAGGTGGGTATACGTAACATAATTAGACATTACATTAAATGATTCTTAAGAAACGGCGGGTGCATCAGGAAGGGTATGTATAATAACTTTCCGCCGTACATCGTAGCTGAAACTATTAATTTTGAATATTCTGCTGTCATAGAACGGCTTCAAATCTGAGATGTTTATCTGTCTTGCTCGCTCCAAGAGGTCTCGCTCTGAAATAAATTATAAACTTGTTAAGATCATCTTTAAATACGTATGTTTAGGGTGAGCGGGGAGACGCGACTGGAGACGCGCGGCAAAGCGATCGCGTCTTTTACCTACTTGTCGCTAGCCGCCACATTATCATTAAATGTTTTTTATTTATACTTCATCATCATCAACCTATATCAGTCCACTGCTGGACGTAGGTCTCTCCCAAGACGCGCCACTGAGCCCGTACTTCTTTTTTATATTTAAACTTGCGACTTTAATCGTCATTGACAACTAATATAAATATATTTTTTCAATATTACTCAATAAGTAGTCAAGTGTAAATTAAAATACATCTGTAAAAAAATCAACTATCTAACTGTCATGGTTCCTAAGATACAACTCGATGACAGACGGACAGAGAAATTCAGCGAATTCTCAGTTTAACCCTTGGTCCCGTTTTACCCTTGGGTGCGGAATCCTAAAAATAATCATCAAAATTGACTCGAACTTGCTAAATAGAACCATATTGGTACAATACAAACCTGATATTTCAATGGTAGGCTGTGAGTGGTTATGCAAGCCTCTCATATAAGCCAGTTGGTCCATAGTAAGCTGCCGAAGAATGTAATATAGGAGCTCGCTGTGGTCTTTCTTGTAAGACAGGTATTTTTGGAATGTCTGTAAAGAATATACACATTATAATCCTATCAGGATCTAATTTCTAACACTTATATTAAAATTAATATATTTATAGCGCCATCTATCTCGCTACATGATGAACTACATCGAAGTCTACGCAACAGACCAACAGATGGCAGAAACAAATCCAAAGGAAGTCATCACGGAGTTTGAACAAGTAATAGAACCGATTACTATACATTGATCTTCGGACCCCGAGCCAAAGCGCTCGGCTTGGAAGATCTTTCATTTTCAGAGGAGATACCACACCTATCTCCTCATATTGTACCTTGATAACCTACTAGGGCCCCGATCGTGCAAATTTTTAACACAAACGGTTCGTCTAAGCAGCAGCTAAGGTTCGCCAACGTAACGTGTACGTAGCGTGTGCAACTTCGTATCGCTGTAAACGGCTAACCGCTCATCTTATTTCTGTTCGTGTGCCAGCGGTTATGTCACAATCTTCGGGTCACTAACGTTCGAATGTTGAACGTGTTTAGCTACAAGCTTATCGCGATCCCAAAGTACGTACGTTGGTGAACCTTAGCTGCTGCTTAGACGAACTGTTTACTTTACAATTTAACACAATCAAGTACCCCAAGTGCGAGTTTTGTGCACACACGGATCACAGAGACGTGATCGCCAAGCGCCGCCAATTTTGTATGGAAATCCAAGCTTCTCAAGAAATCTGCTAGAGGCGCTGCTTGGATTTCCATACAAAATTGGCGGCGCTTGGCGATCACGTCTCTGCGATCCGTGTGTGCACAAACTCGCACTTGGGGTACAGGGCCCAGTGCTCACAACAGTGAGTTTGATAATCAAACATACAATACTGAGCTATAACTGAGCTGTGACGCCTACTAGCTATACTGTCTCACCTGTCTCATAGCTCGCATAACACTGTATTTCTGCGTGTCGACAAAACTCTCGAGCATGGTGCGTATAGCCATATTAACGTCTTCTTCGTTCACTTGCGTACGCAAATGCATCCGGGCGTGCGCTTCGCTCATACGGATCACTGCAAATAAATTATATTATAAAAACTTTACTTAAATTATCATAAAACTTAATGCTAGAACATATAAAAAGATACAAGTATTATATAAATAAAAGTATCTGAAAATGGCCAATGACAGATCTATAAATAAAGAGTATAGAATCCAGTCATTTTAGGTTTTATCTGCGGAAAAATTCCTAGTGAGCTGATTTTTTTTATACACCTTTATTACGGCATTGTAATGAAGATGTGAAAAATCGACATTGATATCGTGCCGGCTAAAAAAGTTATAAACGTCAAAAGATCACGAAAATCAGTTTTTCGCAAATATCTCGCGATCTATTCCTCAGAGGTCAATAAAGGTCTTAATAAAAATTGTTTGTCGTGAAATTGTCTACAAAAAATGTCTCATGCATTTTTCTGTAGAATGAAATGACGCAGGCCGTAAGGTTCTTACGGAAAAAATATTAAGAAAATCTCTAAAGGCCTATGCTTTAAAATGATGCCGTGGCATTGAACGTGAACGGAACGGCATCATTTTAAAGCATAGCAATTTATGTCGTATTTCTGTAACAGTACGATTGAATGTCCATTAGTAAAAATTCAAATCCCTTGCCATGCCGTCATGGTCTTCGCCGGCCATAAGGCGATACGAAGTTCGCCGCGACAGTTAGTTATAAAATAAAATAAATACTTACCAGATTCAATATGTCTCACAGTGATGGGTAAGCTGCCAGTTGCTAAAGATTCCTGTCTGAGCTGGCTGTACATTTTTGCGACTTTATCTTGATCCATGTTCTGTAAATAAATCATTTTAAATTTAATAATATTTGTTTTAATGATTTATTCTACTCTCTCTTCTTGGCAAGAACCAGTCTGGCTTTTATCACGAATCATTGATGGAAAAATATATTATAAAGTTAATTAATTTGTAGGTAAGTATATTTTTTTAATATGTTATGTGATACCATTGTGTTACATAAATCCTACTTCCTGCAAATGTTATAAACGCCAAAACTATGGATGTATGTTACTTTTTCACACAGAAACTACTGAATGGATTTTAATGAAACTATACAACGATGCTACAACTGTATTTTGTTGTAGCATTCTTTTTGCGACTGTACAGTAATATAGCTTATACATCAAAATAGCACATAGGCTTTATAACGAAATAGTGTAAATTGTTCAAATCCAAAATATAACAATAATAAGACGAAGGCACTAACTAGTATGTATCTAAAACAGAGCTTAATATTATTAACAAACCTGTAATTTAGGATGTATATTTTCCCGGGAGTATACGATGTATTTTTTCAGCATATCTTGAGGTATTCCGAACTCTGGGTCCAGAGCGTTATTTTCTTCTAAAACTGTACCCCGCTGTGTGGGGTGATGCCTGATGTGCGAGCTAACTACAAACCTAGATAAATTAAATTATAAAAAAGTATAATCTACCATTATTATTTTTAAAAATATTAAAAAAATAATAAAAAAATGCGGTTTAAAAGTATGTTTTGATAATTGTAATAATATTTTTCCTAGAGGACCTATTTTGATGATTCTTCAATAGTCCAGTCATTTTAGGTTTTATCTGCGGTAAAATTCCTAGTGAGCTGAATTTTTGTATACACCTTTATTACGGCATTGTAATGAAGATGTGAAAAATCGACATTGATATCGTGCCGGCTAAAAAAGTTATTAACGTCAAAAGATCACGAAAATCAGTTTTTCGCAAATATCTCGCGATCTATTGCTCAGAGGTCAATAAAGGTCATATAATAATAAAAATTGTTTGTCGTGAAATTGTCTACAAAAAATGTCTCATGCATTGTTCTTTAATATTACTGCAAACTTGATATAAACTCAGTAATTATTGACAAAATAATACTCGTCTTTTTGGTAACATCGAGAGATCTGTATGAAAATCTTACAATGAATATATATTTATATTATGTATAAAAAAGCAACTAACTTGGCTAAATGAGCATCTTGCATAGGATCGGCCTCATCCCGCACGACGCACAGAATGTCGAAACGAGACAGGATGGGCTCCGACAGATTCACGTTCTCGGAAAACGTGAGCGACGCGTCGTAGCGACCGCCGATTGGATTTGAAGCTGCTATTATTGAACATCTGAAAGTTATTGTTGTCATTAGTAGTCTAGCTCTATAAATGAATAAATAAATAATGCTGGACAATCCACACAACTTCACCTAGCCCTTAGCTAAGCCGAGCTTGTGTTATTTATGGGTACTAGAAGACTGACATACTTAATATAATACAATACATAGATAGATATTTTTTATTATACATTATAAAATACCCAGAACACCCGGGATACATATTTGCAGATCGTACAAACATTTATCCCAAAGCGAGAATCGAACCCGCAACCTCCGCGTCGCAGGCGAACCTTCGTCCATAATAGGTATACATCAATTCCTGGTTGGATAATATTGATACCCGAACTAGGATTAACCTGTGTTATGGCATATCAATGCCCTCCGCCAAACAAGTGTAATAAGCAATATATGTATTAGTTTTAGATATGCTTAGTAGTTTTATAAGATGTACTCACCGATGTTTTAGATGTAGGTTTAGCTGTTGTTGTTTATTTTTAATTGTTGTATCTTTCAACTGTTTATCATTTTAAAACAAATTTTCAAAATTAATGCCTCACATCCCGATTTGTATTTTTTTCGTAGTTTTTATTTTCATTATTCGTTTGGTAAGTAGATTTTCCGTGACATCACTGTACGGCCCTGACGGAAGACCAGCGTTGGTTGCCAGTCAACCAACCTATGCTGAGTCAGGGTACGTTTTACGATATTATGTCTGTTATTATTTCTAAGTTAGCATGTTAGCATTAGTACATTTATCGTAAATAAAAGTATTTGATTTGATTTGATTTGAAGTGTTTATAGGTAAATTATTGACGACCGATGTGGCGCGGCGGGCGAAGGTCCGCTTGCGACGCGGAGGGGTTCGATTCCCGCCTTGAAATAAATATTTATTCCGGGTGTTCTGGGTATTTTATAATGTATAATAAAAAATATCTATCTATGTAATGTATTGTATTAAGTATGTCAGTCTTCTAGTACCCATAACCAAGCTCTGCTTAGCTTGGGGTTAGATGATGTTGTGTGGATTGTCGAGCATTATTTATTTATTTTAATTATATGTTAGAACTTACCTAGCGTGCAACGACGTGACTATACCAGCTTTAGATATGGAGATGGACTGTTGTTCCATCGCCTCATGAATGGACGTACGATCCTGGTCGTTCATCTTATCGAACTCATCGATTAGACATACTCCTCTATCGGCCAATACTAGCGCGCCCGCTTCTAATGTCCAATCTCTGCGAAAAACATATACTTAGTACATAGTTTAATACTGTGTTTTTCAAGACCCTAGTATTAAAAAAAAAAGACGTGTGGCACTCGGGGACTGCCGCGGTAAAGCTATTGCATATTTTTTGCTGGATTACGCATGCACAGTGTTAGGTTATTTTCGTTACGGAATTTTTGGATTCGGTCTCCACGCTCAAGCCCTCGATAGAAGCTATGCAATAGCTCAAAAATATTGTGAATCTTTCGCTACCATTGTTGACTTTGAAACATTATAAAAAACATAAAAAACTGACTTTGAGAGCTAATACCAACTATGCTGTCAATATTCTAGATAAGTGTTTTCAACCTTTTACATGGCACGGTCCTCCCCTAGTATGGAAATTATTTCGCGACCCCCAACCGCTTTAAGAAAAAGAAGAAAGAATTCTTCTTTTTCTTCCCGCTATAAAAGACATTGTAGGCACAAACTTCACTCCGGGTTTCGGTTTAATCAGTTTTTTTACTTAGGTAGCGTTTATGACCTCTCGTGACCCTTACAGAGACCCCCACAGGGGGTCAAACTTTGACAGATCTTTAAAAGGTCTCTTACCGTGTAGTAGGATTCTTCCGAACATAAGCAGTCAGTCCCACTGCACTCGCGCCCTGACCGGTCGTGAATATGGCTCTTGGAGCTATCTGTAAAGTATTACAGGAGCGTTAAATTGGCCTAATTGACCTCATTTCACCTCCCAACATTGATCAGGCCAAATGAACTGACAGTTGTCAAAAGCTCAGATGCTGGTCGTAGATAATTTTACCTAAAAAACTATCAAAAATAGTTATAAATATAGAAAATCGACTGGTGAGTCGATTTTCTCCAAAACTCGATACATATAAAATACGATTCGATCGTATTTATATTAAAACTACATGCATCGCTTACATCCATGATCACTTAACTTGTTAGGTAATAAATAAATAAATAAATAAATAATGCTGGACAATTCACACAACATCATCTAGCCCCAAGCTAAGCAGAGCTTGTGTTATGGGTACTAGAAGACTGACATACTTAATACAATATATTATTACACAGATAGACATTTTTTATTATACATATAATACCCAGAACACCCGGAATAAATATTTGCAGAACATACAAACATTTATCCCAAGGCGGGAATCGAACCCGCAACCTTCCGCGTCGCAGGAGGACCATCGCCCACCGCGCCACATCGGTCGTCAAATAATAATTCATGTTATATGCAGATAATAGTTAAATATATAATAGGTACTTTAATAATTTACCTTTTCAGTGTACTTTAAGAACTGCGATTTGGCAGTTCCTGGATCGCCACAGATAAGGACATTGATGTCTCCTCTTAATTTATGCTTCTCGCCTGTTAATTAGATAGAAAATACTTAATTATCTAAAATATACTCTGTGTATTGTGCAAATAAAGCAATGTGTTAAAACTTAGGACTAGTATTTTTGGCGGTCTTATCGCTAATTAGCTGTCTCAATTCATACATTGTGCGAATTTTCCAAAATATTTTAATTGATGTTTTTGTATTTTATCTATTTATGCTTGTTCATTTGACTTACTTTTTATTTGATTATTTTGTTGTATTTAATTGACTTGTGACTTGAAATTTTAATTATTAGTGTAATTGGTTTTTCAAACTGTTCTAATTGATTGTAAATTAATAAATAACACTAACAGCCGGTTTCTCGAACGATGATCAACGAAAAAGTCAAATAATTACTATGTGTCAAACTCGGATCAATCGTGATTTGGGTTTCCAGAAACCGGCGGTTAGTCACACTAGTATAATATAAAGTACCTGGATTCTTCGGTTCTCCTCCAAACAGCGCCAAAGCTAAGCCCCTTTTGATGTAATCATGACCGAAAATAGACGGGGCGATGCTTTGAACGATCCGCTCTCCTATCCTCGGATCTTTAGATAACTTTACGATGTTAGCTACGTCTTCATCAGTAAGGGATTCTACAATATGTTTGCAATCCTTCACGACTATGTAGTTCGCGATTATAACAGTCGCGAAAACGGGAAAGCCCTGAAAATTAGTTTATAAATTAATAAATATTCAGGGGCAATTCACATATCACACTCTAGTCACAAACTAAGCAACGCACGTACTATAGGAACTAGATTGCTGATAGAATACTTATATATTTTATGTAAATATACATAAAATACAGTAATACCCAGACAGAACAAATATTTATTTTCATCACACAAACATTTGCCACAATCCACAGCATGGGTCAGAAGGAAGGCAGAGCTAAAGTCGAATGTTGTTAATGTTAAGTACAGAACTTACTTACTACTAACATATACTTAAAACTTAAAAACCAACCGTACAGCGTGGTTTTTTCAGAAGGGGGTGGATTTGGCCAAGGCCGAAAATTAAATGTTGTATACATCTTTTTCAAAATAATAGTAATATATTGCTGTATTCTATTAGGAATCTACTTCTCATACAAGCTTTGCTTAAATGCCCCCCTTTTTTTTACCTGTTCAGTGTTGAGTGAGCCGTCATAGTTATTAGTATAAATGCCAGTGAGATCCACTTCGTCTCCAGGTTTGCATCTGTCACACAGATCTGACAGCAGGATGCAGTCCTTACTCCGTGGGATTCTACCAGCAGGAATGCGCCCCGGTGACTCTTGGATAGTCACTTTCTGATAGTTCCTGTACACAGTTTGCTCCATGTTGACCTGGAAAATAAATTATGCTGGACAATCCACACAACATCATCTAGCCTCGAGCTAAGTAGAGCTTATGTTATGGGTACTAGAAGACTGACATACTTAATTCAATACATGACATATAATTTGCAGATAGTGCAAACATTTATCTCATAGCGGGAATCGAACCCGTACCCTCCGCGTCGCGTCGTAGGCGGACCTTCGCCCGCCGGGCCACATCGGACGTCTTTTTTTTTTAATTGCGCATGTTTTGAAATTAAATTCTTTGTATGAAGAAAAATCCTGTTAGGTTATAATAATTATATCCTGGCTTCAACGGCGCTTTCCATCAGGCGAGATTGAAGCCTAAGGACGGGAAAGGAGTTTTACTTACAAATTTAAATATTCCTTGGAGGCATGAAAGATACAAGTAAAAAAAAGTGTTTTATTACAACACTTATGTTTAATTCTCAACCTACAAAGACTCATTACATTTATCAGCCATTGCTTTCTATATCACTACAAGTCTTGCTAGTCCATTGAGATGTTACAATTTAAGGACCGAATATTGCATTTATTGAAGGACGCAATTTTATTTTTTGGACATGTGTGAGGGGTCAATAGAAGCGTGGGGTCGCGTTAGAGGTTAAGTTTATATTGACCCCACACAAGTCCCAAAAATAAGATTGCGTCCTCTAAAGAATGCAAAGCTCATGTAACAGTTCAATGGACTGTGCTTAGTTTCGGACTAAATAGCGTAGTGTGAAATATCCTACTGATTAGTTAACCGCTAACTAAAGTTATTAAGTATGTGAATTGTCCGAAATATAACGATAAGACAAAGTCACCGACAAAAATATTTATCAAATATGTATGTATATAGCAAATCACTTACCATAAATGGTCCAGCACTTTGACATTCCGGGCATGACCCCGGTTTCACTTCAGCATTTTGACTCTGAACGAACGGACCCAATATATACCCACATCTATTACAATCGTATTTGACCACAGAGAGTTGGGGTAATACCCCTGTTGTACTGGTTATAACACCAACAGTTCTCACAAGTTGGTTCAGATGGAGTTTTCGGAAGGTTCTCAACTCCTCAATGAGAGGTAAGTCTGAGATTCGGACGTGGATTTCTGAAGTCACGCGCTCGTATGACGGGAATATTTGGAGGACTATGTCTTTTGCTACCTGTTAAAAACATATTAGATTTATTGAGAGCTATATAGGAATAACAAAGAATATTGATACATATGGTTATATCTTGCAATAGGCTGTCTTATCGCAGTTAGTTATGTATTTGAGATAACCGTAATTCCAAATTAGTATCTATGAATCTTATTTATGTAGTAATTATATAATTGGTATTTTATAATGTATTACATTATAACTTTGTACACCGCTGTCTTATAACTTTCTTCATTCAAAGGTTTCCTGGAAGAGATCACTCTTAGTGATAAGGCCGCTCATTGTGCTGTAAATGTTTTTTCTGCGTAACATTTTCTACTATGTGCAATAAAGTTTTTGGAACGAATTTCCTAATCGCGCGTTGCGGGGGGCTAGACGGAAAAAATTAAGACCAAAAGGTGTAACGACACTTTTTGCTATAGTTGTAAGCCGTGCGGCGTGCGCGTGTTTCTCTGCCTGTCTCTCTTTCTCATAGAAAGCAAGCCAGTTATAAAATTAAAGTTAGTTAAAGTGCCAAGTTGGTGCAAGGTTGTCTGGAAGAAATCGCTCCCTAGCGATAAGACCGCCCATTGTACTGTATTTTGTTAGTTTTTTATTTTCCTTAATAATTAGTTGTAAGGTGTATTACAAGTACAATAAAGTGTTTTCATTCATTCAAGTGTCCCTTGACATCTCTCAGGTTTTTTTTATCTATCTCTATAAAATAAGATGAGATTCCGTACCTCATCAAATATCTGGAGCATCTGAAAGGGAGCTTCGGGCAAGAAGTAGGCAAGCACTTGCTCCCTTCTCGCGAGCACGTCGAATTCTACGTGGAACGAGGCCTGGTTGTGTTCACACATCCGTCGGATCCGGTCCTTGTATACAAACTGATTCTTTGAGTTTGAATATGTTCGGAGGAAGTTTTTGAATCTGAAATGAGAATGTTTTAAACTTTAACAGCCAGTTTCTGAAACGATGATCAACCAAAAATCAAATTACAATGTGTCAAAACTCGGATCAATCGTGATTTGGGTTGCTCAAACGCTTGTCATCTGATCTGTTGTTAAATATTTCGCAGATGAAAAGCGTTTAAGCAACCCAAATAATGATTGATCTGAGTTTTGACACATTGTAATTTGATTTGTTGGTTGATCATCGTTTCAGAAACCGGCCGTTAATGATCCTTTGTGATTTTACTGAGTATTATCATCAACATGAATCAGTCCACTGCTGGACGTAGGTCTCTCTGTAGACGAGACACTGAGCACGGTCGTCATCTCTTCTTATGTTGTGTTTGCGCTACATTCCGCAGATCGTCGTTTTATTTCGTCGGAGGGCGTACTACGAAATAAAGTATTCCATTGTCCATGTATTACCCAGACCTACAAATACAAACATTTGCTCTAGGTGGGGGATCGAACCCACGACCCACAGCGTAGAAGGCAGAGCTACTACCAACTGAGCTGTGGCCCCTGTCAAATAAATCTTATGTAAGAAATGAGTAAGTGAGATGGTTAAAAGAGGAGACTAGGGGAAAATATGTATCTCAGAAAGATGGACACAGTAAAAAGATGCTTCAAACCTGTTAGCAATCTCAGTCCTAGGCCCCAGCATAGAGACCCACTCCTTAGTGGTATATCCTTTTGTGTCTTCCAGGTTTTCAATGCTCTCTATGCCTTCTTCCACGGGCTCATGATCCCCCATGGCAGCTTTTTCAGCTGCACGACGTCTCTTAGCTCGAGGGGCGTCTCCGTCATCATCTGATTCATCTGTTGTACATAATCAATATTAATTACATATCGCAATCTTGTTTTTTTTTGTTTTTTTGTTGGACTCCCGTTTCCGCATTTAGAGTCTACGGTGGTCCATTATGCGTGGGGGGGTGATCTGGCTACGCGCGTACAGAAGCTTTTTAGGTAGATTCTTTGTTTTTTTTTGTTGACCACAATTTTTGATCAGGGGCAAAATAGATGGAGAAAGGACGGAAGTTTTTTATTGCTTTATTTTTTGACGAATTTCAGTCATTTTGAGTGGCACACAAAAGGATAGTTTATTGCATAAATCAAGGGATATGCAAACCAATTTTAAAATCAGTTGTAAATTGTGCTGTAGATTAGCACAGACAGATAGAAGGACAAATAATAACAATAAAATTATTTTATTCAGTAAGGTCTTACAAAACATGTAACATCTTAAAAGTGTGAGTATATGTTATGTAAGTAACAAAATTGTGGACCTGAGTCTAAAATTGAAGCAATTCACTTCAACTAAGCCGGGGCTTAAGTACACCGATTTAGACCAAGCTTGAGACTGAGCCGCATCGCTTGGTCAGTAACAAACTCACCGTACAAGAGGTCCATATCGTCTCTGCGGGTCCGGCCCGCGTCTCGGTCCCTTCGCCGCAGCTCCTGTTCGGCGGCGGCGCGGTCTCCGATGGACATCGCGTCGTAATCTTCATCATCCAAGTCTTCGTTATCGTAGCGATCAAGTCCGGGCATTGGTCGGTAGTCTCTGTGGAATTTCATTATAAATAAATAACGCTGGACAATCCATACAACATCATCTAGCCTGACATGCTTAATACAATACATTACATAGATAGATATTTTTTATTATACATATAAAATACCCAGAACACCCGGAATAAATATTTGCAGATCGAACATACATTTATCCCAAGGCGGGAATCGAACCAGCAACCTCAGCATCGCAGGCTGCCCTTCGCCCGCCGCGCCACATCGTTCGTCAAATAACTATATATTTATTTTTTTTAAGTCATATAACAAGAAGAGTGTTAGATATGAATGTGGATGGATGTAGAAGTAGAGGGAGGCCAAAGAAAAAATGGATGGACTGTGTGAATGATGACATGTGTAAGAAAGGTGTGAGCATTGAGATGACGTCTGATAGAAGTGAGTGGAAGAAGAGGACGTGTTGTACCGACCCCACATAATGTGGGACAAGGGTAGGAAAATGATGATGATGAAATAAATATTTTTAAAATTGTTTGTATTACTCTACATTAATATAGGTAGTACTTACGCCTCCATATTATCCCCGAAGAGTTCCTCTCCATCTTCCTCCTCCTCCGGGTTGTCTCCGAGGATAGCGGCCTCATCCTCGAAGGGCTCATACTCTCGCGCCGGTGACGTCATCCGGGACCTAGCGCCCTCTCGATCCGACGGAGTGTCGGGTGCTGGGGAACTCTGAAATACAACAATTTCATCATCAAAGTCAAATATTTCTTCAATAATATCACAAGGATCATTTAGAATCGTCTTACATACTAGGTGATTCTAGGTGCCAGTTCCACGCGATCAACTTCATAAATCAACTTCGTAAACGCTTGTAAGGAGTTAGATAAGGTATTGACTAGAGAAGAAAAGAAGTAGTCTAGTAATGTATTTTTAAAGAGAAATCTAAAGTTTCATTAGAATAATTGGTTGGGTTATGTTCAACAAGCGATCTTTGAGATTGAACGTACTCGATTGAAAATAATACACGTAAATTATGTAAGTAAACTTACCATTTGTTATTCCTTTTGATCTACTGTGTTCGGAATGGAATAATTACAAAATTCACGTACAAAAACCTTTGTATGAAAACAAATCACGCTACCAGCCAAACAAAATAAAATAAGTTGTCAAAAAAGCGCGCGACAAACCGACTTCCAGCTAACTTCACTTCTCTAAATAATGTGTTCAAACTATTTTGAGCTCTATGCAACAAGACATTGGGCTCTTTTCAAAAGATACAATAAAATCGACAGTTTTGGATGCGTTCAAAAAATTCTGATTATTCATGGCATCTTCATCATTTCGAGTCTTGTGGTTGACGATAAAATGAATGCAGAATAACCTCTAAATGTGACATTTCACTGACAGTATCATTTATTTCCCATTCTCTTCCCTTGGAAGAGAAAAACACGGCAAGTACCGATGTCGTAATGTCAATAGTTGTTTCTTCACATTTTTTGAGTAAAACATGGCTAAATACATTGCACAAATTATAGTTTTGGGTGCCCAAGTGGTAGGCCGAGCGTTCGCGAGAGCTCTAAAGCAAGAGATAGCAGCGTCGCAAGAAGCAGCCAAACGGGCCGGCGGTGGACAGGAGGGAGCCAGAAGAGCCGCCGCTAATGCCTCCACAGGGCTCTCGCTTGAAGAAGCGATGCAGATCCTAAACCTAGAGAAATTAGACCCTGAAAAAATCAAGCAGAATTACGAACACCTCTACAATATGAACGACAAAGCAAAAGGAGGGTCCTTCTACTTACAATCAAAAATAGTGAGAGCAAAGGAACGGATAGACACAGAATTTAAACAGGCTCCACCCAAATCTGAACAAAGTGAACCCAAGGACACTTCATGAGACTATGTAGTTGTGATTGTTAGCTTCCTATTATTTAAATGAACATGTAGATTGTTTTAGTAAAACCTCTGGTTTTTTGTAAAATAATTTTATTGTGTAGAGTTGACAAACCACAAATAGTGACTAGGATACATCAGTCTTCTATACTATCAAATCGATTATGCATAAAGTGTAAAGATTCTAGACAAAACTAGTATAAAATATCATTAAAAAGAAACTGCCTACAAGCAGTTAGGCAATAAATTGTACATTGTTGATTTGCAAACAATACTTTTATTTAATTACTACTTGAGATCCATGAAATATTTTGGCCTAAAGTTTAGAACAAAAGCTAGCAGATTTGGACAATTTTACTCATTTTTAAATATATCATGAGTATTCTTTTGCAATACAAATTAGGCCAAAAAGAAAGTCCATTATATTATTCTTAAAACTATGACTAGTTAGGTATATGAGATATGTAAAAACTTCTAAAATACTATGATTAGTCATCAAAGCTGTTGACAAGACTAATAACACTAATCTTAAGCAACTTATACAAACCAACAAATAATGTTGAGTATAATATATTGACTACAAATTCATAAAACCTTCAAATTTCCTTTCCAAAATGCATACATTTCCTGTAATCTTAGTTCAGATCATCTTTCTTATAAATAAATACTTAATCTATATAAAAAATGGCAGTGACTAGATTATATTGCATACATTAGTTGAAGTTTAGGACTTCACATCCATCAAAATGACAACCTCATAAGGGCTACAGTCTGACATACCAATAGCATTACAGAGCCACCCGTAAAAACCTTTCTCAAAATCACACACTCCCATCCACCAATTAGAACTGCTGAACGTAAGTTGGACTATACCAGCATACACTCCAATACCAACATTCAAAATCACGATCAATAATGGATACAGAACCACCACAATCGGCAGAAATACAACACTCTTCCAAGTAAAAGTATCAGCCAAGTTCAAAAATATGTTATACCATGCCAGAGTGCCGATATAGAATGAGTAGCCGGCTGAAATCATAGCCACGAATGGCAAGCAGATCAAGGTGAAAAGAAAAATGTGCGGTCCATTGCGGAGTGAGCATTTTGACAAATTCATCTTTTCATATTCCTCGGCTACAATCGCCGCCTCAATAATTTCAAGCTCTTCTCGTGATATATTCAGTTTCACGTCAATCTGCTGCCCTTTTTTCTTACCACGTTTGATAGTACCAGTCATGGTCAGGTAGTTATCCTTGGAGTCAGTAAGGGAGCAATCTTCGGTGATAGATCCACATTCTGATTCCACCTTTAGAGCAGTGATTTCCGAGTCTGTGTTGTCTGCATCTTGTAAATCAGAGATGATGTTCACTTTTTTCTTTTTCTTAGCACTCTTGAGGCTGTCAGAGAGGTTACCCATCTCAAAGCTGGTCTCAGACTGAGTTTGGGACATACTGTTGGGAGTTACCGAAGCACATTCGTTGATTTCATTGAGAACTTTGCAGCTTTTTTGTAGCTCTTCATTTTCTCTCAAGTCTCCGAGGCTTGAGCAAGCATCTGATGAGTTTTCATAGATTGGGGACAGATCTATCAGCTCACGGCTGTTGTTGGTTGACAAAGCTTGATATCCATTCTTCTGGATGTGGACTTTATCAGTTTCATCAAGGTTTTCATTGTTGTCCTCGTTGTTGGCATCATGTACAATGGACAAGTTTATTTTCATGCTGGATTTGAGGCTTTCCACTGAAGATTGTATGATGCCACTATCGTGTTCAGTGACAGGAGATAACCCATTCTTGTATTTGACTTGGGCTTCGTCCCCGGAACCCTATAATAAAAGGTAATAATAATAACAAAACCACTCCTTTTTTGAGTTTGAGATCGTAATATTATATTTTTCAGAATTCTAATTGTTTATTTTGTATTGAGTCTGCCTGTAAATATGCTGTAATGTAAACACCGGTAGTGTAAAAACTAAATACCTGGACCGTAATTATGTGATCTACATGGCCGGCGTTGCCATTCGTTTTTTTTCCATTTCTCTTCTTCGGCAATACGAACAACGGCTGTTCAACCTTTGCCATGGTTACTGACGTTATTTGGCAGTAGTTTAATGCAGTTTGTTCTGTTAATTATTAGAATTTATATCAAAATTTATCGAAGACACAAGCAAGCTTCAACACAAACATTCATTTCATTCACAATAATTCACTTCACATCACACTCACAGATCACTATGAATGAATGAACAAATCAAGCAATCTATTTTTTTACTGAAGCATAAAAATGGTTTGCTTCAATCAGGTACGTCAGTCAGGCATGCCGGCTCTAGTCTGTAGTTTTGTTTCATTTTGTTATGTTGCTAATTTTAGCATAATATTTTAGTTATTGTTTGTCTCCTTCGTGTAAGTATCGGGGAGCGTGAGTGAAAGAAAAAGCTGCGCAAATTATCGCGACAGAAGAAATGACAGAATCGACTAGTTGTCGACTAGCCAGCCGCGCGATCCATTGTTTGAATGAAGACTTTGTTTACCTGAGATTTTGTTATTTCTATACAAAATAATTAATATCTGATTTATATTATTACATTAAAACTGATTCCAGATACGTTACAATTATGTTGAAGGTATTAGCAACGAGTTTAATACAAGATTCTAAATGTAAACATAACCTAACAACCTGCTGAATTCTCAGGGTATGGTGAGCCTCGTAACCGGTGGAGCTTCTGGTCTAGGGAAGGCTACAGTGGAAAGATTGATAAAGAATGGCGGGAAAGTTGTCATTCTTGACGTGCAGGGAACGAGGGCCAAAGAAGTCGCCGGGAATCTTGGTGACAATGTTTTAGTTTCCACTGGATGTGTAAGTTTATTTTCCTATAATATTTATTCTGTTACGAATCTATATGGTCCATACATTATTATGGTACTATTATAGTCCTTCACATACATTTGGTCTCTTCCCTCCATAGTAAATTCAAAGAATTATTATTTGTTTCATAGGAATTACTCATTTTCATAGAAAGTTTATTTTATACAATATTTATATAGGTCTTAAATTACAAAATATATTGATTCATCAAATACAGCATAAATAACTTTATATAGCTTGTCATAATCATAACTTTTCATAATTATTTTATAATTTCAGATAACTTCAGAGGCTGATGTGAAAAAGGCGCTAGAAATAGTCAAGGATAAGTTTGGCCGACTGGATACACTAGTAAACTGTGCGGGACAGTCAATCACATATCAAATATACAATTTCCATAAAGATCGGGCTTGTGAATTGGAACACTTTAGCCAAATTATCAATGTGATTAAATTACTGTTTTTTTAATTTAAACTTTTAACAATTAAAACATCACCACAAATGATTTAATAATGTTTAATCAAAGGTTACTAAAAATCATGTTAGCTATCAGAGAGCATTAAAAATAACTAACTTTTGATAAGAATTGCTTAGAAGTTAATAATCAGATTCCCACCCAAATGTTTGTGTGATGAACATAAATATTTGTTCTGTTTCTGGGTATTCTATGTATGTATTTACAAAAAACATTGTATATAAGCATTGTATCAGCAATCTAGTTACAATAGTACAAACTTTGCTTAGTTTGTGATTAGAGAGTGATGTGTGAATTGTCCATGAATATTATATTATTTATTTTCTATAAATAAAAAAAAAACTTTCAGGTGAACACAGTAGGTACATTTAACGCAATCCGGTTAGCAGCGGGTGAGATAGGCAAAAATGAACCCAATGCGGATGGACAGAGAGGTGTTATAGTAAACACAGCATCCACAATAGCGTATGAAGGTGATATTGGACAGGCGGCCTATGCTGCCTCTACAGCGGCCATAGTCGGCATGACGCTACCTATAGCCAGGGATCTGGCTTCCAGGGGGATCAGAGTCGTCACCATTGCTCCAGGTATATAATCATTTAACATTATCCTATTATATTGAGAAGCGTCACAGCTCAGTTGGTAGTAACTCTGCCTTCCATGCTACGGCTTGTGGGTACTATTCCCACCCAGAGCAAATGTCAATGTAATGGACATATTTGTTCTGTGCCTGGGTGTTTCTATGTATTTGTAAAAAGTATTCTAATTTCTATTAGCAGTCCAGTTCCCATAGTACAAGCTTTGCTTAGTTTGGGACTAGAGTGTGATGTGTGAATTATCCGTGAATATATTGCTATCCTATACTACTTCCCACTAATATTATAAATGCGAAAGTTGTATGGATGAATGTATGTTAGTTACTCTTTCACGCCAAATCTAATGAATGAATTTTAATTAAACTTTACAATAATATAGTTTATACATCCGAATAATACACAATCTATAATTTATAAAGATATAAATATTTTTTAGGTATTTTCGAAACGCCCCTCGTCTCCTACCTTCCTGAGAAGATGATAGAGTTCATAAAGCGGATGACACCGTTTCCTTCAAGACTTGGCAAACCCGAGGAGTTTGCTCATCTAGTCACCAGCATTGTGGAGAATCCAATGCTTAACGGAGAGGTTATAAGATTAGATGGCGCCCAGAGATGGTTCCCTCTGTAATATTGTTGTAGATAACTTAGAGTTTTAAGACTGTTCTGTTAATAAATTGTAGATAATTGTTTTTGTATATATTTATTGAGAGTTTTTACCTCTTTGCATTGGCTGAGGTCCTACTACTGCCATAAAGACACGGAAATAACTAATTTTTATAAAGTTAGCAACAAACTTAACGATGAAGTACCTAGTAGATTAGATAGGTAGGTACTTTTTCATAGTTAGCAGAATCTTTTACGTTTACTGTATTCAGTAGTTCTACCATGAGTTTTTACTATACTATATATACTATACTCGCTAGCGTCTGTAGTTAAAAAAATGTATGAAGATTTGTACAGCGCCTCTAGCGGATAGTTGGGTACTAAAATTCGTAATACTAATATTTACGTAACTACTGTAGTAAAGTCAGGCGATTTTACTGTGATAACTCATGGTAGAGGTAGGTACTGAAACATCGTCGTAAATAATTTTTACTTCATATTTTACGATAGTTTTTGGGCATTTTTGATTTTCGAACCTATCCTACTTAATATTATAAATACGAAAGTTTGTATTATGTTTACTTTTTCATCCAAAAAGTACTGAAGTTTATACATCAGAATAAAACAGGCTATAACACAATTTTTTACAAATATTAGGTATTTCATTTATTTCGCCATAATTATCACAATATAAATGTCATAGATACAGAATAAGAATAAGAAATATAAATGTCATAAGTCAGAATAAGAATCATACAAGGCTAAAGGGTAAGAAGTACCTACCTACTAACCCCGTTCAGATGAAGTCGCGGGCACCAACTAATAACTTATAAATAATACATACGACGTAGGCGTTGGGTTCAGATTTATACAAACTACCAGCCCTAAAACTTCCATAATTTTAATATCGTTAAAACCGGACAGTGGAAGTTACATCTTTATTTGAAACGTTTTGTTTAATGTAGATAAAGGCAGTATATCATTAGTTTATTGCTTTCGATGTCCGACTCCTGCGCAGCGGGTAACCAACGTACCTACCTATATTTCTTTTCTTCACGTAGACGGCAAACAAGATTGCGGCTCAGTGACGTAAGCAAAAATATCCCTGAAAGTAGGTACCTACCTACTCTTAAATCTGATGATGTGGATTTTAATAGTCACATTATGGTAATATGATCGTAAGTTAGTTATTGCCTACGACTTGATGTTTGGGAGGTAAAAAACGTTAGATGAGCTTATTGAAATAAATCAAAAGTTATCGTCATACAAATTTAAATAGAGTACCTACCTACCTAGTGAAAAAAATCCCATACAAAAGCGTCACCCACCAGTCAACAGCAGGATGTTTTGAAAATAATATAAGTAAGTAATCATTGTTACTTTTGACAAGGACCGAGTTGATAATGGAAGTATTTTAGCGTCAGAGGTAAGCATTCTTACACTTTTCTAGACTCTTTTCTTAAGATAAGTATACATATACTTACTAGATACCTATTTCCTTAACTGGAAGTTTTTTGCTCCCTTTTCTTTAGGTAAATTTCCTATTACGGCTTAAAGGCGTTGGCTCCCCCGTTCGCTCCCCTAGAGGGGACATATAGGAAACCCCTGTTGGATAGCAACTGCTTTAGTACAGTAGGTTATGTCAGACTTTAGCTGGCACTTGGAAAAAGAACCTATGACCTATTTTACCTTCTGTCAGATTGACAGAAGCTTTTACCTAAATACTTTCATTCTAGAACTATCGATTAAAAGCCCGGGTAGCGCGTGCTTTGTGTTACACAATGCGTTGCATAACGCGGAGTCTGACTACAATAGATGCAATTCTCTTCTAAGGCTCTCTACACACGGGTTACTAGCTTATACTTTATTAATATTGATGTTTAGCGGCAGATGTAGGTATCTATTCCGCAAAATGCTCTACTATTCTGTTGTAATCTTGGAATAAAAACGGATCTGCAAATGAGTAAATTAATTTAACGTTTTTTTTATAGCATTATTTGCCATAAAATCGACTATTCTTATCAGCGTGAAATTTAAACACGTGGGGACCTAATCGATGTATAAGTATTTTAGTATGTATCAATTTTGTAGAAATGACTGACACATCACTACTTGAAAACTTTTTTTTTTTTGCAACTTGCTGTAAGCAAACCGGAAAACGAAAGCCTTCTGTAAAAAGGCCTTCATACAAATACACATAACACTATCATGAACCATTTCGAAAATTTTAAGGTTACAGTGTAAAAGTTGTTAGGAGACATATTGCAATGACCACACAGCTTAATAAATATAGGTAGTATCTAGGTATCTAGTCTAGGCCAGACTATTTCGTATTGTGTTGACAGAACTACTGGTTTCTTGCACAACATAGGTATTTACTTAGCGTACTGTTCAATGTATTTAGATAGTTTATTCAAAATTGGTAGCGAATATAAAAAAATAAATAAATTCATACTAGTAATAATGAGAAACTTCGTAAAGTCACATCGTTCTCGGCGAAATATTATTGAAGCAAAACCAACCCATAAAAAATCTATTTATTGACTTTGTGTAGTTACTACAATATAAGTAGGTACTGTTAATTTAAGGAGACTACCGTGCCTGGGGATAAGGTACCTATAGTTTTATGACAAGAGGTTGGTAAGAACTCTTCGGCTTTGTCACTCAGTGACCCCTTTCAAGAGGGCAAACCTCGCTCATACAGTAAAAAGAAAATTGATCTAGAATATAATATTACCCTTATCTACTAGTTATTTATTTTCAAGAGCTTTCGATGAAAGATACTTTTTAATTAAATAAGAAATTATATTTACAAGAATTACCGAGCGGAACATTAATTAGAAAACCGCAAAAAACGTTTAGTAATTTGTCGTATTCGCTGATTCCTTGGAATTTTGAGCAATTGAGGCATTTTACATTGATTCCCAAGAGATTCTGTAGAAACGCTATGGACCGAAGGCTCTAATAAAGAAATTCATTTGGCATACTTTTGCCAACATTCTAAGAAATTCATTACAAAATTCAAGCCAGGAGTTGATAGAGCAAATTAAAAACGTCACAGTTCAGTTGGTAGTAGCTCTGCCTTCCATGCTGTAGGTCGTGGGTTCGATTCCCACCCAGAGCAAATGTTTGTGTGATGAACATAAATATTTGTTCTGTGTCTGAGTATGTATTATTTATGTAAGTATTTACAAAAAATGTATATAAGTAAGTATAATATCAGCAGTTTAGTTCCCATAGTACAAGCTTTGCTTAGTTTGGGATGTGTGAAATGCCCGTAAATAAAAAAAAACAAAAAAAAAGATTTGAAACTAAGTATTTAGTATTTTAGATTAGTACTGTGATGCTGTAGATCAAGATGAAAGGATTACTCAAGATCTCAAGAATCTTCTCATTAATCATGTTTGCTGTTTGCTTCAATTGTTACAGATTACTTAACATTTTGCTTGTAGCCTACAAAATTACTTGCAATTAGAGAAACAAATGGCATAGGTATATCTTAAAAGCTTTGTGTGTGGCAGACATATTACATTTTAGAACATCACGATTTGTTTTGTTTAGAATGCGGTTACTTTTAAATGTTTCATGTCCATTGCTGTATAGGCGCATTAATTTTATAATCTAGTCTTTAATTTTGTTTTATTTAGCTATTGCATAGCTTCTATCGCGGGCTTTGAGCGTGGAGACCGAATCCAGAAATTCCGTAACGAAATAACCTAACACTGCGCATGCGTAATCCAGCAAAAATGCTATACAATAGCTTTACCGGCAGTCCCCGAGTGCCACACGTCTTTATATATATTATTTGTAAGATAATGTAGCTTTATTGGGTCATTTTGTCGTCATGACAAAGTTAGGTCCAAATAGCCCGCGCCACAAATTCATCTTTTTTTGCATCTATGCAGTTCCACTGCAAGTAAACTTGTTTTTTTCAGATCCTTGCTGGATAACTTTATCTTTTCATCCAGTCCTTTTTTGTAGCTTTGACGTATCCTTTGCAGATGAATCTTGTGACTCTTTGAGGCGTTAAAATCTATGAGTGAGAGTAAGACGATTCTAAATGATCCTTGTGATTTTACTGAATAAAGTAATTTTTGACTTGACTTTGACTTTGAGTGAAAAACAAAGAACATAAAAAACAATTTATTATGTTCTGTGGTGAAATAGACGTGCACAACGCTTCGTAATGCCTAACTTCAAAGCCTTTTCCAGTGACTAAGTACACAGCAATGTATAACACCATACCACAAACATCGCATACCCATACCCATACCAGAGGACTGTATACCAGAATCCCACGTCACATAGCATGATTGATAGCCACTGTACAACCGATACTTGAACACTCACTAATCATACAAAAAGCAACCATAACACACTGCAATAAAGATCAGTATACAAAGTCAAGTCCGTTTCGGTTCACTCAGGAATTTGTATTTTTTAAAAGTCGATTTTGACATGTCCTTTGATGCAGATGAAGATAAGATGGGTACCGAACCACTAACTCATAACAGTTTATTACTAAAATAAGTTTATTTTAGAAACTACAAAACGCTGCATGTAACATGATAAAGTTGAATTCTTGAATCGTTTTAGATGATATTTTTAAAGTTCCAAAGTCTGAGGATTTCTTTGTTCATCTTTTTGGTTAATAACTTGTAGAAAAGAACCAACTTCAGTACTTCTTCTTCTTATCGTGTCGATGCTACAACTGTATTTTGTTGTAGCATCGTGTTGGAAAGATTAGCCAGACTAGTCACTGCTTTACCGTGCCTAGCTGTTACCGGTGTGCGCCACGAGGTACGCCACTGATACTGGTAAAGAAAGTGATGAAAATACAAACTTTTTCAACGACTTTATGAAAGGTCTTGTTCAGCAGTGGATTTTTTCAGCTGATATGTTGATAACATATACCTACTTATTTATGTCTGGAATGAATGTTTGCTCCGTGATAGAGCGACGATCTGCAGAATGTAGCTGGCAAACACAACATGAGAAGAGACGAAGACCGGGCTCAATGGCACGTCTTGAGAGACGCAGTCCTACGTCCAGCAGTGGACTGCAAGTTGATGATGATGTGCTATATCATGACATTCATCATCAAATTGCGAACAATATTAGCAACATTGTCGCGTAAGTTATACCTATTTAAAAAATATTTCCGCAGTGTAATTAGGCCGTAGCTGCCGGCTGCCAACGGCTGCGAATGCTATCCAGCGCTAAGCATGAATAAATGTGACAATCGTATACGTAACGTATTTAAATTACACTGCGCGCTAACGCTGCAACGTTCGTCAGTAAAACTGATGTTGACGCGCAGTGTATGTCAAATACGTACACTATTTCGATACGTTTACGATTGTCACATTTATTTTTGCTCCCATATAATATAATTGTTCGCGAGAACAGTTGAAACTTCAAGTGGTTTGTAATTGTTACAATTAAAGCAAAGTTATTTTGGTAGATTTACAGCGAAGTTGTCTGCTAAAGTTTGCAAATATATACATCCAGATAATTTTGTTATATTTTTATAAGGTTAGATAAAAGCGTTTTAAGCTCTGCTTGCCGCGTAAGCTATACTTACACAAACTTAGTAATAAAAAACTAAAGGTTCGCGAAAGGTTTGCTGGAAGATAACTTTTTTCAACGCCTTATACTATTATTTACGTTATACGCTAAGTATGCGGTTGCCCAGTTAAAGAATTTTGGATTTATAATTTATTTTGGCACTGTTGAATTTATTTGTTCCGTTTTGCGTGATTGGTCTCAAATTTTAAGTACCGACCATAAAAACGGATTTTATGTTTTACAATGTTAACAAGATCGGTTGTAAAGGACTGCTCCTAATCTCGACATCTACTATGATACATAATTAAACGATGCTATTGTAATATTTGCGTTACATTGCGCAGCAGCTTGTTGTTTCGTTCCCAGCGTAGCCTGATTAGCGCGTAATGTAATTCAACATGTTAGCTCATCGTTAAGTAGCTGATACACTGAGGTATTGAGATACTGCAATTGGTTGCAACAATGTTGCTATAGCGGCGGTCACAGCGTGACTGATGACCGTAAGCCAGCTGCCAGAACGGGGAATATATGTGTGACCGCTTCCTTATTTGTATACTAGTGGTAGTAGTACACCTGACTTTGTTTATTATAATTTTTATGGCCTAAACTCAGCAGTGAGTGCCAACGGGCTGAAATGACGATGATGAATTATTTTCAAAATTTTATAGCAGTTTTGTCAATTTATTTTTGGTACCACTAGATTCTTTGATTAAACATTGTTTACGAATTATCTGAGTTTAATTGAAAAAGTATTAATAGCCTTATCTTTCTCGACTTTATAACTCTTTCTTTACTTTACTTGAAACTATAAAAATAATGCTTACTGAAATAATCATTGTGTATTTACACCTTAATTTTTGGCGCATGCGCTTTGAGCGCGTTCATGTCTTTTGTACTAATATAATTAAAAATAATAGCACAATATAACTCTACCACAATAAAACATTATCTATTTATTAAAGAACTTAGGAATTACATAAAAACACCTTACGATAATATCGCAATGATAGTTACACTGCGCGTTTTTCGCGTTTACAGCGCAATTCAATACTCAATACTATTTATCAAAGTCTTAAAGCTTTACTTAAAATGATTGTAATTTGCCGTAACTTGGTAAATAAATTCAAAGCACATTTACACAAACAGACAAAACCTCTGTGGAGATAGGTGTGGTATCTCCAACGAAAAGGGAAGATCTTCAACGCCGAGCGACCTTTGGCTCGGGGTCCGAGGACCGATGGATAGTCATCGGTTCTATTACTTATGTTCAAACTCCGTGATAACTTCGTAAGCGCGATCTAGGATTTGTTTCTGCCATCTGTTGGTCTGTTGCGTAGACTACGATGTAGTTTACCATGTAGCGATATAGATGGCGCTACATCACTCCCTTTCCAGACCGGAGGTCGATCCGTCGATAGCAGCGTCGATGATGTCCAAGTTGTGCCAGTAGTGTTGCCCATTGTCTACGGTGAGTCGAGACGCGGAGGGCAGGATGCGATGCGAGCGAGGCGTTCATTGTCTACGGTGAGTCGAGACGGAACGAGATGCGCTGGTTGTGGCTGCAATCCAGGAGGCGTGAATCTGGCGGGTCTGCGGTGAGTCGAGACAGGTGCTGTGATTCATGTGATGGATGCAACGATGAAGATGTCGCGGTAGCCTGCAGGTCCAGGAAGCTGACAGTTGCGGCTGCGATGGAACTGCGGAGGCTGCTGGCTGATGGATGCTGATGCTGCTGCTGCATGGCTGATAGAAGCTGGGAGGATGAGAGAAGGTAGACGAGATGATGCGTAGCTAGATCGGCTTGATTGTTGAAGAAGGTTGTGCGTGTTCAGGAAACTCCAGTCGTCGGGCTTCGGCAGCTGTTCCGTAGCTGTGGACGGCTGGATCACGTCGGGGTCACCACTGTGGAGATAGGTGTGGTATCTCCAACGAAAAGGGAAGATCTTCAACGCCGAGCGACCTTTGGCTCGGGGTCCGAGGACCGATGGATAGTCATCGGTTCTATTACTTATGTTCAAACTCCGTGATAACTTCGTAAGCGCGATCTAGGATTTGTTTCTGCCATCTGTTGGTCTGTTGCGTAGACTACGATGTAGTTTACCATGTAGCGATATAGATGGCGCTACACCTCAACCAAACTTTATTGTATAGACCTATATACCAAAGCTCTCAGAACACTTTACAACCTTGTCATAGTCAAGACAAGTCTCCAGCGAGTAACGGATTCTTCACAATTTTACTTTGACATGGTTCCACAATTTCAAGACACTGTAAAGTGACAACGGAGGGTCTGGCACTCTGGAGTGATGTATGAAGTGCGTGTCGGATATTGATTGTATCGGGATGGCACTTGGAACCTTGTTCCGCGAATAAACTACCTTTGGAAGGTAAATTGCAAAGGATATTTTTAGCCTTCGAATACGAATTGAAACGTAGCTACATATTTTCATCAAAATGATCGATGGATTAATATTTGTGGGCTTATATTTTAATATTTCAACCTTTTTGTCATTGTCAAGAGTTTTATGCCCTTGCGTGCATCAAATGAACTTTTATCGAGAACCTTCATTTGTTTTATGAAATGCAGGAAAATGTATTTTATAATAGAATTGATTCAAACATAATTGAACGTCTTTTGTGTTATACTATACATACATAACGTATTGCTTACGTAACATTCTATTTGAAACTGAATCACATTAGACCTTGTTTGTTTATGAATAAGTATGCATTTATTTACTCACAAACAAACTTACGACTATACAGTATTTACAAAATGTACATAGTCATATAAAATACATAAGAAACAGCTGAGCTATCTACAGACCGTTGCAAACGATCTATAGATAGCTCAACTGATCCAAATCAGTACCAATCGGAAGCGTACCCAAGACACTGGCTGCATTGCCGCGCTGAATAGCAATGCTGATACGTTGGGCCAGATACTCACCAGCCCTCGGGTCACGCGTCGCTTCGACTAGACGCCCAGAAATAATATAAAATATATGTTAATAATATGTTTGTTTATTAAACATTTCAAAGATACCTCTGCCGAAAAACAAATACAGAGAAACGGAGATTGAAGATAATGTTTATACTATATTGATAGGGTTTTTTTTAACTTTTTACATAGGTGCCCTGGCCTATGAGACGAAGTTATAATAATAATTCACAAAACAATTATGTTATATTATATAATTTCGTCTTATTAATGAGGAAGAAGATGATGATGAATACATTAGTATTCATCATCCATCATCTTCATATTTATAAGTTCCAAATAAATGGGGGACAGCGCGTACGCAGTCCCCACTACCAAAAATTACGCACCCGAGTTATCCACATTAGGGATAATCGCAGAGGTCAACCCAATTCGCAGTGCAATGAATAGGCCTCGCTCTGGGGGAACCGCCTGTGTGATCACGGTGTCCCCTGTGCCAGGTAAGTATGATTTCTATACATTGGCAAGGGAAGGTCGTTCAGAGCCGTGCGTTTTCGTCAGCGCGATTCAGGATAGTGTTGTTTCTACTAGCGACATCTAGTTGTGTTTTTTGAACTAAGAAATATTTCATAGTAACTATTGTGTATTATGTTATCTTGGTATAACGTGTGTCGAAATTGTCCTAAAAAATAAGGATCTTACATATATTGTTACAAAATGTACTCGTATAGTCCTTTCTACAAGATATATTTTAGTCTAACGCTATAAAAAGCCCTTCTCTGTTTAGAATCTCCCATGATATAATATGTAACTTTTATTTGTTTTGTGTTCCGGTGAAGTCATTCATAAAAATCTTTAAGCCCGATACAAAAGACATAAACGCATTTCTTAATTATCTTAATTTATAGTTTTTCTTTAGTTTTATGTTTATTAATGCTTAGATAATTTTATATCTTAGATTACGTAATTTACAGTTTAGCCGCATTTTAATAACATTTTACTTAATATATTTTTTTTATATTCTAGTCTGAGAATTGGTATTAAATGTTTAAACAGCCTATAAAATGTTTTTACTATTCTAAAAAACATTGGTATTAATCATAAAACTAATTTTAAAATAATAACAACCCAACATTTATATATGACCTGACCTTATGTTAGGGCTCCGTGGCGTGCGTGGGTACCAAAAACGGTCATCACTGAAATCATCTTATAAGGTACCTACTCCATACATACTAAAAAAATCCAATAAAAAAAATACACATATAAAATACATAAAAAACAGTTGAGCTATCTCATCTATTCTAGACTGGTGGGAGGCGGCGGCTGACCGGAAGTATTGGAAGACTAGGGAGACCTTTGCCCAGCAGTGGGAAAGTATAGGTTAATTAAAGAAAAAAAAGAGAAAATACAAGAAAATCTGTGTCTGCGAATCCGTTGGCGTCTTTAGAAGTCCTAGAGCCTCTTAGAATGCTGATTTAAAACTTATTTTTTTTTTATTAATTCATTGAACAAATAATATTATGTTACTTGTCAAAATCACTCAGGTTACGCTAACGTCAAATAGACGTTTAAAAAAAAAGAAACTTCCAAATGAATGGGCGGATACACATACCTCAAGATAATCGAACGTACATAAAGAAATGCGCTAATTAGGCGACGATTAGGGACGCTACGTGACGTCACGTTGTCGGTCGTTCCACGAATGGGGAACAAAACAGAAACACAGTTTTATTTTGCTATGTTTTGGAAGCTTTTTATGAAACTGATACGTTTGTTTGAAACTTCAAATGCTTCAAAGACCGCAAAATGCTTTTAAAAAACTCAGCTTGCATATTGTTTTATGAAACATCTGTATAAATAAATAAATAAATAATGCTGGACAATCCACACAACATCAACTAGCCCCAAGCTAAGCAGAGCTTGTATTATGGGTACTAGAAGACTATAATACATTACATAGATAGATATTTTTTATTATACATATAATACCCAGAACACCCGGAATAAATATTTGCAGAACATACATCGAATAATAACAACATAACGAACATACGTCGCAGGTGGACCATCGCCCACCGCGCCACATCTGTATATCGTACTAGTAGAAGCATTGCAAAGGTATATAAAAAAAACAAACTTAAATTACTTACTTGCCTAAATTATTTATAACTTTCTACGGGAAGAACTTATACGTATATCATCTCCATCTTAAATACGTACAAACTAGTTGAATGAGGGACTGCATTGAAACGACCCTATTATTTTAAATTTATTGCTATAACATTCAACATTCTAGCCGGATACTTCATACAAGATCACAATTGCAAAGTTGCATACAAATTGATGCAGCCGTTCGGATTCTGGATTTAATACCTTGTTTAGAATAAGACAAAAATCACATAATATTTGACCACCGATGTGGCGCGGTGGGCAAAGGTCCACTGCGACGCCGAGGTTGCGGGTTCGATTCCCGCCTTGGGATAAATGTTTGTACGATCTGCAAATATTTTTTCCAGGTGCTCTGGGTATTTTATAATGTATAATAAAAAATATCTATCTATGTAATGTATTGAGTATGTCAGTCTTCTAGTACCCATAACACAAGCTCTGCTTAGCTTGGGGCTAGATGATGTTGTGTGGATTGTCCAACATTATTTATTTATTTTATTAGTCACAAAAAAATACCTCAGTATTCCATCAGCTATCTTGTTCCCATAGCTTTGCTTAGTTTGGGACTAGAGTGTGATGTGTGAAATGACCATGAATATTTATATTTCTATTTACCAATATTTCTATTTTGTATTACATTTTGTCCTTAATTATTCTGTGTGACCTCTTCAAAGCTACAAAAAACGTTTGTAACTAGAAACATACCTTCCTATTAACGAGAATAAAATGCACATAAACTTTTTGCATTCCTAACACTAGCCCTCTTCGGTGTTGCCAACTTGTTCCTTGCTTTTTTGCTATTTGTAATCATGACAGGAGCGTTGCCCACTTGTCGCTGATCAGTACCCTAAGTATGAGTTTGTGCACACACGGAACGTAGAGACGCAATCGCCGAGCCCCACCGATTTTTATGGAGATCCAAGCAGCGCCCCTAGCAGATTTCTTGAGAAGCTTGGATTTTCATACAAAATCGGTGGCACTCGGCGATCGCGATTCGTGTGTGCACAAACTCGTACTTGCGGTACAGGTCAAACAAATTTTTTGACCGTGCTGGCCGTAGAGAATTTCATTACTACAAAAACGTTAAAAAACTTGTTTTCTATCAAAATTCGATAACACGGGAAACGGTAAATATGTTTGTTTAAATTGACGTACATTTCTAGTTTATTATGGCTAGATCTATCCAAAAACAACTCAAGTGGCAACTCTCTTGTACAATCTATGGGAAAGTTATTCTTGGAATGGACGATAAGGGAGTGCTTCCTCCGATACCCGTCTCTTTTACTCCCATCTTACTAAGACCATGCGAAAGGGACGGAAAATGAGGAATGTCCCATGTCGTACCGTTTTATTATTCATCGAAGGTTATATTGAGACAGAACCTTTTATAAAATCACAATTTTTAATTAGTCGTAATTTTTTTAACTTTTGGCATATATTTATTTCTCTTTGTTGAACTTTGCACTTATTTTATTAAAAAAGGTTGCTAGGTTGCTGCTTACTGTATTAAAAAAAAAGTATGCATGTGTTATTTTTTCAAAAAGGCTTTGGAATTAAATCACATCTTGTTGAAGTGAAACCTACACTCTTTTGCAAAAAAAACGGGCACTTTTGATTTTTTTCTCTACTTCAATGAATATTACAAGAAAGTGGTTTTATTGATTTGACAAAGTATTGGCATGTTATTTGAAGCATCCTGGCACGTTTCAAATTTAAAATTTAAAATTAACAAAGGTAGAATAATGATTATTGTGGATTATTGTAAAATTGCTTTATTATTGGCGCGGATTGCTGAAACGATTATTTACAGATTCCTAAAATTTTAAAAATGTTAGGATAATTGCTGCATGTTAAACCATTTAATCTTTCTTTTTACATTAAATACCACTTTCCAATATGAGCGATAGAGCGATAAGGGCCTGTAAAATTATAGCCCTACTTGAAGAAGGTTGTTCGCAAACTTACGTGTCTCAGCGGCTAAACGTAAGTCGTTCAACTGTCCAGAGAACTTGGAAACGGTATCTAGAGACTGGTTCGGTGAAAAGAAGACCCGGTTAGGGAAGAAACCGATGCACAGAACCGAGAAATGACCGCTTTTTGGTGAGTCAGGCGTTACGGAATCGCAAGGCGTCAAGTGTTGACCTGAAGTAGAGCCTTGAAGAGGTAAGGGGAGTACAAGTTAGCTTATGGACGGTCAGGCGGAGGCTTTTGGCTGCCAATATCAAGAGTCACCGCCCGGCCCGGGGCCCTAAATTACTCCGTGTGCACCGTGTTGCTCGACTTCAGTTTGCTCGAAACTGTGCTTCATGGACTCTAGAGGACTTGAATAAAGTATTGTTTGCTGATGAAGCTAGAATCTCTTTTTGTGGTGAGGACCGACGCCGGCAAGTGCTGCGAAGACCACGGGAACGCTATGCCGAAGTGTGTTTCGAAGAAATCACTCCCTATGGCGGAGGCTCCGTTATGTTTTGGGCTGCAATTAATTCGATGGAGCGTACGGAGTTAGTTTTCATAGAAAATGGAACCCTCAATTGACACAGGTCTATAACGGAAGTCCTAATTCCATATGCACAACCCGCATTGACTGCACTTGAAGAAGATTTCATTTTTATGGACGACAATGCTCGCCCGCACCGTTCTGGCGACGTGAAAGCGTATATGCAAGAAGTTGGAATCCGTCGTTTAGATTGGCCAGTTCGAAGTCCTGACCTCAATTCAATCGAGCATGTCTGGGATGTTTATAAGAGACGGAAAAGATCAGTGCTACTTGCACCGCAAAACATCAGGTAGCTAAAAAGAGTCGTTGCAGAAGAGTGGGATCGTATTCCTCAAAACGTTATAAAAAACATCGTGGAAAGCATGTCCAGAAGGATTCAAGCTGTGATTTTGGCAAGAGGAGGAAACACTCGTTATTAAATTTTACATTTGTAACCTTATTTAATTAAAAAAGTAAAAAATCTTTTTGTCTTTATTGCCGACCACTTCTTATTGTTTGGCCGTGTACATCGGTTTGAAAGAAATTATTGATAATTTATAAAAAAATTGCCAGAATTCACTTCACGCGTATTAATTTACACGATATAAGGATACAGACGACGTCAAACAACTAAATCTAATTTAATTAGCTGAAATCGACCTTAGAACGTAAATTTCCTTAGGTGCCCGTTTTTTTTGCAAAAGAGTTTATTTGCTCGTGTGTGGTTACACATATTTGCTGGATTTTTCAAGTTCTATAGTTATACGTTACTAGTTTACCCACAAGATTAGTAAAAACAAAATTAAATAAAGTAATAAACGGTTGATTGTATTATGCAAGTGTTTTTACTTAAATCATCGGTTTAACAAATTACAACCTTTCTGTGGGACAACCTCATATTGGCCAGAAATGTACTATTATATTGCGAGACTACTCTGAATGCATCGCTCTTACTTTAATAGTTGAGATTTTATAATCTAGTAGCATTAGTATAGATCGTCGTTCATTGGGTTATCCCTATTTTAATTCTGCTCCATTACAAATCAATGTGACAATCGAAAATGTATAAAAAAACGGTACCGCAACGTTATCCATCAATTTCGATTCACATTGCGTGTCAGCACCAGCTTTACTATCAATCATTGCATAGTCACCGCGCAATATGCCTTGTATACGCATTGCATTTTTCCTAAGTTTAGAAGCGTTTGCGCATTGCAAACAAAGTGATAGAGTTATAGCTCTACAAATCTGACCTCTACTCCTATAAAACTCCGAATGGTAATATCGCCTGTTCTACCAAATTAAAATAACACATTATAAATGAAACTCCTCGTAACAAAACACTTTTCAATTTAGTCGGGTGTTACCAAAACGACTGCCATACTTTCCCGAGAAATACCTTGGTACTTCCACATCAAGTTCTGCAAAATCATAACTGCTGCTGGAATTACGTCTGTCTCGCTCTAACGTACGAGCGAGTAAAAGTGAGAAAAGGAAAGGACATCGAAGCTCGAGTCGCGCTAGCGGGACATCGACCAGCAGCTTTCAAGAAAAACTTCGTTTTGGTGTCCAAGCGTTGCAACTCGGAAAAATCTCACAAATAATCTTTGTAAAAATAAAAAATGTAATTGAATGAAGATGGAAAACTGATAAATCTCACAGTTTGCAAATAACCTTTGTTTTTTTGCTCGCTTTTTTATTTTCTTTAACGCAGTCATTTTAATTGTTAGAAAATATTAAAATTTGTTTGTAAAGTTTTGTTTCCATTTGCCTCTGTGATCCATGAAACCTTTGTCTCAAAGCTTTAAATTACTGAGATAAATCTTAATTAAACAGGCAGAGTCAAATTGATGATTAAACATCGCTTACTTATTAGTAGATATACTTACACTTTTACTTACTTACCTACCTACAAATAAAAATTAGTATTTCAGAGACAAAATTTAATATTAATGATATTATTTAAAGATCTTTTAATGCTGGCACGAAATACTTGAATGAAAATAACAGAGTCAATCACATGAATGGTAAATTGGTCAATGTAAGTGATTAGAACTTCAACAACTTCCAAGTTACAACGCTTCATCGCTAACGTTACTTGCCCCGTGGACATTCGACAAAAACCGTAGCCCGCTTGCCTGTGTGCGTGACACACACAGCCAACCGCATACCGCGGCGCGGGCGCAGCGTTTTGCATCGAACGCTCAGTTCCAAAGCAACTTTTAGGGTCATCAAACGCTTTATAGATACTTTCGACCCTTTCTATGTCAAATGCCTTGACATTATTCATCAAACAAACGTGGTCAGTGCCTTCCAACCTGGATTACTTGTGTCGTGCTTGAGTGGAACTATGTGTGCTTGTGAAATGTGGTTTAAGTTATTTCTAAGTTAGTGCTGGATATGGTACGTGTTTTGAGGTGAAAGATGTTGAAGAACATCCTCTACGTCAAATCTGTGAGGAAAAAGACCTAACAGGTGAGGAAATTATGATGTTTTATCGATAATTCAGAATTTAATTTGCGAAAGTTTGAATTCTTTTTAAACTCCATGTTTGAATGTGGATTCGTTTAAGCTCTAGAATTTAAGCCTATCAATAACTCGTTTATATTTATGTAGGTACCTGTTTTGTTTATGATGGCATTTACTGGGAAGTTTTACAAAATCTTTATTCTCGAAGCAGACCTCTACTTTTTGTAATATATTCGTGTGTAACTGCACCTTTGTTCATCAGAATTCAAGTACTAACCATGTGATTCTTGGAAACCATACATTTTCGTACTGACTCAGGTAGGTTCAACCTGTTTAAGCATATCTAGTTGACTATTGACATTTTAAAACCGTGATATTTATCGAAGTTTAAATGAATTGTTAAGTAAAAAAGAAAAATAATAACAGCTGTTGTAAGGAGTATAAAAAAAATTACGCCTATATAGGAAACTGATAAATAAAAAACATAAGTAGGCAATCTAATCGAGTAGGTAATTTCTAACCCCGTATCTTATAAAAACTTAGAGTTGACTTTTTGTCTTCATTACGTATGGTTATCAATACATCAAGTCTCCGCTAACTTTTTATAAGATAGACCGCAAATTAAGCCACATTATAATCTTAAGGGTGAAATAGATATTGTAAAAATGTGAGACAGATTAAGGGTCCCTTCATTGAGCTCTGTGAAATTGGCGAGGTTTCGAATAAGGTTTTTATGAACTGAAACTTTTCACGGTTATAAAAAGATATGCATATCAAAGAATGATTCTTCGAAAGTAGAATGTATTGAAAAAAAACATGATTTATTAATTAACAACTGAGAAATTAATTAATTTGTAGACAAGGTTTTCGAAAATTAGCAAAAATAGCGTACTTTCGATGGTGATTGTGATCAAAATAATAATAAGGAAGTAATATAAAAAATGAAATATGAAAGAACACTTTGCCGTGAGTAGAAGCTACAAAAAAAACTAACATACGTTCATACAATGTCATATTGAAAAGACGGTATGAAAAAAAGCATATTATAAAATTTTACCCTTCAATATAACTGTTATTTCTACGAAGATTATAGAGACTACAGCTGAAATATACCAACTATATAAAAATTCAGGCTTTTCTAATAATAATAAAAAAAAATTGGAAGTTTGTAGCTATTACTTATTTTTATACAATTTTTTGAAAACAACCTATAAATCGAGGAGCGCACCGCGTCGTAAATCAGTCCGCCTCGAGCGGTCAGAGAGAGCGGTCATGTCGGTCTTCTTCGCGATCTTCAAATATTACGTAAATAATTATAAAACCAAAATCGACATCAAATATAGTGGGACCGTGTGGTTTTGATCCTAAGTATAAAAACGTTTTTTTTTATTGATACCACAATGACGTTCCGTATTGAACAAAGTTCATATTATTGTTAGTAACAGACAATTGGGCGGCCTTTTCGCTACGAGCGTTCTCTTCGTAACAACCTTTGAAAGGCAACTTTTATAGATTTGAGTCTTTGTGAAATCAAAAATGATTTTAGAATTTTTCTATACTTATGATCATACGGATATAAATATTCCAATTGGATATCCACTTTGAAATCCAAGATGGCGCTCACTGGTTTTGGTCAATTTAGCGATATGGGTGTCCTTTTCGGGGTTTATTGGGATGCTGATTACGAATATGGCAACCATTTTGGTATCCAAAATGGCGCGCTCAAGTTTTGGTCAGTTTAGCGATATGGGTGTCATTTTCGGGGTTTTTTGGGATGCTGATTACGAATATGGCAACCATTTTGGAATCCAAAATGGCGCGCACAAGTTTTGGTCAGATTAGTGATATGGGTGACATTTTCGGGGTCTTTTGGGATGCTGATTACGAATATGGCAACCATTTTGGAATCCAAGATGGCGCGCACAAGTTTTGGTCAAATTAGCGATATGGGTGTCATTTTCGGGGTCTTTTGGGATGCTGATTACGAATATGGCAACCATTTTGGAATCCAAGATGGCGCGCACAAGTTTTGGTCAAATTAGCGATATGGGTGTCATTTTCAGGGTTTTTTGGGATGTTGATTACGAATATGGCAACCATTTTGGAATCCAAGATGGCGCGCACAAGTTTTAGCCAAATTAGCGATATGGGTGTCATTTTCGGGGTTTTTTGGGATGCTGATTACGAATATGGCAACCATTTTGGAATCCAAAATGGCGCGCACAAGTTTTGGTCAGATTAGTGATATGGGTGTCATTTTCGGGGTTTT
Organism: Ecliptopera silaceata; assembly: GCA_932527185.1. Classification (NCBI taxonomy): domain Eukaryota; kingdom Metazoa; phylum Arthropoda; class Insecta; order Lepidoptera; family Geometridae; genus Ecliptopera; species Ecliptopera silaceata. Next base: position 2,409,569 of record OW052210.1, read on the forward strand.
TTGGGATGCTGATTACGAATATGGCAACCATTTTGGAATCCAAGATGGCGCGCACAAGTTTTGGTCAAATTAGCGATATGGGTGTCATTTTCGGGGTTTTTTGGGATGCTGATTACGAATATGGCAACCATTTTGGAATCCAAGATGGCGCGCACAAGTTTTGGTCAAATTAGCGATATGGGTGTCATTTTCGGGGTTTTTTGGGATGCTGATTACGAATATGGCAACCATTTTGGAATCCAAGATGGCGCGCACAAGTTTTAGCCAAATTAGCGATATGGGTGTCATTTTCGGGGTTTTTTGGGATGCTGATTACGAATATGGCAACCATTTTGGAATCCAAGATGGCGCGCACAAGTTTTGGTCAAATTAGCGATATGGGTGTCATTTTCGGGGTCTTTTGGGATGCTGATTACGAATATGGCAACCATTTTGGAATCCAAGATCGCGCGCACAAGTTTTGGTCAAATTAGCGATATGGGTGTCATTTTCGGGGTCTTTTGGGATGCTGATTACGAATATGGCAACCATTTTGGAATCCAAGATGGCGCGCACAAGTTTTGGTCAAATTAGCGATATGGGTGTCATTTTCGGGGTTTTTTGGGATGCTGATTACGAATATGGCAACCATTTTGGAATCCAAAATGGCGCGCACAAGTTTTGGTCAAATTAGCGATATGGGTGTCATTTTCGGGGTTTTTTGGGATGCTGATTACGAATATGGCAACCATTTTGGAATCCAAAATGGCGCGCACAAGTTTTGGTCAGATTAGTGATATGGGTGACATTTTCGGGGTCTTTTGGGATGCTGATTACGAATATGGCAACCATTTTGGAATCCAAGATGGCGCGCACAAGTTTTGGTCAAATTAGCGATATGGGTATCATTTTCGGGGTCTTTTGGGATGCTGATTACGAATATGGCAACCATTTTGGAATCCAAGATAGCGCGCACAAGTTTTGGTCAGATTAGCGATATGGGTGTCATTTTCGGGGTCTTTTGGGATGAAATTAATGACACCCATATCGCTAATTTGACCAAAACTTGTGCGCCCCATCTTGGATTCCAAAATGGTTGCCATGTTCGTAATCAGCATCCCAAAAGACCCTGAAAATGACACCCATATCGCTAATTTGACCAAAACTTGTGCGCGCCATCTTGGATTCCAAAATGGTTGCCATATTCGTAATCAACATCCCAAAAAACCCTGAAAATGACACCCATATCGCTAATTTGACCAAAACTTGTGCGCGCCATCTTGGATTCCAAAATGGTTGCCATATTCGTAATCAGCATCCCAAAAGACCCCGAAAATGACACCCATATCGCTAATCTGACCAAAACTTGTGCGCGCCATTTTGGATTCCAAAATGGTTGCCATATTCGTAATCAGCATCCCAAAAAATCCCGAAAATGACACCCATATCGCTAATCTGACCAAAACTTGTGCGCGCCATTTTGGGTTCCAAAATGGTTGCCATATTCGTAATCAGCATCCCAAAAAACCCCGAAAATGACACCCATATCGCTAATTTGACCAAAACTTGTGCGCGCTATCTTGGATTCCAAAATGGTTGCCATATTCGTAATCAGCATCCCAAAAGACCCCGAAAATGATACCCATATCGCTAATTTGAGCAAAACTTGTGCGCGCCATCTTGGATTCCAAAATGGTTGCCATATTCGTAATCAGCATCCCAAAAAACCCCGAAAATGACACCCATATCGCTAATTTGACCAAAACTTGTGCGCGCCATCTTGGATTTCAAAATGGTAAAACTTCACGCCGTCGCTTTTAGCCTATGCATGTAGGTCCGTTTTAGACTCATTCCCTACCAAAACTGGCTTCAGTACCATGCACCATGCATGGTACTGATACATATAATGTATGTGATGAAAACAGTGCAAGGAATAATAAATGAATAAAAATAAAATAAATATTATAAAATAATCTTAGTGAAGTAGTAAAAATAAAAACTGAGGATTTTGAAACTGGTAATCGACTCTCTCAATCATTGTCTAACTAAATCTGAATTTTCATTTGATTTTTGACAATGAAATAATGTTTTGAAGCCATGTTTAGAACTAAGGAAAATATTTTAAATTCATCAATAAACCTTCGTCTTGTATTTTCAGCACAAATAAAATAAATAATAATAAATAAATAAATAATGCTGGACAATCCACACAACATCATCTAGCCCCAAGCTAAGCAGAGCTTGTGTTATGAGTACTAGAAGACTGACATACTTAATATTATACATTACATAGATAGATATTTTTTATTATACATATAATACCCAGAACACCCGGAATAAATATTTGCAGAACATACAAACATTTATTCCGAGGCGGGAATCGAACCCGCAACCTTTCGCGTCGTAGGCGGACCATCGCCCACCGCGCCACATCGGTCGTCAAAAAAAATATATTGAGAAGTGCGTAACACAACGCGCTGAATAGCAGTGCTGATACGCTAAAGTAATAAATAAGTTAGAACTAAGGCAAACACTCTAGCAAGAACAGTAGCGCGCACGGATATGTTTTAGCAATTTTTTTCAAATTCACAAATATTCCTACTTAGAAATCTAATATTAGTTTCGATGCTACAAGTCACACTTTTGTAGGTGATAGAAAATAGTACAAACTATTTAGAAATCTTATCTTCTTTTTAATATTTGTTTCTTGATACGATATAGCAAACCAATTAAACACATAATTTCATACTTCCAAGATTAAATACCGATGAATAATATCATTGATATTTAATGTTGGAAGTAATGAAGTAGTGTAAAAATATCAAATTCGTAAGTCTTTGAATATCGCGTGGACGGTACGTTTGCGAGTCGCGAGCGCTGTGAGCCGCGTCGCGCGTCTTTAAATACCTAAACTCGAACCGACGGATATTGTCCATGGCCCCTTAATATTAAAAGGAGAACACCACATGACATGTTCATTTAATCACACTGCAAACTAATTAATCTTCATCTTGATGACTTTTTTGCGAAAATCCTTCGTTGAAAAAATAAAAAATAACCAAGACACTTTGATTTTGAATCAAGAACAAGCTTCAAAGCAGATTGACAGCCAATGAAAAGACGATTCGAATTATGAATTCGATTCAGTTTAAACACATTCTTAGTGGCCAGTGCGTTGTTGATTAAAAACTTCTTTTGACGAATATTGTCTGTCTTTGTGTATGTTATATTTTGTCTGTGGGACGAACAACAAGTAACCATCGAGTAGTGCTTCCAACTCGATTGTGTATTCATTGCCACTTCTATTTTCTATGAATACTACTCACAGGATGACACACTCGTCTTCTTATTCAAAGCGTGCCCGTATTGAGAGCGCCGGTTAATATTGAATGTGAATTAATTTTTCAATACAGAAATCCATTCGTAAAAGACAAATGTATCTTGAAAATGTACAACACATATACATCATGGGTTTATCTTGAATAAAAAATGAAATTTTCTCGTATGTGTTGATGGGAATTAATTTAAATTCTTATTTGTAAATACATAAATATATGGTTGGATTGTGTGAAAAAGGATATGAATGTGAGAGGAGTAGATTCAGAACTGACGAATGATAGGAGTGAGTGGAGAAAGAGAACATGTTGTGCCGACCCCACTTAACGTGGGATAAGGGCAGGGGAATGATGATTTGTAAATACATAGGCACCTAGACATAGAACAAATAGAAATGGCTGTCAGTACATAAAGGTTGGTTTTTGGTAGAGATCAAACCAACCTACCATGAAAAGCAGAGCTTAAAATGTTTATAGTCTATACTGATTAAAATCACAGAACATAAAAAACAGTAGAAGTCGCATAGTACTTTATTAGTATCGGAACCAGCGTACCCCAAACTAACACTTACACAGGTTAATTGTATTTCGTAACACTAAGAAAAACGTCGTGTGAGATTGGTTGAATGAAAGTACATTACTTATATACTTACTGTTTTTTATGTTCTGTGATTAAAATGAACTGAATTCCGATATTGTTAGTGTCGAGTTGTTTCTCGACTATACTCGTTAACCAGTCCCGCTGTTTATTAGAACATGGCCGGTGATAGTGGTTTTTGCAAAACTATGGCCAAACCAAACCAAGTGTTTATTACAGAGCTATTTCGCAACGGTATCTGAAAGAGTCGGTATACCTACCACTTTGAATTCTAAGGCCGGCCTCACACAGCCGGAATTCGTCTCTGAATTCATAATCTGAATTCATACTCTTAATTCCGGCTCCCTCAACTCACATTATCTTAAAAATTCAGATAGATCAGTAGTCTCTTGTTTCTCGACACACGCAAACGTCTCGAAATGGAGGAGGAATTAATACTAATCGCATTGCTATTGGCTCAATACAGAAAAATTCATAATCTGAATTCAGTATGTGTGTGTTGCTCCATGCAAATGTATAGGATTACGTGCGTTCTGAAGTCATAATCTTAAATATTCAGATCAGGAATTCCGGACGCACATCAGAATCATTCTTACAGATCGATCTGAGAAATTCATAATCTGAAAAAATCAGAATGTATGTGGATCATAACGACTTTGTATGGGATTCCGGCCTTTCTTAATTAAGAGTATGAATTCAGATTATGAATTCAGAGACGAATTCCGGCTGTGTGAGGCCGGCCTAAAACTATGGTTATAAGGTCCTGTCTGTCGCCTCTGGGTGGTACAAGCTTTCTTAGCCAAGTTGACATAGAAAAGCAAGAAACATAATATCCTAAAGTTTTGAGGGGAAAATTCTCCACCATTTTCTCATTAAAACAAACAGATAGACTTGACGATTATAGATGACAGATATTTTTTTATAAACACATTACTCTGGCAAATTGTTTATCGTATTGGAAGTGCAGAAGCCATATAAAAAAGAGGAAGAATATAACTATTTTTTGGGTCATCTACAACTGTCAACTAATCTGTTGTTAAATTAAATATTTCGCTGTTGACAAGAGTTTGAGAAATAAGAAAAAGAAAATCTAAGTCACGATTGATCAGAGTTTTGACACATTGAAATTTGATTTTTTCGTTGATCATCGTTCGAGAAACCGGCCGTTATTGCTATACAATCTTGAATTAGGAGTGTTATTCAGATGTTTAAACTGTATTATTGTAAAGTTGTATTAAAATCCATTAGTACTTAGTTTTTGCGAGAAAAAGCAATAAACACACATCCAATCCAATTTTTGTATAGTGTCAAGCATAGGAAGAAGGATTTTACTTCTTCTTCTTCGAGTCGTTGAAAAAAACAAAGGTTAGACCACCCCTGACCAATAGTTAGATACATTGAGTGCGTCAGTCGAGCGTTGCATGAGGTTAGAGGTAGTACAGGATTTTAGTGAGTGCAGTACTTTCTTATATATACCTAATACATATACCAAAAAGTGGTAGGTAGTAAGTTTGATGAATATGTAATTCCAAGACCCTCAGAGCATTATGTATTATCTATCAGACTAAAGTTTCTCAAAAGTTAGGTAACTATATGTCTGTCTAAGTAACTAATTATTATCGCGAACATAAATTCTAACCCAAATAGGTAGTGTTGGTTTTTCTCAGAACAAGTTTCTTGTGCTCGCAAATGTATAGAAAACAGGTAGTTTTTGCTTACCGGCTTGAAGTAGAAAGTATAAGTACTTGTTTATTTATTAAAAGGCAAAGTCAAAGCACACAGAAATATTTAAAAGAATGATGCAAACCAATCCAGCGACCATGTACTTAACCCCTATCTTATAAAAAGTTAGCGTTGACTTTATGTCATCATTACCTATGGTAATTACCTAGTACTTCAAGTCTGCGCTAAATTTTTATAAGATAGACCGTTAGTCTCTTTCTAGATGATTATTACAAACTTACAGAAACGAGACAGATATTGGCACAGTCAAGTTGTATAAAAATCAAAATCAATTAAACTTCATTCAGTAAAATCACAAAGATCATTTAGAATCGTCTTATATACTAGCGGTCTATCTTATAAAAAGTTAGCGCAGACTAGAAGTATTGATTACCAATATTACTATACGTAATGATGACTTATAGTCAACACTAACCTTTTATAAGAATAGGTGTAGTCTAGGTGCCAGTTGTATGTAAATACATACATAAAATACATAGTATCAATAACCAAAACAAATATGTTCATCACACAAACATTTGCTGGTGGGTGAGCCCACGACCCATAGCATGGAAGGCAGAGCTACTACCAACTGAGCCGTGACGCCTGTCACATTAATACGTTTGATTTATAAAATGTCTATAACATTTATATGGTTTTTATCTTCAATTTCAATTAATTTGTTGCAAACTTTTAAGGGTTCGCTACTCGGTTTTCTATATAAAAGTTTTTTCTGCGATTGGTACTGTGGTTTCCGCTACTGCGCCTTGGTTTAACTTTCTTTTAAGTGGTTCGTTAGTAACTTGGGAGTTCAATATTAGTGTAATATACAGGGTGTGAAATAACCATATTTAGCTTTAGAGAGACAAGCAAAATAATATTCGTGAGTTCGATTCCCACCCCAAATATTTGTGTGATGAACATAAATATTTGTTCTGTGTCTGGGTGTTACTATGTATTATATGTGTGTATTTACAAAAAAAAGTACAGAAGTATTTTATCAGCAATCTACTTCCCGTAGTACAAGCTTTGCTTAGTTTGGGACTAGAGTGTGATGTGTAAATTGTCCTTGAATAAAATAATTTATATTTTTCACAAATTTATGTCTCATAATATTTTTTTTGTTTATAAGTGCTTAATTCATTAGATTATTATGTATAATATGTATTATCTAATTTTAAACTGTAATCATAATTACAATTGTGTATTACCTGTATTCTGTTTTACATATGAAACAGCTAATACAATGTAAAAATCGAGGTCGATAAGATAATCTTAAATTCGTGAATGCATGGTAATATAATCGGTTTTGTTATGGTCACTCAATTTAAAGCGATGCGAAGAACTGTAATTCTCACGCCCTAAATGTATAAAACTTCCCGTAAAATCAGGATTTTAAGGTTTTCTGATATGAAAAATAAGAGACCGTATTCGAAAACAACATAAAAAAATATAAATTAGGTAGGTACTTATGAGTATCTAATGAACGAAACCAACTTCAATCAATATATTTATTCACAAACAAACTTACAGTATTTACAAAATGTACATAGATATATAAAATACATAAAAAACAGTTGAGGTATCTACAGACCGTTGCAAACGATCTATAGATAGTTCAACTGGTTCAAATCAGTACCAATCGGAAGCGTACTTCAATTGTCTCATAGTCAGTAAAAATAAAAAAAAACAAAAAATGGTTTATAACTGGCGAAGTAATCGTCTAACATACAAATAGTCGAGTTAAAAGCCTTTTTTTTTTAGTCGATTGAAAATATTTTCATTCTTGGAAGAGCATTTCTTCAGAACTCGATAATTCGAATAGAATACTTTATTTCAGTACTTTATTAAATGCTAGACGTATAAAAAGATACAATTACTTAATGCTAAAATACTGAAAGTGGTCATTACTCAGCTTGTGCTGGTGTAGAAGTAGAACCATTGGGCTCTACACCAGCGCTGGTTTTCAGTGATGCCCTGAGAGGATGAAGAAGGCGGGTGAGTTGCAATCGCAGACATTGCAATATTATATATAATTCTAAATATGTATAATAAAAAATATTTATCTATGTAATTATTTTTTTTTTTTCACAAACAAACTTACGACTATACAGTATTTACAAAATGTACATTGTCATATAAAATACATAAGAAACAGTTGAGCTATCTACAGACCGTTGCAAACGATCTATAGATAGTTCAACTGATCCAAATCAGTACCAATCGGAAGCGTACCCAAGACACTGGCTGCATTGCCACGCTGAATAGCAATGCTGATACGCTGGGCCAGATATGTAATGAATTGTATTAAGTATGTCAGTCTTCTAGTACCCATAACACCAGCTCTGCTTAGCTTGGGGCTAGATCATGTTGTGTGGATTGTCCAGAATTATTTATTTATTTATAATTCAATACCAAATCTCAAGAGACCCGACCGATTTCTTCCGTCACCGCCCATTTCGATACAATCTCGTGTGGATTCGAACCCTATACTTTGCCTTTCTATTAGATTCGGCCAAAATGATAAATTACCATTTGGACCAAAACCACGGGCTGCAAAATTATATTTATGTTGGTTTGATAAAATTTCAGCATACGCCTCTATACACCAATATGTATATTATATCCATATAATATGCGCTTGAAGATATATTTCGTGTATCATAATATTTTGACGCGCGAATTTTTTGTGCATAATCTTTTGACGAAGCGCGGCAATTGTTTGTGCAATTATGTAGTTAAAATTGTTTTTTTAATTAAGTTTAATCTTTAAAACAAGATTATGCATAATGCCGATTCCAAATATTTTTACAATCCATCTCAACTAACTTACCGTAACTAAACTTTTTAGAGCACGATTACGCATAATTTCAAATACAAATAATAAATAAATAAATAATGCTGGACAATATCATCTAGCCCCAAGCTAAGCAGAGCTTGTGTTTTCTGACTGGACATACTTAATTCAATACATTACATAGATAGATATTTTTTTATTATGCATATAAAATACCCTGTACACCTGGAATAAATATTTGCAGATCGTACAAACATTTATCCCAAGGCGGGAATCGAACCCGCAACCTCCACGTCGCAGGCGGACCTTCGCCCGCCGCGCCACATCGGTCAAATCTATCAAAAATATTTTTAGAATACATTGCCGGCGCCGGTCAAAATAGCGATCACGCGATCATTCGTGGGAACGGCTCGATCTCGTATTGATTAGCGATCTTGATTTATCCCAACATTGTTGGGTTTCATCAGATACGTTGTTTTGCGGCGGTGGCGTCACGAAAATCGAATCAGGATCGATCGTGGTTTCCTAGCATGAGTTGTGTATTGAGACACGATTGTTGGTTCAAGAGATACAGTTAAACTAGTATTCTAAGGCTTCACTCAAGAGTCATGAGTTGAGATATAATGTCGTTGATTACACTTTTTAACCTAGGTACTTCAAAAATCAAATATTGTATGCACATACAATATACTTAATTATATACAGGGTGGCGCAAAAGAAATGACCCTATTTGGTTCAGCTATAACTTTTTTTCTAAATTAGAAAAATAGATTTAGGTTTTTTTAAATGTATATTTGGTTCATTAAATTTTGTACCATTAGGATTTAAAAATTATGTCTTTTAAATAGTGACCTCCAGAGTTGATGCAAGCTTGAGCCCTTTTTATGACATTTTGCATAACTTGCCGTAACACTTCCTGCGATATGTTCCTTTTTTCTTGATGAATGATTTCTTTTAGAGTTGCGATATTCTGTGGCTTGTTCACATACACCCGAGAACCCCAAAGAAAGAAGTCTGGACTGGTCAGATCGGGTGATCTTGCAGGCCAAGGCAAATCGCCAAAACGAGAGATAACTCGGCCTGGAAAAGCGTCCCTAACTGAGTCCATAGTGTCGCGCGCTGTGTTTGCCGTAGCGCCGCCGTCTTGTTGAAACCAGATGTGCTCCAGCCTCAATTCGTCCAAACTGGGTATCAAAAACTCACGTAACATGGTTCTGTAGAGTTCTCCAGTGACGCAATTGCGTGGCACGTTGCCTCGTTGATGTTTCTTGACACTCTTCCACATATTCGCGCACAGCATCGATATTTTCAGCTGAACGGCCTGTTCTTGGTCTCCCAGACTTAGGTCTATCCAATGTTGAATCCGAATTGAGCGACCAATCGGTGCCGGACGGTGGGGGTGGGGAAATCGTTGACGAAATTCACGTTGTGTTTTATCACTGATGAATTATTCCGTAAGAACATTGACACGATTATTCCACGTTCTTGAGGAGTAAAACGGTCCATGTTTATTTTCAGTGTATTTTACATTTGTTCACTACACAATTTTCAACAATAGAATGACAGGAAATGTCATATAAAAAAATAAATAGTGTTTTCTTTAGTGCCCTTACTTTTGCGCCACCCGTTATAATTGGCGGAATAATCCCCGCCAATTATGAACCGATATTGATAATTATTTTACTGTTTGATAGATTCATCAGCTTTCATATAAATTCATCTAATTTTTTGAAGTTATTTAAAAAAAAAAATTAAGCAAGAATTACCTAGGTACTTGATGACGATTAAAGTCTAATTATATTGATTGTAAAAACTAATTATACATAAGTACTGCTACATCATGTTCAGATATACACCTACACTGTCTATAACGTTGCATTGTCTCATTTATCACGTCTTCTAAGGATGTGCCTTGATAGTGAAAGCGTAGCCTTATGTAAATTATGATATAAATAATAATAAATAATGCTGGACAATCCACACAACATCATCTAGCCCCAAGCTAAGCAGAGCTTGTGTTATGGATACCTACTAGAAGACTGACATACATACAATACATTACATAGATAGATATTTTTTATTATACATATAAAATACCCAGAACACCCGGAATAAATATTTGCAGATCGTACAAGCATTTATCCCAAGGCGGGAATCGAACCCGCGACCTTCCGCGTTGCATTTATACCACCGCGCCACATCGGTCGTCAAGATGTAACGTTAAGCTCTAAAATATCGTGGTAGGTCGATATCGTGTCGTTGTGTAAAAGCACTCTATATCTTTATGAAACAAGTTAGCTCGTAAAGGTAAACATCGAAATAACGACGTAACTTAATATTTTATCAAAGTTTATGTTAATAACTCGTAATTAAATATCGAATTGAACGTCAGATTATCACGGATAAGATGATGTAAATTACAATAAAAATAAGTACTTAATTTAATTAATTTATTGTAAATATTTAAAACTATCAAAAGACGAATGCTATTTTTAACTTAAAAATTCATGAACATTTCACACATCACACTCTAGTCGCTAACCAAGCAAAGTTTGTATTGTGGGAACTACATAGATAGTTGGTAGAATACTTAATATACTTTTTTTTCCTTAAATACATTATAATACCTACTTTTTATTCTTCTTCTTCTTATCCTGTTGATGCTTCAACTGTGACATGTTTACATAAATATTTAGCCAACTCGACAGCACTAATTATAATACTAAGAAGCGCTGAAATGCATTTAAATATTACAAGATTTAATAGCAAAATATTTGTACATCAATTTAGTTTCCATACGAAAGGTTAACTGGTAAAGTAATGAGTCACAAGTTGTAAGATTAGTGTGAAATTTATCGACTAATTTATCTTAATATCGGAAAACCTACGCCATTTACGGCTAAGTTACCTATCATTATAGAAATTATGGAGAGAGACTGAACATGTTTATATATATAGGACTTATATACTCAATATATTCAATACTGAACAATACAGCCTTATACAAAGTTGTTTTTGACGTGACAACGTCTTATAATTCGATAGAGCCGGCTGCACGCACGAAATAACGTTGAACGTTTTAACATGAGGCGTTCTGAGGCGTTTTGAGACGTTCTGAAGCGTTCTGAGGCGTTCCATGAAGTGACGTTGTCACGTTCAACTATCGTCAGTAAACCGACTTTACAGACAACCATTTTTTTGTAATGAATCAATTATAAATAAATAAATATTCATAGACAACTCAGATATCTACTCTAGTCCCAAACTAAACTTGTACTATGGGAACTAGATTGCTGATAGAATACTTATATATTCTTCATCATTATCATCCTCAACCTATAGCAGTCCACTGCTGGACGTAGGTCTCTCCCAAGACGCGCCACTGAGCCCGGTACTTATATTCTTACATTTTATGAATATACATATAGATAATATAGTAGCGCCAGGCAGAACAAATATTTATGCTCATCACACAAACATTTGCTCCGGGTGGGAATAAACCCACGCCCACAGAATGCAAGGCAAAGGTACTATCAACTTATCTGTGACGCCTGTCCATTATTATTTTTATGAAAAGTGTCGCCTGTGAAAATGGTTTTTATCGAAACACTATTGAACCCACCTCTTCATACTGTGATGTAAAAAATTACATTATAATGACCGATTTATTAGTTTTAATTTTAAAATTGAATAAATCGAAATAGTTTCGCAAATTGGTTTCACACATAGGTACAATAAAGTTTGATGAAACCAACGACTCGAATTACTAAAACCAGAAAAAAAGATTTACAATGTTGCCAACATATAAATCTTGTATTAAAAGTGTCAAAAATACATACTTACGTCTACAGTCGACGACAGAATAACGATCAAAAATGGAATTCATGATTGATTCCAAGAGGTCAATTGAATTTGACGTTCGAATTTCAAATGGGTTTGACGTTCGAATTTGGCGCAGAAGTTTGTTTGCTCAGCATTAATATTTCAATTTGCAAGTCTCGCGGGAAACTGGATGGTTTTCGAACAAGTGACATTTTGTATCTGTCACATTCACTACCAACATGCATTTTTTTAATTATTAGAAGCAAGACGACCGAGATGTGGCGCGGCGGGCGAAGGTCCGCATGCGACACGGAGGTTGCGGGTTCGATTCCCGCCTCGGGATAAATGTTTGTACGATCTGCAAATATTTATTCCGGGTGTTCTGGGTATTTTATATGTATAATGAAAAATGAATAAAGATTGACATACTTAATACAATACATTACATAGAAAGATATTCTATGTAATGTATTGTATTAAGTATGTCAGTTTTCTAGTAGGTACCCATAACACAAGCTTTGCTTAGTTTGGGGCTAGATCATGTTGTGTGGATTGTCCAGCATTATTTATTATATTTATTTATTATTTGAAGAAGAAGAGTCAAAGACTGCGCTCAGTAGCGCGTCTTCACAGAAACCTACGTAGTGTTGAAACGCTATCATAATTTTCCACTGACTGTACTTTTAAAACTGAGCATTTGAAAGGTGATATTTATTGATCACGTTATATAAACCTGTATAATACAAACGCTTGTGTTTACTTGTGTATTAAAAATATACTATTCCCTTAAGAGTCCCTTCATTGACGTCTAGCAAACTGGTGATGTATATGTAGGTATATCCAATTTGCTATTATATTAATAAGTACATTATATTAATACATAAATTATATAAATATATCATGTTTTCTACAAGATTTTTACTAAGTGAAACGTTTCCGTTTCACTATCACAGAAAAATGTGCATATTAAAATTGGATTTTGCGAAAGTTGTATGTATCGACAATTTTTAGCTATTTCTATATAAATTCGATGGCAAGTTGTTGAAAAATTTACTGCTGCTACTTACTGTCTTATTTTATGGAATCAAGACTATATCTGTTTCCTATTCCTTCCAACAAAAGAAAGAGACAGAGTACATAAGTTGGTTGTTAATCAGGGGCCTTATTCTCTATATTCCTTCCCCAAACCGTGCTACGTCACAACGCGTTCCAGAGGGCTTAGTCCGAGGTTGCATTTTAAAATTCCCTACTCTCGAGCCGAGAATCGTCTCTCGGATATCCATACAAAAATATATGGACATCCGAGAGACGACTGTCGGCTCGGAATAGGGAGTTTTAAAATGCTATATAGGACTAAGCCCTCAAAACGCAAACTTCAAAAATGATTGATTTGTATCTATATTATTCGAATCGCGCATGACACGTTTTGAAACGAATAGTTTTCATAACACGGCACGTTTTGTTGACAGTTCAAACCGTACCGTGTCGCGGTAGGGAATGACAACTAAGGCTTACGCCATACATTTTTTTCAGATTCCACGCCCGTTGTCTTGCCTAAGCCAAGTAACGCGCGTGGTTTGCAATACAATAGAGAATAAGGCCCCAGTAGGTAAACCTCATAACTAAGTATTTTTTTGTAAGAATATAATGTTGATTATTCTATAATTCGCCATCTTTAAAACTAACCTGCTTGTAAGAAGTAAGTATGCAATATTTCAATCAAGTTGAAACTCCACACCTACAAAGTTGCAACTATTTACGGGTTTTTATATTTTATCTAGCCTGTTCACGACCATTTCACACAAAAAGAAGAGTTAGCAATGCCGGTGCAATTACTTCTTCTTCTTGCGTGTCAATTGAACACAACATGAACATACATAGTTCATGTAGAACTTTTACTAGACACTTTACAGCTTTATGTTTTGTAAACAATAGAACAGTTCTATGGCCCACCTGATTTAAAGCGATATACTTTAGAATCTGGATCACATAGTACCAGCTTTGATTAGTTTGACGCTGGATGACGTAGTGGTTATTAAGAAAACGACTTAATTAATAAAACACTATAGGTACGTATGTTAAAAAAAAATATAAAAGTATTCTATCAGCAATCTAGTTCCCATAGCACAAGCTTTGCTTAGTTTGGGACTAGAGTGTGATGTGTGAATTGTCCTTGCATATTTATTCCTTTTTTTATTAATATTCAAAGTACTTGAGATTCTAGCTCTTCCTCTCTTAAGTTATAAAAGAATGTGATACCTAGAGTGCTAGCCGGTTCTTGGTGCGTTAAGTACCACCATTGCTTCATTATTAGCTTATCTATACTTATAATAAAACTGTAGAGAGGTCAATTCTGTACATGAAATATATTTAAAAAAAAACTATCAGGGGGTGATTAGTGATCGATACTGATGCCAAAAATGCAATCAGTAAAATTTTTGTCTGTCTGTCTGTCTGTCTGTCTGTCTGTCTGTCTGTATGTTCCTTATAGAAACAAAAACTACTCGACGGATTTTAACGAAACTTGGTACAATTATTCTTCATACTTCTGGGCAGGTTATAGGATACTTTTCATCACGCTACAATCAATAGGAGCTGAGTAGTGAAGGGAAATGTCGGGAAAGCGGGAGAAGTTACTCCGTTTTTTAAGCTTCCGTCGCGTTTGCAGCCTTAATGGTTAAAGTTACATAGAAATCATGTATGACGGAAATATTCTACATTAAATTGTCTAAAAAATATCCCGGAATAGCATATGTCTATCTTTTATGGTTGACTCACAATAACATGTGTAACTCCTGATAGCTTAGCGGTTCGGAGCATTCTGATTATATTTGTTTACTCTTACGTTTATAAGACTCTCAGTCATCCCAAATTTAAAAAAGTTTACATTATTACCTATTCAATAAAAAAAAAATCATAGAAATCGGTTTATAAACACCAAACTTATACATGAAATAAGCCATCGCGCCGTCGCACTTGAATACTCAAATCGAGTAAAGTTTGAAATTTGTTGTGTTTACCACTAGATGGCGCTACTGTGCACAAATCCTAGATCGCGCTATCGGTGCGTTTTGGCAATGTGTTATAAGTCGGTCTGTATTTAGCAATTGTTCCGTTAAATTGAGTTATCTTGATGTTATTTAGGGTTGCGTATCCGATTACCGCTTTAATGACGAATAAATATTTAAAAACAAAATATTAAATATTCAAGGGGGTGCTCATAATCTCATACAAAAACATAATTTACTTAGATGGTTTGTTTTTTTTATACTTATATAATATTTTATAAAAAATATATTGTTGTTGATGAGTACATTTACTTAGGCCAGTTAGCGAGCTTCGAAAACAGGCAGGATAAGGAGATCGATCGCCGCATCGAGAACGCCTGGAAGAGCTACTGGTCCATGAAGGAACACATGAAAGGCGACCTTCCACTTACGCTTAAACGCCAACTCATCGACATGTGCATCCTGCCCGTCCTAACCTACGGTGCGCAGACATGGTCACTGACTGAAGCACAGAAATCCAGACTCAAGATTTGCCAAAGAGCAATGGAACGTAGCATCTTTGGTTTCAAGCGCATTGATCGAGTGCGAAACACTACGCTGCGTTCGCTCACTGGTATTGCAGATATAGGCAATAAAACCGCGAGGCTTAAGTGGGAATGGGCAGGTCATATTAGCCGGATGGACCCAAAGAAATGGTCCAAAATCGTGACACCGTGGCTGCCTGAAGACGGAAGGCGGCGTAGAGGCCGACCAAAGAGGCGATGGCGGGACGACCTCGATGCTTTCGAGAGGGATTGGTGGGCGAAAGCGGAAAGCAGAGAGAAGGATTTGGGGGAGACCTTTGCCCAGCAGTGGGACGAGATAGGTTAGGAAAAAAATATATATATAATATACTTAATTAATCTATACTAATATTATAAAGAGGTCAAGTTTGTGTATTTGTTAAATTGTAAGGGGTAATCTCGGGATCTACTGAACCGATTTTAAAAATTCTTTCACCAATAGAAAGTTACATTATTGCTGAAAAATAAAAAGGCTTTTACGTGGTAGTCCGTTTTGCAAAATGAATCGGAGAAGAAATGGTCGAATAAAAGCGTTTCTTACGAACGCTGCCTTAACTATGAAAGAAGTGTTCTAAAGAAAAGATGAGGAGCTTGATAATGACTTGTGGCTTTTTTGTAGGCATTAGCCTACAAAAAAGCCACAAGCCAACGACAGCATATGTCTTACTTTTTTATTTAATAAAAATTATCCCCAACGAAGTGGGCACGTGTCAGCTAGTTTGCTCATAAAAAGTACGGGTAAGTACGAAAACCTTTTACTCTGTTGCCAGAACCACCTAGCCAGTAAAAAAACAAAATGAGCACTAGGAAAATTGTCTGTCTACATTTAGAGAAGTAAAGATGCCTATATACCAGGGGCCAACTTGATTAGACCCAAGATCTCCGGATTACCAACTAACGAAATCTTGTGCGATCTACCAATTACATATTTATTGAAACCTTAAATGAAACAGCATAGTTCACTAGAAATTTTTTTTTTTGTGCAGTCATGTCTACGTATATACATTTTTTGCCTTGCCACGATCGACTGGACTAACAGTTGCGATCGACCTGTTGGCCACCCCTGCTATAAATTTTAGAAGAGTTTTAGTTTCTTGTGAAAGAGCTCGTATGGGGAAGAACTACCACCGTACTATCTGCCTCTAAGCAGTCGAACTTCAATTGCATTTATTCAATAAAATCACAAGGATCACTTTGAAACGTCTTACATACTAGATGATGACGAGAAGACTGGACAAGAAGAGACGAAGACCGAGCTCAGTGGCGCGTCTTGGGAGACTACGTCCAGCAGTGGACTGATACAGGTTGATGATGATGTTAAAGACCAGTACCCCAAGTACGAGTTTGTGCACACACGGATCGTAGAGACGCGATCGCCGAGCGCCACCGACTTTGTACGGAAATACAAGCTTCTCAAGAAAACTGCTAGGGGCGCTGTTTGGATCTCCATACAAAATCGGTGGCGCTCGGCGATCGCGTCTCTACGATCCGTGTGTGCACAAACTCGTACTTAGGGTACTGTTCCACGATAAACAAAACATTATGAAGGCACTTACCTACCTAGAGGATAGTCATAAGCGGGTATTAAGAGACCTTATTGGTCTTGCTCCTGGCGATAAAGTTGGTAATATAAAAAAAAAACTCGCTTGTTATTGCTTGTAGCCGCGGGAGAGTCGTGGGTTTGATGCTTTGGTCGTCTTGTAACGACCGTCGTAGATGTGATATAGAGTGGTAGGGCTAAAAATGTTATGAACAATGTTTTTTTTGCGATTAAGTATTTGTTTTAAAAGTCATCACTATGATTACTTTCGCTATCCATCTGGTTTCTAAATACGAAATGCTTTTGAAATCAATTATCTATTTTTACTATTTTTTTTATTCCATTTTTGTGTGTGTATTTTATTTATTTATTAGTGGCACAGCACATATAGTGCCAAATGTTTGCGACATTTCTATGCACAAAAAAAACATGAGTAAGTATTCTAATCTCCATACATGCTTTGTTTAGTTTGGGACTAGAGTGCAAAGTTCGTGAATATTTTTTATTTTTATTTATTCCTATTTGTGTACTTCATGTTAATTTATAATGAAATCAAAGTAGTGCTAGACTAGTTTCTTGCCCGTTTTTTCTAGGCTCTGGTCGCGAGATACTGGCACCTATAATCACCTAAGACGATTCTAAGTAATTCTTGTGATTTTAATGAATAAATTTGTGTCCGATCTGTGGAGATTACATTAGTACCTAAACTAAGATTGCTTATATTTTTATACACTAATTATCTACTTTAAATGCATTAAATTCCCACGTGAACGTACAGGTTTAAAAATATTTTTGCTGAACAATTTTGCAAAATGCAGTGACTTTCAAAAGCCAGTGACAAATTGCGGCCGCGATTGAGTCCGTGGTTGTAATTAGGGCAGGAATGTTGTGTCATATAGTCGGCGCTGGCTTGACAGTGCCGGACTTAGGTTGTTAAAGGGGGCAAGTTTCTGAGCTCAAGAAAAGTAGAGCCTGTACTTGTAAATGCCTGTGTCATTGTCGTGCTAAATAAAGTATAATTAAATTAGGTAGCTTTATGTTTCATACTTTATATTTGGAAGGACTGATAAATATTAAAAGCGTTAATATGAGAGTAAACCAATTGATGAATTAAATAATTTAGATCCTGTTTTTTTCCCTTTGTTTTTTTTTAAACTCTGCACAGTTTTCTATCATTGTTAGAACAAATGGTATGGAAAATAGCAAGTTTAAAAAGAACATAAATATAAGTTATAGTTCGCCCCTTTTATTAATTCTGAATGTATACCAGAATTTAATTTAATCGAATTCAGTTACATTCGATTATGATCGCATACAATTTCACGGACACTTGGTTGGCAACTAGTAACTACTAATTTACATCAAATAGTTACTAAGACACACCTTTACATGCAAATTCTGCAATCAGAGGGCTTAGCACGAATAAATGTGATAATCGTAAGAAATATTCTAATTTTCTTAAAATTTCAATGCTTCTAACATGATCTAGCATTTCATTTGATTTGAAAATACTTTGTTGCACATAATAAAACAAATGTATATAGGCGAGCTTAATGCTAAAATGCATTTTCTTCCAGCTAACCCTTGTGTAGTGTCGAATTTAAGTAGCATTGTTCTAAGTTAAGACCTAAATTTGTCTCTTAGCTTAGGAATCGTTGTCAATATCGAACCCTGGTCTATTGTTTTGTAGACGACTCTAGATCACGCACAGAGGTCGTATACGCCCCCTTTTTAGCCTTAATTGGTCCATTTATTCCCCCATCACAATAAATTAAATAGGTTATATATTTTTAATTAACACATAAGTAAAATAATTTTTTTTTTTATATTTAATATTTCATCAGCAATCTAGTTCCCATAGTACAAGCTTTGCTTAGTTTGGGACTAGAGTGTGATGTATGGAATGTTCAAGAATATTTATTTATTTATTCGATTTCATTTATATAATACGTAAAGAAAGCTCAAATATTTCTGCTAAATATAAAGTTTATAATAATCCAATTTTAGTTATAAGAGTTATAAATATCCGCCCTCTCTGTTTAGTCACTGATCGAATGCCTAATTGGACACCTAATATTATTAGTGTAATTTGTACAAAGCCCGTAAATACCTTCGGCTTGGGCACTAAACTTCAATAGCTCTGTATTTCACCTGCCCACGTATCTCTACAAGAACCACAGCCAATATAATGTTAGCTGGGTCAAAAGCTTAATAAATAAATGTTCATGGATATTTCACACAGTCTCAAATTAAGTAAAGCTTGTACTATGGGAACTAGATAGCTGATAAATAGAATGCTTATATACACTATTTTTGTAAATATGTACACGGAATACATGACAGAACAACGATCAGCGCTTATCACAGAAACGTTTGTTCTCGTTGGGACTTATGACTCATAGCATGAAAGGTGACTTTTCGGTTATGTATGGTGGTTCATTACTTTTTATGAAATAAAACCGCCCAAGTGCGATTGGACTCGCGCTCGAAATCGCGCCGTATCAAATAATACTTTTTTGTATTAGAGCCTTATGTTTACTTTAATCTGATTTTAGTATTAATTGTTATAGGACATCATCTGTGAAAACATCAACTCTTGTATAGGCGACCAAGAAATTAGTTTACCACTTTTGATGACATCTCCCAGTAACATAATTATTCGTTAAGGATTACAGATTGACAGATTCTGACGTACAAGTTATTAATCTGTCAAGCGAAAATAGCCCTTGATGTTATGTACGTGCAAATGATATTCAGCCTTAGAGTGGTAAACCAATTTCATTGTCGCCTATACTAACACAGTTCATGAAATATAGCCTGTTTGATCGGCGGACGGACAAACAGACGGACAGTGCAGTCTCAGTGATAAGATCACAATTTACCCATTGGGTACGCTAAAATAAGTGACCTAGCTGTATCCTCTTAGCCTATGACAGACTGTACCTATCTTTTGACATTTGTGACATGTCTCGACCATTACGTATTGAACCGATGGCTCTGGTTCGATATTGAAGGTGTAATTAAACTGAAATACGACATTTGTACGCGTTTAAATAATTCTCTATTTTATGAAACTCTCTTTTCTAGTCCACTTATGTAATTGCTTGATAGCTATCTAAGTTTATGGATTATTTTGCTTCGTTCTAATGTTTTAATAAATTTTAACCGACATTCGTAGTTTGTGTCAAATGAAGGCTTGTCACTTTGACACTGTCATTTTGTATTAGAATTATGGACGTAGTGTAGTACCTCATAGGGTACGCCCTCGATGGACTAAATCTGTGATGATCATTCTAACTGGTTTGAGGTAGGTATAGGTACAGAAGTCATAGTTTTATAATGTACTTACTTTTACTTCATTATTTTAAATTACTTATATTAAGATATGCCCGCAAAGATGCGCCAACCGCCATCTTGTTTGGTGGCGTAAAAGGGATAAACTTTTTAAGCTTTTGCATAGCTTCTATCGCGGGCCTTGAGCGTGGAAACCGAATCCAGAAATTCCGTAACGAAAATAACCTAACACTACATGCGTAATCCAGCAAAAAATGCTATGCGATAGCTTTACCGCGGCAGTCCCCGAGTGCCACACGTCTTTTTCTTATTTGCGTTTAGTAAGTGGGTTTGAGAAATAAGAGAGATGTTCTTAGTACCCGCATGGATACTAACATTTACTGTATTGTGGTTAGAGTTCCCACGACAAGCGTGGGTTAAATAGGGGCATGTGGTAAGGTGTTATTTTGAATAAAGACTTCTTGAAACGGCTGTCACATTTGACAGTGATTGTCCACTGTCTGTATTGTGTCGAATACAATAACAAAGTGAAGATTCGAGTTCTGTCATAGCATTTTTATTTTTAAGCTATTGGCATAGCTTTTATGGCGGGCCTTGAGCGTGGAGACCGAATCCAGAAATTCCGTAACGAAATAACCTAACACTGCGCATGCGTAATCCAGCAAAAAATGCTATGCAATAGCTTAACCGCGGCAGTCCCCGAGTGCCACATGTCTTTTTTTTATTGTTTTTATAATGTAATGTTGAGGTTTGCTGTCTAATTTTGGTGGAATTTTAAACAACAATACGGTCGTATCGTAATGTCTAAACCGTTGAAATAAAATTGTGTTATGTTAGGCATTTGCTGACACTCGTTTCCCATAGGTTTTGAAGGGCTCTCCACAATTTTATTTTGAAAACAAATGACAGCCGACTCTTGATGCTTGAATACCTTGACTTGACTAAATCTGTTTAAAAAATGCGACCTGTAGGCGAAGACAAGAGCATTCTCAAGAGCATCTCGGTACTTAGACTCGTCGCTCGCTCAATCCTTGACAATGAATGAAAAAAAATTGAATGCTTGACAGGCGTCACAGCTCAGTTGGTAGTAGCTCTGCCTTCCATGTTGTGGGTCGTGGGTTCGATTCTCACCCGGAGCAATTGTTTGTGTGATGAACATTAATATTTGTTTTATGTCTGGGTGTTACTATGTATTCAATGAACTTACGAAAAAAATATGTAAGTATTTATGTATTCTATCAACAACCTAGTGCCCATAGTACAAGCTTTGCTTAGTTTGGGACTAGAGTGTGTAATGTGTAAATTGTCCATGAATCCATAATGTAGTATTATGCCTCATTTATAAGATAATCCTGCGATCTATAAATAACGATCACAGTCAACATAACTTTCTATCGCGACATGTTGCGTGGCATTGCGTGCGCTTTCATGATTTAAATCCTTTACTCTGGTTATTGGCGACACAATAATACAGGATTATTTATTGCTAAATCAATATCTTGATGAAGAACGTATAGCGCCATCTATCTTGCTACATGATGAACTACATCGAAGTCTACGCAACAGACCAACAGATGGCAGAGACAAAGCCTAAATCGCGCAAACGAAGTTATCTGAAAAGCTCTAGATTGTTTTTTTAATAAATATCTATTTTTGCAAATTAAACCTTATTGAAACAATAACCTGCTTTGAGATGATGTCAAAACACCACATATTGAAAAAGTTTCATTAGAAAGAAGAAAGAAAGAAATATTTATTAGGCACAAAAAAATATTTTAACAGTTAAATATTGAATCCATAGGTTCCCGAACTAGTTAAAACTGTGTTTCGGGAACCAGTGGCTTCTCACAAATGGGTTCTTATTATAATTTTTCATTAAATATAATTTTTCATTTACCTTAATTTTACATTTTATCGATTTACTGATAATTATAAATTATCTGTGAACGTTATTCACAGATAATTTATATGAAGAAGAAGCTTTCAATCTTTTCGATGCAATTTGAAAGAAGTATATCAAACCTCATTGATATGCAACCTCGATGGCCAATGCACAAAATGTGCGAGCCAGAAAAAAAAATGCAACCTCATTGCATGGTCTTTAGCAATAAAGATAATGTTGTGACTACTTGTGACTAAAGTGAGGGGTGAGGTGATCATGATAGGTGCTGGCTGCCAAGGGCAAGCGTGGGCTGGAATGCTGGAGTACTTCTACCAGCATAATCGTTTAAGTAGCGTGATATTAATAAATAAATAATGCTGGACAATCCACACAACATCATCTAGCCCCAAGCTAAGCAGATATTTTGTTATGGGTTTCTAGAAGACTGACATACGTAATACAATAAGTACATTACATAGATCGATATATTTATTATATATATAAAATACCCAGAACACCCGAAATAAATATTTGCAGATCGTACAAACATTTATCCCAAGGCGGGAATCGAACCCGCAACCTTTCGTGTCACAGGCGGACCTACGCCTACCGCGCCACATCGATCGTCAAACTATTCTGTGAGAACAGTACAACCTCAGTAGAAAAACAACGTACAACCTCAATAACAAACTGAAACGCTTCGCTCGCTCGGCCAACTAAGTGCATCACATGATCATCAAAAATATCTGCTTATTAGAATAAAAAATGTGCTTAAAAACCAAACTAACTTGTGTCTTTAAAATAGCAATAGCACTGCATTTTATTAAGAGCTTTGATATAATACCCAGAGCTAACTCCATTTGGCAAATACAAGCTTTATTCATAATACGCGTAGGGTTGAATTTCGTATGAACTTGACTTGTTTCTACTAGGGGAGTTTTCATTTTAATTATTGTTACGACAGTTAGTTAGACCCCGCTGGGGCACTACAATATTATTAACATTTTCATACATAATATTCTTAAAATTAATCAAAAATATTATGGTATGATTTTTTATACATATATCCTAATCAGTAATTTATTAATGAAGACGTTGATCAGTGAATAATTTATGTCGAAAAAAAATCTCACGATAGTCTCATAATTATAATCCTTTAATTATATTACTATGCAAAATTAATAACCCAATTATCGTCATTCGATTGGTTTCGCCAAATTAATATCGATATTTTTTTATATTTTGCGTGGGTGCTGTTTGATTATAATTAATTGTTATTTTAATAGGCTCCCACGTATTTTATTTATTTAAAACTATAATATATCGATTGCCACTGGCTATGGAAATCAAATTAGCGACGATTTTAAACCGGAAACTTAAAAAAAAAACAACATTTAAATTATGAGGTTCAATGTAACCTAACTGGCGAAACCTCTTAAGCAGCTAGGCTACACTGTATTTCTTTATAACTGAAGTAATATACTTAAATGTATTTTTTTATTTTAGAATTAGGTAATTTAGCTACAAACAAAGTATATAAGTATTCTTTCAGCAATCTAGTTCCCATAGTACTGCTTTGCTTTGTTTGAGACTAGAGTGTGATGACTGAAATATACAAAAAAAACAAAGATAACGAAATTGAAATTAAAACAATTTCTATGAAAATTAAAGTTTATAGTTATTTTTTTGTTTCATCAATCAACTCATTATTTATCTTAAAAACAGTAAGCTATTGAAATATCTCAAGCGAAATGCAGGCAAATTCATAGGCAAAAAGTCGGTCCATAATACCACGATAAGACGAGTCAGTCGCAAAGGACACTGTCGTTTGATTTATACCTCCATTGTGAAGACAAACGTACTTAATTGCAAAATAAGGTCAGCGAGTCTTAAGCGGAGTAGTCAGTACAATCCACATCTACTTCGATCAAGCTCTTTTTGACGTGACAACGTCTTATAATTCGATAGAGCCGGCTGCACGCACGAAAAAACATGACTCATGCGGCGTTACCTCGCTCTGAGACTCATGCGGCGTTACCTTTGAGGCGTTTCATGAAGTGCAAGCGAGAGCGCGGAACGAGCGACAAAGAAGCACAATCGGCATTTTTGTTCGTTGCCACGTTCAACTATCGTCAGTAAACCGACTTTACAGACAACCATTTTTTATGTTTCTTCTCAGAAAAAGCTGAAGACGCAAAAGTTATAAAACTGAGTAGCAGAGCCAGCCTTCCTCCAGAATAGAACAGAGATAATGTTCCATGATAACTTAGGAATTTTTACAGAAAAAAGTGTTATATATAAGACTTATACATATATAATACAAACAATATTATTACACTGTGAGTCGTAAAAGAAAAATATGCAAAACGTGTTGTTATTAAGTAGATACACTTGTCCGTTTTCGCTCTAAGAGTGAAATGCATAATTTCCAAACTCCAACTGATTTCATTCCATAAAATCACAAGGATCATTTAAAAGCGTCTTACATACTAGCAGATTCTAGGTGCCAGTTCGTCGCGACCAGAGTCTAGAAGAACAGGTAGATGTTTTATAATATGCCTTTGTAAGGAATTTCCGTTTTATGACGTTATTTTTGCCAATAAATCAACAACAGGTTCGGTCAGCGACTTTGCGTTTCTCTCATTCTTTCCTGTAGGTATATCCTTTTTAAGTTTCGTAGATAATATATACAATAAGATGCTAAATGAACTAACTGTCCCAACAATCCAAGCTTTTGCAATTATTGGTAAGAAATGGAATGAGATGCATATAAAAATATATAATGCATAAAAAAAAGATAGGGTATTTAGTTCTATGCTTTGCCAAGGGTATTATTTTGACCGCCCGTTTTATACATATCTTCTAATTGGTTTTACACATCGGTATAGTTTTTCCTAGGGCTCGTGTCTAGGTAAGTTGCATGGTATTGTGACTTTGGTGGATAAACTTTTGTTTGTGATTATGTGCCTTAACTTACCTGAACCGAAGGTCGAATATAGCTTGCGGCTATCAGTCTTCTTGTTGGTTGGCACCTGCAGCGAACCCTTGCAATACCTTATTAGAATCCCATTTTCTTGTTGGTATATAAAACGGCGAGATGGAGCGACGATCTGCGGAGTGTAGCTGGCAAACATTGGATGAGAAGAGCCGAAGACCGGGCTCAGTGGCGCGTCCTGGGAGAGACCTACGTCCAGCAGTGGACTGGTATAGGTTGATGCTGATATAAAACTACAACATTAACGGTAAAAGTGAATAAAAAAAGTAATTTTAAAATCGCAAATCAATAAAATAAATCAAGCCAATAAAAAGTCGATAAATAAAAATTGCTTGCTATCCCGTCTCACGCTGACTGTACTAAACCTGTATTCAGGCATGCTCAATGGCTTTAATGCTCATTGCATTATTAATTATGCAAGACACGTCTACAGCTCCACAAACAGTAATTTATAATAGATGTCAGGGTGACGTCTCAGTTTTCAGCTAATAATTATGCTTTCAAGTTGTATTTAACAGGCGTCACATCACAGTCATATGTTAATATTATATGTTATTAATTTAGGTTATGTATAGGTATATGTATTTATGTATAAGTATATTTTTGGTATGTATAATGTTAAGTATATAAGTATGTTGTTTATTTTAATTTTCTGTTAATAATTTTTTTTACTCTTCTAAGCACTATCTTTAGCGCCACACAAAGGTTAGCTGGAAGAAAATGCTTTTTAGCATTAAGCTCGCCTATGTACAATATATTTTATGTGCAATAAAGAATTTTGTAATCTAATCTAATCAATTTCATATTTTTTTTTAACCTATTGTGTCCCACTGCAGGGCAAAGGTCTCCCCCAAATTCCTCCATTCCTCCCGATCTCCTGCAGCCATCCATCACACTTTATGCGTATGAGTCGAGATCGTCCCTCCAACGTCTTCTCGGCCGGCCCAGTCGTCGCCTCATATTCTCGGGCAGCCAAGAAGTGGCGATTTCATTTATGACGAAAAATATTTCAGGGTCTAAAAATGTCGACTGGGAGCTGTTCCGGGCCTGGAGTATGTGGAGGGGCTCGCCGGCGCCCCCCACCGCCCCCAGAACCATCACTCTCTCTCGCTGCAGACCTCAGCGAGCTGAGTCTGGACCAGGGGTACCACACCCTCGCTGAAGGGCATCCACCGAGGCGACGCCAACACCAGAGAGATGCAACGCTCAATGATGCTTTGTGGCTTAAGATTCTTTCTTATCTCGAGGTATGTTCATGAACCAGTTAGTGTGAAAATAGTTTTGCAGGCACCGAACAATGAGTAGGTATAGATACAGGTCCGCTTTGTTGCTAACTTCTTATACTAAAGGTATTTGTGTAGTTAATGAAAGTTAAAGGCATATTCGTCTATATTGCCTAAAAGTTACTTATAAGTTCTAAAGTTCTCATTGACACGATACGACTATTCACGTATGTAGAAAATCTATGCAAGGCATTTTTTTTTCACTTGTTTGTTGTATGTTATCTACTATGACCTACTTTAACATGAGCTACACTTAAAAGCTGAAAAATAAAGATGTTAGCAAAGATAAGAATCTTATTTCAACTGTTTTGCTTCGAATACCATGATCATGTTGCTTTCATCACATTCCAGGTGTCGGATCTCTGTCGAATGGCCCGCGTCTGCAGACGCTGGGCTCGGCTGGTCACCAGGCTCGCCACCAGGCCTGAAGCATGGAGGAGGATCAGAGCTGCAGGTCCTCTGGAAGTGGCCGCCAGATGTGCTGGCGCGAGAGCTGGACCTTGCGTCAACGCTGTCAAGGAATGGAGGGCTAAGAACTGCGCTGTAAGTGCTAATACATTTGTAGTAAAGAGGAAAAGCATCTCACCTGGGGTTTTATTCATTTATGCTCAGCCCAAGGGGTGTTGAGTGGTTGCTTTCGTCTAAGTCTTTCATCTCGTTTGATGATGATAAAATTTCACTGCATCTAACACTGAAGACCTATACGTAAACCACTTTTATTTGAACCGGAATACGTCAATGCTCGCTATATGTTAGAATTATGGGTTAGTACTAGTACATGAAGTATTCTTCAACTATCGCCTCTATCTTCAATTATTTATTATAGAGCTTCTTTAAGCTCTATAATAAATAATAATAAAATAAAAAGCCTTTTATTTCTTGCTATAAAAGTATAAGTATAAAGAACAAGGTACAAAAGTAACAAAATACAGTGAAACCTGGTTAAGTGAGACATCAAGGGACCTGCAATGTCGTTTCACTTATAGAGGTATTCCACTTACCCAGTGTCTCAGATATACAGGTATAAATAAATATCTGTCTCATTTACAGAGGGTTCCATTAATAGAGGTGAGAATAAAGGTTATTTCAGTTATAGAGGTGCGATCATTGAATATAATAACGTGTAAGAATGAGTAAACAAACAATGTTATCTCAGTTACAGAGGTTTATGCATATAAAATTTACTCGCTGTCTCAGTTATAGAGGTAACTATGATGATAAATCGAAAGAACAAATCCCAGATATAGAGGCTAACCTCGTCCCACTAACAGAGGTAATTTAGTACCAAAGTGTTGGGACCTCAGCATGAGTTCCAATTATGGAGGTTTCTCACTTATCCAGGTCCCACTTAACCAAGTTTCACTGTATATATAACAATGGCCTAAGCTTTAAAGTACTGTAAATTATCGATGGTGACGCTAGTTTTTTCCCATGCCCATTTTTACGGGTTTGAAATGCCCGAGACATGTTTATGCCAATAGACTCGTTCACATTCATCAATCTGTCAGCAAAGTGGGCCAAGAACATATAAAACACGGAACTGAATAACTAACGGCCGGTTTCTGGAAACCCAAATCACGATTGACCCAAGTTTGACACATAGTAATTATTAGATTTTTTCGTTGATCATCGTTCGAGAAACCGGCCGTTATAGTCCTTCATTTAAAAAGAGTGGCATTCTTTTCACTAATATCATGACGTTTGTGTTAATTTACCGGTGATATCCTACTAATATTATAAATGCGAAAGTTTGTATGGATAGATGTATGTTAGATACTTTTTCACGCAAAAACGAATAGGATTTAGTGAAGTTTAGTTTAGGGCGTCGTGCAAGAAATGCTTAACTAACACATTTTGTGAAATAGACTTTATTACGCTTTTATGAAGGCTGCGTCTTTTGGTCTTACCTACGCCATATATTGTGATTGCCTACGAAAATATTTAAGAAAAACTGTGCCAATATCAAAAATGCACAAGCACTATAGTTTTTTTTATAAGAGGGATTTATACCATGATTTATTAAAAAGCAAATGAAAATCGTTAATAATCAACGTCGCAAACACGCAAATCATGGTAATTAACAGTTTATAAATAAAACTATGTTAAAAACTGTGATAGTTTCATTTATAGGTTTCAAAACGTTCACCTAAATCATGATTTCCAGGTGACAGTAGCCAGCGCCCAGCTCCTGGCAGCCACCTTCAGGAACCTGACCCACCTGGCCGTCACAACGTCCAGCAGTATCGACGCACGGTCGATGGCGCCTCTAGTCACCGATCTAGCAGCTTTAAGGCATATAGACCTTACTGGTAAGATTTTATACAACTAGTTGAACTATCTATAGATCTCATTATAAACGGGATATTTATCATGATCTGTGAGTTTGATTATATTAAACTATGTTCAAAACCATGATAGTTTAAATATTATATCTATAGATCGTTTGCAACGGTCTGTAGATAGCTCAACTGTTTCTTATGTATTTTATATGCCAATGTACATTTTGTAAATACTGCATAGTCATAAGTTTGTTTGTGAACAACTCGATAAATACATATTCATGGACTTCACACGAGTCCCAAACTAAGCAAAGCTTGTGCTATGGGAACTACATTGCCGATTTAATACTTGAATAGGTACATATTTTTTTGTAGACACATTCATACTTATTTTATTGAATACAAGTATTTATGTCCATCACACAAACATTTGCTCTGTGGGAATCGAACCCACGACCCGCTGCACGGAAGGCAGAGTTGTGACACCTGTCAAAGATATACACCAATTAAGTTACCAAAGTACAAGCTTTGCTAAGTTTGGATCTAGAGCCTGATATGTGAAATGCCTGTAACTCCAAATATCAGGAATATTTACTGTATAAAATATTTCAAACTACCACGGTTTTGAACATAGTGGTAACGCCATCTTTTAGCTTAGTGAGATTACTACTCACACAAATACCTATTCCCCCTCCTTCCGCACCCTTTCCTTAAGACGTACACTTAGCGCCATCTACAAGGGAAGGAAGAATCGCATGTCAAGGCAATGCTTGACATCTGTCACCTGTCATCTGAGGGTGACACAGTCCACGCAAACCCCGCGCCGCGCACGCATCGTTATTGTAATTGATGTGATTTTCCCCCGCTTTTTACCGCCAAAATATATGGTGTTGTGAAGAATAAACACTGTGTCGTGAAGTTTCGCTATTCGTGGAACCCTGCGCAGCCGCCCTGGGAGGACGAGACGATTTCCTGATCATTAAGGTTAGTGTACGTCTCCTCCAGAACCCCAGTTCTTCCCTCAACCTCGACACCATAATCTTCGAGCCGGATGAATTATACATCCGCCGCCGCCGCCCTTGTTAGAATATCTAAGTTACTGATCTAATAAGTGTATTTCCCGCTGTTCCAAAGAAATATATTGCATATTTCGTGTCATTTGTCACGTCCGCGACAGTACGTCGTCGTGTCAAATCGATCAAAATCATTTGAATCCCGCAACATTCTATACTATTTAGGTGTTTTCGCTGTTGTAAATGGTGTTTACTATTATTATAAATTATTTGCATAAATAATCCGCTAATATTAAAATATTAAAAAAGCTTGCATCATTATTTGCATCTACCCGCAAGTTACCGGTCGGAATAGGTAGCCATTACGTTCTCAAGTTCGTTGTACTAACAGCTGAGAGCCTCGCTATTTCGTTCGCAGTACATTATAACCCGACTGAGTTAACTAGGTCAACGCTTCGCAATTTCTGTAGCTAGTCATAGGATTTTGTATTTTGCCGTATTACATCTTGTTATTGCAATAAGTTTTCGTAGGTAATTAAAATGACTACAAGATCTAAGAAACTTGACGATGCCAGTGTTTCTGACGCTGAAAGCTCAGAAGATCCTAAGCTGTTAATATTGCAAGCTAAAAGGGAAGCTATCTTTGAAATAATTCAGAATATTTACGATTCATCTTCGGGTGTTTCCGCTAGGTCACGAGAAACATTTCTCGATCAAAGTGCTAGTATTGACACTTTGCGCAGTGATTATATTGAGTTGTTAGACGAGTACAATTCGCGACTTTTAGTTGTTTATCCCGCTGCAAAACCATGCTATAAAAGTTTGGTCGCATTTGAACAATTGTATAGCCGCATTAAACGATTGCAAGTTCAAAACTCGCCGTTATCACCAGCTGATAACGCTGTACCGGTTTCTCTTAGCAAATCTAAGCCTAGATTACCTCCCATCGCTTTAGTTGAGTTTTCAGGAGACATTAGAAAGTGGCCGCTTTTTTATGCCTGTTTTAAGTCTACAATCCATGATAATCCAACTCTCACCGATGCTGAAAAATTATATTATTTAATAGGTAAATTGTCAGGTAAGGCGGAGACCTTATGTACAGGCATTACGCCATGCGCAGAGAATTATGAGCTTATTTTGCAAACGCTAATTGATAAATATGAAGATAAACGTATGGTAGCTTCTGCTTATCTAAATCAGATGTTCGACTTCAAACCATTAAGTACTGCGTCAGCCGCTAATTTCGACCTATTTAATGAGCAATTTATTAGCTCTGTTCGCGCTCTGAATAATTTGAAGATAGAAAAATTAGGTGAATTGATTTTAGTTTATATCGCTTTAAAGAAATTAGATTCAGGCACTGTTCGCGCTTTCGAGTTAAGTGTCGGGTCTACTATACCTACATTTAATGACCTTGAATTGTTTATAAAAAATCGAGCAAAGGTTTTTGAACGCACGACGTCGGCCGCCGCTGTCCCCACTGGTCCCGTCGCTAAAAAAGTTATGCAATTAAATAAGTTAGATTACACACGCTCGAAAGAAAATAATAAACCGCCGAAATATCACGCTTATGTAAACACTGTTGATTCCGCTTCTAAATGTTTGTGTAAAAATATAACGCATCAGCATTTATTTAAATGTCCTGATTTTCATAAATTAACCCCCGAAGAAGGTTTCAAAGCCGTCAAGGAGGGAAACGCATGTATAAATTGTCTTAGCATAAAACATCGAGTTTCGTACTGTAAATCAGATACGAGCTGTAGGTCTTGTCAATCTCGCCATCACAGCTTGTTGCACTTTATGTCGGGAATCGAACCCGCACCTCAAGCCGCTGTAGCTTCACCGCTGTCTAACGCAGCCGCAGCGTGCGCCGCTAACGAAACCGGTTCGCGCTCTGAGCGCGCGGACATTGCGCTATGCACAACATCCATTGCCGCGTCAGTGCAGTCCTCGCTGTCTAAACCGGTTCAAAACGAGCAATGTACCGTGTTACTTGCAACCGCTCAAGTCGTAGTGTATGATAGTGCAGGTAACAAACATTTATTGCGCGCATTATTAGATTCTGGTTCACAAAGTCATTTTATAACAAAACAAGCATGTGAGATGTTAAATATGCAGGTTCATAAAACCGGACGTACTTTTATTAAAGGTTTCGGTGGGTCTGAAAAGACAATACATTCCAGTTCAATAAACTTGGAATTTTATTCCCGCTTTGATAAAAATATTAAGTTTAATATTTCGCCGTTGGTAGTAGATCAAATTACTGATTTGCTACCTAGTGCTGTGGTAGATAGGACTGTCCTGTCACACTTGCACGGATTACCGCTCGCAGACGACACTTTCGGAACGCCGAACAAAATAGATATTTTGATAGGCGCGCCATTGTTCGTCCACCTTTTATTGCCTAACGAGGCTCACGCACCTGACGTCTCGCAGGCCCCGCAAGCCTTACGTACGGTATTGGGATACATTGTTATGGGTTCCGTACCTACATTATTTTCCCGCCAGGCTTTAACATGCTGCCTAGTACAGGAGCATGGTTTAGATAATCTTATTAAAAGATTTTGGGAGCTCGAAGAGCCTCCCTCCGCACCGCCCGCTCTGCGTCCCGCTGACGCCGAGTGTGAACATTTTTATAAATGTACTACAACCCGCGATCCCACAAGTGGTAGATACACTGTAGGCCTACCATTTAGTGAGGATATTTTTTCGTTAGGTAAATCCTACGAAACCGCGCGCAGGCGTTTTTTATGCCTCGAAAAAAAGCTAGAAGCTTCTCCTAGCTTGAGAACCGCTTATGATGGTGTGATTACAGAATATTTAGAGAAAGATTATATTTCACCCGCGCCTTTAAATATGTCTGATGAGTCATCGCCCATCTATGTTATCCCGCACCACGGAGTCATTCGTGAGGACAAGACGTCGACACGTCTTCGCATTGTTCTAGACGCCAGCTGTAAGACTAGCTCCGGAATTTCGCTAAATAATATATTACACCACGGACCTAATTTACAAGGTGATCTTTTTCAAATACTTTTGAATTTCCGCCTCTTTGCTGTCGCGATGACTGCAGATTGCCGCCAACAATTTTTACAGATTGCTGTTCGCGAAATTGACCGCCGCTATCAATGTATTTTATATCGGTTCAAACCGCAAGATCCATTGACTCTTTACAGTTTCAAACGAGTTTGCTTTGGTTTAGCTTCGTCTGTGTACCATGCCATGCGCACGGTCAGGCAGCTGATCGAGGATGACGGCTCTAAGTACCCGCTCGCTAGTGAAATTGCTTCTTCTTCTTTATACATGGATGATGTTGTATTTTCGGTAGAAAATGTCGAGACGGGAGTCGCCGCTTCCGAGCAGCTGATTGAATTGTTCAAGGGCGCACAATGGGAATTGGTCAAGTGGAATAGTAACTCGCACGCTGTTTTAAATAATATACCCGCTTCGCACAAACTTCCAACTGAGGTTGAGTTTGACAAATCAGCGCAACATAAAATTTTAGGTTTGCATTGGTCGACAGATTTTGACGTCTTTTACTATAAAATCGCTCCCCCCGCTGCTGATGAGATGTGCACTAAACGCTCCATCTTATCTACTATCGCCCGACTGTGGGATGTTATGGGCTTTGTAGCTCCTACAGTTCTTTTCGCCAAGTTGTTAATAAAACAGCTGTGGCATTTAAATCTCGATTGGGATGTTACGCCCCCGCCCCACATTATTAATTTGTGGAGACAGTTCTGTGTTGAACTACCTACGCTCAACGAGCTACGCATACCGCGTCACCTCGGCGTGTGCGCTGACTGCGTTGTAACCCTACTGGGTTTCTCTGATGCCAGCGAACATGCCTATGGTGGCGTAGTGTACCTACACGTCAGCTCAGACGAAGGTAACACTGTTCGCTTAGTTTGTGCTAAGTCTAAAGTAGCACCGACTAAACCGCTTACAATCGCTCGATTGGAACTTTGTGGTATAGTTTTGCTTACAAAGCTTTTGCGCATTGTATTGAATAATTATGCTCATCGCTTTCCAATCAAAACATTCGCATTTACCGACTCTAAAGTCGCCCTTTATTGGGTTAAAAGCTCGCCTCACAGGTGGCAAGCCTTTGTTGCTAACCGCGTGGTTCAGGCAACGGAAAATATACCAGCCGACCACTTCTACCATGTCTCAGGTACCGAAAACCCAGCTGACTGTCTGTCGCGTGGCATTACACCACAGAAGTTAGTTTCGCACCCTCTGTGGTTGAATGGGCCTTCTTGGGCCGTACTCGACCCTACCCAGTGGCCCCTTCGAGACCTCGATGGCCAGCCTATCGAGAACATGCCGGAACAAAAGGTTTTGTCTCATACTGTATGTACGCCTGTGACGGAATGTGCAGTCTACGATCTTGCATTGCGCTTATCATCGTGGTCTAAACTACTGCGCATTCTCGTATACGTTTTTACGTTCGCTAAATTAATACCCCGCCGTGTTACTACTGCAGTAACAGCTGATCAACTTCAGCTCGCTGAAAATAAATTATTACTCGCCCTGCAGGTAAAATACTTCGCAGAAGAATTTGATAACATACGCAATAATAAAATAGGTTCTCGTACTTTCAATAGGTTGAGACCTTTCTTAGATGAAAACGGACTGATTCGAGTAGGTGGTCGTCTTGTTAATTCCGGTTTAGATTACGCGCAGATTCACCCGGTCATCTTACCGCGCAGTGACCATATAGTCAACTTGCTGATAGATTATTATCATTTGAAATACCTACACGCTGGACCTGAGCTATTAATGTCGCTTCTTCGACAAAGGTTCTGGATCCTATCCGCACGCAACATTGTGAGACAGAGAGTCCACATGTGCAATACTTGTTTTCGACTTAACCCACGTCCGACTTATCCGCTTATGGCTGACTTACCTGAATGTCGCACCCGCCAAACAGTCAAGGCTTTTACGCATACGGGATGCGATTACGCCGGTCCTATCGCATACACTCCAGTTCGCCGTCGTGGAGTGCGCAGCGAGAAGGCCTACCTATGCTTATTTACATGCTTAACGACGAGAGCTGTGCACATAGAAGTAGCTACCGACCTCAGCACTCCCAGCTTCCTAGCCGCACTCAAACGCTTTCTCGCGCGTCGTGGTCCTGTACAAAAAATGTATTCGGATAACGCGACTAATTTTAAAGGCGCCGCAGCTTATATACGAGATTTATATAAATTTTTAAATGATGAATATCATCCGAAGCCAGAACATGAGATAGCTGAAAGTCGTTTTAGTTGGTCATTTATTAGCCCAAGGTCTCCGCACAAGGGCGGAGCTTGGGAAAGTATGGTTAAGGTTGTAAAAACGCATCTGTACCGAGTAATCGGTCAACAGATTCTTTCTTATGAGGAACTCTGTACTGTTCTCACTCAAGTAGAGTGTTTACTTAATTCGCGCCCGCTAACAGTACTGAGTTCTGATCCCGCTGAGCCTTCTGCTCTAACGCCCAGTCATTTTTTACATACTGCGCCGCTATGTTCAATTCCTGCGCCTCAGGTAGGTTCTGATAATCTCAGCCTACTACAAAGGCATTCGCTACTGGACAAGTTAGTTCAGTCCTTTTGGCAGCGGTGGAGGTTGGAATATCTACATGGATTACAGGTTAGACAAAAATGGAATACGCATTCCACGCCTATCACTCCAGGAGTGATTGTAGTCATTATAGAGGATAATGTACCGAGTTTAGCCTGGCCCTTAGCGATTGTAGAAAAAGTACATCCTTCCAAGGATGGAGTAGTTCGTACTTGTACAGTTAGATCCGCGAGTGGAACAAGTCTACTTCGTCCGACCGTTCGCTTGTGCCCTATACCGCGTCAATAATTTAGTACTTATTTAAACATAATTTTAGTTTGTAAGCATTTAATTATTAATTTTAGTAACACCGCTGTTCATAAAAATTTAGTTTAACCGCACTTGTAAGTTCTACTTTGCTAAGAGAATCATGAGTTATTCGCATATAATTTTGTGAGATATTGGGCTTCGTCCTAGTCTCTTTAACGCTGTGAGATATTAGGTTTTCTAGTCTCAATCTATGGTTGCTTTTTAATGGTGACCCATCAAGGGCGGGCGGAAATGGTAACGCCATCTTTTAGCTTAGTGAGATTACTACTCACACAAATACCTATTCCCCCTCCTTCCGCACCCTTTCCTTAAGACGTACACTTAGCGCCATCTACAAGGGAAGGAAGAATCGCATGTCAAGGCAATGCTTGACATCTGTCACCTGTCATCTGAGGGTGACACAGTCCACGCAAACCCCGCGCCGCGCACGCATCGTTATTGTAATTGATGTGATTTTCCCCCGCTTTTTACCGCCAAAATATATGGTGTTGTGAAGAATAAACACTGTGTCGTGAAGTTTCGCTATTCGTGGAACCCTGCGCAGCCGCCCTGGGAGGACGAGACGATTTCCTGATCATTAAGGTTAGTGTACGTCTCCTCCAGAACCCCAGTTCTTCCCTCAACCTCGACACCACATAGTTTTCTTTATAAACGGGATATTTATTGTTGTCTTGATTTGTGAGTTAACAACATTTACTGTGTTGCTCGATATTTTAGTTCGTAACTTCGGGACGTTCCTTCGGGATTGTTCACACAATTCAATTTACTCTAGGGTAGTTCGACCCCTTCATAGAAAATGGCCTTATTAGGAGTGACTCTTTGTTTTTGCGACATAATAATTTAAGACGTTTGTAACACTTATTTTGGCAAAATTAATATCTTGTATAATGTGCAGATTCCGGAGAAATACAAACATTGCAAAGACATTAAGTTGTAAATTATTTATATTCTGTTTTTTTTTTAATTGTGTTGTGAATATTACGCCCTCCAAATATGGAAAATACAAAAAAAACTAGTAAAACATGTAGAAAAAAATAACTTTCATCAATATCAAGTTTATTTTTTACTTACGTCTATTATTTAAAAAAGGGGATCTTTTAAGTTAACAAAGTGTGTGGATTATTGTAGTGTAAAGTGTATGTAAGTGCAAAGGATGTTAAGTAGAATGAAGTAATTAAAAACGATAACTAACTAACATGTTAAGTAAAATGAAATACTTAATTAAAATTAACGAGATAACTAATCTAACTTTTCTATGACTTAAACTAAATAAATTTTGAATGATGAAATACATATGTCGTTTTGTATCACAGTCAAATCAAAGTCGTCGAATTTGTAGCGCAGTGTAAACCCTCGTTGTATCAACAAACCACAAGATTGCATGTTGAAGATGCATGTTCAATTTCATCATATTTGTAGTTCCCTGCTAGTCTTGTGTATCTATTCCATACGACTTGCTAGTCTTGTGTACTTATTTATTCCATACGATACGACTGATAATATTTGCCAAAGTTATACCAAAAGCCAACTCGCGTTGCTTTTGGGTGTTGTCATAGGCGGATTTAGGGGGGGCAAGGGGGCTCTTGCCTCTACAAGAAACATTTAATTATTATCGTTTTTGGAAATAAAAATGTGTGACGGTGTGTAAAAATTACCATGAATTTATGTTTTTCTGTTCTTTTTTTCTTACTTCAAGCCAATATAAGATTTATGATTGCTACAAAATATGTCTTAAACCTTTCCGTTTAAAAGTGTTATTTCCATACACTTTTGTTTAGTTCGTCCTCTAGAAATAAAATTCTATGGAACAATATTTCAGTGCCCAAATAAACTAATTTTTACCTTTTTCCCTCCAAGACATAATAAATGAACGTCTAAATTGGACAGGTTAGGCCGGATACTCGACAATTATGTTTTGAATAAGTAATAGACCTGTGCTCCTTAAGGGTTAAACTAAGACCTACTAATACAAAAACTTGGGTGTGTTAAGTATATGTCGGTATGTCATTTTGGCTGTCAATAAGATGCCAAGCCTATTTTTCAAGCAACTTTAAAAACAGACTTGACAGATATATTTTTCAAATAAACACTTGAAAAAACTCTGGCAGAATAGTCTGTGGTATTGACAAGCCACATAAAAAAAGAATAAGACGAGGATGTTCTCAAATCCAGCTTATGATTTTTTTGTATGATAATTGTTTGAGTAATCGCGTATATACATACGCGATTACTCAAACAATTATGAACCGATTTTGATAATTCTATTTTTGTTTGGTAGATGATATTTTAGAGGTGGTTCCATGTTCATTTATATTTGAAGAGTAACTTTTGAAAAATCTTTATAACTGTGTTTTTGTATTAATTGGGATATATAGGATATATAGGAATATAGGGATATATAGGAATCCGATAGGCGGATTTTGCATAGAATATAATTCATACCGCTAACGTTTTCCAATGTGTGAGTTGCTACACATGTTTCATAACCAAATAAATACCAACTCAAAAGGGTTCAGAAGTTATGGGATCACGTCGATAGGTATTTGTTTGAAAAGGATATTAGACAAGCAGACAGATATAGATTCATGAACACATAGTTCACAAACAATACAATGTTTCCATTGAACCAAAGTATTACTTAGACTAACATTTAGTTAGACTATCATTTAGTTAGACTATCATTTACTTAGACTATCAATTATTTCTGTATTTATTATATAACTCGTTGGTTGAATAATACATTGGAGTGGAGATTTTCTCTAAAACTAAAAGCTTTTTGAAAAAATTATGTATGCAGTATTTTTTTATATAAATCGAAAACATGATTTCAGATCATACCTCTAACTTTCGTGGTTTCGGACTTGGTCGTCACCGACCTTCGAAAACTATATAAATTGTCACAACCGATTCCGATGGTTTTTCCTATACATCACCAGCTAAATAGGTACTGAATAAATGAACGGGTCTGGGATGAGTTCTCTTGAAGACGATACTTGCGGTGATATTTTTTAATGGAAAAGACCGTCTATTCCATTAAAGGTCTATCATTGATGTAAAGTTCGTGAACCATAAGAAAGAGAGAAATAGGGAGAGTGTTTCATGCTTTTGTTTGTCATTTTGTCAGTTTTATTGTTACAATTTATAATTTAGTACCTATTTAATTTTAATTCAATTTGAATTTCACAAATTATATTTATAGCCTTAAGTAATTGATTAATTGTTAAGTTAAGTTGTTACACATCATTGTCTTAATTGCTACTCCCCCACCTTCTTCATCCTCTCAGGGCATCACTGAAAACCAGCGCTGGTGTAGAGCCCGATGGTTCTACTCCAGCACAAGCTGAGTGTGCACCATTTTCAGTTATTTCAACATAGTATAATTATACCGTTTATATCCTAGCATTAAGTTTTTTAATAACTGAAATAAATGATTTCTATTTCTATTTCGATTTCTAGATTGAGATTTATTTGGCACACAACAAAACTAAAGTCGAGCTTTATAAAAAAAAAATATCATCGCGAAATATCAGTGTATCCTGTGTTACACAAGCATTTGCGCCTTTCAATATACTAAACTACAAAATATTAAAACTAGTTATTGTGTTTCTAACGCAAGATACATACATCTAGATTATGTTGTTCTAGACTAAACTTTGAACTAGTTCAAGCTTCACCGATACGAGAAGCTGACTATATTGTTTTAGTTCGTTAGTTGCGATAAATGAGCGTATGTTATTAATTTGTCTCGTTATCATAAATGGAAGGTTTAATTAAATGCTGTTTAATATTATAAACGCTAATGTTAGTATGGATGGATGTGTGGATGAATGTTTACTTATTGTTAATATTTCACGCTAAAACTACTGATAGATTTTAATTAAACTTGACAATAATGTAGTTTATACATCAGAATAACACATTAGCTGTAATTTATAGAGATATTGTGTGAATTATCCATTATGACGAAGTCGCTGGCATCAGCTAGTAAAGTTTATTTCTAAGAATAGAAGAAATCCTACTTCAATTGCCATCGACAAGTAACAATAACATCGACATAAATACACATTTTTAAGAATAACTCGAACAAGCACATTATTGAAGTATGATCTACGAAACAAAACAAGATCAAATATCAAACGATATCACGATATCAAAATAGAATCATAATTGGCGGGATTATTCCGCTAAAATAAAAATAAAACTCAAGTCGAAAAGAGAACCACTTTTGTCGGTATAAAATATCCTCTTAGATGCTGTGGGTTATGAATATGAACCATCGATATTTATGTCAAAGAATATCAAAAACAATATCGTGTCTAAGTTCCTACGGTGAAGCGCGTTTGCCAAAAAACGAAAACAAGTACGCACATCTAGACTTTTTTTCCTATTCCAGGCTGTCCAAACGTGGACTGGCCAGAATGGTCATGGCTGGAGCCCCGCCTTGGAGCCCGAAGACCTCCAGTGGAGTACGTGGACCTCACGGACTGCGGGAACGTGACGGACTCAGGACTATGTGCGATGTTGCACACGTGTCCCTCATTACAATACTTATATCTTCGAAGATGCACTCTAGTCACAGGTATGTTGAACAAAGGATAATTTAGTCCCTATGCCATATATCGTGTATTTTGTGTATCTCTTGTAACTCTCTTGTGTAACTTTTGTGTATATCTTGTAACTTTCTTGTGTATATCTTGTAATTTTCTTGTGTATCTCTTGTAACTTTCTTATGTACTTATCTCGTGCAACTCTCTTGTGTATCTCTTGTAACTTTCTTGTGTATATCTTGTAACTCTCTTGTGTATCTCGTGTAACTCTTTTGTGTATAGCGTGTAACTCTTTTGTGTATAGCGTGTAACTCTCCGTGAGACATTACATTGTTATATAATATGCATTGTTTTATCACTTAACATTTAGTGGGTCATTGTCATGTTCATAACTTAGAGAGATTAAAAAAAAGACGTGTGGCACTCGGAGACTACCGCGGTAAAGCTATTGCATAGCATTTTTTGCTGGATTACGCATGCGCAGTGTTAGGTTATTTGCGTTACGGAATTTCTGGATTCGGTCTCCACGCTCAAGGCGATAGAAGCTATGCAATAGCTTAAAAAAATCTCGCTCTATTTGAGAAATCGTGCTAAAATATACGATAAAAACTTTAAGGTACAAAACCAGTCTCAAAGTCGACAGTTTTCTACTAGCTTATTACTTATTTCATGTTTAGGATGTAGATAATATCACTTAATTCGTTATTTATACTGATAGGAATGTCAAACAGCTTTATAAATAAGTTATTCAGGTACTTATAACTGGTTTACATAGAAATGATCATTGAAAGTGCCTTAGTGATTATGCTATTAATCTACTTTCTTGAGCGGCTTATAGACGCAAAGTACTTGTAATTTCACGCTTCATAAGCTGGTAACCAGTTCCTTACTAACCAGTAGCTTTCACCAGTTTGATGTACATTACTGGGATTGTGCTACCATGAATTGAATTTTCACCGCGTTATCAGCAATGTACGCGTTAAAGACGATATGAACGACGGCTGTTTTTAGGATAATGAAGTAGATAGCAGGATTGAAAATACAAAGGATATTATTACTTTGAGATCCCAGGAGTGGTGAAAGCTTGATTAATCTTAATACTCCTGATTGCTTAGTTTTACGCAGTTGCTATTCTGAAACTTGATGATTTTGAAATAAGTATAGGCTGATATAATGGGGTAAATTTATCTTTCAGTTAGTGGTTAGCCACTCGCTCGGCAAATCCCAATTTTTTAGGGTTTTCTTTTTTATTGCGGCTGAACTGTTATATCTTTTACTAGTTTAAGCTATTTTGCGA
Source organism: Ecliptopera silaceata (assembly GCA_932527185.1). Classification (NCBI taxonomy): domain Eukaryota; kingdom Metazoa; phylum Arthropoda; class Insecta; order Lepidoptera; family Geometridae; genus Ecliptopera; species Ecliptopera silaceata. Next base: position 2,451,400 of record OW052210.1, read on the forward strand.
ACATAAACAATAAATTTCTGTATTAATTTATGAGATTGGTTCTTTATGTTTGCTGGAAAGGTGCAGATACTATTAGTCCGGTCAATTTAGACATAAAAATAGTGATCAAATACAGAAAATTCCGGCAGAGCCAAATCTTCGTAGAGACCTTAGGTTTACCACAAGGAATAAAGTGTCAAAAGTCCCCATCAATCCCATGTGAGCTTATAGCGTCACGTAGTCTTGTGAGGTGAACCCATATATGAAGTGCTCATATATGGGTGTTACTATGTACATAATGTATTTACAAAAAAAAATATGTAAGTATTCTATCAGCAATCAGTTTCCATAGTACAGCTTTGCTTAGTTTGGGACTAGAGTGTGATGTGTGAAATGTCCGTGAATATGTAATAAAGAAATTAAAAAATATTTTTTTTTTGTCAGATCAGGCGAATCCCTTTATATAATCGTCAGATTAAGAGACAGTACGCTTAGAACATAAAGATGAACTATATATATCTTAATCTGACGCGCTCGAGTATGTCAAATCGGCGATTTTTTTTGCACATTAAAATAATGGCCACGATTTTGCGTCACATCGAAATCGTCAGATTAGTGAACTAGAGCTTTGTTGTGGTGCACTTAACACTCCTTTAAAAAATCTGACGCGCTCGATAACTTTTATTTTTTTTTCATTTTCAACCCATAAGTACAGCCACCCCCACCATGCAAACGATCAGATTAACATAGTACGTTATTAAAACTACGTAGGAAATTGATGGTATCAATATCTGATGCGCTCGAAAATGTCCATGCGGCAGTTTTTTTTACATATTTATAAATCTATAGCCGCTTCCCCCACCGATGAAAGATATATGTTATATAACATTTTTTTCTTCTTATCATCTAAGCTTTGCAACCCAATAGGTCTCCATGACGCTCGAGTAAATCCACATTTAGCATCGTGGGCTCCCCTACTATTAGGGACTTATTCGGGGCCCAACGTCAAAATTTTAGGTTTTTTGGATTTTTCTTGAAAACTGTAAGTTTGATAGACAAAGTGCCTTCGAGCAATGTTGTCGATCTTAAAATTCTCTATAAAAATGGTCCCAATGAATTTTTCTCTAACAAATTTTTTTAAGATTTTTTGTCTAAAAAATCATTGGTACCATTTTTATAGAGAATTTTAAGATCTACAACTTGCTCTAAGGTACTTTTTCGATAAAACTTACCGTTAAAGAGAGCGTGTTGTGTGAAATAACTTAACTCAACTGATCCAAATCAGTGCTAATCGTCGCGTACCCAAGATACTGGCTGCATTGCCGCGCACCCAAGATACTGGCTGCATTGCCGCGCTGAATAGCAATGCTGATACACTACAATTTTTTTTCAGATGCAGGAGTTAGATGGATACCAGCATACTGCGCTCTGAAAGAGCTTAGTGTGTCTGACTGTACCGGGGTCACGGACTTTGGGTTATACGAGCTAGCCAAGTTAGGACAAGCGCTGCGATACCTTTCTGTCGCTAAGTGTACTCAGGTAAGTGAAATAAACATTAAAAATTCTAAATTTTACTACATTGTACAGTAAAATTTCACGGACTTTGGTTTATACGAGCTAGGCAAGTTAGGACACGCGCTGCGATACCTTTCTGTCGCTAAGTGTACTCAGGTAAGTAAAAAAAAACAGTTGAAGTTCTAAATTGTACTGTACAGAGTGTACTTATTTATTTATGCTGGAAGAAAAGTTTGTTCACGTTCTGAAGTTCCGCAAAGAGGTTTTGCTGGGGTATAGTCGGGGCGAAAAGTGACTTATAGTTATTTAATTGTAAGAATATTTATTCACAAACAAAGTTACTCTATTAAAGTAATAGACTTATAAAATACATAAGAAAGAGTTGGCTATCTGCAGACCATTGCAAGTGATCTAAAGAAATAGCTTAACTGATCCAAATTAGTAACAATCAAACGCGTACCCAATGTACTGGCAGCATTGTCGCGCTGAATAGCAATGCTTCTTATTTTGCTCCGTGTCATTAGTACTACTAAACAGCACAACTGGTAGTAAAAATGACACACTTCTGTTTCATTTTTACTACCAGTTTCATGAGTCATGATCCTCTTCATGGTTTTTATAAGAATTCGCTTGCTCTTGAAGAGATTGACCTAGAAAGTATTGTAATGTAATGTAATGTTTTGGTTCAGTCAGTACTTACAAAAATAAAACTGGCTGAGTACGAGTCGGATTTGTGCACGATGAGTACCGTACGTAAAATCACGTTATTTTATGAAACCCTTAATTTTTTTTTTATCATGTTTTTAGTATTTAGTTATTGTTATAGTGGCAACAGAAATACATCATCTGTGAATTTCAATTCTCTACTACCACGGTTTATGAGATACAGCCTCACAGACAGACGAACAGACAGACAGACTTATAGCTATAAGAAATGTACACTGTTCTGAATAAACGATTTTTAATTTTTTATTATTATTATTTTTTTTTTATGTACTAATAGCGAAGTCTAAGTAATAGGTTCTCCGTTTTAACCTTTGGTCACGGAACCCTAAAACAGAATGGAGTCCTGTCAGAAACACTGTATTCTTAAACTGAAATAAGTTTTTGTTCTGGACCACGGGTAGAAATTGTATATATTAATTGCTAAATAAACAATTTAGTATTTTTGTTTTGTCTTTACGTCGTTATTTTTTGTTTTATTTATTTACTGTACCGTTACAGAATATATATTAAATATGACAATGTTTTGAAAATATTGTGTATTTTACCAGTATCAGCATTGCTATTCAGCGCGGCAATGCAGCCAGTGTCTTGGGTACGCTTCCGATTGGATCAGTTGAACTATCTATAGATCGTTTGCAAGGGTCTGTAGATAGCTCAACTGCTTCTTATGTATTTTATATGACAATGTTCATTTTGTGAATACCTACTGTATAATTAGTCGTAAGTTTGTTTGTGAATAAAGTCTATTTTTACCAGTAATATTGTTTTTCTCGATCAGAAATAAATGGGATGTGATCGAAAATAAATGGAATAAGTTTTATGAAGCAGAAATGAATAATTCGCAGATTCGCGTGAAGTTAAATGTCTGGGAAATTAAGCTCGTAAATAGCTTGATAGATCGATCGACGACTGGTTACGAACGGGTAATTCGATTGGAATTTTCGTTTTTCTACGTATTTTTTTTAATCATTTTACTTTTAAAATCAAATATTCAACTTATAATTATGTTCTGTAACAGTAATCTGTGACTTTATTGATGTCATTTGATACTAGTTTTTTTAACTAAACTCCATGCACACGAAAAACGTTGACTTAAACATAGGTGCTAAATGTCTTGAGCGTGGAAATCGCATCTAGAAATTCCGTAACGAAATAACCTAACGAAAATAACCTAATACTCCGACCGGCGGCAAAAAATGCTATGCAATAACTTTACCGCGGCAGTCTCCGAGTGCCACACGTCTCTATATGATTATAATGTATCTGATGATCATTATAATGGATCTAATGTATCTGTACAAACTAATGGGTTTTACATATTGGTAGTGATAAACCATTCTAAAACTGCACGCGCCTCCACCGCGGACACTCACATGCAAAAATGGTTTACACTCACGTGCAAAAATGGTTTACACTCACGTGCAGAAATGGTTTACACTCACGTGCAAAAATGGATTACACTCACGTGCAAAAATGGTATACACTCACGTGCAGAAATGGTTTACACTCACGTGCAAAAATGGATTACACTCACGTGCAAAAATGGTTTACACTCACGTGCAAAAATGGATTACACTCGCGTGCAAAAATGGTTTACACTCGCGTGCAAAAATGGTTTACACTCGCGTGCAAAAATGGATTACACTCACGTGCAAAAATGGTTTTTGTCTTTGGTTGTTCAGTCACCGTCCTTACACAATACCATTTACAATAAAATGGCTAGTAGATACATTAAAGAGATGAGCGAAAAAAGCGCCTACATTTTTATAATGGTTTATGTCTACTATGAGCGGTAATATTCGAAGTTCTATTCGAACTTGGTATCTAATCAAATCAAATCAAATATTTCTTTATTCAATAAAATCACAAGGATCATTTAGAATCGTCTTCGTATGAAGTTGTTATCGTGTTACCAATTGACACGCAAGAAGAAGAAGCGGTAATCACGTGTGAAACTTTTCATCCCGAAGCAAACATATAATTGTATCTTTGTGGAACAAAATAAATTGCATTGAATTGAAACAAATATCAATCTTATCCATCCACAGGTGTCAGATTCGGGTGTGAGAACCCTGGCACGTCGTTGCTACAAGCTGCGGTATCTGAACGCGCGGGGGTGCGGTGCCCTGGGGGATGATGGAGTGGAAGCCGTCGCCAGGGGGTGTTCCCGACTGAGGGCCCTGGACTTGGGGGCTACGGACGTATCTGAGGCTGGCTTACAGGTTAGTTAATTACATTACTTTTGACCCGAGGGCTGGTGAGTATCTGGCCCAGCGTATCAGCATTGCTATTCAGCGCGGCAATGCAGCCAGTATCTTGGGTACGCTTCCGATTGGTTGGAGTTGAACTATCTATAGATCGTTTGCAACGGTCTGATAGCTCAACTGTTTCTTATGTATTTTATATGCCTATGTACATTTTGTAAATACTGTAATAGTCGTAAGTTTGTTTGTGAATAAAGTTTTTTTTAATACCATTATTAAAATATAAAAAAAGGTTAGATAATGAGTTATAAAATATTCAGTTTGGAGATAGGTGTGGCATCTCCTACGTAAAGGGAAGATCTACGCCGAGCGACCTTTGGCTCAGGCTCTGAGGACCAATTGACGAGGTTTTGTGTCGAGGTCTGTGACGAGGAATTAACACAGCTCAGTCACATCAGTCTACCAGAAATGCCACAGACTACCGATGAGTTACAAAGAAACTTGATGTGATTTAAAACCTGGCTGAGACTAAGAGGCTAGAATAAGCCGGTTGATGGTTACAAAAAATATACAAAAAAAAACTTCTTATATATAATATCAGTACAAAGTTATATAATGGACGTAGTTGCTAGGATATTCAAAAAGATTAGTCTTGTCTGATTCTCCGCTTTGTTTAATAAAGTTAATTGGAAATGTTTCGCAGAGCTTAATTGGAATTCTGAGACAATTATATCAGCATTAAAATTATCTTTTTCTTCAAAATTTCTTATTATCATCATTTTAAAAGTTTGATTGTACTGCTAGGCATAAGCCGTACATAGATATTCAACAATTCCAAGTTTCCTATATCAGTTTTTCACCATATTATCATTATCTTCTAAATCAATCTTAGATTCTAGCTAAAGTTGAAAAAAAACAATATATATAATTATTATATCACCAGTCTAGTTCCCGCTTTGCTTAGTTTGAGACTAGAGTGTGATGTGTGAAATGTCCATGAATATTTTTTTATTAAATGCAACTAAAATTTTCTCAATGCTTAATTTAAAGAATATTTTTTGTTATGTACCAAAAAGTTGCGTTGAAAGGCAATAATATTGTTACTACAATATTATTGCCTTTCAAGGCAACTAATAATATTGTTACTATTTATTGTTATTATTGTTATATTGTAATAATATTGTTACTACAATATTATTGCCTTTCAAGGCAACTTTGAGAAAATTTTAATTAGCCCCAGCGTGGTCATGCTCTGCTCTAATCCTAATTTAATCCTAACAATAAATATTTCTGATTTCTGAAGACCTATTATTGTGACCAACGTGATGCAATATATAAATCTATTTATCTTTCCAGATCCTAGCTCGCTGCTGTCCAAACCTCAAGAAATTGGCTCTGAGAGGATGCGAGCTGGTCGGCGATGATGGACTGGAAGCAGTTGCATACTACTGCCGAGGACTTTGCCAGCTGAATATCCAAGACACACCGGTCACGTTACGAGGATACCGAGCAGTCAAGAAGTACTGCAAAAGATGTGTTATTGAGCACACTAATCCTGGCTTTTGCTGATGAGTCCAGGTGGATCCGTAGACTTAAAAACAGGTTCTAGGTATGACTTAAAACGGCTTTTGCTGATAAACCCAGGTGGATATAGATCTGTAGACTTATAAACAGGTGCTAGTTATGACTTGTAACGGCTTTTGCTGATGAGTCCAGGTGGATATAGATCTGTAGACTTATAAACAGGTGCTAGTTATGATTTGTAACGGCTTTTGCTGATGAGTCCAGGTGGATATAGATCTGTAGACCTAAAAACAGGTTCTAGGTATGACTTATAACGGTAGTTGCTGATGAGCCCAGGTGGATCTGTAGACTTAAAAACATGTTCTAGGTAAAACAGGTTCTAGGTATGTCTTATAAAGGCGTCACCGCGCAGAGTATCTCGGATACGATACCGTTACGCGATACGTTTACGATTTTCGCAAAATAGCTTAAACTAGTAAAAGATATTATAACAGATTGTTACATAACACAAGAATAATATCTATGGAGAAACTGTTTCGACATATTATAAAAATATAAAATAAAATACAAAGTTTCACGTCTTGTCAAAGAGAACAGAAGTAAAGAACTATAAAAGGTAAGATAACAAAAACGTTTTTGCGAACAAAAAAGGTTTGTTCCAAAAATCTGTTTAACATTTTTTTATTCAACCTTTCTCACTGTTTTACATAAATGAAAATACTGGACTAAAACACGATGGAAATAAACAATTCGTATTTGAAATAGTACTTGATTTACATATTGTATAGAAACGCCGATCACTGTTCTAAAACAAAGAGGTAGAGGGTTAATAAAAATAAATAAATAATGCTGGACAATCCACACAACATCATCTAGAACCAAGCTAAGCAGAGCTTGTGTTATGGGTACTAGAAGACTGACATACTTAATACAATACGTTATTGTCCAGAATTATTTATTTAAATACTTAAATATATGACAAAACAGTACTTATAATACAAGCGTAAACTGAAAAAAATATTCTAAAATAGACTTTATAGGAAAGTAATTTTCTGCTCAAAATGTTTCTGAAACAAAAGCATTTGCACAAAAATCTCAAGAATATCGTAAACCATAAAATTGAGTTTTATTAAGACAAGTTTATTTTAACTGTAGCGATAAACGTTGAGATCCTATTTCTGAGACTCTACCTGCTGTTTTACGATTATGTACCCTGTCTGTGAAAAAAAAGGCTTCAATTTCATTGCAGACATTAAAAAAAGATAGGAATTGGTATTACCTTTTTTTTATAATTATTTAAGTAACACACCTTTCTTGTTCTAAGATCACGCTATACATTTTTATACATCTATTACAGCTTACACAGTAATCTGAGCCATTTGAAAAACTATCGCGCGCCAATTCAATCTTGTCTGTGAATTGTTTTTTTTTTATTCTGGTTCGCGCAACTTATGCATTTGCCATCTGTCAAAAGTTGCAGATTCATCGTCGAATTTCAAATACGTGATGTGTTCGAAATACAAAACGCTTTGACGTTTTTACGTCAATCTTGTCCTTGTCACATTTATACGATCACGCATAATTGTAACGATCGTAAAAGTACACTGCGCGGTGACGCTGAAACGTTCCTCAGTGAATCTGACGCTGACGCGCAATGTAATTTAAATACACTGTATCTCAATTACGCTATTTAATACGTTTACGATTGTTACAAGTGATCGAGCCTGCGACCCAGTTCTGTTTGGGTATTACAGAAAAATATCGGTTAATAGCCGATAAAAATACATCATTGAATTGCTGATATTTAGATTGAAATAACATTGTTATTATTTGTATATTCGTAACACTCGGTAGTGTAAATAACACGTGTAAATACAATTAAGTACTAGTTTGTTGAATTTTTTTTGACAATTTGTTCGGAAAACTTTTGACAGGCGTCACAGCTCCGTTGGTAGCTCTGCGTTCAATGCTGTGGGTCGTGGGTTCGATCCCCACCCAGAACAAATGTTTCCCCACCCAGAGTTTGTGTAATGAACATAAATATTTTTTCCTGTGTCTGGGTGTCACTATGTATGCTATGTATAGTTATTACTTAGCTTAGTTTTATTTAAAAAAAATTTAAATAATTAAATTGTTGAAGGATAATTAAGATAATATTTAGTAAATGTACAAATTGTAAATTTTTAATAAATTTGTATTAAGATTGCTTTTATTTTATTTATTGTGCCATTAATTTGTAAATAGTTTTTCGCTGTTAGTTGTATTAATTAATTCTAATAGATCACGTTGTTTTAAAGTAAGCAAATTTTGATACAAATGAAATTATTTAAACAGCAAAACTATAATATATTAATTACTTAAATTATAATTAATGTGTCTTTTTTAATTATAACTTTCATTTCACTTAAGAATTGTACCTAGTGTAGAATCTATTGTGAATTCTATAAAAAAAACTTTCAAGCAACATTATCTGGTAAGATTTGTTTGTTTTATATCTAGTAAAGTTTAGTTATAGTTTATAAATATGTAATTAATTAATTAATTACGTGAAATATCTTCAAAAGATATTTTCCATAATGTTCAATAGACGCCATTGTTGATATTTTTTTATAAATAAATATTATTTTTAATGGTTACGTTGGTTTTATTACAAATCTGTTAAATCCACCTGTACAACGTTGCACCTCATCAACGCCTCAAATGAAGGAATAGAAGTGGCTAAGTTTTATTCGAACTTGGTTTGAAGTTGTTGTCGTTGTTTGATACTGATAACAACATTGCTCTAAAGTACTTTGTCTATAAAACTTACCGTTTTCGAGAAAAATCCAAAAAACCTGAAATTTTGACGTTGGTCCCCGAATAAGTCCCTAAGCTCACATGGGATTGATGGGGACTTTTGACACTTTATTCCTTGTGGTAAACCTACGAAGATTTGGCTCTATCGGAATTTTCTTTATTTGATCACTATTTTGATGTCTGAATTGACCGGACTATGACATATGATATGATATTGACACGTAAGAAGAAGAAGAAGTACAACAAATCTGTTTATTTAATTAAGTAGTTTAAAACAGGTCATCCAAGCGGGTTATTTTTAAAACAATTGCACTACCTTACAACACGTCCTTTGAGAACGTGTCATCCTTAACGTGTACCTTCTTTACTACCCAAGAGTAGACAAAGTTCCCTACTGGGTACTACCGCGGTAGGACTAATGGGAACGATTTAATCTAACATAGTCCAATTAGTATCTGAAGAGGACGGGACGTGCCACTGAATTTATTTCGCGGATTCATAAAAAGTGTAGTAATTACGAAAAAAAAATTTTTTTTTAAAAAATATTAGTGAGCTTACTAATTTTAGTAAACTGTGTATTTACATAAATCTAAAGAAGAAAGTGAAACGGTCAAGTTATATAATAATTTCCGATTGGTACTGATTTGGATCAGTTGAACTATCTATAGATCGTTTGCAACGGTCTGTGGATAACTCAACTGTTTCTTATGTATTTTATATGCCTATGTACATTTTTGAATACTGAAATAGTCGTTAGTTTGTTTGTGAATAAAGTTTCTTTACATCTAAAGAGGATAATCAAACGGTTAAGTTATATACTTAAGATTTTTTTTTCTCTAACCTATGTCGTCCCATTTTATTTTTATAATTTCTATTATGAAAATAAATGTAATTAAGTACATATTACTACACTTTTTTTTCCAAAAATGTTCTGAATGTTGTTTTTAGCGTTTCCGGTCAGAGGTCGGTTTGAATGAGGCAATCTGAGGAAATTCCTAGGATTGGTCGATAGTGATGGGAACATTTTTTGCGGTTTTTTTATTATATGGGGATAATAGCAGTACCTACAATATAAATAAATAAATAATAAATAATGCTGGACAATCCACACAACATCATCTAGCCCCAAGCTAAGCAGAGCTTGTGTTATGGGTACTAGAAGACTGATATACATAATACAATACAATACATAGATAGATATTTTTATTATACATATAAAATACCCAGAACACCCGGAATAAATATTTGCAGATCGTACAAACATTTATCCCAAGACGGGAATCGAACCCGCAACCTTCCGTGTCGCAGGCGGACCTTCGCCCACCGCGCCACATCGGTCGTCTGCAATATACAAACAGAATATACAGGGTGGCGCAAAAGAAATGACCCTATTTGGTTCAGCTATAACTTTTTTTCTAAATTAGAAAAATAAATTTAGGTTTTTTTAAATGTATATTTGGTTCATTAAATTTTGTACCATTAGGATTTTAAAATTATGTCTTTTAAATAGTGACCTCCAGAGTTGATGCAAGCTTGAGCCCTTTTTATGACATTTTGCATAACTTGCCGTAACACTTCCTGCGATATGTTCCTTTTTTCTTGATGAATGATTTCTTTTAGAGTTGCGATATTCTGTGGCTTGTTCACATACACCCGAGATTTCAAAAAACCCCTAAAAAAGAAGTCTGGACTGGTCAGATCGGGTGATCTTGCAGGCCAAGGCAAATCGCCAAAACGAGAGATAACTCGGCCTGGAAAAGCGTCCCTAACTAAGTCCATAGTGTCGCGCGCTGTGTGTGCCGTTGCGCCGTCTTGTTGAAACCAGATGTGGTCCAGCCTCAATTCGTCCAAACTGGGTATCAAAAACTCACGTAACATGGTTCTGTAGCGTTCTCCAGTGACGCAATTGCGTGGCACGTTGCCTCGTTGATTTTTTTGGACACTCTTCCACATATTCGCGCACAGCATCGATATTTTCAGCTGAACGGCCTGTTCTTGGTCTCCCAGACTTAGGTCTATCCAATGTTGAATCCGAATTGAGCGACCAATCGGTGCCGGACGGTGGGGAAATCGTTGACGAAATTCACGTTGTGTTTTTATCACTGATGAATTATTCCGTAAGAACATTGACACGATTATTTCACGTTCTTGAGGAGTAAAACGGTCCATGTTTATTTTCAGTGTATTTTACATTTGTTCACTACACAATTTTCAACAATAGAATGACAGGAAATGTCATATAAAAAAATAAACAGTGTTTTCTTTAGTGCCCTTACTTTTGCGCCACCCGTTATTATATAAGTAAAATATCAGTGTACCAAAAACGTTTGTTCTCGGTGGGTATCGAACCCACGATCATAGATATAGACCATAGATATAGATGATAGATTAGCATAGATAGACGGTAGAGCTACTACTATCTAAGCTGTAATGACTATCAATCTTAGACAAAGATTATCTCTCATGCAACGCCTCTAAAACGTTGCTGTAAAATCGCACAGCACATTCCATATAAAAATTTTAGTGCCATACGTTTATATTATTTAAAATGTCTATATTTAATTAATCTACTATATAAAAATAAGTCGGGTTTTCCTTCCTGACGATATAACTCCAGAACGCACGAACCGATTTCCACGGTTTTGCATTCGTTAAAAAGGTCTCGGGCTCCGTGAGGTTTATAGCAAAGAAAATTCAGGAAAATGTTCAACAGAAAAGCGGAAAAGCGGGAAAATATCCCGTGCGAAGCCGGGACGGGCCGCTTGTTTATTTATAAAACTCGAAAACAAATGACAATATTTATCATCACACAAATGCTTATTATTGTGAGAATCGAACCCACGACAAAGCAGTTATAGCCCTGTGACGTCATAAAACCCAGTAGCCACCAAAAGTTACAACAAACGTTCAGTAAAACCACAAAAGGACTTTTAAACAAAACCACAACCACGGACATCCCTATATAATGTTATCTTAGGCCTAGAATGGCACGTAATGAGGCTCCTATACAAGCTAACATAAGGCGTATACACACTAGCGACACCTACACGATGCCACTGAGGCCTAATAGCATTTATTTTTTATTCTTATTTATTTTATTTATATATGTGTGGTATGGGTGTATGTGTAGATCTCATTTACCATTTGTACCACTATTACAGTATTTACAATATGTTAAGTATGTACATAGGCACATAAAATACATTAGAAACAGTTGAGCTATCTACAGATCGTTTGCAACGGTCTGTAGATAGCTCAACTGTATATATCTTGGTCTTTATATCTGTAATATGTTACTATAATATCTATCTCTTTACTGCTTTGTTTATTATTATTATTATTCAGCCACTGCAGGGTAAAGGTCTCCCCTCCCTCCTTCCACTCTTCGTGATTTAACGCAGTGACGGGCCACGTGCTTAAATGCGAATCCAGATCGTCCCGCCATCTCATCCTGGGTCTTCCACGTCGTCGCCTTGCATCTCGAGGGATCCACTCTGTGGTTTACTTCGCCCACAAGTCATCGCGCATGCCACAGATGTATACGTCCCAATTCCACTTTATTACTGTAAAAAAATATCCAAATTGTACGTTTGCTCTTCATAATGAACAGTGTGAGTACAGTTTTAGTCGATGGCCTGTGGGATTCTGAGGGCTTGGGAGGGCTTTAGCTTTTATAAAAACGAATTGGGAGTTTACTTTTATAAAATGATCTTTGTTATCAGCCTATTTTTCAGGGATCAAGAATATTAAAGAGAAAAAAGTTTAAAAACCACGTTCTTGCTCAGACTTGGCTTAGACTTAGCTTACGATTTGAATAAAAAAATTACCAGAGTTTTGCATTATTCAAGATTTATTCATCGTCTGTGAACTGTCTTGTAATTATGGGCATCCTATGTTTGCCCTAAAATAAGGTCGATGTCTTAACCTGGGGTGTGTGTAAACTTTTACGAAAGTTAGAGCGTTTTCACATTATCCGATCCGATATCGGTGTCGGACGCCGATCCGATATCCTTGCTTGGTTTGGGACGCAGTCCCAAACGAAATGTTCATGAATATTTATAAAAAAAAAACAATAACTTACATTATCTATTTATCTAGCAATAAATATTTTTTTAATAGAAAATAATCCGCCCAGAGCAAAATGTTTGTGTGATGAACATCTAACATAAACAACATAACATAACATAACATGAACATCCCAGTACCTTAAAAGTAAATTTTCCTTTCTCTCTGATTCCCACAGTCGCATCCTGAGATCTTCGAACAATCTCGTCTTGGCAACTCCTAAGCATTCTACATCTTTCCGTGGTAACTCATTTGAGGTGGCAGCTGTGGGGCTTTGGAACGCACTTCCTGGCAATTTGCAAAGTGCTCCGAATAAGTTAATCTTTAAGCGTTTGGTTCATGAACACTTCTTTAAACAGACCGCATCTAGCCATGACTATTAATCATACCTTATTAAACATATTGTAACCTGATTTTTCTGTAAGTAAGTATCCTTCCTTAAGTTACTGTTTATTTGTACATTTGTATTAAGTTAGCACGCCAACCATTTTCTCGACCTTTAAGGTCGGCAGGCAGAAAATGCTTATAGCATTAAGCCCACCTTTTGTACATTACATTTATTGTGCAATAAAGTGTTAAATAAATAAATAAATAAAACATAAATAAAATATTTGTTCTGTGTCTGGGTGTTACTATGTATGTATTTACAAAAAAAAGTACATTATGTATTCTATCAGCAATCTAGTTCTCATAGTAGATACTAATTTTGTTAATTTGGGACTACAGTGTCATGTGTGAAATGTCCGTAAATTACTAATATTTATATACTTATTCATGAAATAATACTGTAAATTGAAAGTGACTTTTACAAATAACTTAACTCAATTCAAATCAATGCTTGTATTAATCAATATTAAGGTTTACACATTAGTTTCCGGGAACCTTAACATTATTAGTAAGTGTGTTGAATTTCGATTGAAAGGCTGTTTGAATAGTTTCTGGAGGACAAGAAATCCTTTGAGATTCAAAATTACTTCTCGAAACGTGCCACTACTGCTAAGAGTCTATTTAAATAAATAATCATCATCATCTAACGACCGATGCGGCGCGGTGGCGAAGGTCCGCCTGCCACGCGGAGGTTGCGGGTTCGATTCCCGCCTTGGGATAAATGTTTGTACGATCTGCAAATATTTATTCCGGGTGTTCTGGGTATTTTATATGTATTATAAAAAAATATCTATGAATGTATTGTATTAAGTATGTCAGTCTTATAATCCACACAACATCATCTAGCCCCAACCTAAGCAGAGCTTGTGTTATGTTTAATACAATACATACATTACATTGATATTTTTATTATACATATAAAATACCCAGAACCCGGAATAAATATTTGCAGATCGTACAAACATTTATCCCAAAGCCGGAATCGAAGCCGCCTAAATGATAATACATACTTTGACATTATTGGCGACACTATTATTGTTTCTCGACTATCATTAGATTGCCAATTAGAATAACCGATCTCAAAGCACAAAGAGGTTCAGTCCTCTTTGTGTGACATTCTGATAGGATCGAGGTCGGATGAACACAGATGCTATCTAACTTAATTACGGTGATACCTCTCCCTCTAGCGGGAAATACAATTTTTTAGGGTTTTCTTCTTTGTTGCGGCTGAACTGTTATATTTTTAAATAGTTTAAGCTATTTTGCGAACATAAACAATAATTTTCTGTGTAACCCTGTATCAATTTTTGAGATTGGTCTTACTTAATTAAATTTCTGTACAAAACCGTTAAATAATAAGTACCAATAACCAATCTCAAAAATTGATACAGGGTTACACAGAAAATTATTGTTTATGTTCGCAAAATAGCAGCCGCAATAAAAAAAATCTTAAAAAAATTGAATTTCCCGCAAGACCGAGAGGTATCACCTTAATTAAGCAAAATCTGGGAAGTCTGATTTTCTCGTGAAACGTGTGGAACTCAGAAAAAGGATTGTTGTGTGGAATACTAAAACGGCGAAGGAAATGAGGAAATCCCAGAAGTACATGCCTTTTGGCTATAAAGTTTTAACACATCTTATAGATCTGCACCGTTTTGTACGGTGAAAACATCGCGAACAACTCTCTTATTATATCACTAACGGCCGATTTCTGGAAACCCAAATCACGATTGATCCGAGTTTGACACATACTAATTATTAGATTTTTTCGTTGATCATCGTTCGAGAAACCGGCCGTAGGTGTTCTATCATCATCATCATCAACCTATATCAGTCCACTTTATTCCATTTTATTATAGAATGTTTTCTTTTTTTTTGGTAATACTAACATAGACTACATTGTAATACCCTATCATAACAAACATCATAATTTTCGGTGGGGATCGAACCCCAGACCCAGCATAGGAATCAGAGAGCATAGGAATCAGAGTTTTAACCAACAGAGCTGTCTGTCCATATTTTAAAAGTTCGTAAATTATTTCATTCATTATTCAATTCGGTTAAATATTCGGATGAATAAAAGCACTTATAAAGTTAATAAAGTAATTAAGAGACAGTATTTAATTAATTCTACCATATCTGACACTTTAGATAGCGATATCCCCAACTGATATCGCAATAAATTAATTTAGTTAGTGAATTAATTATGGAAAGCAATATTGGTTTATTTTTATGCAATATTAGAATCTATACCTAAAAACAAAAAAAAGCCAGTATCTTGGGTACACTTCCGATTGGTACTGATTTGGATCAGTTGAACTATCTATAGATCGTTTGCAACGGTCTGTCGATAGCTCAACTGTGTCTTATGTATTTTGTATTCCTATGTACATTTTTTAAATATTGTACCTAATAGTCGTAAGTTTTTTTGTGAATAAAGTATTATCAGAAATAAATAAATAATTATTTTTAAATATGTATATTAAATTGCTTAAAATCGTGTCTAGTGCCAATTAATAAACACTATTTTACAAAAACGTATTAAAATTCTATTTCAACAAACAATAAGCAACCATTTCACAAAAGCACTTGAAAGTAAAAAGGATTTTAATGAACTTGAATAATTTACACAAAAGCTTTCCAAAATGAATTGTAAATAATAAACATTTCATGTTTCCAATTTACCTGAGAAACCTCAGGTAGGTACTTCAATTATACATAATATATATATATATATATATATATATAGATATACACTTACGGTCTATCTTATAAAAAGTTAGCGCAACCTTGAAGTATTGATTACCATTCGTAATGAAGACTTAAAGTCAACGCTAACTTTTTATAAGATAGATCTATACAGCGTCCTGTTTCGGCACATGAATAATAACCTCTAAAGCTCTTGAGCCTAGATCTGCAAATATTTGTTATGTCAGTCTTCTAGTTCCCATAACACAAGCTCTGCTTATCTTGGGGCTAGATGATGTTGTGTGGATTGTCCAGCATTATATTTATTAATAGTTTATAGTCTATACTCGGTATAAATTAATTATTTACTTATAATTAGTAAAACCGGTATCTTTGTTCGAATAAAAATGCCAGATAATGGAAGTGAAGTGCTCAACAAACACTTGTAACTAAACGTTTTCAAAATTCTGTTGATAATATTATTACGTCCGTAATCACGAATTTTATTTACCGTAGACAGTATTTTAGTAGAGTTACAGTTAACCAAGGCTTATTTCCTATGTGTGGCGCCAATTCCATAGTCATTTTTTATTTAATTTATTAAGCATGTGGAAGGGTTTGGGGGAGGCCTTTGTCCAGCATTGGACGATTTAGGATAACATAAAAAAATAAATAAAAAAAATAGCATGATGAATTTGATTAAGTAAGAAGGACCAAGCAGATGGCCCACCCGATAGTGGGTTGTAACCTATTCCAAAACAATGTATTGTCATTGAGCACGTCCATAAAGGACGTACCTTGTAAGGCATCTCTGAGACGAAACAAAAATGTCAAATTAGTAATTTAAGGTGTTTTTGTTGAACGAATGGAAATATTAAAAAAGACGTGTGGCACTCAAGGACTGCCGCGGCATAGCATTTTTTGCTGGATTACGCATGCGCAGTGTTAGGTTATTTCGTTATGGAATTTCTGGATTCGGTTTCCACGCTCAAGGCCCACCATAGAAGCTATGCAATAGCTTAAAAATATATTAGCCGCAAAATGTGGTTAGTTAGGTTTTAGAAAATCACGGAGCCAATATCAGAATAGGTACACTGAAAACGTTTTAAATGACAAAAATCATGAATGGTAGCGACCGTTATATGAATGTATCCGTATTTCAAAAAATTAAACGTTAAATTTCACAGTAAAATCTTCCCAAACGGTTAAATTACGTCTTACATAATACCTATTCTTTAACAGCTACCAAATCTGTGCCAAGCAATCCAGTTATTAAAATAAGTATCATCGGTATAATCCTGATAAGGGTGGCAAGTCGCGTCAGTTGCTTCGCGACATCCGAAGAGGAATGACGTGTTTTTCCCGCTCCTGTTTCTCGCGCGCGAAAAGTTACCGATCGACGTTCAGTTGTTTTGTTTTCCGAGTGCAATGTAAATGTTAACAAGTTCGAACAGTTTGTTGAAAGGTGAGATCGATATTCATTTGGGTTGTTTAAGTGTGGCCACTGTTAATAGCACAGTTGTTTTTACCAGCGGATTTTTTGTGAAAATCAGACGGATGGCCCACCTGACGTTGAGTAACATCTACCCATAACAATGTTTTATCTTGTATTTTGACGTAATAATGTTAAACCTCATCCACCTCTAACTACGACTTCTACCTTTAAAAATGTTTTATACAAATATATTAACAATATTAAATTTTCGGTCAGTTTTAGACATCTGTAGAAAATAGTACTCAATACTCAATTTATTTATGCTCTCATATTTTAAGACTAGGTGTTACAGTAGATATGATTTGGTTACAACATATGAACCCTGTTTGAGAACACTACAATATTAAAGGATGGTAGGCAAACCGAGGTTTGTTTATAAAATATTATTGATTAAATTAGATAAGGTATGTCGTCCTTATATAACTAGATTATTTATACAAGCGTTGTCAAGCGCTACCTATTTTTTTTTCTGGGGCACGAAATATCTTGATATTATGTTCAAATCTAACGTGTAAAGTCTCACTGCGCGTCGACGCCATCTCAACTGCCGGACATTACAACGTCACCACGCAGTGTATATCAAAGCTACTGTTACGATACGTTGACGATATAATCTTGTACATTCTTGTTAGTCTACATCAAAGCATTAGCCTTTCAAATATTTGACATAATCTACTTAATGAGTATTATTCTGTGCACGGAATGTGCTTACGATCTAGGCGTAGCTGGCGACTAGTCGGCGCGGCTGACCCGACGGTGTAGATGCGGGTTCGAATCCCGCAGACGTTTTTGTTTGAACTTGAAATATGATTTTTAGAAACAAATATCAAGCCCCAAGGTACGGCAAAATTTGTATATGAGAACATTTTTTTAATACACATTACAAGCAACAATCGAACATCAAGGTATTTTTAATAACTTCAAAGCCCCTTCGAAAAAAATCTCACTCGCTCATAGACATTTAAAATTTGCCATTTTAATTCTTTTTTTAAGGAAATTTATGGCAGAAAATTTCAAAATTTTAAAGGTTTACGTGTAGTTTTTTAGTATCAAGTATCAGCAGTTAAGTAATCATGATAAGTGATTGTAATTTTGTTATGAATATACATGACTGGCAATAATAAAAATATTAAAATTATGAAAGTAACATTTTCACGTATCTATTTTGATATATTTATCGCAATTATCATTTGTTATCCGAAAACAATATCGGAATACGTCGCGTCTTGTCTTGAGTGTTGATAACACTGACTATTTACACACTGGTTAGTTGTTCTTGACCGACTGCAGAATAGGAAGTTATCAATTCGAACTAAGTATGTTTTTTGAGTGTGACTTGATTACTTCGTCAGTTTAGAACCGATTTTGATCATTTACGGCCGGTTTCTGGAAACCCAAATCACGATTGATCCGAGTTTGACACATAGTAATTATTTGATTTTTTAGTTGGTCATCTTACGAGAAACCGGCCGTAAATATACCATATTTATACAATCTTCAGAGGTATAAATTTAATAAAATTCTATAACAGTGGTTCCAAGCTTTGTACGAGAGGAATATTTATACAAACATTTTTGTTTTTTGGGAATTGAATCTACGACCCACACGGTAAACAAAGACAACACCGACAGAGGCTACAGCATGGAAAACAGAGCAAACACCTGCTGTTCTGTAGCCTTTTTTAAAATTTATTTACTAACTTAAATTAAAGCCTTTGGTTTGCAGCTTGCAAGAATTATACCTTAAAACTTGCTATTTAAGACCAGAGTAGTAAAAAAATACTAAAACTTCCACTTCTTTATTTATGAGCGCGACAGTACATTCTTCTTTACTCAGTAAACAGCTGCTACGAGTTTCACAAGTACCTCTACGGATCTTGTAGCAAGCTACGACGCGTAGCAAAGTATGTAATCATCATCATCATCATATTTTTAATTATTGTTATATTTCTGGGTATATTTTTGTGTTTCTATTTTATATTGCTTTTTGTGTGTTATGTATTAAATAAGTTAATGTATATATATATATAATTATATATCTATATCACATTGAAAGATTTATGAAATAACTAAGTATGCAATGAATTTTTAATATAATGCCAAGCTTTTCAGAGAGAAGATGTACAGGATGATTTATTATGATATCTAAAACAAATAATGTTTTTTTTAAACGAGTGCATGATTCCTTAAGGCTTTCCCTAGAAACCACCCTGTATATCTCCCCTTTCTGAACAGCTTGACATTATATTATGATAACTAGGGTTAGTAAACAATAATATTACTGAAGCAATTCCAGTTCTTTCATAGACCTAACGAGGGTATTCAAGGGGTTGTAAGCCAAACAAATTGTATGGTTTCTATACTAAGTAGTATGTTTATTATATTAGGTATTAGAATTAAATTAAGATTATGTTATAATATTAAGTTATAACATAAAATAATGCAGCCAGTGTCTTGGGTACGCTTCCGATTGGTACTGATTTGGATCAGTTGAACTATCTATAGATCGTTTGCAACGGTCTGTAGATAGCTCAACTGTTTCTTATGTATTTTATATAACAATGTACATTTTGTAAATACTGTATAGTCGTAAGTTTGTTTGTGAATAAAGTTTAATAGTAACATAAATAAATATACTATTTATATTCTGTTTATATACGATATTCTTTAAATTAGATTTATTTATACCATTTTACTGAAGCAATTTCAGTTCATTCATAGACCTAACGAGGGTATTCAAGGGGTTGTAAGCCATACAAATTGTATGGTTTCTATACTAAGTAGTATGTTTATTATATTATTTGAATTAAATTAAGATTATGTGTAATTTTATTTACACCAAAGTTATAACATAAATAAAATATTCAAAGTCAAAGTCAAAAATTACTTTATTCAGTAAAATCACAAGGATCATTTAGAATCGTCTTACATACTAGGTGATTCTAGGTGCCAGTTCCACGCGACCAGAGCCTAGAAGAACGGGCAAGAAACTTACGGCCTGGTTCCTACCGTTTTTTTATATGATCCTTCTTACAAAGAATTACAATTAAACTAAATTAAGTACTAAAAGTTTCAGTGCTATTCTATTTATATTCTGTTTATATACGATATTCTTTAAATTAGATTTATTTATACCATTTAAGCAGAAATATAACTGTACTTATTTCTTATCGTACTTGCCAGAAGCTGTAAGAGCTTACAGAGTGGGGCCTGGTGACCTGTAATACAGATTTTTATTAATCTACGTCAGGCACCAGTCTTTAACAAAGTTGGTCTCAAACTCTTTATTGTCATTTGTTGGAACTGTTTTAACTTTGTGGGT
The DNA here is from genome assembly GCA_932527185.1 of Ecliptopera silaceata. Taxonomy (NCBI): domain Eukaryota; kingdom Metazoa; phylum Arthropoda; class Insecta; order Lepidoptera; family Geometridae; genus Ecliptopera; species Ecliptopera silaceata. The sequence goes on from OW052210.1 coordinate 2,472,100, forward strand.
GAAAAATAAATGACTTTTTATTTTTTTATTTATTGAATTATTTTGTAGTAAATTATTTGTAATTATTCATGGACATAATCACACATCGCGCTCTAGTCCCAGACTAAGCAAAGCTTGTTCTATGGGAACTAGATTGCTGATAGAATACTTATACATATTTTTTGTAAATACATACATAGAATACATAGTTACACCCTGACACAGAACATATATTTATGTTTATTGCGCAATTATTTGTTCTGGATGGGAATCGAACCAACAACCCACAGTTTGGAAGGCAGAGCTACTTCTAACTTAGCTGTGACGCCTCTCAAAGTAAAATAATGAAATTGACTGATTCACTATTGATTTTGCGATAGCAAATCGGTATTTCCAAGTGTCTACAAAATATGACGTTTCTTAATTACAATCGTTATCAAATTAATCAGACCTTATCAAAATTATAGCCCAAAATAGTTCGGAAAGTTCCAATTGTAGATATGAATAATTCGGTTGGCAAAGATAAGAAAAACGTCGGTATTTAAAAATTTTAATAACATCCTTATAATTATCAGCAGGATTCGAACCAGCGACTTTCATACTATCACAAACGTGAATATGTGCGGCAGATTTTTTATTTTTTTTATTTTTCATAATGTCTTCTTCTTCTTTTTTATGTGGCTTGTGCCCGTCAATACGACATGCAATTAGCATTATATAAATATAATATATTGTATATAAATTATTCAGTCAGGATAATCGTCCAAGTAGGGTGTCATTCATTACTAATATATATTGTTCTATTTATTTATTTATTAGTGAGCCAATGTGGCCTTATGTCAAAAATCGTAACAATAGTAAACAAAGTTTAATTTACATTGCACGTCAACATCAGATCGACCTTCAAACGTTGCCACGTCACCACGCAGTGTGTCGATATTACGATAAGTTTACGATTGTCTCATTTATTTCGGGTGTTCCGAGTATTTTATATGTAAAAAATATCTATCTATGTAATGTATTGTATTAAGTATGTCAGTCTTCTAGTACCCATAACACAAGCTCTGCTTAGCTTGGGGCTAGATGATGTTGTGTGGATTGTCCAGCATTATTTATTTATTTATTTATTTTATTCGTGATCGCCATTTAGGCTTCTGGATAATACTAGTTCCCATACTATTTGCCGAGACCCAAAAATAGACTTTAAAAACAACTTTATAATTAAATATTTGCTTTCATTTATTAACAAAATGGATGCAATCAATATTTATTTACGCTTCAAACACGGCTATGGATTGTTTACTTAACAAACATGATTTACATCAAACAAGTAGTATTTCGTATAAATAGTATTTTATAACTGGTTTGTTATAAACTCGTTTTTTGACCGACCAAAAGACGGAGAAGAAGAGAACCTAATTCGTTTTTACGCGCGAAGCATATGTTTTTTTTGAAGTGAAAACTTCTTTAGCGGCGCTGGGTGGGTAAAAACTTTCAAACTCGCGTCAGGGTCACGTGACGTCGAAAAAGCGTAAGATCCTATTTAATTTTTATACATTGCTCGTAAAACAAGAGACGACAAAAGAACACACTTGCGGTCACGCGACGTATGACTCAAACAATTAAATAGTGTTGTGGCGACATCGTACAAGGCGAGTACAAGGCGCTGCCAACACGCGGTGCGGTGCGGAGCGCGGGGGCGGAGGACCGAGGAGCGGCACTCGCGCGCCGGCAGCCGACAGACGCTCTGAGCACCCTCGCACGGGAAACACGTATCGCTCGCCGCGCGCGCATAACCAGATAGACGCTATTATATCGTACGAATCGTTTCGCCTAACTTGTATTTAACTGTATCGCTTCCATCTTATTGAAGTGAAAACTCAGTCAGGGTCACGTGACTCGTGACGTTCATCGAACGTGACGTTCATCATTCGTTGTCTTCGTCGTTGTGTCAATGTCAATGACATGACACAATCACAATGACACAGACACATTCGCGCTTGCGCGAATTTGTCTGTGTCAGTGTGTCTTCGTTGTCTTCGTCGTTGTGTCACATTCGCGCTTGCGCGAATGTGACACAATCACAATGACACAGACACATTCGCGCTTGCGCGAATGTGTCTGTGTCATTGTGATTGTCATTGTCATTGTCATTGTCGTTGTGTCGACATGACACAATCACAATGACACAGACACATTCGCGCTTGCGCGAATGTGTCTGTGTCATTGTGATTGTCATTGTCATTATGACGACTGTGGTTATATTTTTGAAGTGAAAACTTAAAAGTGAAAACACATTCGCGCTTGCGCGAATGTGTCTGTGTCATTGTGATTGTCATTGTCATTATGACGACTGTGGTTATATTTTTGAAGTGAAAACTTAAAAGTGAAAACACAACGTTAATATTGAAGTTTTCACTTCTGCCGGCACTCCCGGAGTGCTACCATTTTTTATGACTGTGTGATCACGAATAACTTTTTACAGAGTAGTCTGATTTTGATAATTACAGTTTTATTGATAAGGGTATACTCTGAGAGTGGTCCCATTTCCATGTAAATTTGAAAGGACAAATCCAACCCTAGGGGAAGGAAGACAGGGGATGATTTCTTGATCACCCACTCTGACGTGTTGACTTGAGATACGCCATTTTTTCGTTGGTAATAATCTGGTGTATCTGGCTAAAATCTAGCCTACTAATAAACTTAGACAAAACTGACTTAACCAAACTTAGTTAATATTAAATTTGAAATAAGCTCTCGAAAAAATAAACAAAAAGATACAGCTTTTTTAATCGGAAGAATCTTTCCATAAATTAGTAAGTTAACATTTGTTTATATTATACTAGCTGACACGTGCCCACTTCGTTGGGTAATTTTTTTTTTAAATATAAAAGTAGGACTGCTGTCGTTGACTTTTTTGTAGGCATTATCAAGCTCCACATTTATTCTCTAGATCACAAAAATATATCATAGTTAAGGCAGAGTTCGTAAAAAACGCTTTCATTCGACCGTCTTTTCTCCGATTCACTTTGCAAAACGGACTACCACGTAAATGCCTTTTTATTTTTCGGTATTTTTATATAGCCTATGACACTCAGCAATAATGTAACTTTCGATTGGTGAAAGAATTTTTAAAATCGGTTCAGTAGATCCCGAGATTACCTCTTACAATTTAACAAATATACAAACTTTTCCTCGTTATAATTATTAAGTATAGATTATTATAAGTATAGATTAGCCCCCTATCTTATAAAAAGTAAGCGTTGACTTTAAGTGATCATTACGTATGGTAATTAGTACTTCAAGTCTGCGCTAACTTTTTATTAAATAGACCGTAAGTATATATTTTATATAAATATTATTCAAAACAAACCATCTAAGTAAATTATGTTTTTGTATGAGACTATGAGGCGCCCCCTTGATTATATTTAACATTTTGTTTTTAAATATCTATTCATCATTTATGCGGTAATCGGGTACGCATCCCTAAATAACTTAATATGCTAACTCAATTTATCGAAACTATTGCTAGATACCGACCGACTTATAACACATTGCCAAAACGCACCGATAGCGCGATCTAGGATACGTGCACAGTAGCGCCATCTAGTGGTAAACACAACAAATTTCAAACTTTACTCGATTTGAGTATTCAAGTACGACGACCGACGACGGCGCGATGGCTTATTTCATGTATAAGTTTGGTGTTTCTATACCGATTTCTATGATTCTTTTTTTATTGAATAGGTAATTATATTATTTTTTTTAAATTAGGGATTTGTGAGAGTATTATAAACATATTAACTCTTAGTAAACAAATATAATCAGAATGCTCCGAACTGCTAAGCTATCAAGAGTTACACGTGTTATTGTGAGACAACCATAAAAGATAGACATAAGCTGTAAAGGAATATTTTTTAGACAATTTTATGTAGAATATTTTCGTCATACATGATTTCTATGTAACTTTAACCATTAACGCTGCACACGCGACGGAAAAAATGGAGTAACTTCTCCCGTTTTCCCAACATTTCCCTTCACTACTCTGCTCGTATTGATTGTAGCGTGATGAAAAGTATCCTATAACCTGCCCAGGAGTATGAAGAATAATTGTACCAAGTTTCGTTAAAATCCGTCGAGTAGTTTTTGTTTCTATAAGGAACATACAGACAGACAGACAGACAGACAGACAGACAGACAGACAGACAGACAAAAAATTTACTGATTGCATTTTTGGCATCAGTATCGATCACTAATCACCCCCTGATAGTTATTTTTAAAATATATTTAATGTACAGAATTGACCTCTCTACAGTTTTATTATAAGTATAGATATAGATATATTATTTATACTATTAGATAGAGCACTGTTTAGAAAAAACTTACCTACAGCTAATATAATATGTATTGTATATTGTATTAAAGTACCCATAATTTTGTTCTCCAGGCACTATAATCGTATGGACTCTTTTAGCACAGGTCGGAAAACTTAAAAGAAGAGCTTCCACCCCGAATGTGTATTTATCTTCAGAAATAAAAACAATTTTAATTTTTGATTTTGAGATTTACAAACAATTATTATTTTATGGCCAAACTGATTTTATTTATTTATTTAGTCATGCAATGTTGCCATTACAGAATTATATACTAAATAATGTATATCTTGTATTGTATAATATCTAAATCGCTACACATACTACAATTTTTTATTTATTTATTATGTTTTTATTTCTTTGGTTTTTTTAGTAATTTACAATTATTTACATGCATCATCCAAGTTATATTTACCACGCAGTTTAGAATATGTGATAGTATATCATTGTATATTTGTAATTATAATTTAGCTGCTATTATAGCAATAGATTAAACTCTGCAGTAATAATTTCAAGACGACTGACAAATGTTTGTGTTTCAAGATATTTTAGGAACACGGCAACTAATATAACCAAGATGCGAGTTCGTTTTGGAATAACGTAATTAATTTTAATGTAAACTTGTGAATGCTAGAATGTACACAAAGGTTGTCTGGATGAGATCGCTTATAGCGAATATAAGACCGCCCATTGTACCATACTCTAAATAGTTATTCACTGTCTGTTTTTCTTTTATTAATTTGGTGTACAAAGTATTATATTATTTTTTACACAGATGAGTGTAAGTACAGCTATAAATAAAAAAAATGTCTTCTTTCAGAACCTTGGTCCATACAGAAAAATACATAATAGCTATATGTATGTAATATATAATATTTATATACTTCAGAATGCTAGGGTTCGTTTCTACAGAACATTGTTTAAATGGAATAAATGTTTACTTTACTTTATACCCTCTTCCGAGGTTCCTCTCTTGTTTTTAATAAATGCCTCTTTCAACTTTCATTTAGTTACCTTTGAAAGGGCAGTAAAATCTTTAAGTAAAACCCTTAGAAGAAAGAATTACCCTTTCAAACGCAAAATGTGTGTTAACTCTGCGACTTTAATAAGAAAGCATTTGGCTCGGAGTCCGTGGACCGATGGATAGTATTCGGTTCTATTACTTATGTTCAAACTCCGTGATAACTTCGTTTGCGCGATCTAGGATTTGCCTCTGCCATCTTTGGGTCTGTTGCGTAGACTTTTTTCTTTTTTTTGCATTCACCTATAGTGAAGTTAGGGTTCACAAAGTTCCTTTAAACGCATTATATGGCACCACTTAAAACCATTTTTTGCCTTGGTCCAGGATGGCCGTTTTTCCCTTAAAATATAGCTATAATGTTGGTTTGCCGACATTGTGGAAACAGTCAAGGAAACAGTCAATCAACGAACTGACATTGACTGATTGTTGATAAAATCAATAATAGGGCTACATATTTCGTGATATTTTTAAATTCTTTATAGACATTTCGCTCAATCCTCGTAAACAATATGAACAAAATTATGACCGAAGTGGCGCAACGGGCGAAGCTCCGCTTGCGACGCGGAGGTTGCGGGTTCGATTCCCGCCTTGGGATAAATGTTTGTACGATCTGCAAATATTTATTCCGGGTGTTCTGGGTATTTTATATGTATAATAAAAAATATCTATCTATGTAATGTATTTGTCTTCAGCATCTCCGCATGGCGGGTTCATTGCAAGCGGCCAGCTTCACACCATGAGTTTATGTTCAGCCGGTATGATGAGGACTGGTGGCGTCGTGATGATTTAATGAAACACTTGTTTTGACAACACTGAAATTAGTTTACTTGACCAATTGACACCCTGTCTATGATTTACATTGAATTTTCATTTTACAAATTATGGCGTCCTGCCATCTTGAATTTCTGAACTCAACCCTTTTCTGACAAACGGAGTAGCTACACTCTATAACATGACCGCTCTCCACCGAATGAGTTGCTACACTAAACTTACAAACTAAAAATAATTGCCAGTGCAAAAATATATAAATTGAACTTAAATAGCCACAGATAAATTATAATAGGAAAACATGTTTATTTTCAATGAACAGTATTGTATTAAGTATGTCAGTTTTCTAGTACCCATAACACAAGCTCTGCTTAGCTTGTGGCTAGATGATGTTGTGTGGATTGTCCAGCATTTATACTTATATTCATATTTATAATAATTTTACATTAATATACCAAGAAATAAATATATATTGTTTCATACAAAGAATATCAGCACAGTAAAACGGTGAGTTGGTTCAACTCTTGAGACGATAGATAAAAACACTTCAGATAACATATCAATAGACTATTTCGAAAACTACAATTGGCGACAATCGTTATCAATAGTCGATGTATTTTTCAGAAGTAAGAAATATACGTATTTAATAGACAGCGTATTGGCAGAAAAGGGTACTAACGATGAGTACTAAAATTTCATATTATTTATAAGTTTTTAAATGAGAACCCCTTTTACCCTTTTTAAAGAAGAACCCCTTTTTACTTGTTTATTTAATCCTTTTTTCTTATTATTTCTTATTAAAACGGCAACATAAATACATCAGTAAACAGGCAGACAGACAAATAGCGTAGTCTTAGTTTAGGATCCGTTGTTACCCTTTGGGTACTGGACCCTAAAAATTGTCAATGGAGGCTTCCGCTTTGGTTACTTTGGTTACTCCAAAAAGAAAATAGGAAAAGATATAAAACAATATTTTATTCACCAAACAAAAACCTTTGTAAATAAAAAACTTTACGGAATAAGGAAAAATACAAAAGTATCATTTACTTGTGCAAAGTGCTTTAATAATATTTATTCAGGTTGGTTTCTCCCACACGAAACAAAGATCCAAAGTAAAAGACGTAAATATATGTTACATAAATAAAAAACAAAGAGAGAGAGAGAGGGAGAGAGATACATTTATCTGACACAAAAAAGAAAGATATTTTAAAGACATTTCATACATAAATATTACTCTAGTCCGAATATAAGCAAAGCTTGTATGGGAACTAGGTGTTACTAAAATACTTATACTAATTACATACATAGAATACAAAGTATCACCCATACACATAACAAATATTTAAAGTATCACCCATACACATAACAAATATTTGTGTTTATCACACGAACATTTTTTTTCTCAATGGGCACCGAACCCGCGTCCCACAGATTGGTAGATATAGATCTAACGACGGCTGAGGTATAAAATGAAACCAAACTTGATTTAGGTAAGATTCTTATTTTGCTTTAGCGGTAGCCAGCGTATTTAAAATGGAGTCGATTTTCTTCCAAATGTCAGGATTAAGGCCGCTGACGTACTACTGGTAGTAAAAATGACACGTTTTGTATCATTTTTACTACCAGTGTATCTACCATGAGTTGTCACAGTAAAATCGCCTGACTTTACTACAGTAGTTATGTCAATATTAGTATGACGAATTTTAGTACCCAACTATCCGCTAGAGGCGCTGTACAATTCTTCATACATTTTTTTAACTACAGACGCTAGCGAGTATAGTAAATATAGTATAGTAAAAACTCATGGTAGACCTACAGTTGTACTATTTAGGACCTATTTATGATACAGAGCGGAAAACTATTGTCCAAAAATTAGGTTGCATTATCCCTAGAATAAAAAGAAAATCTTGCGTATGCTATTCGACTTTAAAAATAGTACGATAACTTACATTTATTTATTTATTTATCTCACTTATTTTAATGCTAGGCTAATACAGTAAGATTAGGATGGTAGACAAGAGAGCTGGTGCCCAAAAGGCAAAAACCTGTTTTATGGGACACCAGGGCAACTTTCTAAATAAATAAATAACTTACATGAAGGAGAATTTATTCCAAGGTGATTAAGCCTCGGCTCCTTGAGCGGGCAAAATAGGTCATGCACAAAGAAGGTTGCTACCTCGCGCCCATTCTTATCAAACAATTATATTTTGCTTTCTAATGAACGCATGTTGTCTTCAATACTAATATTATAAATGTATATATGATAAATTGTAAAGGGTAATCTCTAATCTCGGGATCTACTGAACCGATTTTAAAAATTCTTTCACCAATAGAAAGCCACATTATTGCTGAGTGTAATAGGTTACTTACTTATATAAAAAACCGAAAAATAAAAAGGCCTTTACGTGGTAGTCCGTTTTGCAAAGTGAACCGGAGAAAAAACGGTCGAATTATACCCAACGAAGGGGGCACGGGTCAGCTAGTCTATAGATATAGCGTATAGCTTTTTTTACTCATTAATAAAAATAACATGACTTATCATAATTATGTGGCATTTAAACGTTACTAAGTTAAATTGACACCGCACTGGAACTTCAGTATTTAAATTGTTAACCGTCAATAAAACCTTTAAATAAAATAAATTACAAATAATAACTAATTTCGAAAATGACACTGTATTTCTGATTACGAGTCGTTTTTATCAGTAGCTATGTATTTATGGATTACAAGATATAATCAATAATTTATTTTTAGAAATAGTAAATAGTTTTAAAGATAGCTACGTGATTTATTAAGATTAAATAGTATATAAAAATAAACATATTTGTTTGTACAAAATACACATGAAATCTATAAACTAAGGCATTAAAATAGTTGAGCTATCTACAGGCCGTTGCAAACGATCGACAGATACCATAATTAATTTAACTACCATGCTTTGTGGGTCGTAGGTTCGATCTCCACCGAGGCCAAACATTTTGTGTGATGAACATTGAAATTTGTTTTGTGCCTGGATGTTACTATACTGTATTAGCAAATAAATAATGTGACAGGCCTCACAGCTCAGTTGGTAGTAGCTCTGCCTTCCATGCTGTGGGTCGTGGGTTTGATTCCCACCCAGAGCACATGTTTGTGTGATGAACATAAATATTTGTTCTGTGTCTGGGTGTTACTATGTACATTCTATGTAAGTATGTATTTGCAATGAGTATTCTATCAGAAATCTAGTTCCCATAGTACAAGCCGTTCTCTGCTTAGTTTGGGACTAGAGTGTGATACGTCTATAAAAAATATATAAATAAGTAGTCAGATATCCAGTTTCCTACTATTTTGCATGAAATGTCCGAGGATTTTAGTATCTTTGATTACTAAAAACTCAAAGACTGCCCTTACTGACTATTGTGCGACTATTTTCTGCTACTAGTTATCTGTTGTAACTCACATTCAGTAAACATTCCAGAATATAACTCTTGGTGAGAATCTAAAACATTTTATTAATCCTATAACATTTTTATAGCTGTAATTCTCATAGTATTTAAATGTCATTGTTTACAAAATAAAATTTTGTTCCAGATTTGTGAAACCAGTTCTAGTGGCAACCCTAGTTTAGTGATGTGACGGTGTCGATACAGTGAATCAATAAAATCATTTTGAATAAGTAAAATATGTGATTAAAAAGAAGGATTAATCGATTAGAATGGTGTAAATTGTATCAAATTTTAAATGTATTTATCGTAACGATGGACGTGCGGTGGTTCATTTTGCTTGCGGTGGTCGGTGTCAGTAGCTGCCAGAACTGTCGCGGTGAAGAGCCGCGGTACAGGGACTGTGATAAAATCTGCGATGCTCATGACACCTGCAAAATCCGAGCAGCATTGCTGCTACCCAAGAACACCACGTATGATGCTTGCTTGGCTGCTGTAAGTATCACTGATTTGATCTGTAATTTTTAAGCTATTGCATATTTTCTAGCGCGGGCCTTGAGTGTGGAGACCGAATCCAGAAATTCCCTAACGAAAATAACCTGCACATGCGTAATCCAGCAAAAAATGCTATGCAATAGCTTTACTGTGGCAGTCCCCGAGTGCCACACGGCTTTTTTTTCTTCTTTCTACTATAGAATAGAAACTAAGTATAGCAAGTCAATAAAGGTGCTACTGTGCAATAATTAAAACCATTTTTATAAATCCAACTCTTTATTTTTACCCGACACCTACGTTAACATTATAATGTAAATAATAAGTTTTTCTAAAACTTGATTTCAATAAAATTACTTAAGAACTCCTCTTAGGGTTAAGTTCGCCTTTGTTCATGTCTTCTATTTCTGTCTTGTGTATGTCTTATTTTGTGTACATTAAAGAATAAAGAATAAGTTATGAGTCAGTACATTATTATTATCATATTGTAGGACGCCTCTTATTTAGATTATAGGTTAATGTTAGATTTTATCTATTTATTTATTTTTGACAGGCATCACAGCTCAGTTGGTAGTAGCTCTGCCTTCCATGCTGTGGGTTGTGGGATTCGAATCCCACCCAGAGCAAATGTTTGTGTGATGAAAATAAATACTTATTCTGTGTTTATTTAGTTCAACTTGCGAATGCGTGTTTCTTTAATTTCTAGGTCGGAGCACAGACTTGCAAAAACCTCTTCAGTTTTAGTTATAGTAAAGTTAACGTATATCCGCCCTTTCGTGAAAGGAAAGTTTTTAGGCACATAAGCTGTGGGGACTGACATGTTGGTTAAGTGATATTCACCCTGAAAAAAAAGAATAAGAGATTTCTTGAGAAAATAATAATAATTATATTTATAATCTATAACTAGTCTATACTAATGTTATAAAGAAGTAAAGTTTGTGTGTTTGTTTATTTGTTAAATTGTATGGGGTTATTCTGGGGATCTACTGAACCGATTTTAAAAACTTCTTTTACCATTAGAAAGCCAAATTATTGCTGAGTGTCATAGGTTATATAAAAAACCGAAAAATAAAAAGGCTTTTACGTGGTAGTCCGTTTTGCAAATTGAATCGTCGAATTATGCCCAATGAAGTTGGCACGGGTCAGCTAGTTAATAATATAAAAGATCTTAGAGAGAAGATGAGCAAAGATTTTTTTTCTGGTGATGCGAACTTTTTGTATTGAATAATATCGAATGTTTTGGTATTCTGATATTAATTTTTTATACCAATTTCAATTTCCAATTTTTTTTTAAGTATATAATATTATTTAGTTAGACCTTTAACTGTTATTCTGTTTTTTAAACACAATTTTGTATCAAGCTAGTACCGCTGTTGGATTTTATTAAATAAATTAAAGATCTACCTATTATAATAATTTCGTCAGTCTCTCCTTGGGTTCCTGGACCTATTACTGCACGCCGGCGAGCTTGAATAGTGAATACACTATCATCATCATCATCGGCAGCCCGTACTAGCCCACTGCTGGGTTTAAGCCTCCTCCCTCAAACGCCACTCTTTTCTTAATTGGGCCTTTTGCATCCAGGTCCTACCCTGTACGGCAACGATATCGTAATAATGAAAGAATACACAAGAATACATATGATAATATGGTATAAATTAAAAAAAAATAAAAAAAGGCCTAGACTTTGAAATTTGTCATAAAGTATATTATAGGTTTTTAAGATTAGTACGGAGAATCAGAGTTTTCGACTAAAAAACTGTTCTATACTTACCGCAGGAAAGGGGCAAGTGTGTGGATGCAAGGTGTTCCTGACAGCTGTGCCAAAAATTAGATCTTTATTGTAAAAGTCGCATAGCAAGTGGTGCATTTCTATAAATCCTCGTCTATACCTGTTCGTCAGTAGCTCGTAGAAATAAAAATGGATCTGTAAAGTAGAAAACCTGGCAATATTAATGAACTAACTGCTGAAATGGGACGGAGTGCACTTAATTAGGTATGTGGTGCAAATAGCGCTAAATAGATAACTCATTATTGGAACACATGTAAATATACCAGAAAAGAAGAAAGAATTACTTCTGGTAGACCAACATCAGAAAAATAGCTGATAAAACATCTGACAGGCGTCGTCACAGAGGTAGTAGATCTGCCTTCCATGATGTGGGTCGTGGGTTCGATTCTCACCAAGAGCCAAAAATTTAAGTGATAATAATAATCATCATTCCCCTGCCTACATGTTTTTTTTCTTCCACTCACTTCTATCATTCGTCAAATCTGAATCTACTCCTTTCATATTCGCATTCTCTTTCACACAATGCAGCCACTTCTTTTTCGGCCTTCCTCTACTTGCATACCCAGCCACGCTTACATTCATAACTTTTTTGTAATTTAGTGATAATAATAAATAAATAAATATCAATATTTACCGATAGATTATTACCAGATTCAGTTAGCGATTTAAAATGTATGTTAACGTAGTAGAACGGGTCATGCCGACCGGGGCGCCGTGACGTCATGTTCACGTATGACAAATACTTTTTGTCATAATAAAGTACCCGGCCGCGTTCTGTACTAAAATATTGTACCTGCAAATCAAACACAAAGAAGGTATGTACTCTAATTATTAAAATGGAATAGTGTATATTATTTGATCTTATTTTTTATTTTAAGCTATTGCAGCGCTTCTTTCGCGGGCCTTGAGCGTGGAGACCGAATCCAGAAATTCCGTAACGAATTTACCGAACGAAAATAACCTAACACTGCGCATGAGTAATCCAGCAAAAAATGCTATGCAATAGCTCTTCTTGATGCAACAACAAACAACAAGTTATTTGAACACAGCTTTTCCGCTTGATACAGTTCGTGTCGTAGAATAATAATATATAAAAATAACTGTTAAAAACTAAATTATTAGGAGTTATTCGTCGAGTAGAAAGTTCGGTGTCATAGTTGGTTATGGGCTGCCATCCTTCCGGGTTTCCCCGGATTTGTCTTAGTTTGTAAGACGTCCGGGGAGAGTCCGGGCGGAGTTTAGATTGTAGTCCGGGTTGCATCCGGACTACATTCAAGTACGGAGTCAAATATATTTTAATCAAGATGTAAGTAAATGAAAAAAATACTTATTGAAATGTCCGGGGTGTAAGCTCCAAAATCTGGGGACCATACGCTTACGGTCCTGGGGGGCATATTTTAGAGATGGCAGCCATAGTTAAGGCACCCATTCTATGCAAAGTGTTTTTATAATATTTGAAACTATCATGGTTTTGAACATAGTGTTCATTATAAACGGGATATATTTACCATGATTTGTGAGTTTGATTTCGGCACAGTTGCATGATCACGGGTCGAACTCACAAATCATGGTAAATATCCCGTTTATAATGAAAACAAAGTGTTTTTATCATATATTTGGCACCATTAATTGCAAACATTTAATCTAATATGTTACCATATCAATAGTATATTACTAAAGATGATGTATTAATATCAGCTATCTTATGATATCACGATTCAGTGATAAAATAAAGACCTGTGTCCGTGTCCGCGGATTTTAACACTAAATAAAAACTGAAATAATTTAATCAACATCTGTAACTGAGGAATGCTATACATAACTACTATTTATTTATCGTCGTATTTCTAGAGACAAAAACTTAAAATGCTTTGAGACAAAGTTATGAAATAAATAAATAATACTGGACAAACCACACAACATCATCTAGCCCCAAGCTAAGCAGAGCTTGTGTTATGGGTACTAGAAGACTGACATACTTAATACAATACTTTACATAGATAGATATTTTTTATCATACATATAAAATGCCCAGATTACCCGGAGTAAATATTTGCAGATCGGACAAACATTTATCCCAAGACGGGAATCAAACCCGCAACGTCTGCGTCGCAGGCGAACCTTCGTCCACCCCGCCACATCGGTCGTCGGTATTGTACGTTTACATGTTCGCACGCCATAAAAACAAACGAATAATGAAAAAAAAAATCATCTATTGGTGTTCTTATTGGTCTTCTCAAATAAACGTGTAACGGTAACCAGGATATATTGTTTCATTTCATTTGATAAGTAGAGTCCAACCTAGTAGACAATGTAACATGATCATATCGTCCTTAGCGCTGAGAAACAGAAAAAAATGCGACGAAAAATAAACTTTTTTTTTCCTAACCCTTCTTATCCCACTGCTGGGCAAAGGTCTCCCCCAAATCCTTCCACTCATCTCTGCTTTCCGCATTCGTCCACCAATCCCTCTCGAAAGCATCCAGGTCGTCCCGCCATCGCCTTTTTGGTCGGCCTCTACGCCGCCTTCTGTCTTCAGGCAGCCACGGTGTCACGATTTAAACTTAATAAACTTTTTTTTAAAGTGGTAAATAAAATAGCATTATCTATATTTATTTATATAAGAAAAAATTGCATAAAATTTAATAGATATGAGTTTACCTTTTCCGCTTCATATATTCGTAGTCCGTTTATGATTAATAATATAACAAAAATAATATTCAAATAAAGCATTTTAATACGAGTTGGAAAGGTATTGGACACTGTATAACACAAAGCCAAATGAACAACAATTAACTGTTGCTTTGTAGTGATCAGCTCATTATAATACCACTGATTAGTGATTACCCATAACCATTTACTAAATTTTATTTTCTAAATTGGCCTACTGATTCTATTATGATATATTATGCAATATGCTTAATAATAATAGGCGTAAGGTAGGTACATCAGATAAAATCAGTTTACCATTTTGCGGATTTTATTATTTATCTAAGGCTGCCAAACTTTTTTAGTAAATACATACATATAATATATTTATGTATTTACGACCGATGGACGACCGATGTGGCGCAGCGGGCGTAGGTCCGCCTGCTACGCGGAGGTAGCGGGTTCAATTCCCGTCTTGGGATAAAGGTTTGTATGATCTGCAAATATTTATTCCGCGTGTTCTGGGTATTTTATATGTAGGTTAAATAAAAATATTTATCCATGTAATATATTGTATTAAGTATGTCAGTCTTCCAGTACCCATAACACAAGCTCTGCTTAGCTTGGGGCTAGATGATGTTGTGTGGATTGTCAGCAATATTTATTTTATTTTTTTATTTATTATAACTTTGCTTAATATCTTATAATTTATTCTTACCGCAGGAAACGGGCATGTTTTTGGATACAAAGCATGCCTGATAGCTGTACTAAACAGTATGTCCTTGTTATACATCGCACAGTAAATAGTGCATCTCTACAAAACTTCGTCTGTATCTATTTGTTAAACACTGGTAAAAATAAAAATGACACTGCAAAGTAAAAATAATGAGATCAAATATACTTCACAACAGACAAAAATAAATATTAGAGTAGGAGGGCTAATAGCGTGTTGAATCTACAAGCAGATAAGCCTTGATCACACGTACCGAGTAAACCGGCGAGACAGTGACGTATTTGAGATACTGCGCGTCAACATCAGTTTTACTGTTGAACGTTGCAGCATTAGCGCGCAGTGTATCTTAAATACGTCACTGTCTCGCCGGTTTACTCGGTACGTGTGATCAAGGCATTAGAAAGCCTTCCGCTTTGAAAGTTGTGGAATCGATTTCCTTCGAAAATGATGTGCGGTAGCCTGTCCATGCTGGTCCGACTATTGTTTTATAATTACCTAGTATAAAAAACGACGAAGAAGACGTTATTAACTTTTGAATTACCACAGATACGTATAACTAAGTATGTTAAGTATTATAAGTATAGCCAAAATAGTAATGACATTTTTCATTTTATTGTATTCATTAGAGGAAAGTCACCAAATATGGAATAGTATCCAAATATGGAATCCCTTCATTTCTCTAAAACTATAAGTATTAAACGCGACACTTGACCATCTTCTGTTTCATTTGGTCTACTAACTATCACACTGACACCATCGAGTCGGTTGCGCGAACGCTTCACGTGTGACATGCGTGTTTTGTTTTGTTGTCGTGCAGAAACTTTTAAAGGTAAGTAATAAATGAGTATTACCAGCTGTTATGTTTGTATACATAAGTGTTATACTATTTAATATATCGCTATTATGTTTATTTCACCATTTTAGGTTTTTTTTTCTTTAAAATATTATGACTTGAAATAATATTTAGAAAAGTTTGAACTAGTATAAAAATCCAAATATGGACAGTCGTCGGTGTCTAATTATGGGACATTAATAATGGTAGTGAGCATGATGAGTTGATGGACCAAGTACCTCCTGACTTTGCTGATGCAGAATGTATGTTCTGTTCAAGGCTTTTTTCCATGGATAAAAGTGGAGAAAGCTGGATTAAATGCTTGATGTGTGGGCTCTGGGCACATTATGATTATGCTGGTCCAGAGTTTGATACTTGGATCTGTGACTTTCCAAGTAAGTAATTATGTAATTTCTTTCATTTATCACAATATGTTATATTCATTTAATTGATCTAAAAGATTTTAATATCCATTTTTGTTAATGTTATGTTGATTTATGCTTATATTCCATATATGGGTACCTATTCCATATTTGGTTACTCATTTGTGATTTTGATTTTTGTGTTAGAATTTAATTTGACAACTGATATTTTTGGTTAAAGGCTGTTAATTACTACATATAAATGTATGACTGATTAGAAAAAACATTAAAATGTTTTAATTCATACGTAGTTTTTCTTTTATATCCCAAAAACAAAATGGTATTCCATATTTGGTTACTTTCTTCTATTGATTGTAAACGTTGGAAAGGATCATTGCAATCGGAGTTTTGTTCATTTATCATCGTGCTTTGTAGTGATCAGCTCATTATAATACCACTGATTACTCATTAAACTATTTATATTATATTACTAATATTGCTAAAATGGCTTACTGATTCTATTATGATAAATATGCAATCTCATTAATAACAATCAAAGTCCTGACTGACTGACGGCTGACGTACAAGTCACAGCCCAAATTCCAATGTAAAAAATAAATATTTCATGATATAAGTAATTTATGTGTGTTTTTTAATTTTTAATTGATTGAATTATTTCGAAAATCAATAAGTATGCTATTAGTAATTTTATTTATTTAAAACGACATATTTATGTATTTCAATTTCAAGTTTGCACCAATCAATAGGTTACAGTGTTAAGTTTTTTATTACCACTTAAAAAAATAGTATTACTTATACAGAACTCTAAAATCATTGAAGGCAATGACAAAACGCTTCGATGGCGCGATCTAGGATCTAATGTAATAGCGTTTTTTTTTAAATATTTTGATTTTCATGTCAACTTATACATAATATAAAGTCAACTGCTGGACGTAGTTCTCTCTCAAGACGCACCACTGAGTGATCGGCTCTTCTCGTCCAGTGTTTGAAGTTATTTTTTGATGGAAATTTCTAGTTCTCAAAATAATATTGATTTCCAAAACGGGACTGCAGGAACTGATCGGGTCTTGTTTACCACTATCGCCATCCACCACACCATCGGGGATGCTAAAACAATGCTGCCACCAACCCAAGGTCCTTCTCCGTTACTTTATGAGTTGGGCTGGCTGGGGTGAGGTTAGCAGGGGGACAATGCACAATACACCCCATTGCGGGACGTCAGTGCAGATCTTATTCCCCCAATTAGAATTAGAAACATTGATTTAGGTTGTGCGTTTTCTGATCGTACCTATACATATGAATTTTCTTTAGTTAAAATAAATAATGCTGGACAATCATCTAGCCGCAAACTAAGCAGAGCTTGTGTTATGGGTACTAGAAGACTGACATAGTTAATACAATACATTATATAGTTAGATATTTTTATTATAGATATAAAATACCCAGAACACCCGGAATAAATATTTGCAGATCGTACAAACATTTATCCCAAGGCGGGAATCGAACCCGTAACCTTCCGCGTCGCAACATCGGTCGTCGAGTTGTAATATTCTTTCAGATCTATTGATACTTGCTGATTTTTAGAAGTTGATTTTAGTGATTCTTAGGTCTTGGTTTGCTCGCTGGATTAAATATAAACTGATTACCTTTATCGTTAGATTTTTATATAATTAATAAATAACAAAACAACAATGTTGGTCAGGCACTCTTTATTTACAAAGTTGTGTTATGTTGTTTGCCATTGAGGACGTTTTTTGTTTTAATTTCAATGTTGAAGTACCCACTTGCAATAAATTGTTCCGTTTTGGTTCGAGTGATGTCGATGTACAACCGTCCTTTCGTTATAGGAAAGCTTTTAGGTAAATTTTGAATTGAGATGGTCATGTTGGCTAGATTATATGCACCCTGAAAAAAGACAAATATTTGTAAGTGATGTGACTCTCTTTCGTGTCGAGTCTAAGTGCACCAAAAAGTTCGCTGAGAAAACTCTTAGGCGAAGGCTACACGCAAGATCCATATTGTGATCCGTCAATATATACTATCGGATTACGATATTTATTGACGTGTAGGGTGATGTATTGACGGATCACAATATACATAGCATACAAAAACCAAGTTACATAAGTAAATATCATGATAATTATCACAATAATATATTTATTGACGTGTAGCGTTCGCCTTACGCTAACAAAGATTGGATACTATAGGTATGTCATTTTTGACAGGCGTCACAACTCAGTTGGTGCCTTCCATTCTGTGGGGTGGGTGCAATTCTGACCCAGAGCAAATGTTTGCGTCATGAACATAAATATTTGTTCTACGTCTGGGTGTTACTATGTATTCTATATTATGTATTTAACAAAATTAATAAATAAGTATTCTATCAGCACTCAGCTCTCATAATACAAGCTTTGCTTAGTTTGGGACTAGATGCGTGAATTGTTCGACAATTTATTTATTATTTATTTTCTTTCTTACCGCAGGAAAGGGGCATGATTTTGGATACAAAGCTTTTCTCAAAGCTGGACCAAAGAATTGGTCCTTCAAAATTAAATCGCACATTAAGAAGTGCAACACCATAAAACTTTGTCTGTACCTATTTGATACAAATTCGTGATAGTAGATATGAACCTGTGAAGTTAAAGACATGATTAATAAATTATACATGACATTTACCCTTTCAGACCTGTAGGTCTACCATGAGTTTTTACTATGCTATATTTACTATACTCGCTAGAGTCTGTAGTTAAAAAAATGTATGAAGATTTGTACAGCGCCTCTAGCGGATAGTTGGGTACTAAAATTCGTAATACTAATATTGACGTAACTACTGTAGTAAAGTCAGGCGATTTTACTGTGACATCTCATGGTAGATACACTGGCGTACACAATTGAACACATATAAAAAGCAGAAAACGGTATCAAATCTACGAACAATACAAGTCCCTCTCTGTTTTGTAGTATAGGTTGTCGATTCCCTATGTAATAGGATGCAGATTGTCATTTATTCAGTAAATAACTTTAATCAGTAACGTAAATTACTAACTAACTAGATACAGTGGTTGGATACCTCTTTTTAAGTATGTAATACATGTATTAGGAGATAACGCTCTTCCTTATCCGTGTTACTTTAATTACTACAAGCTCTGCTTAGCTTGGGGCTAGATGACGTTGTGTGGATTGGTATTATTTATTATTATTAATGTAAAGTTCCATTAAAATCCGGTCAGTAGTTTTTGCGTGAATGCGTAAAAAACATACATACATCCATACAAACTTGCGCATATATACATAATATACTAGCTGACCCGTGCCCACTTCGTTGGGCATAATTCGACCGTTTTTTCTCCGATTCACGTTGCAAAACGGACTACCACGTAAAAGCCTTTTATTTTTCCGTTTTTATATAACCTATGACACTCAATAATGTGGCTTTCTATCGGTGAAAGAAGTTAAAATCGGTTTAGTAGATCCCGAGATAACCCCTTACAATTTATCTATACAAACACACAAACTTTACTTCTTTATAATATTAGTATAGAAGTGTGATTACCGAAGCGTTGTTGTTGAATTCGAGCAGCGTTACAACGTTGAGTCCTATAAGTAGTAGAGCGGATCTTGTCGTCTGTAGCGCCGAGACGATATATTGACGAATGAATAATATTTTTTGTCATAAAAAAGTATCTTTGGCTGTTCTACACTGATGTATCGTATCTGAAAATGATACACATATTTAGTTTTAAAAGTAAAGTTTTTAAGCTATTGCAATGCTTCTATCGCGAGTCTTGAGCGTGGAGACCGAACCAGAAATTCCGTAACGAAAAAACTGAACGAAAATAACCTAACACTGCTCATGCGTAATCCAGCAACAAATACTATGCAAAAGCTTTACCGCGGCAGTCCCCGAGTGCCACAAGTCTTTGTTTTTATTTTGCAATCCATTATTTTAAATTTCTAAACCAGCTTGTTTTGTTTTCTTAAAAAAACATTACTTTGAGGACAATTTTTTTTTTAAATTTTACTTTAATATTTTTAACAGAGTTTTTGAAACAAGATAAAACTATGTTCGACTCTTTATAATATATATATTACCTTACCTTCTCCGCTTGGTAAATTTCAGTTATTATAAATATAGTAAAAATATAATATAGGTATTGCATCTTAGTAAATGCGCACGAGTCGGAGGAAGCTTTAACAGGAACTATTGTTCGTCGAAATTTGATTTTTTATTATTTAACTACGTTATTTGTGATCATATTTCCACTGATATCATTAAATCATTACTGAAATCACATATGATATTTATCATGATAATTATGATCATAATGATCATTTCCATTATTGACAATGAAACTCTAATATTGTATGATGTGCATGTTTTGATATTATTGTTGTATTTATTGTGTAACTAGGCATGAAATATCCCGGGGGCCATGTTATTAACTCATTTCCTTTTATAATAAGTTTATTTATTTATTGAGGGTATCCAACGGAAAAATACACATAAAAATACAAACAAAGAACTTAAATCTAAGTGTTTCCCCAATTACAGGACACCACAATGTGCATAAATTAAAACTAAATTAAACTATGTACAGAAAATAATTACTTTAACTTGAAAAATATTTAATTATTACGAAACTAAATTATGGGACACTAGATTAGGCTAGGAGTTAAAAAGAAGTACCTACACATAGTATGGGAGTTAAATTGCTGATACTTATAAACATTTTCTTGTAAATACATACATAGAATACATAGTGACACCCAGATCAGAATAAATATTTGTGTTCATTACACAAACATTTGCTGTGGGTGGGAATCGAACCCACGACCCACAGTATGGAAGGCAGAGCTACTACCAACTGAGCTGTGACGTTTGTCAAGCTACTTATAATTCTAATAGTAACTACTGAACTGTACATCGAGCTACGGTCGCTCATACGTTTTAAAGGGGTTTTAAAAGGGTTTCAAAATAAATTCCTTAGAAGTCTAAGATCTTACTACAATTTTTTAGGTTATCTCTAAAAATGTGTTGCATTATAGAGACGATTGAAGACGGTATTGTTAATATTTGTAAAGAAATACTATTAATATTCAGTATTTACATATATAGTAGTAGCAATAACAATAATTATAATTGGAGAGCGGACCGATTTTAGCATGCAAATAATTAATTTTAATAATTCTTAAATGGAGGGATGACCTTGACATATTTGACTTGGATTGGTGGGACACTGCCAAGGACAGAGAGAAGTGGAAATGTTTAGGGAAGGCCTTTGCCCAGCAGTGGGACAATGTGCGCTAGAATAAAAAAAAAATAAAAATATAAAAAAAAATCTGAAATATTAAATTTCCAGGTGGAGCCGGTTCTGGAGCTGGCCATGCAAGACAAGGCGTTGCAGGAAGTGTTCCCGTCTTGGATCGAGTTCGAGTGGCTCACCTATGACGTCACGGACTGTGACGCAGCCTACGCGGTTATATCTGCTATAGATGCGTTTAATGACTGTACGCACGTATTCTTCGGACCAGCCTGCGATTTCGCCTTGGGTAAGTGGAAATCTTGGGTAAGATGAGAAGAGCCGAAGACCGGACTCAGTGGCGCGTCTTGGGAGAGAGCTACGTCCAGCAGTGGACTAATATAGGTCGATGATGATGATGAAGTGGAAATCTGGCAAGATGGAGCGATGATCTACGGAATGTCGCTAGTAAACAGGGAGAAGAGCCGAAGACCGGGCTCGGTGGCGCGTCTTCGGAGAGAGCTACGTCCAGCAGTGGACTAATATAGGTGTATGATGATGATGAAGTGGAAATCTGGCAAGATGGAGCGATGATCTACGGAATGTCGCTAGTAAACAGGGAGAAGAGCCGAAGACCGGGCTCGGTGGCGCGTCTTGCCCATCTTGCCCGAGCAACTGTACTACCTCTGACCTCATGCATTGCTCGACTGACGCACTAAATGTGGCTAGCTATTGGTCAGGGCAAACACTGGATGAGAAGGGCCAAAGACCGGGCTCAGTGGCGCGTCTTGGGAGAGACCTACGTCCAGCAGTGGACTAATATAGGTTGATGATGATGATGATGATTGGTCAGGGGTGGTCTAACCTTGGTGATTTCCTTAAAATGGTTTATCAACGACCCGAAGAAGAAGAAGGTGGCGCGTCTTGGGAGAGAGTTACGTCCAACAGTGGACTGATTTAGGTATTGGTTTAGGTTTAGGTATTAGATATTAGTTTAATACTGAAACTCTACTTTTTAACGCTTCGTCTCTTTTTATCCAGCGTTAGTTAGTCTACACTCCGCAAATCGTCACTCCATCTTGCAAGCTCGAAGATAATAAAATGTGTTCAATTGCGTGTACGTTGTTTTTCTGACAATAAACTTTTTATTATTATTGTTAACTAGCTGACCCGTACCCACTTCGTTGGGCATAATTCGACCGTTTTTTCTCCGAATCACTTTGCAAAACGGACTACCACGTAAAAGCCTTTTTATTATTCGGTTTTTATATAACTTATGACACTCAGCAATAATGTGGCTTTCTATTGGTGAAAGAATTTTTTAAATCGGTTCAGTAGATCCCGAGATTACCCCTTACAATTTAACAAATATACAAATACACAAACTTTACTTCTAAAATATTAGTATAGATCAAAAAGCTTATAGGTATAACAAGTTAGTTTTATAATCTTACCTGACAACATTTGCTGTCTAAATTATATTTCCAATTATTTATAATACAATTCAATCGGATTCCATGAAAAACTAATAAGAATCGATATGAGCCCGTCATTCTTATTCTAACAAGGGTTCAAGTAATTTGAGCCCTAATGGAAGGGTTGTCCATAATAGGGTCATACATAGAAAGCCCTTTATTATAACACAAAGATATTTACAATTCTAGTAATGTATTGTTTCTACTTAAGTATAAGAAAATACATTTTCTACACACTACAATCGAATTTATTAAATAAAATCACAAGGATCACTTTGAAACGTCTAACAAGATATAGACCCACTTGATGTTAAGACGTAACCTTTGCCTATAAAAATGCGTTGCCTCACAAAGCACGCCCATAAAGGACGTGCTCTGAGGCATTGCGTCCAAAACGCAAACGTTAAGAGGTTTTGACGTTTGAGGATATAGATAGCAGAGCAATTAACAGTTTGAAGATTACAAAATATTAATTATTCATGAATTTATCCTTTGAGAATATCTAAAGAGTATGCTTGAACATTGTTTAAACTATCAGATGTCAAAACAGAATAACAGTGAAACGTCACTTTCATGAAATTCTATTAGCTATAAGCCAATACTGTAGTATTTAAAACCACGTTTCACGTAAACGCGGGAAACACAATTTTCTCTTTCAACGCTAACATACCCATAGTTATTTACTACAGAAACTGTACAATTATATTAATGGAATAATATTGAATGGATAAATATTAATGGACATTTCACACATCACACTCTAGTCGCAAACTAAGCAAAGCTTGTATTCTGGGAACAAGACAGCTGTTATAATTCTTACTTTTTTTTTGTAAAATTCCGACATATACATAGAATCTAAGTAACACCCAGGCACAGAACCAATATTTAAGGTCATCACACAAACATTTGCTCTGGATTCGACCCACGAAATATATATAAATTCTAAATGATCCGTGTAATTTTATAGAATATGTGACATTTTCAAGAGTTTTCTGCGTTAATAAAATAAAAAAAATATTAAATAAAATGGGCTCGCCAAAATTATCACCGAGAAATGTTGGTATGTTATTATATTTAACTAAGGTTTACGATACATAAATCCTCGATACATAAATCCTCTTTTCGACACCAATTTGTAACTGGATACTTTAAAAGCCTACGCAGTGATTTCATGAATACTCCAGTGGCTCTACCATGAGATGTCACAGTAAAATCGCCTGACTTTACTACAGTAGTTACGTCAATATTAGTATGGCGAATTTTAGTACCCAACTATCCGCTAGAGGCGCTGTACAAATCTTCATACATTTTTTTAACTACAGACGCTAGCGAGTGTAGTAAATATAGTATAGTAAAAACTCATGGTAGAGCTACAGACCATTGTATGTCAAAAGTAATAAACGGCTTTTTACTTGAACTGTCATTACCTGCTTAAGTTGATAGGTGTCAGTATTTATTTAATCGTATAATACATAAATTAATTTGTTTACCGTATCTATTTAAGCTATGGAATAAACGGCCATTTTTTATTTTTTTATTTATGATCTTAAATTCAGTTCCATCAAATAAAGTGCAGTTGAATTTAATGTGTGTCATCATTTGATACAACTTATTTATCATTTTTCTCTACAAGTTTTCTTTTGATATAAATGACGATCGAGTTAACTTTTAACTTATATATTGAGGGACCTCCACATCGGACATCGCAAACCTATCGAAGCATTCGAGTGACACTACGCGTTGACGCTAGCTCGACTACCGAACGTTCCAGCGTCACCGCGCAGTGTATTTTCAATCTGCTGTTACGATAACTTTATTGTCAGATTTATTCGTGCCTACCTCTGTATGTGAGCCGTCAAGACAATCCCTTGGGTAGTGCGTCGGCTTTCCATAAACCTTTGTTGTAGAGAATCCATTTTTCATGCTTCATCGGGGCTGAGACGTGAGGGATCTTCTGTGCGTGCAGATTGCGATACTAAAACGAGTTTCAGGATACTAAAAAGATAGTTTTGAAATAGAACATGAGGTCTTAAGCTATTGTATAGCTTATATCGCGGGCCTTGAGCGTGGAGTGAAAATTCCGTAAGGAAATAACCGAACGAAAATAACCTAACACTGCGCATGCGTATTCCAGCAAAAAAATCTATGCAGTAGCTTTACCGCGGCAGTCCCCGAGTGCCTCACGTCTTTTTTTTAATAAGTATACCTTATACAGAGCGACCTAAGATATAACGGTATTTTTTTTTATAAAACAAACTAAGTAGTTTAGTTTAGTAGTTTTAAGAAACATTCGTGCGCGATTCTGACTCGCACTGGCCCGGTTTTATTTTAATTGATTCTGTACTTAAAAACTACAATACTTAACGCCGTAGCATGAGATATAAACCGTTGAAATTAAAGTGCATGATATCGGGAATGAATTATAAATTCTCCTCCCCTTCTCTTTAAAACAAATGAAAAACGACTTAATGATTGACTGACTTGACACTGACAATTACAGAAATATCTACCGTACTTGCAGAGGCCAGTAGCTCTACCATGAGTTTTTACTATACTATATTTACTATACTCGCTAGCATCTGTAGTTAAAAAAATGTATGAAGATTTGTACAGCGCCTCTAGCGGATAGTTGGGTACTAAAATTCGTAATACTAATACTGACGTAACTACTGTAGTAAAGTCAGGCGATTTTACTGTGACATCTTATGGTAGAGGTACTGAATACAAACAAGAAGAAGACGTCAAGAGTAGGTAATGTAGTGTGGGACTTGTGTGTACATAGTGTTTCGTATCCGTTATCAAAGGAAATGTAAGTCTCGTAGGCTCAGATGATCGTAAACCGCGGCTTTTTGCTTAGTTCGTATATTACTTTGTTTTATGGGGTTTCGTTTTCAGTAGTTGATGTCTTCAAGATAAAATATGCTTAAGATATTTTTAGATTTGCTTGAAAATGTTCACAGGTTTTAAATTGAAAGACTGCTACTACTACCTTGCCGATATCATATAAATAGGTATAAAAAAAACTATTCGAATCCGTTATTTTCTATTTTGACCGTTATTGTTTTGTCTTAGATTTATTAATAAACCTTTATTCAGCACCTCTACCGTGAGTTGTCACAGTAAAATCGCCTGACTTTACTACAGTAGTTACGTAAATATTAGTACGAATTTTAGTATCCAACTATCCGCTAGAGGCGCTGTACAAATCTTCATACATTTTTTTACTACAGACGCTAGCGAGTATAGTATATATAGTATAGTCAAAACTCTTGGTAGAGCTACTGTTCCGTTAATTCTCATAAAAGTAATTTGTCATCTTAAATTAACCTTTCACTGACAAAAGTCATCAAGATAAGTTTTGGCAAATTATTCTCATCTGTCTTAATATTAATCTCGCTGACAAAACTTTCGACCCTTTTAATAATAAGGTTTTCAATGATTATTTAATTTTACTGTTAAATTTGTCGGTAGCTACAAGAATATATAATTAAGTTGGATATATTAGGTGAACTGTTTTTAATTTGAGATTTCATAACATTGCCGATCCGATTTACACTGCGCGGTGTTGCTGCAACGATCAAAAGTCAGGTTGGCGCTATTACGCAGTGTGACTCAAATACGATTGGTTTACGTTACGCGGTGACTGTGAGATTTGGCCATTCACCCCCAAAACAAAACTCCAAGTAAGTTAATAACTAAAGTTCAACCAGAGGTCCGGCAGGAAATTAAAATGTTCCAGAAAATGAAGAAAATAAAACCTACATTAATTCAGGCTCCTTTTTTCTGAAATTAACTTTGTTCCTGCGATTCCTACGTCAAATGCAGAGATGGAACTTTAGGGTGCCTCAAACTGCCAATTAAGGTCTTATAACTAAGGGATGACCTTATCAACACCATTGATAATAAATAAAATTAATAAATATTCACGGACAATTCACACATCACACTCTAGTCCCAAACCACGCGCAAGCTTGCACGATGGGAACTAGACTGCTGATAGAATACATAGACACATTTTTTTTGTAAATACGTACATAGAATACATAGTCACACAGACACAGAACAAATATGTATGTTCATACAAACATTTGCTCTGGGTGGGAATGGAACCCACGACCCACAACATTGAAGGCAGAGCTACTACCAACTGAGCTGTGACGCATTTTTTGAGAGGTTTTTTCAAAAGCTTGTGACAAGCTTTATTTAGAATTTTTAAATTTACTGCAGTTTTCAAAAGTTTTCAGTTAGACAAAGGAGCTAACGCTGTTTTGAATTTGAACCCTATGTCTTTTGAACTGAAGCTAATATTGTAAGCGCGCGTCTCCTTTGCTAAGTTTACAAAGTAAAGAGGTAAATGCTTGTTACATTCGAAATCTAGGATTTTATACTTGCATTAAGCTGAAGTGTCAGTGGGCCGGCCATGTTTGTCGAAGAATCGACAACCGTTGGAGCAAACGGATACTGTAGTGGAGACCGCGTTTAGGCAAGCGTAGTGTAGGACGCCCTCCGGCGAGATGGAGCGACGATACAAGGAGTGTAGCTGGCAAACACTGGATGAGAAGGGCCGAAGACCGGGCTCAGTGGCGCGTCTTGGGAGAGACCTACGTCCAGCAGTGGACTAATATAGGTTGATGATGATGATGATGATACTTGCATATTTATTTTTCTTTTTTCTCTCATTGTCTCATTCGCTGGGGTCGGCATAACATGTTATTAACCGACCTTAAAAAGTAGAAACTTGACTGTATGTTTTCGTATGTCACACGATTATTCCGCCACATAAGAACCGATTTTTTAATTTTTTTTATTTGATAGATTATAATTTCAGAGATATAAATTGTCACATATTTTGATTCAAACTAGATAAAAAAAATTGGTATTTAATATTATTTGTTGCGTATAATACTTATATACCTACATGTCGAATTATGAACCTCTTCTTTTTTGAAGTTGGTTAAGAATGCTTTATGTAAAGTTTTATTCAAATAGTGTAAAGTTGAAAAGTCGCTGTTTACAATATTGTAAACAAAATGATTGACGTAAGAAGTCTTTGGATGTTAAAATGGAATTGTTTAGTCTGTGGTTAATGCTGTTTGGGTGATTTTAAGATAAATGATTTCTATTGTCGAAGTTTACGAGCAAATATGTTAAAATAGCATGGCTTACACTCTTTGTGTAGGATAAAAATATATTTATGACCGGACTAGCGGATAAGTTCATTTGAGACTGAATAATTAAAATAATTAAAAATCAAGAGTTTGTTACTAAATCCAAGTTTGATTAATTTTACTTTTTTTGTCCTATTTTTAAGGATATTTTTTTTAGTTTAGAAAAGTTGAATCATAAAGAGTTCAGTCATTATTTTGATTCAACTTTTATAAAATGATGTAAGATATAAAAAAGTTTTTCAGTTAAGTAAATAAAGTTTTCTTTAAAATAACTAAAGAATTACTTTGCGATAAAGATAAAAACTTTATCTAAAGAAACTGAAAAATAACATAAAGGGTAAAACTTTCTTGAATAAATCTTATTGCTTATTTTATTCTGTTAATTGCGCTAATTTAGCAGTCTCATACAATTTTTCCATGCTACGGTTGCCTTAAAAAATCGCCAATAAAAATTTGAAATATGTATGTTTCTTATTTAATAGCCACTTTTATGCTTAAAAACATGCAAAAACCTTTTTTATGATAATAAATATTCATGGACGTTTAACACATTCCATTCTAGTCTCAAACTAAGCAAAGTTATATGGGAACTAGAATGTTGATAGTATCTATACTTATATACTTTTACTTTTTTTAAAAAATACATGGTCTCTAAAATGCTAGACTAACGGCCGGTTTCTCAAACGTTGATGAACCAAAAATCAAATTACAATATGTCAAAACTCGGATCAGTCGTGATTTGGATTGCACAAACGTTTGTCATCGGATCTGTTGTTAAATATTTCGCAGATGAAAAGCGTTTAAGCAACCCAAACGATTGATCCGAGTTTTGACACATTGTAATTTGATTTTTTGGTTGATCAACGTTTCAGAAACCGGCCGTTAGACTTAACCAAGTTTGCTTGAACTGAGATGATTAAAGTTACTAGTAGTTACTCGTTGCAAACTCTCAAGTAGAGTTTCGGGATGGAAAACAGTAACAACAACTTGACGCCGGTCTTCGTCTAAACTTTCCGATTGGCAATTTCAATGGGGCAAGACTTCTCACGAATAAATGTAAAAATCGCAAACATATTGTATAAAAAGTAAGATTTATTCACAAACTTACGACTATACAGTATTTACAAAATGTACATTGGCATATAAAATATATAAGAAATAGTTAAGGTATCTACAGACCGTTGAAAACGATCTATAGATAAAAATGTATGTATAAAAATAACTGTATTAATTGTGTACATAAATGTTATAAAACTAGGATAGAACCAACAACAGTTAATTCGCTTCGGGCGGTTTTTGTTATATATATTTTTTGGTAAATACATTTTTGTATTTGTATTTATTTAACCGGAACACAGTCACGTAGAAGCAGGAATACATACATAAAAGTAAAGTAAAGTAAAAAAAAATATTCAATAAAATCACAAGGATCATTTAGAATCGTCTTACATACTAGTTGATTCTAGGTGCCAGTTCCACGCGACCAGAGCCTAGAAGAACAGGCAAGAAACGTTTTTTATAAGATCCTTCTTACAAATAATTAAAATTAAATGACATAGTAAAACTTTCCGGAAAAGAATATTGTGAAAGATCACAAGATCTACTATATTATATTTTCCCATGATAACTTTGGCTCTCAAGTTACTTACCACTGTCTATATAACAAACTCTAATGCCTTGATCACACGTACCGAGTAAACCGGCGAGACAGTGACGTATTTGAGATACACTGCGCGTCGACATCAGTTTTACCGTTGAACATTGCAGCGTTAACGCGCAGTGTATCTTATATACGTCACTGTCTCGCCGGTTTACTCGGTACGTGTGTTCAAGGCATTAAGCGCAAGTTAAGTGCACTCTGCGAACCTGCCAGTTGCTAGCTTATTTTAAACAAAGTGGTAAAGACCCGCGTCACAGCTCAGTTGGTAGTAGCTCTCCTTTCATGCAGTGGGTCGTGGGTTCGATTCCCACCCAGAGCAAATGTTTGTGTGATGAACATAAATATTTGTTCTGTGTCAGGGTGATTCTATGTATGTATTTACAAAAAAAATGTATATAAGTATTCTATCAGCAATCTAGTTCCCATAGTACAAGCTTTGCTTAGTTTGGAACTAGAGTGCGATGTGTGAAATGTCCATGAATATTTACTTATTTACTTAATATATACTTTTTTTTACGTGCACATTTTACGAGCATATTATACGATAACCCGTAGTTTAATAATGGTTTATTATGATCGTAATATCACTAAGCTTTCATAAAAGCTTATTATAAACTAAGAATCTAAAAATAATGTTTAATTGAGCTTTATTTTAGAAGTAGGGCTTTTTGTAAAAGTTCTTTTTGGGTGAGGTTCTTTTATTTGACCTATTTCTGAAAATAGAAAATATAGAACGTGTAGCTTTGTCTTCCATGCTGTGGATAGTGGGTTCGATTCTAACTAAGATTTTGAAGTGATGTCAGTAGGCAATGTTTGTTTAACAAACATTAACAAAATTATATTTTGACAGGCACTACGGCTCAGTTGGTGTTTTGCCTTCGGTGCTGTGGGTCGTGGGTTCGGTTCCCACCACTGAGCAATAGATATGAAATATGTATGAAAATGTTTATTGTGGATATTTAAATTAAATGATTTTTATTTCTCTCTGTAACTTATAAATTCTGGCGTGATGCTCTAACAAAAATACTTACAAACAAACATTTTAGGATTCATAAATCATTAACATAGTAAATCTGAATTATGTTTTATTATTTTATCCTTAGTTTTAAGAACTATTTTACTTTTTAATTGTTAACATGAAAATTGCAAAAATAATTGCTTTTTATGTTATGAAAATAAAAATAGCATTTATATCAACAACTGGCATTTTAACAGGAAAAGCTTTCAGCGTTCCCGTCAGAAAATAATTAATTAAAACTAAGTTTTTAATGAAAAATCTTACATTATTTTATGAATCTACAAGATACTGCGACGTTGTTTACTTTCCAATCTACGGGAGATATTTTAAGATGAAATGTCTATTCTATTCTATGAGATAATTAAATAATAATAAATATTCATGGACATTTTACACATCACACTCTTGTCCCAAACTAAGCAGAGCTTGTATAGGCGACCAAGAAATTGGTTTACCACTCTAAGGCCGAATATCATTTGCACGTACAAAACATCAAGGGCTATTTTCGCTTGACAGATTAATAACTGCTACGTCAGAATCTGTCAATCTGTAATCCTTAGCGAATAATTATGTTACTGGGAGATGTCATCAAAAGTGGTAAACCACTTTCCTTGTCTCCTATACATGGAAACTAGATTGCTGAAAGAATACCTATGTACTTTTTTTACGTAAATACCTACACACATAGATTACCCAGAGATCAATATAGATCGGTTGAGGTATCTAATGTGAAATGGGTATTCGATGAAAATTTAAAACAATCAAATCTAAATGATCCTTGTGATCTTATTGAATAAATGATTTTTTTGCTGTAATTTACTTTACATTAATCAAATATTTATTTATTCAATAAAATCACAAGGATCATTTATAATAATAATGTATATTGTTACTTTTTTTTTCTTTCGGATCACTTCCAGTTTTATTTAGGTACTTATCCTACGTAATAATAACAGTCACTACGCGAGCCTACTCTCCTGATTGCTAGTCGATGTCTTAAGTGGAATTTTCCAGCTAATACATCAAAAGTAATTATTGGGAGTACAGAAGGGCTCAATAAATCAATGACATGACTATGCTCATATACGCGTAATAAGGTTAATTTTGACTTGTACAGATATTCTTTTTTTATTCAAATCACAAAAAATTAATAAATTAAAGATTTGATCCTTGTTACCAACAGAATACATACAATTAATTATGTCTTATTTTTTTATGTTTTTTTAAAATATTATAGATAATTAACATGCAGTTATTGTTTTTTTAAACCGACTTTTTTAAACTCTTATCACGATTTTTCTCAAAATCTAGTCGTTTTGGCTTTGACCTCCTAAAATCCACTTTGTAGATACCTTTACTTACGTAGGCCGACCTATATTAATGGAAAAAACACTCACTCAAACTAACATTTATTTATACTGCTCTTTATTTAATTTTTATATTCAATTTATCCTAAAATCTTGCAAAGCTTAAAATAGATAAGATAAAAAATACTTGAAAAGCACAAAAATCAATAAATCAAAATCAATAAATGTTTATTTAGTAAAATCACGAGGATCATTCTGAATCATAGGTGATTCTAGGTCTTACTAGTTATCTCTATGCTAGTTTGTACGGGGAACTCATTTTCGAAGCATTTTAATTTGCGAATAAGTAAATTATCCGTAAAAATAAGATTACTTATGTACCTTTATTTAAGGTATCCTAAGATTTTTGTAAAGTAAATAAAATAAATAAATAATGCTGGAACATCCACACAACATCATCTAGCTCCCTGCTAAGCAGAGCTTGTGTTATGGGTACTAGAAGACTTAATACATTACATAGATAGATTTTTTGTTATTATACATATAACATACCCAGAACACCCGGAATAAATATTTGCAAATCGTACAAACATTTATCCCAAGGCAGGAATCGAACCCGCAACCTCCGCGTCGCAGGCGGATCTTTTCCCGCCGCGCCACATCGGTCGTCGTGTAAAAGGTTAAGTTCAGTGATTCATCTTGTGAAAAAAGGTTGGTAATCAATCAGTTTTTCACTTTATGTGGCGACAGGCTTGCAACCTGTACAAACTACCTACTGTGAAATATAAGCATATGTGTATGGACGTGCCTTGACTACTCCACTTTGACATTCGAAGATTATTTTAAGTTGGTACTAGTTATGCATTTGCTTTGGATGTCTACCGTGCCTGGGTACGTTAATTTTATTTCCGACATTATGTCTTTAGGTATAACTATGTAAATATTATTATGTAAGTACCTACTAGGTACTTCTTCTTCTTCTTCTTATCGTGTCGATGCTACAACTGTATTTTGTTGTAGCATCGTGTTGGAAAGATTAGCCAGACTAGACACTGCTTTACCGTGCCTAGCTGTTACCGGTGTGCGCCACGAGGAGGCTCTTTCCATGCACCGAACTAAAACTACTGATAGAATATTTTTATGTAAGTAAATAAGTATATTTACTTACATAAAAATATTCTATCGGCAAAAAATTAGATGACATTGTGCCAAATATCCATGGATATTTATGCCTTGATCACACGTACCGAGTTAACCGGCGAGACAGTGACGTATTTGAGATACACTACGCGTCGACATCAGTTTTACTGTTGAACGTTGCAGCGTTAGCGCGCAGTGTATCTTAAATACGTCACTGTCTCGCCGGTTTACTCGGTACGTGTGATCAAGGCATTATAGATCGTGCCGGTATCCATATCCCTTTAAATTACTTACATTGACATTTTAACGTTTTCAATTTCAACAAATTGTCTTATACAAGACAATACAAAATTCCTATTAACTCCAGGTTCAAAACACCCCGAGGACATATCGAGTTGTTTGAAAGAGAATCGAATAGATGTGTGTTCTGAACGTACCTAATGGAAAATAATGAAATTGGAGTTTTGGTTTTATTTTTTCATGGTAAGCTAGACAGATTTTTCTAGCGTTATTTTCAGTATTGAGTATTTTATTTTATTCATTTTATTCTTTATTGTACACATAAAATACAGAGAAAAAAACTTCAAAACAAAACATGTACATATAGGCGAGCTTAACCCTAAAGAGAGTTCTCTTCCAGCAAACCTTGGAATGAGTGAGGGTAAAAGAGATGTGGGAAGTGTACTAAAGATTGTATTTTAATCTCTTGGGAAAACAAACAGCTTAAACTAAGACAATAGTTAAAAAATCTATATATATAAAAATGAAACCCGTTTTCCGTTGTCACGACATAGCATGAAAACAGCTTGACCGATTTGGCTGATTTTTTTTTGTAGTTTTCTAATAATCTGTACAAGGTTCTTACGGAAAAAAATTAAGAAAATCTCTCAGAAAAAAATTTTCTCTAAAGCGGTACGAAGTTCAGCAACAGCTAGTATAGGAATAAACAAGCTTTTAACTGTTTCCACTTAAGATACAAAATTAAATGAGACGAACAACAAACTCTCATTAAAAAAAAGATTAAAAGAAAAAAACGAACAACAAAAACAGGGTTTGTATATGAAAACAGGTAATACATATCTATTTATCACCATCATCATCATCAACCTATAAAACGGGCCTGAGGGCACTGGACGTAGGTCCTATGTACAGTTAAATGCAAATCTTTTTATACGAACTACTTTTTATTGTCATCATTATGTACACAGCTAGGTTATAATAGTACATAATGTACTCAAGTTTTTACCACCGTCTTAATTTTTGTGCCACATATTTTTTTACTGTAAATACAGGCTACTTTTATATGTTCTTTGATGTACCGTATCTAAATCTTTGCTAAGAAATCCTAATCCGCGGATCTCTCTCGACGTTCTTAAGTACCTAAGCGACGAGAGTACTTGGCTAATGGTATTGGTTTTTGCAACCTTTAAGGCAACAGAATAATAGGTAGTAGGTACAGGCCACCCATTGGTCAGAATAAAAATTGAATTTCCCAGAAAATAAATTCTTATTTAAAAAATTTAAAAACTTTCCAGAGAAATGAGCAACTTTTTATTTAATTTGAAATTGAGACCGGGCTTCGATTTCCACAGCGTTTCACTAGTACATAGATTTTCTGAGTATCAGCACACTACGTCATGCTATTTTGATCAGTATTCCGTTGAGATAGAGCTTATTTTTCTGAGGAAATAATAAATCTTTTATACCTGTTATTTTTGTTTCAAGCATTTTATTTATATCGAGAACTAAGCCATGTTTTGTTTTTTTACAAGCTTTTATTTAACTTGGAATATATGTGTGTTGCAAGTTGCAACTTAATTTTGAAGCAAATAGTT
This sequence comes from Ecliptopera silaceata, assembly GCA_932527185.1. Classification (NCBI taxonomy): domain Eukaryota; kingdom Metazoa; phylum Arthropoda; class Insecta; order Lepidoptera; family Geometridae; genus Ecliptopera; species Ecliptopera silaceata. Next base: position 2,507,390 of record OW052210.1, read on the forward strand.
CCAACAAATTGAGCATTTTTTGTATCTCTCTTGAAGTTTTTTTATTTTTTGTTTACAAGTTATTTAAAAAACAAAATTTGTTCACGATTCTTAGAAACAAGAAAGATTGTTGTGATCACGAAGACAATTCGCGGGTAGAATTTTGATAAGTGTTTGTACATATAATTATTATAATATGCCTATGAAATAAATAAATAAGTAAATAAGAATCGATAAATTTATATTTTTTTTTCTCCACGAACATTTTAAGACCAAGATAAGATAAATAATACTTTTATTAATAACCACCTTTCAAAATAAGTTTAGAGGACAATATAATAACATTCTTTAGATTGCAAAAAAAAAAATCCGTTCAGCCGTTCTCGAGTTTTAGGGAGACTAACGAACAATACATTATTTTTATACATATATGTAGATAGATTTTCTGGGATGGCAACCCCATACTCAATCTTATTATATGTATAATGTAACAGTTGTAAACTTAACGTAAATCATCTCAATTTATATACTTCGCCGTTTACGTCAGTGGCTCTACTATGAGATGTCACAGTAAAATCGCCTGACTTTACTACAGTAGTTACGTCAATATTAGTATGACGAATTTTAGTACCCAACTATCCGCTAGAGGCGCTGTACAAATCTTCATACATTTTTTTAACTACAGACGCTAGCGAGTATAGTAAATATAGTATAGTAAAAACTCATGGTAGAGGTACAGGCCTGAATAAATTTCCCATCCGTTTCCAATAATGTCGAAATAGCAAAAACACATATTCATCCCATCCTTTTTATATTATCCATCTGTCTCTTTACAACTTCTTTTATCGGTTTTATCATTATCAGCCTTGTCAGTCCACTGCTTCAGCCTTATCAGTCCACTGCTTCAGCCTTGTCAGTCCACTGCTAGACGTAGATCTCTCCCATGACGAGCCCAGTTTATGGCTTTTATCATTCAAAATAAATGAATGATGAATGACACTTGATTTAGCAACAACATTCAAAATAAGCTAGATTTTCTTATGTAATATGAAAATCTTAAAACATATTTACTTAGAAACTTTTTTTTAAATTATTCTCCTAAGATATATTTTTGTGTTAAATTAAGGTAATATTGTGTTTTTCATCTAATGGTGACTGAAACACCCTGTATAATAATAATCATTTAAAACACATTCACTAAGTAATTTCTTGTTTAAAACGATTAAAACGATACTCTATAAAAGATTTTATTTTTTTGTTAAAATATGGTAATATTGTATTTTTTAAGAATATGGTACTTAATTTAAAACATCCTGTATAATAATCATACGTGCTTTGGTGCAAATGTGTTTAAATGAGTATCATTTGTGAAAAGCACGTATACTCTTACTAACATTATATACGCGAAAGTTTGTATGGATGGATGTATGTATGGATGGATGTATGTATGGATGTATATTTGTTACTCATTCGCGCAAAATTTGGAATCACGCAAACTTTACAGTAATAAAGTTTACACATCGGAATAACACGAACTCCCTATCTTATAAAAAGTTAGCGTTGACATTATGTCACCATTACTTATGGTAATCAACACATCAAGTCTGCGCGAACTTTTTATAAGATAGACCGCTATCTATTACTATTACTAATATTATAAAGAGGTAAAGTTTGTATGTTTGTATATTTGTTCAATTGTAAGGGGTAATCTCGGGATCTACTGAACCGATTTTAAAAATTCTTTCACCAATAGAAAGCCACATTATTGCTGAGTGTCATAGGCTAGATTATTTTCAAAAAAAATAGGGATCTTTACTAAAACTTCAATGCCCAACGAAGTGGGCACGGGTCAGCTAGTAATTTATAAAGATATTGTGTGAATTATCCAAAATATAAAGATAATAAGAACGGGGATCAGTTAGTATTCAATATATATATAAGTAACCACAAAGTCTTTCAACTCTTTTACAGATGGTATTTTACGTAAGATTATTTTTTTTGATATTTCGTATAAAACCGTAAGAAAGACGTACTTTATTTTGAGCTCGAAAAAACAATTTTTTCGTTTTCTTTTTATAAAACATGAAACAAAAACAATCAATTTAGATCTGTTTTCATAAGTGATACTTCTTTAAGAGTTTTTTCTTCAAACGTAAATAATTTATGAAAAATATATTGTATTCTTTTTCCCTTTGTATTTTATTATTCCTTAAGAAAAATCTACGTTAATAATATATATTTAAATATAAGCTCTGGCACTGCAAAGTATAGAAAAATGGAAGTGTTTGTGGAAGGCCTTTGCCCAGCAGTGGGACGATATAGGCTAGAGCAAAAACAAGCTTAAGATTTTAGTCTAGTTTTAATTATACAGTACTTACGATTCTTGAATACAAAGTGCGCTACACAATTAACTAATTGACTAAATATAATAATGAAAACTAAAACTATTATGCTACCGATGTGGCGCGGCGGGCGATGGTCCGCCTGCGACGCAGAAGGTTGCGGGTTCGATTCCCACTTGCGATATATGTTTAGTACGATCTGCAAATATGTATTCCGGGTGTTCTGTATTGTATTGTATTAAGTATGTCAGTCTTCTAGTACCCATAACACAAGCTTTGCTTAGCTTGGGGCTAGATGATGTTGTGTGGATTATCCAGAATTATTTATTTATTATTTAATGAACATAGTTTTCTTTAAACACGGGATATTCATTATTGGATTATTTCCCGATATTTCAAAATATAAATAACTATTAATATAGTTTACAATATTTGCGTCGGAAATATCGTAAAACTAACAAATAAACTATTTGATATCAATGATAATTGCCCGAGACGATATCACAGATTACATTTCATCCTGCGAACTATACAGGGTGAACACAAACTCTATAATTTTATAAATACTTACACATTCGATTTTTTCACAGAACGACACTTAAGATTAATTTAATACTTAGTTATAAACTTGTTGCTATTATAAATAAATCATATAAATTCTATATGTGCCTAAAGGATCTTATAATGTACCAAGCATACATATTTGTACAGAGTATGGAATATAAAGTAATTAATAGTTAATCGCTAAAAACTTTTGTAATCTGTTGTTAATTCATTCTGATCGAAGTATCAGAAAACAGTGATCTTTTACTATGCGTTCTGATCGTACTATCAGAAAAAAATGTTCTGTTGCTATACATTCTGATCGTAGTATCAGATCCCAAATTTGTAGGGGCACCCTGTATCAAACCTTGTATAACTTCGACAAACAAGAACATCATTTACTCTGGTTTATACAAACAGTATTCTTGTCAGAATACTAATTGACGTTGAAATTAATATTCATTACTTAATGAGAATAGATTACTCTGAATCTAAAATATAGGAATATTCCCAAAAAATGTTTTTTCAACCTATTCTATGATCATAAGATCATAAAATGCGATCATGCGATCTCGAAAATGAATAAAATGTACGTTTATTTTCTTTTAGTTTATAAAAAAGAACTAAAAAAGCTACTATTCCTAGATTTTTCCAAGAATTTTCAGTAGAAATTCCGAACTTTTTTCATGGATCTTAATATTTAAGTAGCAAAGGAAGAAATTTTATTTCTATTATCCACGCGGGAACCTCCGTATGTGTAGAAAAGTAAACCAAACAAAAGATTTTTAGCTAATATTTTTTACCTTTGATAAATTACAATTTATTGAGGTTATTTTGTAAATATTATCTATCTCGCAAGTACCTACATCTGTTTAAAAAAATCATTATCTGTAGTTTATTATATATCTAAGAAAATTTAAGTAACATAGAACATAGAACGAATGCGACGGCTACGCTACGAACAAGCTACGGATCACGCGTTATCGACTTTATTGCAATAACAAAAGATTGGTTTTCGACTGGATGGTTTGTACGTAGCACGGGATGCTTCGATAGAAAAAAAAATAATGCTGGAAAATCTACACAACATCATCTAGCCCCAAGCTATAAGCGTGAATATTTATTTTATTTTTTTACCATATAAACATAGAATGTTATTAGCCTAAAAGCGGAAATTAGCCAAAACAAACAATAAACATTATTCATAATGTTATTAGGAATTAAATGAAGCGGTTTCGGAAATTGATATACCGCGAATATAATTTATACAGAGTGTGTTAAAATGACTCTCACAAACTTGGGGGTTAAAGCATCTAACCAATTTAGTTTAGTTGTAATTCTTTGTAAGAAGGATCATATAAAAAAACGGTAGGAACCAGGCCGTAAGTTTCTTGCCCGTTCTTCTAGGCTCTGGTCGCGTGGAACTGGCACCTAGAATCACCTAGTACCTATGTAAGACGATTCTAAATGATCCTTGTGATTTTATTGAATAAAGAAATATTTGATTTGATTTGAACCATATATCCAGTGACACCTGCCATCACAGATTATAAATACAATAAAAACTTAATTTTTTTAAATCCATTAAGTAAATAAATAAATATTCATGGACTATTCACACGTCACACAAGTCCTAAACTAAGCAAAGCTTGTACGGAACTAGATTGCTGATAGAATACTTATATACATTTTTGTTAATACATACATAGAATACATAGAAGAAATATATTAATTAAATCCATTGACAACCGATGTGGCGCGGCGGGCGAAAGTTCGCCTGCGACGCGGAGGTTGCGGGTTCGATATCCGCCTTACGATAAATGTTTGTACGATCTGCAAATATTTATTCCGGGTGTTCTGGCATTTTATATATATAATAAAAAATATCTATCTATGTAATGTATTGTATTAAGTATGTCAGTCTTCTAGTACCCATAACACAAGCTCTGCTTAGCTTGGGGCTAGATGTTGTGTGGATTGTCCAGCATTATTTATTTTGTTTCTGTTTCCACAGCCTCCGTAGCGAGGATCACCAAATTCCTCGGCAGCACGGGAATGCCGATCGTCACTACTGGAGGCTTCACGTTCGACTTCGTGAAGCCGAAGACGACCTGCCAGGACGAGTTCTACATGCTAGTGCGAGCCGGGCCCATGGGGTTCGAGGATTTGGCGCATTTCATCATCGACCTGATGAGACAGTAAGTCATCATCATCATTCCCCTGCCCTTATACCACGTTAAGTGATAAGACAGTAAGTTATATAACTTACACTTTAGTCCCAAACCAAGCTTTTACTATAGGAACTAGATTGCTAATAGAATTCTTATATAACTGTTTTTGTTAATATGTATTTACTAAAAAATAATTATATAAGGTTCTTTTCTTTAATTCTTTGTAACATCAAAGTTATATAAATATTTATTTAAACTTGCCTACTTTAAATCTGTTATTTTAATAGTATGTGAATATTTTTGTACTATGACAATTTATAATTTATATTAAGCAAACGTAAGAGTTATGCCTTGATCACACGTACCGAGTAAACCGGCGAGACAGTGACGTATTTAAGATACACTGCGCGCTAACGCTGCAACGTTCAACAGTAAAACTGATGTCGACGCGCAGTGTATCTCAAATACGTCACTGTCTCGCCGGTTTACTCGGTACGTGTGATCAAGGCATTACTTGTGAGGATAAGGGTGTGTGTGTGTGTGTTGTAAGCAATATTGTTTATGTGTGATGCTTGGGAAGCGGTAAAGTTAAAATTAATTATAATTAGTAAATAATATGTTACAAATGAGTAAGGTTTCGAATATCAAGGTGGAATATTAAAATAATTCAAAAATAATTAAAAATTATTGTATATTCAGACAACGCCATCTAGTTTGATTCTGAGTAAAGCTGATGAGAGAACCAGTTGCAGATAGAATACATGTATTGTTTCCATTTGTTTGAGAATACACAAACAAACTTACGACTATTACAGTATTTACAGAATGTACATAGGCATATGCCTGTTTCTTATGTATTTTATATAAAATACATAAGAAACAGTTGAGCTATCTACAGACCGTTGCAAACGATCTATAGATAGAATATCTAACAACACCCAAACATAGAATATACATTTTTGTACTAACACATACATTTTTTGTGGGCATCGAACTCACGACCCACAGCATGAAAGGTAGCTGAGCTGGGACTTGGGCTTAGAATAATTACGATTTATTTGCAATAATTTATATATCTACAAAAAAAGAATGCTCTATATAAATCTCATAATATGAGTCCATAGGGTTCCTAATAACTTCTGTTTTTTTTTTTTTTTACAAGTTATAGGCAAGCGTTTGACCGCGATCTCACCTGATGTTAAGTGACGATGCGGTCTACGATGTAGCACACTTGCCTAGAAGATACCCATTCACTCGTCTCTTAAAAATATCTGTATCTTAGGTCTAGCGCACACCAACAACCATTCACTTAAAGAGTCAAAAGTGTGTGACGTATATACCTATACTAAAACATCAAGTCACTTGGTCGTTGGTGTGCACTAGCCCTTAGATAAAGTAATTAATAGGTGTATGTCATCTGTAAAGTTGCTTGATCTAATTAATCACAATTTTGATGCTTAATACCTTCAGATATTAGAGTAGAATTATAAAAGTTAGAATTATTATTATAAAGAAGCTAAAATCTTTATAATTTTAACAGATAAACAGAGATACTTTTTGAGTTACTTAGAAAGTATTTGATAAATATTTAAAATGTTAAGAAAATAGCAATGTAATGTAATTAATGTAGATGTTTTTGAACAAAAAACATATTTTTATTAATTACAAGCTGACCCGACGGACGTTGTCCTGTCTTAACGATTAATAGTTCTTAAATTTTCTAATTTTCCGCGCAATTTTTTTAATTTTTTCATTTGTTACCTTCTCCTGAATAAACACAACAACAACAGAAAAAGTATAATCAGTTCACGTTCACGCGTGATGTCGTGACCAAAGGAAATATGGATTTATTTTTATTATATAAGCATAATAATTAGAAATGAGTACATAAGAGGAAGTTTGAAAGTTGCGCCCATAACGGACAAGTTGAAGAGTAATAGGTTAGCGTGGTATGGGCATGTCATGCGGAGGGAAGAAAGTCATATAACAAGAAGAGTGTTAGATATGAATGTGGATGGATGTAGAAGTAGAGGGAGGCCAAAGAAAAGATGGATGGACTGTGTGAATGATGACATGTGTAAGAAAGGTGTGAGCATTGAGATGACGTCTGATAGAAGTGAGTGGAAGAAGAGGACGTGTTGTACCGACCCCACATAATGTGGGACAAGGGTAGGAAGATGATGATAAGCATAATAATATAGATTAATCATTTTTTTTCAATAACAAAACTAAACTAACAGCCGGTTTCTGGAAACCCAAATCACGATTGATCCGAGTTTGGCACATAGTAATTATTTGTTTTTTTCGTTGATCATCGTTCGAGAAACCGGCCGTAAGTCTATTTATCATTTTAAAGTACCTACTTTGTTAATATTTTCTTCCCCCTTACAAACCTCTCACATAATTTCTTAACTTTTCGGGCGCCATGGTTGTTTACACTGCCGACACGACAACGACATAAAAGCCGGTTACAAATAAAGTTAATGAAATATTAAATCGGCAGCATAGGTTAAACACATTCGGTCTATCTTATAAAAAGTTAACGCAGACTTGATGTATTGATTAGAGGAAAGTCACCAAATATGGAATAGTATCCAAATATGGAATCCCTTCATTTCTCTAAAACTATAAGTATTAAACGCAACACTTGACCATCTTCTGTTTCATTTGGTCTACTAACTATCACACTGACACCATCGAGTCGGTTGCGCGAACGCTTCACGTGTGGCATGCGTGTTTTGTTTTGTTGTCGTGCAGAAACTTTTAAAGGTAAGTAATAAATGAGTATTACCAGCTGTTATGTTTGTATACATAAGTGTTATACTATTTAGTATATCGCTATTATGTTTATTTCACCATTTTAGGTTTTTTTTTCTTTAAAATATTATGACTTGAAATAATATTTAGAAAAGTTTGAACTAGTATAAAAATCCAAATATGGACAGTCGTCGGTGTCTAATTATGGGACATTAATAATGGTAGTGAGCATGATGAGTTGATGGACCAAGTACCTCCTGACTTTGCTGATGCAGAATGTATGTTCTGTTCAAGGCTTTTTTCCATGGATAAAAGTGGAGAAAGCTGGATTAAATGCTTGATGTGTGGGCTCTGGGCACATATGATTATGCTGGTCCAGAGTTTGATACTTGGATCTGTGACTTTCCAAGTAAGTAATTATGTAATTTCTTTCATTTATCACAATATGTTATATTCATTTAATTGATCTAAAAGATTTTAATATCCATTTTTGTTATTGTTATGTTGATTTATGCTTATATTCCATATATGGGTACCTATTCCATATTTGGTTACTCATTTGTGATTTTGATTTTTGTGTTAGAATTTAATTTGACAACTGATATTTTTGGTTAAAGGCTGTTAATTACTACATATAAATGTATGACTGATTAGAAAAAACATTAAAATGTTTTAATTTATACGTAGTTTTTCTTTTATATCCCAAAAACAAAATGGTATTCCATATTTGGTTACTTTCCTCTACCATACGTAATGATGACATAATGTCAACGCTAACTTTCTATAAGATAGGAGGATTATCTACAAATTAATTCTGTTGTACTAGCACTTTGACATAAAAATCTCTACTACTGTACCTACTTATCGGTATTAAAAAAATATCGTATCGTGGTGTATGCAAAAGTTTTATTGCTCTACCTACTTCGAGAACTTTCTATTAATTTCAAGCGAGTGAATTACGGCGAAATTTGTTATTGAAAATACCGTATTAACATAAATTACCATCTTTTCTATATTTAATTTTTCCAATCTACTTTAAGACTTATTTCCTAAAGCAATGGAAATCTTATTAAAAAAGTTTATTTGAAATCTGTCTGCAAAATGAGACAGCTTTCTCCGAATTTAAAAAACTTTTTCAATCGGCTTTTAGTTTGAGAAAACGTGTTTTGATTACTTAGTAAGACGAAAAGGTAAAGAATAGGTAATGGTCTCACAGCTCAGTTGGTAGTAGCTCTGCCATTCATGATTTGGGTCGTAAGTTTGATTCCCGAGAACGTCGTGAACAAATATTTCTGCAACGAATTCGTATAAATAAATAATCAAGGACATTTCAAATCACGTTCTAGTCCTTAAACAAAGTTTTTGTTTAATTATATTTAATCATAAGATTGTCCTATTTAAAAAATGTGTATTTTTGTATGTATTCTATCAGCAATCTAGTTTCTATAACACAAGCTCTGCTTAGTTTGAGACTAGAGCGTGATGTATGAAATGTCATAAGAATTATGAATAAGAATGTATTTATTGTATAATTGTGTACATAGATGTTACAAATATATAGATTAGACCCAACAGTTTATCCGTTTTGGACCTACAATAATGTCTTACTTAAGACTATAGTTATTACTACTTATATTATTTCTTACATTAATTATTGAGGAATATAACATTTCGTTAAATTTAATTTAACATTGTAACATTTATATTTACAACATTAAATTATAAGAGATCATAATATTCACTTATATATTTCTGTCTGTGAATATGTAAAATTATTGTATTATCAATAAACATTAGGTATACAAATATCTCGCTAAAAACAGAATAATCTCGAGTACCACTCGAAATATATAAAAATAGACTGTCGAGTGTCGGAGAGGCTTTCACGGTTATCAATAACGTTATCTACATTTATTTGGAGGGATATGTGATATCGCACTAGTACGAGTATCTTGTTCAGGTATAATTGGCAGGCGTCACAGCTCAGTTGGTAGTAGCCCTGTCTTCCATGCTGTGGGTTGGGTTCGATTCCCACTCAGAGCAAATTTTAATGTTTGTGTGATGAACATAAATATTTGTTCTGTGTCTGGGTGTTAGTATGTATTTTATCTGGGTGTAAGTATGTATTTTATGTACTTACGTATTTACAAAAAAAAAAGTATATACATACCTGCCTAATATACATTTGTCGAATTTTGTAATTTTAAGCTAAAGAAAAATAAGTTTCGAGTTGTGTAATATTTTATAAACATAGTATTTTCATTTTCTTTGTTATTTTTTTCTGTCTAATATTGGTGGATTTTCATCTAACAATTCTTGAGGTCGTAGCATAACATACAAACCGCTGAAATAAAAATTAAGTTTAATATCGGGATTTGATGGAACTCGATTCCAAAGGTTTTGAAGGAAAAATTCTCCACCATTTTATTAATTTTGACTACTGAGATATGGCCCTTTAAATAAAAAGAAATAGGGTAGGTATGACCTAGATTATAATATCAACCATAATTTTCTTAACCATTAGATATTTAAGATAATACAGTAAAAAAGGTTAACTAAATTAAATGAATTGTTCTCTCATTCCATATAATTATATTTTGTGAAGTCCTTGCACAGTTTGTATCACAGAGTGGCTTTGCTAACACGGTTTTATTTCCACGCCATCTAGCTTTAATTGGAAACAACTTCTGCTGATCAACGAACCCGAGGCGCAGATTCACGTCGCGGGCAAATCCACCTGTCTCCTCATGATGAAATCCTTCGCCAACTTCCTTAAGAAGGAAGAAATTATCTACACCCCCTGGGACACAACCTCTGATGCTGGACTGAATACAACTGAGAATCTGAAAATTTACCTCGGAATGAAGTACACAAGTAAGTTTTACTTTAGCGCCATCTATGTTTAGTTTTAAGAACTACGTAACAAAACTCCAAGGTTTTCCTACTCGTTGATAGATGGCGTGTTGAAAGTTTAGCTACTCGAAAACAGATGGCGTTGTTTTCCAGATTTGAATGGAACCGCGGTATTATTGTATACGATACGCCGGCATTTCAATCGTCCGTTGGCGAGACGGGTGGCTACCTCCTAGCAGCAACTATCCATCACTACATGATACTCGCTGGCATTAATATTTTTGGATGGGAACTGCTTTCCCATCAAAGCTACGAGGAAATGTTGCTGACGCAAGTTGGGAACACATTCGGAAGTGAGTTAGTTTGATTGGGATGGGGCTTGCTTGAAATACAATGCCTTTATAGGCTATTTTTAGCCTCACAATCGCAAAACTAAGTTTAGGAAGCACACACACGTTTAATTTTTTACCAAAAGAGCCAACTTTTGTACCATTAGTGTACTAAATTGGTTTGATACTGTACCCCAAGTACGAGTTGTAAGTGTAAGTTTGTGCACACACGGATCCGTGAGTACACAAACTCGTACTTGGGGTACTGGTTATAGCACGTCTTGGGGTGATTTTCTGCACGTTTGGTTTGTATTTCACTTTTCAGCAAAATTCAAAACCACCACAGGTTACAACTAAGTAGTTATACAAAAGACAAGATAGAGTACTTACATACTTAGGTACTAGAAGTATTCAGGTATTGAAGTACCATTATATTACATATTCGAAAAAAGTTCTCAGCTAGTAATAAAATAAATAAATATTCTAGGATATTTCATACATCAAATTAATCCCAAACTAAGCAAAGCTTGTACTATGGGAACTAGACTGCTGATAGAATCCCACATATATATTATACTAATAAGAATTATAGAAATAAAATAAATCTAGCAATCAACTTATGTAATCCCCCTAAGAAAGGTTCCAAACATCCCCCATAAACAACAGACAAACGATAATGAAGCCCTAACTCGCTTATCTACAGAAACTGGTCACTTATTGCTATGTCGTAACACTTTACATTACCGCTATTTATAAGGGATTCTAAGGGAATGATTCCGCCATTATGCGTTTATATCCTGTACCCCAAGTACGAGTTTGTGCACACACGAATCGTAGAGACGCAATCGCCGAGCGCCACCGATTTTGTATGGAGATCCAAGCAGCGCCCCTAGCAGATTTCTTGAGAAGCTTGGATGTCTATACAAAATCAGTGACGCTCGGCGATCCGTGTGTGCACAAACTCGTACTTGGGGTACTGAACTAGAAAAAACCCGCGACTTCATTTTACAAAAATAAATATTCGCGGACTTTTTAGACTTTGCGCTTTAGTCCCAAGTGGGGTTTTTGTACCTATTATGAGAACTCGATAGCACAAAAAACGTAGTAACCCGAAAGTCAAGACACAAAAAAAAACCTTTTTGTTAACAAACATTTGTGAGCACTGATATTTGTTGGATATCGAACCCACAATCCAAGGAAGCATCGCAATGCATCGAAAGAATCGCATGGAAGGCAGAGCTACTACAGCTCAGTTGGTACAAGCTCTACCTTTTATGATGTGGGTGGTGGGTTCGATCCTGCCCCACATGACAAAAAACAGAAGGTACCAAGCTATATCATCACTAAAAAAAATATATTAACACATCACACTCTAGTGCCAAACTAAGCAAAGCTTAGAACATTTTTTGTTGTAAATTCATATATAGATATACATAGAAACACAAAAGGCAGAGCTACTACCAACTGAGCTGTGACGCCTGACTTACATACAAAAGTTTAAAAATATTGTCAGTCAGTCACACAGCTTTTTGGCTATCATTGACCATCCGTTGTCTATTTACGATTATAGGGTAGGAGGACATCAAGAGGAAAAAGATTACGATAGCTGGAAAAAGTAATTGTCGTTTATAATCCAATAATTCCGAGTGCTTGGCTTTCTCATCTTTGGTCCGTTTATCGAAATTAAATTAAATGCTGACGAATATCAACGAACAAAGCGAGTAAGCTTTGGACTGAGGATTTTAAATAAATACTTAAATAATGCTGACAATCCACACAACATCATCTAGCCCCAAGCTAAGCAGAGCTTGTGTTATGGGTACTAGAAGACTGTATGTCAGTCTTCTAGTACCCATTTAATACAATATATGACATACATAGATATTTTTTATTATACGTATAAAATACCCAGAAAACCCGGAATAAATTACAAACGTTTAGCCCAAGACGGGAATCGAACCCGCAACCTCCGCGTCGCAGGCCCACCTTTACCCACCGCACCACATCGGTCGTTTAGAATATATTTAATGACAATAGTTTAAATGTATGAAGTTTCAAACACATTGTATGAATTTATTTTGACCTTAACTTAGTCAGAAAAATAAAGCTCTGTCCTTCTTACAAAACTTATTTATAAACATATTATACGGAAGGAAAAATTAGCTAAGTTTTCCTTATATTCTAGACCAAATTACTACCAACATGTCGCCTGTTTATTTCTAGTTTTATGCATAGACATAACTAATAGACAGCAATAGTCTCACGAAGCTTACGACATGTGCGGCCAATACCTGTCTCTTTTCTGTAGATGTACAAAACTTAGTGCAAAGCCGTTGTATTTGAACCTTATGACGACCGTGGCGCGGAGGTTGCGTGTTCGATTCCAGCCTTGGAATAATTGTTTGTACGATCTGCAAATATTTATTCTGGGTATTTTATATGTATGATAAAAAAATGGTTGTCTGTAAAGTCGGTTTACTGACGATAGTTGAACGTGACAACGTCACTTCATGGAACGCCTCAGAACGCCTCAGAACGCTTCATGAGTCATGTTTTTTTCGTGCGTGCAGCCGGCTCTATCGAATTATAAGACGTTGTCACGTCAAAAAATACCTATCTATGTAATGTATTGTATTAAGTATGGCAGTCTTCTAGTACCCATAACACAAGCTCTGCTTAGCTTGGGGCTAGATGATGTGTGGATTGTCCAGCATTATTTTCTTCTTTTTTTTTTATTTATACCTGGATTGGGAACGCACATTTCATCCTCTCAATCTATGGCAAAAATAGACAACTACAGACGCACTATTCAAAATATCAAATCAAATCAAAATCGTTTGTTTCGGAACATGAGGATAATAATATTTTTACTATTGTTTTGTTTCTTACACGTTTTGTCACTTGTATTTACTTTAGCACTCACGTCACGGCCGGTTTCTGGAAACCCAAATCACAATTGATCCGAGTTTGACACATAAATAATTGTTTGATTTTTTTGTTGATCATCGTTCGAGAAACCGGCCGTAAGTCTGTTCTCTATGTCTATGGTTTTATGTAACTGACGCATACATAGAAAAAAACTAGTTGTGACGTCAATGTCCTATTTTTTGTCCAACATTTTTATTTGAGAAGCTATCGCGCTGTATATTGTAATTGCGACGCATTGGCGACAGCAAAGCGTGGTTCATGTACTTACATAATAACTACTTAATTTTATCTAATCAGTTGGTTTTTTCCCACATTTTTTGGACAATAAATAAATAATGCTAGACAATCCACACAACACCATCTAGCCCCAAGCTAAGCAGAGTTTGTGTTATGGCTACTAGAAGACTAGCGTACTTAATACAATACATTACATAGATAGAGTTTTTTTTTATTATTCATATTAAATACCCAGAACACGAGGAAATAATATTAGCAGATCGTCCAAACGTTTTTCCCATGGCGGGAATCGAACCCGCAACCTCCGCGTCGCAGGCGGACCTTCGCCCGCCGTATTTCACGTATTGTATTATTGACAACATCGGTTGTCAATAATACAATATCTACATTCAGAATCGTCCGAAACTAATCATTGTGAGTCTATCTCGCTCGCACTCATAAGGCTAAATGATTTAAATAGAGATAAAAACAAATAATAATATCGGCACAAAAAACATGAATGTATGGGTAACTTTTGATACCAGAAATGCCGAAGGAATAATAACGTTTTTTTATTTAAATTTAGATTCTAAAAATACCTTTGTATCCAGCAAAAAAAAACTTTAGCGTATTTTTTATTATATTATTATAATTTGTGTATTTTCTGAACAATAGTTTAGCAAAATTATTTTACTGTAAGAAAATAAGTTATATTTTTCTCATAGGTAGATAATAAAATTTTGAAACTTCGCATGTCGTACCAAATCAAGCTTGAATGAATATGGTATGTACCTGTCCAAACACGGTTCGCTATGAAAACTCGACCGTTTTAAGTTGTACAAGCTTTGCTTAGTTTGGGACTAGTACGTGATGTGTAAAATATCCGTGAATAAATAATTATAAATCATTATGACAGGCACGAATATATGTCACAATCGTATATCATAATCATAAATATAGTGATAATCGTATATCGTAATCGATATTTTTTGCCCGGTTATAAATAAATCATTCATTCATTCATTCATTCATTCATTCATCTGTAAATGAGTGATACTTTCACAATGGAGATTAGGTACACATATAAAGAAATCATTCATTCATTCATTCATCTGTAAATGAGTGATACTTTCACAATGGAGATTAGGTACACATATAAAGAAATCATTCATTCATTCATTCATCTATAAATGAGTGATACTTTCACAATGGAGATTAGGCACACAAACTTTTTCAAAACGTAGAACGAGAAAAGTCGCGGGTAGTTATAACAACTAGTCTATATAAAAATGAAATCCGTTTTCCGTTGTCACGACATAGCATGAAAACGGCTTGACCGATTTGGCTGATTTTTTTTTGTAGTTTTCTAATACAAGTACAAGGTTCCTACGGAAAAAAAAAAAAGAAAATCTTTCAGAAAAAAAATTCTCTCTAAGGCGGTACGAAGTTCGCTGGAACAGCTAGTTATTAATAAAATCGTTGGAAATGTTGTATTTCTCCACTTCTTAGAAACCTTAGGATTTAGTTGTGGATTTATTTGAAACGTGTCTGTCTGTGGTCTTTCAAATGGAATAACATTTTCTGAAAGGAGACGTTACTTGTATCTATCCTTCGCTCACGGTTACTTAGAGTAGATATTAGTTGTGAAATGTTACTTTAATAAATAAACAAAAAATATTACTTGAAAAAATAATATAACAGTGTGAATAGTTGAGGCAGTTTTGCCGACATATTTCTGAATAAAGGTAAAAATTGACTCTCTAGAAAGAGACAACACGACTGTGCGGCCAATACTTGCCTCATCTGTAGGTCTGTTACGTCTATAATAATCATGTAAAAAGAGACTACCAACTGGACTGTGACAGGCGTCACAGCATATAATAAAGATCTTTCGGTTGTAGTAGGCTTAGTCTTAGTCGCAGATCAACAGCGTAGACGTAGGACCGGAAGAAGGTGAAGGCAATACCATCGCCTTCTGGTGACCAGCAGGGCTTGAGCGCGGGGAGCCTCAATCCTCATTGTACAGGCCACCAACTGCAGGGGATGTCCTTAATGTGGACATCTGCCTAACAGAAGGGTTCGTCTAAAACGCACAATCCCCGACAGAGCCGCGGTAGAATCTAACCGGGACCCCGTGGCTCAGGCAAGTGTCAAGCCAGTCGTCAAGTGACGAATGGTTTGATGATGCACTGGTACTAAGGTGAATAAGGGTACATCGGAGGGTTGCTGTCAGGTTCCAGCACTTTGTCAAATGGCAAAGTGTTGGAAACTGACAGAGAGTCCGACATCCCCTCATATTCTCCCCGAATATGAGGCATGCGTTAAGCATACTCACTTACGAAAAAAAAGAAAAATAACGCTTATTACTATTACGGCCGGTTTCTCGAATGATGATCAACGAAAAATTCTAATAATTACTATGTGTCAAACTTGGATCAATCGTGATTTGGGTTTCCAGAAACCGGCCATTAGTCATAGTAGCAGTAGTGCTTTTTAGAATGAAACTAATAAAACACGCTGGTTGATGATGATGAGAGCCCCACCTTGGAACATAGTAATTATAGTACGCTGTAGGCACTTTTGCATCTGAAGCAGCGACTAATGCAGCCATACTTTTAATTAAACTGCTAATGAAATGAAATTATTCGCGTTCCGGCTCGGTTTTCGCTCAGATTGGGTTTTAGATTTTTACTATTGAAATTCAACTTTACCAGAGACCTAGTATCTACCTAATCAGTTTTCTTATAAGGTATTCATTGACATTTCAGACAACACCATCTAGTTTCAATAAAAGCTTCATTCAATAAGCAAACCTAGCAAAATAAATAAATAAATGATCTTGGACATTTCACACATCACATTCTAGTCCCAAACTAAGCAAAGCTTGTTTGCTTGCAACCTAGAGACACAGAACAAATATTTATGTTCATCACACAAAAATTTGCTCTGGGTGGGAATTGAACCCACGACCCACAGCATGGAAGGCAGATGCGATAGGTATCTACGTAACTTGATATGCAAAGATACTTAGATGTATCTACGTATAACACATCAAATCGTCTTCATGTATAGGTTCTAGAAGCAATTACCTACGTACATTGACAAGGGTTTATATCGACTTTGGTCCCAAACTAGGGTTGCTACACTTGCTACGTGACTAAACATTGATTTGTACGTCAATACGACATGCGATCTATCAATGTCTCTTGAAAAATTGGATTTCAGATAAATAAAACCGAATTATTTTTCAGTCACAAAATAACTGAAATGGAGAGGCGTCAAGGGACACCCTGATGGAACGAAGTTTTTAATTTCATAACTGGCTTGCTTTGTGTGTGTGTGAGAGGGAGAGAAACACGCGCACGCCCCCTGGCTTACAAGCGGCAAAAAGTGTCGTTACAACTTTTGGTCTTAATTCCATCTACTTATATCTTTTCCATCGTTTCGCAACGCTCGATAAGGAACTTCGTCCCAATACACAACACACATTGTACCTACACGTGAAGACCTTTAATTGGCTTTCTGATTTTAATGTAAAGTTACTACCGCTGTTGGATAAAAAATAAATACTTGTACGAGCTAAAGAAATTAATGTTTATTTTTTATTGTCATGGGGGATTATATTAAATAGTTTTTCGAGGACGTTCTCATTTTAAATTCTCTTTTCATAACAAAAAATAGCGGGAAAATTCAACCAATGAGGGTTTTCTGAAATGATCTCCGTGAGATGGCAGGACTGTAGCGTCAGGTCCAATGGACTGTCAAAATACATACGCGAATCGTAGCGCCGCCTAGTGGCAGAAAAAGTATCGAAAACCCTCATTGAAATAAAACCTTCGTTTATCAAACTACATAGCAACGACCGATTCAACATTTATTAATCAAATGACGATCGTTTAGTTTTTTTATATTTATGAAGCGTGCGGGCAATCTGAATTTAATTCGATTTTGTGATCGAACTGTGATTGTAAAGTGATTGCGAATGATAATAAATCGTTGGCGCACTATTGTCAGGAGATTTAAAATAAAATGAAATGAAAATTCTTTATTGAACATGTAGGTACTTACACCTTACAACTATTGAGAACAATACCTACTTACATAAAAAAAAGACGTGTGGCACTCGGGGACTGCCGCGGTAAAGCTATTGCATAGCATTTTTTGCTGGATTACGCATGCGCAGTGTTAGGTTATTTTCGTAAGGTTAATTCGTTACGGAATTTCTGGATTCGGTCTCACTCGGATAGCTTAATAAACTAAACAATGTACAGTAAAATGGGATGTCTTATCGCTGGGGAGCGATTTCTTCCAGACAATCGAAATTTGCAGAGCATTTTCATGGATATCTATTAGTATATTTTTTTTTATCTATTGTAGGTTTCTGTTTAAGCGGTATTTTTTTAGACTACCTACATAGTTCAGGGTGGGTTTAGATTGGACGTGCTTGTTGAGGCATTGTGTATGTTACCACTTAGCACTAATGTTCATGTGTGTTTGTTCACTTTTTTTTTAACCTATACTGTCCCACTGCTGGGCAAAGGTCAAAGCCTTCCACTTATCCCGGTCTTTGGCGACACTCCACCAATCCTTCTCTCGCGTCCAGATCATCCTTCCAACGCTTCTTAGGCCGACCTCGCCGTCACCTACCGACCTCCGGCAATGACTTAATGTCATAAAAAAGCTTCAAGCTATATGAACAAGGAAAATGTAACATTTCGTCCATGGGAAATTTTGTGGATAAAAATCTATCCTATATAAAAACCTTTTTAATAATTTACAAGGAAGCATATTGGCAATCCCTATTACGTGTTTAAATAATAATGAAAAGCTATACATACATGCTATTTTTTTAACAGTTGATGTATGTAAGTATGTTAACTACACTATGTAATATATGTATGTGTTAACAAGAATGTATTAAAGTGTACTATCAGCAATCTATGATATGTATATGAATGAAATAACGTTTGGCTATATAGTGCATAAAAAAAAAGAAAAACGTGTGGCACTCGGGGACTGCCGCGGTAAAGCTATTGCATAGCCTTTTTTGCTGGATTACGCATGCAGTGTTAGGTTATTTCGTTACGGAATTTCTGATTCTGTCTCCACGCTCAAGGCCCGTGATAGCTGAAAAAAAAACATATACTTAAGTAAATATAATTTCTACAAAACAAAAATTTGGATATCCGTATAAGTTCATTAAATAACACAAAATATATGAGCCACAGATAAAACAAAGTGAAAAAGTAATAAATCTAATTTGGCGCCAAAATATAATAATATATCTTGTGATCAGAATTAATGATCTGATAGAATCGTAATAAAATGAAGATCATTTTTAACGTTAATTTTCCTTGTACAGGGTGTACTAGAATTACTATCAAATGCGTAGTGATTTTAGTGATAAATATTTGCAGCATTACAATATATTTTGAGCTTAGATTTTAATTTCAATTAATTAAAAAATCTATTACCTACGTTGTGGATATGTTGGTCTAATCAAGTTTATTGAATTTAAAAAAATATCCAGTTATGTAAACTTGGACAACAATGACCGAATATGTACAAACTATTTGCGAACAAAAATAATTATTTCTATTATTTTTATTACCTAATTTTAATTTCCATACAAAAAATCGATTTGCACATCACCAGTACCTCTACCATGAGTTGTCACAGTCAAATCGCCTGACTTTACTACAGTAGTTACCTAAATTGTATTAGTATTACGAATTTTAGTACCCAACTATCCGCTAGAGGCGCTGTACAAATCTTCATACATTTTTTTAACTACAGACGCTAGCTAGTATAGTAAATATAGTATAGTAAAAACCCATGGTAGAGCTACAGATTAACACTACACTACGCATTTACGTCAGTTCGACTGCCTAACGTTGCAGCGTCACCGCGCACTGTAGGTACACGAATAGATACGATATATTTACAGTTGTTTTTTGTATTCACCTGTAACAGCTCTCAAAAAGACTAAAGAATGTAAACTCGATTCACACTGCGCATTTACTGGCGAACGTTGCAGCGTCACCGTGCAGTGTGTACTATAAATTTACAATTGTCGTTTGTTTACTTATATACAGCTCCCAATTAGGCCAACTAATGTAAACTCGATTCCCACTGCGCATTTACTGGCGAACGTTGCAGCGTCACCGTGCAGTGTCCTTATACTATTTTTCAATTGTCGTTTGTTTACCTATATAAAAAAAAAATATATATATAAATAAAAAATACTTGCTCTCAAATAGACCAATGAATGAAAACTACCAATTTCTACCAATACAAGTCAAATATACCTCGTTTAATAAAATTGTTTAACGCTTAAGCTTAATTACTAAAACCAGACGTAGCTTTTATCACCTCCATTAGGTCTTAAAGGTAAAACCTAGGTTACTGTTAGGTTTTACGCTGAGCACTAATTATTATAGCTGGTCGTTAGTACGAGAAGTATAAAATAAAGTATTATACGATTTCACTTTGAAAAATAATTTAAATAATAATATATTTAAATAATTTAGTTAAAAGGTGTGAATGTAATGTAGACGTAGTTAACAATGAAATTAACCATATTTGATAGTAGGTTGTCGATGTGTGTCGTGCGTGGGTTCGATTCCCATCAAGTACAAATTGTGGGATAGCAAATATTTATGTTACTTCTGTGTGTCAATGTTTTTTTATAAATATACTAAAAAAAACCATCGAAATTGGTATGCTAAGAAAATAAATAAAGAAAAAGAAAAAAAAATTGCAAGAGTTGAGGTAAATAAAACAGTCATTTTTAGAACCTTCTCTTTTACGTCAGTTGGAAATAAACGGGAAACTTCCATCAAAGTTAAAAGCTTTATGCCAGAGAATATCAAATTCAGTTATTTCTAGACGCATAATGACATAGGTAAACGCCATTGTATTATTTTGAAAGCCACACCAACATCCCGTGTCATGTTTAAATACAAGTTTAAATAGATTTAAATTTTTTAACAATGTCATGCCCTTATCCCATAATAACTAAATAAATATTCGCGGACTTTTTCACACATAACACTCTAGTCCCAAACTAAGCAAAGCTTGTACTATGGGTACTAGACTGCTGATAGAATACTACTATTCTTTTTTTTTTAAATATATACATAGAATACATAGTGACACCCAGACACAGAACAAATATTCATGTTCATTACACAAACATTTGCTCTGAGCTGGAATCGAACCCACGACCACGAGGCAAAGCTACCTGTGCTGTGACGTATATCAAAATATTCTTGCCTCATTAAACTAGAATCTATCTATCTATATATGCTATCACTAGTTGATGACATCGTCTTATATTTATATATTACTTAATTATACGATTTATAACTTGTAATTAATTAAGAAGTATGAGATAGAATAAAAAATTAAAAGAATTAATTAAATATTTTATTCCGAACTCTACATTGATTTAGTACGGAGAGGTTACTCAGTTGGCATTAATTGATGATTCTAAAGATCGTGGGTTCCTTAACCGTTTAAAAAAAAGGTAGCACTCCGGGAGTGCCGGCAGAAGTGAAAACTTCAATATTAACGTTGTGTTTTCACTTTTAAGTTTTCACTTCAAAAATATAACCACAGACGTCATAATGACAATGACAATCACAATGACACAGACACATTCGCGCAAGCGCGAATGTGTCTGTGTGCCGCCTAAACAGAGCACACTCAGGCACGGTAGAAAGAGTGGGAGATACTAGTTCCTCTCCCTTTCCCTCGATCTTACGCTTTTTATCAACGTCACGTGACCCTGACGCGAGTTTGAAAGTTTTTACCCACCCAGCGCCGCTAAAGAAGTTTTCACTTCAAAAAAATCATGTGATGACTGATGACAAACCAAAAAATTAAGATAAGAAAAAAAGTAAAGTAGCAAACCCACTAAGTAAACTGAATTCAAAAATGAATTAAAAAATTGAGTTTGTCTGTTTATTTGTAGCATCACGCCTGAACCACTGGACAGATTTAGGTGAAATTGTGCAGTTTGGAAGCCTATTTCCCGAATCACAACATGGTTTGGTTTTATTGCAAAAAAAGACTTAACTTTTTAGATACAGCTTGACCTCTCTCATCCAAATGCAGCCATACGCTGTAAGCATCATCTTATACTGGTTACAGATGGCCCGCGCATACTTCGAGGGTTTCAGCTAGTACCATTTATTAATAATAAAACTTTGGAAAGACTTATTCGTTTACCTTCAACAAAATCATCTTTTCTCTCCAAAGTTCTCAAACTTGTCTAAAAACTTGGTAAGCAAGTTATTTTGGTACTTCGGTAACCAGTACCCCAAGTACGCGTTTGTGCACACACGGATCGCAGAGCGCCACCGATTTTGTATGGAGATCCAAGCTTCTCAAGAAATCTGCTAGGGGCGCTGTTTGGATCTCCATACAAAATCGGTGGCGCTCGGCGATTGCGTCTCTACGATCCGTGTGTGCACAAACTCGTACTTGGGGTACAGTTCGGAAAAGTGGTAAAAAGTAATTTCACCTTAGAAGAACTCACGCATCGTATTATTCTCGCAAATGAGATTTAAATTACTGCAGACAGAAATAAAATGCGTTATATTAATGGAATCTGTGCCTCTACCATGAGTTTTTACTATACTATATTTACTATACAAGCTAGCGTCTGTAGTTAAAAAAATGTATGAAGATTTGTACAGCGCCTCTAGCGGATAGTTGGGTACTAAAATTCGTCATACTAATAATGACGTAACTACTGTAGTAAAGTCAGGCGATTTTACTATGACAACTCATGGTAGAGGTACTGTACTTCAAAAAAGACAATTTGAAGAATATAGAATTACTTCCCTCTAATTATATTCATAGTTATTGATTTGCACAATTTTTATATTATTGGTAATATAGTTACTGATACGAGTATACTAGGTTTTTTTTTGTGAATCAAACATCATCATTATCATTAACCTAAGTTTGTTTTTTTTTTTTTTTTAATGCATTATAGGCTAACGCTTGGCCGCAATCACATCTGATGTTAAATGATGATGCGGCCTACGGTGTAACGCGTTTGCCTAGATAGAACCTATTCACTCTCCTCTTGAAAACGTCCAAATTATATGTGTCTGTCAAGTGTCTGTTAAGTATATCAGTCTACAACTGGACGTAGGTTTCTCTGCAGAAGCGCCACTGAGCCCGGTCTTCGGCTCTTGAACTGTTATTTGATCAAATTGCTGAACTGCAACTGAAAGGATATTCGGTCACGTAAGTTTCCCCTTGCTGGATGGTCGCTTGAAACTGGCACCTAGAATCACCTAGTATATAAGACGATTCTAGATGATCCTTGTGATTTTACTGTGTAATATTGTGCAAACTAATTATGAATAGGTACTGTGTGTTTACGACATGTTGTGAAACGTGCTGTGTTTGACATGACATGGTTATAACAAGGGGTAACCCTGCACATTTTACTGTCGTACACGGAACGTTTGTTTTTTAAATCTGACATAGTTAGGGTTGTCACACATTTACCTGAAAAAATATTTACATATTTTTTGACGTGACAACGTCTTATAATTCGATAGAGCAGGCTGCACGCACGAATGAGGCGTTCTGAGGCGTTCTGAGGCGTTCCATGAAGTGCAAGCGAGAGCGCGGAACGAGCGACAAAGAAGCACAATCGGCCTTTGCGTTCGTTGTCACGTTCAACTATCGTCAGTAAACCGACTTTACAGACAACCATTTTTTAATTCAAAAATTGTTAGTCGATGCGATGGCTAAAACGTAAGCTATCAGCTTAGGTAGGTACATGCTGTGGGTCGTGGATTCGATTCCCACCCAGAGCAAATGTTTATGTGATGAACATTATTTGTTCCGTGTTTAGGTTTTACTATGTATTTTATGTATGTATTTACAAAGAATAGTATATATAAGTATTCTATCAGCAATCTAGTTCCCATAGTACAAGCTTTGCTTACTTTGGGACTGGAGTGTGATGTGTGAATTGTCTATGATTGTCTATTTACAAAAATCTGGGAACAAAACTCCTCTAGGTACCTTGTAGTAGGTATTATATTTTATAGAATGTACAAATACTAATTGAAATTATTTTTGTAACCTACCATAGTACCTGTAGTAGTGTTTTATAAATAAATAAATGTTTGTGTTTTATGTTATGTTTCGACGACCGATGTGGCGCGGTGGGAGATTGTCCGCCTGCGACGCGGAAGGTTTCGGGTTCGATTCCCGCCTCGGGATAAATGTTTGTATGTTCTGCAAATATTTATTCCGGGTGTTCTGGGTATTATATGTGTAATAAAAAATATCTATCTATGTAATGTATTATATTAAGTATGTCAGTCTTCTAGTACCCATAACACAAGCTCTGCTTAGCTTGGGGCTAGATGATGTTGTGTGGATTGTCCAGCATTATTTATTTATTTATTATTTGTTTATTTACTTAAACTCTGAAATGTGGCAACCCTATAAAAACAAGGAAGAAATAAGACGCAATATGTGGCAGCGTAAGCTTAATATAAACTTTTTTCATATCATCATTTTGTGATTTTATTTTGCCTTCTTTAATGCACTGGTGGTATTTTTAGTGGCACAGATACCGTTTTTTCTACGATAGTATCTTGTATTTTGTGTAAGTATATTTAAATACTTATTTCTCAAATTTATATATTATGTATATATTAGTGTCGCTTTTGATATTTTTAAAGGTTTTTTGTACACCCCCGACCAATCTCCCATTATTGTACGATCCTCTCCATCCAAAAGTTGCCTAGAAGAGATCGCTTTCAGCGATAAGGCCGCTCATTGTACCATACTGTTTACCGCATAGTTGTTAGTTTTTGTTTCATGATGTACAATAAGTAAAGTATTATCATTCATTCATTCAAACTCAATAAGATTTAATCAATAAAATCACAAGGATCACTTTGAAACGTTTTATATACTAGATGATTCTAGGCACCAGTTCGTCGCGACCAGAGTCTAGAAGAACTAGACTTGGATCCTAGCATTTTCTGTATAAACTTTATTACAATTGTTTAATAAAGAAGTTGGAGCTAGTTCGTCCCAAGCTTGCTTGTCTTCTAAATAATCAGATATTTTATAATATGCCTTTAATAGTGTTTTGTTACGTTTTAGCCTAATACAAAATATACAGGGTGTTTTGATAAGTGTAGTGATGACAAAGTATGAAACCACGGGAATTAAAAGAAAATCCTAAAAGGAGACTACGTTTTGATTTTTGTTCTAGTTAGTAAAATGTCATCATCATCATCATCGGCAGCCCGTACCAGCCCACTGCTGGGTATAAGCCTCCTCCAAACGCCACTCTTTCCTTAATTTAGCCTTTTGCATCCAGGTCCTACCCTGTACGGCAACGATATAGGTACCAAGGCCTCTTGTAGGTCCTCTAGGCCACCATATATCAAGGCCTTAGTAAAATGTAAAAAATATAAAATAAAGTAGGAACATAGATAATTATATAATAGAATTTTGTCAATAAGTTGCATTGACAAAATAGCATTTTATGTTTTTATGCATTATATAATAATTATAAAATAATATTTCAATTTTTGATCAGCAATATAGTTCTCATACAAACCTTTAGTTAGGGATTAGATGACATGTGATTTTACTATGAATATTTAATTTATTAGGGCAAAGAGAAAACTACTTAGGTAAACGTGTAACTCGATTT
Source organism: Ecliptopera silaceata (assembly GCA_932527185.1). NCBI lineage: Eukaryota > Metazoa > Arthropoda > Insecta > Lepidoptera > Geometridae > Ecliptopera > Ecliptopera silaceata. The sequence continues at coordinate 2,533,218 of OW052210.1, forward strand.
TCATAGAATATTTACATTTGAAACCCTTTTAAAACCCTTTTAAATACATAAAAGCTTTCCGTTAGCCTTTGGGTTGATAAACTAAACTCGATAGACGTCGCTTGTCTATTGGTAGCATTGCCTTCCATGCGGGTCCAGGGTTTGGTACCCATCAAGAACAAACTGGCTATGTTGATGTTTGATAGGTTTTTATGACTTTTTTATACTATTATTTTTTAAAATCTTAGCAAAAAGTTTTTTACAATAACCAAAACCTAAATGATTTCTAAAAAAAATATATTTTTTAATGCCATAACTAGCAGACGACCTTGCGGGCCACCTGATGGGAAGTGCTCACCGCATTTTTAATTTAATTTGAATTAAGCATATAAGTAATAAATCGCTAGATTTACTGGTTTAGAATATGTAGCTAGATACTAGTGTAAAATCACGCTTCCGATTGGTACTGATTTGGATCAGTTAAACTATCAATAAGTCGTTTGCAAAGGTCTGAAGCTCAACTGTTTTTTTACGAGCTTATTCGTTCACGTAATTAGGATCAAAAATCTCCGAAATATCAGCATAAAAAAACCTGTTTTTTTTATTTATCTTACAGCGTAAGGGTATTGCAAATTCCCGAATCAGGTTATTTGTGGCTATCAGGGGATTGAACGCGAATAAATGTGAAAATACTTAGTAAACGTATCGAAACAGTGGCGTATTTTACATACACTACGCGGCAACATCAAGTTTACTATCAAACGTTGCAAAGTTACCGTGCAATGTATTTTAAATACGTTACGTTTACAATTGTTACATTTATTCGAGCTGACTCTTTAGTACCTGAAGGTTTGCTTGTTTTGTTTCTCGCCTCGAAAAATAAATTTGCTTGTAGAACTTTTTGGTTAGACATGTTTACGTATAAACACGTTACAGAGCCAAAACAAATTATAACAATCCTCCTCGAATCGATCTCACTATAAGCTTTGCAACAAAGGGTCTGACGATTGTCATAAATGTTCCTGGTACTTATTTATTATTACATGTGATGTCAGCACGAATAAATGGGGCAATCGTAAATGTAACGTAGGTATTTAAGGTGATACCTCTCGCTCTAGCGAAAAATTCAAATTTTTTAGGGTTTTTTTTTACTGCGCCTGAACTGTTCTATCTTTCACTAGTTTAAGCTATTTCGCGAACACAAACAATAATTTTCTGTGTATCGCTAAATCAATTTTTGAGATTGGTTCTTTATATTTGCAGGGAAAGTACAGAAACTGTTTTGTACAGTTTCTGCATTTGAATTTCCCACTAGAGCGAGAGGTATCACCTTAAGAAACACCACGCTAACGTTCGACAGTAGGTAAAGATGTTATCGCAATGTATCTCAAATACGTCACCGTTTCGATACGTTTACGATTGTTACATATATTCGTGTTCACCCACCTATAATACTGAATACCACGAATATATATGGCAATCGTAAGCGTAACATATTTGAACACACTGCGCGCTAACGCTGCAACGTTCGACAGTAAGGCTAGAGTTGACAAGCAGTATATTTCAAATACGTCACCTTTTCGATATTCGATTGTCATTTATTTGTGTTGGAGACTGGTTTTGTGATTATTGACAGGTGTCACAGCTCAGTTGGTATCAGCTTCCTATTTGTAGAAGAAAGGAAATACGTAAGGTACAATTATTTCTACATCATCATCATCAACTTACATCAGTCCACTGCTGGACGCGCAGTGTTTCTTATATTTTATAAACGTGCTTCAAAAATGTAGAGACTCATTATAAGCAATTGATTCTATAATTAATGTATTTTTTAATTACAGTATATGTGTATAAACTCGTGATTTTGTGAATTAATAGTTATTTGTAGAGCCTTTGTTGTATAATATATTTATTGTTTTTTTTATTTTGTTTGGTATTTTTCTTTTTATAGTTTGATTGTTTTTTAATTAAACTGTATGTTACTGTAATAAAAATCCACATCTATTTTTTGCTCGAATTTTAATGAAATGTAGGTCGAACTAACCATGACTTTGAATTAGACACATTTTTGGCTCATAAATTAAAATATGTAAGTACTTTTTGAATTTTTGACTAAATAATCTATAAGAGAATTTCAATGTGTATCATTTAAGTGCATTCGTTTTGTATTTTACACCAAAAACCTTGAAGTTACCGGAATTCTGATTATATATTCCGAATTGTAATTTAAAACCACTTTTACCACAAACTCAATTATAATTTCAGCCTTTTTCCACAAACGAGAGTCAACGAACCAAAACATCTTTATTCAGTTCAAATCACGTATAATTTGCCTTTAAAATTATGGAAATAATAAAAGGCAGCGTCTTGTACATTTCGTGTTATTTTTGGCTGTTAGTACAATATAAACGGGCTTCAAACCGGTCGAAAAAGGTTACAACTTTAAAGAAAATCGTTCAAACTCGAAGTGTGACGTTCGCCAACTTTGCAATGTCAAGTCAGTCTGTGATTCCGAGCGTAGGGGACGCACGTGTCTCGGACCATTACGCGGGAAAGCCGAACGCGATCGTAGTTTTTCCAATAAAAAAAAACAGTGCAATATTACCGTGAATAAAAAGTAAAAATATGTGCTATGTGGATTTCTTCATTGGTTTGAGTGTTTAAAATATTTTCGCGATGATCGTTACCAATGTTTGTTGCTTATATTCAGCTGTTCAAACTTGTGAATAACATATTTAAATTACGCCACAAAAGAATTTAAATATTCCTCGATAACATTGGTACTGTAATTACACGTTCCTACCTATTTATATATCGCGAAAATGAGCTAAGTATGTAATTGTTTTGCCTTGCTGGGTGACTTGTTTCGTACTTAGACGACCGTTGCAAAAAATTATAATCGTTTTATTATTATTTAAATAATGGATTTCCGAGTCTTGAATATATGACCTTGAGGTAGATTTGTTGCTTTTTGTCTGCGAATATAAATACCTAAAGAATAATCATTTTATTGTAGCCAACAGGTTTCGGTTGTTATATAACGATAAGGCATTATAGAAACCTGTCTTTTAAAAAAAGATTATGTAGAAATACTTTTTATACTTTTCTGTTACATACTTACATGATTTTTTACCTCTTTAAGCGAAGTGTGCGACAGTATAGTGACCCAAAATATTTAAGGAAATTAATTAAAACAGTTTTTATGTCAATGGACTTTCACAGGTTTTATATTGAGCATGTCTTTCAGGCTGGGATTTTAATTTATTTTATTTGAAAACAATAGCAGAATTATTATTTTAAATGTACCAACGTAATACAATAACTAAATGGGACGTGTCGTGGAAAATGGATAACAATAAAAAAAATAGGTTACTATACTTATTACATAGCAGAAATTCACAAGATCCTTAAATCATTTTTTTAGTTATTTATCATGAGTAAATACATAAGTTACTCTATAATTCAGTAGCTAAATTTAACGTTAATTTTATTTGTAAATTAATTAACTAATATTTTTTATTTGCAAGAATTATTCATGGTCATATCTTACAACTCTGTCTAGTCCCAAACTAAGCAAACCTTGTACTATGGGAACTAGATTAGTGATAAAATATTTATACTTACACATTTTTGTCAATGTATAATGTTATGATCTGTGTCTGGTTGTATAATGTATACGACTACAAAACATACAGAGACGAGATCAAACCCACAACCCATGTGTATTAAGTATTCTATCAGCAATCTAGTTCCCATAGTACAAGCTTTGCTTAAATTGGGATTAGAGTGTGTAATGTACGTGAATATTTATTTTATGTATGAAAGGCATGTATGAGCTATTCCCAACTAAGCTGTGCTTCTTAAAACAATACAAAGATACAGTAGTAGCTATATAATCTTTCCAATTCTTTCGATTAACTGCCGATAACGTTTCCGACGAGTAAGTTTCTTGTCAAAGACAAACATTGCTTTATTCAATAAAATCCCAAGGATCATTTCCGATTTTCCGATTGGTACTGATTTGGATCAGTTGAACTATCTATAGATCGTTTGCAACGGTCTGTAGATAGCTCAGCTGTTTCTTATGTATTTTATATGTAAATGTACATTTTGTAAATACTGTATAGACCTTATTTAGAATCGTCTTACATATAGGTGATTCTAGTTGCCAGTTCCTTGCCCGTTCTTCTAGGCTCTGGTCGCGAGGAACTGGCACCTAGAATCACCTATTAAATAAGATGATTCTAAATTATCCTTGTGATATTTACGGCCGGTTTCTCGAACGATGATCAACAAAAAAATCAAATAATTACTATGTGTCAAACTCGGATCAATCGTGATTTGGGTCTCCAGAAACCGGCCGTTAGTATCGCCTTACGGCCGGTTTCTCCAACGATAAATCAATGAAAAAATAAAATAATTACTATGTGTCAAACTCGGATCAATCGTGATTTGGGTTTCCAGAAACCGGCCGTTTTTGTAATAAATAACTATGACTATGAGCTTCGTGAACAGTATTCAAGTATTTCAAAATTAAATATTGATTATCTAACACTATTTAGCGACCTATATAAGTACGGTGCAGTAGCATGTTTTGTTATATATATTTTTAGCACCTAGAAGTGGTTTTAGAATAAAATAAACAGTAACCTCATTACTGACAAACATTTAATTTATCAATTAAGATCAAATAACAATCAAATCAGGAAACATAACAAACAACCTTTAGTTTAAGGGAATAACACCCTTACAACAATTACTATGCACAATTATGACAAAATAACAGACTTACTGCAAATTACACCGATCACCTGTTCAACCATTCCCTTCCAAAAGCCCTCTATCAAAGAAGAAGACCTTTCCCTTCGAATGTCAGCCGAGCAAAGAGATCTATGCTCGCCGTGGCTCTCTATTTATACTTTTTGAACAAGTGACGTCACAAATTGCAATAAATCCTTCTTAGTCTCCTAATACGGCCTATCCTGCTATGCGCCGACCTCGGCCGCATCGTTGAGGAGGTGTTCTTGTCGGAGACATCTTTGATATGGCTGTCAGGAACAGCCAAAGGACCTGCCTCGGAACCATCGTTATCAGGGTCTGTTGATGCAAAAACAAGGATTAGGTCACAACATCACAGGCATTTGCCTATTCATTCATTCATCATCAATCAAGGCCCTCTTTCAAAGTTTCAATCACATATACAGCTAAGTAATTCCTTCACAAACACTCGTCAAGTTAGCAAACATCATCTGACAAGTGTCTTGAGACACATTCATTCTCATACCTGTACGTACGCACCGATCAATTTAACTACACACGTGTCTGCCAGACATAAGTCTGCACGCATAAATGCGTCTGCCAGGACAACACCTGATATGCATTGAGAAATGCATCTGCCAGGACAACACCTGATATGCATTGAGAAATGCATCTGCCAGGACAGCACCTGTATGCACTGATGCCAGACATATGCAAGTCTACGCGCATCACCTTCGGTAACCGTATCCAACCTTCTTGCTCAACCCGACACATACAACAATGTGGATCGCTATCCATTGACAGGAGGATTGTTTTTATTGAGATAAAGTAAGGGACTTTTACGATTTTTACCTACCTATGCTAGGGACGACGACAGTTAAGTTTGTAGTCAGTTGAGTTTGTAAAAGAGTTTAGGTTTGATTATTGTGAAAATGGATAACAACCAACAAAGCCATAAATGACGGAATGAAACAAAAAGTGTGGTACGCGCCGTGCAGCCGCCGGTGAAGGGCTGCACGACCACAGCGCAGTGCAGCCGCCGGTGAAGGGCTGCACGAGCAGAGCGCCGTGCAGCAGCAGGAGAGGTGCTGCACGTCCAGCGCACCGTGCAGCAGCAGGAGAGGTGCTGCACGTCCAGCGCACCGTGCAGCAGCAGGAGAGGTGCTGCACGCCCACAGCGCAGTGCAGCCGCCGGTGAGGCGCTGCACGAGCAGAGCGCCGTGCAGCAGCAGGAGAGGTGCTGCACGTCCAGCGCACCGTGCAGCAGCAGGAGAGGTGCTGCACGTCCAGCGCACCGTGCAGCAGCAGGAGAGGTGCTGCACGCCCACAGCGCAGTGCAGCCGCCGGTGAGGCGCTGCACGAGCAGAGCGCCGTGCAGCAGCAGGAGAGGTGCTGCACGTCCAGCGCACCGTGCAGCAGCAGGAGAGGTGCTGCACGTCCAGCGCACCGTGCAGCAGCAGGAGAGGTGCTGCACGCCCACAGCGCAGTGCAGCCGCCGGTGAGGCGCTGCACGAGCAGAGCGCCGTGCAGCAGCAGGAGAGATGCTGCACGTCCAGCGCACCGTGCAGCAGCAGGAGAGGTGCTGCACGTCCAGCGCACCGTGCAGCAGCAGGAGAGGTGCTGCACGCCCACAGCGCAGTGCAGCCGCCGGTGAGGCGCTGCACGAGCAGAGCGCCGTGCAGCAGCAGGAGAGGTGCTGCACGTCCAGCGCACCGTGCAGCAGCAGGAGAGGTGCTGCACGTCCAGCGCACCGTGCAGCAGCAGGAGAGGTGCTGCACGCCCACAGCGCAGTGCAGCCGCCGGTGAGGCGCTGCACGAGCAGAGCGCCGTGCAGCAGCAGGAGAGGTGCTGCACGTCCAGCGCACCGTGCAGCAGCAGGAGAGGTGCTGCACGTCCAGCGCACCGTGCAGCAGCAGGAGAGGTGCTGCACGCCCACAGCGCAGTGCAGCCGCCGGTGAGGCGCTGCACGAGCAGAGCGCCGTGCAGCAGCAGGAGAGGTGCTGCACGTCCAGCGCACCGTGCAGCAGCAGGAGAGGTGCTGCACGTCCAGCGCACCGTGCAGCAGCAGGAGAGGTGCTGCACGCCCACAGCGCAGTGCAGCCGCCGGTGAGGCGCTGCACGAGCAGAGCGCCGTGCAGCAGCAGGAGAGGTGCTGCACGTCCAGCGCACCGTGCAGCAGCAGGAGAGGTGCTGCACGTCCAGCGCACCGTGCAGCAGCAGGAGAGGTGCTGCACGCCCACAGCGCAGTGCAGCCGCCGGTGAGGCGCTGCACGAGCAGAGCGCCGTGCAGCAGCAGGAGAGGTGCTGCACGCCCACAGCGCAGTGCAGCCGCCGGTGAGGCGCTGCACGAGCAGAGCGCCGTGCAGCAGCAGGAGAGGTGCTGCACGTCCAGCGCACCGTGCAGCAGCAGGAGAGGTGCTGCACGCCCACAGCGCACCGTGCAGCAGCAGGAGAGGTGCTGCACGTCCAGCGCACCGTGCAGCAGCAGGAGAGGTGCTGCACGCCCACAGCGCAGTGCAGCCGCCGGTGAGGCGCTGCACGAGCAGAGCGCCGTGCAGCAGCAGGAGAGGTGCTGCACGTCCAGCGCACCGTGCAGCAGCAGGAGAGGTGCTGCACGTCCAGCGCACCGTGCAGCAGCAGGAGAGGTGCTGCACGCCCACAGCGCAGTGCAGCCGCCGGTGAGGCGCTGCACGAGCAGAGCGCCGTGCAGCAGCAGGAGAGGTGCTGCACGTCCAGCGCACCGTGCAGCAGCAGGAGAGGTGCTGCACGTCCAGCGCACCGTGCAGCAGCAGGAGAGGTGCTGCACGCCCACAGCGCAGTGCAGCCGCCGGTGAGGCGCTGCACGAGCAGAGCGCCGTGCAGCAGCAGGAGAGATGCTGCACGTCCAGCGCACCGTGCAGCAGCAGGAGAGGTGCTGCACGTCCAGCGCACCGTGCAGCAGCAGGAGAGGTGCTGCACGCCCACAGCGCAGTGCAGCCGCCGGTGAGGCGCTGCACGAGCAGAGCGCCGTGCAGCAGCAGGAGAGGTGCTGCACGTCCAGCGCACCGTGCAGCAGCAGGAGAGGTGCTGCACGTCCAGCGCACCGTGCAGCAGCAGGAGAGGTGCTGCACGCCCACAGCGCAGTGCAGCCGCCGGTGAGGCGCTGCACGAGCAGAGCGCCGTGCAGCAGCAGGAGAGGTGCTGCACGTCCAGCGCACCGTGCAGCAGCAGGAGAGGTGCTGCACGTCCAGCGCACCGTGCAGCAGCAGGAGAGGTGCTGCACGCCCACAGCGCAGTGCAGCCGCCGGTGAGGCGCTGCACGAGCAGAGCGCCGTGCAGCAGCAGGAGAGGTGCTGCACGTCCAGCGCACCGTGCAGCAGCAGGAGAGGTGCTGCACGTCCAGCGCACCGTGCAGCAGCAGGAGAGGTGCTGCACGCCCACAGCGCAGTGCAGCCGCCGGTGAGGCGCTGCACGAGCAGAGCGCCGTGCAGCAGCAGGAGAGGTGCTGCACGTCCAGCGCACCGTGCAGCAGCAGGAGAGGTGCTGCACGTCCAGCGCACCGTGCAGCAGCAGGAGAGGTGCTGCACGCCCACAGCGCAGTGCAGCCGCCGGTGAGGCGCTGCACGAGCAGAGCGCCGTGCAGCAGCAGGAGAGGTGCTGCACGCCCACAGCGCAGTGCAGCCGCCGGTGAGGCGCTGCACGAGCAGAGCGCCGTGCAGCAGCAGGAGAGGTGCTGCACGTCCAGCGCACCGTGCAGCAGCAGGAGAGGTGCTGCACGCCCACAGCGCACCGTGCAGCAGCAGGAGAGGTGCTGCACGCCCACAGCGCAGTGCAGCCGCCGGTGAGGCGCTGCACGAGCAGAGCGCCGTGCAGCAGCGAGAGGTGCTGCACGTCCAGCGCACCGTGCAGCAGCAGGAGAGGTGCTGCACGCCCACAGCGCACCGTGCAGCAGCAGGAGAGGTGCTGCGCCCACAGCGCAGTGCAGCCGCCGGTGAGGCGCTGCACGAGCAGAGCGCCGTGCAGCAGCAGGAGAGGTGCTGCACGTCCAGCGCACCGTGCAGCAGCAGGAGAGGTGCTGCACGCCCACAGCGCAGTGCAGCCGCCGGTGAGGCGCTGCACGAGCAGAGCGCCGTGCAGCAGCAGGAGAGGTGCTGCACGTCCAGCGCACCGTGCAGCAGCAGGAGAGGTGCTGCACGCCCACAGCGCAGTGCAGCCGCCGGTGAAGGGCTGCACGACCACAGCGCAGTGCAGCCGCCGGTGAGGCGCTGCACGAGCAGAGCGCCGTGCAGCAGCAGGAGAGGTGCTGCACGTCCAGCGCACCGTGCAGCAGCAGGAGAGGTGCTGCACGTCCAGCGCACCGTGCAGCAGCAGGAGAGGTGCTGCACGTCCAGAGCAGAGCGCCGTTAACCAATTGCTCTGTGCTCTAGCACACGCACGAACTCGTACATTCATGCCACACGTACATATGATATGACATAGTCAACCAGGATAGTGCCTGTAACATTAAAATAAGTAAAAGCCTTTTGGTATGTAACGCAGCAAATGTTACACTTCTTATACACATTAATAACACAGTCTTTTAGCACATATTATGGTTATACAAAAGACCTACACTTGTCGTTATATCAAATCAAACCATGAGAAGTATCATCAGTCCGTTACGCCATATGCGCCATGTCAAATCAATGTGGTTGATCTGCAAAACTCATGGATTCCGCTCAATAAAACCGCACCACAAAATATTGTTTCTGTTCTGTAAATAATTTTAAAATTAAAATAATAAGACAACGTTCGGCCATCACTAGCCAATAAAATGGTGACTACAATGCTGCAACAATGCTTCCAATGACCACCAATTACAAGCTCGCGTATTCATGCGATTCAGCTGTCTTCATTCAGCTCTTGCATAAGCTCCAGCCAAAGGTTACTATCAGGCTGTTCAGTCCTATTTTATTAACGACAAAGTACTCTGCAAAGCATAAACATTAAAAGAGAAGATAGAAGGTATTATTTTCCAACAGCTCGGCCCAACCTGATCATGACTTATTTACTACATAAGTAGGTAGAGTAGAATGCACTTTTAATCAATGAAATCAAAACATCGTTCAAGTATACTAGAACGTTTTCCAACTTGATTAACTTCCAAAGAGTGCACAGCAGCCTATATTAACCGTAGAAAATACGATATGGGATAAAATAATCACGTTGAAACTAGTTGAGGGCATTTGTCTTTTCAAAACGCTCATGATTTTTAAAGTTTATTGACCTCAGTTTTGACTATGTCCGTCATGACCTACTAGATGTCATGTCACCCAGAACGGCGGGATCACGAAGGAGGTTTAGAACGGTGTCGGTGCAATTTGCTACGAACTACGAAACTCCTTTGCCTTACGGCACAACGAATTCAATTAATTTTGGACAAGATAATGTGACATCACAATGTCAAACCAAAAGCTGTTTGTTTCAAAAAGAAAATATAAAAGCAAAACTATTGTGGGCACAGATTTACTAATCCCTATTCTGATTTTAGCACCTAGAAGTGGTTTTAGAATAAAATAAACAGTAACCTCATTACTGACAAACATTTAATTTATCAATTAAGATCAAATAACAATCAAATCAGGAAACATAACAAACAACCTTTAGTTTAAGGGAATAACACCCTTACAACAATTACTATGCACAATTATGACAAAATAACAGACTTACTGCAAATTACACCGATCACCTGTTCAACCATTCCCTTCCAAAAGCCCTCTATCAAAGAAGAAGACCTTTCCCTTCGAATGTCAGCCGAGCAAAGAGATCTATGCTCGCCGTGGCTCTCTATTTATACTTTTTGAACAAGTGACGTCACAAATTGCAATAAATCCTTCTTAGTCTCCTAATAATATTATTTTATACAAATAACTTATTATATAAGTAATTATGTTTATAATTACATGAACTTCTGATAAATGTCATTGAATTGCAATAATAATATCCGCATTAGATAAAGAATATGCGTTAGAACAAGTGAATAATTATTCTATAAATCAAAAAATACGATTTAACTATAGTTTATCGTATTGCACTAGTGGTTTAGTGGAACTGACTCTGAGCCTATAATCGTGGGTACAAGTCTGGTTTGCAGCAAAGTAGTTTTTTTTAATTTACGTGCATAAAGATCTGTTCTCAAATGGTAAAGAAAAACATAGTAAGGACACCAGTTAGTATTCTAGCAACGACGACAAAAAAGTGTTTCAGTATCATATCATGACAGGCGTCACAGCTCAGTTGGTAGTAGCTCTGCCTTCCATGCTGTGGGTTCGATTCCCACCCAGAGCAAATGTTTGTGTGATGAACATAAATATTTCTTTTGTGTCTGGGTGTTTCTAAGTATGTATTTACAAAAAAAAAACGGATATAAGTATTCTATCAGCAACCTAGTTCCCATTGTACAAGTTATGTTTACTTTGGGACTTGAGTGTGAAATGTCCATGAATATTTATTTATTTATCAGTAATCTAGTTTCTTTAGAACTAGGTTTCCTTAGTTTGGAACTAGATGATGTTTAAGTATCTTTTTCTATATTTTTCCCGTTGTGTGCAATGTTCGCGAATAGTTATTTATTTCACCGATTTAAATCGATTCTCTGTACATTAATTTTATGTGAAAAAGTAACTACATAAGTACATAGAATGTGGACTTTTGCCAAATGTTTATTTGGTCTTTTGACAACTATTTTATACCTGCTAATAATGCTTAAAGCATTTTCTGTTTGGCTTGTAGTCAATGATTTTCGTCACCTTATTATTTGAAGAATACTTTATTATCGTATTATTTTAAGTATATGTCACACACCATGTACCAGGTATGATCCGTTATTTAATGAAATAGCTCAATTGCCGGCAATTTTTGAATTGCTGTTGGAAAATATTCAAGTATGTACTTTCTTATAGTTTTTTTTATATGTTTACTAAAATAACGTTTCATGTAGTAAGTTTGCGACAAATTTTATGTTTTTCTGTTATCGGCTGTTTTTTTTATTTCATTTTAAAATGCAGCAAATATGAATGAAGAAATGTAAATGTAATGCACACCTTACAAATTGATAAAAAAGATAAATATTAGAGTAAAATAATTACAATAATCGCTTCATAAAATAATATCACGATGTAACACATTTATTATATAGGTGGTCTTATCGCATTATAAGCTTTTTATTCCTAAAAACCTATGATAACAAACAAATTTGTACTTATATTTTTTTACTAAAAGCATATCTATGTATTTTCAAATCAAATCAAATCAAATCATTTATTTGCTTAAATGTGGTTTTACAGTTCAAATGTTATTATACAAAATGTTACCTAATCTAATTAATGTTTAGATGTATGCAAATGTTTTTGACTCTGTCACCTTGAATTTCTGATTACATTTTAGAGGACACTAATAATATAAAATTAAAAGGTATTTAGCGTAATGCATTGACCTCAGCTGTTTAAGTCGTCGGATCAAAATCAATATCCGATTGAATCGTATTGATTATTTTTAATTTTGACAAGCATCTGCTTACATGGTTCATTAGTACAACATATTATTTACTAGCTGTCCCGGCGAACTTCGTATCGCCTTAGAGTGATTTTTTTTTCTGAGAGATTTTCTTAATTTTTTGTTCCGTAAGAACCTTGTACAGAGTGTTAGAAAACTACAAAAAAAATCAGCCAAATCGTTCAAGCCGTTTTCATGCTATGTCGTGACAACGGAAAATGGGTTTCATTTTTATAAATATAGATTAAGTAAACTTTAAGATAAAATTAAATTAATTAATTTAATTAAGTATCTTATACCTATCTATATAGATAGGTATAAGATACTGATTAAGTATATATATTTAATTAAATATTTTTATACGTTATGAACCTACTTTTTAAATATGATCAAAAGACTGACAGGCGTCAGTCACAGCTCAGTTGGTTACTACCAACTAAGTTCTGCTTTCCATGCTGTGGGTCGTGGGTTCGATTAATAGAAAAGTTTCTATATTCGGTAAAAGTATAAAAGTTTATGTCATTTCACTAATTAAATGTTTTTAAATACTTTTTGTTTGATTTTGATTTGTTTTTTTACTGACTCTGAATACTAATTAATATATTATTAGAAAACTGCATCAATAAATATTTAACTATATTCAAATGCAATAAAACTGAAAATAGTTATGACCAACAGATAATAATCTAGATAAATAGATTTAATTACCCTCTTCATCTGCAGAAATAAAATATATTTATTTTATTGACATTTATATACTTCACATTTGACATATATGCGTTTTTATCTGAGTTTTAAAAATCAATAATAAATTTAAAAAAAAATCAAACTGTTAAATTCAACTGCATTATCGCTCTGAAACTATAAAAGTTACAGAATTTATGTCTTAATAGATTAATGTCTTAAATTATCCATAACTTATTTATGTACGTCTAGCCATAAAAAATATTTTATTCACATTAGTATAATTAATTGCCGATTCGGTTAAGTTACTCCTTATGTCAAGATTTTAGAAATTATATAGTTTTTAAAATAATTTACGGCTGATTTTTAAAATGCAGTGTTAAAAAAACAGAGTGATAAAATAAAAAAAAAATATTCGACTTAGAAATTCGACTGTATTCTTTTTCTTGTTAAAATGAAATTTCGATGGTTTTTTTTAATTTGAAAGTATCATGTCGTATTATCTGAATTAAAATATAACATATATTTTTTAATTACCTACAGCAATGTTCCATTTAATTGACGATGTCAAAACTTTTTTTTTAACTTCGATAATATTATTTAGTAAGCGACCAACCTTACCAATCACAACGCAACGTTGCAACGCAACTTGTTGCAACAAGTTGTTCTTTTGTTGCAACGATTGTTTAATAATTTACTTGGTGAACTAAATTCAGTAGTGCCTGGGTTTTTTTATTTGGACTAGGCTTTCTCAAATAGGCGAGATGGAGCGACAATCTGCGGAATGTAGCTGGTTGACACTGGAAGAGCCGAAGACCGGGCTCAGTGGCGCGTCTTAGAACCGTCTAGCGTCTTAGACCTTTTACCGTCTTAGTCCAGCAGTGGACTGATATATGATGATGATGAGACTTGCTCACCATCCTCTTAACCTAGTCTCCTTATTCTATGAAAGACCAAGTCAGTTCTTTACCATGTTTTTCTCACTATTTGAGCGCATTTTATTTGAAACGAGAAATGAATAGGATAATTTCAAGGAGTTCTTTCATCAGTAATGGGGTGAGATAGGTTAAATAAAAAAAATGCAACTTGGGATTCAACACAAGACGTTATTTTGAAGCTTATTATATTATTCATACCAGGGCCCCGATTGTCTTAAATTATAACGTAAACAGTTCGTCTAGCAGCAGCTAAGGTTCACCAACGTATGTATTTTGGGATCGCGATAAGTATGTAGGCAATCACACTCAACATTCGAACGTTAGTGAGCCGAAGATTGTGACATAACCGCTTGTCAACAAACGGAAAAAAGATGAGCGGTTAGCCGTTTACAGCGATACGAAGTTGCACACGCTACGTATACGTAGCGTTGGTGAACCTTAGCTGCTTATACGAACCGTTTACGTTACAATTTTGCACGATCTGGGCCCAAGTCATACTAGATAATCAATACTCACTATCATATTTTCATTTAGAATCGTCTTACATACTAGGTGATTCTAGGTGCGAGTTCCACGCGACCATATAAGTATACATATAAGTACAGATAACTACGTATTTATTCCGGGTGTTCTTGGTATTTTATATCTAATAAAAAATATCTATCTATGCAATGTATTGTGTCAGTCTTCTAGTAGGTACCCATCACAAGCTCTGCTTAACTTGGGGCTAGATGATGTTGTGTGGATTGTCCAGCATTATTTATTTATTTGAGCGTTTTATATTAGATTATTGTGGTATCGAATTGAGTAGTTTTATCTTGAAGTAATCAAGTCCGTATAAGTAAGCTAAAGAATGTTAAAGTTTTTTTAAATATGTACACATTGCACGATTGTTAATAGACATGTTTGTTTACGTAATTATTTTTTAAGCTAAATATACTTACATAAAAAGTCAATAAAAAGTATTCGTGATGACTCAAAAAAAAGGTCCACGGGTCAACTTGAAAACCTCCTCAATTTTTTTGTCGGTTAAAAAAAGAGGCATTAAATATCTTTATACTGATTTTTTCGTTAATAAAAACACGACCAACCTTTTTTTTAAAGTTTTTTTAGTCAAATCAATACTATACCACGCCTACAGTTGTGGTTATCGATTTCCAATAGTAATGTGGATCCTAAGTTACTGCCAAAGGATAAATGTTTTTATGTATAAAGTTTCCAATACGTCAGCAAAACTATTCGACTGAGTGACGCGGCGGAAATTTTATTACATAGATTTTGCGTTTTATGGGTAACACTTGATTTTGGACGATATTGGTGAATGTTTAGTGATATCTAGATGAATAGACACAAAATAAAATGTCTTAATATAGGTACAATTTTGATTTGGACTATTCACGACCGATATGGCGAGGCGGGCGAAGGTTTGCCTGCGACGCGGAGTTTGCGGGTTTGATTCCCGCCTTGGGATAAATGTTTGTACGATCTGCAAATATTTATTCCGGGTGTTCTAATAAAATAAAAAATATCTATGTGATGTATTGTATTAAGTATGTCAGTCTTCTAGTACCCATAACACAAGCTCTGCTTAGCTAGGGGCTTCATGATGTTGTGTGGATTGTCCAGCATTATTTATTTAGAACTAAGCAGATAAATCGGGAAGCTTGAACCTTGCATACAAAGTCAGTTTACGACATCGTGCCAGGTAATTTTACTAAAACGCCCCGAAATGACCCAAAGCGAAATGATCCTACCGGCTGCGCCATGTAAAGTATTTTATTAAGAGGATCTCAGTAATGAAACACGCAAGCACCATGTATAGACTGACTTTATTCTTTCTACCCGCGACCTTGAGTAGATATATAAATTAACCTACACTCACATTTTTTTTTAAACACAAACTCAAAAGAGTTTATTTGTTTGTCCCGTTTACGGCACTTAATGCTGAGCTCGGTCATGGCCTAGGGCGGAATGGTTTAGTCGATAGTGAGACAGCTAAATCCTTTTTACGATTTCTGTAGCGCGGGCTGGTGACTTGTCCGGACAAAAAAGATTTAAGAAAGAAATAAATATTTATGGACATAACGCTAGTTCCAAACTAATAAGACACTAGACATACATTTATTTGTAACTTTAACACACACAGTAATTACAATCAATGTTAAAATAGATTAAGAAAATGGCTAATTCAAAAGGTCTTCTATAACTTAAATGAATATTTTGATCTCATATAGATAATATAGGTATTTTTAAGTAGTTATCTAATTATAAAAGACTTAATATATTTCATATTAATGATGTAAATATTACTCCTAAAACATAATATTGTATGTCCGAAACGGACAAACTGTAAATAGCTGTACCTATTTTTTATGATCTCAATGTACCTACATAGTTTTGCAATAAATATATTCTTATTCTTAAGGGCACAATGCTATTTCCAAACTAAGCAAGTTTTATTTTTTGGAAATAATTTATTTACTTAACTAGCACTTGCTAACGACTTCGTCTTACTATCATTATATTTTGATCTATTTGCACAATATCTTATACATTATCGTATTTTTGTTATTCTAATATGTATAAACAAGTAATACTTTATTCACAAACAAACTTACGACTATACAGTATTTACAAAATGTACATTGTCATATAAAATACATAAGAAACAGTAGAGCTATCTACAGACCGTTGCAAACGATCTATAGATAGTTCAACTGATCCAAATCAGTACCAATCGGAAGCGTACCCAAAACACTGGCTGCATTGCCGCGCTGAATAGCAATGCTGATACGCTGGGCCAGATACTCATCAGCCCTCGGGTCACGCGTCGCTTCGACTAGACGCCCAGAAATAATTTTGAAAACAATTTATGTATAAACTACATTCTTATAAAGTTTCATTAAAATACATTAATTACTTTTTGCATGAAAAATTTCAACAGTTTTTCTTCTTATATATTATTTTTGACGTGACAACGTCTTATAATTCGATAGAGCCGGCTGCACGCACGAAAAAACATGACTCATGAGGCGTTCTGAGGCGTTCTAAGGCGTTCCATGAAGTGACGTTGTCACGTTCAACTATCGTCAGTAAACCACAGACAACCATTTTTTTGCATGAATAATTTCAACAGTTTTTCTTCTAATATATTATTTTTCTTATATTTTTTTTTACTGTTCCGTACCCACAGAGTAAAACGGGATCCTATTACAGAGCCTCCGCTGTCCGTCAACGTCTGTCTGTCTGTCTGTCTGGCTGTTCGAGTCCGATTCGCACTTGACTGGTTTTATGTATTAATTATAGGATTCCGTTTTCATTTTACTCGTACAATATAGATATGTTATAGGTACTGATTTGGATCAGTTGAATTATCTATAGATCGTTTGCAACGGTCTGTAGATAGCTCAACTGTTTCTTATGTATTTTATATGCCAATGTACATTTTGTTTGTGAATAAATTAAATATGTTATTCTGATGTATAAACTACATTGTTAAACATTAAAATCCGTTTAGTAGTTTTTGCGTGAAAAAGTAACAAACTACATACACACATCCATACATACAAACTTTCGCGTTCCTAATATTAGTAGGTTACTTCATATCCATACATCTAGAGATAAACGGAATGTGCACAAAGTCGTTAGTAGGTTTGTGATGTAATAAGTATAACGCGTAAGCACATTGAAGTTCTTGTTCATACCCGTTTAATAATACTTAGAAAGACATAATACATTACCTCAAAACCCAACGTAACTTTAATAACAATTTCAGTTATTGCAGTGACTATACAGGGTGTTATACATGTTAATATACTTGAAGGTGTCAACGACCACCTCAAACACCCCCTGTATATTTTATGTTTCTTCTTATCGAGAATTTGACTTTATCCATTTATTCGTACTCACTTTTGGGATATCGTAGGACGTTACTTTTTATATTGCATGTACCTACACACAATTGTATGTAAAATAAACATATTAAGCTATTGAATAGCTTCTATCGCGGGCCTTGACCGTGGAGATCCAGAAATTCCGTAATGAAAATAACCTAACGAAAGTAACCTAACACTGCGCATGCGTAATCCAGCAAAAAATGCTATGCTTTATTGCAGTCCCCGAGTGCCACACGTCTATTTTTTTTATACCCTCACATACCCGTAGGTACTTAATAACACTCAGACATATCAAACATCAGAGTTCATCACACATGTTCTTATTGGGGATCGAACCCACGACCCACAGTATAAAAAGCAGAGCTACTACCAACTCAGGGGGGTATCCTGACAACTGAAATGTTTTTGAACTGTTATTTGATCAAATTGCAGTTCAGTTTTATTCTTCGTCTTTTATTGATATTTTGAATGATCGATTTTCATTCCGTTTGATAGAATTAACGAAAAACCAGGTAGGCCACGTGCTAAACCGCGGCATTGACGTCATTTTTACCAGCTCAGTCATAATTTTATAAAGTTCAGTCACGTCAGTCCACAAAAATGCCACGGAATACTGATGAGTTACTATAGTAAAATCATCGAAAACTGAACTGCAACTGAAAGGATATGACGACCGATGTGGCGCGGCGGGCGAAGGTCCGCCTGCGACGCGGAGGTTGCGGGTTCGATTCCCGCCTTGGGATAAATGTTTGTACGATCTGCAAATATTTATTCCGGATGTTCTGGGTATTATATGTATAATAAAAAATATCTATATATGTAATGTATTGTATTAAGTATGTCAGTCTTCTAGTACCCATAACACAAGCTCTGCTTAGCTTGGGGCTAGATGATGTTATGTGGATTGTCCAGCAATATTTATTTATTATTTATTTATTTATTCGGTCACGCAAGTTTCCCCTTGCTGGATAGCCCCCTAGTGACAATCAAATTTGAATTATTATAACTTCCTAGAAGCCCCAAACTCGAGATAACAAAGATGAATTTTGCGAATCACATCAATTTCACGGTCTAGCTAAATGCCAGTCTAACCTGAACTACTAAATCATTGAAACTTCACGGAATGGAAGGTCACATTATACTGGTTCTAATTGTATTATTTTCCATGTTTACCGACTATGCAACTAAACTAACCTAACTTTAAGCAAAAATAAATTATGTTTTAGAATATCTAAGCAAACAAAACTACACATTTCTTGCTAATAATTTTTATATCAATACGTATTTTTGAACTCTTTAGGCAAAGTCAAAGGCAATAAAAGTTTATTTAGTAAAATCACAAGGATCATTTAGAATCGTGTAAATATACTAAGGGCTCCCACACAAAACCACGATGCGATGCGATGCGTATTCGCATTGCAGAAAATGCGATGCGAATTCGCAGATATTTGCGATGCGATGCGATTTCGAGGTTTTGTGTTAGAGACCTAACCCCCTATCTTATAAAAAAATAGCGTTGACTTTATGTCATCATTACGTATGGTAATCGTATTGATTATCATACGTAAATGCAATTTTTATATGAGGTAGACTGATGTAAACTAAAAGTAACCTTATAACATAATGGTTAATACAAACTATTCTTTTCAAATTTCAATGTTCCAATACTCCACCTACCATAATTATAGGTAAATTGGATAAACGGATCGATAGATATTTTCACAAACCTAAAAATTTGATTTTCCAAGAATTTGAACTGTGCGATAATCTAAACACAATTAAACTTTAATTTATTCAATTTGAAATTTTAATTGTGTTTAGAGTACCGCCGTCCGCTGTAATGCTGTTGATAAAATAAATTTTATTGGTAAACTAGCTGATCGCCGCGACTTCGTACGATTTAATTTTGCAACAAAATTGTATTAACTTAGGTAAGTATAAATAAATTAATTAATAATTCTGGACAATCCACACAACATCATCTAGCCCCAAGCTAAGCAAAGCTTGTGTTATGGTTACTAGAGGACTAACATTAGGTATACATACATACAGTACATTACATAGATAGATATTTTTTATTAAGTACACGTATAAAATACCCAGAACACCCGGAATACATATTTGCACATTGAACAAATATTTATCCCAAGGCGGGAATCGAACCCGCAACCTTCGCGTCGCAGACGGACCTTCGCCCGCCGCGCCACACCGGTCGTATTTGTAACTAGCTTAGTTCTACCAAATGATTTAAGATTTATTATTAGAATTTTAAATTCTCACAGCATAAAAAATAATAGAAAGAAAAACTTTTTTGATTTTAAAGCTGCTTTTGATAAAGAGAGGTCAAGCTGTACCTAAGGGTCTTAATAAAACCTGTAGCCTGTGACCTACAACCTGGACAATTTAGAAGCTTGTTTTCCGGGTCAGAACTTGAACCCGGAAAACAGACTTCTATATTGTACACGTTTCATTTAGTACTAGGCTCCTTTTAGACCATTTACAGTTTTTTAAGTCACTCATTTCCCATAAGTTGTCTTTTCCTACTCATATTCAAGAATTACTTCATTCCATAGACCCTAAAATATTCAAAGCTCTTATCCATTTCATTAATTTAAATAAGTTAAAAATTTAATCGCCCTAATACTATACTGTGGCTGTACCATGAGATGTCACAGTAAAATCGCCTGACTTTACTACAGTAGTTACGTCAATATTAGTATGACGAATTTTAGTACCCAACTATCAGCTAGAGGCGCTGTACAAATCTTCATACATTTTTTAAACTACAGACGCTAGCGAGTATAGTAAATATGCTATAGTAAAAACTCATAGTTTCTTGCTCGTTCTTCTAGGCTCTGGTCCCGTGGAACTGGCACCTAGAATCACCTAGTATGTAAGACGATTCTAAATGATCCTTGTGATTTTACTGAATAAAGTCATTTTTGACTTTGACTTTGACTTTGACATGGTAGAGCCACTGGTCCTGATGATAATTTGCTTAATCGTATTTGCCAAACTAAAAATGACGTGACGCTGGCATAAATGTCCGAAACGGACGATTAACATTAAAAAAAAAATACTAGGTTATCGGTCTAGGCATGTTCTAACAGACTAACTATATTAGGATTCAGAGTTTACATGCATATTTATTTTTTAATTTTAGTTTTTTGATTCAGTTTTATAGCGTAGCGTTTTATTGCTATCGTTATATTTTGCACAATTTGTACAATATCTTTATAAATTATAGCCTATGTGTTATTCTGATGTATAAACTACATTATTGTAAAATTTTATTGAAAGCAACTCTAGCTATTCGCCCCTAATCGATTCTGTATACTTTTAATGTGAATTTATGATAAGTTGGGCGCCATTTTAACAAAATTTGACGGTGTTTTGTGCGATTCTGCGAGTCCTGAACTAACTCGCGATTGCGGCACTTGTATAGATTTTGTGTGAAAGCGTAATATACATACATCCATCCATCGATGTAAACTTTCGCGTTTATTCTATTAGTCAGATAGACAGACAGACAACACATCGTTGCAAATCCATTGGGCTCTTTCACCCTCGAACAACAAAGCAATCGCCTCATTTTCATCGTGATTATCTTGATGGAGGAGCGTTTATACGTTTTAGCTACTGACTTAAACTATCAGCATTCACTAATTGCCTTGAAAGGTTAACAGGAAACCAGCAATCGTCTCATTTTCAGTGTAATTATCAGGGTGGAGCATTCAGACGTTTTAGCTACTGGCTAATACAAGTATATTCACTGAGTATTCTCAACTATACAATACAATACAATACAAATACAATACACTGGCTCTATCAGTTTACACAGGAAACCAATCGTCTCATTTTCAGTGTGATTATCTGGGAGAGCATTTATACGGTTTAGCTACTGACTAAAACAATATTAATCTCAAATCACGCTCTAGTCCCTAACTACTAAGCAAAAAGCAAAGCTTGTACTACATGAACATTTTTTTTATAATATATGTTCATACATAGAAAACATAGTAACACCCAGACGCAGAGATAATATCCGCGTATTACACAAACGTTTTGTCCTCAGTGGGGATTGAGCCCACGACCAGCATGGAAGGCAGAGCTACTACCAACTGAGCTGTGATACCTGTCTAGAGATAACAGAAGGCTAACTACTTTGTATCTTCCTAAACTGTTTGATTAACTTATCGTCTGTTCTATTTATAAATAAATATCAAGGTTTTATATAGGGAGCGTGCTATAATTTTTAAAATAATCCTTCCGACTAATATCATTTTTTTATAATGATGGGTGTATTTTTGCAAAAATACTGAATGGATTTTAATGAAGCTGTACAATAATATAGTTTACGCATTAGAGTAACACATCGGCTATAATTTATTAAGATTTCATATGAATTTTTCAAAATGTAACTATAGTTAGAGAAAGTAGTGGGCATGAGCTTGTATTGTATTAATTTCACATTTCAACTTGACATTGCATACATTTAGGTTACGTTCTAATGCATTTATAACTAATGCAATATATTTATAAAAATTAGTATCTATAAAAAATATAAAAAAATATTAAAATAAACATAATAAATAAGTAACGTTTAAAAATGTAAATTTTTGCTAGGCTGGTAATTATTACGCCAATTTCATATGTAAATGAATAATTTATTAATAAAATAACTAATAAACAATTTAATAGATGAATTAATGTTATGGTTAATACAGCAGCTACATCATTTTTTTGATTATAAATTTATTGTTATTGATTTTACCGTGTAACTGATTAAATATATTTCTAACCGACTGCGCGGAGCAAAAGAAGGGTTATGAGTTCAACATTACTTTGTAGCATGATGTATCTTATTGCTAAGCTTAAATAGCAGTATCTACTAAAAATAACTAATCAATCTATTTATAAAGTTTCAAGGATAATGGATTGGTGAAGTGTTCATAATATTTTGTGTAAACATTTTAACATACCTACCTAATTTATCTTTGTCCAAGTCATTTTGATATCATTATTGAATCGGGTATTCATCAATATTTAGGTAAATGTTATTCTACATGTTTTTTCTTTTTTCATAATCATTTGTCTTATTTTTAGCCTGGTAACACCGCAGGGTATAGGCCGTAGTAAGGATTTATGATAATGTTTATATACTGTAATATAATTTTGTAACTTTCTATTTTTTAGTTTATGGTGTCTATTTAAAGTCAAAAACATTAATATCATAAACATAGGTTACGTTTGACTTTTTGAATTTGTATTTATAATGAGGTATTTTGCATTAAATTATCAACTTAAGAAAAAACTTCCTGCATCTTTTAGAACATTGATTGAGATAAATAAACATTTAGGGGACAATTCACACTATTCACACCAGGCTACTGAGTCTGGTCTTCGTCTTTTCTTATGTTGTGTTTGCCAGCTACATTCCGTAGAAGCCGTAGATCGTCACTCCATCTCGCCGGGTGCGTCTTACACTCTCGAACACCGGTTTCTCGAACGATGATCAACGAAAAAATCAAATAATTACTATGTGTCAAACTCGGATTAATCGTGATTTGAGTTTCCAGAAACAAGCCGTTAGTCTAGTATTTTAGTACATACAAACGAGGCTCCATGTATTGCCTACACTCACACACACTAATGAAACTATTCTCTCATGCGTTCTGTGGTAGCACTAATCCATAATACAAGGGATTGTTGTGCTTAATCATTTCCAACCATGTGTTGTGAGATATAGAGTCTAAATTCATGTATTTAGTGAATCGCACTTTGAGGATTTGAGATTAAAGCCTATACGATCAAATAAAATACTAACTGGATTACGGATAAAATGTTTGGAAGCTTTGCATTTTTGAAGTGAAAACTTCTTTAGCGGCGCTGGGTGGGTAAAAACTTTCAAACTCGCGTCAGGGTCACGTGACGTTGATCGAAAGCGTAAGATCGAGGGAAAGGGAGAGGAACTAGTATCTCCCACTCTTTCTACCGTGCCTGAGTGTGCTGACTCTGTTTAGGCAGCACAGGGCGCTTGCGCGAATGTGTCTGTGTCATTGTGATTGTCATTGTCATTATGACGTCTGTGGTTATATTTTTATGTGAAAACTTAGAAGTGAAAACACAACGTTAATATTGAAGTTTTCACTTCTGCCGGCACTCCCGGAGTGCTACCTTTTTTTTTGTACTTTTAATTCCATTGCAAAAACTGATGTAAAAAAATTGATAAAAAATAAGCCTGTCCAGCAGAGCTATCTAAATATTCCTTAAATTGAAATATAACATATAAACTACTGACTTGATTTTTTTTATCCTGTACTGTCCCACTGCTGGGCAAAGGTCTCCCCCTTTTCCTTCATTCTTCAGCCGCCGCTTTCCTCCAGGCTTGAATTAATATTCATTTTAATCTTATTCCTCAATATGTATCTTAAATCTTAGTAATTAGTTTCCCTTATCGATATGTTACATATGATCCCCTAAATATCCTATGAGATGAACATAATTTAACCATTAGATATTTAGATAACTTAACCGGTCTTGTTTATTTAGGTATATATAACATATATAACAAATGAAGATAAAAATACCCTAAAATTATTGACCAATCCGTGCAAATCATGCGTTCATTGAACTTAAAATGTCGAATTTGTTGTACTAATATGCATTTTAATGAGGTTCTTATCAAACTAAAATTAATTAGGTTGCCTTATAATCGCTATCAGTTATAAGTGCCTTTTGTACTTTATTAAGTTGGGTTTAAGAATGTTTTTTGTGCTTTCTTTTTGTACAATAATGTACAACATTATCTATTTATTTGAGTACTTTAGTAGACTTAAATATTATGTAGCCATGCTAACAAGCAATTGACAGTCTTCGATTTTTAATCCATTCCAAAGTTCACTGGAAGAGTATTATAGTATTATGCATTGGCATAATATTTAATTGTAAAGCTTATTTTTCGTGAAGTCCCATTTAGTTTAAACTTTAAGATAAGATAAGATATAAATTTTTAACTTGTTGACTTATCTTTAAAACAGTATATTAAATATTACTTGTCGATGTCAAAGTTATACAAGAGGTTTTTTAGTTAAATAACTTATTTCACACTTAACTTGTCAAAGTAGAATTTTCGTGATAAAATAACTTATAATCAGTGTTTATTGTGTAGTAAGTAAAAGCTAGGGTGCTCTTAAGTTTATTTAAGTGTCAAAATTTAGACTATTCGCTTTACATATAAATTAAAATTGATGGCAATAAAGTCGCATCAGCCAGTCTTGGTTTAAACTTGAGACTATTAAAATCGTCACCTGATAAAGCTCGACTCGATTCAGCTGCTCGCTGATTTATTGGAGTTGCAAATTGCGCTCAAAAGATGGCCCTGTTATGAACGTGCTTCTTAAATTCAATTGTTGTAAGTAGTTGCAATATAAACCCGAGTAATTGATTTCTTTTTTATTGTATAAGTAGGTACTTCTGCAGTTTACTGGAAGAAGCGAATCTTATGTGGGAATAACTTCTTCTAGTCTCTAGTCGCAACAAACTAATTCACAAACTATTTTTATAGTTTAATTTCAATTTTATGTAGTGTTGTGCAGTTATATACATAATTCTCTATCAAAAACTGAATTGAAATATTTTTTGTAACACAACTTTGAGTAGGTGCTTCAAGTACCTTAGCCCTTATAGTATTAACAATAGTTAGGTGCTATATATAAATACTTTTTCGATCTAATCACAGCGTTTAGTGTACTAATGAATGTACTATAATGTCAATTGTGCAGCCGAATCGGGCGGGGTCGAATCACAGTTCTAACAGAAACCTCACCTTAATTAGGAACAGCTGACTTATACATTTTGCATTTTGGCTGAAGAAGACATGATGAGGCTCCATCGTCTGGATAATTGGAGCATCTTAAAGTTACTTAAATACTTAAAGCACTGAAAGTCTTGAGGGCTTATTTTCATCTACCGTTACATTTAATGTTGTTGACTTTTTTTCCGCGATCAAAAAGTTAATAATAAAGTATTTTGCTTTTGAAAGATTAGGGATCTTTTCTAAAACTTAAGTCACGTAACCCATGGTGTATAAAATGGCATGCAAACGAAATCGCGGGAACAGCTAGTTAATAATACACCTCATCATCATCATCATCGATCTATTTCACTGCTGGACGTAGGTCTCTCCCAAGACGCGCCACTGAGCCCGGTCTTCGGCTCTTCTCATCCAGTGTTTGCCACACCAATAATACACCCAGGTTTTTGTTACTTTTACGTTAATAATTTATATGAACTATGACGAACTTAACTTAACTTTTGACGAATGATAGGAGTGAGTGGAAGAAAAAGACATGTTGTGCCGACCCCACTTAACGTGGGATAAGGGCAGGGGAATGATGATGATGATGAATTTATATGAACTATATTTTATTGTAAGTTATATTCAAATCGGTTATGACGATAAATACACAAAAAAATATAAGACTTTAAAGAGACTTTAAGACTTTAAACTATCTACATAACTATTATTGGCTGATAACGCCCACATAATGAACTTTATTTATTCACTGCATACTTTTTTAATTTTATGATAATAATTCTTACTCAGCCTTAAAGGATGTTGGACAAAATTGTATTGAACTCAGGTCTTAATTTGTTTAAACAATGAATTTACAAAAATAGTTTTAATAACAGTATTTTTTTATTTATTATTTTATTATTGTTTATTTATACAGTTACAAGATACATTTACAACGGAAATCGTACATACTAATTAGAAATTCCTTTTCGATTAATGCCGTGTCGAAGGAATGTTGATACAGGAATGTAATCATGATTATTATTGTTATTTAGCAGTAGGTCTACCATGAGTTTTTACTATACTATATTTACTATACTCGCTAGCTAGCGTCTGTAGTTAAAAAAATGTATGAAGATTTGTACAGCGCCTCTAGCGGATAGTTGGGTACTAAAATTTGTCATACTAATATTGACGTAACTACTGTAGTAAAGTCAGGCGATTTTACTGTGACAACTCATGGTAGATACACTGTTACACGTGACTTTGTACGCGTTTCACGTTTTGAAAAAGCTCGTTTAATCAGTTTGTTTTGTCTTGTTAGTCATGTTGTTAGTTCGCAGTAGGTGGGCTTAAATTTAATTTAAAATTAAAAAAATATTTATTTAATATGATTTTTTTTTGATAAAAATGAGTGGAAATAAGTTTGTTGTATATGTGTATCATTTTTGGGCTAGAAATCTTTAAAACTATGTACTCGTAAGTCAGTAACCTGATATTTTGACAACAGTATTAAAATCTAATAAAATCTCTTCTATATAAAATTTTTAAAATCTATTATTTAAGATGTAGCTATTACAAACTCGTCTTGATTTTATTATAAAATTATTGATTACAAGTCGTAATTTAATTTTTATTTACTTTTGTCATTAATTTAGATCGCCGATTGAATATCAATAGGTTTTATGAATAACTAACGAATTATAATTGCAATCTTAAATTATTTATTTGACTAGTGAAAGCCATCTTATTTTTTACGGCTACACCTACTTAGTCTGTAGATTTATTTTTTTATAATTAATCGTGAACATTTATTTGTTAGATACTAATTTATTCACAAACAAACTTACGACTATACAGTATTTACAAAATGTACATTTACATATAAAATACATAAGAAACAGCTGAGCTATCTACAGACCGTTGCAAACGATCTATAGATAGCTCAACTGATCCAAATCAGTACCAATCGGAAGCGTACCCGTATTTGTTAGATTGTAAAATATTGGTGCGGATATGAGTATCGAGTTTCGTATATTTTTATGAATAAACTAATAGAAGCTGATAGATTATTTGATGTTAGGTAGAGGACGTGCATTATGAGTGAAGAAACTGCGTCCACTCTTGAGAGGTAAAGTTTGAGTAGGCATACTTAGGTACCCCTATACAATACACAATTATAATTATATTTATTTATTTATTAACTTTTTTCTGAATAAAAAAAGTACGGTGATAGTATTTACTTGACGAAACTTTCTTGATTAGCTAATTTTATTGACCAAAACTTTTTTTATTGTTTAGTCCGAAACCGCTAATGCAATGTTTTATTTATTTGTGTTAAAGGAAATTAAATATTATAATTTGTTACTTATAGATTTCGTCTATCTAAATAGAACTAAAAAAACATTAAGTTAATGGAAGAATTGCATAAAGGTCTAGATTTTTTGTATACTTATAAAAAATAACATTTTCTAAGGTAATCCTAGCTTAAATATATTCCAACCTAATTAATATTGACTGTTTAATACAAGGTACTTTTTGACAGGACTCACAACTCAGTTGGTATTAGCTCTGCCTTCCGTACTGGATCGTGGGTTCGATCTTAGAACAAACATCTAAGTAACTAATGCCAATATTTTTTTTTTTTTTTTTTTTTTTTTTTTTTTTTTATACATTTTTGTACATTGCTCGTAAAACAAGAGACGACAAAAGAACACACTTGCGGTCACGCGACGTATGACTCAATTGAAGTATATTGAAGTTTTCACTTCTGCCGGCACTCCCGGAGTGCTACCATTTTTTTTTTTTTTATATTTGTTCTGTATTTGTGTTACTATTTATTCAAAGCGTAAATTATTGTATTATCGGTGTTCTGGGTATTTTATATGTATACTAAAAAATATATCTATTTGAAATGTATTGTATTAAGTATGTCAGTCTTCTAGTACCTACCCATAACACAAGCTCTGCTTAGCTTGGGGCTAGGTGATGTTGTGTGGATTGTCCAGCATTATTTATTATATTAAAACTTACTTGTAATGGTATCTTGTCGATACAATTTTAAGGAGCTTTTTAAGCGCAAAAAAGTAATTGTAATGTATTTAAACAGGTTTCTTCAGATCGCGTGTGAAAGGGGCTTTCGCTTTCCCTTACCTTTCTTGCCTTTTAAGAACTTTACCTACATAACTACACACTGCAATGTATACACACTATAGTATAACTGCTTCGCAAAAGTGATGTTCGCATTACTATATTCCGGTTCGAAAGGTATAAAATAAATAAATATTCACGGTCATCAAACGCGCTCTAGTCCCAAACTAAGCTAAGTTCACTCGGAAACTACATTGCTGATAATAAATACATCGGTAATAAATACTTAAATATATATTTATTTTTAGTTAATGTACCTAAGAGTTTTAAATAAATAATTTTATTTGATAGAATACAAACGAAACATGAATTAAGTAGTTAAACATAAACGTCAAGCGTTTGCCTATAATGTATTAAAAAAAAGTAATG
This sequence comes from Ecliptopera silaceata, assembly GCA_932527185.1. NCBI lineage: Eukaryota > Metazoa > Arthropoda > Insecta > Lepidoptera > Geometridae > Ecliptopera > Ecliptopera silaceata. The sequence goes on from OW052210.1 coordinate 2,562,302, forward strand.
TATAGGTATTCTTAAATCTTTTAACCGTCTATAGTGACGAAAATCAACTAGAATATTTAAAAATAAATTAAAATAGTCCGCACATTAAATTAATGGATTATGTTGCTAAGGATCAATTTTATTAAAAAAAACGTGTAATTAAACAAGAATATAACACATATTTTCATTTTCTCCCTGTATTAGGTATGCTGTTAAAAATCAACCTGTATATCACTACAATATCAATACAAAAACAGGGTGCAAAACCGGAGCGGTATAAAAGACAATATTAATATAAAAATATTAATAAATGTATATACAAACTGTAGTAACATTGCACCAGCCAAGGAAACCAGTATTATATTTTTATTATAATTTATGCAGTGACTCGTTATTTTGAGACCTTCCGCTGACCTACCATGGCTGCCGAGAATAAATTACATAATCATTTAAAGTTGTAGTTCACTTTACAAAGGTTTTATCGAGAGGTTTGAGTTACAACGCTCGCTCGCTTAGTCCACCGCATCGAATATTTCTGAGTTGTCGCGCAGTGTAATGTAAAATGTCAACACTAAGTTTCATTCGTTTTGTGGAGTATTTTAAATAGACACAGCTGCGTTGACTTTGAAGTAAACAATTTAACATATTACTGGATAAGAATAAACTTTTTACTACGTTATCTACCAATATCTACTATTGTCTACCAATTTTGAAGCTATTGCATAGCTTTTATTGAGGGCCGTGAGCGTGGAGACCGAATCCAGAAATTCCGTAACGAAATAACCTAACACTCCGACCGGCACAGCGGTGATACTTTTTAGTTTTTACACCTATAGCAGAACTTATAATGACTTTTTACAATATCACGCTTGTCTCTTTAGTTCAGCAACTCGCCTCTAGGTGGCATTGGTTGTATCTTACTGCGCATGCGTAATCCAGCAAAAAAATGCTATGCAATAGCTTTACCGCGAAAGTCCCAGAGTGCCACACGTCTTTTTTTAGTAAATGATAGAAGCTACTTTACCTGGGCCCGATCGTGCTAAATAGTAGCGTAAACGGTTCATCTAACCAGCAGCTATAGAGCAGGATATATTATTAATCTAGTAATCTTAAATGTAATGATGAACTAATGTATTCTCTGTGAGAATTTATTGTATGTTGCGCAATTTTATATATTGCAATTCATTATTATAATTATTTTGACTAACAACTATTTCCGTCTTCTAACCTATGCTCGTCAAACTAAAAATAATTTTAGTAAACCATGCCGAAAGTTTTACTTAAGTAATTAATTATGTTTGTATTTGTATGTCCAATATATTTAAAATAAAACATTGATATTGATTACTATAGAGTTTTTATATTTTATTTACTCGATTGCAAAATAAAGTGAGCTAAAATACATTGTAATTTAAAAAAAAAAAAAAACGTTTTTTTTCAAAAACGTTAATAAATCTATGTTATTAAATCTATATTATAAGAACAACTAGTGTAGATTTATTAGTCAGTTCCAAATCTAAAGTCTACAAAAACCTACTATATTTAATTAAAAATAAAACAAATACCGCTCACGCATTTCTACTAAAAATAAAGTTAAAGTTAACGAGTCTTACCCTCATATCTCACGGACAAGGCAAGTTTTTTATCGAGAACAGGGACCTACCCTCATATCTCGCGGAAACACGGGTAAGTGTGACAATAAGATTGCGTGGCGCCATGAGCCGAGGTTATTGGAAGACATTTTGTGGATATTGATTTGTTCGGGGAAGCGAAATTAGTTTTGTTTCATATGAAGGAGTTATTAACTAGTTATCTAAGTTTATATAAATACTTTCTATAAAAGTATATACAAAAAATATAAAACTTATATTTTGTTAGAGATTTTGTGTCTTTTCAAAATTTTATTAAGATATACAAAAAGTTGAAACAACATTTTTATCGTCATCGAACACTAAAAACATTTTTTTTACGATTGCTCAAACGTACTTCTTAAATTTTAATGACCTTTTATGGGACCTCCTTTTATAATTAGCGGAGTAATTGCGTAACATACATTATTATGATTATCGAGTATCTAGACTTTAAGAAAAGACCGGGGTCAAATGAGGCACGGGCATAATAAATAAATAAATAATGCTGGACAATCCACACAACATCATCTAGCCCCAAGCTAAGCAGAGCTTGTGTTATGGGTACTAGAATAAGCCAAGTGCTTTTTTCTCAGTGGAAGGTTTGATCTGATGAGGAAGTTTAGATTTCTGGAACTTTCTAACGATTCTGCACGTGTTTAAAATTGAGGCTTCCTATAGTTATTATTACTTAGCCATCGCTGTCCCACTGCAACATACATACAACAAAAAAGACGTGTGGCACTTGGGGACTGCCGCGGTAAAGCTATTGCATAACATTTTTTGCCGCCGGAGTGTTAGGTTATTTCGTTACGGGATTTCTGAATTCTGTCTCCGCGCTCAAGGCCCGCGATAGAAGTTATGCAATAGCTTAAAAATAAACTGTTGAATTGGTAAACTCCTTTTTAGAATTTAGTTGAAATTCAGCATTGTTTAATACTAAAAGATCGAATATATCAAATTGAAATTATAATACATATTCGATTGCGTAAAAACCACTAACGTTAAAAATAGCCTGAAAACGTTCATATTGTACACTGCGTATTTTATATTCAAGGCAAAATTTCAGTTTTATTACCATTACTTTTAAAATACCTACGTTCAAGTACTTTGTAAAGTTAATTGATTTTGGACACAGGCAGGTAATATTCAAGGTTATTCGAAGAATTTTGTTTTGTTCGATTACCCATCGTATATGACGTTTTTTTACGATACGCTATATTACGTAACATTATTTAATTTCATTACCAAGAATTCTTACTACCTCATAATATCAAAAAAATCATATGTATATTAGATATATAAAGTAATCTATTTACTAGTAGAATTTATAAATATAATAAAAAATATTTGTAGACTTTATTATTCTGTCTTTGAATATTTACATAATTATTATTGCCTAAACAAATGCATCTCGTCTGTAAAAGCATTAAATCGCGAAGAGTGGAAGGAGAGAGGGAAGGCCTGTGCACTGTACCTACACAATACATAAAGTATATTTATTTATTTATTTATTTAATTTGAACGGTGAAAACAATTACACAAATTACTTAATTAAAATGTCAAATAATTTACAGTCACAGTATCTACACAAACAAAGATAATAATAGTATACAAATTATGTCAACAAATACATATAATAAAAATAAATGCAATTCAATCTTCACTCTCACGGAACCTCAGGCATACCACAATACATATGTACATGTTAACATACAAAATTGTTAGTTTTTGATAGAAAAGAAATATCGTAGAAACAATAAAATACTAGAGATAGCTATTACCAACCTAAGAAAGTCAACAAAAGCATCGATAATATAAATAAAAAAAACTTTTCAACATCGGCGAGTGATAGGTATCTAAAGATAGTTTGCAACGGTCTGTAGATAGCTCAACTGTTTCTTATGTATTTTATATATTCCTATGTATATTTTGTAGGTACATACTGTAATAGTCGTAAGTATGTTTGTTAATTAAAACTAATGAAAACATAATTTTTACATAGGAACTATTTAAATTACATTTTTCAAAATGATTTGTGGTGAAAGTTACGTAATTGATTAATTTGTTTTTCTTATTTATGTGTTTATATCAAAACAGTTAATCAACTTTCAATTTAATTGTGCTTATGGAAAATTTGTTAGTTACTGTATATCTCCCAAGAAAAATGGTATACTGATTCCATTTACTTCTTTGATATCGAGGCAATAAATTATGCATACTACTAATATTATGAACGCGAAAGTTATTATGGATGTATGGATGTATGGATGTATGTATGAATGGATGTATGTATGAATGGATGTATGTATGAATTGATGTATGTATGAATGGATGTATGTTAGTTACTCTTAGGCATGATGTTTGTAAGCCTCAGGTTGAACTAGAGATATGAAGATTAAATTAAGACCAATGTAATACCTAGTTTCTACGAACAATAAATATCATTTATCTTTCACTGAAAAACTACTGAATGGATTGGAATGAAACTTTACAATAACGTAGTTTATACATCAGAATAACACATTGGCTATAATTTATTATATTGTGCGATTGTCAAAAGTATAACGATAGCAAGACGAAGTCGCGGACATCAGCTAGTCTTTAATAAAAAAAGGTAGGCTTTTAAATTGGTTTCCGTTTAAAAGTTTCAGAAAAGGTATTGATTTATTTGGTCATAAAATAAAATATGTTACATTTTTGGTACATTTTAGCAAGATATAAAATATTACAAAGTGTTATGTAGATTTGAAAAATGGTTACATAGACCGGTATTCTAAGGGCAGTGCCACACGGGCGTTGTCTGTGCGTTGCGTTGGCGCTGCGTCGACTGAGCTGTGACGCTCCGTTTAAATATAATATTCGTCTCGTTTACTGTTCAAAAAGATATGAATAGGTACAACATATTTCTCATACATTACTTTATATGAAGAACACTAGTTCTCACGCTAGGATTCCCTGTGTTGTGGGAAACTAGACTCTTCCTTAAAAAAAGAGTAGAACTCCCGAAGCGCAATTCATTTTAGTTTATAGTTTTACTCGGAATCATTTTCCAGAATTCCCTGAAGACTGATGTGTAAGTAAAGTTTTGAAGTTTCAGTTAGAGCAACTGTAAAACCAACTCTCTGCTATTTTTGGAATGATAGCATTCAAAATAGCTTAAACTTCCGAGTACGAAAATAAAAAAAAATGTCCGATTTTCGAGTCGTTTACAAACTGTACGCTCTAGTGACATTGACTGCGTTGTATTGCGGCAACGCAGCGTAGCCGCAAGTATGTGTATCTGTCTTATAAAATATTTCATTCCTCATTACAAATTGTCAATGAATGGTAATAATCAGTTGATACATGGTTATTTCTTATCAAGTTTTTCAATTAACGTCTGTCAATAATCACTGTGATTAGTTGATCAACTGACAACTACTAATCAGTTGATCGATATGAATGTAGCTTTATCTTTGGGGGATAGCGTTTAAAAAAGAAACTATAAATAAATAATAAATATTCACGGATATATTTATTGGAATTTTTAATAATTTTTTTGTAAAAGTTTTTCTTTATAAATGGGATATTTACCATGATTTGTGAGTTTGATTATTTCCCGATATGTCGGAACAGTCTTGGTAAATATTCCGTTTATGAAACTATGTTCAAAACCGTTATAGTTTCAAATATTATATAGCTTACCAAACTTTAAGTGGTGTGATAAGTAAAACTATATATTTACCAAAAAGTTTAATCATACGGATTATACCTACTTAGGTGCTTACACACTACACAGGGTGTTTTATTATAGAAGGGTGGTTATGGCACTGGTAAAAAAGTTGTGAAAGAACTCAATTAATAATATTCAATAAAAAAAGATCATTTAGATACTACTTTTTATATAATTTTTCTTTAAAGAAAATCAACCCGAATATAAAAAAATGTCATATCATTTACAGCAACGTATTCTTACATGACGTCATTAAAAAGTTTTACAAAAGTTTTGCGTTATTAAAAGCTTTGATGTTTTTCAAGAACAAAGCTTTAGGTAAACTTTTTTATGATTTTTACTGTTAATTAACAGTTTGATCTGATTCGATTTGTCTAAAACAGTTTCTTATATTATTCAGTTTATTATATTATTTTAAATGAGAATGCTTTTCGTCTGCTTAATTAATAGATATTTTTTTAAAACGATCTTTTTAATTAACAATTTTTTTGCTTAAAAAGCAAAAGAACGAGAGAAACTATAGAACAGGGGTCACCAATTAGTTTCGCTCAGGGTCCATTTTCAGAAATTAAATGACCATCGCGGTTCGCACATTTTATAAAGAAAAAAAATTGAACAAGGGTAATAACGGAAATTAAAATGGTATTATTATTTACATATCAATGAGAAAAGTGTCATTTTTTATTGTTGACTTTTTATTATTGATGTTTGGAGTGGAATTCGTGGAAACTATTGACTCGTTACTTCGCCCGGAATTTTTCGAATTAACGTCAACAAAAATACTGCGTGGGATATATTTTTCGGTCCGCATACAATGGCCGGCGGTCCGCCATTTGGTGACCCCTGCTATAGAATATCGGGGAGACCTTGGACAAGCTATGGGAGGATAAAAAGAACTTACTTAGTGTTATACAAACAGTTATTATTCAGATTCTATCCTAAAAATATTCTGGACTGAAGTTTTTGTGTCCTTGGCCAGTTTAGCATAAAAAACTACTTCCTAAGACGAGGTTTTGCAAATATATTTTGTGGACCAATTTGGAGGAAAGTGGGGTTTTTGTTACTCTGTTATGAGATTCTGAAGGTTTTTTTATTACAATATCAGGCATATCGCGGTTTAGAAGATTATTAAGTATTTTTGGAAGATATTGCTTTTAGCAATAAAACCGTCCATAGTTTTTTCGATTTGGTATTCCCTGTTCTTAAATTATTTATTTTACAATCAAATATTGGTCTATTTTTTTCGTTTAGCGGTTTTTTGAGTAGGTAACTGAACTATTGTTTCGTGAATAATAGAGAAATACGTATGAAAAATAACAATGTGTTTGATTTTATTCAATTTAAGGCTATATTTAGCCCGGACTATCTTGTTTTCAATGTACCTACTCAATCCAACTGTATGTTTTGTGCTAATTGATGAATTATTACTTAAATAAATATTGCAAAACGGTTCAAAGTTTGACCTACAGTAGCTTTTTAAAAAAAATATTTTCTAAATATCAATATTTAAAAAAAAAACAGTTATTAAAAGTTACAACTTATTTTGGTGCATTTGAAATCAGTGTTTTTTTGTATAGAAACTACTAACTGCCAAATCATGTGAAGTCTAGTATTTCAATAGATTGATGTCTACATCAATCTATTGAAATATCTATGACAGACACAAAATGACGGGACCCAAAGAAATATTTAATTGCCATCCTAAAACATTAAAGTGGATTTATGGCTAAGTGCGAGTCACTCATCGTTATTTATGTGTTCCATAATATTTACATCTATGTATACATAGATTTGGCTGATTTTTTTTTGTAGTTTTCTAATACATACTCTGTACAAGGTTCTGACGGAAAAAAAATGAAGAAAATCTCTCAGAAAAAAAAAATATCTCTAAGGCGGTACGAAGTTCGCCGGGACAGCTAGTTTCTAAATAAATATTCACGGACATTTCTCATATCCCGCTCCCGAACTAAACAAAGCTTGTACTGTGGAAAATAGATTACTGATAGAATACTTATATATTTTTTGTGAATGCATACAGTGGTCATCGCACAAGCGTTTGTTCTCCGTGGGTATCAAACCCACGACCCACAGCATGGAAGACAGAGCTACTAACAACTGAGTTGTGACGCCTTTTCTGAAAATATGACATTGTGTTATTGTATTTAAATGGTTTATTATCAATTTCAATATATTTTATCGTTTTTAAACGATAGAAGAATTATCCGACTAATATTAAAAACGCGAAAGTTAGTATGTGTGAATGTATGTTTTTTTATTCTTTCACACAAAAACTACTCAATTTATTATTATTAAACTTTAAAATAAAATTTAAACATCAGAATAACACACATTATATAATTTATAATGATATTGACATAAATATAACTAAGTATAGCAAAACAAAGTCGCATGCACCACCTGGTCGTTTATGTTTATAAACGACCATATTTATACCATTTTTATAGTTTTATAAAAAACCTAGTCTCTCTTGAATAAGAGAATAAAAGAGGTAATAATTTTCAGCATTGCTATTCAGCGCGGCAATGCAGCCAGTGTCTTGGGTGCGCTTCCGATTGGTACTGATTTGGATCAGTTGAGCTATCTATTGATCGTTTGCAACGGTCTGTAGATAGCTCAACTGTTTCTTATGTATTTTATATGACAATGTACATTTTGTAAATACTGTATAGTCGTAAGTTTGTTTGTGAATAAAGAATTTTATCAAAATTGATTGAATAAAAAAATAATAAGTTAAGTACATAATTCTGATAATAAATGCCAGATGTGGTAAACACAATTGTTCAAATAAACGAAATATATTTCCAAATCGGACACGATACACGTAAAAAAACTGGCCTCATTTCATTTCAAGCAGGTATTGTTTTATATATTTTGCAACATATATTTTTGCAATTTTGATAATTATTACTGTCTTGTGTTTTGTTTCTAGTGTGACACTATTCGTGAAAACCTATAATTGGCTTATCCGGTTCGTATAGTCAAGCTGTTGGTTTTCCTTAAAAATAAATAAATTAATAAATAACGGAAAATAGAGAAAGATATAACTTTCATAAAATAACACTAACAGCTGTTCTTAAGTAGGTAGGTACTTAGAACAAATACTGTTCTTGAGTTCTAATTAAAATCTTATATTTTCAAGCTACTGCATAGCTTCAATCGCGGGCCTTGAGCGTGGAGACCGATTCCAGAAATTCCGTAACGAAATAGCCTAACTGCGCTTGAGAGATCCAGCCAAAATGCTATGTAATAGCTTTACCGCGGCGGTCCACGAGTGCCACACGTCTTTTTTTTAAAATAATTTATTTGTTTTAATGTTTGCGAATACTTGCGAATAGACGTTTTATATTATAGGTACATTAGATTAAAAAAATATATATAATCATGCTACCTTTTTTAAAAATTTGATGATTTTATATATTTTTTTATATATTAGTCAGAAACCCAGGCTCGACTAAACCTGCGTGAATTAGAAACATAATGGCGTCCATACTTCCGTATGTATTCCGTTTTTATAAACTAACACGGATCTCCGATAAATGGCAGTATGAGTTCACAATCACATACATTAATTAATTCGATTGAAATGGATGTAGTGAAATCAAAATCCGATGCTATTTTTAAAATATATTTATATCAAACGACCAGGTTTTATACAAGGCTATTTTAGAATAACCTCTCCATTTAAATATACGGAAATTAGTTTCAACTTTATGACTTTGAATCTTAGCACCTGGGTTTAGAGCAAAAAATTGTTTATTTGACGTAGAGGTCGTCAAAATATTTATAAAAAACGTCATGGCGGGAACCCCAGACATCATATAGGTATCCTTTTGACAGGCGTCAGTTGCTATGAGATAGAACAAATGTGAAAATCGTATACGTCTTGAAAAAGTGTATTTGAAATACACTGCGCGTCGACATTAGCATTACTGTCGAACGTTGTAGCGTGAGTGCGCAGTGTATCTTAAATACGAGTGCGTGACGTTTGCGATTGTCATAGCATAACAATATTGAATGATTCTTTGTAATAGGTTAGATTGATGGTTGTACAATATTATTTTATATATTTATAGATATGTTAAGAATGTAGACTAAACTAAATTAATATTTCCGTTATAAAAACTTAACGCAAAACATCATAATTCTAGATTCATATCTAGAAGTCTAGATCTTAATCAAATCACGAGAAAAAATCTTGTACTTCTAGCCGGGTTCCGTACAATCACAAAAATTTTGTTTTTTTTATCTTAAGTATACAAAATAATACTAGATTATTAGCAATTCACAAGTACCAGTCATCGACTTGTGATAACTTATAAATGGTGTGAGCGACGGTATCTCCTTCTATAGCATATTATATTCCCATTTTTCCTATTATTCGCGCTTGCGCAAGCGCGAATGTGACACAACGACGAAGACAACGAAGACACACTGACACAGACACATTCGCGCAAGCGCGAATGTGTCTGTGTCATTGTGATTGTGTCATGTCATTGACATTGACACAACGACGAAGACAACGAATGATGAACGTCACGTTCGATGAACGTCACGAGTCACGTGACCCTGACTAAGTTTTCACTTCAATAAGATGGAAGCGATACAGTTAAATACAAGTTAGGCGAAACGATTCGTACGATATAATAGCGTCTATCTGGTTATGCGCGCGCGGCGAGCGATACGTGTTTCCCGTGCGAGGGTGCTCAGAGCGTCTGTCGGCTGCCGGCGCGCGAGTGCCGCTCCTCGGTCCTCCGCCCCCGCGCTCCGCACCGCACCGCGTGTTGGCAGCGCCTTGTACTCGCCTTGTACGATGTCGCCACAACACTATTTAATTGTTTGAGTCATACGTCGCGTGACCGCAAGTGTGTTCTTTTGTCGTCTCTTGTTTTACGAGCAATGTATAAAAATTAAATAAGATCTTACGCTTTTTCGACGTCACGTGACCCTGACGCGAGTTTGAAAGTTTTTACCCACCCAGCGCCGCTAAAGAAGTTTTCACTTCAAAAAACTCATCTTAATTCAATTTAATTTAGTTTATTCCAAAAAGATACAGTTTTAACGAAATATCTGACACTGATAACAAGGATTAAAAATCTTAATGCTGTCATAATTAAAACAAACTGCTTCCTAAAATTAATAATATTTGTAATGAAAACTAAATCATGCTCATTGGACAATCTTATTCTAAGATCAAGAGTATAATTATATTATAAATAAGTATAAAAATGAAAATTCACACTAAAAATAGTCCAGCTGCTATAAATAAAATGATAAGTGTTCAAGATGTCAAATAACTACGTTTTATTTATTAAATGATATGGAAAATTTTAAAAATAAACTAGAATAAGAATAAGAATAAGAATTTATTTATTTGACAACACAACTAGATTATACAGACTAAAAAACTTTCACTAATCTAAACTAACTCTAATCACTTAAAAAGTAAATAACTCCTATACCATGTGAACCTACCTAGGTAGATCCCATGGCAAGGAGCAAGACAACATTTGAAAAATAAAAAACGTGAAAAATAACAATGTAAGTGTGCTGTCAAACAGGTCCAGTCTCAGCTTAATGCCACTTCCACAGGTGTGGAAGCAGCGCTGGTTTTCAGACTGGACCTCAGAAGGTTAACATCACGAGCGCAACCATACACAATTGGCGTACACAAAAAATAACATAAATACAAAAAAAGGAACACAAATAAATACAATTTACACATCAATAAATAAAAAATAACAGAATGACACTTAACTGAATAACAGAGAACACTTTTAAGATAAGCACATATTTTACAATTATGTTCTGTGGCTTATATGGTAGGAATAACATGTAAACAAGATGCTACTGTAGACTCAAAGGAACATACATTTTACTGTTAATTAGATAAATTTAGCACAAAAATAGCGTAGAGAGAATAATAAATAAATATTGAAAAGTTCAGTCCACAACTCCTACAATAAAAAAAAATAATAAACTATAAATAATGCATATAAAAAGATTATCAGCTGATAAGGATCAAACATTTCATGAAATTTGAATTAATCGATTTTATACTGTGTTAAAAGTAAAAACGGAAAAAATTGTCTACAAAAAATGGTCAAGCTTGTGTCGCACTATACATGGATAGGTTCTCGATACAGAAATATAGTTACAAGATTTGTACTCTATCTAATAGTTCTAAATATGCAGGTCTCGACAGGGCATACATATTTGCTCCTCATGGGGTCGAGACTCTATACTAGGTCCGTGGGGTACCGAGGCCCACCGCGTTTTCAAAATTATTTCTGGGCGTCTAGTCGAAGCGACGCGTGACCCGAGGGCTGGTGAGTATCTGGCCCAACGTATCAGCATTGCTATTCAGCGCGGCAATGCAGCCAGTGTCTTGGGTACGCTTCCGATTGGTACTGATTTGGATCAGTTGAACTATCTATAGATCGTTTGCGGTCTGTAGATAGCTCAACTGTTTCTTATGTATTTTATATGACTATGTACATTTTGTAAATACTGTATAGTCGTAAGTTTGTTTGTGAATAAAGTTCTCACATAGTTCTAAATATATAATAATAATGTCGCTGGACGTGACTTCTTAATAAAACTAAGTTTTATCAAATATTAATCTATGTTTATTATTCTATCAACACATTTATTACATTTACAATTGTAAATGATTTTATGCGATGTACACACAACAAAAGTTTTTTTTAAGTATATTATATTTATTACCGAATAGGTAAAATTTTTGTTTGTTGGTGTTGATCGTAATTCAATGATTTGAAACAAATTATTTTGAAATAAATAAAATTAGTCCTTTTATTTAGTTTTGCTATACTTTTAGTAAAACTTTTATTACTTTATAATGTACAAAATTTATCTTGGATTTTTATTACATTTGGTCAAGGAACCACAAACACTTTTGTGTTTCGACCATGTATCTGACTTCACGAGGTTTACTTATCAGATTATGGAATCCTAATCATAATCATAGAAACCGGTAGACTATTTGTCTGAATTTATAATAATCCAAAGTTATGTTTGTCTGACAAAAGCGAAAAGTTTGCATTTACGTGAATAATGATATTTTTTTGACAATTTTAACTGTGAATTGCATGATTTTTATCGAAATTTCACTAAAAAGCTATTATCAGGATTATGCAAATCATAATCAGATAATTTGAAAAGTAGTTTATATTTTTAAAATACTTTTAGACTAATTTAAATTAAAATCAGATAATAATAGTAATATATAGTGTATTTAGCTCTGATATATACAGTGTTCTTTAAATGTATGAATTAAGTTAAATACAATGTGGGGTCAACGACTTATTTGACTTAGAAGGTTTATTTTATTTTTTAAAGTTAACGGTGTAAATGCGGTTATTAAGAAATATAGTATTTAAGTTTTGGTCCAAAAGTTTACTATTAAGTACTTTTATTTATTGTATATACTAATATTTTGTACTAATTTTATTATTTGAAAATTGGTTTTAAAAGCAAGAACTAGATTGCAGATCACACTAAATTACATTTATTATGTGAAAACATACGTCGAATATTTTCTATATATATATTTATATATATATTAATATACATAATAATATAACTCCGTATCAAAATTCCGCACTCAAAGCATGGCTTATTAGTTTAGGACAAGCTTTATATTTGCACTTTAGATAGATAGATAACTCTTTATTGGTAAGTACACTAAAAAAATTACAGATAACAAAAAAACGTGAATAATATAAAACACAAATAATGCACTTTGGCCTATTTGATATAAACTATCCTAAACTAATTATTGAACATAATATATGAGAATAGGGAATTACCTATGAAGCTTGAGCCACGACTAAAAAAATCCTCCCTCATTGCCACATTTTACTATAATTATGAAAAAAAAACTGTTTCATGGAAATCGAGATATTCTGACAAAGACATTTTTCTCAACCCCAAAAATACACGTAAAGTTGTGTATTTTTTGGAAATTTAATCTGTTTTCAAAATTTTGAAATTTCACTAATTAATCCATGAACATGTTTATGTAATTCATTATTAATTTGATAATTTGAAAGGTAGTTTGTAGTTTTGAGACTAATTAACAGCTTCCAAACTAATTATAATTAATCTTGCCTACCAAGTGTGGGTAATAGGCTCTATTAAATATTAGTGCTTTTTAAATGATTAAATTAAGTTAAAATGTCCGATCAACGTTATATTTTTTTGAAAATTAATGACATAAATACGTGTTTCAAAAAATATCTTTACTTTTTGGTCCAAAAATTTACTTATTTTGCTTAAATTATTTTAAATGTGGTGATTTGTAAAGTAATTAATATTTTTGGAAAACTTTTATAACGAATTAAATTTAAAATTGCCAAATAACATACTGTAATAAGTTCTGATATAGTGTTATTTAAATGTTTTAATTAAGTTAAAAATAATGTCGGGTCAACGTTTCCTTAAAGGTTCATTTAGATTTTTAAAGCTAACGGTGTAAATGCGTTTATCAGGATATCTCCACATTTTAGTACATAAATTCGCGAGCAGTTAAAAAGCCTTAGTTTTTAAGAAAGGGTAAAACGGGACCCTATTACCGAGACTTATGTCGATATGTAATGACATATGGACACTACTTAACTTAGCTTTGCTTACGGCCGGTTTCTCGAACGATGATCAACGACAAAATCAAATATTTACTATGTGTCAAACTCGGATCAACCGTTATATGGGTTTCCAGAAACCGGCCGTTAGTTTGGGATATGATATCAATCTTATTTGTCCAGCATTATTTATTTATTTATAAAATACATAAGAAGCAGTTGAGCTATATATATCTATAAACAAATGATCTATAGATAACTCAACTGAAATATTCTATACTTTTCCGTAAAACATAAGCCGTAAATATTTCTGAAATAATATCCTAGTCTACAGCCACCGCCACGTAGATATACCATATTGAAATCAGATTGATAGTGCGCAGTTTACGTGACAAGAATATCTGAATAGTTGAACATATTTACATCAAGTAAATGATGTGTAAAAATTATTTATAGACTTGCTATTTTATATAAAAGATTTATATCAGTGGAAAAATAAAAGTAAGATTGGTGGACGAAAGCGGAGAACAGGGATGATTGGAAGGACTTGGGGAGACCTTTGCCCAGCAGTGGGACGAGATAGGTTAGTATAAGATTTTTTTAAAAAATAAAAATCGAAAACTATCATTAAATATTTTCTATAAATAAAAAATATTGTCAATGAGAAAAGTAGTAGGTAATATTGCTAAAAAAATATAGTTGTTATAGTTTTTTTCTGGTTTCGTACATGTTGTAACTTGTAGGTAGTTGGTGATCAAACAATTTGTTTATTTTCATCCCTTTGAGCAGGCTAAAGTCGTATAGACCATACTATTTCCTGATTTATTTCTTAAGTGACTTCCATTTCTGTTAAAAACGACCTGTATCGGATATACAATTTTACAGTCAAGTGATATTTTGAAATATATTGTCGATTGTCATTTCTTTTGTAGAGAAATACATTCCTTATAATTATGATAATACATAATGTATCTCACTTCTATTTCAAAGATATGCTTCAGTACATATTTACCAAAATTTAGGATCCAATTTCATTCAACAAACTCAACATAACATCAGTAAACAATAAAAAAACATTATGTAACAGAATTAGAATTTCAATTTGTTTTTATTAACATAAGTTGATTCATTGCTGGGTGGTGCTAGCTGCCTACAACTTAGTCAAGTTGACAGGCGTCAATGTTCACAACAGTGTTTTGTCACTCAGACCGCCTTCAAGTGTTATCCATCAAATAACCTAAAAATATAGACGAAAAAAGAAGACGAAAAAATATAGACATGTAAAGACGAATAACTTGTTAGAAATAAAACATATTAGCCTTGAAATTCTTGAAAACATTACAGTCAGAAGAATGATTTAGATTTGACGTTTTTACACCTGTTAATTAGGTAATTTGTAAATAAACTTATACATATCATATGACGACCGATGTTGTGCGACGGGCGAAGGTCCTGCGACGCGGAGGTTGCGGGTTCGATTCCTGCCTTGGGATAACTGTTTGTACGATCTGCAAATATTTATTCCGGTTGTTCTGGGTATTTTATATCTATAATAAAAAATATCTATCTATGTAATGTATTGTATTAAGTATGTCAGTCTTCTAGTACCCATAACACAAGCTCTGCTTAGCTTGGGGCTAGATGATGTTGTGTGGATTGTCCAGCATTATTTATTTATCTAACTGTTCAACTACTGAACAAGCTAAATATTTAACTGGGCAAAGTGCCAATGTCGTTGATCCCGGCTTAAAATAAATGCCCTTTGCAATTGGGTACAAATACAACAATGGGTAACGGCATTAATGGTTTAGTAAATAAATAAATCATATGTAAACTTCGATATTTCGCACTCAGCACGAATTTATCAAATAAAGTACCTTTTTTGTAGATCTTCAATTCAGTTTTGTAACACTTGGATTGGAAAAAAATGTTTGTTAATATATGTACCTATTTACATGAATATTTGAGTAATTTGAAAGTCTGCTGGAAGAAAACTCTTCTCGTTACATTGTTTTAAAAAAAAATGTAAGTACATAAGTGTATCAGCGATCTAGTTTCCATAGTACAGCTTAGCTTAGTTTGGGACTAGAGTGTGATGTGTGAAATGTCCATGAATATTTATTTATTATTATTTAAGTACTTAGTGTAGAAAATGATTTGTATAAAGTGTGTCTCTAGACTATCCCCCTATCTTATAAAAAGTTAGCGTAGACGTCACCATTACGTATGGTAAAATTAACACATCAAGTCTGCGGTAACTTTTTATAAGATAGACCGTATGGATATGTCTGTAAAACTTACCACCTTTTACTTGTAAAAATAATATAAATAATTGTGTTATTCTAGGTTATGCCTTATCTATTTCAAGTTTTATCAAAAACGGCCTAACCGTTAGGGCCGAAAACATTAAACTTTCGCATTTTATGGTATAAGTGGGAATTATATTAAGATAAGATGACATATCACTTAGGCCTAGTTTTATAATTGCTATAAAATAGTGGTATAAAAAAACTTAAAAGCTTTCAAAAGGAAATCTTTTTTAGTATTAGACAATATAAAGATAAAAATGTAAAATAGCGCTAGAATTAGAATATTTACAATTAGCAAAATAGAGATTACTTTTTTACGACTATATATAAGTGCACTCAGTCGACCTGCCAATCATTCTCTTCCGAGACGCTGTGGCGTTCACTGCTCCCTGAGTATTTTAGAACTGTCAATTTTTTTGTTATTTAAACTTTAACTTTAGAAGATTTTACACACAATCTACATTTACCCCCTATCTTATAAATAATTGGCGTTGACATTATGTCATTATTACGTATGATAATCAAGACATCAAGTCTGCGCTAACTTTTTATAAAATACACCGACTCCTAATGTATTTATAAACGTCAAGTTTATCATTTGAATAGAGAACAATAAGAACAAACAGATTCTTGACTTCCGAAACAATTTCAACCAATCAGCAAACAAAGCTAGTTTTGAATTTCGAACAATAAACTAAGCTAGTTTCAAATTACAAGCTACGGTCCACCATCTTATCTGTTCGCTAGTGTCGGAGGCGTTTCCATTCTTTTATATAAAACTAGCTGATCCGTGCCCACTTTGTTGCGCATAATTCGACCGTTTTTTTTCCGATTCACTTTGCAAAACGGAATACCACGTAAAAGCCCTTATATTTTTTATACAACCTATGACACTCAGCAATAATGTGGCTTTCTATTGGTGAAGTAAATAAAGTAAGTAAGAAGTAATAAAGGTAGAATTTTTAAAATCGGTTTAGTAGATCCCAAGATTTTCCCCTTACAATTTAACAAACACACAACCTTTACTTCTAATATTAGTATAGAAGTAGAGATAAAACTTTTAGAATAACTTCCTGCGCATCACTTTTGAGAGATTTCATCATTTTATTCACACTTTTCATAATGAAATCGAACTAAGCAATAAGCACCCACACTAGACAGAAACTGACAGCATGTAGTTCCAATTGTGTCCACCTGAACAGTTAAGTTGGTGGCGCTGTACATTACAATGACGTCTTGAAACTATTTAAACTCGCTGAAAGCCGAAGTAGCTCCTATTAAGCTTTATGATCTAACTATAAATGTTAACCTGAGGACATTACATAAGAAATGTGACAATCGTAAACGTGTCGTAACGGTTATTCGATTTACACTGCGCGTCTACGCATTAACGAAAACATATAAAGTTATAAAAATAATTGATTGAATTAAAGAAATATCGGTTAAAACATGATGTATTGAAAAATGTTGTATACAAAAACAACAAGAATCATTTAGAATCAACATATGTATAGTATGTTCACTAGATTTTATGTATTACAAACACTTTTTATTATAGTTATTATTTATTAAGTTTAAAGCTTATGTATACTTTGTTAAAACTACCTCCTTTGTGCCTTGATTAAAATTACTGTATTTGATGTGTGTATCTTAAAGACAAATAAATATTAATTCTTATCTTTGAAAAAAAAATAAGTAAGTAGTACCTACCTAATATTTTTTTTGTAATAGCGCCCTTAAAAACTATTTCTAAACACGTGTTGCCCTGACCTACGCAATATAATTAAAATTACACTGCCATAAGTGTTATGTTACAATGTAACACTCAGATAATTGTTCATTTATTTTGTTACATTGTTGATTAGTTACATAATTGTTATCATAACAAAACGGGCGATGGCGAAACGGTGTAACTTGTACTAGCCAGTTTTATAGTTCGGTGGTTTAGTAGCTCCTTAAATGTAACTGGTTGTTACTTTTACTCGTTTGGTTTTAGAACCAAGGGGTCACATAAACAAACAATGAAAAAAGATACATTATGAAAAAACAAAATAATATTTGACGACCGATGTGGCGCGGCGAAGGTCCGGCTGCGACGCGGAGGTTGCGGGTTCGATTCCCGCCTTGGGATAAATGTTTGTACGATCTGCAAATATTTATTCCGGGTAATTTATATGTATAATAAAAAATATCTATCTATGTATTGTATTAAGTATGTCAGTATTCTAGTACTCATAAAACAAGCTCTGCTTTGCTTGGGGCTTCATGATGTTGAGTTGATTGTCCAGCATTATTTACAGCCATTTTTATCTAATTGTTTTAGTAGGTTTTTGATAAAGTTTAAAAACATTATGTTTGTGTATAATTTTTTTTGTCAACCTATTTTTTCCCACAGCTGGGCAAAGGTCGTGTATAAATGGCGTATTTTGCTATTGTAACCTTCAAGTGGGAAGGGGAAGTAACCACCAACAAAACCAGTTTCAAATCATATTTAAAAGCCTTCGACTTTGTCTGCAAAGATTTCTTATCTCGACGCATGAATTTGCATATAAAAATTTGCAATATTTGTTATTTTACTGACTATTGAAAGACTTAAGTGAAACTAGTTTTTTTTAGAGTTCCGTACCCAGTGTTTTATATGTACCCCTTTGGGTACGGGACCCTATTATAAGGATTTCGCTGTCCGTCTGTCTGTCTTTTCGTCTGCCAACAGTAGCTCTACCATGAGTTTTTACTATAGCATATTTACTATACTCGCTAGCGTCTGTAGTTAAAAAAATGTATTAAGATTTGTATAGCGCCTCTAGCGGATAGTTGGGTACTAAAATTCGTCATACTAATATTGACGTAACTACTGTAGTAAAGTCAGGCGATTTTACTGTGACAACTCATGGTAGAGCCACTGCTTGTATCTGTCGGAGGAAGCCAAAATGCTGACAATATTATATTTTCGATAAAGTTTTTAGTAAGTTATAACATTTATGTCCTGCCTGACTGTGACATAGTTACTGCGTGACAAAACTCCTATTTAGATAAAGATAAAAAAAATGATAGAAAGTTGAAATTTTCCAGGAAGATTTCACATCCAGGAAGACTGGCAGACAATATCTTATTAAATCCTCCTAGCACTAAGCTTTGTGTGAAATTTTAAAATATATAAATAAATAAATTTTCACAGATAATGTATTTCTGTTGCCACTATAACAATAATTGAGGAGGTTCTTATACAAAAACATGTTTTTGTGGAACCCTTCGTGCGCGAGTCTGAATCGCCGGCCGGTTTTATTGTTCATTTATATTTAGAAAAAAATTGGTGGTTAGTTCTATATTTAGCAATACTTAATCATTATTTTTTATCTGATTTAATCTGTCTTACTGTTTCCGTCTTGTGATTAGATGACGTTGTCTTATCCAGGAATCAATTATAGAATCCAACCTTCAATTTTTTATAAGGATTATTTTGACGATGAATTTAGCTTTTGATATTTTTATACTCTATACATAATAGTGTATAAAAATATAAACAACTAGTAGTACGCCCCGGCTTCACACGGGTAGCCTATATAAAAAATATCATTATAATATAGCCTATGTTCAGCGCAGATAATGTAGCTTGACAACAGTGAAAGAATTTTTGAAATCGGTCCAGTAGTTTCGGAGCCTATTCGATGCAAACAAACAAACAAACAAACAAACAAACAAACAATCAAATCTTTCCTCTTTATAATATTATAATTTAGATAAATATTTACGGACATTTCGCACATCACACTTTAGTCCCAAACTAAGCAAAGCTTGTATAGTGGGAATTAGACTGCTGATGGAATACTTATTTTACAATTTTTTTTTTGTTCACATACTTCGAATATATACTAACTCTCAGACACAGAACAAATATTTATGTTCATCACACAAACATTTACTCTGGTTGGGAATCGAAACCACGACCCACAGCAAGGAAGGCAGAGCTACTACGGACTGAGCTGTGACGCCTGTCGAAATATATATATATCTGTAAATAAAAGATGAAACTGAATATTCTCTACATATTTAACGAAGATATTATACCAAAGCAAAATTTATTTTATATCTATCGCTTACCTAACTGTGTTTTTGTGCTCAATAAATAAATATATATTACAAATGAAATGAATGTGAAAGTTTGAATTTTTGTGTTTTGTACATCATTTGTAGTATCCAGTGTACCAATTTAGATAAAACTTGCAATATATATAGTTCATATCCTAAATTCACATACAAACAACTTTTTTTCACCAACAAACAACGGTGTTTGATTGCTCAGCAAAATTTAATATAAAAATTATATGCAATATGATTATTGAAATATTATATTAGGCAATTTATAAACAACTATTAATAATATCACGGTTTTATGGCTCACTTTCAAACTTTAAAAGTTATTCTGGTCGTTGACCTAATGCTAAAAATAAAAACTATAAATAGACTTTTACATGCTTTGCTATAAATGAGAGAGCGTTTCGCGATTTATTCTTTATTCGTACACACGGTGGCAGAATGTTGTAACCACAGAACAATGGAAACAGTAGAAGGCGCATAGTGCTTTATTAGTATCGGAACCAGCGTACCCCATACTATAACACTGATACAGGTTAATTGTATTTCGTAACACTAAGAAAAGCGTCGTGTGATTGGTTGAATGAAAGTAAGTAATATAATTAGTCTTCGTTCATTTGAAAATTAACCATAATCATATGACGATAGAGTGATTTATTATCTACTCTATTTACGTATTACCTCACACGGAATAGTTTATTATATATTTATTGTTTTTTATGTTCTGTGGGTGTAACCCACACACTCACATTCCTGCATATTAAATAAATAATTATTCTTGGACATTTCACACATCACACTCTAGTCCCAAAGCTTGTACCTACTATGGGAACTAGATTGCTGATAGAATGCTTATATAACCTTTTTTATAGATACATATATAGAATACATAGTAACACCCAGACAGAACAAATATTTATGTTCATCACACAAACATTTGCTCTGGGTGGGAATCGAATCTACGATCCACAGCATGGAAGGCAGAGCTACTACCAACTGAGCTGACACCTGTTAGATATTAAGCAATAATTAAAGATATAATGTATATCATAAAAAGTTTTGCTATCCAAACGATCCGATTGATTAGGTAGGATATTTTTTATTCCAGTGCTTTGATTCTCATTACAGCGTCAGGAATATTTATGTATTTTACAAAAATGAATTAAATAGATTCCAAAGGAGTAACTTGAAGCAAAATAATTTGAGGACGAACTACTGAAACGATTAATATATAAAAAAATAATTTAAAAGCCTGTTTTTAGTAGTAAAGTATGATCTGTCAATCTTATCAATGAAGTAAATTTTTCATCATCTGCAAAACATTTCAGTATTTTTTGAAGTGAAAACTTCTTTAGCGGCGCTGGGTGGGTAAAAACTTTCAAACTCGCGTCAGGGTCACGTGACGTCGAAAAAGCGTAAGATCTTATTTAATTGTTATACATTGCTCGTAAAACAAGAGACGACAAAAGAACACACTTGCGGTCACGCGACGTATGACTCAA
The DNA here is from genome assembly GCA_932527185.1 of Ecliptopera silaceata. Lineage (NCBI taxonomy): Eukaryota > Metazoa > Arthropoda > Insecta > Lepidoptera > Geometridae > Ecliptopera > Ecliptopera silaceata. The sequence goes on from OW052210.1 coordinate 2,584,151, forward strand.
ACAATTAAATAGTGTTGTGGCGACATGACGTGACGATGACGTGGCGACATGACGTGACGTGACGATGACGACGAAGCCAACGAAGACACAGACACATTCGCGCTTGCGCGAATGTGTCTGTGTCTTCGTTGGCTTCGTCGTTGTGTCACATTCGCGCTTGCGCGAATGTGACACAACGACATGACACAATCACAATGACACAGACACATTCGCGCAAGTGACGATGACGTGGCGACATGACGTGACGTGACGATGACGACGAAGCCAACGAAGACACAGACACATTGACGTGACGATGACGTGGCGACATGACGTGACGTGACGATGACGACGAAGCCAACGAAGACACAGACTGTCTGTGTCTTCGTTGGCTTCGTCGTTGTGTCACATTCGCGCTTGCGCGAATGTGACACAACGACATGACACAATCACAATGACACAGACACATTCGCGCTTGCGCGAATGTGTCTGTGTCAGTGTGTCTTCGTTGTCTTCGTCGTTGTGTCACATTCGCGCTTGCGCGAATGTGACACAATGACATGACACAATCACGACTGTGGTTATATTTTTGAAGTGAAAACTTAAAAGTGAAAACACAACGTTAATATTGAAGTTTTCACTTCTGCCGGCACTCCCGGAGTGCTACCATTTTTTTTTTCTGATGGTTCAAATCAGCCAGCTAATTTTTTTATTGTATTTTAACCTATATAGCAGCCATGGTGGTTATACCTGTAGCCTCCATAACTGTATGTTTGCACAAACTGGTCCATCAACCAAACCCTTGCCCAATACAAGGAGTAAAAAACTACTCTCGGAATAGCTTGAGAAAATTTTCCATGAATAAAAAAATCTAATATACATCCAAACTTCAACACAATAGCCGCACAGTTCAATATTATGCTATTAGACAACAATTTAAATAGTTTGTTTATGTCATATCATAATTATTTATATTGAATATGGCTCTTTTTTCTGTATAAGTAAAATATGACGAATGTAAGTATATAACTAAATATGGACATTTTACACATCACACTCTAGTCCCGAATTAAGCAAGCTTGTTCTATGGAAACTAGATTGTTGATAGAATACTTATATACCTACATTTGTTTTTGTAGACATAGAACACCCAGGCACAAATATAAAGATAGCAAGACGATATCATCAAGTGACTAGCTAGTACAGAATAATTTTGCACTCTGTAGATTTATTATAGCTCGTTTTAGGTATTTTTTACTAAAATACACCACAAAGTCATCTATTTTTAGAAATCGAGGTGTGTTGTCACGGTCACGTCTGAAGCTAATGGTCATACAACTAGAAACATTTTATTTTATTGTATGCATGTAGTTTTATTTTACCTAGACAACATTCTGTTTATATGTTTGTTTGATTTTATATCTGTTCCTAAATCAGTCATTTGTAGAGATTAAAGGCGACTGACGCATTAAGCGTCATGTTTTGCAAAACATGCGCGGCGCCGGCTGGCCGTAAAGATTTGTGGGAAAAAATATATTAAAATCAATATTTTTATGAATCTTAATATTAAAAAAAGGACTTATAATATATGTTATAATATTTAGGTATTACAAATTGGTACCGTTATCCAAATACTAATTTCCTTAAACAAAAATATTTAAATCATTTTTTTATGAATCTTATAAATATATGTTATAATGTTTAGGTATTACAAATTGGTACAGTAATCAAAATGTTAATGGCCTTAAAAAATATATTAAAATCATTTTTTTATAAATCTTTATATTTAAAAACATTATAAATATTTGTTATTATCTTTAGATATTTCAAAAATTGTTACAGTAACAAAATATTAATTGACTTTCCACACACCGCCATCTAGTTATAAACAACGGAAACTACATCAAATGCAATCTAATAAACCAATGACTATCTATAGATCGTTTGCGGTCTGTTGATAGCTCAACTTTTTCTTGTGTATTTTAGATGAACCTATAAAAAAAAAATGAATGCTGGACTATCCACACAACATCATCTAGCCCCAAGCTAAGCAGAACTTGTGTTATGGGTACTAGAAGACTGACATACTTAATACAATACATTATATAGATAGAATACATATATTTTTTATTATACATATGAAATACTCAGAGCACCCGGAATAAATATTTGCAGATCGTACAAACTTTTATCGCAAGGCGGTAATCGAGCCCGCAACCTCCGCGTCGCAGGTAGACCTTCGCCCGCCGCGCCACATCGGTCGTCGAATATTTCGTAAATACTGCAATAGTAGTAACTTTGTTTGATACTATAGTAATACAAAAGTGTACGATTAATCGCTAGTTTGTCTGCCAAATGCACATGTTTCCTTAAAGCGTGTTCATTTAGGAAGTTTCTCTTTAATTGGTCGATACCAAAAAAATAAAATAATAAACTCTGACTTTTTATGCATTTCTTAAATCACCGGACATAATGATTGACAGGTTAATTGACTGAAATTTGTCATGTACTGATTAAAATAGCCAACAGCGGCTAATTCAAGTCTAGATTTAGCTAGACGTAAAAAATTTACAAGCGGGAGTTTGACATAATCATGAAACAGTACTGTTGTATAAATTAATATCAATGAGACTTTCAAGTTAAATATTATAATTACAATATTATTACGTTTATTATAAGTTACATTTAGTTTAGAAGTACCAAACAATCTATAGATAGCTCAACTGATATAAATACTGGCTGTATAATACACAATTGAAATTGTATTTACAATCACAAATTATATTTACAATGAAATTTTTACGAAATGTTTTCCTTGCTCTGAATTGAAAACTTCGGAACATCCCAAAAAATAAATGCAAAATAACATTTTAATTATTTATTCCTTGAAATACAATATCTTTAGAAACTTTAAAGTATTGAAGTTTAAGTTAATTGTTTTTGATATTTAATATTTACGTGAAAAGCAAGTGTTTTGGAATGTTCAACCATTAATTTCTTATCTAAATTTAACATTCTTTTTGAACTCAAATACCTATAACGCTATAAAAAAACAAAGCTGATTTGCCAATACTTTACCAATATCTCCACTGGCTTTTACACAAAACGAATCAAGAACAAGAGAATAACAAAACAAAAAAAATATTAATGTCAAAAAATATTAATATTTGTGATACAATAAATTTATATAAAGCTATTTAATTAAGTTCTTATCAGAATTCACCAAAACTGACACAAATTCAAATTTCTAAATACTTTTTATAAAATTGTGCAATATTCATGCATTTTTAATTGCATATAACATGTATATTTAGATTAAAGTGGTCTGTGAGATTTATTATTCTTACAATAATGAGGATAAAAAAAATAGAAAAAAAAATAAAAGATATTTAAAAAAAATGAGGTCTAAATTGTTGGAATGTTCTGCGGACGTCCAAAAAGGAGGTTCTCAATCTGGCAAATTTATTTAAATGCACACTTATTAGTTTTGAATGACTCTATAACATAAAACGGCTATAAAATTTTATCTCTTGAAATTACTATCTAAAGTCTAAGTTTTTTATAACATTCTTAATTATACATTGCGGTACAAAATCTGAAAACATCTTGTTTTAAAACGGCTTAAATACATGTTTAGTATTATAAATAAGAATGTAGTTACTTATCAATCTTATGTTAAAATCTATGTTGCGTGGGCTGAACTATTAATAAATCAACAAGTCGAAAGTGTGTCAAAACACAATTATTTTACTAATTAATTGTATAGGCTGACACTTTTACTAAACAATTAAGATTGTCTGTTTGACATAATATGCTTAAGTGTTATATATCATCATCATCATAAATTATAGTCATTAATAAATACTAAATAAATAAATTATATTGTGTGTTTATCCCATTTTAGGTGGTCGACATATGTTTTATTTTTCCACTCACTTCTATCATCAACTTCGAATACTACTCATTTTTTCTCAATCATTCATAATTTCATTGTTTGCTGAAGAACCTACAATCGTTGAATTAAACGGATACTGGAGTGAACAATGCGGTAAGGCAAACGTAGTGTAGGACGCCCTCTAGCGAGATAGAGCGACGATACAAGGAGTGTAGCTCGCAAACATTGAGAAGAGCCGAAGACCGGGCTCAGTGGCGCGTCTTGGGAGAGAACTACAGTAGTGGACTGATATAGATTGATGATGATGATTAACTTTTCCACACAGTACGACGTAATTACGTATTTCATCAGCAGTCTAATTTCTATTGTAAAAGATTTGCTTAGTTTGGAACTAGAGTGTGATGTGTGAAATGTCCGCGAATATTTATTTATTAATGCATTAAGTTCTTATTCGTACATCTAAATTAAGTATTAAAAGGCAATGAATATTTATACATGCACGTTGAATATAAACTTGCAAGGACTTTTGTGCAAACACTGGCAAACGGCAGACCTATTTTGTGCAAAATATATGCATATATTCTGTCATGAATCTGCTACACTGATTTAATGAGGGTTTTCGATACTTTTCCTGCCACTAGGCGGCGCTGACTGACAAAATACATACGCGAATTGTAGCGCCGCCTAGTGGCAGAAAAAGTATCGAAAACCCTTATTAGTGTCATTTTCATAGTTTATGAAAGCAGTGTTTTACACCCTATATAAATAAGCCTTACAATCCTTGCCCTAAATAGAGATCATAAAGACACATCCGGTGATCGCACGTGCTTCCTTTCGGGGCGAGACGTGCTTCGACTGAGAAATATGACGGTACCAACTATGTCATCCAAATGTGTTTTCCGTTCATTGGACTGTGTTCCAATATCTTTCACTCTTACTGATGATGATGATGATTTTGAATCTGTCACATTGAAGAGCTTCGTTGGTGCGCTATATGACTCACATACCCTATTGTAGTTGTAAATGTGTGTTTACAGAGGTTGCACGTAAGGGTGTTATTCTCACAGTGGTATACAATATTCGCAGACGGTTTAGTTTTAATCTCGTCGCGTTTCCTATCTAGGAAACTTCACTCATTCTATCAGTGATCTTATTCCCTTAGTTTTTTTTTTGATGAGCGAAGCGTCTCAGTTTCGACAGGCAAAAATGCTTTTGTGCTTCTGTGGACTGAGTTCCAATATCTTTTACTCTTACTATCAGTGATCTTATTCCCTTAGCTTCTTTTTTTATTGACGAGCGAAGCGTCTCAGTTTCGACAGGCAAAAATGCTTTTGTTCTTCTGTGGACTGTGTTCCAATATCTTTTACTCTTACTATCAGGGATCTAATTCCCTTAGTTTCTTTTTTTGATGAGCGAAGCGTCTCAGTTTCGACAGGCATAAATGCGTTTGTTCTTCTGTGGACTGTGTTCCAATATATTTTACTCTTACTAACAGTGATCTTATTCCCTTAGCTTCTTTTTTATTGACGAGCGAAGCGTCTCAATTTACATTAGGCATAAATGCTTTTGTGCTTCTGTGGACTGTGTTCCAATATATTTTACTCCTACTATCAGTGATCTTATTTCCTTAGCTTCTTTTTTATTGGCGAGCGAAGCGTCTCAGTTTATATTAGGCGTAAATGCTTTTGTCCTTCTGTGGACTGTGTTCCAATATTTTTACTCTTACTATCCGGGTTCTATCAGTGATCTTATTCCCTTAGCTTCTTTTTATCGACCGAGCAAGCGAAACGTTTCAACTTTGACATTAAGCAAAAATGCTTTTGTCCGGTTCCATGATTAATTAAAATTATTTAGTAAAGCGCGGTTAAAACCTAGCCTTACTTATTTTGGGTCTAGATGGCGTCCTAAGAAATGTGTATGTTTATTTCTTTTAATGCAATCACCGTGTTGTTACTATTAAGAACATGTGCGGGCCAATGCCAAATTTAGATTTTGAGTGGGGTAATAATTTTAATTACACCATAAAAACACCTGAATAGAACTTATACAATAAAAATAAACAACACGTACACAATAAAATGTTTTATTATTTCACAGTAACACGTTTTACGAGTCTTTGTGTACTATATAAGTTTTAATTAATTTAAATATGCTGATGATGAATCGTTCAATAGTCGTGCGACAGTATACAGGGTGTATTTTTGTACTAAATTAATTTATTTTTAGTACTTCATTCATTTGTAAAAAAATGATCCGTATCAGCAATTTGTAATTGGTTTAATATAAAGTGTCTTAAAGTTTTTTTTAATCATTTGAGTCGATATTCTCCTAAACTAAAAGATTTTAAAAACAAAGAATTAAATTTATTGTTTTTATAAACCGAGGGCATGAATGATGATGGTCGGAAAGGCGTGAGCACTCAAATTTCATCTGATAGAGGAGAGTAGAAGAAGACGTTTTGTACCGACCCCACATAATATGAGACAAGGGTAGGAAGATGATGATGAGGGCATGGTTCCCATTTCTCAAACTGTCGTGGTTTCAGACTTGGCCTTCACCTAAAAGACCACCCTGTATATGAATCAATACATCATCAAAATGAAACTATTAAAATATTAATGTTTAATTGAATCAACCGTTATTGGGCTCTGGATATAAAAATACGTCTATTAATAGTAATGGTGGGTGTGCATAAGAATTTATAGCTTATAACAACATACTCTATTGACTCAACCTGTATATAATGATAGGTTTCTGATTAGAATCTAGATCTGATTTGACTTAACTTGAGCTAAGTAGGTATTGCTGAAAGCTGAACTGTTATAAGTTATTTTTACACTTATTTTTATTTCGAGGTGCTAAGCATTTTTGGTCTTTCAAAGTAAAACATCTCACATAATTAGTTTATAGTAATTGAAAAGCCAGTCGACATATCTAACTTGACTGATAATTATTTTTTCAGTATTTATTTCAATTACATTGAAAGTTTAAATTTAAATAGAATTTAGTTTTAGGTTAAAAATTGACTTTTTTTCAACCAAAACATACGTACTTGTCTCCTCAAGATGTTATTTTAAGAACTAGAACGCAACAGACCGTAAACACTGCGACCACTCTAAGCCTTCAAAGATAAGATCTCATACAATAAATCATAGGATAAATTTAGACGCGATACAGGGTGTCACAAAATTTGATTAGTAAATATATAGAGAAGGTTACTTAGAAATGTATGTGCATATTATTATATCCTCTAAATTTAGTTATTATATTGACGACTGATTTCTATTTAATTACGAATATTACAAATATTATGCACCCTATAGATAAAGAATTATAATTATTCGTTGGATCCACAGAACATTGGATCTGTCAATCAGAAAATGTCGTAATTTTAAAAGTGTGATGTTAGTAGTTTAATATTTTCAAAAAAAAAGACTTTGACACTTGGGGACTATTACATAAAAAAACTTTGTTATTAGCTTATAAATGACTGGAACGAATAATATAAAACGAGATGTACCTACACTTACTTCCTCATTATCTAATAATAATTATTGCATACGTTATAAATAGAACCGGATTCAGTGTCTAGTATGTTTATTTAACAGAAAATATTTATCTACATAAATAAATAATAAACATGGACAATTAACACATAGCACTCTAGTCCCAAACTAAGCAGAGCTTGTACTACGGGAACTAGATTGCTGAAAGAATACTTATATACTTTTTTTTTTGTAAATAGTAATTAATTTATAATAAATTTGTAATAGTAGTACATAGTAATATCCAAACATAGAACAAATATTTATGTTCATCACACGAACATTTGCTCTGGGTAGGAATCGAACTCACGACCCACAGCATGGAACGCACAGCTACTACCGACTGAGCTGTGACGCCTGTCAAATCCATTTTGGTTCCATTCTAAAGTCCAGGTACGTTTTCTGGTAGTCCCGGGACAATCTAAATAATGAAGTTTAAATATTTCAGAGCAATTTCGAAACTCATTGAACCATTTTCATATAAGTATTCAAAACCTTCAGACTCCGTAGTCTGAGTATAAAGTTCGCGTAAGCAAAATCAAATAAACGGTAACAAAATGGTGACTTTTAATTTTTTAATTTAAAAAATCAGTCAGATTATATATCGAGGGCGTCGTGCAAGAAATGCATAACTAAGAAAACAAAAATTGTGAGAAATCGCCGATTTATTACCTAAAATAACGAAAATTTTACTTTTGTTTTTTATTTTTCTTTTTTTTGAACATTATTCAACAGGATCCCAATTAAATTATTTAATAGATCTGCGTCACGTTTCCTGACTTATTGTTCTTTTATTTAAATTCTAACAGTGGCCTCTATTTTACGTATAATTTTTGGATTTGTGATTAGAATAACAATTAGTAGTTTGCTTTTTGGTTTTATTTTAAAATGGTACTTGCTAAATACAGTACTAGGTATGACTAGGTTGCTATGTCCCTAATTATCGTGAGAGTTAAAAAACTATAAAAAAATAAATAAATAGATTGATAAAAAACTATTTTTAAGTACATTTGTCTAAACATTTTTATACAAATAAATTCATTATACATTGTTATGATCTATTTTTAGTTCTATGTTGTAAGGTCAGACTTATTATTATGAATTTTATTGTTTTCCATTGACATTGACCTCTGATGGTTTGATAAGCGAACTGAATTCTTGGACTTGGTATTCTAAACCGGTTTACGAGTACTTTGGGTACCATAAGTTATTCTTTTGTAAGTATTTTTAGAAAGTCATCAAGCAAGTGCTTTGTTTCTAAAAAATATTTATAAAATTGTGTAAGAAACATTTAATATGAAAAAAATTTTATTAAAAAAATCACAAGTTTTAACTTAATCTGGTAACGATCATCGTATACAACACTCAATCAATGTTAACTCATTCAATCCCTATAACAGAAGGCGTAAGGCGCATATGTATAAATAAAACCAATAAAATGACATAAATATAAATAAAATGGTGGAGATCGTTCGTACGATACTCCTTTCAAAACAGACGTTTAGGCATAAGGAAGGTCCTTACACAAACAGAGCAAATCTCAGAAAGAGACGGACTATAGAAAATGACCCATCCCGTATACCTATGGACGATGCTCAAACACACGAGATTAAAAAAAAACAGCCAAAATTCAGCTTGTCACTACTCTCATTCCTCATGTTCTATGTGTGTGTTATAAACGTGATAGTTAAGTGTGATTCTAGTGTTAGTGATGTAGATATGTATAACTATAGACGTGTGGCTAAAGATAATAGTAAATTCTGGCATGGACACAGACACGATGACAGATTACATGGAAAGAATCTGAGGAAAGGGAGAACGTCGAGTAAGAGACAAGCTGATGGCGAAGAAAAGATACCAGAAGCTCAAGAACTGAATAAATATTACGATTATTATAAAAACAAAGATGGTGTACAGAACGTAACAGAAAATCCAAAGCAGTTTGACATGGAGAATGATATGTATGATAATACTCGAGCGGTTGGTTTCCCTCACGATCTGGCCTCAAATCCTTATTATGTAAAAAGTATCAACTATAAGTTAGGATCTGAAAGAGGCCAGTTTGTCGAAAGAGTTGTCAAGCTTGGAGTACTGTTACCAGCTGATCCAGGACATATATTCTCCCTAGCAAAAGTGTTGCCAATTTTGGAGATGGCTGTACCTGCTATCACTGAACCGCAAGGTCCACTGCCAGGGTGGAAGATCTTGGTGGACTACAGGGACACAAGGTGTTCTTCTGTGAATGGTCCACTAGCAGCCTTCGAATTCTATGTCAACGGATCTGCTGGTGAGTTTTTAATAATTAGTACTTTTTACTTTCATAAGCTTTTCAATGCTCGTTAAAACTTACAGTCAAAAAAACTGGCATACTCAACTTTTTGTTGGTAAACTTTTTATTAAATAGCTTGTGTCATAGATTAAGTAGAGCTAAACTTTCAGATGCGTTTATTGGACCGGGCTGCGAGTATGTGATTGCACCAGTGGCCAGATACGCCAGCGCTTGGAAAATACCAGTGTTGACAGCTGGAGCCCAAGCTGAGGCATTCGTCTACAAGTCTCCGAGTTACGAAACCCTGATCAGAATGATGGGAAGCTACACACAGGCTGGGGTTGCTATCAGGAAAATTTTTGAGGTAACTTTTTATGGGATGTGAATGTCTGTTACTGTGTTCTTTGGTTTATTTTGTTTCATTTTACTTTTGTGTTTGGCTTGGTTCTGCTTTCTACTAATTGCAATTGTCAAAAAGTTAAATAAAAACTAAAAATTCATCATGCCTATATTATTTAAAGAAAAAAAAAATGTCTTTTGTTACGTTTAATTGTGAATAAACTTTATTATTTCTTACAATACCTAAATAATTTCATAAAAAACTTATTAATATCTTTTGATATAGCAAGGTTTATGAAGAAAAATATTAGACAGATTTTTTTAAATTACAATTTAATGTAAAGAACAAAGAAAAATCTCTAGAAATTAACCTTTGTGTATCTAAATTATACTCGCAATTTGATATTTTCTTCGTAAATTCACTGTTTTGGTAATTAAGAGCTATTACGCTTTGAGCAAATTAGAACAAATTAAGTAATTTAAGATGTCTAAGGAATTAAGGAGAATAATTAAACTTTTGTATAATATACTATAATAAACTTCAAAAAAGGGTATTTAAGGTTCTTATCTAGATACTTTTGAAATTGCTGATGTTTTTTTTGTTTGTTAAACTATAACCTTTATTTCTGGTTTCAGTTCTTCTAGCATGTAAACTTTAGTTTTTGTGTTCAATAAAGTGGCTTTACTTTCATTTGTTTTGTATTTTTTTATATTTATTGTCTAAACAACATCTACAAATATACTTTCTATGTAATAAAACATAGAGAGTATATAATTGTCATAAAAAAATGTATACTACTCAGATTCCTTAGTCTGAATTTTGTTACGATTTTCGAACAATGACTCGCTATTGACTCGAAATTTTGATTTTCAAAATCATTTATTTTCAAGTCATTTTTAAGTATTAAAACGATTAATACTCCCGAGATAAATGTGTTTTAACTATTTTAGTAAACTAAAAAATCCGGTGATTAATATCGTATCGTGCCTAACGAACCAGACGAAGCTCGAAAGCTTGCCAAAATTCAATCATAGGCTTTTCAATAACGTATACATTGACCTATACCTGGATCTAATTTCATTAGAAGATTCATTCTTAATTTTTACTCTTTTTTTTTACGTTTTAGTGTTACAGATTTGATCTTATATGTTACTTTGTAATGAGGATTTGAGTTCTGTAATTTTTGAATGTAACGGCATTTTATGTATTGTTGTCTAGTTTTCATTTAATTTTTTGCTTAGAGTAGGTTCTTATGGCCCGAAAACTGTTGAAATAAAAATAAATTAATCTATGCAAGATTTTACTGAGAGGTGAGCACGAATAAATGCGCATTCGTGAAGTAAACGTAACAGTTTACTTTGCGTGTTAAACGCAAGCGACAGCCGAACGATGCCATCACCGCGCAGACTTATTTCCAAACGTCTTTGCCAAAAATCTTCATACCATTTTTATATATCGCACCCCCGGTAACACTGTAACTTATGCAAAAATGTAGTTTTTCAGGAAAAGCATTTAAAACTTTGACACCTCACAAAACAATGACTTAAGATATTTAACTTATTTTGCATTTTTTGCAGAAGTGACAGTGACGCACCGGGGGTCCGATGAAAGACAGTTTTTTAAGAGACGTTAGACACGTAATCTAAAAATTTTGGCAGCGTTTGGGTATAAGTCATCGCGTAGTGTGAATCCAATACGCTGCGTTACGTTAACGTTACGATTGTCAGATTTATTCGTGCTCATTTCTCTATAGTAATTTAACCTGCCACATGCAGTCGCTCTGAAAATAATGACAAGACCTGCATTTGACGTTAGTCTATTCAATAACAGTGAACTGGTTTTGAAGCGTTAATTTTCTGTTAATTTGTCTAGACTTTATCTATTTGAAAATGATTTTACTTCGACAATGTTATGAACATATAATTTTTACACAATTTTGACAATATTTATAACTTTATTTTGAAGTGTTAAAACTAATTAGTCAACAATGTACAGATTTTTAAGATACAAAAGTATATGCCAAATACAATTCAATTTTTTGAATCGAGATCTGTCCCTGTTAGTTATAGTATAACAGAACCTCAGTTGACTATATTACTTTTGTACTTTTATTTTCAACTAAATTCATATAACTTACTATCAAAAAATTATTTTATGTTTTAAAAGTTAATACAAAGTTCCTATGATTGGTCGCGTAGAACTGGCACCTAGAATCATAGTATTTAAGATGATTCTAAATGATATTTGTGTAACTGAATAATCTTTTATTGATTTTTTAATTAAAAAGTCCCTTTTTGTTTCAGGAATTCAACTGGCGAAAATATGGGATGCTATACCACAACAACAACCTATCCACTGGCAAAGGAAACAGTCCTTGCTTTATGACTTTGAGCGCTATTTTCTCTGAGCTACAGAAGAAAACTGCAAAAGGGGCGAGCATTGTATTGGAGCAATTCGACGAGCTTAACACGACTTCTACAAAGTTCAAGGAAATGTTGCATAAGCTCTCGTTGAATTCCAGAAGTAAGTAAGGAATAAATGAATGGGATACGAGTAATGGTGATTTTTTTAAAAGTGGTTTTAAAATTTTAATAATCAAGAATATGCTTGGATCTTTTTTTTATAGGTGGTTTTGAAATACTAATAATTAGAATATGCTTGGATCTTTTTATTTTAGTATTATATTTGTTTTATTAACCTGTTTATTTATTTGGGTTGGTTTTATTTATGGAAAAGAAAAAAATCTGTTTACAAATAGTTTTTTTTTGACACACAATATTTATTTCCCTGATGAAGGAGAATGGACAATCTCTATGGAGCGTGGGCCACGACTAAAAAAATCGTCCCTCAGGTTGCTACATAATACGTTTAAAGGTTTTTACAGGCCAACCTCTTTAATCCGTCCGTGGAAATCGAGATATTCCAATAGTTGATGCCCAAAGTGCCCATTCTCCTTTAGCACGATATGACATTTGAAAGTATCACGGTTTGGAACATATTTTTCTATAAACGTGTATTTACATAAAAATCTAACTCATGGTAAATATCCCTTTTATAATGAAAACTAAAATTAGCTTTGATATACTAAAAACTAAACCACAAATAATTACATTTTCATAATTTACATAACAATTTTAACTTTTAGTATGCTTAAACATAAAATTTATTTATGAAAACCATGAGAAAAATACCGTGAAAATAACTCACCTGTAATAAAACCTATTTCCTGTAAACATATTCCATAAGTAACTTTTGTAATCCCTCATCTCGGCTCAGTGCGCGCAAAAAAAGTTTTTTATCTATAGATTGTTCGAATAAAAGCTACGTATGGAGTTATGAAGTTCTAGAATCAAGATTTATATCTCCGTCATAATGCTGACGGTGAATCAGAAACCTTAAGTTTTCTAAATAACTGCCACCGTTTTTTTACCGCCGCTATATGTTTGCCAGCAATTATTAAGATAAGATAAGATTTTTATTCTTAATAATTATTATAGGTCAGATCACATTAAGTATATTATACAACTAGGTGAGTTCATTTTTAAACATTATTCATTTAAACAAGATTTAAGGTTTAAGAATTATTCTTATTAATAATATCAATATACTTATGAATAATATACTAATTATATTTACAACTTGGTTTACATTATTGATGTTTTAATAAGGATCATACATTTTGTTCAAAATAGTGTAGCTTTCTAACGAGGAAATCATTTTAGAAATTGTCGTTTTTTTTTGTTACATACAAATATTTTCTTTTTATAATATAGGAGGCAAACGGTTTCTCTCATTTTAGTTTATAAGAAAGAAACGGCAATATATGGTTTGAATTGAAGCGCTGCCGAATTCATTTTAAGCTCCATAAAAAATGTGCCTTGTTTAAAAGAAGATAGAGATCAATATGTTATGTACATCACTTGATAGTTTTTGAGGTAATATTGCTTTAAAGTCTTATTTAAGTATCAAAAAACTCGATTGTTTTCTGCTCGTGAAAACTTCTAAGAAACTAAAGCTATTAAGATAAGGTCAAACCCTATCTGATAAAGTTCGCAGGGCGTCGTATCTATCAGGCTTGAATTACAGTTTGATAGAATCTACCTTAGATCACATTTACAAGCATGCTTACAACTATTCGAAAAAAAATATATTTTATTTAACTCCTTAAGTAATTGACACAAAATGACACCTAGAACCACCATAGTATATGACGATTCTAAATGATTTTGGTGATTTTGCAGAACACAGAATATTATGTTCATAAACTTATAGACAATTAGGTACAATATTACAAAATGTAAAAAAAAATAAAAAAAAACTATTAACTTTGACATTGACTAAAAACTTATTGTTTAGATTTCGTCAAAGCTTGATTTTTCTAAATACAAATCACTTGAATCATATTTAATTCCAAAATGAATCATTGATAAATTCTCTCCTTGATCACGTATTCCGCGTAATCCCTTACAAAATATTCCAAATCCAATAACAAAGAATTTATATTCCCGAATAACAAATGGTCTTGTTCCTTTGAGAGAAAAAAGCGCTTTTTCTAAGCGCTTTAAGTTATTAGCCTCTGGGATTAGCACGCAATGGAACGAGCAATCTGTTTAATCTTGGAGATTTGCAAATGATTTCCTTAATAATTTATTGCTTTTAAGACATCTTTCATAATATTCCTGCTAAAAAACAGGGATTTTTAGCAAGAAAATATTTCTGTGAAAGGCAACGATAATACTTATTATATCTTTGCTAAGTGTTTTCGTATAATATTATTATCACAGGTTCTATTATTATTTTGATGTTGAAATCAACATCAAAATAAAAATGTAACTAAATAGTTTATCTAAGTAACAATATCTAGAACATCTTGTTACTTAGATAAATTTTGAAATTAAAAAAAAAAAAAAACATTAAAATGTTTTTTAAAGCCCATTGCATCAAGTTTTTTTTTTTAATTTAAGTAATTTATGTAATTTCATTGCTTTGTTCAATTTTTTACGTATTTATTTCAATATGTGCCTTTTTTAAATTAGTGTTAATGGTTCGTTATTCTAATTAAATAAATAAATTTAATATATTGATAGATTTCACTTTCTACTTTGAACGCCAAAAGTACACTAAAAACAAACATTTAAAAGTAGCTACAAAAGTCTTAGCATCCTAAAGCTCTTTCTCATCGAAGATTTAAAAGTCAAATGTTACTTTGAGCTTCTATCAATATTCAGTATGTATCAGACCGAAAAGGTTTCGAATGTGGCTGGCAGCTTAGCAAGTCAACTAGGTTCAGCTTTGCAGTCGTTCGACACTTTCAACATTTAGACAAGCTGCAAAGTTTGTTACTCTTCGTTGCTTATGCTACCCTGGTACTTTTTCAACGTGTTTTCTGAATATAATTTTTTTTATCATATTTAGACGAGCTGCAAAGTTTGTTACTCTTCGTTGTTTATGTTACCCTGGTACTTTTCAACGTGTCTTCTCGATATAACATTTTTTTTTTATCATATTTAGACGAGCTGCAAAGTTTGTTACTCTTCGTTGTTTATGTTACCCTGGTACTTTTCAACGTGTCTTCTCGATATAACATTTTTTTTTCATATTTAGACGAGCTGCAAAGTTTGATGCTCTTCGTTGTTTATGCTACCCTGGTACATTTTCAACGAATTTTCTCGAAATATTTTTATTTTGTTATTACTATTTATGTTATTACTAATATAAGTAATATTGTTATATAAGCTTACTTTAAGGCGATTGGAAACAAAAGTACCTGATAATTAAAAAGATTTGATTTAAAATCATCTCCATATTTTAAATCAGTAATATCTCATAGCACTGATATTTATCTTATTATATAATCTGTAGTTATTGGTTGTTTTTTTTTATAAAAAAAAAAACTGTATTATAATATAACTATATCTGTACCTACGCTGCCATTGAAAACGCCATAGAAGTGACCAAGTTTTGGGAAAACACTGTTTGATATCATCGACACGAAGAAGAAGAAGACTATATTAACACAGAGTAATTTGAGAGTAGTAAAACCAACTTTAAAATACAAATTGCGACGAACACAATAGTTCAGAACTTCGCCATGACATTATGAAATATTACGTTTGGTGATGCACGACACGCTAAAACGCTGCCGAGTTAAATGTCACTTGAAATATAATATAATTTATATTACATTCAAAACTTGCAAGATAAATTAGATTTATGAAAAGCGGTCACAAATGCAATTCATGAATAAATGGTGGAAACAGATTTGACTGCAAATATTTTTAAAACTCTCATCTTTTTATAAAAGTATGATTTCGATACCGACACGATACTAATGTGACATTATTGGCTGATACGATGTTGAAGTGTTTGGAACTACAATACGACTATTTAGTCTCTAACGATATCGTGTGTCGTAACAGTTGTAGTGTGAACAGTCATATTCGAAAATGGATCAATCTACGTCTGAAATTATTTGTTTTAATTCTTGAAAAGTAAAATCTCACTACACTCAAATTTGAGAGAAACAACACGCAAATACTACTTGATGGATTAGAGATTTTGTTTAAAAATTGCGGAAACTACGTCCAAAATTAAGAAAAATATATGCAAGGTTTGTATGGAGGATTTGAAGTTGTGTTTAAAAATTGCGGGTAGCTCGAATTTCGTTATCACCAAAAAACATTTTTATTTCACCTTCAAAACTAATACTCGGGCTACGGGCTTTGTACTCAAAAACAATTTTCCTCCACAAATTCGGGTATTGTTCTATCGAATTTTTCGACTATAAAACATAATAAATCTGTACTAGTTGTTCAAATATCATATTACAAGTGCAATTATTTCGATTGCATCACGAGAAGCGATAAATTGTCAAGTGTCATAGACAATACTGGCACTGTAGTACAACGAACGTGCCAACTTACCTACTATATACTGTATATATATGTATATATATATTATATATATATAAGTACTATATACTATATACTGTCAATATTTATGGCTTTACGTTGGCGTGAAGTTGATTTGAAGATTATATTAGTGATGGCAACTATTACTCAATTTTAATTGGCACTTAGTTGATCACATACTTTTATAGTTGTTCAGAAAAAAAAATCTACCCACACTTTTTATTATTTACTACATTTGTTATTATCCTTACTAAGTTAACATTAAGTCCTTCCGACACTCGTAATATGTATTTTTATATGACTTTACACCTATGTTACTCTTGTGTTTCTCGCTATGTGAATTGTATTCTTAGAGAAATAAATATCTTAAACCGAATATTTATTATTATAGTAATCAATACTTCAAGTCTGTGCTAGCTTTTTAGATAAACTGTATAACTTTGGTATTTTCAAATCTTTGCCCTCAAAGTCCTTTGATAAATGTCATTGACTAAGCAGACAAACATAAAAATTTCTACGCATTTTTAGCGGAGTTTTTGAACTCATTCTTGCACCTTCATGCTATCATGAATGTCATTCATACACCATTAAACTTTATACGACTTAATCGAATGAATGCTAAAAAACGAGTAATGAAAATAATGATATGACTAATGATATTCAAATGGGAATATCATTAGGTATCGACTGACATTAAAGAAATATCTTTAGTTTTAATAAATTATAGCACATATTGCAGTATGGATGGTTGCGTTAAGAGAGGCTCTTAAGGGGGCCTCTCGCTCTAGCGGGAAATTCAATTTTTTTAGGGTTTTTTTTTATTGCGGCTGAACTGTTATATCTTTTACTAGTTCAAGCTATTTTGCGAACATAAACAATAATTTTCTTGGTAAATTTGAACTGTCTACACAAAGAAGAATGGGAAAATAAATGTATAAAAAAACTAAGTAATTATAATATATAAAAGGGTAACTAATTTAAAGTTTTGTTTCAGTTGTGGTGGTGTGCGCCAATCCTAATACTGTTAGGGAAATAATGCTAGCGGCTGATGATCTCAACATGGTGTCTTCTGGTGAATACGTGTTTTTCAACATTGAATTATTTTCCAAGTAAGTTCACAATTCATTTTTTTTTAAACTTGCAGTTTTACCAAACGCATTTTTAATGTATTTCAACTTTCATAAACTATGTACATTTTGTAAATACCGTAATAGTCGTAAGTTTGTTTGTGAATAAAATATTTTTACTTTTTTTTAGTATTTTATGCTTTATTACTATAGAAGGACAAAAGTGCATGAAATTATTTATAATAAAGCATTTGCTGTGGAAAAGTAGATTTTAGTGACAGGTAAACAAAGCCAAAAAAGTTTTTTGTTTTTTTTACAAATAAATATGACTATCTTGACGGTAGTGTCGAGTTACACTGCGCAGTAATAAATAAATAAATAATGCTGGACAATCCACACAACATCATCTAGCCCCAAGCTAAGCAGAGCTTGTGTTATGGGTGCTAGAAGACTGACATACTTAATACAATACATTACATAGATAGATATTTTTATTATACATATAACATACCCAGAACACCCGGAATAAATATTTGCAGATCATACAAACATTTATCCCGAGGCGGGAATCGAACCCGTAATGCAGTAACATTCGGCAATGATACTCGCATTTATGCGCAGTGTGACCGTAATACTTATAAAAGTAATTTTTATACCTTTTTTATTCAACTGTCTATGTACAAGTAGTCAGTGGAAGATTTTAAAATGATATGCGTCCCGCCACATGATTAGTGAGACATTAAATGTAACACTATTTTTTACTTTTATAAACCAGACATACCCATTAACATTTATATACAGAAATCTAACTTATATATAACATATTAACTAACCGAATAAACTCTATGGCTATAAAAGTAGAGTGCAATTTATCTTGGCAATATTATAACGCCTACAATTCCTAAAAGTCGGTGCCTATTACCTAGGTCTTAGATCTAGTTTTTTCTGTCAGACTAAAATTAACTAAGTTTGACATGCGCCTTCATTATGTCACTTTTGTGTCGGCTTACTGTGAATTGAAATACGTCTAATGCTGGGGCCACATTAGCGGGCTACGGCGAATATTCGTGTTAACGCGATGTATGTGGCCGGGTACATCGTGTCGTCGCGTAGTATTTAGACAAGAAGATCGCCTATACCCGAACACGATGTTTTTGTCGCGCCAACACGATACGAATATTCGCCCGCTAATGTAGCCGAAGCATAATAAAATAAATGTTATTATGCGTCCGCTTTGATTCAGCATTGATATCTTATTTTTATTCAAATTAGTTTATTATCAGTCAATCTAGCGGGACTTGCATTGGAAGATTACTGGATTAGTGCTTGAATATAGCACTTCTTGTATTGGAATAGACTTGTTATTTGCTTGGCAGGAAAAATATTGTTCATTTCAGTGCACAAACTCGGTCGCGCGGAATAACTATGATAGAAATAGACATTGCATTCGAAATATCTCAGTAATTGCTACACGGACTTTTTATCTAGAATATTAGATTCTAAGTAATTTATTTATTTATTTATTGCCTACATGTACATTTTTTATTTTAGCTTAGGTCTATTAGTAGCTATAAGTGAGTACATGCACCCTGCAAGGGCACTGCAATGTATGTTTATTTACTAAGTTTGCTACATTGATTAAATACATGTCAAGTAGATAAATAAGGATGTGATATAAATGTAATCCTTGGAATGTTACTGAATAAAATACGTAGAATATAAATTTAGAAAAACAAGAGTTGTAGTTTAATTTGTCGTCGATTGCTACAAATAGGTTTTTTAAATTAAAATGATTTGGTTTGAAACTTAAATATGAGTATATAATATGACAGGCGTCACAACTCAGTTGATAGTAGCTCTGCTGTGGGTTCAATTTCGTTTCGATTCGACAGACACAGAATAAATATTTATGTTCATCACACAAACATTTGGTCTGGGCGGGAATCGAAACCACGACCCACAGCATGGAAGGCAGTGCTGTGACGCCTGTCGATCAAAGTCAAAGCCAAAATTACTTTATTCAGTAAAATCACAAGGATCATTTAGAATCGTCTTACACACTAGGTGATTCTAGGTACCAGTTCCACGCGACCAGAGCCTAGAAGAACGGGCCTGGTTCCTACCGATTTTTATATGATCAATGGTAAATAAAAAAAAGGTAAAACTTTAAAAAAATCTTCCACAGTCTAGCATCAGCGTCGTCCAAAGAGCCGTGGAAGATGGAAGGAGACACAGAAGAGAGAAATGAGAAGGCAAGGAGAGCGTACAGCGCCTTGCTGACTGTCACCAGTCCTGCGCCGGAGAAGAAGGAGTACTTGGAGTTCTCTGATAGAGTAAGTTTCTTCTTTATAAATAACTAGCTGACCCGTGCCCACTTTGTTGGGCAAAATTTTTATTAAATATAAAAGTTAGACATATGCTGTCGTTGACTTTTTTATAAGCATTTTTAAGCTCCACATCTTTTCTTTAGAACACAAAAATATATCTTTCATAGTTAAGGCAGCGTTCGTAAGAAACGCTTTCATTCGACCGTTTTTTCTCCGATTCACTTTGCAAAACGGACTACCACGTAAAAGCTTTTTTTTCCGTTTTTTTTATATAACCTATGACGCTCAGCAATAATGTAGCTTTCTATTGGTCAAAGAGATTTTTAAAATCGGTTCAGTAGATCCCGAGATTACCCCTTACAATTTAACAAATATACAAACACACAAACTTTACTTCGTTATAATATTAGTATAGATATAAATAAATAAAAAAACACGTACAATTCACACATTACATTCTAGTCCCAAACAAAGCAAAGCTTGTACTATGAACACTAGATTGCTGATAGAATACTTATATACATTTTTTTGTGAATATTTACATAAGGTATATTTACGTAAGGAGTTCGATTCCCACCCAGAGCAAATGTTTGTATGATGAACGTTAATATTTGTTGTGTGTCTGGGTGTTACTATGTATTTTATGTATGTATTTACAAAAAAATATGTATAAGTATCACACAGTCTAGTTCCCATAGCTTTGCGCTTACTTTGGGACTAGAGTGTGATGTGTAAATTTTCCGTGAATATTTATTATTTATATTCTACAGGTAAAAGATTTAGCAGCTACAAAATACAACTACACGTTTGGGAAAGGCGAAGTAGTGTCAACCTTCGTGGCAGCGTTTTATGATGCAGTGCTTCTGTACGCACTGGCTCTCAACCGAACCTTGGAGGAGGCTGATGACCCGAGAGGACAGTTGAACGGAGCTTCCATCATCAAAAATATGAAGAACAGGAATTTTCAAGGTATGTTATATATATTTAAAGTTAATTGATTAAGCAAGCGTTTGAACGCGATCTCATCTGTACCTCTACCATGAGTTGTCACAGTAAAATCGGCTGACTTTACTACAGTAGTTATGTAAATAAATAATGCTGGACAATCCACACAACATCATCTAGCCCCAGACTAAGCAGAACTTGTGTTATGGGTGCTAGAAGACTAACATACTTAATACAATACATTACATACATGGATATTTTTTTAATACATATTAAATACCCAGAACACCCGGAATAAATATTTCTATTATAGTAGATTTAACCTAAAAACAGGTAGGCGTGGCTAATATAAATGAAAGTCAGGCTTCTATTCTCATGCTATTGTCATCAGAAACTAATTACAATTTCTAAGTGAGC
Source organism: Ecliptopera silaceata (assembly GCA_932527185.1). Taxonomy (NCBI): domain Eukaryota; kingdom Metazoa; phylum Arthropoda; class Insecta; order Lepidoptera; family Geometridae; genus Ecliptopera; species Ecliptopera silaceata. The sequence continues at coordinate 2,605,846 of OW052210.1, forward strand.
CTCCAGGCTGTGAAGTTAATTAGTGCGCATTGAATAAACTGAGCATCCTCTTTCAGGCGTTATACAGGGTGTTACAAAATAACTTTGAAACACTTTTTTTACTTTTATACAGCTTTAATTTTTTTTTCTTAGCCTATACTGTCCCACTGCTGGGCAAAGGTCTCCCTCAAAGCCTTCCACTTATCCTGGTCTGTGGCGAAACTCCACCAATCCTTAGAAATATAAAATAAAATAAAACTTTTGTTATTTTGAAACATGACCACCGGTGGCAATCTGATTTTTAAAATGAGTAGGTACTTTAATTACCAAAACGAAAGATTTACATCAATATTTTATAAACATTGATGTTTTATCTGAGTTTGTATGATACAATTGTTACTAAAAAGGTGACGTCACGGAAGATCTTACATCACTATACCGTTACCAAAACCAGTGCCAAATAAAATAGTTTACGCTCGTAGTTTTTTGCAAAAGTGTTTGCAAAGCGTGGACACCCGCCCAACTCAAATGAGTGAGTGTTTGCAAGCTTGTGTGTGTTCTTGATAGTGATTACATTGAGTTTTTAATTAGTGCAATCACAGCTGTTTTTGTGAGTAAGAGGGTAGATCTATAAACTCGAGTACATAGAGACTCAAGTCACACACTTTCTATCAGAGTCTATGGTCTTTACACGCCCTCTTGCGACGAGTAGCTGCACTAGTGTCGAGCTTGACTGAGTTGCCATATAAATCAAGAAAACAGCACTTATCGACTAATTGATATTACAGCGCTATCTAGTGGCTGGTAGTTGTAGTTCATATCTATAAGGTCTGCCATCTACCTTAATATTGGACAACTATCTTTACCGGTGGGTGACCCTATTTTAGCGTTGAAGATTTCAATATGGGTAAAACTTGTGGCGCTTGCAGAAAATATATCTCGCCGGCAGGTGCCGCTGCCTGTAGCTTCTGTATAAATATTTTTCATAAGGGATGTCTAGCACTGCCTGAGTCGTCTACTGTCTCCAAAGATTGGATGTGTCCGTTCTGCAAAAAAAATCAAAAGAAAGGCGACAACAGTTCTACCCCGGTTAAAGGCGTCGCTGCTGCGGGCACTTCGGCACCGATGTCAGGTGGCTCCGGCGTGGCAGCAACTGTCATCAGCTCTCCGCTATCTGAGGTAGCACCTATAATGGCGCAGTCTTTCCTTCCCCCAACCTCTTCGCCGTCCCCTCTGCCAGCCTTGGACGCTGCGTTGTGCGATGACATGCGCCGTGAACTTGCTGATTACATGGCCGAACTGCGTATCTATCGCAAAGAAATGTTAGAATTCCGCGCTACAGTGGGAGCAATTAACGAGCGTATGGACAGTTTTGAGCATCGTCTAGAGGCGCTGGAGCAGGGAGGTTCTGCTGTAAAAGAAGTTGCCGTGTTAGAGCGCACGGTCTTGCAGCTGAAGAGCGAGCTTAATGATAGGGACCAAGAAGCGCTATCATCTGATCTAGATATTGGACAACTACCAGAAGTAAAAGGCGAAAATGTTGTGCATTCTGTCACTGTTCTGGCGGCAAAGCTGGGTGTGTCTCTTGAGAACCGGGACATTGTATTTGCTGAGCGAGTGGGTGCTGTCGATCGCACCAAGTCGGAGGAGACGGGGGGCCGCCGGCGCCGCGTTGTTGTGCGGCTGGCGCGCCGACATCTGCGTGATGAGCTGCTGAGTGCAGCTCGTGTCCGCCGCACTATCACCACTGCTGAGCTGGGCATGGGCGCGCCGCAACAGCGCATATATCTCAATGAGCGGCTCACTCACTACAACCGTCAGCTTTTCCATCGGGTCCGTGAAGAGTGCCGCAAGCTCAATTGGCGGTACTCCTGGACTAAGAGGGGAAGAATTTACGCCCGACAGGGTGACGGAAAGCAAGTGTACCCTATTCGCACGGAAGCCGATGTAACGCGTATTTTTCAAGCTTGCACTAGTTAGATCGTATAAACTCACTATGAACTCACCCACCTGTAATTTACATAATAGAACTATACTAAGACACTTATTTACACTGGCTTGCTCCTTTTTTCGACCTATAAGTCAAAACAGATACTTTCTACCTATACTTTTTACTATTTATATTTATTTTTGTAAGCAGAATACTATGAAACATCAATTAAAAAGCACAATATTTTTTAAGTACTGTTCATTTAATCACTTTCAATTGAATTTACAAAACAATTATTTTACATCGTTTTTCATTAAACTATATCTAGGTTTACTATTTCTGGTTCACCTTGAATCGTCGCACCTACACTGTATACCATTACGTTTTAGTCAATTAATATTTAATTTTCATAGTAACTGTGTCGTTTTTATGATTTTCAAAACTTTTCGTTTTTAGTCATTTAAAAGTTGGTTTGTTCAACGCAGGCTCCCTAGGTACGAACCATGATAACTTTATCGCTTCGATTCTACGAAACAACTTAGATATTTTAGCATTGAATGAGACGTGGCTCAGAGCGGGGGAAGATGGACGTGCTCCTACCGTACCGGGTTACCGCCTTAGGCACATCCCGCGACCGCGCGAGGTGCGTTCGCGCGGCGGAGGAGTTGGCTTCTATATCAAACGAGGTATAATCGTGCGCACCTGGCCTCATCCAGTAGACCCTTTGCATAAGTCAATCGAGCAAATGTGGCTCACTACGACTCTTAGCGGGAAGAAGCTTGCGGTTGGCACAGCTTACAGACCACCATGGATGGACACTGATTTATTCCTAGACGCTATTTCAGACTCTATTAATTCTTTATCGAGTTGCGATCATTTGATTTTATTAGGTGACTTTAATATTAACGTGTTAAATGGTACTGATATTAAATCGACGAAGCTTGCCACTTTTTTATCATGCCTAAACCTTCATCAATTAGTTACATCATCAACACATTATACTAAGACCTCCGAGACATTGATCGACATAGTTTGCTCTGATTTATATAGTAAGAAGGTAAACGTTGAGCCACTGGGATCTCTGTGTGGACATTGTCTTGTCAGTTGTGAGTTCAACATAAAAAAACTTAAACCTAAGCCTTACAAAGTAACTTATAGACCCATAAAAAATATATCTCTAGATCATTTTAATCAAGACTTAAGATCTATCAAATGGAACTTTTTAACGACACTTGATAACGTTAACGATTTGGTTAACGGTTTTAATCAGAGTGTTTTGGCTTTAATTGACTTGCACGCGCCCGAGACCTCAGCAGTGATCAAAGTGCGTTCTTACCCTTGGATCACGGACACCGTTAAGCTGATGATGAAGCTGCGCGATGAGGCGGCAGTAGAGTATCACAAAACTAAACTACAAGTTAAAAAAGATTACTACAAAAGTTTAAAATCTACAGTTAACACAGCTCTTTTTTATGAAAAATGCGCTTATTTCAATCATAATATCAACAATAAATTACATGATCCTAAGCTGCTCTGGAAAAACCTAAAAAATACTATACTTCCTAAAAAAGATACAGATTTACCAGCACATTTTCAAGATGTAAATAGTATTAATAATTATTTTTTAAACATTCCAAGTATTCCAAATATAAGTATATCGCACCTTACAAGCTTTGAATTTCATAAATTCAGTGAGGCGGTCTTTCACTTGGAGCCTGTTGGCTCTGACAAAATCGCAAGAATAATACACAGTTTGAAGTCCAAGGCAGTAGGCTCTGATCACATCAGCTTGGATATGCTTTTGATGACTTTACCGGACACTTTGGAAACAATAACCAACATTGTAAACAAATCGATTGACTCTTCTACTTTTCCTACTGCTTGGAAACTAGCCATCGTGCTTCCTTTACCGAAAACCCCAAATCCGACAGAGCTAAAAGAACTTAGACCTATTAGTATTTTACCATGTCTTTCCAAGGTGCTCGAAAGAGTCGTTAGTTATCAGCTGTCAGATTTCCTTGAGACAAATAATATTTTGCCCAAAGCTCAGTCGGGTTTCAGAAAAGGACGCAGCACAGCAACGGCTTTACTAGATGTTACCGATAACATTCTTACTGCACAGGATAGGGGAATGTGTACTCTAGTTGTACTGTTAGATTTTTCTAGAGCATTCGACTCTATAAATACCGATCTTTTATTATCTAAATTAAATTACTACGGCTTTGATCATAATACCCTTCTGTGGTTTAATAGTTATTTATGTGGGCGCCAGCAGTGTACCAGACTTAATCGTGATGACGGGTCTGTTCTTTTTTCAGATGTAGTTCCCGTAAAACGAGGAGTTCCTCAAGGATCCATACTGGGTCCACTCCTTTTCATTTTGTACTCAGCTGACGTGCAGATGTGCATTAAATATTGCCAATTCCATATATACGCAGATGACTTACAAATGTACATATCTTGTAAGCCCTCTGAAATTGACAAAGCCATAGAAATGCTTAACATGGACCTTTATAGTATAGCCGAGTGGTCTAGAAATAACAGCTTGTTGCTGAATCCGACCAAAACTAAATATATAATATTTGGCAGTAGTTTCCAATTAGCTAATCTTAACCCTTCCTTAGACGTAATGCTCATGAATAAGCCCGTGGAACGTGTATATGAGGCACGTAATCTTGGTTTGCACATGGACTGTGGCCTTCGGTTTGAAAAGCACGTTGCTGAATCTGTCAGGAACTGCTTCTATAGATTGAAGATACTATACAAAATGAGGCCTCATATAGGGGTGGAATTGCGTATCAGGCTCGTAGAATCGCTTGTACTATCTAAACTAAATTATTCCGATGTGGTGATCGGCCCTCGATTGCTGGCCAAAACACAAAGATTAGTTCAGAGAGTCCAGAATGCCTGTGCCCGCTTCTGCTTTGATATACCGCTAAGAGCTCACGTCACACCATTTTTAAACAAAAATCTACTGCTGAAAATGAAACACCGGCGTAAGCTGCACCTTGCTTGTCTTTTATTTGGTGTACTGAAGCACGAGGCCCCAGCGTATCTCTTTGAGAAGCTTACGTGGGTATCGAGCTCCAGATCATGTGGTTCTCGCCAGCACTCGAAGCAGCTTTCTATACAGCGACACAGTTCAGCTTGTTTTAGAGGTAGTTTTCGCTACGCTGCGTCGAAGTGCTGGAATAATATTCCACCGCCGATTCGGAGCCTGCAAAGTTTGCGTAATTTTAGAATTAAACTTAAACTATTCCTTATTCAAAGTCAGAAAGAACAGGAAAATCTTAAAAACGACACAAGCGTCATATAACGGGCTTCTGCCTGACTCTGTGACACCAGTCTTTAAATTGGGTTTATTTTTTAAATTTATATTTGTATCTATCTTAACTTAGTGTAACGAGTTATCTTTATGTATTAGTTTAAAAATATATTCTCATCTAATATTTACTTACCGATTTTATTAAACTGCTTAACTCCATTTCTTTCCTATGTATGTATAGCTATTATCTGTTAAAATTGTTGTCACATATTTTTGTTTTTTCTCACGCACTGAACATATTCTTTGTAGTTTTCATTAATTTAGTTGTTAGGTTTTCCGTGACATCACTGAACGGCCCTGACGGAAGACCAGCGTTGGTTGCCAGTCAACCAACCTATGCTGAGTCAGGGTACGTTTTACGATGCTTATGTTTAATTATTATTATTTACATGTATTATCTATAAGTTTTTTGTGTCGTAAATAAATGTTTTGATTCTGTTTTTTTTGATTCTGATTCTGAAAAAATGTTAAAAAAAAAATATTTAAATAAAAAATTAAAAAAAAAAATATTTTTTAGTTGAAGTTATTCATCAGCAATCTAGTTCCCATGGTACAGATTAAATTTTGTCGTCGGAAGTTATTGCTGATTTATTTTGTTTCTAAGTGAAGTTTGTGAGTGATTATTTTACACCTTGTATATCATGGCGTTTTAGTTAGTATAAGCCGTTAGAAAACAAAACGTGTTTGCTTATATAATATTACTTTAGTAACTTCAGACTGGAATAATACAATAAAACATAGGAAATAAAATGACTAGATTTTTTTTTAACCGACTGCCAAATAAGAAGGTTTTGAATGTGGCATTAAGAAATTCTGCACAGGATTTTATAGCGATTACCGTCTTAATAAAAAAAAGTCTACTACACTTAAATGCTATTTTAAACAAAGCTTTTTACTGTAATATAATATTGAAAATCTAATTAAATTTTATGTTCATTTGTCAATGTCTGATGGCTGAGTCGAATAGTTTCTTCATGCAAAATTTTCGATTCTCTCTTTTCGCGAATGAAACAACATAAAAATCAGGTCCTGAACTACCGTAAATGTTAAAAATATTTATACATGAATGTACAAATATTTTTATAAATAATAAAATCAAAATAGATTGCCAAATATTGTCTACGCTCGTAGCAGTGCTACGCCGCAGCACTGCTACACTTGGGACCAATTACAGACAAAGTTGTAACTCGGATTTTTTATTTGAACGGTCTAGTTTTTGCTTGATAGGCAAAATATTTTTAAATATTAAATATTTTAGTAATTACGAGGTTTTAGTATGACGATATAAAAAAATATAAATAATAAATATTTATGTACAATTCACACATCACACTCAAGTCCTAAACTAAGCAAAGCTTGTACTATGAGACCTAGTATAGCTTGTACTATTTACTAATAAGTTTTAAAATAACAATTTAATTATTGTTATATGAATTTTATAAGTTACAAAAATATTTAGTTAGCAACCTGGTTTGTATAATAAAAGCTTTGTTCAGTTTAAAACTAGATGGCGTTGTACAAAATTTATATAAATGTTTTTTTTGCTAGGTATAACTGGTGAAGTAGTGATAAACGACAATGGCGACCGCGTGGCTTCCTATTCGCTTCTCGACATGAACCCAATTTCCAGCAAATTTGAGGTAAGTCCAAAAAGTGTTTATAAAAACATATAAAAATGTATACATGTGGAATTGTCTTACTGATATTTCAATTTAATTGAAATATTATTAGTCTTTTTCATCAGAAATTTAATTAAGTTTAAAGGCGTTAGTTTTAAGTCTCTACCCCCTATCTTATAAAAAGTTAGCGTTGACTTTATGTCATTATTACGTATGGTAATCAATACTTTAAGTCTGCGCTAACTTTTATAAGATAGACCGTTAGTAAATATATAAGACGATACTAAATGATCATTGTGATTTTACTGAATAAACTAAATAATATCGAAAGGTCTTTAAGCTAAATAAAATTAGTTTAAGGACCTTGTTGTTTAAATGCCAATAAAAGACCCTAGTTTAAAAAATGTAGCTTCAAAACCTTAGTTTTAAGGTCTTTATTTAAAAAACTTAATTTGAAAGCCAGTTTTATGGTCTTAATTTACAAAACTTCGTTTAAAAGCCTTAATTAAAAAAAATATTTTAAAATCCCTAGTTTTAAGGCTTTCGTTTAAAGGCCTAGAAATAGCTAGATATAAAAAATCGTTCCATATTTTTGTTTAAAAAACGAATTTTAAAGGCCCTTGTTTAAAGGCCTACGTTTATAGGCCTAGGAATAGCTTGGTTGAAAAAAAATACGTTCCATGTTTTTTTGCATTTTTTTTAAACACAGTGGAATGCTGGCTGTACGAGAACTTTTTCACAAAGAGCTTTTCAAAATTTGGGTTGTAAAGCAATGTATTGTGGTTTTCTGGTTGCCATTCTAAGGGATGTTTTTTCCCTTTGAAACTACAATGTTTATTCGTTTCCGTATCACGTAGAAAGGAATGGTTTAAATAGCCCGGGTCATGTTGAAGACAATAGTTTATTTTAGTTTATTATGTTTCATAGCGGTATTTCAAATATATTCAGTGTCTAAATGGACGTTTCATTTAGTAAATATTTACGGAGATATGTGTTTAAAAGATAAATACTGTTATGAGCCTTTTGAAGTAGCCTGACGTTTAATTTAGCAGACACAGTGAAAAAGATTATTAATATGAGTTAGCATATTTTGTTGGTGTTTTGAAACTACCTGACTAGTGAAGTTAGTAATTTTGTAATTAAAAATTAAAATTAAATTTTGTTATTATAAACAAAAAGCTATTTTCTATCATCGAATTTTTGAATTATCTCCGTCATTGTAATATCTAGTCATTACAATTTATATGAAACTGTCCCGGCGAACTTCGTACAGCCTTAGAGAGAATATTTTTTTTTAAAGATTTTCTTAATTTTTTTTTCCGTAAGAACTTTGTACAGAGTAATAGAAAACTATAAAAAAGCCGCCAAATCGGTCAAGCCGTTTTCATGCTATGTCGCGACAACGGCAAACGGGTTTTATTTTTATATCCATAGAAGATAAATTAAATAAATTATAGTTGGATAAATACTTATAAGCGTGTCATCAACACCGTAAGAAGAAGAAGTATATTTTGAAGTAATTATTATTAATTTTAGTCAGGATAGAATTAAACTAATAAATAAGTTTCCTAACCAACCTTAGACCCTTCTTATTAATGATCTTAACACCTGTTTCAAAAGCAAAGTTCACAAACGATAGCAATATTTCAAAAGTTTCGTTCGTATGGTATCTCCCATTTGTCTGAGAACTTTGAAACTACCTAAATAGTATGTGCTTTACATTTTGTTGTAAGGTGACGTTCCATCAATGCGACTCGCGTGGTTTTTAGGGTTTTCAGAATCAGAAATCAGAAATCAGAAATCAGAACAATTTATTGTTTAACTGTTGTACATAAAAGATCTTAATTATAAGTGGTACAAGTTTATACAGTTTGTCCAATCCGGACGTACAATATGAGGGCTATACCCAATGAATGATGAGAATCTCACAACATATGTCCTCAACTTCAGGAATGTAAACTTTAGCATGCTATACACATTTAGTCTTTATTAGGTATTTATCTTTCAAAATATTCTTGAATTGAATAAAAAACATTACAGATTAACCATTTTCTCAAACGATTTTTGAAAATATTACCTTGAAGAGGTTTAATATCTGTAGGTAAGCTATTATATATTTTAATGGCTGAAATGTATGTACTTTTTTTATACATGGTGTTATTAATTTGAGGTAGACATATATTATATTTGTGTTTTATTCTTAAGGAATCGGCCCTGAAAGATTTTGTTTCAAAGAAATATTCAAAATTTTTCTTAACAAATAAACATATTTCCAATATATAAATGCTAGGTAAAGTTAACAAATTCTCATTTTTAAAGATACTACGAAGAGACTCTATGCTCTTCATATTATAGATAGAACGCAGGCATTTTTTTTGCATAATGAAAGTTGATTGGATATCTACAGAGTTACCCCAGAAAATAATTCCATAGCTTAATTGAGGATAAACAAATCCGTAATAAGCCTGTTTTGCGATGCTTTTAGAAGAAATAGAACTAAGGACAGCCAGTGCATAGCAATATTTTGAGATTTTTGTATTAATTTTACATATATGAGCTTTCCAATTTAAATATGAATCTATTGTTATACCAAGAAAATTTGTGTTGTTTATTTCTTTAACTTCATTGTCTCTATTTAGAACTTTAATATTAATTGAAGGAGTTTTATAATTTTGGAAACGTAACATATTTGTTTTATTTATATTTACTTTAAGATTGATATTTTCAAGCCAATTTACAAGAGAACTTAGAGTTAAATTTATTTCCCTTTCGAAGTCTAATATAGATTGTTTTCCTTGGGGGATAAAAATAGTTGCGTCATCAGCGAACATTACACATAAATGTGAAGTGACCTCAGGCAAATCATTGATGTATAATAAAAATAATAAAGGCCCAAGGATACTGCCTTGTGGTACTCCAATGATTACTTTTTCAAATTTTGATTGTATTGTTTCTACTGTTTTTGTATTTTTGTACCCGAGGGTATAACGGAAATTTATTACTAAGACTTCACTGTCCGTTTGTCTGTTTGCTTGTCTGCATATGTGTCTGTAGTATTGTCTGTTTGGCTGTTTACCTGTTTGTTTGTCAGTCTGTCTCTGAGTCTCTTTGTCTGTCTTTCACCGGGCTGTATCTCAAAAACCGTGATACTTACAGAGTGCAGTTTCATTTCTCTGTTGCCGCTATAACAACAATTACTAATAATAGAATAAAATAAATATTTCAGAACTCTCATATAAAAATATAATTAATACACAATTACACATTTACTTATTTACTCTTACAATTATAACGTTACATCTCAGTATTAATATTATTTTAATTAAGTATACATTTTCACATCTAGCAACAATTTTTTTCATTCGATTCTTTTAAATATTTTTATTAATTTATTCAAAGTCGCGTGTTTGGAAGCGAAAACTTCTCCTTTACTTCCGCACAGAGGAAGTTGGAAAACTTGGCTTTTGATATAAATCGGATGTGCACGAGCTTGTGAATTTAAACCCATAAAGTTTTGCTCGTTCGTACATTATATGGTGTAAAGCTCTGATATATGTATATAATCCTACTTATATAAACTCGGGAGTTTAAATGGATGGATGTACGTTGCTCGTTCAAGCAAAAAGTTTTAAATAGATTTTAATGATACTTTACAAAAATATCGTTTATACTTCTGAATAACCATTGGCATTTATAAAGATATTGGGCAATTCGACAAAAATATAACGATAGCAAGACGAAGTCTAGAAGAATGATAAAAGATAGAAATGTATAATAAAAAATATCTACCTATGTAATGTATTGTATTAAGTATGTCAGTCGTCTAGTACCCATAACACAAGCTCTGCTTAGCTTGGGGCTAGATGATGTTGTGTGGATTGTCCAGCCTTATTTATTTATTTTTTATGAGATTATTATATATCTAACAATTCACTTAGCGGATTATCACAAAGTACAAGCGACAAGTTACTAATAGCATTACTGTGTGGGGCAAGAAATCCACTTCAACTTCGCAAACTAAACAATTAGGGTAGCTAAACATAAACATCAACTGACAAGGGGTGGGGGGTGGGGGTAATAAATTCTAATTCGGTTTGTCTAATATTAATCATATGTAATTAAGCTTGATATAATTTGCACATGCTTGGAGACATGCGAAGGGCGGTGTATGTATAATACTTTTATATATAAATTTGAAAATAAAACGTTGTCTTTTGGCAGTATACAGCGCCATCTAGGTTCATACTACGTCAAGCTTACTCTATACATATTCATGGACATAGCACACTCTAGTCCCAAATCAAACGAAGCTTGTACATTTTTTTGTATGTAAATACGTAAAATACACAACACCCAATAAAAACTATCATAATAAATTCAATTGCTCCGTTGTTAGTTTAATTGTAATCCAATTAAAGTTTTAATTAATCTCGATTCTGTTGTGAAATACAATCTCAAATCAAGAAACATTTCGAACAAAAAGCATTCAAGAAAATAAACCAAATCCATTTCGCTTGGAAATAACGAGGTCTGAACGAGATCCAGTTAAGATTAGTTTCCTTCTATCGTTATTGGAAACGTAAGGTCACGAAGAAAAAGAAAATACAAAGGAATTAATTAAAATTGATTTAAAATGTAAGTACATACTTAATTAATTCTGAGGGTAGCTTGAAACGGTTGTCGCACTTTTACTACTCACAAATTGTTTCATGCCAATTAAATACGTTAGGCTAGATTTATAAATAAATATATGGAGGGCAGGTATAAGTAAAAACAAAATATGTTATTATTTACTCTAATAAAGAAACATTATTAGTGATATCAAACACAACAGTACAAGTTTAGTTGAAAACTAACCACTGACCTAGAGTCTCGACTCTTAGAAGAGATGTCGAGCAGATTTCGAAAATTATTATTATTAATACTTACAGAAAAGGGGGCAGACCTTTGCCCTTTGGGACAGGTTAAAAAATAAAGTAAAAATACAGTATTTATATAATCGTTGTGACGTCATGATTACGATTATATTTTGATTCTTACCATAAATTAGCAAGAAACTGATTTTAAACACTGAATTTAAATGAGAAAAATATTTTATACAACTTCGGTAGCATTATCGTTCACTAATTTTTAAACAATAAATTGGTTATACTTTTGTAAAAAAAAATCCTTCAGAAACAACTAAACATTGTATTAGTTCACAGAAACGTAATAAAGATTTTAAAGTAAGCTAGCTACTGAATAAACCATTTTATTCTCCTTGTTTCTGCGTCTGGTCCTTTCTAAAGATTAATGCTACGTTCACGGCGACACTTGATGCTCGTTTGTTTTACTGTTCCATGTAAACACTGGACTTAGTTTTTTAGAATTCTTATCGTTAGATAGATTTATTTGCCTTATTTTAAACTAGACTGTCATATTAGAGTAATGTCATTTTAAGACTGAAAGCAATAAATATTTTTTTATCTTTATCTTATCTTATCTATTGTATCACGTTGGTTACAATTATAGGTCTTAAATCAAGAGTAGAGCCGAACATGACGCCGCGGGGGCACTACAATATTATTAATATTAACCAAAAATATTCTTAAAATTAATCAAAAATATTCGTAAAATTAAACAGATCAATTATAAGGCTTAAAAGTACCAAGTTACGGTTTTGACTGTTGCTACTTTGCTATTCTTTTCTATTTTTGTTATTTTTAAGCCAGCTATCTATAGATCATTTGCAACGGTCTGGCGATAACTCAACGAATTCTTATGTAATATATTAATATTTAATAAAAATACTGCTACTCGTCAATTTTTCTGAAAAATAACTAAATATAACTATGGATTTGTAGCGCCATCTATATCGCTACATGGTAAACTACATCGTAGTGTACGCAACAGACCAACAGATGGCAGAAACAAGTCCTAGATCGCGCTTACGAAGTTATCACGGAGTTTGAACATAAGTAATAGAACCGATGACTATCCATCGGTCCTCGGACCCCGAGCCAAAGGTCGCTCGGCGTGGAAGATCTTCCCTTTTTGGTGGAGATACCACACCTATCTCCACAGTGGTGACCCCGACGTGATCCAGCCGTCCACAGCTACGGAACAGCTGCCGAAGCCCGACGACTGGAGTTTCCTGAACACGCACAACCTTCTTCAACAATCAAGCCGATCTAGCTACGCATCATCTCGTCTACCTCTCATCCTCCCAGCTTCTATCAGCCATGCAGAAGCAGCAGCAGCAGCATCCATCAGCCAGCAGCCTCCGCAGTTCCATCACAGCCGCTACTGTCAGCTTTCTGGACCTGCAGGCTACCGCGACATCTTCATCGTTGCATCCATCACATGAATCACAGCACCTGTCTCGACTCACCGCAGACCCGCCAGATTCACGCCTCCTGGATTGCAGCCACTACAAGCGCATCTCGTTCCGTCTCGACTCACCGTAGACAATGAACGCCTCGCTCGCATCGCATCCTGCCCACCGCGTCTCGACTCACCGTAGACAATGGGCAACACTACTGGCACTACTTGGACATCATCGACGCTGCTATCGACGGATCGACCTCCGGTCTGGAAAGGGAGTGATGTAGCGCCATCTATATCGCTACATGGTAAACTACATCGTAGTGTACGCAACAGACCAACAGATGGCAGAAACAAGTCCTAGATCGCGCTTACGAAGTTATCACGGAGTTTGAACATAAGTAATAGAACCGATGACTATCCATCTGTCCTCGGACCCCGAGCCAAAGGTCGCTCGGCGTGGAAGATCTTCCCTTTTCGTAGGAGATACCACACCTATCTCCACAGATTCAAATTATTCTGTTCAAAAATAATCTGTCAATAAAATCAATTATAGGTACTTTTAACTTTTTTATGTTAATAGTTGTCTATAGAATAGTGCAAAAATACACCAACCGATCTAGAACTGTAATACCTAAAGAATGAAGAGAGTTTGTAGACTATTCCATTTCGTTCCTAGAGACAATATACGTAACTTTTTATCTTGTTTACTTGGCTTTGCAATAAAGTCTTTCTAACAATGTAGGTAAATGTAAATGTATCGTAACACACCTACGTAAACATATCTAGATGTTTTTTTTTATTTCCCGTGGTTGTAAGGATAAGCTTTTTGTCCTAGAAAACTAGATTTATGATAAAATTATGTATTTAGTACAGAAAACTTTTTTTTTCTCTAGCCTAAATCGACCCACTGCTAGACAAAGGCCACTCCCAAACCCACAAAACTTACGAAACAATTAATCATGAAGAAAATTTAGTATGTATTTGCAATAATTACAAAGTATATTATATACATTAAATACTCCAGCTGATTACAGATTGTTTTAAGCTGATACGTCTCGCTCTAGCGGGAAATTCAATTTTTTTAAAGTTTTTTTATTTAAAGAATTTAAAAGATATAATAGTTCAGCCACAATAAAAAAAAACCTTAAAAAAATTGAATTTCCTGCTAGAGCGAGACGTATCACCTTAATATATATTATCCAATAATCCAAAATAGTGACAAAAACTACCCTAATACTATGTTCTTACATAAAAGTTTCATCAAAATCAGCTAAGCTGTTCGGTGTGAATACAAAATATTAAATTATCAAAATAAGAAAAAATGTGATTTTTCGATAAGCAAATTGTTTCAAAATCCATTTGCTTTATCCATTACAAAAAATCCAAAAATAATTATAAAAAAATAATATTTGTCAAATAAAAACCGACTCAATGGTAATCCTGAAAAAGGACCAATATGTAATGACAAAATGCTCTTTTCACCGAAGCTTTCCAATAACGCTAAGCCTAATTGCTTTCCTCACATAAAAATAATTATTTTCGCCCAACAGCTTACCTTACCCTAAAGTTTCACAAAGTGAATTTCAACCTTAGTTGGTTGTGTTAGAGTTCAATGTGGTATGTTTAGTAGTGTTTATTAAAGAACTTGCTATGGCCGGCCGACTGGGTAACTAAACTAAGTCTGACAGTTGTCTGAAATGTTTCGCCACTGATAACAACTAGGTACTAAAAAAATAAATGAATGAATTGAAAAAAGTCAAATTCAACCTTAAAAGGTTGTGTTAGAGTTAAAAGTGGTATGTTTAGTAGTGTTTGCAACTAAACTAACGGCTGGTTTCTGGAAACCCAAATCACGATTGATCCGAGTTTGACACATAGTAATTATTAGATTTTTTCGTTGATCATCGTTCGAGAAACCGGCCGTAAGTGTGACAGTTGTATGAAATGTTTTACCACAGATAACCACAACTAAAAAACAGCCAAGCGCGAGTCTGATTAATGACTGTAAAAAATAACGTTATTGAATAATGCTTTTTCAAATATTTATTCTATTTTGTTGTTGTATTTGTTGTTACAACGACAACAGAAATATATTTGTGAAATTTCAAACCTCAAACTATCAAAGTATATGACAGCCTGGTAACAGACAGACAGAAAGACACCGGAGTCTTAGTTATAAAGTCACATAATATATTCACACATCTATCCGTCCTTCCATACAAACTTTCGAATTTATAACGGTACCTAGTAGGATAACGATTCCTTGTTGACTTACTACCCATTCGCACCAAACGTTTTGGTTCCACCTTCTTAATGCGAACTGCCAAAGAATGGAATACGCTGCCTGCGTCTGTTTTTCCCGATCATTACAACCTAGATCAATTCAAGGCCAATATAAATAGGTGTCTTCTAGACCATCCTGCTCCATCGTCGGCTTCATCGGCGCTTTCCATTAAGCGAGATTGAAGCCAAAGGATGGTCTATAGATTATAAAAAAAAAAAACCTTCATAGCTGTGAAACAAAAATACACCGCTAAGTTTTCTATGAAAATTTACGACTTTCGCGATTGTGAACAATGATGGTGGTCGTAAAAAGAACATTATTGTGTATTGACCAAAACTCGAGGCATACTCATAAAAATAACTTAGGAAATGATAAATACCTAAGATAGACCACAAATACTTATTTTTTTCACCTTAAGAATGTAAAGGTTTTATAAATAAATAAAATGAATTCATGAACATTTCAGACATCACACTCTAGTTCCAAACTAAGCAAAGCTTGTAGTATTGGAACTAGACTGCTGATAGAATACTTACACCTACATTTTTAAATAAATACATAGCAATATAGACACAACAAATATTTATGTCCATCATACAAACATTTTCTCTGGGTGGAAATCGAACCCACGACACACAGCATTGGAGGCAGGTCTACTATCAACTGAGCTGTGACGCCTGTTATATACTGCCCATATTTCACTCATAGCATTCTAGTCTCAAACATATCAAAGCTTGTAGCTACTATGGAAACTAAATTACTGATAAAATCTCAAACTTATCAAAGCTTGTAACTACTATGGAAACTAAATTACTGATAAAATAAATGTATTTTTAACCACTTTTTGTATTTTAACAGGTAGTAGCAACATACGTGGCTGCAAACTCCTCGCTACAGTTTATAGAAAATAGACCGATCCACTGGGCGGGAGGGAGAACCGACCCTCCTCTGGACACCCCGCAGTGTGGCTTCGACGGCTCGCTGTGCCCTGACAACTGTAAGTGACGTTATAAGTTAACGAGTAATGTATATCTAGGCATTTGAAAATGACGCTATACTGAACTTTATTTTAAAACCAACTTGAGCTACTTGTATGGTGTGTTAAAGATTTTTATAATTACTGTAAGCCAAAAGTTTACCAAAAGTTTCAAAGATTTTTCAAACTAAGCCTAAACTTGTGTGTAGACAAGTGGTTAGTCTCGACTGCTGTTAAGTTACATTCATAAATTACATAAATTATTCTTATTCTTATTCTTTTTAGATACTTTATAATTTAAATATTAATATGGATGCAAAAAATAACACCATATATGTATAAAAATCGTGACACCGTGGCTGCCTGAAGACGGAAGGCGGCGTTGGGACCGACCAAGAAGGCGATGGCGGGACGACCTCGATGCTTTCGAGAGGGACTGGTGGACGAAAGCGGAAAGCAGGGATGAGTGAAAGGATTTGGGGGAGACCTTTGCCCAGCAGTGGGACGAGATAGGTTAGGAAAAAAAATGAATAAAAATATAAGCGGCATTCAACTCTTAAATATGAATCCGACTTGACTTTGTACGTTTTAAAAAAATATGCAGTTTAGTACATTACTTAAAAAATATCATTTTCATAAAAGTTTTAGTATTGAAGGTTATTGCTTTCAAGTATCTAAAAGTTTAATTAAAAGAATTACTCTTAAGTACAACGGTGTCGGAAATATAAGCAGCACTCTCTTTAAGTGAACCCTCAGGAGATAAGAAAACGCTTTGCGACACTCCTCACTTAACATTATTGTGATCTTTTTTGGAAACAAGAAACAAAACGACAAAGTTCACTTTTATGTAAAGCTCGTAAGCCTTGTCTAGCTTTTTTTAGATTCTTTTAGACCTAATAAGACCTAGATTTCGAAGTTCTGTATCCAAAGGGTAAAATAGGCCTGATTATTATTAGTTAAGAAACAAACTTACGACTATACAGTATTTACAAAATGTACATTGGCATATAAATACAAAAGAAACAGTTGAGCTATCTACAGATCGTTGCAAACGATCTATAGATAGTTCAACTGATTCAAATCAGTACCAATCGGAAGCGTACCCAAAATACTGGCTGCATTAGTTAAGTATATGTTTTGTTTTTATATGTTAATCCGTTTTTGACTATCTGTTTTGTTATTAAGTTTATTTCATTTCCCTTTGAGAGCTGTAGATTTTGTTACACAATAAATAAAGACTCTGCTTTCATCTGAATGTCTCTCCGTATATCACTAGACTGTATATAAACGTTATAGCTAGAGAGTATTTATGTTTCCGTTATAACGAGATGTACTTAAAAACAAAATAAAATAAATATTTAAGGGAGCTTATAAAAAAACGTTATTATACAGAACACTTATGCGCAAGTCCGACTCAAACTTAGCCAGTTATAGTCCTAAAAAAACCTTTATTCCATAAACGAATCACATTGTGATCATAAATTTGTTTCTGGAAATTGTCTGGATGTGCCTTTGTTTACTCTCCTTAGACATTACTACAACTGGCTAATCTTTCCAACACGATGCTACATCAAAATACAGTTGTAGCATCGACACGATAAGAAGAAGACTACAAAGTATTTTAAATAAATAAATAAATAATCTTGTATATTTCACACATCACACTCTAGTCCCAAACTAAGCAGAGCTTGTACTATGGGATTGCATATATACTTTGCAAATACATACATATAATACATAGTAACACCCAGACACAGAACAAATATTTATGTTCATCACACAAACATTTGCTCTGGGTGGGAATAACCCACGGCCCACAACATAGAAGGCAGAGCTACTACCAACTGATCTGTGATGCCTGTCAATTTTAATAGGCAAAAAGATATTTAATGTATAATGTATACCGAGCTTGAAGATGAAAAACCAGATTACTAGATTACAGAATAATTATCGTAATAATTATCTTATTTTCTTAAATCCCCTCGGACTAATAGGCGTTGGAAATCTGAGATCCCCATTATCTCAGTTTACAGCAATTTGCTCAAGGGATTTGTTAATTATGCAGCTTTTATTTTTAAATACTTGGGTATAAATAAAATAATGTTTTTTAACGGCTACAAGTACGGGATAACATTTCAGCTTGTTTTAAGATGGCCTATTTGACTCTACCTTGAGTTTTCAGCATGTTTTATGGCCTATTTAATAAACTTTACTACTTTACTGATGATGGAAGAACTAGTTCTAACAAGTTTTTAAAGACCGCTTTTTTTTTCTAAAGCTTATGTAAGAAACGTACTTCGAAAAGAAAAGTAATAAAATAATGCTGGACAATCCACACAACATCATCTAGCCCCAAGCTAAGCAGAGCTTGTGTGCTATTTATTTTTAACTTGTTTGTTGTCCGTTTTGTCTAATGGTATAAAATATAAATAAATTATATTCTGTAAGGATGGTACTTTCACGAAGCAGCCAGACAGAATAGTTATTTCACAAAAACCTACACTTAGAGATTGTTTTTATTACATTTGATGTGATTACATTTGACATAACAGTAAAAACATGACGCAAAAGTCTAAATCGGGTTGCCCTATCGTACAAAGTGGTATTAATGTGCTATACCTAGCAAAAGTAGGCACGATAAGTGATTGGCATTCTTTCTTTTACGGCCCATAAACTGGCAATAAAACCCGTTGAATGGCTCTTAGTGCTCTCATCGATGTATTCAAAATGTCATTAGGGAAATCAGTATAGTGTAACGCCATTTAAATTCTTGTTACGTAGCCTACATTTTACACCTAACGCGAGTCAGCGCGATACATGCTGTTTTATGACATGTAGGAATGTAGTATCTGTCGCGACTTCAACTGAAATAAGTTCTTTCGATTTTCAATTGTTTTTTCTGTGTTAAAACAACCTGTTCTTTATCAGAATTTAGGTTAATTTTCAACACAAAGCTTTTTTAATAACGAAAGCCCTGACAATAGTATCCGCATGTTAAACTTCCGAACTAAAAAATTTAAATTTTTTAGCGCACCAATCTATGCCCCATTCTGAACCCTTTTAAGGTACCATTAATCCATACAAATATAGCTATTTCATTACGGGTTCAAATCAAGTCGTACAGAAATTGTATTTACTCAATTTTACTAAACGGTGAATAAAAACAAACTTCCTCATAGTAAATGCTAAGCGAGTTTTCATATTTGAATAATTTTCATTCATAAAACAAATGGTAAACCTCAATTCAAACAAATCACAAGTTTTGACAACGAAACGCAGCTTATGAATAAATTAAATATTCATGGACATTAAAATTTTCACACAGTCCGGCCCGAGCCGAGCAATATATTATGTAGCTTTTAAGTCAAAATATAAAAGAAAAACATAATTGTATATTTTACTTAAAAGGTAATTAACCATTTATTACTATGAATGCAAGATATCAAGATAGTCAATAATCTTGATAGATTTACATAAAAATCAAGGAACTTTAGTTAAAAAACTACACAGATTTTAGTTCAAAATATTATTATAAATGTACAATTTGAAAACAATCAAGAAATATCATAATAAATAATTCTCAAAAACAAGAAGTTGTGAAGTGTGTCAATAAAACGAAATTCATCTGAAATACTGAAATCGTTATTTAAGAATCAAACAGCCTCAAGCAAAATTCCGATATTAAATACAAGATAGGATCTTAGCTAAAGATAAATAAAACTGTATTTGAAATATTTTATTTATTTATTTGGGACAAAAACAGTAAATACATTATGTGATAAATCAGATAGTAGATATATAAAGTTAGAAGGAATAGTCATCATAATCATCATCGACCTATATTAGTCCACTGTTGGACGTAGGTCTCTCCCAAGACGCGCCGCTGAGCCCGGTCTTCGGCTCTTCTCATCCAGTGTTTGCCAGCTACACTCCGCACGCTGCTGAGTGTAGCTGAAGGAATAGTAAATGAACAATATCCAGAGCTCACAAATAGATACACAAAAGTATGTTTATACTACACCTGCTCGGAAAGTACCTTGATACTTTATCAAATTTACGGTAGAAAGTACGTCATTGCATATCGAACAAATATGCGGCGAGAAAACGCATCTGAGCGGGAGAGAAAAGTGTATGAAAATCCATTTCTTACGTGGTTTTTCTTTTTTAATTTTGGGTAAGACTATGCGCTGGTAACCTAAATATCAAAAGCCAAAAAGTTTTTACAGTGAGTTTTTATCTCCAAGTTCGCAAAATGACACTGGCCACTAGCTGTGTGTTGGATGGTGTCAAACAATTTGAAAAAAGAACATGTGAAAATTTTAGTTTTTTATTTTCGTCGTAGGTGTAGTATATAAAGCACTATGTATCACTCAAGAGAAAGTGCGATTCCCGATCTCGGGTGTTTTAAAGCCCTCGCCTGCGGCTCGGGCTTCAAACGACACCCTCGACGGTAATCGGTCACTTTCTCCTCTCGGTGAACAATGTACTATTGTTGTGTCTGGATATTTTCAAGTAAAGAAATTATTGAAACTTTCGCGATCAGAACTGAGATAAATCATATGGCTTCTTTTCGTGTACCTTATTGTTATTTTTGACGTTTCGGCTACGTTGCAATAGCGAAACATAATAAAATACGCTATAATAACCTTTTAAATAAACTCTTTTTGAAATATGGCTTGCTTAGGCAATGCTGCCCTTATTTTAATTTAATAATATTAATAATTTTATTTATTTCACCAACATGATAAAATTAAATAGGTACCGTTTTGCCTTATATACTAACGTGTAAGTATATATAATATCTAATATAATATCTAATTTTATCAGATATTTTATAAGAGTTAGTAAGTTAATAGGACTACGCATACCAAATTTTAACTCTAATACCTAACAATTATGTATCAAATAAGTTTGGTACATAATAAGTAATTTTTATTTCAGGAAAAATTCTTATACATCTTTCTCTAGCTTATTTTGTTGTGAACTCTATTAAATTGTGAGGTAATCCCTCTTCGCTTATTTTATTTAGCGTAAAATTAACTTCTAAGAGTGTTTGGCTATAATTTGCTTTTCGTGCTTCCTAAGTAAATAGGTTTTTGTTTGCAGATAATTTTGTTCCAAGAGTTTAAATACTTACATTGTAGCTCGAAGGGAATTTTTGTTCAAACGATTCCGATACGATCCCGATATATCTTGATTGTAGATTTTTGTACTTCCGATACCGATACGATTCCGATATATCTTGATTGAAGTTCATATATTCACGGACAATTCACACATAACTCTAGTCCCAAACTAAGCAGAGCTTGTACTATGGGCCACAAATAGCTGTTAGATTACTTATATACATTTTTTTAAATACATACATAGAAGGCATAGAACCATTCTTCTTAATAAATAGGACATTGTACATGGTCCTTCTCGATGACCTTATTTCAAAGTTATTTATTAAATCTACAAATGAAGTATTTGATACATTAAAAAATACATGCAACAACAAAAAATACATGCATTAACAAAATGCAATATTTTTAAGTGTTTTCTCGTTCAACTTTCGGAGAAAAAAATTCTTGTTTCGGTTTCATAAATTTACGTAAAGTACTAGTAAAGTAGGCTGGGCTAATATAATAAGATAGTTGAGCTATCTATAGATTGTTTGCAACGGTCTGTAGATAGCTCAACTTTTTTTTTATATTATATCAGTAACTGTTTCTTATGTATTATATATAACTATGTAAATTTTGTACTATTGTAATAGTCGCAAGTTTGTTTGTAAATAAAATTTTATTTTAGATATTGATAAAATATCATATAAGCACATGACCTAACCCAATCTAGTCCATAACTAAACTAAGTTTGTATTTGTATAGTATGGGAACTAGATTGCTGAAATAACATTACTAATTAGTACAACTAATTAATAATAAAACGCAGGCTTACACATGGCAAGTAATTGAATTTAGCTATAACACCTTCTCGATTCAATTTATTACAAACAATTTTACAATTGTCTTTGAAATACAAAATAATTAAAAACATTAATAATAATACTTCATAATTATTCAAAATGTCAATCCTTAAAATGTGAATAGTTGATTCGCTTATAATTAAAAAAGTCATCAATTGAGGAACGATTCCTTCAGCAACAGTCGTTTTAAATCCGACTTGAATGTATTTATGTTATATACGATATTGAGACAGGTGTGCCATAGGGCGGTATCCTGTCTCCACTGCTCTTTTCCGTTTATTTATGTCATTACTTCTAAACATGCCACACCATGTATTAGCCCGAGAATACTACTAGACAATGCTTTTAGCATTAAGTCCTCCTAGCATTAAGAATTTGTGTGAAATTTTAAATAAATATTTTCATTGTTATAATATTTTTTATATTCTGGACCTATCACACATCGCGCACTAGTCCCAAACTAAGCAAACTTTGTATTATTGGTACCGGATAGAATACTTATATATATTTTAGTAAATACATTCATAGAATACATAGAATAACATCCAGACAGAATAAATATTTGGGTAGCAGCACTCAGAAACAGAACAAATATTTGTGTTTATCGCGCACATTTGCTCTGGGTAGGAATCCACAGTATGAAAGGCAGACTTACTACCAACTGAGCTGAGACGCCTATTTATGTTTTTTTTATATAGTCTACCCGTGTAAAGTCGGGACGCGCCACTAATGTTAATATATTTTTATATCCAGAGCTATAATATATATTTTGTTGCAGCGCTACCAGTGTACGCGATACTTAGTATTATACTAAGTTCAGTTGTCGTCGTCCTGGCTGTACTATCAGTGTTCATTTATAGGTAAGAACAGTAATTTATCGAATAAAATAATTTATGATATTTAATAATTACAGTAAATACATAAAAATATATGAAATATGCTTAAAAGCTTATATCTTATTCTATACTAATGAGTCATGTCTTAAATCTTTCATTAGGCTTTAAATTAGTAATTTTGCTACTATGTTCCGAAGAGTAGGTACTTACTCTTCGGAACATAGTAGCCAAAGTACCTATCGCAATAACAATATCTATCGATTAAATAAATCGATTTAATTTAATTATAGTTACTAATTTTTATCGATAGTTACGAATGACTATTTTTAATAGGCTGTCCTCAGCATGCACATTTACACATGATTGTCTCCAGACACTACAAACTAGAAGCTGAAATAGCCATGATGACCTGGAGAGTCAGCTGGACTGACGTCCTGCAACCTGGAGGAAGGCTGAGAGGAAGCTTGCATTCGCTGGCGAGAAGGTACAGCACCGGGGTAAGTTTTTTACACCTGGAAATGCTTGTTTTTGGATCGACACCACCGATTTCGACAATAAGTTAGGCTAATAGGGTATTGTTAGGTATTCTACGTTTAAAAAATATCAAAAAACGTATACACTTACTAGAAATGTACTTATGGACTCGGGACCTTGGAGCGATCTAATGGATTTACCTTCTGACGCAATAACTTGGCTAGGGAATCTAAATGTTGACCTGTGATAGTTTTGTGATAATTTTTTTGGTCTCCTGCTTATATAATTTAGTTTTATTTTGACTGATTAATTTCTATTTTATGACAATTCAATTTTGTATGTAAGAATTTTATTTTATTTAGTTAAGCCATAAGTTGACAGATTTTATATGTATAATTATTTTATTTGTTTTGTTGCGCCTGTTTAAATTATGTCATACGATTAAATAATAATAAATAGAAATGTACTTATAGGTTATCAAATGCCTATAGGTTATTTTTCTATGAGCAATCTAATTTCCATATTACAAGCTTTGCTTAGTTTGGGACTAGAGCGCGATGTGCGAAATGTCCGCGAATATTTATCAAAAGAAAAATTTGAAGAAAAGTGAAAATATATGATATTAAACAACAAAATATTAATAACTTTTTTACAAAACTATACTAGTACCCGATTTACAATGATTCCCAAAATAACTAGGTATATCATAATACAAACAATTTAGCCAAACTGTGTTCAAATGATCTAACATTGTAATAATACGAATAATAATACATTTACTAGTCTATTATTGTTCTACTGTTTGGGACTTTGCATATTCAACAGCGATAAATAAGCAAACAGGGTTGAAATAACATTTGTGAGGTTTTTTGGGTAATTTGGAAGTAGCTTTAATAAACTAAAACCCGAGCAAAATTAGCATTTTCCTTTTCCATGTTATTTTTACAACTGTAGCTCTACCACGAGTTTTTACTATACTATATATACTATACTCGCTAGCGTCTGTAGTTATAAATGTATGAAGATTTGTACAGCGCCTCTAGCGGATAGTTGGGTACTAAAATTCGTAATACTAATATTTACGTAACTACTGTACTAAAGTCAGGCGATTTTACTGTGACAACTCATGGTAGAGGTACAGTACAACCCTTTGTGAAAGGCAACCACAGGTGTACACGACCTAATTTTATAACTCATGTTAATGTTACAGAAATATTTCACTTGGTTTAATACTTTTTCATATAGTAAAGTAAAAATATATTGTGTAAGTATATTATTACGTGTGAAAATGCCGTTGGTGTAAATTAAAAAAAAAAAAAAAATGTTTTATTGACAAATAAATGTTTACACAGTACGAGTTGAATCCAAAGGCTCCTGAGCTTGTTAAAAAACTGTGTTACAGGAGTCAGAAATGGTTGAATATCTCGCAACTGTTATATAATTTGATGACCTGGATAAATAAATAAATAATGCTGGACAATCCACACAACATCTAGCCCCAAGCTAAGCAGAGCTTGTGTTATGGGTACTAGAAGACTTACATAATACAATGCATTACATAGATAGATATTTTTATTTTACATATAAAATGCCTAGAACACCCGGAATGAATATTTTCAGATCGTACAAACATTTATCTCAAGGCAAGTAATGAATACATCAAATTGAATAGATGAATGGGTCAAATTAAATAGATGAATAGATCAAATTGAATAGATGAATAATAGAAATTGAGAGAACTGGATATGTCTTTATCCAGGTCAATTTCTACCTGCTGGGAACTAATTGGTAACAATACGGTAGACAATTCTGCCAATATCAAGTGTCTGAAAATAATTCTCAATCAAATCAATCAATCGTCAAGTCGGCTTTCTTTTGTTTTAAAAGAAAATAATGGAATTTATTTCCTTTAAAACCTATAGAAAACGATTTCCATTAAATTCCGATATCAATTAATACGCTTTCATTTCAACGATTTATACATTTCGCTACGACCTCAAGTACCTATTGTTGGATAAAATCCTTCAAAATTAGACAGCAAAACTCATCATAGCATTAGAATAACAATTAAAATCTACAATTCATCAACAAATGTTATTACTTTATAAGCTATTGCATAGCTACTATCGCGGGCGTTTGCGCGTGGAGACCGAATCCAGAAATTCCGTAACGAAAAAACCTAACGTAAATAACCTAACGCAGCGCATGCGTAATCCAGCAAAAAATGCTATGCAATAGCTTTACTACGGCAGTCCCTGAGTGCCACACGTCTTTTTTTTACTATTTGTTTGAATGTGTTGTACCTGTGTTGTGTGTCAAATAAATATATCTGTCTCTCTATCTGTCAAATGACAGAACTTGATTCAAATAACATGACGTTATTGTCCAAGAAGAGATATATTACAGTAGTTTGCAAAAATAACATTTTCCAAAGTTCTAATAAGCTCATTATCCAATAAATATATTATATGTATATCTCTCTCAAAAGACAAAACTCGAATCAAAAAATAATGTTATTGTACAAGAAGAGATATATTACAGTAGTTTGCAAAAATAACACTTTCCAAAGTCACGAGCAATCCTAATAAAACCATTACCCGTATATCCGTACCCTTTTCAATACAAAACATTACTATTGCGCCCCATATTTATTTAGTTTTTTTCCGATTCATTTAACCCCTATTCTTTGGGGATTGGAATAAATAGACTTTTTTTAAGAGAGAACAGGTACATATACATAATACATAATTAATTCATATACATAACTAGCTGACCCGGCAAACTCTGTTCCGTCAGGCAATAAATAAGCAGATTTTTTATTTATTTATTAGAAGATATATAGATTACATTCATTTATTACAAAAAATGTGATAAATGAAGAACCACTCGACAGATTATAAGCAAACTTCACATAAACCATCTGCTAGTTAGTCCAAATAAAGCCTGGATTGGTTTGGATAGGTGAGCCCGTTCTTGCGTTATAAAATAACAACGAAAAGTGGCATTGATTTTAATACCAGGCCGTAAGTTTCTTGCCCGTTCTTCTAGGCTCTGGTCGCGTGGAACTGGCACCTAGAATCACCTAGTATGTAAGACGATTCTAAATGATCTTTGTGATTTTATTGAATAAAGAAATATTTGACTTTGACTTTGAATATTACAATGTTACATGTTTTATCCTAAGCAGTATTTTGTTGACTAAAAATTAATTAATTTTATTCAAGAGTCGGAAATCGGAAACGTAAAGGGAAAACCCCTTTCAAATAATGGGTCAAAGGCAGATGAAATTCAATATTCTTTACAGAATCCCTCTCAATTATTTTGGAAAGTTACAAATTGTTTCTGTAAATTCGTATAATTTAAATTAATAGGAAACCGTTTGATATAAAAGAACACGCCACTTACTAAATATTTATAAAATGTAATAAAAATAATATTTAATGACAACGCCATTTAGTCTCAAACTAAGCAAAGCTTGTATACTACGTAATCTAGATTGCTGATAGAATATTACCCTTGCCGTACCCGCTTATCAAATTTATGTATTTCATTAGGTATTTTCGTTAAATAAGAAATTAAAGAAAATAACCTTAAATAGTAACCTTCATAAACAAACTACACGTCCGAATAATCACAAGGATTTTATTTTTAATCGTTTTACTCTAGGTCATAGAATATGAAACATTTCTATTACCTAGTAACCGTGATTTTAGGTACCAGTTTCTCACGACCAGAAAACTGATAAGAAAAATATAATAGTAATCGATTCAAATCTAAACATGTATTATTATTTATTTTTTAAATCTCGTCCAAGGAGGAGTATGTTTACCTCGGGCAGATTCTGCGGTTAGGTAGACACAACTTCGAGAGAGAGCTAGACCGGAGAATTCAGCTCGGCTGGGCTGCGTTTGGGAAACTTCGTCAAGTCTTCTCGTCATCCATCCCTCAATGTCTGAAAACGAAAGTTTTCAACCAGTGCGTCCTACCCGTTATGACCTATGCTTCTGAAACGTGGACACTGACAGTGGGGTTGGTCCACAAGCTGAAAGTCGCTCAGCGCGCTATGGAGAGAGCTATGCTCGGAATTTCTTTGCGAGACAGAATCCGCAACGAAGTCATTCGTCAGAAAACCAAAGTATTCGACATAGCTCAAAGAATTAGCAAGCTGAAGTGGCAGTGGGCCGGCCATGTTTGCCGAAGAACCGACAACCGTTGGAGCAAACGGATACTGGAGTGGAGACCGCGTTTAGGAAAGCTTAGTGTAGGACGCCCTCCGGCGAGATGGAGCGACGATCTGCGGAGTGTAGCTGGCAAACACTGGATGAGAGGAGCCGAAGACCGGGCTCAGTGGCGCGTCTTGGGAGAGACCTACGTCCAGCAGTGGACTAATATAGGTCGATGATGATGATGATGATGAAATCTCGTCCTAATTTGGACATTTCTGCCAGCGTCACGTCATAATAGATTTGCAAAAAAGAGTCGGAATAAAAAAACATTTATTATACAAATCAGTATATAATATATGTACTCTGTGATTTGCGCTAAGGCTTCTTACAAACTATGTTATTCATTATTATAATATTAAACTAATGACTAACAGCTAATTAACTTTCAGACTACATTTTCTGATGAAGCGACTTCCTTGGCCGGTGATCGCCAGGTGTACACTCCATGTGGCTTCTACAAGGGCTGCCGAGTTGCCATCAAGGCTGTTGACAAACAACGCATAGACCTCACAAGACCGCTGCTGTTAGAGCTGAAGAAGATGAAGGATATAGAGCATGACCATCTGGCGAGGTAGGGATGATCATCAAGTCAAGTCAAAGTCAAAGTCAAAGTCAAAGTCAAAGTCAAAGTCAAAGTCAAAGTCAAAGTCAAAGTCAAAGTCAAAGTCAAAGTCCAAAAGTCAAAGTCAAGTCAAATATTTCTTTATTCAATAAAATCACAAGGATCATTTAGAATCGTCTTACATACTAGGTGATTCTAGATGCCAGTTCCACGCGACCAATCAAGCTTAAATGAGCTTAGAAGAGCAGCACTTGGATATGGGGGTTTAAAGATATTAATTATATTAAGTGTAGCTGGCAAAAAAAACACTGGATGGGAAGAGCCGAAGACCGGGCTCAGTGGTGCGTCTTGGGAGAGACCTACGTCCAGCAGTAGACTGATATGGGTTGATGATGGTGTAATCATGAACAATTGAATTAAATTAATGTTCAATAAGCATTCATACAATTAAAAAAAAAGTTTATCATACATACATTTTAACAGTGATTTTCCCTATATATAAATATGATGCTTTAACAATTTTATTAAATAGAGAGTGGAAGAGTTTGGGGGAGGCCTTTGCCAAGCAGGGGGACGCCACAGACGAGAGAATATTCAGTCATCATCATTATCTATAGGCCTTTATTCACAAACAAACTTACGACTATACAGTATTTACAAAATGTACATTGTCATATAAAATACATAAGAAACAGTTGAGCTATCTACAGACCGTTGCAAACGATCTATAGATAGTTCAACTGATCTATAGGTGTTTTCAGTTTTCAGTATCATGTGTGTTTTTGTAGATTTTACGGCGCATGCGTCGATCCTCCTCATTGCTGCTTACTGACAGAATACTGCCCCAAAGGATCACTACAGGACATCTTAGAAAACGAGTCGATCAAGCTGGACTGGATGTTCAAAGTCAGCCTTATGCATGATATAGTTAAGGTTAGTTTTTCTTTAACATACAATTTTTTTTAAGCTATTGCATATCTACAGAAAATGCTTTTTAGCATTAAGCTCGCCTCTGTACATTTGTTTTATTATGTGCAATAAAGAATTTTCAAATCAAATCAAATCAAATATCTTCTAACGCGGGTTTTGAGCGTAGAGATCCAATCTAGAAAATTCCGTAACGAAAATAACCTAAAACTGCGCATGCGTAATGTAAAAAATGCTACGCAATAGCTTTACCGCGGCAGTCCCCGAGTGCCACACGTCTTTTTTTTATTTTATAGGTAAAGCTCAAGATTGCTTGACCGCAATCTCACCTGATGTTCACATAATCTGAGCTTTACTTTACCTGCGAGCTCCTTTTTCGAAAAGGATTTTAGTAAATAGTTGTCTTTCTAGAAATGATGTTACTCAAATTAACATAATATACCAACATTGTTATGGGTTTACTTATTTGATATTGAGGGATCTTGAATAGCAATATTGCATTATGTACCGTCATCGGGTGCCTTTTTGAGTTTAGTCAAAAAGCCGATACTTTTCTTCGACTTGTTGTCAATTAGAACTCAACATAACAAGTTGTTTATAAGTAGACCTTTAAAAATTACAAACAAAAAGATGAAGAGGCAAGAAGAAGAAGCAGTCAGTGTATTTTTTTTAATAATGCGTAGACGACCTTGAGAGAAATACAAAGATTTATATACCGTGACACAGAAAATTCATTGATTGTATAAGTTTGCTATTTTTTATTACTTCATAAAACGAACTTCCTTTCCTTCTGTAATTACATCACTAAATGGGTCTGGACAATATTAATCAAGGCGAAATCAGCTGGCTTTCATCTAGGCTTTATCGTCTAGAAACGATTGCGTAACGTAAGGCCCTTCCACACGATCAGTTTCGGCAACATTAATCTTTGTAAACAACATATTGCTAAATGTTCGAATTAGTCAAAAAACTAATAAGGGAATCTATTTCAACCACGTTAATAGTTTTAGGAAGAAAATTGAAAATATCAATTAATCAACTAAATTGATATATCAAAAATGTGTGCTTGATTGCTGATAAAATACTAAAATATATATGTATATATTACGATAATTTCATAAAGTTTGATTGTCAAAAAAATATAATTATGTAATTCGGTGATCTGAATAAGCTTTCATTAGTTGAGGACTCAGAATCAAATGAATTTAAATAAATTCAGTAAAATCACAGAGATAAATATAATCGTTTAGTCCTAGTATAAGTACATCGCTATGTGAAATGTCCATTAATGTAATATATTTATAAACATTTCGTATAACACCAACTTGTTCCAAAACTAAGCTAGATCATTATATTGCTGATAAAATGACAATACGATAAAAAAAAACATTATTACCATCGTGTTTGGAAATTGCTTCATAAAACCGGATGTTTCCGCTTCCGTTAAATTACTGTTAATATGTGTTTTACATCACATATTTCAATCATCAAAAGTAAATAGGTTTCAATTTACTCAAATTATATACAAACATGTGGAGAGACAAGTAAACTAATGGGACGGAAATCAAATGAATTTATTTGACTTACATGAAGAGACCGAGGAACTGTTGCAAAATAGTCTGGGGTGTTGATGTTGTATATTTTAGTTATAATGGTGTAGTTTAGGTCTATTTTTTTTCCAAAACCAGCAATGTAGATACTTTGTTTACTGTAATATATATAAAACGATTTCTATTAAAGTTGTAACTTCATTAAAAGATAGTAGAAAATAAAAGTTATTAGGCATTATATTCCGATAAAAAAAAACATGCTAAACATGTTTCACACAGGTGTTAGACAGGTGTCACAGCTCTGTTACTATTGCTTTGCTTTCGATGCCGTAGGTTCGATTCTCACCAAGAACAAAATGCAAAAATATGTTTGGTCTTTGTCAAAGTGTATTTAAGAACTAAGTTTAGGACTAGATGGTGTTAAATTTTGTATGTCGAAAATGGCTTAAAATTAATAAATAGTATTTTCAAAGTTAAAATACAAGCAAACTTAAAATCTATAGAATATTTATTCATCTTTGATAACAAAGGTTATCACATCTATAAAATACGAAGAACTTGAACCTACGGCTTCAATATATTGCCTTAGAAATCAATAACTTGATGTATGCCAGCTGACGGAAACTCGATACGAAGGGAATGGATTCTAGACAGTTTGATCTTGAAAAATAAAGGCTCTTACGAATTTGTCATTTATTCATTGAAAACAGATGATGCGTGACTTGGCTCACTTACGCTTCTTGAGTTTGGTGTAAATAGATTAATAATATTCACGGATATTTCAGATAATAAAACTCTTAACCCAGATTACATTTTTATTTTTACTGTGGGAACTTGGTTGCGGATAGAATACTTTTTTTAGTTATACATAGAATGTGTAACACTCATAGAAAAAAAATCAGTTTTCGTCGCACAAATGTAAAGATAAGATAAGATAAGATAAGATTTTTATTCATAATAATTATTATAGGTCAGTAAATGTAAGTGTAAATGTAATTAAACACAAATGTAACTTAACCATCCGAACCCATGGACATGGAAAATAATTAAGAAAGTAAAACTTTATGGTTGCACAAAAAAAAAGGTATTAAGCTAAATTGACACGTAATAAGGCAATTAAAAAATCTAAGGTTACTTTTATTTTGTTATTTTTTTTTCAACTAGCTATACAGCTCAAGCGTTTTATCCCCATCGAGACCAAATGCACAAGCTTTGCTTAGTTTGGGACTAGAGCGCGATGTGTTAAATGTATATGCGTTACTATATATTAAATTTAAATATAATTTTATTAAATTTTTTATATTTACAAATACAACATTTACATATTTTATTAAATATTTACATTTATTTACATTTTGTGCGTTCTACAGGGCATGCATTACCTCCACGGTACTGACATCAGGTCCCACGGATATCTCAAGTCCAGTAACTGCGTGGTGGACTCTCGCTTCGTGCTGAAAATAACAGACTTCGGACTGCACGCCTTGAGGACTGCGGAAAAAGATTCCAGAGCGCATAGTTATTGGACACGTAAGTTTAAAAAAGTTTTTTTTTTTTACAAGTTATAGGCAAGCGTTTGACCGCGATCTCACCTGATGTTAAGTGACGATGCGGTCTACGATGTAGCACACTTGCCTAGAAGATACCCATTCACTCGTCTCTTAAAAATATCCAAATTATAGGACTCAGGAAACACAGACAGTTATAAAAAATCTGATCTTGACAGGTATCACGGCTCAGTTGGTAGTAGCTCTGCCTTCTTCCAGGCTCTAGTCGCGTGGAACTGATTTAAAATAACCTAGTATAAGACCTAGTATAAGATTCTAAATGAACCTTGTGATTTTACTTTATAAAGTTATATTTGTTTTGTTAAAGTATTTTTTAGATAATCATAAAAAAAATGCTTTTAGTTTTACTTGTTGGCGTCGTTGAATTCAGTTTTCTTTATTAAAAAGATGAGAAGACGCATGCTCTTTAAATTGAAGCTAAGTTATGAAGAAAAAAATGGTTGTGAAATGAGCTCTATTGCTTTTCAAAGTTAATTAAAACACTAACGGCCGGTTTCTCGAACGATGATCAACGAAAAAATCAAATAATTACTATGTGTCAAACTCGGATCAATCGTGATTTGGGTTTCCAGAAACCGGCCGTAAGTTAAGTGCTTAGTATTTAACCCTTGGTCAGTTTTCATGTTTTGCCTATATTTTTACAAAATTAATTACATGTTTAGCTTCTAAATCATAGCTCAGACGTTGCAATAAATATTAATAGGTTTTGTCTACTGCAATAATATATTAGCAATAAAAACTATTTAAAATAATACAATGAGTGTTTTTATCACTATAAGCGATAATATATGGCAAAATAAATCTCTTACAATCTTTATATGGTGAAAAACATAAGATAAAAGAGGCACATTAAAATATATATTTACTGGTTGGTAATACTATTCTTTAAAAAATACATAGGTATTATGTAATATCTATCTATCTACATATTACTAAGATTACGTATGTTTTTCTTACATTGCAGTTTTTCATTGTAGCCTCTCAGAATGTTTGATAATCAAGCAGTAATGTACTGCAAATATGATTAACACTATTCATATAAAATATGTATAAAATTAATAATATATAAAAATTACAGATAAAATAAAAACCAAAGATAAAATAACAACCACAGATAAAATAAAACAGTAAATTATATTGTCAAAACTTTCGTAAGCGCGTTCATTCTGAAACTTTTTTGCTTCATTGCTTCGTAGACTTTGAAACTTTTTTATAGTCATAACAAGATAAGGGGTATTTTGTTAATACATTTTAATAGAACGTTACTAGCCATTCATCTGGAAACATATTTTAAAGGCATTTACCATCCAGTATAAGTGGATAATTTTTCTGTAAAATCACAATAATAATTTAGAATTTTGCTTTTTCATGTGATTCTAAATGTCTCTTCTTTGCGATCAGTACCTCTACCATGAGTTGTCACAGTAAAATCGCCTGACTTTACTACAGTAGTTACGTCAATATTAGTATGACGAATTTTAGTACCCAACTATCCGCTAGAGGCGCTGTACAAATCTTCATACATTTTTTTAACTACAGACGCTAGCGAGTATAGTAAATATAGTATAGTAAAAACTCATGGTAGACCTACAGAGCTGAGAAAGAATATGAGAATCGTAAAAGTAACTAAAATACACTGCGCGCTAACGCTGCAATGTTCGACAGTATAGCTGATGTTGACGCGCAGTGTATCTCAAATACGTCTGTTTCGATACGTTCACGCTTGTCATTTTTATTCGTGCTAGAAAAACAGGCAAGAAGTTACGGCCTAGTTCTTACCGAACCGTTTTCTTTAAGACATTTGATTCGCGAAATAAGAGTTTCAATATTATTATATATTTTTTTCGATGAACAAATTGATGCCGTATTTATTCAGAAATAAATAAACACCTTTTGTGAACTGTTTTTCGCTTGCCGTTCACTTTTGAAAGATCGGTTTTTATGGGTTTCGGAAAGTAGCGATAAAAATTTTCCTTCCTACGAAATGAATAAATCGTATTAGAAATCACGTTTTATTGGTATTGTGTTGACTAGTTTTTGATGACTCTTTGTGTTTTGGGGCGTCTAAACGGGCAATGTTTTGCGGCGATTTGTGGCTGCAATTATTGGCAAACATTGCCCAGCCATCAATAAAACGTTTTATGGCTGAGCAATCAATTTCAGGCAACATGTTGCAATATGGCTGCAATAGTATGGCCTTTGATTCAAAACCCTTTAATAAGCCACACAATCCAGCAACAATGACCGACGAAATGTCAAAAAATATGTGGCTATAATGCAGGGCCATCCTTAAAATATTGCATAGTGTGGCTGGTATTGGTAGCAATGTTGCCGGCCACAGTATTGCAGCCACAAATTGCCGTGAAGTGTGGCCCGTTTAGCCCTAGAAAGATAATCTACGTCAAAATGACTCCGGGTGTTTCGAAATATTTCTCTCACGTTCTAATTTGCGCGAATTCGGCGCAGTGCTTTACGGACATTTCATGACATTTCAGGACATTTCATGTGGTGGTCGCGGCACCGAAGTAAGTATTCCCGTTTTCGTAATACTTACAACAGGTGTTGGAGTCAAAGTGACGTATGATTATCTTTTACGTGACTTTTAAGATTTCAATTTGAGTTCTTTTTGGTAACTTTTCTTTGTTTTAGCGATAGTTTTACCTTTATTTTATATTTATAAATATTAGAGAATATCCGGTCGCAATGGAAAATCGGAATTTACAAGACGAGAGCATCATGGCTGGTCTTTTAGAGAGCGATGAGGATCTTTCATCTGCCGATACTGACAGCGAGCTCGAGGACTATCTGAGCGAAGACAACGTGCAGAGTGACGTTGAGGAGGCATTTGTCGACGATGAGAGGGACCAGAATCAATAACATTCAGTCTACCACCTGAAGAAATGCTGCACAAGTACCACCATCTACAGCTTCTCGTCGTCATAACATTGACATGTGCCTGAGCTGCATCTAATCGTTCTCCGTAGATTTAAGTATTATATATTTATAGAGCCTATTGTTTCAAACTAACAGTTTTATTATAAATGTCTGATTAATCTAAAAAATGAGTATTCTTAATTATAGGAGTTTTGTTCTTTAAAATGATAGCCATTATGTTTTGTTATTTTTTTAAACAATTAATAAGCAGTACTTGTTTACAAATATATTGTATTTTTATTCAAACTGATATGATGAATAAATACACACCATAGTTCATTAAATTAAGTAAATATTTTTTGAAATAATAACCATTTAAAAGTAAGGAGTCATTTTGACGTATGATTATCTTTTCCGTACATATTAATAAGATTATCTTTCTAGGGTTAGACGCCCCATTTTCTATTCAAAACATCTATCACTTTCTTGATAAGTACCTATAAACAATTGAATAGAGCTACGGAAATAGTGTTGTCTCTGTCATATACTGTTAATATGACAAAGACAGATATACTATAACAACGAGATAACTTCTCGATTAAAAGCCTACTTCGTAGCTTAACTGTATGTATATACTTTACCTTTTTGGGATGTGAATAAAGTTACCAATAAATAAATCCTTAATTTCGACGTGTCACTCACCAGCCCCTGTGGCCTAATGGATAAGGCATCGGCCTCCTAAGCCGGGGATTGTGGGTTCGAGTCCCACCAGGGGTACAATACATTTTGTAATTTTAACCTTTTTACTTCAAATTAGAACTCGTAAGTATTAAGATTAACGATATTTTATATTTCATTAAAGCTTTGAGAATAAAACGGTAAAATAGTAATTATTGTTTATTACAAAATTACTTATATTTATAAAAATATATTTATTCACAAACAAACTTACGACTATTACAGTATTTACAAAATGTGCATAGGTATATATAAAATACAAAGAAACAGTTGAGCTATCTACAGATCGTTGCAAGCGATCTAAAGATAGCTCAACTGATCCAAATCAGTACCAATCGGATGCGTACCCGAGATACTGAAGATAAATGAGAACTGGCTGCATTGCCGCGCTGAATAGCAATAATAATTATTATTTAATTAAGTGCTTAAATAGGTACCGTATTTTGTTACAATTATTTATGTCTTTTTAGTTTTTATAGCTCAATCTCTTTTCCCAGGTCAACTTTGGACTTCGCCTGAACTGCTCCGAATGTCGGAACCGCCACCAGATGGGACACAAAAGGGAGATGTATATTCCTTTGGAATCATAATGCATGAGATAGTGAACCGTCAAGGGGCTTTCTGGCTCGGTCCTGGAGTCGAAATGCCTCCTAAAGGTAAGATAAGATAAATATCTAAAATGTTATCCAAAGAACCGACAATCGTTGGAGCAAACGGATACTTGAGTGGAGACCGCGTTTAGGCAAGCGTAGTGTAAGACGCACACGGCGAGATGGAGCGACGATCTGCGGAGTGTAGCTGGCAAACACTGGATGAGAAGAGCCGAAGACCGGACTCAGTGGCGCGTCTTGGGAGAGACCTACGTCCAACAGTGGACTAATATAGGTTGATGATGATGAGGAAGTGTTGTGGTATTATCGACTCGCCGGGTAAATATTAGACTTAACTGGATTGAGATAGAAAATGATAATGTGAGATGGAGGAGGCTTTTACCTGGAATTGGATAAGCCCTTAGTTTCCCGTAGTTCGGGCAACTATAGTTCAACTTTATCAAATATTAAACTAAAATACGCTTTCATCTGACAGGCGTCACAGGTCAGTTGGTAGTAGCTATGCTATCCATGCTGTGGGTCGTGGGTTCGATTCCCACCCAGAGCAAATTTTTGTGTGATGAATGAACATAAATATTTGTTCCGTGTCAGGGTGTTTCTATGTGTGTATTTACAACAAAAAATGTATGGTATTCTATCAGCAATCTAGTTCCCATAGTACAAGTTCTGCTTAGTTCGGGACTAGATTGTGATGTGTGAATTGAACGAGAATATTTATATTTATTTACTTTTAAATTCAAAACAAATCTTTTCACTTTTTGAAAAATACCAATCACAATATAATGGCGGTAAATGTATTCATGTATTCAAACCGGTTCTATTCGCCTTTTGGAAATACACTGGCGAAAATTAAAAAAAAAACAGGCAACTTTCATTCCACGCTCTCCACTCAATGCTCTTGGGTATTGAACTTAAATTCAATTTCTTCACAAAAGAAGCCAATTCCAAAAGATTCAATAAATTAAATAAAAGCTATTTCTGAAAATAGCTTGAAAAGGCTTTTACTAAGCCAAAAAGGAATGAAAACTTGCATTGGTTGGTTATTAATTGACAAACGTCACAGCTCTGGTAGTCGCTCTCTTTCTATAAAGTGGTTGTTGGGTTGGATTCCCACTCAGGATAACATTTTTTGTATAATTAAATCTAAGTATTTGTGGTGAACGGATAACGGATATTTCACACAACACACTCTAGTCCCACGCTAAGCAAAGCTTATACATACGGTAACAAGACTACTGTAAAAATACTAACATAAGTACATATTTTTTGTAAATACATACAGAATAAATAGTAACACCCAGACACAGAACAAATTTATGTTCATCACACAAACATTTGCTCTGGGTGGGAATCGAACCCACGACCCACAGCGTGGAAAGGAGAGCTACTACCTATCAAATGAGCTGTCACACCTATCATTATATGACAAAATTTGATTCTAATACCTACCGAACTCCGTATAGGATACTTTGTTGTTACTTGCAAGTTCTGTGGCTCTACCATGAGTTTTTACTATACTATATTTACTATACTCGCTAGCGTCTGTAGTTAAAAAAATGTATGAAGATTTGTACAGCGCCTCTAGCGGATAGTTGGGTACTAAAATTCGTAATACTAATATTGACGTAACTACTGTAGTAAAGTCAGGCGATTTTACTGTGACAACTCATGGTAGAGGTACTGCTATTATTGATCGAGGTTTGATATTATGACACTCGTGTTTACTGATACTTACGTTAAAGAAAAATCTAGAAATGTCTCAGACGGGTTTGTGTAAATAATCTAAGTTACACTGCGGAGACGACAGAATTTTGTACGACGATCAAATATTTGCGCTCGTCAATAAACACGTGGACTTTTTACTAAAATTCT
Source organism: Ecliptopera silaceata (assembly GCA_932527185.1). Classification (NCBI taxonomy): domain Eukaryota; kingdom Metazoa; phylum Arthropoda; class Insecta; order Lepidoptera; family Geometridae; genus Ecliptopera; species Ecliptopera silaceata. The sequence goes on from OW052210.1 coordinate 2,644,471, forward strand.
TGATCTAGGAATGTATTGTCACATTCTGCCTAGAAGTAGGTACCTACCTATAGCTTTTGTTTCTAATAAAACAATCTACTTTGTCTCCGCCTTTTTAGGGGATGTCTGTCTATATAGATAATGTAATAAAATTATATATGTAAAGAATATATTCTTTAGTTCCTTTTCTTATTTAAGATTTATTATCTACAGATCTCTAATAGATGTCAGTGTCATGTCAATGACACCGACTGTCAGATTGATTTAATTTTGTATACGTAAAAGTGAGGTTATTTGATTTTATGAAAACGTGAGAGAGAAAATAGTTTATGTTTAAATAAAAGGAAGTATATAAGCTGATCTAGAAGTAAAGGCTTTAAATGTTGTTTTTTGTTATTTCAGAAAACGCAATTTCGTCTTTATTTCATAAAGCATACCTAATCTATATAATAAAAATGGATTGCTGTTCGTTAGTCTCGCTAAAACTCGAGAACGGCTGAACCGATTTGGCTAATTTTGGTCTTGAAATGTTCCTGGAGGTCCAGGGAAGGTTTAAAAGGTTTAAGAATAATGAAAAATGCTAGGGAATGTAAGAAAAACAAGAATTTAATTTTCCCATACAAAAAGATATTAGCTGTCATGAATGTGACATGACTAGGGGTACTGTAGACTCGATCGAAACCTTATATGAATAAAACAAAACATAAAAAAATATTGATTTTGAGTCGACAACATATATCCGGAAAATTCTAATTATGGAGCATTTAATTAAATTCCAATGGCTCTGACAAACAAACCGCTGTCGCCATCTTTTAATTGTCAGTCGTTGACGTTTCGCGAAAATATTGTTTTGACACTTCTTTATGTTAGACATACTCTTTGTTATTTGTGTTTTTTCTTTAAACCTTTTTGGCCGATTATCGTTATAATCACCATAGAAAAAAGAATACTCTAAAAGTTGAAGGTTTAGTTCAAATGTCATTTAGTTTCGTAATTCATGTAATGGCCAAATATTTATAAGAAACTGCAAGCAAATGCAAATGTGCAGTCGATGTGTGGACTGGAACAACATTATACTCGGTAAGCGGCTCAATATATTTGACTTGACCACATGCATAGCCTGTGTTGAGTTGTCATGAACACGTACAGAAACAGACTCGATTTCTGTACCATTTTTCTTGATAATGGAATGGACCCCTTCATGCGCAAGTTCAACTTGAACTTGAGAATAACCACTTTCGAACCTTTTTCCAAAAAATCAAACTGCTCCTGCTACATCCCAAGATTTATTTGATGACTTTCAGGTAAGTTAATGGTGTAAGTAGGTTACTGAGTAAAGAAAAATGAAAAATAATGCTTATTACCAGATAGAGGTGGGAGGATATACCTACACCTACATACATTCACAATGCTTATTATTATTTGAATATTAGTCTAAAATATTTTCTTCTTTAAGGTGGATAAAGAGTTGACGCTAATCCAAGGTTCACTGATGACTGATGATGATTCTTCGGACAACGAGAAAAAACATCTGCTATCAGTCAGCAGTGAATTTATTTTTTAGAAGAAGAGGAGCAAGAAAACATATCAAATGGCGGGCAGACCCATCAGTACATTCAGTTGGTTATGAATGTGTTTAAAAATGGGTCAAGGCATTGGTAAAATGATAATATTGCCATCAACTTATGTGGGAAGTCCTCGGCGCATGATGCAAAATGAAGAGATAATTTACAAGGCCTTAGAAAAGAACATAGACCCGATTTAATTGCCAGAATTTTAAAACATAAATTGGAGGATTTTTTTAATAAGGAAACATATTTTTGGAATATCGAGTGCGTGGTTTTACACCATTGAATTTCAGAAACGTGGGCTTCCACATGTGCTTATCTACTGATCTACCTGTCAAAGTAGAGAAAAAACTGAGTGCTTAAAACAAATAGATTTACAGAGAGTAAACCTTAAAAATATGTTTTGTAAATTTGTCTTAGTTTATTTTGAATGTTGATTTTTAAAAAAAATAAATTGTGTAAAAAATTTTGCAGTTTTTGTCTACAATATAAAAATAAGTCAGGTTTTCCTGCCTGACGATGAAACTCCAGAACGCACGAACCGATTTCCACGGTTTTGCATTCGTTGGAAAGGTCTCCAACGAATCTAACGAAGTCTCTAACGAAGGTCGCGTTTAGGCAAGCGTAGATAGTGTAGGACGCCCTCCGGCGAGATGGAGCGACGATCTGCGGAGTGTAGCTGGCAAACACAACATGAGAAGAGCCGAAGACAGGGCTCAGCGGCGCGTCTTGGGAGAGACCTACGTCCAGCAGTGGACTGATATAGGTTGATGATGATGATGATGATGATGGAAAGGTCTCGGGCTCCGTGACAAAAATAAATAGAAAAGCGGGAAAGAGGGAAAATATCCCGTGCGAAGCCGGGACGGGCCGCTTGATGGATGTGTATAAGTTACTAATAAATTCAAAAATCTGCTTATTTATTGTCTTTAAGGTGAAACAGAGTTCACCAGGACAGCTAAAAAATTATATTAATAGGTATAATTATTAGTTCTAAGATGATGATGACATTGTTGAGTGACTGAAGTTCGGTTTTGAAAGCAGTGTTGTTTGACTCGCTTTTTCTGTTCCTTAGCCCTATTTAGTAATATTATTCGGCTCAAATTGTGACCGCACTTGACGCAAAACTTGAAAGTATCAGCGGTAATAGTGAAGCATTCGTCGCATCTTAACAATTGTTGTCTGCAACTAGGACAGGTATTACTGTTCTTCTCCCGTTCAATCCATTTCTTACAAAACGGGCAATGCATTTTAAAAGTTATTACTTCTGAAAAATAGTTTTGAAATAACAATTATAAGAACGGATATCTATCTACAGTTAGTGCAATCCAATACTTTTCAATACTTTTTTTTAATCAGGGAAGTGTCTATAATCTCATAACGTGACTTATGTGACATACAAAATAATTATGAACATTATTATGATGAACATGTGTAAGTGATTTAACCACTTTTTCCGCACACTATGGGGCCGATACTTAGACTATCTGAGTACCTAGCATGATAGGTTTTATGCACACGTTTTAAGTGACGTTTCAATACATTTTCGCCCTATGCTAGGTGCTCTGATAATGCCTTTATAAGGCTCTGAAATACATATGGTGATACGACGTTCACCGGGTCATCTAGTACTATTATAAAACAACATTTTCTGCAAATACTTCAAGAAGTATGGAGAAGTTAAGATTTGATTTTTGTGTGAAAACAGCAGGAGATGGAAAATCAAACGTTATTTGCATAACCTCAATAGGAACACCTGATGGTCAAACTTTTGGCATACCAGCTGAATATCAACCTGCAAGTTTACACCAATTGATTACAAGTACATCTAACTATGCCAAGATAAAAAAAACACTGAATAAAAGACATCAGACAAGAAAAATATGGATAACATTAACTGATGACATATCAAAGATATATTTAGATGAAGAACAAAACATTCAGTTTAATGATTTTTACCTTGAAGAGATTTTGGAAAACATAAAAGATCAAAAATCATTAACTCGAAGTTCAAATGAAACTTTGGAGAAAATATTAGAGAAATTACTCGAAGAAAAGCAAAAAAAATCTGAAACTCAAAACTTGGGGAAAATTTCTAAAGATTTTGTGATTGAAAAATTCACTGGTAGAAATGCAAATGCTCACCAATGGATCAAGGAATTCAACAAAGAATGTGAACGTTTCCATATTAATGAAGACAGGAAAAAAATTGAAATATTAAAGCAATTTTTAGAATATTCTAGTGTGCATTGGTACAGTTGTATGTTAATGAAATTAACAGTAGAATCAGAGTGGATTAAATGGGAAAAAAACTTCTGTGAAACATTTGGAAACAAGGGTTGGTCGCCGATCAGATATGCTCTTGGTTTTAAGTATCAAACAGGTTCATTGCTTGAGTATGCATTAAAAAAAGAAAAACTGTTATTAGAGGTTAGGAAGACGATTGATACTGGTACTCTTATAGACCTTATAGCCGCAGGCCTGCCTAATTACCTAAGTGATAGAATTGATCGAGAGACATTACAAGAAACCGAGGATCTCTACAATGAGATAGGCAAATTAGAACATCTTGTTGGGAGGAACAAATATGAAAAAAAGAACTACACATACTCTGACATAAAAACAAAAAAAAATGAAGAAAAGAAACCTTGCCAAATTTGTGTCGCTGAGAAAAAAGGAAAACGTTTCCACCCCGAGGAAACCTGCTGGTTTAATGGGAAAAACCAAAAGTCAGTTGTGAAAAGTGTGAATAACTCTGAATTAGAAATTGAACTAAACAATGAGAATCCAAAAAACTAGAAGTACCACCATTAATAAAAGTAAGGTTATTATTAAATAACACTTTAAAAGTAACTGCAATTTATGATTCAGGTTCAAATGTGTCTCTAATAAATGCAAAATTATTGAAAATACATGAAAAAGAAGAAGACACACATAATACAGCAAACCTGAAAACTATTAATGGTGAAAAGAAAACGAAAGGCATGGTAACATTGAAAATAAAAATATATGATATTGAAAGTAAAATGAATATCTTTGTAATAGATAATGAAAATTTTCACTATGATTTTCTCATTGGCTTGGATTGTATAAAAAAAATTAAATTAGTCCAAGATGAAGAATTAAATATCATACAATGTAATAACAAACAAAAAGAGGAAAAAGTCCAAAATGAAGAGGATAACAAAAATAAAGAATCCGAAATGAATATGTTCAATTTGATGAATGTCGAAATTCCTGATGTACTAGGTGACAGAAATGAACAAGAAATGAACTATATAAACAGTGGTGAAGTAAATTTCAATGAACATATTAACTTCAGTGAATTTGAAATTTCAGTAAACCACCTAGATTTATGTAAACAAACTGAAATCGATAAATTAATAAACAAATACAAACCAGTCTTCGCAAAGGACAAATACGATGTTGGTACAGTACGAGATTATGAAGCTCACATAGATTTGATAATAGATAAATATTGTTACAAGCGCCCATACAGATGCACAGCTGATGATAGGAAAGAAATTGAATATCAAATATCAAAACTATTGAAGAACAACTTAATTGAGGAGTCATATAGCCCTTTTGCTGCTCCAGTTACCCTGGCATATAAGAAAGAAGATGGGAAAAGATCAAGACTGTGTATAGATTTCCGGGAATTGAATAAAATTGTTGTGCCTCAGTCACAGCCATTTCCCTTGATTGAAGACTTGATGGTAAAGACCGTAAACTGTGAGTATTATTCCACTTTTGATATAAATTCAGCATTTTGGTCGATTCCACTGAAAATTCAAGATAGATATAAAACAGCATTTGTTACGCAAGAAGGTCATTTTCAATGGACTTGCCTCCCATTTGGTTTAAAGACAGCACCGGCTATTTTTCAAAGAATATTGAGGAACATAATTAGGAAATATAAACTCTCCGATTTTGCAGTGAATTTCATTGATGATATATTGGTTTTTTCTAAAAGTTTCGAGGATCATATAATACATATATCAAAACTACTTGAGGCAATACAAACAGAAGGTTTTAGACTGAAATTCTCAAAATGCACTTTTGCAAACAATCATGCCAAATATTTGGGACACATAATAGAAAATAATTCAGTAAGACCTCTCAAAGATTATTTAACAGCTGTCAGGAACTTCCCCATTCCAGAAACGAGAAAAAATATACGCCAGTTCCTTGGGAAAGTAAACTTTTATCATAAATTTGTACCACACAATGCAATTATACTGGAACCATTACACAATTTACTACGAAAAGATGTACAATTTATATGGAACGAAAAATGCCAGAAATCATTTGATAAAATAAAGGAACTACTATGCTCGAAACCAATTTTAAAAATATTTGACCCAGAACAACCAATTAAAATTTACACTGATGCCAGTATTAAAGGAGTGGGAGCTGTATTAAAACAGGAAGATGAAAACGGAGTAAATAAACCTGTAGCATACTTTTCAAGAAAATTGACAGACACTCAAAAGAAAAAGAAGGCAATATATTTAGAATGCCTGGCAATTAAGGAAGCTGTAAAATATTGGCAACACTGGCTTATGAATAAAGAATTTATAGTATATTCAGATCATAAACCTCTGGAAAATCTGAACATCAAGTCTAGAACTGATGAGGAACTAGGTGATTTGACATATTATTTATCCCAATACAATTTTAAGATAAAATATAACCCAGGACAGTTAAATCAAGAAGCAGACTGCCTAAGCAGAAATTCAGTCTTAGAACCTCATGACAATACTGAAGATTTTTTAAAAGTTGTAAACTTAATAAATATGGAAGATATAAAAAAGGACCAAGACACAAATCTAAATCTACAAGATGGAAAATCAAAGTTTATTTTAGAGAATAACATATATTACAAAAAGAATAAAAGAAGAAAAAAAATTATACTATCAGAAGCATTTAGTAAAACGCTAATAAGAGATGTACACAATACTTACTGCCATATTGGGAGAACCCAGATGATAAATAAAATAACCCCTTTCTATACAGCAAAGAATATCATCACAAATATTAAGAAATTTTGTGATGAATGTGACATTTGTATAAAAAACAAATCAAGAAGGAATCCGAAATTCGGTTTGATGTCCCATTTAGGCCCAGCAACACGCCCATTTGAAATTATATCAATTGATACAATTGGAGGTTTCGGAGGATCACGATCTACAAAAAAATACCTACATCTACTGGTTGATCATTTTACACGATATGCTTATATTTTGACATCAAAAAATCAAAACTCCAATGATTTTATCAAGTTGATAAATAATGTGACACAAAGCAATCAAATTGATATGGTATTAACAGACCAATACCCTGGCATAAATTCCAAAGAATTTAAAGACTTTCTGAAAAAGAAAAACATAACAATGGTATTCACTGCTGTGGATGCACCATTTTCAAATGGACTTAATGAAAGGCTAAACCAAACTTTAGTAAATAGGATAAGGTGCAAAATAAACGAAGGTGACAAGAAAACAGCATGGACAACTATTGCACAAAAATGTGTAGAAAAATATAATGAAACAGAACATACAGTCACTAAGTTTACTCCAAAATATCTTTTGGAAGGAGAGAAAATGGATATTTTGCCAAAAGAATTGAAAACGAAAAGTACAATAGAAGATCTCAAAAGAGATAGAGAACTAGCATTTGAAAATTCAATAAAATCTCACAACTATAACAAAAAAATATATGACCTACACAGAGAAGAATATAAATGCGAAGTGGGTGAATATGTGTATGTAGAAAACGGAAACCGGTTAAATAGAAAGAAAATGGATGAGTTAAGGATTGGACCATACAAAATTCTAAGAAAGATTTCAAATTCAATCTATGAAGTTGATGCTGGACATAGGAAGGCGGAGTCAAACTTATACCATATTACAAAGTTATCTCCAGTAATGGTTAGCTCATAGTCGAACAATCATTTTGATTTTGTTCTCTCCGAGGGTGGGAGATGTAAAGAATATATTCTTTAGTTCCTTTTCTTATTTAAGATTTATTATCTACAGATCTCTAATAGATGTCAGTGTCATGTCAATGACACCGACTGTCAGATTGATTTAATTTTGTATACGTAAAAGTGAGGTTATTTGATTTTATGAAAACGTGAGAGAGAAAATAGTTTATGTTTAAATAAAAGGAAGTATATAAGCTGATCTAGAAGTAAAGGCTTTAAATGTTGTTTTTTGTTATTTCAGAAAACGCAATTTCGTCTTTATTTCATAAAGCATACCTAATACTATTATATATACTTAAATAAATTATGTTTTAGCACCTTTTAAAACAGAATTACTTAGTACAAAAAGGCATTAATATATTTTTTTATATAGGATGTTTAAAATAACGATTTTATACGTTATATTCCAAAATGATAAATCGTTTTAGATATTTTGTCGACAGTTGACGAGATATTTTATATTACCGCGATTTTTTTTAAACTCCGTGACTTATACCTACTTTTATTTGTAAATACATTCAGGTGACATATACATCTTTTTGTAAATACATAAGTACAATTAAGCGAATAAAAATGAACAGCATATTTCCCTTTTAGATATAATCGAAACAGTGATAGCCAGTGGTCTGCGCCCAAACACGTCCTACCACCGATCCTGCGAGGTAGATGATGCGACTGAGCTGATGAGACGATGCTGGGCAGAAGACCCGGTGGAAAGACCTGACTTCACCTTCCTGAAAGGAGCCGTCAGGAGGCTCAACAAGTAATGTGTACATATCTTATGGTTGTGGTTTTTTAACATACTTAATGTATGTTTAGATGTTATAAACATACTAACATGCCTGAGGCCGGTTGCGCTATTTTTGTGACTATACACGAAGATTCTCATACGATATGGTAATATATAAAATTGTGGCGGGTCGCACATGGATGAGACTACCACAGGATCGTGGAGAGTGGTACAAGAAAAGGGAGGCCTATGCCCAGCAGTGGGCGAAATCTGGCTGCGGATGATGATGATATAAAATTAACAAAATTTTGTATGAAGTCTTCAAATATAAAAGTAGTCCGTAATGTCACTCTATTTATACAAATTATGTAAATTTTTGAGTGGCTACATTACAAGCTCATAAATTTTCCTTTGCCAAAAAATTTGGTTAGCTAACATGTCCTAAGGCCTTTATTACTTTGAACAAAGAAATTCCTTCACATAAATTCGCTTTGGCGTGTAAAACTTCATAATAGAGTCAAATATTTGTCAAATGTACCCTTTGTGTAAATACTTAAAAGGATTAAAATAGGCTTGAGTTGTATTGAAGAAAAAATCTGCTATTTTGATTCGTTTGAATAGTTTTAAACTATTTGCTTATCTACAATTTATGTTATTATCAAGGTACTTTCAAAGCGTTCTAAAAAAAATGCTTTCTTCAATAAGCTTTCTGTTTCGTTTTCAACGAAATATCTTCTATCTTCTTAATCACGATTTTTACTGTTAAAATCAGTCTGTATAATATAGAAGTAGCAAGCTTTTTCATGTATTATTTTTCTTAAGTGAAAATAACACTATCCAATTTGCAGAGCGATATTATAATCTAGCGAGTCCACTATATGATCTAGCGTAATGCTCACTTCAACCAACTTAATTTGACAACTTTATAGATATAGCCGTCTCACTCTCATAAACTAAAATGACAAGGACGGATATAACTGTACTGCAGTCAAATAAAATTTGAAAATGAAACAACAAACTAGACACTAATACGTACTTAGTTTCATGTACTAATGAACACAAATAAATGTGACGATAGTAAACGTATCGAAACAGTGACGTATTCGAGATACATTGACATTGCGCGTCAACATCAGCTTTACGGTCCAACGTTGCAGTGTTAGCGCGCAATGTATCTTAAATACGTTACGTTTACGATTGTCACTTTTATTCGGGCTAAATTTCTAGATGTTTTTCGAAGTGAATTCATGTTTTCTTTGTTAGTTTGTGATATAACCTAAACTTCTTTAGCGTGTATTCACAAACATGTTTGTTTTCTTCTACAGAGGTCAAGAAAGTAGCAATATATTAGATAACCTGCTTTCCCGTATGGAACAATATGCGAATAATTTGGAATATCTAGTTAGTGAGCGAACGCAAGATTATTTAGAAGAGAAGAAGAAATGTGAAGAACTGCTTTATCAGCTGTTACCAAAGTAAGTATATTTTTTTTCTACACAGTTTAACTGGAATTAGGTGGAACTACTATTAACATCCCCTCTTCTTCTTCTTCTTTCGTGTCAACAGCCTTTTAAATTGAATTTAGAATTAAATTAAATTTAACCCACTGCTTATCGATAAGACAAGATAAAATATTTATTTACCCAAAAAAACACAAATTTATGCAATCTTAGTAAGTTTTCGTATATAGTTTATCTATACTAATATTATAAAGAGGTATAGTTTGTATACTTATTTGTTCAATTGTAAGGGGTAATCTCGGGATCTACTGAACCGATTTTAAAAATTCTTTCACCAATAGAAAGCCACATTATTGCTGAGTGTCATAGACCATATACAAAACCGAAAAATAAAAAGGCTTTTACGTGGTAGTTCGTTTGCAAAGTGAATCGGAGAAAAAACGGTCGAATTATGCCCAACGAAGTGGGCACGGGTCAGCTAGTTAGTTATATAAAAATAAAAAAGAAAGGAAAAAAAAACTTAATAACTGACAAAATATAGATAATGGATAAGGACTATCAATAAGGCAACCGTAGTGTAGGACGCTCTCTGGTGAGATGGAGCGACGATCTGCGGAGTGTAGCGTAAACACAACATGAGAAGAGCCGAAGACCGTCTCAGTGGCCTCCTGAGAGAGACCTACGTCCAGCAGTGGACTAAATTTAGGGTTGTGATGATGATTAAGTATAAATTAGTAATAGCAATAACATACGTAGTATTCTTATTTGATTTTTAAATTACAAAGTCGTGTTAAAATTCATAACTAATTAAAGTTTCAGGATTTCTGTGAAAACTAGTACAAAAGAGTAACTTACATCCATTCCTATTATTAAAATTAATCAAAGCGAGCCAGCCTTCACTTAATATTATTAAAAAGAAACCTCACTGTATCGAAGAATTTTTCTTACTCATAAAATATTTTCATCATAATTTTGGTAAAACATTTTCGTCGACTTACTTGAATATTTGATGTCAAGGATTTGTAAGACCTTTATCATTTTATTTGTAAGACTTTTAGTCTCTATAAAGATTAGATGGAGCATTCTTTTGAACGGAGCTTTTCGTCAAGAAATATTTAATTATTTTTTGTGATCCTTTGTTCTTACAAGGTTTGTTTCAATATTTTAGACATGATATTTGCATGATTTGATACCTTTTTCGTCTTATTAAAACAATATTAAAAACCATCTAATTTTAAACTGAACGCGATCCATACCATGATGATGATGGTGGTGATGACGATGATGATGATGACGATGACGACGATGATGAGAATGATGGATGACTTCACACGGACTTCACACAGACTTCAAAGAAACATCTCAGGAGACAAATAAATTCTACTATTACTAATACTATAAATGCGAAAGTTTGTATAGATGTATGTATGTTTGTTACTCTTACACGCAATACCTTTATAAATTATAGCCTATGTGAAATTCTGATGTATAAAGTACATTACTCTAAAATTTCATTAAAATCCATTCAGTAGTTTTTGCGTAAAAGAGTAACAAACATTAACATACATACTAACTTTCGCTTTTATAATATTAGTAGGATAGGATTAATGACTGTGGGGCCCCCATACAATCTATAATCTCACATGCTCGTTTGCCCCTTGTGCTCTAATACCTGCACAAGTGATGACCTCATCAATGGTACAGACAAGGGGATAAATGTGGCAAGGTTCTACATGAACTGCGTTTGAAATTTTTGTTGTGTTTATTGACACGAAGAAGAAGTAGGATAGGATTGCCTAAAATATAATTATAGTAAAAAGTCGCTAGTAGTTTATAAATTATGAGTAAAATCTTGTTTTCCTCCAGGTCTGTGGCTTCCCAGCTCATCAACGGGCTGTCAGTGGTGGCAGAGACCTTCGAGCAGGTCACAATCTACTTCTCGGATATAGTTGGCTTCACGTCTCTTTCTGCTGCATCCACGCCGATGCAGGTCGTCGATCTGCTTAATGATCTGTACACCTGCTTTGACAGTATTGTTGAAAACTATGATGTATATAAGGTAAGATTCATAATTTGGTCGCGTGGAACTGGCACCTAGAATCACCTAGTATGTAAGACGATTCTAAATGATCCTTGTGATTTTACTGAATAAAGTAATTTTGACTTTGACTTTGATTCTTTTCTTGTTTGGATATCATCACTTGTCACTACCCTTGTTCCACATTATGTGGGGTCGGTACAACACGTTCTCTTCTTCCACTCTCCTCTAGACGTCATCTCAATGTTCACACTTTTCTTACACATGCATCATACACACACACACATTATGTTTGGATATCGCATTCACATCTTGTTTGGATATAGCATTTTTATATAATTTCAATCCTCTAATGTACTTACATTATATTAAAATAAAAGACCCTCGACCAGCATCTTAGGCTCTCACTAGAAGGCTGGCTCAAAGATCAGATGCAGAAGGCAGTGATCCTCGACACGGCACGCATTGTCCGGAGGTTCCTCAATTTGTAGCCCTAACCACCGGTAGCTTGGGCCTTGCCCCGCTGCCGGCGGCAAACTAGCTAAAAAGATTTTATGAATTATACTTAACTAACTCTTTTCTAAGATTTTAAATAGATTTGTAAACAAAAACGTTAATTAAGATTTTTTCTGTTAATTTAGATTTTTTAACTTCTTCAGTTAAAAATTATAGCATTGTTTTCAATTTGCAACAGGTAGAAACAATAGGTGATGCTTACATGGTAGTATCAGGCTTACCAGAACGCAATGGCACTCGACACGCGTGCGAGATATCTCGCATGGCGTTAGCACTTCTGGATGCTGTGAGGAGATTCAAGATTCGACATCGACCGCACGATCAGCTGAAACTCAGGATTGGACTGCATTCTGGTAAGTAAAAATAAAAAACGTTTATTTACACATATATCTAACATACATTTAAAAACAAATTATACAAAAAGACTTGACCTATTGTCAATTAACAAGATTAAAAGCCTATGGTTGTAAAATAACACAGATCAACTCAAAATCTTTTGATTTTCATCTACCCTCATTTTCACAACATGAATAACTGATCTACGCTGTCAGTGGCATCAGTGGCATGTGACTTTTGAACTTTGATGCGATTGTGGCTCACACGTCTGCACCATGTAATCACATTTCTTCTTAAAGTCTGGCCACAATACGTCTGCAATGACAAAAGAAAATATATAGTATAGTTTTAATACTTAAAAGTATTGTTAAACAATAAAAAGCGGTAGCCTCTGTTAAAAAAAACATTACTTTGTAAGTAAGTATAATAATAGTACGATTATATATTGCAGTTTTAATAAATTATTTATAATCACTTTCGCTCTTACAAAAGGTGTTTATGTACGTATATTCTAAAAAAACTAAATCATTTGAAACAAACAAACAATCGTTTCATTAAACTTCGACCAAAGAGTCATTATACTAAAAATGCATAAAATTAGTTCAATTTTAGGTTTCAGCCAATAAATCTGCAAAGTTAGTGTGGTCGGACTCTAACTATGACGTATGCATAGCTTGAAGCACAGTCTTTGACAACTATCAGATGATTTCAGTATTCTAGTCACGGTTGTTGTGTGGTGCAAGGAATAGGATATTGGTTTAAATCAAAGAAAATTGTATAAATATTGATAAATTGTAGCATATCACAAGAAAACGGAATCTACGGAGTGTAGCTGGCAAAAACTGAACGAGAAGAGCCGAAGACCGGGCGCAGTGACTGATAGACTGATATAGGTTGATGATAATGATGAAGAAAACACCAAAATTGTAGCAACATCACACAGATTAATACTTCTTAAAGAACCTATTCTTCAAACAATTTTAGTCCAACCTTTTTCGAAGTCAGCTTATTAATGATTTTATTTCGAATGAGAGACCGTGTTTAGACAAACGTTGTATAACGCCCTCTGGTGAGATGGAGCGAAGATCTGAGGAATGTATCGCAAACACAACATGAGAAGAGACGAAGGCCGGGCTCAGTGGCGCGTCTTGAGAGACCTACGTCCAGCAGTGGACTGATATAAGTTTATGATGATAATGATGATGATTTTAAAATGTCAATGTGTGGCATAAAGGCATATAAAACAGATTCTTATCGATATCTCTCAGAAGTTGATATATTTGATATCTTACAAAACTTATTTGAACGTGTCATTTGACCCTTATAATATCAATTCAGACACTAAACCAATATTTTGAAGTTTAGATTTTCAAACTTCTAATAGATTATTTGAGATAGTTGGTGCGCTGAACTTTAGTTAGAAATAGTTTTTATTATACTAAAACATTTTGATTCTAGTAAATAGTTATATGAACTTTATTCTGCATACTAGGTTATTCTAATAAAGATAAAACTATAAAGATGTATACATAATACTAATTAAATATAGTTATTACTTGAAACTAAAAATTAACTATTACTTAATAGTTCTGTTTTTACAATATAGAAACATGTATTGTCAACTTATCAATCAGATCAATAACTAAAAATTGCAATTAATTATTATTGTGAGAACGTTTTCACATTATCCGATCCGATATCGGTGTCGGACGCCGATCATACATATGTACCTCCGATATCCGATATCGGGCCGGACAATATAAATAAATAAATAATTTTAATTAAATTTTAATGACCAGCACTGCATTGCCCGAGAGACTTGTGTATTATTTTTACTATAAAAACACAAGCAAAAGCTTCTAAGTACAAGAAGCAACCGCTAATTAAGCTAAACGTGCACTTTTGTGGGATTAAAAATGTTCAACATAATAGTCTTCATTCCAGTTAGTGCTATTCTACTCAGTTTTAATGAAGTCATTAATTTATGTTTGTGCTAATGATCTGCAATTAGTCAAGGTTTTTTTTTTCAGTTAAGATAAGATAAGATAAATATTTATTTATTGTATTATTGTGAGATTAATAAATTTAATAAATTTCAGTTGTATTTTATTTACCATAATATTATAGTCTGTGGTATTATACATCCTGTTACCAATCCTATCCTACTAATATGATTGCTAAAGTTTTTATGGTTGGATGTTTTGTAAGTTTGATTTGTCAAAAAAAAAACTGAATATTTTATTTAGAAATTAATTTGCTTTAAAAAATATGTCGATTTTTTTTATTTATACAAAAAAAATATTTATTTTGTTTCTAGCTGGTTTTTTGATGCTGGACAATAATTTTATTTTATTCTTTAGGTCCTTGTGTAGCAGGAGTGGTAGGTCTGAAAATGCCCCGGTACTGCCTGTTTGGAGACACAGTGAATACAGCTTCCCGCATGGAGTCCAACGGAGAGGCTCTGAAGATCCACGTGTCTCCAGACACAAAGGCTTTGCTGGACCTCTACGGGACCTTCCTCTTGGAATGCAGAGGGGAAGTCGCTATGAAGGTTTGTCCATAACTTTACATTTAACAGTTTTTTGCAAATGTTTAAGTTTTTACATACATACTTACAATCTTACAATGAGGGTTTTCTGTAAATGTTTGAGAGAAGCACGTGTTTGATATGAAACAACAATTTTCTGATCAAAATACCATTTATTCATCAAACAAAACAATCCGAAAATTCGTTATCAAATAACAAAGATGGGATTGAAAACGATATTTATATAATTGGAATTGTTCTCACCCAAAAACATCTTGGATGTCGTAAAAAATAAATAATTCAAATATATTTAATACCAACAAAAAAAAGATAATAAAATGATTAATTGAAGAGCTTTATATAACGCACTAAGCGTTTCGTTTACAATATAATTGATACAGTTTGCGGTCTTATTGCACAGCGTAATATCTTCCGGACGACAACAACAAAAAAATCCTTCCGCGATCTCGTCACAAAAAATTAATACAAAATAATTAACATAGCTCATTTTTTTGTTTTTCTTGCAGGGCAAGGGAGTTCTAGTCACATACTGGTTGCAAGGGGAGAAAGTGGACCCTAGCGCACCCAGACCTCCCCTCATGAAGACTCAAACACAGTCAACAGAAAGCGGGTCCTTATCACACCTCACTCCCTTCAGAAACCGCTTAGACCAAAGCTCAAGGTCATCCAGTAGACGAGGCTCTGGAATATTCCAGAAGATCCCAGACGTCGCCAAACTTGAAAGAGAAGCTCAGCCACTCCTGCAGACTTTAAGCATCCAGAGACAGCAGTCAGATCCAACAGAACCATTCATTAACGGGATAAAAGATAACGAAGAACTTGATAAGCTCAGTGTTACAAACTCTATTTCACTGAATGTCAACTCTTTGAATCAAGGAGGTCAGCCGCGGGTGAAGTTGAAGGATGCTATCAGCAATCACAAATCGAATAAAATAGGTAATAACAATTGGATTTCTAAGTTGCCCACAGCTAGTTCGTTCGATAACGGCACTAAAAAAGGTGTAGAAAAGTTGAAAGACTACAGTAGTGTACCATTACTATCTAAAACAGACACACCGAACGATTCTATTGTTTAAGAGCTATAGATGAACTTTCGAATTTTGCATTTGTTATATCGACATAGTCTTTTCTAGAATTTTACTTGATGACTGGAGTGTGTTTCTAATAGATTTAAGCAAATTATCCTATAAAAAAAATATTTTCCGACAAAAAATTTGGTAGAAATTTTTAGATAAAATTCTCTATGTGCTATTATGTACTTATTTCTGTACATTCCTATGAGCTTTTTAGAACCTGCTTATCCTAGTGTATTTATAACTATAAAAATAATTAATTAATCTAACAAAATATATACCTACTAACACCGCACTGTATAAATGTTGTGTGAATTTAGGTCTTATTATAAAACACGATAGAGTTGAAAATTGTAGATGAAATTGGATCAGACTTGTATGCTATGATATAAGTATGACAAAAAAGAGATCAAATGTAAGTCATCAGTTGTTAAAGACCTGTGAAAGTAATTTGTCTACAAACGTAGACAAATTACATTCCTGATAACATCCGTTTAAGCATATTTTAGTTTTTTGGATTAAAATATATATAAAAAATATAAATGACATGGAATTTAAATATATACTAATAAGAAAACTCACAATAATTTACCATACTGAATATTATTAAATGGTTTAATCGTTTTTGTTTCTAATTAAAGACAAAAATACCTACTGCATCATGTTTTATACCAATAACAATATATCTAACATTATGTAAAAACATCATATTTATAGCAAAATGTTTTTTTTCCGAAACATAAGTTGTAAGATACAATATAATTTAAATCTAAAATTAATTATTATAGTCTAAAATTATTGCAAAATGTTTGTATAATTAGTCGTAATATTTATTTAATTATTGTTGAAGATGAGACTACATAAAATCGTATATTTGGTTAATTTATTGTAAATAATATTTTAAAAGTAATGTTGTTGTGATTTTACCAAGGTATAATAATTTTAGTAATTGTAGTAAAATAAATGTTTCTTAATGTTAATGGCAAATAAAAAGAGTGAGAATTAAACTATTGTTTTATTCTTTTATTTGTAAGTTAAATAGATTTATTATAAATTAATTTTGCTACTTACAGGTTTAATAAAACAAGTTTAATTTGACTTACAACATAAAACAAACAATGATAGACAGATGAGAATGAGAGACAGATATGACAGGCGTCACAGCTCAGTTGGTAGTAGCACTGCTTTCCATGCTATAGGTCGTGGCTTCGATTCCCACCCAGAGCAAAATGTTTGTGTGAACATAAAATATTAGTTCTGTGTCTGGGTGTTACTATGTATTCTATGTATGTACTTACAACAAAATGTATCTAGGTATTCTGTCCGCAATCTATTTCCCATAGTACAAGCTTTGCTTAGTTTGGGACTACTGTGATGTGTAAATTGTCTAAAAATACAGACTTCAAAATTATTATAATCACATCAGGATTGGATCTGTCTTCCATAGGTAGTGGGTTCGCTTCCTTTGCATTATTTCTAAACATGGTGGCAATGCTACGTGGCTGTTGCCACTTAACATAAGATAAGTATTTAATTTAACGGCTTGTTCAACAAGGGTTAAATAAAATCAAATCTTGTGCCGAAAAATGTTCTCTAGATCGCTTAATTAGTAAATCTAGCATAAAACAACCACACTTGATAACTTAAGAAGTAAACTAAAGTTTCCGCATCTTAAATGCGTGTAAATGCGCCTTAATTTCTGTTTTTTTCTCTTGATCGGTCTTTTACAACTTACCACTTAGTAAGGCATAAATCTAAAGTTTCCGAAGCTGTGACGCGTGTATTAGCCTTAATTTCGCAAAAACAAGAAAACTTAACCGCCTTTTCTGTGGAAGGCCAAGAGGAAAATGAGTTCCCTTCGCAAATAGACCAAAACACAATGGATCCCAAAATCTCGGCCACGCTAATTACGACCACTATAAAGACCCCTGCTTAATAACAAATGCCAACTAAACAAAGGTACGTCATGGATCTACATATAGTTGTCGGTTTATATATATTAAGTAAGTAAGCGTTGGGAATAGTCGACTTACTAAAAATTCAGTTTTTTTCAGAAAATTTAGTATTTTCTGAACTGGAAGTTATTGAGAAAGCCCAGTATTTGATGTTTTTTGTTCGAAAGTTATGACGAAAGCCAGATATAATGAATTATTAAAAAAACCTTGCTTAGTTTGGGACAAGAGTGCGATGTGTGAATTGTCTAAAAAAAAAAAAAAAAAAAATAGATGTCATTATTATCATCACAATAGCATTAGATCTGTTTTCCATGGGTAGTAGGTTCGCTTCCTTTGCATTATTTCTAATCATGGTGGCAATGCCACTGGCAGTGTTTACTACTTAACAACAGATAAGTTTTTTATTTAACCCTAAAATAAAAAAAAACTTTTATTTTATTATTTTAATTTTATTGAAATAAAAAAATATTGTGCCGAAAAACATATTATAATGTTTTGCTATGTGTTTGTTCTGTGTCTGTATAAAAATGCATTCTATATAATACCTATAATATGTATTTAAAAAACAGTATAACAAAAAATATTTTATCAGTACCTACCAAGCTTTGCTTAATTTGTCAATAAAAGCGTGATGTATAAAATGTCCATAGAATTAGTAATATTTGAGCTCTTGTTAAAGAACTCGTACGAGAGTACTAGTTCGGTGGTAGTACTCCAATTTAAAACAAAATACCTTTGAATTTTCAACTCGTGAATACGTAATGTTGTTTAAAGTGACACGAGTCGACATACAAGTCGTTTGAGCTATTCAAATCCCAGGCTAATTAAAGAGCTAGCACACAAACGTTTATCAACACACAAACGAATGATTACAAAGGATTCTGTACGAGCATATGTGACGATATAACGTAACGTAAAGTAGCAAATATAAAGTAAAGTAATGTAAAAGTGGAAAAATATTTATTCAATAAAATCACAAGGATCATTTAGAGTCGTCTTACATACTAGGTGATTCTAGGTGCCAGTTCCACGCGACCAGAGCCTAGAACGGGCATAGAAACTTACGGCCTGGTTCCTACCGTTTTTTTAATATGATCCTTCTTAAAAAGAATTACAATTAATCTAAAATACTGTTAGCAATATGCAAAAATAAATATGACAATCGTAAACGTATCGAAACAGTAACGTATTTGAGACACTGCGCATCGACATCAGGACCCCGATCGTCTTAAATTGTACCGTATACGGTTCGTTTAAGCAGCAACTAAGGTTTTTTTATGTCGGTTTGACCAGAGCAAGCTATGTCAAAAAAAATCAAAAAGTACCGATGTCAATCAAACCATATTATATAACGACTGGTTATTTTTTGGTGCAACTGAGCTCTAATGTTTGGGTTTAGCAAAGTTTATATCGCTCCTGTGGGAATGGGAAGCTAACAATATTTCGTAAGTTTTAAATTGGTTTCCTAAAAACCGGTAATCGTAAAATTACGATCGTTAAAAGTAAAGAATAAACTAGTACCAATAAATAAAATATTAAACTTAGTTAGGTAGGTATAGTGCTATATACCTACTTTTTAGTTTTCGTTTCAATCACTAAATAGAGTAGATACATTTTTTAGTGAATGAAATTTCTAGAACAGAAAAAAAAACAGTTTAAAAAACAGTGTTATATTTAGTCAAAAAATATCCTAAACATTCCAAAACAAGACAACTGGCGATAAATAGGTACTTCTGGTAGTAAAGACAACGTAGAAGTGTGTCATATTTACTACCAGTTGTACTGTTTAGTAGTACTAGTGGCACAGCGCGATACAAATGACGTCAGCTTTATTATAAAAACCTATGATACTTAGGTCAAGTAGGTTTAACTAGAAAATTAGTCCGCTCGTCGAGGTCGTTTCAGCAACCACTTTTCAAGTTTTTATCATGCATACCATGAATTCTAAATTAGGCATTTAAGTCAACTCATTTTCTGAGAGGAATGAATTATGGTTAGCATAGTTTGAATAATGTTTTCGCTAAAAATGCTAATACAGGAACCAGCTGGTCGAGGAAGGATAAAACATGCAGGATGTTAAAATATTTCTCGGAAATAAAACTGAACAGATTTATGTATTCGAGGACATTTATTATTTTAATACTCACCCCCTATTTTATTAAAAGTTAGCGTTGACTTCAAGTCATTATTACGTATGGTAATCAGAACTTCAAGTCTGCGCTTACTTTTTATAAGATAGATCGTCATTAAATAAAAAAGTTATGGTATAGCTATTGAATATACTTACTTAGAATACAAGTAGTTTCTCTATTCGGTTGTATATTTTTCTTTTCATAACCTAACACAAAAAATAAGCTTAATCTAGAGGTAAAATTTAATTGTTGCGTTTTAAGTGTAACGTTTCAAAATTAAATTACATCACTTAAACTTTTTAGCTTAAATAGGGCAGTAAAATTAATATCTTCACATTAAATAGGTTGTGGCTCGTAAAATTGGATGTTACTTAGAAAATTGCCGATTACGAAAATTAATCACTAACTTTCTACTAAAATTGGTGTTGTTATCTTCCCCTTTCTGTTTGTTCTCTAATCTTCTCTCATAAAACATCTGTTAAAGTAATGTTTTTAAGTAATTAGAAGTTATTGTTTATGTTTAAAATTGTCAATAATAAATATTGGCGCCCAACGTGGGGTTTCAATGCATTAGAACCTCATCTTAGGCACCAATTCATTTAAGTTATATAAATCATATTTATAAAATCAAAAACCATGCATAAATAAGATTATCAAGTTTTGGAGGTATTTTTATTACAAGCTTGTTACGTCTATGCCCCGTGTCGGGCGCCAAAAAGCCCGGTCTGCTGAGACTTTAAAATAATACAAGATGGTTTATACAAGTCATCCAACATAAAACATTGATTTGGCAACCAGAATATTGCAATAGCTTTGAGAATAACAGATTGCTACAATGACTGTCGTTTTTACTTGTAATAAAAGGGTTTTTTGTTCGAAAACAATATATTTTAAGACATCGATCATTGTATTTGTTTTGATACGAATATTGTAAACAAACCGATATTAGTTTAGGATTTTTGGTCCAGATTCACTAACTGCAAAAAAAAATAATGTCATCTAAATTGAGTGTACTTTGCATAGCTTAAATATCTTTTTAAAATAATTTTTAAGTATATTTTGTACCAAACTGTTCGTGTTAAAATTTGTGTTTGTGGAGTGTAAACCTTAAGGTTACCCGTCCAAAAACACTCAAAAAAAAACTTAAAAACAGTAAGTTTTGTTAACAGAACTTACTTATTTAATATTAAGTAGATACGTTTTTACACATTTTACGCCTGCTTAATACAAAAACAAAAATTAGTAGATTTATTGTTGAATGTGAAAAAAATATGTTCAAATTTTCGATTTCACCTCGAGCCGTGCAACATACGAGCCAGAAAAGTAAGCTTTCATAACTCGCAATTTGCGCGATATTACAGTATTTTACAAGCTGACCCGAAAACGCTTGAATTTCGTAGTCTGAAAACATGAAGTGGAAATAATGTTGCTTCCACTCCGGTTTGCTTTTCTCGTAAAAACTTACTGAAATTTTGTACTTAGCTTTTAACTAATTAAGTTTTCAAGCAAACTTACGACTATTACAGTATTTACAAATTGTAGATACATAATAGGTATACATAAAATACATAAAAATCAGTTAAGCTATCGACAGACCTTTGCAACCGATCTATAGATAGCTCAACTGATTCAAATCAGTACCAAACGAAAGCGTACCCAAGACACTGGCTGCATTGCCGCGCTGAATAGCAATGCTGATACGCTGGGCCAGATACTCACCAGCTCTCAGGTCACACGTCGATGCGACGAGACGCCCAGAAATAATTTTGAATACCCGGATGGCCTCGATACCCCACGGAGTCGACCCCAAGAGGGGTAAATAGGGCCCAAAGAAAAAATTAGGTTCTCGATGCTACTACAAACATTAAAAGAGGAACATGCTTAGTATGCGGGATAGCGGGTTTTCTATACGGTATGAACGCAGAAAACGTTTTACAGATCCTTATAAGCACTTATCCTAATAAGGTTACCCATAACTACCCTCTTATATTTGAATTGAAGCTGTTATCCTATCGTTATTATGTGGGTAGTTAGGAATATCGTGTCGACTTCACATGGATATTATCGGATATTACACCTTAGAGCGTAAAACGTAAGAGCTTTTTTCACATTATCCGATCTGATATCGGTGTCGGATGCCGATCCGATATCGGGGTAAGTAAAATGTATGAAATATGTACCTCCGATATCCGATATCGGGCCGGACAATATGAAAGACAGGTACATATATAATACATTTTACTTACCCCGATATCGGATCGGCACCTGAAACCGATATCGGATCGGATAATGTGAAAAAAGCTCTTACGTGGTTTCAAGGTTAAATGTTGATTCTATGTATGTATTTTCAAAGAAAAATATGTATTCTAAGTGAGATGTTCATGAATATTTATTTATTAATGTTAATATTATATATACCTATGAACATTTTATAAATACGAATAAAATGAATAACAAAATCGATCAAACTATGGGCTGTAGTTTTCAATGAAAGGTCAAACTATGAAACAGCTTCTCAAGTTCTAGTTTGAAAAGCTGGCTTGGAACTATGTCGTAATAAACCGCTAGAAACTAACTTTTCAATAGGCGTTGTTGCCAGCTCAAAGGGATCGGCGAGTTCTTTTCAAACTCACTAAGGTATAAGATCTGGTCTAGAAAATTGCATTGTTTAGTAAGTTTTTTTTTAACTTGTATAAATTTGATATCATGATATATAAAAAAAAACTAATTTACAGATGTCATGCATGACATCTGTAAATTGACCACATTTGAAGCAATCAATTTCATTTCATTACGTTTCATTAAGATAGCACTTAATTATAGTTGCCAACCAATATCTGACCAATTAATTTATTATATTTTTAAATTTTATTAATTAAAAAAACACTTTTTACATAATGAAACAAAAATTCAAAGTAAATAATCATTTGCAAGTACCTACCTATATTTATTTTTTAGAGAAAAGTAAGCGCTCTAGTTTTCTTGAACTCTTGTGGTTTCGTGCTCGGCCATCAACGCCTTTCTCACCCTGTATATGAATATTAAATAGCACCTTATACATATTATTCATAATCTCATTTCGCGGCGTTGACACATACTCTGTCATTATAATTAGATATCCAGTTGCTGTAAGTAAAATGGAGATTTTTATTTCTCTGTTCGCAATCTTTTATATGGCGACAATATGTTTAAGGTTCATCTAAACTAATATTATAAAGAGGAAAGATTTGATTGTTTGTTTGTTTGTTTGTTTGTTTGCATCGAATAGGCTCCGAAACTACTGGACCGATTTCAAAAATTCTTTCACCGTTGTGAAGCTACACTATCCGCGCTGAACATAGGCTATATTATTTTTTCAAAAAAATTAGGGATCCTTACTAAAACTTCAATTATGTAACCCAAGGTGTAAAAAAAATACCTAAGAAATTCCTTACATCGCGTGCGCTGCGAAAACTATTGAAGATAGAAAGAAATTATGTACTACGATTTTATAGAACACATTATCATCCACAAAAAAGTCAACGACAGCATATGACTAACTATTACAGATATGTCACTATAAGTGTTTTAATATCGAAAAAATATAATTAAAATGACGCCGTTAGAAAACGTTCTTTATTTGTGCTTTGGTATTAATCCTTATCTAAATAAACTTCTTCATAATTAAGACTGGTTCAATACCTTTATATGACTTTTTAAATTATTTAATTTGGACATTCCATTCGAAAGATATCACGAGTTCAAAAATGTAAGTATTGGAAAAAAGTCAAGCGGAATAAAGCAGGCGCCGCGCCGGTCACGGAAGTACCTATATGCGGGTTCTATTGTTTATCCCACTATGTGGATTGTGGATCAAAAGAAAACTTATGAGATTAACAGTATGTACATATTATGTTAAACTCATAATTAGTAAACTATTGTAAAAAATTCCGACTACCACAGCACTTTTGCCCATACGTCGGCATATCTAATCTAAACTAATATTATAAAGAGGAAAGATTTGATTGTTTGTTTGTTTGTTTGTTTGTTTGCATCGAATAGGCTCCGAAACTACTGGACCGATTTCAAAAATTCTTTCACCGTTGTGAAGCTACACTATCCGCGCTGAACATAGGCTATATTATTTTTTCAAAAAAATTAGGGATCCTTACTAAAACTTCAATTATGTAACCCAAGGTGTAAAAAAAATACCTAAGAAATTCCTTACATCGCGTGCGCTGCGAAAACTATTGAAGATAGAAAGAAATTATGTACTACGATTTTATAGAACACATTATCATCCACAAAAAAGTCAACGACAGCATATGACTAACTATTACAGATATGTCACTATAAGTGTTTTAATATCGAAAAAATATAATTAAAATGACGCCGTTAGAAAACGTTCTTTATTTGTGCTTTGGTATTAATCCTTATCTAAATAAACTTCTTCATAATTAAGACTGGTTCAATACCTTTATATGACTTTTTAAATTATTTAATTTGGACATTCCATTCGAAAGATATCACGAGTTCAAAAATGTAAGTATTGGAAAAAAGTCAAGCGGAATAAAGCAGGCGCCGCGCCGGTCACGGAAGTACCTATATGCGGGTTCTATTGTTTATCCCACTATGTGGATTGTGGATCAAAAGAAAACTTATGAGATTAACAGTATGTACATATTATGTTAAACTCATAATTAGTAAACTATTGTAAAAAATTCCGACTACCACAGCACTTTTGCCCATACGTCGGCATATTAATAATATTTTGGATCAAATTCCTTATAACTATGACAAATACTATCCCTCTATCTTATAAAAAGTTAGCGTTGACTTTAAGTCATCATTACGTATTAGTACTTCAAGTCTGCGCTAACTTTTTATCAGATAGACCGTATAACTTTAAATAAAATACCGGCTACCGCAGCACTTCTGCTTACACGTCGGTATATTAAAAATAATTTGGTTCAAAATCCTTATCAACTGTGACATGTAATTAAACTTTGTAAAAAAAAAAATCCGGCTACCGCAGCACTTCCGCCCATACGTCGACATATTCAAAGTATGTGGGTTCAAAATCCTTATCAACTGTGACATGTACTTCAACATTGTAAAAAAATCCGGCTACCGCAGCACTTCCGCCCATACGTCGACATATTCAAAGTATGTATGTTCAAAATCATTATCAACTGTGACATGTACTAAAATATTGTTATAAATTCCGGCTACCGCAGCACTTCCGCCCATACGTCGACATATTCAAAGTATGTGGGTTCAAAATCCTTATCAACTGTGACATGTCCTTCAACATTGTAAAAAAATCCGGCTACCGCAGCACTTCCGCCCATACGTCGACATATTCAAAGTATGTGGGTTCAAAATCCTTATCAACTGTGACATGTACTTCAACATTGTTAAAAATTCCGGCTACCGCAGCACTTCCGCCCATACGTCGACATATTCAAAGTGTGTAGATTCAAAATCCTTATAAACTGTGACATGTACTAAAATATTGTTAAAAATACCGGCTACCGCAGCACTTTCGCTCATACGTCGACATATACAAAGTATGTAGGTTCAAAATCCTTATCAACTGTGACATGTACTTCAACATTTTAAAAAAATCCGGCTACCGCAGCACTTTCACCCATACGTCGACATATTCAAAGTATGTATGTTCAAAATCAATATCAACTGTGACATGTACTTAAACATTGTAAAAAAATCCAGCTACCGCAACACTTCCGCCCATACGTCGACATATTCAAAGTATGTAGGTTCAAAATCCTTATCAACTGTGACATGTACTAAAATATTGTTAAAAATTCCGGCTACCGCAGCACTTCCGCCCATACGTCGACATATTCAAAGTATGTAGATTCAAAATCCTTATAAACTGTGACATGTACTAAAATATTGTTAAAAATTCCGGCTACCGCAGCACTTCCGCTCATACGTCGACATATACAAAGTATGTAGGTTCATAATCCTTATCAACTGTGACATGTACTTCAACATTTTAAAAAAATCCGGCTACCGCAGCACTTTCACCCATACGTCGACATATTCAAAGTATGTATGTTCAAAATCAATATCAACTGTGACATGTACTTAAACATTGTAAAAAAATCCAGCTACCGCAACACTTCCGCCCATACGTCGACATATTCAAAGTATGTAGGTTCAAAATCCTTATCAACTGTGACATGTACTTAAACATTTAAAAAAAAATTCGGCTACCGCAGCACTTCCGCCCATACGTCGACATATTCAAAGTATGTAGGTTCAAAATCATTATCAACTGTGACATGTACTAAAATATTGTTAAAAATTCCGGCTACCGCAGCACTTCCGCCCATACGTCAACATATTCAAAGTATGTAGATTCAAAATCCTTATAAACTGTGACATGTACTAAAATATTGTTAAAAATTCCGGCTACCGCAGCACTTCCGCTCATACGTCGACATATACAAAGTATGTAGGTTCAAAATCCTTATCAACTGTGACATGTACTTCAACATTTTAAAAAAATCCGGCTACCGCAGCACTTCCACCCATACGTCGACATATTCAAAGTATGTATGTTCAAAATCAATATCAACTGTGACATGTACTTAAACATTGTAAAAAAATCCGGCTACCGCAGCACTTCCACCCATACGTCGACATATTCAAAGTGTGTAGATTCAAAATCCTTATAAACTGTGACATGTACTTAAACATTGTAAAAAAATCCAGCTACCGCAACACTTCCGCCCATACGTCGACATATTCAAAGTATGTAGGTTCAAAATCCTTATCAACTGTGACATGTACTTAAACATTTAAAAAAAAAATCGGCTACCGCAGCACTTCCACCCATACGTCGACATATTCAAAGTATGTATGTTCAAAATCATTATCAACTGTGACATGTACTTAAACATTGTAAAAAAATCCAGCTACCGCAACACTTCCGCCCATACGTCGACATATTCAAAGTATGTAGGTTCAAAATCCTTATCAACTGTGACATGTACTAAAATATTGTTAAAAATTCCGGCTACCGCAGCACTTCCACCCATACGTCGACATATTCAAAGTATGTATGTTCAAAATGACATGTACTAAAATATTTCAAAAATTCTGTCTACCGCAGCACTTTCAACCATACGATATTTTGTGTCGGTTTTTTTTGGGCGTTCATAATTCGGAGTAAAACAATGTTATATTAAAAATTGTTTTTAAAAAAAATCTCTTTGTCAAAATAGCAAAAGGAAAGTCTGTTAAAAGGGCTATTAGGTGGCTACTCTAAGGAACGAGTTTTTTAGTCGTGGCCCAGGCTCCACAGCGAATTGCCCTTTCTTCTTTGCGGTTACCGCAGCACTTCCGCCCATATGTCGACATATTTGTACGATTTTATAAAGGCTACCCGTGCGAAGCCGGGGCGTGCTGCTAGTTTTGTACAATAAAATTAGTACAAAGTTATTATTTATTTTTCATGTGTTTTAAACACATTTCGACTTATTTGAAAGGGATTCACTATTCACACCCGAGGGCTGGTGAGTATCTGGCCCAGCGTATCAGCATTGCTATTCAGCGCGGCAATGCAGCCAGTGTCTTGGGTACGCTTCCGATTGGTACTGATTTGGATCAGTTGAACTATCTATAGATTTATTTATTTATTTATTTATTTATTTGAGTCACCAACATTGTATACACCACAAAAGAAATAAGTTAAGATCAGATTCAAACATGCTAAGTGTTACAATAATTACAGGAGACAGACAACATGCAATTAGGACTAGAGCGAGAACAAAAGAACAAAAGTAACGTTAAAGGATCATATAAAAATAGTCGAACACAATAAAAACCCTAAAATAAACAAATTACAAAAATAAATTGATTGTTCAAATAATTAGATTGGAATTAAAATGAAGGTAATGAATAACATAAACAGGTAAAACTAAAGTAAACTAATCACAACTTAAATACATTAATCTTAAAATTACGTAAAGTACCGCGAAATAAATCAACATCATCATAACAAGATAATAAACAGGTAAAACTAAAGTAAACTAATCACAACTTAAATACATTAATCTTAAAATTACGTAAAGTACCGCGAAATAAATCAACATCATCATAACAAGATAAGATCGTTTGCAGTAGGTAGAAATTGAGCGACCTGGATCAAGACATATCCAGTTCTCTCAATTTCTATTATTCATCTATTCAATTCGATCTATTCATCTATTCAATATGATCTATTCATCTATTCAATTTGATTTATTCATCTATTCAATTCGATGTATTCAAAATGATTTCATCTATTCAAGATGATCTTTTTAAGGTGATCCATTCAAAAATGATGTAGATATTTAAATAATCTATTCAAGATTTAAAGTGACTGAAAGTAAGTACTGGTCTCTTACATTCCTGTTAATCTATCTATTAAGAAGAATAAACGTAGCGCTACTATTTTAATCAATCTATTATTACTATTAATATAACTTATTTAATATAACTTATCAATAAAGGTTAAATAAAACTAGAACTATTTTTTTAAAGTAAGTTTATTTTCAACACACCATTTTCTTAACATAAAACTAGAACTATTTTAATAAGTAAGTTTATTTTCAACACACCATTTTCTTTAAATAAAACTAGAACTACTTTAATAAGTAAGCTTATTTTCAACACACCATTTTCTTAAAATAAGAACATTTTTCAACGCACATATATTATCATGACACGCACAAGAATATACATCTTTTATTATATTTTCTTCTTTACTCAAATTCGAAAGGCTAGGACAGTTCCAATCTTCTAAATTAAAAATACGATGATTACTAAATTCAGTTAACATTTCTTTTATCCAAGATACTTTTTCCGTGCCTTTGATATAAATACAATCTTTGTTTTTCAATAATTCTTTTAGGATGTTTTTATGATCTTTGTATGGTATAAAACCATCATTCCAATAGACACCTCTGTTTCTTTCTATCCAACCTACTTGTCTTCTTTCATTTACACTTAAACTATAAAAAGGGGCTGGTGGCTTAAATAATAGAACAAGCATTTGATTACCGAATTGCATAGCTATTTCCTTTAAGATAAATTGATTGCTATCAGTTTTGAAACCCTGAACATCGACAATAACACTCATGATAATCTGCGAACAATATTACTCAAAGGTTTATATTCAACCAATCTTTCATTGATTATTAGACAATATGCTGATGTATGGTCAGGAAAATCTGCTGCTGTTTCTATTTCCAGACGAACATCTACAGGTCCTGTTTTTAAATTATCATTTTGTCGTGAGCAATCAATCACAAACAATGGAGCTTTTTCTTTAAAGTCATGTAAGTTAAGCAGCGGATCAATTGGACGATTATAATAAGACTGACGAAACTTTGCATACATTTCGTATAATATACCGTATTTATCATCATTAAACTTCAGATTCAATGCTTCATATGGATAATATTGTGAATTAAGAAACAATGTTAAGTTAGTCACATTGCAGTGATCAAACTGCGAACAGTTGCCTAACTTAGAGTTTTTCTTTTTTGTTTGCAGACCAAAAATAATATAACGTGGTTTTTCCAGTTGCGACGAAGTCTTTACCGACCAGGAATGCTTCATAGTTTTAGGTAGTAAAGGATATTCATATAAATCCCAATTTCTATAAGCTATTTGTAAGGGCTTATCTTTTTCTAGAAACTTAAGTAGTGAAAGCCTCTCTCGATCAGAGACTTTAACATGTGGTACTTTCCACTGTACTCTATGTATATCTATTTGAATATCTTCCTCTTCCAAAATTTTAACACTGTTAAGGTTTGAGTTACCTCTGTTTAGAATAAGTTCATGTTTACAATTCATAATTATTTTATTATAATCTTCAGCGAACCCTAGAGTTTTATTGAGCGGAATCATAGCATTAAAATAACCTTTATTTTTGCTACCCTTTATATCCCACCCCCATATAGCTGAAACTTTACTTTCACCTTTACTCATTGATACGTAAGATTTCATAGTAGTAGTTATGCCAACATTTTTCGATCGATCTATTTCCACCCCGTTTATTTCATATCTAATGTCTTGAAATAAAAATAATATAGGATTATTAGTGAACTCTACTAATTTTTGTGTTGGTTTTTTATCTTTTCCTGTTATAATTGCACATCCTTCAACATAAATAAAACTGGCAGACGGTAATATATACAAATCTTGCTGATGTATAGGTATTCGGATTTCATCATTTTCTCTGAAGCTGTTATTATAAGGGTTATAGGTATGAATTTCATAACCTTCGATTGAATTATCGAATTGAGGTAAGTCTGCAATCTCCAATATACTCATACTTTAAACCCAAGTGTTCTTAGAAAATGTTGATTAACTTTTGTTATTTTTTTAACACGTCTGTGAACTATCGCTCTTGCTTGGATATTACTAATATTTTTTATAGTACGGGGACTTTTATAAAACACAATCATCTTATTTTTCGTAAATGAAGACGAACCTGTATATGCTCTTTTCTAAAATCAATCAAATTGTTATGATCATCAACGATTTTTGTAGTTACTGAAGATATGCTGTTTTTATTTATAGGAAAATATATAATGTTATGTGGAACTTCAATGAATTGATGACCAGGAGGGACGTTCGGAATAAATTCATAAATAACGTGTGATGGTGATCCGTTAGTGTATGCTCCTTGTATCAGATCACATTCGATACGTATAACAGACAGAGAAAGAATGTTGACTTTACTCTTTGACTCATGCCATTTATTTGGTTCTAGTTTTGTTTTGTTGAAACCTAACAACTGACCTATGCTGTTGTCATGTTCAAAATTAACTGTTTTTGAACAGTATAATAAACATTTTAGAGTATTATTATCTAAACTAATATTATAAAGAGGAAAGATTTGATTGTTTGTTTGTTTGTTTGTTTGTTTGCATCGAATAGGCTCCGAAACTACTGGACCGATTTCAAAAATTCTTTCACCGTTGTGAAGCTACACTATCCGCGCTGAACATAGGCTATATTATTTTTTCAAAAAAATTAGGGATCCTTACTAAAACTTCAATTATGTAACCCAAGGTGTAAAAAAAATACCTAAGAAATTCCTTACATCGCGTGCGCTGCGAAAACTATTGAAGATAGAAAGAAATTATGTACTACGATTTTATAGAACACATTATCATCCACAAAAAAGTCAACGACAGCATATGACTAACTATTACAGATATGTCACTATAAGTGTTTTAATATCGAAAAAATATAATTAAAATGACGCCGTTAGAAAACGTTCTTTATTTGTGCTTTGGTATTAATCCTTATCTAAATAAACTTCTTCATAATTAAGACTGGTTCAATACCTTTATATGACTTTTTAAATTATTTAATTTGGACATTCCATTCGAAAGATATCACGAGTTCAAAAATGTAAGTATTGGAAAAAAGTCAAGCGGAATAAAGCAGGCGCCGCGCCGGTCACGGAAGTACCTATATGCGGGTTCTATTGTTTATCCCACTATGTGGATTGTGGATCAAAAGAAAACTTATGAGATTAACAGTATGTACATATTATGTTAAACTCATAATTAGTAAACTATTGTAAAAAATTCCGACTACCACAGCACTTTTGCCCATACGTCGGCATATTAATAATATTTTGGATCAAATTCCTTATAACTATGACAAATACTATCCCTCTATCTTATAAAAAGTTAGCGTTGACTTTAAGTCATCATTACGTATTAGTACTTCAAGTCTGCGCTAACTTTTTATCAGATAGACCGTATAACTTTAAATAAAATACCGGCTACCGCAGCACTTCTGCTTACACGTCGGTATATTAAAAATAATTTGGTTCAAAATCCTTATCAACTGTGACATGTAATTAAACTTTGTAAAAAAAAAAATCCGGCTACCGCAGCACTTCCGCCCATACGTCGACATATTCAAAGTATGTGGGTTCAAAATCCTTATCAACTGTGACATGTACTTCAACATTGTAAAAAAATCCGGCTACCGCAGCACTTCCGCCCATACGTCGACATATTCAAAGTATGTATGTTCAAAATCATTATCAACTGTGACATGTACTAAAATATTGTTATAAATTCCGGCTACCGCAGCACTTCCGCCCATACGTCGACATATTCAAAGTATGTGGGTTCAAAATCCTTATCAACTGTGACATGTCCTTCAACATTGTAAAAAAATCCGGCTACCGCAGCACTTCCGCCCATACGTCGACATATTCAAAGTATGTGGGTTCAAAATCCTTATCAACTGTGACATGTACTTCAACATTGTTAAAAATTCCGGCTACCGCAGCACTTCCGCCCATACGTCGACATATTCAAAGTGTGTAGATTCAAAATCCTTATAAACTGTGACATGTACTAAAATATTGTTAAAAATACCGGCTACCGCAGCACTTTCGCTCATACGTCGACATATACAAAGTATGTAGGTTCAAAATCCTTATCAACTGTGACATGTACTTCAACATTTTAAAAAAATCCGGCTACCGCAGCACTTTCACCCATACGTCGACATATTCAAAGTATGTATGTTCAAAATCAATATCAACTGTGACATGTACTTAAACATTGTAAAAAAATCCAGCTACCGCAACACTTCCGCCCATACGTCGACATATTCAAAGTATGTAGGTTCAAAATCCTTATCAACTGTGACATGTACTAAAATATTGTTAAAAATTCCGGCTACCGCAGCACTTCCGCCCATACGTCGACATATTCAAAGTATGTAGATTCAAAATCCTTATAAACTGTGACATGTACTAAAATATTGTTAAAAATTCCGGCTACCGCAGCACTTCCGCTCATACGTCGACATATACAAAGTATGTAGGTTCATAATCCTTATCAACTGTGACATGTACTTCAACATTTTAAAAAAATCCGGCTACCGCAGCACTTTCACCCATACGTCGACATATTCAAAGTATGTATGTTCAAAATCAATATCAACTGTGACATGTACTTAAACATTGTAAAAAAATCCAGCTACCGCAACACTTCCGCCCATACGTCGACATATTCAAAGTATGTAGGTTCAAAATCCTTATCAACTGTGACATGTACTTAAACATTTAAAAAAAAATTCGGCTACCGCAGCACTTCCGCCCATACGTCGACATATTCAAAGTATGTAGGTTCAAAATCATTATCAACTGTGACATGTACTAAAATATTGTTAAAAATTCCGGCTACCGCAGCACTTCCGCCCATACGTCAACATATTCAAAGTATGTAGATTCAAAATCCTTATAAACTGTGACATGTACTAAAATATTGTTAAAAATTCCGGCTACCGCAGCACTTCCGCTCATACGTCGACATATACAAAGTATGTAGGTTCAAAATCCTTATCAACTGTGACATGTACTTCAACATTTTAAAAAAATCCGGCTACCGCAGCACTTCCACCCATACGTCGACATATTCAAAGTATGTATGTTCAAAATCAATATCAACTGTGACATGTACTTAAACATTGTAAAAAAATCCGGCTACCGCAGCACTTCCACCCATACGTCGACATATTCAAAGTGTGTAGATTCAAAATCCTTATAAACTGTGACATGTACTTAAACATTGTAAAAAAATCCAGCTACCGCAACACTTCCGCCCATACGTCGACATATTCAAAGTATGTAGGTTCAAAATCCTTATCAACTGTGACATGTACTTAAACATTTAAAAAAAAAATCGGCTACCGCAGCACTTCCACCCATACGTCGACATATTCAAAGTATGTATGTTCAAAATCATTATCAACTGTGACATGTACTTAAACATTGTAAAAAAATCCAGCTACCGCAACACTTCCGCCCATACGTCGACATATTCAAAGTATGTAGGTTCAAAATCCTTATCAACTGTGACATGTACTAAAATATTGTTAAAAATTCCGGCTACCGCAGCACTTCCACCCATACGTCGACATATTCAAAGTATGTATGTTCAAAATGACATGTACTAAAATATTTCAAAAATTCTGTCTACCGCAGCACTTTCAACCATACGATATTTTGTGTCGGTTTTTTTTGGGCGTTCATAATTCGGAGTAAAACAATGTTATATTAAAAATTGTTTTTAAAAAAAATCTCTTTGTCAAAATAGCAAAAGGAAAGTCTGTTAAAAGGGCTATTAGGTGGCTACTCTAAGGAACGAGTTTTTTAGTCGTGGCCCAGGCTCCACAGCGAATTGCCCTTTCTTCTTTGCGGTTACCGCAGCACTTCCGCCCATATGTCGACATATTTGTACGATTTTATAAAGGCTACCCGTGCGAAGCCGGGGCGTGCTGCTAGTTTTGTACAATAAAATTAGTACAAAGTTATTATTTATTTTTCATGTGTTTTAAACACATTTCGACTTATTTGAAAGGGATTCACTATTCACACCCGAGGGCTGGTGAGTATCTGGCCCAGCGTATCAGCATTGCTATTCAGCGCGGCAATGCAGCCAGTGTCTTGGGTACGCTTCCGATTGGTACTGATTTGGATCAGTTGAACTATCTATAGATCGTTTGCAGTAGGTAGAAATTGAGCGACCTGGATCAAGACATATCCAGTTCTCTCAATTTCTATTATTCATCTATTCAATTCGATCTATTCATCTATTCAATATGATCTATTCATCTATTCAATTTGATTTATTCATCTATTCAATTCGATGTATTCAAAATGATTTCATCTATTCAAGATGATCTTTTTAAGGTGATCCATTCAAAAATGATGTAGATATTTAAATAATCTATTCAAGATTTAAAGTGACTGAAAGTAAGTACTGGTCTCTTACATTCCTGTTAATCTATCTATTAAGAAGAATAAACGTAGCGCTACTATTTTAATCAATCTATTATTACTATTAATATAACTTATTTAATATAACTTATCAATAAAGGTTAAATAAAACTAGAACTATTTTTTTAAAGTAAGTTTATTTTCAACACACCATTTTCTTAACATAAAACTAGAACTATTTTAATAAGTAAGTTTATTTTCAACACACCATTTTCTTTAAATAAAACTAGAACTACTTTAATAAGTAAGCTTATTTTCAACACACCATTTTCTTAAAATAAGAACATTTTTCAACGCACATATATTATCATGACACGCACAAGAATATACATCTTTTATTATATTTTCTTCTTTACTCAAATTCGAAAGGCTAGGACAGTTCCAATCTTCTAAATTAAAAATACGATGATTACTAAATTCAGTTAACATTTCTTTTATCCAAGATACTTTTTCCGTGCCTTTGATATAAATACAATCTTTGTTTTTCAATAATTCTTTTAGGATGTTTTTATGATCTTTGTATGGTATAAAACCATCATTCCAATAGACACCTCTGTTTCTTTCTATCCAACCTACTTGTCTTCTTTCATTTACACTTAAACTATAAAAAGGGGCTGGTGGCTTAAATAATAGAACAAGCATTTGATTACCGAATTGCATAGCTATTTCCTTTAAGATAAATTGATTGCTATCAGTTTTGAAACCCTGAACATCGACAATAACACTCATGATAATCTGCGAACAATATTACTCAAAGGTTTATATTCAACCAATCTTTCATTGATTATTAGACAATATGCTGATGTATGGTCAGGAAAATCTGCTGCTGTTTCTATTTCCAGACGAACATCTACAGGTCCTGTTTTTAAATTATCATTTTGTCGTGAGCAATCAATCACAAACAATGGAGCTTTTTCTTTAAAGTCATGTAAGTTAAGCAGCGGATCAATTGGACGATTATAATAAGACTGACGAAACTTTGCATACATTTCGTATAATATACCGTATTTATCATCATTAAACTTCAGATTCAATGCTTCATATGGATAATATTGTGAATTAAGAAACAATGTTAAGTTAGTCACATTGCAGTGATCAAACTGCGAACAGTTGCCTAACTTAGAGTTTTTCTTTTTTGTTTGCAGACCAAAAATAATATAACGTGGTTTTTCCAGTTGCGACGAAGTCTTTACCGACCAGGAATGCTTCATAGTTTTAGGTAGTAAAGGATATTCATATAAATCCCAATTTCTATAAGCTATTTGTAAGGGCTTATCTTTTTCTAGAAACTTAAGTAGTGAAAGCCTCTCTCGATCAGAGACTTTAACATGTGGTACTTTCCACTGTACTCTATGTATATCTATTTGAATATCTTCCTCTTCCAAAATTTTAACACTGTTAAGGTTTGAGTTACCTCTGTTTAGAATAAGTTCATGTTTACAATTCATAATTATTTTATTATAATCTTCAGCGAACCCTAGAGTTTTATTGAGCGGAATCATAGCATTAAAATAACCTTTATTTTTGCTACCCTTTATATCCCACCCCCATATAGCTGAAACTTTACTTTCACCTTTACTCATTGATACGTAAGATTTCATAGTAGTAGTTATGCCAACATTTTTCGATCGATCTATTTCCACCCCGTTTATTTCATATCTAATGTCTTGAAATAAAAATAATATAGGATTATTAGTGAACTCTACTAATTTTTGTGTTGGTTTTTTATCTTTTCCTGTTATAATTGCACATCCTTCAACATAAATAAAACTGGCAGACGGTAATATATACAAATCTTGCTGATGTATAGGTATTCGGATTTCATCATTTTCTCTGAAGCTGTTATTATAAGGGTTATAGGTATGAATTTCATAACCTTCGATTGAATTATCGAATTGAGGTAAGTCTGCAATCTCCAATATACTCATACTTTAAACCCAAGTGTTCTTAGAAAATGTTGATTAACTTTTGTTATTTTTTTAACACGTCTGTGAACTATCGCTCTTGCTTGGATATTACTAATATTTTTTATAGTACGGGGACTTTTATAAAACACAATCATCTTATTTTTCGTAAATGAAGACGAACCTGTATATGCTCTTTTCTAAAATCAATCAAATTGTTATGATCATCAACGATTTTTGTAGTTACTGAAGATATGCTGTTTTTATTTATAGGAAAATATATAATGTTATGTGGAACTTCAATGAATTGATGACCAGGAGGGACGTTCGGAATAAATTCATAAATAACGTGTGATGGTGATCCGTTAGTGTATGCTCCTTGTATCAGATCACATTCGATACGTATAACAGACAGAGAAAGAATGTTGACTTTACTCTTTGACTCATGCCATTTATTTGGTTCTAGTTTTGTTTTGTTGAAACCTAACAACTGACCTATGCTGTTGTCATGTTCAAAATTAACTGTTTTTGAACAGTATAATAAACATTTTAGAGTATTATTATTAGGTTTAAGTTCTATATTACAATCAGGTAAATTTCTCGATAGATAATCCTGTATATCATACAAATCATAACAGCCAACAGGAATATGAAGTTGTTTGTCATCATCGTAATGAAAAATATTGTTCATAGGATTTACATTTGAAACAGAATTAGTGGCTGAAAAGTATAATAAGCCGCACTCATACTCTCTCGCTAAGTGCAATGTTGGATGAAAATATGATTCTAACACAGAATCATGACCGGTGATGGTTATCGTAGCAGACATATTTATGAACTGAGTCTTGAATCGTTTGTATATAATTTATATTTGTATATCACTCCAAAACTTGTTAAGAAATTTTAAACAAAGATGTCCACAATTGTAAGGATGATTTTTTTGAATGTTATCATAGTTATAATTTATATGATTACCAACATATGCAACAAATTCAGAAGGTGGTTTTAAATTCCCATAGCTATCGAAGTATTCGATATAATCATTGATCTTTGCATAGGCTACCCAATGAGAACCTGCATTAGTAGAGCTGTCTAAGTTGATAACACCGCATTCTTTTCCGAATGGACGTTTTGGTAACTGATCTCTCATAAACACTCCTCGAAAATATGGTATGTTGTTCGAGTGTTTAACAATATCAACATTAGTGAGAGCTCGTTTGGGTAGCCGATATACTAGTTTTTTTTATCTGATACATGTAATCTATATCCATTTTTATGAGGTGCGAGGTGTAGCCCTTTTCCAATACACATAGCTTCAATTTTTTCATTATGTCTTTTTAATTCAGCTAGCCGTTTCTTTCCTTCTTTGTACTCGTTAATAGCTTTCACAATTCCGGCCACACCACCACTCAAGCTTCCAGCTGCTGATAACCCAGCAAATATTGGTATCAATGGTAAGAGCCCACCTGTTTTGGGAATAGGAATGATACGTGGAAGTTTGACATCAGATGATAACTCTTTCACAGCTTCAACTGCAAATTTTATCGCCATCTTTTTGTTCTTAGGTTTAAGTTTTTGTAAGCGTTTTTTAGCATGTGAAAGAACTTGTTTAAATTTGTTTTTTAACCCATTACCTCTTTGCATTTTTGTATTAGTTTTTTGGGCGATTCCTATTTTAGCTAGCATCGCTTTATTAACTACATGTGCTGCTATTTTTTCTCCTCTGCTTGCATCTTGAGCATTGATACGTTTTCTTGCCATTTTCATTAGTTTTATATCAGCCGAGTGTCGATCTTGCAGAGACGATGACTTGTCGTACGCAATATCGTGTTCTTTACAATATTCGTCTAACTGATTTACACCTCTATCTTTTCTAGCAAGTCTTTTCATTAACTTTGTTCCTGGTCCACAGAAATTATATCCAGGTAAATGAGCTTCACAAGGTAAGTGATTTATTAGCCAATTAAGCAGACTGTTTCCTTTCATTACCTATTTACGACTGAGCTCGATTCAATTAAACTATTAGTCTTAAATTATTCTTTCTCTATAACGCATTATTCGAATGAATCCAACTATTTTCACTTGCAGGTAATCCCAACCACTTAACATAAACTTTATTTTTACTTCTCTTCAACACTTTTTCGACAAGATATATATCTGGATACTTCGTTTTCTTCAATTCTTCTTTATAAAATGCACCTAATATCGGTTGCTTTCTCATATCTTCTATTAAAAAAGTTACTGGGTTTGTATTTTGTGTTCTTACGATTTTAAATATTTCTGAAGACCAGTTAGGTGTATACCCTTTCTCAAAAACACCCTTGTGCTTACTAATTCTTACAAAGTCGCCGGTTTTTAACATACTTTTAATTTTTACTGAGTTTGAAGTAAGTTTTGCGTATCTTTCCTTAATTATACTTTTATTATCATCATTAACTTCTACAGGTTTGCAACCAATTGTTCTATGACGAGTATGATTATAGGTCTGTACTATTTTATCTAGAGTACCATTCATCCACATATAACTTCCATTCAATCCAAACTGTTTAAATAGTTTAGACTTTAATGTTCTTATAAATCTTTCCACAATTGAAGCTTTCTTTGTGGTAAAAGTAGAGTAATGATTTATACCTAATGATTGCGTTAACTTTTTGAGTCTTTTATTATAAAATTCTGTTCCAAAATCTGTTTGCAAATTTTTTGGTATATGGTTCCCTTTCCATAACATTTTAAATGCAGCAAACACTTCATCTTTAGTTTTACGTTTTAATGGAAAACTCCAAGCATATTTTGAAAATGCATCAATTATTACCAATATGTAGTTGTAACCATTATTATAATTCGATATTGATTGTAAGTCAACTAAATCAGCTTGCCAAAGATCATTTATATCTCTTAGAACAACATGTCTTCTAGGAAAATTAACTCTTGCAGTGCTATAAATTTCATTTACGACATCGGTTTTGCTCATTTTGTACGCTTTTTTTCTAGATTACTTATTTTTATAGTGAGTTCGTTTAAAAGTTGTTCTAAAATCTTGAGTTTATATAATGAATTTTCAAAACATCTATCAACATAGCACTTTGTAGCACAATCATCGGAATCAATAGGGTTTTTTAAATGTTTCAAAACTTTATTTTGAGCACTTATATTTCCATCACTTGTGTATTTCAAAATAAAATCATTGTAATCCTTATTTTTCTTATACATGTGTAGACCAAACTTATCAACATTCATGTTGGAACCACAACATGATACTGTAGATAACTAAAGCGTGGAATGGTTTTTATTCTTTAATAATACCAGCTTCTTTCAGTTCTTCTATTATTGATATAATTTCATTCTCATGGTTGTTGTTGCCAGCGTCTCTTGATGCAATTAATATTTTTAATCTATCAATTAATTCGTTTGGATCATCCCAGAAAACAAAATCAGTGTTTGGTTTATATTTCTTTAAAGTTGGTAAACCGGTTCCATATTTATTTTCGTCCAACCTAGGTTTATTAATTGATAGTTCATTATCATTATTTAAAATGTCTAAAAATAAAGGTCTTATAATTTCACGATATTTGAGACTTCGATCACCTTTAATTTGTCCGTTAGAATTATAATTTCTTTTATGAGCGTTAGTATCACACAAAATATGTTTATACATTGACTGATCTTTTGTAGTAACTTTTGATAAGTTCGGAATCTTTCGTAGCAATAGCTCTTTCAGTCCAGGAGTTATTTCATAGTCTTTATTACAAATAGTGATGACTTGAGTTTGCGTGTTATATAAGGAGTTGTTCACTACTTTTAGATTGACTTTAGCATTACCCATTAAAAATTCATTTTTTTCTTTTCTTACTCCAAAAGGTATGTTTATATCATCATAAATTTCATTAATATCTTTTTTATTAAGCGATCTTTCTAAAACTGTATCTAAATCATCATTTGATTGTTTAGGAATAATGGTTTCGTTTATATCGTCTTCTAAAAAACTTGCGCTACTATCCACATCTTCATATTTTGAAATATTACTTGAATTGTCTGAAGTCAAAGTATCGTTTTCAGAAATTATTTTTTCTATATTTTCATTCCTTAAGCCTTCAGATTTCAAAAAAGCATTCATGGGTTCTGCTACAGGTTTCAGTATTTTATTCATAGTATGATCTATTATATCATCATTATCTTTCATTTGTTTCAATTTACTTCGTATGGAACTGACTGATTTAATTAGCTGCTCTTTGATACTTTTTTCCATGTTCATGAATCAAATGTGGTGTTTATTCACTAAAGGAAGCGTCAAACTGAGTATTGTCTATTTAAATTCAAGTCTTATATAGGCAGAATGCTTCATATTACTCGAGACCAATAAAAATATCAAAACCTTTTCGATACCTTCCTTCATCGATAAGACAATCTTTATTTATAAGTAAAAAACTGTGTGGTTCTTTCCAGATCAAAGAACATAGCTCCTTAAATTTGAGCCACTCAATATCGGAATTCACATGTTCGTCATATAGATGTCTTAAATTTACTAAGTCTTGCTTAAATACAATTAATAAGTTCACGTTGTCACGAATTAATTGTTTAGGTACTTTTGAATAAGTTTGAGATAAGTAAAAGCAATCAATATTCTGATGTCTCCCCATAGCAAAATAGTTCTGGATATTAGTTTGATTCTCACATGTTACGTCATCAAATATCATTATAGATCTTCTCAATGCTTCATTAGGATGCATTACTTCATCACTTGCATTAAATATAAATAAATTTGTATGATCAACTCGTTTCAAAACTTCTTTTAAAAATAAATACTTAGGTTGATAAGCTGTTTTAGAATATAAATATATATTTTTAAACTTAAGTCCATTGTGATCTAATAAAAGACTAACCATAACATTCGTTTTTCCACAATTTGATGGACCACAAATTATGCTACGTATTGAATTCGGTAAAAGAGGACTATGTCTTACACCTTGTTTGTTATTATCTAAGTTTAAGTTGTTTATTTTCAATGACAAAGTCTGTTTAATGAATTTCATTATTGAAGAAAATGAATGTTGCCTTCGCTAGCTTATTCTACTGTGTGCTTTAATTAATAAAATCAGTACTATTTATATTCCTTCAGAAAATAAGTCAAATAGGTTCAGAATTTATTTATTTGTTATGTCAGAGTTTTAAACAACTTTCATCGTAATGATTTTAAATCTAATCATAACAGTTAAAAGCAGTAAGTCGTTTTTAGTTTTAACAGCTAACTGCCTAAAATTATGGCATCGGTTTCAAGATTAAATGGTAGAACAGTTATATTCTCTAATCAGTTAAAAAATGTATATTTTATTTACATAGGTATAGTTTAAGAATCCGTTGAATATCAGTATTATTTGCTAAATATCTATCTTAGTAGCTAAATAACTTATTAAAACAAGAGTAATGTATAAGAAACTTTATTTATTTAAAAAATAAGCATCATATTAACATTTTATGATTAGGTGAAAAGGTACAAAATTTCAACTGATATCATTAATAATTATAAATGTATGATAAGTATTCACAACAATAAAACATAAACTATTAACATATTTCAAAAGATAGTATTACAATGACCCCATGGTAGTGTATGAATTTGATCCTGTAGTGTTTGTCTTTTGTCATCGTTCTTGTTGAGAAGTTGTTTAGTAACCTCTTGTGTATATAATACATGTTTCATCGATTTTATTAATTTCATCTTACATGTTGAACTAATGTTGTTCTCATTATATAAAGTATTTCTATAATCACTCATTTTTAGTTTTTTTGTTACTGCTTTAGTTACACCTTTTGCCTTTTTTATGTCACATTTTACACTATTGATACAGTATAATTTTGCTCTAAGACCAATAAATTCTGTTATAATATCCCCCCCCCATTTCATCTTTAAATAACCCAGGAACTTTTTCATTTATATTTGGAATGTTAAACTTATTCGATGTTGCAAAGTTACTAGTATCAAACTTAGCAATATTATTTCGCATATCTTTGTAAAAGTCTTCAGTAAATATCAAATAGAGCAAGCTATCTGTATCAGTGTAGCAGAGTTGTGCTCGATCTTTGTATTTAGCTTTGATAAAGTCATAATGAAAGTGATACATATGTTGTTTAGCATACTCTAAAACTGTGAACCCTATATAAATTGGTCTATCAAGTACAACTTTTTCATGATTCAATTGAATAGCCACAAAATTTTCTGAGAAGACTGTAATATTTTTGACATTAGGCTTTGTGATTAATTTTTCAGCTGTGAGATGTTTATTTGTAACGTTCTGATTTTCTGACCATTTTGTAACTAGTTTCACATCTACTTGTTTTCTTTTATTTTCTATAGTCTTGCCAAATATTGAGTTATTAAGCAATTTGAAAAAGTCTTTTTCGAATGTTGTTTTTGAAGACTGTCGTAGCGAAGTGTTAAGATCTATATAAGATTTCAAAAAATTGTCTTGTTTAAAACTTAGAATGCGATGTATTTTCATTAATTTAAGACCATGGCTGAGACATTGTTTTAAATGACTATAATGAATCACATAATTGAACTTATCATAAAGACTAGCTATTAATTTCATGTTTTTGCTTCCTGGAGGTATAAACCTCTCAGGAGCGAATGGTAAATCTTGATGCTCTTTATGCAAATGATCTGGGTATGATAAGTCAACTTCTAAGATATAACCATAGTCATCATCATCAGAAATGTTCATAACATCAAAACTTTTTATATTTTGTGAAGATAAAAATTTAAATTGGGATATAGGAAATTTTTTTGTCATAGCATATCCATATAAATTATTACAATCTAAATACACTAAATAAGATGATGGTGTAGATTTGAGAGAGCTCGGTAAATATTTATTGGACGCTATAGCATGTCTTAATGAACACTGAGCTAAGCCTCCTCTTATACCTTTCTCCAACATTTCATACATTTCAATATCATCGATCAATTCTAATTGAACATTAGTATGAAATAACATTGCATCCCAACTTAGACTAGGTGATGTAACGTAATACGTAGGGTCCAGTTTATAATACTGCAAGCTTGTCTTTCTAAATTTTTCAAATATGTCACATAAAAGTAGAACATCGGTTTTCAAATATAAATCAGTATATTCTCCAAGATTGTTTATATTAAAGTACTCCCACACCATACATGCGTGTTCATACTCACTATCGCTTATAGGTTCTTCATTCAATAAATTATAAAAATCATTTTTACATGGTAGCTTAGTTTCTTTAAATTTCAACCAGTTATCCACATAATTGTATGGGTAAATACCTTTTTTTTTGTAATAAATTAAACTGTTTTTCATCTTTAAAGTGTTGAGATAAATGAATGAAATCTGCAGGTGATAAACTTCTAGCTAGCATATCAAGGCTTGAGCTCAAAAATTGAAAGGAGTCAATAAATTTAATTTCGATAGAACGAGAACATTCTGATGCATCAATTACTTTTGTAATTGTAAGATATTTTTCTTTTGTTTTAGGAATAATTTTGACTGCACCTTTATATCTCACTAGCAGCACGCC
This sequence comes from Ecliptopera silaceata, assembly GCA_932527185.1. Taxonomy (NCBI): domain Eukaryota; kingdom Metazoa; phylum Arthropoda; class Insecta; order Lepidoptera; family Geometridae; genus Ecliptopera; species Ecliptopera silaceata. The sequence continues at coordinate 2,689,059 of OW052210.1, forward strand.
CCGGCTTCGCACGGGTAGCCTTTATAAAATCGTACAAATATGTCGACATATGGGCGGAAGTGCTGCGGTAACCGCAAAGAAGAAAGGGCAATTCGCTGTGGAGCCTGGGCCACGACTAAAAAACTCGTTCCTTAGAGTAGCCACCTAATAGCCCTTTTAACAGACTTTCCTTTTGCTATTTTGACAAAGAGATTTTTTTTAAAAACAATTTTTAATATAACATTGTTTTACTCCGAATTATGAACGCCCAAAAAAAACCGACACAAAATATCGTATGGTTGAAAGTGCTGCGGTAGACAGAATTTTTGAAATATTTTAGTACATGTCATTTTGAACATACATACTTTGAATATGTCGACGTATGGGTGGAAGTGCTGCGGTAGCCGGAATTTTTAACAATATTTTAGTACATGTCACAGTTGATAAGGATTTTGAACCTACATACTTTGAATATGTCGACGTATGGGCGGAAGTGTTGCGGTAGCTGGATTTTTTTACAATGTTTAAGTACATGTCACAGTTGATAATGATTTTGAACATACATACTTTGAATATGTCGACGTATGGGTGGAAGTGCTGCGGTAGCCGATTTTTTTTTTAAATGTTTAAGTACATGTCACAGTTGATAAGGATTTTGAACCTACATACTTTGAATATGTCGACGTATGGGCGGAAGTGTTGCGGTAGCTGGATTTTTTTACAATGTTTAAGTACATGTCACAGTTTATAAGGATTTTGAATCTACACACTTTGAATATGTCGACGTATGGGTGGAAGTGCTGCGGTAGCCGGATTTTTTTACAATGTTTAAGTACATGTCACAGTTGATATTGATTTTGAACATACATACTTTGAATATGTCGACGTATGGGTGGAAGTGCTGCGGTAGCCGGATTTTTTTAAAATGTTGAAGTACATGTCACAGTTGATAAGGATTTTGAACCTACATACTTTGTATATGTCGACGTATGAGCGGAAGTGCTGCGGTAGCCGGAATTTTTAACAATATTTTAGTACATGTCACAGTTTATAAGGATTTTGAATCTACATACTTTGAATATGTTGACGTATGGGCGGAAGTGCTGCGGTAGCCGGAATTTTTAACAATATTTTAGTACATGTCACAGTTGATAATGATTTTGAACCTACATACTTTGAATATGTCGACGTATGGGCGGAAGTGCTGCGGTAGCCGAATTTTTTTTTAAATGTTTAAGTACATGTCACAGTTGATAAGGATTTTGAACCTACATACTTTGAATATGTCGACGTATGGGCGGAAGTGTTGCGGTAGCTGGATTTTTTTACAATGTTTAAGTACATGTCACAGTTGATATTGATTTTGAACATACATACTTTGAATATGTCGACGTATGGGTGAAAGTGCTGCGGTAGCCGGATTTTTTTAAAATGTTGAAGTACATGTCACAGTTGATAAGGATTATGAACCTACATACTTTGTATATGTCGACGTATGAGCGGAAGTGCTGCGGTAGCCGGAATTTTTAACAATATTTTAGTACATGTCACAGTTTATAAGGATTTTGAATCTACATACTTTGAATATGTCGACGTATGGGCGGAAGTGCTGCGGTAGCCGGAATTTTTAACAATATTTTAGTACATGTCACAGTTGATAAGGATTTTGAACCTACATACTTTGAATATGTCGACGTATGGGCGGAAGTGTTGCGGTAGCTGGATTTTTTTACAATGTTTAAGTACATGTCACAGTTGATATTGATTTTGAACATACATACTTTGAATATGTCGACGTATGGGTGAAAGTGCTGCGGTAGCCGGATTTTTTTAAAATGTTGAAGTACATGTCACAGTTGATAAGGATTTTGAACCTACATACTTTGTATATGTCGACGTATGAGCGAAAGTGCTGCGGTAGCCGGTATTTTTAACAATATTTTAGTACATGTCACAGTTTATAAGGATTTTGAATCTACACACTTTGAATATGTCGACGTATGGGCGGAAGTGCTGCGGTAGCCGGAATTTTTAACAATGTTGAAGTACATGTCACAGTTGATAAGGATTTTGAACCCACATACTTTGAATATGTCGACGTATGGGCGGAAGTGCTGCGGTAGCCGGATTTTTTTACAATGTTGAAGGACATGTCACAGTTGATAAGGATTTTGAACCCACATACTTTGAATATGTCGACGTATGGGCGGAAGTGCTGCGGTAGCCGGAATTTATAACAATATTTTAGTACATGTCACAGTTGATAATGATTTTGAACATACATACTTTGAATATGTCGACGTATGGGCGGAAGTGCTGCGGTAGCCGGATTTTTTTACAATGTTGAAGTACATGTCACAGTTGATAAGGATTTTGAACCCACATACTTTGAATATGTCGACGTATGGGCGGAAGTGCTGCGGTAGCCGGATTTTTTTTTTTACAAAGTTTAATTACATGTCACAGTTGATAAGGATTTTGAACCAAATTATTTTTAATATACCGACGTGTAAGCAGAAGTGCTGCGGTAGCCGGTATTTTATTTAAAGTTATACGGTCTGTGGCGATACCCTACGCCACAACTCGCTTCCCGCTCCGCTCATGAAGGTTAGAGCGGCCTTACAACGGGTCCCGCTGCACCCCGCGCGCCGCCCGACCGCGGCCGCCTGCATCGACGCCCGCTTCGCCGCGACACTCCGTTTGATGCACCTTGCACTCACTGCACGCGCGCGCGCTTAATATTATATAACTCGCTTTGCTATTTTCTATGTATTTAGTGCTTTCTATAGTTTTCATTCTTTTAATATACAGTTCTATCCTTCATCAAAACTCTTCATTTCGCTTACGTCTCGCAAATCATTCTTCCTGCCTATTAGGTACCTAACTAAATTAGTTTCAGTGTTAAGTTAAATCTAAAATCTTATTAATAGTAGGAGTGTACACTACCCTGCTATATTGGTGACCCTCGACAAGCCGCATCAAGATTTGGACAACGCCCTTTGGACTTTGAAGGTCGGTTCGAGAACATTCGAAGGTCAACGAAGTTGCAAGTAAGGGTGTGGTCTGAGTTATAAGCGGTGAGCGATTAATTTTTTTTGAACATGTCTAAGAGGAATGAAGCCGAAGACTTTCGAGATGCTAATGACGGGATTGTTGGACCGGAAGTACTTAGAGTAGGTGTTAGAGTACCACCATTTTGGCCAGAGGAACCTGCACTATGGTTCGCCCAAGTAGAGAGTCAGTTCATATTATCTAAAATAACTACTGATGAAACGAAATTCTGTTATTTAGTTTCACAACTGGATCATCAGTATGCTGCCGAGGTCAAGGACATAATCACCTCTCCTCCTCAAACGGATAAATACCTCAAATTAAAATCTGAGCTAATAAAGCGTTTATCAGCTTCGCAGGAAAAACGTGTGAAGCAGCTGATCATGCACGAGGAGCTTGGCGATAGAAAGCCGTCGCAGTTCTTGCGCCATATGCAGAGCCTAGCTGGACCGACGGTTGCCAAGGACTTCCTGACTACGATCTGGTCAAGTCGACTTCCTCAAAATATTCAGACGGTAATCGCTTCTCAATCTGACTTACCTCTAGAAAAACTAGCCGAGCTGGCCGACAAGGTGCACGAGATAGCTCCTACAGCTCCTCAGGTGGCAGCTACTTCCAGAGCCTCAGCTTCTTCATCACATGATGAACTATACAAGCAAGTCTGTGAACTGACTAAACAGGTAGCCAAACTTACAGCCCAGATGTCAAGCGGTGATCAGCGCTCGCGCTCCCAGAACAGACGAAGCTACCGATCTCGCTCGCGCTCACAGTCGCGCCGACCAAGACAGCCACCACCGGACCACCCTCACTGCTTCTACCACTTCACTTACGGAGCCGAAGCGGTCAAATGCAAGCAACCCTGCACCTTCCCGTCATCGGAAAACTCCCAGGGCGGTCGCAAGTAGCGGCCAGTGACTGCCCTTCATCTTCAGGCCGTCTTTTCGTGACAGACCGTTTTTCAAAAACACAGTTCCTTGTGGACACTGGTTCCGACCTGTGTGTTTTTCCGCGGTCATGCATCAAGACGCCCTGCCCAAGAACGAAGTACGACCTAACAGCAGCTAACAGTACAGTAATACATACCTATGGCCCTATAGTACTCTCACTTAATCTAGGTCTTCGTCGTGCGTTTACTTGGACTTTCACGATCGCTGATGTTTCCAGACCTATCATTGGAGTTGACTTCTTGAGTTTCTACGGACTACTCGTGGACTGTAAGAACCAACGATTGATTGATAGCGTCACTTCTCTCTCCGTGAATGCCATCTGCTGTGCATCTGGTGACTTCGCATCAATCAAGGCTGTCACAGGTGAATCCGACTTTCACGCGTTGCTCCGTGAATATCCAGAGATCACAAGACCTGCAGGTATGAAGACTGTACCGAAACATAATACCCTCCACTTTATCCGTACTACATCAGGACCTCCTGTTTCTTGCAAACCAAGGCGCCTAGATCCTGTCCGTTCACAGATAGCAAAGAAGGAGTTCGAAGACATGCTAGCGAACGGCACAGCCAGACGTTCAGAGAGCCCTTGGTCTTCTGCACTTCATCTTGTCAAGAAGAAGGATGACGGTTGGAGGCCCTGCGGTGACTATCGTGCATTAAACTCTAGGACTGTCCCGGATAGATACCCCATCCCACATATACAGGATTTTTCGTATCAGCTTTCAGGATGTTCGGTATTTTCTACTGTAGACCTAGTGAAGGCGTATAACCAGATCAGCGTGAATCCAGACGATGTTCCTAAGACTGCTATAACAACGCCATTTGGGTTATACGAGTTTCAGTACATGACTTTCGGCCTAAGGAATGCTGCCCAGACTTTCCAGAGGTTCATCGACGAAGTTCTTCTAGGTCTCGACTTTTGCTATGGGTACATCGACGACATCTTGGTCTTTTCATCTTCTCATGAGGAACACAAGACCCATCTCCGTCAGCTATTCGAACGTCTCCGACTATACGGAATATTAGTTAACACTTCAAAGTGCGTACTAGGACAGGCGGAGGTCACTTTTCTTGGATACCAAGTTTCAGCAAATGGCACTCGACCATTGGAGACAAAAGTTCAAGCTATCCAGGACTACTCTGTTCCTAAAACTGTCAAAGATCTTCGTCGCTTTCTAGGAATGCTCAACTTTTATCGACGTTTTATTCCAAACGCAGCTCAACTTCAAGCGCCTTTGAATGCTATTCTAGCTGGTCCTAAGATTAAAGGTTCTCATCCAGTGGAAATGACTGCAGATCTGTTACGTGCTTTCGAGGATTGCAAGACATCTTTGTCGCAAGCTACTATGCTTGTTCATCCTGATGCATCGGCTGACTTAGCCATTGTGACAGACGCTTCTGACTTCGCAATAGGAGCTGTCCTTCAGCAACGCAAAGATGCTAACTGGCAACCCCTTGCTTTCTACTCACACAAACTATCCAATGCTCAGAAGAAGTATAGTCCTTATGACAGAGAACTTTTGGCTATCTATGAAGCTATAAAATACTTCAGACACATGGTGGAAGCCCGAAATTTTTCCATTTTGACTGACCACAAACCTCTAACGTTTGCCTTCTCAACAAACAAGGAGAAATGTTCCCCAAGACAATTTCGGTACCTAGATTTTATTGCACAATTTACTACCGAAATTAACTACATACCAGGAAAAGACAACGTGGTCGCTGATGCTCTCTCTCGCGTGGAAGAAATTTCAACCTTAGATTACCAGGCCCTTGCACAGTTTCAGAGCACTGATCAAGAACTGCAGGACCTGATTCTCCACGGCTCCACCTTAAAACTAGAAAAGCTGCAACCAGTGGACAGCGACGTAGCTATCTACTGTGACACATCCACTACATCACCTCGTCCATTCATCACTCCACAGCTTCGAAAACAAGTCTTCGAGATGATCCACGGGCTACATCATCCTGGAGCTACAGCTACTGTGCGACTGGTCACGCAAAGGTTTGTGTGGCCAGGGATACGCAAACACTGTAGAGAGTGGTCTCGGCAATGCTTACATTGCCAAAGAAGTAAAGTTTCCCGACACACCAAATCTCCTCTTTCCACCTTCCTAACTCCTTCCTCGAGGTTCTCTCACATACACCTCGACATCGTCGGCCCTTTACCTCTTTCTTATGATTACAGGTATTGTCTTACCGTCATCGACCGCTTCACGAGATGGCCTGAGGCAATGCCATTAAAGGACATTACGGCGGAGACTTGCGCCGCTGCCCTAGTATTTGGCTGGATAGCCAGGTTTGGATGTCCTGCTCGCGTGACCACTGATCGCGGACGCCAGTTCGAGAGCCATCTCTTCCAAGCTCTCACTAGCGTTGTTGGTGCGCGTCACTTACGCACTACTGCTTACCATCCTGCAGCAAATGGCATCGTTGAGCGTCTACACCGCCAGCTGAAGGCAGCAATCATGTGCCACGCTACTCCACAGTGGACCGAATCTCTGCCATTGGTACTTCTCGGCATGCGCAGCGCGTGGAAAGAAGACATCCAGTCATCGGCAGCTGAGCTGGTATATGGTGAGCCACTACGCTTACCTGGCCAGTTCCTCTCTCCCACAGACGACTGCACTACTTCGGACGTCACTCAGTACGCGTCGCGCCTTCGATCACACATGTTGAAGCTAACGCCGAAATCCACTACATGGCATACATCATCACCTTTTTACTTACCACGTGACCTCAACAGCTCATCGCACGTATTCCTACGCCAAGATCACGTGCGTCGCTCACTGGAACCTCCGTACGCTGGCCCGTATAAAGTCATAGCAAGACAACCTAAATTCTTCACCCTGGACGTTAAAGGCAACAGAACAAACGTCACTGTAGATAGGTTGAAACCAGCGTACATGATGAAAGAATCACGTGACATAAATCATAAGAAGACTACAACTTCATCAACGAGTTCAGCAACACCGCTACCCGAAGAAAAAAGAACTCGTTCGGGACGAAGAGTACGATTCCCTGACTTTTATCGACCGTAGTTACGGTCTGGCCGGGGGGAATATGTGGCGATACCCTACGCCACAACTCGCTTCCCGCTCCGCTCATGAAGGTTAGAGCGGCCTTACAACGGGTCCCGCTGCACCCCGCGCGCCGCCCGACCGCGGCCGCCTGCATCGACGCCCGCTTCGCCGCGACACTCCGTTTGATGCACCTTGCACTCACTGCACGCGCGCGCGCTTAATATTATATAACTCGCTTTGCTATTTTCTATGTATTTAGTGCTTTCTATAGTTTTCATTCTTTTAATATACAGTTCTATCCTTCATCAAAACTCTTCATTTCGCTTACGTCTCGCAAATCATTCTTCCTGCCTATTAGGTACCTAACTAAATTAGTTTCAGTGTTAAGTTAAATCTAAAATCTTATTAATAGTAGGAGTGTACACTACCCTGCTATAGGTCTATCTGATAAAAAGTTAGCGCAGACTTGAAGTACTAATACGTAATGATGACTTAAAGTCAACGCTAACTTTTTATAAGATAGAGGGATAGTATTTGTCATAGTTATAAGGAATTTGATCCAAAATATTATTAATATGCCGACGTATGGGCAAAAGTGCTGTGGTAGTCGGAATTTTTTACAATAGTTTACTAATTATGAGTTTAACATAATATGTACATACTGTTAATCTCATAAGTTTTCTTTTGATCCACAATCCACATAGTGGGATAAACAATAGAACCCGCATATAGGTACTTCCGTGACCGGCGCGGCGCCTGCTTTATTCCGCTTGACTTTTTTCCAATACTTACATTTTTGAACTCGTGATATCTTTCGAATGGAATGTCCAAATTAAATAATTTAAAAAGTCATATAAAGGTATTGAACCAGTCTTAATTATGAAGAAGTTTATTTAGATAAGGATTAATACCAAAGCACAAATAAAGAACGTTTTCTAACGGCGTCATTTTAATTATATTTTTTCGATATTAAAACACTTATAGTGACATATCTGTAATAGTTAGTCATATGCTGTCGTTGACTTTTTTGTGGATGATAATGTGTTCTATAAAATCGTAGTACATAATTTCTTTCTATCTTCAATAGTTTTCGCAGCGCACGCGATGTAAGGAATTTCTTAGGTATTTTTTTTACACCTTGGGTTACATAATTGAAGTTTTAGTAAGGATCCCTAATTTTTTTGAAAAAATAATATAGCCTATGTTCAGCGCGGATAGTGTAGCTTCACAACGGTGAAAGAATTTTTGAAATCGGTCCAGTAGTTTCGGAGCCTATTCGATGCAAACAAACAAACAAACAATCAAATCTTTCCTCTTTATAATATTAGTTTAGATTAATTCTTCTATAAACAAATGTGAGTCATAGCCAGATAAGTTATGAAATATAACTGGAATGAATGGACACACTTTGTATATCAAGTTACAATGAGAGTGCGCCGCACCTCTAAACTCAGATGTAACATGATCATGATCTCGTACTTTATCATCAAATAATAGTTGTTTGCATATATGACAAGTTGTAGTATTCTGATATTTTAATTCTTGATCGATAGTTAAAGGTGACATCGGCTTTTTATCTAGCAAAATGTTTTGAATACGTAAAACGTCTTTAATTAGTTTTTTAATGAATACTTGAACACAATCAACACCTCTATATGAAACATATTTGTTGAGTTTTTTATTATGAGAACAACATATGTAGTAACCAAAACAAGAAGGTTGATGTAGCTGCAATGTTTCAGTATTTTGAGACTTTCGTTCTTCACAATTTGATAACAAACACTCAAAATCAGCATAAATAACAAAATTAATTTTTTGCTGTCTCTCATAGTTTTTAAATTTCAAGAAAGTGTTTTTATTAGGTAATACACTTGAAACACCTTTGCAATCGTGTGCTATGAACTTAACTTTATTTGAAAAAAATTGAATACAAGATTCACATAAGTATAGTTTACCATTGTGCTGAGTAATCTGATGCTTTACTAATTTAGTAAGATCGTTAATTAAACAGTAGTGACCTTTATTATTACGCTCAATATACAAAAGATTGATATGATCAAGTTTGCGACTCTTTGAAAGATAAAGCGGTCCAATGACTTTATTTTTCTTATCTAGTCCATAAATATTAATACTTATGTCTGGATTATTTAATTCAAATAATCTTATATCTGAGTACGTTGGTGGGAATGACATCTCTTTTAAATTGAAAACTGAAGAATAGTGTGGATATGATTTCACTCTGCACACATTTCTTTTCGATGGGTATAGTCCAGCTACTACACTCCAAAGAAAGCAGTGATTATCAGAATTACGTATATTAACACAGCTTTTCGTATTCTTAATAGATTTCGGTAGTTCTATATATGAACCTCCTCGCATAGGACTATACTTATTAACATTTATTTCTAAATGACTCATTGATGAATATGACCAACCAGACTCACACAGCTCAAATTCTTCTAACCTCGTCTTAAAAGTGTTTATTAAATTGATAAATAGTTCATTCAAATCAGAACATTGATATACTATTTCAAGTTTTGTATTAAACGACTTAAGTTGATGTTCATTTGACTTTGGTAAAGTAAAATATGCGTATAGTTCAAAGTTCAGTTTAATACATTTATGTGTCTTTAATGAGAACTTTATTAATTTAATGAGATCTTTCTTATTTTCAATCAGGAACGCCTCTGGTGTGAGGTACTCGACTTCCTGATTAGTGTTTAGACGATAAGTAGCTATTCGATTTTTGAATGCTGTAGTAATAATGTCTATATTATGAAAACGAGTCTTTAATAAACAATTTGATTTATGTAAATTGGTTCTCAAATGATATCTGTACTCATTACGTGTTAACTCTATGCGACATTTATCACATTCGACTTTTTCACTTGTAGGGAGCAGGTCTGTGAAAGAAAATTTAGAAAATAGAATACAGCATTTATTCAATATAATGTGTTAATATTAGTTAAAAGTAAAAGTGTACAGAATATTTAAAGACTATTAAAAAGATTACAAAAATATTTAAAAAAATAATAGATGATTACATTTAGATTTAATTAATTTATGAATAAGCACCACACCCACTTAATATATCAGGTCGACAGTCCTTAAACTCTCTACGAGTTTCTTTAATGAACTGTGTGAGGTGCTCCCATGCTTTTGTTTTTTCATCTGTTTGATTTTTGATTGTGATAATTGCATGTCGCCAGCGGTTCATCGGCTGAACATGCTTTATCTCGCTGCAATTATACACTTTTAGCTCGATAAAGTGTGTCCCGATTTTGTTTTGATCGGTTTGTCTCGATACTCCGCTGGCGACGCGTTTATTGAAATAAGACGTTATAGGCTGTGCTTTTTTACCAGGCTTTGGTGTTGTCAATACATCTTCATCACTATCGCTTCCGAATATATCGGAAGCCGATGTTTTTTCTCGATGGTGTTCAGCAGCAATGGGCTTCGCATGTTTCTTTTCTTGTGAAGCGGATCCTCCTTTATGTGCTCCATCTTTAAAATAAAGAGTTGGTGTTAGTGATCTGGGTGTCTTCTCATCAAACGCGCTAAACATTACACAATTCTGAATTTGTCTTCTAGCTGAACTTATAAATTTTACTAGATGATGCCATGCTTTCGTCGGGTAATCTGTTCGGTTCTTGATTAATAATTCTAAACATTCTAGTTTATTGGGTTTTAAAGTTTCACAGTTGTATGTTTTCAGAACGATGTAGTATTTCCCCTGTTTTGATGCATGAGTTTGTCGGGTGTAGGCTTTTGGATGCTTAATTGTAAAATATGAGTGCATTGAATAGTCACCATTCTTACGTGCTCGCTGTTCAGCCTCCTCATCTTCGCTTTCTGAGCCGAAAAGCTCGTAGAGCGATGGTTTCTTCGAACTGGATGGAGCCACACGAGATTTCCGCTTCTTGAGTGTTGGGGATGGTGTGTGTCTGTTGCTAGACACACCTCGTTTTTTTAATGTACCAACTCTCTCAACATCTCGAGCATGGTGAGAGGTTGAAGGCTCCTCTTCGGACGATGAAAGGTTTGCTGAGTTTTTAGACCTAAAACAAAAAAAAAAGAAAATATTTAATTATGAAATATAGGTACATGTGTTCTAAAACTGGGTTTGATAGATGAATAAAAGTATTCAATCAAATATCTGTTAAGTATTAATAGAACATAGTGAATACTTAGATTATTTGAACTAATGAAAATATTAATGCTATGTACTTACATCTCGATTTTGTAGTAAAAATTAAGATCACTGTGAAGACTGATAGGATAGATCCTCTGGGTTGTAATGAGCTAAGTCCAACCTCTTCCCGTCACTTAAATAGTATCATTCCACGTGCACTTTTCCATATTTGGGGAACATCACGCGGTGAATAAATGCATGTTCGACTAAAATTCGGTTTTAGGCTAGGAGTATAGATTTCATTGCGTTAGCATATTATTTGTTATTATGATACAACTAGTGTATGTCTACAGCTTCACCTATAAAAATTTTCAGATTGAGTTTTATAATCGTAGTATACACCTACCTTTTCATACAATTTTATAACGACAATAAACAGATGTCACAACACATGTTTAATATAGATAACATTGTAAATCTTAAAATAAGTTAGGTACCTACTTGTGTGTTAAAGTTGTACTCCACCTCAACTCTATATTATAATCTAAAAGTAGTATTCAACTAATTCTATAACACACTTCTATAATAGGTAGTAGGGTTACTAAAAAAATGTGATAACCATTGCTTACATAAACTTAACAAGATTTAAGTCTCATTGCTTGCTATCAACGGTTTGACTATCACACGATGTAGTATAAACGAGCAGTGTGACTAGCTAATGGAATCGTTCACATTTTGATATGATTATAAGATTTTTATATGATACCCCTCGATCTCCATTACACTACAATAAGGTATGTTATGATTTTGTCAGCACAAAGCCTTTATGAAAATAATCGTTGAATTATGAACTCTATCAACGAGAAACGTTTTTATATATAATAGGTGGTTTTTTAAAGAATAATGTTAAATATATTTACAAATTTTAAAGAAACGGTTGTCTCGTCTACAATAATGTCGGTAAGATAAAAGATAGTTTATGCTTACTTATTCTGAATAAATAGTATTTTAATTTAACAAGCTTTATGTATAATTAATTGATAATTTCTTATTTTCAGTATTCAAATTGGATCTTATCTCCACCTATCACACCGAACCCATCGAACGATGTTAGCCCAATGAGAGTTTTTGATAGTAGTAGATTGGAAGATATTACTCCTAATACAACGAAAAGTAAAATGTTGACATCGAGCTTGAAAACTAGCGTCTGCGGGTTTAAACTGATTCGAATTGAAATCTACGATGCTGATCAATTCGCAACAAGAGAAGACTCATCCTGCAGTTGTAAAGCCGAAATATGTGCCCAGCATGTAGTCACCAATTTTTGTTCTGACATCATTTATTGTAAGATCAGAGACATTTTAAAATCAATGGATAGTTCAATGTATATAAATTTATAGAGTTATTTTAATAAAAATACTTGAATTGACATGATCTTTTTATTTCTGAACATACTTCATTAAGCAATTGGTAATAGATAAAACATTGAGGAAAATTATTAATAAATAAATAAGTAATACATCATTTTGAATGGATCACCTTGAATAGATCAAATACATTTTGAATACATGACTCTTTGAATAGATCATCTTGAATAGATCAAATTTAATCGATGAAATCACTTTGAATAGATCAAATTTAATAGAGAAAATTACCTTGAATAGATCATATTGAATAGATGAATAGATCAAATTGAATAGATGAATAATAGAAATTGAGAGAACTGGATATGTCTTGATCCAGGTCGCTCAATTTCTACCTACTGTTTGCGAACGGTCTGTAGATAGCTCAATTGTTTCTTATGTACATATTTTATATGACAATGTAGGTACATTTTGTAAATACTGTATAGTCTAAGTTTATTCACTAATATTTACAAAGAAAAATTACAGTTATCTGCAATTTTGTTTTTTTTATAAACCGAGGGCATGGTTTATTTAACGATTTTTTTCCAACTCTCGTAGTTTCGGACTTGACCATCACTACCCTCAAAAACCCACCCTGTATAGTTCCCATACAAGCTATGCTTACTTTGGTACTAGCGTTGTGCGAAAATTCAATTTAATGTATGTATTCAGTCAGATAATACTAAAATGTCACAATTGTGTCACAAAAAAGTATTTTGATAAAAAAATAAATCCTAGTAAAAATAACATCAAAAGAGGAATGACAACACATAAAATATTACTACTGTTGTTCAACTCGGCTCGCAAATATTGTGATAACCTTGGGTAATCTTCTGAAAACTTTCACAATCAAAAATATGAAGGAATACTAGATTATATTTATATTTTGACAAAAGTACAAAGAAAGTGTCTTGGGTACGCTTCCGATTGGTACTGATTTGGATCAGTTGAACTATCTATAGACCGTTTGCAACGGTCTGTAGATAGCTCAACTGTTTCTTATGTATTTTATATCACAATGTACGTTTTGTAAATACTGTAAAGTCGTAAGTTTGTGAATAAAGATTATCTCAGGTAATACATAAAAAAAAAAAAAAAATAATTCTTATTTTAGTTTATTGATGTTGAATAAGATGAAAGCAACCACATTATAAACTGGACCTTGCATTAAAACTCTGAAAATGGAGCATTAAATTATGCATAAATAAGATTATTTTTTATTCAACAATTTTTTGGTTAGATTCAACAATAATCATCAAAAAAAATAATCTTATTAAAATCATGGCATGCAACTGTGCCGAAATATCGGGAAATAATCAGACTCACAAATCATGGTAAATATCCCGTTTATAATGAAAACTATGTTCAAAACCGTGATAGTTTCAAATATTAATCTTATTAAAATGTATTTATGCATTTATTAATGCAAATAATCTTATTTATGCATAATTTTAATGTTCCAATCTCAGAGTTTTAATGCAAGGTCTGTTTATAATGTGGTTGCTTTCATCAATTTGTAGCACCCAAAATAGGATTGTGATCTTTATCTCGTCACAGCTGGCTAGGCTGGTTTGTGTTAGGACAGAGATAAAATCTGGACGCTATCTAGATATAAATAATAATAAATATTTATTGACAAAAAGTATACGCTGTGCCTTCATGGTAATAATGCTAGACTAATAGTGCTAGAGTTAGTGTGCTGACAAGACAAAGTGTCTTTCATAATACTTCGAACAAACAGTCTTCTTCTTATCGTGTCGATGCTACAACTGTATTTTGTTGTAGCATCGCGTTGGAAAGATTAGCCAGACTAGACACTGCTTTACCGTGCCTAGCTGTTACTGGTGTGCGCCACGAGGAGGCTCTTTTCATGAACAAACAGTAAGTAATTTTAATTAAGTAGTTACAAAATATATACATTATAGGATAGCTTTATTATTTAAATAAAAAAAAAACATGTTATGTCACATGTATAATAACAAAAAAATATACTAAACATTTATTTTATCAGCTATAGTAAGCAAGTTTAAGTTAGATATAAAAGTTTTGCTTAGTTCGAGACTAGAGTCCATGATTATTTATTTACTAGCTCTCCCGGCGAACTTCGTACCGCTTTAGAGAGATTTTCTTAATATTTTTTTCCGTAAGAACCTTGTACAGAGTATTAGAAAACTACTAAAAAAATCAGCCAAATCGGTCAAGCCGTTTTCATGCTATATCGTGACAACGGAAAACGGGTTTCATTTATATATATAGATAGATTAGGTATTTCTGTATTTATTTATACTGGAACTGTAATGATTACTACAAAAGCCACTTAGAATCCCTTTAACGGATAAAAGGCTTAAAAAACTTGAAAAACTAAGTCCGGTCCGTTCCTTTTTTCGGATCATTTAAGATAAGTTAGCAGTGTAGGTAAGTTATATAATTAAAAAGTTTTGATATATTCAATTGTTTTTTCTACTTAAAATTTTGACGTTTTTTATTCACAATCTTACGACTAAGTATATACAAAGTACCTACTATATATAGACTATATAGTATATACAAAATGTATAAAGGTATACATAATATAAAATACATTAGATAGATCGTTTGCAATGGTCTGTAAGTAGCTCGATTGATCCACAGTAAGTACTGTTTGCAATTTTTTATAAAGTTTAACCTACTTACTTTTCAAATTGTACACTAAATATGATCACGATTTGGCCTAGATACAGTCTAATGAGTAATCTAAAGGCCGGCGCAGATCAGGACGGCATTGCAAGGGATTTTAATTTTTACTAATGGACATTCAACCGTACTGTTACAGAAATACGACATAAATTGCTATGCTTTAAAATGATGCCGTGGCATTGAACGTGAACGGAATGGCATCATTTAAAAGCATAGCAATTTATGTCGTATTTCTGTAACAGTACGGTTGAAAGTCCATTAGTAAAACTTTAAAATCCCTTGCCATGCCGTCCCAGTCTGCGCCGGCCATTAATCTAACCTAAGTTGTTTGTCTCAATAAGGTCTTTGTGATTTCCTGATTTTATTTGATTCGAAACCATAAAACGCGATGGACATCGTAAAATAATATTTTATTCGTTTGCCGCGAATCGAATGAAATTCTAGAAAGAACGTTAGTTTGTGAAGAAAAATAAAAAGTCGGGAAAAATATTCTTCTTTAGATTCCTTCTTGTGGCTGCAACGCAGTTTATATAACTTTCTCAGTTATATTGTTTTTGTTTGGTATGAGATGTTAATCATTTTATTTTTTTTTTGTTTGACCATTTTTTTAAATCTTCTGTATCATAATTACTACCAAACAGTGTTGCTCATTTTGTTGGTTCAAAATAATTAAACTTTATTCAATAAAATCATCCTTCTTACAAACAATTTCTACAATTGAACAAATTAAATACTGACGTTCCATTGCGGTGTCAAATTAACTTAGTATAAAAGTGTAGAGTCACAGATTAATATCTGTAATGTATCCATACACGTTTTCAGTGGACGTGCATAGTGAAACAATGCATAGTAGACAGTACTAGCGAAAGCAATCGCCTAGTTTCATTATTTATAAGTAAAAAATGTTGTAAAACTTATACCAATATTTCCTCAAAGGATCGATAGTCTTTATTATATTATTGTAAGTTTTGCAGACCTTTTTGTTTTTGGTTTTCATGTCGGCTTCGCGAAACTTCTTTTTAACTTATTTTACGTTATGTAATACGCCAACGCAAAAAATGTTATACTTTTATTTCACAGCTGAACTGCTATTTGCGTTGTGTGTGTGGGTTCGATTCCCAGAACCTATAAACGTTTTGTAATGGCAAACATTGATGTTCATTCCTGGTATTGCCAAGTTCACAAAAAAAAACTTTGCTATCAACAATCCGACTTTGCTTAGTTTGGGATTTGTCCATGTATGTTTATTACATTTTTTTTTAATAATAGAATATTAACTTCTAATAATTTCTTTAAGAAGAATGTTACTTCGGTCCGGCTGAACTGAAAGGAATTTTCAAAGGTCTTATTGGACGGAGGTATTTCAAAATTATTGAACTTTGCTGTGAAACTTAGGAAGCTTTCAGTTATTACTGTTTGGAAGTATTTGAGATATGGAAAGTATCTACAATAAATTACTAATGATTAAATAAATATTCCCGGACAATCCAAACATCTCAACTAGTCTCAAACTAAGCAAAGCTTGTAGGTACTATGAGAACTAGATTCCTGATGTACCTACATTTTTTTCGTATTTTTTTTCATTTTTTATATATGTATACTTATATACAATATAGTAACACCCAGACACAGTTCAAACATTTATGTTCATCACACAAACATTTGCTCTGGGTGGGAATCGAACCCAGCATAGAAGGCAGAGCTACTACCAACTGAGCTATGATGCGAATAATTCTTACACGAATATACATAAATTAAAGTACAGAATTCCAGGTTTTCAATCTATATTTCATCCAATAATTCAATAAAAATCTATAGAATTACTTTGCTTTGAAAGCACTTTCTCACTAAAGTGAATAATGGTCCCTGGCGGGTTCGGAAAGTGTTAAAGTGCATCGTGAAAAGTAAAAAGTGAAAATCTAATCTTCTTTCTTGCTCAGCAGTGTGTAGAAACTGTATGATCCTTTTAATATCTGCAAAATAAATTGAAAAGATTTGGATCAATTGAGCTATCTATAGATCGTTTGCTACGGTCTGTAGATAGCTCAACTGTTTTTTATGTATTTTATATATTCTAATGTATATTTTGTTAATACTGTAACAGCCGTAAGTTTGTTTGTGAGTCAAAAGAAATATATATTTAATAGTTTAAGTTAGTTTATTGGTACTGATTTAGAGCAATTGAACTAACTATGGACTGTTTAAATCGGTCTGCTCAGTCACTAAGAATCACTGTTTTTTTATGTATTTTATAAAGTATGTACTTTTTGTAAACGCCCATTGTATTACTGTATTTTTTTATTACATTTTTATTTTTTAAATCAGTTGTAATGTAAGGTTTACATGTACAAGAAAATATTTAAATAAATTTATATACCTTAGTAACATTAATTTTAATGAGATAGGTACCAGGGAGATTACTTGTACTTATAAGATGTTGTTTTTACAAAAATAACTGTGAACATTTACAGTGTATTTTATATATTATCTGTAGGTACAAAGGCAAATGTAACTCAAACAGTTTATAAAAACTGTTAATCATCATTCCCCTGCCCTTATCCCACGTTAAGTGGGGTCGGCACAACATGCCTTTTTCTTCCACTCACTCCTATCATTCGTCAAATCCGAGTCCACTCCTTTCACATTCATGTCCTCTTTCACACAATTTAACCACTTTTTTTTCGGCCTTCCTCTACTTGCATACCCAGCCACGCTCACATTCATAACTTTCTTCGTAATATGATTTTCATCCCTCCTCATAACATGTCCATACCACGCTAATCTTGTACTCCTCACTTTTTCAATAACAGGCGCCACTTTCAAACTTCCTCTGATATACTCGTTTCTTATCCTATCTAGCTTCGTCACTCCACACATCCATCTTAACAGTCGCATCTCCGTCGCATGCACTCTTCTTTCATCCGTCTTCTTTGTTGCCCAACATTCTGATCTATACATGGTGACAGTTATAAAAACTGTTAATATGCTTCTTATATAGATATAAATACATTTTAACTAATAGCAAAGCAAGGGTACTAAAAAATAACATACACAACACAATATAAACATATTGACGACCGATGGTTGCGCGGAGGTTGCGGGTTCGATTCCCGCCTTGGGATAAATGTTCGTACGATCTGCTAATATTCATTCCGGGTGTTCTAGGTATGTTATATGTATAATAAAAAATATCTATCTATGTAATGTATTGTATTAAGTATGTCAATCTTCTAGTACCCATAACACAAGCTCTGCTTAGCTTGGGGCTAGATGATGTTGTGTTATTTATTTATATCTACTAACTAATCGTTTCACGATTTATGAAAACTATGATCATCGTAAAAAAGTTATTTTTTTGGGTTAGTCTCATAATCCCCATTGAACAATCCCCATCATGGGGATTGTGAGACTTTGAGTCTCATAATCCCCATGATTTTGAAATATTAAAATCATGGGGATTATGAGACTTAAAGTCTCACAATCCCCATTGAGGCCCATTTACACCGTAATAGCGAAGTAAATCTTCATACCATTAGAGGTCTTAATACCTATTACTTATTCCTTTCAAAATCTCATATTTTCATATACTAAAGGCGTGTAGAATAAAAAATAAATAAATTATCTAAAAATAATTGAATGTGCAATTTCGAAAAGGGCACAAGTCGGATATTTTGTCAAATACGTTTTTTCATGTCATTGCGTTCTAAATACTTGTATGCATCTATTAAGTTCGTAAAAGGCATATCTTCTATATTCGTTCTAAGTTAGATGTTATGGCGCGTACAGAAATAATTTCGAAAAGGTCACATCTCTGTGAGATGTGCCCTTTTCGAATTTATTGCTTAGACATAAGACCGTTAAGCGCCCCTTATGACTCTGTCTCTTTTGACAGAACTATTATACACAGCTGTGGGTCTATGAATTCTGTATTCATAGCATGAAAACTGGCAAAGGAACGTTTTATTCTTATCATGAAGGACAAGCATTGAGAGGCCCCATAAGTTTGTCATCCCAATCAATCTTGATTTTTTTGGGATTTTTAATGGCATTATCTGTACAAAAAAATGTGATGATCCATCTATATCCTTCAGTACGCGGTCACTCTTTTAATGACTGTGACAGACTATTTTCAGTCGTGAAACGGAAAATCAGACGCGAAAATCGTGTATTCACGCATCAACAATATCTTATAAAACAATCCAGCAACACCGAAAAATTTAACGTTGTAGAAGTAAATACAGAAGATATAAACCTTATCAGTAAGAAGTTTTCGAAAAGATGTGCCTCAAAATGTGTGAATCAAAAAGTAAATAGCCAAAAAAATAAAACAATAATCAGAGAATTTTAACAAAACTATATCTTTTGTTTCAGTATTATATTTAATTTTAAATTACTTAAATAAAAGTTTCGCCAAATTTATGTGGTTTTTTCTTCAAATTATGAGTACTCAACGTGGTCAATTTCGAAAAGGGCACATCTCATAAATTTATGATATCGAAATAAACATATTTAATAACGTTAAAATCTAAATATTTCTGTAACTTTCAAGAGTTAATATGCACCAAAATGTAACTCAAAAAAATGTTTGCTAAATATTTTACTTAATTAGAAAATAATCAGTTTTTTTCATTTCCTGGAAAGTTGCCCCTTTCGAAATTGCACATTCAATTAGTCTTTATACCACCACGACGGCTTTGTACTTAACAAAATAAATGTTAATAATATTAAAAAAATGTTATTTTTTTTATACACGACACTATATTTTTTGAAGTGTTTTAATTAAATTAATAAGAAGTAATCGTTATTAATTAGGGATTTTCAATAAATTTATCAAGTTATCACCTGTATTGTCACAGAACCAGTACATTTGAGTTATTTTCTGCTTGAACACTCCCATAAAACTGCACCACTTTTATACTTCATTTTATCTTCCTTCAAAAGTAATGTTGCACTTAGTTTCTTAATAAATTCAAATCAACTATCATCAGAACTTCCGGCCATCGCCGCCAATTTATTTTTTATTCTACACGCCTTTAGTATATGAGAATATGAGATTTTGAAAGGAATAAGTAATGGGTATTAAGGCCTCTAATGATATGAAGATTTACTTAGCTATTACGGTGTAAATGGGCCTCAATGGGGATTGTGAGACTTTGAGTCTCATAATCCCCATGATTCTGATGATCTCAAAATCATGGGGATTATGAGACTCGAAGTCTCACAATCCCCATGATGGGGATTGTTCAATGGGGATTATGAGACTAACCCATTTTTTTGGACAAACTGCTATTAAGTGATCTATGATATCACGAGTCCATTGATAAGTAGGTTAAAACAATGTGTTAGCTCATCATGATTTTATATTTTATGGACGCATTGTAGGGGAGACCTAGGATAGTTGTTACAGAGGAGAGTTGTTACAAAGCCGATTTCTCGGAACCTATGATCGTTAGTGAGCTGGCAATGCCACTCAATTGATTCTTTTTAGATGCACTTCTTGATGAAACAAGTGCCTCAGGCACCAGGCAAATGGTTGCCCGAGTACGACGTCTGCATGAAAAAAAAACCGAAAAGTAATTTTTTTGTCAAAATTTTGGTTATATATATATCATGACACATTAAATTTAGGTGGTTATGTTATTTTTTTGTATACTGTAGGGTTTTTGAAGTTTCAAATAGTGGCGTTGTTTTGATGATCCTTTACGTTGTTGTGAAATTATGAATGTTTATTATGACCAGTTCGTAATTTTCGACACCTAGGAGAGTTGTGACACGCTGTAACAACTCTCCTATTTTAGTTTGTTTGCTTTGAATTTTATGTCATTAGCAATCCAATCAAAAGGTTTCAGTTCAGGAGTGGAAAGGCTGGTCGATAATGGCACTAGGAGTGAGCTGCTGTACGTCTGTCTTAATAGATTGGATTACTAAGATTTTTGACATATTTTATAGTGGCTGATATTGTCATGATGCCATAGTTACTTAAAAAATATTTATTTCTTATAATCTTAATGTCTGTAGTCTCAACAATTATGCCAAATGATAATTGAAGTATTATTAAAGGGTGTGTGTTTTACAATTCTTATAAAAGTCATCTTACCTATCAAATATAGTATTGATAAACAGCTGTAACAACTTACCTTGGTGCCTGTCACAACTTACCTCTGTGTTAGGAGAGTTGTTACAGTTTGAGTTGTTTCTGTTTTGGTGGATTTTCTCAGAAACCTTACAACTTTCATTTATTGTCATGACTGTTTTTGATAAAGGAAAGATTGCTCTATATTTAGACATAAAGTTGATAACTGTGCTATGTTTCTTTATTGAGATATGTGGTTTTAAGTAAAAATTGTAACAACCCTCCTTGGTCTCCCCTACCATAAAAAGGACAATAATCACTCGTAAAAATATCTACAGGGACCTCTTTAGAGATATAAAAATCTTCAAATAAACTACCATATTTTCTCCAAGAAGCGTTTTTATTACATAGTTATTATAAACAATCCCTCCATCTAAAGATATGCTAGTGAGTTTAATATTAAATTTTTATAGTGTAATTCATTTAACTTATTAAATAACATTGTAGATACAGCATCATAAAATAATTACGACCTTATTTGAGATTTAACACAATGTTTGTGAATTTATAAGTCTTTGTGATCTTTTTTTTATGATTTTATCCCCCAATCTTATAGAAAGTTAGCGTTGACTTTATGTCATCATTACGTATGGTAACCTTTTAGGGCTATATTTCGCCGGGACACCATGGCGAGGCAACCAGTCGCCGACACCAACAAAATGTATGTACGTTTGGTTGCGCAACCAGGTCTATAGAGCTGTATACATTTTGTTGGTCGCGGCGACTGGTTGCGCCGCTATGGTGTCCTGGTGAAATATAGCTCTTATAAGATAGACCTAACATACAAGTAGATATCCAAACAGCGTGCCCGTTCCATGCTGAAAAAATAACAGCTTTGTTTTTTCTTTAAATAATAATAAATAAATAATACCTACTTAACAATCCACACAACATCATCTAGCCCCAAGCTAAGCAGAGCTTGTGTTATATGCCGATGACTATTATGTCATTTTTCTTAATTTTCGTAAATAATATTAAGTAAGTATAGTAAACATTATAAAATTCTTACAGCAACAAAAGTAGCCACATTCAGCGCCGTGAATGGCCCCGCGCAGAACAGGATCGGTTTTCGCAGTTGACCGCCGAGGAGAAGCACGCTTCTGCGCACGCGCGGGTTTTGTGCCCACCAGCTGCTTTTATACACACCATCTTCTACCTCATTGCTCTGAGAATACAGTATAAAAATTAATTTTTTGGGAATTTTAGAAATTTTTTTCATATAAAAAAAATGTTTTTTGACAATTTTTGAAATTTTTTTCATGTAAAAAAAAAATTTTTTTTGACGTTTTACATTTTTTATCATATTTGAAACTATGAAGTTTATGAACTTAGTTAAAGAACGATATATTTTTATAAAGTAGTAGTACACTCTCTAATAAAAAAATTCTTTGAATAATTGGGATATAATCCAACTCACAAATTATGGTGTATAGACAAATATTTATTTGCAGCTTTAGCACACATACATTAGATATAGGTAAGTAGGTACATACATTTAGAAAAGGCTAAACAAAAGACAATTAAACAAAGTAATTTTATATAAAACATAATAAATTACCAAATTAAACAAAACAAAAAGAAACAAATTTATAGAAGGGACAACAGAAAAAAATATAAATCCCGTTTAAGGTGATACGTCTCGCTCTAGCGGGAAATACAAATTATAAAAGTGTTTTCAACAGTTTTAGGATTAAGTAAGTTAATATAAAGAACCAATCTCAAATATTGATACAGGGTCACACAGAAAATTATTGTTTATGTTCGCAAAATAGCTTAAACTAGTAAAAGATATATATATACAGCCACAAAAGAAAAAATCCCTAAAGAATTTGAATTTCCCGCTAGAGCGAGACGTATAACCTTAAAAGAAAACTTTTATTATGTATAATGCAAAAGTTTGTGTAGTATTGTGAAAACATTGAATGTAAACACGTACCATTGTAAGAACTTCATTACTATGCCAACAATAGAGAAAAAGCTGAGCAATTAACGCCAACAGATATTCGGCTATCCAAATACGCTGCATATTTCTAGTACCCTCCTGAAATTATACAAATAAGAACTATTAGGACCCCCGGAGACTGCAGACTTTATATCGGCCGATAATTTGGTCGGCTTCTTAATCAGTATGAAGATGTATGCAGATGCGCACATTACAGTGATTCAGTCTTCATACTGATTAAGAAGCCGACCAAACTATCGGCCGATAGAAAGTTTGTAGTCTGCGGAGACTCTTAGTCTATTGATAAAGAGCTCAAATTACTGAAATGAAAATGTTTGGTCAATATGGGATGGATAAATATGCAAAAATGAACTTTGTTTCAAGGACTAATTGTTTGGAAAATAGGTAAACATTTTAAATGCTGACAATATTATATAAATATATAATTAGTATTAATTTATAATCATTGCGAGAGGTTATGTTTTGTTTACAATGAAGTTTTTTTTGACACATAAATAATGTCAAGTGGACTATGTTCTAATTACATAATTATGTTGTTATCAAGTAAATTCAAATAGATACTTAATTATTTTAATTTAATCACATGTGAGTTGATCTATGGTTAATATTCTATATGCGTAGGTCTAACTAACACTATTTATCTAGATTTTAGATCTGGAGACAACAGTCACTTATAAATGATCCTTGGGATTATAAATTCAATATATTACTTACTGTAGTCATTTGAACCGCACTTGCGCAGATCATTAACGAGCAAATAATTACGTAAATGAACAGTACTGGTGATAGCAACGAGTTCAGGGTTTTGGAAAATCTGAAAAAAAATAAATTTAGTTAGT
This sequence comes from Ecliptopera silaceata, assembly GCA_932527185.1. Taxonomy (NCBI): domain Eukaryota; kingdom Metazoa; phylum Arthropoda; class Insecta; order Lepidoptera; family Geometridae; genus Ecliptopera; species Ecliptopera silaceata. Next base: position 2,713,208 of record OW052210.1, read on the forward strand.
GCCTAAATAAAGTGCTAAAATGTGCACTCACAACAAACCGAATTACAATGCGGCCGTGCACTAATTAATTAACAAATTTTAGAAAATTACCTATGCACTAATATAATAAACGGTAAAGAAAAACATCACATAAAAACACTTAGTCAGCTCCATTTTAAAAAAGTATTGACAGTATATTTTCTAAACATACCTACTGACTTTAAAAGGGCTGAGAAGAGGCTCTTACAGGTAAGATTGTTATATACACAAAATATCTAAATTATGTAATACAGCATCATCTAGACAAAATGAAAATATATTTTCATATGTACTTATATAAATAAGGTAGAAATACTCACTTAACTAAACAAACATGATGGTAATGACACTCCTTTATCCTATTTGCAGCTTCATCGTAGCTCATCACCTCATCTCCATCAAAGAGCCTCGCACAGTTAATGGATAATAACTTCAACTGCGCAGCGAAAAACGACATTATAACAACAGCATTAGAGTCGTAATTCGCAACCACCCCACCCCCGTAGAAGCATATCCCACTGTGCTCCAGAACTGACAACCAATAACCAAATCCTCGGGTTCGATCGAAAGGTAACCAGGAACTAAGTATCTCTGGATACGGCAACGTACCGTTATGTATCAAAACTCTTTGCTGTTTCGATGATAGATAGCTAGCTAGAGGCGCTAATATTACAGTAAAAACTGTAGCTGTAACTAGACACCAATAGAAGTAGGTTACTCTTCTAGAATAAACCGTGTAGTCCCTGATTATGTTGTTAGTGACTTTATCGTTCTTTTCGAGCTGCAGTTTCTCTAAATCAGAAACGTATTTAACCACATCCTTCCATTGTTTTTGCCAGCGGATGAACGAAATTGCTTTGATGACGCAGATGGTGCTAAGCATGGTGACTGATAGGTTCCTCATGGCTAGTTCCATGTCTGAACGGATGAACCACAACTCTACGTATTGGCTGATGACGAACATTGTCCCGAGAACATGTATGGTGTTGACGCTGAATGTAGGATTGGGTTGCCACATCCTCCATTTTTGTAATCCCCACAACGTTGGGCTTAATAAAGGGTGCTCTGGGTTTTCTAAGCTTTTAAGAAAAGACATGACTCGATGTGGCTTCTCGAAGCTTTGATTTGAAATTGAATGTTTGTTTTATACTTACGGCCGTTTTGTTTGTCAGTTTTTTGAATTATAAATGGTTTTTATACTAGTGTTTTAGTGTTGCTTCTCCTTTAATATTAATTTTGGTCAAAAACAAAAAATATCTTTTAGTTGACTGTTTAATTATGTCTTATGTCTTTTTATAACTGCTTATAAGTTGTCTAAAACTTTTCCATTTTATCTTAGTTTTTCCAATATTTCATGTTTTTATTTTGTATGCACAATAAAACTTTTTTTAAAGTATGTACATATATATCTAGCTATGATTTTACTGAATAAAGCAACTTTGACTTTGACTTAGCACGCAGCATGCCCTCTGTGGACGTGCTACTATTAAACAAATGCCAGTTTTTTTTTTTACATATATGTGAACAAAAGCTTTTTAAACTCTGCAATGGGGGTGGACAGCATATCAAAACAGAGAGGTAATAAGGCGAAATAACATGCTTTCACTTTTTTGCAACTGGCACTTTACTTGTGCAATTTCCCCGTCAATTTTTTGACACAAATGTATTTTTTTATTTGATAGGTAAATTGTTAGATTGGCTAAAGTAACATGCTTATATAACAAGCAAATGAGACTTTTATCGCGCAATATTTTCGTTCTACAAGAAATTATAATATATATTATACATATAAACTTTATAGTGGCAGGCGTCACAGCTCAGTTGGTAGTAGCTCTGCCATCCATGCTGTGCGTCGTGGGTTCGATTCCCACCCAAAGCAAATGTTTTTGTTAAGAACCTATATATTACTATTATTACTATATTTATACTATTATTAATTTTAATATACAATTCACAAGTATTCTGTTTTTGATCACTATTAATAATAAACTAGATAAAGTATTCAAATATTCTTACGCTTTTATTTACCCTAAAAAGACATGTTTTAATAAATAAGTCCTCTTGAAAAATAGCTCTCTTTAGAGTTAAACATTTATTTTCTTTTATACAGCGTGATGTTAAATTATGCATTAGACAGACTGTTTGTTCACATAATGTTTTATTTTATTTGCTTATTACTTACACTACATTTTCATTTGTCATTTTAAATGTAATAAAATACTTTTTATCTATATTAAGTGTTTTAATACAAAAATCAAATAAGGCATGTAGTGCATGGATCATTTATTCACTTTGATAATAAAAACATTTTTTTGCTAAACCCAAGCTTCTCAAAGAATCCGCCAGAGGCTTATACACCAAACCGAAGTTCTCTGGGGACTTGAACCCACACTTTCAGTGCAGCGGTGAAGTAGATAATCAAATTTAACTAAGAGTTTTAAATGAAATTTTTCTATTTGTCTTGCATCTGAGAAAACAATGTGTAGAAGCTGTAGGATCCTTTTAGTATCTGAAAAATATATATTACATAATAACATTAAAAAAAACATTGGTTTTCAATATAAAACTCTTTTAAAGTGGCAACTATACAAGTTGATATTTTTTACATAAAGTCATACTTTACAAGCTACATATTGTAATCTTAAGACTAAGCAATAAAAATCTTGCTTTTTGTATGTCGGTCTCCGACGAAGTGACACATGAATAATACTACAATTACCATATACTTCAGGCAAAATAAAGACATTTAACATGTGTTTTCTAGATTCAAGAGATGATTTAAATTAGTTTTTAGGTATTAATATGTTTAAAACTGTAACTTACTTCTATAAAAGTGGACAAGGACAGCGTAGTGTACGGTCCAGCATCCAGAATTAGCGTGGCATCCAGCTTGCCAGCTAGTAGCAATGTCAGACGACGCAGCACTTTGTCACCTTTCCACCAGTCACTCTCGTATACGCCTCTGTCGACTACACCCGTCTGAAATGAAGGCGAAGTGTGAGTCGGACTTGCATGCGATAATCTGTACCAAAAAATCACGTTTCTGTATGCACCTTGAAATGTTTTGTTTATTCTGCGTTTTAGTATTTTCTGTCTCTATTTACGATTATGAGATACAGCCTGGTGACAGTGAGATAGCTTTGAAATAAAGAAGGGATAGAAATTGTCATAATGTACGAATGTGTGCCTACTAAGAAAGTTGGAATACGTAGAGGTTTTCGCGGTATTTTTTCATATTATTAACTTTGTATACAAGTAAATAATATTAAAAAATACTGCGAAAAATTGCTATACTAAATTGACTATAAGGCGTGTAAATGTTTAGATAACTAAACAATCATAATTATTTTTTTGTTTTTATTCTTACCTCTACTGCTATTACATTGCTATGCCAGCAGTACAAGAACAGCTGTGATATCAAGCCTATTGTGTATTGCAGCACCCACATCTTCTGCGAAGTTGTTGCTTCTTTCTGAAATAAAAAAAACAATCTGAGAGTATGCTACCGCAGTGCAGCAGTCGGGGAGGTGCTGCATGCGCACTCATGCGCAATGCAAAAGGCCCACTATATATTGCGGGCCTTGAGCGTGCAGACCGAATCCAGAAATTCCCTAACGAAATAACCTAACACTGCGCATGCGTAATCCAGCAAAATATGCTATGCAATATAGCTTTACCGCGGCAGTCCCCGAGTGCCACACGTCTTTTTTAGTTAGTCGATGTTTTTTCAGTTTACAACAACGTAATAACTTTACATCTTCCAAATTAATTCGAGGCTGTAAAATATGAGAGAAAATTTACATCAGCTGAGTTTATAAAAAGCAATTTAGGATAAATTGTGACTTTATTACGACGATTTGGGAATTGCGACATTTTTTTTTAATTTAACGAACAAGATTGTTCTTTTAGGCTTGCCTAAGTGCTTTTTGTGGTTTTGTGCAAAAATGCTTTTTTTATAATGAGCATCAGTTTGTAGATGATGTATAATGAATATAATTAATATACAGGGTGAAACCTAAACCTAAAGCAAGAATGATTTTTTGGATATTATATATATTATTATACCCATTGAAAAATGAGTATCATTTTGTAGATGATTTATTATAAAACTATGATATACTGGGTGAAACATAAACCAATTTTTTTTTTGAAAAAAACTATGTTCTTTCTGTTTTTTTTATAAATGGAGGACATGGTTCCTTTCACAACATATCTCTTTCTCTGGTGGTTTCAGACTTGGCCATGGCTATCACCGTCCTTCAAAAAAACACCCTGTATGTTATAACATCATCATCATCATCCGCAGCCTGACTTGACCCACTGCTGGGCATAGGCCTCTCTTTGCTCTTTCCATTCCGCACGGTTCTAAGCTGTTCTCAACCATCTGCGGCCCACGGTATAGACGATATCGTCGTATGTTATATATTTCATATATATTTACAGAATGTAAATGAATATATAAATATGTAATTGTAACGGATATAATAATAAGAAAATAATAATAATAAAATAAATAAATGTGTACATAATAATAATAAGTAAAGGTAACGGAGATGATGATAGTTACTTACAGAAGTGAATTGGACAACACTACCGCATATTGTCATAGAGCAGACCAGAACGTAGAGAAACATCGTTGAAGATAGAAGGGAGTTGAACATTTTATAATGTCTGAAAAAAAACTAGACTAAGCAAAATCATATTACAAAGTCATCAATAATATTAATTTTTTTTAACTACGCTTGTTAATACATATTGGGATTCGGTGAGTTATCTTTAGATCGTTTGCGACGGCAAATATTGTTATAGTCGTTATTTTCTTTGCGACTAAATTTATTTGTATTGGTTTTATTGAGACTAAAATTTCAATTTTTTATCGATCAAAAATACACTGATTACAGTCACAAAAATAATCTAATCTATCTAATACTTAAATTCATCTTGCTTATGAGAAGTATTTTTGATATGTTTATGACAGGCTGTTTAATTATAATAATAATTCATTTAAAACCACGATAATTTTTAAATACTTATAAAATTCAATTGTTGAAGCACAAATTAAAAACCAATAAAACTTAAAAGAAAAACACTAACTTAACCAAAACATTGTGCAGTTCGTGGCACTCTTTTATTTTATCAACAATTTCTTCTACATTTTCACCGTCAAAAACCCTTCGACATTTCTCCTTCAAAATGAGCGTTTGACCCTTGAGATACGTCATAATCGAGATAGTGTTCGTATCCAACACTGCTATCAAGGCAGACCCTATACATCCCATGATTATATGGACGACAATACCGACAGCATACCCCGGCATTTTTTTATTATCGAACGGGAGCCAACTGAATAAAATCTGGGGTAAAGGCTCGTTGCCATTATGGACCTCGTCGCAGTAAGACTTCGATATATATTTCAAAAACGGTGAGATAATCAACAGTAAGTTAGTCACAAAAACCAAGAGCCAATACAAATACGTGATCGCCCTATTATAGATCGTGTATTCTCTCATTATTTTCACAGTTGTTTCGTCTTTTTGTTCTTTAAGTCGTAGCTCGTGTTGGGATATTTGATTCATCAATCCCTCCCAGTCTCTTTGGTTGAAATTATAATTAAAACACTTCTTAGAACACATAACACTGAGCACGGTCAATGATACGTTGTTCAACACCATGTTTAGATCATGTCGGACTTGGTAAAGATCCACGATTTCGGTCACAACGAATATGTATGTAGAAATAAATACACTGTTGTATATGAATGAGCGGAATTTAGAGCCAGTTTGCCAGAGCCCTAATAAATAAAGCCCTTTTATTGTTGGGCCGAGCAATGGATGCTTTGGGTCTTCTAGCGTTTCGGCGTATGATAATACTTTTTGTAGCGCCATTTTGACTTAAAAGCTGATAGCAAACGCAATGTTGACTTAGTAGCTGATAGCTAAAAAATGCTTCATGATTAAGCAGTGCTGTTTATACCTACGTTAAAATAGCCGGAAAAATACCTCGTTGCATGATGTTTTTGTAAAGAGATAAATAAACTATTTGACAAGCCAAGTTTGTACTTATTTATTTATTTAATCGTATGTAAACTAGTTTGCTGAATACTATCAGCAATCTTTGATGTTCTATCATCAATCTAGTATGTATAGAACACTTAGGACTAATTTTAGCCGGACAAAATATAGAAACATGACCTCACTAGCCTGTGATTGCTGGTAGGTATTCCAATCAGCAAATAGGCGCTTAATGCCGTACAATTTAAATATACTTTATATCGAGGTGAAAGGTTGGAAGCATAAAATTGATTGAAAATTACCCCTTTTTATGATAATTGAGAGTTAAGTTTTCGTGAAATGATTTATGATTTATAAATGTTTCTTATGTAGGTACTTTTAATCAGGTTTTTGTCTATATTAAACCCTTGTAATAAAAAACCTAAACAGAAGATATTATATTATATTTGCAATTAAATTGTGACATAGTCATAAATTAGTAATTGGTTTATCAAACCGTCTTATTTAATAAATAAATAAATTATAAAAATAATCTTTTTTTCAATTGTTCATAATTGTTCTCTAGATATTTCTTTTTTTTGATACAAAAAGGTACACATCATTTTTTTGATACACAATTTCAAAATTGCAAGTACCACCTTACTATTCAAAAAAACATGAGCTATTTTCTTTGGTTTTTTTTATCATATAATTTTGAACCTACACTTCGACTGTAGAGACAGTCGAGCTTAATACGCAGAAACTTGTAATTTGTATCCGATAAGATATTAAGACGATAATTTCTAACGCCTCACGCTCCATTACAGCCCTTCAAAGTTTTAACGACCAATTTGTACTTCCCATGTCAAAAACTTGCGTAAATTCATCGAGTCACAGGCAATAGAGAATAGCTAGATCACTTTAACCTAATTTAAATATTATGGAAACGGTTTTCATATTTGTAACACTAATTGGAAAACATAATGTGTGCATCCGTGTCACTAGTACAACTAAACAGTACAACTAGTGGTAATAATGACACTTGTACGTCTCTACTATAGTATAGTACTTGCAGTAGTACTAATTACCTACTGCTGCATTGGTGCTTACGGCAAAATAACTTTTATTTACTGATAATTTTAAACTGGCCACTTGACTGGTTTATAGGTGTTGTAAAAAAATATGGAACTTAAAATTACTTTAATTCTGAAACTATTAAATGCTTACAATATCACTGTAGCGGTGCAAACTGCTACGCATTGCTACGTAATGTGGACTTTTAGAAATACAAGTATGCTACGTCGCAGCATCATACTTACAGTCTTACTATGAAAACTAGACTTCATAAATATTTATTTAAAATAATTAGGAAAAAAATACATAAAAATGTAATGATAAAAAAAAACCCAACTCGCAAAAAGTTTGATCTTGATGAGGATCGAACCCTCGACCCACAACTCAACGTTAGAGCTATTACCAACTGAGCTGTGATGGGTTAGAAGAATAGTAGCTGTTTATAGTGTAGCTGTGACTAAGATAATTTAGACTCTTACAAAATATAAATAAGGGATCACATTAAGAATTTCTTTGAACAACTTATACTTAAAGCTTTGTTTGTGCATTGTTTTATAACAAACAAGCGTGTCGCCTTAAAATAATTTAAAAAAAATCACGTACAATTCACACATCATGCTTTAGTTTCAAACTAAGCACATCTTGTACTGTGGGAACGAAATTATATATAAATAAATAAAAATAAATAATGTTGGACAATCCACACAACATCATCTAGCCCCAAGCTAAGCAGAGCTTGTGTTATGGGTACTTAAAAGACCGACATACTTAATACAATACATTACATATTATATAGATATTTTTTATTATCATATAAAAAAATTATACTTACATATAAAAAAAGTCTTTTGTATAAAAATACAAGAAAAGTAAATACAAAAATCTACAATATAATAAGCCTGAATCGCTTAGACAAGGTTACAATATCTATTTCTTTGATTAGGTAAGTACATTATTTAAGGGTGGGTCGTGGGTCGAAGGCAATTTTCTTATATTGCCATACGGGTACTTTGCAGAATTTAGGTATTCTAGGTATTCTTATATAACCACTATAAACTCTACTTACCTTAACATGTACTTACCTACAAAAATATTGACCAGATTTTCTTAAATACAACTTCAAAAATCAAAACATAATTATTCATTCAAAAATTTATAAAAATGTGCATTAACATTTTAAAGTTAATAATTCCTTCAGCACACAATGGTGGCCTGCAGATGATGCTCGACAAAACCGGAGACGAAGAAATTGTTCGCTTAACGACCTCGACATATTTCACGGAGCCAGGGGACTGATCAAGATAACTGGAGATATACTGGACCTCTGCCCAGAGGTAGAAAGGTATAATAAAATATATTAAAAGTTGATCATTATATATAATAAATATACAAACAAACTTACGACTATACAGTATTTACAAAATGTACATAGTCATATAAAATACATAAAAAACAGCTGAGCTATCTACAGACCGTTGCAAACGATCTATAGATAGCTCAACTGATCCAAATCTGTACCAATCGGAAGCGTACCCAAGACACTGGCTGCATAAATATTAACGGACAACTCACACATCACATTCTAGCCAAAAACTAAGCATAGCTTGTACTTTGGGAACTATATTGCTCATATAATACCTTTTTTTTGTAAATACATAGGTACATAGAATACATAGTAGCATCCAGACACAGAACAAATATTTATGTTCTACAAACATTTGCTTTGGGTGGGAATCGAACCCAAGACCCACTGCATGGAAGGCACAGCTACTACCAACTGAGCTGTGACGCCTGTCACAATATCATAAGTTAACACATCACAAAACTACGAAACGATTTAATTCCACTATCTTAAATCTGAACATCCCAACAACTCAAACCTGCTACTCAAGTAAACCACATTCAATTTTATAAAGTACAAAATATTGCTACATATTTTAAACTATATTTCCTTTAACATAAGGTTGATAATGCCTCAGCCAGTTAGCAGATAGTTATGGTAGAGCGGATGTTGTGGCCTTGGAGCGAGCGTGCTTCAGTTTCCGTCGTCAGTTTTCAAAGACTAGAAGTTAGAATCACAGTAATTATACTTGCAGAAGTATTACTTAGTTCTTCTATTTTCTAGTTCTCTAGTTCTTCTATCTTAGTTTTGTGATACTTAGATACAGATACTTTATTGATATAATATTTTACAAGTCTTAATTTCTAGTAATGTGTTATGTAAAAAGGTTAGGACATAAGATTTTAAAATTTATTCAATATGTACCTAACTATTGCAAGAAAACATAGTAACATATGTGATGAACATAAATATTTGTTCTGTGTCTGGGCACAGAACAAATATTTATGTTCATCACACAAACATTTGTTATGGGCGGGAATCGAAGCCACGACCCACATCATGGAAGGCAGAGCTACTACCAACTGAGATGCGCTGTGACGTCTATCGAATGAGAGATAATAGAGATAATATGTAATTATCTATACGTGAGAAGTAAAGAAGACTGGAGAGAGGGAAGGGAGGCCTTTGCCCTGCAGTAGTAGGGACACGTTCACACATGTCTCCGTTTTACTGTTCCGTTTAATCGTGTACTTTTTTTTTTCGTCGATGGCGTATGAAGTTGTATGAGCGACTTCACACATTGCACAGTATTCTGTATACAGTATAAAATATTGTTCCGTTAAAAAAATGCATTCCGTTTTGTCATCGAATACTGGACGACGGAACAGTAAAAATATACGGATACGTAGAATTTTAACGAAATCCTTGTAGAATAGCGGCGGTATACTACTGCGAGTTCACACATCGGATCTAGTAACGACGAAGAGACGTTGTACGTTATACGGGGTCTATGGGTGAACAAAGCATATTTTTTTATCGTATCCGTTAAAACGGGTACCGTAAATACGGAGACTATGTGTGAACAGGCCATAATTTTACTGTTTCAACGTGTATACTGTGTTGGGTGCTGCTGCACTGAATAGGGTATATAGAAGTTGACTTATACTTCACAGTTTTATTGGCTTTTGTGTTGACCGATGAAGCATTTTGTGGATCGTTTGACTGTTAGTTGCATAGTTATTTTTTCTCATTGAACAATAAATAAATATTAACAGAATTCTAGGCTTTTACTGCTAATAATTATTTGGCAAAAGACAAAGCTTTTTATTGTATTTGTTGATAGTGACAACAGAAATACAAAATCTGTGAAAATCTCGACTCTAATTAAAATTAGACAGACAGTAAAGTTTAAGTAATAGGATCCCGCTTCTACTCTGTTGGTACGGAACCCTAAAATATATAAGTAGTTGAATTGAGAACCACCTCAGTTTTAGAGTCGGTGCAAAACTTCAAAAAATCAAAATCAACATTAGTTTATTCTTCTGTAAAATCACAAGGATCATCTAGAATCGTCTTAGATACTAGGTGATTCTAGGTGTATAAAACGCGCGCAGACGTTCTGTGTAAATGCTTAATGTACACGTGAAATTCAACGCGTGTTACACTACATAATATGCGGAGTTACAAATAAATATTGAGATATAAATTCAGTATGAAAGAGATTTGGGAAAATTTACTCTTCGGGTCTGGTCCAAGTATGATAGGATTGTAAATTTTATAAAATCTTTGTAAAAGGTTTGCAAAGGCTTTCAAAAATTAAAATTTTGTTTTGGTTATTATATTTATTTATACACTATTGTACACAATGACACAAACATACAAATTGAAAAATATCTACAAAAGCGAGCTAAACGAGTTTTCTTCCAGCCAACCTTAGAACCTTGGAGGTTATTTTGATTAAGTACTCTAAGCTTAAATATTAATTTTATTTTAGTATTTTGTTAATTAAAATAAACCTGTTAATTAAAATAAAGTTTTTGAACAGCCTGTAAAAGTCATTTTTATTTTTAAGACCATGCTAATGTTTTTCCCGCGTTTTCTCATAAATTACGTTCAACAAACATTTGTTCTGCCTTCGATTCCTGAATATAAATTCTCACATTACAGACGACAGGTAAGAAAACAACTTTTACAACTTCGCGAAACGACATATAAAAATCCCAGTTTATTATCCAAATAATATTTATGTGTTTTCGTTTGTGGTTTACCTACTTATTGTTGCCGACACGACATATTCACGATATAGTGGGGTATTGTCGCTGACAGGCTAAAGGCTTGCGCAGACCGGGACGGGCATGGCAAGGGGTTTTAATTTTTACTAATGGACATTCAACCGTACTGTTAGAAATACGACATAAATTGCTATGCTTTAAAATGATGCCGTGGCATTAAACGTGAACGGAACGGCACATTTTAAAGCATAGCAATTTATGTCGTATTTCTACCAGTACGGTTGAATGTCCATTAGTAAAAATTAAAATCCCTTGCCATGCCGTCCTGGTCTGCGCAGGCCCTTATGCATGACAGCCGAGCGGCAGCTTCGGGCGTCTTCGGGAAAGCCGAATGGTTGGTTCGGGGAACTATTCGCTCCGAGCTTCGTTTTCTTGCCTTGAGTTATTATACGAATGGCAATAATCAAATTAATGGGTGCATGGAAAGAGCCTCGAGCCTCGTGGCGCATACCGGTAACAGCTAGGCACGGCAAAGCAGTGTCTAGTCTGGCTAATCTTTCCAACACGATGCTACAACGAAATACAGTTGTAGCATTGAAACGATAAGAAGAATCAAATTAATGTGATTTTTTTTTCTAAATCTATTTTATTTCTGCTGTTAGCTTGGAATAAAAAAACTATGTCAGGTTACAATTGATCTATAATTAAAATGTCGGCTAAATATTTGTCGTGCAGTATACACGTTTAGTTTATGTCGTAGCCGATACGATATTACGTGAATACCTATAAGTGTATGTTGTCGTGTCGGTTCGGTGTAAATCGTGTCGACGACAATGTACAAACACCTAATGGCGACGTTCTCATGCTTTTGATTATTTATTTCATATCACAGTTTTATTTCTTTGCTTATTTTTATTTTGTCACGTCTACACTTATTTTCTTAGATAAGATATTTTTTGTCTTTATCTTTTGATATTTAAAAAATATCTGCGCAGATAGATGCTAAGTACGTCCTAAATGGATGTGCTTGGTGAGACAATGCATGTGCGCTCTGCATTAGAGTTGAGTACCTGTACTAGGTACTCAACTCGAATACAGAGCGCACACCGACTACAAAACGTCTTTGCAAATCACGTGACTTGACGTTTATTTATGGCTATCGGGTAACTGAAAATGACGATTGACTGATTTGACTGAGTAGTATTCAAACACATGACATTGACATTGACCTATTGACTTTTTGCCAAAGATGAAGAAGAAGAATGACTTAAAATAAACTGTATAAGAGCATCATGTCTTGTCTTCGTTGTTGTTTTTTTTTCTATTTCCACAAATTCTTATCAAGCTTCCTACACCGTATTTTACAAATTGATTCACAGATGTTTTACGGCTACATATAAATAAGTATAACGGATCGCAATAAAATTGACAATAAAATTGGGTAACTTCAATTTGAATATTGGCAACATTGATCGGGCTAGTCATACGAGAAATTACTTTATTCGGGAGCGTCTTGTCGTTTTATTAGAATTTATTTACTGACTAGCGACGATCTTAGGTTTTGCTTATTTAGTGATACCTACTCATATGAGTAGGTATCACTAAATAAGCAAAACCTAATGATTTTACTGAATCAAGAATATTCTTGATTCAGTAAAATCATTAGGGATACTTAAACAGCGTCAAAGTCAAAGTCAAAATTGCTTTATTCAGTAAAATCACAAGGATCATTTAGAATCTTGCCCCCCTATATTATAAAAGTTAGCTTTGACTTCAAGTCATCATAACGTATTTTAATCAGTACTTCAAGTCTGCACTAACTTTTATAAGATAGACCGTAAATCTTAGGACGGGCGAGAAACTGACGGTCTGGTTTCTACCGTGTTTTGGAATCCTTCTTACAATAAATTTAAAATAAATGTTAGATGCAGTTTTAAATAAATAAAAACAACTCAAATAACGCCATATAATTCAAAGCTAAGCAAAACTTGTAACCGAATTAACCACAGCTTTATGAAAACCTTGCATGTTTTCAGTGGTGATTAAACTTTTTACCTGAATTTTGTTAAAATTAAATATTTAAACTTACTGAAAATTAGACACTTAAATAATTAATAGAATCATTAATTCAAATAAAAACAAGTTTTAACGTTTGAACTAAAACATTCAACTTTAGTGTTATTTAACGTCTATTTTCGACGTAAACTAATTAAGTCATCTCGTAAAAACTCGAGATAATTTTCAAACCTTTAGGTAACTATTCAAGGGAGTATGAATAAATATGATAAACGTATCGAAACAGTGAGGTATTTGACATACACTGCGCGTCGATATCAGTTTTACTGTCGAACGTTGCAGCGTTAGCGCGCAGTGTGTCTTAAATACGTTACGTTTACGATTGTCCCATTTCTTTGTGCTCAGCCCTCTGTTTAAAGTGAACGTCTGTGACCCCAAAAGGTCATTTTTAATCCACAAAATAGGATCTAATTGATTTTGACAAATATTTGAGCGATGTAACGTAGATTGAAATTTTAAATATTCGTGTGGGTTTTTCGATCACGTTTTATTTATATTTTTTTGATTTTGAACCCATAAGCAAAGTTTGAAGGGCTTTTTGGTTGACTGATAAGTTGAGAGTCTAGTAGGTATGCATATTAGCAATCTTTCAAGTACGGCTAAGCTTTAATTTAATTGTAATTATAATATTTATTAGTAGGTATTATAGAAGTGTCTAGTTAAAAAATCATATAATTATGTATTTTAGTCAATGTTATAGCTGTTCCAGCTATTTACCGCAACTTCGTTGTAACTTCGCTAGTTGGTAGAGACACTAACGGCCGGTTTCTGGAAACCCAGATCCGAGTTTGATACATAGTAATTATTTGATTTTTTCGTTGATCATCGTTCGAGAAACCGGCCGTAACACAAATAAATGTGACAATCACAAACGTATCGAAACAGTGGCGTATACGTGCGTATAGTGACACTACGCGTTCAACTGCCGAACACTGTATCGTCTTGTAGTGTCTTGAATGTGCTAACGTTACGATACGTTTACGATTGTCGTGTCACTTCTGGTTTGTGCTCACCCCTCAGTTCGTAGAAAATCCTCACTCAAAATATTTGATTGGAAAAAGGCAATTATTGATTGTAGCTGTCAGTCCAATCCGTGCAAACGACAAACGCCTGCCATTGATATTGGCATTCTCGTACAATACGACAATCTGTTTTTAGATCAACAATGTCTCGGTAGGCTCTGTTTACTTATGAAATTGGCGATTTCTCTTGCATTACCACTGATCAGGTTAGAAACTTAAGTACGCGTTTGTGTACACAAGAATGGTAGAGAAGCAATCGCCGAGCGCCGCCGATTGTGTATGGAAATCCAAGCTTCTCAAGAAATTTGCTAGGGGCGCTGCTTGGATCTCCATACAAAATCGGTGGCGCTCGGCGATTGCGTCTCTACGATTCGTGTGTACACAAACTCGTACTTAATTTTGATAGGAAATCCAAGCTTACCAAGAAACCTGCTAAGGGCGCTGCTTGGATCTCCATACAAAATCGGCGGCGCTCGGCGATTGCGTCACAAACTCAGTATAATACAGCATCTGTACTGTACCCCTAGTACAAGTTTGTGCAGACACTGATTGCGTCGTTTGTGCACAAACTCGTACTTGGGGCACAGATCTAGTTGCAAATTGACATCGTGCTAAGAATACCTACGATTTTATTTACTTTAAATGATGATTTATTGTAGTAAGAACTAGCTAATATGTATCAACTGCATCTACACTGTATACATACAAATTAGAATACATAGTCAGGACAGACTTAACATGATCAAGCTTAGAAATGTGTTTCAATATTGAACCTTATTGTTTAAAAGATAAAGATCATACTAGCATGCTCTTTGCCGCGGCGCTTATACGACCATACAGTCGATAATGTCAATAATATATATATTAAAGTGGTATCTTATTAATTATGGATAAGACTTATTAGACTTATATGTATAATAAAAATATCTATCTATGTAATGTATTATATTAAGTATGTCAGTCTTCTAGTACCCATAACACAAGCTCTGCTTAGCTTGGGGCTAGATGATTTTGTGTGGATTGTCCAGCATTATTTATTTATTTATGTATCAAAACAAAGCATATTTGTCGTGCATTACGCAGCATTTATCCCAATGCGGGAATCGAATCCACAACCTCCGCGTCGCAAGGGGACCTTCGCCCGCCGCGCCACATCGGTTGTCAAATGACGAAGGTCTGGTGTATATACTCTTGTTTTAGTAGTTCAATGATTATATGTATCCATGGAATGTATTGTATTAAGTATGTCAGTCTTCTAGTACCCGTAACACAAGCTCTGCTTAGCTTGGGGCTAGATGATGTTGTGTGGATTGTCCGGCATTATTATTTATTTATTAATATATCTATAGGGTCTGTTTGTTCATTGAATTCAGCTTTCTTGAAGACGATTTCTCTCTTCCACTCCATCGGCTTAGATTGATTTACATCCAACGCAATCCCTTTCGAGGTCTATTATTATCCATATTGTCCCAGTTTGGCTCAGTGTACTGTATTGAAATTAATTTATGAAACTTATACCTATAGTGACAGATTAGGATTTATAAGCTAAGGTAATAAATAAGTTAAACATGTAAATTTACATTAATTTATTAAATAAATAATAACACATCACACTCTAGACCCAAACCAAGCAAAGCGTGTACTATGAATAAATAATAAGATAACCTTTATATTGGGAAAATAATATTTGAGACCATCATCGACACGAAGAAGAAGATAACCTTCTGTTTATCAGCTCTTTCTTATTTCTTTTTATTATATTTTCTTATTAGTTCAAAAATAGTAAATTTTTGTATCGTTTAATATTGAAAATAAGTACATACTAATTTTTACCTACCTCGTAAAAAGTATTGTAAAACACTCAAAAATAATTTACTGCTCATGTTAAAAAAATAACGATATTTTTATGTTATTTAGTAAATGATTGGCTCTACCGAACTCTGTTTTAAAATATAACGTAAATACTTTTTCTTTTTTACTAAAAATACTTAATATACAGTGGTAGTTTTTCAAAATTATATCAAAAAGATACATCCTTTCCGCACCACTAGTTGTATATAATGTTGTTTTATGTTGCAATAAACAGCTTTAGTTTGATTTTAGCAGATTTCTATGACTTCTATTTCTGGACGTTCTGTTGAGCTTAAAACCGCAGTCCGAAGACGTGTAAATCCATCGAGAGATTTCCTCAGTAATTGCGTTTACCGAGCGTCTCAGGATATTGAAGCTATGATTGTTCTACTAAGGAGATTTTATGAGTAATACTTGAATTAAATAAGATTTGGTAATCTTAATTTCCCCTCCAACCCCCAAGGAATACAAAACATAAAGAAGAAAGAAACAAAAAAACAGGTTGGAGGAGGCCTATGCTCAAAAATGGGCATTCCCACTAAAAAAAAAATGTGAAACTGCTGAAAAATGTGCTGGGAAAACAAATGGCTTAAAATAAAATAAATAAATCTTAATTTTCAAAATTTAGTTACTTACATAGTTTTGATAGGTGTCACAGCTCAGTTGGTAGTAGCTCTGCCTTCCATGCGGGTCGTGGGTTCGATTCTCACCCAGAGCAAATGTTTGTGTGATGAACATAAATATTTGTTCTTTGTCTGGGTGTTAAATTTACAAAAAAAATGTCTATAAGTATTCTATCAGCAATCTAGTCCCCATAGTACAAACATTGCTTAGTTTGGGAAGAAGTGTGATGTTTGAAACGACCGTAAATATTTATTTTATTATACTGTTTAAAAATTAAATTGTGGCGCTACTGCTACATGCTATAATTTGACCTTTGACCTCAATAAGTGGGTATTAATAAGTTGACGCAAATCAAATCAAAGGATTTCGAGTTTACGCAACAAAACGATAAAATACCGGTTATTTATTGACATTTTGATTACATTGCGCGGTCACGTCTAACTTCGTATCAAATTCACCGTGCAGCCGAGCAATGTAACTCGAAAGTATAAGTCTACCGTTTTGAGGAGTACAGTTCTCGGGACTGATTCAAAGCCACCTCACGTCTACCATCAATTTGCAAAATCAACTAGATGATCAGAATTCTAAATAGGACAGTAATAAACACAGTGACCTAACACTTTTTGGACAAAAAATTGTTTCCTAAAAATAATAAATAGGTCCAGATTTTTTAAATATCTAGAAAATATCACTTTAAGTACTTATTCCATTTTAAGAAAATGGATTTAAAATAATATCTCAAAATAAAATTAAATAAACTACGTAAATTATATGAATCCTTTCAAAATAAACGATTTTTTTTCATATATTTTTAAAGAAACTAATAAATTGCTTTTAAATTACTTATAAGTACATTAAAAAAATGATAACTATTATTGGTCATTATGATTTTTTTTACTTTACATTACGAATCAATTAAAAACTACTATGAC
Organism: Ecliptopera silaceata; assembly: GCA_932527185.1. Lineage (NCBI taxonomy): Eukaryota > Metazoa > Arthropoda > Insecta > Lepidoptera > Geometridae > Ecliptopera > Ecliptopera silaceata. The sequence continues at coordinate 2,730,869 of OW052210.1, forward strand.
CATTCGTTTTCTTTCCAGTTCCCAAACAACTTTTAATTAGGTACTTAAATCCACAAAAATATTTGTGTCTAGTAGATAAATAGTTCCGTACTTCTTTTAGTACTGGTTTTAAGGCTTTATGTAAAATAACTCCTCCGTAGAAGTACCACCGTATCTATTTATACTTACTTACCTACTCATAAATAATTTGGCGATGCTGTGTTTTTTTTAACATTCAAAAGATATACTTACAAGTATTTTTTTATTTTCAAACATTGATAAAGATTATTATCTACTGTATTTACAAAATGTATAATAACATAACTAAAGAAACAGGTTAGCTATCTACAGACTGTTGCTGACAATCTATAGATAGAATCAAATATACGTATAAAAACGTTGATCCCCGTCTTGGGATAAATGTTTGTACGATTTGCAAATATTTATTCCGGGTGTTCTGGGTATGTATAATAAAAAGTATCTATCTAAGTAATGTAGATATTGTATTATGTATGTCAGTCTAGTACCCCTAACACAAGCTTAGCTTAGGGCTAGATGATGTTGTGTAGATTGTCCAGCATTATTTATTTTATTTATTTAAAAATCTTTTCAGAAATATTACTTTCTAACATCAAAGATAAAGTAGGTAATCTACAAATGTATTATAATAATATTGCAAATACATGTGTCAGAAACCTCGTACAAAATATCAGTTTCACAAAGCCCTCAACTTTTGTCAAAACCAAAATAAACAAAGCGAACGTCTGACTACCCTCATCAAAGTCGACGCGCGTAATTAAATAGGAAAGGTCACGTGGGAATGAAAATCGGGAAAATAAACGGATATACATTTGTTAGTAATAGTATACTTTTTGTGATAAAAAAATTCGTATTACATTTATATCAAATCAATTATTGATTAAATGTAATAAGAAAATAAACGGATATGGGTATCTACATAATTTGTTCGTAAGTAATAGTACCTATACTTTTTTGGGATAAATATTTCGTGTTACAGTTATTTATTATTGATTTGATTTGACAAAAAAATGGAACAGTAAGTATATAGATTTTTCTTGAAAAGCTACTTTTGTATACTTGTAATCTAATAAAATGCTCAAAAATATTTGTTACCATGTGTCCAAAACTAAGCAAAACTAGGAACAAGATTGCTGATAGAATTACCCTATTACCTACTCGTTAATTTTTTTGACATAATAACCCACAAAAAACAGTATTCATCACACAAAATTAAATGTTTGTCAATGATAAAAACTTGGTAACTGGGTAACATTTTTTTTTAAATAAATTATATTATATATCATTTTGTAATAATATCCCGGAGGATATAATTTAGTATTTTTATTTATAAGTACTTTGTTTTTACATCTGACGTTAATATTGTTACCAAACCGATTCGCGCATTTTTGGAAAATAATTTTAACCTTCTTCATATTATATCTATTGAACACCAAAAAAATATATGTAAGTACTTCTATATAAGTAGAATATCACTTTATTGTACACCAAATTAATAAAATCATCATTCATTAATTAACCATTCATTTGAGTAATTTGACACTAATTATTTCACTCATCATATATTGCTATTTCAATTAAGTATACAAGGTGTACCAAAAGTAGCAGCGCGATAGAGGACCTTAATGTCTATTATTACACCCTGTATATATTATATGATACAAAAGTATGGTTTACGAAGTGTGTAATGTTCAAACATATGTTTCGAAATGAACAAATTGTTCAGTCTTGGTTTGGTGCTTACACGAGCATTGCATAATGTTCCCTTCATGTTTCACGTTCACATTGAGACCACATGTTTCAATACGTCTTAGATAATACAGGCGCCACAGCTTAGTTGGTAGTAGCTCTGTCTTCCATGTACGGTCGTTTTATGACACATCACACTCTAGTACCAAACTAAGCAAAGCTTGTATGGGAACTAAGTAGCTAGATTACTTAGATATTTTTTTTTGTAAATTCGTACCTAGAATTCATAGTACCTAACACCCAGTCACAGAACAAATATTTATGTTCATCACACAAACATATGCGTTGGGTTGGAATCAAACCCTCTAACCACACCACGGAAGGCAGAGCTACTATCAACTGAGCTGTGTGTGACGAATGTCAATTTCTTGTCAGTTTTTATCATTGACAAACATTTAATTTTGTGTGATGAATACTGTTTTTTGCGGGTTTAAGTATTCTATCAGCAATCTTGTTCCTAGCTTTGCTTAGTTTTGGACACATAGTAGGTATTGTATCGTTAAGGAATAGAAGCCATTATATGTGACTTTTCTATTATTCTATTAAATTTAACTTTATGCACTGAAATCGCAGACTTACATATACACAGCGTACAAAATAAGCTCTAGGCGCTAGGCACTTTGCACTTATTTTATACACTAGGCTGGCACCTAATTCTAATATTTGCAAAATACGTAAAAAGCGTGCACCTGCTACTGTGGGGTCTTTTAACGAGCAATTTCCTAGTCAAGTTGCTGTTCAGAGAATTGCGCCCCAATTTGCGGCACCCACACTACCTTATTTACGCCTACTCACTTGTGAGGGCCTAATATTAACCAACTTGAAAATAACAGGAGATTTTTTAATCAAGTAAGTACCAATGCCGTCAGATATGAATCTATTCTAATGGTTATTTTTATTTCATTAGTTTTTGTTCTTTGAGGTGTATTTTTAGAGTTATTCATAACTTTATCGTTTGTGCAAAGTTTATTTTAAGTTTCTCTTTATTCATTTTTGTATGTAAAATCACAAAGGTCATTTAGAATCGTCTTACCTTACATAGTATTTTTAGGTGCTGCTATGAAACTATTTATTAAGAATTAAATTCAATTATGCCATACTTTTAAACAAGAGCAATAACTTTATTATTAGATAATCAGGTACAAACGAAATATTACGGCTTTGATCCTAAAAAAACATATATTATATACGTTGACTTGAGAACCTCCTCCGTTTTTATGTTTGGCATTATGACTTGCACTGCCATCTATTATCAAGTAGCAAAACTTTCTTAGATACAAATTCAGAAGTTTGCATTATGTTCACGTTCGTTATTCAACTTTGGCGCGCCACCTATCATCGAGTGGCAGTACTATGATTCAAACTTTGCGAAGAAGTGCCTTGAACCATGGGTTGTATTTTAGTTTTAAAGTTATTGTAAAGATGGCGCAAAACTAAATATATTGCTTGATTATTTTACATTGAGTGGAATAAAGAGTTCTGAAGTACAAATAGTTTTATTATTATTTATTTTCTAAAAACTTAAACTATTGCATTGTATAATTTAATATCTAGAAATATCATATTTATACAAAGTGAGCTAAACTAGTAAATAATAATCCTTCTTTGTGGTTTTGGTTAAAACCTAGGTCACAGGCGGCCGCATAACCTGAAACCTGAGTGTATAAATAAATTCTAGATAAAACTATAATCCTTAAATAAGTGCTTGTGAGCGACTAGCACTTATTACTAATTACATTTTAATGGAAGATTAAAAGGCAAAAGGTATAAACTACACAAAACGTTTTAAGGTATTTATACTGAAATTCATAAGTTTTATTAATCTAGTTTTTTATTAAAGATCGATATAGGAATGAATAACAAAATAGTTGTAGGTGATACTTATTAACCTATAGTTCGACAATTCATTAAAATATAGAATATCCATTAGGTATGCTTGACCGGGCAAGCGAAGCGTTTCAGTTTGCTTTTGCCCTTTTGATTACTTTTTAACATGTCACATTTTTTCTACCAATTTTAACGAAAATTGGTAATTGCAATTGAACGTTGCAACGTTGCAGCGTCAACGCACAGTGTCTTGAACGTGCTAACGTTACGATACGTTTACGATTGTTACATTTATTCGCGCTCACTCCTAAGTAGGTAACTCCTACTAGTAGTAATTGTAAGTGTTGCAATGTATGTAGGTAATTTACAAATAAAAAAGACGTGTGGCACTCGGGGACTGCCGCGGTAAAGCTATACTGCATAGCATTTTTTTGCCGCTGGTCGGAGTGTTAGGTCATTTCGTTACGGAATTTCAGGATTCGGTCTCCACGCTCAAGGCCCGCCATAAAAACTATGCAATAGCTTAAAAGTTCAACTAAGTTCCTATATAATTACTCTATCAGCGATCTAGTTCCCATAGTACCTACCTACAAGCTTTGCTTATATTGAGATTAGAGTGTGATGTGTGAAATGTCCATGAATACTTATTATTACTGTCTGTAGGTAAAACAGGTATAACTTTCAATGATATTGCAATTTTCGCTTGCGGACATTTTTCATTATATACGGGATTTTTGTGTGAGCCGATGCCGTCGGAAAATATATCAGATTAACTGTGAAATTTATTACTTTTGGACGCCGGGACTGTGTCCGGTATAGTGGTTTAAAGCTTCACGTAAAACTCTATAGATTTAAAATATTACTGAAAATTTTAAAAATAAAAGCCCGTACTCACCTTAATAAGCAAATTATTTAGGATAATGATAATGGATTAGGGATAAAAATTAACTCTGGGTGACTTTGCTAATATTTTTATATAAGTACCTACATAGCAAATTCTGGTTAATTTAGCAAATTGTTATCTAGTAACTAGGTATTAAAATGATGCGTTTTTCAGATCAAAACCTTTATTTAAAGTATATAGTCTATAGGTACCTTAAAAATATTATTGAAAATTTAAAAATAAAATCCCGACTTAGAATGTAGTATAGTAGGTAATTAGCAAACTCTGTGTGACTTTGCTAATATTTTTATATAATATATAAAAAATATTAATATTTTACATTTTTTTAGCAAATTCTGGATGATTTAGCAAATTGTTATCTAGTAGGTAGTTTAAAATAATGTTTTGTCACTATGATAAAACGTTTATTTGTTTATATCAACCACTGCATGTGATTACAACAGGCTTAAATGATTTGGCAGAATTTATAAATAATAGACAATAAAAAACAACGATATTACTGAAAATTTTAAAATAAATTACATATGTACCTTAGTTCGATGTTAAATAAATAAATACACATCACATTCTAGTCCCAAACTAAGCAAAGCTTACATAGAATACTTAGTTACAAAACAAATGTTTATGTTCATCACACAAACATTTGCTCTGGGAGGGAATCGAACCCACGACGAAAGCTTTCTGTCAAAGCTCAAGAGCTAAGTTCTTGGTGAACAAGGCTATTTATAATTCTAGGGTGAAACAAATACATTTATATTTTTGAAATGGATGATAAATGTTGCTGTCAAACAGAACCTGTGTTTACACGTACAGTTGCCTCTAAACGATGTGATATGCGAATAATATTATATTATTAGAGGAATCGAACCCGCAACCTTCCGCGTCGCAGGCGGACCATCGCCCACCGCGCCACATCGGTCGTCATAGATGATTGAGTATTACCTTTTAATAAAATTAAATGATGTTGACTAGACAAAAATTATGAAAAAAAAAGACACTCGGGGACTGCCGCGGTAAAGCTATTGCATAGCATTTTTTGCTGGATTACGCATGCGCAGTGTTAGATTATTTTTTTCTGGATTCGGTCTCCACGCTCAAGGCCCGCGATAGAAGTTATGCAATAGCTTAATTATAATAAAAGTTGTAAAGAATGATATCTAAAACATAGTATCAACATTATTAAGTAGGTACCTAATAAAAACATATGCACAAATGTACAAATTTATAACTATAATTTGTGCCTAACATTGTATGGTGTTTGGTTCACAATGTTCCTATAATCATAAGTTCTAGTAGTAGTTTTCAGCAATAAAATAATAAACTTTAATATGAACCCGGGATTCAATAAATTTCATTTAATAGGTAGAAGCTAGTTAATTCATATAGATTATTTCAAGCTATTCACAAAGATTATTACGATTGTAACAGCATCTGTTTATATTATGTAGGTACATAATGTGTTTACAAAATACATGAAAAAAAAGTAGAGCTATCCTTAGACCATTGCAAACGATCTACAGATCACTCAATTGATCCATCAGTACCTATCAGAAGCTTATCCTTCTTCAAGTATTTAAAGTATATAAAACCTGCTGATAAAGTATTTAAAACCTGCGTATCTTCTATGGTCTTCTGCAAAAAATAGGTAAATCTCTGAATCAAAAAAAGACTTAAAAATAAATCTATAAAAAAAGCTGATTATTACGTGTAAACTTACCTATTAGTTATCATTATTACTGACTCTTCTGAGATAACAACTGATATCGACCTCGAAATAATGCCTTGATCACACGTACCGAGTAAACCAGCGAGACAGTGACGTATTTGAGATACACTACGCGTCGACATCAGTTTTACTGTTGAACGTTGCAGCGTTAGCGCGCAGTGTATCTTAAATACGTCACTGTCTCGCCGGTTTACTCGGTACGTGTGATCAAGGCATAAGCGTTGTAATACCGCATCCGAACCGGTTATCGCAGCTCGGTTTTGAATATAGTAACGTGGCCATAACATCTCTAGCATTTGCGCTGTGACCACGACTACTGAGCAAAAGGTATTATAGTGACTTGTGCTTTTTGTTTTATACAGTTTTTATATATTAACGGCTAACTTGTGTTAGTTTTATACCATTTATAAGTAGACCTAAGTATTTTAATACAACTTTTTTGTTACACTATTGTAATGCTGTGACTACAGATAAATAGGTAGGTATAGTGATTTGTGACTGAGGTATATTTTGTTTGTTACCATTTCCGTTGGTATATCTACTAGCGGATTTTAATATAACTTTTTTGTTAAACTATTGTAATGCTGTGACTACAGAGAAATAGGTAGGTATAGTGATTAGTGACTGAGGTATATTTTGTGTGTTACCATTTCCGTTGGTATATCTACTAGCGGATTTTAATATAACTTTTTTGTTAAACTATTATAATGCTGTGACTACAGAGAAATAGGTGTGACTGAGGTATATTTTGTGTGTTACCATTTCCGTTGGTATATACCAATAATATAGCATTATAATAGTTTAACAAAAAAGTTATATTAAAATCCGCTAGTAGATATCTACTAGCGGATTTTAATATAACTTTTTTGTTAAACTATTATAATGCTGTGACTACAGAGAAATAGGTATAGTGACTGAGGTATATTTTGTGTGTTACCATTTCCGTTGGTATATCAACTAGCGGATTTTAATATAACTTTTTTGTTAAACTATGATAATGCTGTCACTACAGAGAAATAGGTGTGACTGAGGTATATTTTGTTTGTTACCATTTCCGTTGGTATATCTACTAGCGGATTTTAATATAACTTTTTTGTTAAACTATTATGATGCTGTATTTTGTTGTATTTCGTACAAGACAAGTATATTTAGTGGATTTGTGATGTGCCTACTAGATCTAGTGGATATAACATGGCTTTCCTTTCGTTCGTTCGTCTTTTCCGTCCCATTATTATTCTATTTTTGTATTGTCTGAGGGCTTAGTCCGAGCTCTCTCTCTACTTCTTACAAAAATATAACCTAAGGACATCCGAGAGACGACTCTCAGCACGAGAGTAGGGAGTTTTAAAATGCAAGCTCGGACTAAGCCCTCTGGTGTTTTTATTTAGCGTGTTGAATTAATACTTTAATTAACTTGTACATTAATTGATTTATATGATGTCAGTGTTTATTATTAGTACTTACTTAGTATGTGTTTTTTTGTCTTAGCATAAACAGAAAATAAATCATTATTAAGTATTATGATTTACTAATCGTTTGTCAGGTTTTTTTTATATAATATTACATCAGTACTTTAAGTATAGTTCAAAGGTTCTTAAAAGCAAGTAAAAACTTAATATAACGTGTTTGTTAACCGTTTAAATTTTTGAGGTTGCGGGTTCGATTCCCGCCTTAGGATAAATGTTTGTACGATCTGAAAATATTTATTCCGGGTGTTCTGGGTATTTAATATGCATAATAAAAAATATCTATATATATGCAATGTATTGTATTAAGTATGTCAGTCTTCTAGTAGGTACACACTCTGCTATTGGGGTTAGATGATGTTGTGTGGATTGTCCAGCATTATTTGTGATAAATTCGTTTATTTAACAGTAAAATGGTGCTGACTCTATACAAACTGGACGCCAGTCCTCCCGTCCGTTCCGTCTTCATGATGATAGAGGCTCTCCAAATACCTGATGTGAATCTCGTCGATGTAAACCTGCTCGATGGATCTCATATGAAAGAAGAATTTACGAAGGTAAGGAGGTTGTTTTGAAGGAAATTGATGTACTACTTCTTTTTAAATTTGATTATAGTACAACTACAAGCAAAGATTTGTTTAATATAAGTACTTGTGTTTTAATTGTAATTCTTTATTTTGTCACAGATAAATCCCCAACACACGGTTCCAGTTCTGAAAGATGATGACTTTGTTATTTGGGACAGGTAATACATATTATTATATAAAAAAAATATATAAAGACACGCAAATTCTATTAGCAATCTACATAGACCGTAGTACAAGCTAGCATTTGCAAACAAATTTTTCTTATGGTTGGTTGATATAATGAACATACTGAAAAAAAAATGTCTATTTGCAGATCTCATTCCCCCAATTAGAATTAAAATACATACTTGGTATTAAATGATAAAAAAATATTGATCACATTTGTTGGACTTTTACGACAAAAACGTTTTAGCGTAGTATGATATTATACGCACACAAAACTTTTTAGATAAAGAGGCTTAACAAAACAAACGCATTTGGTACAATCTCGTGTACCTATTATGTTAAACATAAAAGAGATTATTTATTGGTTAGGTACTGTTAATCAGAATAAATATATAATAATAATGCATAATATTTAACACAATGTGTAATTACATGTGTTATTACTTTTAAATTATTTTAAATCATGTGTTTAATATTAATTACTTCAAATTATATTATTCATTTGCAAGATGTGGTTTAATTAGGGTGTGTTTGTCGTTATCCAATCAGCACATTATTACATCTATTTTACCCTTAAGATGTAGGTACCTACGGTCTATCTTATAAAAAGTTAACGCAGACTTGATGTATTGATTACCATACGTAATGATGACATAAAGTCTACGCTAACTTTTAATGATTTATACCTCTTATATCTTATACTTATGATTTTAATATCTACATTTTTAGCCATGCGATCGGAGCGTATCTGATCACCAAATACGGCCAAGACGACTCTCTGTACCCTACTGATCCTTACAAGAGAGCAGTGGTGGACCAGAGGCTGCATTTTGACAGTGGTATACTATTTCCAGCGACAAGAGGGGCGGTTGTAAGTACTTATAGCTTTTTTTAAACTGGATCAAAGAGATATATTATACGGGATATTATCGCCCGCGTGTGCCCATATTCTATATTCTACACATAAAAGCTTACAAACTAGTATAATGCTGGACAATCCACACAACATCATCTAGCCCCAAACTAAGCAGAGCTTGATGTGTTATGGGTACTAGAGGACTGACATACTTAATACAATACATGACATAGATAGGTATTTTTCATTATACATATGAAATACCCAGAGCACCCGGAATAAATATTTGCTGATCGTAAAAACATTTATCCCAAGACGGGAATCGAACCCGCAACCTCCGCGTCGCAAACGGACCTTTGCCCGCCGCGCCACATTGGTCGTCAGTATGACAGAGTATGACAGAAGATATGTACAAAGGCGAGATTAACCCTACTAAGAGTTTTCTTCCAGCAATCCTTTGTAATTATTTAACAAAATAATTTTCATTTAATTGTTTTTCAGGCGCCAGTAATATTCGGTGGTGAAAAAGAACTTCGACCTGAGAACGTCGTGAATATCCAAAAAGGATACGATTTCACTGAAAAGTTCCTGACCGCTGATTGGCTGGCTGGTGAAGACGTCACATTTGCTGACATCTGCTGTGTCGCTACCATCAGCACCATGAATCAGCTTGTGCCTATCGATGGTGACAAGTTAGTATAGAACCATTTCAAATTAATGTAACTGAGGTTGTAGGACACCTTATTGTTCTATTGTGTCTGATTTTAATATGACAAACTTCTTTCAGAAGTCGACGAATTTTTTGAGGAAATAGTTACAATTCCGTTTTTTTAATGAAATAGTAACATATGTATTATTTGTGGTCGAGCGATATAACTGACTGTCAGCGCCATCTATCTCGCTACATGCAAAACTCTGATACAGCAAATACTCAACGTCCGATATATGGCATTTTTAACAATCGACACAAACAAGTATTTAATTTGACAGACGACACAGCTCAGTTGGGTGAAGCTCTACTTTCCATGTGGGTCGTGGGTTCGATTCCCACCCAGAGCAAATGTTTGTGTCTGGGTGTTTATATGTACTTATTCTATGTTTGTATTTACAAAAAATTGTATAATATAAGAATTCTATCGGCCGTCTAGTTCCCATAGCTTTGCTTGGTTTGGGACTACAGTGTTGCTAAATGTCCGTGAATATTATTTATTTATTTGAATTTAATACAAATTCCTAACTCACTGTTTATTTTTCAGGTATCCTAAATTGGCAGCATGGTTGGACAGATGTTCTCAGCAAGATTTTTACAAGAAAGGGAACGAACCTGGACTTAACCAGTTCGGGGCTCTTGTCAAATCAAAATTGGGATAAAAATATCCAAATTCACAAAATTCACTGTTTTTTACTTTTTTTATCGCACGCTTTAACGTCGAGGGAAAATAAAATCTTTTGTTGCTAATTTTGAGACTTGTATTTTGAGTGATAATTTATTCAATAAACTGATTGTATGAACTTCTTTATTTTTAATAATTTAATTAAGTACCAAGTTTTTAAAAAAAGATATTTATTTTATCAAATAAAGTATAACAAACTTACGGTCTATCTTATAAAAAGTTAGAGCAAACTTGATGTATTGATTGTTTGTTTTAAAAGGTCTTTATTGATTACCATACGTAATGATGACATATTGTCAACGCTAACTTTTTATGAGATAATTTCCAAAAAAAAACCATCTTTTTAACAAGTTCCTATAATACCAGAACGGCCGTAGTTTATTATCCGTTCTTCTAGGTTCTGGATGCGTGAAACTGGCACCTAGTATATAAGACGGTTCTAAGTGATCTTTGTGATTTTACTGATTACTTTTTTATATTAACTAAAAAAAACGGTTTTAACAACCAAATGCGACTAAGGTTTAATTTAAACATTTTACTGCAATTACAGCGCCATATTTAACATATTATCATAGTATTTTAAGTTAAGTAAAATCAGGTTTCATTGTTGTTACAATGATATAACAACTTGAAAGTACAACACTTTACTTAAACTTAACTTAAACTACTGTATTAAGAAACCTCGACTTCAAGAACTTTAGTTAACCTCATTGAATGTTGTTTATAACCTTTGAGAACTTACCTTTAAATAGGTAGGTTAGAAAGTAGGGCTGTCACACCAAAAATAGTTTTTAACTTATCTCCAATCCTTATCTATAGATACTAATATTATAAAGAAGTAAAGTTTGTGTTTGTATATTTGTTAAATTGTAAGGGGTAATCTCGGGATCTACTGAACCGATTTTAAAAATTCTTTGACCAATAGAAAGCCACATTATTGCAGAGTGTCATAAGCTAAAAAAACCGAAAAATAAATAAGCTTTTTCGTGGTAGTCCATTTTGCAAAGTGAATCGGAGAAAAAACGGTCGAATTATGCCCAACGAAGTGGGCATGGGTCAGTTAGTAAGTAGTATATTAAAAAGGTGATGAAGTAAAATCTAGAAATTATGTTTTGAAAGAAGGAAAAAAATAGTTTATTAACCCATAGGTACACACAACAATAATAGGTAGGTAAGATAAAAAAAATGTAACCCAATTTTGGGTTAATTAGGTCTATGGGTAACAGTGCACGTATCTTTCCAACACGATGCTACAACAAAATACAGTTGTAGCATCGACACGATAAGAAGAAGAAGAAGAAGTGCACGTATGCTTGGGAAAAGACAAGACAGGCGCTCAACATTTGCAAAAAAGCATGATTTTGAAGAGTTACTCATAAACTTATTATTTATGTAAAAATATTTATTAATTTATGACGGGTTCAAAATAAAGGATTAAAAAATGACATAACATATCATTTCGCTCAATTTATATCTATAAATGTATTCCAATAAAATCACAGACGTTATTACATGACGAAAGTACTTATTAATACAATTTCGTTTGAAAATCACCCTTTCATCTTTTTGCATTTTTAGGTCTTCTGCCAACCCCTAGTGATGTAAAAGCATCTTAATTGATTTATACCGAAAATATAATATATTCCATTTGAGAGCAACATTAGTACGAATAAATATGACTATCCTAAACGTATCGTAACGATATGACACACTGCGCGGTAACTTAACGATCGTCTGTCGAGCTAATGTCATTTTATTGTCACTCGAATACGCCGCTGTTACGATACGTTTGCGATTGTCACGTAAACGTATCGTAACGACACACTGCGCGGTAACGTAACGATCGTCTGTCGAGCTAATGGCATTTATTGTCACTCGAATACGCCGCTGTTACGATACGTTTGCGATTGTCACGTAAACGTATCGTAACGACACACTGCGCGGTAACGTAACGATCGTCTGTCGAGCTAATGTCATATAGTGTCACTCGAATACGCCACTGTCACGATACGTTTGCGATTGTCACATTCGATTAGAGTACCTACTGTTGCTTTCGGAACGTAATAAAAGCTTTTTAAAAAACTTGAAAATTATTTAATTAAAATTAAAACTTATACGCTATACCGATTTGGAGGTAACTTAACTAATGAATCTAAAACGACAAGAGCGGATGAGCCCGTCTCGAGACGCCAGACGGCTCGTCAGCAAAAACAATCTAATTCTATGAAATGCATGGAAGATGCATTTCAGCAAAACATTATAAACTATCTTAAGCTAAGGCAGAGGGACGAGGGTGTAACATAACTCCTCCATCCCTAAGAGGAAAATTATCGGTACGATCGATTTGAGATTGGTTCCGATAATTTTTCACACACGGTATGCTATTCAACAATTTGAGTCGAAACACATAAAACACAAATGCAATAAAACTTAAGATTACTAAGCTTAAAGATACATATCCTAAATTTTCACTGAATTTAAAATCATTTCTTTCATTTAAAACACTTTCGATCACTGAAGAATGTTTTAAGGAGTACGCCATGTACTTCACTTCATCTAGATTAACGCCGTTGAGATTGAGTGCGCGTGCACTGGATAGATTTGCGCCCACACGTAGCTGTGGTAAGGTAACTAGTGGAATTGGCTCCACAACGTCCGTCTCTATGTAGATACGGTGGCTTATGCGAATTCCATTGATTTCCAAATCACATGGTTCATCGATTGTCACGAGGTATGTGCCGAATATTGACAGTTTGCTGACGTCACTGTCACAATGCTTGGTAAGCGTCGTCTTCAGTCTGCTATACAGGATCCAACTGTCAGAGTTGACTTGCTGGATCTTAAGTTCTTCAATTTGAACCTGATGTTGCGTGCAATGAGTGGGGTCATCGTCGAATCTCATGAGCTGTTCGATACAGGTAAGCTCATGGTACAAAGCTCGGTGATCTGCGTTACACAGGAAATGGTCGCCAGCTGATAACGGGCGGCACGGTTTCACGATCGGTAAGTATTTCGTTCCTTTCGCCAAAAGGTACGGGTATTTAGGAAATATGGATAAGGTCTTATTCTCGGATTCATGGAAAATTGGTAAGGAGTACAATTTGTAATAATTATAAATATCTCTATCTGTTAAAGGAATTTCCATAATAAACGTAATTTGATTTTTCTTAGTATAAGATTTTACACAAATAGTTTCCTCTAATTTCAATAAGTTTTCTTCTATAGGTGGGTATACTAAGGTTTGAGAGTTAGAAATCAATTTCAAATGATACAAGAGTTCTGTAGAGTTCACGATAGATGGATGTAATATAGAGACTTTACTCAATGCTAGAGCTGTTTCAATTTCACTAAGTCTAATAAATATAGTGTGGAAACTGCTTGTATAAACGTTAAATAATCCTATTACAAATGTATAAAAAGTCCAATTATTTTGCGTAACGGCTAAATCACTTAACATTTTTTCAGTGATTTTTAAACGGTTATCCAATTTTAATGTATTTTGATCAATACTTCCGGTTACATTTATAAAGCTGTCAAACATTTTAGAGACCAGGGTTAATTTTTTAGATATTACGATATCATTTTGATTCAAATGAGAAGTAAGATTGTCAATTCTAATCGCGTCTTGGTGATCAAGATTTCCTGTAATAATTTTTATAAGAGAACCCAAAGGATTAAGGAGACCTCTCCTAAAACGCTGTTGTGGAACAAGTTGTCGGTATTTTTCTTTAGTTATATGGCGAATAAACTCTGTATGTAATTTCACACTCATAAAATCGTGAGAGTAAGAAACATTCCAGTTAATTAGTTTACATAGTTGTTCATAATTCGTAGATACGTAATTAAAGTCATCGTAAATCTTTTCCAAACTAATAACCTTAATTATAGTCCAATGATCGGTTTGTACATAAGCTTGTCCTTCTTTAATTGGAAGTAATCCTGGATTTTCATCAAGTTTTTGGAGATGAAGGGCCAGCGACGGCATTACTATCAGCAGTAGACTGCACCTGTGAAGGGCGTTTGATGTTTTTAATAGGAGCTTTAGTTTTTCTTTCTCCTACCTGTATAGGCAGTACATTTATTTCTGGTTCACCTACTACTTTCGCTTTTACATAACGTGCCTTATCCTTACTTTTACGTTTGTTAACGTCTTTAGCGTAAACTATTTTACCTATGGGAAATTCTAGGTCATTTTCACCACCTTTCTTTTCTCTATTCTTTTCTTTCATTGCTACCATTTTATCTGCTAAATTTTCATATAAGACTTTTGTTCGCTTTGCATGATCCTTAACCAGTTTCTGAAAATAGCGTTTTTCTAATTCTATGCCATAAGGGCTGCTAGTGTCTGTGTGTCCAAAGACAACTTCGAATGGAGTGAGTTCTGTAACAGAATGAATGGTATGATTATAGGCCATGATTGAATACGTCATCGTGGATGCTGCATCAGTACATCGCTTTTCATATTTAGCTAATCTGTATATTTCGATTATTGTTGAGTGGAATCGTTCTATGAGTCCCATTGAATTAGGATTATTAGGTGTGCCAATATGAAGTTCTATTTTATGTAAACTTAAAAATTCTTTCATCAATTCATTATTGAACTCGGTACCAGGATCTGAACTTATCTTTTTGGGTATTCCATAAAATGAGAAATATTTCATTAGGGCTCGAATAACCTCTGGGGTTGATTTTCCTTGAATTTCAATAGCCTGTCCTAGTTTGCTGAAGGCATCTATAAGAGTTAAATAAGATTTTCCTTCAATACTAAAAAGATCTATGAAAAGTTCTTGAAAAGGTGAATCTTGTGTTTGCGTTAACTGTAAGATAGGTTTAATAGGTTTCCTATCGTATTTCATTTTTTTGCATGCTTCACAAGAATTTATAACTGCTGTTACTGTTTCCTGCATTCTGTCCCAATAGTAATTCCTACGAATTCTGACTAATGTTTCCTTTATACCACGGTGGCATGTCTTTCCTTCATGATGTTTAATTATCACTGCCTTTTGTTCACTTTCGTCTTCAATAGTTATGACTCGCTCTGTACATTCATGAAAGTTAATCATACCTTTCTTAAAAAATTGAATTATTATATTTCCAAATAATCTGCGATGTGAGTTTTCTTCAAAGAAAATGAAATATTTTAGTTTCGGTTTTATATACTCCTTTAAGAATTCTTTTACTAATTCTGGATTATCTTTTGGTAGGAAAACTTCTAAAACCTTTTGTTTTTCCCTAGAAAGATTTTTTACCTGTATTTCATTTTTAAACCATGAATATATCAAAATTTGATTAGGTTTCGTGTCTATTGCCTCATGTAAAATTGGTATTCCTATTGATTCCATATCTGGAGCAGAATGAATTGTACCTGATTTACTGGATTCTGATCGTACTGGGTATTGATCATTGTCAATGCTATGTCTTGATAGCACTTCCGATATGTCAATAGGGCTTCTAGTATTTGTCCTACTTGTATCTGATAAAGTTATCGTAGATGAGTCATTTCTATTCGTTTTCTTTTCAGCTGTTAGCTCTCCTATCTGTTTAACTACATCATGTAAATGTTCTTTAAGCTTTTCCTCCTTCTCATCAACGTTAACTGCCATCGATTGATTTTCGTCATCAGAACCTAAAGCATTAATTTTTATTCGAGATAAGGCATCAGCGTTGGTATTCTGTTTGCCATTTTTATGTATCATTTCATAGTCATAATCCTGTAAGCGTAATCTCCATCGCGTGAGTTTACTACTTGGATCTTTAAGAGATCGAAGCCATATTAATGGACGATGATCGGTATAAATGAAAAACTTTCGACCATATAAATAAGGCCTAAAATGCTTTACTGCCCAGATAATAGCGAGCAATTCACGTTCAATCGTGCTATAACGAGCTTCAGTATCACTCAGTGTGCGACTAGCGTATGCTACAGGTTTATCACTTCCAATCTGTCCTTGGGATAGCACTGCACCTACTGCTACGTTCGACGCATCCGTCGTTAGAACGAAGGGTTTGTCATAGTCCGGGTATTGCAATAAAGGGGCATGCGTCAAAAGTTCTTTGCATTTATTAAATGCGTCAATGTATGTTTGATTAATTACTATTCCGTTGCGTTTTTTTAAACAGGCTGTTAATGGTTGAGTAATTTTAGCGAAGTCTTTTATGAATCGTCTATAGTATCCTACAAGTCCTAAGAAACTCTTAATCTCAGTAGTCGTTTTAGGTATAGGATATTTTAATACCGCTTCAATTTTGTCATTGTTAGGTTTCAGTCCATCTTTAGTAATCGTATGTCCTAAATAAAGAACTTCTTTACGTAAAAACTCCGATTTGTCTAGCTGTAGTTTTAAATTGGTCTGTCTAAGTCTGTCGAATATTGTTCTTAATTTCATAATATGTTCGTCTAGGCTATTCGAGTATATTATTATGTCATCTAAGTAAACCATACAATGTAGTCCTTGTAGTCCTCGTAAAACATTGTCCATTGTCCTTTGAAAGGTTGCTGGGGCTGTTTTTAAACCAAATGGCATTCTAGAGAATTCAAAATGATTATTTTGCGTACTGAACGCTGTCTTCTGTCTGTCATTCTTCTCTACTTCTATCTGATGATAACCACTTGCTAAATCAAGCGTACTGAAGTAAGAGCACTTTCCTAATTTGTCAAAAAGGTCTGTAATATTAGGCAAGGGATATTTGTCGTCAATAGTAATGTCATTAAGTCGCCTGTAGTCAACTACCATCCTATATTTCCTTTCACCAGATGCATCCATTTTTTTTGGCACTAAGTGTACAGGTGCACTCCAAGGGGAATGCGATTCTTGAATGATGTTGTCCTTTAATAATTTGTCTACCTGTCTACCAATCTCATCTTGTATAAACGGAGCCTGTCTATATGGTTTTATGTATATAGGGTCTTCGTTCTTTGTCCTTATGTGATGTTTGACTTGACTAGTGAACGTCAAGGGGATTTGTTCGCAATAAAATATGTCCTTGTATTCTTCACAAAGTTCGTAAATTTTAGAACGTTCTTCGTCATTAGTATGTTCAAGTCTGATTTTATTTAAGTTTTCCTGTAATAGTTGGTCAATTTCAATGTCGTTAGTTGGTCTAATAAAATTTAAGTCACAGTCTGTCACATCACTTTTGAATCTGGTCACTGTAAAGGGTTGTTTGATCGTTAGTTTGTTTGGTTTATCTAATGTGTTCTGAATGACTGTAGTTGCGTAACCGTTTATGCAGTTTACTAATGCACTAGGCATTCTTAAACCATTTGCAAATTTTTTAAAGTCAAGGATAGCTTCACCTGAATACTGATCAATTGGTAATTTTACTCTTTTTTCCGTCCTAGCTGGTATGTCAATTGTATAATTTAGATTGTTATTGATTATTGGAATGCAAGTAGCATTCGTCTTTAAAACTTTAGTTTTCAAGTCAATAATTGCGCCTAATTGTTCAAGTAGGTCACTTCCTATTAAACCTTCATAACGTGGGTCGACGTCATATATATAGAATTTATGCCAATCGTTAGATGCAAAAGTAGGCAAGAGAGGGATTTCAATCACTTCGTCGTGGCTGCTTGTTGCGTGGGTGCTAACCACATGAAATGGTTCTTTTTGAACAAAGTCATTGAAATATTTATACGCAATTCGAGGGCTAAAGAACGATCTCATACTTCCGGTATCTATCATCATTTTAGCGTTTATTTCTTTTATGTAAACGTAAGGAAGTTTTAAGTTCGGATCGCAATTTAATTCTAAGATTTCGGATTTATCGAGGCTGTTGTCTGAAAATCCTGATGCTCAGTTTCACCAGTCTGTTCAGTTTCATCATTTTTTCGTCACTTTGAGAGTTATCATAATCACCTTCATAGTACTCAAACTCGTTCACGTCATTATAATTATAGTCATAACTGTCATCATAATAAGGTTCATATTCGTTAGTGATCAGTTCATTCAATTTAAAGCCTTGCTGTGGTGCTTTAGGGGCTGCTGTTCGCATCGTGACGTCACTTGTCTGTATGCGTGGAGGCTGAACATAAGGTTTAGCTTCCGGTCTATAACCAAATGGTTGTGGTGGTCTATAACCAAATTGTTGAGGGGGCTTATAGCCGAATTGTTGAGGGGGCCTATAGCCAAATTGTTGAGGGGGCCTATAGCCGAATTGTTGAGGGGGCCTATAGCCGAATTGCTGAAGGCCAGTTTGTTGTTGTGGCTGAATGCCAAATTGAGGTTTATATCCTAATGTTGGTGGGCGGAATGTACCGTAATTTTGTGGTTGACCTAGCGTCCTAATCTGTGTATTTTGGGGTATACCAAAATTAAATTTGGGCTGGTTATTGTTATTACCTTGTAACATTGGTTTGAACCCAGTTGGCTGAGTTGTTAACGGCCTTGAACCTGGTGTAGGTTCAATCTGTCTACTACCATGAATTTTATTCCTCATATTATATTGTTCTAAGAAGTTCACTTCCTCAAGTACGACAGTCAATGCTGCTTCCAATGTTGCTGGAGCTTTAAGTCTTACTACGCGAACCATATTTTCCGGTAGATTGTATAAAAATACATTCAGAGCTGTATTGTTGTAAATTATTAACTTAGCGCGCTTTAAGTCACTGTCCGCAATCACGTTTACTTTTGACATCAAAAGCGATCGAACGCTTTGGATTCGGTTGCAAAAATCAAGAAAACTTTCACCTGATTTAATTTTTAAAGATTCTAATTCGATATTAATACACGCTTCACTACGCGGGTCTCCAAAATGCTGGATGAGTAGTTCCTTTAATTCTGACCAAGTCACAATATCTTCCCGTTCTGATAAAAGAGCAGCTGCCTCCTCTGTTAATCTACTCGTCAGAACATTATAAACATAAAGATTCTGATTTTCATCACCTGCTTTACCATAACGATCGATAATATACTGACATTTTCTCAAATATAAATTTAATTGTCTTTTATCGCCTTTAAAAAGCGGAATTAATTGAGAGACTTCTCTAGGAATAAGTTTAGGTTCCGACATCGCGAGCAACTAAGTAATTCGGAGGTGACAACTCACTTTTACACAAAAATACACAAAATTAAAACACACAAAAATACAATAAGTAAAAGAAACAAGCAATATAAAAATAGGAATGATAAAATTAAATTTTAAAATTAAATTTATTTTTTATTAAAATTATATTTTTTTTTTTTTTATTTCTTATAAAAAATGATTAGATCGATTTTTAGATCAATAATCTTTAATTAAAACATTTATTTATCTTATAAAAAGCAGATCGATTTTTAGATCAATAATCTTTAATTAACACATTTATTTATCTTGTAAAAAGCAGATCGATTTGAGATCGAATATACCGCATCAATTTTTCTTAACTCTATGTTTGTTCTATTTTGAGAACACGGTTTAACCTTGTAGAATTTTATACAAGATTACCCAATAGTTACAATGAGAGAGTTCTAATCTCAAGTATAACAAAATTACAATAAACGCACAATATAGGAGGATGAGGGAAAGGAATGGCGAAAAGTTTTACTCACCAACCGACCGTTACTCCCATACTGCTTGCTTTTTCCGTATCGCGAGTTATTTATTTGGTTCGTCGGATTCACTCTACACGAAATTTTATTTCAACGATTTTCTGACGGATTTTGACATCGGAAAACGCGAAAAACTCCGTGATTTTCAAGAAAATCCGCGCCGGCTGCGCCACTGTTGCTTTCGGAACGTAATAAAAGCTTTTTAAAAAACTTGAAAATTATTTAATTAAAATTAAAACTTATACGCTATACCGATTTGGAGGTAACTTAACTAATGAATCTAAAACGACAAGAGCGGATGAGCCCGTCTCGAGACGCCAGACGGCTCGTCAGCAAAAACAATCTAATTCTATGAAATGCATGGAAGATGCATTTCAGCAAAACATTATAAACTATCTTAAGCTAAGGCAGAGGGACGAGGGTGTAACATAACTACCTACTGTCATTTGTTGACAAAACATTGTATTTATAGATATATATATATATATATATATAATAGGTCTTTATTTATTGATAATATTATGCTGAATTATGATGTACATTTTTTGTTGAATTTTCACTAATGCTTCGGCTACATCAGCGGGCGAATATTCGTATCGTGTTGGCGCGACAAAAACATCGTGTTCGGATAAAGGCGATATACTACGCGATGACACTATGTACCCGACCACATACATCGGGTTAACACGAATATTCGCCGTAGCCCGCTAGTGTGGCCCCAGCATAACGGTCGTAGTGTAATGTAAAAATTGCTGAAACAATTGTATTATGTGTTTGGGTTTGATGGAAAACATTTATGCAAAAAAAAACAACATTATACCTCTCAAACAAAAGAAAGCCGACTCGATGATTGACTGACTTGACTGAGATTATTCAAACACTTGACATTGGCCAATTTGCCTTTATTGAGGGGCAGAAGCCACATAAAAAGAAGAAGAAGAATTGTCAAATTTATTTTGGCAACCCTAGTTACGTGAGAGGTAACTTTAAAAGTACTGTATTATACAGTGAAAACTTGATAAAACGAAGTTTCCTTATAAATACACGAGGTAAGTTAGTTGTACGTACAGTTAGGTTGAAATGTTAATGTATGGAGAGGTTTCTTTTGTGCTTCAATCGAAATGCTAATATTTGACGTTATGTGACGCTTGGTTTATAAACCATCGACATATAGCAACTATAGTCGATATCAATATTTTTTATTTTCACGTTTAAAACTAAGGTTGTGTTCATATTTTGTTTTGATATTTTCCATGATTCCACAAATTTTGTATTTTTTATCTAGCTTGATGATATCTCGATATTTTGGCACGGCTTGATGTTTTCCTTCACGGTTTCAAAACACAAATATCTAATTTTTATTTGCTTAAATT
This sequence comes from Ecliptopera silaceata, assembly GCA_932527185.1. Lineage (NCBI taxonomy): Eukaryota > Metazoa > Arthropoda > Insecta > Lepidoptera > Geometridae > Ecliptopera > Ecliptopera silaceata. The sequence continues at coordinate 2,752,461 of OW052210.1, forward strand.
TATAACAATATTTTTTTATACTATAATTTATAAATTAATCTAACCCCTATTTTCTCCTAAATATGAGTAAAATTGTCTCTAAATTTCTTGAAAATAAATTGAGAGTTGCAACTAAACCAACTTAGATATTTTTTATCGGATACAAAATTCCACCAGATTTCTTGTCGACTATTCCAAAGACGTATGATAGAGTTTTTCTTATTACTCATAGAGATGTCCCATTATTTACCTATTAATATTCACCAACATAGGGTGGAAATACTCAAAGTGCCAAATCATGGTAAGTAAATACTTACCTACTTATAAAAATACTACATTATGTTCAAAATTTCAAATATCAAATATTCAGCGGTTTTTATAATAAATAGAGCATCAATTATGGTACGTAAATAATACGTGAGTGTCAAATGTGAAATAATTATTTTCACGTGGTTAGCATGTTTTTTTAAGTACGGTTACAGGATATACGCTTTACGTACATCATACGTAAAACGATTATACAAGAAAACTACGAGGTTTAAAGAAAATTATTATTAGTGATATATAATATCATACAACCACAATTCACAAAGGTTTACAAAAAAAAATATGGTGAACCTTAGCTGCTGCTAAGAAGAACTGTTTAAGTTACAATTTTACACAATCGGAGCCCTGTATGTTTACTTTTATAGCCTCTATGAAAGGACCGTGAAACTTTTCCCAGCTCTACCGATCCGACAATAATGAACAGCTACCCTCGCAAGAAAATTATTTAATTTTTCTTTCTTCTGCGATTCAATGTTCTTTTTATGGTTAAGTTTAATTTTAACTGGAGGAGACAATTTAAACGATCAATTTTACGCTCTAGTTATTTAACATTTTTCTCCTTCTAAGTTTCCATCGGGCAGTATCCAGTATCCTGACAACTGAAATGTATTTGAACTGTATTTGAACTGTTACTTGACGGTCCGGTTAATGTACAACCATCGAAAACACAACCCGGTAAAACACGACCACGAAAAGCGCAGCCAGGAATACACAGCCCGGAATTGGTGACCATTTTGTCAACCATGGAATTGGATGACAAAATGGTCACCAATTCCAGGCTGTGTTTTCCGTGGTTGTGTATTCCTTGGTCGTGTAATCACGGCACCCTGTAAATCATGTTCAGTTTTGACATTGTCATTTTTAACAGTCATAATTTCATATAGCTCAGCCACGTCAATCCACAAAACACGGAACACTGATGAGTTACCATAGCAAAATCATCGAAAACTGAACTAAAACTGAAAGGATATTCGGTCACGCAAGTTTCCCCTTGCTGGATAGCCCTGCAGGGCAGTTTTAGTTAAGTATTTTATTTAGTTGATATTTTTGTGATGTTTTTTAATACCGTTATGTGCTTTATTTTGCTATTAATACATATAAATGCATATTTGATAAAAAAAAACCCGCCAAGTGCCAATTATCACGATTTTGTATGATATTTTATTTATTTTATTAATGTTTTCGTCGGGTGAAAACTAAAGAACGTTTTAACCCGACAAAATAAACTGTATTAACAAAATTTGAGTGTTATTTAACCTAACTTTTTAAGAATCAAACTAATTATTAATAGTAATTATAATATTTATTAGTTTTTTTTTATATTTGGAAGCTTCCAAATATCATAAAAAAAACAAATAAATATTATCAGTCGAGATTATAAAAAAAACTACTATCAAATTGAGAACCTCCTATCTTTGAAGCCGGTTAAAAACTATGTATCTAATAAAAACATGTTCAATTTCTATAGCTACTAAAAACAGTTGAATACGTTACATTAATTAACGTACCCCAATCTGGGTCTCTATCTCCCTATTCATACATATTGCATCAAGTTACAGCATCCTAACAAATATTTACAAAATACAACCGGTATTAGCTCGACTGAAGGTACAAATCACTGCATTTTGATCCTTATAACGTGGAGTATAAAGACGAGAATCGATAGGAAATGTTGGTGCACCAGATAAACCGAACGGAGAAATTAGCCAAGTCCAACACCACGGTGTCAACAGAACATGAATAAGATAGAACTGTTTTTTTATTACATTTTTATAGTCTGCAGCTAAAAAAGTTGATTAAATTTTGTAATTACACTATTTATTCACGCTACAGAAGAAATAAATAAAAAAAATGTATTTTTCTTTCTATTTTATCTGCTTTAAAAGTTTTTGCTAATATGAAGTTTTTTCTAATACATATTATGTACAACAATTATTATGAACAATATTATAAGAAAATTGCGAGGCATTTTCACAAGCACCCGGAAAATAATGAACTAATAAATATTAACGGACATTTTACACTTTTTTGTGTATAAAATAATTGCTATATAAATCAATATCAATAAAACTAATTGTATTTTACTGATAGAAACGCTTTTAAACTCAAAACTTTAAGCCTTTGAGTTTATACAAACTCGAGACTAAAACGAAATTCCGGTTCGAAATATTGTCTTGCTCCCGACCACAGACTCTGCTTGCATTAGACTCTCAGCGCCATCTGTTGGATTCCAATTTCAATCTCAAATATTGGCTTAATCGTTGCAAAAAGATTTCAAAGTCATTTCTATCTTAATCAAACAGAATGGTTAAGATTGTTCCCACTGCAAGTCAGGGCTGTTCTGATCTCCGTCGCAATTAGGGTTGGCATACATGAATAAAATGTTTGCTGGAAATTTTGCATTTTCGAATAGATCTGTTAGAAGAAAAAATATTTTAATATCTGTATTTTTATTATACCTATTATCTACTTTCTTTCGTTTATTCACAAACAAATGTACTAAACGTACTAAACGTCTATTATAGTTTTACAAAATGTACCTATATGCATATAAAATACATAAAAATCAGTTGAGCTATCTACAGACCGTTGCAAACAATCTAAAGATAGCTCAACTGATCCAAATCCGTACCAATCGGATCTTTAGCTCTACCATGAGTTTTTACTATACCATATTTACTACACTCGCTAGCGTCTGTTAGTTAAAAAAATGTATGAAGATTTGTACAGCGCCTCTAGCGGATAGTTCGGTACTAAAATTCGTAATACTAATATTGACGTAACTACTGTAGTAGTCACGCGATTTTACTGTGACAACTCATGGTAGAGGTACTTATCAATAGAATCTACTTGCTTGTCTGTAAGTAAAATAATATTTCTTTCTTTCAAACTACTTTCTATTTGGACGACACTAGACAATTGGTAGGATAGTAATAATATTGATTTATTCATAACTGTATTGATTTCTCGTATTGCTTATAATAATGCAAAAAATCCGATTTGAATAAAATATTTAGTATAAGTATAATTTATCTTGAAAATAAACAGGACTGGAAACGGACAAAACCACAGACAAAAGCTAGTATTAAATATTCCGTATATCAAATACTTACGTTCTGTCTTATGAAAAGTTAGCGCAGATTTGGTGTACTGATACTGATATACCATATGTAATGATGACTTTAAGTCAACGTTAACTTTTTATAAGATAATGGGTTAAAATATTTGGTCATGCCTCTGACTACATTCTTACACCTGAAAAGATTGTCAAATATTTGAATGCCTGAACCGTTTATTGCAAATAGGGCCATGCCCCTATTTATTTTATTCAGACCACTTTCTGAAAAAAATAAAATAGGGTCATGATATTTTTTTCAGACCACTTTCTGATTAAAGTAAAATAGGGTCATGACCTCGTTTTATCAGCTAATTGCCCTATTTATTTTTTTTTGAAAAAAAAAAAATAGGGTCATGACCTCGTTTTATTAGCTAACTAAGATAAGATGAATTCTGCCGAGGACCCGCACTGCAGTTAGAAGACAGCCCGAGCGACTAATCCTACCTTTAATCAGGAAGATGCTGCAATCAGCTTCATTATTTCAGATTAGTTCTAGGTTAGGTGTGGTCCAAACTTCACAGTAACAATATAAGCTCACGCGATTTTTTTTCAGATCATGTTTTGTTTAACATGTGTCACAGCTCGATTGGTAGTATCTCTGCCTTCTTTGCTGTGGGTCGTGGGTTCGATTACCACAGAGAGCAAATGTTGTGTATTTGTTCTGTCTGGGTGTTACTATGTATTCTTCTGTGACGCCTGTCAAAACTAAACGACGCCTGACATAATATATGGCTTAATATACCTATATGGTAAGTATCTGGCCCAGCGTATCAGCATTGCTATTCAGCGCGGCAATGCAGCAAGTACCTACCTATCTTGGGTACGCTTCCGATTGGTACTGATCTGGTTCAGTTGAGCTATCTATAGATCGTTTGCAAAAGTCTGTAGATAGCTCAACTGTTTTTTATGTATTTTATATATTCTTATGTACATATACTGTAATAGTCTTAACATTATATCTTCTCTTCTTCGTCGCATGCTTCATAACTGCAGGTCGTGCCCGTCCTGAAATGTCCTTCGACTAGCTGTCTTCATGCTGTTCTATCCTGAGCCTCTCTCAATGCGACGGTGACAGGAAGCCCAGGAGCCCCCAGCAAGGGGAAACTTGCATGACCCAATATCCTTTCAGTTGCAGTTCAGTTTTCGATGATTTTACTATAGTAACTCATCAGTATTCCGTGGCATTTTTGTGGACTGACGTGACTGAGCTTTATAAAATTATGACAGAGCTGTTAAAAATGACGTCAATGCCGCGGTTTAGCACGTGGCCTACCTGATTTAAGCATGACCAACCAGATTTGAGCATGGCCTACCTGATTTTTCGTTAATTCTATCAAACGGTATGAAAATCGATCATTCATAATTTCAATAAAATACGAAGAAGAAAACTGAACTGCAATTTGATCAAATAACGGTTCAAAAACATTTCAGTTGTCAGGATACCCCCCCAGTAAGAGAATATTGTATAAAAGCTTATAATTTGCGCCACAAGTAATCTATGAAGGAGCAGGTGCCACGTCAGATGCAAGTTCCGTGTACGATCGCTGCTTGACGGCTCCGACTTGCTGGAATAGCTGACGTGGTATTGGAAACAGCTTTTGAACGTATTTTGTGAAATGTTATGATGTATTGATTGCGGTTTGAGCTGGGTTGAATTGCTTGAGGTTTGAAGGACACATAATGTTTGGCGAACTAGTCGTAATAAATGACGTTAATTTCGAAGAAAATCCATCTCTCATAAACTGTAAATTGACAACTAAGTATTGCTTAAATAATCTGTGGTAAACGGTGTTGGTGCCACAAATATGTACCTACTTATATTTAGTATTACTCATAGTTTAATTATCTTGTATTGAGGTACTGTTTGTTTTCCCAAATAAAGTTAAAAAAAAAAAAAAACTAGAATAATATTTTATATTAAAGCAAAATATAAAGAAAAGGCGTTGGAAGGATGACCTGGACTCCCATGAAAAATATTGGTGGAATGTCGCATAAGACCGGAATAAGTGGAAGGCTTTGGGAGAGATGTTTGCCCAGCAGTGGGACAAAATAGGTTAAAAAAAATTAAAAAAGAAAAGCAAAAATTATGTCACTGTATAACTATGTATATACCTTTAGGTGTAGGTGCCTTTAGGTTTCTGGAAGAAAATTTAGTCTTTGTCTCTTTTTTTCATCTTAATAACTTATCTTAAGTGAACATTTACTTATAAGTAGGTAATTAATAAATAGGTTTCCCGTTTAGTTCCAGATTAGACAGGTAAAAACCAAGATGGGTGGTGAAGATTATATATTTATCAGTGCCGCGTCTTGTCATTTGAAATACCAGTCAAAATAAAAAAAAAGCAAGCAATAAGGAAAACTTGAGTTGCAAATAAGACGCTGAAGAAATTCTTGAGAATTTAACCAAGAAATACTTCTAGTTACAAAGATATTGTGTAGCATTTTATGTTGTAAGAATTCTCCTTCAAACGGACTGCAATGTAGATTAGACCACGCTTTGCATCTGTTCACAGAGCTTTGAAAACACTGAATTTAATAAAGAAGCTATTTCCGTTCGTATTGGAAAGGTTTAAGTTGAACTACTAGGAGAAGAATTTCGTTTAATAGTATTATGTACTACAAAATCTTTTTTTTTCCTGCCCTTATCCCACTAGGTGGGGTCGGCACAACATGTTCTTTTCTTCTCTATCATTCGTCATCTCAGTATTCACTTCTTTCTTAATAATTTTTCACACAATCAATCCATCTTTTCAAAACAAAATGTGAGCTAACTAAACAACAGTTAATTTACAAAATAATTAACGATTGTGATTGAGAGTTCTACATTCGATTTCAACACCCTTAGTGTATGCGCACACCAACGAGAACGTTTTTAAAGTCCACGTGACGTTTGTCTACGGATATCGGTACCTCTACCATGAATGAGTTGTCACAGTAAAATCGTCTGACTTTCTACAGTAGTTACGTCAATATTAGTATTACGAATTTTAGTGCCCAACTATCCGCTAGAGGCGCTGTACAAATTTTCATATTTTTTTTAACTACAGACGCTAGCGAATATAGTTTATATAGTATAGTAAAAACTCATGGTAGAGCTACTGGTGTAGAGTCACACGTCAAAATTGTAACATGAGCTGTCTTACTGCAGTCTTCGTTGTGCGCTCATTGACGGTCTATCTTATAAAAAGTTAGCGCAGACTTGATGTATAGGTTACCATACGTAATGATGACATAAAATCAACGCTAACTTTTTATAAGATAGGGGGAGAGACATCAGTAATCTAGCTTGCAAAACTTTGCTTAGTTTAGATATACTTACGAGTATCTGTCTCTACCAACCATAGTTTAAAATCAAGCCTTGCTCTCTGCATTCACAGAAGGTACCTAGAACCAGCGTACTGCACAAGAGCACAGACATTTAATTTTCTTGATTTCATTAAAGGAACACGGACTGGAAATCAGTATCTCTACCATGAGTTGTCACAGTAAAATCGCCTGACTTTACTACAGTAGTTACGTCAATATTAGTATGACGAAATTTAGTACCCAACTATCCGCTAGAGGCACTGTACAAATCTTCATACATTTTTTTAACTACAGACGCTAGCGAGTATAGTAAATATAGTATAGTAAAAACTCATGGTAGAGCTACAGACCGTTTTGGTGGAACGAACGCTAACACAAGTTCGTATGCTTTGAACGGCTGAAGTCAATCGGCAATGTTGTAATGGAGGAAGAGCAAAAGCTGACCGTATCTTACCTTCATCATCAACATCATCATCAACCCACTGCTGGGTATAAGCTTCTCTTCTCTTTCCATTCCACGCGGTTCTGAGTTGCTTTCATCCATCTGCGGTATCTTACCTGCATCATCATCATCCACAGACTGAGTTGACCCACTGCTGGGTTTAGGCTTCTCTGCTATTTCCATTCCACGCGGTTCTGAGTTGCTTTCATCCATCTGCGGTATCTTACCTGCATCATCATCATCCACAGACTGAGTTGACCCACTGCTGGGTATAGGCTTCTCTGCTATTTCCATTTCACACGGTTCTGAGTTGCTTACATCTATATGCGGTCCACGGTATTGACGATATCGTCAGCCCCACCGTGTTTCTGCGCGTCCGGTAAATACCGGACAGGTGCCACAGCTAAGTTGGTTAAATAACCAACTTAGCTGTGGCACCTGTCACGTCTATCGCCTGTCATGTTTAAGTTGTATAAGTTCATATTATCTTCTCTTTTTTTAACATCACAAGTGTTAAACCTGTTGTTGCCTGTCAATAAATATTTTTTTTGGCACTTTTAGTTTAGAGTTAGCTTTACGGTCTATTTTATAAAAAGTTAGCGCAGACTTGAAGTATTGGTTACCATACGTAATGATGACATAAAAACAACGCTAACTTTTTATAAGATAGGGGGTTAGTGTCTTAGATCACATTTTCGTGTTATTAATATTCTGTTTAACGTCACTGCAGTGGGCCTTACAGTTTTTTTAGAAGTCTAGACTTATGCTAACTTAATAGTTGGTTTGGGTAAGGCTCTCGTGCGCTAATGAGTCACATTCACGGCCCGTCGTTGCAGCAGTTCTTATTCGTCACCTCTAGGATACGTACATACTATGTTACTTTCAATAATTATTATAGGGCAACTACTAAAACCTAACTTGGGTTCTAGTATGGAATACGCACATACTACGTTACTTAAATAATTCTCATGAGGCAACTAGAACCTAACTTGTAGTAGTTGCACTATTAGAACCCAGGTTGTCATTTTACAGGAGTAATTCTTGAACCCAGGGCAACATCTGTTTATGAGTTTTGGAATATATTTCTAGTCATACCTACGTTAATTTTTTTGGAAACAAATTAACTAGGGGTCACCCTATTATTTACCTAACTGCTAACCATTTGATGTAGCCAGTAAAAAGTTGGTTGTGGGTTTGATTAAAATCGAATGGACATAGGTCGAGTTTTTAATGTATATTTTGAAAATATGAATTTAATTGTGAAATATATAATAGAACTTAATTATTTTCTTTGTGCATGTTGAAACAAATTCTTAAATGTTTAAGTTTATATTGTTGAAGTATAATTAATATTATTTTATGGTTTTAAAATAATTTTAAACCAAAAACTATGTGGATATTTTTATATCTCATCCGATTTTTTATCAAACCTGAATATTATGTAGTAAAATACTTAAACGATTGTTGTCTTAGTATGTACGTTCCCTCAGCCACGCTAGGTACTTCACTAATGGTATAATGCAAATTTTGGCGCAAAACAAATTGAAAACGGGAATTGAAATAGAAGCTACGGCTCAAAAGCCCAAAACGTTTTAACTCGGTCAAAACTTCTGAATTTTAAACGGTTTCTGAAGATTTTAAGGGCGTTCTTTTGTTTGTGCTGAAAGGCTCATTTAATTGAATATGTTTTGTAATTCAGTAGGATTCCAGGTGTTTTCATTAAAGCGTAGGTAGATATGTTTCATTGCAATTAATTCAACCCAAGTTATCAATCAAGGCAAGTTATCATCAGTACTCCAAGTACGAGTTTGTGCGCACATGGATCGTAGAGACACAATCGCAGAGCGCCACCGATTTTGTATAGAAATCCAAGCAGCGCCCCTAGCAGATTTCTTGAATTCGTGTAACTGGCACCTAGAATCACAAGGATCATTTAAAATATAAAACGATTCTAAATGATCCTTGTGATTTTATTGAATAAAATATTTTGTAAGTAAGTGAACAGGCTTAGTTCTAGGTTTAGCTTTGAGTACCATTGTTTTTTTTTATCTTAAGCCTATTTTGAACGATAAAATAATTTATAATTATATTATTTATATTACACCATCTTTAAATATTCCCGAATTTATTTCTCTTGAGTGTAGAAACATTAAATACTTAACTGTTCACGACATTTAAATTAAAGTCAATCAAAACAATATAAAGGAGCTATAATTTTAAACTAATATTTAGAATTATCTAAGTACTTATATAAAAAAGAGGTTCTCAATTGGATTCTGCCAATTGTAAACCCTTTTTGATGATTATTTTTGTTTAATGGATACATACTATAGGGTTTAATTATACACTTATTATATATTATTAAAATCAGATAAATACTTTTTGAGTAATCTTTTAAAGTATAATAAATAATGCTCGACAATCCTCACAACATCGTATGTTTCAAGTATTATTTTTCGATAATGATTAAAGACACATTAGTCGAATGCCCCAAGATAGATGGACTACCATAACAACCTCCTGGACACCTGAAGGTCGGCGGCGTCGGGGTCGGCCAAGGAAGCGTTGGAGGGATGACCTTGACATATTTCACTTGGATTGGTGGGATATTGCCAGGGACAGAGAGAAGTGGAAGTGTTTGGGGGAGGCCTTTGCCCAGCAGTGGGACAATGTAGGCTAGAATAAAAAAAAAAAAAAAAAATGATTAAAGTCGGTTTTGTTCATTTTGTAAAAATATTATTATTTACACCTATAAATAATACCTACAAAAGAATACAATAGTAGGCACAAGATTTAAAAGTTTAAGGCAAATGATTTGCATGTACTACACCAATATTGTGCGATATTTGCCCCATTAGCACGTGTCGTCTGCTCAAATATATCTACTATTCATGTGCATACAATAAACAAATATAATGAGCAAACATTAGACATAGTAATAATAGAGATGATTGTAAACATTGCGTAATTATCCACTACTAGATGATCCCCGCGACTTCGTCCTACTATCGTATAATTTTGAATAATTCACACAATATGTTTATAAATTCCTATGTGTTATTTGAATTTTTAAACTACATTATAGTGGAGTTTCATCAAAATTCATTCAGTAATTTTAGCGTGAAAGAGTAACAAGCAAACATACAAACTTTCGCGTTTTTAATATTAGTAGGATTAATTAATATATTAAATTTTAATATTCTTTATTTAAGATTTTTTATTTTCTGTCACTACCGCAATACACGCAATCGATCTAAAATTTGACCAGGCCAAGTCTGCTTGAGACAATGAAAAATATTTTTATATCGAGATTGGTTCGTTGTTGTCAAACTCAAATTCAAATAATCTTTATTCCGTAAAATCACAAGGATCATTAAAACAGATAGATGATGATGATGACTTCTGCTAATTTATCGTTGTAGTGTGAAACCACAGGCAGGAACATGTAACACGCGGTACGCAATTACTGGTAAACAAGCAGGAAGTCAATTGACTTCCGGTGCAAGTGTCTCTGATTGGAGGGATCGGGTTCGAATCAACATGACAAGGAATCGACGCGTGAAGAAATTGGTATACTAAAAAAATATTTTGTGACTTTTTTTTTATCGAATCAACTTGACATGGAGTCGACGCGACAATACCTACTGAAAAATAATGCGGAGACTTTTTTTAATGATTATTCTGTTTTGCTATGTTTCCAAAACATTTGCTTAGTCGCAAACTAAGCTGTACCTACTAATTAATTGTTTTTTTGAAACGTTTTCTTTATATATGGTAATTGTGGTACCATTATTAAAATTTAAAAAAATGCATCAAATAAAACTGTACCCCAAGTACGAGTTTGTGCAAACACGGATCGCAGAGACGCGATTGCCGAGCACCACCGATTTTGTATGGAAATCCAAGCTTCTCAAGAAATCCGCTAGAGGCGCTACTTGGATCTCCATACAAAATCGGTGGCGCTCGGTGATTGCGTCTCTACGATCCGTGTGTGCACAAACTCGTGCTTGGGGTACAGTTTATTTTTAAGTAAGTATAACAAAAACATAGTTATTATTCAAATTGAAAGTAAATCATTGGTTAATTATGTTCAAAATATACAACATTTATTTAGCAATATAATAATATCTAAATCTATAGAAAGCCTCAAAAGATCTTGATCATAGACGAAATATCCGATACCCGCGACGGAAGAGTTGTAGGGAAGGTTCTAAAGTTACCGAAAGCAAACAATAATACCAAGTAAAATAACTTTGCGGTTATTGACGTAAAGTTTGGCTTTGCATTTCCGATGGCCCTGTCGATAATGAGAAACTACTACCTAACTACCTAACCTATACTACTAAACTACTTCCCTGCTACTCAGTTTTATTACTTTTGCAGTTGTCAACGTTTTCACCTTGTATCGTGTACTTTTTTCTGTGTTCCAAATAAAACATTTTGAATTTTTTTTTAACTTATCTTATACAACCTTTATAACAACCATATATAGGCGTCACAGCTCAGTTGGTAGCAGCTCTGCCTTGCTTGCTGTAGGTTGTGGGTTTGATTACCCAGAGCAAATGTTTGAGTGATAAACTTAAATATTTGTTCTGTGTCTGGGTGTTTCTATGTATGTATTTACGAAAATAAATATATATAATAAGTATTATCTTAGTATTATAGCAGTCTAGTTCCCATAGTACAAGCTTTGCTTAGTTTGGGACTCTAGTGTGATGTGTGATTTATCCGGAAATTTATTTTATTTAATATACACTCAAGCATCAGTATAAAGCTAATCGTATATTATATTTATTCACAAACAAACTTACGACTATGTCAGTATTTACAAAAAAATAAATTAAAATGTTAATCCGTTCCGCTATCTGTATTGTAATTAACTCGGCAGGAAGCGCGCCCCATAATGCAACACTAACTGTCGCTACCGGGTGAAAAATACCACATTAGTTTTATTGTCAAAAATTGGGGTTATTTAAGAGTATTTTAATAAAACACAGTTTTATGTAATACTTTATTATATTAGTAACGAAACAATGTGATAATAAAGTAATTATCTCTCAATATAATATAATAATAGTTTTAATGAAATCACAGAGTAAATTCAAGTGTTATTTACACATGACTCATAAAAAAACAAAAATTAGACTCTAAACATACCCAAAATTAAAAAAAACGAGATTTATATCTAATCAACATGAGGTACTTTTACTTATAATAACAATTGCAGCATGCATTAATTTGGCCTTTTTTTGAAAAAATATCACTCAAAGCTAAACCAAAAATAATCATCTTCTTTATGATATAATATTGATAATATCTATACATTTTGGGCACATTCTTCACAAATGGGTACAGTATGTTCTTTACATATCTTTTTATTGCCATAAATTGCAATCCCGTTTAGTTTTTTTGTCCTTTTTCCAAGGTCACACTGCAGGCCCGTATATCTTCGCCTTCTTGCTCTGAATTAGAATCATGCTCACTATAATCTTCATTTTCTTCAATTTCTGAGATATCTTCCTCTTCATTGTTTTCTAACAACAGGCACTCTTCTATTTGTTCTTCATTATGAGGAAAATATGGCATTTTGAAAGTCTAAAACGACAACACATTAAATGTTGACTAATAAAAATTATACGACACAAACAGTCGCTACCGGGTAAAAAATACCCATACGTACCTTATAAGTCAATTGTGGCTGAACTCTGCGCATATACTGACCACTTATTGCAAATTGCGGACTGTTGCACATTTCTCGAAAGGTACCTAAAGCGGCGCGGCACAAAATTAAGCACAAAAATAAATATTCACGAATTTACGCACTATGTGGTATTTTTTACCCGGTAGCGCCTCCTGCCGAGTTAAGTTTATTTCATTTTCATTTAAGAGCTGTGGATTTTGTTACACAATAAATAAATATATAAAATGTACATAGGCCTAAAATACATAAGAAACAATTGAGCTATCTACGGACCGTTGCAAACGTTTGTTGTCAAAGTCAAGTCAAAAGTCAAAAATTACTTTATTCAGTAAAATTACAAGGATCATTTAGAATCGTCTTACATACTAGGTGATTCTAGGTGCCAGTTCCACGCGACAAGAGCCTAGAAGAACGGGCAAGAAACTTACGGCCTGGTTCCTACCATTTTTTTATATGAGGTTATTCTCTTTTTATAGGAGTTACTAGTAGTACGCCCCGGCTTCGCACGGGTAGCCTATATATGTATTTTCGAAATGATAAAAAATATAGACCCTATAGTATGTAACCCCCCCGCATATACTCCCGTGACCGGCAGCGGCGCGGCGCCCGCTGACTTTTTTCTAATAGTAAGTAACTACTTACATTTTTAAACTCGTGATATCTTTCGAACGGAATGTCAGAATTCAATAATTTAAAAAGTAATAGAAAGGTATTGAAGCAGTCTTAATTTTAAAGTAATTTATTTAGATAAGGATTAATACCTAAGTACAAATATAGAACGTTTTCTGGCGTCGTCATTTTAATTATATTTTTTTGATATTAAAACACTTATTATGACATGTCTATAATAGTTAGACATATGCTGTCGCTGACTTTTTTGTGGATGATGATGTGTTCTACAAAATTGTAGTACATAACTTCTTTCTATCATCAATAGTTTCCGCAGCGCACGCGATGTAAGGAATTTCTTTTACACCTTGGGTTACATAATTGAAGTTTTAGTAAGGATCCCTAATTTTTTTGAAAATATAATATAACCTATGTTCAGCACAGATAATGTAGCTTCACAACAGTGAAAGAATTTTTGAAATCGGTCCAGTAGTTTCGGAGCCTATTCGATGCAAACAAACAAACAAACAAACAAACAAACAAACAAACAATCAAATCTTTCCTCTTTATAATATTAGTTTAGATTATTAGGTTGTATAAAGCTAATTCAATTTAGTAACATTTACACTGTCACAGTAGTTTACCTAATTCAAAAGATGTTTTTCCTTACAATTTAGTACTATTTGGTACAAAGTGTTCTCACCTAACAAAAGGCATGAGAGCGACACAAGTGTCTGAGAGCTGAGAATGAAACACAAATAGTCTAGTAAGAAGAGCTTACAGTTGCACATCGAGCTCAAAGACTTAGAGAATTAGCGTGTGGCGTACCTACACCACCAACACGTACTTACTTCTTTGTAGATATCTGAAACATAAAAACATTATAATTAGTTAGTAAAATGTATCTTAAGATTTAATAAAAAGTGTACTTACCAAATATGTAATGTCGGAAGATGGTCGTGTGTGCGAACGTTAAAATCGTATCGACTAAAGGACCTTCAGTCCACAACGAATGAACCCACTCGGGCGCACAACGACCGACCGGTTTGTTTATGAATCGCAGCCATCTTCCGTCAGTAGATCTCATGTTCACGGCTTGAACGCATGTCGCTTTGCTAAGTGGAAATAAAAACTAAACAAATACGCAGTGCTTTCTTTGCAAATCATCTCGCAATTTCATATAGTTATACGGTGAACTTTCCGGACAACTACACTGGTGACCCCCCTGAAAAAGAAAAGGAGCATACAAAACTGTAAGCAAGTTAATTTTGCGTAAGATAATCATGCAAGGAAAAGATGGCGGAGATGCACCGGCGAATAAAAATGCCGATCCTCAAGGCACATTTATACCTTCCGATACGACAAATCTTTTTCGAGTCGGCGTTCGACCACCTCCGTTTTGGCCAGAAGAGCCAGCAGTATGGTTCTCTCAACTGGAATGCAACTTTATACTGTCCGGCATTAAAGATGAAGACACAAAATTTTATTACGTCACTTCAACTTTGGAACATCGATATGCCGCTGAAGTGAAAGATATTATTGTGTCACCACCTAAAACGGGTAAATACGAGCGATTAAAGACTGAACTGATAAAACGTCTATCCGCGTCTCGCGAGAAAGAAGTAAAACAATTACTGATGCACGAGGAGCTCGGCGACCGTCGACCATCGCAGTTCATGCGCCACCTCCAGCGCCTAGCAGGACCTACAGTTCCGGAAGAATTTATTAAAACGATCTGGACCAGCCGCCTGCCAACAGCACTGCAGCCAATCATCGTAAGTCAAAAGACGTCTGACCTTCAAGCGCTGGCGGATTTAGCCGATAGTGTGCATGAAATTGTACCGAGCACACCACAGGTAGCAGCCACGTCAGCATCAACAGATGTTCTTCAGTCGATGGCCCGGCAAATCAGCGAACTGACACGACAAGTGCAAGCACTTTCTTCTCGCAATAATCACTCAAGGTCAAGATCCAAGCAACGCAACAGAGACCGAAGTACAACGAGATCCCAGTCAAACTACCGGAAATTTCCATTATGCTGGTATCACTACAAGCACGGCAAGGATGCTAACGCCTGTATTAAGCCGTGCGACTATAAACCGACGGAAAACTACCAAGGCAGTCGGTAATGGCGACATCCGATAGCCAATACATACCTGGTCGCCTGTTTGTAATGGATCGCAGATCGAAAATGCAGTTTCTCGTTGACACCGGCAGCGATCTCTGCGTTTTCCCCCGCACCATGATCCGTGAACGCCGATCTCCAACCGAGGAATATAGACTCTACGCAGCGAATGGGACGAATATTACGACCTACGGCTTCGCTCATTTCGAGTTAAATCTTGGACTACGGCGGGATTACAGCTGGCGATTTATTGTGGCAGACGTCACTAAACCTATAATCGGCGTCGATTTTCTGTCATACTACGGTTTAATAGTCGACTGCCGTAATCAACGTCTTATCGACAGCACAACAACGCTAACATCAGCAGCAGCACTGGTAACATCGTCGACCACTATTTCTTCTGTGAAGACACTGATCGGTGAATCAAGCTACCATGAAATGCTTCGTCAGTATCCTGACATCACGCGTCCAGCTGGCAAAGATCGCATTGTCAGCCATAATACGCAGCACCATATAAGAACTACGCCTGGACCTCCAGTATCCTGCTCTCCACGTCGTTTGGCTCCGGACAAACTACTCATTGCCAAGAAAGAGTTCGAAGCCATGATTAAAAATGGGACCGCAAGACCATCAGAGAGTCCATGGGCGTCACCATTACACCTCGCACCGAAGAAGGACAACGGATGGCGTCCATGCGGCGACTACAGAATGCTCAACGCAAGAACTGTTCCAGACCGCTACCCCATCCGCAATATCCACGATTTCACGCACAACATCGCAGATTGCCACGTCTTTTCAACAATTGATCTAGTAAAGGCGTATAACCAGATTCCTGTGAGCAGCGAGGACATAGCAAAAACCGCTATAACAACGCCGTTTGGCTTATTTGAGTTCCCATACATGACCTTCGGACTCAGGAACGCGGGCCAAACCTTTCAACGATTCGTTGATGAGATCACCAGAGGCCTGGATTTCACCTACGCTTTCTTAGATGACTTCTTGGTATTCTCCAAAGACGAGGTTAGCCACAAAGAACACCTACACCAGCTATTCAGCAAACTCCGTGACTACGGAATGGTGATAAACACTTCGAAGTGTGTATTTGGAGCTTCGGAAGTGACCTTTTTGGGCTATAAAGTGTCATCCACAGGAATAAAGCCACTGGAATCGAAAGTTGAAGCAATCAGCCAGTTTCCATTGCCAAAAACTGTGAAAGAACTGAGAAGATTCTTAGGAATGTTAAATTTTTACCGTAAATTCCTCCCTAGAGCAGCCAGAATCCAAGCGCCGCTACACGCCCTGCTCACTGACAAGGTGAAAGGCTCACATCCAGTGAACATCGTAGGCGACGCGTTTAAGGCATTTGAAGAGTGCAAAAGCAGTCTATGCCAAGCCACCTTACTAGCGCATCCAGATTTAAATGCTAAGATAGCGATTGTGACAGATGCCTCAGATACGGCAATTGGCGCCGCTCTTCATCAATACAAAAACGATCTTTGGGAGCCGTTAGCTTTCTTCTCCCGGAAGTTAAGTTCATCGCAGGTTAAGTACTCTCCATATGACAGGGAGCTACTCGCGATCTACGAGGGAATCCGCTACTTCCGGCATATGTTAGAAGCTAGACATTTTACCATATACACGGATCATAAACCCATCTGCTTCGCATTTACGACAAGGAAGGACAAGTGCTCGCCCCGACAATTTCGACATTTAGACTATATATCTCAGTTTACTACCGATATAAGACACATATCCGGAAAAGACAATGTCGTGGCGGATACACTTTCGAGAATCGAAGAACTGTCCCAACCTATTGACCTAGTACTCCTGGCAAAATCACAAGAGAGCGATGACGAGCTGAAAAATATAATTAATGGCGAAACTTCACTTAGCTTCCGCAGAACCACTATCCCTGGAACACAGCTTAAACTATATTGCGACGACAGCCAGCAAGTACTACGACCCTTCGTTACAGCCCCATTCCGACGCCAAGTGTTTGAAAATCTACACTCTTTAAGTCACCCTGGCGCTAACGCAACTGCAAAGTTAGTGGCGCAGCGCTACGTATGGCCCGGTGTCCGTAAGGATTGTCGAGAATGGGCAAAGACATGCCACCCCTGTCAAATGGCAAAGATAACACGCCACGTCAAGACGACCCCTGGAACATTTAAATTGCCACGTGCCAGATTCTCCACGGTGCATATTGACCTCATAGGACCGATGCCCGTGTCAAACGGCTATAGATACTGCCTCACAGCCGTGGACAGGTTCACTAGATGGCCAGAAGCTATACCTATAGCAGATATAACCGCAGAAACGGTCGCAAAAGCCCTGATATCCAGCTGGATAGCACGCTTCGGCTGCCCCACTGCCATAATCACTGATAGAGGACGGCAGTTTGAATCGTCCCTTTTCAATCACCTGGCTCAATTGGCTGGTTTCGAGCACAAACGTACGACAGCTTATCATCCTGCATGTAATGGGATGGTAGAAAGGTTCCATAGACAGTTGAAAGCCGCAATCATCTGCCACAGTAATCCGAACTGGACTGAATCCCTACCGCTGGTACTACTTGGAATCCGAAGCGCTTTCAAAGAAGATATACAAGGTTCCCCGGCAGAATTGGTCTATGGAGAACCGCTGAGATTACCTGGAGAACTGTTTGTACCGTCCAATGATAAGACTGATGACATAACGGATTTTATGGCACGTCTTAGATTGATCGCAAAGAATTTGCAACCACAACCAGCAGCCAGACACTGTAAAAAGTCAATATTTATTTTTAAAGATTTATCTACCGCTACTCACGTTTACCTCAGAGAAGACGCTGTGAAGGCTGCACTTCAGCCGGCGTATACTGGACCGCATGTAGTACTGAAAAGAAACGAAAAAGTTTTTACATTACTCATAAAAGGGAAATCCGTAAATGTGTCAATAGAAAGACTGAAACCAGCCTATATACTTACCGATGGCGCTGATAGTCCTTTTCACGATGATGATGATGATGATGTCCCTCCTCCCGCTGGTTCACCTGAAAAGAAAACACGTTCAGGCAGAAGAGTACGTCTACCTGATTATTATCGCCCGTAAGACGGTCTCTGGAAGGGAGTGGTGTGGCGTACCTACACCACCAACACGTACTTACTTCTTTGTAGATATCTGAAACATAAAAACATTATAATTAGTTAGTAAAATGTATCTTAAGATTTAATAAAAAGTGTACTTACCAAATATGTAATGTCGGAAGATGGTCGTGTGTGCGAACGTTAAAATCGTATCGACTAAAGGACCTTCAGTCCACAACGAATGAACCCACTCGGGCGCACAACGACCGACCGGTTTGTTTATGAATCGCAGCCATCTTCCGTCAGTAGATCTCATGTTCACGGCTTGAACGCATGTCGCTTTGCTAAGTGGAAATAAAAACTAAACAAATACGCAGTGCTTTCTTTGCAAATCATCTCGCAATTTCATATAGTTATACGGTGAACTTTCCGGACAACTACAAGCGTTTCTTGGAAAACTGACGTGCTGAATTAAACAGAAGGTGAAGTACTTTGAAGAGGTCTCTTAGAGTGCGCTAAGTAAATTCTAAAACAGTAGGTACTCACCCAAATTTATTTACAAACTTTCTCACTTTCTTATCTATAAGAAGATTTAAATAATATACTGTAATGTTTACCTTTAAATCTTAACAGTGATCTAGTTTCCACATTACAAGCTCAGCTTAGTTTGTAGTCCATGAATATTTATTTATTGATGAAAATTTGTTACTGCACTTACTAACATAGCTCTCAGAATCAGAAAAATAAAATTGCAATCATGGTGCTAGCGAAACTTACGGTCAATAATCTACAAAGTCTTGAATGGTTACTACAAACTGGAAGGTAAAGTGTAGGACAGGTTTTTGAGGCTAAAGATTGATATATATAGAGTATGATATATAGAGTATGAGTATAGAGTATGATATATATATATATATATATAAATACGTTCATTCGTGAACGGCTGAACAGATTTTACTTATTATTTTTTGTTTGTTATTGTAAGAAGGTTCTTATGAAAAAAATTAAAAAAATTGCGCGGTAAAATTAAAAATTTAAGAACACTTTAATCGTTAAGACAGGACAACGTCTGTCAGGTCAGCTAGTCTAAAATAAATATTATAAAAACGTTTATGCCCAGTAGTCTGTCAGTCTGTAGCTCTACCATGAGTTTTTACTATACTATATATCATACTTACTAGCGTCTGTAAAAAAATGTATGAAGATTTGTACAGTGCCTCTAGCGAATAGTTGGGTACCTACTAAAATTCGTAATACTAATATTTACGTAACTACTGTAGTAAAGTCAGCCGATTTTACTGTGACAACTCATGGTAGAGGTACTGATATAATGATGATGAATGATAATTTTCACAAAACAAACATTTATGTTGAATATTGTCTGATTTAATCAAAATTACTTCGTTCGCTTTTTCGCTTTGCATTGGGTTGCGAGAATTTAACTTCATTTCATTAATTTGCTTTTAATTTGTGCCTTTGACATTATAACAATTGAAATTGATTTCGATTCTCATATTTTAAAGGTATTAAGTTTTTGAAATTTTTATAACGACAAATACATTTAATATTCTGAAGATAAATTTATAAAATATTGTCAACTTACCAAATATAGGAAATGATCACAAAAGAGTGTTTATTTTATTTAATTATATGCGGAATACAAATGGTGATAAAATCTGTATTTTAATTTGAAACTCTTTAATACAAATATGTTTTATATTCTAAACATGTTTATGTTAAGTTTTCCTTTATTCGTACCTAAGAGTTTTAAATAAATAATTTCATTTGTATTAAAACCCACTTGTTATCTATGTTCTCACACTCTTGTAAACCCAATAGAAGCCAAAGACTAACGGCTGGTTTCTCGAACGATGATCAACGAAAAAATCAAACAATTTCTATGTGTCAAAATCGGATCAATCGTGATTTGGGTTTCCAGAAACCGGCCGTATATCTCTATTTTCGAACAAATTTGCAATTAAGTGCAAATCGATCTCCAAAATAGGTTGCGTCCAACACTTTGGTCCAACACTAGGTACAATCAGTAGGTACTTGCTACTGTCAATTTGGCTTTGACGGGATTAACGAGAACTCATTATGGCCGTTTACCGCCATACTTGCATACCAATGGCTTTTTGTAAGCCCCTAGGCTTAAAGCGATAAGGCTTAATGCAGTAATCTGACAGCTTTTAAGCTGCAACTTACTGTTTTAACTTGACCGAAATGATTTTATGAGAGAAAACTTTTTTAAATAAACAGTGTAGTAGCAGTTTTTAATAAACGTATGTTTTCAACACTTCTAAAAATAGGTTCTCAATTCGACTGGACGTATTTTTCTGTATGTTATGAGATTGCTTCAAAAAATATGAATCTGTGATGATGATTATTTTATTGTTATCTTTTTGAGAAATCTATAAAAAATGTGTTTGATAACGATTTAATTCAGTTTCATACATTTTAAAAAAATACATGTTTTTTTTATGTTTCTTTAACATACATTAACACCTCAAAACTTTTAAATATTATCGAAGGGTCTGTGCTTATTGTTTTTTACTCAATAGCACTTTTACATACTTTTAGAACATAATAATATGCTAAGATTTTATATTCGATGAATATCCCATCAATCAAACAGTTTAATACTTAGTACATGGATATTTCTATTTCAACTAGATATATTTTTATTTGTTTAAATATTTACAATGAATTTTAAAATTTATGCTAGTTTTTAAAGAAACCAAAGATCTATAGTTCTTTGAAACTTACCTTCTCGTAGGAAACTTACAGAAACTTTGTAATGTTAGTTTACGACACCCATATGAATAACATTCATCTATTCACAACAAAAGTACCTAAGTTTGTTGAAACTCGTACTAGAAAGTTGTGGGTTTTAGGCTGACCGAACTTAAGTTTACACAAAGGAGCAATCCTAAGTCAATACAAAAAAATATTAAGACATGTTTTTGTTCATAAAACAGAACCAATAATTAAAGCTTTTACATAATTACATTTTATGGCAACAACGTTCTCGGTGCGTCTTCTCTCGTTAGTAAAATAATTATAAAAATGAATAAATAAAACAAAATAAATAATGTTGGACAATCCTCACACCATCATCTAGCCCCAAGCTAAGCTGAGCTTGTGTTATGGGCACTAGAAGACTGACATACCTACTTAATACAATACATTACATAGATATATATTTTTTATTATAGGTACATATAAAATACCCAGAACACCCGGAACAAATATTTGCAGATCGTACAAACATTTATCCCAAAAACATAAGAAACAGTTGAGCTATCTAAATACCGTTGCACACGATCTAAAGATATTTCAACTGATCCAAATCAGTACAAGTAGACAAGTAGCTCTGCCATGAGTTTTTACTATACTATTTATACTATACTCGCTAGCGTCTGTAGTTAAAAAATGTATGAAGATTTGTACAGCGCGTCTAGCGGATAGTTGGGTACTAAAATTCGGCATACTAATATTGACGTAACTACTGTAGTAAAGTCAGACGATTTTACTGTGACAACTCATGGTAGAGGTAAAGGTATGTGTAAACTGAATATATAACTAAATATTCTGTTACAGGTATAACTTTAAAAAACAAAAACTGTAGTTTTGAATATGTTGACCAACTAGACTGGAATAATACTCGACCAGAACGGAACAAACGCGGATCCCATCGCTGTGTGCGATTACCCGTGATATTTACTTGTGGTCAAAGCATATTGAGAACAGCTGGATTATTATATCGGTCTATTCTATATAAGGTCAGTGTGGGCAAGTCCGGCATAGTTTTCTTAAATAGAATTTCAATTTAACTTTAAAAATAGAAATAAAATTTATTAGTTACTTTAAGTAGTCGGAAAATATTGGTATTACATTTATCTTTCTATATCTATCTAAAAGTAGGGTTAACTGTGATTGTCTTCAGATTTATAGCATTTTTTTGTAAAGTAGGCGTTTAGACGGACTTCCCAACCAGTTTGAGGCAAGTCCGTCTAGTAGCAATAAAATCGTAACTAGTGAGCCAATATGTATGAAAACCTTATCGATAAATGATGAAAAGCTGCCGTTGAAATACGTGTTTTAAACGTGTGACTAAAAGGTATACTTTTAAAGAAAAATAAAATTATTAAAATCAAGGGCAAGTCCGGCATATCTTTGCTGATGATGTACTTTCAGTGGTTGTAAACATTTTCACAAAGTACCCACTTACGATTTTTTTTGTCAAGAACATACAAATCAATACACAAGAATCTTTATTTGTAAACA
The DNA here is from genome assembly GCA_932527185.1 of Ecliptopera silaceata. Lineage (NCBI taxonomy): Eukaryota > Metazoa > Arthropoda > Insecta > Lepidoptera > Geometridae > Ecliptopera > Ecliptopera silaceata. Next base: position 2,775,420 of record OW052210.1, read on the forward strand.
AGTAATCGTTAATAATGTAATGTATGAATTTAGAAATGGTGTGGCAAACTATTGCCGGATCTGTAGCTGCATTTATGACACTTTCTGCCAGTACGAAAAAAATGAATATGGAATAATTTTCTAAATCAGATCTTTGTTAAAACGATAAATGTTCACAAAGTCCGACATGATGTGCCATGCTACATGAGTCAGGTATAAAAAATCAGAAACTAAAAAAAGGTTGGATAGTTCTTAGCTTAGCTTTCAAAATATGTATTCACAATTTATAAACTTTTAAAGAATAGGTGATGCTAGTCCTCTTGCAAACATACCAGTGCATCTTTCACTTAATTATTTATTATACACAAAGTAAATACAGAAAAATAAACTTAAATAGATTAGATTTACAGAGGCAACCTTAACCCTGAAAAGAGTTCACTTTCGTAGACAGGCGAATAATACTTACAAGTTGAATAAACAGTGTAAAATAATTATAAAATTTGAACTACTAAAAAGGTTGACAATATCTGGAATTAAGGCAAGACCGGCATATGACGGACTTGCCTTATGTATAGTAGACGGACTTCCCAACTATAACATTCAAAGCTTGGATTTTTTCTATTTGTTATAATTACGAAACTAATGCGTTATTTTTGAATCGGACACCAGATATACATTTCCGAATCTGTAAATGGCCTACGTTATCACAGATACTCAGAAAACTTCTTAGATTTCACACCTTTTTTTCGTTTTTCGACGAGACGTCAAACTTCAACTTCAAGTTAAATTCGCGGAAAAAATTGGTTGTCAAATTTTTTCCAACATTAAGATGTTAGCGACATCTATTATCCCTAGTTCGAACAAGCTATTCAAAAACGGAAGTTATTGCCACTAGACGGACTTAGGGCCTAGACGAACTTACCCACACTGACCTTACATATATAAATATTCACGGACATTTCAGACATAACACTCTAGTCCCAAACAAAACAAAGCTTGTACTGTGGGAGCTAGACTGCAGGTAGATACATATAATTTTTGTATATATATACATAGAACACATAGGAACACCCTAACACAGAACAAATATTTATGTTCATCACACAAACAACTTATAATTTTAGGTTTAATTTATTGCAAAATAAAGATTGATCGTATTTTTTATGTCATTTAGTTGCGTTTGAACGAATAAAATTTTTAAGTTTTATTTTATTTTGGCTGTAAGTTTGCCATTGAAATTATCTCTTTGTAAAAAAACTCTCAATGCCAGATTTTCGTGATGAAGTAATCCAGCTGTTTAGTTGCTCAGCTGTGACTCTAAGCTCATAGGTTCCAATCCAGTAGCACTGATTACAATACTAGTTCGAGGATCTAGCACAAGTCTATTTCAGAATTTAAGTGACAAACAGTAGCCAGCGTATTGTGAAACTTGCGGATTTGTGCCAATAATATGTGACAATTTATTTATTTATTATAGAGAAAAAAACGAAGAAGAATATTACATTATTGTACATCATATGAATAAAAGAAGAAACATAGAGTAAATAACAATTTCGAGTATGGTACAATGGGCGGTCTTATTACTATTTTATAAGCGTTCTCTTCCAGACAACCTCGCCGTTCACAAAAAGTATCCACGGATATTAATACCAGTGTAAAAGATACGAATGGGAGATTGTTTTAATGGCATGCACTATGCGTAAATCAATAATGATTAATTCTGTACCATCACCGCAATATTTCAGCAAGGCTGTTATTGCGGGTTTTTAACACGTATTGGTTACTAAGTTGCAACATCACCACGCAATGGAATTCGAACTAGGATTATAACCACTGACTTGACAGTAGTTTTTATAATATAAATAAAAAAAAACTTGCAAATAACTGAATTGGCTTTGGTTATTTCAGTCCATTATTACAGCTAGGCACGGTAAAGCAGTGTCTAGTCTGGCTAATCTTTTCAACACGATGCTACAACAGAATACAGTTGTAGCATCGACACGATAAGAAGAAGAAGTCCATTATTTTATTAATTATTTTAATTGCTTCACTATTACTAGAGAAATCTGAATCATTATCTGTCAAAGTTTTCACATAATCATTTGTTAGACTTTAATGTATAATTTTTGTTAGTTTATTGTCGCGCAATGTAACTCAAACACACAATGACTACGTAAAGCGACAATTTCCAGATTTATTCACGTCGACCCCTTTGGTATTCGAACCTGCACACATTTATAACGGTTTGATAGCTCGCTCTGCGGTTGAATTACAGGTGTGATATTGCGGACATTAATTCAAGTGTCACGCTGTATTTATTTTGATGATATTTGCAAAAACAAATGAGGTCGATATAAATAAATGACTGTATTTTTTACAACCGGAAGCTTGATAAGGAATATATAAATGTGACAATCGTAAACATAACGTATTTAAGATACACTGCTCGCTAACGATGCAACGTTTGATGGTAAAGCTGATGTCGACGCGCAGTGTATCTCAAATACGTCACTGTTACGATACGTCACTAGAAGAGCCGAAGATCGGGCTCAGTGGCGCATCTTGTAGCCTAAGAGCCGACCTCAGCCAGACCTTCGTTATTTTAGTAATGCTGAAAGTTTCTCAGTGTAAGCCTCCAACACAGGTAAGAACGACCCCTGACTATCGAGTTTTGGTTGTGGTTACTTTAGCAGATAACCGGTGGTAAAGGTGTATTTATAAAATAGTACCTTACTTTCCTTAAAGTGTAAAGTTCAATTTTTCTATATTTTCTCCAGAATACCTTTGGGAATCACGATGTTCATTGCCGGACACTTGTCACGGTTGCTTCCCCCTGCCAGACACCTCTAAACCTTAATCAATTTTAATCATACTTTCGTCATAGTATAAAAGCTGAATTTTATATATGTTACTAAGAGACTTATAAAAATATAGTACCTCAAAAGCCAGACAGTTGTCATGGTTATTACATCTAGCCAGACACATTGAAAGCCCACTGTAGGTGCAAGCGCGAGAGATCAGAGCCCGTAGTCCGAAGACGCATTTTAAAACTCCCTACTCTCGAGCCGACAGTCGTCTTTCGGATAGCCATACAAAAATGTATGGACATCCGAGAGACGACTGTCGGCTCGAGAGTAGGGAGTTTTAAAATGCGTCTTCAGACTAAGGGCTCTGCTAAAGTAACCACAACCGAAACTCGATAGTCAGGGGTCGTTCTTACCTGTGTTGGAGGCTCACACAGAGAAACTTTCAGCCTTACTAAAATAACGAAGGTCTGGCTGAGGGCGGCTCTCCTCCTATTGGGAGATACCTACAGCAGTGGACTGATATTGATTGATGATTTATTCATTTATCAAAATAATAAAATAAGTAAATATAATTTTCAGAAGATATTTTGAAATAGCGTTGTATAGCGTGTATTTAACATTAACTTTGCAAATGACCCTAAAAGTTCAATTTCATGATATTACAGTCGATAAAACAGACCTAAATCGAATAGAGTTCCCTCGGCCGAGGTTAAAACGGCAACCTATTTAACCGCGGTACAAATCACCAAATTAGGAAGGTAGAAAAGGCACGAATTTGTACCAAATGTCTAATCCACAGAGTAGGTGGGTGATTTGCCGGCGGTGAATGTAATCAGGAGGAAACGGACGTATTCAGGATGACTGTACATTAAACGGGGGCAAATCAAAAAATTTTATTTATAATTGTTTGCTTTGCCCCCATTGTTCATAATCTTGTAAAAAGATAATTAATAATGCTGGACAATCCACAGAACATCATCTAGACCCAAGCTAAGCAGAGCTTGTGTTATGGGTACTAGAAGACTGACATACTTAATACAATACACTACATAGATTGTCCTTGGAAAGATATTCAGGATGACTACTTATTTAATTATTTAGTAGATAAATTTCTAGTAACAAAACACTCATTTCAAAACCAAGTGATGTCAAAATTGCCTAAAAAATTTTATACAAAAATAAATGTTTCCTTCGGAACCCACCCAAGAGCCCCCCTAAAACAAAACACTAAGTTGGACCCTGTCTACTGGAATATGTCATGGAGTTTACGAGCCGTAATGTAAAGATGTGGTGTGGGGTGAGGGTTGGTGTCACCCCAAATGACCCTTATTTGAATTATACATACAAACGTAGCTTTTTTAAACTCGCGATTTAGTTACAAGCATTTTTTAACTTGAGGATGGTGACAAACAATAATGAATAACGTACAAAATATATATATAATATAATAAGTATATACATATAATAAAAATATTATAGGTCTTAGTCTCGAACATCTGGCACATTACGTTTTAGTCAAACCAAGCAAAGATTTTACTGTAAGAACTTGATTGCTGATAGAATATAAACATTTTTTTTTGTAATACATACATTGAATACATAGAAACACCCTAGCGCAAAAAACACACATCACACAGATGTGTGTTCTTAGTAGGGATCGAACCTACGACCAAAGTATGGAAACAGAGCTACTACCAACTCAGTTGGTCAGTTGTTGTCACAACAGTAAATGCGTTGGTAGGCAAGTGGTGCATGGCAGTAACCCTTGGTTTGGCACGCCGTTTTTTGCACTTTAGCCTGAATAAAGTGTGTTTTTTTAAGTATATACTTGTATTATATTTTGTATTTCAAAGTATTCTACAAGCATTTACCAAGAACAGAAAATAAGCAGACTTTATTTTAGGGTTTCGTCAAACGGAAACCTTATTAGTGTCAAGATGTTGGATAGGAAATATACAGGGTGTATTTTTTAAATTAATAGTTAAGTCAGTATTTTATTCTGTAAAGTTTTTTCGATCAGAAACTTTATACTTAAACATTTTGAAAACATATTTTCGTATCCTGTATACGAAAATATGTTTTCAATTACTTATTATTTTTATATTATTTTTTTAAAAGGACACACAATTTAAAACCATCAGAGTTAGGAAAAAGTCGTAAAAAGAGTAATGTCTTAGATTTACGATGTAACATTAACTTTTTCTTATATAATATTTTTTTGGATGTAGTAACTTAGATAAAGGGTCTGTATTGTAAGCATCTAAACTACTAAGACTTATTTTTAATTTAGTTTCTTTTACACCCTGTATTAAACCATTCGACACGTTTCAACGCTTCTTATTTTACCAATTTTGGGTCTGTACAGACTTTCCCACGAGTGCCTTTTTGATGGATATTGACAGAAGTGCGTAACTGGACATGTCTGCTGTAGGCCTATCCTAGACTCTCAAAACCTGCCAGGTTCAAATCACGTTCAGTTTCTATAGTAACTCATCGGTATTCTGTGGCATTTCTTGTGGACTGATGTGACTGTGACGTCATTATTGATAGGATTAAATACAGATTAGCTAAAGCCATCTTGCATAGTAAATACGCCCTTATCAGCTTGCTAATAAAACGTCCTTTAACTGTCTCCCTTAAGAGCGTGTTGTGCGAGGTAACTCACTGCATTCATCACTTTGAAACGTGAAGACGCTAAGTGAAAGCGCACACCAACGACAATGTCGTTTAAAGTCAAGTGATCTGATATTTGACGTTGTATCATGTTGTATCAGGTTGACCTTTTGTACCATGTTTCTGACAAATCTATACTTCTATACTATAATATTATAAAGAGGTAAAGTTTGTATGTTTGTATATTTGTTCAATTGTAAGGGGTAATCTCGGGATCTACTGAACCGATTTTAAAAACTCTTTCACCAATAGAAAGCCACATTATCGCTGAGTGTCATAGGCTATATTATATTTTCAAAAAAATTAGGGATCCTTACTAAAACTTCGATTATGTAACCCAAGGTGTAAAAAAAATACCTAAGAAATTGCTTACATCGCGTGCGCTGCGAAAACTATTGATGATAGAGAGAAATCATGTACTACAATTTTGTAGAACACATCATCATCCACAAAAAAGTCAGCGACAGCATATGTCTAACTATTACAGATATGTCACTATAAGTGTTTTAATATCGAAAAAATATAATTAAAATGACGCCGCTAGAAAACGTCCTTTATTTGTGCTTTGGTATTCATCCTTATCTAAATAAATTACTACATAATTAAGATTGTTTCAATACCTTTATATGACTTTTTAAATTATTCAATTTGGATATTCCATTCAAAAGATATCACGAGTTCGAAAATGTATGTATTAGAAAAATGTCAGCGGAATAATGCAGGTGCCGGTCACGGGAGTTTATGCGGGTTCTATTGTTTAGTTACGTGGATTCGAATTATGCCCAACGAAGTGGGCACGGGTCAGCTAGTAAACAATAAACTGAACAACCAATGATAAAGGCCAATGTATTTGTATTGTATCTGTACACTATTTTTGCATGTGAGTGTAACCGCGAAGGAGGCGCGTGCATTTTCAGAATCTTTACGGTCGTAGTACTTCCCCAGACGAGATCTTTCTTAAAGCCCTACTTCTACTAAAACTACAGTATCAAAGAAAACGCTTACAAATATATAAATTGTTCATGTTTTGTAATTAAAATACTCTTTATCATTCAAATGTAATCATCTATAAAAATGAAAATGTTCTTATTTATAAATAGCTTTTCCACTGTCAGTTTCTAAATAATAAATAAATCAATAATCACGGACATTTCACATCGTATTTTAGTCTTAAACTAAGCAAAGCCACTATGGGAACTAGGTTTATGTAATAGCAAAACTAACATAGCATACTAGTCTGGTTGCATTTTAGCACAAAATACATTACTGCTTATTAAGAATGTATTTCGTGCTAAGCATAAGTAAGCTCATAGTGACCCAACAATGTATTTTTCATGTTGCATCGTTCTAGGTCTAGGGAGGTCCAGTCTTCAGCTTCATTCAGTACAGCTTTGGCTTCGGAGCTGAGCGGACGTGTCAAGACGGAGGCGATTTTCGCCCTTCGAACTTCTAGCATAAATCACGCGAGTTTTTCATGATAATTTTCAGTGTACAGAAATAAAAGTGAGTGTACTGATATGGTGTACAGTGATGCATAATTTAAAGTTTTTTAATTTGACCTATGGGGATTCTCCAGCGCTGTTTACGAGATTAGGTAAATATTTTAGAGGTTTATGAAGGAACGGGCACTAATTAAGTTAATCAAAAATTAAGGAGTGACCTTGGGTTACTGTTGTATTTGCTTCTACATTTTGCAAAATTAACTACGAAGATGCTATATTCGCAATCTAGAATTATAACGTTGGAATATTAGACTATTTTTGAGAACTTATAGCGTAGGTTAAGGATATCAATTGACTGATAAGTTGGTTATTAATTAACGACCTACCTACTTTTTATAATTGTGGCTAAAATATCACTTCTCATATTTATACATCTCAGTTTTATTATTTTTAAGTCACAAGGATCATTTAGAATCGTCATAAACACTAAGCTATACTAGGAGTCAGTACCTCGCGACTAGAGCGTAGAAGAATGGGCAAGAAACTTACGGCCTGGTTCCTACCAATATTTTCTATGATCCTTCATACAAAGGATTAAAATCGAAAAGCTATTTAGTTTAGGTTTTCGGTAGAAAGTAAAATGCATTAAATATAAAATTTATGCGAAAAGTGAAGTCTCAATCAGATTAGATATTTATAAAAATCTAGGTATAAATCGCCTAAAAGCTTTGCAAAAAGACGATAGTTATCTAGGTCAAGCATACATCGACGTCTCAAACCTGTTATAAATGATTTAGGGATCGCAGATCATTTTGTTAGAGCACCTATCATTCACGAAAGTAGAAGTACTCAATACTCAATTCATTTATTGCATTCATATGGGTTAATTGTGATGAAACCTGTTTGAGGGCACTAGATACACATAACAAGATGGTAGGCAGACCAAGGTACTTATATAAAATTGTATCGATAGTAAGTTAAGTAGAATGTAAAAAAATGTTTAATAAATGTTTAAAAAATTCATAAACTAGATAGAAACTTCGATAGTAAGTTAAATATTTATAGATTGTGATGTGATGCCTGTTAAATAATCGTGGCTCAATATTATATTGATGGAGCTCTACGAATTGGGTTTATATTTTTATTACATTGTTAAAAAACATGTTTACCTATTTTTGCAATAGAAAATGCTTTGTGTAGGCTTTCTCGGAACCAATATGCGTGACTCGGTCTGGGATTTTCTTAGTATATTTATTGATATTTTTGCTTATATTTTTAACATATTTCAGAAAATGGGTTGTCAATTCATACTATTTTTGTATTTTTTCGCGATTATTCCGCTAATTGTAAACCAATGATTCTTTTTTCGTTTAATAGATCATAATTTTAGAGATTCTTTTACTTGACGATTGAAGTCGGTGTTTTTCCTTTTTGTAAAATATAATTAAAAAAAAATAGTAAATAATATTATTGGGAACAATAGGTTTATACTTAAGTCTATTAATCAAATTTGAAAGAAAATTATGTGAGTTTATTATTTGATACGAAAGTATCGCCTCATTATATGTAGTAGTTTCTTGCAAAAGCGAACCAAGGAACTACTACCACCGTACTAAATGCCGTGAATTAGTGACACTCGCATTACTGTATACCTGTTTGAGTACCGGCATAATGTCTCAAAGCGACGGCCTTAATGTCAGAAGGCATGTCTTCAATGACATGCTTAACATACAATGCAACAAGATACGGTTGTAGTTCATACAAGCTATTTCACAAAGCATCCTACTACAACTCGATCGCTAAATGACCTAAGTGGAAAGAGCCTCCTCGTGGCGCACACCGGTAACAGCTAGGCACGGTAAAGCAGTGTCTAGTCTGGCTAATCTTTCCAACACGATGCTACAACAAAATACAGTTGTAGCATCGACGCGATAAGAAGAAGAAGAATGACCTAAGTAACTTGTATTGTGTATAAATATAAATTAAAATGTATAAATATAAATCATACACAATTTTAGATTTGTATCAAATATTTATTAATTTAATAAAAAAAAGACTATTTATTTAAATATTAAGTACACCTACCAGTAACTACATAGTACTTAAGTTTTATACTACTCTTCTTTATTGAGACTTACGGCCTATTTATAAAAAGTTAGCGCAGACTTGAAGTATTGATTACCATACTATATATGTGACTTAAAGTCAACGCTAACTTATTATAAGATAGGGGGTAAGACTCTAGACTTTCCTATATCAAACTTTTTTTGTGACGATTAAGTCTATATCAATAAAACTTGGCGGTAGCGTTGTTATATTTAAATCTATTGAAATATTATACCAAAACCTTTCTGTCCCAAATATTCCGTGAATCATTAAATAAACTGTCAGAGAAAATAAGCTCTATCCGTTTCATCCTAAAAATACAAAAAAATGCTCGTTATTTTTTAAAGATCCGGATATCCGGATAACCCTTGATGGATGGTCTCTTGGTATTAAAAACACCTTTTTAAGAGGTGCCATAGATATTTGCGACTGGGTGGTTTTTGCGACGTTTTAAGGGTGGTTTTACAGGAAAATAATGCTTTAAAACGTTAATGACGTTTTTCTTCGTATTTTTAGAAAATGGAAGAAGTGGGTTAAGTGTTGGTGACAAGATTAAGTTTTGTTCGTTACTAAATAATTAATTTTAAGTTACATTTTATCTAATATATTATAAAAAATAATAAACTGTATTTACAAAAAAAAATTATAGTATACGTATTCTATCAGCAGTCTAGTTCCCATAGTACAAGCTTTGCAGGCAGTAAGAAATCGCTGCCTGCGATAAGACCGCCGATTGTAGGACAGTTCCTTAATTAAATTATTTTTATTAGTTTTGTAAGCCTCTGTTAAGTCTGTCCTCAATAAAGTTTTTTATTTTTTATTTGCTTAGTTTATGTATATTTATAATTTTGTAATGTAGGTTATTAAAAGAAAATATAGATGGACTGTGTGAATGATGACATGTGTAAGAAAGGTGTGAGCATTAAGATGACGTCTGATAGAGGAGAGTGGAAGAAGAGGACGTGTTGTACCGACCCCACATAATGTGGGACAAGGGTAGGAAGATGATGGTGATGATGAGCGTGTATAGTTTTTGTAACTAATCAATATCTCTTCAAAATGCTATATTCGGTTATAAACAGAAACAACCTTTTAAAAATAAACCCCTCGTTATGTCATTATGGTTTCCATAACACAAAGTGGACAATGTCCTTATAATTTAATGACATTACCGGCCACTTAAGTTACAATATTCAGTAGTAGCTAAGTAACTTTTTGGTAAAAGATTTTTTTTTTTTACCATTTAAAATGTTAATATAATTACGTAATCTAAATAGCATTAAGAAAACCACAAAGGTTTGTAGTTAAAAATTTGTTTGCACAAAAATAACCTATATTTTATTTCAAGAGGAGAGTGAATAGGTTCTATCTAGGCAAACGCGTTACACCGTAGGCCGCATCATCATTTAACATCAGATGTGATTGTGGCCAAGTGTTTGCCTATAATGCATAAAAAAATATTTTTTTTTTGTATGGCTGTAGAAGTAGAGAGAGACTAAAAAAAAGAAGACCCCACTTAACAAGGGTTGGTGTAGAAAGGAGACTAAGAATAAATATTTTTTTTAAACTGTACTAAGAAACTTACTACATTCCGTATCTTTCTTTAATTATGTATTAACTGTTTACAATAAGCACCATTAATCACATAAATACTTAAAAACAAAAATATATTTAGCTTTGCTTAGTTTGGGACTAGAGTGTGATGTGTGATATGTCCTTGAATATGTATTTATTAATAATCATCATTATGGTCAAATAAAGTCGCGATTTAGGACTTGTCTACGTCGATGGGTAGTGCCATCTATCGGGCGCAGTTCTGAGTTATTCACGTAGATGTAGCTACGAATCGCTAGAATTTTAAAAACGTTTGCTAGAACTGCAGTGTTCTTTAAGTCTTTGTTACTATACATGTTATTCTACGCTTTATTTGTGTTATTCAAACAAAAGCTTTTCAATTCTTTGTGTGGCTAAAAGCACTCAGATTGTACTTAAAACATGTTAGTACAGAGATGAAGACATTTGTATGTTGTAAAAGTAACTTTTAAATAAATGCTGAAGTTCTAGTGCTGTGACAATTTGTCATAACGCTTTAACGTAAGATAATCAAATAAATATTCACGGACAATTCACACATTCTAATCCCAAACAAAGCAAAGCTTGTACTATGGGAACTAGATTGCTGATGAAATACACATATTTATTTTGTAAATACATAGATACATGGTAACACCTAGACAAAGAACAATTATTTATAATCATCACACAAACATTTGCTCTGGGTGGGAATCGAACCCACGAGCATGGAAGGCAGAGCTACTACCAACTGAGCTGTGACGCCTGTCACTATAAAGATTAGAATAAAAAAACCAATCGCTGAGTTTAATCGAAACCTTTCACCAAACTCTTTTTTTGGTGAATATATTGAATAGATTAAGATTAGATGAGCTTTGAAAACAAGATTGATAGTTGACGCTAACTGACATTGACTGACACCATTGGTAGAATAATCTAATGTAAAATGTTTTTGACGTTGACTGATAGCTTGATTAGAAATCCTTAAAACCCCTAGCGCCATCTGTTAGCAATTTCCGATAATGTCTGCAAAAAAGTGGATTTTGTAAAAAATCAAATATTTCTTACATTAAGTAATTTTATTATATGCGTAGTTATTAAGCTAAAGAGATAAATGTACTAACCTTATACAATAGCAAACATCTTGTTAGCAGACATTATTAAAGACCTCAAAATAAAAATAATTGATACCCAAAAATAGGTAGTCACAGTTCCCACTGTTGATTTCACTAACCAGATAGATAACACTAACTACAGATAAGATTATACGAACAAAGGATAGGTACGTTTTTGTCACTCATTTTAATTAGAGCCAAAAACTCCAATTAGTGGTACAAAAGGGTTTTTTCGACACCCTTCAATATTGCCGTCGGTATTTGTCGACACTTCATTGTTCCTATTTTTGTATTGTTCGTAGAATTTTGTGAATCTGATAACGAGTTAAAAAGTCTAGGTAATGTAAGAAATTTCATGCTATAAGAGGGGTTTTTAGACTTACCCCCTATTTTATAAAAAGTTAACGTTGACATTATGTCATCATTACATATGGTAATCAATACTTCAAGTCTGCGCTAACTTTTTATAAGATATACCGTTAGTAATTATTATCTGTTAGAATCGAAACTCGTTCTTAGTGGACTTTTATGTGCGTTTCGACGCCGTAATGCTTCTTTCCATCCAAAGGTTGAAAGAAATCACTTATTGTGATATGTCAACCCATTATACCCTACCCTTAAATAGTTTTTTTAATGTGAGTATCTTACAAAAAGTAAGTATAGCTTAAGTAAAATTATTCTATTTGTCGCTGATACGGTGTAAATGCGTCTAGCACTAAATATATTAGATTAGTTGCCCGCAGTGTCGTGTAGGTGAAAACAGACATTAGATTTTAAATTAGGTTATAAATTGTAGGTAGCTCTATTCCGAGTGTCAAGCAACTTGGAACCAGTACCCCAAGTACGAGTTTGTGCATACACGGATCGCAGAGACGCAATCGCCGAGCGCCACTGATTTTGTATGGAGATCCAAGCAGCGGCCTTAGATTTCTTGAGAAACTTGGATTTCCATACAAAATCGGTGGCGCTCGGCGATTGCGTCTCTGCGATCCGTGTGTGCACAAACTCGTACTTGGGGTACTGTAATGTGTTTTCTTCTAGTTTAGTTCGAAACTGGATTTTGTATTTCCAACTTTGTCGATACAAATGGATGTGAGCTTCCCTTTTCGTATTGAGTTTAACTACGAAAAGCATTGTTTCATGAAAATTGAACCGCAAATGTACTCTGATATTGTTTTGTTTTAGAAATGTTAAGTTAATTTTTTTTTTTTATTTAACCTATACTTTCCCACTGCTGGGCAAAGGTCTCCCCCCTACTTTTCCAGTACTTCCGGTCAACCGCCGCTTCCCACCAGGTTAGTTAATAATAAATATAAATTTGTAGGCAAAATAATTTGCTAAATTATGACGTAAAAAATTTTTTGCAAGACGCATAGTTTCCGAAATATCACGAAAAAAGTATTTTTACCCCTTTTTTCAAAGGCCGACCCCTTAAACTTGAGGTTAATCTTCAATAGAACCCACACACGTCCCAAAAATAAAAATGCGTCCTCTATTATATGCAATATTTGGTCCTTTAATTGTAACATTTCAATGGACTAATGCACAAATGAAAGAAATACGGGCGGTATAGAGTGAGAGAGAGAACAATCGTGCGGCCAGTAGCTGTCACACATGTTGACACCTTTGTCACTACAGAAAAGAGACAGATATAGGCCACACACAGTCGTCTTTGTGACGCTATAGCTTAGTCCAGTACCCCACGTACGAGTGTGCACAAACGGATCGCAAAGACGATCGGCGATTGCGTCTCTGCGATGATGTGAGTGCACAAACTCGTACTTGGGGTACAGTTCTCTACGTCTGTATACAAACCTTCAAGGAAAAGCATGGATAAAGCTGCCTTGTCAGTCTTGCACGTATTTACCGTCTTTTCTCTGTATTAGCTGACAAGGCCGAAATAATGATATAAGTGTAGCGAGGCCTTTTTATTATAACCCTCCTTTTACTCCGCGTGGTTGGATAAAAATAGGTAGTAAAGAAGTATAGTACTAACAGAGGTCACGAATAAATGTGACAATCGTAAACGTTACGTATTTAAGACACACTGCGCGCTAACGCTGCAACATTCAACAGTAAAGCTGATGTTGACGAGCAATGTATCTTAAATACGTTACGTTTACGATTGTAGTTAATTTGAATACATACAAAAATACAAATCTTTCCTCTTTATAATATTTGTGTAGATTTTTTTACAGAAATTGAGGATTAGATATAATGATGATGTTAACCCAACTATGTATGTACACAACTTGTAGTTACCAATAAAAACGTTTTTTTTATATAAAAAAGTATGGCGTACTTACCCAGACTGGGTTTTACAAAAAATATTATTTTTTGTTAGCTCAATGTCTGTCTAAATAAGAATATTTTGTTAAATCAAAATTAAATTGCGCTCGCAGCTATAGTTATCGTAAAAAACATAAAAGTAAATATAAAAAGAAAATAGCTCATTTACTAAAAACATAAGTATGAGTAACACTATTTTGTTTCAGGCCGTTTTCTCCTACACGTCTATTATGTTGGTACTCAGTACATGTACTTACGAAAGGCTTTCACGCTAAAATGGAATGACTTTTGTTCAATGTTCTAATATCTCAAGTTATTTTTTATGAGATACTGAAACATAAGTAGATATAAAATTATCAATTTAATAAAAATATTAAAGACAATTTTTTACAAAACATTACCTAACTTCAAACAATACAGAGCTAGAATGATAAAAGATTATTAATGTCTAGTTTTGATATTATTTTAGGGTTCTGTAACCAAGCGGCAAAATGTGGGTCCTAAAGAAGATATCTAATAACCCCCTATCTTATAAAAAGTTAGCGTTGACTTTATGTTAACATTACGTACGGTAATCAATACTTCAAGTCTGCGCTAACTTTTCATAAGATAGACCGTAAAGCTAATTCACAGCAATATACAAAATTAATGTGATTTGTTTATCAAACCGTTCTAGATATATACTTTTTTAACCTATACTTACCCACTGCTGGGCAAAGGTATCTTTCAAAGCCTTTCACTTATCTCGGTCTTTGGCGACACTCCACCAATCCCTCTCAGGGGCATTTATATACATAATAATATATAAATTAATAAAACAGAGTGTGAATTTAAGTTTAATAATTTTGGTGTTTTCCCTCACCATTTACCATTAGAATTGCTCAATACAACTCCAACATTAAAACAAAACAATACGTTCCCCAGCGTACTTTACAAACTTCAATAAATATTAACCGTAATGACTTATTCTGTTTGTTCTCAAATATTTAACGTGTTTTTGTTCTGATAACAGCCTAGTTTGTTAAAAAACAACCATCGCTATATAACGACTAAAACATAGTGAAAGTTTCTAAAATTTCATGAAAACTTTGATTCATTCAAATTAGTTACATTAAATGAGACTCTGAGGCAAAGGTTAGCCTCAAGACGAATGATTAATTTTAACTTACTAACTAATGCCTTGATCACACGTACCGAGTAAACCGGCGAGACAGTGACGTATTTGAGATACACTGCGCGTCGACATCAGTTTTACTGTTGAACGTTGCAGCGTTAGCGCGCAGTGTATCTTAAATACGTCACTGTCTCGCCGGTTTACTCGGTACGTGGGATCAAGGCATAAGGGCCACAAGGCACAGACGCGTGGGTGGTAGAGATAAGCAACCGACTGCAGGTGCAAGACTGCAATCTTGCGTCTAGGCATGATGCGATGTTATTGTCAATGTACTAGCCGGTTACATAACTATATTCTGTCCGCCTGCGACACGGAGGTTGCGCGTTCGATTCCCGCCATGGTATAAATGTTTTTACGATCTGCAAATATTTATTCCGGGTGTTCTGGGTATTTGATATTTATAGTAATAAATATCTATCTTTGTAATGTATAGTATTAAGTACCTACCTATGTCAGTCTTCTAGTACCCATAACACAAGCTCTGCTTAGCTTTTATAGAAACACCCAGACACAGAGCAAATATTTATGTTCATCACACAAAAATTTGCTCTGGGTGGGAATCTAACTCACAACTCACAGCATGGAAGGCAGAGCTACTACCAACTGAGCTGTGACGCTTGTCAATATGTCTTCTGCCCGTCTTTACAACAAGTAATTTTGCCAGTGTCAAGTGTTAATTTTTAACATCTCAGTCAAGCCAGTCAAACGTCAAGTCGACTGTCATTTGTTATGAAAGGAAAAAAGGTGTAGAATCCTCCATTACCGGTCATTTTTGAACACACAGATCTCCGCCTTTTTGTTAAAAGATTAGTAAACATAAATCCCCATAAACTCCGACATTGGCAAAATCGTGGCAACCCTAGCCTGCGAAAAGCCACTAAGAAAAGAAGAAGAAGAAGAAGGTGTAGACTGCTGTCCATTATCGGTTGGGATCGAACGACTTTGTAGGAACTCGAAATAGAATTCCCAAAACAACAGTAGACTGAAAACATTTCAGTACTTTACAGGCTCTTATTGCCCAAAAGTTTTTGAAACAAGATTTCTAAATATTTATCTGTTTATAACCAAATAAAACGACCAAATTTCATTTTTGAATTTGTTATTTTGAACGAGTTTTTATGCTATAAAATATGTTAAAGTGTATTAATAAATTAGAAAAAATACAACAACAATTAAATATAAATTAAATAATAAATTAATAAAACAACGGGGACGGCCGAAAAGGCGTTGGAAAGATGACCTGGACGCCCACGAAAAAGATTGGTGGAATGTCGCCAAAGACCGGGATGAGTGGAAGACTTTGGGGGAGACCTTTGCCCAGCAGTGGGACGATATAGGTTAAGGAAAAAAACAACAACAATTACTACGACTTAAATATCTTGCTATTATTTTTGATAAGGGCCATTAGTATTTTACCCCTGAAATAAACATAAAAGAGCAATACGAATGGAAATGAAAAAAAAATTAGGTAAAACTTTTTTTATCAGCTTTTTTTTATCAGCTGATCTTCTATCGACAAATGAGGCCGATTCCTTGCTAACAAATACGATAAACCGATGTTTCCTACTAATGATCTTGGTCCCATTAGCACAAGTTCAAATGTTAAGTTTCTTGCCCGTTCTTCTGTCGCGTCATCTCACCAATGCTTTCTCGCTGTAACCGACGCCCGATGTAAAATATAAATTATTGAAATCTAAACTTGTACATGGTAATATCCAGACACAGAAAAAACATCAGTGCTCATCACACAAAAGTTTGGGCTCGGTGGGGATCGAAAAAAAATGTGCTTAGATAAATAAACATTCACGGACATTTTACACATCACATGCTAGTTCCAATCTAAGCAAAGCTTGTACTATGGGAACTATACTGCCGATAGAATACTTATATAAGTATACATTTTTTTGTGAATACATAGTAACACCCGGACATAGAACAAATATCTATGTTTATCGCACAAACATTTTCTCTGGATGGTAATCGAACCCACGACCCACAGCATGAAAGGCAGAGCTACTACCAACTGAGCTGCGAAGTGTTTGACAAATTTAAAGATAATATTTGTGTGACATTAATTTTACAACTATTTTACAACGTCCTCACCTACTATGCGATAGTGCAATTAACTAGTGCTAAAGTACGGATCTAATCTCGTCTGTCGAAAAGGTCTAACCATGATCAATCACGCAAGCTTAGCGGATTGGGCTCGGCCTTGAAGTTTACTCCTGAAGCATGTTTTATCATGGTTAAGCCCTTTTTGATGGAATAAGAGGGTGATATTTAATGGACTTAGTTTTCTGGATACTTTACTATTTTCTTCATTTATCGCAATGGCCTGTAGATTGCTGAATTTGTACATTTTTAATTGTACACAGAAAACTTACAGACAAGGTATTACAGAGAGTACAAAGGCGAGTTTAACTCGAAAGAATTATCTTCCAGCAAACCTTTGTGGTGAGCTGTTTTATTTTTGTAGGTAATATTTATTTTCTTTGTTAGTCATCATCAACCTATACCAGTCCACTGCTGGACGTAGGTCTATCCCAAGACGCGCCATTGAGTCCGGTCTTCGGCTTGTCAGTCATGTTTTATAATTCACGTTGATATCTAATTACTAATTAACAGTTGATAACTAATGAATTTATTATTAGTAGTGAATAGTCAATTTTATGTATTCGAAATAATAATTAGTAACAACTGAATTTATTATAACGCCATCTAGTTTCATATTACGAATAACTTGTAATATACGATAGATGGCGCTATTTCTACTTCAATGCTGTTCCAAATATTCGAATACTACATACCTTGTTTGATATTTCATATCCAAGCGCACAAAATACAACAAAACAATTTAACACTTTGAATGCGACTGGGATAAAAATGTCCCGGGAAATGCGGAAGGTATAAAAATGTCCCGGGAAATACGGAAGGTATAAAAATGACCCAGGAGTACAGTCTCCGAGCTGGATTGAATTTCAGCGGCTGTCGCCCGATTGAATTGTTTCCAAGCTATATTTCTGCAGTAGTTGTGTAAAAATTACATTAGGGCTGTTACCCTGTTACGGCAGACTGCTGTATGTATTGTAATTGTTTGTAAAAAGGTCATACAAACAGTAGGAACCAGGCCGTAGTTTCTTGTCCGTTCTAGACTGGGCGGGTGGAACCGGCACCTAGAATCACCTATTATAAGACGATTCTAGACGATCTTTGTGATTTGATTTGTGATTTAGTTGACGATCAAGCCATTCTTTTTTTAAGGGAATCATGACAAGACTGATCCACCAATGACAAAAACCACACTAATTTCTATTGTATCTGTACACCATATTTGCATGCGAGTGTTTTGTGTTGTCTACAGTATTTTACTGGTGTTTTGCACTTATATTTCTGAGTAGGTACATAAAATAAGGTTACTGAGCAAACTCCAAACCCAAAAAACTAAGTTCTACTTACCCCTTTTTCAATAAATGCCCTATCAGTGACCCAAATAATCTTCGACAGCCCTACTCGATAGGCACGTGGCGTTTCCGTGTGAAAACTTCCAGATAGTGTCACGTGACTCGCTGGACGTCTGTACTTCGGATTAGGAGGGTACGCTCTAACGTATTGGGAAATGTTCTGGAGTCTTTCTAAGTTAACGATAACTCGAGAGCAAAAAAACTACTTTTTTTACTGCAGAGTTAATTTAAAAAAAACGTAAATTTTGACGCGCGGGTTGTATGAATATTACTACGTATAATGTAGGTAGGTATGTGTAAACAAAAATTCAGTGAACATTATGTAATAATTTGGGTGTTGGCATGATAATATTATCTGTACGGAGTAGAAAAAAGAACTCTATTTTTGGCATTTAAATAAAAGATTTTCTATAACAACTTTTGCTTTGCTTGTACATCACGTTATGTGGAATTTTTATGAATTATTTATTTATTCATGTAGATTTCATAAAAATATTTCTTCTAAGTACTATAAGACAACGACTGAGCGGTAGACGGTCAATCTTGAAGAACATTGTAAAAAACTAAAAAAAAACGACGTGTGGCACTCGGGGACTGCCGCGGTAAAATGTATAGCATTTTTTGCTGGATTACGCATGCACAGTGTTAGGTTATTTCGTTACGGAATTTCTGGATTCGGTCTCTACGCTCAAGGTCCGCGATAGAAGCTATGCGATAGCCTAAAAAACATTTTGTAAACACAGGAAACGTCTCCAAAAACGTGACTAAGCAATAAAAAGTCACGAAATTCAGGTCACGTCACAACACTATACAAATTCAGAAAAGTAAGTTCGTCTGTGCAAAATTACGTTTTGACTAAGTCTATTCCGATGAGGCCTCGGTTGAATGTTAAATAGACCTTATGTTGATGAGCTTAAGGTTGTTTGTTTGTTTGCTGTTTGTAGGTTAAAATATATTCAGTGGCAACACGTGTAAGCATTACATTATCCAATTTGCAGTGCGTTAAGTGAACAAGTGATACAAGTCTACATCATATTTATTTAAATTACATTCAAGTTATGTTATCAAGGACTAGGTAGTCCTAGGTAGAAAATAACTTGAATTGAATTGATGTAACAATAAATATTCACGGACAATTCACACATCACACTCTAGTCCCAAATTAAGCAAAGCTTGTACTATAGGAACTAGATTGGTGATAGAATACTTATACATTTTTTTTGTTAATACATACATATAATACATAGTAACACACAACACATAACAAATATTTGTTCTAGATGGGAATCGAACCCACGACCCACAGCATGGAATGCAGAGCCACTACCAATTGAGCTGTGACGACGACGCCTGTCATATATGTATTTACAAACAAAAAAAAATATATGCGCGTCATCTTGAGAACCTCCTTAGTTTATTTATCGGTTAAAAGATCGTTAGCACATTTTTAATCGACCACTTATACTTATATTTGTATTAACAAAAAAATACGCATCAGTTTCAGAAAGACCTCTGTTTATCCGGTTTCGTCCGTTTAGGGCTCAGAAAAAAAACAAATAATAACGTTATTTTTTAGTACGAAAGTTGACTTACTCTTGACTTAGTCAAAATCTTAAACTTGTCAGTCACTCGTATAGTGTAGTGACTGACAAGTCTAGAGTCTAGACTCTAATCCTCTTGCAAAAGATACCTATATACTGTATAACCTGTCCTTTAAAATAAGGTTTCCACAACCACTAGAGAATACAAAACTAATTTAAGAGATAATGGAAAAAGGCTTTTTAGATCTACATGGTATTATGAATAAATAAATCAATATGATAAACTGATAAAAATAAACACGCTTTACAAGAACTAGATAGTGTAAAGTAAATAGATGTACTTACCTACATATATGTTTATAATAAGCATTAGGTAAGTACACTATACAATTTGCACTATAAATTGGAGTAATAGCTAAATGATAAGTAGTATCCATGTTCTAGTTTTTTCTGGGTAGTGATAAAATGTGCTTACGATAATATCCTTGGCATGTACCTATTATATATGTCGGAGAAGAGCATATCTCAACGACATCATCAGTAATGTTTACAGACTTGGTGGGCGTCATGAGGGTAAAGTGCTAGCACTAAACACAATTGTTGTAGTTTCCACAATATTTTATTTAGTTTGAGGGTAATCACTTGATAGAATAACTTAGAAAGAGAAATTATAACTTTTATGACCGAGCAGTGAGTTCAAAGCACCAATCTTTAAACAAACTTCAAGGATCCAACTCGATCCATCTCTATTCCACAACAAGGCCCCGTGACAACTGTGCACTGCCTTATAAAATGCCTACCGCATAAAGATAGCGCCTATTATTATTTGACATACCTTGTATGACATTTATTGTGATAATTATTGCGAAATAAATGAGATAATAAAATAGAATAATGAGAGAATAAAATGTCCGTTTCTAAAAATAAAAATAATGTGCACTTAAAAATATACTCTGTGATTTTAATTTTACGTTCGTATTTTGCGTTTTATTATTATTTTATTATCACCCGATTGTAATATCGCCAGTCGCTACAGACATTATTCCGACGAAGAAAAGCAAGAAATAATAAAACAAGTTATAGCAGAGATAAGTATTAAAAGAGTTTCTTAAAAGCCTAAAAGGTTCTGTAGGTATTTGTGTATCAACAATTTAGGTATTTGTGTATCAACTTCTTCTTCTTATCGTGTCGATGCTACAACTGTATTTTGTTGTAGCATCGTGTTGGAAAGATTTGCCAGACTAGACACTGCTTTACCGTGCCTAGCTGTTACCGGTGTGCGCCACGAGGAGGCTCTTTCCATGCACCCAATTTAGCACGATCGGTGCCCTGGTGGGTACCGATCGTGCTAAATTGTTTCGTAAACAGTTCACCTACGTACACGTTACGTGAACCGTAGCTGCTGCTTAGACCAACCGTTTACGTTACAATTTAGCACAATTGGGGCCTGGGCATTATTTTTAATAACATATAAATACATATATAGGTCACAGTAAATATATGGTACAATGTATATAGGTCACATAACAATAATATCTTTAGTAGGTATATTACGCTTTTAATTATAAAAACATAGTAAAGTCCCTTATTTCATTCATTAGTAGACTTAGAAGTCGGTTGAAAAACATATTAAGTGTTGTTTCGAGACTATGTATCATTGTTGTTCGTAGTTGAATTGAAGGCTTGATCTTGTTAATGTCACAGATGAAGGAATTAAAGTAACGAAATTCTACGGTCCTGTTTTAGGGTTCCGTGCTTAAAAAAAGAAATCCTCAAGTTATGCAACATAGTTCTACCTCTTTTATTTTTCAAAGTAGGTAGGTACTTAGTATTTTTAACTGAAAAGGTTTAAGAAACTATTATTTTTTTTGTACTCGAACTTGGTGTTTGGTTGTTTGTGTTATCTATTGACACGCAAGAAGTAGTTCATAATAATATATTATATAATATATTATTCGATTAATAATATTAATACTAATATTATTATTCGAATAATATATTGAACTACTTCTTGCGTGTCAATAGATAACACAAACAACCAAACACCAAGTTCGAGTACAAAAAAAATAATAGTTTCTTAAACCTTTTCAGTTAAAAATACTAAGTACCTACCTACTTTGAAAAATAAAAGAGGTAGAACTATGTTGCATAACTTGAGGATTTCTTTTTTAAGCACGGAACCCTAAAACAGGACCGTTTTGTCACAATGCCTCAGCTGTTAAGTACGCTTTCAATTTAAGTGCGTGTTTCAAGTGATGGCAGAAAAATTGTAACAATCATTCATTTATTATTGCGAGACATAGAAATAACATTAGTGACTTTAAGAATTTTTTCGAATTTGTTACAATGTATTTTGATGTATTTTATAAATTTCAATAAAGATAATAAATGTTATTGTAAATTATACTGTCTCAAAAATAAAATAAATGGATATCTTCGACTATTAATCAAATAATATCTTGTTTTATGTATGTAATCAAATAAATCTGTTGCAA
Organism: Ecliptopera silaceata; assembly: GCA_932527185.1. Taxonomy (NCBI): domain Eukaryota; kingdom Metazoa; phylum Arthropoda; class Insecta; order Lepidoptera; family Geometridae; genus Ecliptopera; species Ecliptopera silaceata. Next base: position 2,798,074 of record OW052210.1, read on the forward strand.
ATACAAAATTTTTTTTTAATCATTTTGTTCTCATTTTTCCCAAACTAAAATATTTAAGAATAAACTATTTAGGAATAAACTATCTAAAATCTATAAGTATTCCTATTACGCCCTTCTCAAAAAAACACAGTTAAAATGTAAATACTAATGGTCCATCTTATAAAAAGTTAGCGCACACTTGAAGTATTGATTACGTTGACATAATGTCAACGCTAACAGGGGGTTAGTTTTTTAAACTTACAGAAAATTAAAGGACAATGCCCAATGGGCTATGGGAATCTGTACCAACTTGCATCAATTTGAATTTACTCTCAAAGCCCTAATTTTTATTTAACTTTTCGCTACCAACAATATTTTTTTCAATGTTTAACCGCATTTCAAAATATTTAAAAATGTATTTTATTTTATATCATGTTTGCCTTCTCAGCTAAAGCTTACTTGGCAAACAAGATTTTTATGCTCAATGTCCACTCACGAAAATAGGTGACAGCCTATTTTCGTGAGTGGACATCGATCGGAACATAATATAGTTGATGTGCGGAAGGCTTAGTCCGAGCTTGGATTTTAAAACTCCCTACTCTCGAGCCGACAGTCGTCTCTCGGATGTCCTTGTATTTTTGTATGGATATCCGAAAAACGACTCTCGACTCGAGAGTCGGGAGTTTTAAAATGCAAGTTCGGACTAAGCACTCGGAAGTAGGAAATTGATAATCATGTTATGTATAATTAATTTTAATTTTCTAAACCCGGTTAAAAAAGACGGTTAAAAATTAACAAAGTACACGTATAAATAAAATATTAATTTTGATGATAATTAGCTTTTGATGCAATCTGGTACAGGGTTTGGGCATAATTCTTTAAGTAGAACTTAAAATATAGCATGCTTCAACTAAATAGACCTGTAATAAGCTTCATGTTAGCAAACAGGGTGTGGACGCGGCCTTGTCAAATTTAGGTACCTACTTTTTACTTTCACAACATAATAATAGAAGTTTTATAATTAGGTAGAGTCAACGAATGGTATTTCATTTACACGAAAGGTTTTATAATAACAGTGGAGTAAAATAAAGTTCGGTTTTGGCGCATAAAATAAAAGAAAATATAATGCAGTTGTTTAGTTTCTCATTTTTAGCAGGATTTGAAAATAAGGAGGTTTTAATCGCGACTGTTTGGTAAAAAAAAAAGGTAGCACTCCGGGAGTGCCGGCAGAAGTGAAAACTTCAATATTAACGTTGTGTTTTCACTTTTAAGTTTTCACTTCAAAAATATAACCACAGACGTCATAATGACAATGACAATCACAATGACACAGACACATTCGCGCAAGCGCGAATGTGTCTGTGTGCCGCCTAAACAGAGCACACTCAGGCACGGTAGAAAGAGTGGGAAATACTAGTTCCTCTCCCTTTCCCTCGATCTTACGCTTTTTATCAACGTCACGTGACCCTGACGCGAGTTTAAAAGTTTTTACCCACCCAGCGCCGCTAAAGAAGTTTTCACTTCAAAAAATATGTATGCTCTGTATTTTTTCGATAACACATTTGTAACATACTATTTGTTTTTATGTTACAAATGTGTTTATCATAATGATATGTTATTTTTTATTGTTTATTTTCAGTAACATTTTACGAATAATAATTATTATTAAAATTACAATTAAAAAAAAATATTTTTTAAACTAATTATGCGTATTTCTGCCATTTGACATAAATAAGCCTTTTCAAGTGAAATTAGCTAACAAATAAGCTTCTAATGTTCTACGTATTTTCTGAGCTGACAGTAGCTTGACAGGAATAGGGTTGAGGTACAACTGACAGGCTAATTACAGGGAAATAATCATGTTTCTGTGGAATGGTTATAGCGTGCGTGACTCAAGTAATTCTGTTTCCTATAATGATAATTTTCGGAATTTATTTCTACTTTTGAACCAATTTTTTGCCAATTTAAATTTTCCCAATGATGACCTAAATAATTCTGGCAATAGATTCATGCTCAAAATACTGCAGTATAGGTACTTTTATTTTTAAGAATATAAAAGTATTCTATATGAATACTTATATTCTTAAAAATAAAAGTATACATAGTACCTTCTTCAAACTTAAAAAACTAACTGATTGATAACAAAGTTATATAAACGTAAAAAAATATAGGCTAAATGCCTCCAATTTATGAACAATCATTTACCCAATAACTTAAAATAAAATCTGGCAACATAAAAACATTTTAATAACGGTTTTTAATAACGGTAAAACACAAAGCAACACAATATCAAATTCTAATTAGTAAAACCCTCCAAGTTTTCAAATAAACTTAATTAAAGAGAAAAGTCTGTAAACAAAACACCGTAACTAACTTAAGTCCATTAATTCACATTTAAACTATACAAAGCTCATGTACAACAACATTGTAACAGTAACATTGTAATTGATGACACATCCTTCCATCTGTTTGCAAACAGAACATGTTTAAAAGCTTATTCTAATGCCTTCGTAATATGCGGTACAGTCGCCTCGGTAAATGGCATGCACGTATGACATACCCTTGCGAATTCACACCACGTGTCAAATATTTTAGGTTAGGATCACAGTATGGTGATATTTTACTTCTATTCTTGTACAGTCGTCTAAGTAAATTGTAAATACGTTGTTTTTGCAAAATTTTAGGCCGATTTTGAATTTATTATGTAAATAAAAGCCGTGGATGGACGCAGGTGATCGAGATGAATGGAAGAGTTTGGGGGAGACCTTTGCCCTGCAGTGGGACACAATAGGTTATTAAAAAAAAGTAAAAAAAAAGCCATATAACAAGAAGAGTATTAGATATGAATGTACTGTGTGAATGATGACATGTGTAAGAAAGGTGTGAGCATTGCGATGACGTCTGATTGAGGAGAGTGGAAGAAGAAGACGTGTTGTACCGACCCCACATAATGTGGGTCAAGGGTAGGAAGATGATGAATGTAAATAAAATATACTGCAAATTATTTTAATAACATGATTTGACAGGTGTCAGATATTCTATCAACATGATTTGAATACAGGTCAAAGTTAAAAAAAAAAGTTAGCTCAAGTTAGTATAAGCACTGCTTTCCATGCTATGTATGGTGGATTCGATTCCTAACAAGGCAAAAATTTTGTTTGATAGAAGACACTGATATTAGTTCTGTGTAGGTACATAAAAATCAGTATCAGTACGAGTATTTTGTTAGCAGCTCAAAGTCAAAGTCAAAGTCAAAGTCAAAGATTCTTTATTGCTTGCAATACATGTTATAATAGATGACAAATGATATATAGTATCAATGTATTCTGCTTATGACTAGGCATGCAATAATTAGATTTACAATTAATTACAATAATATAAATGTCAATGAGTGAATTTTAAATAATAATAATAATAACAATTTAAATAAATGTGTGTAAACATAAGTCAAGAAATTTATTGACTATAACTATACTATACTATAACTATAACTCAACACAAGCTTTGCTTAGTTTGAAGCTAGATCGTTTTGTGTAGGAGGCATATTATAAAATATCTGAATATTTAGAAGACAAGCAAGCTTGGGACGAACTAGCTCCAACTTTATTAAACAATTGTAAGAAGGATCTTTTTAGGGTTAAGCTCGCCTTTGTACATGTCCTGTTTTCTGTTTTTATTTTATAAGTTTATTGTGTACAATAAGGAATAAAGGAAAGGATCATATGAAAAAAACGCTAGAATCCAGGTCTAGTTTCTTGCCAGTTCTTCTAGACTCTGGTCGTGACGAACTGGCGCCTAGAATCATCTAGTATGTAAGACGTTTCAAAGTGATCCTTGTGATTTTATTGAATAAATGAGTTTGAGTTTGTTTGAGTTTGTGTGAAATGTGAAATATTGGATGTTTTAGTTGTAGTTTAGTATTGAAGTTCTTAGAACTCACGGGCTATATTATAATATATTACTACTATAATTATCCTAAGCCTTCCTGTTCATTTGTATAATAATGTTATGTATACGGTAGATGTACATTATCTTACACTGAATTTCTCTGTGAAACATGTGTTTTGAATCTAATTGGATTGTAAAATATGTTAATTAAATGTAGGTTTATATTTGAAATGTTTACAAAGTAATCAATGATGCTATGTTATTTACATCTTGGTTTACATTATTGAAATTTAAGTAAGGAATCCTATTATATTTTTAAATAAATAAATAATGCTGGACAATCCACACAACATCATCTAGCCCCAAGCTAAGCAGAGCTTGTGTTATGGGTACTAGAAGACTGACATACTTAATATAATACATTACATAGATAGATATTTTTTTATTATACATATAATACCCAGAACACCCGGAATAAATATTTGCAGAACATACAAACATTTATCCCAAGGCGGGAATCAAACCCGCAACCTTCCGCGTCGCAGGTGGACCATCGCTCACCGCGCCACATCGGTCGTCAAATAATATTATATATTAATAATATTTTTAAATGTACCTTTTCTATAACCTTACCTAGGAGACCTAGGGATAGTGTAGATATCTAATTGTTATTTTTTTTGGAAACGGTCTATTAGTCTTTACATAATATATTACATATTAAAATACAAATCTTTCCTCTTTATCATATTAGTGTCCACAATATTAATGTAAAACACAACCAACAACATGAAAGGTAGAGCTAATACCTGAGTTGTTACGCTGGTCGCGTGGAACTGGCACCTAGAATCACCACATTTACTGAATAAAGTAATTTTGACTTTGACTTTGTCAAATCAAATAGAATGTGACTACCGCATTTTCTGAATTATTTTAAAGTTCCAATCTATCAAATAGATATCCATCTATCTCACGATGAAAGTCCAACGCAAATATTTCATCAAAAAACTTCCTTTTCGTGTCGGTAGTCGAAAAACGAAGTGTCATGTAAAACGGGGAATTCCCCAGAGAGCCGTGTTCCATTTCCGATAAATAAAGTTAAAAGGGTTCGGCCTTTGGAGCACTTGGAAGTAACTTTTTTTTTCAATGCCAACAATGTTAGCGTAATGAAAATTTGAAGTCACCTTGTGTTTGAATGTAAAAGTTTTTAAGCTATTGCATAGCTATCACGGGCCTTGAGTGTGGAGACCGAATTCCGTAACGAAAATAGCCTAACACTGCGCACGCGTAATCCAGCAAAAAATGCTATGCAATAGCTTTACCGCGGCATTCCCCGAGTGGCACACGTCTTTTTTACAAAGTACAGATCAAAATATTTAGTTTAATCATAGAAAGTTACAGGCGTCACAGCTCAGTTGGTTATAGCTCTGCCTTCCAAGCTGTGGGTCATGGGTTCAATTCCCACCCAAAGCAAATGTTTGTGTGATGAACATAAATATGAGAGAGTCTCGGTGTTACTATGTACTCTGTTTGTATTTAGTAAAATAATGTATATAAGTATTCTATCAGCAGTCTAGTCCCATAGTACAAGCTTTGTGCTTAGTTTGAGATTAAATTGTGATGAATTGTCCGTAAATATTTATTATTTAAGTATTTAAAATCATAATATTTATTAAGTAAATAAAATGTTTATTTATGCAGGTTTTACTCACGTAAGGGTGCTCCAAGTTCTGACCCACAGTTTTGGTCAACTCTTGTGGTCAATGTGGTCACCAGAGGTTTAGTGACACGCATTTTGTTTGTGGTTTTTGTAGTATTATAGACCTTGACCTTGTTGTAGTCCGCATTGTTTCACGAAGGCTTAATTTTAAAGTTTTTGTTTTTTAATTAAATTTTTAACTACCACGGAATATTATAGTAGCTACTTTTTTGTTCTCATTTTTATATTCTTCTGATTTTGTATCTAATATTAATGTCGAGTGAACAAAGTAAACTAAGATTAAGTAAGAATTTGATAAAAATAAGTATGACATTGCATGCTATGAATATTAAACTTAAAAAAATCGCGCAATAAAATAAATAAATAAATAATGCTGGACAATCCACACATTCTAGCATCTAGCCCCAAGCTAAGCAGAGCTTGTGGTACTAGAAGACTGACATAGGTAGGTACTTAATACAATGCATTACATAGATAGATAGTTTTTATTATACATATAAAATACCCAGTACCCGGAATAAATATTTGCAGATCGTACAAACATTTATCCCAAGGCGGGAATCGAACCCGCAACCTTCCTCGTCGCAGGCGGACCATCGCCCACCGCGCCGCATCGGTCGTCAAAAAGATTTTTTTTCGCTAAATACCTTTATAATTCAGATATAAGTTCCATCAGCAATTATTTACCCACTTAATGATAAGTATCTCACTCACAAGTACGCCATAAAATCCCATGTATAATTATCTTTACTAATAGTATCTCTATAGTAACCCTATGGAGAGGTCCCCCAGGCAAGCGTAAAAGAGGAAAGCCTCAAAAAAGATGGCTAGACGAAATTATAAAGATAGCAGGCAAGAGTTGGACAGAAAAAGCTGCAAACAGAAAAAATTGGAGATTTTTGGAGGAGGCCTATACCCGCAAAGGGGTCCTTAATTTTTAAATCAGATTTAATTTTTATACCTACTTGTTTTTGTAAATAATTTTAAGGAATAATAAAGACTTTTTATTTTATTTTTATTTTGTAATAGTATCTCATAGTCAAATCTAAAATACAAATGTCTTGCAGGATAAAATAGCAATGGCAAGGTGTTTATTGCGAAATGAGGGCGATAAGATATTTTACAGCTGAATGGAAATAACAGTGTCGATAGCAAAAAGGAAATTACAATGGAGAACAAAATTGAATTAAATCGAGCAAGAGTTGTGGTTTTCAACGATGTTTGTTATCTCTTGCGGATACGAAAGTGACTCTTTGCTGTAGGTGCAGCCTTTATATAATTTTGTACTAGTTGGTGACTTCGTCTTGCTATCGTTATATTTTTGACCATTCGCACAACACATTTACCCTATGTGTTATTCCAATGTATAAACTATATTATTGTATAATTTCATTAGAATCCGTTTAGTAGTTTCAGTAAACAATAAAGTAGGATTACCCACATTATTGTTTACTGTGTCTGTGGTAAATCTTGATGCTAAAAGTTGATATCTAGCCAGCTTTTCAGTTTATTGGGTCACCTAGAAAAAAATTGTTACGTTCAAAAACATAAAAGAATACAATCTAAGTCACATCCTATTTAAACCAAGGTTTCATGTATATTTTTTTAAGTCGATGTAAACCAATAATATAACTAATGGTAGACTTGCCCCCTTTCTCGCTGGGGGCCAATTCTCGCTAATCTCTTTATGCAACAAATAAAAATCATGGAACATGTGTCCCTTTATCTGTTGAAAAATGTGAGAACAGACAGACAGAACATGAGCATTTATTGACCAATGTCGAAACTGAAACGCTTCGTTCGCTCGGTTGATTACAATTCCAAAGAGACAATAACTACAGTTCCATACAACATGAGTCATGAAAATAAAACCTTTTTGGAAACAGCCAAACATTAGACTAATAGCCTGAGGGATCGGCGCGCCTCACATTACGTGACAACAAAGCTATAGTAATGAAACATTCAATTAGACGAATTAAAAAAATCACAGCTCGACAGTAATTGGCTGGGTTAGTGCAACATCTACAATAGGTCTCTCGATTGTGAGATAGATATAAATAAATAATGCTGGACAATCCACACAACATCTAACCCCAAGCTAAGCAGGGCTTGTGTTAAGTGTACTAGAAGATTGACTTATCGCTCATACTTAATACAATACATTACCTTAAGGCGACGGGTAGGGTGAAATTTTTCATAATAAATAAAAATGTCAATAACTTCCAAGTTTATTATTTATTTATTATATCTATACACACGTTAAACTTGTAACACGGCATAGTTTTTGCCGTGGTGGTTAAACTTTAGACAGTCAGCGTGGCAACGTCACAATTTCAATTTCAACAAAAATGCTGACAACGGCGCAAAACACATAATGAGCCGCGCACAGTTCGGATAGTCAAACTCTAAAGCAGTGCCTTATGTATATTTGCGAGCACACAGCAATCAAACACTTATAATTCCTAAGGCGCTACTCTTCTTCTTCTTTAAACACCTTAATGTAGAAATGTTTTCTTTAGAGTCACAAGATACGAACCATAAGAATAGCTGTGCTGAGTTTGGTACCAAACAAATCTGCCAAACCCATAAAAAATGGGATCTTAAACCACACTTTTGCAAAAGGTGTTGGTACTAAACTTACATTTAAAAGTAAACTATATCCAAGAGCACAAATTTTGAGTAACAATACACTAGTTCAATATATGTGTTATAGGAAATAATAAGTTTCACAACTCCACATGCTATCACTTTTTCTGAAAACAGTTTTCGGTTTCCCCAAAAACACGCATTTGGCTATACCCGTCACCTTAAAAATACATTATATTAAAATAACTATCTATGATATTTTTTATTATGCATAAATACCCGGAATAAATATTTGAAAAACGTACAAATATTTATCCCAAGGCGGGAATAGCCGCGCCACATCGGTCGTCGAAAATCTAAAGAACTATTTATATACTTGACGACCGATGTGGCGCAGTGGGCGATGGTCCGCCTGCGACGCGGAAGGTTGCGGGTTCGATTCCCGCCTTGGAATAAATGTTTGTACGATCTGCAAATATTTATTCCGGGTGTTCTGGGTATTTTATATGTATAATAAAAAATATCTATTTATGTAATGTATTGTATTAAGTACTTATGTCAGTCTTCTAGTAGGTACCCATAACACAAGCTCTGCTTAGCTTGGGGCTAGATGATGTTGTGTGGATTGTTCAGCATTATTTATTTATTTATTATTATATTAATTGAAATGATGTTACGATCTTTTTGCAGCTTGCGTTTTTTTTCTATGGGGATTAGTTGGTTTTATTATTTATCTTGATGGATCCGAATCTTGAGTTAGCTATTTATAAAAGACTGTGACAGAAGTACAAAACGTAAATTAACGTTCCAATTTTCTTTTTAAAAGGCTCGCGATTGCGATAATTCCTTCGGGATTCGTTAAAATTAATGACTATGCTGTTTTTCGTGTTGTAATTATATTGTTTTGTATCCGAGTATGTTTCTATTTAAAACCTTATTTTCTAGGACTTAAGATTTAAATAAGTTTTATATAATCAGCTAGTGATTTTTTCTTTGTAAATTAAGTGAAGAAATTGGAGCTCATGTTTTGACGTTAAGTGGTTTGTTGCATCAGCGTACAAAAATACCTTAAATTAGAACTATTTTCTGTGTATTAGGTATATCTCCTATTTATCATTGTGACTGCGAAAGTTTTTATGGATGGGTGTATGTTTGTCACTCTTTCCTTTTTTGATTTATTGATTTTGACTCTTTCACGCAAACCTACTGAATAAATTTAAATGAAACTTTTACAATAATGTAGTTTATACATAAAAATAAATAGACTATAACTTATTATATTGTGGCTATAACTTAAAATATTGTGCAAATTGACAAAAATATAACGATGGCAAAACGAAGTTGCGGACACCTATTATTAGATAGTATTTATATAGATCGTAAATATTATAGTAAATATCGAAGTTGGTCATTTTGTTTAGATTTTACTTGTTTTTTTGGTGAAAATGAGTGTTTTTTTTTTACAAGTAAATATCTGTTCGAGTCTAATCTGCCACTTTATAAATAAATGTCAAATAATCCTCCCAGACAAATAAATAATATCATAATGAACTACGGTTTAGATATCAATAAATTTCATTTCATTTCATGATCATAGACGCAAGTAGCCATAAAGTTAGATGGGTATTCAAAATATCTTATAATACAAGTCCGAACCAAGTTTTGAATACAAAATTAAGTTTACAAACTTATATCACATCTTCTAAAGTTAGGAGTGGTTTTAATAGTTAGATTCATGTTTAAAATTCATATTTCATGTTTAAAATTATGCTTCAAGAGTGCTAATTATACATGCTCTAGTTTCATCATCATCATCATCATCGACCTATATTAGTCCACTGCTGGACGTAGGTCTCGCCCAAGACGCGCCACTGAGCCCGTTCTTCGGCTCTTCTCATCCAGTGTTTGCCAGCTACACTCCGTAGATCGTCGCTCCATCTCGCCAGAGGGCGTCCTACACTACGCTTGCCTAAACGCGGTCTCCACTCCAGTATCCGTTTGCTCCAACGATTGTCGGTTCTTCGGATAACATGGCCGGTCCACTGCCACTTCAGCTTGCTTATTCTTTGAGCTATGTCGAACACCTTAGTTTTTTGACGAATAACATCATCATAATGGTGCTCTAGTTTGCCAAGTGTTAATAAACATTTTATGTTACATGTTCACATTAGACTTAGTGGTAAGGCCGCCTAGGGTAGCCAGATAAGCTGTGATAGAAATAAAACAAAATGACAAAATTGAAAACGTGATTTCATCAGATTCAACCCACACTCTTCATTTTTGTCACACGACATTTTGTACAGTCAGCTATATAAATTGATAACTTTTACAGAATTTCAATTTATTTCAACACTATTTATATATCTCGAGTGTGTACCAGTATAATAAGTTCTTTTTATAAAGAAGATACAATAAATGTGTGCAATCGTACTTTTGTTGTTGTTCTGAATAAAATCCACGACCCTTAAGGAAGGCAGGCAAGGCAGTGCTCCTTGAGATTTTATTGAAAACTAGCTGTCCCGGCGAACTTCGTACCGCCGTAAAGAGATTTTTTTTTCTGAGAGATTTTCTTAATTTTCCGTAAGAACCTTGTACAGAGTATTAGAAAACTACAAAAAAAATCAGCCGAATTGGTCAAGCCGCTTTCATGTTATGTCGTGACAACGGAAAACGGGTTTCATTTTTATATATATAGATTTATTCAATTAAATATTTATTGAGTTTGTGTAGTTAAAAGTGTAAAAATAAAAAAGAAAATTTCATATCTCACCTTAATGAAGCTGACTGTACCTACGTTTCCTCATTCGTAACAGCATTACGAATAGCCAGTGCTGGGGTCACCACAGACCCCTATTACTGGAATCTTGTTTGGTATAGGATTGAGTTGGTTAGACTGCTGACCACGGCTTAGACCCTATAAGCAAGTAATCGTCTTTTGTTTGTCAAACTCATGGATTTTTTTTTTCAAACTGGTCATAACTGGTCATAGTCCTAATAACTTTTATAAAGCTTTTGTCAAGAAATGTCAATCAAAAACCCTGAGTATTTTCCGCGATTTTAGTTACTTATTCAAGAGTTATTTCACTTGTAAAATCTTTTTTTTTTTTTTTTTTTTTTTTTTTTTTTTTTTTTTTTTTTTTTTTTTTTTTTTTTAATGCTAAAATGGGTGTGCTCTTGACCTCGAAACTCACACGAGTGCAAGGATGAGGTCTACGATGGAGCGAGCCCACCCAGAAGGTGCCTATTAACTCTTTTTTTGAAAACAGCGGGGTCGTAGTTAAGTGGAAATACAGACGCTGGAAGCTGATTCCAAATTTTTGCAGTGCGCATAATAAAAGAACTTTGAAAGCGCTTAGTTCTAATAAGTGGAATATCAACCAAGTGAGGATGATAGTCAGCTGTGCGTCTGAAGTCCCTGTAAAAGAACGGTGAAGGCGGAATAAGGTCGTGAAGCTCCTGGGCACACTCACCGTGGTACAGTTTGTAGAAGACCGACAAACTCGCTACCTCACGACGATGGCTCAGACTGTCGAGTCTTGCTTTGGCAAGATAGTCTTCCCCTATGAGCCTCTTGGCTCTGCGCTCCACCGAGTCAAGTGCAGCAAGTTGATACTTAGCTGATCCATCCCAAAGGTGGCTGCAATACTCCATACAGGATCGAACTTGAGCTTTATACAAAGTCAAAAGTTGACCAGGCGTGAAATATCGCTTGACCTTCATTAGGATGCCCAGCTTTTTGGCCGCAGTTTGTGCTTTAGACTCGATGGAGGTGCCAAAGTTGAGGCTAGCCGTCAACTCTATGCCAAGAAGGGTGAGGTGGTCGGTTACTTCAACCGATAAACCTTGGAAGGTGGGTGCCAGGTCAAATCGACGCTTTTTCGCCGAAAAAAGACATGCCTGAGTTTTGTTGGCATTGAAACAGACTCTATTAGCGTCACCCCATTGGGAAACGAGACTAAGAGTCTGATTCGTCCGCTCAACCATGGCCTCTCTTAGGGAACATACCTCCAGATTGGTGGATCGTGCGCTAGATATATATCTCTCAGTGACAGTACTGTCATCTGCATACCCAAAAATGCCCAGCTGAAGCAGGTCATTAATGTGTAGCAGGAATAGAGTCGCAGAGAGAACAGACCCTTGAGGAACACCGGCGTTGATGGCAATATAGTCCGAGGAGCAGCCATCAACTACCACTCTGATGGATCGTTCGCTCAAGAAGTCGGATATCCAGGCACAAAGTTCAGGAGGTAAACCGTACGCAGGAAGCTTATTTAGCAGGCTTGCGTGCCAAACCCGGTCAAAAGCCTTTGAGACGTCAAGAGAAACAGCGATTGCCTCTCCATGTTTCTCAATGGCTTCACCCCACAGATGCGTGACGTACACAAGAAGATCGCCAGTGGACCGACCTCGGCGGAAACCGTATTGATGGTCACTGAGCAGGTCATTAGCTTCAAGGTACGTCAGCAACTTGTTATTAAGTACTCTCTCCATAACCTTGCTGATTATGGAGGTGATGGAGATGGGTCGGTAGTTGGCCGGGTCGGCTCGACTTCCCTTCTTGGGAACTGGCTGCACGTTGGCAATCTTCCAGGACTTTGGTACGGTCTTTTTTTCCAAGGAGAGGCGAAACAGGCATGTCAGCACAGAAGACAACTCAGGAGCACAGCGTTTAAGCACTCGCGCCGGAATACCGTCAGGACCACTGGCTTTATTCACGTCTAGACTAAAAAGTGCTCTACTTTTTCTACTTGTTTGGCTGCAATGGCGTTAAATATAATGATGTATGCTTTATACATATTTTGTACACTAATATTTTAAAGATAGATGAATGATGTCACGGCTCAGTTGGCAGTACTCTGCCTTTCATGCTGTGGGTCGTGGGTGCGATTCCGACTCAGAGCAAATGTTTTTGTGATGAGTATTTATTCTACCTGGGTGTTTCTATGTATTAAATGAATAATAAAAAGTATATAAGCTTTCAATCAGTAATTTAGTTACCATTTTACAAGCTTTGTTTGGGACGGGAGCACGATGTGTAAAATGTCCAAGAATACTTATTTATTACAACTATTATGAAATAAAAACACGTGATAACTCTATTTAATTGCGCTAAAATAGCATTTCAGTAACATTCAAACATCGTTATCTAATGTGGTTTATTCCCACATCTCAAACTTTGAAACAAAATTCAAAAGTTGTCGCTTTTCTGTCTCCAGAGCTCCATTGATGCTCGAAGTTTCCGACGCAGGTGCATCGAAACACCCGAATGGGTATCGAAGCGATGAAAACAGACGGTATTTTGAAGCTATATGTACTGGCAAATCGGTTTGCAAAGTCGTGTCGAATAAATGTGAATATAATTTGTGATTTTTATTTTGTAAAATAGTTTAGTTTACAACTCTTTTCTGTTTCGAGAAGACAAAAACAATTTTTGCATGCGGTGTTCTCATCTAAAAGGCCGTACACTTATTCATTTTTACCTTTCACTTAACTATTTTGTATCCTAGTGTAGTTTTGAGAACCTTAAAAAAAATTCAAATGAAAAGGTATCCAATAAAATCACAAGGATCACTTTGAAACGTCTTCTTTTGAAACAAACCTACTTGGTGATTCTAGGTGCTAAATTCTTGCGACAGTCTAGCAGAACATTCAACTTGGAATGAAGGATTGTCACTGAAGGATAATTCAATATAAATAATTTCTATGCTAAGTTAAATAAGTAAAATATGAATTAAAAACTCAAGTGAATGTTACTTCAATGGTTTCAATTCTACATCATCGGCCCTCTCTGATATATTATTTAATTACTAAGGATAAGTTTTTTATTTTGTATACCTACATACTTGCACTGGCAACCTCTGAATCTTTGGTGCAGTTACACAAAAATGAATCTTAGGGGTATATTTCACCGGGACGCCATGGCGGCGCAACCCGTCGCCGCCACCAACAAAATGTATACAACTCTATAGAGAGTTACTCACCTGGTGTACGTTTGGTCGCGCAACCAAACGTACATTTTGTTGGTAGCGGTGACTGGTTGCGCCGCCAGGGCGTCCCGGTGAAATATAGCCCTTAAGCTAGTATTAAATAGTGGTGTTTGTTGCAGAGCGCCTGCTTGGCGGGTAGGATGCGGCGGCATGCACCGCATAGTGCTACTGATGGCGGTGCTGACGCCGACCATCGCGCCACAGACCACCCACACAGGTACACTAAGCCACACATAAAAGTACAATAAACCACACACATAGGTACAATAAACCACACACATAGGTACAATAAACCACACACAAAGGTACAATAAACCACACCCATAGGTACAATAAACCACACACTTAGGTACAATAAACCACACATATAGGTACAATAAACCACACACATAGGTACACTAAACCACACACAAAGGTACAATAAACCACACAAAGGTATAATAAACCACACACATAGGTACACTAAACCACACACAAAGGTACAATAAACCACACCCATAGGTACAATAAACCACACACTTAGGTACAATAAACCACACATATAGGTACAATAAACCACACACATAGGTACACTAAACCACACACAAAGGTACAATAAACCACACCCATAGGTACAATAAACCACACACTTAGGTACAATAAACCACACATATAGGCACAATAAACCACACACATAGGTACACTAAACCACACACAAAGGTACAATAAACCACACAAAGGTATAATAAACCACACACATAGGTACACTAAACCACACACAAAGGTACAATAAACCACACACATAGGTACAATAAACCACACTCATAGGTACAATAAACCACACACATAGGTACAATAAACCAGGTGTAATAAACCATCAGCTAGCTTATCATGATCGCGGAAAACAAGGGCTTTCTTTGAATAGAAAATATGACTAAATGTATGTTCAGTAGCATTATTATACAGGTAAATTCTATATCTAGTAGTTCTCTATTCACCAACATTAAATGCTTACGACCAACAGTGGATTGATGTAGGTTGATGATGATGATGGTGATCCGTAGCGTAATTCCTTTTAAAGGTTGCTAGAAATAGCTTAGCTCGTTAGTGTTTTTCCAACGTTTTTATTTTTACATCCAAATAATAAAATTTTCAAAGTTAGTTACATTGTATAACAACTCAAAGTATCAAGTATCGCGTGATGCGTAATATATCACCTCGTTTGATGTATTCAACAATAACGTGTCTACTCTGAAAGTTAGGAAGTCAAATTAATGAGTTGTAAAAGTTCAAATGGAACCACTGAAGTGAACAAAAGTTCCAAAACGGAACCATAGAATTGAAGTAAGCTTTTTCGTCATGATTTATGACTGGTAGACTCGACAGGACTACCAGTATAGTATATCTTATAGATAAGCATTAGATACGCTGCCTCAATACTCTTTTGCAGTACATTTGAGTAGTGTAGTAGGTAGAATACCTACTGATAAAAAGTAAGTGACATAGGTACCATTTTTAAAATGCACACACGTTCGACTCATACTCTTAATTTGTATTGTATAATTATTATATGAATATTTTTGTATGCGAGTCCGCGATGCATTTTCTTAATTATTTTTTTCTGTTCTAGGAAGGGTTAAAAACCGCGACCCACGACGTTTTTGACGTCTGTCGAAAGTAACAATACCATAGAACTGTAAACTAGGTTTACACTCATAACAAAAGATCGCTTTTCGCGATAAGACTGCCCATTGTGCTGTAGATTTAATGATTCTTGTATGCAATAAAGTTTTTATCTATTTATATATAACTCAGTAAAGTAACAACACCATGGAACTGTGAACTAGGTTTATAAGTTTTATAACTCAGGTTTTTTGTTCCCCAGTACCGGACACTGAGTCTTCGACCATGACGGGTCCGCCGACAGTTTTCCGTCGCGTGACGCCCAAGCCGCGCCGCCCTTACAAAGGGAAAGCCGACTCGCCGATGTTGAACTATATTTTCGACTCATACGCGACGAGCAACAAGCATTTTCATGACATGTGAGTTTGTTTAGTTCAATAAATAGTAGGTACATTTGGTATAATAGTACGTTTGTTTATAGTTATTCTTAATGTTAAATGCATCTTATATTTGTTCTGTGTCTGGGTGTTGCCTATTATGTAATATATGAAAGTACCTATGTATTTACCAAAAAAATGTATGTAAGTAAGTAAGTATTATAACAGCAGTCCAGCTATAGCATTTCTTAGTTCGGGACTATATTGTGATGTGTGAATTGTCCATGAATAATTATATTCACTTATTTATTTATAAATAAATAAAAAAAAAGCTTCATAGTAACACACAACAATGATGGATATTCTATGAATACGTACATAGTAACACCCAGACACAGAACAAAATATTGTTCATCACACAAACATTTACTCTGGGTATTTATATCAGACAACATCAATCCATTAGAAATCAGAAATATTGTACTTACACAAAAGATCTTAATGTTAAGTATTCAGTTTTTATTAGTTTGTACGATCCGGACGTACAATAAGAGGGTAATGAACAGAGCCATACCCAATAAAAGACGAGAAGCTCACAAGACAATAAATGTCCTCAACTTCAGGTCTTAGTACCTAAGACTTAGCTCACAAATTAAAGTTCTAAGCACTGAATTACAATCTTGTATCTATCAGATAACTTTTTAAGTGGTAAAATGAAGTAGCGAGCACTCTGAGAGGAAAGTTTGATCTACTTTGTGATTATAATGATGTACGCACTTTGTTTTGAGTTGTGAATATAAATCAGAAGACAATAAGGATATTATGAGATGGGGTAGTGGAGTTAAGGCTGCGAATGTATTAGAACTTGATTTATTGCATTTATTTGTTTGCTTATAAAGTAGATACAATAGTTCTATATATTTAACTAGCTGACCCGTGCCCACTTCGTTGAGCATAATTCGACCGTTTTTTCTCCGATTCACTTTGCAAACGGACTACTACGTAAAAGCCTTTTTATTTTCCGGTTTTTTATATAGCCTATGACACTCAGCAATAATGTGGCTTTCTATTGGTGAAAGAATTTTTAAAATCGGTTCAGTAGATCCAGAGATTACCCCTTACAATTGAACAAATATACAAACTTTACCTCTTTATAATATTAGTATAGATATAGATTAATATAGTTCTTAGTCATAAAATTGTAATTATAAATTCTAACTGTTGTCTACTTAATTTTATCATGTCTGTGTTTGTGCTCTCTGAAATATATAGTTTCTCAGTAAATTACTTACTAAGAAACATTTTTTACATGTAATTTTATGAGAAAATAAGCTAACCATATATTTAAATAGTAATTAATACTCCATAAACTCTGCCTCGTCAAGGCGTGCAATATTTTATGTCGCCGGAATTCGTTTAATTATTATTATAATTATTCAACAATTCCAAATTATAAACATTAACATAACTACAAATAAATAAACAAATTTCTATGAGAAAAAATAATAATAATTACATATATCATATTTATATATAACTACCTATATATAAAAAAAAACTCAAAATTAGTTGATTTAACTTATTGGCGTATGGAACAGAGATATCATAATTTACTACGAAATAAAACACGCTAAGTTTTATTTCGTAGTAAAATATCAATCGTTGGAAAAAAAATCATATTAAAAACCTTTTTTAGGGTTCTATACACAAAGCCGCTCAAAGGGTAAAACGGGACCCTATTACTGAGACTCCACTGTTCATCTGTCTGGATCTCATGAACCGCGATACTGAGTCAAAATTTACTTATATGATGTATATCTGCCATTACAAAATACTGAGAAATAGAATTAAATACATATTTAGGAGGGCTATTTTTTTGGTTTGGAGCCCTTGATGCTCATATTCGATTCGCACTTGCCCAGTTTTATTTTAGTATAATAATCTCCCGTCCACGTTAACACTGAAGATTTCACAAGCTATTCCAAAAAGTGTACCACGTACCGTACATAAATAAATAATAAATAATGCTGGACAGTCCACACAACATCATCATAAGCAGAGCTTGTGTTATGGGTACTAGAAGACTGACATACTTAATACAATACATCACATGGACAGATATATAATACACCCAGAACACCCGGAATAAATATTTGCAGATCGTACAAACATTTATCCCAAGGCGGGAATCGAACCCGCAACCTTCCGCGTTGTAGGCGGACCATCGCCCACCGCGCCACATCGGTCGTCGTACAAAATCGCGGGTTACTGTTAAATTCATATAAACTAAGCTATGTACTTGACAAACAGCAAAATCTAATTTGAGTAAGTACCCCGATCTCATTTGCTGGTCTAATGAAGTGCTTTTTCATTGGACGCTTCTCTCCGTTTTGTAACGATTTCATTTGGGCAGACCTTGTAAAAGGGTGTTTGTATATTGGACGATACCGACAGCTATACGACAACGATATTAGAACGTTTTCGTATAGCTGTCGGCATCGTCCGACCTATACCGACCTATACCGATCTATAACAGTGGCTCGAACTCATAAACACAGACGGTCTATCTTATAAAAAGTTAGCGCAGACTTGATGTATTGATTACCATACGTAATGATGACATAAAGTCAACGCAAACATTTTATAACACAGGGAGAATATACTGAGACATACATTGACATTTGCGACCAATACCTCACTTTTCTGTAGGTCTGTTAGTCTAGAAATATGCAGCTACTGGTAGCACAATAGTTTTGTCTATTTTACGCTTAACTTAACGTTGGCGTAGACATTTTGACGGTTTGAAACAAATGACAGCTGACGATTGACGTACTTGAATAGAATTTCTAAATAGTCACTTGACACTGGTAAAATTGTCTTTCGTAGGTACTGGCAGAAAGTAGAGTGACTAAGATAAAAAATAAAAAGAAACGGCTGGTACAGTCATCATCAAAAAGCCCGAGGCCCTCTTTTTGTTACTTTGTCAAATAACTTTTGCACGCAACTGGATGTATCGTTACAAAAAAAATGACAGAATTAAAAAATGTTTATTGTACTAAATTTGGATGTCGTGTCGGTAGTAGTAAGTAAACAAGTAATATTCACGAAAACACAATACTTTGTCATGTCTATTATAACGAGACGCCATGTTTTAGTCAGTTGAGTGACTGAATTAATATTTTGTGATGAATATTGATGTGTCATTTTAAGGACACAATTATAAATATGAATATTCAATATGTTTGATGTTTTTATAATTAAATTTTAATAGAAAATTTGAATGCGATACAATTATTTTTGCTCCAATAACTGATATTTTAATGATAAAATGAATGTTTTAATAAAAGCATGAAAAATATTACAATTCATTTAATTTTCAGCTGTAGTGTTCCACTGCAGGGCAAAGGTCTCCTACTCTCCGGTTCCCTGTGTCCTGGGCTATTGTGGGTCAAATTATAAAATATATTGCAATATTTTTTTTGTTGTCTAGCCTTTACCGTTCCACTGCAGGGCAAAGGCCTCCCTAAAACCCACTTCTCTATCCTTCTTTCTAATCCCATCAATCACAATGAAATAATAAAATAAAATATTAATTTTGTCAATGTGTGTAGGTTTGAAGGATTATATTAGTAAACAATACCGCTCTAACATCCATTCCATTCCACGTAGATCACGTAACAACTTCATCCGCATATACGTCACGTAAACCATCAGGCTAGGCCCACAGACTTTCAAATAAAAACTATTTAAAAAACGTTTACAATTGCTTCTGTAAAGTGTATTTACACGCGCTATTTGAACAATATTTTTATGCAATATTTTTGATGTACTTAATTTATCACTAAAATCATAATCTTGCTTTCATCAAAAGTGGTTTCTAGAGTCGCTTACTTTATGTCAAAAATGGAAATAGACATTGTAAAGTAGCTCAGTTGTTAGTAGCTCTGCCATCCATGCTATGAGTCGTGGGTTTGATCCCCACCAAGAACAAACAAATGTGTTGAGTACTGAAGTTTGTTCTGTGTCTGGGTGTTACTATGTATACTATGCATGTTTTTTTTACAATGAATGGTTTTGCTATAAAACCTAACCCTTTAAGACATCCTTTTGCAAATCAGTCAGATTAATTAAGCATTTTTTTTTTATTTTTTGTGCAAATAAAATAAATCCATCTATATTAGGTAATCTTAAAACATTTGTGTGACGACATTGATATTGGTTCTAAATCAAGATGTTGTTTCCTAGTATTATAATGTATAAGTTTTCTATCAGCAATCCGGTTTCCATATCACAAACTTTGCTTAGTTTTCGACTAGATAGCGTTACGAAAAGTTCATGAATATTATATTAGTTTATTAGATTTGTTAGGAGCAAAGTATAACGCTATTATATTTGTGGGTTTTGTGTACATTAGCCTTTACTGGTAGGTTATTCGAGTCACGTCTACGCGAGAGTTCCCAGTTTGAATAAAATGCCTTGTTGGGGGTCCACTTATTCTTTTTGTGAAAAAAAAACATGGCCTCTTTCTCAAACATATGTTGGAAATGTTCTTTTTGTAAATTAGACTCGGAATAATATCATAACTCAGCTTTTATATCCGTTTCTCGTTTGAAATAAAAAATATTATAATGTTGGGTGAAACTAGAAGGTTTTCGTATTACTTTTACTATGAAAGTATATTGGATTAGTTCATAGATTATGGGATGCTATAAAATCGTATGCTTGGAAGAGATTATTGTAGTAGATTATACTTAATCAATTCTAGTAATTTTAACTGTGTTATATAATTTTTTATTTGTTATTAACAAAAGCGATTAGACCGCCCATTGTACATTTAAATTATACATTTTTCTTTTTTTGTCATTTTAGATTTTGATGTTTGGTTAATGTACATTAAAGTATTTTTCATTCAATAACAATTTTGATTAATTCATTATCTTTACAATATAAAATAATAGATACTTACTTATGATTTTTTTCAATATATTATATTTGTGTTCAAATGTATAAAACTTTTATTATCACATTTAAGTTGTCAGTACTTGTACTAGAAAAACTAAATTGAAAATATAAATTTTATCTAGGTGATAAAAAATAAGTTCCAAAAGACAATGTCCTACAATCGGCGATTTTATCGGTTATATTGCAGATAACCACGGATTACTATGTTATCATAGATACTTATTTTTTTCTAATACAATTCTAGTAGGTTATATCGTTCAAACTCATGCTAGTTTCTAAGTAAACGGGCAATTTGCTCAACTAGGTCAGTCCATGTAGGTTGCACCTATAGCCAAGCAGTCTATGCATATTCTGCCCGGATGCGCTACGGAAGAGCTAGATTACAGACCCCTTTTAGTACCTATTGATACAACTTACTCGTGGCAAAGTTTGCTTAATCGTTTCCAATCGCTCGTCGATAAGCAACGTTTGGTACGGTCAGTTTCTGGATGGGTGACCGTTTTTGTGAATTTACGTACTTTGAAATTCATTGAAATTGGTCTAATTGACCTAAATATTTGAATATTATGAGTCTAAAATCTTTCATAATATAAATATTTACAACGAGTAATACAAACAAAATTAAACTTCGTTACCCATTTCAAGCTTCATTATTTCATCCGTAAAAAATGACCGAGCTTTTGAAAACCTCTAAGTTAAACAAGGCCGGATAATATTTGCTGGAATTTTGTTAAAAATATTACGAAAGATAAACCAAAGAGCAAGATAAACAAAACCTTTCCTCAAAGGTCTATGGAGAGTGATTCACCGAAAACAGAAGTTTTTGGAACTTCCAAAATTGTATAATTTTCATCGCGTTTTCATGAAGTTTGAGGTTCCTGGGAGTTAGAAATGGTTATCATAATAAAGAGCGTGATTACGACTAACCCGCTGACGTCAATTATAACGGGTTTGATGTCTGCTTTATTGTTTTTTTTCAACCTTCCATGTTTATTCATTTGAACTCATTTTATTTCAATATCACATTGTCATCTTACAGATCCCTATAAATAAGCGATAAAAAAAAAGTAATCTTCTAAACAAAAACATGTGTGTATAACAATGTTTCATATAATCTTGAGGTCATAATGTTCAAATCAGAATTAATTAGTGCGAGTATATCTCCACACAAGTCTATGTCAAATGTTTGTGTGATGAACATAAATATTTGTTCTGTGTCTGGGTTTTTACTATGTATTCTATGTATGTATTTACAACAACTAAGTTTGCTTTATATTTACAACAACAAAAAAATGCTTATAAGTGCTTCATGCTTTGCTTAGTTTAGGACTAGAGTGTGATGTTTGATTTGTCCGAAAAAAATACTTATTTTGGCGGCCGCCATTTTTCACAAACACGTAATTTGACAGAAAGTTAGTAGTAACATCTTAATCAGTAAGTTAGGTCTCCAAAGACGAAAACAAAATGGCCGTATTTTTCATGTTGTTCTAACTTTATCCAAACTTTGCGAAGAAATCTGAATTTCATTGGATAAAATCTTAGTTGGAAAAGAAAATTAACTTGGGGAGTGTCAACAACTTTGTATTTATGTTTGGTAGGTTTTTAGTTTTACTGTATAGTGAGTTGAAAAAGAAATATAATTTAAATATAATATATTATAAAGTACCTAAATGTTTCTTTATTTATTCACAAACAAACTTACTACTATACAGTATTTACAAAATGTACATTGTCATATAAAATACATAAGAAACAGTTGAGCTATCTACAGACCGTTGCAAACGATCTATAGATAGTTCAACTGATCCAAATCAGTACCAATCGGAAGCGTACCCAAGATACTGGCTGCATTGCCGCGCTGAATAGCAATTCTGATACGCTGGATATATTATTCAAGTTTGTATATCTACTAACCCCTATCTTATATAAAGTTAGCGTTGACATTGTGTCACCATTACATATGGTAATCAAAACATCAAGTCTGCGATAACTTTTTATAAGATAGACCGTAAGGGAAAAAGGTTTTAGATAGAATACCTACTTTTTTGAAAATACATTCACATAAATAGATATAATATTAGGTAATCCAAAGCTAGTGTAAAGCTGGATTTTTGTAATCGGTATTGCTTTTAATATAAAAATAAAAAATGCTGTATCAAAGTCCCTTTATATCCAATTTCAATTCTTTTGTACCACTTTTTTTGTAACCTTAACTTAGAAGATTAACATAAATAAAAATATCAGTAAAAATGATATTATCTGTCGACCTACTGAATTCTGGGAAGATCGGATAAGGGGTTTAAAAGTTATGCTAAACGATACTGACTGAAAGCCAATTTGTTCAAAGTGTCATTAAGATCTCTCGCTTCGCTCACTCGATAAATTGTTCCTTCAATGGGTTGTATAAATTAATGTTTTCAATAGTGTACATAAATTATAGTTTTACAAATCCTAAAGCTTGTGCTATGGGAACAAGATTGCTGATAGAAAACTTTTTTTTAGCGAGTAACACACCTACTAATTATTTATATTGTAATTAACACCAAGACACAAAAATAAATGTTCTTTGATACATTTTACAATTATTATTTTTTGATCTTGATGAATCAAACCCACGACCCACAACATAAAAAGCAGAGCCGTCTAGCTGTGTCATACAATTCAAATACTAAAATCTATTTAAGATACTGTTATTACTTAGGTAATGTAATAAAATCAGAGGACTTATTAGTTTACTACAAAACTTATTTTTTGGGTGTTTCTATGTATTCTATGTATGTATTTACAATAAAAATAAATATAAGTATTCTATCAGCAGTGTAGTCCATAGTAGGTACAAACTTGGCTTAGTTTGGGATTAGAGTAGGTATGATGTGTAAAATGTGCGTGAATATATTTAATGACAAGTAGCTTCAACTATCTACTAATATCAAGAAAATTATTGAGTATCGAAAAACGGATTATGAACTTCCATAAATAAATAAATAGTGCTGGACAACTCATACAACAACATCGCTAGGCAGAGCTTGTGTTATGGGTACTAGAAGACTGACATACTACAATACATTACATAGATATTTTTTATTATAAGTACATATAAAATACCCAGAACATAGCTACCCCACGCTGTCTTGTCAGAGCCAAAATAGCTGAAATGTTAGTTATTCCTGTTTCAGACTACACTGCGATAATTATTTAATTTAGTTCTCAGTCCTTTAAGTTATATTGAGAACATTATTTTGTACTTAGTCGGGACCCTTTCGAATTCATGTGTCAACCTTTCCACCGTCGTTAGGGTACATAATTAGTTTTCATATTAAATGACTTGATTTCGACCGCTGCCGGAATGGACTCATTAGTAACTTTTACTATGGTTTTAGCACGGTTTAATTAATTCTTATTAATGAATTTGAATAATAGTTCTGTTTTTTTGCAAACATGACGAAAATCTATATGTATGATCATGAGGAATGAGATATGATACACAGAACAAATATATAAATATTATAATATACATATAATGTGTATATAATATACATATTCATGGACGTATCACACATCACATTCTAGTCCTAAACGTAGCAAAGCCTTTGGGAACTAGATTGTTGATAGAATATGTACTAATAAAATTATATTTAATTATAATGAATATTTTGTTTGTTATACATAAAATACATAGTTACCACACAAAGATCAAATATATATGTTGGGTGGGATTCAAACTCACGACCCACAACATGGAGCTAATACAAACTGACGCCTGATAAATTAATGCAAAATTTTATAATTGTTTACACAATCGATATTTTAGTAATTTAAATAAATCACATTCCAGTACGTCTTATGATGTCACATATCCTTCTTATTTATAATCGATGTAACTACTCATCTAAATACTATTTAGAAGTGTTCTTCAAGGCAAATCTAGGTTGAAACTCCTGGATTCTTCCTATGCTCCGTAATTTTGGGGGTTAAACGAAGATATATGATCTTAAACTCTTTGATAATGAATATTACCTTTTTAGTACTTAAATTTATCCAAGGTCTTAGTATAATCGGCTTAATTAAAAATTGTCTTCACCAGGCCTGGTTGGAAATTAAGATAATCTTTATGAGAAGTTTGCTTATTACTAAAACGAGGAAGAAAATGAGTAAAGTTTGTATGGAAATTTATGACGTTTTAGAACATGAAACATACAAGTTATTTCATTTACAAACTTTTGTTGATAACACCTACGGTAAACCTTTTTTTTATGACATATCACACTTGACACTCTATTTTAGGAATAGAGCCTACAAATCTAATCTAAATGCTTGAAAAAAAAAAACTTTTGTAACTGAAATGTAATATAAAATAAGTAACCAAAAGGCACACACTTTCTTAAATAGAACCGTTTTTCCCCCGAAGGGTAAAAAACGGATATTTAGGTTTCTGCCGAAGCTTAAACCATATATGAGATAACTACCCTTGTAACTCAGTCATATCTGTGGGTAAGTCGACTAAAGCGCCATCTGTCCCGTATGAGTAGCACTAACCAACGCCACGAGGACAGCGCCTGGCTGTTATTTCTTCAGTACCTACCTAGAGCCGGCAAGGCCTTTAGGTATGGTTTAAGCTTCGGCAGAAACCTAAATATCCGTTTTTTACCCTTCGGGGGAAAAACGGTTCTATTTAGGTGTTCGGCCTTCGCTTAAACCATATATGAGACGTGTTTAACCTCTGCCGGCGCTGTCCTAGGCGTACTGTGACTAACATGTGTTTATAGGTGAATAAAAATATTATTCTAAATATTTATTTGCATTTTTATTAGATAATAATGTGGTAACATAAGTAATTGAATAAACTTAACAATACAAGAACTATTTCGTTCATAGAATCAACGTTAAACTATAATTATGATCAATTGGTTTTACATAGGATTAAAACAACAAGTGCTTCTTTAAATAAGATCATTAAAAATATTATTCTAAATATTTATTTGCATTTTTATTAGATAATAATGTGGTAACATAAGTAGTTGAATAAACTTAACAATACAAGAACTATTTCGTTCATAGAATCAACGTTAAACTATATTTATGATCAATTGGTTTTACACATCTTTAAATAAGGTGTAATAACCCTGCGATCACAGCTCGTGATGCTTCCTTCCCAAATCCCCTCGTTGTGATAAACAGGTTTTCTATTTGTTTTGACTTTCGACGATTTTCTGATACTTGTTTAATCCAGTGAATAAGATTCAATCTAAGTGTGGGATGATTTTTGAGACACTATCCCGATTGTCTATGCTTGACACTATCGGTTTTAGACCCGTATTTCGGCCAAAAAAACATCTCGTTATCATGCTCTTCAAAGGGATCTGATTTTAAGCTCAATAACGTGAGGTCGTGAACCCTTCTACCAGATGCCAACAGGAGCAGGATGCTCGTGTGATGGGATACTGCAAATAAGCTTTTAAAATCGAAATCATAAGACTTAAGAAATTTTAATAAATCACTTACGTTCCAAGAAAGGGGTATATTTACTTTTGGTTTACTAGAAAGGATTCCCTTCAGTGCATGAGCTACTATTGGGTGTGAACTCAGTGCTGCACTATCTTGGGGATTTGTAAATGTTGCTACCACGGACTTGTGAACTAAGTAAGATAGTTCTTGGGGCCAGTTTCACTACTTCATGTAAATAGCAAAGGAATCTTGCCAACTCTGTTGGTTTGGGAGCATCCGCTCTAACTTTTTCTTCTGAAGCCCATCTAAGCCATCTCGTTTTCAAAGTTGATTCCCTCCAAGATGCTTGTAATAGTTGTACTTCGTGATCTTTCCAGCCTAAAATTTCTCTGGCCCAGCCCGTACCTTCCAGACCAGCAAATTGAGTTGGTCTACTCTCGGAGGTGGTAGATTTGTCTGAAGGTCTACTAGATTCAATGGAAGATTGGGTATTGCCCACGGTGGTTGACTGGCACGCCTTCTTATTTCTGGCATCCAGAATGCCTTGCACCAGTTCGGTGCTATTAGTAAATAGGTTCCTGTTGATGCCTGAAGATGATGGAGAACTCTCGGTATGAGAGCTGGCGGGGGAAATATCCACCCTAGGTTGTAGTGCCAGGTTTTGCTGAATGCGTCGGTGTAATGACTCATCTTGTCGGAGGCGTCTTCGCTTACATAATTTGGTAGTACTGCCGACCGATTTGAGGCAAATAAATCTACTTCTGGTTTTCCCATCAAAAGGAAAATCTGCTCGATGATTCGAGGTTTCAAGTGCCACTCTGGTAGGCTTTTTGTTCTTGATAGACTGTCTGCCAGACCATTGTAAGGACCTGGGATGTAGCGTGCGATTAGGTTGCAATTGTGTTGTCTGCATAGATGTAGGATGCATTTTGTTGTTTCTAAGAGTCTCGTTGACTTTGTGCCTCCTTGTTTTGTTACATACGCAGCTGCCGTTCGATTGTCTGTCTGCCAGACTATCACTTTTTCCTGTATTTGTAGTCCTAGACCTTTTAAGGTTTCGTAAAGAGCCCAAAGTTCTTTTTGGTTGGAGTGCCATTGTCTTTGCGAGCCCGTCCAACTTCCCCATAGTTTTTGACTGTTTGCTATGGCTCCCCATCCCGAGTCTGCAGCATCCGTAGTTATGAATAAAGTTGGGTTGTCTTGATGAATTGCCGTGCTTTTGTGAACATTTTCGATCCACCAGTTTAACTCTTCTAGACATGCCTTGGTAATCGGGAACTTTTTGTGCGGCTTTAGCTTTGGCAATCTGTTGGAATCGATCTGTAGTCGTCGGCAATGTAGTCTTCCTAAAGGTACTACAAAAGAGGCAAAATTCAGTTTTCCTAGGATGACTTTTGCGTCGTGCCAGCTCCAATTTTCCTTCCGCAGAAAAGTTTGGCTCATTCCTACTATTTGATTGATCTTTGCATCTGAGAGCAACTTCAGGTTTCGGTCGGTATCCCAGGTTATACCTAAGTATTCTAGGTACTGGGATGGTTCTGTTACCGATTTCTTTTTGTTTACCGACCAACCTAGCTCTTCTAGCTTGTTGATCAACAAACTTGTTTGTTGCTTTAAAGTTTTTGGGTCTTGATTCACGATCAAAAAATCGTCCAGGTAAACTACAACTTTTACATCCAAGGTCTGTCGGAACCAGTGTGCTAGCCAACTTGTTACTTTTGAGAAGGCTGATGGGGCACTTCCTAGCCCGAATGGTAGGCATGTCATCTCGTAAATAATTCCTTCGTAAACTAACGATAGGAATCTCCGATGTGTTTGTACTACCGGCACGTGATAATAGGCTTGTGAGATATCTACTTTTGTCATATAAATTTTTGGACTTAGGATCGTTGGGATCCGGTAGTGGTTCAGCAGTCTGAATTTTGGTGAATGTACAAATTGGTTCAGTCTTTTTAAGTTGAAAATTGGTCTGTATGTTCCATCGGGTTTTCTTCTTAAAAACATTGTTGACAGGAATCCTGTTGCGTGTGAGCTTGGTTGAATCGCCTCCCAATCTAACATCTTTTTGATCTCGTCTTTCATGTCCTCGGAAGATCGGGTCTCGAATGATTTTCTGCGATTTGTCAATTTCACCACCAGAGGTTTTTTCAGAAAAGGAATTCGGTATCCTGTTATTATGTTGATTACAGCCGAAGGGGCACCTATTGATTCCCATTTTTCTCGATGAAACGATAGTTGACCGGCTCTGAATGATTTCGAGTCATGCTCTTTTAGCACCTCCTTTCCATCTGTTATTCTGTCCTTTTGCGTTTTTATCCTGTTTCTCGTTGTTGTTATATTGTGTTCTTTTGTTACCCGAATTGTACGAAGGGTTGGAGTTCTTGTTAAATTTGTTGTATTTATTGAACTCCTTTTTATAATTTCCCTTTTTGTTTTTATAATCCGGTTTATAGGTGGTTTTCGAAGTTGGAGGAAAGGTTTTCTTGAATGGAAAAAACTTTTGTATTCCTCCTTGGTCTTTTACAACTTGCGACAGCTCAGGTTCTTTGAACAGATGGCTGTCTGAAGGCGGTATGCTGTGGATGATTTCATGCAATGCCTTATTTTTCACTTTGTATGTATCTCTTCTTTGTTGGATAACTTCAGCTCTCCTACCACATACATACTGAAGCAAAGCATCAGAATTCTTACGGAATTTAGAGTTGTTGCCCAAGAATTCCTGCCCCACCTTTTGTTTGACATCTTGTGGAAGCTTATCACAAAGTTCTTCAAATATTTGTCTTTGCTGAAGTAAGCCGTTTGTGATGGCTCCTAAAATAAGATCCATCCTCTCTAAAATGGCAACCGATGTCCAGCTTGGGGCGACTCCAGCGAGCAAGTTGTTAACTTTTAATGCCGAGAAAGTTGGAGTGGCTTGGAACTGCTTCTGTACCTCAGAGTACCGAATATATTTCCAGTTGTCAGTTCCCAAGCGTTGGCATTCTACTCCCTGTTTCGCTAAAATCGGGTCAGCTTTGGAAAATTTTGGTTCAATTTCCGTAGTGCAAGGTTTGAAATCAAACGCCATTGCTGTTGTGTCACCGTTGTGTTGTGTTGCTTTAGTTGCTTTGATTGCTTCCAATCGGCGTTGAGCACTAGCGATCTCATTCCTGATTGCTTGTTCTGCATCATCAGTGCAGTCCGCAAAATCTGTGTCACTATTTTCGTTTTCCCAGTGAATCATTGGTGAACGACTGCGACTTTCTTCGACCTCCTGTGTACTGTCAGGCACCGAATCAATGGAGGCATTTAAATCAATTTGTTTATGTGCGTTCTCATATAGTTTCTTCATATTATTGTTTGTTTCTGACTGCATTTCGAGAATCTTACCAAACATCTCCATTTGTTTTTGTAATACCACTTCCATCAAGTTATTATTGATACTATGATCTACGGATCCTGCCACAACTTGACGTTTTGGTGAAGATGATTCTCCTCTTTCTTCACTTCGACGTTTGGTAGCTGTCGAAATTCGACTATCACGATCCGAATCGATCTCGCGTGTCGTCTTCTTGGAGATAGATGATCTCGAGAGCGGTGTGCTATGCGCGGATCGCTGTTCACAGCTTTCCCTGCTCATGATTTTTGATGTTTTATCTCGATTAGTGAGTTTGCCTTGAGTCTTTAGCTCGCGTATAGTGGCCATAAATTCATGATAAGAAGGGTCATGAACCTTTGATGCGATCGAATGAGGTGAATAAACCAGAGCTCTTCCCAGAGGCCAATTAGTTAAAACCTTTCGAATACACCTATATGCTCTTTCAGACAGATCTTTTGCTTCTGGATAAAAAGCACGGACTAAATCTGTAGTCGGAATTCCGAACCTTAGCTTGCTGTCCATAGAGGAGGAAATGTCCTTGCCGAATAAATCTTCGTAAGATTGATCAACAACTTTCCAGTTTTTCCAATCGTTAGGATAATTGTTTTGGATAGAGCGGAGAATAGCTCTGAATGATGATGCTTCATCTTCATCTTCTGGCACTAATAAGGCCAAGTTACCCATAGTTAAGGCTGACGTGCTCGCCATTATCTGCAAACGACATGAATAACACCATTAGTCATTTGTTACTTAGCAAAATAATTACGGCCTGGGGCGCGAGGCGACACACTTTGTCGCATCAACTGAGGGTAGACTTTTAGCGAGACGACATGTTTTACGTCATGCATTTGAGACGACTATGTTTAGTGAGACGACATGTGTTTTGTAAGACGACATGCGTTTTTCGTTATGACAGGTGTCTAGTGAGACGACCAATTTTTTGGTGGGACGACATGCGTTTCCATACGACATGCGTTCTGTGAGACGACGTGGCTGAAAGCACACTGTGACGGCTTACGTCGCTATAAAATAACGACTGCGTCTCGTCACTGGGCCTAGGGCGCCGAGTGGAATTGTCGTCGAATAAGAAACATTGTACACTTACCGAAATTTTTCTTCGTTTTTATCCTTTTTGGTGCACAAGTTTCCTGACTGAGTTACAAAAGCGTACTGAAGAAATAACAGCCAGGCGCTGTCCTCGTGGCGTTGGTTAGTGCTACTCATACGGGACAGATGGCGCTTTAGTCGACTTACCCACAGATATGACTGAGTTACAAGGGTAGTTATCTCATATATGGTTTAAGCGAAGGCCGAACACCTAAATAGGCACTTTCGCAACCTCCACATTATTTGTCAAAATATAAGTACCATATGCATATGCATAAGTAGGACAAATTGGTATTCTTGAAAAAAAATCACTCCACGATGCACCAAAGCCCTGTGGAAATCTGTGCTTCGCCTGCAAATATCCAAACATGCAGTGTGTCCTACAACGAGAACGTGCCTGATCGTAGACCGCTTGATTCAACTCAAAGTTAGTTTAATCTATCCAGTGATGCACAAAGTGAGAGCGTACAACGACGACAAAACATACTCGTATTTTACATGACACAAATGATGATTTTATCACGTCACTTAACGTTAAATTATAGGTAAAGAGTGACATAAAATAAGGTGTCTTACTTCTGTCTTGTCGTCGGTACGTACACCCTAAGTCTTGCCATAATGCTTTTCACGCGCTACCATGGCAAGCGCAAACGGTGCTCAACCGGAAAGATATAACATAGCACCATCTTACCAGTTTTGTGCAGTAGATTACTAATTAATTTATATTCGTTCTGTATCTGATTCTATGAACTTACTTATGTATTAAACAATATATATATTATTATGCTAGCTTTACCTATTCTATCTATATATATATATATATATTGGGACTTGAGCGTGATGTGTGAATTGTCTCTCTCCCACTGAAAACAAGCGCTCTGGGAACCTCACCGTTCCTATGGTATATGAAAGGTGACCTTTTTACACATCTGTTCTTGTATAATTTGTTTTTAAATGTACGTGTTCTGTGTGTAAATAAACGTTTCTCTACTCTATTCTATTCTTTTATAATATTTATTTATATATGGAGACAATATAAATGTTTTATATAAATAAAATCCGAATCATACGGTCACGAATCGGGGATCAGGTACGAAAACAGGTTGCTTACCAAAACCCACGGGACCGTGTTTAATGCATACTAATGTTTATAGGATATCGAATGAGAAGATTTCGTATTGGGAATACTCTTAGCACAATAAATTCACATGTTTTATAGAATTGAATTGATTTCTCTGTGAGGGCACAAACTAAGGAGCACATTATTGAATATAGATTATATAGATTCATATATATAGACGATAGATAATAGGGGTATTTTTGAATAAAAATATTACATCACATTATTAATATAAAAGTAATGTTATTAAGTAAAGTGATTTATCTGTCGCAGATCTTTTAAAGAAATTACTTCTTTGATTTGGATTTTTACCTTGTATGGAGCAAATATTTTAAAGCGCAAAACTGGAAATTTCGTTTTGTTCCATACAAAATTTGCGTTTTTAATTGTTATTAACATTAGTTTTAGACACTCGTTCGAGTCTTAGACAAAGGGCTCTTGAAATAAGTTTAGCTATAATAGTTTTTATTTCAGGTTTCGACCACCTTCTTTTGAGGGAGATCTGACGACTGAAGATACGGTCATATCATCAGATACGGGTGCGACTGTGCTGTTCGACTGCAAAGTAACTGCTTTGAGGGATAAAACGGTACGTAACATATATAAAATCTTGTAAATATAGCAGTTATATTATATCTAGAATAAAGAGAACTATATTCTATCCTATTGTCTGTGTTTGAACCTAGGTAATGCTAAAAATGGATGTAAACCCCCACTATGTTTAATTTCAGTGCAAGTTGTGTTTACCTGTTATTGGTTTCTCATGTAGCAAAATACCCAGTACTTATGTAAACTAGCAAAATCTACCAACAGTTTCTTCAAGCTTACATTGAAGAAACTGTTGGTAGACCTAATAAATAAATAAATAAATAAATATCTATTTATTTCTGGTTGGATACCACCGCCATTACAAGCACATCACACTTTTTATCCTTGCATGAAGAGACTGAAGGGCACATCGAATAACACTACTCGTTGACGCCAGCTCGACTGTCAAACGTTGCAGCATCACCGCGCAATGTGTCTTGCATGTGCTAACGTTACGATACGTTTACGATAGTCAATTGTCAAATTTATCGTGCGTTGAGATTTCAGTTCGTATTAAAAAAAATAGTTTTTCTTAACGTTGCTGAAAAAACATTCAAATACAGACAGACGATTTGTCACGGATATTTTATTTGTATTTGTATATAAGTATCAATATGCTTTTATTATTTTAATTCCAACATTTATTATTTTCTATTATATTTTTCAGCTAAGTTTGTGTTAAACTATACAAATTTATTTTATCATCTAGTAGCTGATAGTAAAAAAATCGTTTGAACTACGAAATTACTAAAATTTAAAGACATCGAAGATATACTGGTAAATTAATTAAATACAATTGCTTACACAAATTATTTTAATTTGACATTGTATGCAGGTGTCCTGGCTTCGAGTCTCGGAGAACGAAAACTTGGAACTGCTAACCGTGGACTTGGACACGCATACTGCAGATATAAGGTACCTAACTAAAGTAAAGACATAACTATGAACCCTTTTATACTACGATTTATTAAATTTAATAGAATACAACACGTGCGGTTTAACTGCGTACCTTGTTGGAATGCGTCCCCCCTCCTGCTTACACCACGGCACCCCGCTCGCTCGCCCGTGCGACTTTACTTTAGACTCCACACTGTGACGTCATCGTGTGACGACTCGTGCGATAAGTGGCTCTACCATGAGTTTTTACTATACTATATATGTATACTATACTCGCTAGCGTCTGTAGTTAAAAAAATGTATGAAGATTTGTACAGCGCCTCTAGCGGATAGCTGGGTACTAAAATTCGTAATACTAATATTTACGTAACTACTGTAGTAAAGTCAGGCGATTTTACTGTGACAACTCATGGTACAAGGTACAGTAGGCCGAGTGGAGTCCGTAGTTAAGTCGAACGGGTCTTTTTCAAATATAAAATGATTCTGTATTCACACTTGATATTATTATAAACATCTAGAAATTAAGTAAACCCTTTTTCGTGGGAAAATCTAAATCTTTTGCACTATAAGTCTTTCAATATAGTAATTAAGTATCAGTCTCAGAGAAATTCTGATTGAAATAAAAATTAATTGTTAGTCTAGCGTTATTTTGTATCCTAGCAACAGCCCCTTAATAAAATAAATAGACCGAAGTAAATACAGCCTTTTCTGTTTTAATTTTCTAAGTTTTTACGTTAACAAATATTAAATTCAAAGCTTTTATGGATAATTAAAATTAATTAAGAGCTGCGAGAGCTTTAAAGTTTGTTCGCATCTTTTTTGAAAGCTTTTTATTTAACTAGAATTAGTGAAATAACTTGGTTGTTCTCAATATTATTTCAGTTTTTATTTCTTAAGCTAATTTAAATAAAATCATTTACTTAGTCTAATTAAAAACTATGTAAGTAGGTATTTGTTCAGTATTTATTGCTTAAACTAATTTAACAAAAAATATCTACTTAATAAAAAACTATGTAGGTAATTGACTCATATAATTTGTTCATTCACTCATTAGTTCATCACACATCTGTGCTTTGTAAAGGCTAGAATATTTGCGTGTGCACTGAACAAAAATATATCTGTAATTTAACAAATTATGACACTAAACCACAGAAACAAAAATACTCTAAAAATGAAATGTAAGTAGTCTTTTATTATTATTTTATTTTTCTTTATAAACGGGATATTTACCATGATTTGTGAGTTTGATTATTTCCCGATATTTCGGCACAGTTACGAGCGCCATGATCACGGGTCGAACTGAAGTCTTCTATAGTATAGTACTAATATCCCGTTTATAAAGAAAACTATGTTCAGAGCCTTGATCATTTTAAAAGAAAATGGACACTTTGGGCCACGATAAAAATATCCCTCAGATACCGCGACGAGTTTTTTTGTTGTGGCCCACGCTCCATAGAGAATTGCTCATTCTCCTTTGATAAATTATTTTTATTGCAGGTACAGAGTAGACCTGGCCGGTGAGAATTGGAAGCTAGCGTTAGCTGATGCGAAGGTCCAAGATTCAGGAGTGTATTGCTGCCATGTCTCCACACATCCACCAATGCTGAGGCGGTTCAGGCTAACTGTCTATCGTAAGTATATAAACCAGCACGTATTTGATGAAAATCTAAAAAATACAGGGTGAATTTTTGAAGGGCGGTGATGGCCCGAAACCAAGACAGCTATAGAAATGTAGTGAAAAGAGTCATGCGCTCGATTTACAGAAAAAGAAGTGCTTACTTTTTCTAAATATTTTAGTTGTAATGGATTCTGTGGCTAAAAATAATAATTGACAAAGGTCGTATTTAAACTTGGTTATCACCTTCTCAAAAACCTTTCACCCTGTATATGTTTGAGTTAAAAAAATACAACTAAGTATTATTTAGTTTATTATATTTACTTTCTAATAATCATTTAACTAAATAAAGTGCAAACATTTCCTACTAAAATTTACCTACTACTTAAGGGTACGGTAGAAGATACTTTTAGCGATAAGACCGCTCGTTGAACATTCATATATTTTAATTTAAGTGATTTTCATAGAACTTAACGTAAGCGCAAAATAAAATTGGATGTAATAAAAAAACAGGGACAGAATTAAATATTTCTACTTAAATAACACTATAATTGAATATGTATATACAAAGCTTATTAAAAAGTTTACCAACAGGCGTTGGCCACAATTCCACCAGGAAATTCTGCTGTAAAAAGTTCGAGTTCTACCTGAAACTTTTTGATTGAGAAACGTGTCTAGTAAACATTGTGGGCATAATAATACCAACGGAGCATCCCAAGTGTTTTCCTGTTCTAAATGAAACGGAAAAAAAAACGGAAATAAGCCTCAGAACGCCTCATGAGTCATGTTTTTTCGTGCGTGCAGCCGGCTTTATCGAATTATAAGACGTTGTCACGTCAAAAAACATTTAAAAATGATTTACTTCTTTATGTTTCCTCATATCCTGCATATTATGTCATTTGAAAACATTTTTAATAAACACCCGTCATAGACAGAATAGACTGAGCAATAGCCTCACAAAATTGACCACTCTCTAGAAAGAGACAACGCGACTGTGCGGCCAATAGGTCTGTAATAATAAATAAATATACTAATGGACATTTCAAACATCACACTCTAGTCTCAAACTAAGCAGAGCTTGTACTATGGAAACTAGATTTCTGATAGAATTCTTATATACATTTTTTTTATTCATACATAAAATACATAGTAACACCCAGACACAGAACAAATATTTATGTTCATCACACAAACATTTATTCTGAGTGGGAATCGAAACCACGACCCACAGAATAGAAAGCAGTGCTACTACCAACTGAGTTGTATCGCCTGTCAAATGTTAATTGGCCGCACGATTGTTCTGTCTCCCTCACGCTTTGCCGCCCGTGTTTACTTTATACTCGAAGGAAACGCTCAGTCTATTTTTTATGTCTATGATTCAAGTAAAACTCAACAACTCACGTAAAAGTGAATGGATACTTGTAACAACAAAAGTTATACAATTTTGCAACCAAAAACAAATTTACCTAGTTCGTTTTGATATTGTACGAGCTGGTTATATTGCCCACGTTTGTAACTTAGTTAAAACTTACTAGTTTGTAGCATATTCATTTTGTTACTTAAATAAATACATAGTCACCAACAATTATCACTCTCTAGTCCCAAACTAAGCAAAGCTTCTATGGGAACTAGACTGCTGATATAATACTTATATTTTTAATACATACATATACATAATACATAGTGACACTCAGACACAAAACAAATATTTATGTTCATCACACAAACATTATTTTGCTCTGAGTGAGTATCGAACCCACAAATCGGTTAAATGGTTTATAAGTTACCGTTATGGGAACAGATGAACATCCCATAAACATACATAGACTTTCAAACACATAACCCTCTACAATCGGGTAAAAAGGTGGTATTTCTTTATTCTTTATTGTACACAAAATATGACAAAAACAAGACAGAATAGTTGACATGTACAAAGGCGAGCTTAACCCTAAAAAGATTTATCTTCCAGCAAACCTTTGAGGTGACTATAGAGGTTTCGTCACAGTAAAATAACCTTCGGTAGTCTGAAACTAATAAATAAATAAATAATAATAAGCCTTTTTATTTCCTTACCAACTTATTTTACATTTTAAATTTATATACATAGTTTAACACGGTATTAAAAAAAAATAAGTCACTTAATATTATCCTTTTGGTTAGGAATCCCTCTTTGGGTATAGGCCTCCTCCAGTTTATGCCTATATTTAGTAATATGAGTTTACATGTTTAGTTTCAGACTACTAAACACTTTCTCGTTGTACTATATATTGTTCGATCATATGCCTTTGACAAACAAACAAGTCATGCGTTGACTTTACAATATCTAGTGTCCTATCAACCGTTAGAATTTCTGCCTTTGGATGTTTCAAGCTCTGCCAATTTCAATGATACAAAGTACTAGCCAATTACACAGGTTAATATAAACAGGTATCACATTATTTTCAAAAGATATTGTAAATATGTAATTGTTTACGCCCAGACTTATAAAAGTTAGCGTTGAATTTATGCCATCATTACGTATGGTTACGTATCAATACTTCAAGTCTGCGCTAACTTTTTATAAGTTAGACTGTTAGTGTACAATAATTGGTAATACAATTTGTATTTTGAAAAAATGCTGAATGTTATTACCTGTGTGTTTCACATATTTGGAAGAGAAAGTGTGGCTGTATTTCTCTGAATTATTCTACGAATATTATAATCAAAGCAAAAGTTGATAAAATAAGGTCTAACTTTATACCCAGTGTTACACCCTACCTTCTCAGAACTTTGAGGGTAGTCCAAGACTCAAAATCACATTTACAAAAGGAATTTATCGAAAATCT
The DNA here is from genome assembly GCA_932527185.1 of Ecliptopera silaceata. NCBI lineage: Eukaryota > Metazoa > Arthropoda > Insecta > Lepidoptera > Geometridae > Ecliptopera > Ecliptopera silaceata. The sequence continues at coordinate 2,836,127 of OW052210.1, forward strand.
ATGAAATCCTAAAGTAATACAAGCAAGAACCTAAAAACCTTATGTAATTCAGCAGGTATTTCTGCATAAGCTTTTTTCAGGTATTTAAAGAAAACGTGCAATAAAAACATTATATTCATAGTATTATACTTTATAAGAACAATAATTTTCATTATTAAACATTTTTAACGATCTCTTCTTTGTCCACAGCTCCGACCATAAAAATGAGCAAAGAAGCCTTCCTAGAAACAGGAGAGACACTTTCCCTCAAATGTGCGGTTTTGAACCTAAACCCAGGGCATGAGGAGCCGGTGCTGCACTGGTACCGAGGGAACACCACCACATCGCTGGACGAAGCCAGAGGAGGAGTACTTATAGAAACAGACCATTTGACACTAACTAGTCATTTACAGGTAACCTTCTAATCTAAACTAATATTATAAAGAAGAAAGATTTGATTGTTTGTTTGCATCGCATAGGCTCCAAAACTACTGGACCGATTTCAAAAATTCTTTCACTGTTGTAAAGCTACATTATCTGCGCTGAACAAAGGCTATATTATAATGATATTTTTTATATAGACTACCCGTGCGAAGCCGGGGCGTACTACTACTATATGATATACCTACAAGATATTATACAATATACTGACCCGGCCGTAAAAAAACTTCACATAAACCATCTGCTAATTAATCCGAATAAAGCCTTACGGTATATCTTATAAAATGTAAGCGCAGATTTGGAGTACTGATTACCATACGTAATGATGACTTGAAGTCAACGCTAAATTTTTATAAGATAGGGGGTAAAAATTTGGTTTGGATAGGTAAGCCCGTTCTTGAGTTATAAAATAACAACGAAAAGTGGCATAATCATGATTTGAAATGAGTTAATGTTTAAATCCGAGAAAGTTTTCACACAAAATAATAATTCACCATAATATATTTATCATCTAACTCGGTTGCGATAATATCAGATATCCTGTGTGTGACTAGAGCACTTTACTCGAACATTAATCGACTTACTAAACACATTCATAACTCAATTTAGGTCATCCCAGCCCATTATCTGAACAACCTGACTCTTCACTAAAATAAAGCCTAGTTTCCTAAAACAATGACTTCTCGACCATTTATGTTTCACACGAAATTCAACTTTATGCCGTTGAGATACGGACGATTTTGCCATTCATGTGTAAAAACAAACCTGAAACTTTTACCTGACGTAGCAAAAACTACGTGAAAACCTGCAAAGCCTATTTTAAGTTATTCGTGCTACATTATAGATGTCGTAAATTCTCACAGAGATAGTAAGCATATTGAAGTGCTCAGGATTTTGAAGCTAGATTTTTAAAGATAACTGAAGTGTTTGGAAAATTTTAAAATTTTGAGGCAGTTAGATCATAGATAACTTCAATAGTTGTAATATGACATAACTTTTATAAATTAACGAGTATCTTACGTATACTGGAGTTGAGACCGCGTTTAGGTAAGCGTAGTGTAGGACGACCTCCGGCGAGATGGAGCGACGATCTGCGGAGTGTAGCTTGCAAACACAAGACAGCCGAAGACCGGGCTCAGTGGCGCGTCTTGAGAGAGACCTACGCCCAACAGTAGACTGATATAGATTGATAATGATGATGATGATGAACTTTTCGAGTTATTGTTGTGTCATTGTGTTGAATGAGAATAAAAGTGCCAAAGTTATATTCGAAATAAGTTTGAAGGTCCTTATTGTATGCCCAAGATACGCAACATGTGAAGAGATGAAAGAATGGATACACAGAACAAACATATTTTCCAACACACACATTTACCAAAACAGAAAAAACTTATATCACAAGATTTCATGATTACTTAATACACTTTTTAAATTATAAACACAAGAACAAAGTAAAATAGCTTCATTTTATAACAAAAGCTTCTAAAGTAGCCATTTACCTCAAACTGCTAATAAACTTTTGCTACGACATTTTTTATGTGATCCATTGTTGAGCCCCCGGCGACCCTCACGTTACTCTGTTAAGGTAGCGATGGCAACACTACGACTGTCACGTTTTTAGTCTGTGGAGGTAGCGACGGCAACACAGCGACTTTCACGTTTTTAGTCTGTGGAGGTAGCGACGGCAACACAGCGACTTTCCCATTTTTAGTCTGTGGGGGTAGCGATGGCAACTTAAGAAAAAAAAAACTGGCAAAGTGGAAGGGTTTAATATTCACACTATTTTTGAACGAAGTTCCTTATCGCGAGTTGCGAAAGGGGGCTAGACGGAAAAAATTAAGACCAAAAGTTGTAACGACACTTTTTGCTATAGTTGTAAGCCCACAACTTTGCTTACAACTTTGCCTAGAATTGTGGCTTAATATGCTTTAAAAATACTCGTGTAAATCCCACAATGACATGTTGGTAACAATAGTCGTAATTTATTGCGAAATTTGTTTTATTTAATGCTGATTTTAAATAATAATCAGTGCATTAAACTACCCTTCTGTAATTTTCCCGCGCACTGCGTTTTAATAATCATTTATTTTCCGTGAATTGGAGCATTGGAAATTAATAGCATACTTAATGAACAATTATAATAATAAAATATCTGGTATTTTACATTTTTCACGTTCTGAAATGAGTTCTTTACCTATACGACCGATGTAGCGCGGTGGGCGAAGGTCCGCCTGCGACGCGGAAGGTTGCGGGTTCAATTTCCGCATTGGGATAAATGTTTGTACGATCTGCAAATATTTATTCCGGGTGTTATGGGTATTTCATAGATATCTATATATGTAATGTATTGTATTAAGTGTGTCAGTCTTTTAGTACTCATTACACAAGCTTTTTTTTCTCATTTATCAAAATGTTATGTCAAATCTAATCTAGAATATCTATGGTTTGTCTCTTAACACATTCTTTTAAACCGGAATTTAGGCAAAAATAAAGTAACTCCGTGATATACCGACCAACATACAATAATTTATTTTCTGCAGGTTGCCAGACTGAAGATGGATGATGCAGGGAACTATACGTGCACGTTGGAAGCACCAATCAGCATGCGAGCCGTGGCAAGAGTTCACGTTTTACAAGGTTGGTATAACGTACTTTAGCTTTAGACTCTGCCATATTTTGCCCATATTTGTTTCATATTTTACCAGTTTTGGGTCTGTACCTCTACCATGAGTTGTCACAGTAAAATCGCCTGACTTTACTACAGTAGTTACGTAAATTTTAGTATTACGAATTTTAGTACCCAACTATCCGCTAGAGGCGCTGTACAATTCTTCATACGTTTTTTAATCACACGCTTGCGAGTATAGTATATATATTATAGTAAAAACTCATGGTAGAGCTACTGTATAGACATCCCACGAGTGCATTTTTGATGGATATTGACAGAGGCATTTTCTATAATATGTTCGTAAAGTTTAACTTTTCTTCTCAAGTACTTACTTATATAACTTTATTTTTTGAAATTATTATTCTAAGTCAATTGGGTCTTGTAAATAATGAAACCCACATGGGTTTTATATATTTTAATAAGTTTAGTTTATGTTTATTTTGGAATTAAAACAAGGCAGTTATTTTATATATATAGTTATATATTCATTAGTTTATATATATACTAATAGTATGTACTTATGTACGTTTGTGGCAACATAACCTAATAAAAATCAATGGTATAGTGGACACACGCTATCCGGAAATACCGGATGTGATATAACCGGATGTAGCGTAGTTTATTGTATCCTATTCCCGATACTGTCATATTTACTGTGACCTCCTTTAACAAGCTTTTATTTGACGTAGTTTGTTTTTAAATCAGAACAGACCTACTGTCCCACCGCTGGGCAAAGGTCTCCCCCAAAGCCTTCCACTTATCCCGGTCTTTGGCGACACTCCACAATCCACAAAACAGAAAATTATAACAAATTTTCCGGATATTTTATACAGAGCTATCAAAATCATGGGGATTATGGGACTAAAGGTTTCATAATCTTCATGATGGGGATCATTCAATGGGGATTGTGAAACCAACCCGCTATCAGGCCTAAGCTTAGCAAAGTCTGTACTATGGGAACTAAATATAGATAGGAATCAAACCCAGTACGTAATATAGAATACATAGGCTACACAGCTAATACCAATTAAATCTAAAGTTCATAATATGATGTTATAATGTGTTCTATCAATAGATATAAAAGTTTTTTTAATTTAAACACAATAAACTTATTTTTTTTATCATTATTTAAATAGTAGATAGTTTTGATATACTCATTACCTACGTAATTTTCTTTGTGAAACAAACATTTATTTATCTTAGTTTTTTAATGTTTTTTTATTATCAAACATAATTAAATATTACTATGCAACACGCACTGCGAAAGAGAACAGTAAATCTATGCTTGTCATCATTATTAATATTATAATATTCTATCACCACGAGATAAACTTATGAGAGATGTGATGAAAAAAAATAATCTTATCTAAAAAAATGTTTTTTTCTAGGTTCCAGCTTAGCAGAACTACAAAGCGGGGAGAAGACCACGTCCAGCTATCTCAATCTACTTTTAACATCCTTGTTACTAGTCGTAGGAAGCTGGTTCTGGGATGTAAGATGACCTAACTAGGGCGTACAAGATCCTTAATAAAGCCCCAATACCGTCCAAGGATCTTCTTAGGACCATTAGTAAGATGTACATACATTTTGTACAAATAAAATAAAGAATAACATAATCATGTCTTCTGATATAAATAACACGATATCTCTTCATATCACAAGCACCTTAGTTTATTAAATATGTTTTTTTTTTTCTATAATATTTATTTTTTATTATAAAATATAGGCACGCACTGCGAAAGAGAACAGAAAATCTATGCTTTTTATCCAAATAACAAGTGTTTTTTTACATGTAATTAATGTTGCCAACTCAAAAGCAGTGCTTCCCGTTTAGTAGAGATAAATGATTTTGAAAATATTCACAAGTAAATAATCGTAATCTAAGTACATAGATATGCCAAAATAAATTGTACAACTACTTTCTAGTCAAACTCCTTGTAGATTTAACTGTTGCAAATCTGTATTTATAAAGTAGTGAAATTCTGTAAAAACTTTCATCTTATTGCACATACGTGTAAATACTAACATTGTTTTAATAATTATACTTATGTTTCGCACTGGTATAGACCTAAAATCTGTTGATTATTTATTGTACCTACATTATAATTACCTACCTACTGTATATTCTAGAAAAAACTTGAGAGGTGTCAATGGATAACCGGATGGAACGAAGTTCTTAGTTTAATAACTGGCTTGTTTTCTATGTGAGACAGAAGCACGCGCACGCCGCACAGCCTACAACTATTGTAAAAAAAGATAAGACTAAATGTGGTTACGACACGTTACAACTTTTGGTTTTATTTTTTTCCATCTAGCGCCCTTCTTTTTTTTCCATCCAGCCCTTTTGTTTTTTAAATGCAATATATTTCTGGAATATTTTCTGATTCCGTATATTAACATATATTGTTTTCAATTAACAAAAAGGTTATATAAATCAGATTTATTTGACTGAAAATTAACTTGTATAATTAAAATCACAGTAGAATACAAATATCAAACTATTGAAAATGTAACATATCTCTTACTTAATTCTTCAGAGTTTATTTAATAAGAGTTATTGTAAATAACATTGTAACACCATGTTTTAAACATATTGGTGTTTTTGTTAAATATTTATTTGAAAACTGCACTGCGAATAAGAAGTTATTAATTTCTTAAAACAAACATATTATGTAGTATACAAACGTACAGACTTAAAAAATACAATGAACTCCTCTTCGCAGTGCAGTCAAAGTTATGTAAAAACAAATATTTAACAATCATATTATTATTATTATGCAATATTGTGATAATTATAAGGTTTTATAATAAAACAATTACAAAATAATATTTTTTTATTTCTCCAATCTGTTTTACCAAAAAGAAAATGGTGTTTTGCCGTTTAATAAAGTTCCGAATAAAATTGTGTTAATTCGCCTGAGTATTTTTGCCTTAGTGAGAATTTTATGAAGTAAATATTTCAAACGCTCCATTTCAGCGCTGCTTTTTGTTCAAAAGGTGTAATTCGGGGGCGAGTTTCTTCGTGAAAAAACAAAATAGAATTTTTGGCGTCAAAAGAATTTATGAGCAATTTTTCTATTGACACGGATGTTCACAATAACATTTTCATACGACTTCACGCAAAATGTAAGTCATATGTCATGTCATTGTGTGAAACAAAATAAAATACATTTAAGTACTTACTGAAAATATTTTTACACATCGTAAAAAACTAGGTATTATTCTAGGACTGTATACATCATAAAAAACATTTTACCGCAATTTCATAGTGTTTCGATGAACCTTTGACTTGCCAAAAATATGAAATCCTACTATTTAGTATTATTTACTGAGCTGTGGCGCCTGTCAAGATAGCAAACATTTTGTAAATACAAAAAAAACTTGAGAGGTGTCAAGGGACACCCGGATGGAACGAAGTTCTTAATTTAATAACTGGCTTGCTTTCTATGAGAGAGAGGGACAGACTGAGAAACACATGCACGCCGCACGGCTTACAACTACAGCAAAAAGTGTCGTTACAACTTTTGGTCTTAATTTTTTCCGTCTATCCAAATCGCAACGCGGGATAAGGAACTTCGTTCCAAAAATTAAAATGAAGAGTCAATCTCAAAGTCAAAGTCAAAACTACTTTATTCAGTAAAATCACAAGGATCATTTAGAATCGTCTTACATACTAGGTGATTCTAGGTGCCAGTTCCACGCCAGAAGAACGGGCAAGAAACTTACGGCCTGGTTCCTACCGTTTTTTTATGTGATCCTTCTTACAAAGATCCTTCGATCCTTCTATCAAACCTAGTATAGTACCAAATGAAAACCTTTGACGTAAAGTGTCAGGTGGAGCTGAATAAGGGTCTATTTCAATCACTCAAGTGAAGGGCACCTGTCGTTACCCTTCAACAACTTCCTCGAGAAATTTCGACAGAATTAAATAGAAAAATATACGTAGAGTAGCTACCGAAATAAAAATTAAAAAAAAAGGCGTCACATGTCAGTTGGTAGTAGCTCTGTCTTCCATGATGTCGTGGGTTCAATTCCCACCCAGAGCAAATGTTTGTGTGAACATAAATATTTGTTCTGTGTCTGGTTGTTACTAAGTATTTACAAAAAAAATGTTTGTAAGTATTCTATCAGCAATCTAGTTCCTATAGTACAAGCTTTGCTTAGTTTGAGACTAGACTGTTATGTGTGGAATGTCCGTAAATATTTATTATTATTATTTAAAAGAGAACCTTATTTTTTGAAGTCTTTTGAAAAAATAAGAAAACACTATTTTATACTTATAACGGCCAGTTTCTGGAAACCTAAATCACGATTGATCCGAGTTTGACACATAATAAGTAATTGTTTGATTTTTTCGTTGATCATCGTTCGAGAAACCGGCCGTAAGTTATTTAAGTTTTCTACCTAGTTATCAGGTTTCACAGAGCTTGTATATGATTCGTGCTTATATTCCAGTAACTGAATTAAAATGTAGGTTATATATTCCGTTTTCAGCAGAAATTCAGTATTCGTTTAAATATCATTTCCTCCAAACCTTCTATCGCGAAATCCAGACATGAATTATGCAAAGCCGTCTCAAATGTTTTAAATTTTATTTTAAAACTTTTGTTTTGATATTTGTTGAGGTTAATACTCGTCGTCGACAGGTGTCACAGTTCAGTTGGTAGTAGCTCTGGCTTCCATGCTGTGGGTCGTGAGGTCGATCCTCACCGAGAGCTAATGTGTGTGTGATGAACGAACATAAATATAGTGCAAAGCAATCTAGTTCCCAAAGTACAAGGTTTGCTTAGTTTGGGACTAGAGTCTGATGTGTGAATTTTCTATGAATATTTATTTATTTATATAAAGGGTGGATTTTGAAAAGGGCTGTTCTGACAAAATACCACGAGAATTAAAAAAATCTCGTAAATTCTCTATGACCTGATTCCTTATTACTACTGCAAAAATTACTGCATACTTAGTTTTTTCATCAATCTTTTAGTACTTATATACATTTTAAACACAAAAGTACTAAATTCTTAAAAAAAAATGTTACCAAAAAAACAACAACATTGAAAACAAATTTATTTCTAGGAAAATAGGTAAATAGAGCCGTTTAGCAGAGACAGGCGGAAGCAAAGTGAGTTTTAAGGCTTTTTGGCGGCGTTCCAGCCTTCAGAGCCTGAGCACTTAATTTATGAAGCGAAATACCGCAATATTCTTAATTTGCATACTGATGCATTCGCTGTTAATTAGTGTTTTTAATCATTATTATTTTTACTATGAATTAAAGATGGTAGTAGCTTGATAATATAATTTATAAAATACATGTTGGTATTGAGCTATGGATCAAAATGAAATCAATCCTTCCTACTAATTCTAAATGCAAAAGTTTGTATGGATGGATGAGTGAATGTATGATAATTACTGATTCATTTTTTCATGAAAAACTACTACGGAATGGATTTTAATGAAACTTTTTAATAATATAGTTAAGGTTATTGATAATTTATTTCTCAGAAGAAAATTATATTCACATATTGAGAAATATTAAAACTTACAATACATAATAGTTCGTAACATCTAAACAATTTATTTTATTTTATACACTTATACGCTAGTATAAAAAAAAGTGTTACAACGATTACAATAATATACACTGGCCTGCAAAAGTAAGTATCACACTTTTTAAATTGCTATAACTTATGAAGTAAACAAGATATACTTTGATCGCAACCCACTTGAGCACGCCTGGGACGAGCTAGGAAGGCTATTCAGAAGCCGCAGACCACCACTTACCATCCTCAGGGCACCAAAACAGGCCCTGATAGAAGAGAATGGGTCCCCAAAATCAGCTCCAAAACCTCGTTTTCAGTATGCCAAACCGGCTTGAAGCTCTAATCAGAGCCCGAGAAGGTAATACGAATGAAATAACATGTAAAACATACTTAGAAAATGTTAGATGAGTTTTTAGACACTAAGCTAAAAATGTTTTTTTTATTGTTTATCATTTTTTTAAGTTAAAAATGTTACTCATGTATGCTTAAAAGAAAGCTGATGAAATTTGCTATAAAACATTTTTTATTTGAAATCTCTAAATTCTATAGTTTAGAAGAAAAATAAATTCTAAAAGTGTGATACTTAGTTTTGTAGTCCAGTGTAGTTGATGGCAAAGCAGTGTCTAGTCTGGCTAATCTTTCCAACACGATGCTACAACAAAATACAGTTGTAGCATCGACACGATAAGAAGTTGGTGGTGTCGAATACGACACTGTTTCGATACGATTGTCACATTTATTCACGCTCAGCCCCACTCAAGTTTTCACCCATTGTGTAAGCCTATATACACGTAAAAGGAATCAGTGTCAGACAGAATAACTCAAAGCCACAGTCTCGCAACGCAAACAATTTATAAGTAGCCGGAAAATGGAAAACATTACCTGCCGTCTGTTTTTCCAATCTCGATGAAACGGCGGTATAATTCACCGCATCTACATAACTTGTTTCCTTCGTTTTTCCTTGAAGGGCTTCTAGACGTATGGCAGCACCCATAGTCAGACAACACTGTTCAAGATTCAGTAAAGATTTTCAAGCTGCAGGTTTAACCTAAAAATGCCAATGAATACGACCCGTATTCACTATTGTATCTTTGGATCAGACAGAACTGCTGCTTTCATGGGAAGTTGCCGCGGTTCTGTTTCCTCTATTGAATGGTGAAAACTTAACTTATAGAATAGAATAGAATAAAAGTTGATCAGTTACGTCTGCTCTATTAATGGGGCAACTGAATGGTGCTAATGTAAGTACATATTTACACAAGAGGTATCTTGTCTAGAAAATGTTGTTAATATTCGAGATCTGACTGTTAACGTCACGTCTAGAAGCCCCAACAGAATTGAGAATTTTCTAGGTTCTGAGTAAATGTGCTACTTTGATTGCGTTGTCACAGTGAAGCGAACAGTTAGTATGGAGTATAGATACATTGCATTGACTCACTTATTATATGTATATTACGTTGACTAACGTTGATTATTTTCTGACTGAGTAAGTTTTTCAGTAAAATCATGTGCTCACATGGTTTTTTTAATGTTGCCAGCTGTATATTTTATTTATATTGGAAAATAGTTTTTTTTTTCTTTTGAATTCTGATTATATAACTTGCAACAGGTCTGCAACAAGCTTAAATTATTACTACTTTCGCTGGAATGTTGTTTTTTTTGTTTTCACCAGCCACAGCCAAAATTAGAAGTTTTTAGTATGATAAGAAAAAAATCATGGCCATTTTGTCCAACGTCAAGTATTCTTGAACAAAAAAATGCATGTAAATAGTAGATACCTAATGAAAAATATTGCTAACACATTTTTTGTGTAAACACACAATTTCACATAATTAAGACCCAAACCCAAAATAATCATACATTTCTGTTATCACACAAAACAGTTCTGTATAAATAAATCTACATTGTACAATCTGGAGATTGAATATGAATTTGAAAATTATTTTTATGGTGGTATAATTGCTAGTGTACCGAATGGTAATCCTACAGTTATTATTGACTAGTTGGTGCTCGTGACTTTGTGTTATTATCGTTATATTTTAGACAATATCTTTATAAGTTATAGCCTATGTATGGAAGCTATATTATTACAAAGTTAAATTAAACGTTAAAATCTATTCAGTAGTTTTTGAAAGAGTACAGAAAGCTGAGACACCTTACCTCAAAGAAAATCCTTCAGTTTTTAACAGCTGAAGTGATGCAGTTGAGGTTAAAGTGAAGAAATATGAACGCCCAAAGGCCCGAGCACGAAAAATGTGACAATCGCAAACGCATCAAAACGATGATTCTTCTTCTAGACTCTGGTCGCGACGAACTGGCGCCTAGAATCATCTAGTATGTAAGACGTTTCAAAGTGATCCTTGTGATTTTATTGAATAAATGCAATTGAAGTTTGAAGTTTGATGTCGTATTCGAGTGATACCACGCGTTGACGCTAGCTACTGCCGAACGTAGCAGCGTCACCGCGTAGCGTGTTGAATGTGCTAACGATACGATACGTTTACGATTGTCACATTTATTTGCGCTCAATCTTCTGTACTGGGATTACTCTCCACATAATATTACTGTAAACTTACACTTACTTACATATATATATAACTTACACATTGAAATCCTACTAACGGCCGGTTTCTGGAAACCCAAATCACGATTGATCCGAGTTTGACACATAGTAATTATTAGATTTTTTCGTTGATCATCGTTCGAGAAACCGGCCGTAAAAGTCGAGAAAGTTTGTGCGTATGTGATATTGTGATCGCCGCCAGTGTTAATAGTGATAAGTGGCCATAGTGATAAGTGATAACAGAAATGTAGGCTAGCTAGGTCGTGGTGACAGTAAAAAAACACACATACGTACAAACTTTCGTGTATATATTAGTAGGATTTCAATGTGTAAGTGTACAGTAATATATGTGGAGTGAACCAACGCCTACTTGCGTGACATACAGCACGCGAAGTGTATTTTTTCGTGCAAATGTAGCACGCGAAGGTCGAAACAAAAGTATTTGAGTAACTGGTTTTGTCTTTTTATTTTTAAGATTAACTAAAAATGAGTTTTTTGTCCTACAATGTAAAATGACTTCGAACAAATAGTAGGAGAAAGTTGGAGTTGGAACTTTGTTAGAAACAATATGGTCTAACGAATAAATAATCATGAAAACCCTTTAACTACTATGTACTATTCTTTATTGTACACAAAACATCTAAAGATAAAAAAACTTAAACATAAAACATGTATAGATAGGCGAGCTTAACCCTAAAAAGAGTTCTCTTCCAGAAATAAACAAACAAACAAACAAACCTTGAAATGAAAAAGGGCAAACGAGATGTATTCTATATGTATTCATAAATATATAAAATGAGACATTATTGTTATTTCAATCTTTCCACAATAAAATACCCTGTAGAGCATTTTTTAGTTTAGCATAACATAGCGTTGTTGAAATGTCCATGAATATTTATTTATTAAAAAGCTTTCTATTTAAAATACAGCCATCAAATTGTTCTAAGAAAGTCTTCAATATCAGCCAGAATCTTGAGCACGTGAGAACATACGCCCATATCTCAATTGATTATTCATGAGCCATCTGCCATCTTATAACTACACTTGAGGATAAAAACATTGGATGAGGTGTTTTTTTTTATTTTTTTTATATGTGTCCCACTGCAGGGCAATGGTCTCTTCCAATTCTTTCTACTCATCTCGATGTCCTGCGATATCCACCATTAAATCGCGTACGAACCGAAATCAGGATCAACCTCATGTTTTGAGGCATCCAAAAAGACAAAATTTATAAAAATAGCATTACTTAGTATTAATCAAATAAAATAATGGACATAATAAATAAATAAATATTGACGAACATTTCACACATCGCGCTCTAAAGCCGAACCAGGTCCTTCTTCTTGCCCGTATTTCTAAGCTCTAGTCGCGTGGAACTGGCGCCTAGTAGGTATACAACGATTCTAAATGATCTTTGTGATTTTACAGCTATATAAAGCTTAATTGATTTTGATTTTGTCATCGACAGAGGTTACCTACCACTTCTTTTGTCCCTCAAAAAGTAACATTTACACATAATTTTTGACTGTTATATAAACGCAAAAATGCTTTTTCATAATAGAGAACGAACTCACAACCCAAAATAATCATCATCATCGGTCCACTGGACGTAGGTCTCTTCCAAGACGCGCCAGTGAGCCCGGTCTTCGGCTCTTCTCAGCCAAGGTCAGTTGGGATGGGCAGCCTTCCGTAATCCGGAGATTCTTCGCAGCCCTGTTCCGCTATTTATATAACCGCAAAATAATACCACATCTGTAAATTTAATAGCTTCTTGAGCCACATCGCACACGAAATACAAATTACGTGACGTTACAGCATCTTTCACGTTTCTACGTTTGACTTCGCAATTATCGTTTTAACAAACGTGTTCGTAGAATTTAGACTATTCATTTGTTTAACTTAACTACAACGGTATGTTCAACTATTTAACCGTTTATGACTTAATTTGAAAATAGTTCTGTTTAAGTCAGAGTATTATCTTGATATACTTAGTTCAATAAAGAAATAAAATTGATCTTAAATGAAAGTCAGTTATTGTATTAAATAAACTAGCGAATTTAAAGTAACAATACATAACCAAAAAATTTAAAATTAAGCGTAGGTACGTTTGGTTCTATGTCATTATAATATGAAAGAAAGAATCACAAATATTATTATCTTTAGTTCGATATAAAAAAATATGGCAACATTTGTGTTCACTCCGTTTTTATTTACTATCTGAACAATACAAAATAAATTAAAGTACATTGTGCCTTACAGCTTTGAAGCTAAAAAAATCTTTTTGATAACACATTTTTAAAAGGCCCAAAGGGATACCTTACAAAGGAATGTTATTTCCAAAGAATCACAATAACATCAAGGTTTAGATCCTAAATTATATTTAAAAGGTTTTTAAAAAAATATATAATGTAAACTGCCAGCTCATTATTAGGGTTCCGTGAGTTCAAATCAAACATAAAAAACTAATCGAACCATAAAATTGTCTGATTTTACATCTCAAGTCGTGTTTTGTTAGCTAATTTGGTAGAAAATGGTAGGATATTACAAATTACAATAGAAACTTCAAAGATTTCTGATTTTCCAAACCGGTCTTGAATGGTCGAGTTTGTGAAAAGAATCAGAATCAATTTAACACCAATTAGGCCCTCCTAAAACTATATCTGAAAAACTTTTTAACGATTGGAAATCGTTCAAAAGTAAGTTAGTAAGGCACAGAAAAGGAATAGTTCTTTTTACAGAATATACACTCATATGCTGCTGCTGCTGCAGGTTTATTGTAATTAATAACTTATTATAAAATTATGAAATAATTTGTGCCGATTTTTGCCCTATTAGTGTGGGATAAGGGCAGGAGAATGATATGTCGACCGATGTGGCGCGGCGGGCCAATGTTCGCCTGCGACGTGGAGGTTGCGGGTTCGATTCCCGCCTTGGGATAAATGTTTGTACGATCTGCAAATATTTATTCCGGGTGGTCTGGGTATTTTATATGTATAATAAACAATATCTATCTGTAATATAGTAATGTGTTGTATTAAGTATGTCAGTCTTCTTGTACCCATAACACAAGCTGATTAGCTTGGGGCTAGATGATGTTGTGTGGATTATCCAGCATTATTTATTTATATCAAGTAATTGTTTAAGCCTATTTCAATCTTATCATAAATTACTAAGTATAAAACGTCTACCTTTCTATCTTGCCAAAATATCTTGCCACTTTCAAATGAACACTCTTGAACATCGCCAAAAACATCCCCCTTATAAGATTGTTCACTTAACTTGCCTATTTATTTGAGAACGGCGAAAGTGGCTGAAACACTTATCCTAGAGTAATAAATAATGAGGACCAGCCTACTTACAAAATAGACGTGAGAAAGTATAAAGGCTATCCAATTCCTTCTCTGTCGTGGCGGTAAGGCTCTGGAATGATCTGCCGCTGAATATCAAACAAACGGACTCCAGAGAGTCCTTCAAAAGATTGGTTCGTGAGCACTTCCTAAAGAAGTTATATTAAGTTCCCTTTTCCTTAACATTCTGGATTATGATACGGATTTATATTTATGTTTATATATTTATATGGGTAAATGAATGTAGGTATATCATTATGTATTAGGTATGTCATTTATATTTATGTATATATTTGTTAGGTATTTATTTAACAGATAGAATATTAGTTTAATATGTAAAATATTTTGTGTAATTTATTTATTTTTATGTATTCTTAGGTATTTTATTTTGATTGTAGTAGGATTAGGTATTATATTTAGGTAAGTACATCTTGGTTTTTTTTCTATATAACACGCCTCACCATCTTTCTGCACATCCAGGAAGACTGGCAGACAATGCTCTTAGCATTAAGTCCTCCTAGCACTAAGCTTTGTGTGAAATTTTAAAATAAATAAATAAATAAAGGCAACGATCCACTAAACCCACACGGCGTAAGCGTAGGACTGCAGGCAGAATGTTCTTTTTGTACCGAAAACTCCCGTGAGTTTGTACTATAGATCTTGTATTGTATTGTATTGTATTCATACATTATAGAATAGAATAGAAACACTTTATTTCAGATATAAAACTTAATGCTAAATATTTAACATTATTACACGTAAAAAATACCTGAAATTGGTCATTACTCAACTTGTGCTGGTGGAGAACCATTGGGCTCTACACCAGCACATCTTAGTGTCGTTATATATATTTTCAAAAAATCGCACAATATCTTCATAAATTATTAGCTTAGGTGTTATTTTGATGTATAAACCACATTATTATCATTATGGATGTCTTTACAAGGTGTTTACCTTATCAAGTATTTAATAAATTGTATGAATGTTACCTACATACTTATTGCATTTTACACATGAATGAGAAAATCTGTGATTTAAAAACTTTTCACAAATTATATTTTAAACAAAAATAGAAAAATTGTAAGGAATCAAGATCAGAATACATAATTATGACCAAGTATCTTATATCTTACTAGCTGACCCGTGCCCACTTCGTTGGGCATAATTCGACCATTTTTTTCTCCGATTCACCTTGCAAAACAGACAATCACGTAAAAGCCTTTTTATTTTTCGGTTTTTTATATAACCTATGACACTCAGCAATAATGTGGCTTTCTATTAGTGAAAGAATTTTTAAAATCGGTTCAGTAGATCCTGAGATTACCCTTTACAATTTAACAAATATACAAACACACAAACTTTACCTCTTTATAATATTAGTATAGATAGGTATAATTTATTGTATATCCAGGCTTAGTTTTACTTTACCTACCGTAATAACAATAACAAGAAAATAGTTTGTGCATGTTTTGGTTTAGAAGAAGTCGTACTTTAAGAAATAGGATGGAGGTAAGAAAGAGTAAGTGAAAATTACTCTGGAAAGATGGCGCACTGTTCCTTTATTTTTCCTTTAGTGCGATAAAATTATACAGATTTGTACTAGTTTCTACCAACCGTAGTATTTTAAAGAAAAATATAAGTAAATATTTGAGTACATACAAGCTTATGCCCGCGAATAGTACTATCTTAGTATCGTTATATTTTAGAAAATCGCACAATATCGACGCGTGACCCGAGGGCTGGTGAGTATCTGGCCCAACGTATCAGCATTGCTATTCAGCGCGGCAATGCAGCCAGTGTCTTGGGTACGCTTCCGATTGGTACTGATTTGGATCAGTTGAACTATCTATAGATCGTTTGCAACGGTCTGTAGATAGCTCAGCTGTTTCTTATGTATTTTATATGACTATGTACATTTTGTAAATACTGTATAGTCGTAAGTTTGTTTGTGAATAAAGTTATTTCGCACAATTATCTTTAGTCTATGTGTTATTCTGATGTATAAACTACATTATTGTAAAGTTTGATTGATCTATTCAGTAGTATTTGCGTGAAAGAGGAACAAACATTCATCCATCCAAACTTTCGCGTTTATAATATTAGTAGGATAGGTACATACAAGGCGTCAAAACGCAGTTGGTATTAGCATACTGTAGGTTGTAGGTTCGATCTTATCCAAGACTTATTTTTATGGCAAACATTGATATTTCTTCTTTATATTGGTTGTTTATGGTTCCGTACCCAAAGGGTAAAAAGGGACCCTATTACTGAGACTTCGCTGTCCGTTTGTCTGTCACCAGGCGTCTGTATCTCATGAACCGTGTTAGTTAAGTACATATTTTTTTCTTTCGCTAAATTAACGAATAAAAACTATATTATGCAAAGATAACTTTCTGTTAGAAGTTATATTCAGCAGTACCCCAAGTACGAGTTTGTGCACACACGGATCGCAGAGACGCAATCGCCGAGCGCCTCCAATTTTGTATGGAAATCCAAGCTTCTCAAGAAATCTGCTAGGGGCGCTGCTTGGATCTCCATACAAGATCAGTGGCGCTTGGCGATTGCGTCTCTACGATCCGAGTGTGCACAAACTCGTACCTGGGGTACTGTTGATATCTTTTCCACTATATGTAGTTCCTTTTAAAAATTCAATAACCTACTTGAAACGATAATTAAATTTCCATTGAAACTATACATATAAACTTATGGTGCATTCCGTACTATCACTGCACTCCACCTTGTTATTATTATTAAACCAATAGGTACCAATAAGTATTAACGAGTAAATAATCTATTTATTTTTGCTCGACAAAAATACATTGGTAATTAGTATTGGTACTGTAATGGCTTAAGGCGACGGGTAGGGTGAAATTTTTCATAATAAATAAAAATGTCAATAACTTCCAACTTTATTATTTATTTATTATATCTACACACACGTTAAACTTGTAACACGGCATAGTTTTTGCCGCAGTGATTAAATTCTAGATAGTCAGCGTGGCAACGTCGCATTTTCAACTTCAGTAAGAATGCTGAAAACGACGGAAATCTGTTTTTAGAAATAAAACTAATAACAATTTATTTTCTGAAAAACAAGAACAAAACCGACTTAAATTGTGAAAACATTATTTAGTTTCAATTTCAGATTCGGATCAGTAGAACTATCTTTAGAACATTTGCCGTAGCTCAACTTATGTATCTTATGTATTTTATATATATCTACATACATACTTACTTACCTATGTACATTTTGTAAATACTGTAAAAGTCGTAAGTTTGTGAATAAAGTGTATCAAATTTTTATATTAATTATATTACAAACTATATTATGCAGATTACAATAACATTTCCAATTAGCGATTCCGGCTGATTAAAAAGTTATCAGCTCTTGCTGCATTTTTAATTTTTGTTCATCAACCCTCATCCCCCGACATCCCCTGTCTAATAAACGGAACTTGTTTTAATCAAGACTCGGAGACAACTTTTAGATGTGGTATGCAGATGCTACCTACTTTGTGTTTACTAGAAGTGATATGTTATTTTTGGGAAAATGTAGTCTTCAAACATTTATTCAAAATGTACATTTACATATAAAATACATAAGAAACAGCTGAGCTATCTACAGACCGTTGCAAACGATCTATAGATAGTTCAACTGATCCAAATCAGTACCAATCGGAAGCGAAAAATACTGTATAGTCGTAAGTTTGTTTGTGAATAAAGTTAGTTATTTATTCAATAAAATCACAAGGATCACTTTGAAACGTCATACTAAATGATTCTAGGCGCCACTTCATCGCGACTAGAGTCTAAAAGAACTGGCAAGAAACTAGACCTGGATCCTAGCGTTTTTTTTTATATGATCCTTCTTACAATTGTTTGATAAAAGATTAGTACCTATACCTACAAGTAGGTTTATTTTTTAAAAATACGAAAGACCGTTATTTTAACCTTTCCTCAAGGATAAGTCAGGCTGTAGATGATGATGATGATGAATTTAAATATTTTTGTTCACTAAATATCATAAACAAAATCACATTGGTGTATACGAAAACTAAATAATAAATATATTTTCATACATAATCTTAAAAAATTGAGCTAATATTGAATGTATTTTGAATGTAGGTACTCTATGCCAAATAGTTATATTTATAGTTATAAATATAACTATTTGGCATAGAGTATTTATAGTTATAAATATAACTATTTGGCATAGAGTACCTACATTCATTTTTGAACTACGGATTTAATTGATAGGTTGGAAAAAAAAAATATTTTCCTTTACAAAACTTTCGAGTTCTTCGATCTAACTTTACTAGAATCAAGTAGAATACAAGTTAGACTACGACCTTTGTTCTAAGTGTCTAACTTATCACGTATTTGTCTAAAACACTTCCAGCGTTATTCGCTCATCCTCGGTAACTTCCTAGAACGAGGAACTTTGGTCTTGAAAGTTAAAAGGAATTTTAAGAGGTTGTCGTCAGTGCTTGTACAAGCACGTACTTAAGCAGCATTTACACTCTCATAAGTACAGTGGTAAGTAAACTGGTAGATTCGTATTGCGCAACAACGAAACCGCGATGATGTTGCATCGTACAGTGTAACTCTAGCGTGCTGCCACTGTACTTTTATGTGTGTAAATGCTGCTTGAGCGTGTAAGGATTCAAGTCTGTTTATTGAAATAGATAATGCTCTGTGAAGTGCAGGTATAAAGTAACTTAGTGGTTTTCGCTTACCGGAAGTATTATTTTGTTAATGAAAAATAACATAATCTAGTATTTTAAAATACTAGTTGTATAATAAAGTCAAGCAATTCCTCATCCTTTTGACCTAATAAAGTGTCAAAATATCTATGTAAGTTGATTATTATTGAGATTAAAGTAATTATGTCTGTAATCATTTTCTGTTTTAAAAGAAATATCCAAAAAAAATTAACACAATACAATTTTTCCAATTTTTTTATTAGTCATGTACAAAGCAGTAAAATACTATCCCCCTATCTTATAAAAAGTTAGCGTTGACTTTATGTCATCATTACGTATGGTAATCAATACTTCAAGTCTGCGCTAACTTTTTATAAGATAGACTGTATGACTAGATTGATTATTATCTACTTACAAACTAACAGTAATATGTAAAAATTAAGTATTGTTATTTATAATTTTTAGTTACACAAATATTACGCAAAAAGTATATGTAAACGGAGGTCGGAATAGTTTAAAATATTTATTATTAACAACCTATATTTTCAAAAATATATATCATCAACTTTGTTTCAATTTCTCCCTAACACACAACTTTGAAATAACTTTCTTAATTCCCATCACTGTAACAATCAAACTAATAAGTATACAAGCTAATAAATCTAAATACATCTTCTGGTACCAGGGGACCATAAAACCGGGTGAGCGTCGATGGTGCGAGCCACCCGTCATGATGACGTGTTCTGTCCAATGCACCAGCTCAGTACCAGGGGATACAGGACGGTGGTGGTAGATCAGAGACAGCTCTTTCGCTCTTTGACGATATCTGAAAGTAAATAAATAAATAATGCTGGACAATCCACACAACATCATCTAGCCCCAAGCTAAGCAGAGCTTGTGTTATGGGTACTAGATGACTGACATACATAGATAGATGTTTTTTATTATACATATAAAATACCCAGAACACCCAGAATAAATATTTGCAGATCGTACAAACATTTATTCCAAGGCGGGAATCGAACCCGCAACCTTCCGCGTCGCAGGCGGACCTTCGCCCGCCGCGCCACATCGGTCGTCTAAATCGTCGGAAAGAGTCATTCATCATTCCCCTGCCCTTATCCCACATTAAGTGGGGTCGGAACAACTTATTTTTTTCTTCCACTCTTATCATTCCTCAACTCTTGAATCCTTTCACATTCATATCCTCTTTCACACAATCCAGCTACTTCTCAACTCTTTTACGGCCTTCCTCTACTTGCATAAAAATAATGACAAAAAATTTACATTCTCATCTTAATAGTTTCTTTTATTAAAGCTGCATCAAGCTTGTTGTAATTTGAAAGACATGTCATTGCAACGATTGAAGAAATATGTGTTGACTGCGGAAGGTGAATCTCGAATAAATGTGACGATTGTAAACGTAGCTTAAGTATTTAAAATACACTGCGCGTTGACGCTACAAAGTCTCACAGGCAAGCTGCTATTGACGCGCAGTGTGATTCGGATACGCTGGCGCTTTCGTACGGTTTCGATTGTCACATTTATTCGTGCTCATCTCTCTGTTTAGTATTTTGTTTTCTGTCTCAAAACTGTAGAAATATAAGAACTCAGCATATACAAATAACTAATATTAATAGCTTAGCAAAAATAATTCCTTCTTCTATGCAAACACCGTTATAGTTTAGATTAAAATTTTTTATCATAAACAAATTTGTGTCAGCAATCATTATTGATTAGAATGTATTGTGGACATTGTGGTGCAATGTCTGATTAAGTAGTTCGTTCACCAACACTGATAACAGATAGAAATGATATTTTTAAATGACAAGAAGCATTTGGAATCGGCTTATACACCGTAAATAAATATGAAGAATGGGTAATACTCAATGAAACGTGGGCCACGACTAAAAAAAAACTTCCCTGAAGGTTGCTAAAAGTTAGATTTTCAAACAATCTCAAAACCAAAAATGTCTCTTTTAGTGTACTTTTAAACGCAACGAGTAATTATTATTGGCCAACAGAATTAGAAAGAATCATGCCCAAACCCTGTACCAGATTGCATCAAAAGCTAATTATCATCAAAATTAATATTTTATTTATACGTGTACTTTGTTAATTTTTAACCGTCTTTTTTAACCGGGTTTAGAAAATTAAAATTAATTATACATAACATGATTATCAATTTCCTACTTCCGAGTGCTTAGTCCGAGCTTGCATTTTAAAACTCCCTACTCTCGAGTCGAGAGTCGTCTTTCGGATATCCATACAAAAATACAAGGACATCCGAGAGACGACTGTCGGCTCGAGAGTAGGGAGTTTTAAAATGCAAGCTCGGACTAAGCCTTCCGCACGTCAACTATTTTGTTCCGATCCCAGCTGTCACCTATTTTCGTGAGTGGACATTGAGCATAAAAATCTTGTTTGCCAAGTAAGCTTTAGCTGAAAAGGCAAACATAATATAAAATAAAATACATTTTTAAATATTTTGAAATGCGGTTAAACATTGAAAAAAATATTGTTGGTAGCGAAAAGGTAAATAAAAATTAGGGCTTAGAGAGTAAATTCAAATTGATGCAAGTTGGTACAGATTCCCATAGCCCATTGGGCATTGTCCTTTAAGTATTATGATGTTAAATAAAAAAACAGTTTTTAAATATCTCAATTTCCATAGGACAGATTTTTTCCATAAAAATTGTGAAACGTAGACCTTTCAAACGTATCTACATATGGCAATCCTGAAGGTGACCCAAAATGCCCATTCTCCTTTGGTAGAACTTACATAGGATTTTCCAGAATTTCAAGTATAGCTTCCTTCAACTTAACATCAGCATCGTAGCCAAGAGCGACGTTCAACCCAAAGCCCTTCGCCACCGCTCGCTTGATGTTGATGAACTGGTCTGCGAAGAGTGGTATCCCGATGATTGGTACTCCGTAATGAAGAGTTTCGGCAGCGGAGAGGAGACCGCCATGGGTGATGAAGAGGACCGTGTTTGGATGAGCTGAGAAAAATACCAAAAGCTTAGATAAAACTGTTTAGTAAACTGTAGGAACTGTATAAACTTGTACTAATTAACATTAAGATCATAGTTTACATTATAAACGGGATATTTACCATGATTTGTGAATTTTACTATTTCCCGATATTTCGGCACAGTTGCATGCGCCATGATACTCTACAAATCATGCTAAATATCCCTTTTATAATGAAAACTATATTCAAAACCATGATAGTTTAAAATATTTAAACATTTAAACAATAAAATTATTTCTGATTTCTGTCTATTTAGAAAACCTTTTTTAATTCGATTGGCTGTTCTATACAAATAACAAATTAATTACTATAATAGAAACATTCGTTGATAAGATATTTCTTTTGAGATTTTAATTTTTGTGTAAGATATCTACTAAAACCTTTTTAAGATTAATTCTTTTAAATCAGATTATAATGTCGACATAAAAATATGATTTATTCTAATATTAAGCACATCATCGTGTAACTGATAATATTTGTTATTGACAAATTGCTTCTACTCGTCTTTGTAAATAATTTAATCCTGAAATGATACAGTTTTTTTTATTTATCGGATAGATAGATTAACATTTATTTGTCCCCAAACACACAAACTTATAACAAAAAAATAAAATAAGTACAAGTTAGTTGGTTGGCAAGTGCACATGCTAGGCTGATACAGTATAATATAAGAAGGGGATATAACCATAAAAGAAGTAATGTGACAACTTAACATATGCACCCGCAAACCTAACCACCCACCGTGTTAATAAAAATGTTTACTCAGGTTACCCAAAATACTTTGCTGAGGTGCCCATTCAACAATATGCACGTTCTTTGGAAGATTCGCCACTTTCAGCTCGAGTTTCCAAATGACCGTCTGCTTGAGTTCACTAAAGGTCTTGAGGAACCCTCTCTTCAGCACGTCGGGTAAAGTGACGCCTTTTATCATGGACCCCAAGCTGAAGTAGATGACACCGTCTGAAGCTTCGTCCATTATTTTTTGTAGATTCTATAATAATATGCGTTGTTTATAAAAAAACAATTTTTCATGTATATAGTATAGTATAAGATCTAAGTATAATGTGAAAAAAATGGTTGTCTGTAAAGTCGGTTTACTGACGATAGTTGAACGTGACAACGTCACTTTAAGGAACGCCTCAGAACGCCTCATGAGTCATGTTTTTTCGTGCGTGCAGCCGGCTCTATCGAATTATAAGACGTTGTCACGTCAAAAAATATAACTATGACTTAAAAATATAATTATTAATTATAAACCTTTAAATTGAAATAAAGAATGAAAAAAAATCCACAAAGATTTTTTCAAATAATATTTAACCATTTATGATTAATAAGTTAATAATTAACATCAATATATATAATCATTCATACTTATTAATTGTACAGAATAAAATATATTTATTTGACATTAAAAACTTTGTGCTTTATAAGGATTTCATTTTTAAATATAAAACTTATTCCTTTTCAATCAAAACTGAGAACTTGTTAAACTGATTAATAAGAATAACTTACTTCAGGCAGTGGCGGAACATCACTCTCAATATGATATCCTCCAATAGGAACATAGTTCTGCGGTAAAGGAACAGGCAGACCAACAGATAAATGAGAGTTTCCGAACATGAGAGATGCGTTGAACCGCACTTCTTCTAGAGATGGGAGAGATCGACCTCTGGCGGTTAACGCTGGGGTGTATGCTTGGGCCCAAGCTTTATTGTTCTTCTCATTTCTTATCCTGCAAGTAAAAATACTTTTACAATAACTGTTTATATACATACTAAAGTTGTGATTTGTTTTTTTTATATTATTGTGGATATGGCATAACAAATCTTATTAGGAGGCACATTATCAAAAACCGTTTTTAAAAATATGAAACCATTTCGATCTCAAAATTCGAGTTTTGAGTTCAAGAAAGGTAGTTTATTTGTCTATTTGACAGCATTTTTTTTTAATGTCGATGATTCTTCTATCACACATCAAGTTCAATAAAGAACGAATTAAATAAAAGAAAGTACCTATTGACAAAAAGTAGAGCATACAAAATTTCTAATCAGACTTAATCTAAATAGATATAATATTTGGTACAAAGTCTTAATCAAACTTAATCTTATTAAAATACATATATTTGGTTCGATAATAATAGTAAAATACATATACTTGGTTCGATAACGGCCGGTTTCTCGAACGATGATCAACGAAAACAAACAACTATTTACTATGTGTCAAACTCGGATCAATCGTGATTTGGGTTTCCAGAAACCGGCCGTTAGACTAGTTTCTTAGTATCCAAAGTAATTGGAAATCTAAAACATAAACATAGTGATCAAAGCGAAATCAACAGTAAAATAAACTTCATATGCCACTACTACATTTTAAGATCACCATGGGACCCACGAGCTCGAAAACTTAAGTTCTAGTTAGTTCGCTTCAAAGTCGCAATTACCGCAATTTCGTTCTTATTGCCTTGGGAATAAAGACTATTAGTGGTTCGGTTTTTATCTCATTCTTGAAACAGACTCTTCGTATGTAATGAGAAAAAGTATTTTTATAAACATGAGGTTATTAATTTACGTCCAATGTGGCGCGGCGGGCGAAGGTCCGCCTGCGACGCGGAGGTTGCGGGTTCGTTTCCCGCCTTGGGATAAATGTTTGTACGATCTGCAAATATCTATTTCGGGTGTTCTGGGTGAATACCCAGAACACCCGAAATAGATACAATGCAATTTTACTACTACTACACACTACCTACTACATATTACTTACACTATAAGTACTAAGTATAAGTAGGCTTTTTATCTGTCCATGTCTGATAAGCGGTTAATCTGTCCTAAAAAGTTGATGACAGCCGCATTCAACGAAATGTGTGTCAGATCTTTCGTATTTTTTTAGATTAACAATGATTTTATGAATGAATACTGATAAATATTATACAAAAACCTTTGAAAAACTAAATTTAAATTTAAAAGCCCTTACCATGTCACCCAGTACAGTTTAAACACAAGTATCAGCTCATAAAATCTCTCCAGGAAGTTGAACGGAGGAGTAGATGAAGACATGGTGTCCGGAGTGTATGCTGGGTTCGGCACTTCGTCTATCAACCTCAGCGCAAGCATGTGAGGCTCCATTGATGAAGACCAGATGTAAGGGCAGTTGAACACTGCTGCTAACCTGGAAATGAGGGTGGTTTTGAGCATCTGCTTGCGTAAGGACACGCCACACCATCTTTCTGCACACCCAGGAAGACTGGCACACAATGCTCTTAGCATTAAGTCATCCTAGCACTAATGTTATGTGTGAAATTAAAAAAACAAATAGGATCCATTTATTGCGTGAGGATTTAGGAAATTTCTAAGCATTGTTTTTAAAAGCTTATTGCGTATTATTTGCAGAAATCACTCTCTACTCACTTGAATTCATCTTCATTAAGATGATGATAGAGTTGTTGCATAGAATATGTTTTTTATTTGAGTTTTTTTAGTTGCTAATCACTAACGAGGTCAAACCCATTAATAAAAATGGAAAATCAAAAATATTGCAGCTCTGTTGGTATTTAATAAACAGTCTTCTAGTACCCATAACACAAGCTCTGCTTAGCATGGGGCTAGATGATGTTGTGTGGATTGTCCAGCATTATTTAATTATTTACTCGGACTTTCTTGGTCGTGAATTCAATTCCCACCAAGAACTAACGATTGGTGTGAGCTAACATTGATGTTTGTTTTGTCACAGGTGCAGTAAGATCACAACTAACTTATGGCTACTTATGTATCCTTAGATAATACCAGAGACTAGTAATATAAATAGACTGCCAATCTCATACAAAAAAACGTGACACGGAAAAAGGTGAAATCCGAGAGTTGTAGTGGCTTATTTCTAGATGGCGCTGTATTCCGATCAAACCTATGGTATAAATCATTGTTTACGATCACTTAAAAATAAAATAAAAACTTTGGTGTGCACTAACACAGAAATAATACAGATTTTTTTGCTTTTAGTGCTGTTAGGATAATTTTTACGATAATTTTTCAGCGCCATCTAGAAATAAGCCACTACAACTCTCGGATTTCACCTTTTTCCGAGTCACGTTTTTTTGTATGAGATTGGCAGTCTATTTATATTACTAGTCTCTGATAATACTTATTTATCTATAACCTTATTTATTTATTAGGTCTACCAACAGTTTCTTCAAGCTTACATGCTAGTTTACATAAGTACCGAGTATTTTGCTACATGAGAAACCAATAAACACAACTTGCACTGAAATTAAACATAGTAGGGGTTTACATCCATTTTTAGCATTACCTAGGTTTACACAGACAATAGGATATAATATAATTCAGTTTTCAAAACGCTTGCAGTTGTTTTGTGTAACCTTATGTGTAATCCCATATTAAGTCAGCTGCAAAAATAATCTTTAATTACCCGGAATAGAGCTCACTGTACAACCACTCGACAATCACAACGTCAAATGATTCGCTTGTATCCATCAGGAGTTTCTGGACGTTTTCGTGGGTCACACTTAACACTGATAAGTGAAACATGCTATCAAAAATCATTGTAGTATCCTTCATATCTATTTTATTCACCATTATCGCAGTTATGTTTAATAGACTATCTGTAAAAAGTATTAAAAGTACAGGGCCCCGATTATGTTAAATTGTAACGTAAACAGTTCGTCTAAGGTTCACCAACGTACGTATTTTGGGATCGCGATAAGCATGTAGCCAAACACGTTCAATATTCAAACGTTAGTGAGCCAAATATTGTGACATAAGTACTGTCACAGGGGCCCAATCGCCCTAAATTGTAACGTAAACGGTTCGTATCAGTAGCAGCTTCGGTTCACTAACGTAACGTATACGAAGCGTGTGCAAATTCGTATCGCTGTAAACGTCTAACCGCTCATCTCTTTTCCCTTCGTGTGACAGCGGTTATGGCACCAACTTCGGTTCACTAACGTTTCGGTTTCGGCTAGACGCATAACGCGATGCCAAAATACGTACGTTAGTGAACAGTAGCTGCTACTGAAACGAACCGTTGACGTTACAATTTAAGGCGATCGAGCCCCAGGAAGGGGAAAAAGTATGCGGTTTTGCACAAGCTACGTCCACGTTACATTGGTGAACCGTAGCATAAATATGAACATAAATATTTGTTCGGTTGTTACTATGTATTCTTTGTATGTATTAACAAAAAAAAATGTATATAAGTATTCTATCAGCAGTCTAGTTCCCATAGTACAAGCTTTGCTTAGTTTGGGACTAGAAGGTGATGTGTGAAATGTCCATGAATACTTATTTATTTATTTTAGGTTTTATCTATGGTTTATTAATAACATTATTGTATGAAAAATAAGGTATTTATTGGATTGTCTATTGACTTACCAAAATCAATTTTGTCATAGTTTGAAGAAACATCTATTTGTCGCAGATTTGGAGATGGATTTTTTATTGGTGCGGGTGTTATATAAGTTATCTAGAAAAATAAAGAAAATTAGAACTAAGTATCAAAAAACTTAAAAATATTGTGTTTAAATAAGTTCAACAGCTAGTTTTTATTTTAGATTTACTATAGACTTAAAGACTGTTTGTTTAAATAAATAAAAAACAAATTCATATTATAGCAAAGATGGAATAACAGAAATATAAATATTTATATATTATGTTAGATACAAAATGATCAAACTTAGTAGTTTTCTTAAATTAATGAAATGAAATTTGCTTTGAATATTAAGATTTACACATAATAACTATAATATATGAATTTAAATAATTATATGTAATAGTTATGAATATGAAAATAAATCACATTATAATAATCCAATTTACTTATAAAAAAACTTACATTATGTCCAGCATTTAGAAGATGTCTTACATAGCTACTCCCAAGTATATTGTGACTTTTCCCTTTATAAGGGAAAAACACTAAAATGTTATAACTACAAACTAAATTAACTAGAAAAATATATAAGAACATCACAGCAATTTTTAAGTTCATTTTTAATTTATATTTATTTTACTAAAATGTATGAACACGCGTAATCTGTGTGCGGACTGTTTTGTCACAGAATACTTTACAGGTTCTAAGATAACTGAACATTGATTAAAAAACGGATTTATTCAATCTATTTTCGAACTTGTATCCGAGTATGAAAGTCTATAATTGTATCAATTATTTACATAGTAATCTTTGTGTTTTGAAATACATTACCAGTATAGGTAATGTCGCAGTCATTTGAAATGGATTAATGAAAAATTATGGCCATGTTAAGTCGTTATACTATTCTACTATTCTATTCTACTTCTACTAACATTATAAAGGCGAAAGTTTGTATGGATGGATGTTTGTTACTCATTTACACAAAAACTACAAAATTTCATTATTGTAAAGTTTCATGAAAATCCATTGAAAAAAAAAGGTAGCACTCCGGGAGTGCCGGCAGAAGTGAAAACTTCAATATTAACGTTGTGTTTAATTATAAGTATAAAAGTACTATCATTTATGAGGTAGAATACAATGTTTATGTTTTTATTTTTTATTATTTTTTATTTTTCGCCCTGTGCCGCCTAAACAGAGCAGCACACTCAGGCACGGTAGAAAGAGTGGGAGATACTAGTTCCTCTCCCTTCCCCTCGATCTTACGCTTTTTCGATCAGCATCACGTGACCCTGACGCGAGTTTGAAAGTTTTTACCCATACAAAAAGTTTTCACTTCAAAAACCATTTATGAAACTTTACAATAATGTAATTTATACATCAGAATAACGGACAAGCTTTTATTTCTAAACATATTGTGAGAATCATCCAAAATATAACGATTCTATGACGAAATGGCGGGCATTAGCTAGTAGCTATTGAAAGTCTTGACTATATTCTTTAATTGATGAAAAACAAAGTCGTTTAGTTGTGGTGGCGTGTTTTCAACGAGTCAAATTAAATCCTGTCACTGTGACTCGCTGGATTTTTTTTCCAACGTCATTTAGTGACACATTGACACATAGCGAAGTCTCGGTTCCCTTTTACCCTTTGGGAACCCTAAAGAGACAGCGTAGTCTCAGTAATAGGGTTCCGTTTTACCCGGAGTATCAGTACGTTTTACTCTTTGAGTGGATACGGAACCTTAAAAAACAAAGTTTTATAAAGTATAAATAAATATTTCTTATAAGTATATATTTTTTTTTTTTTTTTTTATGCATTATAGGCATACGCTTGGCCGCAATCACATCTGATGGTAAATGATGATGCGGCCTACGGTGTAACGCGTTTGTCTAGATAGAACCTATTCACTCTCCTCTTGAAAGCGTCCAAATTATATTCAACTGGAAACACCGACGCCGGCAACGAATTCCACTCTTTAGCGGTTCTCATAATAAAACTTGAACCAAAGCGTTTTGTGCGGACAGGTGGTATGTCCACCATGAATGGGTGTCGCGTTTCCGTGCGTCTAGTGGTCCGATGATGGAATGGGGCTGGGGGAATTAACCCATAAAGGTCGATCGCACACTCTCCAAAATGTATCCGATAGAAGACCGATAGACTAGCGATTTTACGCCGATGCTCAAGACTTAGGAGTTTAGTTTGGACTAGCGCGTCATCACCTATAAGCCGCTTGGCCCGCCTATGAATATAAAACTATGAATGTGCCTTCTCTTTTTAAGTTAATTTAACCATTCCATTCTACACGCCTCTTAAAAACTCATAAGTCGGCCATTTCAACCGTATTCTTCTCAAATTGAGGTTACGCCTGTAATTTATATGGACCGTAAAATAACTAATTTGATCCGAGACCTCGGAGTTTTATTTCAATTCCAAACGAAACCGTTTTATGTATTGTAATAACCGAATTTACATGTCCAGTTTAAGTATGTATTTCTGGAAATAGGCTGTTAGGATACGTCCTTATTTTGGACGTTTCCTGAAGGTTTAACTGTAGCTCTACCATGAGTTTTTACAATACTATTTATACTATACTCGCTAGCGTCTGTAGTTAAAAAAATGTATGAAGATTTGTACAGCGCCTCTAGCGGATAGTTGGGTACTAAAATTCGTAATACTAATATTGACGTAACTACTATAGTAAAGTCAGGCGAATTTACTGTGACAACTCATGGTAGAGGTACTGTTAGCGTAAAGGTTATTTAATGGTAACCGCGAAGAAGATTATTTTTCATCTATAAATAAACCGACAATGAATAACTTTAAATAACTTTATTTAAATATAAAAATTAAGGTCACGAGAACACACCGCTACGTTCAGTATTCAGACAGGGAGATACCAAATCATTGCCATGACAGAAAAATAAACAATTCCGCTCTGTAGTGTTGCAATGACATACACTTAAATTATCACTATTAATATTATCTGTAACAAGTGCGTCTACATTATTTATATGTTTGAAACATGATTTTAAACAATGATTCTTAAAGCATTTATTTAGAATCATTGTTTAGAACCATGTTGGAATAAAAAATATTTGATATGAGTTTGTGTTAGAATAGAAGAACGCAAACAGCCGCCTGGCAACACTATTTGATAGGTACCCCAGCACCTCTCTTCTTCCTCTTATAAAAAATCCGCGCCTAGCTCACATTGTCCAATTATAACTTTAATTTATTTTGTAATAAATAGTATTCAAATATCAAGTCTTTAATATCAAGTCACTTTCTTAGCGATAAGACCGCCCATTGTACATTTAGTATATTAATTTCCTAACCTGTATATTCATTTAGTATTTAAGGTGTACAATAAAGAATTTTCATTCATTCATTCATTCATTACATTCATTCATTCAAGTCTTCTTCATTATTTCATCAGTTTGAGTTTCGGAATACAATTCCGTCTTGCAGTTAACCGATATATGTGGATGTGATGAATTTGAAAATAGGTTTTGACATCAAATATCTATTGCATAACCTCTGTGTAGGTTAAACCCACTTCGAATACAATCTGATCAACTCGCCTATCGGTATTAAACCATTTAGAACTTCGACATCTGCTAGAAAGTTCTGATAGTAACGGTGACCGTAGTAAAACGATCGCTATGAATACATTACATAGTATAACGCTTTTTAATTAAGTATTTTAAATAGCGAAATTGATGGTCTACTTGATTCAACCATTCAATCAAAATTGATGGTTTTGATTGTTTAAAAAAACCCATTCGCAAGTTGGAATCGCGTTTGAAGGGTTCCGTACTAAAAAAACACTTATTTGTATGACAGCTCTTTAAGTAAGTATTTGTTGTTATAGCTACACCACAAATAATTAATTTGTGAAAATTTCAACTCTCTAACTGTCATGATTCATGATGGTTTATCAGATACAGCCTAGTCAGATGGACAAACAGACAGACCGACAGCTGAGTATATGTTATAGGGTGTTTTTTTACCTTTTTGGTACGGAACCCTGAAAACACATAGCGGCAACAGTTTCAAGAAGACCATAACAAACCCACAACTAAATTAGCAAGCAGGTAATTGCTTCGGTGGAACTTACGGATCTGAGTGCTACTGCGAGTAAGGTGCGGGCAAGAATAAATGTGACAATCGTAAAAGTATCGAAAAAGTGACGCATTTGAGATACATTGCGCGTCAACATCAGCATTACCGTTGAACGTTGCAGCGTTAGCGCGCAGTGTGTCTTAAATAAGGTTTACGATTGTCATATTTACGTGCACAGCCCTCTGATCGTATTCAATACTCAGTATAAACGATTCTCCATATGTATATGTTGAAAGTTTTGTATTTTTATGGTAGGACTCTTTGTAAAGTGTAGGACGCCCTCCGGTGAGATGGAGCAACGATCTGCGGAGTGTAGCTGGCAAACACTGGATGAGAAGAGCCGACGACCGGGTTTAGTGGTGCGTCTTGAGAAAGACCTATGTCCAGCAGTGGAATGATATAGGTTCATGATGTCGATGACTCTTTCGTATCTTACCTTATTATAGCCAACCAATTTCTGCATTACTTTGAGTAATTACAGGCATATAAAACATCTTTATGTCTCACGTATATATATAAAGCTTTACTAGTCAAGTCATCAATTGACTTTGATACTGTGAATTGAACTTACATTTTTCGGAATATATATGTTCAAAAGTCAGGTGGTTGTTTTGTTTTAAAAGTTCGAAGTTGCGTTTGAACGCCAGGGTACTATCAAAGAGTACTATCGTTTGACGTTTGCCTGGAGGCACATTCTAGGAACATTTTATTTGGCTCGAAATACATCACTTTTTTGCGGGATTTTTCTATCGTTAGCAGACTTTTCACATATTAGAATGACTTTTATTGAGCGTAAAATTCTTGTTTTACAATCCTATATTTTTTTCATGATTTGTTTAGGTTAAATTTTTTGTATAAAAAAAAGTTTTTCATTCATTCTTAACAATATGAAATAAAGAAATATTTATTAAAGAAATAATTAAATTAAATAATAAAAATAATACCATTTAACACAAAGTTAGCATAGATTTTTTTAAAATAGCGTCCCCGTATATGCACTGAGATTTTAGAGTAGCACCTTCACCACACATAATATTATTCTCGGTTGTGATTTTTGAACATAAATTAATTATGTTTACCAACGGTTTGTCGGTTGTCGGAAATTACAAAGAATAGTAGGCATGTTTATGGAACGTAATTTTTGCTTCGGAAATTAAAATAATATAGTTTAGCAACTATTTATGCGCTTGTTATAAACTTCCTTGCGGCTCATAAATGCGTCACAGCTCAGTTGGTAGTGGCTCTGTCTTCCATACTATTGGGTTCGAATCCCATCCAGTGCAAATTTTTGTTTGATGGACATAAATATATTTCTGTCTTGGTGTTACTATGAATTATAATGACTGATTAACAAAAAAAATATGTGTTTAAGTATTGTATCAGCAAGCTAGTTCCCAGTATAGAAGCTTTACTTAGTCTGAGACTAGATTGTGATGTGTGAATTGTCTGTGAATATTTAATTATTTACCACAAGAAGTACAAAAGCACAGGGGGGCTATCCAGCAAGGGGAAACTTGCGTGACCGAATATCCTTTCAGTTGCAGTTCAGTTTTCGATGATTTTACTATAGTAACTCATCAGTATTCCGTGGCATTTTTGTGGACTGACGTGACTGAGCTTCATAAAATTATGACTGAGGTGTTAAAAATGACGTCAATGCCGAGGTTTTGCACGTGGCCTACCTGATTTGAGCATGGCCAACCTGATTTAAGCATGACCTACCTGATTAGAGCCTGGTTTTTCGTTAATTCTATCAAACGGTATGAAAATCAATCATTCAAAACATCAATAAAAGACGAAGAAGAAAACTGAACCGCAATTTGATCAAATAACAGTTCAAAAACATTTCAGTTGTCAGGATACCCCCCCAGTTTATTCAGACCATCTTTAAATCATAGTCATCCAAACTTAGCTCATACAATATTCAGGAACGGTCAAGCGCGGTAACAAGTTGGTTTTCTCATTCATATTCAGTCCACAAAGTCTGAAGACTAATGTATACAGACGTTTTGCTGCATTTATTTAAGTGGTTTACATAGATTTTGGATAAGAATAGAATATAAAAGTGGATTGGTCTGTTTAGGATGCATTTACGCTCGAGTGGAGACTTCAGCAAGAAATTTTCAGTATAAATATGCCCTTATTTTACGTGAAAATTATGTCACATAGGTACTATTATGCCAATCTCATCTGTTGTGACGATGCAGTTGACGTAGCACACTTACCTAGAAAATATACATTCACTCGTCTTTGATGATGCATACAATAGTTATAAATAAATAATGCTGGACAATCCGCACAACATCAGGGGGTACCCTGATGTTGTGCGGGTAGTAGGTATACTAGAAGAATGAGATACTTAATACAATACATTACATACATAGATATTTTAAATTATACATACACAATACCCAGAACACCCGGAATAAATATTTCCAGATCCTACAAACATTTATCTCAAGGCGGGAATCGAACCCGCAACTTTCCGCGTCACAGGCGGACCTTCGCCCGCCGCGCCTCATCGGTCGTCATAATATGCCGCTATTTTACGTCAATGTAAATTAACGATGACGTCACATACTATATGCCGATCTCACCTGTTGTTAAGTGACGATGCAGTACCTTTACCATGAGTTGTCACAGTAAAATCGCCTGACTTTAGGTAGTTACGTAAATATTAGTATTACGAATTTTAGTACCCAACTATCCGCTAGAGGCGCTCTACAAATCTTCATACATTTTTTCTAACTACAGACGCTGGCGAGTATAGTAAATATAGTATAGTAAAAACTCATGGTAGAGCTACAGTTGACGTAGCACGCTTACCTAGAAAATACCCATTCACTCGTCTTTAATTAATGCATACAATAGTTGAATGATATTTTTTGTAAAAAGTGTAAGTACTCGTTCATTTTTGTCCATTGAATGCATTCGAAAGTTTGGAAAACAAAGCATTTAGCATAATGTTCTGATAATGTAAAACAATGTAAGTGGCGTAATCTATTTCCAATAATATCGGAAATATTATCGCTGTGACCAGATTATGCCGCGGCAGTTCCGCAAATCGTTTTTGAAACTATCAAATTCCGATTTAGTAGTTTGAACATAAAGGTATTTGTTCATTATGAAGATTTTCAAATATGATATCTAAGTAGGTTTTCAAAATTATTTCTGGGCGTCTAGTCGAAGCGACGCGTGACCCGAGGGCTGGTGAGTATCTGGCCCAGCGTATCAGCATTGCTATTCAGCGCGGCAATGCAGCCAGTGTCTTGGGTACGCTTCCGATTGGTACTGATTTGGATCAGTTGAACTATCTATAGATCGTTTGCAACGGTCTGTAGATAGCTCAACTGTTTCTTATGTATTTTATATGCCAATGTACATTTTGTAAATACTGTATAGTCGTAAGTTTGTTTGTGAATAAAGTTGTAGAGAACACTTAAAGTAGGTATATAATAAAAATAAGCGCAACAGAGCTAGAAATATAAAAGCATCGATTTATTTTAATAAATAAGCAGTTTTGTTAAGATAATCAAATAGGTACCTACGTAATGCACCATATTTTACAAAATATGTATATTTTTTAAATAAAAAATTAAAAAGTTTTAAGAAAGCTAGGTAAGCAAGGTAGGTGAGTACCTATTTTAAATATTTTTTAAGTTTTTATTCTAAAAGAATCGAATAGTCTATATCTCACATTTTGTATCTCACTCTGTATATTTTTGTTGACCGTAATCAGCTATTCCTTATAGGATCCATCATTTTAATAATCCTCGGATTCTCGTACTTCTCGCTTTTGAACTCTCAGATAAATAATTACTTAGATCAATCATAGCGCTTTTTGCACATTTTCAAAATATATTTCTGAAACGGCGGGACTTCTAAAATATTTATAGCGAGGGTACAACACATTCTTATCTGGGCTATCTTAGGGCTGTCACGTTGTCAAAAACACCATTATATGTTAATCATTAAATCTTAGAAAATAATGTATCAAATTACACGATCAAAAGTACGAAAGGCAAGGGCCTAATCGCAGCTTCGGTTCACTAACGTAACGTAAACGTAGCGTGTGCAAATTCGTATCGCTGTAAACGTCTAACCGCTCATCTTTTTTCCCTTCGTGTGACAGCGGTTATGGCACCAACTTCGGTTCACTAGCGTTTGGGTTTCGGCTAGACGCTTATCGCGATGCCAAAATACGTACGTTAGTGAACCGTAGCTGCTACTGAAACGAACCGTTGACGTTACAATTTAAGGCGATTAGGCCCCTGTCTTTCTTGATCACTAAAATCTTGACCATAAGCCAGTGTAAATAAGCTAAAGTAATCATAAAGTATTTAGGAAATAAAACTAGTACTAGATTTAATAACTGACGACCGATGTGGCGCGGCAGGCGAGGAGGTCCGCCTGCGACGCGGAGGTTGCGGGTTTAATTCCCGCTTTGGGATAAATGTTTATACGATACATGTAACAGTGTTAATATTTTTAAAAAACGCGCTTAGATAAAAGATAAAGATAAAAAGTTTTTATTCAGAACATATATACAGGGCATCAATTACAAATAAAAAACGATGAGACTACAAAAAGTTAAAAACTGCGTAGTAGTCTCAACGCCCACCTCCTTAAGCAAAGAGTATTAGCTCTGACAAGTAAATACATCAGAGATAAAGCACGTTTAATTTTTGTTTAATGTTTAAATAAAACATGTTTATAAACAACCCTAGCTGAGCGACATTCCTCGCGGGTCTATTACTTCGCGCTCGTTATGTGAAGAAACGTATTTATTAAAGTCGACTGCGAATATTTGTCGTGTTTCGCGTTTTGTTGTCATTTATTTCTACTAACATAACAATATGTTGTCTTAATCACTTAAAATATAAACTTAAAGCCTATTTCAAGAGTAAATATACGTCATTATTACATACTGTGTTAATCAAAATATCAATTTTTACTGTTTTGTGTTTCTTAAGTCTAAAAAAGTGAGAAGGTTAACTCTCTTTTAAAAACAAATGACAGCCGACTTGATGACTGACAGACTTGACTCAATTATAACATTTGAGACTGACAAAATTAACTGTCAGTTTTACAGATAAAAGCTGTGTAAAAAAATAAAAATTTCCGATTGTAAAAGTCATTCGAACATAGGTACATGTTTAAAAGTACAGTCAATGTACATCCTGAGTTACACTGCGCGATCACTTAGGGTTATGTGAAACTTATTGATAGTACCGCGCAACACAACTCAAAATATCAATACGACTCGTTTCTTCTTCTTCTTTCTACCCTTTACCCACTAGGTGGGGTTGGCACGACATGTTCTTTTCTTCCATTCTCCATCATCCGTCATCTCAGTATTCACTCCTTTCACATCCATGTAATTTTTCACACAATCCATCTTTTCTTAGGCCTACCTCTTCCTCTATACTCCACCTAGCACTCTTTTCGTCACATGAAAGAAGAAAGAAAGAAAGAAAGAAAAATATTTTATTTGCAACAACAAAGAACTTAAAGATAATAATGTAGGTACATCAAATATCATAATGGCGCAAAACGGACTCTGCCTCAGCGTATGTCAGTCGACTAGCGACTGACGACGCTGGTCTTCCGTCAGAACCATGACATTCTTCTCTTCTCATAACATGTCCACACACCAACATATTGCTCCTCATTTTCTCTGCTACTCTCAGACTTCTTATGTACTCATATTTATGTATCAATACGCCCCGTTTAACCCGGTTCAAACCGTTTATCGGAAGTCAAAGGTTCTCTCCACTAGTTAGCTAGCAATAAATCCTCCGAATGAACCCCATTACTTTAATGGAGCATAAAACCACGAGCACAGCATTATAATGGAAACACGAACGCTGAGTTTTTGATATCATGAACATGCGTAACTTGACAAGGGTTGACCGCACGCGTAATATTTCAAAGTCATTTTTATGACGGACTTTCTACAACATTCTACATAACGGAGTACATATTCGCGGACGTAGTATCACGCTCTAATCACTACAGACTAGATTGCTTATTTACTAACATATTTCAATGTAAATACATACCTATTATGTAACAGGCGTCACAGCTCAGTTGATTGTAGTGGTATGCCATGCTGTGGGTCGTGGGTTCGATAGTTCGATAAAATTGAATAGTACCTAAGGTTACAATGATCAAATAGTAAATTAATAAATAATAAACAAAGCAAATTCAGTAATTTTCCATGAATTTTTTTCGTTTATTTTGATAATTTGAGCTGAGTATGAACTGTAAATGAACTAACTCTTCAAACAGATCAAAAAAATAAGTGACCTACGAAAAAAGCACAATGGGCAGTCTTATCGCTAAATAAGTAATTTCTTCCAGATTTTTTGTACTCTTTCAATAGCCTAGTAATACCAGCAATATTTAAAGAAAATTCTAGAAGCACATTTGGCTCAGATCTTTAGCAAACCATACGAACAAAATAAAGCCAGCCAACATGCAACCAACCGATTAATTAGAAGTACACTCGGCAGCGCAAGTTCTGCGGTCGCAACTTTGTTCGCCTGCCGTAATGAATGCGGCACTTGTTTTGCCTGTGGTTTTGTGAGGATCCGCCATTTTTTGTTAATTTTAAACAAATATTCAACGACATTTCATACAACGCCATTCTATACTATGCACATTGGTACAGGTTACTAAAGGTTTTTGTAATTACATATAGAATAGGTACTTATTTGTGAAATAAGCTTGATGTATACAATCAAATATTTTTTATGGATAGTTTCAAGTAAGTATATTGCTGTAACATTTGATAATTAATAGAATACATAAAATCTGTTATGTTGTGAATAAGCTAGTGGAACAAATGAACTTCCCACATACATACAGACCTAGACAGTTAAACTCATAATCCTCCTCTTACTTTGCGTAGTTGGGTAATTATACAAATTATACTATGCTCTGAAATAAGTATTTTATCAGATATTTAATTCAGAGCTAAAGTTGCCTTCAAGACATAATAGACATATTTTTTGAATTCCGAGTAGAGTCAAATGCTTTGCATAGTATTTTTACATGCCATAAGTTCCCATCGGAAAAGTTCTCACAAAACGGAATACCTCGATGTCGTTGGGTTTAAAAGCTTTTGAAGAATTCTTGAATGAACTGACAGAAATGTGAGAAAATTTCTTTAGATTTTATGAAAAACTCAAATAATTCTATGAATTTATGCAATTTTATGAATTCTATAGTTTGCAGTTATATTAAGTAAGTATTATACGCAGTGCTTAATCTGAGCATATGACAGGCGTCACAGCTCAGTTGGTAGTAGCTCTGCTGTAGGTCTTGGGTTCGATTGGTTCTGTGCCTAGGTATTTCTGAGTTTTCTATAAAATATTATATATGTAATATAATACAAAAAAAATGTAGGTACCGTATATAAGTATTCTATCAGTAGTCTAGTTCCCAAAGTATCAAGCTTTACTTAGTTTGGGACTAGAATGTGATGTGTGAAAAGTCCGTGAATATTTTCTTTTGTGTAAAAATATCTCTCCTATATCGCCCCGGGATACTACCACCGTATATTTCTGGAAAGTTAAGTTTAAGTTTCTACCTACTGAACAAATTGTACATAGGTATCAATTTGTTAAAAAAATTATAAATGGAAACTGCACCTTAAAATCACTGTCACAAGATTCACATTAAACAAAATCACAATCAAATTCTGAGACGAAATGGTAATAAATACGACGAGGATAAGGAAAATTGATAATGAAACACCTTTTATGTAGATTGCAACCGTAAAGTAAACACCTGTAAAATACAATGTAAAGGTGAATGGGCAAAATTGTATAGAAAGAGGTTTATGAACCATTAGCTGTATCAGTGTAGTATTTGGATAAGTATATCTATCTAAGTCTTTACTAAGCCAGGATAGCTTGCAAAAATGAATCGAATTTAGTACTATGTTTTTGTTGAAATAAAGTATTAAAATGTAAACAGGTCTTATGTAGGTACATACTGTGAAAATGGGCATCAAAAAGAACTCTGGCGTCCGATCACGCGATGAATTTGACGTAGAAACAGATCACAGTAGGTAAGTCAAAACTGAATTTAAAAAAGAAAAAATCTCAGGAATCCGATCACTGAATCTGTTTCAAAAAAAAAAAATTATGGCATCTGATCACGTGATCAGATTCTGAAAATTCAGGTCTTCAATTACGTGATCATATTTAATATTGTTCATTAATATTGCCAATAGCTAAATAGGTAAGCTATTTTGTTATTGCATTTTCTTAACATTTATTCCACGATGAATTTACAAAAAAATTCTATCATCAGTCTGTAGTCTCCCATACTACAAGCTTTGCTTAGTTTCAGACTAGAGTGCGATGTGTGAAATGTCCGAGAATCTATATACCTATATAAAAATCAATGCCACTTTTCGTTGTTATTTTATAACTCAGGAACGGGCTCACCTATCCAAACCAAATTTTTAGGCTTTATTTGGACTAATTAGCAGAAGGTTTGCATATAATCTGTCGAGTGGTTATTCATTTATAACATTTTTTGTAGTATGTATTGCCTTTAAGGCGGAACAGAGTTCGCCGGGACAGCTAGTATTTATATATTTATAAGGGCAAAAACATAACAGCCATACAAGCTTGCACACCACCCTTTTCCTAAATGCTACGTGCAGTTATTTAGACCATTTTATGTCTTGAGAGTTTTATGTAAATAAAGCTCTTTGTGAACGTGCTTTGTGGAAAGTAATAAAACAAGAAAGGTCTTGAGAATTTTATCTCACGATCTAGACTTCAGTTGGAGATTGTTTTAGAATTGGGTGTCTGTGGGTACTTTACGAGTGAAACTTTCATATTTATTGAGGCTTACATTTAAAATACAACATAGCTTTTAGGATAATATTTATTAAAATATGTAATTTTTATAGAAAATGTTGAACTTATATTCTGATAGCGAGACGCCTGTAGTCTAAGATACTTTTTATTGGAGTAAACTTACCCAAAACTGAAAATGGTCATTATTGAACCAAGTAAAAAAATGATGTTAAAATGAATGACTATCTCAGGGTTGCCACATACTACTTTTGAAAGAGCATTTAGAGGCCTACATTTTACTATATTGTATAGGTACTATATAATTATCTCGTTTTTAGTCAACTT
Organism: Ecliptopera silaceata; assembly: GCA_932527185.1. Lineage (NCBI taxonomy): Eukaryota > Metazoa > Arthropoda > Insecta > Lepidoptera > Geometridae > Ecliptopera > Ecliptopera silaceata. Next base: position 2,877,061 of record OW052210.1, read on the forward strand.
TATCATATTTATAACATCGAATTAACAACATACAAAATACACTATCTGCAGATTACATAAACGTATTTATATAAAGTAAATATATATAAGTAAACTTCTCTTCTTTACTTATATTTATTTACTTTATTAAGGCAAAATAATCTACCTCAAAGTTACAGATAGCAGGTAAAATAGAATAAAATCACCCGTATCCCAAGCATCCTTAGAATTTCAATATGACTTCTCAATTTACATGCGAATAACGTGGCCACCTGTCACACCGAAACGAGCAGAGAAAACACCTCAGAGCGAAGAGCAGAGACCGTATTAGATACACACTACGCGGTGACGTTGCAACGAGCGGCTGACAAGCTGATCGACACTCAATACTATGAATCAAATTAACTACTCGATTAGATATACATATAACTTAACCTTCTTCTCGACCTTTAAGGTCGGCAGGCAGAAATGCTTATAGCATTATGCCCACCTTTTGTACATTAGCTATATTTGTGCAATAAAGTGTTAAATAAATAAATAAATAACTCTTTATTGTATACCAAACACAAGTAAAACAAAAGAACTTAAACTAGTAATAATAGATTGTCACATTTATTCATGCTCATCCCAGAGAAGCCATGATTAAATGTGACAATCATAAACGTACCGAATCGATTGAAGATGTTACTATACGGTGTGACACGGTCCACAAACCGTGGAACAAGAAATCCCAAAAGACTGGCGGGATCTACAGTCCGTCTATACCAGCTTTTTATTTTAACCAACTTCAAAAGGAGTTTCTCTAGTCAACTATATATTTTTCTTTTGTGAATATGTCAAGCGACAATTTTACCGATTATAAATCGGTTTTATTAATCTCTACCTCTATCTTGACATTTCAAACACCACACTCAAGTCCCAAACTAAGCAAAACTTGTACTATGGGAAGTATATAGTCACTGCTGATATAATACTTAAATACATAATAGTAATATATAAATACATTTTTTTTGTAAATACATACATATAAAACCCTGACACAGAACAAATATTTGTGGTCATCACGCAAACATTTGCCCTGGGTAGGCTTCGAACCCACGATCCACAGCATGAAAGGCGTGGAGGCGTGGCACGGAGCTACTACCAACTGAGCTGTGATGCCTGTCCTAGATAAGAATAATATATAAAAGAATAATAAATTTTTGATAATACTGTAAAAACCAATGGAATATAACACAAAACAAACGAAAAACTTTTGTTTGATTGTTTGTGGTTTATTAGCGATTGATATAGGTTGTTTCAAAGTACCCACATTATTCACTTGCCGTGATTAACCGAGCGAGTTGGGCTAAATCTAAATCAACGTTTGTGCTATGAAAACCATTGGCTATGAAAATATGCGGGTCCGCAACTGGATCTGAATTTACACTTCACTGGTTTTATATTGAAGGGACTGGCTTTACTAATAACACATAGAAAAGAAAATCTGTTTAACATTTCATCATCAATCTATATCAGTTCACTGCTGGACGTAGGTCTCTCCCAAGACGCGCCACTGAGCCCGGTCTTCGGCTCTTCTCATCCAGTGTTTGCCAGCTACACTCCTTGTATCGTCGCTCCATCGCGCCGGAGGGCGTCCTACACTACGCTTGCCTAAACGCGGTCTGCACTATAGTATCCATTTGCTCCAACGATTGTCGGTTCTTCAGATAACATGGCCAGCCCACTGCCACTTCAGCTTGCTAATTCTTTGAGCTATGTCGTTTAACATTTGTATAATTTAAAATAAAAAATAATAAAATAAATAAATTGGACAGGCGTCACAGCTCAGTTGGTCGTAGCTCTGCCTTCCATGCTGTGGGTCGTGGTTTCGATTCCCACCCAGAGCAAATGTTTGTGTGATGAACATAAATATTTGTTCTGTGAAAAAGTGTTCTATCAGCAGTAAGTTTAGTTCCCATAGTACCAGCTTTGCTTAGTTTGGGATTAGAGTGCGATGTGTGATATGTCCATGAATATTATTTATTAGTAATCCTCGACACAGCACGCCTTGTACGTACGTCTTTTTTTTATTTTGGAACTAACATTCAGTAATAAATATGTAAATAATAATACCTCCTAAAGAAAGCTTAGAATAAGAAAGTTCTTTTCTATGTTCTATTATTATTTTTTGATTTTGTACTAATAAAAATGATGAGGCGTGTCTCAGTCAGTTTATTACGGTTACTTATGAATAATGCATAACAAACATCATTTTAGGATAATGAATGGAGTTTTAAAAATGAATTTTAATACATATCTAATTTTGTAGTAAATACATATTTATGGGATTTTCATTTTTCTGTTTAGGGAAATGTTTTTGACGCGTGAAATTCTGATCGGAAATAAAATAAACAATCTGCATTATATTAATTATTCAAAGGGATTTTAATAATAAAAAAAACTGATTTAAAATATTTTTTGTACGACTAATTAAATGAATATTAAATTTAGTACAAGGTGTTAGCTAAAAAATGGTTGTCTGTAAAGTCGGTTTACTGACGATAGTTGAACGTGACAACGTCAATCGTATCTTATCTTATCTTATCTTGGAACGCCTCAGAACGCCGGAACGCCGGAACGCTTCATGAGTCATGTTTTTTCGTGCGTGCAGCCGGCTCTATCGAATTATAAGACGTTGTCACGTCAAAAGTACGATGTTAAAAATAAAAAAAAAAAATAACCTTAAAATTTCATTCATTTCATTTTCAGCCTGTGGTATCCCACTGCAGAGCAATTCCCTTTCTTCCCTTCCCTCTGTCCTGGGTTACTGTAGGCCAAACTTTTGCATAAAAAATAACCTAAAAAGCAAAATTTAAGTGTAATTACTGTGCAAATACATTAACTAACTTTACTCGTTTGTTTTTATAAATAATTAATTACTTTCACAATGAAAACCAGACGGTATTAAGCTAAAAGGGTTTGGTCTAACTTTCCTTTAAGCGATGAAAATTCCTTGTAAACTTTGCTTACGAGAAACAGAGCGGAACACATCGCTAAGATTGACTGATCGTCGGGCAACACAACTTTACGCTTTAACCACAGCATATTAAAATAACTGGGTATCTTTGATATAATAGCCAATAAAGAACTTTTTTTTACAATTTATACTGACCGCGATCTCACCTGATGTAGACGATGCGGTCGACGATGTAGCACGCTTGCAAAAATACCTATTCACTCGTCTCTTATCCAAATACAGCCAAAACTGGATATAAAGACAACGTTTATATCAATAGATTGGTTATAACAACCAAAAGGCAAGGTCCCGGCCGAATCTATAAATAAACTAATAAGTAAACATACCGCCTATAAAAAATGAAATGAAATGCATTTATTTTGACAACACACAGACGAGTACAAAACATACAAAAGGCAATATTTAGATAATACATAGAACAACAGAAAAAACAGTAACATAATGTCAAAAAAGCTCAGTCTCAGCTTATTATAACCTAAAACGACATGGTATATAGCGACATATCGCTGCCTAACGAAACTTTATCGATATTTATCGGCTATAACGACCAACTGTTCACTGTTGCAGTGTTCACGTTTTTTTACAATTTTATATGTAGACTAGTACTTAGTACGCCCCGGCTTCGCACGGGTAGCATATATAAAAAAATAGGTATTTTTATACACCTTGGGTTACATAATTGAAGTTTTAGTAAGGATCCTTATTTTTTTTTGAATATATAATATAGCCTATGTTCAGCGCAGATAATGTAGCTTCACAACAGTGAAAGAATTTTTGAAATCGGTCCAGTAGTTTCGGAGCCTATTCAAACAAATAAACAATCAAATCTTACCTCTTTATAATATTAAGTATAGATAGTATAGATGATAACCAGCTGTTTGTAAAAGGCTGTGGCACGCAAATTGGCGTGAAAACCCGCCAGCCTGACTCCACGAAGTTTGACTTGCCTGGTCATGGGTGAAGTTTGAATCATAACCGCCTCAGCCGTAACGCGATGAGAATAGAATACTTTGGACACATTTGATAGGTATCTCGCTCGGACTTTTGCTATGTCAAACTAATCTTCTTCTTCTTATTGTGTCGATGCTACAACTGTATTTTGTTGTAGCATCGTGTTGGAAAGATTAACCAGACAAGACACTGCTTTACCGTGCCTAGCTGTTACCGGCATATCAAAAATAATTAAATTAGAAATACCTACAAGAACTTTTTTTTTCATTCCGGTCGATTTTCTCCTTAAACTAAAAGGTTTAACAATTAAGTATACAGTTATTATTTTTTATGTATTGAGAGCTTGACTTTTTTCCGACATATCTCTCAATCAAGGTTTGAAACGCGGCAAAGATAGGTACCGGATGTTCTCTAAAAAAACATCCGGTACCTATATAAACTCCAAAGCCTAACCGAGAGTCCTTGTGTAGTTTTGTTTGAAATCAATAAATAATGAAAAAGTTATATTAATATATACTTTTTACATTACAAAGTTTAATTATTATTTGTCCGTATCAACACAGTAATACAAGCTTGCATGATTCCCTTCAATACACTTCAATATCCATTTGGAACATGTTACAAAAAGGCAGCTCGTTTTTACGCTTGAAAAAACCATCGCAAATCGATTTTAAATAAAATGGCTTCTACACTTGTTGGCAGTCAAACGTTATTTTATTTAATGGATATGTCATAGGAGTAAAAAAACTGGCGTACTTTTTTTCCTATAATGTGTCACTGTGGACAAAGGCCAAACGACGAAAAAGGACAAAATGGCGATTGTGTGAAGTTTAAAATAAAAAATCATATGATCAAATTAAATAATTATAACATAATATTTAATGATGTTGTATGACCGTAATGGGGTAGGCTGTTGTAATGTTTTCTACTATAAAATCCTTGAACACAGTTTTACAATAAATGATTTTTATTCTTATTTACAGCTAGGCACGGTAAAGCAGTGTCTAGTCTGGCTAATCTTTCCAACACGATGCTACAACAAAATACAGTTGTATCATCGACACGATAAGAAGAAGAAGAATCTTATTTATTTATTTGAAAGCAAATAGTTGGTTCCCAAACGTGTGGTTTGTTCCATGTTTATTTAGGATTCGCAATGTTTTAATAAGAAAGCGTTGAATTCGTAATTTGGTTTACTTTGCAAAACGGTTTTAAAATTAACATCAACAGGTTTGTTATTCAAACGGAAATAGGTACCTTCTAGCTTTTATGTGTTTTGATTCAATTTCACTTGAAATTATACTCTATTTTACTTATAATTAGGTCTAATTCAAATATCAGAAATCTAGTTCTCTTAACTTTTTTAGTAAGAGACGGTTTCTCGAACGATGATCAACGAAAAAATCAAATAATTACTATGTGTCAAACTCGGATCAATCGTAATTTCGGTTTCCAGAAACCGGCCGTAGATTGAACGAAATGTCAATGGTATTTATATAAAAAAATATTAAATACTGTGTCTAGATGGCGTTGAACAAATTGTCTATGTATGTTTATTTATAAAAAAAATTATACAGTAAACGTCTTTATAAAAATAAATTTATATAGGTATATGTTACATTTTTTAGACTGTATAAAATGTATTTAAAACAACAAAATGAGCTGTAATTTAAGAATCCTAGTTTATTTCTGTGTCTTGAATCCTCCCTTAGTAGTTTGAAAATAAACATAGTATTTCAATTTAACCCTATTTAAAAGTTTCCTATATCATCATCTTCCTACCCTTGTCCTACATTATGTGGGGTCTGTACAAAACGTCCTTTTCTTCCACTCTCCTCTATCAGACGTCATCTGAATGCTCACACCTTTCTTACACATGTCATCATTCACACAGTCCATCCATCTTTTCTTAGGCCTCCCTCTACAAGTTAAAATTTTCCTTTAATTAATATCAAATACCTACAAATAAAAACGGCTATGCTATCCGGAACAGTGTTACGTAATTTAGCAAAATAGTTTCATTGTCACGAGCCATTACTGACCAACAATGCAGAGCCAACAGCAATTAAGTAGAATAGTGTGATTTGCTATCTGTACCCCAAGTACGAGTTTGTACACACAACGGATCAAAAGCTCGATAAAAAATTCCAAATTAATACCGTATCTATAACATAAACTCAAAAAAATATAGATACTGTAAAGTCAAAAACAGCAACTTACTAGTTGACATGACTTTTCGGTGTTTTCCTCCACCGTTTGGGAGAAATTGCAAATCGGCTTAGTATACAAATTGTACACAATTCGACTGACACCGCGGCTCGGCCCATGCATATCAAACAGCAAATCATTATCATACGAAATACAGCGATAAATATATGAATAATGTGATAAATATTGTATTTATTTAAATAATACGGACCTTTTGAGATATTGTAATTATTAGTTTTATAAAAAAATAAATGAATAATGCTGGACCACACAACATCATCTAGCCTCAAGCTAAGAGCTTGTGTTTTGGGTACCAGAAGACTGACGTAGGTACTTAATACAAGACATTACATAGATAGATATTTTTTAGTATGCATATAAAATACCCAGAACACCCGGAATAAATATGTGCAGATCGTACAAACTATTATCCCAAGGCGGTAATCGAACTCGCAACCTCCGCGTCGCAGGCGGACCTATACCGCCGCGCCACATCGGCCCTCAAATATTATAGGTACCTACTTATTATAATAAAATAAATATGATTAGGTAATATCCGGCTGTCAAAACAGAGATTATTATAAGAAAGTGATAAGTGATATTGAGGTTTATCAAAATATTCTAATAGGCAAAGACAATTATCAAACAGAAGATTTCATTTATAAATCAAAACTAAAGAAAAATAATATTATTTTTTCAATATTTAACATATCTTGTTTTTTAATAACTATTACAGCGACATTATGTATCTATCAACCTTAAAATATTTTGGTAGCGTTAAATAACCTTTTAAGGCATCTTTAAAAAAAAGTAGCTGTAAACTTTTTAGCATGTTCGTCGCATTTTGTATCGTTTCATTACATTTTTCGACTGAAGCTAAAAGCTTTATAGGGTCTAGGCTTTGACGGACAGGCTATGACGAAACCAATTAGTCTTTGAGATCTTTGTAGCTTCAGCGTTGGTACAGTCAGCAACATAAACAAAATATTCACGGACAATTCACATATCACACTCTACTCCCAGACTAAGCAAAGCTTGTACTATGGGGACTAGATTGCTGATAAAATACTTATATTTTTTTTTTATAACACATAAAATACATAATAAAACCCAGATACAAAACATACAATTTATTTAATCACACACAACATTGTCGACAGATTTTATGGCTCCTAACAATTTTCATAGAGAATTTAAGTTGGTAGTAATTTAATTCGGCCCTTTTTATTTCTAACTGAAACAATATACCGTTCAAATCACATACCTATATGAAATGACGACAACATCATATGATAATCATTTATGACGTCGACTGTACATACAACATTGTATTTACTTATCTCGCTAAATTTCTCGAAAACTAGAATTTGTATTACAGAATTTCATATTTAAAAGAACCTTCCATACGAGACTTAGAGCTGAAATTATAGTAAAATGTAGTTTACCTCAAATTAAAACTGAGCAATGCTTCAATGTAAGTGAAAAGATTTTCCGGAAAAATTGACAATATTTCAGGAAGTCCTCTTGTAACTCTTTGACTAGATTTGGAGTTTTATCTTTAGATGGGCACTTAGATATGTTATTTTCTTAAAAACTAAAACTTTTACAGTTAAAAAATAAAAACGTCTGACTGTTATCTCACCAGAGAGTTAAAACGAAAATATATTTTCTAGAAAAGCTTTTTTGTTCGCCAATCTAACCATAATCGTGGCTCGAATATTGATTTTGGTGGTTTTTATAGCCTATTTCCTCGTAGTCTGACCACGTCTGCTATAAAATAATTGGACAACCAGGAAAGTACATTTTTATTACTTTAAATCAACACGAAATCGATTTTGAAAGGCATGCCAGTGCTACTAATTTCCTAAATAAACATGATAATTCTAACGGCCGGTTTCTCGAACGATGATCAACGAAAAAAACAAATAATTACTATGTGTCAAACTCGGATCAATCGTGATTTGGGTTTCCAGAAACCGGCCGTATGTGCCAGTTCTTCGCAATCAGAGCCTAGGACGGACAAGTAGTGCAGTGTTAGGTTGTTTTCGTTAGGTAAGTATTATCGTTACAGAATTTCTGGATTCGGTCTCCACGCTCAGGCCCTCGATAGAAGCTATACAATAGCTTTAAACGAAAGTTCCTACTATATTTTGAATTTCGCAATTGAAGTATTTCTTTCATTTATTCCCGTTCGTCCCACCGTGGGACGAGTGAGAATGCATAAATAATATTAATGTACACAAATATTCTAGACATAATACTTTTTGCTACATTTCGTGTTTCCCTAACGATGCTTTTTTGCATTTTCTCAGCATTTGCTGTTTTAATATTCGATCTTTCGTATATTCACTCGATTGTACACTCAATTCGTATACAGATAAGGTTGAAAGTATATTGTATAGCTAAAGATTTCTAATTTAAACTAACAAATGGATCGGAAACGCCTCTGTGCGCCAGGAAGGAAGCATGATATCGTGTGCAAGTTTGATGATCACGGATACGTACTTACTTATAAATAAACCTACAAAACATTACACCTACTTATTATTTTGACGACCGATGTGGCACGGCGGGCGAAGGTCCGTCTGCGACGGGAGATTGCAGGTTCGATTCCCACCGTGGGATAAATGTTTGTACGATCTGCAAATATTTATTCTGGGTGTTCTGGTATTAAATATGTACATACTTATAATAAAAAGTATTTATCAATTTAATGTATTGTATTAAGTATGTCAGTCTTCTAGTACCCGTACCACAAGCTTTGCTTAGCTTGGGGCTATATGATATTGTGGGGATTGTCCAGCATTATTTATTTATTTATATTGTATTTATTGGTGAGCTTGTAGTCCGGTCAATTTAGACAATTGAAATAAGGAAAATTCCGACAGAGCCAAATTTAGACAAAAAAATCTTAAAAAATTTCTTAGAGAAAAAATCATTGGGACCATTTTTATAGAGAATTTTAAGATCTACAACATTGCTCAAAGGTACTTTGTCTATAAAACTTACCGTTTTCGAGAAAAATACAAAAAACCTAAAATTTTGACCTTGGGCCCCGAATAAGTCCCTAAGCTCACATGGGATTGATGGGGACTTTGACACTTTATTCCTTGTGGTAAACCTAAGGTGTCTACGAAGATTTGGCTCTGTCGGAATTTTCTTTATTTGATCACTATTTTTATGCCTAATTTGACCGGACTATTGTTACCTATGACATGTGTTATGGTCTTCCTAAAATTAAATAAATAAATTACTATATCAATCGTTTATTACTTTGTCATTAAACACATGTATATATACTCCCAGTTTTCATCCAATATAGACCGAAAAATACAGAATTCAAATTCAAAACTCCAATGGGAACATTGAATCGGATATCAGTAGGAAATCTCATATTTATGTAGCGTACAAAGTCGTTGCACCAACGATGTCGCCCAGTTTGCTTATTGGAAACTTCATGCTGGGAATCGAAAAGATTGGACTTTTTATACATAAATACCGTATTGTAAAAATCCAATACAATACAAAAAAGTCCATATGCAAGGAAATTTAGGAATGTTTTGAAAAAGAACGTGTTATTTTGTTACAGTTAATATCAATGTAAGTTACTTAATTTATACATGAATTAGATTTATTGACGAACAAACTTACGACTATTACAATATTTAATTTACTAAATGTACGTAAGTATATATATAAAATACATAGGAAATAGTTGAGCTATCTGCAGTAGCTCTACCATCAGTTGTCACAGTAAAATCGGCTGACTTTACTACAGTAGTTACGTCAATATTAGTATTACGAATTTTAGTACCCAACTATCTGATAGAGGCGCTGTACAAATCTTCATACATTTTTTTAACTACAGACGCTAGTGAGTATAGTAAATATAGTATAGTAAAAACTCATGGTAGAGCTACGGACCGTTGCAAAAGATCTATGGATAGCTCAACTGATCTAAATCAGTACCAATCGTTGCGTACCCAAGATACTGGCTGCATTGCCGCGCTGAATAGCAATGCTGATACGCTGGGCCAGATACTCACCAGTACCCCAAGTATGAGTTTGTGCACACACGGATCGTAGAGTCGCAATCGCCAGGTCCCATCGATTTTGTACGGAGATCCAAGCAGCGCTTCTAGCAGATTTCTTGAGAATCTTGGATTTACATACAAAATCGGTGGCGCTCGGCGATCGCGTCTATACGATTCGTGTGTGCACAAAAACTCGTACTTGGGGTAAAGCTCTCGGGTCACGCGTCGCTGTAATATTTATATCGTAAGACTTATATTTCTGATAAAATACTAGGTAGCTATGTTGACTAACCACTGACGCCTGTCAAAAAACCTTTTTGCAAACGACAAGCCCAAAACCGTTTAGCTTTTCAATCGAATTGGTGAATAAAAGCGGAGTATTTACAAAAAAAGTTGTACAGCGTTTGATTTACAAACAAACGGCCTGAAACTAAGACTTTTGGTTGAATTTAGATATGATTGAACGTGAATACATCGTTTAGTCAACAAATAAGTATATGCCTTTTAAAGTTATATCGTTTTTATCTTATAAAAAAAACCTTAGTTTTCGTTCCAACTTTTAAAAACATATTAATTAATTATGAGTGTTATTCAATATAACAAAACTCAACATTACAAAAACAATCAAGTCAATGTCAAAAATTTTATTAGTCAATAAACCACAAAGATCAATTAGAATCGTCTTACAACTAGGTGATTCTAGGTGCCAGTTCCACGCAACCAGAGCCTAGAAGAACGGGCAAGAAACTAACGGCCTGGTTCCTACCGTTTTTTTATATGATCCTTCTTACAAAGTTAATATATGCAAAATTAAAATAAAAATGCTATGTTTTATTAAAACATTACAGAACTCGAATCTTCAGTAGTTTTCCACACAAAAGCTTGACCGCCATTTTGTTTTACGATCCACAAAACTGCCGTTCACCGCAGAAATGTTTCGGTTCAAACCACTTGGAATTTATGACGAAACTATCAGTCGAACTATGCCCAACTTTCGTGAATATTGTATTTATTGTAACCATTACAATGTGGTTACTGTTTGTTTTTGTTTTAAATACATTTCAGTTATTATTTCAGAGTTATAGCCAACATTTGTGTGATTGACGTAGGTATATAATAGGTATACGTCTGTAATGATGAGTTGTTTCTCCATTATTTGTTTTTGACAATTCACAAACATTAATAAGTAATTTGCAGTTTTATATTAGTTCCCAGTTTCTCTGTAATAAGCCGGGTTTCAATACACATTTAATAAATAATAAAATAAATACTAACATAAATAATTGTAATATAATTAGAAAGTCACGGCCTGACTCTATAATTGTATAAGATTAAAAAAAACTAAAAACGAAATTTGTATATTGAATATTAAAAAAATAATATTCGGAAATCGTAAAAGTTAAATACTTACATTTTATTTAATTCTTGTCTTAATAAAAACTTACAAAGCAAAAGAGGAAACACTTGGCGAGTTCCCCTTAAATTAGTTAAGGAACAAAATTCTAAGTAAGTTCGTGTGTAGAATATGTTGTTTTAACGGAAAAACTATTTTAGTCAACTAATTGGTACCAAAGCATGGCTTGTCGGGAATATTAATTGGAACACAGGTATATTTTGCTACAAGGAGAATATTTAATCACGTGTCGCATTCGGAGCAGATTGGACTTTGATTTAAAATTAATTAAAAGACATTTTTTACAGGTTTCACTCAGTTAATACTAGCTTACTACCTTTCGTGTTGTGCGTCGTGGATTCGATTCCCATTAAGAACAAACATAATACATGATAGTTTTGCTTAGTTTGAGGCTCGATGGCGTTGTGTTAAAACACAACGCCAATCTTCAACAATCTTAAACAATTTGTTCCAGAACATTTTAGATTAATAATTATATATTTTTCATTTCACAGATTTTTCTATTATAATAATGCTATAATATTCTCTTGACGAATAATTAAATGATACTTTCACCGAAACGCTAAAATCGTTCGTCGGTTCTAGGAACCCAAATGGAACCGAAACTGATAATGGAACCTTTTTTTTATTCTAAGAACCAGAACCAATTTCAATTAAGTAAATCTTTGTTTTCATCCTAGTTACCTACAATTTATATAAATGTTTGTACGATCTGCAAATATTTATCCCGGGTGTTCTGGGTTATATGTATACTTAATAAAAAAAAAGTATCTATCTATGTAGTGTATTGTATTAAGTATGTCAGTCATTTAGTACCTACCCATAACACAAGCTCTGCTTAGCTTGGAGCTAAATGATGTTGTGACTCTCTGTTCTTATTTATATCATGTAGGTACCTAATTAAAGTATGTAAGTATTTAAATAAACGTTTCAAATTGTTTTTTTTTGTGTAATAGAGTAAAATTTTCGATAATAAGCCTCAAACCAAGCAAAGCTTGTACTATGGTTACCTACTAGATTGATAGAATACAATTTTATATATATGTATATATATTTTGTAAATACATTAGTACCAACTTACATAGAATACATAGTAACAACCGGACAACAACAAATATTTATTCTTCATCGCACAAACATTTGCTCTGGGTGAGAATCGAGCCCACGATCCACAGCATGGAACGCAGAGCTACTACCAACTGAGCTGTGACGCCTGTCAAAGTTATCGTCTTCAAAAATGTAAATTTCATCATAAATCAACAAAAAGACATATCTCTATTATCTATGTATCTTTTTGTAGTAGTAGTAGTTTTTAGGTCACAAAAACTAAACCAAATTATATTTCAAATCTAAATAATGTCACACAGCAACTGCATAACAGATTTGAACTCGAAACACTGAATATTTCATAGCAATTGTGAATACCACAAATGATGATAATGAGCCCACAATTACAGAACTAGAATTTAAATCATAGCATTGTATATTATATACAGAAGCCTAACATTAGTTTTCTTGGCCAAGTAAATATTAATATTGAACATTCCAAAATAGGAGAAAAATTGGCATTGATTTGGATCAGTTGAGGTATCTATAGATCTCTTGCAACGGTTTGCAGATAGCTTAGGTAATGGTTTTTATTGTATATTTACATACTTACACGATGTCTATATTTAAAATACTGTTATCGTAATTTTCTCTGTGAATAAATACAAATGGATGTATTGACAAAAAATATGTAAGTATTCTATCTGCAGTCTAGTTTCCATAACACAAGCTTCGGTAAGAATCGAACTTACTACCCACAATATGTAAAGATGATGACTCAAAAATAATTTGTATTTTACAAGTGAAATATAAATCTTTTCTTGTATAAAAAACTTAAATTCATTTTCGTAGAGAATCAAGATATGAAAATAAACTTAATCACACGACCGTCCGAAACAAAGCTCCCTGAAATCAACATACATATTTCATGTTTAATTACTGCGTTGATTACAAATAACTTTGGAGGGGAAAATATACACGGAGTGTCCGGGGCATCGGCAAAAAGTGCGCGAAAATTCAGCTATTTCACACATTTTTGCTAAGAAAATATATATTCCATATTTAATGGACAACAGATTTTTTGACAGAGCCGATTTTGATTAAATTTATTTGCATACGTTAGTTGCAAATAAATATGTCCTACTTACAATTAGAAAAATTAGATAAAATTTAATTTTATTAATTTACTTACTTTTTATTTATTTATTTGGCGACCGATGTGGCGCGGCGGGCGAAGGGCCGCCTGCGACGCGGAAGGTTGCGGGTTCGATTACCGCCTTAGGATAAAAATTTGTACGATCTGCAATTTTTTTCCGGGTGTTCTGGGTATTTTATATCTATAATAAAAAAATATCCAAGTATCTATGTAAAGTATTGTATTAAGTATGACAGTCTTCTAGTACCCATAACACAAGCTCTGCTTAGCTTGGAGCTAGATGATGTTGTGTGGATTGTCCAGCATTATTTATTTATTACCCAGGTACTAACCCGGATATTACACCTCTCGGAAAGAACAAACATTTGCACCGTTTCATCATCATGCAGAAATGCATGCTGCCACGAAGCAGGATAATGTGGCGTGTTCTGCATTTTTAAAATATTTTTCTTTGAAACTTTTAAAATAATTTTAATTTGCATTTTTTGAATATTTTATGGACTCATCTGCACTTCCTAATTAGACTACATCATGCTTACAAAGAGTGGTAGTGGTCGACTTAGCGTAGTGTTTATTCACATTCGTACAAATAAATACTTTAACACTAGGATTAGTGTACAATAATGGCAGAAAAAAAAGTGTAGGTCCAATATTTAGTAATTTAGTAGTGATATGGTAGGTATATAGGTATGCATCGTTATTTATTATAATAAGATTATCACGATTTAAATTCGAGTACCTATAGATTCGAATCGTGCTCAACACATTTTAGGGATTTGAAATCTAGTATAAATATTTGTGATTCTGTAAGTACAGCAAACGTCGCGAACATCTCGTGTAAGAGGAGAAAGCATCTCAAAGATTCATATCCGTCGATTAATAAGATAAAAGACGCTTCAGCAAATACCCGCTGCATTTTTAAGTTAGAAAAATAAATTAAGGAACAAGTATGACTACTTTCGTTGAAATCAGTTTACAATACGTTCTATAGGTGAAAATAGACAGACAGAAGGACTAAAAAAGCTCTTGGAACTGAGACGCTTCGCTCGCTTACCTCACTAATGTGATACGTCACAAATGTTCTCTGAGAATTATTGTTACTAACAATATTATTAACTCAACCAATATGATGTAACGTTTCCGTAAAAAAATCACAACTTCCGCGTACTTTGCGCTAGTTTAAGAGCTTTGATACTGAGTCTTAAGTCAGCAAGGTAAGGTATAATTTTGATTGGATTTATCAGGAATAAGAGGCTGTTATGGCTTAAATGTTCGGGTCTCAAAGGAGCCTAGTATGATTACACTTAGCGGCAAATTAGATCTGACGTTTACTATCGAGCTGGTAATTGTTAAGAGCATTGGGATTAATGTTATTAATAGGATACTGTTTGGGGTGAACTACATAATAAGACGGTTTTCTTATAAATTATTATAATAATTAACGGAGGAAATCGATTTTGATCGTCTTCGATAAGTAATAGGATTAGAATAGAACACATGTTCTTAAGAATAATTTAAGTAAGTATTGGTCTACTTAATTAGATTTATGAGATTTTTAAAGGATGATTTCCAAACTAAATTTATGAATTATTGGCGTAGGTTACCTACTAATGTATATACAAAATAATACGGTTGGATTGAAAACATCCTCTTTTTTCGAAGACGGTTAATAAAGTATACGCAATTATACATATTTATAAACATAACGAGAAAATCAAACAAAACTTTTACTATGAGAGCCAAATTGCTGTACCTACTCATACATATTTTTTTGTATAACATACTTATATAGGTAAATAAAATAAATAATGCTGAACAATCCACACAACATCATCTAGCCCCAAGCTAAGCAGAGCTTGTGTTGTGTTATGGGTACTAGAAGACTGATATACTTAATACAATACATTACATTACATATACTTAGAATACCAACACCCACTTAACACAAACATACATCAAAGTGTGCCATCGAATGCTTGTTCTTGGCGGTAATCGAACTCACGACCCACAATACTGAAAGTAAATATTCGATGATTTTTCTTCCACATAGTAAAAAAAATGATTTTAACACAACATAAGATAGTTGGAGACTAAAAGACGATTATTATTATGAAGAAATAAAAAATAATATCGTCGTGGCACTGAAACTTGCGTTTGTTTGTAGTTTGATCCATTAATATCATTAATGGAAACATAAAAATGTTCCGTAATTCAATTCCTTCTTCTTTTTTATGTTTGCATTATATTTTTATTTTAGAATCCAAAACGAAGGATCAAAACTAATTTTACGTTTGTTACGATTTTGATAATTACTTATTGATTTTAATTAGAGGTGGTCTCACACATACATTAAGATCTAACCAGTATTTAATTCAATTGTCCATTAACCGTTAAAATGTGTTTAGAAGTAACACAAAAAATGCAGCCAAATCGAAACCATTTTTAATAATCGATGAAAAATAGGTCTAAATTCTGGGAAAATACACATTTAATACGATTGACTTATTCAACAAAGGCTGTGGTATTTTATAAATTTGAATATATGTAAATATATGATATTTGAATATAATTAAAAACTATGAAATATATTGAATATTTTATACAGAAGAGAATAAAGAAAGAGAGTCAGTTATGTACCAAAAATGACCTTAATTTTACTGATATTACAAAAGAGTCCATTTTTGTCCTCAAAGTTCGCTCTCGTCCATTCACAATTCAAGAAAAACAGGATGTTGCGCTACAAACGAATTTCAAAAACTTTTTTCAATTCATCCAAATTACGGCTATTGTATTCCTAAAAATAAAATTCACAGTTCAAACACAATATCGGTCTTTTATGTGGAAGTATCAAAAGAGGTTTTCACAATATATTTTTGGCTTAGCCTTTTGTTAAATTTTGTATAATTTCACGCAATTCACGGTGTTTTGCACTAAATATTGTGAAGGGACGCGACGCGGTGATAAAGAAGAGTGCGCCATTTTGTATGGAGTCTGAACCGTGACCACAGAAAGTTATCTAAAAGTGGGCGTAAAACTTTCAAAAAATCGTGTGAAAAAGATAATTTTAATCTAATCGAAATAAAATTATCTCTATTTTCACGCTATGAGCTTTTCCGTAGGTACTTTCTTATTTATGCCTTTAAAAAGCCCTATTGTGTGGCAACCCTGAGCGACATTTTTTTAGTTATGTGCTAGAATACTTATTTTTTGGAACGGCTTATTATTCAAAGAAAGTTATCTAAAAGTGGTAAAAATTATTCAAAATGCAATATTTTCTTATTTTTTATCTTCTATCTATCTATTTTCTTATAAGCCTATAAAAGACCTTGTTTTTTAAATAGAATTACCCACACAATCTGTAATTATGAAATAAATGAATATCTGAGTGGCAACCCTGAGCGACCTTTTTTTTAGTTATGGGTGAATACCTACTCTTTTTTGGAACGGCTTAATATTCATAGAAAGTTATCTAAAAGTTACCTTAGGACTTTTAGAATGCGCTTATATAATATATTTATATAAGCGTATATAATATATGTATATAATATATTTATATAATATTATATATTTCCACACACAATGAGAGTTTAATCGTTGATAAATGTAGGCTTTTAAAAGTCCTATCATATGGCAACCCTGAGCGACCTTTATTTAAATCACGGGCTAGAATATTTTATTTATTGGAACGGCTTCTTATTAAAAAAATATCACCAGTAGATATTCAGAAAATCAATAAATGTGTGATTTATATAATGTGACAGATATCACAACTCATTAGCACAGGTCTGTCTTCATACCTTGATGTGGGTCGTGGGTTCGATCACCAAGAAAAATATTTGTGACTAGCTGACCCGTGCCCACTTCGTTGGGCTTATTTCGACAATTTTTCCTCGATTCACTTTGCAAAACGGACTACCACGTAAAAACCTTTTTATTTTTCGGTTTTTTATAACCTATGACACTCTGCAATAATGTGGCTTTCTATTGGTGAAAGAATTTTTAAAATCGGTTCAGTAGATCCCGAGATTACCCCATACAATTTAACAAATATACAAACACACAAACTTTACCTCTGTATAATATTAATTAATTAATTAGTATACATAACAAACACTGATATTGGTTCTGTTGCTGTGAGTTTTATGTAATTGCAACAATAAGTATTGTATCAGCAATCTAGCTCAGCATTGCTATTCAACGCGGCAGTGCACCAGTATCTTTATCTTGAGTACGCTTCCGATTGGTACTGATTCGGACCAGTTGAACTATCTATCGTTAACGGTCTGCACAGATCTACAGCTTCTTATGTTTTTTTTAATTGTACATTTTGTAATTATAGTCGCAAGTTAATTTTACTTTAATATGATTAATTATTATTTATATTTTTGTAAGCTATTCCATAGCATCTATCGCGACCCTTGAGCGTGGAGACCGAATCCAGAAATTCCGTAACGAAATAACCTAACACTGCGCATGCGTAATCCAACAAAAAATGCTATGCATTAGCTTTACCGCGGCAGTCCCCGAGTGCCACACGTATTTTTTTTAATATAGTTTTGCCTGCCTTCAAATTAGTTTTTTAAAACTAAATACCTGCTAAAATGAAATTAGTTTTTCCTCGCTTTCCATACACACAGTAAAAGCAGAATTCTATAGTTTCCGTATTTGTACTGCGGTCTCATGGGATTTGTGAGGTTAAATTTTGTGTTTGTTATGATAAGTATAGGTACGCATAAATTATTTTCGATCTAGTTACGCTACCTGTATCGACCTGCCGTCCAGTGTTTAACGCCGATTAGGCACAAATGGCACAATATCATTGTTTGACAACCGACGCCCACGCGTCTCCGCTCGGACGATATGCTGATACAGTAGTTTTGAGCAACGGATGTCTGGACCCGATAAAGCTCATTCTGTTTAGAGCCACTGCTAGTTTAAGACATTAATGTTTCATTCATTAAATTTACTTTAATTCAGTAATTTTCTTTGTTTTTAAAAAAGCTTTTCCACGGTTTCCCAACAAGTCTATCTATTCAAGTCATTACTTTGATGCAAACTAGACATTTTTGTTTTTCTATATTATAGTTATGTAGGTATATTACTCGTGTATTATATCAAAATAATATGTTCATAAATTAATATATTTTTTATAGGTAAGTAAGTAATGATTTTTCTGTATCTATATTTATATTTTTTAATATATAAATTTATTACCTTATTTAAGGTCAAAGTCTTTGCAGTATTGAGTTAAAAGGATCACTTTGAATCACTTACTAGGTGATTCTAGGTTCATCGACCAAAACCAAGAAGAACAGTCAAGAAACTAGACTTAGTACGTACCCTTTAAATATGTCACGATCTACATTTGGTGCATACATTCCGACATGGGCGTTTTAAGTGGGACACGATAGAATGATCGATTGTACCCTCATTGTTGCGACAGAATGCCTCGTCGTGTTACATTGCTGTGTCACACAATTCAAAGCTTAGTGACGGGTGCTTTGTTACTATTTCCCATTGCTGTTCGATTTATCATATTGACATGCAGTCATTTGGAGTTTTTTGTATGTGAATTGTTCCTAGTTTTCGGAATAGCACCATTTTTAACCCCCGACGTGTCGGGGGGTGTCTGTGGCATCGTATACATTTCATATATTTTTTTATATATTCTAACATCATTTTGTTTTTGCGTTGTGGGTTAAAAATAACAGAGTAGGTACGTTTGAAAGTGCTTCTACAAAAAAAAAACTTTTTTTTTATTTATCATGGAAATGCTTCGTATTTTTAGTTAGCTTAGTTATAGGTTTAACTCTAAGTACCATTTTTTTATCCGAAGTCTATTTTGAAAAAAAAAAAACATTATGCACCTACACATTTATTTAAAATCTTAGCAAAATGTTTTTTACAATATACATAGAATATACCATAGATGATGCCGCCGGCAGCAGGGTAAGGCCCAAGCTACCGGTGGTTATGGCTACAAATTGAGGAAAAATTAAACATTATTAATATTCTGTGAAGATTCTTATGTCTGAGTATTTTTTTAATATCTGAATTTCAATTTTAATTTTGCAAATGTTGGTCTAGTTTTATAACAATGACAAAATAGTTTCTATATTTCAAAAACTAGCAAAACCCCCAGAGTGACATTTGGCATGCAATCGATAGTTTACAAGTAACTGTAAACTTTCATAACGATCCCCGAGTGACGAACTTTACAACCCTTTGAAGATCCTAACTTTTTTATGAATGGGAGGGTAGTCGGACCTCAAAAGAGTATTTACTCAGTCTTTAGTTTAGTCAACTTTATTGTAAGGTTAGTTTAAACATACTCATGTAAGGCCTTTTTTACTAAGATTTTAATAAAAAACACGTTTTTCTAACTATTTTTTTTTGTTTTTCAATAATGAATTCACAAAATTATAACAAAAATTTTCACCTATTCCACTAAGTTCAACTATAAGTTCAACCGTTGAACTAATTGCACCAAAAAATTCCAGTTCTTTCAACTTTGTTATTTTTTTCTAAAAATTGAACTTTCTGGACCACCTATTCCACTAAGTTCAACTATAAGTTCAACCGTTGAACTAATTGCACCAAAAAATTCCAGTTCTTTCAACTTTGTTATTTTTTTCTAAAAATTGAACTTTCTGGACAATATTGGTGCTATTAGTTCAACTTTCTGTCACAATGGTAATAATAATAATAATCCGATTTCGAAACAATATAAATACTGTTTAGTGGATATTCCTATTCCTAGACAGTAATGCAATCTCCGTACACAAAAAGGTTATCTAGATACTGGCCATCAATAATACTATATTACAAACCAACAAATGACATTCTATGACATTCTGCTTTTTCCTGCATGTTTACTCGTATTATATTAAGATAATAGACGAAAACATAGAGTAAACATGCAGGAAAAAGCAGAATGTCATAGAATGTCATTTGTTGGTTTGTAATATAGTATTATTGATGGCCAGTATCTAGATAACCTTTTTGTGTACGGAGATTGCATTACTGTCTAGGAATAGGAATATCCACTAAACAGTATTTATATTGTTTCGAAATCGGATTATTATTATTATTACCATTGTGACAGAAAGTTGAACTAATAGCACCAATATTGTCCAGAAAGTTCAATTTTTAGAAAAAATAACAAAGTTGAAAGAACTGGAATTTTTTGGTGCAATTAGTTCAACGGTTGAACTTATAGTTGAACTTAGTGGAATAGGTGGTCCAGAAAGTTCAATTTTTAGAAAAAAATAACAAAGTTGAAAGAACTGGAATTTTTTGGTGCAATTAGTTCAACGGTTGAACTTATAGTTGAACTTAGTGGAATAGGTGAAAATTTTGACTTCACTAAAATTATTACTTTCCAAACATAGAAATAAGTAGCACACTATTCAGGGATAATATAAAAATATTATATCTGACTAGTGTGCTACATATTTCTAAGTTTGGAATATTTTAAACACTCTTTTAACTAAAATGGTGAAAAATATAAAATCGTGATGATTTTCTATGAATTGTGGTTTTTGGAACATAAAAACACGAGATTTATGAAATGCTATATTTCTAGCAAAAGTCACAGTAAGAGCGTTTTCACATTATCCGATCCGATATTGGTGTCGGACGCCGATCCGATATCGGGGTAAGTAAAATGTATAAAATATGTACCTGTCTTTCATATTGTCCGGCCCGATATCGGATATCGGAGGTACATATTTCATACTTACATTTTACTTACCCCGATATCGGATCGGCGTCCGACACCGATATCGGATCGCATAATGTGAAAACGCTCTAACGCTGCAAAACAGATTTTCTATTCTTTTAAGACCCAGTGGGAAATGTCTGCTTTGTTTTATTTTTTGCGGCTAAAATAATATCAAGGAGTGTAGCGGTGGTGAAATATCTGCTTCATATTAGTTAATATATACTACAGCTGACATGATTAATTGTTAATTTCATGGTCCTTTATATTACGCTTTTTAGATTTATAACGACGACGACCGATGTGACGCGGCGGGCGAAGGTCCGCCTGCGACGCAGAGGTTGCGGGTTCGATTCCCGCCTTAGGATAAATGTTTGTACGATCTGCAAATATTTATTACGGGTGCTTTGGGTATTTCATATGTACTTATAATAAAAAATATCTATGTAATGTATTGTATTAAGTATGTCAGTCTTCTAGTACCTATAACACAAGCTCTGCTTAGCTTGGGGCTAAATGATGGTGTGTGGATTATCCAGCATTATTTATTTATTTATTATAAACGCTTAAAAAAAAATATTTTTGGTACATTTTTTAAATAAACCCATTCGTATTTGGCCTGATTTATAAAGAAATAGAAAATCCAAAAATGTTCATTGTCCCTTATATGTAGCACAATTCATTCTGCTGATATGAGCAAATGAGCATTCTGATTATTTAAATTAAATGAAATTAATAATGTTGGACAATTCACAGAAATGTGAGTTATCTTCAATACAGTTATTAATAAATTGTACTAAAATGATGTTTATTTATTAATTTTTATTAAATAGGACACCCAACACGTATTTACACATAAACTAACATAATTCAACATAGGGTTTTGAGCCTAGTGTTGTCATAATTATAGGGCATCACAGCATACACAGAGAAAATATTAAAATAGTGGTCAAACTAAACTATTTTTGACTATAGTAGAGGTCCCGCGAGTGTCTCGATCGAACAAGCGTTTTAATTCTAAGAACAATGAGCTCGATCTTTCTAAAAATCCATTTTCTTTGTTGTGAAAGGGATATTAATAAAATAATAGAATTGTTTTCTTTGAAATTTCTAGTAATAGTTTATTGGTCTACTAGTCTAGATATTTTATCGTTTAATGTGATTCTAAGAAGTAGGAGAATGTTAACGTAAAATTCGTTTTTAGAGTTTGAACAATAGATTTTATATTGTTCAAACTCTAAAATATTCCCTATGCGATCTAAATAATTTAAAAAACTGACAGTAAACTTAAACTAGTTACTATAATATATTATTCTATATAACTACTCAACTGTATCCATTTTTAAGTAAAAATAAATTTAAAACACAAAATAGCATTTCAGTCTGTTTTTTTATACATATCTATCATATTATAAATATTTCATACATACTTTGTCGAACAAACTCGTTATAAAACGCATGTTCACAATAAAACAAGTTTAAAATATAAATATTTAATATATATAACAAAGTAGTAATGTATGAAAACACACTCGTATGCTAACACTTAAAAAAATCTCATTACTTACACAATTCATACGTTTGCAAGTCTCGCAAAGAATTTGGACGGAGTTTTTTTCAGCGAAATTCTCGTTTTCATTTTATTTAGACTATCGTCACTTGTTTTTACCGTGCCGGGATTTTTCATCCAATCGCAGGGAACATTTTTGAACACAAAATTGTAGGCTACAAAAATGTAGATTTTTTAACATAAAAATATTATGTTTTGATATTTCACACGATTTTTTGTAAGACTGGTTCCCGTAACGATGTTTTTTTTTTCATTGATATATAATTATGGCATATTGAGCACTGATGTATTATTACTGGGTACCTATTATTAATTATTTTTAAATACAGAAAATAGTATCAGCAATCCAGTTTTCATACAAGGCTTTGTTTGTAAATATTTACAAATTGCAATCGAAAAAAATGAAGTACGGTTGAAATTGAAGTTACGACCCTAGAATCTCATGATTCTTGCGGGCTTGTTAGGACAAAACCACTGCACTCAAATCTATTAATGCATGTACTTCTGTAGATCTGTGAACAACATTAAAATAAAACTGTAAAATAAAGTAATAAAGACATGTATAAAACTCCTAAGGCATTCGTAAAATATGAATTCTCTACAAACAATCCTATTCGGATGCGATGCAACTCCTATGCAAATTCAAGAAACGTCTGTATAGTCTACTTTGTATGTCCAGAGGATAACAACGAATAAACCAATCTCCAACAATCTACATGATAAAATATTAGACGTACAATGCGCGGTGACACTGCAACGCTCGCCAGTCAAATCTCAGAGAACAAGCAATGTAATTCGAAAACGTCAAGTTTACCATAATGAAAAATGTTGCCAGTTTAGTTCATGCTTACCCCTTACATACAATATGCTCGGTTTCACCGTTTTATTAAAATGGTTGAACATGACTTTAAATTTGATTGTGGATTTTGAAATTGGATTTCCTGTTTACAAAGAAGGAATAGTTACGTTATTTATATTTAAAGACAGTGTAACTCCCTCTGAGGGGTCACACTGCATGTAAGTTTAAGAGCCGTTACGCACTGTCGACTTGTTGCCGGCGACTCGGTCGCTCGGCGACCAGAAAAAATAGGGCGACCGACGACCAAGTGCGTAAGCACCTATTTAAACTGTAATAAGTCACAGTCGCCAGCGACCGAGTCGACTAGTCGACAGTGCGTAATGGCTCAAGAGCCGTTGCTGGGTCGTCAGTACTTAACGTTAGTGCGTAACAGCTCTAACGGCCGGTTTCTGGAAACCCAAATCACGATTGATCCGAGTTTGACACATAGTAATTATTATATTTTTTCGTTGATCATCGTTCGAGAAATCGGCCGTTAGTGTTAAGTTGACTCAGCACTGATAATGACAGAAGGTAATGGATGGTGCATATTATTTCAACGACAATCATATTTTCTATGCCGAAAAACAGCAATGCGAATATCAAACACAGAAATAAGTACGGTTGTAGTAGACTTCTGTGTCTGGGGGAGCTAGATTAGGTTTTTCAAAATATAATGCAAAAATATAGTTATTATAAAATTAAATTATTTCCGGGTGTTCTGGATCTTATATGTATAATAAAAAAATATCTATCTATGTAATGTATTGTATTAAGCATGTCAATCTTCTAGTACCCATAACACAAGCTTTGCTTAGTTAGGCTAGATGATGTTGTGTGGATTGTCCAGCATTATTTATATTTATTTATTTAACTTACATTTTCCCAATAGCCAAAATATAGTAAAATTTTTTTTTTTTTTTTTTTTGTATTTTAATCTGCAATCAGTCTTCAGACTATAAGCAGGTTTGGTGAGAGCAGTCTGGCTTGTAGGATAAGAACTCCAGTGAGAACTTTTCCTTTTCTAGAAAATTATTGCCCATCCAGGTCAATGATATGTTGTCTTCTAAGCCTCTTAGGGTAGCTGATTGTTGTGAGCTGTGTAGCCAGGTGATTGGGGTGGGCATTCAGGCGTTGCTTGTATTTGGTTGAGGTAAGTTTTATTTCATCATTGATGGTGTTGACTTCTAATTCGCCATGCAACTCGGAATTCATAAGGAACCATGGGGCATTAGAGATGTTCCTTAAGATGCCGTTTTGAGCTCGTTGTATGATTGCTTTGTTGGAATTGCAGGTTGACCCCCATAGCTGTAAGCCATATGTCCAAATGGGTTTTAGTACTACCTTATATATAAGTAGTTTGTTGTCAATACTCAAGACAGAGTTTCTACCTAGTAGCCATTGTAGGTTGCGGTATTTTAGGTTCAGTTCATCTCTCTTTTTCTTGACATGTGTTCTCCAGGTCAGTCTGCGATCCAGGTGCATACCCAGGTATTTCACCGAATTATTGTGTGGTAGTGTGTTTGTACCGAGGCTAACAGGAGGACAATCACCTTTGCGGAGAGCAAATGTTGCGTGGACTGACTTGGTAGCACTAGCCTTGATTCTCCATTTAGATAACCACTCGTCTATTTTATTAAGCCCGATTTGGAGTTGTTGTGATGCTTCGTTAGGGTCCTTGCTACTGGCTAGGATAGCAGTATCGTCAGCGAAAGTGGCAGTTACGACACCTGGTGTTTCTGGTAGGTCTGACGTGTAAATGGTATATAGGACTGGGCCTAGTACTGATCCTTGGGGTACTCCTGCTTGTATGTCATGGAAGTTTGAGGTGTATTCACCATCCTTCACTTGGAATAAAATATAGTAAAATAAAACTAAAAATGCTTTTATAATATTATATCTTGTTTTATTGTATTTTTCGGTAAATCAGGATAATGTAAAATCCTTTGTGAATTTAATTTTAAGGTAAATTTTATGCTTGAAATATTATCCTGGGTAAAAGGATAATATTTCCATTTTATCATGTTAATCAGTTCAATACATATAATTAATGCCAATTTCATAGTCCAATAGGAACTTAATGAGAGAGACAGACAAAGAAACACGGGCACGCCACACGGCTTACAGCTAGTGTCGTTACAACTTTTGGTCTTAAATTTTTCCGCCCCCTTTCGGAGCGCGCGATAAGGAACTTGTTTCCAAAAAATCAAAAATCAGTTTATAGTTTTAATTTGAAAAGTGAGTCCGTAAAAGTATATATAAGTAAATTAAAATTAAAGGAATATGTAAGCACCTTGTCTAAGTAAATAATATAAGTAAAAATTACAATAGCGCCATCAAGAGGCAAACGAATAGTTTTAAGATTTCATTGTAATCTCATTATAAGTGAACTATGTGTTTTTATGAGAAAATAAATGTCTTTAAACCTAAAACGTACCGAGGCCGAGGTGCTAGTACTCAGACACTATTACAACCCAACAAGGTGAATATATAATTAAAATCGCGAAACTAACGAACGCCTAAAGAGGTTAGGTATTCATTAAAACTTAAATTTTAATTTAGTATCTTGGAAATGGGTGTGTTCGCCTTTTAGCACTGGTTTTATTTATCTCTGTATATGAGAAGTCTATTATAACTAGTGGCTCTGTGAGATCATCATCAACCTAGATCAGTCCACTGCTGGACGTAGGTATCTCCCAAGACGCGCCACTGAGCCCGGTCTTCGGCTCTTCTCATCCAGTGTTTGCCAGCTACACTCCGAAGATTGTCGCTCCATCTCGCCGGGTGCGTCTTATACTACGCTTGCCTATAACGCGGTCTCCACTCCAGTATCCGTTGGCTCCAACGGTTGTCGGTTCTTCAGCAAACATGGCATGGTATGTATGGCGGCTGAGAGACCTCGCGTGCCTTTATAACCATGCCTTTACAACATTTTGTGAAAAAGTAAGATAAATAAATAAATAATAAATAAATGTTTACATGTGTTTAACAGTCTTCATCAGGCTGAACTGCTGATTAAATAAAATGTCCTCACTAGCAATACTTAAATGGGCAAACTAGTGTTAAGATGTCTTTAAACTGGAGTTAAGAGTCCCTGAAACTATTTCCCTCGCTTTAGGTTAATTAAGCGTTGCAGCTCGGATTTAAAATTGGATCAGTTTTTTGTGATTTTGAATTGAATTCTTAATTTCTTTTGTCTGTGGTTCTTAATTGTTATAACGAGAAAGTAGTTGAGTTGTATGTAAATCTTTAAGCGAACATTTATAATTTTGATTTCCGTTGCGCGGCAGCTTACTACACTGGCTACAGCCCACACAAAAAGCACGCAGTCTAATTCTAAATGTCAAAGTTGGTATTTTAATTGACTTTGAATTGAGTCGTCATTTTATGTAAGTATTTATTACATTTTTCCGATTAAATATTTGAACCCAAGCAAATTACCTTATAAAAAAAACCTCATTATTGCTTTAAATACTCACAAGTTAAAATCTATTTGGTAATTTAAAAAATTATTTAATATTTATATTGAAAAAAAGTACGTCAATTGACTATTTTATCGCACAGATGTGTTCCGAACGGCACCGAGCGATCATCTCCAGATACATTTGAAATTTTGATTTATAAAAATATCTTTACTGGCATATACGAATAAGGAAAATAAGACTGTAATCTGGTTTTACGACCAATCAGATGGAAAGCTTTATTGAAGACAGCAGATTAAGAGCTAAACCTGCAAATGAATGAATACCCAAGTGCTGGGAATTAGCTATTTTGAATGTGCTGATTTAGAATTTTGGAATACTTTTGCAAGTTTATTGAAGTATGAAGAAAAAGTTTAGTGACAGATAAATTTAAGAATAAATCGGCTTCTATACAGCGTTATAGCTATTTTCGATAATTCTAGTTTAGTCAAGTATAGAGTTATAAAATATTGTTAAAATAATGCTTTATTTGAATAATAAAAAGTAGGTACTTTTCACCTCCGAGTAAAAAATACATAAATTGGACGGTATTCAAATTTAAATGATATTTTTCATACATGTATGCCTTTATCCAATTATCGTATAAAAACGAAAAGGTAAAAATGATAAACTAAAATATCAGAAACGTGTTTTACTCATATTTTTTGATACCGTTCGTTGTATAATATGATACCATTATTATGTTAGTTATTATTTTTTATTCAATAGAGTGTAAGTGTAGTAGTAGTGTGCAATAAATTGTTCTTTATTGTGTTATCTCTGAAAAAAAGATAACAAAAAAAAATTTTTTTTCATTGTTCGTTCAGTCACCGTTACACGTTACAATTAAAAAAGTATGTTTGGATTTGTTGGCCAACTAGCGCATACAAGAGCTGAGCGCGAACCTACTTGTTAGGTATAGGCGACCAAGAAATTGGTTTACCACTTTTGATGACATCTCCCAGTAACATAATTATTCGCTAATGCTGGGGCCACATTAGCGGGCTACGGCGAATATTCGTGTTAACGCGATGTATGTGGCCGGGTACATCGTGTCATCGCATAGTATTTAGAAAAGAACATCGCCTATACCCGAACACGATGTTTTTGTCGCGCCAACACGATACGAATATTCGCCCGCTAATGTAGCCGAAGCATAAGGATTACAGATTGACAGATTCTGACGTACAAGTTATTAATCTGTCAAGCGAAAATAGCCCTTGATGTTTTGTACGTGCAAATGATATTCAGTCTTAGAGTGGTAAACCAATTTCATTGTCGCCTATACGTCATATACTCAAAAAAATATTGTAAAAAAAAAATCGCAAGCGAGAGAACTTCTTTTAAACGTACCTTGGGGCATAAGATTAGTGTTTCGTATCAAAAGTTTCAAAATGCAAAATGGACTTTATGACTGATGAAATCGTACCTACTATAAAGTAAAGTTATGTGCATACAAAGTAACGTAAAACGTTTTCATGAACACAAAAGTAGGTGCAGACTGTTTATTTTTCGCTTCTTTGTTACCTATAAACTTTGTAGATACATAAAATGTATGAAAATGAAAAAAACAAATTGAAGAAAGAATATATAAAATAAGTATATAGTTTATTATGTATGTGATGGAACATTCCACAGATCCATGTCATACCAAGCGGTAACCTTGTAACAACTATACAGGATGATTTATAAGCAACATGTATAGGGGGAAACGTATATTATTTAAAATTATTCGTGTCGATTACCGTCAAAATATAAAGATTTATAAAAAAAAACTAATTGTTATGATAGTTTTTTACGATTTTTCTGTAGGTACTTACATCTAGTGGTTTCGGACTTGGCCAACCTCACCTTTCTCTTAAAACCATCCTGTATACTTATATAGCGTGTTTAAATTTTCTATTGAGTAGTACATGTTAAAAATATAAGAACAATTTTCAGGATAAGCACTGTCTGGAAGAAACTGCTTTTACTAATAAGACCGTTCGTTGTACAAACTTTTGTTAAGTGTCTCTCATTATTTATAATATACCTTTGTGTACAGTACAAAGTTTATTTTTTATAGCTTAGAGTGTAAAAAATAGCCACTAATGAAGCCATCCCTCCTTGATAACCTTGATCTAAGGAGTTTTATGTGCACTATCTCACCGAAATCGTCCTTTTTTCCCCAATGAACCTATAAAATTCCCATACTTCACTAGCGCAAATTTATGGGGATTAAATGTGGGTATTTTGGGGAACAAGTGGTCTTAAATCTTATTTAAGGCTGGAGTGAGTCAGCTATTCTTTGCAACATTGTGCGTTAAAGGTTCGATTTTTACGTACATATTTGTAATTGATAAATTGTCTAGAGATAGCTTTCAGCGATAAGGGCGCTCATTGTGTTGCTTATGTTCATTTATTCATATAGTTAAAAAAATAAATAAATAAATAATGCTGTTTAAAAGTTGTTTCGTGTATTTTGACGCTATAAAATTTTGATCACGCTTATAATTTTCACATGTAATTTTTGATTCTACGTTTTAGTAACAAATAATTTTCGTTACTAATCAGATCATTTATAATAACCATTTTCATATCTCTGAAAATAAACTAATTTTCTCATAAATATTTTATTTCTATATTTATTTATGAATTACGAACCTTGTGTCAATGCAAATAAGGATCACATCTTTTCAGCAGCATTTCAAAAATCAACATGTTTATTTTTAAAAGTTGGAGCATAAAACCTAGTTTCCTTCAGAATATCTGCCAAATCAAATACATAACGAGAACTGCAATTGAAAGCATTTTGCGGAGAAATAAAACATGACACGTGATCGGGCTGTCAAAACATGGTTGCACCTTAGACATAGAAAATAGACTAAGCGTTCCCTCTCCAGAGGACTGCGCACGAATAAATGTGACAATCGTTAACGTACCGTATTAAAGACATATAGCTCTACCATGAGTTTTTACTATACTATATTTACTGTACTCGCTAGTGTCTATAGTTAAAAAAATGTATGAAGATTTGTACAGCGCCTCTAGTGGATAGTTGGGTACTAAAATTCGTAATACTAATTTACGTAACTACTGTAGTAAAGTCAGGCGATTTTACTGTGACAACTCACGGTAGAGGTACTGGGCCCCGATCGTGCTAAATGTAACGTAAACGGTTCGTCTAAGCAGCAGCTAAAGTTCACCAACGTAAAGTGTACGTAGCGTGTGCAACTTTGTATCGCTGTAAACTACTAACCGCTCATCTCTTTTCTGTTCGTGTGACAAGTGGTGGTATCACAATTCTCCGCTCAGCTCGTGTTTAATTAGAAAATTAGCGCGATCGGGCCCCTGCGCGCTAAAGTTCGACAGTAAAGCTGCGAAGTATCTCAAATACGTCACTATTTTGATACGTTTACGATAGTTACATTTATTCCTGCTCACCTTCCAGGTATGAAGTGAATACCTACTTGTCTATTTCTAGACTGACCGACCTACAGAAAGGAGTCAGGTATTGGCCGCACATGTCGATTTCGTGAGGCTATTGTTGAGTCTATTCACTATGTCTATGGTTGCACCACCCGGCGCTTGTTGTAAGTTTTGGCACAACAGCTGAGAGAGGTGTCTTATTCAAAAGAGTCTATTATTTTAATACCTTATTTGTTTACTTTAAAATATCTTTAACAAACTAATAAAAACTAATTCAGTTCTGATTAATTCTTGATTAACCTATGGGTATTATTTTTCAACATAATATAAAAATTTCCCGCTAGGTTTTCCATGTCCCTGTTAAATTATGAAAGAAAAATTTCATAGAATTAAATTAATATGTTTTTTATTTGTGTTTATTATCCTACGTAATGTTTGAAATTGATTCCCATAACTAAAACAAGGAATTAATAGTATTACTATTTAATTAAACAAAATCAATTGATAGTATTGCCATTAAATTAAAGATTTATAAATCTTTGTGGTTGATAAAGCTCTAAAATAGTAGCTTTTGTGAATAAGGCCGACTGTTTAAATTGTCTAATTTTTGGACCAGCTTTGAGGTGTTCTGCGGTGGAAGTACCGCATTCAAGCGAATTTATCGATTCAAGGAGATACGGTCTGTTCCCTTGTTTATATTGATCGGACTATTGAGAACTAAACAGAATCGTACCTACTGATTAAAGAATTAAGTATCAAAATTATAAGTAAATAATAGTTATTCAAAAACAAACGACTATTGTCAAAATATACAAAGTTATTTATAAAATACATAAGTTACATAGTTTTAAACATAGTTTTCTTTATAAACGGGATATTTACCATGAGTTTGATTATTTCTCGAACTTTGGTACAACCCGAAATTTGGTACAATCCGAACTTTGGTACAACCCCAACTTCGGTACAACCTGTGGCCAAGGCGTATGCAACTGTGCTGAGTAAGTAACTGTTGAGCGATCTGCAGATGGTTGCAAACAAAACAAAAAACAATTAAAAACAAATAAAAAAAAACAGTCGCATTGCAAATCTTCCTTTTAAAGCCGGTTGTACAGATAAAACGAGTAAAATGTTTATATTAATACAAGTCCCAAAGTCAGTGCAAAGGTCTCCCTCAAACTCTTCCATTCATCTCGATCTCCTGCTTCTACCACTCCGTCGCGTAAGAGTCGAGATCGTCTCTCCAACGTCTTCTCAGTCAGCCAGCAGTGGGACACAATACTTTGAATAAAAAAATGGTTGTCTGTAAAGTCGATTTACTGACGATAGTTGAACGTGACAACGAACGCAAAGGCCGATTGTGATTCTTTATTGCTCGTTCCGCGCTCTCGCTTGCACTTCAAGCCTTACATGGAACGCCTCAGAGCGAGGTAACGCCGCATGAGTCATGTTTTTTCGTGCGTGCAGCCGGCTCTATCGAATTATAAGACGTTGTCACGTCAAAAAAAATATACAAGTCAACGTAAAGAGCCCTTAGAAGAGGAACGCTAAAGAGAACAAAACTCAAATGAACAAATTGGGAAGCCAAGAAAGGTACTCAAGGGTCAAGTTCAACTTGTACAATTTGTTCAATGATTGTTATTTATTAGGGTTTTTGCGTCTTTAAACTCCAAATTGGTAAGGTACCTTAAAACCCTTGGTGATTTTTTGTTGTTTTAAAGTCTTAAGCATCGAATTTCTCTGGTATTTTCTTTCTAATTTGGCAAAGGAATTAAACTATCTTTTTGATAAAATTAGTAGGTAAGTAACCTACTCTAGAATTCTCTTAAAATATTATTTAAATTATGATAAGTATCCGAATGATCATTTTATCAAGGCTTTGATAACTCTCAAAAAATTGTGTCATTCAAACAAAATTTACAAATAGATAAATAAACAACAAGCCCACCTGATGTGGTAGTCACATTCTATTGTACGCATTGACTCACTGAGAATGTTCTGTGTAGTGCAATGCACTGCGAATGTATTTACACTTCACTACCGCGTAGTGTAACTCTCCAGCTTCAAAACTTACCGCTGAGTATGTTAACAGAACTTAAACAATGCTTTTCTGATCATTTGCAAGATGAGGGAATCCACCTTAACGGCAGCAGATTGCAGCCTTAATAACTGTCATCAAAAGGTCACCTATATCTATCCGCATGCAAAAACCCATAAAAGCTATAATAAAGTAGTTTCGCTTCTTGCCAAAAAAATATTGACTGCCATTTTTCAATGTAATGGATATGAAATAAGATAATGAAAAAATATTAAGAGATAATGAAACCAAACAAAACATTGAAAACTATGTACTTTGCGCGCGATTTGTTGCTTACTGTACAATGTACGCAAAAAAAGCGATTTTTCAGTAATTGTTAGATTGGCTGCCATAAAAAGGCACACCCGATTAAAACTGCATCTACATATTACGCTGCGATATAATCTATCGATCAATCAATCTCTTAAATAATAAAACGAAAATGGGGTGTGTAACAGAACATTGGCACTCGATCACAAACCGACACCCAGATGCGTCCGCATCGGCATATCACCAAACGTCACAACGGAAACAAATACTGTACCTCTACCATCAGTTGTCACAGTAAAATCGCCTGACTTTACTACAGTAGTTACGTCAATATTAGTATGACGAATTTTAGTACCCAACTATCCGCTAGAGGCGCTGTAAGATAAGATAAGATAAGATAATTATTTATTTGACCACAAAAAACACACAAACTTATAACAAAAAATAAAATACAGGATAAGTTGGTTGGTTGGCAAGTGCACATGCTCGGCTGAAAAGATATAATAAAGAAGAAGGTATAACTATAAATGAAGTAATGTATCAGCCTAACACATGCACCCACAAACAAAACCGCACACCGTGTGGATTATGAGGGCAAATTGGTCCCAATCTCAGCATTATGCCACATCACACCAAGTTAGGTGTGATGAGGCGCTGGTTTTCAGACGGAACCGATGCCGAACAAGTGACGTAACGAACACCGAAGAAAACCTTAAAAATAATACTATATTATATACTATAATATAAGCCAAATATGCCTAGTATTTAATGTGCGATGTAAGATCAATTACATAGATTATAAATACAACTTAGCAACTAGTACATCGCAACCATATTCCAATATTCCTATTTGTAATAAGAATATTAGAACATAGGTACGATGCAACTAAGCACTTAGTATAACAATCATGCTTAATACAAGCCTCGTACTGTGTACAAATCTTCATACATTTTTTTAACTACAGACGCTAGCGAGTATAGTAAATGTAGTATAGTAAAAACTCATAGTAGAGCTACTGACAGCGATACAATGTTGGCATTTGTTTACTGATGTCTATGAAACGTCAGACGAGTAGGTACAGACTTTACAATCGAAAAGATTTCGTTCGAATCTTTTGTAATACTGACAATGTTTTACTCTATTTACTTCTTTTATTCTTGGAAATGAAAATGTAATATTTATTGCTTGTGAAGCTAGGTTAGCATAGTTGTTAGACATTATTTTAAGTTCCGTACTTTAGCTCCTACCGAATCTTTTACAAACATGATTACACATTATAATATACGTCTTGTAAAATATAATAATATTATAATAAATATATTTATATGTCTATTGTGGCTGATTGATACAATTCTGCGAATACGTTCAATGAAATATATTTGATTTGAGTACTTTACTAAAAAAAAATACATAAAGGCAAACTGACATAAGCGGCTAACCGCCTATACTACCTAGCGCGGGAACTTTTGAGGGCTGGCCAGTTCAAGTACTGCTGGACATCAAACGGAAAAGTTTTCCTAAGAAAAACGGATGGTTCACCCATCATTCTGGTAAAATGTGAAGAGCAGCTTGCTGCACTTAAACCTTTAAACTAGATAGTAAACTAGGAATGTTTGAATTGATTTTTAACTTACCGCACTTCTATTTTATTTGCATGCATTTTATTATGATTGCCTTTGTTTTTTGTGTTCTTCAGTGTTACGAATTTATTTTTAACAATGTTCAAAATATTTTAAACTTTTCGAATTTTATATTATATTTTACACGTGATTCTTTATATCAATTTACAATTTGCAACCTGTTTTTAAGCGTTTTTTACCACACTCATACTTATTTATACATCTGCTAAATACCAAAGCTATACCCATCAACTTTCAAATCACCATCAGAATATTGACATTGTTTTCTTTTACTCCTCCATTAATGGATAACGAAATTTACCAACAAGTGGACGATCTTAGTGTTGCTACCTCATATGAATGCTCCCCAGCAGAATGTTCTGATATTATCTCAAAACAAAATACGCACTTAAAAGTAATCACGCAAAACATAAGAAGTATTTACAAAAATTTTGACGCCTTTGTTATTCTTTTATCCACTCTTAAATCTATTGACTGTGATTTGATCATTCTGACTGAGTGTCATCTATCAAGGGATAAACCAATACCTACGCTTCCTAACTACAACTCTTTCTCATCAACAACTTTCTCCAACAAAAACGATGGCATTGTTGTCTACAGTAAGCTTACCTTGTCATGTGAGATTTCAGAACTTTCTTTTAACGAAGCTACCTGTGTCTTGGTCAAGATTGAAAAACACACATCCATTATTGCCCTATACAGGTCTCCATCTTATCGAAATATCAACCCGTTCATTACATCCCTAGAAACTATACTTTCATCCCTATCTAGTTTTAAAAACGGAATAATCATGGGCGATATCAACATAGATATCAAGGAAAATAATTCCGACCCCATGAGCGCTGATTACCTGAATTTGACCTCAGAATTTGGATACCTACCAGCAAATACGTTTCCAACTCGCTACGGAAACTGTTTGGACCATGCCCTTCTCAGATCAAAAAATATAGCGGTCTCTTTTGTTTTACAGACTGCAATTACCGACCATTTACCGGTACTATTATGTCTCTCTTTAAATGCAGTCAACTCTAATCCCCAGAAATTCTTCTCAAAAATTAACTACAAAGTAGTCATCAACTCATTATCTACCAACTCTTCCATAATAGATATCTTGAGCATGTCAGATCCAAACAGAGCTGCTGACGCACTTGTGAGTGCCCTGAAAATGAGCATTACCCTAGGATCCATTCATAGACCTATTCCTTGTCGACAACGTATTTCCAAGCCATGGATTACCCCAGGATTACTAAGGTGTATCCGCCATCGGGATAGCATGCACAAAAAAGTGAGAAAATACCCTAATGATTTATCACTGTCTAAAATCTATCGTAGGTACCGCAACTATTGTAACAACTTGCTTAAAAAACTAAAAATTACTTACGAACGCTCTGAGCTAGAAAAAGCAGCTGGTGATTCTAAAAAAACGTGGAAAGTTATTAAACGAATTACAAACATGACAAAAAATAAATCACAACCAACCGAGCTTATAAAATCTGAGCCCCACCAAACAATTAACGTCATAAACTCATACTTCGCAAATGTTGGCAAATCTTTGGCAGAACATATTTCAAAGCAAGTTGATACCAATTCAATATCGTGTGATATCAAACAGCAAACCCATGTTAGATCTTTTGTCCTTATTGGAGTAACTCAAGAGGAAGTTGAGCAAACAATACTTGGTCTCAAGAAACACAGTGCCCCTGGATGGGATGGAGTTACTTCTGGGTTGCTAATAATGGCAAGAAACATAATTGTACCTGCCTTAACTCATATTATTAATCTGTCCTTTGAAACAGGTATATTTCCCGCAGCCTTTAAGAAATCATTGATCCACCCCATACACAAAGATGGGTTAAGGGACAGTGTCCAAAACTACAGGCCTATCTCCATTCTTCCTTCTCTCTCAAAAGTTATTGAAAAGTTGCTGAATAAGAGACTTATGAAGTACCTAGAAACTGAAAACTTACTTTCCGATACACAGTACGGCTTTAGAGCAAATAAGTCCACCGAACAGGCGGTAGCAGGCCTTACTGATTTAATTGTCAGTAACCTTGATAATCACAAAAAATGTATTGCTCTGTTCCTAGATATGGCGAAGGCATTTGACACTGTTTCGATACCCATCCTTTTGAACAAACTTGAAAACATTGGAATTAGAGGTATTTCGCTTCAACTATTTCACAGTTATTTAACTGGAAGAACCCAAAGTGTCCGTATTGATGACTATGTAAGCAACGAAGAGTCAGTCTGCTATGGCGTTCCGCAAGGCAGTATTTTAGGCCCAACTCTTTTCATCGTACTCATCAACGAGCTATGTCTCTACACTCCCCAAAACGGCAAAATTTTCACCTTCGCCGATGATACAGCACTAGTCTTTGAAGGAGATACTTGGGATCAAACCCAGAGTCACGCCGAAATCGGTCTCAGCAACGTACTCTCCTGGCTGAATAAAAACTCCTTAACCCTAAATCTTAAAAAAACGAAATTCATTCCTTTCTCTATTCTTAGAAATAACTTACCTCTACTTAATATTAAGGCACACATTTGCGGCTACCCCTTAAACAGTACTGTATGTTCATGTCCTCACTTAGACCAAGTATATTCCATTAAATACCTTGGCGTCTTTATTGACAGTCAGTTAAACTGGATTCCCCAAATAGAGGCTATTACGACACGGACTCGCAAACTTATTTGGGTTTTTAAAAATCTCCGGCATGTCGCCGACTTCCACCTGTTAAAAATAGTTTACTTCGCATTAGCGCAATCCATTTTAAGCTATTGTGTCTCAGTCTGGGGTAGTGCATGTAAATCACATTTAATTAAAGCCGAAAGAGCGCAACGATCTGTGTTAAAGGTTATGACGTTCAAGCCTTTTCGCTATAGTACTACCGACCTTTATTCAGAATGCCAACTCCTATCAGTTCGAAAATTATTTATTTGCCAATGCATCGTTGCATACCATCGAACAGTTAGCTTTGAATCCGCCGATGGAACTTCAGTGCGTTCTTTTAAAGTTAGTTTATTTAAATGTAACACATCCTTTGCACGTCAAAATGGTTTTTACATGAAAGCACATCTTTATAAAAAAATAAACAAAACATTAAATCTCTATCTCTTAACTAGATATAAATGTAAGAAAACACTAAAAGAATGGCTTCTACAACTAGACTATGAGCAAACGGAGTCATTACTAATGGCGCTTAAGTAAATAACTATAATAAATATATCTAGAAATATAGTACATTACATATATATATAGATATTGTTTCCAAACCACCATGTTTAAATAAAATTTAATAAATTGTAATTAATTAGAAGAATGAATATTTAATTTAATTTAATCAGAATAATTTTATGTCTTGCTTTTCTCGAATGTATAACTTTTTAGTTTTTAAATTATAATATTATACGCTATAAAAGCAATTAACATAGCTTTAACTTTTATGTATCTATGTATTCAACTAATTCCGGCGGAGGGCATTGGTACTCCATATCACAGGATATTCCTAGTTTGGGTACCAATGTTTTCCAATCTGCATCTTCCGCAGAGATACAGTATTGTTCATTAACTAATGAATGTATGATGTTTGTTGTTGATTAAAAATAAATTTCATTTCAAATTTCAATTTCATTTCATTTCAAATTGTGACAGTTATAAACGTCAAAATTCTGCTAAGTGTAACTCCATGTATGTATGTTTATTTCGATCCCTACTAATAGGTAGTCGTATTAACGGTTTGTGCCAAATTGGCCGATATCCGTGGCCAATGGCTTCCAGCCAAACTAGTTCTTATAACAAACTGTTGGTCTTTATTCGCAATATATTTTAGATTTTTGTAGTACATAACCTACCTTAAAATTAGCTTACGTACGCAAAGTGTCAGGCACTTAAAACTGAGTTTATACAATAACCTTGTCTTATAAAAAGTTAGCGTTGACATTATGTCACCATTATGTATGGTAAACAAGACATCAAGTCTGCGCTAACTTTCTATGATATACTGTTACTCTTGCCCATGCATGCCCTGTTTGTACACTAGCACTTCTTCTTAGTCGGACACTCATAGTAGAGTGGTCGTGATTATGAGTGGCATGAATCAATAGCTGCTCTAGCTAGACCATTACTACACTAGCACTTACTACACCCTATAAGCGATCTAAGCAGATCAGGCATCTAATTCCAGCACTAACTTTTAAGGCCCTAAGCAATTTCAGCATGCCGTGTTTATTTTTACGAATATGTCCGAATCTAACCGAGGGAACCCGATCGATTCTCCAGCGGGCTATAAAAGTAACGGTTGGGGATATTAGTTCAATTTGCCGCCATTCAAAACGTCTGATGAAACCATTTTATATAACTGCCGATATCTCAGGTGAGAAAATTACACTTGAATTCAGGGGCGTATCGCATTTGAGATACATTGCGCGTCAACATCAGCATAAGTGTCGAACGTTGCAGCGTTAGCAAGCAGTGTATCTTAAATACGTTACGTTAACGATTGTCACGTTTATTCGTGCTCAGGGAATAGGGATATTGCGTCACTCTCTGTATATCTGGATACTGCGAAAGGTTGAAAGTATACTAACAAAATCAATAGTAAATTATGATAAGATGAATGTGTGAGAAAAACTAGCTAATTTTCTTCTAGATTCTACATAGAAACATAGAGAAGAAAAGAAATAAAAAATATTTAATTTATAGTAATAGGTACCTTAGTAATCATGCAAAGGTTATCTGAAATAAATCGCTCATTTAGCGATAATACCGCCATTGTACAATTTAGTCAATATTTTCTTGTATGCTATTTTTTTGTAATTTTTACGTATGCAATAAAAAGCTTTCAATAATTCATTTATTTGACGACCGATGTGGCGCGAGATGGGCGAAGTTTCGCTTGCGACGCGGAAGTTGCAGGTTTGATTCCCGCCTCGGGATAAATGTTTTTATCTGCAAGTATTTATTCCTCTGGGTAAGTAATGTAAGTAAGTACTTATAATAAAAAAAGTATATAGATATACTTTTTTAAGTACTTTTGTAAGTAATATATTGTATTAAGTATGTCAGTCTTTTAGTACCCATAACACAAGCTCTGCTTAGCGTGGGGCTAGATGATGTTATGTGGATTGGCCAGCATTTTTTGAAGTGAAAACTTCTTTAGCGGCGCTGGGTGGGTAAAAACTTTCAAACTCGCGTCAGGGTCACGTGACGTCGAAAAAGCGTAAGATCTTATTTAATTTTTATACATTGCTCGTAAAACAAGAGACGACAAAAGAACACACTTGCGGTCACGCGACGTATGACTCAAACAATTAAATAGTGTTGTGGCGACCGGCGCGGCGCCCGGCTCGAGTACAAGGCGCTGCCAACACGCGGTGCGGTGCGGAGCGCGGGGGCGGAGGACCGAGGAGCGGCGCGCGCCGGCATTAGGTTGCCAATCTGAGAGTTATATTGCCATATCTAGGACGTCTAGGACTCCCATAAACGAAATGTAAAAATACAGTATTGCTTATATTACATAACTAGGACGAAATAGTATTATTACACTTCGTGTGATAATGGTGCATATAATACGATATATTTTAAATACAAGCTTATCTTGTATATATATGTGTGTTCCCTTGGGGGATGGATAAATGTATAAACTGGATCGTTTTACTTTGTTGAAGTGAAAACTTCTTTAGCGGCGCTGGGTGGGTAAAAACTTTCAAACTCGCGTCAGGGTCACGTGACGTCGAAAAAGCGTAAGATCTTATTTAATTTTTATACATTGCTCGTAAAACAAGAGACGACAAAAGAACACACTTGCGGTCACGCGACGTATGACTCAAACAATTAAATAGTGTTGTGGCGACATGACGTGACGATGACGTGGCGACATGACGTGACGTGACGATGACGACGAAGCCAACGAAGACACAGACACATTCGCGCAAGCGCGAATGTGTCTGTGTCTTCGTTGTCTTCGTCGTTGACATGACACAATCACGACTGTGGTTATATTTTTGAAGTGAAAACTTAAAAGTGAAAACACAACGTTAATATTGAAGTTTTCACTTCTGCCGGCACTCCCGGAGTGCTAGCTTTTTTTTTATTTATTTATTGTTTGTCTTTCAACCTGATGTAAACAGATAAGGTACTGACAGACGTGCTCATTACTAGCACGAAAGCATGCTTTTATTGAGCAAGTGCTCATTAGTAGCACGTGTGTAATGTAATGAGCATGCTTAGTTAGAGCGTGCTCAAAAATCAAACGATGTTTGATTTTCGAGCATGCTACCTGAGGCGCGGTAGGTGGGGCGTGCTCGGAGCACGTCTGAACATGTTTGCATGCCTATTTAGGAGTACTATGCTCTAAATAAAGCATGCTTATTTCTGGCAAATGTGAACAGTTTGCAGAGCATGCTAATTTTAAGCAAGCTTATTAGCATGCTTTTTTTGAGCACGTCTGTACCTTTAAGCTTCATACGTACAGATAGATACAAAAAAGTAATATAAGTCATATTCATCCAACAACATAATACAAAATTATGTACTCACAAACTCTGGTTATTATGATTAAAAAAGATTACGCGTGATATAAGGGTACATATGAAGAGTAACTTACTTTTTCATTTAACTCGATCTTGGCCATTTTTATGTTAATCAAACCAGACGGTCCAAAGACGTCTGTCAGTCATGTCAATGTCAAATTGGCGCGTAACGAAAATTCCTAGTAAACTAGCAGGATATTTTGAAGAAATGGGTAAAGTAATTTACTTATAAGTATTTGTAATTAGGTTGTTAAATTTTAGTATTTTTAGTTACTTATTTTTAATTTTAGCCACCAACATTCTGAGGTAGAATGAAACAGTTATCATAATCTGATAAAATTTGTTTCAAAGGCAGAAACGTTTCATTTTTCCAGTGCCGATTTTACTACTAGACTAGAAGATAACTTTAAAAAGATCCCTTAATATTGGTGAAATTGCATCGTAATGACTGATAGGATTTAGTTTTTTTTATTTATTATTCCCCATAAAAACTATTTTTGATTTGAAAAGAAGAAACACGGTAGGTACCTACCGGACTTCCATCGATTTGTTCGAGAGGCAAATCGTTCCATACCAAATTAAAATTCAAGCCCGTTCGAAAATAGAACGACTAACTTCCCGCCCGATAAGCTTGACCTCTATCGACAAGACCTTTCTATGTTTGTAGACGAAAATTTGACATTAGACTGCATGTACAGCGCGATCAACTTAACTGTTCAGTAGCTCTACCATGAGTTTTTACTATACTATATTTACTATACTCGCTAGCGTCTGTAGTTAAAGAAATGTACAGCGCCTCTAGCGGATAGTTGGATACTAAAATTTGTCATACTAATAATGACGTAACTACTGTAGTAAAGTCAGCCGATTTTACTGTGACAACTCATGGTAGACGTACAGGTGGGACGTTGTGAATGGAATAATAAAGAAAATAAACTAATTTAAGAGAAAAACATTTACGTAAGACTAGGCGGTATGGTTCTAAAACTTTAGCCTGCTCCGAAGAGCAAATTAAAAAAAGAAAAAAAAACTGTTCAGGTGGACAAAATTGGAACTACATTCCGCTGTCAGTTTCTGTCTCGTGTGAGTGCTAATTGCATAATGTTCGATTTAATTATGAAAAGTGCAAATAAAATGCTGAAATCTCTCAAAAGTGATGCGCAGGAAGTTATTCTATCTATTTTATATGAAAGAAGAGAAACGCCTAGCCTGCGACACTAGCGTCGCTGTCAACTGAACAGATAAGATGGTGGGACTGTAGTTAGTACAACAAAAGCTGTAATTTATAGCAGAATATTTGAATGACAGGAGCAGAAGTGACGTATGATTACCTAAATCATATGATTTATCACCTGCTACCCATGAACAATATTAGTCTTTGGCGATATAAATATACCAAAAGTCTTAGTTTCTTCATGGCTAAAGAACTTAAAAATTGTGAGACTAGGGATCTAAGAAGGCTGGTTTCGTTTAAAGATTTAGTAGTTTAGTTTCATGTTTGGTTGTAAATTTATAACGAAACGAGAGCTTAACTTTTTTCGTTCATTCGTTCATTCATTACTCGTCGTTCGTTCATTATGCAAGTGACACTGTATTTTCATTCATTTTGGTTAGCGTTTAATGTATAAGCCACGTTGTAAAACATGATTACACTCTATCTGTCACCCGTTTTTATAAACTGAAGTGTCAGCGAGATATAATACTGTTTGTTTGGTGTTTTTAGGGTTCCATATACAAAGGATAAAAAGGGATCCTATTACTGAAACGCCACCATCCATCTGTCTGTCTGTTTGTCTGTCTGGTTGTCTGTCTGGTTGTCTGTCTGTTTGTCTGTCTGTTTGTCTGTCTGTTTGTCTGTCTGTTTGTTTGTCTGTTTGTCTGTCTGATTGTCTGTCCGTCTGTCACCGGGCTGTATCTCATGAACCGTGATAGTTAGGGAGTTGAAATTTTCACAGATGGTGTATTTCTGTTAACACTATAACAAAAAATAACAGAATAAAATAAATATTCATTTATAAATATTCAATATTCTCATACAAAACCATGAGTTTTTTGTACGGAACCCTTTTCGTG
The DNA here is from genome assembly GCA_932527185.1 of Ecliptopera silaceata. NCBI lineage: Eukaryota > Metazoa > Arthropoda > Insecta > Lepidoptera > Geometridae > Ecliptopera > Ecliptopera silaceata. Next base: position 2,920,455 of record OW052210.1, read on the forward strand.
CATGAGTCCAACTCGCTCTTGGCCGGTTTTCTGTTTAGGTAAATTTGGATTACTCACCTCGTATCAGTGACACGTGGTGGCAGCTTATGGTAGGGGACAATATTATATTTCTACACCTATCGTATGCATACAATTTGTTCTAATTATGTAAGTCGCTAAGTGGACAAAGCTGGTGACAGAGCGGGTGACAGAGTGGGTCCCACTAGAAGAAAATCAACCTTTGGAAAGAAGCCTACAAAAAGATAGGTGTACAAAAAGTGTTCTTAATTGTTTACTTTTAGTCTAGACTTGCTAGATTCTAGACATACAAAAAGAGGTATATTGATCCTCACTTAGTAAGAAAAACAAGTTGAAGAAGTGTATTTAATTGTTCATAATCAGAGATTGTTACAACTGCTGTCTTTATAATGTTAATGTGTACAGAAATTACGTAAAAACTAATACTAGGTACATTTAGGAATACTAGTAAAGATTAATAAGAAAGAAAAGTAATATTATCTTCCCATAGTAAAAGCTTTGCTTAGTTAGGGACTACTTAGATTGTGATGTGTGAATTGTCCGTGAATATTTATTAGGTAGGCGTCACAGCTCAGTTGGTAGTAGCTCTGCCTTCGATGCAGACCGCCCATTGTACGATATTTAGATTATTGATTTAATTTTTATTTTCCCACTAATTAGTAGTGTGTATTTACAATAAAGTATAATAAAGGCACCTAATCACAAATCACAATGCACATACCTGCTATTGACCATCACTATTTCAACGGTGTTTACAAATAAAATAATTTGATTTGAAAGTATTTTAGTTCATACTCTTTTTAGTTCACTTATTGTTGTACAAAATTTATTATTGCCTGCCTTGAGCGTATAGACCATTCCAGAAATTCCGTAACGAAAATAACCTAACACTGCGCATGCGTAATCCAGCAAAAATTCAATAGCTTTACCGCGGCAGTCCCCAAATGCCACACGTCTTTTTATATTATTTTCTGTATGTAACCTTTCTAAAAAAGTGATTGCAACAATCATTCGTAATTACCTACCCCTCCTGTTCCGTGTCCTAACACAGAGCGATGTTGATGTTTATGTTTACCTTCATCAATTTACTGCGGGGTCTACATTAACCGCATTAAAAGTTAATTTAGGAAAAGCATAGTTCACATGGCGACATCTTAATCTACTCAACTTATTATGTTAGCTCAGAGCTTTTTTTATAAGTCCCCACAGGAGGTGGGGAATATAGTGTATGCATGTAAATGACAGGCGTCACAGCTCAGTTGGTAGTAGCTCTGTTTTCTATGCTGTGGGTTGTGGGTTTGATTCACACCCATAACAAATGTTTGTGTGATGAACATACTTAAATATTTGTTCTGTGTCTGGGTGTTACTATGTATTTACGAGTAATTTCACACAGTGTTTTATAAATACAGATACTACGGTGTAGTTATTTTTTATTATACAGCATACAAAATAAAAGTTACAGTTTTAAAAAGTATTAAAATGCTATTGGAATAAAATAAAAAACCAACTACTAGGCATTCCTTAACTATAGATAGGTCATAACCAAACAGCTCATACAAAACTAGATTTAATTTTGTAACAACTTTTTTTTAACTTTAAAAGTTTTAGAACTTTAAAGAACCTACTTATTTATTAAATTATTCGGTACATAGCTTATATTAAGATTATTTCTACAAATTATTTAGTTTCACAAATAACTTATTTTTCTTTCTGCCTTTTTTAAATATTTCTAGTCGCCTACAGAAAAACTCAGTATTTTAGCAATAAAAACGTTTGTTCTTCATTATATTGATAGGTCTGTATCAGAAGGACGATCTAGCATAACGCCCTTGTGGGATGAAAGATATTAATTATAAATAAATATACATAAATTAATAAGTAAAAATTTCGCACGTTTAAACCTTGTTTTTAATCCTTGTTATGTTATCAGGGTAAAAATGTGCACACAGACCATCCCTTCCCGCGTTTTGAAAGAACGCAGAAAGGTATTGTGACGATGGTGACCGTCATTTCACCGAGTTACTAAAAACACCTCGGTGGCCGGCCTTTGTGATTGATGGAGGACTCTGAGTCCTCAAAAACGATTTCTAGAAACGACTATCAATCTACCGTTTCTAGATACAGACCAGTAGGCAACCCAGCTTTCCGACAAATAAACTATTTGGTTCATCACGGTCGACTACCTACCGACCAATTACCGGTCTGATACCGGACTCCAACCGTAACTACGCACGTAGAGGTGAGCTCGAATAAATGTGACAATCGTAAAACGATACAAATACACTGCGCGGTAGCTTTGCAATTTTAGACAGTAAAGTAGATGTTGACGCGCAGTGTATGTCAAATACACACATTTATTCGTGCTCACAGTTAAACTACGGTTAGGGCATGCAAGCATTCAACTGACTTGGTCGCGCTGACCAGATCAGCAAAACTTGGTTAAAATATTGTAAAATTTCTGTAAGTAAACATTATGTGGTATGCAAAAGCCTATATTTATGCTAAATGCCTCATAGTCACTTATAACAAATATGTGGAAAATAAGAAAACCATTTATAGAAATAAATACAAATAAAATTCATAAATTACTTACAGTTTATATTGAGTGCATCGATACAAAATCAGCCAAGGCCCAGTGCTTTGTACTAAGAAACACAGAAACTAGATGCAGTCATGTAGTTTGAAATTATGTTATTTAGATACAAAGGCCTATTGAGTGCGCAATGTACGCATGCTCTGAAATTCGATTGCATTGTATGCGGTGATCGTTTGCACGGATTTTGCAATTGATTGAAAATTTAGACAAACGTAGTCTATGTTTGTCTAATCCTAGTTTTGTTTTACGACAATGTCTATGAAAATATATAGAAACTACTTCTGGGAAAAAATTTAGATTAGATAAATATATTATCAGCAATTTTGTTAACACAATTTTTTTATGTTTAAGACTAGATTGTGTTGTGTGAATATTTCATGATTTAATATACCTTAAAAAAACATTAGTAACATCATTCATAGAAGCTCCATCCTTTCTCGGTCCCACTGAAAACCAGCGCTATAAGAACCTTACCGTTCCTAAGGCATATGCTGAGTAGTGACCTTTTTACAAGACCTTTTTGTTCTTGTATAATTTGTTTTTAAATGTATGTTTCTATGTGCCAATAAATGTTTTTCAATTCTATTCTATTCTGTTATTATTATGGGGCGTCTAAACGGGCTATATTTTACGGCAATTTGTGGCTGCAATACTGTGGCCGGCAACATTGCTACCAATACCAGCCACACTTTGCAATATTTTAAGGATGGCCCGGCATTATAGCCACATATTTTTTGATATGTCATAATTGTTGCTGGATTGTGTGGCTCATTAAAGAGTTCTGAATCAAAGACCATGCCTACTATTGCAGCCATATTGCAACATGTTGCCTGCAATTGATTGCTCAGCCATAAAATGTACTAAAATGTTTTATTGATGGCTGGGCAATGTTTGCCAATAATTGCAGCCACAAATTGCCGTAAAATATTGCCCGTTTAGACGCCCCATTATAACTGTGATAGCAACTTAATAAAATGTCATGTTATTTTGTAAACGTTTTTATCTTTGTACAATTTAAAACAATACTTTATGCAGGTTTTCTGTACAAAAGGCTTTTGTTTGTGACATATCGAAATTGTGAAAGTGAACCACGAAATTAAAATACTTGACTTTGACAGGTTTTTAAAGCTGAAACTTATGATTCGATCTTAAAACAGCATTTTAAAATTGTGATACAAAATTAGCTCGAGAATAGTTTTAGTTTTAAAATCATTTTTGTTATCTATTAAATGAGCAGTGATTTTTTTTTTTTTTTTTTTTAATAAAATTAACATTGATTTAATTAAATACATTGCCAACAAAAAGAAAAAGTGTTATAAAGTGAAAATTTGCTTAAAATTCTTGCCACAATCCCAAATACTTACTTACAATGGTTTTTTTCTAAAAAGTTTGGTCAATACAGCTAAAAAATGTTTGCATGCTATACTTTCACACACCTACAAATTGTCCCACGCCCCCTAATATCTCACTGAAACTACCATAGTGTCATGGTAAATCGCATGGGCGTTTGATACGTGAATTTATTTATATTTCACCCTAAAACCGGAAATCTAGGCGGTGCAATCCGAATAGAAAATTCAATCGAACGACAGTTAAAAAAAGACAAAAAAATCGCTCGTACGTTGCCACACAGAATTAACAATAGTTAGTATTGTTTTCTACTGGTATTGTTCACTGTGGAAATCACACAAGTTTCATCTGCTCTAAATATTATAGAAAGATTTGTATGTTTCAGTATGTATTTGTAATGAATAAACTCAAAAACTACTACACCGGTTTCAAAAATCTTTTCACCATTAGAAAGCTACATTCTTAGTTTAAAAGTGCGATGTGTAAAATGTCCTTTATCATCGAAACCTATCAGTGATCAGTCCAGTCAGTCCACTGCCCACTTGAACTCTGTCTAAATTATTGTTGTTGTGTACAATTGACACGCTAGAAGAAGACTGCCGTAGGTACGACGTAGGTCTCTCTCAAGACGCGCCACTGAGCCCGGTCTTCTAATCAAATTTGCCAGCATTAGCATTAACATACTTACAAGGTCTTATCAGTCAATAAACTACAAGATACCAACAAGAGTAAATTAGATTCTAACATAATTCCAACTTCTTAAAAAATACTCGATTAAATAAAAATATCTTTATACTAAAGGAATTTAACATTTGACATTATTAACATTTGAATTTAACATCATTCAGTCTAATTAACCATTTATATTCAAAAATCAACTCTATAACCAGCGTTATAAAACTCAAATTTCACTATAAATTTACCAGAGTGACACAAACCACGTAGTTTTGATTTACAGTGCATTGATTGTCGTTGAAAATTCGAATTTTTATTTATGTTCGCACCAAACTCGGAGTAATACCAGTGTCGATGTTATATTGTGTATTGCTTTCGACACAGTAACGATAAGTCGCTTTTGATATTCCAATTACAGTAGTATTTGTTTTATAAACGATTTTCGTTGCTTTAACAACACGAAATTCTTTGAAGTCATGTGACTTTACGTCTGACTATGGGTTTGAGTATTAATAAATGTGTTTTGTATCGAATCGATGGCGTATTCGAGTGACGCGTTGACGCTAGCTTGACTGCGAAACGTTAAAGCGTCACCAATATGTGACAATTAATATAATTTGGTATACATATTTTTTTTTGTATAGGCACATATTCTTACAGACCTTTCAGATTGCATGATTATTATTTGAATAATGTTTAAAAATAGCACGGAACTTATTTGGATTAGTTGAATTATATACCTACATGTTTAAATCGTTTGCAACGGTCTGTAGATAGCTCAACTGTTTCTTAAATAATATTTTATATATACATATGTACATTTTGTAAATACATGAATAAGTGTATTATTAATGTGATTTAATCATTTATGCCCATTTAAGGTTTATAACCGTTGAATATAAAAAGTAAGCGATACCTTTTCATATTTTATCAGATAGGTACAAATAACATTGTACATGTGCAAAGACAAATGAATATGAATAAATAGGTACGTTTTCTCAAGTTTCTTTGTCAGTCTAAACTAATAAAATAAAATGGTTGTCTGTAAAGTCGGTTTGCTGACGATAGTTGAACGTGACAACGAACGCAAAGGCCGATTGTGCTTCCTTGTCGCTCGTTCCGCGCTCTCGCTTGCACTTCATGGAACGCCTCAGAACGCCTCATGAGTCATGTTTTTTCGTGCGTTCAGCCGGCTCTATCGAATTATAAGACGTTGTCACGTAAAAAAAATTCACCTTAAAAACATTCGCTACGATTCCGAAATACATACCGAATTGTTTATTACCTCCATAAACAGGTACATTAAGCGAAAAAGCACTTTATCTCGGTCTCCTAGGAGTCATTATTTACTTGCCACTTCCGCTCGAGGCAGTGGGTGTGGATTAGAGCCTATATCTTATGGCGTTTTCACACGTGCTACCTAATAAATTGCTTTTGAAGCTTTATTATTTTTTAATTACATAGTGAAATAAATACTAATATTATTTTTTCTATATTTACAAAATGTACATAGACATATAAAATACATAAGAAACAGCTGAGCTATCTACAGACCGTTGCAAACGATCTATAGATAGTTCAAATTCGCGGTGGGCCTCGGTACCCCACGGACCTAGAGTCTCGACCCCAAGAGGAGCAAATATGTACGCCCTGTCGAGACCTGCATATTTGCGTCTCTTGAGAAAAAAAAATAGTTATTAAATAAATATTTATTCACGGACATTTCACATATCACGCTCTAGTTTCAAACTAAGCAAGGCTTGTGCTATGCGAACGGCAACTAGATAGCTGCGATAGAATTTTTTTTTTAAACAATTTGCACTAGGTCTAAACTAAGAAAAACTTGAGCTATGGTAACTCTATAGAATACTTGTATACTTATTATTGTAAATACTCACATAAAATACATAATAACGCTCAGACTCACAACAAATAATTATCAGTGTTAACACAAACGTTTGCTCTTAGTGGGTATCAAACCCACGACCCACAGCATGGCAGAGCTACAACCAACTGAGCTGTGGGCCTATCAATATGGAATATTCAATCAATCAACCAATAACCATTAGTGGCAGAAACAAGTACGGTGGTAGTACATCCCCGGACGAGCTTTCAGAGCTGTACTAAAAGTCTATAAATATTTATAAAATTTTGTTATAGACATTAATATTTTCAAAAGTGTAGCATACCCATTTGAAGATATTTGTTAGATATTGTCAGGTGAAGAAGAAAATTTATTGTCAGTAAAAGAGCACTTTATATACAGGGTTACATGGAAAGTCGTGCTAGATCCGTTAAGGGCGTGGAGTACCCATCATTTCTGACTTATTTTACTAACAAACACCCCACCCTAAACTTAACCCATTTCGAGATATTCGACTTTTAAATTTTTATTGAAAATTGCTGATTTGTAGGCTACTATATTTTTTTTTGTTTTGTCTGTGCATCTTATTATTATTATTATTGCATTTTTACATGGGTAATAAGATGCTTTAGGGCGTCAATCATTAAAATAGTGCATAAATTAATTGAATAGATCGTAGTAGACAAGTGAAACTTATGAAATAAAAAAATATTTTATAAGGTTTATTTTTCTCTAAAGGATATCTAAAAAAAATATTATGGCACTCGTTCGGCGGATGTTATAATAAATATCTACGTTTCAACAGCTATCTAACGACGTATAATAATCTAGGGTTTGTTTTACATTTCGTGGAAAAAAAGTAGTTGGTACGCTCCAGGTTGCAGTTCTAAAGGTCCCGCGCTTACTGTCCTTCAAGTTAAGACGCACCGTGCGAGCGAGACATGTGAAGATTTATGTAGATGCGAATGATAGAAAAAATGTGTAGAGACCGACTAGGGCTGGGAGTACAACAGGAGATATTGTTTTGGTTGTCAGTCTGCTTTTGTGCTTCGTACATAGTGAATGTGATATCGTTTTACTCTTTTTCTCAACTTGGCTGTGATTCTGAACTATTTCTAGAGACAAATAAGCATATCAGCATATTCTTCAGGTGTGTAGGACGTCATTTTCAACAGTTCCGTATCACAGGTACAAATCTGGTTAACGAGCACAGTAGTCAAAAATAAGAAGAAATAGTTCAGAATCACAGCCAAGTTGAGAAAAAGAGCAAAACGATATCACATTCACTATGTAGGTACGAAGCACAAAAGCAGACTGACACCCTAAAAAAACAATATCCTCTGTTGTATTCCCAACCCTAGTCGGTCTCTACACATTTTTTCTATCATTCCCATCTACATAAATCTTCACATGTCTCGCTCGCACGGTGCGTCTTAACTTGAAGGACAGTAAGCGCGGGACCTTTAGAACTGCAACCTGGAGCGTACCAACTACTTTTTTTCCACGAAATGTAAAACAAACCCTAGATTATTATACGTCGTTAGATAGCTGTTGAAACGTAGATATTTATTATAACATCCGCCGAACGAGTGCCATAATATTTTTTTTAGATATCCTTTAGAGAAAAATAAACCTTATAAAATATATTTTTATTTCATAAGTTTCACTTGTCTACTACGATCTATTCAATTAATTAATGCACTATTTTAATGATTGACGCCCTAAAGCATCTTATTACCCATGTAAAAATGCAATAATAATAATAATAAGATGCACAGACAAAACAAAAAAAAATATAGTAGCCTACAAATCAGCAATTTTCAATAAAAATTTAAAAGTCGAATATCTCGAAATGGGTTAAGTTTAGGGTGGGGTGTTTGTTAGTAAAATAAGTCAGAAATGATGAGTACTCCACGCCCTTAACGGATCTAGCACGACTTTCCATGTAACCCTGTATAATGTTCTACGAATTACTGTTATAAAACGTATCTTCGAGCGTTTTCTTTAATATTTTACTTTTAAACTTTATTAAGTATTTTTCCATATTTTTTTCAAGTACACTTAATAGCAGTAGCTTTAAAAAATATAACCTTTCTATACTCGTCCTCAAAGGACGTGCTCAGTAGTACAATACACTGCGTCCAACAATTTTTACCGTAAATATACTAATATATAAATATTCATGGACATTCATGGACTCTAGCCACAAACTAAGCAAAACGTACTATGGTAACTAGATTGCTGATAGAATATGTATATACTTACATTTTTTTTGTGAATACATACACCTTATTTGTTTACACTTTACTTACCTAATTAGTATTCATAAAAGCTAATTGCTATAAAAACAACTATCAACTATCAAAAAGGTTCTGTAACAACTCAAATGGAATTTTTGAAATATTTTTCAAAAAATAAAATATAAATTTTGTAAAGGACCAATATGGATAAAAAAAATATATACTCGTTTACTTGAGAACCTTTTCCTTATTTTCGTCGGTTAAAAACCGTTAGTACTATTTTTACCCAACTTAGCATATTAAAAGAAGGGTTATGTAAATAGAATACCTCATCTCACCACTATAATTAAGTAAACAATTAAACTGGAGCGTCTGGCCTCTAAATAGCAAGATGGTATCTAAAGCCAGGCCTCCAGCGGCTTCAGACTATAATTTATAGCTTGGATAAAGTTATTCAGCTGGTCCATTTAAATATCCTTATTATTATTATTAATCAGCCATGGCTGTCCCACTGCAGGGCAAAGGCCTCCCCTTTCTCCTTCCACTCTTATCGGTTGGATGCTGGTACAGGCCAAGATGATAGGTACGCATCTAGTTCGTCGCGCCATCTCCTCTTTGGCCTTCCACGTCGTCGGGTTACGTTGGGTGGTATCCATTCTGTAGTGGTTTTTGCCCACAACTCGTTTGGCATACGGCAGACATGTCCAGCCCAGTTTCACTTCAGGTTGGCGGCTTTGAGGTCAACGTCCATGATTTTTGTTTTGGAGCGCAGTGTACAGCGCAGTTTAAATATCCTTACCAATCTTATTTATTTATTAACAAATACATACAGAACTAACAGCCTAAGCGAAAACGTTTTGTATGCTCTAAATAACTTAAAAAAAATCTTAATTGTATAATCTCCTTATCAAACACACTTATTCTTCCTGCTCTGCTATTGAGCATGTTTTTATAAAGATAACATATAAATGAAATATTCACGGACAAATTACACATCACACTCTAGTCCCAAACTATGTAACCTTGTACCATGGGAATTAAACTGCTGATAGAATACTTATATACATTTTTTTATTTAAATACATACATACAATACATATAACACCAGGACACAAAACAAATATTTGTGTTCATCACACAAATATTCTCTCTGGGTGGGAATCGAACCCACGACCCACAGCATGGAAGGCAGAGCTACTAGAAGAAAACTCTTAAGGCTAACCTATTGGTTTTCTGCCAGCAAACCTTTGAGGTTAAGGAGAGATTAAAATTTAATGTGAAATTTGTGTGCAATTATATGAATATTTATTTATTGGAAAGTGTACCAGCTGTTGTACATTTCCTAGGCTATTTAAGGGACAATCACGACAGCCACAGGCCAATAATGATGAGATTATAGCGTTTATAACGCGGTTTGGAGACGGCTTATTTTACGAGGGACCGAAATAATTGACTATAACTACTTTATTTAGTACGTTATTTTAGGGCGTCGGATAAGACTTAAAGGGCCTAGGTGAGCGCTTTGAGTTTCATGTCTTTGAATATAAATAAAGGTTGATGACCTCTGTAAGTACAAGATGATTTGGGTGAGAGAGATGATGTGGGTTTTGAAGTTGTGCGGAAAAAGATTATGTTTTTTTTTTTTAAATATTTATGTAACATTATGTGATGAAAATAATACATTTTTTTTAATCAAGAGTCGTACTTTTAAATAATAATGTTACATAACGGTGAACCACTTAAAAGGCTTTTAGGTACTTATTAGGAAACCTTATATGTTAAATTGACTCGTATATAACTTTTTTTTGTAGAAAATTTATTTTTTGTAGACCCTTTTTTCACCATATTCCAAGTAAGGTGTTAGTACTATTGGTTGTTTTTCTGCTACCGTTTCACCTCGCATATCTTTGGTGGGAAAGCGGCTTTACGACGCAATAACTTGCCCAAACGATCTTATTAGTCCAACGAAAGGGATAAAACAAGGAGACAAAAACATTTTCCCGCGAAAATTCTTCCCAATTTTTGCAAACATGGATTTTACCCAACACAAAAACCGTCTATAACGAAGTGCCGTCTCATTTGCGGCTGATTCCGAACCTTGAGATGTTGTAAGGCTTCGGTGTTTTTAAACATCACGAACGCTCTATAGCGGTAGTATAACGCTCACTTTTATTAGTACCTACATCTATCGCTCAGTAGCATTAGTATTACACTCACTAGCGGTAGTATATCGCTCACAATCATTAGTATAACGCTTAGTAGCATTAGTATAACACTGACTAGCGGTAGTATAACGCTCACTTATGGTAGTATAACGCTCACTAGCATTAGTATAACGCTCACTAGCATTAGTATAACACTCACTAGCATTAGTATAACGCTCACTTTCGGTAGTGTAGCGCTCACTAGCATTAGTATAACGCTCACAAGCATAGGTATAACGCTCACTAGCAGTAGTATAACCCTAACTATGTGGTATAGCGCTGACTATAAACAAAAAATATTATTATTAAAGACCGGTTTTACAGACATAAAACACTCTACTTCTAAACTAATGATTTATAAATGGAAACTTAATTAAATGAGCATCAGAATATGAATCGTAATATGAATGTAGCTGTTTTAAAAAAACAAAGAAAGTCGATTTCATGGTTAGAACAAAAGAAGGCACTAGCGAAAACTTTAGTAACTTTGGGTAAAACTGTTTTGTCTGCGTTGAAGTAAAATGATTTTTGACATATTTTTGAGATTGTATTTTGCATCTACTAACAAAAAGTTTAAGTATATTTATCCTTATAAACATTATAATGAGTCTAAATTATGTTGAAATTTAATTTAGGAAAATTATGTTCTTCCTGAAAATCGTTTAAAAATCAAAACTTATAACAAAATAAGTGTTGCCATGTTTCCAAATTGGGGAAATTTTTCCCCAGATCGTATTTTACTTATTTTACGCGTATTTTTTGACATTGAGACCTTCACACCAAATACGAGTTTCACGATCTCGATGCCTAATAAGTGACAAAACTTTATCTCCACGATTCCATCGGATCTTGGTTGTTATCGTCGGTTTGTTATGTAAATTGAGTTTCAATGGTCTTCCGATCTGCTCGGCGACACAGCTAGCGAAAATGAAAATGAAATGAGCTTTACTGCGATTCTCAGCGAGACATTTTTTTAGATCTTTTTGATATCTAGATTCTAGGTATTGCTCAAGGCAATTTTGATAACAGCAAAGTACCACAGCGACTTACATTCCACCAAATGAAACAAAGAAAATAAGGTCACAATGCGCGATGACAACAGCTCGACTGTCAAACGTTGGAGCGTCACCACGCAGTGTATCTCATACGTAGTTACGACACGTTTACGATTGTAACATTTTTGCTTTCTTTTTCATCAACATCATCATCAGTCTACTGCTGAATGTAAGTCTCTCACAGACTTTTTTTTTTATGCCATAGCAGGCAGACGAGCTTGCGGGCCACCTGATGGGAAGTGGTCACCGATTAATTATGACGTCTTCGTCTCTTGTCATCCAATATTAGCGCTATATTCCGCAGACGTTTGCGTCGTCGCTCAATATCACCGGGTGCGTCCTACACTACGCTTGCCTAACGAAGTTTTAACTACGGTACCCGTTTGATCGGCGTTTTTTAGGCAAATTTCGTTTTCTAGCTTGTTTTTTTAATTATATCTGTTTATAATATATTTATAAACTAGGGGACACAAAAGAGGCCTTAGCTAATTTATATTATAAAGTAAGACTTGGATAAAAAAAACCCATGGTGGAAAAGAGAGGCGTTTGAGGGAGGAGGCTTATACCCAGCAGTGGGCTAATACCTATGATGATAATGATAATGTGTTAGTTGAAAGTAACCCAGCTTTCCTACATCGATATGTGAAAATCGAAGCTTGATTATACATCGTAAGATTCAATCGCGTTGTATTAAAAGCGTTGATTTGTTCAAATGTTTCCACAGTGTAATGGCAGGCGTAAAAAGGATAGCGCTACGAGTGTTTGCGCTTGTCAGATAAGGACAGATTTTATGGGATTATACCGAGAAAGAAATGGAGGATTGGGAATCAGTGTTTTGTTTTCTGGAATTACTTTTATCGCGTACTTTTGGGCGATGTTTTATACAATGTTAATAATATCTTGCTCTATGGAATAGTAAAACAGTGCTCAAGACGGTTGTGTGTACACTTTATTATGTATATTATTACCGGGTTAGTCATTGTACACTTAATAATAAGGACTGACATATAAAAGCAAAACTTGGTTTATTAAACTGTGTTTTACTAAATTTTGGTATAAAAATATTTTTTTATGTTCTTAGTAAACGAAATCGGTCACGACTTTACCTCACTAACTAGTAAAATACATAGTTATTTTATAAGCAACTTAGTTCCCATACCAAGCTTCGCTTAGTTTGGAGATATATCCATGATTATTAACATTTAATTCCACCCGTTGAGATGATGATGATGACTATAAGTAAATTTGCAAGAATGTATACAAAGTAGTCAAGCTATATTATGTTCGCGTAAATAATTAAAAGCAGAAAGATAACTAGATGGGTCATAAAAAGCCCAAGCTCTTAGTTTTACTACAAAACTGAGTTTAATACCCTACCTACTTAGTGTAGACAGTTTAGCCTAGATATTTTATGAACTAGCTTATGACTGGTGGAAATTAGTTTAGCTTACGATCTAAGGGTGTGGGTTCTTCTTCTTCTTCTTTCGTACGTATTTTAAATCTCTTACAAACATTTGCCCTGGGTAGGAATCGAACCACCACGACCCACAGCATGGAAGGAACAGCTACTACCGACTGAGCTATGACGCCTATCATAAGATATTTCCGATACAACTCCAGATTTATCCAACCTAACAATATAATTATTTTTTTCTTTGCCACATCTTAAAAAAAGGCTAATTTGAAAAGCTCAACTGTGCAAGTCTTACAAATGTATCCAAGTTAACACTTTGATCACGGCTTGCTTCGCTCTCCATAAAAAACGGTCTAGTTTAAAAAAAGAAGACGTGTGGCACTCGGAGACTGCCGCGGTAAAGCTATTGCATAGCATTTTTTGCTGGATTACGCATGCGCAGTGTTAGGTTATTTTCGTTAGGTTTTTGCGCAACGGAATTTCTGTCTCCACGCTCAAGGCCTGCGATAGAAGCTATGCAATAGCTAAAAAGATCATGGCTCGCTTCGCTCTCCATAAAAACGGTCTAGTTAAAGAAACAACGTTTTTTAAGTCTGACAAATAATGAGGCGTTAAAAATACAATGTGCCCTAACTCCTACTCAGCCTAGCGACAGCACCTATTATATTTGAAGATAATCGTTTGGTGAGGCGTTCGCTTCACCACCTCGTTAAGGATCGCTTTAGATGGTTGCAAAGATTAAGAGAATTGCCCGTTTCGGTGATGTAAATAAATAACGCTTGAGCCTTTATTTTACGTCTTTTTAGAGCTTTTAGTGCAGTTGGTTTTATTTTCAACCGACTTCAAACACCTTGAACAAATAAAATGAGGTTCTTAATTCTACTGTTTGTTTATTGTTATGCATTATTACGCAATTTATTTTCCAATTCCATTCTTTTTTTTACTATTTTACAATATAATCATTAAATACTTTTTAGTTGTGGTGCCGCTTTTTTGCAAAAACCCGTAATTAACATTTTTAAAAAATATATTTTTGTACTTACACAAAAACAAACATTATTGCTTCAATCGGTAATTAATAATAATAAAAAGTACTAAAGGCTTTTTTATTGGATTCTATAAAAGCCCTTTAAGGGATACTTAACTACCTACCTCGAAAAGATAAAATTCTTACGAAATACACTTAAGCTAATAAGTGGCTACTTCAAGCAAGATCAATGGTTTATTTTCCATTTCTTATCCATTAATAAATCTTTTTTAAATCCAAAAACTGCCTTTAAAAGTATACAATAGCTGTTGGAAACATTTACTCGGCCAATCTCGGAGCAATCGCTAAAATGTGAGGTAATCGAACAAATTGCGGGTAGTTTGCTTTCTGGGTTATAAACTTCAGGTTTTCGAAACTATACGACCGTTATTATGAAGAAAAACATAAAAAAACCATATGAGAAGTAGGGATAAGTATATAGGTAATCCTATTAGTATATAATTAATTGTCATTTTATATGACATTGTACCAGAAACCAACGGTAAATTGTTAAAATAAATTATCTTTATCTGAACCTTAAAAACGCTCGCCCTTATGCCGCGGTTACACAAGTAAATATGATGACAGACATTACCTACACATCACCAAACTAAGCAAAGTAGAGTTAAAAATGCACGCCACTTTATATATTTTTGTTAATACATACATAGTAACACCCAGACACAGAACAAACATCAATGTTCATCACAGAAACGTTTGTTCTCGGTGGGAATCGTACTCCTGATCCATGGAAGGCAGAGATACTACCAACTGAGCTGTTGACGCCTGCCATTCAATGTAATGTAATAATATATAGGTATGTTCGTCAGTTTATTTCTATATTACATATAGGTTTACATATTAAACTGCAGAAGATGAGATGAGCCACTTGCATGCGATGCATCCATTACTGGCTTCATAACGGAACTTCAAGATCTTTTAGGTTTTATCAGTTCAAAAGACGCAACCAGCTGCAACTATCAAGCTAATTACAAAAACGACACACGATAGATAATAGTAGACAAGATTTGGAGTAGTAGTAGAGCTTTTTTTTAAAAGAATTCGTCCGAAGAAGTACTACCGTATCTACTTCTGCCACCTAAAAATGATACTCGCATAGCAGTGTTGCGCAATTGATTGAGAGTAGAAACATAAAAAAAATCCTTTTGAGTATTTAATATAATAATTGACGATGGAAGTAGGGTTTTAATGTGTTTAAGCTATTGCATAGCTTCTATCGCAGGCTTTGAGCGTGGAGACCGAATCAAGAAATTCCGTAACGAAATAACATAACATTGCGCATGCGTAATCCAGCAAAAAATGCTATGCAATAGCTTTACCGCGGCCGCCCCCGAGTGCCACATGTCTTTTTAATTGCACTTTTTGTATTGACGAAATAAAACTATCTTAGAAACTTTGCACACTCCTGTTTCAAAGATACAATAAAACAATTTCCTAAGCTTTTCTTTCAAGGAACTCTCCATCCGACATTTCAATTTAGTCTCACGCAAGACCAATACAAATCCAAGAAAAACGCTTGAATAATTTATATGGAGCTTCCCCTTAAGTGAACGCTAACATAGATTTGTGGTAAATACTTGAGATGAGCTTGTGATATCGTACAAGCGGAGAAGAGTGGTAGACTATTCACTTTTAACCGACGAAAAAACGGAGGAGGTTCAAGCCAACTTGAACCTATATATAGGTAAGTTTATATATATTTTATAATGTGTGTTCAATTTTTATTTATTTTTTGACAGAGTAGGTTTAGATAATTCTTTAACTTAAAATTACTCGGTTTACACTGAAAAAATTATTTAGTTGAATCAACATTTATTCAACCTATTTTTTGTGTTAATATAGAACCTACATAGAATATTTGTTAAATCAAACAAACCGAAATTGTTACTTTTAAAAGGTAAATTTAACCAAACCCAGTGAGGTTGTTTCAACACTGTTTTGAAATGGTAATATCAACTAGTTTATTATAGGTTATCAGAACATTCAACTTTTCAACTATTTTCTTTTGTTGATATAGAACCTACCTTTAATAAATAGTTGAATCAATTAACCTTAAATGTGTTGCTTGTAGGGTAAATTTAACCAAACCATGAGCTAAGTTAGTTTAACACCTACTTGTAACAGGTAAATTTAACCAAACCACCAGTTAGGTTGTTTTAACACTATTTTGAAATAGTTATTTTAACTATATTATTAAACCTGTATTTTTAAGTATATAGTGCCTAAGTTGTAACAACCTAATTTTCATGATAAACTTAACCTGTATTTTTAAGTTGAAACAACTTGTGGTGTTTTGTTAAATGAACCTCTGCTTTGTGGTAAAATCTACCTAGGTCATAATAGTATTTTTGACATAGGTGTAATGTAGATTCGACACGTAGCAATAGGTTAGAATAACTTAAATTAGGTGGTAAAATTAACCTGTGTATATTGGTATTCTTGACTGTTGTAAATGTAGTATTAACATGTGAAATTAAGTTGTAACAACCTAATTTTCATGATAAACTTAACCTGTATTTTTAAGTTGAAACAACTTGTGGTGTTTTGTTAAATGAACCTCTGCTTTGTGGTAAAATCTACCTAGGTCATAATAGTATTTTTGACATAGGTGTAATGTAGATTCGACACGTAGCAATAGGTTAGAATAACCTAAATTAGGTGGTAAAATTAACCTGTGTATATTGGTATTCTTGACTGTTGTAAATGTAGTATTAACATGTGAAATTAAGTTATAACAACCTAATTTTCATGATAAACTTAACCTGTATTTTTAAGTTGAAACAACTTGTGGTGTTTTGTTAAATGAACCTCTGCTTTGTGGTAAAATCTACCTAGATCATAATAGTATTTTTGACGAAAGTGTAATGTAGAATCTACATGTAACAATAGGTTAGAATAAACTAAATTTAGTGGTAAAATTAACCTTCGATATTGGCATTCTTGACTGTTGTAAAGGTAGTATTGACATGTGACATTTAGTTAAAATTACTTGTTATTGGTAAAATCAACCTGCATTTATTAGTAATATCTACCTACAATATAAAGTATTTTTGACAAAGGTGTAATGTTGAAACGATACGCCTCAATAGATTAGAATAACATACTATACAATACAAATCTCTTTATTGCATATACCACAGACATAGTAGGTACAAAAAAAAAGAAACTTAAACTAGAGTAATACAATTGGCGGTATTATCGCTTAAAGCAATCTCTTACTTTTGTACTTACCATGTAGGCTATGATAAATGATCTGTCCGGTGATCATTATGGTTTGAAACTGGACTATGCCGGCATGATAAGTGCAAATGCTATTCTAACCTATCGCTACATTACATACATACACCTCTAGGTGTATGCATGTAATGTAGCTTTACAACAAAGCCTAATTCAACATTATACCGACTTCTTCCGTGAAAATGCAGATTGATTTTACAAACATAATATTAAAGTAAATTCTGTATAAACAAGTATTTTTACATTTCAGGTTAACTTATTACTTAGCTAATTACAAAATACTAATATAATATTGACACCACTCAATGCAGGCTTATTCTACAATACACTCTCATGAAAATACTTACCTACCTATAAAGGAAATCTAATTATAGACAATTAAATAAAAAAGTTATAGATCATTATTACACATTTATTTAACCATAAAAAAACATAATAAACACATAATACAACTTATATTATTCAAATGAAGTAACTAGCAAATCGTCCAATACGTATAGACATTTAGCGAGAGAATGTCAAAGTTTGCCAAACAAACTAACAATTATTAGTAGATTTAACAAATACGTTTAGTACCTATGTTTTCAAATGTAATTACCGTTTTCTGGATCGTAGCGTAATGGCCATTTGCCATTAGTTGTTAGGCCTAACAATCGAGTGAATATCATTTTGTTAGGCCTAACAACCAATAATCGTAATCGCTACGATCCAAAAAACGGTAGTAATTACCTTTGCATGCCAGACTAGACCTACCGGTAGCGACACTTTTTTATATAAATAATAGAATTTAAGGGTAGTTACCTACAGGACATACTCTGCTATATTTAAAAAAAATGCCTAAGGCCAACAAACAGTATGTACCTGCATTAACGCCAGAATAAAACTTAACCATTACAGTTGACAGACTCACAAACTTAACTTAACTTATAGCTTGTTCATTATGAACGCTAGCCTAAAACTAACCAGCTGCGGAACCTATGTTGCAAGGCCCGACTTTAAACGTCCTGTAGGTCTAGTCTGTCATGCAAATGTAATTACCGTTTTTTGGATCATAGCGTAAAGCCCATTCGCCATTAGTTGTTAGGCCTAACAATAGTTTAATCACCATTGTGATAAAACTTTGTTAGGCCTAACAACCAATAATCGTAATCGCTACGATCCAAAAAACGGTAGTAATTACATTTGCATGCCAGACTAGACCTACCGGTAGCGACACTTTTTTTTATATAAATAATAGAATTTAAGGGTAGTTACCTACAGGACATACTCTGCTATATTTAAAAAAAATGCCTAAGGCCAACAAACAGTATTTACCTGCATTAACACCAGAAAAACCTAACCATACCTAACAATGACAGACTCTATTTCTAAACAACACATCACTAGCACAAAAATCTGTGAGTAATAGATCTGAATGTAATTTACCAGTTTATATCCAAAGTTTTGTTTCAAAATAGGATATTTTTGTAATATTTCTTGCAGTTGTTTCGTTTTATCATTATAGTCTTTCTCGACCCGGTACGCTCTTGTTGCCAGCCAGTTGCGCACCTCTTGGAACGGTTCTTTATGGTATTTTAGCCAGATGACCAGCTCATCATTTTCTGAAACCAAAAAGCAGAGGTATGATAAATAATTGCAAAGCGATGTGTAGGTATATTAAACAAACATAATACCTATTATACTAAAGTATTACCGATGATTATGTTCTCTTCGACCTCAGAATCTTGTTTTTCATCATCATTATATTTGCGTTTCCTTGATATGACCCCCTCTTTTTTTAGGACGCGTCTTTGATTGTTATACCTGTCCACTAGTTTTCCTCTGGCAGGAATCGTTTTTTTGTTTGTTACTATGGCCGGGATGTAGTAGGTTTCCTAGAAAAAAAAAATTATGCAAGGATAGTGAACATGAATAGTGGTATGAACTTGAATCAATTTTGTAAACACACTAGTATGTGTCAAATTATGACCATTTTTTTGAAAGGAATCATAACTACGCTTCTACTACTACTGTATGACTTTAAAGATGAAAGATATAGGTATATAATATAACGGAGATACAGATACATATACATAGACAGGAACATGACGCTCACTATTGTCACTAACTACGTCGCACTACGATAACTACGCTTTCTACGACTACGACGACTTTAAAGATGAAAAATATATAACAGGTAGGTATAAGTAATATAACGGAGATACACATCATAGATATCTACATATCGCTCACTATTGTCACTAACTAGGTACGTCGCACTACTATTATTTATTTATACTAGGTAGGTAGGGTACTTGGCAAAGAATGTACTATAGGTATCATAAATAGGCTGGTAGGTATATAAACCTTATGTTCTGTTGGAACAAAGCGAGTGATAGCCTCTGATAAAACAATGAAGTCTTCTTTTTTCATGCACTGATATTTGTTAATATACCACGCCACAATGCTTTTTGTTAGATATGATCGCTAGTCGCATCAAGCTTATAGCTTGATTTCAGACGGGCCAGAACCAGTTTTCCATATCTGTTTTCATTAAGAATGGTGGGTATATCTATACTCTAAAATAGAACAGTACAAAAAATGTAAGAAACATGTGTACAAAAAAAAGTAAAAAAACATAAGGAAAACGTGTGTGTCATAATAAAATTATGAAGAATCCAAACTTACATTAAGTATTTGCTTTGGGTCAGCATTCGTTTTTACGCTACAGCATAAGCAACTATGACTAGAGCACGTTGTAGGGTTTGCAGGAGCAGAATTAGTGTCTTCCGATGCAGTTTCCTGTAAAATAATAAACCAAGTTAAAACTTTAGATTTTCTAGTTTGCTATCCGTGCGACTTAACTAGAGACTTCACGCTGTGACAATAAAAACTCAACAGAAATATTATCGTATGATTCAAAACTAGGTAGGTACTAATAAAATATTAATTAAAAATCATTTTTTTAAACAAGCTCTTATTTAAATGCTCTAAAACGAACAAAATAAATTTTGAATGCAATCAAACCCATCATTATATTAAATTATAAAATTTATATTGATATAAATAAAAGCTTGTCGCGCATGAACTTTAGCCGCGTTGTAAGTAGATTTAAATTCGCATTTTTTTTCTCTTAGAGTCGACCTCTGTACTTGTACTATTACTTATTCTGTGGTAGTACGTACGTACCTTACTACGCGTAGGTATAAGTTAACATTACTTTTGTGTTAAAATAACATTTTGTGACGTATTTGATATACCTACCCACTACATTTTGTTAGTGCTTCCATAACCTATGGTAAGTACCTACCTAAATAAATAGGTAATTAAAAATTAATAATACTAATTACCTATAAATAGAGATTAAATTTAGTACCTATAATTAATTAACAAGTGAGATTAAAATACCTAATAAAAATAATAGAGATAGGTTTACTTACATGGGTTATTTTTTCCAGCTTCCTCACACCGACTCTGAATAATAAGCGGCACTAATATTTCTGTGAGTAAATCTATAGTGATTTCATTATCTGAAAAACAAAACAAATATTATTACTTAGATACGTAAGTTCCTTAGGTACCTACCAACCTACCACCTAACCTATCGTAGTTTCGGTACGCGATCTTGGTAGTTTACTATAAAAAATAACTAGGTACCTTGGTACCTTACCTACTGGCTAGTGGCTACTACTAGGTACCTAAACTTGTAGTATTATGTGTAGGTATACCTACCTACCTACGTTGCAGTGCCGTCTTATGTCTACCGCCCTGGTTTTCTACTCACCGACACATACCTACATACGCGACGCGCGCCGCACTGTAAATTCAAATGAACTTATACCTAATTGTAGTGTTATAGAGATCATTTTTCTTTAAGTGCGGCTTTGTCAAAGGGCGGACGAAAAGTTGCCGCGCCGCGCGCCCATTTTAAATGAACTTACACTTTATTGACTTTGACTTAGAGATCATTTTGCTTCAAGTGCGGGCACAGGTCAAAGACTCTCTTTGGATTAGAGAATTTGCCGCGCGCGTATTATTAAATAAAATTGTTACATATTTGTGTAGTAGGTAATAAGAGTCATTTTAACTTGCACATCATGAGCAGTATGACAAGCACCGAGAGCGCAATAAAAGTAAAACGAACAATTTTTTTTATATTTAATGTTGCGTATTTGTCGTACATAACCTGTATTATGAAACTGTGCAATGGCGTTAAGTTCAATGAAATATCTAAATATTCATTAATCAGCGCTCGGCAGGCGCCCACGGGCGCTCCGCACCCGGGTGCACCGCACCCCTTGCACCCCCGGGTAAAGACCCTGCTACTATTAACCTAGATTTTATGTAGATTGCACCTAGAATATGTGGTAGAAACAATACCACATATTCTAGGTGCAATCTACATAAAATCTAGGTTAATTTAACTTATTACTTCTTGTTCGTATTAGGTTACCTAGGTAGGTAACAGCACTGAGTAGGTACTCAGTGCTGTTTTATGTACTGAGTACATAAAACTACTACGAGCTACATAAAATCTATGTTATGTTACTTACCTACTTGTAGATAAATTACTTATTTAGCTACAATTAGTAATTTCATCATGATCAGACTGGCGTTTCATACATTATATTATGTAAGGTAAGTACTTACCACAAAAAAATTTAATTGTCTCTTCAGATAAACCCCAGTCTCGGAGATATACTGGCACCAGTGATTTCTCAAAATCTTCCATATTTACTTAAGGTACCTGAATCAACGATACGTATCACTAAACTCACTTTTTATTTGGTTTGTTCTATTAAACCACTTTTAGCAGTGGCATTAATAATTCAAATTAATAAAGTCTAACGTATAGTAGGTACGTCGCGGGCGCCGGCGCCGGCGGCGCCGGGCAGACTAAACAAACGCAACGAACGCGCACTTGCGGAGTTGCGGTTGGATTTGATTGAAGTCAACAGTGTTGCCAGGTCACATTTTTACAGTACCCTTGGCTTGGTTTCAATTTACCCTAGATTCTGTATAATTTTGAAAAAAAACATTAAATGTAATGTATTGAGAAATACATTGATGTTCCTAAAACATCGATTGTTTTCGCAATGAATGTTTAGGCCTTAAAGAAAACTAAGTAAGAACAAGGAAAAATATGTATTAAAATTCACGATCACACAGCAAATAACCAGCTATATTTTATTAATTGCTCTAGTTGTCATTGTCATTATAGTGTCGCTTGGTCAATAAATTAAGTAGATTAGCTAAATTGGGTTATTTCAGGGCCAATACTTGTAAATAAAATTAATAAAAAAAAACCTAAAACTATAGGGTCCGTAACTGTATAGTATAGTATAGTACTGTAGCCCATTCATTATAAGATCTTCACACGTTATGGAATGCAAATAAAGATATGAATATAAAGCCCCTTAAAAATCCCATTCCACTTATTTACCGCCTAAATTTGGGGGGTTATATATATTAATACCCTTTAGTTGGGAACCCTGTTTTGGTTTTAATTTTGCTATGCGGCTCCGCGGCAGCGGCAAAGGAAACCTAACCAATTCAACCGTATTTCTCACGAACTAGGTACTAATGCTATCAACTTGAAATTTGGAACAGTTTTTGTCTAAAAAATCGAAGTGGGGCTACTATGGTATGTGGGGTATCATATGAAAGAGCGCTATTTGCACATTCTCAAGCACTTATTTTTTTTACGCTGCATATAGCGTATAAAATATAAGTAGTTTTTGAGTTTTGACGAAAAATTAAAAAAAAAACCGTCCCTTATCTCCGAAGTTTGCATAGAAAAAAAACTGAAATTATTTCATGGCACATGGGGCGGCGATGAGAGGCTGATATTTAAAAAAATGAAAAAAAAAAAATTGCCCGGTCCAGGATTTTAGCGTGTGAAGTGGTGAGGTTTTTACACCATGGCAGCTAGCTGGCCTCTTGTTGTATGTACAGGTCAAGTGGAGTTATTTATAGGGCTATCTCCATGGCTGCTGTTGGGGTGGTTTTCATGCAGCCAGTGATAGCTAAAAAGGCTTGTCGCTGGAACCATTGGAGTCCGGTGATGGTGGTCGAGAGTTCTGTCCTCGTTCACCAAACCAGAACGCCATAATATGCCAACCTTGGCCTGATCACCGCTTTGTATAGCCATATAGTAATCTTTGGAGAGAGCCCCCCGGTCTTTCCTAACATTTTTGTTTTACATTGGAAGAGTGCATTGTGCACTTGTTGAGATTATAGTCAAGATGATTTTCCAGAGCAATTTGCTATCAAGAATAAGTAGTTGACCTCTTCTTGAATATTATCAGTTTCGCTTTTCGGGATTAGCCGATAGCTAGTGCTTTGAACACCAAGCTCGCGCTTGTTTTTGATTTTCTCATGAGATCACTTAAGATGCCCTCGAATTTCCCCGAGGACCTTGCGAGTCTGTTTTTGCAATCAATTTGCAAATTTAGCTACGTTCGCTTGTTGATACGACTTATGCAATATGGTTGAATTAAACATTATTTATTGTTTTTTTTTAATTTCTAGCAAAAGGTTAAAATATTTTTGTTATTTTGACTAAATGTATCTGTTGATTCTACTATGTAATGAAATGTTAGGTGTTGACAACTACTCACAATAGTCATTTTAACCAATTTGCTTTGTTTATTAAAATATTTGCAAATAGTTGAATCAATTTTGTAAATTTAGCTACGTTCGCTTGTTGATACAACTTTTGCAATATGGTTGAATCAAACATTATTTATTGGTTGTATAAATTTCTAGCAAAAGGTTAAAATATTTTTGTTATTTTGACTAAATTTATCTGTTGATTCTACTATGTAATGAAATGTTAGGTGTTGACAACTATTCACAATAGTTATTTTAACCAATTTGCTTTGTTTATTAAAATATTTGCAAATAGTTGAATCAATTGCGTAAATTTAGCTACATTCGCTTGTTGATACAACTTTTGCAATATGGTTGAATCAAACATTATTTATTGGTTGTATAAATTTCTAGCAAAAGGTTAAAATATTTTTGTTATTTTGACTAAATTTATCTGTTGATTCTACTATGTAATGAAATGTTAGGTGTTGACAACTATTCACAATAGTTATTTTAACCAATTTGCTTTGTTTATTAAAATATTTGCAAATAGTTGAATCAATTGTGTAAATTTAGCTACATTCGCTTGTTGATACAACTTTTGCAATATGGTTGAATCAAACATTATTTATTGGTTGTATAAATTTCTAGCAAAAGGTTAAAATATTTTTGTTATTTTGACTAAATTTATCTGTTGATTCTACTATGTAATGAAATGTTAGGTGTTGACAACTGTTCACAATAGTTATTTTAACCAATTTGCTTTGTTTATTAAAATATTTTCAAACAGTTGAATCAATTGTGTAAATTTAGCTACGTTTGCTTGTTGATACAACTTTTGCAATATGGTTGAATCAAACATTATTTATTGGTTGTATAAATTTCTAGCAAAAGGTTAAAATATTTTTGTTATTTTGACTAAATTTATCTGTTGATTCTACTATGTAATGAAATGTTAGGTGTTGACAACTGTTCACAATAGTTATTTTAACCAATTTGCTTTGTTTATTAAAATATTTTTAAACAGTTGAATCAATTGTGTAAATTTAGCTACGTTCGCTTGTTGATACAACTTTTGCAATATGGTTGAATCAAACATTATTTATTGGTTGTATAAATTTCTAGCAAAAGGTTAAAATATTTTTGTTATTTTGACTAAATTTATCTGTTGATTCTACTATGTAATGAAATGTTAGGTGTTGACAACTATTCACAATAGTCATTTTAACCAATTTGCTTTGTTGTTTAAAATATTTGTAAATAGTTGAATTAATTTTGTAACTTTGACTAAGTTCATTTGCTGATTCAACTTAACATTATGTTGACATTACCGAATTATTAGTTAAATTGACCGCTATGCGATTATACATGAAAAAATATGTTAGCTTAACCCATTTTTTTGGTTGTAACAACAATTAGATTTTAACTTTTTTTAATTTGTTCTATTAAATGTAGTACTACGGTTGTCACAACGTAATTTATTGTTGCCTCAACTGTTAAGGAATCAACATTCAGAAATTCAACTATTAGTTTTCTCAGTGTACCTAGATAAGTTTAAGTACTTAGTAATTAGGATAGAATAAAAAAATATATATTAGGTTTTCAGTTTTTTCGGCGGTAAATTTTTTATTACTTCGATAGTTTTGTGTAATATAGTAATGTGTTAGTAGGTTTGATTAGTTCTCACATTTTACCTGGGGGGCTATCCAGCAAGAGGAAACTTGCGTGACCGAATATCCTTTCAGTTGCAGTTCAGTTTTGATGATTTTAATATAGTAACTCATCAGTATTCCGTGGCATTTTTGTGGACTGACGTGACTGAGCTTTGTAAAACTATGACTGAGCTGTTAAAAATGACGTCAATGCCGCGGTTT
This sequence comes from Ecliptopera silaceata, assembly GCA_932527185.1. NCBI lineage: Eukaryota > Metazoa > Arthropoda > Insecta > Lepidoptera > Geometridae > Ecliptopera > Ecliptopera silaceata. The sequence goes on from OW052210.1 coordinate 2,946,603, forward strand.
GAGCATGGCCTACCTGATTTTTCGTTAATTCTTTCAAACGGTATGAAAATCGATCATTCCAAATATCAATAAAAGACGAAGAAGAAAATTGAACTGCAATTTGATCAAATAACAGTGCAAAAACGTTTCAGTTGTCAGGATACCCCCGCTGGAAGGTAAAAGCGGATGTTGTCCAAGCACGTAGACTAAATAATGTCTGTAATTCTTGTCTTTTGAAACTAGACCACGCTGTAAGCCAGGTTTGTTTTCAAAAGGCGACTGACGTTGCTTGACGGCAGCTTCAAACTTAATTAGGGAATTTGAGACTGCATAAAGGTATATATCAGTATAGCTAGTAGGTATTTCAAACTTTGTCTGCTTCTCTTTTGAAAGTGATGAATTTCAGAAACTAATTATTATATCTAACATATTAAGATTTATATGAAATTGTTTATTCACAAACAAACTAACGACTATTAGAGTAATTATAAAATGTACATTGGTATATATAAAATACATAAGAAACGGTTGAGCTGTCTGTCTGTCGTTGCTTTATATAGGTACAGATTTATATTAGTTGTTAAAATAAATAAGTACTTACTAATTCTGATAGGTATCAAAAAATTTAATATACACGCATTATTAAGAACGACTCAGTAAGTACCTACTTTTTAGATCTTTATCACATTAAATTGGGACAACACGAGAAATATCAATTTTCAAAATAAAAAAATACTGTTGTACAGTTGAATTAATAAACGCCTCTTTGAAGTCAATTGAAAATAATATAAGTAATACAAATCTTCACTACATAACAATCAATACTTAATCATTATTATTATATTAGTATACATATTTATTTGGTTAGATATTTTTAACCTCCCTGCCATATTATCGCCAACATTTTGGTCAAAGATTCTTAGCAAAACGTCACCCTGACAGTGGGGTGAGCACGGATAGAAATGACAATCGTAAACGTTGCGTATTTGAGATACACTGCGCGTCATTATCAGCTTTATTGTCGACCGATGCAGCGTTAGCGCGCAGTGTATTTTAAATATGCTACGATTGTCACAATTTTTGTGCGCAGCCCTCTACTTGGCCACAAAATAAATGAGATGGTAGACTTCTGCAGACGCCTGTAATGGGGCTGCAAATAACCAGCATTTAGCAGTCGCTAATTTAAACTCCTACATTTTCACGATTTTCTACGAAGAAACTGTTTTGTTTTCTTGGTTTAAAGTTATTTTTACTTGATGGAAAATGTGCGTTGGCGTTTATTTTAGTTGTTTTATATAAGAAGTTAATTCCGAAATGGGGTTTTGTGATGTTGAAAAATTCTTATAACGAAAGAATAATATTTTCTTCGTCACAGCAAATGGTATGCTAATAGCGAGATCAAACAAAATTATTGAAAAATTCTATCAGTTTGTAGATTTAACTGTTATTTACTTAATTTACAAAAATCGAGCCTTATAAGGTATTTTTTTATGTCATAGCTGGTAGACTAGCTTGCGGGCCACCTGATACGAGGTGGTCACAGCCACCCATGGATCCCTGCAACGCCAGAGACGCTTGGTGCCTGCCTTTTAAGTGCACATTGACTCTTTTGAAAACCTCATAGCTCATATTATATTGTCCACAAAAAGCTTTTAAACAAAATAATATAAAATACCTAAGTTTTAATTTTACCCTTTTAGCAAGTTATATATTTTTAGAGTCAACGCATTAAGCAATGATGCAGTTTGGCACCTATAGGCACACATATTAACATTCTAAGTATCTGATGGACGCAGTGAAATACCTCATAGCGCACGTCCTCCTCAGAACTGCTCGTAAGTCTTGTTATAACAATACAGCTCTTCTTATGGGGCGTCTAAACGGGCAATATTTTACGGCAATTTGTGGCTGCAATTATTGGCAAACATTGCCCAGCCATCAATAAAACATTTTATGGCTGAGCAATCAATTGCAGGCAACATGTTGCAATATGGCCCAGATATAGTTCAGGATTTTCGATTGCGAGGCGATCGTTCGGCCACACGCTGGCTACACATAAAAACATTTTGACATATCAAAAAATATGTGGCTATAATGCCGGGCCATCCTTAAAATATTGCATAGTGTGGCTGATATTGGTAGCAATGTTGCCGGCCACAGTATTGCAGCCACAAATTGCCGTAAAATATAGCCCGTTTAGACGCCCCATTAGTAGAGCTGTCTGTCTGTTTCATTACTTATTAAAACAAAAAAGCGATACTACTTACAATTAGACTTGCAACTCAACATCTTCATTATTTTCAAAAACTTTGAAGTTATTCTTTGAAATGTTAAAATTAAACGATGCTCAATTTAAAATACCTTTGATATAAATATGAGTAAATTTAATAAAAAATGTTAAATTAAATTAAATTACTAGAGGTTAAGAACCGAACGACTTTATAGACAAAGAGAGTTACGATGAACAATATTTACAAAATCAACATATTTCAATCTATATTTTAAAGTTACTTTGAGCTTACTTGATAAAAATAAATGTTAATGGACAATTCACACATCACACTCTAGTTCCAAACTAAGCAAAGCTTGCACTATGAGAACTAGTTTGCTGATACAATAGAATACGTATATACTTTTTTGTTTGTAAATACATTCATAGAATACATAGTAACACCCATACGCAGAACATTATATCAACCACACAAACATTTAATCTAGGTAGGAATCGAACCCACGACCCATGAAAGGCAGATTTACTACCAACTGAGCTGTGACGCCTGTCAATATACTCTTACACTCAATATAGGTAATTTCTCTCCTTTTACTGCACTTTTGTTTACTCAGAATTTAGCCACATTCAATTATTTTGTGGAGGAATCTGATCCTAGTGCATTGATTGAAACAAATAATTGTCTCAGTAATCCGTCCGATCGGCCAGTTCACACGTTTCCTCCTCTTGGTTTGCAACCCGTCTTTGATTGAAACTATTAGATATCTATACTAAAGCTGATCTTCTCGTTAATTGCAGTGGACGTCCTAAGCCGCCTCGACGTCCATAGCATCTAAATACATAGATTAACTATTTTGGTTATTTCTATAATAATTGCTATATTTATAGCAGCTTAAAATTTGTTTTAAAATTGTTTTTTTTATTTGTTTTATAATAATTATAACTGCAATCAAATCAATCAAATATAATAACTACATATGCAATCATTATGTCATAGGCAATTAGTAGGTACCTAATTGACTGTATAATTGATAAAATCTAATAGTTATCGGACACAAATTTTGACAAAAAATAGTTATGTTTAAATTATTGGATTTTTACAGTGTTAGGAAAATTTACAGCTAATAAATGCATTAAAATAAAAATATATCCTTGAGCGCTCATCATAAGTTTCCAAGCTTGCATTGATTGTTCTAATAAGAAAGGTATGGATGCCGGTCAAGGTTAAACTGAATGAGTTTTCACACCTCTGTGTGATGAGTGCATCGCAATGCCTCACTGGACACGTCTTCAGAGGACGTGCTCGATTGTCACTCAGTGAATACCACTTCAGGCAATCAGTCTGTTCCATCATATTGTGTTATAAAAATTGCTACTAATTATTATTTTATAAACAAGATATAAACCAGACAATGTTTCAGAATGAAAGAGTTCCATTCCAGTAAAACCTAGATTCATTAACCAGGAACACTAGACGGAACCTAGTGCCTCAGTGCCCAAAATAAAAAACCTCCTATTAACCAGACCCAGACCTAATCCTCTGCCATTTAGTAAGAACAAAGGATCTAAATATAAAAGGGTGCAGCTAAAAGCCACCTGCATCGTTGGCTTTGACATAGTACATTTTAAATAGTAATACAACTTGATACGATGATATTGTAAGGTGGCACGTTGGAGTTGAAATGGAATATCGAAAATAGTAGCGTGATTTTTTTCACAAGCAATTTACATTTTACGCAAGTGTTTGACTGCGATCTCACCTGATGTTAAGTGATACAGAAAGCCTTTGATAAAAAACCGGCTAAGTACGAGTTGGACTCGCACACGAAGAGTTCCACACCAAAAAATCATGTTTTTGTTTAACAGCTCCTCTAGTACTTTTTTCTGTTTCTTTTTATTTGGTGTTACAGTAGCAACATTAATACCTACGTCATTTATGAAAATTTCCGTGATGGTCTGATATCGGATGGACAGGCAAACAGACAGACGGCGGATTCTTAGTAATAGAGATCCGTTTTACCATTTGGGTACGGAACCCGAAAAAATAAGTTAATGTTATATTTTTATACGTTTGGCTACATTGTAATAAGTTTAGAAAACCTTTGTAAGTAAGTATCAAGTTTTGTTGTCTGAACATGATCTACTGCTAATAACTGTACTATGTCAAAAACTATAAATCTTTTCAACATTTTATCCTTGAGACTGTTCTAGACAGTGTTTGAAATACAATGCCTGCGCACAACACAACACAAATACTATCAGTACTGCCAACGATAAGACTTTTGAACACTTTTGACTTTAAAACCCCTTTGGTCTATTTTAAAATAAATGTATTAAACGATACTTTAACGTATTTGTAGTTTGTTAATACCGTTACAGGAGTAAATACGTCGAAGATACTTGTAGCTGCGTTAACGCAACGTTGACGAATCGGTCGTGTGGCAGTGACTGTAGAAATCATTGCGTTGCGACGACGTTGTGTAACCGCAACGCCCATGTAGTTCTCTAACTGCTAACTTTCTGTCAGTGTCAAAACAAACAGTCTTCCAACAATCTTCCAAGACTTGAGCTAAATCTTGCCGAAAGATCTTAAAATACAAAAACATGTTACATGCGTGTAAAATGCCTCAAATGCGTCTGTAAATGTATCGTGTTGACAGGATTGTAAATGGTGGAGGTAATTTTGTTCGTAATGTCTTGTTTCTGTATGGAAGCTAAATTAACTGTTTGTTTCAAACTCTGGAGGAAAGTGATGTGGAATGTTAGGCCACTTGTGGAACGCGTAGGTACAAATTATGTCATATATAATACAGATCACTTAGCGCCGTTGTATGTGGCAGCGCTCTGGCTGCACAGGTCGACTAGCCGTAAGTTAATTAAGTTAGATTAAAGGTCGTCTGGAAGAGATCGCTTCATGCGATAAAACCGCCTATTGTAGGGCTAATTTTAACAATTGTAACTCAATTTATTAGTCCTCAATAAAGAATTTATTATTATTATTATGTACTTACATCTTTTTATTCTAAACTCTAACCAGATTCTTAAAAAATATATAAATTCATTACAAGGTATCTACTGAGTAGTCGTAAAAGTATATCGGTCATGCAGTATCAATGTTTGGAAAAGAGTCGATTTAGAATAGAATAGAATCATTTATTTCAGTTATTATTATATAACAATGTACTTACATTTTGTAAATACTTCTTCGTAAGTTTGTTTGTGAATAAAGTTGAATTAATTCGTTTATATTATAAATTTAAAAAAAATATTGTAAAATGAATTGGTTATTAATAAAAACCTTAATGCTAGGACATATTGAACGATATAATTATACTATGTTAAAATAACTGAAAATGGCCATCACTTAGCTTGTGCTGGTGATAACCATTGGGCTCTACACCAGCGCTGGTTTCCAGTGATACCAAGGGAGGATGAAGTGGGGGATTTAATTTTTTTTGTCTCATGTTTTGTCAAGCAAATGATAGAGACAAAGTATAATGTATCTTCAGTAAAAAAACGTACTTAGCGCGGAGTTGAGAAACCCTGCTTTCATCGAGAATCATTAAAAATCGTCTTATACCAGGTGATTCGAGGTAGCAGTTCCACGCGACCAGAGCCTAAACGGGCAAGAAACTACGGCTTGGCTCCGACAACATCGATTTCTAGCATGAACATGTTAAAAAAAGCTAGCCTGTAATGTACGACAAATGTAGTGTAAAAACGTGACATTTCAACGTGCGAAAAATATTTATTTGCCGTAATGAACTATGTAATGAGCTATGTGTTTCTTTGATTTTACTGCTCAATGCTGCTATCTAATATCCCTGGTAGTGTCGAATCTATCCACGCGTTTCACTCTCAAGTAAGTTTATACGTAGTTTCAAGTGTTCTGTACTACATACATGAGTTCGAAAACAATTTGACCTACTTATTTAGTATAATAAACTTATAACGGAAACGATTCGTGTTATAACGGTGTTCAATACCGATACCGAAATGTCGACTTTTCACGCTGGGCTCTACCACTGTAAAATTAAGCTATCATTTACGCGCTGAATATTAACCTACCTTTTATTCCAACGTAATAAGGTTCATTATTCCATGTTTTTTTTGTGCTGGATATCCGCAGGTTGGAACTTTACATTGGCGAGGCTCCAAACGTGGCCGTTTTGTCCAGATTAATTGTTACTTCTTTTGCCAAATGCAGTTTAAAGCTTAGATATACGACGTGAATTTCACTGTTTTGCAAAATATTTTATGTAATTTGTCTCCGTCGGTAAAGCGGTTGCACACTGGGATGAGCACGAATGATTGTGACAATCGTAAACGTAACGAAACAGTGACGCGTTTGACATACACTGCGCGTCAACATCAGCTTTACTGTCGAACGTTGCAGCTTTAGCGCGCAGTGTGTCTCAAATACGTTACGTTTACGATTGTCGCATTTTTTCGTGCTCAACTCTTAGAAAGATCAAAACACCTAAATGCAGTCGATTCCGCTCCGTAGCTCAAAAGTCGTCTAGTAGTCTATTTACACTTACTTATCTACAATTATCTATTAGTTGTTTACGAATATCGTGAGGTCGTATCGGTAGTAGTGTGAAACCAGTCCATGCTCGGTGCTCGGAAGGTTTTGTAAGATTTATTGTGTACACATATGTACCTAATGAATGAGTATGAGATATGAGAATACGGCTTGAGTGACTGAAATAGCAACATTTTTGAAGCAGAAACTTGTAGGACTTTAATGATAAGTATTTGTTTATGTTTCGTAATTTGAAACTAGATTGCTTATTTCGTGAAATTGTAATGAATAATTATTTATGTACTTTGTACCTACTCTGATAATTATTATTTTTTGATAGTTCTTGTAAAACGTTGCATAAAAACTTAAGTAAGATTGCAGCTATAGTTATTAGCAACTGGTATCGTGAGATACTTTGACTAAGTATACTAGATAAAAATCTAGACATAGAGATAAATAATAAAAAATATTTTTTCTTTACTAAAACGTATCTATGTTATCTTATCCTAGCACTCAACATCCTAATTAAAAACATACTTAGTAGTTCCTTAATAAAATAAAAATAAAACGGCTGCATAAAATATCGATATTAAATCGATTACGCGCATCATCTGTTAGGAAACTAGTTTCTTTATCCAGAAAATTTTGTTCCCGCTATACCGTCACAAACTATGAAATATTAACTTACAGTCAACAGAATGCGAAATGTCGGCATAATTTAATAAAAATCTTGGAGATAAATTATTGTTCAAGCGTGGAGTTGTCTTAGCTCGCCACAGATAAGGGTGCGGTCACACGAGGACAGTGCTCACTCGAGCGTTACAGCTCAGTTGGTACTCGTTCTGACTTCCATATTTTTTTTTTCATATTAATAATAATTTATTTATTTCACTAACATGATACAATTAAATAAGGTACCGTTTTATTTACTAGCGTGTATAGATATCTAATTATAATCACCTTGAAAATTATTAAGTAAATAGGACTACGCATACCACATTTTTACTGTAATAATTACCTAAACTAGGCCGAACTTTTAACATAGGTATAAGTTCCTTCCAGGTTATACATTTACAAGAGATATATACGTACCTAACCAAACCTAACCTGTCCGAGTCGGGTATGTGATGCTCGCGGTGTAGTGACCTGCACGTATCCCTCGTCGTCCGAGTCGGGTATGTGATGCCCGCAGTGTAGTAACCTGCACGTATCCCGCGTCGTCCAAGTCGGGTATGAGATGCCCGCGGTGTAGTAATAATATAATATAATAATATAATATTTATTTATTTCGAACCTTAGTCCATATTTGTTAGTAACATAAAAGCTTACTGACTAATGTTAGTTATTGATAATCCTATACATATTTATAATCGTGTGTGCTGCTCCATCCAATAATTAAGTATCGGGCAGTCCCATCTGTTCGATAATGCGCCCACGATGCTGTTCGGGCTGCCACGGATCCGACTTCTTAATGATGCGCATCTTTTGCGCATGATGGCATGAAAGCCGTCAACTCTATTTTCAGCAAACATGCCAGATGCGCTGCAGAAACGTGGCAGCCCCATCAACACCCTGAACGCATTATTGTACTGAACCCGTAGAGCGCTGTATGCCTTTCGAGTGTACCTTGTCCAGAGGCTGCAGGTGTAGAAGGACTGACAATATGCTCTAAAGAGGGTTATTTTTACCTGTGGACTGGTCGCTGCGAACCTCCGAGCCAACATGTTAACTCGAACGCACAGCGCTCTACGTTCTCTTTCCAAGTCTAGATCATCACTCAGGCTATCGGTGACCCAATGACCCAGATATTTAAACCGTGAAGTTGGTTTTAGAATATAATTATTAATAGTCACAGGTGGTATGTGAGAATATGTTTTATTACCTGACTTAAATAGCATCAACTCGCACTTTTTTTCATTATATCTGAGCCCGTGTGCCACCACAAAAGATTCACATACTCGAATCATTTTCCTGAGTGCACTGATCGAGGGACTCAACAACACCATGTCATCAGCGTAACTGTAGTTATTTACACTTATTCCATCAATACGGCATCCGACGTTGGTGTTGTTAAGCTCCTCTATCAGCTTATTCACATAGCAATTAAAAAGTCTGGGAGAAGATAATCCACCTTGCCTCACGCCACACTCGGATCTGTAGGCCTCCGACAGCGCACCTGACCACCGAACAAGATTTATCTGATTACTGTACCAGTACTGAAAAATATTTATGAGCTCTTGCGGTAAATCAGTGTCATTTTGCAGTTTCTGCCATAGTATGTCGTAGGCCACGAGATCAAATGCCTTTGATAAATCTAAGAAACACGCATAGACTGGCGTGTTTCTACTAGTATAATATTGAACGGTCTGCTTGAGACACAGTATGGCACTTTCAGTAGATAGCCCAGGTCTGAAACCGAACTGAGCATCGTGCAGGTGGATATGTTTACTTAACTGTTGATCAAGCAGGCCGTCCAGTACTTTAGCCATAACAGTCGCCAGTGAAATAGGCCTATAGTTGCCTGGATCAGATGCATCTCCAGTTCTGTTTTTAATTATTGGCACTACCAAGGTTTTCATCAAGCTATCAGGTAGGTATGAGTGAGCAATGCAACAATTAAAAAATAATGCAAGAACCCGAGGCAAATGCACACCCGCATGCCGCAAATGCTCAATGCTAAGGCTGTCATGGCCAGGAGACTTTCCTTTTTTCATATGTTTTATTATAAGAGCTACATCTTTAGCTAATATAAGAAAAGGTTCCCCCGGGCCCTGAGCACTAGACATCCGCGCGGGCAGCGTCCTCAAAGGTGACTCTACCTTAAATTGCTTCCTGAATAGGTTGGCAATTTCAACAGGCTCACTTAGACCATCAACAGTAACAGGTAGGCTAGACTTAGGTTTTAATTTATTTGTATTTTTCCAAAATTGACTAAAATTTTTATCTGAAATGTTTGAAGCTATCAAGTCCATTTTAATTTTTTGTTCATTTGATTGACATAATTTTAAGTTTGATTTAAATTTCTTTCTTTTTTCGTTCATATCTTGATAAATAAGACCTGCAGATGGCTTCCCATGCAAGACCCATGTTTGAAATGCCAACCGAGCCTCTTTATGGGAATCTGAGACATATCTGTTCCACCCAGTTACAGTTTTACGTTTACCACAGCCTTTCATCTTAGAACTAGACACAGCAGCGTTTGATAATATATTTACAATGTCATCATACATATTTGTCAAAATTAATTTATGATTATTATTAGAACAATTATTAATGTCATCACATTCCAAAAATTGCGAAGGAAAGTGAATATTTCTCAGATTTGTATGACATTCCGCATGGTACTTGTTTATCTGAGAAACATCTCTCTCCCCCCATGTCACTTTATTACTTTTTATATTACAATTTATTAATTTAGACTTAATTAAATTTAATCTACATTCTATTTGCAACGGAAAATGGTCAGACCAATGCGCATCGTATAGTACACTTATCTTGTCAACTGTATTTAAAGCGGCCTCAGTGACTACACAGTGATCTAACCACCGTCTGCATCCGTGAGCTTCACTAATAAAGGTGTAAGTACTTATCGGTAGAGCCTTCATGTCGGCACAAGTCCAAGATTGTTCCACACAAAAAGCCAGCAGTTCATCACCGAATAACTCTCCGGGATGAGCATTGAAATCGCCCAGGATAAAGACAGAGTCCACGTCACTACTCTCCACGATTGCGCTGATTTCACTCAGTAATTCCGTAAACTCCACAAGATTGTCCGATGTATCAGTTGGCATATACACTGACATAACCAGTAAGGATCGGTCTAGAAAACTAGCCTTTATTGCCACTAAACGAACACTTGAGCACTTTACTATAGAGACTTTTGGGAAAAGACTCTTCCTCCACAGTAGAGCCACGCCTCCGTACGGCCGCCCTCGAAGTATTCCTGCTGAAGTATCAACCGCCGATTTGCTAGTAGAGGTAAAATGCTCATCAATATTGTCCAGCATTCCCAGGTCGTGAGGTAACAACCACGTTTCTTGAAGCGCTAGCACATCAGCTGATTGACAAAGCCGTCTTATACATTCTACGGACCTAGCGGCTGACTTACAGTTGAAACTTATCAACTTTGTTATATCTTGTGTATCTGGTGTACTATCCATTATTAAGGTTTTTTCGAGAACTCTATGTATCTACGATAAGATATACCTTCAGGCCAAAAACTGTCATTTAGAAAAATCGGCAATTTACTCCGTGGAACAAAAACTTTATATGCGTTATATTGCTTTGGTGTTCTAGCATTTATTCGCTGTAAGTTAACTTCGAGCTGCGATTTCTTTATAATAAATTCCAATATATCTTTTTCAGACGTAGACTTGTCCACATTATTAATAAACAGAGGGACATTTATGTCAGCCGCTTTAAATCTTTCGCTCGGATTTGTAGTAGCCTTGCCTGCGACCGCTACAAAACGGTTTTTCAATCTCTTCTTTTGCACTAGCTTCCATTCTTCACTCTTTTCCTCTTTTTTCCATTCTCCTTCGTCATTTGCTACGCGTGAGAAAGACTTTGTACTGGGTACAGTCGTTTGCGCCGCAAAGTAAGAGTTAGCAATAGGTTCAGGTGACGGCGATATTCGCACAGGCGCAGCCGGTTTTGTAACAACGTTCGAAACCACCGTCGTCGTACGGGCCTCCACGCGCGATGCAATCTCTCTGTACGATAATGCAGATGGTGGGGTTAACTGCATCGGCCGAGTTGCAGTAACCGTAGTACCGGCCTCCGCATGACGCACTGCGAGCGGGATAGATAGGCTTGCCGCGCTCTGCGCGTGCGACGGAGACGGTGTCATACTAGTAGCCGTTGGCGACGCGCGCTGTGAAGACCGGTTGCGCACAGAGTTTTGTTCTACAATATGCGGTAGGCCCATCGGCCCGCTGTCGTAATTGAAACTATTTGCAATACCACCGCCTCTTTTTTTGTTAACGTTGCAATCAAAATTATTTATTATTGACGCCTCCTTTAGATTATGAATTTCATTTTTTACTTCCATCAGCTGCTCTGCTGTAATATAGTTTTCCATGATATTTTGAATATCTCTCTGTATTATCAAAACATCTTTTAGCAATTTTGTAGCATCTAGGTGATCAAAAGTTATCGGAGGAAGTTTTTGCAATTCTCTCGCTACAAATATAGGATGTTTTTCAGGATCCGTCTCCTTGAATAACGTGATAATATCATAAAGATCTCTCTGTGATTTACCACATTTCTTCCTTTTTATGTTTCGTTTCGTGCTTGTTATTGATTGAAAAAGTAAATTTTTGGCTTTTTCAATATCCTCCTCAGAAAACGATGATAAACATATCTTTACCAGACTTTCTTCATCCATCACATCTAGCTTATTTTGAATGAAAGCTAGAGATTCATTTATCACAATATTGCAACTATTACACTTAACGACACTCGAAAAATACGCCATCGCGCGTTAATGAGTCACCACACGTACGCGTACGCTCATTACGGGTGCAGCGAGCAGACTGAGCAGACTGTAGTGATCTGCACGTATCCCTTGTCTCTCGAGTCGGGTATGTGATGCCCGTGGTGTAGTTACCTGCACGTATCCCTCGTCGTTCGATTCGGGTATGTGATGCCCACGGTGTACTAACCTGCACGTATCCCTCGTCGTCCGAGTCGGGTATGTGATACCCGCTGTGTACTAACCTCCACGTGTCCCTCGTCGTCCGAGACGGGTATGTGATGCCCGCGGTGTAGTGACCTGCGCGTTTCCCTTGTCGTCATAGTCGGGTATGTGATGCCCACGTTGTACTTACCTGCACGTTTTCCTCGTCGTCCGAGTCGAGTATGTGATGCCCGCGGTGTAGTGATCTGCACGTATCCCTCGTCGTCCGAGCCGGGTATGTGATGCCCGTGGTGTAGTGACCTGCACGTATCCCTCGTCGCCCGAGTCGGGTATGTGATGCCCTCGTCGTCCGAGCCGGGTTTGTGATGCCCGTGGTGTAGTGACCTGCACGTATCCCTCGTCGTACGAGTCGGGTATGTGATGCCCGCGGTGTACTTACCTGCACGTTTCCCTCGTCGTCATAGTCGGGTATGTGATGCCCGCGGTGTAGTGACCTGCACGTATCCCTCGTCGTACGACCCGGGTGTGTGATGCCCGTGGTGTAGAGACCTGCACGTATCCCTCGTCGTTCGAGTCGGGTATGTGATGCTCGCGGTGTAGTAACCTACACGTATTCCCCATCATCCGAGTCGGGTATGTGATGCCCGCGGTGTAGTGATCTGCAAGTATCCCTACATACGATTGTTATCTTGATCAAGTCAAGATGAAGTGATTAAGATAAGATTTGGTATCTTGATCACTTGGCTAGAAACTTGCCTTGTGTAAAAAACCTTTAGCGGCCCTAGATATTATGCTGAGCGTATTCAGCCAGGAATATGCTAACTGTTTTGTGTTATGAGTTTTATAATGGTTGCAATGTTACACGATGAAACTTGCGGTAAAGAATAAATTGTTGTGAAAGCAATTTCCAAAGTGTTATGTCGGCGGTGGATGGTTGATTGTTTTTATTCTTTAGAGGGTAGTTCAGCTCACAAAATCTTTTTAGACTAAGCATACGAAAATGATAATTTTGTATGTTTTTTTATACTTACATCTGTATGATTATCTCAACTCACTATTTTCTTAGTAGATGCCTCATTACGAGACGCGACCTTCATGATTTTCTTTTTTAGGTTTATCCATTTCTTCCGAATTATAGCAACATGAATCATCATCATCATTAACCTATGTCAGTCCACTGGTGGACGTAGGTATCTCCCAAGACGCACCACTGAGCCCGGTTTTCAACATGAATAGTTTTATGGAATTAAGTATCAAGGGTGGTACGCACTTGATCTGTTCAGCGCATTTGGCTCTGATATCATATTTATGATGGGTATTACTGGGTAAGGAAGGGAGGCCTTTGCCCTGCAGTGTGACACCACAGGCTGAAAATGAAAATGAAAAATAGTAGATAACTAATTAAGAGTGCTGTTTATAGGATCTTTTTGTTGTTAGTTTAGTGTTTTTAAAAATAAATAACATCTAGTTTCTTATCGTTTTCACGAGCTAATAAATCACAAAGGGCTTATAAAACTTTATTACAAGTGCTTTTTAACCAAAATTGCTTTGTTCTTGACAAAATAACCGCTCGTAACGCAATTTAATTAAATATTATGTTTCCCTTCAGGGTGAGTTATAGGATGGTTGACTTTAAAGGTTAGATATTAACGTGATTAGAATTCGTTTGTTTTCATTGAATTATTTCTATGAAGACAAGCAAATAATAATACCGTTTTATCGTTTAATTTTATATAAACGATCGTCATTTGTAGCCTATTATTATTTCAGAGTTGTGAGAAAACTCGCGGCTTTGACAATTTTTTAGAGAGAGTATCTAATATTATATAAAAGGTAGGTAGGTGTTTTCCGTGGGATCAACGTACGGCTTTGACGGAAGTCCAGCATCAGTTCCTACACTACAGTCGTCTGATTTAAGACTCATTTAGACGGGGAGAGTTTATCGTAAGAAAACGTACGAAAAACTCTCCCCGTCTATATGGGGCTTTGTGCCGAAGCAATGTCAGACGACCAGTGCGTAAATAAAAAAAAAAACTTTATTTCTAAAATAACAGCTTCTTACAATTTTCTTATTTATAAAAAGTAGTGTCTAAGAACGCATCTATCAGTTTGAAAATAAACAAATTATTCATAAACATAAGGCAAACATTAGGTACCTATCTACACAAGCACAATCAATTTTTTATTCCTCATAGGAACCAACTTCATAGAAAAAGAGCTAACGCCAACTGAGCAGCGACACTATCAATAAACAACTGCCTGTTAGTTTGTAGTTAGCAATGTATGGAAAATATGCGAATTTTCCCAAAATACTGTTGAAAAGCTGATCAGCTACATTGGCAGTAAATTCCAGCCGCTTTGCGCCACTGTGAACTTGTCGTGGTGATTTAAAGCCGTGAAAATCCGCCATATTCCGCCGCTTACCCGGAATATTCCAGAATAATCCAGTATAATCCAGTATAAACTGGTTGCGAAGTCACTTGTAACTAAATTTCAGTGCTGACCTAAGCTGATTTGAGGAGTTTTGTAGTTGTTCTGTTTAACATTTATGAGGATCTTTGAGTATCCATAAAATAATATGATTAAATAACAAATATATTGTTTTCCTATGAATTTAGCTCAAGTACAGTTTACACAGATAGTATTGAGACTAAAAAAAATGACGTACCTATATTATAGAGAACATTCATAATTAGATTCCTGAATGAACACTCCACTCTGGTATTTCATCATCTACATTAAGGTGGGCCTGGTGACCCAAGATACATTTGACCTATTTGGGCACCTGCTCTCAAAACTTTGTACTTAGATAATTTATAAGATTGTACTCTAAGTTACTTGTTAATTTTTGGTCATTAGTTGTTAAGAGAGAAATAAATAAATAAATAAATAAATATAGATTAATCAAATTAATCATTAAAATATAATTGTTGAGCGCAATTAGAAATTAACAAATTTTAAAAATATTTCATAACTTTCTAGCAGTTTTTCACAATTCGTTTATTCGAATTGTGAGCCGTAAATTTAAATTATTCAATTTGAAAAAAACTATTTGATATATGAAATATTAAGTTCACAGAACTCCACTGACATCGTGAAAAAAATACGCGAAACCACAGAACAAAAGCTTCTATAAAATGCACTTATCTTTATGTCAGGAGCGCTACAGCTAAAGTCCTAACATTCACAGGCACAGCCGGCTGCACTGCCAGATTAAAATCTACACTCCTCATATTTCAGTGGTGTAGAAGACAAGTGCACATTTTCCGTGCGCAGGCTTAATTTCCACCAGGGTACACTGGTGACCTCAACTGGTATTATTTTTCATTAAACCTGTGAGCTAGCATCTTATTTTTATTGCTACCCGCATTTTGTAAAGGGGAGATTTCTAAGTTGCGATCACAAGGTCTTGTATAAAAACTTTAACGAGGAATTCTGTTAATTTGATTGGGTTATCTTGAGTGATGGTATTGGTAGATCATTGATTGTCAATAATTTCAATCGTATTTGGAATGTAGGAGCAAACATTTATTGTTCATTTAGGTATTTTGTATGTTTAGGAGTCAATTTATTGACTGTGTAGTGTGTATGTAATTTTTATGCCAACACTTCAGTTCTAGCTTACTGCATAGATGTTATTTTGTTTGTATGTTTTTATTACCCATCATCAGTAAACACCCTATGTTTGGCTTTTCTTCTCTTTCTGAGAGCCGACTGAAGAGCCGTCATAGCTTCCTGCACTCTACCGAAGCCATAGCAGACCTTAACCCAAGCGAGGCAAGATTAAAACTGTGGGCTCAGAAACACCCTCCCCTTATTGACTTTGGTTTGCCAGCAGAAGAACTTCCTGCGGGGAACCTACTCCCTTGGTCCACTTGGAAGTCTCTGAACCGACTTCGGAGCCAAGTGGGCCGCTGCAGGCATAACCTAGTCAAATGGGGATACTCCAAACAATGTGACTGTGGAGACCCACAGACAATGCCTCATCTGTTATCTTGCCCAGAGTGCACCAACACCTGCACTATAAAAGAGCTCTGCGAAGGCACGGAGAGTGCCATTGACGTGGCCCGTTTTTGGGCCAAACATATCTAACAACGGGGAACATCGACACGAAGAAGAAGATTACCCATCTGATTTATAGTACCTGTCTGTTTAGTGCCAAATTAATATTTTTAATTTTGGTTTAAGTACCGGAATAATTTTTCAACTACTTACTACAAGTATAATAAATTGACTGTCCATTTATTCCTATGTCTCCTATGTAAAGAAGATGAGCGTTGATAGCAACGCCACAGTTATAATAAGCTTTTTGTAGCTTTTGTCGTTTCAAATTTGCTGTTGTTATTATTCATAAGATTTTAAATATTAACAAAAACATGTTGCCATATTTAAAAATCAAAAACTGAACTTCCACTAGTCTACAATTTTTTATTTATTCATTAAACTATTGTGTCTCACTGCAAGGCAAAGGTCCCAAACTCCTCTATACATCATACTCCTCTGCTGTGAACCATTCCATTGCGTACAAGTCCTATTCTTTTTTTTTCGATAAAACGGAAAATAGGTACAAGTTCCCGTGAACGTTGGCTCATCTTGATTCCTGACACGATGTGGTATCGATTATTATATCATAAAGGATTCGGGGTATGCCTCCTCATCGATATTGGGAAGGTGTGACGCCGCTTACTTCCGAACCTTTACGTTTAGTTCTGTCATCTAAACATCATGAAAATAAAAATTGAGGGTAACATTATATAGATAAAATCCAAACTAGGTAATTTGCCGTTTACTCATCTGTTCTGTTGAGTAGTTCTGTTCACAAAACTACTGGGTTTTTTCCCCCATGCAGGTGAACCAAGGTGAACCTGTATAGAATGAGAGTAAGTTGAAGAGGTAGTTTTTTTTACAAGTTATAGGCGAGCAATTGACCGCAATCTCCTGATGTGTGACGATCATCATCATCATCGACCTATATTAGTCCACTGCTGGACGTAGGTCTCTCCCAAGACGCGCCATTGAGCCCGGTCTTCGGCTCCTCTCATCCAGTGTTTGCCAGCTACACTCCGCAGATCGTCGCTCCATCTCGCCGGAGGGCGTCCTACACTACTGACGAGTGACGATGTGTGATGATGCGTATTACTTATTTATCACTTGATTTCTTATTTTATACAATTAACTTCAAAAACGAGGGTTCTAAATTCTATTGTATGTTTTGTTTTACACTTATATTGCACATAATACATATTATGTGTACAAAATATTTTTCGCAAAACTGCTGGGAAATAAAGGTTTCTAAATGGCAACTACAAAATAGAAAGTAAAGTACAGTGGAGTTGAGTCGAAAACCGCTAGAGTTAGTGAAACTCATGAAAGGAATATGCAGGTATTATCAGCTACAAAATTCATTTCTTACTATATAGGGTGTCTCATTCGCTTTATCATACGGGTAGATTTTCTTCTTAACTAAAAGATTTATATACGCAAACGAAGTAGGTTGTTATTCTTTTGTTATAAATAAATTAATAATGCTTGACAATCTTCTATAATCTTTTCAAAAAACACCCTGTATATTTACAACCTGTATGTTGTAGGTTATTACTGTATATTTTTTTATATTTAATTATTATCAATATGTTGTTTTAATTGATGTATATAATTTTAATGATATTTATTTTATAAGACATTCATATGTCATAAAATTATTTAAGTATTCGATTTATAATTGTTGAAGAATAAATGAATTGAATTGAACCCTGTATAAGTTTTAAGTCACGATTTACACATATGGTATGTAAGTCGCTTGGTTGAAAACTTCCCCTTAACATGGACATCGCGAGTATGTGACTATGGACCCGTGCACGATATTAGAAAAGTTTATTAGGAATCTCATAAGGAATAGTAATAATTTCATTCTCGGAAGAATCCTGAGATATTACGAAGATGTAGCAACTGCATCATAAAACTAAAAGTGATTTATGGAAGCGACGATCGTGCTAAGTGATAAAAACAGTGTTTTCTACGAGAAAGGATATCTAGATAATAATATGCATGTATAAAATAACAAATAAATGATGATAGGCACTGCTTTACAGAATGTGAATCAGTAAATACGCCAAATAAAAAAAGATCTTACTGAACTTACAAAAAAAGATATTCTTATTTTATCAAAGATATATTTCAACCCTTTCTTTAACAAGCTTCAAAAAGCTTCCAAGTCAAAGTTTAGGTACCTCAACACTAAAATACCCAACACAAAAAAAACACATTTTAAAATGGAACGTTTGAAAGGATCCGAAGACAAAATTTAAAACTTCTAGTAGAAAACGTTATGAAAAAAGAATCATTGCGGAGACGAAGCTTACTCAAGCTTACTAAACATAGCTTTTTTGTGTCATGAAAAATATTCAGTGTCCTTTTCCTTGCCAGCTCATAACCTAGCTAAGCTACGAAGACTCAAGACAGACTACGAAACTCTAATAATATGCGGATGTCGGATTTGGACTGTCTCAGATAAGCAAGTGGACTCGGTAGTAAGTTCAGGCAATTTGTCTTATGTATTTTAACCTTTTTTAACATTTTTTTCTTTATTTATCACTGGCGGTTTTTTTTTGGGTTAGTATTCTATTAACATTCTTTTGGATTCTACCATGAGTTGTCACAGTAAAATCGCCTGACTTTACTACAGTAGTTACGTAAATATTAGTATGACGAATTTTAGTACCCAACTATCCGCTAGAGGCGCTGTACAAATCTTCATACATTTTTTTAACTACAGACGCTAGCGAGTATAGTAAATATAGTATAGTAAAAACTCATGGTAGAGCTACTGAACTAACGATTAGAATACATAACTTTCTGTGATCTGTTTTTGGTCGCGTAGAACTGACACCTAGTATGTAAGACGATTCTAAATGATTCTATTTTATAGTCATAATTAATTAATTGAATAAGGTAATTTTGACTTCTAAAGGATCACGCGATCAGATGACAGAGACACAAAAATATCCTATTTTGTTTTTTTTAATTAGTTGTTGGTTTGGTTTAAAAAATGGTTACATTAAAATGAGTTTGAAACCCAAGTTACATAACACTTACATTTTGTGTTAGTTGTATTGTATTGTGGTTTCTTGATAAATTCAACTAGCTTGATGTATTGTTAATTATTTCAAGAGAAGGTACATTTGTAAATTACATTTTGAGGGTACCTCGTAAATAAATTAATTCATCAGTTTCAGCCCAATGCCTAAATATAGTAAAAGCAATTTCTGTCAGAAACTAGTTTGTCTGGAACTGTAAGAAATATTTTCGCAAGCCATTTTGCGAGCTAATATTTGTAGCACTAGTTTTTTTAAGGAGTTCGTACCGCAATCTGTCAATGACAAAAACATTTTATGTAATTTCGTGTAATTTAGTGGTTAGTAATCACAACACCTAATCTAATCTAATTTAAATAAAAAATAAGAATAAATATTCACGGACAATTCACAACACACTCTAGTTCCAAACTAAGCAAAGCTTGTACTACGGGAACTAGATGATACATAGAATACTTAGTAACACCCAGACACAGAACAAATATTTATGTTCATCACACAAAAATTTGCTCTGGGTGGGAATCGAACCCACGACCCACAGTATCGAATTACACCCGACCGAACCTACGAACCCACAGTAATTAATAATTTTCGATTCAGTTCAGACTTTCATAAACATGCTTGAAGCCTTGTCCATGGTCCGAAATTTTCTCATGAAATAAAAAAATACTGATATGTTTTTGACTTTACTACGGTTTCTCATCTAATATTCCTTGGTGATATTTTCTAATAATGTACATCAAAATATTCAGCCATTGAATCTCAGGCAAATAAGATTGGATGGGTTTTGATGTAGCCCCCTCATCCTTTTTTCCACAATGAACCTATTTCTTCATTACCCACCCTTGGTTACCATTTTTCGGTGCGACGTGCGACAGATGAATGAGCAGTGTCGCTGATTAGGTGTCTCACTCGCACAACCTCAAAATACAATCGTATGAATATCGCACGCAACAATGAAACTAAAAACAATTGCCGCACGACTGAGTTTTATTTGAAAGCTATCGCAAGAACCATAGTCACCATAGTCAATGTTTCGGACGCAATATTGAAGCTTAAAACAATAGACGCACGATTAAGTTAAGTTTTATTTGAAAGATGTAATAGCTATCACAAGAACCATAGTCCCAATGTTGTTTAAACATAACCAGGTATTTAGCACCCCTTTCGAAATAATTAATCTTGATACAACATAATAAGGCTTATTTTGAATCGTAAGCTTATTACTTAAGCAGGAATTTAGCACAACTTTTTGAATAGTATATCTTAATACACGATAATAGAGTTTACTTTAGATTGTAAGCTTATTTGATCTGGCACAGTCTCGTAGTAAATTGAGTAAGAAAATTCACTATCAAATACCACAAAGATACCCGTTAGATCCAGTCCCTTTTGCGGCCTCTATTATTTATATGCTAAGGAGGATCTTAGAGGGTTAGGAGGAGAGCCAATCCAAGCACAACTGAGACCTAGGGCCTTAGTTGATGAATTTTGGTCAAATCTGCTGAGTTTTTATACTTTGTCATGGACTATTGAATAATTTTAAAAGGTAATTGTAGTCGCGTGGATCAAACGCTCAGTAATAAATTATATATTTAAGTAAAAAATATTTAAAGAGTCATCGTCTGGTTGTTTTGTTTTAAGAACGACACTTTAATATTTTGGTTAAGTTAATAAAAAAATTGTATCAATGAAATCAAAAATATTTCCAAATTACTACTTCAAAAAACTACTTTTACATTACATTTTTCTAGTTATATCTAAGTTTGTTTTTTTATCTCTACCCTATCTCGTCCACCGCTGGGCAACGGTCTCCCCCAAGTTCCTATTCTCTTTTATCCACCAAGTTTGTTAATAATTTGCTAAATAATTAAATTGATATCAACCTATCTGGTACTATTCTATTTGATTTTGTGTGTCTTATTGTAAGTACCTAATAATAAACTTATCGTATTAATAATTAAAAATAAAGAAAATTACAGGTTTAACCAAATCATGACATGATGCAATAACTCATAACTCACATTCGATTTATGTATCGTTTTAACCCCTCACTGTCGTTCAACGAACTACATGTGCATCGTTCTGGCAACACAATCTATCTTTGTCAACGTAGGTATGTTTGCGTGACTGCCAAAGCTCGTAGTCTGAATTTTCCTCGAAAACTAAAACGCAAATTTTGTAAGGAGCAAACAAATTTTTCGGGTCTAAGTTTATTCTTCTTCTTCTTCCTGCCCTTATCCCACAAGGTGTTCGGCACAACATGTTCTTTTCTTCCACTCTCTCCGGGTTTAAGTTTAATAAGTTAGTAAAAATATATAAGCTATTTTTAAATGATAGTGGATGTTTAATTATTGTTTTAATAGTGTTAATCATATTTTGATTTAATACTGATTGTTTTATGTAAGTATAATAGATTTTAGTTGTAATGATAAATAAATTAGGATAAACTTCAATTATAGATGACTGTTAATTAAATAAATAAATACTCTTTTTTTTTTTTCTTTAGTTGTTGACTAAAACTTACACTACGGGCCCAGATTGCTCCGCGAAATACCTCACCGGGTTAAGATATGCATAGTACCTATTTATAGGGTTAAAAGACTGGTTTAACCCTAACCTGACCGCACATAACTTATAGTTGGGTATTCTGGTTGGAATGCGTACCGGAACAAAATGTTATAAATTATTGATTGAAAGGGTTAGCTCTGGCAATCAGCATTTTGATGTGCGGTTTGGAACAACTTATTTTGTAGTAACGAAATTACATTATAATAAACAAAAGTTTTTTTAAAGACGCAATAATATGAATTTAATGTAAATGAAAATGAAGGAGGTTGGATGACCTTTAAATATATTATGTAATGGGCAAAATGTGTTATGTATCAAATTATTATATTATATATATCAAATTATGTTATGGATGAAAATATTATTATGCGATGGCAGCTTAACTTATCACTTAGATTTCCAAAATATGTAAAACCATATAAACCAATAACAATCTTTTCCCTTTTTTTGGAGTATTTATATTTAAGGTGACGGGTATAGCCAAATGCGTGTTTTTGGGGAAACCGAAAACTGTTTTCAGAAAAAGTGATAGCATGTGGAGTTGTGAAACTTATTATTTCCTATAACACATATATTGAACTAGTGTATTGTTACTCAAAATTTGTGCTCTTGGATATAGTTTACTTTTAAATGTAAGTTTAGTACCAACACCTTTTGCAAAAGTGTGGTTTAAGATCCCATTTTTTATGAGTTTGGCAGATTTGTTTGGTACCAAACTCAGCACAGCTATTCTTATGGTTCGTATCTTGTGACTCTAAAGAAAACATTTCTACATTAAGGTGTTTAAAGAAGAAGAAGAGTAGCGCCTTAGGAATTATAAGTGTTTGATTGCTGTGTGCTCGCAAATATACATAAGGCACTGCTTTAGAGTTTGACTATCTGAACTGTGCGCGGCTCATTATGTGTTTTGCGCCGTTGTCAGCATTTTTGTTGAAATTGAAATTGTGACGTTGCCACGCTGACTGTCTAGAGTTTAACCACCACGGCAAAAACTATGCTGTGTTACAAGTTTAACGTGTGTATAGATATAATAAATAAATAATAAACTTGGAAGTTACTTATTGACATTTTTATTTATTATGAAAAATTTCACCCTACCCGTCGCCTTAAGAAACAAGTAAAAAAACACAAAACGAAAATAACACCTTAAAAAATACACATTTAAAGTGAATAATTAGTACTTAAGTACTTAAACAGCAATCCAAATTTTAAACCAAGTACAAAATATTACAGACCATTATCATATGAGACCATTTTTGTTTATATTTGAGAAAGCATCTAAAAAAACTGAAATAAAAGTTATATCAGAAGTAAATGGCGTTCAAACTGTTCAAACTAAAAGTTGGAATAAACATTGAAAGCTTCGATAGGAAGTATCGAATAACATTGACACCCAACATCGTTATACACTTTGATTTCTTTTGTTTCCTAACTGTATCTATTTCAACTGTCAGACAATGTTTACATTGTTTTATGTTAATAATAAATAATAAAAAAATATTTCTGGGCGTCTAGTCGCAGCGACGCGTGACCCGAAGACTGGTGAGTGGCCCAGCGTATCAGCATTGCTATTTCAGCGCGGCAATGCAGCCAGTATCTTGGGTACGCTTTCGATTGGTACTGATTTGGATCAGTTGAACTGTCTATGGATCGTTTGTAACGGTCTGTAGATAGCTCAACTGTTTCTTATGTATTTTATATGCCTATGTACATTTTGTAAATAAATAAATATTAATGGACATTTCACACATCACACTCTAGTCTCAAACTAAGCAGAGCTTGTACTATGGGAATAGATTGCTGATAGAATCCATATACTTTTGGAACGAAGTTCCTTATTTTATATATTTTAATTTCGGTGCAATAATAACCATTTTCTGCACACATCGAAATCATTTTGTTTCATCTCTTAATCTTATTTAAAGATCCTAGTATTCAGACTAATCTTCATACTTACCTACCTTACACTATAGCACAATAATCTACGATGATACTACGATGATGAAAAACGATACGCAAGTAACATTTGAATTACATTGCGTGTCGGCTTAGCGTGGTCATTACGAACTATTATAAACTGGCTTATCACAACGTAGTGTACCGCGAAGTGACACAGCAAATTGTATTGTGCGTATACAAGGTTAGGATATAATCTTGGGGTCGCGTTAGCTAAAACTAACCAACATTGTGTTTATAATTAATAAACTTTAAGGTTAATTACAAAGGTGGTGTGATAAGAGATACCTTACTTAGGGTATATTTTATGTAGGGTCAAGTTTTTGGGTCCAAAAAGATAACAGACTCTTATCTTGATCTCAACTATTTATTTCATTGCCCAGTATAATTGGTTCAACGAGTTATATAACAGAGCATCAAACATTAAAATCAATATCCTGTGGTACGATCACGTGGGTCGTTCTTTTTATGTCGTTTCTTTAGCAAAAAACGAATATAACACTTGTCAGGATAAAAAGTTTTTTTTAAGCTATTGCATAATATACTTCTATCGCGGGCCTTGAGGGTGGAGACCGAATCCAGAAATTCCGTAACGAAATAACCTAACACTGCGCATGCGGAATCCAGAAAAAAATACTATGTAATAGCTTTACCGCGGCAGTCCTCGGGTGCCACAAGTCTTTTTTTTTTATTAATTTTCAATAATTTTTATTTATGACACTGTATCTAATCTCAATTTTCAGTAGGTACAATCACAAGTTCACAACAGGTTCAATAAAGACCGTAATTGCGTAGTTAATCTAAAATCACATTTCACGTAATTAGGTAAACAAAATAACAAAACTAGACATACTGAATATTCTATAAGCCTGCGTATAACCAAAATTATTCTATGCATAAGCAAACACGGTCAAAAAGTAGCGAAACTCAATAGCGAATTTGGCAATTTAGTTTGTATCATTTCACACAAACACAATAATCAAATCGTATATCTGGGTCAAACTAATGTAAAATAAATACAACACGCTGTTTGTTTGTTCGTCGTATAATCTAAAAATATTACATAACCCTTAAATCAGTAAGTATAAGTTAGTTCAGAGATGTTTACTGAAACGCGGGATTCCGCTGGACAACGACGCGGAACTCCAGAATTTATTACTGCTTATTTTACATTCAGCATTAATATCGCGGATTTTACAATACAATTTCTGCACTGTAGATACCTCACACAACATAGTAGCTATATAAAAATAATCTAAACTAATATTATAAAGAGGAAAGATTTTATTGATTGTTTCTAAATAATATAACAAAAAATCCCATGATAGCAGATTACTTATTTGCTGGGATGTGTGCGATTTCGCGTATACCTACTAATCACCCGTTGAAACCACTCATATTAATTTCCCAAGTTCACAGTATTATTGTCCAGTCAAGATTTTATTTATTTCATTAAGATATAAGAATTCCGCGTGTGAATTACGAACGCGGAATTCCGCCTTCAAGCCGTTGAATACAAACTGCTCAGAGAAGCCACGGATTCGGATATATTTTTTTATGGCAAAATTCTTGTTTGCTTTTCTGATTGAAAAAACAAACAGTAAATAAAGTGGTACATATTTGATGTGAAAACATAAATGTCAGCGAAAAAACTACACAAATTGTGCTGAATTTTATGGACATATAAGATGAGTTTTTTACTATTTTTTTAGTGTTACTAGTTTTTGATTGGCCTACACGTAGTTTTGTACTTTTTCAAAATATACAAATGAAAATAAGGCTAGTAGAAATGCAGCCAGTGTCTTGGGTACGCTTCCGATTGGTACTGATTTAGATCAGTTGAACTATCTATAGATCGTTTGCAACGGTCTGTAGATAGCTCAGCTGTTTCTTATGTATTTTATATGACTATGTACATTTTGTAAATACTGATATTACTTTGTTTTTACTATAGGTAATGTTTTATAGTAGAAATTATTTTAATTGAACTAATATATACAAAAATAGCTTATTCATTTTGTAATAAATGAGACATTGAAGTATGAAGTATTTCATGCCTGTTATCAAACCAGCACCTATGCTCATCCACAAAACGGTAGTACTTCCCCAGAACACTTTAACAATAAAGTTTTTTTTTACTAATATAGAAAGGTTTAGGAGGAAAAAATAATAATAATTGAACTGTCGCTCTTTTGTCAAAGTGCTAAAAAATAAAGGGCTATTTCCACTAATCTGTAACACTTAAGCCGTGGTCACACTGGACATAGATCTCATTGAACTTTAAGCTATTTGGCAAACGACAGCAATCAGACCAAATTACCACCAATTATAACCACAAGTCAAAAGAAATAGTGAAACTGGAAGTGACAATATGAAATAATAAATAAATAAATATTCGCAGAAATTTCACACACACACTCTAGGCCCAAACTAAGCAAAGCTAGTACTATGGGAACTAGATCGCTGATAGAATTATGTAAATAAAAAAATGTCTGTGAATATAAAATTTTAGAAGTAAAGTGCAATGCCTAAAATTCTTAATTAGTTTCAGTTAAATCAATATTACATTTGGTAATATTAAAGTTTTGGGAACCTGTCTTCGTCTCCCAAGTTCTAGATTGGAGTCTTGCTAAATTCACTTATACTAGTTTAACTACCTTCGAATTGCTTAACTACTGAAACTTAAACTACTTGGTACCTCGTGAATACCCAATTTCGGCTGCAGGGGCTCGAGCACTAATAAATGTGACAATCGTAAACGTATCAATGACGTTTTGAAGATACACTGCGCGTCAACATCAGTATTACTGTCAAACGTTGCAGCGTTAGCGCGCAGTGTATCTTAAATACTTATATCTGGGTACTTTATATGTATAATAAAAATATCTATCTATATATTGTATTGTATTAAGTATGTCAGTCATCTAGTACCCATAACACAAGCTCTGCTTAGCTTGGGGTTAGATGATGTTGTGTGGATTGTCCAGCATTAATAAAAAAATAAAATAATAATAAATAAATAAATACGTTACGTTTACGATTGTCACATTTCTTTGTGATAGGCTCTCAGAGCGTATGTCTGAGCGTTTGGTTTGATTCTCGAAATTCTCGAAAAATGATATTGAACCAAAATGATTAAAAAAAAAAGACTGTCGCTAATAAGTTTGTACATATACAATATTTCACTCAAGAAAGTTGTACTTAGAACCTCTATTTTTGAAGTTGGTTGAGAAAACCTTACTGCATATAGTATTATAGGACCGAGGTATAAACAAAACTATATATCAGTAATCTTCTCAGACCTCGGTCACAATAATCTGTGCGGATTTGTGAACTTTGTCTCAAAGGCTTAAAGATCTCTCAAAGACTTGAGTAAAAGGTATTGAATCTTGTGGTATAGTAGTTCAAAGCTTCGTTTTTTTTAATTTTATAGCTTAGCTTATTGTATTGTATCATTTGTAGTAGCTTAGTATTTGTTTATAGGGTTTGACCAAGACAGTCAATAGACTGGCTTGGTCAAAACTTAGCTAAAGCTTAGTTTTTTTAGTAACTTAGTTTTTGTGGAACAAGACAGTCTATTGACTAAAACCAAAGGAATAAGTAAAATAGACCTTTATTATTCAACTAGCTGTTCCCGCCGCGACTTCGTCCGCGTGCCGTTTTAAGAGATTTTGCGATAACCCATTACTATCTTCTTATGAGGGAAATTGATGGTAAAGAGCAGTCTATGACGGAAAACTTAGTATCTATACCTACTTATTAATAAAACCGGGCAAGTGCGCACGAAGAGTTCCGTACCGTATCTATCTCCCGTTGCCCTTATCAATATCGAATAAATAAAAATCACGTTTTTATGTATAAGCCCCCTTTAATATTAATTATTCGTGATAGTTATAGAATTGAAAATAGACAAAAATCAAAGACTCAGTAAAAAGGTCTAGTTTTACCCTTTGGTTTCCGAACCCTAAAAACCCAATAACGTAATGCTTCCATCTTGAACGCATTCTCGTATAAAGAATGATCGTATCCTTATGTGTTTGGTCTTTTGGTGGAATTCTGGCGGATTCTTAGCCATCTTAATTGCTGATTCGTTATCAACACATAGGGATGCTGGACATTCACCAATGATATCTTTCATGATCTTTCGAAGCCAAATAATTTCTCTAGCAGTTTCACTTGCTGCCACTATTTCTGCCTCGGTGGATGAAATCGCTACTGTGCTCTGACGTTTACTTTTCCAGGATATTAGACCTCCAGCATACATGCAAAGAATGCCTGAGGTAGACCTTCCAGTTTCATGATCACCTCCGTGGTCAGCGTCACTGTAACATTCTAAATTATGACTATTTCCTGGCTTGTAAACGATGCCTTCTTCTATAGTCCCTTTCAAGTAACGCATTATCCTCTTGATATTGATGATGTTCTCCCTTGTAGGTTTATCTAAATTTCGAGATACAACACTGACAGCAAAGGCTATGTCAGGCCTCGTGCTTGTCATCAAATAAGCTAGTGATCCAACAGCTTCACGGTACGGGAAGTTCATTGAAACTTCATTAACATCTTGAGCATTATTTGCTTTTAAAATTGGTGTTGGCACTGGCTTACATTTCTCCATGCCAAACCTTTGCAATATGCGAGCGATGGATGCAGTAAAATAGAACCATCAGGGTACCTTAACCACGCTCTGCTACCATGTTAAAGTAGATATAAGTACTGTAGGATCGAATAAAACCGGTTACAATAAATAAACGAATATTATTAACGTATACTGTAAAGAATATATTTAGTCAAGAGTGAAGATAGTGACATTGATGACAATCAACAACGTTTGGTTGCTATGGTAACATCTAAGGTTGGTGATAGATATTAAAGGAGTATCTATTCCTAACAGTAATTTCTCCCGTTTTCCCAACATTTCCCTTCACTACTCTGCTCCTATTAATTGTAGCGTGATGAAAAGTATCCTATATGTTGCTCAGGAGTATGAAGAACAATTGTACCAAGTTTCGTTAAAATCCGTCCAGTAGTTTTTGTTTCTATAAGGAACATACATACAGACAGACAGACAGATAGACAGACAAAAATTTTACTGATTGCATTTTTGGCATCAGTATCGATCACTAATCACCCCCTGGTAGTTTTTTTTTTATATATTTCATGTACAGAATTGACCTCTACAGTTTTATTATAAGTATAGATTACATATATACAAAGAAATCTAAATAAGTCATAATTCTATTCACTGATTTTCACTTGATGATTTATCGTTGAATGTATTATTTGGCAAAATGGCAGACAAAAATCAGTCAAATTAAAAACATCCTCTCTTTTTTGAAGGCGGTTAAAAATTAAAATACTTACATTAAATACGCTCATTAGATGAGCAAGAATCGTCGAAGAATAAATTAACCCTAAATTCTACCTGTATTAATTAAATCCTAAAAATCTACATAATTAATTAGCATAACCCTCAGTTTATGCATTCCAGTTCAAAAAACCAAAGAGTTATGTACAATTTTGCTAAAAAACCTGATAACTTGGAGTTGTATCCCAAGAATACACAATTTGATCTTAACATTCATAACGAGATTTGGAGGCCTCGACCTATGTACTTGCAGAGTATGATCAAAAGAGGCCGCACTACGAAAATACCACTACGAAACTACCAATTCAGCTGTGACACCTGTCTTTATGCAGTGAGTAGCTAGTTATTTTGCTACTTTCTGCATAAAGACAGGTGTCACAGCTGAATTGGTAGTAGTCTTCCATTTTGGGTCGTAGTTTCAATTCCTATCCAGACCTGCTTATGAATAAATATAAGTATTTGTTCTGTTTCTGGGTGTTACTATATGCCTTCTATGTATTTACAAAAAAAAAACAAGTACAAGTATTCTATCAGCAATCTAGTTCCCAAAGTACAAGCTTCGCGCTTAGTTTGGGACTAAAATGTGATGTGTGAATTGTCCTTGAATATTTATTTATATAAATATGTATTCTTTTCAGTGTATTCACAATGCATTTTTTTTCCCAATTGAATTTTTATTCCCAATGTGTAACAGTGTTACTGAAAGGTATGACTCAACGGGAACAACCCTGCATTTTCACAGTGCGTGTTTATGAAAGCTTCAAAATATTTCGCTGTATTTATTTGAATTAATACAAAATGTTGGATCGCTAATAATTAATTTGAGAGCTCAAATTGAATTAGCTCCTTCGATGTTCGTTCAGACTCAAATAAATGGGTTTAAAGAAATATAATATTTCTTTGATTTTAATACTAATAAACTGTCATTAAAATCTTTTAAAGCACTTTAAATGATTAACTTTTAAATAATGATTTATATATCATTATATTATTTGGAGAATAATGAAAATTTTATTTATTTTTTTACATAAAGTAGCGCGGCTTGGGAGAGACCTACGTCTAGTAGTGGACTGATATTTTAGGTTGATGATGATGATTTACATTAAAAAGATCAAATAGATCAAATAATAGATTAAATAGATCAGATGAACTATCTATAGATCGTTTGCAATAGTCTGTAGATAGCTCAACTGTTTCTTATGTATTTTATATGTCAATGTACATTTTATAAAAAAGTAAAATAGTGTATAACTTTAAAAATAAGTTTTAAAGAAGATAATTTAATTAGTTTCCAACACGGTAAAAGTAAATCAATATAAGCGTCTCTCTGTAAAACTTTATATTCACAAAGAGACTACTTTCAAGTCGGTATTCGGCTACTAAACGAATGTAAATACAAGTTTCCTGGGGGGGTATCCTGACAACTGAAATGTTTTAAAACTGTTATTTGATCAAATTGCAGTTCAGTTTTCTTCTTCGTCTTTTATTGATATTTTGAATGATCGATTTTCATACCGTTTGATAGAATTAACAAAAAATCAGGTAGGCCATGCTCAAATCAGGTAGGTCATGCTTAAATTAGGTAGGCCATGCTCAAATCAGGTAGGCCACGTGCTAAACCGCGGCTTGACGTCATCTATCAACAGCTCAGTCATAATTTTATAAAGCTCAGTCACGTCAGTCCACGAAAATGCCACGGAATACTGATGAGTTACTATAGTGAAATCATCGAAAACTGAACTGCAACTGAAAGGATATTCGGTCACGCAAGTTTCCCCTTGCTGATTAGCCCTGCTGTACAAAACCACAGACAGAATAACAGGAAAAGTTGGAACTCTATTGACATAGCTGAGGAATCTACAGCGAGGTTTCTTAAACTATAGACTGACGGTCTATCTTATTAAAAGTTAGCGCAGACTTGATGTGTTGATTACCATACTTTACATAGTTTAAACGCTAACTTTTTATAAGATAGGGGGTGAGAAAAAAAGGCTGCCTCTAGCCTAAGAATTGAGAAAATTTTGTAATTTAATTGGCCAATTAAGTTTTTATTCAGATTTTATGCTAGATATTTTATTACATATAATATAAAATTTGTATGTATAATAAATTATATCTATCTATGTAATGTATTGTATTAAGTATGTCAGTCTTCTAGTACCCATAACACAAGCTCTGCTTAGCTTAGGGCTCGATGATGTTGTGTGGATTGTCCAGCATTATTTATTTATTTATATTTAAATAAAAAACCTCATCGGCCATGTACATTCACATTATTATGTGCAAACGTCGTTATTTTGAAGTATTTTTGTATAATTTTGTAAATGGATATTTTTACGTCTATGATGTGTATAAGTAGAGTTCAATCTGTCATTGGTAATCTTATTTTACAGTTGAGTTATTTCCATAAATCTTGAAAGAATATCCCACTATTTTAGTTGAATAAATGTTGAAAAATTGCATAGAAATATCATCATGATAAAAAATACAGCTAAGTTACAGAAGAATATGAATTTTATGGCTATTTTCTTAACAAGTTAGAGAAGAAGTTTTCAAAGGCTTGCCTAGAGCCATTTCACGGTTACTTTGTATAACTAAGTAATGCTAACAAGCTTGACTTTGTTTCAAATGTAGGTTAGTTTTGGGGTTAACTACAAGATAATGAAGGTAAAGCTGAGTAGATAATTTATGAAAACAGTATATTCAAAACTTTGCCCAGCAGTGGGACAGTATAGGTTAAAAAAAAATCAAAACTATGTATATTATGTTGACAGGCATCACAGCTTAGTTGGTAGCTCGGCCTTCCATGCTGTGGGTCGTGGGATCGTTCCCCACCTAGAGCAAATGTTTGTGTGATGAACATAAATATTTATTCTGTGTCTGGATGTTACTAGTGTTCTATGTATGTATTTACATAAAAGACAAAAAGTAAGTATATAAGTATTCTATAAGCAGTCTAGTTCACATAGCAATGCTTTGCTTAGTTTGTGACTAGAGTGTGATGTGTGAAATGTCCATGAATATTTATAATTTTTTATAAAACCTAACATTTCTTCTGCTTTAACAATTATCATTTTAACA
This sequence comes from Ecliptopera silaceata, assembly GCA_932527185.1. NCBI lineage: Eukaryota > Metazoa > Arthropoda > Insecta > Lepidoptera > Geometridae > Ecliptopera > Ecliptopera silaceata. The sequence goes on from OW052210.1 coordinate 2,979,042, forward strand.
ATAATAGTTTTATATACTAAAGAGGTAACATTTGTAGAATCATCTCTGGATATACTGAACTGAATTTGAAAATTCTTTTACCAGTATAATAATAATCATTTATTCATTAATCAGCTTTGTAGAATACATACATACATTGAAAAAAAGAGGTGTATAACATAAAACTAAACTTATTTCTTAGCTATGTTAAACGAAAATAGATAATTAGTTTTTAAAATCTTCTCCATAAATTGTGAGATGTGTTGGGGTCGGGTGAGAAATTTAGTAGACACCCAGCACCCTCCTTTGAACCTCAATATAAATATAGTTATTAACACGGGTAGATTTTTGTTTATCCCGATAAGATCTACCTTTATGAAACCGGGGTCTACTACTAGTTTTACTAGACTGCTGTCATTTATCATACCATATACTTTCTTCATTAGCACAGTCAAGATGGAAAAGTTTTTATAAGGAAGTACAGGCTTTTGTTACTGAGATAATAAGGCCCCGGGTGTTAGTTTATGACAATCGCACTTGCGTTCATTCTTTGTGCAGGCTGAGGTGTAGGTTAACGAGAAATCCCCCTTTCTTTGTAATGCTGGCCACACACCATCCTTCTTATCGTCCAATCGGCATGACGCTACTCATTGGATCAGTTAGAATTGACCGTGTGTGGGAGTGGACGATTGGACGATAGGAAAGATCGTGTATGGTGTATATGGACGTACTGCAGATTGGATCAAGCCTGCAGTGTCATGCCGATTGGACGATAGGAAGGATGGTGTGTGGCCAGCATAAGAAGGATAATACAATACGGTAGGCATTACTTGACAGGCGTCACAGCTTATTTGGAACTAGCTCTGCTTTCCATGCTGTGGGTTGTGGGTTTGATGAGAGCAAATGTTTGTGTGATGAACATAAATATTTTTTCTGTGTATGGGAGTTACTACAAAAAAAAGTAAGTATCAGCAAACCAAGTCCCTTAATAGAAGGTTTCGCTTAGTTTAGGACGCGCGATATGTGAAATAATACGTAATATGTAATAATATGTAACTATTGAACGACTGAATATCGCTGAACATACATGGGGGTTATATCGATAGGCATTGAGCTCCCCCATCGCCCTGTTGCAACTCCGCCTCTCCTTTTACACCCTGTATAATTTTTATAACTAGACCTAGTTTCTTGCTTGTTCTTCTAGGCTCTGGTTGTGACCCGTTTATTTTCGGTGTGCATTTTCTTACATCACTGTATTAAGTTTTTAAAAATAACACCACAATGTTGACGACCGATGTGGCGCGGTGGGCGATGGTCCGCCTGCGACGCGGAAGAGTGTGGGTTCGATTCCCGCCTGCATGATTGTACGATCTGCAAATATTTATTCCGGGTGTTAATGTACATTGTAAACTTTGTATCTACCTCCAACCATTCGCGAAAAGTCAAGCACGTTCTTCACTTTAATATTCGCTGGAGCAATACGCAAAGTTTTGACGTCGGGTATAGCATAAATTGTACTTTTAATGCAACAAAACCCATTAATGGCTGCATTATGCTGTAACGAAGTTTCATGCTTTTAAGGCAGTTTCAGCACGTACTTACTCGTGAATTGGTAAAAAAAAAAGAAGCAGAACCTCATTCGAAGTTCGGAATTTTCAGTTGATAAACCTGTTGATTTATTTTAACAAAATCTCATTATAGAGTTTTTATCAAATTTAATTTAAACAGAAACAAGAAAGATTTAAGTAGTGTAAAAATATGATTTTTCTATCATATTAATTAAATTATTCATGTGTTTTACGTTACAGTATTTGTATCGTTTTGCATATTATTTTAAATATATTTATTTAATTGACATAGTTTCTACCAAGACCTGCTACATTATCAATTTAACAATACCTAAATAAAGAAGAATAAATACGAGAGAATAATAGTGAGAATAGAGATAATTATATCAGTTTTTAACTAATTCTAAGCACGACTCGTAAAGTCCACATATTATCTTTCCTTTTCGCCGATAAAGAATAATTTAAAATTGGCTCTGCTAACTAACCCTGGAATTGCACATACTGTCATATCTCCCAATAGACCAGACTGTGACACAGTGTATTGAGAACAGCTGGTTTAATTCGTATTTAACACCAACTTTGAAAGGCGCCACAGCACAGTTGGTAGTAGCTCTACCTTCCATGCTGTGGGTCGTGAGTTGGATCCCCACAGACAAAATACATTTGTGTAAATAATAATACATATGACTGGATGTAGCTATGCGTATTCTATGTATGTGTATATTTACAAAATATATGTACTAGCTGGTGCCCGCGGGTTCGCCTTACTATCGTTATATTTTACACATCCATTTAGTAGTTTTTGTCTACCATCCATACAAAATTTTACGTTTATAATATTAGTCTTCTTCTTCTTATTTAAAAGCTATGTTCTTGTCTGCGTAATGAGTGTAAGTCACGCCATTTCTGTTCACACTCATTTAATAATATTAGTAGGAGTAGATTATCACTAGTGTAGTACCTGTCATTGAAACAAATATCAAATAGTTTGTTTACTGACTAAGTTACCCAGCTACCAGTATTCTAAGCTACAATGACTGGCCCGCAGCCAACACCTACCCAGCGAAGATATGAGCTGACTTTTCGAGTGGCTAATCCAGGCTTATAGAGGCTGAATAGAAATCTATTTCACCGTTGTTGCCCGCACCGAGTTTTTTAAACTTTTCAATTGAATTTTCTAACTAAAAATTTTGGCATATTTTTTTTTGCTTTCTGCATTATGTTATATTTTTTGCTATTCATACTTAACATACACTTTTTGATATTTCTGTGATATTGTAAAGCTAAGTGCGTTTCTGTTTGATTTATCTTGAAAGTACCTACTATAGCAAGTTGATTTTGAAAATCTTTTTTAAAAGCATGTACTTAAATTATGAACTTGTCTGGACCGTGATTTGTTTAGATTGTCTCACATTTTTTCTCTGTACCTACACTTAAATAAGATTTAATATACATTTGATAAAATAACTGTTACTCTTGCTTCACTGAACTCTTTATGATGCTTTTTGTACTGAGATAATACTCCAGAAATTACTTCTTTTTTAAACGCATTGTATATTTATTTTAGTGTCCTTTTTTTCAACAAGATTTATATGAATAAAAAATGTATTCGTATAAAAAATGTTTTCTTCGATGACTTACATCAAAAAATTGAATCTCTTTTTCTTCTTTGATCTTATTCCTCATTTCTCGATATTTACTCCGTCTAATAAATCAATACGAGTATCAATTCACGTATCAGAACGTATTACGATCAGTTCGATTACGTATCTTGATAGTATCAGTCAATTGATGATAACAAATAAAATGATACTATCAATTAAAAGTGATCGCGTATATTGATGATATTTTTGTGACTGTTGTAAAATTAATCGTAGAGACAAAATTACAAATAAAAAAAACAAGTCATACGTCATAGCTATATCAAATACGAAATTTGATAGGAGTATAATTATAATATCAAAATTGATTACAATCGTATAATTTGATTAAATTCAACTCTATTTAAAAAAAAACTTGCACATTAGCTAGGTACACATAAATCACCATTATTCTATAGACTGATGGATATAAAAAAGGTAACAAAAACTTAATTTCGCTTATTGAAAGGAGATTCAATTTGCAGATCTTTGTTATAAAAAGCAAAAATATCTTAAAAACATACATATTGCTTGTTGTGTAGTTTAAATTAGGTTGGAGTTTTTGTTGTTGCAATCATATCTGATGATTTTCTGTTAGCAACACAAGATGCTTGATCGTGTGACAGATGCCTTTGACTGATAGTACTTGAGCGTAATTAATTGGTATTCTCGGTTGAGAGGATCACAGACTTTGGAGGACGTTGGATTGATTTATTTGAAGTAACTAAGGATATAAATTATTTAGCTTATAAATCTTAGATTACATGATTTTGATTCGGTGTATTTAAAAAAAAGTTATATCATAGATAGTTAAACATAAAGTCAATGTATATTCTGCAGAATCACAAAAATCAGCTGGAGGTGATTCTAGGTGCCAGTTCCACGCGACCAGAGCTTAGAAGAACTGGCAAAAAAACTATAAAATATGTATATAAAATGCATCTAATATAGTTTTTATTTTAAAGTAATAACTACACTTATAAAAATCAAAGTTTTAGCGTCAAGCAGAATTTATAGATGTATAGATTTTTTTTTAATCTGTGGCATGCCTCGCTTGACATTTCCTGTGTCGTGGTTTGAAGTTTGGCTATCACAGTCCGTCTCTAAAAATTACCCTGTTTACTATATTGTATTGTATATAATTATCAAAAAATAACTAACTTGTGGCGTCCATCAATCTTTATAAAAAACTATAGTTTTAATTATAAAAGTAGGTATTTAATATAAATACTTTTGTTCCAACTTCCGTCAGCACCTTGCATTAGAGCATTGTAATGACTTCCAAATGAGGTGTGCTCGTAAATATACTTTAAATTTATTCGCCACTACTTAAAAATGTTCAAGTTTTATATTGGTAGTGTAGTTACCTACTTAGCTGAAGTTTTTCAATTTTGTTTCTTTGTTGCATTCGTTTTAGAATTGTTAAAGTGTAGCTGCACATTTTTTAAAGTAACTTAAAAAGAGAAAGAAATTTATTTGTACAAAAATATCAAAGTTTGGTTTTGTGAATGCAAAATTACAATTTTACATTCAATACCTACGCAATACCGAAAAAGTTGGTTAAGTGAATGATTATTGGTACAAAGCGCAATAATGTTATATCGCACAATTATATTTTTTTGTAATAGTAATAAATAAACCTTTGCCCAGCAGTGGGACGATATAGGTTAAGGAAAAAAAAAGTAATAAATAGTAATATTGTAATAGGAATAAATAGTAATAACAAAACCAACTTTAATTATTGAGTTATGTAGAAAATCACAAGGATCGTTTAAAATAGTTTCAATAACTACTTACATTAAAATAATTTATCGGATTTTTATTGTCATGGCGATAAAGTTTGTGATGTTTCCTTATCCGGAATCTTGTAAAAGATGAGCCAAAACGCTCACTATTGATCATACAGTAATTGGAGATTAGTTAGCAAGATCACTCATGTAGCATCAAGAATGCTTACAAGGGATAATAATCTTTGTAGCTACATCATCATCATCATGTCGACAGGCGGGCGAAGGTCCGCCTGCGACGCGGTAGTTACGGGTTCGATTCCCGCCTTGGGATATATATTTGTACGATCTGCAAATATTTATTCCGGGCGTTCTGGGTATTTATGTGTAAAATAAAAATATCTATCTATGTAATGTATGTCAATCTTCTAGTACCCTTAACACAAGCTCTGCTTAGCTTGGGGCTAAATTATGTTGTGTGGATTGTCCAGCATTATTTATTTATTTATCATAGACCGCTCGAGTTAACCCACTGCTGGGTATAAGCTACCTCTATCAAACGCCACTCTTTTCTTACTTGGGCTTTTTGTAATATATTATATTGACCCCATATAACTTTATAAACAAACTTACGACTATTACAGTATTTACATAGGTATATAAAATACAATTAATTAAATCATTTCCGTACATCTAAACTAATTTGACTAACATGACCCGCATGGCAGAGCTGTGGCGTCTTTGAGTAGGTATTTTCTGTACCTCTACCATGAGCTGTCACAGTAAAATCGCCTGACTTTACTACAGTAGTTACGTCAATATTAGTATTACGAATTTTAGTACCCAACTATCCGCTAGAGGCGCGCTGTACAAATCTTCATACATTTTTTTAACTACAGACGCTAGCGAGTATAGTATATATAGTATAGTAAAAACTCATGGTAGAGCTACAGATAATCTAAAACTATGGGATTGCAGGGCAAAGTCATTCACTAGTACTAGTCTAAACTAATATTATAAAGAGGAAAGATTTGATTGTTTGTTTGTTTGCATCGAATAGGCTCCGAAACCACTGGACCGATTTAAAAAATTCTTTCACCGTTGTGAAGCTACACTATCTGCGATGAACATAGGTTATTATATTTAAAAAAAATAGGGACCCTTACTAAAACTTCAATTATGTAACCCAAGGTGTAAAAAAATACCTAAGAATGTCCTTACCCGCTTACCGTGCGAAGCCGGGACGTACTACTAGTAAATAGTAAACCCTTTTGATCATATGAAGTACCAGATAAGGTACCACTAAGCCAGGACTTGTACGGTACTTGGTACGGAGTCAAAGAATATTAATCTAACCCTTATTATTTCAACCCTTGTCTTTGCTTCAATGATTTAGCCACCAACTTGTCTGATAAGTCGAGTGCTTCTCAATATTTTTAAGGTGATATTATTATCTAGACTAATATTGACAGGCGTCACAGTTCAGTTGGTAGTAGCTCTGCCTTCCATGCTGCGTGAGTTCGATCCCCACCCAGAGCAAACTAAATGTTTGTGTGATGAACATAAATATTTGTTCTGTGTCTGGGTGTTTCTATGTTTTCTATGTATCTATTTACCAAAAAAAATGTATTTAAGTGTTCTATCAGCAATCTAGTTCCCGTAATACAAGCTATGCTTAGTTTGGGACTAGAGTGTGATGTGTGAAGTGTCTATAAATATATATTTATTATGTACATTTTTGGAGACCTTTGCCCAGCAGTGGGACAGTATAGGTTAATAAAAATAAAATGTACATTTTATTAAAATAGTCTATCAGACTTCTTACTGTTATAATAAACTGATTTTATCGGAACCCGTAGTAATAATTAGAATTTATTTGGAGGTAATTAAAATTGGTAATAATAAATCAATATCACTCATAGAATAGACCTTCAAAATTAACTAAAAAAAATTCAGTGCCAAAGTTTAGCTTCAACTTGTTTCAAGTAGCTTCTTTGTCTGTCAGCCGCAGATTTAACTTTCAACAACTTGTGGATCAGAAGGGTTCAATAATGCTTTTTTGGTATCTCAAATGAATCACTAATATATTATGTACATCATAAGTGTTAGTTTGATGTTTGTTAGTTTGTATAGAATCACCTAGTATGTAGGACTAGTATGTGGGTACATACATCACTCTACTTGGCGTCAAAAGTTACTAGTGTAGTTTCCAAGAATATTTCTAAGCCCTACTACTGCCAATTTATTCATTCTACTGTCAATTCACAGTACCTACAACTGGTAGTACAAATGATACACTTTTGAGTCATTTTCACTACCAGTAGTACAAGTTCATCCCTTAAAATCAACTGAACGATACGTCAACAAAGTCACAGGCGGAAGTTTGTTAGGAATATTCTAGAAATTTAATCTGAAATCCTTGAAAGTTTAATTTTCAAAGTTTAATACAACAAAGTTAATCGGTTTCCATTTCTCTCGAAACTTTAAGTAGGTAAATTAATCTTGTCGATTATGTAGTGATCTGTTTGACTAATAATATAAATAAATAAATAATAATAAATAATGCTGGACAATCCACACAACATCATCTAGCCCCAAGCTAAGCAGAGCTTGTGTTATGGGTACTAAAAGACTGACATACTTAATACAATACATTACATAGATAGATATTTTTATTATACATATAAAATACTGATCTGTTTGGCTATATTAAGCTTTTAACTATTCATTTGTCACCTGTTTAGGCAAGCGTAGTGTAGGACGCCCTCCGGCGAGATGGAGCGACGATCTACGGTGTAGCTGGCAAACACAACATGAGAAGAGCCGAAGACCGGGCTCAGTGGCGCGTCTTGAGACAGACCTACGTTCAGCAGTGGACTGATATTGGTTGATAATGATGATGACCTGTTCAAAAAAAATGTATAATTGAGAACCTCTTATTTTGACGTTGATTGAAATGAAAACTTTAGTTTGAAATGTAGAATTAATAATATAGTTAAGACGTAATATTTGCTTAAAATAAAAATGTTTTATTTTTCTAGTTAAGAAAGACTTCAGCACTAGTTAAATAAATAAATATTTGTAGATTTAGCCTAATATATTAATATGACATTATTTACTTATCTATATTACAAACATTCAATAGCTACTTTATCACAAAGGTGCAATAGATGCCAAGATTACTCCTATCTTGATATTTATTACCCTAATACTTTATAGTCTGACCGCACTACATCTGTAGCTTTAATGTGTCAGATTTGACAGCCGCTAATTTTAATAATAATTGAATGGAGAAGATAAGAATTGCATCAGTTGACCTAAGTAAATAAAAATTACTAACGTAATTTCTTAATGTAGCGTAAAAGGACTAAATAAATTAATAAATCTTTTGTCTTGTTTGTTTGTTGAGCGAATATCATCAACATTGACAGCTCAACCCTATAGGGTGTAGGCCTCACACTACTTTTTCCATTCCGCGCTTTCCATCCACATACTACCAAAATGTTATGTCAGATAGAAATATTTTTGACGTTGCAATGAATGCAGAGGTATCATGGTCAGACTATTTTATATCTCAACGATATGATGACGTTTAGTATTTATCAAAACTGAAAAGTGTAGGTCTTATCAAGAACAATTTCAGTACTAATTCGGTAGTTAGAATCGTTACGCGCGTAGTTATTTATAGTTGTAAAATGCTCCAATGGATTTTGTGTGTATGTGTGTTAGTGGTTCGTGCTCAAGAACGATTTCCAGTTAATATTTTACACTACAATGATTTTCACGCAAGGTTGGTGTTATGTACTGTATTTTACTATTAACTTAGTACTGTTATCATAAACGTCTATTACAGTATTTACAAAATGTACAAAGGTATATAAAATACATAAGAAACAGTTGATCTACAGATGCAAACGATAACTTAACTGATCCAAATCAGTAGATTGTATAATAAACTGGTTTTATTGGAACTCCTTGTCAGTCGTACGCGTAAAACGAAGATCGTTCATCTCCGCTGCGATGATATTATCCTATTGAAAGTTAAATAAATAAATAAAATAAAGTTGGAATAAGATTCACAATAGTAGTCGTAATCACGCGTTGGACCACACTCAGTTTGGTCTCTGAATCACTTTGAATCAGTCTTAGAAAAAACGACCGATGTGGCGCGGCGGACGAACGTCCGCCTGCGATGCGGAGGTTGCGGGCTCGATTCCCACCTTGGGATAAATGTTTGTACGATCTGCAAATATGTATGGGTGTACCCGGGTGTTCTGGGTATTTTATATGTATAATATATAATATCTAATTTAATTTGTTTTCGCCTAAAGATATCATTCGGGATTATAATTATTTTTCGTACTTATAAATTTTGGTGAAGTTCTTGTTATTTTTAAAATTTTGTTGAAAAATCTGCATATCATCCCACCTGTTTTTTAAATACATGTTTTAGATAATAATTATAACTATGTCGAGACTAGATAGGATAAGGAACGAGTATATCAGAGGAAGTTTGTAAGTAGCGCCTGTTATCGAAAGTGAGGAGTGCAAGATTAGCGTGGCATGGACATGTTATGAGAAGGGATGAAAATCATATTACGAGGAAAATTATGAGAGTGTAGTTGGGCGTGCAAGTAAGGGAAGGCCGAAAAAGTAATGGTTGGATTGTGCGAAAGAGGATATGAATGTGAGAGGAGTAGATTCAGAACTGACGAATGATAGGAGTGAGTGGAGAAAGAGAACATGTGCCGACTCCACTTAACGTGGGATAATGCAGGGGAATGATGATGATAGATAATAATTATAACACTTACGGCCGGTTTCTCGAACGATGATCAACGAAAAAATCAAATAATTACTATGTGTCAAACTAGGATCAATCGTGAAATGGGTTTCCAGAAACCGGCCGTTATATATGTATATGTACTATTTTGTTAATGTAGGACGCGTGATTATCACGATCGATTTTATCAATAACCACATTATTAATTAGAAGATTATCATTATCAGTTATTAGATAAACAAACAAAATATATTATCTTCTTGCAACGCAAAGGTATTTAAATAATCAATAAAAGAAATGAAATATACGATTCTGGAATAAATATTGAATGATAAAAATAATTTCTAGAAGTAATAGATATTAGATATTCTCTCAAATTTCTTAGTACCAGAAACTCCTCAACTTACTTACTTACTATCCTGGCGCATCAACCCCAAAGTGGGTTTTGGCCTCCGACACTATAGAACGCCATCGGTCTCTGTCTTGCGCCGCTTCTTTCCAGTCCAGCACTTGGAGACTATGGAGATCTTTCTCTACTTCGTCTCTCCACCGATATCTGGGTCGTCCGACAGGTCGCCGGCCGACTGGCACTCCTAGCAGAGCCCTCTTGACTGCCCGATCCTCCTCCATTCGAAGCACATGCCCCAGCCAACGCAACCTCCTCAAAACCTTGTAAAATCCTAATAAAAAATAAGTTTCTTGATTTGTGCCAAATATTGCTTGGAAATATTATTTCGCTTTTGGGTTTTTCTTAATCAAAAACAATTCCCATGTATTAATTAATTAAGTTTATATACTAGGTTTGGTATATTATTGTTGAAAGCATGTGTGTTTTATTGCGACAACAGAAAAGAAGGGACTCTCTAAGATTATGCGCACACCGACAAGACTGCAGTAAGATAGTTTATTTGACGTCACTCTCTACCTGTTGACTGGACGTTTGACTCTTGGCAATACCCATAGTCAAACGTCCATTTACCAGACACCAGTTTTGTCACGTGACTTAAAAGACATTTTGTTGTTTGTGTGCGCTCTCACTAACACATTTCGTGGAGCGACCGCACCCTTATCTACCTTCCGTCATCATTCAACTTTATTTCTCTTTCGGACTTCCTCTACACCACACCACACACCTTATAATTTGAAGTTACATTTACGGCCGGTTTCTGGAAACCCAAATCACGATTGATCCTAGTTTGATACATAGTAATTATTAGATTTTTTCGTTGATCATCGTTCGAGAAACCGGCCGTTAAAGTAAGATTATTTTATTTAAATAATTTCCAGGTTCGTAGAAACCAGTCCTCAAGGAGGGGTATGCAATCCCAGCTCAGCGCCATGCATAGGTGGATTCGCTCGTCTCACCACCATGGTTCGGGAGAGGTTCGCAACAGAATCAGAATCTCTACTCCTCAACGGAGGAGACAGCTTCCAAGGCACCATCTGGTACAACATCTTGAGGTGGAATGTGACGCAAGACTTCATGAATATGCTTCCTCATGATGCGCATGTGAGTTTTTAAATAATGTAATGAATATATAAAAATATATGATTAATTCACACAACGCCATCTAGTGGCAAACTATGGCAACTAGATTGCTCATGAAAAACTTACAACACGTTTTTTGTAATATTTAGTAGATACATAGAAAAATCTTAATTATGTACAAAAAATGTATCGCACAATGCACTTCATACTAATTTAGGTGAATAACAATGGACGACCTTATCGCTATGAGCTATACCTTCCAGTAACCTGACAGAAAAAACATGTTAATCGTCACACAAATGTTTGTCCCAAACATACATATTCAATCTTTGAAATATGTGACACCTACCTACATTGTATTACCATCTTATATACCACCATATGACAACAATAAATGTGTTGAGTCATCATCATCATCATCATCATCATCAACCTATATCAGTCCACTGCTGGACGTAGGTCTCTCCCAAGACGCGCCACTGAGCCCGGTCTTCGGCTCTTCTCATCCAGTGTTTGCCAGCTACACTCCTCAGATCGTCGCTCCATCTCGCCGGAGGGCGTCCTACGTGCGTCCTACACTACGCTTGCCTAAACGCGAAATAAAATGTGTTGAGTATTGAAATCAATCTGATTACAGGTCCTAGGAAATCATGAATTTGACAACGGTATAGAAGGTGTAGTGCCATACCTTCAACACTTGAAAGACCCGGTGGTGACGGCCAACATCATCGATGATGAAGAACCTTCCATCCAGGGTCTGTATAACCACAGTATCGTGGTGACCAGGCAAGGTCGGAAGATCGGAATTATAGGCGTCATCATTGCTAGTACTGATGTTAGTAGAGTTTTGTGACAATCATCATTATATCATCATAATCTATCAACTTCCACGGTCTTAATGATATATTCTGTCCATTACTGTAAATGAAAATAAAATATTTTTAACTAAATTATAAGATACATGATAACCTAATGACAGGGCGGACTTTTTGTTAACGTTTAAAAAGGAGAGAATCTTAAATAATGAAGAGACAAGAATACTCTTATTTTTAAATCTTAAAATGTCAATCAATTATAATCGCATCTGCACTTAATAGGTACGCAAACATTCTATCCACACATATATATTTTTTTTTGAACCAAGCTCAGCCACAAAAAAAATATTTATTTATTTTTGGAACTATATGCAAACTCGTGCATCCTATTTTTACAGACCTTAGCCGCTACAGGAGATCTGAAGTTTACCGATGAAGTAGAAACAGTCAGAGCGGAAGCTGAGAAACTCAATGCTGAGGGAGTAAACATCATCATCGTTTTGTCTCATTGTGGATTGGATATTGATAGGTATGTAGACAATATAAAGTAAATAAAATACTATTCAATTTGCGCTTAATTAGAGTCCAAAATGAACTGGCTGCGCATGATCGCACTAAAATGAATCAAAGTTTACGCTACTTAGTATATTCTGCATAGTGTAATGCTTTCTTGTATTATTGTCATTTTTATTCCGATAACTACCTATTCCAAATTTTTTATCATTAGGGTAAGCAAGTCTTCTGATTTCGCTGCCAAGCTCACACTCACATTGCTTAATAGAAATAAGTGTTAACGTTTTAGAGTGATGGAAGCAGAGTGGTAACTCACATAAATATTCTCAAACATACTCGGTGAAGCAATACATTGTGATAGAACAAATTAGAAAAAAAAATTACTAAATATTATGTCCTATATAATTATCTTAAATCCCATTTGAGCCACCATTCAGTCAAGACCTCTCAATTCAAGACATTACCTCTGGCAGAATGTTCTACCTAATTACATGAAATTTATTACCCTGTCCCAGACGTTCGCACGATGAATTTATATAGCCACTTGAATTTAATATCGAGTTATTGTAAAGGTGACCACTGAGTCTTCATGATGTTTTCAGAGAGATTGCTTTGCGAGGAGGTCCATACATAGATATAATTGTCGGAGGTCACAGCCACACACTTCTATATAACGATGAAGTGCCAGTCCACAGCGCGTTTGTACGTGAAGGACCTTATCCGGTGATTGTAAACCAGACTGAGAGACAGGTGGGTACCATAAATATTTATTACATATTAAATAAATAATGCTGGACAATCCACACTTATCCACTAGCCCCAAGCTAAGCAAAGCTTGTGTTATGGGTACTAGAAGACTGAGTAGTAGTAGTAGGGTCAAATCTGTTGTATTAGCAATATACAAACCAATTTTACAAATTCAAAAACATTATTGCCATAATGCCGTGTTTACAAAGTTATTGAATCCATATGTTTATTGTTTGAACATATTTATATTCGACATTTCGTACAGGTGCTCTGTCTATATTTGTTTCGTGTAATATTAGACTGTCAGATATCATAAACAACAAAACAAAAGCATTATAATATAATAAGGTATTCTCGTATGAGTTTTCTTGTAAATACCTACAACATCTTTGTCTGAAATGTTTGCTTATACTATGCAATGTTATTAAGGTAAGACCAGGCTCATACCTATTGACAGCGCAGTGTACGAGGAAGACGAGTACTACCCTCCGAGATACAGTTTCATTAAACTAGTTTGGAGTTGTATGCAAATCTGATTCGGCCACCAACTCAATTTATGATTCTATGCCAAGAGATTTGTATTAACATTTAGGTCTGTAAGATTAAAAAAAAAAGTAATTTGAATTTCTACAAAACACATTCAACAAGATTTAGTGAAGATCAGTAAATATTGACTAGCAAGGACTTGGAAAACGTTTACTTTTGTCATAGGTTCTGATAGTACAAGCAGCAGCACACACCCAATTTCTTGGAGAAATCAAACTGTTCTTTGATGATGCTGGAAACCTTCTTGATTGGGATGGACATCCTCACTACATTGGAACTGAAGTTGAACAAGGTATGCCAATTAGCCTAAAAAACAAGTTTTTTGTATTGACTATTTAGTGCTGCAAACTGGACACTAGCTCAGCATTTTGGTCTTCCAATTTCATCTGATTTAACTGATAAACCTAGTCAGTTTAAAGGAATCTAATCATGACTTCGCCATTGTTTTTTAAGTATTTTAAAACAAGAAAAGACCATAGGTTGCCTACGCTAGCCAAAAATTAAAAAAATGGTTAACACGCTTTTCAATTTTCAACTCGTGTTAGTCTTTTGAGATTTATGACCAAACCAAATAAACTAACTTCTTGCTTTATACAAGTAGTATACCAGCTGTAAGGTTAATTTTGTTTCAGCTGCCGATGTTCTGGCCAAAATAAACGAATACCTGCCAATGATTGAGGAGCTGGCTTCAGAGGAAATTGGATGGTCGATGGTGGAGCTGGCATCTAACTGTGCTTGCAGCGAGTGCAATCTAGGCAGCTTTCTTTGCGATGCTTTTATGGATAAGGTCTTACGATATTTACTGTCACTATCTTTTTAATTTATAATGAAACAAGCAGATTACCCATTTGATGTTAATGGTCATCAAAAGGTTTTAAGTTAGCATAGATCTTTAAAGATGTGATATAAAAAAACGGTAGGAACCAGGCCGTAAGTTTCTTGCCCGTTCTTCTAGGCTCTGGTCGCGTGGAACTGGCACCTAGAATCACCTAGTATGTAAGACGATTCTAAATGATCATTGTGATTTTATTGTATAAAGATTTTTTTTTCTTTCTTTTTTACTTACTTTACTTTTCTCAGTTGTCATGCTTTTTTAACTGACAAATATACCGAGGAGGTTCCTTACATGCTATATTTTCACGTTTTCTTTAAAATCGAGGCATTCTCTCACACAATTTTGCATCAATAGATTTTTGATGTGTAACATAGAACTAAATAACGCATGTAAAAAGTTGACCAGGTTAAAGTTTAATAAAAAGCATTTCTCAATTAGATTTCCCGTTTGCTGTTAATATATTTTTAATAGTAATCTGAACGCAGGTTATGGAATGGGCTGAAGAGGATAATTGGCACTACGCTCACTTCTGCGTCATGAACCAAGGGGGGATTAGAGCTTCTATTCAACCTGGACGTAAGTTTTTTTATTTTATCGTTCCAGCAAAACTAAATTACTGTAATTTATCAAAAAGACGGAAGATACATTTTAATCAGTAACTGGACACTAAAGTCAATATTATTAAAAATCCTTTATTTTGAAAATAAGATCCTAAGAAAATAGGAAAAAATAAGCGTAAATTTACGCTTGCTTATCAAAAAACTTCAAAATAGGAGGTTCTCAATTCGCATCTGTTTTTATGGGATAATACTTTGGAAAAGGTTTCAAATTTTAATTGATATTTAAATATGTACCTAGTACTTTTTAAGTATCTTTAAAAGTGTGTTTTAGTAGATATTATGTCAGTATACTGTCAGTTTTGTACAATTCACGTCTCTAAATCTTATATTACTTACCAATCTTTTGTTTCCGTAAATATTTTTTTACAACATTATTATTAAAAAAAAAAACCCAATTTAATTTCTTTTTTAGTGATAACATTTGAATCAGTCATCGTAACGGTCCCGTTTGAAAATAATGTCGAAGTATTCGACCTGCGTGGTGACCACATTATGGAAATGTTGGAATATTCGGTCGCTAACGACCCCTATCCGGGGGCGAGGATGCTTCAGGTAGCAGGTATTACAAAGTTACTAGTTTTTTTCTTGGAGTTTATGAATTGCCTGAAGGCTTTGTTAAATAATTCAGGGTTATAAAAGACCAGCGGTTTCGACAGCCTGCTATATAATATTATTTATTTATTCTTCTCTTCAGAAAGGTTATAAAAACTTAATTTTTAAGATTTGAAAATAATCTTACAAGTTTCGTTTATCTGTTATTTATCTTCATAAGTGATGTTACATTTTCCTAAACAGATTGACGTTTAATTATGTCAAATACTTCAATTAAATTACCAAAAAAAAAATGTTCCTTCTCTTTAGGTTAATTTAAAAGAGAAAATGTAATAACAGCTTTAATATCACTTTATAGTTTCTAATTTTAGATTTCTATCTCTAGTCTAAATTTCAGTAGGCTTATTCTAGCCTCTCAATACTGGCCAGGTTTTAAATTAAGTTCAGTTTCTTTAACAACTTAGTAATAAGTAGATAATAAGTATTCTGTAGCATTTCTTGTGGACTGACGGACAGCTGTCTTATCAGTCCACAAAATCCTACAGAATAACGATGACTTACTAAAGCTCCCAGGTTTTGAGAGACTAGGATAGACCGGCAGACTTTTATATTGTGACAAAAAATATTATCAACAAAAATGACGACTCGATTCGTCGAAGTTACTAACGAGACTTTCACAAAATACAAATATTGACCAATATCACTTTTAAGCGTCGGTTCATGACGTCACTTTAAAAATATTCGTATAGTCCGAAAAGTTATTCGGCTACAAATCACTCATTGACTTATCCACTCGAATGTTAATTTAAAATCCAATATCCGAACTATTCGGGCGTGTTTCAGCGTACAGTTGTAAATAAAATGTTATAAATGTATACACTTTTCGGCCCACGTTTGATACTTTTATTTCGAATATTTATATTTTCTTCGTAAATAAGGAAATATAAATATTCATGGATATTTTCATGACACATCGCACTCTAAAACTAAGCAAAACTATGGCTATGGGAACTAGATTACTGATAGAATATCTGTTCATCACACTAATATTTTTTCTCGGTAGAGATCGAACCCACGACATCGTGGAAGACAGAGCTAACAACAGAGGGGCCCAAATAAATGTGACAGTCGTAAACGTAACGCATTTACGATACACTGCGCGCTAACGCTGCAACGTTTGACAGCAAAGCTAATGTTGACACGCAATACATCTCAAATACGTCACTGTTTCGATACGTTTAAGATTGAACACATTAAACCCAGTCCCAAACTAAGCAAAGCTTATACCTACTATGGAAACTAGATTGCTGAAAGAATACTTAAATACATTTTTTTTTGAAAATATTTACATAGAATACATAGATATATATATAGATAACACCCAGACGCAGAACAAATACTTATATTCGTCACACAAACAACAATAAACAAATACATATTCTCTGCTACCAACTGAGCTGTGACGCCTGTCTGTGACATTTATTCCAGCTGTATCTCCTAACGTATCATTGTTTCATTCATCATTTTATACCTAGGTATCCGCATAGTTTTCGACGGTGCCCGACCTTTGAACAGCAGGGTTGTCAACGCGACAGTACGTTGTATCGAATGCGACATCCCTAGATACGAGCCTCTTCAGCTGGACAAGTATTACAAAGTGGTGTCGCAGTCCTTCATGGGGGATGGTGGTGATGGATACACTGTGAGTCAACCCTATTACAGGGTGTTACATAATGTCCCTATATACATGGTGTTACATAATGTCCCTATGTACAGGGTGTTATATAATGTCCCTATATACAGGATGTTACATAATGTCCCTATGTCCAAGATGTTACATAATGTCCCTATATACAGGGTGTTGCATAATGTCCCTATATACAGGGTGTTACATAATGTCGCTATATGAAGGGTGTTACATAATGTCCCTATGAGGCCTTAGGATGATATCATATCCGTCAATTACACAATGGTTTCGGCAGAAAGTCAGTGTCTGCTGCCACAACAATCTCCGTAATATTTCCTATATAAATGATGATATTTGATGTACATTTGATGTTGTGTGGATTGTCCAGCATTATTTATTTATTTATAAAAAAAAACTATGTTGAAAACCGTGAAAGTTACAAATAAGTATAATATTGTTTTTGGATTTTTGGATCTGGATTAAACGGAATTATATAGAGGAAGAGGTAGGCCTAAGAAAATATGGATGGACTGTGTGAAAAATGATATGGATGTGAAAGGAGTGAATACTGAGATGACGTATGATAGAGGAGAATGGAGGAAAAGAACATGTTGTGCCGACCCCACCTAGTGGGATAAGGGCAGGAAGAAGAAGAAGGATCTGGATTAAACGAGAAAGAGAGAGAGAAAGTAAGATTTATATAAGCTTTATTTCATTGATTCAGGTTATAACTAACCTATTAGTTAATGTCGCGGTTTCACTCACTTGGTACCTAAAATATTGTATTCAAGTAAACAAATAATAATATACATTCTTATATGCACACAATACGTATGGCGAGCGAACGATCGGTTATCTTGTTCCTCGGTATATCAATACCTTACCATCTAATTTACGCAATAGTTTGACACCTAGAAATTTAAAATTTAAACTAAAACGACATTTTCTAAACTCACTATGCGTGTAGTTACTTGCTCCTATGTTAAAAAATTAAATAAATCTGTAACTTTTATTTTGTAAACTCAGTATAGCACCGAGTTAAACCTTAGTGGTTTTTAGATGTTATATTATAACTATTTGTGTATATTTTTTGTTCAAACTTTAATTATAATAAATAAATAAAAATAAATATAATTGCAAATTTGCACACAAATACAAAAACTACACGATATCGACGTCAGTTTTAATAAATATATAAATAATTGTTGTAACTACCAACTGAGTCGTGACATCAGTCAGAGCTAAGTTTTAAGTATATATTGTCGATCAGTCTTGTTTTTCAACCTTTGTATTGTAAGACTTAGGTAATCTCTCTTTATATTTTACTCGCTTGACCTTATATAATAATTGCATGCAGTCTGTCGTCTCTAAAAGTAATAACACTTAGTTTCTTTCTGTCAAAAAATGTAGGTATATACTTTTAATTACTGGTGTATATATTATGTATAAATATACAAGTTTTCTTCATAATCTGGCTTCCTTCCAACTAAATAATATCTAAAAATGTTCTAAGGTCAATATCTTATACATTATGTATACAATATTATGCTAATATCCCTCGTAGGTGCCGATATAACTTTACGAAAGGGCTCGAAGGTAGTTCCAACGCCATTTCACTAGATTAACAATATGTTTTCGGGTTCCCTTTGAACCTTTCAGACATTTAACTCATATAGAACTTTAGTTTAGTAGAACAGTAGGTCTATCCTTTGACAGGCGTCACAGATTTGTTAGTAGTAGCTCAGCCTTCCATGCTGTGGATCGTGGGTTCGATTCCCATCTACAGCAAATGTTTGTGTGATGAACATAAATATTTGTTTTGTGTCTGGGTGGTACTATTCTATGTATTTCATGTATTTATTAAATACTATGTAGGTATATAAGTATTCTATCAGCAATCTAGTTTCCATAGTACAAGCTTTGGTTAGTTTGGGACAAGAATGTGATGTGGCAATTGTCTGTGAAAATGTATATTTAATTTAGTACTAAAATGTCATATTAGTTATAGTAAATACTACATAACTGAGTGTTGTAAAGTACACATATCTCATGAGATTGTTTAAATTACTTATGTAAAAAAATATTGGTCAATATTTGATATTTAGTGCAAAAGTAAAGTTGATTTAATGATTAACCTGATTCTCTAATTCAGTAATTTTTCAGGAATCAAACCCGTTTTTGACGGAGCCCGGGCTGTAGGCGACAGAGTTTTAAACGCTACAGTGCGTTGTATAGAATGTAGTGTACCTAGATACCAACCGATAGAATTAGACAAGTACTATAAAGTTATAGCACAAGATTTTATTGGAAACGGAGGAGGGAATTATACTGTGAGTTGAAAAAGAGGTTAATGAATGTAGGTTTAATTCCAAAAAATAATTATCCAACCAAAGATTAACATGTAGGTAACTTTATTTACATAAAACGACTACGACATCGACAAGTAAAAACACTAAAACGCCATATTTTTATTTGCAAATACCTGAAACATGAAACGAAGACATTAACGAGAACATTAAGTATAAGATCTGTATAAACAACGAATTTAGGTAAGGTACCAAGGGAGTGAAATCGTCGTCAAAATATTATTCTAAACTAAGCATAGCCTCAAGAACTAGATTGCTGATAGAATACCTTTATTGACACCGCACTGAAACTTCAGTACTTAATTTAGTTTAATTGTAATTCTTTGTAAGAAAGATCATATAAAAAAAACGGTAGGAACCAGGCCGTAAGTTTCTTGCCCGTTCTTCTAGGCTCTGGTCGCGTGGAACTGGCACCTAGAATCACCTAGTATGTAAGACGATTCTAAATGATCCTTGTGATTTTACTGAATAAAGTAATTTTTGACTTTGACTTTGACTTATTAATTTTTTGTAAATCATACAAAAA
Source organism: Ecliptopera silaceata (assembly GCA_932527185.1). Classification (NCBI taxonomy): domain Eukaryota; kingdom Metazoa; phylum Arthropoda; class Insecta; order Lepidoptera; family Geometridae; genus Ecliptopera; species Ecliptopera silaceata. Next base: position 2,999,435 of record OW052210.1, read on the forward strand.
ATAAACCTATCCATAAAACAAACACTAGTGTTTGTCATTCCAAAAATGTTATCTCTTGATGGGGCTTGAACCCACGACCCACAGCACGAAAAATAAAGTCACTAACTATGGCCCTGTCTATTTAATTACTGTAGGTACTCTTCCGATTGGTAGGTACTGATTCGGATCAGTTGAACTATCTATATCATTTGCAACGGTCTGTTGATAGCTTAACTGTTTCTTATGTATTTTATATACTTACCTAGATACATTTTGTAAATACTGTAATAGTCGTAGAAAAAAAATATGTTTGTTTATTAACTGTATAATTAACCTTTCAGATGTTATCAAATAACCGGAAGAATGTGGAAGTGATCGGAAGAGATTATGATATCGTGATGGACTACATACGCAAGCAATCTCCAGTCTTCGCCGAGGTCGATGGAAGAATACAGATTTCCAATCCTTGTATTGCTTAAAACCCAGTATTTATAGATATTTACCATTTCATAGTATTTTTGTACTAAGTGCACATAGTACACAGGCGTTACAGATCAGTTGGTAGTAGCTCTGCTTTCCATGTTGTGGGTTCGATTCCCACTCAGAGCATATGTTTTTATGAACATAAATAATTATTTGTTCAGAGTTTGGTATTTGGTACTATGTATTCTGTGTATGTATTTAAAAAAAATGTATAAAGTATTCTATCAGCAATCTATTTGATTAGTTTGGGACTAGGGTTTAATGTGTGAAATGTCCATGAATATTTATTTATATTTGTAATTTATTCATTTTATTTACCATCCCATAGTATTTTTGTACTAAGTACACAAAGTATACTAGAATAAAAACTTTTTTTAAAGGTTTTTTTTAATTCTTGATCCATCTCGCCGGGTGCGTCCTATACATAATGCCTAAACGTGGTCTTCACTCCAGTATCCGTTTGCTCCAACGATTGTCGGTTCTTCGGCAAACATGGCACGGCCTTTGCCACTTCAGCTAATGAGCGGCATAGCTCAGATAATTAGCAAGCCACATTTAGCGCCTTATCTAAGATAAAATAGATTTGACATTCAGTATATCAAGATTAGTATTCAGACATAAAGTCAACTCTAACCTTTTAAGATAGACCATTTTAAAAATTTAAAATGAAAAAAGAAGAAAAATCCAGATATTTTTTTTACTGTATAAAATATAATCCTTTATCGTTGAACATTTTGCCTACGTTTCTAGAATTTAAATTATCGCTATTGAAAACTAAAGGTTCAAAAATTCATAAAAGTATAAAAGAAGATATTAGTAAAAATAAAGTTGTATTCTTACTTCTATCTTTTTCTTTTATCCTTTAAAAACGAAGTGGTGTTTTATTGAGTCTGAAATCCTGTTGAAACTTTGAAAATAGTTTGCAAAAAATATGGATCTTTTATGTTTCTCAGTTTTCTTTTTATTACGATTTTCCTATTGAAGCTAGCGAAGTTCTCACAAACATATTTTCCTCAATAAATAAATAAAAGTTTTATTAAACCACAGCACAGATACTTATGACCGCAGACACAGATAAAAATATTATTAACGTATTTAACGTACGTAGTTAAGCATAACTGTAAAGTAAAACTAAGTGTAAATAAATAAATAAAATAAAACACTTAAGGTGGTTCCTTTCTCATACAAAAAGCAATAAGATTTTACAAGACAACTAATAAGTGAAAGGGGTGAAATTCATGCTTAGTATACTCATTAGAGATATTTATAAACATCTATCTAATAAATTCATGCGCTTTTATTCAGAAAAGGCATAAATTTATTTGTTTCTTTTCCTAAAATTTAACGTAAAATGTTTATGTGTGCGTGATGGCGACCCGTGTAGCCGTGTATATGAAAGTGCTGCCACCATTCGGTATGGTACGTATGTTGAAGAACTAGATTTGTGTAGTACTAGTCTGTGGGTGTGTCTCATTCATTAAGTTTGACTGAAGGATATGATACTTTGTGGTTCGAGACACTGACAGAATCTGACACTGGCTGACATAACATATCCAAAGAAAGAAAAAAAAATAGTTTCTTGGAAATCATGTGGTTTTCACAAAATTACTTAATAAATGAACAACATCGAGATACATTTACATTAAAAACATATAAAGTCAGTACTGGTGTGAAATTTACTGATTGGGCTACACCAGGTATTTACAAAAGTAGAAACAAATTATATGATCTATACGCTACCAGGGAGTCAATGCTGAATGATAGTGCGTTTATTAAATACATACAGAAATATTCCAAAACTTTCAAAAAAGTTTGCCATGTAGCGAAATCTTTGTATACAGGGTTATTTGTAATTAGCGCATCACCTCTTGCAGGAAGCTTCTTTACTTCAATATAAACAACATTTGTTCTACGACTTTTCAAAATTATTAATTTTTAAAATTTAAGTTTTCCCATACAAATTTATTATTATGTATTTTAATGTCTCTGAACTGGTCATTACTCTACGCGCACCCAACTATCTAACTATCTCTAGGCAAAATATCGGCACGTGTAAGGGGCGCGGGGTTGCGGGGTGCAGCGGCATTGCACTTTTGAACTTGACCTCAGTCGTATGACGCGCCGCGCCGCGCACGGTTAATTAGAGACGCGTGCGCCGCACTTTTCTTCCGGTCCTGTTGCCGCGTAACCGAATTACGATTTGTGAGAGTGCCTAGGTGCCTACGGAACAGACATTACTCCGTCCGTGGACTTTTATTTGTGGGGACATGTAAAATCCCTAGTGTATTCCGGTGGTGAAGTAGCTAGCCGCGCTATGTTATTGGACAAAATTGTTTGGGCGTTTGACCTCATCAAATCGAATCCGCAAGTGCTATCACGAGTTGGTGAACAGTTCATTTTTAGGTGTGATCTTTGTGTTGGATGCGAAGGTGACTATTTTGAACGCTATGTGCGTGATACCCACCGGCATCCGCGTGATTTGTATTTACGAGGTAATTTTTAATTATCCAATCATTTTGTAAATAAGATATTCAATTATTGTAAATAAGCTGATTCCACTTTTTAAATACGCCTGCATTAAAAAATAAAATACCTACTTAGTAGGTACCTATTTTTTTAAAAAGAATAATGTTGAAATTCAGATTTTAGGTTTTAGACTTCTTATTCTTTCATTTTTTAATGTTGTCAGTCCTAAGCCTGATTAAAGTATGAAGGGAAAGTGGATTCAGATTCCCTAGGTTGACTGAGTAATAAAAAAACCGTAGTAGGTAGTTAGTACAATACCGAATCATACGTCGCCGTCGCGCGCGGGTCGCGGGAGGCTAGGTTAGGTATATTCTCTCTCACTCTTACGAAACACAGAGTAATAAATAACAGAGATAACCAATTTTTTTGTTTTTTTTTGTTTACGTGTTATTTATCAAGATTTACAAAAAGTCGTAGAACAAATGTTGTTTATATTGAAGTAGAGAAGCTTCCTGCAAGAGGTGATGCGCTAATTACAAATAACCCTGTATAAGGAATAAAATAGAAAATTCAACTAATAAAATTAGAGCCACTTGGAAAGTAGTAAATAACGAAACAGGAAAATCTAAAATTCGGAATAAGCAGATACAATTACAGATAGATAATAAAGTTTTAACAAAAGACATTGAAGTTGCTAACGCATTCGGTAGCTTTTTCTCCAGTATACCTAAAGTTGTTACCCAATCCTTAAATGCATCAGCTATGGGAGCGATGACGCTATTAAAATCTAGTGTTGAAAGTTGTAATAGTATATTCAGTTTTTCATATGTTCAGGCTATTGATATTGTAAAAACTTTTAAGTTATTAAATATAAAATATACGGAAGATCTATGGGGAATGTCAACAAAAGTGTTAGGTTCTATTATAGTAGATATCGCACCGTGCTTAGCCTGTGTTTTTAATAGATGCGTTGACGAAGGTGTTTTTCCCGACTTAATGAAACATAGTAAACTCATTCCTCTTTACAAGTCTGGAAGTGAAAAAGATCCTGCCAATTATAGGCCAATCTCGGTATTGCCTACGCTTAGTAAAATATTTGAAAAGGTTATTCTTAATCAACTGTTAGATCATTTTAACGCCAACCGGCTGCTACATGTTAATCAGTTTGGATTTACTAAAGGTCGATCTACAACTGATGCCGGCTCGGTGCTCTTAAAGCACATATATGATGCCTGGGAAAATTCCAAAGACGCAATCGGTATTTTTTGCGATTTATCCAAGGCTTTTGATTGTGTTAGTCATGCAACTCTCATTTATAAACTTAAACATTACGGGGTTCAGAACCGGGCTATTGATCTTATTCAGTCTTACTTAACCAATAGAGTACAAAAAGTTGACGTTAGTGGTGAGAGGTCTTCTGGGACAATCATTGATATGGGAGTGCCACAAGGCTCGATATTGGGACCTTTCTTATTCTTAGTCTACGTTAATGACCTCGCCTCTTATGTTCAAAAGCTATGTGACATAGTACAGTTTGCAGATGACACCTCCTTAATTTTTAAAGTAGATAGACAAAAGACTGACTACGATGACGTAAATATATCACTTTCGCAAGTACTTAACTGGTTTACTGTTAATAATCTGTTACTTAATGCTAAAAAAACGAAATGCATGAACTCTGCCGAATGTTGTTCAAAGACCAACCAATATTTTATTGAATGGAGAGTCACTAAATCTTGTTGATTCTACTGTCTTCTTAGGCCTTAATATTGATTCGAAATTGCAATGGGCTCCACATATTGGAACGCTTGCTGGTAAGCTGAGCTCAGCTGCTTATGCTGTTCGTACGATAAGATGGCTCACCGATGAAACGACAGCTAGGTTGGTTTATTTCAGTTACTTCCATAGTGTGATGTCATATGGTATACTTCTCTGGGGTAAAGCAGCTGATATACAAACTATATTTGTTTTGCAAAAACGGGCTATACGTGCCATTTATAAGATGAAACCGCGGGAATCGTTGAGGGAGCGGTTTGGGGAGATTGGTATTATAACAGTAATTTCACAATATATTTATGAAGTCTTATTGTACACTCATAAAAATAAAGATAGCTTTTTGAAAAAGTGTGAGGTTCATGGTGTGAACACTAGAGGCAAATATAAATTGTGCGTCCCTGGGTTCCGGCTTTGGAGGGTGAGTGGGTCGTTTGTGGGGGGTGCCGTGCGTTTTTATAATAAGCTTCCCGAAAATGCAACAAAACTCTCAGTTAGAAAATTTAAAACATACATTAAACATAATCTTGTAAAAAAGGCGTATTATACCTTAGACAGCTATATTAATGACAAAACTGCATGGCCTGATGTCGCTCCACCCGTCAACAGCAAATTTGTCGATTTGTGATACTAGTAATGTTCTGTTGCCTTGCTTATGTACTTTGTAGTATATTTGTTTCTGAAGCGAAGCGTGTGCTGTCTTTTTGATTTACGTATAGCTTTATTATACTTCTTTTTTTTAAACTCATTAGTGTATCATTACTAAGTTAAATTGACACCGCACTGAAACTTCAGTACTTAATTTAGTTTAATTGTAATTCTTTGTAAGAAGGATCATATAAAAAAACGGTAGGAACCAGGCCGTAAGTTTCTTGCCCGTTCTTCTAGGCTCTGGTCGCGTGGAACTGGCACCTAGAATCACCTAGTATGTAAGATGATTCTAAATGATCCTTGTAATTTTACTGAATAAAGTAATTTTTGACTTTGACTTGACTTTGACTTTGACATGTTTTGATTGTTGTTCATGTTCATGATTATAATAAAGTAGGTACTCCTAAAGGGATGAATAAAACATCTAGGTATATCAGCATAAAAAAACACAAATACTCTGTTCCAAAAAAAAAAACCCAAGAAGATTTCGCGCTCTATTGAAACGTTGTCATAATGAATCAACGACGTAAAAAAATAGATACCTACCTAAAGGCGCGTATAGATTTGCGAAACGACAGATTTCAATCAAAGGAGAATGGGCACTTTGGGCCACGACTAAAAGAATCGTCCCTCAAGGTTGCCACATAGTACGTTTAAAAGGGCTTTACAGGCCATAGTCCTTGGCTTGGCTAGTCCTTGGCTTACTGATAATGTTAAGTTGATGATGCGTCTTCGTGATGCTGCGCTTGCCAGACATCGAGAGACTAAAGTAGAAAACCATAAACTCTTTTATAAAGACTTAAAAAGACAGGTTATTGTGGCTTTGTACTATGTGAAAAAAGCTTTTTTCGAGCAAAACATTAACTGTAATAGTCATAACTCTAAAATTTTGTGGAAGAATCTAAAATCTAAAATATTGCCGCCTAAAACTATGGAACTTCCGTTACACTTTGATGACCCAAACATGATCAATGATCATTTTTTAAACTTTCTTCATTACTCCTGTATCACAATACCAGACTTAACATTTTTTGAATTCCATAAGTACTGTCCCATTACATTCTCTTTAAAAACATCCGATCCCATGACAGTGTTGAAGTTTCTGAGATAGTTGAAATCGAATGCACAGGGTATAGACAAAATATCTTTGGACATGATACTGCTTACACTTCCTCAGAGTTTGGACACTATAACAGCTATTATTAATAAGTCCATTGTATCTGCAGTATTTCCTACGGCATGGAAAAAAGCCGTGGTAAAACCTATACCTAAAATCTGTAACCCTCAGCAAGTAAAAGATTTGCGTCCAATAAGTCCTCTGCCTTGCCTTTCTAAAGTGCTAGAGAAGGTAGTTTGTTGCCAAGTAACAGAGTTTCTGGAGAAGCAACAGATCCTACCTGAGCTGCAATCGGGTTTCAGAAAGAATAGAGGCACAAATACTGCTCTTTTGGACGTAACTGATAACATCCTTGCAGCGCAGGATGCGGGTTTGGGTACAATACTGGTTCTTCTGGATTTTTCTCGCGCGTTTGATTCTATCAATATTTCTCTTCTACTATCAAAGCTAAATTACTATGGTTTTGAAACAAATGCGATAAGATGGTTTAACTCCTACCTGAGTGATCGAGCCCAATCTGTAGAAATCAATAAAGATGGTGTGACCGTAGCATCTAAGATGCGTGAAGTTTCTAGAGGCGTTCCCCAGGGCTCTATACTTGGTCCCGTCTTGTTTATTCTCTACTGTGCTGATATCACGAATTGTATCCAACATTGTAAGTTCCACGTGTACGCTGATGATATCCAAATGTACCTGTCTTTTAAACCAGAGGACTTGAGAGCCGCAGAAATTAAAATCACTGAAGACCTCATAAGAGTTAATGCATGGGCCAAGTCCAACTCCCTTCTGCTCAATGCTAAAAAAACCAAATACATGGTACTTGGAACTAAAACTCAGATATTGAAAATATCTAATAAAAGCCCTAAGTTGGCTATCGACGGAGAGACCTTCGCATTATGCTCGTTGATTCGCTTGTGCTCTCTAAGTTCAACTATGTCGATTGTGTGTACGGTCCTCGTCTTCTCGCAAAAACATCTCGTCGTATACAGGTTGTTCAGAATGCCTGCGCTCGGTTTTGTTTTGATGTTCCTCCGCGTAGCCACATCACACCTTTCTTAAATCGGCACAATATATTAAACATGGAGGGCAGACGGTTTTTGCATCTTGCAACATTAATGTTTGACGTCGTTACCACTAAGAAACCACAATACCTCTTCTAGAAATTTGTTTGGGCTCAAGACTACAAAAGGTATACTTCCCGTACGTCTTCTTTACTATTGCGAACTCCCAGACACGGGTCTGCTGCGTTTTGTGGTAGTTTTCGTTTCTGTGCCACGAAGTGCTAGAATTCTCTTCCGCCACCATTACGTACACTTCGATGTAGGTCTAACTTTAGGTTAAAATTTACAAAAAATCTTACTAGACTTACAGAAGATAGCTGCTCCGTGAATTTTTCCTTCGGATCAACAATCACTACTTTATTTTATTTCAGAACTGCTTTATTGAATATTGCTAAAATATCCGTCTTCCCGACCATGATGTTTTTGTGAATGCATCTTCGACTAGCACTGTGGTACAGAACCCGCGGAAGTTAATAGGTCATATTTTTATATAATATTGTTTCCTAATGATAGTAATATTTATTTTTCATTCTTTCTAGTACACCGCGGGCACCACATACCCAAGTATACCGCGGGCACCACATACCCTAGTACACCGCGGGCATCACATACCCAACTACACCGCCGGACACCAAATACCCTAGTACACCGTGGGCATCACATACCCTAGGACACCGCGGGCATCACATACCCAATTACACCGCGGGCATCACATACCCAACTACACCGCGGGACACCACATACCCAAGTACACCGTGGGCATCACATACCCTAGTACACCACGGGCACCACATACACAAGTACATCGCGGGCGTCACATACCCAAGTACACCGCGGGCATCATATACCCTAGTACACCGCGGGCATCACATACCCAACTACACCGCGGGCACCACATACCCAAGTACACCGCGGGACACCACATACCCAAGTACACCGTGGGCATCACATACCCTAGTACACCACGGGCACCACATACACAAGTACATCGCGGGCGTCACATACCCAAGTACACCGCGGGCATCATATACCCTAGTACACCGCGGGCATCACATACCCAACTACACCGCGGGCACCACATACCCAAGTACACCGCGGGCATCACATACCCAAGTACATCGCGGGCGTCACATACCTAATTACACCGCGGGCATCATATACCCAACTACACCGCGGGCACCACATACCCAAGTACACCGCGGGCACCACATACCCAACTACACCGCGGGCACCACATACCCAACTACACCGCGGGCACCACATACCCAAGTACACCGCGGGCATCACATACCCAAGTACATCGCGGGCGTCACATACCTAATTACACCGCGGGCATCACATACCCAACTACACCGCGGGCACCACATACCCAAGTACACCGCGGGCACCACATACCCAACTACACCGCGGGCACCACATACCCAAGTATACCGCGGGCACCACATACCCAAGTACACCGCGGGCACCACATGCCCTAGTACACCGCGGGCACCACATACCCAATGACACCGCGGGCATCACATACCCAACTACACCGCGGGCATCACATACCCAACTACACCGCGGGACACCACATACCCAAGTACATCGTGGGCATCACATACCCAAGTACACCGCGGGTACCACATACCCAAGTACATCGCGGGCATCACATACCCAATAACACCGCGGGCATCATATACCCTAGTACACCGCGGGCATCACATACCAAACTACACCGCGGGCACCACATACCCAAATACACCGCGGGCATCACATACCCTAGTACACTGCGGGCACCAAATACCCTAGTACACCGTGGGCATCACATACCCTAATACACCGCGGGCATTACATACCCTAGTACACCGCGGGCATAACATACCCAAGTACGCCTCGGGCATCACATACCCTAGTACACTGCGGGCACCAAATACCCTAGTACACCGTGGGCATCACATAGCCTAGGACACCGCGGGCATCACACACCCAATTACACCGCGGGCATCACATACCCAAATACACCGCGGGACACCACATACCCAAGTACACCGTGGGCATCACATACCCTAGTACACCGCGGGCACCACATACACAAGTACATCGCGGGCGTCACATACCCAATTACACCGCGGGCATCATATACCCTAGTACACCGCGGGCATCACATACCCAACTACACCGCAGGCACCACATACCCAAGTACACCGCGGGCATCACATACCCTAGTACACTGCGGGCACCAAATACCCTAGTACACCGTGGGCATCACATACCCTAGTACACTGCGGGCACCAAATACCCTAGTACACCGTGGGCATCACATACCCTAGTACACCGCGGGCATCACATACCCTAGTACACCGCGGGCATTACATACCCAAGTACACCTCGGGCATCACATACCCAACTACACCGCGGGCACCACATACCCTAGTACACCGCGGGCATCACATACCCAACTACACCGCGGGCACCACATACCCAAGTACACCGCAGGCATCACATATCCTAGTACACTGCGGGCACCAAATACCCTAGTACCGCTGGCACCACATACCCAATGACACCGCGGGCATCACATACCCAACTACACCGCGGGCATCACATACCCAACTACACCGCGGGCACCACATACCCTAGTACACCGCGGGCACCACATACCCTAGTACACCGCGGGCATCACATACCCAACTACACCGCGGGCACCACATACCCAATTACACCGCGGCCATCACATTCCCAACTACACCGCGGGCACCACATACCCTAGTACACCGCGGGCACCACATCACATACCCAACTACATCGCGGGCGTCACATACCCTAGTACACTGCGGGCACCACATACCCTAGTACACCGCGGGCACCACATACCCAATTACACCGCGGGCATCATATACCCTAGTACACCGCGGGCATCACATACCCAACTACACCGCGGGCACCACATACCCAAGTACACCGCGGGCATCACATACCCTAGTACACTGCGGACACCAAATACCCTAGTACACCCTGGGCATCACATACCCTAGTACACTGCGGGCACCAAATACCCTAGTACACCGTGGGCATCACATACCCTAGTACACCGCGGGCATCACATACCCAACTACACCGCGGGCACTACATACCCAAGTCCCAAGTACACTTCGGGCATCACATACCCAACTACACCGCGGGCACCACATACCCAACTACACCGCGGGCATCACATACCCAACTACACCGCGGGCACCACATACCCTAGTACACCGCGGGCACCACATACCCAAGTACACCGCGGGCATCACATACCCTAGTACACTGCGGGCACCAAATACCCTAGTACACCGTGGGCATCACATACCCTAGTACACCGCGGGCATCACATACCCTAGTACACCGCAGGCATTACATACCCAAGTACACCTCGGGCATCACATACCCAACTACACCGCGGGACACCACATACCCAAGTACACCGTGGGCATCACATACCCTAGTACACCGCGGGCACCACATATTCAAGTACATCGCGGGCGTCACATACCCAATTACACCGCGGGTCATTATATACCCTAGTACACCGCGGGCATCACATACCCAACTACACCGCGGGCACCACATACCCAAGTACACCGCGGGCATCACATACCCTAGTACACTGCGGGCACCAAATACCCTAGTACACCGTGGGCATCACATACCCTAATACACCGCGGGCATTACATACCCTAGTACACCGCGGGCATAACATACCCAAGTACGCCTCGGGCATCACATACCCTAGTACACTGCGGGCACCAAATACCCTAGTACACCGTGGGCATCACATACCCTAGTACACCGCGGGCATCACATACCCTAGTACACCGCGGGCATTACATACCCAAGTACACCGCGGGCATCACATACCCTAGTACACCGCGGGCATTACATACCCAAGTACACCTCGGGCATCACATACCCAACTACACCGCGGGCACCACATACCCTAGTACACCGCGGGCATCACATACCCAACTACACCGCGGGCACCACATACCCAAGTACACCGCAGGCATCACATATCCTAGTACACTGCGGGCACCAAATACCCTAGTACCGCAGGCACCACATACCCAATGACACCGCGGGCATCACATACCCAACTACACCGCGGGCATCACATACCCAACTACACCGCGGGCACCACATACCCTAGTACACCGCGGGCACCACATACCCTAGTACACCGCGGGCACCACATACCCAATTACACCGTGGGCATCAACTTCAAACTTCAAACTTCAAACTTCAAAATCATTTATTCAATAAAATCACAAGGATCACTTTGAAACGTCTTACATACTAGATGATTCTAGGCGCCAGTTCGTCGCGACCAGTGTCTAGAAGAACTGGCAAGAAACTAGACCTGGATTCTAGCGTTTTTTTCATATGATCCTTCTTACAATTGTTTAACAAAGTTGGAGCTAGTTCGTCCCAAGCTTGCTTGTCTTCTAAATAGTCAGATATTTTATAATATGCTTTTGATAAGAGTTTTCGTTTTATTACGTTTTTGAACTTGCCAATCGGCAATTGACAAACATAGCTTGGGACTATGTTATAGAAGCGTACACATTGCCCTTTAAAAGATTTATTTACTTTGGTGAGCCTAGTAATGGGAACAGCGAGTTTATCCTTATTTCTTGTGTTAACATTATGATTGTCGCTTTTTTTAGGAAAAAGATTAATATTTTTTCGAACATACATTAAGTTTTCGTAAATGTACTGACAAGGCACTGTCATTATGTTTATTTCCTTAAATTTATTTCGTAGCGATTCTCTGGGACCCATGTTATAGATTGCACGAATAGCTCGCTTCTGCAACACAAATACGGTATTTACATCTGCAGCATTCCCCCACAACAAAATGCCATATGACATAATGCTATGAAAGTAGCTGAAATAAACTAGTCTAGCTGTGTCCACGTCTGTAAGGAAGCGGATCTTTTTGACTGCATATGCTGCAGAACTAAGCTTTTTCGATAATTTGTCTATGTGTGGGCCCCATTGAAGTTTATTATCTAAGGTTATTCCTAAAAACACTGTGGTGTCCACTAGATCTATGTTTACATCTTTAATTTTGACATTAGCTAGCGATTGTGTGACATTTGGTAAAACAAATCGTATACATTTAGTTTTTTTTTCGTTTAATAATAAGTTGTTTACATTGAACCAGTTTACAACTTTTGAGATTGTATTATTCACGTCGTCATAATTTGTTTGTCGTCGTTCCAATTTGAACAAAAGTGAAGTGTCATCTGCAAACAGTACAATCTCGTGATCATCTTTAACTACTCGTGGTAGATCATTGATGTAAACTAGAAACAAAAGCGGTCCTAGTATTGATCCTTGTGGTACACCCATTTTCACCACAGATCCCGGAGAACGTTTCCCATTTACGTCAACTCTTTGAATTCTGTTGCTTAAATAAGAAGACAGAAGTTCCAGAGCAACACCCCTAACACCATAGTGGTTTAGTTTCCTGACCAACGTTTCATGATGCACACAATCAAACGCCTTGGATAAGTCACAAAATATACCCAAGGCGTCATTTGATTGCTCCCAGTTTTCAAAAATATGTTTTATCAACTCAATGCCTGCGTCGGTCGTTGAGCGTCCCTTCGTAAACCCGAATTGTTTTGTGTCAAGTAAATTGTTATTTTCAAAATGTCTTTGTAATTGTAGAAGCATAAGTTTTTCAAAGATTTTACTAAATGTTGGTAGTACTGAAATCGGTCGAAAGTTAGTAGGGTCTGAACGGTTACCTGATTTGAATAGCGGTGTTATTTTACTATGTTTCATTAAGTCAGGAAACTCACCACAATCGATGCTTTGGTTAAATATAAAGGCCAAATCTTGAGCGATAAGGTCAATCACGGGTTTTACGACGGCAACGGAGACGCCCCAGAGGTCCGTGGTTTTTTTTACATTGATCATTTTAAAAGCTTTGACAATATCCTTTGCATGCACATAATCGAAGTTGAACAGTTTTTGAATTTTAGGTATATTTTCTATCAATAATGACTCCGCGATTATGTGGGAAGAGTTTAAGGATTTTGTAGTTGAGACAGGAATGTCAGTGAAAAATGTCTCGAATGCTTTGACCACATCAACATCCTGGTCAATGATGATGTCGTCAACCTTCAGTTTGGATATGGTGTTATGTTCTTTGACCCTCCCTGTCTCATTATTGATTATTTTCCACGTAGCTTTTATTTTATCATCACTAGTTTTAATTTTTGAACTTATATATTGAGACTTAGCAGTACGGCAAACACGTTTAAAAATTTTTGAGTAGTTTCTTATTTTTTCTTTAAACTCTTCACTAAAATTGTATTGCTTTTCACTATAAAGATTGTACAAGGTTTGTCTACTTTTGTGGATTCCCGCTGTTGCCCATTCACTGAACTTAATTCGATCAGAGACCATCATGGACTTGGATGTAAAAATAGTGTTAAATAAGTTATTAAACTCATTAAAAAAAAATTATAGGAAATGTTTGAATTATAATTGTTGTAGGATAGTGTAGGAAGCTTCGAAATGAGGTTTATTTTTAGTTTATCCAGACGACTTATGGTCATTGGTACAAAAGTAATTTTTTTTGTTACATTAGTTTTTGTTTTGGCTTCTATTTGAATAAGTTGTCCTAGATGGTCTGAAGGAATCTGACTAATTAGATTTTTGTTAATTATTTTTACATTTGTAAATATATTATCTAGGCATGTAGCCGAAGTGGCTGTAATTCTAGTTGGTTCTAAAAATACATTATCCAGGTCAAATGATTTGAAAAGAGTTAAAAGTCTTGTATTTAATGAGCCTGGTACAAGTAAATTAACATTAAAATCACCGCAAATTATTATCTCTTTTTTTGTGCTAGTTATTTTATACAAAATATCTTCCATTACTTTTTCAAAAATATCAAATGAGGCGGACGGTGGGCTGTAAGTGCTTAAAATAATGAACTGCTCCAACTCCACGCAAGCTACTTCAATGTGTCTTTCTACAGAGCGGTGGACAATGTCTTTGCGTTCTTTAAATGTTATTTGTTTATTTAATATTATTAGTGAACCACCTCGAATAAACCGTTCTCTGCAAAAAGCACTACCAACCTGGTGATCACTGAAACTAAACATAAGCTCATGACATTTCAGCCAGTTTTCTGTGACACAAATAATGTCAATGCTGTTCGAGGTCATGTACAGTTCCAGCTCTAGTTCTTTACCGCGCAAACCTTTGATGTTCTGATGCACCAAGCTGGTATATTTAAATTTACTAAGTTTTTTATATTTATTTAATTTGATACATTTAATTTTTGACTCAGATGATTTATTATTATTATTTAAATTATTTTCAAAATGATTATTTAATGGAACTATGCTAGATGATTTATTATTATTATTTAAATTATTTTCAAAATGATTATTTAATGGAACTATGCTAGAGGTTTTCTCTGTTGTCTTATGTTCTAATTTAAATGACTTGGGATAATTTCCATAGCCATGCTTTGCATGTCAGGACACTGTTCAATAGAAGCAGTATGTTTAGCCAAGTTCTTGGCTGTAATATTAAAATAATATGATAGCGAAACAGCTACTTGTCGTTTTAAATAATTAGAAAGGTAATATCTTCCTTTAGTCAAATAAAAAGGTTTACTAACTATATTGTTAGAGTCAATTAAATGTATTAAATTGTTATTGCATATTGTATGCAAGGTAATATTTAACTTATATCTAAGATTATTTTCTGCTTGTGGCAAGCTGTTGCTGTAGGGGAATGTAAACATCACAATTTTGTTTACCTCTAATGAGTATAAGCTTTCTACATATTTTATTAATTGAGCTTTATTTACATTACCCCTATTTCCAAGCCAAATTACTAAATTAGAATTTTGATTAAAAGTATATTTTGAAATTAAATCCATGATTTCATGCATGCTAGAATCAGGTAAGCAATTATTTATAAAAGAATGATTCATTCCTGAATTTAATATGTGACCCATATTTTTTCCAATTTCATCGCTGAACATTACAGTATTGGCACTATTATTATTTGACTTAACATACAGCTGAGAAGTGGACGAAGAAGTTGATGGGACAGTACTCACCGGTTCTGGACTTGAGGCGCACTGGCAGTCACACATGTGGTTAGCCACAAGCGAGTCGTACCGGTCCTTGTTGTTCTGTGATAATTTAAGCAATTCGTCCATAGCCAGAGAATACTCCCGCATCGCCTCCTGTGACCTCTCATAGCGACCAGTAATAGATCTCAAGGAATCCTCAACGCTGGCAAGTTCACATTGAAGCTGCTGTATGTCAGTCTCATAATGCAACTTTGTATTTTCTAGTTGCACAGTACTTAATTCAAGTTCCTCTAATAAATCTTTTTTTTCTATTTTGTTTTTAAGTTTATCAACTATGTATTTGTTATTTTTTAACTTATTTTTAGTCTTATTTATGTATTTGTTAATTTTAACATATTTTTTGGATTTTCTCCTACTCAGTGTATTTTTGGTGCATGCTGAGTCTACTCCCACCGAGTCATCATTTGTTAGGTCAATCATAATAGTGGGAGTATTACAGCCTGCAGCAGAAATTTGGCTGGTTTTCAGTGTGGCAGAGCATTGAGCGGCTTCTTCCAGTAGTGTGATTTGTAAGTGGGCATCACATAACTCTTTCTCAAGAAGGGATGTTCTCTTCAGGGCCTGTTCATACTCAATACCACACTGGTCGAACCCACAAATTATTATTTGTAACTTATCTCGTTCTTCTATAGCCTCAGTGTACTGTGTGTGCAGCACAGCCATCTCACTTTTTAATTTTTTATTACTATTTAATGTTTCCTCTAATACTTTTTCATTGTCTTCTCTTTCAAACACCAATTGGTCGCACAGAGCCTTAGTCGCCTTGAGTTCCTGTAAAGCCCGTTGGAGTTTGGACTCCTCCAGGCGAGACAGAGCTTTGCGAGTCATCATTGTATAATAGTTTATTACAATAATGTAATACAAGGTACTTAAAATGGAGCGGCGACTAAGGAAATGTAAACAAAACAATTGAGGTTAACAATTATAAGTTTGGAAATTATGTACTTACGTGCTATTCGATAGTTATATTGATGGGAAATTGTATTCCAGCTATAAAATAATCACATAAGTGGGCACAAACACTTCCAAACTGAGAAAAACAAGGTCACATTCAAATTTTAAGACAAAATTGCACTGGTTTTTGTTTAGCCAAATCACTGTAACAACACGATATTCACATAAGATAATCAATTGTACATGTATATTATTTTATTTTTATGCGATGAAATCGAAAAGGGCTACATAAATACGCGTAAAAGTAATTAAAATATTAATTCAAGAATGGAGCAATTTGTAACAGCTGTTTGCCCTAGGGTTGCCACAAGCGAAAAAACATCACATACCCTAGTACACCGCGGGCATCACATACCCTAGTACACCGCGGGCATTACATACCCAAGTACACCTCGGGCATCACATACCCAACTACACCGCGGGCACCACATACCCTAGTACACCGCGGGCATCACATACCCAACTACACCGCGGGCACCACATACCCAAGTACACCGCAGGCATCACATATCCTAGTACACTGCGGGCACCAAATACCCTAGTACCGCTGGCACCACATACCCAATGACACCGCGGGCATCACATACCCAACTACACCGCGGGCATCACATACCCAACTACACCGCGGGCACCACATACCCTAGTACACCGCGGGCACCACATACCCTAGTACACCGCGGGCATCACATACCCAACTACACCGCGGGCACCACATACCCAATTACACCGCGGCCATCACATTCCCAACTACACCGCGGGCACCACATACCCTAGTACACCGCGGGCACCACATCACATACCCAACTACATCGCGGGCGTCACATACCCTAGTACACTGCGGGCACCACATACCCTAGTACACCGCGGGCACCACATACCCAATTACACCGCGGGCATCATATACCCTAGTACACCGCGGGCATCACATACCCAACTACACCGCGGGCACCACATACCCTAGTACACCGCGGGCACCACATACCCAAGTACACCGCGGGCACCACATACCCAAGTACACCGCGGGCATCACATACCCAAGTACACCGCGGGCATCACATACCCAAGTACACCGCGGGCACCACATACCCTAGTACACCACGGGCAACACATACCCAACTACACCGCGGGCACCACATACCCAAGTATACCGCGGGCATTACATACCCAAGTACACCGCGGGCATCACATACCCAACTACACTGCGGGCACCACATACCCTAGTACACCGCGGGCAACAAATACCCAACTACACCGCGGGCACCACATACCCAAGTACACCGAGGGCATCACATACCCAACTACACCGCGGGCACCACATACCCTAGTACACCGCGGGCATCACATACCCTAGTACACCGCGGGCATCACATACCCAAGTACACCGTGGGCATCAGATACCCAACTACACTGCGGGCACCACATAGCCTAGTACACCGCAGGCATCACATACCCAACTACACCGCAGGCACCACATACCCTTGCACACCGCGGGCATCACATACCCAACTACACCGCGGGCATCACATACCTAAGTACACCGCGGGCACCACATACCCGCGGGCACCACATTTCCTAGTTCACCGCGGGCATCACATACCCAACTACACCGCGGGCACCACATACCCTAGTACACCGCGGGCACCACATACCCTAGTACACCGCGGGCATCACATACCTAACTACACCGCGGGCACCACATACCCAAGTATACCGCAAGCACCACATACCCTAGTACACCGCGGGCAACAAATACCCTACTACACCGCGGGCACCACATACCCAAGAACACCGCAAGCACCACATGCCCTAGTACACCGCGGGCATCACATACCCAACTACACCGCGGGCACCACATACCCAAGTCCCAAGTACACCGCGGGCACCACATACCCAAGTACACTTCGGGCATCACATACCCAACTACACCGCGGGCACCACATACCCAACTACACCGCGGGCATCACATACCCAACTACACCGCGGGCACCACATACCCTAGTACACCGCGGGCATCACATACCCAACTTCACTGCGGGCATCACATACCCAACTACACCGCGGGACACCACATACCCAAGTACACCGTAGGCATCACATACCCTAGTACAGCGCGGGCACCACATACCCTAGAACACCGCGGGCATCACTTACCCAACTACTTCGCGGGCACCACATACCCAAGTATACCGCGGGCATTACATACCCAAGTAAACCTCGGGCATCACATACCCAACTACACCGCGGGCACCACATACCCAAGTACACCGCGGGCATCACATATCCTAGTACACTGCGGGCACCAAATACCGTAGTACCGCGGGCACCACATACCTAATGACACCGCGGGCATCACATACCCAACTACACCGCGGGCATCACATACCCAACTACACTGCGGGCACCACATACCCTAGTACACCGCGGGCAACAAATACCCAACTACACCGCGGGCACCACATACCCAAGTACACCGCGGGCATCACATACCCAACTACACCGCGGGCACCACATACCCTAGTACACCGCGGGCATCACATACCCTAGTACACCGCGGGCATCACATATCCAAGTACACCGTGGGCATCAGATACCCAACTACACTGCGGGCATCACATAGCCTAGTACACCGCAGGCATCACATACCCAACTACACCGCAGGCACCACATACCCTTGCACACCGCGGGCATCACATACCCAACTACACCGCGGGCATCACATACCTAAGTACACCGCGGGCACCACATACCCGCGGGCACCACATTTCCTAGTTCACCGCGGGCATCACATACCCAACTACACCGCGGGCACCACATACCCTAGTACACCGCGGGCACCACATACCCTAGTACACCGCGGGCATCACATACCTAACTACACCGCGGGCACCACATACCCAAGTATACCGCAAGCACCACATACCCTAGTACACCGCGGGCAACAAATACCCAACTACACCGCGGGCACCACATACCCAAGAACACCGCAAGCACCACATGCCCTAGTACACCGCGGGCATCACATACCCAACTACACCGCGGGCACCACATACCCAAGTCCCAAGTACACCGCGGGCACCACATACCCAAGTACACTTCGGGCATCACATACCCAACTACACCGCGGGCACCACATACCCAACTACACCGCGGGCATCACATACCCAACTACACCGCGGGCACCACATACCCTAGTACACCGCGGGCATCACATACCCAACTTCACTGCGGGCATCACATACCCAACTACACCGCGGGACACCACATACCCAAGTACACCGTAGGCATCACATACCCTAGTACAGCGCGGGCACCACATACCCTAGAACACCGCGGGCATCACTTACCCAACTACTTCGCGGGCACCACATACCCAAGTATACCGCGGGCATTACATACCCAAGTAAACCTCGGGCATCACATACCCAACTACACCGCGGGCACCACATACCCAAGTACACCGCGGGCATCACATATCCTAGTACACTGCGGGCACCAAATACCGTAGTACCGCGGGCACCACATACCTAATGACACCGCGGGCATCACATACCCAACTACACCGCGGGCATCACATACCCAACTACACCGCGGGACACCACATACCCAAGTACACCGTGGGCATCACATACCCTAGTACACCGCGGGCACCACATACCCAAGTACACCTCAAGCATCACATACCCAACTACACCGCGGGCACCACATACCCAAGTACACCGCGGGCATCACATACCCTAGTACACTGCGGGCACCAAATACCCTAGTACACCGTGGGCATCACATAACCTAGTACACCGCGGGCATCACATACCCTAGTACACCGCGGGCATTACATACCCAAGTACACCTCGGGCATCACATACCCAACTACACCGCGGGCACCACATACCCTAGTACACCGCGGGCATCACATACCCAACTACACCGCAGGCACCACATACCCAAGTACACCGCGGGCATCACATATCCTAGTACACTGCGGGCACCAAATACCCTAGTACCGCGGGCACCACATACCCAATGACACCGCGGGCATCACATACCCAACTAAACCGCGGGCATCACATACCCAACTACACCGCGGGACACCACATACCCAAGTACACCGTGGGCATCACATGCCCAAGTACACCGCGGGCACCACAAACCCTAGTACACCATGGGCAACACATACCCAACTACACCGCGGGCACCACATACCCAAGTATACCGCGGGCATTACATACCCAAGTACACCGCGGGCATCACATACCCAACTACACTGCGGGCACCACATACCCAAGTACACCGCGGGCAACAAATACCCAACTACACCGCGGGCACCACATACCCAAGTACACCGCGGGCATCACATACCCAACTACACCGCGGGCACCACATACCCTAGTACACCGCGGGCATCACATACCCTAGTACACCGCGGGCATCACATACCCAACTACACCGCGGGCACCACATATCCAAGTATACCGCGGGCACCACATACCCTAGTACACCGCGGGCAACAAATACCCAACCACACCGTGGGCACCACATACCCAAGTACACCGCGGGCATCACATACCCAAGTACACCGCGGGCATCACATACCCAAGTACACCGCGGGCACCACATACCCTAGTACACCACGGGCAACACATACCCAACTACACCGCGGGCACCACATACCCTAGTATACCGCAAGCACCACATACCCTAGAACACCGCGGGTACCACATACCCTAGTACATCGCGGGCATCACATACCCAACTACACCGCGGGCATCACATACCCAACTACACCGCGGGACACCACATACCCAAATACACCTCGGGCATCACTTACCCAACCACACCACGGGCACCACATACCCTAGTAGACCTCGGGCATCACATACCCAACTACACCGCGGGCACCACATACCATAGTACACCGCGGGCATCACATACCCAACTACACCGCGGGCATCACATACCCAACTACACCGCGGGCACCACATACCCTAGTACACCGCGGGCACCACATACCCTAGTACACCGCGGGCACCACATACCCAATTACACCGCGGCCATCAAATTCCCAACTACATCGCGGGCACAACATACCCTAGTACACCGCGGGCACCACATACCCGACTACACCGCGGGCACCACATACCCAAGTACACCGCGGGCACCACATACCCTAGTACACCGCGGGCACCACATACCCAATGACACCGCGGGCATCACATACCCAACTACACCGCGGGCATCACATACCCAACTACACCGCGGGACACCTCATACCCAAGTACACCGTGGGCATCACATACCCTAGTACACCGCGGGCACCACATACCTAAGTACATCGCGGGCGTCACATACCCAATAACACCGCGGGCATCACATACCCTAGTACACCGCGGGCATAACATACCCAAGTACACCTCGGGCATCACTTACCCAACCACACCACGGGCACCACATACCCTAGTAGACCTCGGGCATCACAAACCCAACTACACCGCGGGCACCACATACCATAGTACACCGCGGGCATCACATACCCAACTACACCGCGGGCACCACATACCGAAGTACACCGCGGGCATCACATATCCTAGTACACTGCGGGCACCAAATACCCTAGTACCGCTGGCACCACATACCCAATGACACCGCGGGCATCACAAACCCAACTACACCGCGGGCATCACATACCCAACTACACCGCGGGCACCACATACCCTAGTACACCGCGGGCACCACATACCCTAGTACACCGCGGGCACCACATACCCAATTACACCGCGGCCATCACATTCCCAACTACATCGCGGGCACAACATACCCTAGTACACCGCGGGCACCACATACCCAAATACACCGCGGGCATCACATACCCTAGTACACTGCGGGCACCACATACCCTAGTACACCGCGGGCACCACATACCCTAGTACAGCGCGGGCACCACATACCCTAGTACACCGCGGGCATCACATACCCAACTACACCGCGGGCACCACATACCCAAGTATACCGCGGGCACCACATACCCTAGTACACCGCGGGCAACAAATACCCAACCACACCGCGGGCACCACATACCCAAGTACACCGCAGGCATCACATACCCTAGTACACCGCGGGCATCACATACCTTAGTACACCGCGGGCACCACATACCCAATTACACCGCGGGCATCACATACCCAACTGCACCGCGGGCATCACATACCCAACTACACCGCGGGACACCACATACCCAAGTACACCGTGGGCATCACATACCCTAGTACACCGCGGGCACCACATACCCAACTACACCGCAGGCACCACATACCCAAGTATACCGCGGGCACCACATACCCAAGTACACCTCGGGCATCACATACACAACTACACCGCGGGCATCACATACCATCCTACACCGCGGGACACCACATACCCAAGTACACCGCGGGCATCATATATCCTAGTACACCGCGGGCATCACATACCCAACTACACCGCGGGCACCACATACCCAAGTACACCGCGGGCACCACATACCCAACTACACCGCGGGCACCACATACCCAAGTATACCGCGGGCATCACATACCCAAGTACACCGCGGGCACCACATGCCCTAGTACACCGCGGGCACCACATACCCAATGACACCGCGGGCATCACATACCCAACTACACCGCGGGCATCACATACCCAACTACACCGCGGGACACCACATACCCAAGTACACCGTGGGCATCACATACCCTAGTACACCGCGGGTACCACATACCTAAGTACATCGCGGGCGTCACATACCCAATAACACCGCGGGCATCACATACCCTAGTACACCGCGGGCATAACATACCCAAGTACACCTCGGGCATCACTTACCCAACCACACCACGGGCACCACATACCCTAGTACACCTCGGGCATCACATACCCAACTACACCGCGGGCACCACATACCATAGTACACCGCGGGCATCACATACCCAACTACACCGCGGGCACCACATACCGAAGTACACCGCGGGCATCACATATCCTAGTACACTGCGGGCACCAAATACCCTAGTACCGCTGGCACCACATACCCAATGACACCGCGGGCATCACATACCCAACTACACCGCGGGCATCACATACCCAACTACACCGCGGGCACCACATACCCTAGTACACCGCGGGCACCACATACCCTAGTACACCGCGGGCACCACATACCCAATTACACCGCGGCCATCACATTCCCAACTACATCGCGGGCACAACATACCCTAGTACACCGCGGGCACCACATACCCAACTACACCGCGGGCATCACATACCCTAGTACACTGCGGGCACCACATACCCTAGTACACCGCGGGCACCACATACCCTAGAACAGCGCGGGCACCACATACCCTAGTACACCGCGGGCATCACATACCCAACTACACCGCGGGCACCACATACCCAAGTACACCGCGGGCACCACATACCCTAGTATACCGCGGGCATTACATACCCAAGTAAACCTCGGGCATCACATACCCAACTACACCGCAGGCACCACATACCCTAGTACACCGCGGGCATCACATACCCAACTACACCGCGGGCACCACATACCCAAGTATACCGCGGGCATCACATACCCAAACTACACCGCGGGCACCACATACCCAAGTACACCGCGGGCACCACATACCCTAGTACACCGCGGGCATCACATACCCAACTACACCTTGGGCATCACATATCCAACTACACCGCGGGCATCACATACCCAACTACACCGCGGGACACCACATACCCAACTACACCGCGGGCACCACATACCCAAGTATACCGCGGGCACCACATACCCTAGTACACCGCGGGCAACAAATACCCTAGTACACCGCGGGCACCACATACCCAATTACACCGCGGCCATCACATTCCCAACTACATCGCGGGCACAACATACCCTAGTACACCGCGGGCACCACATACCCAACTACACCGCGGGCATCACATACCCTAGTACACTGCGGGCACCACATACCCTAGTACACCGCGGGCACCACATACCCTAGAACAGCGCGGGCACCACATACCCTAGTACACCGCGGGCATCACATACCCAACTACACCGCGGGCACCACATACCCAAGTACACCGCGGGCACCACATACCCTAGTATACCGCGGGCATTACATACCCAAGTAAACCTCGGGCATCACATACCCAACTACACCGCAGGCACCACATACCCTAGTACACCGCGGGCATCACATACCCAACTACACCGCGGGCACCACATACCCAAGTATACCGCGGGCATCACATACCCAAACTACACCGCGGGCACCACATACCCAAGTACACCGCGGGCACCACATACCCTAGTACACCGCGGGCATCACATACCCAACTACACCTTGGGCATCACATATCCAACTACACCGCGGGCATCACATACCCAACTACACCGCGGGACACCACATACCCAACTACACCGCGGGCACCACATACCCAAGTATACCGCGGGCACCACATACCCTAGTACACCGCGGGCAACAAATACCCAACTACACCGCGGGCACCACATACCCAAGTATACCGCGGGCACCACATACCCTAGTACACCGCGGGCATCACATACCCAACTACACCGCGGGCACCACATACCCAACTACACCGCGGGCACCACATACCCTAGTACACCACGGGCAACAAATACCCAACCACACCGCGGGCACCACATACCCTAGTACACCGCAGGCATCACATACCCTAGTACACCGCGGGCATCACATACCTTAGTACACCGCGGGCACCACACACCCTAGTATACCGCGGGCAATACATACCCAAGTAAACCTCGGGCATCACATACCCAACTACACCGCAGGCACCACATACCCTAGTACACCGCGGGCATCACAAACCCAACTACACCGCGGGCACCACATACCCAAGTATACCGCGGGCATCACATACCCAACTACACCGCGGGCACCACATACCCTAGTACACCGCGGGCATCACATACCCAACTACACCGCGGGCATCACATACCCAACTACACCGCGGGCATCACATACCCAACTACACCGCGGGACACCACATACCCTAGTACACCGCGGGCACCACATACCCAATTACACCGCGGGCATCACATACCCAACTACACCGCGGGACACCACATACCCAAGTACACCGTGGGCATCACATACCCTAGTACACCGCGGGCACCACATACCCAAGTACATCGCGGGCGTCACATACCCAATAACACCGCGGGCATCATATACCCTAGTACACCGCGGGCATCACATACCCAACTACACCGCGGGCACCACATACCCAAGTACACCGCGGGCGTCACATACCCTAGTACACTGCGGGCACCAAATACCCTAGTACACCGCGGGCATCACATACCCAACTACACCGCGGGCACCACATACCCAAGTCCCAAGTACACCGCGGGCACCACATACCCAAGTACACCTCGGGCATCACATACCCAAGTCCCAAGTACACCGCGGGCACCACATACCCAAGTACACCTCAAGCATCACATACCCAACTACACCGCGGGCACCACATACCCTAGTACACCGCGGGCATCACATACCTTTGTACACCGCGGGCACCACATACCCAACTACACCGCGGGCATCACATACCCAAGTCCACCGCGGGCACCACATACCCTAGTACACTGCGGGCATCACATACCCAACTACACCTCGGGCATCACATACCCAACTACACCGCGGGCGTCACATACCCAATAACACCGCGGGCATCATATACCCTAGTACACCGCGGGCATCACATACCCAACTACACCGCGGGCACCACATACCCAAGTACACCGCGGGCGTCACATACCCTAGTACACTGCGGGCACCAAATACCCTAGTACACCGCGGGCATCACATACCCAACTACACCGCGGGCACCACATACCCAAGTCCCAAGTACACCGCGGGCACCACATACCCAAGTACACCTCGGGCATCACATACCCAAGTCCCAAGTACACCGCGGGCACCACATACCCAAGTACACCTCAAGCATCACATACCCAACTACACCGCGGGCACCACATACCCTAGTACACCGCGGGCATCACATACCTTTGTACACCGCGGGCACCACATACCCAACTACACCGCGGGCATCACATACCCAAGTCCACCGCGGGCACCACATACCCTAGTACACTGCGGGCATCACATACCCAACTACACCTCGGGCATCACATACCCAACTACACC
Organism: Ecliptopera silaceata; assembly: GCA_932527185.1. Classification (NCBI taxonomy): domain Eukaryota; kingdom Metazoa; phylum Arthropoda; class Insecta; order Lepidoptera; family Geometridae; genus Ecliptopera; species Ecliptopera silaceata. Next base: position 3,026,294 of record OW052210.1, read on the forward strand.
GCGGACACCACATACGCAAGTACACCGCGGGCATCACATACCCAAGTACACCGCGGGCATCACATACCCAACTACACCGCGGGCATCACATAACCAACTACACCGCGGGCACCACATACCCAAGTATACCGCGGGCACCACATACCCTAGTACACCGCGGGCAACAAATACCCAACCACACCGCGGGCACCACATACCCAAGTACACCGCGGGCATCACATACCCAAGTACACCGCGGGCATCACATACCCAAGTACACCGCGGGCACCACATACCCTAGTACACCACGGGCAACACATACCCAACTACACCGCGGGCACCACATACCCAAGTATACCGCGGGCATTACATACCCAAGTACACCGCGGGCATCACATACCCAACTACACTGCGGGCACCACATACCCTAGTACACCGCGGGCAACAAATACCCAACTACACCGCGGGCACCACATACCCAAGTACACCGCGGGCATCACATACCCAACTACACCGCGGGCACCACATACCCTAGTACACCGCGGGCATCACATACCCTAGTACACCGCGGGCATCACATACCCAAGTACACCGTGGGCATCAGATACCCAACTACACTGCGGGCATCACATAGCCTAGTACACCGCAGGCATCACATACCCAACTACACCGCAGGCACCACATACCCTTGCACACCGCGGGCATCACATACCCAACTACACCGCGGGCATCACATACCTAAGTACACCGCGGGCATCACATACCCTAGTACACTGCGGGCACCAAATACCCAAGTACACCGTGGGCATCACATATCCTAGTGCACCGCGGGCACCACATACCCAACTACACCGCGGGCACTACATACCCAAGTCCCAAGTACACCGCGGGCACCACATACCCAAGTACACTTCGGGCATCACATACCCAACTACACCGCGGGCACCACATACCCAACTACACCGCGGGCATCACATACCCAACTACACCGCGGGCACCACATACCCTAGTACACCGCGGGCACCACATACCCAAGTACACCGCGGGCACCACATACCCAAGTACACCGCGGGCATCACATACCCAAGTACACCGCGGGCATCACATACCCTAGTACACTGCGGGCACCAAATACCCTAGTACACCGTGGGCATCACATAACCTAGTACACCGCGGGCATCACATACCCTAGTACACCGCGGGCATTACATACCCAAGTACACCTCGGGCATCACATACCCAACTACACCGCGGGCACCACATACCCTAGTACACCGCGGGCATCACATACCCAACTACACCGCAGGCACCACATACCCAAGTACACCGCGGGCATCACATATCCTAGTACACTGCGGGCACCAAATACCCTAGTACCGCGGGCACCACATACCCAATGACACCGCGGGCATCACATACCCAACTAAACCGCGGGCATCACATACCCAACTACACCGCGGGACACCACATACCCAAGTACACCGTGGGCATCACATGCCCAAGTACACCGCGGGCATCACAAACCCTAGTACACCATGGGCAACACATACCCAACTACACCGCGGGCACCACATACCCAAGTATACCGCGGGCATTACATACCCAAGTACACCGCGGGCATCACATACCCAACTACACTGCGGGCACCACATACCCAAGTACACCGCGGGCAACAAATACCCAACTACACCGCGGGCACCACATACCCAAGTACACCGCGGGCATCACATACCCAACTACACCGCGGGCACCACATACCCTAGTACACCGCGGGCATCACATACCCTAGTACACCGCGGGCATCACATACCCAACTACACCGCGGGCACCACATATCCAAGTATACCGCGGGCACCACATACCCTAGTACACCGCGGGCAACAAATACCCAACCACACCGTGGGCACCACATACCCAAGTACACCGCGGGCATCACATACCCAAGTACACCGCGGGCATCACATATCCAAGTACACCGCGGGCACCACATACCCTAGTACACCACGGGCAACACATACCCAACTACACCGCGGGCACCACATACCCTAGTATACCGCAAGCACCACATACCCTAGAACACCGCGGGTACCACATACCCTAGTACATCGCGGGCATCACATACCCAACTACACCGCGGGCATCACATACCCAACTACACCGCGGGACACCACATACCCAAATACACCTCGGGCATCACTTACCCAACCACACCACGGGCACCACATACCCTAGTAGACCTCGGGCATCACATACCCAACTACACCGCGGGCACCACATACCATAGTACACCGCGGGCATCACATACCCAACTACACCGCGGGCATCACATACCCAACTACACCGCGGGCACCACATACCCTAGTACACCGCGGGCACCACATACCCTAGTACACCGCGGGCACCACATACCCAATTACACCGCGGCCATCAAATTCCCAACTACATCGCGGGCACAACATACCCTAGTACACCGCGGGCACCACATACCCGACTACACCGCGGGCACCACATACCCAAGTACACCGCGGGCACCACATACCCTAGTACACCGCGGGCACCACATACCCAATGACACCGCGGGCATCACATACCCAACTACACCGCGGGCATCACATACCCAACTACACCGCGGGACACCACATACCCAAGTACACCGTGGGCATCACATACCCTAGTACACCGCGGGCACCACATACCTAAGTACATCGCGGGCGTCACATACCCAATAACACCGCGGGCATCACATACCCTAGTACACCGCGGGCATAACATACCCAAGTACACCTCGGGCATCACTTACCCAACCACACCACGGGCACCACATACCCTAGTAGACCTCGGGCATCACAAACCCAACTACACCGCGGGCACCACATACCATAGTACACCGCGGGCATCACATACCCAACTACACCGCGGGCACCACATACCGAAGTACACCGCGGGCATCACATATCCTAGTACACTGCGGGCACCAAATACCCTAGTACCGCTGGCACCACATACCCAATGACACCGCGGGCATCACAAACCCAACTACACCGCGGGCATCACATACCCAACTACACCGCGGGCACCACATACCCTAGTACACCGCGGGCACCACATACCCTAGTACACCGCGGGCACCACATACCCAATTACACCGCGGCCATCACATTCCCAACTACATCGCGGGCACAACATACCCTAGTACACCGCGGGCACCACATACCCAAATACACCGCGGGCATCACATACCCTAGTACACTGCGGGCACCACATACCCTAGTACACCGCGGGCACCACATACCCTAGTACAGCGCGGGCACCACATACCCTAGTACACCGCGGGCATCACATACCCAACTACACCGCGGGCACCACATACCCAAGTATACCGCGGGCACCACATACCCTAGTACACCGCGGGCAACAAATACCCAACCACACCGCGGGCACCACATACCCAAGTACACCGCAGGCATCACATACCCTAGTACACCGCGGGCATCACATACCTTAGTACACCGCGGGCACCACATACCCAATTACACCGCGGGCATCACATACCCAACTGCACCGCGGGCATCACATACCCAACTACACCGCGGGACACCACATACCCAAGTACACCGTGGGCATCACATACCCTAGTACACCGCGGGCACCACATACCCAACTACACCGCAGGCACCACATACCCAAGTATACCGCGGGCACCACATACCCAAGTACACCTCGGGCATCACATACCCAACTACACCGCGGGCATCACATACCATCCTACACCGCGGGACACCACATACCCAAGTACACCGCGGGCATCATATATCCTAGTACACCGCGGGCATCACATACCCAACTACACCGCGGGCACCACATACCCAAGTACACCGCGGGCACCACATACCCAACTACACCGCGGGCACCACATACCCAAGTATACCGCGGGCATCACATACCCAAGTACACCGCGGGCACCACATGCCCTAGTACACCGCGGGCACCACATACCCAATGACACCGCGGGCATCACATACCCAACTACACCGCGGGCATCACATACCCAACTACACCGCGGGACACCACATACCCAAGTACACCGTGGGCATCACATACCCTAGTACACCGCGGGTACCACATACCTAAGTACATCGCGGGCGTCACATACCCAATAACACCGCGGGCATCACATACCCTAGTACACCGCGGGCATAACATACCCAAGTACACCTCGGGCATCACTTACCCAACCACACCACGGGCACCACATACCCTAGTACACCTCGGGCATCACATACCCAACTACACCGCGGGCACCACATACCATAGTACACCGCGGGCATCACATACCCAACTACACCGCGGGCACCACATACCGAAGTACACCGCGGGCATCACATATCCTAGTACACTGCGGGCACCAAATACCCTAGTACCGCTGGCACCACATACCCAATGACACCGCGGGCATCACATACCCAACTACACCGCGGGCATCACATACCCAACTACACCGCGGGCACCACATACCCTAGTACACCGCGGGCACCACATACCCTAGTACACCGCGGGCACCACATACCCAATTACACCGCGGCCATCACATTCCCAACTACATCGCGGGCACCACATACCCTAGTACACCGCGGGCACCACATACCCAACTACACCGCGGGCATCACATACCCTAGTACACTGCGGGCACCACATACCCTAGTACACCGCGGGCACCACATACCCTAGAACAGCGCGGGCACCACATACCCTAGTACACCGCGGGCATCACATACCCAACTACACCGCGGGCACCACATACCCAAGTACACCGCGGGCACCACATACCCTAGTATACCGCGGGCATTACATACCCAAGTAAACCTCGGGCATCACATACCCAACTACACCGCAGGCACCACATACCCTAGTACACCGCGGGCATCACATACCCAACTACACCGCGGGCACCACATACCCAAGTATACCGCGGGCATCACATACCCAAACTACACCGCGGGCACCACATACCCAAGTACACCGCGGGCACCACATACCCTAGTACACCGCGGGCATCACATACCCAACTACACCTTGGGCATCACATATCCAACTACACCGCGGGCATCACATACCCAACTACACCGCGGGACACCACATACCCAACTACACCGCGGGCACCACATACCCAAGTACACCGCGGGCACCACATACCCTAGTACACCGCGGGCAACAAATACCCTAGTACACCGCGGGCACCACATACCCAATTACACCGCGGCCATCACATTCCCAACTACATCGCGGGCACAACATACCCTAGTACACCGCGGGCACCACATACCCAACTACACCGCGGGCATCACATACCCTAGTACACCGCGGGCACCACATACCCTAGTACACCGCGGGCACCACATACCCTAGAACAGCGCGGGCACCACATACCCTAGTACACCGCGGGCATCACATACCCAACTACACCGCGGGCACCACATACCCAAGTACACCGCGGGCACCACATACCCTAGTATACCGCGGGCATTACATACCCAAGTAAACCTCGGGCATCACATACCCAACTACACCGCAGGCACCACATACCCTAGTACACCGCGGGCATCACATACCCAACTACACCGCGGGCACCACATACCCAAGTATACCGCGGGCATCACATACCCAAACTACACCGCGGGCACCACATACCCAAGTACACCGCGGGCACCACATACCCTAGTACACCGCGGGCATCACATACCCAACTACACCTTGGGCATCACATATCCAACTACACCGCGGGCATCACATACCCAACTACACCGCGGGACACCACATACCCAACTACACCGCGGGCACCACATACCCAAGTATACCGCGGGCACCACATACCCTAGTACACCGCGGGCAACAAATACCCAACTACACCGCGGGCACCACATACCCAAGTATACCGCGGGCACCACATACCCTAGTACACCGCGGGCATCACATACCCAACTACACCGCGGGCACCACATACCCAACTACACCGCGGGCACCACATACCCTAGTACACCACGGGCAACAAATACCCAACCACACTGCGGGCACCACATACCCTAGTACACCGCAGGCATCACATACCCTAGTACACCGCGGGCATCACATACCTTAGTACACCGCGGGCACCACATACCCTAGTATACCGCGGGCATGACATACCCAAGTAAACCTCGGGCATCACATACCCAACTACACCGCAGGCACCACATACCCTAGTACACCGCGGGCATCACAAACCCAACTACACCGCGGGCACCACATACCCAAGTATACCGCGGGCATCACATACCCAACTACACCGCGGGCACCACATACCCTAGTACACCGCGGGCATCACATACCCAACTACACCGCGGGCATCACATACCCAACTACACCGCGGGCATCACATACCCAACTACACCGCGGGACACCACATACCCTAGTACACCGCGGGCACCACATACCCAATTACACCGCGGGCATCACATACCCAACTACACCGCGGGACACCACATACCCAAGTACACCGTGGGCATCACATACCCTAGTACACCGCGGGCACCACATACCCAAGTACATCGCGGGCGTCACATACCCAATAACACCGCGGGCATCATATACCCTAGTACACCGCGGGCATCACATACCCAACTACACCGCGGGCACCACATACCCAAGTACACCGCGGGCGTCACATACCCTAGTACACTGTGGGCACCAAATACCCTAGTACACCGCGGGCATCACATACCCAACTACACCGCGGGCACCACATACCCAAGTCCCAAGTTCACCGCGGGCACCACATACCCAAGTACACCTCGGGCATCACATACCCAAGTCCCAAGTACACCGCGGGCACCACATACCCAAGTACACCTCAAGCATCACATACCCAACTACACCGCGGGCACCACATACCCTAGTACACCGCGGGCATCACATACCTTTGTACACCGCGGGCACCACATACCCAACTACACCGCGGGCATCACATACCCAAGTCCACCGCGGGCACCACATACCCTAGTACACTGCGGGCATCACATACCCAACTACACCTCGGGCATCACATACCCAACTACACCGCGGACACCACATACGCAAGTACACCGCGGGCATCACATACCCAAGTACACCGCGGGCATCACATACCCAACTACACCGCGGGCATCACATACCCAACTACACCGCGGGCACCACATACCCAAGTATACCGCGGGCACCACATACCCTAGTACACCGCGGGCAACAAATACCCAACCACACCTCGGGCACCACATACCCAAGTACACCGCGGGCATCACATACCCAAGTACACCGCGGGCATCACATACCCAAGTACACCGCGGGCACCACATACCCTAGTACACCACGGGCAACACATACCCAACTACACCGCGGGCACCACATACCCAAGTATACCGCGGGCATTACATACCCAAGTACACCGCGGGCATCACATACCCAACTACACTGCGGGCACCACATACCCTAGTACACCGCGGGCAACAAATACCCAACTACACCGCGGGCACCACATACCGAAGTACACCGCGGGCATCACATACCCAACTACACCGCGGGCACCACATACCCTAGTACACCGCGGGCATCACATACCCTAGTACACCGCGGGCATCACATACCCAAGTACACCGTGGGCATCAGATACCCAACTACACTGCGGGCATCACATAGCCTAGTACACCGCAGGCATCACATACCCAACTACACCGCAGGCACCACATACCCTTGCACACCGCGGGCATCACATACCCAACTACACCGCGGGCATCACATACCTAAGTACACCGCGGGCATCACATACCCTAGTACACTGCGGGCACCAAATACCCAAGTACACCGTGGGCATCACATATCCTAGTGCACCGCGGGCACCACATACCCAACTACACCGCGGGCACTACATACCCAAGTCCCAAGTACACCGCGGGCACCACATACCCAAGTACACTTCGGGCATCACATACCCAACTACACCGCGGGCACCACATACCCAACTACACCGCGGGCATCACATACCCAACTACACCGCGGGCACCACATACCCTAGTACACCGCGGGCACCACATACCCAAGTACACCGCGGGCACCACATACCCAAGTACACCGCGGGCATCACATACCCAAGTACACCGCGGGCATCACATACCCAAGTACACCGCGGGCACCACATACCCTAGTACACCACGGGCAACACATACCCAACTACACCGCGGGCACCACATACCCAAGTATACCGCGGGCATTACATACCCAAGTACACCGCGGGCATCACATACCCAACTACACTGCGGGCACCACATACCCTAGTACACCGCGGGCAACAAATACCCAACTACACCGCGGGCACCACATACCCAAGTACACCGCGGGCATCACATACCCAACTACACCGCGGGCACCACATACCCTAGTACACCGCGGGCATCACATACCCTAGTACACCGCGGGCATCACATACCCAAGTACACCGTGGGCATCAGATACCCAACTACACTGCGGGCATCACATAGCCTAGTACACCGCAGGCATCACATACCCAACTACACCGCAGGCACCACATACCCTTGCACACCGCGGGCATCACATACCCAACTACACCGCGGGCATCACATACCTAAGTACACCGCGGGCACCACATACCCGCGGGCACCACATTTCCTAGTTCACCGCGGGCATCACATACCCAACTACACCGCGGGCACCACATACCCTAGTACACCGCGGGCACCACATACCCTAGTACACCGCGGGCATCACATACCTAACTACACCGCGGGCACCACATACCCAAGTATACCGCAAGCACCACATACCCTAGTACACCGCGGGCAACAAATACCCAACTACACCGCGGGCACCACATACCCAAGAACACCGCAAGCACCACATGCCCTAGTACACCGCGGGCATCACATACCCAACTACACCGCGGGCACCACATACCCAAGTCCCAAGTACACCGCGGGCACCACATACCCAAGTACACTTCGGGCATCACATACCCAACTACACCGCGGGCACCACATACCCAACTACACCGCGGGCACCACATACCCTAGTACACCGCGGGCAACAAATACCCAACTACACCGCGGGCACCACATACCCAAGTACACCGCGGGCATCACATACCCAAGTACACCGCGGGCATCACATACCCAACTACACTGCGGGCACCACATACCTTAGTACACCGCGGGCACCACATACCCTAGTACACCGCAGGCATCACATACCCAACTACACCGCGGGCACCACATACCCTAGTACACCGCGGGCATCACATACCCAACTACACCGCGGGCACCACATACCCAAGTACACCGCGGGCATCACATACCCTAGTACACTGCGGGCACCAAATACCCAAGTACACCGTGGGCATCACATATCCTAGTGCACCGCGGGCACCACATACCCAACTACACCGCGGGCACTACATACCCAAGTCCCAAGTACACCGCGGGCACCACATACCCAAGTACACTTCGGGCATCACATACCCAACTACACCGCGGGCACCACATACCCAACTACACCGCGGGCATCACATACCCAACTACACCGCGGGCACCACATACCCTAGTACACCGCGGGCACCACATACCCAAGTACACCGCGGGCACCACATACCCAAGTACACCGCGGGCATCACATACCCAAGTACACCGCGGGCATCACATACCCAAGTACACCGCGGGCACCACATACCCTAGTACACCACGGGCAACACATACCCAACTACACCGCGGGCACCACATACCCAAGTATACCGCGGGCATTACATACCCAAGTACACCGCGGGCATCACATACCCAACTACACTGCGGGCACCACATACCCTTGTACACCGCGGGCAACAAATACCCAACTACACCGCGGGCACCACATACCCAATAAGTACACCGCGGGCATCACATACCCAACTACACCGCGGGCACCACATACCCTAGTACACCGCGGGCATCACATACCCAAGTACACCGTGGGCATCAGATACCCAACTACACTGCGGGCATCACATAGCCTAGTACACCGCAGGCATCACATACCCAACTACACCGCAGGCACCACATACCCTTGCACACCGCGGGCATCACATACCCAACTACACCGCGGGCATCACATACCTAAGTACACCGCGGGCACCACATACCCGCGGGCACCACATTTGACCTTGACCTTGCCTGAGTCTTTAGAAGCAATCACATCCATTGTTAATAGTTCAATAGTGACTGGGGTTTTCCCTGAGAGCTGGAAAGTAGCCAAGGTGAGGCCTATACCAAAAACTAATAACCCCTTATTGTGTCAGGATTTAAGGCCTATCAGCCTGCTGCCTTGTTTGTCAAAGGTCTTGGAGAGGGTGGTGAGTCAGCAGATGACCAAATTTTTGGAAAAGAACAGCATACTCCCACAGTTTCAATCAGGTTTCCGTAAGGGGCACAGCACCTCAACTGCTCTTTTGGATGTAGTGGACCGTTTGCTGGAAGCTCAGGACAGTGGCATGGTCAATGTTCTCATTCTTCTAGACTATTCCCGGGCATTCGATTCCATTAATACTTCTTTACTCCTATCTAAGCTTGCTTTCTACGGTTTTGATGCGCTGACAGTCAAATGGTTTCATAGCTACCTGAACTGTAGGCAACAGGTTGTGGAGTTAACTATGCCTGATGGATCTAGACTCCAATCGTCTCAGCAGCCTGTGCCTAGAGGTGTGCCGCAGGGATCTATCTTGGGGCCTCTGTTATTCATTTTGTTTAGCTCTGATGTGATTGAAGTCATAACTCACTGTAAGTATCATCTTTATGCAGATGACTTGCAGCTTTATGTCTCATTTCCTCCATCGGATATTGCTGGTGCTGTAAACAAAATAAATTCTGACTTAGCAAGGATTTCTGAATGGTCTAGAGAAAATTCTTTGATAATCAACCCTAAGAAGTCTAAGTACCTGGTCATAGGCAGTAGGCAGAAACTGAAAGAGCTTCAAGATTATCAAGTGAATATTGTGGTTGACGGAGTGGATGTGGAGCGTGTTTCTGATGCTAAAAATCTTGGTTTAGTATTGGATAGTAATTTACATTTCGAGAAGCATGTGGCTGAGAGTGTGCGCAATTGTTTTTATAGACTACGGCTTCTCTATAAAATCCGACCTTTTTTAAGTGAGGCTGTCAGAATCAATCTGTGTGAGAGTTTGGTCCTATCTAAACTGAACTACTGTGATGTGGTCTATGGGCCTTGTCTGCTACGCAGATCAGTAAACCTTATACAACGGGTACAAAATGCTTGTGCACGGTTTTGTTTCACTGTTCCTCCACGGTCACACATCACACCATTTTTAAACACATCTAATCTGCTAAAAATGGAAGCACGCAGGAAGCTTCATCTAGCTGTACTTCTGTTTGGTGTTATCAATACTCAGCACCCGAGATATTTATTTGATAGGTTTCAGTGGGCTCGAAGTCACTCCAAACTTCCGAGTAGAACATGTACATACGTGTTTCAGGTGCCGAAGCATAGGTCAATGGCCTTTCGTGGCTCGTTCAAGTTCGCCGCATCAAGGTGCTGGAATGACTTGCCTCCGCCCATGCGTGCTCTGAAAACAGTACAAACTTTTAGGAAAACCCTTAGGAAACTTTTGTTTACTGAACAATCATGCATTCAGTGAATTCTAGTGTATGAAATGACTCACCCCCATGTTATGCACGTCTAGTTTGAATACTCTACTCCTCATCCATGATCTTTTCTAACTCATATTGCGTCTGTTTTTCTATGTCCGGTACGTTCGGTTTCCAAATGCTTACATCTATTCAGTAAACCCCCAGTACCCCTACCGTATTAATAACTTTCATGAGTTAAATGCATTTATGAGATGTATAACATTCACTTTTTCACAGATTAACTTTCACTTTTTCACAAATTGGCTTGTTGTTGTTTTTGGCTATTGAAAAACATGTCTGATAAATAGCAATACAACGCACAGATAAAAAATATGCACCTGGAGACTGTACTTATACAGATAAGTTTTGTGTTGCATGACGCGATCCTATGGTCATTTTGCTGTTTCTGTGAGTGATTATTGTTTGTGAGAATTTGTTTTGAGATTTTATTTTATTTTATTTTGTTTAAATAATAAAATTACATAAATATGTTGTTTAAGTGTATAGTATATTAGAGTGTTGCGGCCTTACTACTTATGGCACAGATAAATAATAAGTAAATAAATAGTTGTAGGACTTTTGGTTGTAATCTGGGTACATAATCTTTGTATATTAAACACAGATAAACAATAAATAGATAGTTGTAGGACTAAATTTAGTTGTAATCTTGGTACTTACTAATCTTTATTTATAAAATTTTGGTTTATATAGTATTATTTTTAGGTTTTGTTCGATTTTAGTAACGTCACTTGTTCGGCATCGGCTCCGTCTGAAAACCAGCGCCACATCTTACCTAACACGGTGTGATGTGGCATTATGCTGAGACGGGGACCAGTTTGCCCCCATAACCCACACGGTGGGCGGTTTGGCCTGCGGGTGCATGTGTTAGGCTGATACATTACTTCATTGATTGTTTTATCTTCTATTATATTATACCATATCAGCCTAGCATGTGCACCTGCTGGCCGACCAACTTATCGTGTACATATGTATTTTTATTTTTTGTCTTATGTTGTTTGGGGACAAATAAAGATTTATCTTATCTTATCTTATCTTACATTTCCTAGTTCACCGCGGGCATCACATACCCAACTACACCGCGGGCACCACATACCCTAGTACACCGCGGGCACCACATACCCTAGTACACCGCGGGCATCACATACCTAACTACACCGCGGGCACCACATACCCAAGTATACCGCAAGCACCACATACCCTAGTACACCGCGGGCAACAAATACCCAACTACACCGCGGGCACCACATACCCAAGAACACCGCAAGCACCACATGCCCTAGTACACCGCGGGCATCACATACCCAACTACACCGCGGGCACCACATACCCAAGTCCCAAGTACACCGCGGGCACCACATACCCAAGTACACTTCGGGCATCACATACCCAACTACACCGCGGGCACCACATACCCAACTACACCGCGGGCATCACATACCCAACTACACCGCGGGCACCACATACCCTAGTACACCGCGGGCATCACATACCCAACTTCACTGCGGGCATCACATACCCAACTACACCGCGGGACACCACATACCCAAGTACACCGTAGGCATCACATACCCTAGTACAGCGCGGGCACCACATACCCTAGAACACCGCGGGCATCACTTACCCAACTACTTCGCGGGCACCACATACCCAAGTATACCGCGGGCACCACATACCCTAGTACACCGCGGGCAACAAATACCCAACTACACCGCGGCCACCACATACCCTAGTACACCGCAGGCATCACATACCCAACTACACCGCGGGCACCACATACCCTAGTACACCGCGGGCATCACATACCTTTGTACACCGCGGGCACCACATACCCTAGTATACCGCGGGCATTACATACCCAAGTAAACCTCGGGCATCACATACCCAACTACACCGCGGGCACCACATACCCAAGTACACCGCGGGCATCACATATCCTAGTACACTGCGGGCACCAAATACCGTAGAACCGCGGGCACCACATACCTAATGACACCGCGGGCATCACATACCCAACTACACCGCGGGCATCACATACCCAACTACACCGCGGGACACCACATACCCAAGTACACCGTGGGCATCACATACCCTAGTACACCGCGGGCACCACATACCCAAGTACACCTCAAGCATCACATACCCAACTACACCGCGGGCACCACATACCCAAGTACACCGCGGGCATCACATACCCTAGTACACTGCGGGCACCAAATACCCTAGTACACCGTGGGCATCACATAACCTAGTACACCGCGGGCATCACATACCCTAGTACACCGCGGGCATTACATACCCAAGTACACCTCGGGCATCACATACCCAACTACACCGCGGGCACCACATACCCTAGTACACCGCGGGCATCACATACCCAACTACACCGCAGGCACCACATACCCAAGTACACCGCGGGCATCACATATCCTAGTACACTGCGGGCACCAAATACCCTAGTACCGCGGGCACCACATACCCAATGACACCGCGGGCATCACATACCCAACTACACCGCGGGCATCACATACCCAACTACACCGCGGGACACCACATACCCAAGTACACCGTGGGCATCACATACCCTAGTACACCGCGGGCACCACATACCCAACTACACCACATACCCAAGTACACCGTGGGCATCACATACCCTAGTACACCGCGGGCACCACATACCTTAGTACATCGCGGGCGTCACATACCCAATAACACCGCGGGCATCACATACCCTAGTACACCGCGGGCATAACATACCCAAGTACACCTCGGGCATCACTTACCCAACCACACCACGGGCACCACATACCCTAGTACACCGCGGGCATCACATACCCAACTACACCGCGGGCACCACATACCCAACTACACCGCGGGCATCACATACCCAAGTACACCGCGGGCATCACATACCCAACTACACCGCGGGCATCACATACCCAAGTACACCGCGGGCACCACATACCCAAGTATACCGCGGGCACCACATACCCTAGTACACCGCGGGCAACAAATACCCAACCACACCGCGGGCACCACATACCCAAGTACACCGCGGGCATCACATACCCAAGTACACCGCGGGCATCACATACCCAAGTACACCGCGGGCACCACATACCCTAGTACACCACGGGCAACACATACCCAACTACACCGCGGGCACCACATACCCAAGTATACCGCGGGCATTACATACCCAAGTACACCGCGGGCATCACATACCCAACTACACTGCGGGCACCACATACCCAAGTACACCGCGGGCAACAAATACCCAACTACACCGCGGGCACCACATACCCAAGTACACCGCGGGCATCACATACCCAACTACACCGCGGGCACCACATACCCTAGTACACCGCGGGCATCACATACCCTAGTACACCGCGGGCATCACATACCCAACTACACCGCGGGCACCACATATCCAAGTATACCGCGGGCAACAAATACCCAACCACACCGTGGGCACCACATACCCAAGTACACCGCGGGCATCACATACCCAAGTACACCGCGGGCATCACATACCCAAGTACACCGCGGGCACCACATACCCTAGTACACCACGGGCAACACATACCCAACTACACCGCGGGCACCACATACCCTAGTATACCGCAAGCACCACATACCCTAGAACACCGCGGGTACCACATACCCTAGTACATCGCGGGCATCACATACCCAACTACACCGCGGGCATCACATACCCAACTACACCGCGGGACACCACATACCCAAGTACACCGTGGGCATCACATACCCTAGTACACCGCGGGCACCACATACCCAAGTACATTGCGGGCGTCACATACCCAATTACACCGTGGGCATTATATACCCTAGTACACCGCGGGCATCACATACCCAACTACACCGCGGGCACCACATACCCAAGTACACCGCGGGCATCACATACCCTAGTACACTGCGGGCACCAAATACCCAAGTACACCGTGGGCATCACATATCCTAGTGCACCGCGGGCACCACATACCCAACTACACCGCGGGCACTACATACCCAAGTCCCAAGTACACCGCGGGCACCACATACCCAAGTACACTTCGGGCATCACATACCCAACTAGACCGCGGGCACCACATACCCAACTACACCGCGGGCATCACATACCCAACTACACCGCGGGCACCACATACCCTAGTACACCGCGGGCACCACATACCCAACTACACCGCGGGCACTACATACCCAAGTCCCAAGTACACCGCGGGCACCACATACCCAAGTACACTTCGGGCATCACATACCCAACTAGACCGCGGGCACCACATACCCAACTACACCGCGGGCATCACATACCCAACTACACCGCGGGCACCACATACCCTAGAACACCGCGGGCACCACATACCCTAGTACACCGCGGGCAACAAATACCTAACTACACCGCGGGCACCACATACCCAAGTACACCGCAAGCACCACATGCCCTAGTACACCGCGGGCATCACATACCCAACTACACCGCGGGCACCACATACCCAAGTCCCAAGTACACCGCGGGCACCACATACCCAAGTACACTTCGGGCATCACATACCCAACTACACCGCGGGCACCACATACCCAAGTACACCGCGGGCATCACATACCCAACTACACCGCGGGCACCACATACCCTAGTACACCACGGGCACCACATACCCTAGTACACCGCGGGCATCACATACCCAACTTCACTGCGGGCATCACATACCCAACTACACCGCGGGACACCACATACCCAAGTACACCGTAGGCATCACATACCCTAGTACAGCGCGGGCACCACATACCCTAGAACACCGCGGGCATCACTTACCCAACTACACCGCGGGCACCACATACCCAAGTATACCGCGGGCACCACATACCCTAGTACACCGCGGGCAACAAATACCCAACTACACCGCGGGCACCACATACCCAAGTACATTGCGGGCGTCACATACCCAATTACACCGTGGGCATTATATACCCTAGTACACCGCGGGCATCACATACCCAACTACACCGCGGGCACCACATACCCAAGTACACCGTGGGCATCACATACCCTAGTACACCGCGGGCACCACATACCTTAGTACATCGCGGGCGTCACATACCCAATAACACCGCGGGCATCACATACCCTAGTACACCGCGGGCATAACATACCCAAGTACACCTCGGGCATCACTTACCCAACCACACCACGGGCACCACATACCCTAGTACACCGCGGGCATCACATACCCAACTACACCGCGGGCACCACATACCCAACTACACCGCGGGCATCACATACCCAAGTACACCGCGGGCATCACATACCCAACTACACCGCGGGCATCACATACCCAATTACACCGCGGGCACCACATACCCAAGTATACCGCGGGCACCACATACCCTAGTACACCGCGGGCAACAAATACCCAACCACACCGCGGGCACCACATACCCAAGTACACCGCGGGCATCACATACCCAAGTACACCGCGGGCATCACATACCCAAGTACACCGCGGGCACCACATACCCTAGTACACCACGGGCAACACATACCCAACTACACCGCGGGCACCACATACCCAAGTATACCGCGGGCATTACATACCCAAGTACACCGCGGGCATCACATACCCAACTACACTGCGGGCACCACATACCCAAGTACACCGCGGGCAACAAATACCCAACTACACCGCGGGCACCACATACCCAAGTACACCGCGGGCATCACATACCCAACTACACCGCGGGCACCACATACCCTAGTACACCGCGGGCATCACATACCCTAGTACACCGCGGGCATCACATACCCAACTACACCGCGGGCACCACATATCCAAGTATACCGCGGGCACCACATACCCTAGTACACCGCGGGCAACAAATACCCAACCACACCGTGGGCACCACATACCCAAGTACACCGCGGGCATCACATACCCAAGTACACCGCGGGCATCACATACCCAAGTACACCGCGGGCACCACATACCCTAGTACACCACGGGTAACACATACCCAACTACACCGCGGGCACCACATACCCTAGTATACCGCAAGCACCACATACCCTAGAACACCGCGGGTACCACATACCCTAGTACATCGCGGGCATCACATACCCAACTACACCGCGGGCATCACATACCCAACTACACCGCGGGACACCACATACCCAAGTACACCGTGGGCATCACATACCCTAGTACACCGCGGGCACCACATACCCAAGTACATTGCGGGCGTCACATACCCAATTACACCGTGGGCATTATATACCCTAGTACACCGCGGGCATCACATACCCAACTACACCGCGGGCACCACATACCCAAGTACACCGCGGGCATCACATACCCTAGTACACTGCGGGCACCAAATACCCAAGTACACCGTGGGCATCACATATCCTAGTGCACCGCGGGCACCACATACCCAACTACACCGCGGGCACTACATACCCAAGTCCCAAGTACACCGCGGGCACCACATACCCAAGTACACTTCGGGCATCACATACCCAACTAGACCGCGGGCACCACATACCCAACTACACCGCGGGCATCACATACCCAACTACACCGCGGGCACCACATACCCTAGAACACCGCGGGCACCACATACCCTAGTACACCGCGGGCAACAAATACCTAACTACACCGCGGGCACCACATACCCAAGTACACCGCAAGCACCACATGCCCTAGTACACCGCGGGCATCACATACCCAACTACACCGCGGGCACCACATACCCAAGTCCCAAGTACACCGCGGGCACCACATACCCAAGTACACTTCGGGCATCACATACCCAACTACACCGCGGGCACCACATACCCAAGTACACCGCGGGCATCACATACCCAACTACACCGCGGGCACCACATACCCTAGTACACCACGGGCACCACATACCCTAGTACACCGCGGGCATCACATACCCAACTTCACTGCGGGCATCACATACCCAACTACACCGCGGGACACCACATACCCAAGTACACCGTAGGCATCACATACCCTAGTACAGCGCGGGCACCACATACCCTAGAACACCGCGGGCATCACTTACCCAACTACACCGCGGGCACCACATACCCAAGTATACCGCGGGCACCACATACCCTAGTACACCGCGGGCAACAAATACCCAACTACACCGCGGGCACCACATACCCAAGTACATTGCGGGCGTCACATACCCAATTACACCGTGGGCATTATATACCCTAGTACACCGCGGGCATCACATACCCAACTACACCGCGGGCACCACATACCCAAGTACACCGCGGGCATCACATACCCTAGTACACTGCGGGCACCAAATACCCAAGTACACCGTGGGCATCACATATCCTAGTGCACCGCGGGCATCACATACCCAACTACACCGCGGGCACCACATACCCTAGTACACCGCGGGCACCACATACCCTAGTACACCGCGGGCATCACATACCTAACTACACCGCGGGCACCACATACCCAAGTATACCGCAAGCACCACATACCCTAGTACACCGCGGGCAACAAATACCCAACTACACCGCGGGCACCACATACCCAAGAACACCGCAAGCACCACATGCCCTAGTACACCGCGGGCATCACATACCCAACTACACCGCGGGCACCACATACCCAAGTCCCAAGTACACCGCGGGCACCACATACCCAAGTACACTTCGGGCATCACATACCCTAGTACACCGCGGGCACCACATACCCAACTACACCGCGGGCATCACATACCCAACTACACCGCGGGCACCACATACCCTAGTACACCGCGGGCATCACATACCCAACTTCACTGCGGTCATCACATACCCAACTACACCGCGGGACACCACATACCCAAGTACACCGTAGGCATCACATACCCTAGTACAGCGCGGGCACCACATACCCTAGAACACCGCGGGCATCACTTACCCAACTACTTCGCGGGCACCACATACCCAAGTATACCGCGGGCACCACATACCCTAGTACACCGCGGGCAACAAATACCCAACTACACCGCGGCCACCACATACCCTAGTACACCGCAGGCATCACATACCCAACTACACCGCGGGCACCACATACCCTAGTACACCGCGGGCATCACATACCTTTGTACACCGCGGGCACCACATACCCTAGTATACCGCGGGCATTACATACCCAAGTAAACCTCGGGCATCACATACCCAACTACACCGCGGGCACCACATACCCAAGTACACCGCGGGCATCACATATCCTAGTACACTGCGGGCACCAAATACCGTAGTACCGCGGGCACCACATACCTAATGACACCGCGGGCATCACATACCCAACTACACCGCGGGCATCACATACCCAACTACACCGCGGGACACCACATACCCAAGTACACCGTGGGCATCACATACCCTAGTACACCGCGGGCACCACATACCCAAGTACACCTCAAGCATCACATACCCAACTACACCGCGGGCACCACATACCCAAGTACACCGCGGGCATCACATACCCTAGTACACTGCGGGCACCAAATACCCTAGTACACCGTGGGCATCACATAACCTAGTACATCGCGGGCATCACATACCCTAGTACACCGCGGGCATTACATACCCAAGTACACCTCGGGCATCACATACCCAACTACACCGCGGGCACCACATACCCTAGTACACCGCGGGCATCACATACCCAACTACACCGCAGGCACCACATACCCAAGTACACCGCAGGCATCACATATCCTAGTACACTGCGGGCACCAAATACCCTAGTACCGCGGGCACCACATACCCAATGACACCGCGGGCATCACATACCCAACTACACCGCGGGCATCACATACCCAACTACACCGCGGGACACCACATACCCAAGTACACCGTGGGCATCACATACCCTAGTACACCGCGGGCACCACATACCCAACTACACCACATACCCAAGTACACCGTGGGCATCACATACCCTAGTACACCGCGGGCACCACATACCTTAGTACATCGCGGGCGTCACATACCCAATAACACCGCGGGCATCACATACCCTAGTACACCGCGGGCATAACATACCCAAGTACACCTCGGGCATCACTTACCCAACCACACCACGGGCACCACATACCCTAGTACACCGCGGGCATCACATACCCAACTACACCGCGGGCACCACATACCCAACTACACCGCGGGCATCACATACCCAAGTACACCGCGGGCATCACATACCCAACTACACCGCGGGCATCACATACCCAATTACACCGCGGGCACCACATACCCAAGTATACCGCGGGCACCACATACCCTAGTACACCGCAGGCAACAAATACCCAACCACACCGCGGGCACCACATACCCAAGTACACCGCGGGCATCACATACCCAAGTACACCGCGGGCATCACATACCCAAGTACACCGCGGGCACCACATACCCTAGTACATTGCGGGCGTCACATACCCAATTACACCGCGGGCATCATATACCCTAGTACACCGCGGGCATCACATACCCAACTACACCGCGGGCACCACATACCCAAGTACACCGCGGGCATCACATACCCTAGTACACTGCGGGCACCAAATACCCAAGTACACCGTGGGCATCACATATCCTAGTGCACCGCGGGCACCACATACCCAACTACACCGCGGGCACTACATACCCAAGTCCCCACCGCGGGCACCACATACCCAAGTACACTTCGGGCATCACATACCCAACTACACCGCGGGCACCACATACCCAACTACTCCGCGGGCATCACATACCCAACTACACCGCGGGCACCACATACCCTAGTACACCGCGGGCACCACATACCCAAGTACACCGCGGGCATCACATACCCTAGTACACTGCGGGCACCAAATACCCTAGTACACCGTGGGCATCACATACCCTAGTACACCGCGGGCATCACATACCCTAGTACACCGCGGGCATTACATACCCAAGTACACCTCGGGCATCACATACCCAACTACACCGCGGGACACCACATACCCAAGTACACCGTGGGCATCACATACCCTAGTACACCGCGGGCACCACATATTCAAGTACATCGCGGGCGTCACATACCCAATTACACCGCGGGTCATTATATACCCTAGTACATCGCGGGCATCACATACCCAACTACACCGCGGGCACCACATACTTAAGTTCACCGCGGGCATCACATACCCTAGTACACTGCGGGCACCAAATACCCAAGTACACCGTGGGCATCACATATCCTAGTGCACCGCGGGCACCACATACCCAACTACACCGCGGGCACTACATACCCAAGTCCCAAGTACACCGCGGGCACCACATACCCAAGTACACTTCGGGCATCACATACCCAACTACACCGCGGGCACCACATACCCAAGTTCACCGCGGGCATCACATACCCTAGTACACTGCGGGCACCAAATACCCTAGTACACCGTGGGCATCACATAACCTAGTACACCGCGGGCATCACATACCCTAGTACACCGCGGGCATTACATACCCAAGTCCCAAGTACACCGCGGGCACCACATACCCAAGTACACTTCGGGCATCACATACCCAACTACACCGCGGGCACCACATACCCAAGTTCACCGCGGGCATCACATACCCTAGTACACTGCGGGCACCAAATACCCTAGTACACCGTGGGCATCACATAACCTAGTACACCGCGGGCATCACATACCCTAGTACACCGCGGGCATTACATACCCAAGTACACCTCGGGCATCACATACCCAACTACACCGCGGGCACCACATACCCTAGTACACCGCGGGCATCACATACCCAACTACACCGCAGGCACCACATACCCAAGTACACCGCGGGCATCACATATCCTAGTACACTGCGGGCACCAAATACCCTAGTACCGCGGGCACCACGTACCCAATGACACCGCGGGCATCACATACCCAACTACACCGCGGGCATCACATACCCAACTACACCGCGGGACACCACATACCCAAGTACACCGTGGGCATCACATACCCTAGTACACCGCGGGCACCACATACCCAACTACACCGCGGGCACCACATACCCAAGTACACCGTGGGCATCACATACCCTAGTACACCGCGGGCACCACATATTCAAGTACATCGCGGGCGTCACATACCCAATTACACCGCGGGTCATTATATACCCTAGTACACCGCGGGCATCACATACCTTAGTACACCGCGGGCACCACATACCCTAGTACACCGCGGGCACCACATACCTAACAACACCGCGAGCACCACATACCTAAGTATACCGCGGGCATCACATACCCAAGTACACCGCGGGCATCACATACCCAACTACACCGCGGGACACCACATACCCAAGTACACCGTGGGCATCACATACCCTAGTACACCGCGGGCACCACATACCCAAGTACATTGCGGGCGTCACATACCCAATTACACCGCGGGCATCATATACCCTAGTACACCGCGGGCATCACATACCCAACTACACCGCGGGCACCACATACCCAAGTACACCGCGGGCATCACATACCCTAGTAACTTGCGGGCACCAAATACCCAAGTACACCGTGGGCATCACATATCGTAGTGCACCGCGGGCACTACATACCCAACTACACCGCGGGCACTACATACCCAAGTCCCAAGTACACCGCGGGCACCACATACCCAAGTACACTTCGGGCATCACATACCCAACTACACCGCGGGCACCACATACCCAACTACACCGCGGGTCATTATATACCCTAGTACACCGCGGGCACCACATACCCTTGCACACCGCGGGCATCACATACCCAACTACACCGCGGGCATCACATACCTAAGTACACCGCGGGCACCACATACCCGCGGGCACCACATTTCCTAGTTCACCGCGGGCATCACATACCCAACTACACCGCGGGCACCACATACCCTAGTACACCGCGGGCACCACATACCCTAGTACACCGCGGGCATCACATACCTAACTACACCGCGGGCACCACATACCCAAGTATACCGCAAGCACCACATACCCTAGAACACCGCGGGTACCACATACCCTAGTACATCGCGGGCATCACATACCCAACTACACCGCGGGCATCACATACCCAACTACACCGCGGGACACCACATACCCAAGTACACAGTGGGCATCACATACCCTAGTACAGCGCGGGCACTACATACCCTAGTACACCGCGGGCATCACATACCCAACTACACCGCGGGCACCACATACCCTAGTACACCGCGGGCATCACATACCCAACTACACCGCAGGCACCACATACCCAAGTACACCGCGGGCATCACATATCCTAGTACACTGCGGGCACCAAATATCCTAGTACCGCGGGCACCACATACCCAATGACACCGCGGGCATCACATACCCAACTACACCGCGGGCATCACATACCCAACTACACCGCGGGACACCACATACCCAAGTACACCGTGGGCATCACATACCCTAGTACACCGCGGGCATCACATATCCAACTTCACCGCGGGCATCACATACCCAACTACACCGCGGAACACCACATACCCAAGTACACCGTGGGCATCACATACCCTAGTACACCGCGGGCACCACATACCCTAGTACACCGTGGGCATCACATACCCAACTACACCGCGGGCACCACATACCCTAGTGCACCGCGGGCACCACATACCCTAGTATACCGCGCGCATCACATACCCAACTACACCGCGGGCATCACATACCCAACTACACCGCGGGACACCACATACCCAACTACACCGCGGGCATCACATACCCAAGTCCACCGCGGGCACCACATACCCTAGTACACTGCGGGCATCACATACCCAACTACACCTCGGGCATCACATACCCAACTACACCGCGGACACCACATACGCTAGTACACCGCGGGCAACAAATACCCAACCACACCGCGGGCACCACATACCCAAGTACACCGCGGGCATCACATACCCAAGTACACCGCGGGCATCACATACCCAAGTACACCGCGGGCACCACATACCCTAGTACACCACGGGCAACACATACCCAACTACACCGCGGGCACCACATACCCAAGTATACCGCGGGCATTACATACCCAAGTACACCGCGGGCATCACATACCCAAGTACACCGCGGGCACCACATAACCTAGTACACCACGGGCAACACATACCCAACTACACCGCGGGCACCACATACCCAAGTATACCGCGGGCATTACATACCCTAGTACACCGCGGGCAACAAATACCCAACTACACCGCGGGCACCACATACCCAAGTACACCGCGGGCATCACATACCCAACTACACCGCGGGCACCACATACCCTAGTACACCGCGGGCATCACATACCCTAGTACACCGCGGGCATCACATACCCAAGTACACCGTGGGCATCAGATACCCAACTACACTGCGGGCATCACATAGCCTAGTACACCGCAGGCATCACATACCCAACTACACCGCAGGCACCACATACCCTTGCACACCGCGGGCATCACATACCCAACTACACCGCGGGCATCACATACCTAAGTACACCGCGGGCACCACATACCCGCGGGCACCACATTTCCTAGTTCACCGCGGGCATCACATACCCAACTACACCGCGGGCACCACATACCCTAGTACACCGCGGGCACCACATACCCTAGTACACCGCGGGCACCACATACCCTAGTACACCGCGGGCACCACATACCTAACAACACCGCGAGCACCACATACCTAAGTATACCGCGGGCATCACATACCCAAGTACACCGCGGGCATCACATACCCAACTACACCGCGGGACACCACATACCCAAGTACACCGTGGGCATCACATACCCTAGTACACCGCGGGCACCACATACCCAAGTACATTGCGGGCGTCACATACCCAATTACACCGCGGGCATCATATACCCTAGTACACCGCGGGCATCACATACCCAACTACACCGCGGGCACCACATACCCAAGTACACCGCGGGCATCACATACCCTAGTACACTGCGGGCACCAAATACCCAAGTACACCGTGGGCATCACATATCCTAGTGCACCGCGGGCACCACATACCCAACTACACCGCGGGCACTACATACCCAAGTCCCAAGTACACCGCGGGCACCACATACCTAAGTACACTTCGGGCATCACATACCCAACTACACCGCGGGCACCACATACCCAACTACACCGCGGGCATCACATACCCAACTACACCGCGGGCACCACATACCCTAGTACACCGCGGGCACCACATACCCAAGTACACCGCGGGCATCACATACCCTAGTACACTGCGGGCACCAAATACCCTAGTACACCGTGGGCATCACATACCCTAGTACACCGCGGGCATCACATACCCTAGTACACCGCGGGCATTACATACCCAAGTACACCTCGGGCATCACATACCCAACTACACCGCGGGACACCACATACCCAACTACACCGCAGGCACCACATACCCTTGCACACCGCGGGCATCACATACCCAACTACACCGCGGGCATCACATACCTAAGTACACCGCGGGCACCACATACCCGCGGGCACCACATTTCCTAGTTCACCGCGGGCATCACATACCCAACTACACCGCGGGCACCACATACCCTAGTACACCGCGGGCACCACATACCCTAGTACACCGCGGGCATCACATACCTAACTACACCGCGGGCACCACATACCCAAGTAAACCGCAAGCACCACATACCCTAGAACACCGCGGGTACCACATACCCTAGTACATCGCGGGCATCACATACCCAACTACACCGCGGGCATCACATACCCAACTACACCGCGGGACACCACATACCCAAGTACACAGTGGGCATCACATACCCTAGTACAGCGCGGGCACTACATACCCTAGTACACCGCGGGCATCACATACCCAACTACACCGCAGGCACCACACACCCAAGTATACCGCGGGCACCACATACCCTAGTACACCGCGGGCAACAAATACCCAACTACACCGCGGGCACCACATACCCAAGTACACCGCGGGCATCACATACCCAAGTACACCGCGGGCATCACATACCCAACTACACTGCGGGCACCACATACCT
Source organism: Ecliptopera silaceata (assembly GCA_932527185.1). Taxonomy (NCBI): domain Eukaryota; kingdom Metazoa; phylum Arthropoda; class Insecta; order Lepidoptera; family Geometridae; genus Ecliptopera; species Ecliptopera silaceata. The sequence continues at coordinate 3,053,089 of OW052210.1, forward strand.
TAGTACACCGCGGGCACCACATACCCTAGTACACCGCAGGCATCACATACCCAACTACACCGCGGGCACCACATACCCTAGTACACCGCGGGCATCACATACCTTAGTACACCGCGGGCACCACATACCCTAGTACACCGCGGGCATCACATACCCAACTACACTGCGGGCACCACATACCTTAGTACACCGCGGGCACCACATACCCTAGTACACCGCAGGCATCACATACCCAACTACACCGCGGGCACCACATACCCTAGTACACCGCGGGCATCACATACCGTAGTACACCGCGGGCACCACATACCCTAGTACACCGCGGGCACCACATACCTAACAACACCGCGAGCACCACATACCTAAGTATACCGCGGGCATCACATACCCAAGTACACCGCGGGCATCACATACCCAACTACACCGCGGGACACCACATACCCAAGTACACCGTGGGCATCACATACCCTAGTACACCGCGGGCACCACATACCCAAGTACATTGCGGGCGTCACATACCCAATTACACCGCGGGCATCATATACCCTAGTACACCGCGGGCATCACATACCCAACTACACCGCGGGCACCACATACCCAAGTACACCGCGGGCATCACATACCCTAGTACACTGCGGGCACCAAATACCCAAGTACACCGTGGGCATCACATATCCTAGTGCACCGCGGGCACCACATACCCAACTACACCGCGGGCACTACATACCCAAGTCCCAAGTACACCGCGGGCACCACATACCCAAGTACACTTCGGGCATCACATACCCAACTACACCGCGGGCACCACATACCCAACTACACCGCGGGCATCACATACCCAACTACACCGCGGGCACCACATACCCTAGTACACCGCGGGCACCACATACCCAAGTACACCGCGGGCATCTCATACCCTAGTACACTGCGGGCACCAAATACCCTAGTACACCGTGGGCATCACATACCCTAGTACACCGCGGGCATCACATACCCTAGTACACCGCGGGCATTACATACCCAAGTACACCTCGGGCATCACATACCCAACTACACCGCGGGACACCACATACCCAACTACACCGCAGGCACCACATACCCTTGCACACCGCGGGCATCACATACCCAACTACACCGCGGGCATCACATACCTAAGTACACCGCGGGCACCACATACCCGCGGGCACCACATTTCCTAGTTCACCGCGGGCATCACATACCCAACTACACCGCGGGCACCACATACCCTAGTACACCGCGGGCACCACATACCCTAGTACACCGCGGGCATCACATACCTAACTACACCGCGGGCACCACATACCCAAGTATACCGCAAGCACCACATACCCTAGAACACCGCGGGTACCACATACCCTAGTACATCGCGGGCATCACATACCCAACTACACCGCGGGCATCACATACCCAACTACACCGCGGGACACCACATACCCAAGTACACAGTAGGCATCACATACCCTAGTACAGCGCGGGCACTACATACCCTAGTACACCGCGGGCATCACATACCCAACTACACCGCAGGCACCACACACCCAAGTATACCGCGGGCACCACATACCCTAGTACACCGCGGGCAACAAATACCCAACTACACCGCGGGCACCACATACCCAAGTACACCGCGGGCATCACATACCCAAGTACACCGCGGGCATCACATACCCAACTACACTGCGGGCACCACATACCTTAGTACACCGCGGGCACCACATACCCTAGTACACCGCAGGCATCACATACCCAACTACACCGCGGGCACCACATACCCTAGTACACCGCGGGCATCACATACCTTAGTACACCGCGGGCACCACATACCCTAGTACACCGCGGGCACCACATACCTAACAACACCGCGAGCACCACATACCTAAGTATACCGCGGGCATCACATACCCAAGTACACCGCGGGCATCACATACCCAACTACACCGCGGGACACCACATACCCAAGTACACCGTGGGCATCACATACCCTAGTACACCGCGGGCACCACATACCCAAGTACATTGCGGGCGTCACATACCAAATTACACCGCGGGCATCATATACCCTAGTACACCGCGGGCATCACATACCCAACTACACCGCGGGCACCACATACCCAAATACACCGCGGGCATCACATACCCTAGTACACTGCGGGCACCAAATACCCAAGTACACCGTGGGCATCACATATCCTAGTGCACCGCGGGCACCACATACCCAACTACACCGCGGGCACTACATACCCAAGTCCCAAGTACACCGCGGGCACCACATACCCAAGTACACTTCGGGCATCACATACCCAACTACACCGCGGGCACCACATACCCAACTACACCGCGGGCATCACATACCCAACTACACCGCGGGCACCACATACCCTAGTACACCGCGGGCACCACATACCCAAGTACGGCGCGGGCATCACATACCCTAGTACACTGCGGGCACCAAATACCCTAGTACACCGTGGGCATCACATACCCTAGTACACCGCGGGCATCACATACCCTAGTACACCGCGGGCATTACATACCCAAGTACACCTCGGGCATCACATACCCAACTACACCGCGGGACACCACATACCCAAGTACACCGTGGGCATCACATACCCTAGTACACCGCGGGCACCACATGTTCAAGTACATCGCGGGCGTCACATACCCAATTACACCGCGGGTCATTATATAACCTAGTACACCGCGGGCATCACATACCCAACTACACCGCGGGCACCACATACCCAAGTACACCGCGGGCATCACATACCCTAGTACACTGCGGGCACCAAATACCCTAGTACACCGTGGGCATCACATAACCTAGTACACCGCGGGCATCACATACCCTAGTACACCGCGGGCATTACATACCCAAGTACACCTCGGGCATCACATACCCAACTACACCGCGGGCACCACATACCCTAGTACACCGCGGGCATCACATACCCAACTACACCGCAGGCACCACATACCCAAGTACACCGCGGGCATCACATATCCTAGTACACTGCGGGCACCAAATACCCTAGTACCGCGGGCACCACATACCCAATGACACCGCGGGCATCACATACCCAACTACACCGCGGGTATCACATACCCAACTACACCGCGGGCACCACATACCCAAGTATACCGCAAGCACCACATACCTTAGAACACCGCGGGTACCACATACCCTAGTACATCGCGGGCATCACATACCCAACTACACCGCGGGCATCACATACCCAACTACACCGCGGGACACCACATACCCAAGTACACAGTGGGCATTACATACCCTAGTACAGCGCGGGCACTACATACCCTAGTACACCGCGGGCATCACATACCCAACTACACCGCGGGCACCACATACCCAAGTATACCGCGGGCATTACATACCCAAGTACACCGCGGGCATCACATACCCAACTACACTGCGGGCACCACATACCCTAGTACACCGCGGGCAACAAATACCCAACTACACCGCGGGCACCACATACCCAAGTACACCGCGGGCATCACATACTTAAGTACACCGCGGGCATCACATACCCAACTACACTGCGGGCACCACATACCCTAGTACACCGCGGGCATCACATACCCTAGTACACCGCGGGCATCACATACCCAAGTACACCATGGGCATCAGATACCCAACTACACTGCGGGCATCACATAGCCTAGTACACCGCAGGCATCACATACCCAACTACACCTTAGGCACCACATACCCTTGCACACCGCGGGCATCACATACCCAACTACACCGCGGGCATCACATACCTAAGTACACCGCGGGCACCACATACCCGCGGGCACCACATTTCCTAGTTCACCGCGGGCATCACATACCCAACTACACCGCGGGCACCACATACCCTAGTACACCGCGGGCACCACATACCCTAGTACACCGCGGGCATCACATACCCAACTACACTGCGGGCACCACATACCTTAGTACACCGCGGGCACCACATACCCAACTACACCGCGGGAACCACATACCCTAGTACACCGCGGGCATCACATACCTTAGTACACCGCGGGCACCACATACCCTAGTACACCGCGGGCACCACATACCTAACAACACCGCGAGCACCACATACCTAAGTATACCGCGGGCATCACATACCCAAGTACACCGCGGGCATCACATACCCAACTACACCGCGGGACACCACATACCCAAGTACACCGTGGGCATCACATACCCTAGTACACCGCGGGCACCACATACCCAAGTACATTGCGGGCGTCACATACCCAATTACACCGCGGGCATCATATACCCTAGTAAACCGCGGGCATCACATACCCAACTACACCGCGGGCACCACATACCCAAGTACACCGCGGGCATCACATACCCTAGTACACTGCGGGCACCAAATACCCAAGTACACCGTGGGCATCACATATCCTAGTGCACCGCGGGCACCACATACCCAACTACACCGCGGGCACTACATACCCAAGTCCCAAGTACACCGCGGGCACCACATACCCAAGTACACTTCGGGCATCACATACCCAACTACACCGCGGGCACCACATACCCAACTACACCGCGGGCATCACATACCCAACTACACCGCGGGCACCACATACCCTAGTACACCGCGGGCACCACATACCCAACTACACCGCGGGCACCACATACCCTAGTACACCGCGGGCATCACATACCCTAGTACACTGCGGGCACCAAATACCCTAGTACACCGTGGGCATCACATACCCTAGTACACCGCGGGCATCACATACCCTAGTACACCGCGGGCACCACATACCCAAGTACATTGCGGGCGTCACATACCCAATTACACCGCGGGCATCATATACCCTAGTACACCGCGGGCATCACATACCCAACTACACCGCGGGCACCACATACCCAAGTACACCGCGGGCATCTCATACCCTAGTACACTGCGGGCACCAAATACCCAAGTACACCGTGGGCATCACATATCCTAGTGCACCGCGGGCACCACATACCCAACTACACCGCGGGCACTACATACCCAAGTCCCAAGTACACCGCGGGCACCACATACCCAAGTACACTTCGGGCATCACATACCCAACTACACCGCGGGCACCACATACCCAACTACACCGCGGGCATCACATACCCAACTACACCGCGGGCACCACATAACCTAGTACACCGCGGGCACCACATACCCAAGTACACCGCGGGCATCACATACCCTAGTAGGTACACTGCGGGCACCAAATACCCTAGTACACCGTGGGCATCACATACCCTAGTACACCGCGGGCATCACATACCCTAGTACACCGCGGGCATTACATACCCAAGTACACCTCGGGCATCACATACCCAACTACACCGCGGGACACCACATACCCAAGTACACCGTGGGCATCACATACCCTAGTACACCGCGGGCACCACATATTCAAGTACATCGCGGGCGTCACATACCCAATTACACCGCGGGTCATTATATACCCTAGTACACCGCGGGCATCACATACCCAACTACACCGCGGGCACCACATACCCAAGTACACCGCGAGCATCACATACCCTAGTACACTGCGGGCACCAAATACCCTAGTACACCGTGGGCATCACATAACCTAGTACACCGCGGGCATCACATACCCTAGTACACCGCGGGCATTACATACCCAAGTACACCTCGGGCATCACATACCCAACTACACCGCGGGCACCACATACCCTAGTACACCGCGGGCATCACATACCCAACTACACCGCAGGCACCACATACCCAAGTACACCGCGGGCATCACATATCCTAGTACACTGCGGGCACCAAATACCCTAGTACCGCGGGCACCACATACCCAATGACACCGCGGGCATCACATACCCAACTACACCGCGGGCATCACATACCCAACTACACCGCGGGCACCACATACCCAAGTATACCGCAAGCACCACATACCTTAGAACACCGCGGGTACCACATACCCTAGTACATCGCGGGCATCACATACCCAACTACACCGCGGGCATCACATACCCAACTACACCGCGGGACACCACATACCCAAGTACACAGTGGGCATCACATACCCTAGTACAGCGCGGGCACTACATACCCTAGTACACCGCGGGCATCACATACCCAACTACACCGCGGGCACCACATACCCAAGTATACCGCGGGCATTACATACCCAAGTACACCGCGGGCATCACATACCCAACTACACTGCGGGCACCACATACCCTAGTACACCGCGGGCAACAAATACCCAACTACACCGCGGGCACCACATACCCAAGTACACCGCGGGCATCACATACCCAACTACACTGCGGGCACCACATACCCTAGTACACCGCGGGCATCACATACCCTAGTACACCGCGGGCATCACATACCCAAGTACACCGTGGGCATCAGATACCCAACTACACTGCGGGCATCACATAGCCTAGTACACCGCAGGCATCACATACCCAACTACACCTTAGGCACCACATACCCTTGCACACCGCGGGCATCACATACCCAACTACACCGCGGGCATCACATACCTAAGTACACCGCGGGCACCACATACCCGCGGGCACCACATTTCCTAGTTCACCGCGGGCATCAAATACCCAACTACACCGCGGGCACCACATACCCTAGTACACCGCGGGCACCACATACCCTAGTACACCGCGGGCATCACATACCTAACTACACCGCGGGCACCACATACCCAAGTATACCGCAAGCACCACATACCTTAGAACACCGCGGGTACCACATACCCTAGTACATCGCGGGCATCACATACCCAACTACACCGCGGGCATCACATACCCAACTACACCGCGGGACACCACATACCCAAGTACACAGTGGGCATCTCATACCCTAGTACAGCGCGGGCACTACATACCCTAGTACACCGCGGGCATCACATACCCAACTACACCGCGGGCATCACCGCGGGTACCACATACCCTAGTACATCGCGGGCATCACATACCCAACTACACCGCGGGCATCACATAACCAACTACACCGCGGGACACCACATACCCAAGTACACAGTGGGCATCACATACCCTAGTACAGCGCGGGCACTACATACCCTAGTACACCGCGGGCATCACATACCCAACTACACCGCGGGCACCACATACCCAAGTATACCGCGGGCATTACATACCCAAGTACACCGCGGGCATCACATACCCAACTACACTGCGGGCACCACATACCCTAGTACACCGCGGGCAACAAATACCCAACTACACCGCGGGCACCACATACCCAAGTACACCGCGGGCATCACATACCCAACTACACTGCGGGCACCACATACCCTAGTACACCGCGGGCATCACATACCCTAGTACACCGCGGGCATCACATACCCAAGTACACCGTGGGCATCAGATACCCAACTACACTGCGGGCATCACATAGCCTAGTACACCGCAGGCATCACATACCCAACTACACCTTAGGCACCACATACCCTTGCACACCGCGGGCATCACATACCCAACTACACCGCGGGCATCACATACCTAAGTACACCGCGGGCACCACATACCCGCGGGCACCACATTTCCTAGTTCACCGCGGGCATCAAATACCCAACTACACCGCGGGCACCACATACCCTAGTACACCGCGGGCACCACATACCCTAGTACACCGCGGGCATCACATACCTAACTACACCGCGGGCACCACATACCCAAGTATACCGCAAGCACCACATACCTTAGAACACCGCGGGTACCACATACCCTAGTACATCGCGGGCATCACATACCCAACTACACCGCGGGCATCACATACCCAACTACACCGCGGGACACCACATACCCAAGTACACAGTGGGCATCTCATACCCTAGTACAGCGCGGGCACTACATACCCTAGTACACCGCGGGCATCACATACCCAACTACACCGCGGGCACCACATACCCAAGTATACCGCGGGCATTACATACCCAAGTACACCGCGGGCATCACATACCCAACTACACTGCGGGCACCACATACCCTAGTACACCGCGGGCAACAAATACCCAACTACACCGCGGGCACCACATACCCAAGTACACCGCGGGCATCACATACCCAAGTACACCGCGGGCATCACATACCCAACTACACCGCGGGACACCACATACCCAAGTACACCGTGGGCATCACATACCCTAGTGCACCGCGGGCACCACATACCCAAGTACATCGCGGGCGTCACATACCCAATCACACCGCGGGCATCATATACCCTAGTACACCACGGGCATCACATACCCAACTACACCGCGGGCACCACATACCCAATTACACCGCGGGCATCATATACCCTAGTACACCGCGGGCATAACATACCCAACTACACCGCGGGCACCACATACCCAACTACACCGCGGGCACCACATACCCAAGTATACCGCGGGCACCACATACCCTAGTACACCGCGGGCAACAAATACCCAACTACACCGCGGGCACCACATACCCAAGTACACCGCAAGCACCACATGCCCTAGTACACCGCGGGCATCACATACCCAACTACACCGCGGGCACCACATACCCTAGTATACCGCGGGCACCACATACCCAAGTACACTTCGGGCATCACATACCCAACTACACCGCGGGCACCACATACCCAACTACACCGCGGGCACCACATACCCTAGTACACCGCGGGCATCACATACCCTAGTACACTGCGGGCACCAAATACCCTAGTACACCGTGGGCATCACATACCCTAGTACACCGCGGGCATCACATACCCAACTACACCGCGGGCACCACATACCCAAGTATACCGCGGGCATTACATACCCAAGTACACCGCGGGCATCACATACCCAACTACACTGCGGGCACCACATACCCTAGTACACCGCGGGCAACAAATACCCAACTACACCGCGGGCACCACATACCCAAGTACACCGCGGGCATCACATACCCAAGTACACCGCGGGCATCACATACCCAACTACACTGCGGGCACCACATACCCTAGTACACCGCGGGCAACAAATACCCAACTACACCGCGGGCACCACATACCCAAGTACACCGCGGGCATCACATACCCAAGTACACCGCGGGCATCACATACCCAACTACACTGCGGGCACCAAATACCTTAGTACACCGCGGGCACCACATACCCTAGTACACCGCAGGCATCACATACCCAACTACACCGCGGGCACCACATACCCTAGTACACCGCGGGCATCACATACCTTAGTACACCGCGGGCACCACATACCCTAGTATACCGCGGGCATCACATACCCTAGTACACCGCGGGCACAACATACCTAACAACACCGCGAGCACCACATACCTAAGTATACCGCGGGCATCACATACCCAAGTACACCGCGGGCATCACATACCCGACTACACCGCGGGACACCACATACCCAAGTACACCGTGGGCATCACATACCCTAGTACACCGCGGGCATCACATACCCTAGTACACCGCGGGCATCACATACCCAAGTACACCGTGGGCATCAGATACCCAACTACACTGCGGGCATCACATAGCCTAGTACACCGCAGGCATCACATACCCAACTACACCTTAGGCACCACATACCCTTGCACACCGCGGGCATCACATACCCAACTACACCGCGGGCATCACATACCTAAGTACACCGCGGGCACCACATACCCGCGGGCACCACATTTCCTAGTTCACCGCGGGCATCACATACCCAACTACACCGCGGGCACCACATACCCTAGTACACCGCGGGCACCACATACCCTAGTACACCGCGGGCATCACATACCTAACTACACCGCGGGCACCACATACCCAAGTATACCGCAAGCACCACATACCTTAGAACACCGCGGGTACCACATACCCTAGTACATCGCGGGCATCACATACCCAACTACACCGCGGGCATCACATACCCAACTACACCGCGGGACACCACATACCCAAGTACACAGTGGGCATCACATACCCTAGTACAGCGCGGGCACTACATACCCTAGTACACCGCGGGCATCACATACGCAACTACACCGCGGGCACCACATACCCAAGTATACCGCGGGCATTACATACCCAAGTACACCGCGGGCATCACATACCCAACTACACTGCGGGCACCACATACCCTAGTACACCGCGGGCAACAAATACCCAACTACACCGCGGGCACCACATACCCAAGTACACCGCGGGCATCACATACCCAAGTACACCGCGGGCATCACATACCCAAGTACACCGCGGGCATCACATACCCAACTACACTGCGGGCACCACATACCCTAGTACACCGCGGGCAACAAATACCCAACTACACCGCGGGCACCACATACCCAAGTACACCGCGGGCATCACATACCCAAGTACACCGCGGGCATCACATACCCAACTACACTGCGGGCACCAAATACCTTAGTACACCGCGGGCACCACATACCCTAGTACACCGCAGGCATCACATACCCAACTACACCGCGGGCACCACATACCCTAGTACACCGCGGGCATCACATACCCAACTACACTGCGGGCACCACATACCCTAGTACACCGCGGGCAACAAATACCCAACTACACCGCGGGCACCACATACCCAAGTACACCGCGGGCATCACATACCCAAGTACACCGCGGGCATCACATACCCAACTACACCGCGGGACACCACATACCCAAGTACACCGTGGGCATCACATACCCTAGTGCACCGCGGGCACCACATACCCAAGTACATCGCGGGCGTCACATACCCAATCACACCGCGGGCATCATATACCCTAGTACACCACGGGCATCACATACCCAACTACACCGCGGGCACCACATACCCAATTACACCGCGGGCATCATATACCCTAGTACACCGCGGGCATCACATACCCAACTACACCGCGGGCACCACATACCCAACTACACCGCGGGCACCACATACCCAAGTATACCGCGGGCACCACATACCCTAGTACACCGCGGGCAACAAATACCCAACTACACCGCGGGCACCACATACCCAAGTACACCGCAAGCACCACATGCCCTAGTACACCGCGGGCATCACATACCCAACTACACCGCGGGCACCACATACCCTAGTATACCGCGGGCACCACATACCCAAGTACACTTCGGGCATCACATACCCAACTACACCGCGGGCACCACATACCCAACTACACCGCGGGCACCACATACCCTAGTACACCGCGGGCATCACATACCCTAGTACACTGCGGGCACCAAATACCCTAGTACACCGTGGGCATCACATACCCTAGTACACCGCGGGCATCACATACCCAACTACACCGCGGGCACCACATACCCAAGTATACCGCGGGCATTACATACCCAAGTACACCGCGGGCATCACATACCCAACTACACTGCGGGCACCACATACCCTAGTACACCGCGGGCAACAAATACCCAACTACACCGCGGGCACCACATACCCAAGTACACCGCGGGCATCACATACCCAAGTACACCGCGGGCATCACATACCCAACTACACTGCGGGCACCACATACCCTAGTACACCGCGGGCAACAAATACCCAACTACACCGCGGGCACCACATACCCAAGTACACCGCGGGCATCACATACCCAAGTACACCGCGGGCATCACATACCCAACTACACTGCGGGCACCAAATACCTTAGTACACCGCGGGCACCACATACCCTAGTACACCGCAGGCATCACATACCCAACTACACCGCGGGCACCACATACCCTAGTACACCGCGGGCATCACATACCTTAGTACACCGCGGGCACCACATACCCTAGTATACCGCGGGCATCACATACCCTAGTACACCGCGGGCACAACATACCTAACAACACCGCGAGCACCACATACCTAAGTATACCGCGGGCATCACATACCCAAGTACACCGCGGGCATCACATACCCGACTACACCGCGGGACACCACATACCCAAGTACACCGTGGGCATCACATACCCTAGTACACCGCGGGCATCACATACCCTAGTACACCGCGGGCATCACATACCCAAGTACACCGTGGGCATCAGATACCCAACTACACTGCGGGCATCACATAGCCTAGTACACCGCAGGCATCACATACCCAACTACACCTTAGGCACCACATACCCTTGCACACCGCGGGCATCACATACCCAACTACACCGCGGGCATCACATACCTAAGTACACCGCGGGCACCACATACCCGCGGGCACCACATTTCCTAGTTCACCGCGGGCATCACATACCCAACTACACCGCGGGCACCACATACCCTAGTACACCGCGGGCACCACATACCCTAGTACACCGCGGGCATCACATACCTAACTACACCGCGGGCACCACATACCCAAGTATACCGCAAGCACCACATACCTTAGAACACCGCGGGTACCACATACCCTAGTACATCGCGGGCATCACATACCCAACTACACCGCGGGCATCACATACCCAACTACACCGCGGGACACCACATACCCAAGTACACAGTGGGCATCACATACCCTAGTACAGCGCGGGCACTACATACCCTAGTACACCGCGGGCATCACATACGCAACTTCACCGCGGGCACCACATACCCAAGTATACCGCGGGCATTACATACCCAAGTACACCGCGGGCATCACATACCCAACTACACTGCGGGCACCACATACCCTAGTACACCGCGGGCAACAAATACCCAACTACACCGCGGGCACCACATACCCAAGTACACCGCGGGCATCACATACCCAAGTACACCGCGGGCATCACATACCCAAGTACACCGCGGGCATCACATACCCAACTACACTGCGGGCACCACATACCCTAGTACACCGCGGGCAACAAATACCCAACTACACCGCGGGCACCACATACCCAAGTACACCGCGGGCATCACATACCCAAGTACACCGCGGGCATCACATACCCAACTACACTGCGGGCACCAAATACCTTAGTACACCGCGGGCACCACATACCCTAGTACACCGCAGGCATCACATACCCAACTACACCGCGGGCACCACATACCCTAGTACACCGCGGGCATCACATACCTTAGTACACCGCTGGCACCACATACCCTAGTATACCGCGGGCATCACATACCCTAGTACACCGCGGGCACCACATACCTAACAACACCGCGAGCACCACATACCTAAGTATACCGCGGGCATCACATACCCAAGTACACCGCGGGCATCACATACCCAACTACACCGCGGGACACCACATACCCAAGTACACCGTGGGCATCACATACCCTAGTACACCGCGGGCACCACATACCCAAGTACATTGCGGGCGTCACATACCCAATTACACCGCGGGCATCATATACCCTAGTACACCGCGGGCATCACATACCCAACTACAACGCGGGCACTACATACCCAAGTACACCGCGGGCATCACATACCCTAGTACACTGCGGGCACCAAATACCCTAGTACACCGTGGGCATCACATACCCTAGTACACCGCGGGCAACAAATACCCAACTACACCGCGGGCACCACATACCCAAGTACACCGCGGGCATCACATACCCAACTACACCGCGGGCATCACATACCCAACTACACTGCGGGCACCACATACCTTAGTACACCGCGGGCACCACATACTCTAGTACACCGCAGGCATCACATACCCAACTACACCGCGGGCACCTCATACCCTAGTACACCGCGGGCATCACATACCTTAGTACACCGCGGGCACCACATACCCTAGTATACCGCGGGCATCACATACCCTAGTACACCGCGGGCACCACATACCTAACAACACCGCGGGCACCACATACCTAAGTATACCGCGGGCATCACATACCCAAGTACACCGCGGGCATCACATACCCAACTACACCGCGGGACACCACATACCCAAGTACACCGTGGGCATCACATACCCTAGTGCACCGCGGGCACCACATACCCAAGTACATCGCGGGCGTCACATACCCAATTACACCGCGGGCATCATATACCCTAGTACACCACGGGCATCACATACCCAACTACACCGCGGGCACCACATACCCAATTACACCGCGGGCATCATATACCCTAGTACACCGCGGGCGTCACATACCCAACTACACCGCGGGCACCACATACCCAACTACACCGCGGGCACCACATACCCAAGTATACCGCGGGCACCACATACCCTAGTACACCGCGGGCAACAAATACCCAACTACACCGCGGGCACCACATACCCAAGTACACCGCAAGCACCACATGCCCTAGTACACCGCGGGCATCACATACCCAACTACACCGCGGGCACCACATACCCTAGTATACCGCGGGCACCACATACCCAAGTACACTTCGGGCATCACATACCCAACTACACCGCGGGCACCACATACCCAACTACACCGCGGGCACCACATACCCTAGTACACCGCGGGCATCACATACCCTAGTACACTGCGGGCACCAAATACCCTAGTACACCGTGGGCATCACATACCCTAGTACACCGCGGGCACCACATATTCAAGTACATCGCGGGCGTCACATACCCAATTACACCGCGGGTCATTATATACCCTAGTACACCGCGGGCATCACATACCCAACTACACCGCGGGCACCACATACCCTAGTACACCGCGGGCATCACATACCCAACTACACCGCAGGCACCACATACCCAAGTACACCGCGGGCATCGCATATCCTAGTACACTGCGGGCACCAAATACCCTAGTACCGCGGGCACCACATACCCAATGACACCGCGGGCATCACATACCCAACTACACCGCGGGCATCACATACCCAACTACACCGCGGGACACCACATACCCTAGTATACCGCGCGCATCACATACCCAACTACACCGCGGGCATCACATACCCAACTACACCGCGGGACACCACATACCCAACTACACCGCGGGCATCACATACCCAAGTCCACCGCGGGCACCACATACCCTAGTACACTGCGGGCATCACATACCCAACTACACCTCGGGCATCACATACCCAACTACACCGCGGACACCACATACGCTAGTACACCGCGGGCAACAAATACCCAACCACACCGCGGGCACCACATACCCAAGTACACCGCGGGCATCACATACCCAAGTACACCGCGGGCACCACATACCCAAGTATACCGCGGGCATTACATACCCAAGTACACCGCGGGCATCACATACCCAACTACACTGCGGGCACCACATACCCTAGTACACCGCGGGCAACAAATACCCAACTACACCGCGGGCACCACATACCCAAGTACACCGCGGGCATCACATACCCAACTACACCGCGGGCACCACATACCCTAGTACACCGCGGGCATCACATACCCTAGTACACCGCGGGCATCACATACCCAACTACACCGCGGGCACCACATACCCAAGTACACCGCGGGCATCACATACCCAACTACACCGCGGGCACCACATACCCTAGTACACCGCGGGCATCACATACCCTAGTACACCGCGGGCATCACATACCCAAGTACACCGTGGGCATCAGATACCCAACTACACTGCGGGCATCACATAGCCTAGTACACCGCAGGCATCACATACCCAACTACACCGCAGGCACCACATACCCTTGCACACCGCGGGCATCACATACCCAACTACACCGCGGGCACCACATACCCGCGGGCACCACATTTCCTAGTTCACCGCGGGCATCACATACCCAACTACACCGCGGGCACCACATACCCTAGTACACCGCGGGCACCACATACCCTAGTACACCGCGGGCATCACATACCTAACTACACCGCGGGCACCACATACCCAAGTATACCGCAAGCACCACATACCCTAGAACACCGCGGGTACCACATACCCTAGTACATCGCGGGCATCACATACCCAACTACACCGCGGGCATCACATACCCAACTACACCGCGGGACACCACATACCCAAGTACACAGTGGGCATCACATACCCTAGTACAGCGCGGGCACTACATACCCTAGTACACCGCGGGCATCACATACCCAACTACACCGCAGGCACCACACACCCAAGTATACCGCGGGCACCACATACCCTAGTACACCGCGGGAAACAAATACCCAACTACACCGCGGGCACCACATACCCAAGTACACCGCGGGCATCACATACCCAAGTACACCGCGGGACACCACATACCCAAGTACACCGTGGGCATCACATACCCTAGTACACCGCGGGCACCACATACCCAAGTACATTGCGGGCGTCACATACCCAATTACACCGCGGGCATCACATACCCAACTACACCGCGGGCACCACATACCCAAGTACACCGCGGGCATCACATACCCTAGTACACTGCGGGCACCAAATACCCAAGTACACAGTGGGCATCACATACCCTAGTACAGCGCGGGCACTACATACCCTAGAACACCGCGGGCATCACATACCCAACTACACCGCAGGCACCACACACCCAAGTATACCGCGGGCACCACATACCCTAGTACACCGCGGGAAACAAATACCCAACTACACCGCGGGCACCACATACCCAAGTACACCGCGGGCATCACATACCCAAGTACACCGCGGGACACCACATACCCAAGTACACCGTGGGCATCACATACCCTAGTACACCGCGGGCACCACATACCCAAGTACATTGCGGGCGTCACATACCCAATTACACCGCGGGCATCACATACCCAACTACACCGCGGGCACCACATACCCAAGTACACCGCGGGCATCACATACCCTAGTACACTGCGGGCACCAAATACCCAAGTACACCGTGGGCATCACATATCCTAGTGCACCGCGGGCACCACATACCCAACTACACCGCGGGCACTACATACCCAAGTCCCAAGTACACCGCGGGCACCACATACCCAAGTACACTTCGGGCATCACATACCCAACTACACCGCGGGCACCACATACCCAACTACACCGCGGGCATCACATACCCAACTACACCGCGGGCACCACATACCCTAGTACACCGCGGGCACCACATACCCAAGTACACCGCGGGCATCACATACCCTAGTACACTGCGGGCACCAAATACCCTAGTACACCGTGGGCATCACATACCCTAGTACACCGCGGGCATCACATACCCTAGTACACCGCGGGCATTACATACCCAAGTACACCTCGGGCATCACATACCCAACTACACCGCGGGACACCACATACCCAAGTACACCGTGGGCATCACATACCCTAGTACACCGCGGGCACCACATATTCAAGTACATCGCGGGCGTCACATACCCAATTACACCGCGGGTCATTATATACCCTAGTACACCGCGGGCATCACATACCCAACTACACCGCGGGCACCACATACCCAAGTACACCGCGGGCATCACATACCCTAGTACACTGCGGGCACCAAATACCCTAGTACACCGTGGGCATCACATAACCTAGTACACCGCGGGCATCACATACCCTAGTACACCGCGGGCATTACATACCCAAGTACACCTCGGGCATCACATACCCAACTACACCGCGGGCACCACATACCCTAGTACACCGCGGGCATCACATACCCAACTACACCGCAGGCACCACATACCCAAGTACACCGCGGGCATCACATATCCTAGTTCACTGCGGGCACCAAATACCCTAGTACCGCGGGCACCACATACCCAATGACACCGCGGGCATCACATACCCAACTACACCGCGGGCATCACATACCCAACTACACCGCGGGCACCACATACCCAAGTATACCGCAAGCACCACATACCTTAGAACACCGCGGGTACCACATACCCTAGTACATCGCGGGCATCACATACCCAACTACACCGCGGGCATCACATACCCAACTACACCGCGGGACACCACATACCCAAGTACACAGTGGGCATCACATACCCTAGTACAGCGCGGGCACTACATACCCTAGTACACCGCGGGTATCACATACCCAACTACACCGCGGGCACCACATACCCAAGTATACCGCGGGCATCACATACCCAACTACACTGCGGGCACCACATACCCTAGTACACCGCGGGCAACAAATACCCAACTACACCGCGGGCACCACATACCCAAGTACACCGCGGGCATCTCATACTTAAGTACACCGCGGGCATCACATACCCAACTACACTGCGGGCACCACATACCCTAGTACACCGCGGGCATCACATACCCTAGTACACCGCGGGCATCACATACCCAAGTACACCGTGGGCATCAGATACCCAACTACACTGCGGGCATCACATAGCCTAGTACACCGCAGGCATCACATACCCAACTACACCTTAGGCACCACATACCCTTGCACACCGCGGGCATCACATACCCAACTACACCGCGGGCATCACATACCTAAGTACACCGCGGGCACCACATACCCGCGGGCACCACATTTCCTAGTTCACCGCGGGCATCACATACCCAACTACACCGCGGGCACCACATACCCTAGTACACCGCGGGCACCACATACCCTAGTACACCGCGGGCATCACATACCTAACTACACCGCGGGCACCACATACCCAAGTATACCGCAAGCACCACATACCTTAGAACACCGCGGGTACCACATACCCTAGTACATCGCGGGCATCACATACCCAACTACACCGCGGGCATCACATACCCAACTACACCGCGGGACACCACATACCCAAGTACACAGTGGGCATCACATACCCTAGTACAGCGCGGGCACTACATACCCTAGTACACCGCGGGCATCACATACCCAACTACACCGCGGGCACCACATACCCAAGTATACCGCGGGCATTACATACCCAAGTACACCGCGGGCATCACATACCCAACTACACTGCGGGCACCACATACCCTAGTACACCGCGGGCAACAAATACCCAACTACACCGCGGGCACCACATACCCAAGTACACCGCGGGCATCACATACCCAAGTACACCGCGGGCATCACATACCCAACTACACTGCGGGCACCACATACCCTAGTACACCGCGGGCAACAAATACCCAACTACACCGCGGGCACCACATACCCAAGTACACCGCGGGCATCACATACCCAAGTACACCGCGGGCATCACATACCCAACTACACTGCGGGCACCAAATACCTTAGTACACCGCGGGCACCACATACCCTAGTACACCGCAGGCATCACATACCCAACTACACCGCGGGCACCACATACCCTAGTACACCGCGGGCATCACATACCTTAGTACACCGCGGGCACCACATACCCTAGTATACCGCGGGCATCACATACCCTAGTACACCGCGGGCACCACATACCTAACAACACCGCGAGCACCACATACCTAAGTATACCGCGGGCATCACATACCCAAGTACACCGCGGGCATCACATACCCAACTACACCGCGGGACACCACATACCCAAGTACACCGTGGGCATCACATACCCTAGTACACCGCGAGCACCACATACCCAAGTACATTGCGGGCGTCACATACCCAATTACACCGCGGGCATCATATACCCTAGTACACCGCGGGCATCACATACCCAACTACACCGCGGGCACTACATACCCAAGTACACCGCGGGCATCACATACCCTAGTACACTGCGGGCACCAAATACCCTAGTACACCGTGGGCATCACATACCCTAGTACACCGCGGGCAACAAATACCCAACTACACCGCGGGCACCACATACCCAAGTACACCGCGGGCATCACATACCCAACTACACCGCGGGCATCACATACCCAACTACACTGCGGGCACCACATACCTTAGTACACCGCGGGCACCACATACTCTAGTACACCGCAGGCATCACATACCCAACTACACCGCGGGCACCTCATACCCTAGTACACCGCGGGCATCACATACCTTAGTACACCGCGGGCACCACATACCCTAGTATACCGCGGGCATCACATACCCTTGTACACCGCGGGCACCACATACCTAACAACACCGCGGGCACCACATACCTAAGTATACCGCGGGCATCACATACCCAAGTACACCGCGGGCATCACATACCCAACTACACCGCGGGACACCACATACCCAAGTACACCGTGGGCATCACATACCCTAGTGCACCGCGGGCACCACATACCCAAGTACATCGCGGGCGTCACATACCCAATTACACCGCGGGCATCATATACCCTAGTACACCACGGGCATCACATACCGAACTACACCGCGGGCACCACATACCCAATTACACCGCGGGCAACATATACCCTAGTACACCGCGGGCATCACATACCCAACTACACCGCGGGCACCACATACCCAAGTACACCGCAGGCATCACATACCCTAGTACACTGCGGGCACCAAATACCCTAGTACACCGTGGGCATCACATACCCTAGTACACCGCGGGCATCACATACCCAACTTCACCGCGGGCACTACATACCCAAGTCCCAAGTACACCGCGGGCACCACATACCCAAGTACACTTCGGGCATCACATACCCAACTACACCGCGGGCACCACATACCCAACTACACCGCGGGCATCACATACCCAACTACACCGCGGGCACCACATACCCTAGTACACCGCGGGCACCACATACCCAAGTACACCGCGGGCATCACATACCCAAGTACACTGCGGGCACCAAATACCCTAGTACACCGTGGGCATCACATACCCTAGTACACCGCGGGGCATCACATACCCTAGTACACCGCGGGCATTACATACCCAAGTACACCTCGGGCATCACATACCCAACTACACCGCGGGACACCACATACCCAAGTACACCGTGGGCATCACATACCCTAGTACACCGCGGGCACCACATAATCAAGTACATCGCGGGCGTCACATACCCAATTACACCGCGGGTCATTATATACCCTAGTACACCGCGGGCATCACATACTTAACTACACCGCGGGCACCACATACCCAAGTACACCGCGGGCATTACATACCCTAGTACACTGCGGGCACCAAATACCCTAGTACACCGTGGGCATCACATACCCTAGTACACCGCGGGCATCACATACCCTAGTACACCGCGGGCATTACATACCCAAGTACACCTCGGGCATCACATACCCAACTACACCGCGGGCACCACATACCCTAGTACACCGCGGGCATCACATACCCAACTACACCGCAGGCACCACATACCCAAGTACACCGCGGGCATCACATATCCTAGTACACTGCGGGCACCAAATACCCTAGTACCGCGGGCACCACATACCTAACAACACCGCGAGCACCACATACCTAAGTATACCGCGGGCATCACATACCCAACTACACCGCGGGACACCACATACCCAAGTACACCTTGGGCATCACATACCCTAGTACACCGCGGGCACCACATACCCAACTACACCGCGGGCACCACATACCCAAGTATACCGCGGGCACCACATACCCTAGTACACCGCGGGCAACAAATACCCAACTACACCGCGGGCACCACATACCCAAGTAAACCGCAAGCACCACATGCCCTAGTACACCGCGGGCATCACATACCCAACTACACCGCGGGCACCACATACCCTAGTATACCGCGGGCACCACATACCCAAGTACACTTCGGGCATCACATACCCAACTACACCGCGGGCACCACATACCCAACTACACCGCGGGCACCACATACCCTAGTACACCGCGGGCACCACATACCCTAGTACACCGCGGGCATCACATACCCAACTTCACTGCGGGCATCACATACCCAATTACACCGCGGGACACCACATACCCAAGTTTACCGTAGGCATCACATACCCTAGTACAGCGCGGGCACCACATACCCTAGAACACCGCGGGCATCACTTACCCAACTACACCGCGGGCACCACATACCAAAGTATACCGCGGGCACCACATACCCTAGTACACCGCGGCCACCACATACCCTAGTACACCGCAGGCATCACATACCCAACCACACCGTGGGCATCACATACCCTAGTACACCGCGGGCATCACATACCTTTGTACACCGCGGGCACCACATACCCTAGTACACCGCGGGCATCACATACCCAAGTACACCGTGGGCATCAGATACCCAACTACACTGCGGGCATCACATAGCCTAGTACACCGCAGGCATCACATACCCAACTACACCTTAGGCACCACATACCCTTGCACACCGCGGGCATCACATACCCAACTACACCGCGGGCATCACATACCTAAGTACACCGCGGGCACCACATACCCGCGGGCACCACATTTCCTAGTTCACCGCGGGCATCACATACCCAACTACACCGCGGGCACCACATACCCTAGTACACCGCGGGCATCACATACCTAACTACACCGCGGGCACCACATACCCAAGTATACCGCAAGCACCACATACCTTAGAACACCGCGGGTACCACATACCCTAGTACATCGCGGGCATCACATACCCAACTACACCGCGGGCATCACATACCCAACTACACCGCGGGACACCACATACCCAAGTACACAGTGGGCATCACATACCCTAGTACAGCGCGGGCACTACATACCCTAGTACACCGCGGGCATCACATACCCAACTACACCGCGGGCACCACATACCCAAGTATACCGCGGGCATTACATACCCAAGTACACCGCGGGCATCACATACCCAACTACACTGCGGGCACCACATACCCTAGTACACCGCGGGCAACAAATACCCAACTACACCGCGGGCACCACATACCCAAGTACACCGCGGGCATCACATACCCAAGTACACCGCGGGCATCACATACCCAACTACACTGCGGGCACCACATACCCTAGTACACCGCGGGCAACAAATACCCAACTACACCGCGGGCACCACATACCCAAGTACACCGCGGGCATCACATACCCAAGTACACCGCGGGCATCACATACCCAACTACACTGCGGGCACCAAATACCTTAGTACACCGCGTGCACCACATACCCTAGTACACCGCAGGCATCACATACCCAACTACACCGCGGGCACCACATACCCTAGTACACCGCGGGCATCACATACCTTAGTACACCGCGGGCACCACATACCCTAGTATACCGCGGGCATCACATACCCTAGTACACCGCGGGCACCACATACCTAACAACACCGCGAGCACCACATACCTAAGTATACCGCGGGCATCACATACCCAAGTACACCGCGGGCATCACATACCCAACTACACCGCGGGACACCACATACCCAAGTACACCGTGGGCATCACATACCCTAGTACACCGCGGGCACCACATACCCAAGTACATTGCGGGCGTCACATACCCAATTACACCGCGGGCATCATATACCCTAGTACACCGCGGGCATCACATACCCAACTACACCGCGGGCACTACATACCCAAGTACACCGCGGGCATCACATACCCTAGTACACTGCGGGCACCAAATACCCTAGTACACCGTGGGCATCACATACCCTAGTACACCGCGGGCAACAAATACCCAACTACACCGCGGGCACCACATACCCAAGTACACCGCGGGCATCACATACCCAACTACACCGCGGGCATCACATACCCAACTACACTGCGGGCACCACATACCTTAGTACACCGCGGGCACCACATACTCTAGTACACCGCAGGCATCACATACCCAACTACACCGCGGGCACCTCATACCCTAGTACACCGCGGGCATCACATACCTTAGTACACCGCGGGCACCACATACCCTAGTATACCGCGGGCATCACATACCCTAGTACACCGCGGGCACCACATACCTAGCGGGCACCACATACCTAAGTATACCGCGGGCATCACATACCCAAGTACACCGCGGGCATCACATACCCAACTACACCGCGGGACACCACATACCCAAGTACACCGTGGGCATCACATACCCTAGTGCACCGCGGGCACCACATACCCAAGTACATCGCGGGCGTCACATACCCAATTACACCGCGGGCATCATATACCCTAGTACACCACGGGCATCACATACCGAACTACACCGCGGGCACCACATACCCAATTACACCGCGGGCATCATATACCCTAGTACACCGCGGGCATCACATACCCAACTACACCGCGGGCACCACATACCCAAGTACACCGCAGGCATCACATACCCTAGTACACTGCGGGCACCAAATACCCTAGTACACCGTGGGCATCACATACCCTAGTACACCGCGGGCATCACATACCCAACTACACCGCGGGCACTACATACCCAAGTCCCAAGTACACCGCGGGCACCACATACCCAAGTACACTTCGGGCATCACATACCCAACTACACCGCGGGCACCACATACCCAACTACACCGCGGGCATCACATACCCAACTACACCGCGGGCACCACATACCCTAGTACACCGCGGGCACCACATACCCAAGTACACCGCGGGCATCACATACCCTAGTACACTGCGGGCACCAAATACCCTAGTACACCGTGGGCATCACATACCCTAGTACACCACGGGCATCACATACCCTAGTACACCGCGGGCATTACATACCCAACTACACCGCGGGACACCACATACCCAAGTACACCGTGGGCATCACATACCCTAGTACACCGCGGGCACCACATAATCAAGTACATAGCGGGCGTCACATACCCAATTACACCGCGGGTCATTATATACCCTAGTACACCGCGGGCATCACATACCCAACTACACCGCGGGCACCACATACCCAAGTACACCGCGGGCATCACATACCCTAGTACACTGCGGGCACCAAATACCCTAGTACACCGTGGGCATCACATACCCTAGTACACCGCGGGCATCACATACCCTAGTACACCGCGGGCATTACATACCCAAGTACACCTCGGGCATCACATACCCAACTACACCGCGGGCACCACATACCCTAGTACACCGCGGGCATCACATACCCAACTACACCGCAGGCACCACATACCCAAGTACACCGCGGGCATCACATATCCTAGTACACTGCGGGCACCAAATACCCTAGTACCGCGGGCACCACATACCCAATGACACCGCGGGCATCACATACCCAACTACACCGCGGGCATCACATACCCAACTACACCGCGGGACACCACATACCCAAGTACACCGTGGGCATCACATACCCTAGTACACCGCGGGCACCACATACCCAACTACACCGCGGGCACCACATACCCAAGTATACCGCGGGCACCACATACCCTAGTACACCGCGGGCAACAAATACCCAACTACACCGCGGGCACCACATACCCAAGTACACCGCAAGCACCACATGCCCTAGTACACCGCGGGCATCACATACCCAACTACACCGCGGGCACCACATACCCTAGTATACCGCGGGCACCACATACCCAAGTACACTTCGGGCATCACATACCCAACTACACCGCGGGCACCACATACCCAACTACACCGCGGGCACCACATACCAGAGTACACCGCGGGCACCACATACCCTAGTACACCGCGGGCATCACATACCCAACTTCACTGCGGGCATCACATACCCAATTACACCGCGGGACACCACATACCCAAGTTTACCGTAGGCATCACATACCCTAGTACAGCGCGGGCACCACATACCCTAGAACACCGCGGGCATCACTTACCCAACTACACCGCGGGCACCACATACCCAAGTATACCGCGGGCACCACATACCCTAGTACACCGCGGGCAACAAATACCCAACTACACCGCGGCCACCACATACCCTAGTACACCGCAGGCATCACATACCCAACTACACCGCGGGCACCACATACCCTAGTACACCGCGGGCATCACATACCTTTGTACACCGCGGGCACCACATACCCTAGTATACCGCGGGCATTTCATTCCCAAGTAAACCTCGGGCATCACATACCCAACTACACCGCGGGCACCACATACCCAAGTACACCGCGGGCATCACATATCCTAGTACACTGCGGGCACCAAATACCGTAGTACCGCGGGCACCACATACCTAATGACACCGCGGGCATCACATACCCAACTACACCGCGGGCATCACATACCCAACTACACCGCGGGACACCACATACCCAAGTACACCGTGGGCATCACATACCCTAGTACACCGCGGGCACCACATACCCTAGTACACCGCGGGCATCACATACCCAACTACACCGCGGGCACCACATACCCTAGTACACCGCGGGCACCACATACCCTAGTATACCGCGGGCATCACATACCCAACTACACCGCGGGCATCACATACCCAACTACACCGCGGGACACCACATACCCAACTACACCGCGGGCATCACATACCCAACTACACCGCGGGCACCACATACCCGAGTACACCGCGGGTAACAAATACCCAACTACACCGCGGGCACCACATACCCAAGTACACCGCGGGCACCACATACCCTAGTACACCGCGGGCATCACATACCCAACTACACCTCGGGCATCACATACCCAATTACACCGCGGACACCACATACCCAAGTACACCGCGGGCATCACATACCCAACTACACCGCGGGCACCACATACCCTAGTACACCGCGGGCATCACATACCCAACTACACCGCGGGCACCACATACCCAAGTATACCGCGGGCACCACATACCCTAGTACACCGCGGGCAACAATTACCCAACCACACCGCAGGCACCACATACCCAAGTACACCGCGGGCATCACATATCCTAGTACACTGCGGGCACCAAATAACCTAGTACCGCGGGCACCACATACCCAACTACACCGCGGGCATCACATACCCAACTACACCGCGGGACACCACATACCCAAGTACACCGTGGGCATCACATACCCTAGTACACCGCGGGCACCACATGCCCTAGTACACCGCGGGCATCACATACCCAACTACACCGCGGGCACCACATACCCAAGTCCCAAGTACACCGCGGGCACCACATACCCAAGTACACTTCGGGCATCACATACCCAACTACACCGCGGGCACCACATACCCAACTACACCGCGGGCATCACATACCCAACTACACCGCGGGCACCACATACCCTAGTACACCGCGGGCATCACATACCCAACTTCACTGCGGGCATTACATACCCAACTACACCGCGGGACATCACATACCCAAGTACACCGTAGGCATCACATACCCTAGTACAGCGCGGGCACCACATACCCTAGAACACCGCGGGCATCACTTACCCAACTACACCGCGGGCACCACATACCCAAGTATACCGGGGGCACCACATACCCTAGTACACCGCGGGCAACAAATACCCAACTACACCGCGGCCACCACATACCCTAGTACACCGCAGGCATCACATACCCAACTACACCGCGGGCACCACATACCCTAGTACACCGCGGGCATCACATACCTTTGTACACCGCGGGCACCACATACCCTAGTATACCGCGGGCATTACATACCCAAGTAAACCTCGGGCATCACATACCCAACTACACCGCGGGCACCACATACCCAAGTACACCGCGGGCATCACATATCCTAGTACACTGCGGGCATCACATACCCAACTACACCGCGGGCACCACATACCCTAGTACACCGCGGGCATCACATACCCAACTACACCGCGGGCACCACATACCCAAGTACACCGCGGGCATCACATATCCTAGTACACTGCGGGCACCAAATACCCTAGTACCGCGGGCACCACATACCCAATGACACCGCGGGCATCACATACCCAACTACACCGCGGGCAACAATTACCCAACCACACCGCAGGCACCACATACCCAAGTACACCGCGGGCATCACATATCCTAGTACACTGCGGGCACCAAATACCCTAGTACCGCGGGCACCACATACCCAATGACACCGCGGGCATCACATACCCAACTACACCGCGGGCATCACATACCCAACTACACCGCGGGACACCACATACCCAAGTACACCGTGGGCATCACATACCCTAGTACACCGCGGGCACCACATGCCCTAGTACACCGCGGGCATCACATACCCAACTACACCGCGGGCACCACATACCCAAGTCCCAAGTACACCGCGGGCACCACATACCCAAGTACACTTCGGGCATCACATACCCAACTACACCGCGGGCACCACATACCCAACTACACCGCGGGCATCACATACCCAACTACACCGCGGGCACCACATACCCTAGTACACCGCGGGCATCACATACCCAACTTCACTGCGGGCATCACATACCCAACTACACCGCGGGACATCACATACCCAAGTACACCGTAGGCATCACATACCCTAGTACAGCGCGGGCACCACATACCCTAGAACACCGCGGGCATCACTTACCCAACTACACCGCGGGCACCACATACCCAAGTATACCGGGGGCACCACATACCCTAGTACACCGCGGGCAACAAATACCCAACTACACCGCGGCCACCACATACCCTAGTACACCGCAGGCATCACATACCCAACTACACCGCGGGCACCACATACCCTAGTACACCGCGGGCATCACATACCTTTGTACACCGCGGGCACCACATACCCTAGTATACCGCGGGCATTACATACCCAAGTAAACCTCGGGCATCACATACCCAACTACGCCGCGGGCACCACATACCCAAGTACACCGCGGGCATCACATATCCTAGTACACTGCGGGCATCACATACCCAACTACACCGCGGGCACCACATACCCTAGTACACCGCGGGCATCACATACCCAACTACACCGCGGGCACCACATACCCAATGACACCGCGGGCATCACATACCCAACTACACCGCGGGCATCACAAGTCAAGTCAAGTCAAGTCAAAAATTACTTTATTCAGTAAAATCACAAGGATCATTTAGAATCGTCTTACATACTAGGTGATTCTAGGTGCCAGTTCCACGCGACCAGAGCCTAGAAGAACGGGCAAGAAACTTACGGCCTGGTTCCTACCGTTTTTTTATATGATCCTTCTTACAAAGAATTACAATTAAACTATATTAAGTACTGAAGTTTCAGTGCGGTGTCAATTTAACTTAGTAATGATACACTAATGAGTTTAAAAAAAAGAAGTATAATAAAGCTATACGTAAATCAAAAAGACAGCACACGCTTCGCTTCAGATACAAATATACTACAAAGTACATAAGCAAGGCAAGAGAACATTACTAACATCACAAATCGACAAAGTTGCTGTTGACGGGTGGAGCGACATCAGGCCATGCAGTTTTGTCATTAATATAGCTGTCTAAGGTATAATACGCCTTTTTTATAAGATTATTTTTAATGTATGTTTTAAATTTTCTAACTGAGAGTTTTGTTGCATTTTCGGGGAGTTTATTATTAAAACGCACGGCACCCCCCACAAACGACCCACTCACCCTCCAAAGCCGGAACCCAGGGACGCACAATTTATATTTGCCTCTAGTGTTCACACCATGAACCTCACACTTTTTCAAAAAGCTATCTTTATTTTTATGAGTGTACAATAAGACTTCATAAATATATTGTGAAATTACTGTTAGAATACCAATCTCCCCAAACCGCTCCCTCAACGAATCCCGCGGTTTCATTTTATAAATGGCACGTATAGCCCTTTTTTGCAAAACAAATATAGTTTGTATATCAGCTGCTTTACCCCAGAGAAGTATACCATATGACATCACACTATGGAAGTAACTGAAATAAACCAACCTAGCTGTCGTTTCATCAGTGAGCCATCTTATCGTACGAACAGCATAAGCAGCTGAGCTCAGCCTACCAGCAAGCGTTCCAATATGTGGAGCCCATTGCAATTTCGAATCAATATTTAGGCCTAAGAAGACAGTAGAATCAACAAGATTAAGTGACTCTCCATTCAATAAAATATTAGTTGGTCTTTGAACAACATTCGGCAGAGTGAATTTCATGCATTTCGTTTTCTTAGCATTAAGTAACAGATTATTAACAGTAAACCAGTTAAGTACTTGTGAAAGAGATACATTTACGTCATCGTAGTCAGTCTTTTGTCTATCTACTTTAAAAATTAAGGAGGTGTCATCTGCAAACTGTACTATGTTACATAGCTTTTGAACATAAGAGGCAAGGCCATTAACGTAGACTAAGAATAAGAAAGGTCCCAATATCGAGCCTTGTGGCACTCCCATATCAATGATTGACCCAGAAGACCTCTCACCACTAACGTCAACTTTTTGTACTCTATTGGTTAAGTAAGACTGAATAAGATCAATAGCCCGGTTCTGAACTCCGTAATGTTTAAGTTTATAAATGAGAGTTGCATGACTAACACAATCAAAAGCCTTGGATAAATCGCAAAAAATACCGATTGCGTCTTTTGAATTTTCCCAGGCATCATATATGTGCTTTAAGAGCACCGAGCCGGCATCAGTTGTAGATCGACCTTTAGTAAATCCAAACTGATTAACATGTAGCAGCTGGTTGGAGTTAAAATGAGCTAACAGTTGATTAAGAATAACCTTTTCAAATATTTTACTTAGCGTAGGCAATACCGAGATTGGCCTGTAATTGGCAGGATCTTTTTCACTTCCCGACTTGTAAAGAGGAATGAGTTTACTATGTTTCATTAAGTCGGGAAAAACACCTTCGTCAACGCATCTATTAAAAACATAGGCTAAGCACGGTGCGATATCTATTATAATAGAACCTAGCACTTTTGTTGACATTCCCCATAGATCCTCCGTATTTTTTATATTTAATAACTTAAAAGTTTTAACAATATCAATAGCCTGAACATATGAAAAACTGAATATACTATTACAACTTTCAACACTAGATTTTAATAGCGTCATCGCTCCTAAAGCTGATGCATTTAAGGATTGGGTAACAACTTTAGGTATACTGGAGAAAAAGCTACCGAATGCGTTAGCAACTTCAATGTCTTTTGTTAAAACTTTATTATCTATCTGTAATTGTATCTGCTTATTCCGAGTTTTTGATTTTCCTGTTTCGTTATTTACTACTTTCCAAGTGGCTCTAATTTTATTAGTTGAATTTTCTATTTTATTCCTTATATACAAAGATTTCGCTACATGACAAACTTTTTTGAAAGTTTTAGAATATTTCTGTATGTATATAATAAACTCACTATCATTCAGCATTGACTCCCTGGTAGCGTATAGATCATATAATTTGTTTCTACTTTTGTAAATACCTGGTGTAGCCCAATCAGTAAATTTCACGCCAGTACTGACTTTACATGTTTTTAATGTAAATGTATCTCGATGTTGTTCATTTATTAAGTTAAATAATTTTGTAAAAACCACATTAGGGTCAGCCATGCATGGTATAAGTGGTACTTTGAGTCCAATATTATTTTGAAATCTACTGACACGACTTTCTGTTATGGGACGATAGGTAAATACTTCAGATTTATCTACTAAGTTGTAAGGAAACTTTACGCTATGCCCGTAATGATCGGAGCTAAAATGTTTGACTACTGATTTACTGATTGGTACAAAATTGCAATAAATATTGTCTAAGCAAGTGGCGGTTGTCAGTGTGACCCTTGTTGGTTCCTCAAACAGAGGGAGCAAATTGAAACATTTAAACAGATTTAATAACCTAGCTGAAAGAGGATGAGCCGGAATATCTATATTAAAGTCTCCGCAGACGACTAACGTTTTATTACATTGAAAAGCTTTAAGCAGTACTTCTTCCATAGTGGATTCAAATAGCGTGAAGTCCGCGTCGGGAGGACGGTAAACACTCAATACAAGATGTCGCTCCAGCTCTACACATGACAGCTCAATAGTTCTCTCAATAGATATACCTGCAATATCTCTACGCTCCTTACATTTAATACTACTCTTTAGAATTATTAATGAGCCACCGCGTATGGCGGTTTTTCGTATATAGGAGCTCACAGTACTATAGTTTTCATAAAAAGGGAGTAACTCAAGTTGTGTTATCCAATGTTCGGTTATGCACATAATATCAATATTAAAGTGACTCAAGAATAACTCTAATTCTAATATTTTGCTGGGAAGACCTTGCATGTTTTGATGTACTATATGTAAAGTACGAGGCATTTCTATTGTCTTAGAAGCTAGTTTAAATGTCGAGCAATAGGCCCTGTTACAAGAAGGCCCTCATTAGTACTACTACTAACTACGGGCTTGTCAGTGGACTGCGTTATAATACCTACCTATAACTGTATCAAAAATATTAAATGCTAATAGTTTAGCAATTATTAATTTACTACGTCTACTTAGATGTACTAAGGATTTAGTCAAAATAAAATTACTAATAAAATTATTAGTTTCAAAATATAAGATGTCACTATGACGACTTGTCAAATTATATAATATTAAGTTCATATTAAAAATATGTTTATTCTCTTGAGTACTTAATGTATTAGAGTATGGAAATGCACATAAAATTAGTTTTCCTAGCCCATGTTCCAACTTTCCCAGCAAAGTCTCAACTAACTGAATAACATCTAGGCGCTTGACACCCCTACTTTCACCTAACTGCACTATCAATGTTGTATTATTGTTAAAACAATTATCATTTTTAATCCTATTTTTAAAGTAATTAATAGGGGCATTAGGAGTGCAATTGTTGATAACTTCCTGTTGAAGTTGGTCCCTAAGGAGCATTCCCATCCCCATTCCTATCTGGTCGGAGTACATAACCGTTTTTTTGTTGCAACTAGATGCATGAGGTTTAACCAGAGGCTGCGGTGCTGGTACTGGCTGGGCCGCTATAAGCCCAGCGCATGCAGCCCCTCCTTGCAAAGAAGTACTTGATGACAAATGTTCATATGTTGATTGGTCCGTTTGTGAACTACTATTACATACTTGCACATATACAGTTTCATCACTCAGAATTGCATTAATTTCTGCAAAATCATTTTCACTTTGCGTGTATTTCTCAGTTAAATCATGAAGTGATTTTTCCAAGCATACAATTTTTTCAGACATGCTATCCTGTTGAATTGAGTTTTGTCCTAGTAATTTATAACAGGATTTTAATTCTTTATTAAACTCACTTTTTTCTTTGCAAAGTCTAGCTTTAGTAAATACATTTTTATGTTTTTTCAACTTTTTTTCTGATTTTTTTATGAAGTTACTTAATTTTACATACTTTTTAATTTTGTTACTCCCTTGTATTACATAATCACCACTGCATTTTGGTGTAGTACATTTATAATCTAATAATGACATGCTAGGATCATCATTCTCTAGCTCGGTCCGCAAATCTAAGCTACTATGGTAATGTTTTGCTAATGAAGACTCATAAAGTTCAATCTTCACAGAGCACTCATATAGTTCTTGTTTTTGATCACTAATTTTCTGCATTGCCAGTTCATAAGTTTCATGACACTGATTCACACATTCCAGTCTTGACTGCAAGCATTCCATTTCACTGCCCAACTACACCGCGGGACACCACATACCCAAGTACACCGTGGGCATCACATATCCTAGTACACTGCGGGCACCAAATACCGTAGTACCGCGGGCACCACATACCTAATGACACCGCGGGCATCACATACCCAACTACACCGCGGGCATCACATACCCAACTACACCGCGGGCACCACATACCCAAGTATACCGCAAGCACCACATACCTTAGAACACCGCGGGTACCACATACCCTAGTACATCGCGGGCATCACATACCCAACTACACCGCGGGCATCACATACCCAACTACACCGCGGGACACCACATACCCAAGTACACAGTGGGCATCACATACCCTAGTACAGCGCGGGCACTACATACCCTAGTACACCGCGGGCATCACATACCCAACTACACCGCGGGCACCACATACCCAAGTATACCGCGGGCATTACATACCCAAGTACACCGCGGGCATCACATACCCAACTACACTGCGGGCACCACATACCCTAGTACACCGCGGGCAACAAATACCCAACTACACCGCGGGCACCACATACCCAAGTACACCGCGGGCATCACATACTTAAGTACACCGCGGGCATCACATACCCAACTACACTGCGGGCACCACATACCCTAGTACACCGCGGGCATCACATACCCTAGTACACCGCGGGCATCACATACCCAAGTACACCGTGGGCATCAGATACCCAACTACACTGCGGGCATCACATAGCCTAGTACACCGCAGGCATCACATACCCAACTACACCTTAGGCACCACATACCCTTGCACACCGCGGGCATCACATACCCAACTACACCGCGGGCATCACATACCTAAGTACACCGCGGGCACCACATACCCGCGGGCACCACATTTCCTAGTTCACCGCGGGCATCACATACCCAACTACACCGCGGGCACCACATACCCTAGTACACCGCGGGCACCACATACCCTAGTACACCGCGGGCATCACATACCTAACTACACCGCGGGCACCACATACCCAAGTATCCTCTTCCGTTCCGGCTTCGAACACGAGTGGACGTGTCGTTGTGCTTAACTGTGACGATTTGATTCTGAGAGGGACTGCGCCCCGTGACTTCCTCGCCTACCTAAGAGTTGGAGCTGCGCCCCCGGGGCTTCGCTGGTGGATCTACGAGGCGGCCGAGTGAGTTCCCGCTTTTTGTATTTTCTCTGGGATTTGAACTCGCGGCTCTGGCGTCGCAGCCGTGGTCTCGGCCAACTGAGCCAGCCAAGCAGTGGTCACCGGCGTCGAAATTAACGAACAGTATCAGCGGTGCGTGCTACGAGCTTATCTACGAAACAGATAGTGCTACGAAAGTGCTACGACGCTGCATGCGCATACACTTTTTAACTGCATTCTTTAAATAGAACATTTGCTATTTAAAACAGAGGAAAATATTAAGTTATGCGCCGTTCACCTCCATCCAACGCGTTTGCTTCGCCACTACAACACTATGCCTCTGACACCAATATTACTCAATCACCTCTACCGCTGACGGAATCTCAGTCATGCTCAAATGTAGCTACTAGAAGTTTAAGCCGGGAATCAGTCAAGCGCAAATATAATGATATCACCAAATCAGAAATCACTGATCTTTTTGAAACGCTGAAAACTGAACAGAATGAGAAGTTATCAGCGATTTTGAGTTCAATCGGTGAGGTAAAGATATCGCTGGATTTTATGTCCACTAAATACGACGAGGTTATGAAAAGACTTGACACTCTGGAGGAGGATAAGAAGTGTAGCGATACTAAAATTCAGTTGTTGGAAAACAAAATAGATTTTCTGGAGCGGCAGCTGAAGGGGACTAGTATTGAACTGCGAAACGTGCCACAGGCTACAAAAGAATCAAAAGAGGACCTAAAACAAATTATCCTGAAAACAGCTGAAGCTCTGCATATCCCGCTAGACTCCTCGTCTGACATTAAGAATATCTACCGGGCTAACTCAGCATCGAAGGTGAAACCAATTATAGCTGATTTCACCACCGTCCTCACTAGAGACAGTTTTTTGAGCTCCTACAAAATATACAACAGGGAACATCAGAGTTCCAAGCTAAGTACTGAAACTTTAGGAATCAGTGGCACCAGAAACCCTGTGTATATTGATGAGAACTTAACACAGAGAGACAAGAGACTCTTCTATCTTGCCCGAGTATTGACAAAGGAGAGAGGCTATACCCATTGCTGGACCTCGTATGGCCGAGTATTTGTAAGGAAATCTGAAGGTGCACCGCGCATCCGTATCGGATGCGAGAAAGATCTGGAAGCATTAGGGAATAATTAGCCACCGACCAATGTTTCAAGATGGATCCTTTCTAGTTAAGAATACAGATCAGTTACGATTATTTACAATTTATGTAATAGTAAGAGTATTTCGAAATCCCCTATTCTTATCTACCTACTTACTAAAATACGACCCATATATACCTATAATCAAACCAGTACAATCACTAAAGCCACACAATATTCTACATTAATTTTTAAAACATAAGAGTAAAAAAAAAAAAAAAAAAAACTTAACTACTTAATTGCAACAGCACACTATTTTATACACTATACAACACATTACAATGGGCACACTTATAAACATTGACGAGATTTGCAATTCCATAGATGTAGTATCGTCGGCTACTAGCTATGAATGCAGTCCGGAAAACAGCATCTCCTACTTATCCAAGTCTAAAGCTCAACTTAATATAATAACACAAAATATAAGGAGCATATCTAAAAACTTCTGCAACTTCGTCACTACTCTTCAACGAATAAATATTCCTCAAGATGTTATAGTGCTCACTGAGTGTAGACTTTCGAATAATATTACTTTACCGACACTAAAAGGCTTTGAAAGCACTTGTACAACAAACAACCCTATTCAAAATGACGGGGTAGCTGTTTATATAAGGAATGGCTTGAGCTCACAAACCTATGAGCCACAGTTTACAGGAGCCAATTGCATCGTCAGCATAATAAATAAAATGATTGCCATAA
Source organism: Ecliptopera silaceata (assembly GCA_932527185.1). Classification (NCBI taxonomy): domain Eukaryota; kingdom Metazoa; phylum Arthropoda; class Insecta; order Lepidoptera; family Geometridae; genus Ecliptopera; species Ecliptopera silaceata. The sequence goes on from OW052210.1 coordinate 3,089,493, forward strand.
TATCTATTTATCGTTCACCATCTTATACCAAAGTAGACTCATTCCTTAACTCTCTCAACACAGTATTATCCTCCGTTTCCTCTTACAAAAACGTAGTTGTCGTTGGAGATATAAATTTGAACATAGTGCCGGAATCACTGGATACAAATTCAGAAATGTATTTAGAACTTACGGCTTTTCATGGCCTTCTTCCGACACATAACTTCCCCACCAGACTATCAAACTGCCTAGATCATTTCCTTTTGAAAACCAAATACGACGCAACAACTCTCGTAATTAAAAGTTCAGTTACAGATCACAACGCGGTTTTGCTTTCAATTGATAAACTCTACGTCACCCCACATACACAACAAACTATGAAAATTAACCATATTGGTGTCGCAAAAGATCTATCTCAGGCGGACTTTTCTTCTATATACAATAGTAAAAACGTTCATACATCGACTGAGGTATTTATTGACATAATCTCTACGATCATTCGAAACAACACCAGTTATATCCATCGCTCATTACGAAATACACCAATGAAACCCTGGATTACTACAGGCCTTTTGCGCTGTATGCGACATCGCGATAATCTCCATACCAAACTTCGTAAAGCTCCACTTAACATAACACTGAATGAAATTTATAAAAAATATAGAAACTTCTGTAATAACCTACTTAAAAAACTAAAACAGACATACGAAAGAGCCCAATTACTTAAAGCTGGAAAAGACATAAAGATGACATGGAAAGCTATAGCAAATATAACTAACTACAAAACCAAAAAAACACTATCTGAAGACCTAATAACCGACGTTGACAATCCAAATGACGCAGCAAATGCCGTAAATGATTTTTTTGTAGGTATTGGCAGATCCATTGCGGAAAAAAACAAATCTTTTTGCCAAGGTAATAGTACCAACAGCGTCAACACAGCCAACTCGTTCGCGCTGTTCGAAACAAATGAAGTGGAGGTGTTATCTGTAATTGACTCTATGAAAGCGACGAATACAGTCGGCTGGGACAATATTTCGACACGTATAATCAAAGATAATAAAAAGCATATTGTTATTCCCTTGACATACATTTGCAACCTTGCCTTTGAAACCGGTACTTTCCCTGATGCATTCAAAAACTCAATAATTTTACCTATACATAAATCTGGAGACAAAAAATCAAAAAACAATTACAGACCTATATCCATACTTCCAAACCTTTCAAAAGTTTTAGAAAAATTTTTAAACAAAAGACTGGTAAACTTTTTTGAAAAATACGCTCTTTTCTCTGACAACCAGTATGGTTTCAGAGTAGGGAAATCGACATCTCAAGCTGTTACAGAACTCAATGACTACGTTGTCCGGGCATTAGATGATGGACAAAAATGCTTGGCAATTTTCTTAGATCTTGCTAAAGCCTTTGATACGGTGTCGATTCCCCTGCTACTAGATAAGATGGAGCGTATGGGTATTCGTGGCAATGAATTGCAATTAATAAAAAGCTACCTTAGCAATAGAACGCAGTCTGTAAAAATTGGTAAATACATTAGCAAGGAGCTTCCTATTAATTATGGTGTACCGCAGGGAAGCATACTCGGTCCTACACTCTTTTTAGTCTATTTTAACGACATATGCAACTTGAAGATCAATAATGGTAAGCTTATTGCTTTTGCTGACGATACAGCTTTGGTGTTTTCGGGTGCAACGTGGAAAAGTGTATTTAGGGTAGCTCAAGATAACTTTAACTTAGTAACTTTAGCATTACAAAATAATCTACTCTCTCTAAACACTGCTAAAACTAATATTATACCATTCTCTTTAAGGAATAAAAACTTACCTGATAAGAACAACGTTATAAAAGCGCACACACCGAAGTGTCTTATTGAACAAGAAACTGCAATAAACTGTACTTGTTTGGCACTAGACTCTTGCAAATCTACTAAATACCTCGGTGTAACTATTGATTCACAATTGAGCTATACCACCCACATTAGTAACTTGACATCTAAGTTAAGAAAACTAATTGCTGTTTTTAAAAATATCCGCCATGCGGCAACAAAATTAATTTTAAAAACTATATACTATGCCTTAGGCCAATCCCTTCTCACATACTGCATTTCAGCTTGGGGAGGGTCCTATAAAACGCATATGATAGCACTGGAACGAGCCCAGAGAGCAATCCTCAAGGTCGCACATTCTCGTCCGTATCGTTACCCGACGCATCAGCTCTACCAGGAATGTGAAATCTTGACAGTGAGGCAACTATTTATAAGACAAGTTCTCTTAGATAGAAAACTTGCCTCTACTTCCAACATTAAGGAACCCATTAAATCGAGGCGTAAAACAAAAGGTATATCTAGCATAGCTTGTAAAACTTCCTTTGCACATAAACACACAAACTTTCTCTGTAACCATCTATGTAAAAAGTTCATCAAATTAATATCTATTGATGAACTAAACAACACAGAATGTAAGGATAAAATTACTCAGTGTCTCCTACAAATGGATTATGACACAACAGAAAAACTACTCTCCGTTGTAAGTTAAAATTCCACCCAATCCTATCCATAACACTCATACATATTAATGTGAATGTAGTACAGATTGCTATCCTGTACTTTACTACCGTTTTTTTTATTTTAATTTTTGCTTTTGTAATAGTATAATGTAGTAAGTTATAGCATAATTATATATATAAATAGATAATAGTTAGTTTACTAAGTGTTGGTCTGTATAAAGCTTTGCACACACCATGAATATAACTATGTGACCCAACATGTACGACTGCTGCTGGATGCCACTCGGTATGCTATCTTACAGGCTTTGGCTTAGTTTAGATACCGAGAGGGTAACTAACACGTAGTAATGTCCCTAAGTGTTTGCTATCAGTCCGAAATTATTTTTACATTTTCTTTAACAATTTAAAACATGTATACTTAATATTTAGTGTATCGATGCCGGAAGGTTGACCTGGTGTCCCATCAAACAGGTTTTATTTCTAAACCTTTTTGGGCACCAGCTCTCTTATCTACCATCCTAATCTTTAATTAGATTTAAGGTAAACCACTGTATTAGCTTAACATTAAAATAAGTGAGAGAAATAAATAAATAAATAAAAAATAAAAGTATACCGCAAGCACCACATACCTTAGAACACCGCGGGTACCACATACCCTAGTACATCGCGGGCATCACATACCCAACTACACCGCGGGCATCACATACCCAACTACACCGCGGGACACCACATACCCAAGTACACAGTGGGCATCACATACCCTAGTACAGCGCGGGCACTACATACCCTAGTACACCGCGGGCATCACATACCCAACTACACCGCGGGCACCACATACCCAAGTATACCGCGGGCATTACATACCCAAGTACACCGCGGGCATCACATACCCAACTACACTGCGGGCACCACATACCCTAGTACACCGCGGGCAACAAATACCCAACTACACCGCGGGCACCACATACCCAAGTACACCGTGGGCATCACATACCCAAGTACACCGCGGGCATCACATACCCAACTACACTGCGGGCACCACATACCCTAGTACAACGCGGGCAACAAATACCCAACTACACCGCGGGCACCACATACCCAAGTACACCGCGGGCATCACATACCCAAGTACACCGCGGGCATCACATACCCAACTACACTGCGGGCACCACATACCTTAGTACACCGCGGGCACCACATACCCTAGTACACCGCAGGCATCACATACCCAACTACACCGCGGGCACCACATACCCTAGTACACCGCGGGCATCACATACCTTAGTACACCGCGGGCACCACATACCCTAGTATACCGCGGGCATCACATACCCTAGTACACCGCGGGCACCACATACCTAACAACACCGCGAGCACCACATACCTAAGTATACCGCGGGCATCACATACCCAAGTACACCGCGGGCATCACATACCCAACTACACCGCGGGACACCACATACCCAAGTACACCGTGGGCATCACATACCCTAGTACACCGCGGGCACCACATACCCAAGTACATTGCGGGCGTCACATACCCAATTACACCGCGGGCATCATATACCCTAGTACACCGCGGGCATCACATACCCAACTACACCGCGGGCACTACATACCCAAGTACACCGCGGGCATCACATACCCTAGTACACTGCGGGCACCAAATACCCTAGTACACCGTGGGCATCACATACCCTAGTACACCGCGGGCAACAAATACCCAACTACACCGCGGGCACCACATACCCAAGTACACCGCGGGCATCACATACCCAACTACACCGCGGGCATCACATACCCAACTACACTGCGGGCACCACATACCTTAGTACACCGCGGGCACCACATACTCTAGTACACCGCAGGCATCACATACCCAACTACACCGCGGGCACCTCATACCCTAGTACACCGCGGGCATCACATACCTTAGTACACCGCGGGCACCACATACCCTAGTATACCGCGGGCATCACATACCCTAGTACACCGCGGGCACCACATACCTAACAACACCGCGGGCACCACATACCTAAGTATACCGCGGGCATCACATACCCAAGTACACCGCGGGCATCACATACCCAACTACACCGCGGGACACCACATACCCAAGTACACCGCGGGCATCACATACCCTAGTGCACCGCGGGCACCACATACCCAAGTACATCGCGGGCGTCACATACCCAATTACACCGCGGGCATCATATACCCTAGTACACCACGGGCATCACATACCCAACTACACCGCGGGCACCACATACCCAATTACACCGCGGGCATCATATACCCTAGTACACCGCGGGCATCACATACCCAACTACACCGCGGGCACCACATACCCAAGTACACCGCAGGCATCACATACCCTAGTACACTGCGGGCACCAAATACCCTAGTACACCGTGGGCATCACATACCCTAGTACACCGCGGGCATCACATACCCAACTACACCGCGGGCACTACATACCCAAGTCCCAAGTACACCGCGGGCACCACATACCCAAGTACACTTCGGGCATCACATACCCAACTACACCGCGGGCACCACATACCCAACTACACCGCGGGCATCACATACCCAACTACACCGCGGGCACCACATACCCTAGTACACCGCGGGCACCACATACCCAAGTACACCGCGGGCATCACATACCCTAGTACACTGCGGGCACCAAATACCCTAGTACACCGTGGGCATCACATACCCTAGTACACCGCGGGCATCACATACCCTAGTACACCGCGGGCATTACATACCCAAGTACACCTCGGGCATCACATACCCAACTACACCGCGGGACACCACATACCCAAGTACACCGTGGGCATCACATACCCTAGTACACCGCGGGCACCACATAATCAAGTACATCGCGGGCGTCACATACCCAATTACACCGCGGGTCATTATATACCCTAGTACACCGCGGGCATCACATACCCAACTACGCCGCGGGCACCACATACCCAAGTACACCGCGGGCATCACATACCCTAGTACACTGCGGGCACCAAATACCCTAGTACACCGTGGGCATCACATACCCTAGTACACCGCGGGCATCACATACCCTAGTACACCGCGGGCATTACATACCCAAGTACACCTCGGGCATCACATACCCAACTACACCGCGGGCACCACATACCCTAGTACACCGCGGGCATCACATACCCAACTACACCGCAGGCACCACATACCCAAGTACACCGCGGGCATCACATATCCTAGTACACTGCGGGCACCAAATACCCTAGTACCGCGGGCACCACATACCCAATGACACCGCGGGCATCACATACCCAACTACACCGCGGGCATCACATACCCAACTACACCGCGGGACACCACATACCCAAGTACACCGTGGGCATCACATACCCTAGTACACCGCGGGCACCACATACCCAACTACACCGCGGGCACCACATACCTAAGTATACCGCGGGCACCACATACCCTAGTACACCGCGGGCAACAAATACCCAACTACACCGCGGGCACCACATACCCAAGTACACCGCAAGCACCACATGCCCTAGTACACCGCGGGCATCACATACCCAACTACACCGCGGGCACCACATACCCAAGTCCCAAGTACACCGCGGGCACCACATACCCAAGTACACTTCGGGCATCACATACCCAACTACACCGCGGGCACCACATACCCAACTACACCGCGGGCACCACATACCCTAGTACACCGCGGGCACCACATACCCTAGTACACCGCGGGCATCACATACCCAACTTCACTGCGGGCATCACATACCCAATTACACCGCGGGACACCACATACCCAAGTACACCGTAGGCATCACATACCCTAGTACAGCGCGGGCACCACATACCCTAGAACACCGCGGGCATCACTTACCCAACTACACCGCGGGCACCACATACCCAAGTATACCGCGGGCACCACATACCCTAGTACACCGCGGGCAACAAATACCCAACTACACCGCGGCCACCACATACCCTAGTACACCGCAGGCATCACATACCCAACTACACCGCGGGCACCACATACCCTAGTACACCGCGGGCATCACATACCTTTGTACACCGCGGGCACCACATACCCTAGTATACCGCGGGCATTTCATTCCCAAGTAAACCTCGGGCATCACATACCCAACTACACCGCGGGCACCACATACCCAAGTACACCGCGGGCATCACATACCCAACTACACCGCGGGCACCACATACCCAAGTACACCGCGGGCATCACATACCCAACTACACCGCGGGCATCACATACCCAACTACACCGCGGGCATCACATACCCAACTACACCGCGGGACACCACATACCCAAGTACACCGTGGGCATCACATACCCTAGTACACCGCGGGCACCACATACCCTAGTACACCGCGGGCATCACATACCCAACTACACCGCGGGCACCACATACCCTAGTACACCGCGGGCACCACATACCCTAGTATACCGCGGGCATCACATACCCAACTACACCGCGGGCATCACATACCCAACTACACCGCGGGACACCACATACCCAACTACACCGCGGGCATCACATACCCAACTACACCGCGGGCACCACATACCCGAGTACACCGCGGGTAACAAATACCCAACTACACCGCGGGCACCACATACCCAAGTACACCGCGGGCACCACATACCCTAGTACACCGCGGGCATCACATACCCAACTACACCTCGGGCATCACATACCCAATTACACCGCGGACACCACATACCCAAGTACACCGCGGGCATCACATACCCAACTACACCGCGGGCACCACATACCCTAGTACACCGCGGGCATCACATACCCAACTACACCGCGGGCACCACATACCCAAGTATACCGCGGGCACCACATACCCTAGTACACCGCGGGCAACAATTACCCAACCACACCGCGGGCACCACATACCCAAGTACACCGCGGGCATCACATACCCAAGTACACCGCGGGCATCACATACCCAAGTACACCGCGGGCACCACATACCCTAGTACACCACGGGCAACACATACCCAACTACACCGCGGGCACCACATACCCAAGTATACCGCGGGCATTACATACCCAAGTACACCGCGGGCATCACATACCCAACAACACTGCGGGCACCACATACCCTAGTACACCGCGGGCAACAAATACCCAACTACACCGCGGGCACCACATACCCAAGTACACCGCGGGCATCACATACCCAACTACACCGCGGGCACCACATACCCTAGTACACCGCGGGCATCACATATCCAACTACACCGCGGGCACCACATACCCAAGTACACCGCGGGCATCACATATCCTAGTACACTGCGGGCACCAAATACCCTAGTACCGCGGGCACCACATACTTAATGACACCGCGGGCATCACATACCCAACTACACCGCGGGCATCACATACCCAACTACACCGCGGGACACCTTATACCCAAGTACACCGTGGGCATCACATACTTTAGTAAACCGCGGGCACCACATACCCTAGTACACCGCGGGCACCACATACCCTAGTACACCGCGGGCATCACATACCCTAGTACACCGCGGGCAACAAATACCCAACTACACCGCGGGCACCACATACCCAACTACACCGCGGGCACCACATACCCAAGTACACTGCGGGCATCACATACCCTAGTACACTGCGGGCACCACATACCCTAGTACACCGCGGGCATCACATACCCTAGTACACCGCGGGCATCACATACCCAAGTACACCGTGGGCATCAGATACCCAACTACACTGCGGGCACCACATAGCCTAGTACACCGCGGGCACCACATACCCTAGTACACCGCAGGCATCACATACCCAACTACACCGCAGGCACCACATACCCTTGTACACCGCGGGCATCACATACCCAACTACACCGCGGGCATCACATACCTAAGTACACCGCGGGCACCACATACCCGCGGGCACCACATATCCTAGTTTACCGCGGGCATCACATACCCAACTACACCGCGGGCACCACATACCCTAGTACACCGCGGGCACCACATACCCTAGTACACCGCGGGCATCACATACCTAACTACACCGCGGGCACCACATACCCAAGTATACCGCAAGCACCACATACCCTAGTACACCGCGGGCACCACATACCCTAGTACACCGCGGGCATCACATACCCTAGTACACCGCGGGCAACAAATACCCAACTACACCGCGGGCACCACATACCCTAGTACACCGCAGGCATCACATACCCAACTACACCGCGGGCACCACATACTCAAGTATACCGCGGGCACCACATACCCTAGTACACCGCGGGCAACAAATACCCAACCACACCGCGGGCACCTCATACCCAAGTACACCGCGGGCATCACATACCCAAGTACACCGCGGGCATCACATACCCAACTACACCGCGGGCACCACATACCCTAATACACCGCGGGCATCACATACCCAACTTCACCGCGGGCACCACATACCCAAGTACACCGTGGTCATCTCATACCCAAGTATACCGTGGGCATCACATACCCTAGTACACCGCGGGCATCACATACCCAACTACACCGCGGGCACCACATACCCAAGTACACCGCGGGCATCACAATACCCTTGTACACTGCGGGCACCACATACCCTAGTACACCGCGGGCATCACATACCCAACTACACCGCGGGCATCACATACCAAACTACACCGCGGGACACCACATACCCAAGTACACCGTGGGCATCACATACCCTAGTACACCGCGGGCACCACATACCCTAGTACACCGCGGGCATCACAAACCCAAAAGTACATGATCTATTTTAATAATTCTTTCATTTTAAAAAGAGTAACATAGGCTGTATTGAGTACAAATTAATTTAATTTGAAAAAGACTTTTTACGTGAAATACAGTAAAAGAACTCGCTGCAGAGTCGAAATAGGCAACACGTTCCAAGTCACGTCTAACTGCTAGTTCAAAATATTTGGTTGTAAAAGTGTTGCCAACATAATTTTTTGCTTTGTCAAACAGTTTGTTTTTTAATGTTCTGTAATGATCAAGATATCAAAATAAAAGAACTTACTTTGCTATAAAAATAATATTTATTTCCAAGTACACAAAGACCCGTAGTTAGTCGTATCGGATCCTGAAAGTTTTAGCAAAACTCAAGCAAAATTAAAAATCTCCAAATAAATGCATACCGAAATGGGTAAATTATACCAATGTATGGCAACATCACTGACAATTGTCAACGTTTGCTCTGTCTGTCATTTCTGCTTTCTGCATAATTGTTTTGTGATGAAATTCTTTATATTGTGCTCATTGTGATAACAAAGAAGCATGCGTGGTGATCAAGGCGTGCACGCTTTTTCGCATCCTTCACATAGAACCTCCTCATTAGGCTACACCACCTAAGTGACTTTTATAGGTACAACGCATAATTTGTTTCATGTTTTTCTCTACAGGAGCTCAGATTTGGGGGCCAAGGTGGCCACTGCAGGTATGACTTGGATAAATGGGGATACTCCGATTTAGCAATATAATGTGACTGCCCCACAAACAATGTATCACCTTCTGGACAAGACAATGCGCCAATAGCTGCACGCTGCACTTGGAGAATCTTAGCGACGCCACAAAAAATTACATAAACGTAGCCCGTATTTGGGCAAAACATATTCATGTGTTTTATTTGATGAGTTTTTCATATTTTTATGGTATATTCTGGAACATGTTAGCAGTTTTATTAGAAGGTAATGGAGGTTCTCTATTTATAGCAACTGCCTAAGTAAAAACCATTTTTAAATAAAGTAGGTTTTATAAGTCAGTAGATATTGTTCAAAGCAGAGGCAAAACTCAAAAATAAATTTTCTTGAGCCAGGAACTAAAACTATTGATTCAACAAAAAACAAAAACAAGTAAGCCTTCACAAGAATTGAACTCGGTTACGTCAAATCGAATTCCATAGCATCTTCAACCGCACCATTCGTTCTTTTCATTTACGTTGAAATTATCAAATACTAGTGCGTTACAAATATTGTATACATGTGTGTGTATCTGAGTAGATAGCAAGCTTGAAATTCTTCAACAGCCCCTGCACGTTTTTTTTACTAAAATTATAGTTTTGTGTATTGATTAGTTGGTATCTATTAATAAAATTTCGCAAAGGTGAATTTTGATAACTAAACGCAAAAAACCATTAACAAATCAGAAGAAAACCGCAGTTTTTTAAACTAGCGCCATCTTTTGTTGTTCTGCTACCGTCCTGACTGAGCGCTTCGGCCTTAAAAGATTAACACTAATTTGTTTTTTATGTGCATGTTATTTATTTAAGCCTCATTAATACAAAAAAAAACAATTCTATCGAAATCAAATTTTTAATAAGCATTAATTAAATCCCTTTTTTGCGAAACAGAATACTTTCCCTGTCGAAAAAGTAAAAATTAAGCTACGAACAAATTAATTGACCCCATAAATTATGCAGTAAAATGATCGCGGCCGACGTGCCCAGCAAGAAACTTGGAAAATCATCTCTAGCAGCCTCTGGAAGTTTATAACGAGGATTTTAAAATTAAAATGAATCCTTTTTTAACTTAATAAGAATCTTAAGAAAAACAAAACCACATTTCTTTTGTATTTTTAATATGTTTGCAAATACATAAATGTATCACTTATCTCATATTATTACATAGACTACATATGATTTTGTTTTTTTTCTGGGATTGATGACCACGCAAGACTATAATGAAATTTCTGATAAAGGTATTAAAAAAGAAGCAAATGGTACAGGTAGCCTTTGCTTATACCAATTACTTCACACGGTTTCTGGAAACCCAAATCACGATTGATCAGAGTTTGACACATAGTAATGATATTTTCGTTGATCATCGTTCGAGAAACCGGCCGTTAGCACGTCCATTAAAAACGTGTGTTGCCTGATATTAGACTGCGTCCATCACTCAAAATTGAAAGGCGTCACCGCTCAGTTGGTAGTAGCTCTTCGATGCTGTGAGTTGTGGGTTCGATCCCCAACAAAAGCAAACGTTCATGTGATGAACGTTTGGTCATCACACGAAATATTTAAATGTTCGTGTGACGAAATATTTATATATTTGTCCTGTATCTGGGTAACTGTTCATAATTCTCACAGTTGACAGGCTCCAGTTGGTACCAGTTCTGCCTTCCATGCCGTGGGTCGTAGGCTCGATTCCCACCCAGAACAAATGTTTTGTGTGATGAATTATAAGTATGTATTATTAGTATTTAATCAGCAATCTAGTTCCCATAGCACACGCTTTGCTTAGTTTGGGACTTGAGCGATGTGTGAAATGTCCGTGAATATATTATCATAAATATTTGTTCTGTCTGGGTGTAACTGCTCGTAATTGTCACATTTACTCATCCAGTGGGACTATCCAGCAAGGAGAAACTTGCGTGACCGAATATCCTTTCAGTTGCAGTTCAGTTTTCGATGATTTTACTATAGTAACTCATCAGTATTCCGTGGCATTTTTGTGGAATGACGTGACTGAGTTTTATAAAATTATGACTGAGCTGTTAAAAATGACGTCAATGCCGCGGTTTAGGGCATGGCCTACCTGATTTGAACATGGCCTACCTGATTTAAGCATGACCAACCAGATTTGAGCATAGCCTACCTGATTTTTCGTCAATTCTATCAAACGGTATGAAAATCGATCATTCAAAACATCAATAAAAGACGAAAAAGAAAACTGAACTGCAATTTGATCAAATAACAGTTCAAAACATTTCAGTTGTCTGGATACCCCCCAGGTAAGAAAATAGTTGGAAACCGTGCTAGTCCTCATTATAGGATACAAAATAAAACTCTCCTCTCCGGGATTTGGTGCAATTAGAGTGCTCTCAGAGCGCCATGCAGCTTAATTAAACCGCTATTCCGCAAATTTTGCTGCCGAAAAGGGCTTTTCAGAGTAGTGGGTTCGTGGACGTTTATATCATTACATCACGTGTTTTTAGTATGTAGTCTTTCTTATAATATACTTTAAAACTGTAAATGAGCAAAATATTATATACGAATACGAAAAAAGTAAATATTTCAAAACTGTAAATGAGCAAAACATTAAAAATACGAAAAAAGTTAATAAATTCACTCAGTTTCTGAATACAAACAACTTTGTCTGTTTGTTTGTTAGAGCATCACGCTTAAACCTCTTAGAAGCCTGTGTTCCAGATGAAAACATGGGCAAGGTTTTATCTATACAAGGATTGTATTGATTTGACAGGCGTCACAGCTCAGTTTGTAGTAGCACTGCCTTCCATGCTGTGCAAATGTTTGTGTATGAACATAAATATTTGTTCTGTGTCTGGGTGTTTCTATGTATTCTATGTATTTACACAAAAATACGTATATAAGTATTCTGTCAGCAATCTAGTTGCCATATAAGCTTTGCTTAGTTTGGGCCCGGAGTTTGATGTGTGAAATGTCCATGAATATTTTATTTATAAGTATATACATTTTATTTCACACTTTTAAGTATTTTATTGTCACACATGTCTAAATATTCATGTGCTTGGACGGAATAAGCTCCTAGTTTCTAGAGGTATTTATTTCTGCGTTAAAGGTAATTGGCAACCAGCTACAAAGATCTATTATCCAAAGCATAAATCTATTCATTCATTAAGATTCGCATATCTGATTGTCACCAATGCAATGCAATTTGCTTTCTGGAAATCGTCAAAGTAAACTGCACCTTACATACATCAACATAAGGATCGTTTTATACACCCCAATTTCTACGGGCACTAAGCTAACAGTACCTCTACCATGAGTTGTCACAGTAAAATCGCCTGACTTTACGTCAATATTAATATTACGAATTTTAGTACCAAACTATCCGCTAGAGGCGCTGTACAAATCTTCATACATTTTTTTAACTACAGACGCTAGCGAGTGTTGTATATATAGTATAGTAAAAACTCATGGTAGAACCACAGAAGGGTGAGCCCGAATGTGACAATAGTATACGTAACTTTAGTATATTCAAGACACACTGCGCGGTGACGCTGCATCGTTCTGCAGTCGAGCTATCGCCAGCGAGAAGTGTACTCGAAAAAGCCACCGTTTCGATACGTTTGCTATTGTCACGTTTATTCGTGCTCGGGCCTCGGTTATTGCTTCGGCATTAGATTCCCGTTTGTTTTCCTAAAGCACTGTCCTAAACACACATCATTAAAATTTAAATGTTGACACAACCTTTACAATGATTATGGGTGGTAAACACGCGTCCTAATTCACCCTTAGGCTGTATTCACGATGTTGACGACACGACATCTCTACGATATCGATATCTCTAGTATATCGTAAAAAGGATCATACCAAAACGGCACGACAGGTCTACGATATCAATATCTCTAAAGTAAGGATCACACAAAATAACGGTAAGAATCAGGCAGTAGTTTCTTGCCCGTACCTACTTCTAGGCTCTGGTCGCGTGAAACTGACACCTAGAATCACCTATAGTATATAAGACGATTCTAAATAAATCATTGAGATTGTAGAGAATAGATTAATTGACTTACTAATTCCTTGTATATTATATTATCTTTTGGTTGTGAATAGTTAAGTTTCCATGTAAGTACCTATTAAAAAGCAAAACTTTCTGTTAAGCTATTGCATAGATTCTAACACGGGCCTTGAGCGTGGAGACCGAATTCAGAAATTCCGTAACGAAATAACCTAACACTGCACATGTGTGATCCAGCAAAAAATGCTATGCAATAGCTTTACCGCGGCAGTCCCCGAGTGCCACACGTCTTTTTTTTTTATTTACACGAGTAGGTATTAGTTTTTAAAGTATTTCCTTACAAGGATGCCCCTCGGGAGAGGAAGCTATCTTATTTAGGGTTGTCACAAAAACATGTGCGTTTCAATCTTATTTTCTTTCTTTTTATTTGCGAAATTTGTTATGCCGAAAATTGTTTACATTTCATTTTGTGTGTGATGAGGTAATACATTTGTGAATAGGTTTATTCCTTCTCTGCTTCCATTTAATTTCTTAGGATGTTTATTATATTGTGTTGGTTATTTTCAATTAACTAATTGGTGGGACACTGCCAAGGATATAGAGAAGTGGAAGGGTTTGGAGGGGGCTTTTGCCCAGCAGTGGGACGATACGTAGACGTAGAACATCTACTTGATAATTAGTTTCTTAAAGTAACAGATTGTAACACAGTTTTTATCTTACAGGATATTCAATTATCTTAGTTTAGGTACTAGTTGTTTTCACTTAAATAACATCCTTTTACTTACCTTTTAAGCCATAATATGTTAAAATATACCTACTGTAACTTAAAAAACTATGTATTAATAAGGTGCAAATAAAAATTTATTTATTATTTATTATATAAATTATATTCACGGATATTCCACACATTACATTCTAGTCCCAAACTAAGCAAAGCTTGTACTATGTGAACTAGATTGCTGATAGAATACTAACATACATTTTTTTTGTAAATGCATACATCGACTACCCATAGTAATATCTAGTTTTCCGAATAAAGTAATATAAAAAAGAATCTGGGAAACTCGATATTAAAAAAATACAAAAAAAGTAACGTGATACTAAAGATC
Organism: Ecliptopera silaceata; assembly: GCA_932527185.1. Taxonomy (NCBI): domain Eukaryota; kingdom Metazoa; phylum Arthropoda; class Insecta; order Lepidoptera; family Geometridae; genus Ecliptopera; species Ecliptopera silaceata. The sequence continues at coordinate 3,104,606 of OW052210.1, forward strand.
GCTATCTGATGATTTAAAATCCAATTAACCTGTAACTAGAAGCTATCGACAGATCGTTAAACCAAAGGATGCTGTTACACAAACCAGCTTTTATGGAAAAAACTTTACTTAAATAAGTAAATAAGTTTAAGGGCGTGTTCTTACCCAGGATTTAATGATATCAATATTTTATTTATATATATACATACACATTTTATATAGACTACTTTTTGTTAAATACTCAGCAAAGTTTGTTTTATGGAAATAAGATTGTTGATAGATTATTAAATACTTTTTTGTAAATAGCTGGCAGAACAAACATCTATGCTGATCATCACACTTAGTAAAATTATATTGTGTGGGAATCGAACCCACAGCTCAGAGCAAGTATTGGGTTGTAAAGTGTCATTTAAAAAAAAAATTGTATGTCGGTAAGTAATTAAATTTCCCATGTTTTCTGGATATAAACGATAATTATTATGTACACATTTATTTTAAGAATCTTGATGGAACGTCAAATCAATCATAAACAAAACGGTTAATAAATCAACATGCTGATTTAAAGGCCGATAGGATCAGCCACTTCGTTTAAGACCTAAGCCCTAGCTTTAATTTAACAAAGTTTTTCAATAAAATACAGTTCTAGTAGGTACTGTTTGTTTTACAAAAGCTCGCGTGCGACAGCTTGCCGACCTTAATTATAAACTTGAAGTAATTCTCACAGTAAATAACTTAAACGAACATTGGTTGTGAACAACTTCTTTTGGAATAAGGTGCACTTTCGAAGCAAAAAGTCTTGCTTCTCAGATAGTAGTCAGATAGTATATTATATAAAGTCCTGTTTCTCAGATGGTAGTATATAAAAACCACTTCTAAAAAAATACGTGTGGCACTTGGGACTGCCGCGGTAAAGCTATTGCATAGAATTTTTTGCTTGATTACGCATGCTCAGTGTTAGGTTATTTTCGTTTGGTATTTTCGTTACGACCTAGCTTAAAAAACGAACTGCTCTTTAATGCACCAGACGGCCGGCAGATCCAGACTATTTTTATTACTTAATTCTAACATGTCTATACGATAACTGAACAACTAATGACTTATTTGATTTTTTTTTTTTTTTAATGATTTATTTGTATTGTATCTGTACACCATTTTGGCATGTAAACGTAAGCAGTGGAGGCGCGCGCATTTTTAGTATGGTTCATTACTCCGCCTTTCATGTTGTAGGTTCAATTCCAAGAACAAACATTTTAGAATACAACACTACACTCGTTGCGTAGAATTTGTCAAAACTAAAATTTATTTTTCGTCCTTCACATTTAATGTTTGTGCTTGGTAGAAATCTACCTACGACACTCAGCTTTACAGAACAAATCAGAGGTCAGTTCAGCCAATCTTCTTCCTCTTGCGTGTCAATGGGTAACACGATAATGACCAAGTTTGAATAGAGCTTGGCAACTTCTTTTCCCTCGTTTGTGGCGTTGATGAGGTCAAGCCTTGTGCAGGTGGTAGGGCACAAGGGACAAACGAGAAGCTGGGACATCGTTTGGGGTCCCCGCAGTCCCATTGACTAAGTGTAGGGTCGCGGAAGCCCCATTTACACATATTCAGCCAATAAAATCAAAAGTTTACCACTGAATTCAGTTTGTTTCAGTTTCAGTTTGTTGACGACCGATGTGGCGCAGCGGGCGAAGGTCCGCCTGCGACGCGGAGGTTGCGGGTTCGATTCCCGCCTTGGGATAAATGTTCGTACAATCTGCAAATATTTATTCCGGGTGTTCTGGGTGTTTTATAATGTATAATAAAAATATCTATCTATGTAATGTATTGTATTAAGTATGTCAGTCTTCTAGTACCCATAACACAAGCTCTGCTTAGCTTGGGGCTGATGATGTTGTGTGGATTGTCCAACATTATTTATTTATTTATTTATTTATTATGTTTATTCTTTATCCAACATGTAGGTTAATTGCTTGTAACTTCTGTGACACAAAAGCAATGTGACCGAGTCACTGTGATAACTTTAAAAGCTTTCATCTTCAAAAGAGCCCGTGGGGTGATTCTCTTGATAAAACTGAGAAGAAATAATAAAATATTTTGAACTAATAAATAATTGTAAAATCACTAGTTGTTTGATGAAACGTAGAATTTTTAATATTAATTGTGTTTCAGATACTACCTTAGTGATTTTATTTAATTTTGATTAATAATATAAACTTATAAATAAGTACAAAATTGTATTGTATCACTTTATTTTGAATCCTATGATCCGAACCAACAAATATCAAAATCGGTCCATCACGGAGTAATCGAATAACATACCAAATTAATAAATGATCCTTGTGATTTTACTGAATAAAGTAATTTTTGACTTTGACTTTAATTGAGAACCCCTTTTTAGAAGTAGCTTAAAAACAATGACGTTGATTATATGTTTTTGATGTCACAGTGAAAAACTGATAGTTACTGATAATATCCACTTCAATTGAAAAGGTAAGGCGATATTCATAAAAACATATTTAATGGCACCTGGAGCAAGGAGGTCGGCTATTGTAATGCTACGTAGTTTCCAATAGTGTTGCCAGTAAAAAAATAAAGTTTTTGTTTTATTAAATTTTAAAAATGATTTTTCAATCAAGTTACAAATTAATATTTCCAAAATTTGGGCAGATACATTGTTTGCAGGTTTGTTTATTTGTATGCTCTTAACAAATTGTATGAAGCTCTTTAAATAAATTAATAAATATTCACGGACATTTCACACATCACACTTTAGTCTCAAACAAAGCAAAGCTTGTACTATGGGAACTAGATTGCTGATAGAATACTCAAAAGTTAAAAAAGTTATCCGGTTCGAACCACTTATCCGACCTACATATAACTAGGTAGGTTATCTAATAGCACGTTTAAATAATGGTATGCTTATTAACCTAATGAGCGAATTACTTGTACATATTGTAAATACTGTGATAGCCGTGATTAACTGTATTTTTTTTTCAATTTCATTTTGTATATTTTTTTACATATCGTACGGTACCTTAAAGATAGTTTATACCATTATCTTCCATTTAAAAACCAATATCTGATATATCTTTCCAATATTAAAAATAAGTATATCATTTATCAATATCGATAAATCTTGTTTAATTTAGTATCCTACTATCGCATCCTTAATAATTTATAGAGATATTTAATCATCATTTATCGATATCGATAAAACTTGTGTTATTCAACCCATCCCTAGTAGACAAATGCAACGGTCGAACACGTCGGGTCGTTACGAGCGGGTCTACGTGTATATGTCTACGTTCGGAGCACGTGAGGGTTCACGTAAACGTAAACTTTACGGATTAAGTTGCGAATATTGCAATTTAGATCGTAATTGTATTAATTTCTACGTGCTCTAATTATCATGTTAACTTGGAGTTTTCAAACTGTTTGTGGAATAGTTATGAATGTAGATATTTGTATGTTTATAGAGATTTGTGACATAATTATGATAATTAATTATTTATGCATGGTGATGATTTGCGGAACTTTTTTGTTTAATAAAAATTATCCCCAACGAAGTGGGCACGTGTCAGCTAGTATCAAATAATTCGATATGAAAAGCTGACCACCAGTAGCCTAAAAACACCAGTGGTCTAAAAGGTTTCTACAATTTTGAATAAGTATAGAAAAAAACATAAAAATACAAGATTCTTGTCTGCAGAGGCTACGCTCAAGTTACTGGTTAAATACTTTTTTTATATTTAGTTTACTGTATAAACGGTATATTTGCCATGATTTGTAAGGTTTTGATCACAATTGCATTCACCATGATCAAGGTTTGAACAAATATTTGTTCAAACCTTGATCATGGCGATATAGTTTCAAATATTATATTTTATTAAATATACATTTATTTTTACAAAATGCAGGATTGTAGCGAAAAATCCTGAGCCTATCTAATCGATATCAAACTTTAGGGTTTGTCAAAACTTACTGGAAAAGTTGGTAAATGTAGATTCTTTTGTCACGTGCCAACTCTATGAATCTTGAGGAAGTCTTTTTGTTCTCATAATGTACAGAGCAAGACTTTTGAAGGATGAATTCAAAGCCGTACAACTCGACAGGAATACTAAATGGGATACCGGCTTGAGAACGAAAAAATGTGACAATCGTAAACGTATCAAATCAAAGCAGACGTAATGGCCGGTTCACATTATTCAAGTCCAGTGATCCAGCGAGCTAATCCAGTCCAGTGCTGGACTGGAGCATATCGTTTACATTGTCCCAGTCTTTTTGACTGACTTGACTCGAATTGACTCGTATTCACTGTTCAACGTTCTATCTAGCACTGGATTGCAACTGGAATGGCTGTCTACACTTTTCCAGTGGCGCTGGATTAGGTGAGCTGGAATGATAAGTTGACGGTCTATCCAGTCGCTGGACTGGAATGCTCACTGGAATAGGTACATTCCAGTGTCGGTTCACATTATTCCAGTAGCATTCCAGTACTGGATTGGATTACTGGACTGGAATAATGTGAACCGGCCATAAAGGATACATTGCGCATAAACATCAGCTTTACTGTCGAACGATGCAGCGTTAGCGCGCAGTGTGTCTTAAATACGTTACGTTTACGATTGTCACATTTACTCGTGCTCAGCCCTCAGTTTATTTTTGAATACGAGAAAGCGTTTAGGTTACTGCAGTTTTTATATAAAATAGAAAAGTGGGTTATTTGAAACGAACTAGAATATTGTATTTGACATATAAATAAATTGCAATTCAGTTTTGTTTCACGAACACCGAATGACTGTTTTTGTGCGCAATTATTGCCACTGTTTCGTTTTGCCGCAAAATAGTGAATTGCTGTTTTCTGTATTGAAGGGGTGCGGGTTCAATGGTTAGGGGTGGGGTACTTTATGTTTTAGTTATGGACATAGTGCAAATGCAAGGCACGTCTTTACTGAAACAAGCCATCGTCTTATCCATTATCAATGCATAAAGATGTTGTTTTAAAAAAGGATTCTCATCAATTTCTTTTATATTTAAGGTCTCTACCCACTACACCGTATCATACCATGACCGTGCTATGAACGTGTCAGGACCGGCAAAATATTCTCATCGAGAAACGCGACGTTGTTGGTTGGTGACGGAACGGTCTAGTGAGCATAGTCCCATACTTTTCAATACAAAGAATACTTTTTTGCCTGACACGTTCATAGCACGGTCATGGTATGATACGGTGTAATGGGTAGGTACAGACCTTTAATTTGCCTATATAAGTTTTTTACACCCCGACTAAATTTTTATTTAGGTCCTGTCAATAAGTTTTATAAGAAAAAGCACTTTACGCGTACCTATACCATTTTAATTATTGCTCATAAAATACATATTTAAATAATAAGCTTTCCGCAGACCGTGGCAAACTATGATTTTTTTACCTTTTTCATAGTCTTGATAATTTCAAACATTATCTCAACATTAGGTTTATTAATGAGCAAGCTCAAGTAATAGGGCCAATTCATATCGATATCGGTCTATCCTTGATTGTGGATAAGATTGTGTTGTGTCTAATGATATAATTGAATCATTTGAATCATACGCTACACACTAATGAACACGCCACACTAGCACTAACTACTGGTTCAACTATTGTAACTCACTGGCCGCAATTAGCTGCTATTTTCAAAAAGCGGATGCCGTCATATTCTGTTATAAACCCTGATTCTGCTTCTTATTTCAGAGCTACGGTCTTGTTCGCGTAATGAGTGCAAGTCACGGCATTTATTTATTTCCAGTGCTGACTCCTTGACCTCCCTATATGTCGTATGGGAGGGCCCAACGTTCATCTTTATTTGGCTCATGTAATTTATCCTTAGCCTTCCTCCTAAATCCTGCTAAACAATAAAATATTTCTGATATCTTCTAATATTATATTATCCGCTAATAGACCTTAAACATACGGATTTTATATGAGTTATCCAAAGTATAACGATAATACGACGAAGCTGCGACGTACTGTATACGAAAAAAAATCGTCTTGAAACTCAGCTACTTTTGTATATATTTTTTTATTTAACATCGTATTGCTTCACAAACTACTATCTACGCAAACAACTAAGGTTGTATTTAAAACGACATTTAAAGGATGTGTGACATAAGCTGTGACTGCAATTTTTTTGGGTTCCTTACCCAAAGGGTAAAACGGGACCCTGTTGTAACTGAGACATCGGTGTCCATCTGTCACCAGCCTCTCATGAACCGTGACAGTTAAAGAGTTGAAATGTTCACACATGATGTATTTCGATCGGACGCGTGCACGAATTTTTCTTGATATTGATAGTGGCAACACATGGTACCTTTCGTACCCGTCCGACTCATACCTACCTACTAGGCCGTTTTTTTTTATAATAAATGGCGTGAAATTATTTATAATATTTTGCTTCTTCTTCTTCGTTTGCGTGATGTGGATAGTCATCGGTTCTATTACTTATGTTCAAACTCCGTGAAAACTTCGTAAGCATAAGGATTTTGTCGCCATCCGTGGGTTTGTTGCGTAGACTACGATGTAGTTCACCATGTAGCTATATCGCTACATGGTGAACTACATCGTAGTATATGGCGCTACACATTGAACACAACAAACGCATAACTTTAAAACGGTTACGCCTATCAACGTGAAATCTAGACAAGTTGCTTTATGTGAATAGGCCTTTACAAATGAATACAAATTTAAGTTGCATACAAAATAAATTATAGGTTAATTAATTAAAAAAAAATGGCCAAAAATCACATCCGTCTTTGTTCTACGATCATGATGAAATATTTTCTCTGGAACGACCAACCTGGGTTCGCAGACGGTTGATAGACCTCTATACTGGCCATGGAAGGTCGCGTCCTGGAGGCAGATGTTTCTTGCTATTGTGTAAATCGGTTTGATAACAGCGGTCGCAGTTTGTTATCAAACCGATTTACACAATAGCGGGAATGACCACTAATCCGAATCACAAACACGCTCGATTGAGTTGTGAATGAGCTCTCTGTCTGACAGATTGGGGTCACCAGTGCTAACTGAACTTACCTTTAAATTGCTTGCTGCAAATTATCTACTGCGTTTGTGATTGATAGAATAATCTGTATATAACCAAGAAATTATAATATAAAAACTTAATTTGATAAAATACTCATTAGTTACTTTTCGTGAAAAAAAATGAGTAGTCAATGATGTGAAAATGGTTTTATTTGTGATTTGACATAATATAGGAGTTCTATCATTAAATTAATCTTAAAAGTAAAAAAAATAATACAAAAAAATCGACTTAAACAGTCGCATATTAAATCAATCAATTACTTGATGACGATATCAGCATATTTCTTTTAATATAAAATGTACACTGCTAAAACTTTATCGACGCACTGTGAAGACGCATTGCGACTCCCACCTTGTAAAGATGGAAGAATACATTGATAGATAGAAAATACTTTTATGCACACTACAACTTAAAAATAAGCAAAAACTAAAGGCTATATGATGTACATTGGCATATAAAATACATAAGAAACAGTTAAGCTATCTACAGACCATTGCAAACGATCTATAGATAGTTCAACTGATCCAAATCAGTGCCAATCGGAAACTAAAGTATGTCACACAATGCGAATACACGCCGTGCTTTGAATTCATAATTAAAATCTAATTGACCAGGGGGCCTATCCAGACCGCTGAAATGTTTTTGAGCTTTTATTTGATCAAATAACATTTCAGTTTTCTTCTTCGTCTTTTATTGATATTTTGACTGTAAATTAACTTTGACAGAATTGTGACATGCCGAAGTTTGTTTTGGTTTCATTTTGCAGAATTCATGGATTCAAACACGAAAATTATAATGTTTTGTGACAATTTCAAAGTAGTTTTAAAATTAAAACGCAATTAGCTGCGATTTCAATGCTGACCTGTGAATTTTTATAGGTTTTCAGGACTACCATCTAAACATTTTCTGAAAAAAACCTAAGTAGGTATGGGCAAGATAACTTCAAAGTAATATCATCGCTTCATCCTTTTAGTTCTTATTTAACACTTGTTTTTAAATAGTCTAAGACAACAAGGAACATAAATGCCTAACTAGTTGTATGTAATCGTAGTTATAAATCCTATTAGTCTCATCATATTTAAAATATTTATGGCAAATTTATATAGAGACAACATAATTTCAGTACCTATCCTGAAATAATTTTTTGCTAAGATAAACCATCATTGAGATTAGTAGCATAAAGTTACATCTAAAATGTAGGTACAATAACATAAGATAAGAATATAGTACATCATCATCTTCCTACCCTTGTCCCACATTATGTGGGTCGGTACAACATGTCCTCTTCTTCCACTCACTTCTATCAGACGTCATCTCAATGTTCACACCTTTCTTACACGTCATCATTCACATTCACATAGTACATACCTACAAAACTTTCTTACCTATTATTTTGTTTCAGAATACTATGCAGATTACCATGAAGTTTCTACTTGTGTAGTAGACAGTATAAGACTATAAAATTAATCTGCAAGTTGTAATTTGTAAAATGACTAGAATTCAAGGAATAAAACCATTTTGATTCTTAATTATTATTATATCTTATTTATGTGGTAAAGAATGATTACATAGTTTATAATATGATATTAAAATCTGTACATAATCTAATTTTTTTTTCCTTTATTTCACTAGACTTGAACAAGTATTCATGAACATTTGACAGTAAGTATTTGGTAGTAAGCTCTGCCTTCCATGCTGTGGGTCGTGGGTTCGATTCACACCCAGAGCAAATTTTAATGTTTGTGTGATGAATATAAATATTTTTTCTGAATCTGGGTGTTTCTATGTATGTGTTTACAAAAAAAATGTAAGTATTCTATCAGCAATCTAGTTCCCATACATATAGAGCTTTGCTTAGTTTGGGACTAGAGTGTGAAGTGTGAATTGTCCAAAAATATTTATTTATTTCCCAAGGCATGCACTTGAACCAAACTAAACAAAACTTGTATGGGAAATAGATTGCTTGAATACTTTTATAAGTAAGTATTCTAAAAATTAATACATATTAACACCCAAATGCAGAACACATATTTATGTTCACAAATAGTAATAAATAAATATTTTACCAATGACAACTAATCACATAAATGTTTGTTTGTGGTGGGGATTGAACCCACCATCCTAGCATAGATGCCAGAACTAATGCCAATACTGAGCTGAGATATATATATTATTAAGTATATATTATTTTGTTTCAGAATATGCAAATTACCATGATGGTACTACTTCACTATCCTAATCTGTTTATGACTATTAAACTAATCTTTGTTTTCATTTGTGAAATAATATAGTAATTCAATAAAACCATGTTTCAGTATTATTTTATTAAAACATTTCTAAATAGATAGATAACTCTTTATTGTTCATCACACATAAATAAAAACAAAGAGCTTAAACAAGTAGTAATAGGCATCAGAATGGGTGGCCTTATCGCTGAGAGAGATCTCTTCCTGGCAACCGAAATTTGCTCGTGTCGCATCCCAGATATACCTGAAATAAAATGAAGTGTATTGTAAATAGAGTTAATAGGCATAGAGTTCAATACTAAAATATTTTACAGTCTTGAAATCTGAACATAAATAATTTTCTTTTATTTCATTACACATAAACAAGTTAAAAAAATGTTTATGAACATTTCACAAAGCTTGTATGGCAACTAGAATACTCATATACTGTTTTATGAATAAATTCATAGATAGGTAACATGTTGACACCCAAAAGCAGAACATACATTAATATTTACTAATAGTAATAAAAAAATGTTTTACCAATAAAGACTTATTGAACTTTTAAAAAAATATTTATTCTTGGCGGGGATCGAACCCACAGAGAAGACAGAACTAGTACCAAATGAGCTGTGATGCCTATTGCAATGATTGATTTAGTTTGTTATAGGTATATTTATGAACCTATCAAGTGAAGTAATCAACTACCTGGACGATTAAATAGAATGATTCATGTCTTAGTCTTAAATTGTTGTGTTCTGATTTCTGATCTGCTAACCCATACTGGGCACCGGCATCTTGTGTGCATCTGAAACATGAATAAGTGGTGACCAAACATGTTAGAAACTCTGCAACAGATGTCCACCTCCGACGCGGAGGTTGTGGGTTCGATTACCGCCTTGAAATAAATGTTTGTACGATCTGCAAATATTTATTCCGGGTGCTCTGGTTATTTTATATGTAGGTAAAATAAAAAATACCTATCTATATAAGTAATGTATTGTATTAAGTATGTCAGTCTCCTAGTATTGAAAAACAGGACAAGCCCGACATACTTTTTTTTTCTTTGGTTTGCCAAAGCTGAGGTTTTTATTCTCCGTGAAATACCTACAAAGATTTCACCATTTTCTCAATTATGTATTAAAACTTTCACATACTCACATAATTTTTTTTTTTTTTTTATAATCTATAGACTATCCTTTGGCTTCAATCTCGCCTGATGGAAAGCGCCGATGAAGCCGACGATGGAGCAGGATGGTCTAGAAGACACCTATTTATATTGGCCTTGAATTGATCTAGGTTGTAATGATTGGGAAAAACAGACGCAGACAGCGTATTCCATTCCTTGGCAGTTCGCACCAAAACGTTTGGTGCGAATGGATGGTAATATTACTGGGCCGTGCGTCTGCTTGTACGGTAATAGAAAGGAGATGGCGGTATCAAGTCGTGCAGTTCCTGGGCACATTCCCCGAAATGTATCCTATAGAAAATGGATAGGCAAGCAACTTTACGACGGTGTTCGAGACTCTGGATCTTAGTCTCCGCCATATGTTGCTCACCTATTATCCTGAAGGCTCTTCGCTCAATCGAGTCCAAGGCAGCCAGCAATATTATGATGGCACATAACAATATTATGATACAACAATCACGAAAGTTACAATGAAAATGCAAAATCTTTAGGTTATTTATAATAAATGTAAACAAACTATAGGGACGGAATATTCGATAAACTTCGATGCATCGAAAACATCGATATTTACAATGCGATACCTACATCGAATCGATCCGATGTTTTGAAATGCTTTTGATATACTCGAAATATCGATGTTTTTTCAGTTTTTAGTAGAAAAACATCGAGTCAATAATTATATCCAAATAATTTCATAAAAATTCAAGTTTGAACACTAAAATTTTACTAATTTTTTTCCTATTTGATTATTTAAAAATGAAAAGTTTATTATTGGACTGACAATATAATAAAAATATTGTCTGTAAATATGTAAATATGTGTACTAAAAAAATGGCGGGCTTCAATGTTTACAAACAACGAATTGTGAATAACATTTGGTTTTGTGGACGAAATAAAATTGAAGTAGATTGTGTATTGTATAATTATATTATATTTATATACCAACTCATTACAATAAAATCTCATCTTTGTGTGAGCTCTTAAACTCAATTGGACTACATCGATGTTAGTTCTGATTTATCGAATCTAAAAAAACAACGATGATTTTTCAAAATGGACACCCCTAAAACGAACAAGTATGAAGACATGTTAGAGCGGTACAGAAATATGCGCCCGCGAAGCCCCGTTGCAAGTGCGAGCGAGATGCATGCGCCAGCTCGTTGACGTCATTTTTAACAGTTCAGTCATATCTAAAACATTTCAGTCATTATTTAAAACATTTCAGTCATATTTTGAACAGCTCAGCCACGTCAATCCACAAAAAATGCCTACAAAACTGACCTGCAACTGAAAGGATATTCCGTCACGCAAGTTTGCCCCTTCTGGATAGGGCCCCAGGTTTTTTCTTATGATTGGTTTAATATTCACAGCCGATCGCTTTTACGTCGAGAAAAGAGTTCCATCCTATTTCCTTTAGAGTCCCCGCAGACTGCAGACTTTTTATCGGCCGATAGTTTGATCGATTTCTTAATCAGTATGAAGCCTGAATCACTGCAATGTGCGCATCTGCATACATCTTCATACTGATTATGAAGCCGACCAAACTATCGGCCGATAGAAAGTTTGTAGTCTGCGGGGACTCTTACTGTCTATTTTTGTTCGAGAACTTTGCCGAACTTGGCTCGCTAACTTGGTGGTTTAACTCTTGCTTCAAAAAACTCTTTGTGGGGCATGCAATAGTTTTTGCTGAACATGGTTAAAATTGCTAATTTAAAAAGCTTTTTCAACCGAATTTTTTGAAAGTTTTTCTGGTTTGAGCAAAAATGAAGACAATTCTAATTATAATACCCGTGATTTAAAACCGTATTAAGACTTCGAAATCAAAATCGATAAATCTTTAATTCCACGTGACTAGAGCCTAGAAAAACGGGCAAGAAACTAGTGATGGACGCAGTGTGATTCTTCACAGGGCAGGTCCACAACGAACATGCTTAGAAGGGTAAGTAATAATACGCAGTGCTACTACTAACTGAGCTGTAACTCCTGTCAAAAAACTCGGAACAGCAGTAATATTATAGCATCACGCGAAAGATACTGAATACAAAAATTCATCAAAAATTAGCATCCTGTACCTAATTCGCCATAAAAACATCTTCTGCCCTTGGACAGCTATTATTCATGATATTCGGGTCACACACCGTGACGCGCTGGAGTAATTCAACTAGGCCTACCACTCTGATTTATATCGGGTCGAGAAAATTTCGCTTCGCTTGTGCCAAAAGAAACTTTTAGACTGGGTTTTATTTAAATAAAACTTTGTTTCAGTCCCACGGTAAACCAAGTTTGTACTTAGGTACAATTTCATTTATTTATTTATTGTAATATACAATTTGAATTTATTGACTTACAATGGGAACTAACTTAGGTATATTTTTTGAAAATTGAATAATTAGTAACAACCAGACACTTATCAGACATGCTTGCCATCACATATAATTATACATAAGTACTTATTTGATCTTGATGGGGTAAACGTAATGATGTTGTGTTTGTTGTGTTTTGCAATGCAACATGTTATGTAAGTCACTAGTTTATTTGAAAGAAGAAGAAAAAATTAACCACTACAAATATAGAAAGATAATAAAATAAATAAAAAATAGTTCCTTAATTGCTTATTTGCAATCTAGTTTTCATAGTATTTGAGCTGTGCAACGTCTAATAATTGACTTTATTTATTTTTTTTTAATTTTGATATGCCAGTTCTATACATTCCGTAGTCTACAATGCGTACATACATATGATTGGAAGATGTATGAGCTGGGGAAAACCTGATGAATTTATTATCATGATCCGTCTTCTTTTGCCGCAGTCTGTCGTTACTTCCGGTAAATACATAAATAAGAACTACGGAGCTATCTTTTTAGGGCTATGTTCTTTCAATGTTCGGTTATTCTCGATTCCCCACGCATAATGGACCACCCTAGAGTCTAAATGCGGAAACGAGAGTCCAATACAAATACATTCTCAATTTGGCGAGTTTTTGTTTAATTATTTAGGATTTTATTTGCAAGTCAAAGTCAAACATTTCTATCAATAAAATCACAAGGATCATTTAGAATCGTCTTATATATTAGGTGATTCTAGGTGCCAGTTCCACCCGACCAGTGGCTCTACCATGAGATGTCACAGTAAAATCGCCTGACTTTACTACAGTAGTTACGTCAATATTAGTGTGGCGAATTTTAGTACCCAACTATCCGCTAGAGGCGCTGTACAAATCTTCATACATTTTTTTAACTACAGACGCTAGCGAGTGTAGTTAATATAGTATAGTAAAAACTCATAGTAGAAACTCAACTACAGAGCTTAGAAGAACGGGCAAGAAATTTACGGCCTGGTTCCTACCGTTTTTTACAATTAAACTAAATTAAGTCCGATTTATTGTTAATCCATTTATTATCATAGCTATATAATCATAACCATCAAAATACGACTGTATGTTGAAACATGTTTTCAGTTCTCAAAAAAACTATTTTGTTTTTTTATCAATATTTTAATAAAAGTTGAGTTTTTAGAATTAGTACTACTACCTAATACTAAAAACTCAACTTTCATTAATGTTTGAAAAATTTATAAAAAATATGTTTCGAAGAATCCATAAAAGAAAAACACCCATAGGTATACGACTTTTTGATTCGATAGCGACTATTTGCTAATTGACACAAACAATTGACACAAACACAGCTTATAATACAAACAGATCAAAAGCTGCAGATAAAAATAGATGTTAATTTTAGAAAAAAGTCAACCCATAGACAAGGTTTGCGGCACTTACCCTCATTTACGTTTAATAGCCGGTAATGATTCTTTTACTGCCCCTTTTTATTGAAAAAGGTTAGATGGCCACACAAATTGCTATTACAAAACGGCGCACCTGAGCCACTGAACGAAGCGGAGAGACTAGTCACTGGATTCCATAAAAATATACCTCAGCCGCGGTCTAAATAGTAACGTAAACGGTTCGTATACGCAGCTTATGCTTCACCAACGTAACGTGTACGTAGCGTGTGCAACTTCGTATTGCTGTAAAGGCCCCCGCGAACTGCAGACTTTTATCGGCCGATAGTTTGGTCGGCTTCTTAATCAGTATGAAGATGTATGCAGATGCGGACATTACAGTGATTTAGTCTTCATATTGATTAAGAAGCCGACCAAACTATCGGCCGATAAAAAGTCTGCAGTCTGCGGGGACTCTAAACGGTTAACCACTCATCTTTTTTTCCGTTTGTGTGACAGCGGTTATGTCACAATCTTCGGCTTATACTAACGGTCGAATGTTGAACGTGTTTGGGGTTAATGTAATTAGGTTAGGTATAAATAACTACGGTTCAAAAAGGAATTTGGTACAAAATTTTACAACCACAACCTTTTATAATTCCATGGTTTGTTAACTGCAAGCTAAAAAGAAAATTGATTGTATTAGCTCATAGACTTCGCTCCGGACATATTCCACTCAACAAATTTAATTACCTAATGAAAAAGTCAGATTCGCCTAATTGTCCAACATGCGGAACCCTTGAAGACGTTCACCATCTCCTAGTGGAGTGTGTGCGGAGCGAATCTATGAGGGTAGATTTGCGGAGCAAGTATGGTGTAAACAGATTAGATGTTGGTGCTATTGACCTTCTCTTGTCCGCGCCAATGAGTGACGCAGCCAACACATTGTATAAATTAGTATATGATATTTTAAGATGTTAGATATGTAATTTTGGCTTAACGAGGCTGACATAGTCAAACTGTGACTCAAAGTCTCATAAATAAATTATAAGAATAAAAAAAAAAAAAAAAAAAACTACGATTTCTGATCGAAAAAGTTTAAGAAGTGTTGTCCACTTGCTGATAAGTTCTTGGAAGGTTTAGAGAGAAAAGAATTTTACTAAGTCTAAGCTCTAGGCTAGGTAAAAATGTTATAAAACTTTTTGTTTTAGGCGTGACTGTTTTATTTTTATACCTACATTATTATTAACTTTCTTACGTTACGTAACTTAAGTTAATGTACTTAGAATAAGCTCAGACTCAAGAATAATAAATGTAAACCATTTTTTTTATTTTCTTTATAAAAGATAAATGTTAGCTTTTCATATCCAGGTTTTGCGGGTTGCTGCTAGATGGCGCTAGGAGCTCTAAGGATTTCTAATCAAGTTATCAGTCAAAAGTACATAATTGATTCAGATTAAATATGAACGCCTGAAGTTTCTTGCCCGTTCTTCTAGGCTCTGGTCGCGCAGAACTGGCACCTAGAATAACCTAGTATGGAAGATGATTCTAAATGATTTATAAAGTCAAGCGCCACGTATCATTTGGAATTTTATCGTTCAAATCATTTGGAACTATATTTTCGTGTAATGTTCCCTATTTTTTTCATACTATACCATGATCATTTCGTACATATTTGTAGAAACAATAAAACTTATTAATTACCGGAGTAAAGGGTGGTTTTTTGAAGAGGGTGGTGATGGCCAACTCTTAAACCGAGAGTTAGAGAATTTTATTCAAAATTCGATTCGATTTTTTCTTAAAACAAAAGAGTTGAAAAACCATGTACGCAGTTATTGTTTTATAAAAGTCGAGGGCGGTTTCGGACTAGGCATCACCGCCCTTATAAAACCCCACCCTGTATAGGTATAGCGAAATAAAATCAAAAGGTTTTGTTATGATTGCCTTGACAACAAAAACCTGGTAGCCGTAACAAAAGTTCGCTACAATACGGTTGAAAAAGTTTAAAACAAATAATTGGGGTTCTCAATATGTGCAAGGGTGTGCTGGTTCAGATAACAATTGAACTTCGGTTCAACATTCTGTTATGTTGCTTAGGTCGTTAGCAATGCTTGTGTGACCAGAGGTTTGGGATAAATAAGACTAAAATAAAATATTCTGGGACATTTCACACATCACACTCTAAACCCAAACTCAGCAGAGCTTGTACTATGGGAACTAGATTGCTGATAGAATACATATATACATTTTTTCTAGTGGATACATAGTAACACCCAGACACAGAACAAATATTTGTGTTCAGCACTGTTACATCACATGTTTGTGACAAATAAGACTACATGATTTTTCAAAATTTCGATATTCAATGTACCTATGTAATGTAGTTTGAATCCACACGCCTGTTCTATTTCATGTTTATATTACTTACAATCTTCTTTAACCGACTTGAACTGATTAATTTGCAATTAATAGCATTTACAAGTAATAACTTTGCTTAGTTTTTGCTATGTGATCCGTCCTTCTTCTAGGCTCTGGTCGCGTGGAACTGGCACCTAGAATCACCTAGTATGTAAGACGATTCTAAATGATCCTTGTGATTTTATTGAATAAAGAAATATTTGACTTTGTCTTTTGTCCATGGTGTTTTCCCCCACGACCTAGTTATGATTTTATCATCTTTTCTATGAAAATACTATATGTATAGCAAATATAGTATTTTCATAGAAAAGATAATAATTTTATCTCTCTAAAACTATGGTGACCCCATCACGAACAGAATTAGTTCGCGCCAAATCGTTGATTGTTTTGTACCGTCCAAAGTCCCAACTTAATTAGCTGGGGCATACAGACAAACAAACAAAATAAACATACAGTCTATAACGAACATTTTTTAAAGCAAACCGTTTATGTTTCTTTTTTTAGTTGCATGATAATTAAGTCACTTATACTACTTTTTTGTTTTAGGGCCATGAATTATTGTAGTAAATACTGGTATTGTATAAAATCCAGTTAAAAAAAATTGGCTGTCAGAAACTAAACAGTTTACTTTAAAAAAACTTTTTAAAATAACACAGTTGCAAAGATTTTAAAAACTTAAAATTTAAAAAATCTACGGCAACGGCGGATTCAGGCCCCCTGCGCTGGTTCCAGGACTTAGGTGGACCACTAATTGAACATAATTATTACATTATCAAAATTAAATTCTAAGTTCTTGACGTGACCACGACTACGTGACCCCCCCTGGCGCCAAAGCTGGATCCGCCCTTGATCTACGGAAGATAAGGTTTCCTAAAATATGCCGGACAATGGCAAAATTCAAATTACATTGTATTTTATTCCAATAAGAATAAAATATGATATCAGAGTTATAATATTTCTCACTGTATCTATTCCTGAAAGCAATTCAGAAAAAGGCAAGAAAACTGATCCTAGACAACAGTCTAGGATCAGTTTTCTTTTCTTGCCTTAGAGCCGAATCTAACAAGATTCGGCTCTTTAAGTACCTACGTAATTATATTAGAAGTAAGAAGAGTCATTATTTACTAGAAGTTCAAAATGGCGGACTCAAAATGTCGCAAATAAATGAAGTAAAATAGCTTACACTATAAAAACTTGAAAAAAATGCCAAAAAAAAAAAAAAAATATTACTTGCTCTTTTTCTTTTGGTATAGTCTACAAAAAAAAAACGTGTGGCACTCGAGGACTGCCGCGGTAAAGCTACTGCATAGCACTTTTTGCTGGATTACGCATGCGCAGTGTTAGGTTATCTCGTTACGGAATTTCTGGATTCGGTCTCCATGCTCAAGCCCCGCGATAGAAGCTATGCTATAGCTTAAAAAAATAATAACAACTACACTGTTACACCTACATTTCTTACGACATTATTAACAAGCTTTACTTAGGAGGTGTAAAGTGTGAAATGTCAGTCAAAAAAAAGCTTCTATATATTTTATTCAGCCGAATCATACTTCAGATATCTTGAACCAGGTAACAGATGACATAAAAAGATGGCAACAAGAACGTGACATTTATTATAACTCTTATTACAAAGGAATAACGTTCAATATAAAATATGTCCCAGTATTGTTGACACTGATTTATTACGAGGGAAATCAATCAAAACACGACATTTATCACCTTGTACTAGCGATTCATTTAACCTAACGTTTAATGTATAAATACCCTTGTGTATCTCAACTTAAGACTCAAAATGGAATAAATAATGCTGGACCATCCACACAACATCATTTAGCCCTAAGCTAAGCAGAGCTTGTGTTATGGGTACTAGAAGACTGACATACTTAATACAATACATTACATACATAGATATTTTTTATTATACGTATAAAACACTAAATATTTGTAAATCGTACAAACATTTATCCCAAGGCGGGAATCGAATCCGCAACCTCCGCGTTGCATGCGGACCTTCGCCCGCCGCGCCACATCGGTCGTCAAGGAATGATGACAACCTAACCTAAAATATAAGCTGGAATGATAATCATGTTAAATCAAATTAAGTCATTGCTAGTTGAGTTAAGGTTTACTTTTGACTGCATTCAGTAAATATTCACGGACATTTCACACATCGAGCTTTAGTACCTACTGAACAAAAAAAAACTTTTATACCTAGGACTTTTTATATTTAGGTTTAGGTTTAAAGAAATTTATTCTCAAAAAGACATAGTCACTTAAATGAGAAAAAATATTATAGTAGGTATGTTAGTCGTTCTTATTTTTATATTTGTTATGTACGGTATATTATGTATAACTAATTACAAGTGCCGCACTCATTTAATGCATGTATGTTTATATATATTTAATCGATATTTATTTATAAATACTTATCTATAATATATCTCGCAAGTTTGGATTTAAAAACATTAAATGAGTTTACATTTTTTAGAGTTGATGGTAGTTCGTTATAAAGCTGTGCGCCTTCAAACGTAAACATTTTTTTACCATAGTTTGTTCTTATCTTTGGTAGAACAAGAAAACTAGCTCGACGAGTGTTTCGCTTTGTTACCTGTCTCGATTTTATGAAGGTTAGGTTAGTATGGATGGATTTGTTTATTATTTTATAGACGAGAATGCAAGTATTGTAAATGTACATATGTTTTAAGGTCATTATTTTTGTTTCTCTGTAAATATTTTTTGTATGTGTGTTGTAGGGATAATTAAAAAGCAGTTTTATTATTTTGTTTTGCAGGATTTGTACATCTTCTAATTTAGTTTTGGAGGCACTACCCCAGATTTCTATTAGGTACAGTAGGTGTGGTTTGACCAAAGCGTTATATATTGAGAAGCGTATTTGCCTTGGAATACACTTAGCGATATTACGGAGGGATCCCATTAACGCAGATAATTTACTACGAATTTTTTCTATATGAGTACCCCAGGTCATACGGTTATCCATTTGCAAACCAAGGTATTTTTCGCTCGGTTTTTCTTGTAAAGGTTCATTGTCTATTTTTAAAGTAGTGTGAGGTGATAATATCTTATTTTTTGCTCTAAAAATAGTGTAACACGTTTTGGATGTATTGATGGTTAGTAGATTGCAACGAAACCAGGTTACAAGGGTATCCAAATCTTGCTGCGCATGCGTAAGCATATCTTGTATTGACGATCCAAAGTAAAATAAGCATGTGTCGTCTGCATAGAGGCTTACATGTCCGTGTAAACCCAACTCATGTATATTATTTATGTATACTAGAAACAACAGTGGCCCCAATATGGAGCCTTGGGGTACACCATATGTAATAGGTAGTTTAGCGCTTTGGAAAGTGTCAATTTTTACGACTTGGAATCTGTCAGTTAAATACGATTCAAACATTTTTAAAGCATTACCTTTGACACCTATGATTTTAAGTTTGTTTAATAATAGTTTGTGACTTACGGTGTCAAAGGCTTTTTTTAGATCAATAAATACTCCCAGAGCGATATTTTTGCTATCAATGCTAGATTTGATCTTCGTTACTATGTCAATTGTTGCTGTGAGGGTATTGCTTCTGGGTCTGAAGCCATATTGATGTTTGTATAGGAAGTTAATTGAGCTTAGGTATTTATTAAGGCGATGATGTATTAATTTTTCAAGAACTTTTGACAGTACAGGAAGGACTGAAATTGGTCTATAGTTTCCGGGGTCAGTTTTTGGTCCTGATTTGTAAATTGGGGTGACTTTAGCAATTTTTAATGTTGTTGGGAATTCTCCTTTTGATAGTAGATGATTTAGGCATTTAGTTAGGTTATTTATTAAAAATTCTTTCATGCATTTGATAGACTTAGTATTTATTCCGTCCAAACCAGCACTGGAGTTTGAGTCGAGGTTACTGATTATTTTATTTACTTCATCCTCATTGCACGACTCAAAGCTTGGATTTTGGGGATCGAACCCATGACCCATCATAGAAGGTAGAGCCAGCAACTAAGCTGTGACGGCTGTCCCACTGAAACACTTTAGTTTGAGAAAAATATAACATTTTGGTATTAAATTATATAAATACAAGTCCTTCAGTGAAAATTCTGGAAATTTCCAAATCCATACATACTATTATTTATTCTGTAGCTTCAGGTAATTTGAAAAAGGTGACTTCTAATATCTTTGGATAAAAAAAACGTTGCGGATCATCAATCTTGTGTTGATTGGGTCCTAAACGATCGAATGACGTATTTCGGTCACTCGAAAAAAGCATTAATTTGGAGCATGGACTGCGGATAAAATCTGTTAAAATTAGTTATTAATTTATAAGTAAGTAACCTAGCTTCTTAAGCA
Source organism: Ecliptopera silaceata (assembly GCA_932527185.1). Lineage (NCBI taxonomy): Eukaryota > Metazoa > Arthropoda > Insecta > Lepidoptera > Geometridae > Ecliptopera > Ecliptopera silaceata. The sequence goes on from OW052210.1 coordinate 3,125,570, forward strand.
GGAAAAATGAATTAGGTAAGTGTAAATGGCTAATTATTTTGTATATTCATGTAGGTAAGTTGTAGGTAAGTTGTTCCTAATATTTACTATGTTTGTAAATATAATTTGAAGTCGATAAAATTTTTGTTTAGTAAATAATTTGTGATGACAATGTAATACAATTTACGTTTTAATACTAAATGTTATATCCCAAACTCATAACTTTTCAAAACATGGAGTATTTTTTCAACATGAGTTTTTTAATTGGAGTTCGTTAAAATACGACTTGGTACCGGATGTGTGATGAAAATTATATGATACAGTGAGGGTATCATGGTAATAAATACAGACTTAGCCCCAATGAAGTATTATTTATGTAGGTTTATTAAAGATTCCCTAGTAAAAAAAGGCCATGATTGCCGGACAACCGACAATCGTTGGAGCAAACGGATACTGGAGTGGAGACCGCGTTTAGGCAAGCGTAGTGTAGGACGCCCTCCTGCGAGATGGAGCGACGATATGCGGAGTGTAGCTGGCAAACACTGGATGAGAAGAGCCGAAGACCGGGCTCAGTGGCGCGTCTTGAGAGAGACGCGCCACTGAGCCCGGTTTACTACTATTAGGTAATAATTACTACTATTTTTAACTACTATTTATAATTAAGTATTTATTTGGAGTTTTACCACAACCTTTGTATCATTGTAACTAAAAATTTCTCACAAAATAAACTTCCCTAAAATTTATTTCACTTAACTTTATTGAGAGAGCATTATTGTTTCGATGAAACGTAATATTTATCTACACTATATAGAAGAAGCCTTTGTATGTAATGAATATCGATTTCAATAATTATTTCACCCTTAAATATTATATCTTGTACTATAGAGACTATATTTTAGACTCTCTTTAAGTAATATAAAAAAAAGGAACAAATCCCAAAAAATCAATTATAAACTTCAATGCCTAACTGCATTTATAAATATTTGGGATTCATAAAAATATTGAGTGAATGATTCAAAATATAACCATAATAAGTAGATCAGCTAGTAAAATTACTCGTGCGAAACTGGGGCGTGCTGCTAGTCACCTTTTGACCTACCGTGCCTGCTTACCTGTGGCTTGATTTGCATACGACTGATTTATATTACAACGGCCATATTTACATAGTTCCGGTAAGATTAGCTTGACGCACTTTCTTGGATTTATTCTTGCTAAACAGTTTTAAATTTGCGGTAAGAAAACACAGTAAATTATTCATTATTATTCTTTATACGAAATATATTCTTATATTTTCCACAAAACTATATTATATACTAACTAAGAAAAATTATGGGAACTGGACTGCTGAGTATGCTCAGATACATTTACCAAATAAAGTTATAGATAGATTTAAATTATCGTAGCCGGTGAAAGAACTAAATTAAAACAAAAAAGTATAGGTTATGTTTTTTTTATTAGCTTTTTGCAGCTTTCGTATTACTGCGGCTTAGATGACCTATTGATCGCCACTTGTATGTAATTTATATGTCACCCCAGTATTAGTTGGTTATGTTAGAAAAGGCATAATCAATCATACCATATGTAGTACCTATTTGTAAATCATCTTAAAAACTAGCTTTTAATAGTCAAAACGAGCTGTTTAACGAGTACAAACAGTGAAAATTTCTATTGAATATTGACTCCATGATCTCATCAACTCTATGTTTAATCGACGATCCAAATAGAAGCTGCAAACGAAATTAGCTTAAAATATAAATAGAATTCAATCAACGTGTGAATTGAAACAAAGCGTCTCGTATTGAAAATCTATAAAACAACCGCTAAGAAATGAAGCAATTGGACCGAACATAGAAAGTGTTAATTGAAAATACCTCTCTCACTTCCAATAAAATCATTTACGCACTGGTACGAACTAACGCGATGATAATTAACTTTTCAGCCAACCGTAGAACAGATTGTAGAAAAATCTACTTCGATCAGGACTCGTAAAATGCTTCAATAGAATCAATCAGAATCAGAATCAAAAACATTTATTTAAGATACACTAAAACAAAATTACACTGGATCAGAAAAGACGAAAACCGGGCTCAGTGGCGCGTCTTGTGCTAAACCTACGTCCAGCAGTGGACTGATATAGGTTGATGATAATGATGATGAAAACTACTTTACATGTAAGTAAAATTAAGAATAATTGTAAAAAAATAAGTATCGTAAAACCCTGACTCAGCATAGATAGCGCGATCTAGAAATTGATCAAATGGAACAGCGACAAAACGGTCGGTTATGAGACTTAAAATCCGATCTTCATTAAGGATAACTTAGTTTGGACTAAGTAAAACTTGTAGGTACAAATGAGTACTAGATTGCTGAGCATTTCCTGCAAAATGTTTATATACTTATCTATTTATAAATTACATTTTTATACCCAAAAAAGGTCTGGACAATCGGACGGCAAAGTGATTCTATAAAGGTCCTCTACCTGTTCCACTCCAAGAGTTATTTATGTACATCCTCGGCCATAAACGGTCAAACCCCAAAGCATTATTTACTATTCTCGTGACCTTAACTTTTGGAGCTTTTTTTGACCAAAGTAACTTCATGACGGTTGTAGTCTGACCCCTCTGATTATGTAAACTATGGACGCAACAGCGATGGCTGAGGCTCAGCTAGTCAATGACAAGTGATGGAAGAATAAAACATATTTGGTCAGATGAGTTAGTAAACCTCAGAACATTATTTTTTTTAAAATTGGCCAAATAACGATTATACATATTTTTAAAGAATCAAGCCAATCTGTTGTTGTAAAGAAAAATACGGGAAATGTTCATGAATATGTATTTATTATTAGCGACGACGTTTCAGCTAAGAGGCAATAAAGATCACGGGCAGATTGGAGCACAGAATTATTTGAGCCGCCTGTAAGAACTGACGTTTCACGAACTACCCTCATTTGATCATCTATGCCCATATATGGACTGAAAACACATCACGACTACACCACACGCACACTAGTAGGTGTCGGTTCCCGAGCCGTCTCCACGATTGTAATTATTTCTTCCTAATTACAATTAGGGAGGACTTTGCCCAGCCGTGGGACGATATAGGCTAGGGGAAAAAAAATTTAATTGCGACCATTAGGTAATTTGTGTAAGTGTCGTTCACTGTAGGTACATAGTAGGTAGTACCTTGGATCCTTGGGTATACTTCTTTCGTGCGACTGTTTTTACACCAGAATACACAGAGGTGTCCTATAAAATTTTTAGTTTACGACGTCTATCGCAAGATACGTAATCAGAAGGCGGAACTGGCCAACATCCTCTGTGGTCCCTCCAGTTAGTCGACGCGTCACGTACAAAATGTCCTCGTTATGTTCAACCAAGGGACCAGCCCATTGCAGCTATTTGTGTACCTCCTTTTTTTGTACGAGCTTCGGAGTTTATAAAAATGCGAGTTCTCCAAGAGAAATGGTGATTGTATTGAAGCACGCTAGTGTCTCATGAGACCAGCGTCATATTTTTCTTTACTTTTGAATGTTAGATCTTTGAAATCTCCAAATACTTACCTACAATAATCTCTCGACGACCGATGTGGCGCGGCATAAATGCATAAATGTTTGTACGATCTGCAACTATTCATTCCGGGTGTTCTGGGGTTGCCAGGAAGAGATTACTTTCAGCGATAAGGCCGCTCGTTGCGTAAGCATTGTTTATGCTTCTGTAATTTCTTCGTGGTTAAAGAGTTATCTATGTTTTTTTCATGGCACAATACCATTGAAAATTTCACAAGGTTTTTGTATAAACTGAAATACCATAGCAGCAGACTTGTACACGGAAATTACTTTATACATCCATTAAAATTAATCAAGTTGTTATTAAAAGCACATTAGTCAAAACGTCAACTATTACATTAATTCATCAAAAGCTAACTGAGATTTCAATCAACATAAAAAAACAATTAGCGTATTCATGAGGCAGTGCGTTCGCTACAGAATCATTTTGAAATTAATTTTCTTGCGTTCTTTATAATTAACACGCGAGCTCATTTTGTATAAAAAATGAAAAACACGAAAGTTTTCATGTACCGGAAATACGGTTGTTCTGTTATTTTGCGCTGAGCTTATTCATATTAACTATTGTTTGTGAATAAATATATTTTATTTTAATATAGTTTTTTAGTATAATTAATAATAAACTTTACTAGTAAAATATTCATATGTAACTAACTAATATACTTTTTTCTCATTAGATATAAAATGTTACCTTAAACACCTTAGATTTTTTGTTGTATTTGGTTGTGTAAAATACATAAAACTATTACAATAATTACTTTATTTTTTCTTTATTCTTTACATACACAGAAAAACAAAACTACAGAAAAACAGGAAACTTAAAAATAGGACATGTACAAAGGTGAGCTTAACCCTAAATAGAGTTCTCTACCAGTAAACCTTCCAAGGTAGAGAGGAGAAATTTATTAAAATGGGCGCGTGTGTTCGCAATTACTTTACCAAAATCATCGACACAATAAGAAGAAGTAATGGACTAGTATAAGTTAACAGAGCAAATGTTAATTCTATGTATGTATAACATAAAAAGTATATAAGTATTCTATCAGCAATCTAGTTCCCATAGTACAAGCTCTACTTAGTTTGGGACTAGAGTGTCTGTGTGAAATGTATATGAATGTATAGATATTTATTTGTATATTTATTATTGACCTGCCCGCTGTGCCCAAAAACCTGTTCTTTGGTCGATTTGTACGCTGCCACAGAAAACGCCATAGAAGTGTCCAAGTTTTGGGAAAACACTGTTTGAGACCATCATTGACACGAAGAAGAAGTTAAAGATGATGTATATCATTATATAGCATTATGAAATACATACTAACACCTCATATATGCTTGATATATATTTTATGAAAGCCATAATTGTCAAATCTACCCTTTCATAACTTGTTATTACACGGACTAACAGCTATAACTAGTTCATAACGGATTTCATTATCTTTTATGATGATACGTGGCTGTAGGTTCACTGTTTTTGCAGTACATTGCTATAGTCATGGTCTATACTGAAATTTTCAGATTTTATTGACACCATAGCTTATAGATAGATAGATAAAAACTTTATTGTACACAGAAAAGGATTTTACACAATTAACAGCACAATGGGCGGCCTTATCGCTAAAAGCGATCTCTTCCAGGCAACCTTTGAGTCAACTGCCTTCCATAACAAAGGTCGTTGGTTCGATTTCCATGAGGAGAAAACGTTTGTGTTGTGTAGGTGTTATTGTTTATTTTATGTATGTAAATTAGATTTATAGAAGTACTGCCTATTTTTATTACAATAAGCAGAGCAATGCAGCTTTTTTGTGTTATTTTAAACTGTTTATTTTGACGACCGATGTGGCGCGGCGGGCGAAAGGTCCGCCAACGATGCGGAGGTTGCGATTCGATTCCCGCCTGATAAATGTTTGTACGATCTGCAAATATTTATTCCGGGTGTTCTGGGTATTTTATATGTATAATAAAAATATCTATATAAGTACGGTACTTAATGTATTGTATTAAGTTCTTATGTCAGTCGTCTAGTAGGTATACCCATAACACAAGCTCTGCTTAGCTTGGGGCTAGATGATGGTGTGTGGATTTTCCAGCACTACTTATTTATTATTTTCTAAAACAAAGACGATACAAAGTACACATGCCATACTAACAGCAGTGCACTGTACATCTCATTTAAGAATTCTTCCGAGACGCACCGTTTTGTCACGTTATAAGTCGTTAAATAGTTATATTCTGGGGGTGTGAGCACGATTAAATGTGACAATCGTAAACGTAGAACAGTGACGTGTTTGAGATACATTGCGCGTCAACATCAGCTTTACAGTCAAACGTTGCAGTCATAACGCGCAGTGTATCTTAATTACGTTACGTTTACGATTGTTTCATTTATTCGTAAAGCTACTGACATTATAAACGTTATTTTGTTACTGCTGAACATGAAAAATGTTATTGTTGTTTTATTCACCGAGTTATTTCAAAATGGTAATTTCAAGAGTTATTTTTTTGTTCAATTTTAAAACAAGCCCTATTGATGTCGCTGGCGATAATTAGCATAAAACTGCAAAAATTTTAATCAAATTTTAAAATGATACAGATATTTCACTCGTAGTTATAAATAAATATTCACGGACATTTCAAACACCACACTCTAGTCTCAAACTAAACAAAGCTTGTACTATGGGAACTAGACTGCTGATAGAATACTTATAGGTATACATTTCTTTTGTAAATACATAGGTACATATGACACAAAACAAATATTTATGTTCATCACACAAACATTCGCTCTGGGTGGGAATCGAACCCACGACCCACAGCATGGAGGCAAAGCTACTACCAGCTAAGCCGCCTGTCGCAAGTGTCGCAAGTGACGTCTGTCAATAAAATTTATCTCTATGAAATTAACCATACACAAACAAAAAAGACTAAAAAACATTTTAAGATAGGTTTTTTTATCTCCCTGCGTATTTTACAAGCAATAATTTAACTTTAAGATAACTATAATATCACCAGCTATCCTTAACTTGATACTGGGTACTTAGTAACTGTCCCACAAATCCCAGGGACTCAGGACTGTCGCCTGACAGCTTATCTATTTTAACTTCGTCTGGTCTAAGTCATTACAGAGAAGTTTGTACCCTGTATATACAGACTCTCGATGGTATACAGGGTGTGACATAATAGTATGCCCGTGATAGTTGGCGTGTTTGTAGAAATGTAAAAATTTCGAAGTTTTTAACAACATTTTTCCTAAAAATAACATAGCATTATACCTACTAAGTTTATGAAAAAAAAACACTTTCAGTTTATAAAATAAACAAACAATTTTAGTTTAGTAAGTTCCAATGAATTTTGTAATAAATAACAAAATAGCTAAAGAAAAATAATTAAAATATAGTAAGATAAATATAAATAATAACATTAATTGTACGCCTCACAAAAAAAACATTACAATTTACAAACCAACGGTAAATAAAAAAAAACTTTACACTTCTGTAACTTGTGGCACGCCACAGTGCTGCCACCTACAGTAAACCTACGGACTGTATAAGTGACCAAAATTGGACCAAAGCAAATCTAGCACTAACGAATTATTTCGAATTAAATAGGTGTCCTAGAATTTCCAGTCAACTATTATTGCGATTTTCTATGATCGAAGGATTTTCTGTTAAACATTCAAAGCGACAACGTCTAGAAGTCTCGTCTATTAAGAATAACTCAAAACAGCTCAGATATGAATTCAATTAAAATAGAACATAGAAAATAATCATCAAAATTGGTTCATCCGGGAAAAATCAAAGGTTTGTGTAAAAGATAACAGTTGAATTGAGAATGTTCACATGTTTGCGTTAGTAAAAGCAGCAAAAAAAAAACACATATTCAATTTCCAAACTAAAAAAAACATATATTATATAATACATACATAGGTATATAAGAACTATAAAGTTGATGTTTTTATATCTACTTTTTGAAATATAGGTATACACCGGGCAGAGGTCACAGAGCATATTTATCAGTAAAATCTATTTAAAATAATGTTGATAACGCTTTTAGAACTAATAATCTAATAAAAGAACTAATACTTTTGACCACAAGAAAACAAACCCTCGACGAACAAAGTCGCGACTAACCACAAGTTAATTAAAAACTTAATTAAATATCTATTAGGGTATTGCAATTATGCTAATCTAGTTTAAAACTCGAAGCTAACCCTTAATTAGTTCAACTTAAAACAAAATGCATCTAAAATGCAGAGCTACGAGTGAATTCAACTTAACTTAACTTAGTATATGCAACTTAACTGCAGTGAGATTATAACTAACTTGTACAAAAATAATATTATTATTTTAAATACAAAAGATTATTAAAAACGTACTAATGTTACGTAATAAATGTTAAAAAAACAATCATAATAAATTAATTATCGCGTTATAAAAATTAGTCAAATAGAAAATCTCCTTCGTTGTTAAAGGTCAGTTAAAATTAGTTTAACAAAATTGTATAGTACGCATCCATTTCTAAAAGGACAGTTTTTTTCTAAATCGCAAAGGTCCATATATCACCGACACGGTACAATTTATAGATCGTAAAATAGGTTTCCGTTTGACGTAACGAAAGAAATATTCGCTATCTACAGATTGATTGAAAACGGACACGCGTCCCTCCCACTTGTCATCTCAGGGGCTTTATTCTCTATTGTATTGCAAACCACGCGCGTTACTTGGCTTAGGCAAGACAACGGGCGTGGAATCTGAAAAAAATGTATGGCGTAAGCCTTAGTTGTCATTCCCTACCGCGACACGGTATGGTTTGAACTGTCAACTAAACGTGTCGAAGTCTGCCGCGTTATGAAAACTATTCGTTTCAAAACGTGTCATGCGCGATTCGAATAATATAGATACAAATCAATCATTTTTGAAGTTTGCGTTTTGAGGGCTTAGTCTTAAATTTCATTTTAAAACTCCCTACTCTCGAGCCGACAATCGTCTCTCGGATGTCCATATATTTTTGTATGGATATCCGAGAGACGACTCTCGGCTCGAGAGTAGGGAGTTTTAAAATGCAACCTCGGACTAAGCCCTCTGGAACGCGTTGTGACGTAGCACGGTTTGGGGAAGGAAAATAGAGAATAAGGCCCCAGATGAAGATATTTGTATTCCAAAAGGGACTTCAGAAATACGAAAAAATACTGAAAGTTCTTTTTTGGATCTTTTACTTTTGGGGTTTTTATCGAAGAGTTGAGATTTATGAATTTCTGAGTCTAGTCCTGTTTTGGATCTAATGTAGGTAATATCTCTGTGACCCTGTATCAATTTATATATTGCTGGGAATGTATTTGTTGGGAAAGTACAGAAACTGTTTTGTACAGTTTCTGCACTTTCCCAGCAAATATAAAGAACCAATCTCAAAAATTGATACAGGGTTACACAGAAAATTATTGTTTATGTTCGCAAAGTAGCTTAAACTAGTAAAAGATATAACAGTACAGCCACAATAAAAAAAAAACAAAAATTTCAATTTCCCGCCAGAGCGAGAGGTATCACCTTTTCGAATTGATGCTGTCACTTTCAATAGTATGTAGATAGTCTGTAGATATAGTAGACGTCACTTGTCTAACGTCAAATACGATGATCCGAGTTGCACTCACGTTTAGACGGATGGCACTGCTGTGGCAAACAGTAGGTATACACGTCTTCAATGGACGTGCTGGTTGAGGTTATGCATTATAAAATCTAGTTCCATCATTTAATAGTATGAAATATTAATTAAAAAAGCAATAACAAAACCAAAAAGTTTCTTACTAAGCGTCTCAGTGGACAGTTTAGGCACAAAATTTGCATACATATTGTGCCAAGGTACCTAAGTGATTTGTAAATTACAATACGGGACTCCAAGTTATATTGTTGGTAACATTTTAGACCGATATTGTATTGACATTGCAGAGAATCAATCACGAATAAATGTAGCGAAGGTAAATGAGACACATTGCGCGTCAACGCGTGCTTAACTGCCGAACGTTACAGCGTCACAGCGCAGTGTATCTGTAACACTCTATGAAGGCCCATATTTATTGAATTTTTCTCTAAGTATTCAATTTATGGATTTGGATCAGTTGAGCTATCTATAGATCGTTTCCAACGGCCTGTGGATAGCTCAACTGTTTCTTTTGTAATTTATAGTGTATAATAATAAATAATAAGACAATTAGACACTACTACTGGCTACTATTGGCTAAACAATTAGACATTATTATGTTTTAATATTGTATATTTGGAATACTATTGTTAATGAAAATATACAAAAAGTCATTTGATGTTCTGTCTGTGTATAAGTAAATGCATCTCTGTGTGGGTGACGTTGATATAAAAGCATTTCGTGTTTTCGCTTAGCTTGAAAAGCTTAAGCTACCTATTTACGAGCCCCACCCTCACTATTGTACTGGTTCTCACATAGTTCTCACAATTGTCTAGAAAGTTCTAGGACTAGCATATTCTTGTGTATAAACTATTTTTTGATTTAGTTAAGTCATTATGATAATATTAGCGGTATTTCCTTATTCATTTCTTTAATTTCCTTTTAAATTCATTTCTTTCCATTGAAAACAATCTTAAAATCTATGGAATATTAAAAAAAACTATCAACCTATTAACGATTTTCACGTACCTACTAAAACAATTTCAAGCTTGCTTTAAACAAATTTTAATAAAAGAATTAGTATCACAAATTAACTAAATTAATGATTTAAATAAACCTCAATTAGAAAAGAGAGTCATTTTTTTATACAATAGGGGTTTTACACTTCATAGATTTTAAGTTGTATGCTTAGAATTAAGACAGAGTGTTTCCAATAGTCATCAGTTAGGGATCGACTATGGACCGAGTGAGTGTTCCCATAATTAAAGTCATCATCAGTGAGAGACAGACTTTGGAGGAATCGAGTGAATAAAGTTCGAGTACCAATAGTATATCCCTAGTTAAATTTAAAAGCATGATAACGAGCTGAACCACTCCTCTTTTTAGTAGCCATGTACCTGGACACTAAACACTCAACTGAGCGCCACGGTTTGATTATAATCCGTAGAGACTCGTTGCTCTAGTTTCCATAGTTACTGTGATTTTGAGCACGAAAATAAAGTAATTTTGTTGGAACAGTGCAGTAATGAAATATTAAGTTTAATATTTATAACTATCACGGGTTTGTAATGATTTAACGTATTTTGAAAATAAACTGTAAAATTTATTATCTGTATTCGTTCATATTCATACACTTAGGTAGAATTTTTCATTATAGTATCTGGTAACACTGATTGAAAGTTACTTTTATTGTGTAAAATATTATTTATGTGATTGTTATTTAATTATTGTCTTTACTTAATATTGTATAAAAAAGTGCGTAATTTATTGAATAATTGTATTACTCTTTTTTTAGTAATGTAAGTTAAAATATAATTAAGTACTGTAATAAAGTACGGAAAAGAGTGCCAGTGGCGCCAATCACGATGTTCGGCGGTTGGGAGAACAGAGGGGTGTTTTGGCGACGGTGGGCATTCTTTTCCGGGACGAGATTGTGAGCGGACGAAAAGAAATTGTTAATAAATATTATATTGGTTAAATTGAACTAAAGTATTATTATTTGTAAAAATTCAGAAGTTGTATCTTATCTACGCCTGCGAAATTTGACTGCAGACATTGTGAACGTGAGTACCTTAACATTAATTTGTTATTAATCATGAAATAATCGTTGTTCTCTATTTGAAAACGATACTTATGTACCTACGCTTTTATTACATACTTGAAATTGTTCTTTTCATTAATTCTAGCAGAATAGATTACTATTAATTGTTTTGGAATAACTATGAGAGTAAAATTATAAAAAAAAATATAGCTGAGGGTAGTTATTAAAAATTATCAAAAACTTGTTAATGTATTTTGTCAGTATCGGTACATGAATTAAACTACTGATTGTTCCAGATGTTTGAGTTAATTATATTATCATATGAAAATCTTAAGAAATATGTATTGCATTGACAAAGACTAAAATGATTATAATTGAAACTGGATTAAAACTGGATTGGAATTGAAATTGAGAATGCATTGAAACTGGATTGGAATTGAAATAGAGAATGCATTGATATAAAATTAATTAAATTAAATTCAATTAAATTAAATTAAATTGAGATAAATTAAATTAAATTAAATTGAATTGAATTGGATTGAGTTGAATTGAATTGAATGGGGTTTAATTGAATTGAATTAAGTTAAATTAAATTGAATAGAATTGGATTGAATTGAATTGAATTGAATTGAATTGGATTGAATTGGATTGGATTGAATTAAATTGAATTAAATTAAATGGAACATGTAGGTGTTTCCAAATGAATGAATTTAACTAATGGAACATGTAGGTGTTTCCAAATGAATGAATTTTACTAATGGAACATGTAGGTGTTTCCAAATGAATGAATTTTACTAATGGAACATGTAGGTGTTTCCAAATGAATGAATTTAACTAATGGAACATGTAGGTGTTTCCAAATGAATGAATTTTACTAATGGAACATGTAGGTGTTTCCAAATGAATGAATTTTACTAATGGAACATGTAGGTGTTTCCAAATGAATGAATTTTACTAATGGAACATGTAGGTGTTTCCAAATGAATGAATTTTACTAATGGAACATGTAGGTGTTTCCAAATGAATGAATTTAAGAAATGGAACATGTAGGTGTTTCTAAATTAATTAATTTAACTAATGGAACATGTAGGTGTTTCTAAATGAATGAAATTTAACTAATGAAACATGAAGTTGTTTCTAAATGAATGAATTTAACTAATAAAACATGTAGGTGTTTCCATATGAACATGTATGTGTTGTAAGATGTTTAATGAGTTTAACTAATAAAACATGTAGGTGTTTCCATATGAACATGTATGTGTTGTAAGATGTTTAATGAGTTTAACCAATGAAACATGTAGGTGTTTCCATATGAACATGTATGTGTTGTAAGATGTTTAATGAGTTTAACTAATAAAACATGTAGGTGTTTCCATATGAACATGTATGTGTTGTAAGATGTTTAATGAGTATAACTAATGAAACATGTAGGTGTTTCCATATGAACATGTATGTGTTGTAAGATGTTAAATGAGTTTAACTAATAAAACATGTAGGTGTTTCCATATGAACATGTATGTGTTGTAAGATGTTTAATGAGTTTAACCAATGAAACATGTAGGTGTTTCCATATGAACATGTATGTGTTGTAAGATGTTTAATGAGTTTAACTAATGAAACATGTAGGTGTTTCCATATGAACATGTATGTGTTGTAAGATGTTTAATGAGTTTAACTAATGAAACATGTAGGTGTTTCCATATGAACATGTATGTGTTGTAAGATGTTTAATGAGTTTAACTAATGAAACATGTAGGTGTTTCCATATGAACATGTATGTGTTGTAAGATGTTTAATGAGTTTAACTAATGGAACATGTAGATGTTTCCGTATGAAATAAAACATGTATGTGTTCAAGTTATGAGACATGTAGGTGTCGATTTTCATAATGTTAGAAAGAAAAATCATGGAGGGGATTTTCATTCTATATTTTCTTGCAATTTTATCATATTTATTGCGGGTTGTTAAAATTATGAATAGTTACTTTTACAGTAATAATAACTAGTAGTAGTTATTTTAAATGTTCCAGATGGATTCTAGATTTGATTTGGACGAAGATGTATCTAGGCGTAAGCGTCGCCGAATTCGGTTACCTTCAAACTTCAATTTCTTTTATTCAATAAAATCACGCGGATCACTTTGAAGCGTCTTACATACTGGATGATTCTGGGCGCCAGTTAGTCGCGACCAGAGTCTAGAAGAACTGGCAAGAAACTAGACCTGGATTCTAGTGTTTTTTTTCATATGATCCTTACACTCATACAATAATATATCTATCTCTATCATATAAATCACTTACAATTGTTTAATAAAGTTGGAGCTAGTTCGTCCCAAGCTTGCTTGTCTTCTAAATAATCAGATATTTTATAATATGCCTTTGATAAGAGTTTTCGTTTTATTACATTTTTGAACTTGCTAATCGGCTATTGACAAACATCGCTTGGAACTATGATATACATAGAAGCGTACACATTGCCCTTTTAAAGATTTATTTACTTTGGTGAGCCTAGTAATGGGAACAGCGAGTTTATCCTTATTTCTTGTGTTAACATTATGATTGTCGTTTTTTTTAGCGAAATGATTAATATTTTTCGAACATACATTAAGTTTTCGTAAATGTACTGACAAGGCACTGTCATTATGTTTATTTCCTTAAATTTATTTCGTAGCGATTCTCTAGGATCCATGTTATAGATTGCACGAATAGCTCGCTTCTGCAACACAAATATGGTATTTACATCTGCAGCATTCCCCACAACAAAATGCCGTATGACATAATGCTATGAAAGTAGCTGAAATAAACTAGTCTAGCTGTATCCACGACAAAAGTAAGGAAGCGGATCTTATTGATTGTATATGCTGCAGAACTAAGCTTTTTCGATAATTTGTCTATGTGTTTCCCATTGAAGTTTATTATCTAAGGTTATTCCTAAAAACACAGTGGTGTCCACGAGATCTATATTTTCATCTTTAATTTTGACATTAACTAGCGATTGTGTGACATTTGGTAAAACAATTCGTATACATTTAGTTTTTTTTTCGTTTAATAATAAGTTGTTTACATTGAACCATTTTACAACTTTTGAGATTGTATTATTCACGTCGTCATAATTTGTTTGTCGTCGTTTCAATTTGAACAAAAGTGGAGTGTCATCTGCAAACAATACAATCTCGTGATCATCTTTAACTACTCGTGGTAGATCATTGATGTAAACTAGAAACAAAAACAGTCCTAGTATTGATCCTTGTGGTACACCCATTTTCACCACAGATCCCGGAGAACGTTTTCCATTTACGTCAACTCTTTGAATTCTGTTGCTTAAATAAGAAAACAGAAGTTCCAGAGCAACACCCCTAACACCATAGTGGTTTAGTTTTGTGACCAACGTTTCATGATGCACACAATCAAACGCCTTGGATAAGTCACAAAATATACCCAAGGCGTCATTTGACTGCTCCCAGTTTTCATAAATATGTTTTATCAACTCAACGCCTGCGTCAGTCGTTGAGCGTCCCTTCGTAAACCCGAATTGTTTTGTGTCAAGTAAATTGATATTTTCAAAATGTCTTTGTAACTGTAGGAGCATAAGTTTTTCGAAGATTTTACTAAATGTTGGTAGTACTGAAAGTAAATTGGGTCTGAACGGTTACCTGATTTGAATAGCGGTGTTATTTTAAGTCAGGAAACTCACCACAATCGATGCTTTGGTAAAATATAAAGGCCAAATCTTGAGCGATAAGGCCAATCACGGGTTTTACGACGGCAACGGAGATGCCCCAGAGGTCCGTGGTTATTTTTTACATTGATCATTTTAAAAGCTTTGACAATATCCTTTGCATGCACATAATCGAAATTGAACAGTTTTTGAATTTTAGGTATATTTTCTATCAGTAATGACTCCGTGATTATGTGGGAAGAGTTTAAGGATTTTGTAGTTGAGACAGGAATGTCAGTGAAAAATATCTCGAATGCTTTCACCACATCAGCAACCTGGTCAATGATGATGTCGTCAACCTTCAGCTTGAATATGTTTTTATGTACTTTGACCCTTCCTGTCTCACTATTGATTATTTTCCACGTAGCTTTTATTTTATGATCACTAGTTTTAATTTTTGAACTTATATATTGAGACTTAGCAGTACGGCAAAAACGTTTAAAAATCTTTGAGTAGTTTCTAATTTTTTCTTTAAACTCTTCACTAAAATGGTATTGCTTTTCACTATAAAGATTGTACAAGGTTTGTCTACTTTTGTGGATTCCCGCTGTTGCCCATTCACTGAACTTAATTCGATCAGAGACCATCATAGACTTGGATGTAAAAATACTGTTAAATAAGTTGTCCTAGATGGTCTGAAGGAATCTGACTAATTAGATTTTTCTTAATTATTTTTACATTAGTAAATATATTATCTAGGCATGTAGCCGAAGTGGCTGTAATTCTAGTTGGTTCTAAAAATACATTATCCAGGTCAAATGATTTGAAAAGAGTTAAAAGTCTTGTATTGAATGAGCCTGGTACAAGTAAATTAACATTAAAATCACCGCAAATTATTATCTCTTTATTTGTGCTAGTTATTTTATACAAAATCTCTTCCATTACTTTTTCAAAAATATCAAATGAGTCGGACGGTGGGCTGTAAGTGCTTAAAATAATGAACTGCTCCAACTCCACGCAAGCTACTTCAATGTGTCTTTCTACAGAGCGGTGGACAATGTCTTTGCGTTCTTTAAATGTTATTTGTTTATTTAATATTATTAGTGAACCACCTCGCTTATACCGTTCTCTGCAAAAAGCACTACCAACCTGGTGATCACTGAAATTAAACATAAGCTCATGACATTTCAGCCAATGTTCTGTGACACAAATAATGTCAATGCTGTTCGAGGTTATGTACAGTTCCAGCTCTAATTCTTTACCGCGCAAACCTTCGATGTTCTGATGCACCAAGCTAGTATATTTAAATTTATTAAGTTTGTTATATTTATTTAATTTGATACATTTAATTTTTGACTCGGATGGTTTATTATTATTATTCAAATTATTTTCAATATGATTATTTAAGGGAACTATTCTAGAGGTTTTCTCTGTTGTCTTATGTTCTAATTTAAATGACTTGGGATATCTTCCATAGCCATGTTTTGCATGTCAGGACACTGTTCAATAGAAGCAGTATGTTTAGTCAAGTTCTTCGCTGTGATATTAAAATAATACGATAGCGAAAAAGCTACTTGTCGTTTTAAATAATTGGAAAGGTAATATCTTCCTTTAGTCAAATAAAAAGGTTTACTAAGTATATTGTTAGAGTCAATTAAATGTATTAAATTGTTATTGCATATTGTATGCAAGGTAATATTTAACTTATATCTAAGATTATTTTCTGCTTGTGGCAAGCTGTTGCTGTAGGGGAATGTAAACATCACAATTTTGTTTACCTCTAATGAGTTTAAGCTTTCTATCAATCTATCAATTGAGCTTTATTTACATTACCCCTGTTTCCAAGCCAAATTACTAAATTAGAATTTTGGTTAAAAGTATATTTTGAAATTAAATCCATGATTTCATGCATGCTAGAATCAGGTATGCAATTATTTATAAAATAATGACCCATTCCTGAATTTAATATGTGACCCATATTTTTCCAATTTCATCGCTAAACATTACAGTATTGGCACAATTATTTGACTTAACATACAGCTGAGAAGTGGACGAGGAAGTTGATGGGACAGGACTCACCGGTTCTGGACTTGAAGCGCACTGACAGTCACACATGTGGTTAACCACAAGCGAGTCATACCGGTCCTTGTTGTTCTGTGATAATTTAAGCAATTCGTCCATAGCCAGAGAATACTCCCGCATCGCCTCCTGGGACTTCTCATAGCGACCAGTAACAGATCTCAAGGAATCCTCAACGCTGGCAAGTTCACATTGAAGCTGCTGTATGTCAGACTCATAATGCAACTTTGTATTTTCTAGTTGCACAGTACTTAATTCAAGTTCCTCTAATAAATCTTTTTTATTCTATTTTGTTTTTAAGTTTATCAACTATGTATTTGTTATTTTTCAACTTATTTTTAGTCTTATTTATATATTTGTTAATTTTAACATATTTTTTGGATTTTCTCCTACTCAGTGTATTTTTGTGCATGCTGAGTTTACTCCCACCGAGTCATCATTTGTTAAGTCAATCATAATAGTGGGAGTATTACAGCTTACAGCAGAAATTTGGCCGTTGTCCCTGTCTGATGATAATAACTCATCATATAAACTAAAAGGTTTCAGTGTGGTAGAGCATTGAGCCGCTTCTTCCAGTAGTGTGATTTGTAAGTGGGCATCACATACCGTTATTGATTTAACAACATAACACCCGAATGTAATGATTAAATATGTAGAACTTATTCTATTTTTTTATTAAATTAGAATTCCATTTACTTATAATTTTGTTGAATTAATTATTTTTGTACTTTAATTTTGAGATAATATAGATTTTGTTTTATTTAAGTGATAGTGTTTTTAAGTAAGTAACTGTATATATTCACTATTCAGTTTGTGCACCGGGAGGTTGCACCGTATCAGATGGCCGAATGTAATGATTTAACGTATTTTGAAAATAAACTGTAAAATTTATTATCTGTATTCGTTCATATTCATACACTTAGGTAGAATTTTTCATTATAGTATCTGGTAACACTGATTGAAAGTTACTTTTATTGTGTAAAATATTATTTATGTGATTGTTATTTAATTATTGTCTTTACTTAATATTGTATAAAAAAGTGCGTAATTTATTGAATAATTGTATTACTCTTTTTTTAGTAATGTAAGTTAAAATATAATTAAGTACTGTAATAAAGTACGGAAAAGAGTGCCAGTGGCGCCAATCACGATGTTCGGCGGTTGGGAGAACAGAGGGGTGTTTTGGCGACGGTGGGCATTCTTTTCCGGGACGAGATTGTGAGCGGACGAAAAGAAATTGTTAATAAATATTATATTGGTTAAATTGAACTAAAGTATTATTATTCGTAAAAGGTTTGAGCATAGTTTTCTATCTATACAGAATATTTACCATGATTTTTGCGTTTGATTATTTCCCTAAATGTAAGTTAAAAAATAACGGGAAATAATCAAACTCACAGATCATGGTAAATATCTTATTTATAAAGAAAACTAATATTAAGTTTAATACACAAAATTAATAAATATTTATGTACATGTTACACATCTAGACCCAAACTTAGGAAAGTTTGTACTCTGTCAACTAAATTGCTGATAAAAATGCTAATTAAACTTGTTTTTCTAAATACATAAAATTCATGAGTAAACATGTCTACAATCATATAAATTAGATCAAGATTGGCAATTAGTTTTTGGATAATCATTAATATTATGCATTTCATATTAGAAGTCTCTTTGTAAAAAAAAAAATTGTCCATCAAGTGTGCATGCACCCTTTTTTAATAAAGAATTCACATGAATTGAAACCCCTTTATAAGCCAGTTAGAATACTTTACGTCCGTTCTTTGCAAGTTCGATATTACCAACATTATTTACCGAACTTATTTCTTCTAAACAATACCTGACAGTATTTGATATACTAAACAAAGTTAAATTTAAGTTCCGAAAACACTGTTGCCGTTTTTTAGCACCGTAATATAGCGCAGAGGTTAATTACTTTTATTTCACTTCAAAACTATTGAAAGGCACTAATTACTGGTAACATTTAGTCGTAGTATTTATGACATTTAGAAAAAAAAAATATTGAAATTTTACTATGAATATCGACTAGCTTTTCACACCACCAAATTAAAAAAGTATTTGTAGTCAAGTAACATAGATAGTATTTATTCTCTTATATTTACTGGAAAAGATCTCTCATCTCCCTCATTATAAACGGGATATTTACCATGATTTGTGAGTTTGATTATTTCCCGATATTTCGGCACAGTTTCGACCCGTGATCATGGCGCATGCAACTGTGCCGAAAAATCGGGAAATAATCAAACTAACAAATCATGGTAAATATCCCGTTTATAATGAAAACTATGTTCAAAACCGTTATAGTTTCAAATATTATATAAATGTTGATTTATTGCGTAGTATTCAATTATTAGCGATGTTATTTTGCTTCGTAAATATTACTAGTCATAAATGTTTTTCCCAACGCCAAGATCTTCGCTCGCTTCGCTCAACCATAACACAGCCTCAACATTTCAGCAAACGGAAGTTGCAAGAATTATAGGCGCAGAACTTCGATTAAATGAGAGAACTTATAACAAGAAAAGTTTTTTGAAACTAAGTATCGTAAGTAGGTAGGTACAATGCTGGCTAACAGTAGTTAATAATCACTTTTCTAACAAGGTACTTTGCTTGTTAGCTGATCTTGCTGATACTGATACTGATGCTGATACTTTTGCTGATATGGTTGTCGGTTTCATACCATCTTACGTGAATTATGAAGGCTTTTACGCATCATAAAAGTGGGGAATCATTTATTCTGAGGGAAAATAGAGCTACGTTTATAGCTAGGTATGATTACATATATTTTGTTCAGCATTTGTAGTGTTTATTACTGACCTGTATATATTAAAATAATTATGATCAAGTTTGAAATAAGCAACAGTGTACTTTCGAAGTTACCAGCTATATTTTGGATAAAAAATATGTGTAAAGATTTTCTTGAACAAACATCATCATCATCATCATCATCAACCTATGTCAGTCCACTGCTGGACGTAGGTCTCTTCCAAGACGCGCCACTGAGCCCGGTCTTCGGCTCTTCTCATCCAATTTTTGCCAGCTACACTCCGCAGATCGTCGCTCCATCTCGCCGTCTCGTCGTCTGTCTTGAACAAACAATAGAAGATAAGTATTTTTTCATAATGTCAATTACGAGTAGCAGTACATTATTGCACAATATCATCACTAATTTATTTTTTATACTTAAGTACTTAATATTTTTTTTATAAAACAATATTAATACTACTAATTATTAATACTGTACTAAAATAAACTGCATATTAATTAATTTGTTAAACCTACTAATATAAAAAAAACAATACTTTTGTTTTTTTTTCATTTAGCATAGTAGAACCTACACTAAGTTAAAATGACTTGTGTCGTAGGCCCTACTTTCCTTCAGGGAATAGAAACGATCCGTGTATATAATACTTTAGTACTAACTATTAATACTGTACTAAAAACTACCATTATCAACAAACAACGGTGGGTCAGAATTCATAATTTTTCAACTTACCAACTACTTATAAATGTTGGTATCCACGGACAAATTAGTTGACAAAAATAAAGCAGCATATTTCTGCCGCATAAAAACGGAACTATTCAGCGGTCGTGGTTCCAGGACCCGGTAATTCCACGTTCCGGACTCGTGACCGGAATACCGGGGCTCAGATAACCTCATTATCGGACGGACTAATTGTATAACTTGACTTTGCTGTTGAAATCTTGCAGGGACAGTATTGAGTGCTCTGATTATGAGGTTATTCACGAAATTGCGAATGGCTAAAGTTTTTTGACGTGACAACGTCTTATAATTTGATAGAGCCGGCTGCACGCACGAAAAAACATGACTCATGCGGCGTTACCTCGCTCTAAGGCGTTCCATGAAGTGCAAGCAAGAGCGCGGAACGAGCGACAAAGAAGCACAATCGGCCTTTGTGTTCGTTGTCACGTTCAACTATCGTCAGTAAACCGACAGACAACCATTTTTTTTTATTAATCTATACATTCCCACTGCTGGGCAAAGGTCTCCATAATCTTCCAATACTTCCGGTCAGCCGCCGCCTCTTACCAGTCTACGTGAAACGTGTCCAAGTCGTCACGCCAAAGATAAAAGTGGCTAAAGTTAAAATAAAAATATTCCCGGACATTTCATAATCATCTCTCATTGACAGGCGTCACAGCTCAGTTGGTAGTAGCTCTGCCTTCCATGCTTCCGTGGGGTCGATTCATAAATGTTTGTTCTCGGTGGTGGTTAAACTCACGGCTCACAGTATGGAAGGCAGAGCTACTACCGACTTAGCTGTGACGCCTGTCGATTATGCGGCTTATTTGCGGTTTGTTGAAAGTTTTGACCTCGAAGGGTTAAAGCCCTGCCATTTTTAAAACTTTCACCTTTAGGGTTGAGTTACATAAATTCATATTTTGTTGAATATAAAGTTACTTATTTATTATTGTAAAGTTCAACAAAGTTCGCTATTTTTCGGAACATTGAATGTTATTTTTTTTCGTGGAAAATGATTGATTTTGCTTTTTTGATTAGATACAAACATTAAAATACGTTCATGGCTGTCAACATGACTGTTAATACAGTTCATTTAATTTTTATTCAGAGATATCATAATAATAAATGATTTAGCTAGAAAAATAATTAAGTAAGTAAATTCTTGTGTACGGTAATTCAAAAAGGCATGTTCTTGCAAAAGAGCGTAGGTGAACTAAATAAATTAAAAAACATATCTTCAAACTTCAATGAAATTTATTTAAGTAATAAAATAACAAGGATCACTTTGAAATCGTATCGTATCGGTGTACAAAATATTTTCTATAACAAACCTACGTAGTAAGATGACTGTTTCTAAGAATTGTAGGTATTCCTATCGTAATTTACGGGTTAACCTACCCAAAGCCATACATCTTCGGAATCGGATCCATGTAAGACCTAGGGGTTTTTGTCGTACCCATCTCAATTTACAAAGGTAATGTTACGTATCAACGTTTGTACTTACCTACTACTTATTACGTAGTTACAAGTTATTCTAGACCTCTCTGGTCGACTGTCAGACAGAAAATATATCGTTTAAAAACAAAAAACATTTGCTGGAATTTTCTTTCAATACACCAAAGCCAGCTTAAGGCCCAAGTGAAAATTTTTGGTTACAAGAAGATGATTATTTTAAGGAGGCTGCTTGATGCACTCAAAAAATGTTCTTTTATATAATGTTTTAATTACTAATAGCAATAGAACGAGCGTAAAACCTATGTGGTAACCACTGTATATGCATTGTGCATTACCTACTTATCTTGTCTACATAGAAAGTGACCTGTGTGTCTAACACTGCGTTTAATATATCAAGATGTTAACGGCCGGTTTCTGGAAATCCAAATCACAATCGAGTTTGACACATAGTAATTATTTAATTTTTTCGTTGATCATCGTCGAAACCGGGTCTTTTGAATTTAAGTTCTTTCTAATTTCAGTACCTTCAAAACGAACACAGCAATACAAGCATCGGTTAGCGGGTACAGGTACGAACAGTCAGAAACAGGTACGAACAGGTAGGGAACAAGTACGAGCAGGTAGGAACGGATACGAGCAGGTAGGGAACCGGTACGAACAGGTAAGAACCGGTACCAACTAGTTTTGACAGTATCAAGAGTTACATGATCCGTGAACCGTTCCTATCTGTTAACGTCCTTATCGTTATCATAATTAATTCGTACATGGGCCCACACCCCATGTTTCAGCCAATCAATTTATTGGAACTAACCGAAACCCGGTTTAGATAAAGACTATGGATCCAAATTGACGCCGACAACCCTTTGAGCTTGTTACGTTCAGATTACCATAATAGACCATAGAACTGGAGTGGAAATGTATTGAATAGAAAATTATTCTTGGATTGACTGACTGGTTGAAACAAATTCCCAGAAACGTTAAAATTAATTATGTAATTTATTCACATTAATGAAGCATTACGTAAATGTTTAGTAAGTAGATATAAACTATTTCATTTTTCATTAAAGTTTTATAATATTTTTCCTTGTACTCTGCATCCGAGACCCCAATTTGGTTACAATAGATTACAATCTAGTTCTATTAATCTCTTAAAAGTATAAAGTGCATAAACTTTTTACCATGCTTTGCAAGCTAAAGTTATAGATATAAAAGTAAAGAAGTGCAAAATGTATGTAAACAACAAATGTCAAATTATCATATATACAGGGTTACATGGAAAGTCGTGCTAGATCCGTTAAGGGCGTGAAGTACCCATCATTTCTGACTTATTTTACTAAGAAACACCCCACCCTAAACTTAACCCATTTCGAGATATTCGACTTTTGAATTTTTATTGAAAATTGCAGACTTTTAGGCTACTAAATTTATTTTTGTTTTTTCTGTGCATCTTATTATTATTATTATTGCATTTTAACATGGGTAATAAGATGCTTTAGGACGTCAATCATTAAAATAGTGCATAAGTTAATTGAATAGATCGTAGTAGACAAGTGAAACTTATGAAATAAAAAAATATTTTAGAAGGTTTATTTTTCTCCAAGGGATATCTAAAAAAAATATTATGGCGCTTGTTCGGCGGATGTTATAATAAATATCTACGTTTCAACAGCTATCTAACGACGTATAATAATCTAGGGTTTGTATTACATTTCGTGGAAAAAAAGTAGTTGGGACGCTCCAGGTAACGGTCCCGCGCGAACAAGACAAGTGAAGATTTAGGTAGATGCGAATGAAAGAAAAAATGTGTAGAGACCGGCTAGGGCTGGGAATACAACAGGGGAAATTGTTTTGGTTGTCAGTCTGCTTTTGTGCTTCGTACATAGTGAATGTGATATCGTTTTGCTCTTTTCTCAACTTGGCTGTGATTCTGAACTATTTCTTCTGATTTTGACTACTGTGCTCGTTAACCGAACTCTGCTTTATTTGACTTGCTTTGCTTTATTTGCAGACACACAATCGCAGTATCCGTAACAAATAACCATATCAGCATATTCTTCAGATGTTTAGGACGTCATTTTCAACATTTCCGTATCACAGGTACAAATCAGAGTTCGGTTCGGCACAGTAGTCAAAATCAGAAAAAATAGTTCAGAATCACAGCCAAGTTGAGAAAAGAGCAAAACGATATAACATTCACTATGTACGAAGCACAAAAGCAGACTGACAACCAAAACAATTTCCCCTGTTGTATTCCCAGCCCTAGCCGGTCTCTACACATTTTTTCTTTCATTCGTATCTATACCTAAATCTTCACTTGTCTTGTTCGCGCGGGACCGTTAGAACTGCAACCTAGAGCGTCCCAACTACTTTTTTTCCACGAAATGTAATACAAACCCTAGATTATTATACGTCGTTAGATAGCTGTTGAAACGTAGATATTTATTATAACATCCGCCGAACAAGCGCCGTAATATTTTTTTTAGATATCCCTTGGAGAAAAATAAACCTTCTAAAATATTTTTTTATTTCATAAGTTTCACTTGTCTACTACGATCTATTCAATTAACTTATGCACTATTTTAATGATTGACGTCCTAAAGCATCTTATTACCCATGTTAAAATGCAATAATAATAATAATAAGATGCACAGAAAAAACAAAAATAAATTTAGTAGCCTAAAAGTCTGCAATTTTCAATAAAAATTCAAAAGTCGAATATCTCGAAATGGGTTAAGTTTAGGGTGGGGTGTTTCTTAGTAAAATAAGTCAGAAATGATGGGTACTCCACGCCCTTTACGGATCTAGCACGACTTTCCATGTAACCCTGTATATGTAGGTACGTTTAGAAATATTGGATTAAAAATTGGATAAATAAATAATGAAATAAATAAATATTCATGGACATTTCACACATCACACTCTAGTCCCAAACTAAGCAAAGCTTGTACTATGGGAACTAGACTGCTGATACAATTTTTTTTTAGATATTTGTTGATGCTGTGTAGGTATGGTACCCCCTACAGAGCATCCAATCTTTTTTCAGTAATCGAAGACTAGTGATCTGGCCCAAGGTAGCATTGCTATTCAGGGCAGCAATGCAGCCAGTATCTTGGGGAAGCATCTGATTTGTACTGATTTAAATAAATTGAGCTTTCTATAGATTGTTAGGAATAGTATGCAGATAGCAGACGTTTCATATGTATTTTATACTTAAAAATTGAAGGACCAATTCTAAATGATTCTTCTTATATCGAAAGCTGGTTTTTTATGTGGTCTCATTTAAATTAAATAAAGATTGTTGACAGAGATGTTATCCTTGGATCATACGTGGAGATACTTGTCTGGTATTTAATTGCGAAATTCTTTGAACACAACCCACCATTGTCACAATTGTTGATGGTGAAAAAACGATATTTTAAAAGATATACCCTAATAACGTATGGTTACAATAAGTAGGTACTATACAAAATAATTTATTCAATACTTGTCAGTGTCAATAAACCTATATCAATACAATACAATTCATTTAATATATGTTTGTGTCGGTGTCGGTTTTCTTTTAAATAAATATAGTTGTGTAAGTATATGTTCAAACACGAAAAATGTTTTGCTGCATTTTATTGATATTGAACAAAACCACGGGCAGAACAGCTGGTTGTAGACGAATTCTATTCAGAGATCTGAATAATAACGGAATATAGTTTTAATCACACCCCTTAAACGAACCGAAATGTACCCGTTTGTACCGGTAAAACGACTGAATATTTTACTAACTTTGAGTCACAAAATTTATCTTTGTCTTTATTACAATTTATCACAGTAAAATGTTCCCCGGCGTTGCTACAGTGAAATGTATGGAGCGTAAGAAAACGACCGTTCACTTTGGATACTGGTTTATTACTGGTTCATACACATCATTCCTCCACACTTAGATTTTGATACCTGGTGACAAAAAAAACAAAACTATAAACTAAAGAATTTAAATAAGAGAACATACATAAATTTTAAAAGTATTTCCTATAATCTACTTTTTTACCTAAACGCTTATGGCGCGAGAGTGTGGGTGACGACGCTGGTGTCCCCTCGCCTACGCGAAGGTCTGGGCGAGCAGGCTGCTCGCGGTCGGCCGCGGGAACCTCCGCTTGCGCCGGTGCAATAGCAGACGACTCAGCTATTCCTCTCTCACTCTCTCCCGCCTCACAATCACCCCATTCTTCCTCATTAGTATCTACGTTTGCGTCATCAGTTCCAACCAGCGGCAGATCTACAGCTTGTTGATTGCTTGTATCAACAGATTGTTCTATTAAGGTAGCCGAATTATCAGACGTAGTCGCAGGTGGTTGAAATAGATGAGGCTTTGAATTTGCTACGATATCTGAATCTAGGGTTTGTTCAATATCTTTTCCTGTATATCTAATAATTTGGTCAACGTGTCGAATACAACACGCGTTGAAATTTTTAATAAATATGTTATACATTTTATTACCTACTTTTTCTTTTATTATACCTAACTGCCAGACTTCCTTCCGCGCGCTGTACCAACGGGCCCAAACTATATCGTTTATCGCAAATTGTCTTTTGCCGGGCACTATAGCCGAAACATCGCGAGATTCTTTAGTAGGTACAATTAAATCGAGTCGCGATCGCAAAGTCCTGCCAAACATTAATTTGGCGGGCGTTTCTCCAGTGGTACAGTGCACGGTATTCCTGTAATTAAATAAATAGCCTAATAGTTTTTCATTTATTTGGTGCAACGGTAAATTAGCCTGTAATATACATTTTAACATTTTTTTACATGTTCTAACCGAGTTTTCGGCTTGGCCGTTACTGGGCGGGTGATAGATAGGCGAAGTCATAAATTTAATACCATTAGAGGAACAAAACAACTTAAACTCACTCGAATTTATTTTAACATCGTTATCTGAAACCAACACGTTCGGTATACCAAAAGTAGAAAATAATAATTTTAACTTAGCGATTAGTGCTTTCGTTGCAGTTCCATTCTGCATAAACAGGCATTCAATCCATTTACTATAGGAATCTACAATCACTAAATATACCCTTTGAGCTATCGTCATGTAGTCGATATGTACGCGCTGCCAGGCGCCGGCGGCGGCGGGCCAGGGCGCGGGGGGGTCGCGCGGCGGCGCGCTGCGCACGCTCACGCACGTGCTGCACGAGCCGATCCACCGCTCGATGTCGCCGTCTATGCCCGGCCACCACATTCTACTCCGCGCGTTACTTTTAGTTTTTATTATACCTAAGTGGCTATCGTGTAATTCACTTAGCATCTTTTCCTTTAGAGCCGACGGAATAACAACCCTATGTCCTCTGAAAAGGCACCCGCTTTCGAACTGTAAATCAGATTTGCATTGAAAAAATGGTAAAATCGACTTGCAAATAATTTTTCTAGGCCACCCGGCTTTCATGTACCTAATCACCGATTTGAGGACGGTATCACGTTCGGTCGCTTCGATCAGCTCTTGCACAGTAATGGCTGGTGATGCCTCGTCTAAAAACTTGAGTGCATAATAAGCATCTACTTCACTATCGCTCCCCTCTAACTTGTTTGTGTCTGCAATAGGCGCGCGAGAAAAATAATCCGCTACAAAGTTTTTATCGCCCGGTACATACTGCACTACATAGTTATACGCCGCTAGTATAATAGCGTATCTTTGTAACCTTAATGCCGTTGTTACAGGAATTCCTGTCTTATTATTAAATATCGAAATTAAGGGCCTATGGTCGGTTCTTAATATGAACGGTTCGCTTCGACCATACAAATATTGATGGAATCGCTTTACACCAAAAATAATAGCCGTCGCTTCCTTCTGTATCTGACTGTAGTTCCGTTCGCTAGCGGTAAGCGAACGAGAGGCATACGCTAGCGGGCGCGCATGCTCCTCGCCCTCAGCGCGCTGCGCCAGCACGGCGCCGAGCCCGGCCGGGCCCGCGTCCACCGTCAGCACGAGCTGCGCCGTAGGTTCGAAATGCGCCAGCACTCGCTCTGACGCCAGCGCGCGACGCACACGATCCATAGCACTACGCTGCCTCTCCCCCCACTCCCAGGGTGCATCGCTACGTAGTAGCTCGTGGAGAGGGCTCAGTATGGATGATGCGTTCGGTATGAAATTCCTATAATAGTTAACGACGCCCAAGAATCTCTTAACTTCGGTGACGTTTGTCGGTTCCGGTGAACTGAGTATGGCCTGAACCTTATCCGGGCTGGTTGTCAGTCCGTTTTTGCTAATGACGTATCCTAAATATTTAACGCTTTTCTTAAAAAACTCACACTTCTCCTTTTGCAAGCGTAGACCGGCGCTACACAATCTACCTAATACTTCTGAAAGTCTCTTAACGTGGGACTCCCTATCGGGTCCAGTGATACATATATCATCGAGCCAAACGCTGACACCATCTATACCAGATAGGAGCATTTCCATCGCTTTTTGAAATATTGCAGGCGCATTCGCTAAACCATAAACTAGCCTTGTATATTTAAACAACCCTTTATGGGTATTTATAGTTGTAAGTTCCTGTGAAGACTTATCTAAAACAAATTGATTATATGCATTTTTTAAGTCAATTTTACTATACAATTCACCTCCTCCAATCTTAGCAAATACCTCTTCTATCCTAGGTAAAGGATATTTTTCAATAACAAGATCTTTATTTAATGAAACTGAAAAATCTCCTGCTATTCGAACCTTGCCATTTTCCTTTAAAACAGGCACTATTGGAGTGGCATATGCTGAGTGGTCAATGGAAACCAAAATACCTAAGTCTACCAAACGTGTTAGTTCCTGTTCAACCTTATCTCTTAGCGCAAAAGGTACTGTTCGTGGCTTAAAAAACTTTGGAAACGCATTATCCTTTAGCTGTAACCTTACTTTAAATTTATTGAATTCACCTAATTCATCTCGCCACAGATCAGGAAAGGTTTTTAATAATTTTAATACCTCCGTATCGCTACAAACTAATGATTTAATATCAGTTGTGATTATCAAATTAAATGCTGTCATAAAATCTCTGCCCAACAAGGGAGGACCTCCATTTTTAACAACAAAAACCTTTATATATTTTTTTATTTTATTAAAATTAGCTTCAATTGTAAATATGCCCAATGGAGAGATTTTATGACCGTTATACAAACACATTTTTACATTGCAGCGTTCTAATTTATATTGTGAAAAAGTATTGTTATATAAATTATCTGAAATAACATTACTTCCTGACCCTGAATCAAGTTCCATTAACATTTTTTTATTACCTAAAAACAATTCTATTTGAATAGGCTTGTCGGTCACATACCTTATATTAAAGTTTTGACATTCTTCACAGTCCTCACAGTCCTCATCCGTCTGGTCACCAACACAGTCCTGGTTGGTGTTTACATGGAACACGCATGAACCTTTTGAACCGCACACTTTTTTTAAATGCCCTTTTACTCCGCACTTTTGACACTTATAACCTTTATAACGACACTTATCACTGCTATGATTCTTCATCCCACAAACCGAGCAACGACCAGCATCACGGCGCGCCGACGAGTCTCCTCCGCCAGCGCTGCTGCCGCCCGCGCCACGTCCACGACCAGCTTGGCCCTGGAATCTCGCCCGATAAATCGGTTCCTCCTTAATGGAAACGACTTCAGTGCCCGTGGCCAGCATGCCCTTTGCCTCCTTGGCACACGCCGCTTGCTCCGCCAATTCAATAGCCCGCGCCAACGTCAATGTCGACGGACTCTGCTCAAACAGCTTATCGCGTTCTGGACCAGCACCCAGGCCAAGAACGAAACGATCCCTCAAGTTCGTTTCCAGAGCGGTACCAAAATCACAATAGGTTGCCAACCCTCGCAATCTCGCCGCCCATTCTACTAAAGTTTCGCCTGATTTTCTGTTTGCACCAAAAAATTTTGCCTTGTCCACAAAAGAGCACTTCTTCGGCTTGAAATGGCCATCGAGTAATTCTACCAGCTCCGTGTACGTCAGAACATCCAATTCTTTTGGAAAAGCTAGGTTAAGTACTAAGCGGTACGTTTCTTCCGTGAGATGAGTCAGTAAAATTCCACTCTTCTTTTCTTCCGATACACTATTAATTTTTAAGAATTGCGATAATTTCCCTTTGAAAATTAACCATTCACTGGTTTTGTGGTCAAAATTGGGTAAATTTCCCAAGTAAGCGTTCATTTTTGATTTTTTTATTTCCGCACGGGTAGACTCACTTCGTCGCCAGTGAAATGTATGGAGCGTAAGAAAACGACCGTTCACTTTGGATACTGGTTTATTACTGGTTCATACACATCATACAGACATTTTATTTTATTCCTGCAAGTATCATAGTATTGTTGTTGCAATACGGATTACTAGAATTTTAAGATCCCAAAAAGTTTTACGGTCTATGTTTTAAAAAGTGAGCACAGACTTGAAGTACTGATTATGACTTAAAGTCAACGCTAACTTTTTATAAGATAGACCGTTAGAGTCTATCAGAATTTCTTAAAAAAATAGTCAAATATAAATAGACAATAAAAAACAATGTGTTTTTTTATTTATTGATATTGATTGATTTAAAATTCAATTAACTCAGATGATAAAGTCGTTCTTGTAGGAATAGATATTTGATACATCTTTTTTTTTGTCAAGCTCGATTTCAGGATTAAAAGACGAGGAAAAAGTGGGCAAGTTTGATGTAGCGTTATTAATCGACAGATCAATCAAAGAGAAACGCACTAAGAACTTCATTTTACACAGAAAGTTGCAAAATATTCGGCTATGGCATGGTTAAAACCTCGCGAGGTCTGCAGGTCACAGAACCACAAGTGGGTACCCTAAGTCATTGGAGCTTAAAGTACGAGTCCTAATATGCCTCCTAGTATACCTATGGGGCTTGCGCGACCCTGCACTTAGTCAATGCGACTGCGGGGACTCCAAACGATGTCTCACCTTCTCGTTTGTCCCTTGTGCCCTACCACCTGCACAAGGCTTGACCTCATCAATGCCACAAACGAGGGAAAAGAAGTTGCCAAGTTCTATTCGAACTTGGTTTGAAGTTGTTATCGTGTACGAATTGACACGCAAGAAGAAGAAGAAGAGGTATAGTCCCAATATGCCTACCGAGGCATTGGAGCCTAAAGTACGAGTCCTAATATGCCTCCTAGTATACCTATATGCTAAGTCAAATTAAGCTGCACAAGCGATAATAGATGCTCAGCTTCCATCTGCCAATTCGGGTCGGACAGACCATTCATTAGGGAAACATAGTGTGATACTTAGCTATAGATGTAGGTATAGCTGAATCCCTTAGGGCAGCTAGTCTGATTAGTGTGGTGTACTTACGAATGTTTTTCTAATGACCGATACGATATTTATCTACAAAATATACTACAAATATTATGTAAATTTTAAATATTACTTATATACAAGTTATTACTTAGTTTGGAAACCAATGCCATATTGTTTTTTATATGTACAAAATAATGTATTTAGTTTAAGTTCATAAATTGTAATAATTGTACGCTCTACTTTTGGCAATAAACTTTTATTAATTTATTTTATTTTATAATATAACCGCGAAAGTTTGTATGGATGTAACTACGTGTTACTCTTTCACGCAAAAAATATAGAATGGATTTTATTGAAACTTAACAATCATGTAGTTTATACATCAGAATAACACATTGGCTATTTTAATAAAGTAATTCGCGCGCACCAGCTAGTGTAATAAATAATAAATTGTTTTTTTGTTTTTCTTAATTTATAAATCACATTATAGGAGACACCGAATTTCAATTACTAATGCATGTTAACTACAGTGTCCTCGGCGCCAGATATTGCCAATATTAACCACGGTTGCAAGTTAGAGATGCATTTCCAGAGGTATTGGCATCTAACTATGGAATGATGCTGACGTTTCATTTATTTGTATTTAAATAAATTTATTTATTTATTACAAACAAACAATTCGAACGGTTTGCAAAACCAATTACACGAATTATTAAAATATTAAGTTACATGTCAATAAAATACAAAAAAAAATAAACATACAGTAAAAGTCAGAATAAATATTCATGAGCTTTATTTTGTTTGTGCTTAAGTACATACACTTTCAAGGGCAGTGTAATGTACTTAGGTCTGTTTTAATTAAATAATTGATATAATTAATATTCAAAAACCATTATTAAATGGTGAGTTTGTTTTTACGTTTTTAGGTACAGTATTTACAAAATATAAGGTATATTTAAATTACTTAAGAAATAGTTGAGCTATCAAAAAAAAACAAAGTCATCATCATTCCCCTGCCCTTATCCCGTTAAGTGGAGTCGGCACAATATGTTCTCTACCTCCACTCACTCCTATCATTCGTCAGTTCTGAATCTACTCCTCTCACATTCATATCCTCTTTTACACAAACTAATCATTTCTTTTTCGGAAAAAATCAAGTATTCTCCTATATCATATTTGTCACTCTGTTCATTACCTAGATAGGGAGATAACGTCTATGCGGTCGAGATAGCCAGTCGGGCATTTCAACATTAGTCTAGGTAATTCTAGTATTTCCCAAATTGCTAGCATTCACCTCCCTTTTCACCACACTGGTTAACGTCTTGATTACTATACGTAATGGTGACATTATGTCAACGCTAACTTTTTATAAGATAGACCGTTATACGCTATACCGTAAGGGTTTAAAATACAACCTGAAAGGTTCGAGCAATTATATTTTATTTTTAGTAAAATGATTTAGTTAGGAGATTTAGTAAAGAGTACCTACCTTATTGTATTACTACCCCAAGAAGGAATATATTTATTTTAATCCAGTTTAAGGAAAAAACTAAGTATTAACGTTACAGTTTATATAAATTCCCTCTGAATTCTAATAAACGAAGCAGTTACTTTTAATAGTGAAACTCGTGTTTCTGAAAAACGGTGACCGTTATAGTATTATTTTTTTTTTTATACCCTAACCTTTGACAAAGAATAGACTGAGCGTTCCCTATCCAGTAGGTCTACCATAAGTTTTTACTATACTATATTTACTATACTCGCTAGCGTCTGTAGTTAAAAAAATGTATGAAGATTTGTACAGCGCCTCTAGCGGATAGTTGGGTACTAAAATTCTTCATACTAATATTGACGTAACTACTGTAGTAAAGTCAGGCGATTTTACTGTGACAGCTCATGGTAGACGTACTAGTATGAAGTAACTACGGGCAAAGCGTGAGGGACAAAACGAGCGGCCAGTAGTTGTCTTTTTCTAGAATCTAGAATTTCTGTAGGTCTAATAGAAAATCCTATAGAAAAGAGAGAGCTATTGGCCGTACAGTCGTGTTGTCTCTTTAGAGAGTTAATAAATAAATAAATAAATAATGCTGGACAATCCACACAACATCATCTAGCCCCAAGCTAAGCAGAGCTTGTGTTATGGGTTCTAGAAGACTAACATATTTAATATACAATATATTACATAGATAGATATTTTTTATTATACATATAAACACCCAGAACACCCGGAATAAATATTTGCAGATCGTACAAACATTTATCTAGTATAGGAATCGAACCCGCAACCTCCGCGTCGCAGGCGGACCATCGCCTACCGCGCCATATCGGTCGTCTAAGTCTCTCTAAGTCTAAGTCTAAGTTAAGTGAGGGTCTTGCTCAGTACTTAAAGTATTTTATCAGTAATCTCCCATAGTACAAACTTTGCTTATTTTGAATATAGAGCGTGTAGAATAAAATATCAGTAAATATTAATTTATTACAAATCCAAAAAAACATGGATGGTAATTATATAGATATTTAGATTACTCTTTATTAGTTTACCACACAAAGAAATTACAGAAAACATAAACAATGGTTACACAACGGGCGGCCTTATCGCTAGAAGCGATTTCTTCTTAAACTTGTTCAAAATTAAAAATCATTTTTATAATCGTTCAGGGGGGGTATCCTGACAACTGATATGTTTTTAAACTGTTATTTGATCAAATTGCAGTTCAGTTTTCTTCGTCGTTTTTTATTGATATTTTGAATGATCGATTTTCATACTGTTTGATAGAATTAACGAAAAATCAGGTAGGCCATGCTCAAATCAGGTAGGCCACGACCTAAACGGCGGCATTGACGTCATTTTTAACAGGTCAGTCATAATTTTATAAAGCTCAGTCACTACAGTCCACAAAAATGCCACGGAATACTGATGAGTTATTATAGTAAAATCATCGAAAACTGAACTGCAACTGAAAGGATATTCGGTCACGCAAGATTCCCCTTGCTGGATAGCCCCACAGTATCTCTTTTTTAAACAAACTATACGATTTATATAACCAAACCGCAATATAAAAAGGTCGACAACCTTACCCAATCTATGTATATTAACTACATGAATTTACCATCAGACTTCCAAACAAACAAAGTTTCCTGTGTATCATATTTCCCAGTAGAATAGAATATAACAGAGTAATAATAAACTATGTATAGTATACACTAAAAACCGCGATAAACTAATCAATAAGTATATGAACATAATGATTTACCTATGCAAAATAGTTAGGAGATTACGAAAAATACGTAGAAATAAATAAAAAATAAATTCACACATCACGCTCTAGTCCCAAACTATGCAAAGCTTGTTGGTACTATGAACTAGATTGGTGAATACTAATATGTATTCATTTTGTAAAACATTTTTTGTAAATACATACATAGAATACATATTAACAACTAGTCACAGAAGCAATATTTGTGTTTATTACACATACATTTGCTCTGGGTGGGAATCGAGACCAAGACCCACAGCATGGAAGGCAGAGCTACTACCAACTGAGCTGTGACGCCTGTTGAAACATGCTTATATTTGTATACTCTCTACAATAATATAACTCTGTGAGCATAATATTTGCGTAAGTTCTAGGAATAAAGCCGATACTGGAGCTCGAAGGCGGGGAAAACAATCTTCTTCAATCTTAAACTTATGTATCCATTATTCTGAGACATACATATACCTGTCTTTAAGACGAGAGACATAAAAACTACATATGTTTTGTATTCCGATAACACAATACGTACACACAGGGTTAGAATACTTGTTTTCATACAGCGTTATTTGTTTATTTATATGACATCAAAACATCATACAATAAAAATATTTGGCATATTATAGTAACACCCAGTCACAGAATTCTTTTTCAAGTACAGTCAGGTTGTTGAGTACCTATATAATAGATTTTACTATGTATTCTATGTATGTATTTACAAAAAAAAAGTACATATATAAAAGTATTCTATCAGCAATCTAGTACAGGATTTGCTTAGTTTGGGACTAGAGTGTGATGTGTGAAATGTCGGTGAATATATACATATTTATATATATATCTAATATTTACTAGACATTTCACATTAGTACTAAGCAAACTTCGTATAGAATTCAAAGCGTATACAAATACAATCTAATTTGAAATTCGTCTGGTTTTCTTCTGTAAATATCAATTTTCTGATCTCTACTATGATAATAAAGTATACTTAGTAAAATAAAAACTGTGGTATGTTTTAAGTTATTTATTAACTAACTAAATATTATTTTGAAAAATAATATTTAACAAATTCTTGTCATAGGAGATTCTTATGTCAAGAGTACATGTTTTAATAAACTTACTTACATATAAAATACCCAGAACACCCGGAATAAATATTTGCAGATCGTACAATAATTTATCCTAAGGCGGGAATCGAACCCGCAACCTCCGCGTCGCAGGCGGATCATCGCCCGCCGCGCCACATCGGCCGTCGTAATAAAACCCGGTAATATACTTTTAAAAGTTTATTTGTAAGACAGCGGGGTCTAAGTGAAATTACCCAGAGTTGCTGTGAGAAATATCTTGTATAGCAAGCTGAGATGAAAGGTGGTAAGCTGTGCGCATTTCTAGTGCTAAACTTCGGACTACCTTTCAAGTGATTATAGAGCAAGAGCTCGCGTCACTTTTTATACTCTGATAGATTTAACGAGCAGTTCAATTCAGTTGTTTATTTAGAAACGATTACATTACAATTTTGTTTTAAATTCATTGCAAAAACTACAATGACAATGTTACTAGGAGACAGGGCTATTAAGCTCTATGAATTTTTAAGGTATACGTTTTTTTCATAAATAGCAGATGTATTATTTCTACAGTAATATGATAAGCGAACTTACACCGCGGCCATTCCCTGCGTGACATCACACTGCTCTCAGACGTTTATCGTTTATAAACTATTTTGTCTAAAACACAGAGAACGCAACACTGCGGCAGAAAAAGAACTATTTAAATAATTTTCTTCCGTAATATTTTCATCACGAGCTTTTGCACTATTCAGTCGAGGACAGCTGTCTCGGGCAGCTATTTAATTAGTCCAACGTTGACACTCGCGCTCTCTGACGCATTTCAGTGGACTTAGCAGACCCGGTGTTTTATTTAGCGTCAGCTCCTACACTTTAACTAGTTAGTTCTCAACTAGTTCAAAGACAAATCGGTAGCGAGAGCTTTTTCTTGGTTTTATATTGCGGGCGTTTTGTAACGATAATTATTTTTTTTCCTAACCTATCTCGTCCCACTGCTGGGCAAAGATCTCCTCCAAATCCTTCCACTTATTATAATAACGATAACTAATATAGAGGTTTTTTTTACAAGTAAATTGTGTTATTGTTATTGACTGGAAAATAAATAAATATTTACGGATATTTCACACATCACACTCTAGTCCTTAACTAAACAAAGCTTGTACTATGGGAACTAGATTGCTATATAATAAATAATATCAATTATCATAACTTCGATCGTGCGCAAAACGCTTCGATAGCGCGATCTAGGAATTATCAAGATGGTACAGCGCCATCTAGTTGTGAAATTTGGAACTAAATATCATCACGATTGAAGATTTAGCAAAAAATATAAACTTAGTTTTCTATAAGGTTGAACTCGCTAGTTGAAATCTGAAGCATAATAGACTAAAAATACAAAGCTTATTCTTGAAGGGATTTGAAGCTCCCTGAGGAAATCTTTTGTTTTGCATATAAATAAAACGTTACACTTCTGTATACAGTTTTCTTTTCCCATAAGCTTAAGAAAAAAATGGTTGTCTGTAAAGTCGGTTTACTGACGATAGTTGAACGTGACAACGTCACTTCATGGAACGCCTCAGAACGCCTCAGAACGCCTCATGAGTCATGTTTTTTCGTGAGTGCAGCCGGCTCTATCGAATTATAAGACGTTGTCACGTCAAAAACAATTTGAATAATATGCGCTCTCAACACTTATTACTACATAATTATGTATGAGAGGGAGAATGATAGAGAGAGTTATTTCACACACACCAACACAGATATAGTGTAACACAGTAAATTGTAACAAACACACAAAAATGTTTTTTTTTTATGCATTATAGGCTAACGCTTGGCCGCATGTTAATACCTACATCAATTTTATTTTATGTCCATCTAAAGGTTGCCTAGAAGTAATCAC
This sequence comes from Ecliptopera silaceata, assembly GCA_932527185.1. NCBI lineage: Eukaryota > Metazoa > Arthropoda > Insecta > Lepidoptera > Geometridae > Ecliptopera > Ecliptopera silaceata. The sequence continues at coordinate 3,162,983 of OW052210.1, forward strand.
TTTTAGCGATAAGGCCGCCCATTGTGCTGTAGATTTAATGTTTCTTGTGTTTAAAATCATCTTCTGTGTGCGATAAAGTTTTTACCTATCTACAAATACTTAAATTATTTTATACTATGGCATCAACTGTACCCGGTTAAAAAGCAATTTATCCCTGAAAACCTGGGTCAAACCGCATTTTGCAATTGTCAGTAAATCCAACAGAATATAAAGGAGCAGTTTGCAGATTGCGGTATATAGTCTGTGAATTGCGGTATATAGTCTGTAGACCAGTACCCCAAGTACGAGTTTGTGCACACACGGATCGTAAAGACGCAATCGCCGAGCGCCACCGATTTTGTATTCAAGAGATGAAATCCAAGCTTCTCAAGAAATCTGCTAGAGGCGCTGATAGGATCCCCATAATCGGTGGCGCTCGGCGATTGCGTCTCTACGATCCGTGTGTGCACAAACTCGTACTTGGGGTACAGATTGCGGTAGCAGATAACGATTGGTTTGCTGCAAACACATCTCACGCACCGACCGCTAACAGAATTTGCAAGTAGAGAGCAGTACCTCTACCATGAATTGTCACAGTAAAATCGCCTGACTTTACTACAGTAGTTACGTCAATATTGGTATGACGAATTTTAGTATACCCAACTATCCACTAGAGGCGCTGTACAAATCTTCATACATTTTTTTAACTACAGACGCTAGCGAGTATAGTAAATATATTATAGTAAAAACTCATGGTAGAATAAATGTGACAATCGTAACGTATTTAAGATACACTGCGCGTCACCGCTTCAACGTTGGACAGTAAATCTGATGTTGATGCGCATTGTATCTCAAATACGTCATTGATTCGATACGTTTACGATTGTCACATTTATTTGTGCTCACCCCCTTGGTCGGAAAAGCTGCTGGTACTCTGAACTGTTTGTTTGTCTTTGAGCAATGTTTCAAAATGTATAGGGATTACTAACATGTTTCATTAAAGGATTTATAATTTAAAGTAGTTTATGTTTCATTTGGCTGGACATCTCAAAAGCTATCGACTGACATAAGCAATTATGAAAATACTGATTTTGACCTAGTTATATCATTTAGTTGTCATATTTAATAGGGTTGCACAAGTTTAAAAAAAAAAGGAAACAGCAAAACGCCCTTTTTGTTATTTATTTCACACCGCAAAGTGACGTGCACTCACAAACCGCTCTTAAAGTTCTGGCAGTTAGACATACAATGCGCCGTAACTTGGCAGTGCTCTACAATCATGTCATTGTTGGAAAGCAGTGTAACTCTACCATCTCACATGAAAGCATAAGTACCTACATAGTTACTTAGAAGCTTTTGAGTTTCTATGTTTAAGTGCCTGCTAACCTATTTACTTAGAAGAACGAATTACATATTTAGGATATATTGGGCTTTAAAGTAAAATATAAAAGGCGATCTTATAGCGATAAGATCGCTTAGTGTGTTTATAGTTTTTGATTGTTTATCTTTTTCTTTGTACAAAAATAAATAATTTTGTTTTTCTATTCTATTCTCTACATAACATAGTAACGTGTATACTTTATAATGCCACTGATCGCCAGCCAGCCACACTCAGGGTCACGCTCTGGAAAAAAGTACAACCAGCTCCATCTGGGTTTATCATGGAAGAACATCTGCCTCCAGGACGTGACCTTCCATGGCCAGTGTGGAGGTCGATAAACCGACTCCGGACTCAGGTCGGTCGAAGCAGAGAGAACATGTGCAAATGGGGTTTCCGCGATCCTGCACTTAGCCAATGCGACTGCGGGGACCCCATCCAAACGATATCGCACTTGCTCGTTTGTCCCTTGTGCCCTACCACCTGCACAAGGCTGGACCTCATCAACGCCACAAATGAGGGAATAGAAGTGGCTAAGTTTCATCCGAGCTTGGTTTGAAGTTGTCATTGTACCCATAGACACGTAAGAAGAAGAATGCTACAAAGTACTTGCCTACTACAGTCTCTACCGAGCATACAGGCTCGGTAGAGACTATGGGCTTGTATAGTAGTATTTTTGTTTATTATGTTTTGTCAGAACACCAGCGCTGCACATTTCCATGTGAACGCATTTTTTGACTAAACTTATTAAGACTTATGTTGTAAACATGTTTTATTCTTCAGTCACTCCTATCATTCGTCAACCCTGCATCCATTTCTTTCTCATTCATATCATCTTTCACACAATCTAACCACTTCTCTTTCGGCCTTCTACTACACACTCATATTCACAACTATTCTATTTTATATTATGAGAAAATATTGAAACATTGTAAATAGTAGGGTAGTCAGAAACTTAAGCTATATTCTTGTCAGTGAACAATAGTCCTAAAACAAAACAGCAGCGCGTTCTAATTTCAAATGCAGGGTCGCAACGATCGAACATTTTAATTTAAACGAGATTGTCAGTTTGCGGAAGACTTGGTGAATTGTTTCGGCGTTCGGATGCGGGCAGTGACCGTAAATGTACGTAATAATATCTAAATGTATAGAACTGAATTCTATTAATTATTTTAAGGAAGGGTTTTTTTAGGGTTTGTTTTTTATTGCGACTGAGCTGTTACATTTTTTACTAGTTTAAGCTATTTGGCGAACGCAAACAATAATTTTCTGTGTAACCCTGTATCAATATTTGAGATTGGTTCGATATATTAATTATTTTAGTTTTATAATTAAGTAAGTTTAAGTAACTGTTTTAAACCGTTTTATAATTAAGTAAGTTCAAATCATTGTGTACATTACGAAAATACGTACCTACCTTCTTTTTGTGAGATTTTAAAATAAAAAACGTATTAAAATACTTTTCTGGCTCATAATTATTTTCTGCGTTATATCAGCAGTAAGGCAATGCTAAATTGTCATTAAATGTTAACTGTGTCTAGACGACATAAAATGTGAAACAATCCCGAGAAATACATCAAAGAAAATCTATATCAAAAACAAAATGGTGGTAAATACAGTGAATCTTCCACTGTAGAAGGTGAAAAAAAAATCCCCCCGAATGCGGGTTAGACTCGCGCAAGAAGAGTTTGGTACAAAGAAATTACGTTTTGAAATGAGAGCACTCTTAAACATTTATTTTTTTATGTTTTTCAGTATTTGTTGATAGCGCCATCAGAAATACATCATCTGTCAAATTTCAACTCTCTCACTATCCCAGTTCATGAGTTCATGCCTAGTGACAGACAGACGGACAGCGGAAACTCAGTAAATACAATACTCAATACTCAATTTATTTATTGTTCTCATATGTTAAGACTAGGTGTTACAGTAGATATGATTTGGTTACAACATATGAACCCTGTTTGAGGGCACTACAATATTACAGGATGGTAGGCAGACCGAGGTTTGTTTATAAAATATTATTGATTAAATTAGATGTATGTCGTCAAAAATAGAAATTATTATATTATAATTAAAAGCAAATGTCATTTGAATTCAAATATGTATATCAGTCACTTAAAGTTAATCGGAAATTATTAATTGTTAGCACCTACCTACACCTATTTTAGATAAAATTCAATTTAATTTAATATTAGTCATTATATGTCAATTGCTTAAAGTAAATTATTTATATCTACCTACACCTACTTTAGATAAAAAAAATAATAATTAAATATTAGTCCGTTTTATTTTGTCATTTCATTATTATCAACATTATTATTATTATATTCATACATTTTATCATTCATAAATTCATCCAATTCATAAAAGCATTTTTCAACGAGAAGAGACTTGAGCATTTTTATGAATACAGTGTCAGATTCTACTTCTTTCAATTGTTTTGGCAGTTTATTGTATACTTTTATAGTCATTTTATAGGGGCCTGTACTATGCATTGTTAATTTTGATGGAGGTTGAATAATCTTATTTCTACCTGGTCTTAGAGCGTAGCGCCTAGGTAGGTCATTCAGTTGAGTATAAAGGTCAGGGTATTTACGTACAAATTTGCATAATTCCAATATGTAGATTGAAGGTAATGTTAGAATTTTTAGCTTCCTAAAGTACGGTTTGCAACTTTCTGGTCTATGTATGTTTGCTAGGATACGCACACACTTCTTCTGTAAGATGAACAGGTTTTGTGCATCCGTACTGTTGCCCCATAGGATAACACCTTGACAAAAGTATGGGTGTGTGTATGCGTAATAAGCAGATAAGGCGCTGGGAAGGTCAGTCGTCTTTTTTAATTCCCGTAGTGCATACGTGAAGCTAGACAATTTGGACTTAACTTTTTGTATATGTTGTTTATAGTCTAAGTGAGTATCTATATTGATTCCGAGCAGTGAGAACGTACCTACCGATTCTAAAGTATTGTTTTTATAAGTTACCTGTAAATTTAGTGGTTTTCTTTGAGAAGGTCTAAATTCCATGATCTTTGTTTTGCCGTAATTAATTTCTAAGTTGTGGTCGGACATCCAATCAGCCACGTTAGCAAGAACGTTTTGAACAGTGTTGTTTGTGCTATCAGTGTCGGTGCAAGGTATTAATAATGAAATGTCATCCGCGAAGAGAACACTTGGTGTTTTTATGTGATTTGGGAGATCATTAATGTAAATTAAAAAAAGTAAACAGCCGGCAACGCTGCCTTGAGGAATGGAACTAGTGATGTGTTGTGCTTCGGATCTTACATTCTGGATAGTACCCGCGGCAGAATCAAAGTGTTCTATTTCCACGTATTGGAACCGGTTATGTAAGTACGATTCAAACCATTTGTGAGATGTACCCCTGATACCTATAGTTTGCAATTTATGAAGTAGAATGTCATATTGAACTTTGTCATAGGCTTTAGACATGTCAAGTAATAATCCAACCGCGTATTGTTTTTTGTCCAAAATACTTAATATTTTATCTACGTATTTATAAACCGCTAGGGTAGTCGAGTGGTTTTTTCTAAATCCGCATTGTGCTTCGTCGAATAACTTGAATTTTTCACAGAATGAATAAACCCGGTTACACATTGCTTTTTCGAATATTTTCGAAGAGGTAGGTAGTAATGCTATTGGACGATAGTTGTTTGGATCGGTTTTTAAGTTCTTTTTATGGATAGGTTTTATTATAGATATTTTTAGTAGATCGGGAAATGTACCTTCAATAAACGACTGGTTAACGAGTAGGTAGTAAGGTAGGGTTAGTTCTTCTGAGCACATTTTTATTAATTTAGGTGGTAATTCATCAATTCCGGAGCTTTGCTTATTTTTAAGATTACGGATTATTGTTTGAATTTCTTTTGGTGTGACAGGGTTTAGATACATACTATTTATAGACCGTGTGGAAAAGGTTGACAAGCTATTCTTTCCACTTTTAGTGCCAGTTGACCTTTGTCCTACCGATGCAAAAAAAGTATTAAATATATCTGCGATTTTTTTGGGATTCGTAGTACTTTCCGAGTTAATCGTTAGCGTTATGTTCTCTTTTTCTCGATAACTAATGTTATTTGTTTTTTCTTTAATGATTTTCCACATACAGCGTATAATATTGTCAGACTTTTTTAGCCTTTCAATAAAGTTTAATTTTTTTGCTTGATTTACTGTGCGTTTTAGAATTTTACCGTATTGTTTATAATATTTTTTTAAAGTTGGGTTTTTTAAATAATTTACATGTATTTTTAATAGGCGTTTATTTTTACACGATACTTTTAGGCCCCGGGTGAGCCACTGGTTTTTTATTTTAGGTTTCAATGTAATAGTCTTTTTTGGTATACATTTGTTTAATATTTTGTTTAGCGTTTCATGAAATAAGTTGTAGTTTTTATTCACATCCGTTTCTATGTGTAATATGTCTCTCCAATTTAATTTAGATAGTTCCGTCTTAAAATTGTTCATGTTCTGGGTGTTATAGAAACGTTTTTCTATTTTCCAAGGCAACTGCCTATACTTAGTTACATCTAGGTCAATAATAATTCCCTTATGATCGGAAAATCCAAAATCGCTTATATTAGTTTTTAGATATTGTTGTGTGAAGTTTACAAAGATTAGATCTAGACATGTTGAGCTGTGGTTAGTCACGCGTGTTGGGCTTTTTATCACTTGGGTAAAATTATATTCGGACATGAAATTTAACAACGTATTTGATTGTCTGGTTTGTTTCAAAATGTTTACGTTAAAATCTCCTCCGATAACTATTTTATATTTCTTGTATTTAGTAGTAATTAATTCCAATATTGATTTTAACTGTTCATAAAAAACATCGGTCTCTCTTCCATTCCAATACAGGGTAATAATAATTATATTATGGTTTATCAGATTGACTGCACATACTTCTATAATATATTCAATGGACAAAGATTTAATTTCTTCGAGTACATGGTATTGCAAGTCTTTATGAGTAATTAAACAAACACCTCCTCCTGTACGGGTTTCCCGGCAAAAGGAGGTTGCTATCTTATAATTATTAATTTACATTTGACATTAGTCAACCACGTTTCTGAAATACATAAGACATTATATTTGTTTGATTCTTGGTCTAAAAATTCTTCTACTAAATGCGATTTATTATGGAGGCTTTGCATATTTTGAAATAAAATTTTTAACTTACTATTAGGAACGAAAGGAATAGTTTTTAGATATTGGGTTGTTTTTGTGTCTGCTTGCATGAAAGTCCACGTGTTGATCGCTTCCTCGAGTAGATATGGTGGTGTGGGTGTGATCATTGCTCATTTGTCTGCTTGCACGCAGGTCCGATGCGGAGGATGAAGGCCGGGACTGGTTATGCTGGTCGGTTCCTCGTACAGGGACGGTGACTCCGTCTACAATGAGCTTGTTGTTTCGTATGATGGCATATGAACCACTTTTTCTTGCAGCTAGGAGCTTCTCTCGAAGGACTTTTCGCTCTCGTAGTGAATCCTCACTTAGGAATTCGGTGATTGATAAAGATGTGCCCTGGAATTGTCTTGCGTTTTGAAGTAAGTACTGAGTCATTTTTTTGGTTATGAGCTCTATATACACTGGTCGTTGGTTTCTGGTTTTCCCTGGTTTACCGATTCTTCCCACTTCTTCTATGTAGCCGACGAGGTCGACATTTGTTATGTCACGAAATATGTTGATGATTTGGTTGTGAATGTCATATTCATTTTCGTATTGATTTTCTAGTAGTCCATGTAGAATTATCTTTTTTTTATTCAAGTCATTTTGTAAACGTTCTGTGCATGTCAATTGTTTTTTTTGAACGTTATTTTCTTGTAAATTTTGTTGTAATTTTTTGTTTTCTGTTTCTAAATATTCAATTTTTTCTGACATTTGGCTTACTTGTTTTTTTAGACTATTCTGGTTGTTTGTTAACTCTTCAATATCCTTGTTAAACTCTTTTCTAAAGTTTTTCATACACTTACTAACTTCTGTCAATACTGTTTCCTGAATTTCGGATAGCATCTGTTCTCTATTTTTTTCTAGCTTTTCGTCTAGTAGTGTACTAATGTTTTCTAATAGTGTTTTATTGTCATTTTCTGGTAGCTTCTGCGGAAGTGGACTCGCCTTAGCTGGTTCGTCTTGGAGACAATATATTCACGGATATTTCACACATCACACTCTAGTCCCAAACTTGTACTATGGGAACTAGATATAATTGCTGATAGAATACGGCAATGCAGCCAGTATCTTGGGCACACTTCCGATTGGTACTGATCAGCTGAACTATCTTTAGATCGTTTGCAACGGTCTGTAGATAACTCAACTGTTTCTTATGTATTTTATATGACAATGTACATTTTGTAAATACTGATAGAATACTTATATACATTTTGTTTTGTAGTTTAATTATAACTTTGTTTGAGTTTCGTTTCTATACGTCAAAGTTATTAGTTTCTAGTATATGCAGCGTGGTAATTCTAGTGCAAATTGCCGGCAAAAAGGGAGTTTATGGGTGGTTGGGGGCATAATAATATTATGATGTTAGAACTGACAGGACGGCCCTATCTCCTATGGGTAGATAAATGTTATTGTTACGATGTTATGGTGATAAAAGTATTATTATAATAATATTTGAAACTATCACGGTTTTGAACATAGTTTTTTTCTCACTTAACGACCGATGTGGCGCAGTGGGCGATGGTCCGCCTGCGACGCGGGAGGTTGCGGGTTCGATTCCCACCTTGGGATAAATGTTTGTACGAACTGCGGTGTTCTGGGTATTTTATACTTATGTATAATAAAAAAATATCAAAAAATAATAAAATATAAAAAAATATATATAAAGAAATATATGAAACAAAAATTGTCTTCAGTAGTTTTCAGAAAAATTGCATTGACACAGAAACATATGTATTTTCTGGTGCTCATGCTCACTCATCAATAGCTAGCTCAAGGCTGCGATACCTGAAGGCTACACACTTACCTAAAAGTTGCCTTAAATAAAGATATAAGAAGTGGTATTCTATGCTGTGGGTATTATTATATTCGTTGTTATATTCGTGGGTTCGATTCCTACCCAGAGTAAATGTTTGTTCTGTGTCTGGGTGCTACTATGTATTTACAAAAAAATATATATAAGTATTCTATCAGCAATCTAGTTTCCATAGCACAAGTCAAAGTCAAAGATTCTTTATTGCTTGCAATACATGTTATAATAGATGTCAAATAATATATAGTATCAATGTATTCTGCTTATGACTAGGCATGCAATAATTAGATTTACAATTAATTACAATAATATAAATGTCAATGATGCTTCGGCTACATTAGCGGGCGAATATTCGTATCGTGTTGGCGCGACAAAAACATCGTGTTCGGGTATAGGCGATGTTCTTGTCTAAATACTACGCGATGACACGATGTACCCGGCCACATACATCGCGTTAACACGAATATTCGCCGTAGCCCGCTAATGTGGCCCCAGCATGAGTGAATTTTAAATAATAATAATAATAACAATTTAAATAAATGTGTGTAAACATAAGTCAAGAAATTTATTGTCATTATTGAATTCATCTATTCATATATATCGAATACAAGCTTTACTTAGTTTGGGACTAGTGTGTGATGTGTGAAATGTGCATGAATATTTATTTATTTTATTCTAAACTAGCTGTCCTGGCGGACTGTTCCGCCATAAAGGTAATAAATAAGCAGATTTTTGAATTTATTAAGTGTTTTTTTATTAGTAAATACATACATACATATCCTATGTCCGTCTCCTGGCTGTAAGCTACCACCAATTTTCAGCCATATCGGTACAGCCGTTCTTGAGTTATAAATAGTGTAACTAACACGACTTTCTTTTATATATCATCATCATCAAGTCCACTGCTGGACGTAGGTCTCTCCCAAGACGCGCCACTGAGCCCGGTCTTCGGCTCTTCTCATCCAGTTTTTGCTTACCAGCTACACTTCGTAGATCGTCGCTCCATCTCTCCATCTCATCTTTTTTATATAAAGAAAATAAACTAGCATTATAACTTAGCCGTGTGTATCAAACATCTGCCGACACGATAAACCAGCATTCGTTCCAGCCCGAGGACTCCTCCCTGACGTAGATATGCTCAGTTGAAGGCGCCTGACGTGTGCTTTAACTAGCATTCTACGTTCGATAGGTTTGCTTTGGTGTGCATCTAGTTGGAAAGGCACATAGTACCAAGAAAACGACAGAATACAAAACAGCTTTCGTAAGTTAAATTTGTATCAAAATAGAATACAAATTAAAAAGAATTGTGTATTTTTAGTTAAATAATGCATCGGTGCTAGTATTTCCGCAAATCAGCTCTCACAGAGCCCTACTGCTACTTAATTTACATTTATTCAATTATTTATATTTATTCACAAACAAACTTCCGACTATTACAGTAAGTATTTAGAAAATTTGCGTATATAAAATACATAAGAAACAGTTGAGCTAAATCTAGCAAACGATTTTAATTATTAAACTTCATTTTTATTTTGAATGCAGTTTTATTAAAACTGAGACAAAAAATAAAGGCACTTCCTTAGCCAAGATGTTGAAAACCTTTAAAAATATTGTTTTATTTCATTTCTGAACTGGAACTGACTTGCTAAAGCTCTCATTTCAATTTGCATCTCAAGGATGAAGTAGCTGTTTTTGCGTTCATTTAGTTTGAAGCACGATCTTGCTTTCTATAGCAATTTTTATTTATGAGTTATTTCACTGGACGTATTAAATAAATGGACAGGCGTTACGGCTCAGGTGGTATTAGCTCTGCCTTCCATCCTGTGGTTTCGGTTCAGTTCCCACCAAGCAGAAACATTTGTGTGATATAAATAAATACATAAATAATGCTGGACAATCTACACAACATCATCTTGCCCCAAGCTTGTTTTATGGATACTGGAAGACCGAAATACTTAATACAATATTATTACATAGATAGATATTATTTCTAGGTTTTATTTCAATCTAGTCAAATTCTTAGATACAGCGTGGCCTCTCTAAACCAAAAGCAGCCATACGCTATAGATATTTTATTTTATTTGGGAAACATAAAGAACAATAAACTTAAATATAAAAACATACGAAAACACACAAACCAGTAAAGTTTCCACCATTAGATGACACATAGAAGCGGCGAACAGCATTAAAGAAAAAAAAACAAAAGTAAGTGAGCAAGCAACATAGGTATAATTGAAATCTGACAATTCATTGTTTTAAATTGAAAATGTAATTATGGAATACATTTTACTTAAGTACTATGCATTTTGTTGGTAATGCTAAGGTAACTTCTCTACGGATCTATACGGATCATCTTGAGACAAATATTTTGGGCCACGCGTACGAACATTGGTGGTTTTAGCAAGTCGGAAATATTATTATTATTCAATAATATCCCAAAGAAAATCTAGTGATATTCAATATCTTGGCTGGCGGTATAATCTGATCTCTGTGTTTTTAGAATATTGAGGTAAAAGTTATTCAAATTATGGGCTGAATAATAAATTCTTTGATATCGGAATCTTTATTGGAAGTTGAATGCTTTATGAAGACGATTTATTATTGCAAATATCACTCGGAGTATTTTTTCTTTGTTAATAATACTTATTTACCTACAGTGTGTTATTTTATACGTTGAGATAATTTATTTTGTTATAAAATTAACATGTAATTGCTTACTGGAGGGGTATCCAGACAACTGAAATGTTTTTGAACTGTTATTTGATCAAATTGCAGTTCAGTTTTCTTCTTCGTCTTTTATTGATATTTTGAATGATCGATTTTCATACCGTTTGATAGAATTAACGAAAAATCAGGTAGGCCATGCTCAAATCAGGTAGGTCATGCTCAAACCGCGGCTTTGACGTCATTTTTAACAGCTCAGTCATAATTTTATAAAGCTCAGTCACGTCAGTCCACAAGAATGCCACGGAATACTGATGAGTTACTATAGTAAAATCATCGAAAACTGAACTGCCACTGAAAGGATATTCGGTCACGCTAGTTTCTCCTTGCTGGATAGTCCCCCTGAGAAACATTTGATTTGTTATGGCAACTTTATTATCTCTGTACAACTGTCTCGATATACAGGGCGTTGGACCTTTTTTTTTGTTTATGTTTAAGCCAACATTTATCTTCTCAGTCTACCTTATCTATAAAACCTGGTTAATACTTGTACAGCTTATTAAACCCCGGGTTTCAACACGATGTTTTCCTGCACCATTTGACAGCATTAGCATTGCAAAACTTTAGATACACGACCTAATTTGAAGCCAGTACATTGTGTTAACTATTCAAGTATATATATTATTTATTATTATTATTTTATTGTTCCTAATAAACTATTGTTTATTTTTTGGCGAGCTTAGTTTGGAAATTCAGAGTTGCTATTGCTACTAGATTACTGTTACTCTGATTAATAAAAAGTATCCGAGACTTTCGGTACTTGCTGATAACACTGACAGGCGTCACAGTTCAGTTGGTAGTAGCTCTGCCTTTTATTGCTGTGGGTTCGATTCCAACCCAGAGCAAATGTTTGTGTGATGAACATAAATATTTGGTTCTGTGACTTCTAGGTATGTATTTACAAAAAAAAATGCTAATTCTATCAGCAGTCTAGTTCCCATAGTACAAGTTTTGCTTACTTTCGGACTGTGTGAATGTGTGAATTGTCCGTTAATATTTATTTATTTTATTTATAACAAACAAGATGCAAGTAACAAGATAACAACATAAAATAACATGCCCTAAGATAACCTTTTTCTATCCAACTCTTACTAATAATATAAACGCAAAAGTTTGTATGAATGGATGTATGTTTGTAACTCTTTCACGCAAAAACTATCGAAAAGATTTTAATAAATAAATAATGCTGGACAATCCACACAACATCATCTAGCCCCGAGCTAAGCAGAGCTTGTGTTGGGTACTAGAAGACTGACCTAATTAACACAATACATTACATACATAGATATATTTTGTTATAGGTACATATAAAATACCCAGAACACCCGAAATAAATATTTTCTGATCGTACAAACATTTATCCCAAGGCGGGAATCGAACCCGAAATATCCGCGTCGCAGACGGACCTTCGCCCGCCGCGCCACATAGGTCGTCAAACGATAAAGAAACTTTATACTTACTTGATACAACTCAATCGGTTTACGCTCTGCTATAGAATCTTTGCTTAGTTTGTGGCGCACAGCCACATTGTGTAATTGTGTAAAATTTCCATGAATAATATTACTCTAAGTAAATCAAATAAATTGTGTACCAAACAGATACGAGACAGAGGAGGCGACACGAATAAATGTGCAAATCGTAATCAATATCGTATTTAAGATACACTGCTCGTCGACATCAGCTTAACCGTCGAACGTTGCAAAGTTACCGCACAGTGTATTGTTTACGATTGTCACATTGCTGACCCGTCAGATAACATAACACAGAAGTTACTCTTACTTATCAAAAGGTTAGTTTACGATAACGATTTTAAATACAATGCTATCTATATTTACATCCTTATCACTGTCCTTTAGAAGGGCGACTGAAAGGTTCTTAAGAATTACTTTCATTTCAATGGTTTAGAAAATTTTTAAAAATCTACTTTCACTAGTTTATTTTCAACAGAGATTAAAGACAGATTTGATCTGTTTCGGTAATAAAGACAATTCCTTGTTTTTTTTAATAGCCTCTGTCCAATATGAGAGATAATTTTACCAGTTTCAAGTGTATATTGAGAAATATTTTTAAATTCAGTTAATCGAGCTATCTTAGGTTTTACAGACAAAAATAGTGTATTACATATTTTTATTTAATTTGCAACTAGAATTACTTACATCAAATTGTTTACACTTTATTCTACAACATCAAGTGTATTATTATATTATTATTATTATATTGGTTTGAATTCCAAAAGTTTTTTTTTATATATTCTAAAAACTATAAATATTTACTAAAAACATTTTGTTTAATAAATTGCAGAACTCAAAACTACTCAACTCAGTGCCATAAAGAAGTCGGTAAATTTTTTTGCCATCAGTGACTAAAAAATTATTTATTTATATCTTAAAAAATAATGACATCAGAACTTAGCAAGTAACTTAGATACAAGTTTAATAAAATAATCTAAAATAAAGTTAAGTCACTGTTACTTATATGTACTTATTTTAAGTGGAAGTTAATATCGTAGTAAATAGTCACTTACAGTGAGGCCGTCGTACGTAGTGGTATGCATTGGTAGAAGTTTTTTTTTTTGTTAATAATAAATTTTGAATAATAATTCAAAGAATTTTATTTTTTTATAAATAAATCAAGTCACAGATTGTTGTTGTTTATCGACGGATGGAATGGTGAGTTTTTTTTATATTCTTTGAGGATTTAATAATACTTTAGTACAAAAAGAATACTAAAAAAGAAGGTTCTCAATTCGTCTGTTTTTTGTGTGTAAGTACGTAATAACCAATTTTGATGATTTATTTTTTTTGTGGTCCCATACGAGTTTTTATCAGTCTGACGTGTATAGTGTATTTAATTAACCTTCGTATCGCCCTTAATAAATAATTATTTTTTTTCCAAAAATAAACAAAATTGACTTCAATCTTCATCGACTCGTAATACTTTATCAAAAGTCAGATTTTTTATTATTGCACATTATGTTTTAATCGTATAATGTAAACCGGTGTTGGGTAACCAATCTTTAAAAAAAAAGCTGTTTATAATTGCGAAAAATAAAACAGTCCAATTGAGAACCTCTTTTTGTCGATTGAAAATTACAGAATGACTTTGCTAATGTTTTAGGTAGGAAACTACATAATAACTATAGGTCAAGATAATAACCCAACGGAAACGAAGTACCAATTAGACAAAAAGAGTATAAAAGTAGTATCAGCAATCTAGTAATATACAAGCTTTGCTTAGTTTGGGACGTAAATATTTATAAGTTTAACGAAAAGAGACTACAACCTTTTTGTAGATAAAGTTTGTAAAATTTCAGATGCTCAAGTTATTGACCGCAGTTCTATTAGCAACATGCGTGTGCGACGCTTACAAGATCTTGGTGGTGTTCCCTATACCAGGGAAGAGTCACGGCATCCTGGGAGATGCCGTCATCAGACATCTGCTCAGTGCTGGCCATGAGGTACGTTGAGCGTTGACTAGTTACACAAAAGTGTACTTATGGCCGCTATAACTCCAAGATAAATAGATAAATAAATAAACAAAATATTCATGGACATATCACACAACACACTCTAACCCCAAACTAATAAAAGCTATAAAGATTTATTTGGCAAACACACAACCCCACTAACTATACACATATAAAATAATACATAATCTATACTAATATTATAAAGAAGTAAAGTTTGTATATTTGTTAAATTGTAAGGGGTAATCTCGGGATCTACTGAACCGATTTTAAAAATTCTTTCACCAATTATAAGCCACATTATTGCTGAGTGTTATAGGTTATATAAAATACCGAAAAATAAAAAGGCTTTTACGTGGTACTCCGTTTTGCAAAGTGAATCTGAGAAAAAACGGTCGAATTATGCCCAATGAAGTGAGCACGGGTCAGTTAGTTACACATAAAATAGACCTTAAAATAAAAATAAATAAATAAGATGGGTTACTTACGTGTTACTTACTAAATGTAAGTATACATAATAGTCGGCTTTATCCACAATTAAGATAAGCAATAAGTGTGAAAATGAATGAGACACGGGTTTAGTATTTTCCTTCATTGTTTAGTACTGGCACTGCATAATTCACAATTAACTTGTTGAGACATATTTTGAAACCCCACAAAAACGACGGGATGTTATAAGTTTTTGGTGTCTGTGTGTCTGTCTGTGGCATCGTAGCTCCCGAAATGATAAACCGTTTTCAAATATATTTTTTAAAGTTGAATTTGTAGTAATTTTTTTAAGCTATGTTTGATTAAACTAGTTCCAAGATGGCCGCCGCTACAAAATGGGGCATTTTATATTTTTTCTCAATTTTCTCAAAATGGGTATCTAAAGAAAGGGCTTTTAAAATACACTGTGATAAATTTCAAAGGGAATATTTTAAATTAAGGTTAGAGATTATTTATTTCTCAAAACAAATTAAGATTTCACTTATATGAGACTCTTATACATAAAAAAGTAACTTCCAAATGCTTCAAATTCAAGCAGTAACATAATTATAAAATACATGGTAGATTCCTAGCATTCACATTTATGGATTTTGTTCCTACCCGCAAAAACACCGCACAAAGTCGCCGTGCGCAAACGCTCACAACATCTATGTCTCAAATCTCAATTTACACTTGTCTTGTGATTTATTTGCAGGTGACGTACATATCAGGGTTTCCAAGAAAGAACAATCATCCGAATCTAACGCACGTTCATTCAAGTTCAAACTCAGACGTGTTCAATGGTGAGTTTGAACTTTTTTTGTCTTATAAAATTCCGGTTCATAAAATGGTCATAGGTTTCATCATGGTTTAATTCCGTGCCTCATTTTAGTAGATTATGTATAATCATCATCTTCCTACTCTTATCCCACGCTATGTGGGGTCGTTACAACACTTCTTCTTCCACTCTCATAATATATCAGACGTCATCTCGGTCACTCCTTTCTTAATCATGCCATCATTCACACAGTTCATACATCTTTTCTTTGGCTTACCTCTACTTCTATATCCATTAGATTATATCTTTTGGTTTTATTAGATATGTTTTTCCAAATCATTCTTAAGGAAGGATAGGTATGCTATCATACAAGTTTTTTTTACCTAGTTTGGGTACCTTTGTCTCACCAGCCATGGATATGTAACAACCAAATCCATACCTTGTTGTAGGTACATATGCTATTCCATTTCTTTGGATACTAATGTTACTACCGATGTTTGTTGTCAATAAATTGTGGAGATAGGTATGGAATCTCCTACGAAAAGGGAAGATCTTCCACGACCTTTGGCTCGGGGTCCGAGGACCGATGGATAGTCATCGGTTCTATTACTTATGTTCAAACTCCGTGATAACTTCGTTTGCGCGATCTAGGACTTGTTTCTGCCATCTGTTGGTCTGTTGCGTAGACTACGATGTATAGTTCATCATGTAGGGATATAGATGGCGCTACAAAATTATCTTTATCTTATCTTTTAATTTTTCAGAGGACACAATGAGTATCAAAGCTATAATGGACAAAGAGCTAAACTTGAAGGACTATAACTTCGTCCAGCAGTTGATGGTGAACATCAGCACTGCCACCATGACGGACGCTGCAGTCCAAGCGCTGATGAAGGATCCCACGAAGAAGTTTGATGCGGTGTTCGCTGAGTGGCTGTTTAGTGAAGTTTATAGCTCGTAGGTTTGCTCAAATCATTTAGAATCGTCTTACATGGTCAGTCCACAATAATGCCACGGAATAATGATGAGTTACTATAGTAAAATCATCGAAGACTGAAGTGCAACTGAAAGGATATTCAGTCACGCAAGTTTCCCCTTGGATAGCCCCCCTGATATTTAGTAAAGAAAGAAATATATTATGCTATATTATGGATTTTATAGCGTACCTTATTGTTATTTACACGATGTTTTGTAATTTTTCCTATTGTATACATTTTTACCAAAATGTCGGGAAAAACAATAAGATACTTGATTAAATATGTACCGTATACCTAAATACCTACATACATCTCGCTTTTTAGTGGGAAACACTTGAGAAATAATCAATTCTACTTCCATGCAACTAATTTGTGATTATTTATTGTGTATAAAAGTAAGAGAAAGCCCTGCTTAAAATAATAGAGCTGACAAGCACTGAATGAGAAGAGTCGAAGGCCGGGCTCAGTGGCGCGTCTTGGAAGAAACCTACGTCCAGCAGTGAACTGATATAATTAGGTTTATGAAGACGATGATGTTAAAATAAATGGCTTTCGTACTATTTGGTCTACGAAACGATGGGATGTTTAGTGAAATGAACATTTAATGAAATGTTTTTTTTTATTTTAAGGTTGCAAGCCTTGTACAACTGTCCATTTATCTGGTTTTCAACGGTGGAACCCCATTATTTGGTAAGTTTTGAAAGTGTATTTGTATAAAATACTTAATTAAGTAATTCTTTAAGAATCTTTGTTTCTTTGATCTCTTTCCAATAGATTTCACCTTACAAAAATAACAGTAAGAGTACCTAAAGCTTTTTGATAAGATCAGAAAAAAATACCTACCCCTGCACAAGTTTTCAAATGAATGAACAAAATACAGTTTTTCACCAACCGATGTGTTCCGATATGTCAAACAAGTCAGCCAATCTGTCATTATATCGTGTAAGAGGGCAGTGGTCAAAGATGTGTATAGGTCACACTCACATTTTATATATTATGATAATATGTAATAAATGTTGACAAACGTCACGGCTCAGTTGATAGCAGCTCTGCCTTCAATTCAGGTCTTGCGTGGTCGTGGGTTCGATTCCACCCAGAGCAAATGTTTGTGTGATGAACTTAAATATTTGTGTCTGGGTGTTACTATGTATTCTATGTATGTATTTACAAAAAAAATAAGTTTTGTATTACAATCTAGTTCCCATAGTACAAGCTTTGCTTAGTTTGGGACTAGAGCGTGATGTCCGTATATTTATTTTATTTATATAGTTTTACTAATACCTACAGGTTACCAGATTGATAGACGAACCAATGAACCCAGCATACAACGCCGATATATTTTCTGATGCATCAGCACCGTATACATTTCTGGAGAGAGTGAACCAACTCTGGATCCAGATTGCAGGACTTTTGAGATACAAGTAAGTATCTAAATAATTATATAATCTAGATTCTAGATTTATCTAGATTCTAAAAGATTTGTACTATAGATAGAGTGTACTTTTTATCATTACCTCAACAAACAGATGGCTGAGCGCGAAAAAATGTGACAATCGAAAACGTCACGTATTTTTAGACTGCGCGCTAACGCTGCTTCGACAGTAAAGCTGATTTTGACGCAGTTTATCTCAATATAGTCTATAAAGTATCTAAATAAGTAGGTACTTATTTCGTTGTTGACTAAGAGATTTCAACTTTATATAAGCGGTGCAACCAAAACCACATTATTTTTTTTACTAAAAACTAGTAATCAAGGTTTTAATATTTTTTTAAACAATTACATATGTTTAAGAAGTACACTCTGGCTTAGAAGTTTTTTTAAAAAAGTTACTTAATCAATTTCTTACGCTGACTGTACATGTTTGTTTGCGGAAGCATTGGAGTAGGTATCTACTTATTGTGATAAAAATACTAATTTGTAATAAATAAGTAGTACATTATACATTTACATACAATTACAAGCACGATATGTAAGTGTAGGTATAATTTCTTACAAATTATGATATAGTTAGTATAATAATTATAGTTAATATAATATAATAATAGTTAGTAACAAACGTTATATAACAAGTGGCTAGAGACGATTACAGACAGAAAAAACTCTTATATATCATGTACTTGTACAAACGGAACATCGTTGCTATACAAACATAATTATAACTCATATCATTATTTACTTGTAAGTACTTACTTAGATAATTACCTACTCCTCCTATTTATTCCCATTCAAACAGTACAAGATATAAAAAAATATGTATATTGGCACATAGATACCTATTATTTTTAGCGATTGAATATTAAATTTAAGAGTAGTAGTATTTTTGTTCTCATTAAAGTCATTATCTTTTCATACAAAAGTAGATAATGACTAGTAGATCCCAAATACCTACCATAAATTCCCTGTAAATATTATTTAATCAGTAATGAATTTTTGTAATTGTTATATTCTGTACCAATTTTTGGATGATAATGATATCTAACATTAACAACACATCTAGTGCAGGTCTATTAAAAATGTTACGATTCCAGCCGATTCTTTGAAATAGAAAAAAAAGTCTACGAGAAGAGCGTAGTGCCAATTCTCCAAGCGCGAGGTGAGGCAGCTCCAGCTTACGAAGACCTGGTGGCCAAGATTTCACTGATGCTGGGCAACTCGCACGTGTCCCTGGGTGTGGCTCCAAGACTGCCACAGAGCTACAAGCCCGTTGGGGGATACCATATTGATACGAAGCCAAGTCCATTGCCAGAGGTAATATATAAAAACCACCAAAGTTAATATAATATCTAAAAATATACAGGGAACATGCATTATTGGGCAACCAAGTCTGAAATGTAGAGCAAGCACAATCGGCACTTTAACTGATAAGTCCAAAAGATTTCACTTATACACATATTTCCCAAAAAGACAAAAAGAAGATTTCTGGTCATGCAATTGACTTGTACAGAAACCTCTTATGATTCAAGAGTGATTTAATTGCATCTGGTACGTTAGACAGCAAATAATATAGGACCTACGGTTAATATTTAGTAGTCCTCAATAAGACAACGAGCAAATTACTGAATCTAGAAAAGTCATTTGAAAATGTTTCAGAATCTGCAGAAACTGTTGAACAACGCGAAGCACGGCGTGATCTACTTCAGCATGGGTTCCAATCTGAAGAGCAAGGATATCCCTGATAACTTGAAAAGTGGATTCCTGAAAATTTTCAGCGGTCTCAAACAAACTGTTTTGTGGAAGTTTGAAGAGGTCCTACCAGATTTGCCAAAGAATGTTCATATTGTCACTTGGGCTCCTCAGCAAAGCATTTTAGGTAACATTTTTGTTAACTGCTTAATAATTTTAACAGAATACCATGAACTACGATTGTGTCATAGACTGGAATTACCATTAAAAATGTGTATATACGAAGATACATCAATAACCTTTGTGTGATGCTGAGTTTAATTAACACAGTTAATTTTCAACTTTGCAGCTCATCCAAACTGCGTTCTCTTCATCACACACGGAGGTTTACTCTCCACCTCAGAAGCAGTCCACTACGGCAAACCCATCATCGGCATACCGGTCTTTGCGGACCAGTTCGCGAATGTCCAGAGAGCTGTCGAGAAAGGTTTTGCGAGGAAAGTAGACCTAACTTACACCATGGATGCTGACTTTAAGGTTCAAATTGAAAAGATCCTTGGAAACCCATCGTAAGTGAAACTTTTTGAAGAACACCCTCCATCTACTAATGGACTTACAAACAATAAAATGATTTGATTTGATTTGATTTGAAAACATATTTTTTATTTAGATTTTTTTAATAAATATTGCTTACATAAGGTCATTTTTTGATACAGGTGTTTTTATGAACAGTATTTTAAAATTTGCGAATCAAGACATCCTACATCATAGATATCCTACATTACTTTTATATTCGCTATTGTCATTTGAAAACTTAGCGTTTCTTAGCTATTGTTAATTCCACGAACTTGAAAATTCTAAAATCTATGTCAGTGAGTCTTGCTTATTGCTCTATTTGATCTTTCAGGTATGCTCAAAAAGCCAAGGAGTGGTCTTTGATCTACCACGACCGACTGGCTACGCCAGGGCAAGAACTGATCCACTGGACAGAACACGTCATCAAGACAAAAGGCGCGCAGCATTTACGATCACCAGCTCTTCTAGTACCCTGGTACCAGAAGTTATACCTCGACCTTCTGGCTTTAGTAATAGGGGCTATTGTTGCATTGATTTTGCTTGTTGTAAAAGTAATCAAGAGCTTTACCAAAGTAGACAAAGGTAAGAAGAGGAAAGTGCATTAAGTTATAGTAAACTTTATAACATCTGTGATATTTGTTATTCAAATCAATGTACTTAGATCATAATTAGAATAGTTTAGTTTCATACTATTAGTACATTCATACTAAATAGTTTTAAGAATTAGATCACTAACGTATTCAAAAAGGTGTCACATATTATTCTATTTTTGCGAAAATATCAAGTTATTTCTTGAACTAAACAATAAATTATTTATAGTGAAGAAAGATTTCATCTAAAGGTTCATGCTACATAAACAAATCAATGAAACAAAAACTGAGTTTCTTTTCATGTCATAAATTTAATGATACAGATATAATCATAAATGTTTTAAGATTGAAATGAGGAAATAACTTCTCGCTAATGAGTGATTTATTAATGTCAATCGATATATTAACAGTAGGGCACATGCAATACAGTGTAAAATACGAAAGTGAAGTGAAGAAAGTAAAAAATACGCAGCCGCAGCCAAAACCTACGTTAAACTACGTTAATAAAGATCAAAAACAACCTGTATATTTCCAATACAAATACCTACTTATTTTTCTTATTTTTGTAGAATTTCTTAGGTCGTAATAAATTTCTTATCTTCAAAACAATCAGTATTATTGCCGCTGCTATTACTGCACAATAGTCCAGGTAAAGTTTCTGGTACCAGGACAGCAGAAGAGCCGGAGAGCGCAGATGAGGAGCTCCGCGTGTTTTCACCACGTGCTCAGTCCAATGAACTATCTCGGCTCCAGGGGATATTGGACGATGGTGGTAGATGGATGACAGGTACTTTGCTGTAGTTGTGTATCTGAAAACCCAGAGGATGTATTTGTAAAGATCGCAGTGAGGGAAAGGAATTGATTAAGAATCAGGGGAGCCAACGTTCCATGTTCTCCTAGGCGAGCAGCCAAAGCCCCTAAGCCAAATATTCACGGACACATCACACTTCGCGCTCTACGGAATAACGCGTTTGTCTAGAGAATCTATTCACTCTCCCCTTGAAAATGTCCATTTATAGCTATCTAATTAGGTCTATCTGGTATTTTCAAGATTCAATATCTACTTACGTTGGATCCTGTAGCATTTGGTTTATAGCAATGTACAAATCGTGGGCCAGCTCATCTCTGATCTGAACCATGATTCCAAAGCCTTTGCGCTGAACTGCCCGCATGTTCACGTACTGGTCTCCCAACACCGGTAGACCGATCACAGGAACTCCGTAGTGTATAGCTTCTGTTGTCGATAACTGACCTCCATGGGTGATGAATAACTTCAAGTTCGGATGAGCTGGAATTGAATAACTAGTTAGAGGTGTCCTTATTAATATTAGTTATTAGTATATTACTTATTATTATTAGTTCTATCAATTCAGATCATTTTAAAGTGCCATGAAGTAACATGGCAAATCTGAAAATGAGAGAGGTTCTCCTACTTCGTGCCATTGATAAACCAATAAATGTAATTGATTTGAAGTTTTCACATACGTCCTTTGTTTGACTAATAGTTAGCGACATTGTGTGTTAAATTGGTCAATTAAATTATACAACTAAGGCCATTGTGTTTGCTCTCAGAGATTAGTCCCGTTACATACCTGGATGATATAGAATAAACATGCTAAAACAGTGTGGTATAAAAGTAGACAGATCGACATTCCCTGGCTAGTCATCTAGAGCATTAGCCAGCGTGATAAATTGATTGATGTAAACCTTTTCTTAGCCAGTAAAATGTTATACTACACTCCGCCTGATAAGAAGCTGTCATTTTCAACAGTAATTTCTATAACGCTCCAAAGAAATTACAAGCTGCAGGTTCTATTTTTTTCTCACCTAGAATACTCTGCTGTGGTGCCCATTTCACCAGGTGTACGTTTGCAGGTACATTTTCCAGGTCTCCTTCAAACTTCCAGATGACAGTTTGTTCAAGGTTCTCGAACATTTCGAGTAGGGATTCCTTCATCTCAGGCGCCATGTCGTTACTTTGAAGGTTTGAGCCCATGCTGAAGTAGATCACTCCATGTTTTGATTCATTGAACAGTTTTTCGAGATCCTGAAGAAAGAAGTTATAGAGTTTGATGAATGGGAAGAGGAATGAAAATAATGAAGTTACATTATTGTAAGTTTGTTTTACTTATTTTGACACATTACATTAGCAAACTAAAATTCCGAGAGATAAAAATATAAAAATATATATTCACGGACATTTCACACATTATACTCTAGTCCCAAACGAAGCAAAGCTTGTACTATGAGAACTAGACTGCGGATACAATACTTAGGTATATAGGTACTTTTTAGATGATAGTACTTAAATAAAAAATAGATGAAATAAATAAATAAACGAACATTCCACATAGAGTAGATAATTTTTATGAATCTGATGGTACCTTAGGCAAAGGCTTCACTTCTCCATCAATATGATATCCAGCAACATACTTCACGCTTTGTGGAAGCCTGAATGAGGTGCCCACTGAAGGATGAGAGTTCAAAAACATGAAAGATGCATTGTAAGCTGCATCATCATACGAAGGCATGGAAACTCCACGCTTGGCTGCTATCGGCGAGAAGTAATTCTCGTACATTTTCATCTCCAGAGGAATTATGTGGTAACTGCAAGAGGTTATTATTGATTATTATTTATTAATAGCCAGTAGTGTCCCACTGCAGGGCCAGACGTTATAGTCGATTATTATCTATCGCAATTCTTCTCTGGGCCAATGTAACTGTAGGAACCCTATAAAATCAATATCCCACATGCTCGTTTGCCCCTTGTGTCCTAATACCTGCACAAGGGATCACCTATAATGTGATCCCTCGGATAAATGTGGCAAAGTTCTACATTAACTATGTTTGAAATTGATGATGTGTCAATTGACACGCAAGAAGAAGAGGTTATTGCGCTCTAGTCCTAAACGAAGCAAATTTTGTATTATGAAAAGATGTGTGCTGTGTCAAAAATGTTTGTTTTTAGGAATCGAACCCATGAACCATAATATGGAAGACAAACCATAATACTTACTGACCTGTGACGCCAATAATAGCGAAAGATATTTATCTGTAGGTACTTATTGTTATTTCCCTGTTAGTTCGTCATGTTATGGCTAGGTATAACCTAGCACTTTATTACAAGCCGATTTGGCTACAATTTTTTTTTATTTATATGACAATAACTAACTAATTTATAATGTAATAGTGCATCACACCTTGGATACAAGGAGCTTTCGTGTGTATGTTGGTTTTTTTTTTTTTTTTAACGGTAATCACTCAGCTTGTGCTGGTGTAGAACCATTGGGCTCTACACCAGCGCTGGTTTTCAGTGATACCTGATAACTAACTTTAGAAATTAAAATTAACTAACTTAACTTGAAACTAACTTAATCAATTACTTAAGGCTATATATATAAACAACAATTTATATTTAGATTTTTATTTTAATTTAGATTTCATTTGCTTAGTTTCTTAGTCATTGTCTTAGTTTAACTAATTATATCTCAACATACAATAAGGATGCATGAACTCAGAAATAAAGTCATCATTGGAATATAAAGGAATAGCTCATGTACCTATCACTAATAAGAACCTCGTACCAACACCATAAGTACCTTTCCTTATCAGAATACTAACAAGTATTAAACACTAGAATATATAATACTAGGTTATAAGTATCAACCACTTTGTATTGGCTTTACAAGTATTAATTAATCACATGCAAATTTTAATTTTAAAATTGCTCATGATAATACATATACCACTGGGATATAAAAATCCGCTGTTTAATAAAACGGCTCGCCATTTGATTAAGTGTTTTTTTTTCTTTACTATTAAGTTAGCACGTCAACCATTTTCTCGACCTTTAAGGTCGGCAGGCAGAAAATGCTAATAGCATTAAGCCCACTTTTTGTACATAATGTTAATTAGTGCAATAAAGTGTTAAATAAGCGTCATCGATTTCTTTTTTTTATATAATTATATTGAGTACATAGACACACCCATACACAACACAAACATTAATGTTTGGTATCACACAAAACGGAAAGCAGAGCTACTACTGTCACTGCTCAGTTAGACCTACAGCACGAAAAGCAGATCTACTAACAACTGAGCTTGTCACGCTTGTCACAGCTCTTTACAGACAAACATAGGCACAGAACAAAAAATGGCAACATTAGATAACACAAATATAGTATCAGAACATCAGAAACAACAAAAGAGGTGTGTCAAAAAAGCTCAGTCTTGTTTCCCGCCCTGCAAAAAACAGAGCAGTCTCTGTCAGACTAAGGCAGAGATACGGGTGACGTCAACATAAAAAAGACGTGTGGCACTCGGGGACTGCCGCGGTAAAGCTATTGCATACCATTTTTTGCTGGATTACGCATGCGCAGTGTTAGGTTATCTTCGTTAGGTAATTTCGTTACTGAATTTCTGGATTCGGTCTCCACGCTCAAGGCCCACGATAGAAGCTATGCAATAGCTTAAACAAAACACAACACACAAACAAAATACAGTCGGTATACTTATTATGATAAGCTTACTTGGTTGTCCATTGTCTCTTCAAAACAGTCCACAGCTCAACTCCTCGCTCCCAGAAGTCAAACGGTGGTGTGATGCTGGAGAATAGGTCAGCGCTGTAAGCTGGGTTGGCGATCTCATCCACCAGCCTCAGGAGTGAACCGTGAGCTTCGGTACTGCCCAACCAGATGAATGGGCATTGGAATATAGCTGGAATCCTGCATTCAAACAGTTATTGCTATTCAGCGCGGCAATGCAGCCAGTATCTAACGATTTGTACTGATTTGGATTAGTTGAGCTATCTATAGATCGTTTGCGGTCTGTAGATAGCTCAATTGACTACGTGTTGTGTTGTAGCAGACTAAGTTATATCTGCATTCTAGCTTTGAATTGGTCATAGTTATATAAAAAAAAATACCAGTGGCTCTACCATGAGTTTTTACTATACCATATTTACTATACTCGCTAGCGTCTGTAGTTAAAAAAATGTATGAAGATTTGTACAGCGCCTCTAGCGGATAGTTGGGTACCAAAATTCGTCATACCAATATTGACGTAACTACTGTAGTAAAGTCAGGCGATTTTACTGTGACATCTCATGGTAGAGCCACAGAATCATTTAAGCTTTGTTAAAAAAGAATGTAGATATATAGTAGGTATAGTTATAGTAATAAAGAGTTTATAATTAGTTATAAGTAATCCTAGTGTCGTGGATTCGATTCCCACCCAGAGCAAATGATCATGTGATTAATATTTGTTCAGCGTCTGGGTGTTATTATGTATGTGTTTACAAAATAAAATGTATGTACCTAAGTATTCTATCAGCAATTTAGTTCCAATAGTACAAGCTTTGTTTAGTTTGGGACCAGTGTGATGTGAGAAATGTCCATGAATATTTATTTCTCATTCTTACCCAGTTAACATTTCGGAGAAGAACCACTCGATAATAACAACGTCGTATTTCTCCTTAGGGTCGTTGAGAAGGGCCCTGATGTTGTCATGTTGTAAAAACCTTTTGTGCATATCGTGCACCAAATACATGAAGTCTAGAGAGTCACCGATGTTCTCTTTGCCGATGAGATTTTTCAGCTTAAATGCTTCGACTAAAACAAAATTTCATAAAATATTGTATTAAATCATCATCATCGACCTATATTAGTCCACTGCTGGACGTAGGTCTCTCCCAAGACGCGCCACTGAGCCCGGTCTTCGGCTCTTCTCATGTTGTGTTTGCCAGCTACACTCCGCAGATCGTCACTCCATCTCGCCGGAGGGCGTCCAACACTACGCTTGCCTAAACGCGGTCTCCACTCCAGTATTCGTTTGCTCCAACGGTTGTCGGTTCTTCGGCAAACATGGCCGGCCCACTGCCACTTCAGCTTATATTATATTAAATAAATAATATGTATTCACGGACAATTCACACATCACAATCTAGTCTCAAAATAAGCAAAGCTTGTACACTATGGGAACTAGATTGCTGATAGAATATTTATATACTTAACTTTTTTTTGTAAATACATACAGAGATTACATAGTAACACCCACACAGAAAAATTTTTGTTCATTACACAAACATTTGCTCTGTGTGGAAACCGAACCCACGACCCACACGATGAAAGGCAGAGCTACTACCAACTGAGCTGAAACGCCTGTCAAGATGTCAAGGTACTGTATTGTTTAATTATTATTAAAAGATAGGCCTTTGCCCTGCAGAGGGAAACTTCGGGCATATAAATAAATTTATATAATATAATAAATACAAGCTTTGCTTGTGACTAGAGCGTGAAGTGTCCGTGAATATTAAAAATAACTTTGTAATTTTTTCCCGACGTTTCGTTTACGTAGCAATAGCATAGTAATTTAAGTAAATAGATATTAATATTTTTATAAGTATACTAGCTGACCCGTGCCCACTTCGTTGGGCATAATATAGCCTATGACACTCAGCAATAATGTGGCTTTCTATTGGTGAAAGAATTTTTAAAATCGGTTCTGTAGATCCCGAGATTACCCCTTACAATTGAACAAATATACAAACTTTACCTCTTTATAATATTAGTATAGAAGTATAGATAGACAATAACTTACATATTTCAGTTTGCTGTTTTCTCATATCAATTTGTATAGAAGACACATCTATCTCCTTTAGATTCGGAGGTAGGTTTGTTCTAGGATACGATGTTGTGTACGTCACCTGAAAAAACACCCTTATATTATCACCCCTATGTACATATGCAGGGTTTTTAATACCATGGTGCGAGAGACATAAAGAAAATAATATTTATTCACAAACAAACTTACATAAGAAACAGTTGAGCTATCTACAGACCATTGCAAACGATCTATAGATAGTTCAACTGATCCAAATCAGTACCAATCGGAAGCGTACCCAAGATACTGGCTGCATTGCCGCGCTGAATAGCAATAAAGACAGAATAAAAGTAACGATCGTAAACGTAACGTATTTGAGGCGCTAACGCTGCAACGTTCGACAGTAAAGCTGATGTTGCCGCGCAGTGTACTCAAATACGTTACTGTTTCGATACGTTAACGGTTGTCACATTTATTCGTGTTCACTCTCAGGTTTCGTGTACCTAATTGTCATACGAAAGGTAAAGAAACAAACTTGACGACCGATGTGGCGCGGCGGGCGAAGATCCGCCTGCGACGCGGAGGTTGCGGGTTCGATTCCCACCTTGGGATAAATGTAGTACGATCTGCAAATATTTATTCCGGGTGTTCTGGGTATTTTATATGCATGATAAAAAATATCTATGTAATGTATTGTATTAAGTGTTCTAGTACCCATGACTCAAGCTCTGCTTAGCTTGGGGCTAGATGATGTTGTATGGATTGTTAATTAATTATTATTAAAACTAAAAGCAAGTAAAAAAAGTTATCATAAAATTATTTTACTTGCTCTATGTTTGTTTATTTTGTTTTAGATAATAGTGGTGTACCATATTTTTTTGTCGTTATCTCACTTTGGATAGTTTGTGCTTAATGATAAGTAAAGAGATAAACAGACTCCGGATGCTTTTATGCTAACTTTGTCAAAAAATAAACGGAGTATCTAAATAACTCACCTCATGTCCAGCATTTAATAAATGTTTTGTTATTCCTTCTCCTAGTATGTTGTGACTTTTGGATGCTATCGGAAACACCACAAGAACCCTCAAACCCTCACTTGCAGACAGGCACCAGAAGAGCAGAAGAATAAATTTAGATTCCATCTAAAAAGCATTTCAAAATCAGTTTATGAATTTGAAAATGGTAGTAAAAAAACAATTGCTTAGTAACCACAAACTTTTCGTAACGACACTTTTTGCTATAATACATAACACGACACTTTTTGCTATAATACATAACTATGTATTATAGCAAAAAGTGTCGTTACGAAAAGTTTGTGGTTACTAAGCTTTAATGCTGCACTAGGTATACGGCTTACAACTGTAAGCCGTATACCTAGTGCAGCATCTCAGAACATCAAAAACTCAGTAAAAGGAGCATAGTCCTTTTTTAGCACCGGAACCATCGTACCCTAACTTACACTGACACAGGTTAATTGTATTTCGTCACACTAAGAAAAGCGTCGTGTATTACTTTTTTTTTTGGTCTGTGTGCGGCATCGTGTCGTGCGCGTGTTTCTCTTCCTGTCTCTCTCTCTCTCATAGAAATAAGCCAATTATTAAAGTAAGTCCCTTGAGACCTCTCAAGTTTTTTTGAAGTGGAAACTTCTCTAGCGGCGCTGGGTGGGTAAAAACTTTCAAACTCGCGTCAGGGTCACGTGATACTGATCGAAAAAGCGTAAGATCGAGGGGAAGGGAGAGGAACTAGTACCTCCCACTCTTTCTACCGTGCCTGAGTGTGCTGCTCTGTTTAGGCGGCACAGGGCGAAAAATAAAAAATAATAAAAACATAAACATTGTATTCTACCTCAGAAATGATAGTACTTTTATACTTATAATTAAACACAACGTTAATATTGAAGTTTTCACTTCTGCCGGCACTCCCGGAGTGCTACCTTTTTTTTATTTTAATCTATAGGTCGAATTTTAACTAACGCTGGAAATTTTTAAGGGAAAAATTTCTACCATTTTTCCTTTAAAACAAAAGACAGCTGACTTGACGATTAACGGTCTATCTTATAAAAAGTTAGCGCAGACATGATCTCTTGATTACCATACGTAATGGTGACATAAGTCAACGCTAACTTTTTATAAGATAGGGGGTAACTGATTTGTCTGAGAATTATTTTCAAAAACTTGATATTGGCTGAATTGCCTGTTGTATCGACAGGCAGAAGCCAGATAAAGAAGAAGAAGTTGAACTTTATAAACAGATCAATCGGTCCACTCGAATCTCATAACAAGTTACCATTAGCATTTTTATCTGAGAAAATGTTAATGAGATGTTTATCTCAGTTAGTAAATAATGAGCTTGTGATAATAGTTTATATTATGTTTTACAGTGTCTAGATGGTACATTAATATAATACGTTGATGATGTGTATGTGCTTTTTTTTAAATATTGGTTTTCTTCCACCGGAACACCAGAAATATTTGACTTTCACTTTGACTTGAGTCCAAATCGTACTAATTCGAATCGCATCTCGAAAATGTTCAAGAAGATTTATGGATTATCATATAATTTATAATCTATGCATTTGTTCGAATCCTATAGACCTGTCCACAGTATGCTCAGCGCATGCGCGTCCGCCATGTTAAAAACGCGGTAATATGAAAGTTTCGGGCACTTTTTATAGAAATGGCTGGGCAACAAACATTATCACCTTTAATAGTCCAATTAAATGAAAAATTAATTGACGGAGCTTCGTTAGTGCATCCGACCGTAGAAGCCCACAACTGAGTTCATTTACAATGATGGTTAAAATACCATAATAATTAAATAATAATGAGTAAAAGTAAATACAAAAAAATAATAAATATCTTAATATAAATATATATGAGAAATGAAAATAATAAATAAATAAATAAATAATGCTGGACAATCCACACAACATCATCTAGCCCCAAGCTAAGCGGAACCTTGTGTTATGGGTACTAGAAGACTGACATACTTAATACAATACAAATTACAAAGGTAGATATTTTTTTATTATACATAATTATAATACCCCGGAATAAATATTTGCAGAACATACAAACATTTATCCCAAGGCGGGAATCGAACCCGCAACCTTCCGCGTCGCAGGTGGCCCATCGCCCACCGCGCCACATCTGTCGTCAATAAATTATATTACAAATGAATAAATATAATGCTGGACAATCCACACAACATCATCTAGCCCCAAGATAAGCACAGCTTGTGTAATGGGTACTAGAAGACTGACATACTTAATAGAATACAATACATAGATAGATATTATTATTATACATATAAAATACCCAGAACACCTGGAATAAATATTTGCAGATCGTACAAACATTTATTCCAAGGCGGGAATCAAACCCGCAACCTCCGCGTCGTAGGCGGACCTTCGCCCGCCGCGCCACATCGGTCGTCAATAAAATATGTAAGTAATATAAATTCTCCTGAAAGGATTTACTACGCGTATCACTGCGGCATACTCCATAACAACAACGTTTTTTTACCTTTCCCTAAAGATAACATTATATATTTTAATTAAAATACTTGTAATATAATTTTATTATGTATGCACAATAATTTGAATTGAACTCATTGTAAAATTATGTTTATTATTACTGGTTTTATTACTATTTTCTTCAAAAACCGTGCATTTCTCATACATTTTTAAATAAAGTGCCCGAAAAACATGGCGGAAGTTGGAGCATGCGCACAAAAAAATTTCAACTATTTGAAGGCCTATTCGATTTGATTTTCGAAAAGTGATGCAATTTCGTAAAGACACTTCGGTCGGAAATTTCACTGTTCGAAAATTATTATCATCCATACAAAATTTGCGCGTCACAACGAAAATAAAATCGAATAAAACTCAGACTACGAGCTGAGTAATTACATTGAATTATCAAGGATTTTTGGTGCATGTGCCGTGCTGAGTGCATAATGACGAAATTGTTCTACTTACTGTTTACTATGTTATAATGTCCAAGCATATACACATAATACAAGTTTAGAAGACGCAAAAGGATACACAAATTCAGTACATTAAGAAGTGGATTAAAAAAGTATGTAAACAAAGAGTATCAAGTTCACGCAAGTTTAAGCTAAGACAAAAATCCGTGCGTAGCGTTTCGTGTCCAATCTACGACTGTGAGTCTGTGACTGTTTTTTTGACCTTTGCGCAAGCGCCGCGCCCTTTTCTAGGGCTGCAGCTTATGCCTTGATCACACGTACCGAGTAAACCGGCGAGACAGTGACGTATTTAAGATACACTGCGCGCTAACGCTGCAACGTTCAACATTAAAACTGATGTCGACGCGCAGTGTATCTCAAATACGTCACTGTCTCGCCGGTTTACTCGGTACGTGTGATCAAGGCATTACAATGCGATGCAAGTAGGGAAATTACTGTTTTTTATAACAGTTATAATGTAGTTTGGTGAAGCGCAGCGGCACTAGTGATGGGGTAAAAGTTTAACTTGGATAGATTATTTATCAACATTTGTATCACGATCCGACTGACAAAGAAATGCTAAAACCATGAATTTTGGGGTAAACCTTTTGTAAAAACATGGGATGGTTCTTAGATATGATAGAAAACTAGTTAAATAGTTTTGACGTTCATTAAATACTTAATAACAATAAAATAATCTTCACACTCTTTTTTATGTGGCAAGTGTGAGATGGAAAATAATTTCAATTTATGTACTTTTTCACTATCATTAAATAACTTATTAGATCTAGCTCTAAGTATATTATTACTCTTTTTGTTCTATCCTGTCATCTTGCAGAGCTAGGAGTTGGCTGCAATTTTTCCAGACGAGATAACTCGTGGGGTTTTTATCTCATGATTACTTTACTATTGTGCGGTTTAAATAAATTCTTTGTTCCAATATCTGGAGAGAATATTTACAATGTAAAGAGTATCGAAACAGTTTGAACTATAATTTGGATGAAAGAAGGTTTTAATCAGAAAGTGTAGTATTAAACACACTTAAGCGTCAGTCCGTGACTTCGTTATAGAACTTACGTAAACAAGATTAGTAGAAAAATAGCGCAAGGTGTTGTCCAGCTATTATGGTAAAATAAATGTATCAGATATAATTGTACATACTATATTTTATTAAAACGAGTATAGGCATTTTTTAACTAACATTTTACCTAAATATTTATACAAACTTAATTATTTTTTTTATCAACGTTTTTACTAAAAACTAAACGTTTTGCAACCCGGAAAAGTTTAACAAGAGCGTATAATATAATGGCGAGTAGAATCCCTACATCCAAGAAGATCTTCTGGTACCAGGGTACGTGGAGTGCTGGTGATCGAAGATGAGGGGCTCCACCGGTCTTGATCACGTGTTCCACCCAGTGCACCAGCTCTACTCCAGGCTTTACCGGACGATCGTGGAAGATGAAGGAGAGCTCTTTCACCTTTTCGGTATACCTGAGGGGCATTATTAATAATTAATTGATATTCACGAACATTATATTATTTATTACTATTATATTATAGATAGATGGATAAAAACGGGGTATCGATAGAAATTATTTATACACACAAGAAAAATTAACCTATCTTATAAATAATGAGCGTTGACATAATGTCACCATTACGTATGGTAATCAACACATCAATTCTGCGCTAACTTTTTATAAGATAGACCGTAAATCTACAGCACAATTACGTGTAACTTTAAAAATTTAAATAAAGATTAAATCATTTCACATATCACGCTTTAGTCCCAAACCAAGCAAAGCTTACCCTTTCCATTACTTTAGAAGTTTACTAAATGTTTTTTTTATTAGTAACTTACTTCGGATTGCTCAGCATTTCCTCGATGGCCTCCTTCAAAGGACCTGCCATATCGTAAGACAGGGACACTTTCTTAGCGAACCCCTTGCTGACTGCACGCTCCACGTTAATGAACTGGTCTGCGAAGACCGGGATCCCGATGATTGGGGTTCCAGTGTAGACGGTCTCCGTGGTGGAGAGGAGCCCTCCGTGGGTGATGAAGAGGACGCAGTTCGGATGAGCTGGATAAAGTGAAGGATCATCAAGCAACGTTTCATTTAAACATAATCTTTTTAGATGATATTTGAGTGGCAAAATATCATATCATGAGTCATGATGATCAGTAGAAACCTGAATAGCACTGGAAAGTTTGGACACTCACAATGATTTCTATTTCTAAATAGTTTTACATAATCAGTTATAGACAGGTACTTACAAAGAATACTCTGCTGAGGAGCCCATTTTAGGATTTTAACGTTCTTTGGTAGATTAGGAAAATCTTCTTCAAACTTCCAAAGTACTTGTTGCTTCAAGCTTCCGAAAACTTTTAACAAGTCCTCTTTAAGCTTCTGTGGTATATCCTTACTCTTCAAATTGGAGCCCATGCTGAAGTAGATTACACCATCCTTGGTTTCGTCCAAGAGTTTCTGCAGATCCTGAAAGAAAAGTTTTCTATTACTAAGTATAAAACTTGGTTGGACTTGGGAGGCCACGTTTAGGCAAGCGTAGCGTGGAACGTCTTCAGGCGAGATGGAGCGACGATCTGCGGAATGCAGCTGGCAAACACTGGAAGAAAAGAGTGGAGACCGAGCTCAGTGGCGCGTCTTGCGAGAGACCTACGTCCAGCAGTGGACTGATATAGGTTGATGACGATGACTTGGTTGAATTGTGCTGTGATCCTTCTTAGATTGCCATAGTGCATTAGCTTTTTTTTTCTTTAAATAAATACATATTAATGGATATATCACACATCACACTACTAAAACTAAGAGATGCTTTGACTGTAGATTTTATGACGCTGCCATTTTCAGCGTATTTAGAGAAAGACGCTACGTTAAGTCTCCATGTAGATATTATGAGAAACATGAACATACCTCAGGGAGAGGCGTAGACTCATCTTCTATATGGTAACCACCCACAGCTTTATACATCTGCGGTACTTTTGTGGCTTGTCCCAAAGACACGTGAGAATTGCCCAGAATTAGTGATGCGTTGTACTTCAGTTCCGAGAAAGAAGGTGGAGTTATACCTCTCTTCTCTATATATGGAACGATGAGGCTCGAGTAGGACCGGTATTGGAAGAAGGCAATAATGCTGAAATAGAAAAAAACACACGTTACGTATTAATATTACTTAGATATCGTATAATATTCTTGGACATTTCACACGTCGCACTCTAGCCCCAAACTAAGCAAAGCTTGTACTATGGCAACTAAATTCCTGATAGAAAACTAATATTTAGTTTTTTATGTAAAATACTTAAATAGATACTCAGAACAGAATTAATACTTATACACATTATAAAAACATTTTCTCTCGAAGGGAATTGAAACCACAACCCACAGCATGCAAAGCAAAGTTACTACCAACTGAGCTGTGGTGACATCTGTAAATAGATAATGACCAGAAAATACAATCAAAAGCTGATAATTTATAGACTGTTGACATACTTATTCATTTAAATTTAAACGATTTTACTCATTAAGTTTTGCTAAGTCAGTATTTACATCAAGTCATTAAGTCCTCTAACTTCTAATCCCCTAATTTAAGCATAAACATTTGCATTTCAACACACAACCAGACTCAGAACAAACATTTAAGTTTGTCATCACACAAGTTTGTTTTTGTATGAATTGGTCCCACGATTTCCAAAGCAAAAGGCAAAGGTCTACAGTATTGAGTTGCGACGCCTAATTAAATTATATAGCACCAAAAACGTATTTACTAAGGTAATGTATTGCTATTATCTAGAAGGGAATCACCAAAATGCCTAGCAGGTCTATTACCTAGCAGGTAAATTTTTGGCTAGATGTAGGTAATAAAATTTTCATGTTCCGAAATAAAACTTATATGATTTTGATTTTTAATTAGGTGTCGCAGCTCAATAAAGTAAAGCTATTGCATAGCATTTTTTGCTGGATTACGCAAGCGTAGTGTTAGGTTATTGTCGTTCGGTATATTCGTTACGGAATTTCTGGATTCGGTCTCCACGCTCAAGGCCCGCGATAGAAGCTATGCTATAGCTTAAAAAAACTTTTTTTTCTGGATGTTGTACTCACGTTTCTTTAACGATAGTCATTTTTATTTGGAACCATAACTCCGTGATCCTCTGCCATAAAGTGAAAGGAGGGACTTCATGGACTGCCCATCCGCTATACGCTGGATTCAGATACTCGTCCACCAAGCGTAGGACAATGGAGTGAGGTTCCACGGTAGAGAACCAAATCAATGGCGCCTGGTACACAGCTGCCAAGCTGAAATTCAACATTTTCTTATATACCACGTAAGTACAAGACATAGCCTAAGAGCCCATGACTCCCAGACCTTCGTTATTTTATTAAGGCTGAAAGTTTCTCTGTGTGAGCCTCCAACACAGGTAAGAACGACCCCTGACTATCGAGTTTCAGTTGTGGTTACTTTAGCAGATCTCTCGCGCTCGCACCTACAGCGGGCTTTCAATGTGTCTGGCGAGATGTAATAACCATGAGAACTGTCTGGCTTTTGAGGTACCATATTTTTATAAGTCTCTTAGTAACATATATAAAATTCAGCTTTTATACTATGACGAAAGTATGATTAAAATTGATTAAGGTTTAGGGGTGTCTGGCAGGGGGAAGCAACCGTGACAAGTGTCCGGCAATGAACATCGTGATTTCCAAAGGTATTCTGGAGAAAATATAGAAAAATTGAACTTTACACTTTAAGGAAAGTAAGGTACTATTTTATAAGTACACCTTTACCACCGGTTATCTGCTAAAGTAACCACAACCGAAACTCGATATTCAGGGGTCGTTCTTACCTGTGTTGCAGGCTCACACAGAGAAACTTTCAGCCTTAATAAAATAACGAAGGTCTGGGCGTTATGGGCTCTCCCCTAATAGTACTCGTACTTGACGACCGATGCGGCGCGGCGGGCGACGGTCCGCCTGCGACGCGGAGGTTGCGGGTTCGATTCCCGCCTTGGGATAAATGTTTGTACGATCTGCAATTTTTTCTCCATACACAATTTGCGTTTGAGTTCTCGAGACTTGTTTGAGTAACAATCAGACTTAAACCTCTGTTATTACGCATATAAATTATCCAGTTAAAAAACATTTGTGCACGTATCGAAACGTTAGATTTTACAGAACGCGTTAACGTGGCTCAATGGTCGAACGTTGCAGCATCACCGCGCAGTGTATCTTAAAACTTTAAACAACCGTAACGTTACGATACGATTACGCTTGTCACATTAATGATCGCAGTAATAGCTACCTTGCATAAAGTTCATCAAACAGCCACTCAGCAATGATGACGTCAAAATGCTCATTAGGATCTGCTAACATTTTCGTCACGTTCTCATGCGCAAGCGTGGTTATTGATATCCCATACATTACGAAAGGCATCATTACAGCTTCATCCATAATACCTGATGTACCATCCATAATTGACTTGATATTCAGCAGGTCAGCTAAAATAAATCAATAAATAAATATTCACGGTAGACCGATGTGGCGCGGCGAAGGTCCGCTTGCGACGCGGAGGTTGCGGGTTCGATTCCCGCCTTGGGATAATTGTTTGTACGATCTGCAAATATTATTCCGGGTGTTCTGGGTATTTTATATTTATATTAAAAATATATATATATATCTATCCATGTAATGTATGTAATGTAATGTATATCAGTCTTCTAGTAGTAGATAACATAAGCTCTGCTTAGCTTGGGGCTAGATGATGTTGTGTGGATTTTCCAGCACTATAATTTTTTTTATTTAAGTATGTCACGCAACGCGTTCTTGTCCCAAACTAAGCAATGCTTGTCAAAACTATAAAAAA
Organism: Ecliptopera silaceata; assembly: GCA_932527185.1. Lineage (NCBI taxonomy): Eukaryota > Metazoa > Arthropoda > Insecta > Lepidoptera > Geometridae > Ecliptopera > Ecliptopera silaceata. The sequence goes on from OW052210.1 coordinate 3,200,479, forward strand.
ATGTGTACCTACTATGGGAACTAGATTGCTGATAAAATACTTATAAACATTTTTTTAAATACATAGTAACCAGACACAGAACAAATATTTATGTTCATCACACAAACATTTGCTCTAGGCGGGAATCGAACCCACGACCCACATGGAAGCCAGAGCTACTATCAACTGAGCCTGTCAAATTCAATAATTAGTTTTGTTAAAAAATATTTTCTAATAATATAATAAATAATATAATATAATAATATATCGTCTAGTCGAAGCGACGCGTGACCCGAGGGCTAGTGAGTATCTGGCCCAGCGTATCAGCATTGCTATTCAGCGCGGCAATGCAGCCAGTGTCTTGATGGGTACGCTTCCGATTGGTACTGATTTGGATCAGTTGAACTATCTATAGATCGTTTGCAACGGTCTGTAGATAGCTCAACTGTTTCTTATGTATTTTATATAACAATGTACATTTTGTAAATACTGTATAGTCGTAAGTTTGTTTGAGAATAGTTTTCCGTTTTATAAAATATCTAATAATATAATCACTTGGCATCAGCTCAATGTTGCTACTGACGTCGATCTGCGTTAACTTCGGAGGGGGGTTCTTTTTTGGAAAAGCTGTTATGTACGTCACCTGAAAAAAAAACACATATTTTTACTCATCCATTCTAAGGGTTAGTGCATACAAACGACCAAGTTGGTTTTCATCGATTTTCTTCATATTAAAAAAATAAATAAAAAGATATTTAATAAAAAAAAAGTTCATGGTTATTTGACACATCGCGCTCTAGTCCCAAACTAAGCAAAGCTAATTCTATGAAAACTAAAATGCTGTTAGACTATTTATAAGTATAAAAATGTCGCGGGTACGCTTCCGATTGGTACTGATTTGGACCAGTTGAACTATCTTTAGATCGTTTGCAACGGTCTGTAGATAGCTCAACTGTTTCTTATGTATTTTATTATGTTTGTGTACATTTTGTAAATACTGTAATAGTCGTAAGTTGGTTTGTGAATAAAGATTATAATTTTTTTTTTTTTTTTTTTTTTTTTTTTTATTTAACCTATTGTGTCCCACTGCAGGGCAAAGGTCTCCCTATAATTTTACAAAGATTAAAAAAATGAGAAATAAATTAAGTATCTAATAATTAAGTCTTCTAGCACACATAAAACAAGCTCTGCTTAGCTTGGGGCTAGATGATGTTGTGTGGATTGTCCAGCATTATTTAAAAAAAAAATAGTATCTACCTACTAACACCAATAAATTAAACTGAATATACTGACCTCATGTCCAGCATTCAGTAGATGCCGGACCACTCCATGACCTAGGATGCTGTGGCTCTTCCCAGGAACCGGAGATACCATTAGGATTCTGTAAGCGTCGCTGCTATATAATGCTGCCAGCAGACTTAGCAGCACCCAACCTATTCTAGCCATTATCAACTGTAAACAGACAGACAGAAAACACTTTATCGCACACCACTAATAGAATCACAATTAAATTACAAATAGGTAATAAAAATTTACATAAGAACGGTATTCTTACGAAAAAATCTAATCTTATGTTACAGAGCAGTTGTATACTTATGTTGTTATTCATGGACTTTTTTAAGACGCGGTTAAAGATCATGATCATGATGTTTTTGCACAGATAAGTCAATTATGTAAACTTGTACACGTATCGAAACTGTGAAGTGATTAAAATACACTGCGCGTAAACATTAGTTTTACTGTCAAACGTTGCAGTGTTAGCGCGCAATGTATTTTAAATGCGTTACGTTTACGATCGTCACATTCACTCGATCAGGTCTCTGAAGGTCATCTTTATTCGTTTTTAAGTGAGGTAACCTACCTAAGGCATAGCCGTATTTATACTAATACATACCAAGTCATTATTAGGTATGTCCCTGACATTAGGGCTTCCACACAAAACCGCGATGCGAGGCGCTGCGAATTCGCATCGCCGGAATTGGCGATGCGAATTCGCAGATATTTGCGATGCGATGCGAATTCGCGGTTTTAAGTGGGAGTATACCTACTGGTAGTTTATAATTATTTTGTATTGAAATCCTACTTGACACAACATAGAACGTCAGCATTTTATTTGAATAAAAAATAATAAATAAATATTCACGGACATTTCACACATCACATTCTAGTCCCAAACAGAGCAAAGCTTGTTCTAATGTTTTGATAACTGAATGTTCTAATTCTTATTTTTTGTTTTTATTCATTTTTGATTAAATAAGGAGATGATAGTCAGTTTTTGTTGACATGATGGTAGTCATTTATCTTGTAATATAAATCAATGGTTAATTATTAATTATTTTTTATAAGCATTGCATGTTATTGTGTCATAAGATAAGAAATAAATATTCATTGATTGATATTTCAGTCATTGACTAATTGATGCCCGCGACTTCGACTTATTATCGTTAGTTGAATATTTACTACAATATCTATATAAATTTACTACAATATCTATATAAATTATGGCCTGTGTGTTATTCTGATTGAAGTACATTATTATAAAGTTTTATTAAAAACAATGCAGAAAAAAATTACTTAGTTTTTGCGTAAAAGAGTAATAAACATACATACATTCATAATATAAACTTTCGTGTGTATAATATCAGTGGGATTTATTTGTTAACTAGATTAGATTATTTATTTAACACAAACAAAATCTTTTTTAATAATTTAGTCTAGACTGGTAATTGTTTTTAGATGCTATATTGTGACCAATGATAAGGAAGTATGTCTCACTAGCAAATATGAATTTATTAGATAACATCGTCTAAGCCCGTGATAAGGGTGATACCTACAGCTGAAGTAGATGTAAATCACAATTTGTTTAATCTATTGCATAGCTTCTATCGCGGGCCTTGAGCGTGGAGACCGAATCCAAAAATTCCGTAGCGAAAATACCGAGCGAAAATAACCTAACACTGCGCATGTGTAATCCAGCAACAAATGCTATGCAATAGCTTTACCGCGGCAGTCCTCCCCGAGTGCCACACGTCTTGTTTTTCAAATTGAAAGGACATTTCATTGTAAATACATACCTACACACAGGCACAGAACCAATTATTAAACATTTAACATTTGCTCTGGGTGGGAATCGAACCTTACGACCGACAGCATGGAAGGCATAGCTACTACTAACTGAGCTGTGACGCCTGTCAATATATATATATTTCTTTAGAAGCTATCATACTCACTTTTTGTACAAATTACGTCATAAACTCTCAATAATAGCGTGATAGAAAAAGCCACTATAAAAGTGCGCTCTACTCACAAAATGGTAATAATATAATCTATAAATAAAAATATATTCTTAATATAATTATCTAAGTAGCTAAAAGATCCAAGGTGATCACCTATACAGGGTGTAACAAATGAGGTGGACCAAAAGCAAAAGGGCGATAGGGGAGCTCAATGGCTATCCATATAACCCCCATGTATGTTCAGCGATATTCAGTCGTTCAAAAGTTATTCCCACTTTTATGATTTTTTTTTTCATTAACAAATTTTAGGTTAGATTTCCCAAGTACACCCAAACTATTAAGGCTACAAGCGTAATTTTTTTACACCTTGTAGCTTAATAGTAGACCTTTCGTATTACAATACCAGTTTGAGTCGTTATTTGATTGATTTCCAAATAAAAAATAATCTTTACAGAAAAATCCGAAATCTGAACTTCCGCGAGAAACTTTAGGAGCAATTTAAAAAAAAAACTTGCTGAATATTTTTTTCTACAACCTATCTAAAAAACTTCCTCCATTTATGGAGCAGTTACCCTGAAAATTTCATAAGGCTAGTACAGAAGCATCATGTTAAAAGGTGAACTCAAGTGTTGTAAAAGTGCTGAAATCAACGGTTCAATCGACCAACACGATGGTCCGGGCAAGTCTCAGATTGTATGCCACTCCTTCTAATCAATTGCTCTTGGTATATTCTAGCAGCCTCTCGAGCGTTTCTTTGAGCTACACCATGACAATAACACATTTCTGCATATCTACGAGGAGAATATGGCATGATACACTAATCGCAAAGTTTGTATAGTCCGTAAGTTTTCGTTAAAGTAAAAATCATCCTAATTAAGACCCCTGAGTGGCCGCGCTTCTTTTAACCCCTGATACAAAAATTATGATTATAAACTAAAACCCGACTACGAAAAGCTAGATAACAAGTTTAACTTTTTAAATATCACACCTAATCTACTGTTGGTTTCTTGACTTATTTTACTTCATCACGGGTTTAGTCGGATGCTTAGTATTATGTACTTTTACATAACTAGCCTCCGACTACAACCATGTTAATTAAAAATATCTGTTTTAGGTAAAAAAAACAAATTCTGTTTTTAAAGAAGAAAACTTTTTAAAAAAAAAATTTAAAGTTCTTTCCTAGCTTTTCGTAGTCGGGTTTTAGTTTTTAAATCTTATTTTGGAGTCGGAGGTTAAAAAAGTACGGCCACTCAGGAGTCTGAATTTGGATTATCTGTACTTTAACGAAAACGGCGCGCTTACGGACTGTACAAACTTTGCGATTAGTTTATCATGCCATATTCTCCTCGTAGATATGCAGAAATGTGTTATTGTTATGGTGTAGCTCAAAGAAACGCTCGAGAGGCTGCTAGAATATACCAAGAGCAATTGATTAGAAGAAGTGGCATACAATCTGAGACTTGCCCGGACCATCGTGTTGGTCGATTGAACTGTTGATTTCAGCACTTTTACAACACTTGAGTTCACCTTTTAACATGATGCTTCTGTACTAGCCTTATGAAATTTTCAGGGTAACTGCTCCATAAATGGAGGAAGTTTTTTAGATAGGTTGTAGAAAAAAATATTCAGCAAGTTTTTTTTTTAAATTGCTCCTAAAGTTTCTCGCGGAAGTTCAGATTTCGGATTTTTCTGTAAAGATTATTTTTTATTTGGAAATCAATCAAATAACGACTCAAACTGGTATTGTAATACGAAAGGTCTACTATTAAGCTACAAGGTGTAAAAAAATTACGCTTGTAGCCTTAATAGTTTGGGTGTACTTGGGAAATCTAACCTAAAATTTGTTAATGAAAAAAAAAATCATAAAAGTGGGAATAACTTTTGAACGACTGAATATCGCTGAACATACATGGGGGTTATATGGATAGCCATTGAGCTCCCCTATCGCCCTTTTGCTTTTGGTCCACCTCATTTGTTACACCCTGTATAGGAATACGTAAAAAGAACTGGTTTTTGTGTACCTACTCATTATCTGCCATGGCGGTTGCCACATTCTGGGCAGATTCAATTTGAAGGAATGTTGACACGAAAGAAGAAGAAGACCTACTCATTGATATCAAAATAAGAATATTTGTATAATAAGTTCTTAAAATGTGAGGATAAAAAAACTTGTAATACATTCTTAAATAATAAGAGAAACAAAATATTGACTCTCTGCAATAAATATTTGCCGTTCAAATATTACATACCTTATTACATGTATTTATGTAAATAACTGTATATTATCCTTGAACAAATTCATATAAAATAACGAATATTAACTATAAAAATGATGATGGAAAATATTAACTATACATACCTACTATATTTATGAACAAATTTATTAATTCAATATTGCACAAAACTATACAACGGGAGGACTTAATGCTTAAGCATTATCTACCAGCCAACCCAATATGTACCTATTAGTAATAACAATATTGGCAGTTTTAATCTTTATTCGAATTATTATAACCAAATCAGTATATATATCAAATCAATAATCAGCACACTTCAACTATAAAAAATATCTACATACAAAGAGTTAGATTTATCGCAAAAACTCTGCAGTAAATAGAGTATTCTAATTATAAATAAACATATTCTAAATATTCTATACAACAAAAGAGATCAGAATAACATCGAAATAAAGTAGTTAAAGTAAAAATGTAACCTACTTACCGGTTTATTCAGATTACAAATTCAAATCGAATTTAAAACTACAACACTGATTTACAAACACACTTCCACTCCGTACAGCCACTTGATACTAAGTCACATTGTTAGATAAAATAATATGGTGATGTAATGATTTTAATTGAATGCTGTTTGTTTTTTTAATTGTTTGCCTTCTTCTGTCCATAGAGTTTTTATGTTATCTTAGCAACTTGATAGATCTTTTCTGTGCAGACTTCTTGGCTTTCTTTTCTGTGATTTGTGACAGATAACCACAAAAGATGGATGTCATAAAAAAAAAGAAAGAAAAAAGACTTTAGACACCTGTACCTCTACCATGAGCTGTCACAGTAAAATCGCCTGACTTTACTACAGTAGTTACGCCAATATTAGTATTACGAATTTTAGTACCCAACTACCTGCTAGAGGCGCTGTACAAATCTTCATACATTTTTTTAACTACAGACGCTAGCGAGTATATGAAATATAGTATAGTAAAAACTCATGGTAGAGCTACTGTACCTCTACCATGAGCTGTCACAGTAAAATCGCCTGACTTTACTACAGTAGTTACGCCAATATTAGTATTACGAATTTTAGTAGGTACCCAACTATCTGCTAGAGGCGCTGTACAAATCTTCATACATTTTTTTAACTACAGACGCTAGCGAGTATCAACGAAAAAATCAAATAATGAGTTTTTACTATACTATATTTACTATATAGTAAATATAGTATAGTAAAAACTCATGGTAGAGCCACTGAAATGGGTAGGCTGAAACACTTATATTATAAGATACTCACGGCCGGTTTCTGGAAACCCAAATCACGATTGATCCGAGTTTGACACATAGTAGGTAATTATTTGATTTTTTCGTTGATCATCGGTCGAGAAACCGGCCGTCAGTTTCACAATAATTGATTCTTATTCTTAAGATAATTGAAGAACAGACAATACAATTATATACAGACAACCTTCATAAAAAATGATTATAAATCACTGATTGATATCGTCATATACTGTAAAGTGGCTTATCATTTGTCTTGATATCTATACCTACTTTTATGGAGGCTCTTTTAACCTGTTGACAATTACTAGACACTGTGATTACTTGCTCTCTTTCTAACTAATTCTAGCCTTTTCTAACACCATGTAGCGTATGTCTGCTTCTTAACCGACAAAAAAAATGAAGGAGGTTCTTGCAGGTATAACTTGTTACAGAGTACATAGATAGAAAACTCTTTATTGTACATACACACAAAGATAGTTCTTAAGTAATCTATTACAGTGAAGTACAATGGGTGGCCTTATCGCTATGAGCGATCTCTTCCAGGCAACCTTAGGATGGACTCAACTTAAAAAGAACAACAGTGACGGTGTAATAAAAAACAGACTACATTTAAACAGATTAATAATTAATAAAACATATAAATTCATTAAAATACATACTTATCATTAGTAGGTATAATATATAACAAGAAATATATATTAATATAATACTATTATAGTAATATTAATTTAAAATTATACCTACATAATAATAATGAACCAAAGATTATAAATAAATAATCGTAAAATACTATGCTTTTAACGTGAATAACAACTATACAAAAGCGGATAGCTTGTATAGTGAAAGAATGTTCATAGAAAGTAGAAGAGTGCAAAGAAGTTTTTATAACGTTTCAGAGGATCGTAAAGTACGGGAGTTGGTCAGGTCAAGGTATTCAAAACGAACGTTGTTTCAAACAAGAAGAGGTAGAGGGGTTAAATACAATAGGAAAGAAAATGTAAATCTTTTTGACTTTTCCAAGTGTACATATAATTGTATCTTTGTGGAACAAAAATAAATTGAATTGAATTGAATAGGGAAAGAATGTGAGTATTTCTGCGAAGGCGAATGGGCAACCACTTGAGCTTATTGCGAAAATCAGAAACATGGTCATATTTGCGACGACCAAATATGAACCTAATGGAAAAGTTTTGGAGGAGCTCAAGTTTATCTAGTTGTGTCTAGATACGACTTTGATAATCATTGTTTGGAGAGATGTCAAGCTTAGAATCCGAGTTCTTAATCGCAATAAAGCAAAGCCTATGTTTGAATCCAGAAATTAATACATATTTAAATTGTACAAGTTTGTATGAAATTGGTTTCTTAACTTTAGTATTTGAACAAACTTTGACATTTTTTTATTAGAATTCGAGACTAGCTAGCTTATATTGTACGTAATGATGAGTGTTTGCTTAAAATTTTAAAGTTCGTTTCTTGGAAAAAAAAAAAAAGCTAGCACTCCGGGAGTGCCGGCAGAAGTGAAAACTTCAATATTAACGTTCTGTTTTCACTTTTAAGTTTTCACTTCAAAAATATAACCACAGTCGTGATTGTGTCATGTCATTGTGTCACATTCGCGCAAGCGCGAATGTGACACAACGACGAAGACAACGAAGACACACTGACACAGACACATTCGCGCAAGCGCGAATGTGTCTGTGTCATTGTGATTGTGTCATGTCGTTGTGTCACATTCGCGCAAGCGCGAATGTGACACAACGACGAAGCCAACGAAGACACAGACACATTCGCGCAAGCGCGAATGTGTCTGTGTCTTCGTTGGCTTCGTCGTCATCGTCACGTCACGTCATGTCGCCACGTCATCGTCACGTGACGATGACGTGGCGACATGACGTGACGATGACGAAGACACGCCAACGAAGACACAGACACATTCGCGCTTGCGCGAATGTGTCTGTGTCTTCGTTGGCTTCGTCGTCATCGTCACGTCACGTCATGTCGCCACGTCATCGTCACGTCATCGCGCAAGCGCGAATGTGTCTGTGTCTTCGTTGGCTTCGTCGTCATCGTCACGTCACGTCATGTCGCCACGTCATCGTCACGTCATGTCGCCACAACACTATTTAATTGTTTGAGTCATACGTCGCGTGACCGCAAGTGTGTTCTTTTGTCGTCTCTTGTTTTACGAGCAATGTATAAAAATTAAATAAGATCTTACGCTTTTTCGACGTCACGTGACCCTGACGCGAGTTTGAAAGTTTTTACCCACCCAGCGCCGCTAAAGAAGTTTTCACTTCAAAAAATGGTTGTCTGTAAAGTCGGTTTACTGACGATAGTTGAACGTGACAACGTCAACGAACGGTATTGTAAGCGGTTCTGCAAAATAAATCGTCGTTCGAAACATCTTGGAACGCCTCAGAACGCCGGAACGCCGGAACGCTTCATGAGTCATGTTTTTTCGTGCGTGCAGCCGGCTCTATCGAATTATAAGACGTTGTCACGTCAAAATTACACACACTAAAATAATCTACAGATGCCAAAGCCACGGGCAAAAGCAAGCGATCTATAAATTAGGTACCAACACTCACTTAATTTGACTGGATTTCATTAAAAATAAATACCCCAACCCACCCATTTCATTAAATCGAGTTATCTCGAGTGTGAATTGAGTTTGATGACAATTCCAAATTAAATTCTCGAGTGCCCTAGAGTCCTATAAAAGCATCGACGATCGCCCAATTGTATTCATTGAATTATTCTAACAAATAGAAAAGTTAGTAATTCCAAAAATGAAGGCGTTTATTGTACTCTTGAGTGTAATATCTATGGTTTATTGTAAAACTTTGGCCCACCCTAAACAATGTAAGTAAAAATTAAATTTATAAAAACATTCAGTTAAGTTTATGGCACTTGTTTTACATACAAGTGTTATATTCAAATCAGGCAATCAATATTTTCGCTCTTAGCTGTCAGCAGTAAAGTCAGACTTGGCGTAAACGCTGCGTAACTGTTGATTCTAAGGTAGAGCTGTGTAGACACTGTGTAGCAGTCTCTTAAACGATCCATAGAGCCGGAATCTGATCTGATGAGCCGCTTTCGCAGACCCACTAAGAATACGTCGGCAACGATAATGTTGACATAGAACTACAAAGTTTTAAAAAGTAGACTCTTCCTGTTGTAGAAGCGTAAAAGTAGCATAGTGAATGCGTATATAGACACACGTACGAGTAAATTCAGTGGAGACTTTGACTTTGAGTGGATACTTTGTTGTATCCATTTTAGAAGTTGAGTAGAAATTGCGTAGACAGTGCGTAGAAGTTGTGTAGACCCTGCGTAGAAGTTGCGTAGGCACCTCGTAGAAGTTGCGTATGCACTGCGTAGAAGTTGCGTAGACAATGCGTAGAAGTTGCGTAGGCACTGCGTAGAAGTTGTGTTAGGCGCTCGTAAAACTTGTCTTATAGACACTACATAAAATATTAATCATTTCTTAATTTATTTTTAGTCTCTCAAAGATGCGTAAACATGTGGGATGAAGGCTGTATCAATGGACAATTAGGTGGTGCAGGTAAGCAAATGTATCATACACTTTGTAACCAATATAATAACGCATTTATTTTTATTGAATATATTTGTAAAATTAACTTCACTCAATAGTGTAGTAATCTAATACAATTATTAAGACTCCTCAAAAGATAGATGTAAGGAAGGAATGAAATAAATAAATAATAATTGATAACGATTCTTCTAATTTTTTTGATAAATTAATTGGCCTTGTTAGCGGCAGATACAATTAAAAATCATTGCGCTTCCTGCCGTTGTTTCTTCTATCAAGGACCAAGGTTGTATAATAAAAAGGTTGAATATGTTTAAAGGTGGTGACGACTATTACCTGAATGGCGGTGGCTTCAACCCTGGGAAACGGTGCGTCAATATGTGGGACGAGGGGTGCATTAATGGACAACTTGGTGGAGCAGGTTAGTACACTGATAATTTGAGTAGCATTTGTTCATATTGTTGATTCTTCACGGAATCTTCGGTAGTGTGGTAATGATGAATACTTTTTGTAGTACAGATGCTGGTTTATTGCGTTATTTAAAAATATATTATAATAAGATGTGCACTGAACAAAGAATCTAAAAGCAATGACGTTTATATTTAAAGTAGTAAGGTTTGGGCGCGCAATTGATGCACCATTGTTGCTGCTCAGTAGAAACGAGAGGCGCCAAACACATATTATATTATCAGTAGGAACCAAAGGCAAATATAATGTGTTTTTTTTTATTTGTATTGATGATGGACGAATTATATCTTCCACCTGATTTAGTAATCTCTGCATATAACAATGCATTATTATCAATGTACGAAGAAGGTATTTAAGACTGTTAGCTGTTATTATGGGTACCTTCTTCGATTTTTTTCGGAAACAGCCTCAAATATTAATAAAGAAAGGGCGCGACAGGTTCACTAGCACTATATACCTTTTGGACAAAAGGCTTATTTGTTTGCTCTCGCCGAAACTAAACTAAACGTAAACACTCAATTTCTGAAACGTCCATTTACGAAAGCCTAAACAAATATTTATTATTTTGTTCAGAGGCGGCAACGAAGAGCAAAATTCTCAGATGTGGGTGTATAGAGCTTAAACCTGAGTTTTAGACACCCTAATTTCGTTGTTTGTCCGTTTTAACCCGTTTTGCTTAAATTTACATGAGAAAACAACCACCATGATGTAATTTAAGTCCATTTTCGTGAGGTAACCTCTTGACTTTAAACAGGGAGGGAGCAGATAAGCGAGAAAGTTGTGAGGGATACAAACTGCTTGTTTTGCAATTAAAAGTTAGATAATCATTTAGCTAAGAAACTTACGACTAAGTAGGTATACAGTATTTACAAAATGTACATTGCCATATAAAATACATAAGAAACAGTTGAGCTATCTACAGACCGTTGCAAACGATCTATAGATAGTTCAACTGATCCAAATCAGTACCAATCGGAAGTGTACCCAAGACACTGGTTGCATTGCCGCGCTGAATAGCAATGCTGATTATACGCTGGGCCAGATTATTATTTAGTTAAGTAGGTCAATTAGGTATGTGTAGACTGCTGAAAATGGACCGAGAACTGGGTAGGTAATTTATTTTAAATGTCTAGTAAGAGTGTTAGATATGAATGTGGATGGATGTAGAAGTAGAGGGAGGCCAAAGAAAAGATGGATGGACTGTGTGAATGATGACATGTGTAAGAAAGGTGTGAGCATTGAGATGACGTCTGATAGAGGAGAGTGGAAGAAGAGGACGTGTTGTACCGACCCCACATAATGTGGGACAAGGGTAGGAAGGTGATGATGATGTCTAGTAAAGGTACCTACATCGTGAATTGTTTTATAGGTGGAGACGACTTTTACCTTAATGGAGGTGGCTTTAACCCTGGAAAACGGTGTGTGAACATGTGGGACGAAGGCTGCATCAACGGACAACTTGGAGGAGCAGGTGAGTTAAAGTCATATGCTCTAACTAGCATCCTCTTGACCTCTTGGCAGGTAAGCAAAGAACAGCATGAAAGCCATACGATACGAGGAGTAATTGGTCATAATTTAATACAAAGATATAAGTAGGTACGTAGGTTTATAAGTAGGTAGGTATGTTTATTTATCTACCTAAATGTTGATGTTAATATGTTGTTGTTCATCAATGACATTGTTTGAGAATTTGTAACAAATCGAAAATAATTATCCTACTTACGTTATTTTATATACATAATTATGTATCCCGCCCGATTACCTTAGCACATTTGTCAGTCTTCTAGTACCTACCCTTATATAACACAAGCTCTGCTTAGCTTGGGGCTAGATGATGTTTTGTGGATTGTCCAGCATTATTTATTATTATTCATTTATTTTTATTTATAGGTGGTGACGATTACTACCTAGGTGGAAGTTTCAACCCAGGAAAGCGATCTCTGCATGGACTCTTAATGAAACTGCAAAACCAACACAACGCTATGTAAATGAACCAACTTTATGCATTTTCCTTTCAATGTTTTGTTTGTTTTCATCTCAGTTGCATCTAACAATCAAGAGAGAGCACTTGTTCTTTTGTTCTTGTTTTGCAAGTTTGTCCTTTTGCAATTTTACTCTGGTCTCATCTCTGTGATTCTAAATAAACTTTAGAAAATAATAATGGCTTTTTACTTTAATTATAGGCCAAATGTATTAGGATCTAGGATCATTTAGATTTAGACTGATCGCTTCATAGGTCATAGGTACCTACGTCATATCGCAAAAATATAAGTAGGTAAGTAGGTACCTAGATTATTTTTAGTGTCAATTCCTCGCGACCTGGAATGTAGAGAATCTTACAGTTTTAATAAAAAAATAGATTACGTGATAATATCTAAATATCCAAAACAAGACACCAAAACAAGATATCCTTCGACCTTTGACTAATAAACACAAACTTTAACCAGTCTCATACTCTAGAAAACTTATTATGTACCTACTTGTAGACCATTTTTGAGTAGAGCGTGCGTGCATTTTTAACATAGTTTATCCATACATAAGCTGGAAAAGGGACATATTTTGTTATGCGAGTATAGGTTTCACTCTGTCTAGGTCCTAAGGTAGTTAGTCAGATTTACGAGCTTGCAACGGTCAGCTGTCAACAACAACAGACGGTTTTGACTTTGAATAACGACCCTATAAAAGTGGGTGGTCCAGCCATCCATTTACCTACGTTGTAGGTACACGTGTATACCTACATCCCCCCTATCTTATAAAAAGTTAGCGCTGACATTATGTCACCATTACGTATGGTAATCGAGACATCAAGTGTGCGCTAACTTTTTATAAGATAGACCTTTCATCGACACTACATAAGTAGGTACATATGTATACCTACTTCATCTACACTACCACCCTTATAGGTAAGCGAGAGGAAATTCGGATATTTTTTATGAGAAAAGTGATGGAACAAGCTGCTGGATATAGTTACCTCTACCTATATCATCATTACATCACTGAGTAAGTCATGTCTATTGTGGACGTACTCAGAGAGACAATGTACTGCGTCCATCACTCTCGAGTCATGAGTACAATTTCATATCCTTATAGATAACCGAAATACAATTAGCGTATCACTGCTTGGCGTGAGAAAAGTGATGAAACAAGCTACACAAATACGTTAACAGAACGAGGATATCTAAGGTTTAGTTAAGTTACTAATAGTATGTATAATTAAATGTAAGTATATAGTATGATTCACCTACGTAGGAATTTTGTAATTTAGTCATCAAAACAAAACTGTTGTAAGTTGTAAGTATAGCATCTTTATTAAATTTGAATACATAAAGTTGTACCCATAACGACATTTTTAAAAACTGCTTATATAAATACCTTTGAGATATACTTAACCAATTTTACTATAAGGCATTTTAATAAATGCCTTGATAAAATCTCATGGACTTAGTTATTTTAATAAACTAGTTTATTTAATTTTTAATTCATTTTAAATTCTAAATTAAGCTTACAAAGCTTAGTACGGCAATCTTAAAAACCTTATATAATAAACACAATCTAAATGCTAAGTGTAATTGGACGTTAGGCACATGGCAATTAAGTTCAATATTGCTTGGCAAGTTTGTTTAAAATTTAACAGAATAGCTGAGAATTTGAGTTTATATAAAAAAACTGCCTAAATATCACATCACACAGAAAAGGCATATTAAATAAATTGAAAATAGTTCTTAAATACTTTTAAAGAGAGCTTTTAAACACTATTGCAAATGTAGAAGAAATAAGTAACACATTTGAGAGTAAAGAACAAGTTGCTCAATTTTAAGGCACAAGAATAAATAAATAAATAATGCTGGACAATCCACACAGCATCATCTAGCCCCAAGCTAAGCAGAGCTTGTGTTATGGGTACTAGAAGACTGACATACATAAATACAATACATTACATATTTTTTAATTAATCCGTATAAAATACCCAGAACACCCGGAATAAATATTTGCAGATCGTACAAACATTTATCGCAAGGCGGGAATCGAACCCGCAACCTCCGCGTCGCAGGCGTTCCTTCGCCCGCCGCGCCACATCGGTTGTCGATGTGAATCAAAGAAATATTATTTAGAGCATATTAGTCTAAGCGGTGGGTAAGCTTGTACCTAAACAATTGTTAAACAGTGCCATGAAGTTTAAAACTAGGTTTTAATATTAATTGGCAAAAAATATTATGACAAAACACTATTGCTTTTTAGTGTTGCAAATATCACAATTTACCAGACTTTTTAGTATCTAAATTTTAATTACATTAATTGCATATAAATTGATAACATTTCAAGAAATAATTAGTCTTTTCCTATCTCAGTTACATACACTAAGTGTAATTATTTTAGTTCTTAACTATTGGGTACAAGAGAGGTACTTTTTGTACCTAAACCTGAATAAACAATAAGTACATTCAATGAGCTAGGGATTAAAAGCTAGATCCGAGCTGTACATTATTGTATTTTTCAATATTCTGCTTTTTTATAATTACAATTTGTACAATGCAGCCATATAATTTAAGACACAAAGCATACCATACAAAAATATGCTGTAACATAGTCAAATAACCTTAATTTATAGCTTAAGACATAATCTGTTCAACATAAGAAGACATGGAAATGAGTAAATAGTGACCTTATGATGAAAAGAAAACTTAATTAAAAAATAAATAAGTAAAACTAAGAAGCTAGTGTTGAATAAATGTTCAGTATTAGTTGTTTTGTCCATGCCAATGGTCTTGAGTATAATGTGGTAATTCCATCGGCAGCTTATTGTATGTATGAACACTAGGTCCCGGGTTAGTCGCAGCTGGTCTCGCAGGCTGTCTGAACTTGGTTGAGTATTTGTAGAAATCTGACATCTCAAAAGGCTTGGTTTCCTCTCTGTAGGGTATGCATTTGCCCTGTTCAACAACTGTGACGTTTTTGGGAGAGTCGAGGGAGACTCCACTAGGGGACATTACTGGACTCTGTGGGACTTGACGAGGGCTGTGTGGACTTTGAGGGACTTGACGAGGACTATGTGCCAAATGATGAGGACTATGCTGCACTTGATGACTATGGAGTGTCTGATTAGGACTTTGCATGGCAGAATGCCTTCCAGTAGAAATCATTACTTCATACGCTTGCGAATTACCTATACTGGGTGTCCGTTTCAAGCTTGAACTTTTCTTCAAAAGAGTTGTCTCAGGCTTTGTAGGAGAATCTAAAGATGTCTCGTACCATTGCTTTTCTTTCACCTTCATCTCATTTTGAGACACAGGAGAGAACTTATTCATGCTTACCGAGTCAAAGTTAGAGTAACCAGACTTCATGCTAACTGGACTCATTGCATCGGGATATCCTCTTCTATCTACACCATAGTCATCAGTGGACACTTGAAGTTGCAAATGCATTGGTTGACGGATATTATTATGTTCTCGCAGAGGCACTGCCCGTTCCACAATATGGGGAGGTTCTTGAATATCTGTCTGCGATCGATGCTGGTAAACCGGGAGAGGAGGACGGTAGCCATCAGTCATGTTCTCTAAATGCTGGTTGTAGTCACTGTGAGATGTCAAGTGGTATGTTTGTGTTCTTTGTAAAGTGTGTCTGCGGACACTGTCTTGTCTCCTTTTAGCTGGAGCTTGCATTTGTTGATGATGTGGTATACCACCCAAATGTTGACTTTGTGCCTTTAAATGTGAAGCATACTGGTACAGTAGAGGTGTATTACGCATTCCATTTTGTGGTGGATGCGGTGCAACATTTCCATGGGAGTAGTTAGTGGTTATATCGGGATGGCTTGAGCTAAAGTGGGTCTCACGCAACCGTGACACATGCTGGGCCTCTGGAGTGTTATTATTATAATAAATCTTGTTCATATACTCAGTTGTCATTGTGTGATGTCTGGCATATGTTCCTGGATGGATATCAGTTGGAGTATTTTCATTTACTGTCTCATGTCTGCCTGCTAATGCAGGGTAGGTGTGAGATGTATGCATCGAAAATGTATCTGCCTGCCTTTCTTGAGGAGGTGATGGAAAGAAGTTCGAACAGCTTGTTTCAGGACGACGTATGAATCTAGGATGACTTTTCGATGACATGCCAGATATAGATGGTGTAGACAGCCTGTGGGCAAGATTTTTTCGCAGGTTTTGATCTGAATCGTGCATTGGACCGGCCCGAAATCGCCTTGAAGAGTTATCGGATCCATCGTGAACGTCAGTGCCGTCTGTAGATCTGTTTTCACTGCGCACGCTGCCTAGTCTTTCCCTTTGTGGCACATCGGGACTCAACGGCGCTTCCGGAGGCATTATTCCTGTCAGCTGCACTTCCTGAACACATAGTTTATAAAGCTCTTCATTTTTATTAGCGAGCATAAGCTCGAGTTCTTTTTTTCGAGCTTGTAACTTGAGGAGTTTGTCTTGTTTATCAGAATGCAAATCACTGCCCATTGTGCTGGTCCCCATGTTCAGAACATAAGTCAAACTAATAACCAATCAGTCAAAGAAAGAGACACGAAAATAAACACAGAAACTAAACGAAAATAGTAAAATACACTTGAGAGATTACATTCTTATTTATTTTTTAATAAACGCAATACAGAATAACACACATCTACATCGCGTCCATGTTTGTTTCGTTCGAAAAAGTTCAAAATAAAGTAAATTATTTTTTACAAAACTTTAATAGTACTCTTTTTATAATTTGGGTTTACTAAATTGTATGTGTCTTTGTATTTTGAAACCATGGTTAGCAAAGTTAGCAGTTTTTTTGTTAACAATTTGTTTATAAAAATATCTTACAACACAAATACATACAACACAGTTTTGAACGACGCTGTGCTCAGAAACCACGCTCGGTGTGATAAAAAGCATAAATAATTTCTTTAAGCTTCATAAACTTGAATAATGTATCATGTTTGCAATAGCTTAGAATTTCATAATTTACCATCAACAAAGAACCCAGTACCGTACCGCACTTACTGATTAATTCACTTAAGTTAGTTTGTGCATGTAAGCACAAAAACCGAACGTTTATTTTAACTGGCAAATGTCAAGCATCACTGACTGTTTGTTTATACGTCTTGTCATTGTCAGTTTTTAATTTATTTTCTCAAGGTCTCGTCACAGCCGATTCGAGTATTTCGAGTGGTCATGTAAATCCAAGTAAAACATTCATGTAAAATAGTGCCTCGTAACCGCCACCCTCCCAATCCCCATTTCTTTTCGAAATTATAACACAGTAACCCTACAAATATGTCGACGCGGCTTTACAAATCCCTGATCGGCGCTGCTGATAGATTCGTACCTTCTAAACTACGTCCTCTCTGGGAACATGAAGCTGGTAAGGTTTTTAGTTTATGTTACAATTCATTAGGAACTTAAAAAGGGAAAGAATAAGGAAAGTTTTTCTCTTTCAGGTCCTAAAACTATCTTTTTCTGGGCGCCTGCATTCAAATGGGTAAGTGGCTAATGCGGACGTGTTTGGTGGCCAAGGTCACTCTATTTATATTCATCACCTCGTTTGAGGCCAACGATAACAACACTAGACTTAGGTGCCTTCTTATCTATCTAATTTTTGCTATATAAGGCACTTGTAATCCTCAGTTTTAAGTATATGCTTGAGGTGGTACAAGATCATACAGTCCCTAATAATTCTGTCAACTGTTAAATACATATTAATGATTTAGGAATAATCATAAATTATTGCATATTTCACCGCTTATCAGAATAGCATAGCATGTTCGTCTATAAAATACAAAATAAGTAGGTAGGTAGCATTTACTAGGTTAGGCAGTACTGACAGTAAATAACACTTATCATAGATCACAAGATATGGGTTCCATAATCATTTCAATGATCCATCAAGCTTGATAGCAAAATGTCTGACTACACAATCTCAGCAGTAAAGATAAGTAAGCCTTGATCATTTATCTATTATAAATCTAAATAAACTTGACATGGATTTGACAAGGTATTTTGTGACTCGATTAGATTAAAAAGAGTAATATTTTTAAATGTTTCTCCTATTTTTTTTTAATTTAATTTTCAAGATTCTTTTCTAAAACCTATTAAGATGGCCTTGAAGTTTGTTATGTTTGCAAAGTTACTGCTGCTCCATCTCACACACTCCACTTTCAGGGTTTGGTGATGGCTGGTTTGGGAGACTTGAATCGCCCTGTTGAGAACTTGTCCATACCCCAGTCTTTGTCTCTCGCAGCTACAGGCATTGTGTGGTCTCGGTACTCTCTTGTGATTGTCCCGAAAAACTATGCTCTGTTTGCTGTCAATGTGTTTGTTGCTTGTACAAGCCTGTATCAGATAGGGAGGGCTGTAAATCATGAGTTAAATAAAAAAAAGGAAAATAAAAAATGATTTGGGATTTTTTATTGGAATATTTTACAAATATACTTTAGAATTCCATTGCATTTTGAAATATAATCCATCATACATGGTAGATGTGCTATTTATGTATGTATGATAAAGAAAAAGCGGAAAAAACTTTTTTGCACTTTTGCGAAAATACATACAATAAGTAGGTACCTACCAAAGTAGCCTGCATTTAAATGTGTTAGAAGTAAAATAAGTTAGAACAATGATATTTCAAAAACTAAGTTTAAATGAGTCAGTCATGATCCACCACTGTGCTCCATATTCTCAAGTACATAAACCTTTCAGGGCTTGGTGATGGCTGGTTTGGGTGATTTGAATCGGCCTGTCGAGACCTTATCCGTTCCTCAGTCAGTGTCACTTGCTGCGACTGGCATCATCTGGTCCCGATATTCTCTTGTCATCATCCCGAAAAATTACAGCCTCTTTGCTGTCAATGTTTTTGTGGCATGCACCAGCCTCTATCAAGTAGGCAGGGCTATTAAGCATGAGCAAAACAAAAAAAAAGAAACAGCAAAATAATATGGGGCATTAGATATGTAAAACTACCTAAACACATTTGAATGTGTCTCCTTAGAACCCTTTCGTGGAATTTGAAACTCTGTCCTAGTATTTAGGCTCAATACTGTAGAACAATAGGTGTTGAATAGTAATTGTAGTTTTAAGAGAAATCTCAGCGGGTTATTTATTTTTTAATTTATTGACTTTGTAGCATGTTTGAATCATAGAAGCATCACATTGTTGAAATCATGGGATGGGTATAATATTAATATATTTATGTAGTAGGTAAGAAAGATAAAATTAAGACAATTTACTAGACAATGCATGGTCATTGTCTGAAGATAAATTCTGATAATGTAGCAGCAGTTGTGCTGTTAAGACTATCATTTTAAACTGTAAGATCAACATTTTATGAGGTGGGTATATAAACATTGTGATATATGTATATAAGTTTTACCTTTTATGACTTGTTATAAAATAATTAAGAGCTGTTTTAAAACTGATTTCAATTGTCTTATTTTTAAATATAAGACAAAAAGTTAAGTGTTGGTGCTGCTATCAGCTAAAATTAAAAAAAAGTTTCAAAAAATAAATGTTTTGTTTTGATTCAAAATTCTTCAAAATTGCCAAAATCTGAATACCTAGGTCGCTGGCGACTTTAATGTATAATTGTTAACAAGATTCATTATTTCATATACGTTCCTAAGATGTTATTAAATTATTTTAAAATATGATGTCTATTTTTGTAAACCTTTTAAATGGAAAATAAACAATATATTTTGTCTAACTATTTCTCATTTCTGTTTTCAATGTCTTTACTAACTTACACTTTTCGAATACCATAAATAACTATCGAACTTTCAACTGGTTCAATGGTGCTGGAGGTTGTGGGCAAACTAACACAGATATTATTTTTAAATACACAATCAAACTCGTGATTTTTAGTAGGTACATATTCGTCTTATCATATCTATCAATGTAGGTGAAGTAAAAAAAATATTTTTATTCTAGATTCATACCTAGCTTCAACCTGCAACTCCTTACAATTAGTTTCCTGTTAGTGTTTAAGATGATAACATCCTCCTTTTTTTTCGGTTAAAAAAGACCTAACTTTCAGCTAGTAATTCCGACAAACATTTAAACTTTCACATAATATTAGTAGGTAGGTAACTTAGGTTAAGACCTTAATTTTACAATTAATGGTAAATTGACTCCATTACCTACGATAGTTTATATCTGTGATAGTTTGAGATATCACCATACTTAAAGTAAGTACCATAATATATATAATTGTAGGTCTTTGCCACACTTATAGGTAACTTTATAGGCGTGTAGTATAAGTAAGTATACCTAAGTGAGACCTAACCAACTTATTTTGCTGCAGCTACATATAACAGCAACACTGCACGCATTCTATTCTTTGATTACCCTTCGGCATGAAAGCATGCGCGCACGCAAATATGCATTTCGCAACTATTAACATGTGTGACATTGTAGATTGTACTACGACTAGGGTTTAAAACAGTGGTGTTTTCATCAGATATATAAATAATGCTGGACAATCCATTAATATATATATATATATAATTTAAATGCATTCTTAAAAACTAATAGATTGTTTTGTAAAAGTACGTTACGTAAATTAGATGATATATAATTCTGATTATACTTTGGGCATGCGATAACTTAAATTACCAGCTAATGACAGCGCCACTGTGTTTCTGTACGCTTGTAATAAACAATTCAAGCAACTTGTTGAAAGCGCTGAATGCGATTACTTTCAAAGTTGCGTCTTTATATTACGTCCACTTCACTAGGCTTCACAACTTTCACAATTTTATAAACAAACCTTGGTCTGCCTACCATCCTATTATATTGCCCTCAAACAAATTTCATATGTTGTACCTTTTATTGTAACAACTAATTTTAACCATATGAGTGCAATAAATGAACTGAGTATTGAGTACTATTCCAGGCCCTGGTTCTAGCATCTATAGATGATTGGCGAAGACCACTGGATAAAGTATCTACCACCCAATCAGCTACTCTCGCTGCAACCGGCTTCATATGGACGAGATACTGCCTGGTTATTACACCAATAAACTACGCATTATCACTGTGTAATTTTGCTTTAGGTTTAGCGAATGGAGTCCAGTGCTTTAGGGCTTATCGCTTCCAAAGAGCTATGCTTAAATAATCGTAAGATCTGCCCGTAGGTTTCCGTGTTTTTTTTTACTCGTATCTTCAGTCGTTGAAATATAGCTCAATTTTGACGTGGATGTATTAGATCGATGGCAGTAAATATGTAATTTAATTGAGAAAAAAATGCGAACGACTTAAAATAGATACGGTTTTAAATAACACTGGAGACTAATGTGCTTTTTTGTATGAACTTATTTCATAAACACTTGTTTCTTGAAATATGTTTGTAAAAAGTACATTATATACCTAAAAATGTAAAATAATAACTAAAACAATATCACGTAAGTTTAAAGCAAAATGTTGTAGTCTCAAAAATGTTACTTTATTTGTGCCATATAAATGATTTTGACTACTCAAAATATGCTAGTCCAAAATCTTGCCAAATTCCAAAGATATAATGGAAGCCATATTAATTTTATTTACTGTAAATTATGTACCTTTCCTGATAAGTACAAATACTAAGGTGTATTTTAACGCCTTTGAAATAGAACAAGTATATGACTTGTCAAACCAAAAAAATATTTTTTATAAAATATTTATCTGAAAATCGAATATATTGAAGTAATTGTAACATTACACTATAGAAATATAATGTTAAAATGATACTGATTAATAATCGAATTTATGTAAACTATCGAATTTATATGAACCTGAAATATTGTATAATTTATATAGATATATAAGATCAAAAAGCCACTATATAAGAAAATAGTAGAACTAACGTTTTAGTAGATTTACTAACATAACAATAATCAGTAGTTTAGATGCATGTTTGTTTGATGTAGTTTGTTTTTGCTAATTAATAAATTGTACCAAACTGTTGCACATTTTATACTATATACAGCTTCTATCTATATAACTGACTATGGCTATCTTTATTTTCTGTATTTTAATGCACATTAGTTGTAGTATCAAATGGATCTATAGATGGAGCTTTAAGCTACAGGGTCAAGCACAATTACAGGATCAAGTTAAAACTGAATGGAAACACAAGAAAAACTTAATTTTAACTGAATTTATTGAATACTGTTTTAAATGAACATACAAAAGAGAAATTGATGACATTTTTGATATTGACTGATAGCTTGATCAGAAAACCTTAGCACTCCTAGCGCCATCTAGTGGCAACAAAAACATGAGTGCAGAAAGCCTTTCTTATTGACATTTCAATTTTTTTTTCATAGCAGACTTTTAAGAATTCAAATAAAAGTATAACTTACACAAATTATTCTTCAACCATCTTCAACAGCCGATCTATACTAATCGGCGCGAAATTCCTTCCCGCGTCATCGGAATACATAATAACATTTCTTATAACATAGCACTGCTTATCACCTATCTTGTAAATAGGTCTTCCTTCCCTATTCTTGCCGACTAAAGGTACAAAGGTAATTCCATTTTCCACGCATCTAGATTCAAGAAGTTCTGAGAAGGACTTTTGTTGGGTGGCAGAGGCTAATGCGTCCGCGATTCTAGAAGTTTCTTTATGGTCGACGGGGGTGAAGCGAGGGGGCGGGGGGGCTTCAACTGTGTCGATGTCGGTGCTTCGGTTCATCATGTCGAGAGCTTTGCGGAACGAGTCGCGGACTGCTGGCTCTTTGAGAACTTCTTCGGGGAACATTTTCTGTAAATTATATACAAAGATGATATGTAAAGTAAGTATGTAAAAATGGAACTGGTTCCGAATATTACTAACTACCAAACTAAATTTGTGGGGGATAGAAATAGTCTTAAGCTAAATAGTGTTGCAAAACTAAAATATGAAGTAGGATTCAAGAAGATTGCCTATCATTGATCCGTCAGGTAATACATACTGAACTAAATATCAAGTAGGATTCGTTCGGCAAACTTCGCGATTAACACAATATGCTCACGAAGTTGGCCGATCGAACACAATAATTCACGAACACTCAAGCTTCGGCGCGGCCGAAACCGAAATCGGTCACTATCACAGACGTGAAAGAAAACTGGACCGAGGTAAATTCAGAACACAAAGCTACTTGTACCTACTTAAAATTAATGTGTATATGTGTGTTTTTAAATACCTTAAATTCTGTGTAAGAGTTGAGAACAGTAGCGTGCGGTGGGTTAGCATTGAGCCAGGCCGCTAAGGCCGCGAGCCAACGCGGCAGTAAAGCGCGACTTGCTATCGCCGCGACGGTTGGCGCTCCCAACAGATCCAACCAGTCGACGCACCACAGCCACGCCGCTGTAACAAACGTACATAATTTTTTGAAGTGAAAACTTTAGCGGCGCTGGGTGGGTAAAAACTTTCAAACTCGCGTCAGGGTCACGTGATGCTGATCGAAAAAGCGTAAGATCGAGGGGAAGGGAGAGGAACTAGTATCTCCCACTCTTTCTACCGTGCCTGAGTGTGCTGCTCTGTTTAGGCGGCACAGGGCGAAAAATAAAAAATAAAAAATAATAAAAACATAAACATTGTATTCTACCTCATAAATGATAGTACTTTTATACTTATAATTAAACACAACGTTAATATTGAAGTTTTCACTTCTGCCGGCACTCCCGGAGTGCTACCTTTTTTTTTATTGTGCCAATACAAAGGAAAATATTGCAAGAAAACCAGTCAGTACGCTAAAAGTCCACAGCACTGAAGGCAAGCAGGCTATTTTATCAACATAGAGCAAGGTGGAGTCCTCAATACCCTTACAATATTTATTTAATAGTACAAAATAATACCTAATATTTACTACTGTTAAGAGAGCGACAACACTGCAATAAGAATCATTTCTTTGTATTCTTGGTACAATCAAGACAATACTATTTTTTTTTTTTGCTGCCCAACAAGATGTAAGCAGTGCTCCAGTTTGGGCACTATATGGTGACGTGTTCAAGCAGTGGTATAAATGTTGTATACTTACTGTTCTGCTGTCCGACAAGATGTATCTGCGAGTGATGCAGACAGTGCTCCAGTTTGGGCACTATAATGATGATGATACGATTCTAAAAGATCCTTGTGATTTTATAGAATAAAGAAATTTTGATTGATTGTGCTCGAGCAAAGGTATATAATATTGTTTATACTAACTGTTCTGCTGTCAAATAAGCAGTGGCGGTAGCTTCATACAAGCCGAAAAGCCGGGCTTGCCTTACTTCAAAGACTAGTAGGATGCTACGCATCTCTACTTCAAATTCCAAACCTACTGAAAACATCGACTGCCATACTAACGTATTTTTAAATTTTCGCGCGCCAATTCTTTCACTTCATTACTGTTTATGTACTTAGCTAGTTAAGGATATCGAACGCGCCGAAATCCTACTAAATAAAATAGCAACGTGAACCGCGTAGCGCGCGCGCGGGCTCATGCATCTTGCTCGCACTCGTGGGCTTGCAACGGGGCTTCGCGGGCGCATATGTCTGTTTCGTTCTAACCTATGCAAAAGTGCTATGAGTTACTTATCTACCTCTGTATATATTTGTATAGCAATTTGGTCAATTTGTATGGAGCGCTAAGCCCGGCTTTCAATATGAAGTTTGTCACAAACTAGGGTCACGCACGAAGTTCAGTTCGTACTAGAAAACTCTTTGTTTACATTTTGTCATTTTTGTCTTTGATAGATACGTTTTGGATTTTCATTGTAACATTTCTAACTTTCGTGATTTGTGTGAGATATTGAGTTTAAAATGAGTGCAGATATAGATCATATTGTTTCTTGTGAGGATGTGAAAGTTCTAATAATCGAGAAAATGGTGAAATATTTGTATTTCACTGAGAATAACCAAACTTACACCGGAATTGTAACTAAATATCACGAACAAGTTTTTGAAGAGTTAATAAATTAGTGTAGGTACTAATTGGCTAGGATGGATTGGTGGTTGTATTAAGTCCAATAATAAAATTCGATTACCTAACTTTCAGTCCAGTAAAAAAAGTCAGTACCTACCTACATGCTCCTTCAGAATACCTATCTGTTAAAACTCGCCGACGGTAATTACCTACTGAAGAGGAGAATTTTAAGGGATTTATTTATGAATGTAAAATCTAATCATAGACATGAAACGTATGTCGGGCTTGCCCTATTCTCATGCACTAGGCACGCCACTGCAAATAAGATGTATCTGCGAGTGATGCAAGCAATGCTCCAGTCTTCTTCTTCTTTGTGTCGACAGTTCCTTGAGGGCACTATATGGTAATGTATTCATGCAGTGGTATATATTTTGTATACTAACTGTTCTGCTGTCCAACAAGATGTATCTGCGAGTGATGCAAGCAGTGCTCCAGTTTGGGCACTATATGGTGGTGCAGCAGTGCAGTGAGCGCGCCGCGCCACGCGTCACGCCACGCCGCCAGCACGCCGCGCGCCGAGCCGTCCGCCGGGTGCCACGCCGCCAGCGCAGACGCCAGCCGCGACCGGATCAGCGGGTACACGCTAGTCGCTAGCGCTGAACCTGACACAAAAACATTTTATTCAACATCATCCACAGCCTGGCATGACCCAACCTGGGACCACTGAGTTTGTCGTGTCGAGTGTGACGTTCTTACTGATATTATAAAATGGATGGATGTATGTTACAAAAAAACTATTAGATGGATTATAATGAAACTTTAAAATAACGTAGCTTATACGAAGTTACGAATTTGGTGCCCAGATAAGATAATCAATTATTAATTCTTAATTAATTTAATATTCTTTTTTCGATAAGTTAAAGTCCAAGGGAAACACAAAATATTTTAAGTTATCAAGGGTAGGTAGAGGTTTTGGGCTCTGATTGTAAGCGAACACATTATTTTTTGATGTTAGAGGTTTTTAAGTTATCGAGGTTCTACTGAATTTGATACCCGTAAGCGGTCTTATTCGTTACAAGATGTAAACTGAAACGCTTCGTCTCACAATACTCACCCGCGACATCATGCCAAGGCAGCACCCAGCAGTGGACTGGCTGCGTGTCGTGCGTGGGGTCCCACGTGCGCACGGCGGCGAGCACGCGCGGCGCCACGCAACGAGAGATCACCTCCGTGCTCACCCACGCCGGGCACGCCGCGCTCCATGCCCGCACGGCACGGAGCATCGGCTCGGGCACCCGGGGATTCCATACTCTGTACACACACATTAATATATTAACCGTTTCAGTGCGGGAGTCTCTTGGACAAACTTTAACGCCTGGCGGCGAACAAATATTTCGTGGCACCACAGTGGTGCCTAACGCCAGGGACTTTGATGACACCACTGTGGTGTCCTCCGCCAGGAAGTGTAACTTATCGCTTTTTTGCCTGTTTTCACGTGCTGAAAGTTTAGTCGCCACCCAAAACCGAACGTAAATTGTTTAACTTTTCGATTAGCGTGTATAAAAGTAACTATCTACATGTATTAACGGAAATAGAAGGTAAATCCCTTATTTCTATCAGAGGTTGTAAACATTTTTGTAGTTTTTTGATGGATCGATTGATTTAACGTTACTGTAGAATGAAATATGAACATTCGAGACATGCAGAGCGCTATGAGTCTTTTCTAGTGTTTTGTTGGGAATTAAAATTCATGATAAGTTTTTAATAGAATATTCTACTGGCTTACTAGTAACGTAATGTACTATTATAGTAATACAACTATAGTAATTAGATATTTGGCTTTTGTTTATGGTAGATATTTAATATTATACAATAATATATTGTTTTGATTTAGAATTACGTAAATTAAAAAAAATGGTTGTCTGTAAAGTCGGTTTACTGACGATAGTTGAACGTAACAACGTCAACGAACGGGATTGTAAGCGGTTCTGAAAAATAAATAGTCGTTCGAAACAATTTAAATATTTTTTAAAAAAATAAAAATACAACAAAATACTTGAATAAAATTTATTGTTTAAATTTCTATTCATTGTTAAAATTTAAATTTTGATTTTATTATTTTAATAATATAATTAAATATTTTCAATTAGTTAAGTTAATTATTTTGATTTATTTTATTTTATTACAACGAACGCAAAGGCCAATTGTGCTTCTTTGTCGCTCGTTCCGCGCTCTCGCTTGCACTTCATGAAACGCCTCAGAACGCCTCATGAGTCATGTTTTTTCGTGCGTGCAGCCGGCTCTATCGAATTATAAGACGTTGTCACGTCAAAAAAATTATATTCCAGAATGAGTTTGGGGAAGAAACCTATTTCGAACAAAATTCCCGTCTGAGAACCTAAGAAAATGAGGATGAAAAGAAACGTATGAAAAACGATCCAAAAAAAAACTACGAAGGGTTGTGCAACGTGCACAGAAATAATAACCAAAGATATTTCAATGTCCACTGAAAAGACTAGTAGAATAGTAGAAGATGAAGAACAGCCTTAGATATTCATGGCATTAATATTTTGGGCAATTTGTATCTAACGAATTACATTTCATATAATTTCTTTATGGAAAAGGTTGAGAATCCCTGAAGTGTGTGAAATCACGTGATTTCCTGAAACTGACACTGTAGGGAGTATCTGTGTGACAAATAAAGACTCTTTTGTTTACGGAAAGTTTTTGAAAAACGTCAATTTATTCGATTTTTACGGGTTTCAAATTTGGCACCACTGTGGTGCCACCCGCCAGACGCAAAGGATAATCCATGGCACCACTGTGGTGCCACCCGCACGGAAACGGTTAAACACTTAAATAACATAAATATGGACTATCGGTCTATCTTATAAAAAGTTGCGCAGACTTGATGTCTTCTGCAAAGGTCTCCCCCAAAGTCTTCCACTTATCCCGGTAGTTGGCGACATTCCACCAATTATACACCGGTCTATCTTATAAAAAGTTTAATACTCAATATTTATATAAAAAGTTATTTATGTATTTATTTATTTAAACAATTAACACATAACATTAGTGCTAGGATGACTTCATGCTAGGAAAACAAATCTATATGGGAGCTAGATTGCTGATAGAACACTTGAATACATTTTTTTGTAATTACAGACTTAGTAACATACATTTACTTCACACGAACATTTGCTCAATGGGGATCGAACCCGCGACCCACAGCATGGAAGACGGAGCTCCTACCAACTGACGAAATTGCTTGTACTCACTCTGACGCGGTAGTAAGATGAGGTACAAAATGTTGCCACAATAGACTTGTGTAAGCTTCCTCTGTCAGCAAAGGTCTCCATTTGAGGAAGGTGGGGATTGGGTCTTCGGGGGCTTCCAATGGCTGCCAGGTCGCCAGCAGGGCACTCAGTAGAGGACTGACAATGTTGCCAGCAATGGAGCCTAGACCAAACATTTCATACTCCATGGGATATGTTTCCTGAAATTATATGTAAGTAAAATAACTACCTAAATGTTCATGTTATGCATTTTACTTATTTCTGTGACTGAACAAAAGTCACAGAACTGTAACAATGAAGTTTAAAAATGGATATGGGTGTTTATTGTACTGGACAAATAATTTATTTTGAGCTGACTGCTTAAATGTTGATTAATCTTAAGTTAACTGATTAAATCTCTATTAATTTGGAGCTTACCGATTAAATGTCGATTAAGTTATTAAATATGATTATTTTTGTCACAGTTGCTTAAACTACTTAATAAACTACCTGTAACTCTGCGAGTACTTCATAGGCCGCTTCTAAGGACAGATCAGAACGATCCAGGGCCTCGACTCGATGCAGGATAGCCTGCACTTTAGCGATAATGTCGTCCTGTTCGCGAAGGCCTAACTCGCACTCTTGCAGATCTCGCTCTAACACCACCATCTCATCTTCTGCTGCGTTTAATTCTCGAGCATTCTGGATTATGTCCTGGAGAAAATGTTTCGTAAATTAATAAATATAAATATTCATGGATTTTAATTAGTCGGACAAGAA
Organism: Ecliptopera silaceata; assembly: GCA_932527185.1. NCBI lineage: Eukaryota > Metazoa > Arthropoda > Insecta > Lepidoptera > Geometridae > Ecliptopera > Ecliptopera silaceata. The sequence continues at coordinate 3,230,130 of OW052210.1, forward strand.
AGTGTTGGAGAGTTGAGCTAAACATGTTTGAGATAGATTGAATTTATGAATGAAAGAGATTGGTGAGACACTATCAAGAACGAAATAAGTGGGAGTGTTTCGGAGAGGCTTTTGCTCAGCAGTGGGACGACTTAGGTTGAACAATAAATAATTGACATCTCACACACCACGCTCTAGCAATCTAGTTCAAGCTTTGCTGAGTTTGAAACTATGCTCTGGACCAGAGATTACTAATTCAGCCAAGAAGCTAGTCCCAGATCCTAGCGGTTTTCTGTATGATTCATATTAAATATTCATAGTGGTTGGTGGACGAAAGCGGAAAATGGAAGGCCCAACTTTGGGACGAGATAGGGTTAGAAAAAAAGTAAGTACTCCAGTTTACCTGTTCACAGCATTCGACCATAAGCGTCAAGTTATGTACAAGTTCAGGCGCGGCGAAGTGGTCGCACTTGCGTCGCGGTTCATGCTCGAACCGAGGCGCGGCGGCTCTCAGCGCGTGATAGCCGCTCAGAACACGCTTCTCCTTGCCCGTCATGTCTATCACGGGCACGCGTGATAGCTCGCTACTGTAATTAGAAATTATTAAAATATAGTAAATAAGTAATAAATAAATAAATAAATAAATAATGCTGGACAATCCACACAACATCATCTAGCCCCAAGCTAAGCAGAGCTTGTGTTATGGGTACTAGAAAACTGACAAACTTAATGCAATACATTACATAGATAGATATTTTTTATTATACATATAATACCCAGAAGACCCGGAACAAATATTTGCAAAACATACAAACATTTATCCCAAGGCGGGAATCGAACCCGCAACCTTCCGCGTAGCAGGCGGACCATCGCCCACCGCGCCACTTCGGTCGTCTAGTCGTATAGTGTTTAATATGAATTAATTATAATTTATTAGACTGTAGCTAACTGTGACTTAATGTCTATCACGGGCACGCGTGATAACTCGCTACTGTAATGAGAAATTATTAACGTATAGTGTTGAAGGAATTAATTTATAAGTCGGTAGCTATGTAAGTGACTTCATTATAGTTTTAATTGTAGTTATCATTAAAATTAATTTAAAAATATGTTAATGATAACAATAAATGTACTTACTTAATAATAAATACAAAAAAATTAACTTGAACTTTAATTATTTGTATCAAATACTGTTTTTTTATGATTATTCATTGTTTACTTGTGTAGCTTAAGTAAATATGTGCTCTAATAATTGCTATTCTATTTTTTTTATAAACAAATTAACTATGTTTATTTCTTTAGAAACTGATGTCCCTGTCACCTTAATCTACATTCAGATTATTATAGTTCAGTTGAATTCAAATAATATTACAGAGTGAATAAATTATCACATTATTCTAGATTTGTTTATTTTTTGGCCAATTAATACTTGTACTCAATGAACATGAATACATAGTTCAATTTTAGACTTTACAAGCCTTCAAATAAAGTCCTTAATACCTGGCCAAAGTATGCATCGTGGGTTTACCCTCTTGTATGACATCTGCTGAGTCTCGGTAGAAGTAGCGCCCTTTGTGAGATTTCTTCCAGTTGTAAGACTTTTCTGATGCCCCTTTTTCCTGTTCTTCTTTCTCTTTGAGGCGTTTCTCCTCTTCTTTTTTTGCTTTTAGCTGGAAGAGATTTCAAATTTATTGATAAATAAATTATACCATCCGACGTCGCACAAAGGTTGTGGACGTAGGTACGCGAATAGCAAAGCTGAAGTGGAGATGGGCGGGACACTTAGCAAGAAGAGACGATGGAAGGTGGACAAAGGCGATTACGGAATGGTGGCCAAGGGATGCTCGTAGACCAAGAGGCAGACCACCAGCCCGATGGTCCAAACACATTATGGAGCGAGCCGGGAATCAGTGGATGAGAGTCGCAAGGGACCGAAGGGAATGGCATAATAAAGAGGAGGCCTATACTCAGCAGTGGGTGCCAACAGGCTGAAATGATGAATGATGAAATTATACCAAACATCTTTGCCCTCCATTCCAAAATCATGATTAACTAAAAACTTGTGAACTAATTTTCGTTTACGGAGACGTTTCACTTAGACAAAGGCAATATATGCTTATTGAGGGTGTAAATGGCGCTATATAGTTTTTTCTGTTAATTTATGATAAATCTAATCGATGACGGCTTAGTACTGAGCTGTATTATCATCATAAAAACCTTGGTAAGATACAAAAAAACTCTCAGATCAGTATTTTTAAACTTTAAGTTGTCTCTCTCTTTACTTACAGCTGCTTTCTCAGGTCCATAAGCTCCGATAGCCCCTCTTCCTCTCCTGACGGTGGCTTCTACAGGAGCTGATATACCCTGAAGGTCCTTACCCAGACCCATGCCAGGTTTGTAGCCCATCTGTAAATACCATTGAAATATTATAGTATTTTGTTAGTACATTAATAATTGGCATTGAATACCTCTTCTTTTACAGGTATCCTGAGTAGGTACCAGATATCAAGAAATTTGAGAGGTTTTCCATGCTTTATTTTAAAGTATTTGTTATTTTGTTGGTTCTATTGTTTTGTTTTTCTCCTTGAAAAGAATTTATGTGCCTATCTAGGCCTACCTGTATACTTTTTATATCTACCATACACATCAAGCAACTTAACTGAGTACCTTGCTGGTATGCCTCTCTGCTCCTTAGCCCACATCTAGTCATTACACATTGACATCACAACATGGAGTCCGCAGTAAAGTCACATAGGTTGTATTGTACTATTTATTACCGTTTACTTATTTATCTGCCGTGTGTACTTTGGGGGCAAATAAACACTTATCTATTTAAAACTAATTAATAACTTGCCTGCAAAAGTAATTTAGCTCCAATACCCTTAGTATGCTTCTCCCAGTTCCCCACACTGCCGCCTAGGTTGGCCTGTCTCATGCCCTGTCCCTTTCTCCTGATGCCTGCTGTCTCTGTCTCGGCCGGCAAGCTTGGCTCTTCATCATCAGAACTGTCAGGGGCAAACTTCGGACGAGAGGTGGAGGCCTCTGTTGATTCTAATTCTGTAAGATATTAGAAGTTTCATCAAAGGTATGTTTTTATGAGAAAGAACACCTACAACACACATAAAGATAAAGATATTTATTGTTTATGAAACTAGGTATGTACACAATTGATCTTAAAATAAATAAGTATCTCTAGTTCAGCCTATAAACATATTGAAATAAAAATAATATTTAAAAAAAACGAAAGAAAATAAAACATAATAGGTAATCAACTAGAAACATTAATTAGGTAGGTAGGTACATGCTTTTACATATTAATAACTTAACCTTATAAATCAGTTCACAATGTCAAATTTTAAGATAATTTGTCAGTCAAAAATTCGTCAACAGTATAGTAAGCCTTATCGGTCAATAATTTGGTTGCTCATAGTCTGAGGGCTGATTGCACATAAAAACACAAAAAAAAGAACAAGCAGATGAAAGAGTTTGCTGGAAGAGAACTCTTTTTAGGGTTAAGCTTGCCTCTGTACAATTTATTTAAATTTAATTTTGTGTATTACTTTGTGTACATTAAAGAATAAGAATGGCCCTACATAATATAAAATAAGTTCTGGAATAAAAAACTAAGTAGATCATGTTATTTAGAAATTCTTAAATTGATTTACATTTTCCTAAGTGTTAAGTAGGTTTCTATTAATTTCTTTTGAGTGATGTTCAAGTCTTTGTAATAAAAGTAGGATATTATTTTGTTTATACCTTTCTTGTCTTCTTTCTTCTTGCCTGCCTGCTGCACTCCACCCGTGACAAAGCCGATAGGCGCTGAGTAGTCTTTGGGCTTCCGAGTTCTTTTTCGGATGTTATCCTCATTGTCTTCTTCATCACTGTCTTTGGCCCACATGCCTGAAACATGACATTGTTTTTATAGAAGTTTGAAATAATGTTTTAAAATGGGCAAATTTGTAGCTTTTTTGTGAATTCCATTGTAGAATTGAGCTAATTAGCTATTGAATGATATAAGTAATAAAACTTTTTTTAAAGTTGAAAACAATTAAACAGTTAGACTTGACTACTTGATTTATGGCTTTGAAACATGTTGCCATGAAATAAATCTGACCCAAGAGCCTTCTGTATGTCCTCAGTAATTCTAATATGTTACAAGAATAGAAGAATTACCATAAATTTGATGTTCCTTCTTGTTTTTTCCTCTGGGCCTATTGAAGTTGAATTCATTGTCCAAATCATGATCGGTGATCTCAAAACGGATAACCTCGTCGTCAGACATTATTTAAATACAGCTGTAGTTCCTGTTTAGCTAGAGTAATAGATTAGCTCCACATAGTGTTGATCATCACAGAACAAAACTATGTTCCAGCGGTTTTTACAGGAGCAGGATTTCAAACATATACCTACACAACAACTTTACACACCCAGGCACGGAATGTAAAAATATGGTCAGGAGTTGATTACTGAAATTGTATTACAGAACTGAACACTGTAATATGATATGAGTTAATTAAAAACAATAAAGACGACAGGATGCCACATTATCATTATGTTCCTTGACAATATCACAATAAATATGCCGTAATTTTATATTTATCAACTGAAGCAAGTCGAAGAAGCAAGCAAATTTTTTTATGTGTCGTCAATCTAATTGCCACTGTCATGTTAATTTACTAAGTCATTGTCATTTTCACTTTGATGGAAAGTAATGTGTGTGCAACAGCAAGATACAAAAAAAAAGCAAAAGCAAGTTACTCAAGGAAAGGAAGGCTTATGAAGGTGATCTCACCCAAGATTCAATAGTATTTTTTAGTTTTTCTTTTCCGTGTTATAATTTTTTGAGTTAAACTATCGTTTATAAAAGTGCGGTGACCTGGTTTATAGTTCAAGTGTTGCAACCGAGCCACCTTGAAGTGGCTGGTGACATTATATTGTGCTCTCCAATACTGCGTATCATGTAATCCTTGTGGTTTATTTTGCGGGCTCCCGTATCTATTTTGGACTCGAGATTCCATAATATCGTCCGTCGGTACGTATATCATACTCATCTGTGGATATTTTTGTTTTTAAAGAAATTTACACAAAATAAACGAGACTTAGGAGCCCTGAAGAATCTAATGTCAAGGTTTACGATTATACATAATATATGTAAGTACTTCGCTGTGTGATATTGATACCCACGTCGTTCCGTAGGTGCACTCGCCACCCTTCCTAGGTTTCAAGTTACAGTCTACCAACTAGGTAGTACCTTATATGATACCTATCAATGTAAATATAACATTATTTTTTATCAGCAAGGAAAGGCTTCCTGATAGTGTGTTTCCGACTTTCAAACCTCTTGTACTTAATTGTAATGTGAATTGGTGAATTTTACTTTAAATAATTTACTAGTAGATAACATTTGCAGATCAGGTCCATACCGATAAACAATAAATCAATGTAAGATTTTAAATTCTTTGTAACTCTTTTATTTTTCTACACACGTTAAAATGTCTTGATTATCTAAAAATAAAAAAACCTGTTTTAACTAGGTATGTGCTAATGGCATTGCATAAATTTACTTAATAGCTATTAAATTTCGTAACACTGAATATATTTTCCTAATACATGTCATGTAATTATACCTATTTATTATCATTATACTATATAGTTATTTATATAAAACTGTATTCTCATTCTACAACTTTGTTAGCATTGCATTCAATTGCTGTACATTTTTTGGTTACATGTTTAATAGTTTTTGTGTTAATCCAGCCTTTCTTATGGTGTCGATGCTACCACTGTTTTATATATGTTTACATAGCATTTATAATATTAGTAGAATCTTGCATTCCAAAATTTCTAGTTACAATATAATTAAGAACTAAAAAAATATATACCTATTTTTAATTGTAATAATTATAAAATTCTGAAAATTAGCTATTCTATTCCGAGTGCAGTATCCTCAATTTTGTCCTGTTCATATGAGGCTAGTCATCTTTTAAACAATATATTAAACAGTTATTGGAAGGTTAATATTATTCCAAATACAGATAAAACTCATTACTTACTTACTGTTATCTATAAATTATTAAAGAATGTAATAATATAGTGTTGATCACTAGCAGAGGCCTACTGTGGTATTGTTATATATATTCCCACACTTCCATCAATTATTTATTACTCGCGGGAAAGTAAGAGTTGGTTTTTTACAAAACAAAAATACTTGTACAGTTTCTTTGATATCAATGATTAATGGCCGGTTTCTCGAACGATGATCAACGAAAAAATCAAATAATTACTATGTGTCAAGCTCAGATCAATCGTGATTTGGGTTTCCAGAAACCGGCCGTAAGAGAGCTTTTAACATTTTTAGACAAAACTTTAGATAGTTACTAAGTAGTTTGTTCTTGTTAAAAAAGTAAAAATATAGACACATAAAAACTTTATTGTACACTTAAAATAAACATTGAATATTGTAAAAAAACATAAAACTTAAGCACAAGAAACAGCCATATCTCTAAGAGCGATCTCTTCTAGAGAAGAAGACATTTCAAACCCCTGTATTAAAGCTGGCACATATCTCTTTCACTCTACTACAAATTCTTCACTTTTCACTCACACTAATACAGTCAACGTAAACTGATCAGCAATGTATTGTTCCAGATGACATCACCGTAAGCAGCCACAATGTGGCTCAAGAATACATCTCTCTCGCTCGCGCGGCAGTTGTCTCGCTCACTCGACCCGAGACACGACTACGAGCCTCAAGCGTGCTACAGCTCATTTTGCAAGCATTGGCAACAAGCTTATGAAATCATCGCCAAGTCACATGTGAGAATTTACACCTTCTTTTACTACAGAGTTGGGAAAGTTATAGCTCATATAAGTTTGCTAAGATTTTGAAATAGTTTATTTATTTAGGACAACCAACAAAGAAATCATTTGAGAATTAAAAACTAAAGTAAGAGGGCTTATTGCTACGTGTTTCTTCAATTATGGGATGCCATGCCATACGTTAAAATCGAGACCCAATTAGACAAAAAATATATACAAGCAAAATGGTTCAACTAGTGATTATGCATGGACATTTCACACAATGCCATCTACTCTAAAACTATCCAAGCCTGTAGTACAGTACTTATTTTGTACTCTGTATAATCGTATTTCTTGTGTACTTTGTAAATATAATAAGATATTATACCTTTATTAAATGTATAATTCACTGAGTCCTTATCAAAGAAGCAATCATCATATGCAGCCCGTATTAGCCCACAGCTGGGTATAAATAATAAACCTCTCCCAAACGCCACTTTTTTCTGTTGCCTCTAACAATAATAATGAAAAATTACGGATTTTTCAAACATCACGTAGTTCCAAACTAAGCAAACCTTTTATCATCATCAACCTACATCAGTCCACTGCTGGCTTAGTCCCTCCCAAGACGCGCCACTGAGCCCGGTCTTTGGCTCTTCCATCTCATCCAGTTTTTGCCAGCTAGCCTCCGCAGATCTTCGCGTGTCTTACACTACGCTTTCCTAAACGCGGTCTCCACTCCAGAGGGCTCAGTCCGAGGTTGCATTTTAAAACTCCCTACTCTCGAGCCGAGAGTCGTCGGCTCTCGGCTCGAGAGTAGGGAGTTTTAAAATACAACCTCGGACTAAGCCCTCAGTATCCGTTTGCTCCAACGATTGTCGCAAACCTTTTATATGAGTTATATTATTATTCTAGCCAGGACATCTACACGATGATGTCCTAGGAGTGGTGAATCATCTAGAACAGTTGACCACACTTCTGTCTCTTGAAGCGCGGGCGAGAGAGTTCCATTCGGCGACCAGCCCTGCAGAATGTCTCGAGTACTTGCTGAGCGAAAACTTGCTGGACAAGCTGTATGAATGGGCGATTTTGACTGGAAAGTAAGTACCTACTAGTGTCTGGAAGAGATCGCTTAAAGCGATAAGACTGCCCATTGTACCTTAGTATGATAAAATATAAATATATAAATTCTTTATTTCCCAAAACATAGTTAAACAAAAAATATGAATACAAATAAAATTTACAATAATTGTCAGGCACTCAAATCGAAGTCTAAATTGTTGTTTACTCTCTGTTTTTTCTTTTATTAATTTGGTGTACAATAAAGTTGTCTTTCGTGCTAAAATGTATACCACGAGTATTTTTTTTTAAAGTTGCTTCTAAAGTTGTTCAAATTATCTAGATTTGAGCATATTACGACAAATTTATTGTAAAAAATCCATTCATGTAGTAATGTATGTAGGTATTTGAAAAGTTTGTGAGAAATACTAACTTATCAAATACCTACACTGCCGTTCAGAAGTCACTGTTACGACCCAGAATAGGTATTTGTCTGCGTTCCAGTTTCCATAATGAATCACTAGCTATTTGATTATAATAATTAAATACATAATTAACACGCAAGTTATGCTAATTGATTAAGCATGCGAAAAGAAATTGGTTTTGCTTAGATACAAATGTTACGTAAACTTTTACGTTTAAAATATAATATGCAAGACTTTCACAGCAATTAAATTGATTATAATCTTTAACGTATTTATTCCACTAAGATTGCAGACCAATTAATAACTTTTCATTTTATTTTATGCGTATTGTACTCGGATTCCAAGGTTTTTTTACTACTACTACGGCATAGACGACCAAAGATAAGTACCTAATACTGTTATTTTTTAAGGTATGAGTAAGTTTTTGACGTGACAACGTCTTATAATTCGATAGAGCTGGCTGCACGCACGAAAAAACATGACTCATGAGGCGTTCCATGTAAGGCTTGAAGTGCAAGCGAGAGCGCGGAACGAGCGACAAAGAAGCACAATCGGCCTTTGCGTTCGTTGTCACGTTCAACTATCGTCAGTAAATCGACTTTACAGACAACCATTTTTTACTTATATTTCAGTTTCTGAATACATACAGGGTGTAACAAAATCGTAAAACCTTAAAATGAATCACGTCATTATAAACTTATTTTATAAAATCAACAGTGAGAGAAAAGTGAGACGTAAATACTCGTTACATTTTTGGCCTCAAGTAATATCATCAAGTTTAATATTGTAAGTTTCATACAATTGCGGGTACAATTGCGGTTGCGGGTTGCGGGTTCGATTCCCGCCCCGGGATAAATGTTTGTATGTTCTGCAAATATTTATTCCGGGTGTTCTGGGTATTATATGTATAATAAAAAATATCTATCTATGTAATGTATTATATTAAGTATGTCAGTCTTCTAGTACCCATAACACAAGCTCTGCTTAGCTTGGGGCTAGATGATGTTGTGTGGATTGTCCAGCATTATTTATTTATTTTATTTATTTTTTATACAATTTCAACATTATATGAAATCGAAATAAGCCTATACATTTCGATATATATTGTTATCTGTACATTATTGCATTTTAATGGGGTTTATTACTAAACCATGCTATGCACGTGCCTCCATCGCAGTTACACTCACACGCAATAGTGTACAGATAAATTGGTTTTTGTCATATGTTCAGTCACCGTCTTAACACGTTACCATTAATAAATAAATAAATAATGCTGGACAATCCACACAACATCATCTAGCCCCAAGCTAAGCATGAGCTTGAGTTATGGGTACTAGAAGACTGACATATTTAATACAATACATTACATAGATAGATATTTATAGATAGATATATTTTTATTATACATATAAACCACCCAGAACACCCGGAATAAATATTTGCAGATCGTACAAACATTTATCCCAAGGCGGGAATCGAACCCGCAACCTTCCGCGTCGCAGGCGGACCATCGCCCACCGCGCCACATCGGTCGTCGTAAAAAATGCTTGCTTGGATCTATAAATAAAGTCTGGATTTGTCGGCCAATTCATTAATGAGCTAAATATATTTGTGCAATGGTCTATATTATCTTATCTGTAGGTAAATATGAAATCCGCGGAAACAGTAGCTCAATAAACTTCATAACTTTGTAACAATATTACGTATTTTATCGTACAATTGCAAATATGCTAAAGTAATTAAGTTCAATGTACTCTGAATTTATTAAAATCTCTTATCACAAGTACGTGGTTGATAAGGCATTATTAATTTATAATAATTAAATAAATTTGCTGTATGATTGTTATGCAAATCTGATTCTTAAAGATTATGGATTTGTGTAATATTTCCCAGAGGAACTGAGCGTTTAACTTGGAAATCACTAAGGACTCATTATGAATTCACTAAGTGAGACTATTGTGAACATAATCTTGTGTTGTGTGAATTAAATTGAACCTTACAGTTTTGTATTAGAGTCTCTTTGTTTGTTTAGCTTAATGACATCAGCCTTCTGATATGCACTTTTTATTATTGTTCTTTTACTAATTGAATTATACTTCGAAATGCTTTTTTGTAAATACAAATATTGAATACCCAGACACAGAATTAATATTTATGTTCATCACACAAACATTTGCTCTGGGTGATATTTGCATACTTTTTTTACATGAGAGAAAACATAGAAACAAATTGTGACTTATTAAAAAAAAAACAACATGTTTTTTTTCTTTTTTAGATATGAAAATGCTGTACGATTGGAGCAACTCAAATTGTTTGGAAATCTCGTCAACCATTACAGTACACAGGTACATTACAATACCTTCAGCTTAGAGAATTTGTTTTAACATCCTGTATTACATATTTATAAAAATTACACCCTGTATAATCTGTTTTTATACAACCTGTATGTTTGTATTTTCAGGTGATAGCCGCCGAACCATTTCTAAGGCCTTTATTGAAACTACTAAGTAGTTTTAGAAATGAGCTGCCTCCGCCTAATTTAGAATGTAAGTACAGCCAACGTTTACAAACCAAAGCCAATCGATAAGTATGTGTTGAGTTTTAAGTTACACTGCGCGGCGTGTAACTTAAAACTCAACACATTTGTAAGAAGGATCATATGAAAAAAACGCTAGAATCCAGGTCTAGTTTCTTGCCAGTTCTAGACACTAGTCGCGACGAACTGGCGCCTAGAATCATCTAGTATGTAAGACGTTTCAAAGTGATCCTTGTGATTTTATTGAATAAATGAGTTTGAAGTTTGAAGGCGTGTTAGTTACTCTGTTAGTAGCTGCATACTGCGTACAAAGTAAGCCCGCAGTGTAACTGATACAAGACAAATGTCGCTAAATTCGTTGTTAAAATTAATGTTACAGGTCAGCTGGTAATAGTGCTGAATCAAATCTCCGTGGCTCTGATGCAAAATATGAAGTTCATTGACCTCTTCTTTCTCACCACACACGGACAAAACGGATCACATTCTGAGTAAGTTACAATAACAAGTCCTGAAAAATTATACAGATATGCAAATCTAAACTCCATTATCTTATATTTTAGGTTCATAATAGTTTGAATATTCCTAAGGTTCGCCCACTCATAACAACTGTATAGACGTGTAAATCTCAACTTTAATCAGTTGGTAACTAGGTTCATAATCCTCCGACTACTGCTAAGTTCTGCCCACTCATTATCAGGCAACTGTAGAGACAAGCAAAACTAAACTCTAATGACTTGCATTCTAGGTTCATTATCGTTCGACTATTGCTAAGTTTCGCCCACTCCTACACTACTCATACACTGATATACAGACGCCTTAGATACACGCAAAACTAAACTCTACCATCTTATATTCTAGGTTCTTAATCCTCCGACTACAGCTAAGTTCTGCCCAGTCATTATCAGACAACTGTAAAGACAAGTAAAACTAAACTCTAATGACTTGCATTCTAGGTTCATTATTGTCCGACTATTGCTAAGTTTCGCCCACTCCTACACTACTCATACACTGATACACAGACGCCTTAGATACACGCAAAACTCAACTCTATCGTCTTATATTCTAGGTTCATAATCGTCCGACTACTGCTAAGTTCTGCCCAGTCATTATCAGACAACTGTAAAGACAAGCAAAACTAAACTCTATCGACTTGCATTCTAGATTCATTATCGTTCGACTATTGCTAAGTTTCGCCCACTTCTACACTACGGTACAATGATACACAAATCAAATCAAAAATTTCTTTATATAATAAAATCAGAAGGACCATTTCCTTTGTCTCATTTCATTTTGTCTTTCATAGTATGAAAAGTGCCAGTTCCACGCGACCAGAACCTAGAAGAACGGGCAAGACACTTACAAAACTGAACTCTAATTCCTTATATTCTAGGTTCATAATCGTCCGGCTACTGCTAAGTTCAGTCCACCGCGAAGGGGCTTGTGGTTCAACAGCTAGAGACGCGTTACTATTGTGTGCGACGATGTCACCGCGAAGTACACAGTTGCAGCAGTACATGTTATCTGGCAACACTTGTCCAGTGCTGGCGACTGGTGAGTCTTATGTCATTGTGATAAGGTTCATTATGGCCTCATAGAAATATATACTTAAAATATTACGTTCTAAATCGTAACTTTTTGTATGATTATAAAAATTGAGCCCTGAGTTACCGTTTCATCTCTAGTCTGTATGTTTACGGTGATTTGTATTTTATTAAAAAAATGAGCACTTGTGATTGTGATGTTGTTAATCTTTTATTACTTACTTAATTTGTAAACAAAAATACTTATACTTATCAGTCAGTAATTTTTTTTATACAACTTACCAATTAATATCCAGACACTGTAGACTTACTCTGCTTGGTATCCAACATTATTTTCCCATTTTTTTATTATTTATTTGAATAAAAAAATTGTGTCCTATTCTTTCCAGGTCTAAGCGGTCTATACTCGCTCCTGCCTAGAACATTGAACGATAAAATCTACCGCCTGACTCCAGACGATGTCAATCATGTCAATAAACTGACATTATTCATTGATTCTCTAGAGTTCTGCAATGCTGTTGCTCAGGTAAGCTACTGTTAACTAACACATAATTTAGACAGGCGTCACACTCAGTTGGTAGCTCGGCCGACTATGAGTTGTGGGTTCGATTCCCACCCACGGCAAATGTTTGTGGAGATCGAACCCTCTGTGCCGCCTGTCTTTACAACTGTACCCCAAGTACGAGTTTGTGCAAGTCCAAGCAGCGCCCCTAGCAGATTTCTTGAGAAGCTTGGATTTCCATACAAAATTGATTGCGTCTCTGCGATCCGTGTGTGCACAAACTCGTACTTGGGGTACTGATCTGTGTTCTCATAACTTTGAAGTCGCTTCTGTTCATTTTTGAGAAAAATATCATTATGTGTTACTTTGTTTTCGTGTGGAAGTTACGTGTTAAAACTATCAGCTTGATTATTAACGCCAATAAAATTACTTTAGTTATTAGTTTTCATGTAAGTGAAATTAATTTCTTATAAAAATACAATATTTAACCCAAAAAAACATCTTTATTCCAGGTAGCACACCCGTCCATAAGAAAGCATCTCCTAGACTTATTATACCAAGGGTTTTTAGTACCCGTGATGGGACCGGCGTTACTCCAGGTATTTACTTAATTAATACGTTCATTGACATGCGCGGTAATGGGAGGGATAATTGTTTGGAGTGTGATAATTATCATGGGTACGGTTATAATGTAGCTTTTTTCAAATTGTTTGATATTAATTTGGCGCGTCAGAGCGTAACAACGCATTATAGATGCAGGCTGATATGTAACGACATAAATAATAACAATAATAATAAACAATAATAATAATAATAATAATAAACTTGAGAGGTGTCTAATAACCCGCACAGGTTTCAGTCCAATGTTGATAAATTACAGTAACGTTGCCAGATTAACGCGTCAGAGCGGCAACAAGTTGCAGATGCTCGATAATTTTTTTTCTGTTGGTGCAAATTTCTATCATGTTTTTCCGACTAGTTTTTTTCGCAGCCTAATCAAAGTCAAAGTCAAAGCCTAAGCAGCCTAATAATTTTAAAATTGATATCTTGTACTCAATGGCGAGTTTCTCGCTGAATCAAGCTACTTGTGACTATAACATTAAAATAATGTACTTAGGTGTAGCAAAAGGTTTAGCAATAAATATGACAACATATTGTAATGATAGCGTATTCGATGTATTCGAAATCCACTGCGCGATGACGGTGCAACGTTCGGCAGTCGTGTTCGACTGGACGCGCAATGTGACTCAGCGCGTTTTCTGTCACATTTATTCATGTTTATTCTTCAAGCTTATAGAAAATAAGATAGATAGATAATTCTTTATTGTTTACCACACACAAACAGGACAAAGAACTTAAACAGGTAGTCATGGCAATACAATGGGCGGCCTTATCGCTGAGAGCGATCGAATAAGCAATGTTTATATAAAACATTCTCTTATGTTTTCACTAATATATTACATATAAGTATTTTAATAAACTAATAGTATTTATTTCAGTTTTGGCAGGTGAGAAACTAACAAATGGAAGAAGAGAAAAGTATCTATTCTATATTTTACACAATGCACTTAACTGCACTAACTTTTCTTCACAACATTTTTCTATTATTTATTCGTTTTCTATATATTTTTACCCAAAATACTGTTTTTTTTGTGTTGTTTTGTGTGATATTTTTTCTGTGTGTTTTTTATATGCTTACGTGGTGGTTCATTTTATTCTTCATAAAATAAAAAATATTATTTAAAATGACAAATATTGTATGAAATATGTACAGCATTTAGCAGTAAATAAGGCACCACATATAAAAAGAAACTTTTTATATAACCATTTTTTTTCCTTAACCTATATTGTCCCACTGCTGGGCAAAGGTCTCCCCCAAAGTCTTCCACTCATCCCGGTCCTTGGCACTTTCCACGAATCTTTTTCGTGGGCGTCCAGGTCATCCTTCCAACGCCTTTTCGGCCGACCATATTTACTGCTAATTCCAGTACATTCCTGATTTCAAAATATCGTATGCTATATCATGTTTGCTCAATAACTAATGTAAAATAACATAAATATTAAAGTCGATATTGGCATAGCAAACGATCATTGAACAAATCACTCGACGGTTGTGACGTCACGTCATAGGCTTCCATTGCACGCACGGGATTGGACAGCACTGGTATGGGATATCGCCAAGCGGTTTAGTGACGGTTTGTACACATTATCAAGGCAATAGAGTTGCAATTCAATTGGCAATTGATTGGCTTTTCATGCTAATTATTCATGGTTTGTGTTGTGTGTATACTTACAATTGACATTTTAACATCAATCATTGGACCTCATATTCAACTAATTCAAACAAATAACCCATAATAAATTAATGTTTACAAGATTTATTTACATACTACCACAAAAAAACTATATTTACAACCATTGTATAGAAATAAACACGACTTCATACATACTTAAATAAAACATTCGCTTGTTAATTCACTTCAAAGAATAGCAAACTTTATAATCATGTTACTATGTGATATTTAAAATAAAATTTCAAAACTCGGGGTATCTAATCTCTATTATAGCAGTAGGAAGTAATATAAGGTTGACTTAGCATACTACACAGTCATTGCTTGTGCAACATTTCAATATCAAACTTAAATACATGTAAATAACCCTCAAATTCCTGATACCATATGACTTTCATTACTGAACAAATGTCATAACCAATTGTATGTCGAAATTCGAACGTACCACTTTGTAAATAGCACTAACGGCCGGTTTCTGGAAACCCAAATCACGATTGATCCGAGTTTGACACATAGTAATTATTAGATTTTTTCGTTGATCGAGAAACCGGCCGTAATACAGTCAATGATCAATCAAAATTCAACTGTAAACTGCTTGAAATAAAGTTCAAAACGTCACTCAGCCGCGCTCCAATCGTTCAATGAAGCCTACTAACGTACGAACAACCGTAGACGCGAGCGGCGCCTTCGCAGAGTGGCGCGAAAGAACAAGCGGCGGCCACAGCTTACATGGAGTTACTACTGCGGTGTGTGAGCGAGAGGGGACTACTGAGGACTGTTCTTCACTTTCTCTTCGTTTACGAATACGACGGCATCAAGGTCATTGACGTCATGCTTCGGAGACTGGACGGAACTTCACAGGTAAATTTAAATTAGTAAATTTCCGCCCCAATGAAAACCAGCGCTATAGAACCATTATTATCTATGGTAAATGCTGAGTGGTGGCCTTCTCTTTATAAGTATGTTTTATTGTGTGATGGTGTAAATCTATATTTTCTATAAGATTTAAAAAAAAAAAGTTTTTTATATAAATATTTTTTCATATAAGAGATATTTCTCTAAATAAGATATAAAAAAACTGAAGTACCAGGAGGTAAGAAACAGGTAAAGTCGTTTAAAAAGTACTAGGAGATCAGAATGCAGCAGAAGCTTTTAGCAGACACGGATAATATGCACCAGTAAGGACAAAAGTGGCAATATAATTAGGTCTAATTTGTATGATCATATTTTCTAGCTTAAACACTTGTTTGTTAACAATAACCAATTCTATGTTCTTATAAACAACAGTGATAATTGAATGGCTAATAAAGTCAGTGGCGTGGCCACTATGAAAAACTTCACACGAAAACCAACTGTAACTGCTTATTAATAACGCTCACATTTAAATGGTAAACTAAGTTCAAGAGGTTAAAATTATTATATTTCAGCTATCCATGGTAACTCTATCACTGATGGAAACACTTACAAACTTGAACTCTGAAGACGTGATGGTTGAACTGGCCTACAAGTACCTGCTTTCTGGACAGCATTTGAACACAGCGTATCGCGATAGAATCACCGACGCAGAGAATTATAGAAATGCAGCTGTTGCTTTTCTAGGTATCACAAAATTAATATAAATTGGTAAAGATACCATAAAATACAATTAAGTGTGACAGATACAGTGCGTAACAGATTGAGACACTGAAAAAAAAAATATTCTTGGACATTTCACACATCACATTCCAAACTAAGCAAAACTATGGGAACTAGATTGCTGATAGATTTTTTTTTGTAAATACATACATAGAAAGAAATACCTACCTAATATTTCAAATATTCAGATCAAATATTTATATTATAGTTTATATATAATTTATGTTCATCACACAAACATTTGCTTTGGTTGGGAATCGAACCCACGACCCACAGCATGTAAGGCAGAGCTAAAAGAATGCGAACTATCAACTGAGCTGTGACGACGCCTGTAATGTCTACAAAATGTCTACAGCAACTTGAAATAAAATTGAAAATCGATTAAATATTTGCTTTGATTATAAATCTTTTCCTTCTAGAACTAACACCAAACTGCTGTATAAGGCCGTTAGAGAAAACTCGCAAATGGGTGGAAGAGTTAGCCCTCAGCGGAAGGAAAGTTCTGGATTACAGACAAGCAGACGAGAGGCGAAACGGTGCACATGAAGATAACATAGCGATGAGTCCACTAGTTCATGATCTCAAGTTTTATTACGGGGTAAGACTTCCCTTTAATTATTTATCTCCGAATATAACATTTGAAGAGATGGCTCTGAGCGATAAGGCCGCCCATTGTGATGCCTGCTATAACTTGTTTAAGTTCTTTGTTTTTTATTTGTTTGTGGTGAACAATAAAGAGTTATCTATCTATCATTGTAAAAAAAACTCTGTCAACTGTTAAGCATTCGTCATAGATTTCAAAAGATAAACGATTAGTCATCCAGCTTATACGGAAAGCAATCAATCATGAGTGTTTCAAACACTCATGATTGCTTTCCGTATTCCGTATTCCGATTGCTTCCGGAATAGAAGCCCTAATACAAACACTGTGTTTGTTTAAGAGATTCTATTCCGTAAAGTTTCAATTATTTTGCAGTTCAAGTAAAACTGGTGATGAGATTAATATTGAAATCGATGCGATTTGGAAAGTTAATATAGCTATAGATAAAAAATGTTACAAATTTATTACTTTTCTTTAAATCTGCGAGATTTTCTCTGTAGAAAACTTCTGGTTTTATAAGTAATCTATTATTGTGGGTACGTAGACAACGTATGAAGCCTTTTTTGCATGCTTTATAAACTTAACCTTTATTCACAGAACCCCAACGAATCACTAATAGGAAACTACCACGCGTACTTAAGCGATGCTCGCTTTGAAATCGTCTCTCGAACCATTGCCTGCTCAAAATGGACCTCCAAATACGACCACATCACTCTCAAACGTGAGACCAACAACAACAAGGAAAGAGATATATCTGACAACGCGAAAGAGCAGGACAGCCTTATTTCTGTCTGCACCAGCGAGTATGACACGCTCAAAACAAGTGACAGTTCCGAGAAAGAACAACATAGTTTGACGTCTTTGACTGAAGTCGTGGAGAATGAAATAAAGAATGAGGGGAATCTTGATAGTTTTCTATCGGTCGGTGATAGTAGCGATTATGAGAGCTTTAAGAATTACGACGATGTTTTTGCTGAGGAAATGTTTAGGAAGAGGGTAGGCAGGAGTGAAGAGATAAGGGAATGCGAGGAAGTACCTATAAGGAGTTGGCGGGTTAGTGCCGAAACTATAATCGGTGAGTGGATTCTTCCTCTGTATCTATAATTAAAAAAATAACATATTTTGTTCAAAGTACATTGCTATTGGCTTAGAGTAAATATAATATAACTTTTTTTAACCCTGAGCCAAAAAAAAGGGTTTTCTATTAATCTGAAAGTTTGGCTAAGCCTTCCAAGCTGTGGGTCGTGAGTTCGACTCCCATCAAGAACAAACGTTTGTAACACGTTACAAATAAATAAATATTAACATACTAATGTCTGTTCTGTGTTTGGATGTTACTATGTAATGTATCTACAAAAATAAAATTATATCGGTATCCTATCAGCAGTCTAGTTCTAATAGTACAAGCTTTGCTTAGTTTGTGTCTAGAGTGTGATGTGTGAAATGTCCATGATTTTTTTTCACTCGCTCCTATTATAGTATGTACTAATTCTTAATTTACAGGACCATTATTAAGCAGTCTATTAAAGAAGACAGCGTTGCTCCTAGAATCGGAAGTGACAGTGAATGCTCGCGTCACAAGTATCATATCGAAGTTAGCGTCTCTGCCTACCCCTTTACTGACGTCACTGTTGTTAAGCTCTGGGAATGTGGTACAACCGAATATCCCATCACTATTTCAGGTAAGTTAAAAATTGTTACTTATTTTTAGGTTTGATAGGATTAGCGCAAGTATTTTTTTGAATAAATAGAATTTTGATATCATTAAATACGCAATATTAGGTTATCACAAAAAACATTTTGGTAATATATTAAAACGAAAAGTATCAGCTTTTTAATGCAAAAAAATGGTCATAATCGGAAATTATTTGTAAAAAATACATGTCAGATTTTGATATTATATTTACACGAGAAGTATCAGCTTAATGCAAAAAGAATGGTCAAAATAGGTAACATGCAAACACACAAAGAACGGCATCACTGAGTTAAGTGTTTTTCACACTTTGGGTCCTGGGTTCGATTCCCACCAAGAACAAACATTCTAGTCTTTATATTATGTATACAAAAACAAAATATAGAAATATTTTATTAGCAATCTAGTTCCCATGAAGCTCTGCTTAGTTTAGGTCTAGATGGTGTTATGTAAAATGTATATAAATATAAATATTTACAGATACTAAGCACACTAAAGGAGGAAGTAGACGAGTTGACATCACAAATAGACAATTCAGATGAATTAGTGGACAAAGCTCGCGTGTTTCTGATGCAACGAGAATTAACACTTTTGAATGCGCGCGCGCCGAACGATGATGGTAAGTAGTATATAGTAAAAAATGGTTGTCTGTAAAGTCGGTTTACTGACGATAGTTGAACGTGACAACGTCAACGAACGGTATTGTAAGCGGTTCTGCAAAATAAATCGTCGTTCGAAACATCTTGGAACGCCTCAGAACGCCGGAACGCCGGAACGCTTCATGAGTCATGTTTTTTCGTGCGTGCAGCCGGCTCTATCGAATTATAAGACGTTGTCACGTCAAAAATATAAATCCTTGGGATAAATGTTTGTACGATCTGCAAATATTTATTCCGGGTGTTCTGGGTATTTTATATGTATAATAAAAAATATCTATCTATGTAATGTATTGTATTAAGTATGTTAGTTTTCTAGTACCCATAATACAAGCTCTGCTTAACTTGGGGCTAGATGATGTTCTGTGGATTGTCCAGCATTATTTATTTATTATAGTAAAATAGTAAATATCATCAGAATAGAGATAACGACGAAAACATATAATTAGGATCCAGACCTAGTTTCTTGTTCTTATAGACCCTGGTCTCGACGAAAAATAAAAATATAATGAACTAGCTGACCCGTGCCCACTTCGTTGGGCGTAATGTTCGTAAGAAACGCTTTCATTCGACCGTTTTTTCTCCGATTTACTCGGCAAAACAGACTTCCACGTAAAAGCCTTTTTATTTTTCGGTTTTTTATATAACCTATGACACTCAGCAATAATGTAGCTTTCTATTGGTAAAAGAATTTTTAAAATCGGTTCACTAGATCGCTAGATTACCCCTTACAATTTAACAAACACACAAACTTTACTTCTTTGTAATATTAGTATAGAAAACAATTAAAATTACAAAATTACATTTAAATATTTATTTCATTTTATATATTCTTCTTTCTATAATATTTTTGTAATTAGTTATTGATTGTACAGGTCAAACTACCAGGAACTCGGGAGGCGATGATTCACCGTTCCGCCGCGTAGAACCGAAACGGAGAAGTTTATCTGCTAGCTTTTCTAGCGTCTTTCATAGGAGAACATCAGGTAACTATCAATTACGCTGCGATACGTTTACTTTACGATAGTCACGTTTATTCGTGCTCATCTATCTGTACATAAAATATATAAAACTTGCATGAAAAATAGAACATTCAGTGATTACTATACTAATAAATAGTTTTCAAGAATAAAACACTAAGGAATGCTTGAAAGTTTTTCATCCTAAGGTCAACTTTTGACCCTTTTAAGTCGAGTTGTAGTAGATCTAGTAGTAGCTTTATATGAAAGGGCTGGGGAAGTACTACTGTACCTATTTCTGCCGCTAAGCATTACTGTCAATCACTATACATATTTTTAATTAAGTTTTATCTAAGTTACTTGTTAAGTTCTATTGACATTTTTGAGAGAAATAAATAAATAAAGCTTAACATTCATACCCATCCTTACAATTTTAAAACACTTTTCAGCATCACCATCCCAACACGGCACAATTCATCAGAATCACTCGCCGAGCCCTCAAAAACGGCCGGTATTCACCCAGGACAGTTACTGGAGCCAATCCATTACCCTCCGGTCGATACTAAACGCGGTTCTACTCGATGAATGGCTGAAAGAATTAGCGGCGCTGTGCGAAGAACAAGCCTTGAGACTCTCAGCGTGTGAAGATGATACCTACATCAGGACTGTGGCGTTATGACTGGGAGAGCATCGCTTTCAGCGAAAGTTTAAAATGAATGGACAGAAAGTGTAGGATAAATAAAATCACTTAGATTTACTTTGGGTTACCTCTCAACTACTGTCAATTATTCTACAAAAACGAAGATCTTTGGCTCGAGATCCTAGGTTCAAATTCGTGTTTAACTGTCAAGTGTCAAAATAACTTGTGAGTGATATATTTGTCTATGTTGATGTGTAACAGTGCCATCTATTGGCTGCCGTGGCACAACTCTAGTTATTCATACAGCTTACTAGATGGCGCTTGAAGCTAATCAACATTTAAAATAGTACACTGTTTTTCTTATTTTGTGATGAAAATGGATTTTTAGCAATTGTTGAGAGTTGATTCTAAGTAATATAGAAAATTTACATATTCTTGTGTAGTAAGAGTGAATTTTCTAGATTGGTTTCGTAGAAAAGTTGTTCATATTTATGGATTTTAAACCCTGATGTTTTCGTCAGTGTAAATAATAATATTAATTCATGTAGGCTCCGTGAACATATTTTATTTTTAAATGCTGGACAATCCACACAACATCATCTAGCCCCAAGCTAATCAGAGCTTGTGTTATGGGTACTAGAAGACTGACATACTTAATACAATACATTACATAGATAGATATCTACTCTAGCGCACACGCAATAAAGTTCACTTTAGGTCGTACAACGCTGAATACCAACTTTCATATTCTACGCAGTGCCTCTCTTTCTAACGCGTAACTCTTATTCATTCTAGCACGGGTAAACCGCCCGTCGGACCTTTTCGATGTACTTGCAAGTACTTACAGATTCAGTTATCTAAAACGAATTGAGCCTTGATTATACCCAATATTTGGAAGACAAACGGTACTCCTAACTGAAATTATATATATAACTTATTATATAATCTTCTTCTTATCGTGTCGATGCTACAACTGCATTTTGTTGTAGCCTCGTGTTGGAAAGATTAGCCAGACTAGACACTGCTTTATCGTGCCTAGCTGTTACCGGTGTGCGCCACGAGGAGGCTCTTTCCATGCACCCCTAAATTATTATATAATATAATTGCCATACAAATGAAGTTATCTTCAAGTACGTAGTTTTCGCACATAACACGCCGTATTGCCCTTCAATATAATCAATTAGAGTTCTTGAATAAAACTTATCAAACTAGAACTAGCATGACTAAGACCGTTCTATGCCTTCTGGGTAATATGCCTTGATTTGGCATATTACTTAGAATATTGAATAGCATATTGAAAGTACATAAAATTGGTATACTAAAACAAAAGTCTGAGTACTTATGAATAGACTTTTGAACTCAAAAAAAAGACGCTTGAGATTAATGATCACCGTTTTATCGACTTATAAAAATAGACTATTAATATGCTCTAAAATGTAATTCGATTTGTATATCATATGGCAGTCATAGTGGACAAAATCCTTATCAAGTACTTTTTTAATTAAAAAAAAAATAGGACAAGGAAACTTTCCGTCCTTTCTGCCTTAAAAAAGGCGGAAAATCGCTAAATTTACATCCTAAATATTATAAGTAAAATATGGCGATTGATCGAAGAAAAAAATTTGATATAAAATTTGATAAATTAAAAACCATTCAATTTTGAATGCTAACTCTATGAGTTGAAACGAAAATTCGTGTAGAAGCATATTCTACAATCTATTTAGTAATTTAGGTAATTATTAATGTTTACAATACAATTATTCGTGTCTAATGTTATAGACAACAGTCAATTTTTTACAACAGAACAGCCCCATCTTATTTATTATTCGTAAAATATTTTTAAAAAAGTAACACCTAGGTTTTTAAAGAAATCAGATACATTTTTTAGATGACTGATTAAAAAAACCTGTGAGACAACGATTTGCTGTAAATACATTTTACAGTAGTTTTAGTTAAGTAGTTTTAAGTCTAGCATCACTTAACTATAAGTACCTTTTTAGTTTTTAGTTGAAAATGATTTTACTATAACACATTTTTGCCATCATTAATTTAAATAACTGTGATTTTGTGAAAATTCAAACTACTTTATCAGGATATTTATCAATTTTATTAATACAATAATGGAATTAATTAAACTAACGCATCACTTGTTTATGTGTACAATTTTTAATTAATAATTATTATATTTTTTTTATTTTAATATTTGAAAATATGAATGTTTTAGTGTTTGACTTGAATTCTTTTAAAGTTTGTTATTTTCGTAAAACGATTATTTTGTGTTGTTTCGATTCTATTTTACTTTATATACTTATATTTGATTTTAAATTTAATATACTTATTTTATATCATTGATAAGTGTTCTTATAGGGTGGTATATCTTTTGTTGTTCATAAGATTTAGCAATAAATTTATAATTTGTATAGAAATAAACAAAAAATTATATCGCTGAATCTGTCACCACCCTCAAAGATGCTAGCTCAAAAATGTTACTTTTGAATAACGTCCATTTCCGTCCGAAAAGGAAATGAATTAATTATTTTTAAATTGAATTATTGTATTAAGGCATTTGTGATAACGCGCAAATTCGATTCATAAAATTTTAGATACTTTTTTGAATTGTAAAAACATTAATCCAATTATTATTATTATTTCTACCATATTATGTGATATAAAATTGTTTATCAGCTTACACAATTTCCGGTTTCTTCTTTTAAATTAATGCAATACAAAAACTGCCATAAAAACTTTTTGCTTCAAAAAAAGTTTTCCTTACCAATTTGAAGTAACTTTTTTTTTGTTAGTAACTGTCATTCTATCTATAGGTTTTTGTACATACGCTTACCATACCTCCGAATAATTTTAGATCCTTGCCAGATCCTGTTTGGAAACTTGCCCGTAAAATGTTTTAAACTTATTTTTGAATTTTGCTAGAATTGGCACAATAATGAGAGGATTTATACCTACTTAATTGAATTTAATAAAAATACATGAAATAAATTATTGTTTTAATATTTAAGATAGTTCACGTGAATTCTTTGTAGGTACTACAGAGAAAATTACGCAGAAAGTGCTACTTATAAATCTGTAGTAAATCACAATAAAACATCCTGAGTTCAACTAGAGTCCCTGATTGGTTGAACTCAGGATGTTAAACTCAGGATGGAAAATTATGGTGTTTTCTAAAACACCATAATTTTCCATAAAGGTCCCTGATTGGCTGACGCATGGCTATAAGTTATATTAGCTTTACCGTGTCACTTTAAGGTGATACCTCTCGCTCTAGCGGGAAATTCAAATGTTTTCGGGTTTTTTTGTTTATTGCGGCTGAACTGTTATTCTTTTACTAGTTTAAGCTATTTTGCGAACATAAACCATAATTTTCTGTATAACCCTGTATCAATTTATGAGATTAGTTCTTCATATTTGCTGGGAAATTGCAGAAACTACAAAACAGAGCGAGAAGTATCCCCTTAATCCTAGATACAAATAAAGTATATCCATAGATAATGTAGATGGTTAATAGAACTACTTGCTTAGAACCTTAGTCACAGACTGCTAACCTTAGTGGAACTTACCACAATATAACTGGTGAAAATCTATAAGCACGTGTTTCATAACCTAAAAAAAAAGCTTCCAAGAATTCTATGTGAATATTTAGTTTGAATAAAATGAAGGACAAGAACAAACTACAAAGCCACCTCAGCGCTCTAGAGCCTGCATCGACTCCTGGCTCCAAGAAGATGATCCGCGATAGCTCTCGACCTTCGTTTGATAAGCCAACGCCTTTGGATTTCGATACATTCATACCTTGGGTCTGCTTGGAGTGGCAATCACCAGAAACTGTGATCGTCACCCGAATACTTCAAGGTACTTACTCTTTAATTGCTATTCATATGCGTCTTCTTATCTCTGTCTCTAAGTCTTATGAATAAAAATTTTTGCACGTGCTTACATGAAAAATAGCTTTTGTGCAAATCAATCTTACTACAATAAATAAATGAAATAGAAGGGAATATTAGCGTTGCCATTGTTCAAATGTATTCTGTAATAATGTAGAAGTTGGTTGGTAAGTATTCAATATAACATTCGGTTCTTACAGAGGATTACATAAAGCAAGAACGAAGAGGCTCTTCCTCCCGCTCAAAATCTACCAAAAGTGCTAAATTTAAGCCCGAAGACTTAGAATCAACCTCTGCCACTGGAAACAAAAAGAGCACGGTCACGGCTCCAACTGGCTCTGAAGAATACCAGACTCAGTCCAGTCTCGTGGACACAGCGATCACCGTGAGAGCTTACTATGATAGTCGCGGACACCTCGTTGAAGTAGCCATCATAGATTGTCAATCGGAAATACATAGAAAAGTGATCCAGGCTATCAGTATTTGCATACCATTTCACGCGCTTCTAACAAAACTGACAATCCGCAGGGGTGGAGTCACAAACGTTTTACTCCACGAAATTGGGAAAATGCTCCCACATTCGAACCTAACGGACGTCTGTCTTGATGACAGTATCGTACCCGAGGGTAAGTACGATGCTATCTTCCAGTACACCTCCCAGTTGAAGTATCTTTCTCTGAACAGATGCAGTATCGACAATACATCATGCAAGGCTCTAGCTGAAAAAATTGACTTTGGAGCGCCCGGAGCCTCTCTTCTGATTTTAGAACTTGGGTCCAATTTGATTTCCGACAGAGGTGCTAAGGCGTTAGGTGTAACATTAAGACGAAACCGACGCTTGCTTCATTTAAACCTATCCGGGAATAAGATAACCGACGCGGGCGTTATATCGATGCTCTCTCATTTGAAGGAGTACAAACTTACCTGGGACGAGATCGTAGATGCCAGGCAGAGAAAACTGAAATACACGGAAAAGAAAATGGAAGTATACGCTAGCTGTTACGAAACAGCTTTAAAACAACAAAAAACCGAACTGCAAGGTCGCAGCAGTATACTAAGAAAGTCAATCAAAAGCATAAAGAGTGTAAAAGAGGAACCCCGTAAAAAAAAAAAGAATCCAAATGTTTTCATCGAAGAAAAATCGCCGGTTGAAATCGCTACATGTATGACTTTAGAAATAGTTGGCAAATTCATAGATCCGTACGACGAAAACAGTGTCGTGACAAAAGATGAGCAATTGCATTCCAAAGGCAACCTGATCTTATGTTCCCTAAATCTGGCTTATAACAATTTGAGTTTTATATCAGTGAAAAAGATCTATGAGGTCTTAAAATACCAGGATCGTATGGAGAAGCCGTCTGGAGCAACAGGATTGATGAGGGTAGTACTTGATGGGAATCGCATTCCCGCTCACTGCATCGAATACGATAGAATCGAAATGTTTTTAAAGAAAGTTATCAACGACAATCTCCCGATAGCCAGTACTTCTTACCATAAGAAAAGAAGTATTTCAACAGTAGCTTCTAGAAGATTCTAGAAAGTCTCAAGCTTGTGGATAAAGCTGTTTTAGTTTGTAAGGGAAAGCCGCCTTTTAAGTTTAATAATTTTACGTTGCTCTAAAAACTTTCTTAATTAATGCTTAGAGAGTGCTCCGAGCAATTGACTAGGCGTTGTAATGCTAAGGGGAACATAAATAGTGTTTTTTTAAGTGAAGTAAATATTTTAAGTTTTCTTAACTTTAATTAAAGTTTTATGAACATAAAATTTCGTTGATGATTCTATAATATTACTACAATACTGACTTATTGGATTGGCTCATATTATATTTAATAGGTTCCAGAGTTTGAGCTCCATCCAAGTATTAGAATTCAGAATTCTAAATTGAGTACATTTTAATAGATACTGTTTTGATTTTAATAATACCTCATTGAAGATATCGAGAATCATGTTTGTCTTTGTTGGGCATGACTATGACGAGGCTAGCATGATGACTGCCCATGACGTTGTCAACAGCTTTCTCAAATATATAATTTAGATAATTTTATTTTTTAATAATTTACCTAATTTGCTACCAATTATTTTTATTTTTTTATACAATGGATGATGCAAAGCTTAAGCTAAGCACGCCGTCGAGTAAGTCAGTGCGATCTGTGAAATCTATTAAGCTCGAAAGCTCCACTGAGAATAGGGTTGTGGACCTGGATGAATTTATGGCGGCGGCATGCAGAAAGTTTCCCTGCCCGTGCAGGATAATTGTGAAAAAAGAATCACAAATAGGTAAGAAAAACTCAATCACAAAACACAATCACTTACCTATACGTAAGCTTTGTAGACTTAAAAAGAAACGTTCTAGCAATGTTTTTTTTTCAGATGATTATGTAAAATCTATGAAACAAGAGAGTGCATTAAAATACAAACGAATAAGTGTTCCCCCGGCTTTTGTCAAACTTACTGCCACACCTGATTCTGACAAGGAGACAGAGGAAACAGCGTCCAGGGCCACCAGCATCGACGAAGACGGCGTCATACTAACGGCATTATACGACGACGCGAACAGACTAGCTGAAATATTCATGCACAAAATAAACGTGCCGAGAGTTCTAATACAAATTTTGGGCCTCATAGTCCCACACTATTCGCATTTGACTAAGTTTTCGTTAAAAAGATGTCGCATCAACGCGTATACGATATACGAGATGAGCAAGTTCCTCCCATTCACGACAATCACGGATATCTGCCTCGACGGGTCACCAATACTTCAAGGTAATTACGCATTACTATTAGAAAGCCGATCAAAGCTGGCTAGCTTGTCGCTCTGCAGATGCAATATAAACGACGAAGTTTGCACACAAATAGCATCCAAACTACACTATTTAGAGCCCGCAGAAGCTACATTATCGGCTCTAAATCTATCGTCTAACCACATAACAGATGTCGGAGCTAAACATTTAGGAGAAGCTCTCAGAAATAATAGACATTTGCGGTATTTGAACTTAGCCGACAATCGGATAGGTGATGATGGCGCAAACCACATTTTCAACGCACTAATAGATTTTCCTCTGACTTATGATGAAATTATGGCAAAGCGGCAGCGGTATATGGCATACCTCAGGGCGAAACAGGCCGTTTATTTAAAATACTTGACGCAATGCGACTCTAGATCGCTGGATGACTTCAGCATGATAAGTAAGAAATCTGCCAAAAAATTCACACAGAATTCTATGAAGCACAAGAATAAGAAAGATAGAATTAAAAGTAGTGCAACGGATGATGATTTCGCGAGCGTCAGAGCCAACATGTTGGCCGAGGAACTTATCGGTCCATTTATCGACCCGTTTATCCCAAGTTTCACGAAATTCGTAAAAGGTTATTGCTATTGTGTTGGAAATATGGTACTGTGTCACTTAAATATGAGTTATAATAAGTTATCCTATCTGAGTTTGAAGAAACTGCAAGCAGTTTTGTTTTATCAAAGCGTAAATAAGAAACCTAATCAGACTGGGTTGATGAGAGTTGTCGTGGAGGGGAATGGATTGCCCTTAGCATGCAGCGAAATGCAGAGAATCAGTGAAATGTTACATAGAAACGTAGTCAATTTTAGCGCTAAGTATGTAGCAAACAAACTTAAAGTTCGTGCTAGAATCTCTGTAATACCTGAAAAGACTATGAAATAAATAATTTCTGCTCGCATAAGTTTCTTTAATTAGATAAATGTGTATTTACATAGCAGTGTTACATAAACTTTAAAGTAGTATAAAACTAGAAAAATACTTTCTACCTAAAATACAAACACTAGTTTTGGTAACTCTCGGTTGAAAATAATACATAAGGAGTTAATAAACTAGAAGCAACATAATTTCAATGAAATCAATAGCAAGCAAATTAAACAAAATTATAACTACTTAGTTCGAATCATATGGACAGCACCAACTTTTTCATTCATCAACGTAATCTATTTACTGGGTGAACAATATTTTGGCAAATTATTCTAAAATAGTTATCTAACTCAAACTACATACCTCGTTTTATCACACGCATTGTTTTCTGCACTCTCGTCTTCAAAGATTAAGAAATCCTTTTCTAATACTGGTGTTGCCTTAGATCGTTATAAAACTAAATTGTAATTAATCTCTTGGTGGCAGATACTCTCTATTAGGTTGTTGAGGTCTCCCGTTGCCTCGTGGTGGGAAGCTCGGTCCGTTGGGTTTTCCGGATGGGTAACCTTGATCTCCACCACCCTGGCTTCCAGGGTAGTTGGACCCTGGTGTGTCATAAAGCGCGTTGGGTCTTGAGCCCGGGTATCTGGTGGATGAAGCCGAGTTTCCTCCGAACGATGGGCCTTGTGTGCTACTGGGATAAGGTGTTGAAGGACCTGTAGGATAGCCAGGCTGTCCTTGAGGGTTAGGGTACGCGGTACTTCCAGGGTTTGATGGACCAGTGCCAGTTGGGTAGGGAGTGGAGTTTCCTGGATAGTTTGAAGGGCCTGGAGGATAACTAGATGATGGAGTTTGTGGTCTTGAGCTTCCAGGGAAGTTTGAAGACGGTCCTCGAGGTCCAGACCCTTGGTATCCTGGCCCACCGGAGCCTGGATAATTTCCGGCACCTGGCCCACCAGGCCCTGGATATCCTGGTCCAGCACTTCCAGGATAAGAAGGTCCTTGCGGTCCTTGATTGTAATCACCAAACCCTGACAGGTCACCTTGGTTCGAGACACTATTAGAGGCATCGTATATAGCTGCATTGATTCTATAAAGTTCTGGAGCGGCATTGCAGTCGAATTGGTTCCACCAGACGCAAACGAAGTCTTGTTGAGAGAAGATTGTTCCGTTCGGACAAAGGAAGTCATAAGTCATGTTATTGGCGCAAACGTGGAATACTTGACAACGAGTTTCTGTATCAGCATAGTATCCGGGGTAAGCTTGAGCATCACACCGGAATCCGGTTGGAGGTATTTCAGTCAAAATAGGATAATCTATATCGGGTGTTCCAGGAATAGCAGAGTAGTCTCCGCCCTCATAAGCTCCGGTGTCATCACCAAACCCTGAGGCTCCTGGACCAAACCCTTGACCCGGGTAGTTCTGGCCAGGGAAACCACCCGACAGGGGCACGCGTCCAGGGCCTCCTTGACCAGGATAGTTGCCAGAAGGGCCGCCATTAGGACCTTGTCCGGGGTACGAAGATCCCGGTCCAGGATATCCTGGTCCTGACGGTCCCCTTGAGCCGCTTGTTCCTGGGTAGCTTGAGCTAGGTCCACTAGGGTAACCAGACGGTCCTGATGGATAGCCTGCAGTGGACCCAGGTCCATATCCTGGTGTAGATCCGGGTTCAAATCCAGGTGTAGATCCAGGTCCGTACCCAGGTGTAGATCCAGGTCCTGAGTAATCATCGTTCTGAGGACTAAGAGGGAAGGGTGTCGTTGAGGGGTAACCTCCAGGGCCGCTGGGCCCTGAGGGGCCGGAGTATGCAGGTCGGTTTGGAGATTGTGTAGGTCCCGAGGGGTAGCTGGATCCAGGACGATTGGAAGATGGGCCTTGCTGTCCTTGGCTAAATTGTTTTCCAGGCTTGTTGTACTCGTATCCATTTTGGGCGACTGCTAGGGCCAGTATCACTGGGAAAGAAAAGTTTCATGTTATTATCAAGTATGAGTTATGAGCAAATTGATAAATAATTGTATGAACCTCTTGTTTAGTATCAACACTTTTTCATTATTAGGTCTTGATATGTAGGTACAGTCAGAAACATAAGCTGATAACAATTTGAGTGTTACAAATCAAAGAAAATGCAGTTATTTGTAACTGCATTTTAACTAAGCAACGAAAAGATCTACTACCTCCCAAAATAGTCGGACAATCTTTACCAACGTATGTTGCTCACTACCTACCTACTTATTTCTTGCAACTTAAGCTTATTTCACATTACCCAGAACATTTACAAAACAACGGATATAACTTGTCGGCACATTATGCAGAAAACAAATTAACAGGCCAAATTGAAAAAGATCCCACAATAAAACTATTCAATGATGTATATCCGCGATCAGATAGTCTGTTTAATTTCCTCATTACACATTGCGAAAGTGTCTCGAAGGCTCGTCTTAGATCGAAGGGCCACCAGTCACACTTAAAGCAGATTTATTTGCCAACATAACTGTTACAATTTGGTCTGGAAGACTAGAACAAACTTTAAAACTTTTAGGCGCTTTTAGGAACTAACTCTACCTTAGTTTTCATTATAAACGGGATATTTACCATGATTTGTGAGTTTGATTATTTCCCGATATTTTGGCACAGTTGCATGCGCACATGCATCATGGGTCGAACTGAAGTCTTTGCAAGTGGATATTAATAAATCATGGTAAATATCCCGTTTATGAAAACTATGTTCAAAACCGTGATAGTTTCAAATATTATATAACTATACCTTCGTCATTGTAAAAAATACAAAAATCAGTAAGTTTTCAATGAACTTTTTTGGGTTTAAAATGTCCTTATTCTCAAATGATTCTATGGTTGCGTTAGGTGGTAAACCAGTCTGTTTTCTGTGTGATATCCTCAAAGTCTGGTCCCACGCGATGTCATCTCGAGCCATTGTGCCTCAGGGTGTGATGTAGAGCAAAACGTTTGGTCACTTACCTTGGCTAATTGGATGCGTAACATCATTTAGAAAGAAAGAAAGAAGAAAAACGGTAGGTACACATTACAATTGACCCCTATTACTGGTGCGAATTTAGTACAAATTGGTTTACATTAGTGTTTAATATCTCAAGAAATCTTGCGAAGCATTTCGCCAATTTTGAGTAGATAAACGTTTTTTCACGTTTTAGAATAATACAATGCTGATTCATGATTTATTATTAAGTATGTATGCAAAATTCAAAATTCTTTAGCAAAATTCGTTGCGATTTAAGCGTAACAATCTTTGTTAAAAGACTTAATAACATTTTAGTACATAAAATTTCAACGCGCTGTTTTTTGTTTTTGTTCGTTTATTTATATTAAGAGTACGTAAATATTAGCCTTTTGATTTTAACATTTACTTTTTTTATTTTATCCTCATTTAAATTAGTAGTTCTTAAATTAGATTACCTAACACCAAAAAATTAGGTAAGTACTTGGTATGACGAAAATATATTTTAGTTTTTTGGTTTACACTAAATTCGTAAACGCAAAGAACTGACACTTATAAATATAGTACATAAGAAGATTCTAATGATCCTTATGAATCCTTGAAATAAAACAACATAAGAGATTTTGAAACGAAAAAAAAGCCATATTAGTTTACTTTAAAAAGTAACAAGTGACGGTAAGTATTTTCTCAATGATGTGAGTGACCTCTGTCCTCTGAGGTTTGAGGTTTGCTTGGAGGACGTACAGACGTACAATTGCCTCCGGTCGGTTCGAGCGTGTCTTCTCACGCGAGTCGTTTTAGTATAAACTGATGCTCCGAGTTTTGCAATGACACTATGGACGTACTCTAGAGTACAGTCAGTCATGTGTAAAGTAATTTTAAAGGTCTAGTTTTTGTTATATTAGCAAAACTAGGTTAGGTATTGAACAATATAATTTATATTATTATGGCAATAAAACTATACTCAAGTGATAAGCTACGAAAGAAATCACAGCGAGTTTTAATGTGAGAGTTTGTATTAATTACTAGGTATTTTTTAGGTAATAGGATATTACAAAAAAGCTTTCAAGCAACATAATTTTCAAAAGTTTATTTAAGTAATCTAAATTATGTTCATAAGTTACAATATAGGTAAGCCTGGAAGAGATCGCTCATAGCGATAAGTAAGATAAAGATTGGTAGATACGTATTATGCATAGTAGTTTTGTGAAAATGAGTTTAATGTTACCAGTTATAAGTACATAGATAACTACTACTAACTACTTATGCTGACTGTACAGTTTCTGTAGACATCGTTATTTTTGCAATCGGGGTGATTAGACTGTCGACTAATGATTATATTTTATCACCAGTTTTTATGTACGTTATGGGCTAATCGTGCGAAATGAAGATTTTTATCGTTATAAATGTTATCTCATTATTATCCTGTATTTATTAGATATTGTCCGATAACGTAGTTTTAAGTTTTATGTAATTTTCAGAAACTGTGATCATCGTCATGCTTAAGAAACTCTATATAAAACCTCATGCAAAAATGAGTAGGTGTTATATTATTCGGAAAATGTGGCTATTGTCAATATTTTTCAAAACTTAAGAACCTCTTTCAAAAATAAGATAAGTATACTGCCTTACAATTATCTGATCACAAAAACTCCCGGAATTTCGGGAGTTTCTGAGTTTTGAAAATAGTATGAAAATGGAAAAACACCTTCCTTGGAAAACATGAAAGGATCTGGTAAGAGCGCCTATATTTTGCATAATTATTTAAATCAGACTACATAAAAGTTACACTAATCAAATAACTTTTGTGCAGATCACGTAAGTAGGTACAAATCTTTTAATGTAAATTCATTGCACACCTAACATGATCCTACCATAAAATAGCCTTTTGTTTTATTATTCAAGCTGATTTTCGTGTTGAAATGTCTAAAGACAAATGTTTAGTTCTGTTTATTAATTATTATGATTTTCCCAAACAAATTGCAGAGCGTACTTATCTGTAGGACCATTATCTTTCTGTAATAGGGCCCTTTGTAATCCTCGGAGGTGTGTCGTCAAAACTATAATGATTCTACTTAATTGACAGGCGTCACAGCTCAGTTGGTAGTAGCTCTGCCTTCCATGCTGTAGGTTCCTTGGGTTCGATTACCACCAAGCGCAAATGTTTGTGTGATGAACATAAATATTTGTTCTGTGTCTGGGTGTTACTATGTATTCTATGTATGTATTTTCAAAAAGTATATAAGTATTCTATCAGCAATCTAGACTTCTAGATCCCATAATACAAGCTTTGCTTAGTTGGACTAGAGTGTGATGTGTGAATTGTCCGTGAATATTATTCTTATGTAAAAACACACACATACCTACATAAGTAATTAGCGAAATTTCATAATGACATAATTTTTATAAAATCTTTTCTAAATAAGTATAAAAATAACGACTACATTACATATTTTATAGTCAATCGTGCTCACAACAAATAATATTGATTTGAATAATGTGTTGCAAGCTCGTGCATGTTCTTTTCCCAAATCGGGAAGTATTTTTTGTGAAATTTTCCACCACAAGCTTCTCACCGCTTCATTGGCGGCGGGCTCCAATCGTGGTTAACCGTCACGATTCGAAAATAGAACAATGAATCTAGGAAGCTTCCTTGCAAACGAAAACTTTGCTCCACATTTACGAAACACTAGCCTTTATTTACAGTGGTATACGGACCATTTTGTTTTGTCGTAATTTCTGTGAAGATGAATTTAATTTGTTAGGTTTGTGACACTGTTTCTTCAGACATTGGGTGAGAAGTTGCAAAAATAAGCTCAGTTTACACAAGTAATTTTTTTTAACTATTGCATAGCTTCTATGAGTAGATGCATAGATCTCCTTGGGCGTGGAGACCGAATCCAGAAATTCCGTAACGAATTAACCTAACACTGCGCATGCGTAATCCAGTCATAGCTTTACCGCGGCAGTCCCCGAGTGCCACGCGTCTTTTTTTTTTAAATTTCTCTATCAATATAGGTTACTCACAGCTTACTGTCAGGCAGTACCTAACAGTGCCATCGAAACAAAAAGTGTAAAAGTCTTCCAAACCGGGATTCAGTAATGCAATTATTTGATTATTGCTTGACGACAAAAATATCTGCGGTGGTAGTTCATCCCCGAGCATACCTACTCTTTGTACAACATTTTGTACCTAGGTAGGTTTGTGTAAGTACTTAGTACCTAGGTATTTGTCTTACTTACCTATTTGTTCCACCAATCTATCTTACAAGTGCAGGTACTCATTAGACTATTCAGTTAATGGTTTATGTCGAAACTATATTTATTTAAATAAATAATGGTGTTTCCTTTGTTTTTTGATGATTTGCTATTTAAATTATTTTAAATTGGTCACGATCAGTGCAAAGGATCTGTACTATAATAAGATTATGTTAGTACTTATTTGTATTAGTATAAGAAAATTATGTATAGTAATTTATTCTGTACTTACTTATTTAATGAGTTACGCTGATTATCCTAAGAGTCTACAGCATTACTACTTTTAAATAAGTACCTACAATCTGAGATAATTTCGCATATATAAGTCTGTGATATAAGTACTTGCATCTAACATCAGTCGGTATCACTTTCTCAAAACCAAAATAAGTACTTCAACAAATAAATCAGATTACATTTTTGACACATAAAGTGTTGCCGCTTTTTCATGAGAATTATAAAAATGGGGTAATTAAAAGGGTCCAAAAGTGAATGAAATTATAATGATCGAAGGTTAACTAATGCTATTCTAAACTAAATCACTAGAAACGAAACTCTTTTTGTATTTAAAAAAAATATTCATCAAATAAGTTCTAACTAAAAATCCTTGAAGCGCGATGTGTGGCCTTCATTTTTTGTTTGTTCTATACTTTTACAAAAACAATATAAATAGTAAAAATAGATAGTAAATGATGGATGTAAACGGTCATGTTGTTTTGTGAAATGTAATGACAGACCCACGCATTCTAATAGGTCGGATACGTGAGCACGCACCGCGAGACATCTTCCGCGTTATTGATTTGGGGTCAAAATAATCTATGACTTTGATTTGATGCCTACTATTAGTCAAATTTTAATAAATATATTATATTTAAAGTGGGTTCTTATAGTTAAGAAAATAAATACTTATCACACAGTAGAAATAATGCAATCTTCCACGCAATGAGTGACCGGCTACGTTTTTTCAACCAAAAAGCTTGACACATGACACTTGCAGAATTGACATAGACTGACAGACATTTATTTGCTCAAGAAATAACAAAGTTATTAAAATTATTACAACAGAATTGGCTGTCGTATTGACGGGCAGAGGCCATATAAAAAAAGAAGAAGAAAGTCTTCCTTATATTAGGTAGGTACATCCTATAAATCACAAATCAGGGATCTATCAAATAAGTAGGTATAGGGTTTGCGAGTGGATCTACTTAACTAGGTTCTAGATTGACTTTGGACCTACTTAAGGAGTTCTACTAGCTCTAGAATACTGGTAGGTACTTACTAGAAAACGTTAATAAACGCAGCATGGTGTTGGTGCTGCTATGCCTAACTAAACCTGGAACAAAGAAATAGTTGATTTATTTATTTATTGAGTAACATAATCGACAGCTCTTAAAAGGTAATGATAAAAACTTAATTACAAAAAAGACTTATTTACTTTATAGGGATAAAACATCACATAATATCACGACATAATATCATTGACATTGTTTTGTTGTTTAAAGCTGGTACGTCTTGTATTTCAGTTTTTTAGTTTAATTTAGTTTTAAAATCTAGTTCAACAAGTTTGCTTCAAAAATGTAGTCTCTAAGTCTCTAATTATCAATACATAATAATTAAGGTAACCTAACTCTTGAAGTCGGATTAAAAACAATATAAATATTGGTTACACTATGTCATAACGGCTGAGAGATACCTAGGTCGTGTTGTTAAATTAGCTTTTGAATGAAAACAATGCATCAATACATAGTTCTTATTTGGTATTGCCCATATCCTATGAACAAAAGGCTCTGGCCCATTCAAATATGTAAGCAAGAACCCACCATTTATTGGTTTTCAGTGCAACTTATTAACTTATGTAGTAAACTTATACTTATGTCTATTCACATCGCTACAATTTATAACTGTTTATACTACTACTGTTATACTACCATCTACTATTTACCTATATCTTATCATACAATAATACGAAATAATTATATGTTCAACTTTAAAGTACTTAGGTGTAAGTTTTTTTGTAATGTTTCGCGATTACATCTTCTTCTTCTTATTCGTGTCACTCTTGACAGAGTGGTCGTGGTCGTCATGATTAATTTTTCTTATCATGGGCTGTGGCACGCCTCACAATATCTCGCCATTTTGATTACATAGACATATTTTTATTTATTTTAGGTAGATCATACTATGGTGGTCATGGTAACATATTAATTAAGATCTTATCTAGTTTATTTATTAATTTTTCATAATGCGTCCAGCAGTGGACTGCTATAGGTTGATGATGATGATGATAGTATGATGATTATGAATGCGTATTTCCGCTTGTCGAGCTTAAAAATAAACAAATTCAATTTGAGTTAGTTTTTAGTTAGGTAAGTAAAACCTTCAGAAAAAGGAAACAAGACACTACAAGGATATGATTTTGAAGAACTAGGAAACGCTACTTTGCTTTGCGTGACCTGGTCATCACTCGAGGCGTTTGCAGGTCTCCCTAGGTACATAGGGGCAGCTGGGTGTCATACTCACGTGTCTTTGTAAGTGGTTAGTTTGTTTCCTAAGGCAATGTGATCTTTGGAAGACAGGATATATTGATTCTATACATCACTGCAAAACGATAGAGCCTTCTCAGTGCAAGCGTTAATAGAGAACAAAAAAAACGTTAAAATAATATTTTAAATACTAATTAAACTTTGAAAATTAATTCTTTAAAGGGCACTCTTGCATTTGTTTTAAAATTATGTTTAAACAACAAAAAAATATGCAAATAAAGTTGTTTAAAATATTTCGGAATTTTTAAAGTAATAAACTTTTCGTTTTTACCTACTGGAAAATACGATGATATTTATAAAATAAAAAAATAAGAACGAAGAACTTTTCATGAAGTTTTGTTTAAAAATGTTTATTTTATCGCTACAATACTTAACAATATTAGGTATATGATAAAGAAGCAGAGATATCATTATACCAAAATACAATAACGCATCAAAAGCTGTTTATTTTGAGAGCAACAAGTCTAGTTTTAAAATTCTTTTATTTTTGAAACTGCGTATACATAAACTATATACTTGAGCTAGATATATAATCATCTTCAATCTGAGGTGCAGAATTCAGACACGATAAGATCGTCCATTGTTTTTTCTGACCGTTGCCTGAATTAAATTTTGGTATTTCGACCAAACCGTTTAGTTATCTGATCTACTTTTATCTGTTTATCCTAGATCTTGACGTTGAATTGTTTTTGAGAAAGTCACCGTCTGAGTTTTGTGTAAAAATGGTGCAGTTTCTAGAAGATTTATATTTTGCGCTGAAAGATATTTTTTTAGATATTTCGCCCACCTTAGAATATTTATGTCTTTTCATATTTTATGTGTTAAAATAATTAGACTAATTAGGTATCTTTATAATGTTTTAGTTAATTAGTGCTTTAACTTTTTAGAAAATAATATTTATCAGCAAATAATAATATGTAATAATTGTACTCGCACATAGTAAACAGTGACGAAAAATTGAACGTTGTCGTATTAAAACGTGTTAAAATTTTATAATAAGGTAGATACCTTATTACACGACAACATGCAAATTATTTACGCAAATTCTATGATTATTTGAACAAATGAACAAAAATATAATACTCGATTGGTCGCCAGATAATCTGCGATTCTACGATTGTTCTGTTCATAGCGAGACAAAAAGCACACATTGTCGACACTGTACGGAAAAACTGTCGCGAATGTGAACATTTCTCAGAACAATAATGTCCAACTGGCTATTGAAACTAATATGCTGGAGGGAACAGATTTAAATAGTCATTTTTTCATATCTTTCAGTGTAGGTAATTTTATATAAATAAAATATTTAAATAATGCTGGACAATCACACACATTAATCATCATCATCTAACCCCAAGCTAAGCAGAGCTTGTGGTATGGGTACTAGAAGACTGACATACTTAATACAATACTTTACATAGATAGGTATGTTTTATTATACATATAAAAAAACTGGTAAACTGTGCAACTGGTTTTAAAGATATTATATAGGTATATATAGGTTTTTACTTCGACTTTTTTCATCAATTTTAAAAAAACGTTAATATAAGGTATCACACATTGTTTAGATACTTTCCATCTATGCTTTTGACTTTTAAAGTAAAACAGAAATGTAGAAAAAAACAGCCGCTAAGTTTGTAAGTAAACCTTTGAATAACTAAATACATCAAATCATTTTATGATGTCAACCTATCATGTTATAGGTGTTACTATGTATTCTATGTTCGTATGTACATAAAAAATATGTATGTAAGTATTTTATCAGCGATCTAGTTCCCATAGTACAAACTTTGCTTAGTTTGGGACTGGGGTGTGATGTGTGAAATGTCCAGGAATTATTTATTTATGTATCAAGTCATATCTCGCGCTGAACTTTGTCTGAACAGTGCGCTGTAAGGTGCTTACGTTCATACTAACAGGGCAGGTTCTACAGTCTGCTCATTGTAGCTCTCAGAACAAATTATTAAGACGCTGACATTGTGTAGGAACTTGAAAAGTTTTTAGGTGTTCGGTAATTCTATTCTGCGTGACTAAGCTTAGGTTACCACGGTCAATAATAGATACTTAGGTATTGTATTATGATCTAGGTACTACAAGTTACTAATTAAACACTAATTTATATTACGTGCAATGAACTTTTATTTTTTTTTTGCTATTTTAGTTATTTAATATTTTACGTAAGAATCATTTGGTGATCCAGTCAACGATAATAACTAAGTATATAGTTTTACCCTAAGAAAAGCATGTCATAGAACAATCTACATTAAAATTATCTAGATAATATTCATAAATAAGTAAATTTTTATATAAATTATCTCTAGGGCGGGCGGGACTTCAACGCTTGGTTTGGGCGCTTTCGTAACGTTTTCCACTAACAAACAACATACAAATAAATCTTATCAATTATGTATATAATTAAACAATTTACTCTATTTACTATAAACATGTTCCTTATTAAATCCTAAACATCATATTAAAAAATATTAAAATATTTAAAACTTAGTTTTCACTTATAACATCACAGTAACATTAAATTTTGTGTAAACTAAGTCCACAGTTAAAGTTAACTCACCGAATGTAGGTACGATGCGATCGTTCAACACGGACTGCAGTGGGAGACGTGAGCTCCGGGTTATATGCAGTCGATTCACCACCACCAGGGTGTACCAGCATCATACATTCAGACATACAAGACAAAAAAAACACGGATATATCACAATCTAGTCCCAAACTTTTTTTTTTTGTAAAAACATACATAGAATACATAGTAACACCACAAAACAAATATTTGTGTTCATCACACAAACATTTGCTCTGGGTGGGAATCGAACCCTGTGACGCCTTATCGGGAAGTTTTAGAATCCATTAGCGCTGGAGCAGTATGCTTATTAAAAAACGATTGATTGAATGAGACTAAAAAAAACATTATTTTACGGAGTTTTGGAGAAAAATTAATCTTTACGTTTGGGTTGAATGACCAGCGGTGAGTTCTGGTAATTAGGCTTTACTTGAATGAGATACAAAAGTTATTATGTGAAACTGAAACTAGGTACTCAGTATTTAGAATTACTCGTATTACTTATTATAAAGTAAAAGATACCTAATTTATAAGATTTCGCTCTTGAGCCTAAGGTCAAACTTATTTTTGCAAGAAAAATCATATAAATGATGTACCTACTAACTGTTTCCACCTTTGACCATCATTTCGTATTCAGGAGGTGGCTTTAGAGTTACCTAATATTTTTAGAGGTAACATACTCTTTGTTATGTAGTTATTATTTTAGTAATAATCTTCAGCTTACGAAACAAAGCTTTGAACAAAAAGCTCGACCGACAATCTACGGTAAACCAAAGATCTTTCATTTTACAAATCGACCGCGAAATATAATAGATTTAAAACGTTCTTGAATAGATTCACACATTCAAAGGGTTTTTTTTAAGTGATAAAAACCTTTTTTGAAGTGAAAACTTCGCGAATGTGTCTGTCACAATGTCAGTGTGATTGTGTCATGTCGACACAACGACAATGACAATGACAATGACAATCACAATGACACAGACACATTCGCGCGCGCGAATGTGTCTGTGTCATTGTGTCTTCGTTGTCTTCGTCGTTGTGACGTGACACAATCACAATGACATGACACAATCACAATGACACAGACACATTCGCGCTTGCGCGAATGTGTCTGTGTCATTGTGATTGTCATTGTCATTATGACGACTGTGGTTATATTTTTGAAGTGAAAACTTAAAAGTGAAAACACAGACAAATTCGCGCTTGCGCGAATGTGTCATTGTCATTGTCATTGTCGTTGTGTCGACATGACACAATCACACTGACACAGACACATTCGCGCTTGCGCGAATGTGTCTGTGTCAGTGTGTCTTCGTTGTCTTCGTCGTTGTGTCACATTCGCGCTTGCGCGAATGTTACACAATGACATGACACAATCACAATGACACAGACACATTCGCGCTTGCGCGAATGTGTCTGTGTCATTGTGATTGTCATTGTCATTATGACGACTGTGGTTATATTTTTGAAGTGAAAACTTAAAAGTGAAAACACATTCGCGCTTGCGCGAATGTGTCTGTGTCATTGTGATTGTCATTGTCATTATGACGACTGTGGTTATATTTTTGAAGTGAAAACTTAAAAGTGAAAACACATTCGCGCTTGCGCGAATGTGTCTGTGTCATTGTGATTGTCATTGTCATTATGACGACTGTGGTTATATTTTTGAAGTGAAAACTTAAAAGTGAAAACACAACGTTAATATTG
Organism: Ecliptopera silaceata; assembly: GCA_932527185.1. Taxonomy (NCBI): domain Eukaryota; kingdom Metazoa; phylum Arthropoda; class Insecta; order Lepidoptera; family Geometridae; genus Ecliptopera; species Ecliptopera silaceata. The sequence continues at coordinate 3,272,054 of OW052210.1, forward strand.
AAGTTTTCACTTCTGCCGGCACTCCCGGAGTGCTACCATTTTTTTTTTTTATAAAAGTGGTCTGGGGAAGTAGGGGTCAGTTGAGAATCAACGTCTCAAAATCCCTATCTCGGGGATTTTTAGACGTTGAGTCTCAAGATCTCTATGGAAATAAAATGTTTGAATCATGGTAATCTTGAGACAAATCCGGGAAGTACAACTACCGTACCTGCCTACCACAAAGTAATGTTTGCATTGCTATGTTCTTGTTTACAGTTACCCTTTATGTCTCCTCACAGTGTTTCAGTGAAGTTATGTTGTACGCAAAATATCCTACTTATTAAGTATAGTAAAAACAATAAAATGCCACAAAAGTTTACAGTCCATACAAGATACGCAATAAATATAATAAACAAAAACAATTCAAATATATTGTCTTTTCAAAGCTATTATTATAAAACCTAAATTATATTTTAGTTATCTTTTAAATCTCAACTCTCTATTTCATTCGACATTGATTGGTAGAGATATAATTATCGAGACTCATCTGACTTACAAAGTCTGAAGATAATGAATAAGCCACATACCTTGGCTTATTCATCAGATCCTAAATATCTCGCATTGCCATGGCAAGTAAGAAACTACTTAGATGAAAAAAAATATCTGTAAACGCGGAAATAAATAATTTGATACTAATAAATTGATCAATATTCACAAAGAGCAAGAAATCTAATACCAATAAAGCGAATTGACAATTCTTAATTTTTAGTTAGTTATAGTTTAATTCATACTTGCATACTAATGTTATAAAGGCGAAAGTGTATATGGATGGATGTATTGTTACTTTTTCACGCAAAAACTACTAAATGAATTTCAATAAAACTTTACTAAAATGTAGTTTATTCATCCGAATAACACCTATGCTATAATTTACAAATATATTATGCGAATTCTCAAATATATGTAGCAAGACAAAGTCGCGGGCATCATCTAGTAGCGTTATGTCAAAGTCAAGTCAAACATTTCTTTATTCAATAATATCTACAAGAATCATTTTAGAATCGTCTTACATAGGTGATTCTAGTTCTAGGTGCCAGTTCCACGCGACCAGAGCCTAGAAGAACGGGCAACAAACTTAAGGCCTGGTTCCTACCGTTTTTGGTTAGGTGTCGTTTTTATTGCGAAAAAAAATGGTTGTCTGTAAAGTCGGTTTACTGCAGATAGTTGAACGTGACAACGTCAACGAACGGGATTGTAAGCGGTTCTGCTAAATAATCCGCACTCTCGCTTGCACTTCATGGAACGCCTCAGAACGCCTCAGAACGCCTCAGAACGCCTCATGAGTCATGTTTTTTCGTGCGTGCAGCCGGCTCTATCGAATTATAAGACGTTGTCACGTCAAAATATAAGTTTCAGCTCAAACAAGCTGTCTCATTTCACCTTCATCTCTCGACCTGGTGCATCCAGATCTACTCGCGAAGGTAATGAGCATTTATCCAGATCGGGGTCACGTCTCGTTAGGCAAGAACTTTGTCAATTTCATGCGAATCTTGTAGTTTGCAATGTCATATCAGCTTTCTTGCATTCTTGGACTTAGGTACCTACTCGTACTACTATACCTACTTGTACTAGTGGTACCTACTCGTACTACTATACCTACTTGTACTAGTGGTAGGTACCTACTAGTCCTACTATACCTACTTGTACTAGTGGTACCACTGGTACCTACTAGTACTACTATGCCTTCAATTACTAGTACTATTAAGTGCCAACTAGACCTACTTACCGTGAATTATGGACAGTTTAAAATTAAATAAATATGACTGTAGTTTGAGCAGCTCCTTCTTCTTCTTCTAGCTCCTATCCTCTCTATCTCAACTTGCTTGATGCAAATAATACAATAAATAAATATTCATTGACTTTTAACACAAAGGTATCTATCAAACTAAGCGTAGCTTGCAGGTACTATGGGAACTAAATTTCTGAATACTTATAAAGATTTTTTTTGTTAACACATGTATAGAACCCAGACCCTCAAACATCGGTGTTTTACCATCACACATATGCAAATGTTTGATATCAATGGGGATCGAACCCGTGACTTAGCACGCTAAGCAGAATCACTAACAACCGAGCTGTTACGCCTGTATCTATATGCTGTGACTAAAATCTGCCTGCGATGAGGTCAAGTTCAAAGTCAAATGTGGTGTTAGTGTGGCTTTACTATAATGGATTTGTAAGTCATATTGTGCGTGTCAACGTAGTATAAATGGTACAGCATATTTACAAAATACGTATACGTATACCTACGTATCAACAGAGTTTTCAAATAAAAGGAAGTTTTTTCTTAACTTTTATTAAAAAAGAAAATTAATAATAATTAATAAATAATGCTGGACAATCCACACAGTTTTCAATTTTGATGATTTTTTATATTACTTCGGATTCGGATTTTGTATGTAGACAGGTTAGTATACCTATCCAAGTTAGTAGTATTTAATTACATATCTATATAAAACCCCACCTATAAAATAGGCCTGTCCAAACGTCATCCGCCTCCAGTCATATGATTTAATTCTGACCTATGAGTGAAAACCGTGACTCACACACTTGCATAAACATTAAGCCCTCTTGCCGATAATGGAGCATTTACAATTGGCACCTGACCTAACACACCTCTAGCTACTTAGATAAAATGTTAGGTATAGTATTATCCAGAACCTAATAAGAAAGTTAACCATTGTACGTAAATAAATATAATAATATGGGTTATTTTGACTGTATTTTTTGCGAGTCAGACAAAAGTGGGCAACACACACTCACTGTACGCAAAAAGTAATGTAGGTTCATGCTTATTATTCTTAAATAATAATAGAAAGAAACCTACCTTAACTCTTTAAAAAATAAAATGTGGTTTATACAAAACGGAATTTGCATTAGATTTTTTGAAGTGAAAACTTCTTTAGCGGCGCTGAGCACTTTTTTTTGTATGGGTAAAAACTTTCAAACTCGCGTCAGGGTCACGTGATGCTGATCGAAAAAGCGTAAGATCGAGGGGAAGGGAGAGGAACTAGTATCTCCCACTCTTTCTACCGTGCCTGAGTGTGCTGCTCTGTTTAGGCGGCACAGGGCGAAAAATAAAAAATAAAAACATAAACATTGTATTCTACCTCATAAATGATAGTACTTTTATACTTATAATTAAACACAACGTTAATTTTGAAGTTTTCACTTCTGCCGGCACTCCCGGAGTGCTACCTTTTTTTTTTGTTTATTTACCATTTAAAATGTTAACATAATTACGTAATCTAAAATAGCATTAAGAAAACCACAAGGTTTGTAGAAATATAATGTGGTCTGTTTATTATATCGCAGTGGTTTATATAGAGCACTTTAAGACCTACAAAAAATGCGCTGTATTCAAAAGACTTCAACGCGCACCGCCATTTTTTGCGTTTTTTTTCTAAATATTTTGAACATAACACATGATTTTCATCATCATTCCCCTGCCCTTCTTCTTCTTATCGTGTCGATGCCACAACTGTATTTTGTTGTAGCATCGTGTTGGAAATTCCCCTGCCCTTATCCCACGTTAAGGGTTATATAATAAAGTACAATACACATGATTCTCATGTTTTATTTTATTTATTTTACATGATTCTAAACAAACTGCAACTTGCAACTACATACTTCTAAAAATATAGTAAGTTAAAATTAGTTAGACTTTTTAGTTTTCTCACTTGTATATTATGCTCTTAGGGGCCGTTCAAATATTACGTAAGCAGATTTATTACAATAATTTACCCCCCCATCCCCCTTGTCAGCATAAGTAAGCAAAGTTAGTACCTCCTCCTCCCATGCTTACGTAAACATTTTTCAATTATAAATGTATTTTTTTTATATTGTAATTATAATAAATAATGTTATAATTATAATTTTAAAAATAAGTAAATAGATTTAGGATAAAGATTAGATTTTACTGATACACCATAGAGTAAGGGACATAAATATTATAATCTTTCGAACTACTGATGACGTAATCATCATCTAGACTCCCCTACCCCCCATGTCATCCAAAATAAACAAAACAAAGACCCCCCCACCCCCCCATAGTGCTTACGTAATACTTGAACGGCCCCTTAGCACAGTTTTTGACATAAACCGAAAACTACATAACATAAATTATTTCTTAAACCCTGAACTATGGATTACGCAATTAAGTAGTGTCTAATTAAAAATTCTTTGCTAATTTTATTACTCGACACAATATACAATAGGCCAGTATCGTCGATAGAATCTGTTTTTTTGTGATTCAATTATGAGAATTGATTCAATACTTTGTCAATGCCAGTTTACTGTGTGACTTAATATTAAGCAAACAATAAATCATCATAAAGCCGAAACTACATCATCAGATCATCATCATCCGCAGTCTGATTTTGACCAGTTTTGTATCACTCTCCACGATCCTGCACTAAGTCTCACCCATATGCATATGCGACCCGCTACGCCAGCAATGTCGTCAGCCCACCTCGCAGCTAGTCAATAGGTATTTCTCTTTCCTATCCTTGGTCTCCGTTACTGCACTATCGTCATCACTTTGTGTTTGACCTGCATCCTGCCTAACTCCACTTGAGTTCGTGTTGAGTAAAAATACTTTAAATAGTTAATTTCTTTATCCAGCTAATTTTCAAACTATTTAGACTTTCAGTTTTTTAAGAGCTCTTTATATGTTAGACTGAGTATTTTATTGGTATGCGCATGCAGCAGTATATAGGCATAGTAAGTCAAACACAACACGTTGACTGATTTTTAAATAGGATTATTTTAATTTGTATTAATTTAACAACGGCTCATCGACTTGCTTTATAAAAAAAATAACAATGTTTATTTCGGACCACAATATCCAAAAACAAAAGGACTCAAATAAAACTTAAAACTAAAGTACTTAAAGTAATTTCTAAAGCCTATTTTCCGAGTGACAAATGGAGAAAGTTATTATAACAATAGTATTAATGACTTGAGAAGATAACATTTTTGAGGATGACTTTTGACCGTCACTATATTACAGGATTCGATAGGGCTCATTAGCGTAGGTACATAACGCCCAGCACTAGTTATAGTCCAGTCAAAATAGACTAAAATTATGACTTCAGTTTGCATTAATTCCCAACAAGCTGGATTTTTGTGCAGGCCTTGAATACGTCATTACAAATGATATGTCAAAAGTCCCCATCGATCCCGCTTGTGCGTTGTTTTTTATTCGAGGTCAAAGGTCATGAATATGCATTTTTTGCGTATATCTCTGAAACAACGAAAGCTATTGAAAAGTGGTTCAGGCAAAGTTTGTGCATCGTAAAATTGTCTACAAAAATACCTCAACACTTTTCTTGTACAAAGCATCGCTTTCGAGATATAGTGACTTTGGACCGCAGGAAAATCGTCGAAGATGCTGCGTTTTTTTCTTTTCAGCCGTTTTATCTGCCTCATTGCCACAGAACAAACAGTATTTCTTGAAATTTAGTGAAAGGGGTGATGGGTTCGATGGGTTAGTCCTCCTCCGAGGTAATGAATCGTCTTTTTGTTTCAAGAAATACGGTTCGTTCTATGGCAATGAAGCAGATAAAACGGCTGAAATGAAAAAAATGCAGCATTTTAGTAGATTTTCCTGCGGTCTAAAGTCACTATATCTCGAAAGCGATGCTTTGTAGAAGAAAAGTGTTGAGATATTTTTGTAGACAATTTTACGATCTACAAACTTTGTCGGAACTATTTTTTGATAGCTTTCGTTGTTTCAGAGATATACGCGAAAAACGCAAATACCCAGGTTAAAGTCATAAATTTGCGTTTAAAAGTCATAAACGAGAGCTATCGAAAAATGGTTCTGACAAAGTTTGTAGATCCTAAAATTATCTACAAAAATATCTCAAAACTTTTCTTCTACAAAGCATCGCTTTTGAGATATAGTGACTTTAGACCGCAGAAAAATCTACTAAAATGCTGCGTTTTTTTCATTTCAGCCGTTTTATCTGCTTCATTGCCATAGAACGAACCGTATTTCTTGAAACAAAAAGACGATTCATTACCTCGGAGGAGGACTAACCCATCGAACCCATCACCCCTTTCAGTAAATTTCAAGAAATACTGTTTGTTCTGTGGCAATGAAGCAGATAAAACGGCTGAAATGAAAAAAACGCAGCATCTTCGTCGATTTTCCTGCGGTCTAAAGTCACCATATCTCGAAAGCGATGCTTTGTACAAGAAAAGTGTTGAGGTATTTTTGTAGACAATTTTACGATGTACAAACTTTGCATGAACCACTTTTCAATGGCTTTCGTTGTTTCAGAGATATACGCAAAAAATGCAAATTCATGACCTTTGACCTCGAATAAAAAACAACGCACAAGCGGGATCGATGGGGACTTTTGACATATCATTTGTAATGACGTATTCAAGGCCTGTACAAAAATCCAGCTTGTTGGGAATTAATGCAAGCTGGAATCTCTATTTTGACTGGACTATTATATAAATGTTATTCTTTTAAAGTTACATGACAAGAATTTGAACTCTACAAATGCTGTAATCAATATTTTTGCATGTTTATAAGTACCGTATTAGATAAGCTTTTCAGTAAAGTTAAACTAAGTGTAAGTAAATAAAAAAAAGTATTTTATCAACAATCTAATCTAGTGCCCATAAAGCTTTGCTTACTTTGGGCCTAGAGTATGATGTGTGATAAGTTCATGAATTTTTTTTTCAATGTTTATCTGTCAAAAAATCAAGCAAATTCTGGATCATGATTCAAACTTCAACAAACCAAGGTATTTTTTATGATCTAATACAAGAATGCGTCACTGAATTCCTAAGCGCTGTCACACTTAACCTTTTCAAAACAGAGATGTATGTAACGAACAATAGACGGCAAATTTAGGTTAAATATACTAATATCTTCTCGTTAGTTGTTAAAGTTGACATCTGAGTGTTTTGATCATGCGATTACAATCGGTTAATTCTACTTGTTGGCTGTAAAGCCAACAATGCCTATTAGGTATATAAAAGAAATATCAAAAGAATGCAATCATATTTTTATATTTCAAAAAAAGGAATGAAGTTACATGCGCAAAATGCGCATATTGGGCTTTTGGAATCCTTACTACAGAGCCTAAAAGAATCCGAAGAGAACCTAGAGAGTCTAAGTTTTATTCGAATTAAATAATTCTTAAACATTTTTTTTCTTAAAAACGGAAAAAAAATGTTTTCTTGAAAATTGTCACATATTTTTGTTTGAGTAAAACGATATTGAGTTTTTTTTACTCGGAAAGGCGTAGTTGGTAATAGCTCTGCCTTCCATGCGGGTTCCATGGGTTCGATTCCCATTCAGAGCAAATGTTTGTGTGATGAAAATAAATATTTGTTCTGTGTCTGGGTGTAACTATTTTTTCTATGTATGTATTTATAAAAAAAATATATACGTAAGTATTCTATCAGCAATCTAGTTCACATAGTACAAGCTTTGCTTAATTGGAGACTAGTGCGTTGTGTGAATTGTTCGTGACTATTATTATGGATACCTGCCCATGCAATATTATTTAGGAAAATAGTGCATTATTCCATCCAGGTCATCTGCAGAACTAAGTGCCGCCGCCGGTGAGATGACACGGCTTGCGAAACCGTAGCGACACGAACTCATAGCTTTACCTCGAATAATAACTAAGCTTCGATACCTACCATACGGACCACCGTCGCTGTACACTTGCAAACAAAACTGTTTTAGATGCTAATATCTCAATTAGTATTACTTACGGCCGGTTTCTCGAACGATGATCAACGAAAAAATCTGATAATTACTATGTGTCAAACTCGGATCAATCGTGATTTGGATTTCCAGAAACCGGCCGTAAGTAATACTAACTAATTATGATATTTGAAACGTAAAGAAAAACAAAGACCCCACTAGCTCAAAAATACTCTAAAAATATTTTTTTTGTATTAACATTATTTTGTTATTTACCGCTAGAACTGGCGAATGATAGGAGTGAGTGGAGAGAACATGTTGTACCGACCCCGCTTAGCGTGGGAATGATGATGGCAGGGGAATGACGATGTCGCTTTTGTCGCCGACAGTACGTGACGTGCAGCTGTTATTGTGTCATCTTCAATACAGAGTTATGAGACTACGATTGATGGTACAGTTCGCTCTTACATTAGTAATAACTGGCTTACGTATTCATTGTAAAATCGCCTTTTATCTTGCATTGTACAACTTCAAAGGGTTTTATTGGCGAACTGTAGGAACTAGGATAATACCTAACTGGGTTACCTAGGAGATACATTGGACTTAAGAGTCTAATCTAGATTATTTATACTTACAACGTCATGGTATTTTTACCCATACCTAGATATATTGAACGTTGATACCTGAGTAGGATTGCCCACCTTAATCTTAGGTAGGTACCTATAGTACCTTCACTACTAGTATTTTTCCGAAGAGTGAAGAGGGAGGCGAGGTTGCACCACTAAACCACATGTGCATGCATATCTTATCCATTCTGAGTGCGACTGAAAGTGATCAAACAGGGTCCTGAATTCGCACTCTATGTAAGCAGGTCTATTTATGAGAAAAAATACTTACTTAGTGGGAAATTCAATTTTTTTAGGGTTTTCTATTTTATTGCGGCTGAACCGCAATAATGAATATATTTTACTAGTTTAAGCTATTTTGCGAAAATAAACAATAATTTTCTGTGTAATCCTGTACCTATCAATTTTTGAGATAGGTTCTTTATATTGACTTACTTAATTATTTAACTATACAGTTAAAAGTTGCAAAATAAAATAACATAAATTCAGTAGATAAAAAATTTAATCATCGAATCTAACACAGATTCTCGTTTCTAATAACAATAAAATATACAATTACTCGTATGATTATGACTTTAAGTTTACAATGATAAAATGACTTAAAATTAATCTTATTTTTAAGTTTAAGTTGAAAATTCTAGATTTTTCTACTTTTAATAAAAAGGAAGCCAAATTACAATGTTTAAACATTCCGATAATCAAATTAATTGCCTGTTAAATAATATAAACATACTAAATAACTATATTAGTCTACTTTATGGTAAGGCGTTTTTATAACTAGAAATAATTGAAGTAATTAATATCTAATGATTTCAAATCCATATCATAATACATTTTATTTAGCATCAGTCATTTATATTCAAAGACTGTATTTTGATTAATTCATGACATTTATAACAAGCTCTTAAGTTCCAAAAATTATATTGTAGCACCTCTACTAAAAAGCTGTATTGGTGGGTAATTTTAATCCAGGTACACTAAAAATCATGTAAGTACACTAAAAACTAAAAAATCATGTCTTATACAAAGTTGAATTTATTTTAGACATTATATTATTACAAGTTGAAGATATTGCGAATCACCCATACCGATAAACAATACAATCAGCAAAGTTTTTTTAAACAAACTTTTCAATGACAATTTGACTTTCAAACGTGAATGGCAATGTTAAAATACATAACAGATTCTTAAAAAAACTATTGTGAAAAGACCACAAAATTAATCGATTTTAACAAAATATATACGTTAGCTCGAAATGACTTTTAAATGTAGGTACCTACTGCGTTCAGGACTCTAAAGATAACGTGTAATATGCCCATATTTTTCGAGCTTACCATATAAAATTGGTGTATAAAATGTTAAAAATGATCGACTTTCACCGCAACAGTATTCAAAGTTGTGGTAGTAGGCAGATGTATCTGGTCCCAATCAGTGCTTAAATGTGCTTCTGTGTCTGTCGCCTTGATAGTGAGGCCTAGTGATGGGACAGCGTTCGCGCAATGTGGCAGGCGTAGGGTCACCGGCCTTAGGAATACCAGGCCTTGGGGCCCGCACATCACTAGTGGAGACAGCATTGCTTCACCTGTTTTATAAGGTGAGGTTAGAATTGGATATGGTGATGGAAAAGCTTTGGTGTAATTAAGTACCATATACTTCATGAGATCATGTTGAAAGATATATTTTGACAGTTTTTTATACAGTGTAGAAAATTTATCTAGCTTTTCGTTTCATCGAAAAGTTACATCCTATTAAAGACATATCAATGATCTCAGAGCCTTTTCGATAAATAAAATGTCTATAGAAGGTGTAAAGTGCTTAGCGCTTAGCGTGACAGCGTGTGTCAATTTTGTATCCTTCTCAAAAAATCCGCTAGGGGTTTCTGTTATTTGAATACAAAATCGACGCTGACGGTAGTCGCCAGACACTTCACGGTTCTATACACCAAAACTCATACTTGGCTTAGATTTGCAAAGTGGTACTTAGTTACACCAATATTTTTCCATGGCAAAATTGAGGCGAACATCAAAACAGTGCAAACAGGGTGTAAAGTAATAATTAAACGTGATTAAAGTAGGGAAGGTTGAGGATTTGAACACACAAACACAAATCGCAACACATGTCAGTTTGTTAAGCAAGCAAGCTATCTAAATACAATGCAGACCAAGCTAACGAAGGACTAAGACAATACACGGAATACCAAAAGATTTCGAGACAAATCCCACACAAAAAGTATCTAAACGAATAACTGGATAAAAAAAGGTGCAAAATAAATGTTGCACTTAATTTACAGTGCCCATTAATAAATTGGAACATACTATCCCATTGTCTGGAGGTAGTTGAACTGAAGTCGTCTCCTCTCCTCTATTTCTAAGTACGAGTGTATTGTGTTGTAGTAACTGCGCAAATATAAATAAAAACAAATGTTTTATATGTTTTGGTTAGTCATATGTGATATATATTTGTGATGTAGTAATGATTATGCGGAATATTGTAATATGCGTGATGATAATGTAAAATTATGGTTTTTACTGGTCTGTTGTCGCCATTATAAAATACTGCATGTAGCACTAAAAAGTTCATGCAATGCCAAACATGCTATACACAATCTACTTCAGATGTCTACTAAAAATAACATAAATTTCCCCCAAAAACATTCCCAAATTCCGTCCTGGTAACATTAAATGCCAATTAGTATGTGCAGTCTAGTTCTACATAACGCGTGCTTCGTTATACAAGCTTTACCGTTGTTTGTATCGATCGGCGGTCCGCCAACGCGCTGACTCAGCCTCGGATCGGAAACCGTAAAGTAGATCTTTTGTTTGATCCCTGGAGCGATCGCCTTCGGAGGTATGATGAGAGAAACACCCCATTGTCTATCTTCTAACACGCCTCCTTCACTATCGAATATCCCCCAGGTCGTGTGTGGCCCGTCAGGTTCCACTGTGTCCGTTTTATCGCTACCAGAAGACTCCGCTGATACCGCTTGCAAAACAGTATTCTGATTGTTAATTATAGTACTTTCGTTCTGACTTGATATACTTTGAGAATTCTCTTGACTCGTTTCGCTTTTTTCTAGAATCTGTTCGCAGAATGTCACCGTTCGATTTGTCTTCAAGGTTTTGTCTTGTAAATCTTGAGACGTGTAAGGGGTGCTCTGCGGTTTATTCTCAAAGTTCATGCTGCATTCGGATGCGTAATGCGTCTCCATGGAGGTCGTAGATTCGTACGGAATAGGGACGGATGTGGCTTTCAATGCGTTAGAGATGTGTTCAGATTTCCCGTGCAATCTCGGTGCGAAGATCGGTTCGCCTTTCAATACACTACACTCTAAATTCAGTGATTGCTCTTTTTCGGTGTCTGTTTTGGAGTCGGTCAATCTCAGTTTAGAAAAATCAATTTCTTGGAATGTTTCTGTGTCCTTTCCAGATTGGGCTTCTGATTTCGTTTGGTACATCGGTTCTCTTCGTGATAAATGATTTGCATCACTCAGTTCATACGGACTACTCCGAGCACTGCCGCTGTCTTGCGGTTCACCACTAGAAATGCTGCTACTTTTCGGTTCAGGTGCTGGTGTTTCTTTAGTCTCTTGATGCGATTCATATATCACACTATCTTTTAATTCTCTTTTGGATACGTAAAGAGGTTCTCGAATCTTAGCTGAGTCACTTTCATTGATTTCCTTTCTAGTCTGGTAAATCATTTCTTTTTTTGCTTGATTTCTTTGTTTAATGATCTCCAGTTTTTCTTCCAACCGAATCCCGTAACTCGACTCTTTGCTTGCTAAGAAAGCAGCTTTCTGAGATAAAATTTCTTGCTTAGAGACGTACGTGCTTTCTGCGGAAGCTGGTCTGGGATCATGTCTAGCATCCATAACTTCTTTCCGGCTTTCATATTGATCGGAACAGCTGGATTGCACTTCTGAACGGGTAGCGTATGGAGATTCGGTTTGTCTATTCATCATCTCTGTTCTAGTAGCGTAAGGAGGCTCACTCATACATTTGCTTATAGGAGAAACTCTACCAGGATAATTAACTGGAGTTTGCAATCTCCTGTCAGGTCTTATTGCGTACGGATTTTCAGTCCATGAGGTGCCCATTGGTGGGTCATAAGTTCGTTTACCATAGATAGGTTCCTTTGAGAAAGAGCTTTCCATTCTCTGTTTTAACATTTCTTCTTTTGTATTGTATGGGGATTCTGAAAATCTTTGTCGTAACATTTCTTCTTTCGTTGTGTATGAACCGTCGGGAGTGGTTCTTGTTCTTAGAATGTGTTCTTTGCTGGAGTAGGGCGACTCACTATACAGGGAGTCTGATTTGTTCATCATCTCTTGTTTATTTGTGTATGGACTTTCACTCATCATTTCTTTTCTTGTAGCATACGGATTTTCTCTAACACACTCAGATTTCGTTGCGTATGGACTTTCTTTAGCACATTCAGATCTTGAAGCGTAGGGACTTTCTCGTATGCCGTCTGATCGCGACCCATAAGGACTCTCTTTAACGCATTCAGATCGAGTAGCATAAGGACTTTCCCTAACGCATTCAGATCTAGTAGCATAAGGGCTTTCTCTTACGCATTCCGACCTTGTAGCGTAAGGGTTTTCTCTGAAACATTCCGCCCTCGTAGCATAAGGAGGCTCCATAATCGGCATCGGAAGAGTCGGATTGTTTCCATAAGGATTCTCGTAACTTTGATTGGACATTTCGGATCGACTTGCGTAAGGGTTTTCGCTTGAGGTATCATAAAACGAGGTATAAGTTCTTCGAGGCTTAGGTATAGGATCGTAAACTAGCTGATCTTTACTTTGGTAAAGAGGTTCTGGAGGTAGAGGTTGGGTAGGGTGGAACGGTTCGTGTTTAGTCTGCTGCTGTCTTTGGTAAATTGGATCTATTTTGGTTATCATGTTAAAGCTGTTTGTCTGTCCGTAGATGCCTCTCCTATTGTATTCTATCAAGGAGTTTTGTCTACGCAACAGGGGGGTAACCTTCGGTTCGGTTTCAAAATCGCACATGGAGTTTTGCCTTCGTAGGTTTTTGAATACCGGCTTAGCATCGTAGTCTCTGACGGTGCAAATAGAGCCAGTTTCATCGCAGAATGAGCTCTGTCGTTTAAGGATCGGTTTCAAAACGGGCTTTTCGCAAGAGGAGGAGTTGCTTCGCTGCAACATTTGGTTCCTGATTTGAGTGTTTCTGATGTGCGTATTCATATCGCTCAGGTCCGACTTCTCTCGCCTCAACATCGGCATGTGATGTCTCTGCTGCAGGTCACTGTCGCACAGTGACTTCTGACGAGACACCTTCTGGGAGTTTTTGGTTTTCGAACGGAATAGATCGAGTACGGCGTTTTTAATGAAGGATGGCTTTTTCGACAATTTCTTTTTAGTTTTTGGCGAGAATGACTCGTCGCGATCCACGCTCGAGTTCATGGCATCGGATGAACTGCGGAAACCCACAACCAAACACCCTCTTAGTTGGGCACTCATGAGACAACAAGCCAGGTTCTGCAACATTCGGTTGCTGGAGAATCTGACTTGTTTCAATGAACATGTCAATTTTCAAGAGATGAATTTTGCAATTCTGTGCAAAAGCATATTGAAGTATTTTATCACAGGGAGGATATACTAAATACCTATTGAATCTATCTAATAAATAAAATAAAAAACATACATAAATACACTAAATACAAAGTGGTGATTGGTACTCTAAAAGTGTATCTAAAGTGGAAATGTCTAAGGACAGCGAAAGATAAAGATACTAAACAACATAATTCAATATGCTTTCACCAAACAAGTTGCACTAAAATGCAGACACGCACTGCCAATTGTTTCTAAACTAAATGTTATTACAATTTACATCCAGTGAGCAGAGCTACGCCCCGAAAGATTATGCTACATATTTAAACCACATACAAACCATAGCAATACTGTGGCCATAAGGCGTTGTTAGTTGTATGTGAAGCGATTGGTGTTTGCATGTTAGAGCAAATTGTACAGGGGCTGCTATAGACAAGGGTTTTGAAGACTAACGGCCGGTTTCTGGAAACCCAAATCACGATTGATCCGAGTTTGACACATAGTAATTATTTGATTTTTTCGTTGATCATCGTTCGAGAAACCGGCCGTAACTCGTTGAAACATGCAAATATATGCTTTATTTCGTCTGCGTTAAAACTTGTTATCTATGTTCTGATTTACGCCTTAACTTACTTTACGGCTTTTTAAAGGCATGATAGAAAAATACTGTAATAAGCTATAAGAGGCTTCAAGTTTGAATTTAAAATTATGTATTAAGATGAAACAGAATAAACTTTCATTTCTTAGTAATGGGTAATAATTAACAGTGAATAGAAATGAATCAAAATCATTTAATGAAAGATGATTTTTTAGATATAGAATGAACTAAGTTGACAAAGTTGAAGGCAGACTGGTAGTTTTTTTGACCTAAATATGTATTTGACTTGAATGAAAGATGAGAACCCTAGAATATTTTGTGTCTATTTAAAATTGATATAAGTTTAGATTAATCTAGTCGGGTACAATGTTCCCTATATACGAATATCCGTTTTAGTATCCGTGAGTATATTTTTTGCCCTCTATACTGGGCAAGTATATTTATATGAAAATAATATTTACACTATAATTTTTTTATTAAACTACAGAAAATTCATTGTATTTAAGTTTCACTACCGGCTATCGAATTTACAAAGTTTTTTTTACAATTTTATAGTTTTATGTACTGAGTCCGTCCATAGCGGACGTACTCAGTGATGCATTGTTTTGTTTTATGGGCTAGTTACAACTTATCATTATTATTTGATGTGAAAAAAATCTCTAAAATATGACAGAAAACTATAATCGGATATTTGTATAATATGTGTAAATAAGTGTATAAATAGTTAGGTACATTACCTTAAGTTATGCATATGCTGTGGCTTCCGATATAATTCGAACGCGGAACCTCTTTGCTCCCGACTACCGGCCAAATCTGAAAGTTGACCGTCTTCTTTGATTTTAAAATACTGCACTTTTATTTAGTCCTTTTTATAAAAATAGTTAAAGCTTTTGAGTAAGAGTTGTAAACAAGTATATTTGTCAATAAGTATTAACTCAGCCTTCCACGCTGTCGGACGTGAGTTCGATGCTCACAAAGAAACATTTGTGTTATAACATAATTATGTTAATGTTGGTTGGATGTTGTGTCTGGAATACTTCTGTGTTATTTATTTATTTATAAGGAAAATCAACAGCTTGACACTTGACACTCAATATAGTTATAATTTTGTATAAAAAAAATATATTACCTTAAGATACATTTTTCATGGAATTTTTACGATTTTTATTTATTGTTTTTTTTTATTACTTAAAAATTAAAACACAATTTTAATATGTGTACCCTATAAACCACGCAAGGTTTGTGTGGGTACTAACAATTGTAAAAAGTTTGACCTTAAATAATAAGTAAATAAGTTTTAAAAGTGTGAAGTAATAAATAGTTACCTAGATGCGGGTTATGTGGTAGATGAATGGCGCGGTGGTGCGAAGGGGGTCCGGAATACGGCGGAGATTGAGATGGCATTTGACCACTGTACATATTCGTCTGAAAATTAAAAAAATATTAATGAGAGGAGCTTTTTAGACTTATAATGTGAATCTACCTAATTTTATGTAATTATTCCTAATTTGATTGCATCATTTAATTTTGGATTTAATGGTTAGAATAATTTAAAGTTTTAAGGAGAATAAATATTATTAATTCAAATTGTTTTTGATTTATTAAACAATGCCATTTTTAATTTATATCCACTTGTCTTATTTTTTATTTAAAGTTAAAATTTGTAATTGGTCTTATTTATCTATTGTTTATTCGTTATTATGTTTGAAGTGCTGTTATGTATGTTTTCCGAGAAATAAATAAATATTTTTTATTGTATAAACATTACCTGTTGGTAGTTAGTAGGTCGATGCGATGGCTGCGAGTGCGAGTGTTGGTGCGAATACTGGGCTGGGAACCCGCGACCCGGAGACTGAACCATAGCAGGTGCCGGCTCCATACCCTGATACAGAAATAGACTGTTACTTTACCAATAAATTAATGAATTAATTCATAATGATTAACATATTGTTACAGATCACAGGTTGTCACAAACAATGTGACAACAAATCATAAAAAATAAACAATTGCAAATAAAATGATTGAGAAATCCTCAAATGCGAAATGCAAATTAAAAATTCAATAAAATCACAAGGATCATTTTGAACCTACATGCATGTGGATTATTTTTATTTAATCCTTCAAATCTGTAAATCACCAGATCGATTCTCATCCTGATTCAATCAAATGACCTGACGTTTTGATTTTTAACGACCATTATTTGAGTATTAAAAGTGCATTGACGTATCTTTTTTAACACATGTTTACTTACCCCATTCCTGGGCAGATTGTCGGGCGGGCGGTAGTGCTTGGGTTTGGGCGGCGGCACCGGTTTGTAGGGCGGCACTGGACCACCCCTCACTGAATAATCAGCTTGAGATGCCGAATTCGTCCTTCCACTGGTAAATATAAGGTTTAAATTAGTCTGGCATACATAATCCTTATAATGGAACTTAAGAACTAAAAATTAATAAATAATAACGAAGCAAAGCTTGTACTATGGGAATTAGATTGCTGACAGAATAATTAATTATTTTTTTTGTAAATATTTACATAGAATACATAGTAACACCCAGACACAGTACAAATATTTATGTTCATCACACAAACATTTGCACCCACGACCCATAGCATGGAAGGCAGAGCTAACTACCAACTGAGCTGTGATGCCAGTCAATGTATGTTAAGTCGGTTGATTAGTACTACATACTGTACTGTATTCATATTATCAATATTACTTCCTAACATAAGATTTGATATTGGTTTGTCCTTCAATTATGTGTATAAATAGAAAAAGACGTGTGGCACCCGGGAACTGCCGCGGTAAAGCTATTGCATAGCATTTTTTGCTGGATTACGCATACGCAGTGTTAGGTTATTTTCGTTACGATATTTCTGGATTCGGCCACGCTCAAGGCCCGCGATAGAAGCTATGCAATATATTTCCTACTTTAACTATATATTTATTTTGTGTTTGTTTACGATTGAATAAACGTATTTTCTTTCATATTTTCTTTCTTTCAATATCTTAAAATGTGTAGTTTACCTGTATTTAGCGTGTTCGTTAGTAGGTACGCTGGGTAATGAAGGGCCGCGACTATGTAATGGCGCTCCGTTCATATTCGGTCGGCCATTTTGTTGTGGTGGACTGCGATAGTTCTCGGCTGATCTGTTTACAAATATATTTTTATTAATACAGATAGATAGAAAATACTTAGGAATTTCAGTATTTAATTTAATTGTAATTATTTTTAAGGATTATACAAAAAACGGTAGGAACCAGGCCGTAGTTTCTTGCCCGTTCTTCTAGGCTCTGGTCGCGTGGAACTGGCACCTAGAATCAACTAGTATGTAAGACGATTATAAATGATCCTTGTGATTTTACTGAATAAACATAGATTGATTTAGATTTTTTTGATTTTGAGTACAATAAAGTATGTTTCATTTATTTGATCAAACATAAAATTGAACAGAATTATAACTAAATAAAACCCCCCTATCTTATAAAAATTTAGCGCAGACTTGAAGTATTGATTACCATACGTAATGATGACTTAAAGTCAACGCTAACTTTTTATAAGATAGATCCAAAGAATATGTACCTGTAATTATTTTCTGGAGTTCTGTTGTAATCCAAAGAGTTGTGTTCGTGGGAATTAGAGTTCCGTTGAGGACTTTGTGCAGACATCGCAGTGGGGTTAGGCGGCGGTGGGGGTTCCATTTTACTGAAATTATTGTAAAATTAGACATTTGAACAATTATACGTTGAAAAACATACGCGCGACTTCGACTTGCTAATTAAAAGTGTAATTTTTTTTTTATAATACCCTCGATTTTTGAATTTGTCATAGCGTATTGTATTCTGCTGGTCAAGCCCTTTCATTTGATAAATTATCTGTGAAAAACAATGGGGTCCACCATTTTGTAACGGCGGCCATTTTGGACCGATACATCACTTCTCAAACAAAAAAAATAACGTAATTATAACTGGTACATCCTACGATACCCCAGACAAATACACAAACACCCCAAACTTATAACACCCTTTGTTTTTGCGTCGGTGGTTAAAAACTCATTTGCACAAATACACAAAAGTAGAATGATCCACGATGATAACCACTAGATTTATAGAATAGAATAGAACTTACATAGAAGGCAGAGCTACTTTAAGGTTGTCGGGTGCACAAATACACAAAAGTAGAATTAGGATCCCACAGGGTTCGCGATCCAAAGGTTGAAAAGCACTGATTTATTTTGCGTTGGAGGTTAAAAACTCATTTGCACAAATACACAAAAGTAGAATGATCCACAGGATGAAACCACTAGATCAGGTGTGGCTAACATGATTAGACCCAAGATCTCCTGTTTACTAACGAAACCCTGTGCGATCTACCAAATGATACAGCTTGTTCAGTAAAAAATCATATACATACATACATAGTACTCTTATTGGCCATCCACCCCTGCACTAGATTAATAGAATAAACTTACATAGAAGGCGGGGCTACTTTAAGGTCGTCAGGTGCATTGGGCGGCAACCGACACGAGCCCATCGCTGAACTATTGTTAGAAACTCCGCTGTATTCGTATGGGGATGTTCCGTCGTACGAGTTTTGCTGTGGAAATAAATAAATAATAAATAAATATTCGTTTTCATACATCACACTCAGTTGGTAGTAGCTTTGCTTTCTATGCTGTGTGGTCGTGGGTTCGATTCCCACCTAGATCAAATGTTTGTGTGATGATCATTTTTTTCTGTGTGTTTCTATTACTTATTTACAAAAAAAATTTATATAAGTATACTATCAGCAATCTGGTTTCATAGTACAAGCTTTGCTCAGTTTGGGACTAGAGTGTGATGTGTGAATTGTCCGTGAAGATTTATATTAAGTAAGTAAAGTTCTTTATTCAATAAAATCACAAGGATTCATTTAGAATCGTCTTACATGCTAGGTGATTCTAGGTGCCAGAAGCAGGAACTTATTTATTTTATACTGCATTTTTCTCAGTTCTTCTTCTTCTTATCGTGTCGATGCTACTACTGTATTTTGTTGTAGCATCGTGTTGGAAAGATTAGCCAGACTAGACACTGCTTTGCCGTGCCTAGCTGTTACCGGTGTGCGCCACGAGGATTTTTCTCAGTTAAATACGTGTCCTGCAAGTTAATGTATGTTCTCACCGCGTTAGGATGCCGATGCCTGTCCAAGGAGCCCTGGGTCTGCGCGGGTGGTATGACCATGCTGGTGGGACGGCCGCTATATGTGGCCGTTTCTTCTGACTCTTTGGAAGCACCGAATAACCGCTCTTGAGCACTTGGACGATTCGCTTGCTGAGAATATATTAAAACCAATATTTTAATGCAATGCAGCCAGTATCTTGGGAACGCTTCCGATTGGTACCGATTTGGATCAGTAGAGCTATCTATAGATTGTTTGCAACGGTCTGTAGACAGCTTTATTTATATTTTTTAAATAATTTTTTTTGTACCATAAAAACTATATTTATTCACAAAACAACTTACGACTATTAGATTACATATTTACAAAATGTACATAGGTAGGTATATATAAAATACTAAGAGACAATTGAGCTATCTACAGACCGTTGCTAACGAACTATCGATAGCTCAACTGATCCAAGTCAGTACCAATCGGAAGAGTTGGGTACTCTACCGATTGGTACTGATTTGGATGATAATATAAGAAAGGGGCTGCATTGCCAGTAAAAAAGTTTTTATAACTAGCACAGGAGCCTATGGATTCAAATTATTCTGTTGAAAAATAATTTGTTTATAAATCAATTTTACTTTACTTTTTAAAGTAATTGAATAGAAATTCTTCTTATAGATGTCAGTTAGAAGCAGATTGCCGTTACCTGTGGGTTGTGCCTCAGGTTATGCGGCGGTCGGCCCGGCGGCGGCGCGGGCAGTAGCACCCCGCCCGGCGGCCGCGACACCGGCCCGCCGCGGGGGGGCAGCTCTGGCACTGAACACCATATTAAGTTACGTTATGTTAGGTGATACAGCTATTTATATACAGGACGACCGATGTGGCGCGGCGGGCGAAGGTTGAGGGTTCGATTCCCGCCTTGGTATAAATGTTTGTACGATCCGGGTGTTCTGGGTATTTTATATGTATAATAAAAAATATCTATATGTTTAATGTATTGTATTAAGTATGTCAGTCTTCTAGTACCCATAACACAAGCTCTGCTTAGCTTGGGGCTAGATGATATTGTGTTGATTGTCCAGCATTATTTATTTATTTTGTAACTTGTTTATTTAAGTTCTGTGCAGTGTGTACAACGACAACAACTTCAAACCAAGTTCGAATAAAACTTAGCCACACAAACTTAGTCTATTCCCTCCATTGTGGCGTTAATTGTAACTTAACATACAGCATAGATACAAGTCTTTGTAACTTAATACACAACATACAAATATTTCCAATTTAACACACAGCATACAAATACTTTAATGGACATTTCAATTTTATACATATATATTATACATATTTTATTTTCTAATATAACTTGTTACCAACCTTATTTTTATGTCTATAAACTTTTTTTATTACCACTACCTATTTACCTTAATAACCACTGTAAATTTGTTTAACTCTATTTTAAGCACAAGATTAATATTTAAACTGAAGGAAGATATATGAATCTTCTCAAAAACTTAAAATATACGTCTCATCGCTACGAACTTTTAAGCTCATATATTATCGCAAATCTTAACAAATGCAAATGGGAGGGAAATTCTATAGGATTAGGACTACCTGTACCGAGCCTTTTAGCATTCGTTTATTTTTGGCGTACCTTGACCCTTTTGGACTCAACTAACCTGTTCTGAACAAAGAGTAATGAAGACTTCATATTATTGAAAAACCAATTTAAAAAATTAAATTGTTGGTTGGAATTGCGAATGTTCAGTTAATGGCATTAGGATATTGTAATGAGTATATCTTTTAAGTATTTTGTTGTCCAACAACTAAATTAATTCTAAAAGATGCATTTTGTACAGGAAGTAATAAACAATCATAAATTGGGTTTTATGAACGAAAACCTTAATATAAACAATTTAAAATACCGGAAGGTTTTAATACAACCAATTTGATTATTATTCGCCAAAACAGGGTAGCGTATTTATGTGTATATAAATCTAGATTTTTGTATTTATGTGTTGTATTATTACCTATACCATAGACGAATTATAAAATATTCTTTTTATTTTTCTATGCCTATACCTACACTAAATTTTAATGCTAGTAAATAGGTATATAGAAAGTTAATAACTTACTCTTACCTGTCCCGTATAATGGCGAGTGGGGCGGCGAATGCGTCATATTGTTGGTATGATATGGCGGTACTTCAGTATTAGGACCCATCATATGGTT
The DNA here is from genome assembly GCA_932527185.1 of Ecliptopera silaceata. Lineage (NCBI taxonomy): Eukaryota > Metazoa > Arthropoda > Insecta > Lepidoptera > Geometridae > Ecliptopera > Ecliptopera silaceata. The sequence continues at coordinate 3,293,940 of OW052210.1, forward strand.
CCCTGGTATACTATGCCCGTTCATCGGAGCCGCGTTATTGCTGGCTGAGAAACCGTATTTACTGTCACCGTATCCACCTTGCTGTTAGAAAAAGACAAAAAATATGAGCCTCCTGTAAGTTTGTAGAAGATAAGAGTACCTAGGTCTAGGTATGGTCATCATTGAGACTTTTAGCGAAACTAATCAGTTATCGGAGCATAAAAGTCTTAGATGATGTCTTGTAATATAGATAGACAGATTAATGATGATGATTAAAGATGAATGACTGATGTAATTGACTTGAGACTGATGCAAAATGCGCTCAAAAATAACGAAAAACAGAATCATTCTTAACTTGAACACTGTAATGTAAAAAAATGTGAGTTTAAACTGACTAAACAGTGGTATTCATAAGTATGGCCAAAAGGAGATTTAAATACAAACCGTATAAGGCGGCGGAACCGCATCATTCATATGATTGAGATCGTCCTCGCGATCCAAGTTGTCTTGCGTCGTCGCAATGGACGGATCCGACGAGGATTTGACCAACCGCGGCGCAGGCGGCGGGCTCACTTCCAAATCACTCTCAGGACTTGAGGCGTAAGACAATCTGTTCTCGGTACTCGATGACATTGAGAACAAAAAGTCATCGGACAACGGCTCCGGCCTCTGTTTCATTATCCGCCATTTTGAATCGCCCGCCATTTTGTGTCGGCCATTTTGTTGAAGCGGCGGCGTCCGGGAAGGTAGGTTATGGAATGGGGTGACAAGACAAATGAATGATTGCACAGAACACGTTACAGAAACTAAAAAAAACTTTTAGCGTCCGTGAATGATTAATGGGGTCACACGTGGATGTTAACATTCGGTACGAGCTAATCAAACAGATTAGTTTTGAAACAATGATTAATAATAATAATTGAATGTTAGCATCCATTAGGGGTAATTTTGTGGTATTTTATATTGGGAGTGATTTAAAAATTTATTATGTTTGGCAAACACAATATTGTGACCAACAAATTAAAGTCAAATTAACAATACTGTAGCTTAAAATAATAGTCATGCACTAAAAGCAAATGCGTTGAAAGCAGCCAATGTAGGTACATACAATAAAGGTTATTGTGAGCAAATAAAATTAAAACAAACTTGTGCTTATCCTAACTTTGGTAACTATTTGGTAACTTTATATTCTTCTAAGTAGTTCTAGACATACCCTAAATGCTGTTCGGAAATAGGTTTAGTTAAACTTGGTTTAACATCTTTTTCAGCTTCCGATTCCTCAGATTTCTCGATTTTATCGATTTCTTCCAATTTGAGAGTCGGTAAAGACAAGTTTCTGATTTTATTCAAAGAACGTTCTGTCACAGTAGGTAATGTGCGAACTTCGCTGTACCTCACTGGATCAAGCTTCACGCTACACTTGCAGTTAGGAATTCTACAAACGGGCCGGAGTGGCTTCTCTATTTGTTTAATAAACGGTTTTGGGAACTCCTTCTGAAGCCTAACCTTCCATTCTGGCACCTCATTTGTCCTTCTGCTATCATTCTCATTGATGAAGAAGGATGCCGGTTTATACTGTTCAGACATAGGGACCACCGAAGATGGCCTCTTTACGTTTTGGACCGGAGATTTGCAAGAAGTTTCCATTACGCTATACGGTCTGAACGATTGGGTTTGAATACTTTTTGGGAACACCGGTTGCATTTGCGGAGTATTTAATTCTGCTCTAGTTTGAAACTTCTTCTCGTAGTAAATCTGCCTCTCCTCATACGGATTGATAGCGACTGTATGTCTGTTTTTGTTAGGAACGCCGTAAACGTTGTTAGGCATGCAATGTGTGAGAGTTTCCGAGTAGTAGTAGGGTACCACATGATTTCTGTTAGCGTCATACAAATGATCGGGGGGCTTAGTGTGGGGGTTAGATGGTAGCAAGGCTTGCGGTGAACTCATGGGTCTGGGGGAGGGGTAGTTGGAAATGGGGTAGGAAATAGGGTAGAAGGCAGGGTAGGGGGAAGGAGGGATAGGGAAGTATATATCCGACACCATTTCAACGTGCTATACCAAGACAGAACAGAAACGGCCATTGTTATTAATATGGAAATGTTTTTGAAAATGTGAATGCAGTTTCGTACCAATTAGAACTTAAATATAAATTTGTAGCAACTTGAGTAGGTGCTGTTTTTTTGCTGTTTTTTTGCTGTTGTTTGAAACTGTATTCACACTTTTAAATACATGAAAACAAAGTACAGATACAGAAAGAGCACATACAATTTACCAATGCACCAAATTGCTTCAAGCAACCTCTGGAAGCGATGCGTTTACTGGAGAATAATAATGTTAACATAAAATCTACCCTTATTCCGACTACCCTTGTACCATACTTATAAGCGTTTCAATTGAGGAACTATCATACAAATAATTGCAAAATAATTTTTATTTATTAATTCTTTATTGCATATAAATAAAGCAGCTAAGCTTTTTTTAAATATGACAGCTGAAAGCCAATATCACGAGTGGTCTTGCCACAAGCAAATTTTGACCAAAAGATGGCGCTGAATAATAGTTTAATAATAAGCCTATTTTAAGTGGTCGATTTTAACCGAACTCTTGCTTCAAAAAATTGAGGTCTTCAACTCGACTGTATTCTTAAAACTTTAATTGTGTCTACATAAAATATATTTCCGTACACGTTCGTTTATAAGGCAACATTTAAAAATCTGGCAGCCATTTTAAATTTATGCAATTCAGAATGGCGTCGCGGCAGTTCTCATTTGAAACGCTTCCCAACCAGTAACCAAAAGTCTAGGTTTTAAAATCTAGGTTTCAAAATATGGTATTACCTTAGTCTCAGAAACCCATAATTGTTGCTGCTGAGTTCTTTGTATGAGATCCATGAGTTTGTTGAACCACGTGCTTTGGTTGGCCTCGCTGAGAGTTATTGTGTGGGTGAAGACATGGCCCCAAACTCTTTCCATGTGCTGGCATTGTTCTAGAACCTTCTTTGATGATTTGTGGGCGGATCTGAAATAGTATTATCAAGTTACTATGTAGAATTTAAATAGTTAATTGCAGATTTGGGATGAAATATGTTAATATCATGAACGTGATAGATGATAAAAAATTGTAAATAATATTATCTACGATTTAATTGTACAGCGTCATGGACAATTTTTGTATCTATGATAAACAGGATGAAATAGTGTCTGAAACATTTTGTTTAGTTTAAATTAATTTTGACAATATGGAATAGATAGCGTTCTTAGCAACAAATAATGAAAATAAATTCATTTAACCAAGAACAGATTTTGAGAGAAGGTTATTTGAAAAGAAGATAGTTGAAAGCGATACCAGAGGGATAAATCTAAAAATAAATCTATATTATATTTTTTTGTACTTAAATATAACTTACTTTGGCAAGCCAGCTCTCAGCTGTTTAATAATATGTTTATTATCAGCCTTCATAAATATAACGATAGGATAGAACTGCGCGTAGTTAAGTCTATCGACGGCGTTAGGGGTGATGTCCAACAAAGCGTGCTTGCCTCGCTCCATGATCGACCTGATGCTTGACAGTCGGATGATGCCGGTGGATTTGGTCTTGCTGTCTTCTAAAGCACTGTCCATTTCTGTAAAAAAATACAATGAATTGAGAACCTCCTTTTTTAAAATCAGTTAAAATCTGTGAGGAAAAATTTAAGTAATTTTATGAGGTGCTGTGTGAAACTATATACAAACGTATAAAATATAAATATAAAATAATAAAATTGAAAAGAAATGCTACTTTCATTAATTTTTAGTGTTCACGCGTCACTGCAGAGGGCGCTGCACTGGTTCAATATAAGGCTGCGCAAGCATCACTCGCCCCTTCACTTCGCATTGCGACTCCTACAACTTACACGGCTGCATAAATCTATTCTTAATAAAAACGCACCTTTACCTATAACCAGTCGTTTTTCTTAATTGGTCAGCTAGATAGCAACAGAAATAGGCTATAAATAAATACCAAGTAGATCCTAGTCTATCAGGCTACCCCCAAGCACGGCCGCATCACTGCCGTAGCAAACATTGGACCTTCGGAACCGGATCATCATCAATCGTCGTGGGATCTACAAGGAAGGGTCTGGCCAAATCGTTCCAATTCCATCTCCAACTTCTTGTCCTTACTTCAATTGTACTAAAACTGTTTTTCTCCGCAGTAAGAAGCCAGTACGCGTGGTGTGTCAGGAAAAACAGTGAGTACCCCCTTTTCACAACTTGCCATAATGAGTGTCGATAAAGTGTCTCAACGTAGCAAATCTCCTAATCCAACCTTTCTAGGTTCAGATCTTAATCACGATATTATTCTTGAATTTAACAAAAAACGTGGTACGATCAAGGGCAGGTTGACCTTGTTCGTAAAATTTGTAAACTCGTTGGTAGGTAGTAGTCATTTAACTGAAAAACAATTAGCAGAACTTAAATTGCGTAGTGATGTAGCCAAAACGTTATTAAATGAATTTAATAGCATTCAAAGCTCGATCGAAGAGCTAGTGTCGGAAAGTGATATTTTTCAGCAGCTAGAAAATCGAGAAGCTTTCGAAAGTTCGTACTATCAGATTCAGGCTACTGTCATTAGTATGTTAGCTCAGTCTAGTACTTCTAGTAGCACTAGTAGCGAGACTAAACATAACTGTTCTAAATGCAATGTTCAGTCGTTAGTAAAATTACCAACCATACAACTACCTTCATTTGACGGTTCATACGATAACTGGCTCGAGTTTAGAGATTCTTTTCTTTCTATGATTCACAAGTCTAAACAACTCGACGATATTCAGAAATTTCATTACTTGCGATCATCCCTAAAAGGTAATGCGGCACAGGTTATCAAATCGGTAGAATTCACGCAGGATAACTACACGGTAGCTTGGGATCTGCTTACCAATAGGTATGATAATTCGAAATTATTAGTGCATAATCATTTGAAATCTCTGTTTTCAATGCAGGCGACGAAAGAGTCTTCGTTCCATATTAGGAAGTTAATTGATACAGTTCTTAGGAATTTACGTGCTTTGAAGACTCTCGGCGAACCCACCGACACGTGGGATACTCTCGTCATATACATCGTTGCATCGAAGTTAGACTCAGTTGTAGAAAAAGATTGGGAACAATATAAAAGTACCATTCAGAGTTCTCAGTCAAATAGGCGTATTACGTTAGACGACTTACTTAGTTTTCTCAAGGACAAGGCAGACACGTTGGAAATGATAAAAGCGCATCACGCTTCACAGGTTATAGGTAGCAAGGTAGCATATGAACCTACTAAAAAATCTACTCAACAAAGTAGTGTTCAAAGTTTCGTGTCGACACGAAACCACCCAGCGCACAAAACTACCCGCATTTGTATATTGTGCGATTCGGGCCACGCCATATACGCATGTTACAAGTTTCACAATATGTCTATTCAGGATAGATTAGCATTTGTAAGGAGTCATGGGCTGTGCGTGAACTGTCTACGATCAGGTCACAAGTTATCTGATTGTAGTTTCGGTCCGTGCAGGCAATGCAATGAGAGGCACAACAGCTTGCTTCATGGTGGAGAATTCGCGTCACTATCGGTCACGGCGCAGCAGCCAGAACCGAACTCCACACCGAACATGAGTACAGCTACGGTTTTACATACGGTCGAGCATTCACGCATTAATATTGATTGCATCGAACCCGTATTAGACACCGTCCTATTATCTACAGCAATAGTCGAGGTAGCCGGTGATGACAATGGTCACTATTTTAGAGCTCGTGCGCTCTTAGATAGTGGAAGTCAGCATTGCATCATTACCGAAGCATTACGTAATAAATTAAACGCTAAATCCATACAGTCCACTGTTCAAATCACAGGAATAGGTCAATTAGTCAGTCAGTCTAACCAGTCCTGTGATATACATTTAAAATCGTTACACGGAAATTATAATACACGCATAAATTGTATTATTTTAAACCGTATCACAAACTCGTTGCCGTCAGTCAGTTTAGGTCATGAATCGTTGGACGTGCCAACGAACGTAGACCTAGCTGACCCAACGTTTCATTCTCCGTCGCAAATCGACCTTATCATAGGCGCAGATTACTTCTGGGATTTATTACTTGATGGTAGGATTCGCCTACCAGAAGGGCCATACTTGCAAAATACTACTTTAGGGTGGATTATTTCAGGTGTTGTTTACAATAACAAGTCGCGCATAAATCGACTTGAATGTAATTTTGCCCAAACGTTAGAAAAAAACGATCAGTTAAACGAAACATTAGGTGATAGTTTTAAAGTAGATTCTTATCGCTAGAACGTCGCTTATAGAAAATAACCTCAATATAAAAGTTTGTATAGCGGCTTTATGCAGGAATACTTTAAGCTTAGGACACATGACGCATTGATAACTTCGTTTTAGCTTCGCCTCATTACTTTTATCACATCATGGTGTAATAATTTTAAATTTTTAATTAAAGTTTATTACAGAATAAACGTTTATTTTATTATTTATTTATTTGTTTCGTGAACAAAGTACAACAACTAAGTTGAGCGTAGTTTTCAATGCAAGTTCAAAATCGTCGTCCGGTACATCGCTTAACGATGTTATTTTAATAACATGTGACGTCATTTGTTATGTTCGAGAAGTCGACTCGCTCCTCTAATCTAAAGCCCGTCAGTATCCTTAGGCTCGAGCTTTGCGGCGCATTAGTACGGTGCTAAGTTATATGAAAAAAATAATCAAATCATTGCATTTACAGTTCGATAGTGTAGTTTTCTAGTCAGATTCGTCTATCGTACTTAGGTGGTTACGTACGTCTCCTTACCTGTTAAAAACGTTTGTTTTGAATCATGTAGTAGAAATAAATGATTTAACTGGTAATGCGATTTGGTAAGATGTACGTACCAAACAAAATCCCGCCGATTTAGTGTCACGCAGTACAAGTTTGAGTGAGTTGAGTTATACATTATATTATACATTATTTTGTGGTGGGACAGACTCACATTTTTATGCGAATAGGTAGGTAACAAGTTAGTCACAAAATCATAAGGATAGTTCGCATAATTAACTACCTTGCCTGAATTGAAACCATTTGTTAGTTAGTATAACTAGTACCGAGGTTTTAAATAGGTTAATTGATTTTGTAAGATTTTCTAATTTAAATCGTTTACTTTACAGTGTGCGTGTGCATATGTGATGCGTTTTATACACAATGCCTGTACATAAAATAGGGACAAGCGATATACAGGTTCGCTTAGCGTCCAGGAGTTAGATAGGTCTTTAGGTTATCTAACTAGGTAGGCACAAATAGAATCGTTTCAAATAATAATGCGTTAATTAAAATTTTAATTTAAAATCAAATCGTTGTCTGTCTAGTATAAATAATGTTTAGACAAAATATATACATATAAATAATCATGCGTGTCGGTGGTAGATTAGGTAACTTTGAGTTTACATAGGTAGGTACGGTAAAACTTCCCAAGTTATTGTGTAGTAAACATAAATTTACCTTGCCTTTATTTAGACGTGAATATAACAGTTTGTTTATTTGTGTGTTTTACAATTCGAGCATTGCATTTAGAACTTGTTATCTACTAGTCTATCATCAGAAAGTTACATATTAGCTTTAAAAATATTTATTTCTCGCAGAGGTAAACCTTTACAGATTTTCTCTGATCATTTGTAGGAGCCGCTCGGGAATTTACGGATTTATACGAAACAATAGTCAACCTATTCTTGATTATACTTCAGATAATCAAATAGTTTTTAGATTCATTCTTCCTTAAATAAAACATAAAATAATCGTTTATTTTACTCGCCTCATTTTGGCGGATTGTGGAAATCAGGGGTAAATCCTGTAAACACCACATTTCTCGCGTGATAGGAAATGTAAATTTAACTAATGAGGAATTCAATACAGTTTTGGTACAATTGAAGCTGTCCTGAATTCCCGCCCTATGTATCCTATGTCTTCAGATCCGTCCGACTTTACTCCACTCACACCAGCTCATTTCCTGATTGGCCGACCTCTGACTACCCCGCCGAGCGAGATGTCACGAGCACGGCGCTGCCCGCGTTGTCGCGCTTCAAGCGACTCGAGCAGCTGCGGCAAGCCTTCTGGAAACGCGCTGGTCTATGGACTACATGTCGGAGCTTCAAACACGCACTAAACGGCAGGATTAACAAGAAGACATAACGGCTGGAACTATGGTCCTCATTAAAGAAGATGGTCTACCTCCCCTCAAGTGGAGGTTGGGCCGAGTCACAGGAACTCTTTTCCCCGGACGAGATGGAGTTACCAGGGTGGCGGAGATACGTACGACGAACGGATTGGTGAAGCGGGCATTCTCACGAATATGCCCGCTTGAGGTCAACGTCCATGGTGCAGCCGGAGGAGCCGATCGAGAGCCAGCATCACCAGAGTACCTACCTGTTCATTGAGAGGTGCTCTCAAGGCCGCCGGGATGTTCACGCGTCACTGCAGAGGGCGCTGCACTGGTTCAATATAAGGCTGCGCAAGCATCACTCGCCCCTTCACTTCGCATTGCGACTCCTACAACTTACACGGCTGCATAAATCTATTCTTAATAAAAACGCACCTTTACCTATAACCAGTCGTTTTTCTTAATTGGTCAGCTAGATAGCAACAGAAATAGGCTATAAATAAATACCAAGTAGATCCTAGTCTATCAGGCTACCCCCAAGCACGGCCGCATCACTGCCGTAGCAAACATTTAGTAAGTACCTAATAAAAAATGACAAATTATGTAACTTTACAAAAATTGACCCTTATCAAAAACAGAATCAATTACTTTAATTAATTATACTTGTTAATTATCTAAAACAATTAACTTACTAAAAAAAAAATTCACTAAAACACTGTTGTTTTAGTTTTTCAAATTATTCTAGTCGATTTATACCTAAACTGAAAGATTTATGAAAAAACTAAGTATGTATTATGTAGAAGTACAGTAATAACTCACTGGGGGATGAGAATTTGTCCGGGTTTTCAGTGAGTAACCTCTCTCGTGCGATATCCCCGACTGCCCCGAGCACAATGACGGGTCGCACGAACCCGGGCTGTTTTAATACCACTCGCTCGTACGCGGGGAACTTGCTGATGCTGTCTGATAGGACCACTTCGTCCCAGTGTTCCTGTCAAAACGAGTTTATATACAATTTTGTACAAAAATATATTCTTTATTGTGCACACATTAAAAAAATCTTATAAATAGAACATGTACATAGACGAGTTTAACCCTAAAGAGAGTTCCTACAGAAAGTCCCTAAAGAGAGTTCTATGCAAAGTATGGCCATTCTTGGACCACAACAAAAATGTCTCTTAGAGTTGGCACATGGTATATGACACATGGTATATGGTACATGGTATTTAAAAGGGTTTCTAAAGGCCTACTTTTCATTTACGGAAAAAACTGTTTTTTTTAACTTGCAAAGGCCTACAAAACTGGTTTAAGTTGCGTTTGAATGTGCATTTAGGTCTTCATTTGATTTTAGAAGTGTCAAAAAATCCATCCTGTAGAAATTGAGTTACTCCCGAAAAACATGTATTTTTACCCGCGGAGCAAAAGGAGGGTTATGAGTTTAATATAATACTGAGTTTTATTTTACATCCAGCCACAAATATAGCCGATGCTGGTTGAAAATGTGTTACCTTGCCAAGACTCTTGCTCCGTCGATGCGTAGAGCGGCGACGCCTAAAGAAGTTATGTTTGCCATCATTCCCGGACATTTCTTTCTTCGTCGCGTTGAACTGCGCCGTCGCTAACTCTTCCGCGCGAGCTTTGTTCGGAATCTGACCTTTCTGGACCTCTTGGTTATTACGACCTGGATATAAAATAAAAAATATTTTTCTTCCACAAAGTTAAAACAGTTCCAACACTAAAGTACAAGAAAGAGTTTGAGACTAACTTTGTGAAAGACTGGTGCCTGATGTAGATTTATAAAAATCTGTATTACAGGTCACCAGGCCCCACTCTGTAAGCTCTTACAGCTTCTGATAAGTAGGATAAGAAATAGGTACAGTTTATTTTTGCTTAAATGGTATAAATAAATCCAATCTAAAGAATATCGTATATAAACACAAGATATATCATTGAAAATGTTATGTTATTTATTTTTACATACATATAATTGATAGAGGTTTGTCTAGGCACTAGGTTCTCATACAAAAATACAGTGCAATAAACAGTGATGTTATCAAATCAAAATCAAAAGTTTTTTATTTCGGAACAATAACAGTAGGTAAATACAATAACAGAATGTAACGATGATAGCTACTATAGTATTAACTACTGTGTTGTAGCTATCAACGCCCACCTCCTAAACTAAGGCATAAAATGTTCCAGATAAAAATTCTAACTAAAAGGGTAATATAGTGTTATAAAGATAAGATAAAGATAATTTTGTTAACATCGGCAGTTACATAAGTATCCAAAGAACATAACCAGGCATGGATTTAGTTGTTACCTATTCATGTTTAGGAAAACATAGGTACCCAGCAAACTAGGTAAAAAAACTTGAGTGATGGCATATAAATCTTCCGCCAGTTTACATAATAATGATTTGGAAAAACTTAATAAAACCAAAAGTTAACAAAAGAATCTTTACTACAACTATTAAATAAAGTGCTATAACTGTACTTCCTTTTCTGTTCAATAAAAAAATGCTATTATAAATGCTATTAAATGGTTTTTTTTTTGCTCACCTATCCTATAAACTTGCCAAGCGCCCACAGTCCCATTGTGTAATGTATCGACGACGTGGAATACATCGCCGCATCGGAACGACATCTCGCCGTCTGTCGGCTCGTTGTAGTGGAAATGTGTCTTTATGTGGAACGAATCACCGGCTGCAAATAATTACATATTTTAAAAAACTTTAAACATCTATGTAATGTTATTGCCTATGATTAGTTTTGATGTTTAATATGCTTTCGCGTTTATAGGCAAGGATAGGATAGAATAGAAAGTAGGAAGACAGAAATTCTATAGGTAGAATCTAGAATTCTAGGAATTTCTATCCTATACTACTTTCTCACTTCATATCTTATCCTATCTTATACTCTAACCCCCCTATAAAAAGTTAGCGCAAACTTGATGTACTGATTACCATACGTAATGATGGCATAAAGTCAACGTTAACTTTTTATAAGATAGGGTATTAGAATAGAAGGAGAGGATTCTTTGTTAAAAAAAATCTGATCAAGCTATTCTTTTTGTAAACTCAAGATAGCACAATGTTAAACCATAGTGGTTTTTAGATGCTATGCTAAAACTATAATTTATGTACTGTGTTGTAAACTTTAATATAATTAAAATATAAATGAGGAACAAGAAAGTAGAATAGGTTACGATATGTTTTTTTTTAGTCATTGTCGTCCCACGGTTGGGCAAGGGCCTCCTTTCCCTCCGTCCACTCGATAGATTAGGAAGTAAAAAGAAAGATAGGATAGAATTCGTTTTGTTCTAAAAACTTACGTGTCTGTCCGCTAGCGACCGCGTTGTATTCGTCCGGTGAATGCTGCACTATGAGATCGATGCGTTCTTGCAGACTGAGTAGGTACAACACTGCTTCTTCTCTCGTTACTCCTTTCATTTCCATTTCATTCACCTTCAAAATCGTATAATTTTATTAATTATTAAATAAACAAGAATTATAGACTAGTTTTTTTTTTATATTACACTGACAAACAGACAGCTAAAGTCTTATAGTAAAATTACGGATTTTTATCGTGTACCTTATTGATATTTTACCCGACGTTTCGGCTTAATTGCGCAACAAAATCCCGTATGAAATTCTTTACTATGTACTGATCGCAAAACTTTGAGAACTTCAAAATTCAATCGCATTTATTTATTAAATTCACAAGGATCACTTTGAAACGTCTTACACATTAGATAATCCCAAGCTTGCTAAGTAGTAATAGGGTCCCGTTTTACTCTTTGGGTAGGGAACCCTAAAAACCAGCTGTAAGGTTACCTTGAGTATGTTATCAGCGGGTTGCAACCCCTGCAATGCTGCCGGGCACCCGGGTTGCACTCCCGACACAAACACCCCGGAGTGGTTTCCCCCGCACAGACGCAGGCCCACTGAACCCTCCTTCTGGAAGCTTATGAGTCGGGGCTCCGTGCTGAAAACATATGATTATGATGATTTATGATTTCATACACACAAATATAAAAAACGTTACACGCGACTACAAACGTTGCAAGTTTCGGCAATGAAGCATTGTAATAGCGTTATTTTTTTAATTATATAAATTAATTTAATTATTCAAAATACTATCTACACATAGATAGATAGATAGAAAACTCTTTATTGTACATACACACACACAGAGACATTTCTTATTATACTAAATTAATCTATAACACATAAGTATTTAAGTATAGAACTTTATTACTTTATTTATAAGCCGATCTAAATAAAATACTACACATATTTATAGAACTTTTAAACAGAATAACAAAACCGATCTAAATAATTTTAAAGGAAATAAAAATATAAATGAACATTTGACACAAAAAAAAAATGGACTCGAAAAGAGGAAGTTTCACCATTCAATTGTTGATTTTACTTGTTGCCTGAGCTGTTTGATTAAAATAAAATATTTTCATCACTTACGGTGGTTTTCTTTGATTTGCCATTCCTTCTTCTTCGTAAAGCTGCCTTCTACTGCTGTAATAGTCTGTGGAAATACATATTTGATACATCAATTTTATCAGTACTTACCTTACATATTAATCCGGATGTTTCCTGTAGTTCTATTTATTATTTATAGACTAATTGTTAATTATAAACTAATTAAAATCTAATTTATAAAACTGTGTTCGAAAGATGTTCCAGATAAATAATTTTCAGAGATATTCTTCTCTATATATGTATTCGTACACTTAATTCTTTTTATAATTTGTGGGTCTTCTCAAATCAATTATTTTTTTATTTAAACGGTTTTACTTAGCTCACCCCGTTTGTTTTATTTATTATTTATTATTTATTCTTGGGTTTTAGTTTACACCTTGTAAACTAAAAAAATAATTGATTTTCACATAAAAATTAAAATCTAAACTAAAATATTTTTTATTCCGTAAAATCGCAAGGATCATTTAGAATCGTCTTATTACCAGATTTGCCCCTCAGATTAAATTACATATAATAAATGAAAGTACTGTATCACCTTCGATACCTTCATTCCTAGGAGGTGGCGGTCTGGGCGGTTGTTCCAGGTCTCCCCTTCTATTCTCCTGGCCTCTCACAGGCGCTGCGACGTATAAATTCTGTCCACTGCTGGAATACCCGGAGGACACCGGTTCCGATGTCGGGTATTGGTTGGTTTGAGGTGTTATTGCTTCTGGAAAATTAACAAACACTTACTTATTTAAAAAAAAAATATAAGAAACATCGATATTGGAAAATATTAAATATGCATTATAAAGATTTACTCAAAAAACAGATCTTAATTCAATCTAAATGGGACCAAACGAGAAGCTAGTACACGTTTCAATGTACATACATAATTATTTTTATTGAAACAGCTGAAGTTTTTTATCTCAGTCATATATTTTGTCCTAAGCCCGTTTTCTCCTAAAACTGAGCAAAGATTAATTAAAATATTTTTTTTTAATTTTTTTATTATTATTTAATTAAAATAGATATTTGTCTTACATAGGTATGTTTTAAAATTTATTTGCCCAAAAGGTTTTAAGAACATTATCTAATGCCAAAAACTGTGGCAAGTAAGCCTTGCTTCACAAATAATCTCAAACTTTCATTTCAAATCACATCACTCACCTAAGCTATTATAATTATTCTGGTAATTCCCATTAGTGACAGTCTCCTCCTTGATCAGTTCTCTCGTCACCACCAAGTTGAGTCGATCCTTGCAGGATTCTACCAGCTTCCTCGCTTCCTTCAGCGTCATGGCGTCGGAGAGTGGTGTGTTGTTGATTTTGGTGACCACATCACCTTCGCAAAGACCTTGCCCGCCCTGGTTGAACTGTTCTCGGGCTCGCATGGTTAATTCTTTGACGTAGATCTTGCAGCCTAGGACTAGGCCGAAGTCTGGAAGGGAAATGGATGATTTAGATGTTTTTATACTTTATTTATTTATTTATTTATTTATTGCCTACATGTACATTTTTTATTTTAGCTTAGGTCTATTAGTAGCTATAAGTGAGTACATGCACCCTGCAAGGGCACTGCAATGTATGTTTATTTACTAAGTTTGCTACATTGATTAAATACATGTCAAGTAGATAAATAAGGATGTGATATAAATGTCAAAAGTCCTAGAAAAAATTACAATAATAAAAATGTTAAATTAAATCTATAGTCATTAAAAATTGTTTAGAATTGCTATGTCAAAAATACAAGGATAACTATTTACACAATATTCGTTCACATAATATAATATACAATAACTAGCTTAAAATATTGTCTGCTATGAATTCGTCAATGGAGTAGTAGGCTTTTTTTGTCAGAATACATTTTAATTTTTTTATAAATAGTGAGTCTTTTATTTCAGATTTTAATTCTTCTGGAAGCTTATTATACAGTCTTATTAGTCTAAAATACGGACTTTTGGCGAATATTTGTAGGGTCGTAGGTGGTATCAGTAACTTATTTTTGTTGCGTCTGTTATAGTTTAGATTTGAGTCTAATTTTGATTTGAAGTACTCCTTGTGTTTCCTAACAAATATGGATGCTTGAAGAATATATATACAAGGTAGGGTCAAAATTTCTCTACTAATAAAGTGCGGCCTACAGCTTTGTCTGTTTCTAATCTATACTTATATCTATACTTACTTATAATAAAACTGTAGAGAGGTCAATTCTGTACATGAAATATATTTAAAAAAAAACTATCAGGGGGTGATTAGTGATCGATACTGATGCCAAAAATGCAATCAGTAAAATTTTTGTCTGTCTGTCTGTCTGTCTGTCTGTCTGTATGTTCCTTATAGAAACAAAAACTACTCGACGGATTTTAACGAAACTTGGTACAATTATTCTTCATACTTCTGGGCAGGTTATAGGATACTTTTCATCACGCTAGAATCAATAGGAGCTGAGTAGTGAAGGGAAATGTCGGGAAGTTACTCCGTTTTTTAAGCTTCCGTCGCGTTTGCAGCCTTAATGGTTAAAGTTACATAGAAATCATGTATGACGGAAATATTCTACATTAAATTGTCTAAAAAATATCCTGAAACAGCATATGTCTATCTTTTATGGTTGACTCACAATAACACGTGTAACTCCTGATAGCTTAGCAGTTCGGAGCATTCTGATTATATTTGTTTACTCTTACGTTTATAAGACTCTCAGTCATCCCAAATTTAAAAAAGTTAACATTATTAACTATTCAATAAAAAAAGAATCATAGAAATCGGTATAGAAACACCAAACTTATACATGAAATAAGCCATCGCGCCGTCGCACTTGAATACTCAAATCGAGTAAAGTTTGAAATTTGTTGTGTTTACCACTAGATGGCGCTACTGTGCACAAATCCTAGATCGCGCTATCGGTGCGTTTTGGCAATGTGTTTTATGTCGGTCGGTATTTAGCAAGAGTTTCGTTAAATTGAGTTATCTTGATAAGTTTTTTTCATATATAATATTTTATAAAAAATATATTGTTGTTGATGAATACATTTACTTGGGCCAGTTAGCGAGCTTCAAAAACAGGCAGGATAAGGAGATCGATCGCCGTATCGAGAACGCCTGGAAGAGCTACTGGTCCATGAAGGAACACATGAAAGGCGATCTTCCACTTACGCTTAAACACCAACTCATCGACATGTGCATCCTGCCCGTCCTAACCTACGGTGCGCAGACATGGTCACTGACTGAAGCACAGAAATCTAGACTCAACATTTGCCAAAAAGCAATGGAACGTAGCATCTTTGGTTTCAAGCGCATCGATCGAGTGCGAAACACTACGCTGCGTTCGCTCATTGGTATTGCAGATGTAGGCAATAAAACCGCGAGGCTTAAGTGGGACTGGGCAGGTCATATTAGCCGGATGGACCCAAAGAAATGGTCCAAAATCGTGACACCGTGGCTGCCTGAAAACGGAAGGCGGCGTAGAGGCCGACCAAAGATGCGATGGCGGGACGACCTCGATGCTTTCGAGAGGGATTGGTGGACGAAAGCGGAAAGCAGAGAGAAGGATTTGGGGGAGACCTTTGTCCAGCAGTGGGACGAGATAGGTTAGGAAAAAAATATATATAATATACTTACTTAATCTATACTTATAATAAAACTGTAGAGAGGTCAATTCTGTACATTAAATATATTTTCAAAAAAACTATCAGGGGGTGATTAGTGATCGATACTGATGCCAAAAATGCAATCAGTAAAATTTTTGTCTGTCTGTCTGTCTGTCTGTCTGTCTGTCTGTATGTATGTTCCGTATAGAAACAAAAACTACTCGACGGATTTTAACGAAACTTGGTATAATTATTCTTCATACTCCTGAGCAACTTATAGGATACTTTTCATCACGCTACAATCAATAGGAGCGGAGTAGTGAAGGGAAATGTTGGGAAAACGGGAGAAGTTACTGTTAGGAATAGATACTCCTTTAATATCTATCACCAACCTTAATGTTACCATAGCAACCAAACGTTGTTGATTGTTATCAATGTCAATGTCTTCACTTGACAAAATATATTCTTTGCAGTTTAAGTTAATAATATTCGTTTATTTATTGTTACTGGTTTTACCCTATCCTACAGTACTTATATCGACTTTAACATGGTAGCAGAGCGTGGTTAAGGTACCCTGATGGTTCTATTTTACTGCATCAGAAATCGTACATCGCTCGCATATTGCAAAGGATTGGCATGGAGAAATGTAAGCCAGTGCCAACATCAATTTTAAAAGCAAATAATGCTCAACATGTTAATGAAGTTTCAATGAACTTCCCGTACCGTGAAGCTGTTGGATCACTAGCTTATTTGATGACAAGCACGAGGCCTGACATAGCCTTTGCTGTCAGTGTTGTATCTCGAAATTTAGATAAACCCACAAGGGAGAACATCATCAATATCAAGAGGATAATGCGTTACTTGAAAGGGACTATAGAAGAAGGCATCGTTTACAAGCCAGGAAATAGTCATAATTTAGAATGTTACAGTGACGCTGACCACGGAGGTGATCATGAAACTGGAAGGTCTACCTCAGGCATTCTTTGCATGTATGCTGGAGGTCTAATATCCTGGAATAGTAAACGCCACAGCACAGTAGCGATTTCATCCATCGAAGCAGAAATAGTGGCAGCAAGTGAAACTGCTAGAGAAATTATTTGGTTTCGAAAGGTCATGAAAAATATCATTGGTGAATTAGTCCAGCATCCCTATGTGTTGATAACGAAATTATTATTAAATTTAGGGTAAAACTAGACCTTATTACTGAGTTTTTGATTTCTGTCTATTTTCAATTCTATAACTATCACGAATAATATTAAAGGGGGCTTATACATAAACGTGATTTTTATTTATTCGATATTGATAAGGGCAACGGGAGATAGATACGGTACGGAACTCTTCGTGCGCACTTGCCCGGTTTTATTAATAAGTAGGTATAGATACTAAGTTTTCCTTCTTAGACTGCTCTTTTTTCTCTTTCTCTCTTATGAAGATAGTATAGTGGGTTATAGCAAAATCTCTTAAAACGGCACGCGGACGAAGTCGCGGCGGGAACAGCTAGTCTATACTAATATTATAAAGAGGTAAAGTTTGTGTATTTGTTAAATTGTAAGGGGTAATCTCGGGATCTACTGAACCGATTTTAAAAATTCTTTCACCAATAGAAAGTTACATTATTGCTGAAAAATAAAAAGGCTTTTACGTGGTAGTCCGTTTTGCAAAATGAATCGGAGAAAAAACGGTCAAATTAAAGCGTTTCTTACGAACGCTGCCTTAACTATGAAAGAAGTGTTCTAAAGAAAAGATGTGGAGCTTGATAATGCCTACAAAAAAGCCACAAGTCAACGACAGCATATGTCTTGCTTTTTTATTTATTATAAATTATCCCCAACGAAGTGGGCACGTGTCAGCTAGTATTAACTAAAATTCGTATGCATTTCTTTTGTAAAATAAAGAGTTTGTCGAAGTCAACACTTTCGCCCCACATTACTATGGAATAATTTAATATAGAGTAGGCTTGAGCGTAATATGCAGAGATAGCTGTGGCATAGTTTGTGTTTGATTTTAATATACTTAGTGCGTATGTACTACAGAAGATTAAGAGTTTAGCAGTTTATTTATAAAGAAAGAAAGAATATATTTAATTAAACAATGTCACGTCATGGATTATGACATTGCAACATTTAAAAATAAGTGTTAAAGGGCCACCACTCAGCATAAGCTATAGGAATGCTGGTTTTCACATATAAACGGTTCTAACAACCAATTACATTGATTTATACTATGACACCTTGTTTTATTAAAACTCGGTAACAAGGATGTTCATCTGTTTCCTTGTAGCTCATAAACAATTGAACAACGTTTCGGCTAAGTTGCAATAGCCGTAGTTACGGGGAGAGTGATAATCTCATTACAATAAGTTTTGATCGCGTAAGTTTGAAGAATTCTGTGGTTAAAGACATTTATTCTCAAAAGAAATTACAGTTCAATAATAACAACACCACACTATGGTTACACAGTAGGTAGGTACCTACTCAACCTACTAAGTTAAACAATTCTAACAGTAATCACTCACCCTCCTTCTTCCCATTCCTGGTGAGCGACAGCTTGATGGTCGTGGGCGCGGTGGGGGGCGGCGCGGGGGCGCGGCGCCGCACCACCAGCGACACGGCGGCCCCCGAGTCCCGCAGCACCTGCACAGCGCGGGCGTACTCCACGTTCTCCAGGGGGACTCCGTTCACTGACACTATCCTATCGTTCACTCTGTGGATACAAGCTTACCTATAACACCATACTACACAAAGGTAACAAAAAACACAAAGGTAAAAGATGGAAGAAAATGCTTGTTAGTATTAAGCTCGCCTTTGTACAATGATTTATGTGCAATTAAGAGTTTTGTAATATAATGTAATGTAATCTAGAAGCTGTGGTTTAGCAGGATGGTTGATATCAATGATTAAAATACTGCGGATAGAGTACTCTTTATTGATAACTAAGATTAAAACAAAACAATGGACCAAAATCCAAACAACTAAATACACAAATAAAAAATTACGTACTCGTAATAATAAGAAATATAGAAATATGAATACTGTGCAGAATTAACAAGCTGACAAAATTATTAAACCGCATATTCCATCTGTGTTAAAACAGTTTATATAGATAAACTATAAGAACTTACTGAAGTTTGTCCTCAGCTGGTCCACCCCTCAGGACATCGGAGACCGCTATGGAAGGGTCTCCGCTCGCGAAGTGAGGGTTGTCCCGACCGCCAGACACGGCGATCCCGAAACCGTATCCTTGGACCCTGTTGAGCCGCACTCGATGCGTTTCCCATCCTGGACTGCGTTCTGCTGTCTGAAAATATTAAAAAAGCTATCAAATTCAAAACTCTGACGGAGTTCTCAATACATTTTTAACTTTTATATGGTTTGTTCAGTTATTACAGATTGTTATGTATCTCATATAAACCCTGATCTAGATCAGGGTTTATATGAGAATAAATGAGAATATATGAGAAACCCTAGGGTTTCGCTATCAGAATCAAGTAATCCGGAGTAGGCAGATCTCAGGGCATAAGTCCCTTGTTCCAGAAGTGACTTATGCCGATGATAGTGATAAAATTGACAATAACATAGAACTAAGAAGTAAATAAAATACATATATCTTAATCATATTCAAAATTAACGTTTCTAGCTGTTGATAATATGCGACATTCAATAAGCTCACATCGTAAAACACAGTAATTGGTCCTTCGAGCCGGATTTACAAGATATGAACCTACAATCGCCCACTTTCAATTTCTTCTTTATATTTTATGTTTCTAGAGAGCAGGTCTAAATACACCACGACCACATACGACCTTGACCTAAAGGGCAAGTCTGAGTAAACTGTTATAAATAGACTGCTAGGCAACCATAACTTGCAGTATTTATGCGCAATACAAATCTCAGATAGTTTATCTTCTAACAAGTAACTCAGCTACATAAAATAGCACAAGAAGTAAGCATCGATATGCAAACAGAGGCCTTCGTCTCTCGCATATTCATTTACCGACAAGCGGTTGAATCGGAAAGAAATCGGTAAACCTATCTTGTAACCAAAACACGCCATTGGTTTTCTATCGATGTATTGAAAGTCTGGCATTAGCATAGACCCAGCTTTAGTGTTTGTATGTAAAAAACACACAGTAGGTAATTGACGTGATCGGAATATTAACTTGCCTTTACAAAATATATCAACCTCGAGCACCTACCTAGGTAGGCTGAAACTAGGTACCTGATAGTGGCTAATGGATCCCAATCAATAAAGGTATGTATAAGTACCTAGTTAGGAATTTTAAACGTATCTTTACAAAAACCATCAGCTTGGAGCACCTACTTAGGCAGGTTGAAACTACCCATACCTACATACTTTATTGATTAGGTACATTAGGCAGTATTAGTTAGGTATATTTAATTCGAAACTATAAAACCATTCAAGTTTGAACCCAGTGGGCAGGTTATAGCGATAATATATACGATCTAAAATACTGGAGGCTTCCACACATTATGTAAATTATAAATACTGATGAAGACAAAGGAACCGTCGACCTTCAATAAAATACCCCAATAACAACAAGTTCGGACATGTTAAAACTGGACAGGGAACGAGCTTTTCAACGGAAATGAATCACATTTCTCACATTCCCAGCACCTAGATAACAACTTGGTAAGTTACTTGTGACTACTGGAATTAGAAATGAGTTAAGATAGAGTCTGATAATGGCGCTTGAGATGGAGAAAATATAAGCGTATTATACGAAGAGAATGATAGCTGATACTTATCGAATAAGCTTTCAGCATTAAGCTCTCGTTTTGCACAAACTTTGGCGCAATAAAGTATCTAATAAATAAATAAGAAAAAGTCAAGGTAACGATGAAAATATTGAGGAAGTAGAGGTATGATGGGTATAGAAGAAGACGTAGGCTTGAGAATAATTGGATGGGTAGTTTCAAAGATGAATTGCATAGAAAAATAGTGAGCACTCAGAAGACGGATAATATGGGAGAATTTAATCAAATAAAACGTGTTTCCGACTCCACTTAGAATAACAGCTTGAAGAAGCTACTAAATAACTACAGTAGGAAGTATTAAGAGCTGTTTTTTTCATGCGCAAATGTCGAAAACATTTAAAGTAGTCAATAGAATTTCGACTAACTTACAAGACTGTAAGGTGACAGATAAAAACAGGTAAATTCTCAGTCCGATCAGTTTCTAAATAGCTGCCCATATTTGTACAGCATGCATACACAATGGCTGTCAGTGTTGAGCAACATAGGTCATAGTACCATGGAGGCTACACCCTGGCGCCTACGCTAATCTAAACCATGTTTATGCAATACGAATACTTATGGCGATGAATATAAAAACAACTTTATAGAGTTATCACATACTTATGCAAGATGGGTTGCAAGTGGGATCTGTAGACTCAACTTGATAACTGTTCATAGTGGGTTTAGAACCGTAGTAGTTTTAAATAGACTTAGATTCTACCATTTTTTCTTTGGTCTAATGATGTTTTGGCCTAAGATAGTAGGTAAAGCATTCCTGAGGGATTACGATTTTTTTGAAGGACTAGGATTAGGATCAGCACGAATATATATCGTAAGTCGTAAACGGATCGTAGCAATAACGTATCCAAAGATGATTAAATTTAAGTAACCATTATTTTATTGAATGAAAACATTTCTAAGATACAATGCGAGGTGATGCTGCTACATTACTTTTGTACATTCCGCTGTAATTCAAAGGATATTTCATAATCTTGACTTATGACAAAATATTTGCAAATTTCTAAGACAGATATCCTGGTAAAACTACGAGTCTTCAAGTTACCAACAGAGAAGCATTTACACTTTGTTTACTAACACTTCATAGCGTCGAGTCTCAGTATGCAGTGTCTGTTTCTGCTTTCCCATAGCCATTACTTACGATAGGAAAATAGATACGAAACAACTTGCATCTATAGTGCAAACTATGTTTGGGACTTGAGCGTGATGGGTGAAATGTTCGTGACTATATATCTTGTCTATAGAATGAAATAAGCTCTATTGGGACAAGAAGAAAAAATACGCATAATAACATTGATACCTATATGATAGCGACTGCTACCTTTTGTCTTGGTAAAGTATCTACTGTTAAGTATATCTTGGCTAAATATTTTGTAAAATCAAGGACAAAGCATATGCAATACGAATTCGGCAGATTTATTTATTTATTTATTTAAAGGAAAACCAACAGCACAAATAATAAAGAATGAGACAGAACAAAATAGAAAACATAAGGCCAATAAAAGGTTTTCACGAGTAGATGATGTCAGTATTGATTTATAGTTACACCAAAAATCGATAAACTGCTCGATATTTTCCAGCTTGGCTTTTGAAAGCTGATTGTGACCGAAAATCACTGAGATGAGTGGTTTTAACTTGACAAAAATAAATAAACTAGCCAAGAAGAAAATTCTTAGAAGATTTCCATTTTATCTTTGGAAATGGAACCCTAAAAAGGAAGCATTTGATGATTAAAAGCTTCGCGCGAATTGTGAAATAGCCATTTTAAATTACGATAGTAAACTTATAATATAACTTAGTTAAGTATGTACCTATCTATAATAATAAATCATCTTTTCGTTAAAAACTCCTCAGGCTATAAAACATAATAATGTGAGCCTTGAGGTGACATCCCTGATATAAGAACCCCGATGACATCAAAGCCCAATTAAAGAAAGATTAAATACTTAATCAATTTTGTACTATCAATAATTAAATACTTATTGATGTTTTTAGACAGTATCACTGGTATAAAGAAGATTAACGGCCGGTTTCTGGAAACCCAAATCACGATTGATCCTAGTTTGACACATAGTAATTATTCGATTTTTTTGTTGATCATCGTTCGAGAAACCGGCCGTAAAAGATGAGCACAAAGAGTACGTAGTGTAGTATGATAAATATAAGAATATACCTACTGCGTTTAGGAAGCCAAACTCTTTATTAGCTAGGTACCTACGTCAAAATTTATGTTTATGTTATAATTTTTTTTTTTAAATTAATTATAACATCACTGACCTGTAATTTCTCAAATCCAAAGTTATCCAGTTTCATTATTGTAATTCAGATGTTTTATTATTTATTCTGTTTTAACACATTTATTCACAGACAAAACACATCATACATATGCACAATTTTTGTTTTTCGTGTTGAGTTCGCGGTATTTTGTTTATTCAAATTAAGAACGCTTATTTTTTTAAATGCGAACACGAAGGTTCGTATCGTAGGCGTCCAACGATGACGCGGTCGCGCGCCTTAAGAGATTGGACAGAAAACCTTGTTTGAAGCCCAAAGTGTATAACTTATAGCTGTTCTAAAACACCATACGGAATTCAAATGACTGTGCTTATTTCAACTGCTCTACAATGGTACTGTTATGCAAATTAGAGCTTTGTTTACACGTAATTTAGCAGACGGTAGCGGGTATCGCAAGGCACATCCAGCAGACAAAGATATTGACCAAACACAAATAAAACGGTGCCATGCCAGGCCAGCTGTTATACATACAAGTAGGACGTTGGTAGAGCTGTATTGTCTTTGTTAGAACTGTTTTATCACTTTTGAAGCTACATTATGCTACATTCAATCAGGTCAATTGCAGTCAGGTATTCCTAAGTGTGAATGAGAATAGCGCAGGACCGAGGAGTGGCACAAAAAAATAAAGCTACGAACCTAGAGTTCTAGAGAGAGTACCTAGAGTCGTAGGTTCGGTTTCCACCAAGAAGTCACGTACCTAGTGGTAAATTGAAGTTTGTTAATTTACAAAAATCTCACTAATTGTCTGAAATACGTAGGTACCTAGATAATAAAGCATCTAGTTCACAATCCATAATTATGAATGCTGAGAAATTGTCCAATTTAAAATCATTATTATTAAGTAGGTACCTACCTAGCTTAGGCACTAATCTAATAACTTGTCAGTGATAAAGATTCCAATCGCAAAACTATCAGATGTTCGCATCACATTGTTGATATTCAAAAAGCTCAGGTTCACAGTAAATGATAAGCATGCCATTACTATTCACCTCACAACCACCAACTCATTACTGAATTATAGCTCTTATTATAATGTGATTAGGACGCTATTTGATCGGCAGTTGCAGTCTTACGCGTAATTTGATAAACAATGGACATTCTATCCACTTGGCTAGCATCTCTACTTGTTGGATGGATCTATGTTGATCTTATGTACATTGAAATAAGGTTCATTTTCATAAGGCATGTATAGGTACTGATATCCTTCCATTGTAAAAGCAAGTAGAAAACGGTATAAGTAGGACCTATTGAGTACCAAGCGTTCTAAATCCCTTATTTATAAGCTTACACTAAAATTAATATATTTTTAGAAGTGCACTATTAAAGGAACAAACAATGATTAATATTTAAAAGTGCAATAAAGGAACACCTAAAGAACAAAACCAAGTAACAGAAGGTCCCGAGTTCAAATCCTGGTAGACTCAATAACTTTTGGTAGTTTCTGATCTACACTAAGTAATTTTAATAATGGTTTTAACATTATTGATCAAATAATAGTAACTGAATTAAATTTGAAAACTATTGAAAGATTACCTAGATTTTCATCTTGGTTGTTTTATGACATCAGGAAATAGGTATTCTTCAAAATACCTATTATTTATATAGGTATTTCGAATTTTTTTTCGAAATACCTATTTCCTGATTCGAAATTCAATATAAAAAAGGTTTAATTAGAATACCTTTGAAAGAAAAATTGCAATAAGTACTTATGTAAAAATTTATTCATTATAAAATTAAACTAACTAACATAATATCCAGATATAGTGGATAAATTGCTTCCCTTAAAGTCTATCATTTCCTCCATATTAGCTTTTAGCTTTTCAACTATTAAGCGTTTGTTTAATCGTATTGCATCGGAGAAATCTTGTTTGATCAACCTCACTTTATGTATCACTTGATTTCGATAATTTATATCAATATCTGGGTTTTGTAATATAACTTTCAGTTCTTGAAGACAGTTCGGTAAATCTAAATCTTGGTTGTAATATTCTATTTGAATGTTTTGCTGGGGTAGTTCTGGCGGTGAATATCTTGGTTTTTTTGGGCAAATGTGATCGGCCGGATCATTTTCTGTGATGATTTCTTTTCCATCATCATCAAATACTATTTTCTTGTTGAAGGTACAGTGGCATTCAGATTCATCTTCAGTTGAATAAGTCTTACTTTTTGTTCTACGGCAGCCAGAGTCATCAAAATCTAATAAATGGCCATACTTAGCTTCTATTTTTTTTATCACTGATTTGCACTTTTTATACACAGCTCTAAGTTCTTCTAAATCTTCATCGCTAATTTGTTTGGCACTCGTACTTTCATTTATCTCTGATTGTAAATGCTCATGTGATTTTTTTGACTTTTTCCTTGGAATTCTAACCTGAATTTCTGATTCATTGTCGCTTATTAAACCCGCTTTTTTCGTTGAAATACATATAGGAAGGTCATTTTCATCTGTGTTTTCGTAATTTCCTTCGAGCATCTCTGGAATAACATTGGATTTGGCCTCGTACAGTGGTTTTTTTATCATGGGTAATTTTATCACTAATTTGGTCTCATCGTGAATTACCATGATCCAGCCAATAAACTTCAACACTATACACGTAATAATAATGTTTTTTAATTGATTTATAGTCTAAAAACTGATCTAAACGTGTTATAAAACTAAAATGAACAGAACAACAACCACGCTGCGCACATTTGCTAAGCTGACATGACAGTGACACGGCGGAGATGAATGACACTTGACATTAACAATCACCACAGAGTTGCCAGCTAGTGCTGTGCTCTAAGTTACCATAATGAGCGATTTTCCAGGGAGTGTTCTTAGAATACACGATAGATGGCGCTCAACGTCAAATGCATTTCAATGTCAATTGTCAACACAAAAAGTTTTTATATTTTATCTGTGGTGTGAAATTTTTGTCCTAGAAAAAATTCAAAACTGTCTGACAAAAGCTAAAAGTCTTCAATCGTGGCAGAAATCAGAAACCAGAGCCCGTAGTCTGAAGGTGCATTTTAGAACTCCCTACTCTCGAGCCGAGAGTCGTCTCTCGGATGTCCTTATATTTTTGTAAGAAGTAGAGAGAGAGATCCGAGAGACGACTGTCGGCTCGAGAGTAGGGAGTTTTAAAATGCGTCTTCGGACTAAGGGCTCAGTATACAGTCTGTTGTCGTCAAAAGTAAAATCCACAAGAAGGTACACGAATGCTAAAATAAAAGCAAACAAAATTTATCAAAACGCTGAATACACCGAAACGGACGTGACAGGATGATAATGACAGCTACACGACAGAGCTACCAATAGATTATACAGATAAAAAAGAGAGGGATTTTGATATACACTAAGTGTCCAGCGCCATCTATCGACTCTTTTTGAACTATTTTTTTTTTAAAAAAGCTATTTGGAAAATCGCTCATTATCGACTAATTTAGTATACACTGAAAATGTTGGGAAATTACGTAGCACGGTTCAATGAATAAAATTAAACGAGTTTATTTTAGATAACTATAGAAAGCTATATGGAATTGTCTAGTTAAGTAACATATACCGGACCTTGCGGAGGTTGCTGCGGTGGCTGCTGCGGTGGCTGCGGCTGCGGTTGCCCATGCATCACAATCTACACTTGCTGCACCAAGATTTGCTAATCGCTTAGCTATAGCATGTTGGCGCCTTAGGACGCGTAGGCAAGCCATGGTGCCTTCGGTGTCCGCGTGGGCGCAACAAGCTCATTACTTTGTGTTGAAGTATACTTACGTGCCGTTCTGTGAAATAAACTAATGCTTAAGCGTAACTAATATAACCTAAAAATGTAAGATCAACCAAGTCCTTTAATTAAGCTAGAAAAAAAACAGGTCAAAGACTCTCAGGCATCTTTATTTTTCCTTTTTTTCTTTTTTTTAGGCACATGAATTTCTTCTTCAATAGGTTCTTCAATAATTTTATGTTCTTTTTTATTTTTTTTCAGTTTAGGAGTCTCTTCTTCAGTTGAATCTTGAATTTTATTTTTCTTAGATTTTTTTATTTTTACCACCTCACTCACTTCGCCATTCTCTTCAGGTAATGTTTCTAAATCATTATTATCTATGCATCGGTTTTCTTCCTGCATTTCAATATCCTTTTTGGACTTTTTGTTCTTTTTATTTTTTTTCTTTACTGGTTCTTCAAAGGCTAAGTTTTCAGAAGGTTCTTCCAAGATTTTGTTATCAATAGTTTCTTCAGAAGTTTTATTTTCGACAATTTTATTATCGAAACATGAAAATCCTTTAAAAGCAACCTCACTATATTCATCTTCTTGTACTTCTTCATTTCCCGTTCCCGCAAAGCCTTTAAAGCTGTAGTCGGCATTGTCATCACAGTTTTTAGTGATACTGATTTTACTTTTACCTTTCATAGCTAATTTACTTTTAAAATAATCCACCATACTTCCCTTCTCGGTGAAGATTACTTCTGTAGTTTTCAAATCATCTGGCTTCAAAGTTTCCGGAGCTTTTTCAACATTTTTCAACGTCTTTTTGCCGAATATGTTGGCCAGATCTTTATCACTGTATCGGGTCAAATCTTTGCCTCGGGTAAACTTGTGGTAGTGCACACGAGCTTTGCTTTTCTTTGATTTTACTTCCAATGATATGCCACTATGTAATTTTTCCTCTTTTGTATCACCTGAAAGCAAATAAACAATAATTAATTAATAGAGTAAGTTTACAAATTAATTATTCTGCTGTGTATTTGAAAATACTAGGAATCTTAGAAATGCTAGATAATAAACTTTATTATAAATATTATTTGTTTAAATTAAAAATAAAGAGGTTAGCTTACCATTAGATAAATTAGCAAGTAGAGAATTAAAATCATCTTCATGCTTGGTCCACTGGTCGTTACGGTCCTCGAAACCCAATCCTCTGTCATCGTTCTTGTATTTGGCTATTACATGCTCCACAATACCATTTTCATGAGCACCAAGACCTTTGCCCGAGCTCCACCCCATTTTCTCCAACATACGCTGACCGAACTTTGTACTGTCATTACTCCACGCGTTGTTCTTTGCTCGCAGATTTATAATTTTCTGCTTTCGACGAGGCTCCGCTAACATAGCCATTTCAGTAAATAAAATTACGTTTCATTGAAACCACGTGTGAAAAATAATAAATGTCCAAATGTTGATCACATTCACAATGAACTTCGAACAGATTGCATTCGTTGCGGTCGCGCTATTGGTCCACATGAGAGTGAAGTACGCCACTAAACGTAGCTGACACGAAACAAGCGGCTGTGATTGGTTGTTGCTATGACGATGTTGGTAGTATTGATGTAATGACGTGTACGTTCCGAAGCCAATGTATAGTTTTGAGCATATATTTTTTGCTCGAGTAAAACCCGTGGAACATAACTTGCCGCGCGGGAATATTTAAATTATTGTTCAAGTAATGTAAACAAAATGGTAAATGCACTAACTGCACTGCCATGCACCGCCAAAAAAAGAAAGAAAAAACTCCAAAATAAGGTTTTGTTGGGGGATACCGGATAACTTTTTGTTATTTTTTTTAATATTTTATGGTGTTCAACTTTTATATGAATAATGGTTTGTATGGTAATACTTTGCAAGTTTGTTGATCCAACGAATATTCCAGAGCACACAAAGGCACGAATCCCTGAACGGGTTGTTAGTTGTTAGTTCACGGCCATCGGTGATCACGATTTCAAAGGCGTGGCGACTTATTGACTACGAAAAATCTCTTGCCTACCTGTGTCAAGAATTTTATAGTTGGAAGCATCTTGATGACATTCAGAATCGATATTTTAGATGTAATTTGTTTGCGGAGTTTGAAATAGAAAACCATGTTTATGTAGGAAACAATTTTCTATCATAAAACTTTGATATCACATAAACTTTGTTAAGGTATAAAAGTATCATAAAGAAAAATCTTTCCCATCGTTCAACTTATCAAGTTAATGATCATTTTGAATATTCATGAATCTTGAAAGTCTATTTAGTAAGCACGCAACTTTATTTTTAGTTTATTTAATCTTCTAATCATATAAGAAGACCCACGTAGTGCCATTTATCCAGTCCAGGTGTAGGAATGTGTATTTATTACACTTAGGTGTAAGCTACATAACACTTACAATAAATAATGGCAGATCAATCATGCCACAGAACATAAAAATAAGTTGAAAATCTTTAGGCGTCTTTGTTCGTCATAATATTAAGCTGAACAAAACACTATCACAGTAACTTTACTTAAGTACATATATCTGATCCACTCTTGTACAGTCAGAATCAGAAATAGATCACCTATTTCTGATTCTGACTGTACAAGAGTGGATCACTTGAACCAGGTGTGGTGTGCTGTTCGACCGGTTTGAGGAAAGTGAATAAATATAATTTTCGGTCGTATCATAAAATGATGATGCAGGTTATGTGATAGAATATATTACGCCATCTAGCAAAGTAAAACTAAGCGTACCAATTCAAAACTTGATTTAATCTTCAAACAGGCATTAGATAAAGTAGAGCTTGTGAAAGAACTAGTCTAGTACTACCACCGTACCTATTTCTGCCACTGTTGTGTTCCGGATCGAAGGATATAGCTAGACTTAACCTCTTAACGTCTCAGTGTGTCGGACGCAGTGTGATGCCTCACAGAGTACGTCATTCATCATCATCACTCACTAAAATAGGTACTGAAATAAAAAAAAACACAACCTACTATACTAACCCCCTATCTTATAAAAAGTTAGCGTTAATTATGTATTTATAATTATGTATTTATAATTATGTATGGTAATCAAGACATCAAGTCTGCGCTAAATTATAAGATAGACCGTAAGACTTTTTGCAATGAACTAGCCCTATATTATGTGTTATGCAATTCGTATATTAACATCTGGAAAAGAGATCTCCGCACGCCCTCATCCATCACACTCAAGAGTAACCACTTTCCCTTAGTTATACGCACAGATATACTCACCTATGTTGCAAGTCAACAGAGAAAACTAACTTGAATAATTACCAGTTTTCCAATATCCTTTGCTGGCAACACTGTTCAAAGAAGGCCGAGGCATTCCTAAGTAATATGAGGTCTTTAGCAAGATAGCTAATCTTTCGATGGTGACAGAGAATTTCCTGGTTTTAATTGGTTTAGAAGAATTTTAGTCCACTGCTTAGTTGCAGACGACGCGATTAGGTAATCTGAGTTCTGACACAAAACACAATGCATTATTATGTATTTAGTAGTGTTGTGTTTGTCATTTGAAAATATGGTGTAATATGATTTCGAAACTGGTTGCTTCATGAAGTTTAGTTGGATCTGGAGCAGAATCGATCGTTTAATACAGCAGTGATGGTGATTCTAATCATATAACCTATTAAAATGATTTATTGACATTTGACACTTATCTGTCGTATTGATGTACATAGGCCTTAATGAAAAGAAAAGAATGGTTTATTTGACAGCTTTCCATTTTACTATCAATCAATATGAAGATCGATTATAATTTTCTGACAGAAAGTTGTAGGCGAGTTGATTATGGTCATAGAAAAGAAAACGAGTGCAATTCGCGGTTGGATGAATATGAGCTATGTACCTAATGATTACTTAGTTCATCATCATCATCATCATCGACCTATATTAGTCCACTGCTAGACGTAGGTCTCTCCCAAGACGCGCCACTGAGCCCGGTCTTCGGCTCCTCTCATCCAGTGTTGCCAGCTACACTCCGCAGATCGTCGCTCCACCTCGCCGGAGGGCGTCCAACACTACGCTTTCCTAACTTAGTTCTGGGTATTAACTATCACTTCTTTCAACCACCCTTCCATAAATATGTATAATGTATAGTTTGATACGTGAATTAGAAGAATGCAAGGCCACACTGATATGGTTGGTCAAAAATATTGATCAAAAAAGAACATGCCTTCGAGATAAGATAAAAATTTTCACGGGATAATAAGATCACGATCCGCGTGAACTACAATTTGATGTAGATCATTTTTTTGTGAGAAATAGTATTTTCTCACAAAATATGTAGTCCGTGATTATTTCCAGAATAAAACGCGAAACCAAACTAAAAACTGTCAGGGTTTGTAGTTTACCATCAATACAAACTAATTTATTATATAGCAACACCGAAAAGCGCGGTAAAAGATCTGCTACACAAAATGCACTCAATTCAAATTCAATTTTTTTTTTAATTAAAAGCAATGAATAATGAAAGTACTTGAGGGAGACCTTTGCCCAGCAGTGGGACGAGATAGGTTAGGATAAAAAAAGCAACAGATTTATAAATATATCTCGCTGTTTTCCGTAAAAGTTTCAAAAAAGTTAGAAGGCACCTCATACCTAGAAGGCACACTGATGAGGTGAGGTGCCAGGAAGACTTTCAAAACCTCCTATAATATCGAGTATTTCAAAATTGCGTGTAAAAAGGACCCTAACCTATAAAAAAACAGCTTTACTAACTAGTTCGGAGTTGTATTCCATCAACTAATTTCTTATTTGTCACTCATTTATTGTGTTACGTACGTTAAGTAGGTATTTTAGTAATAAAGTTTTGTTTAGTTTTATGTCTTTGTTATGTGTACAAATAAAGTGCTGAAGTATGATGAAGTGAGACACTATACAGTCGTTTTGCATTCAGCAGTTATTTCTAGAATAGACGGGAAGTACTGCAGACGACCTAAATGAGTAACTTGTAGTACTGAATGGGCAATACTGAGCTACCTAGGTGAATCATCCTCTCTCAATTAAACTCAATCGTATAGCCATTGACAGGCGTCACAGCTCAGTTGGTAGTAGCTCTGCCTTCCATGCTGTTGGTCGTGGGTTCGATGCCCCACCCAGAGCATAAAAAAAGACGTGTGGCACTCGGGGACTGCCGCGGTAAAGGTATTGCATAGCATTTTTTGCTGGATTATACATGCGCAGTGTTAGGTTATTTTCGTTCGGTATTTTCGT
Organism: Ecliptopera silaceata; assembly: GCA_932527185.1. Lineage (NCBI taxonomy): Eukaryota > Metazoa > Arthropoda > Insecta > Lepidoptera > Geometridae > Ecliptopera > Ecliptopera silaceata. The sequence continues at coordinate 3,326,162 of OW052210.1, forward strand.
TACGGAATTTCTGGATTCGGTCTCCACGTTCAAGGCCCGCGATAGAAGCTATGCAATAGCTTAATAAAATAAAACTTAATTCAAAAAAATAAAGCCTCTATTCTTAGGAACGAGACAAAGTGTTCCCCACAGTTTAAAACCTCTCAGCCGAACCGAACTTATTATAAGTAGGTAGGTACGGTAGACCTTCGTCCAGCAGTGGACTACTAAAGGTCTACTAAAGGTACGGTTACTAAAACCACAGAATATAATAAAGTATTTAAATAACTCTACAAGACGCGAACCATTTTGTGATTAGAATAAAAAATAGCGAATGCCTTCGGACAAAGGACCGTCAATCGAAATATGAATCGCTAGGCAGGCCAGACATTCCACAGAAAACGCGGGTTTATTGCTCCTTGGACCATGACTCATGTTGAAAAGGTTTAGGTTGTAACAAAGGTAAGCCCATACGTTTCAATACAGTAATTTCAATAAAATTCGACAGGCGTCACAGCTCAGTTGATAGTAGCTCTGCCTTCTATGTGGGTTGTGGGTTCGATTCCCACGCAGAGCAAATGTTTGTGTGATGAATTATTTGTATTGTGGGTGTAATGTATTCAATGTATGTAAGTATAGTATATATAAGTATAGGGTGCATGGAAAGAGCCTCCTCGTGGCGCACACCGGTAACAGCTAGGTACGGTAAAGCAGTGTCTAGTCTGGCTAATCTTTCCAACACGATGCTACAACAAAATACAGTTGTAGCATCGACACGATAAGAAGAAGAAGAAGAAGAATGTATGTAAGTATGTATTTACAAAAAATGTAAGTATATAAGTATTCTATCAGCTTCCTTACCTGTAACTAACTCCTCCTAACTGTACTTGTTCTCCAGAAAGAAAGAAAGAAAATACATTTATTTGCGACTTAAAAGCTTTCTAAACTGCATTAACATTATCTAATAGTTAAGTTATATCAAAGTATTTTGAAGCCCAACAAAGTACTTTAAAAACAAATAAAATCTAAACTAGACCCTCAATACCAATATTTGCATCGACAAACGGACACTGCGTGGGCAAGGAACCTGTTGAAGGCCTCAAACGTGGGAACCTCAAAATATGACTCACTAGTCTTCTTTACAAGTGCATTTTAAAAGCCTTGTGTAAACCCTTGCCCTTTAGGAGCTTTTTAAAAGAATTAAGTGAAAATTGTGTACGATTACATTTATTATTTTTCATGTGGCCCAATTCTACTTTGATGTATCAGAATAACATCACTTAAAATGATGTACACTCAAAAAATATATAGAGAATATATAGATGCATAATCTGCGCATATATTTTACGCAGAAAGAAGAAATATTTTCGAATAATTTAATGCAGTTAATCTGAGTTTTCATCGTTTTAAAAACATTGCTTCTAACTCCACAATATCTCTTTTACACTGTTGTCATTTTAATGATGAATAAGATCCACAATTCGGAACAAATCGATCTGTTAAAATGAGCTAGCAGTTTACACCAAGCGGTAATTAGGTTCAAGCAGGAGTTAACGGTGCATCAAACTGAACGCAAGAGCTGGAGGCCGCGAAAAAAGTTAAAAAGTAAACAATTTTGCGACCCAACCACTTACCGACAGCTGCGAATCGACGAAACTGGTTTTTAGACCCGGCTTACTAACAGTTCATTAATCTGTGGTCAGTGGGATCGATGACGTCACTGACATGTGCCTTGTGCCTCCGATTTTGGATGAGACAAAAAATCTCTTTCATGAAGGCTCATTCCATCGATTTATTGTTAAAGAAATGCTTTGTCTGATTTTAATTTGAGCGCAAGGACAGGTGACGGGGACTGCAATTAATACTCTTATTGTCTCAGACGAGTTCTTAAGAATAAAAAAGCTGAGGAATTTGGAATACGATGACTCGGTAAATACAAAATTCTTGAAACTCTGTGAAAAATAAGGTTTGAGATGCTGTTAATCTCATTAAGAACAATGGTAACAGAGATTATGTCTTAAGACTTGGGAAACATGGCTTACAATAACTTGACAGTGAAATACAATTTTAACTTATTATTTTATGTATCTCACGGCCGGTTTCTCGAACGATGATCAACGAAAAAATCAAATAATTACTATGTGTCAAACTCGGATCAATCGTGATTTGGGTTTCCAGAAACCAGCCGTTAGTAAGATAATGCAATGAAATGGAGGGAAATTGTTCGTAAACATCTTGGGGAATTTATGTATCTTAGTAAGATAATGCAATGAAATGCAGGGAAATTGTTCGTAAACATCTTGGGGAATCTTTCTAATTGTAGAGCTATCTGTAGGTCGTTTGCTATAGCTATCTATAGATATCTCAACTGTTTCTTATGTATTTTATTTATACCTATGTACATTTTGTAAATACATACTCTAGTAGTCGTAAGTTTGTCTTTGTAAATAATTTACATATTATTTATTATTAGAGTGTGATGTGTGAAATGGCCATGAATATTTATTTATTTAAGTATAAATATTATTTACACTTATACCTAATTTTCTTTGGGTATATGTATATCTTAATCTTTAGGCTTACAAATGTTATCAAGCTTGAAAGCTTATTCCTTTTCACATAAAAACTGTGCACTTACACGAAACTACGATAAGTGTCTAAAGAAATTACTTTCTTTCTACTGTACCATATTGGGAAAATCAACTAGAAACTCTAATCCTCGTAAGGTATTTCTTTCTAACTAGTGAAGGTGTACACACTTCACAGATAATGTACATCCCATAAATCAGCCAATCAGGGACCTCCTTGGAAAGTGATCGTGATTTCTCCGATCTCTGATTGGTCCTAGGGTATGTAAGTTCTCAAATCTACAAGATTTTTATTCTGATGAAACTTAATCAACCACACATACAAGAAAATTCACGCAAAACAGTAAAGAAATATAAATAAATGTCTAATTTAAATATAATTTTCGCAAAGATTTTTTACAATATAAGATTTAAAATAACTTATTCACAAAAAGACAAATACATCCACCTATACAATAATTAATTTAAAAAAACGAAATATCTGAATTTTATAATGAATTTTTGCGAAGACTATCAAAATACTAAGAGTTTGTTAATTTTAAAAAATATAGGTATGTTTATGGAAAAGATGGTAGAATAGTATGCCTACAACTGACTCAAACATAACTTGTTTTTTATCATTACGAAGCTATTTCAAGGCGTCAATTTCACAACGCGAAAATGTCAAGTCAAATACTACTGTTGTAACTAATTCCCATAAAATATTTAAAACAAACCAATTAGTTGAAAATAAAACTAATTTTTAATAAAATTATGCGGGATAAGTGTAAGGTATTTAAATAAGGGGTAGGTTATATCATATATCCAGTTACTAAAGGTTTGAAACCGTTTTAATGGTGAACTTAAAAACAAACCTAGATAACGTGATTCCACAGTTCAAATAAAACAATAATTGGTAAACAGCTAAATCTATGAGAGCAACATAAGACACCTCAAAATGTATTGAAATGATAGAGTCATTGCACTACACTACATCATAGGTAGGCAGCTATGCAACGGCAAACGTGTTTTGCCCCATCGATACCTACTCCGAGAGGCAAGCGGCGGCGTACCTGAGAGTCACTCCGGACGTGGTTCAAATTATTCACCAGTAATCCATTTTCAGATGCCATTGGATCCATCGCTCCACACACATATTCCGCACACACCCCAAGTTTGTCAACCACTGCACATTTCACAACACTCAACTTTCAACCGCACTCAAGTTTCTAAATAAAAACGCATCTAGCACAAATAGTTAAACAGACACAGCCTGCCGCACCATAAGGCTTCACTGGCTTAGTTTAAACAAACGAGTTACACCACTACCTTGAATCAATAAACCGCAGTAATGTCATTAGTTTGCGAACTAAAGTTCATCCAGGAACCGTCCGTATCTCTTAAGTTTTGTAAAGCACAACGTCTGCCCGCTCGTAAGGACGGCAGGCGGCGAAAAGTTAACCGTGCGTGATTTCTGGACACTCTCAAAACCGAATGGTCTTAAAGGCTATCAATCTTTGCATACCAGAGTGGTATGTTGAAACGGAGGCTCGACTTTTTGTGTGCCTCGCGGCACGAGTGAAAGGGACGACGCTCGAGCCAGGTATCCGTCTCGAAGTGAACGAACAGTATCTACAGGTTTTGCTCTCCCACTACAAGGAGGCACGGCGCGGACTCGAGAACCTCGGAGCTTGAAAGTTTAGTTCAAAATCATAACAAGAAACAACTAGACGCCGAATGACTAAAGTCCACACCTAGATGTGAACTTGGTAAACATTTCACACGCTATTTTCAATGCAAATATTTTACCGGTATAAAGCTATTATCGGTCAGTTTGTTATCTAAACTACCACGTGCAGTTATCGCTTCGGTAAATAAACTTCCAAACGTATTCGTTTGTAAACATTTATGTGTATCACATACATACAGCGGTTGATATATTGGTTATTTTTCACCCGAATTTATGGGATGAAATATCGATACATTATATCGGTCCCACCCAATGCATCTCTGGTGAAGGCCACTAGAGTTAACCTCTACATGGGACACTCCTGCGCAGGGACCCACACACACAAAGAAGCCTGCGTCAATAGATACACAGGACCACATTCAAAAGACCCGCCTAAGTGACGCACACTATCGTGTGCAGGGACTATGCTTACCTGGTTTGTATTCCGATGTAATTGGCATTTTTTTCGATGCTATTTCTATAAATGTTGTGAGCCCTGCCATAAAGGACAGGTGTGGTCATTCGTCTTTATCAGTAACATTATTTTGACCTTGAACGACACCCGGAAATAATTATAAGCAAATCACTGCCGAAATAAGAATCCCCCAAATAGTCGTAGTGCCAACGTGATGATAATTCGGAAGTCACATGTACAGTGCATAGTTTTGCTCTGGTAAATAGCACAAATTACATATCTGTATGCACGTTGTGCTATCTATAATATATATACTGTAAGTATATTATTTATAGGAAAATATAAGGAACTATATTGACCGGCCTTAAGCAGACCGCCTTTGACTACCTACGAAATGAATAAAAACAAATATAAATCAGTAATGACAGTTTATCCAAAAATGATGTAATGTCAAAACAGGAATTCTTGTTCATCGTCACTGCTTCAGCTTTTATCTCATGCATTGGAACAGTTTTAGAAAGAATTAGCCGAAAACGGCGATGGCCATGATGGTAAATATCTTATTTGAATATTTAGAACATTTGGGGTATAATGAACGTCCAATTGAAATAAAATATACAAGATTAAATCAGAACATTATGAAGGGTTTGAGATTCGACGAAGCACCTTTGCACGACCCAAGTATATTAAAGAAAGAAGTAGTTTGAGTAAAAGAAAATTACAATAATGTATCTAATGTTCCAGGCTCAAAAAGTCAAACATCCAATGGTCAACTCGAAACCAGACATGAATTTCCACTGAACAATACCAAAGCCGGTCTAGCAAACTCTATCAAGATGATCAAATTATACAAACCAGTTCGTCTCTGGGATAAAACTGGCAGGAAACATTTTGCGTACCTGATCAAGCAACGTGAGGAAGCTTCGGCTCGGCCACTGTACCAGAGGGGACGAAATGATATGCTCCAACTGGTTCTTTTTATACTAGGAAGTGTTGCAACTGTTGGGTACTCCTTCGGATTGATGAGCCCTCCCAGAGACCTTACTGATATCAAAAGGCCACCAGGGACTTGTGATCCTCCGCCTAAAAAGAAATGCCCAAAAAGTCCGTTGCCACCACCGTGCCCGAAGGATAAAGATTCCCCACCATCGAAACCGTGTAAATGAGAAATGTTTTGAAATAAAAAGCTGAAGTGGTTTTGTGTTCTCTTACTGGTTTATCGGCTAGCAAGTTTTTTTTAATTGGAAGTTTGGCACTATCAAAAGTTTTAGTAATAAGTGTAGTAAAAAAACACTTAGGTCTACCTTAGGTAGGTCGTTAGGTCGAAGCGTCCTAATATTGTTTTTGCAATGAGGTAGTTAATTAAATTGCTAGTGTCAGGCCACTAAGACTTCAAATTTAAAAGTATAAAATAATCATGACCATCTAGATTTCGCTCTCGATAGGCTTTAAAGAATAGATAGTTTGTGTAAGGAATTTTAATTTTTGAAAGTTTATTGGCATGGGGCAAATTGTAAAAGCGGCCGTTGTATCAGTCGCTGTTGTTGGTGCTTACCACATCTATATGACACAGCACAGTAGAAAAAGTATCAACTAATTAAAGTAGGGAAATTACAAGGAATTCTAGTTGGCGTCACATCATTTTTGGGAAAAAGAAACCACCCCGTATCAAGGTAAAACATAGACCAACAGAAGATCCACATACTTTTTAAAGAGTTGCAGAAGAATACCAATTGTCTATGATAATTTGAAAATTGTCAGTTTGATGGAAATGACGTTTTGAAAAGATCACAAAAATATTGGATAATTCACTCTATTTTTTCTATATAATCTGATTAGGCTTGATGTTATGGCTTTATTCAGAAAAGCAAAGTTTTGAAATGGATAAAAGGGAACAGCTGAAATTTGTTATAATGATAATGTCAATGTCTTCATGTGTGGCTTACTCGTATGGTATGTTTAAACTACCGACCTTTTCAATCTTTCGGCGGAACGAGCCGAGGGTGCTCGAAGACAAGGTAAAAGACCACAGAACTGATGGAGGCACAGTGTCCAGAAATATCACAAAAATGGACCTCAGAGTCACAGACAGAGCGGACTTTCTAGGGAACAGTGAATAAGCTCGACGTTCATTAGATATATTAATGGGATTATAAGTGCCTTTTGAAAACGCGGTAAGCAGAAATGCTACATGTATTGTCTTCAACGTTCTGCTGAAGAAACTTTACTTATTCTTAGCTAGGGTGGTGTATGTTTGTATATTTAATTTTAATAAAATTGTATTGGTTTATAATTTTGCATATAATTTCAAAACTCGTAGATAATTACAAAACTATGTAAAGACCAGCATTACCTATTCTTAATTGATATCAATAAGCATGTTTTTATGGCTTGGGAGCGTTGGCTCCCCTGTTAGCTCTCCTAGAGGGGACATGGAAACTTTTCTTGTCCTCCTGAGATATTTAATAGGAAACATAGGGAGTTTAAGCGCAGTATTTTTTTACTCCCCAGTCATTTGGTATTTAATATCATCATGCATACGCCCACTTTGATAAAGCTTTCTGAATGACTTCCATATTGTGATTTTAACGAACAGGCCGGGTGTTTTAGATTACCTATACAATATACATGTTAACTCGACTTTTGATGACTACTATTCAAAATTCAGAAGTTTGGACTCATTAATAAATGTATTTATTTAATCAATTAACACGGTTAATTACCTGAATTCCTAACAGGTTTTCATAACAAATCTTGATTATTGACATAAGACTTCCATCTAAGTACCTAAGTCTAGTCGGATTTATGATTTATCAACAGGACATACAGGAAACTCTCTGCGAAGCTCAGAAAGCTGCAGGTTTATGCTAGTTTTTTATTTCCCTCTTCAATAACTACTTGATACATACAAGGTGCTGTGTCTGGAGGTCTACCTAGTATTTAAGATCTGTAGGTTCAATAAAATCTTTTTGTTCGTCGTTCATCACAATCAGAAAATTTACTTTTTTATCAATGACAATCTAATTCTTCTGTCACGAAAACTGACACATATTCTTAGAATTCCTTCAAAATCCTAAAAAAATGCTAAAAGAAAACACAGAAATTCAATAAATAAACGTTGATAAAATTGTATAATTAAAAATATGGATGCCAGGAAACTTCTCATCGACGTGGCGGTGTTTACCATATCATTCTACTCTTCGTACCATCTCATGTCGAAATTCATTCAGAATCAAAGAAAAAAGGAGCATTTAGAAAACAAAACTTTTGGAAAATAATGTTTTACAAGGTACAATTTTCCCTACCGGAAATATCTTTTATATTCTTGCTTGTTTCTGGAGAAAGCTTGAAACAAATCTATTTTAGTTTTGTCTTAGTTTACTCTCTTACGCGTAAAAGCTTTCCAGTAATTAATAGCATATTTTAGATAGATAGCAAATTATTTAGTGTACACAGGCGAACTTAATGCTAAAATAGCAGTGGGTATCTACCAGCTAACCTTTGGTTAGTGGGAATAACAATTTAGGGTAATAGCTCCTAGAATCACCTAGTTTATGACGATTCTAAATGATCCGTGTGATTTTACAGAATTAACTTTTATTTGATTTGAGTGCGCATACATATTCGTTACTGAAAATACAGCTCTAGAGGATACTCAATATATTTATTGCTCATATGGTACATATCAGGTGTCACAATTATTGTAGGTAGTGTTAGTATCACACATGAACCCTATTTAAGGGTATTGCAATAGGGATCTTTTCGTTTCTAGTCATGAGCTTACCCTTTTACGCCTCTTCCTTCCAGGGAAAGTGTTCAGCGGCTGCGGAGGTGGTATGTGGTAGAAGTACGGCGGGGTGAACAAGACATCCTCCATGGACGCGAGGGGCGTAGCCCTAGAAGGCATCGGCGCCATCGACCGTACTGTCCCATACAAACTCCTGTTCCTCCCCTGGTTTCTATACACGTTCATCATCCCACTAACACTGACTAGGAGTGGACTTTACTTTTAAAATAAAAAGCAAGCCACCGGCTATGGATTTTTTCTTACGAGGCGACCTAATAATTAATATTTAGTTCAAATATTCGGATTAGGAGCTCGTTGTGCCCGCGCGTGTGTTGTCACTGGTTGGAATGCCTCCCGAGTGCAGACTGTTGAGATTCTCGTACATGTGCACATTACATACAATTATCATAGTTTATCAGTTTTTTCCAATAGGGTACGTGAAGCGTGACGTATCGACATAGCTATGCCTGTGTGCTTTGGAAATGAGAGAAAAAGATGCGCGCACGCATCATGTTACACTTGAACGAATTTAAAAAGTTCTTTAATGTATTTCAAAACATTGTTTAAGCGACAATGCTGTTTGCGAAGAATGTTAATTTCTTATTGTTATTTATTAATATATGAAGTACGCCGTGGGAAGATGGATCGTTTGTTCGTCTTGTTAAGTCCCCAGTACACAATGGCGTATGCTGGCCCACGACAGGCCATCGCCATTGTGTACACGGGGCAATGGCGTATGATGGCGGACAATTGCCGATCGTGGCGCGCAATCGGAAAGTTGTCGGTTTTTCGGGCATACTTCAAAGGAATCGTGGCGTAGCGTGGCCTGTGGTGTTCACACAATGGGCCATTGTTTAGTTTGTCACCTACAACTTTCAAGTTTATTGATTTATAATAGTTGTAGTATTTTAGGTACGATGTTTTCAGATGAATGATGCATTTAATCGTATAGTAGACTCCCTGAAAATACCTATTTAAAAAAAAGAGACATTTCTTCTACGTCCATCGCAAGTGGATTGCCAGACAGCAATGAGACATGCGCCATTGTGTGAACACCAAGTGATCGTGGCCTACAGTGGTGCATTGCAAAGCGTGGCCCAGCATACGCCATTGTGTACTGGAGCCTTTAAGGCGACGGGTAGGGTGAAATTTTTCATAATAAATAAAAATGTCAATAACTTCCAACTTTATTATTTATTTATTATATCTACACACACGTTAAACTTGTAACACGGCATAGTTTTTGCCGCAGTGGTTAAACTCTAGATAGTCAGCGTGGCAACGTCGCATTTTCAACTTCAGTGAGAATGCTGAAAACGACGCAAAACACATAGTGAGCCGCGCACAGTTTGGATTGTCAAACTCTTAAGCAGCGCCTTATGAATATTTGCGAGCACACAGCAATGGAACACTTATAGTTCCTAAGGCGCTACTCTTCTTCTTCTTTAAACACCTTAATGTAGAATTTTTTTACCTTGCATGTATAGATATCAACCATAAGAATAGCTGTGCTGAGTTTGGTACCAAACAAATCTGCCAAACCCATAAAAAATGGGATCAAAAATCACACTTTTGCAAAAGGTGTTGGTACTAAACTTACATTTTAAAGTAAACTATAACCAAGAGCACACATTTTGTTCCCTACCTGACTAGTTCAATATATGTGTTATAGGAAATAATAAGTTTCACAACTCCACATGCTATGACTTCTTCAGAAAACATTCCCAAAAACACGCATTTGGCTATACCCGTCACCTTAAGTAAACTTAACTTACTCTCCATAGGAATATCACAAAGAGGAAGCCACAGGTTTTCTATTTCCGATCTTCTAGATCAGACCAGCGATCAGTGAACAGGGATCGAAGTTCCCTCACTGCTTTCTTGCTTAATCTCACCTTTTACAAAATCCATACACATCCCTCTTGCTCCAACATTTGATTTTTGATGTTTTTTACAATATTTTATCAAAGTAAAGGTCGTATAGCCAATTTTTCTATCGGGACCACTCGGGAGTTCGATGCGAAGCCTTGAAGGCTAAATCATAAAATTACACATTAACTATTTTTTTAACCTAAAAATAAAAAACTTCATAAATACTGTCCACAAATAAACTTTCTCGACATCTTTATCTCAGGAGCCTGCGGTCCCAGACTAATCATAGTTTTGCGCGACTTATTCGCGGTACAAAGCATTCCATTAGTTTTACAAGCCTCGGCCCAGAGGGAAATTAAAATTACGTCTGTAGTCCTGAACGCATAGCTCTATGCATTGTATTTTTATATCCCAGTTATTCGCTGTCTCTATACTTTTGAATAGGACTATTATACTACCCCCTATCTTATAAAAAGTTAGCGTTGACTTTATGTCATCAGTACGTATGGTAATCAATACATCAAGCGCTAACTTTTTACAAGATCGACCGTTAGTATACAATGAGTGATAGTAGAGAAAGTATGTGATATGAAATAACTGAAATACAGGTAGACTTAATGCAAATTTCTGTTTATATGAAGTGAGATTCAAATTTAATAATTATTCAATTTTGAGAAATATGTGATTATAAAGTAATAGGAAATTTAGTTGCGAATAAAACTTATCAACAACAACAAGCGCCATCTCTATAAAACAAGAGAAAACGCATCATCACTGTACCTCTACTACGAGACTGCTACGTACGACGCTACGAAGTTACAAAAAGTTAATAGTTTAGTAGAACGCTACAAAATACAAACCTTTACCGCTAGGTGGCGTTGTGTACTTCTCAGAGCGTTTTAATTTATGGTACACACTCGTTTTGACTCTACTATTTCAGAAATATCTATGGCAAGAAAACTTAAAGATTAAAAGCGTCAAATTCAAACTGAACTGTCATCAAAATTAAAAGTGTCAAAATGGCCGATACCGAGAAAATTAATGCTAAATTTTTAAAATGTAAATAGCTACTGTTTTCCCCACAAAATCAAGCAATAGATTAATTCCTACAAAACTATGTCGGCTGGCAGTTTCGCGAAGGCATTATTCGGATTGTTATTCGACGGAGTCCAATGTTCCTCTTTATCAGGGAGGGACAACGGGTTTGGGAACAGCTATGTGTGGGCTGGTTCCCTGGAGTCAGGGTTGCAGATCGCCACAAACCACAAGAAGCCAATGATGCTCATCATCCACAAATCCTGGTGCTCCGCTTGTAAGAACCTGAAGCCGAAGTTCGCGGAGTCTTCGGACATTCAAAACCTGAGCAAGCACTTTGTGATGGTAAATCTGGTGGATGAGGAGGAACCTCATGGCATATCCTTTGCTCCTGACGGGAACTACATACCTCGGTAATTATTTTAGACGGATTATATAGATAAGAGAGAGTGAGAAGAGATATAGAGAGAGCGTAGTCAGAGTTTTTATGTAATAAGTTGTAATAAGTAGGTATGTTTTTTATTAACATGATATAAGCCATTATTCGGTGGCGCTGTAAAAGTCAAATGACCCGCGCCTGAATTTGGGATTCTACATATTATGACTACACAGGTTTTTGGCAGTTTGTATGGAATTTCAAAATCATTTAGTAAAAATATCATAGATAATACTCTAGGTCTCCAAACAACAAACTCTAAACTCTGAACTACAAACTCTAGGTAGATATAATCTACCCATAGAAATATTTTGGTAATTAAATATGTTGTTCTAGAATCCTATTCCTTTCCCCAACTGGCCTGGTAGACCTGGACGTGATCAACGAGGAAGGCTCCAGCCAGCACAAGTACTTCTACAGCAGACCAGAACAAATAGCCAAGTCTATGAAGAAAGTTTTGAGGAAATACAAGGTGGAACAATTCGATGTATGAAGACCGACACGTAATGACTTTGTTATTTACTAAGTAATTTAAAATTCGTCTTAAATATGGTGTAGCGACATCTATATCGCTACATGGTGAACTACATGGTAGTCTACGCAACAGACTTACAGATGGCGACAAAATCCTAGATCGCTCTTACGAAGTTATCACGGAGTTTGAACATAAGTAATAGAACCGATGACTATCCATCGGTCCTCGGACCCCGAGCCAAAGGTCGCTCGGCGTGAAAGATCTTCCCTTTTCGTAGGAGATACCACACCTATCTCCACAAAGGAATATTTGCCTAAAAAAAGCGTAGTGTAAGACGCCCTCCGGCGAGATGGAGCGACGATCTGCGTAGTGTAGCTGGCAAACACTGGATGAGAAGAGCCGAAGACCGGGCTCAGTGGCGCGTCTTGGGAGAGACCTACGTCCAGCAGTGGACTGCTATAGGATGATGATGATGATGATGATGAAGGAATATTTTGTATCTTCTGCATTCAAGCTGGTTCTAATAGCTAGACGAGACTACTTTAACAAGCAGTTTGACTAGAATACATTATACCTGACAGGCGTCACAGCTAAGTTAGTAGTAGCTGCCTTCCATGTGTCGTGGGTTCAATTCCCACCAAAAACAAATGTTCTGTGATGAACATAAATATTTGTCTGGGTGTTTTATGTATTCAATGTATGTCTTTACAAAAAATAATTATATAGGTAAGTATTCTATCAGCAGTCTTGTTCCCACAAACTTTGCTTAGTTTGGTACTAGAGTGTGATGAGATTTAATTTACATTACGCGTCTATTGTCAAATTTGTCTGTACTTTGTTTACTTTCCAGACAAAGTCCTACTCGATAGGCATTTGACCAGATTTTTAGGATTACGCAAGGCTACTATCAGATCTTCATGGTTACTGCCCAAGCTAGGGATGGGCAAAAAATATCGATATATCAAAATATCGATATTTTTTCTGAAAAATATCGATATATATCGGCGATATTTTTTCCAGCGATATATCGATATTCGATATTTATTTTCAGATATCAAAATCGATATATTTTTAAAGCTCTAAACAACGAGTGGTCCTGATGTCAATATCAGACAAATTCTTTTAGAGTAATGTTATGTTTAATTTGTTTTTTTTTAAGTCAAGCAATGAAAATCCTGTTTTTTTTAAATTAAAAAACGGATGTCAAAACAGCCAGATGTATATTTGCTTTAAAATTTCTAATATTTTGGCAATTTTTATAAATATTTGCATATTGGGCAAAAAATATCGATATATCGAAATATCGATATTTCTTGGACGATATAATCGATATATTTGAAATATATCGATACGATATATATCGATATTTTTTTTCGGTTTGCCCATCCCTAGCCCAAGCAAAAAGTTTTTAATGTGTCAATCTTTTACTTTGACACGTTCGCTGTTACCAACAGTAGGTCTACCATGAGTTTTTACTATACTATATTTACTATACTCGCTAGCGTCTGTAGTTAAAAAAATGTATGAAGATTTGTACAGCGCCTCTAGCGGATAGTTGGGTACTAAAATTCGTCATACAAATATTGACGTAACTACTGTAGTAAAGTCAGGCGATTTTACAGTGACAACTCATGGTAGATACACAGACGACGCCAAAATGTCAGCGCAGTAATAACTTTCCACCAAAGTAACAAGACAGCAAATTGAGCGTGAACTTTTCCGGATGTCCGTATCCGTTTGGCTTGAAAGCACTGAATTCATGATAAATGACTCTCTAAATTGCTGTCTGAGGGACTGACATCAGAATTATTCTTTCAGGATTAGTCGGATCGCTAAATCAAGATTATCAAGCTGCAGTGCTTTTGGTAAATCTAGAGCCCGGGTGTGTTAATAAAAGTTCTGAAATCTATACCTAGAAGTTGTTTGTTTGTAGTGTGTTTAAAACACAATAGCGAAACTGCTTTAGCGTTCGAAAACGTTTCTCAAAACCTTCTCCAACCTAACTTGAATTCACTAACGTCGGTTGGTCGTCATCGTTCCAGTATGCCAAGTACCCTAAAAAAGCCCCCTCTAGGGGAATAAACAGGGGAACCAATGCCCAAACCGATTCAAAACAACTAAACTAAACACTTACATCCTCGACGACCGGCTCGACGTACATCTCCAAGGTGTTGTTCAGCGGTGGAAGTGGCACCGGCATTGGAGACGCGGCTGCTGACGACCGCCGGGAGACGCTGTTGCAGGAGCATTGCGATACGGAGCGCCGCGAGCGGGGAGATTCTCTGGGAAGAAGAGATTACCAGTTAGTTCAGGCGTTACCAGACAAGCCCGTAGACACCAGATTAAATTAAATAAATAAATAATGCTGGACAATCACAACATCATCGAGTCCCAAGCTAAGCAGAGCTTGTGTTATGGGTACTAGAAGACTGACATACATAATACAATACATTAATAAATACAATACTTAAAAAAAACATAAATAAATATACATTAAGAAAAGTGTTGAGATATTTTTGTAGACAATTTTACGATTTACAAACTTTGTCTGAACCACTTTTCGATAGATCTCGTTGTTTCAGAGATATACGCAAAAAACGCAAATTTATGACCTTTGACCACAACAAATCACACTTTTACCTTCTGCTTCTCCGACACACATGTCGCGACGACGTCCGTTCACACAAGCACGACCTGCATCTCACTGGCACAAAGTAACCCAGCTGTGGTAACGGTGCTGGTTCCAACGAGTCACTGGAATCACTCCATTCAGGCTGGCTGAAAGGCCCTGTATCCAGGACCGACGGCATTGTATCAAAAAGTTTTTATTGCAATCTTATTTTTTGAAGAAGGTTTTATGCACTGTTTTTTTTTTTTCAAAGTCCAGCCATTCTGTTTTCGTTCGTATTTCGAATTCAATTTGCTAATTGAAGTGGCACTTTTTACGGTTAAATTAGCTGTAATTTGCAGTTATTGTGGTTTGCTGATTTACTTTCAAGGTTAGGAATGTTTTGAAATAACATTTTCACTGGTAAATTATGAAACGCGTCTGGTCTCAAATGTTTATGTTGATAAATAACCTCATTTGTAACAAATCAACAACTGTAGATTGTGTGCGCCGTCTACTGGCAATTAGAATGAAAATTTCTTTGATAAGGCGATAAGATTGCTTTTTTAGGTTAGGTTGGGTGCGGCTTAAGAATCGATTGTGTAGGTATTGTTACCAATCAGTCTACCAGTCTACAACTTTACACTTTGATAAAGTTCAAAGGAAATTCAAAAAAAGTTGTAAGGATTTTATTAACGAACTGGATATAATATTTCTGCCGTTTGCAGAGACCTCATAAAAACCTTTGTTGTCATTTGAAACGTTTGATCCCTCATCAATACTACGGAATCCCTTTTGTTTTTGAAACAAACGAGACGAAATCCCCCGGTTTCGTCAAAGAAGTGATCCTATCCGTACTTGGGTTGGGACGTGAGAGAACGCGCATTCCAAATGTTTTTTGAAGCTTTTGAAATATTTAGGGTTGTCAGACGATAAGCTTTTTAGTCTGGAATCTGATCCAAATTTAATATCGTCAAATATCGAAGCATTTTTGAGGATTAGATTATAGTTTTATTTTTGTTGTTTCAAAGTTGATCCCCAAACACGCTCCAAATATTAAACAATGCAATTTTTTATTTTATTTTTATTCTTATAATTTATTTATGAGACTTTGAGTCGCAGTTTGACTATGTCAGCCTCGTAATGCAATTTTTGTATATTAAACTTTTATGTAGATTATATTAGAGAGATTACGAGACCTACATATTTATATGTTCAAAAATGTAAAAAAACAGAATGTTATAATGTTTACAGTAAGCCAGTAGGTCACAATCACAATACAACTTCCCAGAGCGATTTGCCTTTAAATGCGATTTTGTATGACTCATTTCTTGTAACGGATATTATTTACAAGTAAAAATCATCACACGCTATCTTTAGTGTCAAACTTAGTCGCGTTCTATTTTTCGTTTCATCACATTTCAAGAAAGCTAATCTGCCTATAACGATGCATTGCCACATAGAGGACGTGCTCAGATGAGCACGAATAAATGTAACAATCGTAAACGTATCAAAACATTGACAGATTTGAGATACACTGCGCGTCAACATCAGCTTTAATGTCGAACGTTGCAGCGTTAGGGTGCAGTGTATCTTAAATATTTCATTACGATTTTCACATTCACCGCCCATCACTCGTGAGACAGAAATAATAGAATAGATTATTCATTATTGCACACCACATAAGATAAGAACACATAATATAAAAGGTAATAGAAGTATTATCTTGTTAAGACCTCGGCCTTATTGCTAAAAGCAATTTCTTCCAGACAAGGTTGTCTGGAAGAAATTGCTTAGATGGACAGGAGCAATCGGCTTGAGGGTGTCTTTTGTGCCTATAATAGCACTAGAACTCTACTGCTTGGCGGTAGAAATAGGTACGGTGGTAGTACGTCCATGAACGAGCTTTTTGACGATAAAACCCTAAAGAGAATGTATGATTCATTTAGTCGGGCAGACGGTCTATTTCGGGTTCAAAGCGGAATAAGCAGAAATACATAATTAATTTAGAATTACAAATTAAGCGCTCTTCGCTTAGTTTGTTTTGCTCATGTTTCTATAACTTGATTTCATTGAATTGGCTTCATTTGCACCTTATATTGAATAGAAAAATACACAGATTTTGACTGAATGTCGACTAAGGTTCTTTATTCAAGATAGGTACCTACATGAGATTTAAGACTTTTATGTCTCAGAGTGATGGATATACAAAGCCTCACATTGCACGTCATATTAAAGTCGAACCTATAAAAAAATATTTAAACCAGTTTTCAATATCTAAAAAATTATTGAGCTCAGCTGGATTTGAACCCGCGACTTTCCTCTTATTACGTATACCAGTATAATGATGATGAGATATTATGATTGAGCTTTAGTAATTAGTAGTAGTGTTATTAGAATATACCGTGAAATACTTTTTTCCATTTTGTACGATTAGAATGGAGGACTCATGGAGGCAGCCCTAATCGTGGGTAAATTTTCGAGTTCGTGACTCACAAAAGGACCGCCCAGTAATGTAATTATGATTGAACATAACAGTTTTTTCTGTTTGCTAGTTAGAAGGTACTAGAAGGTACTAATCTAATAAATAAATAAAATAAATAAATTCTTTATTGAGGACTAATAAATTGAGTTACAATTGTTAAAATTAGCCCTACAATAGGCGGTCTTATCGCATGAAGCGATCTCTTCCAGACGACCTTTAATCTAACTTAATTAACTTACGGCTAGTCGACCTGTGCAGCCAGAGCGCCGCCACATACAACGGCGCTAAGTGCTAATCTGGAGGAAAGGTACATGCACTTATTCATATTACTATAAGTAGTCTATTTTTAGGAGGATATGTTTAAGGACAAACGTTAATGTACTTGAAATTTAAGAATACAGTCTTTCTTCCCGCAATTTTCTATAAAGTTTATATTGCCCAAGCTAGATCAAACTCATCAAACCAAGACGAATTATGTTCCATTCTTTTTTAATGTCTTGTCAAAGGTAGATCTTGAGACTTGAGATGTGTATGACGCACGGATTACTGAATATTAGATACATCACTAGCAAGATGTAGCAAGGATTTGCGGAATCGGGCTGGCAAACACTGGATGAGATGAGCCGAAGACCGGGTTCAGTGGCGCGTCTTGCTAGAGACCTACGTCCAGCAGTAGACTGATATAGTATGTCAATGATCAGATCATTCCCAGAAACAAGAAAAGAAGAGCAATATTTCCAATTCATAGAAAGCAAACAATCACAAAGTCAAAGCAATTATTTGTTCAACAGTGCGACATACACCTCGAGCCATATTGAATGCACTGACCCATTTCTCAAGCTCATCTACAATTCAATTCTACTTTATGAATGAGCGGTCGCTGAGTTAAATTGCTTGGCATTGCCCCCGTCAACTGCATTTATAATGAACTGATGTTTTTATTTAAACTTATTGTGGTATTCAAGTTCTAACTCTTACTGACTTCTATCTTAATGATGAGCAAATGTCACTTTTGAACTTCATAAAGAGTTGCAATAATTGAATGCCGCGTCTTTGAATAATTTGTAAGTATATAAAATGATCAATAGACAATATTCATACAAACAGAGTTTTATGGAAGTCTATTAACTAATCTCTCATGGATTCGACAGTTTTCTACAAGAAATGTCAAAAAAATTAGCCTAACCTATGACCTTTACAAGAACGAATTATCTACTCTGAAGAATTATCTTACTGCTCAACTCGAATGCAGCAAAAAAGGGGATCTCCTCAAAGCATCTTAAACGTCTCATGTTTTTGTAAGAAAGCCCAGTTATATTTAGAAGCGATGACATCACTGCCATGAATATAATTATTTAGGCGACAGTGTTTGACCGTTTGTCACGTACTTTGTATTCAAAAGACGTGCAAGTAAGCTTGGACAAGCGGCGACAGAACGAAGACAATATACATCTTTTGTGTTGTAGGTATGTTCTGTATAGTGTGATCTTTTGTGTTACCTACATATATACTACAGAGTCTTTTGACAAGCTTTAGCTTTAGGTTTACAAATATGAAAGTAGATGAAGTGTTTTGTGTCTGTCAGCTAAAGGTTAGGCCAGTTTTTGTAAAGAAGATTATAGGCATTTGTTGCCTGTTAGCCTCAAGATTGCTGGAGTAAAGATAGCTCCGAAGCATAGAACCTCAAAGATATATTCATGGACATTACCCACAATGCCATCTAGTCTCGAACTAAGCAAAGCTTGCTTTATGGAAACTAGGTTACAGATAAAATACTTATATTTTTTTGTAGATGCGGATACATAGTAACATTCAGACACTGAATAAACATCAATGTTTGTCAACACTCAAATGTTTGTTCTTAGTGGGGTTTTCTAGGAATCGAATCCACTGTATGGAAGGCAGAGCTGACGCCGAAGTGTGAGATGAGAATAGCTATACCACTCATGTTACTTACTCAATCTAGGTTACGTATTTGTAGGAGACATATACACTTTAAAATATACAGTACCTCTACCATGAGTTGTCACACAGTAAAATCGCCCTGACTTTACTACAGTAGTTACGTAAATATAAGTATTACGAATTTTAGTACCCAACTATCCGCTAGAGGCGCTATACAAATCTTCATACATTTTTTTAACTACAGACGCTAGCTAGTATAGATTGTAAAAACTCATGGTAGAGCTACAGTAAGCTTAAAGCTGCTGCAACTTTGACTTCAGTATCAATTAACTCTCGAACTTCCACAGACTATAAAGCTCTTTGAGCTGGTGATACTTTGTCTGTGGCGTAATAGGATGAATAATTTGATTGTACTGGCTCTTCGAAGAGTCATGGTTTATTAACCATTTGTGCACTAGGGATATTTAAGAAGCGGGTTTCTATTTCACCAAATATACTGGCATTTACGGAAAACGTTCTTATGAATCTAATAAAAATAATGTGTGAATAATCTGAGGACTGAGTATGAATAAATACGACAACCGTACGTAACGTATTCACTGCGCGCTAACGCTGCAACTTTCGACAGTAAAACTGATATCGACGCGCAGTGTATCACCAATACCTCATCTTAGCTTATTTGTGCAGAGGGCTTAGTCCGAGCCTGCATTTTAAAACTCCCTACTCTCGAGCCGAGAGTCGTCTCTCGGATGTCCTTATATTTTTGTATGAAGTAGAGAGAGATCCGAGAGACGACTCTCGGCTCGAGAGTAGGGAGTTTTAAAATGCAAGCTCGGACTAAGCCCTCAGCACAATCCTTATGTAGACTAGGTCGCGGCATTTTACACTACGCTCCTGTGACTGTGAGCATGGTCTTCAGCGGTTTTAAAACTTAACCTATACAAGACCACTAGTTTTATTGACTCTAACTTTATAATAGTGTTGTCTGTCTGTCTGACTCCCAACGACGCGTGCGGTCTGTAAACATAAACAAAACCTTCCGAGAATTGAATAGAACTATTCAATGTATGATAGAAGGCACTACACAACCGATGCATAGTAAATAAATTCAGCCATTTTAGGGTTATTATTACTATTAGTTCTTATATTTGTGTCTATTACAGTAATTATTGAACACAAGAAGTTATTTAGACAATTTGAATTTGCTGCATTCAAATTTAATTTATGTTGTAAATTTCAAATCCAATATGGCCGCCATCACAAAATGGCGAATAACAATTATTTATTTGCAATTTCCTTAAATATGGGTATCAATGAAAGAGCTTCACTTGTAGAATATAATTAATAGCAAAGAGAGGGGTCATTTTAAAAGCTTTTACTTGTTTAAGCTTTTTGTAACTATGTATTATACTTTTTATTTATTTATTTATTTATTTATTTATTGCACACATGGTATTAGTAATAGCTCAGGTGTTATATATTGCTAATTGTACAATCATGTACCCTGTTAGGGCGCAGCAATTTTGTTATTTGCAATATTTTAATTTTAATACAAAAAAATAATAATAATCGGATAAGATGTCAAAGTAGCAAATCAAATAAGTAAATATACAGTCCAAAATAAATCTATCAATGTCAAAAAAATAAATTGATTCTATATAATGTCAAAACTTAAAATAAATTATACTAAACTAATTATTATCATTAACACATTTATCAGTCAAGAATTCATGAACGGAGTAATAGCATTTTGATACAAGGAATTTACGGAGTTGATTGCGAAAAGAATATTCATTTTCTTGGTTCTTGATAAAAGTGGGTATTTTATTAAATATTTCTATTAGTCGGGTGTAGGGGCTATTGTCAAATGTTTTTAAAGTGGTTTGGGGCCTAATCAACATATCTTTGTTTCGTCTATTGTAGTTTCCGTCATTTTCAAATTTGGATTTAAATAAGTATCTGTATTTTCTTACGAATATCGTCATTTGCATAATATAGATACAAGGTAATGTTAATATTTTCATTGATTTGAAGTGCGGTCTACAGCTTTGTCTTTCCTTAATGTTAAGTAGGATTCTAACAAGTTTCTTTTGTTTGATAAAAATGTCATTAAAGTCTACACTATCCCCCCATAGAATAATGGCATAGTTAAACCAAGAAAAGGCGTTGGCATAATATGCAGACAGAGCGGTTTGATAGTCAGTATTGCTTTTTAATATGCCTAGGGCATATGTGAATCTGGCAAGTTTAATTTTAAGTTTGTCAATATGTTTTTTCCAGTTTAAATGGCTGTCTAGTGTCGTTCCCAGCAAGTTAAACTCAGATGTTTCTGCAATACCTAGATTAGCTTTCAGATAACTCAGGTCTAAAGGTGTCCTTTGACTGGTTTTAAATTGAACTAATTTTGTTTTGGTCAGATTTATTTCTAAATTGTTATCAGCTAACCATTGTTTTGTGGTGTCAAAGGTAGATTGTATTAATTTAAGGTCGGAGCTTGGTGAAATTTTAAACAGCAAAGATACATCATCTGCAAAAAGTACGCATTTAGCATTTATTGCTTTCGGTAAATTATTGATGTACACTAAGAACAGTAAACATCCGGTCACGCTTCCTTGGGGAATAGATGCATTAGTTATTTTTATGTCCGATTGAATTTCATTTATTTCGCCAGAGGCAGTACTGTGATAGTCAATTTGTACGTATTGGCTTCTATTACTAAGATAAGATTGAAACCATCTAAACGCAGGTCCTCTTATACCTAAGTCATGTAGCCTATTTAGTAATATACTGTGAGAAACTTTATCATATGCTTTTGTCATATCTAGAAACAGTTTTCAAACATATATCCAAGTCTTAGCAAGTACAAGTCAAGTAGTAGTCAAGAACGTTTTGACTGATTTCGTAAAATGGATAGTTTTTCAAGAAACAGTCATGTAATCAGAAATGTAATCCTAGGCCCTACGTTGTAAAAACAGATTGACTTATAAAAGTACAGCGCTTTTACCCGACTACATGAAGCAAAAGGAGGGTTATGGTATGTTTTGTAAATGTACTTTCTGTGTTACTGTTTCGCTAATAAAAACCTGTCTATGTATGTGTGGATTGGATTCCATCCAGTACACTTGTGAGGAGAATGCACTACGTAGGCGTTGTTCAAATTAAGATGTTTATTTACAACGATTTTTGGTGCCACTTCAACATGAGTGTACTCGACAAATAGGAAGAATCATTTAAAAATGCGTATCTTTGGTAAGTATACAAACATTATTTGTATATAAGTTACTTTTAAGTTGAACAAACAATCTTTAAGGCTTCAAAATCTTTAACCCTCTCATAAAAACTTAGCGCTGACATTATGTCACTATTACGTATGGTTACTTTTTATAAGATACTAGCTACCCGTGCCCACTTTGTTGGGCATAATATAGCCTATGACACTCAGCAATAATGTGGCTTTCTATTGGTGAAAGAATTTTTAAAATCGGTTCAGTAGATCCCGAGATTACCCCTTACAATTGAACAAATATACAAACTTTACCTCTTTATAATATTAGTATAGAAGTATAGATGTAGACCGAAGTCTTTAAGTAATGTGACTATCGCCCAATATTGGTTTTCGCATATTGAAACAATATTGAGCTTGCTTGCAAGAAAAAAAAATAGAAAAACATACGTAACAGGTAAACAAAAATGTACCACAAACTTATAAAACTACAGCTAAATCTTGTTCTGTTCATTTTCTGATCATTAATTATTTAGAGTAAAAAAATAAAAATGTTTGAGTAACGTAATTCCTTTTTAGGGTGCCATACCCAAAGGGTAAAACGGTTTTCTATTTAACAATTAAACATTTTATAAATATCTCTCGATTATTTCATCTCAATATTGACTGTGCAATTAAGGTACTTATTGCCTTGACTATAAATCTGATATTGCTGTTTCGCATACGGCACTACGGCATACGGCACGAGGAGCCGAAGACCGGGCTCAGTGGCGCGTCTTGGGAGAGACCTACGTCCAGCAGTGGACTAATATAGGTCGATGATGATGATGATGATGATACGGCACTAGCATTTTGATAATGTAAAATTACTTCGAATTAGCCATAACATTATGTTGTAGGTTTTCTATATAATTATCCAATTATTGGACATCGTGATCTTAGTAATACGATCAGATATTACCATGTTCTAAATAAGCCGTAAAAATTACTTTAATAGGAAGATATAATAGGATTAGGGAAAGTCTTATCGTGTATGGTTTAGGAACAGGTATAAGTACCTACATGAAAAACAAACATCGGTACGCTTCCGATTGGTACTGATTTGGATCAGTTGAGCTATCTTTAGATCGTTTGCAACGGTCTGTAGATAATAAGTCTGTCAATACTGTAGTCGTAAGTTTGTTTGTGAATAAAGTACTTATGTACAAAACATTGTGTGTTATGAGTGAATGAAAAATGTACTCCACAATGACATGTAGGTTTTGTTGACATACAATTTTTGGGTACTTACCTACTTAAGTACCAATTCTTTGAAATTGTTAAATAATATCTACTTAGTTAAATCAAACGGCATATTTATTTAAAAACCAACAAAATACCAATTTCCATCAAAAAATCTTATAAAAGTAAACTTATTGCACCCAAAAGTAGCCAAGACCATTCTCGATATAAAAACACTTTCATAAAATCAACCGTAATATATCGCGTTACAGCTGAAATTAGTATGAGGACCATTGTGTCAAAGATCATTGGTTTTCAATGTAAACTACGTTACATGATTAGGTAATTTAGCTCTTAACACGTAGTATTACAGCTGGAATTGGAGTGTGAGGTTTAAATAGCTTGTAGTATGAATCATGGTACATTGACTTGCTTCAGTGGCACACTTCTGTAATTTCTTGCTACTTTTCGAGGAACGAAACAAAAGCGTATTTTAGTTCGATATTTAAAAATAGAACGAGATCGATTTTAAAAAAGTGCTGGGTTTGCCTTGTCTTTTTTTTGCAATAATTATTGGTCAAAGTTTGTTCATAAAATGTAATTTTACTTGTCATTATTATCATCAATAAATATCTTATCTTTACGTTAATATTTATTACCCATCCCCTTCGACCTTATTAACTTACAAATAAATAATAAAAGCTAAATATTTAGGTTGTTGTATTATAAGAAACCAAACTAAGCTACCATTATTAATTTCATAATATTGTAATAATGATAAATTATTGATTGATCAATCATTTATCCACCCACGTACACTTCTGGCCTTGATCAGTTTAATCTTTTTTTGGCATTAAGTGTACTTAAGTAAGTATACTTAGTTTAGCCGTTCATATTTTTACGTATAATTTAATTTTGCAAGCTTTACATACTCCACATTATTATTTTGTGATTTTCATGATTTTACTTATTTAGTCATTGATTTTAATGGTTGTTTTTGTAGTTTATTATTAAACAAATAAAAATTTAAAATGTGCACTGTACCTTACAAGGTATAAAAATCATTTAAGTATTTAATTTTATTTCATATAAACACACACACTTAAAACGATATAACCTACAATTGTATACCTACACCAAATGTGTTAAAATATAAAATAAAACTTTATTAGGCATGATAGACATACGGCCGGTTTCTGGAAACCCAAATCAAGATTGATCCGAGTTTGACACATAGTAATTTTTCGATATTTTCGTTGAGAAACCGGCCGATATAGTTGTCTCCCATGCCGAATAAATACTCTTTGTGATTTTATTCAAAGCATCTACCAGTTCCGAAATGTTAACCAGAACGCCCCCGGCAACTTTAATGAGACAAAAAAGTATGTGTCACAAGCAGGATTAGGACAAGCAGACAAGGTAACAATGTCAAGTTTTTGTATGTTTGACTCGAATTACTGCTTGCTTTATAAATATTTATTTAGGGCTGGGTGTTAATATGTATGTATTTACAAAAAAAGGTATATAAGTATTCTAGCAGCAGTAGTTCCCATAGTACAAGCTTTGCTTAGTTTCAGACTAGAGTGCGATATGTGAAATGTAAATTATATGTATTTATTTTTTGATCTGTTGTATATCGTATAACCAATCTTGAAAACTACAAGAACATTCTTCTTATTAAAAAACTACATAATTTGTTTATATGTGGGTTTCTACTGCAGGGCAAATTCCTTTCCTATTCTCTCGGTCTGTCAACTCTCTCTCTCCTCTCGTCACGCCAACGTTCCATAAGCTGATCCGGCATTTTTTTTTATTTATAGATTAATAAGTTACAATTAGCTGAACCAAATCTCTACAATTGATTAAATTATAGACCCAGAGATAAATTAGTGACAAAACCAATGGGTCAAAATACATTTGACAATAACGTTTCTGTATGAACATATTAATGTTACTAAATAAACAAGATATAATAAGTAAAGTAATTGAAAACGTGGCCATCTCACGCTTTATTGCGGTATAAGTACGTGACTGAATATGAGCAGACCCGTCTCAAGAGACCAACTTGGAGGAATAATACAAGGCTATAGCTTTTTAGATGACAGCTGTACGAATAAAAACTTTTTGATTAGAAACTATTTTCCTAAACAATGGTTTGAAATAGAACCTGTTTGGACCAAAATAATGTTTTGAAAATAAAACAATATAAGTAACTTCTTTTGAGAACAGGTGAACTTCTTCTACTTGCGTGTCAATTGAAAAACGTTGATCAGGCCAATTGGACCGTTGGTTGTCATCATGTCAAAGTTGACAAAGCGTGTGGAGGTATTTGAAAATGCTGTTTTCTAAAACAAATTCTTACTTTATTACTGCAAATTGCGATTTGTATAAATTACAATTTAAACAGTCATTTAATAAATTTATTGTTGTTTTCTAAACTTACATTTATTTTTATGTTTATAATCATTCTTCTATCATTGTTTTCAATATTTTGCTTTTTTATTGCGCGGTGTAGGCCAGTGTTTTATATCTCTTAGGAAAAAACTCAAGGTCTCAAACCACAAGAGAAAAAATATAATATGTAAGTACTT
Source organism: Ecliptopera silaceata (assembly GCA_932527185.1). Classification (NCBI taxonomy): domain Eukaryota; kingdom Metazoa; phylum Arthropoda; class Insecta; order Lepidoptera; family Geometridae; genus Ecliptopera; species Ecliptopera silaceata. The sequence goes on from OW052210.1 coordinate 3,352,490, forward strand.
ACTTACATACCTATATGCATGTACCTATACCAAAACATAAGTGTACAATGTAAATGAGAAGTTACTTTTTATTATAAACGTAACAAGAAATAGTCTGAACAACGACAAACTATTATATATTTTGTATATTTTTCTGCTCGACATCAATATACACACTTCTACTAAAACGTATATAAACAAAATCAAAATACCGATCCGACAAGCAATATATCTCAACGCGAAAAAGAAAAAAAAGTCAGATAAATTTACCCGAAAGTCTCCCATTGGGAATATTCACCATAAGTTGATGATGACATCGACATTAGAAATTATATTTTTAGAAATACTTTACTTTACGTTTTCGATCTTAACTCTCAAGCATTCTTCTTCTTTTTCTTGCGTGTCAATTGAGCATTGATCAGGCCAAATGGACCGTTGGTTGTCATCTTGTCAAAGTTGTCAAAAGTTGGTCAACTTGTCAAAAGTTTGTCAACTTGTCAAAAGTTCAAGTGCTGGCCTCAAAAAGCCAAGTTTTACTAAAAAGGTTTAACTAAACTCGATACATACAGGAATTTGAAGTTTTAAGAGTAATTGTGATTGTAGTCCACCAATTTAGAATTACAAATGTACTATTGTCAAAATATCAGAGAGCCCGCATGAAGGACAACTACATAAATCTCAATTTAATTCACTTGCTTTTATGTCTGTCTGAATGATAAAATCATTATTATTTCGTCATGAGTTGAGATAAAATATTATTTTAATTAGGATCTACTTATTTTGCAAAGAGGCAAACACTTAACTTAGTAACTGGAACAAGAAGATAAATAGTTGCCTAGTTGCAAAAAATAAACCAATTCAGTCGATTTTCGAAATGTCCTTCGTTGTTAAATTCATACACCTTTATAGCATATTTTTGAATTCAGCATATAATTTACTATAACGTACCACGTTACGTAATCGTTACATCAGTCAATGATAGAAAACAACAAAAAAGGTCCATACGAGACTTGAACCCTATTTCGCCGCAGACGGCTGCGCCCACGCATCACATCTATTCCCGTAACTGTCGTCTGTCTTGACGATTTACAACGGTGTGTACTGTGCCTATCGCGTAATATGTAGTGCAGGCGCTTATTTTCGCTTTAGTTTTGGTAGAAAACCGGGTAGTATTGAACATTTTATGGAGAACCCACTACTCCTAAACGAAACACAGTTGAAACTAGTTTAGTAGTAGGGGCCTATGGATTCAACACTTTTTATAGTTTGGTCGATAAAAGAATAAGATTTTGTTGTGTTGTATTTGAACAGTAATCAGGTAAAACTTTCGGCATCTGAACTTTTGACAGCTGTCAACTGTTGGGCCGTTTGGCCCAATCAACGCTTGAAATACCCGATAGACTTAAGTATACGCGGACTTCTAAAGACGCCAGAATAAGTACGCCGTTATATTTATTATTAAGTCCACGATAGAAACCCGAAATTATACGGATTTCTACAAAAGCGTGACATTTCCATTCAAGTAGTTTATTTTCACAAAATTTCAATAAGTTTCCCTTTATTGATAGATTTATTGTTATTGTATCCCACGAACGACGGGCCACTGTTCTATCGAATTAGTAACTCGTCGCTTGGGAGTGTTTACAAGATATTTCAATTTTATGAGCATTTCCGTGTTGTCATTTCCAATGACATTAATTCTAGATAATGAAAGTGGGATGACGGTTCTTGGATTACGTCTCAATTGGAGTGATGAGTTTTAAATGGGTTCTATTTTCAAAAACACTGGCCGAATATGAAAAAATATGCTGGCTGTTTACACCATAAAAATAAAAATACAACCATTTGATTATAGTGCTGGGGTAATGCGTCGTTAATTTAATTTAGTCGATTTATGTGCAACTATTAATATTTGTGACAAAAATATCAATAGTATGATTTCAATTTTAAGTGGTTTGAAAAAGGAGTAGCAGCACTTACAGAAATAGTATAATCTTTCAATGTAGGTAATTTACAAGAAAGCGAGGGAAGCGTTCATTGAGCAAATTGGCATGCGTTGTAAACACACCCACCCGGCGATTATTGCTCAACAACAGTAGGTACTCATTACACGAATCTAGTTTATTCTACTTTAGTTAAAGCGGTTTAAAATAAATTGAACGTAATTTTACATGAAAACTAATCCGTACTGCCCAAAACTTGCATTAGATTACGAAGTCAATCATTTTAAATAAATAAATACTAATATCAATAATTAAATTCAATTCAATTTTTTTAGATAAAGTATGTTGATCACTAGTAGGTACCTATGCCATTTGCAAATATAAATTAGCATATTATTTTGCTCTCGTTAGTCAGTTATTAGTAAATTCCGGTAGCGAATGTTTTCATCTGACGCTTCTCGGTCAGGTCATTGAATTGTGTTTTTGTTTATAAATAAACTTTGAAAACTCCTTTTGATGAATATATACAATCCATAAACAAATGTCTGTTATAGATAACTAATAAGGCTAAAAAGGTACTTATATAAAATAGTTAGAGTAAGTACTCTCTATCCTATATTTGATGACTACTTTCTGAGATTGAAACTTTTACGTTCAATTTTAATTTTTAATATACTATTTTATTGCCAAAGCGTCTGCAAACGTTTGGCCGCGTTCCAAATAGATTTCATTCCGATATTCAATTATTTTTTATTGCAGTATACGATGCATAGATTTTGAATAATTTCTCAGTAAAATATTACTTTGATTCACTCCCACTATTTACACATTCGAGTTCGTATTTGATATTATATCACTACACCGAATAAATAATCGACTAAAATCGATTCTCTCGTATCACATCACTAGAGATCTACACTTTTTCTTTTTCGATAAGTTTAAATTTCAAACGGCAGGCAGCGTGACTGCCGCCGCTTCGCCCCGCGTGGCTCGACTGGGCTCTTTCGGCCGTTTGCCAAAGAGTTCCCTCCTGAAAAAGATATTTATGTTGATATGACTATTTACCAACTGGGATATTTTCTTTAGAACGTAAACGATCATTGGTCGAAGATGACACATTGCCTTTATGCCGCGTTGTTTAGGAATGCTACAATACAACCTGAGCATGTTTACTTTTTATGATTAGAATTGTTTATAGTGTGAATTGAATGTCAAACACTACCTGAAATAAACAGGAAGAAAAAAACTTTGCGTGTTTTATGCATTCAGTAAATAATCTGTTTTTGTCTAGGTATAACATTATTTACAAACTTTGGGTAATAGGTAATCTAATCCCGATAAAAAAACGATTACTTACTTAGGTAAATATTTTTTCGTCTTGTCGACTCGAGAGAGTATTGAAAGTGTGAAATGGGCTTAATAAGGTACCTTATCGGATATATAACTGAAACTACTCACCATTAGGGCTTACATAAACAACTTTCTAAATAAACTGTTGTTTATATAAACATGCGTGTTGCATCGCTTCGTGTTCACACCAGTAATTAGACCTAACTAACTAAGTAAATAACTTACATGTTTCAGTACATCGGTCGTTTCATACAAATTTCAATATTTTATACAATATCAGCTCAAGTTGTTCTATAAAAAAAAAGTTTGTGTAAATAGTATTCGGAAATAGTATTTCTTTTTTAACATCCTCTGTTTATAATCTCATCTAAAAACTTTATTAACTTCACGAAACTTGACGTAAGTATGTTTAATTTATTTACTTACAATTATTTTTTTATTTCCATTCTTTAATTTATGTAATTGTAAATAAGTAATCAAAAACGAATTCAAGTTATAATATTTGAAACTATCACGGTTTTGAACATAGTTTTCATTATAAACAATCAAACTCACAAATCATGGTAAATATCCCGTTTATAATGAAAACAACGAATTCAAGTATTAGCTAATAATTAATAATGTAAGTAAGTACATATATCAAAGTTTATTTATATGATGCTAAATCCAGAAGCACTAAAAAATAAAATCAAATTGGAGTGCTATGCTATCTGAAATTAGCCTGATTGATATGAAATTAGGTCAAAAGCTTGCACAGTGTGCTCTAGTTATGAACTGACATAGAACTAATGTTACCGCAGCTTAGATCTATATAGATGAGCCAAAAATTAAAAACTAAGTTATTTAAAAAGTAAATATGCAGATACACTAAACGATTCTATTCTGAATGGAAGGCCGGATGTAAGGAGGCCTATACTCAGCAGTGGATGCCAATGGGCTGAAATAATGATGATGATGTTCAGAATGAATTAAGTTCATTGATGTTCAACGATTAACAAAATGTGAGACGCACTGCGAAGCAACAGAATACCTTTTTATTAGGGGCCATGTGGTGGTTACAGCGGCAATGCTTTTCATGAAAGCTATATTTTGATAATGTTAAAGATGGTTTTCTCGACTGTTTTCTAATTAGGACTAAATATAATAATAGTTTCCAACCAGTGTGCTATTTCAAATATTTTATAGTTTTAAAACAACCGCGATTGCTTCCGCATAGGATCCGCATTAGTTCCGTATTGATGTTCATCACACAAACGTTTGCTCTAGGTGGGAATCGAACCCGCGAACCCACAGCATTGAAGGCTACTACCAAATGAGCTGTGACGTCAATGAAGTCTATATATTTATGTATCTATATTTTTTTTGTAATGTTTCTCATACAATTTTCTTTGTATACAGTAAAGAGTCAATCATTCGCCGATAATTCAGTCCCGTCATATAACAGTCACAGTATTTTAAGAAACCAAGGGTTTTGCCCCTCGCATAGAACCCCACAGTACCACCGGAAGTATCGTGGTTACGTTAATACACTCTGTAAAGTGCTATTCATCATATGTAACAGTAGCTCTACCATGAGTTTTTACTATACTATATTTCCTATACTCGCTAGCGTCTGTAGTTAAAAAAATGTATGAAGATTTGTACAGCGCCTCTAGCGGATAGTTGGGTACTAAACTTCGACATGTACATACTAATATTGACGTAACTACTGAACCCTTAGTCCGAGCTTGTATTTTAAAACTCCCTACTCTCGAGCCGAGAGTCGTCTCTCGGATCTCTCTCTCTACTTCTTACAAAAATATAAGGACATCCGAGAGACGACTCTCGGCTCGAGAGTAGGGAGTTTTAAAATGCAGGCTCGGACTAAGCCCTCTGTAATAAAGTCAGGCGATTTGACTGTGACAACTCATGGTAGATACACAGTTCAAACATCGATAGATGTGTAGTTTTTAAGTAGTTATGTGTTAGTTCAAATTCAAACATCGATTTATGTGTAGTGTGTTTTTAAATAGTTACATATGTGTTAGAATACTAAAGTAGATACCGTTTAGGCAAACGCAGTGACGCCCTCCGGCGAGATGGAGCGACGATCTGCGGAGTGTAGCTGGCAAACAGGATGAGAATGAGAAGAGCCGAAGACCGGGCTCAGTGGCACTACGGCAGAGAGTCCTACGTCCTGGAGACTAATGCAGGTAGGCGAAGATGAAGTGGTTATGCAGAAAATTGAATATGCTAGGAACAACCTTCCTAACCTAGGGTCCGAAGATTTTGGTTTTAATTGGACTTCAAACGCTGTTTTTTTATCAATACACCCTAAAAATAAAAGACGTAGGGTTCAATCTATAGTCAGGGGTATTGACTAGTTTATTTATAAAACACTTGACTATTATATTACTCCGTGCACGTGCAGCTTAAAAGTTTTATAATGGTTTAAACAAAAGATCAAACTTCGTCTAGCGTCTATGGAACCACTTCTATAAGGTTAACGGCCGGTTTCTCGAACGATGATCAACGAAAAAAATCAATCAAATACTATGTGTCAAACTCGGATCAATCGTGATTTGGGTTTCCAGAAACCGGCCGTAAGTGTACTAAACCGAGAGGCGTGCATTAATAAGTATCGTAACTTTAGCACATTCAAGACACACTGCGCGGTAACACTGCAATGTTCGACAGTCTAAGCTGCGTTGTTTTCCTTCACCATACGAAGTCGACTAAGCGGCATTTTCCCACGAACTATTTCTTCATCTAGCGCTCTTTTTGTCTATGGTATTTTTGACAGTAGCATGCAGAATTGGTTAGCCATTTCGACAGAGTTCAGCTTTGCTCCTGCTGTCAGATTTTCTGTTGGTACGTGCATTAAAGGCTATCGTGGTGTAACCAATCAATCAATCTCTCTTGATTTGGTTCGCAACATCACCATTGAAGGCACCACGTTGGAGGGAATGCTAACATGTCGGAAAAGACTACTGTCACTTGGGATAATCTATTATACAGATAATAATAGATTATCCCAACTAAGGCGAATGAAATAAGTAGTGCTGAATAAGCCTCAAAAAAATAGGCGCCAAAATCCACATTATTGCATATTTTATATCTTTTATACACTTTTAGGTACGCTATAACACGCTCGCAGGCTTCTAGACAAATTACGGCAGAAGTGTCTGACGACCGTGATGTTTTAGTTAGTTTGAGTTTAACATAACCTACTGCTTTAACAGGCAGCATCCATAGATTTGGATTCCATGGATTTCCTCAAGTAAAAAAAAAAGGCTTCTAGACAAGGTTTGCAAGACATCTACAAAACCCTACATTGTCTGCCAATCAGTTTCATGCGCTATGTCATAACACCTTGCTAACAAAGGTCTGTCCGTGGCATACATTAATTGTTACATTTTCAACGCTATACTAATAAGGTTGCATAGGTATTGTCTGTTTGTAAGACATGACCTCATGTACTTCCGCTATTTTGTTCTTTTTTAAATTGTAATTAGAATCCGTAATCTGGTATTATTCGTATTAGTATTCTCATTTTTGAAAATCAAAATACTAATACGAAAACTGCTTGCATTGAGAGAAGTTTTGAACAAAAAACACAATTAAATATTTAAATACATAATCAATTATACTGTAATTTACACATATAATAGATAGTCTTATCACTGCATTCCTAAATAGCGATCTTATCAGATAATCAGAATAGTATTAAGTAATTTTAAGAAAAAAAAAACAAAAAGACGAGTTACTTACATATTAATTATCTCTCTGAATGCACCACGACTACCGCACCTTAGTTTTATACCAAAGTTACCGAACTTTATAGTACTTTAACTTCACCATAACAATAACTTTCAAACTTATAGTTTGGCATTTTTCTCGCCAAGTTGGCAGCAGTTTTAAAAACACTACAAAGGATTGCCAGCAAACATATATTGTTATATTAAGTAAGTACTTGAAATAAAACCTAAAAGTTATTCGTCAATTGGAATTAGGAGTCGGCAACCCCATAGCGAGGGGATGGTCGCGGGTTTGATCCTGCTCAACTCTATAACTTTTGGTATTATCTAATCTTTGTAATTGAACCAAGAAGTCAAGTCAAGTCAATCTTTGTAATAATTCTCTTTATTACATACATACTAGCTACTAGCTGTTACTTATTTTTCCGATTTAAAAAACAGAGAAGGTTCATTTTTTTATGTATGTTCACCGTTTACTTGAAGACGCCTGAACTGATTAGAAACATTATTTTTTAGTTTCCCAGGTGGTCCCATTCAAATTTGAACAAGATCTGTCTGTCCGTCCTTAAATATTCGTTTTAACTGTAAAACTAATTAGATGCTAGATTACCTGTGTAAATTATGGTTCATAACCATGTTTTCTTTGGTACTATCTGGGCTGTAACCTGAAACAAACAAAAGAGCATAAATAAGTTCATAACCTCAAAAGTTCAAAATGAACTCTACGACACAGCTAATAAAAAACAACGGAAAATAGTTTTCAAGGAACAGTAAGAAGGTTCAATAACCTGAAAAAACACAGATAATACATTTTCCACAGAGGTTATAAGAACAAGGATTATTACAGGATGTCACAATAAACAGCGGTCGAGATTCTTATTACTTTAACGTGGATAACCGCAGGCAGGATGTTAAAGCTTCGGCTCTTGTAAAAACGATGACCGTTATGACAGTACCGTAACTGTCATGACATGACAGTCACCGTTTTATTCAAGTTTTTTTAAATCTGCTACGTTACGCAGCAGACGTCAAAAATTCTTATGTAAATGATATACAAATATGGCGCCTAGTATATACTAGGCTATGTATATACATAGCCTACGTATAGACTGTATAATAGGCACCATTTGTATACAGCGTTTTCTTATTATTTTTCATGGATCGATAAACAAAACTATATGACCAAAATATACACACTCTACTTGTACTTTTGAATTCCCACTTGCACTCATTGATACAATAAAAATGCTGAATACACTTGGCTAAAAAATCGTATATTTTTGTAAACACATAATTGACAACTTTATATGAGGTGGTCAATGTACGAACGTAAAACAGCGGTCACCGCGTTTTAGTGAACCGGTTTGCTAAGGTATCTTTTTATTTTCCGTATGTCGTACAATTTCACATCCGTAGAGGTTTTTTGCAGAAGAGCTACTATAATTTTAAGAAATTGTTACAATTATTTTGTCATTTTTTCTAAATTGTACACTTACTTTCACAGTAAAAATCTAATTAAATTATCAATTAAATATGCTCTTGGTTATCTAATTACTGAATTCGTTTTGTTTATCTACGGTTATTTCATTTGTACCTCAGTATAAATATTTCGTGAAAAAGTATCCATATTATCTGTCAAAGTTCATTCTTTTTCTTTTCATATACTTTCGCCCGTGAGGCAGTTCTGCCAGTGTCAAGTGTTTATTTGAATTATATCTGTCAAGTCAATCCATCAAGTCGGCTGTCATTTGTTTTAAAAAGAAAATGGTGGAGACTTTTTCTTTTCACTAGGAAACGAGATGCAGTAAATCTAAATATCACCTACTCTTTAACCGACGAAAAAAACTACTAGATAAGTTTAAAAACTTGGTAATTAAGACAGAATAAAAGAGATATAATTTTTTGATTTTAGTTTATTTGGCGATTCAATTTTTTGTTATGGAGTTTTACCATTTTTTTAGAAGTACTACCTAGATTCACAGACAATTAAATGATTTGATTTGAATTCCCTATATCACAATTAGTTAGACAATAGGTAGCTGGCAACATTGATTTACTTACTACGTTTTTCTAACAGTGTATATTATTGTTTATTATTAATTCATTGTATCGCTATACAGGGCTGAGTGATCGCTGGCATATCAAAGAGCACACATCAAGCTATGTTTATAGCTCTTGATGAAGAACTTCCGGAATATATAAATCAGATGTTACAACTAGGAAGCCACTTATGGTTAAAATAACTGTAGTATTTTATATATATAGCGCGGCAATGCAGCCAGTATCTTGGATACGCTTCCGATTGGTACTGATTTGGATCAGTTGAACTATCTATAGATCGTTTTTAACGGTCTGTAGATGGCTCAACTGTTTCTTATGTATTATATGCCAATGTACATTTTGTAAATACTGTATAGTCTTTAGTTTTTTTATTACTAGGATGCAGCAAGGAATAACAGATCAGTACCTCTACCATGAGTTGTCACAGTAAAATCGCCTGACTTTACTACAGTAGTTACGTCTGTGGTTACGTCAATATTAGTATGACGAATTTTAGTACCCAACTATCCGCTAGGGGCGCTGTACAAATCTCCATACATTTTTTTAACTACAGACGCTAGCGAGTTAGTAAATATAGTATAATAAAAACTCATGGTAGAGCTACTGATGGTAAAGTATGGTAATTTTAGTATTTTACATTATATTAGTCGCATACACTGGAGACCAACACGAGAAAAAAAAACACACTGTAAGTAGTTGCGTGAAAAGGAAGCCCAATACGAGCTAATTACACAGGGAAATGTAACAGACGCACCTTAAAGAGTTCGTTGAACCGCGCGCTAACAAGCCACAGAGTAAACAGACTTACCACTGTCAGGGTTGCCACTGTTGGCAAGTTTTTGTATTTATAGTATTTATTTAAGTTTCCATTTTGTAAAAAAAGTAGTTTAATGATTTTATGATGATTAACATGTCGATATCGTGGTCAGAAGGCTGCAAAAATAAATGTGACAATCGTAAACGTAACGTATTTAAGAATTTATTTTACACTGCGCGCTAACGCTGCGACGACGTTCGACTGCGACTGCGCAGATGATTTTGACGCGCAGTGTCATCTCATAAATGTGCTAACGTTACGATACGTTTACGATTGTCATTATTTATTCGTGCTCATTCCCCTGTAGCTCTACCATGAGCTTTTACTATATATATACTATACTCGCTAGCGTCTGTAGTTAAAAAAATGTATAAAGATTTGTACAGCGCCTCTAGCGGATAGTTGGGTACTAAAATTCGCAATACTAATATTTACGTAACTACTGTAGTAAAGTCAGGCGATTTACTGTGACACAGACAACTCATGGTAGGTAGAGGTACAGGGGAATGAGCACGAATAAATATGACAATCGTAAACGTATCGTAACGTTAGCACAGTTATGAGATGACACTGCGCGTCAAAATCAGCTGCGCAGTCGAACGTCGCAGCGTTAGCGCGCAGTCTTAAATACGTTACGTTTACGATTGTCATATTTATTCGTGCTCATTCCCCTGTACCTCTACCATGAGTTGTCGCAGTAAAATCGCCTGACTTTACTACAGTAGTTACGTAAATATTAGTATTACGAATTTTAGTACCCAACTATCCGCTAGAGGCGCTGTACAAATCTTCATACATTTTTTTAACTACAGACGCTAGCGAGTATGGATTGTAAAAACTCGTATGGACAGTGTGCACTCCAGCCAGGCTGATGGGTTTCTGTTTACAACATTGTACTGCTACTGTATTTTATTACCCTGTGCACATGGGTATTATGTTTAATGGTATTTTTGAAGGTGCAGTTTACAAACAAATTAGGAAAATGGACTTGTGAAACTTTATTGCCTTGTTATGAGAAGCTTTTTTATTGTGTAATGGGTCATTTCTTTGTCCTTCTTTTATTATTATAGGACTTATTAATTATGTACAAGGACTAGATTTATTACATTATGTACTTATATCTAATAAACAAAACCCTAATTCATTATCCGGTCGTTTATACTACATCCGGTTTGTACAATCAAATGTCGTCGATCCCTTCAAAGTTATATGTATTTCGATTCTGTTTAATTTTAATCTTTCTAACTAATATGTATGTCAAGGCAAATAAGTGTCCACCTAAATTAACTATATGTAAAAGCACTTTAGATAGATAGAAAATACTTATTGCATTCCATTAAATTTAAAATTACAAAATGAACATTATTAATGAACAACAATGGGCGGTCTTATCACTATAAGCGCTCTCTTCCGAACAACCTTTCATACAACCACTTTACTTACCTAGATCTACCTAAGCCCTTACGTAATACAATCTATATAAAAACTAGACTAAAAAAACAGGGGCACCTTTATATCCAGAATCAACTTTAATCAATTTAATAACAGACTAGCAAACAATTACTGCCATAAAAACCACTCATCACAGCTTTTCAAAGAACCTAATTTGTTGGTTATTTTCCCAGGGTCGGGATCCCACGTTTCATGACCCTATGTAGGACCTAAATGAATGGAATCACAAAAACTTTATCAGATTTGTATTGTATGGTTTTACAGTGACATGCTTCGTAAATGTGTCTATTAGGCCAACATCTTCCAAGAAAATATTTCACGAAAAATATAAATAGAATATTACTTATGTATATTCACGGACATTTCACACATTACTAGTCCTAAACTAATATAAAGCTTGTATTATGGGAACAATAGTGCTGAAAGATATATAATCCTTTTTTTTTAATAAATACAATATGGTACATAGAAACACTCAGACCAGAACAAATATTTAAGTTCACACAAACATTCGCTCTCAGTTCAGTGGGGATCGAACCCACGATCCAAAGTGTGGAAGGCAGTAATATACTTTGTTATAATATATGTATAATACCTATATAAACAAAAATATTCGATAAAAAGTAATCGCATAGATATATTAGGTATTTCTAAATAAGCTCTGATTACAACTTACTATGGTCAGGTGCCGGGTCAGGAATTTCCTGACTCAGCACCAACATAAGTCGACGAAATCTGATATTCTAACCTCATCTGAAGTACAAAAAGTATGTCCAAATTGACTGATCTTACAAATTAGTTTAGCAATTATTATGGCAGTGACCTAATCGGGACAATCAGCTTCGTTTAACTAATTTTGAGTGAGTCTGTGTCCACGTGATTGTACTGTACCTCTACCATGAGTTGTCACAGTAAAATCGCCTGACTTTACTACAGTAGTTACGTCAATATTAGTATAGTATTACGAATTTTAGTACCCAACTATCCGCTAGAGGCGCTGTACAAATTTTCATACATTTTTTTAACTACAGACTCTAGCGAGTATAGTTTATATGGTATAGTAAAAACTCATGGTAGAGCTACAGAGACTTTGCATACGAGCAACATTTTGCAACAACGTATTTTTTTGACAAAAAATAACAAAACCGACTCCAATACAAGGGTATATTTAGTTCCGATTGTACAACTAGATGTCGCTTTCATCGCTGATTCCTATAAGTAATGTAGATATTTTTGCAACGACTGTAATATACTAAAATGTGGAGATTTAAATGTGTCTTTACAAATACGGGTGTTTGATTTATTCTGGCTATCATTTTTCCGTTTATTTTTTTCAAGAATTTATAGGTAAGTAAGTACATCAAACTGCACAGATTAATATTAATGTTTTTATGATAAAAAGCGCGTTCTCTTCATTCGGTTTCGTTTCTCGTCTGTTAAGACCTCATACAAATAGTTAAATGTCAATAAAAGGCGAGGCGGCTTTTGTTCGCTATTGTACAAAGTACAGACTCATCAATTACCTGAGTAGTACTACCTACTTGCCTATACTACCTACTTCTAGGTACGTTTTATGTATGAACTGCACCTTCAATCACATTATGAGATCATCGAAATGAGGTTGGTTACGTTTTTAGAGTTCCGTACCCAAAGAGTACAAAGGGAAACCCTGTTTTTACCTTTTGGTTACATAACAAAACCCTATTACTAAGACTATCCGTCTGTCACCAAGCTGTATCTCATAAACCTATATTTCTGAGATATATTTCTGTTGTCACTATACTAGAAAACTTTTTTTTAAACTATATCGTCTCGCGGCTAGGCCAAAGTCTCCCCCAAATTCCTCCATTTCAAATGATCGAGAACTGAATAGTATAAATATTTAAGAGCTTTCATACAAACGTGTTAGTTTGGTACGGAATCCTTCATGCGCGAGTGTGACTCACACTTGGCCGTTTTTATTTTTATGTGAACCAAGGGACGCAGGTAAGTAATGTATGTATGTTAGTTTCATCAAAGTAAATATTATGTGCTTAGTCAATGGATAAGGAAAATCTTGTGGTAAACAAGATTCAAATATCGTCAATGCTCGTATAAGTAAGTATTTTTTTATATCTATAGATACTGTATACGATTTTTGCAGTTTTGCACAATGCCCGATATTTACCGCTACCACGGTGGCGACCTGAGTGTTTACAACTTTTTTTTTTGACGTGACAACGTCTTATAATTCGATAGAGCCGGCTGCACGCACGAAAAAACATGACTCATGCGGCGTTACCTCGCTCTGAGGCGTTCCATGAAGTGCAAGCGAGAGCGCGGAACGAGCGACAAAGAAGCACAATCAGCCTTTGCGTTCGTTGTCACGTTCAACTATCGTAAACCGACTTTACAGACAACCACTTTTTTTTTATTGTCTTAAATAAACTAGACATATTATTGTACATCCGAAACGTAGGTATAACTGTAGGCTTCCACCATCTATGTACCTACATAGACATACAATAAAAACACATTCTTATTTTTATTCTTGTTCTCACTTTTTAGGGAAAAAGTACTTAAATTAATAGTTTTATACTGAGATATAATAAATGAGCTTTTTACAGTTTTTGACGTTACAACGTCTTATAATTCGATAGAGCCGGCTGCACGCACGAAAAAACATTACTCATGAGGCGTTCTGAGGCGTTCCATGAAGTGACGTTGTCACGTTCAACTATCGTCAGTAAACCGACTTTACAGACAACCATTTTTTTTTACCGATATCGTGTGTAAATACAGTTAGTTATACTAAACCAAGAACAATAAGCCAACATTTCATAAAAATCTATACTTACTAATATTATTATAACATACTATGTATATAGATAAATGTTTATTGTCCTCAATATCCGCAAAGTATAAAATAAGTATAGTTTGAGGTTATCGGGAGTGATCTCTGGATCTACTGAACCGATTTAAAAATTCTTTTACCAATAAAAATAACTAAAAAAATTAAACATTTTTTAAATCCACGATATTTCTATTATTATAAACTACTCAAAACAAAATAGGGCACACTTGAAAAATTTTGATATTTTTATTTTGTCTGACACATTTTTTTTTGTGATTTGTTGTCAAACTGAAGTATGGGGATGTTGAGTAGGCATATTTATTGATCACGATTGTCAACCTATAACTAAAATGGAAATTTAAGTAAATCGTTTGCTTATTTTTATTAAAATCATATTTTATTGAGTGAGCTCTATTTTGTTTTGAGTAGTTTATTAAACCGATAAGATGAAAAGTTTTGTATATACTTTTTTTTTTTTTACTCGGTAGGTATCGTTAATCCGTGATGTTACCCACTAAAGGCTCTGACAGAATATCAGTGCTGCACTATTACCTTAACGAATGTCAATTTTTTAACATTCGCGAATGCGAATGCGGATACGAATATCTGTCGTCAATATTCGCGAATGCGAATGCGAATATTCAATTTCGAATTTGGCGCCATACATCTAATTCCGAGCATTGTCGATGATTGTCGAGCCAAATAGTCCAGTCAAAATAGACATTCCGGTTTACATTAATTCCCAACAAGCTGGATTTTTGTGCAGGCCTTGAATACGTCATTACAAATGATATGTCAAAAGTCCCCATCGATCCCGCTTGTGCGTTGTTTTTTATTCGAGGTCAAAAGTCATAAATTTGCGTTTTTTGCGTATAACTTTGACTGCACTATTTTTCGATAGCTTTCGTTGTTTCAGAGATATATGCAAAAATGCAAAGTGACCTTTGACCTCGAATAAAAAACAACGCACAAGCGATATCGATGGGGACTTTTAACATATCATTTGTAATGACGTGTTCAAGGCCTGCACAAAAATCCAGCTTGTTGGGAATTAATGCCAACTGGAATCAATAATTTAGTCTATTTTGACTGGAGTATATAGACTATGTCGACATCTACGGAACGTGTCGATGCTGTATATTATTACATTAGCTGACCCGTGCCCGAGTTTTTGAGGTTAGGTAGATTATAAATTGTGTAAATTTGAAGGATTTTTTAATAAATAATATAAGAAATTAATATTTTCTTTGTTTAATATACCTTTTTTCCGAACATTCATATTCGCAAAACATTCGCATCAAATTTTGCGAATGCGAATGCGAATACGAATGTCGAGAAATATGCGAATATTCGCGAATGCGAATGCGAATACGAATGTTCGTTACACTATACCTACCTGTAAGTAATAGTGCACATGCTGAGTCGGGGCCTTATTAACCCCCACTGTTCATTTGTAATTAGTTTTTAGTTATTATTATTTTTAGTTCGTGTAATTATGTATTATTTTTTTCTGTAAGTACTTATGTTTTTTTTTTGTGGGTTAATAAATGTTATCTTATCTTATCTTAAAAGTAAACCGAAGTATACCGTGCGAAGTCGTTACGGGCCGCTAGTGAATCATGTTGATAATGTCGCTAATTAACAAAGAGCGTTTGTTTTAGAAGTCTGTTGATAAAAGACGAATCGATAAACAGTTCACACATCAACTGATTGTTCGCTTCCGAAATAAACAAAACGTTTCTAGAAGAATATTCCATTTATGTAGATAAAGTAACATGAAAACAGCAGAAACTACTTAAAGAGTTTGCACTATTTTTTTGATTACAGCTTCTACATACAAGCTTAGGCTTAGTAGAGCAAGGAACTCATTGTTTTGTTTTTTTTCTTACATAATTTTATTCCATAACCTTACAAACACATTTTTTTACTTATTAAGAAATAAGCCACCTATGCCCAAAACGTTCGATAAATTTTCATCAAATAGACAAAATCACGACTTTCATGTCAAGTCATGTCAGTGTCATGTCATTGACCATAACCTATGAAAGTTTTAATGTCATACTTCCTTAAATGATATAAATAATGCACATTTTAAATACTGTAGTTGTCGTAAGTTTGTATGTGAATATATATTAAATTGTGTTATTTCAAAGTCAAAGTCAAAATTACTTTATTCAGTAAAATCACAAGGATCATTTAGAATCGTCTTACATACTAGGTGATTCTAGGTGCCAGTTCCACGCGACAAAGTTAGACAAAGTAACTCTAACGGCCGGTTTCTCGAACAATGATCAACGAAAAAATCAAATAATTACTATGTGTCAAACTCTGATCAATCGTGAATTGGGTTTCCAGAAACCGACCGTAAATGTCATTAAACAATATTATCGTTCTACTCAAAAGCATATAATACATTCTCTAGGTAATAACATCTACAAAACGCATAATGTCATACGCTTAGGAATGCAAATTACCGAAGCCATACCATTGAAACCATGCAGCAGTAGGTTCCAATAATCTGTTCCACTAGTTTTTACTCAAAATCGATTTGTTTTGCACGTCTTGATATCATGCAATGTTTCGCGTCCCTATCAATGGCGTCAAACCATAAAATGCATTGGATAAGGTGGCTAAAACTACACCAGTATCTATAGCTTTAATGGTCACTGATTCAAATCTCTCTCTCTCTCTCTCTCTTTCAATGAATATAGTTTCGGATAATAACTTATCAGCTGATGATGAACTGATGCTAGTAAGGAGAGAGACGACTGGATAGGATGAATAGAAATTGATATGTTTATTTGCGTTGAACTATACTCTAACCGGGGTTTGGGCTAGATCAAAGCAATACAAATTCATTCTAAATAATTTTGACAGCTTTTAAAAGCTGTCAAAGCCAAAGTTTGGTATTACCTTATATTTGAGGAATAAAGTAAACATGGCTAACCCAAACTGATAATAAACTTATTAAGTTACGAAGTTTATCACTACAAAACAACATGATTAATTTCCATTATGCCTATAAGTGCAAGAATCTTGAATGAGAAATTTCCTTTGAACTAGAATACCCGGTAAAAGGGTTCGTTGCCCTTGGCTTGAATTAAAAATAACAATAACTCTCAATCAGTTAAACGATATTGACTTGTAACGCTCGGCTGTGCATGTCGATGGGATGGGCACTAGCCATCGATGTGATCAATACAGCTGTGATCAAACCTATGGTTTTATGGTCACAAGCGTTCGACAAAATGTCGAACATATTGATTTTGGTGTCATGACTTTGACGAAAACAACAAAAACTGTCACTGGGATGACAGACTGCGCCATGAAACAAAATGTCGAACATATCGAGTTTGGCGCCATGACTTGACGTACAACTGTCATTGAGTTGACAGACTGCGCCATGAAACTTTTTGCCGCATCTTTCACAAAAGCGAGTAGCAGCGTTTTGTTTGAGCTCATTGCTGGAATTCTGGGCTTTGTTGGTCTGAATTTGTGCCCGAGTGGTATAAAAGACGTTCCCATGGCCGGTTCACACGCGTCGTCACACCCCGTGAGCAATAGCTATGTAATAGCTACTTAAATTGCCACGGACAGGGCCTTTGACCCCCAAGTCCGGGGAAGACACAATAAAATCATGGCTATCAGGTGCAGTCAACGAAATTGTGTGAAGATTAGCAGTACTAGTTTTTTTTAACAAATAAATATTCACGAACAACTCACACATCACACTCTAGTCCCTAACTAAGCATAGCTTGTACTATGGGAACTAGTTTGCTGATAGAATACTTATACATAGAATACATAGTTTACAATGCTCTTGAGTCGATCCTGTTAAGGTAAGTGTTTCACCGACCTATGTACGGCTATGGTGTAGGTATGATGGTATCAAACCATCAACTATCAACCACAGATAAAACCCAGGGCCATCTGCCTTTGCACCAGAGTCACAGGCTACTCTACGAAGGTCGTTTTGATTTGAAGTATGCAGTAAGCAAAGCTAATGTAATAGAGGGCGCTATATTGATATATGTACCTAGTTTATACCTAGTGCAAGTTTAAAGGGTAACGGACAATTTACTAGTGAAAACCGTTTTATGACAACTATGAAAAGGCACGAAAGACGTTTTGTGTTTTTACTGGCTTTGGTAAGGTAACGGACAATTTACTAGTGGAAACCATTTTATGACCATCGACCATGATAGATTCGCATGACGTTTTACATTTTTACTGGAAAAGCTTTGGATCCATAACTTATCCTAACTTTATTACACACAATATATGGCTTATTCCCAAACGTTCCTGCTAAAAATCCCCTTAGCATTTTTATACTACGCATGAAGCGTCTGTCAAGTAAAAAAAACCTTCGATCTGAGATCTTTCGATTACTTATTTGAAGTTAAACGTGTATTACATAGTAAAATAGTAAATGACTAACGGGATAAATGAGGCTTGTATGCCTCCATTTAAAATTTAAACTAGTAAAAAACTGAAGTATTTATGTAACGCTAACCTTTCCTCGAAATAGCTTTACCAAAAAAGGGTGACCTTACAAGCAGCCGCCTAAATCGATTGAAAACATCTGCGGCCAGACGAGACAACAATTTGCAATTCTTAAACACTTGCAGGTGTCTTAGCACATGTTACTTTATCCTTTTAACAAGCTTTTAGGTCTGTTATTAGTTTCTTTAAAAGTGAAAAACAAAAAATCGCGCAGTTTGCACACAGCGCGCTCTAGTATACAATTTTTAGTTATCAAATACTTCTGAATAATCGTGATACCTACGAAATCTAGCTTGTGTTAGACTTACTGATATTAGTTCGATATACGAGGTCTTATTATTTTATTTATTTATGTTAGGTTAGGACAAACTAAACTATTAATGTTAGTTGCTATAAAAAGTGTGAAAAACGTGTTTGGGTGTCTAGCTTCATGAATGGCGTCATGTAGTCTCAGAAAACTGGACAAATACGTATATAATTTGTATGACTCCTAAAAATATGCAAAATACTTGTCGGTGTCATAACTTTTACTGTTTTACAGTCAAAAAATATGACATAAAAAAAGGATTTTTTGTGATTGAGTGGTAATTTTTTTGCAGATATTTAGAGCAGGATCAGCTAGTCTATAGGTACTAATATTATAAAGAAGTTAAGTTTGTATATTTGTTAAATTGTAAGGGGTAATCTCGGGATCTACTGAACCGATTTTAAAAGTTCTTTCACCAATATAAAGCTACATTATTGCTGAGTGTCTTAGGTTATATAAAAAACCGAAAAATGAAAAAGAATTTTACGCGGTAGTCCGTTTTGCAAAGTGAATCGGAGAAAAAATGATCGAATTATGCCCAACGAAATGGGCACAGGAGGAGCTAGTCTAAAATAAAAAGACAAGAAAATCTCTTTGTCTATAGCTTTCAAGTTCACCCTGATCCCAGTGTAGTTCTCGGAAACTAAGAATAAGATAAGACAGATAAAAAACACAGCATTCTCATTCTCAGAAGCTAAATGTAAAGTCATTGTCAGGTCAAGGCCTGATTGTGTACAAATAAGAAATGGTCTGATTGTGTAAGTTTCTTTGTGTATAAATAAGAAAGGTATCAGGCCTTATGCGACAATGGAACGTTCAGAATAGGTACCTATCGAGATGGCTGGATTTAGCGATAGAACAAGGAATATGTATTTTCTACTAATATTATAATGGTGAAAGTTGGTATGGATGAGTGGATGTTTGTTACTCTTTTACGAAAAAACTACTGAATGGATTTTAATGAAACTTAACAATAATGTAGTTCATACATCATAATAACACAATGGCTATAATTTACAAATATATTGTGCGAATTATCGAAAATATAACGATAGCAAGACAAAATCGCGGGCACCATCTAGTATTTTATATAGCCTACTAATATATACTAGGTACTATCTACTGTCTAGCCGCTAAACGCGGTAACCTAACCTACTTCGCAAACTCCAAATTAGGAATTAGGACACCAGGTACGAAAGAGATCAATACTTCCCCGTATTTCTAGGTAAGTGTAGGCTAAGCTAGGTACCTAACCTAGTAGGTAGATCTTATACAAATTATGAATAGATTGCGTAGGTATTTTGCGTTACTTATACAAAAGGTTCTTGTGGTTTTAGAGAATAGATTAATATTGAATTTTGGCTGTTAAAATACATGTAAAATATATTACCTACTTATAATTAAATATTTAACAATTTTGATCCCATTAGTTACCCCTACCCCTACGTAACAATTTGACAACGATAAAAATGGTCAAATCAAGATGTCATTGAATGTCGACCCCGTCCCATTTGTGACCCGCATAAATTGAACTTTTGATTCAAAACTTGTCCTTATTCTCTCGATGTCAAAGTCGACGATATTTCTCGATGACTTTTATATTGTCTTGTCCCCTTCTTTTGGCAAGTGTTCTGCAATTTTTCAATCAATTTCGTAACTGCTTTTGGTAGCTAACCTACCTACAATACTGTGTAGTCTTCATATTAACTGAAATACAGGGTATTATTGTACTTAATGTCTAATCAAGTGACAATAGGTTTTTTTTACCCCAGAATAGGTAAGTATACTAATAAACAACCCACATGTAACCTAGCTTAGTTTAACCATAGTATTATAAGTACTTATAATATTTCTTCAATTATTACGTGGATGGGTAATAGGTAATCCAGGTATCCTACATGTAACCTATAGGCAAAACGTGGGTATGGACTTTTAAAGCTATGAGGGATCAAATGAGGTATCACTGCACACGGTAGATACTAAATTAGGTGTGGGAAAGTAGATAAGTAAGTACCTACTTAGACAAATATTCAATATTTAATTAATGATACAATATAACTAATCATATCGTAACTTGAAAGTTGTCTTCTATTGACACAATCATTATCAGGTAAACAACAATCAAATTAAAAATTTAACTTAAAACGAATAAGTAGGTATTTGCATAAAATCGAACATGCTTTCAACTCACCATTGACAATAAACCTGTGCCTGTCATTCATCAGCTCCTTAGACAATTTCGGACATTCCCGACTAAGCACCGCACACAAATCATTCAACTTCGCACTTTGTTTACCAACAATCTCCACAAAGTAGTTACACTTTTCACTGTCAACTGCACTTGTTATATCCTCCAAATCGTTGAAACTGAATATACCCTTTTTAACAAGTACATCGAGTAAGTTTGTGTCAGTTAATTCTCGTAGTAAAATCGTTTTGTGGCGAAGCAGGCCGGCGCAAAACTCACCGACCGCCCGAGTCGCCATCGTTTGTTGTACTGAGTAAGTACAGTGTTGGTTGGTTGTGTTGACTTGACTGAGAGTGAGACTGACTTGTTCAAGCTTGTTCCTGCCGCAGCTAAATTGACTGACTGTAAACTGACGATCACGCGACGGGGAAAAAATGCCATTGAATCGCCCCATTCATAACAGCACAAGGATATGAACAGATGTTTGTGATAAGTGCGCCTTTTGTAAACTAAGCTACTATTTGCTACAGAGACTGTTTGAGTCATTGTCTTGTAGTGTACAGTACAATGTACCTAACTTATTACTTAGTTTAGTCGGTTCCTTCCTACTCCTACCGCTTTAAACTAAACTAAGTACCTACGCTAGTAGTAAGTAGTAGGGTTTGAAACGAAGCACATCCAAAAAAGTAGGTACAAGTGGTACAAACAACCGTCTATTATACGGTAGTAGGTACCTACTAACCTACTTACTTATTTCTGTCGCCAAGCAGTTAAGCTCGCGTTGCTTTCTGATGAGATTATTGTCTCAGATAGACGAATGCAATGCGTTACCTAACAAGGCGCATCATCGTTGGATTTGGTTCTGTGAGGTACATAACGCATTGTTAAACGCAGAGTTAACTATTTCTTATGAGATAGGGCCCAGTTCCCATCACTTTTCTCATTAAAATACGTTTAATTTAATAAAATATATTGTTCAGAGCCTAAAAAAAACAATAGGATCAGACAAGCAAGACTCTAACGGAATTAAGATCATCGGTTTTTTTTATTCCATTATTTTTGAGCCTACGAGGTACATGCAAAAGCTTGCATAGTACCAAGTGACATCTCATGTCATGTCACTCAATTCCAATGAGCGATTTTCCAAATGGGTTTAAAAAAAAAAAATAGTTCAAAAATAGTCGATAGATGGCAGTAGACAAATAGTGTATCAAAATCCCTCTCCTTTTTATCTGTATAATCTATTGGTAGCTCTGTCGTGTAGCTGTCATTATCATCCTGTCACGTCCGTTTCGGTGTATTCAGCGTTTTGATAAATTTTGTTTGCTTTTATTTTAGCATTCGTGTACCTTCTTGCGGATTTTACTTTTGACGACAACAGACTGTATACTGGTTTCTGATTCCTGCCACGATTGAAGACTTTTAGCTTTTGTCAAACAGTTTTGAATTTTTTTTAGGACAAAAATTTCACACCACAGATAAAATATGAAAACTTTTTGTGTTGACAATTGACATTGAAATGCATTTGACGTTGAGCGCCATCTATCGTGTATTATAAGAACACTCCCTGGAAAATCGCTCATTCAACTCGGTCGGCCATACGATACTTTATTTGTTAGGCTTTAGGTATCGATACTTTGACTATTTTATCGACTAAACGTTGAGACCACAGACTACTAAGAGAAAGGTAGACTAAACTTACTAGTTTTTGTTATTATGTTGGCGTAACTGTGGTTTTTGCTTGCTTCACTTTGATTTGATTGCTTGCTTCAAATCTTACAAACGAAGGCAAAAGTAACCTCCAAATAATCAAAACAATTTGTTTACTGATTGTAATTGAATCTTTTTGTAAATAATTTTAATAAAAAGTAGTGCAATAAAGCTATAAGCTTTTGTTTATACGCCCAGCCATGGCTCCCAAGGGCAAGAACGCGCTCGAAGGTAAAACAAGCCCATCTCACATAGCAATAATACGACAATATTATTTTACAGTTTTATAATGTTTTTAACCTTAGACCAAGCATAGGAATGACTACTAGACTACTGACTACTAGATACCATCATATTATCGCATTTATAAATCTGACTGTAACAAAAAAAACCTATGTAAAGCCAACCAAACCATTTTGTTTTCAGAAACAGATTCTGGCTCTGATTCTGATAGTGGGTCTAGTGCGAGCCGTCACAGCAAGAGCCCTAGTCCAGCTAGATCTACCAAACGTAGCAGTCGATCTCGGTAAGCCTATATATTTATCGCTTTCACTTGATTTAATTTAGCTGTTGGTAGATAGATTAGTTTAGAACACCCCACCATGAAGTTACAATGCGTCCATCAAATCTAAGAAGTTCCGTTTGACGTTTCATATTTTTCCAACCTAAACAACTTTGTCTAAGCGTACATTATTTAATTTCGATAACCTTTTTCGTAAAACCTTGAATTTAGAAAGATTTTATTATTGCATCTAAAAATGTACAATTCTTAATATCTAAATTTAATTGAAAATTTTCAAACAATGCAAAATAACACATATTTACACAGTAAATAATTTCTAATAATTCTATTCTTGACGTCATTGCAAAGTCACGTAGTTCGGTCACTGCTCGTAGTGTTGCGACTCTTCGGTTACACTTGTATATAAAACAATCGCTTACATTATACGAAAAATCGAATGTATTGCTTTTAAATTATCAATTAACGAATTTGTAAAAAGACATGACAGGTGTCAAAATGATCAAATTTGACATAATTTGATGCCTCGGTCCATAATCCACCCAAAGCACGGCCAGAAAGCGAATTCTCGGGCACCTTCAACGTACTATTTACGGGTAGGACGCCATCTCTGTTTAATTTCACGTTATAACTAATAATGGACGACTTTGATAGAGACATTAAGTTTGATAATTTCATAGACAGTCAACTAGTCATTAATTTAAATGACGATGATGACGAAGACGACGACGATTCAAGTACTTGTAGTGAATAAAAAATTTATCCTAAACATTACTTTTATTTAATTATAATAATTGATCTCTTAAAAATCGGATATTATAGTAATCGATTTTTTATATCCCATCCCTATTATTCAATTTGTCAGAACTGTCAAACGGTACCTCTTAGATTTGATGGACTATAATAGGTTACAACCACGATTAAAAGCATTGCAATAAAAGAGAGCAAACCAAGGGTTGTGCAGTTAGACTGCCACTTTTCTGTTTGTGATTTGTTTATGTTAACACTCAGGTAATATATATAACTCAGATAATATACTTAGTTATATTATTGTATATATTTAATACAATAAAAACATTAAATTTATATATGTTCAGTACAACTATGTTTTCTAAACAGGTCAGCATCAAAAAGCCCAGCAAAATCAGGAAGTGAATCTCCTAAATCAAACCGTTCACCACGCTCACGGAAATCTTCCAATGCGTCCAGAAGCAAGTCCAATTCTCCAGCTCATTCTAACAGATCTGGTTCTGCTCACAGCCACAAGTCTGGATCTTCCAGTCCCAAGTCAAATGCATCCGGCAGTCCCAAACGAGCATCTAGGTCCAGAAGTGGCAGTCCTAAGTCACACGCGTCTGGCAGTCCGAAATCACACGCCTCCGGTAGCCCTAAATCACATGCCTCTGGCAGTCCTAAATCAAATGCATCAGGCAGCCCGAAAAGACAATCCAGGTCTCGAAGTGGATCAAGAAAATCTCGTTCTCGCTCTGGCAGTGCTAGATCCCACTCGGGCAGTGCCAAATCTCGATCAGCCAGCCCGAAATCGCCAGCCAGTGCAAAATCCAGATCACAAATTCCAAAATCTAGATCACAGAGTCCAAAAGAAAAAGCCAAAAGTCGGTCTAGGTCAAAATCTGCCAGCGCCAGCCCGAAGAGTCTGAAGTCAAAATCTAGGTCTAGATCTGGTAGTGCTGCCAGTGCTAAGTCTAAGTCTAAGAGTCCTGTGACAAATAAGGGTGATAGTAGATCCAACTCACCTAATCTAATGATAGACGATGAACAAGTCAAGGAAAAGTCCAAGAGTCGGTCAAGGTATTCACATAATTTACTAAAAGTTTTTTTCTAATGCCTGATATAATTTCATGATAAGGTTTTATTCACTGGCCTGTATATTGTGTTTGCATGATATACAATCTAGATGAAAGATGTTTATCACAGCACAGTTTTCTGTGTGTAGCTTTCACTAAGCAGTTTTCTTATCAATTCCAGGTCTGGTTCAAGACAAAGACAATCAAAGTCGAAAAGCCGTTCCAGATCTAGGTCTAAGAGTTCTAATGGATCAGAAGTCGGAGCAAGTATGTTCATTATTGTAATTTCTACATACAAATTAGTCATTAAGATTTAAGTATTCTATCTGCACTTTCCCATAGTTTTTTTACTTTATTTGGTAAATAACTT
Organism: Ecliptopera silaceata; assembly: GCA_932527185.1. Classification (NCBI taxonomy): domain Eukaryota; kingdom Metazoa; phylum Arthropoda; class Insecta; order Lepidoptera; family Geometridae; genus Ecliptopera; species Ecliptopera silaceata. The sequence continues at coordinate 3,378,068 of OW052210.1, forward strand.
AGAGTAACAAGCATTTTCTGCCAACCTTACAGGTCGATACAGTCAACCTTACACTCTTTCGCTTTTTAAATTTAAATAGTAAGAAGTAAATAGTAGAAGTACAATAGTACAAAGTTTGCTATGGAACTTAATAATGTTTATAATGTCCATAAATTAAATTTGTTTATTTGATAGCCCATAAAAATTTAACACATGTAGCTTGCCTTGTATATATATTTCTATATCGATACCTTAATTTGCAAACCTATTAACTCCACTTTTTCACCAAAATGACATTTTTATACCGACAGAAACTAGATTTTTTTCTCTATTTTTTGAAATACTAATAACTCCGAAATTCCTAACCGTATTGATGTAAAAAGCCATTTGAAAATCAAACAACTCCGAGTGAAACGAAATGCTTCGATTTTGACAAAAAAATCAAATAACTCCCGCGCAGTCGCCCATTTTGTATGGCGTCACAGAAGCGAATGCATGCTCCTGAAAGTTTATTTTCAAAAAAATATGTGTTTTATTACCGTTTGAAGCTTAAAAGGGTGGGTTCCCAACCTGTGACTCGTTGGGAAAAAAATTCCCAACGAGTCACACTGTAACTCGTTGCGACTTTATTTTTATAAAACGTTCCCAACCAGTTACACTTTTCTAACAGTGTGACTCGTTGGGGGAAAAAATCCCAACGAGTCACACCAATTAATATTTTCAGAAGTGAAAATGACTTTCACTACTTAAAGAAAAAAATTCACTTAATGTGTAGGTTATTTTATTTTAGTTATTTTTATCAAAAATGGCAGATATAGTGTATTGGTAGAAAAAATCTGCTTTGCAGAAAAAGATAACATCCGATATTTAATACTACTACTCACTGCCTCTATAGTAAAAAAAAGACCTGTGGTACTCGGGGACTGCCGCGATAAAGCTATTGCATAGCATTTTTTGCTGGATTAAGCATGCAGTGTTAAGTTATTTTCGTTTGGTTTATTTCGTTACGGAATTTCTGGATTCGGTCTCCACGCTCAAGGCCCGCGATAGAAGCTATGCAATAGCTTGGAGCTATCGTGGAGATCGAATTCAGAATTTTCGTAACGAAAATATCCTAATATTGCACATGCGTAATCCAGCAAAAATGCTATGCAATAGCTTGACCCGAGTGCTACACCTTTTTTTATTATTATTATGATTAATAAAGACATTTTAAAACAGAAAAAAAATCTGTAGAACATACCGCAGCGCGATAAGTGGCAGAAAAAAAACCTTATGAGCAACAAATCCATTAATTCCCTAATACAGTTACTTACTTTAGTTTTAATATAGTTTAGTTTTTCTTCAAGTTAATATGGTTCCATATTCTTCAAAACTTTTTTATTTTTTCGTAATTATAAATAAACATTTAATTTCACGAAATATTTTTTTTGTTCATTACACGATATTTACCATTTGTGATACTTATAAAAGTAAAAAAAAAAGATTTATAAAAATATAAATAGGTGTGACTCGTTGGGATTTTTTTTCCCAATGAGTCACAGTGTGACTGGATTTGGTGTGACTGGTTGGGAACCCACCAAAAACAGAAGAACATAGACAAAGTGTAAACATATTTTGAGAATATTTCGTTGCTGGAAACTACGAACCTAACAACTCCACTTTTATTTTCAATTATTGCTTAAACCAAATCGAACAACTCCTTTTTTTCACTATAAAACCCTATAGTTAAAAGAAAAATTAGATTTTTAATTGTTTTTAGGTAAATAAAGGGCGTAATTTCCAAAAGGACTTTGGATTTTCTTTAATCGGTTATGTATAATTTATTATAACGTTTTAAGTCTCTCCTGTAAAATTTGCTTTAGAGGAGTTAGTAGGTTTGCAAATTAGGGTATCGATATGTATGTTTGTGTCTCATTGACTACAATAACGTATAAATAAAATAAATCAATGAAGTATAAATAATCTTCATGTTTTAGAGGAAAAGAAAAAGCGCGCCGTGCTATCGGATTCGGAGAGCGATGGCGGAAAGAGTTCTGTCTCCAAACGCAAGAAAGCGGACAGCGGCAGTGGCTCAGACACCAGCGGAAAACCCAAGAAAAAGGCCGCTAAGATTATCGACACAGACGACGAGAATGATAACCAGGAAAAGGCTGAAGGAGAGACAGGTTCATATGAATTTATTCATTGCTTACAACCCTGTTGTTTCTACATCGATAGTCTTATCAAACTTCAAACTTCAAACTTCAAAATCATTTATTCAATAAAATCACAAGGATCACTTTGAAACGTCTTACATACTAGATGATTCTAGGCGCCAGTTCGTCGCGACCAGTGTCTAGAAGAACTGGCAAGAAACTAGACCTGGATTCTAGCGTTTTTTTCATATGATCCTTCTTACAATTGTTTAACAAAGTTGGAGCTAGTTCGTCCCAAGCTTGCTTGTCTTCTAAATAGTCAGATATTTTATAATATGCTTTTGATAAGAGTTTTCGTTTTATTACGTTTTTGAACTTGCCAATCGGCAATTGACAAACATAGCTTGGGACTATGTTATAGAAGCGTACACATTGCCCTTTAAAAGATTTATTTACTTTGGTGAGCCTATCATCAAGATAATAATAGTACTAGGTCAATAATAGAAAATATTATTGTAAAAAATGTGCAATAGGTATAAGATTCAAATATATAAGTAGTCAAAGCAAACTATTTCATTTTTAAAAGAAAAAACTTAATTTAATTGTATTTCTTCACATCATGTAGGTATGTTTTGTTGTAGAAGTTTTTCCTAGGTGGACCAATTTTGCTATATATATTTTATTTTAAAGTGGGCTAATGAGGTCCCATTTAGACTTTACAAAGATTTGACTAAGAGTTTTTGATTTTTTATTGACTTTCTGCCGTCTAAACTATGATGTTATTTTTATTATTAATCAAGCCTGAAAGCTTTAAAATTATATCCTATATTAACTTAAATAAATGAGTAAAATAACTTAAATTCAATTATAATTTAAATTAAACACTCCGCCACATAAAATAACATTTATAATTTACAAATTGCAGTGACAGCCGATGCCTTATTCGGTGACGCGTCCGACATCAGTACGGATGAGGAGGCCGACAAGAGGTCACGGTCGCGGTCGAGGTCAAGGTCGAGGTCACGGAGTCGCAGTCGCAGCCGCGATGATGACCGACGCTCTGGAGATGACGCCAGGCGAAGTGGAGATGAGGTATAGCTATAGTCCTGGATTAAGAAGGCGTATAGTCGAATATTTATTTATATATTTAACTAGCTGACCCGTGCCCACTTCTTTGGGCATAATTCGACCGTTTTTTCTCCGATTGACTTTGCAAAACGGACGAGTACGTAAAAGCTGTGACACTCAGCAATATTTCGGCTATCTATTATAGAAGTATAGATTTATAGAAGTCGGCATTGCAATGAACATTAACGTTTAAAACTTGATAGCGTTTGAGTTGCCCATATATTTTATTAGCTGGTTTCCGCAACTTCGTCTTATAATAATAGGTTTTTGCTGTCTATAATTTAACAAGTCAATACTGGCCCTTTACTAGGCAGAAACCTGTGTGATAGGTACCAGTGTGCGAGTTATGTGGTTAGAAGGTGCTGTGCAGCCTATTATGTGGTTGACGTTGAGTTTGTTGGTGTGTATGATACAATTTCAATTTCAGTGTTAAAGATACAAACATACATCCATCCATACTTTCGCGTTCATAATATTAGATTTATAACCATTACTATTACAGGATGGACGTAAACCGGACGAAGAAGAAGAAGTAGAAATACCTGAAACCAGAATTGATGTAGACATGCCCAAAATACTAACAGAACTCGGCAAAGAGCTGCATTTTGTGAAGCTTCCTAATTTCTTGTCTGTGGAGACCAGGCCTTACGACCCCAATACTTATGAGGATGAAATTGATGAGGAAGAAACTCTAGACGAGGAAGGTCGAGCCAGGTAAGACATAGACATATATTTATTTGCAAAACAATAACACACAAAGTACACTTACAAAACTAAAACTAACAATGATAAAATAAACGAGACAGGTAATACAGGTAGGTACATAGTAAGCTGGTAAGTGTTTGTGTGCTACAGCAGCAAAAGGGTCTCGACTCAGCGTATGCCTCATTGCCTGAAGGCAACTAGGCGCTGTAAAGTCATTCAACTGACTTCAAAAGTCCTCAATTTGACTTTTGTACAAAATAGACACACACAAATGAAGTGTTCTACGCGATTACTCCGCTAATTGTGAACCGATTTTGATGATTTTATTTGTTAGATCATACTTCAGAGTTGGTCCTGTATAAATTTCATAAAGATCGGACTAGTACTTTTTGAGAAATCTTTGTTTTAAGACTCATAACTTCGAGCGTGACACGCAAAACGCTCCGATAGCGCGATCTAGGAATCGGTAAGATGGTATCTAGTGGTATCTAGTTTTTCAGAATTGAAGTATTGCTTTTGGAAGAGATTGCTTTTAGCAATAAGGCCGCCCATTGTACCTAGTTACTAATTATTGTTTATATTAACCTAAGGTATTTTGTGTTATTTTGATATTATGTGGTGTGCAATAAGGAATATTCTATTGACATAATATTTGTACATTTCCAGATTAAAACTAAAAGTGGAAAACACGATGCGTTGGCGTACAGCATTCGACAAGGATGGCGCGGCTATCAAGGAGTCTAACTCTAGGATCGTCAAATGGTCCGACGGAAGCATGAGTCTTCATCTCGGCTCCGAAATATTCGACGTTTATAAGCAACCGTTACATGTAAGTATTCTATATAAATAATAATAAATATTCACGGACGTAAATGTAAATGTAATTTTAATGTAATTTGGGACTAGAGTCCCAAACTAAGTAAAGCTTGTATTGTGGGAACTAGATTTCTAATATAATACTTATATACTTTTTTTTGTAAATACATAGAATACATAGTACCAGAGACTAGTATAAACAAGAAGACTGCTAACCTCATACAAAAAAACGTGACTCGGAAAAGGTGAAATTCCGCGGGTTATACCTGGCTTATTCCTAGATGGCGCTGCCACATAGCCGTAAAATTATCCTAACAGCACTAAAAGCCAAGAAATCTGTATTATTTCTGTGTTAGTGCACACCAAAATTTTTATTTTATTTTTAGGTGTGAAAAATCTGATCGTAAACAATGATTTATACCATAGGTTTGATCGGAATACAGCGCCATCTAGGAATAAGCCAGGTATAACCCGCGGAATTTCACCTTTTTCCGGGTCACGTTTTTTTGTATGAGGTTAGCAGTCTTCTTGTTATACAAGTCTCTGATAGTACCCAGTCCAGAACAAGAATTTTTGTTCATAACACAAATATTTGCATTTGCACAGCTCAGCCTTCCTTGCTGAGGTCGTGTGTTCGATTCCCACTCAGAGCAAATGTTTGTATGATGAACTTAAATATTTGTCCTGTGTCTATTTTAATAAATAAGTACTCGAATTTGTTATTTTTAATACTTACAACTAAACATGAATATTTTTTAACGCTTATATCTGTCTCTAGGGTGACCACAATCACTTATTCGTCCGTCAAGGAACAGGTCTGCAAGGGCAGGCAGTGTTCAGAACCAAGTTGTCATTCAGGCCGCACTCCACCGAGTCGTTCACTCACAGAAAGATGACTTTGTCGTTAGCCGACAGGTCCACTAAAACATCGGCCATCAAGATTCTGTCTCAAGTTGGCGCTGATCCCGATGCTGATAGAAAGTATCAGCTTAAGGTAAGAATTTTTGTTTTAAATATTATATTGGTTCTAGTTATATTATGACTGTAGCGCCTACCTAGAGAGAGAAAGATTCGTTTTCTTACGTTTGATGCTTGATTTATTTATTATATTTGTATAAACTGGAACGGTCCTAATAAACAGTAACATTAATTAATATTAAAATACAATAATACTTATTAACTTTTTTTGCCACATCTTTTTTATCACTCTTTTGTTAGTCTATTTATATATCCATTTAATATCTATCTTTCTGTTATGTGTTTGCTATGTTCACTAGGGTGGCTCACGAATGTATGGAACTTTTTTTTTTTTCGAAATTTGAGTTCTAATATTTGGGTTCGGTGCGTTATATTAATGTGAAAATAAATGCAATTACAAATTTTTTTTGGATAACTCCTGCCTCCGCAAAGACCTCAAATTATTATAAAAAAATGTTTTGTTTTACTTAGGGAAAAACGAAATAATTTAATCACAAAATTATTTAGATAGTAATTAAAATTCAGTATTTTTATAATAAACATATTTATTAAGATAAAATGACCAAAACTCATGTTACTTAATTAGATCGAAAATATTTTTTGGAGTCAAAATTCGGCATTATTTTCCTCGACTCCAATTTGGCTTTTATTGCACGCAAACGGGCTTTTCTTGTGCACTGTAAACTTGAAGCTTCAGTTGTTATTTTTACTGCACGTTCAACGGCTTGAGTATGACAGGGAAGCCTCAGAAACAGCAGCTCGTCCTCACCTCCAGTTTCAACGAGGTGCTGGATTTCTTGATCGGACAAGTTCCTTAAAATAGGTGGGTCAGTTAAAGTTTCCTGCCAATATATGTGGAAGCATTGAAATTTATACGGGGCACTTCAAGGAAATGATTTTAATAGGGTTTTAAAAAACTGGCTCATTGACCACAATTTTTATTCTGTTAGTGAGTTTTTGACATCTAAATTTTAATTATACCTAATGTGCTTCTTATTGTTCCTTTTTGACATTTAATTTTGTATATATATGTTTTTTTTATAATACTTATTGTTATTTTATATGTGAAATGTAAAATTGATGTAAATAGGATAATAAATAATAAATATTAATTGATTTAAATAGGATAATATTTTAGACATGGTTTTTTTTTTTTTTTGTGGGTATGACTCTGTTCATTACCCTCTTATTGTACGTCCGGACTGGACAACTGTATAAACTTGTACTACTATACAATTAAGATCTTATATGTGCAACAGTTAAACAATAAAATTATCTTTATCTTTATCTTTATCTTTCAAATAGTCTTGGTACTAAAGGCTGAGGCATGCTGCGTGCCTTCAATATGCGCCGAGCTGCTAATTCTCTAATGTGTTTCCTGTCATCAGTAACCATTGCAAGAAGAATGCTCTCCGGATGCGCAAAATAACTATTGCGTTGAATGACAGGATCAATAATATTTTTGAAATCTTCTGGCAGGTATCTCGAGGCCCTTATTATTGAAAAGATGGCGTAAACCATCTTTGCATGATGGCTTGTGTTTGAATTGAAACCAAGATGGTGCATAAACTTTCAGGACAAATTCAGCCAGAGTTTTCAAATTTTCCGATGGCTTCTCAGATGTAACGTACAAACGTAAGATCCGGTTGGCCCGCGTAAGCCAGCGGGCATGAAAGAGTTTGCCTGGAGACTTATTGGCTAAGTCATCTGGGAAATCACCTGAAATTACCGCAAAGACTATCTTGTACAAGTACTGTTGATTTGTACTTAAATCTTTTGACATTTCAGGAAGCGCCTCTCCCTCGATGTGTGTAAAGTTTTTCACAGGCAGTAATTCGCAGGTTTCCAGAGCTTTACCTAATGGTTCAGTGTATGATTTAGGTCCCGAAGTACATCCGTCAAGATGAAGGAACATGTGAATCTCTCCCGCTCTCCTCCCCCACGTTTAAAACACTAAGTCGAACGTTATTATTATTTTATTTAAAAAATAGACCATAGTAGGAATACATCAGCGATAGTTTTTTATACAGTAATGTAGCATCAAAGTACACTCTAAAATCATGTTTTTATTAATAATCGATGACGTGGCGGAGGCAGTTACTGTCAATCAAATCAAATAATATTTTACATAGTCGGTTTTTACCCAAAAACGCACAAACTTTTCACTATTAGGTTACCGTAAGTCGAAAAAAAAAATTTCGAGCCACCCTAATGTTCACACAGTTCTACTTCTTTACTACTCGTGAAAACTTTTTATTGGTCTTATGTTTGCTATTTTGTTCTGTCTCATTCTTTATTATTTGTGCTGTTGGTTTTCCTATAAATAAATAAATAAAATAAACACAAGATACTTCACATAACTAACACAAAAAAATAAAACATGCTGTGCTGACCACACTTCACGTGGGCAGGGGAATGATGATGACTTATAAAATTACATGTTTTTTTATTCCTGGTACGCACTTTATGTGCCATTTTAAAGTTTTTTTTTAATTACGGTGCATTGTTTTTATAGAAAGAGGAGATGGAGCTCCGTGCTGCGATGCGGTCCCGCGCCGTGACGCGGCCGGCGCGGCGCAAGGGCGCGGCGGGGGGGCGCGCGCCCGCACGGGACGACTCGGAGGACGAGGGGGGCGTGTCGCTACAGGCCATCAAGAACAAGTACAAACAGGGGCAGAAAGGTACGAACTACGAATACAACCCCTAGTCTACGCGGAATAAAAGAGAGGGAGTGTGGGTTATGACTAAAAAAACTCTTCTCTCGTACTCTGTACTTTTATTAACAGAGCCCCCTAGTCTAAGCTTTACTCGAACGAGTCTTTATGAGAATTGAAACCTAAATGCAAAGGAGAATAGGCAACTATCTAAGGAGCGTGGGCCATAACTAAAAAAACCTTTCCTCAGGAATGCCATATATATTAAAGAAGAAAAATTGAGTTTTCCTGCAAAACTTGTAGCATTTTTTAATTTGATTTTCAAACAATTTGAGAATCAAATGAAGCTGTAATTAACTTGTATATTATATTGTGAAAACAGTAACACACAAAGTACACTTACAAAACTAACAATGACAAAATAAACGAAAGAGGGATGATTTATTATTGAATTTCAGCATCAGCCGGCGCTGCTATCTACTCGTCGGAATCAGATGCGTCTGACGTCGAAACCCGTCGCGCCAAACGTCTGGACCGCGCGAAGGCGCTCAAAGATTCCGACTCGGAAGGCTCAGATGGCGAGGACAAGCAACCAGAGCATAGTCCAACGCCCAGCGGTAGTGGTAGTGCCAGCGGCGGTGGTAGCGCCAGTGAGTGAGACTATTATCCTACTAGTCCTACTACTACGAAATAAAGGCGAAAGTTTGTATGGATGGATAGATGGCGCTTCAGGTTAACTGTCCACAGACCACATATGGTCTGTAGAGCTACTTCCATGTCAGTCCAAAGACCGTATGTGGTCTGTTCGTCCATACAATTTACAAACCATCTGAACCTGTGGACGTAAGGAGAAAGTCTACTTATTAATGCGGACTCGGCAGTATACCGACTTTTCATAAAAACGTTATTGGACTTATAGACCATTCCTACTCTGGAGCCCGGACAGTTAACCTGTTAATAACTTTGTTTGCGCGATCTAGGATTTGTCTCTGCAATCTGTTGATCTGTTGCTTAGACGATGTAGTGTATCATGTAGATAAAATACAAATATATACTCCTGACGCAAAATCGGTCCAAGATGGCCGCCGCTACAAAATGGTTGCCGCTACAAAATGGCGTGTAACATGTTTTTTATTTTACCCTCATTGTGAGTATAAAATAATATCTTGACTTTGTTGAATATTAAGTGTGAATGTCTGCTGGATGATACTTTATTTATATATTAGTCGATGTGTAGGAGTTAATTCGATAAATAGATTATTTTTGTATTAAAATGACTGTGAATAAAACTATAAGTTACAAGTAGTGTTTTAATTTATAATACTGCTTATTTTTCTATCCTAATCTATTCATTTAATTACAAATAAAATAACATTACAAGTGATAATTTAATTCTATCTACTTGCATATTGGTCTTTGCATCTAATCTAGATGATTCAGAGTTATGGGCCACTATGGGCCAATATGCCCCAATATAATCACCGCTGTAGTGTCTGAGAGTTCTTTAAATCTTGATTTAACTACTTAAAATTATATTGTTTATTTATTTTAATATATTATGTCTATTGAGTGAGGATTTATATCGTACTTTTTCTTTTTAAAGCCTGACACTCTCAAAATAACACGTCCTTCAAAAACCATGTTCCCGACACCTATTATTCTCCAAATCCCTTCGTCTTCTTTTGTTATGTTCTTGATGACATATCCGCATCGGTCCAGCTCTATCTTATTTCTGTCGAAGAACCTGAAAAAAGAAGTGAAGTCTACATTTTGTTATAATAAAATCGGTACTTATTACAATCCGTGCGACTTAACCGCAGACTCCTCGCTGTGACATCATCGTGTGACGACTCGCTCGCTCTCGTGCGTTACGCCTTGATCACACGTACCGAGTAAACCGGCGAGACAGTGACGTATTTGAGATACACTGCGCGTCGACATCAGTTTTACTGTTGAACGTTGCAGCGTTAGCGCGGTACGTGTGATCAAGGCATTAAGGACGAGGGCGAGCGAGGACGCATTCCTGCGAGGTACGCACTTAAGTAGCACGTAGGCAATACATCCAATAATACCTGTCATAGGTCGAACGGGGAGCTGTGAGCTCGCAACTGCTCAGATTTTTGATAGGGTACGCGAAACTCAATCGGAAGGTATCACCCATCTTCAGGCGAGGCCTTTTCGGGACTAGCGGGACCGTTTCTGAAACACGAAAAATGAGGGTAGTCTACACTTATTCATAAACATGGATATTTCCGCCATGACAAACAACGTTAAGTACCTAGTCCTAAACTGAGCAAAGCTTGTACAATGTAAACCAACCAATGTAATACAGTTTTTTTTTATTAAATACATGGTAGTGTAGTGATGTCTCCGATGGCCACCGATTTTGTATGGAGATCCAAGCAGCAGAGGTAGAGGGAGGCCAAAGAAAAGATGGATGGACTGTGTGAATGATGACATGTGTAAGAAAGGTGTGAGCATTGAGATGACGTCTGATAGAGAGAAGAAGAAGACATGTTGTACCGACCCCACATAATGTGGGACAAGGGTAGAAAGATGATGACTATCAACTGAATACATTTAACAACGGGGAATGTCGACACGAAGAACTGAATAAACTCACCAACAATTTCAATAGTAATAACTTTGAACATTTCCATCCACTCATCATCAATATCCTTGAAGAAGACACTCAGCACCCAATTCCCATGATCTACTTCCATGAGAGGTCCGATCATGAACTCATTACCGTTCATACTCAATTCCGCTTCTCTCACCACATCTCCATCCGAATCTATTTTAATCACTCTTATATTTTTGATCGGGAATATTGATTTGACTACTGGATCTATGTACTTTACGACCATATCGTTGTCATCGTTTTTACTTGCGCGAAGGTTTAGTTGTATGACGTCACCGTTGGGTTTGTACAAGTGGTATAGAGATTTGACGTTGACTACTGGAGCAGAAATGATTACGATATCATTGAGTCCACAAGAGATAAGTATTGGTGGCAGCTCTACTTTTGATTTACCTGAAAAAAGACAAGTAGATACGATACTTATAGCCAAGGGTTACACATAATAATGTGTAACAACAGGTAATATTCAGGGTGGTTTTTATGAAAAGGGCTGTGTTGGTCAAATTCCCAACCAGAAATAAACTAATTATGTTTTCATCTTTTAAGAAAACAAATGCAGACATTCTTTGTTTTTTATTTAATATTCAACAAGAATAAAAAAAAACTGAATAATCTATGGAATCTGTTGCCTTATCAGGATCAATATTCCCAAAAAAAATATTTTGAATACTAAAAATGTATTATTTCAAACCAAAAAATCACCCTCTGTAAATCTTACCCAACACCCTGTTTAAACTAATTCGTACCTAATCAGGCTAATCGGTGTTACTAATTGATTTGGTAATTAACTGTGTCGGTTCCATTCATTTTCTAAAGGAAGTTTCTTATTTTCCGTCTGAATTTAACACGCAATTTTATAGCTGCATGTATTATTATCGTGAATTAATTAACTTGTTTTAATTAATTTAATGATAAGAATATGGTCTACTCGCTGTTTTTAAACTTATTTATTTATCAGTGACCGAAATAATTTATATTTCGGTATAATACTAATTTTAAAATAATTATATTAATTTCATGTGTTTTATCTAAACCAAACTTTATTAATTACAGTTTCTTGGAATTATGTTATTTTTAAACACTTATTTCTGCTTATCCAAGCAGGAACAAATGAGACAGTCGCCGCGATATGTAAACTTAACATAGTTACACTGCGCGTCAATACCAGCTCAACTGCTGAACGTTGCAGCGTCACCGCGCAATGTATCCTCCTACGATACGTTTACGATTGTACCTTATTTTGTGCCCTAACAAAGCCTACCTTACATTACATTCATTCAAATTCAGAAACTCGATAGAATCCATAATCGTTATCACTCGATTACCGACTCGATTATCACCATCACTCACGCGGATCGATTATAATCGAAATACGTACTGATTATGTCTGTCCGCTCGTTCAGCAGTGTGACACAGTTTGATAGATTCACTAACAGAAGGGCTAAAAACGCGTGCATCTCTCACTAGTTGTGCTAAGACTGATACAAACACATTACTGATATGTATTGCTTAATTTTTATGTATTTTTGTGTACAATTGTACAGATAAGGCGAACCTTATCATTTGTTCAGCTGTTTCAGAATTTAATGGATACAGGTTTTTATTTTAATGTACTCAGGTGTTGTCCACACATCATCATCATCATCATCGATTTATATCAGTCCACTGCTGGACGTAGGTCTCTCCCAAGACGCGCCACTGAGCCCGGTCTTCGGCTCTTCTCATGTTGTGTTTGCCAGCTACACTCCGCAGATCGTCGCTCCATCTCGCCGGAGGGCGTTCTACACATCGCTATTGTAAAGAACATTTTTTTCGGTAAAATACAATAGGCCCTCTCTACGTATTTCGTTGACGCTCTTTTCGTGGGATAAGTTTTCAAATTGTTTTCTTATCAGTTACTTTAGTATTTAGGCTAATTGTAGAATTGTTTAGGTAACTTTCGAGCATTATTGATTTAAATGTTGCCAGCTATCTTAGGTAACAGAGGTTCTTAAAATAAAACCTTTATCTATACAAATTATAAAAATAACTCAAGCAAACATTCGTTTTAGGATATCATGCTAAACGTTACTAACTATCCTAACAAACAAATATCTATCAACTATAACATTTTGGTTTCGGCTAAGTCTCATCCGAATTACTGCAACTGTGACTCTGCCAACAGCGTTCAAGTATTTTCACTAAAATATTCTACGTAAAGTGGGAAGACCACTTTGTTACCTAACGTAGAATAGCAAACATAAACGAAACATGTAGGTAGGTATACTTAAAAAAAAAAAAAGATACCATAATCAGTAATTTTATTTAAAACAATTTCTAGCTACGTTCACGCGTATGCAGTAGCAATCACCCAGTTGAGGTATGGAGCGACGCGTGTGTTGATGGCTGGGTACCAACCCTGGGCGCAGCCTTGAGACCGAGAGAATACACCGACCACTGCAGTGCGGTTGTTCAAGATAGGGCTGCCAAAATCACCCTGAAAACGACAGACGTGCTCATTACTAGCACGAAAGCATGCTTTTATTGAGCAAGTGCTCATTAGTAGCACGTGTGTAATGTAATGAGCATGCTTATTTAGAGCGTGCTCAAAAATCAAACGACGTTTGATTTTCGAGCATGCTACCTGAGGCGCGGGTAGGTGGGGGCGTGCTCGGAGCAGTCGGAGCACGTCTGAACATGTTTGCATGCCTATTTAGGAGTACTATGCTTTAAATAAAGCATGCTTATTTCTGGCAAATGTGAACAGTTTGCAGAGCATGCTAATTTTAAGCAAGCTTATTAGCATGCTTTTTTTTGAGCACGTCTGTCAGTACCTTTCTTGTGTAACAAAAGCTGCTGGTCTATCCTAGCCTCTCAGAGGGCTTAGTCCGAGGTTGCATTTTAAAACTCCCTATTCTCGAGCCGAGAGTCGTCTCTCGGATATCCATACAAAAATATAAGGACATCCGAGAGAAGACTGTCGGCTCGAGAGTAGGGAGTTTTAAAATGCAACCTCGGACTAAGCCCTCAGAACGTACAAGGTACGTACAATCACGTTCAGTATCTATCACCATCGATATTCTTATCTGTGGTGTACCCACTGATTTGACTGAGCTATATTTATGTCTATCAATAATAACGTCACAGTCACATTAACGCCCGGTTTCTGGAAACCCAAATCACGATTGATCCGAGTTTGACACATAGATAGTAATTATTAAATTTTTTCGTTGATCATCGTTCGAGAAACCGGCCGATAATCTACAAGAAACGCCGCAGAATACCGATGAGTTACTATAGTAACTGAACGTGATTGAAAAACCTGGCAAGTTTTGAGAGGCTACGACATGCAAATAAATACCTAATGCTGAACAATCCACACAACATCATCTAGCTCCAAGCTAAGCAGAGCATGTGTTATGGGTACTAGAAGACTGACATACTTAGTACATTACATAGATAGATATTTTTTATTACTTTTACATATTAAATACCCAGAACACCCGGAATAAATATTTGCAGATCGTACAAACATTTATCCCAAGGAGGGAATCGAACCCGCAACCTCCGCGTCGCAGGCGTACCTTCGCCGACCGCGCCACATCGATCGTCAATTTTTTTCTTAATAGTAAGACGATACATCTGAATTTAGTACTTACCTGACATTGTCCTATAACCCCTACATCCAACCACCCAGCGCACACCATGTTAGTGGTGACAGCTACTCCGATCTCGTTGTACCGATTGGCGCATGTTTGCTGGTCGATGATGAACACATCTACCTTCCGCAGCTCTACAGATGATGATGGATCCTGGTTCTGGAAGACAATGAAATAAAAAAGGGTGGGTTCCCAACCAGTCACACCAAATCCAGTCACACTGTGACTCGTTGGGAAAAAAATCCCAACGAGTCACACTGTTACGAAAGTGTGACTGGTTGGGAAATTTCTTCAAAAAAAAGTTGCAACGAGTTACAGTGTAACTCGCTGGGAAAAAAAAAACGTGTGGCACTCGGGGACTGTCGCGGTGAAGCTATTGCATATCATTTTTAGTTGGATTACGCATGTGTTAGGTTATTTTCGTTCGGTTATTTCGTTACGGAATTTCTGGATTCGGTCTCCACGCTCAAGGCCCGCGATAGAAGCTATGCAGTTGTGCCAACGTGTCCAAGTGAAGTAAAATCTATGCGAAAAGTACTTAGTAGAGTCCTGATACTATCGCATAATAGTATCAGGAATTGGCTAGCCAGCAGTAAGGGCTTTTAGGGAGCTTACATTTCAGTACAACATCAGCTCGTATAATCCACAAAATGGTTTGCAAGCTAGTGCAAAGGTTAATCACTTATAGACTCTCCTGAGAGTTCGGATATGATCTGGCACCTAGAATCACCTAGTATGTAAGACGATTCTAAATGATCCTTGTGATTTTATTGAATAAAGAAATATTTGATTTGATTTGATCCGGTGTTATGTGACATAGACCTCTCGATATCATGTGATACTTACTGAAGTAGCTCCCCACCCAATAGCAGTCAAGACCTCGTTAGTCGTAAACACAAAGCTAGCCCCAGCCACCCTCGCCACCTCAACGATCCCCGGTATAAGATTTATCGTCAAAGTGGTTCTGACGACTGCGATATCGTTAGCCAAGGTCGTGGGAGAGAAGTCCGGGTTGGCAGTGATGCGGTTGATCAAGTAAATGGTGCCTCCTGAGTTGCTGGCGGAAGAGGCGACGCGAGCACGCCACCAGTTCACAGGATCGGCTCTGAAATTGAAGATTTGAGGATCATATGTCAGTTATAGGACTGCTGCCTGCACCTTCTGTTTATAGAGAAACTTTCGGTAGAAGATATAACCTAAAAATGAACGCGCATTCACCGCGGATACACTCACATATAAAAATGGTGTAAGTATCTGTACTTACACCATTTTTATACGATATAAATAAATTGGTTTTTGTCATTGGCTGTTCAACCACCGTCTTGACAATGGCTGGATATGTCGAGAAACTAGTGCATTATAGAGCAGAATGCGCGTCCATTTTAAAATGGCATTTACATTAGATTAGATACTATGTATGCTTTATATATTCTAAATATTTTAGCTAAAATCAGTGTCATGTTTGAATTACATCAGGCACGCATCTTATCAGAATATAATTGTTTATTTGATGTACCGCCTGCTTATCAAATCAAGAACAAAACTAATCGGTCACATCGCATCTCGGTGCGTCGCGTCGTGTAGAATGCATTTAGCTTGGCTCACTGACCTGATTTGTCAGTACATAGAGGTTTGATTTCGTAAATGTACCTATCAAATAAATCTTGTAAGAGCTTCTTGTGGAAAGCTTGGTTTAAAAAAACCGCGCATCAGACTCCTGCACCTAGGGTTCCGTATTACATCTACCTGTTTCCGAGCAAAACTAACAAACTCGTTTCACTCTTTGGGTACGGAACCCTAAAAAGTAAGGGCATGCAAAATAAAGTTTTCTTATATAATGTTTTCATATAGAAATTATAATTATATTTATTATTATTAGAAATTATATTAATATTAGAAATTATATTTTTACAATTTTAGGCAGCGTTTGACCGCGATCTCATCTGATGTTAAGTGACGATGCGGTGTACGATGTAGATGTAACACACTTACCTAGAAGATACCCATTCTCTCGTCTCTTAAAAATATCCAAATTATAAGACTTTGTCCTGTACCCCAAGTGCGAGTTTGTGCACACACGGATCGCAGAGACGTGATCGCCAAGCGCCGCCAATTTTGTATGGAAATCCAAGCTTCTCAAGAAATCTGCTAGAGGCGCTGCTTGGTTTTCCATACAAAATTGGCGGCGCTTGGCGATCACGTCTCTGCGATCCGTGTGTTCACAAACTCGCACTTGGGGTACTGATCTAGGAAACAGTTTCGTCTAGAAATCACATAAGCTCTCCTAAGTCATATTTTACGTAGATAATTACTCACTGTTGATTAGTATAAAAGCAAGATGCTGCGGATAATATAGCATTAGGTCTCAACAAAGTGCCTCCACATGCATGGCTGTAAGAATCTTGGCCTCCATTGGTCAGAAGGGCTACCGAGAAGGGATACTCGCTGATAGAAGACGATTCACCCCCCGCTATTCTATTTCCTGAAATTTTATCGAGTTATTATGGAATACATACCGTCTTCTTCTTTTCGTGTCGATGCTAAAACTGTGTTCTGATATTTTGTTGTAGCATCGTGTTGGAAAGATTAGCCAGACTAGACACTGCGTTACCGTGCCTAGCTGTTACCGATGTGCGCCACGAGGAGGCTATTTCCATGCACCCCTTGCACTTTCAATTAAGTTTCAATACATAGGTACCTAATCATATATTTTTTTATCATTAATCATATATTCAAATACCTACTTAGAACTAATTTCCGATTATTACAGTATTTACAACATGTACATATGTATTTATGAAATATGTACTAGGAATTTAGGAATTAGTGAGTTAGTAAATAATTATATTTTTACTCATGTTAATCAATATGAAAAACTTTACCAGAATCTTTTTAATAGGTGAACGTTGAACGTATCTATGGATACCTAAGGTAATCTCGAGATAAGCTGAATAAAATCTTTAGATAAGTTAGGTTCTATGTATAGAAATAACTTACCATTAGCGGAAACAAAGAAAACACCAATAAAAATAAAACTAAAAATCATTTTGACAAATATTCAGGAGTCCGTGTAAAAATACGCCTCAATACTATATTATAATCAATTAATTCTAGTCAATGCTTACTTATCATAACTTATCTTTATAAGCCTTATCGTTTTGACAAGAATTTAATGAAATAATATAATTGTCGATGTTGGAGCTCGTGCCATGTGAATTTGACGACCGATGTGGTGCGGCGGGCGAAGGTCTGCAGCGGAGGTTGCGGGTTCGATTCCCGCCTGTGATAAATGTTTGTACAATCTGCAAATATTTATTCCGGGTGTTCTGGGTTTTTTAAATGTAATGTATAATAAAAATATCTATCTATGTAATGTATTGTATTAAGTATGTCAGTCTTCTAGTACCCATAACACGAGCTCTGCTTAGCTTGGGGCTAGATGATGTTGTGTGGATTGTCCAGCATTATTTATTTATTTATTACTTAATTGAAGTTTCACATTGCTCTAGTTTTTCCACCATTGACTTCACAGTAGATATAGGCATGTAAATGCTAGGTCAGCTCTAAAATGCCTTTATTTATTGTACTAGCAATGAATACTTCCGAGTTGCTCCTACAAGTAGGCGGTCTGAGATTGTTCTGAAATTATATGTACCATAGATATTAAAAATGGACAGAGCGTTCCTTATACAGAGGGCTTAGTCCGAGGTTGCATTTTAAAACTCCCTACTCTCGAGCCGAGAGTCGTCTCTCGGATATCCATACAAAAATATGTAAATATCCGAAAGACGACTCTCGTCTCGAGAGTAGGGAGTTTTGATATGCAACCTCGGACTAATCCCTCAGGTCAGGTATGAAGCAAATACGACAAAGCGCGAGAGAGACAAAACGATCGTGCTGCCAGTAGTTGTACCTATATTTCTACATTGAATTCAAATCCACAGAAAAGAGACATATATATTGGCCGCACATTAATTTTCGTGAGGCTACGCCTTGTCCACTGTCTACGTCTATGATATGTAGGTATCTACTGATATAACAATTGTGCTGAAAGTATCAGGCTACAAGATCTTATAGTCATTCTTAGATTAAATTATAAGTTAATCAATTTTGTATTACTACCTAACTTTTTTTTAAATTTTTCTTGTGTTGTTGGCGAAACGGATTCAGAACAAGTTTCTCTCAAAAGTCGGAGAATTGGTGACCGCCCTTAATTGTTAGAAATTGATTATCTATCTCATTTATCTTAAAATAACTATTCTTCTTCTTCTTGCGTCTCAATTAAACACAACAACAACAATTTTAAACTAAGTTCAAGAGCTTTACTACCTTTATCCCAAAGGTAACAAATAAAAAAAGCATTTTAGTAACAAATATATTTATAAGCATTTTAATAATATGAATTTGTATATAATATTTACAAGATTTTAAGAAGCTATAAAAATGCGTGTTTTATTGTAATGTTGCCTCAAGCTTGGCTGATCGGGGCCTGTGGTGGAAGAGGCTGCTTCCTGATGCTGCTCTGCAAGCTACTTCTCAAGGCAGAAGCTCTGGAGTAGGTCCATTTCCTGTTCTTCTTGGGACCCAGAAGGGATACCATGAAAATCGATATCAGCAGTGTGGTTATTAAGATGAAGAGGAACAGGTTGACTGAAAAAGAACATCGTCATTATTGAAAATATACCACCAACCAAGACCTGATTCGTGATTTGCATTTACGGAAGAAAATAATCTAACTCCAACTGTTTATTTGCAACTCAATACACGAAAAATTGCATAAAGAAATAGGTTGGTAATCAAATGTAATTCTAACAATGTAGAAAACTAAAATCTGTAAAATTACATTGCATAGTAGAAGCATGTACAGGTATTACAACCTGCGCTGGTCTTTTACTCTACTTTGGTAGGATAATATCACACTGAATATTTAAAAAAAACGTAACAATTACTGAACAATGTAATTCGGAATGTAAACCTATTCTAATAATAATAATAAGGTTTAAACTACAGGCCACAATTCAAAGGTTCACAGGGTACTTACAACTAGAGCCTCCACCATGATGGCCAGGCGCGTGATGGTCTGGCTCTGGGCTCGGAGCCGGCGAGGCTATCAGAATAGCTTCCATGGTGTCTTTGGAGATCTCCCGAGTCTGGCCTCGGATCTTGGCCACCACGGTCCAAGGGTGCAGTTCCAAAATATCGGGGTGCGATTTGGTCAGCCTGCAGATACCGTTCTCTAGGTTGCCCGAGAAAATGTAACCGTCTGGGATGCTATCAGTGGTGAAACCTTGAAAAATAAAATAGAATAGAATTCTTTATTGACACAAGAGGAATACATAACTTTATACACAGAAAAAAGTAAAAAAGACCTTGTCTCACCGTGTCTGCATGGAAACGGTGCTACGCTAACGGTCTCTGGATAGCTAAGTAAAGCTAAATAAGTTTACTTAGCTATCCAGAGAAACTCCATGAAAGTGATTTAAATAGAACTTCACACATCATTGAACTGAATCATGATGCTTAAAAAGGGGATAAGTGCTCGCTGGAGCTCTGATCCAACAAGTCCGACTACCTGCAGCACACTTGCTCATAGTCTGAGGACTGATCGCAGATACAACCACAAAAACCAAAAAAAAATTGAACTTCAAGCACAGCGTTACCTAGTCCATCGATCCTCACAAATCGGCAGTATTCGAGAGCACGGCTGTCGTGCACCTTGCCTTCCACAACCATGGTGGAATCGTGCTCTACGAAGTGGTCCACGCTCATCGCCTCTGAAACCAAGACAATTCTTATAAGGCTAATGGATACTATAGAAATCTACCATAGTACGACTCAGACATCGCACAGACATTTGCTTTGAACCCACGACCCACAGCATTGAAGGCAGAGCCAACTGAGAGAGAGAGACTACCAACTGAGCTTGTCAAAGTTGATCTTATTTACTAGTAGAGTTCTTGTTTTGTCTTTTCAGATCTTCTATTGAACAGTGTCCTGACATGCAAAGCATGGCTATGGAAGATATCCCAAGTCATTTAAATTAGAACATAAGACAACAGAGAAAACCTCTAGCATAGTTCCATTAAATAATCATTTTGAAAATAATTTAAATAATAATAATAAATCATCTAGCATAGTTCCATTAAATAATCATTTTGAAAATAATTTAAATAATAATAATAAATCATCTGAGTCAAAAATTAAATGTATCAAATTAAATAAATATAAAAAACTTAGTAAATTTAAATATACCAGCTTGGTGCATCAGAACATCGAAGGTTTGCGCGGTAAAGAACTAGAGCTGGAACTGTACATGACCTCGAACAGCATTGACATTATTTGTGTCACAGAACACTGGCTGAAATGTCATGAGCTTATGTTTAGTTTCAGTGATCACCAGGTTGGTAGTGCTTTTTGCAGAGAACGGTTTATTCGAGGTGGTTCACTAATAATATTAAATAAACAAATAACATTTAAAGAACGCAAAGACATTGTCCACCGCTCTGTAGAAAGACACATTGAAGTAGCTTGCGTGGAGTTGGAGCAGTTCATTATTTTAAGCACTTACAGCCCACCGTCCGCCTCATTTGATATTTTTGAAAAAGTAATGGAAGATATTTTGTATAAAATAACTAGCACAAATAAAGAGATAATAATTTGCGGTGATTTTAATGTTAATTTACTTGTACCAGGCTCATTAAATACAAGACTTTTAACTCTTTTCAAATCATTTGACCTGGATAATGTATTTTTAGAACCAACTAGAATTACAGCCACTTCGGCTACATGCCTAGATAATATATTTACAAATGTAAAAATAATTAACAAAAATCTAATTAGTCAGATTCCTTCAGACCATCTAGGACAACTTATTCAAATAGAAGCCAAAACAAAAACTAATGTAACAAAAAAAATTACTTTTGTACCAATGACCATAAGTCGTCTGGATAAACTAAAAATAAACCTCATTTCGAAGCTTCCTACACTATCCTACAACAATTATAATTCAAACATTTCCTATAATATTTTTTTTAATGAGTTTAATAACTTATTTAACACTATTTTTACATCCAAGTCCATGATGGTCTCTGATCGAATTAATTTCAGTGAATGGGCAACAGCGGGAATCCACAAAAGTAGACAAACCTTGTACAATCTTTATAGTGAAAAGCAATACAATTTTAGTGAAGAGTTTAAAGAAAAAATAAGAAACTACTCAAAAATTTTTAAACGTGTTTGCCGTACTGCTAAGTCTCAATATATAAGTTCAAAAATTAAAACTAGTGATGATAAAATAAAAGCTACGTGGAAAATAATCAATAATGAGACAGGGAGGGTCAAAGAACATAACACCATATCCAAACTGAAGGTTGACGACATCATCATTGACCAGGATGTTGATGTGGTCAAAGCATTCGAGACATTTTTCACTGACATTCCTGTCTCAACTACAAAATCCTTAAACTCTTCCCACATAATCGCGGAGTCATTATTGATAGAAAATATACCTAAAATTCAAAAACTGTTCAACTTCGATTATGTGCATGCAAAGGATATTGTCAAAGCTTTTAAAATGATCAATGTAAAAAAAACCACGGACCTCTGGGGCGTCTCCGTTGCCGTCGTAAAACCCGTGATTGACCTTATCGCTCAAGATTTGGCCTTTATATTTAACCAAAGCATCGATTGTGGTGAGTTTCCTGACTTAATGAAACATAGTAAAATAACACCGCTATTCAAATCAGGTAACCGTTCAGACCCTACTAACTTTCGACCGATTTCAGTACTACCAACATTTAGTAAAATCTTTGAAAAACTTATGCTTCTACAATTACAAAGACATTTTGAAAATAACAATTTACTTGACACAAAACAATTCGGGTTTACGAAGGGACGCTCAACGACCGACGCAGGCATTGAGTTGATAAAACATATTTTTGAAAACTGGGAGCAATCAAATGACGCCTTGGGTATATTTTGTGACTTATCCAAGGCGTTTGATTGTGTGCATCATGAAACGTTGGTCAGGAAACTAAACCACTATGGTGTTAGGGGTGTTGCTCTGGAACTTCTGTCTTCTTATTTAAGCAACAGAATTCAAAGAGTTGACGTAAATGGGAAACGTTCTCCGGGATCTGTGGTGAAAATGGGTGTACCACAAGGATCAATACTAGGACCGTTTTTGTTTCTAGTTTACATCAATGATCTACCACGAGTAGTTAAAGATGATCACGAGATTGTACTGTTTGCAGATGACACTTCACTTTTGTTCAAATTGGAACGACGACAAACAAATTATGACGACGTGAATAATACAATCTCAAAAGTTGTAAACTGGTTCAATGTAAACAACTTATTATTAAACGAAAAAAAAACTAAATGTATACGATTTGTTTTACCAAATGTCACACAATCGCTAGCTAATGTCAAAATTAAAGATGTAAACATAGATCTAGTGGACACCACAGTGTTTTTAGGAATAACCTTAGATAATAAACTTCAATGGGGCCCACACATAGACAAATTATCGAGAAAGCTTAGTTCTGCAGCATATGCAGTCAAAAAGATCCGCTTCCTTACAGACGTGGACACAGCTAGACTAGTTTATTTCAGCTACTTTCATAGCATTATGTCATACGGCATTTTGTTGTGGGGGAATGCTGCAGATGTAAATACCGTATTTGTGTTGCAGAAGCGAGCTATTCGTGCAATCTATAACATGGGTCCCAGAGAATCGCTACGAAATAAATTTAAGGAAATAAACATAATGACAGTGCCTTGTCAGTACATTTACGAAAACTTAATGTATGTTCGAAAAAATATTAATCTTTTTGCTAAAAAAAGCGACAATCATAATGTTAACACAAGAAATAAGGATAAACTCGCTGTTCCCATTACTAGGCTCACCAAAGTAAATAAATCTTTTAAAGGGCAATGTGTACGCTTCTATAACATAGTCCCAAGCTATGTTTGTCAATTGCCGATTGGCAAGTTCAAAAACGTAATAAAACGAAAACTCTTATCAAAAGCATATTATAAAATATCTGACTATTTAGAAGACAAGCAAGCTTGGGACGAACTAGCTCCAACTATATTAAACAATTGTAAGAAGGATCATATGAAAAAAACGCTAGAATCCAGGTCTAGTTTCTTGCCAGTTCTTCTAGACACTGGTCGCGACGAACTGGCGCCTAGAATCATCTAGTATGTAAGACGTTTCAAAGTGATCCTTGTGATTTTATTGAATAAATGATTTTGAAGTTTGAAGTTTAGATTTTTCAGACTAGGTTTAAAGATGGTTGTTCTCGGTTGTATTTTCGAAAACTAGCTTAGAATTTACCTTGAACTTCAACATTAAACTGGTGCCTCTGTTCCGTCTCGTCCATCACCAGACCGACATGACAGCCCCACAGTCCGCTGTCTCCTTGTCTCATGCCGTTAAATCTGACCCCACACTCGCCTGCGTCCAAACCTGCACCTGTATACTCCATGT
Source organism: Ecliptopera silaceata (assembly GCA_932527185.1). Classification (NCBI taxonomy): domain Eukaryota; kingdom Metazoa; phylum Arthropoda; class Insecta; order Lepidoptera; family Geometridae; genus Ecliptopera; species Ecliptopera silaceata. Next base: position 3,402,238 of record OW052210.1, read on the forward strand.
TTGAGGTAGACAGACCTGCATAAACGGATTAAAAGTATAGTTAGACACATCGCTGGTCGCGTGGAACCTGGCACCTAGAATCACCTTGTGTACGCTACCCAGTTGACGTTTTTAAATGATCTTTGTAATTTACTGAATAAACTTTTATTGATTTTTGATTTTCATCTTCCAGCTACCGGTATATGCGTGATTATATGGATGGCAATGTTCGGAATATTTTATTTACCCTCTGATAATCTTGTTCAGTTAGGTTCTAAAATACACGAATTAAAGTTGCTTTTGCCTAAACAAACGTGATCTAAATACACGATTGTTTAGGTTAATAGAATGTCAACCAAATTGTTCGTATTTTTCATGAGAACAGTTTTCTCTAGATTGATAAGATTTCAAGAGTTGGTGGCAGCAGCGAACAGGCCTTACCAGGGTACACTGCGAAGGTGGTTCCGTTATGCGCGCGGAAGTAGCAGTATCTGATAGCAGCGTCCACAGTGCAGGACATGGTGACCGGCTCGTCTTCCACTGCTGACAGCGAAGACTTCTCCGACGAGAGGATCGGCTCTGAAAATTAAGATTCTCATGTATTCTTTTTACTTTTAGGTATGAACTACTTTATGAAAGGCTAACGTGAATGTTTAATGGTATGATTATTTTCCTATTACACGTGAAAACCTAGAAAAAGGCAAAAAGCTATTAGTTGTTACTAATAGCTTTTAGCCTTTTTCTAGGTTTTTCCCTGCGGATTTATTTTTAGTTGCAGACAAGTCCTAGATCAAGCAAGCGAAGATATTTTTTTTGCTCTAGCCTACATCGTCCCACGCTGGGCAAAGGCATCCCCCAAACCCTTCCACTTCTAACAGCGAAGATAGATAGATAACTCTTTATTGTTCACCACACACAAATAAAAACAAAGAACAATAAAAAGATATTCAAGTTTCGCAATAAGTAACACTACTCGCACCATCCATCGGTCTTTGGACCCCGGCGGTGCCGCGCGGAAGACCTTCCTATTTTGCTCAACAAAAATGTATGGACAAATCACAAGTAAAAATACCTTGTTGGACAGTAGCAGCAACAGCAGGATCCGACAGAGCCCATGGACAAAGAACGCTCAGGAAACCGTAGTGAGTGTCTGCCTCGGTCTCAATGGAGCAGCGCCAGAGACCCAGGTCACTGGTCAGAGGATCCGTGATCTGCAGGCCACACTCGTAGGTCATCACACCGGACTGAAGGCTGGAACAAAAAAATATATAGGTAACTAATATTTCTTGATTTTTATACATAACCTAAAGTTGATTAAATATTCATCGACAATTCACACAACACACTAAAGCTTGTACTATGGAGACTAGATTGCTTATATTATAATATATTTTTTTTGTAAATACATTCATAAAATCCATAGTAACACCCAGACACAGAAAAAATATCTATGTTCATCACACAAACATTTGCTCTTTGTGAGAACCGAACCCACGACCCACCTCCGAGAGGGGAGAGACCTTGCTTCAGCAGTGGGATAAAAAAAGAAATTGAATATGTAATTTTAATATATTTTATTTTGATTGTAATTTTATGTATCTTAAATGTGTGAATATTTTGTGTTAGTATTAATTAATGTAATTGGTTGTCATAACTGTTTTAGTTAATATAAATAAATAAATTAGTCAATACCTGCTCCCACTTCCATGGAAGGCGTATCGGTCTTCAGCGAGGCCGGGAGAGGCCAACAGCAGCTTGCCCTGAGGGTCGCGGAATTTGCAGGCGTGCACTGTGGCCTCGGTGGCCACGGAGCAGGCCACCGTCACGATCGGCTTGGCTTGCTCCACACGTGTCACCACTTGGGGCTTGCCTTCTGTAAGTTTTTGTGAGTCATCTTCTTATCGTGTCGATGCTACTACTGTTGTTCTGATATGTTGTTGAAGCGTGTTGGAAAGATTAGCCAGACTAGACACTGAGTACCGTGTTTTTGTGAGTAACGGTCTATCATATAAAAAGTTAGCGCAGACTTGAAGTGATTACCATACGTTATGATGACTTAAAGTCAACGCTAACTTTTTATAGGGGGTAAATGTTTACAAATGCGGTACAAGCAGTGCCATCAAATGTAGACAAAACGCACGGAACTAGCCAGAGCAAAAACCCGCGCTTCTACATACAAGCTTAGGTTTAGAGCGAAGAACTCCATGTTTCTGTCTAACTAAAGGTCTTTTTCTACATAATTTTGTGCCCTATTATTTCGACGACAATCTTGTGTTCGTAATAACACAAGATTGTAATTAGATCTATGTAATTTTAAGACTTAAAAAGCAAAAAATTATATAATATAAGTAATGTAAGCGTAATATTTTCTGCATATCGATTGGTGTTATTAGCAAGACGTGTGTAAAACTATTATTTTTAATCCTATCAAATCCGAAGCCGATTTAAATTTTAATAAACCCTTTTTTCAATTAGATTGATGAACAACCAAATCTCTCGCACGATAGTCCGTGTATGAATGAATTAAATAAATCTAAAAATGTTTAATGTATTACCTCCTTCCTTCACGTCGACCAAGAGCTGGTGTTCAATAGCGACCACTTGGCCTGCAGAGACGAGCATCATCTTCCAAGTGCCTATGTGGCTGGACGTCACCTTGTCTAGTGCTAAGATACATCTTCCGAAGTCATCGAACACTGTGACTCCTATAAATAAATAGTCACGGACATTTCACACATCATACTCTAGTCCCAAACTAAGCAACGCTTGTAAAATGGGAACTAGACTGCTGATAGAATACTTATATACTATGTTTTTTGTAAATACATACATAGTAATACACACAGAACAAATATTTATGTTCATAACACAAACATTTGCTCTGGGAAATAAGATGCGTTTTATTTAATTCATAGTTTTTATAGTTTAACTATTAGCATATACTAAGATAGGTACATAAGTAAGTCTTATTTTATCCTCTTATATCATGTCCTTCCACTTTCTCTTCGACCTATGTTAGCGTCGTATTAGATCATCCTAGATTCCCTGTTCTTGACTGATCACTGGTTTTTCATTTTAGCTAAGGCTGGTGGGATGATGGTGGTATTGGATTACCTTGAGGATCCTCCAGGTGGCAGTACAAAACGCTCTCCGGTCCAACAGTCAGGTTCACAGCTTTGTCTAAGGTCAGTTCTATGAGGCTAGTCGATTCTAGTTGTCCAGAACTCACTAAGGGCAGATAAATAGTTAAAATTAATTACTGTACTTTTTGTTGTATTTCTAAAGGTCCAAACACAAGTTTGATCAAAGCAAAGCGTTCATGCAAGCAGTGTTAGTGCAAGTTTCGAATGATTGTGTGTATCAGAACATTTCTGTGATGATAAGACTAATTATAAAATAAAAATACCCTTGACAACGATTTCAGCCTTGTAAGTAATTTTAGATCCATAGGTAATTTCCCAAATTCCAGTATCAGCGTTTTTAATATTTTTGATAGTGTATCCGCACGATTGGATGTGCAATGGGTCCACAGCGGGAGTCGACACGGCACCAGGTGGGGCCACTAGTTCACAAGTCTCATAAAACCTCGTAGTAGGAAGAGCTAGACGAATGTTCAAATCATTTCCTTCCAAAATCATTATCTCTTTCGGTATAGCATCAACAATTTCTGTAAAAAAATTATCAATATTTTAATAAGCTCAAATAAATCAAGATTCACTTTACAATGTATATAGATCTTATCATTAAACGTGACTTGATACGCGTCGCATTGTACATATTTAATCCATTAATCAAAGTTACCTTCGACAGCGATAGTGAATGGTAATCTCCTTTCGATTAGCTCTGAGGTCCGTGTAGCTCTGGCTATCAAGGTCCAGGTGCCGACCGCATCTTCTGAAAGGACATGTACCAACACGCCGCATTCTACCCCTTCCCCTTTAACAATCTCGACTCCATCCACGTTGAACCCGTCTATGACGGCATATTGCAAACCAGTTGGAGTTCTGATATGACAACTTTCACCCACAATAAAAACACTCGAGTGAATGATTATCCGTTGAGATGCGCCAATGTCTGTGTTGACGCGCTGTTCGGTCATATTTTGAACTGTTCTATCTTCGTCTATCAAAGGATTTTCTGGATCTAAAATTGATATTTCGTAACATTTATTATTAAGCAGTTATGATGATGTACATGAATTACGTAAGTTACTGATTTAACTGACCTTCTTCAAGAAGTTCAAAAGTTTGACGTACTTCAGTATACTGTCCGTTATTACTGAATTTCCCGATGATTGTCCAATCTCCGAGATGGTTTACAGTCAGGTGGTTGATGGTTATGCGACAAGCTGTACTCTCCCCAACATCATCGAACGACGTTCCGTCATAACTCGGACTGTCCAGATCAAACGTCTCTCCGGAAGGCGTCGTTGCCGTGCAACTGTCCACTGCGCCAGTGCCAGCTACTTCCATAGTCACGGGACTATTCAGGTTAACAACACGTTTGATTGGATTATTTTCGCTCACATTGTAAGCTTGATCATAAGGGTTATTAAAATCTGCAATGGAATTACATTTTTAAACTGACAGGATTGATATTAAACCTCAAATATTTTAAAAATAAACATACCGTACAGAAACAATTGCATGGGTAGACGTTCTTCGCTTAAGCCGGTGAAATCTCTGAATTTTCCGTAAAGGATCCAGTTACCTAGCATCGATTCAGTAATGGGACCAATGGCGACGCTGCAGGTGTGACTTTCAGACGTAACCAGATGCAAGTTAGGGTACTCAGAGTTAGAATCAATGACTAAATCTTCGCCGTTGTTGGTTATGATATGACACGTAACACGACTACTGGACCCTAGGACTGCAGGGGTCAATGTGCCCCCTAGGTTTACGGGGTGATTGAACTGAACCTGAGTAGTGGTCCTCCATATAAAGTGTGGATCATTATCGTTTTCTAAAAATCAGAATAACAGGAAGTAATATAACTTTTATATATAATTAAACTGAATACTACAATTGTAGATGTAACATATGGTAAATAACTTGTTTGATTAGAAGATAAAACCTGGATATGAACAGCTTAGCAAACATTGTATGTAGATTCCGCTATTACTTTACTTAACAAGTAGGTAACTATTGACAATTTGATTGAAAACTTACGCCAAGTGATCTTCACAAGCTGGCATCGATCTTGTTCGTTGCTGTTATCAGTTCGTCTACCGCACAGAGCCCAGTCTCCTAACAATGTATCTTCCATGGGACCTATAGTGACCCTGCAGGATACGAATTCACTGCTATCATGAACCGTTACTAGGTCTTCTGTGTCGACAGTCATGTCTGCAGTCATGACTTTCTGTCCATCAGGTTTCCGAAAATAGCATTCTTCCGGATACTCGGTTTTACTCAAACTAATGTCGACTTGTTGTCCGACTCTCGTTGGGAACTCAATGGGATTCAACCATGTTACATGATCATTGTCGTGTGTCAATTTATCCTCTTCAGCTGAAAGTTTTCTAGAAAGTAGATAACATTTTTTCTTCCAACCTTGTGTCAAATTAATGAAAGAGAATCCATCATTGGCTCCGGACACGTTTTGTGATCAGAATGAAATGACTTGGTAGGTAGGTATGGTTATTGAACAGTTTATATGTAAGGTATGTGTAATAATAAGGTATAAGTATATGTATGGGTATACCTATAATAATCAGTTTTCCTTGTTTGATACCTACACCAAAATACCCAGCGTAATGGAATGATAGCATATGGTTTGTGTAGCCGATTATTGCAGAAGCACTATTCTTATAAAAACCTTGTAAATTTAACTACTTTTGCACCACATATTGCATATCATAGAGAAACAAAAGGTGGTTTCTTCAAAGAAACGTCCTACCACAAATCCTAACCTCAATCTATTGATCCAAATCTTAAAACTAACCTTTGGGAAGAACGGTCATGTCAATCTTAGTAGACCTTGCGTCGTCGTCTCTATTAAGAACCAGTTCCCAGATTCCACTGTCAGACACCTCAAGATTCTTCACGATGACAGAGCATGATGGCAAGATAGGATCCACGGGTAGAATTTCGTATTTATCGCCATGATTTGAAGGTTCTCCGGGAATGAATTCCAGAGTCTGACCAGCAGGTGTCGTTAGGTGGCACGAAGCCACAGTTGGAGTGAGAGGAAACACATTTATTCTTTCATCCTCCCCGGCTGTTTGAGTTCGAGACTGAATCTGCTCGGCATGGATGCTGCCTGTGAAGAGAATTCGTGTGAATGACGAATCATACGCATCTTGGATTGGTGATTAACAAATGAATTAAACCTTCAAAATTCTGATCAGAATTTCACTTTGAGTCTTCTGACTGACGCCTTGTCTATTAGTTATTAACTTTTTATGTGTGTAATTGTTAATTGTATTATCAAGCTGATCTATGTCATTCAAACGCCTGTAAAGACAGATTTTAGTGAATCGAACCTAATTTTTTTTTAATAAATGATTATTATTATTAAGATATAAGTAAGTAGGTACGTAAAACATTTCAGCGGTATGAAAAGAATGACAATAGATTATTTATAAGATTGGCAATGGAATATGTAGATAACGTGTCCTTGTAAGGTTTAAAGAAATTTTACAAAAAGACACATTGTCATTGCGAATAGCTGTTTACAATAATACATCTGTTTATATATAACTATTTTAACAGTAGTAGGTTTAATAATAAAGACTAATTAACTCTCTTACGGTCGATCTTATAAAAAGTTAGCGCAGACTTGAATTATGATTACCGTCAACGCTAACTTTTTATAAGATAGGGGGTAAATCTTTATCATAAGCCCTAATAGCCTAGGCCGAAGATAGGTTTTAAGCACTGTCTTGACAATAAAGATGGTTTGCATTATTAAAAGTGTCTATAAAACTGTTTTGGACGCTATGTAAGTATATGTCACCGGGTTTTAAGAAAACCCGCTGTTTTTAAGACTCGCCATTTGATTCCTTAACTTCAAAGGTTTGCTGGAAGAAACTCTTAGTGTTAAGCTCGCGTATGTATGTACGTACATACCTCTGTAATACCTAGTCTGTAAGTTTTATGTGTACCTAAAATTAAGAATTTAAGAATTGATTAAGCGTCGATTAACCGTCAAACGATTATTCGTGAATATTACGTTAAAAAATCGTTATTTTATTAACTTTCCGTAAAAAACACAAAGTTCACTTCACCTGCTAGCACCACTATACACACGACCGCACCAATCCAACCCATGATGTAGTACTAACACTAAAAAATATAGGTACACTCGTTGTGTGTTTAAATGAAGTATGTACTCTGTCGTCATCAATAGAGTTGGAATTATCGACTTAAAATTGATAACGTATTCTACGATGTGTTATTTAAAACCGTTTTACAATACGTCTATAAACTTTGCGCTAACTTTTTATAAGATAGTCCGTTACGGTCTATCTTATAAAAAGTTAGCGCAGATTTGATGTATTGATTACCATACGTAATGATGAATAGTTAACGCTAACTTTTTATAAGATAAGTAGGTCAAACTTTTATTCACAAACAAACTTACGACTATTACAGTATAAAAAATGTACACATCTACAGACCGTTGCAAACAATCTGCAGATAACTTAACTGATCAAAATCAGTACCAATCGGAAGCGTACCCAAGATACTGGATGCATTGCCGCACTGAATAGCAATTTTAACTTGCATAAAAGTCAGGTTTATTATTAAAAAAAGTCGTAATATTTATAATATTATATCTCATTAAAAACTTATTCGCTTCTATGAGGAAAATATCTGGTGTTTTCAAATTATGTATAACACGATACTAACGCCATCTACCGCCAGTATAAGGTACCGATTAAATAGTAGGTACATAGTTTTTTTTCCTACTTTATTAGGTAATCGACTGATGGCGCTAATTTTTTTTTTTAACTTTATAGGCATATATTGTCAAAACATTGTTTTTATCAAGACATATATACATATAGGGATTAGGTATAATATTATACCTACCCCCCTATATGTATTATTATCTTATAAAAAGTTAGCGCAGACTTAATGCATTGATTACCATACGTAATGATGACATAAAGTCAACGCTAACTTTTTATAAGATAAGGGGTCTAAGTTTCACAGGCGTCACAGCTCAGTTGTTAGTAGCTCTGCCTTCCATGCTGTAAGACGTGGGTTCGAATCCCACCCAGAGCAAATTTTTGTGTGATGAACATAAATATTTGTTCTGTGTCTGGTTGTTACTGTGTATTCTATGTAGGTAAGTATGTATTTACAAAACAAAAGAATATTATTATAAGTATACTATCAGCTATCTAAGTATTTTCCATAGTTCAAGTATTGCTTAGTTTGGGACTAGAGTGTGATGTGTGAAATATCCGTGAATTTATATACATACCTACATATATATATTTTATTTACTTACATATGTTTTTGTTTAAACGCACAACACTAGCTAAGTATTAGTTATCATTATTCTTATCAAAAACAAGATGTTTTACTAGATTGATACCAGGAGTTGCTATGGTAAAGTCATAATATAATATAACATTCATTCCTTTTTCTTTTTTTTTGTTGGAAATCGGTTTTTTTTTTTAAAGAAAGGACTGGTGACATAATGTAATATACATAATGTAATCAAGACATCAAGTGTGCGCTAACTTTTTATAAGATAGACCGAATATCTTTATAAATTTTAGCCTATGTGTTATTCTTGCATAAACTACACATTATTGTGAAATCAGTTTTTGCGTGAAAGAGTAAGTAACAAAGATACGTCCACAGATTCATCCATAAAAACTTTCGCGTTTATATTATTAGTAGGCTTTATCTTTTGTAAAAAAAACTGATAAAATCTCTAATCTAGCTTTGGACGGTTGTAGAGCTAAGTATATAAAGTTATTGCCAAATGAAATAAATACATGTATTAATTCACGGACATTTCACACATCACACTCTAGTCCCAAACTTTTTATTATGAGAACTAGATTGCTGATAGAATACTTATATAGATAACTATATTTTTTTTTATAAATACATACATTAGTTATCATTATACATTAGTAAACATTAAATACATAGAAACACCCAGACACGGAACAAATATTTATGTTCATATCACAAACTCTCTGCTCTCTGTGGGAATCGAACCCACGATCCACAGCATGGAAGGCAGAGCTACTACCAACTGAGCTGTGCCCCCTGTCACGTAAATATTTATGTTCATTACACAAACATTTGCTCTCTGTGGGAATCGAACCCACGGAAGGCTGCTACCAACTGAGCTGCGCTGTGACGCCTGTCCAAGAGCCTAATAAGCCCTTTAAATTCAGCGCGCAGTTTAATTAGCCATGTTAATATTGCAAATGAGGCGAGACCTCCCCGGGAACATTATAGGTAGTAACTAAAGTGACCACATTTTCGATATATTTGGGTCTATTTAATGATTTTACGTTGTTTTCTTTAGTACAGATCTTAGCTATCGTTTTTAATCTTCGATCATATAAGAACTGTTCTTATATGATCGAAGTTTTTAATGATTTAAAATAACTGTTACAATCTGATTAAATCTAACAGGAGAACATTCTATGGATATTAAAAAAAAATCTAGCTAAATGAAAATAGTTTTTTTAAAACGCGATATTTTAACAATTTTTTTTTTAATCCGTATACTGCTCTGGTTATGAATTTACTGGGATTGTAATAATTAACTGTTTTATATTTGAAATACTTATATGTTAATTTATTGCTAAAATTATTTATCATTTTTTTCTTCCCGGTTTAGCGGCTGATTGCGTCATAAAATACTGTGTCTTTGCATACATCTAGTAAATATACGTTCTGTATAATATTAAATATCGTATTATCATAATTTCTCCCTAAACGTGGTGATCGGCACATGATCGGCGCAGCATGCGTGCTCAACGAGCGTCTCCATTGAAGTGGAACCCTGCTCAGTAGGCCATGTGCTCCATCCAACCCCTTATAATCTACGTATATAGCTCTCTCTCGCTAATTTCTAATCAATAAAAATCTGAGTTGTTGCAACATTTTAAGACAAACTGATTTTTAACGCTTATATAGCCAGGGTTATATATATAGCGTTGAAAGGTAGATTTATTTATTATTATTTAGTCATTATTAGATTAACTAAGCATTTTATAGATTAGGACCTATATATATCTATAAAATGCTTTGTTATTCTAAAAAATAATTCAAAATCGAAATGTACTTATCAAAGGTTTATTGACACAAGAAGAAGAAACTATATACATATACAACTTTATACACGTAAAATAATAAAACACGAAATGTTGACATCATTATAGATTATTATAAGAAGTGTCATAGTTCATAGTAATTTATGATAAAGGTACAAGTAGATTTTTTACATTCACTTATTAGATAATAAACTTAATAAATTATAATATTTTCAATTAAAACAAGTCAAGGTCTTTAAATAAAATAAGATAATACCTAAGTATTTATTTATCTACATTACAATCATTACATATCGATCAGGTCATAAGGGGCTCTATGACTATGAGCCATTGTTTTAGTTTGTTTTTAAAAGATTGCGTTGATGTAGTGTCTCGTAGATATCTGGCAATCAGTTATATACAAGGGCCATGACATGAACCAGCTTTGATGTTTTGGTCAGCCGGCGGGGTATCGCCTATAGTTTTTTTTTTATGCCATAGCTGGCAGACGAACTTGCGGACCACCTGATGGGAAGTGGTCACCGCCGCCCATGGACACCTGTAACATCAGAGGCGTTGTCGGTGCGCTGCCGGCCTTTTAGGTGCAGAAAAACCCGTCTTTTGAAGGCCCCCATGTCATAGCTCCGCGGGAAAAAGTTTATGTGCGTTCCGCGTTGTGTACCTGTTACCTTCACCGAGAGTTTCTAAGGATGCGAGATTATTCCTAGCGTATAACGCTGTGGCGGACCATCAATACCGTTTCTTTTATTTGTTTTAATTATTATTTGTTTATTATAATGTTTTATTTTGCTAGCGAGGACACCGTGACCAGCGACGTCCAAAAAGGACCTTGCTGATCGAAGTATTCCATCAGCAACCTAGTTCCCTTTGATTTGTTTAGGACCAGCGCGATGTGTTTATTGTCCCATATTATCTCTAGTCTTGAATATTGTAATCCTGCCCATTTGTAACGTCGCCATTCACTCGAGAGAACTTGTCAAAAATATAAAGTAAGCGTTAACTACAATTTTAAGTTAACTATGAACACTCTTGTGAATCACGAAGACGCCTGATAACTATAAAGTCACTCCCCATCGAATGAGATCACGTTTGCCAGTTTGCGAGACAATCCACCGCCATGCCAACTAAGTGGAGGCCAACCGATGTCCTTTCGCCTTTTCTCTCAAAAGAAATGCTAACCGTGGCATATACAATGCCATATCAGTGTTAGAATGCTGTATCTACTTTTAATCCACATAAAAATGAACTCTACACACTTGAAATAAACCTACAGTTGTTTTAACTAACGCTGGTAAAACTGTAACCTTTTGCAGTTAAGTTTAGCAGCCGGCAAGTCTCACTTCAAGTCGCGATCAGTTGCTAGCTGACCCGCTTGCTGGGAGGACGTTGGATCTCGCTGGAGTTTTTATTTATAAACAATATATAAACTGTGGACATACTTTATTAAATTTTGTGATAACAGTGTGCTTGGAATTGTGTAGCGACGCCAAGGATTTTGTTCATACGTGAGTACATTATTGATTATCTTGAGTGCACGCGGTTTTAAGAATTGTTATGTGTCCACTTTTAACTTGCAGACTATTGCAGTTAGGAGTTATAATTGAAATGTTTTTATGAGAATGCATGACACAAAACATTTTTCCGTTATTCTTTGGTCTTTGAACTCGTCTGACGGGGACTTTTACATCTTTCTAGACTTTAATATTAATATTTATAGAATCAATTCACTACTTAGTATCAATATGATCATTTTGGCGAAATCTTCTCGTAAAATATTTGAATAAAAACTTTATAGTCGACGTTTGTAACGGGTTATAGAAAAAGGCTATCTTATAAAAAGTTAGAGCAGACTTGAAGTATTGATTACCATACGTAAGTGACATGAAGTCAACGCTAACTTTTTATAAGATAGGGCAGGGGTCACCAAATGGCGGACCGCAGTCCGCATGCGGACCGCCGACCCATTGTATGCGGACCGAAAAATATATTCCACACAGTATTTTTGTTTACGTTAATTCGAAAAATTCCTGGCGAAGTAACGAGTAATGTCAATAGTTTGCACCAATTCCACTCCTAACATCAAACAGATAATCAACAATAAAAAATGTCACTTTTCTCATTGATATGTAATAAATCAAATCAAATAATACCTTTGTTTTCCGTAATTACCTCTGTTCAATTTTATTTCTTAAAATGGACCCCGAGCGAAACTAATTGGTGACCCCTGAGATAGGGGGTATAAATATAGCGACCACATTATTACTGACTTCCGAATGTAGTCGTATGATACCTATTTGAAGTATCATATTATTTTCTATCTATCTGTAAAATATTGGCCATGTGGAATTGATATCCATTGTGGTGATGTGGTCACCGCATTCTTGACGTGCAGAACACCAACTTGTTTACGTTTGTGTTGATTATAAACTATAAATGTTATTTTCGTCGTAAATTCTTAGTTTTCCTCTACAATAATTCAATTCAGTTGCTCAGAATAATCAGTTGGATACTCCATTTAGTAAGAGCGCACGCCAACGACAAAAATCTTTTCAATAGACGTATCTTGACGTTTAACTATGGGTATCTATCTGGATATAATATATTTATGGATATCGGTTAGAGCATGACGTACTTAAATAAACTGTATTAATGTACTCATGTCGTCTTATAGTGTGCGCAGGCCCTTAAGGTGACGGGTAGGGTGAAATTTTTCATAATAAATAAAAATGACAATAACTTCCAACTTTATTATTTATTTATTGTATCTACACACACGTTAAACTTGTAACACGGCATAGTTTTTGCCGCAGTGTTTAAACTCTAGATAGTCAGCGTGGTAACGTCGCATTTTCAACTTCAGTAAGAATGCTGAAAACGACGCAAAACACATAGTGAGCCGCGCACAGTTTGGATTGTCAAACTCTTAAGCAGCGCCTTATGAATATTTGCGAGCACACAGCAATGGAACACTTATAGTTCCTAAGGCGCTACTCTTCTTCTTCTTTAAACACCTTAATGTAGAATTTGTTTTTCCTTGGATGTATAGATATCAACCATAAGAATAGCTGTGCTGAGTTTGGTACCAAACAAATCTGTCAAACCCATAAAAAATGGGATCAAAAATCACACTTTTGCAAAAGGTGTTGGTACTAAACTTACATTTTAAAGTAAACTATAACCAAAAGCACACATTTTGTTCCCTACCTGACTAGTTCAATATATGTGTTATAGGAAATAATAAGTTTCACAACTCCACATGCTATGACTTCTTCAGAAAACACTCCCAAAAACACGCATTTGGCTATACCCGTCACCTTAAGAGAGAGAATGAATTTGATTAAAAAGTAATAAAACAGAGAGAAATCTCGTAACAAAATAAGACAAGTCTCGAAAGAGTTATTAATATCTACACCGGATAAACCAGTTAACATCATAAGAATAGGATAGTACCTACTAGAGCTAAAATAAGCAAATGAAGTGTCCACAAAAATGTCCTTGATAAGCAAACAGAGGCTCATTTGAAAGTTAAATATGTTTAAAATGTATGTTCGAGGTATTTTGCACTTACATACCAAAGTACTTTAGATAGTCTTGTTATGATAATTATTGTGTTAGAAAAACGAAGTATAAACCTGTCAAGTAGTTCTACTGTCAAAATAGTTTTGACAGATACATTTTGTATAACCTCACATCTGTCTGAAGGTTGCCTGGAAGAGATCGCTTATAGCGATAAGACCGCCCATTGTACGTTTTGTTTGTATTGTCTCTCAGTTCTGTTTCTTTTTTCTGGTGTACAATAAAGATATTTTCTACTCTATTCTATTCTGTCTGACATTTTTATATAGCCTAATGCAATATCTAAGTAGTTTGTCTTGTAATTGAAGAATAAAATAGTTGATTAAGGGTCCCTTCATTGTGCTCTGTGAAATTGGCGAGGTTTCGAATAAGGTTTTTATGAACTGAAACGTTTCACGGTTATAAAAAGATATGCATATCAAAGAATGATTTTTCAAAAGTAGAATGTATTAAAAAAAATATTGATTTATGGAAGTAATGAAGTAATGTAAAAATATCAAATTCGTAAGTCTTTCAATATCACGTGGACGGCACGTTCGCGAGTCGCGAGCGCTTTGAGCCGCGTCGCGTCTCTATAAATACCTAAACTCGAACCGCCGTTGATTCTTCATGGGGCCTTAAAAAGTCAACTAAACCCAAAAAAATACTTTTTTGTGATTGGCGCGAGAGGACATGGCGGACGTAGAGCATGAAAATAATGGAAACGATATAATTAACAAAAGAAATAACAAGATAATCTACGGTTATTAGATAACTATAATCTAACAGTATTAACTATATGTTCTATGTATGTATTTACAGAAAAAAGTTATATAAGTACTTACTTAAGTATTCTCTCAGCAATCAAGTTCCCATATTATAGCTTTACTAAGCTTTGCTATGTTTGGGGCTAGAGTGTGATGTGATGTGTGAATTGTCCGTGAATATTGATTTATTATTTAATTTTTTAACTATGGTCCGAATATGACCCCTCTGGCTGGGCACCACAATATTCGTATGCGGCTATTTATTTTAAACATGAGTAAAAAGTGTAGGTACTCAAGGCTATTCTGAAATGACTCAAACTAACGGTACACAATAAGCCCAGTTAGAATTAGCACTATGACAGACATACCACTGGTTAGCGATAAATAGATAATTTCAAGAAGTCTGTTGTTCTTTTGGTTTTTAGGTATTATAGGTACCCAACTAGATCCTGTATTAATTAGTTCGAATTTAAAATATTTCACATATTTTTTTTTATTAAACATTCAATAAAATTCTTCTATTTTGTATAGCTGGCAAACACTGGATGAGAAGAGCCGAAGACCGGGCTCAGTGGCGCGTCTTGAGAGAGACCTACGTCCAGCAGTGGACTGATATAGGTCGATGATGATGATGATGATGATGTATAACTGAATGGACTTTATAGCGCTGCAGGATACGCCTGTGTTTATATTTAGCTTTTCTGAGGATAACTTTGATTTTCCTTAAGTATATATATTGTTCCCTTGTTTAGAGCTAAGTTTATGCGTTTAGTTCTCGGAATCATTTCCTTTGAAGAATCTTATTCATGTCTTGGAAATGGCACATTTGATCACTGTACGTTTTCTATACGAGACATTTGTTTAAAACTATTTGTTCAACGTCCGGGCTATTTTGATAAAACTATATTGGTTATCACACTTACTACATCAGGTGGTCTATTCATCAAAGTCACGTCAAAAATTTATTTATTCTATAAAATCACAAGGATCATTAAGAATCGTCGTACTAGGTGATTCTAGGTGCCAGTTCCACGCTACCAAAGCTTAGAAGAAAGGGTAAGATCGTTTTAAAAATTATTTTATTTTACAGTTTTAAGACAACTTGCAGCTAACAAATGTACCATTGCTATTCAGCGCGGCAATGCAGCCAGTGTCTTGGGTACGCTTCCGATTGGTACTGATTTGGATCAGTTGAACTATCTATAGATCGTTTGCAACGGTCTGTAGATAGTTCAACTGTTTCTTATGTATTTTGTGTGACTATGTACATTTTGTAAATGCTATACAAATGTACCTGTAGATATAAAACAATAATTACTTGATGGCAACAAATAGCTAGTAAAAGATTAACATATAATTTTTATATGTTATCTAATATATAATCTAAAGCCTACTAATTAGTAGATAGTTTATGTAAAATATATAATAATATAGCTGTGGTTAACAAGTCTCAGAGACAAGATTTAAAAAAAAAAAAGGTAGCACTCCGGGAGTGCCGGCAGAAGTGAAAACTTCAATATTAACATTGTGTTTAATTATAAGTATAAAAGTACTATCATTTATGAGGTAGAATACAATGTTTATGTTTTTATTATTTTTTATTTTTCGCCCTGTGCCGCCTAAACAGTGCAGCACACTCAGGCACGGTAGAAAGAGTGGGAGATACTAGTTCCTCTCCCTTCCCCTCGATCTTACGCTTTTTCGATCAGCATCACGTGACCCTGACGCGAGTTTAAAAGTTTTTACCCATACAAAAAAAAGTGCTCAGCGCCGCTAAAGAAGTTTTCACTTCAAAAACATTGTCTTTTAAAAATATATCATACCATACAAAATCGT
The DNA here is from genome assembly GCA_932527185.1 of Ecliptopera silaceata. Lineage (NCBI taxonomy): Eukaryota > Metazoa > Arthropoda > Insecta > Lepidoptera > Geometridae > Ecliptopera > Ecliptopera silaceata. The sequence continues at coordinate 3,418,630 of OW052210.1, forward strand.
GTTAGTCACGATTACTTGCAATTATATCGAGAAACAAAGATGTGTTTTTGCTTATAACTATTTCGGTACATAACATACCTACCTATGTAGTTGTTTGTTTTTAAACATACATGAGTTTTGCATATTTTTTGCATTAACAGTGCAAATCTGTGTTACATTGTTTTCCTGTTTGTAGGTAAATTACGACATAAGTGCGAATGTGGACTTCGCTTTATTTTATCAACTCGAAAAGTTACACAACTTAGTTTCATTGTTTGAAGAATTTAGTCACGTTGATTGCTTGAATCATGTTTTTTTTTGTAGGTTATTTGACTTCTATATTTTAAATAGGATCTTTGACTTTTTAGTAGTCATGTTGACTAAAGTAATATCAGTCTAAATAAAAGCTAAGCCACGTCAAACTTAGTAGTCTATTTTGTAATATAAATAATTAAATGTGATTTAAAGTTTTGCAGTACATCGTACTCGATAATCATGACTTTTCTAATTTAATAAAAAAAAACACACAAACCAATTCTGAATTTACCAAAACCGACGCAACTGACGGTCAGTTGCGTCGGTTTTCTTACATAGCAAAAATGGGTGACACATTTGACTATAAATATTCCTTTTATATTCTCAAAACCGCTAAAATTCGGATACAAGACACAAGACAAATCACATCCTTACAAGACATCTGTGCGTTACCAACAATGACTAACAAAGCAAAAAATACGCATACAATCGCATAACGTGTGACACAACCATTGTCATACACAAAGGTTATAATTGAACGAAATTAACCCTTATTACCTATGCATTACAGTTGTATTGAAAGCTAGAATAAAACTGCCGTTTAATGCCTTTGTAACTTTGCTGTAGCCATTTTTGAATTCTGAATTCATTTTTGATTCGAACTGTTTGAAGAGGCGGCCATTTATCGTTCGGATACATTCGGATATTTTCGGATACAATTACTTGAATGATTTGCGGAATATTTTTACTATAATTTAAAATCGTGTGTCAGCGAACTATGAATGTATGTAACATGCAATGCAACCTATTTTAGTTAAATTAATACCCAAATCGAGATATAATTTATCTAGTGCTTGTAATATTGAAGAAGATTAAAATGATTAATTCGCAGAAGAATAGGTTATGTACCTTATTAATTATTATGGCCCATTATAATATTGAAATCGGTTTAAAAAGAAAAAGACAGAAGTCACAGCTTAGATGTTATGCCTTCTTCGCGGGTCGTGGGTTCAGTCCCCACCAAGAACAAACATTTATACGTTGTTTTTTTTTAGTTATTTTTTGATAAAAAAATATTCTAACAGCAACCTAGATCCCTTAGTACAAACGTTGTCCAATTAAATATTATAAATTTATTATTGAAACTAGACATTATGCTCATTGTCCAATGTATTTACTAAATACCTAGATTTAATTACACTACCACAACTGACCTAGAATACTTAATACAAACAGCAAACAAGGTTGCCTGATATATAGCAGTTATATTAGAATAAAATAAATAAATAAAATAAGTTATTATGTAAGTAACAAATATATCATTCTTAGCAGTTATATTACAATAAAATAAAATGAATAAATAAAATAAGTTATTATGAAACAAATATATTATCATTCTTATTATCTCACTAGCTTAAACTTCCCTTACAATTCCCGTAATCCGTTTGGATATAAGAAAAACATATGAAACTCTTTCCTGGCTTCATCTTGTGCATTTGCAGTAATGTGTCACATTAACGGCCAGTTTCTGGAAACCCAAATCACGATTGATCCGAGTTTGACACATAGTACTTAATTATTTGATTTTTTCGTTGATCATTGTTCGAGAAACCGGCCGTTATATTACCCCCTCAAATATGACAGTTACTATTTTCGACAAAACCAATGTCCGCCATCTTGGATTTAAATGAATGCAAAAGAAAAATGGCTAAGTCTTTTTACACGTTTTATAATATTTGTTATCTCTGTTATGTTATGCGTTATATATTAATTCTATTCTAAACATTTATTTCTTATTATCTCATTATTAAACGAGGTCAATCAATATGCAGACACAGCTATAAGATGCAATATGCATATCGATCGATATTTTTCAAAGATGTCAGATTTCACAACCACTAATCATGCAAATTAGATAAAATGAGACCGGTTGCTCAATCCCATTAACGATGACCAAGTCATCAGAGTCTTGCTAAAATTTGTGACGAATTTAATAAGCTGAATCAAACAACTTTTACTAATTAAAACTTGATTAAGTTGTTTGTTTTTCGAGAGGCATTCATATATAACATAATATTAGCTTTATATTAAATAAATTGTCTTAAATTTTTTTATAACATTTTTCTCTCTTATTCTTCTTTATATCTTATTTTTCGTTTTCGTAGTTCTTTCTATATTTATTTACAGTACATTCAAAGTCATTCATATAACTTTCTATTTCTCGAATGACCCGAAAAAGCTTGTATCAAATGCATGACCCCAATCATCTTCAATATTACAGTTAAAGGTAAGTATCTAGTTTCAAAATATCTATGGTTAAGCACATTATTTTTATAAGTATATGAACAAAATAGAAAAAAATAACTTTAAGTCTATAAGTTCTTTATATTTGGGAAAGACGTGTGTGTGTGTGTGTATTAAGTTGTAAAGAATAGTCACAAACGAGGGAATAGCAGTTGCCAAGTAATATTCGAACTTGGTTTGAAGTTGTTATCGTGTTACCCGTTGACACGCAAGAAGAAGAAGAATATAATCTTTTTATGTGATACATAGTTTGTTACTTATTTTTTCTGTATAAACTGGTGTTGATGATTATTTTGATTGTTTGAAAGTAAGTGCTGATGTGGGGTTTATTAATGACAGGTGCATCAAGTAGCGCCATTGGCCTGAATTCAGGAAAAACAAGCGCTGATTAGGCCAAATGGGCTGACAGAAGTTCTGTTGCAGTTTTATCATTTACTAGTAGTACGCCCCGGCTTCGCACGGGTAGCCTATATAAATAAATATCATTATAATATAGCTAATTATGTTACTCAGTATAAATGTATTTTCGAAATGATAAAAAATATAGACCCTATAGTATGTAACCCCCCCTCATATACTCCCGTGACCGGCAGCGGCGGGCGCGGCGCCCGCTGACTTTTTTCTAATAAGTACTTACATTTTTGAACTCGTGATATCTTTCGAATGGAATGTCCGAATTCAATAATTTAAAAAGTAGTAGAAAGGTATTGAAGCAGTCTTAATTTTAAAGTAATTTATTTAGATAAGGATTAATACCTAAGTACAAATATAGAACGTTTTCTGGCGTCGTAATTTTAATTATATTTTTTGAAGTGAAAACTTCTTTAGCGGCGCTGGGTGGGTAAAAACTTTCAAACTCGCGTCAGGGTCACGTGACGTCGAAAAAGCGTAAGATCTTATTTAATTTTTATACATTGCTCGTAAAACAAGAGACGACAAAAGAACACACTTGCGGTCACGCGACGTATGACTCAAACAATTAAATAGTGTTGTGGCGACATCGTACAAGGCGAGTACAAGGCGCTGTCAACACGCGGTGCGGTGCGGAGCGCGGGGGCGGAGGACCGAGGAGCGGCACTCGCGCGCCGGCAGCCGACAGACGCTCTGAGCACCCTCGCACGGGAAACACGTATCGCTCGCCGCGCGCGCATAACCAGATAGACGCTATTATATCGTACGAATCGTTTCGCCTAACTTGTATTTAACTGTATCGCTTCCATCTTATTGAAGTGAAAACTCAGTCAGGGTCACGTGACTCGTGACGTTCATCGAACGTGACGTTCATCATTCGTTGTCTTCGTCGTTGTGTCAATGTCAATGACATGACACAATCACAATGACACAGACACATTCGCGCTTGCGCGAATGTGTCTGTGTCAGTGTGTCTTCGTTGTCTTCGTCGTTGTGTCACATTCGCGCTTGCGCGAATGTGACACAATCACAATGACACAGACACATTCGCGCTTGCGCGAATGTGTCTGTGTCATTGTGATTGTCATTGTCATTGTCATTGTCGTTGTGTCGACATGACACAATCACACTGACACAGACACATTCGCGCTTGCGCGAATGTGTCTGTGTCATTGTGATTGTCATTGTCATTGTCGTTGTGTCGACATGACACAATCACACTGACACAGACACATTCGCGCTTGCGCGAATGTGTCTGTGTCAGTGTGTCTTCGTTGTCTTCGTCGTTGACTGTCATGTCATTGTTCGTGACACAATGACATGACACAATCACAATGACACAGACACATTCGCGCTTGCGCGAATGTGTCTGTGTCATTGTGATTGTCATTGTCATTATGACGACTGTGGTTATATTTTTGAAGTGAAAACTTAAAAGTGAAAACACAGACACATTCGCGCTTGCGCGAATGTGTCATTGTCATTGTCATTGTCGTTGTGTCGACATGACACAATCACACTGACACAGACACATTCGCGCTTGCGCGAATATGTCTGTGTCAGTGTGTCTTCGTTGTCTTCGTCGTTGTGTCACATTCGCGCTTGCGCGAATGTTACACAATGACATGACACAATCACAATGACACAGACACATTCGCGCTTGCGCGAATGTGTCTGTGTCATTGTGATTGTCATTGTCATTATGACGACTGTGGTTATATTTTTGAAGTGAAAACTTAAAAGTGAAAACACATTCGCGCTTGCGCGAATGTGTCTGTGTCATTGTGATTGTCATTGTCATTATGACGACTGTGGTTATATTTTTGAAGTGAAAACTTAAAAGTGAAAACACAACGTTAATATTGAAGTTTTCACTTCTGCCGGCACTCCCGGAGTGCTACCATTTTTTTGATATTAAAACACTTATTATGACATATCTATAATAGTTAGACATATGCTGTCGCTGACTTTTTTGTGGATGATGATGTGTTCTACAAAATTGTAGTACATAATTTCTTTCTATCATCAATAGTTTCCGCAGCGCACGCGATGTAAGGAATTTCTTTTACACCTTGGGTTACATAATTGAAGTTTTAGTAAGGATCCCTAATTTTTTTGAAAATATAATATAGCCTATGTTCAGCACAGATAATGTAGCTTCACAACAGTGAAAGAATTTTTGAAATCGGTCCAGTAGTTTCGGAGCCTATTCGATGCAAACAAACAAACAAACAAACAAACAAACAATCAAATCTTTCCTCTTTATAATATTAGTTTAGATCAAAATGTCCAGATAGTTTTCTAATTCAATTCGATTCACACGGGAAAGTATTGTGTAATCAAAATAAATTCCACCAACGCCGTCTATATTTCACTTTTTCTAGCACACATCGCAAATGGGTTTATACATTTGTTATTTCGGTCAAGTATTACTCTTGCTGCATTGCAACACAATGTCGGCTGGCGGCAAAGATGGGTCACAACGAGAGTAGGGCAACGACTTGTGATTGCTTGCGGCTTATTCCGCCTTTTCATCATTATTTTCATCATCAATATCAGTGCACTGCTGGACGTAGGTCTCTCCCAAGACGCGCCACTGAGCCCGGTCTTCGGCTCTTCTCGTGTTGTGTTTGCCGCCGGGCGCTTACACTACGCTCGCCTCAACGCGGTCTCCACTCCAGTATCCGTTTTACATTTTATATTATACTTATAGTTTTTTTTTAACTGGTATAGTTTTTTATATAGAAGACATAAACGCGCTCTCAAAAATCAATATTATGATTGCAAAAGTGAATATGTTCGGATGTTTGTGTTGCACGTCGCAACCAGCGAACTGATTTCGATGAAATTTGGAACATATATGTATATGTATACCTAGTTTATGATTTAAGATAACAGATAAGCTAGTTTTTGTGTGTTTTATCCCTAAAACCAACAAGAGACTGAATGAGTTGCGGGCGTAAAACTTGTTTTAGAATAACTGTTATTTTTTTTATAAAGTTTGAACATAGTGACAGATGTTTTTTTTTATTTTTATTTATTGTTTAGCGTAATTAACAAAAAGTACACCAACTCAGATTACGATCTAGCCTAGATACAGGCTAATGCGTAATTTTAATCTAACTTAAGTTACTATATAGATTAGTTAAAGAAAGTGCTCAGCAGCACATTTCTTAGTCTCTATTTTGAATGAATCGGTAGTATCAGATGTAAGTAGATGTAAGTAGTATCTAAATTGTGTAGAGATATTATTATAGCTACAGGGCAAGCACCGACAGAATAAAATTAACTTTAATAAGGATATGAGTAGAGTGAGAACAGCTCAATACGGTATGTTATACTGAGTAAATACACAATAGTAAGTAGGTATTATACATAGATAAATCAAGAGGAAATCCATAAGGGGACGTTATTACATCTAAATAACGACATTATTGGTGTATTTTCATTTTTTGTTCCTTTTGATAGGACAAGTTAAGTATGTATTTAGAATCATACATGTGAAAGCATATAATTGGTGTTTAGTTTTTTAAGTTGTTTATTAATATAGTTTTGTACACTGTTTTCCGAATAAAATAAAATAAAATAAAAATTATTAATGGACATTTCATTGGAGCTCTAAAACTGGAACGCTATAACTGTGCTCAAAAAGCGTGAGCTCATTTTTGGTGTTGTATTAAACACTTTGTAGAGCTAGTAATCTAATAATAAAGTAATTTGCAAAAAAATACTGGTGATTATGCTCCTTTGTTTTAGTAGAAGCACAAAGTCTATGATGTATTTATTACTCTTATAGATAATACATAAATCTAAATATGCATAATATAATCTATCTTAAGAGATAAATAAGAGAGAGAATGAACATATTGTACAATAATCGCATTAACGATACTAACGGCCGGTTTCTGGAAACCAAATCACGATTGATCCGAGTTTGACACAGTAATTATTTGATTTTTTCGTTGATCATCAATTGAGAAACCGGCCGTAAGTATTCAATATGAATCAAATCTGCGAGTTATCTCCAAAATGACTATAAATACAAAAATCCAAAGATAAAATACAAGATGGCGTCACATTACCGTTTCTGCAATCCTAATTACAATCTGCAAGATACAAACTTCTAAAGCAAAATGACTATAGATTCTTTATCGCATATCTATAAAGATTCCCCTGCTATCCCCCTTAGGCCGCGTTGCCATGGTTACCGTACCTATTTCAGTCGCGTCTCCCTTTGACCGCATTCAGAAGGGTGAGTACGAATAAACGTGACTATCGTAAACGTAACGTATTTAAAATACACTGCGCGCTAACTTTGCTACGTTCGTCAGAAGGTAAAGTTGATGTTGACGCGCAGTGTATGTCAAACACGCCACGTTAACGTAACGTATTTAAAATACACCGCGCGGTAGCTTTGCTACGTTCGTCAGTAAAGAAGATGTTGACGCGCAGTGTATGTCGAATACGGTTTCGATACGTTAACGATTGTCGCATTTATTCGTGCTGGCGCATGTCGACACATTTGGCACAGAGGGTTGCCAACTAATTGTACACTCACCTGAGTATGGGATTAGATCGCTTTTAGAAATAGGGCAAGGGGTTTTAGCCCGCAGGGTTTAAATAAAAAAAATATACAAAACAATATATTTATTACAATTTCAAACATCAATTAATAAACTAAACATATAAAGCATTTTACTACGAGAACTTTTACTGGTTACAAAAGTAATTTCTTATTTTTTATTTAATTAATCAAAAATATGTTAATCATTAGATATTAATTAGTTAACAATTTTTTTTTATTTCTATATATTTTAAGTAAAAGCTTCTTCTTCATAGCTTATTCAAAGATAAACCCCCTATCTTATAAAAAGTTAGCGTTGACATTATGTCACCATTACGTATGGTAATCAACACATCAAGTCTCGCTAACTTTTTATTAGATAGACCAAAGTCTTGCAATTTTTGTTGAGTTATCATCAAAAAGTTTATAAATAATGCTCATTTAATATTCCTTACGTATCGAAGTTTTGTTTTTAATTACTTGGTCCGAAGAAAATGTTATTGTTATATTCTCATTAGCCAAACCCTTCTATCTATTTATTTTTTATTACAACCTCCATCTTAGATTTTATTTATGGCGGTAATTTCAAACTACCATTGCTTAGTCCGGGACTAGAGCGATGTGTGTAATGATTATGAATGAATGAATGAATGAATGACAATTCTTTACTGCACAGATTCAAACTAATAGAAAGAACAAGAAAATAACCGATAAAAAAATATTTATTTAAGTACTTACTTACTTGTATTTCTTTATGGATGCAAAAACTTGTTTATATTCAGACGTCTGTCTGAACTAAATATATGTGTTGCGTTATCAGTATTACACTAATGAAGGTGACTCATTGTAACTATGAAGTTCATTCTTGGCTGAATAATCAAAAAACATTTGCTTGAATTGTTTGAGTCATTCTTTGAATTTAATATTATTAACAAAATGCTAGAACTAATCATTTAACTTAAGAGCCTTTCAGACAAACGGTCTCTTATAAAAAGTTAGTGCAGGCATGATGTCTTGATTACCATACGTAATGTTGACATAATGTCAACGCTAACTTTTTATAAGATAGGGGTAAGTCTATATCATGTCTGTGAAAGTCTATATCTACTTTTTCATGTGTTTGGTACTACTACTGCTATTATTTTTTTGGAAGGAAATCCTCTCTATTCCTTTGTAAAGCCTGAAATAAAAGAAAACCTTGGATCAGTAATATAACTTTTTATACATGTATGTCTTGCGACGACTCACACAGAACCAAAGACTATATAATATATAACATGGCTACGTCATGTTACCTTAACTTCTTTGATACTAATACTAACTAAATTTTGTGTATACAAAAATGAGAAATTTACCGTAAAACAAATCATCCAAACCAAATTAAATTATCAGCACTATAAGTAAGTACTTAAATAGCAGACAACTTTTACAATGACATTGAAGTACTTAATATAAGTACTCATTATCGAGTTACAAATTAAATAATGTTTTCATTAAGTACATTGTAATATTTGCTAGTTTTTACATCGCTCGATAATACATTTTCGCATATAAATGTTAATGACCTCGAGTTACTGTTTATAGTAACACTTTAATAGTCTGTACAAATGTTTAACTTTTAAAATAGTAAGTAGGTAAGTAAGTAAGTATTCTAAAATGTTAAGAAATTTAATTTGTCTCTTTGGTGGAAGTACCTACATTAAATGTAATATCAATCAAAGCTTATAAAACTTTTTAATTTATAATAATATTGGTTAAAAGTAACATCGAATACAAATATTATGTAGTAATATGCTTTACTTTATGCCCTAGACAATAGGTCTATTTTTTATTGTTCACTTTCATACTGTATTTGTATCAGCCGAGATTACAATTGTTACTTAAATATCTACACGAAGAAGAAGAACTGTGAGGATTTTTTTACGATAAGCTTTTACATTATAATTTTTCAACGTTTTTTGATATTTTCTGTAAACCAGCATGAAACATTTTATCAGAAAGTAGATTCCATTATGTTAAAAAGTTACAGACTAAACAAAAAAGTGTGTTCCATAGAGAATAGACTCGGTTCAATGATCTCTTAAGAGTAGATGAGGTTACGCGGTTTTTTTTGCTGCCTTAGTCATGATTAATATTTCTATAAGCTATTTTCAAGTGTATTTGGCCCCTTCTTCATTCATGTTTTTTTAATAAATATTCATTGACATGTCGCACAACGCATTTAATAATTACAGGATGTAAAGCTTGTTATCAACCATTAGATACAGTACAGATTACTAATAAAACTTACATTTTTTTTTCAAATTAGCGCGGTATCTAATGTCGTATCTTGGCTACGCTTCTATTCCGATTGGTACTGATTTGGATAAGTTGAGCTATCTATGAACGTTTGCAACGGTCTGTAGATAGCTGAACTGTTTCATAAGTATTTTATATAAACTTATTATGTACATTTTGTAAGTAAGTACTGTAATAGTCGTAGATTTTAAAATAAATAACTAATCATATTTCCAAAATCTTGTGAAATTTACCTACGTTATAATTATTACTAGTTGTGAGATATCCTACAATAAATAATCCTGCTGTTATTCTATTTTTAATCCGCTTCTGTCTTCGATGTGGCATCACACAATCATATAACTATCGGATGATATAATTCAGATCGAAATTGAACCATTGTTCAAATCAATGACGAATTTATCTCGTACAAACGTTTATTGCCTGACAGCCAGGGTCAACCGCCATATTGAATATCCATAGACTATAAAATAATAAAAATATCGTTCATTCATTCTTGTTCCTTGAACTTCCGCTCGAAACATAGTTTTCAATCTAATTTGTGTTTCGTAGAAGTAATTAATAAATATGTATTATCTTTGTTTGCTAAGTGATAATGTTGTTGTGGTTATGCAATATCAACTTAATTATTAATACTACGATTATTATTAACAGATTATTTTAATTAATTAGAAAACAAAATCAAGAAATGAAATTAATTTTATTCATATGTATCTAAGTATTTTAACAACATTGCCTTTGGAGCATAGGAAAATAATTACAACATTGTAGAAAGATTGTATTTATTTAATTGTAGATACTTATTTACTTCATCAACAATCCAGTTCACATCCTTAATGGAAATATTTATTTATTTATCCTTAAATATGGTAATCTTGTTTGTGTAATTATGCATGTCGCAGTAACACCCGTATAATTAAATAAATGAAATGAGTCAAGAACGTAATCAATACGGGTCGTATTGATTGAAATAAGTAGATGAATTGTGTTTTTTTTTGAGCATTTTTTTTATTGTACGCATATAACTTTTAGTCCAGCTAAATCCATTCGGTCTATGTTATAAAAAGTTAGCGCAGGCTTGAAGTATTGATTACGTAATGATGACATAAAGTCAACGTTAACTTTTTATAAGATAGGGGATTAAATGCAGGATTTTATGTATTTCACGTCTTAATTACTTGTCCTAGTAGATTATTTTCACGTCCCAATTAATATGTGACATCCCGTATCCTTTTAAAATATGGTTTCCTTTCGTCCTCAATATCTGGTCTCAATTAAACACATTTATCTAACGGTCCACGTCTGCCTCTGGGTATTTGCATGCGATAAAACCGGCTCTTAACGTCTAGATAATACTGTTTCTAACACCTACAAGTTGGTGTAAGTAGTCCTATCAAGCTGTATGGCATTGTGAAATATTAACGAGAAATGTTCCTTTATTGACATCTATGTATTTACAAAAATAAAATGTAGGTATATAAGCACAGAGAAGTACTATGTCAGTATTCTAGTTCACAATCTAGTTCACATAGTAAAAGCTATGCTTAGTTTGGGACTAGAGCGTGATGTGTGAAAAGTTCATGCATATTTATTTATTTTAACAAATTGGTGATGTTGTTTCTTACCAGAATTTTATACAGATAAAGTAGAGATTACAGCTAGTTGTTTCTAAAACATATTCTTGTATAAATAACACTTAGAAAAATATAAATTGCAAGTCTGTTTCCCGCTCATCTTGTCGCTCAGTTTGAGTTCCCTAACTTTGGGATATCTTGTACTTGTAGTTCACGTCAGCTTAGTATATTTTATGAGAGAAAGCTGAAATCTGCCCCTATTTTAGGATTAAGTCACTTTAGATAGTGGAGGGTGAATACTCATAAAAGGGACAGCTCGTCCTTATATAAATGTCATAATCGATACAACACAAACGCCTACATAATACTTACGGCCGGTTTCTCGAACGAAGATCAACAAAAAAATCAAATCATTACTATGTGTCAAACTAGGATCAATCGTGATTTGGGTTTCCAGAAACCGGCCGTTAGTTGATTTTCTAACCTAAAAATGCAAAGTTGGTCACCGAAGCATCCCGACGAATCCCGACTTTTGCCGAAAGGTGAATGAGTCCCACAGGTGCATAACCTCTAAATGATTTATTTTAATCGTGCCTTGTTATATGGCCTGTCCCACAGATATATACTAAGTATACTAGTAGGTACCTGTCCTAAGGATAAGATACTAAGATTTACGCCGACATAGACAGAACATAGCTTGTTAGATCTCTAACTGGTTTGTTGAGAGATAAACTTATGACTAATGCTATAATAAACCGCGAATAAATAATATAGTAGACTATCGGCCGGTTTCTCGAAAGATGATCAACGAAAAAATCTAATAATTACTATGTGTCAAACTCGGATCAATCGTGATTTGGGTTTCCAGAAACCGGCCGTAAGTTTAAAAAAAATAGGAGGAAAATAGCTTTTTCAAATAGAGGCTCGGGTTTCGTTGCTGTAGTTGTAACTAAAATTATATTGTTGTATTTTATTAACTTTGAACTAGATAGTACTTTTTACGTTCTTTAAAGTTACGAGTTCGAATGAACTCAGTGTAATAAATGTTTTTTTCTGACATATTTATCAGCTAATATGATCGTCATTGAGTGAGGTCGCCGCGGGAGATAGCTGGGAATAGAACTGGCTATCTAAGAGCTCATGTTTATCCTGTTTTGACGTCGCTTACGCATCATACTTACCTAAACGCACATATACAAACTAAATGGCAGCGTTCGAATTCTTTATTTATTCATTTAAGCTTTAAATTCATTATGTATTTTATTTTTGACACTAATTGTTCATTCACTGACATGATACTATTAATAAAGAATTGCTGGATCTGTCGGCCAATAAGTCCATGAAAGAACCTCTACTCTATTATGTAAATTCGAGATAGTGAAATGCACAAAATAAATGAATGAATGAATGAATGATAATACTTTATTGTACACCATGAAACAAAAACTTAAAACTAGAGACTATGCGGTAAACAGTATGGTACAATGGGCGGCGGTACAATAAATGATAGGTAGGTACCTATTTATTTATATCTCGATAGCAATGTCAAATATTGACGACTGATATCTTTATTTACATCTCTATCTATTGACGTAAATCACAAAAGAGACTTCTGTAGCTCTACCATGAGTTTTTACTATACTATATTTACTACACTCGCTAGCGTCTGTAGTTAAAAAAATGTATGAAGATTTGTACAGCGCCTCTAGCGGATAGTTGGGTACTAAAATTCGTAATACTAATATTGACGTAACTACTGTAGTGAAGTCAGGCGATTTTACTGTGACAACTCATGGTAGAGGTACTGAACCCTTATTTTGGCACTTTTTTGACAACAACTCATTGTACCCATTAGATGTATGGGTACAATAGGAGGTATATTTAATAAATAAATACTTATTCATGGAAATAGCACAACACCGAATTGAACAAGCTTTAAGTCGCGAACTCAAAGATTGTATTATGGTAACTATATTGCTAATAGAAATAAAATGATTGTGAATGATGAATTTGTTCTTAATGGGGATCAAATCCACGACACATAAGGGAAGAAAGACCAAATGAGCTGTGTCTGTAAGTATATTGGCATAGTGGAACCGCGATTAAAAAAAACAAAAGTAACAAAATTTAAGTAGGTTCGTCTAATACTTACTACTTTTATTAGCACAGTGGAACCGCCATAAAAAAAAGACGTGCGGCACTCGGGGACTGCCGCGGTATAGCTATTGCATAGCATTTTTTGCTGGATTACGCAAGTGTTAGGTTATTTTCGTTACGGAATTTCTGGATTCGGCCTCCACGCTCAAGGCCCGCGATAGAAGCTATGCAATAGCTTAAAAACAAAGGGTAATGAAATCGATTGAAATAAACGAAATGAGGGTAACAAGTTGCCGAAACGCGTTCCGCTATCAATTGTAAACACGGCCATTATGCCTAAACCGGCGCGGCGAGACAGTAACCTATTTGAGATACACTGCGCGTCGACATCAGTTTTACTGTTGAACGTTGCAGCGTTAGCGCGCAGTGTATCTTAAATACGTCACTGTCTCGCCGGTTTACTCGGTACGTGTGATCAAGGCATTAGAGAGGTCGCCTTGACGACGCTTCCTAACATTGCATAAATAACTTTTCTTTGACGACCGATGTGGCGCGGCGGGCGAAGGTCCGCCTGCGACGCGGTGGTTGCGGGTTCGATTCCCGCCTTGAGATAAATGTTTGTATGATCTGCAAATATATGACTAAAGGATGGGAGATGTCCATGTCCCACCCGATGCTAAATGGTGAATGCCTACATCCAAATGTTAATTATATACAGTTTTCACATAAAAATAAAATTTTCTGTGATTTTATTGATGAAGCTTAGAGTTTATGGCACGTCATTTTAACCATAAAAACTTTGAAACCGTTTTTCACTTTCTAATATTTACAACTCACATGCTTAATTTTCTGAATATTGATAATTTGAGGAATAAAACTAATTAGAATATTATATAAAGCTAACTGGTACCTATTCGCAACTTCTTCGGCGCAGGTTATTTTATGTATTTATTTATGCCAGACCATATCGGTCCATTTGTCCATATTTGACGACCAATGTGGCGCGGAGGTGGCGGGTTCGATTCCCGCCTGGCATAAATGTTTGTATGATCTGCAAATATTTATGCCGGGTGTTCTGGGTATTTTATATGTATAGTAAAAATATCTATCTATGTAATGTATTATATTAAGTATGTCGGTCTTCTAGTACCCATAACACAAGCTCTGCTTAAGTTTAGCTTAGCTTGGGGCTAGAATCTAGCCCCAAGCTAAGCTAAACTTAAAAATACTTTCGCTTTTATAATATTAGTAGGATTAAATAAGATTGTAAGGTTCGTTTACAATAGCAGATATCTCCCGGACTTGTCAATGAATCATAATGTCTGATTGATTACTAATATTGTATCACTGCAATGTTATAATAATATTGTAGAACAAAGGCGTACGTTACGTACCACCACTTTCTCTATTAGCGCCTTTTCACGTGCACACGGCGCGGCGGTTTCAATGTAAACAAGAAGTGCTGTAAATAGAGATGGGCGCTGGGAAAAAACCCAAAGGGAAAAAACCCAGGTTTATTCCCGTTTGGGAAAAAACCCGGTATTTATGAGGGAAAAAACCCAATGGACGGGTTTTTTCATTCGTTACACTTTTTTGCTTATAACTTTTTAATTTTTTATTTAGGGTAAAATTTTACATAAACATATTTGTAGGCAAAACAATTTGCTACAAATTATAACTTAACAATTTTTTTGTAAGACGCATAGTTTCCGAGATATTGCGAAAAAAGTGATTTCACCCCATTTTTCAAGATGGCAGCCGGGATACGAAGGTGGTGACCCCACAAACTTGAGGTCAACAGGCTCATGTAACGTTTTAATGGACTAATAGGACACTAGCTGTTGCCTGTTGTTTGAAACGTCAAAATGTATAGCCTGATTCAAGAACTAAAATACAAGCAGCAGTTTATTAAAACAATAAAAATAAGTTATGATACGTAATGCGACCCTACTTAGTAATTTGGACCTAATACTGTGTGTAAACCAGGCACATACACATCTGGTTACGTTAAACGGCTGATTGTAGAGTTCTCTATATGGCTCAAACTACCGGGTCCATTTCATATCATGGCGACATGCTTCCATATAAATGGTTTCCTCCATAAACCCTGTTTAGCCAAATCAACAGCAAGGTCAATATTGCGCGATTGGCTCACGTCGTGTATTTATAAACTGTATGGCATCCACTATGTGTTTTTCTTCTGATTAAATGCCTTGCGATCTTGGATCTGATGAATATGCAGCATAATGAATGCATTTCATACAATTATTAGTTCGCCTTATTACAGCATTTGTATTTAAAATGGATATATCCGGAAATGCAAATTTAAATGAAGACTTAATTAATCTTTGAAGCCCATATACGCGTTTAAAGAGCTGAAAAAGCTTTTCGCGCTCCACAACAGCCACTGATTGCCAGCCTGCCACACTCAGGGTCACGCTCTGGAAAAAAGAACAACCAGCTCCATTTGATTCTATCATGGAAAAACATCTGCCTCCGTGACCTTCCATGGCCAGTATGGAAGTCGATAAACCGACTCCAGACCCAGGTTGGTCAAAGCAGACAGAGCATGTGCAAATGGGGTTTCTGCGATCCTGCACTTAGCCACTGCGATTGCGGGGACCCCATCCAAACGATGGCGCACTTGCTCGTTTATCCCTTGTGCCCTACCACCTGCACAAGGCTGGGGACCTCATCAACGCCACAAATGAGGGAGTAGAAGTGGCTAAGTTTAATTCGAACTTGGTTTGAAGTTGTTGTCGTTGTACCCATTGACACGTAAGAAGAAGGCCATATGAGGTTGTGCAACCATGAAGTTTTCATTTACTTCAGTATTTCATTGCAAGTTTGAAAATTTTATCTCTTTTATGTTCCAGTAGTTTTATAGAATTTTCTACCATGATCAATAAATTGTATTTTGTCTGAAATAGTGGCATCTTCGTGAACAGTCTGTAATGTAATTTCGGGATTTTTTTAAACTTTTTAATGCAATGCAGTGACTGTCTCAGCGGGCTTTCCCTGGAAATTTTAATGTTTCACCTCAACCTTTTTTTTTAGAATCTGATCTAATATAGCTCTCATACTTCTTTTTATTGCTTTTATCGTATCTGTGACAATCGATATAAACGAATTAATAGGTTCTAGTTTTAGGCAATCTTCGCATAACAAATTCAATGTATGTGCTACACATTTCAGGGGTATTATATGTGCATACGAAATGTTCTTTGAATATTATTTCCGTTATTTCCGATAAGAGTTATAAATTTGTGGCGTCCATTCACGTTTATAACTTTGATTTCATAAATATTATATCAATTAAAATAAATAAATAAATATATAATATAGCTTCCTATTATATATAATATAATAGGAAGCTCATGGACGTATGCATTCTCCCTATCCTCACCTACGGCGCACAAACCTGGTCTTTGACAAATTTGCAAAAGTCCAGACTCGGGGTTTGCCAGCGAGCAATGGAGCGCAGTATTCTAGGAGTGAAGCTCACAGACCGCATTCGAAATAGCATATTGCGCTCCCAAACTCAAATCGCAGATGTTGGTCAACACGCTGGCAAATTAAAATGGGATTGGGCAGGCCACGTTTGCCGCATGTCCGATGTGTTATGGGCAAAATCCACAACAGATTGGACGCCCAAAAACGCAAAACGACCTCGCGGTAGACCACGGCGCAGATGGAGGGACGAATTTGATGCCCATACAAAAGATTGGACCACAATAGCCCAGGACAGAGTAAACTGGAGAAAAGGAAGGGAGGCCTTTGCCCTGCAGTGGGACACCACAGGCTGAAAATGAATGAATGAAATATGAATATGTTAATAAATGTGATAAGTGATTGTATGTCGGTTTGTGAGAGTATCAAGGCTTTGTACAAAATCAGGCTCGGGATTTGCTAGAATGAACTGAATGATACCTTCATTGCGCTGATTTCTCCAGCCTCTACACTGCAAATGCAAATCATTCATTCATTTACAGACTTCAGTTCTTTGACCATTTCACTATAAATAGTTTCTAAATGTGTTGAGGGGATAGCTTTTCTGGATGGTCACTTATCTATATAAGTAAGCCAATCCAAAGTAAACCACGTACCACGTATTTAAACACAAGTCAATCAAAATTAACCAAACAAAATCTAAAGCGTCAATTAAACCAACAAATTAACATAAGTGCGCACAGTACGAAACCAAAACAATGTGTGAGATAGATAGATCACCAACGCGTACGCCACTGCTATTATCTGCTTCCCAGCCCCTTTATCCGCGTACGTAGTATCGGGTTATTTGTAAAGCGGATGAACACACACAAATAGTCCAAGTTTATGATTCAATTTCATTATATTTAATTAAATAGCATGAAAATAAACAAAGTTAGAGCTCTAACTTGTAGTAATAGTACGTACTATTTGATATATACATGTATCTACACATTACCTAGATGTTACATATGCTAAATATGAAAAAACCCGAATATTTTCCCAATCGGGAATTTTCCCTGGGTTTTTTCCCTATATTTTCCCACATTTGGGTTTTTTCCGGGTAGAAACCCATCTCTAGCTGTAAATGACTGCAGTACCTCTACCATGAGTTGTCACAGTAAAATCGCCTGACTTTACTACAGTAGTTACGTCAGCATTAGTATGACGAATTTTAGTACCCAACTATCCGCCAGAGGCACTGTACAAATATTCATACATTTTTTTAACTACAGACGCTAGCGAGTATAGTAAATACAGTATAGTTAAAACTCATGGTAGAGCTACAGATCTCATAATATTAATATAGGGTTAGGTACTTTTAATACTTTCAGAACAGAAAACGAATGCCATAATAAAGTTTTTATAGTAAAAACAGAGCCTCCTCGTGGCGCACACCGGTAACAGCTAGGCACGGCAAAGCAGTGTCTAGTCTGGCTAATCTTTCCAACACGATGCTACAACAAAATACAGTTGTAGCATCGACACGATAAGAAGAAGAAGTAAAAACAGTATTTCTCGATAAGTTGTCATTGTAAAAATTAAAGCCCTTGCAATCTGTAACACATCTGCTAAATACTTTGATTATAGATATTCTATATTCTCTATTTTTTATGCATTATAGGCAAACACTTGGCCGCACGCAATCTCATCTGATGTTAAAAATTATATTTATCTCCTGATGATTTACGATACTATGTGCGGTATGGCCATGTACATGTGTAAAGGCAGGGTATCTATTGATCCGTTACAAACACTTTCACTATCAATTCAACTCAACAATTCAATTAAAAAGCCCTTTTTAATATCTAGATCACAATACAAATAGACTGCACGCCTAATAGTATCTTTACTTCAAAGACAAAAGAAACATGAAATAAAAAAAAAAACATTTTTTTTATTTTAGATGACGTCTCATGGCGTCTTAGAATGATGGCTTAAAAAGTTGGTATATTAAGTTACTGAAAACATTTATACATCCTTAAAATTAAACCAGAAACCCAAGTGCTAAGATCTCAAATTTTAAGCTTAAAAAAAAGTAGAGTTATGTATTTACATAATCCATATTACATAGGTATACATAATCAAAATTTAAATAAACTCATTACTAACTTGTTGTAATTTTACAAATAATCACATAATGTAATTATGTACTTGTAAAATAATAAAATCGACTTAAACATAACAAAACTTCTATATACTTACATATCATTCAATCATACGAGCTATCTACCTTCAGCTATATACTGTTTTAATTCTTAATCTTAGTTTTAGTTTTAGATATGTACTGTACATGATTGTTGACCAGTCTGGCGTGCCCACCGCATTGTTATTAATGTTTACCTACCTATATTATTATTCTAAGTTATAAAATGTTGATTCAAATTGGTTAATGTGCGATATAAAATAGATAGCCTACGATTGATAATAAATAAACTGTGAATCTTAGATTAAATAAATAAATAAATCATTAGTTCACTCATCAAGATTTGATTGACTGAATACCTACTTGTTTTGACTGACACTTTTTATCTCAACCACTTTCTGAACATATTTATATCACATCTTCCTAACGGCTGATCGTTGGCTGAAATAGATAAAGTAGGTGCTTAAAGTCGATGATAATGTCAATCGGTAGACCTATTGACGTCGGCCATGCTCGTCCCACGCCTATAGATCTATCACTGAGTAGCTGACTCGTGCCCACTTCGTTGGGCCGTTTTTTCTCCGATTCACTTTGCAAAACGGACTACCACGTAAAAGCCTTTTTATTTTTCGGTTTTTATATAACCTAAGACACTCAGCAATAATGTAGCTTTCTATTGGTGGAAACATTTTTAAAATCGGTTCAGTAGATTCAGAGATTACCCCTTACAATTTAACAAATAAACAAACACACAAACTTTACTTCTTTATAATATTAGTATAGATTGCCTGATGTGTTATTCTGATGTATAACTACATTATTGTAAAGATTCATTAAAATCCATTCAGTAGTTCTGGCGTGAAAGAGTTACAAACCTACATACATCCATCCACACAAACTTTGACATATAAATAAATAAAAAAACAATGGGTTAAGCTCAAATGTAGAATGGGCGGCTTTATCGTTCAATAGCGATCTTCTCCAGGCAACTTTTGGATGAAAATAGTTATCAGTTAACATTAGATGAATAAACTGCTTTTTTCAAAGTTATTTCTTCTACTTATTGGTTTATAAAAGAAAGGTTATCATTCTAGATTTTATAATAAATAAATAAATAAAATAAATAAATAATGCTGGACAATCCACACAACATCATCTAGCCCCAAGCTAAGCAGAGCTTGTGTTATGGGTACTAGAAGACTGACATACTTATAATACATTACATAGATAGATATTTTTTATTATACATATAATAAACACAACGTAAGTACATAAGCCCAGTCGTATTTAATGGAAGAGAAAATATATGACATGTACCACTTTTATCCACTCATGCAAGTGGGTTAGTACTTAGACTAGAGCAATTACAGATTTCTAGATTTTCTAGTAATAGACTTGTTCACTTTCATATCTTGGGAATATATTTCTGGACGAATGGTTATTTCTGTGGGTTTTTTTGCGGTCGAACTACACGCTTATAATCGTTTCACACCATAATAGGTTAAAACTATTAAATAAAGTGCTCGTTATAACCCCATTAGCATTCTAAATCATTAACATTTTGGCTAGATAAATGCAAAACAAAATGATTTACGTACTTATATAGTTTCTGAGAATCGGACCTTGTTGCTTATCGATGTTTTCTTTTTGTTTCAGATGCTATCGGAATCATGCCATCTCTATCAGTGCGGAGATCATTTCTGAAGGCTTGTAAGTTGTGACGTTATTTAGGATTGATATCTCGAGAGTGATCCGTATAAACTCAACTCGATAAGTGTCAGTGCGTTGCGGATTCGAATCGAGCGCATACGATCGGGGCTCTGCCATCCCTAGCTTTGAAATTCAAAAGAATTTGAAGTTTGAAATAAGTTCGGCGACAAAAGGTGTGTCTTCGCGTAGTGTTTGAACTTTTGGTGCAGTAGTTCTGTGGACTATATCATAACAAAATGACAAGCACTGGCGGCGAGATCTGGCTGCAATGGTTCGCGTGCTGCTACCAGCCGGCTGCGCAGGCGCAGCGCAGCAGGCGGAGAATAGACCGCTCCATGATCGGCAACCCGACCAACTTCCAGCACACAGGACACATAGGTACAAATTTTTCTTTACTTTTTTAGTATAATGAGCCTTTTTATTTTATGTATTTAGTTATTTATAAGTACCTACCTATCCATCAAATATAAAACAAAACAAGCCATCGTCCATTTCTCATAAGAAAATCAGATAATAGCTTATATACCTATAATATTTTTTTTATAAAAATAAGTAAAGTGAAGTTAAAAAGTTCATTTATTAGCTATAAGATAGATGTTACAATAATTGTTTTACAAACTAAAGGAGTTATGCAGGAGATCGAGATGAATGGAAGAGTTTGGGGGAGACCTTTGCCCTGCAGTGGGACAAAGTTGTAGTTAGAACAAAAAAAAAAGTTAAGTACTTATGTAACTTTAAATTGGGTAAAATGATTTACATCATTGAGGTTTTAACAAAAATCCTTTTGTTGTTCTACTATCTAAACCTCGTATCTGTATAGCCTATCTCAGAGCTATCTGCCACTTCGGGTGATCCGAATAGTCCGGCAGATATCCTATCAGCTGTCATGCCACATAACCTTCCAGAGAACCAAGGTGAACGACCGGGTACTTAAATATGCTGAATACGTACTAAATAATACGTAGTTTATTCATCATAACTAGCTGACCCGTGCCCACTTCGTTGGGCATAATTCGATCGTTTTTTCTTCGATTTACTTTGCAAAACGGACTACCACGTAAAAGCCTTTTTATTTTATTTTTATATAACCTATGACACTCAGCATTAATGTGGCTTTCTATTGGTGGAAGAATTTTTAAAATCGGTTTAGTAGTTTAACAAATACTTACACAAACTTTACCTCTTTATAATACCTAATACTTAGTACCTATAGAAAATATATATTTACTAGCTGGAGCAACTTCGTCTTGCTATAGTTATATTTTTGTCAATTCGCACAATACATATACATACAATACATGTTTGTTGTAAATTATTGTAGTTTCATTAAAATACATTAAGCTAATTTCTAAATAACGCAGCGTCAATTCTCATGATCCTCTAAGTGTTACTTATCGACGAGTAGGTTCATTTAACCAGCAAGAATCTAGAATGTTAAAAACTTGCACAACCCTATAAGTCGCTCTTATAAAATTCTATAACCATTTAAAAGTAAGAATCGCTAACTAATTATAAGCTTTATTTAGTTGAAATAAGGTTTATGTTCAGCTGCAAGATGCTAGTACTCATTTGTATTCCGCAAGACACATGCAGTCCATTTTTGGTGGTAGTTCGAGCCGGATGGGAACAGGGCTGTATCGTTCTTACAAAGTTTTTCGATTTGTGTTATTTTCGAATACGAACTTCCTTTTATTATGCAATATTATCTAATATTAGTAGTAGTATTATGTAATTTTTGTAGGCTGTATTCAACGGCGAAGTGCGTGAAACTTGACATTATTCTTGTAAATCAACATTATGTACCTACCGCACTTCAAACAAAATAATAAATCATTTCATTTCATTTCAATACTGTACTGTCTATCATTTAATGTGTTATTAACCTCAATTTCACTTGTGATTGCGGCGTAATTATTATTATTGTCCCTTATTTTATCATAACTAAGCCAATCGATTATTTTAATCGATTAATAAATCGGATTATCACGACAATCTGTACGTGCAGTCTAAGGCGTCTTCCTAATCGACCAATAAATTATTTAAATCTCATTTGCGAGTAGAGTTACCTACGAGTGTCTACGAAAAAAATGTCTTAACATTGCATTGGATAAAAATAAATTCGGTCTTTTTACACTTTTCAGCGTCCGTTAAGGGTCCTAGTAGAAAAGAAGTTGAAGAATTATACTTTGATATCCATATCTATTTATAGCCGTGAAACGTTTCTGTTAATAAAAATCTTGTACGAAACCTCGCCGATTTCACAGAATTCATTGATAGAGGATACTCTCTTTAAATTATTATTACAACTGTTTCTATGTATTTTATAAGACAATGTACATTTTGTAAATACTGTATAGTCGTAAGTTTGTTTGTGAATAAATTTACAATTATTATTCTTTCATTTTTTAATATATTCTATTCTAGTTAGCTTAAGACCGCTAGCAGCCCTATTTATGCTATATATTATGCCTTTACATACTCAGTAAAATGTACCTTTATCGAAGAATTAAAGTAGCAGTCACCTCGCAAGGTGCGTCCTAATTAATATTGGTTCGAAGTCCCTTCCGGTCAGCAGGGGCGCGACAGATCCTGGCAGACATTGTGAATACATATCAATAATATCGGTTAGGGTGTGCGCACATTGACGACAAAACTGCAAAGACAGCTGATGCTAAGACAGCTTATTTACGTTAGTTTTTGCTCGACACCCATAGTTATAATGTCAAGTGAAAAAAATCGTTTGTCGTCGATGTGCGTTATTCCTTAGATGTAGCGACACACAAAAACAAAAAAGCCTATGTTGACTCTAGATGTTTTATTCTACTTTTGCTCTTTCATGCTCTTATTTCTCTTTTTTTATTCTATTACTCTCAAGAAGGTTGTATTTATTTATTTACCCACTTGTGGTAAGAGTATGAAGTTGTAGAAAACGTTGTAAAGTGAACATGGTCCCAATGTGAATGTTCTTAACATGGCTAGTCAAGTTGGCAAGTTCAAGCAAGACTTATAAAGACATGTATTACGTTTACGATGCCCATTGTACGCGCAGTACATCATACCCTGTTTAAAAATTTAATTGAAAACTTTGTTTGAGTTAATGTTTTTGTATTAACTTTGTTAAACTATATTATTGCACCATTTATTTATTTAAAAAAAAACATAAAAATTCAGCAATACAATGATCCCGGCACTAGGATAGAGCTATTGCTACTTAATACTTCAATACATACATACAAGTTTATATGTCAAAAGTCAAATTACTTTATTCAATGAAATCATTAGGATTATTTTGACTAGATGCCAGTTCCACGCGACCAGAGCCTTGAAGAACGGGCAAGAAACTTCCAAGAAATGCAGTGTTATGGTTTCAAGGGTGTCGCTGCAATTACAAGCACATGAGATCTAAGATTTACGAAAGCAGCGTGATGCCTCACAGATCACGTCCATGTCCGTCTGTCGACATGCTTGAACCAAAGCATTGTTATAAACAGAAACCACTTTCGGAAAACAAAGTAAGAGCAAAGATCTCCTAGATCTGTTAGTAACAGGATGGACGAAGTGCATAGTGGGGCACCGGCATGGACCGATCGTGAATACTTTGAGTTATTTTAGATCGTTTGAGTCTGTGCATGTATTTCTGTGCCTTTCTCATCCGAATGCGAAGAAGTGTGTTAGATGGATGCGTTATAATTAAACAAATGACGGATATTTCACACATCGCTCTAATCCCAAAGCTTATTTGAAAACTAGATTGCTGATTAGTTGATTACACTTTAAAATTTTTCGTAATACATTAATATTTATTTTAGTTAGAGTTTATCCCCCTATCTTATAAATCAACAGTTTCTTATGTATTTTATATGACAATGTACATTTTGTAAATACTGTATAGTCGTAAGTTTGTTTGTGAATAAATATAATACACACTCTTATAAATATAACAAGTTAACGTTGACATTATGTCACAATTACGTATGGTAATCAAGACATCAAGCTCTGCGCTACCTTTTTATAAGATAGGCCGCATATATTTTAGAATAGAATAGAAACCATTTATTTACACCATAATGTCACAAACATAAAAAAAAATTAAACAAAAATAGATGTTTAAAAAGTCCATAAGCCAACATAAGCCATAGGACCCGGTAGGTTGCCTAATAACGCAGCATAAACGTAGGTTTTTAGTATTGTAGTGCATATGGCATGTATTTCAAAGAATAATGCATTTAAAACTACACAGTTATCAATATAAAGGTCGACGCTGGTTACAATTACAATCTCTAAGCCACAAACAATGATTGGAGGCCTTTTCGTGACCTAGAAACTCCGTTGACCACTAACTTATCTTTTACCAACAACTATTCATAATTGACGCAAAATTACAAAGAAAATACACACAGTACCTAAAACTTTACGAAATAAAATGAAATTATTTATTGCCACAGTAAGTGATTGTTATTATAAGAATAGTAAATTCAAATATAATCTCAAACTGCAAAAACTTGCGGCAGCCATTTTTTTGCTGGAATATTTAGGGGGTCACAGGTACCTAGTCTAAATTCAAAATGGCGACCAAATTCTGCTTAATTATGCGAAATCACAATTTGCGTAATTTATGAGCGACACTCGAACCGGTGCTCGTCAAACAAATTCAGTGGCCGTATCCTAGCCTCTCAGAACCTGACAGGTTTTAAATCACGTTTAGTTTCTATTGTAACTTATCTATGTGTGGCATTTCTTGTAGCCTGTGACGTCATTATTGATAGGATTTAATACTCCTCAGTCACATCTCACATCAGTCAACCAGTAATGCCACAGAATATCGTGATTTAAAACCTGGTAGGTTTTGAGAGGCTAGAATAGGCCGGCAGTTACATTTTTGAGTGAAGTCCACTACACTACAGCAAATACCTAGAAGCATTTTGAGCTTTTCGAGGGCATTGCTTTCGGCGTCCGGTTCGCAGACAGATAACATCGGTAAGTTCGCGTGGTGTGCATTTCTCGGCCAATGGGTGGCTCCTTCTGAGTTATGTGGTCGACTGAGGTCAGAGGGTGAACTCGGGTGAAGCTACAAACTTTCTGATCACAGATAATAATGTTTTTGCGAATTATCACAATTCAGTAGTTTTTCATTTGTAAAAGAAAGTACGCGGTAATTAAGGATAACAAGTTAATAAATAACATAGAAATATAGCATGAGTAATACTTAGCCATTTTTAGTCGACCACTCACATCACAGTAAAACGTTTAAAAAAATCTACCACTGCTTTGGTCTTACTAAAAATAACTGAAAATTCAAGGCTCAGTTAAGTTCACGTGTGAGCGGGACAAATGATGATGAGTTTCAAAAATCCGGATGTTTCTAAGTCGTTTCCAGAAGCAGTAGTTCTTCGCTACACCGAGACTGCGATTCTAAAATAAACAGCAGAGTTCGCCGTCCGCGCCGGAGGCCGTGACTCATCCTCCCTAACACGTTACACTACATATTATATCTATCTACTGACTTAGTTTAGTATCTATTGTGTGTTCAACGTCGTCTTTCGTCTTCTTCTTCTTTTCTTAGTGCCTTTTCGCAGGCTAGGGTTGCCACGATTTTGCCAATGTCGGAGTTAATGGTGATTTATGTTTACTAATTTTATAACAAAAAGGCGGAGATCTGAGTGTTCAAAAATGACCGGTAATGGAGGGAGACTCTAAAAACGTCGTCTTTAATGTGTAGCGACTTTGACATTCAACGCACAGATTAAACAGAAATCTGTGTATTGAATGTCAAAGTATAGACTCAAGTTTTATTCTAGACATACCTACTTGTACAAGATTATTGAGCAACCGAGCGCGGCTCGCGAGCCGCGCTCGGGCTAGAAGTATGTTATTAAAAGGATGTTAACAAAACTCATATAGTACAGAAATTCCGGTGCACCAACAATCTACTTAGCGATTGCTAAACTATCGCGATAAGATAAAAATATAAAAATGCAGATCAAACCGGTATGGTACTTTCCAATCGTACAGAATAGACTTTCATTTCAAACAAAAGCTAGTGCTTTTATAATTAAAAATATTATTAGAATAGAGCAAAACACGTAAGAACAGAAAACATGTTAAAACAGAATCTAGAAATAAAATATTTTCATTACAGATTAATTTATATGTATTCTGAACTTAAAAACTACTTATAAGAATAAACTTTTAAGTAGAAGATGAAACGACGATGTTTTTCGGCCTAGATAATTGTATTCCGTGCACAAACAAAAATAATAGTTTCAACTTTTGTTACATATTTACTGAAGTTTTCCTATTTTATCAAAGTACGAGCAACACAAACAGGATAATGTGTTTGTCCTTTGCTGTTTGTTTTGCTACGAAAAAAAAACAAATTGTGCTTTATTGAAGTACCATAGATACTAGATACTCTATGGTTGTAAAGAGGCGCGAAAGCGGAAATGAACGAAGACGAACGAACGTGTGCTTTTGAAACAATTTTAGTATTTTAGAAGAAGAAGAGTTATCTATTTTATGAAGTGTTTTTAACTAATCCTTCAAAACGTAAATAAACTAGGAATAGCTTTTTTTACGATAATTTTTAACATTTTGGTAAGTGTTTACCATAAGTATTGAATTCTGCTGGCTTCTGATCTGATGGTTGAATTATTATAGGAACCTCAAACTATCAGTCAAATAATAAACAATTCAGTGTTGGGAAATAAATCGTATAGGTAGTTGTATGAACTTGTTTATAACAGCAGTACGGTATACGTTTAATTTGGCGCATACATGCAAAGAAAGGAATGTTTTTTATAGTCCCTTTCTCCGTTTTCTCAAATTAAAATTCTACTAGTCTACATTATTATTTACTTTTTATTTCACTTCACATGAATGCAATTCTGTGACGCGCTGTTGATTTATTCCTTGTATCCGGTCTCTCACAGCTCCAATGTGCACATAACTTTAACGGATGGTTAAATAAATAAAATAAATAAAAGTTTATTGCCAAAAGTAGAGCGTATAATTATTAAAATGTATGAACTAAAACTCAAGACATTATTTTGTACATATAAAAAAACAATATAGGCTCATTGGTTTCCAAAAAAAGTAATAACTTGTATTCTGGTAACCAGTGGTCCTCCTATAGTACAGTTACTTATAATTGATTGTTATCTATAAATGAGAGCATACTGCTCTCATTTATAGATATAGGCTTTATAATTTACTAGCTGATGCCCGAAACTTCTTCTTATTATTATTATTATTGCCGTCAAATTGATGCTCGCGTTGCTGTGTTACGGTCTGACGGGTAACGGGTGTTTTCATACACCAGTCACCCGTCACCCGCGGCTGGTGCAATTACCTAATTACTAATTTAAGTAATTAAAGTGCATGAGACTCCTACATCTCAGAGTGATTGTATTGGAATGTGCACTGAGCACGTCCTTAGAGAACGTTCTCAAAAAAATTCTACAACAATGCCTCATTTTGTAGAATTTTTTTTATTCTTTAACATATCAATGAAGAAACACATTGTAGTAGATATTTTTTTCATCTTCGCAATCACAACTCATAGTAAAGAGATATATTATACGGGATTTTATCGCGTAACTTATTGTTTTTTTTCTTCCTTTGTACGCTTTAAAATCCCGTTAAATACGATCCCTTAAATATCAGAGTCTTTTCACATTATAGTTGAACCACCTGACTGAAATAATACCGCACTATTAGAGCGACTGAATCTAAACCGCTGATTATAATAACTGCTCGTTTAATATCGGTGCATATTGATCTAAGTATATTAATTGGCAATACACATCAAGTTATGTACGACTCTTCATTCTTAATTGCACACGTCCTGACTTAAGCGAAGATTAAACATATTTAATCGAGTGCTTAAGAAACTACTTGAGTTTTTGATTTCCGTACCGCGAGTTTGATTCTCAATAATAGAATTATTTTCCGCACAAATTTTGTGTAAGTACTTATTTAAACTATCATTTTTTTTCCTAACCTATATCATCCCACTGCTGGGCAAAGGTCTCCCCCAAATCCTTCCACTCATCCCTGCTTTCCGCTTTCGTCGACCAATCCCTCTCGAAAGCATCGATGTCGTCCCGCCATCGCCTTTTTGGCCGGCCTCTACGCCGCCTTCGAACTATCATATTTCTATTAATTTCTTTCCTTATTCTAACTTAAGAGTTTAATATGTTGGTATTGTGTTTGCAAATGAGCTAATCAAAAGCTCATGAATTCACCATAACTTACGACCTAGTTCCTAGAATAGAAAAAGTTATTCTGACCATAGCATGATTGGTCGTCTGTATCGTTCCAGTCGGCTGGGCAATACCCCATGTTCACTTGTTAGCTAAGTAATTAAGTCTTGGAGCCCAGGTTATTTATTTTTAAGGGGCTGGAGAGGTCAACGAACTATTAAGGTCACTTTAAAATGCATGTTCTAGTTCCATCATACTCAATAAAGTTTTGATAACACAACTTGGTATCATAGTAAATAGATAAATAAATATTCACGGACTTTTCACACATCACACTCTAGCCCCAAACTAAGCAAAGCTTTTATTAGACTGCTGATAGAATACTTTTTATTATACATGTTATTTAAATACATTAATAGAAGACATAGACAAGTGCACGTGCAACATCCATTATAATCTATTTATTCATTATAGGCATCTTTAATAATATGATTACCGTAGTTTAAAGTACTTTAGCTACTTATTAAATTAATCCGATACGCAATAACAGCTAGCAGACCACAACCACATGTGGCAAAACATAATACAAATAAAATGACATGTGTCATCCGCATCTTAATATAATTACATTAGCTGTTATAATAATGCGTTTAAAGAAGACTATATTGTTTGATACTTTATTTATTTCAAATCTCCGCAATTTTACGCAAATTTTATGCTAAAAATTCTATCTATTTTATTACAATCTGTAATTTTTTTTCCCGCGACTTCGTAGTAGAATAGTCATATTATTGGATAATTCACACAATATCTTTATAAATTATAGCCTATATGTTATTCTGATGTATAAGCTACATTATTGCAAAGTTTAATTAAAATCCATCAAATCGTTTTTGCATGAAAGCGTCACAAACATACATTCACCCATCCACACATTCATCCATACATACTTTCGCATTTATAATATTAAAAAGTAGGATCAGTCTTCAGAGAAGCAGGTTTGGTGATAGTCTGGCTTGTAGGATAAGAACTTCAGTGAGTACTTTTCCACAAAAAAACTTTTACAGAAGAATCTATAAAATGTTGTCAAAGTCATTTCAAATAACTACGAGTGTATCTTATAAACTGCCATGTTTTTTTCCCGCTGACTAGGCGTGGTTATCTCTATGCGTGTTAGCTGGCAGTAAATATTTGTAAAAAAGATACATTATAGACAATCAAAAACAGCAATATCACAAGCATTTACTTGAGTAAATAACGAAATATCACACATCGCGTTCTAGTAGGTTTAAAGACATTTATTTTCTCATAAAAACACATAGTTCACATAAAATGAGATTACAATGAAATCTTAAAACTATTTGTTTGCCTCTTGATGGCGCTATTGTAATTTTTACTTACTTTATTTGCCTACATATTCCTTTAATTTTATTTATACATATAAGTAGATACTTTTATGGACTCTAGTCGGATAGAATATTATAAGTATGTACAATATACCTTTTTTTTATTTATACACAAAGATCAAACATAAATGTTTGCCATCACATAAATGCTCTTGTTTGAAATTGAACCCACGAGCACGGAAGGCAGAGCACTGAGCCATCTGTCATAGTCATAAAACTCGAGACTTAGGTACTTTTTTTTTCCTGGCTCGCACATCTTGTGTATTTGCCATTTTCAAGTGTAGGTACTTGATAAACCAGGATATCATAGGGGCTCTAGGTCACCCAACCTTGATCCGAGGTGACTCATACCGCCAATCGTGGGGCAATTTAAAAAGTTTTTAGTGTCATATCAAGCTTTGGCATTGAGGTAAAGTAGCTTCACCTCGGCATCTTGTTTTTTAAATTGCATGTACCATGTTGTTAGTTTAATGGGTTCCTGAAGATGATACGGAAGATTATTTTCTAAAATAAACTAAAGTGTGTTTTTGTGGCTTTATCTATTCTACATATAGGTACTTATAACATTTTTTAGTTTACACATGGCAAAAAGGTGAAAATATTAACAATTAAATGAAATAATTAATAATATTAATAACATTCTATCATTGGCTTATGGTACCTACACAATTTAGTCAAAAATAAAAAGCGCCTTTTTTTTTAAATCACTCACAGACTATTACGATCACACGATCTGTTTTTTCCTTACATTATTTGATTTATTCTTGTTCCACTTCTTATTCTTGAATCTTGAATTTTCGCATAAACTGACTAAAAAGGTTTTATTTTGAAAGGAAGTTGTTACGCGAAGGAATTTATTATGGCATAATATTGATTGTGAATTAGTTCCCGCTATCGTAAATCAGGAGTGGCCTTTGTTGCTAATTAGAGATCGTGTCAGATATTCGTGCTGCCTTCTATTAGCCGAAACGCCATTTTTATTATGATTATTTATTTTTATTTCTTGACGTTATTGCTGTCTGTGGTCATGATTACGTAATGCGACTACTTCGAGGGGTTGGACATTGAATAGCATTTCGTATGGTTTGATAGAATAGTTTTCGCCTGGCATGTCATCATATTAATATTTATCATAAAAAGTAGTCAACATAGTTTATGATTTTATTCAAAATTTTGATAATTAGTTTACACGGCCAAATATCTAAACTTTCACATTGATAGGCAATATCCGTATCTAATTAGTTTTATCTATTTATATTTTGACAACAGTTTTTTCTGTTCAAAATCTTACCTACTATACTATAGTAAAGCATGCACCAATAGATACAGTAGGTACAGACAATATCAGGGTACCTACTAAAATGCCTAGATTGTCTAGATCCGCCTATGACCTAGGTCATAGGCGGATTCAAGAGCCCAGAGACGTTATTTTCAGTAGCACATTTTGAGGTGGCTCACGGCCACCCTTCGTGGTAATACTTATGCATATTTACTTTTTGCCCCCCCAGAAAAAAATCCTGGATCCGCCCTTGATCTAGATTTAGATGATTTTGACAATAACGTTATTCTTGTCTCATTTCCAGGGTCTTCAGATGCAGACATGCCCCCATCGTTGCTGCACTCCATGCAGAATCAAATGCAGAGCAAGGGAGGCTACGAGATGGCGTATGGAGTTAAGGTACATAGATATATTCAGTACATATTATGTTGTTTATTTATTTATTTTTCTTTTCCTATTTTATCCTCTTCAAGCACTACCATTAATTTCCACACTACACAAGGGTTAGCTGGAAGAAAATAGCATTAAGCTCGCCTATGTACATTTGTTTCATTATATGCAAAAAGGTATTTTCAAATGAGAGCCGAACATGACCCCGCTGGGCCACTACAATACTATTAATTTAATTAAATCAACTTTTTGGTACATTAAACTAATGTAAGGAATAAGCCCATTTTTTGCAATAAAATATCAAGTATTGCAATAGTAGAATATTTTGAAACTATAATATTCAAATAAAGGACTCTAGCACAGATATTTCGTCGTTTACCAATAAAACACTGCAAGAAATGTTGCTAAATACCTAAAAAATGGTGTATTTCGTATAGATTGTCAACGAAAATTACTAAATGTATTAAAATGCTGTCGCCATAAGTTATTTGCTAGATTAGGCTTTCTCAAAAGACCTTCGCGAATCGGTTGTTTCGAAAAATCGGTAATTTTTATTGTTTCACAATATTGTGACTCTACCAATTCTGAAATAGCTATAGTATTTATAGTGTAACCGCCTTATTAGGTAATCCTTGTTTTCCTGATTTAAAAAAATGGTTGTCTGTAAAGTCGGTTTACTGACGATAGTTGAACGTGACAACGTCAACGAACGGGATTGTAAGCGGTTCTGCAAAATAATCCGCGCTCTCGCTTGCACTTCATGGATCGCCGCAGAACGCCTCAGAACGCCTCATGAGTCATGTTTTTTCGTGCGTGCAGCCGGCTCTATCGAATTATAAGACGTTGCCACGTCAAAATATTTTAATTTCGAAGTTTCATCCAAACCAACCTAACCTTTTGACTAACCTAAATACATTTATACTTTTTTTTTTCAAAAATGAATAAAACCTACTTCAATGGTCATTGATAAGTACTTAGGTACTCACTAAATTAAATACACATTTTAAGGATAAATTAAAGCATTGGTCAGTAGCTCTACCATGAGTTTTTACTATACTATATTTACTACACTCGCTAGCGTCTGTAGCTAAAAAAATGTATGACCATTTGTACAGCGGATCTAGCGGGAGTTGGGTACTAAAATTCGTAATACTAATATTGACGTAACTACTGTAGTAGAGTCAGGCGATTTTACTGGGACATCTCATGGTAGAGGTACATAACTCAATGATATTCATTTGGAACCATAGAAGTAGAAATGATCTACCAAGAAAGGAATCATCAAAATTTATTCATATTTAGCGTAATTACAAAACAAAATACAGTAGAATTAGGAATTACTTTTGAAGTCGATTGATTTTGTTTAAAAAGTCTAATGTATTATTTGTTTCAGGTTTATTGAAACAACGCAACAGCGGATGTATGTGAAACATGAGTGAAAGAAATGCTGATCGTGTGTTGAAAAGGCATACTTCACAGTTAAATTTGCTAAAAAAAACATTTTTTAAAAACTATCAGATTTGTTGCAGATAGTGTTTTTAGTGATACGTTCACGGTACTGGCCCTTATTACACCATTTAGAGTTAAACACACTGAATAAGCTATGATTTATTTTGAGCATTTTTAAGCATGCTAGAGTACCTACTAGTAAATAGTAGCAAAGTGCTGAATTAGCTTTGTTTAGACTCCGGTTATTTAAATTCATTTGCTATTTGATAATTTGAATTTCCTCTATGAAATATTCCCGGTGTTGTTTACACATGATTCTATTTTAAACTATTTCTATGTATTTATCTTAATGGAAACAAACTATTGTCCTATCCGTCCATATCTTCAAAATTATAACGCAAACTTCAAATAATTAAGATTTAACTGTGAAGTATGTTTATAAGATCTACAATTTATTTATTGTAACGAATGTTATAGTTTTAAGTCGTGTTTCTATCGTGGAACTATCTTTTTGTAAATATTTTCTTATATATAAGTATAAAAATTCAGAAATTATAAAACAAGTTACCTATGTTATTTCTATAAGACATATAGTGTTATAGCTACTTTTTTCTTTTATATTTATATAAAGTTATTTCAATTTGGTTTGGAAATAATTTTTGTATGTAGTCGAATTTATTATTATTCTATGTTTTGACTTATTTATATATAATTATATAAAAAGAACGAACCGCGAATGTGCTAGAAATATTACTGGGTAAAAAAATAATTAAAAATAAATATTTGGACTATGATAACTAAAATGAAATTTTCAATCGTAAAATGACAGAAGCATCTTGGTGACAGTTCCAAGATTGGTTCTTAAAATATATTTATAGAATCCACGTTGACAAACTTGTGAAAAGTTTCGAAGTAAAATCACGAGAGATTTAACTATAATTAAGGCTTCCGGTTTTGAACTAAATTTTGGGTCTCAAACCTAAGATTTATCCATCCAATGTCGGTTTTTGCTCAAGAGGTTAAAAAAATATTGATAATTAATATCTACTAGCCGAGGCGGCGGTACGGTAACCTCTGCGGAAAACATTTGGAAAAACACGCATTTTAAGAAGTTTTCTCGCCGTTTTTCTTTTAGTAAATATATTCTCATGTAGTTTATGTAAATTAAGATAATAAGTCAATATATTTAGGTTATTAAGTATAAGTACCGTGTCCTACTAACGCTATTATATTTAAACTTTGTAAGTCATCGTGCCCGAACGTTTTGGACAACGAAAAGACTTGAAAGTTTAACCGGAGACTGAAAAACTGATAGTAAAATATACTTATAATACAGACCTTTTAAATATCTTCCAATTATGTTGATCTTTAGGCACAATTTATATAATATTGTTAACAAACGCACTACCTACATAATTTTGTAACTTTTTAAATAAAATTACAAAGTTTTCTTATATTTAGACATTAATTAATTAAGTATTTGTATTAAGAAGCCATTGATGGAATGTGGATTTGTTCTTATGATAAAACATACCTATTGGAAAGTTATCTATTGTTTTATTTCCCGATTTACCTTTAAGGTATAGAACACATAATTGAGAGATAATACCTAACTGGACCAAAAAGGCAGAATAAAAAAGTGTGTGGAGTGTATTACTGATCCAGAGACCCGATTAAAAATAAACGTAGGTATGTAACGCCATCTATATCACTATATGATTAACTACATCGTAGTCTACGCAACATACCAACAGATGGCGACAAATCCTAGATCGCGCAAACGAAGTCATCACGGAGTTTGAACATGTAATAGAACCGATTACTAGCCATCGGTCTTCGGACTCCGAGCCAAAGGTCGCTCGGCGTGGAAGATCTTCCCTGTTCGAAGAAGATACCACACCTATCTCCTCAGGTATTGAAAGCGTTGCAATTCACACTACGCGTCAACGCTAACTAGACTGGCAAAGTTTGCAGTAAACTACGCGGTGTCGGATATCGATACGATACGTTTAAGATTTTCACAATTGTTCGTCAGACACATACCTACCTATCGGCGAGATATGATACATCATATAGTTCAATTAAATAAGCCTATAGGTTAATTAAATAAGCCCATAGGCTTATTTTATTTAATTTATTTTATTATTTTATTTATGAAGGCTTCAATTTATTTTCGAGAAAATCTGTATTTGTAAATCTGAGTTCCTGGAGTCTATTTTAACGAGTAAAACCGTCAATGTAAGTATCTGCGTCTCTGGAATCTATTTTAATTCTACGTTACGTATGAGCATTCAAAAATGATGGCAATTTCTTTCAAATTGTGAAACTGACTGAAAAATATACGGAAATAAAAGATATGGTAAGTAATTATTTTAAAATTAAAGCTCTATCTTATTAAATGTTAAAAAAATAATCTACAGTTTACTGAGACTAAGATAATATAATATCACACTATCGTAACACACGACACGTGCGTGTAAGGGCAACCAAAAGCCTATTGCTTTTATATCTCGTCTTGTGCAAACACTACGTCACCGAGCCCTTCCTAGTCTCTGGTCAATCCAGCGCATTCAGTTCGTGTTGTATTGCCGACAGTGTAACTTCCAATCCAAGTTTGAAATTTCAAAGTGCGTGTGTTTGAAAAAGTTTGTTTATAAATTATCATTCTAGTCTGCAATACTAGTGTTTGTGGTAGCATTGTGGCCTTCGTGAGACTTAGTTAACCTTCACGCTACTGAATACTTTACTGAAGCTGAATATTCATTGTAAAATCATATAGACTCATTTCAATCCATACCAAAATGTATTTAATCATTATTGCTATAATCTTGCTTGTCATCGGAAAGTTTTGTTATAAATTCTCATGCGGAATTTGTAAATGTGGAGATAAAATGATTAACAAAGTTGTCGTAATAACCGGCTCTAATACTGGAATCGGTTTCGAAACGGCTGAGGATCTGGCGAGGCGAGGGGCGAAGGTGATACTCGCATGCCGAGATCGCAATCGAGGAACCGCCGCTCGGGATAAAATTATTAAATCAACCGGAAATCAGAACATCATGTTTAAAACTCTAGACTTGGCATCGTTCAAGTCGGTCCGCGCTTTTGCGGACGATATCCTGCAAACCGAAACAAAATTAGACGTTTTAATAAACAACGCCGGGACAGGGAATGTTGGAAACTTTTTGACTGAAGACAATTTGCCTTTCGAGACTCAAGTGAACCACTTCTCGCCGTTCCTCTTAACTCTAACCCTGTTGCCACTTCTCAAGTCATCTGCGCCGAGTCGAATCATTAACGTTTCTTCTTTAATGCACAGGATCGGAATGATAGATTTGGAGTATTTCGACAAGCAAGCTCCGACTATGTTGAGCCGCCTCCGAGTTTACTCAGACACAAAGCTCGCTAATATCCTTTTCACAAGAAAGTTGAGCAAGCTCTTGCTAGGGTCTGGGGTCACGGTCAACTGTCTACATCCGGGAGCAGTTAACACAGAAATATTCCGAGACAAGAACTTCGTGACTAAGTTTCTGATTAAATTATTCTTTAGAACGGCGACTGAAGGTGCACAGACTTCGATTCACCTGGCAGTATCAGAGGAACTGAAGGAAACGACGGGAAAATATTTTTGCGATTGCCGCGAATTGGCAGCGGCCTCGCATGCCATGAATGATGAGATGGCTGAAAAGCTATGGAAACTATCAGAGGATGTTGTGTTTCACACGAAAAAATATGAATAACTTTACTTCCTACCTAGGTACATACTTAGAAAAAATCTTGTATTCATTACTTGGCCATAGCACGCCATACTTTAGTTTATAAAATCTTACTTCAAATGTAATAATAAATACATTATATTTAAACATATACTCACCTATTTATTTGTGTATTCCCGTAGTTAAAACATGCAGCAATCCTTTATGATCTAGGTAAATACATTATATTAAAACATATACTCACCTATTTATTTGTGTATTCCCGTAGTTAAAACATGCAGCAATCCTATAAGATCTAGGTAGTATCTTGGTAAATAGCGTTCATCCTAATTTAAGCAACTTAGAAATTAGTCTTGTCTATAGAAGAGTAAACTACCTAAAACCAACTTTTCCGGAACAGTTGTAGTCTAATCCAACAAGCCTCAGTTATTACAAGAACATTCTAATAAAATTATATTTTGGTCGTATAACTTATGTTCGCTTATGCGATCTAGGATTTGTCTCTGCCATCTGTTGGTCTGTTGCGTAGACTTCGATGTAGTTCCTCATGTAGCGAGATAGATGGCGCAACATGTTCTTATACGAATAAATATCGGGATTTACAAAATAAAAGATAAGTCTGTCATTTAATTATTTATTGGTAACAATTTTTATAAACCATTCAAAAACATAAAATAACATACAAATACGTAGACATCAATTTAGAGGATCACACGATATTGTGATCTATAGAATGCGTGCTGTTTCCATTTACAATTAATTTTAAAAGTTGTAGAGCTTGAATTACTACCGTTTTCTGTGTCTGTGCTCGGAACGAGCTGCACTGGGCTTGGATGACTTTCCTTTGTATCTGGATTCGTCTGCAATACAAAAGATTAGCTTCAGAATTTATGTATTTTAATGCAAACGATAAAAACATTATTGGTTGGTGGTAATGGTAAGTATTTCATAAAACTTTGTACACCGCCGTCTTATAATTTTCTAAATTCCTGTCCATCCAAAGGTTGCCTGGTAGAGATCCCTTTTAGCGATAAGGCCGCTCATTGTGCTGTAGATTTAATGTTTCTTGTGTGTAAAATCAAAATCCTCTTCTGTGTGCAATAAAGTTTTTATCTATCTATCTAATGGTAACATGAATGAATGAATTATGTATGGATTCATCATAATTATATTAATTTTGTAACAACTATATAAGATTACATGACACTTGATTTAGAGTGCATTTTTATTATTTGAATGCAAGCTCACGCAACAAACATCACTGTGTAAGTTTTGTAATTTCACGAAAAATGAGTATATCGACATTTTAGCGATCATCGTCACTGCCATTTTTTGATGCAGTTGTCAAGAATATACATAGAGCATTTCAAAGTGTAATTTATCGGCGCAGGACTTTAATTATCAGCAGAATCCCAAGTACGAGTATGGAAATCCAAGCTTCTTAAGAAATCTCCTAGGGGCGCTGCATGGATCTCCATACAAAATCGGTGGCGCTCGGCGATTGCGTCTCTGCGATCCGTGTGTGCATAAACTCGTACTTGGGGTACTGATCTGTACTTCTACATGGTTAGTGCAGTTACCTCTAGTGTCCTTATGACGATGCCGGTCTCTTTCGCGATCCCGTGAGCCACGCGACTCGGGTGAGGACCGACGTCGCGGAGACTCCTGCTCGCCGCCCCACCACCACGCCGGAGGAGCCGACGCACGCCCGCGGAGCACTGACCCTGGACATGGGTAACCGCCGCTGGGAGGGGGAGGCATCTGGAAAGCAACAAACTTATTTAATATTGACATATTTCTCTCTCTGTCTTTATATTTTTTTATTCGACGACCGATAGGCGCGGTGAGCGAAGGTCCGCCTGCCACGCGAAAGGTTGCGGGTTCGATTCCCGCCTTGGGATAAATGTTTGTACGATCTGCAAATATTTATTCCGGGTGTTCTGGGTATTTATATGTATAATAAAAATATCTATCATCTATCTATGTATTGTATTATGTATGTCAGTCTTCTAGTACCCATAAATAACACAAGCTCTGCTTAGCTTGTGGCTAGATGATGATGTGTGAATCGTCCAGCATTATTCATTTAATATATATTTATTTATTTAATAATATATCAGATATTTGTATTTTTATACATATACTAAACATTTCAAAACAAAAAGCCCAGTGGCAGAATACAAGCTTCTTATGTTTTCTTGGCATAGCCGGAATGTTAAAAGGTGACTGAGTAACTAAAGTAATAGGGCGACCAGTTTAGGTAGTCTTGTGGTTAAGTAGTTTGATGTTAGTAGCAAAGTGCTTTGGATGTTGATTGCTCAGAAGTTTTCAGAAGACATTAGTTATTCTATTATATTTAACTAGTATATTTTAGACCACTATCAAAATGATAGTCGTAGAGTCCAGTGGATAGTTAGAAAGCACTATGAGCCAACATCTTCCAGTCGCATTGGCTTTTATTGTGTTACCAACTAACACTACAATGTCCAATATAATATTAAATTTACCAGTAATAGACTTACCCCTATCTTATAAAAAGTTAGCGTTGACTTTATATCTTCATTACGTATGGTAATCAATACTTCAAGTGTGCGCTAGCTTTTTATAAGATAGACCGGTAGAGTCCAGCTGGGGATAGTTAGAAAGCATATAGAGCCAACATCTTCCGCGTCGCATTGGATTATATTGGGTTACCAACTAACACTACTATGTCCAATAAAATATTAAATTTACGAGTAATAGACCGGTAGGGATTAGTAGACTGACCTGTGGATAGGTCGGCATACGGTACTGCGGCGCGGGGATGGAGCCCTCGCCCTCCGCGCACACCAGCGGAGGCGCCGGCAGCCGTGTGGGGCTCTCCGGGGTTACCAGCTGTTAATCAAATAAAAAAAACTTTACGGGAACATACGAAACGGTTACATACTAGACTTGGTGTTTAACGCGACCTGAGTTTGAGGAGGGAAGATGAGAGAGAGGTATGAATCCTAGCGGTTTTTATATGATCCTTATTACATAGTTTATTAAAGAAGTTGAGATCAACACACTTCTCTCAACTATCATGTCGGTCGGTTCTAACGCAGAACCAGTAATTACATTAGCATGTGCTTGTTGTAGGTTACCTACTTGAGAGTATTATGAAAAAATAAACTAGAATTATGAAGATGACACATTATTTTAAGATTTAGGCATTAAGATCGTGTTTGAATTGTCAAAAACCCCTGTTAAGTGATATCACCACCATTCAAAAATATTTCTTACTCCCGAGATCAGTGCTTTGAAAATGCTAAAAGATATTTACGCTGTTCAAGATTTTGGGTGTGTTATTTTAAAAAGAAAACTAACAAACCTTCTGTTTAAGTGTGTTGAAATCATTGCTCATGTCCCTGTACCGCTGCAGGCATTCTTGCCACATGCTCGCCATTTCTGCCATCTCGGAACGTTGCTTGTTTATTTCCTCCTGCAAAGACCATTTATTGACTTTTCAATACTTTACATTGCACCTGGATGTTTTATACAAAAGCCTCTTTTACCCATACGACGGATAGAACACCGTGTCCATAACAGGTCTAGATTAGAATCACCTAGTGCATAAGACGATTAGACGATTAGTCTTTACCATAAGTCTTGCGTCTGTATCGCCCACATCTCGCGCTACCGTTTCGTATCTACGCATACACTCTCGCCATAAACGTAGTTGGGCGGCCGCTGATTCGCGCACATTTTCAACATTTTCCTGAAAATTATTACCGAAATCAGTCAATAACTACTTTCAGAATAAATAAATAATATAAATAAATAATGCTGGACAATCCACACAACATCATCTAGCCCCAAGCTAAGCAGAGCTTGTGTTATGGGTATTACTAGAAGACTGACATACTTAATACAATACAATACATAGATAGATATTTTTTATTTATACATATTAAATGCCCAGAACACCCGGAATAAATATTTGCAGATCGTACAAACATTTATTCCAAGGCGGGAATCGAACCCGCAACCTTCCGCGTAGGGATGGCGATCTGAGATCGATTAATCGAAGAATCGATTTTTCGAGCAGAAAATATCGATTTCTTAAATCGATATGAAGTACTGTGTCGATTCACTGAATCGATATATCACCCTTGAAAATCGACATTCGATTTTTTCTGTTTTGGTTTTTAAAAAAGTTACGTTTGTAGTCTTTGATTTTATGTATCTATCATCTGTGACGATTGATATTGCATTATTCATTCATTCATTTGTTGATGTCGTTTATTGAATACTGTTATTAGCGTAATACAAGTATTTTCATGATTGATTTTCATCATGTTTCATGTAGTGTTTGTTGCGAAATAATAACTAATTGAGAGTAGGTAGGTAAATAAGTAAAGCGCTTCTTACTTTTTACTTTGACGCTCTTATTTTCAGTTTGTTCTGTTAGTTGTGATTATCATTTAAATTTACTTTTACACAGGAATAATCAGGATTGAAATAACTAATAAGTAATATGTGGAATTCTTATTGATGGAAGTGTTCATACTTCATTCACGATTACTTTATGTCCAATTATCTATTTAAAAACATTCAGTACTTATATAAATACTTATTTTTTTTTTTATAGTTGATCTTATAGTTTGATACGGTAATAAAAATAATTGTTATTTTTGAATTCCCTGATTTTATTGATAAGATATCGTTAATTGCAATATTAATCTTGTTTTTAGTAAAATTGATACAAATTTACATTGTAAACGCAAACTTGAAAAAAAGATCGATTTTTTAAGAATCGATTTTGTAAGCCTCGATTTTTTCATGAATCGATTCATTAGACTACGATTCGAATCGATTCAAAAATCGATCTTTTTCGTAAAGAATCGCCATCCCTACTTCCGCGTCGCAGGCGGACCTTCGCCCGCCGCGCCACATCGGTCGTCAGAAGCTAGTATTATCAGTAGAAGAAATCATAGGATATAAAGAAGGATTACATTCATAGCTTTGTCCGAGCCTTGAGTTTGAGAGACACCTTTGAAACATCTCATAAGCTCTTTCCATAGTTTCATCATCTTGTCCATAGCTTCTCGTTGTTCTGATATTTCTTGCTGGAAATATCAACAAATCAGAAGCAAGTATCTTCAACAAAAATAAATACCTAATCCATGATTGATGACTATTCTTGTTCACATCAAATTATACGTCTGGGACACAACGATGACTAATAAAAGAAACAAGTTATTACCTTCACAACCCGCAAGTAATTGCTCCGTCCACTTACAGTGCTAGTCTCTCCATCAGCAACGCTCAATCCTGAATCTCTTTCCCGTTCCGAATACCTATCTCTTTCTCTGTACTCATCATCACGTGACACTACAGAGTTCCTATCACTCCGCTCTAAATTCCGCCTTGAACGCTCCTTAGTTGCGTAATTCCGGTCTAAGGTCGGTTTCTCGTAATACTTTTCATCATAACGTTTTTCTTTGGGGTCGCTTCGAGTTGTGCGTCTGCACTTTTCGTATTCGTAACTATCCCTATGAGTGTCGAAGCTTCTGCTAGTCTTTTGTTCGCATACTCTCCTTTTATCATCGTCGTATCTTCGTTCTCTATCCCTGTCCCTGTCGTAGTCGCGATAATCAGGCGGTCGGTCTCCATAGCGGTTTATAAATGTCCTTGTGGGAACAGTTTCGGGTGGATACTCGCGATACCCGTCTTCGAGGCGTCTACGACTGACATCCATCTTACTGGAGTATTTATTCCTTTCTTTGTCATAGTACCCGTAATCCTGTCTCGTCTTTTCAGAGTGGCGTTGCTGTTGAAAGATCTCTTGACTGCGGATTCTGGAGGGTGTGCCGGGCTCTCGAGTTC
Organism: Ecliptopera silaceata; assembly: GCA_932527185.1. Lineage (NCBI taxonomy): Eukaryota > Metazoa > Arthropoda > Insecta > Lepidoptera > Geometridae > Ecliptopera > Ecliptopera silaceata. Next base: position 3,461,745 of record OW052210.1, read on the forward strand.
TTTCATTGCTTCTTTGTCTTACTGCGTGTCGTTCTTCGTATATGTCGTGGCGCGATGCCACTTCACATTGTAGAGATTTGTGGCTCTGAGTACGAGGCTAGAACATAATACTGTCTAAGAACAAGTATCAGCATACAGTAGGCGTTGATAAAGCAACGTCATCGAACTTACCACGTTGTTTTTTGCATTGTGTCCGGTTTTCTCATTCATCTGTGCGCAGAGCTTTGCAAAAGTTTCAAGAAGGATGGTCTGATCAATGGCTGGCGATGGCGACTTTTCTTTGGCCCGCCTGCTTTTACAAAATATTTCGTAATGAAGCTTGATCTGATAGACATCAGCTTTTGTAAAATAGAAGTAGTGAAGCTTACTTTTCTCGTTCCCTAGAAGGCACATCATGCCGCCTTCTGTGCCTGTGCCGATGGTCATGGGTTGGCGACCTGTCACGGTCATGGCTGTTGCACCTCTCATCATGATGTCGGCTATGACAATGCCTATAAAATATAAGAGAGTAATTTCATTGGGTACTAATCTTTGAACATTTGTTTAGGAATTTAGTAAACGAACAAAGACGCACTTCTTTTTGTCTCTTTTGATAGCTTCTTCCAGAAAAGCATAAATCAGAGAATCTTGTTCGAGTCGGGCAGTGTCAGCGCCTCCATCTCCTTCCTGAAATTATTACACCGGAATCGTTAAATATATAAAAAAACGTTCAACCTTGCTTTACGAAGTCGAAAGGAAATTTATACCTATTAACCATAGTTCCAAATTTATGAACTTACTTGTGGTGGTGTAATCGAACGAGGGGTTGATACCATTCCCGCTTTCAATGCCAGGGATATGCCTTCTCTCCTAAAAGTTTTCAATTAGTTTTAGTACAATAGCAGCTTGGGGACATAGTACTGTCTTATTTTTTTATTAAACCATACCCTTGTCGCCTGTGTCGGCGGGGGGATCTGGCAGCACGATGACCTTCATGTGGTGATCTTGAGACAGAGGGACTGCTGCCCCTTTTCCTAAATAAGTACAATTTATTTAACGAAGTTATTTTAGCCTAATGTTACATATTCTTCCCTTGAACTCTCAAATACCTAAAGCCTACAAAATCTCCGACAAACAAACAAACAAATAAATAAATAATGCTGGACAATCCACACAACATCATCTAGCCCCAAGCTAAGCAGAGCTTGTGTTATGGGTACTAGAAGACTGACATACTTAATACAATACATTACATAGATAGATATTTTTAATTATACCTACATATAAAATACCCAGAATTTTATTTATTCCGGGTGGGTAGATCGGACAAAAATTTATCCCAAGGCGGGCTCGAACCCGCAACCCTTCGCGTCGTAGGCGGACCATCGCCCACCGCGCCACATCGGTCGTCCGTCGTAAGTATTTGTAATTTGTATCTAAATTGCAAGATTATTTACCTGCTATCGCCATCCGGAACGCCATCAATGTCTTGTGCTGTCGGCAGATCCTGAAGACTCGCCTTATTAGATGCGTTACGTCCAGGATTTACGTGACATCCCTAAAAGGTGGAGACATTAAGCAGATGTGTTTTCTGGTGGTAAAGAAGAATCGTTCAAGTACTTACGCTATTCGAGTCATCGGTGGCCACAGAATTGGCATCATCAAGCTCTTTTTTTCTAGTCCTCTTTCGTTTAGATCCGTCGAAAACTTTGTACAATTTCTTACTATCGCTGGACTGACACTCCATCGAATATTTTCGAAGTTATCACTCATGAATTCTAAAAATCTATTTTATAACCGGCATTACTTAACATAAACTGTGAGATTAATTACTTTTTATAGCGTCACGAAATATATAATTTATCAATTTTATTTACCAAACATTCATGGACAGTAGATGAAAGATGACAGCACTTTATTGAGAAGTTGAAAAAAGAATTTGTGAATATTGTCTTCTTGACAAGTTGCTGGCTGCTCAAATACCATCGAGTTTACAATTACATTACAAAGAGGTTTATTTCGGTGAGAACATGTCCTCGGTGGTATTCTTCTGTTAGATAATGTTCTTTGTATAGGTTTGCGTTCAGCAAACATTTAGAGCCTCCAATTTATTTAGTTGTTTAAAACGAATGTGCCTGCTTAAAGATTAGCGCTCTGACCTACCTAATTACTTTCAAAATAAAACTTAACGAACGGGGGCTATTTGCACGAACGACAGTTACTGAGGTGTGGAAAAAACGTAAAATGCCAATCGATAAAAAAAATAAAGATCAGATTCAATTTCAATATATTATAGATTATTGTAATAATTCACATTAAACTTAATTTAAAACTTATATCCCACATAAGCTCCTCACACTCTCAACTACGGTCCTCTTATAGATACGCGCTAAAGGTACTCGGTATAAAAATCTCCATCATAAAACGAATAAACAGATTCAAGTCCCATTTTATTATAAAAATCAAAATTACGAGATAATATAATACAATCATTTTTTCGTCAATCGAACAATAGATATCGATTATAGCACGTCGATATCCTCGTAAATAAAACATCGTGGACATAAATAACAGAATCGATAGTCCGGGCGCGGTGCGTCGCTACACTATATATACACAGCACCTCGCGCGCGTCACTCGAGCGTCTCTCGAGCGTCTCTCGGGCGTCACTCGAGCTCGGGCGGCAGCGCCTCGCCGCTCTGCGTGCACTGGAACAGCACGTCCGCCAGCTCGTGCGCCACCTTCTGGTCCAGGATCTGCGACATCACCAGCGACAGCAGGCGCCGCTCGTGTCGCCGGATCAGCGGCCGGTTCTCGGGCCGCTCCGCCAGCCGCAGCAGCGTGGCGGCCGCGCGCCGCAGCATGTCCAGCGACGTGCCCATCGCGTCCGGGTTGTCGCGCAGCGCCGCCACGCCGTGCTGGTTGGCCACGCCCAGCGCCGCGTGCTCCGCGCGCTCGATGAACGCGACCAGCGCCGCCACCGCCGGCCCGTGCGCCGCCACCTCGCGCGCCGCGCCCGCGCCCGCGCCCGCCAGGTAGTGCAGCAGGTTCACCGCGAACTCGCGCACCACGGGCCGCTCCGGCCGGCACAGGTCGCGCGCCAGCCCCGCGCACAGCGCCGCCACGCGCGACCGCGGCGGCGTCGCCACCACCAGGTCCACGTTGCCGTCCTGCACGCACAGCTTGCACAGCGCCTCCAGCGCCAGCCGCCGCGGCGACAGTGGCGACGCCGCGCCCGCTCCCGGCGGCGCGTCGCCCGCCACCGCCGCGGGGCACACCGCCCAGTGCAGCAGCCCGTCGAGCAGCGGCCGCGCCACCGCCTCCGGCTGGTGCTGCAGCTCGAGCCCGCCGGCGATATTGGCGCACGCGACGAGCGCGTCCTCGCGCAGCGCGGCCAGCGTGTCCCACCACCACTCGGCGGCGCCGCGCAGGCTGGAACAGCAGGCGGCCGCGTCCGCGTCGTCGCGCGCGGCGCGCTCGTAGGCGCGCGCTCGGGCCGCCCGCGGTGCGTGCTCGTGGTGCAGCAGCAGCAGCTTGCCGGCGAGCGCGAGGAAGGCGCCGCTGCGCGAGAACTCCGCCTCGTTGCCCGGCACGAAGGTGAGCCCACGCAGGATGTTGGAGAGCGCGATGCAGCGGCGCGCGAGCTCGTCGCGCGTCTCGTCCACGAGGTTCAGGCTGGGCTCGTCGCGCGTGTAGCACTCGTCCTCGTAGTCGTCGATGCGGCGCCGGCGCAGCACGCCCGCGGGGTCGCGCACCTGAAGCGCGGGCGCGCGCCGCTCCGGCTCCAGCTCCATGGGCTCCGCGTGCAGGTTGTCCGAGTGCGCGTCGGCGGGCGAGCGCGGCGGCGACGCGGCGGGCGGCGCGGGAGGCGACGGCGCCGCGGGGGGCAGGGGCGCGGGCGGCGCGGGCGCGACGGCGGGCGTCGGTGGCGGCGGCGAGGGCGCGCGCTCGCCGGCCAGCACGCGGCAGAAGGGCAGGTGGATCGCGTCGAGGCGGTGCGCGGCGACGGCGTGCTCGAGCGCGGGCGAGTCGCCGGCGAACAGGCAGGGCGCGAGCGACGCGTCGTCCGGCTCGTCGGCGGGCTCGGGCCGCAGGTGCGGCGGCGGCTCCTCCTCGGCGCGCTGCGTGACGGGATGCCGCCGCCGGGACTGCATCGTGTAGTTCTCGCCGGCCAGCACGCGCACGGAGCGCGCCGGCTCGGCGGGCGGCACGCGGCGGCGCGGCGCGACGGGCGCGGGTGGCGTGGGCGGCGCCGCGTACCACGGGCCCTCGTCGCCGGCGGGCGCGTCGAACACGTCCGCGAGCGCGCGCTGGAAGTGCTCCAGCAGCAGATCGAGCAGGCCGGGCATGTGCTGCAGCCCAAAATATCCTATAACGGAAGAAGCGCAATGTAAGAAACGGTCCCCGAATTCCCAAACGCTCATGAAATGTACGGAGTGGACGGTTCGATGAGACGGACCTATACAGTTGTCATCGAAGAGCAGAATGTTGAGTATGTCGAGCGCCCAGCAGGTCTCGGCCAGCAGGCCCGACTTGAGCGCCATGACGATGCGCCAGGCGTCGACGGGCGCGACGTCGGCGCGCGTGAGGCGGCGCCGCTTCTCGGGCGCGGGCACGGCGCCCTCGATGCACTCCGCGGGGAATGTTAGCTCGCGTTTTAACGCGCCCGGACCGACGACGCCGCTGCCCACCTGGAAATGATCACGACCACTTTGATAACACGATCTGTCTCTGTACAAACTATTTCTATGGACTTAAAATGCGTCACGAGAGAGAGCCTTCAGCAAGCTTAAATATAGTTGTGTGTTACCTGTGGCTGGTAAGGCTGATGCGTCCAGGCGGGTGGTTGCGCGCCGGGCGGCGGCCGCCAGGGCGCGGGCTGCGCGGAGGGTTGCGGGCGCGGAGGGAAGGCGCCCCCCCAGGCGGCGGGGAAGCGCGCGCCGGGCCCGCCCCCCGCGCCCCCCTGCCCGCCCCCCGCGTACCCCTCCCCCTTCGCAAAGTCGGGGTGCCGGCGGGGGGCGCCGCCCCCGACGGGCGCCCCGCCTCCAGGAGGTTTGCCGCCGTACTGTGGAAATAGAAATCATGTTTTCGCAAGAGGTCGCGTGTGATCCTCGTTTCCGTTCAGATTGATTCCTAGTGGACGACTTTTGACGCACAGCGATGAAAATTGCGTTGCAGAATGATGCAGATTCACATGTATCAAGAGTCGTTATTTTAACTAGAATATCTGAAAAGGAAATCCATCGATTTGCCTGCATTTATTTCACAAACTGAAGTAGATCTATCGAGGTAAATTTGGTACAGTATGCAGGCAAATTGACTTGCAACGAGGATCGACATCGAAAGCGATACAATGTTTTGTTTGTTACACTGGCCGTGCACCCAAAATGTTTACGATTATGATAGTTTTCAACGAACATCGGTCTAATGAATCGTGGTACATATTTAAAAGAGTGTTATTACGTGAACGTTTGAGAAACATTAAACCGAATCGCGTCGCAATATAAACAAAGCGACGATTTAGTTAACCTTACAGCTAAGCTTACGATGAACTGTGAGAATTTAAAATGCATGCACATGATTTAGTGACCAAAATTGTATCATAAAGCCACCACCACACACTCTTAACCTTTACTTCCATGTTTTGATTAAATTTGTTAAATTTTGAAGAGGTGTTCGACGTAGTATCAGTTTTGTCACGGCCATCGTCCGTCCAATTCGTCCGAATCGATGAATTTAAAGCCAATTAATCACACCGCAAGCCAACAATTTTGTTAACAAAATAGAAGAAAAGAAACAATATAACAGTGATAGCTTGTAATTCCGTCAAGCGAGTGATTATTATTATTCGAAATAAAAATTAAATGAAGCCAAAACCACGGATGAGTTGCCCTCGAATCGACGATCGTCGCGTTTGCATTCCTATGTTTAAAGGCGGTGCGACTGCCGATAAACGAAGAAATTCATTGCTGAATCGTATCTGAAAACGTCAACTTTGTCATTCCAGTCGGTGCTGATAATCGAGCAAAGTTTACCGGTTGAAATGTGGGTGAGTAAAGTCTTGTGAATTGGTCTCGTAACACATCATGTTCTAGTGATGTACAACTCAGTCTTAGTGATGAGAAAACAAATCCATGATAATTTTCCTGATAAGAAAATCAATCGCTATTAATATAACAGTGCATGTGATACATATTCGAGATACGATTCGCAATCGCATCGATAATCGCGTTCAGGCAATGGGGCCGGGCACGTAACGTCCGTGCGTGGGTGTGAATGAATCGCCAATCGATGGAAAGCGGTGTTGAGTGCGTGGTACAAACGGGGCGTCCGTACGTAGGGTCTGGGATTCGGCGGCAGCGGCGCCACCAGCTGACGAGCTAGCTGCGAGCTCATTAGGTTACCGACACTCGCAGGCTGTCCCGACATCTACACAACAGATATACCGTCACGCTGTCAATTGTCGCCATCTAGCCGGTTTTGGTGAGCTTTGGATCACTCCTGACGATTCCGATCTAAACTTAGAATCACTACTCAACTTAGGCATTGCTTACCATTCGTCTGTCACGATTTAAAAGTGACGGAGCTTATTTGAAACGGAGATTAAATTTGACAGAAGTTGAGAGTCGATTCTAAGTAAACCCCTATAGCATAAGTATGGCTAATGAGTATGTAGCAGGGTATACATGGACGTGCACAGTTTTGTTATCGACGAAGTAACTGCATATTGGGCGAGTATAATTAGATTTATCACATATTTAAATCATTTTGATATTACAAAGTCCACAAAGTAATAAGCAACAGCTCGACTCAACCTGCAAATTCCGCCGTTCACTTGAGGAATTGGGTACCTACTGTAGGAAAACTATGTGGTACATTATTATAAAAACCTGGATTACCGAAACTGCATTGAACAGTAGATGTCATTTAGAATTTACGCAGTTTCATTACTACATATATATTAGCTATACTTATACTACGGTTGGCATTGTCTTGAGAAATACATCTTTGTGGTGATTCAAACTTAACCAAAGAATACAACTTACAAACTAACATAACAGAACAATGTGAGTTCGATCATGTACTCGTATTTTAATTTAACATTTGCGGTCAATTATTCTTGTCTAATATAATTTTATTCATTCACACAACATGTTCAGTATTGTATGATTGAAGTTATATTAAACAAAAATTAACGAGCAATAGACCATCCTAAACAATAAAATTACAGGAAATATGTTGTTTTAAAGTGCAATACGAGCACGTAAGCAATACACAATATTCCTTGCATTCCCATGCAGGACATTCTATAAGTCTCACTACAATCATTCAAGGACCGACTCTATCACATAACATCGGCTACGATGAAAAACATTCAAGTTTATAGCGAGAATTACTAACAGCCAAATCGTTTGTTTTTATGTGTAACACGATGCCGCCGAGTTAATACAATTGACGAATATAGATTTCTCTGATATTTCGTCCATGCCACAAACGCACATTTGAGTAAGTAATGCATTATAATATCACATACGATGCTTTGTCTTACACAATGCAGAAATAACAGCTTAATTCTGAATTTGCTGCGTTTGAATAAAATAAACCGGATTCAAGGTTCTTGTGGCATGTACAAAATTTTTCTTTCTAGCAAAGTTGATTCTACAATCGTTAGCAAAATAGAAAACAAAATATATTTAACACCAGAAACAATTTAATTTTTTTATAAAATATTATGCAAGCTATTTACTCATTGCTAGAGATACATTTTCACTATCGATTGTACAATGTTAGCTCAGCTAGAGCGGCCGCCATTTAAACAAAGGAGCACCGATCTCAGTGTGTAGATCTCATAGGGCTATATTTCACCGGGACGCCGTGGCGGCGCAACCAGTCGCCGCCACCAACAAAATGTATACAGCTCTATAGAGTTACTCACCTGTACCCCAAGTACGAGTTTGTGCACACACGGAATCGCCGAGCGCCACCGATTTTGTATGGAAATCCAAATGCGTCTCTGCGATCCGTGTGTGTACAAACTCGTACTTGGGGTACTGGTGTCAGTTTGGTCGCGCAACCAAACGTACATTTTGTTGGTAGCGGCGACTGGTTGCGCCGCCATGGTGTCCTGGTCAAATATAGCACATAGTCATGCAGATAGTGCGTATGTGCGTGTGTGTGTGTACCTCTATAGGCGGTTGATGCGACTGCGGCTGCGGTTGCGCGGGATGCGCGCCGACATGGGGCGGGGGGTGCGCGGGGTGCGCGGGGTGCGGCGCGCGGTAGTACTCGGGGTACTGCTGCGCGGGGGGAGGCGTGCCGCCGGGCGCGCCTGCGCGGTACCCGCCGCCGTAGCCGCCGTACTGGTACTGCTCGCCGCCGCCGCGGTACCCTCTGGAAACAACATGCAGCACGTTAAAGCTTCCTTCCGTTCGTTCAATGTCACGGCATCATTTTAAAGCATAGCAATTTATGTCTCATTTCTGTAACAGTACGGTTGAGTCCATTAGTAAAAATTAAAATCCCTTGCCATGCCGTCCCGGTCTGCGCAGGCCTTAACGGTGTAGGGACAGTACCAGTGCCATATTGACCCAGGACGGCAGTCTGCGAGGGGGCGGCGCAAGCCTTGATATTTGTATGCCTGCTTTTTTGAATGATTGATGACTGTTTTTTGTCCACCAATCGACTTCTATTCATTTTTATTAGGTTTTAATCTAGTAGTGGACCAATAAACCGAGGTGTAAGGTTCGTTGTCAAAGAACTGGCGATGGCAAGCACAAAGATAGTTTTATACAACCGACTTCAACACAAGTCTAAAGAAAATAAACCTTAAACATACCTGTCGCCATCGGGTCCGTATTGGGGGTAAACAGGTCTATTAGGTTGATAAGGAGATCCATACTCATATCCATAGCCTTGTTGGTAACCTGGAAAATACAACATTGGACTTATAGCTTTGTAGTCACTAGTTTTTGTCGTAAGCAACTACAAAAAAATATTGTTTAATTTTACATGCATCCAATGGTAGATTTAGGGATGAATATTACAAATTAGGTACGAAAGCAACCCAAAATAAATAAATAATGTAATGAAGACAATATATGTACTTAACTACAATGATAACATAACCGATCCCAATATACACAAATATTAACACAATAGAGTTTTTGTCACAAAAAATAAGTGAACCATATTTTTTTAACTACATGCAGACGCAAAACCTTTTTCAGATGCTAAATAAAAGTGAAACGAACAATCCATAGCTAACGTTTACTGATATCAGGTGTTTGTTATTTGACCATATAACCTGTTAGTATTTCTTGCAGTTTCATCCAATTATTCCAGTGCAATATCGTGCATATCATACAGAATGCCCATGTGCAGATAACTTGCCAAAATAGCTATTTAGCGTTTTACTTTTAGTAATGAATACCAGATTTTTATATTATATAATATAGTATCTCAATTTTTTGTTCTTGTAACAGTGTATGTAAGTGAATGCACAAATTAACGACACGAGTGCAGCGAGACATTTCATCAATTTCTAGTTGCTTAAGATCTCAAATCACATACAAGATAGTCTTATACTTGGCGTGATCGTCTTCGGGTGAGGTTGTGCAAACGCTTAATAGCTAAGTAAAGGCATGCTGGTCACATGGGCACTGAGAAGTAAACAGTTAGGGTGATTAGGGTGTACCTGGGGGTCGCCTCGGCCCCGGCGGCTCGTCGAAGGGATTGGAGGCGGCGAGGTTGTCGCCACCCGGCCCACCGCCTACAAACCACACGAGGTTACACACACCGCCCGATACTTACTAACCGATAGGGACACTACTGATTTTAGAGCGCTTTTTATTATTTACTAGCTGTCCCGCCGAACTCTGTTCCGCCTTAAAGGCAATAAAAAAGCAGATTTTTGAATATATTAAGTTTTTTTTATTAGAAAATACATACATATTATATATATTACCCTATATCCCTCTCCTGGCTGTAACCTACCCACCAATTTTCAGTCATGTCGGTACAGTCGTTCTTGAGGTATAAATAGTGTAACTAACACGACATTCTTTTATTTATAAAGATTTATTTTAAAATTTCACACATAGCGTTAGTGCTAGGACTTTAAATGATTAAATCAACGATGCTATGAATTTATTTAAGATGAAGATACTACCAGTTACCCCAAGTTGATCAGCAGTTACCGATATTCGCGCAGTCCGTACCTCATCACAGTGATGAAGCACAAATTTCTGACACGGTAATTTATTCGATGATTTTATTCAAAACCATCATCTCACACTAAAACGCCAATAAACAGGGACAATAGAAAATTAATGCATCAAGAATCAGTAGTTTCCCTCGTGATAAATGTTAGAAAAGTGATGACAAGCTTCATTATGAAGTATGATTTGTTAGCAATGTGATAGTACCGGTGAGAGTTGTTAGGTACGTGATCGGATTAGTGAATAACTGCACAAATAAAGAAAACTAAGCACGGGTGGAGTGCAGTAATGTTTGATTACAGTGCGACCTTCGTTACACCATCGCGGTAAGTTATAAGAGCTTATGTACAGCGTAGTCATCCTTCGCTTCATTGTATACATTCTACATGTGAGAACTGTGCAAATTCATCCATAATTTTATATGTTAATTCTTATAGTCATGCTCGTACTATCTATACTCTTGATTCAAACACAAAACGTTAGACAAATGTTGGAGACGTGTAGGTGTGAATAATGAATATAGTTATGTATTTACAAGTACTGGGATGAGTCATCACCGCATCTTTGCATCATCGTATATGCTTATATTAGTTTCATTCTTAAAACTTCACAGGCTCGATTAGTTTTAGTCAATAATATATGTTAAATGTGCTTGATAGGTCAATTCAATTATATTTACAATACATGCAAATTAAACAAAGAAAATTAATTAAAAAAAATCTATTAAGACCATCCACTGCTGAATACAGATTAGGCTTATTTATATACACGTATTTAACATGATTTGTAAATTTGTTTCATAACTACACGTGGTGCTGTATAATTAATTCAACTTTGATAAACGTATTTTTGATTGTGTCGATAATATTACATGTGTTTTGTATAAAAAGCGGTAAAGCTTACCTTGCGAATGATTAGATTGCGGCGGATACCCGGCATATTGCGCCGGGTAGCCGTCCATTGCGGCAGCACCGGTCGGGGCGCCGCTCGGGAATGATTCTTGGGAATTCGATGAGCCTGCAATGCAACGCACGCATTTTATTATCGTCGCGACAGGAACATGACGCCTTGTCACCGCTTCGGGAGAATCGACTGTCATGTGATACTCTTTATCTGATATGTGGGTTTGTGTTCTATGCTGAAGTGATTAATCATTTCATAGAAAGTATTCAGTTATATCTTACAAGCTTAGTTTTCATTATAAACGGGATATTTACCATGATTTCTGAGTTTGATTATTTCCCGATGGCGCATGCAACAACATCGGGAAATAATCAAACTCACAAATCATAGTTAATATCCCGTTTATAATGAAAATTATGTTCCAAACCGTGATAGTTTCAAATATGATATCTTACAAGCTTTTAAAATTCTGCTGCTCAATACAACTTTTAGATGTGTTGAGAGGAATATTTTAGACATCAAAATTTATAACAAGAACAGATATATACTTATCTAAATAAATAAATCTTGAATTATAACTACTGAAAATTGGATGTCACTTCCGTAGCTTGCTACTACCATACCAGACGAGGAAAACAAGATTATAGTATTCACCTGCACTTGTAGTATTATTAGTCTTTCCACTCTTCTTTTTCGTAGACGCCTCCACCTGGTTGATGATGGGTTGCGGGTCAATGCCCCCTCGGTCGAAGTGACATTCGTAAGCTAATAAGTTTTTCGTATAATGTTTCCGAAGCGTATACGCCGCTGATGATGACGCACCGATCCCGAGTAAACCCGCAATGTCTTTCCACGTTTTGTTTTTTGTGACCTGGAAGGTAAAATATACGTTAAACATAATATAAAAGAAGGCAATTCTTCTAGCAACTGTTAACAGTCTCTTATCGAAAAGCATTAACCACGATTTTCTCAAAATAGATCTTCATTTTTGTTCCACCTCACAGCCAACATCACACACTAGGATCAGGGTCCAATTTATGGGTATCCAAATTTATGAGTAGTTAAGCACCACAACACTATACTCAAATGAGTTCACGCATAAGTTTTGTTCGCAAGTACCTAGCATTTAATTCCGTCAATAGCCCTACTGTAACTGAGGTCGCGATGCCGTATAAAATCAAGCATAACTTGGCTAGAAACACAAGTATCGATAAGTCACGAGTTTAAATATCATAAAGGTATTAAAACAAAAAACACATGGACAGAGCGGATAACGTAAGAAGTGATATAACACACCATGCCGCCGATTTTGTAACAAAACACTTCACACACGTCTGCATGCGTCTACGTTCCGTGCAGATCTAACTTCAATACTTTGTTATGGCACGACGAATGCACCGTTTCAATGATAAAAGTTTATTAACGTTGTCGAGGCGGATTTATTGCGTTTGCGCACATAAAGCGCTGTGTGCACTTGCATAAATCCTAGGTGAAGTCTATTAGTTTCAGTTGCATGGACCGCTCGCTCTTTACTGGCCCCGGCTAAAGTGATACTCGAGAATACAAATGTTTACAAATGCTTACGTCGCGTCGAGGACTGTAAAATCGAATTGAATTACACGTGCTTAGAGCATTTGTCCTTTGCAATGACTTTTAGTGCGGTAAAACAGAATCGAATTCAATTTGTAGCATAAAATGAATATGTTTTATTGTGAGAGCGGTTTATTGAAGAATGGCAGTGGTAAGTCAAATTCATATTACATAATTAATATTGTATTGGGGTTAAAATAACTGTAAATTGTATAGTTACAAGTTGAAAACCTACAAAGTTAAATGCGTCGTAGTTAAACGCGACGTATAAACCTTGACATATTTCTGATAAAACTTGGATTGGATTTACTTGTACGTTGCGTTTTACCTATTGTATTGTTGTGTTTTAGCGCGCTGCATCAAGTAACGTTAATACAATTTTAAAAAATCTTAACAAAAATTACTACATATTTCCCCCTTGATCGAGTAGATGCAAGAAGGGTTCAGAAGTTGCTGAATATATCTATACTAATATTATAAAGAGGTAAAGTTTGTGTGTTTGTATATTTGTTAAATTGTAAGGGGTAATCTCGGGATCTACTGAACCGATTTTAAAAATTCTTTCACCGATAGAAAGCCACATTATTGCTGAGTGTCATAGGTTATATACAAAACCGAAAAATAAAAAGGCTTTTACATGGTAGTCCGTTTGCATAGTGAATCGGAAACGACGGAAAACCGTCGAATTATGCCCAACGAAGTGGGCACGGGTCAGCTAGTAACAAAGTAAATGGCTTTAAAAATAATATAACTAAGTGTAAATAGTAAAGTTACCTCAACAAATCCCCCTCGATCCCTCACTAGTAGATACAGTCTGTAGAGGTCCAACGGTTGTTTGGAGATGGTCGGGCAGGCGGCGATAGGCGTCCGCCTCTCCTCCATAAACGCCAATAGCCGTTCCACCCAGCCGCGACGTTCAGGCGCGTCGTCCATTTCATACAGCTTGCCCAGCGAGTCCGACTTCTGGCGCATACACGCAACATCATACACCGCTCTCGCATAACTCTCGCCCTGCCTAACGGGCTATGCAGTCGGTCTGGGGTCAGCACTACATCTAACAATAACTCTCGACTGCAGAACGTTCGCAAACAATTGTTAGATTAATCTTGTTACCCCAATGCAAGCCAGCAACGAATTAAAAGTTACAATTATCTGCAGTTTAAATACTGTGCTTGATTTCTTTGCTGGCTTACGGTTTAAGTGGACCTTCTGCATAAACCTTAAGCTGTGCGTCAAGTAGATAAGTCTAGCATATTAATGAATATTAATGGATTTGTTAAAAGTGCTTCTTGTGAACGATCTAACTCAAACTAATCAAATGACTATCTGCTTGACGCACAATTTTAGTCTTTATATATTTTGCAACAACTTTCAGCATAGGATTATTTATTAAATTTAGATTTAGAAATCATTATAAGTATAGACCGGCGCTACTGATGCGAAATATATAAAGACCCTATCGTAGCGCAGACAAGACGAGATGTGACCATTTCAGCAAAAATCAAAAAGCTATTACTAAAATATCAAAAAATAATATAACTAGTGATATTATAAAATACCGATACCAAAATAAGGTGCATGTACCGAATCTCACTACGAACGACATTAGAATCGATAATCAGAATGACAAGCTGTGGGTATCAGTATTATTATAACACGCGTAGGGTCACTTCTTGTCGCCCACATAAAATAACGATATACTAAGAAAAATAACAACAACGCACATTTTATAAGAATTTTACTTTACAAAATTCTGTAGTTATGCGTCATTTTTATTTATGTCTACATTTAACTAAGCTAAAACCAAATTCGCACTCTCTAGTCGTGCGTCGTATAACGACGAATAAACACGAGCTATTGGATGGTAAATAGGTGAAGCTCTATGTAGATTTATGATGAAATGTGCATTACCGGGCCTGACGAAGAGTCTCCGCGTCGTTTCCTTTGGTTTTCCGCCTAGAATCAGAATTTCGAGTAATATATTGCAACGTGTACTCGCGTACACCTTTGCTACGACATGCTTCGTCAGCCCCGCTTCAACAAAAACTCCTTATTTAGGTTCAAAAATAAATATGTAATTAAAATTAAATTATTTGTAACATTTAAACAGAAATTAGTTAATTAAGTACAATCATGCTCTGGATTGGCAAAACTTTGTCTAGTTAGGTCAAAATTAAGCCTTTCCCGTACATTATCACAACAGTAAAAAAAAATAAGGAGTTTTTTTCTGCACTACATTTTAATTTTAATATGCCTTTGTTCTACACTATGGCATCGTCGCTTTTTAAACGAGGTTATTTGAATCGTGCAGTTTATGCACAGTGCAGGCGTACCAATCGGTTCATGCTCTATTTAAATTATGAACGAAATAGCAATTTTATAATACAAACGACAAGGCGGATACGATTATTTACTAATAGCGAATAAACTAAATGCATGAAATGTAAGCTTTCTCGATTGAGTTTCTACCTAAAGTCATCTATTGACGCTATGGATGTCTTTGAAAACGTCTGATCGAATTTCGCATACAATTACAGTCCAACACCAATAAGAAACAGTGTAGCGTAAGCGGAAACAACGATGCTTCAAGCTCAAGATACTTCGATATGTATAATTTGATTTCCATGGCCGAGTATCATCGGGTTTCCCATTGTCAAATTTTCATTGGATGCAAGCAAGTAGAAAAAGGGACTACCATGCAGCTTGCAATATTGGTTACTTGAAATATTAATTGTTCGAGCACTACACATGCTTATGATCTTTAACTTGATATAAACCTTTGATCTGTAGGACTCCGGCGGTATGTGACTGTTAAAGACCTGAAAATACATGATAAAATGCAATGTTTCCCTTGTTTTTACACAGTGTGGTGATAGGTGAGGAACTAGCACAACTTTTACCCCAATAGCGCACTAGCGGCCAGGCCGCAGCGGCCTGGCCGCGCGGCTGGCCGCAAGGGTTGCGATTTGCAACGCGGCCAAAACGGCGGCCACGATCGTCAGTTGTCGATATTGTCGATCAACAATACGTGCGGCCATCGCGGCTAGTGCGCGCACACTGGTGATTTAACTACAAAACAATTGATCTCAGTGGCCGCAGCGGCCAGCGACCGAACACTGGCCGCAAATGTGTCGCGTCTATCTCGCTGGCCGCTGCGGCTCGGTGTGGCCGCTGGCCGCGTGCGGCAGGTGCGCGTGCTCTATGGCGATTTCATACTAATGTATGTATCTCGATGGCCGCTGCGGCTTGGCCGCTGCGGCCTGGCCGCTAGTGCGCTATTGCTCTTAGAGTTATTCTTAAAGTTGTTCTTGCAATGTAATTACTTTGCTACTCTGTCGGAGTTTCTAAACTATGGTTCACACTGCAAGTTTTGAGGAAAGTACCTTGCAGTGGAAATAACGCCCTTATGTTATGCATTCAGTTAGTAAACCTGTCATTATCTACACTATTCGTATTTACATTACGATTAGGTACTTATGATTTACAAATGTACAAGACTCTCAATGTTCCGGACACACTACAACCCGATAACCTAACGACTTGACCCATGGGGTTCCTAAAAAAACATGCCAATTAGTGTTATCTACAATAGCATTGGGTGTGTGCAGTTGTCAGTCTACACCCTGGAGACTTAACGTCAAATGTCTGTCTACTATCCATTTTTATGACTAAAACGGTGGTTACTAATGACGACATGTTTTTTTGATGTTTTCATGAAACTGGTATCGAATATTTGGGGTCATCCATCAATTACGTCACACTAATTTAATCTTTAATTTTACCCCTCGCCCGTCCTTTTCAAAGCTAAGAAACATTTGTTATTCTCTTACCTAGTGTAATGTCTCAAATTTATCAATTTTAGTTTAAATTTAGAGATTTAATGTTTGTTTATTTTTTTATTTTCACAAATTTTGAGTTCCTTCCCCCTTGGTACATCACACTTCGTCGACCCCCTTTTCCCCCCTTTAACGTGATTTATGGATGGCCTCTTACAGGTCGAAAAGAAACTACGAAAGCTGGTGTTATATTTTCGATCTTATTCCCAAACGCCCCTGCCAAAAATAACCATAGCATTTTTTAGTACGTTTCTACCGACTGTCAAGTAAAAGAAACTCAAGCTTCAACAGTTCAGAAAATAAATACTTTTTTACTTGTTTGGTTACTAAACTAGTAACTAAACAAATAATCGAAGATTTTTTACTTGACTGACGCTAGAAACGTAAAAATGCTAAAGGTATATTTGGCAGGGTCGTTGGGAAGCCGTAGTTTCGATCAGAGCCGCGTCAACGAGCTCTTGGCTAAGTGTCGATGGCACATTTTAGATCAGCCCCGCGTCTATGAGCTGTTGGCTCCAGTGGCGTTGGCACAAGGTTGCAGTGTAGACTCACAGGACTAGAAGGCGGTCTGGGCCAAGGCGAGGGCGCTCCGTCGTAGTCGTCGTGCAGCGAGGCGTGCGAGGCGCCGCCCGGCGAGGGCGAAGGCGCCGCGCTGCCGTACTCCTTGCGCGATCCCTTGCCGGAGCCCGACGCGCACGTGTCCTCGCCTGACGCTGCACAATGTCGTTACATATCATTCAACTAATTTTAATTCATATTTACGGACATTTCACGAAATAAGCGAAGCTTGTAATATGGGAACTAGATTGCTGATAGAAAATAATAAATATATAAATAAACCAGCTGATGCCCGTGACTCCTGAGTCTCGAACTTTTTCTAGCTGGTTTAAATTTTAGGTGAGAGAAAGATTTAAATTTTGGGTAATAATAGTAAATCATCTAAAACTTATAACTGTTACTCTTTGGAATTATAAATCACGAATGTTAAATATTAAAAATTTACAAAACAAACTCAGGATCGCTCTAGATTATGACCTTGAGAACACCAGCTAAACTGAATTAATAACTACATCTGTTTTTAAAAATCGGCACTCAAAACTCGAGCAAAGGTCACCAGCCGACCTTCCGTTTGTTTGACCCACTTTGTTTCGAATCTAGACCGCGTCTAGACAAACTCGAATCGCCTTCCGGCCACGTAGAGCGTGCGGTTTATAAGCGAGCGAGTGTACTGTCGATAGATCGAGGTACAGCAGGCAGGGTAGGTACCTGCGGATGCGTTACTGAGCGTGCTCTGCTGGCTGCCCTCGTCGAGCGGCGCGCCGTCGGGCCCCGTGGTGACGAGCGCGATGGCGGGCGCCGCCGGCCCGTTGTCGTGCGCCTCGCCCGGCGCCGTCGGCGGCGGCATCGCGCCCTCCGACATCGGCGGCGCGCCCGGCGGACCCATGTGCCGCCCGCCCATCTGCTGCTGGAATACATTCAACTCGATCATATTAGTCGCAAGCTCCCCTCGAGAGTGTCCGCGGACAGGTCAGGTTTCGCAGACTGACCTTCATCGGAGGCGGTTGATAATGTTGAGGCGGATGCGGCGGGGGCGGCCGGTAGCCGCCGTAGGGGTAAGGATGGTGGTTCCTCGGGTACACGTAGGGCTGCGGCGGGTAGTGCGGGGACTTGTACGCGTGGTGGCCGTAGGGCTGCGCGACCATCGCACCGGGCGGCGGGCCGGCCCCGGGCGCGGGCCCCGGCGGCGCCTGCCCGCCCGGAGCGCCCGGCCGCGGCGCCCCGCTGCCGTCCGGCAACGACGACGATGTTCGCGGCGGCATCGTTACGTTCTGAGTGCCTGCAATCAATGGTCCCACGTTTTAATCTAAAGCGCTTCCTTTCGGACGTTTCGATAGATGATACCGATCGTTTGAACTACCGCTGCAAGGTACGTTTGTTAGATAACAGGTGAACGATCGTTTACATGCTGGATAGAAAACTAGATAATGTTAGTAAATAAACAAAGTCCACCTTATGTAAACTAGTAAACCCCCGCACTTGCATAACGTTGCAAACGAGCGGCGTGCCTAATCGCGGTTTCATAGAGACACGTGCGAAACATTAATTATTCAAAGCTATGTTTAGTGTAGGTGTTTCGATTAAATCGCGTACGAGAGTGCAAGCGGCAAACATTAGAGAGTGCGATCGATCGCGGAGGCTTCGGGCAGGACGGGACGGGACGCACTACTTTGAATAATACAGTTAACGAGAGCTCGGCTGAGTCTAGTTGCCCGGTTCTATCAATCGAGGGTAGAGAGACGCATCCGATCACTTTCGTTTTCCGTAGGCACGTGAGCAGCATGCGCCGCTAGCCTGCGAATTCTCGCTGCAATTTATTACATCCGTATATGTGCATACGACATGCACGCAACGCATTGACCGAGGCCGAGATACGAGCGGCAGTGATTTGCGACGACGAAAGTGGTATTGCAGCTTTTATGTAGGTCGATTTGAAGTCGGTTATGTTAGTGTTGCGTGAAAATGGTTCACAAGTGTTATAAGGTTCAACTTAGTTTTAGCTTAGACTGAAATGAAACGCAACCGCACCCGAGGTCTAGCTGGTTTCTGAGAATCCTTCAAAGGGTGCCGCTTGAATGAGTGTGGTCGTGCACGTGCTTTGTCTGTCGGTTTAATCTACTCAGTTGGCTATTATCAGGCCATTATATTGTGTCGGCGATCAGACAGCTAACAGACGGCTAGGCGCCGGTGAATCATAGATAACGACGTAGAACGACACGCGCCCACCTCTATATATCCATTTGTTTACGGCGACCTTTAATGAGTGTAGCGCCACGGTAATGGGGTCGTCCGTCCCGACCCGTCCCACATCCGACCGACAACGTCTCGTAAAAATAGCGCACGCGGCCGAAATGTTCATGAGATGTAGCATAGATACCAAGATTGTATGAGTGCACTTGACACCAACCAATGACGTGGCTTTGCTAGGCATACTGACATTTCAAAGAGCAATGGTGTGAGCAGTGATCCTTAAAATTTTATTTTTGGTTTCAAAATAAAATTTTAAGGATCACTTCGAATCGCCTTAAATTTCACGATTTTTTATCACTTCGTGTTTTATATACTTCATAATTGACTTTCTAAAAAGTCGTGTTGTGATATTTATAACGTTCTAAAATTTCACAAACCGAAAACTTTGTTACATATTTATTGCTAGCCTACATGAATTATGCGTACATTTTTCGTTATAGTGCATCTGGTTTGTTTTTATACTGGTCAGATAGTATACTTTCAATGGATATTTCAGATACTACTCGTTCTTCACGGCAACTTTAGAGCATGCTCTACCTTAGCACGGTAGATCATGACAAACAACTTCGAACTACATTTGCTACTTTACTAAAAGCAACATTTACCATTGAAACTGTAGCAAAAGTTATCCGAATAAGTGATTTTGTATTCGTGTTCTCGTTGTTCTTGGTAGAGAACTAGCCAGACTGGAGTCAAGGGCAGAGCCCGTCACCGTTCGACCGCTCCGCACGCGTATCGCAACTCAGAACCGAGGTCTTTACTTTCCCAACAGGCTCAACTCGCAACGCAAGGCACAACTGTAATTGTGGCACGTTTCTGACGTGTTCGCTTTATGCTCCTTTCGAAAACTTTGCAATAGGGCAAGCCACCGAAATTACCAGTTGAAATGGAGCTGTTCCAAGAAAAATCAAAGCTTCATACTTAACGAACTGCATTTTCCTTTATTTTAAATAAGTACTTGCATCTTGATGTCTTTAAAATGATATCGGCTATACAATCAGTTCACGTATGCTACGTTACTAACAACACAAAGCATTCCTTTAACATAATTGACACGAGAGTTTATCATCAAACAAGCTATAGTATAGGGTGTCGCGTTGTGTATCGGAAATGCTTTGTAAGTTAGTAGGCAGGACGGCCAGCCGCAGACTCGCCAGCAATGTGAGCCTAACCACGTTCAGCTCACCGCCGACCGAATCGCGGACGGTAGAGCTATAGTACCTACCTATAACCAATAGTTAGCTATCTGGACACATTCTGCGAATCCGATCACAGCGCGCCCACGCGCAGAAACCAGATCGATACCGCAAACTACCGACCGGCTCGATTGTCATCAATGATCTAAACGAGATAGCCTTACGACCGGAGAGGTGGTTGCTAGCCGATATGCTGAATTATAGTAATAATTCTATTTGGAATGATTTATACATTTCCAGACGTACTTATATAATTTCTTGATTATTTATTTATTTTGATAGAAATTTAATTCATTAATAAATATTTTAAAAAACACTAGAATACGAGCCACCTAGAAAATGGCAATAATGCGAATATGACGTGTCCAGCTTGTTCCATAACAAACCCCACAATCATCAAATGAGGAGGGTATCAGGCAAAATCCATAGAACCTAAAGCTTTATGAGCTGTCTTAGACAACGTAATAAAACGCTTGAATGGAATAGCACAGGAATAATCTACGAAGTCGACCAATTCTACGGTACAAACGTAGACACTGCTTTTATGTGGGTAATAAAGACTAAACGACTCTCACTTCTAAAAAAACAACTTACTTTAGGACGATAAATAGACGATAATAATAAAATGATAAACTAATGTTCCTTAGAACTGAACGGATTTATGGAACAATTCTCCTCGGTTTATTAAAAAGAAAACAAGACAACAGATACTTTTAATATCGTTACGAAAAATGTAGAAACAAAACAGAGCTCCATTCAGAAAAATGGAGCTTATTTACTGAAAATAGAAATATTATTCCGTAGCCAGCCGTAGTTTATAAACAGAATAGAACAATAACGTTAACAAGACCGGCCTAGTTGAGACAAACGGTGGCGTCACGACGTCGCCGATGTTTGTCGACCCATTTATGTTGATCACCACCACTGCTGTTGAGTTCTACCCACCGGCACCAGCGACATTGTACAAACCAAACACTGTTTGTTACAGTTAGACTATGTCAAATGAACTAAATATACCTTAGAAGCTAGCATTCTGGTTGTAACTTCTAGTAAGATGTTTAAATGACAATATAATATAATACCTACCCCAAGTATACATTGTCATGTATTTGCGATGTTTGTGTTCTTGTTCTATTTTGGTGTAATCTTTTTTGTTTTTATTATCTTTCCTATCTTTGTATAAATTTATCAATCTAACTAATATGACACACTTTTATAACCATTATTGTTACTTCTAGATAATACCTGTGTTTCTCATAATAAAGTGAATTGTATTCTTCTTTAAAAAATAAATTATTTAAAACGTAGTAAACGAATGGACGGAACGGATGAACTTATAGTCTAGTCAGACACAATATGGCAGGGAGGATTACACATCATTACGACCCCATCAAAGCAAAACATATCATTGACTAATCCTGGCCATGTAATGACTTCACACTGAATGGTGCAAAAAAAAATAGGGTGGCGCTTGGTACTGTTCTTTATCAGTAGTAGTGAAGGTTCCTTATAGGGTTGTTGTGGGGGTAGATTTGTAGGTACTTATGTTTGTTGAATGCGTATAGTAAAACCGGGATGTCTGAGCAAGGTTGGGGAAAGAATGTCCGCACCATTAGCCGAGGGGGCAGACGAGAACGGGGTGAATGGGCTGTCGAACCCTCCGACGACCTTGACTTCAAGAGATTTATCACTTTTCCGGGGTAATCTGAATACAATTAGACGTTGGGCAGCGGGAGGGACCACTGACACGCAACAGGTCCTTGTTTTTAAATTACTTCTTACTTCGAAAAACTACTTACTAAAAGAATCCATTAAACCGCGAGGAATAAACAGTACAAATTTTAACTTGTCTACTCGTATAAAATTCCAGATCATAACAGTATAAAACCTGAACTCCTAAATGTTCATACACCCCTGACGCTATTGTGCGTCCAAGAATCATGAGATGACTATTCTCTAAGCTCTAAGGCATCATTTACAAAGTTCTAAGAGATAAGCGTTTATAAATGAAAATAAATCGTGTTTACGAGTACAAGGGGAATCGCTGGAAGACAACACCATAAATTATATAAACGACCTCATCGATCCTTGAACACACAAAAAAATATTCAAAATAAACCGGGATGGTTAACGTGAAAACGATCAAAACAAACACTATGTCGAGAGATTGGAGCAAAAAATGCAGTTCCTTCCTTTTTTTGACAAACGAGGTCATTGGCTTTTTCAAGGACGAGCAGACACGTGACACGCTTGCATATAAATAAAGGGAGAATTTAAATGATGAATACGACCAAACAGCCAACGCACGCGTCTAAACGAATCTATTGAATTGTGTCGCTCCCATTCAAATAAACCTAATTGGTATACTTAGACAAATTTTAAATTTGATTATAATTAAATCAGCTGATCCACTTGTTTTGATAGTGTGCTGCTAGGAGTACTTCCACTTTAAAACACTAATAATAAATTACTAAATAATATCATCTTCATAGTGATGATTTGATATATGAATATGTCTATGTCTACACGAACCTGACTATGTGATGGGTTTAATAACAGGTATAAGATATAATATGCTGTTAAAATATATGCTGTACGCATGATTTCAATAAGCCCATGCGAAGCGTCTGATCAAAAGAGTTGATGTAGATTAGGTTTCAAATGTCAAGAAGAAACAGAGGCAGCATTCGAGCTCAAGAGCGAGTCTTATCTTAGTTGATGGCATTCCACTGCTCGTTCTCCGATACGCACGACGGACGACTACGAAACGCTTTTAGCGCCCGTATACTGTACGACTGTTATACGTTCAGACAAAACGGTACTGTCGAGACTATAGTTTAAGGTCGT
The DNA here is from genome assembly GCA_932527185.1 of Ecliptopera silaceata. NCBI lineage: Eukaryota > Metazoa > Arthropoda > Insecta > Lepidoptera > Geometridae > Ecliptopera > Ecliptopera silaceata. Next base: position 3,485,121 of record OW052210.1, read on the forward strand.
AAATACAACAGCAAGAGGAACTTGTATACTTTGCGCAAAAGAAACCTTATTGGTCGAAAATTAAAGTCGTTTTCGAAAGTCACGCAGTATGCGGGCAACAAACAATACGCAATTCACCTTCGAACGCGTCGGGTTGCGGTATTGCGGCTTCATTGTGTTAAAATAACGATGGAGCGCGCATTGGAAACGAGCACAATGCGGTTGATATTAAGAGTTCTATTTTTATTTACTCAATAATAAAATATCAATTCATAATCAACTAGAACAACAAACCCAAAATGAGCCATATATATCCCTATTATCTGTAAATTTCAAGTCATGCACTCACTCGCCTTGGGTCTTAACCAAGTCATGGCTCTGATTTACGTCCTTCGTCTCTATCTCTATATATCTTTTATGATCATATTTTAGATTTTTTCCTAGATGTTAAGTTAATATTAAGAGCAGGAAAACATGAGTCATTTCATTAAAATTTTCAACTTCAGATAATTTATCCTCAATCGTTGACTATATTTTTTTAACGCGAGACTTCACACAGCTCGATGTTTGTCGACAGTCGAGAAGTCCAACAAGCCGATGTGTTGACGTCATAGAGCCATGTAAACCTTTTACCAGTGTGCCTGTTCGCGACAAGCTATGAACGGGCGTGGTATACGATGCTGGTTTAGAAGGCGGAGTATAAGATCGTAGAGGAACATGAGAAGTAGTGGACAGCAAGCTAGTTCGTTATGCCGTCACATAAGGAGTATAGAGCGAAGGTGTATTGCGGTCATATAACCGGTATTCGAGTGGTGCGGCGCACGTAGTCGCTGTTCAGTCGGTCCGATGTTTTGAGAAAGCCACGTTCAGCAATCGTTGGCGATGCTAACAAAACACGATTGCTTTTGCGGTTGACCATTCGTTACAGCCGGTTTAATGCAAAGCGGAATATTGGTTTCTAAGTCAATCGGTCAGGGATTCATAGTCAATAATGTATTTTAAAGTAAACAACTTGTAATAAAAATATTATTAATAGAGTTTATGTTAGCCAACATTTGCAAGTAACGATGAACTGAGGACAGTTCAAAAGATATAAGTCGCACAAGAGCTTGAATAAAAATAAAGTATGTACGAATGTATGTACACTACACGACGCACGTGTCTAATGTGCCTATTTAAACCATCACAGTTGAAAAGTATATAAGATGCGACAGTCTCGGTCGGTGGGTGAACTCGTCAAGGTCATTTCGAGGGAAACCCAGTGAGAGGGTGTTATGTAATACCTTTACATTTGGATTGAGACGTCATCTGTCTCTACTAAAAGTTGTGAACTGACTGAAAAGCAACTTTTATCTATGCGAGATTATACAGAGCTCGTTGACTCATCTCGTTGGAATTGTAAGGTTGCTCGATCGAATCGAATCGAATCTAGTTTAAGCTACATGGGATGGTAATTTTTATCATTATGAATTAAACTTATAAATATCAAGTTTTCCATATTAAAACTAAGAAAACGCTCTTCGTCACAATATTCCGATAATCGTGATGGGCTGTGTAACTTTTGATAAGAGTTATAATAGCTTGTATAATTGCTAAAATTCAAAGATTCCTGCAATTTCACAATTAAAGGGATAGGACAATGACTTGAAGATTGTAGATGTTTTGTTTATGAGACGCGGCGGCGTGTCAGATGGTCAGCACATAAGAGAGGTTCGCTGGGCCTCAGGGGTGGAAAGTCCTGTTTTGCGTGCTCGTTCCGACCAAAGGTGGGGGGGTAAGTTTTTCACGAGGCCCTATATACCGCGACCACCCCGACTCGTACATAAGGTGGGGAGGGCTAGGGTGGTTCGCGCCCGCAAAAGGGGCAAAATACGGCGTACTCTGGGCGCCCGTCTATGTGGGTCAATGTCGGGAAAGCCCGTGTCTACCGGTGACGGAGTATGCACAACCAATCTGATCAACACACGCCTGTGACAAAACACAAGGCGCGACAATCATTTCCGTGTAAGAATGAGCCGCATCTAAGTCCTGAGCGATATGGTTCAAATTCATCAAATTCGCTCACCTATCTCGTCCTACGTTATGTGTGATAAATTACCACGATTCGTTTCAGTTGTGAGAATTAATCAAAATAAATGCGATAAGACATTATGTTATTCATAATATAAGCATTGAATAGTTAGTTATGGTGCGACTTCTCTGTAGGTCAATACTGCACTTACCAACAGCCGGTGACATGGATCGAGATCCGCTGGAGCCGGTGGGGCTAGGTGTTGGCCTCAGGTGAGGCGTGGTGGCGCGCCCCGCGCTGCCGCTGCCGCCAGAGTCATTGCTGTTTTGACCTGTCAGATCCTGAAACAATGAACATGTTTGAATTATCTTGAAAATTTGAATTGCGGTTGCGGAAAATTCGAACCGGGTGTTGCTGTATAATAAGCCTTCCATGTCAACTGTAACGACGAATTGGGTGGAAAAGCAGCGATCACTCGGTAACTTTTATATACTTATATTATTAAGAACTATTAAAAACTACACAACAAATGCATAGATTTTGATGTCGAACTAAACGATTTCATAACATTTAACTTCAATGTTCCATTTTCGTTTGCATTTTTGAAATAATTAATAATAAATTAATATTATTTAATAAATTATAATTTAATAAATTAATATAATAATTGATTAAAAATAATAATAATTTCAATGGGATTAAAATTATTAATGATAAGTTTGATTGTAGTTTGATCCAGCTAATTGATCATCACGAGATTAGTTCGGAACTATGATATCGAAATAAATAAAAATTAGGTATATAATTTTAAAATTATAATTTTAAATTATTAAGTGTTTATAAAAATCTTTTTATGACACTTAAATCAATCTTAAAACTCATTATGCAATTACTACGTAATTTTCATATCTAATCTAATGCAATAGATCAATTTACCTTGACACTGCAACAGCTATAGTTAACACCAACAGAACAATAGAAGCCAAGTGTCAATAGAGCAGATCCACTTATGGTAAAGTACTGTTTTGAACAATATAAAAATGAGTACAAATTAGCCAACGTTCGGAGTACTGAGAGGTATAGGTATAGAATCATTTTCCAGGATAAATTAAAACTTTTTTTATAACAAAAGTTTAGGAAATAGCAGACGGATTTCACCTGATGTAGAGATGCTCAACTCTGCATTGTTATACAATGATCTTGAGTTGCCTCACAGAATAAATTCATTGAAAACGTTCATTGTGAGGAACACAAGGGTTGGCAAGTCTTGATACAATTTTAACCTATCATCTCAATTTCTAGGATGTTTAATTAAACTTCACAACTGAAAAACGAAAACATATGTCCTTCTATTTCAAACAATCCCAACTTGATCGAAAATACTACAAACATTGACGCAGATAATAAAAAAATATAGTGCGGCAAATGATTTGCCATATGGCAAAAACTACACAAACAGTCGTAAAAACAATAAAGATGACTTAAACATAACAAGGGTAAGTTTAAGTACTCCACTCACACCATAAAACGTTAACGATAACACCAGGTACGTACCGTTTCGTTGTCAATATCCACTGATCGTTAATCAAACGCCGCGCCGATCCCTTTCAGTTACGACTACGACAAAATACAGTTACCGCGATTAGAAAGAGTTGCCGAGAGCCAAACTGTCAAACGCACGCGTAACGTAGAGCTTTTCAAAGTTAAAATCGAGTCGGATAATAGAGTTTGTCAGCAATGCGCTGCGTTCACAATGTTCGTTCGAACGGGCTCGTAGAAGCGAGCGGGCGACTTACGACCCCCCGCTGTCGAGGTTAGCTTGCCTGCGAGAGGCTCCGGCGTCGATCAGACGAGTCCGGTTGGCGGGCACGGCGCGGTGCGGGCTGAGGACCGGGGGGAGACCGATAACTGCGGCGATGTTTTTGCCGTGCTCCAGCTCGCTCGCTCGGCGCACCAGGCCGCGTTCTTCATTTCGAACTGAGTCCATTATCTCTAGCTCCGTCCCTTTCGCACCCGTGGCTCGCTTCGTCGCGCCTCGCCGCACCGGCCGCTGTTTTATTGCCAGCCGACGATTTTAACGTGCGCTCGCAACGTCCGCCGGAGCACAAAAGTTTTTATGGAAATTTCATTCCGAATGCGCCTCGCCCGCTATATAGCTCGCTCGGGAACGTCAATATAAAAGCACGATAACGAACGGACGAGTCAATTAATTATTATTGTTGGAACTGTCGAGGCGTGCTGGTCAGCCAGTCAGCTCGCAAGATAGTATTTATAGAACATTAACTTGAAAACAGGGTACGGAATTTTAAAATAATAATAGATGATAGCGCAGGAAGAATCCACGTTACTGGAAGACGTTATCATCAACATATTATGGTTATTGATGTAGATGGTTATAAAATAGAGATAGGTCAAATAAACGATGTATAATGATTGAGAGATGACATCAGAGACAGAATAAGGGAGTTTAAACTGTGATGAGTACTGCTTGTTAGAAGGATTGAAAAAACGCAAAGATAACTTTTCAACTTTGTGAGGATGGGTCAGGAAGATGGATGATGATACATATTAAACCAGGTATTCCATACCTTGCTGCTTTTCATTATTTAAATATGTCATTTTCGGGAGATATTATTGATCTTGTGAATCATCAATCTACATTAGCCGCTTAATATTTAAAAAAACAGTAGACAAACATACCACTTCCAAAACTCTTATAACGTAACTTAAAACAAAAAATATTCACGAACATTACACACTAAGCGCTAGTAAAGAAGTACTGTGGGAACATTTGTTCTCGGTGGTGATCAAACCTACAACCAACAGCATAGAAGGCAAAGCTACTACTGAGCTGCTACGCCTGTCTCTGTATAAAGCCTATTTGGTATCGTAGCTAAGCCATGAATGAACCTTCAGTTTGCGAAAATGCGTCACTATTACCAGAGGCCATCTGGAAATAATCTGGGTATAACCCGCGGAATTTCACCTTTTTCCGAGTCACGTTTTTTGTATGAGGTTGGAAGTCTTCTTGTTTATACTAGTCTCTGCTATTACTTATTTTTACAGACAAACGAAATATGTATGTACACATATATCACTATTTCGTTTAAGTCAAATACTTTTAGTTAGTAAATATCTTGAGCATGACTTGATTTTAGCTCGAAAGCCTCTTGTATCTAGTAAGAATGATACAGCGACACTGTTGACAATGGTAAAGTAAGATTTGCAGGTGATGTATTATTTTTTGGTTTATCACAATAGTCTGGTTCCACTCATTGATTCAACTTTTTAGATCAGTTTGGCCTCTACTAGTTTTGTAAAGATAATTAATTTTATCTTCATGACCACAATCGTCACTCTCTTTGGCCGTTTGTGTTTGTATCATCGAAATTTATAATACTTTTACTTTTCTTCCACCTTCTCATCTAATATACATTTATATACATATCAAAAATTCTATATTTTTTCATTTTTCTATTTACATATATTTCTTCAAATATGATCTATCCTTGCAGATATTATGCTTGTCGTTAGATGGATATCTAATGTTTTTATTAATATTTTTACCGAATAATAAAACACACAATCCAAAACCAATAGGATTTATAACATTTTCATTTACAACTTAAATCTTACTAGCAGTACTAGATATTAAAATAGAATACAACCATATTAGTAAATATGCATTATCGTAATTTAGCAAACAAAGAACTTTAGTCAGCTGTTCTGAAACGATTAGATAGTGAGCTTTATCAGTTGCCCTATCGCCGCAACTCGGCACGGATCACCGAGATCGGTTGGAATTGACCGAGTGCACTTGGCCCAAATCCCGACGCAAATAAACACAAAATCTCGCCTGTTCGTGTGCGTCTACACTACACAATGGGTATGTGGAGGCTGCCAGCGACGACGCATAAATAGAGGCTATGCCATTGAAACCGCACGTTATTTATCATAGCGTAGTAGTTACTCCGACGACTGCACATGTATGAGTAGGCTTGTAGCTGCAATAGAAGCAACGTTGACGATCTTTCTTGATTATGTTAATAATGTTATAGAAAGTATGGTAGGTGGGTATGGTGCGGAAATAGATGGGTCAAATATACGATGAATCGCGTGAAAGATGACAGGTTATGGCAAACAAGTAGTAAGTAAATACTGTCACTATGTTAGGGGAAAATGGAAAGAAAGCTGTATGTTCTCGCATAAAGGATAGAGGCAGAACGTTATGATGACTTTGATGAGGTATCAACAATTATCTGTTAAAGAAAAGCGAACGAATCAAGCCGAAGAACACATGGGTATTTAACTATCGAACAGCGCAGACAGAGCGTTGTTGTCGAAGTAATATGTCGGTAGCAAGACCTAAGCTACCTACGATCTGTTACAAAACGGTCATTGCATATGAAATAAGCAAAGATTAATCGGCGTAAATGCGTTCCAAGATCATTCGAGAGTTCATCGACCGGCGTGCGAAAATGTTGTCGTAAATAAATAATTCACAAGGCTAGTGTTCTCGGTTCGGCACACGTGGTGCCGGGCACGTGTAGTAGGTACGTAAACATTTACATTACATAACCGGCTCGTCATCGACGACGGCCGTGCGTTATTGAGAGCGAAGTGCTTGGCGAGTACTACTAACATTATATTAATGCGCGCGTCTAACTTCATTAACTATGTGGTTGCGATCCAGTCCGACGCCACCATCCGAGTCTACCAACAGTCATGAGAACTCATTGTTTGTTATGGTGGGTTCTCTGATCAGTCATATAAATGTTCATAACTGTTTTCAGTCCGAATTTCAGTGCGATGAATTCTCTTGGTTACAAAAACCAATGAGATCAAAAATACTATCCACGAAAGAGAACGAAATTCTTAGGAATTTGATTAGTCGGTGCGGCGGCGCTGTGAAGGACGAGCAAATGAAAGGTAAACATAGGGGGTGCCCGGGCATACTACTTGAGATGAGACTGGGTTAAATTATACAACTAGCCTGTGTATCCTACCACGTGCATAAGGGACCAAAGGTCGCTAACCCGCACCCACCCTAACCACCTCATCCCTCTAATCTTTTAAACGTATCTAGATCTTTGTTGCGTAAATAAAGGAGAATGGGCACTTTTGTATGGAGCGTGGGCCACGAAAAAAATTATGTCCCTCAGGGTTGCCACATAATACGTTTGAAAGAGCTTCAAAAGGCCTACGTTTCCCTATATTTACGAAAAAAATCCGTCCTGTGGAAATTGAGATATATTGAAAAAACTGTTTTTTACTTAATATTGAATTGCCACGAATTCTGACAGTCCTCACAAATGACTAAGGTGTCGTTTGAAAGGACATTTAAAGGACTTCATTTGGTTCTAGAAGTGTCAAAAAATCCAACCTGTGGAAATACGAGTTATTCCTGATAAACATGATTTTTTAATAAAACTGACGTTTGGCTCACATTCAGCATTACCACAAATATGGCCGATACGGCATTTAAAAGAGCGTATGAAGGACATTTTTTTAAGGTATGTCAATCAAAAATCCATCCTGTGAAAATAAAGTTATAGTGGAAACACTTTTGAGTTTATACTATACGATTTTGCTTGGTTCTCTGAAACCCCACATCAATTAAATGTAATACGTTTGAAAGACCATTTACAGGGTATCATTTGGTTCTAGAACTGTCAAAAAATCCAACCTGTGGAAATAGAGTTATTCCTTAAAAACATGATTTTTTTATAAAACTGACGTTTGGCTCACATCCAGCGCTACCACAAATATGGCCGATACGGCATTTAAAAGAGCGTATGAAGGACATATGTTTAAGGCATGTCAATCAAAAATCCATCCTATGAAAATAAAGTTATAGTGGAAACACTTTTGAATTAATACTATTCGATTTTGCTTTGTTCTCTGAAACCTCACATCAATTAAATATAATACGTTTGAAAGAGCATTAACAGGACATCATTTGGTTCTAGAAGTGTCAAAAAATCCAACCTGTGGAAATAGAGTTATTCCTGATAAACATGTATTTTTTTTATAAAACTGACGTTTGGCTCACATCCAGCGTTACCACAAATATGGCCGATACGGCATTTGAAAGAGCATATAAAGCAATTAATATTTTATTGTTACAAAAATAAAAAATACATCTTATAAATATAATAATAATAATAAAATAATATTTATTTGTTTCAGACCTTAGTCCATATTTGTTTGTATCATAAGAGCTTACTGACTAATGGTTGTTATTGATAGTGATATTTCTTTATTTACAATCTGGTGTGCTGCTCCATCCAATAATTAAGAATCGAGCAGTCCCATCTGTTTGACAATGCGCTCACGATGATGTTCCCGTTATGACCTATGCTTCTGAAACGTGGACACAGACACGTTTCAGAAACACACACAGTGGGGTTGGTCCACAAGCTGAAAGTCGCTCAGCGCGCTATGGAGAGAGCTATGCTCGGAATTTCTTTGCGTGACAGAATCCGCAACGAAGTTTTTCGTCAGAAAACCAAAGTGTTCGACATAGCTCAAAGAATTAGCAAGCTGAAGTGGCAGTGGGCCGGCCATGTTTGCCGAAGAACCGACAACCGTTGGACCAAACGGATACTGTAGTGGAGACCGCGTTTAGGCAAGCGTAGTGTAGGACGCCCTCCGGCGAGATGGACGATCTGCGTAGTGTAGCTGGCAAACACTGGATGAGAAGAGCCGAAGACTGGGCTCAGTGGCGCGTCTTGGGAGAGACCTATGTCCAGCGGTGGACTGAAATAGCTTGATGATGATGATGCTGTTCGGGCTGCCACGAATCCGTAATGATGCGCATCTCTTGTGCATGATGGCATGAAAGCCGTCGACTCTACTTTCAGCAAACATGCCAGATGCGCTGCAGAAACATGGCAGCCTCATCAACACCCTGAACGCATTATTATACTGAACCCGTAGAGCGCTGTATGCCTTTCGAGTGTACCTGCTCCAGAGGCTGCAGGTGTAGAAGGACTGACAATACGCTCTATAGAGGGTTATTTTTACCTGTGGACTGGTCGCTGCAAACCTCCGGGCCAACATGCTAACTCTGCGTTCTCTCTCCAAGTCTAGAAGTCATAAAGTTATAGTTGAAACACTTTTGACTTTATGCTGTACATGTAAAGAAAAATCTGGAAGAGTGACTTTATTTTCTAAAATTCTCTAATAGATTTTAACAAACCTGATATGGCGCAACACGTGTCCTGATATTTGCGACGCTACGCGGCAATTATTAATAAGTTCTTTAGATAGAGTATATCTTCGCTGTAAATAGACTGACCTACAGCAAAGCAGACACACTTCACCTGGAGATGGGCGAAACATTTCGATAAAATGTAAAAAGCGGTATAAAATTGTCAAAAGTGTTTCAACTATAACTTTATTTTTATAGGATGGATTTTTGATTTTTGTAACAATAAAAAAATTAATTGTTTTATATGCTCTTTCAAATGCCGTATCGGCCATATTTATGGTAACGCTGGATGTGAGCCATACGTCAGTTTTATAAAAAAAATACATGTTTATCAGGAATAACTCTATTTCCACAGGTTGGATTTTTTGACAGTTCTAGAACCAAATGATGCCCTGTTAATGCTCTTTCAAACGTATTATATCTAATTGATGTGGGGTTTCAGAGAACCAAGCAAAATCGAATAGTATAAATTCAAAAGTGTTTCCACTATAACTTTATTTTCACAGGATGGATTTTTGATTGACATACCTTAAAAAAATGTCCTTCATACGCTCTTTTAAATGCCGTATCGGCCATATTTGTGGTAATGCTGAATGTGAGCCAAACGTCAGTTTTATAAAAAATCATGTTTATCAGGAATAACTCTGTTTCCACAGGTTGGATTTTTTGACACTTCTAGAACCAAATGAAGTCCTTTAAATGTCCTTTCAAACGACACCTTAGTCATTTGTGAGGACTGTCAGAATTCGTGGCAATTCAATATTAAGTAAAAAACAGTTTTTTCAATATATCTCAATTTCCACAGGACGGATTTTTTTCGTAAATATAGTGAAACGTAGGCTTTTTGAAGCTCTTTCAAACGTATTATGTGGCAACCCTGAGGGGCGTCTTTTAAAGTCGTGGCCCAAAATGCCCATTCTCCTTTGTTTTATCTATTATTGTTTATTTTGTTATATTTACCTAAGACAAATAAAGCAACCTTTACACAAACTAAGAGATACTTATATTTTATAATAATTGGGTAAGTAATAACCATACTGTTTATATGCAATATTTCGAGCTCCGAAGTTATAAAGATGTTCAAATTAGCACCTGTACAATAATTTTAGTTGCTGACCTAACGTCGTTGTAATAAAGTTGTGATTGGAATGAGGTTCTCTATTGCGGCTGCGCGGGCCTAAAGACGCAGTTTTTGCATGATTTCTTACTCAATATTTGATTAATTAAACAGACAACATTTCCAATAACAACATCCTTGCTTGCTACAACTAGACCACATGTACCTATAATCTTAACAGAATTAGTAAGAAAATGATTTCATATCGAATCGAAGTTATCAGGAAAATATTAGTCCAGTCAAATTACGAAATAAATAAACATGAGCTAACACAGTTTGGGGATTTTGAGGATCGATAAGGGGGTGCATTCTGAGCATAAATTCCAATTTGAGGGGTTGTACTGAGGTCAGCTCAAGGTCATTTCGATGGAAACGCGTTTCATTCGATATCTCGAGAATGGTTGGTGTTAGGCGAGAAATTGTTGAGACCTTTTCTTTTCCAAACAAAATTTACAAACTTTTTTATTTGAAACTTTTTTTTATAACATTAATATTTTCCAACTTATTACTCCCGCAAGGCAAAAATTTTACTTTTTTTCCATTTTTCATCGTTTTCTCCCCAACCATTCAATTTTATTAAATTTTACCGATCATCGAAGTGTAGATCTTTTAATTATGAACAGTTTTGTTCTTAAATTTTTTTCCGTAATGCCAATACCTTCGGAGTTATATATTACTTTACCGAGCGTAAACCGAGTTTTATAACCTATTTTTCTATCAATAAATGTGTGAATCAGTTTTAATTGTTAATTTACTTCTTACCCAAATTAACCCAAAAATTTACCCAAATTAAATACCTAATTTTTAAATAGTTTAATCGATTGACCTTTTTATTTTGCGACAGTGGCGCGGATTTCGCTCGGTACAGTGATCTATAACTCCGAAGGTATTGGCATTACGGAAAAAAGTTTAAAAACAAAATTGTTCATAATTAAAAGATCTACACTTCGATGATCGGTAAAATTTAATAAAATTGAATGGTTGGGGAGAAAACGATGAAAAATGGAAAAAAAGTAAAATTTTTGCCTTGCGTGAGTAATAAGTTGGAAAATATTAATGTTATAAAAAAAAGTTTCAAATAAAAAAGTTTGTAAATTTTGTTTGGAAAAGAAAAGGTCTCAACAATTTCTCGCCTAACACCAACCATTCTCGAGATATCGAATGAAACGCGTTTCCATCGAAATGACCTTGAGCTGACCTCAGTACAACCCCTCAAATTGGAATTTAGGCTCAGAATGCACCCCCCTATCGATCCTAAAAATCTTCAAACTGTGTTAGCTCATGTTTATTTAACCCGTTTTTAGCCATAATTTGACTGGACTATATAAATAGGTATGTAATAGGTAATATGAGGAAATAAATACTCTAAAAGCTTTGGAATTAAGTGACATTTCAGACAGAAAATATAGGAATGATGAATGAGACACGGATAAGCGTGAAAAAAGTTGGTTATCTAGAGGTCGTGACGGGTGGCTGTGTGGGTGAGTGTATTTGTGTAAAATAGATGGTTCCGCAACGAAGGCAAGTGGTACACACTTTATTGAATGTCTTTATAGACCACCTGTTACTCGGGTCGGTGTCGACGAAACAGCTGATCGAGCTCGAGCAAATTATTATTATTGTTGTCGGATGTCGGCTCTGGCTTATTTATTTGTGACGAAGGGGGTCGAGGGGGTAGGGTGGATAAAGCGCCGCCGAAGCTTCAACTTTACCAAATAACTTCTTTACTATTGTTAGATTTGTTTTATTAAGTGTTGGCAAAACTTAATAAACTAATCAAAAAATTAACTTATTTATATCCTTAGGCTCTTATCTAATGGCAACCAGCATTACGTACCTAGTTCACAAAACATACACGGCGCTGTCCGAAACATCCATTTATTTATTTACAATTAGAACGGTTTGCCACACCAATTCAATAACTACGTAATATAACGGCAAAATATAATAACACCTTCAAACTATAATAATAAGGCCAGTATTCACAAATGGAACGTTTTAACAAATTTTTCGTCTAGGATTAGATACCGGTACCAAAAATAGTATTCCGTTGAGGTAAATAGCGGTAAGTACCGGTAAGTTCGCATATTTTTAATTTGATTCTTGTTCCTACGCATCGATATTCAGGATCCAGGACCGGTATTTCATTTCGATTCTAGTTGCGTTACCGGCTTGACCATTCCCGGCGAGACGACGCTTCTAAGAACCGATTTCGGAGAATAAGAGACCGTATCTAAAAATCATTGCGTAAAATCCTTATCAAAGTGTAACATATCAATCAATGAATTGATAATGACGATACAAAAAACCACGAGGGAACAATGTGAATGTCCAATTAAACGAAGCTCGAACACGTCATCGAAAGGTGTTTCCCAAAGAACGCACACACACATGGACGATCAGCTGACTGCTCCGATTTTAACCCACACCACTGAGCCGACTGTTAGAGAACATAAATAATGACGGCCCACCTACCTAGCTATACGTAACACATATCGTATAATTTGTATGAACCGCCGACAGAAGAGGAATGCGCGATATACGCCGTTTTCTCCGACATTATAGTTTTTATGACACAAAGAATAAAATCGACGATTGATCCGTATGACGAGAGGCTGTTAGGACATTATTCAATTGAACACGTTGCGCGTGAGATCGCATTAAATCAAGAAGATATTATACAATCAGTTACTCAAGTAATCTCTATAAACGTAATACATTATCATTCAATGGAGAAAAGTGTTGATAACAATAAAAGTTTGTTTTTAATTGTAAACAATTATTATCTATTTTGATGCAGGGATTAGTGGAAGGAGTGGAGAGCCCTTTGCCCAGCAGTATGACGAGATAGGTTAAATTAAATCGCAAAAAACAGTATATTGTACGTACACTATTACTATACATGATGGCAGTAATGCTGGCCACACACCATCCTTCCTATCGTCCAATCGGCATGACGCTACTGATTGGATCAGTTAGAATTGACCGTGTGTGGGAGTGGATTGGCATGACAGTTAGAATGGATAGCAATTGGCAGTTCAATTCTTTTGGCTTGATCACATCGATTGGATACTGCCGATTGGACCGTGTGTGGCTGTGGGCGATTGGCAGTTCAGTTCGTAAGAAGGGCTTTGAAATTGAAAAAAGTAAAAATGCAGATCGACTAAACAAGGGGGGTTAGTACCAGAAAAATCCGAAATCCCCCCTTTTCGTCCCCCCTATTTGGGTAATCGCTTCCAACTTTTTTTCCAGCAGTCCGATTGAGCTCAAATTAAAAAGCTTTGTTATTTGTGCAATTTTCTATCCGAATCCGTCGAAAAATTTTTCAAAATCCGACATGAATCACGCTGTCAAAAGCAAAAAGCCATAATCGTCGTCAAGCCTGCAGTGTCATGCCGATTGGACGATAGATTGGACGATAGATTGGATCGTGTGTGGTGTATATGGACGTACTGCAGATTGGATCCAGCCTGCAGTGTCATGCCGATTGGACGATAGGAAGGATCGTCTGTGGCCACTATAAGGCTAACTGAACTGAATAGATTTTTTTTTTGTGATTGAAATGAATGCCATATTTTAAGAATTGGTGGAGTTGCAAGAATTCCTACATACCTGTAAAACATACATTACAAAAATAACTGGCAAAGTAATTGTCGGACTCGCGCATGAACGAGTTCGTATCAAAAAATCACGGTTTTGTATGAGTTATAAATATTCATTTTAATGTTTTTTGTATTTGTTGTTACAACACCAACAGAGATACATAATCTGTGATAATTCCATCTCTCTATCACGGTTCTTGACATACAACCTGGTGGCAGACGGACAGATAGAGAAGCAGACAGACAGACGGACAGCGGGGTATCCGTAATAGGGTCCAGTTTTACGAAACAAGACGTGAACAAAGCCGTGGGAGGATACTAGGCAAAATATATATCATCAAATTAAAACTTACAAGTTTAGATGCTAGTTCCTTAAGAACGTTGCAAATACTGGTATGATTTCGAAGAAACTTGGTAGGTATGGTACAACATCAAATAGGTTTTATATCTCTATTGAATACAAAGTAAATTATTATTTTAGGTTTGTTCTTTTTTCTACATGTTCAACATTTTTATACATTGCGCTTGTAGATCGATATCAAAAAGCGATTAAAGCAGAACCTCCTGGTATGAATTATTAAAACTTTTATAACCAGACAAAGATCAGCTTTACTAAAAGCTAAAAAATATCTTTCTTATGGTATTCATACTTCCAATAAATTACATATAAGTAAGGGAATAGTTAATCCCTGCATCAGTATATGCAATTACATTCACTGTTGCTAATTAAGTCTAAAATGATTAAGCAAATTAATTAAAAACAAAGTTCGCATATCATTTGATTTAAAGGATAATACCATAGTAGATAGTGCTTTACTAGTATAAGCTGACATCGCAGCGGTCGGTGGTCATATGATAATAAAAACAAACATCTAGCTGCTCCGCCACAAAATAGAATCAAGTATTGAGCCAAACGCACACAGGCACCCAAAGGCGGTCGGATGTCACGCAAACACGGGCAAGTTGCTCGTCGTCACACCCACACACACATCTGCAAAAGATAAGCATCGTTCCATTTTACATTGAGTCATGCGGTCGTCGCGATACTTACTGTATTCGCAGGCAGCCTTATGATGACAGTCGTCTTGAACCTTTTTCGTCGGCGCCGCACCGCCGAAACACAAACTAGGACGAGTTTCGAACGGGCACTTCTCTCTCACACACACACTCACACACTCGCAAGACAATGTCAGAAAGGTTTCGAATGTGAAAATTCGAAGGGGGAAGAAAATGAGGAGCGATTCACCGCTACCGGTAACAAGGGAATAGCCGAAGAAGGTGAGCGATGTGATGGAAACGACCAGAAAGCTGGGGGACACGCGAGAAATATTATACGTTCGATTGCGCTAGCAGTGTGCGCGTTTCAGTTGGCGCACGGCGACTGGCGCAGGCAAGGCGTGTGGTGCGGCGAAGCGGGCGGGCGAGCGATTTCACCGGGCTGATATTGCGACGGCAGGCAAGCCGCTCGCTCCGAACAACTTCGACCCAAATGTATAGCTATCTATGAACAGGCGAGCAGCGGCGAGGGCACGCCAGCAAACGAGGGTTCGCTTCGAGATTCACGCATGCATACAGTACAGCATATAATAACTATCCAGTCTGATAGTCCTTGCCTTTCTATCATGCAAAACAATACAAATACCATTACCAAATATTATTGATTACAATAGAAGAATTTACCAAAACGCGTCAATATAGAATTATGATCAGTACCTTTGAGAGTACATTGGAACTCATTTAGACACCTATCAAACTGTTATTGAATCAGGTAATATTGATCGGAATTGCGAACTAATAGTGATGTAGATACTCATAAATATATTACAATACTGTGGCCTATCGGGAATACAGGTCAACGCATATGCGCAGTGTGTCCGTCCATCCATCCAACAGTTCATAATTTTTAGCGAGTTGAGATTAAAAGCATATCCAGAATAAATTGCATTTCAACGATATGGTCATGTTGATTATACACTAGGTTATCATTCTGAAGACTTTGTTGTGGATAAGATGTGGTTGTTTTCTTAAGTCAACATAGGCGGAATTGAAAGGATTCAATACAAAATTTATACTTGAAATAAAATGACCCTAATGAAAGCGTAATTCACAACGAAAGTCGAAGAAATTCACAACGAAAATACGGCAGTCGATAAATAAACAGTTAAAGGATTCCTTAAGTGAAATGGTTTATTAAGATTCTTCAAATTAGGCAACGTTAATAATGCACGGAGAAATATTTTATAATCGTGAGTTATTCCCGCGAGTCGAGCGAGACGCAGGAAAATATGCAGAGAGGGTGAGCCGGAGCCGGCACCACGCTGTTGGATTTATCGTTAATTTCGATACAGGAACCTGTTCTGTAAGTAGTGAGCAAGAGTGAATTCCAAGCTACAAAGGCAGTTTGCTCCGCAAAATAAAAGATATAATATGTTTTAGTAGGTTAGCGAGCTTGTTTACGATCGGATTCCGCAAGACCGATTATGCCGCCATTAGTTACATAAGTCGCTCGGACCGCACTGTAATTAGACAATTTGTCTTAGTGCTGATAGTGACACAGACCTAGCAAGTGGAACATAGTGGTATAGAGTGAATTATTAATACTGCTGTACTCACGTTGATTTGATACAAGGCCGTAGAAATGCTCTGATTTTGAAGAGAAATACTATTTAGTTAAAATCTTAGCTACAAACAAAAACGACAAAGTTCATTTGTATGAAAGGAAACAGTCTGGCTGCTAGAAAGCTTCTGTTATTGGACGAGTGGCGCCATCTGTGTTATAGAGTGTGCAGCGTCGACCGGATGCCCAACCAGTTTCGTAGTGACACCGAACACCTGCGAGCAGCACAGAGCGCTGCCACCATTCTACTAACTTTGTATCATCAAAGAATATTACATTGGATTGGAGTAATATTCAAACAGAGTACATTTTGATTATTAATAAACAACTTAAGAGTTTATAAAGAAACTAACAGGAGATAGTGGTGTGTTGTGATTGTGAACGAAGGACAACAAAAGAAAATTATACTTGAATAGCTTTACCATACAATGCAGGTAGCACCGGCTGATTATATGATTGTTTGCGGCTGTATGCATGCATGTTGATACGTGGTTTTGCGATTCCTTTGTGTCCTTGTTGGACGAAACAATACACAGCAGTTATGTAACGTTAAGACGCGTCAATGGCATCTCGACCCTGCCTCTGCTCTCGTCACTGACCCACATTACTCACTCGTTCCACGCAATAACAATAACGATAATTTATTACATAATTTGCAACTCCGAACAATTACGGTAATACTTTCATGCGAATTGATCCGGATTTGTATGCGTGAGGTTTCAATTAAATTATGAGTAGATACATCTAAATCATAAGTATATTTGCAACCATCCCGGAAATTATTACAGAACAGGTTCCTGTATCGAAATTAACGATAAATCTCACAGCGTGGTGCCGGCTCCGGCTGACCCTCTCTGCATATTTTTTGGTCTCTTGCAAGTCTTCTCCACTATTTGAGATCTGAAACGAACTGTTTGCCTCTACATTTTACGTTAGCAGATGACCTACCCAGGTAGTGTCCATAGTTTATACGATCAGTGATAAGTTCATGGTTAGAGTAACATAAAAGATGAAGATTAGCAGCTACCTTTTAAAAACGGCGAGGCTTACTTTAGGATACGTCAGGTTTACGTCACGGATATTATTTATAGAGTCGGCAAGTGTCGAAATTCTGAATGAACTTTTCTTTCCGTGACGAGAGAAGTGGGCGTGTGTGCGTGTCCCGGTGTCGATGTAGGCCACTGCCAAGGTCGAATGTTTAATATAAAGTCTGGCGCCGGGACATTAAAATGGTTGGGCCCTCCCCGGACCCCCTTTATCCCGGGCCGGCGGTCGCAATCGTTGCACTCGTTATTTATTATCTGAAGGCATCCCCCGCTCACGAACGCCTCCAGTCTTCGTCATACATATACAAGGTATACAGTTACGGGTTCGACAATCGAGTACTATGAAAGGCACTCAATTCGTGTCAGCTGACGCTTTATCGCTGTCCTGACTCTGACCCATTGCATTGAGTATCGTGACTACGGATTAGCAACTACGTATCAATACATACTGCATATAAATTAATGCGTGTGCAGCCGGAAAGTCTATAACTAAACGAAAATATTTTGCATATTTTACGTCAGAGAGTCAGACGTAGGCGCGGTGTCACCGTGGTTGAACTCTTTGAATTAATTCGTCAACAGCGAAGGTCACTTTGTAACAAATACTACTTAACTTACGATGCAGAGATCATGAATGAATGATAACTAAAATACCTACGTAATGTATATAAATATAAACATGAGATCCACATAGACATTACGTTAACCCACAGTTCATAATTATTAAATCGTCTGGTAACTGCCGGGGATACCCCTTTGGAAAGAAGCCAACAGGAAGAGAGCATCTTTAAATAAATTCTGAATAATAATGTGGAAGCAACGTAGATCGAGGTCGATTCAAAATCTGTCTTTATCACGGTCGTTACTTGCAGGAGTTGTGGGTTTTGTGGAATAAACTTTGCCTATGTTGTTATGTAGAACTGACTGAGAAATCCCGATAAAAGTCCTTCGATACGAAACTTTAGGGAATGTGAGCGTGTGTTCAGCATGGAGTGAGGCTAGGTATGCATGCGTCATTTAGAGTCTTGGTCACGAATCGACTACAGACAGACGTGCACGCCCATCGCAATCAGATGACATCATTCTATGGCCACATATTCCAATGCATTGGACGAGCACTATTGATGCAACACTGTTGCATTAGGACCTAGTCGAATGAAAGTCAATACTTCACTTATCATATTATGTTGTTTGTAAAGCGTTCCTTAATGCCCTGTCCTTATTCTATTCAATTAAAAACTCTAATAAGATCTAAAAAAATTGCCCCTAATCAAGTTCCAACAACTGATTTTATTTGTTGACACTTGAAATATATTAAGTAAAGTTTCTAATCTGGATATTGTTATCCTCAAAAATCAATAAATAAACAAACGTGTCTCGAACGAAGTCGAGGGCAAAAGTTAATAATGATATTATATGTCTAAAGAAATAGTATCAAGTTAAATAATTTTGAGAAGCATGCCCCTAAGAATATTAAGTGGTGTTCTATAAAACCTTTTATATGAATGTTTGGGTTTGACAGGTCGCAAAACGTCACAAAGCATTCAGTGATTGATGGTTGCGGTGACATTCGTTGCGTCATAGACACCGAGGGTCGCGGGGTCAATGTCGTCACGATTACAATAACCCACGGTGGGTACTAGGAAGGATGTAATAATAATTTCATCCCAGCTGAGGTTTGTTTACTTTTTGTTAGACAGTTGTGCACAGTTTGCTCTATATAGCTTCGGAATCTTATTACACGTTTACAATTTATTTTTGGCATTGGGAGCCGCTAGCGTGCAAGTTGTGATTGGGCTTTTAAGCTATGAGAAACTTTTTCCAAATGCCTGTTTTTACTGAACTTTATTGTTAAGTTTCTCCTTTGTTGCAAGCTAATCAAAGAAACTTTGTAAAAGGATTTTATAATACGTTTTCATTTGCATACCAGAATGTATATAATAGAGAAAAAACATTTGAAGGATCTTCTTCGATACCTCGTATGTTTTTGTACCCTGACGTCATCCCATTAAACATTTTTTTTTTTTTTTTTTTTTTTTTTTATGCTAAAATGGGTGTGCTCTTGACCTCGAAACTCACACGAGTGCAAGGATGAGGTCTACGATGGAGCGAGCCCACCCAGAAGGTGCCTATTAACTCTTTTTTTGAAAACAGCGGGGTCGTAGTTAAGTGGAAATACAGACGCTGGAAGCTGATTCCAAATTTTTGCAGTGCGCATAATAAAAGAACTTTGAAAGCGCTTAGTTCTAATAAGTGGAATATCAACCAAGTGAGGATGATAGTCAGCTGTGCGTCTGAAGTCCCTGTAAAAGAACGGTGAAGGCGGAATAAGGTCGTGAAGCTCCTGGGCACACTCACCGTGGTACAGTTTGTAGAAGACCGACAAACTCGCTACCTCACGACGATGGCTCAGACTGTCGAGTCTTGCTTTGGCAAGAAAGTCTTCCCCTATGAGCCTCTTGGCTCTGCGCTCCACCGAGTCAAGTGCAGCAAGTTGATACTTAGCTGATCCATCCCAAAGGTGGCTGCAATACTCCATACAGGATCGAACTTGAGCTTTATACAAAGTCAAAAGTTGACCAGGCGTGAAATATCGCTTGACCTTCATTAGGATGCCCAGCTTTTTGGCCGCAGTTTGTGCTTTAGACTCGATGGAGGTGCCAAAGTTGAGGCTAGCCGTCAACTCTATGCCAAGAAGGGTGAGGTGGTCGGTTACTTCAACCGATAAACCTTGGAAGGTGGGTGCCAGGTCAAATCGACGCTTTTTCGCCGAAAAAAGACATGCCTGAGTTTTGTTGGCATTGAAACAGACTCTATTAGCGTCACCCCATTGGGAAACGAGACTAAGAGTCTGATCCGTCCGCTCAACCATGGCCTCTCTTAGGGAACATACCTCCAGATTGGTGGATCGTGCGCTAGATATATATCTCTCAGTGACAGTACTGTCATCTGCATACCCAAAAATGCCCAGCTGAAGCAGGTCATTAATGTGTAGCAGGAATAGAGTCGCAGAGAGAACAGACCCTTGAGGAACACCGGCGTTGATGGCAATATAGTCCGAGGAGCAGCCATCAACTACCACTCTGATGGATCGTTCGCTCAAGAAGTCGGATATCCAGGCACAAAGTTCAGGAGGTAAACCGTACGCAGGAAGCTTATTTAGCAGGCTTGCGTGCCAAACCCGGTCAAAAGCCTTTGAGACGTCAAGAGAAACAGCGATTGCCTCTCCATGTTTCTCAATGGCTTCACCCCACAGATGCGTGACGTACACAAGAAGATCGCCAGTGGACCGACCTCGGCGGAAACCGTATTGATGGTCACTAAGCAGGTCATTAGCTTCAAGGTACGTCAGCAACTTGTTATTAAGTACTCTCTCCATAACCTTGCTGATTATGGAGGTGATGGAGATGGGTCGGTAGTTGGCCGGGTCGGCTCGACTTCCCTTCTTGGGAACTGGCTGCACGTTGGCAATCTTCCAGGACTTTGGTACGGTCTTTTTTTCCAAGGAGAGGCGAAACAGGCATGTCAGCACAGAAGACAACTCAGGAGCACAGCGTTTAAGCACTCGCGCCGGAATACCGTCAGGACCACTGGCTTTATTCACGTCTAGACCAAAAAGTGCTCTACGTACTTCTTTGGCATGTATGCTCAACGACTGCATTGAGGTGCCACAATGAGGGATGGTTGGAGGTTGGGTAGAGCAGGAGTCCAAACGGGAATTGCTCGCAAATAGATCGGCAAATAGATTTGCTTTTTCTATTGCGGTGTGGGCCAGAGATCCGTCCGGCTTCAGAAGCTGAGGTAGTGTGGAACGACAGAAGTTACCTTCGACCGATTTTGCCAGAGACCAGAACTGCTTACTTCCTGGAGGGTGTGTTAAACATTAAGCAAAGCTTGACATAATATTCCAAGTTGGAAACTTCATTAAATAACACTGGCACAATATGAAAGTTCGCAGTAGCATAAACTGCCGTCATAAGTTCTGAAGTTTGTTATAGGTACCTGCCTACATCCGAAACATAATATATTTATGACGCTCTGTAAGACGAATGCTCGTCTTTGCCAGGTCTATGGAATGAAATACATACGTTAAGCGAATACAAAAGTTATACGTAAAAGTCTAATGTTGATTCGATACCGTACAACAGTGTAGATTCGTAAGTTTGGTGGCCTCTACGCCAGTAAGTTCTGCGCCTAATCGTACGTATTGTCGAATATGCTCGTTATACGTTTACGAGCACCCAGCCACCACGGTGGCATATGGTAGTCAGCCTTCGACTCCGCCTCGCCCGGTTCGGTGCGATAAAACGACACGGTTACTTTTACGGCCAACATCTACAACATACATCCGCATATTCAAACGTAACAACGATCCGGTAAAGGTCTACGATACGAGGCGAAGTGCATTTATTCACGTATTCTATTTAAGTACAGAACAAAATGTAGCTGAGCTGCGAGTTGCGACGTACGTTTGTATAGCTCGAGAAGGAGAACGGTAAAGTGTTATTTTCATTGACTGTTTGCACGAGTACATTTTTTATCGACCTTTGTTCATGTCTATAGCAGTTTTCCGTATTTCAGTAGCCTGTAAATAAAAAGTATGACTGTAAAAAGTACAAAGTAAAAAAAACTTGTTTTATATTGTAGAATGTTGTCGTACTGCTATGGAAGATTTAAGATCTGTTGATAAGTAGAATTTCATGCTACAAAACATTGTAGTAGTGAATGAGAGTACAGTTGAAAACGCAAATTGGTAACCCAGACACAAAATAGACAAAGTAACGACATTGGAGCAACAGGCCGATATCACGCAACGAATCGTGGAGAAACCAAGTTTATTGACTTGCACATATCCCAACACGGTTAACTGTACCACCATATCGACCTTTGCAATATTAGGCAAACCAATCGCACAGAGGAACAATATCTGGTTGTACAGGGCACGATGGTATATGTATCGTATATAAATACAGAATTATGAAGAAACCATCACTTTGAATAATGATTATAACTGATAAATATTTGATGTGCCTGAAGATATATGTATATTTGGTTATGGAAGCACTGCGCCGAGCCCGGGGTCCAGTTTACTACCTCGTTACCGGCGCATTTTTACAACCAACGCGATTAAACTGCCAGACTCAGGGACGCATAATAGGGTAACATTTTACTACATACCCATAACAGAAAATCTGCCCGAACATTACTGCAGTATTAACTACTATTAACTACCCTTTTATGTTAAAGTAAACTTATTAATGATACACTAGCATAAATTCACATGTGAAATGTGTTACGACTATCAATATGCAGAAGATTAATCATTTTGGTGCGTTCGCAATAGTGTTTGACAGTACGAAATGGGCACGAACCAAATTGGAATACATAATACAAAATTGAAACAACATGGAAAGGCTTTATCTGTTTTGTGAGTCGTATAAATTATTAAAATGCAACAAAACGAATGGGCGACCACATTTTGCTCGCGAGCGGCCTCGCGGCGCATTATCGAAATCGGACCGCAATAATTACATTCGATCCGAATGCGGCCGCTCCATCTATCCAAACAGCTAAATAAAATATACGTGCGTCCACGATAAAATTTTATCAATTAAAATGTATATTATTCGTACGAATGAAAATAGCGAACATTCAATTAATTATGAAACTCAATAACATGTTTCAATCAGATTTTTAATCAAATAAAACGGAAAATTTTGCAATCGAATATTGGTAGAGTTACTATAGAAATTAATGTATAATGGAATATTTGGGAGCAGTTGATCAGTATCATTGTCCAGAGAGCACATCAGTATTGTATTTACTATAGTATATTTATCCAAATTGACTCTAGACTATTAAGTGATTGTTTTCCGTGTGCTGGAAAAGCAGCTAAGAAAGAATATCTGAGAAGATATTCGTTCTGTAGCTCTACCATGAGTTTTTACTATACTATATACACTATACTCGCTAGCGTCTGTAGTTAAAAAAATGTATGAAGATTTGTACAGCGCCTCTAGCGTAGTTAAGTCAGGCGATTTTACTGTGACAACTCATGGTAGAGGTACTGATGCATTTCCAACGGCAAAATTTTGATTGACAGTATTTACTTTTTTAAAGCAATCCCAATACGGATAAACATCGACATTTTATAAGAAACTGGAATTACACTTTTCAAAATGGATTGACCAAACTGGTGCTCAGATGAGTACATAAGCAGATTTTTTAGTTTAAATCTTGATCATAGAACACATAAAATATCAAATAGCAATGCAGTATATATTACCAAATGTAAAACGTATAATTTGGAAATTTTCAGAGCTTTTCGTAATTAAATGATGATTCCTTTAATGTCATTCAACGATAGATGATAGCATGGATAAATCAAGGACCATTTTCATATGAACATTTCTTCACTGCACGTTCAAAGAACGGATGACAAAAACAACTGCGAGCGTCATGAATTTTGGTGCTCGGGTTGCGTCGGATTATGTAGCACCCTTGGTTTATTCAATTAAAAACTAAACGTACTCGTGCACGCCATCCGACTATTCGCTATTTGTTGCGACGGCTCCTGTTCTGCAAATGAGTTTTCCAGATAGGGTTCGATACTAAACCTAGCTGTACAAATCTATGTTGACTCGCACAAAATGCACTAGGAAACCTAAGCTATTCTAAGAGAAACCTGTATGTCAAGGCCAAATGGTTCATAAACAAACAAGCTTTTATAACATCTCGATGGAAATCTTGTCAGTAACTTTATGTTAGCAATATTTATGGATATTCATAATACCATTTTATTCTTACACTGTTGTATTTTCCGCAACGTTGTAATTTGCTGTGTAAACTTTGTTTGTCTACATGAAAACACTATATAAACTAGTATTTTCGAACTAATATACTGCTAGATAATCGCAGGTGTGAACATGCGGAGTAATATTTTAACGGTTACATAGGTATTTTTGTATGTTGTTTAATAATATGATTTGTAACAACGCTTGTCTTTGATTAATTGCATTGCAAGCATGCGATAATAGGTAAACCCATATGCAACTTATCTCTAGAGATTGTTTAATTTAGCAAAAACCACAGGTAAAATGGTGTTGACGCTGATCGCTATGTAACCTTTACCCAGGATTGATTTTAGCATAAATTGACTTATAAATCTATGCTGAACTCGGGAAATCACTCAAGGTTTATGAAATTATTTTTCTTTTCAGAGTTCATAGTTTTAGTAAAATGTTTTGCCTGAAATTGTTCAGTACAAAATATATTTGCTTTGTTTTTAACATGCGAACGCACGTCGCCCGTCGGCTGATTACGCTCGCGCGCTGTTACCGTCATTCATTTGCGTCTACTGTACACCGCCCCACTCAATCTCGTTTATTATGAACGTGCAGCGAGCGAACAACCCTGCCTCTCTCGCTTTTACATTTGAATATTACGTTCAGAACGTTACTTTTACATTGTTAGTCAAGTCTTCTACGAGCGCATGATAGTGCACACGAGACCAGTTCTGTACTCAAACTAACCGTTTTAATTTTGTTCTCTCGCTTAGCTTCAGCGTTCTACATTTCAAAGTAAAATAATGCTTCCTTTTGTAAGTGAAAACTAGAGCTTAAAGCACCGGGTGATTTAAGTATATCAAGAGTTAACTATGTTTATATTTAGTTTATATAATTAACGGATTAAAAGAAACACGACAATCAGCAAATAATTCGAATTTGAATGACAAAATACCTCCATTATCTCATTAGCATGTTTTGTTTTTCCGATAGGTACATTTACTGCTTTCATGTTCTTTGCGTCCAGATGTAACATATTGATATGTATCACAAAACAAACAATCAAGGGTTTTGCAAAAGGAAAGTAGGCAGTCCGAGATTATTCAATACAAATATTATCATTATCACTTCACGAAAAAAGTTATGGTAATAAAAGATAACTCAATTTATTAGGAACCCAGAACGAACAGTGACACTTTTCCACCCATTTATTTATAACGATAAAAGTCGGATTACGAGCGATATGGTGTTCCACAAACAAGTGTAACAGACAGCTGATGGCATAGGTACACAAAAGTTGAAAGAATTAAACTGAAAATTGTAAAGCTTTGATAATAAAATCAGGGTGGCATTCAGGGACTTGAACGTCGAGCCACGTCGTCGTTACAAATACAATTGACGTGAACGTTGGGTGGCAGGCTTCCCCTCGATTTCGGCCTAGTCAGTACATTCATTATAAAAAAACGTCACATAGCGGAACGGGCCCTGGTTTAATAATTCCACTCATTTGGGTTCCCTCGGGCGCGGCCCGGCGGCGAGACAATACGAGCCGCCTAACGGTATCAATCAACATCAAACAGCCCCGGCTATGGGGTTGTTCGAATACGTCACGTTTCATTACGAAAGTACAACACTGATAAATAATAGACCTCAACGTAATATCCCTGTTGTACAAAATTCAAATTATAAAAAACCTCCGTTGCTTTATTCAGATTAGGTCTAAGAATGGTTATTATGGAAGAAACAATAAATATTGGTTGATTCAATCTAGTACGGCAATACAAAAAGTCGTTTTCTAGATCTAGCTCGACCCGGGCAGTATCACTCCCGCAGAGAGAAAATCCACGGACAAACCCTAGTTTGAGACTATGATCAAATTCCATGTTGTTTTATGTCCAACAATGTAATAAAAAATCTCATCATTTTTCATATTGATTTGAACATTTTCTTTTGCGGAATTCTAGTTGATAAACAGTCACTTACGGTAGGATGTAATAAGATGAAACATACGTGTTTGCGCAACGTAAATAAATAAAAGACATCGACGTACAGACGCTTCAATTTCCTCTGTCAATGTTATTGCATAAGAAATCGTTTTTATCGCATTGAACGAATATAACAAATTTAATTTTGCAAATACCGCAGGTTTCCTTTCAAGTGTCGAGTAGTTCGTGGCAAAATGTAGTAAACGAGCTTATTGTCAAGGGCCGCCCGTGGTCAGTTTGCTGCCGCTGAATATGGAGTGAGTCCACAAATAGCGACAGAAACGAGGTCCGCTCTCAGCCACATGTGTGCCGGCTACGAAAATGCCACGATCATAATAATGTTGTACATTATAAAGTTCAGTTTTAGGTGGCGAGTAGCAACATATACATATATAGAAAATACATTCTATGCGAGCAAGGTTATAAAGTCATTAGAAGAGTTGTAATTAGGCAGTCAATTCCAGACGAGATGAGGTAAGTATAAAACTTGAAATCACCCTTGACGTAAGAGAGGTAATTCGGGAGAAAATGTGATATTATTTTATCATCATAGTGTTATAAAAATAAAGGAATATGCCCGTCGAGATTATAAAGAGAACACGGCTTCATTACGCTCGGAAACGAGCTCTGTACTTTGTTCTTACGTGACTAGCTGAGTTGCGTACATTATTCAGCCATTAGTGAACAACACTTCGGTAATGTCGAGTCGGCCATACTTATTCCTGTTCTCGGTCGGCGGTACCATTTATTGCCGCACTAGTTTAATTAAATACACATTCATTGAAAGTAATATTATCATAACATCATTGACGTTAAATTATCGTAATGACGTAAGCGCATAAGGTAAAGTGAACCGGTTTCAGAGGCTATCATTAAAAACCATAATACAATAATACTACGTGTAAATACGATTCGCTACAGTTTGATAGTCGGTTGCATGGCTATTATCGTATCTAGTTAATTGTCGTCATTCATAAAAATACACGTAGGATTTATTTGTAAAATAATTTGAATCTCGATAAAAAAATCATCAACTTTATTGTGTCTTTGCATATCATTTTCTATTTTTAATGTTCCGGTACCAAAAAGTAGGAAAAAAACATTTTATGTTTTGATAAAGAAGTTAATTAAGCCGAATCTCAAAGTTTTGAAGGTTCAAGGTTTTAGTTTCAATGTGGGAAATTTATTTGTAGTTTAAGCTCAGTTACGTTATGTGTAAATGTGAATGACTCAATATTATGTTAGTAGATTTAATGTTCGACATGTTGCTTGCTTGACTCATTGAAGCGCCTTTTGCTCATTGGCAGCACAACATTTTTAGCGAACTATTAAACATGTTTTGTATTTTAATAGCTTTTTGTGTATAAATTTTAGATCGCTAAAAACGACCAAGTTATTTCATACATAAAATACCTATCAGCCAATTGTTTTTGTATGGAGATAAAATATAAAATAACGTAATAATATGTTGTTTACGAACTACGTATTTGTGAAGTTATATAAACAATTTGTGTTCTTTTATATTTGAGTGAAAACAATATAAAATGAATATCGTTTAATAACTTACAGATTCAGGATCGTGGGCGTTCGGTGTGGACGGCTGTGACGGTCTTGGTGGTGGTGGGTAACCCTGCCGAATAAAAAAAAATCACTATGTAAGTTCTCATTATCATATACATTAAAAAAAAAGAACCTGAATGTAGAGAGAAATAACTAAAAATATTTCAGATACAAAAAAGAAATACATACGTATGGAATACATACATTTACTATTTGAAAAGCAGAATTATTAATGAATGAACTTGACAAAGTTCATTACTGTGCTACAACATTCACCGAATACTTTGACCTCGTAACAAATTGTCTGGAGTTTAGCACGAATATATGTGACAATCGTAAACGTATCGAAACAGAGACGTATTTAAGATACACTGCGCGTCGACATCAGTTTAACTGTTGACCATTGCAGCGCTAGCGCGCAGTGTCTCAATTAAGTTACATTTACTATTGTCACATTTATTCGTGCTCAACCCCTCTGACTGCATGCCGGGACAAAAGTGAATCGAATTAAACACCAATTTCAAACTAGTTGGTGACAAAAAGTTCACAAGCTTAACATAAAGTTACGAGTACGTCGAGCTAAAGGTCAGATTTTTCAGCTGAATCCTCCCGTCCCGTCGCACAAAAAAAGTGAATCGAAAAGTAATTCAGAGAATAGTTCAGAGGTAATATATAGAATTTTTTCGTACCTACGTCAAGTTTCAAAAAGTATCATTAAGTTATCAGTTTCAATTAAGATATGGAATCGATTTTTATTTACGTTTAAATCAAAACAATAACATAAGAGAAATATTAATTTCATGACATAATCCCACGATATTTAGGTATTAAAATGAGGCGATCCTTCCTTTTTATGTTTCAGCTAAATCCTATTTACTTTCGAGTAAGGAAATGCAACAAGAAAACTATCAATCTTGTCTTACCAACTATTGCCGAAAAATAAATCACAAAAAACATCTGCTAATAAAAACTGTGCAAAACAATAAACTCTCCAACATTTGGTAAGGATGCTATAACAGTTGCGCTAACTTCAGCCTCATAATATATTTGTCTGCGCCGTGCCAGTCACTGCGCTAAAGCTAAAAGGAACTCGACTGCTACAAAATGTACTCCACAAATTCTGAACTTTATTTATACACGAACCTCTCAACATCCCGGCTTGTGTTTCCTCCCATACAGTTTTATAGCACCAAATGTCGCATTATAATGATTTTATCACTAACAACGAATGCGTTTTTTGTGATCATTTATTATATCCATTCAAACGTAAAAAAAGTGTTAAAAATGTCGTTAATGTTAGAACATTGTTTACATAATAAAAAAACTATAAAAAAAAACAAATTGGTAAAATATTTTGAGAATCTTTGTTTCTAATCCATTTGAAAACGTTTATAAATAGTGGGCTTACCACATCAAACGACTGATAAAACTACATTAGACAGTGTTGGTACAACGAATCCTTTGAACCAAGTTCCTTTGAAAGTAGAGTTGGAAAGGTCCGAAGGGGGATTAATAGCGTAATACCATCGAGCGGTGCTAACTCCGGACCGTGCTAGTGCTAAAACTGCACACGGATGGAGGTAAGTCGTTTTCTAACTTATAATGCAATTTAGATAACTTTGCGAGCTGATTCTGGGATAGTATTTTTAATCCTGTTAACGCTTTTATTAATGAACTGAATTTAAAATAAATATTTTAAGCATACGATTGCATAGATTACATGGTTTCTGGGCAAACAACTTATACATTATAATACATGGTAACATCTATCAAAGAGACATAATTATAAAACCAAGTTTAGCTAGAATATTTTTTTTGCACAGCAGGACACTCTTTGACAGGGGATATTTCCGTGGCAATCTCTTTATTCATTTGTCATCATCATAATAACCAACAGGCAGGAAAGCAAGCACAAAAGACAAGACAAATGTCAGTTTCTCTTCTCTCAACAATTGGATTGCATTATTTTGCGGAGATTGCAAAAGGGGGGCGAGCGGCATAATTTATCCAACTCGGCAATTCCCGACAGCCCTGCCCGTGACTCCGCCGCAGGAGAGAATGTACGCCCCGCAGTCAGCGCTTTAGAGGTTTCCAGTAGAGAGCGGGGCTGCCTGCCACACTAAAGTTCCGAGAATCCCGACTATTTCGCAGTTTGTTATTATGAGAAGCGAGTGCTGCCGGATAACTTGCTCTTTATGCAGGAAAAGAAGAACATTCACACGGAACAAAATCCTTCTCTTAGCTTTTATAACAGCGCATTTTAATGATTTTTATTCCAATTTTTATACAACGAATGATTATATCTTATTTGAATATGTAAATAAAAGTATTTTACAGACAAACTATCCAATATTCATTTAACCGCACTTCATAGTGCAAAACTATCGCTTTATTTATATCCTAAAAAACTAATGAATTAAACGCAGTTCAAATGGAGATCACGAACTCATTCAATTAGCCTAATTAATACGGAGCAGATGATAATATGCAATAACCTAATGTCATCTAAAGTATCAAAGGAGAAACTCCTCGGGGCACACTTTAGAAAAGCCGAGCAATTAATCGCAAGACCTTTGACAAATATATTTCCTTGACAATAAAATATACAGAGTTTTTACTGGTAAAAGCGAACGTCGGCTAGCGAACGGGTAGAGCTGTCTCGTGCAACCGGCGCGCCTACCGTGGGGGAATATTAAACGTGCCGGTACCAGTACCCGCCAACCGTGCCATTATAATATCATCTTCCCATTCTGTCCCTAAAATTACATCCAGGATCCAATATTCAGTACGTTTCACCATCAAGCAAATTATCATCGTGTGTCTCTAGAATACAGTAAGCGCCAGATATCGATAACTACTATTAAATTGATATTGCCTATTAGCGCAGCTTTTAATAACGTAATATGAAGGTAAAACGTTCATTAAAACGCGTCTATATCGTATATCTCTGGTGTATTTTATGTTGGTTTTATACGAAAGTCCAGTAAAATATAATTAGTGATTCCTCATTACGGCGCGGCTGGCTGGCGTGGCCCCTCTGGACGTTCGTGCGTCTGCTGGCTTATGGTTATTAATAACGGCGGGCGCCCGCTCCGCCCCGGCCCCTGCGAGCCCCCACGCTCGCTGCCGCTGCCGCTGCCGGCCGCACGTCTGACATTTTAATTCCGGAGCCGCGCTATAACTCCACTGCATGCCATCGACAATTTTTATCGACATTTCCCAACACTAGCACTTCACTATTTCAAATAAATTTGGCCTAAATAACATTCAATATTTTTTTTCAGTGGCGGATGTTATTGATATTTTTACAGCTTATTTTAAGATTCTGTACAAAACCAGTAACTACACTACATATTATTAGTGTATTATTGCAATACAAATTTAAAATCTAATCCAGTCATAAGCATATTACATGTATTTTTTTTATGGTAGAATTTTCTAAACCATTTTGCAGTAGGTGTAAAAAAATATATTTTTAGATTAAAATTTGTATTTTATCACTTTGCAAGGATACTTTGCTAAAGTAAAAAATATGTCAGAGCGCTTTCCCAAAGTTGGCAGACTTACTCGCGGCTGAATTCAGGGTAAAAAATGAATTGCAATTTAAATTAACAACGAGCAGGCATCCAGTCAACAACAACAAGACAAAAATATCGAGAAAACCGGTGTACATCACTAGCAGCGACAACGAACGCTACAATGGCGGTCGGGCGAGCGCAGGTCGAGCGCAACATGGCTGCCTGGTAGGCGGTTCGAGCGAAAGGGACAGCGCTAGCGTTGGCTAGCTGCTTTCCAGTCGCACTCGCACGGAACGCTCGCATCGATCTCCACTCTCTGTGTTCAGCCCCCAGCACCAGAAAGGCGGAACTAACAAAATTACAAAGCGCTTTCGAGCCGCTAATCATAAAATAAGATACGACGTTTCATTTCGACCGTACGACTCTCAAGCGATCACGATGCTGCAATGGCCCTTGACTCTCAAAATTCTCTACTGACATCGTTGAACATTAACTGAACGTGGGTAGCTCGCCGTTAGTTTCGTAAAGCCTCAAATCAAGTTTGGATTTATGTTACGCCGTTTATTTCTTTTATACAGGATACAAATTGAATTAATGTTTCATTCGGAAATAGGAACTAAGCATAACGGTGGATTGAGATTACTAGGAAAACGATTTAGTATGAATAAAATTTACTCAGATAAAAAAAATTGATTAAAAACTAGAATTCATTTTACAGTAGGCCAAGCGTAGAGCTGTGGCATTGGAATGAGGCTAAAGGCATAAAGCTTTATATCTGAGCAGAGTCGGCGCCGAAGCCGAGCCGGCGGGTTTACGTTAGCATAAATTGTAGCTCCCTCGGTCGTGTTTAGTTCGAGAGCCGTGTATAAAATCGACGAAGCGCTCGTTCCCCGAGGCTAAGAGCCTCCGAGTGTTCTGCTCCGTCGATCGCTTGATATCTGACTGACTGACTTTTAATTTTTGCACCATACCCTGTATACGAGACGCCAACGTCTTTTCTGTACACGTGTACGCATGTTTTGTCTTCATGACTATCCATACCTCGTTTATCACGTCATTTCGAATCTGGTTGATTAAATGCTAGGCAATAAAATTGAATCTACTATTGGTATATTGCTAGCAGAGATTTATGTGGTTCGATTTTTCAATTACTTATATATTTTTTTGGATTACGTAAAAGTTAAGCTATAACACTTTATTTGTTACTATAAAAGCTTTACTTTTAAAAGCTCTTAGACCATTATGCCATCGTATTATTTATATTTAGACATTTTTCAAGAGAAAATGCTCGTAGCATGCAAATAAGCAAACAAGTGCTACATCTTCATAATAACGCGGTGCAGTCGCTAGGCCAGCCACGTGCGAGCCATACAATTGCAGAACATAGAAATATGTAAATTGAGCTATGATGGACGAGGCTTGCCAAAAACACGTCGCTCACGTTTCTAGATGGATTCCAATTGCTGCACGGTGAACAGACAGATGATAGACTATGGTAAGACATCCGAACATTACGTGAAGTTTTAAAATAAAGCAACAAAAAACTTTAGAATATATTAAAATAAATCGAATTAAATACGGTGTCTGTGTCATCAAGTTACTCAAAAAGCTATAATCATTCGCTCATCTAGCATAACACAAACAACATTTTAGAAGATGCTAAGTACACCCAGTTTAACTATAAAATTATTTTTACGGTAAAGAAAAACAACTTGGATGATTACAATAATACTAAAAATGAAGAGGGGAAACAGAAAGAAACAGGAAAACAAACATAACGAAAGTAAAAGTTGTCCATTATGAGGGGTATGACCATAGACAGTTTATTGAAATAGTTATGGTTAGGGAAGGTAATTTTTAAAAATTGCTAACAACGAGGGGCTCCGTACATTCAGCAGGAGTTTAATGTGTGGCGATAACAGTAAAGTTCATAGCCAAAGTTCCATCCGCGGAGTATAGTACGATTACTATAGGTACTTTCCATATAGAGTGGCTTCAATTTCGTTAAAGCTATACAGATTCATATCAGCGCTCGTGCTGACGCGACCTATTCACGTACCTATGTATATAAGTGTGCGAGAATATTATTCACTCGACAATATTTTATTAACAGAATTGTCAATGACATACATACATGACAAAGTTTAAAGATTTTCAGTTTTGTGCACATTTTTATTTTAAAAAAATATATATTTTGATAAATAAATGTGTACCCATTGCTAACGATAAGTTTTAAGCCTTAATAAAATTTATATCTTCGCTATCCGAAACACGAGTAACAGTTTATCTTGGCTTGGCGGAGCTATCTCAACGTGAACGTATGTCGGTATTCGGTAGCGAGGTAAGTCGAACTAAATTATAGCAAATTTCCTCCGTTTGACGACGTTCTTTGCGATAGGATAAACATGATTCATTTTCGCACAATTTATTCAAAGTTATTAACAATAATATCAATTCGGTTAATGTTACGCTGGGTCGCACTTACATTTTATGTGCTTTTGAAAAGACATTATGTAAATTAAGGTCTTCATAAGATTTTACAGCGGGGTGATGATGATGTTTTAATCTGCGTTTAATTGAACATGAAAATAATATTACTAGAGCGATATCAGGGCACAAGCCTATATAGTAACTAGGTGATAGTAATATTAGTAATAATAATAAATAATTATAGTTATGTGATAGTTCATGTATAATATTAAAGTTAACAAGCGATAATATTTTCTTTTATATTAAAACTGATAAGAAAATGATTTACCGATTATACAAGAATTTGTTCGTATGAAATGAAATGTTCTATTTTTGTCAAGTCCGCTGCGGGTATAAGATTTATGAAGACTTAAAAGATCTTTCAAAGGAACTATTTTGTAAACGTTATTTATTTCTATGGCAAAATCTGTGCTTATTTTATGAAGTGGCTGAAAAGTCTTTACATTTGATTAAAATGGCTTCGTTAATCAAATAATTAGTCTTCGCCGAGAAGTTAAGACGGCTATTACTTCACTGATATAATAAACATAAACATTTATATTATATAACTTTTTAGTTTTGTTGAATAAAATTATTAATAGAGTGGATGTGAAAACTCTACGATTTGCGAATTCTCATGGTTTCGCGTTCCTTATGTACCTATATTAGCTGCAATTAGCCGATAGGTTTGCTTCTGATAATGGAAAAAACCGAGTATTTAACCAAATATATATTTTTAATGCCAATGGTCCGTATACAAAGTAAGGGCACGGCACAAACTTGTTTTGCAAACAGCGACGGTCGCCATTTCCTGGTCTGATCAAGTTCTTAATGTGTGTGAAAAGTTTAATCGATCATTCATTAAAATTAAATGTAATTATTGCGCAGCATGGAAGGCAGAGCTACCAACTGAGCTGTGTGTGATGCCTGTCGATATGTGCAGTTTCCCCTGTGGAGAGATAGTGTAACTAACCTGATGTTGAGGAGGCTGCGAGCCATGTATGTGCGGTGGATGCTGCGTGTCCTGCGTGGGTGACATTGCACCGGGTGCGTTTGGCACCGCACCGGGGCTGGGAGCGCCGGGCGGCTGGTTGGGGGGTTGGGGGGATCCTCCGCGCTCATAGCCCTGGATATACACAACACTTTGAATACATCTAACTAGTTGTAATATATTGATGTCTGTAAATACACATATGACATGTCTAATCTAGTACCCATAGTTCAATATGATCGAAAAATTGAAAATTGATTTTGGCAAACTTATTTAAACTTATTATATGTTTGTAACACTTATTTTAACAAAATAAGTGTTTTAACAAAACAAGTGTTTAAACAAAATAAGTGTTTATAAACATGGTCTTAAAAAAGATTATTTATTAATTACTTTGGGATTACGCGAAAATTCAAAACTTGAGTGACTAATCATGTCGGATAAGCGTTGACTGAAACCATCGTGAAGCAAATAAAGTCTGTTCTAATCAGATATGCTGAATAATATAATTAAAATTATCCGTATATTTAACTTAATTTTAATTTATTTATTTATGTCAATCAACTTAGGATCATAGGTACGTATTAATTAATACTTAAAATACTTAAATTATTATCAGTGTTGTTGATATGTAAGCCACCGAAAAAAACCTTTATTATACATACACATATTAAGTTCTTAAACTAATGTAAGTATATTACATATTAATATTGCTTGTATTAATTAATTGTAGCGTTTTTTGTGATAGTTCGTAGGGGACATACAACCATGCCTGTTTATGTGTCTGTTTTGGTCTTATGGCAGTGATCCTCGAATTGCTATGTTTCGAATTACAAAGTATTGCAATAACAAGTATAACATTGTAAGAGACTTAGCATCTTTATGGGCGCAGATCGGTGCACCACAGGACACATTCCTAGTTGATGTGCTTAGAGCATAATGAAAAGTTCATTGTGTTCCAATACGGATAATAAATCAAACCACAACAAACATAAAACGCCACCTTCACAGTCAATACCTTTTAATAAGAAATGTTTCACTCATCTCGAGAGAGAGCATTAACAATAGTACCGTTAGCAAAACTCACAAGTACAGGTACCTAAGCAAGTTAGTATAAAACAATCAGGCACGTGCAAGCACACAGGTCGACGGCCACGAACGGCCTTGACCGTGCATCCATTATGTACACCCGTTTACTTTGCAAACGAGTGCACCGCAACGCATCTACGCCTACAACCGGCCTATGTAAATAACTCTATGTGCGTACAACAGCCCGAACGAAAGAGCTCAACTGGATGGGGTGAACTTCCGGATCTGTGCATTGTGCCGTTTTGTTGTGTTAGCTTTGACATTATGAGTGTTATGCGGAGATAGTACAAGGATCATTTTGATAGAAAACTGTTAAACCTTAAAGTATTTAATGTAAAAATAAACGACAACAAACAAGATAGCGGCGTAACATTGTTGATAATAATTTCGAGTTCCCATGGAAACCAAACAAACGACTACCCGTTTTGAGCGCTATAACTAATCTATTGCAGACTTAGCACCAGACAATCGTGCAATGCTTTCACTAGTCAGCCAGTTTCCGCGTCACGATTCAAGGCTTTAGCTAGATATAGGAGGCCTGATATTCAGTAATCCAGGTCAAGAGAAGTCATTCACTTTTAATGTTTTCCCCTTTCCAGCTGACGATAATTGAATAACGTGACGTCAATAAGTTCACGGTCTCCCCATGCTAGCGTAATCGCTAGCATTGTTCTTGATTTTAAATACGACAAAAGTTTTAAAAGTTAAAGTTGTGCAAGTTTCTAATTTTAATATCGTACATGTGATTATACTGATTATAACAAAAAATAAAGTGTTAACAAAAATTTAATAACTATTAGAAATTAGAATATTAGAAATGTGTGATGTTGTTTGTAATAAAATATATAAAAACTGGAATAGTTGATAACATGGCCTTTCGTCGAGGGAATTATTCGTGACAGGTAAAGATAGTGAAATCTGATTCCGAACCGAAGAGCTACGGCCTACCTAATCAGCTTATAGCGGCCGCGCCATGTTGGACGAACAAAGGATAGTATTATGTTGAGGCATTCACTGCTGCGTCGGTAATTGGATATGTTGCGCCTCATTTGCCGGTGAGCCGAAACCTGTCCAGTACTCGGCAGACGGCATGAACGTAGAGCTTGTTGATGTTAGTGTAAAAAACCATCGAAGGGTGTTAATAAATTGGTATGCTGATACATATTTAATTGGTTTTAATCGCATTTACTTTTTTATCACTTTGAGGATTAGGTTCCTGATCAATCCTGTTGACTCAAGTATCTTTTATTTTCTAACTGTTCTTTAAATCCACTAGATATCTTAGATAACTGTGTCCGCGTCCAGTAAAACTTTGAAGGCGGCAGGGGGTGTCAGAAGGGGATGGGTGCCTATGCCCAAACAAAATACAAAGAATTCTGTAACTTTGAAAGAACTTTTACTGAATAATCATTTCGCGGGTAAAAGTTTGCACAGTCGAAAGTAACTGGAAATCAAGACTAATGCCTAGCAGCTGAGTTGAACCGAGTTTTAGTCGAACATCCGCGCCAGTCGCCTACCAATCCATCAAAGGAGGGTGCCTGAAACGGGTGTGGGGTACCACCCCCTCGTACCCACATAAATATTGCGGGTAGGTGAGTACAAACCCTTTGACCGAGTTCTGTTTACTTTCGTTTTCGCTCAGCTGACGGGGCCGCCACCTCGCTCGAGCATCAACTCCACTATTATTATGATAATTAGAAAGCAATCAACACGATATTAACAATGCAAAATCTAATAACAGTGGCATCTACTACTCCGGCCAGCTGACACGGTGGCGTGTCGCGCGTCGCACATTCCGCCAATGTCAAATACCTACGTACTTGTGTGGTAAATTGTCACATTATTATTATTGCGCTCGTGGGTCGAATGCGTGACAGTAGCACCATCGTCCATGATTTGAATTTGTTTCGATCATCGGTTCTGGGGAGGGTTTGTGGGTGGCAATTGCGTAGATGGCTTTGGGGTTTGAACCCTAGGTGCGAATGGGGTGTTTCCGAGAGTACTCAAGGTTGCAACGAGTGCGGACGCGGCAGACAGGGTGTAGACGTGCATTATTAGGTGGGTGCCGGAACACCCGCGGGAGCCATGCTGGGGGTGGCGGGGCTCGCGTACGTCATCACCTGAGGCGCGTCCTTGAAAACGTCGTCGCATTCATTGCACCCGGATACGGGCTCTATCCCCGAGCCCGCAACACACGAGTGCTCAAGATTCCGTCTACCCTCATGTCACTTTAATCTAACTCACGCGCGCCGCCGCCGCCGTCGCTCCCACCCACTTTTCTTGAGACTTCAGTAGGATAATGGAGCGATACGCACGAATGTTACTTAAGACTTGAATTGTTAACGAGGAAACTGTCACAACCACGTGTCTTATTATGTTAGTGGGACAAAATAATAGGTTTACCTAGTTCTAGCAATAGCTATTTTACAAGTGGGCATAATAAGATCTATTATTACCATCAAACAGTCTTTTTACAAATGACAAGAAATGAACAAAATCGTCATCAATTGTAATAAGTTAAGAATTGGCAGATTAATCGCGAAACATACATACTTAAAAAGAAAAACAGACAAATTGAGAATTTCTTTTTTTGAAGCCAACCGGCTTCAAAAAGGTTGTTTATTTACATTAACGATACAAATATACTGTGATACAGAACTGTGTATCGTTAATGTGGACGTACTTTGCGAGTCATAAGCAGAAAGAGGAAACAGCTTAACCTCAAGTGCTTGTTTCTACATATTTTTGGGTAAAAATTAAAGGTTTATACAAAAATGTGTTTTTAATTAATAACACCAACAGTATAATATCAAAAAGTATCATATTACCAGGTTTGTCTGTCGTCAGCATTGAATTTAAATTCCCTTTCAAGACATTTTTATGGAGACCAGAAACGAAAGAGAAATTTTCAAGGTCCTTTAAAAAGAAATAAAACCCTAGTTCTTATTTCCTTTACATAATAACATACAGAAGAGCATGACACAACAAATATTAAAAACGTTCATAAATAAATTTAACTGGCGCCGATTTATTTACTTACAGAAACGGCTGAAGTGAAAAGAGGTTGAACTGTTCATGCAGTATGTGATTAATGTAGTCTTTTCGTGCGGTTACAAAAACATTATGAATAAAACCATGTTTGTTTTTATATTGAGTCTGCCAAGAGACGACAAGTACTACTTACATATGACCTTAATTTCCGAGCTGACAACCATACTTAGATGTTGGCAAACAACCGCCCATTACATTTTTGACACTTGTTACGTGTTTACATCGGAATCGCATTACCTATGGTCTCGAAACGACCCCGTTCTCCGTGGAATCATTTCTTAACAGCGATTTCTACACGAGTTCGCTCCAAGAACCCTGCTTCAAACGTACCTCGAGCTCCGTTGCACAACGAGCTTACGTCAGCCAGCGCGCGGAGCGGCTTACGTCATTGGAGCGTATCTGTGTAGACCCCACGCTAACTTGGAATATATACCGTAGGCGATAGAGGCGAGTTTCTTCTACGAAAGCTAAAGCATGATATAACGTTTATATCCTCGTGAGTGGATGAGGCTCCGACGCGCCGCCGCCGGCTCAACGATTCTGAGAAACGTTAAAGTCTCTCTCTAGTTTCGGACTAAAAATGAATCTTATAACTCGACAACGCCGAAGCTGAAGATATTTCTAAGAAAGTTCGTACTGTATGGATTCGTTTCACATTATATTTGGACGTATCTTAAAATTAGATATTTCCAAGTAAGTACATAGATAGCGATTCTACCTCCTAAACATTTATTTTTAGCCGTAGTAATGGAAAACATTTGATTTTGATGTAAAGGTTCGTTTCAAATATCCTAAGTTTCCATTATAATGAGCCTACATAAAAAAAAACATAAAATGGCTTTTTGACTATCCATAACAATACATCCCGATTTGGAGTTGGTAGAAGGTAAAGAAATGAATCTTTCTATCTATATACCATATCTGTTTTTAAATCTAAATATGTAGTAACTACCACTCTTTAGGAAAACCTGTAATTGGGATAATAAGATTTAGTTAAGCTTTAAACTTGTCAAAGGAAGGCTGTTAGTATCCTAATAAAAATAAAATATGATCCGAAGAAATGTCTACCACGCTCGGATGCGATCAGCCCTAAATTATTAATGAACAAGATAATGACGACAACAAGAGATTATTGCATTTTACTCAAAATATCAAACATTCAACATTGATATTGAAAGGGCCTAATGAATTCAATCAAATCATTTCTAAACCACACCATGACATGTCCAACCTATAGGTAAGCATTAAACAAGCTCGCAGTGAGAGGTCAGTGACCGACAATATCTTGGTCAT
Organism: Ecliptopera silaceata; assembly: GCA_932527185.1. Classification (NCBI taxonomy): domain Eukaryota; kingdom Metazoa; phylum Arthropoda; class Insecta; order Lepidoptera; family Geometridae; genus Ecliptopera; species Ecliptopera silaceata. The sequence goes on from OW052210.1 coordinate 3,525,447, forward strand.
CAATCAGAATTAATCTGCGGTCACAAGTACTATCTACCTACAATTGTTTGTATATATCAACAACTAATGCATGAATTTGTGCAGATTACACACAATACACATCTGTAATCACATCAAACAAATATTGTAGGGTGTGGTTATATTGTGGTTTGATTTATTGAATATTCCATTTGATAGTTTGTTTTGTTTAGTAGTCTATCAAATAGTAAACAAAATTAATATTCAGGAATATTTGACACAATACCGTTTAGTTCCTAACTAGATTACTGATAGGATTCTTATATATACACTTTTTTACTTAATATCACAGAACAAACATTATTATGTATTTTTAGTTATTTGGTCCCCAGAGTTGTTTAGTTATGCTTAGCATGCTGCTGTGTCGAGACAAATGTTTGTCAATAAATGAGCAAATTCTTATGACCTGTATTGTAATTCAAAGTTGAAGTATCATAAATAATAATTTGCATAATCGTATGATATTTGTGTATGTTCTATTAGCACACATAAAGAACATAAAATATTCGTTCTTACGCGTGAATTACACTAGGATGTTTTTATAGTAAAATGAATGGAGTTATGGTAGTCTCACTCCTCGTTGATCTCATAAGGTAGCGCTAATAAATTGGTTGTGTCATGGGCGTTCAATCTCATACATTCGACAGGCGTCAGAGCTCAGTTGGTAGTAGCTCTGCCTTCCATGCTGTGGGTCGTGGGTTCAACCCTCACCCAATATTTGTTCTGTGTCTCAACCAACAGGACTGTGACGCCTGTCAAAGTAATTACATACACACACTCTTTCTAGTAAGATGCTTAGTTTTTTTTCTTGTTTTAGGCACTTTATAGTCAACATAGAATATAAGATTGCTGAACTTCTACTATTATATGTACTTAATATTATTAACGCGAAAGCTTTTACGCAAAAACATACTGAATGGTTTTTAATGAAACTTGAAAATATTATAGTTTATACATCAGAGTAACACATGAACTCTAATTTAAAATGTGCGAAATTGTTAAAAATATAACGATAGTAAGACGAAGTCGCAGGCCCAGTTGTTTATGTCAAAATAAAAACAAAATAGTTTATTGGGAACAATAAAAACTTAGGTCTAATAACAAATTTGAAACGATGATGGTTACAAAAGTTGTAATAACTGTGGCGTAGCCATCAACGCCCACCTCCTAGACCACAGGCTTAAATTTAAAATAAGGCTTTGTATAGGTATATACCGCCATCTATTGGATAAGCTTTGACTGAGTTTTCTTTTTTCATTAGGGATATATTCAAAGGCGTTGTTGTTGCAAACATCAACATGCTGTTGTTAACAATAACAGTGCACTATCAAGAAAACGTCAAGATCACACCAATGCCCAGATACTTGTAGAAATATACAATACTAGATCGTTAGGACAATCTCTACAATGCGGCTTATGCAAATTATATGCATGAATATGAGATTTGATCGTTATCATATAAAACATCATTAGATTGGTTTTATGGGCTTTGTACATTTTGTTGGTGGCGGCGACTGGTTGCGCTGCCATGGCGTCCCGGTGAAATATAGCCCTAAGACTATTGACATGTAAAATTCAATGAACATACCTGATGAGGTGAGAACGGTGGTCGACTATTAGGTCCACCAGGTCCAGGTGGCGGAGGGTATCTTTGAGGATATGACCCCGGTGGGCCATATCCTCCAGGTGGCTGCTGAGGTCCGCCCGGAGCTCCACCATATGGTGGTCCACCATAACCCCGCGGCGGCTGTAAGTAAACATACACATGTAATTGTTTTGAATTCAAGTGCAAAATTTGATTATACCTAGCACAAAAAAAGTAGTGAAATAATAAAAATCTTTCAGAGTCAATTTCAAGAGATAAATATACTTATTCAAATAGCAATGTATAATCTCAGTGAGCACGTCTACTATAGACATTTTTTATGTAACAGTTACTTTAACCGAATGCAAGGTAATACTTTATTTAGCCTATATTCTACCTTATACAAATAAAACAAAAACCCGCTTATAACTCTTGAAACAGCACAAAACCATTTTTCTACGATATATGAACCTAAATCGAAATTGACACACTTGCTTTATCGATATTAAAGTTAGAACATAAATTATAAACAACAATTTATTAACTTCTTTGTTTTTTATCTGAAATACAAAAACAACAATTACAACATGACAATAGATTTTTCCTCACATTGCCAATTTTGAAACGCGCAGAATATATTGTGTCTAAATAATTTACGTCCGAAATAATTTCCAGTGCCAACAAAGTCGACCCGCTTCAGTTTTCAGCTTTCATTTTGTTCTATGATGGAAATTAAATTATTCGCAGGTAGGTACGACGAGCTCGACATGGCAAACGAGCGGCGGGAAAACGCTATTACACTTTGATCAATGTTCTAAGTCTGAACTACAGCTTCATAAAAGATTCTCGATGTAGTTTGACTTAGAGGTATGAGACTTGTGTTCGCCAATTAGAGTTACATTTTTACGAACATCGGGGTGTTTTATGGCGAATTCAATGATTTATGGGGGCGGTGTTACGGGGTGCGGTTAGCGAGGGGGGAAGCGGAGAGGGTTGCGCAGGGTGCAGGCGGCGGGGGCGGCAGCACGCCATTGGCCAACTCAGCATCGATCGCGCGACGCGCTCAGAGCGGCCCGCCCGCGTTCAGCCAGCCTCCACCTACGTTAATAAGTAATCATCCGACCCTGCGAGTTTTCCGGGCAGAGCTGGAGAGAGCTCCCGACACGGTCCTCGTATCTCTAGTCGAATGGAACAAAGAGCCGCCGAGTACGACGACATCCTGATAATGTTCTTACTCTGAACTAATTAATTTCGTTCTAAATTAAATCTTCTATCATTATCATGATCGTTTTATTACCTGCCACGACTATCACAAAACTTTTATATAATATCTGCTTTTCTATGGCCTCAATTAGGACTGGGACATTGACCTAAATGTCCTGATCGACATTACCAAGAAGGATATGGTTTCTAAGTATGTTACCCTCGCGTGTTGAGTTCCAAAATTGTACAGGCTTTTAGCACATCTAATCAATACTATATCCAAGAATATAAAATCATGAAGACCTAATAAGAAACTTGGTGGAGTTCGAATCAAAACCCAAGCATACGTTTTCGGAAACTTTTTAACAAAAGATTTTATAGGAGTTTTTTTTAGCATGCGATCCTAAATCGAATTAGTTTACTAAGGGTAAAAAATGCATAACATCAACCGCGACAGTGCAAATAGGTATGTAGGAATGCAAATGCCGTTAGGAATGCAACTGGATTCCAATCCGGATCGTCGACGAGACCGCATTCACCCACTTGCATTGCTATTATGTCACTTATGAATTACCATTGGCCTAAACACCCCGTTTCACACTTTATTTATACAGCGCTCTATCATATTCAAGGACATGTAAGTTTCAACATTTACATTACAAGTTTTTGGTGGATACCACAGGTTTAAACAACTTTTTGCATATTATTGACATTCATTGAGAAAATTGTTCTTGTGAATAAATAAATACTGGCGACATTTTATGCGAGCAACGAATTTTGTTACATTCTCAATTAAATATTAATAGTAAAGATAAATGTTTTGAGCAAAACATTTTATGATGTTAAGCGACCTTAGTTACAAACAAAGCTATGGTATATAGAATAATATAGATAACTGAACAGAAACATAAGATAATTATGCAAAAAAAATGCTCCAATCTGAAGATTTTTTGTTTTATCATTGATGACTAATATTATGTCACCTTCAGATCTTGATGTATGTTCTTGTTCGCTAAATATGACAGTTTGAGATTAATTATAAATGATTCGAAATTCATAGATATCTGAGAATCTTATAAACAAAGTTTCAGAGCTGAATATCAGAGTTAATCGGAAACGTCTACACAAATTCTAGTTTTGTTTTTTACAAAATGATGTTTAACTTGACTTCAAATAATGCCTCAAAGTAGATAAGAATCGTATAAAACAGTACCTTCAGGTCAACCTGACCTGGAGGTTCTATTGTCAGATCCACAAGCTGAAAGCCCCAATTATATGCGAATTTATGCTGTAAGTGAACTCAGAAACACGATGACACTTTTCTATCGTTGTCAGTTAGAAGTTTACAGCAGGACATAAGTCTACTACTATTGAGAGGAAACAACTATGCTGAGCGTTGTCTATCTACCGGTTTCTCGTGATAATAACGTCGATCGTCAGTCTATCGGGTGGAAAGTGTTCGGTTATATGCTTTACTTTACAGTTTGTGATGGCCTTTTGAAAACATTTTTTATATCTGAGACGAGGTTGTTATTTTCAAAAGTTATCTTTACGAGATATCGTTGTGCTACTACGCGTCAGCTTATCTTCTACTTCTGCTATTCCTTTGCCATAATCGGATCGGACAGTCTTAGTTACAAAACTTACAAATGCTTTTATAATTAACTGTTTTATGTTTATAACTTTATGATAACCTATAAATAAGCGAGCCAAATGAAAACATTGGCATTCGTACAACAACAGTAGCAGTCAGTGTGCCCGACGGATACGAGCAAACATTACATAACTTTGATTGTGTTTGTAAAAAGTTGGGGATTCCCTCCACTACAAACAAACGCATCTTACACCGACACGCTACAAATGTGTGAGTGTAACCTTGCCTTCCTTTACATATTAAACGCCGCAGTCGGGCTATCCCTTTGCGTATCTTTACAAAAAAAAAGTCGAACCATAACTACCTACCTATATTGTGTAACCAGAAAGAGAGACTGAATGAGATTGACTGTTATTGCTATTATTATCCCGTTCGTCTCATCGAGCTCCTGTGAAAAACGATAAAAGGTCCGCTGACCGGTTTTACTTTTTATGTACTGAGTATCAACAATGGCACGTAAAACGTATTCATTGAATCATCTGTTTCGATTCGACTTCCGAGACGCCACGTGCCTCCAATAACTGTACTTTACAAAACGTCTTTCAACATCAATGGGCTTTGTTCTGTTATTATTATTATACCGTTGAATAAATAACTGCAATTATCTATGTTGAGTCATTTATTACGTACCTAGTTAAGTATCGCACGCGTAACTCAGGTGAAAGCAAGGACAACAATATATTATTATCAATGTTTTTGACTCAACATCTATCTTAAACCTTCTTTTCAAATTTTATTCGCAATGCATACAATAGAGTTGGAATTAAACCACTGCACATATACCGTGCGTTCAGATTCAGACAACTAGGTATGTGAAGATCGTGCTTGCGAAAGCGCCCACCGCGCTATCTCTGGCGTCACCTTAATGTAAGATATTCGAATGCCTGTGTGTGTATTTTAATTATAAGTATCTATAAATAGAAAGAACGTTACGTCTGTTATGCAGTCGTCGGTTACGGTAAGTTATTTCGGTCTGTGCCGTCACGAGGCCCCGTGAATGTCAAGCTCGCGGTTTTGCTAACTAGGTGGTGCGGTTAGGCAACAGGTGGCTTGCACAACGATCTAGCTGGCAAAACAACGACTAAATTACTGGTTTGGTACAGCAACTAAGAATATATTTATCCATAGAGATCTAGGATATGGTAGTGTAAATGCCATGAAATATGGACCGCACCATACACAAGCCAAAGATCATAGTTTTTCTTTACAATGTGGTTTGTTACTGCTTTACTTTTACACATACCACTTACTCATCTACTTGTACTAATGTTACACAGGAAAATAAACAGAGGTCACAACACAACACCGAGTAACATTGACCTAATAAAGCGACCCCTTTCTCACCCACAAGTTTCATTTAGAAATCCTACTAGATATACCTAACTATACCTACACAGATCTGATTGTATTCGAGTCTGCGAATAAGTAGGTTAGTACTACATAATGGCAAGTCACGCTGTACTTGAGAAGGGCCGTTGTTTACGTTACGAAGTAGATTCCTAGATTGTACCTTTATGTAAAAGGTGGAGTTCAAAAATCATTATATATCATTATAACATTATATCTAGCGTACGAGTTGTTGCTCTCGTTTCCGTCTACGTGGACTTTGTTAGTACAGTACACAAATGCACTATAACTCTGAAATATTGAAAATGTTGACTTGACTCAACATATTGCTTTTAACATTACTTTCAGCAGTGTACATAAACAAAACTGACCGATTCGGTCCCTCGATTGCATATGACTAAGAAATCAAACTGCCCGTGCAATACCATTGCTCATTTTCTGCTCCGTCACAGTACTTTGCGACAGTCCATGAGTAGAACGAAGGCCCTTAACAAAATTGACAGACACTAATTTTGATTCGGGCTCGCACTTGTGAAAAGCAAACATTACACCAAGTCGTCGACGACGAATAATGCTAATAGTGATGTGAATATCAGTGGGGTGTGAACTTCTATACTGCTTGTGAGGTGTATAAAACGTCAAGAATGATAGGAATTAATGTACATCCAATCCAACTTATGTAGCGACAAAAGAATGAAATCAAAAGTTCCTTAATCCATAAAATCAAAGAATCAAGTGTAGACAGTAAACTCGCGCACATACATACAAACCTATAAATTATTTAGGTCGCTGAGTATGTGTGTAAGTAGAAGTCAATTACCTTTCCGACTGAGCTCAGAGTAAAGTCCTTGGCAATGGCCCCTTTATACAGATACTTATGCTTACACATTTATCGGTGTTAGTAGGCACTATCATTTATTCTGTGGTATTACGTCACATTGTTTGCATCATTGACGCTGGCGAGCTGCGGTGAATGCAGTTCTGGATACTTCAATAAAGCAGCTATGAAACAATGCCTGCATCGGTTTCATAGCGTACAATGAATTCTATGTTTTGAGCTTACATACCATACCAACACTGCACAGCTCATACAGTGTGAGTGTGTGCGAGTAAACTAATATGTAGAACGTTTTGAAGTTTGAATTCAATGTTATAATTTAATTCATGATACCAAAACTGGCATATAAACATCGCGTCTATCCATCAATGAGGAAATATATTTACATTTTTGATTATGCAATGTTGTCATTGAATAATATTAGGTATTAATTTACAACTCAAGCACGTTATCAAACCAGCCGGTAGCAGTGATAAAGCTTGACCTACAAAACTCCCTTGTTATTAATCCGACGTTTTGATTTGAAACGAGGACCGGCCTCGGCGAAGGGAGCCGGCAATTACGTGACGTCACCACGGTTTAACGACCCCATTACAACATTCAACATATTATTGTGTATGAATGAATGCAGGCCGCGTGACGAGTGACGTTTTTGTTCGCCAATACTTGCAGCAATGATATAAGGTGCATTATATTTGCTTTATTATTAAGACGCAAAGTTGTGACGTCTAATCACCGCGTTGCTCTTGTGACTTGGACCGTCTAACGTATATGCATGCATTGACGGATGTTTATGTTGTATGTTTATGTACATACATTTATGTACACTCTAGTAAGACACATTACCCAATCACTACATACATAGTTCCAAATAGGTGAATAATGTATAGTTTTTACCGGTGGTAGCCTATATTGTAGAACATTATTGGATTGAATCGAATGAATGAGTCTTCTTTATTCGTGCTTAGTCCAACAAAACAGCCAAATAATAAACAATACTTGATATGACTGCGGGTTTCAAAAGACCTCGTGTCTGTTCATCATACACTAATTAAAATCTTGCGGCAGACTTGTCTACTAAAGTTTAACGACGATTGTATGAATAATTACATTATCAAGCCACTAATAACCTAAACATACAATAATACATATATTTCGATATTTTTAGGTAAATAATAATTCCAAGTCGATGATAATAGATGAGGTGATTGACCTTAGTAGTCGATCCAGGTCGGATACATTATCCAAGCATAGCACAATGACACAATTATCAAGCGGCGTGAGTCCGAGGCGGCGGCGACTAGCATTGATTTTACGAAATCTACGAACGAACGGTCTCCGTCAGCCCATTCATCTCGTTTTCATGTACACAACCACTATTGCGATGCGAAAGTGAGAGCGAAATTTACTCAGAAACTGCACTACGCACAGCTTAGCCACGTAATGCCCTAAATACGGAGATGGAATAGATATCGGAACTCAACTCAAATCCGTGTGATTTGACAATTAGATTCACTTTTGAGGAATTCCAAAGCGATGTTACATGGGGTACTACAAAAAATGCTTTTATTAATATTTATCAAAAACTGTAAAAGCATTAAAGCTAACTTATGCTATGTACTTTTTACGGTACAGAAGGAACTAGGGATATATCACTAAGCTATTTGTTTATCTTAAATTGACTAAATCGGATACTTCTGCCAGGGGACGAGAGAGCGCTTTAGCAATCTTCTACGATCCTTAACCCCTAAGATTTTCGATAATCGACCCAAAATATTATCGACTTCTGATACTCAGTGGAATTATAATGAAAACGAGTTCATCTATTACAATAAATTAGGAGAAGATAATTGCTTTGGTTGACACTGATTCATGGAAACCAGTGTTTTATTTTTATTTTCCTTAGTACTTTTAAGATTTTTTAAGTGGTGTTCAATGGTAATCTCTACCAATAACAATGTAAGTGACGCGACAAATTGATCAACTCATCATAATGAGATGACACGAGCTTTCCCGAATTTGCATCTCGTTAGATCGCAACATTCGCATAGTTGTTCGTACGAAGTTCTCTCGAGAAAGGCTCCGAAGAATGTTTATAGTATAAAATGGATACCGGCAACACCACCCAGTTGCAAGACAATAGTGTAGGTAGGCAAACACACACACATCGACATCACACACAGCTAAATCTAAATATAGCGGGCGCCGATATCAGCGGCTCGCCCTTGAACCAGTCGCACGGAAACATTTTATTATTATTACCGAGCTGTCGGCGAGCTCGAGTATGTCGGGTCGACGACCTCGTAACCACGTGTCTCCTTATCGACAACTATCTAACACGATTGTGGGTAAACAAAATGCCGAGATAAATGACTAATTCCATAACACTAGCCCATTTAAGCCATTCATAAATTATAATCAGCGGAACGTCATACTGATTTCGATTACAATGCTCGCCCGCAACGTTACCAACTGAATAGGTATGTGCGAAGGTATTCATATCCTTATAGGGAAAGGTTATCGTCTGCGGTTTAATAACCAAATATACAAGGCTTCAGTCACAGAAACAGTTGAGATTATGTGTATACCTTCAAGGAATTCTATCTGCAATTCGGTCAAGTCTAAATCTTAGTTCAGAATAACCGAAGCGATAACGGCCCTCGCAAGGTATTTTTCACAAATAGAAAATACCAACAGAGACGACGAAACGAATTGCCAAACGTTTTAATTAATGATAGCGATCGAAGGTACCTTGCACTTGGCCAGTGTTAAATATTCATAGCTCTACATAATTGGCACATAGCATTCGATGAATCATACACCGTGTCGGATATACGGACGGAAGTAAATCCATATCGTGGGAAGTGGGACATTGTTGTGTAACCGGTATTTGTTCACCGGCCAGCCTACGGATACATCCTTACAAATGCGTACGACCTTGAATGTGAACTCGAAAGTGTAAACAGGCACGTGGTCGATGCATTGTTTTACGACCGCGAGTGAAGTGCCGCAACACAACTCGAGATTGAAAGGATTTACGTACCTACGTACAATACATCACTTGTACGGTAGGTACACACAACCAGGCGTAACGGTACATTTCTCGACACATTCAGATCAAAAACGCAAATCTATCAAACAAGTTTAAAACATGAGTTTTAAAATACATACATATTTCTTAACCTCGATTCAACAAGATCAAGTCTACATTTTAACTACAAAACCAAAATGGTCTTAAAAGCGATGAAAAACTAGAAAATTTAAATCGAACCCTGTGGTGAATTTTCGTAAACCAGAAAATCAAACACAAAAGAGAGAACGGATACACGTCGTTTCAAGCTAGATACACGTGTCGGATGTCAATTTCCATTCAAGCTGACTCCGTCAACACGCCCTAACCGACAGCCAACTCTAAATAATGCAAGCGCTAGGAGTTTTGGTGAAACCTAGCCTGTATGGATTCGGGAGGCAACGCACAAATCTCCGCTTGGAAGCGAGTAATATTTGCAAACACATCAAACTTTCACTATCGTCGTGCCTCGAGCTTTCGTTTTTATATTCTGCAAAACTGCGCGGCTAGCCCGGCTTTGTTATTCCCTCAAGGTGTTTTTTTTTCTTCTTTCCAACGAACGGCTGACACTCGGTTGTAACAAAATTCACTTGCTTTCGATTTTTACTAAAACAAATCGCCTCAAGTGTTTCCGATTGGTTAACCTATTTAGTATAATATACATACATATAATATACATATTTTAACAAAGATATGATATTTCTAGGTCGGCCAAGTAGGTACTATCTATATATGTATAACATAGCAATAGTAGCCATAAATTGAATTTCTTTAGAGTTTTTTTGAGGATATATTTTATGCAGTACCTAAAGAAACAGAATTAAAAGCGTGAGAATCAAATTCTAATTATTTATGATGGGATTGTCGTTATTTTAGAAAATATGTCTGAACTGTCAATCTAAAATCTAGTACAAGTTTTATCTATTTTGACTTGGATACAAAACTTACAGGACACAAACTTTTTAATTTAGGTGCAATGTTAACTGTATGTTGGCCACACAAACAATGCCAAGATAGTTTCCCACTTGACACATGTCAGTTTTTTGGTTCACCAGACCATCAAAGAATGGGTGGTGGTTCGTTTGTTGACAGTCATGTTAGAATTGCAACAAAGAATTTCTATTACAGTTTCTGCAAACCTCCATACTATCTGACGTATCTGAGAGTGTATTTCAAATTGTATGTGTTGAGAGAACAGGTTTGTACATGACCTAATATTTTTCTGATATATAAATATTTTTTTAATTTTTAAAGTCCCACTGCTGGGCAAAGTTCTTCCCCCTATTTTTTCTTTTATATGTTGAGTTAATTTAATATTCAAATTTAAGTAATTATTTAACATATTATTATGATTACATCACAGCGATTATTTAGAATAGAATAGAACAATTTATTTCAGTTTCTTATTATAAAACTTAATGCCAGGGCATTTTAAACGATATAATTATTATACTATGTTAAAATACATAACTGAAAATATTTAATTCCTAATTGCTGACCAATCATCAACATACCTAGCTTCAATAAACTTGTTTTGTCACGTCATGGAGATATCTAATGATTAATTTATTGCATTTTGTGAAGTTTTTACTGTTTATGTTTAAAAATTGTGTACTTTAATTGGTATTTTCAAGCAAATATGTGTATAATATTGTATATGGATAGAAAAGTCTCAGCGCAAAGGGTTAAAAATGAGAATCTGATGTATAGTAAACTAAACACTTTTTTCTGTGTCGCGGGGAAGGCAGGTTTGATTACCGCCTTGGGATAAATATTTGTATGATCTGCAAATATTTATTCCGGTTGTTCTGGGTATTTTATTGTATAATAAAAAAATCTATATAATGTATTGTATGAAGTATGTATGGCTTCTAGTACCCATAACACAAGCTCTGCTTAGCTTGGGGCTAGATGATGTTGTGTGGATTGTCCAGCATTATTTATTTATTATTAGTGCTACTTTTTACCCTTTATTACCTTACCTTCTCAGCCTAGTCACAAGTATTCAGAAGGTCTGGTTGTTACAAACTGTACTTTCATATGCAGTACTTCAGAATAATAATTGTATCGGGTATCTAGGTACATAACAATAGTGATGATGGTCTGCACTGCAGTCTAATCAATATTTTGGTGGCATAAAATTAATTATTCTTATTCATTATATATATATTTATCAATAAAATATAAGGCTACTAAATGTTTTAAATACCTAATTTTGCCATCAGAATATAAAAAAAAACATGTTTCTTGACAACAAAGAGTCTTAGTACTACTTAGGTTTTTCTTCAATTTACTCAATAATTGTATACATTGTAAGTTCATTAAATTGGTTCAGCCAATGTATATGATCAAGTGGGTTACTGTAGCAAGTAATGTAGTATAACTTGGGCTATAAACCCACACTTTTAAACACCTGGATGACTTAGAAATAACATATCAATGCTTACTAAATTATATCTTTCAAGCACATCATTGATTGTCCCTGTTGTAAAGAACTAATATGTAAAATGACTATATTATGTGAAAATGCTATGAAAAACTCACCGTTGAATTTCTGTAAGGACTTCCTTGTGGATTATAGGGTGGCATAGGTCTCGGAGGGGGCCAGCCAGGCCCTGGACCATAGCCAGTAGGAGGCTGCTCATAACTATTAGGGTACCGGTGCGGCGGGCCGCCACTCGACTGTAGCAATGAGTTGAGTGTAGGCGTGGGTCCCGGCGCCTGCGAGGCCGGCTGGCCGGGGAAAAATCGCGGTTGCTGCGGCCCCGGCGGCCGCGGCTTGCCAGGGAAGCCGGGCCTCTGCGCATAGTACGGGTCCGCTCCCTCCGGGTACCGGTACTGTCCGTACTGGTCGGGCGCGGGCCTGTCGCCCGGCGGCTCGCCGTCGCGCGGCTGCCCCGGATCGGCCGACATCGGCGACTTGCTCTTTGTGTTCACGACGCCATCCGGCGGAACGCGCCCCGCTGACTTGTCAGTGCCGTTTTGTAACAAAGCGTTCCGAGATTCACTATGTTGTTCGGATGGATTGTGCTCTACGTTAGCTTCGCTACGCTGAGACTCTGCCTGCGTCGCAGCCATGTTCGGCTGACAACGGCGGTCTCTGCTTACTCGCTACGGCGATCGACCGGCTCGTTTACGTTACATCGAAATCGGGCGTCGGATAGCAGAATTGCGACGCGGATTCATCCATCACTATCCAATGATAAACCAGACACGTATAGTAAACGCAACACGGACGATATATCGTTCACCGAAGCACACACATCGATCACATATCTACTCCATTGGCGTAAACGAGGTTAGGGAAAAGGTTACATAGCTAGCGAGCGCTTTTGTCATGTTTGTATGATATTTCATATCACTAACACTTTTCAACACAAATTTAGAAGTCCACTAGTAAAAAACACATTATCTATCCAGAAATCCAACGAGATACCGAGCAACAGAACACTGAAATCACAATTCTTCAAAGCGATTGGCGTCCGCCATTACGGACTTGAAATTCTGCAGCGCTTGAAAACGAACGACGCTTCCACCTATGTTCACTTCGGTAACAAAAAATATGTTACATACAATTTTTACATCCTGTCCTATAGATTTTTAACTTGGTTCGATATTTTCATGGCAGATAATGTTTTCTACTCATTTTCACACATTTTTTGTAAAGATAAATACATTTATTCGGTGCTTGTTTACATTTTTGTAAACCATCGCGACCACGTAGATACTACAGTTAAGCCAACATTATAAAATTAAAATTTTACGCTGGCGCCAAGATGCCTGTTTCTACCTTCATGATAGTCGGTTAGAGCTTTTTTTAACTATTTAAAAGCTAGCATACTTATTTGTAACATTATTAATCGTAGTTCCATTTCAAATATGTGACTATTGTTTTATAGCATAATATAAAAGTTTAACAAAAAAGGAAGGAAACAAAATTAATTTATAAACCAAGCATGACTTGGTAGTTTCCCGTATATAATGCCAACCTATTAATAATTGACAGTTTAATATGTCAAAATTATTATCTGTCAAACTCAGAGCAAAAATTTTGGAGAGGAAGCGTTTCCCACAGTGGCTATTCATTGTTTAATAGTTGGTACAATATACTGTACGCTATACTGTGACCGTGTAAATTTGTTACAAATTCCCACGGTCAGCCAGCGTGCCAAGCAAAGCCAAGATTAAGAAAATTTCACTTTACAATGAGTCATTTGAAAGACCGTTTGTGAATACAGCAAATGTTTTTTTTGGCAAGACTTACTGAGGCAAAAAGTTTATCCACTAAGTTTTTTGTTTGCTTAGTAGTCCCATCCCATATATTAGATCAGCGTGGTCAGACTCTATATCAAATCTTTAAAAAATGAAGTAAGAACGGCTCCACTCCTTGTCAGTTATAGCTCAATGGTTTTATGCTCTGTGCTCATACTAGTATTGTTATTTAGCGCCATCTATCATCGAAGCTGAGTACCTTTGACACCTTATAAATCATTTATTTGCAGAATGTGGTTTTAGTAAGAGACCAAGGTACTCATTTCGACCATGTTTTTCGATACCATTTCAATTAATTCGGCTTAAACTTTTTTCTATGTAAACAGTAAAAATAAATATTACGAAACTGCACAAAATGAAACAAAGTAATAATACGATTTAAAAATTCATTTATTTCATGTCTGTTACATACATACATTATTTTGTTAATTTGGATGCAAAAATATTATTATTTTCTTACTATCTATGTAATGTAAGTATCCCAATATCATTTGTAATTTGTTTAACGAATAAACAAATTTTCAATTATAAAATATAATTTAACATTCTATTGTTGTTTGTATTATTTTTAATTGTTAATATCTAAGTTCACATGAATTAGTTTTTACTTGCATCATATTTTCTAACAGTGTATGTTGCACAAGTTGTTATGCTCTTTTTATTAGATAGTATTACATATCCGCGTTATCACATGAAATCATGCTAATTACTTTTTAATTGAGCGAAACACTAAAATATATAAATAAATGCCAAATAGTGAAACTTAATCCGAAATAACATAATTTTATTTTATAAAAAAAATCTATAAAAACTACATCTAAATTAGTTATGGCATAAAATTACATAAATTTAACTACAAATCTCAATAATAACCTAATTTAAGTACAAAAATCACCATGTAAAACATTATTTCAATGATTTGAAGACAGATCTGGATGACTGAAGGCACATGAGCTAACAAACAAACATTTATTTCTCATATGCATTTGTATAATACTTTGTCTTTCAAGCATTATCTTGTTAAATTATATAGATAGATAAAATATACAGAATTTCCAACTAATGTATTGCATCGACAGCAACCTCAATAACGCCGGGATAGGAATGTTTATCTAATTCAGTACATACAGTACCTTTACACATTCTAATACTGCTGCAGTTCAAACTTTAGTTTTATAAGGCCATTGGATGTGTCATACACTTAAGGTTAAGACGTCACTGCGCGTTGTGAGCTTACAATCAGGACGATCCGAATTCCGACATCCAGGAGAGATATTTCTGGATATCGCCCTTGGAGACTGATTTGTTGCATTTGGAAATGGCCTCCATAAAGTCTTGTTTGGTGACGGGGAGGTCTAACTCCTCCTTCGCGAGCTGTTTGATCTGCTCGGGCTTGAGACCGGCGATCTTGCGTCGCATCGACATCATTGAAGCATCTCTGAAATAAATAAATAAATAATGCTGGACAATCCACACAACATCATCTAGCCCCAAGCTAAGCAGAGCTTGTGTTATGGGTACTAGAAGACTGACATACTTAATACAATAACATTACATAGATATATATTTTTTATTACACATATAAATACCCAGAACACCCAGAATAAATATTTGCAGATCATACAAACATTTATTCCAAGGCGGGAATCGAACCCGCAACCTTCCGCGTCGCAGGCGGACCCTCGCCCGCCGCGCCACATCGGTCGTCGATTTGACACTTATTTAGCATTTGAAGAAGGATCATATAAAACAATGGTAGGAACCAGGCCGTAAGTTTCTTGCCCGTTCTTCTAGGCTCTGGTCGCGTGGAACTGGCCTAGAATCACCTAGAATGTAAGACGATTGTAAATGATCCTTGTGATTTTATTGAATATATAATTCTTTACTATACTTACTAAGAACAACTAAAGGAAAAGGAGAATGGTCACAATGGGCCCTTTTAAACATACTGTGTGGCAACCTTGAGAGACAAATTTTTTAGTCGTGGCCCACGCTCATCTGTGTTGTCAAATAAATATATTTCATTTCATTTCAAGTTATACCTGCAAACGTTAGTGATATCAGCGCCAGAATATCCATCAAGTTTCTTCGCTATAGCATGGAGATCGACCTGGTCGTCTACCGTGACTTCCTTCAGGTTTATATGTAGGAGTGCTTCCCTCCCCTCTTGTGTGGGAAGTGGGATATAAATCCGCTTCTCGAGCCGCCGGCGCAGAGCTTCGTCGATGTCCCAGGGGAAATTTGTGGCGGCTAGCACCATTACTATCTGAAATTAGTAGTAAGTACATGAGTGTTAGTAATATAATAATAAGCAATAAGATATGGATCTTGTCCCGCTGCCGGCAGCAACCTAGTTTTTAAGTTTTAATAATATGTGTGTTTTTTTTTATATTCTATATTGACTAAAAAGACTAATCATTATTAATAGCGTCATCATTACGTATGGTAATCAATACTTCAAGTCTACGCTAACTTTTTATAGGATAGACCGTATAACTTTACTATTAAACTATTGAATAAATGTGTTCATAGCGATAAGTTTGTTGTTTTTACTGGGGGGTAATCTCGGGATCTACTGAACTGACACCAATAGAAAGCCACATTATTGCTGTGTCATAGGTTATATAAAAAACCGAAAAATAAAAAGACTTTTACGTGGTAGTCCGTTTTACAAAGTGAATCGGAGAACAAACGGTCGAATCATGCCCAACGAAGTGGACACGGGTCAGCTAGCATATGTATATAGATTTATAAATGTTTACCTTCTGCGGTTCATCGGACATGGAGCCAAGTCCGTCCATTTGCACGAGCAGTTCCGATTTGACCCGACGCGATGCTTCGTGCTCGCTGTCGGAGCCGCGACGCGAGCACAGCGAGTCTATCTCGTCTATGAATATCGTGCTCGGCGCGTAGAATCGTGCCTGGAATATACAACATATAAAGTTAAAAAGAGCTTTAAATAAATCATCATCATCATCATCATCCACAACCTGACTTGACCCACTGCTGGGTATAGGCCTCCCTTTGCTCTTTCCATTCCGCACGGTTCTGAGCTTTTCTCATCCATCTGCGGCCCACAAATAAATAAATAAATAACGCTGGACAATCCACACATCATCTAACCCCAAGCTACCCCGATCTTATCTTATCTTAGCTAAACAGAGCTTGTGTTATGGGTACTAGAAGACTGATAAACTTAATACAATACGTTACAAAGTTTTACAAAATATGCAGAAAAGTTGTGAAGCTTGAAAATGCCTACAAAAAAGTCAACGACAGTATATGTCTAACTTTTAGGGCGCCTTCAAATTAGCCGCAAATTGTCGCGCGGAGGCAGCGCGGCTGCAGCGCTGCGGCCGCGCTGCTGTCTAAATCCATATAAATTATAAACGCGCGGCTGCAGCGCTGCAGTCGCGCGTTTTAATTTTTTAAATTAAAATTACTTAATAAAAATTATGCCCAACGAAGTGGGCACGGATCAGCTAGTTAGATAAATGCATACCATTTCAAACAACAGCCGCACGAGTTTCTCCGACTCCCCGCGGTACTTGGAGGTGAGAGTGGAAGAGGACACGTTGAAGAATGTGGTCCCGCACTCCGTGGCCACCGCCTTGGCCAGCATCGTCTTACCGGTGCCGGGCGGGCCCACCATCAGCACGCCTCTCCACGGCCGTCGGATACCCTGGAATATTGTACTCATAATTTATTCTTCAGGCACCAATGAATTGTACCTACTTGATTTTTATTGCCATGTCCAAATTAATTTCCTCAATGTACCTATCTACATGTTTTAAGTTTTATTTTAAGTAAGTAAGTACCTACTTTTAATAAATACAAGTGTGCCTTAGTACGAATATAATACGAAAATAATACGAGTCAAACTGACACTTTTTATAACTAGCTCAGAAGCATATTTTTTTATTTGAATTTGAGTTGTAAAGAAATATTATCAAGAAATATTTTTTTTATATCAATAAAAAATGACATTTTGACATTTTGTTTGTTTTTTTAAACTAAACAAATCTTGTAGTTACAAAATTACAACTAAATTACTAAATGAGAACTAAATTGCTGACTCGATATAATTTTTAGTAAACACACACTAAATACTTCAATAGTCAATACTTAATGATCCTCATCATTTCATTACGAATCGTCTAGGTACTAAAATCTTAAAGGATCATGAATCAAATTAAAAAAAAAAATGTTAACTTAAATATATTTTTTTTGTCATGTGTTACATTTATAAAATGAAGTTGCTGGCTACACTACACAGTATGCAAATCAATCAACCTTATCAGAAGCCTTATCGATTGACAACACTTGAGAACTAAAATGCTTAGCGTCCAAATCATTTTGCGGAAAAATATATTCACCTATTGTTTCACTACTTTTAAGATCGGTAGTATATGCTCACATAAATAAGTACATGCTTAAGTGCATCAAAAGTAGATCACTTTTTAGATAAATACATAACTCAAACAAAGCTTATTTTTGATAAAGTAAAGAACTTATTAAAAATTGCTCTATTTTCTATAATAATTAAATTGAAGCTGTACTTTTTACATAAACTGAAACAACAAAAAATATTTGTTTATTTTATTATTTTTTTATTATTATTTCTTATATTTTGTTTTGAGTACAGTAGTTTTTTTAAATTGTTTTTTTAATGTGATTTTATTGCAAATTGTTTTGCTGTTAAGCAGCAAATAAACTTCCATATCTAGTAGAACTATTAAACTACTCAAAATCTATTAGTGTTGTGTTTTTTACCTTGAAGAAATCCGGCATCCACATAGGTAAAACAACGGCTTCTTCTAACAATCTTTTTGCTTCGGCTAAATCCGCTATGTCGTCCCACCGTATGTTAGGATTCTTTTGTACTATATCACGTTCTGTAATAAAGGCATAAATAAAATAAATGACGTTTTCTCCTTGTTGAGAATATACTTATACTTGTTTTTTTTTTTAACTTATTTCGTCCCACTGCGGGCAAGGTCTCAGTACTTATACTTGTAATAGAATAAAATATTCATGGAAATATAAGACACCATCCTGAACTAACAAAGTTATGGAAATTAGATTCATCATCATCATCAACCTAAAGCAGCCCCTGGACGTAGGTCTCTCCCAAGAAACTAGATTGCTGATAGAATACTGATATACATTATTTTTAAATACATACATAGAAACACTTAAGTATAGTTTAACATACTTTATCATGTTTCAAATTAATAAAAATACTTCATTAAGAGCCCTCATGAAAATGGTTGAGAACAGAAGGGGGAAGATGATTGGCCATCTTAGACGACACGACAACTTCATCAATAACATCATAGAAAGAAAGGTAGGAGAGGAAGAGGAAGGCCGAGGATAAACTACATGAGCCAAGTAAAGATGAGGGAGGTCTAGGAAGCGGCCCTGGAAAGAAATAAATAAGAAGAAGAAGAACCTACCCAGCATATCAACTAGATCGCCGTCGCTCGACGAAGGCGGTTCGAATCTCTTCTCATCATCTTTATGCTTCTCATCATCTGTGTCGCCGTTATTGTTGTCCTTGTCTTGCTTGTCTGTGCCTTTACTGTGATCTTTGCTACTTGTATCTTTTGATTTTGCTAAAAGAAAAACATTGTGTATGAGTAGGCTATTTTGCTAAAACTAAATTTAATTGTAAATGTTAGTTCGATGTTTGTAAACCTGAAACTTGTAACATTTTTTGAACAATTGGTTCTGTGAGAAAACTTGCGAAATCTTTTGCTGAACGAAGTCCGTTATGTCTATCAAATTTGATTGAAATCCCTCACTAAATAACGTTACAAACTTTCCCTCGTTTCCACCTAAATAAAAAAATCAGGACCAATTTTAGTTAAAATGGGTTATGTAGACGAGAACAGAGAATCATATGGACAAAAGCATTTTTGTCTACACGCTCTGCTCGCTCGGTCAATAATCAATATTCATGGTCATTTCACTCATCGTTTTCTAGTACCAAACTTGTTAAGCGTTTACTAGCAAGTATTTTACCATTTCTATAGCGAAATCCACTTTTAAATGGACGAAAGATGCTGCCAGATGTTAGTATTTTCATAAAAAATATTAGTTTATTTTATTAATACATCCTCTTTTTACCATTTCCAAGATTATTCAACATTGATTAATCTTAAACATCACTTATAAATCGTCAAGACGTTAATTACGTTTTAGAATACAATAGAATACTTTATTTCAGTACTTTACTTAATGCTGCAACATAAAAACGTATTTAAGATACACTGCGCGCTAACACCGCAACGTTGTACCGTAAAGCTGATGTTGACACGCAGTGTATTTTATATACGTCACTGTTCCGATACGTTTACGATTGTCACATTTATATGTGCTCACAGTCAGGCTGTGTTTTGTTCAACGGCGGATCCAGGGGGTCCTGGGGGGTCATGACCGCCCTCTGAGCTGGTTCCAGGACTTAGGTGGACCAGTAAATGAACAAAATTATTTTATTTTTATATTTTGTCACCATACACATTTAATTTAACTACATCAATATTTAATTAATTTAATATAATAACTTTGTATGATGGCAAACGTTTTACATTATCAAAATTAAATTTTAAGTTCTTGACTTGACCAACGTGACCCCCCCCCCTGGAGCCAAAGCTGGATCGTGACCCCCCTGGCGCCAAAGCTGGATCCGCCCTTGGTTTTGTTAGTGGGTGTTTTATAATTAACTTGGGTGAATGTGCATACCACTATGAGCCTTGTTCGCTGCTGCTTTAGGGTTCTTTACGTCTGAAGCCCTTCTGTTGGAGGTGGTCGCATTCCTTTGTCCCGGAGATGATTTCTTACTGTCCGTGCGAGTGTAGCGTGGGTTGTTTTTAGCTGACTTGTTGGTCGGTGGACCCCTGGATATATGTATTATATAAATTAAATAAATAAATAAATAATGCTGGACAATCCACACAACATCATCTAGCCCCAAGCTAAGCAGAGCTTGTGTTATGGGTACTAGAAGACTGACATACTTAATACAATACATTACATAGATAGATATTTTTTATTATTCATATAAAATACCCAGAACACCCGGAATAAATATTTGCAGATCGTACAAACATTTATTGCAAGGCGGGAATCGAACCCGCGACCTCCGCGTCGCAGGCGGACATTCGCCCGCCGCACCACATTGGTCGTCATTAGATCCATCATGTACCTATACAACTGTATACAAAAACTAAATTACGCATGATATCCAAAGAGGGCACGTTCTAAACGCCCCTGCTGAAATTCCCAACGCAGTGGTGTTAGATACTTTTTCTCCCAAACGCCCCTTGGTAGTCTAAGGGCGACTAAGAGTACGTAACACCTATTTAAACTGTAGTATGTCACAGTCGCCAGCGACCGAGTCGCCGGCGAGAAGTTGACAGTGCGTAACGGTTCTAAGGAGCGTTTGGGAGAAAAGGTTTCAAACATCCCTTCGAAGGGAATTTCGGCAGGTGTGTTTGGGAATGAGCCCCAGTAAGTTAGGACCATTTTTTAGTTATTAAAACTACTATCTATGTAATAAGGTACACTCTTTACGACATAATATAGTATACTTTGTAGAAATACTTGCATAATTCCCATGATTACTTAATCTGCGACTGATACTGTCACTTGAACGTGATAATTCAAGGTTTTACAAGATGCACTGTTATTTATTACTTTGACATGTACAAGCACAATAATTAAACGATGCTTACTAGCCGATGTTTACCTTGTCACTCACGAAGTTGAGGAAAAATAATTATGGAAATAGATATTTGTTACGTATATAATGTGTAATTTACGTCCATTGGTCCATTTACAACAAAAAAGATAAGTTTGCCCGCATCGTTTTAAGTTGACTTAGAAAATTCATTTTTAAGTGCTTTCGTTTTGTTTTATGTGTTAAGGCTTTTACGGCCGGTTTCTCGAACGATGATCAACGAAAAAATCAAACAATTACTATGTGTCAAACTCGGATCAATTGTGATTTGGGTTTCCAGAAACCGGCCGTTAGTTGAAGGCTGTTTTGATAGTCAGTCGACTTAAAAAAAAACAACTTATTTAGAACATTTAAATTCTCAGAGAATTCTAGTTGATCACAGTATTTAGGTTGTTTGAATAAGTGGCTGATGTATTTATTTATGATTTTCCTTTTAAAATTATGTAAATTTTCAATAAAAATTCTACTCAATATATCAGCAACCTAATTCCCATTGAACAAGCTTTACTTAGTTTGGAACTAAATCAGAATATATATAACAATGTATATAGTATTAATATACATATAATGATACAGTTTGTTTCTTTCCAAAAGATAAAGGTACCTAACCTATTATACTTTTAAATTGTTGAGAGCAGTGTTTTTCAATCTTTTTGATTTCGCGACCACATTACAGGTTGAAAATTTCTGGCGATCCCCTTGTCAGACAGATGAAGACTTTATAGATAATAATTAATTTAAAAGCCTACGATAATGATCGTCTTTATTTTCATACCTTCTTATTCATTACCTATTATGTCTACTTTGCCTTTTCCCTGCCGGCGACCCTCTGACTAACCCCCTATCTTATAAAAAGTTAGCGTTGACTTTAAGTCATCATTACGTATGGTAGTCAATACTTCAAGTCTGCGCTAACTTTTTATAAGATAGACCGTAGGACGTTATTTGGTGTCAAAATATTAATAGTACCCAACACTAGTGCCAATAATAAACAAAGTGACCATTGAACCTGACTGACTTGTGATCCACGCTGGTGGGGGACGGCCACGCGTTGGGGTCCCGGTCGGGGGGCGGGGGCCAGATGTCCGGGTCGATCTCGTGCGGCGCCGGACCCCACATCTGGTCACGGGTGGGTAGATCCTCATAATCTAAAACGTTGTTTTTAATTAGCATGCTGGAGAAGTTGGTGTAAAGAGCCGAAGACCGGGCTCAGTCGCGTTTTGGGAGAGACCAACGTCCAGCAGTGGACTGATATAGGTTCATAAAACTATATATAAGTATAGTTAGCATGCTGGAGAAGTTGGTGTAAAGAGCCGAAGACCTGGCTCAGTGGCATGTCTTGGGGGAGACGAACGCCCAGCAGTGGACTGATATAGGTTCATGATGATGCTGGTGAAGTGCGGAGTGGTATAAGTGACATTACACCATACTAAACCAGCATGCTATCGTAGTGCATCTAGCATGGTTTAAGGCGTGACTGCTAAATGTAATTTATAAATTGGATCTGGATAGGTCAAATTGAAGTACTATAAGTAAAATAAACATTCACGAAAACTTACACATCGCACTCTAGTCTAATACATTAACTTAAGGATCACTCTTATCATCATAAATTTTAGCCTGTCTTTGTTAAGTAATTAAAAATCAATAAAACATTTCAATCATATAATTATTTTAATTATCCACCAAAACACAAGTCGCTTTAAGTACCATCAATAAATATGAGATTTTTCTTACTAATTAAAAAAAAAACTAAAGATTTATACGGTGTATACACTACAGAAAGTTGTGTGACAACTTTCAAGAGAACTTCGGATGGGGCTTTCCAATGAGTGATTAATTGCAGCGGCTTGTAGAGCATACAAGTTGCTTGATTGGATGTAGTGTCTTGTCTCGGAGACTAAACAAGGTCTCTTGGACATGCTAATTTTAAAGGTATACGATAATTTTAAAGGTATATTGGACGAGTATTTTGACGACAAACATTGACATAACCTAATTTTTCATATATCAAGGATTTTTTTTCCTTTTTTAGAATAGATTTTATTTCCGTACTTCACTTAATGCTAGAACATATAAAAAGATACAATTACTTAATGCTAAGATACTGAAAATGGTCATCACTCAGCTTGTGCTGGTGTAGAACCATTGGGCTCTACACCAGCGCTTTTTGTTCCTTAGACGATAAGGTCTCTGAATCTAAGTATCTTCGAGCAAAGTTAAAGGTCAAAGCGAAATATTGGTCCAATTCCACTCATAATGTGCATAAGTAAAGTACATGGATGACTGCTTTCCATTTACAAATATTGTACGCGATCATGCATGAAAATGTATGTTTTGTCTCATTCAAAAGATGTTGTAAAATCATACAAAAACGTCGACGAACCATAAAATTAATGTAACGGGTGGCGCAAAAGTAAGGGCACTAAAGAAAACACTATTTATTTTTTTATATGACATTTCCTGTCATTCTATTGTTGAAAATTGTGTAGTGAACAAATGTAAAATACACTGAAAATAAACATGGACCGTTTTACTCCTCAAGAACGTGGAATAATCGTGTCAATGTTCTTACGGAATAATTCATCAGTGATAAAAACACAACGTGAATTTCGTCAACGATTTCCCCACCCCCACCGTCCGGCACCGATTGGTCGCTCAATTCGGATTCAACATTGGATAGACCTAAGTCTGGGAGACCAAGAACAGGCCGTTCAGCTGAAAATATCGATGCTGTGCGCGAATATGTGGAAGAGTGTCAAGAAACATCAACGAGGCAACGTGCCACGCAATTGCGTCACTGGAGAACTCTACAGAACCATGTTACGTGAGTTTTTGATACCCAGTTTGGACGAATTGAGGCTGGAGCACATCTGGTTTCAACAAGACGGCGGCGCTACGGCAAACACAGCGCGCGACACTATGGACTCAGTTAGGGACGCTTTTCCAGGCCGAGTTATCTCTCGTTTTGGCGATTTGCCTTGGCCTGCAAGATCACCCGATCTGACCAGTCCAGACTTCTTTCTTTGGGGTTCTCGGGTGTATGTGAACAAGCCACAGAATATCGCAACTCTAAAAGAAATCATTCATCAAGAAAAAAGGAACATATCGCAGGAAGTGTTACGGCAAGTTATGCAAAATGTCATAAAAAGGGCTCAAGCTTGCATCAACTCTGGAGGTCACTATTTAAAAGACATAATTTTTAAATCCTAATGGTACAAAATTTAATGAACCAAATATACATTTAAAAAAACCTAAATCTATTTTTCTAATTTAGAAAAAAAGTTATAGCTGAACCAAATAGGGTCATTTCTTTTGCGCCACCCTGTACAATGAAAAACTTATAAATTGTTATTTAATAAGTTAATAACATATGTAGTTAGATAACTAAACTCGTTAGATACGCAAGATTACATGGCTTTTATTAAACGTGTGCGTCACAAATAAAGACTGAATCAATTTGAACCTTATTTTTAAAGCTATAGAAACGAATATCGATAACATTTCTTTCTGTAGAGATTTAGCGTCATATCATGCGTAAAAGTGTCGCATAAATGTGATCAATTAAAAACTTAAACTACATACTTTTTAGTAGTAGTAGTTGCATGTAAAATAGCTCGGCTAGGGCAGTACTATCACCATATAGATGCATGATCAATAAAAGTTTAGTAAAATCACAAGGATCATTTAGAATTTTGTATGATTGTTATAGGATTTCCACTTAATATCAGGTGGGTAATCTGTTTGTTCCGTCTCTAAAAAATATACTACAAGTAGGTGTATAAAATAATATTCATTGATTTGCTAATAACTTTACAGTGAATTTAACAATGCAATAAAACTATCGGCCGCCGATAAATGCTATTGGTAGTAAACAGTATACTAATGTCTCCAAAACCTGCTTGTTGCACCCAAACTTCTAGCTAGCAAAGTTTCAAGGCTAACAAGTAAAACTACAAAGATATTTTGGCATCTGTGCTATTCACTAGATACGAAAAGCGAAAGTAACCCTAAGCCCCGTCTACCTTACCCAGTAGTCTAGTTTCAGAGCGAGCAATAGTGTCTAAAATGCTGTAAAACGCAGCGTTCCTATAGGTGTAGGATTACATTGTGTATCGTATTGAAGCATGGCACAGTAAAATAAGCGAAAGTGGCCCTTAGGGAGCTCGAATGAGCTAACCAGACTAGTCTAGAGTAGTGCGACGCCAGACAGCGCGCGATCGTGTACTTTCGCTTTCGATGCACCCAAAACTTATCCACACTACTATCGAGTAAAACTTAATAACAAATTATAACGGCCTAAAACTTTATCTTCAGGTTTAATAATGCTGGACAATCCACACAACATCATCTAGCCCCAAGTAAAGCAGAACTTGTGTTATGGGTACGCTTCCGATTGGTACTGATTTGGATCAGTTGAGCTATCTATAGATCGTTTGCAACGGTCTGTAGATAGCTCAACTGTTTCTTTGACAATGTACATTTTGTAAATATGTACTGTATAGTCGTAAGTTTGTTTGTGAATAAAGTTTACTTCCTATTCATCACATAGATAGATATTTTTTATTATACATATAAAATACCCAGAACACCCGGAATAAATATTTGCAGATCGTACAAAAATTTATCCCAAGGCGGGAATCGAACCCTCAAACCTCCGCGTCGCAGGCGGACCTTCGCCCGCCGCGCCACATCAGTCGTCCATTGAAACTGGAATCGTCACACGAAGGTAACATAACCTCTTCAGAGCTAAAGCTCTAAAGCTCTAGGTATATGATCTAAAGATCATATACCTAGTCTGGAACGTATGTCAATGAACTTGGCAGATCATTGTGATCATAAGATAATTCAGTCATTTTTCGTATTTTAAGGATATCTCTTAAAAGAGTTATAAATAGAATACAATTTTAAATAGAATATCGGGACTTTCGTCACCGTAAGTTCATACTTTTGAGACCTACACTTCGTCTTTATTTTATTACTTACCTTTAAAAGTATTACATTTTTTATCGCGTACGTTATTTTAGTAACTACTTAGTTTCCCATCATAAGAATAAGGTGTACCATAAATATAAATGTACTTTAAAGATCTGTAAAAAGTTCTGATTGCGAAAGTTAAAAAAAGACCAATTTAATTGTTCTCGTGAAAATAATAGTAAAATGAAAGCCTCCACAAATTGAATCTGTATTGTATAATAGATTCGTGCAAGACGCTACGGAATAACGATAGATAGTAAGTTTCCGTAGCCAACGGAATAACTGCTTTACTTGATTGCTCTCAAACACAATAACTATTTTGATTTTAAAACAGTTATAAGCGACGAGAAAGACTTGTTTTTAGTTTTAGTTTTGAGCCCGATGTCTGATTTTATTAGGTTCTACTTTGTAAAAGATGGATCGAACAACTTGCTAATTTGTTAAAAATAATTTTGTTTGCAATAGAAAGTGGCTAGAGTTGCGTAGGTATCCTTTTAGTTAGAGAATCAAAATCTTCTTTGTGAAATCTGTTAATAATTTTTAAAAATGGTTTATAAATAAATAAATATTTATGTATCATTTAAATTGATTCGATGGGTATATTGTTATTGATGCAACAACCGAAAATCTAAACTGTGGCATTTATAATATTAGTAGGATTCACTAAGCAGTCAACAATTAGAAAAAAAAACTGAACAAAAACTTTATTGAAAAATGTCTTTTTGAATCACAACACATTTTTTGTAAGTTAATTGTTTGAAACAAACTGCTCTATAATTAAAAGTGAGTCATGATGGCACTGTCTTCGTAAAAGTACAAAATGCGATTGAGACCGATGACTCTATCAGCGGTACAGTCAGCGTCGGAAATAGATCACTATTTTTAGGCCAAAAATAATTTAATATAATAAATATAATTTTTTTATCAAAAATATTCAACTTCTTCTTATCGTGTCGATGCTACAACTGTATTTTGTTGTAGCATCGTGTTGGAAAGATTAGCCAGACTAGACACTGCTTTGCCGTGCCTAGCTGTTACCGGTGTGCGCCACGAGGAGGCTCTTTCCATGCACCATGCACCCCTTGCACTTTCAATATAAGTTTATAAGACTTATCAATTAATGGCTTTTTTACATAATTTTAACGTTAATACAAACAGGTATAACTTTTTATATGATAAGAGTTTAAATAATTTTACCAATTACAAATAAATTATGAATTTTAAAAATGCATCCAGCATTTAACTTCAGGTATATTATATTTAGGTATATTAACATCCGCTTGTTCAATCATTCTAAAAGCGTTTCGCGTTTCTTTAACTTAGGTTGAAAAATTAATAAATATTTATGGAACTTTATTTCAACCTAGTAGACTGTACAGGAAAGAATCGTGAGATAATGATCAGAAAGTCCATCATTATGGATGATTCACGACACTCGACAGACCATTGGAGCGAGCCGCGTCTGCTGAATCCAAGTTACAAAGATAAAAACAATGAAACTGACGACCATCATCATCATCTTCCTACCCTTGTCTCACGCTAATTAAACAGTCTTTCGATTACTTATTTGGTCCCACAGAGAGCCGTTCAACACCATGTGGGTTACAACAAGTCTTCTTGTTCCACTCTCCTCTTTAAGACTTCGTCTCGATGCTCACTCTTTTCCTACTCATGTATCTTATAATGCGTTACACCGTAGGCCGAATCATCATTTAAAATCAGATGATATTGTGGTCAAGCGTTTGCCGATAATGCATAAAAAAATGTAATACCAATAACGGCAATATTATTAATATTAAATCAAATCAATATATTTATTATTTCACGTATTTTTTTGGTATTTCAGTCATGTATATTACGAGTTCGTTTACTTTTATTAAAATAG
This sequence comes from Ecliptopera silaceata, assembly GCA_932527185.1. Lineage (NCBI taxonomy): Eukaryota > Metazoa > Arthropoda > Insecta > Lepidoptera > Geometridae > Ecliptopera > Ecliptopera silaceata. Next base: position 3,554,037 of record OW052210.1, read on the forward strand.
CGAGAAACCAAATTAATTTCAATTTAGATAAACAACACGGTCATTTCAGTGTGAATTTTCATTGAATCAGTCTGGGCTATAAGCTAGCATCGTGCATATAAATAAGCCTTTATGACCGTAGCTTACTTTAACAGTTTCTGAGAACCTCTCGTATGATTCAACTTTCCCTCACGGCACTCGAGGGTTTGCTTTGAATCATGGCCTAAAAATGTAATTAACACTGCAGGATTGCAGTTCCTAAACTCCTAAACTAAGCTTATTGCCATGTTTACAAATGTTATATATACTTATAAAATAACTGCATACAATTTTACAATTTCTATGATCTATTGATTTTGATAGCCATAAGATTCTTTGAACAGTTTTGTAATACATATTTTTATTTCCGTTTTCAGTTAATTAATTTGAATTCGTTAAATTTATTTTAAAACAGCGGTTTTGTTTAATAAGTTCTTGTGAAGAGTTAAAATAAATACCATGATGTGAAATAAAATCAATAGTTGACGTCACAATATCCACAAAGCCGCCATGTGTAACTTTGTGTGCTGTACGGGCTCTGAAGGCATGGCTTTCTCATAAAACTGTTTGCAGAAATCAATGTATGAAAACATCGTCACAATTCTCACTTATATGTGAGCTTTAAAATATCTACTGAAAATACTTTTAAATCTGTCAATATTTACTGTATCGTACATTAAATATAAACTGAAAGTCTTGAACCAACTAAGTGTAACTAGAATCTATATTGACGATGAAATTACAAGTCCAAATGGCATGATTTATAAAATGGTTCAAACCGATTTTATAGTAATATACAGATCTGTAATATCCATATTACCGACTCTTCCAAGCCTAAAGGTAAGTCAAGGCTGATGAGAAACCATCCATGTCCATTGTCTAACGTACTCTTCAAATATCAGGTCAACTAACGAACCATCGACCTAAACCGATATCGAGCTATTCCTTCCACCTATTGTGTCTGACAATGGTGACATAATGGACACCGGCGCCATTCGGACGTTACGAAGGTCGGCTCCATATCTTGGAGGGTCAGCACGAAACAATGTGACAACAGCAATCGTAGGTTACATTGCTTGGGGACTCGACAACCTAACCCAGTGTAGAAGGCTTTGCTGCGCAATGTAACTAGCATACGTTGCCGTTTCGATTCCACAGTGATAAAGACTTTTTTTCGTGTTAACCCTCCAGGGTACAATGACGCGGGCTCGGCTTTTACGGCTAATTGTTACGAGTAATTGATCGCCGTGAACTTTTCTGGAACTGGTTTTAATGTCTGGGGTTAAACTTGGAACTTTCATATTTTTGAGTAAGGTCGCGAAAAAGTTGTACCACTACACAAGGTTTAGGTAAACAACATTTAACAAAAATATAGGCTCTCGACTGTATATCTTTGATATAGATAATCAAAATGTTTGAAGTGGACACTGATCCAATTGATCTTTGGAAATAAAGAAACAATCGGAAGATTATCGATTTGACAGAATAAGCTTATATCTAGAGTTCTTTGTTGTTTCACCCGAATATAAATAAACCTGCCTGAGGTGAACTATTATTTACTTTGGCTAGACAGTTTCGAACAGGGCAGTGGAAACCAGTAATGCTTACCAGTACATAATATCTATTTGTGTGTGTACCTATATCTAGCCGGCAAACACTGGAGAGCCGAAGACCGGGCTCAGTGGCGCGTCTTAGGAGAGACCTACGTGTAGCTGTGATACAGGATGATAATAATGGCAATGCGATTATACATTTAAAACCACTTCAAGTCATCGTTACTCGATTCAAGGCTCGATTTATATCAGTGTTCCGAAAACACATTTACACTTAGTGATCGTCATCAGCGCATTAGAATAGCGATAAACATCCTAATTATGCGTGCTCCACGCATTTGTATTAGTAACATTAAGGCTGGCGAGCATGCGGGTAATGTAAATGAGATATAACATTTACAGAACTGCTTCAATGATCTACAAAGCTCATTCTAGCCTTTTGTCGGGCGTCTGTCAGCACGGTAGGCTGACGATATTGTCAACGTCGTGGGCCATAGATGGATGAGAGCCCAGGACCGCATGAAATGGCAAGACCTGAGATAGACCTCTGATTTAACCCAGTAGTAGGTCACCATGAAATGGCGCAGATAATAGCAGAGACCTCTAACTGTAGGTCAAACCAGGCTGTAATCAAATCAAATCTAAGGCGTGAAGGATTCCAGAGTCATTCAGACCAGCAAAAACTGATTCTATAAGCATTTTCTCATTTCATTCGTGTTGATATATTTGGATTCTGTGAAACAGATTGAAAGCACAGTTCTGCTTAGCAATAACTTGCAACGCAATAAAATGCCGTGAAACTGGTTCTCAGTAGATCTAATAACTTTTTTTCTTTTTAAAGGCCCTTTGCTCGCAACGTAGTTCGTGAAAGTTGTGTTTCGTTAAATCAAAGTAAAACTTAACGCATTTTTCTTATTGTATTTTGTAACTTTATACCTTAGTATGTGAATAATAAGTAAGAAATTATTATTTATAATATTAAACAAACAAGATAAAAACATATCAATATGTGTTGTAGTTGTTAGTACATACCTATCTCAAATTAAATCGTATTGATTATTATTAATTATGTGTTTAAGTTATATGTATTTGATTACTGAGTCTTTGATTTCTGTCTATTTTCCATTCTATAACTATCACGAATAATTAATATTAAAGGGGGCTTATACATAAACGTGATTTTTATTTATTCGATATTGATAAGGGCAACGGGAGATAGATACGCTACGGAACTCTTCGTGCGCACTTGCCCGGTTTTATTAATAAGTAGGTATAGATACTAAGTTTTCCGTCATAGACTGCTCTTTACCCTCAATTTCCCTCATAAGAAGATAGTAATGGGTTATAGCAAAATCTCTTAAAACGGCACGCGGACGAAGTCGCGGCGGGAACAGCTAGTACTTAATAAAACACGCGGTAATAGTATTTACATCCATACACGTGTCGTTTGTTATTGTAAGATTTTGTTCAATGTTTTTATTCAATGGAACAAAGCAGGTGTTACTGTAAGGTGATTAACGAGTAATAACACCAAGATAAGATTTTTTTGTAATAATTTATAATGGAGAGCGATTTGGGGGAGACCTTTGCCCAGCAGTGGGACGAGATAGGTTAGGAAAAAAAAGGAGAGCGAGTGCCTACCAGAAAAAAAATGATACAACATTTTTGCTTTTTAATAAACGTAAGTATACCTATAGTTCAGGTCTGTATTGACTGCTGAGTTTGTTGCCATCAATTTTCATTGGCCTACGAGTGACAAGCACAGTACGTATCCCTGAATTGAAGTAGCAGTATGAACCAAAAATTTATTTATTTATTTTTATTTATTTATTCCTAACCTACGGTGCTCAGACTTGGTCATTGACTGAGATGCAGAAGTCCAAACTCAAGATTTGCCAAAGGGCAATGGAGCGCAGCATTCTCGGCCTTAAACGCATCGACCGGGTGCGAAATACAATGCTGCGTTCGATGACTGGCATTGCCGACGTAGGCAGCAAATCAGCCAAACTCAAGTGGGAGTGGGCAGGGCACGTTAGTCGAATGCAACCTGAGAAGTGGGCGAGAATAGCCACTTCTTGGCTGCCCGAGAATATGAGGCGACGACCGGGCCGGCCGAGAAGACGTTGGAGGGACGATCTCGACTCATACGCGAAGGAGTGGTGGATGGCTGCAGGAGATCGGGATGAATGGAGGAATTTGGGGGAGACCTTTGCCCTGCAGTGGGACACAATAGGTTAAATAAAAATAAAAAATAAAAAAAAAAATTTTTAGACATTTAGTGCATCCGCTAAATGTCTAAAAATAAATAAATAAATCTTTGGTTGGATGCAATCTGTGTTGAAGTCATATATTTTTTGATAAGTCAACTACATATATATGGTAAAATCTACTTAGTAATACTAAGTAAGGCAAAACAAAGCGATAGTGTGTTTAGTTAAATAGATAAATCTATTTTAGGGCAGTGCGCAGGCAAGATCTAATCCTTCTAAGTCCTTAGATAACACGGAAAGAGCGCTAGCGTAAAATTAGGTAAACATAGTTATCTTTGTAATAAATTATCACCTTTTTGTAACGGTATAGAACGTATAGTAATATATATTACAGAAAATCTGTAGCAGACGATTGTGGGCTACAAACTTCATCCTAGCTTTGAATCCATAATGAATTTGGTTTATTAGGCATATGTTTTTAGATTATCAGATGAGTAAAGATGAATTTTGAGATCGATTCAGTCGTTCTTGAGTCATTTATAGTGTAACTAACCTAACTTTTTATGGAAATGTTCAGTTGGTTTTTATTTTTTTATTAGCTTTTTTCGGCTTTCGTATCACTGCAGCCTAGATGGTCTCAGTTGATTTTTGTCTTTCAATTATGCTGAAGTAGTTCGTATAAATTTTTGGCACATTTTAGACAAACATGACGCAGACTAATGAGTATTGATAAATATGGATTTTACCTACATTACCTTGAACATTAAGATTATTTTGACCTACACCCACTTCGATATATCATAGCTTTATCTAAGCCACACTGCCCTCTTTGGAAAGGTATGTCACTATTGCTTTGTTTGGTACATAGCTAGCATTTTTTTATATTCTGTACGTGTGGGGCCTTTGGATCTCATCTAGATTTTTACAGCGTTGAGGGCCATTTTTACCAATTCCCCGATATACGAGACGCTGTTGTATTTGGGGCACTTATTCTAGATGGTAATAGTATAGTAGGCTGCTATTCTGTGTACACCGGGAGTATTTTAGTCCACATTTTTGGACACTATTCCCTTTTTTTCCTCCTCTTTTTTTGTTTATAACGAATTTAATAGAACTAGCAGTTTCTGTTATTGTTTAAGTTTATGGCAGACTGACGGCGACAATTAGTGTTGCACAATGAATATTGACATTCATATAGGAAAATAAACAGAATTATGTCACTGAAATGTCCTAGACATGGACATAAAATAAATAGCTAAACGATTGATTAACAAATTATTCACGACAAACAACACTTAATACAACTTATTATTATTGCAAATGAGATAATTCTAAATGATCCTTGCGATTTTTTATCTAGCATCATCCCACTGTTGGGCAAAGGTCTAAGTTCTAGAACTTATTTATTATTATTACAAATGAGATAAATCTAAATGATCCTTGCGATTTTTTATCTAGCATCATCCCACTGTTGGGCAAAGGTCTGAGCTCTAGATCCCTAAATAAATAAATTAGTATTTAAATGTACTAAATGCCTTACTTCCAGTCATCGGTGTGATGACCTTCTCTCCTTCGTGCTGGAACATCTTCAATGACGACATCGTAGCTTTCAGCTGTTCATACTCCCGCGCCATCTGTTTTTGGACCTGATGAAGGAAATAACATATATAAAACCATTTTTGAAAACCCGCAGTATTTCTACTACTTCATAGATACGTTTTTGACAGACATCACAGCTCAGTTGGTAGTAACTCTGCCTTCAATGCTGTCGTGGATTCGCTTATTCGAGGCAATTTTTTTGTGATGAACATAAATATTTGTTTTTCGTTTGTTTTACTATGTATTTACAAAAAAATAAGTATTCTATCAGTATTTAGTTATACTACAAGCCATACTGCAAGCTTTGCTTAGTTTGGGACTAGCGCGATGTGTGAAATGTCCGTGAATCATTTATTTATACTAGTGTGTTATGACGTCATCAGTTTTCTACCCTTGTCCCTTGTCACAGCTATGAGGGGGTCGGTAAAACAAGTCTTCTTCTCTCTACGAGTGTATTATTCTGTATTTTAAATAAACTTAAGCATACAGTATGTTATGAAATTATTCAATGTCACCTACGAGGCCAATGTCATGACGAATTTGCCCAATTTGTAAATAGCTTTGGCTTATGATTCAATATTGTACTAATTTCATTTTAAAATGAAATAGGCATTGAATTTGAAATAATAGGTTGTGCCACTCGAAGAGAGTGAAGAGTGGTACAAGAAAAAGGAGGCCTATGCCCAGCAGTGGGCGAAATCTGGCTGTGGATGATGATGATGATGAATAGGTCATGAAAAAATATATCTATATAAATCGACGGGACTCAATTCCGGCTAAGAACTAAATTAAATATTTCTGTGATAGCAAACATTGATGTTTGTTTCGTGTTACTACGAGTGCATGAACATATTTTCTACATAATAAAGAATAAATAAATTGAAGTATTCTACTAGCTATCTAGTTTCCATAGCTTTGCTTAGTTTGGGACTGGATTGAACTTAAATATTCACAAATATCTATATAAAAAACTGCGTTGTTTGAATCGCAATAAGCCTAGTTCTCATAATAAATATCGTAGAACACGGTAGCAAATAATAATGACTTCTGATTGAGATGTAATCCAATCACGAAGCACTCAAGCCAAATGGATGATATAATTATAATTATTGTGAGATACTCTTGTATAACACAAGCCGTGTTATTATCTTTCCAGATCTATCTCAGTGTTATCGAAAAACCCTTCTTAACGCTGCAGTTAAAGTCCACTTTAACGATAAAACTCGGTTTTTTTATATTATCAAACACGGTCTAAGTCCATGGCCTACCTGATTTGATACGGCCAATCAGATCCGAGCATGGCCTACCTGTTTTGATACGACCAATCAGATCCGAGCATGGCCTACTTGATTGAAGCCGACCGTGTTTAAAGCAGGTAGACCATGCTCCAATTCAACTTTATTTTTCGTTAAATCTATCAAACGGTATGAAAATCGATTAAGTTACTTGTGTTCATTCACATAATGTGTCTGAACTCCCAAATATCATTATTTGTAATTGTTTTGCAATTATTTTCATAAAAATATTTCTATTTTGGTAGAATAGTAACCTGACCTTTGCTTATAATGACTGAAGAAAAGTGAAAAGCGCGGCAAACTCGCACTACCTAAAGCAGAAAAAAATGTACAAAACGAATGTAAATCATGTGTAGAAATGATTTATTCGTGTAGCATGTTGCATTACAAATTAAAACAAGTGATGAGAAAAGAAGGAAATATCTAAACATCAAAATTAGTGATAATGTGCTAGCGGCCGGAGATTCTCATTGTTGTGCTTTTTTTTCGCAATGGACATCATATCGCACTGCTTAATACACTCGAGAGCAATGAATCCGGGTCACTTAAAGAATGTTAAAAATCTCGGAAACTAAAAATGATAGGTTAATGCAATAAATTGTATTTAATAGACAATGTAATACTCCTTAAATGAAAGTAAAAAAAATATGAGTCACCATACATTTTATTAACACAAAATTACATAAAGAAAAAAACTGCTGATCTCTCCTTAAAACAAAAATAGGAAACATGAAATTTTTGAACTTTATTACGATTTTCTTGAATTTTAATACTTCGTATTGCCTCCTCGTGCTTCCATTACTGCGTTTACGCGGTTTGGCATGCTGTACACCAAGTTCCTTATACGATTTTGGGGAATATTCTCCCATTCCTCTGTGAGAGCAATTTTGAGCTCACGAAGCGTGATTGGGGGAGGGTTTCGTTGTTTTACGCATCTGCCTAGCTCGTGCCAAGCATGCTCGATCGGGTTGATATCCGGGCTGCGCGCTGGCCACTCCATACGAGTAATGTTCATCTCTTGAAGGTAGTCATTCACAATCCTACCTGTATGAGGTCGGGCATTGTCATGCATAAATATAGCATCCTCACCTAAATTGACCATAAATGGACCAACGTGATCATTGAGGATTTCTTCCACATATCTTACGCTAGTTAAAGAGCCGTTTTCTATGATCACCAGCTCTGTGCGACTTTCAGAAGAAATTCCGGCCCACACAAGTACAGACCCACCACCGTAGGCTACTTTTTCTTCGATGCATGCTTGCTTGAATCTTTCCCCTGGTCTTCGATACACTCTGTGTCTTCCATCGTGCTTGTAGAGCATAAATTTTGATTCGTCGGAGAACATAACTTTTGACCAATCTTCAATACTCCAATTTACGTGGCTCTGGGCATATCTTAGTCTCGAAATACGATGCCCACGCTCCAGTTTAGGGCCGTTTGCAGGTCTAAGGGGTTTTAAGTTAGATTCAGCAAGCCGACGTCTTACTGTCCATGCACTTGGGTTACTTCCTCCGAGGCGTCGAAACTGATTGGTGAGTTCAGTTCCTGTGAGAAAGCGATTTCGAAGCATGGTGTTCACCAAGTATCGGTCTTCTCGTGCTGTGGTACACCTGGTTCTGCCCGTTCCTGGTCTGCGTAGGTTAGAACCAGTTTCTTCGTAACGTCGGAGAACTCTTTGTACTGTTGACAGCGACACACCGACAGTCCTGGCTGTATCGCGCTGACTCCGGCCGGTTTCCAGCATTGTAAGTATTCTGGTGCATTCTTCAGGCGTAAGCGACATAATTTCAGCTTGAATAATGAATATAGAGCACTATCAACATGGTTTATGTACCCACATAAATGACAGATTACAAACAAAAGCAAAACCAAATGCTGTAATTTCGTAGTTCCATCTTCGAAAGTGGCCCTTTTTCAAATTTGATTTTTTTATGATATAACTTTACAATAACTAAGAAGTTTTAATACCTTCATTTAAGGAGTATTACATTGTCTATTAAATACAATTTATTGCATTAACCTAGCATTTTTAGTTTCCGAGATTTTTAGGATTCTTTAAGTGACCCGGATTCATTGCTCTCGAGTGTATTTGAACACACGGCTTGAACTGTGCTTATTCCTGATTTAATGTTTGTATCTAAAAGGTACGTGTACATACTTTCCTGAAAACAACTTCCAATAAATACCTACGGGTACCGATGCAGAGAAAAATCAGAAAATAAATAAAACGAGTGTTCGACTTAATTTTCTTGTATTTTTACTTATTTAGTTTCCTTGATAGGTAGGTGAGATCTTTATTTAATAATCATAAATGACGCCTAAAACTTTCAAAGATACCTTCATTTAAAATGTTTTGATAGCATATAATATTAGGGACATTAAAATACAAATTCTTTCGAGGGTCATTTTACTGACAATTGTGAACCATGATCTACTGAAACCTTGCCTAGAACACGTTTTATAACAGCAGCGAGTAACAGTAGTTTGTCTGAAAACAAAGTCATTCTGATTTTAGTGGCAAAGCAAACACAAAAGTTGGTCTTAAATAAAAATGTTTTACATTTTGTAATAAAGATACGTACCTACTACAGAATGGAAAATAATAAAAAAGAAGTGATAATGGACGTAAAAGTAAGTACAAAGTACCTACTAATTTATACATATACCTATTTACCTTGTGTACACGGTACCTTTATAAAACCTAAATTTTTTTTTTTTTTTTTTAAAAAAAAATACTAAATAAATAAAATAAATAAATAATGCTGGACAATCCACACAACATCATCTAGCCCCAAGCTAAGCAGAGCTTGTGTTATGAGTACTAGAAGACTGACATACTTAATATTATACATTACATAGATAGATATTTTTTATTATACATATAATACCCAGAACACCCGGAATAAATATTTGCAGAACATACAAACATTTATTCCGAGGCGGGAATCGAACCCGCAACCTTCCGCGTCGCAGGCGGACCATCGCCCACCGCGCCACATCGCCGCATCGTATTTTACTAGTCAAGCTCTTAATTTCATATCCACATAGAGGTAATTATGTAAAATTATGTGCTCCATAATTGCACATTTCATAAGATTTATTATTTTATAAAAATTGGTAACATTTTTATAAAATAATAAATAAAAATTAACGACATTTCACACATCACACTCTAGTCACAAACAAAGAACAGCTTATACTATGGGAACTAGATTTCTGATAGAATACTTATATATTTTTTTTGTAAATACGTAGGTACTTACATAGGATACATAGTAACATTCAGACACAGAACAAATATTTATGTTTATCACATTTGCTCTGGGTGGGAATCGAACACACGACCCACAGCATGGAAGGCAGAGCTAATACCATCTGAGCACTAAAGCCCTACGAAACAAAGAAAAGTATACAAAAAAAACACCAACATTTTATTCCAAAAACTTTACTAAATTCTTTAGCGGTGCCAGTTCGACTCCCGACTCCCAAGCAACTCCATGCCTTCTCGGTCCTCCAAATCGAGCAGCACGATGTTCAGAAAATCCATTAGGTACCTATATATATATAAAGTAATATTGCAAGCAATAAAAACGAATAAAACTACAAAACAAAGACGACAAGATCACAAAATGTGCTTGCACACAGCGAGTTAAAATTTTTAGAAAATGATTGAAAAACAATGACCAATTCCACAAAAATTATATTTGGAAGTTCAGAAAAATATCTAATAAAATAGGTAATCAATCAGAACATGAGTGACGAAATCGATTTTCATATCAAATGTTGACTTAAACCTACCTTAAACTAGGGGTCAGCTAGGTTTAACTAAAATGTAGGGTTAGACCACGGCGGTGGTTTATCGTTGGGCCGAACTATCATTCATAATATGAAAAAACCGAGATTTAGCTTAACACTGGAGTTAAGAGCCGAGTTTTGGTCCGGCGAGATTTAAGTGTGGTCTAACTTTAGTCCACGGTTTTGCTAGACTAGGTTTAAACCATAGTTTAGTTCCGGTTTCTTAATTAGGCCCAAGTAGTCTCGACTCGAGAGCTAGGCTCAAATGTATCTGGTTGAATAATCTCGAAGATAATGCAGACGAACATTACAAGATCAATTTAACTGTACATTTCCAAGAACACAATTTAGATTAATGTTCTAGCCATAATAAATAATGGAAATACATACATGAGTGATATCTCCGTGTGGGCACAGAAGTGAAATTTCGATCTCTCACCGCGATTATCACACAATGTTCAGAAACTACAATGGTGCACAGTAAAAATGTAAAGCACTTCCCACACAAAATCACAAAATCGTTGAGTAATATCCTAAGAAGGTTTCACGCGACATAACGTGTTTGTTTTCACCTAATTCAGCCACAAACGCCTTGACCGAGTTCCACAAGAAATCACTAATCATCAACTAGGCCGTTACGCGACAATTAGCAACTACCCTACAAAATAATACAAGAAACATTTTCTTGGTCACAGAAAACGAAACCGTCTGACGTTTAAAATAAAAGCTGCTGTGGCTTGTACACTTTTGACAGATGACAAGAACTAACTGTGTTGACGACCGTACGAAATTGGACACCCCGCGCGACCATTCAACCGATACACTGCAGGGAAGTTCGTCGACCTCGGCTACTTCAGCTCAGCCTGTACGTTCAAAAGGCACACGCATCAAATGACAATACAAAACGAACACGAATTTACTCGACAATAGAACGAATGCTTGGCTTCAATCCAGCCCCTGAATTAGACTAGGTGACCTAAACAGTCTAAAAGCCTCGCTCCTTCAGGCGTATGCCGTGATTCAGACCACGTTCAGTAATTTATTTTCAAAGGTTTAGTGGCACGAGTGTTTGGAGCAGGCGGAGACGTCTGTAATATATTTTATGAGGGCAATCGAGCCGCGAGTTTATGTTTTTGGTGACACCTCGTCGCTTGCATCGTGAAAGCTTTATGAAGGGAATATAATACGTAGAATATGAAGCATAATAACACGTATTGACTGGAGCTCCTAGATTTCCTAACTTATTTTAAGACTTGATGCTCTAAATTATTTGTGTTTGTGAATGGTGAGTTCAGAACCGAGAACTTGAAAACACCTACTTCTCCTAGGCAGATATCCATACGCTGAAACAACTTAAAAAACTACCAAGGAATAATTTTGTTGCATATCCTAAACCTGATTGTGATCTATAAAAGTATAATGTTGATGAGACTATCTATAAAACACGATATTACAAACCACTTTGGACGGGGAATAAAAATATCAACTTGATAAAAACTCAAAGCTTGCTCCGAAAAGGGTTCGTTTACCTTTCCAGTACATGAAACCCATAACACAATCAAAATATTAACCATAGAATCTTTTTCTTTACCATATAATTGAAACGACGAACGTAATTTATTGTAATTTCGCTCAAGTTACGTGACGAAATGCAAATGCACCGCTACAAGAAACTTAATAATGGAGACCGCATCGCCGCATCACGCCAGTAAAAGTGTAACAATTTAATTATCAAGCTTGCACAGTAGGCAATCATCCTTAGGCCGAATACAGACCTAACGAACGATGACTCTCTCATACTCGTTCTGACTAACTTTGTAAAGATTTCTTTGCAAGTTGGCTGGTATGTAACCGGCATTATGAATCCAATCGATCGTTCCAATCGTTTGGCAAGAATGTTTTAATTTTAACAAAAAACAAGTCGATGAAGCAATCAATACATGCTGAAAATGGGAACCAGACCATGAAAGGGACGTAGAGGGAAAGGTACGTAAGACGTTTGTCATTGGTTCTTGTTTGGTCAGTGACTTTAAGAGGCCTTGGTCGATGATTAGGAACCAACGTCGTGACTAGCTTCAGAGCGTCCCGCAGATTTATGTCCGTTCCTCTTACCGCTTTGCTTTACAATATTCCTTCCACATTACTAGGAAATGTCATTAAATATACTCATATGGACTGATCGCAACCTTAGGATCGGAAGGCGGGTCAGTGACCATTGCGTCACTAGAATTCTCTTCACATAATGAAAGTAGAACTTAATCGAGGGGATCGTGTCGCTTCCCTTTTACACTACCTCGTATACGGCGGAGTTATGAAAGAGAATGGAATATAATGTCTATCAAAACAAAAGAGACTTAAAAAGGTTGGCGAATACTGAATATCAGCACTGACATCCTTTAAATAACCTCCAAGCTACATCCTATAAGGTGCTTGTTAGCAGCCTAGTTTTTGCGGTAATTTCCAGCTGCAATAATGAACCGCTAGTCGTCCTGTTAAGTGTTACGGACGTAAACAGGAAAGCTACATTATGGCATAAAAATAGCCACAAAAACTAGACCGTTAGATTGAGTCTGGAGGAGGAAATTTACCTAAATAGGGTTTAAAACATAACCCTTAAAGAAAGATAACTTGTAAAAAGTAAAACGAGGAAGTTTTCAATTCAACTGTGCCAAATATTTTTAATGTATGCTACGCTAATGATTTGAATTAGTCTTTTTATGTTTGGCACTTTTTGAGCTATCCCTAAAAATGTGTAATTCTTGAAAACGATTCTTAACTTTGGAAAAATATACCTATTATTAACTAGAGTACTAGATGAAAAGCCAACATTACACAGTCATTAACTTAACCGATTTTATATCGATCTACGTGAAAGGGGTACAAGTTATTAACGGCGTTCACCGTACATAGCTCGACCCGGAACAACCTTACAAACCAAGCAAGAAACTATGTAATGATGACAGATACTTCATCGATTTCCTCGCCAAGCGATTGGAAACGCTAGTTTATATTTAAAGGATTTTCATCAACATACTGCTTAAATACAGAACACAGACAGACAAACATGGAAACATAAAATAAATAATGCTGCAGCCACACAACATCATCTAGCCCCAAACTAAGCGGAGCTTGTGTTATGGGTACTAGAAGACCGACATACTTCATACAATACATTACATAGATAATTATTTTTTATTACGTACTTACATATATAAAATACCCAGAACAGCCGGAATAAATATTTGCAGATCGTAGAAACATTGATCCCAAGGCGGGAATCGAACCTGCAAACTCCGCGTCGCAGGCGGACCTTCGCCCGCCGCGCCACATCGGTCGTCATACAATGTAAACATTGTTTCTTGTGATCTTATTGAACAAAAAGTGTTGAGTACTTTTTGAAGTGAACAGTTTTTTTGTGTTGATCGAACTTATTTTTGACGTAATTTTTAATCTTATAACGCGTTCGTTCATTCGACTTTATTTAGGTTGTTCAGGCTTTTGTAAGGTATCTTGAACTAGAGATTAACGGAGATGTTTTAATGAAAGTTTTTGAGAGTTTAAGCAGTAATCCCTACCTATAACAAAACATTGCCTTAACGTTTCCTTAACGTACCCGTTAAACTTTAACGGGATCGATAAGGACAAATCGTGCAAGGTACCAATGTACCTTGTAGTAATGTACCCAATGGTCCATTACTATGAGTCAAAGGTATCTCAGAAAAAAATATATACTTACACATTGACTTGAGAACCTCCTCCGTTTTTTCATCTATTATAAGTAAATAATATCATTTTATAAGCCTCATAATGGACCAGAAGAAAGAGTAGTCATTTAGACAACTATTTGTAAAACAACTATAACTACTTTTAAGATTATTCTTCACAAGAATAGAACCAGCATCTCCAATGAGCCCGAGTATCGTCTATATTGAATAAGACATACTGATAAGTTCATTTACTTTGTAATCCCACTAGTCTGGTTTATGTTTATTTAAGCTCATTTTTCTCATTTTATATTTTACAATGGTGCTGTGTTATCATTGTTATCAGTTCAATTACTTTTTCGGATACTGACCCCTACTTTTATTGTTGCATTTTCTAAACTAAACCTACTTCAATTATTTCTTTTTCTTGTACTTGATAGACTAATAAATTGAATTTTAAGAAAAATATATTTCATACATAAAAAATGTGATATTTCAGATCCCCACAGTTTAAAATAACATATGGCAGTAATTCTACTGTTTTTAAACAAAAAATCATTTTAAAATATATAAGTTTTACCATTTGTACAAAAAATATAATAATGAATTAGTTACAAAAAAACCTTTACTGATTATAACAAACATATTAAGTAACCTAGCAAACCACTAAAATTACAGAGCTCCGCTTCAAGACTGTTTTTACTTAAAACGGTACATATTTTACACTAAATAATGGAGTATCGACAAAGACCGGGATAGATGGAAGGGTTTGGGGGAGACCTTTGCCCAACAGTGGGTGGGCAGTTAAAAAAAAACATGTTTTAAAAACATTTAAAGAAACTGCTGCAACATTCAAACACACATGTTGATAAAGATGCAGGATGTTTGTCAGCTCATTGTGATTTCATAACAACTGCAACCAACAATCTTGTTTAAGCAAATTGCAAAAAAAAGAAACAATCTTCTTTTTATATATTTCACAGACTTCAAAATACAGAGGTACAGTTTTTTTTTTTCAATTCAACATGTGCTACAATTCTTTTTCTAGATAAATAAATAAATATTCATGGACAATTCACACATCAAACTCTAGTCCCAAACTAAGCAAAGCTTGTACCATGGGAACTACATGATACAATATTGATAATTCTTTTGTGTTGGAAATAATCTAGCTGAGTTAAGTAAAGTTGAGGATTACTTATATATCTGCAATAAATCCAACCGTGTTTTTAATTCAAGTCCTTTAATTAATTATATTCAAATACATTACTAATGAAGCAATAATGAAAGTTGGCAAGGGATTCATTTGTTGCAGAACTTGAAAACTAGTTATAAAAATGCTACTGGCTTGTTTTTTTTTTACAAGTTATAGGCCATCGTTTAACCGCAATCTCACCTGATGTTAAGTGACAATGCGGTGTATGATGCAGCACACACTATTTATTTACTTTTTTATATATATTTCTACATAGATTTCATTTATATTTATAATTATCTCAAAATTCATTTTTCTGCACAGCATGTTTTGTCATCCTAATTTTAATGAGTTGTCTAGAAGTTAAGCCCCTTCTGTGAATATTGTAGATAGTGGAGTTTTGTAGTCGAGATATTTTGGATATGTTTCTCACTGTATAATGCTGAAGTTACATTAAGATTTCAAAACTATATTTTTATTTAACTGCACAAAATCACAACAAAGTAGACATGAGGATAAACAAATACATATGGAATTAAATCAATACACTGGGCGGCCTTCCGCCTTCCTTCCAACGGCTGTTAATTACTATATCTCAAAAGGAAATGTTGTATTCAAGGTGAACAAGTTGAACACAACTTAATTTATTTTGAAATTAGACTATGAATTGTCGAGGTACTTACCAACTGCCATTTGGACTTTCGTGTCGGATCCGCGATCGTTGTCAGGAGTCTGTGGATCATCTGCACGGTGCCTTCGTAATAGACCATCGCGGAATCGTAATTCCCCATTAGAGCCATCTCCCTCGCCAGCTTTGTGTTCTCGCAAATTTCCCCAACAGAAACTGCCATTATTGTCATTCCCGCTGCGTACATGAAACCTATCCTAGTCAAAACGTTCTGGTTCTTCTCGGAGACCACTTCGAAGATTTCTGTCGCGTGTGACATCTATTATTCCGAAAGTAACACTTCGCATTTTCAATACCGAACCGCGACGGCATCCATGGCAATGAAGCCGTTACTGTAACTTTTGTTTACACACGACCTTCTGTTATAATATCCGTTACATGGTAAGAAAATTTCATGAAAATGAAGACTTTATTTTGTGAGACCAAACAAACTGCAATTTTTTTGACAAATTGACTGACAGCAGTTTCAAAGTTTTGAACTAGCAAGCAACTAGCAAACACACATTCAACGCAAGCGCAGAAAGCAACTGCGGTGAAAACTGTCAAAAATAAATGTTGCCACTTTAGTAAGAAACAACCTGCAAAGAACCTGCTATCTAGCTCGGCTTCTAATATACCTAATAATAATAACACTTTTTTGTGTAATCTTGTTCACTAAAACATGTGTAGTATTAGTGTGAATTAACACACCAAGATAATTTATTGTAAAATTTATCTGAAGAATAATTACCTATTACAGACTCCATCATATTTTATTCTCACAATTTTTTTTATTCAAATTTTTAATTCAAGATTATTTATTCAAACTTTCTCAGGAGTATGATGCATGCCCAAAGTATATTCCTTCTGAAATAATAATGAAGTACCTACCTACATATTATGATTCTTCAATCATAGGTGAATGTCAAAAGAACCTAATAAAAATTTTCCTATCATACGAGTAAGTGCTTGAATTCAGTTCAGACTCGATCTTTGCATTTAACCAAAATCTTGATTAAAGCTCCTATCGACCCTATCGGAATTTGCTTTTATGAAATAAGATAATACATTTAACTTAATGAAAAATAAAAGCGCCAAAATAAGCAAGCAATATTTACTTTTAAATTGGCAACACTGCAAAGGACACCAATCAACGACGACGAGCTCACTAATTAATTTGATCTTTATGTATTCATGATAAAATGACCAATGGTGGGTCATATAAGTATTTAAGTTAAGTTACTCTATGGGTGGGTCATTTCTTATAAAAAGTTGTAACTCCCACTGGATGTTACAACCTTTAGGAAATATTTCAATTAACTGTATTTCGAAGTAGTTTTAAACACATTTTAAGTCCATACTTGTAAGCTCGGTAATGATCACTAACATAATTAATATTATAGAGAATTTATATTGATTTTCAATTAGGGGATTAAAATATTAGTTTTAAAGTAATATGCATAGTTTTCTAACAATAAACATTTTATTTATAGCTTTAAAATACATATTACTTAAAAATAGTATAAAACATAATACAAATATATTCAGTTATTGCAAAGTATTTACATCGGTTTTATATAAAATATTGCAGCGACAGTTAACATCATCAGTAAATTATGATTAAAAAATGTTTCAACAATGTTTTGGATCAAAACTATCAATCATTTATTGCTAATTAGCATATTAAAAGAAAAACTATGACCAAAGCTTGAAATAAAAACTATTTTTTTTTTTGAGTTTTTGAAAAAAAAGATTTACTATGATTATAATATACTAATGATTATTACTGATGCTGACTGTACCTAGGCAATAAACAAAAATAAATTAAAATATACATCTTTCATAGTATGCTAATGTCTGAAAAATAAGTATTTACGCTGACTAACTTTTACATTTATATATTTTGAAATAAGGTTTCTAGTCAGAACTTTTAAGTTCAGAATGTACTTGCTTAAAAAAAAACTACATTAAATATATTAAATTATAAAATACTCTACCGAACCACAATATAAACAGAGTTTGGGTGTTTATAATTAAACATTGTCATTTAATGCAAATTAACTCTAATACACAAACAGCAATTTTCAACGAAAAACCTACATAAAAAAAACACCTTTTAACACCCATTTGGTTTGAGAATTTAATCCTAGCACCTTTATTTACATACAATACTTAAAATGTCGTAAAAATAAAAAAAAATATTAGAGACTAGGTTTAAAGAAATCGTTGTAGCGAAAATATATGGCATTTACAATTAAAAACCTTTATTTTACAATTAAACTAGCAAAGCAATAATTAGCTTTTAGTATTTGCTAATAAAATGAAACAAAAAAAGCTATTTTTTTAACTCACCTTTAAATAAATTTCAGTACAAACATTGGATATAAAAAAGTTTTTTATGAACATTTTATAGATTTCTGACTATTGAATGACTTAGGTTATTGATTTTTAGATTATATAAAAACTAGCATACTGCATTTTTGGAGGGTAGTCTAGATCCATTGGGTAATTTAGTCCTTACTTACATAGAAAAAGAGCTCAAGTACAATGTACATACAATTTTCCAAAGCATTTATCACAAGTGTGGTGGTCCGAATTTTTAATATTTTAGACTCTAATTTTACAATGAAAGCATCAATATTGAACTGTAAGCCATACAAATGACATTGGAATTACATTAATTTTGTAAATAAAAAATATTTTAAGCAGATACACTTATAAAATTGAGCTAGATAGATATATAATCTTAGCCATCACATAACTATTTATAAAAATGTTTTGGACGAATTTATTTTCTTGTGAGTACATTTTCGAGCATTTTTTTTATAATTTACCAACCAAAGTATTTTACAACAGTTCGTTTCTATTCGTTTTTATTACATACTTCAAAAGCACTTAACAAATACAGTAAATGTTTCGAATCGCCTATCAACATCCATCCAAAGTTGTAGGAAAACAGTTTCAGGTAATATTCTGAGAAAAGTTAAACATAAGGTGGCTCGAAAAATAATATTTGTGTATGGCATCACTGTTTAAATTTTTTTTTAATGTTTAGAACAATCCGTAAAATATCCAAATATAAATTATGTCTGGACGTGCTTTTATCAACCTCCTTTGAAAACTCTCTAAAACTGCAACAAGAGATCTATTTTCGTGTTTGGGTTCATTCTGACGACCGATGTGGCGATGGTCCGCCTGCGACACGGAAGGTTGCGGGTTCGATTACCGCCTTGGGATAAATGTTTGTATGTTCTGCAAATATTTATTCCGGGTGCTCTGGGTATTATATGTATAATAAAAAAATATCTATCTATGTAATGTATTTGTATTAAGTATGTCAGTCTTCTAGTACCCATAACACAAGCTCTGCTTAGCTTGGGGCTAGATGATGTTGTGTGAATTGTCCAGCATTATTTATTTATTTTATTTATTTATTTCTGACAAAAATAATATGTGAACATATTTATTTTATACAGTGTCAAGAGTTTTCAGCCAAAAGTGCTTCTTAACTTTTTTTATAGCAGCTGTTTTATCTGTAATATAACAATGTCCACAACTAAGGAGTATTTATGAATAGGCAACACTGGACATAACATCTATAGGTCATGCTTCATTATAAGAATAGATTTAAGGCCGGTTTCTCGAACGATGATCAACGAAAAAATCAAATAATTACTATGTGTCAAACTCGGATCAATCGTGATGTGGGTTTCCAGAAACCGGCCGCTAGTGAGGTATTAGAGTTGTTATAGGCAGTGGTTACCATTAAACATCAGATGTATACAGTCTTGCTACATGATTTGTGGTTTTAATACGACTTGTGTAGACCTCTACGTAATGATCTATTTATTGTAAAAATCAATTATTTTAGGTGTTAGATGCTTGTTCTGTTGATTGTTTAGATTCGCATTTAATTACCACAAGTTTTCTAAGTTTTAAATTTTATATAATACCAGAGACTAGTAATATAAATAGACTGCCAATCTCATACAAAAAAACGTGACTCGGAAAAAGGTGAAATCCGAGAGTTGTAGTGGCTTATTTCTAGATGGCGCTGAAAAATTATCGTAAAAATTATCCTAACAGCACTAAAAGCCAAAAAATCTGTATTATTTCTGTGTTAGTGCACACCAAAATTTTTATTTTATTTTTAGGTGATCGTAAACAATGATTTATACCATAGGTTTGATCGGAATACAGCGCCATCTAGAAATAAGCCACTACAACTCTCGGATTTCACCTTTTTCCGAGTCACGTTTTTTTGTATGAGATTGGCAGTCTATTTATATTACTAGTCTCTGATAATACTCACTTAATCGCAGCTCTATTTTCTGTACGAGCGCCAGTAATTCTAATTCTAAAATTCACAATGTAACTTCGTTTCAAAAGCGACAGTTTTTTTATTTTTATATTTATGTGGCTTATTGTTTCAGGATAAATTCCGAAATAAAGTTTATTTAAGCTTAAAAAAACACCGACGAGTGACTCGAATGCTGGTGATCTGGCCCAGCTTATCATTGCTATTCAGCGCGGCAATGCAGCGAGTATCTTGGGTACGCGACGATTGGTACTGATTTGGATCAGTTGAGCTATCTATAAACAGTTTGCGACGGTCTCCAGATAGCTCATCTTTTTCTTATGTATTTTATAAATGCGTACATTTTGCAAATACTGTAATGTAATAGTTGTAAGTTTGTTTTTGAATAAAGTATCCTGTACCTCTACCATGAGATGTCACAGTAAAATCGCCTGACTTTACTACAGTAGTTACGTAAATATTAGTATGACAAATTTTAGTACCCAACTATCCGCTAGAGGCGCTGTACCAATCTTCATACATTTTTTTAACTACAGACGCTAGCGAGTATAGTAAATATAGTATAGTAAAAACTCATGGTAGAGCTACTGGTTTTAATGACAAGTAAGAATATGAAAAAAGATATTATCATGTACTGATAATGACTGTAACTAATTAACACATTTCTCTAATAAAGTGTAACTCAATTGGCCGTCGGTTCAAAATGCTCCTTCTGTACGGGCGCCAGTATATGCACTTGTTTCGCTTTGCTCGCGTGGTACACCTGCCCTGGACTGAAAGGCTCCAATCTAGGATGTGCTGAGATATCTTTCTTTGGATCTGGAATAAGAAAATATCAATTTAGATAAATTTGGCAACCGATGTGGCGCGGCGGGCGAAGATCCGCCTGCGACGCGGAGGTGGCGGGTTCGATTCCCGCCTTGGGATAAATCTTTGTACGATCTGCAAATATTTATTCCGGGTGTTCTGGGTATTTGATATGTATAATAAAAAATATCTATGTGTAATGTATTGTATTAAGTATGTCGGTCTTCTAGTACCCATAACACAAGCTCTGCTTAGCTAGGGGCTAGAAGATGTTGTGTGGAATATCGAGCATTATTTATTTATTTAATTAAAATTGGTACCTTGATTTGTGGTTAACAAATTATTTCTGAATGTTGTTACCATTAGACAACTCAAGTTTCATAAAAACTATTAATATTATAAAATACATTAAATATGAACCAAGCCTTATCAAGCACGTCAAGCGTGAATGATATAACGTCACATATTTTTCAATTTTAACTTTAAATTTTAATTGTAACCTAACCCAGCCTAATCTTTAATAAAAGTAAAATATGTTATAAAACATATTCAAAGATAAATTTCGCATTTTCCTACATACTTTTATAATCAATGAAAAAAAAAGTCACGTATTATAGATATCTCTATTACGATTATATAATTACCTTTGGTATTAGCAGCGATGTATTTAGAGAGACGCACGGTAGGTAGGGGTAGGTAGCCGGCGACTAACGGCATTACATCCAACGACACAGTTTGTGGTGTTATGTTCGCCGCTTCCATTGTTATCACACCTGTTATAAACATATTATTTAAAGATAGCTAACTTTTTATAAAACAGGGGGTTTACCCCTATTTTATAAAAAGTTAGCGTTGACTTTAAGTCATCATTACGTATGGTGATTAATACTTCAAGTATGCGCTAACTTTTTATAAGATAGACCGAAATACTTTAGTTATATTGACGTTAATAAATAAAACCGACTTTAAGATGAACTTCAAATACTTTTTGTATATAGCTTTTAAGTGAATAACTAATAAAGTGTAGCACAAATAAGCCTGAATTCATTTTCACTTATATAATACGCATAAAATAATATAAATACGCATTGTTAAGGATAACTCAATACCTTCTGATGAGATATTGATCAAATTTAAATGGAACTATGTAGGAATTACCAGCTTTAAAATAAAATAAACATCAATTCAGTCAGAAATATCTGAGGCTGGTGTGTGTGTGACCTACGACCAGCAGTGGACTGATATAGGTTGATGATGATATGTGTGTGAAAAATGTAATAAATGTGAGAGGAGTAGATTCGTTTGACGAAAAAATCACTCACTCATTCAGAATGATAGGAGAGAGTGGAAGAAGAATACATGTTAAGGGGAAGGGTAATGATGACTGAGTTTTTAAATAATGTAAATATCTGTATGTGTAATATTAGATACCTGCAGTGCGTCCTAAAACCGCCCACATTGTTTGATCTGCCAGCACTTCATACATGAGAGATGTGTATTCAGTTTCATTCACCTAAAAAGATGAAGAAGCGAATTAGTTTTTAAATACATACTATCTATGATTAAATAGATATTGACGGACATTTCAGAGATTACACTCTAGTCTCAAATTAAGCAAAGCTTGTACTATGGGAACTGAGGTGCTGATAAAATACTTAACACATTTTTTTATAAATACGTAGGTAGATAACATTGTAAAACTTAGAACAAATATTTCTGTTCATCACACATTTGCTCTGGGTGAGAATCGAACCCACGGCACATCATGGAAGGCAGAGTTACTACCAACTGAGCTGTGACGGCTGTCAACTACTATTACATATATTGAATGAAGTTCTGCACTGAAACATAAATAATAAAATGAAATATCATAACTATTACCCGTTGCACACTCAAATGCAGACAGCAAACTTGGCTAGCACGGCAGAAATCAGAGCCTTTACTTGGCTCAAGTTTAGTTCTTATCACAAACAAGGTAGTGTGATCTTGGATATCAAAAGGACAGGTGAATGATCTTGCTTCATCTGTGTCAGTTTTGTATTTAACTGAGAATACAGCTTTGGCTGGGCCGGCTTTCACTAAAGGATCTTTTAGCAGTTCCCACATGAATGACGCTGTTGTTCCGTCTGAAGCTACAATCTGAAAAAATATTAATATTAAGCATTATACTATAGTTCCAAACTAATTCAAGCTTCAGCAACCTATGTCAGTCCACTGCTGGACGTAGGTCTCTCCCAAGACGCGCCACTGAGCCCGGTCTTCGGCTCTTCTCATCCAGTGTTTGCCAGCTACACTCCGCAGATCGTAGCTCCATCTCGCCGGAGGGCGTCCTACACTACGCTTGCCTAAACGCGGTCTCCACTCCAGTATCCGTTTGCTCCAAGTCAAGCTTGTACTATGGGAACTAGGTTGCTTATCAAGATAATATTTATACATAGTTTAATTGAGCTTGAAGGCTTTAATTTACAAATTTGACAAGGACAAATCATTTTACATACGCATGTAGGAGTACAACAATTAATACTGCTCAGATGATCAATTTGAAACAGAATATGTTTAGATTCTGAATAAAAAATTAATCTTCGAAATTGGTCCAGAGTCCTAGATTCACCTAGTATACAGCGTGTAACAAAATATGCCTATAAACCCGAAAGGGAGGTATAGTATACGTCATTGCGAACAACATTTGTTCTACGACTTTTCATTTTTTTGTATTTTTCATTCATGAAATCAATTTTTTACTTTTGTTCAACACGTCACTTGACAAAACATTTCGACAACCCTATTTACAGCTGTTTTATAACCTTTTAGTGTGAACTCTAGATAAAGTAGGTAACAGAACGGACACTAGTTAGTTAAGTATTATGTAACTTCTGGCCTTTTAAAAGCCTATTTATACCTACTTTGGTATTGATCCAGGTACCTATACGCAAGGTAACATATTTTCCTGACTGAAATCCCTAGGCACGATAGACGTCTTTTCACAACTCTTGGTTAGCTAGTAGGTAGGAAGTAGCCTACCCAACTCAATTTTACCTTCTCAATTTTCTACTTACCTACTCGAGCACTAAAGCTACTTTCGTAACCCTGTTTCAATGTTATTTTTCAAATACTTAAAAAAAATCAAACGTTGTGTCTACTCTGTTTACTAATCTTTGTTTATGTTGGAGCGGCTTGAACGCAATGAACTAGTGCTGTCCTTTTCTAAACTTGTTTACTGGCCGAGTAACGTCTATTAATAGATAGTCGCCGTTTGCCTTTCTTGCAAAAAACAAACAATTTCTCGATTTTTTCGGTTCGCGGTTTTTTTGATGTAGTTTTCTGTGTTAGTAGTGTCTGTGTTAGTAGTGTCTGTGTACAAACAGTGAATATTACGACATTTGTGTGTTGCGTTGCGAGGGAATGCCTTGTTGTAACCTAAGTCCAACAGTCGATCCTCGACCATTTTGACGAGAACATAAGAAGAGGAGCATGTTTCATGATTACAGTAGGTACTTAAACATAATCTACGTATTTACGTAAATACGTAAAATCTCATTTCGCGCCGTAGGATCTGTGGCCGTAGTAACTATCATTTAATCTGGAGCATGGCACTCTTATAAAATTGTCTATGTGTGTGTGCGAAATCGCGCGTTTGTGGATAGATAGGATAGGGCTGACACATTTCTAATAATATTTTTTTTATTATTGTATTGAATTTTCAAAGTCGATAATTTGAACCTTTGACCTCACCAATGTATTCATATGCTCGGTGTGAATACACCCCTTTCGGATGTATAATGGTATAAAGTTACACGGTGTATAAGACGATTCTACATTATCTTTGTGATTTATAGAATAAAGTTTAATTGACTTTGATAAGAGGTACACATAAAGACCACACAACCAGCATTAAAAATAAAATAATTCTTTAAAAAAAACTTAAAAACCTCCTCGTATTTTAAGTCATAACTTACAGACGCACTAGTTTAAAGTATCTTACCATATTCTGCGCGTTCTTAGGGTTCAAATCAGCCACAGTATTATTACCATCGCATTCCAAAACTGGGTCTATTAACTCGAACTGCATTTGATGAGCTACGGTAGACTTAATAGTGACGTGTACGAATTTACGCGTATTTGAAGTCAGGAGTCGCCATATCGCTGTCATTGGAGGCGCGAAATGAAGGGGCACTTCGGTTATTGATTCAAACCATGGGCAGGTTAGCCATACCTGTAATTTTTATTTGTTATGAATAAGTACAATTAATGGCCAAAAAAACACGGATTAATAAACGTAACGTAAGATTGAACGGCGAGGCAACAGTACGAATTACTTATGGACTAACATAGAGGGGTACTGACACTGGTGTATGACGAATTAGATACTTATTTGACTTGAATAATATTAATAATTTTTTAACCGAATTAAAAAGAAATACTAGACAGTGACAGATGATGGATGGTATTCGCTTGTATTACTTATGTTTTAACCCACTATCTCAGCAACTGAATACACTATAAAGCCCGTTAAAACCGCCCACATTAAACATAAACACAGCTGATAGAACTGATTAACAGCTGATAAAACTGATGAACAGCTGATAGAACTGATGAATAGCTGATAGAACTGATGAACAGCTGATAGAACGGATGAACAGCTGATAGAACGGATGAACAGCTGATAGAACTGATAAACAGCTGATAGAATTGTTTTTTTTAGATATGGTTTTAGTCCCCCTGACAGATATATAAACTGAGTTGTAAAACAACTCAAAATACTCACAGAATGCTCGATATTCTTATCCCTCCTAGCTTGCAGACTAGCAAAGAATCTCAGCGGTATTTTCTTAGTTTCAAAGGGCATACACACTGGTACTTTTACTGTGACTTCTCTCGTCATTGCAGAGTCCTCTTCAGAACTCATGAGAAGGCCAGAAGATGTCTTTATATGGATTGTAGAGTTCTAAAAAGTGAAATATAATTAGATATATTTTTTTAAATATCATGTACATTCAATTTGTGACTGAATACTCAAAAACAGATTGTTTTTTTTGTGTTGATTTTGATGATTCTTTTTTTTTTAAACTGATGCTTTACTTATACTTACTTCTATTTATAATAATAATAATGCTGGACAATCCACACAATATTATCTAGCCCCAAGCTAAAAATACCCAGAACACCTGGCATAAATATTTGCTGATCGTACAAACATTTATCCCAAGGCGAGAATTGAACCCGCAACCTCCGCGTCGCAGGCAGACCATCGTCCGCCGCGCCACATATTGTGTTTATGTCAATTTATATTTATGTTCATTTATATTTGATCAAAATCAAATAAGTAGTTTTTGAGTTATATTTACATATTCAAAACTACTCCAACATCACATAAACATGTCGAAATCTGTTCTCATTTTGTTATATAACACATTAAACTAATAAACCATACCTCCTCAATCCTCATACTTCCGCTTGCAACAACCAGTTCCATTGCCTGTTCCAATCCAGCAACTAAATCCTTCTTCGGCTCAACCTTATTCAAGTATACTGTCACTCCTTGGGTCACAACTTCAAACCCTACTTTAGTACTCGCTAACGCGTTGGATAGATACTCCAATCTATTTTCAATTAGCAATGAAACTTGACAAATTTTGAAAGCGCCACAGTTCGGAGCTGTGAACTCTAGTTCTATCTCGTTCTCTCCCGGTGTTATCACTATGTTCTCTTTCATGAAGCTGTTCTGGTAATTGCCGCGTATAGTCGCTGAAGGTTTCCGATATTTGCTGCTGTCGGAACGTCTCAATGGAGCTTTTGGATTGTGACTTTCTACGGTGACTTTTTGGAGAGTTTTGTCTTCTTTGTAATGGAGAGCTGATGTTATTTGTATGGGGTTGAGTAGCGGGTTCTTAGGTTTTAAATCGTCCAGTTGTATGCTATAAAATATTAAATAAATATATATTAATGGATATCACAGCGCCATCTAGTCCACAACTAAGCAAAGCTTTACCTTGGTAAAACTTGGTCAAATGGCGTTTGTCACAAATTAGAATGATATCTAATTGAGCTTATTTTTTTGTGATAAAATTAATAATCTGTTCCAACTATGTATAATAGTAATTTTTGCTTTTTCTCTATTAATGTACCTACAAACTCAACTATCAGTGCTTTTAATCCAATATCTTCAAAATCGCTGTCCGCGATAAGACCGCCGATTGTAGGGCAGTTCGTTTTTGCACCTATTTTCTATATTTTTGTTAGAGCTGTGTTTTCAATAATGTTTTTTATATTGACTTACCTAGTCAACATATTGGTGGATTCTTCAATGACGTCAACAGCCCCTTTTCTCGGTGAGCCGCTCTGTGTCCCTATGCTACCACTAACACTTAAATCAGTCTTATAATTCTTTACCGGCGTTCGATTATCAATCTTTTCTACGCCTGAAATAAAGACTATAATTAGTTCACTGTTTTTTAAAGTAACAATTTATAAATCTACCCACATTTTTTGTTTAATCACTTAGCTAATGCTGTGTTGGTCGTACGATGATGTTTTATAAACATTCACGATTCACGAACATTTGATACATTTCGTCCTAAGCAAAGCTTGTGCTATAGAAACTAGGTTGCTGATAGAATACTAGTAACACCCTGAACTGAACAAATATTTATGTTCATCACACAAATATTTGCTCTGACTGCGTCTGTTTGGTCGTCTGTTTGTCCGTCTGTCAGTCAACTGGCTTCTCATGAACCATGATAGAAGAGTTTATACTATCGTTATTCATACAAAACTATTGTCTATTCTGTTCATCAGATATGGACCATTCGGTAAAATAAGTTGCAAAAATGAGATAAAAGGCTTTAATAAATTAGAGTTAAACTTACTTTCTATACTAATCGCAGCTTTCGTACACACCACATCTTTAGGGAAGTAACTCTCGATCACCAAACAACATTGGACCGTATTATCAGTGATGTAGATCCCACGTTCGGGTGGCAATAAGCTCGCTGATACTATTTTAAAACATTCGTTGAGTTCGCAGAGGACTGATTCAGTTTTTAAGTGATTCTTTGTGATGGAATTCATCATTTCTTCATAGTAAAAAAATCTGACTAGTATTTCTAATTCCGCTGTACTTGATATCGTTGCAGAGAGTTTTGTATATCTGGAATAAATCATAATTAGTGAATTAACTAATAAACATTGAATGTCATTGACACATTGTGTTGGATGATATGCCTTTAAAAAGTGACCTTCATATATATATTTTTTTAATATATACATAAATACCTCAATTGGCGCACAAAAGTGAGGAGACCCGACCTCAAATAATGGGAACAGGGATGGACAAAGAAGAAGAAGATTCATAGAATACATAGTAACACCCACCCATAACAAACCTTAGTGTTCATAACATAAATGTTTGTTTTCGGTGGAACCCACAGTATGAAAAGCAGAGCTACTACCAGATGTTCTGTGACGCCTGTCACAGAAATTGTATGTATGTATTTACCTATCAACGTCGTTCATTTTCTTAGCAGCAGCTACTAATTCGAGCCTGGTCTGAGCAGCTAAATCTCGCCAGCCTTGCTCTTCGTAAGATCTGAGTGCATCTGTTAGGAATACGACCGCTTTACCCGTCTCGCCTAGCTCTGAGTAAAACGAGGCTAGATCTCGACCGATAAGACGTGCAAATCTGTGGGTGTAGAAAATGTATTAGCGTCATCTAGTTTGTATTTGGAACTAAGATAAAACTGAACTTTTGATCAAACTGATCAAAATTCCTAATAATAAGCTGCTCCGTTCATAAACAAAAATGTACACCTTATATATTTCAACCAAGAAAAGCCACAATTGATTTGAAACGATACATCTCATATCATTTATTATTTTTGATTTCAAGATTATTAGATAACTAATAATAATATTCATATTAATATTTTTCAAAACACATTTCATTATCTTTTCAGAAACCATTTCATTTCAATAAAAGGAATTGATGACGTTTATGTTTTTAATACATCAAAATACTTCAAATCTTTAGATATAAGCCAATAATGATAGATGAAGTAAATTCTCACCTCAGTCGTCCAATATGCTTATACGTTCCCATTGCAAGCTCAGCCAGCTCCAAATAATACTGCTGAAAGCTGTTCTTGCTGCAAAGTGCCTCTTTCAACCGGTCTGTTGGAGTCGGATGCTGGTTGTTAGCTTCATCACCCATCCCTGATGAGAGCATCACCACTAGATGGAGCTGTTCTGATGATGGGTCAGGTAGACCTGGGAGTAAGCCGCAGAGCTTGCCTAATTCGTGCAGCTGTAAGAGATGTTAGGATAAGTATATGGCTAGACACAATAATTCAAGTAAAATTACATGAGGTTAAAGAATATTAAAGATTTTGATCCAAGACCAAGTGTATTCGAGTTATAATGCGCATCAATGCTAGCTCAACTATGAAAAGTGGCAGCGTTATCGCGCAATGTATCTTGGATAGCTGTCTTTTACAAATATTTAGAAATATTTTTCTGTTTTAAGTATGTAAAAAAAAACTATTTGAAGCGACTAGGACTTACACACCTGTCTGAAAACTGCTAGTTTCCGTCACAAAGTTTAAAGACTAAATACTCACTTGATCTTGGCACATGCATGGATCCAGAGCATTGTTAGAAGCGGCTATAACTGCAAATTTTCTACGCTACATAGATGCTAAAACCACACAAAGAACTACTCACTTTATCCTTCGCGTGATGAAGCAACGGAGCCTGGGCCGGTGCACATTGATCCAAAGCATTGTTAGAAGCGGCTAATCGCTCACACGCCCGCAAAGTCTCAGCGCAAGCAAGTAGCGCCCAACACGCTGCGGCACCATCCACCGCCGCAGCGCCCAGTAGAGACAACTCTACTAGCGTGTTGTGGACTGTTGATAGACACCGGGAGGCTATCTGGAAGTGACAACATGAATAAATAGGCATGCATTGTTCACATAACGTTATTTAGCTTAAAATGGAAACACACAGCTACTACCAACTATGCTGTGAAGTCTTTCTTTTGAAAATCATATACTGCAGCGTTTCCCATTTGCCGGGTCGCCACCCGGTACCAGGCCGTCATTATAACAATACCGGGTCGCAAACGGGCTAATCCTCAGTTGCCGTCATGTTTTGCTTTTTACGCTGTTTGCTTTAAGTTGTGTGTTTGACTATCACTTTGAATCATTGGTGCCTCGTGTGCTATGTCCTGATTGAACTAAGTATCTAAAAAAACTGCATTGGGTTCAATAGTACAAGAAGTTTGGAACTAGATGGCATTATTTTAAATCTTATCCCATTCAGACGTCAGTAGCAATGTACTACTTGGCGGTTAAATAATTGGTAGTGCTTCCCAGAAAGAACTTAACGTGTTCACCCACCGAGGCACGGAATCAGTCAGTTGTATTAACAATAACCCCTTCAATAACCGAACTGCATAGCGACTGCGCAGAACATTGCAAAACATGACCCATTTTCGTGAGCAGCGCATGCAAGCTCCACGTGAGATGCTATGAAACTAGGAGAATAATATTTTGAAGAATAAAAATGTAAAAAATGTATCAAAAATCTACTTCTCATTGTACAGCCTAACTTTGGCAAAATTGAGACTAGATGGCGCTGATTTATGATAAAAAGAGTAGCAAAAATAATATTAAATGAAGTAGAAGTCCCTAATTCTGTATCTTTTACATCAGTAGGTACCAATTTTATAGCTAGCCCAATTACAGAATGCTTCACAGACATTTAATGTTAATTAAACATTTCACACGAAAATTTCAATGTCAGTAAATAGCGTGCTAACGACTACGATTAACTACATAAACATAACATAGTTAAAATGTGTTGCATGATTTCATTTTTTCAGCTTAAAATACTATAAATAGAGTAATAAATCGCTTCCTGATCTAATTTATAATCAAAATAGAGATTGTAAAATTGTAATCCGAGGAGTTTTAAAATGCAAACTCGGACTAAGCCCTCAGATCATTTTCCTCATGATCAATCATCTGTAAAGTGGTTTACTGTTTCTAATGTAATTTGATGATATGAACAAGGTTTTGCAGAGGGTCAATTAAGCTTCCAAAACAAAATGATTAGATATCTTTATAAGTACATAATTTACTTTTTTTTAAATATTTTTGGGATATGGTTCTGACTCCTGTAACACAGTTTTACAACTAGCTCAGGAGTTTATGGATAAAAAAAATTCTGTACAAAAAAAAATTCCATACGCGGATTAGCTACGAAACAATCGGCATCGGACTTGAGATCTATTGTTTGTATAATAACAATCCATGTGCAATAAATGAGTATTAATTAATCTATTGATCAGAAACATGTAATTTTGTATAAGTACAGTTGTATTAACCTTGCCCTTAATAATTTCACCATACTACCTTAGATTTGATAAAATGACGACCAATGTGGCGCGGTGGGCGATGGTCCGCCTGCGACGCGGAAGGTTGCGGGTTCGATTCCCGCCTCGGGATAAATGTTTGTATGTTCTGCAAATATTTATTCCGGGTGTTCTGGGTATTTATATGTATAATAAAAAATATCTATCTATGTATTATATTGTATTAAGTATGTCAGTCTTCTAGTACCCATAACACAAGCTCTGCTTAGCTTGGGGCTAGATGACGTTGTGTGGATTGTCCAGCATTATTTATTTATTATTTATTTATTTAAAAGCTAAATCCACTTTTACTCTATGAATCTCATTTCAACTGTAGATATCGAAACCAGTAATTTATTAATCAAAACCATGTCATTCTGTAGACAGTTTTATTTCCTGCATAGCTGCACATAATAACAGTGTAATGAAGGAAATGATACGACGTTACGCATCAAATAATCGCTGATACAAATTCTATTTCAAAATGGTTCTACATTTATAAATTGCTTTTGATCTACTTTTTGCTTAGCTGGAAATTATGACGAAGTTTTCTTTTACGGCTGGACAAGTGATTAACATAGGGATAGTGGACTACTTTTATAGATATTCTACATGATTTCCGATTCAAACTTTCCTAAGTTTGGAACTTGTGTGTGTAAAATATGCGTGAAAATCTATAATTTCTTTTTACGTAACTATGAATCTAATTTGGTTAAATTAAATGGAATAATACATACCTCCCAAGGTTTACAAGTAAGCAATAACATGGCACTTTGTCGTTGAAACAAGTAGCTTCGGAAATCTAATAACGAAGCATTCTTCTTCATTATAAGATCTCTTAAATGCTGCGGTACCAGCGCTGTCAGTCTCACTGCCTGCCATGACGTCACCGGCTGCTTGAACGTGTCAAGCCATTTCGGACTCTCAGTCACATTTGAATTGAGCACAAATTGGGAAAATAGGGCATCTAATTCATCATATTGGATTAGGGCTTCTTCGTATAATCCTAGCATTTCTAATACAAATGCTAGCTGTTCCTGAAAACGGAGAATAAATTAATATTTAATGTTATACATGATACACAAGCAACTTAGAGTGATTGTGGAAATGAGAGTCCATTCCCATTATTCATCTTTTTTTTTAAATTTAATCTAAATGATTTTCCAATTATTGGGTATACATATTCCTATTATTGATTAGTGATTAATAATATTTTTATACATAAATAAAATTTTCATCATTCAATTATGTCCATACTTACTTGTATAATAAAATATTTACAAAAATCCCATTCTGGATCATTTCTTTTCTCTCTCTGTTCTCTCATGTATTCTTCAAATTTCATAAGAGCTTTATTATAAGCCACTAATATAAAATGCCTGATCTTTGCCACCAGTGACCTCCACGACTCTGCACTCCTCGCCTCAGATTTAATTGGATTTATTACCGATACAAATCTATCTTCAGTCTGCTTCACACCAAAATCTCCTCTCATTTTATCTAATACTGTAGTCCTCGGTAAAAGTTTGTTTGTTTTCCGTATATCGTAGGTTTCTACTAATACTATCATCCAGTCTGTAATTCCTGCTTTTTCTAATTGTTTGAGCCATTGTTCTACTTCGTCTCGTAATGTTGTTTTGTAATACTCAATATCCTGCATTCAAAAACAAACTTGAAGATTTTCCTTATGTAGGTATTAATAATTTAAAAATACTTTTTGCATCAATAGCTTTAGATATGTTTTTAGTTAAGGAATGATATTCTACTCATTTTATCATAATTAAAATAAAAAATTGTGCACCTACTTACCACACAATCAGTCCAGTAAATATGAAGAATAGGCCGCTTTAACAAATTAAAATCCGGGTGCACTATCTTGTCCTTATTGTATTTAATAAAAGAGGCTTCTAAATAGACAGACTTTGCAGCACGGCCATAGGACCTTCTCCATTCACACGAGTCCTGGGGTATAGCAGCTACTAATGGAGCCTCTAAAGTACAGAAAAGATTCCAATCTCCCGCGCCTGATAGAAAAACAATAATGATTATTTTTGTACACAGAAGGACTGCAGCAAATTATGCCTAAACTTACATGTTACAAGAGGTTTGTTGCTCATCCCTTCGTGATTAACAGAACTATCCACACTCTTCATTTTTTAATTGCTGCACATCATCAGCAATAGCTTTTGCGGGCATGACACAAATTAAAATCCACTTTGCAATTCAAACGGAATCCACCCACTTTTCGTATTTTATATAAACTGAGGGTTTTATTAAAGACACCTGAAACTGCTATAGGATACGAAGGTAAGTCGAGCTATATTAACTCATTTTTGTTGATTTATTCTCGCAAAATAGTTTATTTTCGAAAATAATCCGAAAAATCTCAGCTAGATTTGGTGACAAAACGACAGACGTCGATTTTCTGTCAAAAAATATACGCCAAATACATCTATCCGTCAACGTCATCCAACTCTACTCTTCCGCTTGTTTTCGCATCGACTAAAAATTTCGCAATATCGACTAAATTCCTAAGAGACATTCTGTCAGACAAAACAGCAGGGCACTCAAATAAAAAATAGAAATTTATTCTATTGTCTATGAGCCGCCAAAATGTCGCTTTCTGTTTTGGTATCGTCCTGCAAATAAAGTGAAATAAATCGGGATTCCGCGAATTCCCGCAGAAACTAAATGCGGTTGTGTTATTCTTTGAATATAAGATTATTTATTGTTTAAGTTAGAGGTGAGTTCCATATATCATTTGAACAACTTTACAACAATAGTTATGTTGGGTAAATTCTTTTATTTTATATTTCAAAGAATTTCTCTATTCTGGCGTAATAAATGAAACTTTGCTGTGATTGAACATCACCGAGTAGTTTTAGGCTACTAACAAAATGCTGATTGGTGGTTCTACTCTCTAATTGTATGGCATTATCACCTTGGATAAAAGCAAAAATAATTACTACTGGTATCTAGTTTTAGATCGTTGTATACTTTTCAACATTACAGCCAATACACAACAGTTACAGCTTTTTAAAAGCTAAAGTATGCCTATCACTAAAACAAATAAAATTATATACAATTATTAAACAAAGCTAAATTATATTCTGTATAGGTATGTGCCTGAAATAAACAATTTTTATTTATGTTATATTTTGCAGCCATGAATACGACAGCCCCGACCTCTGCAGACGCATGTCTCAGCATCGTCCACTCCCTCATGTGCCACAGACAGGGCGGAGAAAGTGAGGGTTTCTCAAAACGTGCCATTGAGTCACTCGTAAAGAAATTGAAGGAGAAGCGTGATGAGCTGGACTCATTGATCACGGCTATCACTACTAACGGAGCTCATCCGAGCAAGTGTGTTACAATACAACGGACTCTTGATGGCAGGTTACAAGTGAGTGAAGTTATATGCTTATCATGATTTTTCTAGGCTCTGGTTGTGTAGAACAGTAGCTCTACCATGAGTTTTTACTATACTATTATACTATACTCGCTAGAGTCTGTAGTTAAAAAAATGTATGAAGATTTGTACAGCGGCTCTAGCGGATAGTTGGGTACTAAAATTCGTAATACTAATATTTACGTAACTACTGTAGTAAAGTCAGGCAATTTTACTGTGACAACTCATGGTAGAGGAACTGGCACCTAGAATCACATAGGTAGTATAAAAGAATTCTAAATCATCTATGTGATTTTACAGAATAAAGATTAATGGACTTTGATTATTGAACGCATGAGAGAGTCCTATGTTGTTGCTGCAGAAGTTTAATTTGGCTCACTATTTTGCGTAAAATCAAATCAAGTCCTGAGTGCATATAAATTTTCATTTAATCCCATTGATAAATAATGCTACAATAAACTTTCCCCTTTTCTCCCCTATACTTTCTCATTTTGGATTTTAGAAAAGAGTTGCAAAAAATATTTTACTATTATATAGATAGGAAATGATTGCAAAATTATTATAAATTCCTTGTTTTAGGTTGCCGGTCGCAAAGGGTTTCCACATGTTATCTACGCTCGCATATGGCGATGGCCAGACTTACACAAAAATGAACTGAAACATGTAAAGTTTTGTCAGTTTGCATTTGACTTGAAATGCGATTCAGTTTGTGTGAACCCATACCATTATGAAAGGGTAGTCTCTCCGGGTATAGGTTTGTATTCTATTTACTTATTTTATTACAAATTTAGACTAAAATCTCAGTCAAAATGTATTTGGCCTGATCAGAGCCTTTTCATTAGTTCTACTTATCAATATATCAATTATGTAGTTTAATAATGTAAATTTATACAGTAAAAACCAAAAATTAGTAGAAATAAATCCTACAACTTAACTTTTTATTCCCCAAAGCTACAAACCTTTCAGATCTATCCGGCCTAACTCTCCAGACTGGGCCAAGTCGACTAGTTAAAGATGAGTACACGGTTGGCATAAGTGGTAATGGAATGGATATGGATACTGGAGAGTTGGTTACGATCCAACACCACGCGACCAGTCCACGGCATCACCATTCTACAATACAACACCATCACCAACAGTTTCCCAACAGCAATATTATTATAAACCAGGGGCAAAGTAAGTTGTGTTTGGTTTTATGTAGTGATTGTGAGTTGTGTTGGTTATGATTGAGAATGGATAGAAAAAATGTTCTTCTTTAAAAGTAATCCGATTTTTGCTTGTGCTGCTTATGCATACTCAATCATGATTTAAACAGTGTGAATTATTTTTATTTTTTAGCAGTGCATATTATTTTATTTTGCCTTTTCTTTCGCAATAGCGCCCGATGGCGTTCCCCTATTCTCGCCGACACACGGACCGCGCCCTATCCGACCGCCGGGCGCTCCGCCCCAAATGGGTCTCACGGGGAATATGAGCCACACGCCCGGTCCGACTCAGATGATCTCAAACCACAGCCAAATGGGGCAACAAATGTCTCCGATGGGCGCAGGACAGCAAATGCCCGGGACTCCGATATCGGGTGCGCCTCATATGAGTCCCGGTCCGCCTCAGTTGGGGCCCGGTACGCCGCAAATGGGTCCCGGCACGCCACAGATGGGGCCGGGTACGCCTCACGGGCCTGGGACGCCTCACGGGCCGGGTACTCCTCAAATGGGACCGGGACCGCCACAAATGCGGCCGGGGACGCCTCAGATGCGCCCCGGTACGCCTCAGTTGGGGCCGGGAACGCCTCAGATGGGGCCGGGCACGCCTCAGATGAGGGCCAACGCGCCCCAAATGGCTTCACCCCGCATGGCGCCGGCGCCGACTCAGATGTCTCCGGGGACTCCTCAGATGCCGTCGATCAGCCAGGGCATGCCGATGCCCAACCAGCAGATGATGCAGCAGAGACTCATAGCTCCGAAGCTCGAGCCTCCGGACACTATGGACGCGCGTGCGATGTGGCTGCCTAAACGAATGAACCATTGTAAGCTTCTATCGTTTTATTTTGCACTTATTTATTTTTGAAACACGTACTTTTATTGCTGGACACCTGTGTGGTTTTTTAGAATTTGATTGTAGATTAGTTTTGTATTGTTTTGTCTGTAGTTATATTTGTAAACGCTCGTTAATTTAGCAAAAGGTACGCAAGTACGTATAGTGTATATTCTATTGTAATTACATAATTATAAATTTTATTGATGAACCTTATTTACTCAAAAAAAAAACACATTTAGATTTTTGTCTGATATTTATCAACAATTAATGAAAATGCCATGCGATATTTTAGCTGCGATGCCTGTAAGCATGTCACCTGGCGCCACTACGCCGTTGTTAGAAAACTCCAACTCTTCGTTTTTCGGAGACCAGCAGACGGTGACTGAAACCCAACTTACACAGACATTACCAAGTAAGTTCTAGGTATATACTTTAAACTATGATGAAAGTAACTAAAATAACTAGAACATCATCATTCTCCTGCCCTTATCTCACGTTGGGGGGTCGGCACAACTTGTTTTTTTCTTCCACTTACTCCTATCATTCGTCA
Organism: Ecliptopera silaceata; assembly: GCA_932527185.1. Taxonomy (NCBI): domain Eukaryota; kingdom Metazoa; phylum Arthropoda; class Insecta; order Lepidoptera; family Geometridae; genus Ecliptopera; species Ecliptopera silaceata. The sequence goes on from OW052210.1 coordinate 3,591,605, forward strand.
ATTCTGAGTCTACTCTGTTCACAAAAATAGCTAGAAAAATGCTGGAAACGGTGAAAATAAGTCTTGGCGGAAAACATTTCAACATCGGGTTTTATTAAATCAAATCAAATCAAATCAAATCATTTATTTGCAGAATGTGGTTTTACAGTTGTTTGTGTTTGTTGCATTAACTAAATTGATCGGCAAATGGCCTTTATGTTTTCCGCCAAGATAAAATATATAAGTAAACAAATTAATTATTTTTAAATATCACTAAAGTATTCGGTCTTTGAAGGTTGTTGTGTTCTTGACACGCAAGAAGAAGAAGATGTATTTGATGCCAAAAATATGTTGACTACTATCAACTCTTGTTACAAAAGATTCATTCAATTGTTTAATAGTAAATGACCCAATTTTGAATATCCAGCTGTGTCACCTGGGCCGGGATCAGGCTCTCAGCAGAACGGGTTCGGGAACGCTGCCAGTCCACCTGCCTCGCTACCAAGTCCTCGGATCCAACAGCAGCAACCAAATCAACAACAACAAGGTACTATCCTAACAATTATTAAAGTTTTTCAAGATACCTGATATGACTTCTAATGTTCACTACCATCAAATAAATGTTTTTCAAATGGTTCCAAAACAAGAGTTCATAAAACATTCACATCGTAGGCTGGAAAATTATGATCAGGATCGGAAATTGGTGCGGTAGCCGAAAATATTTGTTATTTATTTTAAGTTTAGTTTTTTTACCGACATGTTATGCAGACAATTGAGGCAAATTGTGAAATTTTCATTCAGTGTTTTGGTGGCTATTCGATAATACTTATATAAAATCAGGTAATCATAAAGATATAATGTGTTTACAGGAACATGGACCGGTAGTAATACTCTAACGTACACGCAAAGCTTAGCCCCGCCCCCCGCCGCGCCGCCAGTGCCATTGGATGCGCCGGCGCATCACCATCACTATTGTAAGTCTAGCTTTATTTATATTTAATATCATAAAAAATGATCAATTTACTGAATAATTGGATTTTTTTTTGAAAAAAATAAAAACTTTGATTAAAATCTGTATTAAGAAGAAAGAATGTCTTAATATCTGTGTTTAATATTTTTTTTATGACTTATTAAAGTTTCTAATAATAATCCTTGACATAGGCATTCTATTACCGCCTCTAAAGAAAAATCAAAAACAAACTGTATTTAAAAAGCACAGAATCTCCATTTACGAAATAAAATGTTACAGATAATGGCAACCCAGGTGGTCTATTGTCAAGTCAGCCCGCTCCAGAATATTGGTGTTCTGTGGCATATTTCGAACTGGATACTCAAGTGGGAGAAACTTTTAAAGTTCCGTCAAGCAGACCTAATGTTACGGTTAGTATTTTTATTTTATTTTAATATGATTTTTATCTCTTAAAGTCATAGCCTGGTAATTAACATAGAAAATAACGCGTTAAGATCCTCCAAAACTAAAAAAAACGAAATGGGAACCTTTGGCTCGGCGTCCAAGGACCGACGTATAGTATTCGGTCGTATTACTTATGTTCAAACTCCGTGATAACTTCATTTGCGCGATCTAGAATTTGTCTCTGCCATCTGTTGGTCTGTTGCGAAGACTTCGATGTAGTTCATCATGTAGCGAGATAGATGGCGCTACATAAGCAATATTTATCAAATTAGGAAAGCTTACTGCAGCTATGCATTAAAGGTTTTTAGATTAAAAAAAATATAAAATCTATTAAAAAGTATTAATGCTGTGGGTCGTGGTTTCGATTCTCACCCAGAGCAAATATTTGTGTGATGAACATAAATATTTGTTCTGTGTCTGGGTGTTGCTATGTATTCTATGTAAGTATTTATAAAAAAAAATGTGTAAAAGTATTCTATCAGCAGTCTAGTTCCCACAGTACAAGCTATGCTTAGTTTGGGACTAGAGTGTGATGTGTGATTTGTCCGTGAATATTTATTAATTAATGTTTTCAGGTTGATGGCTATGTGGATCCTTCAGGCGGAAATAGATTCTGTTTAGGAGCTCTGAGTAACGTCCATAGAACAGAACAGAGTGAACGGGCGAGGTAAACACATTTTTACAATATTTTATTCACATTTAATTAGAAAATCCCAAAAGTTATTGAGTAGAGCAGGATTGGAACCTGTGACCATTATTATTATTGTTTGCAACCCGAGCCCAACGTAGGGGCTCGTAGACATCCCACATGACGAAAACCTCGTAAAGGCTGAGAAGGAAAAGCTTAGCAAGTACCTTTACTTGGCCGCTGTCGGCGGCAACCTAATTTAAGTTTTTTATAATTTATGTATATTGTAGTAAAACTTTTTGCTAAGATTTTAATAACTGTGTAAATAGATATTAATGTTGATGTTATGTTCCAGATTGCACATCGGCAAAGGTGTCCAATTAGACCTCAGAGGCGAAGGTGACGTGTGGTTACGTTGCCTGTCGGACCACTCCGTGTTTGTGCAGTCCTATTACTTGGACCGCGAGGCAGGCAGGGCGCCGGGGGACGCTGTGCATAAGATATACCCCTCGGCTTGTATTAAGGTATACTAATTTGTACAAAATAATTTTAGACCGCGTTTAGGCAAGCGTAGTAAAGGACGCCCTCCGGCGAGATGGAGCGACGATCTGCGGAGTGTAGCTGGCAAACGCAACATGAGAAGAGCCGAAGACCAGGCTCAGGCGGGAGAGACCTACGTCCAGCAGTGGATTGATATAGGCTGATAATGATGATGAAACGGATACTGGAGTGGAGATCGCGTTTAGGCAAGCGTAGTGTAGGACGCCCTCCGGCGAGATGGAGCGACGATACAAGGGGTGAAGCTGGCAAACACAACATGAGAAGAGCCGAAGACCGCGCTCAGTGGCATCTTGGGAGAGACCTACGTCCAGCAGTGAACTGATATAGGTTTATGATGATGAATTTGTAAGAAAGTATATTTTAAATGGCGTAGGTGAAGGTAGACCGTTTTTAATGAATACGAGTTCGTCTTGAATGCACTAGTTGGCCGACTGATTCATTTCTTTATTTATAGTAATGTGTCTTGATGACTGAACAACAAATGAATAAAAACTGTTTATTGCAAAATCTTTGATCTGTTGTTAAATATTTCGCAGATGACAAGCGTTTAAGCAACCCAAATCACGATTGATCCGAGTTTTGACACATTGTAATTTGATTTAAATAAATAAATAAATAATGCTGGACAATCCACACAACATCATCTAGCCCCAAGCTAAGCAGAGCTTGTGTTATGGGTACTAGAAGACTGACATACTTAATACAATACATTACATAGATAGATATTTTTTATTATACATATAATACCCAGAACACCCGGAATAAATATTTGCAGAACATACAAACATTTATCCCAAGGCGGGAATCGAACCCGCAACCGTCCGCGTCGCAGGTGGACCATCGCCCACCGCGCCACATCGGTCGTCATTTAGCCGTTAGTATAATGGGATATCTTTTTTTCTTTACTTAAATCACAGTACACGCTATTCCGAAACTTGCAATGCGTTGAAGTCTTATACATCAGCTACTTGTCTTATAAAGTTGTTGTTTGGCAGGTGTTCGATCTCCGACAGTGTCACCGCCAGATGCAGAGTCAGGCGGCGACGGCGCAAGCGGCCGCGGCGGCACAAGCCGCTGCCGTCGCCGGGCACATCCAGCCACAACACGCCGCTATGAACAAATGTACGTACTGTATCCATTAACACAATTGGCTTTATAAGATTTAAATGCTGTAATTTAATGTAATGTAATTTAAATGCTGTATGGCTACACGGATCGTTTCTGTTCCCTGAAGGTAAGTAGGGCCTACGACACAAGTCTTTTTGACTTAGTGTAGGTTCTACTTTGCTAAATGAAATATGGATCAGGCCGATGTACCTACACTAATTATGTCCGTATAAATAATGTATTGTATTAAATTAAATTAATAATATTGTACCTATATGTTATGTGTATAAGTGCTTGAAATGATATAAATAAATTTATTATTATTATTATATAAGATGCTACAACAAAATACAGTTGTAGCATCGACACGATAAGAAGAAGAAGATTGGCTTTATGTGTTGTTTGTAAGTTTTGTGTATCGTATATTAGGAGTTGTGTTGATTTTGTTTAATAAATAAATAGACAAACAGATAAACAGACTAACAGATAGACTGACTAACAGATAGAAAAACAGATAGACAGACTAACAGATAGACGGACTAACAGATATACGGACTAACAGATAGACAGACTAACAGATAAACAGACTAACAAATAGACAGACTAACAGACAGAAACATACCAACGGACGGACCGACTGCGCAGTCTCAATAGTATCCCGTTTTACAATTATAGTATTTCCTAAAAAATTAGATTAAAAAAAAAAACAATTTAAGTACTTATGTAAAGTTTCAATAAACTATAAAAAAACTGCAGTAAAGTAGCCTGGAAGAGATCGCTCTTAGCGATAAGGCTGCCCATTGTGCTGTAGATTGAATGTTTCTTGTGTGTCACATTTTCTATCTGTGCAATAAAGTTTTTATCTATCTTTTTTTTAAAGTAAATAAATCGTAGATATAGTGTAGTGCTCAATAATACTTACTTATACATAGGTCTAACAGCAGCGGCGGGGATCGGAGTGGACGATCTGCGGAGGCTTTGCATCGTTCGGCTCTCTTTCGTGAAGGGGTGGGGGCCGGACTATCCGCGGACATCGATCAAAGAAACTCCTTGCTGGCTCGAAGTGCATTTGCATAGGTGAGTTGAATAAGTGCATTTGAATAGGTGTTGTTAGTTTAAGAAATTTATGAATAAATGAGTGAGTGAGTGAATGAATGAATGAAGGTATGAATGAATACGTGAATGAATGCATGAATGAAGGAATGAATGAATACGTGAATGAATGCATGAATGAATGAAGGAATGCATGAATGAATGAAGGAATGAATTCTTTTTTGCACACCTTAAAACAAATAGAAAGGACAACAAAATAAAAAAATAGATGTAATTAGACTACTTGAGCAGTTATAAGTAGTAGCTGAAGTTTGAACTTCAGCAAGTTAAAATAGTTTTTTTAAGTATCTTGCTACACTTCCCTTTGGTACCGAATTGGATTAGTTTAGGTATCTATAGATCGTTTGCAACGGTCTGCAAATAGCTCAAAAGTCACAAAATAAGCAATTCGTGTAATATGGGAACTAGATTGCTCATTGAATATTATTTTGACTCTGGTATCACTTTACAAAAAATGTGAGTGGAAAAAGAAAACATGTTGTTCCATCCCCACCTAGCGCGGGAGGCAGAGAGATGATGATGATTACAAGCTTCGCTTAGTTTGGGACTAGAGTGTGATGTCAAATGTCCTTGAAATATCGAATCTAAATAATCGAAATACTACCTACTAACCACCACTTTTGTACCACCTAGATTCACAGACAATAAATGATTTAATTTGTTTTTTTTTTACAGAGCACTGCAACTACTAGACGAAGTTCTCCACACAATGCCGATCGATGGACCGCGGTCTAACATCGAGTAGGAGTTGATCGGCTTCTTTTGAGGCCTTCGCGAGCGCGACTCGCGTGCTAAATGTTTGTTCCTCGACACTGCCCGAAACACATCCTTATTTTTAGCTGCTTTGAGTCTTTATTTCAATGACAATCTGTTGGAATGGAATAACTCAGCAAAAAGAGCTGATTAACAACGAAATACATCCTTATTTGTTGCTGCTATGAATCTTTATTTCAATGACAATCTGTTGGAATGGAATAACTCAGCAAAAAGAGCTGAATAATATCGAAATACATCCTTATTTGTTGCTGCTTTGAGTCTTTATTTCAATGACATTCTGTTGGAATGGAATGACCCAACAAAAAGAGCTGATTAATATCGAAATACATCGTTATTTGTAGCTGCTTTGAGTCTTTATTTCAATGACAATCTGTTGGAATGGAATTACTCAGCAATAAAAGCTGAATAACAACGAAATACATCCATATTTGTTGCTGCTTTGAGTCTTTATTTCAATGACAATCTGTTGGAATGGAATTACTCAGCAATAAAAGCTGAATAATAACAAAACACATCCTTATTTGTTGCTGCTTTGAGTCTCCATTCGAACGACAATCTGTTGTACTGGAATGGAATTACATACTTAGCAATAAGAGCTGGATTTTATTGAAACGCATTCTTATTTGTAGCTGCTGTGAGTTTTTATTCGATCGCTAATCTGTTGGGAGTGGATTTATTACTTGACAATAAGAGCTGAATCAAGCTAAATGAAAGCTGAGCTAAGCAAACTAATCATCAGGTCAGAATAATCACTTTGGATCGAAAATCTTAATAAATCAAGCCTGGAAGAATTATAAAAACAGATAATTGAATTATCAATAAAGTTTATTATAACGGTTTGTTTTCAAGCGATTTTTTGTGTTATCACAAAATGTGATTGAAGCTTGTCAACTTGCTTGATGATTTTATGGCATTATAATGATACAGCATTTTTGTATTTGTTTTGAAAATATCTACAAAGTCGTGAGAGACACAGCGATAATACAATCTGAAAATATGTCCAACATACAAATTATCACAAAATACCACAGAAAAAGTACAAATCTAGTAATAAATAAGGAGGAAGAATGCATTCTAAACAAGTTTCGAACTTGACTGCTAGTGAAAAAAATAAGTGTTTTTTTTGTTTCAACAAAAGTTAAAAAATATAAAGTGATCAACTTTCAACTATATCAGCAGTATAAAGTGTAAAGTGCGGGAGTGTCGTGGACGCAATCGAAATGGACGCATTTCGCGTGGACAGTGATGTTGGTCGAGTGATTGGTTTTATTTACGATGGTTGGTTTATGAGTGGTGTTATTTAGTGTTGTCACACATTTTGTAACGTAACTATAATTGATAATTTTTTGTAGTTATTGTGAATAATGGTAACAGGTTTTAGGTTTTTTTGATTCAAAAAATAAGTAATTTCCTGAAATGAAAACGGTAAATAATGAAAATGATATGGCAACACTTAATATTTTCGCTCTAAACCGGAAAAGAGTTTTAAGCCATAAATAGCATTTATATTACTCATAGTTATTAAACACCCATATTATGTTCGTCTATATTTTCGGCTTGTCTTCCAAATTACTTTTCTTTTTAAAAGATATTTTCGTTCAAAATTAGGCTTTATCGTCTTCCAAATTGAGTTTATATTACTTTGTTATTCGTTGGTTATGTTTGGATTATGGATTGGCGAAATGGAACAAACATGTACATTTGAAAAGCACGCGTTTTATAAAAAAAAAGGTGAACTATTTTATGTCTTGTATCTTTTTATTTGGTAGAGCCTGGTTTCTGTCACTAGATGGCGTTGACATTACAAGTGCATTGAAAAAAAAATCAAGGCGAATGTTTTAATTGCATTTTGAGATGTCTGTTTTGATCTAGATAAAAACAGCTGAAGGTCTGTGTTTATCGCAAAAACAAAAGTGGGCTAAAAGATGCCACATATCATTTTTATTTATGTATTGTATCAACTATAAAAATGTCTAAAACATAGCTATAGCTATATAGAGCACATCAAATCACGCTATTCAACGTGGTGTGGGCTCCTACAAATAGATTCTACTAAGTCCAACACATCCTTTTTAGAATTCATTTTTAAGTAACCAGGCCTATCAATAAATAATAGTTTTAAAAAACAGTATTGAGATGGAACAAACTAAAGAGAATACATATAAAGATCTCAGTAAAATACGTACCTACACGAAACTATTATTATATAAGTTTAAGTATTTTTTCAAGACTAACTATTGCTCAATGGCGTTGTTTGTCTATTGATAAAACGAGATAGTTCTAACAGCTATACCAAAATAAAGTTGTTTCACGTAAAATAGAGGGTAGTTAGATAACACAAGACATAAATGGTTCAACTTGAAAGAAGCCAAATGGATAAGCTTTTTAGTTATAAGATTTGAGTTGTATTAGTATAAGAAGCAAGTTATTTATGAATAGTTCGTAATATTGTACAAATCTAGATTGTACATGTGACTGTGGCTGTCAAAATTTAGATGCTATGTTGAAAACTAATTGGTCTTATCAACTGATTTTATTATAGATCAATTTTGAAGCATGTGCTAATTGGTTGAAAATGTACATGCTATTAGCGCTACCTATAGTTCCGTAAAGGGAACTAATTGGTGTTACCAACTGTTTTTCCAAATTTTCAATTAATCAATCAATCGTTCCACTGGTTGATAAAATTATGCTATCAGTGCCATCTATAAAAATAAGATTACAAACAAAGAAAGAGATAGCCATAGTCACATGTGTTCGTATTTTTGACTCTTATGTTGAGTAGAGTGAAGGGTAAGTCTGTATTTTTGTTAGCGATGTGCCTGATTAGAGAGATTGCATGAACATTACAAATCTGACGAAAAAGTTATTTTATTGACCTTTAAATATCTCTCTATGTAATGTATTGTATTAAGTATGTCAGTCTTCTAGTATCAATAACACAAGCTCTGCTTAGCTCGGGCTAAATGATGTTGTGTTGATTTTCCAGCATATTGTTTATAAAAGTTCATGCAATATCTCTAAGTCGAATGATCTGTGATGTGCTAACAAAACATGTATAAGTATAAGGTATGTGCTCACTCAACGTTAGGGCTATTTCTCATTGAACACTTTGGTGTTTAGATTAAGGATGAAAATGACATATTTTGTGTACGAAACTAGTGTGTAAAACGTAGCGGATGTAAAGTAAATGAGATTTAAGTATTTGCTTTAATAATTTTTACTTGCAGATTTAATCCTGTGTTATTTTGTATGGTTTCTGTTAGTGAACGTGTTTTTTTGATTTTTTACCGTAGTTTTTTTTAGAGTTATAACACTTTGCGAATGGGGGATAAGTTGTTTGACAAAAGTACTTTATATAAACTCCAACATATAGATTGATTCATGATTTGACAGTTCTGTAATGTCAAAATTCGTAATATGTTGCCAGGTTCAATCTGGTTCGAGTTGATAATTTTCGAGTACTTTCTATAAAAGATGTGATTGGCATTGACTGATTGCTTGATCAGACCTTAGAACTCTTACCGCCATCTGTGAGCAACTTTCGTAACATAACCTCAAAAAGCCCACATTAGAGTTTCATGAAAATGCGGCAACACCGAGTTATCTGTCAATCGTGAATATTATCTGTTACTTTGTTAAACTTCTGTTATCCTTGTATAGGATATGTGGAAAAAGTTGTGCATGTTTTAAAATTATCTATAGGATATGGTCTTATTTTGCCTATTGTAGGTTATCCAAAGGCAAGTCCTAAGACTTTGATGAATAAATATCCTACAAATTTTGCTTTTAAAAAAATTATCATCACAATAATGTTATTATAGTTTTGTTATTGCTTTATAACGGTTTAGTTTATGCATTGGAATTTTAAAATTATTAAATTTGTTACCAATGAAATTGTAGAATAAAAATATTATCGACAGTTGTGTAAATAGTACATAATAAACAGAAAAATATTTTTTGTCACATCAGTTCAAAATTATTAGAAGCTTTCACAAAAATATCAGAAATACCTCTTTATAGTGATCAAAAAGGAATTAAAAGGGTTTTTAGATGAATAAGTGGTAATATTTAAATGAGCGTTAAAGTTTTGAAATTAAATTCTACATACCACAGTTGTGATGTTTGGAAAGCCTTTGTAAACTATATGTTTAAAGTTATTAAAAAAAAACAAAGTGTGACCATGATTATGAAGATCGCTTGCTATATCCCTTCAATATAACAATTATTGAAAATTCTATTTGACTAAAATAAAAACAGCTAAATATTTGACAAAGTACCTAAAATGCGTACTTAATAATACTACTTACTTTTTTCATGACTTTCTTATTAAAACATTAATATTTTAAATATTAAAAAGTCTACGCCGTAATCGGCCAATACCTTGTTTTGATTAATTTATTAAATCAAAAATAAATTATAAATCATTGGTTTTAAAACAAATTTGTTTGTTTATGTATACTTCTCTATGTTTAAACTTTATTGTAAGTTCAAATGTAATTGTTACATATTATCACAATTTAATGCACCTATGCACAGTACATAATGGTTTTATACAGGGTGTAAAAGAACTAAGAGAGGGGATCTTTGGGCAATATATCCCCGAGAGTAGGGATTTTTGGGGGTTTTATAGGTTCTGCAACCCCCGAGTTTTTTGGTAGTACTTTTTTTACACTCTGTATAGATAATTCCAGCGTAAAACTGACTACAAATATATTAATAGTCAGATAATTTCTTGAACACTCATTCGAAGAAACTTTTCTTCGTTTATTTTTTATTTCGAGATTTATTTCATTGTTTCAAAGTCTATTGACATATAATTGAATCAGAAATGGCACTAAAATTATAAAAATGTTGAAAGTTCAAACACGTACAATTATTGTGAAGCAATATTTAGTTTACACGAAATCTATTGAATGTTGTAATGTTTTATCCCACAACGAGATTTTTACATAGGTTATTTTTGTACACCTTGTAATACCTAGCTACTGTCTCCATTACTTACTGCCTGAATTGATTGGAAATCCTAGAGCGAGCATTATAATATCCAATTTAAAGAACGCTAGATGAGATAGCTTTTTTCGTAAATCATTATAATCTAGTGCGATCCTATAATATCTGCCACGTTAATTCATCTAGCGCTCTGATTGTATAGCGTAACGCTCAATCTAGCGAAAATGTTCAGAAACACTGTAAATCAAAATTTCCAAAAATAAAACAGTTAAATTATACAAATTACATTTGAGCTGTAAAAGTACTGTAACTGTTTTTAATGGAGAAATTGTAATAGAATTTTAATTTTGGAAATTATCTAGTACAACAATGTTGATGGGATGTAGAACGTAGAATAGTGATAAGCGTATAGTTAAGAGTGAAACTATGAATCAAATGAATATAAAAGGTTATTCCTCTAAATATTTGTATTTATTTTTTACAAAAATGTGTAAGTTTTCCAGTACACATAGTCTTGTTAGCTTCTGGCTTGACGTTCGTGTGTAATGTCCATGAATATTTGTTTATTTATTGGCAAAACATATCTCATCACTGTTACTATGTTGAAACTACGGAATGCTAGAAATACGGAAATTTACAGTAGGTACATATCCCGGCATATATGAAATTGTAGTAACCCTATTCTGACGTATAATTCGGATTTTTATGATGTCACTCTTCTGAGACTTATGACTAACATTAAATTATGTGAATCCCTAAACGTATGAACTATTTTATACACCACATTTAAAAGTTATTTTGCAAGTACCCTCTTACGTCAAATGTCTAAATTAGATCGTGAACTAACGGAACTATTGTACCGTGTGTATGGTTATATTTCTGTTTATATTACTCGGATTTATAGATCCTCATTATATTTTGAAAGTTTTCTTTGACCTTTCAAGGTCAGTTATAGGCAGCAGTTCGTTTTCTGTTGCCATAACATAGATTAACATGAAACACATTAACCTGTCTTACACAGTGTATGTCTTTTGGTTTAGCTTTTATAATATATCAGTGCAATCTCTCTTGAAATAATGCAAAACTAAGATAATATATTAGAGATATAACTGCGAGTAAGTTGACGCCATCTTTGTATTTCCTTATTGTATTAGACTGACATTGCTTTGAAACGCGAGAACATACGCAAATGAATCCTTCAATCTTGTTTCAAGTATCAAATTATTTCGTTCAAGCGAAGCCGTGTACATATGCTAGTTCATTTACTGCACAGAAATAGATGTGATTCTCTTTACTTACTTACCAAGCCCTAAATATTGGTCACTATACTATAAATAAGGTGCGACTCACAGTTCGGCACTGATCCAACCGCTATGATATATTTCAAGCTATCAACACGGTGGTAAAAATTATGTCTAGATACGTGCCTAACTTATTTCTGGATGCTCTAGAATCTAGAACATATATTTAATAGACCTATGCTCTCATTTCGTGTAAGTACCCAATTTTTTTTTACTTAAACATCACTTTTTTGGGTTGAAGAATAAGTGCATAAATTATAGGTATTATCTTATTCGTATGGGTTGCCGTTGCCTTCGAATCATAGTTTTTTTTAATAAAGTTCGTCTCATTGACCTCAAAAACGTTTTACTGTGTTGACAAGTGTTTTCGAGAACGAAGAAATTGCATTAGTTATTCATTGATTTTACGTAAAAATGTACCTACATTCGCCATTTTCCGCGACTGCGTTAAATATTTATAAGTGTCTGTCTGCGGATCGGCGCAAGATGTCGGAATATTCCGAAAATATTTTTAGACGAGGTCGGTCCTGTTTACATGTTGCTTTACGAGTTATTTCACACGATATGTGAACATTTTTCTAGTTTGACTAGTATTATTCGAAATGGCTTAGGGGCGTTGCCTCCCCTGTTTGCTCCCCTAGGGGGCGTGGAACTTTTTTGTGACGTTAGCTCCCCTGAGCGAATTTGTCCTAAGTTTTTGACAGATTAGGTTTTACATTTTTCAAGATGATTCAAACTGTCTAATACTGGGTGTAAAGAGAGCAAGCATGTTGTACAGAAATGATGAATGATGATGATGATTATAAAAGTTGATGATATTTAAAAAATATCGCGCTGTTATTAATGATTACCGTCCGGTATAGCCAGTGGCGGCCTTAGGGGGTGGCGAACTGTGCAATCGCCCAGGGCCTCACTCTTGGAGGGGCCTCGCGCAACAACTCAAGCTAATATTTAAAGCAAAATCTTAAAAATGTATCTAGTCTAAATTAAAACTTTCAACTTTAATAATTCTTGTCACCTTGTAATTATTTTGTCTGCAGTATTTATGAGTTACAAAATCGTTACTGTACTGCACATATCTTTAAATTTTATTGATTATTACCTACTTATAGTATTACGTGAGCTGGAAAAGTGTAAAAAGACTGTGATGTTTAAAAAATAATCTTGACTGTTTGTGTGAAACAAAACAATATTTATAAAATGAGTTCGCGCGATCCGTTAGAAACCGTTAGAAAATTTGAGTCAGGTAGTTCAAAAAGAAAACGAGCTATAAAAAAATGACGTGGATCTTTATATAAATATTAGAGTCCGGCCGAAACTGGTTTTCAGGCCGAAACCGAAACCGAAACGGCCGTGGATTCAGTTTCGGCCGAAACCGAAACTCACGTGGTCAAGTATAAAATTCCCTAAAATACAAAAGAAAATGGTCCCCAACAAAAAAAAAATTCCTCAGGGTTGCTATTTAGTACGATTAACAGGGATTTTAATGGCCTACATTTTACTATAATTACGAAAAAAATACCGTCGCAAAGAAATCCAGATATATTGATATATAGATAAATTGTTTTTCTTTTATCATAAGTATTTCATAGAATTCTGAAGGCCTACAAAAATGGATTTGGTTGCGTTTTAAGAAACATTAAAAGAGCTTCATTTGATTATTAGATTGTTTGAAAATCCAACCTGTGAATCAAGATATTTCTGAATAACAAGTGTGTTTGTAAATGGCCGATTGGCATGACCAAAAATGTAATAAAACAAAAACTCCTATCAAAGGCATATTATGAAATAAGTATCTAATTATTTAGAAGACAAGCTAGCTTGGGACGAACTATCTCCAACTTCTTTATTAAACAATTGTAAGAAAGATCATATAAAAACAACGCTAGGTCTAGTTTTTTGCCAGTTGTTCTAGATCTGGTCACAATGAACTCGTGTGAAGACGTTTCAATCACTTTGAAACGTCTTACATGATTTCTTGTGATTTTACTGAAAAAATAAATTTTGACTTTTGACTTTAACTCAACTTCTACAGGTTGGATTTTTAATTAATTTAAGCGCAATCACAGGCATTTTTGTGGGCCAGCAAAATTCGGAAGTATTACGAAGTTAAATAAAAAAAAATAACAAAACATATCGACTTCCACAGGACGGATTTTCATATGTGACTTGATTTGTTACAACAAAACAAAGTTACCGACTCAATTTTTAGATTTAACTACATATATAAATCATTCAAGTACAGAAAGGAAACAAAATCTTCCATGAAATCAGTTTTATCTAAACTCTAAAGAATATTTGCGTCGGGCGATAAGTACGATAACGCACTAAGTCGAGCGTGCGCGTGCACAACAACTTCTAAAAATAAGTTTCGGTTTCGGCAAAAGTTTCGGCCAATTTCGGCAAAAGTTTTGGCCGGACTCGGCCGAAACCGAAATTTCGGTCGGACACTAATAAATATATAAAAAGTGATGATAAAATATTGAAACATTCAAATTTTATTCATTTGTATAACTTTAGCATTTTTCTTCAAACATGACATTTACCTAAATCAAACTACCAGACTTACTTTCGCAACACCTACTTTTAACGAAGGACAAAGGGCCTCGCAAAGACCTGCCGCACGCAGCCTCGCAATGGATAAGGCCGCCGCTGGGTATAGCCTAGCCTCTACCTAAAATCATTGGCAGGTAAATCTACCTCGTCTGCACTGACCCTGAATCACGCAGTCTAGTATCCATGCTGAATTCATGTCGATCTTACACACTCGGTATAGAGCTGATATTTGAAGAGATCATTTCGCGGTCAGGTATGTGGGTAGGTGACTAATTCTTTAGTCTATAAGTGCTGTATTTTGGTATTTCCGATCATATAAAAATACTGGCTTAGGAAATGTATCTTAGCCAAATGCAATAGCAAAACAAAGTATAACAATAAAGTTTTACTCTAACGAGCAGAAGAGAATGAAAAAGTTTTTATAACCTAACTTGTTCCAACTTATAAACTTTTTTGTCATATTTATTGCGGAAAAAGTTGGAAAGTCGCTGATTATAAAAATACTTATATAAGTTTTTTGACTGCTGCAATGTGTGGGATGTTTTATTTCGGTTATTATTATCTTTACACGTTGCTCTACACTGCGAAATTCGTCGTTGGAATGATATGTCTTTCGATAAATTTTTGTTTTTGTAATACCTTTTAGTTACTGAAATTAGTTAGTTACATTAGTAACTGAGTTATAAGTAGATATTCAATTCAAGCTATTTATTAGGAAACTTAGTAAGCCAGGTTTAACTAAATTAATTTCTTAATTAACAACCTCTATTGTGAAGTCTATCCTTGATGAATCATTATTAACCTACTCGATTTCAATTCCAATACCACATCCCGCAGATTCATTTACTTCAATACGTATACGATATTTGACAGATGTTTCTGTAAATTAAATAGTAATCGATATAATATCGATAAGTACCCGTCTCCAATCAACCCGTGTGTTTCCCGCACTACCGTGCTATTCGCGCTGCTATCGATACCTACCCATCCCTATCCGTCCCGTGGATTCCCGCGCCGCTTGCCACACTGCCCGGGCGCCCGGCAGCATCGAACGAACGAAACGCACCGCGACCGTGTGTGTGAACGCAACCTTACTCTATTCCATTTTCAAAACGGTTCCTCATTTGGGTTTAGTGATCGGATTTTGTTGTTGATTTTATGAGGTGAGTGTTTATTTTTATTTTTTATTAATGTTACAAATCAATGTTGTCTTGTTATAATGCTTTATTTAATTTTACTATTAGAAATGAGAAAATAATGAGCTGCTTTACCAAATGATAATAATGTATTGACTTAGGTAGGTATTTGTTGATGTTCGAATTATTCGTAATTGTTTATTTATTTTTATATGAACAAACTTTTTCCAATGTTTTTACATCATGCCTGTAGATACCTAACTAAAAACAAAACTAGCATGTAAGTATCTAACTAACTAACCCTAAGCTTAGATACCTACCACTTAAGATCTTTAAGAAAGATCCAAGGAAATCCACAATCTTTGAAAAGAAAGAGCGGGAAATCGAAACCAAACAAAACATTTTTTGTGTCAATTTTATTTTAAAATTCCTTTAAATCTTTTTTTAATGTAAATCTGTAAAAAAATATATATTGTTTTTCGGTCTATCCCATAATAAGTTAACAGACTTCAAGTAGTGATTACCATACGTCCTAATGATGGCTTAAAGTCAGCGCTAACTTTTTATAAGGGGGTTACAAAATAGCTTCCGTCACAAACCCTGGTAGAGCGACAATGAGAAAACCTTGCGTCCGTAAACATTGAATCCTAAATCCAGCCATCCGCCGACCTCGCAACAGTTCTGTAAGAGCAGTGACTCACTACTATCAAATTAAAATTATCGCAATCAAATTAACGAGTGTGAAATCAAACAACTTCCAAGTAACTTAGGTAAAATACTTTACATTTTAAAAATAATGCATCTCTGCATCTTTATTACATCGGTGGCTACATGTAAAAAGCTCTCTCCATTGAAACCAGCTACAACTAAGTACCTAGCTGGTTTCAATGGAGAGAGCTTTTTTTTAGGAAAAAGCTCTTCAAGGAGGTTTCTTTTCTATGAATAATATTATCATAACAATATAAAAGTTTGATCAATCATGCATTTACAATCATTACGCATATTACACGCGGCATGAGTAACTCTGACTCAAAGCTCCGATTTAGATGCGCGTGCGCATCACAAAGCAACAATAAACATGTCGCAGTGCACTCTTTTTGATGATTAAGTGATTGCATGCTGCATCCAAAATGTATTCTTAAAACGATAAATAATAACATAGACTAAGTACCTACCTATAAATAAGAAATATTTCGGATATGTGGTAGGTCGTGTCTAAGTACCTAAGTCTTTTTGGTTGAAATAAAAAAAAAATGTTTTTAAAGAAAATAGTTTTGTAAAAGTTAATGTGCTGTCAAGTACAATTTTTTTTTCATAAGTGATTAGGTATGTAGCTATTGGTATTGAGATTTCTGTCTAGGCGGAAACTAGACTCCAACTCTCGAAAACCAAACAATGTTGGTAGGTACAGATAACATACAAAATGTATACACATATTCAGTTTTTTTTTATGCAATACGATTTTTTCTTACGCAGTGCGGCATTGACACTTGAAGAACATCGGTCAAACATGATATTTGAGACAAAGAACAAAGATTTTTGTAGACATTCCACGACCTTCACATCACAGGTAACGAACTAAATAACCTTAGGAAGTGAGTTGGCACTGCTGTTTGACAATTAATCTTAAATCTCTATTATTGTGCTCATATAACACCTGACCGGAAATTAGAAGGTACACAATCTATGCTAGTCTAGCCTAAAGCTAGTTTTGCAAAAGGAAATCCTACTAGATATTACTTATTATAAAGTTTATTGGTTAGGTCGTAAGGACGATCTCAAACACGTCTAGTGAATTGATTTGGATCAAACTAGAAAGATATGATGGATGTAAATAAATAGGATATTTATAATTCTAAATAAACAAGAGACGATGTCACTGGTTAATACTTATTTAACGAGTAGTAAATAGTCAAGACATTATCCTCAGATTTTGAGAGAAAAACTCTCAAATTTTTTGTTACATAATGTCATTTAAAGAAACCTTGTGGATGTTTAACAGGGTAGGCAGAGACACGTCGAAACATGACATTTACAGTATTTTGTATTCAATAAACAAAAAGGTTGCAAACCTGCATACCACCTCAGCTCTAAATAATTATAAAAATAAAATAAAAACAACTCAGAATAGGAACAATGTTAAATACCTTGCCAACTATTTCCGGTACTTTTGGGCCTCTACCAATTTCCTGATTCAACAAATAAAATGTTTAAAAATAAATACTTTTTATTCATTTATTTATGTATTCTGTGACACTTGTCTGTCAAAATCACGTTCCGATGATATACATACTTAGATGAAATAAGAAAATATACACACAATACTTCATAACTTTCTAGAATTTTTATCTGGCTTTCCGATTTTTGTGAGGTCAACTCAAAGATAAACAATAATCAGCACTTATGCCCGGATTACACGAGGCTAGTTTTTCAAGCCAGGATAGCAAGCTAGTGTCAGTAAGCTAGCAAGCTAGTACTTCTGGCTTCGTGTAGACAAAACTAGCTTCATTTCTAAGCTAGTAAGCTAGTAAGGTAGTTGACAAGCCAGGACAGTTTTTAATAGGATGGAGTTCTATTTTTTTAAGCTAGTAGCGCCCCCACCACTGTTTTTACTATCCTGGCTTGTGTACTAGCTTCACTTGGCCGGCGAAGCTAGTTTAAAGTTGCAGTAACCACGCGTTTTGTTTGTTTATACTAGCTCAAAATAACATAGCCTCATGTAAACAGAACTAGCATATTTCAAGCCAGGTCAGCTAGCCAAGACAGTTTAAGAAGAGAACTAGCTTGCTATCCTGGCTTGAAACACTAGCCTCGTGTAATCCGGGCATTAGACTGACATCCAAGTAATCAATATACTTTTACGAATTGTCAGAGAGCTTACAAAGTTGCAATCCTATTCCAGCACACAGCAGTGAAATAAAGAGCGTTGGCAGCTTTCAATGGAAAATTCGGTTTGATAGCTCTACGTGTAGAACTAAGGTCTAGATGATCAGATAAGATTTAATAAAATCTCCACTAAGCCATCCTCGTAACTTCATTGTAAAACTAAGGTGTAGAATAACACATGATCCTAAAAAATATACCTCTAACGGCCGGTTTCTGGAAACCCAAATCACGATTGATCCGAGTTTGACTCATAGTAATTATTTGATTTTTGTTGATCATCGTACGAGAAACCGGCCGTAAGCCAGCTCCGTATCATCATCTTCACCTGCAACTCTCCAAGCGTCTGTTCCAGCGTACAGCAGTGACCCGTTCTAACAATAGCAGTGGACGTACGTGACAATTCCAGACGCTTCTTATAATGAGGTTAACGGACTTGTGGCATATTTTCTGATATACCTATTCACTCATGACATTTGCTACGTTTGCACAAATTAAAAAAAAACTCAACGAATACGTTATGAGTATAAAATTTGCAAACACAAGATACTTAATATGCGAGCCAGGCAAAAAATGCATTGAAGCAAAGGCCCAAATTGAAAGCCAGTAAAAAAAAAATGTCTATGGTAATCTGTGAACAAATTCTGAATTTGACTCTTCAAAATAACTCGATAGATATGTGAATACTATGTTTTTTACCACAATCACTTGCTACCAACGATATTGATTGATTTATTCAAGCGTAAATAATCTTGTGTATCAAAAATATTATTGTATATATACATTATCGTAATTTACGTGAAAGCATATTGAAAAGCTACTTAAGTGTGATAAGCATAATTTTCAGATTGTCTAATCTGAAAATTATATTACTTATATTTATAATTATACTAAGTATATTAGTTCAATATTCAATAACATAAGTAGGTAAACTAAATATTATTCAAATACTTATGTAACATAATTGTTGATTTTTTCAGTTTGCTTTCTATATTATAAAATAACTCAGTTTATGCACTTACATTTTATGTCCCACAACACATAATTTATTTGTGCGTTTATTTATTAAGTTTAGGAACGTTATTAGACTATTCTAAACTTTTGTGATAATTGTCATAGGCTCTATATTTATATAGAGCCTAATATTAGTTATAACTAAATGTTCCTTATTTTACCTAATTACATTTCTCACGATGAAGGTATACCTAGTATTACCTCCAAACTGCACACACCTAAACAATAAGAAAAATACAGCATGTAATCCTTATTTGATGATACCTGAATGTCTGAAGCCAGATTCAATCGGTTTATTTTATAAAAAGTTCACGCAGACTTGTAGTATTGTTTACCATACGTAATAGGAACATGTTAACGCTAACTTTTTATAAGGGGCAAATCTCTAGCGATCGAAATTATGTTTATCTTCGTACCTCAGCCTTATCAATACGTTACATCTGAGTCAGCCACCTCGTAATACTTGCAGAATGCAGCTTCATATACAAAGTGCACAGATTTATAGCAAACAGGAATGAAATCGCGCAATTTGAGCTATATTTAACCTGGCTTTTAGCCACGATGTATAATTATCAGATGAGTGCCAAAATTCTATAATAAATACTAGCATACCATTTCTGGAATATTTATACTTATCTATACTTTCGATGGTATTTTAGTCCAGTCAAAATAGACTAAAATTATGACTTCAGTTTGCATTAATTCCCAACAAGCTGGATTTTTGTGCAGACCTTGAATTCGTCATTACAAATGATATGTCAAAAGTCCCTATCGATCCCGCTTGTGCGTTGTTTTTTATTCGAGGTCAAAGGTCATAAATTTGCATTTTTTGCGTATATCTCTGAAACAACGAAAGCTATTGAAAAGTGGTTCAGGCAAAGTTTGTACATCGTAAAATTGTCTACAAATGTGTCTAACGTGTTATGTGTTTAAATCATCTTAGAGGTAGGTGATAAATTTATATAAATTAGGATATTGATAGAAGTCGTATAGACTGTTATTTTTATATTATGATAACCGAAAAAACAATCGTAACCTCAGTGTTAATCGAAGAATTTATTTGTTCCATCTCGTCAAAAAGCGCATATCTTTAAAGGAGAATAGGCAATTCTCTATGGAGCGTAGGCAACGACTACAAAATTAAAAAAAAACTCTAAAACGTACAAAAGTGGCAAACCTGTGGGACTTTTTTTGTCGTTCCCAAAATGCCCATTCTCCTTTCATTCCACAAGCAAGTGTTGAGTATTCTCTCTGACCGAGCAAGGACGCATGATGTAACAGATCCTAAAATAAATTTTCTCCCAACCTTCGCTGTTCTGAATTTCCAAAACGTTTATGTTTGGTTATCGTTATGATCTCATTATTCCAGGCGCAGTCGGTGAGCACACCTTTGATGCAATTTGAATCGAACTGATCAAACCAAAATGGCGGCGAACGGGTAAGACTTTGTTTACAAACTTTATTATGTTTATGCTATTGTTTATGCACAATACTTGTTTAGGACTATTCACACATACTTTCTATTGAGTTTTAATTTAAAGAGCCCTTTGACTGCTGTAATCTTTGAACATTTGATAATATTTCGAGTTTAGGTACTTACCTATAACTCAGTAAATTATTATTATTTATTACATATATATTTTTTGACATTTATTATTTAGATTACTACATATATATTTTCATTTGTCATTAGACAATTATAAGACTATTAAATTTTTTTCAGCATTAGATTGAATTTTTAGAAACTTGTAGAAAAAACTAAAAATCTAGGTGAAAATACCGACGACCTTAAGTCCCCAACTAAGATGGTCTCTAATTATTCACACTTAACAGCTTTTATGATACAATTAACTAAGCATGCTTCTATGTTTGTACTAAAGCATTTAACAGAAAAAATAAATATCTAAGTACCCGTCTAATTAGAAGTGCAATAACACAGCTATTAGGTATCTAAACATACAAACAATGCTAACAATTCTAATTATCTCATTATTAGCATCAGTTTGATGTGAAATTCCTGTTTAAAAATAGGATAAGAATATATAATTTAGTTCATGTAGTGGAAGACAGACTCGCGGTTGTACGATGAAGTTGTAAGTAGTAATGTACGACTACAAACATGTGACTTTTTACTAGTTTTCATATTAAAAATTTACTTAAGGAATTTACTATGCGTATAAACTATGAATTTGAAGCATGTGAAAGTTACTTTTTGATGTAAGTGTTTATAAGTTTCTCATATAAGTGAAATGTTAATTTCTTTTTGAGAAATAAATAATCTCTAAACTTAAAAGTTTAAGAACTGTTATTGAAAAAGCGCTTTCACCGACAATCATATGGCTCTGGTTCTGGTTTTCCTGGCCTTTCTGGAGTAGAAATTTGAAAATATCTTAGGACGGTTGAAGCAGGTCAACAATGCGCGTGGACAGTGCGCAAGAGAGCGTAATAGATTGTCAGTGGAGTAAAAATAACGTGAAAATTGGCTGACTTCCAGATACGGCCCAGCGCCAACAACTGGACACATCGGCAGAATACCCAACTTCGGCAGAACTCAAGTAAATGTGAGTATTATTTTCATTATCTGGTTAAATGTTAATGGTCCGCCTGCGACGCAGAGGTTGCGGGTTCGATTCCCGCCTTGGGATAAATGTTTGTACGATCTGGAAATATTTATTCCGGGTGTTCTGGTTATTTTATATATATAAAAAATATCTATCTATGTAATGTATTGTATAACGTATGTCAGTCTTCTAGTACCCATAACACAAGCTTGCTTTAGCTTGGGACTAGATGACGTTGTGTGGATTGTCCAGCATTATTTATTTATTTAATGAATAAATAGACTTTTGCTGAATCATTGATATAAAAAAACAGCAACTTTTATTTGGTTTCCGAGTGAACGGGATTCTGCTTTAATACTGCAGGTACATGTTTTTACATAAAGTAGTCTTGTCCAATAAAATAAAATTTTACAGCCATAACATTATATGAGCTGTTCCCAACATAACTAGTTATTCGTTCTAGGAACTGTGATAGATTGGTAGGTACGTGTTGAAATTGTGGTTTAATTTTGTTGCTTGCGTCGAATGCAGATGACGTAATTTTTACCAGTTTAACTACGTTTCTTAGAAAACCAAAGCTCAGTTTACGTCTTTTGTATCTGTCTGACTGATAACACGTAGCACATTTCTACATGTATTCTGCTTAAATATTTATGTTCCCGAAATTGATCGCATATTGTATCCAAACAGCGCTATTTCCCCAAGGCCCAAACATTTCAATCGCTTTCAAACAAGTATGCTAAAAATATTTTATTCTCTCAATATTCTCTCTCTCCATTCCAGCCGACGGGGAACTACGAGCCGCCAGCATGCATCCAAAACGCGATGATGACCAAGGACAAGAAGCCTTTTACATACACTCCAGGAGGCTTGGACTTGTCTCAGATCAAAACGCCTAGCATGGCTAGGAGAATGGCTCGGCAAAAGTCTTTTGAAGATCACGAGCAAGCATACCACCAACCTCAGCAAATGAACAACGGCGGTTACAGACCCCAAGGAGGTCCACAAGGCGTTCCTCCACCTCCACCACCTCCTCCCATGAAAATACCGGCTCCTCCCCCACCACCTCCTATAGTCATACAAGTCCCAGATTCGAAATCCCCAAAACCAGTCGCATTAGGAGAACGACCAGAAATTGTTATTCCTGAAAACCCAATAGGAATGCTCAGAAAAACGAACAGCCCATACCATTGGGAAGCAGAAAAAGACCAACAGCAGCGAATTGGACCGGTACCTAAATTCCAAGAAAAGGTACCAAGTCCATTGACAGTCAAAATGCCACCTTCTAGTTTTTCACAGCAACAACCCCAAACTTACACGCCTCAAAGTCATAATAACTTTCAAAGGCACCCTGAGAGCCCTATCCACAGACCTGAAGCTCAGTATAGTCACCAACATTCTGCTTCACCTCAAGCGAATGGTTCACCTCCGACACGAGAAATATTAGTGAGGCAGGACTCTCAGTTCAACAAGAGTCCTCAGCCTTTCTCAGGTCAATCACCTGTCAGCAACAGCTCACCTTTCTCGCCATCTCCGAATAACAATTGGAGGCAACCAGAAAAAAGAGACTCTCCTATTATCACTAGTCCACCAACACCTCAAAACAATCGTGGCCCGTTCTCTCCGAACAACCAACAGTATTCACCTATCGTTCAGCAATGTTCACCAAATACCCAACAGTATTCACCAAACTACCAGAACCAAAGTCCGCCAACCAACTCAGGACCCGTTTTTCATACTTTGCCAAGAGTTCAAAGGACTCCAGAAGTGCCACAAAATAATAACGTTGTTTACAATAACGTTAACCAGAGCCAACAAACTCCTCCTGATGTAGCACCGTGGAGAACACAAACTCTAAACAGGCACCCAAAAGAACAAGAAAATAAATCGATGAACAACAACGTTCCTTATACTCCACAATGGAAATCGAACGAACCTACAAACAACGAAAATGTCTACATTCCGCCTTGGCAAGTCAAGCAAGAGAACAAAAACCAGCAGAATCAGCCAGCAAGGTTGTCACAGGATGCTAATAATAACAAGGTTCAAGAAAACCAGAGTCCAGCATGGAAGTTGCAAAGCGATAAAGCTCCTTCCCCTCCTCAATATCAACCCCAAGAACAACCCAGATATCAATCAACGATGTCAATCCCTGTGACACCACGAAAACAGACTCAACCAGACCAGATAAATGCGCCTCAGAAAGAAGCCGTGTATGTAAACCAAGAGCCAGTGTACTTCTGTCCAGAAAGTCCAAAGTCCATTCCGCCGTGGGTTAAAACGCAGAAGGAAAAAACCAAAACGCCACCCCCTGAATGGGTGCAAAAACCTTTGGAAGGTAGGAAAAGCTTACCAAGGGACCTGGTCACACCTACAAGGGAAACTGAGCCGGAGTGGATAAAAAAGAGCAATGAGCTGCAAAGAGGAGCTCGCGAGGTGGTCAGTCCTCCTAAATACGAGCAACCGCAACCGACTTGGTCGACCAGGCCTTCAGACAACCGCAAGAGTTTGCCGAGAGATGGTAGCTCGCCACCTTCTAGAGTTATTCCTATTCAAATGGAAGTATCTAGTACTGAGACGAGAAACAACAGGCAAGGGGGTCCAGCACAGCCCCAGTTGCGAATAACGATTGGCATGAACCCAGTTCCCGATACTCGTGCGCCTTTCTCGCCACCGACTCAGAGAATTATGAGGGTTCTGTCACCGCAACTGGTAAGGACGGACGAACCGCAGCATGATCTGCCGACCTTGAACAGAACCTTCCAGAGTCACGATAACCAGCCTAAGACCAGGATCATTCCGATTCAGATTGAAGGCAACAGCGGGGCTAACAAAAGGTAAATATTCATTCTCATAATATACATATTTATATTTGTAAAACTTGTCACCCTTTTTACACTCCTACTGTTGGAATTAATTCTTATTTCCATCTGTACTAAATTCCAATTTAGTATAACATACTTTGTCTATAAAAAAGGCTCATGTGCTATATGTTTACACAAACGTCAATTAAATGAGACTCAATCTATATTTCGTAATTTTTTCACTATAAAAAGTCACGAGAGTTTGAATTTCAACTCAGACTTGAACAAAACTTTTCTCAAGCTTTAGAAAACATTGAACTCATTTTTGTGGTTCCACATCTTAAACCACAACAAGTTCTGTAAAAACATATCCGTGTGGTCCATATATAATATTGTCTGTATCCCTATGTATCTGTGTACTCCAATAATATGTTCCGTCATTTCAAAAAACGTATGGAACGTTTCATATAACTTTGTCCTCGTTTCAGCTTCGGTGGACGGTACTAAGGCGACTCGCACAATCTAAAGTAAACACGATTTTTACTGCACCGCTTCTGATTCACGCGCTCGCTTTATTCATCTCATCATCATCATCATCTACATCCTGACTTGACCCACAGCTGGGTATAGGCCTCTCTTTTATCTTTCCATTCCGCGCGGTTCTGATATTATTATTATATTATTTATTTAGCTGCTTTTTATTTAGCTCATCATCATCATCATCCATAGCCTGACTTGACCCACAGCTGGGTATAGGCCTCTCTTTGATCATTCCATTCCGCGCGGTTCTGATATATATTTAGCTGCTTTGCTCTAATTCTGCTTGTTTCACTAATGGACTCGTATTCGTTACGTATTAAATGCTGATCGACTTCTCCAAATGCGTAACATTTGGGCTACCTTCGACTAAATCTTTCAGATTTCTATGTGACTTCTTATACACTTTTCTAACTGGCTAGTATTGCAACTTCTTCGTCATAGCAAGAGATGTCTGCGTTGTTGCTTCGTGTTGATTTCGTGTTTGTTTTGGTTTAAAAAGAATCATAACAGTTTTCTTTTTCATATTCGTCATTTCTACTTTAACTTCATAATTTTCCCACTTTCATTTTTGAAAACGCTTTTTTACTTCCTTTAAACTTGTTTCGACCTTGCTTTTTGTTAGAACTACATGAAATTAATGTTTCTTTTTCAATTGCACAATTTAAATTAGAATTAATAATTTACTTACTATGTTTTCTAGCTTTTTGTTTTTGTGGTAATGAAATAAGTTTAACACTAACGGCCGGTTTCTGGAAACCCAAATCACGATTGATCCGAGTTTGACATATAGTAATTATTTGTTTTTTTCGTTGATCATCGTTCGAGAAACCGGCCGTAAAAAAATAAATGATAAAAAAAGCTTTATTAACGGAAATAAAACTCGTAAAGTTTTGAAAATGTAGCAAATCGGTTAATATATTTATATATTTGTTTATTCTGATAGAATACTATCAGCAATCTAGATTCCATAGTACAAGCTTTGCTTAATTTGGGAGTAAGGCGCGATGTGTGAAATGTCCATGAATATTTGTTTTATTAAGTATTTATAAATGCTTTATATTTTATTTATTTCAGTGTATATTATCACAAATTTACTCAAGAAGGCCCTCCTCGGCAGTCAAAAGCGTTCAAAGTTTTGCAGATTATTACTGGTACTGAAGATACTGACATCAAAAACATTGAAGAAAAACACGGTTTCACTGACTTATAACACTTTTTTTTAAATCCGGATATTCTAAGAATGATTTAAAACCTCCTTGCTTTTCTTTTTAATGAAAAAGTTTATAATAAAAAGAATTTTACAGATCAGCAGAAAAATCAGGTCGATTCGTTCCTTGTAGTCTTGTGTAGCATATTATTTAAATTATTATTTAGAAATAACGATACTAATAATAAAATTATTTTTACAGTTTATTTTTGTAAGGTTTTTTTATTTAGGTTATGTATAACACTAGCATAGATTTTATTTATTGGTTGTATTTTTGTATTATTACAAAATAAAATTCTTAAAATTAGTGAAGGTAAATTATAAACTGTGGCAAATAACACAAAAATGTTTATATTTAATATTTCTAATGCTCATCGAAACAGCTATCTTACCAAAGAATTATTAGTTGTAATATAGATTATTTAATTTTTTAATTGTATATTAAGTTTTTGTAATAATTTAATTAATATTTAAATTATTTATAGGATATTCGAACTTCAAAGCTTTTTTGTGATTATGTTGAAAGCTTAGCGAAGTATTTATTTATTCATAACTAACTACCTATTTATATATTTTACAAAAAAATATTTTATATTTATGTATCAAATCTAATTATTTTGTGTTTTATGCTATTTTAACTTTACTCATTTTATGCTATTATTTAAATCATTTTCTTAGGACTCATATTTTCTAATGAATTTAACAGTTTATTTATAGTCCAGTCAAAATAGACATTCCAGTTTGCATTAATTCCCAACAAGCTGGATTTTTGTGCAGGCCTTGAATACGTCATTACAAATGATATGTCAAAAGTCCCCATCGATCCCGCTTGTGCGTTGTTTTTTATTCCAGGTCAAATGTCATAAATTTGCGTTTTTTGCGTAAGTATATCTCTTAAACAACGAAAGCTATCTAAAAATGGTTCAGACAAAGTTTGTAGATCGTAAAATTGTATACAAAAAATATCTCAACACTTTTCTTCTACAAAGCAAAGCAAAGCTTTTTGGGAATAAATGCAAACTGGAGTCATAATTTAAGTCTATTTTGACTGGATTATTATTATATTCACCTTTAATCACAACTTGTTTGTTAAACTTATAACATATCATTAAAACTAATAATTCATTAATGTTTGTCCCTTTTAACCCTTTTGAGGATTTTCCCAAAATTTAATTTGAATAACAATAATAATTAGTTGACTTATCGTGGGGGTATTTAGAGGTTACTTTATTTAATTATTTGTTTTTAATTGGATACAAAATGTTGGTATGTATTTCAAGTTATTTATGAAAACTCATATGGTCAATGATTTCATTTGAAACGTTTGAATTTTACAGGCGTCACAGCTCAGTTGGTAGTAGTTCTGCCTGCCATGCTGTGGGTCGTGGGTTCGATTTCCACCCAGAGAAAATGTTTTTGTGATAAACATAAATATTAGGGTGTGTGTTTTAATGTATTCTATGTATATTTACAAAAAAAGGTATATAACTATTCCATCGGCAGTCTAGTTCCCATCGTACCTACAAGCTTTGCTTACTTTGGGACTAGAGTGAGATGTGTGAATTGTCCGTAAATATTTATTTATCTAGATCGTTGATATTATACTATACACATTTTAGTATAATATTAAAAAAATGTTTTGTTACATATTAAATGTCTTATAATTAATAATACTGTAAGTACTTACATAAGAATACTCCCACATTAGATAAGCAACTCTAAAAGCAGAAAAGGGGTGTGGCAATCTAGTCAGTGTGATCTTTCTTAGTATTTATATACTAAATAGTTTTAATTTATTTATTCTTAATTAATTCTAATTTATACGTATAATGTTACTTATGTTGCGCTATTATAATTAAATTAGGTATAAATATTTTTTTAATAAAATCTAAAAGCCGCAGTTATTTTCTTTTATTTCAATAACTCTTATAAATATTTATTATAAAGGTTATATATCATCATAACAACTTTGGATCAGTTGAGCTATCTATGGAGCGTTTGCAAAGGATCTGCAGTTAAACTGTTTTATAAATATGTACATTTTTAAATATTCTAATAGTTATACATCATACCAATTTACTTATTTCATAATAAGTCTTCTCAACACGGCAGTAACCAGAATCCATAGAATATCTAATTAAATAAATAAATGATGCTGGACAATCCTCACAACATCATCTAGCCAAAAGCTAAGCAGACCTTGTGTTATGGGTAGGTACTATACTTAATACACATTACATAGATAGATATTTTTTATTATAAGTACATATAAATAATTAAATATAGAATTTTTTTTTTTTTTTAATAATACATTTTTCATCGAACCCACGACCCACAGCACGGAAGGCAGAGCTACTACCAACTAAGCTGTGACGCCTGTCAAAAGTATAATAGATACTTGTCTTATTCTCAAAAACAAAGTAACACATAATCCCATTCTCCTCTAATAAATTATTTTTTGTAAAGAATTTCAAAACTTAATAAATGATTTATTTTTACAATACGAATAATTTTAGCAAACTAACGAGTGAGATTTACAATATTTTTAATATCATGCGCGGTTTCCGCCAATCTGAGATATATCAAATTTTAAATATTATCATATTTAATAGGTGGCTTCAATAAAATTAAAAATAAATTCAATAACCTTCCCTACGACACACTTCGAAAATAACCACTAACATTTAGCATGTTTTTTTGGGTAACCACTTAAAATAATTTATCTCCGCCCACGCGCTTTCGACAACAAACAAATATTACGGCCGGTTTCTCGAACGATGATCAATGAAAAAATCAAATAATTACTATGTGTCAAACTCGGATCAATCGTGATTTGGATTTCCAGAAACCGGCCGTAAGACTAGCTAATATTTTCTGTCTCCAAGCATTTGAAGATATAATATTTTTGAAAAAACAGGCCTCTAACCTACAATGGAAAGTGTAGAAACAAAAAGACTTGTGGCACTCAGGTACAGCCGCGGTAAAGCTGTTGCATGGCATTTTTCACCGGCGGTCGAAGTGTTAGGTTATTTCGTTACTGGATTTCTGGATTCGGTCTCCACGCTCAAGGCCCGCGATAGAAGCTATGCTTAATAGTCAAAAAGTCTTAAATACAAATAATCAGAAGACTAAGCTTTAATGAAATGAAATATGTTATACATAATCTTCTGTTATTTCAATAAATATATAATAATAATACATATATAAATATTTAAATAAATATACAATAAATAATAAATGATTCATTAGGTACTTTTGAGATCAAAATGTAGGTGTGATTTTGAGTTAAGAAATATTAGACAAACGCAACGTGGAATACTACTAATTGAATTTACGTTTAATAAAGTAAACTTATCTACAAATATCTGTTACATTCATTATTTATTAATTATGTATTCTATGTACCTATGTATTTACAAAAATGTTCTATCAGCAATCTAGTTCCCATAACAAAAGCTTTGCTTAGTTTGGGACTAGAGTGTGATGTGTTAAATGCCCAGAAATATTTATAAATATTTAATTATTACCAAAATTTAAATACTTAATCATAAACATTCATCACTCCCGCTCTCCGCGGCGTGGAGCGTTGCCGTATGTAAATCCCGTTCCGCTGCGAACAGCGACGAACGCAGCGTGTTTACTAGTTAATTATAATTTATTACAGCGCAGTTTATTCCTAAGATTAAACGTCAAAGAATTCAATTAAGCTGCACAAAGCTGTTATTGTGTCAAGGTAACTATAATTTTAGCCCATTATGTGTTTATGACAGACTATTATTCGGTGCCATTATTGTGTAGCTGAACTAAAATAATAATTGGTTTTGGAGATTATCATGGGGCGTCTGTGAAGATTGTACAATAGGGGAATAATGTTCGTCGGTTCGGGTTCCGGAATTGGGGAAATCTTTTTATTCTCCTTTCCTGTTGACAATTTTAAGCTGAGTTTGAGAAGAAATTTGATATTTTAGGGAAATTTAGATTTTGATAGTTTTTAGTATTTTTATTGAATGTTACTTACACTATAAGTTTTTTAACGACCGATGTGGCGCGGTGGGCGATGGCCGCCTGCGATGCGGAAGTTGCGGGTTCGATTCCCGCCTGGGATAAATGTTTGTACGATCTGCAAATATTTATTCCAGGTGTTCAGGGTTTTTACATGTATAATAAAGAATATCTATCAATGTAATGTATTGTATTAAGTATGTCAGTCTTCTATTACCCATAACACAAGCTCTGCTTAGCTTGGGGCTAGATGATGTTGTGTGGATTGTCCAGCATTATTTATTTATTATTTAAAGTCGATTCAAAATATGAACGCAAACCAGATCTTCACACAGATGAACAAGGTTAGTGCTTCTTGTTTTTAGAATAATGATAAACCTTGTCCGTTTATGTTGAGACACAGCTATATCTATAAATATTTTGACAGTAAACCCAAAAATCTGTCGAATCTTAACAGATTAAAACCAGCCAAAAGTTTAAAAATAATTTGGCACTCGTGGTGTGGTGGTAGCTAGGCACTCGTGGTGTGGTGGCAATCACGACTTTAGATCAAAAAGACATAGATTCAAATTCGATTGTGTAAATTTCCATGATACACCTATTTGTATCGCGGTTTTCTACGCAGAACTAGATAAAACCTGTTTTTATGAGTGTGCGCACACTGACGACAAGACTGAAGTAACAGTTTTTATTTTTTGTTATAATTTACTATGTAGTGTGTATTTTTTTTATTTTACGTCCCTTTTACCCGATACCCATAGTCGTCAATGTGCGCTCACACTAAGTGTACCAGATCTAAATTCAGTATCGTGATCGCAATAGATCTATTTCAAGACAATCCGATCAGTTTGATTGATATCACTCCATAAGTTTGCTGGAATTGTTTGACGAGAGTTGCCGGTTTGACTCTCGTACTGGAACTTCTTGGTTTTGCTAACCTATTTCGTTACTTGATAAAGATCTCTCAAGGTCTATTGTATTGATAATAACTTTGTTTTTTGGAAATATTTTTTGTGAAATATGGGAAAACTCCTACGGTATAAGTACTTGAAATAAAGTATTTGTGTATAAAAATGTATATAAGAATCATAACAGCAATTAAGTTTCCATAGCACAAGCTTTGCTTAGTTTCAGACTAGTGCGCGATGTGTGATATATCCATGCATAGTTAAAACAATCTATGTAGTTTCCATAGCACAAGCTTTGCTTAGTTTAGGACTGGAATGTAATGTATGAAATGTCCATGAATATTAATTTTATTTTATTTATGAAATACTCCATTGAATTATTACATATTTGTAATAATTTACGGAGGTTGTGGGTTCGATTCCCGCCTTGGGATAAATGTTTGTACGATCTGCAAATATTTATTCCGGGTATTTTATATGTATAATAAAAAAATATCTATCTATTTATATTTAATGTTGTATTAAGTATGTCAGTCTTCTAGTACCCATCACACAAGTTCTGCTTAGCTTGGGGCTAGATGATGTGTGGATTGATCCAGCATTATTTATTTATTTATTTGACAAGGGGGGATGTCGACACGAAGAAAAAGAAGAAGAATTGAATTATCTCGATTCTGCTCTAACTCATCACCTAAGGACGCATTGCTTGTATCTTATCCGTAGATGTTCTGACCAAATTGTGGTCCCATAAAACCGTAGGACCACACGATGCCATTACGTTAACCACGTCTACTAAACCAAATTAACACCCACAGTACAGACACTACTGACCAAGACGATGTTTGTGCCTCATCAACACAGGTAATACTCTAGTGCACTGTTTCTCAAACTTTTACATGAACTTTTATGTAGATAAGAATCAGAATCATTTATTCTTCTTCTTGTGGCGCGGTGGGCGATGGTCCGCCTGCGACGCGGAAGGTTGCGGGTTCGATTCTCGCCTTGGGATAAATGTTTGTATGTTCTGCAAATATTTATTCCGGGTGTTCTGGGTATAATAAAAAATATCTATCTATGTAATATATTGTATTAAGTATGTCAGTCTTCTAGTACCCATAACACAAGCTCTGGCTTAGCTTGGGGCTAGATGATGTTGTGTGGATTGTCCAGCATTATTTATTTATTACTTATTTATTTATTCATAATACATGTCATGAAAATAACATAGATCTTAGAAAAATAGAAAACTCTGTATTGATTATTAAAAATACCTACTGGTCGCGTGGTTCTCTCACCTAGAATCACCCAGTATCAATTAACATAATTATTATAATTACTATACTTACATAGTTAACATGACATCATGTAATGTCAAGTCACAGCTTGTCAAGTACTAACATGCTTTATGATACATTTTGACGGGCTTTTACGAAAATGGCGCGCTTAAGTTGAGGTCGTCCTTTTGCTTTAGGTAAAGGAAGTGCGAGCCCCACTTTGAGGAACTCTGCTTTATTGAACCGTAATCCTGGGGTCCAGTCGATCATGAAATTGTTAATTAACACGCGGCGACACGTGGGGTATATCGCTTTGCCGTAATCCTCTGTTCGAAGTAGATGACATGCTCAAAATTCGGTTTTCTGATACGATCTACAGAGAATGATAAATCAATTTCAAGCTAATGCTAGTGCACTTATGGCCCTATGTTTTGTGATCGAATACAATAATGGTATAAAACCGTCAGTGCGGGTCAAACTTGCGCACGGTTCACCTCGAAAATTCACGTTTTTGTATGAGACCCCCTCAAAATAACGTTTTTGTATGATACCCCCTCAAAATGACGTTTTTGTATGAGACCCCCTCAAAATGACGTATTTGTATGAGACCCCCTCAAAATGACGTTTTTGTATGAGACCCCCTCAAAATGGTCCCGTTTACTCTTTGGACAGAGACCTAAAAACTCAAAATTACATTTTTAGGGTTTTATCCCCTGGATACAGAGCCCTAAAAATGTGCGTACAGATGACGATGCAAGACTCCTGCCCTACTGACCTCCTAGACCCTTATGGGTGTCTAAAAGGGTAGACAGTTGCATGTCCAAAGATTAAGCAATGTTTAAAGCGAATTACAAAATGTACATAGGATTATATTATAAACATAAGAAACAGTTGAGCTATCTACAGACCGTTGCAGACGGTCTATAGATAGCTTGTAAATGCATTTATTAACATTTAATTTTACAAGAGGAAACGCTATAAAACAAACCCGATTCAATTTTATTTAGTCTCAAAAGTACCGAGGAGTTGTGAACTGTTTTATCTTGGAACCCTAAAAATAACATTGCGTCGTGTGTATTGTTTTACAAGTCGTCTACTACTCAAAACTATATTTTTGTAATTTCAAGTTACATTGCTTGAAGATCAACTATGTTATAGAAGACCCAACACAGTATCTACGCAATGTATCTCCAAGAACACAAGAGTACCTATTTACTCTCGTTATTTTACGAAGTTGGTAGCTCTGTAGCTCTACCATGAGTTTTTACTATACTATATTTACTATACTCGCTAGCGTCTGTAGTTAAAAAAATGTATGAAGATTTGTGCAGCGCCTCTAGCGGACTAAAATTTGTAATATTAATATTGACGTAACTACTGCAGTAAAGTCAGGCGATTTTACTGTGACAACTCATGGTAGAGGTACTGTTCTCGTAAAAGTCGAAGTTTATGACACAGACGATTCTAGATCGTTTGTAACATAGAATACGACACATCATTATTATAGCATGATAAGATATACAAATAACATTTAGTATTGACTACTGTAACCTTCATTATACTGAAGTATTTCTTAGCAAAATAAGTGCACTAACAACTACATAATGTTCTTCATAAATAAACGATGTTTTTGATACCAAAATGAGTAATTTAGTAAATTTATTTTACGGGCTGGTAAAAATGCATTCTAAATAAATAATAAATTAATTAAAATACGTTTATTTCAGCCACAGACAGATATCAAACAAAATAATACAATACTGTAAAAATAAATAAAATTAAAAACAATGTTTACCATTAAAAAATAGGTCATATCTACAATAAAAAGCCGGTAGAGTATAAACCGGTGTAAAAACCGAAGTTACCAGTGTTGACCAACACTGGTAACTTCGGTCAAATATAACTTTTGTCCGTATGGACAGGTCAAACAAAGAGTTGACAAAAATAAGACACTGAATTGTAATTTGAAACCTTTAAAATCTAAAAACTACTATGAAAGTATTACTCCTTAGCAGCAAAAATAGGTACGATGGTAGTACGTGTTCAAAATTTCGTAGACAATCTTCGTAGTACTGCTACGATGCCTCTACGGCGTAGAGCCTGAATATTAATCTTGTTTCAAATCTGTAACCAATAGAAGCGTATTGGTTTATAATTTAGCGATAATTATTAGCTATTAATACATGTTTTTTTAACTGTAATATCAGGGAAAGATTCTTTTCCTACTAAAATATAACATAATTCAACAATAACTACGAGAGTTGAGAAAAGTTATGATTTTAATCATTCCTACTTTATTAGATTATACTCCAAAGGGACCATCCATTATAAAGATTAAGATCCGACCGGCATTTTTTGAGTTATTCTTAAAAATGTTTATGTTACTCGTCGATAGCCATTGAAGTGTGTCGAAACGACAGGCGGTCACAGCACAGTTGGTAGTAGCTCTGCCTTCCATGCTGCGGGTCGTGGGTTCGATTCCCACCCAGGGCAAATGTTTGTGTGATGAACGTAAGTATTTGTTCTGTCTGAGTGTTAACTATGTATGTATTTACAAAGAAAATAAATATATCTGTTTATAAGTATTCTATCAGCAATCTAGTTCCCATAGTACAAGCTTTGCTTAGTTTGTGCCTAGAGTGTGATGTGTGAATTGTCCGTGAATATTTATATTATATGTATAAGTAGGTTTTCTTATTTAAAAAATATCTAGTTATCTATCTCTTTCAATAGTCTTGTTTATCAGGAGTTGCTCAGAATTATTTATGGTATGTGCGATTCTGGCACAGTTACCACTTGAAACAGTAAATACACTGCAATTATCATTTTTGGAAGGTCATTGACACGTCTGCATAGATATACTTTTAATACAGCATCCGATACGATATCGGATACTGAATAATCTATGTCAAAAATGGCTTGTAGGCCTTTGTATCTAAGTGTGTCAGAGTAGGCTACTTTTCACCCGACTTCAAAAAATAAAGTCCCTATTTAAATTGTTTTTTTTTTTTCGTTTATTTCTTCAATTGTAAACCGATTTTGATGTTTTTTATATTATAGTAAGTATTTAGAAATTATCCCATATTTTCATTGAGATTTATTTTGTAAGTAATCATTAAAAATGTGTTTGTAGTGTAGTTTTTGGTCCTTTTTTTCATAAATATAATTATTTCTTAAACCAATGAAAGCTGGAATTGAAGAATGATGGTGCAAAAAATCTCTGGTTTGAGAAGAAAGGAAGACCGGGCTCAGTGACGCGTCTTGGGAGAGATAAGTCCAGTAGTGGACTGGTGACACTCGATGTTAAAAAAAAAATTATACTAGACGCTGACACCGATTTTTTTATTCGAGCCACTATCGTTTCGTTGTCGTGTCGTTATCGCCCAGTGTAAAGACACCTAGCGTTGTTTTTATCGTGTGGGACGATTATTACAAAACATTGTTTCGGTGGGTCATCTTGAAATGCTGCTGAAAGTGATTTAAATTACCAAAACATGCATTTAATTATATTTACTGCTTTGCTTTTAACGGTAAAGTGATTTTTCTAATAAATAAAGACAAAATTATCTTTATAAATAGTGAAACGAGAGAAATTGGAGGATAATTATATATTTTGCAATATATATAAATGGTACCTATATTTAGTTTTAATTTCATAACTAGATGGCGCTGCACCATCTTGTCGATTCCTAGCGATATCGAAGCGTCTTGCGTGTCACGGTCAGTATGGAATAAAAAATAAATTACTCTAAAGGTACTTTACCGATCTTTATGAAATTAATATAAATACATATTTGTTCTAACTCTAACATATGTATACTTACAAAAAAAAAGAATCGTGAAAATCGGTTCATGCAAAAAAAAAGACTTGTGGCATTCGGTTGGAGACTGGCGCGGTAAAGCTATTGCATAGCAATTTTTGCTGGATTACGCATGCGCAGTGTTAGGTTATTTTCGCTCGGTATTTTCGTTACGGAATTTTTGGATTCGCTCTCCACGCTCAAGGCCCGCGATAGAAGCTATGCAATAGCTTTAAAATACTTTATTTTTAATATTTATTTATATAAATAAATAAAATAATATAAAAAAGAATCATGAAAATCATCATACATAAAAAATACTAAGTATATGAAAAGTTTGTTATATAATTTGTGCACAGTTAAATGTACGCGTACATAAATAAACCTAGGAAACAACAAAACTTATTTTAATCTGCGCGCGCATGGAATTGAATTTTATGACTAGCTTCCGTCCGCGACTTTGTACCGTTTATTTTCCGGGTAGAAATGAGCTTCTGTGTTAATCCATGGTTTGGACTATATTAGCTTCTAGTTTCACCCAAATCGGTGCACTAATTACAACATAGTTGAGAATAATATATCTAAACTTTTACATAAATAGAATATAATCAAATATATCTTCATAGCACATTTAATAAAAAAAAATCAATTTAGGATACAATGTGCGGTCTTATCGCTCACACACGATTTCTTCCAGACAGTTTTATAACGAGCCGTATTAGGTATAGCATAAATATATTAGTGTGTAAATAAAATATTCTACGTTTCAAGTATATTTTTATCTCTTTCAAAGATGTTTTGATCAAGTTTTATTTATTAATTTAATAGAAAAGATTTATAGAAAGATAACAGAAATCGTAATAAATAAATATACTTGTTATTATCTTGAAAGCGAAATTAATAAACGTGTTTTCTTTTAAATTTTATTTTGACGGATGACTGCATTTAAGAACGGAAATAGAATTTTTAAGTCAAAATGCTGAACTGGTTTAATATATTTTAAAAAATGTATTTTAAAAGTCGTGCTGTGAACTGATGTGAGAAAGCGGAAGAAATTTTGGTAATTAGGCAGTTTCAGGAAAAGAAGAGAAAGCTTTCAGTAAAACCAGAGACGGACTAAGGCTCGAATTGTGACCTGAGCTTTTGAAAGGAGCTCCGATCATATTTATTTTGAAACATCACATGTTATCTCTCTCTCAGTCGATTCCTCATTACTGAGGGTCGCGACCTCACCTCATGACCTTGTCCCTTCTTGTTCCTTTTTTTGTTGTTCTTGTTAGATCTCTCAATTTTTTTAATTAGGTATAACATCACATGTTATACCTCATTAAAAAGATTACAATAATTATATCACTTTATTAATGTAATACAAAAGTTACTCTATTATGTTACTATATTTATGAATAGGTGTCTTTTTTTATTTCTAAAATTCGTTGTAAAAAGGACGAAATTTTGGAAAATTAACATTTTTAAGATTCTTTTCCAAAATTCCGTCCTAAATCCTACCTACCCAAGACATCCATTGCGCAATCCCGTCTCGAAATACGCGCGCTGCGTCTGCGCCGACCTTGACGACGACATTGATAGATCTCCCGTTCATAAAACTTTTACTTACACAATTTTGAACCTTATTCCGTCCCATACCCAAAGAATTTATGTATTCATGTAAAAAGGATGATGATTAGGAACATTTATTGCACGATTTTGAACCTTATTTGTAGCAGTATAATTAATGTTGGAAGGGGCAAATCAAAAGGTAAATGATTAGCATTGACAATAATTTATTTTGGAAAAAATATTAATATCTCAGAAAATTTCGTAATTTAATCCTCCGATTCGATAGTTTTTAACCAGAATTATCATAAAAAAAATATCCCAAAATATTAACAAAACAAAGCTGAGAAAAATATTACTTAACCACAAACTCCTATGAATAAATAAAAAATCATGGACAATTCACACATCACATTCTAGTCTCAAAATACTCGTAAGCAAAGCTTGGACTATGTGAACTAGATTGCTGATAGAATACACGTACGTAGGTATATCTCTTTTTTTGTAAATATCTATATACATAGTAAGTAGTTTTTTAGTTAAGTATCTAATTTTGATGCAATGGCCTATTTTTCTCAATATAACTATAAAGGATTGCCCAATATTTTAACATTCCAATAAATTAATAAGTTTATTCGTAACTTCGCGTACAAATACAAAGTTCAATGATTGCGGTTCACGGATATTATTTGGGACACCGCGAATAAAAACTGTAATTTCGGTTTATAGGAGAATTTAAATAAACTTTTGCGAGAAAAATATTTTGATTTTCTGCTGTATATAAATGTCATATCAAAGAGTTATATTTAGTGGATGTTTTTACACTCTTGTTATTTTAAATGCATATTTTGGAAGCTTTTAAAGTACATACTACTTTGAGATCTTTATAGATACTTACTCAACTTTTCATATTTGACTTTACATTTTTTCAAAATCAAATATTTGCAATGTCGAGTTTTTTTAGTTCTGTATCGTAAACAATAAAAAAAAAGTAAAATTCTTGTACATTTCAGCAGTAAATTTTAACATAAGTACCAATAGAAATTAAACATAAAAAAAAATAGCAAACCTACTAAAGCTAAGAAAAAAGGTTAACTATTTTGATTGAACTTATTTTTACGGAAACTCATACCAATCTTAAATGTCAAAAATATTATCGAAGTACAGTACGGTACAATGGGTGTCGGTACGGTCCGGGAGCCGTCGTTACACATTAGCCCAGCCATTATCGTACTGCTTAACATGCCGTGACACACAGTAAAACTGATGGATTTATTTTAAACTCCAAGTTGAGTTACTGTTGTATGCAAATTGACCTCTGGGGCGTGAAGGATGATTATAAAACGGGTTCATTTTAAATGTAATAAAAAAAAAATTGACCCAATTAAATGTAAATTGACGTTAAAATATGTAGTTTCAAATGCGGAGCCTCGTTAAAATTAAGAGTAATCAATTTTAAACTTTATATTTATTATGCAAAATACACAATATTGCTTCAATCACCACACTCTCAAGCATTTGACTACAGTAGTAGGTATGCCAACCAATATAAAACAATTATATTTTTACTTTACCTACCTTAAAAATGTCTTCATCACCAGGCGACAAAATCAGTCTTAATGTAGAAGATTAATTAAAATAATGCTGTTGCAGTAACTACAAGTGTTGTTATAAGTGTGGCTCGCTTCTCTCTCCCAGACGAGTAACCGTGCACATAATCATTATAATTTCGGCATGCAGTCCAGTCTACAATGTCTAGTCTATAGATAATGATAATTCTACATATCCATCCTTCACGCACTATGTACTTACCTACATACAATAAATAGTTCTCTTGGCCGCAACTATTGTTATTTTGCTAGCTAAATAATCACCTAGTTTCAACTGCCAATGTTAAGACTCTAATATATCACGTGCGCACAAGGTTACTTCACAAATATAGCAAACTAGCTGACCCGTGCCCACTTCGTTGGGCATAATTCGACTGTTTTTTCTCCGATTCACTTTGCAAAACGGATTACCACGTAAAAGCCTTTTTATTTTTCGGTTTTTTATGTAACCTATGACACTCAGCAATAATGTGGCTTTCTATTGGTGAAAGAATTTTTAAAATCGGTTCAGTAGATCCCTAGATTACCTCCTTACTAACAAATACACAAACTTTACTTCTTTATAATATTAGTATAGATCGCTAGATGGTCGGCAAAAGAAAACTGAAAAAAAAGGAAAATACGAGAGAAAATTCTTCAGTTTCCATGTTCCTTTGTCGGGGAAAATGTTAACAAGTAAAATAAACGTAAAACGCTATATACGATTCAGTGTGACTTTTAAAATAAGGAAAACATTTTTTAAATAAAACATTTTGTTTTAAGCTAAGGCACTCTTAAAACACATTATAAATCTCTAGACGCACTTCAACATTTTAAAGAAATATGTATATGCATAAAAATGTGACGCAATTTTGATGGATATCAAGCAAGTGCAAGATGAATAGACCATTGACCGACTTATGTACTAAAAGGTCGTCATTTTGGACTGAATTCAATTGTTTTTACATACAAAATGACGCTGGAATTTTAGGGACGTTTTCATTAATGTACTGGAAGCATTCGCATTAGTGTGTCGGCCGTCGCGCGAACTTGTCGCCCTGTGGGTTTTCGCTCAAACAATAAAATTATAGAGTTTAAAAATAGCTGTGTAGCTGTGAGCCAGCTCAGTCCGAGTGTTCGCCTGGAGGTCTGGAGGCGTCCGGCGCGCAAAGTCAACTGGCAGGTACACTACACCTGGCTAACCAAACAATGTCATTATCACTATCATAATACAATAACAATATGCGCGGGCGCAGCGCGCACTTTCGCGGGCTTTTTTTTTGTTTGGAGCTGAATTGGTTTGACTCGTATTTTTCTAGGATTGCTAAGACAAAGTCAAAGTCAAAGATTTCTTTATTCAATAAAATCACAGGGATCATTTAGAATCGTCTTACATACTAGGTGATTCTAGGTGCCAGTTCCGCGCGACCAGAGCCTAGAAGAAACGGGCAAGAAACTTATTTTTTTTAATTTGCTATTAAAATAATTTCCAAAATGTAACGTTGTAACAACATGCTATTTACCTATAGATATCTAAGTATGTATTTTTGGCTAACGCTTTTAAA
This sequence comes from Ecliptopera silaceata, assembly GCA_932527185.1. Taxonomy (NCBI): domain Eukaryota; kingdom Metazoa; phylum Arthropoda; class Insecta; order Lepidoptera; family Geometridae; genus Ecliptopera; species Ecliptopera silaceata. The sequence continues at coordinate 3,632,831 of OW052210.1, forward strand.
CAAACATCGTCACAGTCAACTGCATTTCTATTTGCAGTTTTATTTAATCATTCCTTAAATTTCTATACATAAAATGAACTATATCTTGTGAATTATGTGCCATGGTATTATAAAATAGGTTTAATTATATAAGTGGACAGACGCGTGCGTATTATAAGTGGGTTAAAATAAAAGTAAGAACATCTTGAGAAGTAGTTACACCAAAGTATGTTAATGACCGTAGTTACGGCGCACGCAAAGTACTTTGCATAGAAATTAATAATTTTCTAACTTTGTAACTGAAAACGCGCCGTTTTGATTGAAAATTAACGTTTTTGATGTTACCGCTGGAAATTCGTTTTGTCGGGGGATTCCGGCGAGCTTCGTGTTTTATACGGCACGTATATTTAGCTTTTTTTTATATCTTATATAATTTACTTGAACATAGATACTATAGATAACATATTTTTTTTATAATTACATTATTTAATATCAGTTATGATTTGCAAGTATAAATGTGTCAATTTTTTTTTAAATAATTTTCATTTATTACTTTTTCATTCAGTATCTGATCTGTGTATGTACGTAGATACCTACTGTAATAATACATCAACATATAATTAAAATAATTATGTAATATATTATTAGTTTTATATGGTTATTCATATAAAACTAATAATATATTAAGATAAAATAACACTGTGACTCTCAGGGGATAATCAAAGGTACCTACGTCCAAACCTATTATTAGATTTATCGACTCCAGTTCTTGTAATAGTTGTTGTATGTAACCGTGTTGGGTCATAATTATAAAATAAACAAAATACTGGCATAACCTAGTCTAGACTTTAGACTAAAAAGAAAATCGAATATAATGATTTTGAAATCCAGAGCGTCAGTTAAAAATTACGATATTTTTGACGTGACAACGTCTTATAATTCGATAGAGCCGGCTGCACGCACGAAAAAACATGACTCATGAAGCGTTCCGGCGTTCCGGCGTTCTGAGGCGTTCCAAGATGTTTCGAACGACGATTTATTTTGCAGAACCGCTTACAATACCGTTCGTTGACGTTGTCACGTTCAACTATCGTCAGTAAACCGACTTTACAGACAACCATTTTTTATTTATCTGCGTGGGCGCAGACATTTTGTAACTACGAGCAATACCGCATCTATTTGTAGATCACATAAATACGCCTCAATGGTGAACTTAGAATGTTTGTGAATCGTTATTTCGTAAATCAGTGTTCAGATTGAAGGATAGATAGATAGATAGATCGTGAGATTTACTGAATTTTCGGGATACCTACTTGCGCACTGCGCGGTTGGAATACCATTGAACATTTTAGTTGCTTGAACAAAAATATCTGTATCCTCGATGACCCGAAAGGTGTCTAGAGCCGCCATACACGGACCGCTTTAAGCAGTCCGTGCCAGCTTCAAGCGGTCGCCGTTGGGTGAACTGCAGTTTCAATACAAAATCGTCATTCGCAATACACGAACAGCTCAAGCAGTTGCAACTGCTTCGGGCGGTTGGCTGCGCGGTGAATTTTTATCATGCATTTTAAACACCGACAACGCCTCTGGAGTTGCAGGGCGGCGGTGACCACTTCCCATCAGGTGGCTCGCAAGCTCGTCAGCCTGCTATGATATAAAAAAAAAATGAGGTCAAGCACGGCATAGACTGACAGTCAACAACTCGAGCAGTCAGAGTATGCCTGGCGACTGCTTCATCCAACGGCGACCGCTTGAAGCTGTTGACACTGACTGCTTAAAGCGGTCCGTGTCCATACACGGACCGCTTTAAGCAGTCAGTGCACATAAAAATTCACCAGTATAAAAGCCGCCATCGGCTTTTATACTGGTGAATTTTTATGCGCTGTACGATGGCCGGTCTTATTGCCATTAGTGATTTTTTCCGGCTGAACTATTTCTAAATGATTTTAAAAGTATCTCGAAACATTCATGTATGTTGATCTTTAGTGAAATCAGCTCAGTGCCAAAGAGATCATACAACAATACACGAGTTAATGCAAAAAGTGAGCAGAAACAATTAAGATCATAATGTAAGCTATTTCCGAACCATCAAAAAACAGATAAGTATAATAGCAAAAAGCGAAATAAATACAAGATCTCATAAATGTGGCATAACAACAGAGAATTTTGATCTGACGTAGTATTTTTTATCGAGGTTTTTCAATTCATAAATTCATAAAGCTAATAAACGTACCAACTGGTACTAAAACAACACTTGTTTTTTCTTCATCGTTCTAGTTAAATAGTTGAGTATATTTTGTTTGTTTTGTAAGATCTGTTTGTTTATATTGAACACCCGGCTTTAATTGTGGTATTTGTATGATAACTTGCTATTTGCTGTTTCAATATGATCATGCAAACGGTGATGGAAATCATCGTGAGGTACCCTGTGGCTTAGTTAGCAACGATAGCTCAAACAAATTTTAACTATTGGAAATTCAGATTTTTACTTTTTACTGCAGTGCTCCTAGCGGGAATTTCACATAATTCCATCTCTATACCAAAATTAATATAATAGAAGTAAAGTCCTGACTGACTGATAGGCAACAGCCTTAATTATTGGTGCTGATTGTACAATGAGATCTTGGATTTTCGTGAGGAGACATGGCGAACTCGACTCGACAGTTGATACGTTTTCTGCTTTTGGATAGGTACGGTAGGAAAGTGATTTAAAATGATACGTTTTCTGCTGTTGGAAAAGTAGGAAAGTGATATGTGCCATAATTCTCTTTATGAAACAACCATATGGTGTTTCCAGAAAGGTACATATAATTTGAACGTTTTCAAGAGGAGAGTGAATAATATAATTCTAAATGATCCTTGTGATTTTATTGAATAAAGAACTTTTTTACTTTACTATTAGGTTCTATCTAGTCTAGATCCGCCGCATCATCATTTAACATCAGATTTGATTGCGGCCAAGCGTTTGGCTATAAAGCATAAAAAAACTATTGACGAAGGGGGAGCGGGCGAAGTCGCTGGCATCTTCTAGTTCATACCATAAAGTTCACAAATAATACACACACATTTTTCACATTTCTCAAATCTCATCCTGCACAGTAATTTTAATATTTCTACCAGAAAAACAAACTATTGAGAAATAATAAAGTTTTCTGCCAACTCTAAAGAACTCCTTTCTTTGTTATAAAATAAAACGTAGTAAATACTTTAAGGTACACCAAAGGCTTTTTGAGTCGAGTTATTTTAATAAAACCTTTGGAGAACGGATTCTCTTTTACTGTAGGTAAGAGTTTTCATATTTTAGCTTCAGTGTTTTTAATCAGAACATTGCTGCGATTCTTAGCCGCAACTGTATTTCTCTTCCTTGGAGTATTTACTTGGAAGAACGTTTGTGCCAACCGTCTTCAGAAAAAGAGGTTCTCAATTTGACTGTATTTTTTTTCTTTTCGTTACGTGATAACTCAATAGTGAACCGATTTTAATGCTTTTTTTTCGGTTGGAATAATATAGATGAGGTGGTCTTATAGAGATGGTCTACATAACAACCCCATTTAGTCCAACGCAAAACCAACATTTACTAGATACTCTACCTACATCATTAAAAAATATACTAGTAGAATAAGTTTTAACAATCATTATGAAGTTTGAAAGTTGGTGATGTGTGAAATGTATTTGAAGCATATACCTACATTCCAGAAAGTTCTAACAACAATAAACAAAATGGTGGAATCTCTCTTACAAAATGAAGGGAACCCCATGCTTTCGTACCTCGTACGTTCACAGACGTGTTGAATGAAGAATAACCAGGTAGATGGCATCATGCCAAGTGACGTGGTGGTACCTCACAGGTGTCTACCTCTGCCAAGTGTTAATGAACTTTAGACACACCTCAGATGCTGATAACACGAATCAGTACCTCTACCATGAGTTGTCACAGTAAAATCGCCTGACTTTACTACAGTAGTTACGTAAATATTAGTATGACGAATTTTAGTACCCAACTATCCGGTAGAGGCGCTGTACAAATCTTCATACATTTTTTTAACTACAGACGCTAGCGTGTATAGTAAAAACTTATGGTAGAGCTACTGAACACATTATGGCGTGACATTAGACATTAAAGATGGCGCAGCGATTCAGGAAAGTCCAGTTTACTAAAGTTTATCTTAAATATGGCACCGTCATCAATACAAACTTTTCTAAACAGCGCAGTCCCAGATAAGTTTTAGGTTAAGTAGGTAAGCCTAGTTATCTGAAGGTCAAGAATGGGTTTTGGGTGTCTACGATCGGTTTAGTGCGTAGGTTTTAGAGTGCGCGAATGGAGTAAATAGCCTAGCGCGACAGCTGCTGATTTTGTCTAGAAACTCCTAGAGCTCCTAGGATTCTTTGAGCCTGGAATACACGATCTTCCACGCTGCTACTAACTTCTACTAGGTATTTCGGTCTAATGCACATTGAGCTTGTGCTCAAAGTATCAAAACTTACAACATACAACAAATACTCGACAGGAGTAAAAAGTTCCACAAAAACTAGCGAAATTCTCCTCAATTCGTATCAGAATCGTATTGAAATCTGCAAAATATTTACGTCGATAATCGCCGCTTACCAAGTTTAATAGCATCATAGTCGTGCTGAATGCTATTTGTAAACGATTTTAGTACGATTTTACGGCTGGACTGTGCTCCGCCGTGTTTAATGTTGTAAAAGTTGTGCAGATCCAATACTGGTTACTTCCTGGGGAAATAGTGTTTGTAATCAGCATTAACCAGGTCTACGTGCATTGATCTTTACTTTACTGCAACTTACCATCTATCTACATGAATCTATTGGCGCCCTCCGGCGAGATGGAGCGATGATCTGCAGAGTGTAGCTGGCAAACATTGGATAAGAAGAGGCGAAGACCGGGTTCAGTGGCGCGTCTTGGGAGAGACCTACGTCCAGCAGACTGGTATAGGTTGATGATGATGAAGTCTAGTCAGCCTAGTAAGTACAATCCCACTCTATCTAAGAAGAGGGACTCATTCCTTTCGGACGCATATCGGGGCCTGGCTAAAAGATGCTCTTGACGCTATTAAATTTATTTAAATTAGATATACGTAATCAACAAGGACTGAACAGAGGAGATTAAATGGCGTCGAGTGAAATGTCAATGGTTTTGATTTATTTTTCTCAACAGGATTCAAACCTGTGACTGTATTTGACACAAATGTCAATTTATGATCGGAAACGTTTGAAATAATTATAGATTTTTATTTTTAACTCATTCGCCAGAAAAAAAAATAATTTAAGAATTATTTATGATGGCATATGAAGAGTCGATAAAATACATTTACGATTAATAAATTAAACCTAAAACTCCATATCTCGCCCACATTTGTCTATAGTGTTGTAGTAGTGCACACGGTACTACAACCACACACGCTATATAATATTTAACATCACACATACAAAAAAAACAAAAGTTATACCAAAAGGACATCACTCGGTATAAAAAAGTAAGTACTTACTTATATTAATAAATATACTATAGTAAAAACATAACAAAATTCCGCGGATTTTGCAAATCGAACAAAAGGCAATTCAAAAACTAATTGGCAACTTCAATCGATAAAAAAGGCTTCTTATTGAAATATAAAATAAATACGTAAGTATGCTTGTGTTTTTTATGCTGCTTGATTTATAATCAATTGTTATTTTTGATTGTCATAATAATCCATACATTTACTACACAAACTTATACAGCAAAAAAAAGTTTGTCAAGCGTGACGTCACAACCATAGCGATGACGTAAGTCACTGATGCATTTGACAATGCGCAAGAGTAGCAACGCAAATAACTAGAAGATTATGCCGTCTATTAGCCGCAGTGACAGAAACGATCCTAGGAATAAACGTTGGCAACAATTTTGACTTTTGTTGTTGCCATAATCAATATTACAACATCGGTCATAACATAACTAACCCACTTTATACGTTTAACTCTTTTGAAAAAGTTTTTAAAGATTTGTTTTATTGTGAGTGAACTTTAAATGAGGACGCATTCTGTGAGATATACCTAATAATAAGTATTTGCATAAGAGCGTCATATTGTCATGTAAAATAAATAAATATTCATGGACATATCACACTTCACACTCTAGTCCCAAACTAAGCAAAGCTTTGTACTATAGGAACTAGATTGCTGATTTTGTGTAAATACACACATAGAATACATACTAACACCGGGACACAGAACAAATATTTATGGTCATCATCAGTGGGAATCGAACCCACGACCATACATACCGTGGGTCGTGGGTTCGGAAGGCAGAGCTACTACCAACTGAGCTGTGACGCCTGTCAAGTAGACAACAGTAAACAAATGAAAATCGATATTTAATAAAATAGCTTGTCTAATATCTATCAATCAGTTCATTCTGTAGGTTGTTTTGTCTGCTAATTTTATAATCCCGTTTGACTTTGCCAACGATATCTACAATTAGACCTCACAAACATCCATGACATGTTAATTAGCAACCATTTTACTGAACGTCTAATCCGAAACTAGTAGGTAGGTACAATTAGCGACAAAAGTGGAGAAACTAATATAGTCATTTTTAGCGATTGACTAGTAGTCTAGAAGAACGGGCAAGAAACTACGGCCACTAGGCCGTACAAAAAAACAAATAAGGATCATACAAAAAAACCCGTAGGAATTATCCTACTTTTTTGTATGATCCTTCTATAATAGTAGAGTTTATAATAATAAATAAATATTCACGGACATTTGACACATCGCGCTCTAGTCCCAAACTAAGCAACGCTTGTACTATGGAAACTAAACTGCTGATAGAATACTTAAATACTTTTTTTTTAAATACATAATAGAATAGGTACGTAGTAACACCGTGACAAAAATTTATGTTCATCACACAAACATTTGCTCTGGGTGAAAATCGAACCCACATCCTTTCGAACGACCCACGATCCTCCATAATAGTACAGTTTGGTACACTTTTCTCAGTGATTGTACAGAATTGGAACTATTTGTACTATCTAGTATGGCATGGGGCCAGTGATCTAAAACGATCGTGCAATAATACACTATCTTTAGTACATTTGATCAGTTTATTGTATACCGCTAGTTGCGCTATCGGTTTTCGATTGTTAATTAAATTTACTTATTTTATACTATTTAATTTTCTTTGTGAAATCAAATATGAGTGACGGCGGGTGAGTCTAGACAAATAATTATTTAGATATTTTTTTTACAATCGTGAGTACCTATTTTTAATTTTTTTTTTTTATAAGTAATAGTGAGTAATTTTTTAAAATTTAATCATGTATCGCTATTATCTAAAAAAAGACTTGTGATAAAGAAGAATGACTTTTTAATTAAATTAATTTCTTTGAAAAGACTTGAAAGAAAAAAAATCATAGACAATTTTTTATATTTATTTTTATATTTGTTTTTTTGTTATTTTATGTTGTATTTTATAGTCTGAAAAAAAATACCTTTTAGTCAAAGCAGTAACTGACAACGGGCGTAAAATAAGAAAAGTTTGTATTAAGATTTACAAGGAAACTTTATGAGAGATATTTCGTTTTAGACAATGTTTTGTGACGGCCTTGAGAGTTACGATAATAAACAAAAATTAGATTTATTTGTTATTATATAAATTACTTTTAAAACGAACTCTATTTATATTATGATTTTTATTTAATTGTAACTAAATTTACTGCTTTGAAAAGGTAATTAAAACACAAAAGATAAGATAAAGATAAGATTTATTACTAACACAAAAAACACACAGAAAAAAAATTACACGATCTAAAATAAATAACTAAAACTAATTACATAAAATTACAGTAATAGGTACAAAAGCGTACCTATTTATATTTTAAAAATAAAAAATGATAGTAAAAAAAGGACATTTAATGCTATAACTTTAACCTTTACTAATAGGGCTATTAAAAATTATAATGAACCGAGAAAAATGATTAATATGCAAATCATCAAAAGTATTTTAAGAGTTTTTAAAACCGGAACATCGCCTTACAATTTAAATCCACTGGAGAAATAAGAGGATTCCCAATTCACTTTTCTTTAGAAGTACATAGTGTTATCTTTTTTTCATTTATTTACTGATTTGGATCAGTTGAGCTATCTATAGATCGTTTGCAACGGTCTGTAGATGTAGATAGCTCAACTGTTTCTTATGTATTTTATATATTCCTATGTACATTTTATTAATACTCTAAGAGTCGTAAGTTTGTTTGTGAATAAATTTTAATTTATTTTTTTAATGGATATTTGATATTTCATAGCTTAATCTGGCTTAAAAACTACGAGAATTGGAAAAACAACCAACAAAGGGGATTTAGCGAGCTTCAATTTTAGTTGGCGCATCGAATAATATTTGTTTATTCTTTCACAAAATATCTGCATATCAAAACATAAACCAATGAGCCAGAAGCCGAACAAAAATTGGAGCACAAAATTTATTAATAAAAATATTTTTGATATTAACATCAAAAATTCAAAGCGCTATAAAATATAGCTTTTTAAATAGCGTTATAAAATCACAAAAAAATGAGGGAATAGATGGAGCATGGTCATTATGCATGGGATGTTATTCCCTTATTTGCGGGGAAAAAATTGCCTTTGTATCGCGGCCATGCGAGATTTTCCGCATGACATTATTTCATGCGAGTTAGTGACTAGCCGTGCCACAAACACTCTAGCTTGTTTCAGAACAGTACCTCTACCATGAGTTGTCACAGTAAAATCGCTTGACTTTACTACAGTAGTTACGTAAATATTAGTACCCAACTATCCGCTAGAGGCGCTGTACAAATCTTCATACATTTTTTTAACTACAGACGCTAGCGAGTATAGGATATAAAGTATAGTAAAAACTCATGGTAGAGCTACTGAGCACGAATAAATGTGACAACCACAAACGTAACGGCGATTTCGAGTTACACTACGCGTTGACGCTAGCTCGACTGCCGATCCTGCAGCGTCACCACGCAGTGTATCTAGATTGTTAAACGCCACGATACATTTACGGCGATTTCAAGTTACACTACGCGTTGACGCCAGCGTGACTGCCGAACGTTGCAGCGTCACCGCGCAGTGTAGATTGTCCTAACGTTACGATACATTTACAATTGTCACATCAATTCATTCTGTTTTACAACAAATGTAATTGATAGTAAATATATAATAGGTAACCAGAAGCCAAGTACATAAGTAATAATTATACTAGTAGGTAATGACTCTGTCTATGATGATTCTACAACAATATATATTAAAATTCTATCAAAATCAAAGGTCTTAATATAACTTTTAATACAAACATTATCTCAGTATAAGTGAACTGTAATGTTTGCATAATTTTATGCTTACACCTACTCAAGAAGACGGAAATTCTTATTCTATTTTTTATTATTATTTTGATGGAGATAAATACATTATTATGCGAAGTCGTAAAAAGTAATAAACTTCATCCGCTTGTTTCATCAAAAAAACACAAAGTAAAAGATAGTTAAAAATAACAGTAGACATAATAAATAAAATATCTTATAGTAATACATAACACTAAAAATCTCGGTGAACATAATAGAAAAATATCTTATCGAAATAAGTATACCTACTTATAAAATGTCTATGATGTATTTACAAATAGTATTAGTATTTTTGAGTGATTATAGCATAGTTTAAATGGAATTCTACACTGTTTTTATAATTTATAAATAAATAAATAATGCTGGACAATCCACACAACATCATCTAGACCCAAGCTAAGCAGAGCTTGTGTTATGGGTACTAGAAGACTGACATACTTAATACAATACATTACATAGATAGATTTTTTATTAAACTTACATATAAAATACCCCACTTGGAATAACTATTTGCAGATCGTACAAACATTTATCCCAAGGCAGGAATCGAACCCGCAAACTCCGCGTCGCAGGCGGACCTACGCCCGCCGCGACACATCGGTCGTTATATAAAATGAAATGCGGCGTTCCGCGGTGGTTCTATCATGTGCAAGAGCCGAAGGGTTCTTTACAAGGATCTTGGCAGTATTTTATCTCGAAAGCAAAAACGAGAATCTCGAGGTTGTCGGACGCATTATGAGATACTGCTTTTGTTAGACTTCTTTTACTTTGCAGACTTAGCGGGAGCTTACTGTATCTAAGTTTTATTTTTATTTTTATTTACACAGCGATTGTAACGTTACACTGCGTGGTGTAAAGCATGGCTAAAAAATAAAATAATAACCAATAAAATAAAATAAAAAAAGGTGTATAAATGTGTTACGCTGTGTTCGATTTTGTATCTAGGTACTTATCTAAGACTAAAAACAAAGTTTTTTTAAATTCTTAACTGTACCTACACGTAAAAAAATGTAAGTAAATTTTTAAGAAATATTGATTTTTTGATGGAAACTTTATAACATTACTTTAAGCTACAATTTATCCTAGAACTACAAAAGAGAGACAGAATGTTCAATTTTTATATCCAGAAATCGTAAATTGATAACAAACTTGTAAAATCCAAAAATCTACCTTTCACAGGTTAAAAATATCTTTACAAGTTCCTTCCAGACTTAAAACCAGAAGTTTTTTGACTTTTAAAGTGAAAAACGTATATTCTTATTGCGCACGTTTTCTACGTCAGATCATAATATATTGGTTTTCCAATAGCGAATACAGATCAGTATTAAAATGCATTTTGTCTATCTCGAGGCGTCGATAACAAATCATCCGACGCATTAGGCACCACTCCAAGAGCTAGGTCGTTAACCCCGATCAGAGATCATGATCATAGTTACTATTTGCTATTTTTTTCTATAAGTTCCTTATCGCGCGTTGCGATAGGAAAGACTGAAAAATTATGACCAAATGTTGTTACGACACGTTTTGCCATAGTTACTAATTTTTTGGAACGAAGTTCCATATCGCGCTTTGCGAAAGGAAAGACGGAAAAGTTAAGACCAAAAGTTGTTACGACACGTTTTGCCATAGTTACTATTTTTTGGAACGAAGTTCTTTATTTGCGAAAGGAAAGACTGAAAAAAATATGACCAAAAGTTGTAACGACACTTTTTGCTATAGTTGTAAGTCGTGCGGCGTGCGCGTGTTTCTCTGACTGTCTCTAATTCTCTCATAGAAAGCAATCCAGTTACTTCGTTCCATCCGGCTGTCTTGACACCTCTTAAGTTTTTTTTTCAGGGTTCCGTTCATTCATTCATTCATTTTACCTAAAGAACTTCGTTCCATCCGGGTGTACCTTGATTTCTCTCAAGTTTTTTTTTCCAGTTCCTAAAGGGTAAAATGGGACCTTATAACTAAGATTCCGCTGTCTTTCGGTTTTCGTCTGTCACCAGTATCTCTACCATGAGTTGTCACAGTAAAATCGCCTGACTTTACTACAGTAGTTACGTAAATATTAGTATGACGAATTTTAGTACCCAACTATCCGCTAGAGGCGCTCAAACAAATCTTCATACATTTTTTTAACTACAGACGCTAGCGAGTAGGTATAGATTGTAAAAACTCATGGTAGAGCTACAGGTATCTCATGAACCGTGATGATTAGAGAGTTGAATTGAAATTGTGACAGATTTATAGAATTGGGCTTATCAAAACTAAAAACAATACATAGATTTTAATTTTTTTATAATAAAGTTTACGTAAAAAGTTTAGCAACTTAGTTTTATTGATATGTATATATATACATATATATATTTTATTGGTATGCGAGTGAAGTTAAACAGAGAATAAACAAACAGAAAGATGGCATAATATGAAATTGGGCTAATGAAGACTGAAAAAGTGAAGAACTTGACTTACAGGACGCTTTTACACCGTCCGATACCGATACTTTTAATAATGAAAAGTTCATGAATAACGCTTAGAAAAAAGTTATGTCGTCAACATGTAAAATCGTTTTGTAAATTCCTACATTATAATGTCTCCACGATATATCGTATGTCGTGTCGTTGACTGTGAAACGATTTAACTCTGTCATGACTGATCAAAGAAAATATCTTTAACGCTGTTTCAGAGATTTGTTTATAAAATACTTTTTTATCTAAACTTGACACTTTATTATACATGTTACGCAATAAACGAAAAAAGATAGTCATACTGGGCGATTTTAACATAAATATACTCAAAAAATGCTCTACTACTGACCAGTTAAAAGAAATATTTCAAAACTACAATTTTTTTATACACATAGATGAACCTACTCGACGAAACTCATGTTTAGACCTTATAGCTAGTAATGTAAAATCGGCACTTGGAGCGGTCCACACTTTGGACCTATCCGACCATGAAACAGGCCAGACCCTTCAAATAAATGTTGACGAAAAAAAAATTCCACTGCAAAGTTGGTATATATGGAAACGAGACTATAATAAAGAAAATATACAGAAGTTTAAGGAGTGTTTGAGTAATATAAAATGGACTGAAGTTTACGGAGAAATAGAATTTAATAATGCATTTAATAGTTTTTATGACATGTATACGCTTTTCTACGACTTGTGCTTTCCACGTTCTAAAATTAAAGTTAGTAATAAAACAAAAAAATGTAAATGGATTACTAATGGGATTAAGAAGTCATGTGTAACTAAAAGGCAATTAAGGTTATCGTATTATAAAAATCGAAATGATCTATTAAAATCTAAATATACAAGGTACAGTAAATTGCTTAAAAAAGTAATTTCAAGTTCACAAAAAAATATTAATTCAAATTACATAAAAAGCTCAAAAAATAAATGTAAGGCATCATGGAATATAATAAATGGTAGCAAAAATAATTTTAATCCTATAAATTCTGATATAAAAATAAAACACAACGATGCCCTTATAACTGATCCTAAAACTATAGCTGACATTTTTAATAAATTTTACACTAGTTTGACATCATCACATAGCTCTTATAATAATAATGACATTAAAATACAATCACAATCGACATCTATGTTCCTAAATCCTTGCAACAATATAGAAATACAAAAAATTATTCAATCTTTAAAAATGACTAAATCTGTAGGATACGACGGTATATGCACTAAAATAATTAAATATTGTTCTAACGAAGTTGTAGAAGTTATAACTCACTTAGTAAATTTCTCATTTGAAACTGGAGAATTTCCAACAAAACTTAAAAAATCAATTGTTAAGCCTATATTTAAAAAAAATGACCCTTCTGACATAAATAACTATCGTCCGATAACACTCATACCAGTATTCTCTAAAATCTTTGAAAGAGCTATGCATTCTAGAATAAGCGGTTACTTCAACAAACTTAACATAATAAAAAGTAATCAAAACGGATTTCAGAAAGGCAAATCAACTACTTTGGCAGCTTTTAATTTAGTTAACGCTATACTTGAGAATGTAGATCGTAATAAATTTGTCTCGGCAGTGTTCTTTGATATGAGCAAAGCGTTCGATTATGTTAATCACAAGAAACTGTTAGTAAAGTGTGAAATGTGTGGTATACGTAGTCTTGCATGTGACTGGATCAGGAGCTACCTATCTGAACGAACACAATGCGTAGAAGTAAAGAAACTAAATGACAAAAATGAACTTACTGATTTCAGGTCATCTTTTAGATATAATACACTGGGTGTGCCTCAAGGCAGTGTACTTGGGCCACTCCTTTTTTTAGTGTATATTAATGACTTACCTGATATCACAAAAAATCATTGCTCACTGATTGCCGACGATATTTCTATTGTAGTATCAAATGACAATGAATCTGAACATATACATGATCTAAATAACACAGTAGAAACTTGCATTGACTGGCTAAGTAAAAACAATCTTAAAGTTAACGTTACGAAAACGAAGTTTATTAAATTTTATAATAGAAAACTAAAAGGAGATACATTCAATGTAACTTATCAAAATGAAGAAGTACAAGAAAGTGATACTGTTTTATTTCTTGGACTTAAAATCGACAATGTATGCTCATGGGTGCCACACATCGAACATATCAAATCAAAAATAAATAGTTTTGTTTATGCTCTATGGAAAATTGCAAACATAACCGATCACAAAACTGCTCTACTAGCCTATCACGGTTACGTGGCGTCCCATCTTAGGTATAATGTAATTTTATGGGGAAACGCAGTTAACGCCAAGGAATTATTCATAGCGCAAAAAAAGTGCATACGAGCAATATTTAATAAGCCGCCTTGGGAACCTTGCACACCATTGTTTAGAAAATATAAAATTCTGACCTTGCCGTGTATGTATATTTTAGAGATGTGTAAATTTGTTAATACGTATATGCATCTATTTGAAACTTTTGAAGACGTTTACAAATTCAGTAATAGACATAAAAATCGATTAGCAATACCGGCGCACAAAACTAAATTATATAGTCGTAACTGTTATACCATGGCTACCAAAATTTATAATAAATTACCTAATCATATAAAGGAATTAAAAGGACATCTATTTAGTAGAAAATTATTTAATGTACTTATTGATCATTGTTTTTATTCTGTAGAAGATTATTTTAATTTTAAGTTTGACATTAATATTGCGATACCCTTGAAGAGGGTTCATGTGTGAAACTAACATTAACAATATTTGTAACCTGACATGTACCATTATGAATGCAATAAATATATTGAGTATAGTATTAAACCTAATTAGTTTTTCAAATGTTGATTTATTACAAAATAGCTGTACATTTCCTACTATTAGTTACGTGTTTAATGAGGCCTTCCTGCCAACTGCGCAATGTAATACAAAGTTGTGATATTGAAAATGAAAAATGAAAATGAAAATATTTATTCGTGTAACATATAGGTACATACATATTAACAAGGTAGGGACCTTCTTTTAAGTATATGTACTTGTGTTAGAAGGCCCCGCTCTTCCATATCCATGGAATGTTACAATAAGGTACGTTCGTTTACTTATAACATTATACAAATTATTTTATGTATTTAAGTTAGGTTAAGTTTAATTTTCAGTATAAATTTAAGTACTAGTATTAATCAAAGCAAACAGAGTGTGTTAGTAAAAGAGGGTGAGTTAGTATGTAATTAAAGCAATACTTTGTGAGGATGTCAATCCGGTTTTCATAGGTATTGCTCAAGTGTAGAGTGTGTGTGTAGGGGAGGGCTCTCCTGGTACGCCAGCCTCGTAAGAGTCTGGTTATAGAGGAGAAACCCTCCGGTGTGTAATGTGGGTGTGTGTGTTGTGAGTAGGGTGTGAGGGTGTGTGCGTGTGGGGTGAGGGAGAGGGTGTGTGAGAGGTGTGTGTGTGTGTGTGTGTGTGTGTGTGTGTGTGTGTGTGGTGAGTGTGTTGGTGAGGGTGTGTATATGTGAGAGGGGGGGTGTGGGGGTATGTGTATATGTGAGAGGGGGTGTGGAGGTTTGAGAGGGTGTGTGTACGTGTGACTAATGAGTGTGAGATAGTATGCAAATTTATGTAGTGGTGGGTTCAAAGCAAATGTATTTTGTAGCGAAGTACTATCAAGAAACAACTTTTAAAAATTCTTCAATTTCCTCATAATTTTTTGCTAGTATCCAATCGGTCAGAATTTTCTTACAGTCATAATGTTTCATTGGATATATATTTAGAATTCTGTTAACAATATTAAAGAGATGTGCGGATTGTATTGAGTATTGACTCCGTGCAAAAGATGTTTTGGTGCCAATGACCTTGGCGATCTTATCCTTTCTTCTACGTTTAACCAATCGGGGGTCATAAATGAGAGATTTGTGCATTTTTAGAATAACCTGAGAAATGTACAGTTTTCTTACTGTGAGCAACTGGCATAGAGAATAGAGTGCATCAGTGGAGAAACGATAGGGCTTGAACAGCATTACCTTTAGCAATATCCGCTGTGCTCTCTCAATTTCTATGAACTTGGTTTTCGCTGCTCCTCCCCAAATTGTAATACAGTACCCTATGACAGATTGCGCTAGTGTAACATAGATTTTCTTTAGCAACGGTTCTTGTGCTACATGTCTTAACATTTTAAAGATCCAGATTAGCTTTCTTAATCTATTGCTAAGTACTTCAATTTGTGGATACCATGATAGATTTTGGTCTATCATGATTCCTAGATATTTGGTTTTTGACACTTTATCAATTGAGGGACAATTGCACTGCTGGGATGTTATGTTTGTAGAACTGCACGAATGTATTCGTATGTTATAATGACTGTCAGGTTGGGTTCTATTATAAATGGTGTAGCACATGAAATTAGTTTTTAGCGTGTTAAGTGTCAGAAGATTTGTTTCTAGCCATCGAGCAACTACAGCAAGTCCCAGCTCAGCATCTGATCTAACGCTTTCCCAAGTTTTGTTACTAAATATCAAAACCGTGTCATCAGCATAGGAAATAATTTTAGCGTTTGGAAGTCCAAGATTGCAGAGATTATTTATATATAATAAAAATAGCGTGGGCCCCAGAACACTCCCTTGGGGAACACCGTAACTAATATCTGTGTCTCCACTAATGTGATTTCCAATTTTAACTCGTTGTTTTCGGTCACTTAGGTAATCTTTGAGTAGTGCTAGAGGCGTTGCTCTTATTCCAAAATGTTCTAATTTGTTAATTAGAATAGAAATATGAACGGTGTCAAAAGCCTTTTTTAAATCAAGGTAAACGGCAATACATTTATTCCCCTGATCAACTTCATCGACAACAAAAGAAGTCAGTGCTGCTACAGCGTCTTCGGTGGACTTACCGTGTCTAAAGCCGTATTGCGAGTCAGAGAGCAATTTGAATCGATTGAGGTATTGAATTAATCGTTTATTTATTAATTTTTCTATTATTTTAGAAATCGATGGTAGCACCGAAATGGGTCTATAGTTGCTTATATCCCCAGGGTCACCATTTTTATAAACAGGAGTGATTATGGAGTGTTTTAAAATACTAGGGAATATACCAGCTCTAAAACAAAGATTAGTAAGATGGGTAATAACTGGACACACTTCGTTTGCAGCAAGTTTTAAAAAACTGGTCGGAATATTGTCCCATCCTGGAGCGCTATCCGACTTAAGGCTCATAAGCACGCAATGTACCTCTTCGGGATCGGTTTCCAAAAGAACAAAAGAGTTGAGTTGTGGAATTTGTGCCTGATGTTGATTTAAAGTGTTAGGGCTAACCGAGATCTCTTCAGCAAGATCTTTTCCTATGCTTGCAAAGTATTCATTTACGTGGGTAACTGCTTCTTCAGGTGTTCGTTTTATAGTTAGTAGTTTATTGTTATCATTTTTTGTGTTATTTTTAAGATAAGTTATGGATTTTATAGTTTTCCATAAGTGCCTAGAGTTTTTTGTAGATTTTGCTAATTGTTCTCTTTCATAATTTCTTTTACATTTTTTAATAATATTATTACAAAAATTTCTATACCTTTTATAGGTGATTTTAAGAATTTCGTTATGTGGGTCTGATTTTACTTTTTTGTGTATTTTATTTCTGTTTCTAATGCATCTTAAGATGCCCGGGGTTAACCATGGCTTTATTATTCGTTTGCTGTTTGGTTGGTGGTACGAAGTAGTATTCTCTTGTAAAGACGCAATAATTTTATGAACAAGGCGCTCTACCACAGTATTCGGATTATCGCAGAAGAGCAGTTCTGATAGGTTTTTCTCTACCAGACTAACAAGTGCTTTATTAAAATCTGTGGTAGTTTTTATCCTAGTTCGAGAACACTTATCAAATTCGTTAATATTTGACAAGTTAAGAAATATCATAGAATGATCAGTGATAGTAGAGCTCAGGATCGCAATTTGGGCCGATAGATTTTCTTTTTCTAGTTTTATCATAAAGTGATCCAAGCAATTGCTTTCCCGAGTAGGAAAAGAGTGGCCAGGCATCAAACCGTGCATAGATAACATGTTCAGGTAATTTAGCCTATTATTGCGTTCCTGCGCTCTATCAGTAGTTCTTGATATGAGGTTTATATTAATGTCACCTGTCAAAATTATATTTTTACAGGTTTTAAGGGATTCTAAGAGAGAATTTAAAGAGTTAATAAATAAGTCCGTGTTTGTTTGAGAAGGCGAACGGTATATACCGAGGATAGTGCTATTGTAAGTGTCAATTTGTATACAGGATGCATGATCAAGCTTAACCTCTTTAATATTTACTACAACGATCCCATTTCTTACATAAGCCACCACTCCATCGTTTTGATTAAGCTTGTAAGTAGTTTCGAAAGCAGTGTAATTTGATAGAGTTGGTGTGGGTTTATTTTTATTGAGTCGACATTCGGTTAGTATCAATATATCTGGAATAGTTTTTAATGTACTAAGGGTGACCTCTAGATCATCAAAGTTAGCATAAATGCTTCGTATATTCTGAGAAATAATTTTTAGGTCAGTATCTTTTGTTGGTATTTTGCAATTTACATCCTCGGGATCGCATTGGATAGCATAAGCTACCTCTATATCGTCTATTTCATTTAAAGTTGTAAGAGAACTATCCATAATGGAACGGCATTAAAAGACTGCAAATGTTTTCATGAAGAGAATACGTGATATACACGTAGATCGATTGGCATACTTCGTACATAGTGTTTATGATAAATGAACACGAGAGATGTTTGATTGTGTAATGTGAAACCCATAATTGTGTGTAAGTTGTGTAGCTGTGTACATGTGTATTAATGTTAGATGAAATTGTTGAGTGTGCATACATGCATGTGTGGTCAGTGTTGTGTGTAATTTGACAGTTAATGATTAAATTATACAATAAAATAGAAATATTAAGCAAAAATACAGTTAAAAAACCAGCAAAGAACAACTTCAGCAAGCCTAGTCACTTTTCTTGTAGCAATTGATGAACCTGCGCTTCTGTTTTGATGGCTATTATAGGAGAGTTTTCTTCTTTTCTGACATAAACCTTTCCGTACGCCGTCCAGCAAAATTTGTAATGCTTTGACTTGGCGAGGTCTCTGGCCAAAAAGTGCAATCGGGAGCCTCTTGATGTCAATTGCTCCGATACATAAATAGGCGTATCTTCAGATGTGCGGAGGCCTATGTGTAAGGCACGTAGTTTTGTTTTGTGTCTTATATTAAAACTCTTGCTGAGTTTCAAGACGTCGGTCTTCAGGATCGTAGAAGAAGTTTCCACTACAATTGGTGTGTTTTGTGGGCCTTCCTTTTTTCCTCGAACTCGATAGATGTCTCTAATGTCCGATTTAGTTAGGCTTCCACCAACATTTTTCGACAGACATAAGACCATTTCAATAAGGTCCTCCTTGGTTTCTGTGGTTTTTTTGGGAACATTTTTCATTTCGAAGCTCGCTTTGCGAGTTCCCATCTGCAAATCTTCAACTCTATCTTCCAGGGTTGTGATGTATTTTTGGTCTTCCTGAATTTTTGTTTCTAATTTTTCAATCTTCTTTTTATACTCTTCATTTTGAGCAGCGAGTAAGGTAACAGAGGCCTGTATGCTATAATTGCTCTGTTGTATATCCAGAAGGATTTTTCTGAGGTCATTGTCTTGATTTGACAGCATAGATCTTATTTCCTCTTTAAAACTACTCAACTCTGGCGAGTGTTCTGTTGCTCTTTTTCTTTTGTAGCGTGTAAAGACGTTCGTTGGTGTTTTATCTGTCGCATACCGGCTTAACTCAGAGTCTGAGATCGATTTATCGGCTATGTTGTCCGTCATTTTACCTTGAGCTAGTAGCAGGCTAAGGCAAAAGCACTGGAGAGCTCGTAGCAAGCAAGTTGCAAAAGTTAGATTGTGTTTGGTAAATTCGACGCGATCGCTCACGCTCCGTTGGCTCAGTAGGTCCTTCACCCGACTGCGACGCCACCGGCCGCCAGTTCGATTCCAGCAAAATTGAAAAAAAATGCAAAAAGACGCGCTCACCCGCAACCGTCCGCGAAGTGAAGGGACTCCGAGGGCAAAGCTCCAGCCTACGCTACACAAACCGAAGGCCCGGGGCGCAGTCCCAGCAATATAATATTGTGCAGATCAAGCTCAGTACACGTCCGCTACGTACGAAAGCCGCGAGGGAAGAGGATATTGTAATAATACTTGAACACGATATTGTTTATGTTACTATGAGTCAAATAAATTTAACTAAACAGAGTAAAACTAGGTTACAATTTTGTGTTTGAATGACAAATGGGACTTAGGTAGGTACTTATTTAATATCAAACTCTCAAAAACTTCCGAAACCTTAATTTATATCTTAATATATATATATATATTTATAGTCACTAAATAATATTTGTTATACAAAAATAACTGATATCATTATAAAACACAAATAAATAAATATTCAAGGACACTCTAGTCCCAAACTAAGCAAAGCTTGTACTATTGAAACTAAACTGCTGATATAATACTTAAATACATACCTATTTTTTTATAAATACATACATAGAATACATAGTAACATCGAGACAGAACAAATATTTATGTTCGTCACACAAACATTTGCTCTGGGTGGGAATCGAACCCACGACCCACAGCATGTAAAGCTAATCCACTACCAACTGCGCCTGTCAAATCATTGAAAATAAAGAAAACAAAGCACAGTTAAATTAATCCGAAAATGCTTCATTCAGACAATAAAACGAAGAGGGCGGAATTATCTAAATCGTTTGACAAAAAAATTAAAGAAGTTTTGTCCCTAATGATCTTAATAGAGGATTACGAAAATTAAGCTGTGAAAATAGCTTTTAATTACGTAAAGCCAGAAACTCTCAGGAATATCTTAAAATACCGTTTTGTTTATAATTTAAGGGTTTATAAATAAAGCTTAGTTATTTATGAGAGAGCGGTGAAATATTTATAATATAGGTCAAGCTTTTTTAGATGGAGGATTGCTTATAAAATAGGTTTAATCTATCGTAAATAGTTCACGTTTCTTTATATTGCATTAAATTAAAATAAAATGTCTCACGGATCACAAAACAATATAACAATATAAAAGAG
Organism: Ecliptopera silaceata; assembly: GCA_932527185.1. Taxonomy (NCBI): domain Eukaryota; kingdom Metazoa; phylum Arthropoda; class Insecta; order Lepidoptera; family Geometridae; genus Ecliptopera; species Ecliptopera silaceata. The sequence continues at coordinate 3,653,743 of OW052210.1, forward strand.
TATTAGTTAAGCATTTTAATACTTTGCTAAAAATATATATTTATACAAATATTTATCGCATTTCATATTTTAGCAACTTCGGGAAAATTAACCAATGTTCCAATATTTTTGAAAAAAAGCTCACAACTAAGAAAAAAAAGAAAGAAATTAAAAAAGACATAGTAAAAATACTTTTCTTGGTGTTTTCAATGAGTAATTTTTTTTTAAAAATAATTACTTATTTATTTTTATGAATTTTTATTTTCATTTCAGAATGGCGACCACAACTGAATCTTCAAATACAGAAGTAAAAGTAAGTGCTTAGTTCTGAGTTAGCAAAAATAATTGTGAAAATCGTATCGTATCCGAGATACATTGCGCACTGATGCTGCGAAGTTCAGCTGGCGTTGACGCGCAGTGTGAAATAGGTTTACGATACACAAGTCCCAGTTTTTTCGTGTAAGCATGCACCTACTAATTATTATTAATATTTATAATAATATAATAATAATAAATTAATTAAAATACATTTTTTGATGGACTACTTATACCATAGCTAATATCTAAAGGTCTATCTTATAAAAAGTTAGCGCAGACTTGATGTATTGATTATCATGATAACGTAATGACATAAAGCCAACTCTAACTTTTTATTGTAAAGCTGCAAGGTTATTTTTTTTTTCATTTCTATACAGCTTTATTTTTTTTTCTTAAATTTGGTAAATGAATACTGTCTGTGTTGCTTTGACATTAGCAATAACTCCCACATTCGTTTTCAATAAATTGTGTGTCTGTATAAGCAAAACGAATGTTTGTCAAAGTTTATTGTGTACCTACTAAATAACAAAATTCATTTTGCTGTGTTTAGTATAATTAATGACACGAATTTGCACACTAACTTGTATTGTTAAGACATATTGGTTGAGTATAAACATATTACTTGAATTATAATTGTTTAAGTTCACCTCTATTTGTCCATTTACAATAATTTAGGATTTAAAAAAAAAGGCTGTTTTCATTTAATTTTCTACAGCTTCCACTCTTTTAAATATTGCCACAATTTCCGCTCAAACATCTTAAAAAATCTGAAATTGTCAATGGCGGAAAAAATTGCGTGCCAGACCCTACCCACGTCTAAAACATTTATAACATAAGTATGTATAACTAAAAGTATTTATTGTACAATATCATGGAATAATAAATATGTAAGCTGGCGCCAGACTGCATCGCTCAGTGACGATATAGTGACGTCACAAATATCACCCGATCCGACAAATGCTCGCAATGCCGACCGTTTTGGTGTGCAGCCAACATTAATAGCTATGATATTTGGAAAAGCAGTAAATCTTGGATAAAGCTGCATTTAAATAAACATTTCGATACGAATAAGCTATGCTTGAAGACAAGCTGAAATGTGCTTTTGGATTAGATATAATGGAGGAGGTATCTTATCAATAGAAAAAACATCTTAAGCATGTTATAAAAGTAAAGTATATTTTTCCTTTTTGTACTGAAGTTTAATGTTTTACATCATTCGGTACTAAGTATTGTGGTGATTTGTTTATAGAAAACAAAATATGTAAGCGAAAATCGATAAAGATTGACGTTGCGTCGTCTTCATATTTTTTATTGTGAATTTGTCACTATAGTATAGAGTACACACATAAGAAATTAATAAAATTTGTGTCCCAAGTCTAAACTACGCCTTGTCACGGTCAAAAGTCCATCGTACCGACGATAACGAGGTCGCCATATTGTTCCGAATTGGAAAGAATTCAAGACTTCGTAACATATTTGACATTTGCGACAGATTCCTCTAATGGGTGCTAATGTCTCCGTTTGGCACGTGCGATGTGCATTCCACAAACATCCAGCTGTTTCAACCACATATAGTACATCTTTTAACTATTTGGCGTCAATTGCACCGAGATTGAATGAGCATAAATGTCTGAAAACTAAATAAACATCATACCTAGAGAAGGTGTTTGGATGAATAAAAACAAAGGAGATTTGATACAAAACTTAGAGAACTGGATAATGTACTCTACGGTTCGTTCTATAACGTTCCATGCGAATGAAACAGCGAAGGAAGCTAGTAAACAATAATCGCGAAACTGTCGGAAGCTTTCGGTGTTTTGACGATTTGTACAAGACGAATCGCGGACGAGGCGTTGGTTATTGGGGTCGATACCAAAATACATGTCGGGTGTCCGCGGCCGGCGCAGTAGGCGGCAGGCGGCGCACGCGCCGACCGCGCTTCTCCGCCCAGATCTAAACCCACCGGCTCACTAAACCCGCGCTATATTTAACCGCTGCGACCAGATTCATATCTGCATGTTCCCACACAAAAACAAGTGCACCCCGAGTGATGCAAAACCGATCCAAGTGCTTCCCTCCAGTGTCAGATACAAAGTGCTCGCTGGATAAACAAACACGCTCCATCCGCGCAGGAAGTAAATATAATATTTCGCGGCGAACGGACCTCGTGAGTATCTACTATCTATTTTCTACCGGTGTTGTCAAATTGCCAAAACTCTTGACGCGTTTAGACGAAATATGTGCTTCATATATCTCATAAATTGAATGGAAATGACGATTATGATAACGTAGCATTTATTTCAGCATTATGAACCCGCCATCGGCGCTGCAAGGCGCCATGAGCCGAGATCGGAAGCCGTTCACGTACACGCCTGGCGGGCTCGATCTCTCCGAGATCAAGTCCGAGCGAATGGCCAAACGGCTGATGAGAAATGCGATGAATGAAGGGGTTTCGCAGCAACCCGTGCAGAGTATTCAGTCCCCACCGGCTTCGGGGATAGCAGTTCCTAACTTCAACTGTCTTCCAGTTCAAGTTTTCCCAGCATTCAACTTGCCGGCGAATCCCAAATCGCTTTTGAGAACGCGAAGTAATCCCGTTTCCCGCGAGCCACCCCCGCAACGAGCGGGGTCGCAATTTGTAAACAATAAGGCGCCGGTACAATATGACACGTTCAATAAAAATACGCCTCCATACTCGCAAATAAACAATACGAGACCCACGTCTATGTTTGAATACGGAGCACCAGAAGCTACCCCGAACATGAATTATGGAAATGATGCATACAATACAAATATTCCTAAACAAGATCGTTTTGATGAAGCATTACCGGAAATAAGCTATGATGCACAATATTTTCCAGTACCAAAGATAAATAATTATGTAAAAAATGTTGCACCACCAACAACAATAAAAAATGACGATGACTTAAGAAGTGACAATAACGTGTTGAATATAGAAAAAGAGAATCCTTTTATACCAAAACCTGACGATGTCAACAATACTAATCAATCAAAGAGTAGTGAAATATATGCAGCACCTGCTTATGTCAATAATGAATCAATCATTGACATAATACCTGAAGTAGTCACTTTAGCGCCAGAAGCAAAAATAATCCCAGAACCACAAATTCAAGAAGATGTGGGATACAATGATGAACAGGTTCAATTAAAATTATTGTACACTTACTATATATATGTTTATTTATCTGTTTCTATTATATGTTATACGTATCTGTTATACAATATCAATGAGTTATAAGGAAATCATACCTCATCATACTATTTACATATTTTATTGTGAGTCTACCTCAATATAAATCTTCTAACCATAACCCATCTAATTTTTAATTTATCATTCACCTTGTAAAATATAAACAATAACTAATATTAACGATATCTTAAGCCCAAACAGTAGATATAATTTTAAAAGCATTCTAAATACAAAATTGTATTTCCAGAAATGATTACTAAGCCTTTTTTGTTTATAATTTCAGAAAGAAATACGAACTGTCACAAAAGAAACAAAAACAGAGTCAAAAACTGAAGAACAAAATGGAAATCAAAATGGTGATACTGAAGCCGAAATGACTGTTAAGCTGCCAACCAAAAAATCAGCAGCTAAAACGGAAACTAAAGTGGAAGTTTTACGAAAGTCTTTACCAGATGGCACTATAGAGGAAGTTAAAAAAACAATAACAAAAACCACAATCGATGGTAAAACTGAAATCAGGACAAAGACGGAAACAACTATCATACCTAAGGACGACGAAGAAGAAGAAGAGGTTGAAGAGGAGGAGGAAGAAGAACATGCCGATGGAACAGTAACTGAAATAAATGCCCAAATTGAAAAAATACCAGTCACTACTGTTGTTAAATCTGAAGAAAAAACAACTACACCAATCGGTGAAAATGATCAAGAAAACATTATAAAGACTGAAGAGAGAACTGAATCCACTACCACATCAACAAAAAAGGTAGTAATAGTCCAAGATGAAAATAATGATGAAGAGGTAGATGAAGAAATAGTAGAAGAAAAAGAAACCGAGGAAGTAGAGCCTGTAACTGTGGTTCTTAAAAAACCATCAGAGCGATCAGAGACAATAATTTCTCAAAAACAGGATGAGGATAATCAAGGCAATCAAGTCGAAGAAGAAAAAGAGCTAACAGAATCAAAAAATATTGAAGTTGAAAATGTTGAAGTAAAACTTGAATCAGAGGAAGAAGAAGAAGAAGAGATATTAGCTTCAAAAGAAATAGATAAAGAGGATGAAGAAACTGTTGAGGAAGAAGAACAATATGAAGAAGCCGAGGAAAAGGAAGTAGAACTTGAAATCATATCAAAATCTGAAACTTCCAAAAACGAACAAAAAGAAGAACAAGTAGAAATTGAACCAGAAAAAGAAAAAATACCAGCTGTCAAAACCGAAGTTTCTGTTAAAGAAACTGAAGCTCCACTTAAAAAGACTGAAGCTTCTGTTGAAGAAAGTACAGCTGTCACAGCTGAAGAACCCGAGATTTCTGTTGAAAAACCAGCAACTCCAATTGAAATAGAAATACCAATCCAAAGAGAATTTGATACTAAAGAAGAAGTTATAGTGGAAAAACAGGAACAAATTAAACAAGAAGTTACCGAAGAAACAAAATCAGAAAAGCTTCAAACACCTGAATCTAAAATGCCTTTGAGAGAACCTTCTGTACCCTTAGAAAAAGTAGAAGACGTAGAAATAAGACCCATTGGCGCCGGAAATTTTGTTACGAAAACACGTACAGAAACTACTGAAATCATCACCGGTGCAGGTGACAAACCAACAGGCTTACTAACAGAATATAACAGAACAGAAAACATAGTTACTGTAAACCGTACGACAAAAACTTTAGATTATGAAACTACACCACAAACAATCCCAACTCTTACTTACTTTACGCCACATATTGAAAAGTTTCCGCCATCTCCACAACCTACTAATAAACCTCATCAACCAGTATACCCATCAGAACCTACGTCAGAAAGAAGACATAGTCTGCTGCTAGAGAGGCTTAGCATGGAACGTCAGATTCCAACCAATGAAATCTATCAAAATACTCAACAGCACACCCAAACTGTTGAACAACAAAACCAATGGTCCGAAGAACCTAGAGTTGAAATCGTTACTGTTGAAAATGTTAAACCTAGTTCTATAACTAACCAGCAGTGGTATCAACAAACAGACAAGAAGGACGTTATTTATAACAATGTAGCCTCCGTAGCACCGCCAGTAACGCCATCTTGGGCACTGCCAAAGCCTCAACAACAGCCAGCATACCAGCCTCCTGCGCAACCTACTTATCAACCTCCGCCACAACCGGCTTACCAACCACAGCCACAACCACAACCTGCGTACCAACCTCAACCGCAACCTGCCTACCAAGCTCAACACCAACCAAAGCCTGTTTATCAGCCTCCACAACCTCAACCCGTGTACCAGTCACAACCGCAGTACCACCCTCAACCTATCACTCAGTCTCAGTCACAACCTCAGTATCAATCGTCCTACACAGAAAACATACAGCAGAACACATCAAGCCAACAAAATACATACTCGAGTCAAAACTATTCCACATACACACCTAAACCTACCAACTGGGATACACCTCGTATTAACGAACCTAGTCCGTACAGCTCAGATTCTTACCAAAACACTCAGCAGCGCACCGCATCATACGTGCCCCCTCCGTGGGAGCAAGACTCTACTTACGTAGTAGATAACTCCCAAAACTACTATCAACCACCACCACAGAATACACTCACTCCAGATATTAACCAAGATTGGAAACCAGCTCCACCTGCTCCTAAGTTTACGAAGACGACACCTACAGCTTACATACCTCCAAAACCAAACCAGTCGTTCGTTAAGCATGTTACCATCGCTGAACCACCCAAGCAACCAGGCCGCAAAACTTACTACAGTGAATATGAACGGCGGTACATCTCTGTACCTGAATCCACTTACATCCCTGGTGAAACCAAGCTTGCGCCCCAACCAAGTCAGCCACAACCTGATCCGTCGCCGGCTTACTACTATGATAACAATGAGCCCGCGGAGACAGTTGAACATCAATGGCGGAAGGAACTGAGAGAATTTACAGAAAAAGCTCAGACACAACCGGAGAACGTGAAGCCTCCTTGGGAGTCCTCCATCGAAAGTAAAACCCAGACAAAGTACGCAAAGACTCAGGAAACTACTTACACGGCCACGCCCACCTGGAGTCAAACGTTGAGGCCTCAGTCGTGGCGCGAACGCAGCTTTGAGTCTGAATTCGTATCTAACGAGTGGCCGAAGACGAAAACTCTAGGGAGGGGTCGTCCCTTGAGTTCCTACGAGAGAGAATCGTCGGTGATTCCAGAAAGGACGCGTGGAGTGTCCGTTGACAGATACAACCCTAACAACTACCAGGCTCCGGTGTCGGAGCCCCACCCTCCGGTGCAGACGTTCACGCACGCGCCGCCTGCGCCGCACGCGACCGGTTACCACAACCCGAACGTGCCTGCTTACCACGCCAACCGTGCTTCAGCTGAACCAAGGTACGTTTGTTACCCCATTAGCCCCAAGCTAAGCAGAGCTTGTGTTATGGGTACTAGAAGACTGACATACTTAATACAATACATTACATAGATAGATATATTTCATTATATATATATAAAATACCCAGAATACCCGGAATAAATATTTGCAGATCGTACAAACATTTATACCAAGGCGGGAATCGATCCCGCAACCTCCGCGTCGCAGGCGGACCTTCGCCCGCCGCGCCACATCGGTCGTCATTTAGGTGTTACTGCTTTTCTTCTCTTTAAACACTAAAGACATTATAACAACTCCAAGTATTCATATATAGACATTTTCACCACACATACAAAAGACTAGAAAAGTTATTGGTTAGTTATCATATAAAACTTTAGAATTGTAGATTCCAACAGCGAAAAGCGTGTCTAGTAACTAAACTAATTATTCTGACGTTCAGATTTTCATGATCCCTAAAAATACCTTCAATGTTTCAGAGAGCAAACCATCTACCAGCAACCGCGGGCACGAGTGGACTTGAGAGCCAGTCCGTTCCAATCCAGATCTTTCAAATACCTGCAATGGATCACCGGTACCGAAGATTGAGTATATATAAGCTAGAACCGTAGTTTAGGACATTGTATAAAATAATCATAATTATGTTAATCGTTTGATGACGAACGGAGGTTCTTTGAGACAAGTATTTGAATATAATATTATATTTAGTGACTTGCTATACATATTAATTTTTATACAATGTTTTTAAGCATGTATGTACCTACGTTAATAGCGATAATTATGTTTGCTGAAATCCCTAAATTCTATTGAAACGAATTAGTGGAGATTTTTGAAAATGTGAATGAAATTCGAGAGACGATCTGATCGATTGGATTTTTAAGTAATATTAAGCTAATATTTTAACATTTTATGTAAAAACGGTCCTTAAAATACGTATAAGTGTTTGATGATTTATTTATTTAAATAACTTTATTTATATTTAGATGAAATAACAATAGAAAACAATAAAAATAGATACCGTACTCTCTGCTTTGGCAAACGAGTAATTTTTGTTGCGCAACAGTTTCATGCAATAAAAAACTTTGCTTAGAATTTTTCGGCCCTATCAAAGTTTTTTTTTGATTTGTTGGAATTTGAGTTCGTTTATCGGCTTGTACCAGAATATGCGAGAAATAAGTTGCAATTTTAATACCAAGGTATCTGCAGTTTGTCTTTGCAAATTAAATACGTATTTCATAATTAATGTTCAAATAGGTTTAATTGTTTTAATACTCATGTGGTATGTGATAATTTTAACTAATTTTTTTTGTAACTCTTAACCTAGTCAAGAATGTTACATATAGAATCTAATGCATTTCTTCGAATTTTTCAGTTTTATGTCAATTAATTTTGTAAATTTATAAATAAAAAAATCATTGTAGCGTGTACGTATGAAACTTAGCATCCTTTTTAGAAAGGATTGATTTAATGTTGATTAGTTTGTACACAATAATTTAATTAAAATTGCCGGTTTGAATAAAGTTCCTTTTTTATATTATTTAATTTTTAAATATTGCATGATTCACTGGGGAGTATTGTAACATATTAATTTTAATGTTATTTGTATTTATTATTTTGTGGGTCGTTGTTGAGTTTATACTATTTTGAATAAAATTAAAGATTTAATAAAAATAATGTCTCATTTTATTTCTGCCTATATTCTTGATGCTAACAAAAAAACAAATTGAAACAGACTGCTTTTGCCTTTCATTGTGTGGGTTCGATCCCTACTAAGAACAAATATTTTTTCTAGTTTATATAGTACAAACTTTGCTTAGTTTGGGAGTATAGCGTGAAGTGTGCAATGTCCGTGAATATTGATTTGTGTTTTGGCGAAAAATGATGTTTGTTCTGTGAAGAGCTGATAAATAACAATAATATTCACGGACATTTCACACATCACGCTAAGCCATAGTAACTCCCATCTTTGCTTTTTTTGATACTAGATGGCGTATTGTCCATTCATTTGACAGGCCTCCCCGCGCAGTTGGTAGTAGCTATGCCTTCCTTCTGCTGTGGTTCGTGGGTTCGATTCCCACCCAAAGCAAATGTTTGTGTAATCTTCTGTGTCTGGGTAATACTATGTATTCTATGAATGTATTTACAAAAGAAAAATGTTTATAAGTATTATTCTATCAGCAGTCTAGTAAGATTTGCTTGTGTGATGTGTGATATGTCTATAAATATTTATTTATTTATAATATATTGAAATTTAAATTCTTCATCACATTCCAAGTATATGTAATTTGCAGTTAAGCAAAAAACAAGCAGGTCGGATTAGACGCAGCTAATCCTAAATAACTAGTGCAGTAAAAGTTTTTTAAGTCCTAGTTGAAATACACAGTCACGTACGAAAGTAAATAAAGATATACGTCCACTCTCACCCCATTCCCCCTTCCCCCCTTGAACAAATGCTGTGCACCCGTAAATTTTTTCTCTTTACAACCATAGTACAAGAAAAAGCTCTCTTCCTGTACATAGGAATACTTTAATCTAACATACGTCCTAGTTTTTAGTTTTTAAGGGTTGGCTCCACTGAACTGGCCTTTGAGTTATATAATGAAAAATAAAAGGATTCTGTGCTCGTTTGTTTTGAAACTAGTTAGTTCGATATTTGGAAGTTTAGATAGATTTTGTTTCCTGGCTTGCCCATTTTGTGCATTTTTTTTTCCTGGTTTGCCCATTTTGTGCACAATTTTTTTTCCTGGCTTGCCCATTTTGTGCATTTTTTTTCCTGGCTTGCCCATTATGTGCATTATTTTTTTCTGGCTCGCACATTTTAATCGGCATTTTCAAGTTTGTGCATTGTTTAGATAGTTCGTTGATTGTACGAAATCGATGATTATGTCAATGACGAGCAAAAATATCTGTCAAAATTAAAAATTAGAACGTTAAATGATTATTGCTTCTGTTGCTTTTCAACCGACTTTAAAAATAATCTCAATTTGACTTTAGGTATGTTTTTGAAGATAATTATGTATTATGTTACGCTTTAACTTTGTTAATTATGTGTGGATTTTAATACTTTTTAAGTAAGTAATATTTAAAAACACTTGTCGATGACAAAAGAGTTTTTAATAGATTTTTGCAGTTCATCTGCTACAGTATATCTAGTCCTTTATACGAGATTGCACTGTTTTATGTTTGTATGGAGATGTAGTTAGCAAATAGCACCTCTTTGCGGACTGATAATAAAAAATGTGGAGAATTAACAGTGAAAAAGGTACTTAGATACCTCTCTAATTAAAAAATATATCAAAATCGATTAACAATTGACGGAGTAATTACATACATACATAAACAACAGTCGAATTGAGAGCCTTCACTTTGAAATCTAAAGTAAGTATATATAATTATAGAAGAAAATATTCATGGACAATTCACACGTCACTCTCTAGTCCCAAACTAAGCAAAGCTTGTACTATGGGAACTAGATTGATGATACAATTCAACTAAAGTACAATTTTTTTTGTAAAAATACATTGAATACATAGTGACACCCAGACTCAGAACAAATATTTAAGTCCATCACACAAACATTTGCTCTGGGTGGGAATCAACCCACGACCCACAGCATGGAAGGCAGAGCTACTACCAACTGAGCTGTGCCGCCTGTCAAGTATACGCTCTGGATATAAAACTTGCATTCAGAATATAGGATACTTTATCCATACCGCCTGTCTATATAATATATGCGAATGATATAGTAGGATGTGCAATAAAATCTCTAAAACCTCACTATATACATATATGTATATTCTTCGCAGATAACAAGCAATATGTATGTAATAATTGGATAACTACCGTGACGGATGTTTTGGCAACATGCCAGTTGTATCTGGTTTTTACTCGACTACACACTATTTAGACTATAGTCGGCTTATCTATAGATTATAGTAGGGTTATGAGTTTATTAGCCAATTATGCAATACGGAGTATTAAGAACTTAGTAGATAATGTACGTATGTGTGATGTTCATTTGTTCCCTTATAGCCAATGATCTCTTGTATCTTGTTCACATACTACACTGGACTGCAAAACTAAGTATCACACATTTAGAATTTATTTTTCTTCTAAACTATAGAAGTTAGATATTTCAAATAAAAAATGTTTTATAGCAAATTTCATCAGCTTTCTTTTAAGCATACATGAGTAACATTATTAACTTAAAAAAATGATAAACAATAAAAAAGCTATTTTTAGCTTCGTGTCTAAAAACTCATCTAACATTTTCTAAGTATGTTTTACATGTTATTTCATTCATAATAACTGGTATTACCTTCTCGGGCTCTGATTAGAGCTTCAAGCCGGTTTGGCATACTGAAAACGAGGTTTTGGAGCCGATTTTGGGGACTCATTCTCTTCTATCAGGGCCTGTTTCGGTGCCCTGAGGATGGTAAGTGGTGGTCTGCGGCTTCTGAATAGCCTTCCTAGCTCGTCCCAGGCGTGCTCAATTGGGTTGCGATCAAAGTACATATATCTTGTTTACTTCATATGTTATAGCAATTTAAAAAGTGTGATACTTACTTTTGCAGGCCAGTGTATATACATATAGTTTGGTAAATGTGGTGATAACATATTTTATTGTTTGTAAATTAGACTTCTTACTTTAGCGTTTGAACTCAAATGACAATGTTGGAAGTGTGAATTCTAAAAATGGAAATTTAATAAACATAAATGTATCTTTAACCTGGTTAGATTTTAAACTAACACCAATATAAAATAACAAAATAAATAAAAAGTGTTCCTTAAAATAAAATAGATAAAACTTAATTAAACTTAAAAATAACAAAAGGTAGCAGTGGAGCTAAATTGTTTTAATTTTTGTCAAGCGGTCACTTTATCTGACAAACTTTGCACATTATGTAGACATCAAACAGTGTGCAAACGTCTTATTTTACTGCAAAGTTTTATACAACAATGTGGTTCCGGTTTTCAATACTTATTTGTTAGATATCGGACTTACAGCACGATTTCGGTGCAACGACAATGTTGTTCGAACGAGCGAGCACGATCTTTTGTGTGCATGCAGCTTTATTTCAGAACGGTTTTACAAAATACGTCTTAAATAGCCAGTAACTGCAGTCACAAATAACTTTATTTGTGACTGCAGTTAATTTTAGGGTGAAATTAAGTGCTTAGGAGCTTAGGTGAGTTTTAGAGAAATGAGCTTCAGTTTAGCTCTCTACTGGTACTAAAAACAGTCGTAATTTTATTTAATTCTGACCCAAGTTCTTCCGTTCATCCCTGCTTTCACTGCAATGCATGGGTGCATGGAAAGAGCCTCCGCGTGGCGCACACCGGTAACAGCTAGGCACGGTAAAGCAGTGTCTAGTCTGGCTAATCTTTCCAACACGATGCTACAACAAAATACAGTTGTAGCATCGACACGATAAGAAGAAGAAGACTGCAATTAAAGTCATAAGTTGCACCCAGAATAAAGACGTCATTACAAATAAATATGTAGTTTAAAATAAATCGTCAAAATAGCTGCAAAAAACTGAGAAAATTAGGTACCCAGCTAACGCTGCCCCATTAGTCCATTAAGGAAGTGCCTTGTAAGGCACTGCATCGTTCCACATCCATCACTTTAAGACGTTAAATGTTAAGTTTCAAGTTTTCTTTATATACGGGATATTTACCTACCACAATTTAACGGGATATCTGCCAATGATCAGTTTGACTCGTGATCATGGCGCATGCAACTGTGTCGAAATATCGGGAAATAATGAAACTCACATAATATCATGGTAAATATCCCGTTAATAAAGAAAACTATGCTGAAAACCGTGATAGTTTCAAATTGTGTTTCATCTCTATCCAAACTCTCTATGCAAACGCCGTAAAAACAAATACACTAAAATATATAAAGAAATAATGTAAATTCTGTGTTGTTAGTCACGTTGGTCGCATTCCGACGAGACGCTTGGGGCAAAGAGCATCACATTACACCAATCGCGTGCACTTTGCACCAAAACACGTGTTATTTGATGCTATTCTTCAGCCATTCACAGACGTGCCATAATCCCTAAATACATTAATTGATAAACCTAACAGTGTCTTAAGATATCTTATATGTACTTACTTATAACTTACCTTCATGTAAGTCACATTAATTAACACACTGAAGAAGCTCTTCCATAGACAGTTCCATATTTCTTGGGCCTTTTCTTACAATATTCCTACTTTTGCCATAGGAATATTTTGATTCAGTGCCAAGTTATAACATATGTTAGCCTGAAAACTCCACAATAAACTTAGCCTTCAAGAAGTAAGTACAGATTTTGTGTAAGTATACATACTTTTGTGTACATACTGTACATATCCTAGGTCGACTAGCCGTAAGTTAATTAAGTTAGATTAAAGGTCGTCTGGAAGAGATCGCTTCATGCGATAAGACCGCCTATTGTAGGGCTAATTTTAACAATTGTAACTCAATTTATTTGTCCTCAATAAAGAATTTATTATTATTAAGTATATATCTTTGAAATCTTTCAATAATTCTAAACAGTCCTTCGATTTTACACAATACTCAATGTGTTCTTTGCGCATTTACCGGTGTTTTATTCATAACACAAACGTCAAGCACTTTTGATATAAATGATTTAAAGCTATGGATTTATGTATTATTGAGGATGTTCATCATTTCAACATTTTGTTCGCTCGATTTCTCCGTAAGTGGAAAAAAAATATAGATGCGCTTCTAAGCATGATTTGAATTATGTATTTATGTATTTTAGTGCATGCTCGCTTCACAATGTATACACTTTTGGCACGACACCCGGCACTGACGAGTGACAGTTTTGATATCCCAACCCTTTGTGGGATATGCTGTTTTGGGGTTGGAAGCTGAGGCGCCGACTGACATATTTAAAAATGTTTGTGTGTAAAAGTGTTGGAATAAAAGCGTAGGAACTTAGATTGGCTTCCTGGTACGAGTTTTGATTAGATAAGTTTGAAAAAGACTTTATTTTTACTAATTTTAATCTCTCGTTTGCAAAGAAGATTAGCTATTCTACGTAGTTAAAAAAAATAGTTTTCACTTTGATAAGTACAATTAAATACGCATTATTAAAGATGCTGAACTAAAAAAGGGTTAGAATATTTTTATATTCTTTTAGCTTTTTTAGTATCAGAATCGGCTAACATAGAAAAAGTAATTAGGCAACAACAACAAAAAACCAGTTCAATTTAGGAACTGCCTTCTTTGAAGATGAATAAAAACTAATTATTTACAGAATAAAACATAGATACACTCTCTTTATTCTTTGTACACATAGTTTTGTATACAAACTAATACAGAAAAATAAACTTAAAAAAATTATATGTACCTACAGAGGCGAGCTCTAAAAAGAGAACCTAAAAAGAGTTCTCTTAACCTAAAAAGAACCCTAAAAAGAGTTCTCTTCCAGCAAAGCTTTGGCGAAAATGAGATGTAGGTACTTGGGAAAATTGAGGAGACGTGTACAAAGAAAAATATTGGAAATAATTTTTTTAACTACTACCTACTACTAGCTAGGCACTATGGAAATAAATAACAAATATACTTAAATATATAAATAACAATGTACTAAACTCTTTTGTCTTGAAATCGGTAAAACTCAGGTCTCGAGTAAATAATGGCTGAATAAAACCGAGTGTTGTAACTCGATCATCCGGTGTTACACAGCGCGACCCCATGGGAGTTTGGGAGCGAAATTCTCGTTAGGCGATTACATGTTTAATGTTGGCAATGAAAAAATGTGTTGCCAGTACTGCACGGATAAAGGCTTCGAAGCTTCGAAGACTGTGAGATGGGAATTAAAAAAAAATAGACTTTGGGGCAAGTAATTTTCAATACGAATTATTAAAAATAACTCAAACACGAGACCTTATAAAAGCACCAACTGGTTTTTAATTAATAATCTAAATTGCTTCACCTAGTTAAAAGTTAAATGCGGTTTCTAGCAGTCTATCTTATAAAAAGTTAGCGCAGACTTGAAGTATTGATTACCATACGTAACGATGACATAAAGTCAACGCTAGCTTTTTATAAGATAGGGGGTTAGACTATAGATTTCATTACAGATTGCAAGCTGATTTTGACAGGCTTCAGCTCAGTTGGTTGTGCCTCTGCCTTCCATGCTGTGGAATTGTGGATCGTGGGTACGATTCCCACCCAAATCAAATGTTTGAGTTATAAACATAAATAATTGTCCTGTGTATGGGTGTTACTATGTATTCTAAGTATTTATTTACAAAAAAAGTATAAAAGTATTCTATCAGCCATCTAGTTCCCATAGTACAAGCTTTGCTTAGTTTGGGAATAGAGTATGATGTGTGAAATGTCCGTGAACATTTATATTTATTAAAAATTACCTCAATAAACGCGCCGTTGAGTCAGAATAACAGAACCAAATAAATAAATAATATAAATAAATAATGCTAAACAATCCACACAGCGTCATCTAGCTCCAAGCTAAGCAGATCATGTGTTAGGGGTACTAGAAGACTGACATACTTAATACAATACATTACATAGATAGATATTTTTTATTATACAAAAATACCCAAAATAAAATAATGTACTTAAGTGTTTTTTCAGCGTGTGAATGGACTGGTGTGTTGTGTTACACTTTATAAGGGCAGACAATTTGGCAAAGGCGCCCCCCGCGGTATTCGTTATCCGTCTCAGAGGGCGGCCCGTCTTTGACGAGAACAGGTATCCAAAATTGTTCTAATTTATTCTCGAAGCGAGAGATCGTGCGGCCTACGTACCCCAAGTACGAGTTTGTGCACACACGGATCGTAGACACGCAATCGCAGAGCGCAACCAATTTTGAATGGAAATCCAAGCAGATTTCTTAAGAAGCTTGGATCTTCAATCGGTTGCGCTCGGCGATTGCGTCTCTGCGATCATGTGTGCCCAAACTCGTACTTGGGGTACAGATTGTTGTGTGATTTTTACGTAATTCATAAGAAAGCTGATATTATTTATCCCTTTGTTTATTTTATTTTTTGAAGAGGAATATCATGAAGGTTTTAATATTGCAAAAGATATTAAGTCGAGTAAAAGTCGGGATTTTGTGATGGTTTCTTTCTTAAATTAATGTAAACAGTTAAAAATAGAAACAAAAGTCAGCGCAGACTTGATGTATTCATTACCATAAGTAAAGATGACATAAAGTCAACGCTAACTTTTAAAGATAGGGAATAAAAATCTAGCACAATTTTTGACGCAATTTTCTAGGATACCCGAAAACTTAGGTATGCTAAAACTAGTTTCATTGGTGTGTCGAATATTGTTGAATTTTATCTCACACGAATAACTGCGACACTAATTAATATTTTAGGTTACTGGTTCTAGACTACTGTTTGTAACAGCTTAAGCATCGTTTACGTTTATATTGCCTGGAAGAGCTCGTTTTCAGCAATAAGGCCGCCTAATGATTACTATATCTATGCTAACAGCCGGTTTCTGGCCGATTTCGAGATCATCGGTTTCTGGAACGATGATCAACGAAAAAATAAATCAATTACTATGTGTCAAACTAAGATCAATCGTGATTTGGGTTTCCAGAAACCGGCCGTAAGTGTTGCTATATAAACCTCTGTCAAAAGCACTCTTTTGAATAGAATCAAAAATATTGCCTGAAATACAAAACTTTAGTTTTTTAAAAGCATCAAGAGGTCAGCATTTTCCACAATTCCTACACGCGCAAATAGCATGCCCCAGCAATCACTTATTACTACACTTCAGTGCACTATGCGCTGCATGCATTCATTTTCTTTAATCATTCACAAAAGTGGGTTTCTTGACAGACTGCCGCTGGGAAATCTCGACTAAATTCAATTAGTTGGGTGAGGCCTCGATTCTATATACCCGCAGTGAAACTTACATAACAAAACTTTACTTTGACAGGCTACGCAGCTCAGTTGGTAGTATGCCTTCCATGCTGAGCAAATGTTTGTGAGATGAACATAAATATTAGTTCTCGTGTGACGTCTGTCAATAAATATGTCAACTATTACTGTCAGCTTAGTTTGGGACTAGAGATTAGTAGAGGACTGAGTCATTTGCTCCATTTACTGTCTGTCAAACTATAAAATAATTAAATAAATATTCACGAACAATTCAAACATCACGTTTTAGTCCCAAACTAAGCAAAGCTTTTACTATGGGAGCTAGATTGCTGATACATTTTTTTATAAATACATACATAGAATACATAGTGACACCCAGACACAGAACAAATATTTATGTTCATCCATAAACTTTTGCTCTGGGTGGGAAACGACCCACAGTATAGAAGGCAGAGCTACTACCAACTAAGCTGTGACGCCTGTCACTGACAGCTGTCTGCGTTTCGCTAACAATTTAATGACGGATCTATGCGTATATGTGCGATGTTGACGTTAAGTTGGGTACAGGCGAAGTAATGAGTAACGATTTGTATTGTATAGGTTGCGGCTTTTCAGGCCAAAGTGAGTTGAGGTAACGAAATAACATATGAAAATCCATAATGCTATAGCCTTACCTTACCTGTAGTTAAGGTGTTTGGACAGGCGTCACAGCTCAGTTGGTAGTAGCTCTGCCTTACATGCTGTGGATCGGGGGTAAACTACTAGATCTTCTAAGAGACTTAATATTTTCTGTTAATTAAATTAAGCTTAAATAATTCTTTAGGTGAAACTTAAGTAACTTTTTCCCTAGAATTTATTGCAAAACTATTCGGAAGCTTAAAAATATTAGAATTTTCTTTTAATTAACTTACAAATAAGAAAATAAGTTAACACATTTTTCACATACAATTTAATCGGTATTTATAGGAAGACCCGCGGTATCGTACAAAAGACGGTGTCCTGAGGGAACGATGTATTTATGGGAATCAAATGAACAAGGTTTTCCCTTTTCACAGCTGGGGCGGTACGATAGCGTTTGACAAAATATTGAGCAGTTTTTATTTGGATTTTGGATTTTAGGGTTCCATTTACGCTTAGAAAATAAAAAAAAAAGTTTTTAATGAAAGATGTTTTTTTTAATCAAAAAATTTTTATTAAAAAGTAACCAAGTAGTATATCATTTATGGTAAGAAAATGGGTACCGGACAATATATATTTTTTTTGATTGAGAAGAAAAATCGGATGTTAAAATGTAAGTTTGGAGTATGGAGAGATAGACATTAGACATACATTTATTTGTGAGTTTAGCACACTCAGTAAAAATGATTGTCCAAAACTATATTAAAAATACATAAAAAAATGTACAGAAAATAAAATAAGCAAGAAAAGTTTCAGCAGAAAGTTGAGTAAAAACTTTCGTTATTTAGAAAGTGGATGATAGTCGTAACCAAAATCCTACTGCTAAAACTTTTTAAAACTAAAAAGTTCCTGGCTTTTGTAGTTTTATGCACTTTTGAGTACTGTTTTTATCTTTTTGAGGTGCATTTGTTGGCTATAAAGAAATGTAATAAAAATAACTACTGAATTAAACATAGATAAAAAATACACTACAGCTTATAAATACGCGTAGAAAACAATGAATCTATATGACATAGAATAGGCGGTCTTATCGCTAACAGTGATCTCTACCAGACGACCTTGCACGGATCTCTACAGGAACATACTCAAATGAAAAGTATGTATAAAGTAAATTTAAAAAGTTTAAAATAAGAAAATAAGTATTTTATGAAAAAACTAAGCATGAATATTATTTCATCTAAGTACCTATTTTCTAAACAATTTTTAAAGTTTTCTTTTGTAAAATAGAATTAAAAAAGATTAAAAATGGGTTAGAAGAAATGAATTAGAACGCGCTGTGTCCGAGAGTACTTATATAAATGTGAGTACAGTCGAGGAAATATAAAATTCCGTGTTACTTACTGTATTTACCTTTTAGACTGTGCAAAAAAAAGGAATATATATTTTAATTGTTACTGATTAAGGTGTAAATTGAATAGTTTAAGACTTTAATAAGCCACATCGATATTAAGGATTTAATACCTATTTTTGTAAATATAATAATGAGTGTTTATTGTTATATTGATATAATTTTATTGTTATAAAAAAGTGCATTGTTTTGGAAATCACAGAAAAAAGGGTGTCATATAACCTCTTAGGTCTCATAAAATTGTATAATACCCCAACAGTACCCACATTGCCCAGTTGTACCCAGTAGTACCCAGTACTACCCGTACTAATTCGCAAAAATTCCTTTCCAGACGTGGACACAAAAATAGTTAACTAAATTAAACTGCACGAGCGCGGGCGGAATCGTGACGAGTTCTAATGAAGCGTCCGGTCTTAGTGGGAATTTCACGCGAAATATGAGCGGAGAATATGAGAGCAAGTATAAAGCATAGGGGGAGATGGTAGCGGCGCGTCGAGCGGAGCGGATAGCGATTTATGGGAGGTTAGGAATAGATAGATTGATTTTGAGTTAGAAGTTCTTGATCTTAGCAAGATCCCGATGATTTCTACAATGTTGTTAACAATGTTTTGAAGGTTTGTACACACCTACACTTGTAAAGCTGAATACACAGGGTGAGATGATAGCGGCGCGTCTTGCGGAGCGGGTAGCAATTTATGCTGTGAGATGTGTGTAATGTATTATTTTACATTAAATTATTTAGAGTAATTGACGTAATCGCTAGTTTTTAGTTATAAATCATTTTAAAACTTTGTTTATCAACTGTTAGATGATTTGGAATGCGAGGTATGATATGATAGGTACTCAGCAGATAAAAAAAAACAGAACTTTCAATAGTTAGAATGTCATAACAATACTGGGTAACAATGCTTAACATTGTAAACAATGCTTACTATACCCTTTTAGCAGAAGTTTGCTAAGGGTTCGTTCAAAAAAGCCCGCATATTATTGTAAATACTTATGCACAAAATAAAAAAAATTAAGCTGGATATTAGTAGGTACAAGTATTCACATATAAATGACTGATTCTCAAAACAGCTAAGCGCAGTTAAGTGTCCGACCGCTCCGCTTCACGCTACGCTCGCGACAAAATAACTGTTAGTGTTGCAAGCGGGAAAAAATAATGAAATACGCGACGGATAGTATTTAAGTAACGAAGTCACTCTGTGGTCACTTTATTAAAAATGTGGTTTCGTTTTGTCGAGAAAATAATAACTTAGAGAACACAGATTTAGAGAATGATGATTAAATTCTAGAGTTTGATACTAACTTTTTAATTTATTTTACTTTTATTAGACACTATGGCCAAAAAATGTGGCCTTATTTGTTTTGAAACTATATCCAAAAATAACTAATATTACTTACAAGAAAATGTAAATAACATTTATTTAATAAAACAAACATTATCTATAATTCGCATACCTACTTTCAGTTTATAAATGAACATTATTTCTATGAGTCACGGTGTTTAATGGTTTATAAATAACTAGCATTTTTCTTTACAATTTGACTAAATTTCATTTCAACCATAACAATTATCAGGCTTGAATATATAAATGAACATTATTAATAATGATTCCGGTGTTGTATGGTTTATAAATAACTAGCAACTTTTTTTACAATTTGACTTAGTATATTTCTTCTTCTTCTTCTTGCGTTTCAACAACACAACAACCTTAGACTCGACCTGAGTAGAACTCTGTTACTCTTGTCCCCCTGTCTGTAGCGTCGATAAGTATATTCAATCATAACAATTATCATGCTTGAATACTATTTGGTAACACAGGGTAACATGCATAAAAACTTTTTGCTAAAAACGTATTCCACGCGTGCTTTTTACCGGGAATTTCGAATTTCGAATGCATGCTTTATTGGTTGTCACTTTGATGTGTTACTTCCTGGGTACCAATTCTCGCGCTTTAGAGATTCGACGAAATCGACGTAGGTCGATAAAAGATGGCGGATGTCGAAAAAATGCTAAATAAGCTATTCTCGTGATGTCGCTAACAGACTTATGTCGTAAGAAATCTTTAGACAAGCAACGAGTGGTCCCGAGCGTTAGAGATCGAATGTCGAAGGATAGCAGCCATTTTCTAAAGACAACTCTGCCTGTTTTGACAAGAAAAGTGGGTTGGTATCTACTCTTACTCTGTGTGTGATTCAGTTTCTGTTGGTTTCCTATTGTGGTGGGTCCTAGCAAATATTTTACGACGGTTGATGAATTTATCGTTGAGTTTTTAACGCTTTCCATCTCAAACAATTTTCGCCAATATCAAGTTGATATACTTAACTGAATTAACTAAATAATATACTTATAGATTAAAATAAATTTATTTCCAGAAAAATATGTAACATCGAGTCAGTAAAAAGTTCACTTCACTTCACTTCTTCTTTTTGGCTTTTGTGGCTTTAGTTTCATAAACCGTAGAATGGAGATAAAATATGGAGAAATCGTAATATAACTAAAGCCACTAAAATCCGGCTCGTCAGAACGCTTGTGTTTCCCATATTCCTATACGCTGCAGAGACGTGCACTCTTAGGGAAAGTGAGAAAAAGGTAGATGCTCTTGCGATATGGTGCTGGAGAACAATGCTAGGAGTATTGTGGACAGAGTTTCACACAAATCAATCCATACTCCAAGAACTTGGCATCAAGCAACGTCTATCGTCCGTTGTGCAGTCGCGTATCCTCACTTTCTTTGGGCATTTGTCTCGTCGTGGGGGAATTTCCATTGAACGCTTGGTGGTGCAGGGCAAGTTCGAAGGCAAAAAAGCGCGCGGTAGATCACCCATGAAATGGACAGACCAAATAAGAGCAGCCATTGATCTTCCTTATATGTATATCTATTTGTTATGTATATTTTTATTAATATGATGATGTAAAAAGTTAAAAACATGACGTTATTTGACTTGACGTTTGATAGCATGTAAAGGCTGGTTTAGACAGGGTCAGTAACTGACTACAAATTCGAGGCAAGTCAGTGCTGACCCGAAAAAAACCCTGTGTAAACTGATTTGAAGTCCAGTACAGTGGGTTGAAGTCAGCGCTGACTTGAATAATCGGAATCGAATCGGACACGAATATTTTAAAGTCAGTTGAAGCACCCCGCCACCCGCGCACCCCCGCGCCAGCCAAATAAACTCTGTGTAAACAAACAAGTCAGTGCGTGGTTAGTCACTGTCGCTGCGTTTTAGAGTGACCACGTTTTTTTCGCTGGCGATAAAAATGACGCGTAAGCTTAGCGAAGACGAAACCTTAAAATTGGTGCAATTATATTGCGAAAACTAGTGCCTTTGGGATAATAAACCCCTAAATTACCGCAATAAAGAAATGCGGTCAACGGCGTTGCAAAATATGGCTCAACAAATGTAGTTTATTTTTAGTTATCTCATTTACTACCATTTCTATTAACTCATTCAACAGCAAAATTGATAATTTTTTCAACAAATAATTAAATTGTCGTTTCAGTTGTTTTCGCGAATTCATTTTTCCCACTGACTTCACATGTGTGCTCACCTTGAGAAACGCACCACTACTACTTACTTCAGGTAAACAGTTAAAGTCAGTCGCGGCGCCGACATTGGCGCTGCGACTGACTTGTCTACTGACCCTGTATAAACCAACCTTATGACTGAACTGACAGTATAGAGTTTACTTACCTACCACAAAGTTTCGTACTACGCAAGTAAAACATGTAAAGGTAGTCAGACACTGAATATGATAATTTTTGGTTAAAAAACTATTTTTTTCTGTAATTATTTACTATAATTTGATATTCCATATTATAATCATTTCATAATCTATGTTGTGTGAATACTTGAGGCCACAAATGTATATAGATTCAGATTTAACAAGATCTTGTTAAAATAATAGCTGAAACGGAACGTATAATTGGTTTCTCTACAGAAATGTCGTGCCACCATTTGTCGAATCCTAGTGGGAATACGGTTTTTTGAATCGTCAGACATTTTCGTGAGATTTTGCCTAGACATTCAAGCTTCGTCAAGATCTCTATCTCGCCAAAATCGCTACAATCCGAGAATTGGGGGCCTGGTGATTGCAGGCCGCGTTCGAAATTTAAAAGTGCCCATTGCACAAACAGATTTTATGATTTGAATTTTTTCAAACGTCACTCTTGTAAAGCTTTTTCTACCAAGTACGTAACGTGTTACTCAG
Organism: Ecliptopera silaceata; assembly: GCA_932527185.1. Lineage (NCBI taxonomy): Eukaryota > Metazoa > Arthropoda > Insecta > Lepidoptera > Geometridae > Ecliptopera > Ecliptopera silaceata. Next base: position 3,676,724 of record OW052210.1, read on the forward strand.
ATAAATAAGCAAAATACCCAATGGCTTGCTCCTAGTCATGTCTCTTCTAAGTATAATATAACCTAAAAAGCACATAAATACTAACAGGCTTGCCTAGAATCTTCTTTTAACTTCAGTAGCAAGTATTCTATCCGCAATCTCGTCTCTCTTAGTTTGGGAGTAAATATCGTTGTGTGAATATGACCATGAATATTTATTTATTATAGAACAAAGTTTCGCCTTTAACACAAAGGTAGAATTATCTAAGTACTGTATATAAACAGCTATTTACACATCCTCAACTTGTCTGTTGCTAACATACAAGTTTGGTGATTCAGACCATAGGCATAGAGAATAGACTGAGCCTTCTCTATCTATCTATCTTGTCTATAAATAATTTTTACTTTTTTTTGACAGTAAACCCGGCGCCGTCTTTTTTAATGCGTATGAAAGAAAAAACAAGTTGTCAATTTGTACAAACACTAACGGCCGGTTTCTCGAACGATGATCAACGAAAAATCGAATAATTTCTGTGTCAAACTCGGATCAATCGTGATTTGGGTTTCCAGAAACCGGCCGTTACAGACCTACAGAAAAAAGACAGGAATTGGCCGCAACTGTAAATTTCGTGAAGCTATTGCTCAGTCATCGTTAAGATATTATGTTCCTTGGTCTATAGTCCATACTCTATGCCTATGATTCAGTCAAGTGACAGCGAAAGAAAAAAGAAGGAAAATCTTGCAAAAATCCTACGTCGATTGTTGTTCAATAGGCCGAGCGCAGCTAATTCTAACTTTTAGTTGGATCGCTTGCTCAAATCATTACTACTTGTGAGAACTTTTGATTAGACTAGTCCCTGTGGACGTATTCAGGGAAGTACAGGTTGAACGACAATGGTGAAAATACTAGTTTATCCTCAACGAGATCATGCACCTCGTGAGGTTTACAAAAAAAAAGCATAAAAACTTTTTGGAATTTGTACACCAGAAGACGTCTAAGTCACATACGTTTTAGTAACAATATTCAAATCAATATCTCTTTGTTGAGAATTATTTAGAAGAAGATAAAGAAATATAGTTTTTTGAAGTGAAAACTTCTTTAGCGGCGCTGGGTGGGTAAAAACTTTCAAACTCGCGTCAGGGTCACGTGACGTTGATCGAAAGCGTAAGATCGAGGGAAAGGGAGAGAAACTAGTATCTCCCACTCTTTCTACCGTGCCTGAGTGTGCTGACTCTGTTTAGGCGGCACAGGGCGCTTGCGCGAATGTGTCTGTGTCATTGTGATTGTCATTGTCATTATGACGTCTGTGGTTATATTTTTATGTGAAAACTTAGAATGAAAACACAACGTTAATATTGAAGTTTTCACTTCTGCCGGCACTCCCGGAGTGCTACCTTTTTTTTTATTTTTACGATTTTTACAGTGTAGATGGTTCTTAAAGGTCGAGTTGAGCCAATATTTCTGGGAAAATTCAAGAAATTTTGAGGACAACAAAAGTCAGAGCTTTCATTCAAACAACAATGTTTGAAAAAGAACGAACCACTTACACACTGGATCAATAGATCACAATCAAATCGAATTGCGTCCATCTACCGGAAAAATGCCCAAATAATCTATTCATTGAATATCCTCGAATTACATATTAAATTTCCCGTGCCAAAGCACAGGATTTATTTATTTTAATTTCGCCCAAATCGAACGGCAATTTAGGAACGCAATATTCGACAACAAAAAAACACCCTTCATATAAATCAAAAGGAAAATGTAATAAACAATATCGACCAGAGGGTGCTAACATATGATTATCACAATAATTCAAATATCACCCTAATAACGTTACTGATTTCACTATTACCATTTGTCACGTCATGTTGCCACTGTAGCTCTACCATGAGTTCTTACAATCTATACTCGCTAGCGTCTGTAGTTAAAAAAATGTATGAAGATTTGTACAGCGCCTCTAGCGGATAGTTGGGTACTAAAATTCGTTATAATTACGTAACTACTGTAGTAAAGTCAGGCGATTTTACTGTGACAACTCGTGGTAGAGGTACTGATGTATTGGTGACCTTGTTGGAAATGTACCAAAAGGTACCAAAATATTGAGTTTAGATCCCTCAGGATTCCTGGTTATTAGAGATATAACATTGATGCTGAAATTGGAGTTATTTTGCGTGAATAGTCGTAAATAATCTCGAATAGATGCGAAACCCGTATTGCTCGAAAATTAAAGACTAATGTAATTTGTCTAGGATCTTATTCGGAGCCCGAAGTGCGTGACTCGAAGATTACCGAATGTATTCAATAATATCACAAGAATCGTTTAGAATCAATCGTCTTACATATCTACTAGTACTAGATGATTCTAGGTGCCAATTCCACGCGACCAGAGCCTTGACTAGAAGAACCAAACAGAAGAACCAAACTAATTAAAATTGAGTTAAAATAGTGTTTAATTTAGATTTACTTTATAGTTCACTATAAATTATATACGAACTACTTACTTTTCGTCAATAAACTTTTGTTCACAATATTAAGTCGCACTGCAGTTTACAGTGCGATATCTATTAAATTAAAAGTATATATGAGGTTCAGACCTGAGCCAATTATGATTCAAAAAACTTGAGAGGTGTCAAGGGACACCCGGATGGAACAAAAGCAAGCCAGCCAGTTATTAAATTAAGAAATTTAATAACTGGCTTGCTTTCTATGAGACAGAAACACGCGCACGCCGCACGGCTTACAACTATAGCAAAAAGTGTCGTTACATCTATTGCTCTTAACTTTTTCCGTCTAGCCCCCTTTAAGGATATATAATCAAAATACAGTAAGTATGTGATGAGTTTCGTAGTTTATACACGGATTTTGAATCACTGAATGGTTTTATCGAATTGTCGATAGAACCGGTCGTAGGTGCCGAGGTTGTAAAATCTTTACGAGAAATAAAACTACGGTAGTGCTAGGGTTAAGTGTGATTAGGGGTGTGTTTGTGTTAAATGTGTGAATGTGGTGCACTTCTGCTTTATATGTAATCATCATCAACCTATATCAGTCCAGTTACATCAATCATCAACCTATATCAGTCTAGTTACATCAATCATCAACCTATATCAGTCCAGTTACATCAATCTTTGCGAAGGCACAGAGAGAACCATCGATGTAGCCCGTTTTTGGATGAAAATAATTTGATAAAAGGGGAACTGTCGACACGTAAAAGAAAAAGAAAGCATATTGAAATTAATAAAGTTTTATTTTATTTATTTTTATTTTTTATCTTATTAGTTTTAGGAAAACTAACAGCTAGGTAGTTACATAGTAAAAGAATAAGTAAATCTGAAGGCCAATTAAAAATTTTCAATTAAATTAGTATCTTTTCAAGTAACTGTACAGATTGGCTTTTAAATCTTATATTTTAAATTAACAAAAATAGTTCCATTTCACGAGCAGTACAGATATGAACATGTTTTATTGATTATGAAATATTTACACGACCGATGTGGCGCGGTGTGCGATGGTCCACCTGCGACGCGGAAGGTTGCGGGTTCGATTCCCGCCTTGGGATAAATGTTTGTACGATCTGCAAATATTTATTCCGGGTGTTCTGGGTATTTTATATGTATAATAAAAAATATCTATCTATGTAACGTATTGTATTAAGTGTCAGTCTTCTAGTAGGTACCCATAACACGAGCTCTGCTTAGCTTGGGGCTAGATGATGTTGTGTGGATTATCAAGCATTTTTTTAAAATTTATTCAAGAATTTGCTTACTGTTCATACACATAAGTGCTGAGACATATGTGTGTTGTGTGTATTTTTACTCTAATATTGCTCAGATGTTTTGCTATTCTATAGAGGTTAACCCGTTAATTTATCGGGTATTTAACCCTAAATCTGTTTGCAATAAAGTTCGTGGATGTATCAGCGTTTGTGTTTATCGTTAATAGTGATTGTATTAGTTTTATACTCTTCAGACTGAGAAAATACTATGTTTTGTTTAGACGAAATATCTAGTACAAGATGCCTCTTAAAGTCGACTTGGTTTTTTTTTTGCTTTAATGAAAAAATCTGACTTCGATCGCCCTCAACATATAATATATAAATAGTTTATTCACAAACAAACTTACGACTATACAGTATTTACAAAATGTACATTGTGATATAAAATACATAAAAAACAGTTGAGCTATCTACAGACCGTTGCAAACGATCTATAGATAGTTCAACTGATCCAAATCAGTACCTATCGGAAGCGTACCCAAGACACTGGCTGCATTGCCGCGCTGAATAGCAATGCTGATACGCTGGGCCAGATACTCACCAGCCCTCGGGTCACGCGTCGCTTCGACTAGAAAAAATAATAATAATAAAAATAAATAAAAATAAACATATAATACTAAAAACACATTTCAAAGATTATTTGGAAAGTAATTGATGTCTAATACATAATCTGTGATCATCTTTGAAGACTTATCTACCAAACAATGGGAGTAATCTTATGAATAAACAAAGTCAAATTGGGAACCTCATTTTTTGAAGTTTTTTGAAGATGGTTGAAAACTACTAAAATAGTGTAGTTAATAAATATTTTTTGATTATTAATAGGCTTATACAGGTGTTAATTACATTTCATGATGGTAAATAACCGCATAACTTAGTTTTTACAGTACCTACGTATATATTAAAATCTATTTTTGTCAAAATTATTTAAAACCGAATGTCATCGTTATAAAGTTTAAATTGTGTTTTAATAAACTCGACGGCAACAGAGGCACGTAAAGGTAAAACGAGACAAGACAAAAAGGTGACGATGACAAATGTGACCCGCGGAAACTGACTCAACTTGAAAATAACACAAAGCTAAAATAATTTACGAGGGATGTAGGTTACTTTACCAGTGTCCCGTAAAGCTTGCTGTCTACTAAAGTCTGCTATATTATAGATATATTTTAACTCATGGAAATACACATTGAGCTATTTTATTTAACTAAGAAATAAAAAAAACCAGATCTTTTTGTTTTACCTATAGGCACATCAAATAGGAACATAGTAAGATTGGTAACATCTGTAACTTTTGTAACTTCGGTAACTTCAGTAACTTACGTAACTTCTGTAAATTTGGTTATTTTGTAACTTTTGTAACATTGGCAACAATGGTATCATTGATTAGAGTTAAATCTTTCTATCACAGAAATATGTTTTCTAAGTAGGGATCAAACCCACAGTCTACACCATGAAAGCCAGAGATTTAACCAAGAAAGATGTAACGCCTGTAAGAATAAGAAATAATTAATGAATAAATCAAAATATACAATTCGGCTGACTAATAATTGATATCTTAAAATCTAAATCTAAAATTATCATGTATTTTTTTCTGCAAAATCATATGTCTACCTATTTGACAGTTGTCTGTCTTCTCAAGTTAAATTATAAATATATCTTAATCATAATTATATAAAAAAAACTCAGAATTTTATTTCACTCAACTGCTCATTCTAAAAGAAATAGTGCTCAGGTATAAAACTTATCGCTAATCCACGCTTCATTGGATGTCCCCCTTAATGTCAATGTACCCGTATCTCGTAAATTTCTATATTCGAGTTAATGTTGTTTATACTTTACGTCAATGTTGATTACGCAGCTTTCCACTCTACGTCTTTGGGTTAAATACGTAATGTAAATCTGATGTAATTTGATTATCTAGACTTTGTATTATCTAGACTCTAGATAATCCTAAGTGAAATTATCAATAACACTTTAGATTCTAGAGTGTTATGTGTTATGATTTTAGAGCTTTAATTTTTATGATATTTGGTTTTAAGATTGCCTCTAAAAGTAAAGAGATGTTTAAGCAAATCAAATATACCATCTACATGCCTTCCATGCTGTCATGGGTTCGATTCCCACCTAAAACAAAAATTGTGTGACGAATATAAATATATTTGTTTTGCGTTACTATGTATTCTATGTAAGTATTTACAAAAAAAAGGTACATAAGTATTCTAACAGCACCCTAGTACAAGCTTTGTTTATTTCGCTATCTACATTTTGTTAATACTGTAGTCGTCAGTTTATTTAAAGATTTATGTTCAAATTATTTCGTCATTTAAAAAAAGCTGTTAGATCTATCGCAGACCGTTTAAAATAATAGACAATTCATACTGTCACTGTGGGTACGTGTTTTGTTTTCCCAATTCGTCCAAAAAACATTGGCGATAAAGTGGCCGCCCACCTTTTATCTAGGGTTTTTGCAGGTGGGATTTCCCCCTACCATTTGTACTTCTTTAAATAAATAATGCTGGACAATCCACACAACATCATCTAGCCCCAAGCTAAGCAGAGCTTGTGTTATGGGTACTAGAAGACTGACATACTTAATACAATACATTACATAGATAGATATTTATTATAATACATATAAAATACCCAGAACACTCGGAATAAATATTTGCAAATCGTACAAACATTTATCCCAAGGCGGGAATCGAACCCGCAACCTCTGCGTCGCAGGCGGATCATCGCCCGACGCGCCACATCGGTCGTCAAATTCTTTATTTGTATAAATATAATAGCCAGGCGTCACAGCTCAGTTGGTAGTAGCTCTGCCTTCCATGCTGTGGGTCGTGGGTTAGATTCCCACCGAAAGCAAATGCTTGTGTGATGAACTTAAATATTTGTTCTGTGTCTGGGTGTACTATGTATTCTATGTATGTATTTACAAAAAAAGTATTGAAAGTATTTAAGTATTGTATCAGCAATCTGTTCCCATCATACCTTTGCTTAGTTTGAGACTAGAGAGTGATGTGTGAATTGTCCATTAATATTTATTAAGCTATTGCATAGCTTTTATCGCGGGCCTTAAGCGTGGAGACCGAATCCAGATATTCTGTAACGAAAATAGCGAACGAAAATAACCTAACATGGCGCATGCGTAATCCAGCAACAAATGCTATGCAATAGCTTTACCGCGGCAGTCCCCGAGTGCCATACGTCTTTTTTATTAATTTAGTTGTAAAGTGACATTCTCTCGATTGGGAGTTTTAATAGTAGTGGTTTGATTGTGTCACTTTGTTTAAAGTGAAAAACCTGCAATAGCTGCAGATGGAAATATGGAAAAACTGGAACAAAGCGGTCTCTATTGAAAGCAATATCAGGATTGACTGTTTTATTGTTAGAGAGAAGTCCGAACTGGGGGTCTCTCCAGCAAGGGGAAACTTGCGTGACCGAATATCCTCTGTTGCAGTTTAGTTTTCGATGATTTGACTATAGTAACTCATCAGTATTCCGAGGAATTTTTGTGCACTGACGTGACTGAGCTGTTAAAAATGACGTCAATGCCGCGGATTAGGGCGTGGCCTACCTGATTTGTGCATGGCCTACCTGATCTAAGCATGACCAACCAGATTTGAGCATGGTCTACCTGATTTTTCGTTAATTCTATCAAACGGTATGAAGATCATTCAAAATATCAATAAAAGGCGAAGAAGAAAACTGAACTGCAATTTGATCAAATAACAGTTCAAAAACATTTCAGTTGTCAGGATACGCCCCCTGAGTGACTAGATATTGAAATACATAGATGTTGCGCTCAACTGAAAAAAAAACAAGCTCTACTTTGTGACTAGAATGTGATATATCAGACTAATAATATCTATCTAACTACTAGTACTATTACGTCACAAACTAGGTAGGTTCTAGAAGGAATCATACAATTTTGTTTTAAGTTTTACCCTTGGAAGCCTAAAAAGTAGTATTTCAGTAATCTGATATGTATGTATTCTCAAGAGCTTAGTTAGTATTAAACATGCTTTCAAAGCTTTAGGTTCGATCCCCGCTAATAACACATTTGTGTGTTGACAAACATTGATACTTTTTTGTATTCTATGTATGTAAGTACTCGTATTTACAAAAAAAATAGTATCAGCAATTCTGGTTCCCATAGTACAAGCTTTATTTAAGAAATAAATGGCGTTGTGTAATGCTCAATGAATTTGTTTTCATAGCATTATAGGTGCGACTTTCTGGAAATTTTAGGGTAGGTACTTCAAGTGAAAACATTTTTATACAAAAATAACGCAAAAATACTTCTTATTCGATTCAGAAGCATCAAACATCTTAAGGAATGTACTCCACAACAATGACCTTACAAACTATAAAGAATATAAAGAACTAACTGGTGTCCGCGACTTCGTTTTGCTTTATTTTTGACAATTTATGTACTAATTTAGGCAAGCGTAGTATAAAAAAAATACTGTTATTATTTGGTCTGTTTAGTCTTGTTTACCGTTAGGTCCAGTAGACGAGAGTAATTGGTCTAAAAAGGAAATAGACAAAAGAGGAATTAGACGAACAGGGAAGTTGACGAAACCGGTAACTAGACGTAACTGACAAACTTGACCAAACGGGAAACTGGTCGAAACGGACTTGGTGGGTGTAGGACGCCCTTCGGCGAGATGGAGTGATGATCTGCGGAGTGTAGCTGGCAAACACTGGATGAGAAGAGCCGAGACCTACGTCCAGCAGTGGACTGATATAGGTTGATGATGATGCACAATATTTTTGTAAATTATAGCCTATGTTATTCCGATGTGTTAACTACATTATTGTAAAGTTTCATTAAAGTTCATTCGGTAGTTTTTGCGTAAAAGAGTAACAAACATACATCCATACAAACAAACTTTCTTCTTTAAATTAGTAAGGCATAGTTATATACCTAGTAGGTAAATAAATAGTAGTTTCTTTAGGTATCCAACATAAAGGACTTTTCTATACCTTTGATATCTCCGCGCACCTGTTTGCCAACAAAATATGGTATTGTTCCCGTCGTATCGGTTTTATATATCTGAAAATGGATAGGCGAGGAGGGTGATATTTTACTGAAAAGAACTGTTAGTAAATTATTATACTTCGTTTACAACCGAAGACGATTACAAATTTACAAGCAGCAGTACATGGATCATGCTGCCTCAGTCACACTTTCAGAGTTTATAGACCTAAAAAGCAAAACATTTATACTCTGTACTCCTCGCACGCCTGACACCTAGCTGTCGTTGGGCGTAGCAATTCAAGTCATTACATGTTTTTGTGTTTGCCAAAGTCGCACGTTTCTCGCAATCTTTTTCAGCTTTTCACTTAATTTGAAGTGGTATAGTGTTAAAATGGGTAAGAGGAAGAGATCAAAGGATTATGATCATATTTTGAAGAAAATAAGGAAATTAGAAAACAAATTGGAAAAGAAGCGGAGAAGAGTTTCTTCGGAATCTTCGGAAAACGATTCGCATTCGTCGAATGTTGAACTTGAGCATCTGGATTTAACAGGTACCTACTTACCTACAATTACAGTTATTATTTACCATTACGCAGTGTAAATAATCAAGACGAAACATATTATTACATTAATTTTTTTTTCGCAACTACCCTCATTTTATACATATTGAGATACGACGCAAAAAATGTTGTTGAGTGATAGGGTTGCCTCTTAAGCACTCAAATATGTTTGTCACATAACAAAATATTTATCTCCGCGTATATCGCGAGTGAGACAAATAAAATTAATCGGACACGGCAGTCTATATGATTAGCCATTGTCTGATCTCCACTTTTATAGTGTTGAGATGTGTTAGCATCCTATATGGATAGCCCATTTTTAACCTCCACTTTTATAGTGTCGAGATGTTTTGTGCATCCTATATGGATAGCAGCCATTTTAATTCTCCTCGTTTATCGAGTCGAGACATGACAAAGATTTATTTTCTTTTACAGAAATTACTCCACCATCAAACGAAAATGATTTAGTATTAACCGAAGGTGATAACCCTGGCGATATTCCGAACTCAACGAATGAAAACACCGATATAGATCCGAATGTTTTACAAATTCTTGGTGAAGACCCGTCAACCCTAAACGCTCACGGTGATGATATTAATAAACATGTCGCTCCTAGATGGCAGCACATCTTGTTGAACGGTCTTGCAAAAGAAGTCAAACTTGAAATGATTAAGCAATATACGATTCCTGGTAATTGCAGCAATCTAAAAGCTCCTAAATTAAACCCAGAAATGAAAGCAGCCCTTACTGAAATCAACCTCAAAAAAGATATATTTAACGAAAATAAGCAAAATCAACTTTCGAGTTGCCTGACTGCATTGGGTAAAGTTCTCGACATAGCATTGGCTTCAAACTTAAATCAAGATATAATTAAACCGCTGAGCGATGCAGGAAGACTCTTATGTGATTACCATTACCGCGAATCACAGTCACGACGATTCACTATTCTGAACTCTTTGAATAAAGAAACTCGAGATGCCGTCAAAGATACTAAAATTGACGAATATTTATTTGGTTCTGAACTGGCGGAACACTTGAAATCTGCAAAAGCAATTTCTAAGTCAGGATCAGAAATGCGTAACGCACCTGCTCCGCGCCCTCAATTCAAACCACCCGCAACCGTGTTACCGCAACGTAGCACTTTAAACTCGAGGGGAGCATCGAGGACGGCAGCCACCGAGATGCGCCCAGCGCCATACACGACTGCACGCCGGCCGGCGCCGTCAGCACCGGCGCAGCACCAGCGCGAGCGGGGCCGCCGCCGCGAGCCTGCCACCTACAGGAACTACAACCGTCAACGACCGCAGCGTCGTTAGCACCAGACGTCATCGTGCAGGTAGACAACGATATACCTTTTGCTGGCCGGTTACGATATTTTTATTCCCAATGGTGTAATATTACTGATGATGAAATAATTTTGTCTTGGATAAATGGGTACAAAATACCATTCAGACAAACTCCATTTCAACCATCATACCCGGACAACTCGGGTAAATCGGAATCAGCTACGCTGATTGTAGACAACTGTATTATAGATATGTTAAACACCGGTGCTATATCAAAATGTTCACCATGTGAAGGTCAATTTCTGTCACCTATTTTTACGGTCCCAAAACCTAATGGTAAACATAGGTTTATTTTAAATTTAAAAGATCTCAATTACTCTATTAATGTTGAACACTTTAAAATGGAGGATTACCGGACTGTATTAAAAATATTAGATAAAAACCATTACATGACCACATTAGACTTAAAAGATGCGTATTTTTTAATTTCGATCAATGAGAGCGATAGAAAAATGCTACGATTTCAATGGAAAAACATTTTATACGAGTTCAATGTACTTCCATTTGGAATTTGTACTGCTCCGTATGTTTTCACAAAATTACTAAAACCAGTCGTACAAAATCTCCGCTTATTAGGTCTCTCTTCAGTAATTTACTTAGATGATTTTTTATGTTTAGGTGATTCTTATGATACCTGTTTAAATAATATTACTACTACAGGAAGCTTTCTATCGTCTCTAGGTTTTATCATAAATACTAAGAAAAGTCAGTTTATTCCAAGTAGAGTATGTAAATTTTTAGGATTTAACTTTAATACAAAAAATATGACAATAAGCTTACCTGATGACAAAAAATCACGAGTAAAAACTATGAGTATAAAATTAATGAGATCTAAAAAATGTACAATTAGAATGTTCGCACAATACATCGGCCTACTAACATCAGCCTGTCCAGCCGTAACATACGGATGGCTGTATACCAAACTGTTTGAACGAGAAAAGTTTCTAGCGCTAAACCATTCCGATGACTACAATAGGCGTATGATTATACCTTCGTTTCTGAATTCTGATTTCAAATGGTGGATAAACCACATTGACAACTCTTTATGCCCGATCCGCAACGATAATTACAGTTTAGAAATATTTACGGATGCTTCGCTGACAGGCTGGGGTGCTGTTTGTGACACGCGCACCGCTAATGGGAACTGGAATGATACTGATCTATCATTACACATAAATGCCTTAGAGCTGAAGGCCGCCTATTACGGTTTAAAAATTTTTGCAAATAACGTACGAGATTGTAGTATTCTTTTAAGGATTGACAACACCACTGCGATATGTTATATTAATAGAATGGGCGGCATACAACACACGCAATTAAATGAATTAGCTCGTAGCATATGGCAGTGGTGCGAATCTCGAAATATATTTGTCTTCGCTTCATATATTAAGTCATCGGAAAATATAACGGCTGATCGCGAATCTCGTCTAGTAAATCTAGATACCGAATGGGAGCTCGCTGATTTTGCATTTCAAAAAATCCTGAATTATTTTGGTACTCCAGATTTTGATCTTTTTGCCAGTGCTCAAAATTCCAAATGCAAAAGATATTCTTCATGGAAGCTAGATCCTCATTCGGAACTTGTGGACGCATTTACATTTAATTGGTCAAATTTGAACTTTTATGCTTTTCCACCGTTTTGTTTAGTCTCTAAAGTATTAAGAAAAATTATAACAGATAAAGCAGTGGGCATAGTTGTGATCCCATATTGGCCTTCACAACCTTGGTATCCACTCTGGACAAAACTCTTGGTATCTCAAGAACTCATTTTGAAGCCAGATATAAATTTATTACATTCTCCTTTCAGGGAGTGCCATCCCCTTCATGCAGACCTTACCCTGGTGGCTGCGAGGCTATCAGGCAATCCTTAATGAATCGGGGAGTGCCTCAAGCCTCATTGAAGATAGTTATGGCTTCATTCGCAAGTAGCACTCTAAATCAATATAACTCTTCATTAAAAGCCTGGTGGATATTTTGTCAGAAAAATGAACTTAACTTTAGTCAAGCTACACCGACCGATGTTATATTATTTTTAACGGAAAGGTTTGAAAGTGGTAGTGGTTATAGCACTTTGAATACTCATCGTTCAGCTCTGTCGATTATCTTAGGCAAGAATGTAGTCACAGATGATTCCGTTAATAGATTTTTAAAAGGGGCTTACAAAATAAAACCTCCTTTTCCAAAGTATAATAATACGTGGGACCCAAATCATGTGTTAAGCTACCTTTCTAATTTGTATCCTCACGATAATTTACCATTACATGATTTGGCGAAAAAATGTATAACATTACTTGCTATAGCTTCTGCTCAAAGGATGCAGACTTTAAGTCTAATTAAGATTGATTATATAAAAATTTGTGATAATACTATAGAAATTCGCGTTCCTGATTTAATAAAAACCTCAAGACCTGGAGCTTTCCAACCACTTATTAAATTGCCATTCATTCGTGAAAATTTGAAAATTTGTCCCGCCTATGCGATTCAGTCATACATTGACAAAACAAAAACTATTAGACGTCCTAATTCGGATAACCACTTGTTTATATCTGCTAAGAAACCACATAAAAAGGTTGGTACTCAGACGCTCGCACATTGGGTAAAGAAAGTGCTTCACGATAGCGGTATAGACGTGGAAGTTTTCGGAGCACACAGCACCCGGCATGCTTCCACTTCTGCCGCTCATAGGTCCGGAGTCAGTCTGGAAGTGATTCGGAAAGCTGCAGGCTGGAGTGATTCCTCTAACGTATTTCTAAAATATTATAATAGAGAATTATCTACTAATCACGATGATTTCATAAATAGGATTTTTATGCCTAATAATATTAATATTACCAATGCGATGCATTGATTAATTCATTAGTGCCTACTAAATACGATTATTGAATTAACACTTAACTTAATTGTTAATGTTAAGAATAGAATAGCTGTAATTTAGTAAATTACATTGATTCTGATTTTTTATAATTTTTTGTTTGTTTTTCTACTCTAAACATCTGCTTGTAAATTTGTAATCGTCTTCGGTTGTAAACGAAGTATAATTGAAAATTAAACGAACTCACCTGTGAGATTCGATTCCAATTATACGAGGTTACAACCGAAGACGATTACAAGACCCCACCCAACCCATTTATCTAAGCCCTGGTCAAAAAATTATAGAAAAATAAAAACTCTAAAATAATGACTTGAATTGCTACGCCCAACGACAGCTAGGTGTCAGGCGTGCGAGGAGTACAGAGTATAAATGTTTTGCTTTTTAGGTCTATAAACTCTGAAAGTGTGACTGAGGCAGCATGATCCATGTACTGCTGCTTGTAAATTTGTAATCGTCTTCGGTTGTAACCTCGTATAATTGGAATCGAATCTCACAGGTGAGTTCGTTTAATTTTCAATTATAGTAAGGGTCAAATAGGGTAGCTTTTTTATTTGTTTTGTGTTTTTCGCTGAGTTACAATCATTTGAGCATGTATAAAAATCTAACATTGTACATTTTTATATTTATTAAATCAGAATAATGTAAGTAATGCCTATTTTTGACTTCGGAATGGGGTACAATAAGGATATTACTTTATTCAGTTTAAAAATTCTGAAGGTAGTGGGTTCGATCCTTACTGAGAATACGTTTGTGTTATGAAAACTGATGTTCTGTGTCTGGGTACTATAGCGCAGACTTGTAGTCTTGATTACCATACGTAATCAAGACAAGTCAGCGCTAACTTTTTATAGGACAGACCGTAAGTATATATATGTATTTAAAATAATAATTAAATAATAATAATAATAATTCTATCAACAATCTAGCTCCCATAGTAGGTATAGGCGACAAAGAAATTGGTTTACCACTCTAAGGCTGAATATCATTTGCACGTACAAAACATCAAGGGCTATATTCGCTTGACATTAATAACTGCTACGTCAGAATCTGTCAATCTGTAATCCTTAGCGAATAATTATGTTACTGGGAGATGTCATCAAAAGTGGTAAACCAATTTCTTTGTCGCCTATACCTTTGCTTAGTTCGGGACAAGAGCGTGAAATATATGTAAAAAATTATATTATAAAAAGTGAGTAACAAAAATATTGCATAAAATAACCAAATGAGCAGTCTCGGCAACACTTTCCGCAGATGAAATCAATATAACGTATGATTTCAACACACTAGCGGGTAGTTTCAAACAAACTTGTTCTTCAGTTTGTAAAGTAACTTTTACTTACAAATTATATTACTGCTTTGATAGCAAAGTAACGCATCGGGAGTTCCTGTGAAAGTTTCACTTCGTTTGCATGTGGTTGGTATATTTACTAAAATCAATAAGTTTCAACTTTAAATTAATAGACATTTTTTACACTTAAATATTTGTATAGTGCATAGTTATACAATGTTTTATATAATGTCACTATAAGCCAAAAGATAGCTTATTCCGACCAAACACAGGAAAAACAGGCATGTGCAAAAGTTAAAATATATTTCCTATGTACTGTAATTAAAATATTAAGTACAAAGGTGTACTTAGTTTATTTTTAAGAGTAGGTATATTTTTTTCATACAAATTTGCGCATTCATACAAACATTGTTCTAGTGACCGCATTGTATCAGTAGAGATACTAACAGTTGATAATGGAATGCAGGATTTTTTTTTCAAAGTTTCTGCTGGCCAGTGTAGGTACTAATGCTTATAATCGGCCAGTTTCTCGAACGATGATCAACGAAAAAATCTAATAATTACTGTGTCAAACTCGGATCAATCGTGATTTGGGTTTCCAGAAATCGGCCTTATGAAGTTAAAATTATAAAAAAGTTTTTTATTTTTTTTATTTAACTTACTGTCTGACATAAATGTGTGTCAAAACGCCCGCCTCGTTATCTGCAATGTTTTTAAACATAGAATAGAGGATTCCTTTTTAAATTGTCTGGCCAGTGCACAATGCTTTAAACAAAAAGGTTTGATTTCTACAGGCTGATTACAAATAACAAAAACTTTGTAGTAAGAAAAAGTTTTTAAGAAAAAGTTCGTGCAGTGATTTGAAGATGGAATGTTTATTGCCGCCAATAGCTTCTGAACGAGCAAATGACGTAACAGATGTATACAATATCGCCTTGCTATTGCTCCCAAGATTTATATGTGTATGTAATCGTATGTCTGCGTTTATTGTCTTGCAGTGGCAATGTGCCGATGTGGAGGGGCTGCAATAAAAATTGCATACAAACGTAATATAAATAATGTTGGACAATCCACACAACATCATCTAGCCCTAAGCTAAGCAGAGCTTGTGTTATGGGTACTAGAAGACTGACATACTTAACACAATACATTACATAGATAGATATTTTTTATTATACATAATATAAAATACCCAGAACACCCGGAGTAAATATTTGCAGATCGTACAAACATTTATCCCAAGCCGAGAATCGAACCCGTAACCTCCGCGTCGCAGGCGGACCTTCGCCCGCCGCGCCGCATCGGTCGTCGTAGAAAGTTAAGAGAATATTATATACTTAGTAGTGTAATGAATCGATAATTAGTATTTAATAATTAGTAAAGTATTTTTGTAAATAATTAACGCAACGACTGATTGTGACGGAACTTTATCAAATGACTAACAAGTTCATATCGTTTTATGATTTGTCGTTGTGTTAATTATGATTATATTAGTGTGATTATGATTATGAGGTAGCCAATTTGGCTAATGAGTGTGATAAAGAAAGAGTATAAAAGGAGGGGGTGTTCAGTAGAGAGGGGTCAGTCATTGTTCAGTCGTTATTCAGTCGCATTGAGTGGCACTCGGTCGCATTAAGTCGTGTGTTGAAGAATAAAGTCAAATTAATCTACGACAGTGTTTTATTTTCATTATATCTCAGAAGTGGGATGAATCAAGGCGTGCTACGGAGTCCTTGGTGTGTCACGGAGTCCTTGGTGTGTCACGGAGTCCTTGGTGTGTTACGGAGTCCTTAGTAATGTTAGGCCAAGTGTGCCATTACAAGGCCAAGTGTGCTATTATGAGGCCAAGTGTGCCACTATAAGGCCAAGTGTGCCATTAATTTTATTATTGTTGTACTATGTTCGTGTACCTATTAATTCGATTACTATTTTTTCATTTCGAGTCCATGGATCCTGATGGTGCGATGACTCCTGAGGAGGAGCCTCCAGTAGCACGAAACCAATCAAGACGGAGGGAATCCTCTGGTGCATCAAGGTGTATGCACAAGGAGTTCGGTGTCGAAGACAACAATTGAGGGTGACATACAGCTCGTTCGTCTGCGCAGTAGTGATGAGTGCGTTACACAAGGTCAGATCCAACCATTTACTTTAATTTAGTATATTAATTCTAGTTTGCAGGGGATATCAATTTTTAGTGTCAGTACATAAAAGCGAGCCTGTAAGGGCGGATACTGGACTGTGACATACGGGTGCTTGTCCCGGATAGTTCGTGAGAGACAAGCTGACTCAGTACCTGTTGTTTCAAGATGCAGGTTCTCTATATATCTTGATTGGGATAATATAGAAGTCATAAGTGTGTGTTTTCTGTTTCAGTTGAAGAACATCCGGTTGGTTTATCCCAGTTTGTTTTAGGCATCCTTGGGTTAAAGAGCCTAAATCAACCATGAAGTAACAGATGACCATCATGAATATATTACCGAAGGGAATCTTCTGGAGCAGTAATAGATAAATATGGTAGAGGACTACCATCAGTCAATATGGCCGAATCAACATACATTTTGATCATGCGTCAGGAGATCGCATGATGACGGATGGCCGAATGTAATGAATCGATAATTAGTATTTAATAATTAGTAAAGTATTTTTGTAAATAATTAACGCAACGACTGATTGTGACGGAACTTTATCAAATGACTTACAAGTTCATATCGTTTTATGATTTGTCGTTGTGTTAATTATGATTATATTAGTGTGATTATGATTATGAGGTAGCCAATTTGGCTAATGAGTGTGATAAAGAAAGAGTATAAAAGGAGGGGGTGTTCAGTAGAGAGGGGTCAGTCATTGTTCAGTCGTTATTCAGTCGCATTGAGTGGCACTCGGTCGCATTAAGTCGTGTGTTGAAGAATAAAGTCAAATTAATCTACGACAGTGTTTTATTTTCATTATAGTAGTAAAAATAATATTTCCGAGAGAGAACTGAACTGTATTCATAATTATTTTTAGTAATTATGTTAAATTTTATAAATCTTTCAACTTTTAATGACTTTAAATGTTTTTGAACTAAATTCTCAACGGCCAGCATCTGAGTTTTTGACAGCTGTCGGACCACTTGGCCTGATCACATTCAGAGTGGGCGGATAAGTCAAAAGGCTAAAATAATACCTTTTTAACAATTTAACAAAAGACCTCTGAAAAGTACTTAGTACCTACTCTAAAATGCCGTATAAATCTAAAAAGCGAACAAAACTTTTTCATGACGATAAAAATTTAATTACCTACGTACGAGTACATTCAAACTTTTTAATTTAACCACGTGACGTCATAAGAATTTTATTGTTCTCTGTTCTCGGTACATTGTAATTTGCTAAAAATATGCGGAAAATGAAAATCTAAGCCCTCGGGATATGGCCGGTGACAAATCATGCAGATTTATTTATCAGAAAAATCTAATATAATTTTCTGGTAATAAATAATGTTTCTTTTGTAATCATCATTAACTTATGTCAGTCCACAGCTGGACTTAGGTGCCTTCGAAGTCAAACTATCGAACATTTGCATATTATAATAAATTAAATACAAAAAGAGAAGCAGAAGTAAATTTTAATAAAAATAAAAGTTGACAGGTTTATTTTTTGTCTTGATTTAGGTGACCTAAAAATGTCTAGATGAAAGAAAAAACTAAAAAGATTCACCGCAGTAATCCCAAGACACACGGAATACTTTCCCAGATCTTTTGAATACAGTAAGTATAACCCTCCTTTTGTATATCTACATTTTTACCCGACTGTGCAATGGCACAGTCGGGTAAAAATGTAGATATACATTTGCCAAATTTAATGATTATACGTGTGAGTACATCCTGCAGAGGTTTTGGGTTTCAAATAATTTGTAAGGAAAAATGAATAATAATAAAAATATAAAAACATATATAAAATAAGACATATTGTTTTTTAAAAAAAATAAAATAAATCAACCTACACTGTCCCACGGCTGGGCAAAGGTCTCCCCCCCTCTCTTTCCATCTCTCTCTATCCCTAGCTAACTCCGCCCATTCCGTAAAGTAAGTTTGTATATAATTTTAAATTAGTTTTGTAACTATACCAATTTTAATATAGTTTAATATAAGTTGCTAGTTTTTTAGATCAGTAAAATGCAGTAGAATGCTACAAAATTATACCCTCCGCGATAGATCGAACTGCGTTCAACATACATTACATTATTTAGAATATTTAATATTTTCTGATAACAGGAACAAAGCAATTTATATAATTTTATGACACTTTCCTTTGTCCATGTCCTCAAGTAAAATAAATCGGATATACAGCGTGTCCTATCTCTTCCTCGGTTTTGGGGGTGCCTCCGCCACCCCTATAGTTTTAGTCAAAATTTTGCAAAGCGAGAATCTTCTGAAAATCTATCACCGATATAAAACGTCCGTTACTTACCTATAAAACACATTCGGTCTGTCTTATGAAAAGTTAGCGCAGACTTGAAGTATTGATTACCATACGTAATGATGACATAAAGTCAACGCTAACTTTTTATAAGATATATCCCCCTAGGATTGAAATCTAAATTCCGCTAAATTTTTTCGATAACTAAACATTTGGTGGTTTCCATAGACTTGACTTTGCTAAGTTTGTAACTAGATGGCGCTGTATAAACTGTCCGAGAACAGCATACGGTCACAACATTTTCAGAAACCAAAAGCTTTACCATAGGTACTGTTTATTTAGGTCCTTTTGTTTAAAATAGGGTTCGACAATACGTAACTGATACGCTGGTGATGTAAGCGAAGGTTGGAACAGTGGAGTTGACGTAGGCTGTTGTACAAACAATACCTCCAACTATCCCACTTCTTAGAGAGGTGCCACACATCTTGCGGCTACGCTGCGTTGTCGCAAAGCAATGAAATGAAATGTTTATTTTGACTCACAACTTACAGTGACACAGTTACAGTTACAAAATTTTCTTTATAACAAATGGTTATAAAGAAAATTTTACCTAAAAACCTGGAAAACGAGATCCATCAAATCCAGACAGAGAGAAAAAAAAAATTGGCACACAACACAACAATAGCAAAAACAATCAACACAAAACATAAACGTAAGGTACATAACAGAGAGATAAAAACATTTATTTTAACACACAAATAAGAGAAGGTAGGTAAAACAGTGTTGGTGAAACAGCCAAAAAAGTCTAGCCTAAGCTTAATGCAGTTTTGCAAGAAGCAACTAATACACTTTTATTTTAACGGTTTTTACGACCTCAGGTATCGTTGGTTAAAATCCTAAAATTAGACAGCAAAACACAACATTAGAAATATGTATAACTAAAATAAAAATTTTATTTATTGATAAAACATGCAATTGTACGCCAAACTAGTCAAGCGTTTGGCGTATAATCGCTGACCTTCTTCTTCTTCTTCCTGCCCTTATCCCACTAGGTGGGGTCGGCACAACATGTTCTTTTCCTCCATTCTCCTCTATCATCCGTCATCTCAGTATTCACTCCTTTCACATCCATATCATTTTTCACACAATCCATCCATCTTTTCTTAGGCCTACCTCTTCCTCTATATCCATCCACATTCATACCTAGCACTCTTTTCGTCACATGACATTCTTCTCTTCGCATAACATGTCCATACCACGCCAACCTGTTACTCCTCATTTTTTCAGTCACTGGAGCTACTTTCAGACTTCCCCTTATGTACTCATTTCTAATTTTGTCCATTCTCGTTACTCCACACATCCATCTCAACATTCTCATCTCTGTAGCATGCACTCTTTTTTCATCCGTCACTTTCGCTGACCAGCACTCAGATCCATACAATACGACAGGTCTTATTATAGTCTTATAAATTTTGCCTTTAAGTTTAAGTGGCATACGCGGATCACATGTTGTGCCGGTGACCTGTCGCCATTTCATCCATCCAACATTCATTCTGTGCTTAACGTCACGGTCAATTTCGCCGTCGTCCTGGAATAATGAACCGAGGTACCGGAAATCGGAACAGACTGGCAGGGGTACACCATCTAAGGCTATTGTGGAGAAATTGGACGGACCACCAAAGTCACAAAACAGATGTTCTGTTTTCGTCCTGCTGATCTTCAAGCCTACATTCTCCAATCTCTCCCGCCATTTAGCCAGTCTGCTCTGGACCCCAAGTGCATTTTCTCCGACAAGAACAATGTCGTCGGCGAACAGCATACACCAGGGTGCTTCATCCTGTATGTCTGATGTTAAAGCATCCATTACCAGGAGAAACAAATAGGGGCTTAATGCCGATCCCTGGTGCAAGCCTACAGCCACATTGAATTTGTCGGTTACTCCAGCTTCGGACCGGACGTGCGTGCTAGCTCTATCATACATCGCTCGAACAAGCTGAAGGTACTTTGCAGGCACTCCTTTCTCTTTCATTGCCCACCACAAAACCTCTCTGGGAACTCTGTCGTACGCCTTTTCGAGATCAACGAACACCATATGCAGATTTTTGTGCGCACGTCTGTACTTTTCACAAAGTTGACGAAGTGAAAATATGGCATCCGTTGTCCCTCTCCCTGGCATAAATCCAAATTGGTTCTGTGATACCTCACTTTCCTCTCTCATTCGTCTCGCTACCACTTTCTCCCATATCTTCATACTATGTGACATGAGCTTTATTCCTCTATAGTTATTACAAACCTGCACATCACCCTTGTTTTTAAAAATGGGCACCAGCGAACTGTCACACCATTCATCCGGGATCGTCTCTTCTTGTAATAACTTGTTGAAGAATAAAGTCAGCCAATTCCATCCATCAATCTTTAAAAACTTCCATACTTCCGCTGGTATACCATCCGGTCCAACTGCTTTTCCATTCTTCATACCTTGAACAGCTCTCTTAACTTCATCCATACCAATCTCTTTCACTAACCCTATGTTTTCTGGCACACTCTCTAACACCCCACTCCAGTCATTCTCTTCATTCATAAGTTTCTCAAAATAATCTTTCCAACGCTTTTTGATAGCTTCGTCTTTCATTAGAACTTGCCCTCCATCATCTTTCATACATTTGATGTGAATAATATCTCTTCCATTCTTTTCCCTTTCTTTTGCTATCCTATAAAGCTCTTTTTGGCCATTAGGGCTTTCCAGTGTGTGGTACAACTTATCATGTACTTTAGCTCTCTCAACAGCAACAGCTTTCTTAGCTTTTCTTTTACACTCCATATATGCTATCTTTTTACTTTCTTTCATTCTGTTATTTCCATCTTCAACACTCTTCCATTCTTTGAATGCATTCTTCTTCTCCTTTAGGATGTCTTAAACTTCTTTGTTCCACCACCATGTCTCTTTATCAATC
Source organism: Ecliptopera silaceata (assembly GCA_932527185.1). Classification (NCBI taxonomy): domain Eukaryota; kingdom Metazoa; phylum Arthropoda; class Insecta; order Lepidoptera; family Geometridae; genus Ecliptopera; species Ecliptopera silaceata. The sequence continues at coordinate 3,698,885 of OW052210.1, forward strand.
TTTCCTTTACCCTTGGTTTCCCCAAACACATCCTTCGCCACACTTCTGATACATATTGCCATTTCATCCCAACATTCATTCACTGTTTTGTCTTTCATACTATCATGCATCTCTATCATTCTATCCACTACTTTTGTTCGAAACTTTTCGGAATATTCACTTTTACTAATTAGGTGCCATTTGATTTTAGGTGGGGGTCGTGACTTGTGTTTATTACATGTTACTTTTAGTTTAAGGTCTATCAGAAGGAGTCTATGTTGAGAGACTACGCTCTCTCCCGGTATTACTTTACAGTCTTTAGCAGTACTCATTTTACTTCTCCTCAGAAGAAAATAGTCTATTTGTGTGGCATGATTGCCACTTTTGTACGTAATTAAATGTTGGTCTTTCTTTTCAAAAAAATGTATTTGCTATTGCCAAGTCAAAAGCGGAAGCAGCTTGAAGTAAAGCCTCTCCGTCATGGTTTCTGTTTCCATAGCCCCATCCTCCATGTACTCTTTCATACCCTCCATTCATTCTTCCCACGTGTCCATTAAAATCCCCCCCAATGTAAAGTTCCTCACTCTCTGGTATTTCCATAACTGCTTTATCAAAATCCTCCCAAAATTTCTCTTTCACACTATCATCACAACCACTCTGTGGTGCATACACACTGATTATATTTAAAACTAGATTTTCTAACAATAACTTCACAACTATCAATCTATCATTAATCCTTTTAACCTCTGTCACACACCTCTTTAGTTCTTTAGCCAGTACAACACCCACTCCATTTCTTTTGCCATCACTTCCACAATAATAAAATTTATAACCCACTCCTATTTCCTTAGCCTTTGATCCTTTCCACTTTGTCTCCTGCAAACATGCTACATTTATCCGTCTTCTTTCTAAAACATCAGCTAACTCTCTTCCTCTTCCAGTCATCGTTCCTACATTCCAACTCACAATCCGCAGTCTTACTTCCCGGACTAACGTCTTACGTTGCACCCGTCCCTGATGCAACAACCCTAATCCATTTCTCACAGGCGCCGGGTGCTGCCCCTGCGCGTCGCCTGGGGGGTACGCCCTAGCATTATCTCGCATTCCATTTATTCTTACGTTCATGTTGTTTAAGGATTTGGCTTGATTTTTATGACCGGCCGCCTGCCTGACGTCAACCCTCCTTGGGAATTCTTGTTTGTTGTGTTTGGCCGACGATAACTAATTACTCCTATCGTCGCCCTTAAGGCCATTCACGCTGCCTTGCTACTTTGCCACCCAAAGTTGATTGCTAGATAGCCAAAGCAGACTTTTTGCACTACGCGGGGAGCAACCGCTCAGGTTTAAATGCCGAAACACTCAAGCCCCCCCTCACCAGGTTTAGCCCACGAGCCGACGTGGTTTCCCGGGGTGTGGCCGCTGCATGCAGGACAGCTACTTGGAGCCACTGGTGAGAGTTTATGGACCACAACGATTTCAGGATCTATCCTACCCCTATACAAATAGGTCGGCTGGTTAGGATAGAACGCTGACAGTCCACTACACCCCGTCATTTATTATTTATTTAAGACAACCAACAAAGAAATCACATAAGAATTAAATATTCAAGTAAATGGGCTTATAGTTAGTAGCATTTTAACGTATTGTGTGACATGTCTCTCAGATTTGGCCACAACGTCACCGCTCAGTCGACGCCACGCTAAGCCGACGCAACTCTAACGCACAAACAACGCCCGTGTAGCACCGCTCTTACACGTTTGTATTCACGAGTACGAAGTTCCACGCAAAGTGTTTAGTAAATCGCAAGGCAAATGACAATGCCCATCTATATTTAATAGCGCTGAGAGCACGGCAGGAACGTGTACTTATGCTCAAGAAAATTTATCAGTTCTTAACAGATAGATAGATAGATAAATCTCTGTCCATGTCTTATTTTATACAAAAACATTACACATGGGAAAATATGACAACACATTTGTAGAATAAGGTCTTATCGCTATAGCGATCTCGTCCAGACAAGCATTCGACGGAGAGTATAGACAAAAACAGAAAAACAGCTGCAGATTTGAAATTGACGCAAAAAAATCTAAAATATCAACCTTATTTTATTTTCACGCAAATTCAGATTTTCCTTACCTTAAAAAATAGTCCTCTAACAAATAAAAATGTTCTGGCATACCTAAAAGGTAAAAGAAAAACCTTGTAGTGGCGGCAGAAAGCTGCGGATTTGAAAGCATCCAGGCACAGGTACATTTGCACGATGATTCCATTTCTGTGGCACCAATGCCCTTGAGTCTGACGCTGCTAAGTTAGCGACAACTACCCAAATACTTTTTATTATTTAAATTAATTTTTAATATTTTTAAGTAAAAGTATATATAAAGTAAAAGTATATATTAAGTAAAATCAGCGCTGCTCTGCCTTTTGCAGGGCAGCAAATAAGCTGAGACTGAACTTTTTTGACATTATGTTACTGTTTATTATGTTGTTATATGTATTATCTTAATGTTGCCTTTTTATGTTTTGTACCCGTCTTTGTGTTGTCAAAATAAATGCATTTCAAGTAAAAGTAAATATAGGCTTTTGTCCGGGGGACAATCTGACCAGAACACTGGTGTTAATTAAATCAATAAATACTGTATTATATTAATAAGATAAGGTCAGCGAATAAAAGTTTTTTTTATTCTGTGCTTATTTATTTTATATATATTAACGAAGAAGAATATACTGTAGAAAATGCTTTTAGCGTTAAGCTCTCCGTTTGAGCAAACTTTTTTTTTATGCTATAAAGTGTTAAATAAATGTAGTGCTTTTGTAGTAACAATATTTACAAAGTAAAGTTAGTTAGTAGCGCCATCTGCAGTTACAAATCAGACACTTCCACCACGCTGATTAGCAACGCCGGCTGATACGCTGGGCCAGATGCTCGCCAGTCTTCAGATCATACTCTTAACTACTAATAACGTTATGATGATGATTATTATTCATCACTCTGAGATATACCAAGTCTCACGTACTAATAAATTGAACCGCCCAAACTCCAAACTAGATCAAAGTAAAGGCATCACTGCTTGTCGGCAAAATGGTACTTTCTAGAATGTCGAGAATTTTAATTTTTATGATTCCAATTTCGCTGTCGAAATTGGCTGCTTTCTAGGCCTGAATAATCCGATACTCGCAATTTCCGTGGCCACACCTGACCTGAAGAAAAAGAACCCCAGGCTATAAGCTAGAGCCTGTAGATATCTAAATGAAAAACTGTAATACGAACAGTAAATCTCCCTCTTATTATTACAAATTACAACCAAAAGCCTATTTATAATCAGTGTATAAATAATGTGGATTTTTGGTATACTTATGTTTTTATTCAAAGAGAAATCAAATCATGATCTCGTAACCGTGGCAGAAGACATGTTAAACAGTGGTATCGGTATTGTAGTGGGCAACACCGACTGGCGAGTACCCGTGTCTGACATGACCCTTGTAACTGAAGGGCTTCAACCCTATATGTATACAGGGTGGTTGAAGGCGGTGATGGCTAAGTCCGAAACCACGATAGTTAAGTTGTGGAAGTTACAAAATCTCTTTGTAGTTCCTTAAGTTTTTTGGTGAATTGAGTATTTATCTTGACGCCACTGAAAACCCGCGCTATCACTATCACTAAATTGCTTCGGTTGCTTTTTTGCAACTTTTTTACTATTTTATAATGTTGGCGCTGGCAACCTTTATATACTAGGCTTGAAACTAAACTACTTTAAAGCGTGTATTTATGGTAGCTTTGCCTGGGACTAGAGTGTGATATGTGGAACTGGCACCTAAAATCACCTAGTGTATAAGACGATTCTAAATAATCCTTGTGGTTGTACTGAATAAACTTATATTGATTTAGATTTTTGATTTTGTGAAATGTCGGCTAAAATTTTTTTTCATACTTATAAATTTGGATTTATTGAGCAAAATGAAATGGATAATTTTAAATCTTTATTATTCTAGTTCAACTTAATTAAAGGTAACTTCTAAGAGAGAAAATTAGACTCAACGCTTGCTGATTTGATGTGGTTTATAATAGAGGAAGTATACATATGTGGTCAAGCTCGAGTCGACCCTAGGGATTGCGTCTGTTATTGCTGATAACATCTTTTGCAGAACAACTCGGAATAAATGTTATTATGTTTAGTTTAAGTTTAATTTTTTCTCAAATATGTTGTAGTTGTTTTTGACCATTTATATAGAAGTACATATAGATATCGTGAACTATAAGATACCTATTAAAAAAATCGCTATTTCATACAATTTTGGTTACAATTTATTTAGATGCAAATTTTAATTAAAATATAATATAAAGGTTAACTAAGTCAAGAAATATAAAAATAAATGAAACACTTGGACAAACACAAAGTTTCTCAAATCATTTGATAGATTTTAATTTGTGTTCTGTGTAATAATGTTAAGTAAGCTAAGTAAATAATGTTGGTATTGTTCTCTTGTAAGTATGTATTTGTGTTTTTAGAGAGTATAATACTTATCTTTAACCTTATTTATATAAATATTGTTTAAATAAATAATCTTATGTTTTATCTTATTTGAATTCGTAACGGAAATATTACAAGTAAATTTAACATAAAAAATCTTTAATAACGATAATATTATACTTACTTACTAAGAAAAATCTTGAGATGTGTAATATTTGTGAACCAAACGAGGAGCTTAAATAAACATTTTGAGTAAATATTGTGATGTATCAAGACATCTGACAAACTTATGACTATGTATTTTCAAGATGTATATATTTATAAAATACATAAGAAACAGTTAAGCTATACCGTCGCAAACGATCTACAGATACCTCAACTGGTCCAAATCCACATTCAAAAACCATTATTCAACCATTTTTTTACCATTATTCAAAAACCTAACAAGACCCAAATTCACAACAAAACCTCTTTAAATTTTTACCCAGAAAATATTCGATTGGCAATAAAAGACATCCGTGGTACGATCCAAAGTGCTGACTCAATCGAATCTGCAATATTTTCTGCGTCGACCCCATTTGCCATCACTGCATCTCAGAACGTGCACGTCCTTCTCAACCAGCTGAATAGGTATTCTTTTAAAACAGTCTTACAATTTCTTACACAAAAGTCCGGACGGTCCGAACACAAACCTAGAGAACTGGGTCCCATCATCATCATCATCAACCTATGTTAGTCCATTGCTGGACGTAGGTCTCTCCCAAGACGCGCCACTGAGCCCGGTCTTCGGCTCTTCTCATCCAGTGTTTGCCAGCTACACTACGCAGATCGTCACTCCATCTCGCCGGAGGTCAAGAGTAAAGTTACAACTGGGTCCCGATAGTGCTATGTAGCGTAAACGGTTCGTCTAAGCAGCAGCTGAGGTTCACCAACGTAACGTGTACGTAGCGTGTGCAACTTCGTATCGCTGTAAACGGCTAACCGCTCATCTATTTTCCCTTCGTGTGACAGTGGTTTTGACACAGTCTTCGGCTCACTTCGGCTCAGAGTTAAAGGCTGTTAAAATCATGTCTTCGTCTTTTGTGGCTTCTGCCCGTCAATATGACATGCATTTCTGCCAATGTCAAGTGTTTGAATATAATTCTCAAGTCAGTTAAAAGTCGACTGTTTTTTGTTTTAGAAAGAAAATGGTGGTAAATATTCTCTTGGACACTCAGTCCAAGAGAATATTTACAGCGTCAGAAAATTGATAACTTTGTGCGGCCAATACCTGTCCCTTTCCTGTAGGGTGACAACTACTGGCCGCATGGTTGTTTCCTCTCTCATCTCACGCTTTGCCATTCGTATTTACTTTATACCTAGATCAATAAATGGGTTAGTTTCATAAGATCAATAGATCAATAAATGGGTTAGTTCCCCATTGAACGATCTCCATCACGGGGATTATGGTAAATAAATAAAAATAAAATTTGTTTATTTCAGGCACAGACCCATATCACACAAAAATTATACAACAGACTACAAACTAAACAAGAAAGTAAAAATAAAAATGTTAACCATTAAAAATACATTGGTAGAAAGTTACTAGTCTTGGTTATTTCTTGTTTCTTGAAAACCAGTGCCTTATAAGGAACGTACAGTCTATCTAGGTATATGGGTCCTAACAAAAAACTATTCCTATTTATATATGAAAGTAGGTAAACACGCCATGTTCTTACACATATATAAATAGGGCACATAAGCACAGCTTAAGATGAGAGTTACTGGTTTATTTAAATCAAATCAAATCAAAAATCAAAATCAAAATGTTTTATTTCAAAATTACAGTGTCGACTTAGTAATGGGTGGGATCTCTTTTTTTTAAGTCAATCAAGTTAAATAAAGTTGGGAATCTAATGTAATGAGAAAAGCTAGATGAGGTATTGTGTGGAAAAATCAAATTTACCGAAAAAAAATTTACTTCGATTACAAATAGTTTCCAACACTTTCTTACTTGGTGTTTGTTGTTGAATATTTCATTACAAAAAAGATACACATAACAGCTAAGCATCCAAAAAATCGAGTAATAAATAACGATCTCTTGGACAGAACTCCAAGGATTAAAAAAAAAACTAAAATTTTAGCCAAATGGAAAAACTTTCGGATTATTTTTAAAGAATTACTAGATTAAAAAAAATGAAGTTACCTAGCTGTAGTAGGTCTAAGCTATGAACAGGCAAAGTTCTAAGCGTCTGCAAGCTCCACATTAAACTTAGTCGAGTTGAGTTACCAATATCCAAACTATAGAAGAAGACGCGTAAGTCATCAATCTACGTGTCGTACACGTAGATATATTAAATGAGGAGATAGTATACTCGTACAAAAATGTGACAGGCGTTGCTAGTAGCTCCGCCTTCCACGTTGTGGGTCGTGGTTTCGATTCCAACCCAGAGCAAATGTTTGTGTGATGAACATTAATATTTGTTCTGTGTCTGGGTGTTATTATGCATTCTACTTTATGTATGATTTAAAAAAAAAAACATTCTATCAGCAATCAAGTTCCAATAGTACACGCTCTGAGTTCGGGACTAGAGTGTGATGTGTGAAATGTCCGTGAATATTTATTTATATTTATCATAAAATTTTTATTTTATTTCTTTATTTATAGCATTGCCGCTCTCTTTAAGGTTATCTTCTAGTATTTAATTATCTAAGGTCGTCCTCTTAACCGGTTTACACAGCACAATGCACAAACTTATGTTACATTCAGTGCTGTATAAGTTTGATAGTTTAGAAGAGCCTTAAGAATTTTCCGCATATAAGTTTGAGCGTGAAGTTGCAAATATGGAGTTATGGTGGAGTTATAATGTAACGTTTGAACGAGACTTTAGCTTCGATTTATAATATATTTGGAATCATAAACATACATAATTATATTCACAAAATGTATTGAGAATAAAGATGTGATATCTGCAGACCGTTGCAAACGATCTATAGATAGCTGTACTAGGGCGTCACTACTCAGTTGGTAGCTCAGCCTTCCAGGGATTGTGGGTTCGATTCCCGTCAAGAAAAAACCTTTGTGTGATGACAAACAATTGTGTGATTTGTGTCTGAGTGTAACTATGCATTTTAAGTATGTATAAAATACGTAAAAAATAAAGTTTTTACGTATTTTATCAGCAATCTATAGGCACAAGCTTAGTTTAGTCAAGGGCTAATATTAGCGTAATGTGTAATAAATATCCAAAATGTTAAAAAAAAAATGTCAGCAAAGATTAAGGGGACGGATAAAATACTTTATAATACTCTGACTTATCAAAAAACAATTAAAGCAGCTTATCATTGCTTCTGGTTGAGAAATACCAACGATTTTAATTAAACTTGCCAAAGATGATCCGTACTGAATAAGTTGGTCAAATCAAAAGATCTGACCTACTTTTTGAATTGCATTCAGTCGTAAATCCTACTTCCTACTAATATTATATAGGCGAAAGTTTGTATGGATGCGTGGATGTATCTTTGTTACTGACCTGTGGGGCTATCCAGCAAGGGGAAACTTAACTAAATATTAAGAAGAAAACTGAACTGCAATTTGATCAAATAACAGTTCAAAAACATTTCAGTTGTCAGGATAGACAAACTGTATAAACTTGTACCACTTAAAATTAAGACCTTTTATGTACAACAGTTGAGCAATAAAATATTTCTGATTTCTGATACCCGCCCCTGGTGACTTATATTACAGGATGCTATACCAATCACAAGCACCAGTCTCTCACAAAACAAGTGAATACTGTGAAAACACTTAGGGCCGGTTTCTTATACGATGATCAACGAAAAAATCAAATAACAATGTGTCAAAACTTGATTTGTGTTGTTCATTGCTTGTCATCTGCGAAATACCTATATAACAACAGTTCAGATGACAAGCAATGAACAACACAAATCAAGTTTTGACACATTGTTATTTGATTTTTTCGTTGATCATCGTTCGAGAAACCGGCTGTTACAGTAGCTCTACCATGAGTTTTTACTATACTAAATTCACTATACTCGCTAGCGTTAAGAAAATGTATGAATATTTGTACAGCGCCTCTAGCGGATAGTTGGGTACTAAAATTCGTCATACTAATATTGACGTAGGTAACTACTGTAGTAAAGTCAGCCGATTTTACTGTGACAACCCATGGTAGAGTTACAGATGTACCTACTCAAGTTTAATTTTGAAGCCTATTTGTGAAATAATAAACGTTTATTTTTTTATTATTTTCACTCTTTAACGTAAAAACTACTTAAGAGATTTTAATGAAACTTTACAATAATGTAGGTAAAGTTTCATTAAAATCTCTTAAGTTTATGGTATGTTTAAAGATTGACAAAAATATGTGAATTGTCAAAATCTAACGATAGCAAGACGAAGTCGCAATCACCAGCTAGTCATTTAAATGCTAAAAAAAATGTCAAAGCATATTTTATAGAAATAAGCTTCCAAAATGGAACTGTAAAAATGTGCTATTAGCACAATTTTCGATGTAATAACACAAATAGAGTAAAATGGTTAGTAAGAGTGAGTTGTAAAGTTAAATAAGCCAGCGTTTTCACAACACATCAACATGTCCCAGCTAGTTTGGACACCCTGATACTTTGGCACTAGGGTGACCATTAATCTTGATTTACTGTAATTTTAAGAAAAAAAAATTGCATCATTGTTATATGCAATAAGCTAATATGCAATCGACTAATAGGCACATCATTATGACGATATAATGAATGTCCGACGACTCAGTTAACACTCACTTAGCGATAAGACCGTCCATTTTACATTTAATTCTATTTTTCGTTTCTATTATTTTCTTGTCTTTTATAGTGTTAAGGTGTGTAATATATGTATATTCATTTATTCATTCATAACGAGACATGCAAATTAATTAGTGCTACGAGAAGCTACGCTATTATACTTCTACACACTTAATGCTACGAAACTGCTACGCTTTATGCTAAGCTGTCTCCACATTAACTTATATCAGTCCACTGCTGGACGTAGGTTTCATCCGCGCCGCGCCACTGAGCCCGGTCTTCGGCTCTTCCCATGTCGTGTTTGCCAGCTACACTCTGCAGATCGTCGCTTCAGCTCGGGTGTCTACACTACACAATGCCTAAACAAAAGTAATAGATAAATACTATGAAATAACTAGCAAATCAGTTAATGAGATTTTTTTATAAATGGTTTTATTTATCCCATATTCTCCAGAGATATGGCTATATTATTTTTGACATACTATACTATCTAACAAACTACGGGGATAAAGTTTGGAACCCCAAAGTTTAACAAATTCCCACTTCGTATTGCCACCTACGAGAGTTGGATCATTATATAGCCGTACTTGTGTTCAACTGTATATTAAAGCTTGCGTCTGCATAGTTATATTTTTGACGTAACAATGTCTTATAATTCGATAGAGCCGGCTGCACGCACGAAAAACATGACTCATGAGGCGTTCTGAGGCGTTCCATGAAGTGACGTTGTCACGTTCAACTATCGTCAGTAAACCGACTTTACAGACAACCATTTTTTTCTCAATTGTTTACTATCAACTGAGCTGTGACGCCTTTGAAAGTATGCTACTAATATGAGCTACTGCTCTGCCTTCCATACTGTGGGTTGTGGGTTCGATTCGTATTCCCACCCAGAGCAAATTTTTGTGCGAGGAACGTAAATATTTGCTTTGTGTATGTATTATGTACCTCCATTCCATTTCTATTCATTCCTGTTCAATTATTCTTTTTTTTAGTTATTAAGTTTTATTTTATACTACCGTGCCCACTTCGTTGGGCATAATTCGACCGTTTTTTCTCTGATTCACTTTGCAAAACGGACTACCACGTAAAAGCCTTTTTATTTTCCGGTTTTTTATATAACTTATGACACTCAGAAATAATGTGGCTTTTAATTGGTGATATAATTTTTAAAATCGGTTGAGTAGATCCCGAGATTACTCCTTACAATTTAACAAAATTTGTTATAAAGAAGTAAAGTTTGTGTGTTTGTATATTTAATATACAAACACACAAACTTTACTTCTTTATAATAGAAAAAGTATAGATAGCTTAGTTACCTATTTATATTTTCAAATATTGACTCTTTTATACATGAAAACAGTGATTTTTAAAGTCCCAAAAAACTGATCCAATGGGTACGGGTTGGGTAAGAACTGATTAAATAATTGTGCAGACTTGTGTTCGAGTTATACTGATGCAAGCTTTTGTATGTAGTTTAACCCTTATTCAGACAAATTAGCTACCGCGACCCAGAGTTTAATAGAGTATAGTATATTTTATTGTTGTTATTTTGTAATTTTAAGGGTTTAGGGTGTGTTTACTTGTTTTATTACGTAATTAAATTGATTGGGTGAGAAGTTTTAGGTAATTAAGTAAAGAAAAAATATATATGTATATAAACTGAATAATTTAGGCTTAACATGTGTTTGGTGAATGTGTTGATTGATTATAAAAAAAGTATTACAACATTTGGAAATCATTGGCTGATTTTGAAATTGTTATTATAATATATAAAATTACTGTGTTTTTTGAAAAAGGTTTTATTTATTTAAACAAACTTTATTCACAAACAAACTTACGACTGTTACAGTATATAGGTACAAAATATACATAGATGTACAAGATACATAAAAAACAGTTGATCTATCTACAGACTGTTGCAAACAATCTATTGATAGCAGATTTATTTAATGAACGGCAAAATTATGTGTAAAGTATACCGTTGAAATTTGAGACCAAGTTTGAAAAAATTGCAATGAATCCTCTTACGAATAACAAATTATAATGTACCTCTGACCTACTTTTTATTATTGTTGCTTTTTGACTGAGTTCGTCAGTTCCGCCCTCACATATCCGCATACAATCAATTATAATTGTTTAAAAAAAAAGGTAGCACTCCGGGAGTGCCGGCAGAAGTGAAAACTTCAATATTAACGTTGTGTTTTCACTTATAAGTTTTCACTTCAAAAATATAACCACAGACGTCATAATGACAATGACAATCACAATGACACAGACACATTCGCGCAAGCGCGAATGTGTCTTTGTGCCGCCTAAACAGAGCACACTCAGGCACGGTAGAAAGAGTGGGAGATACTAGTTCCTCTCCCTTTCCCTCGATCTTACGCTTTTTATCAACGTCACGTGACCCTGACGCGAGTTTGAAAGTTTTTACCCACCCAGCGCCGCTAAAGAAGTTTTCACTTCAAAAAAAACAAGTAAAATTTATTTATTAACTAATATCTTACGACTATTACAGTATTTACAAAATACATAAGAAGCAGTTGATCTACGGACCGTTGCAAACGATGTATAGATAGTTCAACTGATCCAAATCAGTACCAATCGGAAGCGTACCCAAGATACTGGCTGCATTGCCGCGCTGAATTACAATGCTGATATGCAGGGCCAGATACTTACCAGCCCTCAGGTCACGCGTCGCCTATATAACTAATAACTAGAACGTTTTGCAAAACCAATTACACTAATTATTAATTAAAAATCGATTACAAAAATAGCAAAACATCACAATTATTAAGTCATAAATAAATAATAAAAAAACCTGCTTATTCTATAGCTTAATGTAGATAAGGTAAGTAAAGTGAAGTAAAAAAAATCTTTATTCAATAAAATCACAAGTATCATTTAGAATCGTCTTACATACTAGGTGATTCTAGGTACCAGTTCCACGCGACTAGAGCCTAGAAGAACGTGCAAGAAACTTACGGCCTGGTTCCTCCCGTTTTTTTATATGATCCTTCTTACAAAAAATACATTTACACTAAATGAAATACTGAAGATCCAGTGCGGTGTCAATTTAACTTGTAATGTAAACCAAGCAATCTACTATAGTTTGGGATCGGATGGCGTTACACGAAATGGCCACACAGTATATAGATCATATTTATATGGATAATAAGTTTTTGTAGTAGTAAAGTGCGGCTCCATACGGGTATAGTCAGTTAAAGGCTCAATAGCCATAAAATATTTATACTGGGGTCCTTCGCTCACCTGATGTCGATCTTCAAACAGTATTGCTGCCTTTTCATTAGGTTGTATATTTTAGGGCGAGATAAAACTCTTTCAATGCAAATAGGAACGTAAAACATTTTGCAAGGGAACAATAGGGGCTTTGCACACGTCATCGTTTGCAGTACGACTTAAAACTGGATGTTTTCACGTCATCGTTTGCAGTACGACATAAAACCGTCATCGTTTGCAGTACAATATAAAACTAGCAGATTTCTAACGCTTAAGAGTTAGCGCACTTCGAAGACAAGACTGAAGCTAAGCTGTTTATTTGAAAACACTTAAGCCGATCTTAATAAACAGTGAGATGCAAGAAGGCAGAGCTACGAGCTAATACCAACTGAGCTGTGACGTCTGTCAAATTACTCTTACTTCGTACTCGATGAATATCGCGATGATGGGGGATATCGTTTGCGCGCTGCCTAAACCTTGGGTTATACCTGGTTTTATAGGAATAGAGAAATAAAACGAATGGTACGTTGCTTAGGTTTTATTTAGAAATAACGATATATAATCTAAAACAGTCTTCTTTGTTTGGATATCCTTGTTTGTTTCGAGTAAATAATTACTATTAAAATCGGAAATGCTTTTCGTGAAAGATTTCTTCCGGGAAAATACTAAGGATTTATTTATCTCGCTTAGTAGTGATAAAAGCGTTTTTTTTAATTTTTATTTAATAGTTACTAAAGCACCATCCTCTTCGACCTATATCTGTCCACTGTTGGACGTAGGTCTCTCCCAAGACGCGCCACTTTTGCATAAAATATTTTTATATTTGAACTATGTTTTTGTGAAATAAGGTTTCAGTGGCTTCGTTTACTTTCAGGCTTGCTTTCCACCTACCTATATTGATAGATGATATAAAAAACCAGAGATGTGGGTACTACCATGTTTATTAAGTTTTTCTTTACTAAAAAGGATGTGATGCGTAGGCCTCGCAGACGCCTACGCATCACATTAGCTATAGATAGGTACTTTATCTTATTCTATAAGTACGGTTGTCTGTAAGAAATCGCTGCCTGCGATAAGACCGCCGATTGTAGGACAGTTCCTTAATTAAATTAGTTTTATTAGTTTTGTAAGCCTATGTAAAGTGTGTCCTCAATAAAGTTTAAGGATCATACAAAATAACGGTGGAACCAGGCCGTTAGGCATGAGACAGATATATCAAAACGAAACTGAAATCCGTTTGCAGTCAGAAATTGTATCGCATCGATATTCCAATATGAGAAAACCGTTTTTAGAAAACGCACGATGATAACGCAAACTGCAAACAATCTTATCCGAACGAAACCAAACCGAACCGACGTGAGTTTAGTTTTGCACCGAAAACGAAAACCAAACACAAACTGCAAACGAACAAAATCTAAATCTACCTAAAGTTTTAGTTTTCTATAGTTTTGATACGCATTCGTGATTTTAGTTTTGTACCGAAAACGAAAACCAAACTCAAACTGCAAACGAACGAAATCTAAATCTACCTAAAGTTTTAGTTTTCTATAGTTTTGATACGCATTCGTGATTTTAGTTTTGCACCGAAAACTAAAAACCGTTTTTTAAAAACGGTTTTTGAAATCGATTTCAAAATCTGAAATCGGTTTTGTATCGGTTTGTGAAAAAATCCAAAAACGCCCATGCCTACAGGCCGTAATTTCTTGACCGCTCATCTAAGCTCTAGTCACGTGGAACTGGCACTTAGAATCAGCTAGTATAAGATGATTCTAAATGATCTTTATGATTTTAATGAATCAAGTTTAATTCATTTTGATTTAAACTTGAATTAAATTTTAAAATAATTAATTTAAATAATTAGGCGACGGGATAGTCATTAAAAATGATTCCACATTCATAAATAGTACCTAAGTATATGTACCACAGAATGCTGGATTCGTACCTTCATTACGAACCTCAATCTAGACTCCAACTGTATTAGTGTAAACCTAGAGCTCCTGAAATAGCGGTGTCCGTTATTTTCAAAACAACATCATAAATGAAATCTAAAAAATCTTCATCTATTACAATTTTTTGGTCTGATTTGACTAGACTAGTCTGTATTAGTACTAGAGTAGTATGTATTAGTACTAGAGTAGTATGTATTAGTCTGGGAAGCATTACGAACATAGTTAGGTATATCTGGTGCAAAGCAGTGATTTTCGCATTAATGTGTTCTGGTTTGATGATAAATACATAGGTAAAATAAATTAAGTTCTGTTAGGTGCAGTTTTTTTGTAACCTCGGATGTTTAAATTGACGAAACTATCCGTAAAATGAAGATTGGGTACGGTTCCTATATTTTGTGAAACTTTAACTTTAGTTCCCCACAATCCAATTCCACCTTTGGACGTCCTAGGTGAAGACTAACGAAGCTAGGACATCGCAATTAACGCTGCCTACTCCACACTTTGTCCCCAAAGTCCCAGCTGACCCGAAAGTTGCGAAATCTCTTCTATTTGACACGAAAACTGTTGATGTAAGCATGCACCTATTACCTAACCTTACAGGGCTGACTATGTAACTAATTACACCCCCGAAGCACAAACCAAAAAAACCATTACTTATAGTATTTATAAAAAAGGGATGCTCACTTTGCTCTTTAGACAAGGATCTACAAGTACTTGTACATCGAAAGAGTCCGCCACGCGGTACGCTTAGGTAAATAGATAATGTCAGAAAATGTATTTTTTCAAATTGATCGAACTTACCGCACGCTATACAAACGTAGGTAGGAACCAGCTCTTGTATTTCTGTGTTTCGGTTTATAAGGACGCTCTCTTAGGCAATGATTCCATATAAGCCGTGATCATCATTTAAAACTCAATAAAAAATATCAGAAATCAAAATAGATAAAAATATTTTGATGGTACGAAAAATACCTTTACCTACCTGTGACCCTACCTTAATCTATTGGTGAATTCCCAAACATTATTTGAATAAACACCATTAGTCAATGTCCACAACGTAGACCGACAAAAATAGAGTTCATTCAAAATACTCATACATCCAAGTATTCTAAGTATTAGAGCATAAGTAGCACGTAAAAAGGGTATCAGCAAAATCGCCGTGTAGTCCCGGAGCTAGAGCGAATGTACACACATCACTCCATAAGTTATTTTTAATGTAGTTCATTAACTATAACTTCATTGATCTATAAAATAATAATTTCAGTTAGTGGCTGATTTGAAGTTACTAAAAAATTTTTAGGACAAGATGTTTGAACAAAAAATATCGGGAAATTATTCCAACGTTGTAAATTTTAAGTTTTTTAAAATAATTTGAATATCTCTAAGGATGCCAAAACATTTAGACAAAAACATATTTCACAACTTTTAAACTAAACACTACTAATATTTATTACTAATATTTTTAGTAGTAGTTCTGTTCTTTAATTTTTTAGAGCTTTTTTTTAATACTTTATCTGCTTCCATGTTTTTCTGTTCTGTTTCACTTTCTCAAGTGTTATTTTAAGTTTTATTCTATTGTATTCTAAAGCTAAATCTTTATGGAGTTTGACGTACGAGTCTTCATCACAGCTCTCGCTCTACTTACCGCTATAAGATGTTTGTGAGGGTAGTTTTGTTAGTAAATAAGATGAGGTGGGTCTCGTCCTTTAGGAAGGTAATGATGCGAAAGTAATGCTTACACGTTTAGGCGTTACCTTATTTATTCATGTATTCTGACCGCGCAGACGACATTTTTTGGTTATAAGTTTGGAAAGTTTTGTTTAATGCATATTTATTAAGCAGTAACATATTTTAAGCCACTTGTGGGTCGTAGTAGATTCGATCCCGTCATAGAACCTTATCATACAAATATTTTGTGTGATGGTAAATATACATGTTTGTTATATGCTTGATGTTTTCATGTATTTCGTGCATATACTCGCATTCAGAAAAAAATACTGTATCAGCGATCTAACCGTAAAGCTTTATTCAGGTTAAGACTAGATGGCGTTGTGTGAAGTGTCCATGGAAATAAATAAAAGTCAAAGTAAACGCGAATTTAATAAAACTATCTAAAAAGACATACTGGAAAATGTTATTACGTGGCTATAAACTGAAATATGGACGCAAGTTTATGAAAATAATTTACGATCACTAGAACAAGGCGAAACGGCGTTTCGCTTTAGTTTTTCAATTACCTCAAGCCTGTGTCACTTAGCATCACGATACACTGCACGACACTGCAACGTAGTTATGTAACCGGCTAGTACATTGACCATAACAACGCATCATGCCTAGACGCAAGCTTGCAGTCTCGCTCCTGCGGCCGGTTGCTTATCTCTACCACCCACGCGTTTGTGCCTTGCGGCTCTTAGTAAGTTTGTTTTAATCATTCGTCTAGTCTAGAGGCTAACCTTTGTCTCAGACGTCTCATTTAATAGTTACATTAAATGAGACGTCTGAGACAAAGGTTAGCCTTGGCAAAGGTTAGCAAAGGTTGCAATTAATAAAAGTTTTCGTGAAATGAAGTTTAGTATTTAAAACATTCTCCACGTTCCCGAAACCTTTACTACGTTCGCGGCAGTCGAGGAAGTATTGACGCGGATACGTCTAGTTTACGTTACGAACACTATCTCTTTATTCGTGACCCCCAAAAACGCAAGCAGTGGTTTGATGAAGGCTTCGGTCCGTGTGTCTGTATCTTAACCTTTTCAACTAATCTAGATGATTTATAACAGCGTTATGGGACACTTTTTACCAATGTTCGGGACGCTGTAGTGCCTGGGACATTAGATGGAGTCGTCCCAACACTTATACCATCCTCTCAGCCTAGTCGTCCTAGTAGCCTTATCTACAGGAAATACAAAGACAAGATCATGCTGACTAACCGCACTTTACTCACGATGCTTTCCTTCAGTGGGATAAGGGCAGGATGAAGAAGAAGAAGCTTTCTTTCATAGTTTATCACTGCACTGGCATTGCGCACATACATTTTTCCGTATAGAAAAATTGGTGTACGACCGGATTTGAACTCACGACGTAGTCTTTATAATACTTGTCGCTACTAAGCATTCTGTGTCCTGGTTATGGTATAATATGGTTATTTTACGACCATACTTACTTTGCTGGGAAATAAGTCGAGATTGCATAGGAGCGGCCGCCGAGCTTAGTCACTTACGGCCGGTTTCTGGAAACCCGAATCACGATTGATCCGAGTTTGACACATAGTAAATAATTATTTGATTTTTTCGTTGATCATCGTTCGAGAAACCGGCCTTTAGAGTAAGAAAAAATATGTATTCTATCAGTAATTTCGTTCCCATAGTATGACAGGCGTCACAGCTCAGCTGGTAGTAGCTCTGCCTTCCATGCTATGTATTTTAAGTAAGTATGCATTTACAAAATGTAAGTATAACAAGTATTCTATGAGCAATATAGTTCTTAGTTGAATATTTATATTAATTTATTTATAGTAGGTACATGCTATACTTATGGGACTAGATGATGATCGTTAGTCCAAAGTAGACCAAGAAAAATACGAGGCAAGAATAATTATTTTAAAAGTGTATCTAAAGATTAAAGATTAATTACATACAAATAAATACAGTTTTAATTAGAAATCAAACTTGGGCTTCTAATAAATATTTGTGTGGCATTTTAGGAAAGACTAACTAAAGTAAAATGTAATTATAATTTATTCAATAAACTCATCTCAGTGTTATGTATCAAGTATTTTTTTAAATATCTTGTTTTTTTTTAATATCTGTTAAGTGGTTATATTTCGCAAATCTATATAAAAAAGATCTATTGTCTAAAGTATAATATAAAAGTTATAGCTAATTTTCAAACTCCATAAAATATTAACAATTCTATTACTCATAACTTTCAAAGTCCTTACAGAAACTCGGTATAAAGGCTGTTGTTCACTATCATAAAAAATCTTAACTTAATTTACTTTTTCATGTATTTTTTTTCTAGCTTGAATGAGTACTCGCTTAATCGCCTACTCGCCTTCATCCTCGTCGCACGAGGGCGTGCGAGTTGTGACACGATGACGTCACAAGGTGGAGTCCGTAGTTAAGTCGCACGGGTTATAGTTATATACCAAACTGCCAGCCATGCCGTCGCAGCATTGTAATGTAAAGTGTTATTAAACTCGTCAGTCTCGATTCTGTAGTGTATTCCCAGCTTTAATCTTACTGCATCGGTCTGGTGTTATTTTTAATTACAATCTGAATAATTAAGGCCGGGGAAGTAATTCGCAGTTTACAATGGCCGCGGAGTTAGAAAACTTTGTAAGTAATAGTTACCGAGTTATGAAATGTAGGCACAAGTTATATTTTATTTTTATAATAATAAAAAACTATGTAGCAATAAAAATTGGATATCAGTCCCGTGTCCTTACGGCGTTAACATTACAGAATGATAGCTTGTCAGAAGATAGTTTACGTCACTTCGAAACAACTTTTTCTAAATAATTAAATCTATAACTATAAACATACGACGTAAATAACGAAATACACTGGCCTGCAAAACTAAGTATCACACTTTTAGAATTGATTTTTTTTCTAAGCTATACAAGTTAGAGATTTCAAATAAAAAATGTTTTATAGCTAATTTTATCAGCTTTCTTTAAAACATACATGAGTTAAATTTTTAACTTAAAAAAATGATAAACAATAAAATCGCCATTTTTATCTTAGTGTCTAAAAACTCGTCTAACATTTTCTGTGTATGTTTTACATGTTATTACATTTTTAATAAGTGGTATTGCCTCCTCGGGCTCTGATTAGAGCTTCAAGCCGGTTTGGCATACTGAACACGAGGTTTCAGAGCCGATTTTGGGGACCCATTCTCTTCTATCAGGGCCTCTTTTAGTGCCCTGAGGGTGGTAGATGGTGGTCTGCGGCTTCTGAATAGCCTTCCTAGCTCGTCCCAGGTGTGCTCAATTGGGTTGAGATCAAAGTATATCTTGTTTACTTAAAAAGATATAGCAATTTAAAAAGTGTGATACTTAGTTTTGCAGGCCAGTGTAGTTTGCGTCATTATACATAGAAGATTCGTCTTCCAAGTTTATTTCGATTCTTTCGTCATACAGAAAAAAATATTTGAAAATGTATTATTAATTGCGTTAAATATTTTGACATAGTACTTACCTATATTCTGACAAAATATCACTAAGCTATTAGAACAAGTGGTTCAGTTTTCAGTGGCGCCATATTTTTTTTAATGATATCTTTTCTATTTCTTCTTCTTATCGTGTTGATGCTATAGTTATATCTATATAACCTTTGACAGGTGTTTTGCCAGATCTACAGCACTAGTGGCTACATTTTGTACATTTAAACTTTAACTTTTCTATTATAATATTTAGAGATAGTTTTAATACCTAAAAGCAGATTTAGACTTATAAATATCTTTATTCGTAGCTCGAAGTTACTACATTGTTGGTTAACGAGTGAACATTACCATATTATGTGGTCCATTAAGTATTTTAATATCATGTCACTCGCGACGCTTTATAAACTTTGTGGGCCGCTGTTGTAAGCACTTTTCTAAGATTTTACCAACATTTTGAAAAAAAAAACCGGCTAATTAATAATCGGATTTGCGTATTAAAAGTTCATCATCATCATTCCCCTGCCCAGTTATCAATTAAGAGTTCCGTGACAAAAAAGTTTTAGTGTGTAACTTAATACTTTAAACTATCTTCGTAATTCTAAAGCTTGGGAAACTAGACTTTAGTTTATGAGTGTTAAATACTGTTTCGGCGCCTACGCGTTTCTACTGAGCAGCAACAACAGTGCAACATTGCGCGCCGAAACCAATAAGCTACTTTGAAATATAAACGTCATTGCCTTCAGATTTCTTGTGCAGTGCACACCTAAATTGTACATAATTTATATTTAACGAAATAAACCATTTGTACTACAAAAAGTATTCATAATTGCACCCTACCGAAGATTCCGTGAAGAATCAACATATACTGACAAAGACGAAATAGAGAGACGATTAGAAGAAAGAGAGAGAAATTTGACATACAACAGTTAGGTACAACACATTCAAAATAGTAACAAACATACATAAAAACAAATCAAAATCAAAAAAATATAAATTAATGCACAAAATGTCTTTTTCTTTTTTTTTCATCAAAAATAACGTCAGTGATTAAACGGTGCCGCTGTATTAAGAATCTGTCTGGAGAAGGTAAAATCCAAGTTGTTACTGACGTTGGACTGAGTTTTATTACTTGGAGTACTAGGCTATGAAATAAAAATTATAATTGTGTAGTAAAACTGATAATTTTATACCTAAATAATATAAAAAACCGGCAATGTGCGAGTCGGACTCGTGCATGAAGGGTTCGATACCATATCTACCCTACTTTTTATTATTTCTTGTTATAGTGAAACAGAAATGAATCATCTGTGAAAATTTAAAAAAAAAACACTCAGGGTTGCCACATAGTACCTACATTAAAAAAAGGCTTTTACATGCCTACATTTAACATCGTATTACTCAGAATTCTGAAGGCCCACAAAAATGGCTGTTGTTGCGTTTGATTATTAAGGTGACGGGTATAGCCAAATGCGTGTTTTTGGGGAAACCGAAAACTGTTTTCAGAAAAAGTGATAGCATGTGGAGTTGTGAAACTTATTATTTCCTATAACACATATATTGAACTAGTGTATTGTTACTCAAAATTTGTGCTCTTGGATATAGTTTACTTTTAAATGTAAGTTTAGTACCAACACCTTTTGCAAAAGTGTGGTTTAAGATCCCATTTTTTATGGGTTTGGCAGATTTGTTTGGTACCAAACTCAGCACAGCTATTCTTATGGTTCGTATCTTGTGACTCTAAAGAAAACATTTCTACATTAAGGTGTTTAAAGAAGAAGAAGAGTAGCGCCTTAGGAATTATAAGTGTTTGATTGCTGTGTGCTCGCAAATATACATAAGGCACTGCTTTAGAGTTTGACTATCCGAACTGTGCGCGGCTCATTATGTGTTTTGCGCCGTTGTCAGCATTTTTGTTGAAATTGAAATTGTGACGTTGCCACGCTGACTGTCTAGAGTTTAACCACCACGGCAAAAACTATGCCGTGTTACAAGTTTAACGTGTGTATAGATATAATAAATAAATAATAAACTTGGAAGTTATTGACATTTTTATTTATTATGAAAAATTTCACCCTACCCGTCGCCTTAAAGGAGCTTTTTTTAGATAAGATGAGATTATTTTTTAACCCAAAAAAAAACACTTTCTTAGTAATGGTAGCTATAAAAAAAAAGTGCCACAAAAAAAACTTAAGAACGTTATGATTAAAGATGTTAGTGAATTGCCCATTCTCCTTTCCTCCTGATCGCAAGCTGTTAAAAATACTTTTATTTATCTAATAGACTTTATTAATGATGATGAAACGGTTCAATTTACCTTGCTATGTATTTACGCTTAGTCTAAAGAAGCGCGTAGGCTATAAATTACTCCTCCCTTCATTGCTTATACAGGGTGTACCATAGCAAGTACTATAACATGACTTATCAAATCTAACAAGCTAAGCAAATATATAAATGAAATGAAATGAAATTTTATTGGTGAACTTAACAGTAGTTACAACTTTTAACGAACACTGGAAACTACTATAGTGTAAACTGTGTTGCAGTTTCCAGTACCCAACCTTTGACAAAGAGGAGACAGGCGTTCACAACGTGTTTAGTACCTGTGAGGTACTAAACTTACAAAACTAATGAAAACAAACTTAGACTTAAAAAATAACAAGTTAAATCAAACTTCAGAAAAACAGACATGTAAAATTGTAGTAACTAAATATATGTGTATGTGTGAGAGGGTGTGTGTGTGAGTGTAAGAAGTGAGAGGGTGTGTGTGTGTGAGTGTAAGAAGTGAGAGGGTGTGTGTGTGAGTGTTGGAAGTGAGAGGGTGTGTTTGTGTGTGTATGTTGTGAGTGTAATATAGATGTGGTCTTAGTGTTGTTCAAGCGAGAGTGTGGGAAATTTTGTGAGTGTGTTTATTAAATATGGTGTCGATAATTACTTTTTAATTTTGATAATTTCTTCACATTCCTCGTAGTTAAGATTGAACAGGTATTTCCTAACAATATTTTTACATTTATTATAGGGTTGCGCATGAATATTTAGAGTTGTGTTAATCCTGTTATAGACATTGGGGCTTAAGAAAATGAAGTGTCGAAAAGCAAGTACCGTTCGACATGGTCTATTAGTAAAGAGACTCTTGGTTCTACGACTCGTAGATGGGATAGGGAATGCACTTGCGTGGGTGCGATGCACACGTAAAATGATATTTAGAATGAATAATTTGCGCACAGATAACATACCACTTAAGTTATAGAGAGCGACTGTAGGGAACAATATAGGTTTGTGATGTACAATTTTTAAGAGGGCACGTTGCGCTCTTTCGACGCGAATTAAAGTGGTTTTTGGAGCGCCCCCCCATACTGCAATACAGTAGGACAAGACTGACTGAGCAAGCGCGAAGTATACAGTTCGGAGAGTGGCGTAATCTGAGCTTGGTCTCAGTTTTTTAAAAATATATATAAGTTTGCGGAGTTTGTTTGAAGTTACGGATGTTTGGGGCTTCCAGCTTAGGGTTTTATCTATTGACACACCTAAGTATTTGATATTTTCTGAGCGAACCAAGAGAGTGCAATTACAGGGGACAAGTGGAGAGTGAAAATTACAAGTATGCGATTTGATGTTAAATTCTAGGGGTGGTTGAGACGAAGTAGTGGGCGAAAAAGTTATGTAGGTGGTTTTTTTTAAATTTAAGGTCAGGAGATTACTTGAGAGCCAATGCGATACCTTTTGCATGGCGTTCTCAGCATGGATTCCAGCATCATTCCAGGTTTTTCCAGTGATCAAAAGAGCTGTGTCGTCAGCATACGCGTACAAATTGGTATTAGTGAGTGATAGGTTACAGAGATCATTGACATATAAGAGGAACAGGGTAGGTCCTAGAACACTACCCTGCGGTACGCCATATGTCAGGCATTCCTGAGTGCTGACGACGCCGTCGATGACAACACATTGGGATCTATTCGTTAGGTAGCTAGAAAAAATGTCAAGAACCGAGCCTCTTATTCCAATCGCTTCGAGTTTATTCAAAAGCAAGGGTACAGAAACAGTGTCGAAGGCCTTTGACAGGTCAAGGAAAATACCTATTGTTTTAATTTTTTGATCGATATTTTTGGCCACATTGTCAGTAAGAGCAAGCACAGCATCTTCTGTAGATCTACCTTTTCGAAATCCGTACTGACAATCTGATATAATTTTGTAATGATCCAAATAGTTGACGAGCCTGTAGTTTAAGCATTTTTCAAAAATTTTGGACAGTGCTGACAAAACTGAAATTGGCCTATAATTATCGACACTGTCTCTGTTCCCAGATTTATAGATGGGATGTACGAGCGCTTTTTTAAATACAAGTGGAACGACACTATGAGCAAAACATAGGTTGATCACGTGTGCAATTACTGGCGCTAAAGTGTTTTTAGCAGCTTTAATGATGGAGCATGGAATGCCGTCCCAGCCAACAGCGGAGTTAGACTTGAGGCCTGTTATGATTTTTAATACTTCATCGCTATCCACGTCCAATAGGCCCATCGAGTTACAGACACTACTACATGCGGTAGTAATAGGGTCATCGAGTACACAAGTTTGTTCTCTAGACAATTTAGAAGCAAGATTTGTCCCGATGTTTGCAAAATAATTATTAACTAAGTTAACTGAGTTTAGAGGATTATCTGACAGTCTCAAAAGTTCAAGAGGTTTATACTTTTTCTTTTTAGTGCTAGTAATTTTTTTGATGACTTCCCATGTAGCCTTTGTATTACTTCCGGCTTTCTCAAATTCTTTTCTTTCATATTCACGCTTCAGTTTTTTTAATAAATTATTGCAATAATTCCTGTATCTTTTATATGTTGTAGCTTTTGTAGAATTTTCAGGGTCTTTTTTATGGTTTCTGTGAAGTCTGTCTCTATTTCTTATGCATTTGAGAAGTCCGGAAGTAATCCAAGGCTTAATTACTCTTTTATTTGACGGAATATTAATAACCGTTGTGTGCTTTTTGATTATAGATGAAATTGTTTTAACCAGGGCTGATGCAGCTTGTTCTGGGTCATTGGAAATAAAAATTTGGGAGAAATCAAGATCATCGATCTCGTTGATAACGGAATTCTCGTTAATCTTAGAGCGTCGTTTTGATTGTGTGTTTTTCACATTATGGAGGTCACAGGACAAAATCACAGGAAAATGGTCGGTAATAGTTGAATTTAAAACGAGTGTGGTGGCATTTCTGTCTGTTTTTAACATGGCGTGATCAAGGCAACTTTCGTTACGAGTATTTATGAGATGAGCTGGGAGCAGACCTTGAAATGCTAGAGCGTTTAGGTAGTCCTCAGAGTTAGGATCAGAGTTGTCTGGGCCAATGTTAACATTTATGTCACCAATAAGGGCAACGGTTTTGAAAGCTCGGAGGGATTCTAAGTAATTAGCCAAGCTGTTAGTAAATAAGCTACAATTTTTAAAAGATGGAGGGCGATAAATGGCTAAAACGGCAATATTACTTTTGGGGATTATAATTGTGAGACAGTTTGCCTCGATAACGCTCGTCTCTTCTACGGTATGTGTTAGATTGTGGCGCACGTATACCACTATGCCGTCATTTTGGTTGGTACAAGTAGATTTATATGATACGTAGCCGTCCAGAAGAGGGATATCGGGGGCTTTACTGAGCCAGCATTCAGACAGAACAATGATATCACAGGAGATAGTTATTCTGTGTAACAAAACCTCGAGCTCATTGAAGTTTTTGTTTATGCTACGAATATTGATGTGAAAAATCTTTAAGGATGTGTTCTTTATGTAGTTTATACAGTGTTCCGGGTCACATGTTTGTGACTCAGAGACCGAGAAGTCTTGAATTTCATTATTTATAAGGTTTAAATCATCCATAGTGTAGTTTTAGGAGAAAACATATGAACATAGTATTCCATTCTATTTTAGGAGTTGAATGTTTAATGTAGGTTATGTGAGAGTGGGTGTGTAAATATACAGTGTGTATGTTGGTGTGTAAGGGTGTGTGGTTGAAAATGTATACATGTTTTACGGCAATTTTACAATCAATTAAGTTGAGATACAACAAAAATAAAAGAAATATTATACTAATTATTAGATAGTAAAGAACTTCTAACTTAACTCCTAATGAATAGCTCAGTGTTTCGGAATACACTGGCAGGGTTAGTCTACTGGTCGGCGAGGTTAGTCATGCGACCGGGACCGCGAGGCTTTTGAGGTCAGCCTCGTGGCCCACCCGGATCAGTGGGGCTCCTTCTTTCTTACGGAGGTAAATCTTTCCGTTTTTAATCCAGCAAAAACTGTAGTTATGGGTTTTCTTAAAGTCCCGGGCTAGAAAAAACACTCTCTTCATATACGCCGACAAGTTTTCCGATATAAATATCGGCTTGGCCGGTCCACTAATTTTGAGGTGCTCTGTAGTTAGTTGTCTTTTTTCACGGTTATGTTTCCTGTATTGGTGAAGAACCCTCTCCTTCTGGAGCGTACTAACGAAGTCTACAATTATAGTCTTATTTGCAGCGTCTTTAGCGGTAGAAATCCGATAGACATCCTTAATGTCCGACTGCTCTATTGGCATGTTTAAAGCTCTAGTGGTACTGAGAACAGTTTTTAGGAGACTTTCTTTGGGCTCCGAGGGGGTGCACGGGATATTTCTGATCTCTAGGCAGGATGATCGTGCATGACATTCATATGTTTCGAGTCTACTTTCCAATGTTTTTATGTAGCTACGATCCGAATCACGATCTTGTTCCAATTTGTGTATTTGCTCGACAGCTGAATTATACTTCTGACTAGTAAATTCGAATGCGGATTTTAAGTCTTCCATAGTGGCACAGAGGGCCTCAAACCTTTTGTTTTGTTCATCTTTAAAGTTGGAAAACAAAGCGCGCATTTCTGACGTGAAGGATTGTATAGTCCAGTCAAAATAGACATTCCAGCTTGCATTAATTCCCAACAAGCTGGATTTTTGTACAGGCCTTACATACGTCATTACAAATGATATGTCAAAAGTCCCCATCGATCCCGCTTGTGCGTTGTTTTTTATTCCAGGTTAAAAGTCATAAATTTGCGTTTTTTACGTATATCTCTGAAACAACGAAAGCTATCGAAAAATGGTTCAGGCAAAGTTTGTAGATCGTAAAATTGTCTACAAAAATACTTCGACACTTTTCTTCTACAAAGCATCGCTTTTGAGATATAGTGACTTTAGACCGCAGGAAAATCGTCGAAGATGCTGCGTTTTTTTCATTTCAGCCGTTTTATCTGCTTCATTGCCACAGAACAAACAGTATTTCTTGAAATTTACTGAAAGGGGTGATGGGTTCGATGGGTTAGTCCTCCTCCGAGGTAATGAATCATCTTTTTGTTTCAAGAAATACTGTTCGTTCTATGGCAATGAATTAGATAAAACGGCTGAAATGAAAAAAACGCAGAATTTTAGTAGATTTTCTTGCGGTTTAAAATCACTTTATCTCAAAAGCGATGCTTTGTAGAAGAAAAGTGTTGAAATATTTTTGTAGACAATTTTACGATCTACAAACTTTGTCGGAACCATTTTTTATTTTTCGATAGCTCTCGTTGTTTCAGAGATATACGTGAAAAACGCAAATACCCAGGTTAAAGTCATAAATTTGCGTTTAAAAGTCATAAACGAGAGCTATCGAAAAATGATTCCGACAAAGTTTGTAGATCGTAAAATTGTCTACAAAAATATCTCAACACTTTTCTTCTACAAAGCATCGCTTTTGAGATAAAGTGATTTTAAACCGCAGGAAAATCTACTAAAATTCTGCGTTTTTTTCATTTCAGCCGTTTTATCTGCTTCATTGCCACAGAACAAACAGTATTTCTTGAGACAAAAAGACGATTCATTACCTCGGAGGAGGACTAACCCATCGAACCCATGACCCCTTTCAGTAAATTTCAAAAAATACTGTTTATTCTGTGGCAATAAAGCAGATAAAACGGTTGAAATGAAAAAAACGCAGCATCTTCGACGATTTTCCTGCGGTCTAAAGTCACTATATCTCGAAAGCGATGCTTTGTAGAAGAAAAGTGTTGAGGTATTTTTGTAGACAATTTTACGATGTACAAACTTTGCCTGAACCACTTTTCGATAGCTCTCGTATTTTCAGAGATATATGCAAAAAACGCAAATTTATGACCTTTGACCTCGAATAAAAAACAACGCACAAGCGGGATCGATGGGGACTTTTGACATATCCTTTATAATGACGTATTCAAGGCCTGCACAAAAATCCAGCTTGTTGGGAATTAATGCAAACTGAAGTCATAATTTTAGTCTATTTTGACTGGACTATGTAGCTGTGAGTCAGGCTCGTCATTCAGCTTGCGCTTAGATCGCCGACGTAACTCTGACACAACAGATTCCGATTTTGCAGTGACTTTACTTAGGTCCGGTTCCGAGCTACAATGCGGAATGGGATCCGCCGGCGAAGATTGTGGAGGTGGAGTTCGATTCAACGGCATTTTGCGCTTGAAATCTTGAAATACCAGGGCCGCAGAATAAGTCAGCAAGTGCAGAGTTGTACGCAGAGGTCTTGATTATGTGGTAACTGCGTCCCGTATAACGGCTACGCCCAGCGTAAGCGGACCCAACGCACACAAAGGTTATGAGTGAGGAGAGTTACAATGCATGCAATGTTCGCTGCACTGTTTGCTCGTGTGAGCAGCAACACACACTTTGATATGTCCGAAAGTGAAAGTGGTTTAGATCGGGGGGCCGGCCGGCGTTTACGATGACAGTGTGCGAGTGCAGGCTAGTTTACGGGCGCGCTGCGTCTGTGTGGGTTTGTATCCGCGACCACGGGGGATGTGTGTGTGTTACACTCACGTCGCAGTGCAGCTCACGAAGTATGTGTGCGTTGTTTGTGCGCTCGCGGCGTTACACGGCAGATTGAGTTTGACGGAGACCTCTTGTTGTTTTATGCGCTCCCATTTTTTGAACTTAATTAATTACTTCAAAACTTTTATATTTTCTAAATTTAAATAAATACGGAGGTTCACTATACGTCTGATCTTCTCAGGGGTCCGAAGGGAAGGGGAAAAATGAAATAATTAGCTATTTGAAAATCGTCAAAGCTCAATTGGTGGTAGTTCTTCCACAGCATGCAAAGTTGTGGGTTCGATTGCCATCCAGGGCAAATGTTTGTTTGATGAATATAAATATTTGTTCTGTGTTTTGGTGTTACTACGTATTCTATGGATGTATTAAATTAAAACATATATTACCTACAAGCTTTGCTTCTTTTGGGACTAGAGTGTGATGTGTCCGTGAATATTTATTTAATTGAATTCGTGTAATTGTTTCTGCCGTTGAAATTAAATAAATAAATGTAAGTAAACAAAAGTTTTATCGGTAATTGTATATATAAAAAAACTTATTTGTTTTGAACCACCTTGTACATCGTTTTATCTATAGATTTTTCGCATTAATTACAAGGTGATTTTCAGAACCATTATTCGAGTATCGTTTAACTTTTGGCGAAATCTTATTAGTTCTAAAAGTCAAAGAAAGTCTTATATTAAAATTTAATCTGAAATATGCTTATTTGTAACTAAACAAAAATATATTATGTAAGTATAAATAAAGTTGTCTGATGCTTAGATAGCTTCATTTTAAAATAAAATAAATATTCATGGACATTTCACACAACGCTATCTTGTTCCAAACTAAATTAATAAAGAACAAACAGAATACCTATGTATTTTTTTTTATAAAAACATGGTATACATATTACCTAACAGGCAAAGAAAATGTATATACTTCTCCAACATGACTCATTTATTTATCATTTTTAAATAAATAAATAATGCTGGACAATCCACACAACATCATCTACCCCCAAGCTAAGCAGAGCTTGTGTTAATGATACCAGAACACCCGGAATAAATATATGCAGATCGTACAAACATTTATCCCAAGGCGGGAATCGAAGCCGCAACCTCCGCGTCGCAGGCGGATCTTCGCCTGCCGCGCCACCTCGTGAAAATTGTTTAAACCAAGCTCAATCATTTCTAAAATAGGTTAATAACTCAAAATGCGGTTCATGCGATCAAATGTAAAAGCCCTAGGGGGATATGGTGATACGGGTAAGGGGGGAATGCTTAATTAAACAGCATAATACTATCATTGCATGAACGTGCCGGTATGTGGATGATTTCACATACATTATGCTGACTGACCGAATACATCGTACATTATATAAACGCGTATGTTATTATTGGATTGTATGTTACTCTTTCCCGCAAAAACTACTGAATGGATATTAATGAAACTTGAGAATAATGTAGTTTATATATACATCAGAATAACACAGGCTATAGTTTATAAAGATATTGTGTGTACCTATCGTCTAAATCTAAAGTATGCATAACGATAGCAAGACGGCGACTTTGCAGTCACTATTCAAAATTATATACAAGTGATAACTGATTACTTATTGTAAAGTTTCATTAAAATCTATTAAATGGTTTTTATGTGAATGATAACAAACATACATCCACACATACATACAAACTTTCCCGTTGATAACTATTAAGTAGGATTTTGCACACCTAACATCAAAAAACATTAGTAGGTATTTAGTTAAATCTAATAATTTAACATAACTTGGCTTTTTGGCTTGATGACGATGTAGAGACAAATGTTCGTTATAAAATAATTTAACTTCGACTCTACCGTTCCTCGAATTTGCGTGAACTTTAACCCTTAAAATATAAATTTAAAATTACTCATTCCCTAGTACGAGTATTCAAAACTATGATAACATGTTTCAACACTGCTCATGAATTTTATGAAAATTGAAAACGTGCTTATAAACTTCCGTTTTCAGAGTAAACTCAAAAACCCTGAGGCAATTTCTAGAATAAACAACTCACTACTTGAAAATCACAAATTGGACTTCAAAACGATTGGTAAAGTTTGGTGACACATATTTGCCAAGAACCTCAAAGTTTGTTTAAAAAAAATCGCGCTAACGCTGCCTAAAAATGGCGGAGAATAATTTCTTACCAATGAAATACATTTTCCTAAAAGAGTAAAGAATTATGAGACGGACATACGCTACACCTGTCGTTAGAAAGAGACACAAGGTAGATGTGAAGTTCACTAAAGTTCACTAAAAGTTACCTTATGGGGCGTCTAAACGGGCAATGTTTTACGGCAATTTGTGGCTGCAATACTGTGGCCGGCAACATTGCTACCAATACCAGCCACACTATGCAATATTTTATGGATGGCCCGGCATTATAGCCACATATTTTTTGATATGTCAAAATGTTTTTATGTGTAGCCAGCGTGTGGCCGAACGATCGCCTCGCAATCGAAAATACTGCCAAATCCACATTCGTGTCCTTTTTTTTCGTTTTTCTGCCAAAACAATGTAAGCGGCTGCGATGAGCGTCATTTCGTCGGCCATTTTTGCTGGATTGTGTGGCTTAAAGGGTTCTGAATCAAAGGCCACACTATTGCAGCCATATTGCAACATGTTGCCTGCAATTGATTGCTCAGCCATAAAAAATTTTTATTGATGGCTGGGCAATGTTTGTCAATAATTGCAGCCACAAATTGCCGTAAAATATAGCCCGTTTAGACGCCCCATAAAAGAAATCAAAAAATGTTTAAAGTTATTTTGCTATAGATCGCTTGTCGGTTTATTGATCCATCTACATTCAAGACAACTCTGTAGGGCTGGGCCTGACTTGTACAGCAACATGCATCGCAGCACAAGTTTTCTCATCGCTCCAAGGGTATTTTGCATTCATACTGTATTTAGAATAATGGCGGCCGAAGGGGCGCAATTGTTATTATGAGAACTAGCGCTCGATGCGCAACTGCTGAGTTATAAACTGTTTTCATTGACTCACGATAATATAGAACGCTTAGTACTTGAAAATAAATTATCACAAATAATGTAGCTACCTAATCAAAATAATCATGGTTAAGGACGGACGCTGCAACGTTATCTGTCGAGTTGTCGTTTGACACACAGTTTGAATCGACTACGTTACGTTTAGTTGTCTCGTTACCGGGTGCGGTACGAATCTCTGTATGGGAAACTGGACGCGTCAACAAATAATCGTCTCGTTCGGGACACAGCTATGGAAACAAGCAGAATATCGTAGTATTTAGATAGGTTTATAACCAGCATCCGTGTTTGGGTTCCGTTGCGCGGTCACCACCAATTCATTGCGTTTCCCGCCATTGAATAATTTAATGCGCTGGCTACTATAAATCTATCCGTATTTTGAAACTGACGGTGAATTAAACATTAATAGTAGGGTATTTTGACAAAGGGAAATTCTTGAATAGACTCTCTTTGTTGTACAAGTAGATATTCGGAATACTGTAGTTGCTATAAGACTTTGAAGACTTGATTTCTACTACTATACTTATGTAGGTAAGTACTTTGTTTTTTTATTATGATACTTTATAGCCTACATTTTTTTTTGGTGATTTTAATGTTAATACGATATCTCAAAAACTTGATTTTTAACTTCCGACACAGTCAAAAGCGGCTTGACTCAAGCATTATTTTTACGCACAATGTCAAATCGTTCCGTCAAGCTTGCATCTACGAATCGAGCTCAAAAGAATATCTCGAAATATCGAGAGCATAGTTTATTCTAAAGAAAAACTAACACAGCATTTTTATTTTAATTTCTTTGGGCTTGACGGCTGCTCAAGCATGTCTTTAAATTATTTTTAAATAAGAAAATATTATTTATCTTCATATATTTTACTTCTACTACTTTAAATGCGAATCAAATGAGGTTTACGAAAAGAGTATCGTTAAATAAGGTTATTCATAACCTTTCAACTGAAACCTACTTTTACTCAGTTACCTGCAATAAACAGGGATCTCTAAATTAACTCCCAACTTTCCCCAAGTAGCCTTCATCAAAAAAGTAACTTATTACGTCTTATACACAGCTCAACACAAACAGCTGGGTTACAAGATATCGTAGGTTACTTTGCTTAGTTTGGGACTTGATGACATTGTGTATAAATAACTTTATATTATGTCTTATTTGCACAAGTGACAAGGTAACTGTCAACGTTAATCTTCTTGTCGCCTCTTTGTCAATGTCATCTATACGTTTGCGCGGGAACACGGTCAGATACAGAGTCTCAAGACAGGACACACACGTACCGATAGATACAGGATTTTTCTACTATTAGTATGTGTGATCACTAAAAATAAAGTATATCCAGTAGATATATTACCATGTCTTATGTGTACAAGTAGCAAGATAACTGTCAACGTCAGGTTTCCGACCTGTCAATGTCATCTATAGGCGCGGGGACACGATGGGGTCAGATAAAGAGTTTCAAGAGATGGGAGACAACAGACGTACCGATGGAGGAGACGTACAGACAGGATTTTGCTACTATTAATGTGTGTTCACTAAAAATAGTGTAATATAAATGAGTCAGTGGTCCTGTATTAGCTTAAATGAGGGTCGAAAACTGCTTAAAATACGTCGAGAGCCGTCGGTTTGAAAGTACAAAACAAGCATAAATTTAAAGAGTAACGCCGGTCTAAGATTTTAATTTAACTTGAACCATTTTTCTTAATTTGTTAGTAAGTTCAAGTTTCCATCGTCCTTGTTACACTGATGTATTATGTTTTTAAACTGTCTGTTGTTATAATGAACTTTGTGACAAAAATTTTATCAAGGTACTTACTGATATCCCTATCTCGTATTTTATGGCTATACGACGCTATTGCCTTGATCACACGTACCGAGTAAACCGGCGAGACAGTGACGTATTTGAGATACACTGCGCGTCGACATCAGTTTTACTGTTGAACGTTGCAGCGTTAGCGCGCAGTGTATCTCAAATGCGTCACTGTCTCGCCGGTTTACTCGGTACGTGTGATCAAGGCATATATAGATACCTACTTCTAAGATCAAGCAGAGTTCAATATAGTTTGATTGTGGTGTGACGACCGATGTGGCGCGACGGGCGAAGGTCCGCCTGCGACGCGGAGGTTGCGGGCTCGATTCCCGCCTTGGGATAAATGTTTGTACGATCTGCAAATATTTATTCCGGGTGTTCTGGGTATTTTATATGTATAATAAAAAATATCTATCTATTTAATGTATTGTATTAAGTATGTCAGTATTCTAGTACCCATAATACAAGCTCTGCTTAGCTTGGGGCTAGATGATGTTGTGTAGATTGTTCAGCATTACATTACATTATTATTTTATTATCTCTATCTCAAAATTTAAGGCTATACGAGGTTATGTAGATACCTACACCTAAGATCAAGCAGAGTTCAAAATAGTTTGACTGTGGTGTTAATCTTCACGGATTTATTGAAGTGCAGGAAACCTTCTCATGGAACCACCATATCCTGTTTCTAAGATACGGTAGCGCTTTGGCTAAGACTAACTCAAACTAACTACTACTACATACTAGACGTGTGGCACTCGAGGACTGCTGCGGTAAAGCATTTTTTGCTGGATTACGCATGCGCAGTGTTAGGTTATATCGTTACGGAATTTCTGGATTCGGTCTCCATGCTCAAGGCCCGCGATAAAAGCTAAGCAAAAGCTTAAAAATGGTTCTTAGTTGAAATTGAACCCAACTATCTCACAATTATGTGTAGATAGATAGAAGATAGAAAATACTTTATTGCACACCACAACTTAAATTTAAACATAATAGGAACTTAACAACTAAACTATGATACACAATGGGCTGCCTTATCGCTAAAAAGCTATCTCTACCAGACAACCATCAACGGAGAGGAATAAAATGGAATTAAATGTGTAAAAAATGTGTAATTAAAGTAAGCTCAAAGTCCATTGTAGGATATAGTTCTAATTTGTTATTAGAGTCTAGCAGCTAGACTCTAGCTCATTAACAGATTTTATTATCTAAACACCCTGTGAGGGTAGTTCTTGGAATAAACAGTACTCAAGAGGACGTTGCACACGCAGCGGTGGTGATCATATTCATATAGAAAGAGCGGGTTCGAATCCGCAATATGACATCGATCGGTCCGTTGCTTAAGGTCTCTCCCAAGTGCACCTATGCGTCGTCGACTCATCTTATTCAATGTTTGTTCTAATGGTTGATCAGACTAAGTACTGTTATTTCAGCTTATGTACCTATCTTATCTATATCAAAGATTATGGTCCTTAGTCTAAGTTCTATATCCCTAAACATCCCTTTACTTACCTTTTAAGCCACAATATTATAGTATGTTAAAATATACTGTAACTTCTAAAACTATGTATTAAGAAGGTGCAAATAAAAATACATCATTTATTATTATTATTTATTTACATAATTTGATTCTTGAAAGTGATCAAAACAAAATGTTCAACGCGAAATTCGTTTCAGTCCATACAAAAGCGTCTCATTTTCGGGAATACAAATCAAATATAATTTAGATTACGGGTTCAAAGATTTTATAACAGTATAACAAAAGATAAGAAAATTAATTTATTTATTCAATTATTCAATTAATACGGTTTACACCAATTACATTAATTGCAGTTAGGTTCTAAAAAAATAATTATATTCGAACACATAGTCAAAAACACAAGTAATAAAATTATAAATAGGATTAGATACAATAAAATTATTTTACAATATTATACAATAAAATATAAAATTACATAACACACACATCAGTTCGCTGACAGAAACGCAGACTCTCGCATAAAACCTTTTTCCATCCATCAGCAAACAAATCACATTAATGGTATTGAATCCCTATGTTCGTTGCAAAGCTTTATAATTTAAGACATAGACAGGTTTTTATTTGCATAAAAGTAACAAACAAAGTTCACTTACAAAACAAAACTAACAAAACTAACAATATGTAATATTTGAAACTATCACGGTTTTGAACATAATTTTTTATTAACGGGATATTTACCATGATTTATCTGTTTGATTATTGTATCGATATATAACAGATATATTTGTTCTCTCACAAATCATAATTTATGAGTTTGATTATAAAATAAAATAATGCGATCCATTTGTAAGAAAACAATGACGAAAAAGCGAGTTAAAATATTGAGCGTCAAGATGACTGAAAGTCTCGGATTTTGGGTTTTAAGTATTGACTTAGGTATCTACGTAGGTATAATAATTTTTTATGTTAATCATGATTATTCTGTTGGTAATTTGTATTCAGTATTTTTTTTATTATCATCATTATGTACGCAGGTCTTAATAGTACATAATGTACCCAAGTTTGGGTGTAGCAATAATAATAATTATAATTGGAGAAACCTCTTCATGGCGCAACCCTATCCTGTTTCTAAGATACGATAGCGCTTTGGCTATAAGACAAAATAATTCTTAAAAAAAATGGTTCTTAGTTGAAATTGGACCACTTGCAGAACTGATACGAAAAGCAGCTTTCAAATCGCTTCTGCTTACCACCATCGCCGAAGCTCTGCCCAGTGGCAGTGCAGCCAACACCAGTGCCAGTTAGCGCTCGGTACAAGTTTCGTCTGACGACTTCCTCCACACTCTTGCATATTTAAATCGCCTGACTCCAAATTGAGGCTAACAGCGACGCTGTAGGAATTGACAATTGAA
The DNA here is from genome assembly GCA_932527185.1 of Ecliptopera silaceata. Taxonomy (NCBI): domain Eukaryota; kingdom Metazoa; phylum Arthropoda; class Insecta; order Lepidoptera; family Geometridae; genus Ecliptopera; species Ecliptopera silaceata. Next base: position 3,735,055 of record OW052210.1, read on the forward strand.
TTTTATATGCACTCGCGTGCGAGTTTGTAAACGACGCCAAGACGATAGTTATCTAGGAGAAATGGAAAATGATTTGGGTTTTAAAACCAATAGTAAAAGAACAGTAATTTTGCATCTGATTGACCCTGATTTAATCTAGATAAATCCTTCATTATTGTACAGAGCAACATATGTTAAGGCGAGCTTAATCCTAAAAACTATTTTATTCCAGCAAACCTTTGAGGTTATAAGAAGTTAACTTTTTGCCCTGAACTTAGAAAAAAAAATATTTGAATCAAGAAGGAAAATCCGGTGGCATATGTCACTAAAAGTATGTAGGTACTTATAATAGTTAAATAGATTTCATTCAGTCCTAGAAAAAGGAATTATCGCTCTAATGTCGCGTATATTGAAGAAATAATTCCTTTTTCTAAGACTAGGGACTTACTTTTCTACCTAGATTATTTTTAATATGTAGTACGCTAGCCCACCTATACCATAATTTCAGCCTAGTCGACTTTGCTCACAGGAAAATCAAGGTCAATACGTGTGTTGCCAACTAAGTTGAAAGTTTTCTCACTATATTTCTTTAACCGTCTATGAGCACTAAACACAGAAAATAAAATGACCGTAAGTTTAATTAAAATAATGGAGGGTGCCACGAAGGCGGGGAAGGTTCCCCTTTTATACAAAAACCACTAAAACATACAGTTTTAATCAAAACATGAAAAACGTTAAGTCAACAATCTACTTGCAAATAATCAAGTATGCCGCAGATAAAAACAATCGGGAACTTTAAAAGATTAAATTGTGAACATAATTCGTTTCCAGACAGCTGAGATAGAATGGAACGAGTTGCTGCCACAGCCTCTCAAACTACCAGCTAAATCATTTAGAACTTAATATGTAGTTATATTGGAAAAACACCGCGTTCTGTGTATGTCGAATGAAGCCATAAGATCCAAAACGAGGATATCCAACAAAAAACCAAGGTTGTCGACGTTACTTAAAAAATAGCAACCTGAAGTGGCTGTGGGCCGGCCATGTTTGCTGAAGAACTGGCAATCGTTGGAGCAAACGGATACTGTAACGGAGCCCGCGTTTAGGCAAGCGTACGCCTAGCGAGATGGAGCGAGGCGGAAGAAGGCGGAACGGCTCCCAAGCCGCCCCACTGAACTGCCGCTGAGTCTATTCTCATCCAGTGTTTGCCAGCTACACTCCGCAGATCGTCGCTCCATCTCGCCGGAGGGCGTCCTACACTATGCTTGCCTAAACTCGGTCTCCACTCCAGTAACTGTTTGCTCCAACGGTTGTCGGTTCTTCGGCAAACATGGCCGGCCCACTGCCACTTCAGCTTGCTAATTTTTTAAGATAAGAAATAATCAAGCCATTTTGTTTGCAGCTATTCTAGAACACAGGAAAACTCATTTCGGAGTCCTTTGATCATTTTTAACAAATAAAAGGGAAGAGTTTCAATGGACCCGGCTCCGTTGCACCTTGTGTGTACAATGCGTTCAGTGCAAGATAGAATTAAGTTTGCGGGACTCTTTGTGGGACTTAGTTTAGCGTTTGAACGAATCGCTTTGTTCGTTTATCTAGGATTTTATCCTGCTCAGCTGCGGACTCAACGCTTTATTTACAGATATAAGTTTTATTTATATGTTATTCACTAACATCAATATGTGTTACCACTTTATTTGCATATTTATTCACAAACAAACTTACAACAATTACAGTATTTTCAAAATGTACATAGGCATATAAAATACAGTAACAATAATAAGTAAGCGTATCAGCATTGCTATTCAGCGCGGCAATGCAGCCAGCATCTTGGGTAACGCTTCCGATTGGTTCTGATTTGGATCAGTTGTGCTATCTATAGATCGTTTGTAACGGTCTGTGTATAGCTCAACTGTTTCTTATGTATTTTCTAACATAAATATTTGTTATCACTTAAATATATGTTGTTGTTTCAATTAAATTCACAGCATGAAAGGTAAATGTTCCTGAACGATACAGAATCCATACTTTTTGTGTGTACTACGTAATTTGATAGCAAAATAGCGGATAAAAGTATTGGAATCAAAGCTCTGCATACAAATAATTTGCAAATGGAACGGGGTACCGTGAAGTTTTGACGATCACTGACGATATTTTATTGTAAAAATATATTTTTTTAACTAAAGAAAGTTGACTAGTCCTTTTATAAATAGTTAAAACAGTCTTAACAAAATGTACCTATATTGGCATATAAGATACATAAGAAACAGTTGAGCTATCTAAAGACCGTTGCAAACGATCTATAGATAGTTCAACTGATCAAATCAGTACCAATCGTCGCGTATCCAAGATACTGGCTGCATTGCTGCGCTGAATAGCAATGCTGATACGCTAGGCCAGTTACTCACCAGGTAAAATGATAATCAGATCCGTGCAATTTCAAAGTTGAAACAAAACAAAGACTTTATTTGTATTAATTAAAACAAAACCAAAAAAACACCCACGCACTTATACAAATCAAAAGTTATCTCTACCCTGTCCTAATTACTCGCCTACTTTCGTAACTTGTGTATAAACCCTGCCCTTATTTATACAAAGTTGGTTATAAACTTGACTATAACAGATACTTTACTACATCAGAGAGTAAAGTTTAAGAAAGCGCTTCTAACTTTATGGCCAGCATCAAGATTCACAGAGTATCACTAGATATCTTAACAACTTAACATAGAGACAGCATTGAGTACATAATATAAGCTCTAAGCCAAACTAATTTGTCTATATTTCTAGCAACATTTCTGCCTATAGTCTGAGTTTTATTTGATTTGAAAATTAAATTTAAAACATTATACGCAAATGTTTTAAAGGATAGTCATCAAATTGCGGGCAAATTGGAATTAACTCTAGATATATGCGTGTTTTTTCATGTATACCTTTTCTATGACTACATATATTTTAAAAATTTATTTCTAAGAGTTTTTTTTAGTTTGTAAATTAAGGAGCTCGTATCGAATACCGTTATGTTTCTATTTATATGTAACCTGTGTTTTATTTATTACTTTGTATGCCCATATTTTTATACCTATGTAGCGCCATCTATATCGCTACATGGTAAACTACATCGTAGTCTACGCAACAGACCAACAGATGGCAGAAACAAGTCCTAGATCGCGCTTACGAAGTTATCACGGAGTTTGAACATAAGTAATAGAACCGATGACTATCCATCGGTCCTCGGACCCCGAGCCAAAGGTCGCTCGGCGTGGAAGATCTTCCCTTTTCGTAGGAGATACCACACCTATCTCCACAGTGGTGACCCCGACGTGATCCAGCCGTCCACAGCTACGGAACAGCTGCCGAAGCCCGACGACTGGAGTTTCCTGAACACGCACAACCTTCTTCAACAATCAAGCCGATCTAGCTACGCATCATCTCGTCTACCTTCTCTCATCCTCCCAGCTTCTATCAGCCATGCAGCAGCAGCATCAGCATCCATCAGCCAGCAGCCTCCGCAGTTCCATCGCAGCCGCAACTGTCAGCTTCCTGGACCTGCAGGCTACCGCGACATCTTCATCGTTGCATCCATCACATGAATCACAGCACCTGTCTCGACTCACCGCAGACCCGCCAGATTCACGCCTCCTGGATTGCAGCCACAACCAGCGCATCTCGTTCCGTCTCGACTCACCGTAGACAATGAACGCCTCGCTCGCATCGCATCCCGCCCTCCGCGTCTCGACTCACCGTAGACAATGGGCAACACTACTGGCACAACTTGGACATCAACGACGCTGCTATCGACGGATCGACCTCCGGTCTGGAAAAGGAGTGATGTAGCGCCATCTATATCGCTACATGGTAAACTACATCGTAGTCTACGCAACAGACCAACAGATGGCAGAAACAAGTCCTAGATCGCGCTTACGAAGTTATCACGGAGTTTGAACATAAGTAATAGAACCGATGACTATCCATCGGTCCTCGGACCCCGAGCCAAAGGTCGCTCGGCGTGGAAGATCTTCCCTTTTCGTAGGAGATACCACACCTATCTCCACACCTAAATAACATTTCGTCTGCATTTACGAATGAAAAGCATCATTCATAGTTCTTCGGCAGATCTACAATTAAACCAGGAACTTATTCCACGTTTGCAAATTATACAGTTTAACCTAACTGCTGTACTGTAGCAAAATTATTGAACAAATAGCACTGGCTGGAGTTTCTTAATTAAATAACGGGAGATTTGCAAGGTATTTTGTAATAAAAGTCCATCTTACCGGACCTTTTATTTTCACAACTTAATATCAATGTAGGTATACAGTTTTTTTTAATATATAATAATGTTGGGGTTGTTTGGAGCTACTAGTGGAGATGATGATTAAAAGACGACTTGAATAATACTGTAATTTTATTGAGAAAATCGTCCTATTTATATAGTAGCCGAGCCTCGTCCGGCGCTGGAGGCAATACCTAGCGGAGAACGGCGGTCGGTATTTCGAGGCTCCTGATTGGCCGAGCGCGCGTTCCCTACAATATTGTTTCTTACAGCTAGCTTATTTTCTACTTATTTTAACCTAATTATCTATCCTACGTGTATATAATATTACTTACTTATTAATTATCTACCTAGCTATCCTACCTAACCGTATCTATATATTTGCCTTAACTAAATGAGAAAACCGAAATTATAATATTTATTTTGCTTAATAATTAAATACAATACTATGCTAATAATATTCTATGTACACTACATTATCCCCCTTCAAGTGAATCGTACCGTACGATGAACGACTCGTCCAGATCGCGTGACGTAAGGTTCCCGTTCCTGCCGCCGACTCGCGGATGGCGTAGGTGATGCTGCCGCGCTGTGATTGGTCGCCGCAGTCTCGGTACTGGCTGACGGTAGCTCGTGCGCAATCTCATTGTAGATGTAGGCAGGCTTCAAGCGATCCATGGAAACGACTGTGGTACGATTAGGTAGTTGTATCTGGTAGCATTTATTTCTTCTTTCGATGATTTTGTATGGGCCTTCATATGGTGGTGTGAGTGGTTTTCTGACTCTGTCGACGCGTAAGAAAACATGCGTACATGTAGCTAGGTCCTTGTGTATGAATGGTGTGCGCTGTTGTTGCTGTTCTTGAGCGTGTGGCGCTAATGATGCCATTGTCTCCGTCAATTTTCGCACGAAGTCTTGTTCATTCTCCTTCCCGTTTGTAGGTGAGAAGAAATCTGCAGGAAGTCTTAGCGTCGATCCATAGGTGAGCAGGGCCGGACTCAGGTCGGTGTTTTTGTGAAGTGAGGCACGCAGTCCAAATAAAACGGTGTGGATTTCTTTGGTCCAGTTGCTGGTTGCTCCTCGTGCCATTAGTGCTGCTTTGAGTGTCCGGTGCCATCTCTCGATTTGTCCATTTGATTGAGGGTGGTAGCTTGTAGTACGTAGGCGTTCCACTCCCAATTTCTTCATAAGGGCTTGAAATAGCGTTGATTCGAATTGTCGTCCTTGATCTGTTGTGATGCGTAGTGGGCATCCAAATCTGCATATCCAGTGTTCGTATACTGCTCTGGCGACTGTTTCTGCGGTGATGTTTTGTACAGGGACGGCTTCAGGCCATTTTGTTCGGCGATCGATCATGGTTACGATGTACTGGTTTTCTTCGGATGGTAGAAGTGGTCCAACGATGTCGACGTGTACGTGGTCGAATCTTCCAGAGTCTTGAAAGTTTCCAAGTGTATGTAATAACTTTATTCACAAACAAACTTACGACTATTACAGTATTCACAAAATGTACATTTAAAATATATAACAAACAGTTGAGCTATCTACAGACGGTTGCAAACGTTCTATAGATAGTTCAACTGATCCAAATCGTACCCAAGATACTGACTACATTGCCGCGCCGAATAGCAATTTAAAAAAAATGTATTCAGTATGTATATATGTATGTTTGCTGATTATTTCTACACAAGTAGATGAGTCAAAATTAACTACAGGATGGGCCAAAATATATCACCTTATTGAAAGGTTCTCATTTTTGCCAATAGTCGCCAATGTCACATCTGTTTTGACATTTGTCGACTAGACGTTGATGAGATGGTTGAAATGATGAAGTTCAAAATAAACAATCAAAAACAGAATCGAATTTAGAAAAAAACAAGCCAAACAACATCTTCTTTTGGCCCAGATGACTTATTTTGGCCCACCTTGTACATCTTGTACATTTTCAAATAAATTATTGAGAATATGAAAATGTATTTTTATTGTATGTGTATGTATATATAGTGTATATATATATGTTTGCTGTATATTTCAACTACAGGTAGATAAGTCGTTTGAGAACCGGATGTTTCCAATTTTTACAAAGCGAGATCTCTGAAAAAGCGTTGTATTTTTTCAACGGATATTCGCAAAACCGCAGCACTGTTCCGAAGCAAACTAAATTATATTGTTCGGAAGTCAGACACTGTGAAAATAACAGTTGGCGGTCAGGGACCAAGTTATTGAACCTCACACATGGCTCGTGAGCTTCGGCAACGGGGCCCTGTACCTACTAGTTAATTCTAGATAGCAGTATCTAGAATTAACTAGTATAGGGCCCCGATCGTCTTAAATTGTAACGTAAACAGTTCGCCTAAGCAGCAGCTAAGGTTCACCAACGTATGTATTTTGGGATCGCGATAAGCGTGTAGCCAAACACGTTCAACATTCGAACGGTGAGCCGAAGATTGTGACATAACCGCTGTCCCAAAAAGGGAAAAAAGATGAGCGGTTGGCTAACCGCTGTAAATGGCTATTTACAGCGATACGAAGTTGCACACGCTACGTACACGTTACGTTGGTGAACCTTAGCTGCTGCTTATACGAACCTTTTACGTTACAATTTAGCACGATCAGGGCCCTGGTTAGTAGGGAAAACTATAACCCATATAGATTCTAAAATTAAAAAAAAAACTCGTGTTTTGATTTGTATACAAGTAACGTCTGCTGTTGTGTAGTAGCTCTTCCTTTTATGTGGGTCCTGGGTTCCAGCCCAGAGCAAATGTTTGTGTAATGAACATAAATATTTGTTTTTTATCTGGGTGTTTCTACGTATTCTATGTATGTATTTAAACATGTTTATAAGTATTCTATAAGCAATCTAGTTCCTATAGTATAAGCTTTGCCTACTTTTGTAGCTGCTAAATATAAAAACAGCCCAGCAGTGTGTCACAAGTCTGCTTCCAGCTACCGATGTGAGTTCCAAAAGTATTGGATTCTGAACGTAAAGTAAACCTATTCTCAAATTTTCGAGCTTTGAAACGTACACTTTCTGTATAAAATACGCGTACTTCGCGTACTGTAGTGTAATTAACTATCAATCATAGCATTTTAAGTTAAATAAAAAGTTTCGCCTTAAAATTATATTATATAATAAATATTAAGTATATAATTTAGTTAACATTTTGGTTACAATTTGTTGAGTGTTAGAACAACGGCCACCGTTTCTAGCAAGCCCCAGCGGAAGCCACTTACTAGTAAAACCTTCTTCCTGCCCCAATCCTTTACCAATTTGTTTTCACAAATCACAGGGCATCGTAAATAAGTCCCAACACGCTCACATTATCATTCCACCCACAAACAAACATACGATATTCTTTATCCTCCTTACCCTCCAAGGAGTCCGCAATTAGTCTTAATTAAAGGGAACAAAAACACCATACCATTAAAAAGGTATAGAATTTTTACGTGTAGAAGTGAAACTCTTACCTCTGTGTTTTCAGAAAAAATCGTATCCTAAAACGAAAACTTTCTTCTTCTTTGCCCTGGCCTTATGTCCCATTTCTTTTGGGGTCGACCCCTCTTTATTTCATACGCCATACAGAGCGTTTTTGCGTCGTATCTGGGTCTAAGCCCATCCTAACACGAAAACCATTTACTAAAAAGTATATATTTATAACAACAATACAATCACAGTGACAGGCGTCGCAGCTCAGTTGGTAGTAGTTCTACCATGCTGTGGGTTTGATTCCCACTCAGAGCAAATATTTGTGTGACGAACATAATATATTTGTTCTGTGTCTGAGTGTTACTATGCATATTACGTATGTATATACAATTAAAATGTATTTAAGTATTCTATCAGCAATCTAGTTTCCATAGTTATTTTTTATACAATCAGATATGCTCGAAATAAAAATGATCTTGGTGAATTCTTAACGAATCATCCACAGTTTACCCCTACGCATGACATTGAACAGAAGCTTGACGTTGACAGTTAACTTATGAGATTAGTTTCACATCTATTAGCCAAATTATTAGTTTAGCAAAGTATTTGTTATGCAAACGTAAAATCGTCCATACGTCTTCATTGTGGAGGAGTCACGTCCCGACCTCGGCTAATGTAATGGCCGCCCGGCTCTTGGATAAACTTTGGATCATGATTTTTCACCTCAGACTTTCTAGATCTCAAGATTTATCATACAAGTTTCATATAATGTTTTTTTGCTATATATTTTTTAATATAAACTTTAATTTTCATGTGACTGGAGTCACAGCTCAGTTGGTAGTAGCTCTGCCTTCCATGCTGTGGGTCGTCTTTTTGATTCCCACACAGAGCAAATGGTGTGTGATGAACATAAATATTTGCACTGTGTCTGAGTGTCACTATGTATGTATATGTAAAAAAATAGTATATAAGTATTCTATCAGCAATCTAGTTCCCATAGTACAAGCTCTGCTTAGTTTGGAACTAGAGTGTGTGAGTTATGTGTGAAATGTGTGTCCATGAATATTTATATATATTATTTATTTAACAAAATAAAATTACAGGTTGATATGATATTATAATTAAACTAAATCTATTATAATGTTACAAGTTGTGGTTATTCAAAATATCAAAGCAAGTATTTATCAAAGTCCTTGAAGCAGAGGAGATATCTTACAAAGTAACCAACAGTATACGCAGCACGTACCACCGTAACCTAATTCTAAACTTTCAAGTTACTTGATAGCTTAGCACTAGTCTATTTCACTGACACAGTCTTAAGGCATCAGTAATGATAAAAAGTCAAGTAAATTTGAATATTTTCGAAAATTTTAACACTTGTAATGCTGACGTTTAATGGATGTTGAAACATGATTTATTTTAATTAAAAAAATCATTATAGTAATCACTTAAAGTAATCACTAAAGTAAAATAGTTAATTAACTTATATTGTCCCACTGCTGGGCAAAGGTCTCTCTCATATTTCTCCATTTCTTTTTTTCGTTTGCGTTTGCCCACTATCTCTTTTCAAAACCGTGCAGATAATGTATTTATTACCAAGCCACAATTTTACTAAATGTGATATAATTTAATCTATGAACGCAAGGTACCTACACTCTAACAATTATCACACAAACGGAAAAAAGATGAGCGGTTAGTGTTTACACCATACGAAGTGGCACACACTACGTACACGTTACGTTGGTGAACCTTAGCAGCATTATACGAACCGTTTACGTTACAATTCAGCACGATCAGGGCCCAGTACCTCTACCATGAGTTCTCACAGTAAAATCGCCTGACTTTACTACAGTAGTTACGTAAATATTAGTATTACGAATTTTAGTACCCAACTATCCGCTAGAGGCGCTGTACAAATCTTCATACATTTTTTTAACTACAGACGCTAGCGAGTATAGATTGTAAAAACTCATGGTAGAGCTATAGAATTGCGTAAATTAATTTTGTAGCCACAGACAGAACAGTGCTAAGTAACCTTTCTATCATAACCAGATCGGGAGAGGTATCATCGATGTCGAAGCTTTAAGATACTGTTGTACTGAAATGGAACCGAACCGTGATATACATAATAATTGTACTGTGATCTGAAGACAGATTTCCTGTCATAATGGATGCAATACAAAATAATGGTAGCAAAAGAACAACAATATATTTTTTGGCAAAATTATATTTGATTCTTATAAATGAGATAATATTTCACGGGCGTTACAGCTCAGTTGGTAGTATCTCCGCCTTCCATGCTGTGGGTCGTGGGTTCGAATCTCACCCAGAACAAATGTTTGTGTGATGAACTGTACTTTAGCCGTTTTTAATTTTATTAATCTAGTCAAATAGAATAAATAGAATAAAAATCACACAATAGAGTCATTGTGTGATTTTTATTCTATTATTTATTTATCTTTTCCGTTCTTATTGTATATTGTGTTTTTTAATTTTAAATTGTTTATATTATTTTAATATTAATTCATATATTATATATTCATATATTATTATATTCATATAAGAAAAGAACATGTTGTGCCGACCCCACCTAGTGGGATAAGGGCAGGAAGAAGAAGAAGAAGATTAATTCATATATTATGTTTTTTACTTAAGTTAATTAGTTTACTTACTTACATAAGTTAATTTGTGTAATTGGTTAAGGCCGTTCTAATTAAATAAATTAATGAACATAAATATTTAGTTAGTAACAACCAAATGTACTTATATGTATTTACTAAAAATGTAAGTAGGTATATATAAGTATATATACTATCAGCAGTCTAGTTCCCGTAATACAAGCTTTGCTTAGTTTGAGACTATAGTGATATGTGATGTGTGAATAGTCCGTGAATATTTATTATTTATTTCTTGTTCGGACTGTACCTACATCAATATTAATGTCTATAGGAGCATTTCTCCAAAAAGGTGCGTAAAAGGTAACGCCCAATCCTACCTAGGCTCATATTAAGTATTACCAACATTACTGGCATCAAACCTGCGTTGTTCTAATGGGTTCATTGTGCTGAAACCTTTTAGCGAAAGCTCAGCGGGGATAACGAGTAGCCCTCAGTGTAGCCATTCTTACAAATGCCTATAATGGTAAAAGCTTAGAACCTATTTCTTTATAGGTGTATAAGTAAAGATCGCTTTAATAAAAAAAATACTCTAAATTTAAGTCCAAAGGTGTAAGTACCTTGAAGGTTTAATAAAATACTTAGATATAAGTATTGCTATGATTTTAATATTATTTTTTTAAAAATCTTAATGTTCTTTTGTTTAAAAAATAAACGAATATTTATTTTTTATTTGATTCTAAAGTTATTTTGAAAGTTTTGTAAAATACTTAGGTATAACGCTTTTAAAAAAAACATATTTGGTTCTCTAGAGTTAGTTACTCACATATATTTTTACTGTCTATCTTATAAAAGTTATCGCAGACTTGATGTCTTGATATTTCATTTTTTCATTTCATTTATTTATTTCGCCATAATTATAACAGTGTAAGTCATACAGATAACCGTACGTAATGATGACATAATGTCAACGCTAATTTTTACAGCATAGTGGATAGGTAAATAGCATTTTGTTATTTTTGTAAACTTAAATCTACCCGCAACTATATACGTTATTATCTGTAAAACAAACATAAAATGAAGTAAAGTCGGTGTTATTTCTATCCGGACATTATTTATAAATAATTAGGTAACTTTAGTTTTCTATAACTGCAAAGAGCGGAATCCAGAAGCATTCGATTCTTAGAAATACCATAGTAACAGATTATATTACCAGTAATACATCTTTTGTCGTGCAAAGTAGGTTCAAAAAGTTTTTTTTTTTGGCGTGACAACGTCTTATTCGATAGAGCCGGCTGCACGCACGAAAAAACATGACTCATGAAGCGTTCCGGCGTTCCGGCGTTCCGGCGTTCCAAGATAAGATAAGAAATTAGTTTAGAGCAATTAATCAAGTTTGACAAATCATTAATTAATCATTTATGATTTGTTAATCGTTTAACAGTTCTTTTAATTAGTTAATTACATTAATCAACCAATTATTTTAATTATTATTCGTGAATTATTATGAAATGAGATGAGATGAGATGAGATGAGATGAGATGAGATGAGATGAGATGAGATGAGATGAGATGAGATGAGATGAGATGAGATGAGATGAGATGAGATGAGATGAGATGAGATGAGATGAGATGAGATGAGATGAGATGAGATGAGATGAGATGAGATGAGACGAGACGAGACGAGACGAGACGAGACGAGACGAGACGAGACGAGACGAGACGAGACGAGACGAGACGAGACGAGACGAGACGAGACGAGACGAGACGAGACGAGACGAGACGAGACGAGACGAGACGAGACGAGACGAGACGAGACGAGACGAGACGAGACGAGACGAGACGAGACGAGACGAGACGAGACGAGACGAGACGAGACGAGACGAGACGAGACGAGACGAGACGAGACGAGACGAGACGAGACGAGACGAGACGAGACGAGACGAGACGAGACGAGACGAGACGAGACGAGACGAGACGAGACGGGACGGGATGGGATGAGATGAGATGGGATGGGATGAGATGAGATGAGATGAGATGAGATGAGATGAGATGAGATGAGATGAGATGAGATGAGATGAGACGAGACGAGACGAGACGAGACGAGACGAGACGAGACGAGACGAGACGAGACGAGACGAGACGAAATGAAATGAAATGAAATAAAATATTAAATTGTTTCGAACGACGATTTATTTTGCAGAACCGCTTACAATACCGTTCGTTGACGTTGTCACGTTCAACTATCGTCAGTAAACCGACTTTACAGACAACCATTTTTTTCAAATTAATTTCCCTCTGCACACTTTCTCAACGAACTTGCGATGTGGAACATGACATTAAAATCGTTATAATTATGATAATGTTTTAGATAACTACATGGTATTAATTAAAACAAAAACATGGTTTAAATTTATTAAATTAAGTACGGTATACAAAACGAACATCGATCTAAACTTATTTAATATGTAGGTTTTCCAGCCGCCATTGTTAGAATAAATAATTTTTCCTTTTTTTACTTTACTTGTTCACTCTTTCACATTAGTTAGTGATGATAACAAAAGCTATCAACCTGCGTGTTCTAACCCATTACGTCATTAATTTTGGTAGAAAATGAAAAGTTGCGATACTGTTTAAGTTGTTACTGCGTTAAAATTTTAAATCGGAAGAGTCACGTATGGAGAAAATAGTATTTGTCCCGCAAACACGTTCTAACCCCAAAAGGGTTATTCCCATACCCACCCAGTTTGACCCACTATCATATAAAAAATAAAAATATACTTACTCAAAATGACTCCTAAGACGTTCTTTGACTTTTTACTATTCATTTTCAAAAAGCGGTGCCCTTTTAAAGTTTATCATGAAACGTTTTTGTTCAGCCCACTCTCTTAAACGAATAGACAAGATAGCAGCAATAATATTTTTTCATGTATAACCTATTTTTTTTTAAAAGCGAAAAAGTGTAGGATGGATTCTGAGTAATTCATAAAGATTTGATTAAAGTTTGGCTACTACATTTTTTACTTTATCATCATTATCATTGTTATAGGGTCAATTATAACAATGGAGACGCTACTGGGTGTTTACCATTTCGTTATCTACGAATGGACCAAACTCTAAGTCAATGCCGTACGGACAGATTGCAAGAAACCAAGGAGATAAAATAAAAGTTTTGGGGTTAACAGAGGCAGAATGGGAATAACCCTAAAATAAACAGTTGACTCCAATACGGGACCTGTATATTTGTGGTGTGTAGAAAACTTATCTAGTTTCTTATCTAATAATGTATTTTCCGACAAAACAAGTTCCGTAGAGTTATTATACCCCTTGTATTTTCAGATAGTAAAGATGACGTCATAGTTGTGACGTCATTACGTTTTAGCTATGCCATAACATATATTTATTTATTTATTTATAGGAAAAGCAACACACAAATAATAAAGAATGAGACAGAACTAAATAGAAATCATAAGGATAAATATTTTTTTTTGGTAAATCATAATTATAAAAATAGTAGTGCTTTTTAATCTTCAGTCTTAATACTTAATGTGTAAAGCATCTGTAGATTAAATATCCGAAATAACCACATTACCAGCATTTTACAAGTGCTAGGAGCTACACAGAAAAATAACTAAAAAAATGACAGTCACCGCGTCACGAAAATTAAACTTAATCGAGTTACACTGCGCGTCGACGTTAACTCAACTGCTGAATATTGCAGTTTCACAGAGCAGTGTATAAGCTACTGTAAGGGTATACGATTATCGCGTTTATTCGTTTCAGGGGGGCTATCCAGCAAGGGAAAACTTGCGTGACTCCTTTCAGTTGCAGTTCAGTTTTCGATGATTTTACTATAGTAACTCATGAGTATTCCGTGGTATTTTTGTGGACTGACGTGACTGAGCTTTATAAAATTATGACTGAGCTGTTAAAAATGACGTCAATGCCGCGGTTTGAGCATGGCCTATCTGATTTGAGCATGGCCTACCTGATTTGTCGTTAATTCTATCAAACGGTATGAAAATCGATCATTCAAAATATCAATAGAAGACGAAGAACAAAACTGAACTGCAATTTGATCAAATAACAGTTCAAAAACATTTCAGTTGTCAGGATACCCCCCCAGATCAAATAAAATTGTAATCCAGACGCGGTCAAGAAACGCATTAAAAATAATGGTCTTATTCATATTGGTCGCAAAGGGCTCCATTAGCGAAACTTGCCTTTAAGACTTGCCATCTCTTTTTATTAACATAAGGGTGACAATGACAACTGCATTTTTATTGCTGCTTTAAAATGACGGAGAATTTAGGGTCTAAAAATATGTTAGATATAAAGGAAAATATTATTGACTTAGATGAAATTATGTTTGTGGTATAAGATAACATATTATCATGAAATAAGTAATTTATTAATTTCTGGTAAGTAAGTATTTAAAGTTTTTTAGATAGTTATATTCAAATATTTTATATCTCTCAACAGGCGTCACAGCTCAGTTGGTAGTAGCTCTGACTTCCATGCTGTGGGTCGTGGATTCGATTCCCACCCAAAGCAAATGTTTGTGTGATAAACATAACTATTTGTTCTGTGTCTGGGTGTTCGTATGTATTCTATGTAGTATTTGTACATTTAAAACAAAAAAAGTATTCTGTCAGCAATCTAGTTTCCATAGTACAAGCTTTGCTCAGTTTGGGAGTAGAGTGTAATGTGTGAAATATCCGTGAATAATTATTTATTTAGTTAAGTATCTATTACTGAAAATGTAGAAACATTAATTTACTGTACGATTGCAAATACTAACTAACAATGTCTTAAAATTAGTGACCCATTTTACAAAGTTGAAAGCGGAATACTAACAATGGAAACCAAACTTTCCGACGGCATCAGGTGACTACTTACGAACACGTAGACAAAAGACTGTTCATTATCGAACAGGCGGTTGCACACTTCACGACAACGACACCTATCCGATATTAAATATCGTATCGTATGGTGGTTCGAACAGAATATTTAACATAATATGAAGGAAACCGATATCAGTCGTCATCGGCAATAAAATACACATTTTTTTCTGTTTGCTCAAACGCTTTTTCGTTTAGTAGTAGTCTCATAGATAGAGGATCTGGAAAATAAAAAAAAAATACGCCATCACAGCTTCATAAAAAAAAATATGTATATGATATTTTAATGTATAAATACATAGATAAGTAACTCATAAGATGACAGGTCACGTTAAATGGGACGATCAGGGTTACTTAACCTTCGGAAGTTCAGTGGAGGAGAATGACGATATGCGTTGAGTTTCGAATTTGTTGTTATTGTCAAACTAAGTACTTACAAAACAATAAAATATTTATTAAGGAATTTAGTACATTATTAAATAAATAGTTATTAGTGTTTTTTTGATGCTACAACAAAATGCAGTTGTAGCATCGACACGATAAGAAAAAGAAGTGTAATGGTAGTCAAGATAAGTAAAAATGATAAGAATAGTTGAATAATTTCAAATTCTGAAAAATCGAGACGATAATCTCTTCTAATGAATGAATTCCACATTTTAAATAATTTATTGTACACTTAATCAAAGTTCTTATTAAGATATACTCGTACATAGAAATCAAATATTTTATTTCTTTTTGTATATAAAAAATACAATGGACGGTCTTACCGCACTGTGGTGGCGTTTTTTTTTCGTCTTGTAGATCGAACACGTGCTTGTCCAATTCAATTATTTTTCCTTCTCAAGTAAAATAGCTTGAATCGAGCTTTAAGCTTATAAAGCTTTTACCGTCGTTGAGCACTCCTCCATACTTTTAAACTAACAATTAACACTTTCAAAAGACAGAACACAAGATAACACGTACATGTGACGACCGATGTGGCGCGGCGGGCGAAGGTCCGCCTGCGACGCGGAAGGTTGCGGGTTCGATTCCCGCCTTGGAATAAATGTTTGCATAATCTGCAAATATTTATTCTGGGTGTTCTGGGTATTTATATGTATTAATAAAAAATATCTATCTATGTAATGTTATTGTATTACCTAAGTATGTCAGTCTTCTAGTACCCATAACACAAGCTCTGCTTAGCTTGGGGCTAGATGATGTTGTGTGGATTGTCCAGCATTATTTATTATTTATTATTTATACATGTTCTGGAGCGACGATAGTTTCAAACTCAACTAAACAACATCAGCTCAAAATTCATTTATTTAATTACTTCGTCACTTACAATATGTATTGTATATATAAAAATGAAACCCGTTTTTCGTTGTCACGACATAGCATGAAAACGGCTTGACCGATTTGGATTTTTTTTTTGAAGTTTTTCTTACGGAAAAAAATATTAAGAAAATCTCTCAGAAAAAAAACTCTCTAAGGCGGTACGAAGTTCGCCGGGACAGCTAGTGATTAATAAATATTTCACGGACTTTTCACACATCACATTCTAGTCCCAAACTAAGCAAAGCTTGGAATAGGAACAACTTGTTTTAAAAAACACAGATTACAAATTACTTTAGATATTGCTATGTGCTATGTAGACTGATGAGCTTGTAAAATAGAGTTATAAAAACGAATATTCTTATTTATATACTATTTTGAGCAGTTTTTTGCGAAGCAGAATAAAACTAGTGCTAGTCTCACAAGACAGTCTGCACTAGCTTTTACAGTGGCATCTGCACATTACACAGTTATTTAGTTTATGATATTACCTACTTTGAAATTGTCCAAACTGTGTAATTCTAATGTATGGGGCACTAGTTCTAAGCTTTGAAAATAACCATTTTACCTCGGAAGGAAACCATTTATGAAACTGTTTTATGAAACATTTTACGTACTTACCACCTAATGTTTGGTTTAAAATTTTTTACCAGTCGTAGAAGCATCTTCTTATTATTGACGACCGATGTGGCGCGGCAGGCGAAGGTCCGCCTGCGACGACGCGGAGGTTGCGGTTTCGATTCCCGCCTTGGGATAAATGTATGTACAAGCTGTAAATATTTATTTCGAGTGTTCTCGGTATTTTATATGTATGTATAATAAAAAATGTCTATCTATTTAATGTAATGTAAGTATGTCAGTCTTCTAGTACCCATAAAGCAAGCTCTGCTTAGCTTGGAGCTAGATGATGTTGTGTGGATTGTCCAGCATTATTTATTATTTATTTATTATTAGGAGATTTTTGAGATATTATGTGGCAATACTGTTATTGACAAGACAGCACTATGCATTAAGATACCAGGATGTTATTATATCGACAATAAACTTAATAACTAAATGAATGTATGTATTAGTATTTTCTCTAATCAAAATCTAAAGAGACTATTACAAGAAATCATACGCACAATATCTCACTTTGAAACTCACTTCCCGCCTTTCCAAGCTTTCAAAAAGCCAGCTGACATTGACATTTGTCGAAACGTCAGACAAATCATAGCACAGAGTATCAAACAGTTTGTTTGTTTCAACAATCATACTCGTTATTCATACGATTTCAAAGTCAATTCGATTGACCGGAATATGAAAGACATTTCTATAACAATAAATCTGAATGATCTATGCTTTGGATATTTAAATATTGTGTCTTGTGACATGACTTCGGGCTTTTTGACGTCATTGTTTGTTTGCTATGATAAATATAAAGGCACTATTTTAGGTACTTTTTTTCTTATTTTCTACCATTACTTTCTGCTTTTAACCTCGTTACTTCATTGACCATTGTTATTTCTCAACAAATCATAAATCAACATGCATCAAAATGTTGATTTTATAAGAAATAACAAAAAAAAACATTAATATGACATTGAAAATGTTTTAAAACAGATGAAAAAGGTTTGAAATCATTTTCCCTTCTTTAACTGAATTACTTTAAAATTACTACGATCCAATACGTAAACCGAAGATTCCTTCCCTCATTTCGAGAAACACTGCGTGGTGACTAAGCAACTATACAAAAGCTCGCGTTTATAAAACGAAGTCACCGCGCAGTGTAACTTAATGTCTCGATCAAGAGTTAGTTCATTGTTATTCATAGTAGTCTGAGAAGTTGGAAAAAGGTTTTATTTAAATTCTTAACACTTGAAATACCGCTGTGATCCAGGCAATTAGTCTTCATTGAGGCGCTGGTATCTGTGCTCTGCATTGGTAATGCTGGATTATTTTTTATTCTGAATCAAAAGGTAATTGGAATATTGTTTAAAGGTGCGGCTGGGAATAATTTATTTAACCGACGGAAAAACGGAGGAAGTTCTCAACTTGTAGTTATGATCGCGCATAACATTCTACAGAGTAGTTCGATTTTGATAATTCTTTTTGTATTGGAAAGGTTGTACTTCGAAAATGGTTCCATTATTTTTTTTACAGAGTAGTCCGATATTGAAAATTTCTTTTTTTCAGAAAGTTTGTAGGTACCGTACTCTGAAAATGGTCCAATATAGTTGTGTAATTTGTAAAGAAATGATGGAAAGAGATGCCTATAATGACGCAATGTCACACTGGACACGTTTTCTGAGGAAGTGCTCAGTGATGCATTGCACTCCGCTCATCACTCTAATGCTTGGAGCACTATGTTAATGTCAGACATAAACGATTTTTTTCTAAATAATCCTTTTGATTTAAATGAAAACTAATCTTGTTTTTTTGTTTTAGTTTCTTCATGAAAATCCAAATACAAATTTAAAAAAAACAAGTCTACAAAGCCTAAATTCGTTATTATTATGGTACCCTGCAACTTCATCCCTCAAATTCACACCAGAATGTAAGCATTTCCTGTAAACAACATATATCTTTGCTTGCAGGGAATGCTTCTATTAAATTCAGAAAATGATTTACTCGCTACTGTTTGTATCTGAATATATCCGTGAAATATCTTGAATATCAAATTTCTAGATCCGTAGGTTTTAATTATGCCGTTACAGCAACTACAGCTAGTGATAATTAAATAAGAAATAATTATGTTGCAATATTCACTACTACAGGAAAAACAAAACAGAAGTTCTACCATGAGTTTTTACTATACTATATTTACTATACTCGCTAGCGTCTGTAGTTAAAAAAATATATGAAGATTTGTACAGCGCCTCTAGCGGATAGTTGGGTACTAAAATTCGTAATATGTACTAATATTGACGTAACTACTGTAGTAAAGTCAGGCGATTTTACTGTGACAACTCATGGTAGAGGTACAGGGCACATAACCGCATAACCAGACAGAGCCTCTGTGACAGGCGTCACAGCTCAGTTGGTTGTAGCTCTGCCTTCCATGCCATGTGGGCCGTGGGTTCGATTCCCACCCAGAGCAAATGTTTGGCTACTGCCAAAGCGGTTGCAACCTTCTGGGCGGAACTTTGACAGAACGTTGACATGAAAGAAGAAGAAGAAAGCCAGGATAAATTGGGATGGGCTCTATATAAAGTTATATTCTTTAATATATTCGAAAATTATTCAAAGTAATTTTAACATTATTTTGCATAATATTCCGGACTGTTTGTTTTTTTTTAATTTGACTTTTTAATTAGCGAAGCCATGGTACTCTTAATCTTCTTATAAGATGGACCGAATTAAAATTCAGTAAAGCTGTCCTTAGTTTTATTACCTCGGCAAAACAATTCTGTTTTTTATTTGAAACGTCCGTCCCTAAGTTTACAAAATCAGGAAAACACTACACAATGGAAAAGACTACCCCCTATCTTATAAGAAGTTAGCTTTGACATTATGTCAGCTACGTATGGTAATCATGACATCAAGTGTGCGCTAACTTTTTATAAGATGTACTTACGTCACAATATGAATTAACTGAATTTAGCAGTATAAGAAGTTAAAATAACTAGCCCATAACTTTTAAAAAAATATATGTCTATCTAAGGAATAGCTAACGGAACCATCTCTATGACTAATTACATTTATCTCCGTCTAAATTAGGATGTGACATGAAGTAATAACCAAAATTAGCCGAGAAATTATCCAAGCATTATTATCTCAGAAGATTAGTTTCAGTTTCTTGAATTAATATGAAGATAAGTGCATTGATTCTAAATCATGCAGCAGTTTTCTGAGCTTAAGAAAATAACTAAAGTTATTTAAGAGCCAACTATAAACAAATAAATAAATATTCATAGACAATTTACACTTCACACACTAGTCCCAAACTGCAAAGCTTGTACTATGGGAACTAGATTGCTGATTTAATACTTATATATTTTTGTACATATAAGAGTCTGGAAGATATCGCTTTCTTAGCGATAAGTCCGCCCATTGTACATTTAGTTTATTAATT
The DNA here is from genome assembly GCA_932527185.1 of Ecliptopera silaceata. Taxonomy (NCBI): domain Eukaryota; kingdom Metazoa; phylum Arthropoda; class Insecta; order Lepidoptera; family Geometridae; genus Ecliptopera; species Ecliptopera silaceata. The sequence continues at coordinate 3,755,620 of OW052210.1, forward strand.
TTCTAATCTGTATATTCTTTTAGTAGCTATTTAAGGTGTACAATAAAGAATTTTCATTCACTTATTCATTCCTATAATATATATCTAGTAACACCCAGTCACAGAACAAATATTTATGTTCATCACACACACATTTGCTTTGGGTGGGAATCGAACTCACGATATGTAACGAATACCTAATAAATAACTCTAGAATCTAAGTCTAGAATGAAATAATATAACAATGATAAATTGGGCGGCACTTAATTTGTGTTAATTGCTAATCACGGTTATTGAGGTCCACTCAAACACATTAATCAAAGCTCTCGATAAAGCCTAGGTTTGGGCAGAGACGTAGCGTTTTATTCAAGTTTATGTAAAAGTATACTTATGTTTAATAAGTTTACGCATTTTATCAGATATCCCATTTATTCGTAATTCTTGATTTTTAATCTTTGCGATGTTTCTTCAGCACAGTAAGAACTTTCGGTTTAAAGATATATATTTTTTCATAAGATTCAATTTAAATTCATTTGAAATAAAAAATATTAACCTTCTACAAATTTTTCACATAGTATAGGCGCTTTGGCTTATACCAAAGTTGGAGTTAAGTATCAAGTTATTGGGTGGGTATTAAATTATTAGTTACCATTGAAATTATTAGCTTCGTATCTATTCCTTATCGCTACCATCTTCTACATAAAACACATCTTTATGTAAGAAAACATAAATTACATTGCATAAATTGACTGTCCAATGTTCATAACATAATGTGGTGTGACGGAGATATCTATTCAATGTCTCTGAGTTAAAATAATACATATTATATTTTTTTTCTTGGTTGGAATCAAACCCACAGCATACCTACCAATTGCACTGTGACGCTTATCGTGATAAAAACCGGTGTTTTGAGACAGCTAATGTGAAAAAGTTCAGACCGCTCTTCTACCAATTGCAACACTATTATTTGGGTACATTATGTAGGTGCTTGTACTTCAAATAGTCCTAAGATCAAAGTCAAAGACAAATATTTCTTATCATTTAGAATTGTCTTACATACTAGGTGATTAGACAATGTTAAACATGCATAATGATGACAATGATAATAAAAAAAAAAAAATATTCACGGACATTTCACACGCAACACTCTAGTCTCAAACTATAGACAATAGACATACATGGGAACTACTATGTAAATGAACTACTATGGTAACTAGATTACTGATAGTTATTTAAGCACTTTTTTTTGTAAATGCATACCTACATAGAATACATAGTGACATTATTTTTTATTTATTACTAATAAATAAAATAATGTTTTCCGTCATTGAATGCGATGGGTAAAAACACTGCTGGTATGAAACTAAGGTGGGACGGATAAAACTAATCTTCTCGTAGAGAGCGCAGAACGTGCTAATTCCCACTAGTCCAGTGTTTGTAATACTGAGAGACGGCCCAGGCCCTGATTAGAGGCCGCAAGAGTTGGTCGCAGAAACAAGATTTTTGATATTTAATTTTGAGAAAATCCGCGACTTGTTCATTGATCATTGCAAAAGCGTGGATTAGACCGTTTGAGCTAAGTAAACAGTTACTACAGTCCGCAAATCGTCTGTCCATATCGACGAAGACGTCCCACACCACGCGTGGTCTCCACTCCAGTAGTGGGCAGTGGGCCGGCCATGTTTGGTTAGACCCACTGCCACTTCAGCTTGCTAATTCTTTGAGCTATGTCGAACTCCTTGGGTTTCTGTCCAATAACCATGTTCCGGATTATATCTATGTCTTAGATAAATTCCGCTCAACTCAGCTTGTGGACCAATCCCACTGTCAAAGTCCACGTTTCAGCAGCATAGGCCATAACGTGTTAGAACTCGAAGTTGTCTTGCGTCAGCGTCTGCCCCAAGTAGACATGCTCCTGCACAGGTGATTGGGACTGGAGTTATACTTTTTTAGAGATAACCCCACAACTGACAAATAGGAATGAGTTCAGTCGAATCGCGAGGGCTTGAATCAGTAAGATAGTTCTAACGTGCTAATCCGCTATTCATTCTACGAGCATTGATCTGACAATATGGCTCTAATTAATTGCTACGATTGTAAATAGAAGATTTTGAACGCGACATTTATTTTGAATTCCTCTGTGGTTTTTGTAAAGGGTGAAATTTAAGGGCTAAACCTCACAGCGGCTCCAGCAAATCAATGATCACTTATTATTTTATACAGAAACAAACAAATACAAAACAATGAATGAGGTTTTAATTTTTATAAGTACCTATGGAGTTCAAATTATTATTTTTTTCTACGCTGTAATAGATAGTATTTTGCTTGTATTACTCGGTTACTTGTATGCAGCTGTATAATACACAGGATTACTATGTGTTCAATGTATGTACATATTTACAAAAAAAAATGTAAGTATATTATTCATATTTTTTCAGCAATCTAGTTTAGCTAATCATAGACATCGGATTACATGCAATTGCATGTTTGCATATGCAAATGCATATAATTCTATTTTTATAGCGTTATTGCATATTTTAATACATTTTCATTGATAGTGCTTATTTTAATAGTTAGGTATACGTGTTTACACGTCCGAAGAGGGGCATATTATGGCACTCGCGGCTTCACTCACGCGCCTAACGCAATTCAATTGTTTTTGTCTCGCTGTATTTGAATCTTATTTTCGTTGAAATAATGCAGCCAGTGAAAAAAAATACCCTGTTTACAATGGAATCTTGAATAAAAAATTACCCAGGTACTAAATTTACGACTGATGGTACAGTTCTGCATGGTTTGTGAAAAGCGAATACCTTCAAAAAATACTAAATCGATCAACATGTGAGTACTGCTTTCCATGTAGCTGCATGACAGAAACTTACAAGAAGTCGACGACAACTACTGCCCAAAAACAAATTTATTATTTACGTAATAATAATTTATAGTTTATTTCTTATTATAATAATATAACTAATAGATATGAATCATTTTTATAATAATGTGTTAATAATAAACGTAAATTCTAATTGCAAAGGTTTTTTGATAGTGCATATTTTACACTTTTTAGTGCATTTTTTACCCTTTTTTCGTGCATATTTGCATGCATATTTTAGCATTTTGATAGTGCATATAATCCGATGTCTTCTTCTTATGCACTATCATCATGTAGCATCGTGTTGGAAATATTTCCAACACGATGCTACAACAAAATTCAGTTGTAGAATCGACACGATAAGAAGAAGAAGAAGCAATCTAGTTCCAATATAGTACAAGCTTTGCTTAGTTTGGGACTAGAAAGTGATGTGTGAATTATGAATATTCATTTATTTATACGTTCACGAAATTATTAAAAATAAAAAAACCTTAAGTCATTATATATGTGAAATAACCTCCAAAAATAGCCTCTACAACGACCAATAAACAACTAAGCAATAGAAACTTAGCGATATGATTACAGGGCATTAAGAAATCGATAATACGGCCAGGTGCGGCACTATCGATACATTATGCATGCACTTTCCTCCAACCCTTTAATATTATATGTCTGACCAAATGGACAGCCCTAGCGTGCGAAGACTCCAATCATTCATTCAAAAGTACGCAATGAGGCCTTTTCACAGATATGTTTTGCAAAATGATAACAGATAGCGCTAGGGTTCGTAAGGTTTTCTAATCAAGCTGTCAGTCCAACTTATGTTTCCTATAATTTGGTGATATCAATACATGCTAACTAATATCAACTTATGAAAAAAAAAATATCATTAATAATATATTTTTATAAAAATATAATTGTAAGTATAAAAATAAAAAAAATGTATTACTTTAGGTCTTAAAATTACATAAATATCTAGTTACAGTCTTGTGTTAGTAATAAACAGGGCACAAAATTATGTAAAGACCTTTGGTTAGATAGAAACATGGAGTATCGCTCTAACTAAGCATAATCTTGTATGTAGAAGCGCAGGTTCTTGCTCTGGCTTGTAACCAAGTTTTATTTTTTTGAAAGAATACTATAAAACTGTAGATAACTCATAATAAATCCTAAGTATCTTGCTTGTTGATCTAGGCTCTGGTACCGAAGAATTGGCACTAAATTACCGTTGTTATTTCAAACATTGAAATGTAAGAAGATTCTGTCATAATGCTTGATGCGAACTGACAAGGTGTGGTACCTTGTCAGTTTACATCAAGCATTTGATCCGTACGTTTTGGTAAACATCTATTTAAGAAGCTCTCATCCTGCAGAATTTGTAGGTTAAGTTCGAGATATCGAGAACCATCATTTGACAGGCGTCACAACTCAGCCTTCTATGCTGTAGGTCGTAGGTTCGATTCCCAATTCCCACTCATAGCAAATGTTTGCGTGATGAACATAATTATTTGTTCTGTGTCTGGGTGTTTCTATAATGTATTTAAGTACAAAAAAAATGTATAAAGTAATCTATCAGCGATCTAGTTCCCATAGCACAAGCTTTGCTTAGTTTGGGACTCATGTGTGAAATGTCCGTGAATATTTATTTATATATAACCTGTTAGGTTATTAGGTTATATTAGTGGGAACCCTAAGACCAGGTGGTTATAGCAATGAAATATTCAGACCCACCTGATGTCATTGTACGACCCAGTTCTTTGTTTTCTTCAGTAAAAATGCATGAGGATTTGAAGTCTGCTATAATTACGTAAATGGATTGAAATAACTCTTCGATTGAATAGTACCTAACTACCTAGCTTCAACACTATGTACATAGGTACTTATGTTGTTTAAGCTATTGTTATGAAGATATATCAAAGTAATATGCGATTTGTCATGCCGCAAAAATATTGCTATCACGATAAATACGAATTTTCAAATTTCTTTTAATAAAAAATTACAAAAAAAAATTGTGTTGAGCAAGATTCGTTCTATCGGAACAGGAAGCACCTTAAAAATAAATATAATAATTATTAAAAAAAATGGTTGTCTGTAAAGACGGTTTACTGACGATAGTTGAACGTGACAACGTCACTTCATGGAACGCCTCAGAACGCCTCAGAACGCCTCATGAGTCATGTTTTTTCGTGCGTGCAGCCCGCCGGCTCTATCGAATTATAAGACGTTGTCACGTCAAAAACCTGTCGATAACTTCAGTAATAAAATGCCTGGATATGACAAAGGAATGAAATTAAATCATAATTGTAACTAATTGTGTTTAGTAAACTTTCTGTAGCAGGTACCTAATTTCATTGAAAATGAATTCAACTTTCTGTTAGTTAATCCAGCAATGTACAGCAAAGAGCTAATTCTAAACATCATTGTTTTTTTATAATGAACGTGGTCTTTCCAAGAACACAAAACAATGAGTAGGTAACGAGTTGATTCCACATTCACATAACAAAATGATCAAACGCACACTAGTAATAATGGTTTCTGATACCAACTCACGCGCATGACTCAGACATTAAAACTAGAATCTATTATTGCTATCTCTTTCACTCAACTGTGGACTATAGCATGCTACTCACACACCCACACACACATAATATATATTCTGACATACAAGTTCAGCACTTGCACTTTGTATTGCAAACTCCTTAGTCAAAGAATTTCGAATGTAGCGAGCGAGTGAATAGAGAATAGAGCGAGATAGATGTATTTCGTTTTAATATTTCCTCAATGTCATGCGCATGACAGAAAGACGTCAGTTGGTATTCCCCATTGGCGAATGCGAGTGCGTTAACACAAGGTTATTTAGTGTTTTTGATATTGTATAGAAATTGTTTGTTGTTGCTTAGCGGTGAAATGTTATCGAGAAGTGATATGCTGTGCGGATTTAAAGTCCGCACGCTATGCTTGATTATCGGATATTTTCATTTGGTAAGTAATTAATATTAAGTACATTAGTAACCATTGTTTTGGTATTGACTTTCAATCTGTACTGTTAGCAGCAGCAATTTATCTCATTCAAATCAATTAGGTTTGATTTTTTATAAGTAATTTGTCTTGCCGTTTTAAGGAAGTTTTTCATACGTAGAAACAAAATTTTTTTCGCAAAATTTTTTAGTTTTCAATTTTTTCTTACTTTGTCTATTCTTTTTTTTCATCTGGAAATGCACATTTTAAGCCCGTATTTATTTATTTATAATTCTAGTTTTATGAAACCTACCTAACCCTATACTCTGACCTATCTAAAAAGATTTTTCTAATAATTAATTAATATTCACACTGTTTTCCTGCTTTTATGAAACTAAATTTCTTACACATGGTTCAAAGATGTTCGTTGATTTTTTGCATGTTTTGATACCACGTGGTCACTCCATGTTGACCTAAGAAATAAATATTCACAGACATTTCACACATCACGCTCTAGTCCCAAACTAAGCAAAGCTTGTATTATGGGACCTTGAGTGCTGATAGAATACTTATATCCATTTTTTTATGATATTCACACAATACATAGTAACACACTGAACAATTATTTGTTCATCACACAAAAAAATGCTCTGGGGATCGAACACACGACCTACAGCATGGAAGGCAGAGCTACTATCAGCTGAGCTGTGACGCCTGTCAAATAACAACATATCATGATCCAATTTCTGAGAATTCTCTTGTTTTTCAGGTGTCAAGTGTCGTTGACATTTGCTGTCATTTATTGACAGTTGGTATTATCACCAATGGCTTCCAATGTGATGTTGATGGCGAAAGTGTGAGTATTTATTTTATTCTTCTAGGCTCTGGTCGCGTGGAACTGGCACCTAGAATCACCTAGTGTGTAAGACGATTCTAAATGATCCTTGTGATTTCAATAAAGAAATGTTTGACTTTGACTTTACTTACAAAACAACTGTGCTAACTACTTTTGTATTGCTTTTGACAATGTATTCTCATATCAACATGATATTATTTATTTATGATAAAGTTACTAATTTCTTATTCACAGATAAAAAAAGTTTTTTTTTACAAATATGTATAATTAAAATTGATTTTGATATCGACAAGTACAACTAATATACCTACTTACAATAAATTAAAAACATATTTTTAAGGATACAGTTTACATAAAACTGTCAAATTTTAATAAAAATTACATGAAAAGCACCAACTTTGAAATATAAGGTTTAAAAATTCGTCAATTTGCTAACCAAGATTTTATTATTTAAGGTCTGTACCCACTACACCGTATCATACCATGACCGTGCCATGACCGTGTCAGGCAAAAAAGTATTCTTTGTATTGAAAAGTATGGGACTATGTTCACTAGACCGTTCCGTCACCAACCAACAACGTCGCGTTTCTCGATGAGAATATTTTGCCGGTCCTGACACGGTCATGGCACGGTCATGGTGTGATACGGTGTAGTGGGTACAGACCTTAAGTATTAGTGAGTGAACTTTCAAAGTTTGCTCATGATTATTTGTAAGACTATGGCACTAAATTTATCGCATTAGATCTTCGACTATATCGTAACGGTGTCGTGTCGGTGGAATGTAAAAACAGTTAAAGGAGGATAATGGACCTCTTTATTGTGAACTGTTTGTCATTACGAGTAGTTCTCGGTATTTGATAGTAATGCAACATTTGCAACGAATGCTTTTTACTGGAAAACTTTCCTTGTAAGTAATGAGGGTTTTCTATATTTTTTCTGCCACTAGGCGGCGATACGTAGGCGTCAGGTCCAAACATCTGTCAAATAGCACAGAGTCGTAGATACTAGACATAAATTATTGAAAAAAATTAAAGGAATGATTTTAAGAATAAATAAACCAAAAAATATATACTTAGAGAATTACAATGAGGGTTTTCTTAAATGATCTCCGTGAGATGGCAGGACTGTAGCGTCAGGTCCAATCTGTCTGGACTGTCAAAATACACAACAAAAATTGTAGCGCCGCCTAGTGGCAGAAAAAGTATAAAAAACCCTCATTGAAATCAAAATCATTGATGTTTATGCAAAAAAGTAGGGTAGCCAATAATTCCGCGAATTGTTAAATCGATTTTGATGATTCTTTTCTTGTTTAGTAGATCGTATGGTCTGGTAAAATAAAGAATCTTTAGCGGTAATTCTATACTTATAAATTTTATTATTATAATCAGTAGGTACTAAGGTTATCCTTAAAAATGTGTATTTAGTGTAACTAGTCGATGACGTTTGCAGTAGACTAATTTTAGTAAAAATATATTATTTTAGAATTTATTTAATTGACATAACAAATATTTTGTTTGCACTTTCCTGCCTTATGTGAGTAAGCTTAGGGCTAGATAGCGTTAATATAAATAAAAATTATAAATTTGTTAATTTTTGATGAGCAATATGTTTACCCATATGAATTATTTGAAAACCAAGTACCTACATAGGTACTCAATATATTTAATACCTACCATCATTTATATAATACCTATCAAAGGTGTTGTAGTAATTAACAATTACTTTCAGCTCAAAACAATATCGAACCTGCACTTCCTCGAGCCCATTCTTCTGGTCCTGAACCTTGGCACCCACGGCTTCTACCCGTTTCCCCACATCATCAGAAACCAGTACAACACTTATGTAGAGTATATGGCAGTATCATCGGCACCAAGGTGCTACCCTGGGGTACTCCACATATACATTGTAGATGTCATAAACTTCCTTATCAACATGATTTGGCTCAACTTCGTTATCAGCTATGTTAAGGCTCTGTATAAGGTAAGAAAAATATTATTTATTTTATCTACACTTCGTTCTTCTTCTTCGTTCGGGCTGGTGCGGCGGCGGATTCGGCCGAGGATCTCAAGAGACGTAAATATGCAGGTCTCGACAGGGCATACATATTTGCTCCTCTTGGGGTCGAGACTTTAGGTCCGTGGGGTACCGAGGCCCTCCGGGTTTTCAAAATTATTTCTGGGCGTCTAGTCGAAACGACGCGTGACCCGAGGGCTGGTGAGTATCTGGCCCAGCGTATCAGCATTGCTATTCAGCGCGGCAATGCAGCCAGTACCTTGGGTACGCTTCCGATTGGTACTGATTTGGATCAGTTGAACTATCTATAAATCGTTTGCAACGGTCTGTAGATAGCTCAACTGCTTCTAATGTGTTTTATATGCCTGCCTATGTGCATTTTGTAAATACTGTAATAGTCGTCAGTTTGTTTGTGAATAAATTATTTCACATTTTGTCTACATTTATATTGTAATAAATAAATGTATATTCACGGACAATCATACGTCTCATCTATATCCACTTCCACATTTCACAATATATTTAGCCCAGTTCTTTTGCAGATCATGCATTTTAGTCTGTTTTGTATTTAGCTATGCTTGTAATGAATACAATAGATAGGTAATGATTCATAATGCGTTTTTGCATTATCGTGTTTTAGCAGCACTAAATGAACATTTGTACAGTATTTTAAAAACTTAATAAATTTAAAGTTATACAGTTAATGTATAACTTTAAATTTATTAAGTTAAGATTTTGCCGGAGGTCGGAAGGCGACGGCGAGGTCGGCCGAAGAGGCGTTGGAAGGATGATCTGGACGCCCAGGAGAGGGATTGGTGGAGCATCGCCAAAGACCGGGATAGGTGGAAAGCTTTGGGGGAGACCTTTGCCCAGCAGTGGGACAGTATAGGTTGAAAAAAAAAAATAGATTTTGACAGACGTTAGAGCTCACTTGGTATTAGCTTCGCCTTCTATGCTGTAGGTGTAGATAGTGGGTTTGATCCCCACCAAGAACAAACATTTATGTGTCAATGTTATTAGTTTCGTCACAGCTCAGTTGGCCTTAGCCTTTCATGTGTAGGTTGTGGGTTCGATCTTATCTAAAAACCATGGGCGTTCTATGTGTGTTTAGAAAAAAATAAGTATTTACCAGCAATCTACAGTAGGTACAAGGTTAGCTTAGTTTGGGACTAGATCGTGATATGTATAATACTTTTTTTTATGATTTGTTTTTTTCTGACATATCAATTTTATTTGCAGACAAACTCTGCTTAGTTTATGACTACTTGTAGCTCCTGAGGGCTTAGTCCGAGGTTGCATTTTAAAACTCCCTACTCTCGAGCCGACAGTCGTCTCTCGGATGTCCTTATATTTTTGTATGGATATCCGAGAGACGACTCTCGGCTCGAGAGTAGGGAGTTTTAAATGCCTCGGACTAAGCTCTCTGATATGTATAATATTAATTTAAAACTTATTTTTTTTATGTGATATCTTTATTTACGTTTTTTTTTGTTGCAGAGGGACCATGAAACTATGAAGATGTTTATGAATCTAGGTATTGTAAAGCTGGTCATGCAGGTACTGTACCTAGGGTACTACCCCATGTTCTTTGATGGTATCATCGACTTCCAGACTTATTGGCTGCTCAAAATCCTCGATATTGGTGAGATTATTATTTTAATATATATAATAATTCTAGTTGACCCGTGCCCACTTCGTTGGGCATAAATCGACCGTTTCTCCGATTTACTTTGCAAAACGAACCACGTAAAAGCCTTTTTATTTTTCGGTTTTTTATATAACCTATGACACTCAGTGGCTCAGCGGCGCGTCTTGGGAGAGACCTACGTCCATCAGTGGACTGAGATAGGTTGATGATGATGATGATGACACTCAGCAATAATGAGGCTTTCTATTGGTGAAAGAATTTATAAAATCGGTTCTGTAGATCCCAAGATTACCCCTTACAATTTAACAAATACTTATACAAACACACAAACTTTACTTCTTTATAATATTAGTATAGAAGTATAGATAGATAAGGATAGATATATTTTCTCTATAAATAAAATAACTTTCCTATTTGTTTTCAGTTATTTCTTTCTACCTACTCATGATTGTAAAGAAGTACACCAATATGTTGAAAGCTGAGAGTGTGACGCCGAAACCGCCATCTTACTCTGAATGCTTGATGGAAATCAATCAACCTGTGTCAGTCTGCGAGAAAACAGCTGTTATTGACGTGGAAGAAAAAAAAGCAGAGCTTCCCAACACTTCGCAGTAGATTTAAAAGTATTTACACTATGAAGTACTTATTTGATAATAAGACAGCTAAGCGTTCCAAGAAATCTTTCCAGTAATATAGATACTATATACTTTATATTATATACAGCTATTATCTATATTTAACCACCGATGTGGTGTAGCGGGCGAAGGTCCCCCTGCGACGCGGAGGTTGCGAGTTCGATTCCTGCCTTGGGATAAATGTTTGTACGATCTGCAAATATTTATTCCGGGTGTTCTGGGTATTTATATTTATGATAAAAAATATTTATCTATGTAATGTATTGTATTAAGTATGTCAGTCTTCTAGTACCCATAACACAAGCTCTGCTTAGCTTGGGGCTAGATGATGATGTGTCGATTGTCCAGCATTATTTATTTATTTATTTATTGTCTATATAATAGTGTACAAACTTTGATAGTCCTAAAAAAACTTTTAGCTAATTAATTACCTTCAGCTATTTCATTGAGCTCTTTAATATGTATACCTCTCTATCAAAGGACAATGGGTAATTCTCTAATGAACGTGGGCCACGACTAAAAAAACCGTCCCTAAGAGTTGCCAAATAATACGTTCGAAAGGGATTTACAGGCCTATCTACCGTTCAATATTTTTAATTTTTTAATAAAAATTGTAAAACGCCTGTAAATGTCCTCTCAAACGTACTAGTGGCAACCATGAGGGACATTTTTTTTATCATGCCCCAAAATGCCCATTCTCCGGTAACATTATCTGTCAAAGTTTGCATATGATTTTATGATTATTGTAGTATATGTATATTGTTTTTTTATTGTCTCTGTTTATTGGATCACGTCAAGTCTTGTACTCTTTTTGACCAACTTCCAAAAAGGAGGTCTTAATACGACTGTTGGGTTTTTGAAGTGAAAACTTCTTTAGCGGCGCTGGGTGGGTAAAAACTTTCAAACTCGCGTCAGGGTCACGTGACGTTGATCGAAAGCGTAAGATCGAGGGAAAGGGAGAGGAACTAGTATCTCCCACTCTTTCTACCGTGGCTGAGTGTGCTGACTCTGTTTAGGCGGCACAGGGCGCTTGCGCGAATGTGTCTGTGTCATTGTGATTGTCATTGTCATTATGACGTCTGTGGTTATATTTTTATGTGAAAACTTAGAAGTGAAAACACAACGTTAATATTGAAGTTTTCACTTCTGCCGGCACTCCCGGAGTGCTACCTTTTTTTTTGTGATCATTCAATGCACTATATATCGATATAGATTATTTTTAGTAGACCTTCGACGTGGTCCTATATAAATGTAATTAAGATCTGACACTAGTTTTTGAGTTACTTTTATTTATAACTATATTTACATAAGTGTAGACTTGTTATTTTTATGTTTGGTTATAAATTATTGACACTGTCAACATTCTCTGGAGCAGTGTAAACCTTCCTTTATGTTTAATCTCGATGTTATAATATTTAGTAAGTACTTACTTATTTAAAATATATTATTATGATAAACTGCTAAACCCAATGTTTTTTTTTATTTGTTTCGTATGTTGTATAATGAATATTATGTAAGAAAAAAATGGCAACATTTAATTTGACAATTTAATATACACAATAATATACACAATATCTCGTAATTAAATGTTGCCACATTTAATTACGAGATATTGTGACCATAGGTGAATGCAGACCTCTATCCAAGAACAGATTCAACGTACTGAAAGTTTGCAAAGGCAAGGGCTAAGAAATTCTCAGGAAATTTTAATATACCTATGTTCTAAGTAAGTAAAATAAAAGTGTTTTGAAGAAATCAATCAATGGGTTCACATTAAACCTTGGATTACCAAAACTATTATTATTTGTCAACATGTAGAACCATGTCTCAAGAAAAGAATGAAAAAAAAAGTAGACGTGCACAGCATCCAATCTCATCAGCACAAAATCTGAGCCAATCCATTAGCAACATCAAAAGTTATGCAATTTCTATGGCACTAATTATAATAAAATGACGCCCGGTGCGTTTAGCAATGCTCTGTGTGCAGTTCATTATTCAGTTTAGTCGAGTTAGCAGATTGCAAGCTCTCGCAATCTCTTGGAATTGCACCAATTTCACAGGTAAGCTGTATAGCGAAGGACTTATTGGTAACTGGATCATATAATACTCAATTAGATCCTATAGTAGGTGTAACAGTGTTTTTCAACCTGTGTGTCCTGGCTGACCCACTGGGAGCCGTGAAGCCTCCGGTTGCGACGGGTCGAAATCCACCTTAGTAATAAGACTGTGTACCTACTTTATACTGTACTAGTAGTATGCCCCAGCTTCGCACGGGTAGCCTATATTAAAAATATCATTATACTTAATATAGCCTATGTTCAGCGCAGATAATGTTAGCTTCACAACAGTGAAAGAAGTTTAGAAATCGGTCCAGTAGTTTCGGAGCCTATTCGATGCAAACAAACAAACAATCAAATCATTCCTCTTTATAATACACATTAATTTAGACTTATCATATGTTACTATGTATTCTATGTATGTATTTTTAAAATTATAAAGCGTTGACTCTAGGCCATCATTACGTATGGTAATCAATACCTACATCAATACTGCACTAACTTTTTATAAGATAGGGGGTATAATTTCTATTAGCAATCTAGTTCCCATAGTAGGTACAAGCTTTGCTTAGTTTGGAAAGAGAGTGTGATGTGTAAAATGTTCGGGAATATTAAAAAAAAATATTTTTATTTATTTAAATTTATAGTTGTAGTAGTAACTGTATTTGGTTTGGTTTGTTTATGTGGTCCAATGTCTGAATAGTCCATAGTATTGCAGTGAGAATAAAATTAGACTACGTATTATGAAGATATGCCTGTTTTAATCACATTACTTATGGATATCACTTTAGATAAATCTTTTTGTTGTGCACGGATTTAATGAACTTTTTCAACAGAATATAAACCTGGAGGATATGACTTCACCGTGAACAGTGGTAGTGAAGGTCTATGCCCAGCAGTGGGCAAAGTCAAACTATATCTGGATTGATGACAAACAAAACACTGATGAAAATGAACCGAGAAAGTTGGTGGGGGGGGGGGGGGGGGGCTTATTGTCGACCAAAATATGTGAATTTTCCGCCATCTTGAAAAAGGGTTTAATTCAGTTTTTACATCATACTCGGTTCCCCGTTGAAAAAAATTAAAACTACAATTTGTTGTGTTATGAAGGTGAGCAGAGACGTCCAGCAGTAGACTGACATAAGTTGATGATGATGATGATCAAAATTATGTCATGCGTAATTAAATTAGTCTATTAATGGTTAGATAACCATTTGTAGATGACTAATCAGCGCAGTGTATTGTTCCAGGCACAAACAGAAGCCCAAGGTAATTGATTAAGTGATTCAAATTAAAATACAAAGCTAGGTATCTAACACAAATGGCTCGAGGCAATACTTGTGCCTCGGAAAGGTAAATTTAGTGTAAGAAATATAAAAGAAACCGTGGGTATGAATAATCTGACTTATAAACAAGTTGTTCATACCCTTTTATATTTCTTGCAATATTCTAAATTTCTGTTAACAAGCTGATATAGGGCTAAGGTTACATTAAAACATTTAAAATTAAAAAAAAATATTGCAAAGTCGGTCCAGCCGTGACCAAGGGAAAAAGGATTCAATAAAAAAGCCTACAAAGATAAAAAACTTAGGTACCTACAGTTGAATTGAGGACCACTAAATCTTACAAAGTTGGTTAAAAGAAAAAAAAATACTAAAACGAGTACTAAGGTTTTTTTTTACATAAGAAATAAAACATTTTTTTACATAGTTGCCTCTTATTTACTCTAAGTATTAGCAGTATACAATATTAATAATATAATCTCTTTGCGAGAACAGTTCACAAGCCGTGATATTCGAGTAATTATCTGTATGGCAAGCACAAACAAATCTAACAACCGCGTTGTATAAACCTAACGTTCGAGTCACACTGCGCGTCAACGTCAGTGACTACCGATAAAGCGTTTACACTGCGCTGGATATAGCCACACTGTGCTTAAAAACTTTAGAATACAAAAGAAAGAATATAATCTATTTATTATAAAGCAGAAAAAGAGAAACAGCGATCTCTTCCAGACAACCTTTGTAGTGTAAATAAGATTTACACAGATTATCAGAAAGTGACGCTAAAAGTTATTTCGCCGTATTAATTATTTTTATTAGCCCTGGTTTTCTTTGGTACCTAGTTAAGTAGGTACCATTAGTAAAATGGGTACTTTACGTACTTACGTTAAGAACTAAGTACATGTTGAAGTACAAACTCGAATAAACTTTATGAAAGCTATTAACTACGTTTGTTATCTCGAAAACAGGCTTATAGACTTTACGTGATCCATATTATAATGAAAACTATTATAAAGGTAGATAATAGGTATATATTTCTCTGTCTGGGTGTTACTAAGTATATATTTTCGAAAAAAAAATGTATTTAAGTATTATATCAGCAGTCTAGTTTCCATAGTACAAGCTTTGCTTAGTTTGGGACTAGAATGTGATATGTCAAATGACCGTGAATATTTATTTATTTATTTTTATTTATATTTGATGATAAAAATAAAAACTTTGATCTACTTTGATCTATCTTTATATTGATATAATTGTTTTACTCCATTTATTATAAAAAAACGACAATAACAGTATTTATAAAATGCATAGCTTTACATAAAAAAATACATGAGAAACAGTCTAGCTATCTAGAGACCGTTGCAAACGATCTATTGATAGTTCATTTGGTCCAAATCTGTATTAAACAAAATGCTTACTATTTTTATATAAATTTAATAATTCAAAAGGGATATATTTACAAAAAAAGCCTTAAAACCAGAAAACTTTGAGTGTAACCGTACTGTTATTCCGGACATCCGAACCGCATTTCACCAAACTATTATCGTAATTCCCCATTTTTAAACGGAAAGAATTCCATTTTACTCGACTGCTATTAATTAAAGTCTGGAACGCGACCCTATCGAGGTTTTATTCATTTGCTTTTTATTTCAGCTGAAATAATTTACTCTTCTAACTTACACCTAAAGAAAATGCTAAGAAAAATAACATTTTGTATGTACTTATATCTACAAAAAATGCTCGTCCCACTGCTGGGAAAACGTCTCCCAAAAGTCCTATTATCTGCTCTCCGTATTTTTTCACCGATTTGTCTGAGCACTAGAATACTCGTAGGTACTTATATTTTATAACCTATTCTATCCCACAGCTGGGCAATAAACTGTCGCAAAGTTTTTTTGTATACTTACTTACCTTTTGGCTGATGCTAATCTAGATCTATCACTTATTAATCTAAATACACTCACTTTTTTATAAGTAAATGAACTTACGACTATTACAGTATTTACTAAAATCATAGATATATATAAAATACATAATAAACAGATGAGCTATCTACAGACCGTCGCAAACGATCTATAGATAGCTCAACTAAATGGAAGTAAAATATGAGTTATAACCGTAGGTAGTTTAATATAAAAAACAAAATACAAAGGTTCATTATACTATGTTAATCTAGAAAATAAATCGCAGTTTTGACTTTCAAAGTAAGTGCCTATGGCCACTCGCAAAAGTGCCCAAAACTCGGTGAAACTCGTCAGTATTGCCAGCACGTCAGCAAATCGAAACGTTCGCACGTGACAATTTATACTCCTTACACATAAAACAGGTTCTTAGCGACTTATTTGTCGATCGGCATAAACCATTGTTAAAGTAAATATTTACAAAAAAACTTTTATTATACCAAGGTGGTTCGAAAAGTAACTAATTGAGTATAGTGGCACCAATAATGAAAAAAAAAACTATCGTGTAGTGCATTTTTGTCGACATTAACGTCAAATTTTTATCCGAATCGGACTCGTAGTTTTGTTATGAGCGCGCGTGAAAGGTAGCGATTTGTTTCTTGTTTTAGAAAGGAATATCACGTCTGCAGGAGCCTGAGTAAATAAATTGTATGTTATACTAATTCGTCGAACCCCGATCCCGTATAGGAACATCGTATTTTCGAATCCTTCTCGCTTATAATTACGGGATATTCAAATCACAATATCTGTTTTTAAATTATAAAATTTATTCACAAACAAATGCCGGTGCATGAAGCTCTCCATCGCGCTACCGACCGTTCCAATTGGAGAGCCGCTGTACACAAGACGTTGGATAGGAGTCACGATCCTCATCAGTGAGGGACCGACTATGGAGGAGGAGGATTCACAAACAAACTTACGACTATTACAGTATTTACAAAATGTTTTGTTCAGTCAAAACCGAGTTTAAGATGGAATTATAGTTACCTGCTTTCTGTGCCAATGTAAGAACTTTGACGCCACTAGTTGAAAGCGTAAATTGACTGTCAGTCCTCGGGTTTTCATTTCACGAAAGTTGGAAGTGGTTTATTACAATTGAGAAATGAAAGAAATTGACAAAAGAATGAAACTAAACTTTATGAAACGTATTGAAACCAATCTTTGGAAATGTAAATGAAGTCTTATAATATACCTTAAGACGATTGGGTTAGTCTACCGCAAACCGCTAGAGCGAGAGGTATCACCTTAAACAAAATTACTATACAAAAGTTATAATAAACGAACTTGTACTGTATCAGCAAACATAGTTCGAGTTTGAACGTAAATGCTTTTAGTTTTGAAATGACGACGAAAATAACGGAGGACGTTTTCAAATCAAAGCTTTTTTTTCTATTTCAATTCAAGGCTTTGGAGCTTAAAAGCAGAAAGTTTCTAGAATTTTGAAGATACGATATCAATTCATAAAATCAGCCTAATTCAGACGTGCTGGAGTGAATACTCGAAAAGGTAGCCATTCAATAAAATAAGATATTCAATTTTCATAACAATAATATAATTTTCTTTCGGTGACATTGAATTTACGTATTGAATATTTTGCTACTAGCTTTTAGTTTTAGGTTTGCGCGATAAGTAATCTTTTAGAATAAAATAGGTAAGTCTATAAAAATGTAGATGCTCTCAAGATTTTTTTTTTGTTTTTCATATAAATAATACATTTGAGAATGGTTATGGCTAAATCCAATGTAGGTAAAATTTTCGGTAAGAGTTAGGTGTGTGTTATGGATGCCGGTGCGATAATTATACATAAGTAATCAAAAATCAGCAGACTTTCTTTCCAATCTACGCTTTTCAAGCGATTTAAAAAAAAAGAGGTTCTCAATTCGATCGTATAATCGTAACGATATAGAATACCGTTCGTATGGAGATCCAAGCAGTGCCCCTAGCAGATTTCTTAAGAAGCTTGGATATTCATACAAAATCGGTGGCGCTCGGCGATTGCGTCTCTACGATCCGTGTGTGCACAAACTCGTATTGGGGTACAGGTGTGATCTTGAGGTCGATCTAGGGTTAAAGTTTGTGTGAGTGGATCAGACTGAACCACAATACAAAACCAATATCAGTATCAATTTTACATTAAAATTATATATGTCTGGCAGCTACTTAGATTTGTAAGGTTGTGAGCACTTTGTTTTAGTTACCTAGATATTATTTTCATTATTTGTAATTTATGTCTTTTTAGGTTTTTATTTTAAAATCTCAAGGTTAGTTCAGAGTTTGTATAATTAGTTTTTAGTGTATTTAATAATAATAATAATAATAAAGCCTTTTTATTTCCTTAAGTTTTTACAAAAGTTTTATCTTATAACTAATTACTTAATAATACTATACTGTATAATTTAATTTTTACACTACTTAATTACCTAATTAAAGCGTGCTGTGTGCTCGCCAGCTTAAGGCCCCTTGCGGGTATAGGCCTCCTCCAAGTTTTTCCATTTAGTTCTGTCATTTGCCTTTTCTATCCAGTTATGTCCTGCTATCTTGCGTAACTCATCGACCCAACGTTCTAGCGGGCGTCCTCTTGCTCTCTTGCCTGTTGGACCTGACCATGTCGTCACTTTTCGTGTCCATCTTTTATCTTGCAGACGTGCTACATGACCTGCCCACTTCCATTTTAGACGTTGAGTGTAGTTCAGTGCATCTATGACCTTTGTTTTATTTCGTATATCCTCACATTTGTGTTTATCTCTTAGTTTTAAGTTTAAAATGCTTCTTTCCATTTTGCGTTGTGTTGTTTGTATTTTATGTCTTGTGCTATCGTTAAATATCCACGTCTGGGAACCGTAGGAAAGGCAGGGAAGCAAACTAGAGTCCATTACTATTTTTTTCAATTGCATTGGTAGTTTAGATTTTAGTATCTCTTTTTGGCTCCAAAATTTTTTCCACGTTAAGTTAATTCTTCTTTCAATCTCGTCCTGGTGCCTCGATTTACTGAACGACGCTTGTTTTCCCAGATATATGTAATTTTCTACATACTCTAAAGGCTTCATATTTATTATTATTGGATCTTTAATGCTGTTTGTAGCTACTTTGGTTTTTGATGTGTTGAGTTTCAGTCCTATATTTTCACTGATGACGCATAACTCAGTTACCATTTCTTGTAGCTGTTTTGATGTTGTGGCGAAGAGTATTATGTCGTCTGCAAATCTCAAATTGCTCAGGAATTTGCCATTTATGTAGATACCTTTCTGTTCCCAATCCAGATTTTTCATTTGTTGTTGAAGTACAGATATAAAGAGCTTTGGTGAGAGCGGGTCGCCTTGTTTTACGCCTCTACATATTTTGATCACTGGGCCAAGTCTGTCTAGTTTTACTCTGCTTTCACTGTTGGCGTAGATGTTTTTTATAATGTTTATGTAATTGTTTGAGATATTTTGACATTTTAGAGATTCCCATATGCTTTCGTGTGATATAGAGTCAAACGCCTTTTCGAAATCTATGAAAGCAAGGTAGAGGGGCTGTTGGAACTCTTGGAATTTCTCTATAATTTGATCTAGAGTATGTATATGATCGGTAGTACTGAAACCTTTCCGAAATCCTGCTTGCTCATCAGGTTGGTTATTTTCTATGTCTGACTCTATTCTTTTGTTTAAACATGCTGCAAAAAGTTTATAAATGGCTGGAAGTAGGCTGATTGGCCGGTAGTTACCAACATCAGTTGGGTCCCCTTTCTTGTATATAAGTGTTATCCTAGACTCTGACCATTTTGTTGGTGTTTTTTGTTCTAGTAGTACCTTGTTAAAGAGTGTTATTAAAGGTCTATTTAGTGAGGACCTTTTAGTGTATTTACCTTAGCATAAGTATTTGTAAATGTCAATATACGTTTTGTGTTTTTTTTTATTTGGTGACGGTTAAAATATAAAATTAGCCAGAAAAACTTGAATAACTTTATCTATAAAGCACTTTTTTACTTATCTCATTGTAGGTCGTTACAGATAATGATCACAATTTAACTTTGCTGAGAATCGCTGACTTCCATTTATTTTATAATGCTACTAAATTCGTCTAGTCGTTATATGCTATGTGGTAGTAAAGATACTGAAGTATAATCGAGTACCCTTAATATTTCATACGAATATGACGTTCACAGTGTGAGTAAATAACAGTAGATCAATAAAAAAAATTGCCCAGGTTTTTAAACTGCGTGTACTTTTGCAAGGGCCAAGATCGTGCTAAATAGTAACGTAAACGTTTCGTCTAAGCAGCAGCTAAGGGCCCCGATCGTGCTAAATAGTAACGTAAACGTTTCGTCTAAGCAGCAGCTAAGGGCCCCGATCGTGCTAAATAGTAACGTAAACGTTTCGTCTAAGCAGCAGCTAAGGGCCCCGATCGTGCTAAATAGTAACGTAAACGTTTCGTCTAAGCAGCAGCTAAGGGCCCCGATCGTGCAAAATTGTAAATAAATAAATAAATAGTACATATTTTGGTAGGTATCGCTTTATGCGTGTAATAAAACACGTTCAATATTCGAACGTTAGTGAGCCGATGATGGTGATATAACCGCTGTCACACGAAGGGAAAAACTGAGCGGTTAGCCGATTACAGCGATACGAATTTGCACACGCTACGTTGCGTTGGTGAACCTTAGCTGCTGCTTAGATGAACCGTTTATGTTACAATTTGCCACAATCAGGGCCCAGCTGCGTTTCGCCGATTGGTGCCTCAGCCATCTTTGATTGTTACCTTATTACTTAATCTGTAATGGCTTTGCTGTTCTATAACTTACCCCATCCTATTTATTTATTTAAGAAAAACCAACAGCTTTCTTCTTTGATTAGTGGTATCTTGACGTCTCACAGTAAGTAGGTAAAGTTCTTTATTCAATAAAATCATAATGATCATTTAGAACTAACAGTTGAGAGAGAATACTCTCCTACTGCTTCTGGTTCCGCTGTGACAGTCCACTGTTCAGTGGCGATACCGAAGACTGTAGAGCCAATAAAATTTATTGATTCCATTTTGTAAGATGTGAATTATTATGAAAGGCGTTGAATTCGCAGTTTTATTTAACACGGCTTCAGAAGTGCAGTAAAATAAAATGACAATGTTGCTCGATTTTTTATAGAAAGGCGTATAAATCTTAAAATAAGTCTACGGAGCTATAATAATAAAATTTCTATGATATGAATCAAATAACGTCTGCTCGCAAATTCCAGTGGATTTTATAAGCAAAATTGTTTGCCAAAACTTTCTTGTGTATCGTATAAATATAGTTAGGTACAAAAAAAATGCTATGGGAACTAAATTGCTGATAGAATACTTAAATACATTTTTAATACGTAGAAACACCCAGACACAGCACATATATGTATGTGCGTCACACAAATATGGTCGGGAATCGAACTCACGACCCACAGCCTGGAAGACAGAGTTACTACCAACTGAGCTGTGACGCCTGTCTTATATTAACTTAATCTGAATTATAAAGTCAACTTAAGTCGAGCTTAATCATGAAAACCAAAATACTTGCTAACTTTCACAATTTGCCAGTATTCTGCTAGATGAGCATTGTTTTATATATCAGTCGCATTTCACCAAATTTAATAAAGCCTTATACAATTTCGTTCGAAAATTGGATCCTGAAACGGAATGCCTAAAAATGTTTTGTCAAGTCTCAACGCGCCTGAATATTTTACCGGCATCTTGCATATGAAGTACTGACATAGACTTGAAGCAAGGTAGAACATCTCAAAGTTTTAGAAGCCAGTTATATAACCTACAAAAAAAATGGTTGTCTGTAAAGTCGGTTTACTGACGATAGTTGAACGTGACAACGTCAATCGTATCTTATCTTGGAACGCCTCAGAACGCCGGAACGCCGGAACGCTTCATAAGTCATGTTTTTTCGTGCGTCCAGCCGGCTCTATCGAATTATAAGACGTTGTCACGTCAAAAAATGGTTGTCTGTAAAGTCGGTTTACTGACGATAGTTGAACGTGACAACGTCAACGAACGGTATTGTAAGCGGTTCTGCAAAATAAATCGTCGTTCGAAACATCTTGGAACGCCTCAGAACGCCGGAACGCCGGAACGCCGGAACGCTTCATGAGTCATGTTTTTTCGTGCGTGCAGCCGGCTCTATCGAATTATAAGACGTTGTCACGTCAAAAAATGTTATAATATTTGATACCCAATTCATAATTCCAAATGGGGCGCCGATCGGTGAAAAACTGTCAAAAATTGCATGTTTTAGGGTTCCGCAACCAAAAAGTAAAACAGGACCCTATTACTGTGACTTTGTTGTCAGTCTGTCCGTCTGCAGACATCTGTCAACAGTCTCTTGCCGCTATACCAACAAAAACAGGCTCATACAAAAACCCATACAACCATTGTAGAAATAGCTACGGTAGTAATATTTGAAACTATCACGGTTTTGATCATAGTTTTCTTTAAAAAGATATTTACCATGATTTCGGGTCAAACTCGACCCGTGATCATGGCGCATGCAACTGTGCCGAAATATCGGGAAATAATTCACAAATCATGGTAAATATCCCGATTGTAAAGAAAACTAAGCTGCGGTAGTATTTCCCCGAACAAACTCTTTTTCATGGCACTTCTAAGTTATATAAAACAAAGGCTATTCTATAATATTTTAACTCTGCGTTTTTCCTTTGCCAATACCAGTGGCAGTGCGTTTTATTTACATTTGGATGATATTTGTCACTTCATGAAAATACACTATCGTTCGATGACGCCAAATTTTACTGGTAGAAATTGGTAGCGTTGGTAGAATTTCAATACGCGGTTGTACCGAAAGGAATTTGCTTATGGTATTCGTTTTTTTTGCTTTTGTCTAGCACTGGCATACACAAAAAAAAATGTCTCAGTTAAACTTTATTAGGCTTTACGTAACACCTTAGTATAGTTTAATAAATTCTTTTTGACTTTTGGTATAAAATTGATAAAAAAAAAACAGAAGAGTACCTACCTCGCTTTGAAAGCTTGGTAGTATACAAACAAATAAGCCTAGGCATTATTGCATAGTAATTATTAGTACCTACTGTCCTACTGTACGAATTTGGAATAGTGATTTGACAACTAAGTTATTACTTAGTTGTCAAATCGCTATTTCAAATTCGTACGAATACGACTGATACTGTAATGATACTGTACGAGGGCCTTTCGCCATCACCAAGATGGCGGAAGGACGTTGTAAATAAAATACGAAAGAAAAAAAATAACAAAAATACCGTCCAACGTTGCCCATAAACTTAAAATACGAAAAAAAAGAAAAAAAATTAACAATTTACCGTCCAACGTTGCCCACAAACATAAACAAGCCTTGCAACGTGACATTGGCGAAATTGGCTAACCCCCAGACGCCATTAAATAAAAATTGAATTGAATTGATACTGTACGAATTTGGAATAGCGATTTGACAACTAAGTTATTACTTAGTTGTCAAATCACTATTCCAAATTCGTACAGCCTTTACAGATGTAAAGATATATTCTAGATATACTTTACTGTACAAGTACTGTAAATTGTTTTGGGTTGTAATAAAAGGTTTGAATGTTCAAAGATACGTCTCAGGCAGGTGCTTGTCGGGCTATGAAAATAACGTTTTACTTTAACAATAATAAAAAATCCATTAGTGACCACTTTCTATCAAGTGGTCTACTTGTTCGTCTATTAGTTATTATGGCAGGATTATATTTATATAAAGATATAAAATTAAATAAATTGAACCCAAAAAAAAAACTAGTTTATTTTGAAATGAATAATAATTTATCACTGCTACAAGATATTAGTATTCGTTTTTATTTTGAAAAATACATTTAACTACATACCTACAGCAAATGATTTTTATGATATATTTTTAAGTATTAACAAAATGTACATAGGTATTTATAAAATACATAAAAAACGGATTTGTAAGCTGTTGCAAACGATCTATAGGTAGCTTCAACTGAAAGTGTCTCGATTGTTTTCGTATGGAGTTATTTAGTGTAGAATAGATGACCGATGTGGTGCGGCAGGCGAAGGTCCGCCTAAGACGCGGAGGTTGCGGGTTCGGTTCCCGACTTTGGATAAATGTTTGTGCGTTCTGCAAATATTTATTCCGGGTGTTCTGGGTAATTTATATGTATAATAAAAATATCTATCTATGTAATGTATTGTATTAAGTATGTCAGTCTTCTAGTACCCACAACACAAGCTCTGCTTAGCTTGGGACTAACTAGATGATGTTGTGTGGATTGTCAGCATTACTCTTTATTTCTTTAAAATGTTTTCAGTCACAAAAATGTTTGCTCTAACTTAATAGTCGGTGTTTTTTATTGTCCAGCATTACTTACTTAGATACTTACTTATTTCTTAAATTTATGTTTACAGTCACTTAAATGTTTGCTCTAACTTAGTCTGGTGCCTACTGTAGTGGCCCATTTGTTGGAAGACCAGTGTCTCCATTAGCAAGGTGGGCCAGCTAATTTGCATTCAAGATCGACACAATTCGACGCTGCTCCACCTGACACCTTCCTTATTAGGCTTTGGTCTCCAAGGAGGCATGGAACGGTGGTGGATGAATGGAACGAAAGGAGGCAGCTTTTGCTGGAAGGTTTGAGAAATACGGGGTTTTATGTACTTTTTTTGTATATTGATGTCTGTAAGAGCTAAAGAAATGGACTCAAAATTGTTGTATAGATAAATTGGTAGTCTTTAGTAGTGTTACTAATTATCCAAACAAAATTTGTTTAGTCAAACTAAAGTTTTATTAAAATATTTAAACAAATAAACTATAAAAAAAGTTTTTCAAAGTTTCAAACACTAAAATGATTAATTATTAAATTTTAGATGTAAAAGTTAAATAAACAGTCTATACTCAAAACTTCAATATAAAAGATCAAAAAAATAAAAAGACAACCTTAAATATAAATCTACCTAATAAAACATTGAAGCCTCTTATTAAAACAATTTAAAGGCTAGTTAAACGGGTTAGCGGTTAACCTCGTGTAAATAACTTGAAGTTTAGTAAGGCCTCAAATCTAAGCCGTGTAATAAAGTAATTCAAAAACCTGACTACAGACTTACACTTATATAGAAAGCAGGTAAAAAACCGGCCTACTCAGGTACGCGTGCCTTGGTCCCGTAAAAAATTTTTAGAAGGCCCTTATATAAGGTGTCGGGTCGGGATTCTAGCAATTTTAATTAATATTTAACTAGCTAGTGCCCGCGACTTCATCTTGCTATCGTTATATTTTTGACAATATCGTTGTAAATTATAGCCTATGTGATAAACCGTGAATATATGAATAAATATTTGCAGATCGTACAAACATTTATCCCAAGGCGGGAATCGAACCCGAAACCGTGTCGCAGGTGAACCTTCGCCCACTGCGCCACATCGATCGTCAGGATCCTCAGGATGTCGATAGGATGAAAAGTGACTGAACAGTAATTCAATTAAAACTGACAATTATTTCAAACGTGCTTAGAACAGAGTATATAACACCTGCTGGGCCTAAATATCTCTCTTTCTCTCTAACATAAATAAATAATGCTGGACAATCCACACAACATCATCTAGCCCCAAGCTAAGCAGAGCTTGTGTTATGGGTACTAGAAGACTGACATACATAATACAGTACATTACATAGATAGATTATTTTTATTATACATATAAAATACCCAGAACACCCGGAATAAATATTTGCAGATCGTACAAACATTTATCCCAAGGCGGGAATCGAACCCGAAACCTTCCGTGTCGCAGGCGAACCGTCGCCGACTCCGCCACATCGGTCGTCATGATGTCGATAGGATGAAAATTGACTGAACAGTCATTCAATTAAAACTGACAATTATTTCAAAAGTGCTTAGAACAGACTATATAACACCTGCTGGGCCTAAATATATCTCTAACATAGACAGTTGCGCCGGGTAAAATAAATCACCTTAACGCCGGCTTTCTGTCTAAATGCGACTTTAAAATGAAATCCGACCCCGGCCGGCTTATAGCTAATTTTGCCAACGACTTTTTACGCCATTTCACCCGAACACTGAGCTTAGGACAATGATTATAGCACTGAAATCCTTTAATTAAAAGTTTAATCCTGGATAAACTTGGTTGACCAGGCGATGTAATCACACAGCTTTTTGTGTCACGTTATTCTCATAAAATATAATAAAACATATCAAATTATTTTTAACCAACTTGAGAAAAGGAAGAGGTTCTTAGTTTGACTGTGTTGTGTTTGTTATCAGTTATTGTGTTATCTGCAAAAATAAATGAATATTTCAGAATAAGTAGGCATAAGCATATGCATGGTGTACGGAGGTAGTACATCCCTACCTTCCTAGCGTGTTCTATTATAAAAAGCTCGAAAACTACTCAAATTAGTCATAAATATAATGCTGGACAATCCACACAACATCATTTAGCCTCAAGCTAACCAGAGCTTCTGTTATGGTGAATGAATGAACGATGAATACGTTATTAAGTAAGTTTCGTCTAAACTAAACTGAAATATAATATAACTAGCTGACCCGTGCCCACTTCGTTGGGCATAATTCGACCGTTTTTTCTCCGATTAACTTTGCAAAACGGACTACCACGTAAAATCCTTTTTATTTTTCGGTTTTGTATATAGCTTATGACACTCAGCAACGATGTGGCTTTCTAATGGTAAAAGAATTTTTAAAATCGGTTCAGTAGATCCCGAGACCTTACAGTTTAACAAATAAACAAACTTTACTTCTATAAGTATAGATTTTACTAATTATGAGTTTAACATATGTATACTGTTAAACTCATAACTCTCCTTTTGAATCCACGTAACTAAACAATAGAACCCGCATATACTCCCGTGACCGGCACCTGCATTATTCCGCTTGACATTTTTCTAATACATACATTTTTGAACTCGTGATATCTTTTGAATGGAATGTCCAAATTGAATAATTTAAAAAGTCTTATAAAGGTATTGAAACAATCTTAATTATGTGGTAATTTATTTAGATAAGGATTAATACCAAAACACAAATAAAGAACGTTTTCTAGCGGCGTCATTTTAATTATATTTTTTCGATATTAAAACACTTATAGTGACATATCTGTAATAGTTAGACATATGCTATCGCTGATTTTTTTGTGGATGATGATGTGTTCTACAAAATTGTAGTACATGATATCTTTCTATCATCAATAGTTTTCGCAGCGCACGCGATGTAAGGAATTTCTTAGGTATTTTTTTTACACCTTGGGTTACATAATCGAAGTTTTAGTAAAGATCCTTAATTTTTTTGAAAATATTATATAGCCTATGACACTCAGCGATAATGTGGCTTTCTATTGGTGAAAGAGTTTTTAAAATCGGTTCAGTAGATCCCGAGATTACCCCTTACAATTGAACAAATATACAAACATACAAACTTTACCTCTTTATAATATTAGTATAGATGTATGAGTTAAATTTTCCACTCACTCTTCAAATTCCCATCCAAATCAAATTGAAAAGCAAAAGTTTCTACAACTATAGTCCTTCGAAGGTAGTTAAATCTGAAACTCACTCACCCATTGTGTCTTTGCACACTACTCACGACATGACAACTACACGATATTGTCAACGAGCTTTATTTCACCATACTTAATCATATTCGGCAAAAAATAGTGTTTTCAACACTATTTTTTGCCGACTCTTTCACCTAAACTGAAAAGACTGAGAGAATAACACTTCTAATGCTTATAATACCTACTTAGTTTTGTTATGTCAAAAGACATAATTGAACAACGTCAAATTTTATATCAAGCAACTTCATAAAAAATGGACGTCACAGCTAAGTTGTTATAAGTCCTACCTATATACAAATCTGTAGATCGAGGATTCAATCCACACCAAGCAGAAATATTTGTGCCATGGCTAACAAAGATAATATATGGGCAAAGATATCTTATCTTATTTAAGTTTAAGATGCTTTTCAACTAATTGCATTCGTGTGACATGCTAGTTCTAGTACCGTTAGTAATTTTTTTAGTATTTTACGGAAAATACTTTTGGTATTATAAATATTTGTATGACTTATTACCTATTTTAATTAGATAATAATATCGTTGTTGTGTCGGAGTCGTGCAGTGTGCGAAAGCTTATTTGTTCAGAGTTCTATAATCCGCTTACCGACCCGTTTGATTATTTGCGGCATAGTATAATGAATTTACACGGCCCGAAACGTTTATTTATATTTAAAGTAATTTAATTATTTTTGCGAATTTCTGCCGATTATGGTGTGTTTAAATAATAAATTAATATCTATTATACACAATACCAATGTTATATGAAAGTTCCCTTTTATTAAATTGACTGTTATAAAATTAAAAAAAGATGTTGTGGCTGTAACACAGTTTTAATGTTCCTGTTTGAGACTAGCTCATAGAAATAGATTATTTACATAGTATTTGTAAAGTATAGTATTGACGGACAGAAGCCATAGAAAAAAAAAAGGTAGGTTTACTTGTATACAAAAAATCAATAATAAATATATTCAGTAAAATCACTAGAATCATTTAGAATCATCTTATTTACTAGTTGATTCTAGAGGCCAGTTCCACGCAGTATAGCCTACATATCTACCTACATTGCTCTAGAGAGAAGCAAGGGCATCGGTAATTCATATTCATGTATTCAGTTTCATGGCGACATCAAATAAAAACTTTGATGTTTTCACTCCTATTTGAATAAGTTTATTTTTTGAAACAGTTGATGAGGCAATTGTGAGTATTTCGATGTTTTTACATTCTGTCTCGTTCGTAATGTAAACTCTTTGTGAAAAAACTCGTTGGATATCATCACTTTTTCTGCTGTCAATATCGAATTCCATAGATATTATATATAGAAATAACATTTTGCACGCTTTAACCGAGGTAGAATGTACCGAGGATTCATTAATTTCTAAAAACAAGAACTTTTGTAATGGTTATGATTCCAAAATAAATGTTATGGTCATGTGGGTCGTGTGTTCAATTCTCATCCAGAGTAAATGTTTGTGTGATAAACATAAATATTTGTTATGTATTTGGGTGTTCCTATGTAATCTACGTATGTATTGAAAAAAAAATGTATAAAAGTATTCTATCAACAGTCTAGTTCCCATACTACTTTGCTTAGTTTGGGACTTGAGTGTGATGTGTGAAATGTTCGTGAATATTTATTCATGAATTGTTTTTTTTTTCTTAGTGGTTGTGAAGTGAAAAATCGACAACCACTTTACCATTTTTAGTAGATACCTTACTGTACACCTTACCGTACTTACCTTCGTACTTTCTTGTCGTCATAACCTAATCGGTTTTAAAGAGTTTTTAATTGGTGTAAAGAGGCATTTGCGTGACTTCTCAATTTATGACCAATGACTTCAGAGAATCGTAGATATTCGAGAATTTCCTTCGTTGTTTCTGAAAACTCCCCAGTGCTTTGGAGTTTAATTGTAGTGCGAATAGAGGGTTTAACGAGGTAAAAATGTTGTTGCAATTTGAACCTTAGCATCTTTACATTAGGTAGGAAATTGTACAATGTTAGCAAACACGGTTATGATTCTCGCGAAATTCTATCGCGATAATCATAAATCTTCTAGAACGATGTAGTGTGTATATTTCTTAAGTGGCAGTTAAGCAAACTAACATAGGAAGGACCGGAAAATTTGGATGCAAAATACTAAAAATCATAATTCATTCTATACTTGCCTATAATAATTACAATCCTTAAAAAAGTACTATGCGAATTATTAAATTCCAACGATTTAATTTTCAAACGTTAATCACGTTACGACAAGATTGATTTGGATAACATTTGAAAATTGTATTGTAGGCAACAGATTTTTGAAATAATCTCAAAAAGGAAAGGAAGAGAATACGAACAAACAATAGTTATTGTTGATATCTTATTATCATGTCACAAACTTAGCAAAGTTTGCACTATGGGAACTACACAATAGTTTCAACTATGTTTTCTTTATAAACGGGATATTTACCATGATTTCTGAGTTTGATCAGTATCTAACAAATCATGGTACCTATATATCCCATAGTTCCCGTGGTAAGTTTGTGACTGAAAACTATGTTCAAAACCGTGATAGTTTCACCTATATTTATAGGTAGGATAAATAAAACAGAACAAGTTCGAAATAGACAAACCAACTGTATTGTAAAGAAGGTCCAACTCCATAAATCAAACAAAAACTCGAGAGTCAAGTGGGCTTGCGCAGATTGTTAATCCCACGTCAATGTTTTGTCTCGTTATAATGTTTTGCTCTAGTTCACTTTAGAGATGGAACCCGGCTTAAATTATATCCTTCACTGTTTTATTCGTCTTACTATACTTAGACCCGCGACGACGTTCGTACGCGTGGGCCAAAAAAACTGTCGCTATAAGATGATCCTTAAAGCGTATGGCTGCATCTCATAGCGTAGCATTTGGTGAAGAGAGGTCAAGATGTATCTAAGAATTCAAGTCCTTAAAAACAGGCTTTTAAAAGCCTTTTTTTCAAGTTTCATCTAAATCTAAAAATCTGTCCCGTGGTTCAGGCGTGATGCTCTGAATATGGTAGTAGATACATATTGTTAATAGTCCAAACGAAATATTTACTACTATTTTTAGTAAGTACAAGTATTTTAGATATAAGAATTATTTTATATTTTGGTAGAATTCTTTTACACTTTCCTAATAAAATGCAAGGAAATAAAAGTTAAATGACTGTTATTTATTTGAGTACTTACTTACTCAAATCAAATTTCTCAAATTGAAAAACAAAGTCAAAGTAGAAAACATTTTATCAAAATTAAATATTTAATCCCTAGTGTTGCCAAATCTTAGCATAATTAACATAAATGTCTGATATCAGTCAAGTTTAAGTCCAGTTTATGTTGGACCTTCCCTTCCTGGTTTAAAGTAATCCCCACCGCAGCTTAAACCTCACGCTATAGGGTCAAGCTAAAGTTGGTACAGTCAACTACGAAAGTCAATTTAGAAAGTTACTCTACAGTACCAATATATGCAACGATAGTTAGGAATACTTACAATGTTTTGTCCTTTGTATTGATAAGCATTTTTAAACTTGATCTAAAGAGATAAAAAACGAGATATTGTTTTCCGTACGAAAGAATTTGCCTGACTGTATGTAAGCCAGGCACATAGATCCTCGGTTGATTGTGCAGCATTTATTTGTATGTAGCTCTAGATTTGATACATATTTAGTTCATGAGGTACTTACCAAAAATATCAGACTTCTAATTCCAGTAATTTCAGATTTATAAGACAACATCTATGTGTAAGCGGAGGACCCTCGTTTTCGTTTTCTGTAGCCAGATGTGTATGCCAGGGACATCCTGGCATACACATCTGGCTACAGAAAACGGCTGAAGAGAGATTTGAGCAATATTCTATGATTCAATACCTTAACAGGGTTAAAAACTGCAAAATAGTGATATTAGTGCTACACAATGAAAATAAATAAAAATACTTTTTATCAATTACATCACTTTATTCATCAATGTCGAATTGAATATTTTTATTTCTATACAAACAATTTTAAAAAGTACCTTACATTATCGTTATTTATAACCACAAAATAGCTACACGCAATGGAAATCTTACGACGAACATCAGTCGGTTTCTTTAGTACAAAGTACAAGAGTACAAAGTACAAGGGTACAATGTACAAGAGTACAAAGTACGAGGGTACAATGTACAAGAGTACAAAGTACAAGGGTACAATGTACAAGAGTACAAAGTACGAGGGTACAATGTACAAGAGTACAAAGTACAAGAGTAAAGTACATACGCCTGCTTCTAACGTACTTATCTAACGTTAAGCTTACGCAAACAGAGCCCGTAGTCTGAAGGTGCATTTTAGAACTCCCTACTCTCGAGCCGAGAGTCGTCTCTCGGATGTCCTTATATTTTTGTAAGAAGTAGAGAGAGAGATCCGAGAGACGACTGTCGGCTCGAGAGTAGGGAGTTTTAAAATGCGTCTTCGGACTAAGGGCTCTGAAAAGAAATGAAATTCTCATTAATGGGGATTTTCATGTTTTTATTCTTGAAATTGTTTATGCTCTTGGCAAAAAACCTCGATAGTAATATTTCTTATTATTTTTTCCAGAAACCTTGAATAATGGGGCTTTTATATATGTTTCTATAAATTCCCACTGGCTTTCGCTTACATACAGATATATAGATACATAGATACATACAGATGCGTAAGTTGTAACGTAGACTAGAATTATGTTAGTTAGGCGTTCAGTACAATCTCATACAATTTAACATATGACATTTTCATAATCACATAATTCGTAAAAATGATTCTTAAAACTAAATTACAAAAGTGTAAATGAACAATATTACACTCACAAGTCACATCTTGAAATAGGAACAAATTCTATTGCAACTGTCAGTTTACCACAAGAATCCGAAGAGTAAAAGTAGTTTAACACTTTTGTAAACGACTGTACACTTAAATTAATTCTTGCGCTGTGATGGCTTTATTTTTATTTTAGGTAGATAGGTACAATAGAATTCATTTATTTGACAATTTCACTACCAAAATGTCGATTTAGTCAAATAAATTGCCAATTCATACAGGAAATAATTTTAGTTGACTAAATCGAGATTAAGTTTCAAATTAAATCGACTACTTGCTCGTACTTACAATGTCAGTATTTCCACAAACATTCATCTAATATTACGTATACCATTACAAATCATGGTACAATTATAAATAATTAAAATGTAAAAAAAGTACAAAAAAAATATTAAAATTTATAACGATGGGTTTTTTTCTAGTCCGAGAGGCGCGAAGTCACAACATTTTTTTTTTAATTTAGTGCCTATGCCTAGTCAACCTGAAATGCTATAACAAAAGTCAAAATCTTTGTAAAATACTATTAATTAGTTAGGCTGTCTCTCGCACTATTATGCCATAAAATATGACAGCAAATATCACATGGGCATTTAGTTTCAAAATAAAAGTATACGATTATAAACTTATTTAAAAAAGAGGGTAGTTCTAAAATTCACACGATAGTCGAAGCTGAATTAAGAATTCAGGTGATTTAAACAGATACTTGACACAAGTCTTAGATATAAAAACCTAAGCTTTTACATATTATCCTATTATATTCTTATATTTAAATTATATAATATAATAACCATGGCAGTGTTATTCCGGAGGTGTACATTTTTGGCCGGAACAAAATTTTTAATACCATTATTTTAGTATAAAAAATGTCCACCCGCAGAAAACTAAGTACAATAATTGATCCAATAACTTATGTCTATACTAATTTTATATTTTACATTATTATTTATTTTCAGAATGGAATGTATCACTTTTTTATTACAGAAGCCGTATTATTAATTGTATAAGTTTTATTTTTACAATTCAACAATCTTGACAATAACATGAACGAAAAATGTAATGTTATAATGAAATTGATTTTGATGTAAATAAAAAATATGAATTGAGTAACAGTTATTTATGTAAAATACATGAGAATGTTTTATTTATCGTGAAAGTAGTATTGACTGATTTAAACTTAGCAGTTCAGCAAAAGAATACAAGATACATTAATACGACTATCCTTTCTATATGAAATATAGAGAATATTCTGTAAGTACATGTAAGTATACAAGGATCATTCAAAAAACGGTAAGAACCAGGCCATAGTTTCTTGCCTGTTCTTTTAGGCTCTGGTCGCGTGGAACTGGGACCTAGAATTACCTAGTATGAAAGACGATTTTATGATCGCATCTTTGCGATGAACAAAACTTATTTGACACTTTACTTTTGAAAATATGTATTGTTTTGGCAGTTAGGAAATACACATAAATAAAAAAGACTTTCAACCACTTAAGCATTTAGTAAATTATAGTTGTAATATTTTTTAAATAAAATATGTTTTATATAGGTAATAGCTTGTCATTTTTTCGACAAGTTTTTTAACAGAAGCTACACGAAATCAAAGTAGGATTTTGTATAATTTTTTTTATTTTATAGGAATTTTAAGTAAAGTGAAGTAAGAAGTGCTAAGTTGGTTCACAAAAAAGTACTTTCAATGTAAGGGTGGATGTTTACATAAAATTGTTTTTAAACAAAAGTTCTTCACAAATACCATTAAGTTTAAATCAGTCAATACGTTTACAAATGGGTAGCAAAAACAGCGCTTATAAAGACCGACAACGATTAATTTAAATATCTTAAAATTCGTTGATATGCATACTGTTAAGACACCTTGTACATTTCCCTAATATTAGTCATACAAAAAAAAATCTGTACATATTTACAATTACATTCTAAAGTCCATATGTCAGATTAAAATAAAAAATAATGTTGGGTCAAATTATAATTATTTATTTAAGCTTGTTATATTCACTAGTTCTTTTTTTTAATATAACAGCTGATAATACATTAGGCTAATATAAAAACTACAAATGTTTTTTAACTAAATCATAAACAAAAAAATAAAGCCGTAAAAATGTTGAAATAAGAAACAAAATGGCACTTTTATTAAATTACACTCTTAATGAGGTCAAAATCTAAAATTTTTTATAAAAAACTGAAGTCAAGTAGATAGGAGCTGGATTGCAGACACATAAAACTTAAACCTTTTGTTTTAGAGTGATGGACGCAGTGCATTGTCTCATAGGGTACGTCCTCATTGAACGTACTCTATGGGATAATGCTGTTAGAGGGTCCCGCTTAACATCAAATGGGCCATGACATTTACCCACATTTCACATAAAAAAAGTCAAAATAATAAAAAATAAAAAAAAGTTCTTAAATCACTGATATAATAAAACATGAATCGAAAAAAGCAAAAGATAAGCGATAAGGCATCTCGGTTTTCTACCAAGCACTAGGCACTGGGCACTCGCCCGTACGCATAAAGTTCAAATTTGTTCAGCACTGAGCGTTCAACACTAGGCATTATGGGCCTTATGCGGTTGTGTTAAGGTTTAATTTGGCTACACGAGCCAGGCGCGCTGCTAGCACCACGATTCTTCGTGCGGCGCCGGCCTGTCGTCGTCGTCGCCATACATATCGGCGAGTTTGCGGAAACGCGGCCCGAAGGTCGATAAATAGTTGAATTTTAGATCACCGTCGTCGGTACCTATAGGAAAAATAAGAAAATTAAAAAAAATATAAATAAAAAAATTTGAGTGCAAAAAGTTTATTCTGTTTATGGGGATTTGAACTCACGAGTGACTGCTCAGTAACAGTAAGTTCAAAACTAAGAAAAAACTTATATAACTTTTTGTTTTGTTATGAATAAATTAGCAAAACGAATTCATACAAAAGAGCACAGGCAGACTTCGACATTCGACATTAAATATAATAATAAATATAAATTAAATATAAATATAAAATATCGCAAAAACTGATCATCTTAATTAAATTTGAATGAAACATAACACCGGCTTTCTCTTAAAAAAAGTTGTTTTTTTTTAACTGTGTAAAATAATAAAATTACGATTAATTTGTATACTCACAGCTAGCTAATGAAGAAAGAGAGCCGCTAGTATTGCCGTCTCCCTCATACGCGTAGTGTCTGACGTCATCGTATGGATTGATGTCTGGATCTCGGTCGAGGACGGATTTCTTGTCGTCTAGGAACCCTGATAGATCTGGTGCAGCGCCAACTAATCCTGATAACAAGATTATTTTACATTAAAAAGAAAACAAAATTATCGACATTGACGGCATGACAGTTTTCAAATATAAAAAAGTTATGATGTTCCTCATCAGTAACATCATAACTTTCAAATATAAAAAAAGTTATGATGTTCCTCATCAGTAACATCATAATTGGCCATCTCATACGACATGTTGTCATGTCGTATTAGATGGCCAATCATCTTACCCCTTCTGTTCTCAACGATTTTGACAGGCGTCTCAGCTCAGTAGGTAGTAGCTAAGATTTGTGCGATGAACATAAATATTTGATCTACGTCCGGGTGTTACTAGGCTATGTATGTATTTACAAAAAAAATCTGTAAGTATATAAATAAGTATTCTATCCGCAATCTAGT
The DNA here is from genome assembly GCA_932527185.1 of Ecliptopera silaceata. Taxonomy (NCBI): domain Eukaryota; kingdom Metazoa; phylum Arthropoda; class Insecta; order Lepidoptera; family Geometridae; genus Ecliptopera; species Ecliptopera silaceata. The sequence goes on from OW052210.1 coordinate 3,791,954, forward strand.
TCCCATAGTGACTAGGGACTTATTATTTATTTTCATATGGTTTCTATCCTTGTCGACTAGAAGCTGCTCTATCGTCGTCGCAAAGAAAAGTGAACTAACCTATATGTTCCCCGCGCTGCATAAATCCTTCCGTGTCATTCGGTGCGCCGTCATACATCTGCCTCAGCACTTGCAGATCGTATCCTGCGTCTCCCTCGCCCCCGCCTTCGTCGTCGTAAGCGATGATGTTCTCTCGGATATCATCCATCTCTTTCTCGGGCCACGCGTCTGCGCGCCTTCTATGTACTACAACTGCTAGGAGAAGAACTGAAGAAAAAGAAAAGATGGATAAGATTTGATTGATATGAGTAATGATGATTAATACTTATATTTTGTCGGAAAATCATATATAGGTACTTTACAACATAATGAAAATGATATGTAATATTATTATATAATAATAATTTAATGAATAAGATATCCTGTGTTATTGAACTAATTTTCTGATAAGGACTAATCTTTGCAATTAAATGTATAACTAAAAGTTGTAGATTACTAACTATAAAGTAATTTTTCTTTATCTTTTCGAAATGATTTCTTTTGACGTAAAGAATAATCTAGAAGAGTAGTCCAAAAGTCTTCATATACAAGTTCCACTACCATGGGTTTCGTTCTCACTCTAAACTCGAGATTAAACAGTTACAAAAACGGATGGTAGAGTCACTACTCTCTACCACTGTAGAGAAGTAATACTCACTGACTAAAATAGCGATGCAGACTAGTATTGCGACTAAGAAGTTAGTGTCAATGCCAAAAGTGACAGCGGTAAACATGCTTCGTTGACAACTTGGATCTGCATTCTTATGAACTGACGGCTCGCCTAGATTGTACATCTGTAACAAATAATTGATTTAAATACATTTAAAATACTTTTACTTAGTTAAAAGTGACCCCCCAGCAATTTCACAACAGTCAGTATATTATTTGTATTCTTTTCAGTATTTTTTTCAATTAAATATCCCTTATTGAAAAAAATATCTAGTCCGCCATCTTGGACCGCCATTTTGAATTTATAGTAACGTCACGTCACTTAGTGACCAAACATCATACTAACTGGAACGTTTTTACAAGATTTAATTTCTCAAATAACACGTTTACTTTTATAATTTACAAATGATAAATCAAAAATATTCTATAAAGTGTTACAAAACATACTCTATAACTAATTACGGTAACAATGCGTATATTAGAGTGCTTCAAGCTTGATTAACTAGGGAGTGACAGGAATACCATGAATTTTAATCACTCGTAATATGTGAATAATTTGTGTCGTGAGATAGGTAGTGTGACCTCGAACTAATTTAAGTACCCGAAAATATTGACGTACATGGCAACCCTCGAAATTAATATGTATTAGTTATACGAGGAGCAAACGAGATGGTACTTAAGAGTAACAAACATTTGTAATAATTATTGTTTTCAGAAATAGACAGGAAATGTTTATTTTGTGTTTGTTATTATTTGTGTCATCAAAACTGTATCTTCATCATAATTTTTATAGTAAACCAATTACATTAACACGACTCTTTTGTGTTTGACAGTTCACTCTAGCTGACATATGAAGTTGACATTTGTTTTGTGTCACCCACACACGTTTAATGGAGCTATTTGACGGTTTAGATTTAGAATATTCTTACCAGAATTCCAACCAAAGAGTATAATCACAATAATTTTTGTTTAGTCAATTTAAAATTCGAATAATGAACTTTCGGTTCAAACGCATATTGTAATTATGTATTATAATCTGGGGGAGACCTTTGCCCACCAGTGGGACGAGATAGGTTAGAGAAAGAAAAACGTAGTTTTATGAATACTTACAAAGTCATTGTACGTGAAATTACTGATGCATCCGACAAAATTCTGAGTTGTCGGTACGTGCCGCCATCCAAACGATCGTGCTATGTTCTGTATGTCTATACTCGATCCTCCCAATTGTAGAGGTCCATTTACTGTGCAAAGAAAACATTTTTGAATATTATTAATGGACATTTAGACCCTTTGTATGATGGAGTCTAGTTTAATTATAAACTTGTATACTTTATTAATAATAATCACATTGCGAGTTATTATTACATTATAAATAATGTAATAATAATAATTTCTTTAGTAAAGCATATTAACACACAAAATTGAAAAAATAGTGACTCTGAGACGTCAGTAGAAAGCGACTATGAGACGACAGAACAGATCTCAGAGCGACTCTGAGACGGATGCCTCTGAACGGAAGTTCAGAGCCACTATGAGGCGAAGTGTCAATACAGAGTGATTTTGACGGCAGCAGAAACTACACAACGACTCTGAGGCGTCAGTACAGACTACAGAGTGACTATGATAGATACATAGATAAAACCTTATTTGTTTTACTGTACACAAATTACAATGAATTAAAGATGACTATGAGACGTCATTACAGACTGCTGAGTGACTCTGAGGCGGCAATAAAGAGCGACCTTGAGGCGTAACTAAAAACGACTCTGAGTCGCAATTATCTATCTCCTAGACCCAAATCAATCTCACCATTCAATATCTCTCTCGGTCCAGTCGGCGCAGCAAGGCTCATACAAGTCGACAGTTTACATCTATCCACGAACATTTCTATAGAGCTGCGCATTAGTACTATCTCGATAAGGTGCGGTTTCCCATCGGCGACTTGCACCACGCTGTTATTGAGACGCGTGGTTCCAGACCCGTAGTTAACTAGAAGAACCGGAAACCCGTCTACTAGCTCCAGGGACATGAAATCTGTTGAAAAATGACATACATTATTATAAGAACAAGTAATAGTCTGAGAGGGTTAAAAATGTCAAGCGTATCGTTACCGTAACGTATTCGAAACACACTGCACGGTGACGTTACAACGTTTAGCGAATTGAATCGGTTGACGTGCAGTGTGATTCGAATTCATAATGTGACTGTCATTTGTCTCAGAAAATGCGCCCTGAGACAAATTTTCAATGCGTCTCTTATCGTATCCGAGTTACACTGTGCGTCAATGAGAACTCGACTGCATAGTGTTGCATTGTCACGAGTAAGTTTTTTAGGTCAAAAACATTAAGCACCTCTCTCCAAATGAAGTAACCTAGTTAATTACTGTTTTAAGCAACTTAATAAGTACAAGTGAATCTCCGCAGACGCGCTACTTAAAGTCGCATAAAAGCTTGAATTCTCAAAACAAACATAGCTTAAACAAACTGTTTATATTTTTGATATAATGGGTATAATGTTATCAGAATAAACTTAGCCTTATTTCATAAACATTAATTTTGAGTCAATTTGTATGAAGTAGGTAGTAGGTAAGTACGCGTTACCTATCACGCGATGTTCATAAATCATAGCTACACGCCTGTCAGTCATTATGTAATCATTAAAAAATCATTACAACCTACTTTTGTATGGAAACTTCTTACAAATGCAACGGGAAAAAGGTAAGTAAGAGTTTCTTAAGAACGTTCGTCGTTCTAAAACGAATTTCTTCCGATAATTTTATTTTTGGTTTTTATTTAAAACATGAATTAAAAAAATAATCGGATTTTAACTAAAATCATCTTTAGATTACATTTTTGAGTAAAATTCCAAGAATCCGTTTTTTTTTCCAGTTGCTCTTATTGTTTGTAGTAATGTATTTACAAAAAACGTTTATAGCCATCTTTTAGTAAAATCTTTGCTTAGTTTAGGAATAGAGCGCGATGTACGAAATATCCGTGAATATTTATCTTTAACTAGTGAAATACGATGCTGTTAGTCCATTTTAAGCCAATACGATAATCGACCAATACCACTCGGCAAAATTGCCATTTGAATTCCCTTTAAACCCTTACGTACGAGGATATATACTTATAAATTCAACATTTTCTTGCATCATAAGATACCTTGCTATATTGCCCTACTCACATCTGCGGGTATAATATATGTTTTTACAATGCACGACATCGGAGAGCTCCCAATCGACCCGTGATCATGGCGCATGCAACTGTGCCGAAATATCGGGAAATAATCAAACTCACAAATCATGGTAAATAATCCCGTTTATAATGAAAACTACGTTTAGTAATGGTTCTGTGAGAACAGCTAATTAGAAATATTTTTTGGCAACATTTTGTGTAGAATGAAGTTCTTAGTGTGTCTCTCAAATATGATTGAAATCTGTCGACAAATAACACTACAGTAAACTTCTCCCTTCCCAATTTATTTCCCATCACAATTCACCATAAAATACAAGAAACTTTTTGTAAACTTTCGTTAAAATCGGTTTAAAAATGCAACCTGCAGGCGCGGACAAACAAACAAAATGACAAAAGTAATAGACTAATCTTGAAACTGGGACGCTTCGCTCGCTCGATCAACACAAAGTTTTTACATCGTGCCAACGGCACCGATATTTTTAATCACGTCAAGAATATGACGGTGTCGTACCGGTATCGATCAGTGTACAAATTCCCTATGTTGGTTTTCTGACTTAAGACTTTTTATGATCTCATATTTAAGAGGGGGTATCATAATATCGCAAATTCTTTGTAGCTTTTTCTCTTTGAATACAAACAACGAACCTGAAGTAAATATAATAACAGAAAATAGGTTTTTAAACTAAATAAAAATAATTCGTTAATAATTATCATACAATTAAACTACCTAAGTACAATTAATTCCAATTTATAAAAGTGTGATCCTGAACAGCTCAAATTATGTAAGTATTTATAATTTAATATTATTTTTCAACAAATGCTTGAAAAATATGATCTTTTTGAATGAGTACAGATTCAAGTTAAATAGTAAATCTACATTTTACGTTTGTTGTAGCCATATTAAGCTGTTACATGAACAACTACATAAAAACACGATCAACGACGGTACCCCATTAATAAGTAATCAGCACAGTGGATACAACCTTCCATTTGTCCCTTGCTTCCCACAAAAATATACCATTTCTTCAGCCACAAGCCTATTGTGAGAAAAAGTCATTACTCAGACCTAGTAACTACACGATCATCTGTGACTATCAACTATGTATTCATCTGCGGCGTAACGCCAATCTGTGTGACATGTCTTTTGTTATAAGAACGAATAAGGTTAAGAATTACGCCATTTAGAACCTTATTTATGCGAGATAAAGCAGAAAATGGAAGTCTTTGAAATGTTCGACAATAGAAACGGTGGTTTGTGGTTTTAATCAGACGTAAGATCCAAATTGAAGCACTTTGGAAACGTTTAAGCTGTTAAGGTACATGATTGGTGTGGTAGATGCCTTCAATTATTTGCAGTAAGGTGAAACTTTGGCGTTTATTTTGCGGAATGGATAATTTTATAAAGGGGTATCCCTTACTTTAATATCTAATCTGTGATAAGAGACCGTTTTATGGTGTTGTTTTAATAAAAAAAATATACTTATAAAAATATATTCATGGACATTACACATATCACACTAATCCCAAACTAAGCAAAGCTTGTATAGGAACTAGGTTGCTGATAGAAGACTTATATACATTTGTTTACCTAAATATTCTATTAGTTAATATTTAGGTACTTATCCTTTTTTTGTAAATAACAATATCCAGACAGAGCAATCATCAATATATGTCTGATATTTATCCATCTTATTTTTTACGAAAAATTATAAAATTGGTAAACAAAAATCCATCCTACAAGGTACAACTAATCCGAACTTATTTATTACCCAACTCTTTGTCATAAAGTTTCTATAACGAAAGAGTACGCTTCGAGTGCAAACTTCTTGGTAATTTTCAACGTAAATTAAATTTTCTACTGCAAAATACTGCAAATGTATTCGACACAAATTAACTATAGGACTTGGACAGGCTACTCAGTTGGATTGGCAATTTGGCAGTGGTTTGCTTCTTAGGAAAACCTTTACTTCCAATTGAGACTTTAAGCTTTTGAAATAAAGTTTAAATTACGATGGCAGTTTGTAAATGAAATTGTGGTAAATAATTTAATTTCGGAATTATTATTATGTTAAATAGAGCACTAGTGGTCTAGCGGCAACTCTGCGGATTATATGGGGGTTCAAGAAAAGAAATAGATGGAATCTAGTCGAAAAGAGAAGTTAATTAATAAAAATGTTACAGACACTTTTCAAAATGTAAAAAACATGGTACATGGATAAAACATGGCCATTTACCATGATTAAAACTTCTATATCCGCAAAAACATGCTTTATGATTTCAATTAGTTATTTACACTATAAAATAGCAAAAAAATAACTTCATATCTTTTACATGCCATAAAAAATTAAATCCGTCTTACTTATAAACGTTGCTAAGGTACACTTAGGTACACACCTAAATCATCACATGACCTTTCAAGTACACTGATTGAGAGCCTTATCCTAATGATTGACGACCGATGTGGCGCGGCGGCCAAAGGACCGTCTGCGACCGGCGGTTGCGTGTTCAATTCCCGCCTTGGGATAAATGTTTGTACGATCTGTAAATATTTATTCCGGGTGTTCTGAGTATTTTATATGTATAATAAAATATATCTATCTATGTAATGTATTATACTAATGTATGTCAGTCTTCTAGTACCCATAACACAAGCCCTGCTTTGGGGCTAGATGATCTTATAATCCAAAATACCTTGAACATCCAAAAGCGGGTTATGTTTCAGCGGCCCCAGGTAGAAGATCAGGCTGTTCCGTGTATGTGAGGTCACGGTCAAGGTCACATGACCTTCGTGGCACGCCGGCGGTGATGCATACATCGCCCATCCGTCTCCGTGGAAGCCGATCGAGGTCTGTTCACAATGGGGTCCAGAAAGACCCTCGGGGCATTCGCATTTGTCTGCGAATGGTGTTCCTGTGGAAGAAGATTGTAATAAGTAAGTCAAAGTCAAAACTGCTTTATTCAGTAAAATCACAAGGATCATTTAGAATCGTCTTACATACTAGGTGATTCTAGGTGCCAGTTTCACGCGACCAGAGTCTACTAGAAGAACGGTCAAGAAACTTAACTATAAAACGTGGTTCCAGAACAGCAAACCTCACCAACATCCTTTGAAGTCTTGACTGTGCCACACAAAGATTGAAATCTTTCGGTCAACTAGCGCATTTCTGTCAGCTAGTTCATTTTTAAAATGGTCTCTACACGCAAAAAAGCCTACAATTTATTATTTCGCGCGCAATCGTTTGCACGATCTCACCTTCTTTCGCCTTCTTCAGCCGTAATAAAAAAAAACCCTAAAAACTTTGAATTTCCCGCTAGAGCGAGAGGTACCTATAACCATAAGTACCACTTTTTTTTCTTTTTTTTATGCATTAGGTATAAGAAAACGCTTCGCCGCAATCACATCTGATGTTAAATAATGATGCGGCCATTACATCTATGTCAACTTACCCCCATTCAAACAAATTAATGGCTCGTCCACATCACAGGTACATTCTGACTCCACCCTCGCGCTGACGCCAACAAAACTCGTGGTGTTGGTATACACCGATAACGGAACGTTGTTTTTCATCAACACGTTGCGGCAGGAATCCTCGCATTGCTCCTTCTCAATCAGACATTCATCTATCTTCACCATGTAGATCTTTGCTTGAAGTTCTTCTTCCAACTGTTAAAGAAATTTGGCATGAGATAATTAAACATACTTACCACTTTTTTATGCATTATATCTAAGCACGTATATTTACATCTATATAAACAAACAGAACTTAAAATTAAAATCAAATTAATTTATATTTTAAAAGACCAAGATCATTTACAAGCGTTTGATATACTAGGATATTAGAAGATTCTTGCGACAAAAGCCTGATATTATCAAGAAACTTGAGGCCTAGTTCCATTTTTTTTGTTTGATCCTTCTTTCTCCTTTGTATTTAGATTATTTATTCTTTTATGTATTTTTTCTCACTAATTAGTTGTAAGGACTTCAAGCGTAATGTACAATACGTATTTTCATTTATTCATTCAAAGAATTATATAAGTAAGTACTTTATTATTTGTAAATATTGCTTTAGACAATTCAAGTAGGTTATATCTTTTGAAAATATATTAAATCAGAAAATGTATTACCAATTAGGCCTTAACTAATTCATAGTTTAAAGTTAAATTCTATCAGCGGTTTTCCATAATTCGCGGTGATAACTTTAGTTCGGTTGTGGTAGTACGGTGTACCCAAATTGATAAAACTATTTAGAATTATAATATTTATGAGTTCAGCAAATGTGAAACAAGTCTAAATAAAAAACAATGTCATAGTGTCTAGTATTACTCAAGACGTTATTTTTGATACTAATATTAAAAGCTACGAAAAACATGTCATCTGCCATTTTGTGGTGGCAGCCATCTTGGATATTCATCAAACTTTGCTAACGCGCACGAATCCCTATTGATTCATCTTTCAAATAAAAACTGAGGTTTATGTAAAAAAACGCGTAAATAATGAAAAATTCTTATATAAATCGGAAACTCTTAAAGTAAATATAATCTTTGAACTTAATTGTAAAAAGCTTCTAAACAGAGCCGAGTGCAGACGACAGTTTGACGTGAAACTGATACTCACCAAGAATTTTAATTGGTTACGAAGCGATGAAAATCCGAACAAGTAGCTCCAAAATTGTTCGTACGAATATTTGAATTTGAAAATGAATATTTAATGACTATCACTCTTGAAATGTACAAGATCTTATTGCTTGTTTGAAAGCTTTACGAAAATATTTGTTTATTTATTTCATATCAAAATAATCTACTAATAAAACAGAAAGTACGTGTTGATTTTTCACGAAATTATGGTATTTTGGTTCGTTATAATTGAAAAATCAACAAATAGTTTGAATTTTATTTTATAATAGCTCCAAAAGCGAAGTGCTTTTAAAACAACAACATAAGTTTGCTGTGGCGAGGATATAGATCGTTCGTCGAGAAATCATTTTTTACACAGACATTGAGTGAATGGTACTATTCTGTTACGTGAACTATGCAATGTAAACTAGCTTTTACCCCCGACTTTGTTCGGATAAGATGACGTATGAAAATCACAAAGCGTCAACTTAGACTTAGTCTAAGATCACACATTGGAGCGAGATCAAAACCATACTACGCTCGACAATAATTAAAAGATTCGTTAAACTGATAAATAGATAAACTGGGAGTTGCCTAGCAGTGAGACGATTTAGGCTAGAAAAAAAAAAACATTTTAAAATCTTTGTCAAATAATACTCAGTTATTCTGATTTAGACTTTGAAAGATGATCCCGTTTCTGTTGAAGTTTAAAATACTTAACTGTAGACCTTTTCAAATTGTTTTGGTTATAAAAGGATCGGGTTTTTGTTTGAAGAAAGTTTAAAATAACGTTACTTTGATCACTTTGTTTTGAAACCGGTGAAATAGAATAATACTACGGTTTCTTTGTTTTAATATAAATTTCGGTATTTTTTGTTTGAACTTAACCGCTCACGAAGGATTCAGTACCAAAAAATCACGTTTTTTTTAATAAGATACCCCTTACATAATTATTTTATTATGATGTTTTATATAAATTAAACTACTCAAAACAAAATAGCAAACTTGAAAAATTTTGATATTTTTATTTTGTCTGACACATTTTTTTTTGTGATTTGTTGGCAAACTGAAGTATGAGGTTTTTGAGTAGGCAAATTTATTGATCACAATTGTCAACCTATAACTAAAATGGAAATTTAAGTAAATCGTTTGCTTATTTTTTATTTAAATAATATTTTATTGAGTGGGCCCTATTTTGTTTTGAGTAATTTATATTTGTAGCGTATTTTCTCCTTAAAGCAACGGAGAAGTCATACCTTTTCTTGAATTCCAGTAACCATGCTATCCAGTTTCTCAGGAGGGTAGTACGGAGAGCCGTGCGCCGAAAACCTAACATCCAAGAACACGTCTTTGACAGTAGGTTTGCTAAAAACAGTGAAGACATCAACGTTGTCCATCGAAGTGTTGTATAGGAGTGAGAGAGTGCGGTGTAGCTTGTCCTTTTTACTCGTGCCCTGGAGAGAAATACAGGTTGTTTAGTCGTTAAAAGTTATAGCTATGAGTGAGAGGGAGATTAGATACACAATTTCACAAAATTCATAAAAATATACTACACATTTAAAAAAACTATGACTTTTAAAACATTGGTTTAAAAAGTCATAGTTTTTAGACCGTTTTTTCTCCGATTCACTTTGCAAAACGGACTACCACGTAAAAGCTTTTTTATTTTTCGATTCTATACAACCTATGACACTCAGCAATAATGTGCACTCAGCAATAATAACGGACTACCACGTAAAAGCTTTTTTATTTTTCGATTCTATACAACCTATGACACTCAGCAATAATGTGGCTTTCTATTGGTGAAAGAATTTTTAAAATCGGTTCAGTAGATCCCGAGATTACCCCTTACAATTTAACAAACACACAAACTTTACTTCTTTATAATATTAGTATAGATAGATTGGAATGGAGAAAGCGAATAATAATACTTTTAAAACGATACATTTACTGAAGTTTATAGAGTTTTGAAAATAGCCAATATAATTTTGTAGACTATTAAATGGTCCATTTAAACATTATTTAGTTGCTAAATTTAACCAATTTCCTCGTTCAACCATCTGAGAAAGACTTGAAGACATTCTCAAGCCTTAAGAGGTGGAATAATGAACAGCGCGCTAATTAAAATCGCTTTGAATCAATAATTTTAAACATATTGCATGATAGGAGCTACAAAATAGATTAAAATAGTGGAATAAAACATAAGAATTTGATACTTGACTATGAGAACTAAATTGCACTTTTTTTTTGTAAATACATACATAAAGATAATTTTTTTCTTAAATTTATTATTATATTAAATCTTATATACAATGTATGTATGTATAATGAGCTCGTGTCGCAGAATCATTTTTGGCCCCTCTTAAAACATATCTATAACACTAGAAGGGTTTCTATACTGGTCGCGTGGAAATGGCACCTAGAATCACCTCGTATGTACGAGGTGATTCTAGGTGCCAGACGATTCTAAATGATCCTTGTGATTTTATTGAATAAAAAAATATTTGACTTTGACTATACCTTATGCTGAGTAGTGGCTTTTTATAACTTGTAATGTTAAAATAATGTCTAATATTTTATATTTCTAAGTATAGGCGACAAAGAAATTGGTTTACCACTTTTGATGACATCTCCCAGTAACATAATTATTCGCTAAGGATTACAGATTGACAGATTCTACGTAGCAGTTATTAATCTGTCAAGCGAAAATAGCCCTTGACGTTTTGTACGTGCAAATGATATTCAGCCTTAGAGTGGTAAACCAATTTCTTTGTCGCCTATACCTATAAGTATATTTTTTTATAATTAAAAGATGCTGTAGGTATATTATCCCTCTAACAGCCACCCTTCGACAATTATCCCGTGCGCTAACTCGTTAAACACCCAGAATGTGTCCCGCGATGGAGCTAACTGGCGTAATTCGGGCCAAGGCCTCGGATAGCTTCACACTACCAGCACGATATCAGGTCTAGTACGAGTTTTGATGCATAGAATGTAAAGTTCCTAGTATTCCTAGTTCCTAGCTATCGCTTAGCACAAATGCGTATGGAGATAGATAAAGATTAACCCCCTATCTTATAAAAATTAGCATTGACTTTACGTATGGTAAATCAATACTTCAAGTCTGCGCTAACATTTTATAAGATAGACCGTAATAGATTATAGATAGATGATTGAGTTGGCAAACACACAACACACATAAAATAGACCTTAAAAATAGAAATTTATTTTAACTAAGTCCACATACCCAACTAAGGGGTAAGTCTGGGCATTCCCTATGATACTTCCAGATCCCCAGGAATGGCGAATCTTTGTTCAACGTGCCAATATTTCCAAAACACAAACGTGCCATCGCTAATCATAATACCTACACACAATTTTTTGTAATCGATGACGTGCCCAAAATATTGCTTCGCGTGCCACTCACGGCACGCGTGCTATTGGTTCGCCATCCCTTATTGGTTCGTTTGGGCCTGATTCTTACCCCCTATCTTATAAAAAGTTAGCGCAGACTTGATGTATTGATTACCATACGTAATGATGACTTAAAGTCAAAGCTAACTTTTTATAAGATAGACCGTTAAACTTTGGCCCTGAATACAAAATCGCACAAATTAGACACCAGGTATGTCTACCGTGCCTGAAGAATAAATCCCCTATGTGTGTGACACAAAATAAAGTTTTTTCTTTCTTTCTATTTCACTATTTTTTGAAATACAAACACGAGAAACAATTTAATAACTTCAATACTTACATCAGATTCAGTCAAATATAAATATGAGAAATATGGTATTCCCTTTATACTTACATCAGATTCAGGTACAATGAAGTCCTCAGCCGTGACATTGATGAACCGGATAGAACCGGACTTGTCAACTGCTTCTTCTGGTATCTCCTTGATGGTGACGTTGACTGTGGCTTCCACCCAGTGGAACGGGACCACTGGCTCATTCTCTTCTGTCACCTGCAAATAATAACTGATTTAGAAACAATTAAGTATATCATCAACATCAACCTATATCAGTCCACTGCTGGACGTAGGTCTCTCCCAAGACGCGCCACTGAGCCCGGTCTTCGGCTCTTCTCATCCAGTGTTCGCCAGCTACACTCCGCCAATCGTCTCTCCATCTCGCCGGAAGGCGTCCTAAGCCACGCTTGCCTAAACGCGGTCTCCACTCCATTAACAATTATATAAGTACTAAGTACAACTATATAAATCGATATTCTCAAAATGAATATTTTGAGAATTTCACATCAAGCCATGCTACCAAACACAATACTATACGAGGTTTTTTTAACTTAAAAATATACCTTTATTTTCAGACAACCGCCATTTTTTTCATTTTATTGTCAAAATAATATTCTATAACATTTTCATTCCAGTCCAACTCGCCTTACTAACAATACAAAATATTGTATTGTTTACAAAAATCATATTGTTTAACTGACACATACCAGACACATTCACAAATAAATAAAACTTCATATATTTTTTTGGACACCGAAACGTTGGTAAAATCACGGGTGTGCAATATATGACAATAGTAAAATGTCACGGCTTTGTAACGAAATATAGATACGTACCGTTAGAATAAAGAACTAGATCCACTAAACCACGTTTAAAGATTAAAACCAAACGAATAGCTTGAACGCTTTTTACTTAAATCGTTTAAAAAAGTACTTTAACGTATTAGACTAGTTTTAATGCATTATCAAAATGGCCGCCACTACAAAATGGCGGATCACATAATTTTTCACAACTCTCTCAATATGGGTATCAGACGAAAGCACTTGAATAGTAAAATACTTCACCTTTTTTTCAATTTTCAAAGTCGGGAGTTTTGTTATTTGTTACTATTAATTTTTATACTTGCTTAAAACTGTTTATGGATATTCCACACAACGCTATGTAGTCCTAAAGCTAATACTTATAAGAACTAGATTGATAATGAAGTTTTTGAAATTAATACATACACAAAATTCACAATAATTCTGTATAATTTCGTCTGTCAATGTTTTTTATTTATGTTGCTTTAATAAAGAGTGGCCTTAAAACTAAATTCTAACTGAAATGGGAGTGAGTAAAAACTATTGCACGTAAATTCTAAGGATTACAGACGTAAAATGCGATAGCGTCGGTAAACAAGGACTGTTAACTAAACTACTGTAATTTGTTTCAGTTATAAAGTTTAGTTATGAACGCTATGTTAAAATACAACCGGAATTTCACCTGAATTACTTATACGTAGTGAAATAAGAGATATTTAAAAATAACTTTTTGAGTGTGACAGTATTTGGATAATTAAATTCGCTAAATTAGTTCGGATTCTCAGCTTGCCTGATTGCTTACTCTTTGCACTCGACTTGTACCTAAAGATTAACGAAAGTTTCAAAATAAAACCGAACGTCAAATCATATTAGGAATTCCTAAAAAATATTTCTGATATGAAAGAGATTTTCGAAAAAGCAGCCGTGATGTTGGCAATACCTCATTATTTTTCAAGACATACAACCGGTTTCTGGAAACCCAAATCACGATTGATCCGAGTTTGACAAATACTGGCAGAATTATTGTTTTGTGTCTCTCAAGAATAAGAAACATTTATTTGCATAATACATGTCATGAAAATAGATCTTAAGTCAAGCTTTGCTGCTCGTATTTACATAATACCTGGATAGGAAACACTCAGTCCATTCCTTGTCTACAACCAAAAGGAGCGACTCTCAGTGTCAGTTTCAATAAGACAATAGCCTAGAATAGTACTTAGTAAATAATAATGAAATTCACCAAAAAAAAATGGTTGTCTGTAAAGTCGGTTTACTGACGATAGTTGAACGTGACAACGAACGCAAAGGCCGATTGTGCTTCTTTGTCGCTCGTTCCGCGCTCTCGCTTGCACTTCAAGCCTTACATGGAACGCCTCAGAGCGAGGTAACGTCGCATGAGTCATGTTTTTTCGTGCGTGCAGCCGGCTCTATCGAATTATAAGACGTTGTCACGTCAAAAAACTTACATTGAATTTGAGCAAATAGGATCCATTAGGCGTTCCTTCTTTCATAGTAATCATGCCAGTGTTGCTATGCACGTCGAAGTATGGACTGCGCTGCTCGTATGAGGGTAGCCACATGAACCGTTTGTCAGGCAAGTCCCAATCGTCCGGGTCATCTACGAACACCCTCCCGATTTCTGTATCTGGTGCTTCGCCCTGTTTAAGAAAAGATTATTAAAAAGTGTACGATAATAAACATCTTCTTCTTACGTGTCAATGGGAACAACGACAACAACTTCAAACCAAGTTTGAATGCGTTGATGGGGTTCAGGTGTTGTTTGTCCCTTGTGCAGGTGGTAGGGCACAAGGGACAAACGAGCAAATGCGACATCGTTTGGATGGGAACTAGCTGATTGATAATAAACATAATTAAGTATAGAATTGTCAAAATCAATAAGGAAACTTTAAATACAACCAAAATTATAACTGTATAAATCTACTTTAAAATTCACGGTTATATATAGATTAAACCGATTCAAATCAGATCGGCCCGATAATTCAAAAACAATTTTTGTTAAAATAACTTCAAATCACGTTCAAAATAATCCAAGCAAATATGATTAAAATAGTTGAACTACAAACTACCTATAAAGTTCAAAACATGTTATCGATAACTTTTTAGGTAAGTATTCATCTAAAGTGCGTTCTTACATAACACGATATCGACACGATATCACGCAATATCAAACCTAATATAACGTACATTGATCATGTCTACAAAAGATAAGGTAACTGTCAACGTCAAACTCTTGATCTGTCAATGTCATACGTTTGGGCGGGAACACGACAGGGTTAGGAGAATAAGATCGAGATACGAGAGGCGACAAGCGTAACCATGGATACCAGGGCGGTAAGCGCGAATAATATGAAAATCGCACACGTAAACTTAGCACATTCAAGACTGCGCGGTGACGCTGCAACGTTCGTCAGTCGAGCTAGCGTCAACCCGTAGTGTCACTCGAATACACGGTTTTGATACGTTTACGATTCTCATTTATTCGTGCTCTAGCTTCGGCTTGGTGTTACACTGTATACGATTACGAAACATGATTTTACACAATACAAGACGATATCGTGTCGGTCGTGAAAACACCCAATTAATTCCACTTTGGAATAATTATTTCATGTAACGTGAAATTAAGTGAGCTCAACCCAAAATACCTTAATAGTTTATTTATAAAAGAAAATTAATATGCGGTAGTTTCCGGGTTTATTGGGAAAATAGTAAATGTTTTGATTTCGCGTACCTTGTGTTGTAGATTCATTATAATTTGTAATAACAAGGTGATTGTCCTGGTATATTGAAATAATGTCTGATATAAATCCGTTTACTTTGTTTTATACATTACGGAGTTGTTTAAACTATGTAGGTATTAGCCCTCGGTTTAATAGATACCTATTGTGTTTAGTATTAGTAACCCAGATTCATTGCACCCGAGTTAAGTAAACTAACTAAAGTAAAGTAAAGTAAACAGCAATCCCCTAACGCGAGGGAAACGCACCAAATAAGCCTTATCCTCGTCGTAACTTATAAATCAGGGGCTATCAACGCAGTAAATAACTTGAAACAGTAACACAACTTCATCTATCAAGACAATAAGAAAAACTCTGTAGAAAGATCACGAAACGATTTGCTATTAAAAATATAAAAAGTATATGTTACCACTTCCATCTCTCAAAACTTAGCAATTATTTTTATTATTTATAGAGGCCTTTGCCCTGCAGTGAGACACCACTCACACAACATCAACTGTATAATAATATGTATTTAGTTTAAGATATTTTATATTGCTCAGAGACAGTTTCTTTTGTACAATGCGATAGCAATCATGTACCACAAAACCTAGTCAATACTTGAATAAAAATAAAACAAAACAAATGTTGTAAACAAAAGTCAAATTCAACTAACTAAATTCAAAGATGTGTGCGTGAACGCAACTATACTGTTATATTGCTGAAAATGAAAATGGCGGCTGTTTATATGTATGCGTGCGACAAATAAGGACGGTTTGCAAGCTTAGTAACTGCTGTATATTAATTGACTGTGGTTATAATAAAAACTGCTTTACCAACATAATCCTCGTTTATACGCACCACACTAAACCCACTTTCATTAAAGCTCAAAATTAACATTTTAATAGCTATATATTAAGTGTTACTAGCTATTGCTCGCAGCTTCAACTGATGTCACTATCCTCCTTCCTACTAATATTATAGTAATAATATTATAGCTTCAACTGAGGTCACTATCCTCCTTCCTACTAATATTATTATAGTCTGTAGATAGCTCAACTGTTTCTTATGTATTTTATATGACAATGAACATTTAGTACATTTTATGTACATTTTGTAAATACTGTATAGTCGTAAGTTTGTGTGTGAATAAAGTACTAATATTATAAAGTCGAAAGTTTGTATGGATTGATGGATGGATGTATGTTTGTTACTCAAAAAGTACTGAATGGATTTTAGTGAAATTTTACAATAATGTAGTTTATACATCGGAATAACCCATAGACTATAATTTACAAAGATATTGTGCTAATTGTCAAAAATATAACGACAGCAAGACGAAGTCGCAGACACCAGCTGGTACATTGAATTTGAAGCATATGCTTATGGTGATAAGACCGTCTATTGCATATCCCAAAGCAGTTCTACTGTTTGATTCATGTATTTTTAGCGGTGTGCTATAGACTAAAGTATTTTTTATATTTCATTTTTTTTATATTTGGGGCTAGATGATGTTGTGTGGATTGTCCAGCATTATGTATTTATCTAATTAGATACAGATCCTCAATTTAATAAACAAACGAACTCTCAACGTGCAAGTACATTTTGTATAGTGATAATAAATGGGCAATATCATTATTAATTAATGATTATAGGTGCATAGAATAGTTAATTATTTAGCGAACAGCTGTTAGGATAGCTGAGGAGCTATTGGACATTATGCATGATTTTTTGTCTAGTTTAGAGAATCTAGTTTTATAAAAATATTACTTAAATATATAAAAACTTTTGAAGTTTTTCAGACACTTGGTACATGTATACATAAGGTAACAAGAATTCCTATATAGGGCGGTCTTATATCATAGAGCGATTTCTTCCGGACAAACCGTTACAAAATCTAGACTAAGAACTAACAAAAATACATATATTCGACATTTAATTGCTAATAAGTATAAAAATTATTTTTAATACAGATTACTGTTTTTAGAACAAAAAAATACTTTTTTTTAACAAACTTTTGGTTTATGCGAGTACTTTAAATATCAAAGACGACCGGAGAATACTAAAAAGTAATAATTTCACGTCTACAATGAAAAACTGTAAAATTTACGATTTTATATAGGGCAATAAAACACGGACTGCTATATTTCATGCTCTTTAGCAGCACTGAATACAAATTGTGTAATGAAAAGTAACTTGACTGAAAGAACTTAGAATAAGTCGAAGTAAAGATCATTTCATACAGAAATGTTACTTTGTGGGTGAAACTACTGAATGTCAAAGAAAGCTTTTTTAAATAAATATTCACGGACAATTCACACATCACACTCTTATCCCAAACTAAGCAATGCTTGTATTATGGGAGCTAGATTGCTGATATTATTATAATACTTATTTACATTATTTTTGTAAATACATAGAAAACATAGTGACACCCAGACACAGAATAAATATTAATGTTCATTACTCAAACATTTGCTCTGGGTGGGAATCGAACCCACGACCCACATGGAAGAGACGTCATTTTGTTTAGATTTGGACAATAGATCAAACAAACGTCTATGTATCTCAAATCTAACGGCCGGTTTCTCGAACGATGATCAACGAAAAAATCAAACAATTACTATGTGTCAAACTAGGATCAATCGTGATTTGGGTTTCCAGAAACCAGCCGTAAGTGTTTGCGCACACCAACAACGCTGTAATACGTCAATTGTTTTATAATAAGTGGGTGTCTGTAATCACAGTTCACTGTAAAGCATTAGATTAATAAATATTAAACTAACGACTATAACCGCCCCACTCACACACACACACACATACACAAGTAATTGATTAAAACCTTTCATGCTATGTATTATCGTTAATATTTTAATAACCGATGATAATAGATTTTAGTTATTATTATGTTCATTATACAAATTTATCAGTTTAGTGTTTTTTAAGCTGTACAATAAATAATTAGCATTAATTTATCAATGGTGTATTATCTACTCTTTTAAGATTCTAAATATTATGTACAAAATTTTGAACAAATGTACTTACATCTGATCATCTTTTCATAAAATATTGACTTATTATAAGTCGTCTAAATTAATCTTTAAGTAACAATAACAGGTTATGCAAATAAATACAAAAACTCTTAACAAAAAGAAAGTATCTTGAATAGGTACTAGATATCAAGATTTAGGATAGTTTCAAATTTTATATTTTCAATTATTTTGTCAGCGGTAGGTATGCAGATTTTGGTTAAATTTACACTTTGTTTGTATAAATATTGACATCATCACAAATCACATAATAACGAAGCTGTTAATTATTTAAATGTAATTATAATTGAAATAGCCACATCACTAAACTCTGTTGTAGTTGAATTGAGCTAATTTACACTCCAAATGATTCAAATAATTCTAATGTGACAATTAACTTATTGCAATATGCAATATTTAGCATATACTCACCACATGCCACATAAAAATCAATTCGATTTTTATGATTGAAAAGAGTACTTTATTGCAGATAAAATTTCTGTATTAATCTTTTACGACCGATAAATATTATAAATTGAAGTATTTTACAGGTATTATGTTTTTAACTAAATACTACAAAATATTCTACAAACAATAACAATGTTTTATTTAAGTAACATTGAGGTAAGCAAAATCCAAACTTGTTACAAAATACGTAACAACAAAAAAACTATGAAATATTATTCATATCATACTCACATAATATCTCCAACTGTACAACTCATTGAAGTACATTTCCGTCTGGTTGCATTAAAAAACAACATTTTTGTTACAAAATTATCATCATACAAGCATTTGTGCTGGGAATCGAACCTACGACCCACAGCATGAAAGGTAGAGCTATTTTCATAAACTTAATTCGATTGAATCAATAAAAGAATAAAACAAATTATTTGTTAATTGATTTGTATGAAAAAGACAGTTCATATTTATCCTTTTTTGAAGAGCGATGTGGCGCGGAGGTTGCGGGTTCGATTCCCGTCTTGGGATAAATGTTTGTACGATCTGCAAATATTTATTCCGGGTGCTCTGGGTATTTCATATGTAAAATAAAAAATATTTATCTATGTAATGTATTGTATTAAGTATGTCAGTCTTCTAGTAACCATAACAAGCTCTGCTTAGCTTGGGGCTAAATTATGTTGTGTGGATTGTCCAGCATTATTTATTTATTTTATACCGCTAGACGGGGAATAGTTAAGCGTCATTTAGGGGAATAAATAAGTAGTTCCTCTTCATTTTGAAGTATTTAGTTACAAGTAAATAGCAGAACCCTACGCTATCCTGTCTGAAAGATAACACAAGATAAACCGAGAGATTTTTAAAAAGCCACGGAAATCTATTACCTGTGAAGTAAATGATATAAAAGGGATTTAGGGTACAAAGAAAATATGTGATGTGTGTCCCAAGGGATCAAGGGATTTTTTACCTTTTCCCGAGACTATTTTGTACATTCCAACACGTAAGTAATTGGCCGTATATAAATGTTTTTACCATCACTAGTGCTACGTCAAAAAAAAAACTGTACAATTCTAATAAGGATATACAAATTATTGACCTAAATATACAAATTATTGGGAAACAAACAATGGCTTAAATAAATAGTGCTACGTCTAGTGCTCTAATATGGACGCAGTTTGATGCCTTTCAGGGCACATCCTTAAACGCTCGGTGAGGCATTGCATTGTTATAAACAGATAAAAAAGTTAAAATAGAGGCTACCTCACTCTTCACTGAATGTTTAGTATTTAATTGTAATTCTTTGTAAGAAGTATCATACAAAACGGTAAGAATCAGGCCGTAGTTTCTTGCCCGTTCTAGGCTTCGCGTGAAACTGGTACCTAGAATCACCTAGTATAAAAGACGATTCTAAATGATCTTTGTGATTATGAATAAAGTTTAATTTCTTTTATACTCAAACAAACTTACGACTATACAGTATTTACAAAATGTACATTTACATATAAAATACATAAGAAACAGCTGAGCTATCTACAGACCGTTGCAAACGATCTATAGATAGTTCAACTGATCCAAATCAGTACCAATCGGAAGCGTACCCAAGACACTGGCTGCATTGCCGCGCTGAATAGCAATGCTGATACGTTGGGCCAGATACTCACCAGCCCTCGGGTCACGCGTCGCTTCGACTAGACGCCCAGAAATAATTTTGAAAACGCGGTGGGCCTCGGTACCCCACGGACCTAGAGTCTCGACCCCAAGAGGAGCAAATATGTACGCCCTGTCGAGACCTGCATATTTGCGTCTCTTGAGATCCTCGGCCGAATCCGCCGCCGCACCAGCCCGAACGGATGTCTGTGACAGATGAGAAGGAGCAAGGGTATCGACACAAGTTGCGTCCCACACCAAAGGCCTTCCCGCCTCCCACAGAACAAGCGTCATACCGTCAGGCCGTTTGCCATCGTCACGCATCAGACCATTCGGCTCTAGAATGGCTGGCACGTTCACGCTGGTAAAAGCCCGCCGGAAGTAAGTTTAATTGTTTTTTTAATTGGTAATGATTTGGATTAGTTGATTTATCTATAAATCGTTTGCAACGGTCTGATGATAGTTCAATTGTTTCTTGATTTATGTACGTACATTGTATGTAAATACTGTTGTAGTCGTAAGTGTATATTTACTTCTGTTCATGGGAACCTTGATACCTAATAAGCACACAGGTAACGGTCTGAATCTATAATCTAGCTTACCTTGTAGTTATAGACGAAGATGTTACTATGACCAGGTCCCATAGGGTTATCGTTTCTGTCTCCAATCACCACATGGAGTGAAGACACGCCCGTCTGCCGAGGAGTTCCGGAGTCGGTGATGGCGACCGGTATTTTGTATTCTTTGCGGTGCTCACGATCGAAGGATACCAGAGTCGAGAGGATGTTGCCTGTGGATAAATAGATTATTAATTGATTTATAGAATTAAAATAAAATAACATTCCATAAAACATTGAAAAAAAAAGTGTAAAAACGGCCACCACTCAGCATAAGCTGGTTCCTATAGAATTGTTTACAACTGCATATTATCTTCATTTCTAATATTTTGATCCTTTAATAGAAACTAAGTACGACCTCGAAATGACATATAATAGAAGATAGCAAAAAAATATGACCTATTGCACTATTTGATTTTGCTATTTAAGTCTAAGCAGCAGCTAAGTAAGGTTCACAAACGTAACGTGTATGTAGCGTGTGCAACTTCGTATCGCTGTAAACGACTAACCGCTATTTTTATTCGATCGTGTGACAGCTGTAGCTCTACCATGAGTTTTTACTATACCATATTTACTATACTCGCTAGCGTCTGTAGTTAAAAAAATGTATGAAGATTTGTACAGCGCCTCTGGCGGATAGTTGGGTACTAAAATTCGTCATACTAATATTGACGTAACTACTGTAGTAAAGTCAGGCGATTTTACTGTGACAGCTCATGGTAGAGGCACAGCAGTTAAAAAAAAATAAGACTTTTTTTTATAAAATGTGTAAAAAAATAAAAACTAACGTACGAATGTTAAACGTGTTTGCGCGATCCCAATAACGTATGTGGAGCAGCTTCGTGTAGTAGAAAATTAGCGCGATCGGGCCTCAGCAGAAATCTACCTGTGCTTCAAACTAAGTACGACCTCGAAATGACATTTGACATTTAAGCTGACCTATGACCCTGGTTAAGGAGTTGACTATTTGAAAGCCTTAATAATAGCCTTTATGAATTAATTTACAGCACCATTGAAACGTTAATATATTATTTACAAGGATTATACCTTTTGTACCTCCGCCTTCTATACTGTGGGTTTAATTCCAAATTATAGGTGTATTTATTTGTAATAAATATAATCGGATATTCCACGGTCGTGAAAACTAATTTTTGTTCCGTATCTGAGATGTATTTACAAAAATATGTGTAGAAGTATTCTATCAAAAACTAGTCCCAATAGTGCAACCTTATCTTAGTTTAGGACAGAAGCGCGATGTGTGAAATGTCCGTGAATATTTATTTATTTCACCAGTGTGTATTTTATCAGCAATTAAATACACAGTTCAAGAACTCGCTCATTTAAATTAAATCGTTTATTCGCGAGAAGTATGGTCAAACAGGTGATAGTGTTAGCGATAAGAACGCCAATAATACATTTACTTATATTTTTTTTTTCGTTTAATATTTTATTGTTCTGTTATATTCGTTTTAAGACAACCAAGAGTTTTCATTAATACATTCAAGCTGTGCTTAGTTTTGAACTAAAAAAGTGTTGTGTGAAATGTCTATGAATATTTATTCTCTTGCCTGGTAACCCGAGGTCTGCCGCGCTTCTAAACTTTGCTCAATATATGAGCTATGGCAGTTTTATAACTCGCTCGGCGGTTTCTACATTGACTCATGTGGACTCTGCTTTGAGCAAATCTACCCTCAAACTAAGTTAAGCTTGGAAACAAATTGCTGATAGAATTCATGTTATACTATTTTGTAAATAACACAAATAGTAACTGCGTAGAATGTAAGGAGACCTTACCCGTGAGTCATGCCGTGAATGATAATGATGATGAAAAATAAATTACTTACTAACATTTTAAATTTCGCTTTAGAAATTTAAACTAGGTATACAATATTAGTTGGTTTTAAAATAATAACATTTCTCTAGTTCAGCCTAGAAGGCAAACATTTCACAAAATATAACTAGAAAACCATTAAAATAAAAGATATAAAAATTGGAAAAATCAAATGTATTTCAGAAAACATTAAAATTTTCATGAATTCCAGTGTTACCCTATAAATAACCAAAAACGCTGTGCTTTTCTGAAACCTTTTATTATCTAAATAAGTGCGCCAAAGCTTAACTAAAAACTAATTCATCAAAAAAGCCAGTTACCCTAACTAATCGTCGAACTAAATTATCAACACGACATGCGAACGGAACGAAATTGAATTGGTACTTCGCAAACATAGTTAGAGCTAGCGTCTTTTATGGCATGTTAAGTTCATTAATTGATTCGGTAAAACATTTCCGGTAAAATTGGGGGAGATTTTGTTTACGGAAGTGGTTAAATCATCATCAACTTTAGCTGTCCACTGCTGGAGAATAGTCTCTTTTTTTTCATTGTGTGCTTGACTGGCTACTTTTGTTTTGATGGCCTTATTCTTGAGCTTAATAAACCATAAAGTTAAAGAGATATTTAAATGGGAATTATATCGGATTATTTACTAAAAAATATCTGCATAATGAAAGTGTTTATTAAGAAACATGCATCTCAACGAAATTAATACGCAAAAAACTGTGTATTTATAAAATCCCTAGAACAACTCCTTATAGCATAAAATGTCAGACAAAACATTTTACACACATTACATACATTACTTTTTAGTAAATATGGAAGAGTGAGAAAATCCAGCAAAAGAATGAACAAAAACATACACGACCGATTGAGTGCATCGAAATGAACAAATTTCAGTCTGTGGAGTGAACAGCTCTTGATTTTCGAGTAGATTCCACGATAAACGGAAATTCCTAAAAGTCTACAACGAACAAGTTCCTAACAATTTGGCGAAGTTCGGCGAATGGAGTTTGTATTTGAATCGCTCTATTAGAGATAGCTAAGGACAGTTCGACTGAACTTTCAAGATTTTGAACAGGGAGATAGCGTTTTTTGGGAAAAACAAAATCGAACATTAGATTTAATGATCCTACTATCCTGGTTTCCTTATGTTGTCAATTACCTAGATAGCGGAGGGATCCAACGATTGTTTTCAAACTCCGATACGACAGTTATACGATATCACGACACGAGCTACTCTCAAATAATAAATAAATATTAACGACATTACACACCGTTCTAGTCCCAAACTAGAACTTGAGTGTGATGTGTGAATTGTCCATGAATATTTGTTTATTAATCTTTATTATTAAGTAATTTAGTTGGCTTAGAACTAGCTTAGCTTCTGAATAGATAGCGTTGTATGATGTCTATGAATATTTGTTCATTATTATAATCTTCTCTTAATTATAAAGAGATTTATTACAGATTCAATAAAATGATGGAATTTATTTATATTACTAGCTGACACGTGCCCACTTCGTTGGGGATAATTTTCATTAAATAAAAAAGTAAGACATATGCTGTCGTTGACTTGTGGCTTTTTTGTAGGCATTATTAAGCTCCACATCTTTTCTCTAGAACACTTCTTTCATAGTTAAGGCAGCGTTCGTAAGAAACGCTTTCATTCGACCTTTTTTTCTCCGATTCATTTTGCAAAACGGACTACCACGTAAAAGCCTTTTTATTTTTCAGCCATAATGTAACTTTCTATTGGTGAAAGAATTTTTAAAATCGGTTCAGTAGATCCCGAGATTACCCCTTACAATTTAACAAATACACAAACTTTACCTTTTTATAATATTAGTATAGATTAAGTAAGTATATTATATATATATTTTTTTCCTAACCTATCTCGTCCCACTGCTGGGCAAAGGTCTCCCCCAAGTCCTCTGCTTTCCGCTTTCCCCCAACCAATCCCTCTCGAAAACATCGAGGTCGTCCCGCCATCGCCTTTTTGGTCGGCCTCTACGCCGCCTTCCGTCTTCAGGCAGCCATGGTGTCACGATTTTGGACCATTTCTCTGGGTCCATCCGGTTAATATGACCTGCCCAGTCCCACTTAAGCCTCGCGGTTTTATTGCCTACATCTGGAATACCAGTGAGCGAACGCAGCGTAGTGTTTCGCACTCGATCGATGCGCTTGAAACCAAAGATGCTACGTTCCATTGCTCTTTGGCAAATCTTGAGTCTGGATTTCTGTGCTTCAGTCAGTGACCATGTCTGCGCACCGTACATGCACATGTCGATGAGTTGGCGTTTAAGCGTAAGTGGAAGGTCGCCTTTCATGTGTTCCTTCATGGACCAGTAGCTCTTCCAGGCGTTCTCGATGCGGCGATCGATCTCCTTATCCTGCCTGTTTTCGAAGCTCGCTAATTGGCCCAAGTAAATGTATCTACTCATCAACAACAATATATTTTTTATAAAATATTATATATAAAAAAAACAAACCATCTAAGTAAATAATGTTTTGTATGAGATTATGAGCACCCCCTTAAATATTTAATATTTTATTTTTAAATATTTATTCGTCATTAAAGCGGTAATCGGATACGCAACTCTAAATAACTTATCAAGATAACTCAATTTAACGGAACTATTGCTAAATACCTACCGAGTTATAACACATTGCCAAAACGCACCGATAGCGCGATCTAGGATTTGTGCACAGTAGCGCCATCTAGTGGTAAACACAACAAATTTCAAACTTTACTTGATTTGAGTATTCAAGTGCGACGGCGCGATGGCTTATTTCATGTATAAGTTTGGTGTTTCTATACCGATTTCTATGTTTTTTTTTTTATTGAATAGGTAATAATGTTAACTTTTTTAAATTAGGAATGAGTGAGAGTAATAAAAACGTAAGAGTAAAGAAATATAATCAGAATGCTCCGAACTGCTAAGCTATCGAAAGTTACACGTGTTATTGTGAGTCAACCATAAAAGATAGAAATATGCTGTCGTGGGATATTTTTTAGACAACTTTATGTAGAATATTTCCGTCATACATGATTTCTATGTAACTTCAACCATTAAGGCTGCCGCCGCGACGGAAGCTTAAAAAATAGAGTAACTTCTCCCGTTTTCCCTTCACTACTCTGCTCCTATTGATTGTAGCGTAATGAAAAGTATCCTATAACCTGCCCAGAAGTATGAAGAATAATTGTACCAAGTTTCGTTAAAATCCGTCGAGTAGTTTTTGTTTCTATAAGGAACATACAGACAGACAGACAGACAGACAGACAGACAGACAGACAAAAATTTTACTGATTGCATTTTTGGCATCAGTATCGATCACTAATCACCCCCTGATAGTTTTTTTTTAAATATATTTCATGTACAGAATTGACCTCTCTACAGTTTTATTATAAGTATAGATAACACACTCAGTGATTTTATTAAAAAACTTTGGGCATACGGCATACCTTTCGATTAGCTTTTCAAAGTTTAAAATAAACCAAATTTTAATCGTTGAACGATTTTCAAATAAACTTAATATTTAATTCTAGATATTAAATAAAAAGTTTGCTCAAATGTAAATTGAGATTATTATTACATATCTCGGTAAACCGCTTTAATGTTTTTTTTTTAAAGCTGGTGCGTCTTATTTGTTACTATTTATCAGTTTTATTTATTTTTCAGATAAATAATGATTTGATCTACATTATAATTTATTATCTAAGTATCTATACCAACTAAACAAAATCCAACATCATAATATTCTATAAAAAGTGTGATATAATACTGTAGCGCCATCTATATCGCTACATGATGAACTACATCGTAGTCACGGAGTTTGAACATAAGTAATAGAACCGATGACTATCCTCCATCGGTCCTCGGACCCCGAGCCAAAGGTCGCTGGGCGTAGAAGATCTTCCCTTTTCATAGGAAATACCACACCTATCTCCACAATACGATGAAAATTATCTAAATGAATCGAAACATAGCTATTTATACATATAACTAGCTTACAAATTTACAGTTGTGAAAACAGCCTACATAATTATTTAAATGTTAAACGTTAGATAGAATTCATTCGGTTCAGTACTAGTGTTCAATATCACAGTGTTACTAGGGAAGCTGGTTTACTACACTACTAATACTACTACTACAACAAAAAACAATATCTGTTGTTTTTTTCTGCATTATAGGCAAACACTTGGCCGCAATCACATCTGATGTTAAATCATAAGGCCTACGGTGTAACCCGTTTGCCTAGATAGAACCTATTCACTCTCATCTTGAAAATGTGACTTGACGGCGGATTAGTTGACATTGAAAGATGCAAGCAATCAAAAATGACATGTCAAATTAAGATTTGAGTTTGAAGCAAGATTAGCGTCGAATGCATGGTCCTTTGTCGTATGTTACACTGAGAAAAATGTCATTTTGGCATAATCATAAAATATCGTGACGTTGGTTTAAAATAGATGCGTTGTCTTATAATATGTTGATAATAAGTAAATATTACGCTAGAACTGAAATGTGTTAAGATGGAATCGAATGTTTTGGGTAAATAATGCAATATTATGATACTTGTCATCGTAAAAATTTGTAATTATGAAATAACATTATCTTCTTCAAATAATAACACAATGTAATAGAAAATGGTCCACTGTCCCATAAATTAGTATGATAATTATAAATAAGATTCTAATTAAAAAACACAATGGCAGTCACCGTAATATAAATAGATTTCATAGTTTAATATGAGGAAGTATCTCTAAAAATACGATGACCTCCCCCTAATGTACTATATTAAATTATAATGCTTTAAACTTATATTTTTAAAGTAAGCATCATTTTTTAATATTACAGTCATATTATTTTATGTGAATCCTATGATAATACGATTAAATAATCTCATATTTTTAGAGTAAGCATCAAAGTTCAATATTATAGTCATATCATTTTATGAGTATCCTACTAAATTATTATTACAGAGACCCATTTATGAGTAGCATCTAGCATTTGAATGATGTCCTACAAATTTATGGTGACGGCATTATATAGGTCTCCCTCTCTCACTTCATTCCGCCGCCGCGCTATTTCGGTCATTTGTATTTCACCGCTACAGCCGTGACGACTCACGCACGACTCGTTTAATAAATAGCAAAAACAATTCCATTAGTGCCAGTGAATGTGTTTGATCAGTGCAAAAATGGATATGGCTAAGCGCAAATCTCTGGCTGGTTAGTCACCGCCAGAAGGGCTCGACGGCAGCATTTAGTTTCGTTGGGCCTTATTGAAAAGCCCAAGTCACGTTCTCGCTCCAAGTCCAGTCCTAGGCTAGACACCCCTCGACGCGCTGGAATCGACCTAACCGGACTTAAAGAAGGTAACTCCTTTTCAAGAAATTTTATGTTTTCAGATTGAATTAAATTATCAAGAACAGAAATAGAGAAAAATATCTGAATTACTTAGTATAAATTTTCGTTACAAATTACAAAATATCTGAATCTAAGACCGTTATTGTTATTGTACTAATTATTAATCGTTTTAATTTTTGTGTGCAGGTGAAGTGGAGGACGTAGCGTCAGCATTAGAGCAGCTGTCATGTCCTTCAGCTGGTCCGTGGCAGGAGGTCAGTGCCCTGTGGCTGGAGACGATGCGAGCTCGCCTCCGGTACTTGTACTACGAGGAAGGGACATTACAGGAGTACTTCAATAAGTATCCTATCCTGAAGTCAAGTGATGGATGGCGACTCTTGACGTATGACTACGAAGCACTGTTCCCTGATAAATCCGGGGGCCTCGACGCCTTGGATGCTTCATCGGAAAACATACTAAAAGCTGCTCAGCAGAAGCATAACACCACAAAGGACTCGTTTCTTCGTCGAAAAATAACTGATACATTGGCAATTTGTGACGGTAAGGAAAATATTCTGTTATATAGTTCTAGGTGCTCGACCTTCCTGGGTTGGTGAACCCGTTATAAAATATATAGACAAAAAAGAATTTAAAAATTATCTAACATGGTGCAGTCATTCAGAAGTAACGGGCGGGCGAACAAACATTTCGGCAGTTCATTTTTACATATATAGATAGATGTATATAGTATTAATTTTATTTTGTTCTGATACTTTTCCCTATTTGCTCAGTTAATGCTGATGTGTTGTGTCAAATATACCTACTAAGTATTATTATTTTCTTTCCAGATGAACAACCGGAGTCAAAATTAATAGCAGCGATATTGCTACTCGGCTGTCTCTTTAATATTCCTCCTGCCCGTCGATCTAGAAAAGACTGGCAAGCTTCACGAGCGGAGATATTGGATGGATTTGTGACCATCGTGGATGATGACGTGCAAGTGGTAATTGAGGAGCGTCGCCAAAAGCTTCAAAAACTAGGTATTAACCTCCAACCATTTATAATTTGGTGCCGCCAGTCAGGTGTCTCCTTCACAGTATGTGACAATACGTTTTACAAGTTCACAAAACTAACTGAGGCTGTTGATGTGACTTTTAAAATATTTCATGCTACTGCGGCTAAATATCCTACTGAAAGCTATAAAATTTGTAAATTAAATTTCTACTCGTCTCAACCTTTATTTTGTATACAACAACCTATATATATATATATAAAAACTAGAATTATTGAACATAATGTATATAATGATTTTTTATAATGACCGACAAATAGATACTGTAATCATTAAGGCGATGATGTTTCTAAACAAAACAGTCTTCTTTTATACTGTTATTCAGTAGTGTTTAGAGTATATAATAATTATTCTTTCATACTATGGAAATAAAAATACCATTTAATTTTCTGTTTAATTTATACATACATCCCTTCTTACCTTCTTACCATTCTTGCCAAGGTACTTTTTCCTATTTTTTACTTGCTCCTAATTTTTTTAAGGTTCAAGTTTAGGGTTCTTCAGTTTTTTTTAATATTGAGCTCACACCTAATAATATTTAAATGAAAAGAACCAATATTGGATACTTAAAAATAAGGGGATCATGTAAGTCCAGTGGCGCCCTCAATTATAGGATTGTGTTTTCTAATAATCCAAACAATGTCTGTGTAATCCACCAGTATTTAGTTGTAGTCCTACTGATGGAGAATGAGTAGAACTACAAGTACTAAGTATCACTGGTGTATTAAAGAGATATTAATTGGTTTATTAAAAAACACAATCCTTCTATTGAAGGCGACCTCCGTAAGGGGCTCCGTAATAGGCTATAACCAGAGATATGAGGAAATAGTAGGAAAAGTAAGAGGACCTAACCTAAAATACGAGGAGGTTACCGAAAAATAGTAGGAAAAATAATAGGATATAACTGGATATATGAGGAAGGCACCGAAAAATAGTAGGAAATATTGTATTACAGAACTGAATATGTGAGGAAGTCACCGAAAAATAGTAGGAAAAATTGTATGACATAACTGAATATGTGAGGAAGTCACCGAAAAATAGTAGGAAAAATTGTATGACATAACTGAATATGTGAGGAAGTCACCGAAAAATTGTAGGAAAACTAATAGGATATAACTGGTTAAATGAGGAAGGCATCGAAAAATAGTAGGAAACTAAAACTAAATCCATGGTGACACATCATCTTAAATACTGTTATCATCAACTTCAGTATTATCATCGTTCTTTTTGGTGAATCACTATGCTCCGTCCTTTGAGTGAATTCATCATACTTTAAGCTGAATTCACCTCTTTTATGATTGTCAGTTTTCTCAGTGTAACAAATCGAGAAAATCAGGCGGAAGGATTGGTTAAAGCAGCTTTGTCTCGGATCACAAAGCACCTAGGTACAGGCTTTATGAATGATCTAGCTGTTATCATTTGTCGTGATACAAAGGAACTGCTTTGACTATTGAAGCGCAAACAGATGGTAGGTTTTAGGCTGATTAACTATAGCGAAATGCAATGCATCAGTTGCAAAACAAAACCGCATTTGAACTCAGTTAACAGTGCTAGCAAATTGACGGGAAATTCTGGCTTTAGAGACTGTTTAAACGTAATTTTTGATGTTTGTAACTTTTAGTAGGTACTGCTTTTATGAAAGTTTGAAACTAATGTAGTTCTGACACAAATAAGTGGTGGTCGCTGAAGACATGATATATTCCAAATATATATAAGTTTCGATAGTGCGAAAAAATATGTCGTTGGCTTATTTTAGCTAAAACAACTGGCAGAACGTGTGGTAACCATACTCTACTAAGTCTCACTCATTTGAATTTTAAAGTACTAAAATAAGGTGATGTGCAAATTGAGTCGCATGGGTTGTAAACCTTTAGGGGTAGCCTAGATCTAGAGAGTTACACTTTGGAATATATACATATTTTGATAGGAGAAAAGTATCTCTCTGTCTCTTCTCATTCTTACTGCCAAGAGTTGCTACTTCCGACTTCTCTTAATAAACCTATATATTTATACAAGATACCTAATTTCAGAAGATAAAAAGAGCGTCTCTCAAAGAAATTCGAGCCCAAATCGTCTACTACCATAATCGCTAATATAAAGTTTCACGTCTAGAGGGCTCAGAAAAAGGCCCTTTGGCGCCCTCGAAAGTTAAACCATTAACCTTGACTTACCTTGGATTTGGAACTTGGATCGGATATCGAAGGAGGCTGATTCGTTGAGGGCGAATGCAAAAGGTGGGCCGTTTTCAAGCGAGTCGTAATCCTTAGCTGTGAGGATCACCACTTGGCCTGGAGGCTCATTCTCGTACCATATCACCGGCTGGGTCTGTAGACAAAAGTTATATTAACAAAATGAACGTATATAAACTTACAACATTGATGACTTTTGAAAACAGTGACTAAGAATGTAATTTGTATGTAAGCAAATGACTTATGTATTTTATTAAAATTATTTCTTGTGTGCGATTTAATTAACTTTTGAAATTATAATGACAAATTCGAATTTTATTAAACTATTTTTCGTTTTAAACTGAGAATTCCATACCAATTTTTTTGTATTGTCGATAATCAAACCTGCCTGAGGTTTTATTTCAGTTTACTTCGTTTTAATGTATTTCTTATTTGTATTCAATTGGTTTACAAAATCTCTAGACACTGTCCTCATTCCCTTAGATCTATTTTTACCTAGTACCTACTTAAGATTCTTAATATACGTGTGTAATATCATCAATTCACCTGAGACGAAAAATACTTTGAAAATACCCTGAAAATACTATTTATTGAGAAACTACAGACCGATTTTCAGTTCTAAGCTTATATATATAAACCGTATTCTTCTTATATTGCCTCAGCCCATCAATACAACAAGCAATTCTGCCAAAATCAAGTTATTTTTAAATACAGTTATGTCAGTCAACCCCCTTTTTGCGATACCTGGAAAGGGTTAAGTTTTAAAGTACCCTACTTTTTAAGACCATGTTTGTAACACTTTATTTTGGCAAAATAAATATCTTGTATCAATCGTCAAGTCGGCTGTCTTTTGTTTCCTTGTTTCGAACAGTCTTGCGCGAGACTTGATGAATTCGAAACGAAGACCAACATACGTCATGGTATCACTTATTTTGGCACTTGTATCTTGTATCAATCGTCAAGTCGGCTGTCTTTTGTTTTCTTATGACCGTCTTGCGCGAAGACTTGATGAATTCGAAATGATGACCAAACATACGTCTATAGATTGGCACGTGCCCACATTTGGAAGAAATAGCTCGTTATTGAAGGTTTTCCTCTGTGACAAATTGAAACCGCAGTGTCCAGCCCGCAATGGATAAGGAACTTTGCGTAACGGGGCCAACTTGTGGCTTTAGGTAGACTTTCGACCAGAGCGGCTCCGGCGTCACTGACGCAGCGATTCGTACAGCGTTCGAACGTTTCCGTACTGCATAATACTATCGCTCTATCGCCGCGTTACTATCGCTGCGTCAGTGACGCCAGAGCCGCTCTGGTCGATAGTCTACCTTTAATCTGACATAACAAGCATGTTAAACCGCTAGAAACTATTATTCGCAACTGCATTAACTAGTAACTTGTTTTTAGGTAGAAAACTTTTAATAAGAACTTGCACATTTATTACAGTCGTAGTCCAATGTCGACATGGTCGAGTCTCTTTCTTTAGTTATTTTAGTAAAGATATTGGGGTTCCATACACATTTTACTTTATTTGTTACAAGGCACTTATACCATAGATGTATCGAAGACAAATTATAGAATAGCAGTGAAAATCATTAGTTACTAAAACTCTGCTAATACAAAAACAATAATTCAATGGTCCCTTTTCAAAGCTGTTTATTTTGTCAAATAGTAACTCAGAATATTAAACTTGATAATCAGAGGCGTAGGATAATTACAGCACTTTTCGATTTAACTCAAAATATAGGCCAGTTTTATTGTAATTTCTGTTTTTACAGTAATTATTCATTTTCAACACAGCGACGAGTAACCGAATCTAATGAAAAATTCAGATTCACACTTCCCACTTAGTACACTAAAGGATTCACGAACGCTCCCGAATAAAACCGAGCTAGAACATTCTATAAAATCATATTTGGAACTCGAAAAACGGCATGTCTGACTTGGAAGAGGTTTTTCAAAATGGCGGCCGTGATGTTGATTTTTTCTGTCACTGTCATGAAGATACTGCTGTGTTTTAAAGAAACAACAATATAATATGAGGAATGTTAAGCACTCAATATAGGTACAGTATACAGCATAGTAAGGACACGCTCCATTCTGTGGACGGCGTGACAAAAGAAGGGCCGCTTGCTGTGCGCAGTTTTGCACTTAACAAACATTAGTGTAAAAAGTAGGTAGATCAAATGCTGTGTCAATAGAATGAAATGTAATTTAGTTTTGTATAAAGTATGTCAGTCATCTAGTACCCATAACACAAGCTCTGCTTAGCTTGGGGCTAGATGATGTTATGTGGATTGTCCAGCATTATTTATTTCGTTTGAAAACATTTGTCTTATTTAGGTAAGTATAAATGGTGCTGTTGAAACTCCTAAATATTTTTAAGAAAGGTTATGAAAAAATGGTAAAAGACGGCACCGCATTTCAGTAAAACCAGAGTTTAAGAAAAGGCTGTATTCAGACGGTATCCAGCCCGGAATTACATCCTTGTACCCTCTAAAAGCTCCCTTAGAGAGGCTTGGGATGGAAATTAAGCAACCTCGCCAATATTGGGCCGGCCACCGAAATAAGAAATTGAACACTTGTAGCTATTTGCATAAAAAACTGACTATCTACTTTCTACCTATGGAAATAACATACAAGTAAAAGCAACGAACTTCACAAATCTGTGAACGCTACTAACGGTCGTCATCTTTAGTGTGTTTAAAATCACGAAAAGGGTAGACTTTCGTTGATGAGCATTATGGTTTTTTGTACAAGAGCTCAGGACAGGAGAAGTACCTACTACCACCGTATCTATTATAGCTGCTAAGATGTGCTTTCATTACTATTTTTCCAGATTGAAAGGCATAGGCGGTATAATTATAACATACTTTGACGACCAATTTGGCGCGGTGGGTGAAGGTCCGCCTGCGACGCGGAGGGTTGCGGTTTCGATTCCCGCCTTTGGATAAATGTTTGTACGATCTGCAAATATTTATCCCGGGTGTTCTGGGTATTTTATATGTGTAATAAAAAATATCTATCTATGTAATGTATCAAGTGTATCAGTCTTCTAGTACCCATAACACAAGCTCTGCTTAGCTTGGGGCTAGATGATGTTGTGTGGTTTGTCCAGCATTATTTATTTATTTCCATAAGGCGTGTACAATGTTACATAACGATCGTAATATGAAGTCGGCAGTTTTACAAAAACCATGAGGATAAGTGGAAATAAACGAAACAAAAACAGATATTTTAACCTTTATTTATAAAAGTTTCAGACCGTAGATTTGAAAGGGCAAAACCATATTGAATTCGGCTTAGCGAGGGTCTAGTTTTCAGATGGCATTTTTTATTATTATGGAAAAATGTTATGGAATTTAATATGAAAAATTCTGCTACATTAATTCTTGAAATAATCTCCGTGGCGAGGTGGATCAGCTAATTGAGACAAGAGAAGTGTGAAGTGGGTTCTAATTTCGTTGAAGTCGTTTTGTTGTCGTTATGTTGTCGTTTAAGTTTACTTAAATTGGCTGCCTTTACGTGATCATTCTAAATATAACAAAGTCTAATATTATATCTTTTTATGGGAATCCTATATAAAAACCAAATCTTGGCAAAGTCGGAAAGTCATGACTTACATTGTAGAAATCACGTACATAATAAAAATGGAATCTGTACTAGTATTGTCTAGAATCGTCTTATTTACCTACTAGGTGGTTTTAAGGTGACGGGTATAGCCAAATGCGTGTTTTTGGGGAAACCGAAAGCTGTTTTCAGAAAAAGTGATAGCATGTGGAGTTGTGAAACTTATTATTTCCTATAACACATATATTGAACTAGTGTGTTATTAATCAAAATGTGTGCTCTTGGATATAGTTTACTTTTAAATGTAAGTTTAGTACCAACACCTTTTGCAAAAGTGTGGTTTTAGATCCCATTTCTTATGGGTTTGGCAGATTTGTTTGGTACCAAACTCAGCACAGCTATTCTTATGGTTCGTATCTTGTGACTCTAAAAAAAACATTTCTACAATAAGGTCTTTAAAGAAGAAGAAGAGTAGCGCCTTAGGAATTATAAGTGTTTGATTGCTGTGTGCTCGCAAATATTCATAAGGCGCTGCTTTAGAGTTTGACTATCCGAACTGTGCGCGGCTCATTACGTGTTTTGCGTCGTTGTGAGCATTTTTGCTGAAGTTGAAATTGCGACGTTGCCACGCTGACTGTCTAGAGTTTAACCACCACGGCAAAAACTATGCCGTGTTACAAGTTTAACGTGTGTGTAGATATAATAAATAAATAATAAAGTTGGAAGTTATTGACATTTTTATTTATTATGAAAAATTTCACCCTACCCGTCGCCTTAAGTGCCAGTTCCTCGCGACTAGAAGAACAAGCAAGATACTTACAGCCGTCTTACCGTACCTACTCTTTTGTATAATCCTTCTCACAAAGAATTAAAAATTAAGTCAAATTCTGAAGTTCCCATACGGTGTCAATACAAAAGTTTATCCGTAAGTCCGTCTAAAAAGTCCAATCAAAAAGCCGTCTCTAGCACCCCATAAAAAGACAAGAACTATGACAACACACAAAATAACAATGTCTCGAACGTAACTTAGATTTTCTCACCCTCGTCAAATATATTTTCAATGACAGCAAACACATATCGTGAAATAATGTTAGTGATTTACATAATATAATGTAAAACTGTTAGGTGTGTTACGTGCCATAGCCAAACGTGTATATTTTATACTTTTTTTATATTCTATCGCGGTCCTTGAGCGTGGAGACAGAATCCAGAAATCCCGTAACAAAATAACCTAACACTGCGCATGCCTGCAAAAAATGCTATGCAACAGCTTTACCGCGGCAGTCCCCGAGTGCCACACGTCTTTTTATATACTTTCTACCAGTAAAATAGCACTTGAGTATTTTTAGTTAAACGCCAAAAAATACATTACGGCGACTTACTGAGTTGAATTTATTATTTTAGAGAATTCGGACTTTTGTTTTCTTTTGTTCAAGAGGGAACGGGTTACTTCAAAAATAACCTCGTTTTGTTGATTTGTGTTTAGTTTTGATTTCCATTAAATAACAATTGGACAATACACACAACATCTAACCCCAAGCTAAGCAGAGCTTGTGTTATGGGTACTAGAAGACTGACATACTTAATACAATACATTACATAGATAGATATTTTTTATTATACATATCAAATACCCAGAACACCCGGAATAAAATTGAAGAGGTTTTGAGATAAAACTCGCGTTATGCTGGGGCCACATTAGCGGGCTACGGCGAATATTCGTGTTAACGCGATGTATGTGGCCGGGTACATCGTGTCATCGCGTAGTATTTAGACAAGAAGATCGCCTATACCCGAATACGATGTTTTTGTCGCGCCAACACGATACGAATATTCGCCCGCTAATGTAGCCAAAGCATTATAGAAACTTCATACGTCAAACGTAACTTCTGTCAAAAATATAGATAACCTTAAAGTGCGCATAGGTTACGCTGCCGTTGTCAACACTATTAAATTATCAAAGTTATTCGCTATTTTTATCCAAAATGAAATGAAATGAAATTTTATTTGTAAATAAATATTTTTCAAGTAAAAAGCCCGAATTCGTGTTAGTTCTACTTGTAACGCTGATAAAACCAACGAAAATAGAAATAAATTCAAACGAAATACGAGGGTACAGTTTATTTTGCTATTTTGTGAATACTTCAGAGAAGTTAAACCTTCAGGTGTTGCTTTAAGTACTCGAGAGGAGAAATAAAATCTATTTATGTGTAAAAAATCGACCTTCAAATGGCTCCTTTTATTTTAACTGAAAAAACATGTAGTTTTCGTCAAAAAGCTCCCAGACTTTTACCCCCTATCTTATAAAAAGTTGGCGTTGATTTTAAGTCATCATTACGTATGGTAATCAGTACTTCAAGTCTGCACTAACGTTTTATAAGATAGACCGTTAGACTAAAAGTTCGATTTCTGTTAAAACAACATGTAGTTTTCAAAAAGCAACCAATATTCATTAAAGTTCAATCTAACTGACGCGATCGGTCAGAGCTTCAATTCAATTCAATTTTTATTTAATGGCGTCTGGGGGTTAGCCAATTTCGCCAATGTCACGTTGCAAGGCTTGTTTATGTTTGTGGGCAACGTTGGACGGTAAATTGTTAATTTTTTTTCTTTTTTTTTCGTATTTTAAGTTTATGGGCAACGTTGGACGGTATTTTTGTTATTTTTTTTCTTTCGTATTTTATTTACAACGACCTTCCGCCATCTTGGTGATGGCGAAAGGCCGGTCAGAGCTTACTGCAAGGCGGAAACATCAATAACCATAAACGTCATCCATATTTGAATAGAATATGACGTATGTGATGTGTCGCTCAGCCACAATATGATTGACAGCCGCTGTGCCGCTAGGTTTTTGGTCGCTTTATCACGTCAGTCGCAAGGTAGCTTAGTATCGATCACTAATAAAGAAGACTCTTGGTTGTAAGACCGACTTATGCTGAGTCTGAGTCCGTTTTGTGATACTTGTTGTTTGTATGATAATTTTAGGCACCTTTAGTTATAAGTTGTCGTATCGCAAATAAATGTTTTCTTTGTTTCTAATATAAAAAATCACATTGTTTTCGTAACTAAATCACGCTGTCCGGGAAAACCTATATTACGATGCATTTATAAGTAATGTACTTACTTTAAAAAGTAACGGTCACAAAATGCCATTTTTCGTATTTACGTCAAAACAATCATTTTATTCTACGTTTATAAGACTGCTACAAAATATATGTATTAATATCCCAACGCATACTACAAAAAACACCGATTTAATATACGTTATATACTTACCTACTTATAGAGAAAACCTAAAATGTCCTAGCACAAGAATTTCACGCAATTCCCTAAAATAATATTCAATACCCAAAAAGCATGTACTCCTTAATCCTCATAATAAATTCTGAAAGCTGAAGGTGAAAGTCTCTTCATACGAAAACGTTATTCTTTTTATTCAAACAGTTTAAGTACGGTTATATTTTCCACGCTTAAAAACTCTCGATTTTAGGACACGTCTTTGCAAGGCCCAAACGTGCCCGATTTGGGAGTTTTACACTAGCCGATAACGACTACGACACGATACTAATCTGTCTGCTCAAACAAAATAGCGTTAACTACCCCGACACGTAGAAATAACTGGTGAAGTCGACATTACAAGTAATTGTGTATTAATATTTAAATAGAACACATAATTTAATAGAATGTATTTATAAATATAAATTAGGTAGTTAAAAAGAGCGTTTCAGTTTCCAAAGAAAAAAGTTTGCGCAATTTGAGACTAGATGGCGTTGCACTGTATGATACATATTTATGTTTCTTTTTCAGACTACATACAATCGAAATGAAAACTCTTAAAGAAGATAACCAATTTTGAAAATCCGATACTAATACTACTTTTTGTAAATCTTGTTGTCGTGATATCGTGTCGGTAGTAGTACGAAAACTTTTTAGAACCCGAACTAAGAGGTTTTCAAATGATATGCGCCACATTAGAGACTTTCTTTTACCCCTGGTTTTACTCACAATAAATAAAATTAAAAATATCCAGGTTAACACAGAAAAGATCTGAAAACAAACTCTACAACTTATATACACATATATTGGTTGTACATAAGTACTTACATTAAGTAAATATAAATAAGTCCACAAAATATTTTACCTTCTAGCCAGTAAAATTTTGCATTCATATTTTTTTTTGTTATCGATATATCTTGTAAGCCTAAATACAGTAAACAATATCAGAAAATATTTCCATTACTAAAACCTACAATAAAACCAAACATTAACAAATTCTTCACAATTCAACACATTAGAAATTCGTAGTGATTCTTTGACTTGATAAAAGTAACAGGTGCTAAAGCTTTACAATAACATTCCTTACAAAAGAGGATCTTTAATAACTTCCTTACAAACCGTCAGGCATACCAATACAGCAAGCGTATAGATTAAGGTACATTGCGTAGTATTATCGGGAAATGAATAAACGCTGACAAGCCGAGCGTGCGGCGTAAATCCAAAGAGCAAATGGTTCTTGGGCTTCAGATAACATGCCTAATCCCTCTCCCTCCGAATTATTTTACCGTTATAGAGAACGGAATATTGATGAAGAGGTCTGGTTCAGATAAAGACACTATCTATTTTGATTAGGTTCATGATCAAGCGTTTTTTTTCTTATCTCATAGATAAAAGAGCGTTTTTTTTATTTGTGAGCTTTTTGTGCAAATTATGGTCTATATTTTTCTACTATTGTTTTTAAGCAATACGCAAATTGTAGTGTATCTAATATGGTTTTTTGCAAGATTAATTTAAAAAAAAACAACGCGCGCGAATTGATTTTACCTAGAAACACCCAATTTTAAATAAATGCTTTTTACGAAGCATTTTCGCTTGGCAATTTGTAAATGGATAAGATACCGCAGCGTTGGGTTCCAAAAAGTACCGATAGACCAAAATCTGCATAAAAAATTGACAGGCTCGAACCGAAAGCGTCCCAAATCGCTCTTAATCATTCCTCGGAAATTCCAATACCCAGGGGTTTTTTGAAATCGAGGATTTGTCAGAAGTACAGAAACCATTTGCGAGTCGTGATGAAACACGAAAAACAATTTTATTATCTACGAAAATGTACCTACCTAACTTGTATTCTTCTGTCCCTTATGGGTCCGTATGGCCCGTATCATTTTTCTTGCCCCTAGGTGGGATGGGCATTTATTCTCTCTTATTATCTGTCATTTCCGTATTGATCTTTTTACCTACCTAACTTATTATTAAAACTTTGGTTCTTTAATTATTATAATGCTCTTATTTAAGCAACGAGATATACTGAGACATTCTTCTTTGACGTAATATATTGTCAAAATAGACGTCAAATTAATAGATAACTTTATGTTTTAATCACTTCAACAAAAACAGATTTAATCGCGATCTAAAATATGCACATCAACCCCTTAAATCCCTAACACCTTTATTGAGTTTTTTTTTTCGAGGTTTTCATGTGTATTTAGTTTTAACACTATACTACTTTATTTAATACCTTTAAGCGCCAATGTTTGTAACAACGATTCAAACCCTATTTTCTCAACTTCACCCAATCACAAAACTTTTGTAGTTTTTACGGCCCGATCTTGTTTTTACGATCTACTATAATGTTTTTATTTTTAGCAACATGTTTCAGAAAATCGTTGAAAAAATGTAAGTATTTCTCGTTGAGACGTTTAAGTTAGGTCACTAGTTCACTGGCCACTTAGGACCTAGCTCTGGATCTAGACAGGTCTAGCTTACATTCTAGATCCTAGGATTTATACAATTCAATTCTCCTTTCAACAGTCTCAACCTCTCGAGCGTGTAGTCTTTGAATTATTCTGTTCTAAAGTGCATTTAGTTTCAATACGGGAGTGGAAATTAATTTGAAACTATTATTTCTTTGTGAAATTTCACTAAAACTATAAGGTACTTTCGTTTTTTTTCTCTATTAATTTATTGTGTCATATCGATAAACAATAGTCAGTGTCTAGTGTTTCTTCAATAATAATAGGATATGTCGATCATTTATTCTGAAAATATTATTTTTTAAGTTAAAATAAAAAAGTAATCCCCCTTTTTCTTGATCATCTCACGGCTGTGAAGAGGCAGTATTAAAAAGCACGTCCTCATGTGACGTAATGCAATTGTTTGCTCAATAAACACATTGACTTGAGAACCTCCTCCGTTTATTTCGTCGGTTAATAAAATACAGGCGTTTGTGTGATGAACATAAATATTTGTTCTGTGTCTAGGCGTTACTATGTATGTATCAGCTATAATTCACATCTACCTATATATTTTATTTACTTACATTGGTCAGAAATGGTGCGTTGTCGTTGATATCAGTCAACTCCAGAATAACTTCGGTGGTGGATCGCAAGCTGTCGGAGCCAAGTCTTCCACCATGATCTGCTGCCATGATGAGGATCTGCCATCTGGAATGGTCATCAGTTTAGCAAGTTTTCTTTTAAACTACCACAGACAATAAAATGATTTGATTTGAAAAAAAAAATGGTTGTCTGTAAAGTCGGTTTACTGACGATAGTTGAACGTGACAACGTCACTTCATGGAACGCCTCAGAACGCCTCAGAACGCCTCATGAGTCATGTTTTTTCGTGCGTGCTCTATCGAATT
This sequence comes from Ecliptopera silaceata, assembly GCA_932527185.1. Lineage (NCBI taxonomy): Eukaryota > Metazoa > Arthropoda > Insecta > Lepidoptera > Geometridae > Ecliptopera > Ecliptopera silaceata. The sequence continues at coordinate 3,834,199 of OW052210.1, forward strand.
ATAAGACGTTGTCACGTAAATAAAAAAACATGGTCCTTTTTTTATTCTGGTCTAAGACAGAAAATGTTATTTATTTTATTTGTTTTGATTTTTTTTATCAAATTTTGTACTCGTTCTCCGATATACGGGATTAAGTATGCAAATAAAAGTAATTAATTTGAGTGCGACAAGTTCAAAAGCTTTGTAAAAATGTCTAAAGATCAATATAAATTGAATGAAAATCATTATCAATTGATAGCATTGTAGAATTTTTATGAACTTTAGACAGAGAGTGTCATGATTTCGCTTTACAAGTTCATACCTGGTGAAGCCAAGAGGCTGGTCTCTGTCCAGAGGTTTGGTTAATCGTAGACAGCCGTCGTTGTCGATCTGAAGATATTCCTTCTGTTCGTGCTTCACAAGGGAGTAGACGATGTTTTGTGGCGCGTTCCTGTCCTTTATATCTGGGTCGTACGCTTCCACCTAAAATTATGGAAAAAGAACATTATTTTATCATTAGCTAGTGTCATTTTTATACTTTCCTCATACTCGTCTCGGTATATATATTTTTTCTGTAACACAGTATCAGTATCATTGAAGTGGAAGTTTGGGGGAACCCTTTGCCCAGCAGTGGGACAATATAGTCAAAAGAAAAAAAACAGTATCTAATGTATGCTGCCGATTGGTACTGATTTGGAATGTTGAGTTATTGATAGATCTGTAGCGCCATCTATCTCGCTACATAATGAACTACATCGAAGTCTACGCAAAAGACCAACAGATGGCAGAGACAGATCGCGCAAACGAAGTTATCACGGAGTTCATCCTTATATCATCCTATAAAACTGTTGTCACTTTTTATTTTAGAAGTAGCTGATATAAATATTTTCCAGAATCTTTTTTTTATCACACTATATCATAAATAGAATGGTGTGAAGTAATATAGAAGAGAAAGCCTCAAACATACTTCACAAGTACGTTTTGAAGCGTTCAATCAGAATAAGAGGATTATACCAGTTCATCGCATCTTATCGAAGGCGTCAGTAATTTAATAACGGTGGCATTTTAATTCATGTCACCTCTACAAGTAAAAAAATATATTATTTATGATATCTTTGTATTCTAAATACTCAGGTTACGGTTACCAACACAAGAAAAACAATTAAATTAATTTCTACCATATAAAGAAAATATTTACAGTGTGGCCAAGATTTTTCAGTTCTGCAACGCCAAATCGAGCAAAAAAGCGGCACGGCCGTATCATTCTTTTCTCGAGGCAGTTAAAACCATTTTCAACCTACTATAACTTTGTTGTGTATAATTTCGACGAGTCAGTCGCAAAACTTAAAACTCCACTCTCCCCTATCATCTCAGCATTCACTCTCTTTAATTCCATTTCATTCACACACAGAAACAATCCATCCATATTTTCTAAGGTCTCAATAAAATGACATTAAAAACTTACCTTAACAATACATCCTTCATACAACTTCTCTTCTTCAATAGTTTTGGTATAGTTTGCAAGAAACACAGGTGGATTATCGTTCAAATTTTCAATGTTAATGATAACTTTGGCGTAGTCTTCGTAAATACCGTCGAAGGCCCGGACATCAAGACTGTAGCTGGTAATATTTTCGTAGTCCAACTCATTGTTGACTCTGATTTCACCGGTAAAGTTCCGGATGACAAAAGCATCGTATGTGTTACCGGCGACAATGCTGTACGTCACTACAGATGCTGTTGAAGGAATTATAGATGATTAACTATCGATGAAATATAAACGTTTATCTAATAAGTGTGTGTCGAAAAAGTATCTAGTTATTGACAATATAACAGAGACTTACACTTGACTACTTGAAATTTTGGAAATACAAAGATTTCAGGTTGTACGGAGAGTATGTAATATCTTACTTAACTCAAAAGATGATGATATAAAGTAAAAATGTACATATTTCCAAAAAGGCTGAGTATTTAGAAGTAAAATTACAGCTCGTTCCAAATATTTATGTTTCTTAGAAATGTGATTATAATTTAGTGTCTGAATAGTCACATAATTTAACTTACCAGTATCTACATCCAAGGCATTAACAACAGTGACAAGCTCATTAATATTAGCGTTCTCAGCGATAGATTCAGCAACATACGTATCTTGAGTGAAATGAGGCGGATTGTCGTTCTTATCTGCTATCTCTATCAAGAACACTTGCTGACCAGCGTTATGTTTACCAGGTATAAGCGCTGATTCAGAATTGTCAGTCGCTATTATCTTGATGTTATAGAAACTTCTTTCTTCTCTATCAAACATCTTCAGTGTTGTAATATTCCCTGTTATAGGATCAACTGCAAAAGGATCTGATGGGTCACCAAGTTCGTAAGTGATCTGGTTGTTTGCTGAGGTGCCATCAGCGTCGAAAGCTCTGACTTGCATGACAGGTGTTCCTGCATCCTCGTTTTCGAGAACACTGCCTGATCTGATTTCACTGAAGATTGGTATGTTGTCGTTAACGTCTTCTACTTCGATTTGGATTATTGTTTCGGCAGCTAATTTGTAGTTGTTCTGTAAGGAATATTATTTTATTGTAACAAATTGGAAACTCAACACGGGTTAACATAATATTACGAGCTTAATCATACGCTTTACTTAATCCTAAAAGCAAAAATAAAACATTTAAAAATATTTGTAGCCAAATCTGCGGTTCTAAAATAAAATGACAGCTTTGTTCCTCTCACCTGTATTCTGACGGTGAGCGTGTAATCTGTGATCTTCTCGTAATCCAAATGGTTCCCCAGCTTGATAACCGCCGAGTCAGCCTCAGGCTCTAACACAAATGTATGCCATTTGTTCGTTTGTTCCGTCTGTCCCTGTACTAGTTCAAATTGTAACTTTTTCTCTTCAGGGATGTTTGAGCTGTGAATAAAAAATAAGCATGACCCTCGTATATCACACGATCACGTATGAAATTATTTTATTTTCCCCCGGGGAATTACCCAAACGGCCCCCTAATACAAACTTCGAAGAAAGTGACTGACGTTAGTAGACACTGTTAAATTACTTTGTGCGAAGTTTCTGAATTTCAAATTCACATTAAACTCTCAATTAATTCGTACTTACATCGCCCTCACTGTGGCTATAGGCGTATTGAAATCAGCGTAATTTTCTTTTAATCTTATCGGTTCGTCGGGAACTTCTATGAAAGATGGGCTCTTCTTGTTAGATTCCACAACTTGGATGTCTAAAGTTATAGAACTTTGTTGCGGGGGATCGCCCATATCTTTTACTATCGCGCTTAGTTTGAACTTGTAACCGGGCAGTTTCTGCGGAAACAAAATTGAGTTTGTAAGTAAATTAAAAATGATAATGAACATTGTTCACTAATTAAGTAAAATGTAATACTTACGTCAATAGTCTTGTTTAAGAAAATGACTCCGTTGTCCGGATCTATGAAAAAATATGCTTGATCCGGTGAATTGGAATCCAGACTGTAGTGGACTATAGAATTATTTCCATCATCTATATCTGTTGCAGATATCCTCATAACCTCTCTCCCACTCGGAAGATCTTGTGGCACTGACTCCGAATATGACTGCATAAGAAAAATCACGTTAGTTTGTGTTTCATTTATATGTAAGTATCTTTATGTAGTTCATCAAACCAATTCACAAAACATTTTTTTTATATTTAAAAATTTTAGTGTGTTAGAAGGATATTACAAAATCATTTGTCGTTTAGAACTTAAGACATCTACCAACAACGTGAAACCCTAGCAAATAGTCTATTATAATCTAGCCTATCGTAAACAATTAGACATGTTCTACGCGAAGCATGCCCAAAGCATAGAGAAAGATTTCGTTTTGTAAATAATAATAATCGTGCAGTGTGATAAAATGCGCCTAGGGGGAAAGAGCGGCCTAGCTAAAGAAAACACATTAACTACCAAATGTGCAAAGAAAGTGTATCGAACACACGAACACATAAAACATATATTACCAATAACGCCTTGAGTGGCGGCCTACGATCCTAAATCAGACATGCAGGCACATGCAAGTAAAAAACAGATATTTTAAAATTGAAGACTTCGATTATCACCATTGCTTATAAATATAACTACAATATAGACAAAGCGATGGCGACAATTGAAATAGAACACGGGAAAGTTAGTGACAATTTATTGATTTAGTGCGAAACGCTTTCTCTCATTGTGATAGTTTCAGTTGTTTTGGACAAACCTTCCATACGTCTCCACGGTAGACCTTGGAAAAACAGGCAAGCGTTAATAATATCTGCGCCACGTTTTGAGGCTAATGAACGAATGAATTGTTAGTCACAACATCACATATTACGAGACGAATTAATTGAAATATTACTGCTAACCTCTCTCTTCAGCTAAGTCAAAAAGTTCAATGTGTTATTAGAAACTTTCGAAGAATAACAGTACATAGAAAACATGCGTACCTATATCTAGAGATAAAAGATCCTTATAATTTACGTATAGCCTAAACTTAGCTTAACATACATGACCTGGCTTTCTAGGTAAATTAGCTTGTATCACGATATTTAAAAATACTTACAACTTTATCGAAGACTGGTTGATTATCATTGATGTCTTCTATTAGTATTTTGATCGTACACGCGTCGTCAAGCTGTGGTTGACCATTATCACTTGCTCTTACTGTTATATATGCTTCTTTTTCTCTCGATGGTTCATCGTGGTCGAAAATCTGTATCATTATAGCAATATTATACATCAAATTAGAGTATGCTTTACCAGAACTGATCTTACCTACTGTTCCTGTTTTATAGTGTGCTAAAAGGTTTATACTGTGAACATATAGTGGTGTCATTTGGACTGTTTTTGGAGTGAATATAATCTTATGTTTGTAATTAGTTGTATTAATGTACTTACATCAGCTGTGGTTATGCTCCCGGATTCAGGATCGACGTGGAATCTTTCCTTTTCTCCTGGTGTGGAGACAAACTTGTAGGTGACTGTCCCACCCATTTCGGGTGGATCTCTGTCTTCTGCTTTTACCTATTGATATTAAAATTCGATAAGTGCTCATATTAAATACGTTGGCTCAGTGATTAAAATGTGTTCTTAGCAAGTTTATGTCCCAGAAACTCTGACTATGGTAAGAAGTCAATCTCTTACTATTAAAAAATACTTGAAAGTGTACCTACTTCCAAGCATGTATACATCTTAATAACTGAAAAAATCTTGTATAAAAATAGTTTTAAAGCTGCAAACATGATAGAACAATCAGTTGATTAAATTGTAGTCGAAAACTAAGTAATCTTTAAAGTCTATAATTGCTCGACACAAGTCCTTTGATGTGATCAAGGGTGGAACACCCAGAGCTAATTGTTTTGTCACAAATCGATAGTTCGCAACATTCAGGGCAAATTGAAAACTTAAGTTCATTAGATACGTGGGTGTGCTCGTAACGACGTGTGATGTTACTGTGCGGTTTCATGATATTTGTGAGATTATAGATTGTGATTATCACACATACTGCTTTTATATCCATAAGGATTACTATTATAAAATATATCACATCACAGCTGAACTAAAACCGACAGTTATGTTAAAAGAGTAGGTCCAATGTAGGTGGAAAAGGAATGAAAATGAAAACTATAACTTGAATAAACAGTACAAAAAAAGACTTATAAATTAGGCAGGTTTCTTAGTATCTAATTTTAGAAGGATTTCGCTCCTTTCAAGTGGCACTATTTCATGTCAATAAAGCTTATTCTATTCATACGTTCTTGACGATAGCTTTAGCGACTATAAAAAGTGTTGAGGATGTAGACTTTATTCACAACACAAACTTACGACTATACAGTATTTATTTGAGAATGTTAATTTGAGATAAAATGCTTACCGTAAAAACATAAGTCCCCACCGGCTGTTCTTCTTTTACAGTCGGCCTGTAGCTGAGGCATTCTGTAAATAGGGGTTTGTGGTTGTCCTTGACTGCTAGCTTCGGGGTCGCAACCGGTACAAACTGAAACCGCATTAGGTTGTACTACACTAACTTTTTGTTACGTAAATACTATGAAAATGTTCTACCATATTCAGCCTTTATTACCTTGTTTAACATTCTGGATGTTTTGAGATACAAATTAAACGTTAAATTGTTTAAATTTCGTTGCTTAAATTCAAGAATATTTAAAATATAAATGTTTCATGAACATTTAAAGTAACGCTTTTTTTAATCTTAATTAGGTACTTGTTTTTTAAAGCATGTACTTTACAACCAATGTTTGTTTGTTTATCATCTCTCGAAATTTTCTTTTTTAAGAATTTAATTATCAGAAAAAAAACTAATGACAGCCGTCGGTAAGCGTCAAATTGCAAGAGACTAAATATGGCACACATTTCTTCGTACTTCAGATTTTTTAAATAAATAATCTTTAAATATATTTAATTAAAGTTCTTAACCCACATTGCATGTTGGCTGTCTAACCTCATACATAAATCATCAATCAAGCTTGATTAAGTGATGTGTCGGCAAAAAATATTTTATTAAATTCAATTACAACTTTTATATAGACAGAAATAATGTCAAGCCACCAACATACAATGATGTACAATTGAATAATTTTTTTTTTGTAGTATAATACTAAAAGTGATTAACGACTTCATCATTCCCCTGCCCTTATTTTATCCTTCTAAAGAATCAATGAATAGATTCGAGAGAGAATATTGCAAAAATAAATATATTCAACAATTATATCACAAGAATTATACAGAAGTGTAGAGATATGTCAGTGTTGATATAATATAGAATATATTAAACAAATATTATAGCTAGATACCTTATGTCTTTCCTGTGTAGCATGTCAGAGAGCATTATAAATAAGTGACAAATTGTTAGTGAAATGAACAGTTAAGTAAGTTACTTACAATATTCCATTACGTCGCAGTACAGATATTCATGCATACAAATTATACAAGTCTAAATAATATACAACTATCATTATAACTAGAAGTATATAAATAAGCAGAAAAATAATTGAAATCTAAAGGGTTAAGCTGTTGGGGCTGGGTACTGGTGATGTGGTGAATAGTGGTGGATGATGTGGTGATGGTACTTACGGGAGCCGCGTAGTTTGGCTGGTGCCTTGAATGTCGCAACCTTGTTATGTGGTGTTGTGTGTATTCCCGTTCTGTTGACAAAAAAGAAATTATATTAATATCACTGATGAGAATCATACCTATTTTTCTTTTCTATTTTTAATTTTTTAATCAACATATGCTGTCCCACTGCTGGGCAAAGGTCTCCCTCCAAACCCCCAACGCATACCTATTTATTAAATTACTAAAAAAAAATATTTTAGAATCGTTTGTGGCTTTTACTTTTCAAAATATACTTTTAATAAAACTGGATTTTATCCCGGGGTTTTCAAAATAACATGAAAACACGGATAAAACAAAATGTGCGACGCCAAAAAATCACTAATATTTTGTCAAAACATTTCCAGCTTGTAAATCGTACACAAACTACCTAATAAACTTTAGCGATTTCATTGAATAAGTTACTATAGTCGAATTCAATTTAAGTCTTAAACTGTACAAGTAGAAGTTGGATGTAGTCAACTTGTAAGTTGACTACATGCAACTTCCTCGAAAGGAAGTTACATTATCTAACAGAGGTGTAATATCAGCTCAGATTACTAACACGATACACTCGGATATTATATATATTACCGAGATAACGATAACAACTTAATATGTGTATGTTTGTGACGGGATTATGTTCGTGAGTTTATGCAAGACAAGATATGTTAAACTTAATATAGAGCAACTGCCGGATTTTGTATATTTCATGTACAACAAATGTGAATGACAAACCACTGAAGATGAAATAAATAATTGATTTAATATTACGTCGCTAAGGCAGATTTGTTTTGGTATATTTAATACTTTCAAATAAAATACCTTTGATATATAATACCTTTTTTAATAATATATTTTCAAACCTTTGAAAATGCAAAAATAATGTGCTTATTATAACATAGTTAAAGCAGATATTTTTTAGGTAAAAATGCTTGAGGGATATCGGATATTTCGGATCGGATGTAGAGGATATTGCGCATTTAGAAGACGCTGAAGGATGTGAAGCATTATTCGAGAATATATGGAGTAGATTTGCTTGCAAAGCTTAAGTTTGTAATATTACTCGTATTATAAACTACAAATAAGCCGATCAGACAATGTTATGTACTATTCAGTCAGATCAGACAAGTGGCATTGTAAGGTTCTCAGATGAGAGGCCTCCTCAAACACCTTCTCGTAATCATGATAAATATAATATGTAAGTTGACTAGGCTACCTCTATCCAGTACTCAAAATTTCAATCATCATAAAATTCCAAACAGACTATTATTATTCAGTTACCGATTTGATATTGGCGTATGCGTTTTACAAGACAATATGAGTATAGTAAGAGCTTAATTGTTTCAACAAAACAAATGAATCACGATCAATTCTAATGAAACTTGCAGTCTTCAAGAGTTCAAACATTGGAGTACGTCTACAGAATAATCCGAAACAAAGGCATTATACTTGGATTGAGTCTGCGTCAATACAAACAATAGCGCTCCCTGAATACTCCATCATAGCTGATCGGAATAAAACAATAAGACGGTGCATCTATGTACTGACATTTCGAACAGATAGTTCTGTACAAGACACTGGATAAATACTGCAAGCAGCATTCAAACATGAGAGCCGTAAGAACAATCAATCAATCAAATATTTCTTTATTCAATAAAATCACAAGGATCATTTAGAATCGTCTTACATACTAAGTGATTCTAGGTGCCAGTTCCACGCGACCAGAGCCTAGAAGAACTTTGAATATTATCTCGCAAATGAGAGGCGTCACAGCTCAGTTGGTAGTAGCTCTGCCTTCCATGCAAAGCTACTACCAACGGTCGTGGGTTCGATTCCTACCCACAAAAAATGTTTAAGTGATGAACATAAATATTTGTTGTATCTGGGTGTTAATATAATTATATATTCTGTGTATGTATTTACAAAAAAATGTATTTAACTATTCTATCAGCAGTCTAGTTACCATACAAGATTTGCTTAGTTAGGAACTAGAGTGTGATAAGTGAAATGTCGGTGAATACTTATTTAGTTAATAGCATGTAGATTGAAGTATTCTCATAAATTTTAGATTTCCTGTCCTCTGAAACAGCTACTAGTCTGTTTCAAAGTGACGAACCTAAAGGTTCCAAGCCCGGACGTGTAACACCTTTGACGGATATCCGGTCCGGATTCAATTGCTTTGTCTAGTCAATTGAAGCACTAATGAATTCAATACACAGCTAGTTCAGAGATAAAGGATGATTGAAAATAAACCAATATATACATACAAGTTTTACTTAGTTAGAGCGAGGTGTCAATGCCCAGACTTACAAAGGTTGTCTCACAAAGTACCTACACAAATATGTACTAGTTTCTAAGTTAAGTAATTACCTACTTTACTTTGTGAACCTTTATTTGAAAAATAAAAAATATCTTTACGATCAATTTATGAACGTGACGTAGTTCAAATTCAATGCTGAAATTAATTTTAGCTTCAAATAGCTCTGAATTTCGCATTTCTATTTCACATTTAAGTTTATTTAACGTCTTTTGAATAATATCTTTATATATATTGTAGTAATGGTAAGGAGCTTTATGTATACATACCTATAAATGAAATACTTACTAAACCATTGCTTTTTTTTACTTTCTATGTGATATAAGTGTACAATTCTTTTGCCTAAATACAATTATGTAGTATACAATTTGTTTGCAATTCTTGTCAAAATTTCTGAATTGGTGAGTTTTGCGAAGGTCATATATTCAAAAAAGTGATTCTGTGTGTCTACATACAAAATCACTTTTATTTTAGAGTACAATGACTAGCCAATACTTGTTATCTTTCGCTGTGTAGTTTGAAAAAACGTTAAATTATTTTGAACAATTAATTTAACATTAATAACTGGAATAGAATTGCATAGTGACGTATGCTGACGTCCGGAACACAGGCTAGCGCAACGTCCATAAGTTATTTACGACTGCCGCCATGCTTCCGTTTAGCATAATCTCGATATCTGGGATTAGTCCAAAATTACAGTTCAACATAATCAACGCGCACAATACCACTGTCAATCACATATAAATTAACTATTAAATATTCCCTCTAGGGGATTTCTAGGCTTCATAATCTGACGTTCCACTTTGAACTATAGAAGTACAAGACCATTAATTTAAGAGCATACAAGAGCTATTGTTGGTGTTTTCACAAAGAGTATTGTGTGGACGTCAAAACAACGTTCTGGAGTTTCTATTAGCTATTTAAGTTTAAGAAGCTTGTATAAGAAGCTTAGGTTGCCTCAATCATATTTCAAAATACTGACGTCATGTCAACGGTCAACATATAACTCTCCACATAATATATAATCACTTGACACTGGTACAATTGTTTTCTTATTAGCAAAAGGGGGCAATTTATATAAAAAAAAGTTGTGTATAACTTCTAAAATTATTTCATTCATCAAGTAAAATCTATATATAAAAAATTGAAACCCGTTTTCCTTGGCCACGGCATCACGCGTGAATGCTGGACCGATTTCACTAATTCTTTTTAGGAATTTACTGATTAGGAGAAGGTTCTTACGAAAAAAAATATTAAGAAAATCTCTCAGAAAAATAAAAACGTTTTAAGGCGGTACGAAGTTCGCCGGGACAGCTAGTGATTAATAGATATGGAAAGAGATATTTTTAGACATAAAATTAGTATCTAATGACAGCCGCGTACATATTTCATTCATCAAAAATGTTGGTCTAATAAAACTTTATTTTAGTAAATACCTGTGTATATTTTTCGATATAAAAAAATGTATACTAGTTTAACTCAGTAATAGGGTCCGGTTTAACCATTTTGGTACGGAACCCAAAATAAACAGCTCCATTGACAATATTGTTGGCTATAGAAATAAATATTGCAATTTTTCACTGCGCAGAATTTTATATAGAACAATGTCGCAATGATGGAAATACTCAATTTATTGTAGGCTGCATCCGAGCTAGACGGATAGTGGCATTGACAAAGTAAATTAAAGAGATTTGAGTAAAACTCGATAGTTTTTTTGCAAACTTTTCACATCGGATTTTAAACAATTTACGCCGTAAAATAATAAAATATTTTATCAGATTCAAAGAGGAGGTTCTCAATATATCAGTTTCTGGGTGAACCGATTTTCATGATACATATTTTGCATTTTAAAGTTAGTCCTTCTCGTTTAAATTGTATTAAAATCAGCAAGTGTTGGAGTTATCCTTAATTATTTTTTATTAATACTTGTGTTATCAAAGTTGTCATTTTAATTTATTAATACGTATTCCGTGGTCGAAAGTAAATTTAATTTCGAAGTACATAATTTTTATAGTACAAAAATAAACATGAACAATCAAATTACCGCTAAGCCAAACATAGTTATGAATACAATGTTATTTTAACAATTCAAACCCAGTACAGCGTACCGACGTCCTACGTACATGTCAAAGCTCGCACTAAATTGTGGGCAACATTACAAAGGTGTATTATCTAAACGTTACCCGGGCTCACAGCCCTTACAGGTACCTACATGAGAATCTATCAACCCTAAGGCTGTTGACGCACAATTTCAACCATCGCGACTAAGCGACTCAGTACCGCTCTGTGCTGGTCGCGGCGACTGATACTGGAATATCTAGCTGTCTTATGATTGGTTTTTGAGTCTACCAATCGCGGCAATTGGAAATGTATGCTTTGTGGTCGCCGTGATCCTTTAAATAACCCAGCAAGTCCCATTTTAAAGGGAAATCGGATATTTCTACCCATCTAGTGACTAGGAGCGATTTGGCCGCGAAATGCGTCTCCAGCGTAAGAATTCAGGAGAAATTATCGTTTAAATGGGATATAGCACGCAAGGCTTCACTCAAAGGGATGAAGGGCTTTGATGTATGGAGGCGGTTTGGAAAAAAATAAGCACAGGTAATATCAAATACATGTAATGACAAATTATAAAAGTTGAACGAAAATGGCGAGATTTTTCTTTGAGGAAATGTGTTTTTGATTTTTATTGTTCAGGTATTTTGTTTGCCAAAGGAAAATAATATAATACCAATATGTAATATAGAAAATGCGTTCCCCTTCTTTAATAAAACCCTTTGACTTCGAAACGTAGAGCAGCAAAATCTATATCACTACATAAACGATCGTACACTGTTCCTGAAACATGTGTTACTGAAATAACTCAGTCCCATTAAAGATTACAAACCAACTGATAATAGAAAAAACTCCCCTCGTATTAATCATTATTTGTGTATTGTACACCAAGGTGTTCGACATTTCAAATGATTAGCTGAATCAGTCGCTAATCATGTTTGCCGAACAACCGACAATCGTTGGAGAAAACGAAGCGAATATCGCGTCTAAGCAAGCGTAGTGTAAGACGACCTCCGGCAAAATGGAGCGACGATCCGCGGAAAGTAGCTGGAAAACACTGGATGAGAAGAGACGAAGACCAGGATATTCAAGGACAATTCACACATCACACTCACTCCGGAAGACCGCCCATTGTGTTGTCATGTATTACTACCTGTTTAAGTTCTTTGTTTTTTATTTGTGTGTGGTAAACAATAAAGTTATCTATCAAATCACTCACACACAGTCCCAAACTAAGAAAAGCTTGTATTATATGGATACTACATAGATTGCTGATAGAATACTTAAAATATAGGTTGATGACAATGTGTATTGTTTAACTAATCTATCATAATAATCTGAACTCATAGACGCTGACATATTTTTACCACAATACAAAATCAATAGAACAACTGACATTGAAATAACAGTCAACCTTGAAAGTGGAAGTCCACGTCCGTCCCCTGAGGGTAGGCAGTTGAAAGTAGCTATTGTACCGACGAAGTCGGTGTAATTAATGTATTTATAACACGAACCTTATTAGCGCGATAGTTGTCTTATCGTGGATACAATGAACTATGAAAAGATGGGTGTAAATAGGTAATATAAAAAAAAATATTTTAATGTCTGATTTTATTAATCCTGAATTAGGTATCGGATGATCTGAATTAGCGTATATCTTAGGTATTTTACAAGCATGTGATATATTAATACCTACTATAATTAAGTCGCATTTTAAGCGAAGATCAGTTCATAAACAGTTTTTTTTTTTATTTAAACCGAATAGTAATAGTAGTTATTTAAGTACAATAGTTATTTAGTATTTTATTTACTTTCAACTGAATTACCAGTCTTAGTTTTAGATTTATTTTCATGCACATATCATGTTTTTTGCAAAGCACAGACCACGGAAAAATAATAATGCTCATACAAGAACGTTAACGGAAAAGGAACACATAAAAATGTACTGTGGTTGTAAATGCAGTTATTAAACAATGGTTTTTACATTTACTTAAAAGAAACAAGAGTGGTAATGCACGACATAAAATATTTACAACTGGAGTAATATATTTTTTAATGGGGGTTTATAACATTGTACGATGCCTACACGATGTCTAAAGGTATTAAAAAACGTTTTCTTGGAAAGCATTTCCTAAACCCAGATGAGTAATTTTTGAAGAAAATTTCAGTTTTTAGCCCCTACTGGGGTTAGTTTTGAACCCCGAACTGAAGTATCTAAATGACCCAACAGCACTAGAAGCGTTGCCGGAATTCTATATTAAAGAGGAATTATTAAAGACAACTCCAAAAGTAAAAAAATAGATATTTGTCAAAAAATAAAACCACAACCACCTACATTGAAACAGTAAATAAAAAAAATAAAAAATGAGCCTTTACTTATTTGAATCAGTAAAAGTTCGTTCAAATCGGCTTACGTGCCGTTGGGCAATCGATATAATATGAAATAAGATTCAGGCGAATTAAAAACTTATTTTTTTTAAGCTGGTTTATAATTATAGAAATAGAAGCAAATAGTGTAAATACCAGGTAGTTTGTACACGACAACCCATTCAAAGTCGGGGGCTCGCTACGTCGCGTGTGTCTGACACCGGAACCTAGCTTTTTTCTCGGCGATCCTTTGTTGTGCTTCCTTTGGCTAACAGTGGGGCACAGCCGGCCCCAAGAGGTCGGGGGCCGGGGGCCGGGGGCCGGGTGGCCCATTGTGTCGGGCCAATTTGAATATTCAAGTGTGGGCACGTTCCACGATGTCGATAGTCGAGAGGGTTTAGTTTTTTCCATCACTAGCCCGTCTTACACATCTTTTTTGTTCTTTCCACTATATTGACAAATATTGTTAGGGCGCTGAAAATCTATTTCTTTCAACCAAAATCATGGCTGTGTATATTGTTTATACTTATTCTGAATAGTTTGCGTCTCACTGGCAATTAAAAATTGTTATTTAAGTATACATTTATACAAATAAAAAACACACCTTTTAAGGCTTTTGTTTGGATTGTATTTATGTTAAAGAGAAATTCAACTTAATCTTCGAGTTCACAAAATAAAGTACTAATATTACTTTGTGGTTAAGTTTACATTTGCTACCACAATATCCTCAAGTTAATTAATATTATGCAAAACCTGGATAACGCTAGTGAGGTAAGTAACTGATCCGACCGTTAGTTGCGGCTAAGCAATTGGCTTTTAAAAAGCATACATGATTTCAAAAGACGATTTAATTCTAAAGCTCGTCGATTTAAATAACTTATTCAAATTGGTCGAGTTTTAATCACTATTGCATAGATCGTTTTTAAACCACTAAGTATCATCATCTTCCTACCCTTGTCCCACATTATGTGGGGTCGGTACAACACGTCCTCTTCTTCCACTCACTTCTATCAGACGTCATCTCAATGCTCACACCTTTCTTACACATGTCATCATTCACACAGTCCATCCATCTTTTCTTTGGCCTCCCTCTACTTCTACATCCATCCACATTCATATCTAACACTCTTCTTGTTATATGACTTTCTTCCCTCCGCATGACATGCCCATACCACGCTAACCTATTAAACCACTAAGTATCGATAAATTTATAACTATTTTAGATATTTTTGGAATGGTTTTAGGGACATAATGTATTCAGAATGAAAAAACGATTTGCTTTAATTAAGTTATTGAAATTTGTTTAGCTGATTAAGTTGGAATAACTTTATTGGCAGTTTTATAATAGATTTTTAATTATTACAGGTACATATTTAAATTGGTATTATATACTAATTAGGGGTTTGCACGAATACTACATGATATCGTGAGGTGCTAATAAGTATAACATTTACATTAAGTACTAGACGCTTTGAGAATGTGTCGAAAAAAGTAACGATATTTTTGCTCGAGATATGTGTCGGATCGTATCATGTTTGTTTTAAACCCTGAAAAAGCAGAAGCTAAGCAGAAGCTAAGCAGAAGCTAAGCTTTTTTGGAAAAGGTCGATATTATTTGTTTCATCGATAACATGTCGAAGGTCATGTCACATCACTAAACCAAATGTCTCGAGGTTTCTTCAAGATTATTATCAAAAGTGAGAAGGTAACTTCCTAGGTAGCCGTAGCGATAAGACCGCCCAAGACGAGTTATTATGCTAAATTTTATGTCCGTAAATTACTGGCTACACTGTTGGGCAAAGTAAACAGGGAAAAAAATAATTGAGACCATTTTTTTGGAGCATTTGTTTACTACGAATATTTTTTATGACTTGGTGTTTTTACGTTGTATATTTCTTGAAGTAGAAATTGTGTTTGTAAATTAAACGATAAACAGACTTTTGCGTGTAATTTAGACGATTTGTGTGACGATGTGTGTCAGAATCTATTAAACCATGTCGTTAAACTTGGCTTTTTTTTTGTTGATAGACTTTTATAGTTTTGTACTATTTTATCATCTAGGCTCTAGAGAAGATTCATGATCAAATCGTCAAGAGCTTGATGATGTTTCCCTTCAACGATGAAAAGCTTACTACTCACAAAACTTGGGTTGGCTGGTAGAAAATGCTTTAGCATTAAGTTCGCCATTTGTATAATTTTTGTAAAATTTTGTGCAATAAAGAATTAAATAAAAAAACAATCAGTACCTACAATTGTAAAAATGATTAAAATTGTAAAAAAAAACAAATATTGTAATAACTAGTTGTAAATTCATATTTCATACTTTTTAAGTTCAAAAGTCTCGTAAAATCTACGTAGATAACTAGAGTTAAATTTGAAATATGAATAAAATAAACATCCCGCTCATAAAAGACACTGGAATTAGCAAAGAAAAGCGTTAAAACTACAAACAAACTAACAAAAGTTTACGAAGATTATACCTAAGCTTAAAGAGATTTAGGAGTTGAGACTTTGAGACATTATAAAAGGTCATTGACCGGACATCAGCTGTTAGTTTACATTGTACTGAGGTTAGATCGTTTTTCAGCACATTTAATAAATGAACCTATTACGTATTTTTTTACAATCTATGTTTATTGTAAAAAACTTTTTGCTATGATTTTATATTTAATGTGAAAATAATTATATTCCTTTATTCAGATATAGTACTTAAAGCAGGTTTAATTTTGTATATATTAGAATTGAAATCCAAAATAGTATTACAAAATGTTTGTTCTTAGTGGGAATATCTCAATCGCATGGAATGCAGAGCTGCTACTAAGCTGTGACGCCTGTCAATGAAGCTTACATTGATATTTTATCATTATGAAAATCTTTAATCTGATTAGTGTAGCATGTAGGGTCAAGGCAAAGGGAGATTCCCACGGACACGGTCGGATTCACATCAACGAGCGTCACGGACGCCTTAGCAAAACATAATTATGGGTGAATTTTTATTTGCTTTCATTTGCTTCACAAAATTGTTGTTACCTGCTACAATATCCATGTTATACTAATACGTGGAGATAAGCAGATCCTACAACACAAGCCTCTTTTGGCTAAGTGTAGATTCTGTCTGAAACTAATGTTATGCCATTAGGTAGGTAATTAATTTCTATAAGTACTTGTGTTTCTAGATTAGATTTGTTATGTAATATTTTTCTTTTTTTTTTCAACTTAACTTTCGTAACGCTATTACTCCGTGAATTGTGAACGAATTTTGTTGATTATTTTAATGTTTTATAGATCATACTTGTGAGATGGTTTCATTTTTTTTTTAATTGGACTATTACTACTTTCTTATATCTAAGGATAATTAAAAATGTGTATGACTTATCGATGTTGAAGTCAGTTTTGTTTATCAGCTTTTTTTATCTACTATCTGATCTTGAAATCAAAAAAGGACCACGAAAAGGTGAACAAGGAAAAGCTATCATCTTAAAAGCAAAAACAAAAAACGTCCAAAAACAAGCAAACTCAGAAGAAGTAAGTAAACTAAGAAACAATAAATTGAAGCACAAATCTACGTCGAATCACAACAAAACGAGAACCTACTCGTTATTTACGAGGTCATTTGTTAGATGCTCTGAGGGGCAATCATTTGTTTGAAATGTTAATAACAGGCTTTTGATCCGAGTGGTCTCCACTGGTCTAGTGGATGTGACTACGCCTTTTGATATGTGGTCGTAGGTTCATTATTATTTTTATTTTAACAAGATCTGTGTATTTTTAAATCATATTAAATGTTTAAGTTAAATAACTCTCGCCCGCAATAATTTATATTTGTCACATTTTTTTATTGTTACAGAGTATAAAAAAATGTGTTATTTATAACTTTAGGATATATTTGTTCTTCTATTTAATGTTCTAATTAATTAAATTTAATTATCAGAACTATTGATCGAGTGATACAATTTAGCTGTTATATTTTTGTAATATCCAGACAATAAATGACTAAAAAGTCTATGAAACCCGTCGTGTAGTTTCCAGTCGTAAAGTAAATGCTCCCTAGCGGTTTCCTCCCAAATTATTTCCAACAAAACCTTCGCTAATGACCTTTTTGCTACAACTAATGACTTTTTAATACGATTAATGATATCAATGATGTTTTAATTCAACTAATGAGTTGCTATTCTATATCGTTAATTGTGTTTCTGAAAGCTGCAACGGCACTTTGCCATCTGCTTATTTACATATTTAAATACATTTTCAATAAACATTAAACGAAACAATCTTTGCCTTCGAAAAGTATCATAATAATAATAACTGATAGGGATAATTCAAAAATACTGGTCTAATCTTGATAAAAAATCATATATTATATCAATATTCACGGACAATTCACACATCATACTCTAGTCCCAAACTAAGCGAAGCTTGTACTATTGGAACTAGATTAAACGCAATCTCTCAAAATTTATTAAACCTGAATGTTATGAGGTAAAACATTTTTATAACACAT
This sequence comes from Ecliptopera silaceata, assembly GCA_932527185.1. Taxonomy (NCBI): domain Eukaryota; kingdom Metazoa; phylum Arthropoda; class Insecta; order Lepidoptera; family Geometridae; genus Ecliptopera; species Ecliptopera silaceata. The sequence continues at coordinate 3,852,535 of OW052210.1, forward strand.
ATTTCAATTGGTTTAAAAGGGTTAGGTAAAACTAATTAAGTATGCATAAACAGATTTTTCATAAAAGCAAAGAAACTAGTAAAAAAATATTTTTTAAAGAAAGTAGTTTGTTTAGCGAGAATATAAAATGTCTCTTTTATAATCTCAGTGTTATAAGCGTCTCGTTAGCTCCGAGCTCCGGCAAAGAAGCTAAGTGGTGATGAGAAACACCTTTAAAGTTTCCTGAGGCGGAGTAGTAGCGACTAATTACAACGACCTGGCTTTGCCTAGGTTAGTGTAGTTTATTTGCACTTTCGGTGCAAAATCTGTGCAAAAATCTTAGTTGTTGATAAGTACTTTAACACGCGATGAGAAGAGTCGGAGACCGGTCTCAATTGCGCGTCTTAGGACAGCCTACCACCTACCAGCCTAAAGACCTACTCCCAGCAGTAGACTGATATAGGTAGATGATGATGATGAAGTTGGTGCAAAACGAAGTACGATCTTCAAAAGCAGACATTTTGCCACTAAACCACTAGGTTATAAATCAATAAACAAATATAACAATGTCTTGTTTAGTGCCAATACACAAGGTGTAGAATGTCACGGTTCGAAGATTTAATAGGCTTTGGATATTTACATATAACCAACGACACGATATACAAACGATTTCAGACATTTTGTATCGGACGATTTCCCACGGTAGCAGCGTCAACAGATAATCCAGGCTGTCTTATCGGATACATGTTACTTGAGGGTTTGAAATATTTCTTAATGATCGGTGTCGTGTCGTTGTCGGTCAGTATGTGAACGATTCGGAGGGATCCATTAACGGGTAGGATTAGCTAGTGGACCCTTAGCTAGTTTATTGAATTTCACATTGATTTTGTAGTGGTTTTGGTTTCAATAAACTGGGTATTGCTTTTAGAGGGTTGGATTTGGTTCTGCATACGTTTACAGGTTAGATAACCAGAAAATATAGTAAGTTTAAGAAAAAGTGCATTGACGTATTTGTCTTATTATTAACTCTTTAAGAGGTTAAAAGTACCTATACTGCAGCCCAAGGACCTTAGTAAGAGAAAATTGATTTCGATTTTTTATCCGTAAAACTATCCTTTATTGTACATAAAAACTACAGAAATAAAAGAAAATAAGAAGAAGGCATGTACAAAGATGAGCATAACCCTAATAAGAGGTTCTACCAGCAAACCCTCTACGGTTTCCTGGTAGTTCCACTACCTAGTTAGAGAAGATAAAGTATCGATTTGTTCGATCTTAAGAATCTCTAAAATACCTCACCTTATTACCTCTGCATACATTGTAAATTGCTAAAACGCTCAGCTGCGAACCAAATCTCATCAAAAATAATCTGCACACAACCCAAGAATAAATAACCCCGTTTCTTTACGGATAAATCCGTTTAACCCATTTTCGTAAATACGTGACGTGTCAGCCAAAGAAGGAACAAGTCGACACACTGCCTAAATAATGAGGCGTGAAATGAACACGATCTTTTGGGACTAGAAACCATATTTTGACTTCAACAACAAAAGATATTCGTAAAGAATTCGAATCTCGAAAGTTTCGAGAGGTTTACTTGAAACTAACACAAAGAGACACATATGTAACATATTATATTTGAGTCATTTTCGACCTAGAGTTATTTACCTTAGGAGTAGTTTTTCCTACCATATAATCCTCCTTTTCTTGAAATACCGAAGATGGCCGAATACATAAGATTTTATACTACTACTACAGTTGCAGTACTATAGTTGATTAATAACAAGTCTAAGGTCTTTTAGTTGTCCCGCGCTAAGAGAAATCCATTGCCTATTAACAACAACACTTTTAAAGTATAGAACCTTGTCGCACTCTCGCATACTCATAAATACCTTAACATCCCACGTCATCATAATATAACGAACATGTTTTTGTCCTCGAATCTTAACACCCTGTTTTGAAACCCGCTTTTTATACCCTTGTAAAATAGCCCGTGAAATTCCAGCACGTCCTACAAAGTCAATCATTATTTTATTAGTCACGGATGTCTGAATAACAAGCTGTGTACAACATTTGAAATTACGGCCCGAATTTTAATTAATTTAAAGGATTTATCGGAAATAGGCTTAAATTATAATTGAAATGTTAATATTGAAACAGAGTTTCTGATGTGATGCGACCTATAAAGACTGCTGATACTTTTGTGATCTTATTTTTCAAAATCTTTATATATATTTCTTTTCCTAGCCTATCTCGTTCTACTGCTGGGCAAAGGCCTAACCCAAATCCTTCCACTCATCTCTGCTTTCCGCTTTCGTCCACCAATCCCTCTCGAAAGCATCGAGGTCGTCCCGCCATCGCCTTTTTGGTCGGCCTCTACGCCCGCCATCAGTCTTCAGGCAGCCACAGTGTCAAGATTTTGGCCCATTTCTCTGGATCCTGTATCTTTAAATAAAGGTATTTTAGTCTATTTCAATTATGTGGGTACAATGCAGGCGTACACGAATGCAGTATTCCAAAAATTGGAATTGAAAATTTCATTTAGTTAAAAGTGCACAGTCAGTCGGTACCAACAGCACAGATGTAATAGTAGTAAGTACGTACAGAGTCTCACTATTGACCTCTATGGCAGTATTTTTCTATTAAAGTAAAAGAAAGGACAGGTAAGGACTTCTTTTTTATAAATGTGAAGATTTTTATGTTTTTACCACTAATATCCGTGTAGGTTGATTGTATATTTATGCTACCTATATATCACAAATTTTAATGGTCGTATGCTCGTAACGGCTTAGCAAATTTCGGTAAAACTTTTAATTAAATGACACCTGTAAACCTATACTTTCAATTTGGTTTTGTAGGCAGTGATACACTCCCTAGGTAGGGTCTATGTACCCTAGATTTTGCAATTAAATTAAGTGGCGAACTGGCCGAAAGCCCAACTGATAACATTGCCGCCATGCCAACTATTCCACATTAACAATACGGCTACTTTACAACTCCACTTGGCATAGCACGCGCGGTTTAAATAAAATAATATCAGCTCCTTCTTTTATTAAAATTATTTCAATATATGTTATATTCTAGCTGTACTCTTTAGTAAGTTTCTTGCCCGTTCTTCTAGGCTCTGGTCGCGTGGAACTGGGACCTAGAATCACCTAGTATGTAAGACGATTCAAAATGATCCTTGTGATTTTACTGAATAAAGTAGTTTTGACTTTGACTTTAGTATAGGGACACAGTCGAGAACTTGCAGGAACTTGCAGATTATATGATGGCTAGTTTTCTTAGGCCTAGACACATTTTGGATCGCAGAGTACTTATATGTTTAAAATTATAGAGCAAAATCTCTTCAGTAACTTGTATTTAATATTCCAAGTGCTAAGCAAGTGGTAACCTACTAACCGTAATATATTCAGTATATTCTAAACCACATACTGCTGAAGTATCTCAACTTGAAACAATTTAGTTCAGAATGGAGTGAAAAGCACTGTACGTATACCGCAAAACATAATCATTTCACTCGCCTGAAAACGTTCACATTCATTCATTCTCATTCGGTCTGCTGAATAATAGAACTTGTAAGATTTTTAATACTATGAATAAATAGTGTTACTTAACTCAGATACTTTAACAGCGCGTGTTTTCTGATACGAAAACAATACTGACATGCGTCACAGGTCAGTTGGTAGTAGCTCTGCCTTCCATGCTGTGGGTCGTGGGTTCGATTCCCACCAAGAGCAAATGTTTGTGTGATGAACATAAATATTTGTTCTGGGTATATGGTATTTGGGTATTATTTTTATATGTTACTATGTATTCGTGGTATGTATGATTTATATTGTTTGACTTTGTTTGTTTTTCTGACTTAAAATATTATAATTTAAATCTATTATGTTACATTGATTAGGTAATTGACTCTGTAACTCTAAATTTTTCGAATCACGACTGTTAGACTGTTTGCATTCCACCAATGGGGAATGTGCGTTACTTCATCTAGTTTAAGATCTTCAATTTACATTGAAGCAAATAAAGAATTTATGATTATTCAGACAGTACAGCAAGGCAGTGGTATGAGCAGACGTCACAACCAGACGACATTGCACTGTAACGTTCCGGTGCACTCATGACTTCCACAGGCGCTATCTTAATTTTATTTATAGCTGCGTCATAAACAGGCACTCCGTTAGGAAATGTCTAAAATCCGTAAATATATAAGGGTGTTCTGGGTATTTTATATGTATAATAAAAAAATATCTATCTATTGAATGTATTGTATTAAGTACGTCAGTCTTCTAGTACCCATAACACAAGCTCTGCTTAGCTTGGGGCTAGATGATGTTGTGTGGATCGTTGAGCATTATTTATTTATTTATTTATTATTTACTAGCTGTTCCCGCCGCGACTTCGTCCACGTGCCGTTTTAAGAGATTTTGCTATAACCCATTACTATCTTCTTATGAAGAAAATTGATGGTAAAGAGCAGTCTATGACGGAAAACTGAATAGTTTGGTTTGGTGTTTCTATACCGATTTATTCTGTGATTATTTTTTTATTGAATAGGTAGGTAATAATGTTAACTTTTAAAAATTAACTTTAAAATTAGGGATGAGTGAGAGTATTATAAATGTAAGAGTAAACAAATATAATCAGAATGCTCCGAACTGCTAAGCTATCAGGAGTTACACGTGTTATTGTGAGACAACCACAAAAGATAGACATATGCTGTTGCGGGATATTTTTTAGACAATTTTATGTAGAATATTTCCGTCATACGTGATTTCTATGAAACTTGAACCATTAAGGCTGCACACGCGACGGAAGCTTAAAAAATGGAGTAACTGTTAAAACTGTTAGATATAAGTACCTACTGTAGGATCGAATAAAACCAGTTACAATAAATAAACAAATATTAGTAAAGAATATATTTAATCAAGTGAAGATAGTGACATTGATGACAATCAACAACGTTTAGGTTGCTATGGTAACATCTAAGGCTGGTGATAGATATTAAAGGAGTATCTATTCCTAACATCCACCTCTTTTATAATGCCAGCCATCTTCTTGAGACTTTCAATTCTAGGCCCATAAAGTGGTTTGGTGAGCATATCAGCAATCTGCCTGGTTGCTGGCACATGGCAGATGGTAATGCTTCCATCTTGAACACATTCTCGTATAAAGCATGATCGTATCCTTATGTTTTTGGTCATTTGGTGGAATTCTGGCGGATTCTTAGCCATCTTAATTGCTGATATCTTTCATGATCTTTTGAAGCCAAATAATTTCGCTAGCAGTTTAACTTGCTGCCACTATTTCTGCCTCGGTGGATGAAATCGCTACTGTGCTCTGGCGTTTACTATTCCAAGATATTAGACCTCCAGCATACATACAAAGAATGCCTGAGGTAGACCTTCCAGTTTCATGATCACCTCCGTGGTCAGCGTCACATTCTAAACTATGATTATTTCCTGGCTTGTAAACGATGCCTTCTTCTATAGTCCCTTTCAAGTATCGCATTATCCTCTTGATATTGATGATGTTCTCCCTTGTAGGTTTATCTAAATTTCGAGATACAACACTGATAGCAAAGGCTATGTCAGGCCTCGTGCTTGTCATCAAATAAGCTAGTGATCCATCAAATAAGCTAGTGATCCAACAGCTTCACGGTACGGGAAGTTCACAGAAACTTCATTAACATCTTGAGCATTATTTGCTTTTAAAATTGGTGTTGGCACTGGCTTACATTTCTCCATGACAAACCTTTGCAATATGCGAGCGATGTACGATTTCTGATGCAGTAAAGTAGAACCATCAGGGTACCTTAACCACGCTCTGCTACCATGTTAAAGCAGATATAAATACTGTAGAATCGAATAAAACGGTTACAATAAATAAACAAATATTATTAACGTATACTGTAAAGAATATATTTAGTCAAGTGAAGATAGTGACATTGATGACAATCAACAACGTTTGGTTGCTATGGTAACATCTAAGGCTGGTTATAGATATTAAAGGAGTATCTATTCCTAACAGTAACTTCTCCCGTTTTCCCAACATTTCCCTTCACTACTCCGCTCCTATTGATTGTAGCGTGATGAAAAGTATCCTATAAGTTGCTCAGGAGTATGAAGAATAATTGTACTAAGTTTCGTTAAAATCCGTCCAGTAGTTTTTGTTTCTATAAGGAACATACATACAGACAGACAGACAGACAGACAGACAGATAGACAAAAATTTTACTGATTGCATTTTTGGCATCAGTATCGATCACTAATCAACCCCTGATAGTTTTTTTGAAAATATATTTAATGTACAGAATTGACCTCTCTACAGTTTTATTATAAGTATAGATTTATTAATAACTTGTACTAGTTTTCGAATGTAGACTATCTTAGAAGGTCCCATTGTCTTATTTACAATCGAAACGTGAAAGACCATACGAGTGCTTTGTTACTAAGACTGCACGGCCACTTTGTCCAGAACTACTCATCTGGAGTTAGATTAGGCGATGATACACGTGCGATTCAGACAATGGACGCGCTTGCAACTGCATTGCTGTTCTCAAGATTAGAGAACTGTTACGTGTAGCCCATGGCTAGATGTAGGACATGGCATTGTTAGGAGAGGCTTTTGAAGCCTAGTGTTGGATCTGTAGATTTATTTTTAGGTTATTTGAGAGATGGAGACAGAAAATAATAGTACGATTATAATTTTAAAGTACTTTTCATAAAGTTTTCATTGTAATATTTAACATACAAAGCGTAAACACAAAAAGACATATCCTGTAAATATTGTTGATTTTTTAGCGTTTTTATTAGCATATTTGTATTTCGTTTTATTCTTATTAATATGTACTCGACTACGCGGAGTAAAAAGAGGGTTATAGACAAATATAATTCAAACGATGTATCCAGGTTCTTTTTAAATATAAAAAAATACTTAGAAAATATAAACAGGTTAAATTATAAAAATAACGTACTATCAATTTGAAACCAGAAATAGAATCACATTTATTGAAAACACTTTATAAGAAATAATTTGAAACTTTGTGTCGTGAGGAAATTGCGAAAGTTAGTAGAATGTAGAAATGAAATTACAGACCGGAAGAAGGAAATAGCAGTAATAAGGACGCATTAACATTGCGGAGTAGGAAGGATACTCCTTCAGTAAATTGGATTAAAAAAGTGAAATGTAATGCAAATACAATGCACAGCCGGAGATTGTGGAACAAAAGATTTACCTCCTTATAAAAAGTTAGCGTTGTCATTATGTCACCATTACGTATGGTAAACAAGACATCAAGTCTGCGCGAACTTGTTATAAGATAGACCGTTATTATTTAATTATTGTTATGTTTCAAAAGATATTAACTTAGTAGCTTAGTGAACCAAGCCCAAATCAATCAAGCAAAATAATGTTTCGTGAGTAGGTCAGTATTATCAAGATAATGATTAAAAAGTGTCCTCTGACACTGCATTAAGCAAAGGTTTGTTTTTTACTAAGTTTTATGTGTCAAAGATTAGAATTTCAATTCGATCAGAAAGAAGTTCATAAAGATATAGAAAGCAACTATGTGCGCATCGTCATCATTCATCAGCAGCATATATCAGTTCACGACTGGACGTAGGTTTTTTCAAAGACGCGCTATTGTGCCCAGTCATTGGCTCTTCTCGCCCAGTGTTTACCATATTTATTGATTAAGTGTCCCACATTCTGCAGTATATTGAAAATATTTTTAAAAAAATATATAAAGAATAATCCAATTAAAATTCTGGTTTTATTATAATAGCACGGTATGCATTTCCGATTCATATTATGAACTCTAGCCTTGCTCAGAATGAGTCATCTTAATTTTATAAAATACACCCAGTTCCAGCTTCGACCGCATTCTTCAAGGATGCATCATGAGATGACGCACTGGTTACCTGCAACAAAGAACTCCATATTATTCAGGTTTCTTTTAAGGTTTTAAAGTTAATTTAAACTGTATGTATGTTTTTGCAAGAACTTGGACATAAGTTTTCTGTCAGAAATTTAGTTCTAGGCCTTTGGGAATTGATGGTGTTGTGTAAAATGTCCAATAAAACAAGTATGACTACAAAACTTTATTTAAAACAAGTTTAGTTTTCTCTCCTTTTTTATGGCAACTTTCAGGTTTACGAGTGACTTTTTAGTCTATGAATATTTATTAATTTAAGTTATATATGTTACAGGGTTTTTATATAACCCACAGGTAGAATTACCTGTCGTATTGACAGACAGAAGCAATATTTATAAAACAGAATAATTTTTATTTATAAAATCAAGAAAACGTCAATCGATGATTCGTTTACAATATTACATACACAGAAGTAAAAAATAATAAAAAAAAAATCAACAAAAAAATTAGACCACCAATAAGCTGAAAAGCTAAGAATAATATCTTTTTTATTATCTTAATTACTAGGTTCTTAAACTTATGTAAGTAAACCAAAGTAATTTTAAGTCAGTAGGTAATACTACACGTTGACCTCCGTTTTTTTTTCGTTGGTTAAAAATGAAAAGATTTTTCAGCTTTATCTCGTTCATTCCACCGGAGAGCAATTCCGGTCTCATTTATTTTGATTAATGCCATTTCATATTGAAATTATATTAAAGCACTTAATGAGCTTAAATTATCTTTGCAGCAGTAATGTGTCAAAATTGGCTCATTACTGATATGCATTGAGCTTAATCTCTACTGTTAGTAACTACTTAACAACTAGACTGAGTACTGCGTTAGATGCTGAATTATCTAGGATAGGAAACACTTTGTTCCACAACACAGCTTAAATTTAAACATATAGGAACTTAACAACTAAACCATGATGTACAATAGACGGCCTTATCGCTAAAAAGCGCTCTCTACCGGACAACCCTGAGTAGCTACTTATTTTTGTCTATGATTTTGTCAATGTTACATTTAATAACACTATTATACGCTGTCAAACAAACACGCATTGATATTTCCTAAAATTATATATAAGAAACTAATAAGGCAGTCATGTCAAATAGTAAATCGTAAATAGAATAAAGTAAAATGTAGTACATACTTCAAACTCAAATAGGTAAGAGATAACGAATAAATAAAAATATAAATAATAAATAGCGAATAAATAAATAATCAGACAGACACGCCAAATAGTCAATCGTACTATAACTCAAGCACAAATAATAAATAAAAATAATAGCGAATAGGCAAATATTATTTAATGATTTGTATTTTAAATAAAATTATCGACAAAAGAACGTTAAAACTCGATTACGGCCTACCGACCCCGTGTTTTTGCATCTTCAAGGCTCATTGAACAATTCTGGAGTAACATCTGTTCAGATTCTGTTGTGTGCAAATTTGGTCACAGCTTGCACCTTGCTATTAGGGCTTTACACACATCTACACTAACATAATAAAAAGAAAAGATTAGTATTTTTGTTTGTGTGCATTGTAATAAATAAACAAGAAAACTACTGCGCCGATTTCAAAAATTCTTTCACCACTAGAAAGTTACATTCACCCTGAGTAACATAGGTTATATTTATTGCCAGAAAGAATCGAGATCCTTACTAAAACTTTAGTAACGTAACCTAACTGATGCTGACAGTTACAGACAATTAAAAAAAATATATATCCGACAAAAACTCGCGGTACAATGAATACTCTTTATGTACTACTGTATGTACTACTCCATACACTTTTAACGTCACGTGACTTTTAGCTTGCAATTAAGTCATTTCAATACATTTGATTAGTTTTATTTTCTAGCAATTGTAGATTGTCAACATGGCAGCTACAAGTCTACATAAAATATCATAGTACACGGGATGTAATTTATATTATCTAATGGATATGTAACTGGCTTTACTTGACGATGTCTACACCCACACATACACGATGATATTGTGTTTATATTAAAGTGGACAACCATGGAACAAGGTCTAAGGATGTTTTATTAAAAAAAAGTGAATTTTTATAATAATAATGTCTTAGGTATTAAACAGTCCATATTTTTATGTAATTTTACAAAATACTTATTACATTAAAAACGGATGAAGTTACTCTTAAGAGCGTCAAAGGGTTTAGTATAAATATGCTGTGATAAAAGGTCGCTGTAGTATCTAGAATTTTTTTGTATTTTAATTATAATAACTACTAATATTAACAAAGGACACATTTTTATAAACATCTTCTAAGAACATTATAATAACACCGTCATTTATTTTTGATACCGTAGAAGGATCTACTGAATAAAAAGGCATTTTTGATCTTTTTTTTGTGCCTGGATTTTGATGCATGACCGTAAAACTGGACCAGATGTTTATGATGCTGAGTCACAGAGTCTTTCCACCTTATTTATATAAAAAACAGACGAAATTCAACCCTAACTCGTCGATATAGGAAGACACAATTCGGGCACAAATTGATCGCAATAAAAAGATATAAAATTTAGTAACGCAGATGCTTGCAATGGGCATAACTCGAAATTGAGACTCGACAATTTATTCTGATATGATATTTTATGATAACTTCTTAGCTCATCAAAGAAAATGGCCATCGATAATATAATTCATGCAAGCCATTCAACAATTGTAGACTCCTATTTTAATAACATTACCAGAGATAATTATGTACAAAAGTACATATTTAATTATTTTATTAATTAATAAAAAAAAGAGCCTCCTCGTGGCGCACACCGGTAACAGCTAGGCACTAGGTAAAGCAGTGTCTAGTCTGGCTAATCTTTCCAACACGATGCTACAACAAAATACAGTTGTAGCATCGACACGAAAAGAAGAAGAAGAATAAAAAAACTAGGTATTTAGATTTTTGTGTAGTTTTGTGTGTAGGTTTTTATGAAACACCAACGTTTTCCGACACTTAATATTTTGAACAACGTTCGACATTGTTTGAAGATTCTCGGCAGATGAAACATTTATAAGAACACAAAATAAAAACTTCGAAAGTCGAAGTAGGTTCTTACGCTACCATCTGCCCATCGATAGCCTATCAAATTCCACTGATTCAACTTTTATATTCTTTGCAAAACCAACCTTATTACTTCGCGATACAATCCAAACTTGCCTAGACCGAAGGTGCTTTGGATAAAGTTTGAACACCTGTCGTTCCGGTCAGGTTTTGAAGCATAATGGCAAAACCACCTGGCTCGTTTGGGGATTCGATATCTGGTTAGCACCGGTTTCTTGGATCCTCAAATGCACATCTCACTGTACGGGAAGTACTTTGTAGTTCGTAGTGGGGATCGAACCCACGGCTCACCAAATAAAGAATCTTGATTTATTTGGTGAACCAAGAAGACTATCTACCTCACAAGTATCTATGTGAGGTAGGTAGGTACTTAGTCTTCTGGGTGGGGAACGAACCCACGACCTATAGCATAGAAGGCAAAGCTAATACCAACTGAGCTGTGACGTCTGTCAAGCAACAGAACCACTACCTGGATGATGACGTAACTTTTTTTATATACCTCTATTTTTGGTATTTAAGAGAGTATTAGAGAATGCCCGTGCCCTAAGAAACAGTACCTACTCCTGTTAATGTTTGAAATTTTACCTTAACTCTACAAGTCAGTTCAAATTATAGATTTCTTAAAGAACTAGTGCCTGGATTTGTTTATTCTGTTCAGTACCGAATCACCTATAATATTCGACTTGAATAATCCAAGAAGCTAAAAATACAGTCTACCTTCTCATCTGATATGAACCTTCCAGTGAAGTAGAAGAATACTAAAAATAAACAAGTCTTTGCATCTAAATCTTAATCATAGTATACCTGAAGCCTGACTTCCACGTTGTGGGTCGTGGGTTTGATTCCAACCCAGAGCAAATGTTTGTGTGATGAACTTAAATATTTGTTCTGTCTCTGTGTGTTACTATGTATTCTATGTAAGTATTTACAAAAATAAATGTATATAAGTATTCTATCAGCACACTAGTTTCCATACAAGCATTGCTTAGTTTGGGACTAGACTAGAGTATGTGTGAATTGTCCGTGAATATTTATTTTATTTACTTTGATCAAGGCACCAGGATGCAGTGCTTAGAACTTTTTTAGATAAAGTTTGCCCAACACTTTCAACTAGATCAATCCTTAATTTCAAATTGATTCATATCTCCGGCTGGTTGATTCAAGCCCTGGTTCATTCAAGCCCTGGTTGATTCAAGCCCTTGTTGATTAGTTAGTGAGTGACAATCGCAAGAAGTTCAGCCTCTAATCCAAATTTCAATTTGTCCGATGTCGGGTCGGAAGAACAATATTGATTCAGCAGACCCTTCGAAGTTTGACTTATAATCGTTATTAATTAAAATTATGCTAATGAGACAGCAAAGCCTTAGAAGTTGTGTTTTTGAGCGACATTTTGGACTGGGAGTGGGCGTTTGAACTGTGAGTAGGCTGATAGAGTTGTTTTAGTGTTTTATAATTAATTTAATTAATGTAGAAAGCCTTTTTTAAGCTTCCATATAATGAATAATATATTGGTACACTCGGTAACCTAACCCATATAAATAAAAATGAAATATAGATAGGCTGTTTATGCAATCATGGTGAAATTTCGTTCTATTTTGTTTATTCATTTTTTATTTTATTTACTATTTCGTGGCCGATTTTATATATTGATCGTATCCTGTCGAGAGTGTAAACTTAAGAGGTGAGCACGAATAAAAGTGACAATCGTTAACGGTATTCGAAATACACTGCGCGGTAACGCTGCAGCGTACAGCTGCGGAGCTGACGTTGACGCGCAGCCTAACTCAAATACACGTAACAGTGAGATTTGTTCATGCTTACCCTCAAGTCTACAATTTAACGACGTCCCAGGATTGCTGTAATTTCACCATTCAACTGAACATCTGAAACTCCTTAAGGCTATAACAATTCTCTTTAACGTTTGCTAAAAACTCTTAAGCTGTAGGTAGCTATTTGTATGCGACTGACTACCGCCGTTTTAAATTTTACCTACTATCTATTTAAAATGACCATAATAATAAAAGGGACTGCGCATAAATGTATATAAAAACCTCCGACGAGATAGGAGATCTGCGGAGTGTAGCTGGCAAACACTGGATGAGAAGAGCCGAAGACCGGGCTCAGTGGCGCGGCGCGGGAGAGACTTAAGTCCACTGGACTAATATAGTTGATGATGATGATAAATAAAACCATGGTATTTATGTTGGGATACGTTAACTGTCTCCTTGGCTAAGGGCATCAAAATCTAACTCGACTTTGAGAACATAGCATTTTAAGTTCGACACCTAAAGTTTTAAACCGCTCAATAATCGGAGCTCCGCCTTGTTATTTCGCTCAATTATATTATTCCATGTGATTGGATTTTCTAAATGGGAAAAAACGTGACATTTCATTGCAAAGTCACAAAAGACCGGCTTCCGCTCTCTCAAACATTCCCAAAGAAAATCCCGTAATATTGAAAGGCCCATTTTACACTGTATTTATCGTGTCTGAGCACCTAATTTGTGAAAAGGTTTTTTCCTTATGGCGTTTTCGCTCGATTGTTTGCGACAAAAGATTTGTTTAATAGGACTATTCAAAGTTAAGTTGTATAATTTGTATAGTGGGCCCTAGTGTCTAGTGTCAAAATTCATAAGCCTCCAGAGACCTCTGTTTTCAGTTTGACGACTTGGTTTACAACTCAGTGGGATATAGCTATGCTTTCTACATCATACATCTGTCTGTATGTAGTACGTTCCATTTACATAAAAAATAACATCATTTTTCTGAACTATAATATCTATAATTTATAAACATGAGTGATTAATAAGATATTTTTTATAAAAAAAATATCATGATATTTTCTCAGCCATCTCTATTTTCTATACGGTTTCGTAATTTTTGGAAGTTAAATAGTCGAGTCTTAAAATAACTCAATAAAGCTTAATTTTGCTTAGCTGATGTAAACTAACTAGTAGTTTTATTGGTATAAATAATAATAATAATTTTGATTAAAAAGTACACATGCTTGTTACATTCTTTTTTTCGAGAATCTGATAAAAAAATACAAAAAGGAATTGGCCCATGAGGGGATCGAACCCGCGACCTTCGCGTTATTAGCACGACGCTCTAACCAACTGAGCTAATGGGCCGTCGATGCAATTGCCAAAAATATTGTATCTAACCTAGCATAATACAGATAAATATTTTTTTGAAAGTCGCTTATGATAATACTTAGTACAAGGAACGAAACTGAAACTGATTATTATCCTAAATTAGGATAAAATGGAAATAAAAATAAAATAAGTAAGTATTAATATTATTTGAAAGTATGTATCACGGTTACATACTTTCTTATCTTTCGTCAAAAACAGGACCATTTGTGAATAACCTTTTTAGTTTGAGCCGTGGCCAAGATGCACACATAAAAAAAGGTATAAATAGTCACTTACAAATGATTCAAAATACTTTTTTTAAGGACCTATAAATTCTTATCAGTATTCACTATTTTCTTAGAATATCAGTCATATATTTACTTAGCCTCAAATAACGTATCGAACCCCTGGCAAACACAAAGGTTAGGGACCTTAGATAAGGATTCAATAACCCGAGATAGTAGTATCTGTTATGCAAATATGTAAGCATTGGTTATTAAGTCATATTGGTTTATTGATTGGGCCGAGAAATGATGTTACTGTTTATGATCGGAAAAAATACAATTAATTTTAAATAAATAAAAAACAACGACACTAATTAATATAAATATAATATAAGATTTATTTTTTGATTTGATTTTGAATTTGATACTGTTTCATAATAGGAAATGCAAGAAAATGCTCAATAAAAGCCTATATCGGTAATTAATACATATAAACAAAATTAGTTAAAATTAGTTTATGTTCTCGTGTTATATTTCAAATCACAGTTGTTTAACCTTAGGAGTATTTATAACTACGATAAAAAAAACACCTGTTAAAACTGAAATAACCGTACCGCCCCTTACCAGTTTGAAGTTCAGAGTTTTATGTTTAGCAAGTTTAATTCCAGTTTGAAGGACACTTGCTAAAGAATACTATTCATATAAAGAAAAAAAACATGCAGTCGAACCAAGAACCAATACTAAGTCTGATTAAAAAAAGTCATACAACCCATCATCTCGTTGATACAACAAAGTAGCTTACAAAAAAACAAATGAAGACTCAAAGAAAATAAGTCAATGTTTTGAAGAATTCGTATCTAAACGAGCATGTTCTGTTTTACCAAACAATTCAGTTCAAATTACTTCCAAACAAGGATAGTATTATACCAATGTGACGTACGGAGGCGCCAGAAAGATCATTAAGATAAATGAAAACCAGAACACGTACTCTACGTATGTATGTATGTTTGTGGTATGTAAGAATGTCGTTATAAGCCATTATAGTTAGGAACGCATTGACTGACGAGATGTGCTAGTAAGATGTGTTAAATGTAATATTAATGTATGATTGGATTTTATTTTTTAACCTTGATTTTATTAGTAAAATTAAAATGTCACTGGCCGACGTGACCATGATTATGAAGCAAACGTACCAGTTATAAAGTAATGATAAAAAAAAGAAAAACAGAAAAAGATGGAGTTCTACGATTACTTTGTCATAACTATGTAAGTACACGTATGTAACAAATTCTAAAAATACTTTTTATTTACACCAATTTACAATTAACATAATACAATAACGCTACAAATAACAAAATAGCTTTGCAAATTAATATTTACACCAATATGATGATAAACACTATATGACTAACATGATATAATACTTCAGATAACATCAAGATTTGTATGTAGTCGCACGAATCAAAATAGGTAAATATTTTGCTCAAATCCCACTCGCTTTTATTTACATATGTTGCCATCGAACAATGGCTGACCGTGACATCTGAACCCGCGGGTCACCGTGTCTCGAAAGCTTCGTATTTACGTTGAACTGTAAACATTTAGCTCTTCTACTTTTATCACACCTACAGTGTTAACAAATCGGCGATCTTTGCCCCTGTGACAAACGTTTACAAAGATACAAAACTTCACCAAGAAAATACAAGATAAAAGATTTTCATTTCAATGCTACGGACATTTAAGTACTTAAAAATATTACTTTCAAAGAATCCCGACCCTCAACGGCCCTTTGAGCTGTTGACAACAACGTTTAAAATTTCATAGAAATAGCGGGGTGTTATTCCGGATTGTACTTTTTGGGAAAACCTCGTTATATATTCAATTCAAGAAACGCAGAGCGCATAAATCTGAAGGCATCGGTAACATCGAACTTTTTAGTGCTGGTATAACTCCGAATCTATAATTCAGGAGTTACGGCAGTGTCTCGTCTACCAAATGTTTTAGTTAAAGTTGTGAAAATCCATCTCAAATATATTTCTGTAAAAGGCAAGTTGAATTTCACGAAACAAACATTGTTTCTGAAGCGATTTCATGTAAATTACGACCACGAGTTGGTACTTGTTAGTCTCAAGTTTCAAATCTATTCTGAATCCTTTCTTTGTAAAGGTCGCGCCTCGTATGGCGGGTGAAACAATTACGAGTAAACTTAGAACTGCCAACAGAACCATTAAATTAAATAATGAACGTACCGTTACATCGAGAAACAATTACCAAGATAATGAACTTTGCTCGTACTTACGAAAGATTTGACGTAATTGGATTTTCATTTACATATTCTGCGATTTTTTCGTGTTACTCCAGGATTTCGCGAGGTCAAGGTAGAAAAATTACTCGGAACATTCCGCTGCCTGAAAATAGAAGAGTAAACAACACGAAGCCCTGTACTTACACTCGGGAACAGACAAGATCCGGCAAATTGGAGAGGACTTAACAGATTAACAAGTCTGGCACAAACACAACTAATGGAAAAACAGATAAGGAAGGGGTTTACACACAGACCTAGATCTGTCGGAATTCGCAGACGAATAATGCAACGAATATTAATTAGACTAGGCTGAGAGGCTCCTTATTCACGGCTATTGAATGATTTATGCTGCCAAGGGTACTGAAAGGGCGTATTTTTATTTGTCGTAAAGGATTTATGAGCTTCCTAGGTGGCAACCTGGCAGTTTGACTGGTCGCTACGGATCGAAAACCCTATAAACCCATTCATATATTGTGCGAACGTATTACCCTTTACGAAGGTGTTTTCAATTTTGTCGTGAAAAATAAGTAGGGACTCGATGCCGAGAGAATTTAATAAAGGCAACGTAATATCACGTTGAAGAGATCTCAGCGAAATTGAAAATTAAGAACCACTTTAGCCTTACCGCTGTTCGCGCGTTTGAATCTGCTATTGTTTAATTTTATTTTTCCGCAATACGATACTTTCGAGCTTAATGTACTCGTAGATGGATTTTAAAGTCAATTTGCCTTGTTAACGTTACGTTACTCTCTTGTTATGCTTATTCTTACATAAACAGCTCCTCATTGTCAATGTTTTTAAACATAAAAGTTGTTTTAACAAGATCTTCAGATATAATCGAGAACGGATGTTTTTCAACAAGTAAAGTTTAGCTTTACAAAGCTTTTAGAAGAAATACGCGCCAAATCAAAATATTTACATAAAATTTATGATTTACTTATTGCATTTCCAAACAGTATTTTGGATTTGGACAAACAAAAGTCCTGATTGAAAGTTGTGTAAATATGTGAAATAGAGATAGATATTCGAGCAAAGTTTGAACACAAAGTTTGATATCTACTCGATCAAACTTGTAGCCCAACTGACACAATGGCATACCTTTACAAAGCTTTGAGCTTGCTAGATCAGAATCTGTACTGTATATACCTTATATGGTTTATGTGTATAATATACACATGTATTTATCCGCCTTTCCTATTTATATATATTTTCTAGACGTTTCGGCTACGTTCCAATATCTTTATCACTTTATATTTTTACATCAATTTACACTAAGATCTTAAATAAATTCTGTATTTTAAATGAAAGATGTTATATTTACCAAAACAGTAAGTAACGGCTAAAATACTGGTAAGACAAGAAACAAAAGAGAAACTCATAGCGTATACCGCCCCAGTGAAAAATTCAACCTTCCCAAATTATTTTCATCACAAACCTCATTTAAAGACATGGAATAAACAAGATTACTAAGAGTGGGTATTACTTAGGAAATTATTTTCACGCTATATTCATATATTATTATTTAAATTTTTAACGAAAAGGGTATATTAAACAAAATGCTATTGTAAGTGGATTTATGTATTTCGAAAATTTCGATTAACGGTAAATTTTGTTAACTAATTAAGTATTGTAAACATTATTTGCGGACATCGCACTGTACCTACCATAATATATATTTAGTCTAAGATGTTCGACCTCGCTCGGAACCAACTATTTGTTAATCAGATGCAGTTATTTAATTTTGTTGTAATAAAGAGTTTTAAAGTCGTTTTTTTGCAACATGTCGGGTCCAGCCACGAAAGAAGCCGAGTTGTTTTAGTATGTTTTTTATATAATGCAACCAGTTGCTAAATTGCATACCGAGCAGAACATTAAATATTTTTCGTGAGCGACAAATTTTTTACTTTGTTTTTAAATCTTATGCAGTTTTTCATTTAGTATTTTTCATTATTGAACAATGCGGACAATGCTTTTTCATAAGGCATGTTTTTTGAATTTGTTTTATAATTTATTTTGAATTAAAAAGCACATGTTTGGAAATACTAATTTACATTCTAATTTGCATCAAAAATAAATCTTCAATGTATATTTCAAATTTTTTGAAGACCGATAAATGATTTTTGTACGAAAATAATAAATTGTCACTAGGGAGATATATTTAAGACAACCTTTCGATTGAAGCAAACATAATAATAATAAAGCAAATATAATTAAAGTCAAACAAATATGGTAAACTTATACTTTACTAAGTATATATATACACTTAGCTATAATATAGGTACTATAAACAATTAAAAAAAAGGCCGTATGCGTGTAGGAAGCTAAAATTACAAAGCTTTTTCATACAATTGACCTACAAATGTAGTTTATTCCATGTTAATACAGAGAAAATTACATTTACAGCTTTTAATTGCTGGTTTTTGTTAGGGTTCGGTGTTGCTAGAATGTAGGCTCTTCTAGAAATTAGCATTTAATAGCTTGAGCTTTACTTGGAATCCTAGTATTATTATTAGGTAATAATTTCATATATGTGATGTTTGTATCGGCTTGAAAAAATTAAGTTCTTTGTTTAACTGTTTTTTTTTATGTCTCAGATCTTTTTAAGGTACCTAAACGTTGGATTGGACAAAAGTACCAACATTTGGATCAAATGATAAAATAGGCTCCATTCGATTTTAGTGTTATTCAAAATTCTAACATGAAAATAAAACCGTTTAAAAAAACAAGTACTTAAGTATGTAAATCCTTTAATTTGTTTTGACATGATTTATAAATTAATATTAAATACTTAATATTCCGAAATAAAACTACTAATATCATAATGAACTTATTAAACCTACCTTGGCAAGTTAACTTTTACTTAATGATATAAACGAACATAAGAAGCAAAGTTACTGTTAAAAGTTCTTTATTAATACTGTGTGCCCGACAAAAACCAAACCTTGTTAAACCCAAAGCAAACAAATCACTTCGACACATCACTTACAGACCGAATTTGTTTAGACTTATACCAATTAATTACGAACTCTGAAATAGTTTTGTAACCCACGCACACTTTCACACATGATTGATGATACTAACACTCCACGTCACTACAATTTTGGTTCTTATGACACTTGACACAAGCGTCATTATAGTACAACAAAGTTTCACTTCAACACTATCTATCCAATCCTATCAAGCTATTTTAGAACAAAGAACATGATCTTGTAATTCCATAAACGCAACAACAAAATTAGCTATCACTGAAATTCGAATCAAAATTATGAATCATTTTTTTTCTCTGTATTAATTCGAATCATATATTCCTTAAATCTAGAGTCCCATGGTTCATTTTACATTGAAGCATGGTTCCAAGTGGAGTGCGCCTAGACAGTGACATATGCGCCGTCAGGCATGCAGTGTTGGCAAATGATGCACTTAGCCGTATTGGTGTTGACTTGAATATGTTGTTTTATAGCAAACCTTAATTGATACTGTGGATAATGGATTGCCGGCTAATGCGAAGAGAACAGGATTAAAAAGTAATTTTCAGGGTAGATTATGCTATGCATATGCGGTTAATTTTAATATTTTAAAGCACAATTTTATAGTTAATCCAAAACAATAATTTGCTGACATAAAAAGTAGTAGAGTGGTAAAACTGAAGTATTATATTTGAAACTATCACTGTTTTGAACATAGGTTAAAACTATAGACTTCTTCTTCTTATCGTGTCGACGCTACAACTGTATTTTGTTGTGGCATCGTGTTGGAAAGATTAGCCAGACTAGACACTGCTTTACCGTGCCTAACGGCCGGTTTCTCGAACGATGATCAACGAAAAAATCAAACAATTACTATGTGTCAAACTCGGATCAATAGTGATTTGGGTTTCCAGAAACCGGCCGTAGCTGTGCTAACTATAGACTGAAGTAAGTACTTACGATTTTAAACAAAATACACATATACTATCTGCAGATCGCTGCAAACGACCTATGTATAGATTAATTATTTAATTTAAGTTTTCAATTAAGTTCCATTACAGTTATAATCAACCAAATTACTGATTTATTTGTCTCGAACACATTATAAACACTTCGAGAAAGTGTTTCATAATAAAAATAACTATCGATTGTAATTTAACAGTTTTTTTTTGATGCTAGACAAGAAATATAATAAACAAGTTGATAAGATAGGACCATATAATTATCTAAATAGATTTTTATTAATAAAAACCAAATTGAATTCGACTCGCTACCCCCAGCTGTCTAGTCTAAAATCATTTACACAACGCATATTAATTTTATACATTATACCTAACTGCAATAGACACGCAATAGACACATAAATATTAATATAGTGCAGTGACTAATATAGGGGGGATTCAGACTTATTAATATATAAAACGATTTATAACGTGTTTTGGATTTTATAATAACTCGGATATGGTTTATAGACCTTTATACTGAAATCGTTCGTTTATTGTGGTATTTATATCAACATTTTTTATATATGTATATAAAATGAAAATACTATGAAAACTGTTAAGAAAAACTTCACGAACGAATAACGTTTTCCGATATTTGATGTTTTTTTTTCATTTCTTTACTTAAAAAATATTTTTTACATTTCACTTTTCACACATATTGAAAGTCCCAAATTACTAGAAGAACTAGATTTCTAATAGGTAGTCTATCTGTTTTATCCTTATTAACATAAAATACAGAGCAACCCCATACTTATCTATCATGGCGATCTATAATTTTTATGGTACTAAGAAAATATGCATAGCTGATATTCGCTATTGAATAACACCATCCAGCCGCATGGGACATTAAGCCGGGGACACACGAGACGTCACACACAGCCATCAATCAAATCGAGACACTTTTACGGTCGCTCACTCACGCTCACGTGCGTACCGCGGTTTAGAGCTCTGTTTACAAAAAAAGTGTAACACAAAGTGTAGATCTGTGTTGCCAGTGTGATGTATTTAGACATGTCAGTGGTTTTGACTGAGGACATAAATCTTGCTAAAATATTATAATAAAAAACTCACAATATTACGAAATCGCTAGCGGTTTGGCGCTCAATGCAGTTCTGCTTTATTGGTAAGTGAATGTTCAGGCAAGCTATTCAGAAAATCTAGAACATTTTATTTTAAAAGAGATGAAAGCTACCACTTGTGAATCGAGCGAGAGTCACGCAACCAACAAATAGAAAAGTATTGGAGTAAACCATCGGGTTATCGAATGCTTTTACCACTTGACGCAAGTGATCGCAACGCAGAACCATTACCGTAGGGTTGCCTCACTTCTTCGACACCTCAAAGTATCCATACCTGAAACAAAGAATAAATAAATCATTTAGGGAACGTTACGGTTTAACATAAAAAACATGTTAACTTTATAATTTGAATTTCAAATTTCTTAACTACCAAGTACCTAATCCAAAAGTCGTACGTAATGTCGCAAACGACATCGTAGACCCCTATTAAGATTTTTGCCAGCGCAACAATTTTCCCATTATCGGGGAAACTGTGCCATCCTGGCAACCCTAATTACGGTGCCCCCTAAAGTGGTCGACAATGGCCGATATCACGGATATGGACTTTTGATATGAGAACATGTTATTATATGAAATGGGCCGACGTAGCTTGAAAGGGCTTGAGAAGCTAGTTCAGTCCACGTAGCTAGCTTTGTGAATTTTGTAAGCATTATTATTTAAATAATGCTGGACAATCCACACAACATCATCTAGCCCCAAGCTAAGCAGAGCTTGTGTTATGGGTGCTAGAGACTGACATACTTAATACAATACATTACATAGATAGATATGTTTTATTACACATATAAAATACCCAGAAAACCCGGAATAAATATTTGCAGATCGTACAAACATTTATCCCAAGGCGGGAATCGAATCCGCTACCTCCGCGTTGCAGGCGGACCTTCGCCCGCCGCGCCACATCGGTCATCCAATTATATTGTCGTGATTGTCGGACACGAGCGAACACAGCTGCGTCACGTTTGGTAGTTCAAGTTGTATACGCGTTAAGGTCAACCCCTTATTTGAAATACCCCATTGTATTGATAGATAAACCTTTTTTTCTGAACCGAAATCTGGCTTAGGTGACAGGAGAGAGCTTGGCAAAGCAGAAGCCGGGATATAAGTTATAGAGGCAGGAAAAAAGTACAAAAAATATGTTACAATGATTAATATTCATGTTATGGGGCGTCTAAACGGACCACATTTTACGGCAATTTGTGGCTGCAATTCTGTGGCCGGCAACATTGCTACCAATACCAGCCACACTATGCAATATTTTAAGGATGGCCCGGCATTATAGCCACATATTTTTTGATATGTCAAAATGTTTTTATGTGTAGCCAGCGTGTGGCCGAACATCGCTGACTTGTGTTAATACTGTTAACTGTATATTGATGGCTTATATTATTATTGTCATTCTTTTATTATACTATTATTGTCTTATATTATTATTGTGGCTGGATTGTGTGGCTCATTAAAGGGTTCTGAATCAAAGGCCATACTATTGCAGCCATAATGCAACATGTTGCCTGCAATTGATTGCTCAGCCATAAAATGTACTAAAATGTTTTATTGATGGCTGGGCAATGTTTGCCAATAATTGCAGCCACAAATTGCCGTAAAATATTGCCCGTTTAGACGCCCCATTAGTTACAATAGGTCTTAGCCACAGCAAAGGGCTACAAATTCTCTACAATGGAGAATCATTTTGTTGCAGCCTAGTTTTTTTTTTCGAATTGTAGTAATAATGTTGTCGCATACTAGATTTATTATATTTTAATATTTATCACTTGATTTAAATTTTAAAAAGTTTTTACAATATAGATCTAAAAAACATTTATGTAAGAAACATTTGGATCAGTTGAGCTATCTATAGATCGTTTGCAACGGTCTGTAGACAGCTTAACTATTTCTTATGTCCCTATGTACATTTAGTGAATACTGTAATAGTAGTAAGTTTGTTTGTGAATAAATGTATTTTAAGAGAGTACCTATTTAGTTTTATTTTATTTTATTAATAGTGAGCTAGCTGAACCCACAACTAAACTACGAAAGAGCTTATGCTAGAGTGCAACAGGGGCTTTTTCTCGTAATATTTTCTTATACCGGAACATTGTCTTAGAATAACAGCATTGAGCATGATTTCAATATCTGTTATTGTTATTGAAACAATAGGAATAGGAAATAACCAGATAACAAAGCCAATACAGAGTCACTTTAAAAATAAATATTTAGAGGGTAGACTAAAAACATCGATGGTTTAGTAGTAAGCAAGTCCTTTTTTAGTGGATAACGACAACTAGACGAGAATGGAGGATGATTAATAGATAGATAGAAAAAGATAACAAATAACATTTCACAAGGGAAAATATCACAACAGTCTTGTACAATCGGTCTTATCGCTAATAGCGATTTCTTCCAGACAACCTTAGTATTATAAATGTTGGGCAAGCGTACTTCATCTATCGTCATTTCTTTTTTATTTTTTATTTTATTTATTTATTGGTTTCAAGTGGTAAAAAGCAGCCTGAGGCGCTGTATGAAATATAAACAATGTAAACAACATACATTCTGAATAAAAAAACTACACTTTGCCCATCGCACAGTTCAAAGAATCAAACTTTTGTTCCGTATTCCGTAGGTTTCATACGGAACCCGACCTGTTTTGTTGAGATAGTCGATAAAGTAAGATTTACTGTACAAACACAGCTATATTCCGTCTGTGTTTGGTTAAATACTATTTTATTTGTGTGCTGGAGTAACGATTATTTTGTATGTACAGCATATTGCAGTAGGGGTCATAAAATGTTAGTATCGTTTCGTTTAAAAACGGTCTAAAGCTTTGAGTTTCTAAGAAATTATAAACGCACTTTATTTATGTCTTCTTCTTCTATTATGTGTCTTCGAACCTCAAAATGAGTGCAAAATATATTAGCTATGTCTTCTACACATCGGTATTATGTAGCATCAGCATTTTTTTCCCTCCCTGTTTACTTCGAGATGTATCGTATAAAACGTTTTTATTTTATTTATTCGCTGTTTTATTAATACTGTCTAAAAAATTTACCTCACAAAGATTAGGAAATCCCAAAAATTATCGACTCCAGTAGGATATGGAAGAACCTTAATATAAAAAAAAACTAATTGTGAGATAGTTTCTTCGCAACAGAATTATTTTACAATTAGTATTTTTTATAATTATTTAAAACTATAATTATTAATATTCAAAACTTTTAACAGATTCGATATTAATTTGTTTGTGTTTGTATGTGTTTGTCAACAAAATGATTGTCTCCGACCGTCATATCACGGCCACCGACAATTAGAAACGCAATGGGGAAACGATTATGTTGTTTTATTATGTTTGTGTTACCGCATCTTTCTTATGCTGCACCGTAAAACCCTTAATTCAAAGACATAGCAGAGGAAAAACATAGCCACGATGTTTTATAATCTTACAACCAAGTCATTGACCTTATATTAGGAAGTAACTAAGAAAGAATCTGACACAAATAATACAACGTAGGTTTTCACTCAAAATAATATGAAACCTACCTTAACCAATCAAAACAAAGCTTTAAAAACACACTAAACAGTTTCTTGAGGCAATAACACAAATCTAAAATTCAGATAAAAAGATTGTTAAATCTTTAAAAACAGGTTAAAGCTTATAGTTTCATTAACAGTCTTAAATAGACAGCTGAAAGTAGCCATAAAATCCGAAGATAGTTTAAGAGAGCCATTTAAAACTAATATCCGTGTTGAAGTTTAAGGCCGCAGTCTCATGAGGCATATAGTATGCGACTGATCGTCTACATAGATAGAGCGATCAATATGTAGTGCGACAACGCTCTATTAAATAATGAAATATACGCAAATCACGCTCTAGTCCCAAACTAAGATAAGCTATGGAAACAAGATTGCTGATACAATAGTAAGATTTTTTTTTGTATTATCCATACATAGAATACATAGCAACACCCAGACACCAGTAGTCATTAAACAAATGTTCGCTTGATCCTCGAGATCTAACTCACGACCCACAGCACAGAAGACAGAGTACCTAGTACTACCTCTGAGCTGTGACGCATATGCCAACCTGTATAAACCTCAATTCGCATCCGAGTCTCAGCTCTGCCAATCAGTCGCTAACTAAATATAAAACGCAGTCTTTCTGTTCGTTTTATCAGAAAATTCTAGCATACAACCGCAGGCCCCATATAACTTTGACCCGTTTTATTCGTGTCGTACAGAAAGCACTTAATCTACATAACGGGTCTGGTAATGCCTGGGTTGTCGAGGATGCCGATTGGCATAACAAATATTATGGTAATACATGGATATATCGCGTTTTTGGACGGGATGGGACGAACTGAGTGTTCAGAAAATGTGGAGTGTTACTATCCCAAAGCTTGCCAGATTTTGATATAAGATGCTATTTGCGAAGATGCTTGCAAAGGTTTATGGGTCTAAGGTAGCATAGATTTTGGGTAAAAGAAAATCCCCGGTTTGGGAGAACAGCAGAATTTTCAGTTAATCTAGTTTTATTGCTCAATTTTCTGTGCAACCATCTAAAGGTAACAGAATTACGTTTTATTACTACAGAGCATTCACAAATTACGTTTGTAGAAGACAACAACACCATATATTTTGCTACAAGACGTGAAGGTAAATTACCAAAGTTAAAACGCTACAATAATACTGTATGTATTTATCGAATAACCGAAATTATGTCTATATAATTTCAATAAATAAAGTAAATAAAAATCGTTGTTCTGACTGATTGTTACATGAGATTACACATATAGTCGGAGATACTAAGCTTCGGGCGTGAGTCAATAAATAAAAAAAACAATATCGGTCTATCTAATAAAAAGACAGCGCAAATTTGATGTGTACCATACGTAATGATGACATAAAGCCCACGCTAACTTTTTATAAGATGGGGTATATCACCAAATCCGTTCATTAAAGAGACTAAAATTGAATACGTAATTCTAATAATAATTAAAAGGCGTATTAAGTATTATCCAACGCTCAAGTAAAGTATACTTTGATAATGAACGAGCAGATGTTAATTGTAAGCGAAAGAAGTCGCCTGTAATGGCTAGTATACAATAATTTCACGCTTCGATCGAAACCCGACACAATCACCTAATAATACCTATGTCCAATGTTACTTCTGTATTTAATGGACCATGCATTATTGGGGTCAAGCCAGACCCCATAGCAACATAAATTTTGAAATTTATTATCATCAAGATTTTACTTTAGATATAAAATTTAATTACACTTTATTATAGTTCAGAAATAGCAATATTGACTATTGTGTATCAACTTACTAGTTTTAGTGTTTATTCGGTTCGATACTTTAAGATTCTGATTTCATTTTTAATTAAGTTTTGTATTTCAATTGTTTATTAAATACAATATCACAATGATTATTGAAAATGGGCAATATTAGGTGATATTAAATGTCACAATCAAAGCTCGTAGTCTGTGTTTTATTTGATCAAATTATCGATATGTAACACAATTTTGTGTAAAGTCACGATACTCAAGGTACCTTGAAATTCTATTCCAAATCAATATTTATACAACATTTGCCGGTCACTTATCGAGAAACAAATCGAATAAAACAGGGTACGGGCTCAGAACCTAAAAAATTATATTTCAAAATAAATAGGTACCAATAAATTATTTCTATAACAAGAAGCAATTCTACATGAGTGAGATAAAACTGTAGTCCCAAAATTATATTGTTCAGTCTATGTCAGTTTTATGTGTTGTCGTAAAATTTATGGTATTTGACATTTCGGATACAAGAATAAAAAATATTTTAGTACCAACTCGGTGTATAGACGCGTTGTACTTTATAAATCCAAGAACATTCAAATCCGACACTACATAACCATTTTACAAGCCATCAAAATGTGTATAGTTCAACTGTTATTATAAATTTAAGAGTATATCTTTCTTTAAGTACCCTTAAGTAAATGTTTATCTAGTTACATACTACAAAGTTTATGTTATATTTCATGCTGTGGACTGAAATTTAAGGAGTACTAGATTCCTGCTCAATATTCTTTGTATCTTATGTAAGTAAATTTGTTTATCTTTTGTTGGCAATACTCAATAAATATGTGTGATCCAACAATTCCAGCTAAGCCACGTACTGCACATACTATTTTTAATTTTAAATCTTTGTCTTCTAAGCAACATCTACTTTGTTTATTTTAAACCTGCTTATTGTACCTTGTAAAAACATTTTCCTATTGCTTATTTCTGAGGTGCGATCAAATCGACAATTATAAACGTAGTCGAGTATACGTGATACACTGCGCGCTGACATTGCAACGCTCTGCAGTCGAGATGGCGTTGATACGCAATGTGATTCGAATACCGGTACGATCACATTTATTTGCGATCGAGCATCTGTATGGATTTGACACGCACGTTTGATGCGTAGATAAGCTTGGTACACATTGTAACAACATACGATATTATATATTTTCAGATAATATATCGATTCTAGCATGGGCTTAGCACGATTATATATTTGCCTGAAGTTTTTGTCTGAATCTAAATTTACAAATCACCCTATAAATTATTTTGTTTTAACATTTGATATGTATCTCTATGTCTCTAGTAGTTTATATCTGTCACTTGCACGCGTGGAGTAAGGTTTATCTGCTATCTCTCTCTAACACATCAGCGATGTCAAATACGAGGGTAGGTATCTTTTTAGGGTAAAACAGGGCAGTGAGTGTTAACCACAGAGCTCTGATACCACCTAATCCTTGCGTGTCTTTTTTCGTCGTTCGGAATCCACGCGATGGAGATAAGCTGTGCACACATTACATACGATTCCGAACGACATTCGGATTTTTTGGGTTTCGGAATATAAATGGAGTTCGTTGAGCCCATTGTTTTAATGGTGACGTAATCCTATGAGTTTCGCTTTTATCAAATTTAATCTAACCATCGAAGTGTTGTTTACGTTTCCCGCCAAAATTTTCTGTATGTTTCTATAACTTTGCAATCTAATCTAGATGATTTATACATTGTCAGGTGGTGATTTTGATTCTAGGATATTTAAGCCTTGGATAGACGGTCTATTGACGGTCAGGTGGACCAAAACATGAAATAGAAGACTGGCATTCGATACAGTGTGTATATGATGTATGCATACGAAAAATTTGTCGAACACAAAAAATTGCTCGACAGTATTAATACAAAAGAACAAGTATACTATAAAAAGCTATACTATGTATTTCCAAAATTGATCCGGATAACAAATATAAATTGGTGTATTGGTCGAATTCAACAAAGAACTTGATAAAAAGTAGGGGCAATTCTATAGCTTCATTAATCGGCGGTACATTTACTTATTGGTACATTTATTCATAGCGTCAATTGTGTTTGCTTCCGCCAGCTGCCTTCCCCCTTTTAATATTTACAAACATATCTAATATTGTTCCAGCTACACTTGCAATAAGATTATGAATTTTTGCTGTTTACTTTGGGGTAAATTTCGCCCCACAGTTTGCTTTTTGCGAGCAAACATGGGGTTTTCTTTCTAGAATTATGCTGTCTTACAAAATACAATTTTGAAACTAGGATTTGTTTTGGCTTATGAATAAAACTGGGACACTGCCAAGCAGTATTTTAATTTTAACTAGCAATTACTTTGAAAAATTGCTAAGTAAGTGTCGAGGAAAAAGTGAAACATTAAAAAATTTGGAGGGAGGCCAAACTTTTTGGCCACAAAACTTAGTAACCTCAATCCTTTCCTTAAAGTTCACGGAGCTGGCAGTTTCCTTTTGTTGTTTTACAGTCAATGATTGTGACCTCCAAAACTTGCGTGATTGATGCTAATCTAGTTGTTCTAGAAATTATAAAGAGAAAGGCATATTTTATTTACGGCTACATTATTTAAAAAAGCTCTGCATTACATTTCATGGTGCCTCTGTAATAAATGTCCTCTTTTATAAAATATTCGACATTTATTACGCCAAGTCAGCCGATGATTAATCTTCCTGCATACGAAGCTTATATAGCTAGCTATAATGTTGACAGTACTAGGGACTCGCAAATGTTAGGAACTTGCCGTGGTGTGAAACCTTTGTAATTTGACTGGCGGAATTCGAACTGGCTATTAGGTATTGCAGAAACTGGTGCTAATAGCCAGTAGTTCGGTATGTTCCCTGTCATTTTCCAAGTCACAAAACATTCTGTTAGTAATTGGCGTCTGATGACACTTGCAATTTAAATTTGATCCTCACCCCAACGAGACACTTTAATGAGCCTTTTAATTGAGACCCGGACACCGGTGTTCGTCGCGCAGAGCATCAAACGAATCTCGTCTTTAATGTACAGTGTAATAGCGGTTAATTTCCCGTGTAACTGGATTAAATTATGTTGAAGAATTTAGTGAAATTCCCGGAATAATGCGATTGACTCAAATTAGTTGAGTCCGACATTGGTTTTACACTGAGCGCGCTGAGAATAGTGCATTGTATTAGCATTTTCTACTTCTTTTGCTCGGTAATTCTTAGTAGTCCCACTGAAACCTGGCTCTCTAGTCAAATTAACGTTCTACAATTGTAAGAGCACCTGTAGAAAACAAATTAAAATTGTAATGACAAGTCACATACTATGTAGCTATACATTGATATGCGTTTTTGTAACGTCCTTTCATGTAGCAATTGTTTATTGTCAGCTTCGCTGGGGGGCTGTTTGTAACTCTATATAAATGGTTGGTTAGAAACACGAGGATCATTGAATTTAAAAATCATAATCTCGGCTGTTTATAAATGAATAAGCAATGAATTTGGTCCAACCTTTACGGTCCACGTTTCCAACCCGTCATTAATCAGACTGAGATGTACGAGCGCCCTCTGCATGTCAGCTTGACGTATTGCGTAATTTTTATTATGTGCCCTTCATATGTCGCCCTCACCTATTGAGGATATGCGTCACGCAAGGGGTTTGGACATTCATTGTGGTTATCACAATTGAACAAGAACTCAAGCTTCTTATAAACGTTGTTCTCTTTTGCGGGAAAAGGCGCTCAAATATATCGGATTTTCGTATTTTAGTAAGTATTTTGTTATATGGTTTACAAACCCGACCTGGCTTTGCTCGGGTGCAATTCTAATACATGCATGTATTATACATATAAACCTTCCTCTTGATTCTATGAATAAGATCAATATCTACTAAAGAAAACCGCATCATAATCAGTTGCATAGTTGGAAAGACTAAATACTATGTAGAGATGATTCTTATTTAGTTTTAAGCCAAGTTCGTGAAAACTAACCATTAATAAATAAAAAACTGATAGGTTTATACTTAATTCAAAAGTGATTATAGTACTTACAGTCTCAGTTTTGTCATTGTAGTGGAACTTTACATCGTATAAGTACTATAATTTATTCTGTACTGG
Organism: Ecliptopera silaceata; assembly: GCA_932527185.1. Lineage (NCBI taxonomy): Eukaryota > Metazoa > Arthropoda > Insecta > Lepidoptera > Geometridae > Ecliptopera > Ecliptopera silaceata. The sequence continues at coordinate 3,883,658 of OW052210.1, forward strand.
ATCTGTGGACTTTATTACGATTTCCATTGTAATGCAATACGTTCACTGAGTTCGGAACAGTTTGTTATTTAACAGGTATTTTGTTCGATTGTTGGAATAATATTTAGTGCCCTCGCTTTATAGGTTTAACCAAAATGCTATTGTGCATTAACATTTTATTGCCAGAGGTACTCGAAGTTACTTAAATCATTTGTTAGGTATTGTCTACCTTAGTGTTTTGAACATAGTTTTCTTTATAAACGAGATAGATATTTCGATATATATACCGGTATATTACAAGATGTGCATCTTGTAATATACCGGTATACCTATTTGCGCCGAAATATCGGAAAATATCAAAGTCACAAATATTATTTTATCTATTGCTTTTTCAATTCAAAAATCATAACTGATACGTCGTCTCATAAAATATCGGTAATATTTTCTAAAACACCAAATCTATCAAAATTTATGGTATAGAAACGGATATAAATGCACTCACCGTGGAGTGCCCACGACGCGACACCGTATTCCAAAAACGCATTGGATAGAGCAATCACGGCGGCGAGACGTGGTTTTAGGAGGCACTTCTCGCGCTTGGCGTTATGAGACTACGTGATCGCACTCCCTATTAGATTAGCAACGCTTTACGGTGAGAGTTTATTCGAATTTAACACGTCAAACTCCGGTATGGAAATAGAAGCTATTTGAGCTTTTATCGACACTTCGTCACGGCTTTTTTTTAAGTGACTCGCCCTTTCCTGCTTAAATTTAAGGTTCAGTCACATCGTAATCTTTTGTATGAACAATACGTATTGTAAATGTAGTTGAAAAAAACGTGCAACCATTAAAAAAAAGTTCCGACTCTAACGGCCGGTTTTTCGAACGATGATCAACGTAAAAATCAAATAATTACTATGTGTCAAACTCGGATCAATCATGATTTGGGTTTCCAGAAACCGGCCGTAAGTACGGGTTTCTAAAAAATCTTCTGTCGTAACTAATTACGAAACTCAATTACGTAAATGGACAAAACGCTCATTTTAGGTGCTTGTGTAAGGAAACAGATTCATGGTACAAAAAACCAGTACGGCACAGGTACGGGTCGGTACGGGTCGGTTTATCGGATAAAACCACTTAAGTTATCTTAAGCGATACTTGTGTGCTAGGTTGGTTTCTACTGACAGCTAAGCACGAATAAATGTGACAATCGTAAACGTTACGTATTTAAAATACGTAACGTATACACTACGCGCTACTGCTCTAAAATAATAATGTTCGACAGTAAAGCTGATGTTTACGCGCAGTGTACCTCAAATACGACACAGTTTCGATATGTTTACAAAAAAAAAGAGAAAAAAAGTAGGTACCACCCGTAAATGTATGAATAATAATTAGTATTTTGTATTTTAAATTACTAAGACCCGAAGAAAAAATCTTCTAGTACCTAATAACACGAAACTCATTTTAAAGCATATTACAAAATATCTAATTACTTTGAAAGATAAATAAGCTCTAGTCTAGACTAAACTACTCGTAGCTCCAACTTCTTAGACAATTTTAAAAGCATAAACAATTTTGTAAAAATAATAATTCAAATATTTATTTGATTCGTGAGATAGTTAACTGTCAAGTTAGTTAATTGTTATTTACAAATTTTGAGTTATAACTCAAAATTTGTTTTATTCAAAATTTTATTTAATAAACAAATTTTGAGTTTGAGTGGCATTTTTATAATATTAGTTCAGCACGCCGAAAATAACTGAAAAATCAAGATCTCTTCAAGTATTCTTAGTTCAGGATTACCGTTTCTCGGTATATTCACAAAGTTATCAACCAGCATTATCCATTTCCAAGGCCTTTGAAGGATCACTCGCTTGGTTTCCTTTGCCCAAGAAAACAGGTTCGCAGAATACTGCATAGATAGTAGGAATCCACAATCGCATACTTGCTTAAGCGTTCATAATACCGTACTCGTAGGATACTGACAACGTTATGGTGGACGTAATCAGTATCTTAACGCTTTTGTCATATAAATAAAAAAAAACAAAGAAATTAGAGATTGGGTGTTACTATGTGTTCCATGTATGTATTTACAAAAAAAAGGATAAACTATTTTATTTTATGTTACCATAGTAAGTACTTACAAGCTTTTCTTAGTTTGGGACTGGAGTGTGATGTGTGAAATGTCCGTGAATATTTATTTATTTAGAGAGGTTGTTATGAAGTTTTACCGTTTCAAAGAGATTATAAATTAAGCTTTTTTCATCGTAATCTAAACGCTAAGTTATTAATCATTGTGCTAACTTATTAGTCGTCAATGAATTCTTTTTAGATATTTAAGTAAAGAAACAGATCTCTTTGCAACATCTTGAAGAATCAATTATTTTAATGGGCAAGTGAGACAGACTTAAAAATGTAGTTATGTCGTCATGTTAACGGCCGTAGTTTATAAGAAAATCACTGCTCAGCGGAACGGGGATTATGTGCAAGCGACATTTCCGTGATAAATTTCAGCAGCATATTTTAGAGGTTTGCGGTAAAAGTCTTGTGCGGTGCGGGACAAAGGATACCGCACGTATACCTTCATCAAAAGCTACCTTGCCACTGACGCTGAAACAATACTACAAAATGACGCACTAAAGCTGAACGCTTTTAGCGATAAGGCCGCCCATTGTGCTGTTGATTTAATGTTTCTTGTGTGTAAAATCCACTTCTGTGTGCAATAATGTTTTTATTTACTTATCGATCTATCTAAACTTTAAATTACTTAATAATTCAGCCGTTGCAGTCTCACTGCAGGGCTCTACCCTTCTTTCGATCGAAATTGACATACCAAGATAGTGTGCATCGAGATAATCGCGCCATATCCCTCTGGCCGTTTCACGCCTAGTTGTATCCACTCTGTGGTGGTTTTGGCTCAGAAATTGCTTAACAAACATGATCGATGCTGGAAAGACAGGTGCTATAGGCACTATCCTAGTTTTAAAACACCGTTGTTTGACGATTTGTGTAAAGCTGGACGCTTGACATCGTTATTTTTTTGTAACTGGCTCGCTGGGAACAAGCGTAAATTCCCCTATGTCGTTTTAAAATAGTCCTCGATTTCATCGGAAAAAGTTCTATCGAATTTGACTGTGGTTGTCTCGTTAAAGTCGTTTTGTCGCGCCGGTTCAACGTAGCTTTAACAAAGCTGTTCGGTTTGACCAACCGATGAATATCAGATTTTCATATTCTGAATAGTATTTTGCACTTTTGCAGCTCAGTGCTTCGAGAAAGTGGACCTCCTAGAACGTATGCGGTTTTCAAACTGCTGACACGATATTATGGAAGTGGTTATTATATACTAGAAGTCTCTTGTTTTTAGCGCTGGCGCTAACATTTTTGGTCGTGCAACTGACATCTTTTTTATATATCTCAAAGGCCTTTGAAGGATCACGCGCTCGGTTTATTTTTAACAATAAAAAGGTTCGCCGATTAATGTATAGGTCCAGGTTCGATATTAATACAATAATAACATTGAGAATAACAGACAGACCGATAGAGTAAAATAAACATTTTTTTGAAAAAAAACATGTAAAATCTTACTTGTGGCCTTTGATTTAGAATGTAATTAAAAAACTTAGAAAATATCTCGTTTAGATGAAGATTACCTTTTTATCTCAGAATGATGTACCTTATAGGGAACATCCTTAAGAGACTTTCTAGAATTAATGCATTTTAGAGCTAATCGTTCTTCAGTAGATACGCCATATCTTAATTTAATTACTTTTTCAGGGTTCCGTAACAAACGGGACCCTATTACGAAGTTAATAAAAGAAGAGCGAGCGCAAACCGAGTGCTACCTTTTTGCACCTAAACCAGTGCTAGCCCTCCCTTCCTATTCTAGGGCGCCCATTACTCATCGGCGCCGTACCTAGCCAGTCGGTATGTGGACCTCATTATAAACTCTTGTTCAGCTAGATTCCACATAACTAATTAGATCTTCCTTGAATTTACTGATTGGGAAGGTAGAAAAACTTGGATGTGTTCCAATTATTATCTATGGCTTAGGTAGCATGTGACATAGACATAACATAAGTTTATTTGCCATTTAAATACACAAAACATAACACAATTATGAAAAAACTAATAAAAACTCTAGGCCTTAAAGTGTTTTGACAGCAGTGATGTTATTATTTTTATGTCTTTGATAACTTCGTAAAGGTATGAATATTTCAGACAGAATCCATAATTTCTAGATAAAATATAGTAATTTTTGAAGGGTGTTTCTGTAGTAAGTAAAGAAATATTCCGTGTTATATTTAAGAGAGTTTTTCCCGGCCCGTTGTCAGTTAAATTAAACGAAAACGCCCCGCCGGTATCACCCTTAAGTCTGCGTCTTATAAAATTCTTATTAGCTTTATCTACGGTCTCAACCCCTGATGACATTGGGGTGCAAATTGCTCCACATCTTATTACCAACTACCCTCCGTATTTTCACATAAATAACTGGATGGCAATAGGCAACTATTTGATTAGGGACATTGAGGGGTTGAAAGCCCTCGAATGCATTTCCTAATGGGATTTGTTTGTCGGTTTGTATGAATCATCATCGTGTAAAATCTCATTATAACTTAGAAATTTCATATTTGACGATGGATTAAATTAAATAGGATTCTCGTTTGAGGCGGCACGCGTGGGGTTTACATTTAATTCGATTATGAATTTATAATAATTTACAATCAAGAATTTGGACACGATAAGCTTTACCAAAAACATAAATTAAATAATGAGCATTAAGTTTAAAATTTTCAAATCTTTTGGCGATTAATATAAATCTACGTGATGTCGGAAATTTCCTTAACGATTAAACCAAAATATTGTTTTTTAACAAATATTTCAAGTAAGAAGGCTTTAGTTGTAAACAATTTAATCTTATTTACCACATAAATATTGAAAAAAATGTCTTGTAATCTAATCTATACCTACTTATCTATTGCTGAGTCTTCTTGATTGCTTTCCGTTGCGTTTCACGTGCCACAAAATATTAGTATACGTGCTTCGTCCGGTTTTTTGGAAAATGTTTTTGACCCTCCATACACGCCACTTCAATACTTCATGGTCGAAAGAGCTAATGGTGCGAATCAAAGAGTGTCAGCCATTAAACAGCATATGTACAGCCCCTAAATTATGGGGTGTTTCTGTACAGAGGCAATTTTGACCCTTGCTCTATAGAAAAATATAGTAATTGCTTTCCGTACTCAACCATTTTATTTGGGGAATAACAGATGCGACGGAAAAATAATATGAATGAAAATGTAATAAGTATCGTGTTTCAAGAATTGTTACCCTTGGGGTTTACAGATTCCGATTCTGCGCTCCAAAACTGAGGTAATTTTAGTAAAGATTAAATTCTCTAAAATACTTAATTAAACCTAAAAGTAGCGAAATGTGTCAACTATTTTTGAGGAAGACACGCTCACCCCAGACAGTCTTTTAAAAATAAAAATGTAGATATAGGTCTGTACCCCCATATGGTAAGCCTACATAACATGTTTACCGTTAGGATCACCATCGTATACATCTTAAAATGTTTTTTGCCACCAATATTTTCATTTCTTCAGATCCAATAATATACCAGAAAGCTTTGAATACTACATTACTTTCAAAGTACGGTCTGAAATCAACATAGACTTACATTTTCCCGATCTTTCAAATCAAAGAAACGTTTGCTTCCCAACAAAGGGTAGTTATGAGGAACCTCACAATCAGCTAAAAGGAATGCCTAGTAGACTTGACGAAGCGTGGCGGACAGCGGACATTGCCCATACTAATGTTACATAAAACAGGGGATTCTCTCGATTTAGAAGCACATGAGGGTGATTTTAATGAAGTAGGGGTCCGTCGGCTACTGCTCATAGATTTTCTTTAGATAAAGCCGATAAGGGGCGGCAAAGAAGCTCGGCTGAGGATCATAATCGAGATATGTATAGGTACATACGTTAATGTGTTGTCCTTTGATTCTTCTCTAAATTACATAAATCCAATCTGACTATGACAGAACAAGCGCGGTCATCTCTAATTTGAGCCACAGATCATAAAAGCTAAGTTTTTTTAGAAAAACAATAAAGTACATTCACTTTACTTTCAATCAGAAACAAAATATATCTAGCATTACTTATTATGTTGAATTTACTAAGTTAATTGTTGAAAGTCGAACCATGAATCAGATGATGTCAAACCAGATGAAGTTGTGTTTTTTTTAAACACAGATTAGATGATGGCTACCTTCCAAATCAGCTGCGTTGAATAATAATATTTCATTATCATCTCATTTACATTATGTTGATAAATTTCAGTTCAATCGAGAAATGTATTTAACCAAAGCAGTTTTTTAAGTTTTTTAACCGAAATAGTGTATGGAGTCAAAAGTACCTAGGTACTTTAAAAAACATGAATTTCTTTCTATTTGTGAAAATAATGATAAAGAAAACAGACTGTTGTGAAACCAATCATTCCAAATTATATAGAAGGGTATCAGTAAAAGTTGGTGCTATTCGACACGTGGTGCAAACGCCCCAGGCGTATGGAGTGGCCCAGCTAACTCCCATTGTCTAGTGGGGCGTTCGTGCCCCTCGGGTCTCACAATGAGCCTATATCAAATTGGCAACATTCAGACATAATTGCATTTTATTACGAGTATTATGGCCCGAAGCGGTGTGCCCGCTGAGACTATTCAATAATCGGAAATTATCGGAAAGTCTGCGTCACTAATAAAACTAAGCTGTGATCGTTACTATGTAACGTGATTTACACTTTAGTAAGTGAAATGGACAGTAGTGAGTTAAACACTGTTGTGTTAAAATGTAGTGTCAATCAATTAAACTACATGTTGAACTATATACAGACCGTTGCAAACGATCAGTTCAACTGTTACTTATGTATTTTATATTTCTATGTACATTTAGTAAATACTGTGATAGTCGTAAAAATTTTTTGTAAATAAAAAATATGTACTTAAGTATAAAAAAAAACTATAAGTAAGTATGTATATATTGAATACAAAGAAGAAAAGAGAGAAAGAAAAGAAGAAACGACTTCGGCAAGTAATATAAATACGTATGATTACTAATTAAGAATAATTTTAAAAAGTCATCATCATCATCAACTGAACCAGATAAATAAACACATGCATAACATAACAGTTAGGATAAGGTACAATGGGCGGACTTATCGTTATAGGCTATCTCTTCTAGAGAACCTCAGGATGGACAGAAACATTTCGGTTCGGTAAGAAACGAAGTCGATGGTGTAATGTAAATTATTATTATGTATATGGAATGGTATATGGTATATGACCGGGCTCAGTGGCGCGTCTTGGGAGAGACCTACGTCCAGCAATGGACTGATATAGGTTGATGATGATATAATATTTATAAAATACTAGCTGACCCGGCAAACTCTGGTTCGCCTTAAAGGCAATACTACAAAAATGTGATAAATGACAAACCACTCGACAGATTATAAGCAAACTTCACATAAACCATCTGCTAATTAGTCTGAATTAAGCCTAACAATTTGGTTTGGATAGGTAAGTCCGTTCTTGAGTTATAAAATAACAACGAAAAGTGGCATCGATTTTTATATATATAGAAGAGAAGATAGAGTTGGAGTGGAACTTCCACAGCCATGCTCGTTATCCCCTAATCTGTGGTTCAGGGGCGTAAGTTATTACCAAATTGAGTAAAACCATTGTTCTTAGAGTTAGCTTTGCAACAACGTGATTTAGTTATTGGATTTGAATTGAAATTCAACAAGGTTTTGATTGAGTAGGTACATAAGTACATCATTGTTAGGCGAGTGGAATATTAATGATAAATGTATGTTATAGTCTCTGTGAAACTAAAATCTTAACATATTAATGTCTCTGCTTTTAACGACCGATGTGGCGCGGCGGGCGAAGGTCCGCCTGCGACGCGGAAGGTTGCGGGTTCGATTCCCGCCTTGGGATAAATGTTTGTACGATCTGCAAATATTTATTCCGGGTGTTCTGGGTATTTCATATACTTATATAATATTTCATATGTACCTAATAAAAAATATCTATCTATGTAATGTATTGTATTAAGTATGTCAGTCTTCTAGTACCCATAATATAAGCTCTGCTTAGCTTGGAGCTAGATGATGTTGTGTGGATTGTCCAGCATTATTTATTTATTTATTTATCATTGTTGTATTTTAGATAATTTGCTCAAAATCTTTATTAGTTATAGTCTGTGTTAATTTGATGTGAAAGCTATATTATTGTAAAGCTATATTATAAAAATCCATTCCGGAGTTTTTGCGTGGAAGAGTTACAAACATTAATATCCATACAAACTTTCGCGTCAATAGCATTATAGTAGTAGGATATTATAGTGGAATTTTTAGGTGGGAAGGTAAAATAAATATCCTATTGACCAATCAATTTAGAAGTTCACTAACCTTGGATGAATCAGTTTTCTTTAAAGCTACAGATGTTGCCTAAATACTTATGAACGGATATCGCCCTTGAAGAATTACCTGGAAAAACAGAATAAAAACAATATTAGAAGTGTTTAGATAATCTCAATGGAGGAGAACTGATAAAAACCAGACGCAAAATATTTGGCCACAGTGAATCACCAAACTCACTTAGATAAATAGAATTCATGCATTAATGACCACACGATAACATCTTGAAATCAATAGAGCCATCAGCTTGTTGCTTAATTAATAAATAATTTATTTAAATTAAATAAAAAAAAAGCACCTAAAAATAATTTCTTACATCTTATGTTACTAAGCAGCCAATTAAATTTTGTAAAATTAAGCGAATCTATTGTAAACCTCTTGTAGCTTTACCAATTGTATGCAATTAATGATTTAATGACTTTCTATAATACACGGAACATTAGTAGTACATTCACAGCAAAGATCGCAGTAAAGTAAGTTTAGTAACAGTAACGATAGAAACGATCTTTTTAAGTAAGTAATCGACAAAAAAACAATGACAAGAGTATTTGTAACGGATGGTTTTCAATACTTTAAAACAACCAGCAAAAGATTTAACTTTTTTTACCAACAAACTTCAATTTACACTTTTTGCCTTTTTTAATTAACTAAAGACGGTTTGAGACTTTATGGCTTCTTGGTTTTACAGAGATTTAGGGCGCCTTCAAATTAGCCGCACATTGTCGCGCGGAGGCAGCGCGGCTGCAGCGCTGCGGCCGCGCTGCTGTCAAAATCCATATAAATTTAAAAAATTAAAAACGCGCGACTGCAGCGCTGCAGCCGCGCGTTTATAATTTATATGGATTTAGACAGCAGCGCGGCCGCAGCGCTGCAGCCGCGCTGCCTCCGCGCGACAATGTGCGGCTAATTTGAAGGCGCCCTTATTTTTGTTATTAACTTTTTACAACATAAGCTGAAAAAGCTTAAAATAAAAAAGTTACATAAAGAAACTTTGAAATGTTGAAATCAAATTGTAAGTTTGTGTCATTAAATAAATGGTGGTTTTCACTTTCCAAAACCGTATTTTTATTTTATTTTGAACCATATTTCAAAATCTAACGTCACAACATAACTTGTACTTAAACATGTCCAATATGAGTAACGATTTAATTCTCTAGACACTTTTGGACTGCCGCCAGACTTATAGGGAACTTGTAAATAGAAAATCAATTAAGTTTTTCCTTACTTAAGTCTCCATGACACTAATAGGGACTCGTGCCAAAATAAATAGTTTTCAGTAGTCTTTATTGCCCTAATTTAGGAAGTTAGTTAGAAAGTAATTTTTCCAAATCACTTAAGTGCTACGGAATTCGCAGTAACTTTTAACAAATTGGCGCAAAGAGCGTCATCAACCTTTGTATTTGAGCGTGCAAAGTTTTTCGGCTTCAATCACGACTCCGGCTTCAAATACGCGTCTATTGTCTAACTTGACATATTTTTACATAATTATTTCTTAGATAGATTAGAAAAAATACTCTAAATAGAACCCATTCCTGTGCTTCAGCTATCTTATAAAAAGTTATCGTTGACATTATGTCCACATTACGTATGATAATCAAGACATCAAGTCGGCGCTAACTTTTTATAAGATAGACCGTAAGTACTTAGGTATTTGGTATTTTTGCTTTTGACAAAAACCGAAAAGATATTCGGCTAAATGGACATCACTACTAAGAATTCGAAAGCGTAAATCAATCAAGTTAATACTTAATTGGGTACTTGAGGTATTATAGCTGTTTTTTATTCATCTTTGCGAAATATCTTTGTAAACTTGTACTGGTCGGTTTGTGAGTTTTCAAAGGGTTAATATTAAGACAGGAATTTGTTTGAGGGGTTGTAGAAAATACGGGTAAAGACAAATTCTTGTAATGACGGTACTGATTAAATCACCGTAGAATAGCGGTAACGGTTATGTCATAGTCAATTCTATTTTATTTTATAAAATCACAAGGATCATTAGAATCCTCTTATAATATGTTACGTTATTCTAAGCCAGCTTTTTGCTACCAGACCTTAAAAGAACGGACAATAATACTGCACTTTAGACGGTATTCAATATCGAAATAATATGGGTACTTTTCTATTGATATGTAAATATAACCCTTATCGTGCTTTGAAAAAGAGCTGAAGTATGCAGATAACTTGCTCCAGTGAACAGCGTGTGTACGTCCCATATCTATTAGATTTGAATCACGACGATATTTATCAATCAGTAGAAAATTCTCGAGCACTTTTTCGACCGGTTTGCGCTGTATTTCAGTATTTCAGTACGGTTTATTTTACGCTCTTTGTTTATGAAATTATTAAATAAACTTTGTAGTTTAGAACGTGTTGAGTCAACAAGGTTTATAACCATGATATATAAAATAAATGTTGTAAACTGATTTCGTAACTGATTTAGCTGAGTTTTTACAAGCGTATCAAACAGATAGGCCGTTTGTTTGAACTCGCTTCGGGCCCAATTAGAGGGATGTTGTAAACAAGTTTTACAAACAACACAACCTTTACGTGAATATGTTGTAGTAAACTTACGACTATTACAGTATTTACAAAATGTACATAGGTATATAAAATACATAAGAAACAGTTGAGCTATATACTGTTGCAAACAATCTATATAGTTTAACTGGTCCAAATCAGTACCAATCGGAAGCGTACCCAAGATACTAGCTGCATTGTCGCGCTGAATAGTAATGCTGTGTTTTCAATTTCTATAGAAATTGAACTATAGTTAAAAATAAGTTTAACTTAGGATTGCGTGATTTTAGAAGCTTAGAGCTTCGGCGACGAATGTGGTCATCACGTGCGGTCTCATCGCGTGATCAGTAGCCAATGAGAAGCTACGCAGATCGCGTGATGTCATTCATTAGGGCGCAACAGTCAGCAGAAATGGTTTGTGGTATAAACCCAGCCGCTTTATACATAGAAGCTGTCTTCCCTGTCATAACCTACAGAAAATAGGACGGTGCTAAATCTACCTTAATAAAATACACCTCTAAATGGAGTAGCTCGCGAAATAAATACAATTGGTCGACAATAGTCCTTGTAATGTTATTATTTATGTTTTATATAAGGAAGTTTTTTACTCTGCTGGTAAAACAAAAAATTACATGACATTGGTCAATTAGACCTATTAAAAGGAAGGGTCAAGAGAAGGGAGAGAGATGTAAACAAGTAGAATTTTGATGTACATCAAAATTATAACAAATCCGTATTTTGCGTAAAATTATGCGATTTTTTCCAGGCAACCTAGTCCGTCTTAAAAGTGAAATAAATCAATATGTGACTTGAACTTGGTCCCTTTGGTTAAGAGTATTCAAGAAGCTACAAGTATACAAAGCAGGTTTTAATAAGGGAATTAGTGAATTCAAGACCACATCGAGAATGCAGCGCGGTTGAATCGTGATTGCAACAGTAATTATCATGATAGCAACACAGTCTCACTGTAAATTCATAGCAGTCCAGTTTTCCTTCGTAAAATACAAAGGCAGGATGAATGGCGTTGCAGATGGGGTAACAGCCTTTGTTTTCACGTATTTTTTCTCAAAGTCTCCGAACATCCCATCAATGTGCTACTTTTTATTCGGAATATTCTAGTTACTTTTTACCAGAGTATTCTGAGCTGCAGTAAATTTTAAAACAATACAATTTTACTAAAGAATTTTTAATTTAAGCTAAGTTTTTGTTGTATTTTGTCCTCATTATTTTACAGTGATTTAGAGTATTTTCTTGATAAATTTACTTAATAATTTATTTTACATTTACCATATTTATAAAAATAAACCTTTTTATCCATTATTTACTGTGAGTCAGGTTATTTAAAAGGAAATACAAACACATCTAGTAACTGCAGTATCGTAAATAAATGCAGGAACCACCAAAAGCCAAAAGCTATGCAAAAGACACAAAATAAATAAATAAACTTAAGTAAATGCCACGATAATTGGCAGCACACATGCGATACACTCGGCACCAGTTTGGACGTCCACTACGAAAAACGAAAATATTTTAGTTACACTGCGCGACTGCCTTTGTGCTATGCGCTACCTTTCCTAGTATACCGCGCAATGTATCTCAAAACGACCAATGTGTGGAGAAGTAAGTTTGGCTCTTGGAAATTCCCCTGAAAATGAAAACTCAAAAGGAATGGTCGAATTGTCGACGGAATTCTATTTACACCAGGGTTTAGGGATCCATGTTTATTTAGCGGACATTGTGTTTAGTAGATGAACTGCTCCGGAATTCCTGCAACGTGCAATTTGGGGTTTAAGAGTATGGCAAATAAACCTAGATTAACATGTATTCTGTTTAATTTTGAACTGGCTTTTGCCCTTGGTTTTCACGCGTGATACTAAAATAACATGTTTTATAAATATAAAATGGTTTCATGTTAAGTATACTATTTGTAGGTCGCGAACTATTTTAAAGTCTATTTATTCGTACACTTTGATACACGATCGGTTACAGTTTGATTGAGATCCAAATGACAAAACTTTTGTTTTTACTAAATTCATGTGTGTAGTCTACATTTATTATCGAATAGTAGCTAAGCTAAAATACTGTTGTTTTACCAAATATTTCGTACATTTTATATTTCTTCCGTTTCCTTATCTGTTGCAATTTCATGTTACCAATAAATATAGAGCAGAGTAATCGTTTCCGCTGTCAAAACATTTGTTTCCGCTATACATTTCCGCTGTATTCGTCCGCTGGTTGTATATTCGCCGTGACTATGGACGTGGAACGTTTTGTTTCTGTTCTGCACTGATTGCCGTCGGTCAACGCTGAGGATCCGACGGGTAACGGTAGCTGGAGACAATGATCACATCTCCTGCAATGTGATATTGGTGAGCGGAGAACTTGAAACCAGTTACTCGCCGCTCTATCATCATTCATTTCATCTAAGTTTTGTGATAATTTTAACAATGCCAGTTATATTTAGATTTATTTTATAAATGCCATTTTTATTCATTTATTTTAAGCTGAGTAGAATTATTCAAAGTTTTGTAGTACGAGGTAAAATACAACAAGCAAAGTTGTGAGGATACCGAAACTCGAAAGTAGAGTCAATTAAATATGCAGTAGCTTTTACAAGATTGCTCTGACAGAGACAAATCCATGATGATTCGCATAATGTTTTCTGAATTCGGAAATATATTTTGCAATGTTGAATCCCTCTGGCATGCGATTTAAAATCAACATAATTATGTGCATTTCGTACCAATTCGAATTTTTAATAAAGTCATTTCATAAAGTAACTTTTTATTTATTTACATATTCAATTGGCCTTGTCATGTGGTTAAGGCTGAGGCTGGTCAACTTTAAACAATGGCCCAGAAAACCAGAGTTTCCCAAGTATATTCAACGAACAAGGAAAATCTAGGTTATTTTCGAAAATGTGTTAACAATTTCCCCAATTTTCTAAGAAACACTCCACGTTTCCTTAAAAAAACATGAACACGAGTGTTCCCTGAAGAGGCCAGTCGGAACCTTTTACTGCGTTGCAATTTCGTGGATGGAACTGCTCGGACTCAGGGGATGAAGCGGTCACTCCCTACTGATTAAGTACTTATGACACGGTTTATCCGTTACCAGGAAGTCCCTGTCTTGGTATAACAGTTTTATGAACTTAATAGTGTTGAGATTTATGATTCATACAGTTCATTTACTATGGAATACAACGTCCACTATTTCTAGTTTGAACTTTGACACGATATTTACTAAACTCGCAAAAATTATAATATAAACTAACCCAGGCTGCAAGCAATAACAGCCGTCAGTTCAACGAAGCTAGTAAAATGGAAATTTTATCGACACATTCAAACTTTAGGCTACAACAAAAACCTGATTGACACCAATTTTCGTAACACATCGCAGTTTCGCAATCATTTTTACGGTTTGTTGTCACGGTCTTTAACAAGGGTAAAGTGCTATTTAGGGTGAATGTACCGCTAGTGTACTTAGATGATTAAATTGTTCGTTCCGCAGTAAAGAGTTTGAGGGCTGAGTGTTAGTCATATTCGTCGTTATCTTCACACTTCAGACTACCAATTTATAAAATGATGACAATCGTGGACGTTTTATTTTTACTGTTATCGTGATCACCTAGAAAGTCAGTGTCCAAGATTGAAGAGCGATCTAAAACATAGCTGCGCGACAGATGGAAAGTGCCAGATTGGGTTACTGCATCACCAGCGACTCAATAACGCCCGAACAGTCGACATTTTCACTTAGCCCTGACTGATATACGATATTAGATTGGGTAAAAGGTCCTTGCCAGTCGTGTCACGACGAATAAATAAATATGTTGATATCGCGAACATCTCGCAAGGTCTGGGGAGTTTCAAGTATTGCTTTGTTGAACTTTGGAAATAAAACCTACTTTGTTAGGTCTTTAGGATCTGTGATGAGCACTAACATTATTTCTTCCAACGCAGAAGCAATATAATTTGGCAGATTACCAAGGTGTATTATAGACAGATAACATATCAGATCAATGGCATCTAATTGGATTATTAACCTGATACAGATATCAATTGATCTCTAAACTACTGGCGTTTCGAAAGTTATTTTCCCAAGGCTACAAGTCTAAACCTTACTCTTAATCGCTTCAGAACTTCTGGTTCGAATCTCAGCCGCCAAGGATTATAGAAACAGTTTTAATGAGCCGGTATTTTCTTTGATGCCATAGCAAAGACTTTGCTCAAAGCGATTTCCTTCACAAAGACGTTGTTTCATTAATGC
Source organism: Ecliptopera silaceata (assembly GCA_932527185.1). NCBI lineage: Eukaryota > Metazoa > Arthropoda > Insecta > Lepidoptera > Geometridae > Ecliptopera > Ecliptopera silaceata. The sequence continues at coordinate 3,898,895 of OW052210.1, forward strand.
TTTAAAGGGGTAATTTGCATGTGCAGCTGCAATCTCAAACTCCAAGTTTACGACGATGTCAAACTGTTTGTATAACACTGCGAAAGGTATCAGCCTTGCCAAGATTATATTTTGTATTAAACTCCAGACGACATTTTGGGGAAAACAGAGGAAATGTGGCAATCGTAAACCTGACTTATTCGAGTCACACTGTGTGTCAACTACAAATAAACTGCTATACATTACAACGTCACCACGCAGTGTATCAGATACAATCACATTTATTCCACTGTCCTCAAAGCAACTTGACTATTTCCTTAAACATACAGTTGAACTACAAATTCTAAAAACTAGATATACGCGTAGACTATATAGTCTACACGTATACGTCTAGTTTTTAGTAGCTACCTACTATCCCTGTGAAGTTCTAGAAATGTTATAATTGTTTATTCTCCGAACGCCTCTTCACTTGGAACGAGCTGTTCTCAAAACACTTGTTATCAAAATACATAATGTCTGTCTATTTAAAGCTTTCAAAGATTATATTTTATTTTGTACGAGAATTTCAACTATTTGGAAGCTTAGTTTATGTAAGCCTCCTTCTGACTTGTAGTGAGTATATATGTTACGTGTTGTATAGCTTTTGAAGACTATTCACAGTACCTATCATGTCTAGCTACATCACGTTTGCCTGGAGAGTGAAGACTGCTGAATAGCAGACAGACAGTCTATAATTCATTGTTCTCCAACATTTACCTCACTTGTAAGCAATGTGTAAAATAAAATACAATGTTGTGCTATTGTTCACCTTGCGTCGCTGACGTTTTATGAAGGAAGTCAAAAGTAACTGTTTTATGTTTTATAAGTCGAATAAAAAAGTAACATGAAATTTGAGCAAACCGTAAATATTATACATACGAACCATCGTGTTTGTGATATTGTGTGGAGATCATCAAATATGGACAGATTGTGTGGGTTTTCAAATGATAAAAATAAATATACTTGCTACAAAAAATTCAGAGCTTTTGTTTATCGCGAGGGTTTATTAAATTGAACATTAGACTGAATAAATGTAGATATTGTAGATGACGACCGATGTGGCGCGGTGGGCGATGGTCCGCCTGCGACGCGGAAGGTTGCGGGTTCGATTCCCGCCTTGGGATAAATGTTTGTATGTTCTGCAAATATTTATTCCGGGTGTTCTGGGTATTATATGTATAATAAAAAATATCTATCTATGTAATGTAATGTATTAAGTATGTCAGTCTTCTAGTACCCATAATACAAGCTCTGCTTAGCTTGGGGCTAGATGATGTTGTGTGGATTGTCCAGCATTATTTATTTATTTTAACAAGACCTTTGCCCGAAAGGTTAATGAAACAAAAAATTTAACAAGGTCGGAAATCCCGTATGTAGGGTCCGCAAAAGTCCCATAATCCCGGTGAACAAATGCAGGCTGCATGTTTAAGAGACCTTAGACGTTGGATGATAGACCCCACTTGAGCTTCAACAATCTCACTATACAGTGGAGCTACGTCACTTGACTAAACATATTTTTAGTAGAATTCGAATTTGTGTGTGGTGGAAAGAAGCAAAGGACGAAACTAAGGAATTTGGGGGAGACCTTTGGCAAGAAGTGGGACGAAATAGGCTGAAAAAAAATATAGAATTTGTCGATCAAAGTCAGATCAGATTAGGCGTCTAGTTTGTCAGTAAACTCGCAAAGCTTGTCCTTCGGTAGTTCTCACTGTTTTTTTTAATCACCCTACTTTTATCGTCTTGATTGATGTGAAACTAATTTGAATCTTTCATAAATAATTTCAAATTCAAGAGCATGAATTTAAATGTACGGCGCTGAAGTGATAGATATAGTGAAGATACTGCAGTGTACTCTGTGGCTAAGGGTCGAGTGCTGTCATTATCGAGATCTTCGCCAAAAAAACTTCAACTCCGGCATTTTTTCTCGAACAATTTATCTACAGTCCCGTTACGAGGACGACGAAATCCTTCTCTCGACCTCACAAATCCACGTCCGGGCTTTTCCAGAAGTATTTCATCTTTTATTTAATAATATTCCACGTGAGAGATATAAAACAATACTGTAGAAACCGCATTTTAATATTGCTGGAAAATCAAAATTTCTGCTACATTTTGGGGGAATTTAGTTTTGCTGAGCACGACAAAGATGAATTTATGGTAGTTTGGACCAGAAATGTCTTAAAATAATATCACATGGACCATAATGTTCCATATCTTTCTTTTTACTTATAAATGTTTAGATATTTCATGTTATGTTATTCATAAATTGCACGAATAGTTTTTATTATCAACTTTATGCTCCTACACATGTCTTGAAGCGCATAAACAGACTAAAAATTAATGTTATAAAATAGTGTTTGAAGATAGAAATAGCAGATGATTATTTTCTATTTGTTGACAGGCGGGAAAATTTCGCCTGATGAATAGACTACTTGTGGCCACATAAAAGGCTCATCAATAATTATGATGGTTCTCATCAAGTAAATGGAAGGCTGGTACTTAAGGAATTAATATTTGGGAAATTGGGACGGTTGTCACGTAGGTCTGACAAGTGACAGTTACATGCGAGACAAACGTATTGATAAATCCTGGTTTGAGTACTCTGTTTCAATACAGACTGGGGTATACAATCTCATCACGCTTCATCTCTGTAAAACACATGTCTCACGTATTTAATCTATCACGAGTCACAACGAAATCGGTTTCTAACTAGTCTGACTACCCCGTGAGGATAGGCTTGGTCGTGTGGAAAAGATTTAGATAGAAATCATCATCGCGAAAGTTTTTAGCTAGTCTGACAACCTTGGCAAATCCGGGAGCTTAGTAGCTAAGATATACTTTAAATATAAATATTTGCTAAAGGCGTCTTAATAACTGTCTTATATCTATCTATATCTATCTTATAAAAAGTTAGCCCAGACTTCACGTATTGTTTACCATATGATGACTTAAAGTCAACGCTAACTTTTTATAAGATAGGGGGGTAAGCCGTTGCAATGAAACAATGAAGATATTTCAAATAATTCCGTCATTCAAATGAGCAATAGATAGTTTTTAAAGATAACTCGACTGTTTCTTATACTGTATTTTATACTTTATTTTATTAATTGTTGGTTGTTTGCGAATAAATAGTTCTTAAAAAAAATTTGATTAGAATCTAAGGCTTATAACGATTTGTAATAATAAACCATTAAGTACATATAAGTCGCATTTACGAGTAAGTATATTACTAGTAGGATGTAGGATTGTGTTTTAAATTATGTATTCCAAAAGCTAAATATCAGATCTCAATGTTATTTCAAAGCACGTGAATTCAAATATCAGGAATAACTTAGTCGTATTTACAAAGTAGGTTTTAACATAATACAACCTTAGCTTTGGGTTTTAGAGAATCGGCAAACGTCATGACGTTAGTAAAAATGATGTAGTAGAATCACATAAGTCAGTTGAGCTATCTATAGATTGTTTGCAACGATTCTTTATTCTTTATTGCACACATAAAATACAGAGAAAAAACTTAAAAACAAAATATGTACATATAGGCGAGCTTAACCCTAAAGAGAGTTCTCTTCCAGCAAACCTTGGTATGAACGATCTGTAGATAGCTCAACTGCTTCTTATGTGTTTTATATATATATATACCTATGTACATTTTGCAAATACTGTAGGTAATAGTCGTAAGTTTGTTTGAGAATAAATTTTAAAATAAAATCACATAAGTAAAAAAAATTCCCGCCTCTTGGTTTACCTCTAAATTGTGGATACATATTTAGAGGTAAACCAAGAGGCAGGAAAGCTTAGAGTTAGAAGATAAAGTATAAAACGTCGTCTTTTACCAATAACTTGATGATATTTCCAAGATTGTAAAAGTTTAAATATATGAAATAGTAACAAACAATACACATCGCCGTATAGTGCTAAGCTGTTGTACAAAAATACAGAACAAACATGTTTGCGAACATAAAAATGTGTTCTCTGTGGAGATCAACCTACACGAACGACAGAAGCATATTATCTGAGCTGTGAAATGTATCCCTCAAAGATTTTCTTCCTGGAAATATGAATGAATGAAAAAAAAAAGTTCTGATTCATAACAAACCTATTTTTATCAGTTTCTCTATCTGTTATCATGAGAAGGCAGTAGATTTTCCCACCAAAGGTATTTAATCGACAGGCCTCACAGCTTAGTTGGTCAGCTCTGCCTTCCATGCTGTGGGCCGTGGGTTCGATTCCCACACAGAGCAAATGTTTGTGTGATGAGCAAAAATATTTGTTCTGTGTCTGGTTGTTACTTCGTATTTTACGTAAGTATGTATTTGTTTAAGTGTTGCTATATGGTTGTGATAACACTATAGGAATCCAGGATTTCAGGTATAAACAATTTCCAGCAACTTCTGAGCCCGGTATTTGTACAATAATGCACCACACAAACCAGTCATTAGTTCAGGGCAAAACGAGCCATTCCACTGAAAACATGCAACAGCAATGAAAATTCCTTATTATTTATGCCTATACTCGTATCGCACATACAATTTTATTGTGAACTCGAAGTCAGAAGGAAATTCATCTGAAGAAATAAAATACTTCTGGAAAGGTATTTTTTACTAACTTGTTCTCAAGACGAGAGTCGCATACATAGCTCTGAAATTTTCCGCTAGAGAAAATAAATATTAATATGTATGAAAGCAACATCTCTTAGATAAATCTCGAGACAGATTCATACATTTCTAATGTTTTCTATAGAATATTTGATTGTATTTTCCTGGATAACTGGGGCTATCTCCAGCAAGAAATGTGACTATCGTAAACGTATCGTAACGGTAGCGTATTCGAAATACATTTCTCGGTGACGCTGCAACGTTCAAAAGTCTTCTTTACCGCGGAGTGTGACTCGTTCAAAAGGATAAGTTAGCGTCTTAAAAATCCTTATCAAAGCAAACAATCTTGAGTAAAGATTAGTAAGTTTTTTTCCACTAAGATTTAACTAATTAGTACTAATGAGAGTGTGTGTTACACGTAAGTATTAGTAAAAGTGTAATGAGCGTTAGTTATGTTCAAACTTGTGTTACCAAATAATGGTGGTATTTCATTTTAATAAAGATTTTAGTCAAATATATTTTATAATTTTATATTGCAACTATGTGAAAGAAAGTCCCATTTTTTAGCAATACATTTACTTCTAAGTAAATGTTTTTTTCTTATATTGTATGCGCTTCATTAATCTTATTGTATTTTTTGATAAAAAAAACGTACGCCGTACATCCAACATGTCCTTTGCTCTGTTTCATTCAATAGTGTTATTTGTGTGATAAAACCAGAATCATTGAATAAGTTTTTTAGAATAATAAATAGTGACCCAGAAGTAAATGAACAGTGAATTTCTTTCGAGCGTTTCTTTCACTTTACTTTTCCGAAATTATTGGCTATGAATTTAGCGTTCCTCTTCCCCAGAACACCGAAGCGACGTCTTAGATGATTTATAGGAGCAGCCGAAAATTGATTGGCCAGTACTTGTGTCTCCCCGAATAAGCTTTCAACGCAAATTGTGTTCTATGTTGACCACTTTAGGTTCATAATGAGTCCGCTTCATCATCATTTGCTTTTATCGATAAGTGTTGAGAAAATGTCTTCGGAAATATCTGCATAAGAAGTACCTAGATGTCCAGCCAGAAGACTGTTTTTTGTTGATTATGACTTTACTAGTATCTGAGTATAGTGCCCGCGTTATCAACAGAGTCGTTAGAGTCATAAAAGTTATATCAAATATCGACTACCTGCTGTTACACACATTATTATGACGACATCATAACATAAGCCCAATGAGTGCGAGCGAGATAGAAAGAGTTTAAGACGACTCAGTTCATAACGACAGCACTATAATACCCAACCGTCCAAATTGAATTTTCTTAACTATGCTGGTTTATGTTATATCTTCTGTGGTCATCGCCACCAGACATATTTCCCAGAAACAAAGAGAAAATAATCTTGGTATAACAATAGTTGGCAGACGTAAATATCAATTTGAATTATCAATAACCGCACTTTATGTCTTTTGTTGATTTATCAGGATTCATTAGTCATAGTTTGAGGAAGTTGGTCCATTGTGCCTTCATCTCTATCTGGATTCTTAGACGCATTTACAATAAAACCAGTTACTAATTTCTATCGGTAATATAATGAGATATGAATATGATAAATTAATAAGATTAAATTAGCTCTGTCACTGTTTGACATTACCTGTTAGAATTTGACGCAATAGACTTGCGATAACTGGTCCAAGCATTTAGTACGTAAGTATAAGTACTCTACTGAGAGATATGAAGGAATTCTCAGTAACTTGCATCATCCAGGACTGTTGGTTTAATATGACAGCGCTTTAAGAGCTGAAACACTTGAAAGGCTTCAATTCGAGAGTTGTATAAGGAAGCGTAAAAAGAGCTTGAATTGCTTTTTTTTTAATTAACCTATACTGTCCCTCTGCTGAGCAAAGGTCTCCCCCCTTTTCCTCCATTCTTTTCTATCAGCCGCCGCTTCTCACCAGGCTCCGTCATAAGTATATCCAAGTCGTCTTGAATTACTTAAAGCGCTTAAATTTGGCACTAAGTCTAAACCCAGCCTTTGACGTTCAGATGATATACGTTCGTGACATTCCGTAATTGATGGCGATATCTGCGTTTGCGCCGGCCTCGGAACACCGATACCATCATAACGGTCCCTGAACTTGCACTAAACAAAGAACGGTTTATGTAATAAAGGTGACTGTCCATTTTGTTATCCAGCTTTGACATGGTTTGGGTGGGATTAAATATTGCAAGACCTTTATTCAGTTCAATTGCGAATCGCACTGGTTGTCTCAGCAACCATGATTTGAACCGGTTACTGGAAACTTGTATTAAAAAATATGAATAAATGATGATTTATGATTTATGAAACCCAAGTCACGATTGATCCGAGTTTGACACATAGTAATTATTTGATTTTTTCGTTGATCATCGTTCGAGAAACCGGCCGTTAATGTTGTAATCTTGGGCCTCTCCAGTATCTTGGCATTCACATTACATTAGAGTAGGTACTTATAAAAAAACAAAAATAAACATAATTTTTATTCTCTTGTGAATGTAGTATTAAACAAGGCTGGAAGGCGAGCGCAGTAGATCAAAACACGTAACAACGTGATATCCTTGCGAATACTCCGTGAATATGATAGGCACGTCCTATATTTGGCACATGCCATTTCGCATTGAGAATGCATACAAATAAATATCTATTTCAATGTTTCCTAAATTCATATCTATCTATAGCTAATAAGCATAGACATTCTGCAAAGTCGTATTGAATTTAAAATCAGCACATTTTATAATACAAGCTGATTCGAAGTGACATACCTTTTCAAAGCGACCATGCCACGACCAGGAATTAGGGGATGACCACACTGATCACTTCTCTTTCGCATGATATACATATATGTAACCGGGTTAAGAAAGCGTTTTATAAAATGTTTAATCAAATGGCAAGCCGTTTTACAAAACAGCGGGTTTAAAACCCGGAATATATGAGGAAGTTGCACTTGCCGCATAGGTGATTAAAATAAATATAAAGCTGGAGAGTAATGCATCAGCGACACCGACAAGAGCACAGCCCAATATCCCAAGTAAAAGTTATATCCAATCACGGAAATAGTTTCAAAATTCGCAGTTAGAAATGCCATCATAACTTCAAGCCGTATCGTATCGCGTTCCAACTTTTAGACATCCGTGAACCAGGTCAAAGTTACAGGTATTTCTGGACTTTCATTCGTGAATTTTGGGGCGAAGCACGTCCATAGATTTCAGATTAAATTAAGGAAATCGAGTTCGGTAAACTGGAAATATCCTATTTACTTTAACCTACCCATATCGATTCGTATCAAAAGATGTCGGGGCGGGACTACTTGGGATGATTATCTACTAAGTATGTGGGTACTTCAGTCAGCAGAAATTGTAACTGGTGAAATTTTGATTAAGGTCAGTGTGGGCAAGTCCGGCATAGTTTTCTTAAATTGAATTTCAATTTAACTTTAAAAATCGAAATAAAATTTATTAGTTACTTTAAGTAGTCGGAAAATATTGGTATTACATTTTTCTTTCTATATCTATCTAAAAGTAGGGTTAATTGTAATTGTCTTCAGATTTATAGCATTTTTTTGTAAAGTAGGCATTTAGACGGACTTCCCAAGCAGTTTGAGGCAAGTCCGTCTAGTAGCAATAAAATCGTAACTAGTGAGCCAATATGTATGAAAACCTTATCGATAAATGATGAAAAGCTGCCGTTGAAATACGTGTTTTAAACGTGTGACTATAAGGTATACTTTTAAAGAAAAATAAAATTATTAAAATCAAGGGCAAGTCCGGCATATCTTTGCTGATGATGTACTTTCAGTGGTTGTAAACATTTTCACAAAGTACCCACTTACGATTTTTTTTGTCAATAACATACAACTCAATACACAAGAATCTTTATTTGTAAACAAGTAATCGTTAATAATGTAATGTATGAATTTTGAAATGGTGTGGCAAACTATTGCCAGATCTGTAGCTACATTTATAACACTTTCTGCCAGTACGAAATAAATGAGTATGGGATAATTTTCTAAATCAGATCTTTGTTAAAACGATAAATGTTCACAAAGTCTGACATGATGTGCCATGCATGCTACATGAGTCAGTTATAAAAAAACAGAAACTAAAAAAAAGGTTGGATAGTTCCATGCTTTCAAAATATATTCAAAATTTATAAACTTTTAAAGAATACTTATAGGTGATGCTAGTCCTCTTGCAAACATACCAGCGCATCTTTCACTTATTTATTTATTATACAAAAAGTAAATACAGAAAAATAAACTTAAATAGATTAGATTTACAGAGGCAAGCTTAATCCTGAAAAGAGTTCACTTTCGTAGACAGGCGAATAATACTTACGAGTTGAATAAACAGTATCTATAAAATATTTATAAAATTTGAACTACTAAAAAGGTTGACAATATCTGAAATTAAGGTAAGTCCGGCATATGACGGACTTGCCTTATGTATAGTAGACGGACTTCCCAACTATAAAATTCGAATCTTGGATTTTTCTATTTGTTATAATTACGAAACTAATGCGTTATTTTTGAATCGGACAACAGATATACATTCCCGAATCTGTAAATGGCCTACGTTATCACAGATACTCAGAAAACTCCTTAGATTTCACGCCTTTTTTTTCATTTTTCGACGAGACGTCAAACTTCAACTTCAAGTTAAATTCGCGGAAAAAATTGGTTGTCAAATTTTTTCCAACATTAAGATGTTAGCGACATCTATTATCACTAGTTCGAACAAACTCAATGATACTGTTTTACCAACCGAGTTATATGGCTCTAGCTATTCAAAAACGGAAGTTATTGCCACTAGACGGACTTAGGGCCTAGACGGACTTACCCACACTGACCTTATATCGAATTCAAATAATTGAATTTAATACGACTGATTCTAAAGGATAGACAATGTTTTTGAAGTTCGATTTGTATGAAACTTGCGTTAAATATTGACTAGATACTAGACTACTTTTTACTCTGAAAAACAGGAGATAAATAAACGTCGCGTGCGCAAGCTTGGACCTATTATATAAAATAAGCAATCATATTCTTATTCTTCTTCTTCGTGTCGATACGTTTTTTTATTTGTTTTGCCCAGAAGCTAGCTACATTCTTATTAACTATTTTTTATACTTACTGCCCTAGCTTATCTAATCTGTATGTTACGAACTTTTCTTTACGTTTATTAGTGAACTTGTAGTCTAAATTTGTTCAAATTGTCGATACCACGTGTAATGTTGTAAGACAATACTCATTAAGCTGATTACGTAAAGCTTCAGGAATGGTCACACAACTATCGGAAACCACTCCTAACCACAACGACCAAGATAATGTAACGACTTCTATGGTATTGGATGAACATAAGGCAGAGAATCCTACAACTTTGATGCTCCATCAAACATGCATTCAAAAATCAATTTATGCATTTAAATCACTGATCGAATTGATTTAGGGTCAGTGTGTATTATGTAGCATATGTTCAACTTTTGACGTTTTCATTTTAAGCGTGATCTTTCTATTTTAGTGATAAAGTTTTTAGAAAATTGCATACTCTTAACTGTTTCAGCCATCAAGTAATGTTCGCATTGATATTCTGAATGATTTTAAGTATGGTGACAAAATATGCACTTCAGTCTTAATTCATCTTCGGCACAAAAAAAATTTGGTAACAGTTACTACATTTTTTTGTGTATTAATTAATGTTATTGGTGTAAGCAGTGTTAATTGATGAAATAAATAAATAATTATGAATACTTAAATATATTTTTTTAATTTATTGTGTCACATATTTTACTGATTGTATAAAAAATATACTAAAAGCGTTTGCATGCGGGCATCAAGGGTATGACCATCCATATTTGGAACGACAACCGTCTATCTTTAAGTAACAAATTGATGACGACATTAATTCAATTTAAACCAGAGTTACTGACTACTCCAATGATATAGTGGTCTCACCGCTTTTCTAAATCATCAGTCTGCATTTTATGTTCCTTATAAAGAATATTCAAATAGGAGTGAAGGAGATAGATAGATGGGTCTGCATAGGTTGATAAGGGACGGCAATTAAAGGAAGCGTTGAATGACCTCGGGGTCTCGGGTTACTACGCCCATCTTCGGCATAGCTCGGGCGCGTTCGCTCCTTATCTTTTGAATCTTGGAACGCGCGCGCAACCCTACTTTTTTTTAAGTTTGCACTGGAATGCAGTTCTGCTGAATAAAAAAATTTAAAGTTAAAATTCTTAGGTATATTTTATTACACAAACACTCAGTTTGACAATATAATCAACGATCGGCCCATTGACATACATCACCGTGCGTAATATTTAACGAGCAGAAACACTCATTTAAAGTAATAATAAATATCAGCGTAATAGTTCTAGTGTGACCATAGGACACCTTTGCAATAATAGGGTGGTAGCGAGGTCACTGGTCACCAAATAAATCGGTTGACCGTTTTTGTTCCCACAATATACCTTTTGTGCTTAGAAGCAGTATAAAACGTCAATATTACCAACATGTCAAACATAACACCGTATAAATAAGAACTAGAGTAAAGAGGCGTAAAACAAATGTGACTATCGTAAACTATCGTAACGTATGCGCGGTGATGCTGCGACGTTCAGCAGGCGTGATGGAGTGGAGTAGACGTGCAGTGTGACTCGAATACGCCACCGATTCGATACGTTTGCAATTGTCACATTTATTCGTGCTCGGGCCTCAGAGAGGTAATCACGAAATTCACAAACAAATGTGAAAGTAAACGTATCGTAACGGTAGCGTATGCGAGATACATTGCGCGGTGACGCTGCGGCAGTCAACAGTCGAGACGGAGTAGACACGCAGTGTGACTCGAATACATTAGTTTCAAACGCGGCAAATGTCGAGAACCTTTACCGTGGTAGGTTTTACTACTTCATACAAACTAACTTATTAATAATGCATGCAATCGCACGAGTTGTCATTTTTATTTAAAAATACAAATAATGCTGGACAATCCATACAACATCATCTAGCCCCAAGCTAAGCAGAGCTTGTGTTATGGGTACTAGAATACTGACATACAAAATATTACACAGATAGATATTTTTTATTATTCATAAATACATTCAAGAGCAATGAATCCGGGTCACAAGGTCAACACCTTGATTCCCGGAGAATCGGAAAGGTGCGTGAAATAAGGAATATTTTATTGACGAGTTTATTTATTTTTCTGGTAAGGATTGTGATTCTGCCTTTTTTGTTTAAGGAACTTGACTTTACTAGATTTTCTGAGATATAAGCTATCCATTTTTTTGCTCTGAAATGTACACAAGAAGCATGTTAGTGTACTAGCTAATTAGTGATAACCTGGAATCATTATCTTGCAATTAGCTTCAATTAGTGTTATGTTACGTTTGTACTCGTTTTGTTTATGTTTAGGGTCGCGACTCAATTTGTTGATCATGAAATATATTTTTTTTGTTTTTTTACAGGGTTGGCGTGACGACTTGGATACGTTTCACGTAGACTTTTGGGATGTGGCGGCTGACCGTAAGTACTGGAAGAGTAGGGGAGAGACCTTAGCCCTTATTTATTATTATTTATATATGTTAATAAAAAAAATGAGAGATAGTTCTCTTCAACCAACTTATTGATGTATCAAAGTTGAAAATCAAAAGATTCAAAGGAGGTAATCTCACTTAATTTTTTTAATATAATTATATTCAAACTTCTATAGGTTTAGCAGAAAAAAATAGGTCAAAGTAAGTAGACTTTAATAAAGTAACAACCCGGCAAAAAAAAAAAAACCGGAACCAACTCCATACCGCACTAACAGAGTTCTAAATTAATGAGATTTAAAAAAGGAATGTCACTCATAATAGTGTTCAGGCATAACACAGAGTAAACACAACACAGAGGTCTCACATAGAAATGTTTTTTTTTAATTAGCTTAATTCAATCTTTTTGTCAAATAGGTACTAAAACTAACCAAGGGTATTTTGTTTGCGATGAATAAAAAGACGTGCGGCACTCGGGGACTGCCGCGGTAAAGCTATTGCATAGCATTTTTTGCTGGATTACGCATGCGCAGTGTTAGGTTATTTGTCGTTCGGTTATTTCGTTACTGAATTTCTGGATTCGGTCTCCACGCTCAAGGCCCGCGATAGAAGCTATGCAATAGCTTAATAAACTTTTTGTTTTGTGGTTTTACTATGCTGTTCCTATCTCTTCTTCTTTATACTTTTCTTAAGATGGTTTATCATGTTGTGATTGTCAATCATATTTTCTTTATCGTTCTTAATGACTTTTGTGAGAGAGGTCTATTAAATATTCAAATTCACTATTAGTTAAAGTGCATTGCCTGATATATGAGCTAATGGAGCGATACATAGACCATCACAGTTTGACTAAGTGGTTCTCGGTCTTGAACAAAAGTTATTTATATTTTATTTAGGTTGTATGTTAACATTTAAAACGTTTTTTTTGTTATAAAATTACTATTATCTTGTATAAGATTCTAAATGATCGTAGTAATTTTGCGTATATAATTATTGACTTTGACTGAATCAAACAACCCTTTGAAAATACGATTTACAACTTTTAACTCGAAGTTAAATCTCTATTACGTACATACTCTGTAATAACGAGGTCGGCTGTATACAGCTGTCACCGTGTCAATGACCTCATTAAGGCGAATGATGAATGTACTGAGCCGTTAAAAGACTTGCCTATTAAAGTGTAGGCCATTAAGAGCAGAGTATTTTAGGAATTATCTTAGTGAGGGATTTATCAGGTACAAGTATTTAAAAACGTGTTCGACGGATTTGTGTTTTGTTTTTTTTTGGGACGTTATTTAAATGTTTTCGGTTAAAGGTCACCAGCTACGGGGGTCTGTCAAACAGATGAGTCACTGTAGGCCACACACTGAGGATTACTTCACTAGTAGGTACCTATTATTTAGCTGCATATTTTTAAAATCTCCAACGTATATATAAATTCTTCACTGTTTCAAATTTATTTTTAAAATTAAAAATAATTTTGTTTTAAATTTTGATTTTGATTTCATTTAAACGACAAGAATTACGTCACAGGATTTAAATTTCAACATACCACTAGTCATAATCAGAAAAATACTCACTAAGGCTTCGTTCACACGGCATTGTCCTGCACGTTTTTTTCGTATTCGTTTTTTAACGTACAATCATCCGGGTCTTCACACGGTAAATTATCATTCGTGTAAAAGACGAATAGCCGCAGTCTTCACACAGTTGTCACAGCGAGTAGACGTCACTGATGGATCCACGCGTGGTTGTACTTTTATATTGGTATCGTAGGCGCCAACGGTCTCGCCGCCGACAAAACAGAAGGTTTTGGGTACACCCTATTAATCAAGAATCTGTGCGAACGATCACATTTGAAAAATTATTCGAAAATCTTAGAAACGATGAAAAAAAGTTTTTTAATTACTTTCGAATGTCTGTTGAAAGTTTTGAAAAGTTATTAACTCGACTGGAAAATTCAAGCCTACCAAAATCAAATACGAATATGCGGAAATGCATCAGTACTAAAATGAAATTAGCCATCTGTTTAAGGTAAGTACACAAACAAAAATACACAGGTTGTGATTATTTAAGTTTTATTAATGTTAATTAAAAAATATAATAATTTTACCAATTTGACTATGGTATATTCGTATTTCGTATTAAAAGACATTGTAATCAATATCCGTGTAGTTAGAATAGCAGGATTCGACAGAAGATGGACTTTGAAGAGAAGCTGCTGTAGTTAATTCTACAGAGGCTGGACTTTGAAGAGAAGTCGTTGTAGTCATGTTTGTACTAATAGAATTTGTAGCTTCTTGTATATTACTATTTTGGTATTGTTGTGTGAAATATTCTCTGTGAACTGATGACAGATTGAAAGACGACGATTCACGAATTTGGCGACTGTTTTTAATTGTTTTCATCAACTGTAACACACCCATTTGGAATTCAAGGACTTCATCATCGTCATACTTATCTAATGATGGTAATATCCCATTAAAAAATGAAAGATGCCGATTCATTGTTTTAGGTTCGTTATTCGAATAAGAATCCATAAATTTCATCATCTTCGCATCTACAGGACTAATCATATTCTTTAGAGATCTTTTAGGTACACGATTAGGTATTGGGCTCTTTGCCGTCATTGTGTCATGTGTCTCTATAGAGTTTGTTTCCAATGTTTCATTTCCACCCTCAGAATTTTTTTTCTGGTTTTCGGATTCCGTGTTGTTATTTTCGGTAGTAGCATTATTTACTGTCTTTTTAGGTTCTATTACTTTCTGCAGAAAAGATAACTGTTTACTATATACATAAGGCTTTGCTGTTTTGGCGCCACTTCCTGAGCTTTTCTGATCTTTTATCTTTTTATACGATCGATTATAATTATCTCTTATATGAGTCCACCGTTGAATAATCATTTTAGCTGTAAAAGACAAACAAAAACGGTAAACAAAAAAGTAATACGGTACAGACAATAGCACGTCCCTCCTTACGCTTCCATTATAAACTGATCTTGTCAAACCAGTCTGTGTAATGATGCCGCGTGTCAGTTTATATTGGATCTGTATAGAGGGACGTGCTGTTGACTGTACATATACATTTTTTTTCAGGTATTTAGCATCGGGGTGCTCCATGAAAGATTTACACTATTCATACAAAGTTGGAGTATCGACTATAAGTGGTATCATCTGGGATGTTTGCTGGACTCTATGGCATGTCCTTCAGGGAGAATATCTTCAAATGCCTTCTACAGAAAGTGAATGGATAAAAATAGTGGAAGGTTTTGAAAGAAAGACTAATTTCCCTCATTGTTTAGGTGCAATTGACGGAAAACACATAAAAATCTTAAAGCCTCCCCATAGTGGATCCATGTACTTCAATTATAAAGATTATTTTTCAATTGTGCTACTTGCGGTGGTTGATTCGGAATACAGATTTATATATGTAGACATAGGATCATACGGAAAAGATTGTGACTCATCCATTTTGAAAAATTCCGTCTTGTGGAAAAAACTTAATGATGGTTCGTTGAATATACCCAAACCAAAGCCATTATTAGAAGGTGGAGAAAGTACACCTTACGTATTTATTGGTGATGAGGGATTTGCTCTACATAATAATTTACTACGCCCTTTTGGAGGAACACATTTAGATTTACGTAAAAAAATCTTCAATTACCGCCTGAGCAGAGCAAGGAGGTACGTGGAGTGTGCTTTTGGTATCTTAGCGGGAAAATGGAGAATTCTACATAAGGCTATTGATGTTTCACCAAGTTTATTGACAGAAATCATAAAAGCATGCATTGTATTACACAATTATGTTCGTGAAAATGATGGACACAATTTTGAAGATGTGGCAAATCCTTCATTATTTGAAAATATTCAAAGTACGGCAGTTCGAAATGTTCAAGCAAACAGCGTAAGGTCCATTTTTAGTCACTATTTTTTATCAAACGAAGGAGCAGTCCCATGGCAAAACGAATACATTTAGAACTAAGCAGAGCTAGTTGAAATATGTTGTAACTCAATTTTTATTATTAGTAATAAAATATACATACCTAAGGCTTGTCTTGTTTTTTCTTCCTTTGTCTCAAAATTAGGATCAATTATTACCATGATTCCCTTCCAAGCCGCTTGAGTTGTGACGCGATTTTTATAAAGTTCCAAAGTTTTATCCCATAAAACGGGACATTGTTCCACTAAAGAAATTAATAGTTCGTTGTCTATAGAAGATTCCTCAACCATTTTGAATATCAAACCAAATCAAACATAAAATACGTGCCACTCGTCCAAAAGACGCTCAGCTACTAAACAAAACAAACAAACAAACAAACAAAGCATTTATTCATACAAAAAATATACATGACAGGTGAACAAAGAAAAAAAAAAGAATACAGAAGAAGCAATAACAAGAAAAAAGTATGTATCTTAAAATTAAAAACAGAAAGTAGGTAGTATACCACGCATGGGTACGGGACGCTGCCATGCACACAGTTGCTTGAATAGCCCTGAGCTCGTGCTGAGAACGAGTTCTCAGCGCTGGTTTTCAGCACAGGGCTATTGTGACGCACGAACTTATTAGTTTAAAAAATAAATAAATATGGTGCATACATAAACAGTAAAACAAAAGGGATAAATAGATGTAAAAACACTTCTTCGGTTGCTATTCGATAAAAAACGTGTGAACATCGTGCCGTGTGAACGAGACAGAGCTATATTATGTGCCACTGCGAACCGAATACGTCAAAGTTCATTCGATTTGCTTGACAAGTCCGTTGAGTATGCGTTTAAACGTATAAGCGGTACACGTTTTTTTGCAGTACAATCGCCGTGTGAATGGATATATGTACGTTGTATGGTCACTATTTATACGTTAAGACGTATACTGCAAAAAAACGTGCAGGACAATGCCGTGTGAACGAAGCCTAAGGCTTCGTTCACACGGCATTGTCCTGCACGTTTTTTTCGTATTCGTTTTTTTAACGTACAATCATCCGGGTCTTCACACGGTAAATTATCATTCGTGTAAAAGACGAATAGCCGCAGTCTTCACGTGGTCTTCACACAGTTGTCACAGCGAGTAGACGTCACTGATGGATCCACGCGTGGTTGTACTTTTATATTGGTATCGTAGGTAACGGTCTCGCCGCCGACAAAACAGAAGGTTTTGGGTACATCCTATTAATCAAGAATCTGTGCGAACGATCACATTTGAAAAATTATTCGAAAATCTTAGAAACGATGAAAAACAGTTTTTTAATTACTTCCGAATGTCTGTTGAAAGTTTTGAAAAGTTATTAACTCGACTGGAAAATTCAGGCCTACCAAAATCAAATACGATTATGCGGAAATGCATTAGTACTAAAATGAAATTAGCCATAATAATATAAATAATAATACCATAATAATAAACGCTTCTTCGGTTGCTATTCGATAAAAAACGTGTGAACATCGTGCCGTGTGAACGAGACAGAGCTATATTATGTGCCACTGCGAACCGAATACGTCAAAGTTCATTCGATTTGCTTGACAAGTCCGTTGAGTATGCGTTTAAACGTATAAGCGGTACACGTTTTTTTGCAGTACAATCGATGTGTGAATGGATATATGTACGTTGTATGGTCACTATTTATACGTTCAGATGTATACTGCAAAAAAACGTGCAGGACAATGCCGTGTGAACGAAGCCTTAGGGTGCAAATAAGACTAAAAAAAAAAAAAAAAAAAAAAAATACAGTAATACTTCACTGCGCACATCCTCTAAGGCCGTGCCGCCGCCTTATCATATATTACAACAATTATTTTGTAAATACGAGTAAGTATGCAATTTCTCAAAATCGGCCCGCAAATACAGGGAACTGTAACTCGGTGAAGTGGGCAAATAGATTGCAGGAATGCAATTCCCAAGGAGGCTAACAACAAAATAACTTGGAATGTAAAAGTTTGGAGTTGGTAAAGGAGTTATGGAAATAACGTGTTATGTGAAGATTCTGTTTTCGCAAGCTTTCTTGTGTAGCACGAACGAATCTGACGGTGGCTACGTTTTTATTCAGCTGAGTGTTTTCGCAAGCTTTCTTGTGTAGCACGAACGAATCTGACGGTGGCTACGTTTTTATTCAGCTGAGTGTTTGGCTGCTATACCTGTGTATTTGCAATAATTTGCATCTAATGGAGTAGATACATAGATAACTATTTATACCATACACAAATAAAACAAAGAACTTAAACAGGTAGTAATAGGCATCACAATGGGCGGCCTTATCGTTGAGCGATCTCTTCCAGGCAACCGAAGTATCGAGTACGCTATCTATTCACTCTGAACTATGCGCAGGCTCCATCTGCGTAGCTGTAGCTTATGGTAGGAGTATGCTTAGCTATAATTCATCTCTGTTTACTCTTAATGTGTTGTATCCTAATGTACACGATTCACTGCTCGTCAATACCAGTTGACGGCCGAACATTGCAGCATCACCGCGCAATGGTCTCAGTACCACGAAAATCATATTTATTTTTGCTGATTTGTCCTCATCGCAAGGAGTCCTTAATCATTAATCTCAACCACTTTAAGGATCATTAACAATTTTATATATCGACCAGCTAAGGTACTTAGTAGGTACTTTTTTGTAATTTTTAGAGTATTTTCCCGCCCGAACTAGTGCCAGACCCTTTTTAATTTTCCACCTTATCAAAAACTAATCAAACGACGCGGTTCCATATCACCACTTTCCTTTGTACAATGGAATCCAATCCAAACTGTGGTTAGAAATCGGTATAGCACGATTCGCAATGTAAGCAAAAACACAAGTAAGAAACTTGATTAGATTGGTGTTTGTCTGATGCAAATCCAGGGACAGAATCACACTGAACTTCACAAAGAATTTCTCGTAAAGTTTTTATTCGTTGTTATTCAAATAGTTGCACCCTGGGTGTTTTCAGACTTGCCGATATATACATTCGATACGACAATGTTGTCACCGACTTTTATGAACAAAAATATCGGTGACCGCGTCAACACGGCGATATAACTATCACTATTTTCGGTTGCAACCTTCTGGGCAGATACAATTTGAAATAATGTTGACATGAAAGAAGAAGAAGAAGCTATCATTATTGAGATCCCCCGTCCGATATCGTGTAGGTGTCGTATAGTGACAATAGTATTATCAGCAAAATATTGATAAAATAGCGTTGAATGTTTGTGAATACCGGTGTGATATGAAGAGAAAAATACGGTGTGTTTATTTTAAGTAGAAAACGTGGACAATAAATATTTCGTCTTGAATTTCTCCATAAAATACTCGTTGGGCTACGTTTACAGAGAACATAAAAAACAAAAGATATATACATTTTATCGAAGTTTACAAAAATGGACGAGAACTGGGTTATGTACAATTTTGCCCTAGATCCTTTATTTTGTAACGGCAAAAGCTGCACGAGTGTTTTATGCATTATGCAATAACATAAGTGTGCGTAAACGTAAATCAGTCGTCATTTCTTAGTTTATAGAGTTTAACAGAAATTATATTTGATATAGTGACTTTAAAATACCCCCAGACTAAACAAAAATAGGTCAAAAATACCTGTCCACATAAAGACCCGAACTCTTCTGACAGCGAGTTCTTGTTTGCGATCAGACCCGCACTGTGGGTTTCAATTTGTTATATTTGATTTTCGTTTGTATGTTTCAGGAGGCACTGATATTTATTCAGAGGTTCAGAACCAATAAAGGTGAAAGTTGGATATTTTATTGGGTACTGAACCCGTGACTTTGACTTATGGGTACAACAAGGGTAGACATGTCTATGATAGATTTTTTTTCTAGACTTCAATATGACTTCAACGTAAGTCACTTTGATTTGGTACGATGACTAACAATTGAACTTACGTATGAAATCGGAAGATTGTGCTGCCATCTATTGATAATAAATTGAAGTATTCATACCTGAAACAAGAAATACATTTTATTAGAAACTTCGCAAATTTTGACATACGATTAGCAAACGAGTTCCTACTGACTAGTGTACCTAAGTCGGTCACACCTGCACTCATAAACTGCAAATTGGAACACAGCAATGCTAGCACCACTGATTTGGTCCAGAAATAAGTACGGTAGTAGTACTTTCCTAAGCGCTCTGTAAAAAAAGCTCTGATACTAAAAAATACATTTGTGAAATTTTTTTCTTCACTTCATGAATAGTATACACATAACACAAATCAGAGCAGATCTGATGATGTAGGTGTATGTTCAGAATATTAAGCTAAATAATAAAAAAATCTTTATAGGTTACTACTGCATAAAAATATAAAATCACATTGTGTAAAACTTTATGTCATGCAAGGTCTAGTCGAGGCTCCCGAGGGTCTTAAACCAAGATATAAAACATCTACGGAGACTGTGCTTATGTTCAGCTTTCAGCATTTTTACTGACAACACAATACTTTCACGATTTTTTAAGAAGCATCGCCAAATTTAATTCTAGACGCTTTCAAACAAGTTGATGACGAAAGTAAAAAAAATACACAAATGTGTGTTTAAGCAAATTGTAAATAGGACCTGAGGACCTATATAATGAGGACCTAGAGTGATCTAGGAATCAGCGTTGGCAGCGACATTCATCATCTTCCTACCATGTACGCTGTGTGGGGTCGGTACAACACGTCTTCATCCACTCTCTTAATCCGACGTCATCTCGATGCTCACTCCTTTTTTACTCATATCATCATTCACACAGTCTATACTTCTATATCTTTTCTTTCCATAGCAGCGACATATAATTATAAAATTGAAACTAAACATATGATTTATGTTGATTTATGTACTCCGTGGCATTTTTGTGGACTGACGTGACTGAGCTGTTAAAAATGACGTCAATGCCGCGGTTTAGCACGTGGCCTGATTTGAGCATTGGTCTACCTGATTTGTCGTTAATTCTATCAAACGGTATGAAAATCGATCATTCAAAATATCAATAAAAGATGAAGAAGAAAACTGAACTGCAATTTGATCAAATAACAGTTCAAAAACATTTCAGTCGTCAGGATACCCCCCTTGTAACGGTTGTGGTTGGTCTAAAAGTCTAAAATACTAGTAGAAAATGATGTACGGCAAACTACTGATGTTATTATGATGAGTAATGTTTAGACAAACATTAAAACTAGTGATTGTGTGTAAAGTCCACATAAACAAAGATTGCGTAACCTCATCATTTTAATAGCACACATTAGGACAGCAAAGGGAGGTGGAGTTAATTTACATCCACATCTTACTACCCTTTTGTGTATAATCTTCGTGTGGGCCGCTATAAAGGGTTCGGGTTCTATACATCTGTGAGCACGCTTCAGCATGTTAGTATTAAGGCGACGGGTAGGGTGAAATTTTTCATAATAAATAAAAATGTCAATAACTTCCAACTTTATTATTTATTTATTATATCTACACACACGTTAAACTTGTAACACGGCATAGTTTTTGCCGCAGTGGTTAAACTCTAGATAGTCAGCGTGGCAACGTCGCATTTTCAACTTCAGTAAGAATGCTGAAAACGACGCAATACACATAGTGAGCCGCGCACAGTTCGGATTGTCAAACTCTTAAGCAGCGCCTTATGAATATTTGCGAGCACACAGCAATGGAACACTTATAGTTCCTAAGGCGCTACTCTTCTTCTTCTTTAAACACCTTAATGTAGAATTTTTTTAACTTGCATGTATAGATATCAACCATAAGAATAGCTGTGCTGAGTTTGGTACCAAACAAATCTGCCAAACCCATAAAAAATGGGATCAAAAACCACACTTTTGCAAAAGGTGTTGGTACTAAACTTACAGTTTAAAGTAAACTATAACCAAGAGCACACATTTTGTTCCCTACCTGACTAGTTCAATATATGTGTTATAGGAAATAATAAGTTTCACAACTCCACATGCTATGACTTCTTCAGAAAACATTCCCAAAAACACGCATTTGGCTATACCCGTCACCTGTTTTTTGCGCTCCACAACAGCCACTGAAAGTCATCCAGCCACACTTAAAGTCACGCTCTGGTAAAAAGAACAACCAGCCCCATCTGATTTCATCATGAAAGAACCACCTGCCTCCAGGGCGTGACCTTACATGGCCAGTGTGGAAGTCAATTAACCGACTGCGGACCCAGGTTGGTCGTAGCAGAGCTTTTTTTTCTAGCTACTATAGAAAATTAAATGGTAACTGATGAGTGTTTTATAACCAATCTTACCCTGTCTTGAACATACAAATATCTCATTTTAAACCTACCCTTATTTATAGAGGCTTTAAACTTGTGAGGAATTTAGCAGAGCGTTGCTCTTCCGAGATTAGCCGACACTTATTAGCTTAAACTTTACTGCGAGATAAACTTTTTCAATGGGATTACTTTGAACATAAGGCATAATTTGAACATAACAAGTGTGATTTGTTCGAGATTCATCGCATTATTTTAAGTCGACGAATAGTTTGGTATAATTCATGACGAGATGTGTTTATAATTTTGGGAACTTGTTGAATAGAGAAGATCTATTCCCTCATTCTTTGTATAATGGACTCAAATGGATTCAGATGGAGGGAACCAAAATTGTATTTTTTTGTTTCTTTTTTATTTATATTCTCAAATTTTACAAAAATTATTACAAAACATACTTACTATAATTAGGTAGATAAGGGTCGAGGTAGGTACAAATTGGACACCTTTAAGTTTGAAACCTACAAGATTAAGTATATGTTGTCTAAGTGGTCCGCCGCTTAACACACGACCAGGTATGTGGATCCAGTTATCGTATGTAAAATATGAAAACGGAAATAGAAATAGTTAGATGTATTAACATACTCTTTATTTCAACAAATAACGAACAGCTTTGTATGGAAAATAGGTACTGATCTGAAATATCTCAATAAAATTCACGCGAGCGAAGTTGCTGGCGGAAATTAGTGCCACAAAATCATCTCGATGTGACCCTCGTTTGAGCTCGCTGTGATTTAAAATGTTGGCAGTAAAGAAGGAAAAGTGTCTCGGAACTTAAATATGAAGCATTCGTAATAACAGGGTTATCCTCGGGGTAGCAAATTGCTCTAATTCAAAAACGCGGTTTCACCCGCATTTACATTCTAGGTCGTCTTGGTGTAAATCATTTGTAGGTAATTTCATTACGTTTAGAATGCCGCAGTGGAGGTAAGGGTCTTCAGAATTCATTCATATGTAGTTCTGTCCCGTTTTGTCTGCGGTTGTTAGAGCGAGAGGTAAGTTGTTTTTAAAAGTTCCTAGCGTGCAGTTTTCTTTTTATGAATGATTGTACAAATTTAATTGAGAATGAGCTGATTTTTCCGTTGCGCTGATGTAGGTTTTCCTCACTACAGGAGTATTTTTATCAAAGGATCATTATTTTAAACGGCTTTTTTTAAAGTTATGTTTTGTTTTGGTAAGTATTTATGATTTTACTTATTATTTTGACATTGATGGAGTAAAAAAAGTGGCAGTGCATATATTTATTAAATTTTACTGCATAAATTATAATGTTTCTAAGTTCGTTTGATTTCTAAAGTAAATTTAAGATGTTATGAAACAACTTAGAAATGTTGAGTCGATATTCTGTTATTTTACTGCTAAATCTGGATTATCATATTATGAATATTTTGTAGACTCAGCGCCAAAAGTAACAGGAAAGTTTGAATATTCCGAGAATCCTAAGACAATGGACTAGGTACTTATTTTACGATTGACTACTATGCGATATCTTTTGTTTTAGATTTGTTAAATTTAAATTATATAAATGATTATGATCAATAAAATATTTAAATAGACATGGACGTTTGACGTGTATATCACATTAACGTTTGTTCTGGGTAGGGATAGAACCTGCGATTTGCAGCATAGAAGGCAGATCTTCTACCAACTGAGCTGTGACGACATCTCTATAACTTATACCCTCTATATTAGCCATGTCATGGTAGCTTCTTGTAACATTCTCTTGAAAAAAACAATTGAATAAATAGATTCCCTTCCAATGTACAACAGTTATTTTACCGTTAATTTGTTCGTTCTTTATCGTAGCAATAACGTCGATTAGTAGTAGTATTATTAGTATTAAAGGGTCTGGAGAGTTACAATTTAAAAAAAAAATATATATAAATATTTTTTATGTTAATATGCAGTTAGTTAACATTATTTATAGACATTTTAAATGTATGCAAGTAAAAACCGGAAATGCCCTAACAACCAGCACTAGCGGTAGCGGTGGGTTCGACCTAGATTTGGTTGTTTATTATCTTCAGTTTGTAAGACCGTATAATATGCTAATAAAACTTTTTAACGAAAAAATTAAACCGCCGAAAAAACTGAGAAGCAAAAAATAACATGTCTTTATTCTATCCTAATTACTAAGTTCTTAAACTAATATAGACATGTTTTATTTTATACGCGTGTCACCTCTTTCACTTTAAAATCATTGAATCGTTCTTGCAGGATATTTAGGGTTGCCACATAGTTTACATAATCCAATTTGCAAATGTTTTGCATTAATTTTGCAGCCAGCAATTTCACGGGTATTTAACTGGGCGTAATCACATCACAAGCAGGGTAAAGTTTCTTTGTTATATTTAACGAATTTCGTTTCAGATCAAGTGACACTGACAGCTGACAGATAACTCACTGACAGTTCTTTGTTTTACCATAAATTTTGTATGATAACCTGTTTTCTGTGGAAAAGTAGCAAGTAGTTGTAAATATTCAAATCCGAAGCTCCAGTAAATGAAAGTCGATAGACTGAAGAGTTGAGGGGTTGTTGTCAGGCACAAAGAGATGCTTAATTGTTACTTACGTAAAGGAAATTCGACCAAGTTTTTGCTTTATGACGATATTTATAAGAACTTTGATGTTGGACGAAAGAGATTATACCTAATCGTGATGAATTAGAAAGAGATGGTTAATTTCCATAAAACTGTAAATTTGAAATGTGACAGCCCTAGAGGCATATAACATACTATTATGGATCAAAGTAGAAATAGGTTTTTAATTAAGAAATAGCAATTACTACACTAAACAAACAAACTCTTATCAAGTTAATTAGAACGAAGTAATCAAAATTGAGCAACAATTAAGTAATTATGTGAACGTCCGCTCCGTCCGAGAGCCAGCCGCAGAGTGAGGAGCGCGCGCGCTTGCACAGCTACGTCATTCCCCACCATGGTGGCGCTGACGTCAGCTTGACGCACGCCTAGGCCCCGCCTTCTCGTAAGATATCCGTAACACGGCCTCTCCTGACCGCGAGGCGCTCTCGACCGCTCTATTCACGATTCGCACCTCACGAGCTATGAGGAGTCATCAACTTCTGTAAAAGAGAATCTCGTAAGCAACTGACCTTGAAAAACAGTAATGAAGAGCTAGGTCTATTTTCCAAACGATCGTAAGCGTGCACTCAAACAATCGCAAGCAAAACAGATTTCACTCTGAATTGATAATTTCAAACACTACGGTGCAACAACAACAAACTCCGGATCTTTGTCGTTATGCCGCATAACAAAAGCATTATGTATGCAACTGCAATCGTTATGCCCCGCGATAGAGGCACAAAGTTCGCTTATCGCGTCTCCTAGACCATAGCCTATGCCCGCAGTTCGCCTGCTATGGCCTCCCTACTCGCATAACAATCGCATCCTCACAGATGCAATCACTATGCCCCGCGGTACGAAGCACCCAGTTCGCTTACCGCGCTGAAGAGATACGTGATCATAGCCTAGGCCCCAAGTTCGCATGCTATGATCACCATGACATACTACATCATCATGTAAAATACATCACCGGGCAACAAGCCCCACTTGCAAGTACACGGCCAAAAATTTGTGATCGAAATCGAACCACCTCCGTCAAAGACGGCGACACACGCATCTAGCGTACACTCGTAATGCCAACTTGCATACAGCGTACACGCGTAATGCCAACTTGCATCCAGCGCAAACACGCAATGCCAACACGTGCCCAGCGTACACTCGCCATGATCAACACACGTTCAGTGTACACTCGCCGTGACCAACACGCTTCCAGCGTACACTCGCCATGATCAACACGCGTCCAGTGTACACTCGCCATGCCAGCGAACCATATGTTCAGCTGTCGCCTGGCTTCGCCCGTCATATGAACCTGCAAAAAGTTACAGTTCATATCTTTAATGAGGTAAGACGACATAGTACAGACCTCTCATCCAGTTTACCAGAGCTCTGCGAGCTCACAAAACACAAAGGGCTCGTTAAAAACATCAAAGACAAAGTTACCGACTGCACACGCACACGGTTTTTTGCATTTTCAATCACAGCGACCTCATCGCAGTTGATTGACCATAATAGCACACAAGCTATTTCACAACAGAGAGAAGTCATAGCATGACCTTACAACAGGAGCAACCTTAAACTCCAATTAAACGTAAAATAAAACGTTCATTAACGTAAACACACATTTCTGAGGTGTAAAAACAACAAATAGATCAAACAAGATCGATTTACTTTAAACCACTTGACACTACCAGTGTACCAAAAACCTCTACATGTAGGTACATTGACAAAAGGAACATCGAAGTTAGTCCACAACTGAACCCAATATGAAGGGACTCAACCCAGTACATTAAAATCGTTTTAAAGCTGCACGATATAACATGATGTACTTACATTCAAACACTTGACCCACAGTACAAGTGAATGACCAGTCTCCGCACTAAGCAACCATTGCTCAGTCACAAAACCTAAAATGATCCAATCCTTCACATCTTACATCTTTTCTGAAAACCTGTACCAAACTGTAAAAATCTTATCATACCTGATCACTAGTAACAGAGGGTCAAAACAACAAGCACTGGCTCGTAAATATTTGACTACATTCAAACTTTGCGTTCATTGAAATAAAAACTGAATAACTAAAGTACCTCATGTACTTTTCAACGAAAGTATTCGACAAAACCAACTGTCGAATCTATTTACAATTGTTAACACAAAAAAAGTCAGTAAAAACCTTAACACAACTCTCGCTCGGTCTAACCTGCAAAATCTTATCAACATTTCGAATACTCTACATCTGTAGCTACTCAAATACATTTCTTTACCAAGAAACAATCGTCAAAGCCAACAACATTTGACACGAAAGAACTCGCTTTCACTTTTCAAAACTGGAATGGCAAAATTTTACTCAAGCTCACCTATTAGTTTTAGGTACAACACTACAACTGTAAAACACTAGCAGATAGGAGTGTCTCACTGCAGCAAATGACTGCTTCACTACAAACACTACACACTACTAAACAACGTTGAAGTTTAAAACAAAACTTTAGTAAACCGTAAAAACTATCTTTGTATTCCGAAACATCGTGATGTCACTATTTCTTACAAAATCTTACGTAAAACAATCTTGAATTTGTTTTCAAGTTTTAAGTGAAACCATTTTTATCTTAAAAACAAACAACAGTAGGTTGAAGGTACACTTGACGATTGACTGAAGTGATTTGAGAATTATTCCAATAAGACACATGGCACGATGGCGTACAATTGTCATAGAACTCCTATGTATGACCGATACATAAAATCAAATTACTAACAGCGAGTAATTCATAAAACCATTCTTTCTCCTTTCAACTTATAAAACTCGAAACTCATGTAGTAGGAAATTAAATTAACGCTTTCGTCTCTCATATCTCATGATAAAAACATTATTCGACCAGCTTACTATGCGACCTAAACACGTAGGTACACTTACACATTCGAAGTAAACAATTTCCACGATTGCCTATCCAAACCAAAACAAAAATATTTGGTTTCAACGTCAATTAGTTGTGAAGTTACTTTTATCTGCAACCTGGTATTGTTAACCCAAGTAAAACGTCACACACGTTTACTACTGCTTTGTCTAAATAAAAAGCTAACGCAAACAGAATAACAATAGACCAAAGCTACTTCAGACTCTTCACACACG
This sequence comes from Ecliptopera silaceata, assembly GCA_932527185.1. Lineage (NCBI taxonomy): Eukaryota > Metazoa > Arthropoda > Insecta > Lepidoptera > Geometridae > Ecliptopera > Ecliptopera silaceata. The sequence goes on from OW052210.1 coordinate 3,927,015, forward strand.
ACCTCACAGACTCGTACGTAACCAACACTGGCTAACATGAAATATTTTTTTACGAACGTACTTAGTTGTATTGCTTCCATTGTATAAACATCAAAGATAAGAAAACCAGGTATTAAAGCACTGTGAATATGTTCAACCAGACTACTAGGAAGCCTACGCATCGTTCATCATTTCATAATAGATTACGACCTCACTACATTCCATGGACGAATAATCAAACTTCAGACTTTACGCAAATTTACAATTTTCTCCGTCTCGCACCACCCTTTTTTCAAACTATTTTGTGTAACTTCAACTGTACACAAACAAATGTACAACTCGTCAACACAATATGAATTTCAGCAAAGTACCAACAAAAACTAAAACGAAAATTAAAAGTCTCGATTTCTAAGTTGTATGATTGGATTCACACCGTCATCTAGAAGCCATTTACTGCTCACTCTTTGCATTAATAAACACACAACTGTATGTATGTACCAGCTAGTCTACCTATGTATCCGGATCTAAAAACAAAAGGATATCCGGATTAAACAAACTGACAATTATTCGGGTACGTCGAATATCCGGATTGCAAACGACATATACACTTAAATACTTTTAGACGGACGACAAATATTTCAACACCTTCGAAAACTGTAACTAACGGTCTCACTTGATGTTTTAGTTACCTAGGTATCAACCTCGTAAAACTTGATGGGAACATTTCTTGCCAACAAAATGTTTACTAGATACAGAATAACTAATCTGTCTATCTACCAGATGGATAAGGAGTATGCTCTGAACAGATAAAACGATTATTTCGCCATCAAATCTATTTACGACATTTATCTACATAAAGAATATTGCACGTTTCACCATTTTAAAATACCCTCAACAAAAAGAATGAGAGATTCGACGCAATCTTATCGCTGCAACAACCTTATCTCTTAACGAAAATGACGTCACTTGTTTTCGACAGAGAGGTGTTCTTTCGATGTTATCGCACGCAGAACTAACGACACTTAAATCTGACTAATTGCATAATTTGCTAGAAATGAACAAAAGAACTACACTTAATTAGCCTTTAGCAAAACTTTATCACACTTAACGGATAACGGGTAGTTTTCAATTGGACAAAATAATCTAAAAAGATCTCATAGAAACGATTATCGTTTATTTACAAAAAACTCAACAAATCTATTGGGCTGCAAATGACAGCGGCAAATACCACAGAAGGGGCAAAGGGACTAATGAGTTACTTTTATCACACGCTGAACTACACCGATAGTTTACTAAACTCAACAAAGGCGCAAAATAAAACACCTAGCACAATCTACATATGCGGCGTGGCTGACAACACATATTTTACTGAAAGATTGCGAAATCCATTATGTTACTACTGTGTAACACGTGCTTAACTCATTTTGAACAAGTGTGGGTCGTTGACTCGTAAAGTCAACTACAAGCATCGCCCTTCAAGAATCGAACTGTCCAGGACCAGCATTAGCTTATCTTAGACCAGCATTTGCTTTAACGCGTTCCGTTTTACCTACTACCCACACTAAAAAATCGATATCTTTCAAACTAAATCGATAAACAAAATCAAAGTAAATGGTTGGATCTAACTCTGCACAACACACTCATCACTACAATCAAAAATCCAGTGATCTTTGTCACTCTCATGGCGGACATGACAGTAAAGAAAGTGGTAACGATAAAGGGACAGACAGTCTATCTATCAATCGCGTTCAATCTACCTAGAATTGCATCTAATACCGAACTAGTAGAACTAAAACGATATCTAGGCAAGCCTTTGCAATGCCTCTTACAAAATCTACTACGGGATCGACTTTTCTCCTTTGTAGAAGATCACCCTGACTTTATGAAACAAAGAGGGTACTTACAAATTTTTCACACGAACTAAAAAATGAGCAATTATTATTGCGCACGACACCAAATGCTTGAAAAGCGAAATCACAGCGAAACAACTTCACATAATTCAACACAAATCTACTAAAGACTTTTTATCGGATGCCGTCAGCGTTGAGGCGACGCAGTGATCCCAATTACTGATATTATGGATCAAAGTAGAAATAGGTTTTTAATTAAGAAATAGCAATTACTACACTAAACAAACAAACTCTTATCAAGTTAATTAGAACGAAGTAATCAAAATTGAGCAACAATTAAGTAATTATGTGAACGTCCGCTCCGTCCGAGAGCCAGCCGCAGAGTGAGGAGCGCGCGCGCTTGCACAGCTACGTCATTCCCCACCATGGTGGCGCTGACGTCAGCTTGACGCACGCCTAGGCCCCGCCTTCTCGTAAGATATCCGTAACAATACATTGTGGCCTAGAGCAAAGGAAATTCGATTAGCTAGGTAATTTAACACCAAGGAAAACAGTTCGCTCTCAGGAATTTCCCTTTTAATCTAGACTAGAACACGGTAAAAATACACGTTGAATTCGCTAAATAAAAGCTAAAGTTCGCAAAGGTAAAGGATATGACATCAAAAAGTTGGAATTTGATACGAACCAGTAATTCATATTAGAATTTCATGACGCCCGGAACAATCTATATGCAAAATAGGTGTAAGCAAACAACGACCATACATTCCGACACTTAAACGGTTCCGCGAAATGTTTGCCGTTTTATAAAAGCGTTTATTCAGTTTATTAGTAAAATACAGTAGGTATGTGTTGGGTGAGTAATTTACACTGTTTGATAAATACGGCCAACATCACTCATTCATGGAACAACTCCTCCGTTGATGCCAATTTTGAGCATTTTATTTTTGTCCAGAACTCAGTCTTGTTTCACGCAAAACAGAATACGTAAGCGAATATTAAAAGTTTTAGAAGTACGTAATAATTAATTAAGTTTCTTATTACAACAAACAACTTCGCTGAAATTTCAAGCAAAACAGCGTTATACCTAAATCAAAATTAACATTTTTGCTCATCGAAAATAGAGGTCTTTGTGAGGGAACCAATTATTTTTTTGCATGGCCGATTTTTCATTACAGTCTAATTAATGTGAACTGTTTTTATTTCTTTAAGATCTCTGATGAACTTTAAACCATCTTTTTGTAATTCCCGAAGCGGAATGAAGCTTGATTAACGAGCCAAATGTCACTTTGTCGGCCACTTGTTGCAATAAATTAGGGAACACAAAAGGCCGTCAAAAATCGAATCCAGTAGGGAGCTACAACACAATAATGGTTCGTTAAATCACAAACAGCGAGGGACGATTGGGTAACTGACATATTTTAGTTGGCATCCCGCAGATTCACCCTGAATTTTGATCGCCCCTAATTTGGCAACCCTAGTTTTTAGACAAATGAACTACCGAACCCCTAAAAAATGCAAAACACTCGTGAATACGAGAATGATTTTGAATGTGCATAAATTTGAAACAGGTGTACGGAGGGCTAAGTTAACCGGTTTAGGAGATACGATAAAACATAATGGGTCGAATAAGTACGTCATGAATCGATATTTTTATTACTGCTATAACAAAAAATAGTATTTTTTGCATTATGGGATACATCATATTTTGTTGTAGCTATAAAATACGAAAGGTTGACGTAAGTATCGTGAATTCATGATCCCGGTTACCTGAAGCTTTCGTATATTTCTGGAATGAGGAAAGTCACTATTAAAAAGTAGCAATTTAGATAATACCTACTTATCAGGGAGAGTACCTTATCATTTACCAAAAAAAGTGAAAACATTTTTTAGGCTACCTCAATTCTTTGTACCGAAATAAGATTGTTAAATAAGTAATTCATGATTTCATATTTGCACAGATTACAATATTAATATGGTAGTCGCAAATTCTCTACATTTCTTTCTAGCTCATTTTTATATCTTGCTACAATTTAAATTTTAGTTACCTTAGGGGGTTTGCACACTAACCGATGACGACACGACACCGACAGTTGAAAGTTGCTTCAAGTAAGCTAACGTTACGATACATTTATGTGCGAAAAGAAAACGAAGTAATGCTACTAATTTATAAACATCTCTCATAGAAGGAGCTGCGGACTATTTTTCGCGACCCTTTCTAGGGCATTTCTCGGATTAAAACCAGCACTAATTTAGTGGGAACTTGAAGGGGGGAGTTATAAGGATACACTTGAATAAACCTAACAGTCGCATATTATATACGAGTCACATTGCGTTTTAGGGGTGCAGCGTTTGGAAGTGAAACTGTTTCCGACGCGCAATGTAAATCTATGTTGGTTTAACGATGACTTTTAGGTTTATTCGTGCTGACTAGAATAGCTGGTATAGAGTTCGATGGAGTTGTTTTTACAAGTGTTTTTAATTCAACGGAACGTACTATTCATATGAGTGAGGTTTTGGTTTTTAGTAATGCGCATTTTAAACCAGTTTTGCATTTTCTACTTTAAGAAGCTGTTATGAAATTAGAACCTGAATGAAAATAAGGTATTTTCAATAATAGATTAAAATTAATTGAATATCAACTCGCTATTGTTATTTTTCATTCAGGTTTTTATATGAACGGAGCGTTTTTATCAATGGAAACCAATAAACATTCGAATCGAAATAACAATCGTTCCAACCGCATTCAAATCGACATTTTCAAGAAACTTATGGGAAACAAATAAAAACACCCGACCCTAAACATAAACACCTAGCGTCCGCGTTTGCAAAAACTCTTCTAACGTATGAGCCAACTACTAAGTGTGAAAAGGTACGGTGTGGTGTGGGCTAACCACCGCAACGGAAGGACATAGCCTGAGCTCGGCTTCTCTATCAAACAGGACTTGGTATATGACGGTCGTAGTTTTAATTAATTTATTTAAGGACCTTTTTATTTCGACTGTTTTTATGCACCGATTTCGATAATTATTTCTTATGTGACAGAAGTTTTTGAGTTATCCTTAGTATTTAGTACTTTTCTAAGACGAAGTGGACTTTCTATACGCTTAAAAATATTACTCATACACTACTTTTTTTATATATCCTTGTAACAAAATACACATTACGGTAGTTCTTCAACTTATCAGGGATCGAACCTTACAGCACAGAAAAAAAAATACCTTTTTAAGTGACGGGGTAGTATGTCGCCAACAGCATTCAAAGAATGGGGATTTTCAGTAAGCAGCAGCTAATTCACCTTTCACAAGAGGAGATAAGGCGTATAGCTCGTGAGAATCTGGAGACTAGCCAAGACATCCGAAAGCCTTCGTATCTATCTTGTCGTAATATGCCGGCCGTGGTTACCTTTAAAATTGCTGAATAATCCAACATTAGAGGCTCGAGCACGATTAAATATGACAATCGTAAAGGTAACGGTGGTTTATTCGAGTGACACTACACGTTGACGCGTACACTGCGGAACGTTGCAGCGTCATCGCGCAGTGTGTGTCAATGTGCTACCGTTACGATACGTTTAAGTCGCGAGCATGGGAATAGTTAAAATCACTCATACAATTAGCAGGTCGCTACTAGCGTCAAGCATCAAGCTGTCCCTATTTTATAAGAACCAACCATTAGTTTTAGGCAATAAATGATTTTTCTTTCTTTCTTTCTTCTTTCTTTCACATAGTAGTGGACTGATATAGATGATGATGATGATGACTGCATCTTTCATCTGTCGACTGTGCAACGTTTTGCGACTAACGTTTTGACAACAGCGGTGGTCTTTTTACGTCTGTTATTTGGGAGACTCTGGATACACATTTGGCGAATGAGCCTCTATTCAATCGAAATATTCTAGAGTTTCACTACGTGATAATATCAGCATATTGGATGTTCTTTTAAAAAGACGCAAAACAGTAAACCGTTGAAATGGCAGTATCAAGGAGTCTTTCCTAAAGAAGTTAGTCCGAGGAAGTACAACTAGGTAAGTACTGAGATTATTTGTGCCTTGAAGATGTTAATGAGATTCTTCCATTGCTGTGTTTTGTGTTTTTTTGTAATAATAAATTAACATTGATGGACAATTCACAGATCACACTCTAGTCCCAAACGATCGTATGTACTATGGGAAATAGATTGCTGCTAGAATACTTATATATTTTTTGTAAATACATACTAATACAAGTCAAATATTTATGTTCATCGCACAAACATTTGCTGGATGGGACTTGAATCCACGACCCACAGCATGGAAGGCAGAGCTACTATCAACCGAGCTGTGACGCCTGTGTTTATATAATTATAATATTCTTAAAATAGCAGTTGAAATGACACAAACCTTTCCTAATAATAAAACTTGGAAACAATATGGCTGCGATATTTGACGAGCAGTTAATACCTAAAGATTATTTTCTTTCCAATATTTCGCAAATAAATTGTTTGTTTTTCATGAGGATTGAGGAACCTTCACGATATTTTTAGATTTGTTTTCCTAATTTGTAAGAAAAAATCCCGTTTTCTTTATTAATGTTTGTTTTGTATTTGGATACGAGATACCTAAGTAAGTCGTCTTATTGTATATCAATACTTATCTAAAATCCATGTTTTGTTTGTTTATTTAATTAAATGTTTATTTAATGATAACCTAAATAAATATTTCATTTCTACTTATTATTTCATAGTTTTCATTTATTTGTTTAGCTTATATAATGTTGCTTTACAATACCTCTCGCATAAATTAAGACCTTGAATTGTATAAAATACTAAATGGCATTGTATTTGAGCACCAGTCGAGAATGGTAACCTTTCGTCTCTACATACAAGCCTCAGCTTAGTTAGAGCGAATTGCTTCAATTTTAGACTCAGGTCCACAATAAATCCACATAAATTTTGTACATTTAAGATGATACTTACATGTTTTTGTAAGACCTTATTTACTGAATAAAGTTATTATTATTATTATATAAAAGAGAAAAAACCAAAAACACAAAAATGTTGAAGTAAGGTCAATGTGGGTAAGTCCGTCTAGGCCCTAAGTCCGTCTAGTGGCAATAACTTCCGTTTTTGAATAGCTAGAGCCATATAACTCGGTTGGTAAAACAGTATCATTGAGTTTGTTCGAACTAGGGATAATAGATGTCGCTAACATCTTAATGTTGGAAAAAATTTGACAACCAATTTTTTCCGCGAATTTAACTTGAAGTTGAAGTTTGACGTCTTGTCGAAAAACGAAAAAAAAGATGTGAAATCTAAGGAGTTTTCTGAGTATCTGTGATAACGTAGGCCATTTACAGATTCGGGAATGTATATCTGGTGTCCGATTCAAAAATAACGCATTAGTTTCGTAATTGTAACAAATAGAAAAAATCCAAGCTTCGAATGTTATAGTTGGGAAGTCCGTCTACTATACATAAGGCAAGTCCGTCATATGCCGGTCTTGCCTTAATTCCAGATGTTGTCAACCTTTTTAGTAGTTCAAATTTTATAATTATTTTATACTGTTTATTCAACTTGTAAGTATTATTTGCCTGTCTACGAAAGTGAACTCTTTTCAGCTTGCCTCTGTAAATCTAATCTATTTAAGTTTATTTTTCTGTATTTACTTTGTGTATAATAAATAATTGAGTGAAAGATGCACTGGTATGTTTGCAAGAGGACTAGCATCACCATCACAAGTATTCTTTAAAAGTTTGTGAATACATATTTTGAAAGCATGGAACTATCCAACCTTTTTTTTAGTTTCTGATTATACCTGACTCATGTAGCATGGCACATCATGTCGGACTTTGTGAACATTTATCGTTTTAACAAAGATCTGATTTAGAAAATTATCCCATACTCATTTATTTCGTACTGGCAGAAAGTGTTATAAATGTAGCTACAGATCCGGCAATAGTTTGCCACACCATTTTTAAATTCATAAATTACATTATTAACGATTACTTGTTAACAAATAAAGATTCTTGTGTATTATAATATTCTATTTATTATTTGTATGTTATTGACAAAAAAATCGTAAGTGGGTACTTTGTAAAAATGTTTACAACCACTGAAAGTACATCATCAGCAGAGATATGCCGGACTTGCCCTTGATTTTAATAATTTTATTTTTCTTTAAAAGTATACCTTATAGTCACACGTTTAAAACACATATTTCAACGGCAGCTTTTCATCATTTATCGATAAGGTTTTCATACATATTGGCTCACTAGTTACGATTTTATTGCTACTAGACGGACTTGCCTCAAACTGGTTGGGAAGTCCGTCTAATTGCCTACTTTACAAAAAAATGCTATAAATCTGAAGACAATTACAATTAACCCTACTTTTAGATAGATATAGAAAGATAAATGTAATACCAATATTTTCCGACTACTTAAAGTAACTAATAAATTTTATTTCGATTTTTAAAGTTAAATTGAAATTCAATTTAAGAAAACTATGCCGGACTTGCCCACACTGACCTTATATGAAACTTTAAACAAAAACTACAGATTACTTTATTTATATTTTCGTTAATTACTTGTATATTTTTATTTAAAATTGGGATTCTATCAATACGATTCAATATCAACAAGAAGCATGTTTAATTTAAATACACATATGATTGGAATGTGTTCAACAAACATAAATAAACATAGTATTTAGTTCAAAGGTGAATTGAACGTTTGTATCAAATGATTAATGCATGTAATTAATTAGCATGTGATGATAACTGTCAGTGAAAACATTGGTCATTTCATATTCGGGTTTTAGTGTTAAATATAAACAGCAATTATAGCGATATAGGTTGACGATTTTTACGATGAACCATGCATGATTCATTAACAATACGGCCGGTTTCTGAAACGTTGATCAACCAAAAAATCAAATTACAATGTGTCAAAACTCGGATCAATCGTGATTTGAGTTGCTCAAACGCTTGTCATCTGATGATATGTTTTAAGGTTGAACAACGTTTCAGAAACCAGTTAATAAATTAGACTTCATATTATCGAAGTGAAGGTTCTTACTCCAACAACGGCTATCGATTTTGATCAATAACGGGGAAAACATCTTACTCTAAAAATACGTATAAAAGTATCCATCCCCTGACAGTTCCAAATGAATTCGTGTAAGCTTCTTTACACTTAAGTCATTTGAATGTATTTATAGCTTTAATAAACGTTTATAAATAAATATATAAAAGCAGGTGTCAATGCCCATTATTGAGGAAGTCGAAGAAATAAGCCCAAAGCTCGTGCGCGGCAACCGTGACGATGGTTTCCTGTGGTCAACACAACTACACGTTCTACATCGAAGGGAGTAGGGACAATGGGTTACCCTTGTACCCTTTAAGGGGACTTTAAAAGCTTTGTCTTATTTATATATAGGGTTTAGTAATTACTTATTTAGCAGTGATTTGGTTAGAATAAATTGGCCATGTTTTTGTCTTTATAATATTATTGATCACGATTGCTACAATTTATTCGTACTACTACCGATTCTCCGCAAACCTTGAAATTATTGAGTTTCAAAGACTTTTACTTTTTATTTCTTCACAATATCGCGTGACAAACATTCGCTTGGCAAATATTAAGGCAACGCTATTTTATGATGTTATATCTATACCTACAACTAAGATTTACTGATAGTCTTCATAAACCGGGTGTTCTGGGTATTTTAAAAAATAGCTATCTATGTAATGTTTTGTATTAAGTATGTCGGCCTTCTAGTCCATAACACAAGCTCTGCTTAGCTTGGGGCTAAATGATGTTGTGTGGATTGTCCAGAATTATTATTTATTAATCTGAGTTGCATAAAGCAAATGTTCCTCGCTGTGTTCCTTCATCTGTCCGTCAGAATCAGACATGTCTGCGAACTGAACTAGAATACTGCCAGTAATATTTACGCCACTTTACACTACGAGTTCCTACTTCAGTCGCCATGCAGTTACTCGGATTTCATGGGTGGATCCCTAATCTTTTCAAGCAATAAATATAGCCTATGTTATTCAGGGTGAATGTATGTCTAATAGTGCAAAAATACATCATTCCTCTTTGTAATATGTATTACTGTAAAAGTGTCCCATAGCACAAGTTTTCTTAGTTTGGGACTAGAGTGTGGTGTCCGTGAATGTTTAATTATATTTATAGTTGTGTACCGGTTTAAAGGACATGGCTACCGGTGCGATCACAAACACGTGAAACTTTCTTTACACCTGGTCTTTAAATAGGAGAGGAAATTAAGAGGTATATAGTCTTTCTGATTGGACAGTTCTACTCGATTCTACGGGATATAAGTCTAACATAGATCCTAATATCTGTCAAAATCTGTATCTAATTCGTAAACGGATTGTTCGAAATACGTGTACGAAAATATCTTGAACGTAAATATCACGTACAAACCAGTTAGTATTCCAGAGGCGGCAATAGGCGAATAAATCTGGCAACCAGTTACACAACTAGATATTGCAAAAAATGGGTAAGCGCCAAATGTAACGTATCTCTTCAGATAATTCTTTGATAATGAGTGCTTGGAAATCTGGGTAGGACGTCCTTTATTGGGCAACTTTTTTATTTGAATTCAAGTGAAACTTTAGCATAGTTGAATCCATTAATGACTTTCAAATCGTAGTATTAGTATCATATTCTAATAGGTTAGAACCTACTGTTTATTCATTAGATTAAATTAGGTCATGAATTTGTTGTAACACGACGAGGTCTCCTGTTAAATATACCTACCATGAGATATAAAATATACGACGCAAATTAAGACTTAGTTATTCTTATGTAAATTGTAATAAACCATTTGAATTTTGTCTAGACAGCTACTAAAACATGCATATGTTTTGCATCTTTTATTATGTAAACACAGACTCAAATATTGGGAGATTGAGAAAACAGTTAACCACAAAAGATCTATAAACTTATCTCTGAACATTATTTAGATAACACATTACAATGAAATAAGTACTCGTCTAGACTAAAACACACAAATGACAAAAACAGAAATATATAAAGTCTACGAGAGTAAATGTGATAGGTGTACGTCAGTGGTCAAAAAGCGGACGGCGTTGTATTTTCTGGGTTTTATATCATCTTTATGAAAACACCTAAAATATGCTATATTTTATTACATTAACGGCCGGTTTCTGGAAACCCAAATCACGATTGATCCGAGTTTGACAAATGGTAATAATTTGATTTTTTTGTTGATCATCGTTCGAGAAACCGGCCGTAAGAGACTGAGAACAGACAGAAATTCATAGATAAATAAATACTCATGGACAATTCACACATCACATTCCATTCCATACTAAGCAAAGCTCGTAGGTACTATGGGAACTAGATTGCTGATAGAATCCTACTATAATATTATAAATGCGTAAGTTAGTTTGTATGGATGTATGTTTGTGACTCGTTCACACAAAAATTACTGAATGGATTTCAATGAAACTTTACAATAATGTACTTTATACATTAATACTGTGTGAATTGACAGAAATATAATGATAGCAAGACGAAGTCACACCACCTAGTACTTATATACATAAGTAAAAAGTCTGCAGAGATAACTTTCTATAGACATTAGCCCCGATCCAATATCGCGATTCTGCACTACATTTTCTTAACACATAGAAAAACACTGGCTGTTTACCATCTGTTGTTCGTCTTACTTTAGATTTATGTAGGTACAAGTTGTTTTTCATTTAGTCCAATTTTTATATTTTAAGTATATTACACGGATATTTATTTTTAGTGTGTGTCTTCATTTATATTTAATACATTTTTTTTTAATTCTGATATTTGACCCAATTTTCTTAAACCTGTTCCATTTGTCAAGGTAACATTTATTTTTCCAATGTAAATGTATTTATGTTAGCTGGTTCATCCACATTAAAACAAATGCCATCTAGTTAAACTTCCAGCATCTTTTGTCTCTTTCTTTTCATGACTTCTTCTTCTTATCGTGTCGATGCTACAACTGTACTTTGTTGTAGCATCGTGTTGGAAAGATTAGCCAGACTAGACACTGCTTTACCGTGCCTAGCTGTTACCGGTGTGCGCCACGAGGAGGCTCTTTCCATGCAGACTTTTCATGACTGATAGAGCGAGACAGCGCAATTAAAGTGCCAATTACGTATGATCCAAAGCGGTAACTACCGTGCAGAATGATTACTCAAAGATCAGAAAACTGGTACGTTCATGAGTTAAATTGGATAATTCCGCTGACCTAGACCCGTTTTAGATCGATCAGGTAAGTACCATGATGGTGTGTTAGTTACCGGTTGGAACCGTAGGCCTTTTCACATACACTTGTTAGACATAGTTAGATATATCGTGGTTGCCGAATAGTTTATAAACAGCTGTTCTCTGGACTACGTGGTAAATGTAACAATAAAACCAATTGTTGAAATGAAACTGTTGCCAATTAAAAAATATTAATTTGATACTTTTATATGGAATCACTACTTTTAAACTTTTTATAATATATTTTTAAAAAATAAAACGTCATAATCGAGTCTAGGGCAATGAGATAATGGAACACGTTTGCCGTAGTAGTTGAAGGCCGAATGCATGTGCAAAGTGATCTTATTTATATCTAAAGTTTCATCCCATCCTGTGCTCATGATCAAACTAATTATATTTATAAACTAGATCGTATATTTATAAACTAGATCGTTTACAGCAGAGGTGTAGTGACAACCCTGTCATATTCAGAATTTAAGTTAAGTATTCATCAATATTTTTTTATAAACTTTAGTAACTAACTTTATTTATTTAATATAATTTTTCTCGATATCGACAGAAAATATCGTTAAAAATAGGATTAGGTATTACAATAACTAATTATTTTTTTATGCATAAATATTGTACAAAATATTAATCTTCAGGTATTCAACCTCTGAAGCAAGCTTTAAAAGTAAGTCAAAAACAACGTTTTTTTTACGTTGCCTCGGTAAAACATTTTCATTTATCCCGTTTCTCAAATTGGCAGACTGATATCCCGACTATTTCCACATAAGGAACAGCTATAAATCGTTTTTAAGTTCTAAAGGAGTCTGCAACGAGCTTGTGATACCTCTGTAGTAGTCTATACGTTACTATAACCGTTACCCTTCAACACTTAATAGTTTTTAAACGTCAGATGCGATATTTTTACAACTAAAAAAATCAGTGGAGAATTTAAAAATCTAAGATTTAAATTAAGACACAAACCACATTGATCTATTTTTAAGCACATCAAATAAACAAAATTCATGGATTCTATTGCACAAAATGTGACCTAAAATTGAACAAATAGAAATCTGTTAGTAAACCAAGAGTTGATCGTCCGTTTAAAACATCGAAATTGAGTTTCAAAGTTGCAAGTAGATTACTGTTGACTATTCAGTCAACTTTTAAATAAACTTTCTCTCTATGTCAGCCTTCCTGCTATAAATACTAGGCACGATATTGAATATAACAATTCATATGGACTTAGCGTGTTCTTCAATAAAAATACCTTAGCAAACCGCAACAGGAAACCGCAAATCTATATCTATTCAATTACATATCGGTACCAAGTACCAACTCGTGAAATCACAGAACATTTAATATAAACTACATCACATTATAATGGAAATACCTACAGATACTACATATGTATTAGGGTATTTTATATTAGTTAAAATAAAAAATAGTTCGATTACCATAAGACGGATTTTTTTCATTCGAATCGTAAAAGGTAGGTCTATAAAAGCCCTTTTTAACTTTTTTTGTGCCCATTCTCCTTTATACATAATATCAAAAATCTATCTATCTTTATCTATCTAGTCCGGCGGAGTCTAGTCTGGATAATTCTTGCAACACAATGGCACAACAACAGCTCGATCTAGATATAGGAAGATATAGAATTTAAGGGTCATTTTAAGTGAGACCTACTCAATTATGTGAATATTTTTTTATCATTTGTAGCTACATTGTGTGTTAGGTACACACAATATCTTACCGATAATGTAGCTGTAACAATGTTATTAATAAAATACTGACTACGATAGGAGAAGTATTGGGTTCAGCGGTTAGTGCCGTTGTCAATGACCTAGGGTTCCGTAATCGTTTTATTAGTCCACACCACACCCGATTGCCAGTCTGCTGCAGCTTTTATAGAGCTAATAACCCATTTCCACTTCCTTGGTGCACTTACGGTTATTCCCTATATAGGTAAGCTTTCATCGAAATAGTTGGGGAGATAGTGGTATTAAAATTAAAATATATGGTGGTAATAATAATAAATATTCAGGGACATTTGACACGCCATCTAGTCTTGGGCTCAGCAAAGTTTGTGTATCATGGGAACTGGAATGTTGTAAAATACGTATAATTTTTTTTTGTTGTAAAAACACGTACTTATAGAATATCCTAGACACAAAACCTTCATCAGTGTTTACAATCACACGATTTTTGTTCTTGGCGGAGATCGAACCCACGACTCTATAGCTTGGTAGCAGAGCTACTACTAACCGAGCTGTAACGCCTTTCAAGTGTATAAACCGAAAAATCTATGCACAAGCTCAAACCCTCAAATCTGTTATTGCTAGGTTCCTGAAGTTTCAGATAACACAAACAAATGCATAAAATCGTGTAGCTGCATTTATGTTATCTTCAGTAAAATGCTTTCCGAACATTACCGAATAATTCCAGCAAAATTTTATTAAGAAAGTTATCTATATCAGTCAAAAACAGTAACTTTAGAAATGAGAGCAAGAAAGATCACTGCTGAGCAGAAATATATAAGGTGGTACTTCCCTAGACAAGCTTAACTTTTGGAAAGACACACGTGTCGGTCTGTCTGTATCCTGGGTCTCTTAGCCACATCCAAGAAGCAGCAAACAGTAATTTCGCGCTATTAGCAATTCACCGGCACACTCAAACTTTACCTGGCTGAAACTCGCAGATCATGCTCCAATATTGCCTTCGTCTCTCGAACTATAATCAGGTTACACACAGTGCTTACCATGAATACTAAATCGCTAGTACTAATACCTGTGAGTTGTGACATGGAATAAATAGCACGTGGTATTGGTAATATATTCATTGAAACTTGCAACTCGGTGAGACGTGAGATGCAAAAGTTGGTTCTCGTAAATAGGTGCGGAGCGGAAACGCGACGTTTTATAAGCCTTTTTGCTTTCGGCTAAAGTTGGAGATTAATGGTTGCTTTTAATACCGTGGTTTGGAGACGGATGGTTTTCTACAAGCGACCGTGTTATTGAACAAGAACAACCTCACAAGTTCAATTTTCATTCGTGCAATCGTTGGAAATGTTAGAGTAAAATGAAAAACATTAAAATTGTGTGGTAGGTAGGTAGTAGGCATATGATAAAATATATAGGATGATCAAGTGGTTTTACATTCAAAATGCGAATAAATTATATCAGCTGTGGATTTTCTGATTCATATAAAATGTCAGTAACTAGTCTTAAAAGTTAACCGCAACTTTATAAGCTATTAATAGATAATGTTCTATTGTATACCTTTGTCAAGAGAATTTAATAAGATTATAACAAGCAAAACTCAATTAAGTTGTAGACGTATAGATTACGTTTGACGAGTTCCATTAATAGATACATAAAATATGAGGTAGCGTAAATAGATTTTAACGTAAGTGTTCGTATTGAACGTAAGTAAGTACTCGTTAACATTTAGTAACAAATATTCAGTTCATCAATAAAAATTTCATTAAGTATAAAAAAGAATTGACTTACGTAAGTATATATTTATATACCTAAGTGACAATATAATCACATAAAAATGATTTTAATTCCCGATGATCATTACTATTTTCTCTCACTCTTTTCATGTATCACTCTTGTGCAGAAAAATTGAAAAATCATACCTGAAACAAAAAAAGAATATATTAGCACGAGGTAGAACTACAACAGAGTAGGTAAATGTTTGTGTGATGAACTTAAATATTTGTCTGTGCGTTACTAGGTATGATTTATGTATGTATTTACAAAAAAAAGTATAAAAGTATTCTATCAGCAATCTAGTTCCCATAGTAAAAGCTTGGCTAGTTTGGGACTAGAGTGTGATGTGTGATTTTCTTACTGTTAACTATCGTGTTAGCAATATAAAATCGTGAAATGTTTGCAATTCGAGTGAGTCCCCATCTCATGTTGCATCGCCATTTCACCCACAGCATCCGATTGCAAACAAGACGCGTAGCGTATTGAGTTGCGAGTAGGGTCACCAATATTTATTGGGAATCCAACAGCGATTCTACTAAATTATATACAAAAAAAATGGGGCTTAAAGTATGGCCAATTATAGGTTTCCTCATCACCATCAGATTATAAAGTAGTAATATAAAATATCGTGTAGAAAAAATAAAAATGCATATAAGTATATATATACATACCAGTATACCTAGCTACGCACTCTAGACCCAAAAGATGCAAAACTTGATTGCTATAATTAAATATAGTTTAGAAATTTATAAGGAATAATAAAAAAATGCACACGATTCGTTTTATGGCTTTATTTTGATGTACCTTCTATATCAGTTTAAAAAAATACTTAAATCAATAACGGCCGGTTTCTGGAAACCCAAATCGCGATCGATCCGAGTTTGACACATAGTAATTATTAGATTTTTTCGTTGATCATCGTTCGAGAAACCGGCCGTAAGTATGTCAGTAATCATTTTTAGTTTTCTTCAAAACACGATTATTATTTATCAATTTATAATTTGGTGACTAAATATCTTAGTTTTTGCTAAGATAACAATTTATCGTTGTTTTCAACATTACAAAAACGTTACGCAGTGTATTCGATTCACACTGCGCGATAACACTCCGTTCAGCTGTCGATCTAGCGTTTGACTCGTGAATCGAATACGTTGCGTTATGTTTACTTTACGATTGTTTAATTGATTCATGCTCACCCTTCGCCCTTCTGTATTCCTCGTAAGTGGTAACCCTATCCCTCGGATCGCAACGGTCCAATCGCGATATCGAATAGACTCAATCGAGCAATCGAATGCAATCGAATGCAATCGACTCGTCATTCTACACCAAGCTGCTAAATATTTCCTCTGCTTTGTGCGGGACGTTTGTTTGTGAAGACGAAGCGTAAAGGAATAGGATTTTATTTGATACGTTGTTTTATTTACTTTGCGAATAGATTTATCATGCGTTACAGTTCAGTCGGTATAAGTTTCCGTGATGTGAGTTGTGGGTTCGATTCCTGGTGATGCTTTTCTTGTAAAAGTTTTGTCGTTATCAGACTTATTAGATATACTTACTTCGTTTAATTACTTATTTGCAGTTTAAGACGAAAATACATCGTCTCTGTTATATCCTATAGTTAAACAAAGCGCAGAAATCTCCCAAAGAAAATCAAGTCCTACATCGAAACTCAGAGTATTACCTAACTCTGTAAAGTAAAGGGTCAGTCTACTCACTAGCACGTTTCAGCACCACATCCATCCTAAAATTATTATTTCAACGCGCTAGGAAAGCTCGGTGAATCACGACTAATTAGATAGTCTAGTAAATGTTCTAAAGGAACGTTGATAGGTAGTAGATGTTAGATATTATATAGCTTGTAGTTCCGCAAGATTTATTGGTGCTTTTTACGATTAATTAAAATATGAAAATGTAAGATAAATGACATTTCGCTAGTTTAATTCTCTACAAAAGTGAAGTTTGATGGATCTGCGTGCAGGGGGCGCGGTGTTGGTTTGTTGATAGGGTAGACATGGCATCGCGTATTTTGAGTCTGCTTTGTCACGCACCGATTGGTCTACTACCAAAGTAGGCCTTTGTTAGTAGTAGACGTCATAATCCACGCTGAAAAGTGCCATGGTAAGTTGTCTACTCCGTAATCTGTAAATAATAACTCCGCCTAAGTTTTATCATTCCGGAATCAGCCGAGCGAACCCGAAGTGTCCCGAATACGAAATGACGATATCTTGCGTACGTTTGAACTTGCCTTTTATCGGATTAGGTAAAGCTGTGGTTTCCAAAAAGCGTTCAACGTCAGTGTAATAAAGCTGTAATTCCGCTACAATTAGTTATGTATATTAGACGTTTTAAATACGTTTTGATCAGGGAAGCTCATTAAACTTTGCGGTCTAGTAATCTCACTTAATTTTTAGATCAAAATTAGGATCAAAAAGATTCTGTATTTGATTGTCTTTCTTCATGTGTTTCGAGTTTTCAGATTATCAAAGCCTATTGAACTTCATGGTCAAACCACTTTCCTACGAACGAACGTGAAAGTACAGTTATGAACTCAAATGAAATAAACGTAACCACTTCAGTATGATCAGATTTCGTCATTGCTCCCGACTGTACAAACTCAAGTCATAAACTAGGTTATCTTCTGTTGGAGTTCAAGCTCTATTGAACTCAATTTCGCGCCAAAATTCCACATAAACCGATTCATATTACTTGATACACATAAATCAATAGATGTAACAAAATTCAGAGTCGATTTAGTGGGCTTTCGTATTTTCCCGGTTGAAATATCATCAGGGGCCAGATAACGCCGGTCAGAGGGCTGACCGCTGGTTTATCTTGGATTCTATCAGCTCTTTTCTCGGACCTTTCGCACGGAAGCATTAGTAGTACCTTACCTACTAGCCAGGTACATATGTTTCACTTTTGTTACTTAATACTGCACCCTCAAAGTAAGAGCCGAAGATCGGGCTCAGTGGCGCGTCTTGGGAGAGACCTACGTCCAGCTGTGGACTGATATAGGTTGATGATGATGATGTTGGCTCAAAGTTTAATTATATCTGTTTTATCGCTGTAATGCAGTGTGGCGAGGTCTAGATGAAATCGCTTTTAATGATAAGACCACCGCAAATCCCAATGTCATTCTTCGGTTTATTAGAAAATAGTAAAAACTATAACGGTATCTAAGTCGAAGCAATGAAGCTCATTTTTCAACACCAGTAGTTATAAGTGACAAAGACATTGTAAGATAATTTATTTCTATAACACAATGTATTTATTTGACCCTCCATTTTCGTAAAAATATATTTTTCTATAGGAAAGTGCCACTTTTCTTCGTGTATTAGATGTAACATTATTTTTCTTGAAAATAAACGTATGTAACTTCAAAATAATTAGCTATATGTATAAGTTAAAAATATGGATATTACTGATTTATTTGAATGACGTTATACCTACATGTTTTATTGACAGAAGTGTATAATAATTATATTTATATTACTTTTAGTGATATTATGGAGCTGGATAATGTTAATTACAACAACAATAAAACAACAAACTTTTATAAAATTGATGTCTTCGACTCTTTTTCTGAATTCTAAAATTATTTTGCGGTGATACACCTTGAATTGCTACGAATCAAGATCGTCTCGCCGCAAAGATAAATTTATATAAAAAAAAACTATACGTACACGACCGGATTCGAACCTAATTCTTTAGAATAAGTTTACTAAGCCATGGACGACTTGTCATAAACTTAACAAAGGCAGTCCTAAAATCGCCATAAAAATGCTCTCTCTCAAATTACCACAAAAACCGCCATATAGAGACACACGTTTACGACACTAGATATTCTCAAAAAGCGTTTGTTCTGGCATTCGGAAGTACTTATTAGAATTGCTAATAAGGGTCCTTAATCCGGTGGTCGGGACCCTACCGAAGGAGCATTCATGAGTGAACCAATAGCAATGAGTGAGACAAAATAAGGATTGGACGGATTATCTGAGTGAATAAACCACGTCTGGACTGTAACGAGAAAAAAAATATTCTATCAGCAATCTAGTTCCCTTACAAGGTTTGCTTAGTTTCGACGTGATTAGTGAAATTACCTTGAAGGTTTATTTATTCATTAAGCATGGTTATAATTTTGATTACTTACTGCGATCGATTTATTTGTTTTAACTGACTTAAGGAGGTATTTTTTTTAACGCAAACCTTTTTTCAGGTAATTTATGGTTCGTTTAGAATTTAAATTAAATCAAAATCTGAACCTTTCTAGTTATACTTTAGTTATGTTTAAAATATTACAAGTCTTATATTAATACAGTTCAATTTAATAATTCAAACTTTTTTGATAGAAAACTATTATCTAGAAATCCTTCACACCTTTTTTGAGGTATTTAGTAATGGGAATACCATGTTGTTTTTTTTTAATAAAAACCGTTAATGTGGTGACATTCGCCTGTGGGGAATAAAGTATTTTTACGATCGTGAAACTTGCTAAAGTCTAGCCACGCTAAGTCTGCGGCCCATAAATTGACCGAATTAAATCTGTTTCAAACAGACAATCTTTTTATAACAGTCTATTAAATAATTGGGTATATTAACAGTTGCGAAATTGTATAAGCAGGTTTATCATAGAGCAGGGATCGACTAAACTCGTGCCATAAAAAACATTATTTTTTTACTTTTAAATATTGTTACTGATATGGGTAACAATGATGTTGTTACAATTATGGTTATGATATGTTATATACATATAATAATCAAAACGGTGAACAAAATGAATTAAGTACTTATACTAAACGGACTAGTTGGAAATCAAAATCTTTTGGTACGATTTACGTAAAGATCCTGGTTTGCTCATTTATTTTAATGCAAACATAGCGTGGTCAGACTATGTGCCAGTGCGACCCGCATTGTGTTCAGGTAGCGTGCAGAAGTACTACGTGTCATAAAAGCTAATAAGTTTTCTACTCCGCCTGAGTACTTAGTCTACCTAGAGTACCTAGCGCTTTCAACAATGTGGATTTATTGCCTCCCCGAGCCCAAATTCAACTTACCAAAAATAAGTCTAAGTAATATCTTTCACGTTTTTTCAATAGCTTTTTATAGACGGAGATTTGACACGCCACAAAAATGATTTAAGTAATTACTACGAACTATGTCGGAATATTTCCAGAAAATAAATTAAATACTTGGAAAAACAATTCTCTAAAATAAATTAGGTTGATGTAAACTCCAGACATTCGCAAAAACAAGATTTATAAAGCCGACAATTAATAATCTGAATTAAACTGAACCGGGGCAAGGTTACTTAAAAAATAATGATTCACGTAGTCCTAAAATAAACAATGTTAAATGTAAACGAAATAAATGTCAGAGACTCGTAAGCAAAGGTCCTCAGACTGACAAGGACCTCAGATTTTTTCCTGTCAACTTCAAACCTTCAAAAAGTTTCATTATGAAAAGGTTTTATTACGTGCGTACATAATCCCCTAAAATTTATGGCCGTGTCAAATGATAAAGCAGTTCGCGTAAAAAGTAGTGTAAAAGTACCTACCCCGCGTAAAAAACGATAAATAAAAGAACCGACATTAGCTAGATATGAGAGAGACAAAACATGTAGATACCCGCAAAAAAGTATTAGAACATAAATAACATTGAAGTGTTTCATTCAAGATAAGACACCCTTCGTGGGACTTTATAACAGCTATTGAGGTCCTCAAAGTTATCTGATGTAGGTCAGCTGTAAGTTTACAAAGGTCGAAATCACTTGCAGTACGGAAGTTGTATTAGTTTGTGATAAGGGAAAGGATTGAGTACCACCTTGAATACTACCGCGAACGTTGGACGTCAGGCAAATGTCTGTTGCACAGGTGAGTGGGATAGCTAGTTTTATTCTTAGTGCTTCATGTGTTCTACTGCGCCACCCTGTACTTCAAGTTTCAGTACCCCAAGTACGAGTTTGCGCACACACGGATCGTAGAGAGAAGCTTGGATATCCATACAAAATCGGTGACGCTCAGCGATTGACGCTCTACGATCCGTGTGTGCACAAACTCGTACTTGGGGTACAGTACAGTTACAGGTACATATTTGTTGCAGACTTAACATCTTTATCTCACAAAAATGGATGCAGTGCGATGAAAACACATATCAATAGATGGAAAAGAAAATACAAATATTTTCTTAAAAAAAAAGGCGAGTGGCACTCGGACTGCCGCGGTAAAGCTATTGCATTGCATTTTCTGATCGATTACGCATGCGCAGTGTTAGGTTATTTTCGTTCGGTTATTTCGTTACGGAATTTCTGGATTCGGTCTCCACGCTCAAGGCCCACGATAGAAGCTATGCAATAGCTTAAAAAAAACAAAAATCAGATGAAGCTCATTTGTTGTGGCACGGTATAGTAATAACACACTCGCTGCAATGTTCGACAGTTACACTAGCGTAGACGCGCAGTGTGACTGCGCACGTTGTCAAAACATGTGATTGGACCTCAGAGTTACTAACAACAGAGTTATTGTCGCATGGCACTATGAGTTACAAACAATACCAGTAACAATTATTCAGCAAATTCTGTAGATCGCTGAACAAGTGCAAAACATGAGGTGTTTTTTAGGAAAACAAATGGCTCGTTGTACCGTCTACTTATAAAGAGGTTGTTCAACAAAATATCTGCTAACTGAGGGCTTTTTGTGGCTTTAATTTAGAGGTCAGAGAACTTGAATGATGGAACCTTATATATACAAATTATTATAAGTAATTTAAAAATTAATTGTTTTCAATAAAATCACAAGGATTATTTAGAATCGACTTACACACTAGGTGATTCTAGGTGCCACGCGGCCATGTGTGTAATGTGTCAATAAATATGGAGATGATAAAAGATTTTATTTGTCAGGCATTTACTGGCTTATTCTTATTCATATTTTCAATATCATCATTGGCTTGTATAGAAGATACCAAAGTTGAACATGGAACCACATGAAATCCATCTAGTGGAGGGCAGACTCCACCTTCCGATTCGTAGTCGACATTCGAGCTTTTGTTTGGCAGCGGTTTGTCACTTCTTTTTTCCAGATTACTGGGCAATAATAGTACTTCGTTTAACCCGGCGTCAGCACAGTCAAAATATGCAACAACGACAGTAGGGTTGGGTCGACGGGACCCGTATAAGAAAACGCCATAATTACAAAAGTTAAAATAAATTTGGTTTGTGGTTGTACTATCTGTATAATACGATTATCGTTATAGCTTTTGAGTAGAAAAAAAAACAACTTGATACGAAACTATCTTTTTAATGCCTTTTTTATAAAAGTATCACAAATAAATAACAAAATAGACAACCTCTGTCTTAAAGTAATAAAATTTTAACAAAACAAACTTTTTTCTACAATATAAACTAATTTGTTACATGGTAATCAAGTAATTAATAGACTAATAATATAACACCATTTGTATCAGTCTTATACGTCAGTCATGGTATCCTTATCATTTGCGCAATCTCGGCAGTACATTTAGAATGTACAATTTTCGTATTCGGAGTCGGATTCTCTCAAAATACTTAAAATTCGCTGCCGTTCATGTTCTTCGCGATCCATATTTGCAAAAGTTCTAAAAATAACAAAATAAACAATATTATAAAACCAAAAAACATTTTTTAAAGTGGCGCAAAATTACGACACGAATAGTATGGTTGGGTCATATTTACCTTTTTCGCGTTTGACTGTGTCTATCACCCGCTGCGGCCGCAACACGACTAATTGGCGATATCCAGCACTAAGTGGGGACTGTTACCTCCAGCTACTGAGAAGTTTGGCAACGTCGCACACAAATTCTAAGAAACACGCTCATTTGAAAACTGCTCGGGTCAAATAGACCCAACTGTGCGAACGCCGGGTTAAATGCAAGGTTAACCCGTAGATAACGTTTGTAGTGCAATGGAACTTCTCCTGAACTTGAGGTTCGAAACTTTGGCGAAGGGCAATTGGAGCCAAATCGAATCGAATCCTTCGGTCTTTTATGTTTTCAATCAGAATATATTACGCTTTTGACCTGGTTTTACAGATAATAAGACGAAAAATTACTTGAAATGAATGTAGCTGGAACTCTAATTCTCTTGTGGTCCAAATTGTAACAAGCGGAAAACATTATTCATTAGATCCTTGAAAATGATTCTCATGAGACTTTTCATAAATTGAGCATCTTTCTCGGATTAGAACTCATGACGGCCCATTCAAACTGTGCTTCAATTATCACCGAGCACAATACCCCGTTGCCAGCTGTCACAAATCACGATCATCATCACCCGGTAACCGTAAACCTTGGCATTCAGACCATTTCTCGAAACGCGCAGATGTAATCGCGCCACGCGTGTTTATGGAGACGAGGTACAGTAATTGTTCGCAAAGCGGCTGGCAAATTATACCAGGCAAGAAGTATGGCAGTCATAACGCGAAATTACTATACAAATCGCGGCTGTAGAGGTGTATTTACTAGATATGATTTTTCATTCGAAAAGACTCTTGTTAAAACAACGTATGTAAGTAGGTATAGATAGGTTAGTGGTGTTCAGAAAAGTGAATAGGAGATTAAACACAGTGGAATCTTCCCTCTCTCTATCTAATCTACCTCTCAGACCAAGATAATTTTATTTGGACTATACCAAATGTTAATTATCTGGCGTAAATTCCAGCACAATAACTTATATCTTAGTCTCTTGTCAGCAATAAAGCTTGGAATATAACAACTAAAACTAAATATAATTTAGCGTATAAACTTCAGCGGCAACGATATTTCACAACCTCGGGATACCTGCAGCTAAACCTCGCACACAACCTCGAAATAAGTTTGCAATATTGTAGCTTTTAGTGAAAGAACTTGAAACAATGATGTTCCGCAAAAATATTTAGTGCATTCTGAAACCTCAAAGCTTTGTGGCCGTTTCCAGCGAACCAAGGTGGAGTAATACCGCTGAGCCAGTAGCATTCGTTACTCGTACACTACATATTGTATGCGGTTGAATAATAGGCCACAACACACTTGGGGATAAATTTCATTATGCCTTTATGTTTGAGAGCGAGAAATTCTTTTGTGCCTGTTGTTTTACTCAGATTTTTTATTTCATTTAAATTCGAGACGAAGTGCCGCGCTCCTTTGTACGACTGTTTTATATTTACGAGCCCAAGGCCGTTTCCTTTTACGTAGGCACCACTTTTAGGTTTGACGATTTACTTTTCTTTCGGCTATTGACAACCTTACCTTATCGGGTTTAACTTTATTTTGAAGGTTTGACATTCAAGAACGGGAAGAACGGAAGAATGGAATATTTTTACTTTTAGTACACAGTATTGTTGTCAATATTTTTTTTTACAATACCTTTTTGTTGCTTGTTATTTTTTTTAGTTCCGTGTGACTTACTTATACTAATTGGGGACAGTAATGCTAGTACAATTTGCGTAGGACCCAAGATGCGCCACGAAGCCTTCTTCGGCTCTTCTTTTGTGTTTACCAGCTACATTCGCCAGATCTCGCTCCATCCGGTGAAGATTTTACGCTCGTTGCAAGTTAATTATTCGTTCATCTTATCTGAATATAGCTTCGTCATGTCATGAACATGACAGAGCATCTTAAGTTTCGAAATGGGCCTCAAACTAACAATACAACACGGCAATGAGCCTTCGTAAATCGTTAACGCCGTACCAGAAAACACTGTTTTTCATTACAAATGTTATTATATATTTATTCTGTCAGATCTTAAGAATAATAGATGTTTATTTCGCGATTGTTCTTTATTTAATCTCTGTCGAAGGATTTTAGTCTTTAACAACACGGCATAAAAGTTATAAAACAAAAAAAATAATTATAACCTTTCCTCAAAAAGTGCCATAGCCAATGTGCCAATTCATCTGATGAATAATTCCTTATAAATTAAGATAATATTATATCTCTGTACAGCCGCGTTCAACAGTGTTTTGTGGTAAGACAGCGTGTTTAGATGAAACAGCAGAAAACGATGCAAGTCACGGCCAACATTACTCATTTGTAGGCTCTGTCATGTTTGCACCACTTATAATAATACAAAGTTTTATCAAAACGTTTTGTACGCCTCTGTAATCACCACTTATTGGAAAATTAGAGGCACATGTGGTGTAGGTAATGGATAATCGTATGGTATTGAAGTTTTGAAACTTCTGACAATCATTGCCGTAGGAAATACACTGCTGTGTAAAATAAGCTGTAAATAGATTATACTTTTTTTTTCATCTAACCGAAAAAAATCTCAAAATAAAGAGTTTTTTTTAATTTTAAAGCTCAAGAATTAAGATCAAGACCTGGTCAGTTTTTAAATAACTTACATTTGAGTTTCTTTTTTCTTGATTTTTGTAAAAATTCTACAGCATCAAGATCATATTGAGATGAAATAGATTCTCTAGAACATTCCGTCTGAACGCCTGAATAAATCATTGAACTTCCTTCTTCGACAATTGAAAGCGACATCCGCGATAATCTCATCTGAATAACTTCAATTTGACTTTCATTGAAAAATGAGCTTGAAACTCGATTTTTGCGATATCGGCTTCTTGAAATCGAGTTGCTAGATTCATAATACGTGTGATCATAAACTTCAGAGAAAAACAACACTTATTTCTTCTAAGTTACAGCTGAGTTTTGAAATAAAGTGTAACAATGCGGTTGAATCACGTCCTCAATGAACTGTAGCTCTACCATGAGTTTTTACTATACTATATTTACTATACTCGCTAGCGTCTGTAGTTAAAAAAATGTATGAAGATTTGTACAGCGCCTCTAGCGGATAGTTGGGTACTAAAATTCGTCATACTAATATTGACGTAACTACTGTAGTAAAGTCAGGCGATTTTACTGTGACAACTCATGGTAGATACACTGGTATGAAACATTACACGGTTATTGGTAACTATTCGATCTAATAAAACCAGTGCTTTGTACTCGCTCTCGGAACGTGTTAAATTGAAAACAAACATTTGTTCAGCGAAGTTTGTTTAATTTGTAATTGCGATTAGAAATTATTTTTCGGCGCATTGTTTACGCAAACTCGAAAGAAGACTTTCGTAGGCGCGACTGTTTTCTTAAGTTCCCTTCGCGATCGGAAATTCGGAAGCTTATGTTCACCGAGACTTGGGTAATAAAATTATGGGTAGAATTAGGTAACTTTCCCCATCCGTTTACGACTTGTCCAAAAATTTATGTAACTCGATAATAAAATGTCCTAATTCTAAATTAATTATACCTCAAATCATGGCGGGAACATTGGGATGTCGTCGAAATAATTGCTTGTCTTGTAGCTACTCGTCAAAATAGGGGGAAACTTGTTTAAGATGTCACTTGTTGGAATTGACATAATTGGAATACCGCAGACAGGGAATATTTTGTTTCGTAAATTGGTTCTGAAGCCGGCAGAGATGAAATTTTGTGGTAGGCGTGCGAAATTGCCGACTGCAACATCAAAATGTGACATTTTAAGTAGAAAGGATTTAGAAACAGACTTCAAAAAGGTTCTGTCGCAACTTCCCCACAGTAACATTGAAGGCCAACAGACAGATTGATGTAATATAGTGACTTTGAGGCTTGATGGCGTTAGCTTTGCCAAGGAAACTCTAAGTAATAAAATACAATAGCTGACTTAATTCAACTAATCAAGACTAGGTACTATTAAGAAAATTCATTTGATCGCGAATTGTTTTTTATTTAAGTAATACGTATGTCAGCACAAAAACATCGGTATGGGAGTCGTCAAGAAGTGAAAGCTTCTACCAAATATAACGCAAAAACAACAGTATAGCTAAAATTAGCTATCCTCTGGTGTCGTGTAGGCATCGTATCGGTGACGTGAAATCATCGCAATAAATTGGCATTTTGCTGCAAGCCGTACAAAAGGGTGAGTAGGAATAAATGTGAATCGTAAACGTTTCGTAACTATCGCACATGGAAGACACACTGCGCGGTGACGCAACGTTCGGTAGTCGAACTGACGTCAAAGTGTAGTGTCACTAGAATACGCCATCGTTACGATACGTTTGCGATTGTCTCATTTATTCGTGTTAAGCCTCTGTTGTATTTTTGCAATGTTACAATGTAATTGTAAACCGCACTGTTTAAACCGAGATATTTACGAGAACTGCTTCCGAAAATAGCGTTACGTGCGTAATGAACGTTGGCGCCTGCTTAAATAAAAAGAATAAAAATTGAATACATTTCATTCATTATTTTGCTTCAATATTTTGTTAATATCTGTGAGGGAATATCTGACAACGAATGCGGATTCAATAACCGCCTGGGGCCGTTTTGGCATATTATCTTATGAGTAAAACTAACGAGAGATAGCCACAGATTTTCAATTTAGTTGGCTATTATTTTATGTTACTTATTGATTTTATTATTTAATAAACTTATGATTGATCTTTAAGGATTATTGTTTTATTTTTATCATTAATTGGTCTGTCGTACAAAGATTTCCTAAAATATAAAAAAACGTCACACTAATGATCTCGCCTTTTAGTACCTGCAATGAGGAACAATGTTTAGCAATTCCTTTAGTCAATAATTAAATTAGCAATTCTCAAAAAGTGATCTACTTATGATGCTGACTGTACAAAGCTGTAAGGACTCCCAGGTCGCTATCGAAAGAAATATGATGGTACTAGGACTCGTACCCGTGACTTTTACAAAGTTTCTTCCAAGTGCCTCCCTCGGCCCAACGAATCACGATTTTACCACGGGAACACGTTTAATTAGGGCTTTGTTCACTATTTCATGGAACAAAATTTAATTACCGACCCCCCTTTTGAAGTCAGATGAAATTCGGCAATTACAACCATTATAAGCCTGAACCCTGTGTCACTCCCGATCTTCTTTTTGTAAAAATAAAAATGCTATGTTAGTGAATGAAGCATGAAGTCTTCTCATTGTGTAGTGTTTTACTTATTGCATTACATACATATACAAAACGGGATAAAAATAAATATTTATACTTATGTTTTTGTTATATTTATTTATTTCACTTATTCGTCTTTTTCTTAAATGTTAAACGCTTAACAGTTTTTCTATTAAATACAGATATAAAACTTTTAACTTTTCAGTGAAATTTTGCAGCAGAATACAAAATTGTAGCCTACTTTTCTTCTGCACGATTAATACAAAGTGTCTCGGCAAAATTAATTTCTAAGGGACGATAATTCCCTTAACGGTAATGAACGTTTAATCAAAGGGCGAATCTAGTAGTTTAAACGCCATTAGGTTGAAGTGTTAATTTGAGAATTCTGTTAATTTTGTACAACTTCAACGTTATCTGGATCATTTGAGCTATCGAGCGATTAGCCATACTGACAGGCGGTTAATAAAAGTGACGATCGTAAACGTATCGTAAAAGTAACATATCCGAGAAACTGCGCGGTCTACTAACGTTCAGCTGTCGAGCTAACTAATGCTGGTCTGCTGAGGTTAGGTAGGACCAAAATTTTATAACAAAACAAACATTATTGTTTAAAGTTCTTTATTTTACTAACTCTATGGGTATAATGCCTGAAATAAAGAGATTTTTTTATTATTTAATGTTATAATGTTATTATTTAACGAGACCTGTCGCTGCGTTGAATCGCGAGGAGTGGAAAGAGGTAAGGGAGGCCTTTGCTCTGCAGTTTGCCACGACAGTGGCTAAACAATAATAAATAAAATAATGTTAAAATTCTACCTGCAAAAACACTGCGTTACAACGTTATTGTTAAGAATACTGTCGGTCTTACCATCACAAAAACACAGGTAAAAAGACATCTGCTTAATAAATAGGAGCTTATTTACAAACTGTCCCTTAGAATTTTTTTTTTGTAATTTAAGGGTGAATGTAACCGACCTTTTTGTGATGTACAGCTATGATTTTTATGATTCATATGTGGGGTTCTACCCGCTTGCCGCTTCTTCGATGTACACATATTTATCTCATAAACCACATATTACGCTTTATGTGACCGTTAGCTAAGTTATGGTCGTTGTATAATATAAGAATTTTGATGCGCAAAATATTTTGTAGCAAGTTTTTTTTACTGTTTTGTTTGTTTATTTCTTTGGGTTTTTGGTACGAACGAGTTCCATGATGGGCTGAAAGAGCAGTGGTGAATCTGCTGTATACTAACGGATTTTAAAATTAGGGTAGGTAGGTACCTAATAATTTCATTTTTTTGTTCTATACCTACTCTTCTTTATCGCTTTTCGTGGTATATTTAATTCAGAGATATTTTAACACCGTAAGTATTTATGTCAGTCGCCAATTACTGAGCAGTGAGCACGTCCTCACTGGACGTGTTTAATATAGCAATACAATTGTTGTATAAAAACCTGTTTCTCAATAATAATGAAAATAAGATGTCAAAAAGGCAGTTGCTGCTTTCCCGCACGGCAGGGGGCGTTAACATATTAATTCCACGCAGGCTTTCATTATTTTTCAGCTTCAGCAGTCTTCTAACAGCTTGACTGAACAGCCTAACAAAACATTTTCATATTAAAATGTGGTTTTACTATTTATTGAGATGGTTTATTCAATGCTCCGAATAAAATAAATGGCAGTTGAGACTTTTATCAATTTCTTTTTGCTAATACGTATTCGCCTTCAAAAGCAAATGATGACTGCAAGTGAGAGATACTTTCGCTCTTCAGTACCCCAAGTACGAGTGGGTACAATCACCTTCCCGTAGGTGTTCACCGACTTAATTATATTTCCGTACGATTAGTATTCATAGCTCTTTTTTTTATAAAATGTTTTCCGGACGTCTAGACGAGTTGCAGACATTAAATTATATGTATGTGTCGTTTGACGGTAGTTTTTGACGTTAAAGTTAAAATAAGTAAATAAATAAATATTCACGGACATTTCACACATCACACTCTAGTCCCAGACTAAGCTTGTACTATGGAAACTAGACTGCTGATAGAATACTTTATATATATATATATTTTGTAAATAGTATACATAGAAACACACAGTTATTTTAATATTATTTTTTAACAGACTATGTTTGTAGACTATCGAGCAGAATACTTTAAATAAGTTTGTCTGTTTTTGAGCCATGTATTAAAAAGGGTAAATGAATAAATGCTAAAATTTTAGCAGTAGACTGTGTATTTTCAATGTAGTTTGTACGGTAAAATTATATTTTTTATTCATACATTATTGATCAAAGTTCTCATAGTGACATATGTACGTCGTTAACCATATCATTGATTACAAATTTTATATTAATGATGACCTTCATAAGGTCAGCTGAAAGGTCAAAAGGTTAAAAGTAGAAATAGGACCTGACCTATTAATATTGAATAACTTTTGATTAGAGATCAATCAAAATGTAGGTCACAAGTTGAACGAGAGTATAAAATGATAGGAAAATATTTTCTGAACATAATTTTTTTCTTTTAGTTATCGATTAGATTAGAAAATTCTTTATTACACATAAATAATTGTACAGAGGCGAGCTTAATGCTTTCAAGCATTTTATTCCAACTTACTCTTCCAAGCCTCCTAAATGATGATGACAATGATGTTGATGATAACTGACGTCTGTATAGTGATGTGATGTACAAATGTAAAATCAGCAATGATTTCAGTTATCAATCAGGTTTTTAGGTTAAATATGTACATTGAAAATAAGAGGTATGAGTCTTAAAACTAAGATTATTTCTTAGTGTTGTTATACTAAAATTTGTTTTTGAAATTTAATATGATTTGTGATGTTTGATTATTTCCAGATATTTCGGCACAGTTGCATGCGCCATAATCACGGGTCGAACTGACAAATCATGGTATATCCCATCTATAATGAAAACAAAGTGAGATGTATTAGCAAAAAGTACATTTGCCAGTAGCAAAGCTGAAAACAATGATGTGTTGTTGGCACCGACCTACACAACTGAATAATACACCGTGTCGGTTGCTTATTTTGTACGAGTGTTTTATTTGCAATATTTCGAGCTATTTTGAACTTTATATCGCAGTTAGTAATAGCTTTTGTTGGGTTACTGACAGAACACTGTATTTTGAGGCATATGCAAAAAAAATTGTGTTCGTACTCAAAAACAAGAATTTGCTTTCTGAACTTACCATAAAACATTACAGTTACTTACTTACTTTTGAATCTAAGCTGCGGGTAGGTACTTATTTTTAAGTGTAGTTCTTTTACAAAATAAATTCAACAACATTCATTTTTGAATGTTAATAATTCTGTATGCTCTGTATGACACCATGCGGGCACTGTTTCCATTGTTCTCCGACTTTGTAAAACCAAGCATATTAATACAACAATCCATTGTACGCCTATGTTTGTAGAACTAAAATGAACTAGAACTTACACAACTTTTTTCTAGATACGATTCTCTCATATCGTGTGCCTCAATGGAAACCGGTTCTCGAACAACCCGTTGAGACGACAAAGGTTGTTGAGCTGCGGTCAATGACCCGGCTGACCGTCGCTTGCGCACCATTCGCACCACGTGGAGGTTTAGCACGGAAGGTTCACGTGGGATTTTTTTACTGAATTATGTCGATTATGTTAACATATAATAAGGTTACTGACATGCAACCTTCAACCCTTGGCCTTGATGGGAAACATGAACACGGAAAATCTACCGGTTTAATTTATCAAACCACGGTTTAGGTTTTTCAAGTCACTGACGTTAGTTGACGAATTTATCGTTGACGTTTAAGTTATAAATCAAACATTGAAATCACTGATGTCTTTTGTGATTTACGAATATCGTTTGTACTAAAAAAGAAGCATAATTTATTTTTCCTTTACTTTTCTTTACTTAGTACCGTTACTGAGTAAAGAAAAGTAAAGGTAAAAGTAAAATAAATTATGCTTCTTTTTACATACCTATGGTATGGTAAAATAAGGATACATCATCATACGATACACCTGTAGCTATAAAGAGATAATATAATATACCTAATCATGTGCAGATATCTGCTTGATGCGAGACTATTTTTTAATTACTTTTTAAATCTAACTACTAATACTAGAGTACTAACTCAATAAGTGATTGGGGTCGGACGAGAAATTCTGTACACCCACCAGTGCCTTCTTTCGAAGAAATTTGTATGTACTTATGAGCAAATTTATAAATTAAAAGTGATTAATTCACCTTGTACATAAGATGACCTCAATCTACTTAAGAAAACTTAATCTGCTCTACATAAAGACGCTTTGTTAAAGTTAACCAACTGTAAAGAAACTCCAAAATGATGGCGGAATACCGAAACGCTACAATATTGTGGCAAGTCATACGAAAACTTTACAAAAGGTTTAACAACTTTGCTAGTTAGTTTGGACGACCCCGAATAATCCGTCTTAAGATCACAATGTACAGTTTTCTCTGGAGAAACCGAGCTGGTATTTTATAAAAACCTTCGTTTTCTAAAAGTCGATAAAGGGTATATTACAGCCGAGATATCAACTGATGTAGCTAATTTTCAATTTTCTTTTCAAACATTTTTTTTATTGCACTTTAGGTAAGCAAGTTGAATACCTACTTAAGACATTATGTTTTTTTTAAATCAACCTACGCTGTCCCCCCTATCTTTCCATCTCTCTCTATCCCTAGCTAACTCTGCCCATTAGTTATGTTAATGCAACTAAATAGTAATAAGAATAATTAAAAAAGAATAATAAGAATAGTAATAAATAGTATCTAAAAGATTCGAAATATATTATTGTTATTTATTCACAACTTGCGATTATTACAGTATTTAATAAATACATAATAAACAGTTGAGCTATCTGCAGACGATCTATAAATCGTTCAACTGATCCAAATCAGTACCAATCGAACGCGTATGCTCGAAATGTACCAAGTGTAGTAAAATAAATGGTCTGTCGTAGTTCTCAAAAGGTTTAACAGGAAACTGAATTCTTAAAAGGTCTTAACTCTGGAAGTTGGCTATTTTATCGAAGCAGTAGTTTTAACGAGTAGCTATTTCATTAAGAACTGAGGAGCGTGCAAAGAACCACGTCGCCACTTCGCAAATTTTGTCAACTCCATTGCTGGTACTTTAGAAGTACGCCTCAGGAATCCTTATTTTGCTATCCTACTAACTCCAGACTTTAAAATGTAATTGGACGTACCAAGGACATAACAAAATAACAAAGTAATTCCTACTAATTTGCACGAAATAAGAGGCGAGCAACACTTCCCATATTCAATTAGGCACTTAACTTCCAAACAAGCCAGTTCCGTTTTATACAATGTCTCAAAAGGACCCAAGGGCTTAGAACGGTCGTAAATTACCTGCGCGACCAACAATATTTTCTACTTGAAAACCGGCTAACGGAGCAAACGGGAAATTTCGCTTAAAATCACGCCTCAACTCTCCATAACTCGTAAATTCTAATAGTTTCCAATAATAGTTAATTTTAATACAGAGTTAAATTCATAAATGCTTACTGAAGTTTAATCCTTCTACATAAAGCTGCGTACTTATTCTAGTTTCTGACAAATTTATTGTGATAAAATAAATAATCACGGATAGTTCACACATCGCGCTCTCAATAAGTAGTTTGTGCTATGGGAACTAGGTTGCTGATATTTATGTAAATTTTGTAGTTAATACAAGAATACATAGTTACACGCTTACATACGCTTGTCATACGAAACTGTACTAGAAGACCTATACGATATTCTTGACTCGGTTAATGCTAAAATCTAGTAAATATTTCTTACTTGTTGAGAGCTCAATTAAGTTACATTAACATCAATCTTTCAAACATTATTGTATAATACTGCAAAATAAAATTACAGGCTTAAAGTACATGGTCTTTTTCAACAAAGCTGTTGTGAAAAAAAAACTATGTACCGTGACGAACACGCAAGAAAACATTTAGTTTTAAATCTCATTAATTACAAACGGAAACAAAAACATTTAAAAGCGCGTGATTCTGCTCAATAATATTAAATTCACTCTGGGAGGCGCTTTTAAAAACCGGGTAAATATTGCAGAACATACAAACATTTATCCCAAGGCGGGAATCGAACCCGCAATCTCAAATCCGCGTCGCAGGCCCACCGCGCCACATCGGTCGTCAAAAAAAAGTTCTTTAGGTATTCTATAAAATCACAAGGATCATTTAGAATCGTCTTACATACTAGGTGATTCTAGGTGCCAGTTCCACGCGACCAGAGCAGAAGAACGGGCAAGAAACTTACGCCCTGGTTCTTACCGTTTTTTTATATGATCCTTCTTACAAAGAATTTCAATTAAACTAAATTAAGTACCGAAGGTCCAGTGCGGTGTCAATTTAACGAAGTGGAAAATCTACAAAAAAATAATTTAGCTACTTACACATCGCGTGTATGTAATTAAGCTTACTTTTCCTCATTCATAAATATTTGAATGCGAAGGCGTCTAAAGCAAATGTTTCATTAATGGCGTTTGATTTTTCTTTTTCATCTTATATTGACGAATTACATATTTATCAAGCTTTCTTTTTAGCTAAGCTTTTTAAAAAAACATTTCATTTCTCGCAAGTCCATCAAAATAATGATAAAATGATTTTTGTGCTAAAAGTTGGCTGATAATGGATATCTAAGTAAGGCCACAGAACTTCGTGATTGATAAAATCAAACTAGATTGTGCTTGATGTCGAGCATAGCCTTATCAACCGACTACAAAAAAAGAGGTTCTCATTTCGACTGTTTATTTTGTATGTATCTAAAGCGATTACTCCGCCAATTGTGAACCGATCTTGATGATTCTGTTTTGTTTAATCGATCATACATCAGAGGTGGTCACTGATCTGACTTGTACTTTTAAGTATCTTTAAAAATGATTTTTAGTAATACTTGTCGATGACGATTGTAGTCGGTTTAGTTCATTTTTGTAATAAATATATAGGTGTATATTACTAAGGAATGAGAAAAGTTAAGAGAAGCTTGAAGTCTTGATTTAATATATCCTCTACCAAGACTCAAATCAAAACTAAGTTCACTTTTATACAACAGTCAAAAGCAAAGCTGGTTTTCGCTTGAAAACTTAAGCGTTATTTCCACCAATTCGCTTAGCGGGCCCAACGTTGAGTGCAAAGAAAAGTGAACTCTCAGTGCAATACGTGTTAGTAGAAATACTGGTTAGAAACGAGACTAGCCTTTGAAACAGGTTTCGGTCGTGGTCTGCTATGCACGCGCGGCTATTGTCTAGTGAAATTACTTTGTGAACTAACTTAAGGCCATGGTTTTGAAAATGTAGCTACCGTGTTTCAATTGCTTTGACAGGCGTCGCAGCTGAGTGGGTAGTTAGCTCTGCCTTACATGCTGTGGGTCGTGGGTTTCGAGAGCAAATGTTGTGTGATGTAAATAAATATTTATTCTGGTCTGGGTGTATTGTATATCTATGAATTATATGTATGTATTAACGAGAAAAATATCAAAGTATCAGCAATCTAGTTCTCATAGTACAAGTTTTGCTTAGTTTGGGACTAGAGTGTGAAGTTTAAATGGTCCGTGATATTTATTTATAGCGGCGACTGCTTTATAGGAATTAGATTTAGTATTGCGCAGCTCCTTTGGAGCAAAACTTAACATTTACAAGGCAGGGTTTCTTAAGTTGATCTATTTTTGAGATATTAGGTATTTACCAGCACAAATTATAAATATAATGAGTCTATACTATAGTCAGTTTTGGGCACAAACGTCAACTAGGTAGTTTTACAGTAGTTTTTTTGTCCGTCTATCTATTTGTCTGTCACCAAGCTGTATCTTATGAACCGCGATCGAGAGTTATATTTGTTATGTGACTAGCGAATTTGGCTAAACACCACATAAAAATTCAATTTAATTTTTACAGATCATGTTGTTAATGATTAAGTTACATTATAATATCCATTAAAACTGAAGATATAAGTAAACGAATTCAATGATGTAAACAAACAACTGAGTCGAATAAAGTAAAACTCATGTGTACGGAATGTCATTCAATACGCCACAAACTACAATAGGGACAGACAATTACCGTGTTTGTACCAGTAGGTAGGTTAGGCATACCTATTTAGTACATACATAACTACAGTAGGTACTTGGTGCAAGCGTGTCAAGGTTTGCAAGTGGCATTCTAACTAGTTTACGCATACTTACATATAACTGTGTTTACATCAAATCTTTTTTTCTATTACAAAGTTTATTTTTAGAGTTCTCTTATTTTCCCAAAACTTGTCCACTACTATGGCGTTTTCTGTGGCAGCGTATAAAAGAACGGGACCCTAATTCTGAGACTTCGCTGTCCGTCTGTCATCAAGCTGTATCTCATGAACAGTGATTACAGATGATGCATTTCTGTACCGCTATAACAAATACAATAATAACCGGCCAAGTGCGAGTCGGGCTCGCCCACGAATTTTCGCTCGTGGTACGGAAACCCAGCGCAAATACAACTTTCCACCAAACTTTCCTTTGAACTCAAAATTACTAGGTATAATAATATAATTTACTTATATAAGTTTAAGAACTTAATTAGGATAGAATAAAAAGAGATTTTACAATTTGATTTTCAGTTTTTACGGCGGTTCAATTTTTTGTTAAAAAGTTTTATTTAATAACGTTTTTGAAAAACACATCTGTATATTACTCATATTATGTAGGATGTATAGTATTGTGTGCTGTGTCGATGAGAATATAGGTTGACTTTATTACTTTTAATTAAGCCGGCGAGCTTGAACAGTTAACCTTTATTAGCCTTCAAGGCTTCCTAATTCATATTGCAGGAAGGAACCCAAGACAAGTGCAATAGACGTAAAATACAGGGTGTCGTATATGTAAAGTACCGTGAAGTTCATTCTACACGTAATGGGCTATAACTTTTGTTCTACGACTTTTGGATTCTTATTTCTATGCAAAAATTTATGGCTAATGAGTTTAAACTCAATAAATCAGCTTAAATCTTGATTCCCATAGATTAACGGCCGGTTTCTGGAAACCCAAATCACGATTGATCCGAGTTTGACACATAGTAATTCTTTAATTTTTTCGTTGATCATCGTTCGAGAAACCGGCCGTATGAATTATATTTTTCATAAAGTCTATAATTAGCTTATCAATTCAGTCATAATTAATTATCATACTATAGTTTTAAATCAAAAGCACGGTATTTACGGTAGACCTTTGGGACCCAACAAATGTCTATCCAGAGGGATGGATGGATACCTTTCAAGCAAAAACAGGCAGCTGCTAGTTTGTCCGTGACAGCTTTTCGTTTGTTCTTTTCGTCGTTTTTGACGTGACTTTGACGTGCTTGACGGTTGACGAACGTTTCGGAGCTACGCTTTTTGGCCTTGACTGTAGTGTGGATCAGATACAAAACAAAATTCATCTACAAACAGCACTATTGAAAACCAGGATATAAGAACCATTGGCTCCTCATGTCTCTACACTTCGTTTTATATTTTTATATGGCGTATATGTACTAAAATTAAGCCAACCTAAAATAGAGTAAAATATTCTTTTACTACGTGTCTAATAAATTTTCGTTAATAAGTAGTAGAATGTGGGTATACAAGTCGTGATGATCAAACTGTCAATATTTGGAAGTAATGTCAACGTCATTGTGATGTCAGCATGATTTGAGGTTAAAATGATTTATGACATCGAGAAAAGGGTTGATATCGAGCAAGGAAAAAAGTAGCATCTTACCGTTTACTATAAAATATTCTCTCCTTAAACAATTGGATACGGAACTATCAGAAAACCAAACAATAGACAATCTGTGTCTGTTTGTGATGATCTAGAGTTCTAGAGACTCGCCATCCATTTTTCATTAAATCCATTTTAGAAGATCATTGTATACATACCTGAAACAAAAGAGCATTTATAAGTAAACAGGATGAAAACACCAATAAATTGGGATATCAATCAACGTTTTTCTACCACCGAAATCTTCCGAAGACCTAATTCGTATTTTACGTGCCGCATGAACGGAAACCAATAAATAAAACAGTTACAAATCCATACGTAATCCACATTACGAAAGCTCGGTGATAGGGATGGCTGTCATTTTTCTAGAATCCGGCTTATCATTTCTTAGGTACACTGATCGGTAAAGGAGAATGGTCTTAATGCATCGTCTAATTGTTCCGGAAATCTATGCTAAAATAATGCTAATAAGATTTAAAAAAACTATTAACTTTTATGTCAGTAGTCTTCTTGTATCAGAAACGTAAGTAAAAAAGTGAAAGTGCGCCAAAAAAATCGAATTATATTTGGAAACCCGGCAATAAAACTGATTGAATGGTGTAATATTGTCATTCTTGCAAAGTTAATCCAACTTTATTTCTCCGAATCGGCTTGTAGTGATTTATCCGACTTAAAAAAATCTCAGAGCTACACTGAGCAAACAAAACCGTATTTCATAGTGCAGGCTAGAGGCGGTAATTCAATTAGAGTTTAGTTAGTTGCGCCCCCGATAACACTAACGGGATTCCGCTAAGCCGAGTTACATTTTATGAAACGGGGTGTTAGCGTTACCTTTTGAGGATATTGTATCAAGAAGCTCAGTGATTTGGGGTCAGCAATACAAAGGTTGCCGAGGCAACAACATCGTAGTTCCACGAAATATGGCGAGCCATTTTTGGATGCCTATGACAATAGTCAGTTCAAGGAGTTGCACGAGGAAGTTGTGATGTATAGAGCCTTTTGCAGTATTAGAACTTGATAAGTAAAGCTTCTTTAAAATCATAGATAAACACCTTGGTTTATAAAAACTAGTTTTTGTTTTAACGTTCATTAGACGAGTGTTAGTATTGTTTTTATATCAAGATTTTCTGCGGTACAAGTCTTATAGAAACTTAGTGCATTTACAGTTTGAGTATAGTTTTACGACATCAGATCTATTGTGTTTCCGAAACCCCGTTTCAATAGGTCAATAGATAGGTAACGCCTTCAGCAAATTGCCATATTGTCTGTCGCAAAGCTCGACTATTCATGAATGTCAAGCGATTGATCGGCGTGTAGTCTGATTATGCGAATCAACTCAGCATGAAATACTGGGACAATTGTCTATTTACGTCAGAGTTTGATTAGTGTTGAGATATCTCCTATCTTTGACGATTTTTAGGTCAAATCTTCAATTACTTAGAAAACCACGAGACTTTGATAATTACTTTCGAAAAGAAACAGATAACTCTCACCCTGGCTTACAATCAAAAGAAAGTATACACGCATACGATATTCTTGCTCGTTTAATCTTCTTTTGGTTCCCAAAGGTTATTAAATATCCTTAGGGAAGTAAATTGTTACGGAAAAAAGTGGCATCTGCTGTTCGCTACAGGTAAAATATTAATTTTCTACTTACTGCTATTAATTATAAACTGTTTACTTAACCCGAAGATCAAAGCCTAGCATTACTTAATTAGATTTATCTTTTTAACCGCCTTCGAAAAGTAGAAGATTATTATAACACCAGAAACGCTTTAATGCCGTAATTTTATATTTTTCGGATGTTGTGCTATTAAAAGGGAGTGGGCAAAATGTACGCTTTAAAAGCGGAAAGTCGGCCATGTTTTTTTCCGTTAAGAGGTTTTTTATTATAGGCATCTTCTATTGACTTATGATGATAGCGCTTTTGTCATTTATGTTATTGCATATTTTGACATAGGTATAAGTATATTATTAAATTATGCCTTTACCATTGTTTATTATAAAACAAGTGACTGTTTGTCCATCCGTACAAATGGCGCCAATGATTAATCCAGTAGAACACGACAGTCCACGTGACTCAGTGACCACGAGAGTTCGTGACTCACGGATTCCTTATGACTCAAATGACCAGCGATCTATCTCTTTCTAATCAAAAACAATATCTACATGTCAGAGTAGGACCATTGTAGTTTTGAGATGAAATCTTAAGTGGCACAGAATAAATCAAAGTTGATATGAAAGTGCTTTGGTTCTAATTTGGAACGGTAATGTACATTTATGTATACTCGGAACTAATCGGGATATTTTGGTCCGTCTGTGTTCAATGTGAAGAGTTATGGTGAATCATGATCATGGGTTTTGATTGCGCAATTTTTCCTCAAGTTTTCGAGAGTTCAAAAGAATTACCAATGAGTCATTGATCAGTGTAAATCGTTTTAATATTTTGTGCTTACTATTTCGTATTGGTGATTGCGTATGGTAATCAGTACTTCAAGTCTGCGCTAACTTTTTATAAGATAGACCGTAAATACTTTACCCAGAGGTTAATGTATTTTCAGCATTGTGTTCGCATCAAAAATACGACCAAAATTCCTAGCGAAAAATAGTTTCAACGAATTATGTGCCTCTATTGTGGGGACCAAAAAATCTGATGAAAATGTAACACGAAGCTTGCGTAAAAGATATAAAGGGGAAAACATAGTGCGTAAACGCGAGCTATAAACATATTGCAATATGTCAGAGGACCGCAAAATTGTCGTAAGCGCCATTACAACATTATTAGGGTACGAAATACGATGCGACCCAAACTATTACTTGGCCTAAGATGACCAGAGGAGTCTTAATTGTGAGGTATGGATGGGGAAAACTGTGATTTCGGGTTTAAAAGCTTTTTTCTAGTTCGGTCAAATGTTTTGGTCATTTATCTTATGGCTTAGTAATTACATTGAAAACTATGATGGTATGTAATAAGGAATCGATATTTTAAAATGAAAAATCTCGAAAATGACTGCTAAAAACAATATTCTTTTTGTAAGTAAATTATTGAGTTTCACAAAATCGAAGATGATAAAAAACATCGATAAGTACTGAAGTTTTAATTATAAATCTAGCCGGCTCATGTAGGGTATAAACGACAGACATAAAGCAGTAAATGAAGTGAAGCGATGTAAGTCAGGAAGCCACGCGTCAGATGCTAAGTGAATTATGGCAGTAGTGTTGTGTCAATTGTTGTGTAGCACGTCATTGCTAGGCGACCAATTTTCAATTTTCATTGCTAGCATTGGGGGTTTTCTGACGAACTCTTTAATTTGGTGCTTTGATATGGGGTCCTTCAAAAGACGGGTTTATCTCCACCTGAAAGGCCGGCAGCGCACCGACGCCTCTAGTGTTGCAGGTGTCCATGGGCGGCGGTGACCACTTCCCATCAGGTGCCAGCTATGGCATAAAAAAAAAATATACCAATCAGCCTGTGTATATAGTAAATGTTGATCACATAGGTAAATGTGCAAAATTTGATGAAACTTATCAAAAGTGAAATCTTGATGCGTCAACGCATGTTTAAGTGCGTAAGTATACCAATATACACCATTACCGCACCCACACTTCAACGCTTGTGCCTATTTCTGATGAAAGTTTTGAAGGTATTTTTTGAATGAAAGATTCTAAAT
Source organism: Ecliptopera silaceata (assembly GCA_932527185.1). Taxonomy (NCBI): domain Eukaryota; kingdom Metazoa; phylum Arthropoda; class Insecta; order Lepidoptera; family Geometridae; genus Ecliptopera; species Ecliptopera silaceata. The sequence continues at coordinate 3,968,966 of OW052210.1, forward strand.
ACCATTATATAAACTTTTTTCGTCATGACGTGTTTGACACAGTTATATTTTTAAAATTCATCATTACTTTTAAAGAAGTATTAAACAAAAATACATGAGCGGTTATTTGTATTGTATTGTAAGTCATTGGAAATTCAAACTACAACCAGGATATTGAAGTATTACTCCGTCAAAGTTGCTTTTACCAGTCTACCCTCCAAGTTAAGGCTTTTGGCTCGACCAAAAGCCGTGACTTGGAGGGAACTGCAGTGCTAAGTCGAGCATCTATTTCCGGCATAGTTATATCCTGCGGTACGGATGTGACGCGCCATCGGACCAACTATCTCGAAGCAGGGCAGTTTCAATAGATTCATATAATCTGTGCTAAAGCTGGTTTCAATGCGAAGAGAAAGCTAGATATTAAATTACTGAGAGAGAGCAGTTTCAAAATATTCTTTTGTTTTATTATAAAGGCTTTGGTAATGAAAGTTTGAGAACTAGAAGGTAGAATTTAGTAGCAGGTTTTTATTTGAGAACTTCTTTATAATAGTACTTTTTAGGTCTGAATAGAAAGAATATACGAAATCAAATTGTCTCACAATATTGGAACTGATAGCATTTCCTCTATCCTATTTCATATCACAATCTTTCACCTATCACAGCTTATCCGTTCCATATCGGGTGAGCCCGAATGAATGAATGAATGTGACTATCGCGATCGTAACGTATTTAAAATACACTGCGCGGTAGCTTTGCAAAGTTCGACAGTAAAGTGGATGTTGACGCGCAGTGTTTATCAAATTCGTTACAATATACGATTGTTACATTTATTCGTTCACCTCCCCAGTTCACGTGGCAGCCAATAAAAGAGGACCTGTTGCTTTTTGAATAAAATGGCAAATTTCACCGTATTGAGAGCTCATTTATAAATGGCAGATATGGTAAATATTATGGCAGTTAATTCAACCTTGGCAGTAACATACAATTACGTATGCTACGCGCATTGGAATTTTAATAACATTATAATATGTTAACTTGTATTATTAACTTGTGTTGTCTTTTGTCCATAGCGTTTGAATCTAAATACATATACCTATATATAAGACTACGTGTAGTCTCATGGTTTGGCATAGTAAAATAAAAAAGCTCCCAGGCACAAAAGCATGGTTAAAAAGTGGACGACACTGTATAAACTGACCTACATTAGAAACCAAAGCCAATATAATACAACGGCAAACAGTTGACTAATCATAAGCAACTAGTTACCTAATCAGAAAGATAACGTTCAGTAACTAACTAATTATTCCTACTGTATTTACTTTGTTCGTAGTGTAATCTTATCTTATGATAAGATGTTTGTATGACTGTCTTGTCTACCTGTTTCATAGTTACATAGTAAACTAATCAGAAAATCAATTGAGCTGCGCATTCCAATCCCAATGACAATTTCAATCTCAAAGCGAACGTGCTCGCTATCGAATACGATTGCAGATCGACCGTATAAATACACAGAAATGGTTATGTTTTAGCATTTTGAGTTAGTCAGTCAAATCTCTATAAGTAAATGTACTTATATGAATCAATAGCTGTTCGTATGTCTCGCTAAAAGCTAAAACTCGAAAAGGCCAATCCAGTTTAGCTGATCTTGGTTTAGGAATGTTTAGTTTAAATCTTCCTTGGAGGAAGGTTTAAACGGTGAGGAAATACATCTTTTTATCTAACTAATCTACCACAGCTTTCCTTACGTTTTTCTACACTGTTTGAAAGAACGCTTAGAATTTCAAAATACAAAATCTTTGGTGCACGACAGTGTTGAACCCACGACCTAATGCAGTGTTCAAGACCAGCCCTTTGCCTCTGTGACATAATAGAATACCACCCATTTAGGGTAATTTACCTTAAACACTGTAAGCAAAACTCTGAACAAACAACTTTCGCTGTTTCTCACAAAAACAAAGTTCCTTAATGTAAGGTGCCTCGTTGAATTAATTGCATAATTATAATTACTCATCAGAAGTACTGCAATGGGGTTACTTATGAGACAACGCCGTATAAGAGTTATAGCATAAAATATCACTGTGCTAGTTATCATCATCATCATCAACCTATATCAGTCCATTGCTGGACGTAGGTCTCTCCCAAGACGCGTCACTGAGCCCGGTCTTCGGCTCTTCCCATGTTGTGTTTGCCAGCTACACTCCGCAGATCGTCGCTCCATCTCGCCGGAGGGCGTCCTACACTACGCTTGCCTAAACGCGGTCTCCACTCCAGTATCCGTTTGCTCCATCGGTTGTCAGTTCTACGGCAAACATGGTATCGCAAGTTATAATTAAAGAAAAACAGAGCCTAAAAGAACAATAATAAATATTCATATTTATTTCCATATGACATCTAGTTTCAAACTATGAAGATAGGGAATTTTTATTGCTAAGTACATATAACTGTTTGGTAAATAAATGCATAGTACACAACAGAATTTAATTATGAAATACAAATACTACCTGTGATTTGTTTAAATTTGTTCAATCGTAGTATCAGAAAATAGTTTGGCAAAAGTTTATCCAATCTTCATTCATTTTATATGTTGACTGTAGTGTGTGTTTGTGTGTACATATTCCGTCCGCGCCAAAATAGAACATTTTTAAGTAATTTGATCATGATAATGGATATATCAATCAATCCTAATTTGAGCTCGCATTTTGTGTTTACGGTCATTCCATTCCGATGATGAATTGGGATAGCGGTCGGAAGATTGTTCTATAAAATATTTACTTTTACAAAAGCATCACAAACAATTTGATTTTCATAATAATTTTAGAATGTTACATTTCGCAATGGACGTGCTTGGTGCAAAAGTCGTAGGCAGAGGTTTACTTAGTATAAGGTGCATTTTTTTCCATTATTTGTTCTAATAAAAATCGACCTTATTTACAGGAAGAACGTAGGCAATACGTGTGTAGCCTTTCGCCTTTTGGTCACGATCACGACGTATTTCTTTAACATGTAGCACTGACTTTATCTTTTAGAAATTCGAACACTCGCATTGCGACTAACGCGACTTTACCTTTTTGAAATTCGAACACACGGCAGTACTGGCAACTAGTGCAACTACATCTTTTTAAAATTGGAACACAGGGCATATTATTTGAACGAAGTTTCTTATCGCGTGGAAGTGGGTTAGACTAAAAAAATAATACCAAAAGTTGTAACGACACTTTTTGCTGTAGTTGTAAGCCGTACGGCGTGCTCTTGTCTCTCTCTCTCTCTCTCTCATAGAAAGCAAGTCAGTTAATAAATTAAGAACTTCGTTCGATTCGGGTGTCTCTTGCATTGGCGAATAGTACATCTACCAATATTTTTTTTGAAATTACAACACTCATTAGAACACTCAATATGACCCAATTTTTCGCATCAGCTTGCTCACTCGTCGCTGTGTTCGAGAATAGAGGCACACCACATCGCAAGGTGAGTTGTCTAAGCTATTAAACAATGCTAAACTTCGCGAACTAGAGTTTAAGTTTAAACTACAGTTTAAACTGCGCCGTGTCATCCTCGATTGTTGTTTAGTGTCCCTGCAGTATAAAGCTTTTAGCTTTTGCTTATGCTATTTCAACTGTACCAAGTTAACATTATTTTACTACTTCGGAAATCGAAACTGCAGTATTATTCTTTAGAGGTAAGTTTGAAACTAAAATTATTTTAGCAGATGTTTAGAGATATTTTACAGGGAATATGTTTACGAAAACGGTAGGTATTGTAAATTGATAAATTCGCACTAAAACCGATGTTATACCTCACAATAACGTTATTCTCTATTATGAAACTGCGACGAATTAGGAATGAGAAAAAATATCTAACCTTCTAAAAGCACAATACAAAATAGGTACATTGACACAGTGCAGAGTATCACGAAAAATAAAATTAGCCAAATTTTGTTTTTGGATTCGATTTTAAAATCCATTTAAAAATTGAAATATTGAGAAGTTAGGTACAACCTATTGTTGCATTTAACTTCAAACTTAAGTGATTTTAGCTTTCAGTTAAACATTTAACTAACAGTACTTACTTACATATTTTTAAACTAGGTAGTATGTTCTCAAATAATAGTACCGTAAAGATACATCAAAGATAGCCGAATAAGGACTAGGTAAATAGTTTCTGTTATTCCATTCCTAAACCAACACATTTTGGCAGTATTATAGAGGCTGTCTTTGTCATTTCACGCTAAAAAGAAAGGGATGGCAAGATTTTTGGCGCTTTAAAATATGGTGAAAAGGAGAATACGTATGACGTCACCGTTTATTCATGTCGCAACTTACCGTAACGTAAGTAGGTGTAGGTCAACATCGCTTATTCATCAAAACTCCCACACAGTATTTAGGTAGCTGGTTTTCCAACATTTATTTGTTCTCAAATGAATTTGTTTTTTATGTAGGCACTAGGCAGTATTGTAATAATGAATGATCCTAAAATTAGAATAACGTAAGCGAGTGATGATTCCAAATTATCCTTGTGATTTTACGGATAATTTAAAAAGCCAAATAATGCCTTTGCCCGATAAAAAAAACCAGAAACATTATATCAGCGTGTCTTACTCATGTTTTGTTAAAAAATAAAATACGGGTGTACAAGTCAAGTTACTATCGAACCTGCAACCCTAGGAAATCGCTTTGAAGCTTGTATCTTAAGCCCCATCCGTTCTTCCCTAGATCTGTTTCACCCCATTAGAGCAGTGAGCACCGAGGGATAGATATAAAGATAAACAAGTCGATTTATATCCAAACACATTAAAACTTTCCCAGCCCAGCTTTTTACACTTGACCTTCCCTATTTAGGTTTTATTCCCTTCCTTTTACTTCTAATAGAAACTAATGGCGAGTGTACAATACAACTGAAGTTATTGCTGAGGGTTTAGTCCGAGCCTGCATTTTAAAACTCCCTACTCTCGAGCCGAGAGTCGTCTCTCGGATGTCCTTATATTTTTGTAAGAAGTAGAGAGAGAGATCCGAGAGACGACTATCGGCTCGAGAGTAGGGAGTTTTAAAATGCAAGCTCGGACTAAGCCCTCAGGTCAGGGTACAGTCGACTCCAAAAGTTCTTAACAACTCAACTCAAAAACGTTAACAAAAAACCAACCGTTATTCATGACTTTTGCATTCCACTAACATTTTAACGTTTTATTTATATTGTAATCTAGTTGTATAAAATGCAGTTGTTCTGCTCGTGTGTGTTAGAATTTCAGGCATTTGATAACTAAGCTGATTAAAATTTTTCTTTTATAAAAAAGGCAATAAACTTGAGGGTAGTTTCACGCAATAGCAACATAAGGTGGTGGAAAATTGTCCGTATTCAAAGCACCACATTAGGAGTCGTTATTAGAACAATATGCAAAATGTTGCGTGTCAAACACAATACGGCTAAGTTGCGTACATACTTGCGAGAGGTCATGATTAAAAATAAACTACTTAGTCACTTTGACCAGTAACTAAAGAGTCCACTTAGAATTTTAACCAGCCTGCTTAACATTACCGTCCTAGGACTTTCTAGGCAAATAGATAAGCGAATGTGATATTAGAGCTTAAACAATGCTATTAAAACTGTCAGTCGGTCGACGACGGTCCAGTCTATTCTAGGCTACTATGAAACAGTCATGCTTGAGAATCAACACTCAATTTATCCTTAGAACTACATCGCGGACAGGACATCTGTCATTTTTATGGACAGCTTGTAATAACCACTGCTGAGGCCCGAGCACGAGTAAATGCTACAATCGCAAACGTATCGTAACGGTGACGTTTTCGAGTGACTACGCAAACTCGCTTGCCGAACGTTAAAAGCTCATCGCGCAGTGTGACTTGAACGTGCTACCGTTACGATACGTTTACGATTGTTACATTTATAAGTACTCAACCTCTAGGAATAACAAAGCCACTCGCGCTCGAGTAATTTGCATCCAGGTCTTCCCTGTAGGACAGCTACATAACACAATTAACAAAACGATAGCAAAACAGTATGCCAGTAAATTGTGTCAGCGAGGGATGTTGGCATTGCCAACTAACCACCAGCACATGTTGTATACGCAACTTTACAACTTGCGTATTTCATTCAAATTCAGTTGAATTTCCAACTCCACATTTCGGTGGTAATGAAAGAACTGACTTTTATACCCTTGATTTATCCTCTAGTCTTTTGTACGATCCAATTAAATACAAAACTTTGGAGAGCAGTAAATTAGATCGGACAGATAAACAAAAGCTTATTAAGTTCAGTTGTTTTTGAACTAGGTCAGTAATTGCTGAAAAACGTTTCTTATAGCCGTTTCCATCGTGCCTGTTTAATCATACTGATTGTAACTAAGATTATGTCATAAGTACAAAAGATTCAGTGAATCGAAACGACAATGATAAAGCTTTTAAAGACACACGTCATGTCATGTTCACCACTACTTTTATTTTATTTAAGGAACTACTTTTTATTAATTGTCTTTCTTTCTTCTTTCTTGCTTGCCATAGAATTCAATCAGAAATGAAAATCTAAGCGCCAACAACACGAAACGTATTAATGTTCCCATGACCATAAATATGAAAAAGCTTCCTAACTTATACGCGTTCATAACATCAAACACCTCTACCAAAAACCACAGCGTGTCTTCAAAGGCGTATCAAAGCTTAATTTCAAGCCATTTCACAACATGTAAACCTTCAAAGGAGCATGTCTGCGATTTCCCAGTCACTTGGCAGCCCATCTACAGCGCCCTAATTAAGGTAACAGCCAATAAAATCTCGCGTGCTCAAGACCCGTTTCACGCAGGCATTCACGGTCGCGTAACTTACGTACCTAAATATTATTTATACTGTGTACTGGAGATAAGCAACAAGTCAGGAACAGTAGAGTCGGCCGCAGACGCTTTGCATGTCAAGTTATGGGATAACTGGGTAAGCAACTGCAGAATTGTTGATATGGACTGTAGTCTTTGGACACTGAAATTCACTCAACTGGAAAGCGTCAGCATCTCGACTAAGTTTGCAAGTTTAGTTACTTACAAGTCAACATAAGAAGCACAAACCTAAAAGAAACAAATTTTCAAATAAATAAATAATAATTTATGAAGTGCCCTTAATTTGGTGGCGGTCGTAGTCAATTTAATAAACTCCACAACAGCAGGAGCTGTTTTATTGAAGTATATTTTTTTGGATTTTGATTGTAATAATAAATTTGACGACCGATGTGGCGCGGTGGGCGATGGTCCGCCTGCGACACGGAAGGTTGCGGGTTCGATTCCCGCCTCGGGATAAATGTTTGTATGTTCTGCAAATATTTATTCCGGGTGTTCTGGGTATTATATGTATAATAAAAAATATCTATCTATGTATTGTATTGTATTAAGTATGTCAGTCTTCTAGTACCCATAACACAAGCTCTGCTTAGCTTGGGGCTAGATGATGTTGTGTGGATTGTCCAGCATTATCCAGCATTATTATAAATAATATTAAGTGTCAAAATTGAACTAAATTGATTATCTTGAACAAAGCAGGCAAGTCTCCCACATTTCAATAAAGTGCCATTAGCACTGACCAAGACCACATAAACTTAACCAAAACAATAATTAATTATAAAGCCAACACGATTTATTTATTCTAACCATGCAAAATAAAATAACTGTGATCGTACTTTACGTAAAAAACAAAGTTAAAAAGTCACTTACACTCTGAAAACAAGCACACAGAGCAGTACAGAGTACCGCTTCAAATTATTTTGAAGTAAGTAATATTATATTTCCGAGAAGTATTTTCTTTATCATTTCCAAAAAAAAACACTTCTTACGAGCTAACTAAATTAACTGAGCTAGCTCGAGCATATGGCGAAACGAATTATTTTCTTTACTGTTCTTTGTATTTTTAATAGGTTTTTAAAATTAAAACGAAGATGAATTTTAACGAATATTTTAGAAAACATGAATTAACTCACAGTAGATAAGGAAGACACAAATCATCCCCTCTGATAGAACACTGATACTCTTAATTTCCGTTTTCGTTTAACGTCATAAACTTTTTAAGAATCCCTCCCTTTGTCGGTCCAGTGCTTCGCGCAAACCTGGCTTATAAATTCCCTTTTGTTTAGGGATAATGAGCCATGATTTTTATGAAAAGGTTCCTTTTATTTTTTCTGCTAAATTCATCGTTTCTATCTCCTCGGAGATGGTTCTTAATTTCAACATTTTACACTCTATTGAAGATAAAGGATTTTGTTTTCAAGCAATAAAGTAGAATGCTTACCTGTCGGTTTCTTTTTGGAGAAATTTGATGTTTAAAAAGAATTTCACAAGGTTACAAATGTTACAATTTAATTTTATAAAACTGTACCTACCTAGCAATTTTAATAATCAACTCTTATGTCAAAATACTTACAAATAAAATGTACAATCGCAAAGAAGAATATAAGGACTACTTACATGAAAAAAAAACCCCAAAAATGCATAAATGCGCTCCGAAACAGATCATTTTATAATAATGACACCAATTAAAATATTCTACAACAACAATGGAGTTTTGTCAACGCTTCAACTCCATGCTCCATTTGCGATTGATCTTTCTCTGTTCCTTATCGCAGTTGATTTGTCTATCACCACTATCCTCAAACAACATCAATACCATCAGTCTGTCATCGCCAACCATTAATGGTATTGGAAACACAGCCCTAATTAAGTCGTCCGTGTTAATTTATAGCTTGTTTTCCACTGCTCGAACAGCTATAATCAAAATAAATCGCTTCCCACTAAGACACGCAAGGGAATACAGCAAATTGGATTGGAAACTAAAGATTCTTTATTCGATAGCCTTTCTACGTATTCGGTTTCAAATAATTGTGTTTGGGAGTTGTTATTTTCTTTGGGCATTGAAGTTCTAATTTGTTGGGAAGTAAAGAGGATTACTGGTATATCGATAAGGGAATTTACCAAATACCTCAGGTTCTTTTTGTTCTGAGCCAAAACTTCAGCAAGAGCTCAAAGAAATACTCACTTGCCCGATCTAGCTAGATCATACTCACTCCTTTGAGTTTCACAAACTACATAAACGCTCATAAAATCTTTGATAATCAAGCGAAGGCTACTGAGCAAAGGCAGCGTTTGGGTAAACAGTAAACAGAAACACCCTCCGGCATGATGAGCGGATCTACGAACAGTTTGCTGCTGCCCGAAAAAGCTGCAAACAGGAGCACATCAGTGCCATGCCGTCGGAAAATAAGATTTTAGCGCTTATATGATCAGACAAAAGAAAAAGAACAGCGCAAGTAAAAAGTAAGTTCGTGGCTAGCAGCCAACTCTGGTGACGAAATTCAATAATCCGTGTAGGTAATAAATACAACAGTAATTGGACCATGAAATTGTGCCCTCATTCCAGATTGTAGCATTGTCAAATAACGCAAAAACAAGACAATAAGCAGTTCGCCCAGTAGGTAAATAAATCTCAACACTAATACAAGTAGAACGATTCACGCAGCCTTAAACGGCGTATACCACAGGAAGCAGCCCCAGCCTGTTTACCGATGCTTATCTTGAGGATAGCGCAGAACTTATTACGGTAGATAGGTAGATACTGCTGTATCTATTTGTAGTGGTACAGTCAGTGTCAGAAGTAGCGGCAGCTCATAAAATTACCAGATACAAATCTGATATCGGAACTTCACCATCAAGAATTAGTAACAAACAATTATTTCCTCTTTAAAATGATGGTAGATAAATATCTTTTAAAGTTTTAGATAGTAGCTGCATATTTATATTAGGAAGATGATTATCATCATAATCACGGTTAACTTGGCTTTTTTAAAAACATTATCTAAAAGTATTGTGACGGTTGATAACGTCGACGATTTTTCAGTTAGTTTTGACGGCGCCTGTGCCAAGTGTACATTAACCAACCACATGAAGGGTATCGATTATAGCTTGGGGCTATATTAGGTTACTCCATAAGCACTCGATAATTTTAGAACGTCTTCCATTTGGAGGTGCATAGGTATACATGCATTCAAAATGTATGAGAAGTGAACATAAATAAATAACACTGAACTTTAAGTCTAGAAAGACTTGAAATTTAACTTTGATTAAAATTAGTTCAAAAAGGTTATCCCAACGGAACAAATTATACTTTCATTTCAAATGAATGATAAATTTACAAGAGAGAAAATTAAGTTCTTAGGGTTTTGCTACGTCTTATTTTAGTTAATATTTACTTATATTTTGTTCTTAGAAAGGTTATATAACCACGCCTTATAAAAGACACAGACTTATAAAAGAAAAAATATATAGGTAATAGAACAAAAAAAACGTTCAGGTTTTCTTGAGCAGTATTGTGTACTGTCCAGTTTACACACAGCTGCAGAACTATTAAAGTACCTAGGTTTTTCTTTTTTTCTTGGCAGCCAGTGGTCTGTGCCTCGGAAAATGTTATATGTACTTACTTATAATCTATGACTGGAGCGAACTTTAAACAAGATGTTGCATAACAAGTGCGAAAACTTTTGAACTCTCGTAAAATTGCATTTTTATTTTACAGAAGCTCAGTCTACTTTTTAATGTTCGATGAACTAAGAAGTGAATGAAGTAAAAGGAGTTCCTACTTCATTTTTCGTAAAAGCTACTCCATAGACAAACAATATTACTAAAGCAATATAGTAGTAGTATAGTATAGTGCGTTGCATCTACTTTCTTATTGCGTTATACATTATAAGCATCTTGGTGCTTGGCCCTAATTTTGGTTTTAGAAAGCAAGAAGGTAATAGTTGCTGTCTAAACGTCACTTAATGCATTGAAACAGCGCCATTTAACAGGGGGGTGTGATAGCAAATCTACGGTTTTCATCAGAAGGTTAATTTATGTGGGTCGAGTTGATAAAAGCACAAAAATAGGGTATTTCCTTCAGATCTATTTGTCATACGATACGGCGCGTACGTGACAAGCGTGCGTAACAGCGAATTAGTAAACGTACGTATCTTGGGAACAATCTAGACGGAAGCACTTTGTCTAGTGGCCGTAGGGATGGCAGAGAGCCCTGACATGGCTCCCATAAGGTCTCATGTTTGCAATAACATACATCTTTTGGGGCATTGGGACTATTTGGGATGTTAGTCGTTAACACACAGAAGGAATTGATTTCTATAGATTTAGCGCATGATTTGATTGCCGTTTTTGTGATGTAATTTCTTTTTTCGACATCATATTGCAAAAAAAATATAACAATGACTCACAAGAAACGCCTTGACAAAAAATGTCACAAGAACACTATCGTAATATCGTCAGTTGATTTGACATAATAAAAAGAGGAAAAGTTTATTTATTGCATTTTATTGTATAGAAAAATTGATTTAGATTTAAAACTATGTTGCTAACTAATAAAAACAGTGCTATTTTCGATTTCACTTTACACGAAAATACAAATAAGACTGATGAATTAACCTACAAACAGGTACACCCCTAGACAGCTTTGTCTAGCTTATCTAACAGTTTATATGTACGGAAGCCTAGTTAATGGAATGGGTATATCTATGAAAACCGGCACTGCAATATACCAAAATGACTATTTGCGTATGCCGGTAAGTAGTTTGTATACTGCATCTCAGAAAGCTCTAGAGATATCCAAGGTAACGAACTTACCTAGACTCCGCTGGGCTTAACAGACCCAATTTGATCTACCTATCAAAGATCAGTCAAGTCTCTAAAGCGACTATGTTACGTTCAGTAACAATGGCTTTGATCAGTTAAATCAATTAAAATTGAGACGTGAAGATATTGAAATGTATGCGTAGTGAAGCTTTGATTACTTGCTTACCCAACTACGAAGGGTTATGAGTTTGAAAGTCCGTGTAAGAGGAATGTTCGTCTGTTTCCTTGTAGCTCACAAACCACTCAACAGATTTTGATAAATGAAGTGTCAAATGATGCGTCTTGACCAGTACGGGTGAGGTTAGGTTACGTCATTGTTTGTTTCACATGAGGGAAAATAAAAACAGTTAAAAAAATAAGCTAATAGTATTGTTTTTCATAACAGATGAAAGGATTAACTTTCATTCTAAAAATATAGTGAACTCTATTTGTGTATTTGCTCTTTTGTTTGTGTTCGAAAATAATTGAAGACTTCGTTATTTTTAAGAACATACGACAATAGTAGTTGGCTTCGGCGGTTCGTCGGGTATACAAAATTAACCTAACCCTTATTACGTAATAGGAACCTTACCTATCTAGTATGTATTTATTGCCTAAATGCGGAAAGTTTCTTAAATAAAACAGAAAATCTCTGAATTTCATGAGCCTTACTAGAAGCAAAAACTATAAGCGATTTTTATCAAAATCTTCCGACTTTACAGTATAAAAGTTACAAACTAAATAACTAGTAAGATGTTTCTTAGTTTTTTGCTTCAGATGGCCTGGTAGCAATGAGTTTAATTGTGGTTTTGTCGCGAAAGTCATTAGTTCTTGGGCGGACAGTTTCTAGTCCTAGAATTAAATGCATTTTTGTTAAGATCTTTTTTCTCAAGATATTAATAAACTACAATGAACCCAATATACAGTAAAATATATAGGTTTATAATGTGTGATAATTTCTTCTGATTTGTAATTGCTATAATGTAGCTGTTATTTTTGTAAATGAAATCAGCGATAGCCAGTGCTGGACTTTTTCATACTAATACGAAAATTGTATATAATATATTTTTTTTTAACTTCTTTCTTTCGACACAGATGCACCGATACATGCGGAACATTGGTTCATAGTTCTTACTCCACATAAAAGTGTAATCAGATCGCTTCCCGCTTTCTCTTAGAAACCGAACTTTCCTTACTTCACGTCCAATTAGCACCAATGAGCTCATCAAATGGTGTCTGACTAATTTAGATACGCCAATGAGGTATCAAGCGTACTATTGTTTTTGGGAATGAGATGAGGTTGTTCGCATCACGGATTTCGTATTTCCATCAAGTTTTATGAGCTTCCATGGTCTTTAGGAAACCAGCCAAACGGTCGACCGTTTCAGCTATTTGCTACATGGTATGCTAGCTACACCAACGATTACGAGGGTATTTTATGTAGCTTGTCGCACTACATTATTTAAAGATTTCGGAACTATTAAGTAACAGGTTATTTGACTTAATAATTTGCATTTTCTATTGTGTTTTATCGAGATAAATGGAAGAGTTTGGGGGACACCTTTGCCCGGCAGTGGGACACAATAGGGTAAATTAAAAAATTATGTTTCAATAAGTCGAAGCATATGTCGATGATACTAAATATCTCACTATGTTAAGTGTTCACCACCGTTTGTGTCAACAACTCTTCGGTTTTAGTTTAAACCATAGAACATGGAATAGAGGTCGTAAATAAGGGGTCGATGTCAGAACCAGGTACACATATTTCCGCCATTTTTCGGCAGCGCGCCTTCCTCGGAAATTGACGTTGAAGCTGAAAGTGATATTAATTTCAACGGACCAACCCGCATCGGTTTATTTAATTTTCCTAATTGACAGAGAAACCATTACGGCTGTGCAATTTTAATGGAACGCGACTTTTGAGACGCATCTCTCTCACTACTTATAATCGTCCCAAGAGTATAAGGTACAGTCACATATAATTTTAGATCTGTACTTCTACCATGAGTTGTCACAGTAAAATCGCCTGACTTTACTACAGTAGTTACGTAACTATTAGTACATATTACGAATTTTAGTACCCAACTATCCGCTAGAGGCGCTGTACAAATCTTCATACATTTTTTTAACTACAGACGCTAGCGAGTATAGATTGTAAAAACTGAGGTAGAGTGATAGACAGACAAGATACTTGAACGTTATATATTTCATTACTCAAAGAGCTAAAAGAAAAGCTAGGGCGCAAATAGCGACAAATAGTCGCGTCTGATACAAAAATCAACACCATTTTGCACTGTTTCGTCATATTAAGTAATGAATGCGCGCGATGAGATTTTTATGTTAAATAATTGTGATTTATGCTGTGTTAACGAAGGTATTCAGAATACAATTAAGGGTTGCTAGATATTCCATTTCAGTACACACTGAAAAAAGTATTCTTCTTCTTCTTATCGTGCTACAACTGTATTTTGTTGTAGCATCGTGTTGGAAAGATTAGCCAGACTAGACACTGCAAAAAGTATTAGGGATGGTTGATCTGAAATACGGTACTGTGTTGTTTCGACTGCAATGATTCAACGGTAATAATAGTCAGGAACATTTCCCAAACTTTACAAGTTTTGTACTTGAGAACTAAAGTGCTGAAGGAGTACTTAAATATATTTTTTTAAATTTATACACCGAATAAACATCAGTCGTCATTACGATGTTTGTTCTCAGTGGGAATCGAACTTACGACGCACAGCTTGTAAGGCAGAATACTACCAACTGAGCTATCACGCCTGTCAACGGTAAAGATATATTACGGCCTTCGTTTGTTAGAAAATGAAATAACCTATATAGTTGAATAGAACCTTTCCTAAACTACTAATTAGAGAGGCGTGAAAAGCTCCATTTGCAGAGTACACACACACATTGGTATTTCCTCTTTGATGAGGACTATTTAGGTGTTACTCGGTAATCACTAAGAATGAACTTGGAATTTGAGAGAAATTCGACAGATGAGATTTTCAAGTTAAGAAGAAGTTTTACGTACATCTTTAATCTGTATGCAAAATTTCTTAAACCACGTTAGGGAGGGTGCGTAGATGTGTGTTGTTCAGCATTCACACACAAGAGAAAATCCATTACAAAATTCCCAAAATATGATGTTGAAAGACTAATCTTAGTTTGTTTTTTTTATAAATCTGTTGTTTTTTGGTTGAAAAATGATAACGCACCAAAGATTAACGCAGCTTTGCTTTTAATTTTTAAAACAACCAAGATTATGGTTCGTGACTGGCCGTCGCAGGCTTATGAAGATTTATTGTTATTTCTGAATGAATGGCACAGCACAATCAATTCTCGTCGGAATGACAAGTTAATCTGCTTGTAAAGCCCTGGTTTCCTAGCTTTGCTTGACGACCGTCAGCGACTACCGTTAATTATAATGAAGTCACTATTGGTGTGACTGACGGTTTTCCGCAACGGTGGTTATAAAGTCGCTGTTATCGACATTTGACTGTTTACTTTTTTGTGTCTTTTTTGCCATCTCTTTTACTCTTACTCTGTATATGAATGATGGCTTGGTAGCCATCACTGTGCACGGTTGCGGGGAGTCTTTTACCAAATGGTGGTTATTTGTGACGGACGGCCTTCCATGACAGACATCCATAGCTGCTAGGTAACTATTTGCTGTGTCATGACAAGGTCATCTACTATTGTAGAGGTGGCTGATGGCTTTCTATGGAGTTCGCTAAGCAACATAGCTTTGCTTCATTTATAAAGTCCGTCAATCACTATGTGGATGACTGACACTGGGAAACAATTACATCGGTGCTACCTGACCGTCAGTCTGACGGCCGCAAACTGATGGTAGTTCAAGTTCATCACATCAATATCAACAACAAAATTAACTTCAATATAAAAAAAATTAGAATATAAATCTTAACGCTTTCGATTTCTTTTTTTCGCTAAATTACGGTCGTAGAACTGATATTGAAACCAAGGCTTTAGTAACTCTTTCATTAATATCCGCTCTTAATTAAAACATATTTTGTGACCGAAAAGGTAAAATAAAATTTATACACTAATACTAATATTTATGCTTATCTACCTACTCTCTAGAAGCTGGCAAACACTGGATGAGAAGTCTTGAGAGAGACCTACGTCCAACAGTGAAGTGATTTAGGTTGATAATGACGTCGATGACCTACTCTCTAGTCCTCCTAATTTGGATAGTTATCTCTTTCATCTTGAATGTTATTTTAAGAAAAGCTCAAAATAATATCGTTACTATTAATTTTTATGTGTCTTTCATAATCCCCAATTTCATAACTTTTTATAATACCAAATTTAACGCTTCATATTTGGCTTCCTGGCACCACTAAAAAGTGGCCTGTCACATAACTTACGTTTATTGATTACGTTTACGAGTAGTAAACAACTTTACTTCGGCTAGCTTATGGCTGTGCGTTTCCACTGTCTCACGACAAGACGTGTAGAATGGACTGAGCCATAGCCTTATAAAATTGTCCACTCGGTGCGGCTAATACCTGTCTCTTTTCTATAGGTATGTAAAAAGGGGACATGGGTAACAACTATTGGCCCTCTTTCATGAACTGCCGCCATTTTTATCAAAACAAGTGAATTTCCATTTTCGAGAGTAGCCCTTAGGATATATTCCAAGGTATTTTAATTAAAAAATTCTCAGCTGGAAAACGGTGGTGTGTCTCTAGCTTTATTGTCACACCAAGATTTATAATATTGCAGCCGAATTTGGATCATATTTTCTAACTGGTATGGTTGAAGACAGTCTGTCTTCAAACTTTGAAAGTTATTTTGTAAGTCACAATCGTCTAGCCGCAAACAATGGAAACTCGACTTCATAGTGATAAAAATAAGGCTGGCTTATCTTCAGTTTTTATGGTACATTTCCTCGTAACGTAACGCACCGGCTATAGCTTGGCATAGACTTTGAGTATGACTCGTTAAGACAGGCCACACAAGCCAATAACTGCCATGAGTGTGTGCAGTCTTTATTCTATGCATGTGTTTACTATTGACCGCGTAAACATAGCGTGAAGTCGCTGTGGCTACGTGTATGTATTTATATACAAGTGGCGATGCTGACATCAACAGTGGATAAAAAACAACTAGAATCGTAGTTTCTACGCGTCGAGCTGTCATCCCAGTGACACGGACGTAAATAAAACTAGATAAAACAAATAAAAACTTTTTTATTTTTTTATTATTAATGGCCAAATAAAACCGCTAACTTTTGTTCGCGTGTCGCTTTTTCGGAACATGGGATTCCTTTTTTGGATTTGACCTATAGAATGAAACTTTTTGAAATTTTTAACAGTCGCTTGAATCCAAGTGGTCGCAATGCGTAGTAACAAGCTCAGTTTTGTTATAAAATACCTAAATATGGATTGCTGAGCTCTAGTTTTGTGTTGCTTGTCAGTCGTGTTGTTATAGATTTAACGAACGCCACGCCTATGGTGCTATCGATATACGCCGAAACAGTTTGCAAAAGTGGCATAAACTGACACGTGACATATTGCCCCGGGTAGTTACGATATGTACGCAGCTTAACCCTATGTTGTCTTGCGTTGTTGGCGCACTGAATAATACTAAACTTGATGAGTGTTGAGGTCAGTGGTAGTGTCACAATTTGGACCCGTGGTCTTTGTGGCGTCTAGTTTACAGAATTTGCTATTGATTATACGAAGCAACGCACTTATCTAACAAATCATTGTTCAACAAAAAAAATATGACCAATATATAGCCGATGTCTTGAGAAACAGAAACTAGTATGTATTCAAAGGGCAAAATTCCAAAAACTCCAACATGAAAATTTCTTTATAAAAATTTCCGTTGTAAAAATAAAATGGAAAATCTCGGGAATACTTTGACGAGACTGCATATTTAACTATACCCGTACTCAGGAAGTCAACACGGCAAAAAAAAATGCGACTAGCATTTAAATTCACCGACATAAGGCATGACTGAGAGGTTTTTTGCATTGTATCACGTAGCAAACCCATTATATCATGGCTATGGCGGTTGTACGTAGGGGTTGTGGTTTCCAAGTTTTTGCACGCTGTGATATGAGGCTATGGAGACATCAGTTCAGTTTTATGGACACTAACTAGTCAAAGAGTCACAGTTTTTATCATTCTAGACCGGGTTTAGGGGCCGGCCCCACCACTGCGGTCCAACGGTCAAAATTTTGAATTCTGCGTTCCGCGTTCATTGTATCCTATGAGGCTACATTCCAACACAAAGACAGCGAAAACGCGGTATTCCAACGCAGAACTAAAGACTCTAATTTAGATTGTACCCTAGACCTAGCCCGGTTTAGATCTGTAAATGACAAAAATATAACAAATCTCTGAATAGTTTTTGTGACTGAACTGATGTCTTTTGTTACTACAATGCTCCATTGTTCTGTTTTGTAAATGCCAGTACGTAACGAATTATTTATGGTCTAATAAAATAATAAACTCATAAACATTTTTGACTTTTCACATAGTTATACTCAAACTATTACAGATTTACTCCGATATTCAAATCAGTAACATATTGGTCACGCATAATGGAATCCAATGAAATATGGGAAACCAGATTTCATGAGAACGATTCAATAAGCCACAAATACTAGATTACGTCACAATTTTAGCTCATAACGGAACAACTTCTATGGGGTCTTGGGAAACAAATGAAGACGAGGTCAGTGGTTTATTATATTTGCATTTATAGTTCTAATTTTGTTCCATTGCATTTACATTTTAGTTCAATATATAATAAGTTAATAGTTGTTATTGATATTCTACTTTCATTTACTTTTTGATAAAAATATCTTTTATGTTTCGAAAACAAAAGCCGGCTGCTACATATAATACGCAGGATATCGGCTCAGCCGTAACAAATAAGAAGACGTGAGATAATTTCGTTACAAGCGAGTAGCGTATCAATTTAATCATTTCCGGGAATCACAGCCGAACCAACCGAAATGAAAAGAAAACAGCAGGTGGAAAAGTGCTGGAAAGAATGGAAATTGGCCAGGGGGGTATCCTGACAACTGAAATGTTATTAAACTGTTATTTGATCAAATTGCAGTTCAGTTTTCTTCTTCGTCTTCTATTGATATTTTGAATGATCGATTTTCATATGGTTTACGTAGGCCATAATCAAATCAGGTAGGTCTTGCTTAAATCAGGTAGGCCATGCTCAAACCGCGGCATTGACGTCATTTTAAACAGCTCAGTCATAATTTTATAAAGCTCAGTCACGTCAGTCCACAAAAATACCACGGAATACCTACTGATGAGTTACTATAGTAAAATCATCGAAACTGAACTGAAACTGAACTGCAACTGAAAGGATATTCGGTCACGCAAGTTTCCTCTTGCTGGATAGCCTCCCAGGATTTGGTATTGTAGAGGCGCGGTGCGAAAATCCGTATTTAAATTAGTCCTGGCTTTTTGTACCTTTTCAATTTGTTTTTTTTTAAAGACAGTTCTCGTTCATAATAGAAGAATTAAACCTTGAGAGTTGGTCATGTGTGCGATAGATAGCATTGTTTATGTCAGTAATTATTTATATTGAACTTATTTATTATTATTTATACTTGCGAAGACAAGGTTGCTGCTATTAGTTTTCTAAATTAATTTTACTAGATCACGTGTGTATCATATAGGAATTCGGCACGACTTTACTGCGTAGAATGAAGAAGGTTAACGTTACAACCATATTGCATAATGATAACTTCTAAAATGAGAATATGTCCTATTCCCACCGCAATTCCAGAAAATTTAAAGTCCAATTGCCATATTAAAAGAATTTAATAAAAACATTGGACCCAACTTGGCTACCAACCAACTTCGCGTCAGCTGAAACCAAATTGTATGCTAAAGAACTTAAAGCGCTTGAAACACAACGACTTTGTGGTGACGGTTCTCTTTCCAATAAAATTAAGCGACCAACAATCGTTATTGTGAGATAAAAAGCTTTAACGATAAAACATGCATAAACAAGGCTGCAATTTCAGCGCGATAAAAGTTTTTCAGCTTTAACTATCAAGGTATTAACTAGGTAGTTATGAATGCCGGGGCCTTTGTATCAGCGCATACATAAGCCAGCTTCACAGAGTATTGTATCGCCGGCTTAGTGTGAGTTGACGAACAGACGCGGATGGTGTGGTCCCGATAGCAGGCAGGTTGGATTCAATTTAAAAATATAGGCTTGTTTTTCTTCTTATAGTCTAGCCTAGACTGTAGACTAGACGAACTGAGACTAAAAGAATTGGTGAAATATCACCAATAAGTGAACACTTGGAAAACTTTGGGCGAGACCTTTTCCCAGCAGTGGGAAACGATAAGTTATTTTATTTAAAGAGAAATATATATATCGTAATAACAATAATATAAGTAGGTAAGTAAGTACATATACTTCCTACCTACCTACTTCGTATAATGTAGATGCATCACTTACCGTTTTCTCTTGACCTTTACGTCCATCGATGGCATATTGAATTCTGTATACGATGACGTCATATTGTGGTCGTCATCACAAAATCTAAACTTAATATTATTTATAATTTAGTTTATTTTGTGGTCCTACTCCCTAACTAGGTTTATGTTTCCAGTTCCAAGATCAAAACGCGGTCACAACGTTGTCTGGAAAAAAAAGGAGTCGAAAGTTGGTTCTGTATAAAATCAATTACCTACATACATACAGCTTTAAGCATTTACTCATCATCTGCTCGTCCTTCACATGATATTTACAGCTTTAACAGTATTCCAATCAACAACTCGAAACAAGAAATCAAAACTACACTTCGGCAGGAATGGGGGCGACGTTCCACTTTCCGGCTCAAACTGGTTTTGGAACTAACTTTAACCGCTATTTTACTCATACCCGATTACTCTTACCATATTTTTGTTGGTCCTATAAATGAGAAAGTTTTGTATATTTGTTTTTTTTAGTCGATTAGATTGTTCAATTTTATGGCGAATAGATGAATCTAAAAAAAAGATCCTTAGCGATATTGTGATACCTTGCTTGAAGACCGTTACGTAACTATTTAGGACTAACTTGGGTTAATCTTTAAATACCTTTCTTAGTGCGCCCAGTGTGCCTACTTAACCCAGTACTAAAGCCAAGCAGTAAGTCAAGACTTAGGATTTTGTTAGGTTTATTTGCCGTGGCTTAGATTTAAAACCATTCGTGCTTGACTCAGTAAACTTTTATGGCTGTTTATCAGCCTTTAGCCCCGCCATTTCGTTTTAAACCTACACCTTCGATATTTGGCATGCAATACTGAATTTCTGCACTGGATTTTTACCGTAAAACTTTTTGATAGCATCGAGATTGACATGTTTATCGTCAGCATAGATTGAATAATAAATAAATCCGTACCAATCACATGGCGTGCGATTCGTGTCACCGCACCCGTCAGGCACATAATAGGTACGTCAGTGTTAGGTATTTCGATTTTCTATAACATTGATAGACATTGCCTAACAAAAAGTCTACTTCGTATTTTTTCTAAAATTTAGGTTATGGCTGTCATCTTCGTCAGACAATGCGTGCAAAATGATCTGCACATTAGGCACAGCTAATGTGATAAGTATTTCACGGAGTTTTGGCCCCGTTCTACAACACAGATCGTCATGACGTTCAACACCGTTAAGGCCTGCGCAGACCGGGACGGCATGGCAAGAGATTTTAATTTTTACTAATGGACATTCAACCGTACTGTTACAGAAATACGACATAATATGCTATGCTTTAAAATGATGCCGTTCCGTTCATGCCACGGCATCATTTTAAAGCATAGCATATTATGTCGTATTTCTGTAACAGTACGGTTGAATGTCCATTAGTAAAAATTAAAATCTCTTGCCATGCCGTCCCGGTACTCCTGGTCTACGCAGGCCCTTACACGTTACACCGGCTGAGAACATGAGTCACTTGCCTTTGAGAGCCTTTGTTTGATTTTCCTTGTTTTTCTTAGTGGCATGTGAATATCACAGTCCCACTATTGTATTGGAAATTATAAAGCATGACTATGTAATCGATTTTTGCTGAGCGTCTAATGATAGGGCATTAGGGATCAGTTATTATCAACTACATCTCTGCATGATCAATATAATTAAATAAATTAATTAAATAATTCTAGGCAAAATAAACGGAACTGCAAGCAATAGCAAAATACCAATATAAATTCTTGACCTTGTTCCTTTATCGGGTGTTATCGTAAACCATGACGCATTATAATTTTATCATGAACTTTAAAAATAAACATGAACAGTGTATTTTGACAAAAGAACTTAGTTCTTTAACATAATATATCTAAGTTCTTAAAATATGCAGGTATTTTTTCCATAATGTTTACAACCTTGAACTCTTGTTTTATAATTTAGACCAACTATAATTTATCTATAGCTTAAGTACTAAACACTTTCCTATTATATTTCTCGCTAAATCACCGACCAAGCGGTAAATCAAGAAGATTAAGAGGGACAAAACTCGACAAATCATTGTGACTCAGATCCTGCGGCGACATAAATACCCTAAGGAATTATAAGGAAAGAAAAATAAAAAAGTCTTAAATTATTTTAAGCTAGGTGGGCAATACCTAATCCCAGATTTCAACAACCGATCCTTGGACTTTAACTGTCATAAATGAGATAGGAGTTTTTGTAACGCTAAATTGAGTCTGAATTTACAATTTTAGTATATTTTAACTTGTTTTCTCAACTGTGGTTCAGAATTAGGGCTGCGGTAATATAAAGGGATTTAACTCGTCAAATGTAAATGTCATGGACCATTTCAAGTTTTGATGCATCCTTTGCGTGTCAGTCGCTCGTCTGTCATTACAAATGGACAAAATTGTTGTCATCCGCTGCTGGCGAGAGAAATCTCCGAGCACATTGGAATTAATGGTTGTTACAATTTTTACCTACTTTCAATACTCATTGTTCAGGAAATTACGTCAGCTTAATTAAAGTTAGTTTTTTGAGGAAAAATTAAAATTTGACACATGACACATTTTTAAATAAGTTCTTATTTAAAATAAATTATTATATATCATCATTATATGCCCGACCATCTGCTGTTAATATAAATAAATTAAATTCATGGACTTTCCACACAACGCTGTCTAGTTCCAAACGAAGCAAAGCTATGAGATCTAGATAGCTGATAGAATACTTTACAAATACGCACATGTAGCACATATCCACACAAGAAACATTAAAAAATACTGTATATACTGAGCTTCTTCCTCAAATCTGACAGATGCGCCAGATTATAAGGTAGACTGGCTAACAAAGGAACTGCAAAAAATGAACGCAAGTTTAACAAGCATTAAACGAAGTGTTTTTCGCCGACAGCAGGTGTCTTAGAACGTCTGCCATTGGCTGGACGGGGTAGTGCTGTTATTCTGTGGCTTTGGTTGGGGTAGAAACAGGAACGTGTCACTTCTAGGCACAGGTATACTTTTTAATAATCCTGGGGTAATAACGCCAAGCTTGGCCTTGTAGTCAAGCGCAGGAAGATATACTTTTTTTAATAATCTTTTGTGCTATTACCTAACTCGAGCGTTGGCTTATAGTCAAGCTTGAAGAAGTGGGCACTTAAAATTCTTTGACGTTATGATTATTAGACAGAATAAAACTGAGCTGTTACAGACTAAGTTGATCACATACTTGTTTTTTTTTTTAAACATAACTGAACTGGACAATGTTGTATGGAAGATATATAGAATATTCTACCTACTCTCTAAAAAAAATTGTTCATATAAAATTTTCAAATCTCGTTATCCTATCTCGATTTCACTTCGAGGAACCAGATAAAGTCAGACTACGAGCAAAGCAATTCGATACAGAAAATTATCAAAATGCAACCATCCGGTTTTTGAAGTGATACGAACCCTGCTTACTTTTTATCCACTGTGGTGCATCCTTCACGTTATTCTGTGTACATTTCAAGGGCAGACAACCCTTGGCTGACGTGGGGTAAATAATAATACACATGCTTCGATTGTTTCCTATACTTTATGACCGCGACATGCAACGTAACTTTGACGTTCTTCACAAATGGCTGGCTTTAGGGTTAAACATGACAATGTAACTTAGATTGCGGAGCTATTCGAGGGTTAATAGAAAAGTGTCGTAAAATAAAATGTTATCTTACTTGTTCAGGTCTCTCAATCTTTGATTCGATTTATTGTAGTAGGTACCTAGTTGAGTTTAGTTTTTTTTTAACTTTCGCGATTAGAACTTATATTAAAAAGATATTATATTATATAATAAGGTACGCGATAAAATTCCGTATTATATTTCTCTTTATTATGTTGTTTAGTTTATTAGGAAGGCTGGTTCCTTTAAACTTGGGAACTACCTATTTTGGCCAGCAAGCAGATTCGTACAGCTGAGCTTCGGTCTAGGTGCAATTACATACACACGTGACCTTACAGTGGTAGAAATTGCTTTCTACGACCAATTAAAAAAAACAATGATAGTTATTCCATAAATTGCTCAACTAAATTATGGATTTTGAGTTTTAAAAGAATACCAGTAGGATAAAAGGTTAAACATTACCACATTGGAGACCCCGGAAGGGCAGAGAAATGTTTAGTGAATGACCTTATTGGTGCCACTTTCTCGTAGGGATAGTGACCTTTTCGTAGGTCCGGTGTTCCGCTTGATGTTCAGTGTGTGGGTCAGATATTGTGTTGTGTGTGGATTTAAGAAATCGTTATTATTTTCTTAAATGCATTAAAAATATTTTTTTTTAATTATAGGTATTTCATAACAATTTAATTAAATTACCTATATGTAGGTACTCATTACACTAACATGACATGCCCAAAAGCTATATACCTAGGTATTTCTGTTTGATAGATAAGTACTTAGCATTTATACGTAATGCGTCCAGTTTTGTAGCAGGTTAGACTTGTTAGGCAACAAGAGAAAATTCACTTTATTCACACTGAGTAAAACATACAAGCATTAGGTAGCCAGTAGCCGACCAAGTCAGAGGGTAAACTCAACCTACTTACTTTTAAGGCTTCGTCTGAAAGGCAATAAAGGCGCAAAGTTCGCCTTGCGGTACCATTCGATCTGGGGCCGTGACGCCCGTGACTCACGAGACGGACTTGCGAAACTTGGGCCTCAACTTATTAGCCTTGGCTTTCTAAGAAATAGCAATCGACAAACAAAATGCAACTGACACATAAACGTGACAATTAATGATAGCGTGACATGACAGATCATATGATTTTTTCATATGATTGGTAATCATAACATCTGCTTCTCATTTAATTAGCCTGTTACGTCTGCGATTGACGAAAATATCGGATGGGGCAATGGTAAAATCTCAACACAGTAAAAAACGCCAAATACTCACGTTAAGAGATCCTTCCCTTTGAATTAATCTAAGTGGAATTCAAAATGAATATTTTCACGATAATGATTAAAAAGGATCAATCATAAACATTAACCTATGTTATAAAGAGTTTGCGTTGACTTTATGTCATCATTACGTATGGTAATCAAAAATATGATGGACGGTATGTATTTATATACTCAATACATTTATTGCCTTCATATGGTATTATGGTTATTTATTACTATGTAGGTAGGAAGGGAGGCAGACCGAAGTTCGTCAAAAGTTTAAAATAAGTGTTATGTATATGTATTATTAAATTGTGACCTTTTAATTTAGATTGTCGTGTGTGAGAAACGACATATGTCAACAACGGCCTATTCTTTGACGCAGACCGTAGTTTAATTTGGGACATTGACCTATAACTGATAATATATTAAGAAGGATTAGGAGCTAGCTAATGGTCGGCTGGTTGAAACTCTATAATCATTTATCATTTGTAACTGATAGGAAATCAATATCGCATCGAGATTGATAAGAGCGAAGCAAGTTTTGCTCAAAGAATTTGGTATTATCATTTCCAGCGCGTTTTATACATGATTGTTTAAATTAGACAATGTTTTTGATAAACATAATTATTATAATTTATATTTAAATACATCACATCATCACCTTTTACCGCGTAAGGTCCTACAACACTGATTACTTGTTATGAACTTTTAACTTTTTTTTTATAGGGTAGTAAGACTACCCTATAAAAAAAAAGTTAAAAGCTTTGCTTTCTGGTTCGTCGTTGGAATTCAACCACCTGTACTTGCTATGCTAGCGTTGTTGCTCAGAAGTTACTGTTACATGTTTTAACAAGAGTTTTTTTGCCTGTTTCTGCTTCAAAGGTCCAGTGGTTGCTGATGAAAGGAAATAAATAAAATAAATAACTGGGAACTAGATTGCTGATGTAATACAGTGAAACCTGGTTAAGTGAGACATCAAGGGACCTGCAATGTCGTTTCACTTATAGAGGTATTCCACTTACCCAGTGTCTCAGATATACAGGTATAAATAAATATCTGTCTCATTTACAGAGGGTTCCATTAATAGAGGTGAGAATACAGGTTATTTCAGCTATAGAGGTGCGCACATTAAATCAAATAATTGTGATAAAAAAATAAGAATGAGTAAACAAACAATGTTATCTCAGTTACAGAGGTTTATGCATATAAAATTTACTCGTTGTCTCAGTTATAGAGGTAACTCTGATGATAAATCGAAAGAACAAATCCCAGATATAGAGGCTCACCTCGTCCCACTAACAGAGGTAATTCAGTGCCAAAGTGTTGGGATCTCAGCATGAGTTCCAGTTATGGAGGTTTCTCACTTATCCAGGTCCCACTTAACCAAGTTTCACTGTACTTAAATACACATTTTTTTTGTAAATATACACAGTAACATCCAGACACAGAACAAATATTTATGTTCATCACACAAATATGCTATGGGTGGGAATCGTCGAACCCCAGGCCATATTATAGTAATGTGATGGATACACACATAGGGAAATTATTTCGATCATAATTATCACCTACTGAACTCAATTCAATTTGACAATTGCAACGATCAATTGATATTTCCACAGTTGGTTATCATAAAATCGCTTTTAAATCAATTTGTTTTCATTTTCAGCTGACACAACAAATGAGATCAAATAGAATATAAATTTAGCACCATTCATTACAGTAAATCGAGCACAACAATTATACGGGAAGCGATATTGTTTGCAGGGTTGTCAAAAACAGGAAGAGACGCGCGCGGCGGGCGGTGTCTGCCAACCCTGGAATCCCCACCCCCACGTAACATGTTACTGTTTCATGAAAACACGTGTCAGGGTTGAGGCTCTTGCACACGTTACACTGCACTTATTTACATTTATGTTATTAACTCAGCTATATTATAAACGTTCTTCTTCTTCGTGTCGGTATTCCTCGTAGTTAGATGTGTCTGGCCCAAAAACGAGCCACGTCAATGGCACTCTCCGTGCCTTCGCAGAGTTCCTTTATAGTGCAGGTGTTGGTGCAGTCTGGGCAAGATAACAGATGAGACAGTGTCTGTGGGTCTCCACAGTCACATTGCGCTTGTTTGGTGATAAACGTTGATTTTATTATTATTAATTCAGCTGATACGGTGCCTATAGAATTCTGTCAAATTGTGTAAGGAGTAGATAATTATTAGAGCATTTAGTAGTAGGTAGATATACATAACAGATTTTTTGCTACACATAAGTATGTAGGTAGTATGTCATCGACAAGCAATACTATTAAAGTATTTATAAAGGTTACTCAAATATTACTATTTAGTCTGATTTTATACAAAACCTAACCTATTCATTACTTATCAAACAAAAATAATTATCAAAATCGGTTTTCAAGTAGCAGTGTAATCGCTATACTTATTTTAAATGTTAATTGTGTGAGCTGTTGGAGTTGCTTGATAATAAATAAACATAAAAAAAACAGTTGATTAAAGAATTTTTTTTTTTTTATTTTACTTACTGCGGTAATTGTGTCTAAATAATGGCTTTATTTTTGGAAGTCTATTGAAAAGTAGGGTATAATTCAAAAACACTAAACATGCAGCATGTCGCATCTCGCTCATCACGACATCATGTGCAGTACAGAACGCGTGGCAAAAAAAAGGCGCTCGCTCCGCTCCACATGTTTTGGTAATCGCGCGTATAACAAATGCTATAAAAATAATATATTACAAGATGTTATGATGTTTGACACTGTAAGACGGATTTAATTGTGATTGATGTTGCTGTGATTAATGCTTTGCGACAATACTGATATAGATAATGGATAATAGAACCTTTAGTCCAGTCAAAATAGACTAAAATTATGACTTCAGTTTGCATTAATTCCCAACAAGCTGGATTTTTGTGCAGGCCTTGAATACGTCATTATAAATGATATGTCAAAAGTCTCCATCGATCCCGCTTGTGCGTTGTTTTTTATTCGAGGTCAAAGGTCATAAATTTGCATTTTTTGCGTATATCTCTGAAACAACGAAAGCTATTGAAAAGTGGTTCAGGCAAAGTTTGTAGATCGTAAAATTGTCTACAAAAATATCTCAACACTTTTCTTCTACAAAGCATCGCTTTCGAGATATAGTGACTTTAGACTGCAGGAAAATCGTCGAAGATGCTGCGTTTTTTTCATTTCAGCCGTTTTATCTGCATCATTGCCACAGAATAAACAGTATTTCTTGAAATTTACTGAAAGGGGTGATGGGTTCGATGGGTTAGTCCTCCTCCGAGGTAATGAATTGTCTTTTTGTCTCAAGAAATACTGTTTGTTCTGTGGCAATGAAGCAGATAAAACGGCTGAAATGAAAAAAACGCAACATTTTAGTAGATTTTCCTGCGGTCTTAAGTCACTATATCTCGAAAGCGATGCTTTGTAGAAGAAAAGTGTTGAGATATTTTTGTAGACAATTTTACGATCTACAAACTTTGTTGGAATCATTTTTCGATAGCTCTCGTTTATGACTTTTAAACGCAAATTTATGACTTTAGCCTGGGTATTTGCGTTTTTCGCGTATATCTCTGAAACAACGATAGCTATCGAAAAATGGTTCCGACAAAGCTTGTAGATCGTAAAATTGTCTACAAAAATATCTCAACACTTTTCTTCTACAAAGCATCGCTTTTGAGATAAAGTGATTTTAAACCGCAGGAAAATCTACTAAAATTCTGCGTTTTTTTCATTTCAGCCGTTTTATCTCCTTCATTGCCATAGAACGAACAGTATTTCTTGAAACAAAAAGACGATTCATTACCTCGGAGGAGGACTAACCCATCGAACCCATCACACCTTTCAGTAAATTTCAAGAAATACTGTTTGTTCTGTGGCAATGAAGCAGATAAAACGGCTGAAATGAAAAAAACGCAGCATCTTCGACGATTTTCCTGCGGTCTAAAGTCACTATATCTCAAAAGCGATGCTTTGTAGAAGAAAAGTGTTGAGGTATTTTTGTAGACAATTTTACGATCTACAAACTTTGTCTGAACCAATCATTTTTCGATAGCTCTCGTTTATGACTTTTAAACGCAAATTTATGACTTTAGCCTGGGTATTTGCGTTTTTCGCGTATATCTCTGAAACAACGATAGCTATCGAAAAATGGTTCCGACAAAGCTTGTAGATCGTAAAATTGTCTACAAAAATATCTCAACACTTTTCTTCTACAAAGCATCGCTTTTGAGATAAAGTGATTTTAAACCGCAGGAAAATCTACTAAAATTCTGCGTTTTTTTCATTTCAGCCGTTTTATCTCCTTCATTGCCATAGAACGAACAGTATTTCTTGAAACAAAAAGACGATTCATTACCTCGGAGGAGGACTAACCCATCGAACCCATCACACCTTTCAGTAAATTTCAAGAAATACTGTTTGTTCTGTGGCAATGAAGCAGATAAAACGGCTGAAATGAAAAAAACGCAGCATCTTCGACGATTTTCCTGCGATCTAAAGTCACTATATCTCAAAAGCGATGCTTTGTAGAAGAAAAGTGTTGAGGTATTTTTGTAGACAATTTTACGATCTACAAACTTTGTCTGAACCATTTTTCGATAGCTCTCGTTGTTTCAGAGATATACGCAAAAAACGCAAATTTATGACTTTTAACCTGGAATAAAAAACAACGCACAAGCGGGATCGATGGGGACTTTTGACATATCATTTGTAATGACGTATTCAAGGCCTGTACAAAAATCCAGCTTGTTGGGAATTAATGCAAATTGGAATGTCTATTTTGACTGGACTACCTACTTGTTTAATTAACGAGTTAGTAGAATAGAATTCATAATCATAAATATTTTATTTGCTCAATGCTCATTTTAGATTTTAAGCTAAAATGGCACATATTTCCCATAACTGGGATGTGAACCAGTAGGATAGTCTTGATTCAAACAATTGAGACTTACCAAGTTCAATTACCTATTCATTATAACACAAAAGATTTAAATTATTTAAAGATATGAATTAAATAAATCTGGCTAATTACTTAAGTATCTAATGATTAGTTAAATAATTAGTAAAAGAGTAAACTATTAGTTACATAACATAAATAAATACTCACGGTCATTTCATACGCTCTAGTTTAAAATTAAGCCAAGGTTGTGCTATTGTAACTAGATTGCTGATAGCATACTATTTTTTTTAATACATAGTATCTAATACACTTTCGGGTGTATAAGAAATCAAGAATCCGTACACTAAAGATAAAAATAAGTTTACTTACATACATAGGTAAACCAACACTTCTGTTTGAGTTGTTATCAGTCATCAACCTCTACAGACTTTAAACGTAGCTTATCTATTTTCGATGCTTACTATACAAAATCTCTTGCACGATTCGCCTTCTAGTCACGACTTCGAACTGAACGTAAATGACCAGCAATGCAGACCTCTATCTATCCTAAAGTCGCTGAGTAAGATTTCGCTACCTAGAAAGATGCATGTTGCATTTCAAATCCCAAAGGCCATACAAAATAACTCGTACGAACCAGTGTTACAAAGGCTGTCGTGTGATTCGTAGAATTGCTCTCACGAATAAATAAATAATGCTGGACAATCCACACAACATCATCTAGCCCCAAGCTAAGCAGAGGTTGTGTTATGGGTACTAGAAGACTGACATACTTAATACAATACATTACATAAATAGATATTTTAATCATATCATATCATAGATATTTTTAATCATAATAAATATTTGCAGATCGTACAAACCTTTATCCCAAGGCGGGAATCGAAACCGCAACCTTCCGCGTCGCAGGCGGACCTTCGCCTGCCGCGCCACATCGGTCGTCATTTCATAATTTGGTCATCAACATGGTCGGAATTTCATTGAAGTCAGAAATGCTTTGCGCCAATAAAGGGTTGGACAGGGGTGAAATCGTAAAATCAAATCAACAGTTTAACTTACACTGGCTTCGGTTATTGCAGTACTTAAAGTACTGAAATATTTCGCGACTCAATGCCGGTTTCGCTCACAGGAGACTGATATCAAAAGATGAAGTATTTTATATCAATTTGCGCATTCGTGCAAAGTATATTTAAGTAGCTCTCTTTCCGGGCCGGTCTTAGCTTTTTAATGGTACCATTTATAGAGAGGGGGTAAAATATACGTATAAAGGAAGACGGTTCAAGAATTTTGATGATGATTAGAGGTCGTGCGACGAATTCATATAATAGATATCTTATAGTTTTAGTTATGACATTGACTGCGATAAGTAACATGTAATGTAGCAAAAAGAGCTATGAAAGCAATATATTATTTAAGTACGGACATCATTCATTACTCACGAAGTATTAAAGCCTTTTCTACAAAGCATTAAAAAAACATAAAAACCGCTATCGTATTGTAATACTTCTGAATTCACCAAAATCTTGGTCAAGCGAATGGACATTGATTGGCTATTGTAGCGTAGCGGGTAACAATAAGCAATCATATGGGTCTACTCTAGTGCTAATAGTGGCAGGTTCGACGCACTTCATTTCACGGTTCTCGTTACGATGGCACTTCGCTTCGCTCGTCAATACGCCTGACAGATACTCGTATTCGCTTCCGTAATAATCTGAGCAGTATGAATATACATGAGAGCCTCTTACAATGATTCCTAGTTATTTTTCCCGAAATAGATACTATTGTGCGATTTTGGCGGTTAAAAATATGAAGAGAAGACATGTTATTTTTACGGTATAAAATGAGCTTTTTAATCCAAAATTTGTTATCTTTAAATTCAATTACATTGTGTAAGAATAGGTGATATCTTAAAAGCTATTAATTGTCTTTATAATGATTAATTAGTTACTTAAGATCACCCTCGCACAATAGTAATCTAACGAGCCCATCAAACCATTAACTACCAGACAAACTAGTTCCACTCCATTCACAGTTGGTATCAAGCTATTGTAAAAGGAAAAAGCAATCGGAAGTCATCGGGAGTCGTTTCAACGGATTTCAAAGAAGATTGAACTTTACACCGTATTTTATATTTTTCTTAGCTTTGATTTCTGTGTTATTGCGATAGAATATTATTTTTATGAACTCTTGAGATGTTGAAGTTTACTTTTGTTCACCATTTCAAAGCAAGTAACTATCTACCATGCTGGATTCATTACCAATAACATGACTACGGTCAGAAAGATCTATAAAATAGATATAGAAATAGAATAGATAAAATATTCTATTTTTCAAAACCATAAAATGAAACTACCCGAAAATCAATTAAAATTTTGTCACTGAAGCAATCCAGAAACCGCTAGAGTTTATTTTTAAATCGAGCTTTAGTTCGCTTTGTGGCGAACTGTGCCCTGGGGGGACATGCAGACGTTCCTTTAATGGGCATCCATTGTGGTATCTGTGGAGATTCATTACACACTCATTGGTAAAGAAAAGATTATTTTGGTGGCAATAATGTCCGGCGAAGCCAAGAAAAACGTGAAGGGTTTACAGATGTAGGGACCCGTTAAGACAAATCCATTAAGTCTACCATATTCCAAGAAATTATTTTTGTAAACACATCAATTTTAATTGTTACTAACTGGGTCCTAAAATGTTTGTACTTGCCAAGTAATAGCCAATAATTTTGTATAGTCGCTGTTGCACAACAAAATATCTAGGTTCATATTTTGTGACAACTGTATTCTACTTCCTACTGCTAGTAAATATAGATATAATACTTACATACCTACCCTGTTCCAAAGTAAAATTAGTCGTGCAATTAATACGTCCAATCTTAACAATGATTTTAATTAGTTGCGGTATTTTTATAAATTGACTAGTTTTAACAAACCGGATTTACAACGATGTGGTTATTTCCCGTTTTCATCTCACAGCAATTATTGTGTTTCCTTCCGAAATAGCCAGTGTTCAGGAAGTAAGGGCTACGGCCTGGTCCGTATTGGCACAGTGCACCCGCGGGAGGCATATCGACATTGTAGCTCTAATAGGGATCTATTGTGTTTACCCGGGCTTAATTACAGCTGTTCCTGTACTGGGTTCCGGTTTATTGCTGTATACCGTTTTTTCGCGTCTAAATATACTTGGGTTTTTCCAATCCAATGTTTTTTATTATTTTTCAGCGAACATACTTTCATTTTGACATACTTTTATAGTTATTTAAGTTATGGAAAGTAACTGTAATTTTTCAACGCATAAATCTTTATATACTAGTCAATTGATTGACATTTTATTGTACGCTTTATGTCAAAAGTACTGAGTTAAATGTGGCATAATGCTAAAAGGCAAGAAAGGTCTATATTATTAAGTAAGAAAGAAACTAGAAGGCTTTCCTTATATAAACAAACACGACAGTCGTTACCGAGAATCTTGGTTGGCAGTAATAAGGATAGCAAAGTACTTCGTTCAAGATATAAATGGATAAAATTACTTCTCATAAAAAGCTTTCAAATTAGAGTCTAGGAGTCATCTATTTGGCGTTTATGAAACTAGACTAAGATTTATTAGCATTTCTGTGAATATTTGTCACTATAGGCAACAAGTATTTGTGTTTACATATTTATAGACCTTGTCATTGAGTTATATTAGTCTTAAACGAGGAGTGGAAGGGATTGGGGGAAGCCTTGGCCCACAAGTGGGAAAAAATCTTACATGTAAGGGACAGGTAAAACTGCACAAGTTTTTAAAAAAAATTTAGCCAATGTAGACGTAAATGGTCTCAATACCATTAGCTGCATCTTAACTGCTGCTAGTCGGAACTTGAGAATGTTTATGGGACATGCTCCTAAGTAGAAAAGACGCTAAGTATATTGATAGTTGAAACGTAGAACAACAGAACCCCGTTATCGGATTGAAAAATATAATCCTCGACTTTCTCCGTATTTTTCTCTCTACGATTCCAAGTAGTAAAACCTAATGGGCTATTTGAGGGAATGGAAACACATTACAATATAATTGCGAGAGTTTTTCAAGAGCAATAACAATCTATGTTGCAGTTGCAACTTAATACACTACACTTCGAAAGGTACACGTTTTAACAACTTTTATGTATGTTTTGTTAATTGATCCGTTTTGAGTTAGTATTTGTTTTATTACCAAATAAGGTACCTTTGAATAGAAACGTTTATTTACTCTTTATAAATTGTGAATTTTATTTACATGCTTCACGTTATTATTATTTTCTCCATTTATATTTATTTCATTAATATTACTTATCTATGGATGGACTGTGTGAATGCTGACATTTAAGGTGCGTTTAAACGGAGTGAGCATTGAGATGACGTCTGATAAAGAAGAGTGGAAGAAGACGACGTGTTGTACCGACCCTACATAATGTAGAACAAGGGTATGAAGATGATGATATCTCCAATTGTTCTAAACTAGGTACATAACAAAGAACAGTTGTCAAAAACACTCAAAAAATAAAAACAAAGTGGCCTTTCTTAATACCATAAAAACAGCACGGCCAACATAAAGGAAACACATAAGCGTAGACATTTAAATTTGTTCGCTCTGCACCAGAATTTATCGAGAGGAACGCGGCAATCGAGGATAGGAAGTCCTAAATTAGGTTGGCACTAGTTTTATTTTTTCGCTTTGAATACGCCACCGTGCAGTGAGGTTTTCGCGCCCTGTTCGCGGTAACTTGGCTACTGAACTGGTAAATTGGTCTGCGGATTTTTAAAGGGTATCGAATCGACTATCGAACCAAGTTGTGGTGTTAGAACTTTGAGGCTTTTTCATTGAAGCTATTGAGAGGCTTTTTTTGTCGGTTAGCAAATAAACAAGTGCGTGTAGGTTCATTATTTCAATCAATCTTCAACTAAGGAGATCCTCTACTTATGTGGCTAGTTATTTTTAAACAGTCATATCACATATCTTTTTGTATATAAACAAATACAAATCTAGAATTGCAAACCAACGATACTAAAGATGCATAAGGTACATTGACCCTCGGCATCATATCAGATTATACTTTAAAAATAGGTAAGGTATTCAAAACTAGGACGCAATGTGGTGTTGTAAATGTGGATGGTTACAGTATCAAGTATAAGTCGGTAGTTTATAAAAGCATCAGCGCTTTCGAGAACATAGGATTTCCATTAGATGCGGTGGAGGTAACTTGACGGCTGCCAGCGAAAGGCATGATCGAATTGCTTTTGATACTTTTATAGGGCAAATATATATTACTTTGTGCCTAAACTTACTAAATATAACCGTTCAATATGAATTTTATGTTTCAAAAAAATATGGAGTTTCCAAACAACATGTCAAAAACAAATTTCAAGTTTTGCTATCCGAGCCATACTTCAAAATCGTAAATCGCAACAATTATTGACTAAATAAACCGTGCGAATTCTAAATTCATCAAAACGGTCGAAGTTTCTCGCGTGACCTGTATCACGTAACTTGGCAGTGTTATTCGTACCAGTTCCTTATCATATTGATAACGGGTTACACTTGGTTATCAAGAATTTCTTCTATTTGAGTGGCCGCGCCCGCGCAACGTGTTAATTTACAAGCGTTAAATTATAAGGTTGTCACTTGTCGCCATCTTGCCATAATAATAAGTAAAGTATAGCGTGAGGCGTGACATGACGGTGATTAATGTCATGGCCTAGTCTTACAATTAATTATACACAGTTTTATATTCCAATCAGAAGGCGCATCACGGCATAAGCCGTGACTAGATGAGGTAATTTGCCACGCTTAGAAAAGGCCTACGACCCCATAAGGATCAGATATCAAAGGGTTCTTTATCAGTTAAAATTGAAGTAGAACGCTGGATAAAAATAGCAGCCAACCGCGTAATATCATTACATTTCAGGCATCATCAAAATGTAAGGCTTTTAAACACCGCTCTGATAACTTTCATTGGCTTTTTATCATTATAGGTAATTCCCTGGTAAATTGAAAATTTATTGCAGAAATAACTTCATTATTCGAATCGCGAAATCAATTTGCTCAGGCTGGAAAATTAAATTTTCGCCTCTGGATACCATCGAGTAGGGTCAGCCCTGAGAGCGTGTATTGCATCGCATACCAACGTTACCAACCGTCATTGAATAGTCCGGTTGAGATGACGTCACCGCTCAGGCAGCCGTGTCAGAAGCCATACTTTAGAGCCAACACACCGACCTCTGTCGACTGTGACTAATCGCTAAGTGCGGTTTGCATTGCCGGCTGAATTTACGATTGGTTGGAACACTCGAAGCTCGAACAGCGATGGTGAGTAAATAAGAGGGGCTCGAGTTATTGCTTTTTAAAAAGGTAGTTAGTGGGTGAGGTGAGTGCAAGAAGGCAGGAGCATAAATTAAGGCTAATGAATGACTTATTGTGTGAGGGACAGGAAATTATTATTGTTCGGTCGGGTTACGAACTTACGAGGGGGTTACACGAGTGAGCTCGGTCTGACCAAGTCGACGGAAACTTGGTTTGTGACTTTGTAGTTAAACTTACATTGTATCATAGCAACAACTTTTACCAGCATTCAAATGGTGCTGGTTTTAGAAACGAGGTATCGGTTATTCAAAATTATGTTGAATCAAGCATTAGACTGAAAGTGAAAATATATTATTATCTGGAATATGAAATGTATGCACATGTTTAGTCATTCATCATACTCTTACGGCCGGTTTCTCGAACGATGATCAACGAAAAAAACAAATAATTACTATGTGTCAAACTCGGATCAATCGTGATTTCGGTTTCCAGAAACCGGCCGTTAGTTATTCATCTTACATATTCACAAGTACCGAATTTAATTTAACGCTTCGAATATAAACTCGTAAATTACTCATTATATCTCACGTGGTAAACGGCAATGGATGGAATAATATTTTCATTTCCCACCGCGTTCATTATATTTATCTTGTTTAAACTACGTTTAACGATGAGCAAAGTCAGGGATGTGGCCATTCGACTTTTAATTTAAATTGATCGTTATATTTACGTTATACACATCATCGCTAGGCGAAAATTAAAGAACTCTCGACCAACTGACTTCCTACTATAATAACAGCAGTCAAATGCTGTAGGCAAATCTAACAAATGACCCACTTATTGAATACCAATCGCAAACAAATCGTAACGGTAGCACCTTATTTATTTATTTATAGGTACGCCAACAGCACACACAGTTTCATTTTATTTATCACTTACAGGCTAACTTATACCATAAACTATAGCACCTTCAAGACTACTCGTTGTTGCGCTCGATGTTGCGCGGTGACGTTGCAACGTTCGGCAGTCGAGCTAGCGTCAACGCGTAGTGTCACTCGAATACGCGATTGTCACATAGATTCATACCCTCTGACGTTCTAAAGAAATACATTTTCAAGAAAAAAAAATTATGAACAGATGTCTTTGTATGGAGATGATAAAAATCGTGACTCCTTAGATAGATTATAACTTTTTTATTATAATAAGTAGGCACAAGTTGTTTTGCATACACAGCGACATTGTTCTCAATACGGCTCTGGTTAAGTGATTCAGTGGAACAATACATCGTCGGATTATATAAGTTTGAGCACAGAATAAGTTTAAGTGCTAAGTTACTGGTAAGTTTCACGCTCATGTGAGGTACTCATATTCACAAATACAGTGACTGTTATGTACTGTATTGTGGATCTAACTTGAGATGAATACAACAACGTTCATCATCATCAGCCTGTCACACTGCTGGATGTAGGTAGGTCTCTCCCGCGACGCGCCACTGAGCCCGGTCCTCGTATCTTCTCATTGTGTTTGCGCTAAATGTAGCGCAAATAATAATGATTTATAATGATAAATATAAATTAATAAATAAATATTCACGGACAATTCACAATGACATTCTGGTCCCAAACTAAGCAAAGCTTGTACTATGGGAATAGATTGCTGATAGAAATACTTTTTTGTATACGTACATAGAATACAATATTTATGTTCATCACACAAACATTTGCTCGGTGTAGGAATCGAACCAACGACCCGAAGCATGGAAAGCATAGCTACTACCAACTGAGCTGTGACGCCTGTCATCATTCCGCATCACTCCGCAGATCGTCGCTCTATCTCGCCGCCGGCTCGCTACCTACATTCCGTTTTATACCTAAACACTACTAATATACGTTAGTTTTTTATCAAATAGTAAAGTTAGTGTTGAACATCCGATTATCATGTTGATAACAAAAGTACAGATCAAAGGTTAGGTTTATTTAAGGTGAGATTAGGAGTTAGGGGCTTTGGCTAAGAGCAAAGTTTTGTCTCAATCTAAGCGAATGACATTTGATCGGCAATCGACTGAAGCCTAATCCGGAAAATAAGTTAAGCTCTTGAAGCGAATTTCGGAGTATTTTGGCGTAGAGACTATCGAATCCTACTAACCTACTTAATGTTATAAACGCGACAGTTTGATGGATGGATGTATGTTTGTTAGATACTTTTGCACGCAAAAACTACCGATTGGTTTTAATAAAACTTTAAAATAATCTGGCTTAGATATTGATAGATTAAGATATTATGTATTGTTCAAAATATATCGATAATAAGAACAAGTCGAGTGTATAAGCTAATTGAAAAATATATCAAACAAAGTATTTAGTAAGTAAAGCTAAACACGGCGTTTGGTCAATTTGTAAGAATCAGCGGATTTTTTTAGCTATAGCACAAAAATAGAAAGAATATTATTAAATTTGAAACTATCATGGTTTTGAACATAGTTTTCAAACTTCAGTTCGACCCGTGATCATGGCGCATGCAACTGTGCCGAAATATCGGGAAATAATCAAACTCACAAATCATGGTAAATATCCCGTTTCTAATGAAAACTAAGAATATTATTATTATCAATTTTTTTTTTTTTTGCTAACCTATCTCGTCCCACTGCTGGGCAAAGGTCTCCCCCAAGTTCTTCCATTCATCTCTGTTCTCTGCCTTCGTCCACCAATCACTTTCAAAAGTATCGAGGTCGTCTCGCCATCGTCTTTTTGGTCTATATATTATTATCAATTACCTACATTAAATGAATTGTCCATTTCTCAGACGTGAAAGACGAAAAAGCCGTACCTTGGCTGTTTCTTATCTAAATTGCACAACAAAGATTTCTCGAGCCATTGAACCAAAACATCACGTCAAACGAAATTTATTTCCTCAATAAGTGCTGAGAGTACCTTTAAGTAAGGTAAAACATTATTATTGATCATTTTGTGAGGTTATGGGATTGTACTATCTTTTTTTTTTTTTTTATTATTTAATTACTTAAGTACCTATAGGTATAAAAAAACGGTAGGAACCAGGCCGTAAGTTTCTTGCCCGTTCTTCTAGGCTCTGGTCGCGTGGAACTGGCACCTAGAATCACCTAGTATGTAAGACGATTCTAAATGATCCTTGTGATTTTACTGAATAAAGTAATTTTTGACTTTGACTATCTATTTTCAATTTATCTTATGTAAAGAGATATTAATATTATGGTAAGTATAGGTTTTTTTAATGCCAAAACGTCGGGAAAATGATAAAATCTCATATCACTTTATTATGAGATCAGATCGCGAGAATTTCTAAAATTCTGTCTTCAATTTACAAAAATATAGAACCTTTTTGTAAATTGAAGCTACTAATAAAATAAAACAATAAAATTAACGATATTTTTTCCTATTATTTATTTTACACTCTTGTTACACTCTTACCATTTTATTGTATTTTACCATTTACCTCTTTTGGGTGCTTCACAACTTTTACACAATATAAAACTTTTGTTTTTTAGTTTAGACGTGTCAAAAGTTATACCTATTATCTTACATAGGT
This sequence comes from Ecliptopera silaceata, assembly GCA_932527185.1. Taxonomy (NCBI): domain Eukaryota; kingdom Metazoa; phylum Arthropoda; class Insecta; order Lepidoptera; family Geometridae; genus Ecliptopera; species Ecliptopera silaceata. Next base: position 4,008,768 of record OW052210.1, read on the forward strand.
CAAAAGAACTTTGACGCGTTTGATAGTTGGTGCCAAGTAGGTACCGTGACTTACTTACTGTTTTATGCTTATTTTAAATAGTCTCATTTACAAATACTTACGGCCGGCTTTTGGAAACCCAAATCACGATTGATCTGAGTTTGACACATAGTAATTTTTTCGATGATCATCGTTCGAGAAACCGGCTGTTAATTACGTAAAAGGTATATTATTTAAATAAATAAATATTCATGGCCATTTCACACATCACACTCTAGTCCCAAACTAAGCAGAGCTTGTACTATGGGAACTAGATTGCTGGTTTAATACATAAAAAGTCCTTTTTTTTTGCAATAACATAAATTATCAAACCTATCTATCTAACCTATTAAATTGAAAAAAAATGGCTCGATATTAACAACTCACACCGGATACAGAATATTATAATAATATACTTACTTAATAAAAATTGCAACTGACATAGAGATTATTTAGTTGTAGATAACAAGGGTTTACAGGGTTGGTTATCACACTTGAAAGTCTTGAAACATTACTCACAACACAATACAAACAAACCTATACTAGGAAATCTCGACAGGTAGATAGCGGAGCAAGCAATAATGACACGTTCTATACCGAGAATTATGCCAAGATATAGCACCATTTACCCGCACTGAATATCCCCAAAATGTTCTTAGAAGCGGACAATAGGCCATAGAACAAAGGCTCCGTGCGTAGGTTAGGTAGACAGGACCAGCGAGGCCTGGCCTGGTAGCCGGCACACAGGTAGAAAGGAGGTTTTTACCTTTTGGGTACTGCGCCGACGACGCCACGGCGAGCCAACACAGCAACAGCGCGGCAAACATGCCTGTCTCACTCCCGCGCACCACCATGTTCTCAATTCAAATTTCTACAATATTCAAACACGTTGCTATTGTAAAAACTTGTCACAAACAACAACAACGCTTTCACACGATGTCTTGTAGCAGTTGTATTGTAGCACATACACACACTATCTCACTATATAAACGCACACCCATTTGAAAAATATCCGTTTATCCGATAAGGTAGGTTGCCGTTTCACAGTCGTGGGACGCAAGCAGGTAAGTAAGACGATAGACCTTATTATATTAAAATGACTTAAAACTACTTTTAAGAAGCGTTATAAGTTATCTAAACACTAAACTTCAGTTCCGACACGGCACTACTCCACGTTTTTATGTTTGCTAACTTCACATATTTTCGTAAAATAATTTCGAAGTTGAGAGAGGGAACAGGCGCGACGCGAGACACAACCGCTCGGGCGCATCGTTCGCCTCAAACTGACATGAAGTGAGCGAACAATCAACAAGTTGCGGGCAGCGCGCGACGACGCGGGCCGTTGCGCTCGCGAAGCAAGGAGCATGCGCGTCTCGCGGCTATGTTCATACTCGACCAGCACAACATTGTTGACACCCGCCCCGCCCCGCTCTCCGCGAGTGAAGAAAAGATGCTTGCATTGCTGTCTTTGCTGGTAGGTTCTAAGTAAAATAAGCCGCAGCCTGTCGCGGCCGCCATGCCTGCTTGCGTTTGCTCCGCGATACCGCATGCCGCGCCGGCCGGCAAACTTAAAACCGGTATCACTGGTTTGTTTTCGCGCAAAAACGAAGGCACACGACTGCGAGAGCCTATAGTTTGCCTGTTCAATTCAAGGAGTCTGCATAATCTATCTTGTTGATCTAGGTTAAAAATAAACTTCATAGGATAGCTAAAGAATGTGTAATTTTATTTTATAGTGAGTGACAAATGAAATGCCGATGACCGATGATCTTAGCATTCAACGAAGCAGTGGTGAATTTCTACTGGGTCTTCGCTTTCTTGACAATTGCCGCCTTCCGCTGGAGACTCAGCGTCTCCATTTGTATTTCCCTGTAATTAATTAAACTACTGATGCATGTAGATAGAGTGGTTCCTACAAATACTATAAAAGTTCTACAAAATATTTACTTCAATCCCTATTCACTTACAAGTGACTTTTCATCTTCCATCAGACAGATTAGACCAGTCTTTCCCAAAGTGGGCGATAACGCCCCCTTGTGGGCGCTGCAGGTCTCAAGGGGGGCGGTAAGAGACCCAGAAAGAAAATGGAGGCGTTGTGTAGAGAGGGAGGGGGGGGGGGTGATTTGTAATTTTATTTAGCTAGGAGGCCTCTTAAACAACTACTGCAAGAGCTCTCGACTCTCAACAACAACTTGTGAACATCAACTAATATGAATTAAAAGATTGCTCAAACTCAAATTAATTAATTTAATTTGAAGTTATAGTGGTTTTTAAATAGGTGAAAAAATGGGGGCGCTAAAAATATATTTATTCTCAAAGTGGGCAGTAGACAAAATAAGTTTGGGAACCACTGGATTAGACCATATATTTAATTTTAAGATAATGTTACTTACATCAAAATAAACCCGTGATGGCCGTTTTGTCCTGGTCTGGGCACCGATACCGCACCCGCCAACATCAGGCACACAGTTCGACCATTCTGACCATTCACCCCAAGCCAGATCACATCTAGGCATCCTAGAATGTAGTTTCTGCCTGGATTCGCCTAGCATAGGATAAGGCTGCGGCTCACTGTAAAAAAAATACAGTTACTAGTACTAGTAGTTAATAACTAGTGCTAGGTAGGTAGGTACTAGTTACTGCGCTATCCTGAATGGTTTTTAGTTTTTTTTCTGCCAACGTACTTTTTGTTTATTTGCAATTTCGTAGAATACATATAAAGGGATTATAAATCAATGTGAAAATTCCGCGAAAATTTATTTATTTTATGTGATAATATAAATAATTAGAGTACATTAGTAGATAACATAGCTAAGATCACAGCCTAATAAATGGATGAGTTTTTTTTTATATTACTCTAATATTAAATCAAATCACTTTTGACTTGGTTTGGATTAACATTGGATGTTTCAAATACATGTAAAACTATAGCATCACAGTTCTGCCGTCCATGATGTGGGGCGTGGGTTCGATTTCAACCCAGAGCAAATGCTTGCGTGATAAACATAAATATTTGTTCTGTGTTTGGGTGTTACTATGTATTAAATAAATAAATAAATATTCTGGGACATTTCACACATCACACTCTAGTCCCAAAACTAAGCAGATCTATTACAGATTGCTGATAGAATACTTGTAGGTACATTATTTTATTCTCTTTTCTTGTATTCTTTGTACGTATTGACAAAAAAAATGTATATGAGTATTCTATCAGCAATCTTGTTCCCATAGTACAAGTTTTGCTTAGTTTGGGATTAGAGCGTGATGAATATTTATTTACTTAATTATTTATTTTAATTTATAGAGTATACAGCGTAGAGTATCAGGGAGTAATATGAAAGCAGCAGGATCAGAGTGTGCATTTTAAAACTCCCTAGTCTCGAGCCGAGAGTCGTCTGTCGGATATCCATACAAAAATATGAGGATATCCGAGAGACGACTCTCGGCTCGAGAGTAGGAAGTTTTAAAATGCACACTCGGACGAAGCCCCCAGAAGATGATACAAACTTACTCAGAAGGTAGTTCGGCAGAATCTTCTGTTTCTTCTGGGTCGCCGTCATCATCGGCAGCTAAAACCAAAGACTCAATAAATATGTGTTTACGTGTGTAAGAGTTAGAATAATCAAAATCGGACTACTCTGTCAAAGGTTCTGCCTGATCTAACTTAAAAATAAACATATATAATATTTATATACCTACACGTTGACTTGACCATCTATAAGACGGCCTCCTATTTATTAAATTCGGTTTCTTTAAAAACATTTTTTTTTCCAATTATATCATTTAGTATTTTTTACCGTAGATTGTATTTCATACTTGACAGTCTCCAAGAGATCGACCTCAAAGGAATATTTGTCCACTTAATTTCTATATTTCATGAAGGTCACATCAGGAAAAACGGATACCAATAAACGACGACAAAATCTTTGGAGACTAATTTATATAAATAAATATTCACGAACATTTCATACATCACACTCTAGGATATTTTTAAGGGACGAGTGAATGGGTATCTTCTAGGCAAGTGTAGATGTACGATGTAGCAACATCGTAGACCACATCGTCACTTAACATCAGATGAGATCGCGGTCAAACGCTTGCCATAACGTGTAAAAAAAAAGTCCCAAACTAAGCAGAGCTTGGTACTATGGGAACTAGACTGCTGATACATATTTACATATTTTTTCTAAATACATTCATAGAATACATAGTAACACTCAGACACAGAACAAATATTTATATTTATTTTATTTACCATCACATTCCGTCTCGTCCCAAGGATAGACATCCAATCTCCGCACTTCCAGTTCAGCGAAAGGCTTCAGATCGTTCAAGTTCATTTGGTAGAACGGTGACTCCTGGTTGAAGGAACCAACTTCCACCCGTTCTATGTTGTCCTGAGATGCCACTGTTTCTGACTGCATATAAAAAAAATGGTTGTCTGTAAAGTCGGTTTACTGACGATAGTTGAACGTGACAACGTCACTTCATGGAACGCCTCAGAACGCCTCAGAACGCCTCATGAGTGATGTTTTTTCGTGCGTGCAGCCGGCTCTATCGAATTATAAGACGTTGTCACGTCAAAAATATCAGTAAGAGTAACACAGGTAGGTTTTCTAGGATATATGTATTAAGCTTTTTGTGGCATCTATAAAAAGGCCAAAGTTTCGCCTAAGTGCCCGGCGCACTCCCAAAATAGTCTACAAGTTTACAGCAGTATCTATTTTGAAACTGTTTTAATTATTAAGCAATTTCGTCTCGATTTGTAGCTAGCCTATTGTTAGGGTATTCTTATTTTAGATACACATTAATTTTAGGACTAGTATAGTGTAAGATTATTTTTATTTTACAGTGGAAGTAGGTACATAACAAAGTAATGTTAAATAAAAAGCTCATTGCAATGTTTTATATCAGACGAGAGTAATATGGCAGCACTTAGGGAATTCACGAACATCACTCTTCCCGTCAGCCTCCCTGGGACAGTGTGAACTTGATTGATTGATATCTCGATATCAAGCACTGGCTTTTACACATGCGATATGGTTACATTCAAACAAACTTAAAGGTATTTACCTATTCACTAGTCAAAATTCTTTATTCTTTATTGTACACATAAAGATACAGAGAAAAAAACTTCAAAACAAAACATGTACATATAGGCGAGCTTAACCCTAAAGAGAGTTCTCTTCCAGCAAACCTTGGAGTTAGTGAGGGTAAAAGAGATGTGGGAAGTGTACTAAAGATAGAGAGAAAGATATTAACAAAAAACATACTGACATGCATAAATAAACACCAGATACATAAAGATAAACATACATACAAAGCAAATGTACTTACATACAAATAATATAACCCTAAACATATATATAAATATAATATAACCTACAATAATAATATATAAATATAATAAACCTAGTAGCTGTTTTATTTTATAGACTAATGATGAAGAGTCATCTGCTGATGCGTGCAGTGCAGTTAGTATGTATTTGAACTTTCTTATGTAGACACACCATTTTTTTGAGCTTTTTAACTAGTTTTACCAAAGTAACATAAAATCTACAATATTCTTACCTCATAAGACACTCCACTTTTAGAACCTGCATCCCAAGGGTACAAAGACACTTTAGAACTCTCCAGCCACTGATCTTTGACACAGAGCTCAAACTGCGTCATGCCCAGAAACCAGTCGGGCGAGGGTCTCATCCCCACCACAATGGAGAACAGATGGTGGAAACGATCGACCCTGAAGAGGGAATGAGATGGCTCGAACATGTAGGGGTGATGACGACGCTTTCCTCGAATTAGGGTTCTGGTGCCCGAGGTCACGTTCATCTTGAGAAAACAGAACAGGGATTTAATAAAGAAACCTGATCAGAAAAACCCTGGATGTCTATTTAAATACAGGTGTTATACAAGTTTAGTTTATGCAATTTTACGATGTACAAACTTTGCCTGAACCACTTTTCAATAGCTTTCGTTGTTTCAGAGATATACGCAAAAAATGCAAATTTATGACCTTTGACCTCGAATAAAAAACAACGCACAAGCGGGATCGATGGGGACTTTTGACATATCATTTGTAATGACGTATTCAAGGCCTGCACAAAAATCCAGCTTGTTGGGAATTAATGCAAACTGGAATGTCTATTTTGACTGGACTATATAAAATACATAAGACACAGTTGAGCTATCTACAGACCGTTGCAAACAATCTATAGATAGCTCAACTGATCCAAATCAGTACCAATCGGAAGCGTACCTAAGATATTGGCTATGCTATATTGTATTGGCTTACTCACCGCGTTTATAATCTCTCTCTCCAGCACAGTAGTGTTGGCATCTTCGAGAAGGGCTTTCAAACCTTCGCTGGCTTTAGAACTGGCTTTCCATAGATAGTAATCAAAGTCATGGGAAGCTCCGACCATATGCGTGTAGCCGTTTTCGTCAGGCTTGGTTGGGTAGTGGCGGGGGTGGGCCACTCGGGACCACAGCCCATTGAAGATTACCTAAAGGGTATCAAGATGTAGGTATATCGACTTATCATTATATAAGTACATGGACTGTAGAGAATTGTAATCTTGAACTTCACACATCCCTATACATTTATTGACGTGACAACGTCTTATAATTCGATAGAGCCGGCTGCACGCACGAAAAAACATGACTCATGCGGCGTTACCTCGCTCTGAGGCGTTCCCTGAAGTGCAAGCGAGAGCGCGGAACGAGCGACAAAGAAGCACAATCGGCCTTTGCGTTCGTTGTCACGTTCAACTATCGTCAGTAAACCGACTTTACAGACAACCATTTTTTTTTAACCTTTCTTCGAAGATATGAAATGAGATGAAGCATCTTATTACCATACTATCAACCAAGTCGGTCTATTCATCGGTCACAGAAAGGTCTAGGTTAATACGTGCAAAGCTGATTAAGCTACAGGTCATCTCATAGTGCTAAAACACGAGAGTACTGGCAGGTGGTACGAGTACCAACTTCTCAACAAATATTTTTGTTTCAGTTTTCTTGTCGACTTACCTCATATCTGGCTTCTCCGCAAATATTACAATACCTAACAGGGGTATACGGTGAACTATCCTTGGCAGCACGCTCTTCCTTCACCAGCGTCATGTTTAGGTTTGCTCCCACGTACCAGATCTCTTCATTTTCAGCTACCATAGCTCGGATTCTCACTTTGCCGGTTTCATGTGGCGAAACCCAATGGACCTGTTGGTAGGCAGAAACAAAAGAAAAATAATTGTAAGTCTCAGGCTGAAATCTTGGTCCTTTTACAATGGAGTTTTTTTTTTATGATTAGCTAAACTGGTCGATAAGTCTATTGACATCATTATTTAAGACATAATATATTATTTAGATTAGATAGAAAGGTAGAAGATAACACTTTAGTGGTACATCAAAGAAATTACAGATAACAAAAAACAAGAATAATAGTTATACAATGGGCGGCCTTATCGTTGAGAGCGATCTCTTCCAGGCAACCAAAAGACTACCACTAAATTGACTGTGGCGGATGTTGCTGATACAACATATTATAAACTAAACCATCTTAATTCATTGTTCACGATGGGGCTCGAACCCACAATAACCGTCATAAAGATGTCGGTAAATAAAACAAGACTAGAACATTTATTTCTACAAACCTCAACCCTAGACTTATCGGAGTTATCAAAGTTCTCGACAGAGTTGGCGCAGCGCTCGCTGTGTCTCGACTGCTGGATGTTCAGCGTCTTCAAGCTGCCCACATCCTTGGCCCGGTATATGTTGTAGTCAGAGTTGTCCACATCAGGGTCCTCAGCAGTGATCATGAACCAGCGGAATGTGCGGTTGGGCCACGCCGAAGATAGGGATACTAGAGAGATGCAAAAATAACGTTAACGATGTTTTTGTTAACCAACTTCCTATAAGGTGAAGGTTCTCAATTCGGCTGTAGCTTGAATTTCTTATTGCAAACAAGCCTAAATCAAATTGAGAAACTTTTACTTATTTGGTTAACAGTGGTGATTGTAGATACAACATACATTCTAAAGAATACCTACTTACCGAGTACAAAGTATAATAAGTTTAACTTTCGATTATATAAGATGATTTTAACAATAGTTGTATAAAACACCCTGAAAATTGTTTTCAATAACTTTGCACTGAGTGTGCCTCAGGCGCAGTGCCTGTTGAAAAACTCATAGCAACGTGTTGTGCGCATTGCATTTACGGAAGTCGATCAAACATGGTTAATAGTAAAGCTGTTTTAGTAAAGTAGTCACTTCGACAACTTTCACAACTAAATACTCACAAACATAAGTCTGGTCTGCCGTATAGATAATCTTATCATCTCGCTTCTCAGCATTACCAATGTCCAGGATATACGGATGTTTGTTATCCCGAGGCTCTTTGTCCACGGCGTCTGGTGGAGTCTGATCACATTTGATTGCTTGGCCATGGCAGACTGAAGCCAGGGCTGCGATCAGTATGACATGTTTCAGGCACCTGAATGGAGATGAGTTGGATAATAGTAGGTACTTGGTAACTCGAGACCGCATGAAACTAAAAATGCATAATGACAATTTCTAAATTATACCGACGTCAAGTGAGTATTATAACTTTCTACTGTCTAATAATAGTTTTAAATAAACAAACGAAGATCCTTTTGACAGTCGTGTGAAAACAAAACACTATTTCTAAAACATGTTTACATACATCGCGTCATTACCTCACCAACCGCCGCCAGAGTTGCTAGACTCACCAAAACACCGGTATATATTCACCATTCGTTCCCATTGCGTGCAATAAAACAAGCAAACCATGAATAAAGCACAAATCAAACTAAACAAATTCACAGAAATCACGGCAAATACACACATTTTGAAACTGGTTCACTGCAGTTTAAACTTCTGTCGTTTCCATGGCCGTTGTAATGTATACGGGTGCAAGGTAGCGTTTGTAAATAAAGGTATTTCACGACGAATTGGTGCAAATTCAATTCCAAAGTCGGGTTATCGCGTCAACGGAACGTGGTCTCCTAGAAATAAACGTGGCCGTTTTAAAATCATTGGAACTTGGCCAAAGCTTCAAAATAGTATTGCTTGCTTGCGTTTAGACACGAAACTGACTTCCATCATAATAATGATCTAATTTTTTTTAATGACAGAGATAGATAATTAAAACATTTATTTGACGCTTCCGATTGGTGCTGATTTGGACTAGTTGAACTATCTATAGATCGTTTGCATTGCAACGGTCTGTAAATAGCTCAACTGTTTCTTATGTATTTTTATATGCCTTTGTACATTTTGTAAATACTGTAATAGTTGTAAGTTTGTTTGTAATAAATAAATGCATTTTTGACATACACAAATTATAAATTCTATAACATGGGACATACATAAACAGTAGATTATAAATAGTTAATTTATAGGTACCCGATAATACCCAGCATATTGGACTTCGTATAGTGTAGGATGCCCAGGCATATATTTATTTATAATCGTTGCGACAAAAATGTAGGATTTTTTTAATTATTAGGTTCTCAATTATGCTTATTTGAGGTTGTCTGATAATGTTCGTATCAGATGGTTTGTTTCAATTATAGTTTTATTGACCGCTATCGAATGCGGAGTTTTTGTTCTATACGAATCTTCATATTTTTTTTACATATTTTTGTCAATGCTGCCAGTCGAAGAATATGGTGAAGAATTCTTCACAAACAAGTATTTGACTGATGTGACTATTTTTTAAGACTTCTACAGTTTTCTAGAGATTACCGATAATAAATTTACTTATTGAGTTTTTCTCAAGCGATTCATTCATTCATTCACGAATATAATGTGGCTTTTATTAAGTATTTTATTTATATCTATTAGTATTTTAAGTTTTTATACTGCCACAGTAGTAATAATATTACTCTGATTAAACACATTAAATTGATATTTTGATTACGAATACATTGCGGTTTTAATTTTGAAAATGAAATTTGAATGAAGGTTAAAAATAATTAATTGTAGATTGTACATTTCCATGTTTTTAATTAATCATTTATTCTGAGCCTCGATACAATGAATTTGCGGAATATTATTTATATACGAATTGTGAATAAGTTAAACTAATTACGATAAATTATCATGATAACAACAAATATCAAAGTAAATTAGAACTATGTCTATTTTTTAAAACTACATAAGTACCAAATGTTGTATTTTTCTTAGACTTACAGAAAATGTAAGCTCTGGTCGCGTGGAACTGGCAACTAGAATCCTAGTATGTAAGACGATTCTAAATGATCCTTGTGATTTTATTGAATATTTTTTTTTACTATATCTTAAAACAGACAGTTATTAGCCGTACATGTCTATTTTGTAAGTTCTATGTTCTTTGTCTATGAATGCGACACTAGTCACCGATTTAATTAAATAACTGTACAACACAATAAAATAATTAAGTAAGTTAGAATAAATAAAGAACCAATCTCAAAAATTGATACAGGGTTACACAGAAAATTATTGTTTATGTTCGCAATATAGCTTAAACTAGTAAAATATATAACAGTTCAGCCGCAATAAAAAAAACCCTAAAAAATGTGAATTTTCCGCTAGAGCGAGAGGCCTTAAAAGATGAAATTCTTATAACATTACAACTGCATTACAATATCAAATACACTCACGTACTGCATTCAAAGTCCATAACTCGGTATAGAGTCTATGAAATCTGAAGGCGCCCAGGAGTCCTGTATAATTTTCACTAAGAAAGCTTCTATCGGGTTTGAGGTACAGCTTATTATAAAGCGTTGGTTCAATACAGTAATTTTTTAAATATTAGTTATACATGCAATTCATATTTTAAATGGAAGTTATAAATCTAATTAATATTTTAAATGTAGTTAGTGCTGGGTGCCACTTCGCTATGTGCCGCGCTAATCATCTACAAACAAAATGAAAGGACCTTTAGGTATTTTTTTTTAATATTTGGTAATATAATCGTAGTTTTGAGAAATATAACAGTTTTACGTGCTTGAATCGCAAGTCTATCTAAACAATTTTTACATCACATTTTTGGAATACAATAAGATTAGATTTTTGTATGATAAATGTATGGCATTGGCTTGATTAATAATCTTATGTCAGCCTAATTAAAACACTTAGTGCTAAGATAAGATATTTATAAATAATAAATCATTATACTTAGGTAAAATTACATGTTATAAATATTATACTTACATAGGTAAATCACATTTCGATGCTACCTGCTGATACAAAAAGCTAAGGCTGTGAAAAGATTTCATTTAAATCAAATCAAATTTATTTCAAACTTTTACTTTAACTTAAAGTTATGAAGGAAAATTTTGTTACTTTATTTAAATAACTACAATTATACTCCATTTTTGTTTCATAGACATCAACGTTTGCGTATTTCACGAGTGATCTAGCTATTCTATGTCAGCTGTGGGACGTGGTAGAGCTTACTGGTAGAGTGCATGGTCATATGGAAAGGTTGCAAGCATTATAATAATCGTGCCTTTAAATAAATTTAAACTATTCCATATTACATTTTATTTTAGTGGTTGAGTGCTTAGATGTTGTCCGGTTAGGATGTGTTTAAAAGGCGATTTACACTCAAGTATTATGCTACAATATAATGTATCTCAGAGCACTTCCTCAGTGCAATGTTATAGGCAGTTACCACTTTTTCACTTTCAGAAGAAGAAAGTGTAACCACTTAAAATAAGGTAGGCTATTAGGCTTGTTTAATAAATAATTGTTAAAAAAACGGATACTTGAGTGGAGACTGCGTTTAGGCAAGCGTAGTGTAGGACACCTTCCGGCGAGATGGAGCGACGATCTGCGGAGTATAGCTGGCAAACACTGGATGAGAAGAGACGAAGACCGGGCTCAGTGGCGCATATTGAGACCAACATCCAACAATCAACCGTTATAGGTTGATGACGATGATGATAAAATAAAATATAAATCGAGGTTTCGGACTTAGTCACTACCGCCATGCTAAAAAAGTATCCTGTACCTATATTTAGCTATTCTGTGGCATTACGCAAAGCGCATCTGCATGCTATTAGTATACAATAAATATAGTTTCAGGGATCAATGCCACATCGGTCGCGGGTTCGTATAAATAGTGTAATGATCTGCGGTTTTTCCCACGGAATAGTAATGAGGATTCGAATCCACACACTAATTCCAGAATATGCCGGAATATTTTGGATGCAGCTTTGAATACTTGAAAAACGTTGAACGTCATATGACGCGTAGGTAGGTACATACAATATATGACAGGCGTCACAGCTCAGTTGGTAATAGCTCTGTGGGTCGTGGGATCGATTCCCGCCCAGAGCAAATGTTTGTGTGATTTGTTCTGTGTCTGGGTCTTACTATGTATTCTAAGTATGTATTTACAAAAAATAAGAATTATAAGTATTCTATCAGCAATCAAGTTCCCATAGTACAACCTTTGCTTAGTTTGGGACTAGAGTGTAATGTGTGAAATGTCCATGAATATTTATATATTTGCAAGTAGATAAAGACTCCCATTTATAACGAAAACTGTGTTCAAAAACGTGATAGATATTCAAACATTCTTACAGATTTCATTGATTGTTTTAGGCAAATATTTGAACTGGATTTTATCGTATTAGGCATATTTGTGATACAATAAATAAGTTCAGTTTAATCTAGATTTCTTCAAGGCTAGAATAGTCTCAGCTAAAAGTACACATCAAAACAGAAGTTATCTTAGATTAGATTTTTGTATTTTCTGTTACTTTCTTGTGTGTAGAGTTTTGTATCTATCTATCTACCTTTTTCTACACCACAGGGTGTAGTTGAATACAGATTCAACTACGCGTAAAAAAAATATTTACCTTTTTACACCCTGTACCTATTAGTTGTATCAGTAAAAAGGAAATAGGTAAACTTTAAATTAGAGCTACTTCAACCGGTACAAACGCGGCACATTTCCGGTCATCAATTCTTGTTCTAATTGAACATTACAGTTTCTCGAGAACATAAACTGAAAATAAACTCACCTACAAACACTACTTGTGTAAAAATAGAGCAAAAACATTCGAAAAATATATTTTTTTCGATAACAAATAAACATACCTAATCTGTTTTGAAAATAGCTAAGTAAAAAAAGCTAAAAGTAATCACTAATTAGAAGTTTTTTATAAAGATTGACGAGCTCGTAAAATACTCGTGGAACTAGATACTCTTAGCAATACTAGCCATCGTATTTAACATTATTTGTTAAAATGTTCAGTGATAATAGATATACAATAATATAGACCGATAGAAAACTGTTATTTGACTACTATTTGTAATAAATTGGTATCACATAAGAATAGAAATAAACAAGTAATACAATGGCGGCCACACTCCTTTTCCTAAGGTGAAGGTTAGTGCCCAACCAAATGGTATCTAAAAATAAGTTTTCGGATTATATGAATAAAAAAAACGTAGTTACTAAGCTACTAGTATTTCCTAAGTTATTTATATGCAGTGGTATAAAGCTATGCAGTTTCTGTAAGTCCACACACAGACCGGCAAGTCACGTTTTATATTGAAACAGTTCGCGGCACAGCACCACAAACTATGCATTTCAAGAATACTGTGAAGTTCGTACATTGTACACAAAACAACTAACTATTTGAAGGATAACTAATTTTTATTCATGGATTTGCGAGAGCTTTGTAAAGTGTAATTTATTAACAGAACAAAAAATGTAGTTTCTCAAATAAACGTGTATATTTGTCAATGAATGTTATAGATTTAGTAGCTAACAGCGTAATAGAAGTGACCATGTTTTGGGAACATAATCTTTCAGAGCATTATCGACATAAAGAAGAAGAGCTAAATTAAAAATAATGATTTATTTATTAGGTATACCAACAGTTTCTTCAAGATTACATGCTAGTTTTACGTACAGAGTATTTTGCTACATGAGTAACGAATAACAGGTAAACACAACTTGCACAAAAATTAAACATAGGTTTAGGTCTATTGACGACCGATGTGGCGCGTCGGGCGAAGGTCCGCCTGCGACGCGTAGGTTGCGGGTTCAATTCCCGCCTTGGGATAAATGTTTGTACGATCTGCAAATATTTATTCCAAAATATCTATCTATGTAATGTATTGTATTAAGTATGTCAGTCTTCTAGTACCCATAACACAAGCTCTGCTTAGTTTGGGGCTAGATGATACTGTGTGGATTGTCCAGAATTATTTATTTTTTATTTTATTCTTAGCATTAACTAGGTTTAAACACAGACAATAGGGTATGAATATTGTAGTTATCTTTACAAAACGCGTGCAGTTGTGATTAATAAATATTTCACATTTTTTTAACATAAAAGAATTCAAGCTAAATATGAATAGATTTTTAATGTTACGCACCTGATACCCGCTGCGATCGGCGCTTTCATAACGCGATGACATAGTGATTTATATCGCGAGATATTGTATTAGGTGGGCAACAGACTGTGCCGTATCGTGCAGGGAAACTAGGTGGCATCTGGTGGGCCAAAACATTTGCTCTGGGTGGCTGTGACGTCTGTCGAATATCTATTGATTTATTTTAAGACGAATTATATCTAATATTCAGTTAAATTTATTTTAAAAGTCAATAACTCCTACGTATATTATTACAGCCGTAATAAGATATTGATGATCATGTAATCGCACGCCCACTTAGATTTATATTATTATTGTTTTAAGTGTATTCGATCCTCAAACGCCCCAACGGAAAACCAGCGCAGGTTGTATTAGCATATGCTGAGTTGGGACCTTTTTGCAAATAATTACTATTAGTTTTATTTAATTTTATTTGTTCGATTTGTTTTTTTATTTGCAAATAAACAGTTTGAGTTTGAGTATGATATAGCGGACTTCCGCTGCGAAGAGTCACCGGATGTGACGGGACATAGAATAGAATAGAAATAGAAATATAAATTATCTTTAATATATCAGTCTTCTAGTACCCATAACACAAGCTCTTCTTAGCTTGGGGCTAGATGATGTGTGGATTGTCCAGTGTTATTTATTTATAAGTGATATAGGCACCTTGCTTGACGTTATAAAACTTTGTAACGATAAACTTTTAGTAACTACAAAAGTAAAATCAAAACTAAGTACCGTAAATTGGAATTCAAAGTAAAGTTGGGAGCTCGATAAACCGAGTGATTTCAACAAATTACTCAATACTCAATTTATTTATTGTTTCATATGTTAAGACTAGGCTGTTACAGTAAGTAAGTACATTTATTTGGTTACAACATATGAACCCTGTTTGAGGGCACTACAATATACAGGATGGTAGGCAGACCGAGGTTTGTTTATTATTATTGATTAAATTAGATTAGGTATGTCGTCAAAAATAGAAATTATTATATTATAATTAAAAGCAAATGTCAATTGAATACCTATATATATAGTCAGTCACTTAAAGTTAATTAATAAATAATTGTTCCTTGTTAGTACCTACCTACACCTATTTTACTAAAATTCAAATGAAAATATTAGTCCATTATATGTTAGTCGCTTAGAGTTAATTATTTGTATAAAAAAAACCTACCTACACCTATTTTGTATAAAAAAAAATCGATTAAATATTAGTCCGTTTTATTGTTATTAACATTATTATTATTATATTCATACATTTTATCATTCATAAATTCATCTAATTCATAATAGCATTTTTCAACGAGAAGAGACTTGAGCATTTTTAAGAAAACAGTGTCAGATTGTACTTCTTTTAATTGTTTTGGCAGTTTATTATATATTTTTATAGTCATTTTATAGGGGCCTGTACTATGCATTGTTAGTTTTGATGGAGGTTGAATAATCTTATTTCTACCTGGTCTTAGAGCGTAGCGCCTAGGTAGGTCATTCAGTTGAGTATAAAGGTCAGGGTATTTACGTACAAATTTGCATAATTCCAATATGTAGATTGATGGTAATGTTAGAATTTTCAGCTTCCTAAAGTACGGTTTGCAACTTTCTGGTCTATGTATGTTTGCTAGGATACGCACACACTTTTTCTGTAAGATGAACAGGTTTTGTGCATCCGTACTGTTGCCCCATAGGATAACACCTTGACAAAAGTATGGGTGTGTGTATGCGTAATAAGCAGATAAGGCGCTGGGAAGGTCAGTCGTCTTTTTTAGTTCCCGTAGTGCGTACGTAAAGCTAGATAATTTGGACTTAACTTTTTGTATGTGCTGTTTATAGTCTAAGTGAGTATCTATGGTTATTCCAAGCAGTGAAAACGTACCTACAGGTTCCAAAGTGTTGTTGTTATACGTTAATTAGGTATTTATCTATTCAAGAAGCTATTGTAGGATTTAGACTAAATTGCCAATATTGAGTTAACCTCCTTTCAATGTCTAACTATTTGGACTAGAGCTTTTGTTGAGACCTCAAACTTCTTCGGGGAAATACTTCATTGCTACGAAATTCGTAGCGAGAAGCGCTACGAGTCTACGGCGTAGCACGCGTATTCAAACAGACGAAGAAGAGATAAGATACAGTGCAAAGGCAACTTTTTTTATATATACTGAACAATTCATTCATGCCCTAGTAATGGAATAAACAAAGTGTGCATAAACTGAGTACACTTTTAGTTCTATATGGTTTGATCAACACTATAAAGTTAATGACCACCATTCTATTTTGTATTGGTTAAGTTTGGTTAAAAGCTCTAAGGATATGCGCACACCAACGACAGGGCGTCACCTTACACACGATACAGATGATGATATTTACATAACTTTCTAGCCGATACCCATACAAACGTCAAATCACGTGACTTTAAAGACGTTTTGCAGTGTGCGCTCACACTTAAAAGCAAAAGAACACGTTTTGCGCTGAACGTTAGTGAATTAATAAATGTTTTTTTCATTGCACATTTTAAATTTCTTCTTCTAGGCTCCGGTCGCGTGGAACTGGCACCTAGAATCACATGTAAGACGATTCTAAATGATCCTTGTGATTTATTGAATAAATAAATTTATGACTTTTGACTTTTTGAAACCTAACAGACCTTATGTTAGGTTTAAAATGTGCAATGAATGTTCTTGTCCTTACAAGAAAACAACAAAATCAGAATGAATATACGGACGACCGATGTGGCGTGGTGGACGATGGTCCGCCTGCGACGCGGAAGGTTGCGGGTTTGATTCCCGCCTTGGGATAAATGTTTGTACGGACTGCAAATATTTATTCCGGGTGTTCTGTATTTTATATGTATAATAAAAATATCTATGTAAAGTATTGCATTAAGTATGTTAGTCTTCTACCCATAACACAAGCTCTGTTTAGCTTGGGGCTAGATGATGTTGTGTGAATTGTCCAGCATTATTTAAAAAAAATAAAAAAATATATACAATGTGAATGTTAAATGTAAAGTAAATGTAAAGCGATAAGACCTATCGCTAAGAGAGTAGTAAACTTTAGAAGTGACTCGCAAGACAAATAGCAGTGGGTGTTTATTCACAGTGGTTGGGTTGGTTAATTATCGGACGCCCTTAGGGCCGGGCCTCCGTCAGACGCGGGTCATGTCAAAACATGTAAGTAACCTAGTGTTGCTATTTTAAGAACATGTTACTTAACTGTATCATCGTGTTAAATACATCATAGACATTTCTCAAAATATACTTCTACTTTTTTTTAAGATAATGCATAAGCCGAAACGAAATGTGTACAATTAAGATTTTTTACAATAAAGTTATTCTTATTCTTCTTATATAGCTTCTCCCCCTATCTTATAAAAAGTTAGCGTTGGCTATAAGTCATCATTACGTATGGTAATCAATACTTCAAGTCTGCGCTAACTTTTTATAAGATAGACCGTCTATCTTTGACGACCGATGTGGCGCGGCGAGCGAAGGACGCATAGGTTGCGGGTTCGATTCCCTCCTTAGGATAAATGTTCGTACGATCGGCAATTATTTAGTCCGGGTGTTCTGGGTATTTTATATGTATAATAAAAAATATCTATCTAGGTATGTAATGTATTGTATTAGGTATGTCAGTAGGTATTCTACTACCCATAACACAAGTTATGCTTAGCTTGGGGCTAGATGATGTTGTGTGGATTGTCTAACATTATTTATGTATTTATCGCGGGCCTTGAGCGTCGAGACCAAATCCAGAAATTACGTAACGAAAATAACCTAACACTGCGCATGCGTAATCCAGCAAAAAATCCTTTCGTCAAAAAAGTTCAAAAAAAGTCTTTTTTTAAATTATTTAATTAAGTAAGTATAGAATACTTGTGTTATATACGAAGGAGATACCGCTCTTCTTATATAAAAATATACTCTTATTAATATTATAAAATAAACTAAATCCAGTAGTTGAAGGCTTAAAGTAAACAAGCTTTATTCCGAAACAAAAAGTGTCAATTAAGAGCAAATTAGTGTACCGTGTGACACACTACACTGATTACACCTGGCAAAAGGCCTGGGGCCAGGGACGGACTCAGGGATATAAATATTTAATACTATTACAGTATTTAAAAAATGTACATAGGTATATATAAAATATATAAGGAACAGTTGTGCTATGTACAGGCCGTTGCAAACGATCATAATTGAAAAATAATTTTACACTGTATGAAACATTTGAAAGCCAGGTTTTGTTTTTAGTAGCTATTTTGATATTTAATTACAACTATTGCCAATGTTTGGTGGTTTGTTTTTGTAAATCAACAAATAGATGTCAACCTGAAAGTTGAAAGAAAATAAAACATCGTTAATTACGTTATCAAATCAACCTGTTTTAAAAATAATGATTTATTTTTTACAAAAGGTTGGAAGCCCAACCACTTTATTTTTTATTCTACCTTTTTTGGCTTAAATCCTCTCCTGCTTTCACTCTCAGTAATTACGAAACAATTAGTAGAAGCTAGTGTTGTCTTACACTAATAAAGACAGAAAATGCAAAAAAAGACCCGAGGTTCTCCCAAGAAGGTGTAATGTAATAGCCAAAGATTTGTTCGGGATTTAGCGTTGATTCGTGATAGCCATAGACATAGCGAATAGACTGGGCATTGCCTATACGTCGACAGCCTCAGACAACGCAACGTCTGGGATGTGATTATAATAATAAATACTTAAGGTGATAGGTACGTCTCGCTCTAGCGGGAAATTCAAACTTAGGGTTTTTTTTATTGTGGCTGAACTGGACTAAACACTTGAAACTTTTATTGTTACTGGACTATAACTGTTAACTAGTAAAAGATATAAAAGTTCAGCCACAATAAAAAAAACCCTAAAAAATTTGAATTTCCGCTAGAGCGAGACGTATCACCTTAATAATAATATATACGTTCTTAATACATAGTTTTATCAGTTACAGTATATTTTAACATAATATAATATTACCTACAGGAATGACGACTATTGGTTGGCAGAATCCATAAAAAAAAGACAAAAAAAAAGTTGAAATTGTACTCAAAAAGTTCTGTTAAAAAATTACTGGAGTAGAGAATCATGAAAATATTGACTGTAAAAAAATATTGTTCTGTAACGATATACTGGAACAAATTAATCATTCCATAAAGTAGATAGATAGATAGATGACTCTTTATTGTTTACCACACACAAATAAAAAAACAAAGAACTTAAACAGGTAGTAACACGTGGCAACACAATGGGCGGCCTAAAGTAGATACTGTATTTAATTGCAGCATGGACGAGCACATAAAGTTTGTCGCTCATGTTAACAAAGTACGTCGCGGTTTCACTCCAGCTTTCTAATTATTGGCAACACGAGGCGACTCTAAATTGGCCTGCCCTGTAACTTTGGACGGTATCAACACAGTAGAAACCAGTACCTCTACCATGAGTTGTCACAGTAAAATCGCTTGACTTTACTACAGTAGTTACGTAAATATTAGTATTCCGAATTTTAGTACTCAACTATCCGCTAGAGGCGCTGTACAAATCTTCATACATTTTTTTAACAACAGACGCTAGCGAGTATAGATTGTAAAAACTAATGGTAGAGCTACAGCCGGCCTATCCTAGCTTCTCAAAACCTGCCAGGTTTTAAAATAACATTTAGTTTTATAGTAACTCATTAGTATTCTTAAGACAAGTAAGCTCTGCTTTGGGACTAGAGTGTGATGTGTGAAATGTTCATGAATATTTTTGCAGTTTTCAAAGATCAACTTATCGAATTTTATGTTTGAGTATTACAAGCCTTTCTTAATTTTTGACTTATGAGTATCTTTCTAAATATTTATTTAATATTTACTCGTATTAGTAATGTTGATTAAAGTGAAATTGCACAAATTGATTGATTACTTAGTTATTAAGTCAGTCTCCGTCCATTAAATCTAAACTTAGTAATTAATGTTGTGTGATTAAGCGGAACATCATCTTGACAAGATAATGATCAAATAGTAACTACTATCTACACTGCTCGCGTTGTGGTGAGTAGGTCGGCTTTCTACGGTGTAGGTCGCAGGTTCGATCTTCACTGAGACATAAACTATAGTGCCCAACTAAATTTTAACTAGCACTAAGATTTTTAAATAAATAAATTATAATAAATAAATTTGGTTTTTTTTATTGCATTATTTAAAAGTTAATAAAGATACGAGCTTATTGCTACTTAGCGATTTCTTCTACCTTCGTTACCGTGGAGTTAAATTAACTTATATTGCAAAAAAGTCGATTACCAACCAACTTCAAAAAACTTTTTATCAAAAAAAAATTGAGCTGAAAAAACTGAAAATAACATCTTTTTTATTCAATCTCAATTACTTCTTTTTATTTTCTATTTCGTCGTTTAAAAAAAAGGATTTCTCCTGCAATTATGAACTGTTTTTAATTATTATTGACGACCGATGTGGCGCGGTGGGCGATGGTCCGCCTGCGACGCGGAAGGTTGCGGGTTCGATTCCCGCCTTGGGATAAATGTTTGTATGTTCTGCAAATATTTATTCCGGGTGTTCTGGGTATTATATGTATAATAAAAAATATCTATCTATGTAATATATTGTATTAAGTATGTCAGTCTTCTAGTACCCATAACACAAGCTCTGCTTAGCTTGGGGCTAGATGATGTTGTGTGGATTGTCCAGCATTATTTATTATATATTTATATTTATTATTGCTTGTCGATAAAAATACTTAAATTTTCACCATTATTGTAGAAAAAATGCAATATAAGTATATGCTGCAACGCACAGACTTAGATTCGATTCTAAAGTTCGGCTCGAGAAATATGGCTGAGAAAAGTCCACTTACAATGTCACTGCAGAAACATAGTGCCAAGTGTGTTTAGAGTAAGCTGTTATTTGCTAGCAATAAATATCGTAAAAGAAATAGCCAGTCTAATGAATAAAATCCAGCTCTTTTTAAAAGAAAATACGGATAGATACTAAAAACAAATGATATGAATGTAAAAAAATAGCTACCATCCTACTTTTAAATTACGTAAATAGGTACGGATAAAACGTTCCAGAAATACGTATTAAAAGTTCTAAGAATTCTGGAAATACTTAATAAGTCATTGTACTTATTTGCGTGCTACAACTTTACTTGAAATATAGACTCATCCGCGCGCTGACAGGTCAAGACTGACTAAACATTAATAAAAAAAGACGTGTGGCACTCGGGGTAAAGCTATTGCATAGCATTTTTTGCTGGATTACGCATGCGCAGTGATAGGTTATTTCGTATAACTGTATAACCATACTTATAAACAATTTCATTTCATTTCATTTCCACGCTCAAGGCCCGCGATAAAAGCTATGCAATAGCTTAAAATAAAAAATTTTGCTTGTGTGTGGAGCGTGCGTTTTTAAAATGGTCTATCTGTAACCTTTTCGCCGTGCATATAGCCTCTTATTCAATCTCCATGCCCTACATGACGTATTTTGAGTAGATGGAGTGACGACCGCTGGGAAATCTCTGTTTGAAATTGTTTCGAAATGGCTCATTTTAAAGTTTGCTGCACCATTGGGACTGGATTAGGTGGAGTTAGAATGATGTTACATGTGTGTCATATGTTACTATCTGTGCAAAGTTCGGGGCACATGAGGTTGACCGAACTAAAGTGCAGATGGGATTAGCTCACTGTAAGATTTAGATATCACTTGCAGTGAGCTAATCTAACTGTAAAATGTGTTAAGTGCATAACATTACTAACTAAAACCTTACGGAACTGTTTCTATTAGTCGACTGGAAAATATCATGATTTTCCGCGAAAAGGCTACCCGGAATCTTGGTATTTTAATGTCAAAGTTTAGTTGTTAGAAAGCTTTTGCAACTACCTTTTTGGATTAAACTTGGTATAAAAATAGAACATTATCGGATTAACAGATAACAAATGCACAGGATAAAACAAAAGAATTACTTTTTGTTTTCATCATCAACCTATATCAGTCCACTGCTGGACGTAGGTCTCTCCCATTACGCGCTTTGAGCCCGGTCTTCGTCTCTTCTCATCCAGTGTTTGCCAGCTACACTCCGCAGATCGTCGCTCCATCTCGCCGAAGGTCGTCCTACACTACGCTTGCCTAAACGCGGTCTCCATTGTAGTATCCGTTTGCTCCAACGATTGTCGGTTCTTCGGTAAACATGGCCGGCCCACTGCCACATCAACTTGCTAATTCTTTGAGGTATGTCAAACACCTTGGTTTTCTGACGAATCACTTCGTTCCGGATTCTATCTCTCAAAGAAATGAGCGTGTTGAGCGACTTTTAGTTTGTGGACTTTTTGTTTTTGTAAATATAAATATATGCTGTTCAATTTTGAGTTTATTCACTCCACACATTTCGAGCTAAGGTCTAAACCATTTACTAAACAAATCCGAATTATAAACCCAAAACAACTTAACTTATTTTTGTTCAGCAACACCGCGTCTAACTTTACCATACGCAGAGTAGAGTAATGTAACATACAAAGTATAACTTTTTGACAGACTGACAAGCAGTTACCTTCAACATGGAACTCGCATTCAACGTTTAATTCTATACGTCTTCAGGTACACAGGTGTTAGATTAAGTTGGACGAAGGGTGTTTGCACAAATTTGTGCGATTTTTTTTTGGAAATAATTAAATTACTTACTTATACAATGGAACCCAGGCACAAAACAAATAATAGTGTTGACCGGTGGGAATTAACCCCACGACATCGAAGGCAGAGTTACTACCAACTGAGCTGTGACACCTGTCAAAGAAAGGAAATCTTTTGTGAGGAAGTCAAACTAACATCCTCAACTTCATTTAGGAACAGCTTTAAGTAGATGTTTCTTATAAGATGTTCAGTTTATAAATTAGTATCAAAACCTTTTGAAAATAGACTCCTTTCGAACCGCCAAAAGCACATCTTATGTAAGTAAAACCTAGAAAAGGAAATGTTGATCTAAAAAATAAACTCAGCCAAGGTGGAATTTTAGACGCGTATCTAACCTACAGCTCAGTATCAATTTACAGCAGTAGTAGTTGCACAGTAAAGATCTTTCAGAAGAGTCGGTCGATTCTTGACGACCGATGTGGCGCGGTGGGCGATGGTCCGTCTGCGACGCGGAAGGTTGCGGGTTCGATTCCCGCCTTGGGATAAATGTTGGTACGATCTGCAAATATTTATTTCGGGTGTTCTAAGTATTTTATATGTATAATAAAAAATATCTATCTATGTAATGTATTGTATTAAGTACTTATGTCAATCTTCTATTACCTACCCATAACACAAGCTCTGCTAAGCTTGGGGGCTAGATGATTTTGTGTGGATTGTCAAGCATTATTTATTTATAAATGAAAACCTAACCAGTACAGAGTTTTACTACTGCGTATTAAAAAACTGTGTCAGAGTGCAGTCACGTTCGCATTATTGCAGTCCGACACCGTCCGTGGAATAGTTCGGGCACCTCGCGCCGAGTTCAGACGTGTGTCTGTTCTTGGGATCAACGCTTCTCCCAACTATTTTCATTCGAAAGGATTGGAAATGCCAACGCTGCTGTATCCGAACACAATTTCGTAATTTGGTGTTGCGGGCGGTGTATCCGAACTAAGTTCACAATTTGAATGTTTTGCATTTTGTTTTTCGTTCCAATTTTGAATAATTAAAAAAAAACAATGTTGCTTGCCAAGTATTTTGTAAAGCTACAGTCAACTGGCTTAGAAATATTTTTGGAGGGAATACTTCGTAGGATCTGATGAAGATCTTGAATTGACTTACGACCGGTTTCTCGAACGATGATCAACGAAAAAATCAAACAATTACTATGTGCCAAACTCGGATCAATCGTGATTTGGGTTTCCAGAAACCGGCCGTAAGTTTAATAAAATAAAAAAATGGGAATACAGAGATTTTTTTTACACCTATTAACAAATGGGTGTGTTCATTTTTGTATACACCTTTACCCACTTTTATAATCAGCTCTCTCTATCCTCTAAGGTTTTTTGGAAGAAAACTCTTTTAGGGTTAAGCTCACCTTTGTATATATTTTTCAATTTGTATGTTTGTGTCTCGTTGTGTACAATAAAGTATAAATGTGTGCCTACTTACTAAATAAGGAAGACAAAGTTTCACCTCTGAAATAGTATATAGCTAAAATCGAATGTCAATTTTTTGACAACATTGTAGTAAACAATGTAGCGGGTGTGGTGGGGTCGAGTTTCGAACGGTAATGAGGTTATGGGGTGTGAACTGTGCCCTAACTCAGTCGGAGCGAGGCTTAGACCTCATCTGCCTCTATACATCCACCTTACTTGCTTTAACGACGGTGGAATCAGCACATGTTCCCTTCTATTCTTCATACGTACTTTTTTCTTGTTATTTCTTCTTCTGTATTCTTTCTTTCTTTGTTCACCTGTCATGTATATTTTTGTAGGTTTTAGGATTAAATAAGTTAATATAAAGAATTTAAAATATTATAAATGATAAAAAATATAAAAAAATGATAGATTAGCTAAATTAACAATCTATAAAAAAACCTTAGCGTCCCATTTGGTAAAAAGTAAAATAAGCAAAAAGTGTCTTCATACTTTGTATAAATCATCATCAGATGTAAAGGCCTGTTTCTTTCAAAGGTTTGTTTCTTTCTTTCAAATAACAAGTACTTATGGGTGTCGATAGTCAATTTTCTTTTTTTTTTAACTGATTTTATTTAGTTTTGTATTCGTAAATTATACATGTTTCCATTACTTGACAAAGTAATGTTTTTTCACAATTTAACAATTCTGCTTGGACTGTTATGATAAAAAGTCGAGTAAAAAGCTTTTATAAGATTAATACATCTTTGCTTAAAAGCAAACATGCACAATGGTTTTACTGAGAGTGTTTTAAGGTCAATATTATTCACCGAAAATTTTGTTCTTTACGATTTTCGTTGATTTTATTTCCTAAATATGTGAATTATTTTCATTAATCCTCTTTCGCTCTTGCAGAAGGTTTGTTATCTAAATGTATTGAGATAAATAAAGATTTGAAGTCCATATAGTCGTCTTCTTGTTTGCATCCCGTTTGTCTCCTGTAGTTTTTTTAGAGTAAAACATCCAACCACTAAACATTTGCATTTCATTTGAATTTTGAATTTAAACAATTGTACGTTTATAACTTTCAGTATAACTGCCTATCTTATAAAAAGTTAGCGTTGACTTTAAGTCGTCATAACGTATATAATATAATCGGTAATCAATTCTTCAAGTCTGCGCTAACTTTTTATAAGATAGACAGAAATCATTTTTTGGATATTGGAGTGGAGATCGCGTACCTACCGGCGAGATGGAACGACTATCTGCGGAAATTAGCGCAAACATGACATGAGAAGACCGAGACCTGGCTATGTGGCGCATCTTTGGAGAGACTCACGTCCAGCAGTAGACTGATATAGGTATATTATGATGATATCTGACAGGCGTCACAGTGGGTCGCGGGTTCGATTCCCACCCAGAGCTAATAGTGTGATGAACATAAATATTTGATCTGTGTCTGGATGTTTCTAAGTACTCTATGTATGTATTTACAAAGAAAAAAATGTAGATAAGGATTCTATCAGTAATCTAGTTGCCATAGTACAAGATTTGCTTAGTTTATAAAATAAATATCTATAAATAGTTTGGGACTAGAGTGTGATGTTTGAATTGTCCGTGAATTTATTATTATTTATTATATACTTACTAAATTATAAATGCAACGTAGCATAATCGTAGAACGAGAGAGTTGCTGTTTGCGCTTACTTACGCAAAAATGTTTGCATTATTTTGCATATTTTTCGTATTTACAATGTACATTTGTATATTCTAGAATAATCTGCTTAGGCATTACCGTATCCTTGCCGCAGGGTTGAGTGAATATACTTTGTTGTGTTGTATTTAGTTGAATTACTGCATTTACTTTGTTGAAATTATTAATATTCCTTGTTTTATTGCTAGGTATAATATGGGCGTTAGGCTTTGAAACAATAGATGACTAAGATCACACCATGTGGTATGATCACTTGGTTTTGTGTTTTCAAAGTTGACAATGGTTGAGCCTATAATAGAGGTTTAACAGCTTGAAAGTAAAAGGAGGATTTTTTTTTAGTTTTTTAATGATGACTATTATTCATGAATTTTTTTGTCTTTGACAAACCTCGGGGTAATCGATATTATGAATATGTTGGTATTTTTTTGAATTTCAAGGAAGTAACTGAAAAAAATACCATTGGTTAAGTATTTAAAGTACCAGCTGTTTGCATGATACTACACTAGCCTGCAAAACTAAGTAACACACTTTTTAAATGGCAATAACTTTTTAAGTACAAAACGAGATATACTTTCGAAATATGTAGTTAATTTTGTATATAAAAACTTCATAATCGCTTCAAAGAAAGCTAATGAAATGTCCTCTAAAACATTTTTTATTTGAAATCTCTATAACTTGTATAGTTTAGAAGAAAAAAATTAAAAGTGTGATACTTAGTTTTGCAGGCCAGTGTATTTCTGTTAAAACTTCTTAAATAGTGTAAAATAGTCAAAACAAAGATAAAACTGCAAAAATTCATATATAATTAATCAAAATGTTCACTTTATGAGATTTCACTTCAGCACGTTCAGAGATCTTCAACCATTTATCTTGAACGTGAGAGTGCAATCTCAGAGTGCATCGTGACGTGACTACGACATCGAGATTATATATCTGTCCCTTTTTAACTCATTGTTTTTACCATGTCACTATTATTGCTGGCTCGTTTACTCATAAGGGAAGTGTTCTGTACCCCAAGTACGAGTTTTTGCACACACGGATCGCAAAGACGCAATCGCCGAGCGCCACCGATTTTGTATGGAGATCTAAGCTTCTCAAGAAATCTGCTAGGGGCGCTGCTTGGATCTCCATACAAAATCGGTGGCGCTCGGCGATTGCGTCTCTGCGATCCGTGTGTGCACAAACTCGTACTTGGGGTACCTACTGATTACAAGGCGGAAGACTGGCTTAGCGGTTTCTTGGGAGGAATACACGTCCAGGCGTGAACGAATTTGACAGATGTAGTAAACACACTGCGTGTCTACGTCATCTCGACTGCAGGACGATGCAGCGTCACCGTCTAGTAAGTATTAAAATTTAAACTCAATAGATTTAGTAGGTTATCGATTTTTATTGGCGTAGGTATACAATATTTCAACTTTTATTAAATTAATGAAGAAAATTAATAAAAATATTAAATTACTTATTTAATTATGTTGGTGTAATTTTTGTGCTTTATTGCGTTTGCGTTTTTAAATATTTTTTATCATTTGTTTATAATTAACAGATGATTAGTTTGCCAATATTTCAAAAAGCCACATCACATTAAAAAACAGATTGTAACATACATTATATTTTTATCTTATATCTGAATTTCTTTACAAAAATCTCTAAACTACTTCGTATTGTATCCGAATTGAAAAAGTTAAAAAAATACAGTGCACAAGTTTGTCCCGCTTTGGGAATTGTACCAGCACGTCTCTAGATAGTTTTCCGAGTATGCATCTCCATGACTCGACTGTGGGAGCTCGCGCAGACTTGACTGACAACTGCACTTCTCAAGATTGAATTTCTATCTCTTATATGCTGGGCTGGGGCCACATTAGCGGGCTACGGCGAATATTCGTGTTAACGCGATGTATGTGGCCGGGTACATCGTGTCATCGCTTAGTATTTAGACAAGAAGATCGCCTATATCCGAACACGATGTTTTTGTCGCGCCAACACGATACGAATATTCGCCCGCTAATGTAGCCGAAGCATTAAGGTGGTGGTTGCATTTTTCTTTTAGCTTTTTTATACAATGATTTTTACTTTTGATAATGCTGTGTTTCTCTCTAGGGGAAGAACAAAGAAGACCTAGTTTATGTAATGTAAAAATAAATTGCAAAATTCATAAAAAGAAAAATGATTTGAAGGATATGTACTTAATTATACCAGAGTAACGGAAGCAACGCTTTTCCTAACAGGGTACGTCTTCTACAACGAGCGCAACTATTGTGAAGAAAAGTTTAATTTTTAAAAGTTATTTTTTAATTGTTACTTTTTATAACTAAGTATTTGTATACTTACCTAAACGTTTTTAGTTTGATAGTTAGTATTTATTTCAATTATGCTAAAACATGATAAACATACATGCGGATCTGCCCGTCACGGTTACAGGACGTGACACATGTCACTGTCACTGTCGAGCTGTCACGCTCACTAAGTTGTGATAGCGATGTGCATTTCAAACATTTTCAAATAGTCGCACGTCACCATGACGCGACAGCCGACGGGTTAAAATTAGTTCTGGGATTGTAAAATTGCTTGTAAAAAAATGCCACAGTAGATTTTTAATTACACACAAATTTTATGAAATTGTCACTAATTTTTAGGTACTAGTTGTTATCGACGAATGCTAACTTTTGGTTTATAAATAAATTAATATTTATTCACGAACATAACATACATATTATTAACATTACCTATACCTGATTGTAGTAGACATGATTTTTTCTGTAGCTAATTTTCAGATTTTCGCGCGCAAATCAAAATAAAACGACCCGATTTTCAAGAATGTTTTTAGGCACCTGGCTTTATTTAAGGACATTTACGTTTAAAAGCTTCACATAATCCAATTAAGGACAATAAGCGTATGAGTCGGCATTCGAGCGATTTAAGTAACGTGGAGCTACATCTGTCCATAAAGATGGCGACACAACAAGCCCATTATAAATATTATTAATTAGCTGGTATAAATATTAAGTTTTCAGTAAGTTAGTATATTATACAGTTATGAGTTATGTTATTCAGTAAGTTAGAATAAGTATAGGTTATTATGTATTAGATTATGAAAATTTTCACTCGATACACTTAAAAAAACTATCTTATAAAAAGTTAGCGCAGACTTGATGTCTTGATTACCATACGTAATGGTGACATAATGTCAACGCTAACTTTTTATAATAGAAGATAGGGGATTAGTCATAAATTAATCGATTACTATTACTATAGAGATTAGATTTCTAAAAGAATATTTGTATCAACGCAAAAGCATCCTACTTCCTAATTAATATTATAAACGCTTTACATTGTATAAAATTATGTATGTTTGCTTCTTTTTCACGCAAAAACTAGTTTAAAAATATAAATTTATAAAAAGCATATTGTATATTTATAAAAATGTAGTAGATTTATACATAAGTACATATTTATTAAGTATGTAATATAGCGTGTCGTTTATTGTGTCGCAAACTTTTCGCTCACATTACATCTTTCGGAGCGTTTCCCCAAAGAGGCGATATTAAAAATAATACACCGACTGTCGAGCGACGATTACCCAATTTTGGGAAAAGGCGAGTTTTCCTTCAACGCTTTAGGGCTTTTTTTGATTTTAAAAATAATACGAGGATAGTCAGGAAACACGTGTGAATAAGGGTTTAGACTACCTAGAAAACTTTGTACAAAAAAACAGCTACAAGAATTTTAAATGTAGATACAATTTATTTTATTTATTCTTTAAACAAAATGCACATCTCTTAAAATATGACACCTACACAAAACTTACAAACAACACATAAAGCCAATTATAAGATTTATATTCTACTAATAATTATTACTTATACATATCATTGTGTCATCTATAGAATTAATCAAAAACTAAGTATGTAACACCAACATTACCAGATTTTTTTAAATTTCTTCGATTCACATCCTTTAGAAGATATTCAAATGATTTTTTTATATCTGAGTAAGATATGACATTATTGCCCACCTGATATTTAGTGGTTATAAAATATAAAAAAACCAGCTGTTTGAAAAAGCCCTAAGCGATTCACAAGCGACTTATTACACCATTTTTAGACGAAATGACGATAATTCTTGCAAAGTGGGTTTTACAGTAAATTTTCGCGTTTCCAGGGAAAGGGAATAAATGCTAATATGTTACAATTTCTGCTAAAAAATCCTAGTTTTCTTATGAAAACTAACATCATAATATATTCATATTTCTTATATCTTTTATAACGGTTTATACACCATTTTCTCGTTAATACATTAGTACTAACTTAATCATAATAGGAGTACTGAATAAGCCAATATGGCTTGATGGAAAACTCTCAAATGTTGATCAGGCCAAACGGCCCGACAGCTATCCATTGGTTCAATAGTTTAGGTGCTGTCTGTCGAGACATATATTTTATCATAAAAATTCAGCTTCAGCCAAGTTTCTCTAAAAAATCTATTGACTATTCATCAAGCTGTATGTCATGAACCGTTGTAAGGTGTAGTTGGAGAGTTAACATTTTCTCAGATAATGTAATTCTGTTGCCGTTAAAACAAAAAAAAACCATGAATAAATAACTATGAAGTTAGAATTAAGATCAAACGATGTATGGTCTCTTAACACAGCTATGGCTACAACATACAGACCAACAGTTTCCCGAAAGTGTTTTAGTTAATGTCTAATTTTCGTGGAAGGTCATTTACTCTTAGATGGTAGACATGTTCGCACGAAGTGCTTTGACTCAACATTTATAATACCATGGCAGGATCGCCAAAGAGTGGTATTCGTTCCCAGGAATCTCGGCGGTGTCTGTGTTTCCAAATGCTTATACATAGTACAGAAATTTTCAAGAGGAAATGGATTTTAGTTGAACGTATCATGTAATTGCGGTCAAACGTTTGTATAATAGGAAAAAGGCGACTGTTCCAAACAAAATAAGTTACTAAGGTTTTACAAATTCGCGGCGCAGCGAGTCAACCCTTTTTTTTACGAGAAGAAATCCTTCATGGACCTACTGCTTGAATAAAACCTCACGGTCCGTCGGACACTCCTGCAGGGACACGATTGCGCGTTTGCATTCTTTTGGATAGCGTTTCAACCCTGACATTCGGCTCTGCCGGAGATATCTGAAGCCGCTCAAACTTGATTATACCGCAAGATCTGGATTCACACATATCTGCGTCACAATGCGTTTTTCGGAGCTGTGTTTCTGTACGTAGATATTCTGTGGCTATGGTCTCCGTGGCACGGCAATGCATTTCGCGTGTCCGACTCAGACGTGCAATGAAACCCAAAGCGAGTACTTCAGCGACATTCTGACCCATTTCTGTACTTAACCAAAGACGCGACTGGATTATTTAATCAAGTCTTGGTATGTTTAATCAAGTTTTTGTTCATTTACTACAATAAATTTTTACCTAAATATAAATTCACTAAGTAGTGAAAAACCTATAGAAAATGTTTGTATTATTAGTGTATTAACACCTTAAAAGCCTTTATGAAATGAGTCGGCACTAGGTAGGTAATACTTTCATCAAACTTAATTAATACAACACACGGTCTTATCAATAACTTCAAGTTTATGTTAATAAACTATGGTCAAAAAAACATTACCTACATAAATGCAAGAAATTTCAATCTTTGCAAATTCTGAAAAAAGTAAATCAAACAAAGCTAAACAATTACTAACACCTTTAAATAAAGCTATAAACATACGCTAAAACTCTAAATCATATTGCCGTGACATTGACAGCGTCACGCCACCATTATCTGACATGACGCGTGACGTAACGTGACATATCACGTCACGCGCGCTGTTTAATCAAGAAGGATTTATGTTTTGTAACCAAGAACCTACCTTTATTGGGTAACGCTTATTTAAAAAAAAGAACGCTCTGACTCCATTTTGGATACTGCTATTGTTTTTATAATCTGTAAAAAGTTGCTGGCTAAAAAAGTTTATAAGAAAAAAAAAAGACGTGTGGCACTCGGGGACTGCCGCGGTAAAGCTATTGCATAGCATTTTTTGCTGGATTACGCATGCGCAGTGTTAGGTTATTTTCGTTCGGTTATTTCGTTACGGAATTTCTGGATTCGGTCTCCACGCTCAAGGCCCGCGATAGAAGCTATGCAATAGCTTAAAAAAGAACGCTCTGACTCAATTTTATAAATTGTTATTGTATTAATATAAAAAGTTGCTACAAAAACTTTATAAGAAAAAAAAGGAAAAATGTAACAAATATTGCATGTAAAAGATATCGCACAAAAGCCACTCGAGCGTAGCATGTAAATTCAGATAACAAGCTTTTCAGCAATATTTTGAATGTTCACACCATGACGCGTACCATTTTTAAGTGCCAAACTTCAACGCTCCGGACAAAGCGGGTTTTTTTTAATAGCTTATCATATAATAAGCTATGAAAACTCGAGAGCACGACAATATTCGAATTATAAGGAGAAATGGAGTTCTTTGTCAGCGAGACAAGATAGACGCCATTGTTGTAGAGTTTATAGAAAAATCTCGGAATTTTACGATATAGCCCATTGTAGATGTCTTAAGGTTTAGTAAGTTGCCTACATATTTAAGCTGAGGTGTAGAAAGTATTTTTTTTCTTTTTTCTGCATTAGGTGGTCATTGCAGTATCATTACATTTAACAGGCGTCACAGCTCAATTGGTAGTAGCTTTTTTTCCATTTCCAATTTATTTCCAATCGAAACCACGAGGTTCGATTCCTATCCAGAGCAAATGTTTGTGTGACGAACATAAATATTTGTTCTGTGTCTGGGTGTTACTATGTATTCTATATATGTATTTACAAAAAAAAGTATATAAGTATTCTATCAGCCATCTATTTCCTATAGCTTTGCTTAGTTTGGGACTAGAGTGTTATGTGTGAAATGTCCATGAATATTTATTTATAACACAAATAATAAGATGATAAGAGCTTGCTATGTGTAGAAGAGCATATTTCAGTTGTTTATAAAATAATGCTGTTGGTAACCTGCAGACGACATTTAAAAAAACATTACCACAAAAGCTTTTATTTTCTTAACAAACATAGTAACCGTTGACCTACTTCGTTGCTTGTTTTCGATATAGCGATATTTATTTTCCAAAATACAAGTAATATTACTTCAACTGAATTCATTGCTTTTCCAATAAACTTCCCAGAAGCTCAATATCAATATTTTCTCAGAAATGGCGATACGTGCCCATTAACTTGTCGTTAAAGCAATCACTTAGCGGTCCAAAAATGTTTAGTTGTTACTTTAACTTTGGACAGGGTAATAAAAAAAACATAAATTAGAAAAATATACAAAACTCTAATTTCTAATATGAACTTAGTTGTGGGATCCCTGATTTTAAGATTGTCATAATCTATTAAAAGTCGGTAAAAAACATTTTTTTAAATAGGTAAGGAAAATCAGTATTTAATTTATCAATAAATAATAATTATTCATACTTTCCAGTCCAGATAACGTTGACATAATAATTAAATTTAAATATTTTGACAGAAGTATCAGCTTTGCTATTCAGCGCGGCAATGCTGTAAGTAGGTATCTTGGGTACGCTTCCGATCGGTACTGATTTGGATCGATGAAGCTACCTATAGATCGCTTGCAACGGTCTGCAGATAACTCAACTGACTCAGATAACTACATACGAAAATGTATTTTATGTATAAATATATACAATTTGTACCTGGTACATTATTTATAGTTAGTCGTAGGTTTGTTTGTCAATAAATATGTCATTAAAATGAATAATATTGGTTTAATAAACATGGATTTACAAGGTCATTCTACAAATCAAATATTCCATCAGAAATATATTGAGAAACATCCGCACTGAATATACCCGAGCAATCAACCGGATAATGCGAAGATGGATATTCTATTTCGAGAAAAAGCTAATATATAAGTGAATAAATAAAAAATATAAATGTTTACTATTAGATCCAACCATAAAAAAGATCGGAAGAATTGTATTGTAATGTAAATGTCATAGCTCAGTTGGTAGTAGCTCTGCCTTCCAAGCTGTGGGTCGTGGGTTCGATTCCCACCCAGAGAAAATGTTTTTGTGACGGACATAAATATTTGTTCTGTGTCTGGGTGTAACTAGAATATAATTTATTTAACAGAAAGCTTTTAAACTACTATGTATCTAATCTATGTACCTATGTATGTACAAAATAAAATAATATAATTATTCTATCAGCAATCTAGTTTCCATAGATTTGTTTAGTTTGGGACTAGAGTGTGAAATGTATAAAATGGAATATTTTTTTATATTACAAATAAATAAGTAAAAAAAAGTTTCTGAAAAATAAGGAAGTGTTGGTGCGACGACCTGGACTCATTCGACCGGGAATGGGCAGAGTTGGCTAAGGATGGAGAGATGTGAAAAGAGAGGGGGGAGACCTTTGACCAGCAGCGGGACAGCGTAGGTAAATAAAAAAAAATGGTTGTCTGTAAAGTCGGTTTACTGACGATCGTTCAACGGGACAACAAACGCAAAGGCCGATTGTGCTTCTTTGTCGCTCGTTC
The DNA here is from genome assembly GCA_932527185.1 of Ecliptopera silaceata. Classification (NCBI taxonomy): domain Eukaryota; kingdom Metazoa; phylum Arthropoda; class Insecta; order Lepidoptera; family Geometridae; genus Ecliptopera; species Ecliptopera silaceata. Next base: position 4,043,573 of record OW052210.1, read on the forward strand.
CGTGCTCTCGCTTGCACTTCATGGAACGCCTCAGAACGACTCAGAACGCCTCATGAGTCATGGTTTTTCGTGCGTGCAGCCGGCTCTATCGAATTATAAGACGTTGTCACGTCAAAAAATATATAGCACAAACAATGAGACATGGTATAACCATTTTTTATGTTCCTGTAATCTCGACTGCGAATCATAACACTTCCGACCTCCGTGCGGTTGTGGTGTGCAATCATAAACACAACACAAGCAGAATGCGCAAGCTGCACTTTGACATTACCCAAACAAAGAGTATCATGAATTGAAACCAGAATACCCCATCCAAAAGGCATTGTGTCAAAATATACAGTGTCCCATCTCGCACAAACTAATTTGGGATCTTAAACGTCATATGAGCAAAAGTTAAGGACCAAATCCATTTATATTTTATCTATTTATATAAATGCCGATTTGGATCAGTTGAACTATTTATACTTAGATCGTTTGCAACGGTCTGTAGATCAATTGTATCTTTGTATTTTATATGCCTATGTACATTTTGTAAATACCGTAATAGTCGTAAGTTTATATTTTCATAATATCTGTTGCAAAAACGACGGGTGTTATCAGTTTAGATTTTTGTGTTTAGATGTGTGTCTGCCTGTAGCATCGTAGCGGAAGAACCGATTTTAATTGAAAGGTGAAGTTGTCGAGAGTGTTCTTAACTATGTTTGATGAAAATCTGTGAATTTTGAAGGAGTTGTACAAGTTTGTAGAAAATAATAGACGAACTTGGCTAGATGATTTTGGTTCTCTGAACAAAATCGGTGGCGCTCGGCGATTTATCTCTGTGATCTGTGTGTGCACAATCTCCTACTTGGAGTCTCCATTTTCATCTATTTGTTTTGGTAATTTTAATTTTGGTACGAAACGAGTTGCATTTCTAGTTTTGTACTATGTCAGCAGCGACTTGCATGCGCTAGGTTCGCGGGTCGTTGTGAATTAGCATATGCACATAATTCCCAACATTACGGTGTAAGTGGCGTCCGTAATATTGAGCAATAAATAACAACTAACTGTTCTCGCTTCCAACGAAATGTAACTGCACGGGGATACTCAAATTAGAACGAATGTGATGGACTTTGCACGCAATTCTACATTATTGTGTATAGAAAGTTTTGTAAATCGATAACGGTCCATTTTGGAATACCGTATACACATAAACACTCGTACGCTTTTAACTGCATTTTCTGTCTCATTATTAAAATTATTCGTTAGTAGTAATAAACTAAAAAAACAAAGCGGTAATAAAACAACTATACCTACTGCATATATACAAGAGTGCTGAGTTTTTACCGCGTGCTCAAGTTTGATGGCCGAGGAAGCGAAAAATATAACCTCAAATACAAAAAGAAAAATAGAATAGAATAAGTTAACGAGAATCAAAAGAGAACAAGGTGACAAATCTTTGCACTCATGTGTACGTAGCTTTTCATCCCACCACAGGGAGGAAATCAAAAATACTTTTTCGAGAATTTTTTTAAAATGCGAATATTTTTGGTGCTTACCCCAAAAATATCATAAAATATCAAGTATATATATATATATATACATATATATATATATATATTTGTATATCATACAAATTATTTCTATCTAGTTTTTTTATTTTGATTACCACTAACGGCCGGTTTCTGGAAACCCAAATCACGATTGATCCGAGTTTGACACATAGTAATTATTTGATTTTTTCGTTGATCATCGTTCGAGAAACCGGTCGTACCTAAGTGTTAGTGTACGAAGGAGTTAAATTGTTTTTTGTTCCGCCTGATCTGTTTAATGTACAGTCAACAACTAATGTTAATAAATAATTCAGTTTAAACTGATGACTGTTAATAATAAAATAAACGTTTTCAGTAATAAAATTACTTACTTCAGTATTTTAAACCGAAGATTTTTAAAAAACGATCTCAACGCTTCAACTTCTTGTTCAACTCGATAGTTCTTCAGGATATTAAAAAGTTAGAAGAAAAACGGATAAAAAATATTGAATGAGTATTCAAGATGACATTTTTAAAATTCTTGACCTACGTTGGTTTTCTGAAAAACAGTGGACGTAAATTGAAAATTTTAAAACTATGTCATAACTAATCAACGTTGTTAAGCAACGTTCTTTATGATTTTATTTATTGGATGGGTGATCTCGTGTCCTGGTTAACAATGTCAAATGACAGACTCAATATACAAAAATATATGATAATTATTTTTTTTAAATCCAGGTATGTGGACTAAATGTATATTATGGTATTTTTATAATTTTCTTTAATACTTAGTACTTTTAAGTTATGTATGCCCTATACATTACGCTTAGTATGATTACTAAGTATGACGCTGCATAAACAACTAACTAAAGATAAACTTATTCTAATCCACAAGATACGTTTTTTTAAATTATTCCGAGCTGTCATTTAATAGCCATCGCTCAAATCTACCAGTACATGAATACATAGGTTGTAACTAAACTTTATATCGAATAAAAGTTGCAAAAACCGTGGTGAAACTTTTCCAATACTAATAAAAGTTGAACATTGTGTACAAGCTGTTCGGAGGGATGGAGTCGTTGTTTACATATAAATTGTAAAGCACTGTTAAAGGGGTGGAGTTGCCATGAAACGCTTTAAAAACTTTTCAATCATATCAAACGTTTCTAATTAATAATAAATTTATTAACAAACAAACTTACGACTATACGTAAATTAACAAAATGTACATTTAGATACATATAAAATACATAAGAAACATTTGAGCTATCTACAGACCGTTGCAAACGATCTATAGATAGTTCAACTGATTTTCTATTTGTTTACTATATCCTCTCATAAAATAAAATAAATAAATATTCATGGACAATTCACACATCACACTCTAGTCCCAAAATGTCGGCCCATGAACGCGTTCATAGCATTCACAAAACGGCACCGACTAATTACATCCAATTAATATCTATTAATTAAACATACAATAATAAAAACTACAGTTTCGAGATACCCGTTCAGTAGGCTCCCAATCTAATCGGGGATAGAGGTACAATGTTATAGGGGATTTGTGACTCGGCGTGACAGCTCTCCGGCAATTTGATTGCCCAATTTGCTGCCTACATCATTTGCATTTCTACGAGAATAATCAAAATTGATAAATTGATAGGTCCGTGGTATTATTGGAATGGTCGAATAGTGCCGATGAGATTAATTGCACAAACACCCGGTTTTAACTATCAATGTCATAATCTAACGTGCTGTTCATACAATTGGTAAATACGGAGGAAATGATAGCAAATGGAAATGTCAATGAATATTTATATTTATTTATACCTAAACATTCAATCATTAAGCATGCAGTTGAATATAAATTTCTGTCATAAATCATTTAAAAAAGAAGAAAAATGTAGCTTATCAAACGATTTAGAATGCTAGTATATCTACGCGCCGCCGGTACAAGACTAACCCCCTATTTTATATAAAGTTATCGTTGACTTTATGTATCATTACGTATGGTAATCAATACATCAAGTCTGCGCTATTTAAGAATACCGGTCTATCTTTTCATAAGCTAGACCGGATATCTCGAGTTTATTATTTATAGTGAACTGCGCTCGGGGAGGTTCGTATTTCACCTGCGGACAAAGGAAATTATACGAGGCTTATTAAATTTATGTACTACCCGCAACAACGGTAAAAACAATGAGTATTTAAGATACGCAAGAAAATCTAGCTGATTGTCACATTTATTCGTGCTCAGTGACTCTACCATGAGTTTTTACTATACCATTATTCACTATACTCGCTAGCGTCTGTAGTTAAAAAAATGTATGAAGATTTGTACAGCGCCTCTATCGGATAGTTGGGTACTAAAATTCGTCATACTAATATTGACGTAACTACTGTAGTAAAGTCAGGCGATTTTACTGTGACAACTCATGGTAGAGCCACAGGCCTTATTTTTGAAAATCCTGGGAAGTTGCAAACGGATTCTATATGTATAAGCCACTTTTTATGCATTTTTTTATTATAACTCTATGTTTCGTCAGCCCTCACTACTCCACTTATAATATTGATTCTGACATTATAAATAGAAACGAACCGCGATGAGAGGAGATATCATTGTTAAAGCAAAAGGAAATGCTGCATTGTTTACGAGAATAATGGTTCAGTCCTTTGATTTTTTCAATCTATTTTTAATGCCTTTCATTCACAACCTTATCTTACCTATTGTTGTGGTGAGGGCGATTCTCGTATTAAAATCTAGTTCAAAAAAATATAGATTAGTTTAGATCTATATTCTATAATGTAATTCCATAATTGGCTTTATGTGTTATCTATAAAGTTTTGTGTATCGTACATACATTAAGAGCTGTGGATTTTGTTTAATAAATAAATAAAAATAAATAAAGAAATCTACTTTAATTTAGTTTAATAGTAATTCTTTGTATAATATGATGGTCATGTAAAAAAACGGTAGGAACCAAGCCGTAAGTTTCTTGCCCGTTTTTCTAGGCTCTGGTCGCGTGGAACTGGCACCTAGAATCACCTAGTATGTAAGACGATTCTAAGTGATCCTTGTGATTTTATTGAATAAAGAACTTTTTTACTTACTACGCACTGATTTGTTTAATTAATATTTTTATTGTTATAGTGTTTCTGTCTAAATGAAAGTATTTTAATAAGCGAATTGCCTAAAATTTTCATGATTCTGAAGGGCTGGTGCGATACGTTTGAATTCTTCTGTCAATACATTTCAATGATTAGAAAATAATAAAGGCATTTTGTAATTTATGAATTTGGGTCTGAAAATACATCGCTATTTATCTTTGAAGCCTCTTTGACCTCGTTAAATGTAGCAGTAGCAGAGCTTTTTGTTTCTTGCTTGTCCGGACAACTACAACCATTCCTTTTTCTGTCACCAAGCATTGATGCTCGCACATGTGTGTTTTTTTATAAGTTATAGGCAAGCGTTTTAGACAAGTTATAGATTTGGAGTTGTAAGTTCCGATTTGAAGGTATGGATGCCGGTGCTATAACGGTTCGAGACTAAGTATCTTTATCTATGATAAGCGTCGTAATCGTAATTACTTACTACTTCATATCAGGTGGGTCAGAACTGACAGATATACTTTTATGATCGTGTAGTTTTGTTAGTTCTTATTTAATTTACGCATAGCATAGCAAAACACATTTTTAAAGATAGCCTTGTCGTACTTTAAATTAGAATTATTGATTGATTGACGAATTTAACTCACGAGATTATTGTGAAGCTCAGTGTAAATTTGTGTGTTACGTTACTCTTCGCTTTGTTTATTTATTGTGTATTTTCTTTTCTTGTGCCGATCAAAATATCAAGACACAGTGATGAGATTTAGAATATAAGGAAATTAAATGTTTTTTTTTATTTATTTAATAAAATTTATGATAGGCAAAATAAATGGTGTAAAAATCGCGTGACAAAAGAAAAAACAAAACCTCTTTTCGGGTTTGAAGTAAGTCGGTTCAAAATGAGGTACTAAAGTATAACATGGTTCTATTTAACTATGCCACAGAATAGTGATGAGTACAACATTAAAAAGGGGTGTTAAGGGAGTGCAATCTCGATACACTCCCCTTATAAGACTTAAGACGAGATCTTTACAAACCCTCTGTCATTTTTTGCTGTAAATCGCAGAAAGTACTTTTTAAACCATAATTTTTAACTGTATCGGTACATTGCTGATCCCAGGAATTATGAATTAATCATAATAAAAAGTTGAGCTATCAATTATAATGAATTTTATCATTGGCAATGGCCTGCAGAGACTTATTTTGATACTCACTTTTTATTTATTTTATAATATTTTATATATGTACATTTTGTAAATACTGCAGTAGTCGTAAGCTTGCTTATGAATAAATGTTATCGTATTAAAAAAAATGTTTTATTAAGTTATATTATATCCAAATTTTAAATGTGACATGTCAGGGTGAAACTGAAATATAATTGATTGTCATTTAGATAATTTTATTTATGCACAAACTCACTATTACAGTAATCAAATTACATTAAAAAAACAGTTTACCAATAACCTTTTTTTTGGTTCCCATAATCTGGAACTAGAAGCGTGTCCTTGTGTTTAGCAGGAACCTGAGCCCTAAGTCCGAAGACGCATTTTAAAACTCCCTACTCTCGAGCCGACAGTCGTCTCTCGGATAGTCATCCGAGAGACGACTGTCCTAATAGTCCTAATAGTCGAGCCGACAGTCGTCTCTCGGATAGTCATCCGAGAGCCGACTGTCGGCTCGAGAGTAGGGAGTTTTAAAATGCGTCTTCGGACTAAGGGCTCTGTACCCAAGTACGAGTTTGTGCACACACGGATCGTAGAGACGCAATCGCCGATTGCCAAGATCCAAGCTTCTCAAGAAATCTGCTAGGGGCGTTGGTTGGACCTCCATACAAAATCGGTGACGCTCGGCGATTGCGTCTCTACGATCCGTGTGTGCACAAACTTGTACTTGGGGTACTGGAGCGCGTAGGACATAAAATATCTCAAAACGGAAAGATTATAAATAAATAAATAATGCTGGACAATCCACGCAACATAATCTAGCCCCAAGCTAAGCGGAGCTTGTGTTATGGGTACTAGAAGACTGACATACCTAGTTAATACAATACATTACATAGATAGATATTTTTTTATTATACATATAAAATACCCAGAACACCCGGAATAAATATTTGCAGATCGTACAAACATTTATCCCAAGGCGGGAATCGAACCCGTCTTTGTGACGTTCATCATTTTCAGAACCCGGTTCTTATATAACAGCTAACTCCCAGTTTATATGAAGTTCAATAATGATGTTAAACTTATGTTATAATTTGAAGTCTCGGCGTAACTTGAGGTTCTTCAGGAGGTAGCGAGTTGGTAATCGATCAGAGACGAAGATAATCGTGTCAGTTGCGCTACTTGATGTGAACCACTCCATATTAGGGCTATGAAACTTTAAGTACTCCAAATTTACACATAAGCACGTATAAAAATACTTACTCACTTACTCACTCACTCATGGAATACTTAAATACATTTTTTTTTTCAATACATACATATAATACGTAGTAACACCTGGGCCAGAACAAATATTTATGTTTCTCACATAAACATTTGCTCTCAGTGGGGATCGAAGCTATGACCTCCATAAAGACGTACTTACTTTACTTTTTTTATTTTGGTGGATCCTAGAATTCATCATTTAATTTAGCATATTCTGCTAATTTTCGTGCATATTCCAAACATTTTTCATGCATATAACAAAATTTTTATGTTGCATATAATCCGGTCTGTAGTGATCAGCATTATTGTAATTATTATATCATTTCGCATTAATGTATTTTATTTTTAGTATTTGTTGTTATAATTGCAAAAAAACTAAATATATCATCTGTGATCAACTCTCTAACTACCATGGTTCATGAGATACAGGCTGGTGACAAAATTAAAGCGAAGTCTCATTAATAGGGTCCCGTTTTACTCTTTTTTAGGAAACCCTAAAACGCCACGATCAATACCCGCTTGTAACCGCTACTCGCTACTTTAGTAGACGCATCTTTAGTGGTCGTTGTTGAAGCTATAAGTGCTTCTGGCTAATGGCGTCGCGATACCACAGAATTAACCTTCACTGATGAATATATCTGCTAAAAGCTATGGAAATTCATGGAATGAAATAAATAAATATATACACGCTCATATAAAAATATCTATTATACGGGACATTATTATCCGTATAATAGATATTATTACCTAATAGTTCTGATCGCGAAAATGTAAAAAAACACTAGTCCCAAACTAAGCAAAGCATGTTATGGGAAATAGATTATAATATTAAATCTATCAATAATTTATTGATAGAATACCTTTTTTTTAAACATACATAGTAACAAAAACCCAGACGAAAAAAAAACAAAAAAAATACCTAGGAATGTGTGGAGAAAAAAAACAGACAAACAGGAAAAATCAGTGTTCAATTGTGAATGAATGGTTATCTTAATTAGCATTACTGTGGTGTTCTTATTAACTCCAACCCTGGAACCTGGTCTGGAAGAAATCGCTCTTCTTGTTAAGACCGGCAAAAATGGACCGTGCTATTCAATAAAGATGTACTGTTGGTTAAATTTGTTAATATTTTAGTAGTGGGAAATAACATTATTTTTTTCTATCCCGATGTTTTTATAATTATGTATTTAGTAGAAATTTATTTGTCATTGCTTATTGTTATTTATCAAATAACCGTTATAAAAGCAAACAAAACCGAAAACATGTTTGTTAAATTAAATTAGATTATTGAATATTAACCGTTATACTAAAGTACAGTCATCGTGATTAATTTGTATATGATCAAGAAATTAAAACGAAACTCAAAACTAGTAATTTTGAATTTTCATTTGTAGTAATGAAAACCAGTTTAAAAAATATTTAACTGTAATTCAGTTTTTAATCTGTGACCGAAGAAAAATAATCTTATTTTGATAGTTTTTCTTATATAGTGCCGAATTTTGGCTGTTGACTGTACTTTTTTGTTCGGAAATTAGAATTAAATTATACTGGTGTTTACTAATCTGATCATGTTTGTTTTAATAATTAATTCCAGAAACATTTCATCAGCAATCAAAATTCAGTTAATTTATTATTAATTTGTTCACACAATTTTAATCTGATTGGTTTGGTGAACCTTAGCTGCTGCTTATACAAACCGTTTACGTTACATGATATTCTAGGAGAGTTTATATCATTTAGTTTATACGTTTACAACGACAAAAGAGACCCCGACGATAAAATATATTTTATTGTACGTTTAAAATATGAATATCCGGTAGATACTGTGTAAATAATAAATAAATAAATAAATAATAATAAATACTTAATACAATACATTACATAGATAGATAATTTTTATTGTACATATGAAATACCATAAGCACCCGGAATGAATATTTGCAGATCGTACAAACATTTATCCCAAGGCGGGAATCGAACCCGCCAACTCCCCGTCGCAGGCGGACCTTCACCCGCCGCGCCACATCGGTCGTCAAATCGTGTGTGTGAATGAATTAAAAGAAGTTCGTCATTTTACTACCGGACAAACTTTCGTCTTTATAATATTATAGATAGGATTTTTACACTTGAGTTTCTTGTTTTCGTTCATATCATTTAATTTATGCATTAAGAACAACTTGGCTAATGAAGGGGCTTTTAGTAAAAGCTATAACATGTTTTTGTATCAAAATACCTACTAATGTCGTGACGTCACGTCCCATGATTTATACAGGGTGTATGCAAACACGGCCAGTATGTGTCAGTCTGTAGTGATATATGATATTGTGTTCTAACAATAATAGCATTGTCTTGTGGCTCGCTTTTCGATTCAAAGATATTCATCATCATCATCAACCTATATCAGTCCACTGCTGGACGTAGGTCTCTCCCAAGACGCGCCATTGAGCCCGGTCTTCGGCTCATCTCATCCAGTTTTTGCCAGCTACACTCCGTAGATCGTCGCTTCATCTCGCCGGAGGGCGTCCTACACTACGCTTGCCTAAACGCGGTCTCCACTCCAGTATCCGTTTGCTCCAACGGTTGTCGGTTCTTCGGCAAACATGGCCGGCCCACTGCCACTTCAGCTTGCTAATTCTTTGAGCTATGTCGAACACCTTGGTTTTCTGACGAATCACTTCTTTCCGGATTCATCTCTTAAGGTAATTCCGATCATAGCTCTTTCCATAGCACGCTGAGCGACTTTTAGCTTGTGGACCAATCCCACTGTCAGTGTACACAAAGATATTATAGGTTAAATATATGTATTATTATGTATATTAATATTATTTATAGGTTAAATTCCTAGGTTAAAGTACATCTATGATCTTTTCTATACGGTAAATTGATGTATTTCAAAGTGATGAACGCAGTGCCATGCCATAATTTACTCGTAAAAAGTACCCTTACACTAAAAAGGATAGCGAGAAGGCAGTTCTATCACTCAACATACAATCCAATAAAAAAAATCGGCCAAGTGCGACTAGCGCTCGAAGAGTTCCGTACCAAAAAAGCTTTTGTGTAGCCCCCTTTATATATTTTATTTACCTATTACTAGCTGTCCCTGCGAACTTCGTACCGCCTTAGAGAGTTTTTTTTAAGAAGTAAGAACCTTGTAGGTACTGAGTACCTATTAGAAAACTACAAAAAAAAATCTGCCAAATCGCTCAAGCCGTTTTCATGCTATGTCGTGACAACGGAAACGGGTTTAATTTCTATATGTTGTATAGATTTACTTATTGTTAAAGCGGCAACAGAAATATCATTTGTGATAATTTAACTATCACGGTTTATGAGATAGCGCCTGTACCATGAGTTGTCACAGTAAAATCGCCTGACTTTACTACAGTAGTTACGTCAATATTAGTATTACGAATTTTAGTACCCAACTATCCGCAAGAGCTGTACAAATCTTCATACATATTTTTAACTACAGACGCTAGCGAGTGTAGTAAATATAGTATAGTAAAAACTCATGGTAGAGCTACTGGTGACAGACGGGCAGTCGGACAGCAGCGGAGTCTCAGTATTAAGGTCCCATTTTACCCTTTGGGTACGGAACCCTAAAGGAGTAAACATGTAAAAAATAGGTACGCTCACACTATAGGTAAAAGTGAGAATTTCCAGCACTCACTACCAGTTATTACCAAAATAATACTCGTACGTTGGTCTTCGTAATAAAACTGCAACTTTTATCATTCTATTCAGTTTATTGCAATTACCTCGGACTGCTAGGTTTTATTTTCTTCCCAGCTAGGTTTAATGGAAGTAACACAGTTAAGAAGTTGGTTCTGCTCACTTTTTTCGCAATTGTGTAATGCACGTAAACCTAATAGAATTTCCAACTAACTTGACTTACGAAAGGTGAAAAATGGGAAAAATACCATTAGATAGCACCGCCCAAGTTATCATTAAAAAGTTTTTTATCTGGTTTAGATATAAAACATAAATAATAATAAATAATGATGGACAATCCACACAACATCATCTAGCCCCAAGCTAAGCAGAGCTTGTGTTATGGGTACTAGAAGATATACCTACTTAATACAATATAACATAGATACTTAGATATTTTTTATTATACATATAAAATACCCAGAACACTCGGAATAAATATTTGCAGATCGTACAAACATTTACCCCAAGGCGGGGATCGAACCCGCAACCGCGTCGCAGGCGGACCTTCGCCCGCCGCGCCACATCGGTGGTCTATATGTATGTTATTCGGTTATTGTTTGATAGTGACAGATTAACATTCCTCCAGAATCTGCCCCTTTAGGCTTCAGACTCAGACTAGACTAACGGCCGGTTTCTGGAAACCCAAATCACGATTGATCCGAGTTTGACACATAGTAATTGTTTGTTTTTTTCGTTGATCATCGTTCGAGAAACCGGCCGTAAGGTTTGCATTACACTACGCTAGATTAGTTAGCTTGCTGGCTTAGTGAGGTATAGTTAAGATAGATAGATACAAACTTTATTGCACACTGATAAAAGATTTTAATCACCAGAAACATTAAATCATCTTGTATAGTCTTCTTCTTCTTCGAGTCGTTGATAAACCATTTTGAGAAAATAACCAAGGTTAGACCATCCTTGACCAATAGCTAGCTAGATAGAGTTCGTCAGTCGAGCAATGTATGAGGTCAGAGGAAAGAGTTATCTTGTAAGGGTGGGTTTACACCAAACGAGCGAATGCTCATTCTATCCCCACTACGTCAAATTCTTCTAGTGTAAACAGGCGTAGAGCATTCTTTCGTTGTTCTTAGTGCGTTCGCAAAGATTCTATAGAATATTCTAAGAATGCTCGCTCGCTTGATGTAAACGGCGCAAGAGCGCGCGAACTGTTGCTTGGAGCATTCTATCGTGTTCGGACGCGCTCGCTCCACGAGCGAGCGCGTCCGAACGAATCAAAGTTCTAGCTCTTGTTCTAGCTCTAGCTCTGTGTTCGTTTGGTGTAAATGGATACCTCTAGTTTTCGTTTACACTAAAAGAATAGGAAAGAATGCTCTTGTTCTGGCTCTAGCTCTATGTTCGTTTGGTGTAAACCCACCTTAAGGGTGGGTTTACACCAAACGAGCGAATGCTCATTCTATCCCCACTACGTCAAATTCTTCTAGTGTAAACAGGCGTAGAGCATTCTTTCGTTGTTCTTAGTGCGTTCGCAAAGATTCTATAGAATATTCTAAGAATGCTCGCTCGCTTGATGTAAACGGCGCAAGAGCGCGCGAACTGTTGCTTGGAGCATTCTATCGTGTTCGGACGCGCTCGCTCCACGAGCGAGCGCGTCCGAACGTTCTAGCTCTAGCTCTGTGTTCGTTTGGTGTAAATGGATACCTCTAGTTTTCGTTTACACTAAAAGAATAGGAAAGAATGCTCTTGTTCTGGCTCTAGCTCTATGTTCGTTTGGTGTAAACCCACCTTAAGTGTAATGCGCTCATAAATCAACTATAACTGCTTTGGCTATTATATTATACGACTTTATTAATGAAACATATAAAATACCAAATAACTTTGTTTAAAAATAAACACATGTATGTCAAAAAAACACATGTATGTAAAAATATATGTAACACAACAAAAGCTTTTTTTTTCGAAACAGGGTTCGGCCAACGAATATGATTTAATCCCAAAAAAGCAGATGAAATATGATAATAACATTATGTAGATGCCAATTTAAACGCGAGTCGAAATCAGGCCGTGTTTGCAGCGCTAATGGGTGTTCCTACTGTACAGTGCGCGGCACTTTAACACGCGCAATGTAATTCTGGGAAAGTCTCAAAAATACTTTTATAAACCAAACTGCGTCAAACGTAACTATGGCTTCACAAAACTTCATATTTTGCTAATTTTATTGATGCAACTTCACAAAACTTCATATTCTGCTAATTTTATTGATGCAACTTCACAAAACTTCATATTCTGCTAATTTTATTGATGCGTCGTCAGAAAACATCACATTTTGCTTATTTTATTTGTTGACATTATTGTGAGCATAGGATATTAAACTACACAGAAAATCAAATAGAGAGCACAATCTTTGTCAATAAGATTCATAAAATATTAAGCGACTTCGACTTATTATCGAAATATTTTGTATAATTCACACAATATCTTTATAAAATACATTTTATACCAGAATAACATTAGGCTGTATGTAGCCTAATGTTATTCTGATGTATAAGCTATATTATCGTAAAGTTTCATCATTTTCATAAATCCGTTCAATAGTTTTTGCGAGAAAGAATAACAAATACACATCCGTACATAGTTTCCTGTTTGTAATAGTATATAGTAGGATCTCTACCTTAATTACAAATCTAGAGCAAACAATGAAAAAATGCAAAGTATGAGTTTGTTTATTAATAACTATGTACCTATTCTATGTATTTACAAAAAAAGTATTGTATTAGCAGTCTAGATTCCATAGTACCATAGCTTTGCTTGGGATTTCCGTGAATATTAATTTATTTTTATATATTTATTTATTTGAAGACTAGGTACATTACAGTATGTCTAAACGCAATGCTTGTGAGGTAATGTAGGTTGGAATTAGCGTTGAAGGAAAAGTCTAAATATTTTTTTATAAATCGTCGTAATCGTAGAACAAAGACGGATGTGCAAAACTGCAGGTTTACATTTTATGTCATAACTTTAAAACGGTTACGCCTATCAACGTGAAATTTAGACAAGTTTCTATGTGAACAGGCCTTTACAATTTAATACAATTTTAAGTTGCATACAAAATAAATAATAGGTTAATTAATTAAATAATAAAATGGCCAAAAATCACATTTGTTCTACGATCATGACGAAATGTACCATGACACCAGCCGCAAACTTCAGTACAATGACGTATAATCCATCAGCCGTGACAAATTGTCGGCGAAATATTTTGACTCCTATAATGTCATTCTCTGTGGCTCACACGTCAAAGGTGCCATAATTGAGGAGTGTGCTGCTGCTTGTAGCTACATGGTCTGATATGTAGCGACAAGCGATTTAGCTGGATATTTGGCTGGATTTTTTATTAGTTTTTGATTTTAAGCTATTGCATAACTCTTATCGCGGGCTTTGAACGTGGAGACCGAATCCAGAAATTCCGTAACGAAATAAAATAACGAAAATAACCTAACACTGCGCATGCGTAATCCAGCAAAAAATGCTATGCAATAGCTTTACTGCGGCGGTCCCGAGGGCCAGACGTCTTTTTGACGTGACAACGTCTTATAATTCGATCGAGCCGGCTGCACGCACGAAAAAACATGACTCATGAGGCGTTCTGAGGCGTTCTGAGGCGTTCCATGAAGTGACGTTGTCACGTTCAACTATCGTCAGTAAACCGACTTTACAGACAAACAATTTTTTTGGGACTGAGATCAGTAACAAAAAAAAAGACGTGTGAACGAAGCGATTAGATATCGCTAGAACTAGAACCAAACTAGATGGCAGTTCACATTTAAAATGCGCTCTTTCGACGCTTTCACAAAGCCAATGTTTGTTAGCACACTCTTTGTACAATTAGCAAAACATTTCAACTGTTCCAATGCTGGACACGACCACGCTTCACGGACATGATGTTTCGATGCGAAAATACACTGCGTTTATTAAAACTGTTTTAAAAAGCTTTCAGTTTTGTAAATATATTTTAATTAATGCAATATAGATTACACGCAAAACCATGTTATTAAGATAATTTAATCAGAAACTTGGTGTAGTAGTTACAACTATTGTAAATTATACTCAATACTCAATTTATTTATTGTTCGCATATGTTAATAAGGTGTTACAGTAGATATGATTTGGTTACAACATATGAACCCTGTTTGAGGGCACTACAATATTACAGGATGGTAGGCAGACCGAGGTTTGTTTATAAAATATTATTGATTAAATTAGATGTATGTCGTCAAAAATAGAAATTATTATTATTTATCGTCGATAGATAAATAGATACAACTTAAAACATGTAGGAAAAACAAATAAATTCTATGATATACAAAGGGCGACGTTATCGCTAAATACCAAACACTTTTGATTGAAAAATAATTGTACTTACTAACTATAATCTAAATCATCATCATCATCGACCTATATTAGTCCACTGCTGGACGTAGGTCTCTCCCATATAATCTAAATAACTTATCGGAAATATGTTGCAATGTTATAATATGTTATGGTGTACCTACTTAAATAAATATTATTTGTTTCTGTCTTGATTTTAAAACACTAGTTGAGTTTATAAAAAAATGGCTCGTTACAAAGTAAATATCCATGTAAACGCTGCGAAAAATGATTAAAACAGTTTTCCTTTTATAATAGGAAAAACTAGTTTTTAATTTAATTCACCGTCAAGTGACTTGCTATTGAAAAAAAGTTGAGTTGTGGGTAACCGCAGGGTTCCCGTTAGAACAACCAGGGGGGGTATCCTGACAACTGAAATGTTTTTGAACTGTTATTTGATCAAATTGCAGTTCAGTTTTCTTCTTCGTCTTTTATTGATATTTTGAATGATCGATTTTCATACCGTTTGATAGAATTAACGAAAAATCAGGTAGGCCATGCTCAAATCAGGAAGGCCACGGCATTGGCGTTATTTTTAACAGCTCAGTCATAAATTTATAAAGCTCAGTCACGTCAGTCCACAAAAATGCCACGGAATACTGATGAGTAACTAAAAGTAAAATCATCGAAAACTGAACTGCAACTGAAAGGATATTCGGTCACGCAAGTTTCCCCTTGCTGGATAGCCCCTCAGTATTCTTAATTAACTCCTGCTCGGTAAGGCGAGAGGGATTCTTTAAAACCTTTGCTTCAACACGTTTTTAATTGTATCCCGGCAAATTAATTAGCAATTGCAGTTATCTTAAAGAAACTATTTTCACTATTTTTAATTAACTAAGATTTAAAAGCGAAGCCACGTGAACTGAATATAAAATATGACAAAAACTTTCAATCATCAATGCAATTAAAGTAAATGTTATGAAATGGAGCCTAGAAAACGTAGGTGAATTTTTATAAAAATAAACGAATAAATAAAGAGCTTTATAGAATAAAAAACGTTTACAATCACAAAAAATGTTTCTAGGTTAGGATCGAACCTACAACCGTTATAGAAGGAGTTTGGTGAGCTATGTACGCCTGTCGTTAGCTCAACCTAAGTCAGGAAGGATTTTTTTGATAATATAAAATATTGAATGACATTTGACACAACACGCTCTAGTCCCAAAGTAAGCTTGTGCTATGAGAACTAGATTGCAGATAGAATACTTTTTTTGTAATACATACTTACATAGAATACATAGTAATACCTTGACATTTGGAAATAGCGTAATGCGTTCCATAAATCATTACAATCGCAATAGTTACTGACAGAGGTTTGAACCCACTACAGCCAAAAGCAGCCGTAACCAATTGAAGCTATTGATTTCTAGTGGCACACAAATAGCTTAATGTATGTAATCAGACGGTTCAGGATTTTGAGACTCGAGGGACGTCCAGTCCATATAGAGTACCTACAAATAGAAGTAAATCTATTTTATTTTGTTTACATCTGACATTATAAAAGATATAAACATGTCGAAGCTTACAACAACAATCGTTTGGCAGTTTTTTCCAATCTTTACGTCTCCATCTAAACTTTCTAAGCCAAGTTACCGTTTCCACTGTACCACAGACGACACTTGATGATATTGTCAAGTATTTTGTCGTGTAGGTTACGTTATAAAAGATTCAGGCTTTGCCTCCCCACTAACATGATATGCCGTGTTGAAAACCGTTCAAAATCTACGTTATTTGTGTCACAATCCTAATTAATATTATGGATACGATATTACGTACGATCTAAATCCATTTCTGATCAAATACAATTACTTCTCGGCCTACTTCTCAGGAAGGACAGTTGCTTGCAGGTTGTGAACAAAAACGAAATGTCGTATCGTATTTAAACCATTTCTGATCAAATACAATAACTTCTCGGCCCACTTCTCAGGAAGGACAGTTGCTTGCAGGTTGTGAACAAAAACGAAATACCGTATCGTATCGTGCCAATGAGCACACGCTCAATATGGGTACTTTTACAATATTTTCCGCTTGTATTTGAACAGCAACTCATAAAACTTGACTTAGACTACTTTAGCCACTCGAAGGATATTGCTATCGATATTGAATCCAGCATGCACCCCAGTATTTGGAGATCACTTCAAGTCACACGTATGAAAACGGTGACGAAATCGAATGTCGGGAGCTTTAGGAACTGTAGAACATATTAAAGTTTTCAGTTTTTGAAACTGTTTATTTAAAATTATATAAAAATTTATTCATAAACAAACTTACTACAATTACATTATTTACAAATTTACATAGGCATATAAAATACATAAGAAACAATGGAGCTGTCCACAGACCGTTGCAAACGATCTATAGATAGTTCAACAGATCCAAATGATTTTATATTATTATTTTCACATAATGCCGCAACTTTTGCAAATGACTACAGTACTTCGAAATAGCCTTATCTTTCATAGAATACACAATGTATAATGAAACCAATCACGCTAAGTGCGGAGGTGTTAAAAAACATTACATAATACATAACGCCCACAGTACTATTAAATTTAAATATAACAGTAGACTCAAAATACTAAAATCCTAGTAATATGCGCTAGATCGTTACATTTTGGCTCATTTGCACCAGGTATATCTCTATAAATTATAACAATATAATGTTATTCTGATGTATAAACTACATTATTGCGAAGTTTCATTGAAATGGTTGGAATTCAGTAGGTACTACGATTATTTCTATAATTTTTCAATTAAAATCTTTCAAACTAGATAACATTGATAATTATTTACTTATGAAAAAGTGGTACTACTGAGTATGTTGTGTGTACTGTTTGGTGTTTGCTCCGTCATACCTGTCACGTGACATATTACCGGTTCTGCATGAATAATTCAACCATTACTAACATTTCCAATTTCCCGAAAAGGGAAATTATGTTGTTTTTAGATTAGAGTTATGCGATGTGGATGACAAATAGTTTTTGTATTAAGTGTTGATGGAATGTTAAAAATACCAAATTGAACAAGTAATTATGCAGATCCAGTGGACGATTCTGGAAACAAATATCGAGTATGTTCATCACTCTCTAGACTGCTGAACCAATTAAAATAAACTAATTATTTAAAAGATTTTTCAGATTTAGATATTATTTAAATGATAGAAGTTTTTAAATACAGCTGGACCTCTCCTAATAAAATGATAATAAAAATATTTTTGTATAACAAACAAAGCACAAAAATATATGTTCCAAATGGTTATCCAATTAGTGCTGCTAAAATACAGGAGCCAAATAAAAACATTAGACATACATTTGCGGTAAAATAAGAAAATATTTCCCTAACAGCATAGCGAACTGAAGACAAATCTAAGACCAGAGCCACACGGTGCGACATGTTATCGTGCCACCATTTCAACGTATTGAGTCATCATCATCATCAACCTATATCAGTGCACGGAGTGCACCATAAGGGAGACACCTGCACTATAAGGGAGCTCTGTGAAGGCACGGAGAGTGCCATTGACGTGATCCGTTTTTGGGCCAGACACATTTAACAAGGGGGAATGTCGACACGAAGAAGAAGAAGAAGTGCACTGTTGGACGTAAGTCTCTCTCAAGACGCACCACTGGGCTCGGTCTTCGGCTCTTCTCATCCAATGTTTGCCAGCTACATTCCAGATGTAGTTGGCAAACACAGGATTCCCGTTGCTCCATCTCCCCGGAGGGCGTCCAACACTTCCAACTCAACGTTGAGTGACACACAAATATTAGTGTTTCATATTTTGTTGTTGAATTTAATTAAAACTTTATATATTACGTAGTTGTAAAGCTTGCTTCTACCCTGCACACATGTAAGATTTATGAGGCATTATAGAATTATTGAGTAGTTCAAAGTAGCAAAGCAAAACTATCAAGTCTTTAATATAGAAAAAATAACATAAACACCACTAAATAAATAACAAAATTCTGTAAATTTTTTTTTGGTAGTGTTTAGTATGCGACACGACACGACGTTAATAATATTATGTATATCATCACCATACCTTTGAAGTGAATCATTTTATGTAAGATGAAATAAAGTCTAAAAGCATCGCTCTTAGTTATAAAACCGCCCATTGTACTCTTAATACTATTTTGTGTTAGAAAATTATTTATTTTGTGTTTACAATAATCAATAATAACGAACGAATGGCCTCGCACCGCATCATGTAGCTTGGCCCTAATACGTCGAGCGAAAAACTCGGACTATTCACAACTTAGCAAAACATAGTAATATATCAAGTTTCCCGCCATTTGTTACTGTTTCATATTTTGTTGTTGAATTTCATTAAAACTTAATAAAGTATTTTAGCAGCGGCTAGCTCAGAATAAAACGAACGGGTCTTGCTGTTTAATGTGGGCCCAATTTTACAGAATGACTTAGGATTATCTAGATTTTACATAGTTCTATATTTTAAACGTATGACTGTTGAACATAACATATTGGATTCTCTATGAACGACCGGCACAGACCTAATAACAAACTGACGTTGCCGGGAGTTGATCCACAGTTGCTGTCTGTGGTTGTGTAAGGGCCATGTCACACGCTATAGTATGTAGTTGTGAGAGCTAGATTTAACCCTGCAAACACGTTAGATTTATTTGTCTAACATCCACATTTACTAGTTTAACCCAAATAATATAATAATACGAAGAACCGACAATCGAACCAACGAATACTGGAGAGACCGCTTAGAATTTTTCAAAATCATGGGGATTATGGGACTCAAAGTACCACAATCCCCATGATGGGGATCGTTCAATGGGGATTATGAAACTAACCCGCGTTTAGGCGTAGTATAAAACGCCCTCCGCGAGATAATTATTAACAAATAATGCTGGACAATCCACACAACATCATCTAGCCCCAAGCTAAGCAGAGCTTGTGTTATGGGTACTGGAATACTGACATACTTAATACAATACATTACATAGATAGATATTTTTTTATTATAAGTAGGTACGTATAAAATACCCAGAACACCCGAAATAAATATTTGCAGATCGTACAAACATTTATCCCAAGGCGGTAATCGAACCCGCAACCTCCGCGTCGCAGGCGGACCTTCGCCCACCGCGCCACATCGGTCGTTAAATACAGTAGGTACAAGCTTTGCTTAGTTTGAGACTAGAGTGTGTTGTGTGATATGTCTGTGAATATTATACTTCTAAAAAAGTCCCTATATAAGTTTTACCACATTTTAAAATATAGTTGATAATAAATTTAATTAAAACTTGCCGCCTGAGTTGCGGACGCTTCTTTGAGTTAATTAAAAACTGATGCAGGGGTCCAATTGTGCATACGTGTTGTACACACCGATGACACAAAATAACAACAGCTAACTCATTCTAATTATTAGGTTTACACTAATTAAATTAATTAATACAGTTGCTACTAAGCACGAATGAAATAATCATAGTAGGTAAATAAAATTGGACGACCGATGTGGCGCGACGGGCGAAGGTCCGCCTGCGACGCGGAGGTTGCGGGTTCGATTCCCGCCTTGGGATAAATGTTTGTACTATCGGCAAATATTTTTTTCGCCATTTTGTTAAAAGTATTTCGGTGTACAGCCTTGGGCAGGAATCTCGTTTTATTGCAGCTTACGTAATACAACAAAATACAATTTATTTATTAAAACAAATGCCAGCCGACTAGTCGATTGACTGACATTTCAAATAAACACTGGCAAGATTGTTGTTGTATTAACGGATAGAAGAGATAAATAAATAAATAAATAGATAATGCTGGACAAATCCACACAACATCATCTAGCCCCAAGCTAAGCAGAGCTTGTGTTATGGGTACTAGAAGACTGACATACTTAATACAATACATTACATAGATAGATATTTTTTTATTATACATATAAAATACCCAGAATACCCGGAATAAATATTTGCAAATCGTACAAACATTTATCCCAATGCGGGAATCGAACCCGCAACCTTCCGCGTCGCAGGCGGACCATCGCCCACCGCGCCACATCGGTCATCAAAGAAGAAAAAGAAAAAATATATTTCGGTCAAGACTGAGCTAGCTGTACTTCCATACCACAACAGTTTACATAATATTTACTACGTGAGATGTGACCGAGCGTGTGAGGGTGAAACGGGGATATTATAAAACAACACACGTCACTCTTCATCTCTAGAACAAAACATCACTGGACTTTATAATTTACCACACATTTTCTGGTACTATGTTAAACTTAAATTTTAAAATTAAAATTGTTATTAAGATTGTTTTTTGTAAGTAATGTAACACTAGGCTTAGTTTTGTTACTATATTTAATTTACCTACTATTGTAACTTGTTTAATTGTAACACATTTCCTTCATAAGGAGGGCGTTGCTACTTGCGACACAGTATTTTACTTGCAAGTAACATCGTTTTTATAATTTATATTGTTTTTTGTTTCCAATTTTTACATCATAATTATTACATTATGTAATGGTTAAACTATAAAAAATAAAAATTTACACAAAGTAAATAATGGAATAAGATTTATTTTTATAATAATAAAAAAAGTTTAATGAATAGATATTTTTTTATTATTTAACAGCGAGAATTTTCCACGTTTTGATCGTTACCGCAACTAAAACAATATAATAATGCGTAATATACATATAATAGTAACTTGTAGTCCATTAGTGAATATTCCAAGGATCTCATTATGATGCGCGTCTCGCCCGTTTTCGTCGCTAATTCCGGTTATAATATTGTGAAAATTATTACTTGAAACCATTGTTTTAGATAAACGATGCGAAGTTTTTATTAAATTTAAAAAAATATTAAGTATACAATTTGGTTTTTATTTGAATAACATAACAGATACACAAGAACACCAAATAAAATAAAAATAAATAATTAAAACTTTAACAAAATAAAATAAAAAGAAGGATGGATTACGGCATCCTTTAAATCGAAACCTCAGAGAATACGATCATACGGCAGAAATTGGTAAATTCTGGAATGCAGTCGTAAATTAATCTCTAAATGGTCAGTGCTGGCTCACTCACCCACTCACCAATTCACCAACTCACCCATGTTTAGTGTTACGCGACCACGTGATTCGATTTACCGTCCATTTAGAGCGATTTGTGCGTTTCAACTCATACGTGACGTATTCACGTGATATACAGGAACAAAATGCCCGAGGCGCCTGTATTGAGCTTTTGGCAGAAAAAGCTGGTGCCTATGTAGCTTCAAATATATTTTTTTGCGTTTATTTATAGTTCTAATAAATATTTAACCCGAAAACTACTCGATCGATTTAAATAATCTTTTGCCATCATAAAGAAAAATAAATAAAAAGACGATTTTTTGATTTGATGTTTGTAACGATTTTAATAGGTTAGGTATGGGTAGGTATGGGCTTCTTTTTTTTATGTTAATGTGTTTTGGTGTAAATAAATATTTAACCCGGAAACTACTCGACCGATTAAAATAATTTTTTAAACTACTTTTTAACATAGGATATATTAAATTAATATATTGTATATAGGTATGTGTATGTGCAAGAGTATTGCAAAAAGGTTATGTAAAAATAAATTGTTAAATATTATTGTTAAATAGTATAAGTGTAATAACAGTATAAATCTGTTATAAACTGTGAAAAAAAATAGCTTCAAATTACTAATTAACTTCGCTAAGTGTTTGTTTCTTTTGTACAAAAAATATTAAAAAACATTTTATATTTTTCTTAAGAAATTGGTATCGCAACCGAAAGCGAATTTTACTAGATTGCCACAATGTAATTTAATTTCTGTTGAACAAGCAAAAACAAGTTTATCCGCTTAACGCAAACAAACACCGAAAACAGATCCTAGTTCGTCTGGAGTTTCTCGTAAAAAGGACTTATCTATACCACCGATTTCTTTCAAGTTACTTGTACTGTCAGCGATGTAAGTTACTTGAAGTAAATGTAATCTGCTATAGATATAAAAATGAAACCCGTTTTTCGTTGTCACGACATAGCATGAAAACGGCTTGACCGATTTGGCAGATTTTTTTTTTGTAGTTTTCTAATACTCTCTACAAGGTTCTTACGGAAAAAAATAAGAAAATCACTCAGAAAAAAAAAATCTCTCTAAGGCGGTACGAAGTTCCCCGGAACAGCTAGTATTTTATATTTTAATAATACGAGAGACGATCTCGACTCATACGCGATGGAGTGGTGGATGGACGCAAGAGATCGAGATAAATGGAAGAGTTTGGGGGAGACCTTTGCCGTGCAGTGGGACACAATAGGTTAAATAAAATAATAATAATACGAGAGAAGACTCGAATGCTCGACACAGGTCGTGCTGTCGAGTTGGCCAAATATCTATATAAACATGTATAAAACAGTTGTAGCATCGACACGATAAGAAGAAGAATGTAATATTTATTTTTATATGCAGTGTTCAGAACAGTTATAACAAAAACAGTTCATGTTGTAAGAAAAGTCCAATTTTTATCTTTTTTCCCAATTCAGTAGTCCAATCTACCCTCAATTCAACAGCAGAGATCGAACAAAATCTTTTTCAGCATGTTTTATTTATAAGTTGTTTGTTTTGCTTAACTAAGTTACGATCCTTGTCTTATACCTGAGTAGGAAACACTTAAAACATATTCATCCGGGTATCGAAAAAAAGGCAAAAAAAACATAGTACCGGTAATTTCGGCCTATTTAAAAATCAGAAATATAACAACATAATATTCTTCTTTCTAGACATTCCGTACAAAAATACTTACCCTTTGCGTCCACTTCGACACTAAACTTGACCAGAAATATAAATAAATATTCATGGACAGTTCACACTCTAGTCCCAAACTAAGCAAAGCTTGTCCTATGTGAACTAAACTGCTGATAGAATACTTATATACATTTTTATTTTGTAAATATATTCATGGAATACATAGTAACACCCATACACAGAACAAATATTGATATTCATCACACAAACATTTGCTCTGGGTGGGAATCGAGCCCACGAACCATGAAAGGCAGAGCTACTACCAACTGAACTGTGACGCCTGTCAAATAATTGACAACAAGTATAAACTTACGCTTACTTGACTTACGTACTTCCTTTTCAATATATTATTGAATACAAGCGTAGACTTTTGTCAACAACTGTACGCGCTACGCATGAATTTGGTAAACTTTTCCAATATCAACTTAAATTTTGATTGAACGAGTTTCGGGACGCACTCGTCTAGATCTTAAGGGATTTGCCAACTTGTACAGAAAAACTAAACTATAACTTGATAAGAACCTCATTGCAAAACTATGACTAAAAGCAAATGCATAGAATAGAATAGAATAGAATAGAATATTCTTTATTGCACACCACATAATACTAAAATAACAAACAAAAAATACCTTAAGGTAATATAAACAATTATTAGTGAGTAGGTACAATGAGCGGCCTTATTGCTAAAAGCAATCTCTTCCAGGCAACCATTGGATGGACAGGAGCATAAATCGGTAGATATAAACCATTTTGCAAATGAATGCGTTTTTACTATTCAGCGCGGCAATGCCGCCAGTATCTTGGGACGCTTCCAATTGGTACTGATTTGGATCAGTTGAACTATCTATAGATCGTTTGCAACGTCTGTAGATAGCTAACTGTTTCTTATGTATTTTAATGTACATTGTGTAAATACATTAATAGTCGTAAGTTTGTTTGTGAATAAAGTTTTACTGTATAACTTGTTTCTGTACAAAATAAGTTTTTTTTTTATATGAAAGTATTAGAGTATGTTCATTTTTTGTTTTCAAGACTAATCTTATATTTTTTTAAGCGTCTACTAATTTCAAAAAGCTCAGTAGTTTTTTTTTTAATGTAAGTGTAAGTAAGCCATGTTTAGCCATTTTCTTTATGTAAATAGGTGTTAGGAACGCGACACGTGATTCATTGCATAAAGTCACCATGTTTTTAGGTTATTTACTGCTTAATTATAATGAGGTTCCGTGAACTAGAGTCGACAACTTTAATTAAGCGTTTACTGGTTTATGTAGGTTTTGTAGTGGTGAAACGAGTCAGGATTCGAAACTGTGTCTTCTTTTGATACGATACTGATTCTTAGTTTCACTAGATGTAAGACGTTCAGGATAATTTAATTTTAGTAATATTGTATTGTAATATAATATTTGAGACAAAACCGCCAGGCTGAAATGGAACTGGGCGGGGCACGTCAGCCGCATGCCGCCTGACAGGTGGGCCAACATCACCACACTTTGGGTCCCTAATGAGCGTCGACCTCGTGGTCGACCTAAGAAGCGTTGGCGAGATGATCTGGATGGCTTTGAAAAGAGATGGTGGGAAGTAGCAAAAGAAAGAGAGAAATGGAGGAATTTGGGGGAGCCCTTTGCCCAGCAGTGGGACGAAATAGGTTAGGAAAAAAAATATATGTAATATTTCTGTATTAAATAAAAAATATAGGTGTTTTACAAGAGTATTGTAAGTTTATTACAATGACTAAAGTCTGCTGTGAAGCTATGTCATGCACTGAAAATAGTACATACAAAATCTATAGACTAATAGCCACATATTTTATTTACTAGTTACCTACCAAAATGTCACTAAGTATAGTAAGACGAAATCGCGAGCACCAGCTATTACTACCATAAACTTAGTTTATGTACTTTAGTACTTAGGTGCTGGTAGTCTGTACAGGGTATTTCTGTGGTCGTAGACAGCACGATTTTGCATTGTAAATTCGCATTGGCAGCTTGGGGCGACTGGAAAATATGCTGGCGAGCTCAAATCTGTACTCGAAAGCAGGTTCTAATGGAGAATATTGAAAACCTATGCGGAAATTACATATTCAACGGCTTTCCCAAGCATTTTCAGGTCGAAAATGTTGGAATTCTCAAGTTTTGAGTCTTTTTGCTGGTAAAATAATGTTTTTATTGTATCGCACTATGCGATATCGAACTGAAATAGGTAAGTGTTTTCTAACGAAATAATGAATTAATGAAAATTATTTGTTTCACACCTTAAAACTAATAACAGTAGATTAAAACATATAATGAAATATACAATGATTTCTTCCATACAATCTAATAAAATAATACATAAGTCATTAGCACAATCTGGTAAGAATAAAAAACTATCCGATGAGTTAAAAATCTAGGCGATAACTGTATGAATAAATAAAATACTACAAAATTCTAATAAACCGCAAAACAACAGTTAAAAATCCTGACGCTAACACCACACCGTTGTAATTTTTCTCAAGTCTAATATTTTTAAAATTCTAAAACCTTATACAATGTGTTACGCAGCGATACTCCCCGTTACACTCTTGTTTCTTTTACACGTCAGTACAACAACCAATTTACATAACAATGTATCATCGAAAATATGGCTAGAGGAGGTTTTCAAAAGCCATTTTTAAAAATACGAAGCACGTTTTGGAAAATAACCGCTGCGTCCAAACAATGCCGCGAACTGCTTTATCCCACGTGCAGAATAAACCCAAAAATCACTCCCTGAAAATGCCATTCATTCATTTTTTGTTTTTCAAATAAAAAATATTTAAAGGCATTTCACACGCACTATGGACTCAAATAAACAAAACTATTAGAAATGGACTCCGATAAACCTCAACATTTATTTCACTAAGAATTTTATTGACGACCGATGTGGCGGAGGTTGCGGGTTCGATTTCTGCCTTGGGATAAATGGTATACAATCTGCAAATATTTATTCCGGGAGTTCTGGGTATTTTATATGTATAATAAAAAATATCTATCTATGTAATGTATTGCATTAAGTATGTCAGTCTTATCTTATAGTACCCATAACACAAGCTCTGCTTAGGGCTATGACGTTGTGGATTGTCCAGCATTATTTATTTATTTTGAATTTTAAAAACCTTTTCCCTCTATGTTAACTTCAAACGTTATTCAAATGTATCAAAACTAAAAGCCTTTTAATAAATCAATACCAGCCAGCAAAAGTACTAAGAACCACTCATGGATGGGTAACAGAACGGAATTATTGCCATTTCAAATTCACACACTTTTAAATATTCAGAATGCTTTAAAAAATATAATAAATAAATATATTCACGGGCATTTCACACGTCACACTCTAGTCCCAAACTAAGCAAAGCTTGTACTTTGGGAACTAGACTGCTGATATAATACTTATATACATTTTTTTTGTAGAGTAGAATTATTTTGATGAGATTATAAGTATATATATTCATATATACGGGCATTTCACACATCACACTCTAGTCCCAAACTAAGCTAAGCTTGTTCTATGGGAATTAGACTGCTGATATATTCAATACTTATTTTTTGTAGAGTTTTATTTTGATGAGATTTATAGTAAGTAAATAAGTGTACTTTGTGCTACTTGAAAAATAATAAATACTTACACACAACTACGGGGACGAACTAGCTCCAACTTCTTTATTAAACAATTGTTAGAAGGATCATATAAAAAAAACGCTAGAATCCAGGTCTAGTTTCTTGCCAGTTCTTCTAGACTCTGCTGGCGCCTAGAATCATCTAGTATATATGACGTTTCAAAGTGATCCTTGTGATTTTATTAAATAAAATTAAATGCATTTGAAGTTTGAAGTTTGACACAGAAAATATTCTGAAATCTAAATTAATCGTAACACAGAATAAAGTAATTTAACTTGAAAAATAATATTAGCTCTCCATTAATTTATATTAACTTAAAAAAGTCCTTTCGCCGGGAAATTCCTTGGCTAAGTAAATTTGAGTAGTATTAAAACATTCTTACTTCAATATAATCTAATCTTATTATTTCTAAAAAGATTGCTTGTCACTTATAAGATCGTGAAAAGCTCAGAATCTTGGAAATGTCCTCAGGGAATTTACTTATAAATTGTATATGAATTAGGCACTACTTTGATGGTTCTTTTACGTTATCGTCTCCGACGATAACGCTATTTAGAGTGACACTTCATCAAAAATCATTATTTCTGAGAAGTATTCTACTTTTACGGATTTTTTAAGATTCTTGTGTTGTCATAGTCATACTTTAAAAAAAATATGATTTTTTTAAAGTAAAATAAATCAATTATACTGGATAATCCACACAACATCATCTAGCCCCAAGCTTGTGTTATGGGTACTAGAAGACTGACATACTTACATACTTACATAGATAGATATTTTTAAATATTTGCAGAAGCGGGAATCGAACCCGCGACCTCCGCGTCGCAGTCGGACCTTCGCCCGCCGGGCCACATCGGTCGTCATATATGTGATAAATAATATAATAATAATATGATTTATCATGTGCTTTGATACTACTTGTGATTTCTTCTACGTGTAAGTTATACGTCTGTTTTATACGCGTTATGGAAATCTTACGCACAAACACAATGGGGCGCAGACAATGGCTTCGCAAGTATTGTGTAGCAACAACATATTATTTAATGTACACAATAGTGTATATTTATACCCGTTATGTTATAGGAATATACACCGTATTCTGCAATAATATAAAGACTATTTTACTATGTATAGTGAAAGTACCTACAGACAGCATTAATGAATGAAAAACTAAACTGGAAATTAGGTGATTAAAAGATAGGTGGTCTTATCACTGATGAATGTATGAATTATTAAATTAATATATATTTATTTATTTAAACAATTAATACGGTTTACACCAATTATATTTATTACAGTTAGTTACTAAAAAAATAATTATTATATAATATGTATTAAAAACTATGTAGTAAGGTGACGATAACGCTAATGATTTGTTTCAAGCTAATACATTTAGAACACAAGCCAAAATCTTTTTGGTTTCTTCTAGCTGCAGGGGATTTTGGCACAAATTTCAAAATCCTTTTCGCTGCATTTACACCGTTATTCAATTCACACTCTATACACACCAGTTCGACTGCCAAAAGTCGTAGCATCGCCGAGTTATTACACCTTCCATGCTGTGGGTCGTGGGTTTGATTCCTAGCTAGTACAAATATTGATGACATTGACATTTGCTCTGGGTGGAAGGCAGAACCAACTGAGCTGTAACGCCTGTCAAAATATTATGTAAATTATCCAAAAGGTAACGATAATAAGACGACGCGGGCACCACCTGGAAGAGATCGCTTATATACACCATCTGGAAGAGATCGCTTATATGGACAACACCGCCCATGTTATATCTCGATTTCGTTCATCTTCTTGTTCAATTTGTAATTTAAAATTAAGTGGTATGCAATAGTGTTTTCTATCTGTATATCTATAATCTATATATCTTCCGGAATGATGTTATTCGTCAGAAAACTAAGGTGTTCGATATAGCTCAAAGGATTAGCAAGCTGAAGTGGCAGTGGGCCGGCCATGTTTGCCGAAGAACCGACAATTGGAGCAAACGGATACTGGAGTGGAGACCGCGTTTAGGCAAGCGTAGTGTAGGACGCCCTCCGGCGAGATGGAGCGACGATCTACGGAGTGTAGCTGGCAAAAACTGGATGAGAAGAGCCGAAGACCGGGCTCAGTGGCGCGTCTTGGGAGAGACCTACGTCCAGCAGTGGACTGATATAGGTTGATGATGATGATGATGATGATGATATATCTTCTTATCAGTACGCAGTTTTATCCCATTGCTTTTATATTGCCTACAGCTACAAGATATATTTAAATTTAATCTATTCATTAATAAAGAAGCCGAGAGGCTCGGCGCGTAATTTTCAAATTTTCATCGTGAACTAAGGGTAATAAAATATACTAAGTACTACTAAACATCTGAGCTGTGACAGCCATCACAGGTCAGTTTCTAGTAGCTCTGCTTTCCATGCTGTGAGTTCTGGGTGGGAATCGAACCCACGACGCACGCAAATGTTTGTGTGATGAACATAAGATTTGTTCTGTGTCTGGGTGTCGCTATGTTTTCAATGTACCTATATGGTCAGCACTTATATGACTCTTAGATCCTTTATCAAATACAGGGTGTACAAAGATTAATCCTAAAACAAAAAACCGGTGATTTTTCAAGCCCTCAGAGGTTCATAAAGTGTTTTATTTGTATTTAATAAAATGTAAATTCAAAAAATGTTTTTAGGTAATCTTGTTCATAAGTTTTGTGTATCTATTATATTTTAGGAGTTATTTTTCTAAATAAAAAAGATACTTTAATCACAAACAAACTTACGGCTATACAGTATTTACAAAATTTACATTGTCATAAAATACATAAGAAACAGTTGAGCTATCTACAGACCGTTGCAAACGATCTATAGATAGTTCAACTGATCTAAATCAGTAAAAATCTAAATAAATAAATATAAATCTATCTTAAGCGATAAGTATTGGTTATACTACTCCTCGGTCTCGAGCCAATGGAACGTTTAATTAAGTCCGTTTTTAACCTTTTTTTTTAACAATAATTAGAAGTTTCTCCTCTTTGATCTAATTTTCAATGTATTTAAACACCGGGTTAAATAAAGGGAAGATGAAAAGAGGTACACAGTTGTTTGGATTTCTTTCCGCTGAAATAAAATTTAAAATTTAAGAAACTCTTTTCATCTTTTAAATAGATAAATAGATTTTTTATCTTCCTTTGTTATCCTTTGTGGGAAGGATCATACAAAAAAATGGTAGCAACCATTTCTTGCCCGTTTTTGTAGGCTCTCGTCTAGAACTGGGATCTAGAACAAAGATAATTTAGAATAGTCTTGTATTCTATTTAGGTAAGTAAATAAATAAATAAATAAATAAGTATATAATACGATTTTAAATGATGTTTTTGATTTTACGGAATAAAGAATATATTAGTTTAAGTTTTTGGAGTTAATTTAGGTATAAATAGCTGTTGACTTCGTCTTGCTATCTTATATTTTTATCAATTCGCACAATATCGTTATATATAACCTATGTGTTACTCTGATGTATAAACTACATTAATAAATGAGATGGTGGGGACTCCCAAGAACCGAAATTAGTGGAAATGGACCTTTACCCAGCAGTGGGGCGATTTAGGCTGGGACAAAAAAATGGTGGTAAAATTTACCCAAAAGTTTCAGGAATTCATGAAGTATAAATGAATTTATTTAATATTATCCAATCGACTGTGTAAACGGCTACAATAGTTAATTAGGTTTGATAGAAAACCAAGTTTCTTTGTTCTACAGAATTAATTTTATTACAAAAGACGATTTGGATCGACCCCTGCTTTCAAAACATTACCTAAAAAGTTGACGTTTGGGGTCAATCTCTATTGTAACTTTTGTAGAATTTGAAAAGAATAAATAACAAACAACATAGATTTTTTGAAAAATTTGTCCGTTCTTCTTCTTGCAGTTTTTTATCGTTTAGCGTATGGCTAAACTTCAAACTCAGTTCGAATAGAACAACAACACAACAACACAACAACAAATATGTTCGTAAACATAGTAGATCATTTTCCAGAATATCATAAAATACGTGTTTTATACGCATGTAGATGAGTTCTATAGTTTCTGACACTTTTCTGGAATAGTTGTGGCGTTTTTCCCTGAAAAAACTTGACTTTATTTCGTACTTATATAAAACTCATAGTATTTTTATGTTATTATAACGTAGTAACCCTGGGTCTCTAATGAGCGTCGATCTCGACGAAAAATAAAAAATATCTATCTATGTAATGTATTGTAAGTATGTCAGTCTTCTAGTACCCATAACACAAGCTCTGCTTAGCTTGGGGTTAGATGATATTGTGTGGATTGTCCAGCATTATTTATTTATTTATCTCGTGGTCGGCCTGAGAAGCGTTGGCGAGATGATCTAGACGGCTTTAAAAAGAGATGGTGGGAAGAAGAAAAAGAAAGAGAGAAATGGAGGAATTTGGGGGAGACCTTTGCCCAGCAGTGGGACAAAATGGGTTAAAAATTAATAATAATAATAACGTTGTGCTGTACAGTATTTTCTTACTCTTACCAATTTAGTTGCGTAAGTAAAAAGGGGTTCGCTTTCAACAATATTACAGTTTTAACATGCTAATAAAAGGGCTTTATTCATATATTGCGTAATAAAACGGTTCAGTGTTGTTGACTACCCTCAATCAACTCCAAGATTAGCGGTTTTACCTCACATAAACACGCTTTTATTATGAGTATTTTATTTATATGTATAAACAAAATATATATGTATATCTATGAATATCTTTCCACAGCAACGCGTGCATGACTGCAGAAAGCAGATACCACGGCAGAAAGATCGTACAAACATTTATCCCAAGGCGGGAATCGAACTCGCGACCTCCGCGTCGCAGGCGGACCTTCGCCCGCCGCTCCACATCGGTCGTCACGAGATTGCGACGAAGAAGATGTATCAGCATACCATTTTTGCATGATAGTTTACACTATGCCGTGCATTTTTAGAATGCTATATGTCTACAATAGTACCTACCATTTTTTGTAAGTGTATTCACATAAAACTAAGTATTAAAACAAAGTATTTTCATCCAAATAACTATTGCAGTATGTAGAATGTTTGGTAACAATCCGAAACTCGCCAGTTTCAGTTTAATTTTCATTTAAAGGTTACGACTTGACTTTCAGTTTGCACTGCATGCACAATATGTCCACTATCTAAAGACCCGTGAAGAAACATATTCGCTTGGAAAATGCAAGGCTTTTACAGATGGCACGGGTCAACGTACATTGGTCTAGTGATGTTGAATTTTGGAGGTATCGTTATTGTAGTTTAACATTGCGCTAAATAATAATAATAACGTTTTCTAAACTACTTTCTTGAGTATGAGAATAGTTGCTATGAATTCGGAAGTATACAAACCTATGTGTCCGCCTGCGACTTCGTTCGCGCGTGTTATATGTAGACTTACAATTTTATATTTATGGTATAAACCTAGTAAAAATGCTCAGACAAATACTACCACCGTACCTTTTTCTACAGGCAGAGTTCCACCTGTCTGTTTTTTATTACTAACTGTAACATTAAAAATGACATACCTACATAAAATGTATGAAAGCCAAAAAAAAACAGACAAAAAATGCATTTATTATTATCATCAATAAATCATGACTTATATTGCAATCAGCAATTATTTCCTAAGATTAAAAAATCCCAAAGTTTAGTAAAGCAGATGTTCCCTGTTCCCTTTTCCTTTGGTAACCTAACCTAGCCTAACCCAAAATAATAAAAATAGGATTACCTATTACTGTGTCTGGAAATGTTAGATTTAGCAACAAAGCTTTTAGCACCTACTATTATAATACTTCTTATATCCTTTGTGTACATTTATATATAGCTAATTTTACTTGTAACTTAATTCAGTGTGTCACTGCTTCTACACCATTATTAATTCGGGAATGAGCGATGAGCGCGCGGTGAAATATCATTACGTGGTGTAGTACAGTAAGAGTTATGTAACTATGCCATTTTTAATTAATAAGAATTTATTTAAAAAAAAAGATTACATAAATAAATGACTTTAAAAAATGATTAAATAAGTAATGCTGGACAATCCACACAACATCATCTAGCCCCAAGCTAAGCAGAGCTTGTGTTATGGGTACTAGAAGACTGACATACTTAATACAATACATTACGTAGATAGATATTTTTTTATACATATAAAATACCCAGAACACCCGAAATAAATATTTTCAGGTAGTACAAACATTTATCCCAAGGCGAGAATCGGACCCGCAACCTCTGCATCACAGTAGCCTGAAAGAGATTGCTTTTAGCAATAAGGCTGCCCATTGAACAGACTTTCTTATTCTAATTACTAATTACTTAGGTGTTTTCGATGTTTTCGTTTCTCTTTAGTGTTGGGTGTACAATAAAGCATATTATTCTATCTATATGTATTTTTTCCAGTGCATACTCACATGCCGTGTACTGGTACCGCTTCGGTCAACGTTTTGTAATTAAGATAATGCGTACATTTTACGTGCGTTTAATGATAATTATGGCAAATACGGTCATTAATCATTTCCATCGATATTTTGGTGCGGTCAAACAATGGTTTAGAACCTACTATCTAAAGTAGATCTATGTTATTCCGCAACAATGTGCTTCGATAGTCACATTGGTCACTAAAACTTTGGTGCTAAAAGCTAAAAAGCTGCTACTAAAAAGCTTTTTATATAGGTTACATTTATTTTAGTCTATTAAAAACATCAATTCAATACAAATGGAAAATAATTACATATATTAATCTAGAATAATATACGAAAACATAGCAAATCCTGAATAGTATTACGAAATACCAAGTAACTATTATATTAATATAATTACAAATTACTCAGACATTAACTACATCAGTAATAGTATTAGACAATAACAAGCAACAGAAACGCATTTTGAAAAATCTCCCGTACAATAAAATTTTCAAGCAAGTATTGTTTTTTTTTGAGTCAGATACAAACATTTCGGCAATATTTTATTCCCTTTAGGTGCAAATCTTAACTTTCCCAGTACCACTCGCAACTCGTCAAGGTACACAACGTACATTTCGTCAGTGAAGTTCTAACAGTGCGGAAGTCCGTTTTGGGCGGTTTTAACTATTGAATGCTATTTGACGGAGAATGACGGTGCGGCTCGTTTAAACCAATCTCCTGTAAAATGGTCATTTTTGACTTACGCACTGTTAGAACTTCACAGACGATTTATAACATGAATTCACTCACACCTCAGCACCAAAACAACACCATCTCGCGACAAACTACGCCATTTGTTATTGTTAATTACTAATCCTGGAATGAGTAATAGCAACCTGCCGTAATAGTCGAATTATTCAAATGATTAATGGCGGCCCTCTTGCCGTAAATCTGAATGTTATTACAATTGTCTAATAAATAAACAATTACGATCTTTCCGTTTTGATCTATCTAAATAACATATCTCAGATCGTATCTGTATGAAGATAATTGTATAACATTTATGTTAATATTGATGTTGACCCATGGTGTACATATATGTAAACATAGAATAGCATAAAACTTATTGTTTAGATATTTCATATAATGGACATTTTTTTTTAGGAAAGCGTTTTTAAAACCTTTATTCAATTGAATATTACCGTAATGTTACCATGATAGAATTATTGCAAACTCAAAATTACACAGTACAATATAAATGTTTATATTCTTTGTTACCTCTTATGTACCTATATCCTATTTTTTCCCGTATAAGTAAATTTATTTGTAGCTACTATACTACTACTGAATTGAAGTTACCTGGGGGGTTAGCACGAATAAATGTGCATTTTTAAACGTAACAAAACGGTGACGTGTTTAAGATACACTGCGTCGATATCAGCTTTACTGTCGAAGCAGTGTAAGCGCGCAGGGACCCGATTGTGCTAAATTGTAACGTAAGCGGTTCGTATTAGCAGCAGCTAAGGTTCACCAACGTAACGTGTAAGTTGCTTGTGCAACTTCGTATCGTTGTAAACGGCCAACCGCTCATCTTTTTTCCCTTCGTGTGACAGCGGTTATGTCACTATCTTCGGCTCACTAACGTTCGAATGTTGAACGTGTTTGGCTACACGCTTATCGCGATCCCAAAATACGTATATTAGTGAATCTTAGCTGGTGCTTAGACGAACCGTTTACGTTACAATTTAGGCCGATTGTCCTAAATTGTACCGTAAACCTGTAGCTCTACCACGAGTTTTTACTATACTACTATATTTACTACACTCGCTAGCGTCTGTAGTTAAAAAAATGTATGAAGATTTGTACAGCGCCTCTAGCGGATAGTTGGATACTAAAATTCTTCATACTAATATTGACGTAACTACTGTAGTAAAGTCAGGCGATTTTACTGTGACAGCTCATGTTAGAGGTACTGATTCCAAATTCCCTTGCGCCACCTCTGACCGCTGACGTGAACCTAAACGTGTTAAATTTCCGGCTCGCGACTTGCACGTGGCACGTGGCGTGTATGTTTAATTCTTGTTCACAGGACGTTCCGGTTCCCCCACATATCGGCAACTAGGGTTGTCAATCATACATAGGCTACATCTCAAAAATATGTATTTAAAAAAAAAACTATCAGCAATCTAATTCCTATAGTACAAGCTTTGCTTAGTTTGGGACAAGAGATGTGTGAAATTGTCATGAATATTTATATTATTACTATTAAATTTTCTTTTTCTGGCAGTGCAATTAAATATAGATTAAAGATATAATTGATAAAGTCAATAATCATTTCAATTCCACGCAGGTTTTATAAAAAAAGCATTACACGCATTCCGAACCAAGGTTTTTTTTTTTTAATATTACCATCATCACAATGTTGCCAGCCCTACACAGTATGAGTACAGTGGTCCCAAAGACCATTGTTAACTCATCTAGACTAGTTAAGAAGTTCTCCAAGACTGGACGCGGGGAATTCGGAATTTAACCCCTTTGTCGGTGTTGCCAGCTCCCGCCGCAGCTATAAACCGAACTTCATAATGAAAATGTGTGCGTTCTTAATACTAAATTCCTCTTGCTATGCTATTTTAAGAGCATTTTAAGAGTATATAACAAAAACCCTTCAGAGAACAAATCATGAGAGCATCAATGAACTATAATATTTGGTGTATCTACAGTATTATCTTAAGTACTTTATTGTCGCAATTAAAATATTTTGCTTTCTTTCTTTCTTTTAATGTCACCATGGGAGCATTAATATTTGTTCTGTATCTAGGTGTTACTATGTAATATTTATTTACAAAAATTAAAAAGTACTAGCTAATTCCCGCAACTTCGTCTTTTGTATATTTTGGATTATTCTCACAAAATCTTAATATACCTTATGTATTAAACTACATTACTGTAAAGTTTTATTCAAATCAATTCAGTAGTTTTGCCTGAAAGAGTAACAAACATACATACATCCATCCATCCATAAAAACCTTTCGTACATACAATATTAGTAGGATTCTATCTGTAATCTAGTTTCATTTTCTTAGTTTAGGGCATGCTGTGTGAAATATTCATGAATACTTTATTTATTTGTGTAAGTATTCATTTATTCATTCATTTATTTATTCTTAAACAATTAATAAATCGTATTAGAATATAATATATATCATTAAAATCACATACATCAATAAAAAATAAATAAGCAGTGATAATTTAAAAATAGAACAATATAGATACATTAAAAACCTACAATAAAACTAAAAATTACAAAATGTCAAGTGAATTAAATAATGGAAATCAAATTTACAAATGTCAATTTTATAATAATGTCAAACCTTACAAGTCATAAATTCGTCCACAGAATAAAAACCCTTCTCTAGTAAAAACTGTTTCAATTCACGCCTTAAAACGTTCGGACTTTCAATATTCTTAAAAATATTCTTAAAAAACAGTATGTTAGTGTTACGTATTTTAATTACACGTTCATAAAAGCAGGTCTGTTAGCGTCGTTTATGAGATCTGTTTCACAAAACAAAGAAAGATAATGGTTTCAGTAAAATAACCAAAAGCACGAAACGTGGTTCATGGATGCAAATGAACTGCATAGCAGGATGGTGTTCCGCGAAGAGCACCCAGTCTTAGAGCACCCAATCTTAGAGCACTCAGTCTTAGAGCACCCACGTAGTTCTCAAGCTTTTCGTAGAATAGTATTAGTACATAGTATAACACAGAGTCACTCGCTGTCAGTCCCTATGTACGGTTTATAACAAGGAAAGTTACTTTTTTGACAGGCGTCACAGCTCAGTTGGTAGTAGCTCTGCCTTCCATGCGGGTCGTAGGTTCAATTCCCATCCAGAGCAAATGTTTGTGTGATGAACATAAATATTTTTTGTTGAAGTTGTCCTACTTTCTAATCTAAGTCTCAAGTGATGTTACCCTTCAACATATAAGTAGGGGTATGTTCACATCGCTACAAATATTAAATTTAGATTTATATCTTGAATCTGTTTTTGCATCAGTCATAACCTTCAAATCGGAACATAGAACTCTATGCAAGTCTCATTGCTTAGATACAGCTTAACCTAGAGAGATATCTGAACTCCTTCAAAAGCGCCCTCTTTTGTTATTTGTATAATTTCTAACTATATGAAAAAGGTGCTCTGGAAATGGTGCTATAAAAGTAGGTGCTCTAAGTGGAACGCCTGGCAGAATGTACGCAAGTTGTAAGTGTCGGATAGTGGCAGTCACGGAGAATGTCGGGGGAATTCCGTGTTGCATTTTAAGGTGAACTCCAACCTTAATACATCAGGGGGCCTATCCAGACCGCTGAAATGTTTTTGAGCTTTTATTTGATCAAATAACATTTCAGTTTTCTTCTTCGTCTTTTATTGATATTTTGACTGTAAATTAACTTTGACAGAATTGTGACATGCCGAAGTTTGTTTTGGTTTCATTTTGCAGAATTCATGGATTCATACAAACACGAAAATTATAATGTTTTGTGACAATTTCAAAGTAGTTTTAAAATTAAAACGCAATTAGCTGCGATTTCAATGCTGACCTGTGAATTTTTATAGGTTTTCAGGACTACCATCTACACATTTTCTGAAAAAAACCTAAGTAGGTATGGGCAAGATAACTTCAAAGTAATATCATCGCTTCATCCTTTTAGTTCTTACTTAACACTTGTTTTTAAATAGTCTAAGACAACAAGGAACATAAATGCCTAACTAGTTGTATGTAATCGTAGTTATAAATCCTATTAGTCTCATCATATTTAAAATATTTATGGCAAATTTATATAGAGACAACATAATTTCAGTACCTATCCTGAAATAAATTTTTGCTAAGATAAACCATCATTGAGATTAGTAGCATAAAGTTACATCTAAAATGTAGGTACAATAACATAAGATAAGAATATAGTACATCATCATCTTCCTACCCTTGTCCCACATTATGTGGGTCGGTACAACATGTCCTCTTCTTCCACTCACTTCTATCAGACGTCATCTCAATGTTCACACCTTTCTTACACGTCATCATTCACATTCACATAGTACATACCTACAAAACTTTCTTACCTATTATTTTGTTTCAGAATACTATGCAGATTACCATGAAGTTTCTACTTGTGTAGTAGACAGTATAAGACTATATAAAATTAATCTGCAAGTTGTAATTTGTAAAATGACTAGAATTCAAGGAATAAAACCATTTTGATTCTTTATTATTATTATATCTTATATATGTGGTAAAGAATGATTACATAGTTTATAATATGATATTAAAATCTGTACATAATCTAATTTTTTTTTCCTTTATTTCATTAGACTTGAACAAGTATTCATGAACATTTGACAGTAAGTATTTGGTAGTAAGCTCTGCCTTCCATGCTGTGGGTTGTGGGTTCGATTCACACCCAGAGCAAATTTTAATGTTTGTGTGATGAATATAAATATTTTTTCTGAATCTGGGTGTTTCTATGAATGTGTTTACAAAAAAAATGTAAGTATGTAAGTATTCTATCAGCAATCTAGTTCCCATACATATAGAGCTTTGCTTAGTTTGGGACTAGAGTGTGAAGTGTGAATTGTCCAAAAATATTTATTTATTTCCCAAGGCATGCACTTGAACCAAACTAAACAAAACTTGTATGGGAAATAGATTGCTTGAATACTATTATAAGTAAGTATTCTAAAAATTAATACATATTAACACCCAAATGCAGAACACATATTTATGTTTACATAGTAATAAATAAATATTTTACCAATGACAACTAATCACATAAATGTTTGTTTGTGGTGGGGATTGAACCCACCATCCTAGCATAGATGCCAGAACTAATGCCAATACTGAGCTGAGATATATATATTATTAAGTACTTATATATTATTTTGTTTCAGAATATGCAAATTACCATGATGGTACTACTTCACTATCCTAATCTGTTTATGACTATTAAACTAATCTTTGTTGTCATTTGTGAAATAATATAGTAATTCAATAAAACCATGTTTCAGTATTATTTTATTAAAACATTTCTAAATAGATAGATAACTCTTTATTGTTCATCACACATAAATAAAAACAAAGAGCTTAAACAAGTAGTAATAGGCATCAGAATGGGTGGCCTTATCGCTGAGAGAGATCTCTTCCTGGCAACCAAAATTTGCTCGTGTCACATCCCAGATATACCTGAAATAAAATGAAGTGTATTGTAAATAGAGTTAATACGCATAGAGTTCAATACTAAAATATTTTACAGTCTTGAAATCTGAACATAAATCATTTTCTTTTATTTCATTACACTTAAACAAGTTAAAAAAATGTTTATGAACATTTCACAAAGTTTGTATGGCAACTAGAATACTCATATACTGTTTTATGAATAAATTCATAGATATGTAACATGTTGACACCCAAAAGCAGAACATACATTAATATTTACTAATAGTAATAAAAAAATGTTTTACCAATAAAGACTTATTGAACTTTTAAAAAATATTTATTCTTGGTGGGGATCGAACCCACAGAGAAGACAGAACTAGTACCAAATGAGCTGTGATGCCTATTGCAATGATTGATTTAGTTTGTTATAGGTATATTTATGAACCTATCAAGTGAAGTAATCAACTACCTGGACGATTAAATAGAATGATTCATGTCTTAGTCTTAAATTGTTGTGTTCTGATTTCTGATCTGCTAACCCATACTGGGCACCAGCATCTTGTGTGCATCTGAAACATGAATAAGTGGTGACCAAACATGTTAGAAACTCTGCAACAGATGTCCACCTCCGACGCGGAGGTTGTGGGTTCGATGACCGCCTTGAAATAAATGTTTGTACGATCTGCAAATATTTATTCCGGGTGCTCTGGTTATTTTATATGTAGGTAAAATAAAAAATACCTATCTATATAAGTAATGTATTGTATGTATTAAGTATGTCAGTCTCCTAGTATTGAAAAACAGGACAAGCCCGACATACGTTTCATGTTTATGATTAGATTTGACATTTAAATCTTCCATAATTAGGTAGTACACTGATTTATTCACTTTTCAATAACATACTTGTTTGCGAAATGCGCAAATCCAGTGTAGGTTTGCCAAAGCTGAGGTTTTTATTCTCCGTGAAATACTTACAAAGATTTCACCATTTTCTCAATTATGTATGTATTAAAACTTTCACATACTCACATATTATTTTTTTTATAATCCTTTGGCTTCAATCTCGCCTGATGGAAAGCGCCGATGAAGCCGACGATGGAGCAGGATGGTCTAGAAGACACCTATTTATATTGGCCTTGAATTGATCTAGGTTGTAATGATTGGGAAAAACAGACGCAGGCAGCGTATTCCATTCCTATTCCATTACCAAAACGTTTGGTGCGAATGGATAGTAAGTCAACAAGGAATGGGTGATACTGGGCCGTGCGTCTGCTTGTACGGTTATAGAAAGGAGATGGCGGTATCAAGTCGTGCAGTTCCTGGGCACATTCCCCGAAATGTATCCTATAGAAAATGGATAGGCAAGCAACTTTACGACGGTGTTCGAGACTATGGATCTTAGTCTCCGCCATATGTTGCTCACCTATTATCCTGAAGGCTCTTCGCTCAATCGAGTCCAAGGCAGCCAGCAATATTATGATGGCACATAACAATATTATGATACAACAATCACGAAAGTTACAATGAAAATGCAAAATCTTTAGGTTATAAATAATAAATGTAAACAAACTATAGGGACGGAATATTCGATAAACTTCGATGCATCGAAAACATCGATATTTACAATGCGATACCTACATCGAATCGATCCGATGTTTTGAAATGCTTTTGATATACTCGAAATATCGATGTTTTTTCAGTTTTTAGTAGAAAAACATCGAGTCAATAATTATATCCAAATAATTTCATAAAAATTCCAGTTTGAACATTATAATTTTACTAATTTTTTTCCTATTTGATTATTTAAAAATGAAAAGTTTATTAATGGACTGACAATATAATAAAAATATTGTCTGTAAATATGTAAATATGTGTACTAAAAAAATGGCGGGCTTCAATGTTTACAAACAACGAATTGTGAATAACATTTGGTTTTGTGGACGAAATAAAATTGAAGTAGATTGTGTATTGTATAATTATATTATATTTATATACCAACTCATTACAATAAAATCTCATCTTTGTGTGAGCTCTTAAACTCAATTGGACGACATCGATGTTAGTTCTGATTTATCGAATCTAAAAAAACAACGATGATTTTTCAAAATGGACACCCCTAAAACGAACAAGTATGAAGACATGTTAGAGCGGTACAGAAATATGCGCCCGCGAAGCCCCGTTGCAAGTGCGAGCGAGATGCATGCGCCAGCTCGTTGACGTCATTTTTAACAGTTCAGTCATATCTAAAACATTTCAGTCATTATTTAAAACATTTCAGTCATATTTTGAACAGCTCAGCCACGTCAATCCACAAAAAATGCCTACAAAACTGACCTGCAACTGAAAGGATATTCCGTCACGCAAGTTTGCCCCTTCTGGATAGGGCCCCAGTTCATTTGTTATTTTATAAAAAAAAAACATTTTCATGGACACACAACGCAGTCTAGCCCTAAAACGAAATAAGGTTATCTTTTCCTGTAAAACTATATAGCTGTTAGAATACTTATATAATATTTAGTAAAAAACGAAAATAAAATATACAGGGTGTAACAAATGAGGTGGACCAAAAGCAAAAGGGCGATAGGGGAGCTCAATGGCTATCCATATAACCCCCATGTATGTTCAGCGATATTCAGTCGTTCAAAAGTTATTCCCACGTTTATGATTTTTTTTTTCATTAACAAATTTTAGGTTATATTTCCCAAGTACACCCAAACTATTAGGGCTACAAGCGTAATTTTTTTACACCTTGTAGCTTAATAGTAGACCTTTCGTATTACAATACCAGTTTGAGTCGTTATTTGATTGATTTCCAAATAAAAAATAATCTTTACAGAAAAATCCGAAATCTGAACTTCCGCGAGAAACTTTAGGAGCAATTTAAAAAAAAAACTTGCTGAATATTTTTTTCTACAACCTATCTTAAAAACTTCCTCCATTTATGGAGCAGTTACCCTGAAAATTTCATAAGGCTAGTACAGAAGCATCATGTTAAAAGGTGAACTCAAGTGTTGTAAAAGTGCTGAAATCAACGGTTCAATCGACCAACACGTTGGTCCGGGCAAGTCTCAGATTGTATGCCACCCCTTCTAATCAATTGCTCTTGGTATATTCTAGCAGCCTCTCGAGCGTTTCTTTGAGCTACACCATGACAATAACACATTTCTGCATATCTACGAGGAGAATATGGCCTGATACACTAATCGCAAAGT
Source organism: Ecliptopera silaceata (assembly GCA_932527185.1). Classification (NCBI taxonomy): domain Eukaryota; kingdom Metazoa; phylum Arthropoda; class Insecta; order Lepidoptera; family Geometridae; genus Ecliptopera; species Ecliptopera silaceata. Next base: position 4,087,003 of record OW052210.1, read on the forward strand.
TTGTATAGTCCGTAAGCGCGCCGTTTTCGTTAAAGTAAAAATCATCCTAATTAAGACCCCTGAGTGGCCGCGCTTATTTTAACCCCTGATACAAAAATTATGATTATAAACTAAAACCCGACTACGAAAAGCTAGATAACAAGTTTAACTTTTTAAATATCACACCTAATCTACTGTTGGTTTCTTGACTTATTTTACTTCATCACGTCGGTCGCTTAGTATTATGTACTTTTACATAACTAGCCTCCGACTACAACCAAGTTAATTAAAAATATCTGTTTTAGGTAAAAAAAACAAATTCTGCTTTTAAAGAAGAAAAGTTTTTAAAGTTCTTTCCTAGCTTTTCGTAGTCGGGTTTTAGTTTTTAAATCTTATTTTGGAGTCGGAGGTTAAAAAAGTACGGCCACTCAGGAGTCTGAATTTGGATTATCTGTACTTTAACGAAAACGGCGCGCTTACGGACTATACAACCTTTGCGATTAGTGTATCATGCCATATTCTCCTCGTAGATATGCAGAAATGTGTTATTGTCATGGTGTAGCTCAAGGAAACGCTCGAGAGGCTGCTAGAATATACCAAGAGCAATTGATTAGAAGGGGTGGCATACAATCTGAGACTTGCCCGGACCATCGTGTTGGTCGATTGAACCGTTGATTTCAGCACTTTTACAACACTTGAGTTCATCTTTTAACATGATGCTTCTGTACTAGCCTTATGAAATTTTCAGGGTAACTGCTCCATAAATGGAGAAAGTTTTTAAGATAGGTTGTAGAAAAAAATATTCAGCAAGTTTTTTTTTTAAATTGCTCCTAAAGTTTCTCGCGGAAGTTCAGATTTCGGATTTTTCTGTAAAGATTATTTTTTATTTGGAAATCAATCAAATAACGACTCAAACTGGTATTGTGATACGAAAGGTCTACTATTAAGCTACAAGGTGTAAAAAAATTACGCTTGTAGCCCTAATAGTTTGGGTGTACTTGGGAAATCTAACCTAAAATTTGTTAATGAAAAAAAAAATCATAAAAGTGGGAATAACTTTTGAACGACTGAATATCGCTGAACATACATGGGGGTTATATGGATAGCCATTGAGCTCCCCTATCGCCCTTTTGCTTTTGGTCCACCTCATTTGTTACACCCTGTATATATAATATCTAGACACATAATTAATGTTTGCCAAACAAAAGTTTGTTTTTGGTGGAAATCAAACCCACGGCAGCATAGAAGACTGAGCTTTTACCAATTGAGTACGTCGACAGATAAGAAAACCGTGACTAACAAAGAATTACTTTAGTATTTTACAATATTTACAAAATACTTTTACGTTGTGTAAAAATACGTTAATTATTTTCGGACAAACGAAAGCTATCTTAACAAAACTTTGAAACATTCAATATTGGAAACTTCCCAAATAATGGCTAAGTCAAAACAGATTTGGTAGCGGTAATTAAAATACCCATCAATGAATAGTATTTTTAATTATCAAGTTATTTACTGTTATGGGGACACCCAAGAGGACTATAGAGGAAAATAAAGAGAATAATTAGCTTAATTTAACGATGTTTTATTTTAAAATGGATTGCACCTTTGTCAAGTTTAATAGTTAAAAAAAATATTATTGAATAGAGAATTTTCATTAACCATTTTTGAAGTCGGTTTAAAAAGGTCTATTTGATGTTTTAGATTCAAAAAATCTTTTTCACAAAAACCCTTTTTTTTTTTTAATCCATAACGAGAAATACATGACGTAAGTAGGTATTTCTTGTTTTGGATTTTTTTCAGATTATTCCAGCTGAAGTAAGTATTTGAAATGGTGTTACTTAAAAAATCGTACTTTACCGCTAGATCTGGCAGCCACATCGACACAATTCTCGAAGCAAAGTGAATTTGCAATATTTTCTATATGCCAGCGCCAAATTCTAAGAATCAAATCAAACTTACAAGATTCCCCCCCTCGAGACACGCGCCACGGTCTCCTAAGACGAATTTAAAAAAAAATAACATTTTTTTTATTTTCACCTTCTTAACACATAGTTTTATAAGTTTACAGTACCTAGGTATATTTTAACATAATATCATATTATGGCTTAAAAGGTATGTTTTTTAAGTGAAAACAACTAGTACCTAAACTAAGATAATTGAATATCCCGTAAGATAAGACACACGAATCACAATAAAATAAATAAATTGGATCCTCTTGGGGTCAAGGTCCAATCTCTAAGTCCGAGAAAAACGAAGGCCCTTCTCAGTTTTCAAAGTTTTCCACGGCATATCAGCATTGCTATTCTGCACGACAATGCGGCCAGTACCTTGGGTACGTTTCCGATCAGTTGAGCTATCTATAGATCGTTTGCAACGGTTTGCTGTTTCGTATGTATTTTATAAATACTTTTTTTTTTTATATATATCAAATACTTAGAAACTGTTAAATTGATTCCTAGTTTTTACAACAGAAGAAATTCTGGGAAAATTAATAAGCACTTTACTTGAAGTGCAATATTCTATCCCACTGCACGTCTACGGGTCTTCTTCCTAGAAAGCGCACAATCTTTACTTTCTAAATTAAGTTTACGGCTATACTTATACACTTACAGTAGCTCTACCATGAGTTTTTACTATACTATATTATATACTATACTCGCTAGCGTCTGTAGTTAAAAAATGTATGAAGATTTGTACTGCGCCTCTAGCGGATAGTTAGGTACTAAAATTCGTAATACTAATATTGACGTAACTACTGCAGTAAAGTCAGGCAATTTTACTGTGACAACTCATGGTAGAGGTACAGATTACGTGGTCTATTGCAGGCAAAGAAAGCTATTAAACTTAGGAAAGAAACAGATTATCCACACTCAAGAGGTTCTTGTGGACGTAATAAGATAAAGATAAAGATAAATTTATTTGTTAACGACAAACTTTACAGATCAATTATATCTAACATGTGATATTTCCTTAGTTTACAATTCAGGATGGATGACATAGGTACCCAAACTAGGAAGACCTGTGAGATGGCGTACCTATACCCTCCGCCGGAGAACGAGTTTTAAGAACTAGGTCTAACATATAGTCCGGGGTAGATAGCTTGAAAAATGACAAAAAGATAAAGAAATGTAATGAAACAAAAAAACGTGTAGCACACGGGGACTGCCGCGGTAAAGCTAATGCATAGCATTTTACTGGATTACGCATGCGCAGTGTTAAGTTATTTTGGTTAGGTATTTTCGTTACAGAATTTCTGGATTCGGTCTCCATGCTCAAGACCCGCAATAGCTTAAAAAGCTTTATTAAAAAAAATACGTAAAAAGTTTAGATTAGCTTGTAAATCCACGCAGGAGACCCGCAAGCAAGCCGCAACTATGTTTGCAATACCAAGATTCATCTTTTCACAAGCTCAAATCGTGTTTACTATTTTTACGTCTTCTCTAAAATCCCCAACTTGGTGGGTCGAGACTTTGCCGATACCAACAAAATATTGAATTTTGTATAAAGTTTTCTTCTAAACTAAAGACGAACTCGCTCTTCGACTGCATTCCACTTAGGAAATTGCTTTTCATTTCCATTTACAATTACGTATAGTGTTTTACCTACCTATCAATTGTAATTATAGTATCTGATCGATCAAATATACATAATACATATTATAGATCAAGTATCTACGTATACTAGATTGATATACCCGACTCGATAGGTACTATATACTCGATCTATTTTTCTATCTAGCAAGGGTCGTATTATTTTAATTTGGTTTATTGAAAGTTTGTAAAACTTTCAATAAACCAAATTAATATTTGGATGAAGCAATAATGACCCTAGAAGTTTGTATAAAACAAAAACACAAAATAAATATAAACAATAACATTTATGCAGTAGCCTAAACATGAAAACTCTTTGCTGAGTTTATTTTAGAAACTTTAAAGCTAAGTTTTAGTATGGAGATGGTAATTTTTAGTGCAACAGTCTGCCGACTAGTCATAGCGTATCTTCTGAGAGCAGCACATGTGAGAGCAAATAAAAACTATGTATCCAACTAAAGTAGTGTAGTTTACTTGAAAAAATAATGGTTTTGCATTACAAAAGCTCCCGTGCATCCCAATGAATCGTAATTGTTTAAATCCACAAGGAACACGGAATACCCAAGAACTTACAAACAGTTAATTACATTAAATACACACGTTCTTTTGAAACGGGAAACATCCGAGTTGACCTAATTACATGTTTTCGTTGACTAAAAGAGCCACTACTTTACACAGATAAATGAATAATTTAATAGGACTTTTAAATACTAAGTAGATGGTAGGTAATACTGCATTAATAAACTTTTGCATAGGGATCTTGCTAATGCTGGGGCCACATTAGCGGGCGAATATTCGTATCGTGTTGGCGCGATAAAATCATCGTGTTCGGGTATAGGCGATGTTCTTGTCTACATTAGACGGGCGAAGATTCGTGTCGAGTTGACGCGATGTATCGTGCCGGATAGGCTGACCAGATGTCAGGAATTTTCCTGACATTTCAGGAATTTTAGACATATGTCAGGAATGCGGCCGGAAAAGGGAAATGTCAGGAATTTCTCGGCAAATAAATGGAACAATTTTTTTTTTACACTATAATTTTATTTTTGGTCACAATAACAAAAAGGAAATTGTCATTAATAGTAATTAGCTTTTTACGATTTTGACATCAAACAATCAACATTGACATATAATATTAAACGTACTAGATTCAAAAAATATTTTTTATTTTGAAATAACTTTTGAATTATTACGGAAAAATAGAATAAAATTAGTTGTGTTATAAAACTTATCCATTTATCACAAAAAATATATATATTCAAAAACCCAATTGAGCTCATGTCTGGAATTTTGTCAGGACTTTTGAAATTTGCATCTGGTAACCCTGTGCCGGATGGTGTTGTTCTAGGCATGGGCGTTTTTGGATTTTTTCACAAACCGATACGAAACCGATTTCAGATTTTGAAACCGATTTCAAAAACCGTTTTTTGAAATCGATTTCAGTAGCGAATATCGGAGCGTATTTACTAGTTATTACGACAAACGCAAAATCGAATTCTTTCGGTTTTTCGTTTTCAATGTCATCATCATCATCATCATCGACCTATATTAGTCCACTGCTGGACGTAGGTCTCTCCCAAGACGCGCCACTGAGCCCGGTCTTCGGCTCCTCTCATCCAGTGTTTGCCAGCTACACTCCGCAGATCGTCGCTCCATCTCGCCGGAGGGCGTCCTACACTACGCTTTCCTAAACGCGGTCTCCACTCCAGTATCCGTTTGCTCCAACGGTTGTCGGTTCTTCGGCAAACATGGCCGGCCCACTGTCACTTCAGCTTGCTAATTCTTTGAGCTATGTCGAACACTTTGGTTTTTTGACGAATAACTTCGTTGCGGATTCTGTCTCGCAAAGAAATTCCGAGCATAGCTCTCTCCATAGCGCGCTGAGCGACTTTCAGCTTGTGGACCAACCCCACTGTCAGTGTCCACGTTTCAGAAGCATAGGTCATAACGGGTAGGACGCACTGGTTGAAAACTTTCGTTTTCAGACATTGAGGGATGGATGACGAGAAGACTTGACGAAGTTTCCCAAACGCAGCCCAGCCGAGCTGAATTCTCCGGTCTAGCTCTCTCTCGAAGTTATGTCTACCTAACCGCAGAGTCTGCCCGAGGTAAACATACTCCTGCACAAATTCGAGAGGCATTCCGGCAACGGTTATTGGCGGTTTTCAATGTGCAATTGGGTATTTGAATTAAAAAAAATATTGTATATTTTTATGTATTTTAAGTTTGGTTTTCGATGCAAAACTAAACTCACGGTTCGGTTTCATTCGGATTAGGTTGTTAGGTTGTATTGTTAATGCGTTTTCTAAAAACAGTTTTCTCATATTGGAATGGAATATCGGATTGCAGTCAGAAATCATAAAACCGGACAATTCATAAAACCGTCAAAAACTCAAAATCCATAACGATTCGCTTCATTTCTCTTGCTCTTACGACGGTTCACTGAGTTAGAAAAAAAAAGAAATGAAATTAGCTCTGTCTTATTCTAACTAAAGTAGTCGTACGGTGGAGTGATAGAGAACGAATGCGTATCAAAACTATAGAAAACTTAAACTTTAGGTAGATTTAGATTTCGTTCGTTTGCAGTTTGAGTTTGGTTTTCGTTTTCGGTGCAAAACTAAACTCACGTCGGTTCGGTTTGGTTTCGTTCGGATAAGATAGTTTGCAGTTTGCGTTATCATCGTGCGTTTCCTAAAAACGGTTTTCTCATATTGGAATATCGATGCGATACGATTTCTGACTGCAAACGGATTTCAGTTTCGTTTTGATATATCTGTCTCATGCCTAGAACTTAGCCTAAGGCTAAGTTCATATGGCCGCGCGGTACCGCGTGGAACTACGAACCGCGCGGTATAAGATCAATATAAACGGTAATTAGCGTCTACATTATCGCGCGGTACCGCACGCCGCGGATCATCTGAACTTAGCCTAGGGCTAAGTTCATATGGCCGCGCGGTAACGCGCGGAACTACCAACCGCGCGGTACAAGATCAATATAAACGGTAATTATCGTCTACATTACCGCGCGGTACCGCGCGCCAACGTGCGTCGCGCTCCCATACAAATATCGTCATGTGAATGCTCAAACCGCGCGGCGACGCGCGGTTACGCGCGGTCATCTGAACTTAGCCTAAATAAATTGACGTAGATGTAGCCACCTAAGCGAATATTGGCGCGACAAATTGATTCGCGTCTTCGCCCGAATACTACGCGATGACACGATGTACCCGGCCACATACATCGCGTTAACACGAATATTCGCCGTAGCCCGCTAATGTGGCCCCAGCATAACACTACAATTTAGATTTGACCATTGACTGACTTGACAGAAATATTTCAAATAAACACTTGACACTGACAGAACTGCTTGTTTTGACGGTCAGAAACCATATAAGAAGAAGAAGACCGTTGTTGCGCTGAGTACTTATTTTGTATGTATGCCAAATTGTTTTCAGCTGTGCACTTTAGAATGTCAAGCTGGAGAGAAATTCCAGCATGTAACACAAGGTCCAGCTGAAACGTCACTAATACAACCTGAATGTTAATGTACTACGAGACGCTGCATTATGCATGCGGATAACGCATTCTACCGCATTCACGTAGGTAGCAGGTTCAGTCACGGACAGGGACAGCGGTTTTTTATAACATAAAAATAATGTTCGAATCGCTTGCTAGATTGAGTATCTGAATAATTCAATATCTCGTCAACTGAAAAAATCTAAAAATATTTCATGGGATTTTTTATTTTTTTTATTCTGCTTGAATCTTTGAATAGGTAGGTAATTACTAATATTAATAAGTAAATTAAATTAAATAAACAATAATAAATCCGTAAGTTTAGTAATAGAAATACAAAGTATAGGTACATCTTCTACTTATTCCCAAAAAAAATTTGGATTCGGTCTCCACGCTCAAGGCCCGCGATAGAAGCTATGCAATAGCTTAAAAATTAACGAGATACAAAATAGACCATTTAATGGACATCGTCTAAAAATGACAATGACAGTGACAGAATAGAAGCACCAGCAGCCGACAGCCTGCTCTACAAACAAATGCGGCTGCTGCAAATCCCCTGTGACGGACAAAAGCGAGTAATTTGTGACATAGGTCTGGATTAGTCTTTATTAAACCTGAATATAACATCACAAGGCTCTAACCGCTTCCGAAAGCACACGATTGGACAGTTGCCCAACTTGTAGGTACCTACACTAGCTGGGTGACGTCAAAGACAACATTGGTTTTTACAAGTTGATAAGCGTTTGACGATCTCAGAACCGTAAGTTTTTTTTAACCTATATTGTCCCTCTGCTGGGCAAAGATCTCCCCCAAAGTCTTCCACTCATCAAGTTTTAAATAAAGAAATAAATTAAAATGTCTTTATTTCAGAGCCATAGTCCATACAGAAAAATACATAATAGTAGGTAATACTAAAAACAGTGATAAGTAAGTGCATATAAGTTTTACTCGAATTGGTTCTAGAAGAAAACTGTTATGCTTTTTGACGGAGCAAAATATTTCAAGGCACATAACTCGAAACTTGGTTTTGCTCTGTATAAAATTACCGCGACAGTTATAAGAAGCAATTCGAATGAAACTCAGACTAGGTGCTCAGTTGTGAGCTGCCGTTGATACAACAAAAACTTTCAAAAACAATTAGATGTGCGTGTCAACTGTCTTCGATTCTCAACTCAGATCTGATTCAAACTTGTGCGTAAACCCGGCTCCATCTATTAAGCCATTGGAACATTTATTAAACTAAAAACCTCATTATATTGTCTATTTTTTAATTACAGCGTGGTTACCGAGATGGAGCGACGATCTACGTAGTGTAGCTGGCAAACACTGGATGAGAAGAGCCGAAGACCGGGCTCAGTGGCGCGACTTGGGAGAGACCTACGTCCAGCTGTGGACTGACATAGGTTGATGTGGTTAGGTGAGACTCTAGTTTTTCGGTGTCCGGAACCTGGTGTCCGGTGTCCGGCGTCCGGGCATGCGAGTCGTGTCACTCGCCAACGTGTAATTACGTCCCATCCGCTCCGCTAAGCAGTTTGAATTAGCTTTGTGTCATTGGAAACGCGCTGTCAGTTTGGCAGCCGCTAATCAGGCGCGCCATTTTGATTGTGCAATTATTATTATGATTATTTGAGTAATTAAATGGACATAGACACGTGCGGAAAACTTACGGCTCTCTTTGCGTAACGGTTTAATTTCAAATTGTCCGTTACCGCTTTGCTCGTTACTTTCTATGCTACGGTTGCTTGGAATAAATAGCTATTAGCGATAAGACCGCCCATTGTAATAAATTATTATCTACTTCTAAGATTCGTTGTTTATTTCCGTTGTGTATTATTATTATATGTATTTAACCGTCGTAGTAGACAAGGGACTATGCAGAAGAGATGTAGAATAATCAGAAATAATGTACGTAGTATGTAAAATGTCATTACCTACCTACTAGGTCCTTCAAGTCGTGTTTAGAAATAAGAAGAGCTCTAGCAGGTTCGAGGGTATATACATATACCGTGAAGATAGCGATACGTCAGTGGTGACATCGATCTTTTGTTTATTGAAGACATTTTTGTCAAATGAAAGTTATAAGACAGATTGATAATAAACGCAATTCTTTGGAAACTTAAATAACATAAGTAATATATTTTTGAAGTACCGTAACACAATTTCTTGTATGTTTCAGTAGTGGATGGTGTATTTGGTTTTTTATTTTTTATTTACCTGCACTTTCCAACTGCTGCGGAAAGGTCTCCCCCCTCTCCTTTGTTTTATTTTATAAGTGTTTTTTATATATGTAGGTTTAAGTACCATTCCCTTTCATTACTTCTATTTTATTGTAATTTGTGTGAGTTACTGTGTTTCAAATAAATGTTTTTATCTATCTATCTATATTAATTTATATAGATTTTTATTGTGCAAAATATTTAACAAAATCGCCGAAGCAAGTTCATATTATCTACGAGTAACTACAGCCTAACAAATTAGACCAATCAAACAGCAGTAAATCCTAAAAACCTCTAGAATAATTAAGTCTAATCTAAATAATGCAAATCTTCAATCTTATGCAAATCGCAAACCGAATAATACAAACTTCTTCATACAAGATAGCTGAAAATTATCTAAATATGGCGGCTCTTTATAGGACTTCAGGTTATCATGGACTAATATATTTCTATTATGGAATAAATTTATCGGACAGCCTACAATAATGGTAACAAAAGATTTTCCCTAAACAGACGCCAATCAAAACATTATTTATTTACCAACACTAAAAACGCAGCTCTAGTTACAAATACATTTATGTTCATCACACAAATATTTGCTCTGGGTGGGAATCAAACCCACGACCCACAGTTTCAAAGGCAGAGCTACTACCAACTGAGCTGTGACGCCCTGTCATCATCATCATACATCATCATCAAAATAACACATATTGCAATTAAACCTTAAAATAATTTATTAAAATATTGTGTGAATTATCCAAAACATAGCGATAATAAGATAATATCAAGGGTACCTACTAGCTAGTAGGTAATTCTTTTTATTTTGCAAATACATACTTATTCCGGGTGTTCTGGGTATTTTATATGTATAATAAAAAATATCTATCTATGAAATGTATTGTATTAAGTATGTCAGTCTTCTAGTACCCATAACACAAGCTCTGCTTAGCTTGGGGCTAGATGATGTTGTGTGGATTGTTCCGCATTATTTATATTATCGTTTTCAACGCTCACGCTACGATATCCAATTGTCTAGTCTCAGGTATAATGTATTTAAAATGTAGATACTCTTATCAAAACGTGTCTGCGCCCAAGTACTGAGGATTAGTAGAAACTAGATAGGTCGTACTTACAGTGATACCTAAATATTTATAAACGGCTTTGTTAAAGGTTTACTCGGTGTAATAATATAAATATATTATATATTTGACTTTCTTATAAATAAGAATTTTGACTTGCAATTGTTGAATTGTTTAATTGTTGAATATTGAATTTTCAACTTATAATTAATTATTGTTTTTTTGTAACTTGACATGATTTATCAGTTAATTAAATTTGCATGCCCAATTTAGGTGAACCATGTTTGGAATTATGTATTATTTATCATCTCTGTATACATATGATTGCAAAGAAAATAAAATAAATGAAATGAAATATAAATATTCACGGACATTTCACACATCACGCTCTAGTCCCAAACTAATCAAAGCTTGTACTGGGACCTAGATTGCTAATAGAGAATACTTATATATTTTTTTTAGATAAAACCCATACAAAAAAGAAATTATGTTGATGACACAAACATTCGTTCTCGATGGGAACCAAACCCACGACCCACAGCATGAAAGGCAGAGCCACTACCGACTGACTTGAGTTGTGTCAAAATTGATTTTCGACGTGTGACAATCGAAAATCAATTTTGAAAACAACCACTTTTAGAAGTTAACTAAACATAAATTACTTCTAAGTAAGAAATACCACATGAAGTTATAAAGCTCCCTCGAGCAGTCCAAGATGTTTAAGTTAAAAAATACAGGAAATTAAATAAACCCTAAAAAAGACAGCTATTTATTCAGCGAGTGAACATTAAAATCTAAGCCGCGACAACCCAGGGGAAATCAGATGGTTGCTCAAATGTTGACGCGCACGTCAGCCGGCCGGGACAACCTCATTCCGTCGTTTTATAGGGATTATGTTAAATGAGGTAGGACATTCTAAGTGCTAGGAAAGCTACGAATAAAAATGATCAAAAATTCAAACTTGAGACTCACTTTTAATTGTACGTAAGTCAAATTTGTTCAAAAATAATAACGGTCGGTTTCTCGAACGACGATCAACGAAAAAATCAAATAATTACTATGTAAGTATGTGTCAAACTCGGATCAATCGTGATTTGGGTTTCCAGAAACCGGCTGTAGCCTTTGATAAGTCAAGGAAAAGATTGTAAAGACATCGTAGTTGAAGTGCTGACGGACATTATACCTACCTAGTTCCATAAGACTCCCAGATAAATAAACTAAATAAATAAATATTCACGGACATTTCACACATCACACTCTAGTCCCAAACTGAGCAAAGCTTGTACTATGGGAACTAGATTGCTGATACAATACTTACCTATATATGTTAGATTTTTTGATCATCACACAAACATTTGCTCTGGCTGGGAATCGAACCCACGACCCACAGCATGGAAGGCAGAGTAACTACCAACTGAGCTGTGACTTTTTTTCACGTTTCATTATACATTTCATTAGTCAAGTCTAAATTTGTTCTAATTATACCTATATCATCTGTCTTATAGAACTAGGTTGAGTGTCATCGGATCTTAACTATCATAAATCCATCATAGTATGATACAGATGACAGTTATTGTCTGTCAGATAGATATCGACCAACAGTACTGTCACAGACTCACATCACATTAAACCAAGTCCGACCTAGTTCCGAGTTAAAATCATGTTGTGCTGCGTTCACACGACTTACCCACGATTTTCCCATGACTATAGACCGTGTTATTATCTTTCCAGATCTATCTCAGTGTTATCGAAAAACCCTTCTTAACGCTGCAGTTAAAGTCCACTTTAACGATAAAACTCGGTTTTTTTATATTATCAAACACGGTCTAAGTCCATGGCCTACCTGATTTGATACGGCCAATCAGATCCGAGCATGGCCTACCTGTTTTGATACGACCAATCAGATCCGAGCATGGCCTACTTGATTGAAGCCGACCGTGTTTAAAGCAGGTAGACCATGCTCCAATTCAACTTTATTTTTCGTTAAATCTATCAAACGGTATGAAAATCGATTAAGTTACTTGTGTTCATTCACATAATGTGTCTGAACTCCCAAATATCATTATTTGTAATTGTTTTGCAATTATTTTCATAAAAATATTTCTATTTTGGTAGAATAGTAACCTGACCTTTGCTTATAATGACTGAAGAAAAGTGAAAAGCGCGGCAAACTCGCACTACCTAAAGCAGAAAAAAATGTACAAAACGAATGTAAATCATGTGTAGAAATGATTTATTCGTGTAGCAATGTTGCATTACAAATTAAAACAAGTGATGAGAAAAGAAGGAAATATCTAAACATCAAAATTAGTGATAATGTGCTAGCGGCCGGAGATTCTCATTGTTGTGCTTTTTTTCGCAATGGACATCATATCGCACGGCTTAATATTTGAACACACGGCTTGAACTGTGCTTATTCCTGATTTAATGTTTGTATCTAAAAGGTACGTGTATATACTTTCCTGAAAACAACTTCCAATAAATACCTACGGGTACCGATGCAGAGAAAAATCAGAAAATAAATAAAACGAGTGTTCGACTTAATTTTCTTGTATTTTTACTTATTTAGTTTCCTTGATAGGTAGGTGAGATCTTTATTTAATAATCATAAATGACGCCTAAAACTTTCAAAGATACCTACATTTAAAATGTTTTGATAGCATATAATATTAGGGACATTAAAATACAAATTCTTTCGAGGGTCATTTTACTGACAATTGTGAACCATGATCTACTGAAACCTTGCCTAATACACGTTTTATAACAGCAGCGAGTAACAGTAGTTTGTCTGAAAACAAAGTCATTCTGATTTTAGTGGCAAAGCAAACACAAAAGTTGGTCTTAAATAAAAATGTTTTACATTTTGTAATAAAGATACGTACCTACTACAGAATGGAAAATAATAAAAAAGAAGTGATAATGGACGTAAAAGTAAGTACAAAGTACCTACTAATTTATACATATACCTATTTACCTTGTGTACACGGTACCTTTATAAAACCTAAATAAATAAAATAAATAAATAATGCTGGACAATCCACACAACATCATCTAGCCCCAAGCTAAGCAGAGCTTGTGTTATGAGTACTAGAAGACTGACATACTTAATATTATACATTACATAGATAGATATTTTTTATTATACATATAATACCCATATAATACATATTATACATATGTTTGCCGAAGAACCGACAACCGTTGGAGCAAACGGATACTGGAGTGGAGACCGCGTTTAGGAAAGCGTAGTGTAGGACGCCCTCCGGCGAGATGGAGCGACGATCTGCGGAGTGTAGCTGGCAAACACTGGATGAGAGGAGCCGAAGACCGGGCTCAGTGGCGCGTCTTGGGAGAGACCTACGTCCAGAAGTGGACTAATATAGGTCGATGATGATGATGATATAATACCCAGAACACCCGGAATAAATATTTGCAGAACATACAAACATTTATTCCGAGGCGGGAATCGAACCCGCAACCTTCCGCGTCGCAGGCGGACCATCGCCCACCGCGCCACATCGCCGCATCGTATTTTACTAGTCAAGCCCTTAATTTCATATCCACATAGAGGTAATTATGTAAAATTATGTGCTCCATAATTGCACATTTCATAAGATTTATTATTTTATAAAAATTGGTAACATTTTTATAAAATAATAAATAAAAATTAACGACATTTCACACATCACACTCTAGTCACAAACAAAGAACAGCTTATATACTATGGGAACTAGATTTCTGATAGAATACTTATATATTTTTTTTGTAAATACGTAGGTACTTACATAGGATACATAGTAACATTCAGACACAGAACAAATATTTATGTTTATCACATTTGCTCTGGGTGGGAATCGAACACACGACCCACAGCATGGAAGTCAGAGCTAATACCATCTGAGCACTAAAGCCCTACGAAACAAAGAAAAGTATACAAAAAAAAACACCAACATTTTATTCCAAAAACTTTACTAAATTCTTTAGCGGTGCCAGTTCGACTCCCGACTCCCAAGCAACTCCATGCCTTCTCGGTCCTCCAAATCGAGCAGCACGATGTTCAGAAAATCTATTAGGTACCTATATATATATAAAGTAATATTGCAAGCAATAAAAACGAATAAAACTACAAAACAAAGACGACAAGATCACAAAATGTGCTTGCACACAGCGAGTTAAAATTTTTAGAAAATGATTGAAAAACAATGACCAATTCCACAAAAATTATATTTGGAAGTTCAGAAAAATATCTAATAAAATAGGTAATTCAATCAGAACATGAGTGACGAAATCGATTTTCATATCAAATGTTGACTTAAACCTACCTTAAACTAGGGGTCAGCTAGGTTTAACCAAAATGTAGGGTTAGACCACGGCGGTGGTTTATCGTTGGGCCTAAATCTCGGTTTTTTCATATTATGAATGATAGTTCATTCATAATATGAAAAAACCGAGATTTAGCTTAACACTGGAGTTAAGAGCCGAGTTTTGGTCCGGCGAGATTTAAGTGTGGTCTAACTTTAGTCCACGGTTTTGCTAGACTAGGTTTAAACTAGGTTTAAAATTTAGTTCCGGTTTCTTAATTAGGCCCAGAATGTTTAAAAATAAGATTTTTTTGTAAAACTGTGTTTAAAGATGTTTAAGTTGAAAATGTTTTAACAGCCTACCCATTATTACTACCCAATATTTTAAGCTTTAACCTTATTATTTATGATAGGTCATTCATGTGTGAAATGCCCAAGAATATAAAACAGATATTATATATTTACATTTTGTACCTTTCCCTTAAAGTAGGTACTAATAGGTCACTACATATCATACTAGATATCTAATTACATAATCTATTTACAGACCAAAAATCATTTATTAAATTGAGTATCATGTGATTTTATTTACCATTGATCATCATCATCATCAACCTATATCAGCCACTGCAGGACGTAGGTCTCTCCCAAGACGCGCCACCGAGCCCGGTCTTCGGCTCTTTTCATCTAGTTTTTGCCAGCTACCATTGATACCTCTCTTAGCATCACTGAAAACCAGCGCTGGTGTAGGGCCCAATGGTTCTACACCAACACAAGCTGAGTGATGACCACTTTCAGTATTTTAGCATTAAGTAATAGTATCTTTTTGTATGTTCTAGCATTAAGTAAAGTACTGAAAAGAAGTATTCTTATACCTGAAATATATCATTTTTTTTTGACGTGACAACGTCTTATAATTCGATAGAGCCGGCTGCACGCACGAAAAAACATGACTCATGCGGCGTTACCTCGCTCTGAGGCGTTCCATGAAGAGCAAGCGAAAGCGCGGAACGAGCGACAAAGAAACACAGTCGGCCTTTGCGTTCGTTGTCACGTTCAACTATCGTCAGTAAACCGGCTTACAAGCAACCATTTTTTAAATACAAACGCAGCATCACACTCGATAGGTAAGCAACGCACTTACCGTATTTCCCCCGACGGAGTCACACCAGCCCTGATTGACAACGGACAAATCCTTCCCTGTAGTATACACTACACGCTACTCACCTCTCTATTACCTGGGGGATCGAATTATATCTCGGCCGATCTAGGAAATATAAACATAAATAAACATTTATTTGGAAAATTAGCTATACTTACTTTTTAATATTTTACTTACATAACGACCGATGTGGCGCGGTGGGCGATGCGATGGTCCGCCTGCGACGCGGAAGGTTGCGGGTTCGATTCCCGCCTTGGGATAAATGTTTGTACGATCTGCAAATATTTATCCCGGGTGGTCTGGGTATTTTATATGTATAATAAAAAATATCTATCTATGTAATGTATTGTATTAAGTATGTCACTCTTCTGGTACCCATAACACAAGCTCTGCTTAGCTTGGGGCTAGATGATGTTGTGTGGATTGTCCAGCATTATTTATTTAGTTATAAATATCTAGATACTTTGAATCTTGAGGATCAAAGGATTTTAATTGTGTAGTTAATATTCTTATAAATTTTTACATAAGTTTTCTTGAATATTATGAAAATTTTAAATACGCATACAATTTTAATCATTCCTACTCGCAAGTGTTTCCAAACGTCGTTGGAAAGGCTTTGAAGCTCGTCAGCGAGTCTCAAACTTTTTAAACTTTTGCTCATTATTATTTTCAAAGTAAGGGCGTATACACAAAACTGCGAATTTGGGATGTAACATGTTTTGTTTGCACTGAGGGACGATCTCGACCCTCTGAGTACAATTAGTAGCTCACCATGCCTATTTGTATTCTTCTTCTTCTTCTTATCGTGTCGATGCTACAACTGTACTTTGTTGTAGCATCGTGTTAGCTTTGTATTGACTTCATTTTATCAGCAGTCCATGATCGCAGGGCAAATACGAAGTCACACATTACCCTATGTATAACTTACTGCCTGACAGACTGACTGCTTGATTGACTGACTGACTGACTGACTGAGAGACTGACTGACTGACTACCTGACTGACTGACTTACTGACTTAATAATGACTGACTTACTGACTGACTGACTGACTGACTGACTGACTGAAAAACGTACGTTTTTGTGTACGTTTTAGTTCGCTACTAAAATTCGCACGAAATATTACTGGTCTGCAGAAATATTCAGGTTTATTTTTGCACCTAAAATACTGTTAACGAGTAAAAGTTTTCATATTAAAATAGTTTGAAAGAAAATAAAAAATAAAACATTTCTTTTACAGATTCGGGAATTTGAGAAATACCTGTCAGAAAGTTTAGAGAACTTACTTATCTTGGAATTCGATAGCTATTTTAACATTTGATCGTACCAAGTTCTATAATCGTTTATTTACGTACAAATACGATTACGATAATACTTATATAAAGTTTAAAAATTTAATGTTTCTATGTTTTGGATATCAATAACTTCGCTAGTTAAATAGATTTGGAAGAAATTGAATGAAACAAATCAAAACCAGAATCAGCGCACAAATTTTTCAACAAAGCCATTTTGATTGACATATTTTTTTGGATTAACTTAACTGAAGATCTAAAGAACTTAGTTTTGTTTTGTATCCAACAATTACCTTTTTATATTGAAATATCAAGAAGTCTAGAATCCTAGCTTATAATTTAAACCATTATAGTAACCATTATTTTAATCTAAATAACCCATTGCTCATTACTCTCATTTCAAAGTTAATAATTAATTTGAAATAAATGGTTTATTTACAAACGGATATTGTAATAACACAACAATTACCGAAAGGCCTCCATGAATAAACTAGGTGATCTACACTCGAGAGCAATGAATCCGGGTCACTTAAAGAATGTTAAAAATCTCGGAAACTAAAAATGATAGGTTAATGCAATAAATTGTATTTAATAGACAATGTAATACTCCTTAAATGAAAGTAAAAAAAATATGAGTCACCATACATTTTGTTAACACAAAATTACATAAAGAAAAAAACTGCTGATCTCTCCTTAAAACAAAAATAGGAAACATGAAATTTTTGAACTTTATTACGATTTTCTTGAATTTTAATACTTCGTATTGCCTCCTCGTGCTTCCATTACTGCGTTTACGCGGTTTGGCATGCTGTACACCAAGTTCCTTATACGATTTTGGGGAATATTCTCCCATTCCTCTGTGAGAGCAATTTTGAGCTCACGAAGCGTGATTGGGGGAGGGTTTCGTTGTTTTACGCATCTGCCTAGCTCGTCCCAAGCATGCTCGATCGGGTTGATATCCGGGCTGCGCGCTGGCCACTCCATACGAGTAATGTTCATCTCTTGAAGGTAGTCATTCACAATCCTACCTGTATGAGGTCGGGCATTGTCATGCATAAATATAGCATCCTCACCTAAATTGACCATAAATGGACCAACGTGATCATTGAGGATTTCTTCCACATATCTTACGCTAGTTAAAGAGCCGTTTTCTATGATCACCAGCTCTGTGCGACTTTCAGAAGAAATTCCGGCCCACACAAGTACAGACCCACCACCGTAGGCTACTTTTTCTTCGATGCATGCTTGCTTGAATCTTTCCCCTGGTCTTCGATACACTCTGTGTCTTCCATCGTGCTTGTAGAGCATAAATTTTGATTCGTCGGAGAACATAACTTTTGACCAATCTTCAATACTCCAATTTACGTGGCTCTGGGCATATCTTAGTCTCGAAATACGATGCCCACGCTCCAGTTTAGGGCCGTTTGCAGGTCTAAGGGGTTTTAAGTTAGATTCAGCAAGCCGACGTCTTACTGTCCATGCACTTGGGTTACTTCCTCCGAGGCGTCGAAACTGATTGGTGAGTTCAGTTCCTGTGAGAAAGCGATTTCGAAGCATGGTGTTCACCAAGTATCGGTCTTCTCGTGCTGTGGTACACCTGGTTCTGCCCGTTCCTGGTCTGCGTAGGTTAGAACCAGTTTCTTCGTAACGTCGGAGAACTCTTTGTACTGTTGACAGCGACACACCGACAGTCCTGGCTGTATCGCGCTGACTCCGGCCGGTTTCCAGCATTGTAAGTATTCTGGTGCATTCTTCAGGCGTAAGCGACATAATTTCAGCTTGAATAATGAATATAGAGCACTATCAACATGGTTTATGTACCCACATAAATGACAGATTACAAACAAAAGCAAAACCAAATGCTGTAATTTCGTAGTTCCATCTTCGAAAGTGGCCCTTTTTCAAATTAGATTTTTTTATGATATAACTTTACAATAACTAAGAAGTTTTAATACCTTCATTTAAGGAGTATTACATTGTCTATTAAATACAATTTATTGCATTAACCTAGCATTTTTAGTTTCCGAGATTTTTAGGATTCTTTAAGTGACCCGGATTCATTGCTCTCGAGTGTATTTATCAGCACGCATTGAACCGCGGTATAAAGCATGATATCTACCATAGCGTTGCAACAACACAGCTGTAGCTCTACCATGAGTTTTTACAATCTATACTCGCTAGCGTCTGTAGTTAAAAAAATGTATGAAGATTTGTACAGCGCCTCTAGCGGATAGTTGGGTACTAAAATTCGTTATATGTACTAATATTTACGTAACTACTGTACCTAGTAAAGTCAAGCGATTTTACTGTGACAACTCATGGTAGAGGTAGGTACTGAAACCCGCAACTTTCTGACGCGTGGGCCAAACTATATGTCACAATTATGGTATGACGACCGATGTGGCGCGGCGGGCGAAGGTCCGCCTGCGACGCGGAGGTTGCGGGTTCGATTCCCGCCTTGGGATAAATGTTTGTACGATCTGCAAATATTTATTCCGGGTGTTCTGGGTATTTTATACGTATAATAAAAATATCTATGTATGTATTGTATTAAGTATGTCAGTCTTCTAGTAGTCTTCACGATAGTACCCATAACATAAGCTCTGCTTAGCTTGGGGCTAAATGATGTTGTGTGGATTACCCAGCTTTATTTAAGTATTTAATTTTAATTGCTATGGGTACATTACAGTTATTAGGCATACAAAAGTAGACAATGGGCGGTCTTGTCGCTAATAACGATCTCTACCATGTTTGAATTTTTATCAGTGCTTCAGTTGATTTCAGCCTTATAATGATTTCCAAACATGTGTGGTACGTTTATGCAGCCGAATGAATAGTGTATTGGACGAATGTGGTGTATACCAACGGATATTACACTTGCCGATAACGATACGATATCGACACGACCCCGACACGATAGTAGCTTGAACAGAAATATCGGTATCAATGCTGATACACTGTCTTTTTATAAACTTTAGTCCAATCTGTAAGATATTTTTATTATTTTTTACATATATCTTATCTCGTCGCACTGAAAGGTCTCTCCCAATCCTTCCATTCATCCCTGCTACTTTCTTCTACAAATTTCTCGGGAAAGTATCAAGGTAATATCGCCATTGCGTCTTTGGTCGACCTTAATTAATAGGTCGCTTTAATCTTTAGACAGCCACGGCTACGATTTTAGTCCAGGTTTTTTAAGGGGAAACAAAGAAACAAGGTGTTAAGCGGTAAGCTCAGCCGATATCGGATAGGTGTCGTATCGGTGGCTGTGTGTAAACAATCGATGTGGTGTATTCCAATCAAACATTTAAATTGATTACATTCCACATGCCGAAGCGCACGGCAGCTTAATGAATAAAAATGTTTTCGAGAAAACCCCAATCAGGGCATTTTATTTTTGGCTTTCCAACTGATATTTGTGAGGAGAATAATTTATTTTGCTGTGTTTCTGAATGCGTACGGTTAAAAAATGAAGTTACATAAGTGGGGAAAAAAGCTTTACTTAAATATATTCCAAAGCTGTAATAATACTTGTAACTCTTTTATTTATTAAATTTTATTTTAATCTTGTTAATTTTAAGTATTTCCATTTGATTTTCATGTTAGAGTTGTATTTTCGTAAGTTTGTTTGTGAATATAAAATTAAAGGAGAATGGGCAATTCTCTATGAAGCGTGGGCCACAATTAAAAAACTTGTCCCTCAGGGTTGCCACATAATACGTTTTAAAAGGCTTTTATACATACCTTTTACTATTTTAATGAAAAAAATCCGTCTCATAGAAATCGAGAAATTTTGATAAAACTTGTTTTATTTTAACATCGTATTACTCCGAATTCTGAAGACTCTGAATGGTTGTGGTGTCAAAAATCAATGCGGAAGTCACCGGGCCCCAAAAACAAACCGTTATCGGTGACTTATCCCGATGACATCACGATGCCCTTCTCCGGAAACTTTTAATTTTATTGGCAGATCCTCTGATAGCCCGTGATGTTTGACTTCGGATTGAGCTTCGACTCTATATGTAAGCATTCTTCAAACTCAGATATAATGAAGGTATTTTTTAACAATAGCATAAACCTCAGCCAGGCAGGCATGAAGTTCGCTAAATGGTCTAATTTTAGGTTAGGTTATAACTTTATTCACAAACAAACTTACGACTATTACAGTATGTACAAAATGTACATTGGCATATAAAATAAATAAGAAACAGTTGAGCTATCTACAGACCGTTGTAAACGATCAATAGACAGCTCAACTAATCCAAATTAGTACCAATCGGAAGGGTACCCAAAATACTGGATGCATGTTTGCGCTAAATAGCAGTCTAGATTAAATCCAAAGAAGAAATTCAACAATAAGCCTTAAAAAATGCTGCAAATCAATAAAGCATGCCAACATTGGTGAAAGAAGCCTCACCGGTAATCTCGCAATTTACGGATCGTGAAAACCGGATCCCATGATTACGAAGGTTTTTACTTTTTAATTAATGTTCTGGTGTTCGTAAGGGGTCGGATTGCTTAAGAATATCTACAAAAGTAAGTTTCTTAAATCTATCTATACTTTTGTTCTTAGTTTAGCTCTTGTTTTCGCTTTTTTTGTGTGTTAAAACATAACGCTTATATGCAACTTGAGAATTTGCACCCTATAGTTATAGGTCCAAACCAGTAAAATGTAGGTATGTACATATTTTTTTTCTATACAAATATTATGGAGAGGTAAAAGGACAATGCCCAGTGGGCTATGGGAATCTGTAACAACTTGCATCAATTTGAATTTACTCTCAAAGGTCTAATTTTTATTTACCTTTTCGCTACCAACAATATTTTTTTCAATGTTTAACCGCCTTTCAAAATATTTAAAAATGTATTTTATTTTATTTTTTTATCATTTTTGCCTGCTCAGCTAAAGCTTACTTGGCAAACAAGATTTTTATGCTCAATAAACTCACGAAAATAGGTGACAGCTGGGATCGGAACAAAATAGTTGACGTGCGTAGGGCTTAGTCCGAGCTTGCATTTTAAAACTCCCTACTCTCGAGCCGAGTATCGTCTCTCGGATGTTCTTGTATTTTTGTATGGATATCCGAAAGACGACTCTCGGCTCGAGAGTAGGGAGTTTTAAAATGCAAGCTCGGACTAAGCACTCGGAAGTAGGAAATTGATAATCAGGTTTTGTATAATTAATTTTAATTTTCTAAACCCGGTTAAAAAATACTGTTAAAAATTAACAAAGAACACATATAAATAAAATATTAATTTTGATGATAATTAGCTTGTGACGCAATCTGGTACAGGGTTTGGGAAATGTTCTTTGCAATATTAAAGGGGGTAATCTTTGGATATACGGAACCTTTTTGGAAAATTCTTTAACATATACAAAGCTACGTATTACGTATTTGTGAGAGTCGCAGGGTATATTAAGGCTTAGCTGACTTAGCATAGGCTGATAAGATATAAAAAGTTTATCCGAAGAAGCCCTAAAACAACGGTTATCTGGAAGATCGCTCTTAGCGACAAGTCCACTCATTGTACTTATACATTGAAGTTTTCTATCTGAAGGTTCTTAGAGTATAATATTTTCTATTTCCACGTATTTAATAAACTTTTTTTTTGTTTAACCTATGCTGTCCCACTGCTGGGCAAATGTCCAACTGCTGGGCCCTTCTCCTTCCATCTTTCTCTATCCCTGGCTAACTCTGCCCATTCCCGGTCGAAATAAATAATAAACGTTCATAAATAAACAAAATTTTAATCTAAAATTTCAAAATAGCGATTCACCTAAGCCATCTTCATAATATGACTTAGTTCAAGCCACTACAAACAAAACCGCAGGCAGACGCTAGCTCATCCGAAACAGACATCGCTTATCGGAGCCGCAAGCTATTTGAATATTTCATGGGTTTCGTTGTATGATAACAGGAGAGAACACAGTAATGAAACTAACATTTACCGAATAAATGTGTTGATCGAAAACGTAACATATTTGAGAAACACTGCGCGCTAATGTCTTAACGGTCGACAGTAAAGCTGATGTTGGCGCGCAATGTATCTTTAATACGTCACTATATCGATGAGTTTACGGTTGTCGAATTTATTCGTGCTCACCCAGCCATGCTCATGTTTTAACTCTGTTCATATTATTTATAAGTACTTTACCAAACACATAGTCGAGTAAATTTTTAGAATGGTTTATACTTTTATACCTACTTTGAGGCATAACAAAGTGGTAATGTACTCGCAAATAAGAAATATATCACAGTTATCCAAGTTTATTTTTTAATCTATAGTGTCCTACTGGGCAAAGGATACCCAAAACGTTCCACATATCCCGTTCTTTGGCGATATTGAACGATTTATTTCCTGGTCTCATCTTTTCATCTCTCACGTTTATAACGTAAAATTCTCTACTATTAGTATTAACTATGCTTATGGCAACACCCTCAGGAGCGATTGCTTCACGCACGGGTACCGAAATGCTTGAGCTATGTTTGGACAGACTACGACAGAGGACATACTGAACTTACGACAATTAGTTCTATGAATGCAGTCTTCGATAATTAGACAAATAATTTAGTAATTACATTTTAAAAGGACTCTATCTTCTATTTTTCAGGGAAATAAAACTGTAAACTCGAAAATTCTTTACCCATATTTCTTTTTACCCAAGTTTTTGGGATGAAAGAAGACGGCTATGGGCAATTGGGCATCATGGTTTGTTTTCTGATTACCCAAGATTGTGTTAAAGCGTGGCGTAGCATCTAAAATCGTAGCACATGCGGCGTAGATTCGTAGCACTTTCTACGAAACTTTTTCGAGGGAGATAGATGTTTATTTGTTTCTATGTTTCTAGTTTCCTGCTTCATATGATATCTACTTTAACCCTTTAATTCGCAGACGATAAAAAATCAAAAATTATTATTTTTAGGGGGGGTTAACCTATAATATTATCAGGCTTACATATATTTATAAAAAATTCTAACTAATATAGTGTTCGAGAAATCTAAACTACTTTAATATTTTATATTAAAAACTGTACATAACTTGCCAATACAATTTGTTTCACAAAGTCAACTCAATAACTGTAAGTAATCACAGTTTTATATAAACAAATAGTAACCTAAAATATTTTCCTTAACCCTAAAATGAATATCTCGCATGCGTTTGTAATAGACGCTGGTTGTAAAATGCACCAGTGCACATTACACATGTCCGGGGAAGTCGGACAAGTGGCGCCCTCGCACGCGGACATTCCCATGTAACTAGGGCTGAGACGTGTCCGAGAATAAAAATACATTTATTTTCGAACACGGATATAATTATTTTTTTTTAAATACACGAAAGTAAATATACATATTCCACAATCACACTGAAATCCAAATAAAGAAAATTTTAAAAACAAAATTTCGAAGTATAACGAACTAAAAAAATGATAAAGGTTATTATTAGTCAAAATAAGGATTTTAATTTGAAAAATTACTTAAAAGTTAACTGAACCTAAAGTAAAAATTTACTTACAGTTGTACAAAAATATTACTTATAATTTACTACAAGTTACGGTAATGATTTGGTGTACCTACTATATAACATGAAAAAAGTACGGATTTATATCTCATGGTCATAGTCTTTGTCATTTTTGTTTCCGCCAACATTTAGCGCTAGAATTCATAGTTAATTCAGTTTTATAATTTTTACATAATCTCCGGCTATTCGGGCAAACCCGGCAAGTGGCAACACTAACTCCACGGAACATTCCACACCCGTAAGCAATTACCGGACAATTGTCCTTTCGTAAACATTTAGGAAATCTTTTGTGTCTGTATAATACACGCGTTTTGCAATGGACGTGTTTGTTTTTTTTTTTAACGGTGCAGTTATTATTGGCAAAGGCAGTGCTTATTCAACCACGGTGTTCGTGTAACGCGTAAACTTTTTGTACAAAAACTTTAAAAGCTTGTAGTTTTTTGACCGTTACATTCAATATTTTGTATAAAGTACCTACCCAAAGTATGAACTACAACATGTATACTTACGAAAATACATTAAAAATAACCAAACCTTGGGGAAAAAAAAGGAAAAAAAATCAAATACTTTGGTAGTTTTTTTTTCAGATGTTTAACATTGTTTTTAACGGTTTAGTTTATTTCAGGTTGTTGAAATTTGATTTTAAGGTTAAAAATAAGCTTACAAACTACGTAATTATTCACTTCCATAGAATTCCAAATGTTTACTAATGCACTTAAGTACATCCAAACATCTAAACTTTCATATTTCCAATGCATTTAGGTACATATTTATCATTGATGTTGTCATATTATTTTTAGCATAATGACACAATATTAAGTACAAAACTTAGTCAGAATAATGTACTTAGGTAACACCTCTATAAAATGTAATCACAGTTTTGCAAAACAAACTAGTTCGACGTGAGTTTTCCAATACAATTATAACATACAACTTCTCAGAAACTTATACAACTTTTACCTGCGAAGTTTAAGCACGGTACCCACCGAAAACTATCAAAAATATTCGAAATCTAAAAACGTACATCAAGACCAAAAATTTGTGATTGTATATATTTTTTATTATACATATAAAATGCAGTATTTTATCAAATCGGTTTCTATTGAAATTCCTGTCGTGCCTTCTGCCGAGACTCTTCTTCTTTCGATTCCCGCCCAAACGTACGCACGACCCACAGCATAGAAGGCAGAGCTACTACCAACTGAACTGTGACGGCTGTCAATGTTTTCATACATTATTTGATAAAGTTTGAATAAAAAGTGATGTGAACAGAGGTCGTAGAAAAAAGGATTTTCAGACCTTAGAATGTCCTCCACAACACAATCAGATTTCGTGGATGCTGGACCTAAAGCTCCGAAACATTCTTAATTAATTCTTATAACAAATAACACAAGTTTGTACGTTGACACAAAACATTACAGCCAATAACGCGTAAATACTTGGATCTTATAAAAACGGTGACCGTCATAGAGTCACGTTTTTTAAATAAGTAAATACTTATGTATTTTGTTAATCCTTCGAACAACAATATTTTTCGCGTACCGAAAGGCTTAATGTTCATCATTCTAAGAAAGGTATTAACTCCAAAAACCCAAATGTTTTATCTACTTTGGTACCTAAAAACAATAAAACTAAATAAGATTTTATTTCTAATCGTTGATCTATTTTATTTGAACAGCTGAAGTTTCCAAGCACAAGCTTTGCCTATTTTGGGACTAGAGTGTGATATTTCCGTGTTTTTTGAAGTGAAAACTTCTTTAGCGGCGCTGGGTGGGTAAAAACTTTCAAACTCGCGTCAGGGTCACGTGACGTCGAAAAAGCGTAAGATCTTATTTAATTTTTATACATTGCTCGTAAAACAAGAGACGACAAAAGAACACACTTGCGGTCACGCGACGTATGACTCAAACAATTAAATAGTGTTGTGGCGACATGACGTGACGATGACGTGGCGACATGACGTGACGTGACGATGACGACGAAGCCAACGAAGACACAGACACATTCGCGCTTGCGCGAATGTGTCTGTGTCTTCGTTGGCTTCGTCGTTGTGTCACATTCGCGCTTGCGCGAATGTGACACAACGACATGACACAATCACAATGACACAGATACATTCGCGCTTGCGCGAATGTGTCTGTGTCAGTGTGTCTTCGTTGTCTTCGTCGTTGTGTCACATTCGCGCTTGCGCGAATGTGACACAATGACATGACACAATCACGACTGTGGTTATATTTTTGAAGTGAAAACTTAAAAGTGAAAACACAACGTTAATATTGAAGTTTTCACTTCTGCCGGCACTCCCGGAGTGCTAGCTTTTTTTTATCAAGTATTATTGATTACCGTCATAAAACGGTAACTTGTTATTATAAAATGAAGTATAGGTACCTACTGTCATTTGTTTTGTGAAGGAACATAAACACCAATCAAGGGTAAGTATTTGTTGTTCGCATATTGACCGTCTTGTGGCCGCAGATGTAAGGAAAATCAAACAATACTGAACAGTCAAATTCAATTTCAATATCTTACGGCCGGTTTCTGGAAACCCAAATCACGATTGAGTTTGACACATAGTAATTATTGGATTTTTTCGTTGATCATCGTTCGAGAAACCGGCAAAAGTGTGACAATACTACTTCGATGGACTGATATTCACTAGTTCATGAGTAACTGATGTGGCGCGACAGGCAAATGTCCGCCGCGACGCGGAGGTAGCGAGTTCGATTCCGGCTTGGGATAAATGTTTGTACGATCTGCAAATATTTATTCCGGGTGTTCTAATAAATATCTATCTATGTAATCTATCTATGTATTGTATTTAGTATGTCAGTCTTCTAGTAGGTACCTACCCATAACACAAGCTCTGCTTAGCTTGGGGCTAGATGATGTTGTGGATTGTCCAGCTCTATTTATTATTTTGTATTTATTAAATTTAGATTTATTTTTTTAGACTATTATAGTGGCCACAGACGATCCTTCCTATCGGCCAGCATTAGTATTACTTAATAGTGAAACTTTAATGATTAATCATAGGTCAAATGCGTCAGTTGCATCGCATCCAATCCCTAAGTCCCGGTTCGTTAGACCATTTGCTAAGTGATATGCAATCGAACACACGAAATCTCATCTCACTTCGAGTCAAGTCCTGACCGAAGGATGGATTGGCACATCTGTGTCGACCAGGGCTGGACCATGCCCCCTGTTCCATGAGGGCATTATATAAAAGATCTGGGGGAAAAATATCGTGACCAATATTCTTGACAGGCGTCACAGCTTAGTTGGTAGTAGCTCAGCCTTCTATTGTGTGGGTCGTGGGTTCGATTTCCACCAGAGAACATGTTTGTGTGATGGCAAAAATATTTGTTGTGCCTGGGTGGTAATATGTATTCTATGTACATATGTATTTACAAAAAAACATTATATTATCTATCTGTAATCTAGTTCCCGAATATTGATTATTTATTATTATTTTTCTTCTTGCACAGTGTTTAATACCAAATAATCTTAGTAAAAGTGATACGTTAATACATCAAGTTGTGTTAAAATTATATTTTTTATCCGTTAGTTCAATCTCTTTTCAATCCCCGGTTTTAGTTCGTTTATATCGGTTTGCTTTACATTTTTAATTATATTTGTCACCATAAAACATCAACATTTTCATTCCATCAAACCTACATTGTAACTGTCTGCAACGTATTACGGTTTCAACTCAACTCACCAGTACAAATATATAACAAAAAAGCGAATAGCAAAGAGTATACCTACCCTCACCTGATGGACCGCAGATATTGCGACCGCGAGAGACAATGTATGGAAAAGACCCAATAAGCTATTTGACCCAGTCTGCGTCGGCCCTCGAGCAACGCCACTGCCTCCAACCAATTTAGTTTCAATTTGAAGCTCCCTCACATGTCTCTTCCAATTTATATGTAGATTTATACATATTTTTTGCGGCTCTATAGTAAAGCGGTCGGCATTATGCCCATTCTGGCAAAATTCCAGTTGTATCAGTTTTTGAATGTAATAATTTGGCATGACGTGTTGTTTTTGACTAGTTTTTAGTAAGATATAGGTAATAAAATTAATGGCTATTATAAAATCATGTACCTACATAGGTACTTACTATCTTTACAGTAGTGTTTGATGATATATTTGAAAAGTGTATTTTGTTATGTATATGCGCGTCTACGTGTTACCTACTTATGCAATGAGAGAAAATGAGGAAATTAAAAAAAAATGTCATCTACTACTAATAAACAAGATCTCTTTTAAGCTAAACTTGAAATGTATTATTGAAGTGAAAACTTCTTTAGCGGCGCTGGGTGGGTAAAAACTTTCAAACTCGCGTCAGGGTCACGTGACGTCGAAAAAGCGTAAGATCTTATTTAATTTTCATACATTGCTCGTAAAACAAGAGACGACAAAAGAACACACTTGCGGTCACGCGACGTATGACTCAAACAATTAAATAGTGTTGTGGCGCAGACACATTCGCGCTTGCGCGAATGTGTCTGTGTCTTCGTTGTCTTCGTCGTTGTGTCACATTCGCGCTTGCGCGAATGTGACACAATGACATGACACAATCACAATCACAATTGTCATTATGACGACTGTGGTTATATTTTTGAAGTGAAAACACAACGTTAATATTGAAGTTTTCACTTCTGCCGGCACTCCCGGAGTGCTACCATTTTTTATTAAATACTATTATTATTATTACTCATTTTTACTGTTATTAAGTTTGTTTAGAAGTAGTTATTATATTTTGTTATATTTTTTACTTATTGCAATGAGAAGAACAAAAGGCGCCCAAAATATTAATAAATATACCTAATATAATTGATATTGTAGTGTATATACGAGTAGTATACATGCCGTAGTTATAGCTATAAGTAAATAAAGTGAAATGAAAGCAGTCGCTCGCTCCCTAGACAATTGGTCGGCCCTTCAATGGACATCACGTACAGGGAAGTGAATGCTCGGAAATATTGCGGAAATGTAGCAAGTGGAGTAAGAAACAATATTTAGCTTCTGTTATCAAATAATTACTTCGCTATCCAAATATATAGGTCAATTTATTTGCGACATATATTACGGTAAAATATTGATCAGCTTATGATTTCAGAAAAAAAAAATCTAACTTTGTTTATTGTAATATAATGATTATAATTTATAAGCTTTTATTAATAAATGCTTTTCACTACTAACTTACTAAGATTTAATGGTAGTATTTCTTTCAGCATCAGTTACCTTTGGCCTTTGCTTTGCAAGTTTGGTCGTGATAACTTTATATAAAATCACCAAGATACGCTGATCTCTCCTGCCTCTTCAAAATTAAGCAAGATAACGCTGATTCAAATCCAGTACAGCTCAGCATAACCTGGCCATCTCGATAAAGAAAGCTGATTTAGCGATATTAACAATTTCACCATTCAAGCGTCAAGTTTCGATTATTTTTTAATAGATAAGTAAGTGCTTTTATTATCTCGATAAAAGGTTAACCTTTATATAATACCTGAGCGATATCATGCTGAAAATTATTTAAAGCGTGACTTTTAAAAGTAAAAGTTTAAACGTTAACGTTTTAAACAAACAATTTTACAAAAAAATACAAAGTAAAGCTAAAAGACAAGTGCTATACTTATACCAGTCACAAACTAAACCTGTCATAGGCAGGAATACAACCAGCAAAGTCGGTAAGCGAACGAAAACGAGACAAAAAAGCAGTTGAAATATTGCCGTCCTATTATAAAGTGCCCAGCGGCGGCAGCAAAAGAAAAATAGTCCAGTGATTTCACCAATGCAATGGCATAAATAAAATACATAGCTACCAATTACGTAAAATGGATCCCGCCTATTTACACAACGGATTTATTTTACGCGTTTAATCAGAGGCTTTATCTTGATTTTGCCATCTATTTTGTGTATTGTAATAATTCTACCTGTCAGCTTGTCTGCATGGTGAAAATTCTGAAAACACTATCTGTGGTGATAAAGTGATACGATTGCGCGTGGTCAGCCTGAAAAATAGCACCTCTATATTATAGTAACCACTGCTGTGGACGAACAAGGAGTATGAATGTGTGCAGAGGAAGGAGAAGTTACGCTCGTATGCTAAAACCACAGAATATACGGGCAATTTTTTTTTTACAATGAAAGTCCTTTGGGTCCTTTGGCCACAGACTCTTCTGGTTGAAAGTGATGTTGTGGCCGACGATGGAGCAGGACGATCTATGAGACACCTTTCACTCGTGCCTGAAGCCTGAAGAAACCAAGATTTTAATGATCGGAATGATCTAAATTGTTTGACAGATTTCCATTGACATGTATCAAAATATAGTTTTATAACGAGAATGAGATTTGGGGCACAGCACAGCAAAAAAAAATGGTTGTCTGTAAAGTCGGTTTACTGACGATAGTTGAACGTGACAACGTCAACGAACGGTATTGTAAGCGGTTCTGCAAAATAAATCGTCGTTCGAAACATCTTGGAACGCCTCAGAACGCCGGAACGCCGGAACGCTTCATGAGTCATGTTTTTGATGTGACAACGTCTTATAATTCGATAGAGCCGGCTGCACGCACGAAAAAACATGACTCATGAAGCGTTCCGGCGTTCCGGCGTTCCGGCGTTCTGAGGCGTTCCAAGATAAGATAAGATAAGATACGATTGACGTTGTCACGTTCAACTATCGTCAGTAAACCGACTTTACAGACAACCATTTTTTTTCGTGCGTGCAGCCGGCTCTATCGAATTATAAGACGTTGTCACGTCAAAAAATATTTTAGTCGTGGCCCACGCTTCATAGAGGATTGCCCATTTTCTTTTGTGCCGTTTCGACATTATAAAAATAAATTAAAATAGCCATTATTTATTTAAAATTCTAAGTGCTTGGTAGTAAATAAATAGATAAGTATATAAGATTCTGACGGTCTATCTTATCAAAGGTTAGCGCAGACTTGATGTCTTGATTACCTAGGTACCGCAATGGTGACGTAATTTCAACGCTAACTATTTATAAGATCGAATGTTCAGATTCGTTTGTAAATGTTGATTTTGCGATCAGTTGTAAAAATACCAGTTCTTTATCAAGTTGTAAAAATATTTTAGATTTTTCACAGTATCTTCGAGATACCGTAATGAGAGGCCGGTAATAACGAGTAGGTATTATTGAGGCCATTTTTCAAGAAAAGTTGTCTATATCACTGGTTTCATTTATCTTTGTTGAAAAGAAGACTGAAATAAATTAACGAGTATAGCTTTTTTATTTTATAGTCAGTCTTGCGTTGATTATCTTTAGTATTTCAGTTAGGTATTTTGTTTAGATTTTTCTTTTTCCTATTTGTTGAGGTTATAATTTAATTTAGTAATCTTTTGACAGTGACTTTAAAACAAAAATTGACATTGCTATAACCACACACAGAATATGACATATCGCGCACAGAGTGCTTAGTCCGAGGTTGCCTTTTAAAACTCCCTACTCTCGAGCCGAGAGTCTTCTCTCGGATAATCCTCTTATTTTTGTATGGATATCCGAGAGACGACTCTCGGCTCGAGAGTCTTGAAGGGAGTTTTGAAATGCAACCTCGGACTAAGCACTCTGGAAGACTCATGCTGAAGAGTCCAGACGAGGTTTTTTTTCTGGACCATTTTACTTGAATATGAATAAATATCGGTTTAGATGATACAAGGAAAATTGTTAAAATTTTTATCGAAACAAGCAAGAAACGTTCTACGTGTATGATTTCCTTAGGGATGCGCGTCACCTCGAAAATGTTGCTGGTTCTGATTAGGAGGTAGTGTAGTCGTGCTTTTTCGGTATCCGGTATCGCAATCAATAAACGCACACGACAAGGAAACTTTTTTAATATACACGGACATTTCACACACCTCTAGTCTCAAACTAAGCAAAGCTTGAACCTACTATGAGAACTACACTGCTGATTGAATACCTATATATACTTAAAATACATAGAAACACCCAGACACAATAAATATTTATGTTCATCACACAAACACTTAGGTAGGGTAGGTAGGTACTACCTACTCTGGGTGGGAATCGAACCCATGACCTACATGGAAATTGCAATAAATGAATCTATCTATTGTTTGGTAAGTTACAGGATGCGTGTCGCGTCATCGTCCTTATTAGAACCATGCACATTGAAAAGTTTTCAGCTTGAACAGGCTTTGACAGCTCTGCGATCTCCTTTCGCAACTTCCATTTGCCCATAAAATACGTACCTATCCGGCAATATTAATGCTTAAGATTGCGTTACACAAAAGTGTTTAGTTATTAATGAATCAAAAAACATGAAACTAAATTTGAAACATCAAATCGTAGGTAAAAAATATCTCAATAAGTACCTACTATTGCTAAGAATGAAAATGATCTTGGTGATACGTTTGTATGGGAACACTTCGCCGGCCTCAGTTTTCCAAGTTCGGCGTTCGCGTATCATACACTTCTTCTTCTTCTTATCGTGTCGATGCTACAACTGTATTTTGTTGTAACATCGTGTTGGAAAGATAAGCCAGACTAGACACTGCTTTGCCTTGCCTAGCTGTTACCGGTGTGCGCCACGGGGAGGCTATCATATCATAACACTGTGTTTTACATACAAGACGTAAACCTAGTTATCATATTTCCGCTCCGTTTGCTAGACTCTGGGCATGATTAAGCTACTATTATTGTGTCTTGATGGCATATTTCATGTCTTTATAGCACGCGGATTTGGACGGCTGCCAGCAAAGTAGTGATGTATTTTGGTTACTTCCGGTCTATTAGTCATAATTCAATGATAGCTCCCGATGAATGGCCCAGTTTACGCTAATCAGTCTTGTTTGAATCCATTTACACTCCCTTATGTAAAAAAACTATTATGGTCGATTTACACTTCTATTCGCAGAGACTACAACTCAGTATAGGACCAGTAGCTAGCTATAAAGACTAAAAAAGTTTTAAAAGACTTTGACTAAACTAAAAATCATCATTGCAGTGAATGAAAGCCTTTTTGTTTATTAATAGGTAGTACCAGTGGTGAGAAAAATTTGGTAGGTATGTATACCTAGGTATGTACCTACCTACCTGCCTAGTATTAAAAGGTTGTTATGTATATTGTAAATTGGTAGCTAAGTTTGAAATAAAATAGCAAGTATAGTTTAGCTGGCTATAGTATAGTTTCTGTACCGATATGTACGGAAACTATGAATACTAAGTATATCTTGCTAATCGAACATATGTATAAATAGCTAAATAAGTATACTTACCTACTTTTGTAGAAATCAAATATAATAAACAATACAAGCTATATAGGTACTTAACTACTCAACAAACTTGAAACAATGAACTTTACATAACTTTATGTTCTTGTAAACAGCTTAAAATTATAATTTAATTTGTGCCCGAACCGAAAATGATTGTTTCTCCTTAGTCGTCATTTGGGATTAAACTTGGTCTTGTTTCTTGAATACTTGCAAATTATTCCGTAAAGTTTTACCTCCTATAATGTTTTAATAAGTAGACAAGTACCTACCTAGTCTGTAATGTTCTACCTACGCAAAGCTTATTTATGCCTAGGTAACAAGTTTCAACATAATTTGGATGTTTCTAAGAACATGGTTTATTTTGTTTCCATGTGAAATTTGTTTGGAGCTGAATAGTTTCGTCATCATAAAAAGTATGTTTGTAATTTTTTTTTATAAAAAAAGGTTTCTTTTCAGCTTGTTTGTTGAACATGATTTGATAGTCTATGGATAGGTAGGTACCTATATGGAACGGGAGTAGTGTAGAGTTTAGGAGTAAATTTAGGAGTAAGCACTGACATGCCTCGAATTTGAAGTCAGTTACTGACCCTGTATAAACCAGCCTTTATGTAGCTGCTGTCTTGTCTTTGATTGTCGCAATTCTTATAATTTCAGTATTCGATTAAAGATAAATCACTCTAAAAATGCTCGCGCCTTCACCACGTTTACACTTAAATGCAAAAAAAGTGAACCTACAAAATAATATCTAATACAAATAAATTGGCTTTTGGTCAATAAAATAAATAATCCTGGACAATCCACACAACATCATCTAGCCCCAAGTGAGGCAGAGCTTGTGTTAGGGGTACTAGAAGACTGACGATAGATTTATTAGTTGTTCAATAGCCGTCTTGACATTTTATAAAGATTGACTGGTTCTGTCAGCTAACTGACTAACTAATATGTACTTAGAAAAACCAAATCATGAAATTCTTCTTGGTCATTTGAAACGTTGAATTTCTAAGAAGAATCTTACAAAATAGTGGGTGAAAAGATATTATTTACGAGCAGCAGTAAATCAAAGTGCACTGTAATGTATCGGCCAGTATTCGCGGGATCGTGTAACTTGCAGGACAGAAACTGGAATCGCAGAGAATTTACGACCCGCTATTTTTACAACTTGATAAAGAACTGGTATTTTTACAACTGATCGCAAAATCAACTTTTACAAACGAATCTGAACATTCGATCTTATAAATAGTTAGCGTTGAAATTACGTCACCATTGCGGTACCTAGGTAATCAAGACATCAAGTCTGCGCTAACCTTTGATAAGATAGACCGTCAGAATCTTATATACTTATCTATTTATTTACTACCAAGCACTTAGAATTTTAAATAAATAATGGCTATTTTAATTTATTTTTATAATGTCGAAACGGCACAAAAGAAAATGGGCAATCCTCTATGAAGCGTGGGCCACGACTAAAATATTTTTTGACGTGACAACGTCTTATAATTCGATAGAGCCGGCTGCACGCACGAAAAAAAATGGTTGTCTGTAAAGTCGGTTTACTGACGATAGTTGAACGTGACAACGTCAATCGTATCTTATCTTATCTTATCTTGGAACGCCTCAGAACGCCGGAACGCCGGAACGCCGGAACGCTTCATGAGTCATGTTTTTGATGTGACAACGTCTTATAATTCGATAGAGCCGGCTGCACGCACGAAAAAACATGACTCATGAAGCGTTCCGGCGTTCCGGCGTTCCGGCGTTCTGAGGCGTTCCAAGATAAGATAAGATAAGATACGATTGACGTTGTCACGTTCAACTATCGTCAGTAAACCGACTTTACAGACAACCATTTTTTTTCGTGCGTGCAGCCGGCTCTATCGAATTATAAGACGTTGTCACGTCAAAAAATATTTTAGTCGTGGCCCACGCTTCATAGAGGATTGCCCATTTTCTTTTGTGCCGTTTCGACATTATAAAAATAAATTAAAATAGCCATTATTTATTTAAAATTCTAAGTGCTTGGTAGTAAATAAATAGATAAGTATATAAGATTCTGACGGTCTATCTTATCAAAGGTTAGCGCAGACTTGATGTCTTGATTACCTAGGTACCGCAATGGTGACGTAATTTCAACGCTAACTATTTATAAGATCGAATGTTCAGATTCGTTTGTAAATGTTGATTTTGCGATCAGTTGTAAAAATACCAGTTCTTTATCAAGTTGTAAAAATAGCGGGTCGTAAATTCTCTGCGATTCCAGTTTCTGTCCTGCAAGTTACACGATCCCGCGAATACTGGCCGATACATTACAGTGCACTTTGATTTACTGCTGCTCGTAAATAATATCTTTTCACCCACTATTTTGTAAGATTCTTCTTAGAAATTCAACGTTTCAAATGACCAAGAAGAATTTCATGATTTGGTTTTTCTAAGTACATATTAGTTAGTCAGTTAGCTGACAGAACCAGTCAATCTTTATAAAATGTCAAGACGGCTATTGAACAACTAATAAATCTATCGTCAGTCTTCTAGTACCCCTAACACAAGCTCTGCCTCACTTGGGGCTAGATGATGTTGTGTGGATTGTCCAGGATTATTTATTTTATTGACCAAAAGCCAATTTATTTGTATTAGATATTATTTTGTAGGTTCACTTTTTTTGCATTTAAGTGTAAACGTGGTGAAGGCGCGAGCATTTTTAGAGTGATTTATCTTTAATCGAATACTGAAATTATAAGAATTGCGACAATCAAAGACAAGACAGCAGCTACATAAAGGCTGGTTTATACAGGGTCAGTAACTGACTTCAAATTCGAGGCATGTCAGTGCTTACTCCTAAATTTACTCCTAAACTCTACACTACTCCCGTTCCATATAGGTACCTACCTATCCATAGACTATCAAATCATGTTCAACAAACAAGCTGAAAAGAAACCTTTTTTTATAAAAAAAAATTACAAACATACTTTTTATGATGACGAAACTATTCAGCTCCAAACAAATTTCACATGGAAACAAAATAAACCATGTTCTTAGAAACATCCAAATTATGTTGAAACTTGTTACCTAGGCATAAATAAGCTTTGCGTAGGTAGAACATTACAGACTAGGTAGGTACTTGTCTACTTATTAAAACATTATAGGAGGTAAAACTTTACGGAATAATTTGCAAGTATTCAAGAAACAAGACCAAGTTTAATCCCAAATGACGACTAAGGAGAAACAATCATTTTCGGTTCGGGCACAAATTAAATTATAATTTTAAGCTGTTTACAAGAACATAAAGTTATGTAAAGTTCATTGTTTCAAGTTTGTTGAGTAGTTAAGTACCTATATAGCTTGTATTGTTTATTATATTTGATTTCTACAAAAGTAGGTAAGTATACTTATTTAGCTATTTATACATATGTTCGATTAGCAAGATATACTTAGTATTCATAGTTTCCGTACATATCGGTACAGAAACTATACTATAGCCAGCTAAACTATACTTGCTATTTTATTTCAAACTTAGCTACCAATTTACAATATACATAACAACCTTTTAATACTAGGCAGGTAGGTAGGTACATACCTAGGTATACATACCTACCAAATTTTTCTCACCACTGGTACTACCTATTAATAAACAAAAAGGCTTTCATTCACTGCAATGATGATTTTTAGTTTAGTCAAAGTCTTTTAAAACTTTTTTAGTCTTTATAGCTAGCTACTGGTCCTATACTGAGTTGTAGTCTCTGCGAATAGAAGTGTAAATCGACCATAATAGTTTTTTTACATAAGGGAGTGTAAATGGATTCAAACAAGACTGATTAGCGTAAACTGGGCCATTCATCGGGAGCTATCATTGAATTATGACTAATAGACCGGAAGTAACCAAAATACATCACTACTTTGCTGGCAGCCGTCCAAATCCGCGTGCTATAAAGACATGAAATATGCCATCAAGACACAATAATAGTAGCTTAATCATGCCCAGAGTCTAGCAAACGGAGCGGAAATATGATAACTAGGTTTACGTCTTGTATGTAAAACACAGTGTTATGATATGATAGCCTCCCCGTGGCGCACACCGGTAACAGCTAGGCAAGGCAAAGCAGTGTCTAGTCTGGCTTATCTTTCCAACACGATGTTACAACAAAATACAGTTGTAGCATCGACACGATAAGAAGAAGAAGAAGTGTATGATACGCGAACGCCGAACTTGGAAAACTGAGGCCGGCGAAGTGTTCCCATACAAACGTATCACCAAGATCATTTTCATTCTTAGCAATAGTAGGTACTTATTGAGATATTTTTTACCTACGATTTGATGTTTCAAATTTAGTTTCATGTTTTTTGATTCATTATTAACTAAACACTTTTGTGTAACGCAATCTTAAGCATTAATATTGCCGGATAGGTACGTATTTTATGGGCAAATGGAAGTTGCGAAAGGAGATCGCAGAGCTGTCAAAGCCTGTTCAAGCTGAAAACTTTTCAATGTGCATGGTTCTAATAAGGACGATGACGCGACACGCATCCTGTAACTTACCAAACAATAGATAGATTCATTTATTGCAATTTCCATGTAGGTCATGGGTTCGATTCCCACCCAGAGTAGGTAGTACCTACCTACCCTACCTAAGTGTTTGTGTGATGAACATAAATATTTATTGTGTCTGGGTGTTTCTATGTATTTTAAGTATATATAGGTATTCAATCAGCAGTGTAGTTCTCATAGTAGGTTCAAGCTTTGCTTAGTTTGAGACTAGAGGTGTGTGAAATGTCCGTGTATATTAAAAAAGTTTCCTTGTCGTGTGCGTTTATTGATTGCGATACCGGATACCGAAAAAGCACGACTACACTACCTCCTAATCAGAACCAGCAACATTTTCGAGGTGACGCGCATCCCTAAGGAAATCATACACGTAGAACGTTTCTTGCTTGTTTCGATAAAAATTTTAACAATTTTCCTTGCCTCCTCATAGTCCAGTCAAAATAGACTAAAATTATGACTCCAGTTTGCATTAATTCCCAACAAGCTGGATTTTTGTGCAGGCCTTGAATACGTCATTACAAATGATATGTCAAAAGTCCCCATAGATCCCGCTTGTGCGTTGTTTTTTATTCAAGGTCAAAGGTCATAAATTTGCGTTTTTTGGATATATCTCTGAAACAACGAGAGCTATCGAAAAGTGGCTCAGGCAAAGTTTGTACATCGTAAAATTGTCTACAAAAAATACCTCAACACTTTTCTTTTACAAAGCATCGCTTTCGAGATTCGAGACCGCAGGAAAATCGTCGAAGATGCTGCGTTTTTTTCATTTCAGTCGTTTTATCTGCTTCATCGCCACAGAACAAACAGTATTTCTTGAAATTTACTGAAAGGGGTGACGGGTTCGATGGGTTAGTCCTCCTCCTAGGTAATGAATCGTCTTTTTGTTTCAAGAAATACTGTTCGTTCTATGGCAATGAAGCAGATAAAGCGGCTGAAATGAAAAAAACGCAACATCTTCGACGATGTTTCTGCGGTCTAAAGTCACTATATCTCGAAAGCGATGCTTTGTAGAAGAAAAGTGTTGAGATATTTTTGTAGACAATTTTACGATTTACAAACTTTGTCTGAATAATTTTTCGATAGCTCTCGTTGTTTCAGAGATATACCCAAAAAACGCAAATTTATGACTTTTAACCTGGAATAAAAAACAACGCACAAGCGGGATCGATGGGGACTTTTGACATATCATTTGTAATGACGTATTCAAGGTCTGTACAAAAATCCACCTTGTTGGGAATTAATGCAAGCTGGAATGTCTATTTTGACTGGACTATCATCTAAACCGATATTTATTCATATTCAAGTAAAATGGTCCAGAAAAAAAACCTCGTCTGGACTCTTCAGCATGAGTCTTCCAGAGTGCTTAGTCCGAGGTTGCATTTCAAAACTCCCTTCAAGACTCTCGAGCCGAGAGTCGTCTCTCGGATATCCATACAAAAATAAGAGGATTATCCGAGAGAAGACTCTCGGCTCGAGAGTAGGGAGTTTTAAAAGGCAACCTCGGACTAAGCACTCTGTGCGCGATATGTCATATTCTGTGTGTGGTTATAGCAATGTCAATTTTTGTTTTAAAGTCACTGTCAAAAGATTACTAAATTAAATTATAACCTCAACAAATAGGAAAAAGAAAAATCTAAACAAAATACCTAACTGAAATACTAAAGATAATCAACGCAAGACTGACTATAAAATAAAAAAGCTATACTCGTTAATTTATTTCAGTCTTCTTTTCAACAAAGATAAATGAAACCAGTGATATAGACAACTTTTCTTGAAAAATGGCCTCAATAATACCTACTCGTTATTACCGGCCTCTCATTACGGTATCTCGAAGATACTGTGAAAAATCTATTTACCAACGTGAAGAAGAAGGGACTCCACCAAGATCAGTTCACGGCAAACTGTATCCTGATTGGAGGAAGCCCTGGATTCAAAGAGACGGTGAATGGAAAAGTAAATTATCAGTTTTCGTTGAAAAAAACCCTAGCGCTGATATGATGAATGCTTTGTCGCAAATACCCGATCTAACTTTTGATAAAGTTAAACTTTGGTGGAAGTCAATGAAAGAACTTCAAGAGATACACAATCAGAAGTTTCTTTCAGAACGAGTCACTACTCTGGGCTCAAATTTAGCAGCAATGCATTTCTTTACATTCAGACAAGCAGCTGTTAGGTAAGGTTTACTTTGAGAGTTTTACTGAAATCCTTTGCAAGTCTAGTTGATTAGCCACTTACAATTGTTTACACCTATAAGTTATTATCTCACAAGCTGTATTTCTTTTCAGGCTAAAGGATTCCAAAGATTGGATATCAGGTGATGCATCCACAATCACTCTACCTGATCGCTATGAAGAAGGCTACTATGTTGAAGCTGTAGACTGCACAAATTTCCACCACAATGGGATCAGATACGAGGGAATACAAAACTTATCCGAACTTAACTTTCTAAAATGGTTGTGTTTGAAGGATTCTAAATATATTGATGTGTGGTGTCTAGATAGAATAGCTGGACAGAATGGTAAATCTCTAGAGTACTTAGACATAAGCGGCTGCAACTTGTGTGTGGGTGGAGTATTTGCTTTAGCAAGAATGCCACTATTAAAATTCCTTGTTATCAATGACCCAAAGAATAATATTGAGTTACAAACAGCATTATCTTTGCTTGAACAAGGGAATCCTAATTTATTAATTAAAACTGTGTAAGTGTAAAGTTGTAGAATATATTTATTAAAATTGTTGGTCAATAAAATTGTTGATAGAATTTCAGGTTACTTGATTTCATTGCCTTTTTTCTGTAATAATAAAAAGACTAATCGAGGAATGAAATAAAAAATAATTAATTTTCAAGGTTTTATTGTTTAACATAAGTTCATACTAGTTATGATCCAATTTGTTTGAACAGACTCTCCACAAAATGTTTCTGATATTTTTATCTGCACAAAGAAAGTCGCCACAGTTTGTCTTTTATGTGGTTTAATTTATAAAACTGTAACAAATGTTATTTCTATAGCAGAAACTTCCTTTTTGATTCAATCTAACATCAAATTGAACACTTAAATCTAAATAAATCATCTAAACAAGTTATTTACATTTTAAAACATTGACTTAAGTAAATAAATATACTAAAATGTCTAATGTAGAAGAAATAAATAACGAATATGAAATGCTTTATTTAAAATGTTAATTTGAAATAATGCTACAAACCCTTAATTTAACAATTTTATGTATGCTAACAAACTTCAGTCTAACTATAAAAACTGCACACTCCTATTGATTTTTGACTAACAAATCTTGAGTCATAAGAAAATCAGTTTCTTGCATTCCATTTTGTAGAACTTTTAATTAAAAATACACCAAGTTTTGAAAGTCAATAAGCAGTAGTATGCATAATATTTTAGAATTTTACCATAATTGTTATTTAAAAGCAAAACACAACTTTTAAAACTCAACACATTCCAAACTAGAAATAATGTAACAAAAGATCTCAAGGTGATGGACAGTAGAACAAATGGAAACACGGTACAAACAAATTTTAATGATCCAAATCCTTTATAATATTGCAACAAACTTGTATCATCCATACAAATATGCTTTCATACATAAAAATAAGCTCTAGAAAAATAACTCCTTGAGGAGATTCTACAAAAACCAATTATTGCCAAAATTTGAAAAAAAAAAACTCGAAAATTAAATGAACAGTCAAATATTTTGTGACATGTCATAGTCGTCTTTATTTAAATGCTCATTTACTGACCAACATTCCAAAACAATTTTAAATCTAAAGTTTTTATAATCAAATACGAAAACATATTATAAAATGTGCATTTACATAAAATTTGTAAATCTATGAATAATTACTACTTAGTAGAATGAACTGCACATACACACTACTTATAGATAATTTCGTTAAAATTGTTGCACATCAAAAAAGAAATATTATAGTAATAATAATTAACTTCTAAACATCATTATTTTCGATCGAATTTAAAAAATCGTGCATCGTATTATGTATCGCATTAATAATTAATTATTCGGTTATTGATATTTGTTATAATAATGTGCAATTTAAATTGATTATGTATCGAGAAATTAAGTGAGAATAATAATAAATTACAAAAATACACTTTTCTACATCTCTTCCTTATTTTGAATTAATTACTTCAAAATAAAAACGGGAAATCTATATTCTTTAGGCCAATTCAAGTCTAGACTCAAATACATTTGTATTTTAGAGACTACTTACAAGGTATAATATATAAAAATATAATTAATTCAAATTATGGACGTATTTGCTACATGTTTGTATAATATGTATTCTAACTGGTAACAGCGGTACTATTTATTTATGAATTCATGATTTGCACTTTCATTGTTCTGAGAGTTTTCCTCTTCAGAACATAATTAAGTGTTTAAAAATTGACTATTACAACAAATAAGGTACCTTACCCCGCATTTGAACATTTTGCTTGTATTGTGTATATATTGTTGTATAGAATAACATCACGGGTTTCGGTACAAATTGTCCTACTATAATAATAAACAGTGCGAAAATATCTCTTACATTTTATATTTTTTTATAAATTCTTTATCAGTTCCAGACTCCTAAAGCAATTATCTAAATACAACTAACGCCGAAGAGATCATTCAAAAATACAATTTTGATATACATAACATTTGTATTGGCCGAAACACGTTAAATCATTATTTTTTTATCTATCTTTTATCATTTATCTAAATAAAACTTAATTACTTTGAGAGCCGGAAGTTCTTAAAGCTAGTTGAAATAAAACTAATATTTACATTGAGATTAACATGTATTATTAAGATTGATTTATCTAGTGTCGTTAATGAATTGAGCTGTTATTTTTGTCAATTAGTTAAAACTTTGCTATAGCAGTTACAATTTATAATTAGCTTATTATTTCCCGTAGGAACAAATAACTAACGTTATATTTCGTATCCCAATATTGGTCATTTGATCATGGCATTCAATATATCACCACATTGTAAACCGCACTACAACAATAAAAAATAAATAAAAAGATTATAATAAAAAAGAAAAAAATCATTCATTGGAAGACTAACATCACAACATAAATATAAAAAG
Source organism: Ecliptopera silaceata (assembly GCA_932527185.1). NCBI lineage: Eukaryota > Metazoa > Arthropoda > Insecta > Lepidoptera > Geometridae > Ecliptopera > Ecliptopera silaceata. The sequence goes on from OW052210.1 coordinate 4,130,572, forward strand.
ACACGAAATTTAAAGATTTATTCTTATAACGCATTTGCACCAAAATTTTGTAAGCATTGATTTTTACAATTATTTCCATAGCATAGGGTCCACGCATCTATTCAACTCTCATTAATTAGATAAATAATGTAAGACACGAAAAAAACTAGATAATCCTAAAAACACAACCCTACATTCTTAAAAATTATGTTAAAGAACAAACAATTCCGGCACATTCATAAATGCAACACAAAATCCAGCTTGCTGAATACCGAAAAAAGTTTTTCATACAGAGTGTAATATTCCTATAAGCCTGAAAAAGGGCGTTATTCTATGTCGTGAAGTACAATGTTTAATCAACGAAGTTAAGAATATCTGAGTTAATTAATCAAACGCGTCGTAAACTTTACTCACAAATTGCATGGTCAATGTACATGTGTGGGTGCGACGCGATAAGGGCGTGTGAGGGTGTGTGTGTGCACTTAAGGTTCCCTTATTTTTTTTTTACTTAAACTGTACTTTTGTGTGGAAATTTCTAATACGATGTATTAATCCTAAATATCCCATTATTTTTTATTGATTTATGCTTGAGCTTAGTCGGAATAAGCCCATTTCGGCTTATAGGGGTTACACGTTGTATAAGCTACCAAGTACATTATTTTAACACCTAAGCCATCAATGCAAAACACTTAAATATAGATTATTTCTTATATAGCTAACCAGAATTCTACGCTTACCAAAGTATAACGGACAAACCGCATTTTACTAGTAGAATGAAATATTGCAAATATCTATTATCTAGAAAGCCACAATCATCTGAATATCAAACTTATTATTAACTATTTTGTGCGACTTATAATTTATAGTATGAGTACATAGTAAAGTGATATTTAATAAAGAATTTTGATTGCTTTAATGGATGAAGATGAGATACCTTGGGTCGCAGTTATTTTAATATACCAACTTTTACTTTATTTAGATATCTCATGTTTAAGAATCTCCAATTAAATTGACCATCGCCCACGCTAAAATAAGGATTAAAATAGAATGCTACGCTGTGACGCTTGCGACCATAGCGACATTCAAAAAAGGATAATTTTTTATTGAGAAAATAATTTTTCATTCATATTTTGTGTTATGGACAAACCGGAGACATATCTCGAGATAATAAATATTCCGTACTTTTTTGATTAATTACTTGTGTTTATGCCGAAAAACACTTTTCTAATTTCGACCCATACTATCCATCAGTAGCTCTACCATGAGTTTTTACTATACTATATTTACTACACTCGCTAGCGTCTGTGGTTAAAAAAATGTATGAGGATTTGTACAGCGCCTCTACCGGATAGTTGGGTACTAAAATTCGTTATACTAATATTGTCGTAACTACTGTAGTAAAGTCAGGCGATTTTACTGTGACATCTCATGGTAGAGCTACAGTTATAATTCTTTCCATGTCTACTTTAAACTGTTCTTAAACAAAAATAAATATTTCTTTTCAACGTGAGTCACAAAAAGTGGCACAGTAACCAAGTACACTCTTCAATAAAATGCAGTAAATCTATTTAAATCTAACTACTGTCTCTTTTGGCGAAGTAATGTTGAAAGAGAGACAGTATCCTTCTTACAATAAATACATGTATTATAAAACAACGATTACCCATATAACATTAAAATGATCGACTTAAAACACTTGAGATCGTGCCCAAAATGACGATGTGTTGATATATCTTACACCCTGTTCATAGGGACCATGATTTTGAAATCTGGTAATTAACTGTACCTATTTTTGCCGCCAAAAAGTCATGCCTGAATTTATGAATTTTGGTAAATACCTGTGTCTATTTAGGTGAGAATTTACTGTTTTTTTTATAATTACTTCACACCGAAATGATGGACAATGCATCAAATATCACGTCCTCAGAGGATGTGCTTGGTGGAGGTTAGACATTGCTATAGGTTGTGCTTGTTTCATTTAGTATATAAAAGGCTGTTTATATTGAATTGGAATTTAAAAACAATAAATAATGGTCTTGTTTGGATCTCATACCAGACTCTTTGACCAGCATGAATTTATCTACAATTCATTGTGATATTTTTGTTAAAAAACAGCAAAACATATTCAAATCATGTTTGAATATGTTTGAGCGGAGTAATGAAATAAGTATTAAAGATGATAGTTTTTTTCTGTTTTGTTTTTTTTTTATATGGCATTATTGTATAATTATATTTATTGGGTATATTTAAGCTATAAATAACTTCAATCTGAATACATTCATCATTTATCTCACATCGCCGATTCCTCACGGACTTATTGCTACCAATTATTCGTTTTTTTATAAGATTTTTCACATTTTATTAATAATTATTAATAATGAAAAATAAAATACTTTATTTATTATTTTTCTACTATAGTATCTCTTGATAACCACGCTTAATATCGGTTTGTTATATTTGTATGTAATTAGTTCAACATTTTATATGTAACTTTTGCTACTTGGTAAATGGACTATTATATTGCACAGTAATTAGCGATAAGCGACTATTAACTAGATTTTTTTATACCTATGACACTCTTTACAATACAACATTTATGTTTTGAACGATTTAAGGCCATCATGTACCTGGAAGAAATAGCTGTGGACTTACGGTCTATCTTATGAAAAGTTAGCGCAGACTTGATATCTTGATTATCATATTGGTGACATAAAGTCAACGCTAACTTTTTATAAGATAGGGGGTTAATCTGTAAGGTAATGAAATATTGGCCTTAGATAACCGCTAAACATCTGGTTGGACATCTGCTGTTACGTGTCTCTTATTTTTTTTTAATAAAAAGTCGCGTATCGCTAATTAATTAAACTTAATAAATATTTAACATTTAGCTATAACATTTAAAATGATTTATAACAATGACATGCAATGGAGTCGTAGGTACGTCGCGTAAATCTAAACGAAGCATTTACACAAAAGTAGATTGGCTGTACAAATATATGACTATTATACAACGCCATCTAGTCCCAAACTAAGCAAAGCTTGTACTTTGGGAATAAGATTTGCTGATATAATATTTACATTTCATAATATGAATATTTATAAATACATACAACACCCATAGAACAATCATATATGTTTGCTGAGGAACGAATCTACCACCAACATCGTGTCAGGTGTAAATCTACTTTTTGTGTAAATGCGTTTATTAGTTGACAGGTACAGGTATAGAAGATTAACCAAGGTAGCTGTGATACAAACATCACAGTTTTTGACCTTAAGGCGATGATTTTCCCCAAATGCGTGCTTTTTGGGGATGATTTCTGAAGAAGTCATAGCATATGGAGTTCTGGCCTTAAGGCCAGATAACATATTGTGTTATGAATTTTAGAATTCATATTTTTTTTTTATTGATGTTAATTGTAAGTTTTTTTGATTTTCATTTTAGTGTATTATAAATTAAATTTGGTGTTGGTGTTACAAATAAACACTTGATATAATTTTAAAGATTTTTTTGATTTGAAAATCTGGCTAACTATGGTTGTCATCATCACAGATAGCTTGGTTGATCTTTAGAGGCATCTTGTGATACACCACAATTGATGTCACGTGCAAACGATATGTGTATACACGTTTGTATGACAGCGTATGGGATGCACGCATTGCGGATTAAGGCTGAGATACAGATACTATCCGTGGACTCGAATTAACTCGTAAGTTGGACAAGGCACATTCGTCTCTGTATTTCGTCCTAGTCTTACTCAGAATCACATCTAAGCTATGCTTAAGATCCCTGTCACTATCTAGACAGAATCAAATGGCTATCTTGAATGACTAACTTTTGATAGAAGTGAGATGATTCTAAGTAAGTCTTTTTCGCAATGTGTGCTAACCCAAAGTTATATAATACAAATATATTTTTCGAATAAAACAAGCTATACAATAGCGTTATCGCTAACTTTCTGTATTTTTTTTAAGATTAGGGCCCGTATTCAGAAATATGTAGTTTAAATCAAAAAAGACAGCGTAATCTTGCAAAAACAAATGCTAGAGTTCTTATAAAGCAGTGCGATTATGAATCTATATTCATAACTTCTCGATAAAACTAATTTCATTAAAAAAAATATGATAAAATTAGTTTCATCAATAAATTTATCAACGAAATATTCGGCAATCGCAAGAAGATGGCAAAAAGATGTTTTGAAAATGACAGATTTGCACTACCTCACTATTTCTGAATAAATACAGGCCTTAGAATACAAGTCATATACTAACGGTCTATCTTATAAAAAATTAGCACAGACTTGATGTATCGTAACGTAATGATGGCATAAAGTCAACGCTAACTTTTTATAAGGGGCGTGACTTCAGTATGCATTGCAATTACTATTGTATTAACGCATTAAATAGTGTAGCAAGTATAGGGCCTCTGTGCTATTGGTATTTTTAAGGATAGAATCTTGAAACACGAAGATATTTTTAGATGTTAGATTATAGTTCTATTGTAATTGGTGTATGGGTCGTGGTAAGAGAGTGAATCTGAATCGTTAACTTGCCGTTGAAGATGGCAGCATAGCGGATACTGCTGGAGAATTCACATCTGGAACAAATTAGTAAGATTATAGTTATCTTTATAAACGGGATATTTACCTTATGAGTTCCCGATTATTTCCCGATATTTCGGCACAAACTCACAAATCATGATAAATTTCTTGTTCAAAACCGTGATAGTTTCAAATAAGTCAGATTATGCTACTACGCTGAGTCGGAGCGCAATAATAGCACAAATCTAGCAGAATTTTAAGACCCTACTACTATTGTAAACGCGTCTAATTTGTTATTTTATTGTGTGCTTATTTGTGTAGACAAAAAAACCGCAAAATCTTGGCAGCCACTGCTGCGCTCTGATTGTCGATTGTTTACAATTATATGACACAAATGACAGATGGGTTTCGGAATTCAGCAGACCTTATTACAAAGCCACTAAGAAAAGAAAAAGAAGACCTTATTACGCCTCTACTGGATATGTACATGGTAATAACTTACTAGTGGGTGTGTTTGCTTCCGAATGCGGCGTGAGATTAGACTGCGCCATTAGTTTCTGTCGAACTTCACGGATCTTCAACTGTAGAGACATCTTCGTCGGGAAAATATCCATGTGGGTGGCCTGTAATACACGTTTATTAATCAAGTAGCTTTTCTATGGCCGTTAGTGTTCAAGGTAATTAAACTATAACCTGACTATGATTGATTTTTATTCTTAGTCTTTCCAGAGCCCATAGTCTAGTAAGATTTAAAATGATTCTCGAAAACAGACACGCAATTAATAAAACAAAACCATTTTAAGGCTCTTGAACTCGAAATTTCGATTTGCTCCAAAATTGAGTTAGATTAATAACGTTACAATATACGTAATAAAATATAGCCTATATCAGGTCTAGGAAAACCCGTCATTTATCAAACCATATTGAGTTGTTTATAAGCTAAAAGTTTTAAAATACAAATCTTTCCTTTCTATAATATTATTAGAGTAGATGTACAATAGTAAAAAATATACATTCATTACAAACATACATACAAACACACCCTAAAATAAAAATCTTTCCACTTTTTAACATTAGTGTTGACAAACTTATTCTTCTTCTTCCTGCTCTTATCCCACTAGGTGGGGTCGGCACAACATCTTCTTTTCTTCCATTCTCCTCTATCATCCGTCACCTCAGTATAGTCCAGTCAAATAAGCTAAAATTTGGTAAGAATCTCGGAATTTGAGATACCCAGCTGTAAGTTTGTAAATACTTGTATATTGACACCCTAAAAGTTGTCTCAAAACCTACATATGGTAGGGTGTGTGCAACTATAAAATTTCAAGGTCAAAGGTCACAAAAATAGCTTTTTTTGTAAAAATCTCATTTTCTATGTGTTTTTTGCAATTTGTATGTATTAAAATATTGTAGAATACAAAATTCTCTACAAATTATGTTCAGAAAAAAAATTTATACTGTAAACCGCTTTCGAGATACGAGGGCGCAGAGACCTTGAAATTTTATAGTTGCACACACCCTACCATATGTAGGTTTTAAGACAACATTTAGGGTGTCCATATACAAGTATTTACAAACCTACAGCTGGGTATCTCGAATTCCGAGGTGAAATGCATATATTGACTGGACTAGTATCCACTCCCTTCACATCCATATCAATTTGTTATTTTGTTGACAAACATACACACAAAAATACAATTGTTTCCTCTTTATAATATTAGTGAAGATTAGTTAAAAATATACCTGAAAGTGTGTAGTAGCCTGCGTAGTGGGGAACATGCCGTGTTCTTGAAAGAGTTTGAGCACAAGATGGCGCCTCTGTTCTAAAACGCGTCGATGCCCCGCTTCCCCGCGCGCGCCCGCTCCCGCGCCCGCGCCCGCTGCGCTCGTCGCCGAGTGCGGGGTGCGGGGGGACATGTCTTCTAAACCTTCGGAAGCTGACAAATTACATCAATAGTAAATATTCATTGACGATTATTGAACGTTTGATTGAGGTCAGTTTGCCTATAATGCATTAAAATAAACGTATAAATAAATAATAACGGTCTTTCTTATAAAAAGTTAGCACAGACTTGGTGTATTGATTACCAGAGGGGGTAAGTTTTCACGGACATTTCACACATCACATTCTATTCCCAAACTAAGCACAGTTCAAATATGTATGGTCATGGCGCAAACATTTGTTCTGGGTGGGTCGAACACACCCAAAGCATGGAAGGCAGAGGGCTACTATCAACTGAGCTGTGCGTCGTCGAATTTAACACTTACCTACACTAAATAAATAATACTTTATTGACGACAGGCTTTACATTACAGAGGCTTACAAAACTAATAAAATTAGTTTAATTAAGGTATGTTGCATTGCATAAACTATTACTTAGATATACCAACATGTTACTGAAAATTGGAAAAATGATATTCAAAAGTGTAAAACTCACCTCTAAATGTGTCCAGGTTGAAGTCAGGTCCAAAGAATGTGTTGCCAACTAGTTTATTAGTGGTTGTTGTATGCGGAGTGCCATATGATATGGGAGTTGGTATTCCATTGCCATTCGGGGTTTCCGTCTCAAGAGGCGTCGTTATTGTACTCTCTTCATCTGTAAGTAATAGATGAATAATTTTATCACAAAATAATTAGAGATAAATCATATGATAAAAATATGCATAAGTTTTGTATAATAAAGAGTTTTAATGCGAGTAGAGAATGCCCGAAAAATAAATATTTGGATTGTGTGAAAAAGGATATGAATGTGAGAGGAGTAGATTCAGAACTGACGAATGATAGGAATGAATGAATATATACTTTATTGTACACCATGAAACAAAAACTTAAAACTAGAAACTATGCTGTAAACAGTATGGTACAATGGGCGGCCTTATCGCTGAAAGCGATCTCTTCCAGGCAACCGTTGGATGGAGAGGATCGTACAATAATGGAAGATTGGTCGGGGATTGGAAGATTGGATAGGAGTGAGTGGAGAAAGAGAACTTGTTGTGCCGACCCCACTTAACGTGGGATAAGGACAGGGGAATGATAATGATGTTTAATAAAGAGTTTTGTAATACCTTTTCCAATAACATTGTGTTTCTTCCTCATGTAAAGTTGGGGACTCCTCGGCACCACCATACCGCTGGGGCTGCAAGCTTCAGGCTTGAATCGTGGCAATGTACTGAACTTCTGCTGGAAATTCACTTGTTCTAGCACCCTGTGAAAGAAACAATCTATTTATTTCGGCCTTAGTGTCTTATTGTCATTGCTCTTGGTTTAAGTTCTGGATGAGTTTACCTTTTCAATTTCAAAACCTTTTTAGATATACAGTAGGTACTATATTTAGTGGGACCCGTTATTAGCTGTTTTATACAAATGTTTATGTTAATTTAGCTATAACATTGTAGCTGTTGATCACTTAATAAATAAAATATAAATATTAAATCTGTCTTACTATTACTAGTTTGGTAACACTCACTGCAGGGTATAGGCCTCCTTCGTGGCATGCCAGCGTCGTCGCGTCGCTCTGTCTGTCTTATATAAAGATTAAATACAGTAGAACCTCGATAACTCTAACCTCGGTAACTTAAAAACCTCTATAACATCAAAAAATTATGTGTTCCCTTCCCATCAGAGCCCTTGATAACTTAAAACCTCTTAAAATATTTTGTGTTACCCTTGGACTTTAACTTGTCGAGGTTCTACTGTAGTATAATATTGTGATACACATACTTGTCCCGTCCATCCTCATTGCCTTTCTTAAACATGCTCTTCTTAACCCCCGGACTAGGCAGGTCGTGTTTGGGCGAGGGCGGGGCTTCTTCGTGATGCGGAGTGGGCGTGGCCGGCGTCGGCCCGCTATCAGAACGCGGTATGTGATCGCTACCGTTTGAACCTGTTGAAGTTCCTGTTGTATGGAGATATGATTAAGTATAATATTTGATAAATATAATAGAATATCGGTATATCTTATAAAGAAGACTTGTGGCACTCGGGGACTGCCGCGGTGAAGGTATTGCATAGCATTTTTTGCTGGATTTCGCATGCGCAGTGTTAGGTTATTTTCGTTACGGAATTTCTGGATTCGGTCTCCACGCTCAAGGCCCGCGATAGAAGCTATGCAATAGCTTAAAAGTTAGCGCAGACTTGAAGTATTGATTACCATACGTAATGATGACATAAAGTCAACGCTAACTTTTTATAAGATATGGGGTACATCTTTATTGTACAACAAAGAAAGATAGACAATAGAAACACAATGATAGATAAGTAAAATTTAGGTTTAATTACAAGAAATTTTGACAGCGATATTAAATAAGTATTATTGATATAGCCCAGCATTCTCGATATTATCTATACAGGGTGTTCGTAGGGCTAAATAATAATAATATAAGATAAGCTTACCTCGACTAAGTCGCTTTTGCAACGGTGCCCTTCCAAGTTGCGCGGGAGTGGGCGCTAACGGGAATGGTCGAGCCTCTTCCACCGGAGTTTCCCATTGTCTGGAAGCATTTACAATTTGGTAGATAAGTACCAAAATATTGTAAACTATTAAGAAATCAAACTGTTTGTAGCGCCATCTATCTCGCTACATGATGAACTATATCGAAGTCTACGCAACAGACCATCAGATGGCAGAGACGAATCCTAGATCGCGCAAACGAAGTTATCACGGAGTTTGAACATAAGTAATAGAACCGAAGACCCATCGGTCCTCGGACCCCGAGCCAAAGGTCGCTGGCGTATCTTCCACGCCGAGAGTAGTTTGTAATGTTAGATGATAAACTTACGGTGTAGATTTCGGTACAGTATGGTTGCTTTGGGATACTATCACCGACTGTCCGCTTTGTACGTTGCATTGGTTTGGAGTTTTGTTTGATTCTATTTCTGTAACAAAAAATACGTGATTTAACATACTAATAACAAAAAATACGAATATGAAATTTAATTATTTATAGTGTTGACATTATTTGACAACGTGTTAGTTTGTCATGTTTGGGATCAGACGGTTCATTTTTTGTTCCGAATTAGTGCCGAATATTGATACTAATGTTCGTTGCATTAGTTGAATAATCACTAGAATAAACCGTCTGATCCCACTTAAAGTGGGACAGGTAGATGATGATGGGTGGATTTAAAACGAACCTGCGCTAAAAGCCGGTACATAGAGCCGCTGTAACTGTACGTAATGCATCGGCGTGTCGGGCGGCGGTTCGGCGCTTGCGTTTGGCTTCAGAATTAGATTTCCTGACGCGTCCACTGACAGCGTTAGAGGTCCTGACATCCCTGTACAAAAAAGACATTTTTGATGTTTAGGTATAGGCGACAAAGAAATTGGTTTACCACTTTTGATGACATCTCTTAAGGCCCAAGCGCTCAGTCAGGACGGTAGCCCAACAACAAAAGATGTCGCTAGTTTAAAAAACTGCGGTTTTTCTTCTGATTTGTTAATGGTTTTTTGCGTTTAGTTATCAAAATTTACCTTTGCGAAAACTTATTAATAGATACCAATTAATCAATACAAAATACTATAATTTTAGTAGGAAAAACGTGCAGAGGCTGGCGAGGAATTTCAAGCTTGCTATCTACTTTGACACGCAAAAATGTTTCCGATATTTGAAACGCGCTAGCGTTTCATAATTTCGACGTCAGGTAATAAGAACGAATAGCGCAGTTCAAGGTACTGTGGACTGACAATCAGAGTATTCGAGTTCAAATCTCCGCCAGAAATGTAACTTTTTGTTGCTTCCTTTTTTTGATATTTATTTGTGTCTTTCTGCAGAGCAGAGGCTCTGCAGAATTTTTACAGACTACTATAAAACCTACTTTATTGGATTTTTTTTTTAACTTAAATTCAATAAAATGCAGTAGATACCTATTACATAGGTTAGCTTCTAATAAAACTGCTAATATCTTCAGGAATATGTTTATATGTATTTAATATTTCAATAGTAAGACTCTCTACAGCTCTATAAATTAAACAAATAAAACACATGAATATGTTTTGCCCAAAAACGGGCTACGGGCTATTTATGTCGTTTTCTGTGGCGTTGCTAAGATTCTTCAATTGCAGTTGTTGGTGCATTGTCTTGCCTGCGTACAAAGGATATAGATTGTTTGTGGGGCAGTTACATCATAATGCTTGATCAGAGTGATCGCAAAGCGTGAATGTTTCTTCGGATCCTTTCTGTTACCACAATGAGTTTCTAATTGGCACAATTGATTACTATACTTACAAGACAAAATTTCATCAAAAACAACTATGTACGACTAAATTGACAGACAGCTAGCAATGACAATTATGTCAGCGAGGTTGCCTTACTACAGGTTTTATTTACTTTGACAACAAAAAAAAAGGTTTTATTTACCTATATTTCAATGCATTATTTGGAAGTTTGTAATTTTTCTTACAAATAAACGTTTTTTTTAATGAAATAATTTTTCTTTATATTTATAATTACAGAACATTAAAAAACGAACAGTTTGATAATAATGTTTGCAAGGAAATACATTTATGGCCACACTTTTATATCCAAACTTTATGAACAGTGACATTTATCAGTTATTTATTATTAGCAGTAGTGAGACTGACTACTAGTGACCCGTGACACGGCACGCGTTGTATATTTCGGCTCGGCAACGTTTTTGGCGTTCACTTTATTTTACATTGAAACGTTTTTTTCATATTGCAATTTGTACATAAAATAGTCTATGTTACTCGGTAAAGATATTACATCCTTATGTAGAAATAGTTTTAAAATAGGACGTGTACTTTTGAATTAAATAGTGACCAACAAACAGACAAATCTTATACTTTCTAGAATTTTAGTTTAGATAATAGATTGGCAACGTAGCATTTTCAAGAAGAAAAGGGATAGATTTAGTTTTGTTGTCTTGTTTCTTTTCCTACGACTGGAGAGCTGACAACAAACCTTAGAATTTTGTATTTGATAGATAATTGTAAGTATTCGAGCGAATGACGTAGTCGTATACTTACTAGATACCTAAACATTGACGACCGATGTGGCGCGGTGGCATTGACGACGTGGAGGTTGCCGGTTCGATTCCCGCCTTGGGATAAATGTTTGTACTATCTGCAAATATTTATTCCGGGTGTTCTGGGTGTTTATATATATAATAAAAAATATCTATCTATGTAATGTATTGTCGAGAAATTACAACACAGGTGGTTCATATATTACGTGTACAGTACATATTTAATTACCGTTAATTTTGTTTCATACTAAGTACATACACTTTTTGATTTTATTATGGTGTAGAATTATGCGAACTTTATTTTCATACTATACAGTTAATAATGCTACAATATCCAGCTACAATAGCCGCTGTTCCGAACAGGGGAAAAGAGGTTTATTATACAGGGTGTAACAGAAAGGGGTGGACCAAAAGCAAAAGGGCGATGGAAGAGCTCAATACCTATCGAAATAACCCCCATGTATGCTCAGCGATATTCAGTCGTTCAAAAGTTACTCGCACTTTTATGTTTTTTTTTCATTAACATATTTTAGGTTAGATTTCCCAAGTTTTCCCAAACTATCAAGTACGAAAGGTCTACTATGAAGCTACAAGGTGTAAAAAAATACGGTTGTAGCTCTAATAGTTTGGGTATACAAGAGAAATCTAACCTAAAATAAAATTATGAAAAAAAAAACATAAAAAGCGAGTAACTTTTGAACGACTGAATATCGCTGAACATACATGGGGGTAATATCGATAGGCTAAGAGCTCCTGCATCGGCCCTGTTGCTTTTGGTCCACCCCTTCTGTTAGACCCTGTATATATATTTTTTTAAATATTTAATTCTGCACAAAATGATGCAAAAAAACAGCGCACAGTATATCTCCCATATACGTTACATTTACGATTGAGCTACGAAATATGAGTAGGTAAACAAAACTATACTCATACAATGTGTAGCAAACTTTTTGTTGTTACGTGGTACATTTAACTTTTTTCTTGGTTGTCATGACAACTAGTAGTAAGTAAATAAATATGTCAGTCATAAACACCCAACATTTTGTTGTTAAAAAAATCTCAAATAGTTTGTAATATATCTCAAATAGTGCCTATTTTTAATGCAATGTAAGCTAGATTTCATGGAAGCTGTCTGGGCAGTCTAGCCCAGATCCTGGCATTCAGTTACTCGCAGGCAGAAATCCTTGACGCGAAGAAAGTACTACAAGAACCATAGGCTGAGACCACCGTGACCAACATTCACCTTGTGATAAGAAAACATCTTCGTGAAGAGACCGTTGCCGTATCATGAAGGATTGAAGTAGGAAGAAGGCGACCAACTTCAAGTCATACATCCTTACCATGGTGACCCAGTACAATGACAGTTCTTGGCTCTAGTATTCTGGACGTCTGGATTAGTCTAGCGGTAAAATAGGGGACCATTGCCGCAGATGAAAGATCAATATGTATTACTTTTGTGTACTAGTGTTATTTTCATTTTATATAAGAAAAGTGTATGCTAGCATCTAAAGTATACTTTACTATTGTTGTAAAGTGTGTTAGTCAGTAAGGTTTATCTATGAGCCGTTTTAAAATACTTAAGTATTTTAGTACTTAAATTTTTACAACTATATTATGGTAAAAAATATATTTACTTTTCTTACAATAAATAGATTTTTTTCCACAGCTGTGGAAAAAAATCCAAAGCTATTTTTTTTTGTACGTTATTATCCACCTATGCTATGTAGAATGCATTAAAATTATAAGAAAGAAACCTTTTTGGTTCAACCAAACTTCTTTGCACGGGAGACGGGTGCAAGATATTACAATCTTTACGCTGACAAGTCCGCTTTGAATGTAAATATGACAAAGTACGATAAATAAAAGAATAAATAAAAGAAAAAGAGAAAAAAGATTTCCTATTTCTTTCTACACAAGTATTTAGTTCAAGTAACTAGATGGCGCTCTAGATACTTTTGCTATAACTTAATACCTAGTGCTTCGCACAGATGGTGCCTTTTTTTCACAGTTAGTTCATGTTTTGAACACGCGTCACGAACAACCTTAACATAATTATTCGCTAAGGATTACAGATTGACAGATTCTGACGTAGCAGTTATTAATCTGTCAAGCGAAAATAACTCTTGATGTTTTGTACGTGCAAATGATATTCAGCCTTAGAGTGGTAAACCAATTTCATTGTCGCCTATACTATCTAAAATATTACTGCTATGTTGGGTAGATTGAAGTTGAGTTTGGTGTTTTTAAAATGTTGTTAAAATTTTGGTCGTCACTGTCATTTCAGTTTAAGAGAAAGTTTCGGCAATATTTGTGCTGTCCAATTAGGTTAGTTTAGGATTATGAAACAAAAGTAATGTTCTTTGTATAATTAACTACCTATGTCAAAAGCATTATTATGTACAAATTAGATAATTAGCAGATACATCGGCGAGACGGATGTTATCTTTATGTTACTCGCTAAATGGACTAATATGGTATTGAACGTTTTCCTTAAAAATACAATAATTACCTGAAGAAGTATCCCCAGCGCGTTTAACAATAGTAACACTTTTGACCATCGCGTTACTCATCGACGTATGTCCCATCCCTGCTTGCGGCATCGACATAGACATCGAATGCGGCATCGATACTCCACTCGATATAACTTGCACGTTACTAGTCGGCGGCGAGTTGATTATCGATGCGATCGCACTATCCAAAGCCGCTTGGGTGGACAAACTCGGGGCGCTGAGAGAGATCCCTTGGACGCTGTTGGTTATGCTTTGAGTAGAAGCCATCGATACATGCGGACTGGACACTTGGTTTGACATCTTGTTGATGGATGTGAAAGCTGTCCATTGTCTGTGATTGTCGGCTGTAAATAAATAAAATAAGTAATTATTGAAAGATCTTTTCAAAAACAGCAAATACGCACAAAATGATTTTAATGACTTGGCCGAGTGCACCAAAAATGGGATGATGGACAGGTTTCTAGGTAATCAGCATGCCTGTGCTAAACATTTTTTCTATGAGAATAACGGCCGGTTTCTCGAACGATAATCAACGAAAAAAACAAATAATTACTATGTGTCAAACTCGGATCAATCGTGATTTGAGGTGCAACATCTTGTTTTTTAAACAGTGCAGCAAAATCATAAAGTTACCAATTTTGTAGATTACTATCTGCCAATGAGTAAATATTCCTTGCGTATAAATTTGTGTTACGGTATTTATCAAATAAACGTTTTATAAAATTAAATTATTTTCAAATGTTACCTGTATCAGCATGGGTAGATTTGAAAGCCCCGCCTGTAGGCTGGAACACTTTAGATCCGCCCGGACTCGACGCAGTGATTCCACCAAGAAGGTTGTCTGACGAGCCAGCTCTATACAACCATAACAATATTTAGTTATTATAAATATTCAGTCATTGCACACATCACCCAAACCAAACAAAACTTTCATTGTCCCTACTTTTTAAGACCATGTTTGTAACACTTACGGCCGGTTTCTCGAACGATGATCAACGAAAAAAACAAATAATTACTATGTGTCAAACTCGGATCAATCGTGATTTGGGTTTCCAGAAACCGGTCGTTATACACTTATACTCCTCTTTTCATCCATTCTCCTACATATCTGTGGTAGTCTTTGCTTCTTTCAAATGTATATCATTTTTCACACAATCCATCCATCATTTCTCAGTATCTCTTTCTCTATATCCATCTACATTATTACTTAGGACTTGTTTTCTGTGAATAAGATGTTTAAAAAGAAAGCCAGTGTATTTACCTAGCTTTGATCGGCTTCGGTCTGCGTGTATGATCGTGATGGGTCAAGTAGTCTCTGGCTTCGATGCCTTCAGAATCTGAATCGGTGACTTTTTCTCCGCATTTCAAATCTATCTCCAAGTTAGGTTGGATTGGCGGGAGCGGATCTTCTATTGCAGCTTGGTTTATTTGTAGAGGCTGGAAAAGTATTTATTGTTATAATTTAGGCTTTATCTTCAGATATGGATATAAGAGTATATTCTGTGCTGTAAGAAAATACTTTTTAGGGTTTTGCTTGCCTCTGTATATGTAATTCTGATTGTATTTATTTTGAACAATAAAGAATATACACATTTTTTCATTTTTCTATAAAATAATATTTTGAACCCTTTCTCAGCAAGCATACCCCCTAAAATTTCTAAACGTCTTTTCTGACGTATAGAAAATCTTTCGGTATAGGGACACTATGTAATCTGTATAAGCACGTTATTTAAAATAAACACACTGTAGGAACAATAAATTAGAAGATCCCTAACAGAAATTTAGTTAATTATACTACAGATAAGTGTCACATTTTATTAGAACTCACCATTTGATCATCATCACTAAGCTGCGGCGATCCGATGTGATTGTAAGAAGGTACAGCGACCGGTACTTCCGTGTTCATTGCCAATGGCCCGCTGTTTGGCACTTCGGAAGGCGTACGAGGACTCTGAAAGAAAACATCCAAAATAAAAATCTATTTAGTTTTAAAACAGGCAAATTACCCACGAATCACGAAATTGAGCTATTAACTGAGCACTATAGTTTATTAACTGACCTATGATGCTGTCAGAGCCGTGTAATAAATTAAGAAGAGTTAGAGAAAGAGTTATATTATAGAGTTATGTACCTATAATTATGTTTTAATGTTATATCGTGTTATGGTGTAAATAAATATTTTTTTTCTATCTTTTCTTTATAAGGTCTATATCTATATAAACGGTACGCGAAAAAATATACTTGTGTTCTGTGTAATTTATCTCTTTACCTACTAGTAGTTAATTTACCTGCGGCATAGAACCAGTAGGATCTCTACTGCTTGATGATTTCCTGCGATCCTTGTTGCACCATTTCCATTCGGGGTGGGCCTTGAAATGAGCTTCTTTCACCTGGAATGTACAACACAAATATTTCATAATAACTTCTATAGATTTACTTAGAGATACTATCGCGATTAGCGATCTCTTCCAGACAGCGTTTAGCATTTATTACTGAAGTTGGTCCACCCAATGTTAAGTGCAGAAAAGTGGAAGAAGAAGTCCACAGGTGGACGTAAGTCTCTCTCTCATGTAACGCGCCACTCAGCCCGGTCTTCGTCTCTTTTCATGTTGTGTTTGCAAGCTACATTCGTTGTATCGCTCCATCTCGCCGATGGGTGTCCTACACCAATCTTGCCTAAACGCTTGTAATAGATAGATAAGTAGTATTACTAACCTCGCTAGCGAGTTCGTTGTACTTTTGTTTCTCCTCCGGTTTGAGAGAATACCACCATTCTCCGAGAATCTTGCTTACAGTGCGGTTGTCCTGATTGGGATGCATTTGATGCACAATTTGTCGGTGCCGCTTCGAGAATATCATGAATGCGTTCATGGGTCGACGGATACGACTGCGCTCCTTCTGTGATATGGAAAAAATAATAAATAATCAGTGTAGGATAAGATTAGTTAGATTCGTTTGTTTTGTTTCGATTAAACTCAAAAAAATACTCGACGGATTTTAATAATTGTTTCACCATTGGAAAGCTACATATTAGCTTATTATAGCTATATATTTTATACTAAAACACTTTATTAAGTATACAATGAACCTAAATTTTACCAAACGCTACCGTTGAAAGGTGCAACGTGTATAAAGTCGCATTTTAATGTCTAGAGATCGTAAGATATAAAAAAATATATATTTATTTTCAAAGTACCTTTTCGCTGGCACTAGCTGGTGAGTTAAGCGCGGATGCTTGCGAATGTCTCTTGGGGTCGTCAACGGCGCTCGGAGATTCCTCACATTCGAATACTTCATCATCTTCATCCGTGCACATTGATATAACTGGCTCTGGAACAATATTATAAACTTATAAAACATAAATATTGTAACGATAACATTATGGTAAATATGTGTGTGAGTAAGGTAAGTACCGGATACACTGCTTGTGTTGCAAGTTGCCGGCAAAGAAATGAGGCAAAGATTCTGCAAGTACACTCAATACTGTTGTCAGTCTAGATGTTTTATGAAGCGTATGAGGCGTGTAGTGTAAGAGGCATGTACCCAACATGCCTCTCATACCTCACACACACACACACACACACCTTCCAGAAAAAAGACCTAAATACACTTACTACTGTTATCAATCTTATATGTCGGGTTATGAGGCATATTTATCGGGCATCTGAAAGGTATTGTAAATCAATGGCGAAGAACTAAAGACACTACAAATATATCTTCCGTCTTGATATACGGTAGTGTATGCATATAAGACGTATTAAACGTACGGACATATCGTAAACCAACAGCAAAGAAAATATTAAATTCACTCACCACTGTTCTCAGTCTTGATATCTTCCGTCTTGATATGCGCCGGGGTATGCGGCGTATGAGGCGTGTGAGGCGTGTGCGGTGTGTGAGGCGTGTTGGGCGTCCGGGGGGAAGGTATCGTCGGCGCGACTGAAGGAGGGGAGGTCGGAGCTAGAAGAGGCACGAGCGAGTGCCAGGGAAATGCACCTGACGCCATGTTGCCCGATACTGGAAATTTACACAGACTAATTAGGAAGTGGCTTTGTTTTGAATATTCAATAAAAAACATAAGACGGTCCATACATAAGAAAAATAAACGAATTTTTATTTTTATATTTTATTTTATAAGTCCAGTGTGAGTGTGGTGCTCCTACACAAACCATGCTGCACTTACTGTCCTGCCCTCGGTGCCCGACCATATGCTCTAAAGCTGATCTTATGAGGGCATCCGATAAGGCCATTGAAGTTGCCAATCACTGGAGTAGAATAGTTTGAGGATGAACCATTGATACGATGAATGAATGAATGAATAAGACGGTCAGTTAAAATTCCAGTCCTTATTCCTAAAATACAGTTATGGCAACGCAAAAACAAAAACGAAACAAAGACAGTATTTTTTTGATAGGAGTATCGAATGGAATCTTTGCTTCTAGAATGTTTATTTCTGTATATCACATGTTAATATAAATTAATTGTATGTGAATATAAATAATTGTTTTTGTATGCTTCATTATGATTTACGTGTGTTAAACACTTCTTAACGGGCTGTACGTATTTTGTACAGTGGCAGCTTTTTATATGAACTAAAGTTGTACAGATTCTATGTATTTTTCTTATAGATCTATTAAGTTCTACCCATCGTAGCAAGAGTGGTGTGAAATCTAGATTAGATTCCCTGTGTATTTATCTAGATAAGTTTTCAGTGTAAACTCACCAATAATAGCAGTGTGCGGAGCGGGCGGTGGCAATACTGGCAAGAGCTGATTAGGATGCACTATAACTGCACTATTGTTCACATTGTTTACCTAGAACAAACACATTATATTACTATAGACGTATCATCATGAGTAGTCTACTTTTCGGCTTTTAGGGAAGTACGGGTTAGAGTCGAACTTTTGTTCCTTTCTCTGATTTCTTCGTCGTTTAATAAAATAATAATAATAATGTTATTAGATGCAGAAGGCAGTGATCCTCGACACGGCACGCATTGTCCGGAGGTTCCTCAATCTGTAGCCCTAACCACCGGTAGCTTGGGCCTTGCACCGCTGCTGGCGGCAACCTAGTTTTAAGTTTTTTATAATATTATTTTTATAATGTATATTGTAAAAAACTTTTTTCTAAGACTTTAAATAAATATGTAAGTAAATAATGTTTTTTAGTATTTGTTAAAACTATCACGGTTTAATCGGCTAATCCCGAGTCCTCTAAACAACCCTAAAAAGGTTACTTACATTCACATTGACATGGTCACCGTTGTCCATGCTCCGATGATCCATCTCTGGCTCATTGTTGTTCATATGCTGAGCGAATTGACTCAGCTTCTGCTCAATCTGTGGTAGGTAATGAAATGATTAACACTTCTTTGTAGTGTAAAAAGAACACAGTAAATATTGTTCTGTGTATATTGTTAGAATTGAAAGACATTTGGAAGATCGCATTAGGTCGATATTTTGATATCTTTTGAAGACATAAAGCAGTAAACTTTTTTAGATATCAGAAATACTTATGCATTATTTTTAAAATAATTCATTATTCTTTTGTCTTGTTGTTTCACTAGCCCCCTTATTAATATACAGAAAGTACAGAAACGCTACACCTTTTAACGAACATTGAAGTTTTAAAAAAACAGTGTTTATAGAAAGCTCTTGTCTCAGCCAGGTCATGCTTAACTAGCTGGAAAAGATTCTACGGCCTTTGATTTGACTTCATTACATTATTATACAATTCTTGAGCTAAAAGTTCTGCTAAATAAATTAATATTGCTTGAAAATTGAAAATTCTTTGTTGCTTGTTACCCCAAAAACAATATTTCTATATGTATTTGGATAGTTATCACAAGGACCGCAACGATATTATAACTAGATGTGCGGACAAGATAATATGTTAATATTGTATGAGTGAAAGTATTATCTTTACTCAGAATCGTAAGTGCAATAATCAGCTAATATCTACGCGGTGATAAAAAATATAGGCTGATAAATCAACAGATGTAAATGATTACATATTGTTCAATGAGGTATTTGAGCTGTTGTTCTGTATTGTTTATTTACACATTTAATTATATTGATCATATTGGTATTTAGGTTTTTTTTTTACATGTTATAGGCAAGCGTTTGACCGCGATCTCACCTGATGTTAAGTGACGATGCTAAAGATGACTGAATTCATCACAAATTAAAAGGTGTTTTTTTATTGACTATAATGAATATGACATATAATTTAGAGCTCTGTACGTCGCAATCTCATTTTCTGTAAAATTCAATTTGATACAAAAATATGTATTCTTTTAAAAAATATTATGGTATTATCAGGCCTCTTAAACTTATACTCATGTAAATATCTACTCACTTGAATAGTCTCCGTCGGTTCATTTTTGATAACCACATACTTCTTTTCATTATTCGGGATAACATAAAACTTTTTTATCAAGTCCTTAGCATCAGCGTCAATAACCGATAGCAATCGTGTAGTAGCTTGTAGAGGCGCCGGTTTCAACACTCTCTTGTCATCGAGAACTCGATTCTCATTTATTTCCGGCAGTCTCTCGATCATGTTACGGAGAACATTCGATTGCGGCACCGAATGATCTTCATCGTCGTAATCACGTTGTAAAAAGTTGTTCAACGGTGATAGATCTCTTCGGTATTCGTGTATACCATTTCTTATATGCATCGGTTGTCTGTACAGATCCTCGATCCCGTTGTTCAGTGGAATGTTACGGTTCAACACTAGATTGTGGGGGAAGTCGTTAGTGCTTTGTATTGTGTTGTGTATACTTGTTTGTATGTTGTGCAGGCTTGTTTGTATGTTTGTGTTGAGGTTTAGGGATATGCTGGTCGGGAGGGGAAGGTTGGAGAGAGAGGTTGGAGCGATGCTTGTTTGTATCGGGTGCTGGTGACCCATTGATTGCACGTTCACGATGTTTGACTGAGACACGTTGTTCATTATGTGGTTTGATTGGAGTATGGTGGACTCGTTCCGATTTTGTGGTTCTACCTGCGGATTTATAATGTCAACATCGTATCATTGTTTTATATGTATTACCAAATTATTAACGGTATAAAGACAAAATACACAGAACAGAGCATTCTAATACAATAAATGTGATAGATTGTAAACCAAAACAATGACATCGTATATTATGATAAAATTTCGATGAAACTATACATATAGTTCGTAATAGATTAACACAAACTTCTTTAAAACTAGAAAACTGAATGCTACAAAAACATAAAAAAAGGTTAAAATGAAATAGTACCTGATAATGGTAGTTGGGTCCAGGTGAAACTCTGATAACGCTGGTAGCGACGCTACCGACCGGTGAACTAACTCTACCGGGCCTCACCAGCTCCGGTCTGTAGAGGTAAAACTTAAAACTTAAATACTAAAAACAATTAACGTATGAACTAAGTATATTATAAAACTGTAAAAGAGCCAAAAATTAAAAATGAAGTTATGAAATAATAAATATGCGGATCATTTACTTAGTGTAAACGATACGGAATGTAAAAATCGAGGTAGGGTGTGTTTGTTGGTTAGAGCATCACGTCTAAACCACCGGACAGATTTATAAGAAACTTACAGTTTAGAAGCATGTTTTCTGGATTAAAACATGGGCTTGGTGTAGTATCCTAGCCCATGTTTTAATCCAGAAAACATGCTTCTAAATCTAGATCTTGGATTCTTAGAGTATGACCTCTTTAAATCAAATGCAGCTACACGCAATAATTTAAGATGGTCGTTAAACTGGTGAAAGATAACTCGTTTCTTCTGAGATACAGCATGACCTCTCTGTATCAAACGCAGGTATACGCTATAGGGATCATCTTATAGTGGTGCCAGTTACCGTATAAGATGGTGGTGGCTGGTGTATGTGGGCTGCGAGTGCGGCGGCTGCGGCGAGGAGATGGGAACGAACACGTTGCTCCGAAGCCCGCTGTGCGGAGAGTTACCGCCCACCGGAGACGCGCCCGGACTGCCCGACCGAGAACTTCCCAGCGATACTGCACAAGTCATAACATTTTTAGAAACTATTTTGTACAGTTTCTGCACTTTCCCAGCAAATATAAAAAACCAATCTCAAAAATTGATACAGGGTTACACAGAAAATTATTGTTTATGTTCGCAATATAGCTTAAACTAGTGAGATATAACAGTTCAGCCGCAATAAAAAAAACCCTAAAAAAATTGAAGTTCCCGCTAGAGCGAGAGGTATCACCTCAATTCATATTTGTAAAGCCGGCTCTACACTCACGGCGCGAAAAGCCGCAAAAGCCCGCGACAACTGCGCAAGTGTAGATTTTGTTTACGCCTTAGCGTTCAGTGTCTGTTTGTTGGCCCGCGACAAAGGGTTGTGGAGGTGTTCGTTTGTTTGGGAAACTTGTGTGGAGGGACACAGTTTACGCGGTGCTCGCGCCATACATTCACGGCGTGAAATAGCGCGCCTTCACGTGCGAATGTAGAGCCCGATTAATAATGCCAATATATTTTTAAACCATGTAAAACTGTTACTAGATTGCTGGTAAGTAAGTTTTGTAAATATATAAAATACATTACAAATACAAAACCAACATCATTATTTTTTCATTAAACTCAAAATAAATTACTAACATGAAAGAGCATGAAGTATCATTGTTTTTTTTGTTTTAATCGATTCTAAACTTGAGAAATATAAGATTATACGACATACCCAACATATTAGCGGCCTCAGTCTCGTCGGAGTCGAATCGTCCAGTGACACGATAATTCGGCGGTGTCGTATCGGATTCACGTGACGTTTCGTCACCTTCTACTCCCGTTCCACTCGATGATAGAGATTTACTACTGCTTCTGTAGAACATTTGTGATTTCATGGTTATGACGTAAGTAATACCAAAAAATCCAGATTAGTTCACTGGTGATAATATCATCATCATCAACCAGTATCAATCCACTGCTTGACGTAGATCTCTACGCCACTGATCCCGGTCTTCGTCTCTTCTCATTTTGTGTTTATCAGCTACATTCCGCAGATCATCGCTCTATCTCGCGGGAAGCTTATGCGATCAATATAAAAATATCCAAACCTACATAAACATAACTATGACTGATACACAAGCATCTAAACTTCCAAATTTGTAATATAAGGTTAAATATCTTCATTCCTATCATATATCCTCACCTTTGCTGTGGAGTATGACCGGACCCCTGAGCCAAAGGAGTGTTAGACGATCGGGTAACTCCTCGCAGTGACAGATGCCGTGAACAAAACCCTCTTCTCTGACTTTCTTTAGTACAGCCATCTTTGGAGCAGAGCCTGCGCCATTGTTTACCGTTGAACTTCTTTCGGATGCCAGTCGGGGTAGATACTACGTCACCCTTCTTGTATTTGTGCGGAGTTGCCGCTTGAGATCTGAAATAAACAACGTTTAAGAATTTCGGTGGAACGGATAAATAAGCAAATATATTAGCTTTTCAACCTGTTTCAATATGATGGTGAGTGACCATGATGCATGTATAAGTTTGTGTAATGATCCTTACTGTTTTGCATAAGAGACATCTCATAATAAGCTTATTGTGTAAATTTTATGCTTCATTACTCAACGACTTAGTCTGGGAAGGTTTATAACAAAAAGTTTGTAAGCTATATCCATGAAAACTGGTTCACAAATGTTTACCTAGGAGTAGGCGGTTGAGATCTGGGGGTGAGACAGCGTTCCAGCAGACTGGAAGTACTGCCACGACTTTGTAGACTGCTGCGTTTGCTGTTGCTGCAGTCTGAAACAACCCGTATTTCTTTACTTATAAGGTTGAGTTTGGTCTTGCCATTATAGACATAAAGTGGAAATTGAACTCCCTCAGATTTCTTCGTCATCGTAAAGTAATGTGAAAAAATTCATTATTCAAAAAAATCACAAGGATCATTTAGAATCGTCTTACATACTGGGTGATTCTAGGTGCCAGTTCCACGCGACCAGAGCCTAGAAGAACGGGCAAGAAACTTATCGTCTTGGTCTGATTCGGTATGATTTCAGAGAACTCGAGCGTTAATAAGAGCTTATGAAAGAGACCTTTCAAAAGTTTAGGTGCTGACCGTCAAGCATTTCACATAAACGTTAAACATCCGTCGATTTTCAATAGAAACGTGATACAAAAAAGAGCAATGATTGTAAAGCTCTTACCCATATGAGAGACGTCGTTAGGAAACATGATGTCTTCCCTGCGAAGATCGTCATCACTCTCGCCGTAGTCGTCGAACGCTCGTTTCCTCAGATCGTCTATGGAGCCGTTGGAAAGTGCTCCGACGTTCACCACGCCTGGTCCAGCGCCGGGCATTGGCGATGACGTGTAGAAGTTATCGCCGCCCATCTGAATATTACTTAATATTAATGTGTGTTTTATCCCTCCTAGACTTCAGCAATGCCTTTAGCAATGTAGATTTCGATGTCATGTTAGCTCTCCTCCGCTCTCTTAACATATCTCCAACAGTAATTGCTTGGTTTCGAAGTTACTTGTATGGGCGCCGGCAACGAATTCGTATCGACGATACGTACTCTACGTGGTGTCAATTGAGTGCCGGTGTACCTCAGGGCGGCGTGCTATCTCCACTTCTTTTTGCTATTTTTATTAATTCCATTTCAAAACACATATCTTCTTCCTACCACCTCTATGCAGATGATTTACAGATCTACACTCAGGCACCTATCGAATGGTTGGGAGAAGCAATCGCTAGTACGAATGGCGTTCTGAGCAATATCCTTGAGTGGAGCAAGTGTTATGGTCTAAAAGTAAACCCAGCTAAAACACAAGTGATTGTTATCGGAAGCTCACGAATGCTGTCTAAAATAGTTTGGTCCGAACTACCAATAGTAACATTTGATAATACTACCATTAAAATTAGTGAGGTTGTTAAAAATTTGGGTGTACTTTTGGACAGCCATCTATCGTGGGGACCTCAATTAGCAGCGGTTAGCAGAAAGTCTTTTGCTGCCGTCGTCTCTCTGAAAAGACTTCGTAACTTCCTTCCAACGTCCACCAAAATTGCGCTAGCACAATCTTTGTTGCATCCTATTCTTGATTACGCCGACGCCAGCTACCTTGATTTAACTGAAGATCAACTCAATAAACTTGAGCGTCTTCAGAATCTAGCTATTAGGTTCATTTATGGCTTGCGAAAATACGATCATGTTACTGAGTACCGTAAGAGGCTCAAATGGCTCCCTATTCGACTTCGCCGGAATACTCACATCCTTTCACTTCTCTACAATATTCTCTTTCTTTCTTCTACCCCAGTTTACCTCAAAGAGCGCTTTGAGTTTCTTTCTCTCTCCAATTCTCGATCCCTTCGTTCCTCTGAAACCCTAATGTTAAAAACCCCAGTCCACTCTTCAAAATTCTACAGCAGCTCATTTACTCTCCAGGCAACTAAGCTGTGGAATGCATTACCCATTTCCATCAGACATGCAAAATCCCTTCCTATTTTTAAAAGTATGTTATTTCAGCATTATCTCTCATCCTCACCTTCAACATCATAAATTCACAATTTTATCTTCTTGTTTATAATTGTATGTATGTAAATATGTATATGTATAATATTGTATTTATGTATTTGTTATTATTATGTATTTAAGTAAGCTAGTATGTATATCTGTTTGTTATTATATTGTATGTGTTTATTATTATATCTTAATATACTTATATGTAGGTAGATGTAGTATAATAAGTAGATATTCTTTAAAGTTATGTGAAAAATGGTAGGTGTTTATTTTTATGTGTGCCCCGTTCTTTTCTAATCATATGTTTCTGTCCATCCAAAGGTTGTCTGGAAGAGATCGCTTATAGCGATAAGACCGCCCATTGTACGTTTTATTTGTATTGTCTCTCTGTTCTGTTTCTTTTTTCTGGTGTACAATAAAGATATTTTCTATTCTATTCTATTCTATTCTATTTGGGGTATGCGCAGGGTGAATTTGTTAATAATAAAGAGTCTTGAAAGGATAAAGAGTCTTGGGAACAAAAATTATTTCTAACTTTTTTGGTAATATCTTAAAACAGTAAGTAACACAACAAAAACATCTTTACAAATGTTTACCAACACAAATATTTGTACCTAGTGGGGGATGGAACCAAACACAAGTCAGAGCTGTAGAAGCAGTGAGGCTGTGACAGTAATTAAGTAGCCTATGCAGAGGCGGCGTTAAGCGTGGGCGACGTGGGCCACCGCC
Source organism: Ecliptopera silaceata (assembly GCA_932527185.1). Lineage (NCBI taxonomy): Eukaryota > Metazoa > Arthropoda > Insecta > Lepidoptera > Geometridae > Ecliptopera > Ecliptopera silaceata. Next base: position 4,156,799 of record OW052210.1, read on the forward strand.
TACGGCCTCGCGGTACAAGGGGCCTCGCGATTCAAAAATGTTTAAAGCGAGAATAAAACAAAAAAAATATAAATCAATTTTGTTGTGAAACATGTTTTCTTAGTCTGGCAACATTTGCCGCCGACCAGAGTGCGGGGAATCCCCGGTTTATTTGTTTACTTTCTTTACTAGGAAGTCAACCAATCAAATCAAAGTACGCAACGCAGTCGCTAGGCGCATAACAATAGAAACGTATAATTGTGTTATTCAATATTGTTTATTTTTATGACTGTACGTACCTATTTTGATAAGAATAGTGTGTTCAATGTTTTAATAATATTTAGTGAATAAATAGATAGTGTTTAGGTATATTGATTGCTCCTGTAAACTGACCCAAAATTTTAAAACAGTGACTTTTTTAATTGTTTTTTTGTTTTCTTTGTGATTTGTAACACACCGGTACCTGTACTCGTCTATTTTACATAAGGTAAGAAATATTTAATTGGTAATAAGTATATAACGCAGTAATTACTTGTATATAAAATACGCTTTATAATATCTCTTGAAGGAAACCAAAAAAGCTTTAAGGTAAAAAACGTATCGACTTTTTAAGTTTTTAAAACTAGCAGGTAGTAAAAGCTATCTTAAAGATTTTTATTTGAAAACTAATTTAAATTTAGGTTTTACAATATTATGTAGATAAAACTGCAAAAAAATGTTAACTATTGCTTTTGTTTACAGTTTATAGATACGACGTTATCGAGATGTCCGGCCGAGATAGAGATATTGGAAGAAAATGGGAGTCTGGATCAGCAAAAAGAAAAAGATTTAATTATATGAATTTTTATAAGAGATATAATTATATGAAGAATTATATACAATGATCCCGAATTTACCCAACTTCATTAAAGACGTGAAACAGCTGCTGTCATACATAACAGAAAATAGCTTGAAAGAAATTTACCCAAATATTTACATTGTCATCCGAATTTTATTAACAATTCCGGTAAGTACAGCCTCTGCTGAAAGAAGTTTTTCAAAATTAAAATTAATAAAAAATTATTTGAGAAACACAATGAGCCAAGAAAGACTTTCAGCTTTGGCTGTTTTATCAATTGAATCAGATTTGGCATCTAGGCTGAATTACGATACCATAATTAAGGAATTTAGTAACGTTAAAAGCAGGAAATTTCTGTTCCTTTAATAAAGAAATCTAATGTTTTTTAAGATACACTTTAAGAAATGTATATCTCCACTCCACCTTTATATTAACGATTTGTAATTTTTCATTTAATACTTATTAATCTAATTTGTATTTTTATGAATAAAAACTTGGCAGTGTTAATTGTTTTGTTTGTTTTTATTATTTTATAAAATCCGTTTTTATTTCGCCATAGAACAGGGCCTCGCGAAATCTGTCTTGCCCACATCAAATTTAGTTGTTGCCCCGCCACTGAGCCTATGTATCTGAAGATCACTGACCTGCATGGGTGGCTGATGCAGCCTCAACTGCTGGGAATGCATCGAGGCGGAATGCGAACCCGCATCTTCCAACTCATCGGCCCACGGCGGCTGAAGCAAGCGAATATCCGCCCGTTTCACTTCCATCTCTAAAGGCTCTTTGCAGGACTGGATATCGCCGATCTGGTGGATTATGGAAGGTTTAAAATCGCACTGGCGTTGTAAGATGATCTAAGTGGTTAATTTAAGACCGGCTATTGAATTTTATAGTCATCCCTTACTTACTAAATAACAAGAGACGAGTTTGAAATACTTATATGACTAAATTGAGGCAATGCTTGCAGCTCATCACAAAATTTATTCCGCAAAAACTACTGTAGTACAAAACTTAACTCAGCTCTCCCTATCTTTGCAGTGTCGTAACTTTCAAATTCGTAATAAACTTACCCTCACTGTTATCCTCCTGATAGGTGAGTTTATCACATGAACCACAAATCCTTTCACAAACACATTTTGCACATTTTCCCTACTGGGGTCTGAAGTCCTGACCACGCAAGCCGAGCCCGTCAGAAGGTGGCTCATTTGGGGGCACGCATCACTTATCACATCGTTTTTATTCATCCCAAACACGTCACAATACTCCACCGGCTCATTCTCATAACCGTCCAGTTCTACGACCACTTTGCAACCTTCCGCTTGACGTATCACGCCTGGGATGTAGATCCCTCTATGTTTGGCCAAGACTCTGTGATCGCGCCATTCCGATATATCGATGTTGGGGTATATCGAGAACGGTTTGATGTCCTGGGGAGGCGATGGGTGCTGGATGATCGGAGAGGGTTGAAGGACAGTCCGTTGGAAGGTATGATGGTATTCCACGGGTGGCGGGATCGGCACTGTGTTGTTGTTGGCACAAGTAGTTTGAACCATCTCTTCTAGGACCGAAGGGTCGAATTTACGTTTTTTGGGCAGATTCCTGACAGGGGCCTGCGACGGCGTATGCTGGGCCGGCGGTTGCGGCGCATTGCCACTGCTGGCATTACCAGGATTGGTCGGATTGGCCATCGTTATATTTGGTGTAGGATGCGAAGAAGACTGAGACAGACTCACTGTACCAACACTGCTTATCACCGAAGCCGGTATCTGCAAATTCAAAGAGGAAAATAAGTACGGACATTCGATACGAGTGCTAAGCGCCAACTAAATACGTATTTCATTTATGGAGTTCATTGAGGAAAACAATTGAATGCATGCAGATATGTTAGGTACTGAATGTATTACAAGCCTTTCGAGCAGATAAGAGTTTCACAAATATTACTGTTTGCAAAATACTAAGCACTTATGTGCATTTTTCCAGCATTATCAAACAAAATGTATAACTTTGTGTATATCTTATGTTTCTGTCCGTTTTAAGTCACAAATAAATGTATTTTCTTCCTTTCTTTCAAAATTTAAGCTGGAACTACCACATGTACCCCGTCTACTGCATCTCAAAACTCACCATCACTGTCTGCCAGCGACGTTGCGCAGATCGTCACCTCTTTTTGACAGCCTATCCTACTAATATTATAATATGAAAGTTTAGTCGGGAGGAAGCTATTTTATACTATTATAGAGGTAATATTTGTGAGGTTGTAAGGGGTAATTTCTAGATTAGGTAAAACGATTTAATAAATCTTTGACCAATAGAAAGCCACGTTACTTGTAATTAACATCTAAACTAATATTATAAAGAGGAAAGATTTGATTGTTTGTTTGTTTGCATCGAATAGGCTCCGAAACTACTGGAAAAATTCTTTCACTGTTGTGAAGCTACATTATCTGTGCTGAACATAGGCTATATTATAATGATATTTTTTATATAGGCTACCCGTGCGAAGCCGGGGCGTACTACTAGTAGGATATATATATTAACCCAATAGATGAGTGTACAATATGGTTTTTGACAGTACCTGATCGTCGATATCTAGGATGGAATGAGTGCGGTAGTGCGAGGCAGCGGGCGCGGCGACGGAGGCCTGCGGCTGCGGGGCGCCGCCCGCGTGCCCTCGCTGCATCACCGCCCCGCTACCACTGATCACTCATTGCACATACACGATACCTACAACAAAAACAACAATTTGATGAACCACATACAGTCATACGAATAAATTTATTTTTGTTCCACAAAGATACAATTATATGTACACTTGGAAAAGTCAAAACCTTTTACATTTTCTTTCCTATATTTTTTCTACATATCACTTTGTAACTTATCGTATATTATATTAAAATAATAATAATGTATAATCTAAATCAATTAGTATAATTAATAACATTATTAACTATTAAATTAGTCAGCAAAAGCTTCGTCAAGATTGTAGTCACAGGGAATCAATATGTAGTTGTTGTGGTCCGGTTTAATGACAGAATGTTTTCATTATGAGTAGTTGAAACGTAGAAGATATCGTATTAAGTATATCAATCATAGAAAATTGTTATGGCCTCAATAAAATCGTAGAAACTTGTAATTGCCTTTAAGTTCGTTAATGATACCCACTCCGATGAAATGTTTTATTAGAAAACTTTAAAGAAATTGAATATAATGGGGCATAAATGAATTATATGATAAATAATAGGATTTAATGTCGTCAGTATCTCGCGCAACTAGGCTCAAAATAAACACAGAATTACTTTCACAGTATTTCTGACATAAACTCAAGGAACAGCTTGTGAACATAGAACTAAAAAAGATTACCGCTTACTTAGTTGAAACGCGGTGGCACGTTTAGAGAAATAAAAAAACTGAAGGCATTTGCTTGCCGTACCCCTTTAAAGGCGATGAACTCAAATCTCCATCCTGACGACGCGGAAAAGAGGTGTAGGTGGGGAGGGACTAACAATATGCACCCCCTTTTCGCTTCGCCACTCATCTTTAGATGAACGCAGAATAGTAAGCAGTCAATAAATTTACTAAATACTCGAATAACAAATAATAAGTGCACTCAAATAACTAAACATAAATGGAATAGGTACTACCTATGTTAAAATTTCAACTAATAACATCCCATTCAATTAAAAGCACAAGAATAATTAATGGTATCATATCAGCCACGCCCATCGAACACGAAAAAACTCCCGACAACGGAAAAAAATGGAAGTCACTTAAACCCTCAATCAAGCACGCCTATGAATTTTAATAAAAAATGTTCGTTGCTATGCCGAGACCGCTGAGAATCATAGAGATAGCCTACAAAGTTCACCTTTGTTTCTGCTCGCTCGCACATACAGTTACCTATTCTGTGCAAAGGCTCTACCGAACCGACTCTGCCTGGCGAATTCTAATTCTGTTACATTTTTAATGAGACAGATCTGAAGGTAAAATAGCCATAGCATCTAGAACTACTTAATTTATTCCGTGGTTTAGACGCAGACACATTAAACAAGTGCATGTGTTGTACGCGTACTTACTTCGGTTAGTAACAAGTTTTTTAGGATTAAGAGTATAGGTAGGTTAGGTAGGTACCTATTCTTGTTTTTACTTCACGTAACATAGGTAATTGCACCTTCTCACGAGTTCTAAAACGTGAGTTATCAGAAATCGGATAAGAGGCGAATGAGAAGTGAAATAAAACGAATATGTTTTCTACTTTCTTTAAAGTCTAAAAAGATAAGGGCGTAGCGTAAAGTATCATTTTACGACTTGACCCTAGATTAAATTGTTATCCTGGACCTTATTAACATATTATCAGGTAAACCTTTTGTGGCTCTAGCTAAAGAATGCTCTTGAATAGAATGAGTTAGAACCTTATGTGGTTCTAAATTATTCTTTCATAACATAGATATTTTGATTGAATTAATTTAATTCTGTATATAAGTATTTCATCAATTGATTACTAGTACGAGATAAAACAAGTTATGTATGATAGGCATCATGCACGCGATATATGCATAAGCATCATGACGTGCCTAAATAAGAAAATCCCGTTCGATTTAAATAGGAAAATTTTGATATTTATGATTGTGTTTCGAAACCTGAACATTTATGACATAGGTAGTAAACAAAGTTAATAAAAAATTAAGTGAATTTGCAAGACATCATCAAAGTATCACGTTGTCTATTACTACTTTTAAACATCCATCAAATAATTAAAGATGCTACGAACCGCGAGTGCAGGTGAAAGGATTTCAGTGACCTCACTTAACCGACTACCATAATGATGTCACTCGTGGTATCATGCTGTTAATCACTGTACAGATCTCTGTTTTAACGACAGATGAACTTCAACGATTATGATGCACACTAAACATTATGGAGACAAAAACCATGAAACAAGCAGTTCCGAAAATATTCAACTTGCACCAAAATTCAAACAATCATCGCTGAAACATTGCTTATCTATTCATTGCTTATTCCTACTTTTTACATCTTTTCCAAAGCCATCTACTATCCTGCATGCGGCTACAGTTTATTGGCTTAAAAGACGCCTGTTTACCTGAAATAAGGTATCGATCGTATTTATTTCGAAGCAAAAGCATTCGCGATATAAATACCTAGGTACCTAGTTATTTTAAGTTAAATCGGAATAGCACTCGGATCAATGGCCTAGGGCTAGAGGTCTTTACTTTTTGTTTAGTTTTTTACAACCCGGAATAGTTAGGTATCTGCTATAATGGAAGTACTGATTTAATTTCTTGGAGCTTTTAGTGCAACGTGGTGTTGTGAAACGACGCGATCGATATTGAACTCTAGCATTAGTATAATACCTATAGTTAAAAAAAAAGCTTTAAGACGAGACTGTTTATTACTATTTTTCGTTATTTTAACAATTTTTCAAATCTATTTTAATGTCATGTATTAGGGTTTTTATTTGTTTCAATTTTTATATGACCCTGAGTGTGGATCAATAAACAATAGCTGCGAGTAGTATACCCATCCATTACTAGATAGTCAGGTGTTTTTAATGTACCTACGTAGTTTTGTATTGTATTGTCTATTTTGTCTGTTGTATTGGCTTAAAAAAACTGGTCTAGAAGCTAAACATAAATAAAGGACTAGGGTACTTGTTTTGCCAGATTTATATTTTTTATGATAATGTTTGTCGATTCTACAAGTGTACTAGGTAGGTAATATTTGATTAGCAATAATAATATTATCTTACGCATTAAAACATAATTATTGTGCAATTGTATAAGTTTTAAGAGGACTGTAACTGCAACAGATGAATTTTACAAACATAATACCTACTAAGATCTTAGAATTCGAGCGTCATTTTCAATGGTTCTTCAAGAATATTATTTAAGATTTCGATTCTTATAGTATTTTTATGCCGCTTTATATTTTTACGTAAAAAAGACCGATCCTAAGTTTTAAATGTAAGCAAATTAAGTTTGTAAGTAAACTTTTACATAACATGTTTTCACCTTGTTTGTTTCAACTGCAAAACCACGATATCCAACATACTTATAATATATCAAGTTACAAAAAAAAAAACTAACTCAAAAACTAATTCAGTTTTCATTCATGATTCGTATATTTCGTATTACGGAAAGATAATGAAGTGGAGGTCGGAAGACTCTTATGCCTTGATCACACGTACCGTAGACCGGCGAGACAGTGATGTATTTAAGATACACTACGCGTCGACATCAGTTTTACTGTTGAACGTTGCAGCGTTAGCGCGCAGTGTATCTTAAATACGTCACTGTCTCGCCGGTTTACTCGGTACGTGTGATCAAGGCATTAATACCAGTAAGTTTCATACTAACATCACAAAACTTGAACAAGTTCAGACACGTCGGGTTGGATTGCCGTCCGATATCCTGTCTAGATCAATGAACATAACTATAGATAGGTAGAGATGACTAACAATGGTACAGATGACTTAAGAATAATTTAATCTTTGCTTATACGATTTTTACCTACAGTATAATCAGAATAATCCTGTTTCTTGGATAATTGAAACCTTAGAAAACTATCGGTTGAGTAGTAGGTACTAATTTTACAAGAGAGAAATATAAAGGCCTTTTTGAATATAAACAGCATTTGAAACAATGTTTGGTAATTGTCTGATCCAGCGCATGACATTTGGCTTACGCAGCGTTTCAAAAACATTTAAAAAACACCAGCTCCATAATAAATTGAGCAGGCTATTAAAGCACTATGGTGGTAGGTATATAATATTAATTATATTACCGCCCTAAAACCTAATCCAGGCTAAACTTGTGCATTCATTGATGCACACATCATGTGTATTAAAATTGCGTCATTCTACAGTCATTTGGGCATCGAAATTGTATTTATTACCTATTTATATTTAGATTATTCACAAATTATATCTACACAAATATCGAATTTTTTAACCTAGGTATTTTAGGCACCAGTAAAAGTAAAAAATAGTCTCCCAACAAAACAGGTAAATTATTGTAATTACAATGAAGAAAACGAAACCTACATACATGTTAATACCTATTGATAACTTTGATCGAAGTTGGAAGAAAATAAACGATTATTTTATTTATTATTTTGAACTGAACTAGCTGCGCTCTGGAAGCTGTGTCAGAATAGTCCATCAAAATATGAGTCATTCTTGTTTTAGCTAGTGTGAAACTGTAACAGGTTTTGATACCATGATGATCCTTTGTAGGAATGTATAGTATGAACAACAATTTGATATTTATTGATACTTATGTAGGGTTAGTATTTGTTTGATTCATTTGAGGAGGTTGTTTTCATGTTCCGAAAATATTTAAAAGTGACAACATATTTTAGATTTTTAATCATTTTCCTTACCAAATTTTTCCTGATTCAAGAGCTATTTTATTTTTATTTTCGAATTTTGATATTTAAACCTGACCGATTTTTAACATATTTGTTGTTTAAAAAACTTAAGCTTGTACTGATTAAAACATATCAATTTTAATACAGACAAATACTGCTATATCTAAAAGTAAAAAATAAGCAGTTTTAAACCGTCTCATCACATGCCTATCAACATACCAGCATTGACAATATAATCATAGATCAGGTCCACCATTATTATCTTTAGCACATGCCTTGAATTTATATGCAGAAATAGAATACATGTTGGAAACAGATGTTGAACAGGTGAAAATGTTTTAAGCAACTAAATGATAGGACAAGCTGATTGCCTACTTGATGTAACCACTAGTAAACCAATAGAATATCATTTGTATGATAAAATAACTAAAGGAAATTAATTTCTTTTTGAGTTCTTTTTTTTATTTCGGCTGAACTGTTATATCTTTTACTAGTTTAAGCTATTTTGGGAACATAAACAATAATTTTCTGTGTAACCCTGTATCAATTTTTGAGATAGGTTCTTTATATTTGCTGGAATGGTGCAGAAACTGTACAGAAACTGTTTTGTACAATTTCTGCACCTTTCCTTTCATAATATTATCATTTGCAAAAAATCTGTCATGGCATCTGTCAAGTTAGTACTGCTAATAACAATGCATTACGTTACGGCTCACACTTAGGATATGTTCTGTGTTGGTTCAACACACTGAGACTGAACAGTAAATGACTTATGCTTGAGCCGACAACCCAAGACGGATTGTCTTGGCGCACAAAAGTGAGGAGGCCCGACCCCAAATAATGGGAACAGGGATGGACAAAGAAGAAGACTTTCCAATCCAATGCTAACATCACAGCAGTGCAGCAGAAATGGATAACATAGAAGCGGATATGAGAGCGAGAACAATGTAACACATTTATGCTAACAATCTAGAAACCATATTCTACCGTCTTTCAAGCATGATGTCTCAAAATAAACAAACACTTAAATGCATTGTCCCTTATTATTGCCCACATGGAGATGATATTTTTACAACCACTTGAACAAATTGGTTTTTTTTTAATATTAAGGCTACATAATTGTCTTTTTAAAGTGGTACAGAATATTTTTGTAAACATGTTCATAGAATGTAAAGTACTATTTTTGTCATGATTGTATTTATAGTTTAAATCTAACTTCAATCTAGAAGTCAAGCTAGAAAAACATATGGTTAGAGTTTATCAGTTAAAGTTATCACATTCATTTTTATTTTATTTGCTTACAAACCAACACAATGCTTTGTAACAAGGTGTCTAAAAAGGTAGAAAATGATGTGTTAGAAGGATGAACAGACTCACCTATCCAATGATTTCTCTAGCCTTTGTTATCACATCCATTGGGCACCCTGCTGTACACAAGTGTTCTATTCACAATACGGACAAATGGTGGAAAGGTTCTATGCAGTGGTGGCAGTGTGTATCAGCTGATAAGGGCGATGAAAACGCGAGTTTCGTACGATCGGCGCATGCCTACTCGAACTCAAATCAATCAATTTACGTCTGGCGGCTGACTTTGCACGTAAGCTACGCGTAAACGTAGGTCCCGCCCCGTAGTCGGGTTTTTATTACCTACGACTGCGCCAACGCGCGATGCACAACTTGGAACCCAATGTAACTTCCACCATCATTACTGTTGCATTGCATGTTTATTGCCAGCGGCCTACATGCGCACGATGCGCAGTGCAGTACTGCCTTGTGGCCAGTCGGTATCTCGAAAATAATGTGCAGGAGTGGACAAGCATCTATTCTACATTCTACTCACCATCGCTTTCCATTGTCCCGAACGTGACGCACTGAGTAAACAACCAAACCACATAATATAAAACAAAATGGAAGCCCGACTCGCCCGCACCGAGATGAGATTTTTATGACCACTCTACAGATAGATGTGTAGCTAGTTGTAAATCAACGTTTGTAACTACTACTATCCTGTAGTCGTAGTATTTTAGCAGCCGATTATTCCCCCTCCAGTTTATAACACCGTCACCGTCGTCGTCCGTCACCATATGAGATGGCACCTGCTATCTATAAACGGGTATCCAATCCACTATTTCACTAATTAGAAACAAACACCACACACAGGAATAAAAGAAGATCTACGAAAATAAAATAATCACTAGAAATTATCATCAACCATTGAATTGAAGCGTTTGACGTTTCGCTCGAGCGAGAATCGAGAAAATATCTATCCTCTCATTCTTCTCTATGCCCGCCCGAAGAGAGGGAGGGAGGGAGGGTCGAACCAGACCACAGAATATAATACCAGTACAAAACAATACAACGTGGGTGTTGGTGTTGGTCTAAGCGACAAAGAAATTGGTTTACCACTTTTGATGACATCTCCCAGTAACATAATTATTCGCTAAGGATTACAGATTGACAGATTCTGACGTAGCAGTTATTAATCTGTCAAGCGAAAATAGCCCTTGACGTTTTGTACGTGCAAATGATATTCAACCTTAAAGTGGTAAACCAATTTCTTTGTCGCCTATACATCACAGAGTACTATTGTATATAGGAAATGGTACATGCACACACACAAACGTATGAAAAATAGGAATGGATCATAGAATATAATCATGGTAGGTATGGAGTGGTTCGTTTCATTGCGGGGTGTTCGATTTATGATTAAATTTACTCTAATGAAACTATCTATAACATTATTAGCTACAGTAATTTATCGTTTAGTAAGTCTTTTGTTTACCATTAGTCAGTTAATTATAAATGTATACTTAGTTTTTTTTCACAGCTTAACATTAATGAAACACCAAAATTATATTTATTTTGCAAAATAAATGTCTTGTATCTTGTACCTCGATAATTATCAGAGCTGACTAGTATGTAAGCATAATAGCAGGTAGACAGGCGGTGGCATGGCAGCAAGGCATGGCAGCAAGGAGAAGGCAAGCGAGGTGCTTTCAATAATTTTCACTCGAACGAACAATCATAATCCCTGTTTCACTCGCTCATCATTCATCTAATTATTCCTCAATAAGGGTGACAGAGATAGAGCTATTTATGTATTTCTATTTTATAGGTATGAATAGAAACTGTATATGTGTGCAAATCCTTCTCGTCGTCGGATGGCTCAGCCGAGTTGAATGGACCCGTGAAGTGCTCAACCATTGGATCGATGCTAGTCACGTGACACAAAGTAAGCGCTTTTAGAAGCCCGCGAATACTTGAATTCATTAATTTTATTTACTTTCGTTTTTATTAGGACATTGTCGCAATTCTGCCAGTATCTGTACAATATAATTGAAACAAGTTGACAAAATGGCTTACCTTTTTAAACCTATTGTATGTTATTTACAGAAGCGTGAGTACCCTAAGCAGGGTTTCTATATTTTTTAATATTTTTTTTATGAATTCATCTACTACTGTTGGATGAGAACTTTTTGAATTTAAGTAGAGTAAAATTACAATCAAACAACTGCTGGTTTTTAGTTTATTTATTGTATACGAAAAATATAACCTAGGTACTTATATTAAGTCATAATGACTAAAGAATTTTATTACTTCTACTGAAATAAGACCTCTGCTTGATTGAGTAATAATATATTTGCATTTTTTATTTCATATTATTTCTTTGAAAGTTTCGGAATCCAAGCAAAGAATGATAAATCATACACAATAATAGTATGTAGTCGTGTAGTGAAGATAACTTAGACAAACATTATTGTTATTACAATGATAAATTCAACAGAAAACCTTATTTTTACATAACATTCTTATTAATTTAAACCAAGCTGTTGATAAAAAATAGTATATATCTCACACATTTGAAATGCTTGTTACCAAAATTAATACACACAATTTTGCCTAAACAATATAAAAAACATTCTATACCTAAAATCTGAGAAGTAGAAGGATATACCCTCAACTATAAACTAAAATTGTCAACACATTGCAATGTGGAGTATGTAGGCTTGTTTTAATATAATCTATACCAAGAAATTAGTCTAAAACTGTGCATTTATTGATATTGGCGGTGTAAGCGCTATGTTTATTATTCAGATTTTCAAATAAAACTAGAGTTAGATGCCAAGGCCAAAGACGGAGACGATGCAGTACATGGTTTTGTTCTCCCAACGCACTGTGCAAGACCCATCAGTGTTGTTGTCCCAGAAACATGAAGATGCTGTGTGTAATCCTGCGCCATTTTTCTGCATGATAGTGCATGTCACTGAAGTACAAAAATGAAATAATTATTACACAAATGATACAAGACATTCAACTCAACATTGAATTAGGTGTAATAATGTATGTTCACAGTACTTGCCTATGTATTTGTAGGGCTTTTGTAACTTAGTCAGTTGACCCAAACAGGACTCAACCACAGCCGAGGTCCATTGATTTACTTTGTTATGCTGGTAGGCAGTGCCGCCGATGGAATTTTCAATAGCTTCCTTGATAATTTTGCTCACATCGTCCACAATGAATTGGTTCTGAAACACGTCATAGTCGGTAAGTTGATCACTCCGCACAGAACAAATTTTGATGAACACTCAATTCAGAATACTTACTTCTTCAGCCAAGTCGTTGCACTCTTTAACATCCATGATTTTGAACTTAGACTACTCGGAGAAAGCGAGATTTGTGCCAGTTTGCAAAAACAACAAAATTTTTGACGCTACACCAAGCGAGAAATTGACTCGACATTTGAATTGAGTTCTGTTCTTTATGTTGGAGACATTGATTTAGGGATGGGCAAAAAATATCGATATATCAAAATATCGATATTTTTTCTGAAAAATATCGATATATATCGGCGATATTTTTTCCAGCGATATATCGATATTCGATATTTATTTTCAGATATCAAAATCGATATATTTTTAAAGCTCTAAACAACGAGTGCTCCTGATGTCAATATCAGACAAATTCTTTTTTGAGTAATGTTATGTTTAATTTGTTTTTTTTAAGTCAAGCAATGAAAATTCTGTGTTTTTAAAAAACGGATGTCAAAACAGCCAGATGTATATTTGCTTTAAACTTTCTAATATTTTGGCAATTTTTATAAAAAATTGCATATTGGGCAAAAAATATCGATATATCGAAATATCGATATTTCTTGGACGATATAATCGATATATTTGAAATATATCGATACGATATATATCGATATTTTTTTTCGGTTTGCCCATCCCTACATTGATTGCGTTCGCCTCTACATTTTTTGTTGTCTGTGTCTGTGGTCCATGGGAAGAGTGTTGCGGACTCGCGGTTGATCCGAAAATATTTAAATGATCTAAATAAGTAATTTTTACTAAACTTTTTTGTTACTGGCAATATGCTAACAATGGCCTGCCAAGCACATGTCAACAACAGGGAATGACAGCAGCAAAGCAACTTGTCAAAAAAATCGCCTCTTCGCGAAATGATCGTGAATATTTCAATTCCGTAGAAAGCTACTAAATATGGCTTCATCCGTGCAAAACAGTAGAGTCTCGCGTACTGGTCTTAGTGGATGTTGTAGGACTTGTAGAAATGGGTGTTGGAGAGTCTTCAAATGGCTTCCAGTGCTTTTGATAGTGTCCATCATGAGCTGGTCATACTATGCCTACGTTATCCAGTTGTGCCTTTGTAAGTGCTTCTTCTAACAATAACTACAGTGTACTAACTAAAGTATTCGTATCTCATTGAAAATTTGATTTTCAGTGACAGTTGAAAATACAGTCCAGAAATGCGTATATTTGGTGTTATACCACGTTCTTTTGATCATGTTCAGCTGGTCCTATTGGAGAACTATATTTGCGGAAATTAAGCCTATTCCAGAAAAGGTAAGTTGAAGTTTAGCATAGATTATAATGAAGTACCTCTGTTCTAAGCAGACTGCTATAATATCCAATGAAAAAGCCTAAGTTATTGTATCTTATGATTACATACTGGTTTCCACACGCATACCTATTTAAGTACCTATATTTATTCAATGATGAAGAAGCCATAGATCCAGTTTAATAAATCACAATTGAATATATTTGTGTTTACCCAAGGCTTAACCCTCGAGATATTCACTGGTTTCAGTAGCTCTACCATGAGATGTCACAGTAAAATCGCCTGACTTTACTACAGTAGTTACGTAAATATTAGTATTACCAATTTTAGTACCCAACTATCTGGTAGAGGCGCTGTACAAATCTTCATAAATTTTTTTAACTACAAACTCTAGCGAGTATAGTAAATATAGTATAGTAAAAATTCATGGTAGAGCTACTGTTCTTCAATCTCACTAAGTGAAAAAACAAAGCAATACAAATAGTAGCTACCTATGTAATAGTATCATTTATTTTCTTTTCATAAAGTTTCTAACTACCTATTTTGACACTTACAAAATAGTAACAGTTTTACAATACCGTTTAACCGTCACAATTATGAAATACACTTTATTTATGAGTAATTTAATTAATCAAAGCTTAATTGACAATGGCCTAGAATTCTAGATCAACTGTAGATATAAAAGAAACATAATCTTCAAAACAAATCAAAACCAACTTTAACTTTGTGAAAGTAGATTAAGTAGGTCACCTACTAAGATGCTTCACCAAGTACTAAAGGCCTGCGCAGACCGGGACGGCATGGCAAGGGATTTTAATTTTTACTAATGGACATTCAACCATACTGTTACAGAAATACGACATAAATTGCTATGCTTTAAAATGTGCCCTTCCAATCACATTCAATGCCACAGCATTGTTTTAAAGCATAGCAATTTATGTCGTATTTCTGTAACAGCTTTATCTGCGGGGGTGACTGGAACGCAAAACATTTACAGTGGGGATCTAGACTTATTAATCCTAAGGGAAGACAGCTCATGAGTGCAATGGGGATACTGAACTTAGACTGTTTATCCACTGGCAAACCAACGTACTGGCCAAGCGACCCACTAAAAATACCAGACCTACTGGACTTCTTCATCACCAAAAACATTGCCCTTAACTATATGAGCGCTGAGGAAGCAACTGATCTTTCATCTGACCATACTCCGGTTATCCTCAACGTCGGCTGCAAAATAAACCACACAGAAACTTCCTCAAGACTTTACAACCACAAAACCAACTGGGAAGAATATCAGAAAGCTATCGAGTCAGAAGTAGAATTGAAATTACCCCTGAAAAATAGCGAACAAATAGAAAATGCAGTAGAAAACTTAAACAGATTAATTTACTCAGCAGCTTACACGTCAACTCCAAATAGAAAGATATTTACCCAAAAAGAACATGTATATCCGACATACATTAAAGACAAAATACTTGACAGACGACGCCTGCGCAAGATATGGCACACAACAAGATACCCAAAAGACAAAGCTGCTTTCAATAAAGCGAGTGAAGAACTAAAGACTGACATCAAAAACATAAAAAACGATAACCTACAGTCATACCTCAGCAAACTTGCACCAACTAGAGATTCCAACTACTCCCTGTGGAAAGCCACCTCGGAACTTAAGCGCCCTAAACAACAAATAACCCCTATAAAAATTGAACCAGGAACCTGGGCCCGGTCTGAGTTAGAAAAAGCTAACACTTTCGCCAATCATTTGGAAAAAGTCTTCCAACCTCTACCTAGCACCTGCACAAAGCATGATGAGGAAATACACAAAACACTTGAAACGGCAACACAAATGTGTCTACCACTGAAAACTATCTCACCCAAAGAACTTCTCAGAGAAATCAAACTCCTCAAAGACAATAAAGCACCAGGGTATGACCAAATCGATGCTACTCTTCTGAAACACTTACCGAAAAAAGGTATCTTATTCCTACTCGCAATACTTAACGCCTGTATCCGGCTGTCAATATTCCCAAGCCAATGGAAGATCGCACAGGTTGTAATGGTACCGAAACCAGGCAAACCACCTCAAGACGTGACTTCGTATAGACCCATAAGTCTCTTACCTATAGTTGGGAAATTGTTTGAGAAAATTGTTCTTCAAAGAATGAGAGAATATCTTCATGATATTATACCCAAACATCAGTTTGGCTTTAGAGAAGGACACGGTACAATTGAACAAATACACCGTTTGGTAGACACCATCAACAGGACTCTGGAAAATAAACAATACTGTTCAGCAATATTCCTTGACATTAGCCAAGCCTTTGATAAAGTGTGGCACGAAGGTTTGTTACACAAAATCAAGACAACTCTACCACATTCTTTTTTCTTAATCATCAAATCCTACCTCGAAAAAAGATGCTTCGAAGTTAAATATGGTTCCGAACTCTCCAAATTAAATGAAATAAAATCAGGGGTTCCCCAAGGTAGCATCTTGGGCCCAGTCCTCTACCTTATATACACTGCAGACTTGCCAACAACAGATAATATTACAACAACTGCCACATATGCTGACGACACAGCCCTCCTATCAGTCGATGAAGATCCTGATACTGCGTCGAGATACCTGCAAACTCATTTGACCCTGATCGAAACATGGTTTAACAGGTGGAGGATCAAAGCCAATAAAGACAAATCAATACACGTAACCTACACCCTTAGAAGAAAAACATGTCCACCTGTTTACCTTTACAACGAACAAGTCCCTCAAGCTGAAGATGCCAAGTATCTGGGAATGCACCTAGATCGCCGTCTTACTTGGCAAAAACACATCTGGACTAAACGAAAACAACTAGACCACAAAATTAGAACCATGTACTGGTTAATCGGTCGCAAATCGCAACTTACAGACAACAGCAAAATGGCAATTTATAAATCAATCATCAAGCCTATATGGACCTACGGGATTCAGCTTTGGGGCTCCGCTAGCCATAGCAACATAGAGATTCTTGAAAGATTTCAGAGCAAAACCATCAGAATCATGTTTAATATTCCTCCTCATATAAGTAACAAGTACATGTATACAGACATCAAACTGAGAACAGTCAAGCAAGAAATAGAATCATATAGCACAAATTACCAACTAAGACTAAACAAACATCAAAATCAACTAGCGGCCCAATTGCAAGGATCGGGCAGTCTGCAATTCTCCAGATTAAAAAGACATGGCTTATCGAACCTAGCTGAAAGGTTCACAGAGAAAGAATGAGAGATGGCTCAATGGATGTATCTCTCTGTCCAAGACAATAAACCAGAGGATGTTTTCAGCCCGCATCTTGGATCATTGTTCCCGAACAGATTGCCAAGTAGCAGGATATATAAAAAAAAAAAAAAAAAAAAAATTTCTGTAACAGTATGGTTGAATGTCCATTAGTAAAAATTAAAATCCCTTGCCATGCCGTCCCGGTCTGCGCAGGCCCTAATTCAGTAAATAATGCAAATACACTGAAGTCCTTCTATGGACAGCATTCTCAATCAAATATGAACACACCCTTTTACATTACAACATTAATAGTCGCACACTTTCTCCAACATTTTTATAATTATTATTATTCTTATTAAATTTTGCATGCTTTATTAATTGGTCCGCTCTAGTAACCCCCTTTTGCAACACCCTTAGTAGGGTACATTATGTATTAGTTCTAAGTAGTCCTAAGATCAGACAAAGTGTTATATACGTAATGATGACAATAAATGAAATATGAACATCATTTCAAAATGAAATTAAGTAATTATTCTCACACACATGGCCTGCAAACTTAATATAGAAAAACTAGAAATAGTCACTACTTTAGTGACCAACCAATGAACACTGTGGTGGCCAATAACAAACAAATAACCAATATAGTAGGTAATTCTTAAGTTAAATACTTAAGTTGGTAAACTTTTCATATTTGGGTCAAAAACAGTTAAACAACCAGATAAGATAAGACAACCCGGATGCTATAAAAAAGTTCTTAATCACTTGCTAAGTTTACCATTAGATAGCAAGGTAGTTTCCTTGCTATATCTTTGTTGATATTATCAAATTATAATCATCATTCCCCTGCCCTTATCCCACGTTAAGTGGGGTCGGCACAACATGTCTTTTTCTTCCACTCACTCCTATCATTCGTCAAATCCGAGTCCACTCCTTTCACATTCATATCCTCTTTCACACAATCCAACCACTTTTTTTTCGGCCTTCCTCTATTTGCATACCCAGCCACGCTCAAGTTCATAACTTTCTTCGTAATATGATTTTCATCCCTCCTCATAACATGTCCATACCACGCTAATCTTGCACTCCTCACTTTTTCACTTTTTCAAATTATATTATCAAAATTATAATAATAAGCCAAATAAATTTTATTTCAAAATAATTTTTATTACTGATTTCTTGTAAGTTTTAATAAAAACAAATATTGTGCTTCTTTATATAGTACAAATATTTTGTGTGTTGGTAAACATAGATGTTTTTTGTTTGTATTTTATATGAAAATATATATGAATGAAACCCAACATTTTGAAGCAGATATTGTTTAACTAACTAGTTTTTATAGCAATGCTTAGTTTGAGACTGGATTGTGTTGGCTTAAAATAACTATGACTATTTAGTTATTATCCTACAGACCTACACCATTCGGCTTACACAAAATTTATCACATACAAGAAAATATATCTCTTCTGCTGTTTCAGTACAAACTACCAGAGACTGAGGTTGAAAAACTACTGAGCGCGGAATCTGAAGATGCTCAAAGAACTGTTCTCGAAGGCTTTGCCAAAGATCTACCGCTAGTCACTAAGTATGTATATTATAAATATTCACTTTAATTGACTTGTCAGCCTTCATCTATGATTTTCCGATCACAAACTTCAACAAGTTTGTTACAGATATTGAGAATAAGAGTAAAAGGTAGTTTCTAGGATTTATCTAAACAAAAATGGGTTTTAACCCCGAATTTTAATTCTTTTTAGAAAGTCAGATATTCCGAATTTTCATTTTAGGCTTGATTATGTATTCCGTGCAAAATACAACTAATCATTTATTTTTTCTATAAAAATGATGTTTTTCTCAATTCTAGACTCAGGCTAGCCCTAAGAAAGTACACAGGGATTTTTTTCAAAGTGGAAAGCAAAAAAGAAATTATAGAAAATTATGCCGACACTTTACCTGTTCTTACAAGGTTTGCTAGTAGTCTAGAATTGAGATAAAATAATGTAATCATCTCTATTATTGCATACATAATGTGCATATTTCAATAACATGACAGAGATTTTATGATAGGTACTACAATAGAACAATATATTTCTCATGAGTTGTAAAGTAGTTCTGAGTAGCCACAATATACATTAGGTCATGTTTTATTGATTAGATTACACAATATAGATTTGTCAATAGCTTAGCCCGTCAGTATTGTATTTTAAAATAGAAAATATGTCATGGAAGTTGATCATTATTAAGATATTATTTTTTTACATATTCAAGCCAGGTAGGGTTAATTTTCTTTGCAAACAACAGTTGCGACATTCGAATAAATTCTGAATAAACTTAAAACCTTCATAAGCAAATGTCACAGCCAGATCTAGCACAAATTCTAGTTCAAGCTAAGACTTTTCTGTCTTAGAATCTGTGCTTGTTCTGTCTCTACAAGACATTGTTCGATCTCAAAACTTTTCTAGAACCATGTCTGGCTCCGTCCGTTACTGCCACCGCTGTATTGTTATCAAGCCTGACCGCGCGCACCACTGCTCAATCTGCCAGCGGTGTGTCCTAAAGATGGATCACCATTGCCCTTGGGTCAACAACTGCGTTTGCTTCCATAACTACAAGTTCTTTATGCTGTTCCTCGGATACGCGCTGATATACTGTCTGTTTGTGATGGCTACTTGCTTGCCGTACTTCATAAGGTTTTGGAAGGTATGTTTTAGGTGTAAGATTACATTTATTCGATTTATCTTAAGCTTTTGATTGATAAACTTTTTCTATATTGTTATAATTCATCAGTGTACATTGAACAGTGTTATAGAATAGTTTAGTTAGATGATTAAAATCTATTATTTTAAGCTCTTTCTAATATAATAACAACAACAAAACAAGGTATATATTCAATATTCAATATAAACATCTGTGGTGCACCTCAAGGTCAAACACTGGAACTTTCCTTGTTCCTTCTAACCTACTCTATTGTAAATTATTCCCAGAACCAAGTTATCCTAACTTCCCTATAAAACCATTGACACACTAGTATGAATTAAAAACTTATCAAAGTATAAAAGCGAATCATACCTATGTGTCAACAGTCAAAGAAATACATCGCGAACTACAAGTATTTATCAACAAAGTTTTATTTATGCAGTGTAAAGCATAATATTATTGAAACACCATGTGTCATTAAACATTTAATGCTCTGACATTCCTCTAATAAATGGTTGGATGCTAGATTCAAAGATGCTCAGAACTAATTATAATTTACAGATGTATCAGGAATACAAGCTTGCCCACTGCGATCAATTAATATCGAAAGGCTCTGATCTCTCTAAAATGTGCATGGATTTGATAAATGTAATATTATTTCTTTATTTTCCATCTTGTAGCTACTTTTTGGACTAGCTTTGTTTTTATACGAAAGCTGCAAGATTACTGCATTTCATAAAGTAGTTTCTGCTCTACACACATTAAATGCTATTATAATCTGTAGTATAATAGCTATATTATTCACCAGCATTTTTCTACACTCATAAACATTTAATTTTAATTCTAAAGTCATATTACAACAGATGTTATGTACACTTTCACTTCAAACCGCATACTTACCACAACTGAAACATAGTATGTAACATACATTAGGCGGCCTTATCGGATCTCAGCGATCTCAAAAAGGATCATAATATAATTAAGTATATTTATGAGATATTTCTGATAGTTTCATATGTTAATGTTTACATCTAAGTTGATGAAAAAAGCCTAAATAACATAACAGAATTTAAAAAAGGCCAAGTGCGAGACGGATCCGCGCAAGAAGGGTTTCTTACCATATCTACCTGTTACCATTATCTTTCCTTTTGTTTAGTATTTGTAGTTATAGTGGCAACAGAAATACATCATCTGTTAGAATTTCAACTCTTTAATTATCACGGTTCATGAGATACTGCCGAACGGAGGGACAGATAGACGGACGGACAGCGGAGTCAAAAGTCAAAGTTACTTTATTCAGTAAAATCACAGGGATCATTTAGAATCGTCTTACATACTAGATGATTCTAGGTGCCAGTTCCACGCGACCAGAGCCTAGAAGAACGGGCAAGAAACTTACGGCCTGAGTCTTAGTAATAGGGTCCCTTTTTATTCTTTGGGTTACTATAATAAATAATTATTTGTAATCCAAGTAGTAAAATTGGGACAGGTCATATCATAGCTTATGTAGTTCTAAAAATAGTTCATTCTAAATTATGATAGCCTGTAGGTCAATTAGTTCATTACGGTCAAGATATCTTCCATTTCAAAGTTCAGTTCACATTGAATCAAAACATTTATTTATCACCGTAGTTTAATTATATAGAATTTTTAGGGGTCATTTACTTGTTCCTATGTTTTACTCTGATTGCCTAAATTTTTTATTGTGATGTTTATTTATTAACGCAGTGGGAAAGCTTTGTAAGTTTATTTTACTCATATATGTATAAGGAATTTAATAAGGAACAATTTAATGATATCCTAAATTTAATAGAAATATCCGTAACATTTACTTATTCATTCAAGCTTATTCATTATTTTAAATACTTGTATCTTATCATTTTCTAATCACAATGAATCATTCTTTGTATGTAATATTTTCATTTTATCTTGAGGACTGACATAGATTTCAGTATTGCTGAGCTGATAATAGAGCAAGATATAGAATTTTAAGAATGTGTCTTGTTACATGAATATAATAGCAATAGCGCATAGACAATAGCGGATAAATAAAGGTATTTTGTATCTACATTTTCGATATTTTGTATCTACACAGCGCGTATTGTCGCGTAAGCGTGAAGTGTAAATGTTTACTAGTATTTATGAATGGAAATTGCTTTCAACTTGTAAAAATAGGCGTTACAGAGTAGGTAGTTGATCTGCCTACCAAGCTGTGTATCGTGGGTTCGATCCGTACCGAGAAAAAAAACATTTCTATGATCAGCACATGTTTGTTATTTGTAAAATATTCGTGAATATTTATTGAATATTTTTTTTTATAAATTGATCGTCTTTTTTTGTAATTTCAGGGTGATTTTGGCACAGCAGCGAGCGCCGGTCGATATCACATCGTGTTTGCATTTTTCATCTCACTAATGTTTGCCATCTCGCTCGGTTCTCTCTTCGGCTACCATTGTTACTTAGTAGCAAACAATCGGACTACACTAGGTTTGTTATTTTGCAATAAGTTTTAGACACTTCTCTCTATGACCGGTTTCTATGTTCCTCGCATGTCAGTCGGTAGTTTACCATAGCAATACAATATTTGACATTGTAACAATGTTCTGTTACCAAATGGTAACAAGTTAGTTTAGAAAAATGTTACAACACAATATTAGTTACTGTTGCTATGATTTCAACTAGTACATAAAGTCTAAAGAGAAGTGTCCATTTAAAAGTTAACCTTAGTCGTAGCGTAGTTAGTTTTAATGAAGTGACTGCAATTTTACTATAATTAAAATTATAATTATACCTACGTGGTACAGACAGCGAACATAAGTTGATTAACAGTTGACTCTTGTCTTGTTATAACAATTGTATAACAAAATAATTTAACTTTTAATAATTATCATGGACTTACACAATTTCATGAAGTCAAATTAAGCATACCTTGTACTGTGAGATCTAGATGTTAGAATTTACTTACTTAAAGGACTTAGAGTGACGTGATATCAAATTAAATAAATATAATTAAATATCAACGGACTTTTCACACATCACTCTCTAGCCCCAAACTAAGCAAACCTTGTAGTATGGGAACTGCTGATAGAATACTTATATATATTTGTTTGTAAATACATACATAACATAGTAACACCCACAGAACAAATATTTATGTCCATCACACAAACATATGCTCTCGATGGGAATCGAAGCCACGACCCCCAGCATGGAAGGCAGAGCTACTACCAACTGAGCTGTGACGCCTGTCAAATGTGCGAATGTGCCTGTAAATTAGTTTGTGCTCAATTGGTTAATCAACTTATATAGCTTTATGTGCTAAAAATAAGTTTGTTTTCAGATGTTCTTGTTACCTACCGTCAGTTGGGCAGCCCTACCCGTCAGATAGTAAACTCTATACTTAAAACATTGGTCAACGGTAATTGCAGTCACTTTGTAGATCGATCTGTAGATAGGCGTATTTACAAAAAACAGTAGGCATATCTCCCGTATGGTTTGGTAGATCGATCCGTAGATATCAGTTTAGTATTAAGAATATTTTAAAAATAAATTGTAATAAAATTACAAGTTGACGAATGATAGGAGTGAGTGGAAGAAAACATGTTGCCGTCCCACCTATCGTGAGATAAGGGTAGGGAGATGATGATGATGATGATGATAATAAATTGTTATTACATTAATAGGTATACTAGTTAATGATTGTAAAGTATATCATTATTAATAATAGTTTTACATTCGAAACTCCAAAATAGTGTTAGATGTTCGTTATTTTTGTCTTCTAATTTGGATTCTAATTTAGTATTTTATTCAGCACTCATTGAAATGCACTTAAAAGCATTTAAAAACAAAATAATAGCCTATTAAAGTGACCATTTCCCATTAAGTAACGTTTAAACTGATTCCTTCAACTACTTACTAACAAGTTCTTTTTCAAGTTTTTTTAATTCTTTGTTCGGATTTGAAATAAAATTATCCTTTTCACCAATAAACGTTGATAAAATATTCCTTTTCACCTATAAACGCTGTTATTATAATATGCTAACTTTTTTCTTTTTTTTCAGAGGCGTTCCGCGCTCCAATGTTCCGTGGTGGGGCTGATAAGAACGGCTTTTCACTCGGCCTATTCAATAACTTCAAAGAAGTCTTCGGAAACAGTCCGAACCTGTGGCTAATGCCTATATTCACCAGGTTAGTTTTTTTATTTGTTTTGCTCAGTTGGCAACACTAAACGATCGTTTGAGACAGTTTGCAATGCAAGTTGATTAAAAGTAACTTAAAAAAAAATATTTCCGGTGACCTCACATCAGTATTACTTATTTCAATGGATTTCGCACCGTGCTTGGATTACATATTGTCTATGACCTTTCAAAACCCTCAAATTTTACACAACAACCAATATAAACGTAAACGTTGGGCAACCCTGCAATAGCATACAAACAAGAAGTACAAACAAAATTTTGGTTGGTTTTGATCGGTTAGCACCACTGGACTTGTCTAAAGTGATAGATGGGAATTAGCATGTTCGGTGTTTAGCAAGCAGGGGCGGATTCAGATTGTGTTAGTATTAAAAAACATTTGTAAAGCAACATTGAGATGGAATATTCATTTGTTTATTTTTGAATTATTATTTTGATTGATTATCGAAAGTAGTATAATCAGAATCCGCTCTTGAACTAGCATTATAATTGTGTGTACCTAGCAAAATATGTGTGGGTATGTGTGCATGTATTTTATGTGTGGAAAAAGAAGTGAATGACTTAACAATTTGAATTGACTTCAAATTTACATCGAATACTAAATTGCAATGATCTAAAACTATGCAATGTGGAGTATGACAGTGTCAAATATACTTTTTGGTTTTGGGAGTTGGGTCTGTATTATACAGGTATTCTGTTCTTAGGTTCCATACATTTTCAGTCAAATTATATAAAAGATCATTTCATTATTCATTACTATATTTAAAGTATTCATCTATTTTACTGTAACATATTACCTTCGGGGTGCAGAAATAATCATTTTCAATATTATATTTTAGTAGTCATAAATAAACATTGCACAAAATAAACAGCTTAGCCTAACGCCTTTGCGCTATTGAAGGAGTACGCCTACAATCTCACCGTATTTCGAGTTATATAATTTTAAAATGTGGCGTGGACGAATTTTAACCAAAAATATTTTCGAATAATTTCAAAACAATTAAATCCAGCATGTGATTGGCATGAAATGAAGCTTTTGTAAAGCTTAACATTTATTTGGATAACATTTGATGGTCAAATTTTAACATGCATGTCTCGATCGACATACAAAATGTATGAAATTCAGGTTGAGGTTACTATGTCGATTAAATTCGTCCCCACCACTCATTCTGAATGCGTAATTTTGGTAGCCTCGGTGACGGCTGCGAATACCCAGTGCGTATGGAGCACCAACTGCAGACGTTCACAACGCCACAGGAGGCCCATAATGGCTACGAATCCATGGGCACCACTCGATCCAGGTCAGAATCAGAATCCAGGGACTCGCCTTTAGCCGACTCTCGACACATACCTTGAGAATATTCCACGCTATTCCATATCTCTGCTTCGGGGTTAGATTTTTTTTCGTCTACCCGCATTTCTAATATATTGTTTTATTTTTAGTTTAAAGCTACTCTAGCCAAGTCCTGTCATTTGAAAGTCCTTTTAACTTAGTGTTGTGCATTTGAAAGGGTTGTATCCGTCATTCTGTTTGTTTGGTTGGTTCATTTGACAAGCCTTGGTATATGGGCTGTTTTTGTAGGTAGGCATATATCTATACGCCAAATGATAGATGAAATATTTAATTATGATATATTATATTAACTAAGTAGTTACGGTTCTCGAATGGTATAAAAATATGCCTAGATTTAGTGCCTTTTTCTGGGATAGAAAGCCAATTTAAACTCCATATATGTACTCGTTCTTGATCGTACGATATAGCCAAAATAGACATCGAATTTAGGAGCCTCATTATTTGTTTTATATAAATGTAGAATAATATACTTTTAGTTACTAGATAGTAAATTAATATTTGTGGTCTACAGCTATTTACACTTATGTACAGAAAGTTATTTTAGTTATAATCCAATGATAAATACATTATAAATTGTGCATGAATTTATAATAATTGACGTTGTTGAATTAGTCTTACAGCAACTTACATGACGTCCTTCATTTTTAATGACAAAGCTTTAAAAATTATATTACAATTATTATTTATAAAAAATTAAGGTGTATAAAATATAATAAATATGAATTATTTTTTCTAAAATATACTCAAGTTATGTGAGAAAGTTTTGGCTGACGTGTGTTTGTAATAAAAATATTATTTTATAGAATTATTAAAATACGATTCATAAAACTTATGCAAAAGCTTTATTTGCATTTATTATTTTTGTGCTATATACAACACACAAGACTGATAAACTTTAGACGATGTTCATATTTTGTAAGTATTTTGTGCACAATAAATGTTTTGTTCTATTTATTTTAGTATTTTTATTTTTTTATACAACTTATATTATTCTTGAATAATTTTGAACGAGTGGCTACGCTGTGCTTTTAACATTAGAGTTGGTAGAGATTAGCAAGCAAATGGATACGAATAACAGTTTTAACTAATCGCCAAAAGTCTGTGTGCTGTATATCTGCGTATGTAAATTATTTGTTACAAGTCTTACCTTCTAACGCATGTTTTAAGCTTCTTATTTCGTCTTATACTTTCTTGTGACCGTCTTCGCTCTCTTCAATAGCTTATTTTAGCGTTTGTTTTAGTTTCTGTATTCTATTAATTATAACTATTTCAATTGAGACATTTTCAAGTTCTTCAACATAGACTGAGGGAATATCTACTGTGTATTATTCTATTTATATGGATATATTTTGTAGTAAGGGTTCCTTTTTAACATCAGTTGCATCTATACTCTTTCATTCTTCTTTAGATTTCTAAATCTCTACTAAGCTCAATAGGAATAAGTTTTTATTACTTTTAGCTTGGAGATGGAGCGAGGTACAGAAAGTTGGAGACTTTGTCCTAGAAAAGGCCGGACCGTCCCACAGATAGTATAAGGAATTAATGCATTTTAATATATTTTTCACAACGCTCTTTATAATAATAAACGTGTTTAAGTATAACATGCTTTTCATTCATTGGCGATTCATTGAAGTCAAAATTGTGGTCATTCACTTCTTTTTGGAATTTTAAAGGTTAAGTCGGTGTCTATTTGCATGCTAATTGTTGTTTTAGAGGCTCATAGGCCGCTAGTACTTAGAAAAACTATAAAGCGCAATATGCAGCGCTTATGTATTACGCAAGCAAATCAAGCCAGGTTATAATAAACAGCACAGCTACGGCTCTAAAGAAGTAACTTTTGACAGATTTTTTTAGTTGGTAAAACATTTCTTAAAAAATATTTATTTTCTAGAATATATTTAAGCCTAAGTAAAAAGCCTAAATATACCTAAGTATATTTGTCAAAAGTTACTGAGGTATATTGTAATAAGCTCCTTGTCAATTGATGACATTATAAAATGAATGTTTAATGAAATGTTGTGGTGGATATAAAATTGAAATGGTGGCCGAATCATTACAGCCTAGTTTACTTTGTAGATGGTACCTTAAAAACTAGAAATAATTAGTAACGCAGCTTAGTTTATTGCTGCTTAATAGGTTCATTTTGCTTTATGCAATGCAACGTATACGCTTTGTTAGCAACGCATCAACATAGGCTTATTTATACGATTTGACATGGTTTATCAAAAACACATTTCATTATCATCCTCAAATCGACATTATAACATGCATTACATTATACATCAAAGGTATTGTTAAAAACCTATTTGGTGGGGTTTTATGGTTTACGATTTCTATTATTTTTGAGGGTAGTAACACTTATCGGCGTACTTCAACTAACGTCTCACGACGACGATCTCTAATCTTAGAAAAAAATAGAAAAATCGGCTGTGCCAATTGAATTGTAACATGATAATGCTGTTTAATTAATATAATTACACTTTTAGTATGTAATTCATCACATCCACCACACTTTTCTCTGTACATCTCGCTTGTGTGAGCTTTAAGTGACGAGTTGCTCGCTGTTTTCTAACACAATCAATGGTCCAGTTTCGGCGACGGCACCGTCTACCCAACTCGCAGTCAGGAGGAGGAATCCGAGTCGCTGCTGAACTCGGAGCAGTGGGAGCGGTGGGGGGAGCAGCCTCGCCCCTTCGACGAGCACGAGGGCTCCTCGTTCGACGAACTCTGAGTGTAGGACCCTCGGCAGCGCCGGGGAAACAGGCGCTGCGATGGATCTCAGTGTGATGTGCTGAATGTTCATAACAACGAAACTAGTGCTAACGGGCTAGACAGTTCAGATAAAGTCCACGGGGAATGTGATAGTAGCCTAAATAACAGTGCACCGTTCATTAATTACATCAGCGTTTGGATTCGTAAGTTAGTTTATTCCAGGACTATAGTTACTGAAGATGTTCGATTTATACAGCCCGAGCGGAAATCTTACGGTCCCGTATGGGTTGATGAGGTCGTGAAGATGAATAATAGCGCTATAAGAGCTATGTTCATATTGAAATACTGTAGAAAATTGAGAAATGCTTGCCCGTACGTGTGGCGCGTATTAGAATTAACGAATGATGATGTAGATTTGTTTTTAAACGATGATCCCAAACCGAACTGTAACCGCTGCCAGTATTGTTGTCTCTTAGCGTGCTATAATATAACCGGTGGCTTGATGCCCCCTACACCTTCGCCTTACTTATTATCCAAGTGTCGGGAACGTGGTACTACCCCGAATTCTTCTACAACTTTAACTGAACGTCAGTATAATTCGTTGTACCGCGATTTTAATTACGCCAGTCAGATAGAACTGAGAAATCAAACTGCCTCTAGAAGCGAGAGAATTGAAAAACTAGGCGCTCAACGGGAAGCGGAAATGCTTAAAATCATTCATACTTTTACGAGCGATGTCTTTACATCGCTGGTTGAAGAATATTTGGAGTTGTTTGAAGAGATGGTCAAAGATCTTATTCTGTTGAAAGAGACTGGGATTACTTTAGAAGACATTTGTTCTGTTAGCGAGGATTGTCACACTTATCGTTGTCAACGAGTTGATTGTATGATGAATATGTACAATAACCTCGCGTCTTGCCGGCCTTACAAAATAGCTGAATTCGAAATGCTATTGCTCGATGAAGTAATAAATCAATCTGAGAGATTACAAAATAAAACAAAAGGGGATAGCGAATTTCAACAAGAAATAGATCACAATGATATAAATAGGCAAAGTCAGGCTTGTGATTGCGAACATGTCACGAAACATAATAATCCGTATTTAGCTTTCCTGACTGATATTAAAAGCTACAGCCCATCCAGTTGTAGCGCAAACTGGTTTGGTAGAATTTTACACATAGAAAAACAAATGTTTTTGAAAAGCTGCTTAATATTATTAAGAGACAGTGACTACTTTCGCTATCATAGTCAATCGTTCTCGAAATCTGATATTTTTGATGATAGAACCAGCTCAACTAAATCCCGCAGACAAGACAATAACGATAGACAATTATACAACATGTCGGTAACTATTTATAATCAAACAATCTACCATGTTCAATCAGCTATATTTGAAATATTCAAATCACTGAAGTATAATGAATCAGGCAGAAGAAGACTACTACCACCGACTCCGGACAAAATTCAATTCACAGGAATTGCAAAAGTAAACGAAACAAAAAATTCTGTAAA
Organism: Ecliptopera silaceata; assembly: GCA_932527185.1. Taxonomy (NCBI): domain Eukaryota; kingdom Metazoa; phylum Arthropoda; class Insecta; order Lepidoptera; family Geometridae; genus Ecliptopera; species Ecliptopera silaceata. Next base: position 4,186,582 of record OW052210.1, read on the forward strand.
AAAATCCATGTCCGGTTACCTAAAGCCAATTGATCTATCAGTTTCTTCTGAAGACGAAGTTTTTACTCATAGTTCAAATAATCAATCTCTCGAACACGACATTCCGGGTGAAGAATATCAAACTATGACGTCAATAAAATATGAAGAAGAAATAAAACATCCAAATGATGAATATCAGAAAGCGCAATCCAACTATGAACATAATGTGAGTAGACTTCAACACCAGATCATGCTACAGCATCCAAAACTAGAAAACGCAGATGATGCCAGCTTTCTAAAAAATAAAAGTGTACGCCGCCTCACTCCAAACGATGAAGAAATTGCGAAAGCAGTAGTCATGTCATACCAAGTTGAGAATACTGATTTCTCACCATCAGGTACACATCAAAAAAATAAAATAGAAACAAAACATACAACAAAAAATCTGCTTGAAACTGCAGATAAAACAGTTTTCTGCCGGTCAAAAGAAAGTGAAATGAGCCTTTTCAACGCATCTCTCTTCAAAGGTAAAAAGAACCATGCGAATGTTATATGCGTGATCAACAATTATAAGGCTGATGTATCACACAATGACGTAATTGCCTTTATAGAAAAAATGAAATTGGATGAGGGAGTCCTCCATTATCCCCACTGCAGCGAAAATGATTTGCTAACTAAAATTGATGGTCCCTCATTCTATTTATCTGTGTGTTGTGCTGAATGTCGCCAAGAACTAGCTCCACCACAAAAACTAGAAGCATTCAAACCTAAACAAAAAAGTATTCATCCATCCAAAATAATGTCACACATTTTACGTAAAAATCACGCTTCCTTTTATTTTCCTGTACGATGTGGTTCTTGTGGCTTCTTTCTATGCGATCCGCAGAAGACTAAGAAACGGCATTTGTTTGTGCCTTTCCATTCTACTGTAAAGGGTTATGTTTGTAGCTCTCGGCTGAAATCACACGAATGCGAAACAGTTTTATCAGCCAAAAAGTATACTGGATGTAGAAGTGATACAATTACCAGTTCTGATGTACGAATAAATGAAGAAAACTCGCAGCAACGCCAATCTCATGATCACTGTAAGAAATCGCAGTACCAAAAATATATTCAAAGGAGTAGATCTGTACCACATCTTTCACTTCAAAAAGAATACGAACTCAGGGATTTTATAGAAAGTGACAATAAACCGGCTTCAAAGAACGCTGCACTTAAATTCGAAGATGCTGTTGCAAACATACTAAATATATGGACCTATGAAATGATAAATTACGAAAAAGGAGCCAACTCTCCACAAATAAGATCACAAATTATGAATTACAGAAAAAGTATTTCTGTTTTTATTAAAAAGGATATAAAGGAAAAATTATACTATCGCCAAATTCTTTCGGTATTCAAACGGGTCGAAAGCTATGCGTCTCCAATTCTGAACTTCAATGATCGCGTATCAACCCAAAACATGTTAAAAATCATAAAAAAGTCCAACTCTTGTCACGCAAAGTTTAAATATCACGAGGCTTCTTCGACTATGGGCCATCCTAATTATAAACCGGAGTGCAATAACTCAACTCCTAAATCAGTCGAGCATTATTTCGTTAACGAGAATGGTATGCAGCATCCGGTTTTAAGATCAAACTCTATCAAACGCAAAAGCATGGTAAGACCACATTCTTTACATTCCGAACTCGAACTGAAACCGCCGACCATACAACACCGCCGTAGATATTCGTTTTCAGAGTCTGCTTATAATGGAGATTTTCGGACTGAAATCAACGCATGGAAAAATGATCTGCACGAACTTCAAAAAAGTGTCGACAGTCCAGATTTCAGATTTGACAGTCAAAATTGTAAAATGATGGCAAGACCTCTCTCTTTACACTCTGAACTTAAACAAAAAACGCTGGTTGCGTCACACCGTCGCCGTAGCAGTTGTTCGGTCGGTTCAGAGAGGTATAACTATTTTTCCACTCCAGTGATTGCATGGAAAAATGAGTTGCTAAGACTTCAAAAAAGTGCTGAAAGCCCAACTCTAACATCTGAATCTCGCAAAAACACTCCAAGACCGCTATCTCTACATTCCGAGCTTTACCAAAAACCAGCGGTAACCAGACGTCGTCGTAGTTATTCGCTTACGGAAGCTACGTCTAAAGAAGATTTCTTGGCTTTAATGAGCGTGTGGAAAAATGAACTGCTGCAGCTTCAAAAAAGTGCACAGAGTCCACATTTAGGTTCGGAATCTATGAACCACAAAAACTTGATACGACCGCTTTCTTTACATTCCGAACTAAAACAAAGACCACCGTGCGCTCAAGGCCGCCGTAGCTGCTCCTTTACTGAGTCCGCGTATTCGTCTTCTGAAATTAATGTGTGGAAAAATGAAATGCAAGATCTCCAGCAAAGCGTCGATAGCTCCTATTTAAGATTTGGAACTAAAAATGTAAACAATAACAAAGCCGATGCATTACGTCCACATCAACGCGCAGTTGATGAACGAACAGCAGCGATAGATCGTCCGAAATCTGAGTCGTTTCTTAATAGATTTTCTTCTCAAATAAACAAATCAAAGCTTGAATTATTAAAACTTCAGAAAAGTTTTGAAGCTCAAAATTTTAGATCGGAAACAACACAACGCAAAAACATGATAAAAGCAGTGTCTTTACATTCTGAACCAAGACATGCAGTCGCTCCATATCGTCCCCAATCAGAATCTATAATAAATAAAGATTTCTCCTCTGAATTAATTCAATGGAAAAATAAACTTCTAAAACTACAGAATAGTGTCGAGAGTCCACTATCAAAATCAGAAACAATGAGCCGTAAAATCAACGTAAGAGCGAGCTCGTTGGATTCAAGACCAAAACAAATACCCGATGCAACTGAACATTACCATAGATCTGAAGTAGATGACACCTTAACAGAATTAAAAACGTGGAACTTAAAATTGAGAAAACTCGAAAGAGATGCGATAAGCCCATATTTAAGACCAAAGCCAACAGCTAGCAAAATCAAGGTTAGAGCTGTTTCATTAAATACGGAACCTATACGCTCTACTAAGTTATCCACCAATCGTCCGAAATCTGAATCAGTTTTAGATGATTTCTCAACAGAATTAGAAACTTGGAAACACGAGCTATTGACTCTAGAAGAAGATGCTAAGAACCCGCAACCTTCAACACTAAATCGCAGTAATAAGGCAACATTTCGATCCATGCATTCAGAATTGAAATACAGAAATGAAGATAGGATTCATTTTGAATCCAGAGTTGATGAAGATGTTTCTAGAATGGATTCGAAAATTGCGTCTATTCATAAAACTCCAAACGCAAATATCGATGTCGAAGCACCTGATCACAAATCTCCGGTTCGAAGATACAGCACGACGCCTCGACAACTACCTGCTATACCAACCCAAAGAAACATCAGACGTCACTCGCACTACGAAACAACAGGGAATTTCGTCAATTTATTGTCCAGTAGAAAAACTACACATTTAAATACTAACGCACGTAGCCCTATGAATGTTTCTGATACAGGTACATATCGCAATGAAACAGATAGATTTTTAAAACCGGATGAAAACGTTTCACGCTCTCGATTCTTTTCTCAGTAATTTTATAATCAAATCTTGTATACTTATACTTTCGATAATCGTATAAGGAATAATTTTTGCGTATTCGACAAAAGTTCTATTTTAACGGTTATTTAACTGTAAGATAGCAATTTAGAGAGAAATATGCTTTTTAGCTGCATTTGAGCAAGCGCAAAGAACAAATAAGCTCCGAAGGCGTCAATAAAATATTTGAATGTTCCGACAAGATCTCATATATTCTTAAGAGTAAGTCTTTCGTATGCTTCCCTATTGCTTACAATGTGTTAGAATATTTGCAAATGTAGATAAATTTATTGTTTACGAATAGCGTTCTAAAGCAAGATATATAAGTTGGAACACGCTGTCGTGTAGAATAACGCAAGGAAATGGGTATATTGGTGCTGGAACTATTTATGGAACTATTATAACGGGTAAGAACAGCGGAAAGGTCACATTGGTTAACCTTTGCCCAATTTCAATATGCTGCCAACCAATATCTCTTCGAACCCGTCTTCAACGGATTACTTGTCATTGGTCAATCTAAGTGCTAACTTACACTAGCCAATGAGAAGGAGAGGTTTGTAGTATAAAGAAACCGGGCATAGGACGCGGAGTTGTGATATTCAGATGTACTTAAGTTTATTAGTGAAATTGTCTCTAAACTTAGTAAGACTCTTGTGTGTTTTTGTGAGCAGAAAGAATAATTATCGTTATAAAATTGAGTCAAATTATAATTAAGAAATATAATATTTTGACTAGATTTTATTATAACAATTATACCTCGGTGTGTAGCGAAAACTGTTTAGAAGCCTTCTTAATTCTGACGTAATGTAGGCTAGGTAGAATATAATATAAGTATATTGTAAACAAAGTTTAGTTTTCAATACTAATACAATAGATGACCAAAAAGGGAAGAACAAAAGCTATGACTGCTATAAGGCCGTATTTTCACTTTTATTTTGTCAGTTATTTCGACAAACCTAATATAAAGCAAACTCTTCTTATGCATTAGGTAGATATTTATAGGTTATTTTCTAATTGCCAGAAATTGAGTACTTAATAATTCACAAACATTCCTTGTTTCAACCTATCCACTAACAAAAAAATGTTTTATACTAGACTAGTTAGTAGACCCCGGATTGGTTAAATTGTCAAAGATCCTAAAAAGACTGTATTTCTATCTTGTACAATATCAATTTCAATCATTAAAATGGACTGACTACTTCTGTATCTAGTAGGTATCAAATATTCTTCATTCATGTCCAGAACGTTACTTATATAAATAATTGTAAGAGTAGTCAAGAAACAGAAAATGTGTATGTTAGTAAAATCCTTGGTTAAACCAGAGACTAGTAATATAAATAGACTGCCAATCTCATACAAAAAAACGTGACTCGGAAAAAGGTAAAATCCGAGAGTTGTAGTGGCTTATTTCTAGATGGCGCTGTATTCCGATCAAACCTATGGTATAAATCATTGTTTCATCATCATCATCATCAACCTATATTAGTCCACTGCTGGACGTAGGTCTCTCCCAAGACGCGCCACTGAGCCCGGTCTTTGGCCCTTCTCATCCAGTGTTTGCCAGCTACACTCCGCAGATCGTCGCTCCTCATTCATTCATTTATTAATATTCAATCATTGTTTACGATCACCTAAAAATGAAATAAAAATTTTGGTGTGCACTAACACAGAAATAATACAGATTTTTTGGCTTTTAGTGCTGTTAGGATAATTTTTACGATAATTTTTCAGCGCCATCTAGAAATAAGCCACTACAACTCTCGGATTTCACCTTTTTCCGAGTCACGTTTTTTTGTATGAGATTGGCAGTCTATTTATATTACTAGTCTCTGGTTAAACAGACTTTAAACTAGGTACATACATCTAGTGTAGCCTGGTTTGTTAATTCGATAGAGCAGGTAATATGTATGAATAAAATAACGATAAGTATATTTCAGTTGCACTACGTAGCTTCCATAGTTCGACTGCAAAGCGTCAACGTACTGCTAAGCAATGTAACTCAAAACTTTTAAAATTATATAATTCAAATGTACTCGACCTTAGCCATGGATTACACCACAGAAATTAAACATTTTCTAATTAAATCCTGCACAGTACATGAAGATTGTATATAAGATGACATTATTGAAACTACAGATTATATACAAAAACATTACCACTATAGTAATAATAATAATAATAAACGTGTGACGTGTTAAAATTCACTTTGCAAATTGCACGTTCCAATGTACGCATTTAAAATAGCTATAAAGACACAATGTAATTATAAATTGAGGCTAATTAATTGATCGTTCATGACTTCTTTTCGTTCACAAAATGTAGTAAAAACACTAGTCGTTTTGATACTAATCTCACAAGATATTTTTTTTCTTTGTCTGTTTTCTTGCTACGAATTTTCAGAACATAAATAAAACATTCCAATTTTCTTTGTATTTTTATAGGTTGGTATTTTATTTTGTATTTAATTATTATAATTGTAAATAAGAAAGTATTTATAAATCACAAATTGAAACTACTCTATGAATTATATTTATTTTATGGTAGTACATAATTTTAAGTACAACAATAAATATAATTATTTCTTAACGTAAATAAATCGCAATAATAACTCTTCTTTCCTTCACTACACTGCTAAAAATATTTTATAATGTACATATACCTAATAGTTTTTGAAAACTCGTTTTGGCTCTACCTACCCTTTATAGATGAAATAACACTATGCTACATAGATAATTAACTACAGGTAAGTTTTTGCAATAAAAGATGTATAAGTATTACAAAAGATGCATTTATTCAATAAATTGGTGGGAGTAAATAAAATCATCTTGATCAATCACAGGTTTACAGAATTGTTCAATAACAGTGTCATGAATACGCTCGAACAATCTTGATACTTTTTACGATCGCTTAGTGGCTTGATATTTGTTTGTATCTTTAAATTTTACAGAAACAGGTACATAGGTAATAATAACAGATAATACTTCTTCAAATGAACTCTCCCGTAATGTTTTACAACTCTGGTAAGTTTTCTTATGTACTTACCTACCTATATTACCCAAGTTGGTGTAATTAAAATAGCTTTCATTAATGGTATAGGTCTAAAATGTTCAAGTAGGTTATTCAAGCGCATTACACACGGTTTACAAACAAATTAACAAGAAAACTAACAATAACATTCGAGTAACACAACGATATTTTTATCACATAAGTTTCTTAAAAATCTAATTACGCAATGATTGGATGCACATTCAAAAAGCTTATCCAAGGCATGATGGATTTTTACCATCATTCTGCTACAAATTAAAATTGTCCATGTAAAATCCTAAAAATGCTTTTTCGTTATGCAAAGGAACCAATTTCTAGATAATCACATTTAAAAATTATGTAGTTTCAAAGCTGCCAGTAATCTGGGTTTCTAAATTCAAAATGTCTCAATAACTTTTATAAGACAAACAGAATTAAAAAAGTTTATATGCTCAAAGCTGCCAGCATTTGTCTGACATTTCCAGCGTCTTCCAATTTCAAAAGTTCCCTAAAGGCGCGAACGCATGTAGCCTCTTTTTCCAAACTCTTTGATATTTGATGCCCTCGTTTTGTGATCTCCTTGGGTATTCCAGCTAAGCGAGCTGCATTGAAACCATAGGACTTCGGACAGGCTCCAGGGCTGAGTTTGTAGAGGAAGGTGATTGTTTCCTCAGGGATATGATCCTCATTGTCAGCCGTGGCCTCGTCAGTTTCTACCATACACGCCTGGGGAAAGGAACAATATTTTTATCTAACATTCCATAATATTTACAGTGTAGACATAAGGTCCATAAAAGTCTTCTTCTTATTAATAAAGAGCTACGCTCTTGTTTGCGTAATCAATGCAAGTCACGCCATTTTTTCCTTTCCAGGGCCGCCTCCTTGACTTCCTTATACGAGGGCAACCTTCATCTTTACTTGGCTCATGTAGTATAAAAGGCTATAAGTGTATATTTACACATCCTGACAAACAACTTTTGTTGTGTAGAAATTTCGAAAAATGTTAACCTATTTTTTACTCTAAAGATTTTTTTTTCCTTCTCTTCAAGCTTACATTACAAATTATATAAACTTTTTACAACATATTACATAGTTAGAGTACAAATACTTGCCATATGACCGAGAATAACACCTGGATGGGACGCCAAATGGCGCACCAGCGAGTGATAATGGGTGGAGAATATAACCCTGCAGCCGCGATCGGCTAATTCTGCACAAACGCCCGACGCGATCGCAGTGCCGTCGTATGTCGATGTACCTCGCCCTGTGATTATATGCATTATTCTGGATTGGTGAAACAAGCACTTACAGAATAATCTAGATATGATTTAGAATCTAGTCTAAATGATTTATACAGCATCTTTAAACCTCAAAATCCAAAAAATGTAGAGTAAATGGCTAGGCATGAACTTTTTTAAATGGAGCATTTTTTTTTCTTCTCAGCCTAGTCAACTCATCTAGTTGAAATAAGTCGAGAGTTTCAAGGGACACTCGGATGGAACGAAGTTCTTAATTTAATAACTGGCTTGCTTTCTATGAGTTGGAAAGAGACAGAGATACAGACAGAAACCAAGCACGCCGCACGGCTTACAACTACAGCAAAAAGTGTTACAACTTTTGTTCTTAATTTTTTCCGTCCAGCCTTTCGCGACGCGCAATAAGGAACTTTTTAAAAACATACCTAACTCATCGAGCAGTACAAGCGAGTGAAGAGTAGCATGCGACGCAATAGCCGCTGTCTCGTTCATTTCCACGAGGAACGTGGACTGTCCCGACAGAATGTCGTCGGAGGCACCGAGCCGCGTGAATATACGGTCTATTAGCGATAGACTGCATTCTTGAGCCGGGACGTAACTACCCTGAAATTCAAAATTCTTTATAAAATAACATTCACAAAATATGTTTCTAATACGTTATTCTGAGCACTTTATGTCTACCTACTTAAGTATTTACGAATATAAATATAATTTAAATTATAAAAAAATGATGAGATGAACTTATAAACTTAAAATAAACTTAATAATAAAATATCTATAAACAATGTAAAAATTTGCTAAGCAATAGAATATAATATTATAAAAAACTAGAAAACAAAAGAAATAATTATCAATAATCTAAAAAGGGGAAATTAAGGGAACATAAAAACGGTTATCGTAAATAGTAAGTGCATTAAAATACAGGTCCAAAATATCGAAGTATTTTGACATAAGTTTCATTCATCGCTTTCTCCCAAAAAGGTCCACAACCTAAAACCATTCGAATGATTTACCAAATGCGCCAGTACAGCAAGCAACCCAGATTGCCTCATGAGCGTAGATTTCCCGCCCATATTCGGTCCCGTCAAAAGCAGCAATGTATTGTCCTCATCCAGTTTTGTATCGTTCGGGATGAACTCGTTAACGATCGGAATGCACGGGTGACGCCCTTCTACTATGCTTATGTATGGCTGTGAACATCAAAATATAAATAAATTGAATAAATAATAATCATATTTTAGTAAGCTATATAATCAACAAAATAAACCTCATTGTCATTGTAAATTCTTTATTTAGTAAAATCACACAGGGCATTTAGAATCGTCATATATTCTAGATGATCCTAGGTGCCGGATAGCTCAACTGTTTCTCGCGTATTTTGTAAATATTATTAGTATTCTTTCTTAGTTATTTGTAAGGAGGATCATAGAAGAATATGGTCGGCACCATACCGTAAGCTTCTTGTCCGTTTTTATAAACTCTAGACGCGAGGAACTGGCACTAAAAATAACCTAAGATGATTCTAAATGATCCCTGTGATTATTAGGATTTCGATTTAAGATAATTGAACATTAGATTATGGCAAAGGTCTACCCCAAGCCCTTTCACTCATCCTTTCTATTTCGTCAACCAATCCCTTTCAAAAGTAGCGAGAATAGAATACTAAAACTGTTTACTTTTCTATCAGAATGATAAGTGACATCTGGCAAGCAAATGTCCCCGCTTTGTTGGCGTGCAAACTCAGCTAGAGCGAGCAATATATCCAACGAAGCCACACAGCTCACTGCGGCTTCCCATTGAGCATGCGCCGCTGAGAATTTGGCGAAAATGCGACGGTTTATGTCCTTTAGCACTGTTGTTTTTTGTTCTTCAGCTGCTATCATTCGCGCTAGAAGTTCCTGGAATGAGTTATAAATTGTATAGCTACGTATGTCCAAAAATATGTTTTGGAAAGGTTACAGAAAAAGAATTAATATGTTTAACAGCGAAGCATTTTCGTCTTTACGAGTTTAAACTGCGGTTTTATTGGAATAAGGTTCAAAATAGCATACGGGTCAGTTCGACCCGTGATCATGGCGCATGCAACTGAGCCGAAATATCGGGAAATAATCACAAATATGGTAAATAACCCGTATACAAAAAAAACTATTATAGGTACTACAAAGATTTGAGATTTTTACCCCTATATGGTGTATGGGCAAGGGCGGATCCAGCTTATATATTATACAAAGTGATTACATAATTATGTAGTAACATTAATTCTGTATCGTGACACCTAAGTCCTAAAATGCAAGCTCGGACTAAGCCTTCTGGCAGGCTTAGTCCGAGCTTGCATTTTAAAACTCCCTACTCTCGAGCCGAGAGTCGTCTCTCGGATCTCTCTCTCTACTTCTTACAAAAATATAAGGACATCCGAGAGACGACTCTCGGCTCGAGAGTAGCAACCGCAACCAGCTCAGGGGGGGGGGGGGGGGGGTTCATGACCCCATAACCCCCCGCCCTGGATCCGCCGTTGTGTATGGGTGTTACTAACCTTGGTCTCAGCTGTAGAGAAACGCTTGTATCCTTTCCTAGCGCCTTCGAGCTGGTAGTCAGAGCCTGCTTTAGCGGCTGCGGTCTGCGACACTTCCAGCTGATAACGTTTCTTATCTGACCCTACGTAGTTTACCTTGGGAAATAATAAATATCTACTTAAATGAATAAAATGACTTGATGACCAAAATAAATAAATTACTATCACTAACCTAGCCTAGAATGTCTAAAGTGTCTAAATAGAACTTAAGTTTATAAAACGTATTGAATTCAGTACCCCAAGTACGAGTTTGTGCACACATGGATCGCAGAGACGCAATCGCCGAGCGCCTCCGGTTTTGTATGGAGAGCCAAGCAGCGCCCCTAGCAGATTTCTTGAGAAGCTTGGACCCCCATACAAAATCAGTAGCGCTCGACGATCGCGTCTCTGCGATCCGTGTGTGCACAAACTCTTACTTGGGGTACTGATGAATAAAGGCTGATTACACACATTTATTTTCAGACAGTCAACATAACAAAATAAAATATTTATAAATTTTAGTCTCAGTCTCACCCGACATTTGAAGTATTTCTCTTGTTCCTTCAAGTAATCCTGCAACTCATCCTGAATTTCCTTGATAGTTTCCAAAGTGCTATCATATTCTTGATCCACACCTGGACCGGGTAGAATGCGACCTTCTTTCTCAGCCTCTTTCATGTTGAACGCTTCCTGAAAACAACGCAAAGGTTATCATGCCTGGGTCTACCACAAATTAGTAGTGACAAGTCCACTTGATGAGAAGAGACAAAGACCGGGCTCAGTATTCAGTATTTTTATTGACCTATTATGTACTTACTATACACAGTTTGGCGCGTCCCGCAAATGACCTGCGTCCAGCAGTGGACTGATATAGGTTTATTTATTTAACACTTTATTGCAACTATTACAAATATACTCATAAAGTACAAAAGGTGGGCAGGCAGACAATGCTAATAGCATTATTAGCATTGTCTGCCTGCCGATCATAAAGGTCGAGAAAACGGTTGGCGTGCTAAATAAATAAAATGAGGTATGTTAAAAAAATTAGTTGACATGGTTAGATGCGGTCTGTTTCAAGAAGTGTTCATGAACCAAACGCTTATTGATCAATTTATTCGGATTTAGGTTGATAATGATCGAAAACTGACCTTGAAAAACTTCAATGTGTCTCTATAATCCGGATACCGTCCAGGTTTGAACTGCATCAGTCTCTTCAGCAGAACAGAATTCGTGTCACTGAAGTGTTCCATCAGTTTGAGTGCGGAGTCAAACCCGTTGATGACTGATATGAAATCAAGCACTTTGCGTTTGGAGTAGGTTTTCTCTTCGTAGAATATAGCGCGAGCGTCGGGATGCGTTTCGGAACGTTTCAAGTTACCAAGCGCGTGCACTCTAAAAAAATAAGACGTGTGGCACTCGGGGACTGCCGCGGTAAAGTTATTGCATAGCATTTTTTGCTGGATTACGCATGCGCTGTGTGAGGTTATTTCGTTACGAAATTTCTGGATTCGGTCTCCACGCTCAGGGCCCGCGATTGAAGCTATGCAATAGCTTAATAAAATTAATTAAAAAATCATTTTTTTCATTTTTAAATAAGTATTTGTATTTTTAGTATTTTTATAGCCACAAATCTGTAAACTCAACTAAAAACGTGACTGATCCTCATTTATGTTCTGTATTTAGTTTTTATAGGTAATTTTTTAAATACTAACTTTGCTAGCAATCTCTCTAAGTCCGGAAGTGTAGTGAGGATGCTCTTAGCATTTTGGCACAACTCCTGGTCTTCGAAGAGAGTTTTGATTGCCTCTTGACGTTCCTTTATCACGACTATGTTGCAACTCGGTCCACATACCCACTGGTACAATAGTCTGTAAAGAGTACAAAGATATTATAATTTTTTATGTTTTAATTATTTGATTTGGGTAAAAGAGACAAGGCAATGAACTGCTGAGTAAGGAATGAAAGACTATAAAAGTAAAAACAAACGAAAAATGGTCGATTGCATCTGCGCTTACGCAGATTGCACACAGACAGCAGATGTCCAACTCAACTATAGTTGGAGTAACAATCTAATAAATGTCACTTATTAATAAAAAAATATTACAACAACACTGAGTATGTAAGTACAGTATATACTTTACCTTTTCCCAAAAGCTGTAGAGCAGAAGTTCAATCTATCATACAAACACCCTTCGTCCTGCACTATCCTGAGATTCTTCAACGTTATAGCGTCAAGCACCATGGTACCGCCGCCGGCCCAACGACTTTCAGCCTTATTCTCTTGCGATAAGGTCTGGTTTAGTACATCGGGGGGTGCGTAGGAGGTGAACTGAGACATTCCTAGGGTTTGTACGTCCAAGAGGCAATCTGTTAGGTAAGATACGCAGCCGCCGAGTGCTTTGATTGTGAGGTGGCTGTGAGCCGCGGGGGTCAGGCCTAATGCATCACCTGGGAACAGAAAAAGCTAGTTTAAAACAATTTATGGGATTAGAAAAGTTTGAACCATTTTAAATTGGATAAGGTGTAGATTAGCAGAAAAGCTGACAATTCAACCACATTTGAAGTAGATAATTTGTGCCAGTTATGAACGAATTTTGATTTTATAGTGTTTTTGTTTCTCCAAATCGCTATTTATAAAATTTTCTATTTTTTTTTAACCTATTTTGTCCTACTGCTGGGCAAATACATATATTTTGTATGATTAGGGTATTAGAATCAAAAGTAATTTTGGTGTTACAGTAAGTTTAGTGTTAGTATTTTAGGCGGTTTATTTTTGCAGTCCTCTCCACAGGGTCCGACTAAACTTGAAGGGCGAAAGTTATCTTTGCAAAACTTGTTGAATCCATACAGTAGAACCTCGATAACTCAAACCTTGGTAACTTAAAAACCTCTATAACATAAAAAAAAAAGGTGTTCCCTTCCCATCATATCCCAAAACTTCTACCCTTGATAGCTTAAAACCTCTATAACTCAAAATATTTTGTGTTTTCCTTGGACTTTAACTTATCGAGGTTCTACTGTATTACAAACACACCTTCATGTAAAAACTCTCGAAGACCTTCAGGCCAGTCTCCATCCGCATTAGTCCTGTAGTACTTCTCGGCCAAGGTTTTGAGGGTCTTCTCCGGAGTCCACATGGAGATTAGTTCACGTCGAGCGCTGTGGCAGTATGAATTCACCAGCTTTCTTGTGCGTCCTGATGTGGTTTTACGATCGTATACAACCTGGGAATAACAATACAATATAATTATTTTAAGTTTTGTAATTTTCGTAAGTGCCTGAAGACGGAAGGCGGCCGGCGTTGGGGCCGACGAAGAAGGCGATGGCGGTACGACCTCGATGATTTCGAGAGGGACTGGTGGACGAAAGCAGAGAGCAGGGTTGAGTGGAAGGATTTGGAGGAGACCTTTGCCCAGCAGTGGGATATGTTAGGAAAAACAAAAAAATATATTTAAAAGCACTTTAGTTAAAAGATTATAACACCAAATAAATAAATAAAAATAACAAGGCGGTCTTATCGATGCGAACGACCTTTAAATGGCTAAGATGGAAGAAAAACTGCTTATTTAACCCGTCTTTTAGTAGTGATTTGGTCAGTTGTAGCTACTAGTACCTACTAGGTATAATATGTACAAAATTACAAATAATATTATAAAATTTTCTCTATCAGCAATCTACCTGCTTTGTTTAGTTTGAATACTGTATGCTATGTTTATGAATATTTTATTTTTCTTATAAGTAACTACATAAAAAACGTGTAAGTATTTACTTACCAATGCAGGTGGAAAATGTGCCAGTGTGGTGAGAAGTCGAGACGAATGTTTGTCATCCTTGAACTGGCCAAGGTGGAACAGACCTATTGACGTATCTACAAAACTAACTCCGTATGTACTGCAGCCATTTAGTTCCTGAAATATACAAATGCATCAATAAATAAATAATGCTGGACAATCCACACAACGTCATCTAGCCCCAAGCTAAGCAGAGCTTGTGTTATGGGTACTAGAAGACTGACATGCTTAATACAATACATTACATAGATAGATATTTTTTATTAAACATAAAATACCCATAACACCCGGAATAAATATTTGCAGATCGTACAAACATTTATCCCAAGGCGGGAATCGAACCCGCAACCTCCGCGTCGCAGGCGGATCTTCGCCCGCCGCGCCACATCGCTATACTAAAATAAAATAAATTAATGTAACCTCTTCAGCTATAGCCATCATATACGCAGCGTTGGCCTCGTTAGGCCCGGGGTCCTGGAGGCCGCAAACTTGAGTGCCCTTCACTGTGACTTGACAGATCTCACGACGCACCACTTTGTCGAACTTGCTGTTCTTATTCGCTGCAAAGGGATCACAATAAAGTACAATGTCAGATTTAGCAAGCGCGGGGCCCGTAGCAAATTCTTTCAAAGAGCCCTTGCTATGGGTTCTTAAGTATAAAGTGGTAAATATACAGTAGAGCGTCGATTATCCGAACTAATTGGGGGACATGGGTGTTCGGAAAACCGGTTTTTGCGGATAATCGAACAATTACAAGCATGGGCAATCAATCGGTGGCTGCCAGTAGAATTAGCGCATACTAAGGTGATACGATCCTTGCTTATTTTAGGGCCAGGTGCTGCTAATTCACGACTTGAAGCAAGAGTTTTTCGCGGCAAAGCTTTCCAATTAAGCCCGGTTTCGTCTGCATTGTAAACGTAAACGAATCAGCAGATAGTTCTTCTCCTTGAATTTGAAGCTCACGAATGCCATGTTTTGACTTAAATCGTTTTAAGCAGCATGTGCTAGCTTGAAAATTAGATGTCCCTCCTAGTTTTTCGTTAAATTGAACCCCAGGGAGAGCGTTGACCCGCGCGTTAGTAGTGTTCGGATAAGCGGTCGTTCGGTTGATCGACGTTCGGATAATCGACGCTCTACTGTACATCTATAGGTTACCATAGTGGGTTTAAATATGCGGGGCCCCAGTTGCTACTCTTGCTACTTGGTTAAGCCGGCACTGATTAAGTATATACAATATCCCACTAATATTATAAAGGCGAATGTAGTTTATACATCAGAATAACACATAGGCTATAATTTACAAAGATATTGCGCGAATTGACAAAAATATAACGATAGCAAGACGGATTCGCGGGCACGAACTAGTAGTTAAATAAAACCGGTCAAGTACGAGTCGGACTCGCAAAAAAAATTCCTTTCAATAACCACACACAGATTAGGTTCATTGTAGTATTACGTAGTACCTACACAAAGGGAGACAGGTAGGTATAATCAGATATTCTTACTTATTTTGCATCTCTCTTGCATCATATCTGGCGTCTCTGTCTGTTCTACTCGCGCAACTTTATATCCCTTCGTCACTAAAGTGGCCGCCATTCTGCCGTATGCACTTTCAGGAAAGCCAGAATGCGCGAATTCTCCCTGAAAAATAAACTCTATTAATGCTGACACAATATAAACTCTATGTATAAAACAGATTTTTTTGATAATTATTTGGTAGTATGTATTTGATCAGATTAAGTACAATATAAACTCTATTGCTACTACGATAAGATCACTTTTTACAAGCAAAAGTTTAGTTTGAATATGAAATCAAATTATGTAAAGGCAATTATTGGGTCTCTCTGATGAATAATATGATGACAGTAAGGTTCGTATTCAAATAATATAATAACCTTCATATACGAAAATCCTAGTTCATTGACCCCAACAGCAGCATCCATATGGTAAAGCTCATAGAATTTTCCCACTTTGAAAAATAAAACGCAATCAAAATGGGATGATTTCATCTCCCACCACTGGCGATGTGCCTGAAAACAAATGTAAGCGAAAGTATACTACAACATTATCCCCAAGGTACTTTACTATATATTTTGTATAAGCACCTATTTAACAGGTACAATAGATGACTTGAATCTATTGGTACCTATTTGTTAATATAATATTCTTGTAGATGTTTAGGGGGTAACATTTTGCAGTAATTTATTTCTCAAAACAGTTTCCTTTAATATTTGCATCATTAGTTTTATGAATAGAAAATGCTATTGGTTGTCAAGATTTGAAGGATTTATTTCTATGTGAATTTGTGATACCTAGATTATAGTGAATAACTTACAGGTGTTTGTGATTTGAAGAAATCAGGTGGAACAAAAACAGTTCTTGGATCATAATCTGGATGATCCGGTCGTCTCTTCATAGCGTCTCTGATTTTGTCCGGTTTAAGCCACTCCAGTTTGCAGTGGGTCCAGTTTCCTTCATCAGCTGTGGCAGACACTTCTGGTGGATTCTCTTTTGAAGGTGTTGCTTTGGGAGTCCTGTTAATATTTATTACATATATATAATTTTTTCATTATATTTAGTATTTCTATATTTTTTTCTTTTTAAAGATAAGATATAATAGTAATAGGCAATAGGCAACTCCTAAACATTCTACATCTTTCCGTGGTAACTCTTTTGAGGTGGCAGCTGTTGGGCTTTGGAACGCACTTCCTGGCAATTTGCAAAGTGCGCCGAATAAGTTAATCTTTAAGCGTTTGGTACATGAACACTTCTTGAAACAGACCGCATCTAGCCATGACTATTAATTAGGTATATTATATATAACTTAATGTAACCTGATTCTTCTGTAGGTATCCCATAAGTAACTGTTTATTAGTATTAAGTTAGCACGCCAACCATTTTCTCGACCTTTAAGGTCGGCAGGCAGAAAATGCTTATAGCATTAAGCCCACCTTTTGTACATTATTGATATAATTTGTGCAATAAAGTGTTAAATAAATAAGTGTTAAATATAAGATAAGATAAGATACTTAAATGGACTAAAAATACAATATGACTTAATTAGTAGCATCTTTAAGCCTAAGTTTAAAAGAATAAAATGAGGAAAAAAACTTTCTTCATATCAATAATTAATAACTAAAACAGATTTTATTTTGAGTTTGTTTTAAGAGGCACTAAATCTTTAACTTACCCATTGCTATTGGAACTTCTTGGTTTACTACTCTTTGGAGATTGATTAGCTTCATATTTGAAACTGTCCTGCAGTTTTTTTTCTACAGACACTTTTTCCTTGCCTGTCGGTGTTGCTAATTTGTTGTCTGCTGAAGATGAAATTTGTTTAGAATCTATTTTTATGATCAACTTTTATAATAATACCTATATAAAAATAAATCTAATCTTTGAAGTAAAATTGAATTTTTTAGGTATTATTTTCAATGTACCTACAAATTTCTTGATAAAATTGTTGAATAAGTAATCTACAAAACCTAAATTAAAATTGATAAGTAGATAATGTTCATGAAGTGATACAAAAACACAAACCTTTATTTTCTGCATCAGAATCATCTGAATCAATAGGATTTATGCGGATTCTCTTCCGTTTCTTTGATGGCACTATTGGTTCATCATTGTCAACATCTGGTGATGGTGTCGGCTGCCTTTCTCTTTTCTTATCTAAGAATTTTGAATTAAATATATATCATCATAGAAAATACTGATAGAAGCAGCTTGATAGAGAAGAAACCTGGGTCAGAGTACAGCAAAGGGTGTACAGGCGAAAAAGAGTTGTGTGAAAAAAATCTTTTATTTTATTTTATAAGTTTTGGGAAAACTAACAGCTAGGTAGTTACATAGTAAAAAAAATGTACAATACAATACATAATATGTATGTAAAGGCCCTGTTTTTATTCTGTTCCATACCTATTGCAAAATTTGCAAAAGGATATTTTACTAATGTCAGGATGGTAACTTTGTATACTTTATCATCTGAATCAACATGAAATACTTACATAAATATATTTTAAATCGAGGATATAGGACCGTTAGATGATGTGATGTCTCAGCATCTTCAAAAATTACATACTTACTCTCAATTTTCGGCTCTTTTTTGATGTTCAGGTTGGGGCTGCTTTCTGATTCCCCGCCATTCTTCATTTTTTTGTTAGCCGGAGGAGTTTTGGAAAAATAATTGAAAAGGGTATTTGACGATCCTGTGCTGTTCCGCTTCGACATTTTGAAATCGCAATTACTATAAAATTCTTTATCTTTAAAAATCTTAACATTCAGAATCGCAACATACAAGTTAGCCGAAATTCGGCGCACTTTTTGACATTGACAACTGAAAAGAAAATAACCATAGTCCTTTGCTCACTGTTTTTTTTACAGCTGGTTTACATGTTTTAGTCGATTAGATTTATAGTTGATCATTTTATTCAAAACTGAATACGACGCGAGACAAGATGATGCAATAGATAAAATAGGTCGCTTCGTAGATTTCTCATTTTACCCAGATGAGTTTGTGATCAAGCTTTGAGGTCTGTGGTACTTAGGTCCGACTACATTTGGTAAGTAGGTAGGTAAGACATGTTTGTGAGTAGGTACTTCCGTTTCAGATTTAGGAACTTACAAAATAATCTTACCTAGGTATATTTATTTTACTGTATCAAATCATGGAAGTCTGTTTTAAACATTTTAAATTAGCTAGCGATTATATATATTTTGACCAACTATAAAATAAAATAAACCTTGTTTTTTAAGTTTGTATTTTTATCCAATAGTCAATTATAGCAGCCGTATTATGCTATTTTTAACAACGATTAGAATATAAATACATTTCAATATAGTTTTGGTGTAGAAATGGCAGTAACCAACCCTGTGGGTACATAGAATATAGAATTTTCAATTAGCTCTGTCAATTTGTTTAAATGGGCCACCCACCAATTCAATATCAGCTAATATGCATTATTGGTGTTAAATCACACTTACAGTACCTACATAAAGAATGTACCTGTACTTATACAAATTAAAAAACCTTGTTTTTGGAATGCCTCATTACGAAAATAACAGTAAGTACTATACTAAAGTAATTGAAGTACAATTAAAATAAAAAGACTTGTGCAATTAACCCTTCTATAAATTCAAAGTTATTACTAATAACAAATGAGATTATAAAATAAAATATCTCAAACTACCAAATAATATGTAACATAACTAAATAGATACTTGAATATCAAAATAAAGGCCTTTACTAAATGTAATGTAAGTTATTACCTATAGTAAAAATTATATAATTATATACACTGAATAGAAATAAAACTCTAAAATTAAATTAATTAACAATTCAATCCATTATGTGATAAATTTAAAATATGAATAAGATCACTTGTAAATAAAATAGTGAATTTATTAGTACGTAGTTTTATGCTATAATCTAATAGGCTATGTTCTTATTAGGCGAAAAATGAACGGCTTACTGTTTCTCTGTATATCTTAAATAGGGTGTCTGCCTATACACAGTGTCTGCGTGCAAAGGTTCAAACAGGAGAACTTAAAAAAGTATTTACATAAAAATTACGTGAATTTTGCTTCAGTCGGCGGCATCAGAAGAAGCAGTTAGAACGGGACTAGCGAAGATAAGAGAATACTCACAACAAAAGTATAAATTGCGGTTGTTTGAGAGGAAACATGCACTCATATAGTTTAGTTAAGTTTGCTAGCGCATCGCAGCTGGTTTTACATTTTTGTTGAGATCGAAGTACTGTTTAACACTTAATGTCGACTGACAGTTACTGACTCACTGTTCACCTAATGAGGACATAGCCTAATCACGAATATTGTATCAATGTGTTAGTAGGTGAATAAAGATGCACTTATGTTGGCACTAATCTAATCATAGCACATGGGCTTGTGTAGAGCCCATATAAAAGTAAAATAGGAAGAATCTTGACATCACGCCTACTAAAAACTTGAACGCGTGAACTTATTTGCACAACTTAGTTTGACAAGAGTGACGGCCGGTTTCTCGAACGATGATCAACGAAAAAATCAGATAACAATGTGTCAAAACTTGATTTGTGTTGTTCATTGCTTGTCATTGCTTGTCATTGAACTGTTGTTCTATAGGTATTTCGCAGATGACAAGCAATGAACAACACAAATCAAGTTTTGACACATTGTTATTTGATTTTTTCGTTGATCATCGTACGAGAAACCGGCCCTTAGTTTCTTATTTCCTGTAGGCCGCTTTATTGCTTTGACCGATTCACCAATCAGTCACTCAGCGGACAGTCAGCCGCTCTTTATCAGCCTAACGAGGACACAGCCTAATCTTCCCTATTGACATCAGAACTGAACAATATCAAGTCCACATTAAGCCTATATTTTAACTTAGCACTACATCTGTTCACTACATAATAATCTGCGGCTCCGGGACTGAAAGCGCGATAGACTTATGGGGTAAAACTTGTCCCCCGTTCACGTAAAGTTCGTCTTTCACTATAACGTCTTCGCCGAGGACTGTGCAGTTTTCCATTCGCACCCAGCGACCCACGACCGATCGCCAGCCCACAATGCATCCGTCAAGCCATGCATGCTGACGGATTACTGCGCCGCGAAGGATTGTGCTGCGTTTTATACATGCACCTAGAAAAATATTTTAATAAATATTCACGGACTTTTCAAACATCACACTCTAGTCTCAAACTAAGCCTAGCTTGCTGTACTATGGGTACAAGACTGCCGATAGAATACTTATAAATGGATGTAAAACGAAAATCACAGTCAATAAAGTTTATTCAGTAAAATCATGGCTCGTTTATAATACTTATTCGATTCTAGCTTATCACAGTGTTTTTTTACGATAACGCAAATACATCCATTAATTTATATAATAAACTTTACAACTATAAAAAATAGTGTTTATGAAACTTTAAAGTAAGTATCTATAATAAAAATATTGTGACTTACCATCTTCAACTACGACTCCTGGTCCGATGGTAACGTTAGGTCCTATCCGACAGCCAGTCCCGATGGTGGCAGTGGGGTCCACTATAACATTGCCGACCACGCAAGCACCTTCGTGAAGCTTATCCGAATTCTTCTGTCGTAAGCTTGTTAGGTATAGGCACATTCCTAAAAATAGATAATAGATATTTAATTAAGTAAGTACTTCTTGTTTTTTTATACTTTGGTATAAAACACAGTCGCTCGCGGTCTGTCTGTATCTGTATGCTTAGATCTTTAAACGATGGGAAGGAGGAAAGCGAGACGCCGCAAACTGATTTCGATGTGTTTTTTATAGGTAGAGTTCATGAGGAAGATTATTATATGTTTATTCAGCATTGCGCCCGCGCGGGCTAATCGTTAGTACAGGATAATTATAAGCTTATTTTCGGATAAAATGTTATGAGACACCCACACTCTTATTCTATTCCGCAGCAGATTTTAAAGTTTTTTATTTTCAACTTATTTTTTCAAGCATTGCTGCAAAAACTATAAATTGTGATGAAAAAGCGATTTGTAGATTATATGGCTGTTTCCTGTTATTATGGTTTAAGATAGATAAACATGTTGATTCACTGATAAAATGCTTGGCAAATTCCGCATAGCACATAAGTATGTCGCCATTCTGTTGTTGGTTTATTATTTTATTATCAGTGATCATTATCAATATACTGTGAAATAGAAAGCAGTTAATTAGTTATTACTAACAATTAAATTTTCAATAACAATTGTAAATTTTTTAATTTATTGAAAATGATAGGGAAAAGTGTAAATGGAATAAAAAAATGATGTATCATTAATCTTACTGCATTCAGCATAAGCAAAATTCAATTGTAGGTATGCCACGGACAAAGTCATAGAGATGGCCAAATTATGGAAATGCATTATTAGAAATATGGTATGGTAAAAGGTAAATTTAAGTTTCACCTAATATTTGAAAGTATCACGGTTTTGAACATAGTTTTCATTGTAAACGGAATATTTACCATGATTTGTGAAATATCAGGAAGTAATCAAACTCACAAATCATGGTAAATATCCCTTTTACAATACTCAATACATTTATTGATTTCATATGGTGGTACATAACATGGTAATACAATGTAGGTAGGTGTCACATATGAGACCTGTTTTAAGGGCATAACAATATGCTCGTAGCTGGAAGGGAGGCAGACCGAGGTTCGTCAAAAGTATTATTACAATGAAAACTATAAAGTTTCATCATCATCATCATCATCATCAACCTATATCAGTCCACTGCTGGACGTAGGTCTCTCCCAAGACGCGCCACTGAGCCCGGTCTTCAGCTCTTCTCATCCAGTTTTTGCCAGCTACACTCCGTAGATCGTCGCTCCATCTCGCCGGAGGGCGTCCTACACTACGCTTGCCTAAACGCGGTCTCCACTCCAGTATCCGTTTGCTCCAACGGTTGTCGGTTCTTCGGCAAACATGGCCGGCCCACTGCCACTTCAGTTTGCTAATCCTTTGAGCTATGTCGAATACCTTAGTTTTCTGATTTTTAGTATTAAGTTTCACCTGTTAAGAAATCCTTTGGCTGTCCCACATCCATCCAGAACCCTTGCAGCTCCATAGCATTCAGCTGTCCGTCTGTCGCCATGAATGGAAATACCTCTTTCTCTATGGACATCGGTCTCAGTTCTATCCTGTTCAGCACTGAAGGATTCAGTATGTACATTCCTATAGGATTTAAAAAACATATTATTCATCATCATACTTTGATTATATTTTGTCTACTAGCTTTCATTAATATTATTAAGCTAGATTAACAAAAATATGTTTCTGCTAAATGAAAAACCAATGATGAACAAAGCTTATGCAGGAAATATAAAATTCTTTTTTAATAACTAACAGTTTTATAGTACCCATAATATAAGCTCTGTTTAGCTTGGGGCTAGATGATGTTGTGTTGATTGTTCAGCATTATTTATACATTGTGTAGTTAGTTTTTGTGTGTTAATTATGAGATTTTTGTATTGTATTGTATATTAATACTTATAAATTTTTGTACATCATGGAACCAATTTGGATAAAACTTGTAATATAGTTTGTGACCTAGAAAAGCAAATCAACTACTTGAAAAGATTTGGTTCATTCATTCTCTGATTGGTGTTATCTGGATTTTGTTATTAGCTGTTGAAAAATGCAGAGATATTTTGAAGAAAATTATATACCTGCATTAATTTTATTGGAAATGAACTCTTGTGGTTTCTCAACAAAGCTTTCAATCTGTCCATCTTCTTTATAAACCACAACACCATACTTTGAGGGCTCCTCGACTTTAGTCACAACAATTGTACCTTCCTGAAACAGTATATTAAAACTAGTTTAGCTAAATACATTATTAAAATAAAATGTGCTTGTGTCAGTAAATATTATTGTTAATTTAATTTGTATTTACTTATAATTATCTTTCCTAAACATTTTTTTTTGGAAATAATAGAATTTAATTATTTACACATTTATTTAATGGCGTAGATTTTAATTTGCTAAAATAACTATGAAATTGAATGATAGTATGGGATAGCCAATATGTATAAAAGTTAGGTGATAATTAGCTAAATATTTGTATGAACAAAGAGACTACATGTTTGTGTTAAAAAAATTACTTACTTATCCTTGAAACCTTAAACTTTCTTTACTCAGTTTACTCTTATCATGGTTTTTAAACAATATGAATTTGAATGGTTTAATTAACTAATGATCATAGGTCTCATTATTAAGAAAATTAATCAGAAATAATTATTCAACTTTCTAAAATTACTGTTTAATATATTCCTTACCTTTCCATGACTCCTATGATATCGAGCCAGCTCTTTAAATGGGAAGTCACAGATAACATCAGAATTCAGAACAAAGAAAGGCTCCGGGCTTGTACTCAGTAGTTCCCTTGCTAATGCCAAAGGCCCCGCTGTACCTAATGGTTCAGTCTCATGTGAGAATGCCAGGGATACTCCAAGCTTTGATACCTGCTCAGTTAATTCCTTCTCCATGTCTTCAGCTCGGTAAGATACTGCTAATATCACCTGTGATACATATTCTTATTAGAATCTGTTTATCTTATTACAATAATTGGCTGTAGGTTTAGTTCCTAGGTATGTATTAATATAGTTTTAAGAGCTGTGGATTTTCTATAATAAATACCTAAAATAAAAAATAAAATAAGTTATGGCTGTGTTGCTTACACTACAAGAAGATGCAAAATATTATACAAAAATAGATAAATGTACCTGTGTGACTCCAGCTTCAACTAAAGCCTCAATTTGATGCATCAGAATAGGTTTGTTTGCAAATTCCACAAGTGGCTTCGGTCTACTCAAGGTTAAGGGACGCAATCGAGTCCCATACCCGCCGACCAGGATTAGCGCCCTTATTTCACCCAGTTTCTTATCTGTTCCACACATATCCACTTGAGAAATAACAGTTAGACAATAAACCGCCGGATCGCGTCACTCACTTTCGTAAGCAGTAGGTAACTAAAATGGTTTGCAGTAGAGAGATGGTACGTGGCGGTGTGTTATTGATGAATTTCGCATATAAAACAGTCAATAGTTCGTGCAGAATTATCACTTTTCAAATAAAACACTTGTGCAAAAATAATACACGTCACAAACAACAACCAAAATAAAGAATGAATAAAATAGATAATAAATTCTTGATAAATTGTTAAAAGATGAGGAATAGAACTAGTTTATTTTTATGTCAAAGTAACAGTTATGCAAACACTACACACGATTAAAATCGACTAAAATATTTTTGTACTTCACTAGCCTTTTTTTTTCGTTTCGACTGTCAGTTGGCAGCATTGATTCAGCAGCTGTCAGGCAATCAGTCATATTTACGTCATTTAATTTATGTATCAGTCAGTCAGTTCAGTCAGTTACGTAATGGCTGGCAGAAAAGGCTGTCAGTGTCACAAAATTATTTTTCATCCTTCCCTGTTTTAGAATTCAATTTTGCAATAGCAATGGCAGTTTCAGTAAGGATTTTCTCTCGGTTCAAAGGTAAATACTTGTGTATACTCTAATTCCATCGATCACTGACAAATGTAGTTACACATTTTGATTTTGGTTAAATTCACTTGGTGGTTAGGGTCAACCTTGTAATTTGATTTTCGCCATTCTCACAGTGTCTAGATTCCTAGTTTAATGTCGGCACGAAAGCACGCTTCACATGATCAATGAAAATGTATGCAAATAAACTTGTTACGTAGCGCCAAAGTCATTGCTAACAGTCTAGAGTAACCAAGACCTTCAGCTAAAAATACTTTTCTATTTTATCCCAGTTTTATCTTGCTTTGTAATAGCTGTGTCTAATCGATTTAACTTAAATGACATAAACTTAAGCACTTGTATTTAATAACTAATGAGTAGAGCTTTAAAAGTGTAATTCACTATATTTATGAATGGATCAATCAGTACAATTGACCTTTGAGACCAATCTTGCTATGATTGGCTGGAACTAAAAAGGAATCTACTAAGAATGAGAAACTTAACAGATCCATCTGCATTGCAGTCATTGCATAAATAATAGCTATAATCACTCATATAACAGAGTCTTTTGTGAACAACCATTATTTGTTTCATCAGAAAACAAAACAATATGCTTGGAAATTAGTAGTCAATAGTTTAAATTGATAAGACCAAAGTTCAAGTGTTACTGTGGTAATAATTTTCTCAAAACTCAGAAATTATAGCAATCCACATAACAGTTTGATAAGGAAAAAAGATAATACTTCAAATTTTTATTTTTATACACTAGTGATAAGTAGGTACTGTTTGTTTCTGTAAGACTTGGCTTACTACTATCTATAAAAAATGTGGTTTTCAGATATGACTTGCTACTTGTTTATGTGATAATATATTTTCTTTAGGTGGCCTCAAGCTAAACAATGTTCGATTCCAATGTGGGGGAGGCTCTTCCCCTTACGATCAGACTCGTAAAAACTTAGTACTGACAAAAGAGACAAAACTCATCGTCCAAGGTTTTACCGGCAAGCAGGGAACCTTCCACAGTCAGCAGGCTATTGATTATGGTACTAAGATTGTTGGTGGTATATCGCCTAAGAAGGCGGGATCACAGCATCTCGGCCAGCCTGTGTTCAAAACTGTGCGGGAAGCGAGAGAGAAGACCAAAGCTGATGCAACAGTGATCTACGTGCCACCACCTGGGGCTGCTGCGGCTGTCTTGGAAGCCATTGAAGCTGAAGTCCCACTTATCGTTTGCATCACAGAAGGTGTACCTCAGCATGTAAGTATTATATAACATGTATAATCAAGTAAATATAAGATTAATTAGCAATGCAATATAGTTAGTTGACCTAATTAAAGTTCATAGCGGTGTGCCTGATCAGATAATGGTTCATATTATGAACTTTATTTGTAGGTATAATAAGGTTAATGATAACAAATATTAAGTTTGTTGCTTAGAGTTTTCTCAATGATTCTTAACCTAGTATAATATAGTAGACCACACGATAATGTTGTATGGTCAAGTCTGTGAATTTATGTTTTGACCTATGTTTCTTGTGGTAGATTATTATTTTGATAATTAACTGATTAGCAAATTTTGATTTATGAATGCTCATAATACACCTAATTTTTCTAGGACATGGTACGCGTGAAACATGCCCTGACAAGGCAAAACAAATCCCGTCTCGTCGGCCCCAACTGCCCAGGAATCATTGCCCCGGACAAATGCAAGATCGGTATCATGCCTGCTGCTGTGCACAAAAAGGGGATGATTGGTGTGGTTTCCCGGTCCGGTACCCTCACTTATGAAGCTTGCCATCAGACAACAGCGGTAAGTAATATTTTTGAATTAAATTATTTTTGAAAGCTGTTTGAAACAGGTAGGTAGAGTTGCAAAAGAATCTATCTGGTAGATAAATAAATAGAAAATACTTTATTGCACTCTGAATGAAACTAATAACTATGATACACAATAGCCTTAACGCTAAATAGCGATCTCTACCAGACAACATTGGTAAGTAAAACTATGTCATACTTGTAAAATCAATGACTAGAAGAAAAGACGACTAGGTGCTGATGCTGAAGGCGCTATGTACCTAATAGGAATACCTAGGTATGAAATGGGCGTGATGGCGCAGAATGGTCACATAAACTACATTTCGAAAAGTAGGCCCAGTATAAAAATATATAAATTTTTATATTATTATATTTATGTTATAGTTTATGCAAGTCTATATTAATTTATTTTCGACAGCTAAAATTATAACAAGGCCTTGTCTTGTTGCGACAACAACTTCCTATAATACATTTATGTAACAGAAAGACGCTTTGTGTTGACTTTGATACATATTATAACGACACGAACTACAAATAAAGCGTAGGTACTATGCGCAGATGTCATTAATTATCATGTTTTACGTAAATAAATTGCTACCTTGACCATCATTTCACTGATTAAACTTAATTGACCTTGGACTCCATCATTCATCGGATCATTGCATATTGGCATATTGATGACTAGATTATCATATTGCTGATTGGATTACGACGGTCTTATCAAAAAAGATACGATTTTTTTTATGTATCTTATCATCTGCACGCTTTCTGAGATATCTGAGCATTTGACGGATGCTCAGATATCTCAGAATAGTTATAGTGATGAAAATTGTAGATAGGGAACTTTTCATCATCATAATGCAGTTGGACTCAAACTTCAATCATTGACCAATTATGGACTGTGGACTATGTACTGAAGAAATAATATGCCTTTTAATGGAGCATCAACTAATCTCAGATGGTCACGTGATGCTGTCTTCTTTCTCTTAAGAATAACTTTGTTGAATGATGAACTGTTCAACAGTTCAATTGTTCCATGGTTGAAGATTGACTCCACTTAAAAATAAGCTCGTCAACTGGCTACAAATAGTCGCTGATTTTGACTCTTTTGATCGCTTAGCTTCTTCTTCTTCCTGCCCTTATCCCACTAGGTGGGGTCACCACAACATGTTCTCTTCTTCCATTCTCCTCTATCATCCGTCATCTCAGTATGCACTCCTATCGCTTAGCTTAGTTGTATGTATTATTTAACACTAACTTATTTTCAATAATGTAACCTACAAACCTGATCAATGAATAAATGATTATTAGAATTGATTGGTGGAATTGGTGGGACATTGCCAGGGACAGAGAGAAGTGGAAATGTTTGGGGGAGGCCTTTGCCCAGCAGTGGGACAATGTAGGCTAGGATAAAAAAAAAGAATTGATTATTGTGTTTGAGACTAAAGCGCGATGTGTGAAATGTCTATGAATATTTATATATTTTATAGTTAGTTTAGTTTAATATTTATAGTTTTATTTTTCCAGGCGGGTCTAGGCCAGTCACTCTGTGTTGGTATTGGAGGTGATCCGTTCAACGGCACCGATTTCATCGACTGCCTCGAAGTATTTTTGAAGGATCCCGAGACGAAAGGCATCATCCTCATCGGTGAGATTGGAGGCAACGCTGAAGAGTTGGCTTCCGATTATCTGATCCAGCACAATTCCGTAAGTATATTGCATCTTACAGATAACGGCCGTTTTATTCGTTCTACTATGCAGAGCATAGTAGAACGAGGTAGATGTTACGAGGGACTGGTATTTAAAATACTGCTGATTGAGTCTAAAGAACTGGTTGGAATTTGATACCAAGACTTTTGTATTAGATGTATCAATGTTAATTTATTGTACAGGTGCTCTATGTTGTTACATATATAGATTTCTTAATTAATATTGTGCATGATGAAACGAGAAATTTTAATACCCTAGATTTGAGAAAAATTGGTGACTACTTAGTCATCTCGTTGCTTGTTTTTGAATGCTAATGCGAATCTTGAGTTTTTTGTTGCTTTTTACTAATATAGGTTTTGTTTTGTCCCTGAACAGAATAAAAAGGTAAACTCACGGTGGCCTCCTCTACAACGGATATACAAGTTTTATTTTTATTTAACTATTGATATTGCCATTTCTTAGCATGACTGCAATACTTAGACCTCACAAAGTTTTAAAGTCGACTTTACTACATTTAGCTTGTCTATCTACCGACATTGTCATTTATTTTGTTGCACACTACATCTCCATAAGAACATACTATTGATAGATTAGATAGAATGTATTTTATAATTATTTATGACTATATCTCATTATCATATTGAGTTATGCCTAATAGAACATCCATTTTTATGAGAATACCATCTGTAGGTACTATTACTTCATAAGTTTCAAAACTCCACATGCTATGACTTCTTCAGAAAACATCCCCAAAAACACGCATTTGGCTATACCCGTCACCTTAAGAGCCGTTACGCACTGTCGCCTTAACGCCGTCGACTCGGTTGACCAAAAACAATAGGACGACCGACGACCAAATGCGTAAACACCTATTTAAACTGTAGTAACTGTAGTAAGTCACAGTCGCCGGCGACAAGTCGACAGTGCGTAACGGCTCTTACGCAACTCTTTGAATCTTTTGAACTTCTTGTTATAAAGATTTGATATTTGTGTTTCTAGGGTCAGAAGGCAAAGCCAGTAGTGTCGTTCATCGCCGGTCTGACCGCCCCTCCCGGCAGGAGAATGGGTCACGCCGGAGCCATCATTTCAGGAGGCAAAGGAGGCGCCATGGACAAAATTAAGGCTCTAGAAAAAGCAAACGTCATAGTCACTCGCTCGCCAGCCAAAATGGGCATCGAACTCTTCAAAGAAATGAAAAGATTAGAAATTGTCTAAGTTACGCTTTACTAAACGTATACAAATTATATGAATGTCTACTCTGTATAGTCCTTTTAGTAAATTATATTGCTATTATTTATTTTCCAATGTTGTTTCAGTCGATGTTCAGATCGTCGCTATTTTTTTATGATCGCAGGGAAGGAAGAATTTCGTGACACTGGTAGAATAAATCTGTTATGAATCAAAATGTCCTAAAACTTAACCATTTGATGTAAGTGTTAAAATTCTTAAAGTATCGCACTAAATTGTTAGCAGTGCACGCTTGTAGAAATGTAAGTAACTCATAATTTGATATGTAATATTAAAATATAAGTGTTACTCCTATTTATGATCAAATTTCCAGTCTATACCTATTAAGTTATTGGACTTTTGAACTTTTATCTAATTACGCTTTTGTCGTATTCCAATAAAATGGCTGAAGAGAATTGTAAACTTGAAAATACATCGTCAATAACAGAAAATCGTTTTATTGGTAGAAATTTAACATTCATTCGAGGTTAAACCTTTCAAGATGCAACATCACATAACTACGTATAGCTACTTATTACAGTAAAATACTTTGTGAATACAAAAATAATCCAGATCTCTTGGTAGAAAAATCTTACGTCTAAACTTACTGCAATCATAATATCTATAGGAATTTGAAGTCTTACACGATATATAATCGGCTAGAGCAAACAATTCACAGATTTTATTGCTATAAAGACAAAAGGAGCCTAAGAACATGAACAAGTCTACAAAAGATGGTTTTCGTTCAGATTTTTCCTTTAATGTTACATTACTGTAAAGGAAAGCGACTTGGTTTTAGCTCCTAACAACATGGCGGCACAGGTCTAAGTGATAAGTCCAGCTTATCACAATAAAGAATACCAATTTCCATATAAATATAAAGAGTTAGGCTGACTAAGATTGAAATTGGCTTTTACATACAGCCCACAACACAACACTCAGAATTGAAAACCTTATTTGCTAGTTAGAAAGTGGTGGGTAGTTTGAGAACATTTTAAATGTAACGTTTTTACCATCTGTCCCTACGTCCCCCCCCGCCGCGGCCGCCGCCCCTTCCACCTCTGCTGCCGCCTTCCTGGTCTCGTCGCAACTTCATCGCCTCAAACCTTTCAGCCATGTTCTCTAATTCATCAGGTATATCCTGGTTAGCTTCGTCAAGGATTTTGATCAAGTCTCTAGCATGAGCCCAATCTTTTCGAGTAACGAACGACAAAGACACGCCAGTTCGCCCAGCGCGCCCTGTCCTGCCGACTCTATGGACATACTCCTCGATGTGACGTGGAAAGTCCAAGTTGATCACATGAGTTAAATCTTTTATGTCAATACCTCTGGATGCTACGTCTGTTGCAACTAAAATGTTGACAGTGCCATCCACCATCTCTTCCAAAGCAGCCTCTCTGTCGCTTTGGTCTCTGTCTCCATGCAGTGATTGGCATTCAATTCCTTTCATGGCCAGCTCTGTGCTAATGTGAGTGGCGGTTGCTTTTTTGCCACAGAATATTATGACCTTGTCATTGGGTTCCATGTTTTTGATAAACTCAAACAGAGCAGCCTCTTTGTCATCTTCATCGACAAACTGAATTCTTTGTGTGACTGTGTGTACTGCAGCCAGATCTAATGATCCCACATTAACTTGGATGGGATCCTTCATGTATGATTCTGCAAGGCGGCGCACTCCACTGGGCCATGTGGCAGAGGTCATGACAGTTTGGCGGTCTGGTCTCACATCATACAGTGATTTACGAATCTGTGGCTCGAAACCCATGTCTAACATTCTGTCAGCTTCATCCAACACAATGTAGGAGAAGTTGATAATGTTCAGATGCCTAGCCATTACAAGATCATTGAGACGTCCTGGTGTAGCAATAACTATGTCAACTCCCTTCGACACCACTTTTATTTGTTCTTTACGGTCTCCACCTCCATACAAGCATACAGACTTGATGCCTTTGTACTGATACTTAGATACCTCTTTGTCAATTTGCAGAGCAAGTTCTCTTGTTGGTGCCATTATCAGTACTGTGGGCCCTTCACGTTGCTCTCTAGGTATTGTCTGACCATCAATGTGAATGAGAGCAGGCAAGAGAAAAGCTAAAGTTTTACCTGTTCCAGTCTGAGCTATACCAATCAAGTCATCTCCTCTCAACAGAATAGGCCATGCCTGGCTTTGAATAGGGGAAGGTGTTTTGAAGTCTTGTTTATAAATTTCTTTAAGTATCTCGGGATAGTGTTGAAAGGCTTGTTCAAATGTCAGTACTGGGTTTGGAACTGGTCTCATTCCAGGTTTTTCATCAAAGGTTCTCTTGACCTGAATATCATTATTAGCCTTACGCCAGCAGGCTACTTCAGCTGGATTCATGTTGGCAACATCCGGGTCTTCCTTATAGAAATCTTTGATAATGGGAGGCAAGTTATTCCACCTTTCTTGCTGATGGTTTTCATGATGAGCATTTAGCTTACTCCAGTCAATAACTTGAACACCTGCATCGTTTTTCTTGAAAAAATCAGATCCATTACTGTCATTGCTGGCGTTAAGATCTTCCTTCGGCGCTTGCGGAACTCTATCTTCAATGAGATTATTAATCATGTCCTCGACCTTTGCAATCGCATCCTCAGTTCCGATCAGAGTAAGTTCAGTCTCAACACCACTGGAATCGCCGATTTTTATTTTAGCTTCAGACTCAAATTCCAGATCACGTATTTTTGAGCCGCCTTTGCCAATGATACGTCCAACTTTCTGAGAAGGAACGGACATAGATTTTTGAGGACCGTTTTGACCCCGGAAACCGGATCTGTTGTCGCCGCGATTATTACGGAAATCCCGGGAATCGCGATTGTTGTCTCGGTTATCACGCCGGTTGGAGTCACTTGGGGGCCCTCCTCGGGCTCTCCAGTTGGATTCATTGCTACGTCCTCTATTTCCACCTGCTGCCGACGCATTAGCACTTGGACGAAATACCCGGGCATTGTAGTTCAATCGAGGAGCCGGTGCTGAAGACTGCACACTAATCGGTCCTGTGCCTGAATCGCTTTCCCAATCATCGTAGTCTGCCATAATTACAACTTCACAAGAAAGAAAAGTAATAATTTATTTTTACTTGACTTTTATTGAAATTTCGGAAATTAAAATGCAATGCAATGCGAAAAACATGCGAATGAGAAAGATCAAGAAAGCAAAGTAGGTCTAGGTACAAATAATAATAGACAATATAGTCTATGTAGTAGAACATAAGTTTTAGCAAATAGCAAACAATTGGCTAGCCTAGCAAGCATCTCAAACGTCACAAACGTATTGCCAGATTTAAATTAAGCCAAAGACGAAATCAGGATTAGTGAATGTGCAAAATAATATTAATTTATCACTAGGTTTTAAAACCAGAACGAATCTCGATTTGAGTAGCGTTGTTATTTGTTGAATTGATGAATTAACATGAATTTTATTAAGAAATACTTAAACATTGATACTTCTAATTTCATTTTTAGCAAACATTAATAGACACATTTTAATATTTATTTATCTGTGGTATGGTGTCGCATTGGGTTGGTTGTTTGTTTGCGGTATGTCAATCAATCAAACGAATCAAATCGAGTCTGCCTGCCGTGCCTGCCAGCCTGCGTGCGGTAGTGCGTGCTCTGTGGTGCGTGCGGCTGCGCTCTTCGTTTCGTTTGATCGTTGTCGTCCCGTCAAAATCAATCAAGAAAAATAATAAAATCAAATAATCTTTTTCAAACAATATCGTTAAAAGTGCTAAAATTATTATTCTAATTTTCGCGTTTGAATTGTCGAAGTATATCAAAATTTACCGGGCAACTGAATAATGGAGCAATAGTCAAGATGCGTCTGACTCGCCATTCCAAATAAAACCTGTAGACTCCAATTTTTGATTCACTTTTCATTACGAATTTGATAAGATGAGTGGCTGGGCAAGAAGAATGCATCGGCGAGCAGCTACACTGAGCAATGTGGTCACGTCATGTGGGCATCCAAATTCGCTGCCGTATCCAAGGAGGCTCGAAAAAGTGAAGTTCGGTGCTCCTCTGCTCGAAGTCTGCAAAGATGATATTCCAGGGCCCTTGCTCGTTAGTATACGTTTCTACCAGACGCTGGATGGTCTTAACCAGTCATATTTAGAATGTGATTCAATTTTCAAAGTTCTATGTGAGGTGAGGTAGCAAATCTTTTGTGTCGGTGTTTAGGTGCTGATTTTGAAACTGAATAAGGAGGCGCCATTGCGTCGGGACGTTTTCCGCGCTCCTGGCCACCAGGGAGCTATAAAGAAGCTTATCCACTTCCTGCAGACAGGTCGCTTGGTTAATGTTGATAACTACTCCGTGTACACCATCGCAAGCGTCCTCAAAAAGTTTCTTCGGTAAGAGTTCTTGTTTATATTCTACTAGTAACATGAATTCATTGATATACTGATAAAAAGCTGCTGCTTATATTCATAAATTTATTTATTTATAATATTATAGGGTCACAACACAACTCTAGACATCATCTTGGTACCTAGGTAACTAACTCAAGAGTTATAGTACAGCTAAACAAGCCTTATTCTGATTTACAATTATTAAGATACTCATGATACAAGTTTGCTCACATTTCTCAGTTATGTCTCAGTATTGTGTAGGCTTAACAGGTTAACTGTCCGGGCTCCAAATAATTTCAGTTTTTACTGAAAAATTCTAAAAAATAAACTTTTGTATGTTTCATTTGATTTACACTTATGTACCTACTTAGCCTAATTAAAAGTGTGATTCAAAAGGAACCAATATACCTTATTTATTTTTGCTTGTCAACAGGAAAATCCCAGGTGGTGTGTTTGGTAGGACGGGAGAAATGCATTTGTTTGCAGCTGTAGAACTGCCCGATGAAGAGCAAATTGATGAGATACGCAGGTAAGCCCTGTTCTACCTAATGAGCAATAAAATATCTATAAATTAATCTTAACTATTCACCTTTTCTATATGAATAAGCCAAAGATCTCATGCAATCTCGAAAAACATTTAAAAGAATAAAGCGGAGAGCCCTGCAGGACCTAATCTAGCATATTTGAAATTATAATAATGGAGACGCCACTGGGTGTCTACCATTCACGCCGCCATATACGAGAAAAGGACCGAACTCTAGCTCAATGCCTATACGGGCAAGAAAAAAAAGGAGATAAAAAAAATCCTTTTCTATAACAGACACCTTTAAAAAAAACATACACAATAAATGCAGCATTTCGAAATACGATGTGATTTCACTAAGTAGGTACATATAGATCATAAAATCGCTTCCCACATTCAACTAGCAAAAAGAGCAATTATTGCCAAATAAGTCATTATTGTATCATGCCTGCATTGTGAGTGTTTGCCATAATGTTAGGAATCCAACTTTCACAATACCACTAATAGACTCATAATAGTAGGTAACAGTGTATCTACATTGTACAGGCGATACATAAGTAGCTTAGCAACCTATGACGATCAATTAATGTTCAAAAATTTCTATCTATCAATTCTATCATTTATGAAGTAATAGGATGTGTGATATCCTATTACTTCATAAATGATAGATGCAAATCAAAATGTGGTGAACCATTTATTGATTAGGTAGATGCTTTATTATTCTCAAATTATATTGTTCACTCATGCATGAGTGTATTTAGATGTAATATTTGAAACTATCATGGTTTTGAACATAATCAACCTCACAAATCATGGTAAATATCTCGTTTATAATGAAAACTATGTATTTAGATGGTTTGTCACTACTCACAAGACCTCATGCACTATTTTAGTAAGGACTGTACTGTATTCTGTGATAGTCCTACCATGATCGAAAACAATGCTTGTTTATAGTAAGGACCTGAATTTTGATGCGTCCACGCATCGTAACGGCACCTTCAATTTATGGGATATTCTAATTAAGAATCCATTTGGTTGCAACTTTTTACGCTATTTGAATATTAAAATTCTAACTCAACAAATAGTTTCAACCCTTATCTATATATATTATAAAACTATAAAAGAGCCGTAAATCAAAACTGAAGATATGGAAAAACCAAATAGATTGATAGAAAATACTTTATTGCACACCACAACTGTAATTTAAACATAGGAAATTAACAACTAAACTATGATGACTACTAAAACTAAACTGTGATATATAATGGGCGGCCTTATCGCTAAAAAGCTATCTTTACCAGATAACCTTGCAGATCCACAAAGTAAACGATTCTGAACCCAAAAATCTTGTTTGTCTGTTTCAGCTAGTATGTCTATAAACGGATATACTGTTGTTTTTACGAGACAGAAGTCAAAGTTGTTGTTAATAAAAGTTGCATGTTACGGCCTGTTTCGTCATCTTTGGATCCTAAAATGTGCTCTCAAAGCGCAAAGCTCATTAACCCATATTGCGAAATGCACATTTACGTTTTTAGTGTTCTAGGTAAAACACGTAACGAACGTCATGAGCTCACGAAAGCTTACCATCAGGTAAGCCACAGAGGGCTGAGCACGAATCAATGTAACAATCGTAAACGTACCGTATTTAAGATACACTGCGCACTAACGCTGCAACGTTCAACAGTAAAGCTGATGTTGACGCGCAATACATTTTAAATACGTCACTGTTTCGATGCGTTTACGATTGTCACGTTTATTCGTGATCACCCCCCTGAACTAGTTACAGTTTGCAGTTTTACCACATGGGAACATTAGATACAAAGGTTGTTTTACTGGTTTAGGTAGGCCAGCTGTTTTGAAGCCTACTGGCGTTTCATTTCTTTCTAATTTTGCTTTATTATATTCCTTAATTCCACGCCATATGGATTAGGCAGATTTTTTTATTTAATTGTTATCTATCGACGTCAACTCTTTCCTTTTTCCATCTCATTATAGTTGTACACTACATCCCTCTGCTTCTGCCATCGACATCAAACAATCATCTCCAATAATTTGATTGTAAAGTAAAAACATTCAAATAGATAAAATATACATAGTTACTCGCAAAAGGGCCATAGGTCACAAATCATACAGCCGTCAGAAAACCTATTGTACAATAGGATTAGCATTGAACCGTGTCAGGCAACCGTGCTTGTCGAAGCGTGCACTAGTTTAGTTCATGTTTACTAGTTCCTCTATCTACTTGGGTACAACTACGAGTATGTTTCTATTTACTTGCAACCTGATTTTTACAGTCTTTTGCCATTTTTAATTTCAAACAAGTACGATAATTATTCTTTTTCTTAATTATTCTTAAAATTAAATGTACATACATACTTTTAGTTATCACTTATCGCAATGAGTGATGTGCTAAAATATTATTATTATTATCATCATAGCGTAAATTTAGAAAAATAAAGTAATTATTTTTCGTTAGGCTAATTATTTAGTAGATAGATAAACTCTTTATTGAACACAAAAAACATTACATGATGAAAAACGTTAAACAATAATTTTGTGCAATGAGTGGTCTTATTGCTATAAGCGATTAAGCATCTCTTCCAGACATATATGCACATGTACTGGAACTAAGTATACATAATTAAAGTAAAGCAACATATTGGTTTAAATACTATATTGGAAAAATAAACAGTGTTGGAATGACCTCTTCTATTTTCCTTGTAAAACCGCAAACCACATAACCTAACATTAATCGTCCTGGGTATACTCATCTATCTGATAACTTCAAAAGAGTTTTAAGTCAATGATGGAAGCAATCCTGTGTACGTTTTTTTATTGACGATATAATGACGCATTTAACTGCGTCTACTTCGACCTCTATACATTTTAATTGATTATGTACTGTCCAAATACATAGTTTGTGTATGCACGTATAATAATAAGAATATTTAAATATTTATTTACATGCAAAACCTTACCTTAGTTTTTTATAAGTTCAGTGCATTCAAATGTGTTTCATGTATACTATAAGCGATATATTGTATAGGTTTCAGTTTACTACGTAATCTATAAAAAGTTATCTGATGTACGTACATTACGTAGTCTTATTTAACATACTCAAAATTTCCTGTGAATACTGCACAATGTGCATTGAAATCGACGTGTTATCATAGCAGGTGTTGCGTTCGGAACGAGTCCAATGACCTCTGCTTGTATTGTATGAATTTTCCTGTGTAAAGTTGATCATTAATACCAATTGCTATTATAATTATTTAATCAGTTTTCCGCAAAATAATATTTTTTTTATCAATTCATGACAAATGATATAAATAAACCAGGTTTATTTTAAGGATTTAAAATAAAACGAGCGTTAAAAGTGGCCTTAGCAACTCATAGAGCAAAAGTATCTGAACACCGTTTATTTGTGTAACCTAAAATGGGAAAAATAGTGTAAAGCAACTCATAGAGCAAAAGTATCTGAACACCGTTTATTTGGGTAACCTAAAATGGGAAAAATAGTGTAAAGATATTTATTATTGGTTATTTTGGTACTATCATGATACTAGTTTTTGTTCCCAGAATATTAATGGCGTTACCAGTTTGCACACAACGGCTTCTTGTACTACTCTTCGGCACTTTCAGAGTGATGGCGTCAAATGCTGATAAAGCAGGTAACGACTTACGATCTCAATTGAAACCAAAGATACACATTAGATCATATCCTAATTTGAACAGCAAAGTAGGTTATATTATCTTCTAACACTTCTCTGTTAGGTTAGGCTGTATGTCTGAATGTAGTAACGATCAGTTTATAGTTTATTCATGCTTAATGGTTTTTTTACGTGCAGGATATCATTTGCTTTCAGTATCAAATTGGTATCAAATGATTTTCGAGTATCAGGAAATGCCAGTTTCTGTGCTATGTTTACACATTCCGATATACAGCTTACATAGCACAGCTGGAATCTTGCTTTATCTCAACGTGAAAAGTAGACAATACAATAATTAGATACCACTTGCATGGCTAGAATTCTTTCCAGAGCTTTTATCAGCGGACGTTGCAGTGACGTCATTTAATTTCCCACATTTCTTAAAGGGCTCTATATGTCTTGTAACATGTGCTACTGGTTGCCATATCTGATGCCCACATGCCCGGTTTAGCTTTACGTCTAATCGCGGTACGTTTTACAATGTGAGTGATTATGAGTAAAATGTGGTTCTTTATCGTCGTTAAAACGAAGTCAGTCACTGCTTTGAACAGTGTACGTACATAAATTGTCTGTAACCACATCAATCGGCTCTATGTATTGAAATGGGCGCTTCCTGACATTGTATTATGTCGAGCCCATACTTAGAACAACACATTCCTTTGGCAATGAAGTTATGACAGATCTCAAGAGTGTTCGTTCTCCTTGACAGGGATTATAATCAAATGATACAATGTCAATAAGGAAGTGAACAGTCCACGCACTGTGCGTTTCTTAAAAGCTGATAAAAAACAAAGAAGTTCACTGATGAATAATCGCACGATTAATGTAACACATTGCATCACGTTGTAACGCGTCGCCCACGCGAGCTTGCGTGTCAAACGCTTAATTACGCTAATTATTTTCGGTTAGAGTAATATAATAATGTCATATGATGTATGATGCTTTTAATACGCTGACATAATAAGTGAACTAAAATCTAAGATGACTGTGAAAATCAATACATAAAGTTTCTTAGTTTCAAGTAGTTATCCAAGCAGACAGATAGACGCGACTAAGAGTTCAATAAAGTTGAAATGATATATCACTAGTAAATATTACTATATTTCAAAGGAATAAGGTTTGTATTCCAATGAAATGAGAATTATCAACAGTACTCGTACTGGACGACATATTTCGAATTCCGTTTAGTATAGTAAAAGTTGACTTATGGAAAGGGTTTTTGCGATGCACTGGCTAATACAAGCCGTAAAAGGATTGTATCCTGTCATTGCTAGAATGCACTTGATCTTGGCTGTAAAGCTTTCAAGTTTTCCATTAGCCGTGGCATTAGCTTTTAGTTTGATCGACTTGCGTCCATTTACGCACTCGGTCTTCTTTATTTTTATTTGACCAAAGAGTTTAGATCAAAGCGATCCTTATTCAAACTTTCTAGGGCATGTTTCGATAAAATCACTTTGTCCAGTCGATTGAATGCTTTAATTCACCTCATATCCTTCTATTAGCCTGAGGTTAGCAGACAGACAAGTCGACATTTCCGTTCGCTTTGTAGGGACGATATCGAATCGAAGTCGACTTGCGATTGTAAGTACGTAAAAGGAGCGCTTGTGCAAATTATTCGTACTTCTTCGAGTGTGCGTGATTTGTGTACGTCAATCATTGTGGTAAAGTGGTATACAAAGAGACAAAATGTTCAGGCGATGACGATAATACAACGCTCCTTGTAAGAGTGATTTTAATCCCGATTTGGAACTTGATAAATAAACCAAAGAAAGTGTATCTGCATCCATTGACCTACAGCTAATTTTAGACAAATGGGTTATTTCAGTTTAGATCATAGGCATTCCTTTTATGATACTCATGCAACTTAAGGAACTACTATCAGTCTTAAGTTTTCGAGTACAAACTAAAAATGAATTAACAGTTAAGGAAAAACACCATTTTCCTTTCCAAACGTTCAATTATTGAATGAATTCATCAACTTGTAATTTAACTACCGCATTCTTGATGTAAATAGTAGCTCGCGTGGACTAAATAAAACAGAAAAGTCTGTTTTTGTTAATTCACTTTCAGTCTGAAGGAAAACGACTGATAATTAAAACTGGTTTTAATCGAGGTTGTTAATTCGTTTTTTTAGAACGCAAAATTAGACTCGTCGCTCAATTTATTTCTATTACGTATGTTTGTATGCTACATTGGATATTGAGGCTAAGCATTGAAAATAAAAAGTATTTTTGTTGCAGTATTCTTGATGTTATCTTGTTTTTAGTGAAGCGTCACGTTGCCGCAACGGAATC
The DNA here is from genome assembly GCA_932527185.1 of Ecliptopera silaceata. Taxonomy (NCBI): domain Eukaryota; kingdom Metazoa; phylum Arthropoda; class Insecta; order Lepidoptera; family Geometridae; genus Ecliptopera; species Ecliptopera silaceata. Next base: position 4,227,454 of record OW052210.1, read on the forward strand.
CAGGTTCTGTTTTACAAAACAATATCGCTTTCCAGGTACAGGTATGACATCTGAAGCCCTGGGCGTGTCAGTTGCTCCATCGTTCTTTCACTCTTGCGTGTCTGACGGCAAAACTGCCACAATGGAGGATGTGCAAAGATTCAAGGTCAGTTTTTCAGTAAATTGTGTAAACATCTATTTATAGGCTTGTAACAAGGGTTGGGATGGGAGCTGGTGATGATTAGTTTGCGTCAAATGTTTGCTATGGTTGAAATAAAACTTGGGGTTAGATACATATTTTTAAAGTTGCATTGATAAGTTATTAATATAATATTAATTAAAAAAAAAGACCTAAGTTTTTGAAATTGTCACTTACATGCGCGAGCCTAATTGCAGTCATGTCATGGATACTAGAAAGTTTTTAACAGTTCTAACACGTGAGTTTTGTTATAATCTGAACCAGTATATGATGTTGTGAAATCACCAATGTCTCCTGGTCTATTAGGAGGCTAGGTATGGTTTAATGAGCCATGCATTGGACGAGCAAAACGATGCGTTTCCACTTTGATTTCATGCACTAGAAACTACGATTATGTACCCGTACAAATGTAGGTAACTAATTTTTCTATGGGCGTATTATGAAGTCGTCATGCAAACTGTCATACTTTAGACATCTATAAATTTAAAATACACTGCAGCCTCTGATAAATGAGCGAATAGAAACTAAAAGGAAATACATAAAAAAAATTATGGGATAAATTTTATTTTTGATAAATAATCCTACTCCTTTATTATTGGAGTGTTAAGCTATTTTTGACAGCCTTAGTTGTTCAGTTATTTTTGATGTTTGTACAATATTAAGTATAGGTACATAAATAAGTATAGGATCCATATCTTTGATAGGTAAATAAATATGGTATACTCTGACGCATTATAATAATGTTAACGCAAATTATGCGTTTTATGACACGTGCGTGATGAGAATTTTAATTAGTCAGGTGATGCATCGATTGCTATCATTGATCATGATTCAATGTTTTGTGCAAATTATACAATTTATTGTGGATACAATAATTAACTATTGGAATTTTACATTCAAATTGTGAGTTGATGAGTTGAAAGAGGATTTTAAGTCCATTAAAAAAAAATACACGTTAAGCTCTTCTGTTTTTTCGTCGGTTTATAAGTTTTAGATTTTTCTAAAACTTATTTAAACAATTTACTGAAGTTGGTTCGACTGAATACTTAATCGATTATTTCCAATAGAGGCTGACCTAAAATCGTTACGGTCATTGATTTCAAAGTTCAATGCTTGTCTAAACGATTTGTTTTTAACGCGGAATTGATAAAACATTTGTTCAATTCCGTGAGCTTTTACAATTTGATTCATTATTGCTTGAAACGAAGTGGAAACGTACGGAAATTATACTTAGATACTAATATTATTGTTTAAATATTGGTACAGAGTTTCGCAGTGTCAATTTTAAGCTGAGATTCAGATTGTAAACAAAACTAAGCGTGGACTAACGCATTTGACCTATCGGATAGCCTTAGTTTAAATTTTGATTTTGACAAACGGTCTTAAATTACCACCAGCTCGATTGGCATGACTGTTACAAGGGGTCTGTAGGGAAAGAGAATAAATTACATTAGACTGTCAATTATGTCATTGATATTGTCTGTCTCAGCGGTTTTTTAGAGATAGAATGAGAAAGAGAAAGAGCTCTATGTTATAGAACTTTTAAACAGTCGAACTAGAAAAAGCTGGATGTTCATATACTTTTGACTGTTTAAAGTAGGTCTGGTCAGGAAACATGCACTGTTAATTTTGAACACAGCAAAATGCAATTTGTATTCCAATTAAATAAACATCAATGATGTAATTGTTTTGTAAAAATGAAAACAGCTGAAATATCAGTTACATAGATAACATGCATAGAGGTTGCACTAATAATTATAATAACTATTATCGTATTTTGGCGTTATCACCTGTGTTTTTTAACATATTTTGTAATAATCATTGTTTTCGAAAAGTTAAATGTAATCCTTACTAGTGCAGTCAACGGTAAAAAAATATCGGACTGGCTTCGTTTGAATGGTAAACAATTGAATAGTAAAATACTATAGCACACAACAAATTCTATAACTAAGAATCTCGACTCAAAGAGAAACTAAAGCTACAAATTTGCTCTTTCGAAACCGGAATAAAAGCACCCCTTGAGATAATAATCTACTGTAATGACTCCTTTCAGATGCTAAAGGGACGCAAACAGCGTCCTACTCTTGCCTTTTAAATCCTACCCAACATGATCGGTTACCATAAAATCGAAGAGGGAGGTTACCTCTTAGATTTTATGGATTTTATCATCATCATCCACAGCCTGATTCGGCCCACTGCTGGGTATAGGCCTCTCTTTGCTCTTTCCACTCCTCGCGTTTCTGACCTCAGTATGAAATTAATGAGCAAGACTCTTATAATGACTGTAAAATGATAACCATCGCAAAGAATTGCCTCTTATCATTAAAAGTCAATAAACGCATTTCTTATCAGTCCACCGTAAGTGAGATTTATAATACCTACTGCTTTATCAGATAAGAGAAGTAACTTTTGATTTGTCTTCCGGTGACTGCGTTTTTTAATTATTGTTCAGAGGCCCGATCACTAAATAAAAATCTATATAATGTGGTTATAGCAAATGTATTGCAACGTTTGCGCATTTGAAATACACTGTGCGGTGATACTGCAACGTTTAGCAGTCGAACTGTTGCATCAGCGTACCTAGTGTGAATCGAATACGTTACTTACGATTCGATACGTTCACAATTGTCACATTTATTCATGATCGGGTTTCAGCACCAATAATAAATGACAATCGTAACACTAGGTTTAGAAAATGCGGATCCTCTTCCTCGCGGCTTCATTCGTGATATCGCCAATTTTACGATACCTATATAAGAAACACTGCCTTAGATTGTAAATAGCTTTATACAAAATGCTCACTAAAATTGTCTAAAACATGCGGCAAAAGGCTGAAGTCAGCGTAAGTAAACCTTATAATTTATCTACCATCAGTTTATTGTATTAGCTTATCTACTCTCACTATAAGTCGTCTAGAAAATGGTTAGTGCTTGCAAATTGAAAGCAACAATGTTGTTGTATAGGTATCGGAGCGTGCAGCGAGTACTTGAACTTTTCAAGAAAATTTTCATGTAGCAGAAATTCATTTTTTTGACAATTTTTGTTTTGATCACCATGTAGTAGTCACCTTATACCCTAAACAAAGTAGTTAGTGAATGTGAAAGTAAATCTCTTCCGTGTTACTCCAGCTATTTCATTTCTAGAGTCCATATAAAGGTGTTTACCGGCTGCAGAGCACGAATAAATGTTACAATCTTAAAGTAAACGTAAGCAGCGTATTCGTCACCGCGCAATGTAAATCGAATACGCTGTGAAAATTGCTGCTCTGCCCTCTGGGCCAGCAATTTTACCGGCAAATCAATTATCAAGATAAACTCAGCACGCTTCGTTCTACATATTATATCTTCCAACGTCAAACTATGTATCACAATCGCATGATTCAGCTTACCACTAACAGAGTCCGTGTTTTGTATCGAATGTTATCACATGCTGTGCGATAACAAACGTCATCATACGAAACACGAGCCTAATCGTATCTACGATAGACAGACATGCAGTTTTGAAGCCTACTTGTGGGTTGATTACGCTGACGAGTACAGTGAAAAGACAGTTTTCGGCATAGTACAGAATGGCTTAATGTGGTACATTTCGGGTAAGTAAAGTACCTACTCTCTACTCTCCTATTTGAAGATATTGAGGCTGGTTCATGAGACGTAACACCTTTATCACACAGCGATGCGCACTGCAATGCATTATAGGGCACGTCCTCTAGTGTCTTCAGCGCTTAGTGTTCATTCCAACTTAGAACTCAGTCGAAGAACAGTCCTGCCTTTGTACTCGTTACGTGAATACAACCTATTAGATTGTAACCTTTGCTTGCTTTGTAACAAACAACAGTATTGTATCTAGATTTTTCGCACAGTCTACAAAGGTGCTACTCTGGATCACGTCTGCAGATAGTAAACGACAAGATTTTTTTCACATAAATTGACTGGTCGGGCGATTCGTATCGTATAATTGCTACCGATTGCTCGTTGCCGTCTTCAGAATAGCACCTTCGCCTGTACAACACAACCATTGTATGCGTGCTTCTTTTCTTTCAACATATTTAAGTCTAGATTTCAATGCTTGTGTGCTCATCATTATTTCACTGTAAAAAAGCGTCACGAATTTGCTTTAAGATTAGATTTAAGAGGTTTTATCTAGATTAGAGATCAAGACCTTCGAGTTGTTTATTTACAGTGTTAAGAAACTTACTTTAGCCTTGTTTTAATTAGAAATTAAGCATTTACAATACCACGCTCATATTGAATATCAAGAGAAGGAAAATCAGAGATATTTTCACCGTACATTCTAAAATTAGTTGTTACTCCCTAACATATATTTTCCGCCTATGTACTTATAAAAAGTTGATAAATATACCGAAATATATTTATCAACTTTTAATATTTTTTTAATGGGAGCTGATCGTAATCTGCTTTAGATGTTCTTTGCAACCGATTCTACTATATTTTTGCTGATTGGACTTCTAATTTTAATGAACCTATCTGTTCTCTGTATAAATATGATGAGGAAGAAGTCTTTTACATACAAACTCTTTTATTTTACTTTTGGTGTCATGTTGTAGAATCTAGTATGAGTCACGTTTAACCTTCACTACTTTATTGCTCTTGGAGTTATCACTAAGCACATACACTGTTCATCCCATTGCCATTTCTTAGTAGAAATTGTTTAAATATCTCCTTTCGAGGCAAATCCTTTATGAAATATCTTCTGCATAAATTTCTTTAAGAGACTAATCACAAAACCTAGCTCAATTTACTTTATAAATATTTTTGGAAATTTCATCCAACGCCATTTCGTTATAAACTATGTACCAAGTTTGTAGTATGAAATCTAAATAGCTGATAATACTTAAAAGATTTTTTTTTACAATTTGAATTTCATCATTTGATGTTACACATGTCATAGTAACATATTAGGTCATCATCCAGCCCACTATTGGGTATAAACCTCCCTGGTTCAAACGCAATTTTAATATAGCACTTAAAAGATTATTTGGTTGTTTACAAGAAAGATCAAATAATAGCATTCCACTTCGTCGTCTATTTAGCTTCATGAATTGCTGATGGTGACAATATTATGCAACCTTCTACTGATAAGAGCTTGATTCATTAATTTATTCGGTTACTCATATCCGCTTTGCTGACGAATTTAAGCCTAATTCTATTATGAGTATCGAAACTACGTATAGGCATAGCGATAAGTAAATTTATAGAATAAACTTTTTAACTTAATAAATCTTAATATCAAAAAACTAAGAGATTAATAATAAACTTAAGTCCTGTCCTAAAGTGGTTTTATAACACGCAGTAGAATCCTATATTTTGCTAGAACTTAATATTCTTCCGAATTTCATTCATACACCTACCAAGAAGTAAATTCAGACAGAACAGCATTATTTCCAAAAAGTATCAGAGTTAAGTAGCATTTTATTTGAAACATCGGTTAATTCTGTCTGAATTTACTCAAGTAAAACCTGCTTCGTCTAGTAATAATTAGACCTTTTTTAGTTTTTTTACGTGAGGTAATACATCATGGATACCTACTGCTTGTTAGATAAGTAGGTATCCATGATGTCAGACTTAAACCGGCTAAAACCTTACGGTCGGACACTTCTGCCAGGGAACACGTAGGTCTAAAGGTATCCCGGAAGAATGTAAACGCGCACTTGCATTCTTCCGGGATACCTTTACTTTAGACCTTAAGAACAGAATGTTATAAGCATTTCTACCATCAGGTGGCGACACGGATCATGCGTCAGATGATCGAACAGTTCAGCGCAGGCGATCTATTCGGTCGTGATAACTATGAATACTATGCAAGAGTCACCGGTCGGATCTTACGTGTTCGAGATGAGTGGATCTGCTCGTTTCGTGATCCACCGCCACCGAGGCACCATCGCGACCAGGAGGCTTATGCTAGTAAGTTGAACATTATATTCAAATTGAAAATTTTTAATTTGGATATTTTTAAGAGACGAATAAATGGGAATCTTCTAAGCAAGTGTGCTTCGTAGACCGCTTCGTCACTTAACATCAGGTGAGATCTGATGTTAAGTGACGCTATATTGATTGCCTATAATTTGTAAAAAAATAAAAATAAAGTTAGAGTCGTACTCGCGCACAACTGGTTCAGTACCAATCACAGTTTTGTATGAGAGGCCCCCTTAAAAATGTATTTGTAATATTTATTGTATTGGTAACATTAATACATCTTTAAAAATACAACTCTCTAACAATCAGGATTCATGAGATACAGCCTGGTGTGGTAAAAAATGCACAAACTATGAAGTCATATGTCTTAAATTGTCTGTATTTTACTTTGACCAAGGATCTCTCAAATTAAGCTAAACAAATAGGTACATCATCATTTAATTGCTTCTTGCTCACTCTACTTGAAACGCTATATTTATTGGGTCATCCACATTGCAGTAACTACAAATTAAGTTCAATTAAAAACTATAATCCTGTGTGAAAATCTTCGTTTGCGTGACTCTTGTACCAAAACAGGAATTCGACTCTTTTGTTATGAGAAAATTGAGTCACAATCGCACATTGTTTGATCATCTTTTTGCTGTTGTGTAAAAAGCTATGTTCTTGTTAGTTCAACATTTATTGTGGTAATTGTAGCGGATTAATTGAACTATAAACCGAAGCAAGATTTTAAGTTTTTTCGAAAGATTTCGAAAAAACTAAACTTTAAAACTTGCGTTAAACTTGTGTAAAAACTGTCTTATCTCTAGAATCTTTATGATTTGAGATTAAAAATATATGGCTGGAAATGGTTGTCAATGCATGACTCAGTTAGCAGCAGTTTTCCATGATGTAGGTCGTGGGTTCGATCCTCACCGAGAATAAAGATGTTTGAGTCACATCTTTATTCTGTAATTGTATTTACAAAGAAAATATAAGTATTTTATTTATCAGTAATCTAGTTCCCGAAAGTGTATAAGTTCATGTTTTGTTTAGTTTGAGACTAGAGAGTGATAATATGTAATTTTTTTTTTTTCAAATAAATTTAAAATGTCCATGATTATTTATTTAAAATGGTTGTTTTATTTACAGGGCAGCTTTCTTTGGAAGCAGAAAAAACGTGGCTACAGTGTGAATGCGACCGTTGGGGCAATAAATTCGCTCTTGAAGGTATAATTGTATATAATTACCAGCTAAAATAACTAAAATTTCCAACACAATAACGGTAAATAAATGTTTTCCACAGGTCTACAAAACGAAAGTTGTTTAAGTTTTTAATAATCAAGTACATATAATTTAACATAACTTGGTGAGTTCGAGAAATGTAGTTTCGTGTAAATTCTTATAAATTGTGTGGTATTTAGGAAAGTAACATGGTCTACGGTAGCACTGGTTGTTTAAAATATAATACGAGTAAACTTGTTCATTTATAAGATTTTTAATAAATTAATGTCACTTTTTAACTTTGGTAAACATAACATGCCCACCTTTTGTACATTATTTGTATATTTGTTAATAAAGTGTTAAATAAATAATGAAACATGTAATCATCTCACATTTATGTAATTCCTAACTTATAAACAAGTATTATTTTGTCTTTCATTCATGTGGCGCCATCTTTGTTCTCATTGGTAGTAGAAAGTATATAGATTAAAGATCGTAATTATATCTGAGTTAAATAATAATGGATGTAAAAGCATAGGATATTTAAAAAAAGTGTATTTATTGTCGTCGTGTATCTTAGCACTTATTTCCTTTCATTTTCTGAGTTTCGTTCACAAAGAGTAAACTATTACTGAGACCTCGCTGTCTATCTGTTTGTCTGCCTGTCAGTCTGTCACCAGGCTGTATGTATCATGAATAGACAGTTACAATTTAACCCATGATTTATTTCTGTACACTATATTCTGTACACTACTTGGCCGATATTATACTCTGAAAATAAAAATTGTTTTCTTTATAAACGGGATATTTACCATGATTAGTGAGTTTGATTATTTACCGATATTTCAAACTTACAAAACATGCTCAATATAACCCCTTTTTATAAATAAAAAACTTCAAAACTGATAACAGTAAGTTTAGTAAAATTTGTTTTTTTTTACAGGCCTATCAAAATCCGAGGAATGTCAATCGATGCCTGCGTTAATGGGCGCGGCGGCGGGGGGCGCGGGCGGCGTGTTGGGGCTCGGCATCATACCCGAACATAGCCTGCTCGACTCCTGCACCAGGCTCTCCATATCGCTCGAGGAAAGCGTCTTCAAGGTACTACCAAAACTAGACATAGATACACTTGGACAGATATAGATAAATAAATAAATATATAAATATTCACGGACAATTCACACATCACACTCTAGTCCCAAACTAAGCAAAGCTTGTACTATGGGATCTAGATTGCTGATAGAATACTTACATAAAATACATAGAAACACCCAGACACAGAACAAATATTTTATGTTCATCACACAAACATTTGCTCTGGGTGGGAATCAAACCCACAGGATGGAAGACAGAGCTACTACCAATTGAGCTGTGACGCCTGTCAAAAAAGATATAGACAGAAAATGTTTTTTAAATATACAGCCTTATTATAGTACTAGCTGAAATCCACAACGTTTGTATGGGCCGAAAAGAGAATGGGCAATTCTCAATGGAGCGTGGGCCACGACTAAAAACATTGTCCCTCAGGGTTGCTACATAATACGTTTGAAAGTGATTTTACAGACCAACCTTAAAAACCTATAATTGGCTTTATGTGTTGTTTGTAAGTTTTGTGTATCGTATATTTAAATGTGGATTTAATTTAATAAAAAAAAAATGGTTGTCTGTCGACTTTACTGATGATAGTTGAACGTGACAACGAACGCAAAGGCCGATTGTGCTTCTTTGTCGCTCGTTCCGCGCTCTCGCTTGCACTTCATGGAACACCTCAGAGCGAGGTAACGCCGCATGAGTCTTAGAGCGAGGTAACGCCGCATGAATCATGTTTTTTCGTGCGTGCAGCCGGCTCTATCGAATTATAAGACGTTGTCACGTCAAAAATAAACCTTTTTTTTTAATTGATAAGCGTAATAAAGTGCCTTATTGTTTATGCCGTTGTTAACCTCACCTTAAAACATTCCAGGTGTCAATGAGTTCATCATCCCAGTCGTCTCGCAGTAACTCCAGCCCCCACATGACCCTCGAGGAGTTGCGAGCCATCAACAAATACGCCGAGAGCACCAAGAGTCTCTCATACCTTCCTCAGGTAACACTCTTCACTCTCGTTGAATTTCCTCTCTATACTGTGTAGATCTTATCTCTAACTACGAAGAACTGTAAACGAAATCGCTATAACTGTATGAATACTTGCTCTGTGAGGAATTAGAAGAAATACTCGGGGTTCGGGGTACGAATAAATGTGAATATCGTAATATAACTGTAGCGTTGCAACGTTCAACAGTCGAGCTAGCGCCAACGCGTAGTGTCGATCGAATACGCCACCGTTTCTATACATTTGCAACGACTAAGGAGAGTAGTCAGAGGCACGACCAAATATTACATTGGGACATGTCCACATTTTTCAGTAATTTATCAACGAGGCCTACATAACGCGAAGTTCAAACTTATCTTTGATTTAATATTTGAATGTACAATTCAAATATTGGTATAACATTAAATCTACTCGAATCAAAATTCTAATATTACGATTTTACGAGTAAATTAATCTACCTAGCTGTTTTTGAATACATTTGAGTTACAATAGGGCCGCTTTGAAATATATCGGCATAGTCACCGCGCAACGTACTTCAAAGTTACAGCGAAACTTCGTTTATCGTTTTACGTTGTAGTCCTCAGATTATCGCTGATATTTGGAACTTTAACTACAGTTTAAATCAGTTAAATCTTATCTTATTTTACAAAAACTGTCGTAAAAATGTATAAATATCAAGCTGTTTCAAGTCTTGGGTACGGATAGTTTCTAAATAAACCACTCAGTCAATAAGTGCTAGTTTTACATAATATCGTTCTATCTCATTATATTCTATCTTATACAATACTAGCTAACCGTGCTCACTTCGTTGGGCATAATTCGGCCGCTTTTTCTCCGATTCACTTTGCAAAACGGACTACCACGTAAAAGCCTTTTATAATTTGGTTTTTTATGTAACCTATGACACTCAGTAATAATGTGGCTTTCTATTGGTGAAAGTATTTTTAAAATCGGTTCAGTGAAACCCGAGACTACCCCATACAATTTAACAAATATACAAACACACAAACTTTACTTCTTTATTATATTAGTATAGATGATACCCCAGGAGACTTTCGGCCGGTTTCTGGAAACCCCTAGAAGCGAACATCATTGTTTGTTCAACGACTTTTGAATTGATTTTCGTATTTATAATTAAAAATTCCTCAAAAATTGTTCAAACTTTGCTTAGTTTGGGGCTGATGTGTGAAATGTCTATGAAATAAAAATTACGATACATTTGCATAAGTCGTGCTAATCGCTAATCGACTTATAGGTGTGTTACACTTTGTATAACAAAAATGAGACAGAACGTTTATATGAAAACTACCAGTTATTCTGACGTGGCTTTTAACCAATCATTACTTCGACTTCTATGCAATCCCTCTAGACTTAACAATTGGCCGTTAATAATATCTGGTTTTTGTCAAAATTATCTTTTCTAAACTGTTTATACTGGGTTGGGCTGTGTATCTAAAAAATATATATCTATAATTCTCATATCCCTATAAATAGAATTGATTGGTAAATGGGTACACAATTGTATATAAACTTGTCTATAGATTAATGTATTTTTCAAATTCTAGCGCTCAAAGAAGGGATTTTTTAAGAAATGGTGAACATGTTCCTTTATCACCTGTAGAAAACACAATATCCCTCTGTCTATGTTAAAACTCGAGCCATTGACAAAACACGTGTGTGTGTGTTATGCATGCGTGTGTGCGTAATACGCACAAAAGCACATATTTTTTTAAAACCCCGGTCTATACTATCTCTTTTGCCAGTGGCCCGTTTTTGATACAAAAATGCATGGCCAATGTGACCCTTCAAAACATAAGTAGGTCATCCTGTGGCTTTTCTGTTAGTTTAGTCTTTCCTCTCGATAATCTATCTTGCAAATCTTTTACAAGGACACAAAGGATTTTCATTAAATGTTGAACACAAAATGTTATTGGTTTTGGGGCCTTTCTTACACAGTATTGTGGTAAAGTTATATTTTTTTATTCGTTATTGATCATGCAAACAATGACTTTGTTTGAAAGGCCTTAGAGTTCAAAATCACCTGAAGCTTGTAGTTTTTTGCACTATCAAGTGCAATTTATGACGTCTATGTGTACCTTTTAATATGTAAGTATACGATTATAATCCTAGTCTTAAAATTTTATGAATCGTTCAATATTAATAAATGTTCAAATAGGTTGGTAGGTAAAGGCAAAATATTTAGATAAATGTTTTAGAAAAATTGTATTTATCTATGAATATCTCTTGAATATTGTATTGTATGCAGTAGTACCCCGATGTTCTAGTAACTAACAGTGGAAAGTAGTTACTAATGAACTAACCTTCTTGTTTCATGTTAACTTATTAACTGTTTTAAATAACAACGGGTTTGGGTAGTTTTAGAAATTCATCAATCTCATAAGATAACTTTCTCACAATTATATTTGGTTGATCTAAACAACTATTTTAGGTAATCTAGAAGGCTTGATCATACATATTTTGGTATGTTATACCTACCACTTAAATGTGTGTCATAATGGGCTATGACTGTCCGTAACAAACAGATTTTTTTAATAAATCAGTCCTAAAAAGAATAAGGTAAATTACACTTGTAGTAAAACAGACTTGCAATAGCACAGGTATATCTAGGTAAAGCAATCATATCCTCAAAAAAGCCAGAAAAAAAAGAGAGTTAAAAGTGAGCGAAGACCTCTTGTCATATATCAGCACATTATCCCCCTGAAGCTATAGAACAGCGAAATAGTTGGTGCCAACAATAACTAGCATTAAAGACCAGTTGCCAAAATCCAGCACTGATGACGTCATAGAAAGTGTTGGTACCAACAAAACCCAGCAGTGATGACGTGCCGGTGAAAGTGTTGGTGCCAACAACGAGTAAAGCAGTAAAGACACCTGTCACGGTGTAGGTGCACGAGCGTCAGCGCGCGCGCATGCGCACCCGGTCGGAGTGGTTCCTGCAGCCGCCGGCAGCCGGTACGGCCCCGCCCCCCCGCGCCCCTCCCCCCCGCCGAGCCCCGCCCCCGGCCCCGGCCCCGCCCCCGCCGGCGCGGTGCCGCGAGGCGCGGGAGAATAAGGCTCTCTTCGTGCTTGTCGCCTGTCTAGAGTTTTTGTTTTGACGCGCACCGGTACTGTGATTGTGTGTACGCCTCGGTGCGGACGATTAACCGGCCAGTTCGAAGACTTTGCTCTTTTTATAAGTCTACTGATCTAACCGTTTAAGGCTTTGTAACACGTTGTGGGTTCGGCAAAATAGACATAGACAATTATTTATTTACTACACATAGCACACAAAACAATATGATTGGGATGTATTGATTAAACAGTCTTAATAGAAATGACGGTTCTTTAAATGCATTTTTCACATTTTGTGACCTAAGATTTGTAAAGTTTTAAATTGATTTATTTTACGAGAAAAAATTTAAGCATCACTTTGCTATGTCTGGATTCAGACGTATTTTAAAAATGGGACTGTCATACTAGAAACAATATATAGTTCGTTTTTTTCATCAATCCTAGTTGTCAATGAACCTAATAAGTTATATTTGTAAAGTTTTATTTTCCCAGGCAATAAGTGGAATACATTAAAAAATTACTTTATATGCATATAATGAGGTTTAATTAGCTGGGAGAGCAAAGTTTTCGAAGCTTATACTCACACCACGGTATTTATGGGGCTCGCTTTATGCTATTGGTGTCGCATGGTCCTACGTTCATAGCATCGTAGCATGTCTGTCTAGCTCGTTCTTGCATCATCTCTCATCTTTCACTATAAATATTCATCGGATCGATCTAATAATTATGTGTATTTGTATTTTATTTCTAGAAATTTCCTTTTCGATATTAGGTGTAGTGGTGTAACGTGTTAGTTGCTTTTTTTTTTATTTAGGTTTTATTTGTTGTATTTTTAGGCGATTCATTTTTAAGATTTGAATTTTTATTCACCGTAAAATAATAAATATTGTATCATACTCAAATGTAGAATTGACTTATTTAGGATAAATTATACCTCAATACCTTCAGCAAGATATGTCGAAACAAATTTATTCAAAAAAATTAGACTTGTAATATATCTAAACACACACACTTTGATTAATGTCTGCTCGTCAACAAATATATATAATTACATTGACACATTCATGTTTGTGTTTGTGCATTCATACACACATTCTCAAAAACCATGTCGTTGTTTTTTGTTGCATTTTTTCAAGTATAATCCTATAATATTGATGTATGTATTATATAGTTTTAAAATATTGGTGAGCAATGGTAATATGAAGCTTAGTTTTTATTTATTGCTAAAGATTTTGTATTGCTCTCTAATATAATTAATTTTGGTGTTTTTTTAGACTGAATTTAATATGAAAATTATCATCGCGTTCCTAATAGTTTTTGGTATAATACTAAATGAAATTATTTTTTTAAATATTTTGGAAGCGTGATAATTTATTTGCATATTATTATTCAAATATAATAATTACAAAAGTTTAAAAACTAGATGCCCTAGCTTTTGTATTTGTATAGAACTGCTTTGTAAAGGAACAGAGAAACAAGTGATTTTTATACTTTATTGATGATGATGAAATCAAATCAATTTAAATGTATTTTTATGTATTGCTCTTCCTTTACAGCATGTTAAACTGGATAATGTCAAACGCATTCGCCTGATATCACACGAATGTACTGTGTAAACTGTTTAAAAGGATTATTTTATGCTACACCCTGACCAAGCTTAGTGCCATTACATAAATAAGAAAAAAAACTATTTTAATCTTTATATTTATTCAATGAGAACTTTACAACAAAAATCTAAATCCAAAAATTTTAAATACTTAACTGAAAGTTAATTTCAAACTTTGGGAAAATGATTGTGACATAAAATGTTGTTGGTACGGTTTGGCATAAATTCTCCCTAAAATTAGGCAAAAAGGTTAAACTCTGTGGTTGTGGCAAACAATTTTAGAGTTCAATTTTGTTGCATAAATAGTGGCTATAAGGGTCAATTTACAAGGTTGGAGCGTTTGGCAATGGAGTTTTGGATTTACGCAGCATTTTAAATGTCTTATCATTGTTAACTACATTAAGATGGTATCAGTTTTATAATCAAAATAAAGCCTACAGTAGCCGTAAGATGCCCCCTTACAGTATACAGGTTTAAACAATAAAAAATACTAGTTGGATTTGACCAATAAGTGACTACGCTATACAAGTTTAAAATGCAGCGAATATATCCGCTGCCGCTACAATCTTGTCATAAATTGTCCTTATAAACTAAGAAAAGACTAGCTTCCAAGAAGACTTGCTTCCAAGAAGTCTAGCTTCCAAAGAAACTAGTTTCCAAGAAGATTAGCATCCAAGAATATTAACTTCCAAAGAAACTACCTTCTAAAGAGACAAGCTTCTAAGAAAACAAGCTCGTCTTCTTGGAAACTTGTTTCTTTTGAAGTTAATTTTATTTGTAAGCTAGTCTTCTTGGAGTCTTTGGAAGCTTCCAAAGAGACTAGCTTCTAAAAAGACAAGCTTCTAAAGACAAGCTTCCAAGAAGACAACCTTCATAAGTGCAATGTGTTTAGGTAACGAGCGTCGCAGCTCGCGGCGTCGGTCCCGGCGCGCGCGCGTGTGCGGCGGCGGCGCCGCGTGTCGTGTCGCGCACTCCGACACTGAAATCCCGCTCGCTGTCCAGCCTCGTCAAGTGACCGCTTGACCACTGCCCGCCGCGCATCTCGACTGCGCACAACCCTTGCAGGTATTCACGCCGCATCAGGAAATCGCCATATAAAACGGGCACAAGCTAGTTTCATCGAAAATCCCGCTCGCTGATTCTCGTCAAGTGACTGAACTCCTTCCGTCGCGCATCTCGACTGCGCACAACCATTGTAGATATTCACGCCGCATCAGGAAGTCGCGATATAAAACTGGCACAAGCTAGTTTCATCGAAAATCCCGCTCGCTGTCTCTCGTCAAGTGACTGTTTTACCACTGCCCGCCGCGCATCTCTACCGCGCACAACCATTGTAGATATTCACGCCGCATCAGGAAGTCGCCATATAAAACTGGCGATGAGCGATCCACGCTGTGTAAATTGAAAATCTCGCTCGCTGATTCTCGTCAAGTGTCTGAACTCTTTCAGTCGCGCATCTCGACTGCGCAGAACCATCGTAGATATATTCACGCCGCATCAGAAAGTGGCTATATAACATTGGCGACGAGCTAGTTTTATCGAAAAACCCGCTCGCTATCTCTCGAATAACATTATCAACGAGCTAGGATACACTCTGTGTAAATTGAAAATCTCGGTCGCTGTCTCTTGACAAGTGACTGTTTAAACTATTTTCGTCGCGTATGGAGACTGCGCAAAACCATATAAAACTGGCGACGACGAGCCAGTTTGACTTGTTAGGTGTGCGGTAAAGTTTATGTCAAATTTATGAATATTAAGCACATAAATCATCTGGTATTTCCTCATAAGGAGGTCGCTATACAAAACGAATATGCGGTATTGAAAGAGCTAGTAAATGATCGTCGCCATGTAAATCGAATGTGTGGTAAAGCTAATGCCATGTTTAGGTGTGAAATTTATGCAGCTAAATGTCAAATTTAAGTGGTGAATGTCAAACGGATGCAACGATATGTCAAAATTTGGAGCCAAATGTTATGTTTTGCAGCAAATGTCAAATTTACTAAGTAAATGTTATTATGCTGTAAACACACTAAAATTTCGCTCTTTGTTTAGTCATGTGACCGATGCCGACTGTATTAATGAAATAGCTATTAAAATCAGGCTTGTTGATATTTGATGAAAATAATTAAATTATATCAATATACTAAAGCTCAAATTGATGGTTGAAACTACAACTTATATGGTGAATGTCAAAAATAGAGGCAAATGTCAAATTCATGAAATACGAAAAAGATAAAGAAATGTGATACCGTATTATCTGTGGCATAAAAAACTTAACACCCATAAACGATTTAAATGCTGCCTAATCGAACAAAATCCGACGAAGAGTTAACGAATAAATCAATCCTATCTAAATTTTTATTAAAATAATCCGTAACAAAAATTTCAAAATTCCCAATTTATGCTCTCTAATGAATTATTTATGAAAACAGAAGCTCGTTTTAAAAAAAGTTTACTTACCTACAGGTATAAAATATAAAATAGTTTAATGTGAGGTTATGAAAGTTACTTCTAAATAGTGAAATAACTTATTAATATTCAAATACAGATCACACCAACATAGCTTCACATCATATTCTTATGATTCGTGTTAGCTATTGTCATGTTCTACATTTATTGCTACTAAAACATTCCTGTGTATAAACTGATTAATCAATAAACTTTTTTATATTAGTGTAATATTTTTTGGATCTGTGTGTTATATTTAGATAGAACTTATATAATATTATAGTTTATTTTATTCCAAAAGAATCGTTCTCAGTTTTACCATTGAGTTTTTTTCGAATTTCTTATCACTTCTATTAAAACCCAGCATTTGTTTCTACCTCAGCTCAAATTACAATTATTACATTAGCGGGCTTACTTAAAATCGCCTCTTAGCTTCTGTCATATATTAATTATCGAAATAGAGAAATCGTCGCGTTATTTCGATAGATAAAGTTAAATTTATTTGCCAACATGTATATTTATGTACAAAAAACTATACTAAAACAAAATATACATAACTTAAAAATAAAAAATGGTAGTGTTGCAAATCGGATTCAAACTCAGCATGAGGTTAGTTGCAAGCAACTAACGCTAATCTTACGTCAGAGAGATTTCATGCTAGTAATCTTAAGAACTGTTTGAGTTGAGTGGCGAATCTAAGTAAGGTCATATGATTATTCCCAAATTATGCCAAATAGAACCGTTATATTGGCACTACATTCTTGAAGCCAAAACTAAGACTGAAACTTCAATGTTTTCCTACATTACTTATTAAACTTTCGGAATCGTTTCAGGAGTTAACCAAATGTCTATTATAGAAATAGTACAAAATCTCATTATACATTTTGGATAATTTTATACTTAATGTAAATAATTATATATTATAATATTTTATCAATATTATACTAGGTGCTAGTTTCTAAAAAATATAAAGAATCTTATTTAGTTTTGACATGCAAATTTTAGTGTTACTTTAAGTTTTTCCAGTATGGGATTATGTTTAGTGTTGTTTATAGTTTGAAGTCATTTTGAAGGTTTATTCTCATTTATTATATGCACAGCATTTCGCACATAATTATAATAAAATGTATCTGATTGTAAGAACATATTTCTAAGACTGCTTTAGTTAAAAATGTTCAATGCAAATTGTGTTTTTTTAGTAAACATGATACCTACATGTGTTAGAAAATTGTGTTCAGTTATTTTATTGACCCTTGTCAAAATATTATTTTAGTGTTGTGGTTATTGTATAGAAGGCAGCTCAAAAATGTATGTTGTTTTGAACTAAGCAGGTCTATGAAAGCTACAGCTTAGGTATTTGACCGTATTCAAAGTACCCTAAATTTTCTTAGATAAATGTTTAGCCACAAATCTAAATATAATTTTAGATAATGTGTGTTCATAGGAAGTATTTAGCTGGGATAGTTAAAAACTGATCAATTGAACAAAGTATATTTTATTGTTATTGATTTACAGTTTTAAGTATAATTTTTGCTTATAATATTTGATTGTCCAAGTTCCTGTGTTCAATCGACAGTAGAGATCGAAGTGTCATTAGTTTGAATTATTAGGTAATATTAGTTAGAATATGTTGTTTTTATCATCACATGCGCTAGAGCCTCTATTCCTCGTCCAGTCTTCAATGATTTTAATTATTAGCACAAACATTTTTTTAAACTAGCTTTTTTACAGATAAAAGTCATGAAAGAGTAAATTCAATGTTATTTTTTTACTTTTTTAAAGCAAACTCTTTTATTTGATACATTAACTTATCCGCCATTTTGGGCCGTCTGCCATATTGGATTTAGAGTGACGTCACTTGCAACCATGCATTGCAAATATGATAAGCCCATTACAAAACGCGTACATAATAATAACATAAGAATAAGAATAAGAATCATTTATTTGCATAATACATGTCATGAAAACAGATCTTAAGTTAAACAATAGTATCAATATATCATACCAGCTAAGTTTTGGTGTGCAAATATTTATTTATTAAGTATACTAATATTAATTTGTCAATTTGAATTCTAAAAATTCCCTGACTGTGTAAAACCCATGATCCAGCAACCAGGCACGCAAAACACTTTTGAATCTCCTGAGGGGCTGTAAAATACTAGAACAAAAAAGACGCCATTATTTATTTCTATGTTTTTATTTTTGAAGAAGTATGAAGTCACTGGACGAGGTATTATTGTGTATAACCTGTATTATTGTGATAAAAACATCAACAACCCCAATGTGTAAGTATAGATTCATACATTAGCTTATATTTTAATATTTATATTTAAGTGCGTCATATACATACATATAACTAATATTGTTTTATATCCTAAACAAATATGAGCTAAAATTTTGTATTATTTTGCTCATATTTTTAGATTTATTATTTTTGATTTTATAAGACTGTTCATATTGTAATTTATTTTGTTACTAACACTTGAATATATTAAATATCATATAATTTTCTGTGGTTCCATTAAATAAT
The DNA here is from genome assembly GCA_932527185.1 of Ecliptopera silaceata. NCBI lineage: Eukaryota > Metazoa > Arthropoda > Insecta > Lepidoptera > Geometridae > Ecliptopera > Ecliptopera silaceata. The sequence continues at coordinate 4,246,519 of OW052210.1, forward strand.
GGGTCACGGTAATAGGACCACGGGTATTCACCATTCCACCGATAAAGTATTGAATAAACCCAGTTTTAGAGTATTATTCTGTTAAAATAAACTAACTAAATAAATTGTAATTCATTACAAATAAGTTACTGCGGATTCAATGTCCAGAATAAGTTTATTCATCTGAACCGCAGTTTATTAAGTTGATCGTATTGTTTGTAATTCCTTTTAAGTAAGTATTAGAACTATTCTATTTCCATAAGTTCAGTTTATTATTGTCACGTTATTTGCACATTTTCTACACAAATTATAAAAGATGACACGAAAATAAAAGTTTAACAATTTATACTTATTTTTATTTTATAATCCATAATAATAATTTTAAAATAAACAACAGTATTAGGAATATATTTATTTATTCGAATTAATTAATTGAACTTATTTATTACGGAATACTCGGCTAGATTCTAATAACAGCCGAACCCAATATTCGATTCTCAGTAAGTAGGTAATTAAGGTATATTTGTGTTAAAGGTACCTTACTATTTCATATTATAAAAGCTGTTATTTCATGGAAAAAGACTACTGAAAAAAATGGATATTGGGAATGACTTTATGTAAAACTTTTCTAAAGTCTAGCAATTTCTCATCTATCAGCCTTAACAATTTCTCCTTTAACGTAAACCTGTTTGATGTTCCTATCGTCTCCGAGGTATATGAACCTCTGCAGCAGACTGTCTGCGTATTCTCTCTGCGAGCTGAAGGGCGGGAACCCTGCGTAGTGAGTGACCGGTCCCTCCGCTGCATACACGTCTATCACTAGCGCGTCAAACTCTTTGCCGATCTCCAAACTGCCTATTTTGTCATCCAGGTTTAATGCTGTGAATAGAGAAATACTACTGTGAACGCAGTGTTTTTGTAATTGATAAAACTATGGAGTTATAGGTCATTAAATAAATAAAAATAATAAATATGTAGCGCCATCTTTCTTGCTACATGATGAACTCAATCGAAGTTTACGTAACCGACCAACAGATGGCAGAGACAAATCGCGCAAACAAAGTTATCACCTTTGTGGCTCGAGGAATTATGGATAGTAATAATTTAAGTAATCGGATGTATTACTTATGTTCAAACTCCGTGGTTAGCTCGTTTGCGCGATCTAGGATTTGTCTCTGCCATCTGTTGGTCTGTTGCGTTGACTTCGATGTAGTTAATCATGTAGCGAGATAGATGGCGCTACAAATAAATATTCATAGACATATCATACATCACGGTCTAATCTTGCACTTACTTCTAGCGCCTCCCAATGTAGCCAAGTAGAATGCTTCAGGCCAAGATATGTTTTCTCCGCAGTTGTCTGCGTACATCGAAACGTCCATCGCACGACGCATCGTGTCCAATATAGATGCTGTGTCACCAGCAGATATATCTGTAAAATATGAATAGGACGTAAGCATTTTTACAGCAATCTGGATTCCATAGTACAAGCTTTGCTAGGGGGACTAGAGCGTGAAATGTGAAATTTGGCATCAAACATTACATACAGCTTTGTTGGTAGAAGCTCTGCCTTCTATGCTGCGGGTCGTGGGTTCGGTTCCCACCCAAAGCAAATGTTTGTGTGATGAACATAAATATTTGTTCAGTGGCTGGATGTTACTTAATATAAATTCTCTGTAGGTGTGTATTTACAAAAAAAAAATGTATTCAATCAGCAATCTAGTTCCAGTTCATAGTACAAGCTTTGCTTAGTTTGGGACTAGAGTATGATACTCAGGACGAAATCTTAATAGATTTTTACTAACCTGTTCCCAACCCCACAGTGAGGCCGTTTCTAATAAGTTTGAGCACTGGACACAGTCCCGAGTTGATTCTAGTGTTGGCAGCCGGACAATGTGCAATGGTGGTGCCCCTTTCTGATAATAGCACCATCTCTACGTCCGTTAAATGAACTGCGTGTGCTAACACACACTGGAAAATAAGATTGAATTGTTATCAACTTCATCAGACGAACTGAATATTCCTTTTTTTTTTCAAGCATTATGGGCAAACGCTTGATTGCAATCTCATCTGATGTAAATTGATTATGCGGCCTACGGTGTATCGCGTTTGCCTAGATAGAATCTATTCATAATAACATATGGCAAATCAGCCATCGATTGCATAGGTCAAAGGTAGAACTCGGTTTCTCGGGAATTTTCAGCAAATTTTGTTTGTTGAATCATCCACGATCTCAATACACAAGAAAACAAAAAAAAATGTCACAGCATCTAGTAACATATATGTTCAATCGGAGTAGATAAACTAAATATATACGAAGTCAAAGTCAAAGTCAAAAATTACTTTATTCAGTAAAATCACAAGGATCATTTAGAATCGTCTTACATACTAGGTGATTCTAGGTGCCAGTTCCACGCGACCCGTACGATTCATGCATATTAATAAATATTAATTTACCTTGTTCCTCAGAAGGTGACATTTTTCATAAACTTCTGCAAAGCTACTGCAGTTAGGATTCCTTTTCAGCACGTGCTCGATTTCGTCACAGTTTTCAGAAATGTGGCTCTGAAAATATCAAGAACATGGTAGTTTGAAAGAATTGTGATATTAATACAGTAAAATAGGATAGCTAGGCTGAAAGGATGATAGATAAGAGTATAAAAGAGATAAAACAGGGAGATAAACAGGGGGAACCTAGGCGGTTATTTTTTTTTAAATCTCTGCTTTCTCTTCAGAACTGCCCCAAAAACAGTGCATTTTCAAACAAAATTGGCCGATTTTGATTATAAAGATTGATTAAATTACTAAAACCATTGTCTTACTGGCGCTTCATAAGCTAAGGTAATAAAGGTTACACACTTGAGCGAAGCAGTTGTGCTTTTCTGCGATTTTCGCCAGTCCTATGATCAGTTCCTGATCACAGCTGACCCCACCCCTGGGCGTCACTACCGGTTCCACAAGGTCATTCTGAAATATTTATCTGCTATAAGTTGAAAAAATACGGGTAACATTTGCGCTGATACCTATTATGTTTTACATAGCCACTAACCAAGTAAGACATTTTTGGAACGCTCTTTACCTAAAGGTAAGCTTACTTTAACATAATATTAGACTATAAGTAGGTAAACTTTGCTGAGTGGCAATGTTATATGTCCATGAATATACTTTGAAGTAGATACCTAATCTGTTTTTCGGAGCCACAACTAAGTAAGTTGGGGCTCCGAAAAACAGATTAAGTATCTACTACTCTACAAATTTGAGACTAGGAGCTCCTAGCTAAGATCCCTTTGATAAAGGTTTAATTTTATAGTAGGTATTTGTTTTTCGGAGCCCCAACTTGGAAGTTCTTGCTAGGAACCTTGCAAGAACTTCCACCAAGAACCAAGTCTTCTATCTTATCCTATTCCTATTATTTTTGTATAGAGCATATTTACGCTATAGTTCATGTTATAAATATAAAGCTTTGGGGCCATTCATATGCATAATATTGAAGTAGATTTTTTTTGTAAAAATGAAACAAATTGTTTTGTTTATAAATAGAAATTGTATTAGTATAATGTGAGTCAATGCTTTTAGGTGACTAAGGTTGAATGAGTCAACTTGACTAGTCTTTGTTTTTTGATTATCTTGTAAATTATGTAGTAAAATTGCAATCAACATAATTGTCAATGTAAACAAACCTATGACCGTGATCTCATCGTGAAGATAAGATACGATCTATAAAATCTTTTAAATTATATCACTGGGTTTTTGTTTTTATGTTGAATTTATGTTTAGAAATCATGTTTTTTATCTATTTTTGTAGAACCACAGCAAAATTTAATTTAAATCATCATTCCCTGCCCTTATCCCACGTTAAGTGAATTTAATTTAAGTATAATATAATAATATCTTATAGACAAAAAAATAGGGAATTTGTATATTATTCTTATTTTCGAATAAGCCGCATTGTTCGGCTTATTCGGGATTATAACTATAGAAGTTTATCCCTTTCTAGAAAGATGCCTTTCTTAAAACATTCTTATTCATAGCTTACCCCATTCATATAACTTCTATTGTTCTTAAAGATTAGGAAGTTAAACTAAAACGAAGGTTAATTTTTACCCATCTTTTAAGCTATTGCATAGCTTCTATCGCGGGCCTTGAGCGTGGAGACCGAATCCAGAAATTCCGTTACGAAATAACCTAACACTGCGCATTCGTAATCCAGCAAAAGATGCTATGCAATAGCTTTACCCCGGCAGTCCCGAGTGCCACACGTCTTTTGTTTTTCAAGCTCATTTTATAAGTTATTCTTTTCTATGTTAACATTATTTACCTGAAGTTCTCGAACTTGCTTCACAAACACCTCTGCCTCATCCAGTGCAGTCTGAGTATCCTGGTAGTACCCTGCGTCATTCTTCACGTTCATGCTCACTTTACCCACGAGCGCTCTCTGCCGGTACTTTATTGTACTGCTCACTAGCTGCATTGTTCCTTCTAAGTGCATTGTACCGAAGTAGCATGCTGTTGTTGTACCGTTTTTAAGTAATCTTTGCTGAAAGAGAAAATATATATTTAAAAAAAAAACCGATTAGCTCTACTTGGCATTCCAAACTTTTATTGTTATTAAGACTTGAGGTACATCGTGTCCATCACTTTGAGACGTTTAATCTAAAAGAAGTCTATTGTGTTCGTAATTACGCCGGTAATCTTAAACTGGAAAGTAGTGCGAGTATAGATACTGCTTGGCGGTAGAATGAAGACATAGAGAACATAGTCTCAATATGCGATAACGGATATTCGTAATGCAAATTAGTTTTTTTTTATAAAGAAAATGAATGTAAAGATATGTTCAAAAAGATATGTTTTATTCCATCATAGATTTATCTTACGACGACGACCCATGGCGGGCGAAGGTCCGTCTGCGAAGCGGAAAGTTCAAGCGGGTTCGATTCCCGCCTTGAGATAAATGTTTGTACGATCTGCAAATATTTATTCCGGGTGTTTTGGGTATTTTATAATAAAATATATCTACATATCTATGTAATGTATTGTATTAAGTATGTCAGTCTTCAAGTAGGTACCCATAACACAAGCTCTGCTTAGCTAGGAGCTAGATGATGTTGTGTGGATTGTCCAGCATTATTTATTTTATTTATCTAAACGATAAGTTATTAAAAACGGCAACCAACATTTTTGTTTCTCATAATATTGTGATAAATCTGCTTCGATCATTTTGCTTCACTAATTTCAATCAGGAATCAGGAACGCGTATGTAATCTAAGCCTATTGACACTTTTAAGTGAAAGTGGATAATCAATCGCGCGTATCGGATTCGGATGTAAGCTACGAGACTAGATAAATAAATAATGCTGGACAATCCACACAAAATCATCAAGCCCCAAGCTAAGCAGAGCTTGTGTTATGGGTAGGTACTAGAAGACTGACATACTTATAACAATACATTACATAGATAGATATTTTCATTATACATATAAAATACCCAGAACACACATTACATAGATAGATATTTTTCATTATACATATAAAATACCTGGAATAAATATTTGCAGATCGTACAAACATTTATCCCAAGGCGGGAATCGAACCCGCAACCTTCCGCGTCGCAGACGGACCTTCGCCCACCGCGCCACATCGCTCGTCAATGGAAGAGTCAAGCTCAAGATGGTGCTTCTGTGTAGGCACCTTAAATGACGTTTATTAAAGTCCTTCGTTCGAGTTCATTAACACTTGACCGAATGTCGACCTTAACCTTGAAAGGTATTCAAGTCAAGTTTTGCAAGAAATAAGTCTGGCTTTTAAGAACACAAAAAGTCTTATAAAGATTAGGTACTTATAATATTAATTTAATATTATTTTAAACGTGATTTGACATCATTATAATCAACCATAATCGGTCCATTGCTAGACATAGGTCTGACATAATGTATGTAGCTATTTTAAATATTCCTATACGATTTCTTAATATTGCATCATATTTTAGGGTGACAAAGTCTAACAAGGATTCCGAAATTGTTTCGTGTTGTAAAGTGGCCCCTTCTTAAGAGGCCATCACCCATCTCATCAAAGATTAATTTTATAAAAATATAAGTGTTCAATAAAAAAAATTGTGCTGTGTTTTTACAAAGGAAGTAATCTAGAGTAAGTAATATCTATCTAGTAGGTACTATTTGTTTTAATATTAGGCACGATATTTTTACCTTTTCCTAGTTTTATATTAGGTAAAGCGCTGCTCTAGGAAATGAAATCTTATTTATACTCTATTATCTTTAAAAAATGTAGTCTTAAAATTGCTCAGTTACGATTGAATGTCATTAATTGCACCAAATACAATGAAAAAAAAAACAATAACATACCACAACTTTGTCGTAAACTTGCGCGGCAAAATCTAGGTCATTGTACTTCTTCTCCAAAGGATACGTGTATTTCGGCAGCCATTCAAGCAGGGGTCTGTCCAACCCCAGGCCGATGTTGGGAAACTGCGACGCGTGGGTGTGACAGTCCACAAACCCTGGCATGATGAACTGGTCCTGTCCTAACTGGGTTATATCAAAGTCGGCGAAATTTCCCGCATTTTTAAGCTGCTTGAATTTTTCTGTGGTCCCCTTGTCGGTAATCTGAATATCAAATTACTTAATTATTATTGGCGATTTTCCTTAATACGTACGGCATTAGAGTTTGTTATAAGCGTAACGTTTATCGAACGCGATTATTTCCTAGCTAAATGTTTCAAACTGGGATAAGCAAACAGCTCTACTGACATCAGTGAGACTGATACATATTTTTATTACGTTTAATTTCACGTTGTTGTGTTAAACAAAATAGAATATTTCAATTAAATAGGTCAATATTAAGGATATTTCACGAAACGCGATCTATTCCTAAACTAAGCAACTGAATTTTCATGCATAAAGTACATAGTAACACTGAACACAGAACAAACATCAATATTTCCCATGTATAAATTGCCTTAAATAGTAGTGTTCGTGTTCGGAATCGAACCTATCGTCACAGCTCACTTGGCAGAGTTACCGAGCTGTGACCTGTCAATATTTCAAACTTTATGATGAAATTAAAATACCAAAATTGTTTACATACCTTTCCATTTTCCACGGTTAAAAATCCTTCATAAACTTCCAGTTCATGAAACGAAGCAGAGGATGCAATTGTTCCAACAAACACTAACTTTTTGTCTGACATTGTACCGCGGGACCCAAACGTCTCTCCACTTGAACGGCTCACAAAAGATTGACTCATTGAATTACACCTAGACGAGTACATACCATATAAAACCACGGACCTGACTGTCTTAAACCGGTCGCATTTAAAATAAATCAGTTATTAATCGGTTTTTTTCATTGTTGTTTTTGTAATGCAAATTGAGCAAGTTATAATTACTTGTAACTTATTAAAAACCTTTGCAGAATTGACGTTTCAAATATATGTAGATAACAGTTAAATGTCAAGTAGTTAAGAATCTAATCAAGCAAATAGTTATGCAGCACGTGGTAATTAAGTTAAATCTATTGAAATGTAAATGACTAATAGCGACATTGTTAATAGGCACAAGTTCAATATCAAACCGTACCTAGAGTTGAAGTCTAGGTCACTGGTCAATTTGCAGTCTAAGGGCTTTTAAACAAAACATTGACTCTTAGAACATTAATAGATACTTTGTTTCTTGAATGAGACACTTAAATGAATAAGTATTTCTGATTATCAAGAAATAGGTGTAAACAAAAACGTTTTTATAATAGGAAGACTTTTACCTATAAAAAAATAAGAACCTCTTTCATTTTTTAGTCGGTTAAAATACCTTTAGTATAAAAATACCTGTAAATTACCTAAACCGTGTCTTGAAGACGTGCGCTGTGAGACAACACCGAGTTCATTTCGGAGTTTAAAGGTGTTGCTGTTCGTATGTATACTTATGTAAAGTTGATTTAATATTTACCTATTTTATTGTATTTACGACCGATGTGGCGCGGCGGACGAAGGTCCGCCTGCGATGCGGAGGTTGCGGGATCGATTCCCGCCTTGGGATAAATGTTTGTACGAACTGCAAATATTTATTCCGGGTGTTCTGGGTATTTTATATGTATAATAAAAAATATATAAATGCAACTGAGCGATGGTTTAAGTGTTAGCAACAACGTATCAGCCCTAGTTTCTAAACTGATGTTGTTTGAGCCCTAGGTTTTGTTTTTATTATAATAACTTATCTATCCCCCCTCTTAAGATTCAGTTAACCTATCAAATGGCATAGGTTCATTAAAATAATAAGTAATGAGTGCTAATGAGTATATTATTACTCATTAGTATCATTTTACTCGAATTGACATTTTGAACTTTTTTATTAATAAAGGGTAGATAATTAAATAAGTACCACTACAGGGTGGTTTACTTTAAAACCTTTTTAATTTTAACTGAGATATAGGTACTTAAATTAAATTAAAATAATATTGATATATTCGTGAAAAAATATAAAAATAAAGCGCAATAAATACATAAATATTCACGGATAATTCACACATCACACTCTAGTCCAAAACTAAGCGCAATGCTTGTACTATGGGAACTAGACTGTTGATAAAATACTTATATACTTACATTTTTTTTATAATTACATACATAGTAACACCCAGACATAGAACAAATATTTATGTTCATCACACGAACATTTTGCTGTGGATGGAAATCGAACCCACGACAGCATGGAAGGCAGAGCTACTACCAACTGAGCTGTGACGCCTGTCTGCAATAGTTTTAATAAAAAATTGGTAGCTATGATAGACGCCAAATGAAAATAATTATGTAAATAGGTATATCAGGGTGTTATAAAATGGGGTCAATTGGTGTCAACTATTCATTTTAGATTCGATATCAACAAAGTTCTCACTTATCTATAACTATACTAATTAGTGGAGCACCCTTTAATAGTACTGATGCACGAATAATGACCTATTAATGCAACAATGGAAATTTTAGTACAAATGGAAAAATATTATCTATCTATGATGGAATATTACAAGGTTACGATTTTACTTTAGGTAATCTCTTTCGAAATATTGTCGGGAATGTGATAATCGTAGCTTATCGTAACGGTAAGATATTTGAAATGCACTGGGCGGAGACGCTGCAACGTTTGGGTATCGAGTCGGCAGACGCGCAGTGTAACTCAAATTAACTCAATTGCGGAAATTTACATAACGCGGTTGTAACATTTGTTTGAGGTTGCGTTTGTATGTATTTTGATATAATGAGCTGGTAAGTTATCTCTTTTAATAATACTTGAAACCTAGTAATAAACAGGTGAGAGTTAGGTATGTGTTTCAAACACAGTAATATTAATAACATAGGTATATTCATAGAAAATACATACAAAATGGAATTGTACATGATTGTAATTTTTAGTTTAGAACACATTTATCACAGATTTCTTTAAACCAATATTCCATAAGTGGTACAGTCATCGTCAAAAAATAGCACTTCCTAAGTTGTACTTACATGATTTTTCTTACTTAGTACAAAATTTATGTGATAAGTTACTTCAATTCTGTAGTAACATATCACTTCAATATCAGCATCACTACAACAAAAAAATTATACTTTGCATTGTCATTGTCACGTTGACTGTACCTGCTTTTAATTTTATTATAACTATATTTAGCTGCTACTTATATAATTAGATAATAATTACAAAACTGGATGCCGATTACAATATTGTAGCTGCTTTTTTCTCGATAGCAATGTAATCATACCAAATATGGCACTGCTTATAACTTAGCTGCATATTTCTTGATATCAGAAGCGTGAATAAATGTAAAAATCGTATAGTAAAAGTATTCGATTCACATTGCGCGACGACACAGCATCGTTCGGCTGTTGGGCCGGCGTTTGACACGCAATGTGAATCGTTATCGTAGACTGCGTTACGTTTACGGCTCAGGCCAAATGAACACTACATCACACTACACAAAGGTTAGCTGGAAGAAAATTCTTCTTAGCATTAAACTTTTTTTTTTTTTTAGCCACTGTCTTCCCACTACAGGGTAAAGGCCTCCCTTCCCTCCTACTCCTTACACTCATTGCAATTTAACGCAGTGGCAAGCCACGTGCTTAGATGCGAGTCCAGCTCGTCCCGCCATCTCATCCTGGGTCTTTTTTTTGTGCAATAAAGAATTCAAATCAGATCAAATCGCTTATATGTTTTTCACAATTTCTCCTTTAACATAAACCTGTTTGATGTTCCTATCGTCTCCGAGGTATATGAACCTCTGCAGCAGACTGTCTGCGTATTCTCTCTGCGAGCTGAAGGGCGGGAACCCTGCGTAGTGAGTGACCGGTCCGTCCGCTGCATACACATCTATCAATAGCGCGTCAAACTCTTTGCCGATCTCCAAACTGCCTATTTTGTCATCGAGTTTCAGTGCTGTGGGATATATATTCAAGAAAATTATAAATAAATATTCACGGACAATTCACATTCTCGTCCCTAATCAAAGCTTGTACTATGGGAACCAGATTACTGATAGAATACTTTTATATTTTTTTGTAAATACTTATCCTTAAAATTAATAAATACTTATGGACGTTTCACACATCACACTCTAGATCCAAACTAAGCAGAGCTTCTAGATTGCTGATATAATACTTATATACTTTTTTTGTAAATAAATACATACATAGAATTAAAAACACCTTGACACAGAACAAATATTTGTTTATCACACTAACATTCGCTCTGGGTGAGAATCGAACCCACGACACTCAGCAGATTCTATTAACTGAGCTGTGACGCCTGTCAAATTTACTTGTCAATAATAGTGGGGCGTCAACCTTCATCGATAAATATACTACTTATTGATCACACAGAAACAATACAAGATATATATTTATTTATTACACATGCAGTAGTAAAATACACGAAATATATAACATATTTATGATCATGATGCTAACTATCTTTGTGTGAATTATCTGTGAATATTATTCATGTATTTAACACAACAAACCACATAGTAGCATAACTTGTAAAATGGAAAATTTATAGAAGAAAAAGTTACATCAAAAGATATAACGTAACAGATATTATAATAAGATCGCTACATGTATTTTCTTGTTTTATTTGCCCGTACTATTAGATCAGCATCACCATTGTTCATAACGCCATCTAGGTAAAACTAGCTGGTATGGAAAATGACCATATCTAGACACAAAACGTAGCGTGGAGATATGACCACGCTATATTTTGTGTCTGAATCTCAAATGGTCTATAATTTTTTGCTTTTGTCAAGCTAGAAAGCTGCTATCTTTTGTTTAGATGAAGATTTTGATAAACGCAAGCGAAAATCCACATTTAGAATAGAATAGAACACTTTATTTCAGATATTATAAAACTTAATGCTAAAACATATTTAACGATATAATTATTACATGTAAAAATACCTGAAAAAGGTCATTACTCAGCTTGTGCTGGTGTAGAACCATTGGGCTCTACACCAGCGCTGGTTTTCAGTAATGCCAAAAGATGAAGAAGGTCATTTCGTCTCGTCTCTGTATCGCAGCCTATTTTTTATTACAACTTCTTCTTCTTATCGTGTCGATGCTACAACTGTATTTTGTTGTAGCATCGTGTTGGAAAGATTAGCCAGACTAGACACTGCTTTACCGTGCCTAGCTGTTACCGGTGTGCACCACGAGGAGGCTCTTTCCATGCACCTTTCAATAGAACGGATAGGATATAGTAATAAATAGATAGAGGATGTTTACCTTTTGCTCCGCCCAAAGTGGCCAAGTAGAATGCTTCAGGCCAAGAGATGGTGTCTCCAGAACAATTGACATACACCGAAACGTCCATCGCTCGACGCATTGCATCCAATATTGTAGCATTGTCACCGCCCGCCACATCTGACACACAAAAATAAATTTAATAAATAAATAATGCTGGACAATCCACACATCATCATCTAGCCCCAAGCTAAGCAGAGCTTGTGTTATGGGTACTAGAAGACTGACATACTTAATACAATAACATTACATAGATAGATATTTTTTATTATACATATAAAACCCAGAACACCCGGAATAAATATTTGCAGATCATACAAACATTTATCCCAAGGCGGGAATCGAACCCGCAACCTTCGGTGTCGCAGGCGGACCTTCGCCCGCCGCGCCACATCGGTCCTCGAATTACCTTACTTTATACTGTCAATAAAGTGATAATTCATCTAATGTTGATTAAGGTTGGTATATTCATAATAAACACCATCAGGGATGCTAGAACACTGCTGCCACCAACCCAAAGTCCTTTTCCGTTACTTTAAGGAGTTGGGCTGGCTGGGGTGAGGTTAGCAGGGGGACATTGCACAATACCCCATTGCGGGACGTCAGTGCAGATCTTATTCCTCCAATTAGAATTAGATTGGTATATTCACGGTAGTAATATCATCTACTATTATCAGTGGCGCAAACTAGTTCTAAAATTTCTTCGTGTCTAATTCATTCATAAAATATGTTTTATTTTTTTTGTAATGAATCATGGAATATGCTGGTATTACCTGTTCCCAACCCTACAGTAAGATTATTTCCAATCAGCTTCAGGACCGGACACAATCCAGATTTCAATCTGGTGTTGGATGCTGGACAATGTGCGATAGAAACACCTCGTTTGGACAGAAGAGCCATTTCTTCTTCGCTCAGATGAACAGCGTGGGCCATTATACACTGAAACAATGTATTCGTATTCGCATCATACTTTCATGACCTATCAATGTAGTCTTGTGCCTAAAAGCAACCTACCCTTATTTCAAACTTACCAAGTGTTTTTGACGTGACAACGTCTTATAATTCGATAGAGCCGGCTGCACGCACGAAAAAACATGACTCATGAAGCGTTCTGAGGCGTTCCATGAAGTGCAAGCGAGAGCGCGGAACGAGCGACAAAAAAGCACAATCGGCCTTTGCGTTCGTTGTCACGTTCAACTATCGTCAGTAAACAGACTTTACAGACAACCATTTTTTTTTAATACTTATTTGTTGTTATAGCGGTAACTGAAATACATTATCTGTGAAAATGTCAATCCTCTGTCTATCACGGTTCATGAGATAGATCCTGGTGACTGAGGAACTGACAGATAGACGGACAGCAGAGTTTAGGAATAGGGTCCCGTTCCTACCATTTAAAGTGTTCCCAAAGGGCCTTTGGGTACGGAACGCTAAAATCGCAGGCCGTAAGTTTCTTGTCTATTTTAGACTCTGGTCACGAGGAACTGACACTAAAAACTGATATTGCGGCACCAAGTAATTCAGACGACACAGACATTCTAGAATATTCTTAAGAGGCTTAAAAGGCGTAATTTGGCTGGGAAATAGTCGGGATGGTCTCATAATCGAATAATGTTTATAGCTAGGAAAATTACCACATTACCAATGAGGTGATTGTGAGGCAGGTGTGTCGAAAGTGATAATTTACTAATTGTTTCCGTAAAACTTCCATGTGGAATGTTTTGGATGTTTTATTGTGGGCTGTGGTTTTTAATGTGAGTTTTTTTATCATTTAACTTTGTGTAGCCAGAACGCGTCTAGCCAAAACTAAATCGTTATAAAGATTTTAAAATTTATTTATTTATATGGCAAATGTCATTAAATTTTATGTCTGAGCAGGATGATAATTTTCTAGTATCATACTGATGAAATAGATGACGCTAACGCCATCTATCTCGCTATATGATGAACTACATCGAAGTCTACGCAACAGACCAACAGATGGCAGAGACGAATCCTAGATCGCGCAAACGAAGTTTTCACAGAGTTTGAACATAAGTAAATACCACCGAATTCTATCCATCGGTCCTCGGACCCCAAAGGTCGCTCGGCATGGAAGATCTTCCCTTTTCGTAGGAGATACCACATCTAACTTCTCACAGTACTTACCTTATCATTCAAAAGGTGGCTTTCATCATATACTTCGGAATAGCTCTTACAATTAGGATTTTTGTATAAAACATACTCGATTTCTTTGAGGTTTTCTGATATGTGGCTCTGTAACAATAGGCAATAAGTTATTTACTACATAAACCTAGCGTTACGAGATTAAGTATTGTTATATGATTTATGATGCATACTATCGTCAACTAAGTCAGGGTTGGTTGAAATAAAATAATGAAAGAAGTACAGAACGGTCACATTGTTATATCTACACTAGCTGTTCCCGCGACTTCGTCCGCGTGCCTTTTTATCTACACTAATAATATAGAGGAATGATTTGTTTTTTTGTATGTATGTATGTTTGCAGTGAATACTGCGCCGATTTCCAATATTCTTTCACCATTAGAAAGCTACATTCACCCTGAGTAACAAAGGCAATATTTATTGCTAGAACAGTTTAGGGATCCTTACTAAAACCAGTAGTAACGTACCTAACGCAAATAAAATAACGAAACAAGTACAGAACCGTCACATTGTAACATCTACATTAATAGCTACTCTAATTCAACGTAATAAGGTACAATTTAATATGCTCTTCATAGTTTGTATCGTTTTCTCTTATCTTATTTATTTTAAGGATAATAACATTATGTACATCCAGGTTATAAAATACCCTATAGATATAAATAAACTGTTTTTTTTATAAGGATGGTGATGTCCAAAACCATGAGAGTTACAGAAAAGTCATGCCCTCGATTTATATGAAAACAATACTGAATAACTTTAGTCATACAATCTTTTACTTTTGGAAAGGAACAAAATACAAAGAATAGTTTTTTTAGCTTATAAGAAATAATCTTTGCAATATTAGATTTTTTTTAATTTTAGAGTGATTCCTGCAATAAGGTGATATCATAAAGTTTAGAAATTTGGTCAAGGAAAGGTCACAAGTTGAAATCCTGCTCAACAGAATAACTTTAGGGTATTTTTAATCTTTGAAATATTATAAGGATAGAATTTACAGTTTTTATACTTAGTTATTTACTACACATATGCTTATTTATAATAATATAATATATAATACATTAAGAGAAAACTGAAAAATCAACATTATGGAAAAAGTATATGCAGTTCCACTAAGAAAGGATTTCTGAATCCAAAAATCGAGTTTGTCTGTTTGTTAGTAACAAAATAAACTTACTTGTATAAAGCAGTTATATTTGTTTGCTATTTTTGCAAGCCCGCTCATAAGTTCCTTATCGCAGCTCACAGCAAACCTTGGTGTTATAACAGGCTGCACTAGGTCATTCTGTAACATCAAATAATGCTTGTTGTATTCACCATTCATTTCTATGTGTGTATTTACTATTTACATAAATTATATTTAAATTATTATTTTAATTAGTAACTTTTTTCTACTGTCATCAGGCATGCAACACAAAAAACTATATAAAACTAAAAATAAAGTACAGTAGTTTTTAGTTTTTTGTGTTGCAAATAAATGATTTTCTATTGTATTTATTTATTTTGCATAATTTACTAGTAAACAGTATGTATTAACAAAAATATGTAAGTATATAAGTATTCTATCAGCAGTCTAGTAGTACCCATAGAACAAGCTTTGCTTAGTACTACTAAGTTTGAGACTAGTTATGTGTGAAATGTTTGTGAATATTTATTTATATATCTACATATATCAGTCACTTACTTCGAGCCCTTGAACTTTTATGACAAAATCTTCAACTTCTGTCAATTCTTTCAAGGTGTCATTGTAGTATCCCTCGTCATTTTTCTCATTCATGCTAACTTTGCCAACCAGCGCTCTCTGTTTGTATTTAATAGCACTATTCACAAGCTGTAGCGTGCCTTCCAGATGTAAAGTTCCAAAGTAGCACGCCGTTGTTGTACCATTTTTTAGCAGCCTTTGCTGAAAAATTTATGCAGATTTTTTGATTATTGTATTCGATTTTAACCCAATTAAAAATGTATTTGCCGAATGTGCTGATTTACATTTTCCATGGAG
This sequence comes from Ecliptopera silaceata, assembly GCA_932527185.1. Classification (NCBI taxonomy): domain Eukaryota; kingdom Metazoa; phylum Arthropoda; class Insecta; order Lepidoptera; family Geometridae; genus Ecliptopera; species Ecliptopera silaceata. The sequence goes on from OW052210.1 coordinate 4,262,456, forward strand.
GTGAATAAAATCAATAGTACTTATATTCTTTTTAAGTTACGGAAATTACTTTTTCATAATTATTTGGATCTTTAAGAAACAGCTGTGGTTCTAAATTACTTATTTTTTTAAGTGTACGTAATATTTAGATAACATCTTTGTAGGCAAGGGTACCTATGGTAATGTTTTCTAAATATTACATAAGTACCTACTTAAATAAAAAAAAAAGACTTATCTTCTCCGATCGGAGTGAATACTCAAAATGTATAATACTAGTAAGTAGGTACCTATCCGTTCTATTTCCTATAAATTGATAATAAAGTGTAAACTCTTTATAACGTTATCCTTTATAACGATAAACTCCCTATAACGTTGAAGTGAGCCCAACTTGGTTGGTTTGCGTTAAAACCCACATTGAAATACTCTTTATAGCAATACGCCATTCTCTATTACGAAGAATTACGAAGAAATGTGTTCATACTTTTAGAAAGTAAATATTTATTATCGGTATTATTGTTTATGTTATCAGGTAACAAAGACTTTGAAGCTCCGAAACATCCGAGGTCGGTCTAGCTTTTGTTATCCTTAATTGCCTTGAACACGTGCAGTATGACGCATTGTTTTCTCGGAAGTGATGGTCTTCGACCAAGCATACTGGGTACCTATCGTATTATCAGTCGTAAACCAACTTTGAAACTGTTAACATGGCCAGTAAACGCAAAGCGATTAGTGTTGACGAAAAAGTTCGTGTGATACGTGCGATTGAAAATGGAGAAAAGAAAAGTGACGTTGGAAGGCGTTTTGAACTAAGTCAATCCACTGTTGCTACCATTTGGAAAAACCAAAAAATAATTCTACAGGCGGCGCAAACTCGAAACTTGGCTAAAAAATTAAGAAAGCCAAAATTCGAAGACTTAGATCAGGCAATGTTGTCGTGGATTAACAATCAGCGCCAGAATAATGTACCCTTCTCGGGGCCAATTCTAAAAGCTGAGGCTGAAAAGTTTGCCAACCAACTTGGCATAATTGACTTTAAAGCATCTGAAGGTTGGCTCGGAAAATTTAAGCACCGTCATCAAATTACGTACGGTAAAATGAACGGAGAGGCGTGTGGATGGAACAATTGGATTAGAACTGTGTGGCCTAAATTAAAGATGAAGTACTCACCTGAAGACATTTTTAATGCAGATGAAACTGGCCTTTTTTTCAAGTTGACTCCCGACAAAACTTTAAAATTCAAAGGGGAAAAATGTGTTGGAGGAAAACTGTCTTCAGAGCGTATTACAGTTCTAGTGGCTGCCAATATGAGTGGCACAGAAAAAAGAAAGCTCTTAGTTATAGGCAAACCGAAAAACCCTCAGTGTTTCAAGAACATAAAACAGTTGCCAGTTACGTACAAAGCAAACAATTCAGCTTGGATGACATCGCAAATTTTTGAAGAGGAAGTGAGAAAATGGGATGCTGAATTAAAATCACGGAAAATCTTGCTTCTAGTAGACAATAGTCCTGCTCACCCAATCATATCTAATCTTCAAAACATAGAGTTAGCATTTTTCCCAGCTGATACAACCAATATTTTACAACCAATGGATCAGAGTGTAATTAAATCCCTAAAGGGCCACTACAGACGGAAAATGTTGATAGATATGATCGAAACTGACGGCAAGGTCTCGATCAACATGCTACAAGCAGTGAACTTCTTATCAAAAGCCTGGCAAGAGGTAACAGCGGCCACTATCCAACATTCTTTTCGAAATGCTGGATTATGTAGTAGCCAAGAAACGAACCAATTTGACAGTGAAGACAATATACCACTGAGTGAATGGATACGCCAGTTCTACAAAGATCTACAATCGTACGAAAATATAGATGAGGATGTAGCCACAACTGGTACACTTACAGATGAACAAATTGTTGATTTAGTGTCAAATAGTCAGGAAACACCCGATAATCAAGATGAAGAAGATGATCAAGTGGACAAAGCCGAATCTCCACCAACAACTCAACAAGCCCTAGATGCCGCTAAGTTGGTAGAAAAATTTTTGTTGTTTAACCAAGACCACACTTTCACCACATATCTAGATATGAATAGAATACATAAAATAATACAAAACAAGTACTGGCATAGCAAAAAACGTCAGACAAAGTTATCAGACTATATGTGTAAACAATAATTTATCTAAGACATACCTATGTACATATTAAAAATTCTTATTAATTTGGTTGTTTTTTTTTTTCTTTATAACGATAACTCTCTATAATGACAAAAAATGCTCAGTCCCTTGAGTTTCGTTATAAAGAGTTTACACTGTATGTGAGTTGATGTAAATAATAAGAAAAAAAAATATTGGTTAAAACTAACCTATACTTACCACAACTTTTTCATAAACTTCAGTAGCAAAGTCAATATCTCCATATTTTTTCTCCAAAGGAAATGTGTATTTTGCGAGCCACTCTAACAGCGGTCTATCCAAACCCAGACCGATGTTGGGAAACTGAGGAGCATGAGTGTGGCAATCTACAAGCCCTGGCATGAGAAACTGGTCCGGTCCCAACTTGGTTATGTTGAAGTTGGTGAATTCTCCAGTATTTTTAATCTGTTCAAATTCTTTAATTGTTCCTGTTTTAGTTATCTGAAAATTGAAGATGAATGAAACACAGCTAAAATTATAGCTAGAATATTATTTGGACTAAGTACTACTTTTTCTGTTATAAATTTAAAAGTAAAACAGTGTGGAGACCTTTGGAAGTTTAGTGGAGACCTTTGCCCTGCAAATTCTACTGCAGGGTAAAGGTATTATTTCGGTGTATTGTGATTGTTGATAATGTAATATGTTGAATAAAAAAAAGGCTTTTAAACATCAGAAAGTCCACTTACCTTTCCGTTTTCTACACTTATAAAACCATCAAAAATGTTTATTTCTTTCAAACTTGCAGATGAAGCGATTGTCCCAACGAATACCAAGTTTTTGTTTGTCATTTTAATAGCGAACGTCTTGCCTGGACTGCCGCTCCCTCATAAGTAGGTATGTGTACTGTGGCTACTACTCTAATCATTTGAAATACATAATCTTCATAGATCACGTCACAATGAGCAAGATAAAACAATGTTTTGAATTGTAGATAACTTACGTAGGCCTATAGTGATAAATTACTGATGATGAAATGAAATCCAATACGGTACCGGACCATAATCAAACTAACTCTGCTAAGGCCTACCTACGAAGCCTTCTAATCTATTTAATATGCCTACTATTCTACTGCTAATATTAACCTGAAAAACTTATGAAAGTAAAATATCCGGTGAGGTATTTTAGGAAGTAAACAAAAGCAAGCATGGGAGAATAAAATTGTGAGGTTGACTGTGATGTGACGTGACAGTGATAATGACAGTGAGTACAGTATTGACAAATGACAATCAAAAATCGTCGAGATAAAACGAAGAAGAAGCTCTAAAAGTTTTTACTTTTGCGCGGGGTTTTCAGTACAATCTCATTTATTAGTTGTTACGAAGTACATGTGATGCTTATTTACTTTGTAATCGACCAGCTAAATACTGCGTTAACTACCTATGTTATGTTTATGTACCTTACCTACTTATTCGCTATCTATAAAATAAAATTTGTGATGGTAACACGCAGATGGCCTACCTGATGTTATGCGGTAGGTAAGTACCTCTCTAAATTGTTCTTAAAAATGTATGGCCTCACATTGAAGACAGGCCCTTAGCATCATACTGTGTTCAATTGGCCAGAAAGTTAAAACAACTAAACTCTTCAAATGTACTTAATTAAAAAATCTTAGTATCATGCTTAACAGTTAAGTAATAAGAATAGTATGTACCTACTGTAGGGACCATGTAGGTATGAATGTGTGAATATTTGTGTCAGCATTTTGTTGTGCAAGAGAGAAGGATGCATGGAGTATCGTCAGTTACTGCGCACTGGCGATCAGAGCGAATGTGTTCGTAAACGGGAACTCATAAATAAATGCTAATCAATATTACGTGAAAAAGTTGTTTTGAATACTAGTAACTCCCAGTCCCACCGAACAAGAATAATACAAATACGTGCCTAACACAGGTACGTAAAGTGGTGACCCCGACGTGATTAAATAATTGGACAGTAAGTGATATAAATTGGGGGACTGGAAAATAAAAATTAAATTAAAAATTCGGACTATAAAATAAAAATTAAAAATGTTTCAACAAAGTGTGGTTCCTGAAGTTCCGGAGGTTGCTAAACTTCCACAGCAGCCGAGTACATCTAAATCATGTGAAAACGTGACAGATTTAGCGGCAATAACGGTGTCTACACGGATACCGGAGTTTTGGACCGACATGCCAAGGCTATGGTTTGCTCAGGTAGAAAGCATCCTAGCTCCCCAAAAACAAGGTGACGAGTCAAAGTTTAATCTTGTTATAGCCAAGATGGGACGCGATGTATTGCAACAAGTCAGTGATATTTTGTTAAACCCACCTGAAACAAACAAATATCAGGCACTGAAGGATCGTTTACTCCTGGTGTATGAAGAGAGTGCTGAACGACAGTTCCAGAAATTAGTAGGAGAGATGGAGCTTGGAACTCAAAAGCCGTCACAACTATTGCGGCGAATGCAGGAATTAGGACGCAATGCGCAGACCTCCGAACACTACTATCACAAAAAGACCTACTATACTAGGCTACAACTACTGGAACTTCCTGTGTATTCTGCCAATCTAAACAGTGGAAGGCAGGTACATGCTTAAAGCTGTCATAATTGTAATTAATAAATAAAAGGAGAAAAGTAAACAATACCTAAAAGTTTGTGAAATTATATTGTTTACAGCCCTGTTATAGGTAGAAATATATCATAAGTACATTAGGTATAAGTTGACAAATGGCAAATATATACATGTAGGAACATTGGATTATTGCTGTAAAAACAGATTACCAAGAACCAGAATATAAAATGAAAAATGCGTGTGAGAAAAATAGCAAAAGTTTGCCACTATCATTCTTTTGTGGTAGAAATCCGGTACATAATCTGATGCCACGACGAGCGGGCATGCTCTGCCCCTGCCTGCCAGTTGATGAACTTGTTTGATCTAGCACTTTGCGTCCAAAACATAGACCTGCTTAAAGCGGCGCGAGCTAATTCCTCTTCCATGTGATTGTACATGCGACGTGATTCATCCAACGCCTGAAAAATTTATGAACGCATTGCAGTTTGATGATAAAAAGGGGAAAAATTTTAATTGAGAGTGGAAACTTGAGAATTTGCATTGAAAACGATATTCAGGAATGAATTTAGTTCCTCCATTACAACTACACTGTTTGCAATCGTAGATAGGAACGACATCCAACATTTGTACTTACTTGATCAAACAAAGCTTTAGCTGCGGTTCTTCGACTAGAAAGTTTCAAGGTGTTTGCTCTTAGAAGTACCCAACGAGGATACAAAACGCGCATCAAGCGGGCATCCCTCTCTAATCTGGTTAACTCACGATCAGCTATGGAACGCAACTCCATTATATCTACTACCTGAAATTAGAAAACTGTCACGTAACTTGAAGCAATAAGGGTGTCGTCATAAGTTTGGCTATATAAAAAGTGGTTAAGTACGTACTTTCTTCAAGTCATTAACTTTTTTGGCCAAACTCTCCAGCATTCCATCAGCTAACCTCATAGCACTTATAAGATTTGTCAAAGACCCTTCATCGTCCTCATTTGATGTCCAACTCAATGCTTCAGATTCAAAACGTCTTGCTTTCCTTTCGGAATCCGCTCTGAGCCAATAGGTCCAAAGCCCTACGACCAACCGTCGTCGACCAGGCCCTGCAGATTTGCCCCTACTGAGCGCGAATTCGGCGAAGCGACTTATTTCCATCGGGCTTTCTAATTGAAAACCAGCGTCCAACACCATATCGATGCAAAGAGCGTAGTACCACGTCTCACTTTCTTGCGATATTTCATTAACGCCCATCCGAAGAGCTAGTTGCACAATATCTACTGCCTCTTCGATTCTTCGTCGCGAAAGCAATACGTAAAAGAGGTCGGGTATGATGTCCAATGAAATATTGTTCGCTTGAAGAAATCTGCTGACTGTTAGAGCTCGAAAACCTGATCTAATGGCGGCAGCTAACTGACCTCTCGATAATCGTGCTCGAAAGGATTCCATGAAAAGTTTTCCAATTGCATATAATTCATCAGCACGTATTGGGCGCGCTAGTTGTTTTAATGTCTGGCTTGCCATTCTCTCTATTTCTGCTGTGGAGTCTGGTGTTCCTCGGTTCAGCTCGACTACTATTGCGTTACTGTATGCATCGCATATATCTACCACAGGACATTCTACGTCTCGTACAATTTGCAAAGCCCGGGCAGCTGCAAGCTTTGACGAACGTTCTTCTCCCAACATAGAGTTCAATAATGTGGCAACGTTTAGACAGAAAACTGAATCAGATCGCATAGTCAATTTGTATGAGCGATATATTTTTCTCTTCATTTTAATGGAATCAATGGCATCTATTATCTGCAAGAAACCTTTGACTTTATCTAGATTTATTCTGTAAGCTTTTAGTGCCCGTTCTAAGGATATTTTTGCAGCTGCGAGTCTTCCGCTCATTAGACAAGCAGCTGCTCGCAATGAATGTATTTTGGCCAAAAACCTTTTTTTTACTAATGGATCCAGATTTCCGTGGTCTTCAAAACACATCTTTTCGGCTTCATCAAGCTTTGGAAAAACAGCATCCACATTATTAGCTAGTAGATTCAAGTAACTGGACGTTAATAGAAATTCGATAGCTTTGCTCCTTAATTCAGCCAGTAATGCGTGATTAATAAGTTGTTCATAAATAGCGATTTGCAATTCGCCACATGTGCATTTACTAAAATTTGTTTGTGAAACACCTTTTTCTATTTTGACACTTATCGGTTGTCTGATGTTAGCCTTTTCTTGTTTTTCTGAAATTAGATCATCTTTACTATCTATTACTCCTAAATTATGCCAGTCACTTAAATTTTCAGCCTCTGTTACTTCCCGGAGCATGTCAAAAACTTTGTGACTAGGAAACTCTATTGAAGTATTTTTAAAGTTAAAGTTAGTCATTGTTACGCGTTTAGTTGATCTTCTACTCGCATTAAAAATATTTTCAACATCACTTATTTTACTTTTCAAAATTGAATTATAACGTGTTTTAATCTTATTTAAGTTCGAACTTTCAGTGGAAACATGTTTAGTCATTAGTTCTTGACTATTCGATTTTAGTAATTCTTTATTACTGTTATTCTTCAGTGTTTCTAATAGATCTTTGCCGTTTTTTTCGGATGTGCAAGAACGAGTTTCCATTACAGTATCATCATCCGTATCACTGGAAGATATATTTTCAGAATGTGTACTGTCGCTTGTGCTACTGAAAGAGTCATGTGCGAGACTGTTCAGAGACTGAACTATCATAACAGCTCCTCCACAATTGGGACATTTGACTTTGTTGTTTTCCAAATAATTTACCACCCGAGCGTGAAATTCTTTTTTTTGATTCATTGGTAGTAATTCATAACATGTTTTTCTAGAGTTCTTATTTTTAAATTGGATTACTTTACAGAATGCGTATTTAGGTAAGTTTTCACTAATCTCAGGATCATATTCAAAAGAACAATCACACGTTAAATTGATATTTATATTCTGTGATATTGAAGTATCCGTTGTAGACTTACGGTTAAATTTGGCTTGATTAGAGGTCGCACATGATAAAATGCGCATTGCAAATAATCTTTTGATTGCTTTTGCTGTTGTTTGAGGGTTGTTTTCGTACATTATGCTTTCTAATAAATCTCTAGAGACTACATTCCCAATAACTGAAGCAATTTTCAATAGTAATTGTTGATATGGAGTCAAAGAATCTATTTGTATCATTACTAAAGCATCTAAGTTTTGCACATCGATGTTTGTCGTTAGTTCTTCCTTTCGAGTAACGATACAAATTCCTATTTCACCTGTGTCGTCTTTTTCTATAAATTCGTCCAGCGCTAGTTGATCTTTGAGGTCCAGGGCTTGTGGGTGTAATAAACTGGGATCAGGAAATTGTAATTGAGCTTCAGCCCAGTCTTTTATTTCAGCTACTTGAACTTTCTGCAACTCCAAGGCACCGTTTGAAAATAAGTGAATTACAAAGCTTTCCACTAGACCAGGCATTCCTCCACACTTTGACAATAATGCGTCGCAAAGGTCTTTGGGTACAGCGTTGACGTCCAATACTTGACAAGCTAAGGCAGGAATCCAACTAGTTGCAAGAGGTCCTAGTACCATTTTCCTTACACTGCTATTGATAAAAACACCGTAGAGCCAATTCTGAACCGAACTAAATTTTCCTCGAGTTACTGATATGACGGTAAATATTTTCATTGAAGAGAACATTAGTGTTATAAATTCCCAAGAAAATGCGTCCAAATTCTGAAGGTCATCCAAAAAAATGACTTGTGTTTCTAGTAGAGCTTTAACAAGTTTTTCGAAGACTAGTTTAGCCTTTTCTTTACGTTTGTTCTCGTCATAAGAATAAATTCTTTCATGAAATGCAAATTTTACTTTTAATATATTATTTAAATAACACAAGTCTTCGGTGTACATCTGCATTACCTGAACAATTTTTTCTTCTTTGACAAAACCAACAACAGGTTCCTTGATTCCTAATATTTGGTTCATTATTTGATTTAGTGCTAAATAGGGAGTTGCAGAATGTATGGATGATAGCGTAACGACAGATACCTGATGTCCAGAGTTTCTAGCATACTTAGCCATCCATTCTAGTAGTCTGGTTTTTCCGATACGTGATTCACCAACCAACAGCAATGCATCAAAATCTCTGAAAGTTTCATGACTATCATTTAGCCAGTTTTCATAATAGTCCATTTCATCCTGCCTGTCAAGAAGAGGTGGTGTCATTGGTATGTCGTACAATTCTTTCACTCTAATGTCTTCTGTATATTCATATATTTTTCCAGGTTGGCCGATACCTTTCAGCTCAATTTTCGGCTGAAGAGTGAAGCCATTCGGTGACATTTTACTTTTAACAAAAGTAACTTCATCACATGTGACCTTATTTCGAAATCCACACATAAGTCTGGCAGCTTTGTTTACGATGGCACCAATAACAGTAAACTCTCTTCTAAGAGGGTGACCAACAACACCGCAGTAAACTTGACCAGTTGTTACGCCAACGGAAACTTCCATTACTCCATCGAGGGCAGAGACTGACTTTTTTATGCTATACGCACATTTTAACGCAGCTTGTGCCTCAGATTCGTGCTTGAAACCACGTAGACCGAAAACGACAAGGATCATAATATCTTTATCAAAAAGAATAATTTTATTAACGCATCCCATGGATTTGTATACAATATCACATGTAATTTGATATGAATTGTTTATAATTGTAATTAACTGAAGAAATGGACACTCTGTAGGTTTGAGTGTAATAAATAAAATTGAAACTTGTCTCATCTCGGTGAGATACTCGAGCGGTTGGTGAGCGTCGATTTGTGTCAACACTGGTCTTATCATAAACTTGCGAATCTCTGAACCAGTATTATTTTCACCTGCCATAAAAATGGTTTTACGTAGATGCAATATTTCATTCTTCTTCAAGACTTCTGCAGCACTCAAACTTTTATTGGGCTCTAAAAGAAAATGTGGAAGCGGTTCTCCGGCATTAAGTGGTCGTTTTATTTGTTTGACCATTGCATTGAAACCTAAAAATGGTTTATTTACATCGCTTTCGTGAGGATCATACAGAATGGATTTGATCGTGACATGACCATCTTCGTGAATTACGTGATCATAATTTCTAGAATAGCAGTGGGCCCAGGCATGTTTAGTTAGTTTAACTTCTCCTGAAGAGCAAACACTTTCTGCAGCTTTTGCTTCTAGCACAGGCAGTCCAATAATGACGTAGTTCATATCGATTCCGGTACCGATAGGAGCAAACATGAGGTTTCCGGCCGAGATTGCCAGTTTCACTCGTAGACTTACTTTCACGTCTGTTTCGTATGTTGAATAGGAGTGTTGTATCAATAAAGCACAAGCAATAACGTTGTGAATCGTATGGCATAGAAATGTTCGTTTGTCAGTTTTCCATAGAGCCAAAAATGCATCTCCGGCAAATTTTAAAATATCCCCTCCATGAGTGTAGATAAGTTCTATCAACGATCCGAGATAAGTGTTGAGAGTAACGGTGAGCTTGTAAGTTCCACCTTTCCCAGTGTTATTGTACCGTTCTGATAGTGCTGTGTACCCAGATACGTCTGCCATGAGGAGGACGCCGACGAAGCGCTTCGGTTCTAAATCACCAAACCTGCAACCGTTGTATTAAAGACTTATAAATTGTTCTGAAACGTTCATATCCTACTTTTACAGATAGTTTATATCTATTCTTACTGTTCTATCAGCAATATTTCATCAGGAACCAACGTCGAAAGTATAAGAGTCTGTCTCTGCGTGAGCTGCACTTCAACATCTTGATCAGTTCTATCTTCGGAACAGCTCTTCTTAGCAAAGAAGTCTTGCACCCAGTCCTTCATTTCATCATATTTTGGTTCGTCATCATCAGAATCGTCTTTCATAAATTCAGTCTCCTTTCGTGAGGTCCTTTTGCCGTAGTTTCTCCATTTTTCGGAGTTCACTATGCTCATAGAGTTTCTTCTACAACGGGCGCGCCCTTTACTGAAATTCATTTTGTATGGATATTTTGTGGCGGTTTCACTAAAATTTTGGTCATAATTTTGGATGATCACTTGAACTTAACATACACATAGTTAATTCTTAGAAATCTATGAGGTCTCGCTTTTTGCTAAGAAGCTTTGTTTCGCTTTGTTTCGTACAAAACGAAATAATTATGACACCTTTGTATGCCACTTTGACATATACCACCAACAGACCAACAAATGAGGTTCATTATAACGTTGAACAAAAAAGACGATATATACCTAAGTACACGTTGACTTGACAACCTCCTCCGTTTTTTCGTCGGTTAAAAAAGTTCAGAGCGTACCTACTAGGTAAGTGTGCAGCTCCGTTAAAAATAATTATATTTTAATAAAAATCCATTAAGTGCTTGATTAAAGAATTGGTACAATAAGCACAAATAAATTCATCTTATAGGTAAGGATATAGTACCTACCCACTTACAACGTCACAACTACTACACATAACATGAGAGAAGTAGGTACGAACCTACTGAGTACAAATACACCAGTCGACAGTTAAGCGCAGTCAGAGTTTAATCACTGACCTGTCAACACTTCCTATGCGTATGAAGACGTTATGGAGCCGAACGGTCATTCTTTTCTGGACCAGGTACCGAGGATTGTGAAAGAAGAAACAGCTAGCAACTTACCGCTTATACAGTTTAAACATCCTAAGGAGTTGGAGGTAAGTCATTTAAATTCTATTAATTAATTTATTTTGAAGATTAAAACAAACTTGAGATTACAATATAGGACCTAGTAGTGCTACTGGTTTTTTTTTAAATAAATATCGTCTAAATACAAAGCAGTTTTCTAAAATAGGTCTGACTGAAAACCGCCTTTAGGCTTAACTTCGACCTATTTTAGACCTAAGAAGTTCAAAATTTGATATTTTATTGCCCAGTTACAAAATGTTGTCCTGTTATGAGTGTTAATTATTCCTATCAATAAACTTCACGCTAAATAAGCTAGTATCACACAACCAATTATTTACGATATTTTATCTAAAGTTTACGCTAGACGTCGGAAACGGGTATTTTCCATCTTATCTATAAGTCTACATGTCCATCTCTGTATCTATGTTACTGATCTATGTAAATGCTGACTACATCTGACACACTTTTGGTAAAATGTGTTTCTATTAACCGGAATTATTTGATGCGTCTTTGACATTTTGTCAGTATAACTGGTATAAAAAAAGCTGTTTTTTTAAAACCTCTGCAAGAACATAGATAATATGAATTTGGAACCTTCATTATTTATTATCCATTATTTCAAACTTAAAACAAATAAATAATGCTGGACATTCCACACAACATCATCTAGCCCCAAGCTAAGCAGAGCTTGTGTTATGGGTACTAGAAGACTGACATACTTAATACAATAGGTACATTGCTTAGACAAATATTTTTTATTATACATATAAAATACCCAGAACACCCAGAATAAATATTTGCAGATCGTACAAACATTTATCCCAAGGCGGGAATCGAAGCCGCAACCTTCGCCACATCGGTCGTCAAAAAACTTACCCCTACTATGACATAAAAAGGAGGTTTTAAGTTGTAAACAAAGGCGATGAAAACGAACAACACTTCTAAAATGATACGAATGATGCCTCAAGAATCTTGATTGCAAACCTATTCGATGTCATATTCTTTGTACTCAAGTACCACTTTATAGACCGATATAATCAGTGTTCTTTGTGACATTCCATTGTTAGCTATGTGCAGTAAATTGATAAAAAAATCCAACAGTTTTTCTGCAGTGATACATTATACATTTATTTACATTATACAGTTGAAACTAAACTAACTCATTATTACGTAGTTCACGTACTAGCCGTGTGTTATAATACCATAAAACACGACAATTTACTTATAAGTAGGTACACTACTTAGGTCACAATCAAGTTGTCGTCAACTATAAGTGACTACGCAATTACATAAATAAATAATTCCGCAGTGCAATTATTACTCTTTGAACGATTGTGATTTTATTGTTTACGAGTAAATATTACGTATTATTACTTAAGTGCTATCTAATGAGTAAACATTTAATTGCAGTTCAATACTCTGAAAAGATAGTGATATAATTTCAAAACTTTGACCAAACTTTAACAATCATTAATCTGTTACAAACTTTGGTTTTCTTAACTAATTTACCTTCAAACAAAGTTCATGTAGAACATTGCAAAACATATAATGTATCCCCTAAAAGTTAAAAGTTGTAGTGATAGGTATTGATCGCTAAAGGAAAATGGGCAATTTTCGATGGAGTATACTAAATTAAGTAACTAACGTAAAAGTAACGTAGTTTCAAACGTACTATGCGGCAATCCTTAAGGGTTATTAATTTTTGTCATGGCCCATAATGCCCCCTTTCTATTGTTTACACCATTGAAGCTAAGGCTGCTCGTCATAATTCCAGAAAATCCTTGACCTCAACATCACCGATGGGGTCAACGACAATGAGCTAGAACAATGTGTACGAACAGTATTACAATACAGCGTTAAAACCAACAAGGCGATATTTAAGAACCAGTTGTTTGGAGGCACCGACACTTATGGCTTATCTGGGGCGTGGATATCTGAGGCTTTTAATACTGGCCAGTAAGTACTTATCAAGATAGACTTAGTCGTATCAATGGACTTAGCACACGAGTAAACGACACTCGATGATAACAAGCATAGCCTTTATCGGGACTCTCAGCCCTAAATAGGCCTTTTCAGGCTATGCTGTAATTGAGAGCTACAAAGCAAAACTATTGTCCGTGCATTGGTTCGGGACACAATTTCTTCTTCTTATTCGGACACTCATAGTAGATTGGTCGTGATTATGAGTGGCACGAATCAATAGCTAATCTAGCTATCTTCCAGCTATGCCTGTTAGCGGCGTTGTGGGACACAATTGCAATGGTGCAATTTACGACTAAACTTTGAGATTAAACTTTCAAAAATATATAAACGAACTTAGCTAATATATACATCACAATATGTCATTTTCATCTATATTCATTGTTCCTATCTATAACCGTAACATTATTGTATTGGTCACTTCTAGATACACTTTCGAAGTGGCTCCAGCGTTTACACTGATAGAGCTAAAACTCCTGGACCATATCCTCAAACTATTTGGTATCCCCAACGGAGATGGAATCTTCAGTCCTGGTGGAAGCATGTCTTTGCTGTACGGCATAGTTGCTGCGAGGTACAAGGCGTTTCCGGAAGTCAAGACCAAAGGGATGAGAGCACTTCCCGAGTTGGTGATATTTACTTCGGAAGATGTAAGTTTTAGGGCGCCTTCAAATTAGCCGCAAATTGTCGCGCGGAGGCAGCGCGGCTGCAGCGCTGCGGCCGCGCTGCTGTCTAAATCCATATAAATTAAAAACGCGCGACTGCAGCCGCGCATCAGTTCATCGATCGACTAGTGACGGGCCGAAATCCTTTTTCTTTTTAATAGTAACACTAACAGCAGTGTTTCTTCGTCAGAGTCCATCGTGAAACAATATACAACACTATGATTCTTGAACCAAGCTACAGCAGCGCGCTGCCTCCGCGCGACCTAATTTGAAGGCGCCCTAAGCATGCATTTTTGGGCTTCCGTGCCTAAAGCATGAAACGGAACGGAATCCTACTACTGAGACTCCGCTCTATCCGTATGTCACCAAGCTGTATCTCATGAACCGTGATAGTTAGATAGTTGAAATTTTCACAGACTCACGCACCGAAGTGTTCCGTACCAAAAATCTGAACAACAAATACTAAAAACAAAAAAAATAGTTAAAGGTATTCTTATGCAAAAATGTTATTTTTGATAGGTACGGAATATATCCTTCGGTGCGTGAGTCCGACTCGGACTTGGCCGGAATTCGTTTGTCTTTTTAGGTAAGAAATATTACATAAGAATTGGTAAGCTTTTTGTTTTTTTTCCTTATTTTGAGTACCACTTACAAGTAAGAATATACATAAAAGGAGCTACTCAACTAATTATAATAACTAAATTTTGTTTAATTTATTTTCTTACCTGTTATTGTTGTGTAAACGTTTTTACTTTCATTCTAATGAAAAGTACTAAACCTAAATATCTCTCCAGAGTCATTACTCAATTCGGAAAGCGGCTCATTGGCTAGGCTTTGGCACCGAAAGTATCCGTTTCATCCCAGCCAACGAGCACGGCCAAATGCTAACTGACGAGCTCGCGAAGGCTATTCGCGAAGAAAAAGCAGCTGGAAAGTGTCCATTACTGGTGAACGGTACAGCTGGAACGACGGTGATGGGAGCTATCGATGAGTTAGATGGAATAGCTGATGTTTGTAAGAAAGAAGGCGTTTGGATGCATGTTGATGTAAGTTTTTCGGCTTTTTTTAAACTAGTATAATAGATATTCATGGACAATTCAGATATCACTCTCTAGTCCAGCAAGGCTTGTATTGTACTACGTAAATACAGCCCATAGTATGTAGTAAATAATTTCAGACAAAAATGTTAAGTCTTCGGTAGTATAGTGGTAAGTATCCCCGCCTGTCACGCGGGAGACCGGGGTTCGATTCCCCGCCGGAGAGATTTCTTTTTATTTGTTTTTTTATTTTTGTTTTTTTGTTCTTGTTAATTCGTTTGTGGCTAGCATTGCAATTAATATTTTTATCTATTTTTCCAGGCGTGCTGGGGCGGAAGTTTGATATTATCACAGAAATACAAGAACCGACTGAAAGGAATTGAGAGGTAATCGCTTTTACTTTAAGTATGATTAAGTGTGGATAGTAGAATTTTGTGTTTTTTAATTTGCACAAAAACTTAATGTATAAACTTACACTATTGTGAAGTTTCAATTAAAATCCATTCAGTAGTTTTAGCGTGAAAGGGTACACACATCCATCCATCCTTACATACTTACTATTCACATTTTTAATATTGTAAACGCCTTTTTGTTCTGTGGTAAACGCGAAATGGATGTGTGGATAAACCCCTACCTACCCCTAAAAGGGGGGGAGACCTTTGCCCAGCAATGGGAAAGCATAGATTAATGAAAAAATGACGAAATGTTGAGTAAATTAACCTTACAGAGCTGATTCAATATCATGGAACCCTCACAAAATGGCGGGCGCTCCGATGCAGTGCTCCGTATTCCTTCTCAGACAGAAGGGACTCTTGCACGAAGCTAATTCAGCTGCTGCTAAATACTTGTTCCAACAGGATAAGTTTTATGACATCAGCTACGATACTGGAGACAAGAGTGTGCAGTGTGGTAGAAAGGTAGGTAGTAAACTTTACTAAACTTTACTACTCTCACATCACATTTTAGTCCCAAACTAAGAGCTTGTACTATGGGAACTAGATGCTGATTAAATACTTAAGTAAATACATACATAATAACACCCAGACACATAACGAATATTTATGTTCACCCCACAAACATTTGCTCTGGGTGGGAATCGAACCCACGACACACAGCACGGAAAGCAGAGCTACTATCAACTGAGCTGTGACACCTGTCAAAATTTTACTTTGAACGTTTTTTTATTTTATTTTTTCTACTTATATTTATTTATACTACTGGAAACTCGATTCCTCCCATCCCATCAGTCTTTGTTGCCAGCACTTACTTTTTAACAAACGTTAAAACAACTATACTAAACAAACTAAAATTACTGCAATTGCTAAAATTAAAAAAGGTTTTGTTTTTGCTTTTAGTTTTAATTTTTTAATTCTTAATGTTTATTCACATCGATTTTGACGTTTGATTATTTTATGTTATTATTTTTCATGGTTGGATTCCCGCAAAGTTCTAAACAGTTTTAACCTGTCGACGTTTTAGATCGACGCTTTCAAACTATGGGTGATGTGGAAGGCTCGAGGTGATCATGGTCTCAACATCCTAGCTGACCGTACAATGGAACTGGCAGAGTTCTGCCACAAGACCGTGGATTCTACACCTGGGTTTAGGCTGGTAACAAAGCCCTTGCAATGCCCTAACGTCTGCTTCTGGTATATCCCGAAGTTTATGAGAGGAAGGCCGGAGAATGAAGAATGGTGGGAGATGATGCATAAGGTAAGAAACTAATAAATGCTTCAATTACTACTACTATTGATATCTCTACCATTTTTAAGGGGAGGTTACAAACGATTAATTGAATTTAAAATGGTGTGATGACACTAGACATATTTCTCTTCTATGAGTTATATTACTCTTTAGTATGAAAGAAATATCAATCTGTTAGATGACAAAGTGTCTATTATCTAGAGGAATGTAGAGTCATATGATAATTATTGGTGTTTTACGATAAAAAAAATATTAAAGCACATTTTGCCGAGTCATGAAAATGTAGCTAACTATTGGCCCTTTTGTCTTTCAATCTATTTCCTGTTTCTAATTTTTTTTTAATTTAGATAAGTTAATTGAGACCTACATGTCTATTTATTTATCGAGATTAATACCTTTCACCTTTGTTTCAGATTACACCTAAAATCAAAGAGCTCCTAACTCTAAGCGCTCGTCTAATGGTCGCATACTCTCCCTTGAGGAATCACAAGAACTTCTTCCGGCTGGCTTTCACATTCCACCCTTCCATGGATGAGAAGCAGGTCTTGGAAATGCTTCGAGCTATCCAGGAATGTGGAGAAAAAGTTAATTCAGCTAAGTTATAATAGTTAAGATATACCTAACTGCTAAGTTATAACAACTAAGTTATAACAGCAAAGTTATAACAACTAAGTTATAACAGCTAAGTCATAACAGCTTAGTTATAACTGCTAAGTTATAACTGCTAAGTTATAACTGCTAAGTTATAACAGCTAAGTTATAACAGCTAAGTTATAACAGTTAAGTTATGACAGCTAAGTGATAACATCTAAGTTATAACAGCTAAGTTATAACAGCTAAGTTATAACTGCTAAGTTATAACTGCTAAGTTATAATAGTTAAGTTATAACAGCTAAGTTATAACAGCTAAGTTATAACAGCTAAGTTATAACAGCTAAGATATAACAGCTAAGATATAACCAGCTAAGATATAACTGCTAGTTTATAACAGCTAAGTTATAACAGTGAGTAAACGCTCTTTGATTGTCTACAAAGTTATTTTGAGTTCATAGAAGTTCATTTGGATTGATAAATGCTTAGTTTTATGCTTGATTTATATGGATTCGCTAATACAGTTGTTCAATTAGGTAAAATGAAACAGTTAAACTAAGTAGCAGCCAATAATAATAGTTTTATGTTTCTAAGACTAGATTAAGCTATGCATTCTGCAGTGCAATATACGTAAGTACATAAATAAATAAATGAAATAAAATGCTATAATCATTAAACTTTGGCTTTTATTTATGACTTAAAATACAAGTACAATACCTATTACAATATTTGTCATGTTTTATTAAACTATGAAACTACAAATGACAACAGTATGAACACAAAGTGTCATTTAAAACGCATCTTTGGTAATCAGTGTGTCTGAAGTGTACAAAGGTCGTATTTAAAACAGCGCGTTCTCAACGATCCATTGTAAGTACTTGTCGACTCGGGTGTACATTCCCGGATGGTTTGGCTCTCCGCAGCGAACGCCCCAAGACACCACGCCTATTGCTGCCCATCTACCACTTGACATCTGGTACATTAGCGGACCACCACTGTCTCCCTATAAAAAATCATAAACATTTATTATAACGCTTTATAATACAAAAATTCGCTATCGAGTAATTTGACACAATGCAATCATACATTATGAAATCTATGACTAGTAGTAATCTATGAATCTACAAAGTAGGCATTTTGCAGGTCTTCAGCAAGCTAAGGAATAACTTTCGAATTACCGTAAGCGGTAAGACATGATGTAGGTATTGTTGAGTACCATACGTAATGGTGACTTAATGTCAACGCTAACTACTAATAAGATGGGGGGTTAAGCTATGGCAATCAGAGTGCTTAGTCCGAGGTTGCATTTTAAAACTCCCTACTCTCGAGCCGAGAGTCGTCTCTCGGATGTCCTCTTATTTTTGTATACGACTCTCGGCTCGGGAGTTTTATAATGCAACCGCGGACTAAGCACTCTGTTTTGAATCAAACTAAACATAAACCTACCGAAAGTCCTTTCTAAAGTCCTTCAGGAGTAACAGTATAATTCTGTCGCAAACATCTATTGAAAATAGTGTTCCTAGTAGGTACCTGACAAGCGTCCTTTCCGCCGGTGTACCCTCCAGCACAGAGATTCTCATCGAAGACAGCGTCAGTGAAAGAGTCTCGACATGTCTGTTGATCCCAGATCGGTACTGATACCTCCATCAAAACGTTGCTGTGGGGTCCTCCATACCATTTGGTCCCCCAACCTGACATTATTAGATATAAATTATTAGGCGTTGTTTGAAGCATTGAACCTATTCAAATAGTATCCAAGCGCATTATATATCGTAGGCTTAAAACATTTGTTCTCTTGATGCTTTGCTTACTAGGGGACCTCAAACATTTGGTATACTTATTAAATGGTGCGTACCTTACCAATGTAATCTCAAAATACTGAGTGTTTCTAGGCTTTAGCTGTAAGTAGGAACGGTAGAGCAAGAAGAGGCCCTAATATAACTTTAGTGACCGAGTATAACCACAAAAATTAGATCTATGGAGGGCTGCGTCTAGGAGAGGATTTCTATAGACTGAATTACTGGCTTCAGAGTTACTCACCAATAATAACAGCGCTTTCGTTGACCGCTTCTATTCCAGGTGGTGGCAGACAGATAGGCCAAACATAGGTGTTGAAAACAGCTGGTCTATTCAGCTTCAGTATAGCAATGTCATTCTTGTATGTGCTGTTGTCAAAGTCTGCATGCATGCGCTTCTCAATGACCTGGAAGTTGTAGGAGCGAGTGTCGTTGTTGCGTTTGAAGTCGTATTCTCCCAGGCGGACTTCTAGATCCTCGGCGTCCCATCTGAATTTTGGAGATCATTTTTAGATAAATGTTTGATTTCTAGTCATTTAAACAGTGCATGGCAAATACTGGATGAGAAGAGTCGATGACCGGGCTCAGTGGCGCGTCTTGGGAGAGACCTACGTCCAGCAGTGGACTGATATAGGTTGATGATGATGAAACAGTGCATAATAAAATCACGTAAGTCAATTGAAGACCTACCCTATGAGGCAACGCAAAATTTCTTGTCATTATAACAGTACATTACCTCACAGAGTAAGTTAATTGAAAACCTACCTTGTGAGGCAATGCAAAATCATGTTCTTACAAACAAAAGTGCTAAGTATTTACTTCAGAAGCTTTCAGTCTTATCCATCCCACACTGAAACTTTATATGGAACAAGCTAAGACTTCAAAGTTCGGATTTCGATCTGATGAATAGGTAACTACTTACAATCAGATCATGGCATAAGTAACTGTTTAGTTCTGTATTGGGGTACCTTTGGGTATATACGTATCACTTTAAACTGGTTTGGTAGTATATAGGTAGGTATGCGACGATGCTCTATCAAAGTATAGCAATTTGGATTTCGGGATCCACACCGTCGAATTTAGACCTTACCTTCTCAAGCAATGTGCGGCTGTGAGCACATGTCTGTCGGTGATGAGAACTCCACCGCAGTACTGCTCGAAGCCGATAGGAGTGATGGACGCCATCCACGGCCACTCGCGAGGGTTGGCTGGTCGGGAGCCCATGACGCGAGCGTGGGGGCGCGTGCTCAGTCCACATCCTGATATACCATGATTAGTTATGATAGCATAGTACTGTTTAAAATAATATAAAATACCTACGCGACGAAGTCTGTGAGACTTCTATATGCTACCCCTTACCATACTGAACCATAATTAATGCATTTTTTATTATTTCATTTGACTTGAGAACCTCTTCCATTTTTTTAGTCTATTAAAAATGGATAACGTGACATCCTGGGAAACCATTATTTATGATGGCATAGTGAAGAATAAACGGAAAAAAATAGAGATATGGATTCTAAAATGGTAGGTATTTTTAACAGCATCTTCTTGAACAGTGTTATGGATACTTAGCTAAAACTTGGATTCTTAATAGATTTGCTAGAACTATATCACTAGTGCTAGATAACTAAGCTAAGATAATTGTTTACTTTACCTCTATTCTCAGATCTAGTAATCTTTGCAATAATGTCACTCTCTTCGTCCCTCGGTGCGGTCGCGGGCAAGTCACCAGCCAATCCTTCCGGTCCTGACTCCTTTGACTTATCAGCGCAACATGCTCCTATTTTCTTGGCATCACTGAAAGTATTTGAAGAAAGATCAAGCTTTCTAAAGATATGTGATAGTAATCTATTCAAGATTTTTCAACGCCTGTGGTTTTTGACACAATTCAATCATTCGCACAACGCGTTTGCTATTTTATTGTTGCAGGCGTTCATAGATAGTTTATTTCTGCTGGCAAGCGATGCTTGCATTGTTGTTTCCATTTTAATAAACATGTACAATTAAACACATTCATACTTCAGTAGGTACCAATACTTAGATAGTTTTGACGCAGTGCGATGGTCCCCTGATATTTTACTAAGAAAGGTAAGGTACTCCAATGTTGTAGAGGTTACCGCTCAACCTAATGAACATTATCCCCTTCTTCCATCACTAATACCTATTCATGAAATAAGATATTAATTGGTCGATATAGGATAGCAGATATAAATAGATATAGGATCAAGTGTAAGCTTATTTGCTTCTAAGTTTAGTAATTGAGTGTGGAGCAAAAACAATTCTTGTAATATCCTGAATCACAAAAGCCCGTCAATCTCAGTGTAGTATACGAGCCTAATATAATTAGAAGATACATAGTTTACCATAAAATGGTTATGAGTCATACAATAGGTACCAAAGTGTTGCAAGGTAGGGTACCTAGGTAACTTCTGATCTCCAAACAATAAGCGTTTGTTCGTGGGCCTCCCACGAAGAACTTATCTGCGATGATTGATTAGACGCTCCAAGGCGCGAGCGGGGTTATCAATAATCCATACAAATTGCTACCACCTACTTTAGAAATTGTGTCAATCGAAAAGTGGCTACTCAATACTGCTGTGTGAAATTGGCAAAGATCTATCAAGGTACAGACAACATTAAATAAATTGTGAGTAACACGAGATCATTTAGAGGTGTTACTAGCAAGTAGGGTGACCAGATGCAAATTTTAAAAGTCCTGACAAAATTCCTGATTTTCGGCCAAAATTCCTGACATCATGTTTAAGTTTTTTTTTTTTTTTTTCTTAACCTATATTGTCCCACTGCTGGGCAAAGGTCTCCCCCAAAGTCTTCCACTCATCCCGGTCCTTGACGACATTCCACCAATCTTTTTCGTGCGCGTCCAGGTCATCCTTCCAACGCCTTTTCGGCCGACCCCGGCGTCGCCTTCCAACCTCCGGCGCCCATGGGGTGACGATGATTGTTGTGGGCGATTAGCCCACTTCTCGGCTGGCATCCGGCTAACATGACCCGCCCACTCCCATTTGAGCTTTGCTGTTTTGCTCCCTACATCGGCAATGCCTGTCATTGAGCGCAGAATTGTGTTCCGCACCCGGTCGATGCGTTTGAGGCCGAGAATGCTGCGCTCCATTGCTCTTTGGCAAATCTTGAGTTTAGACTTCTGTGACTCAGTCAATGACCAAGTCTGAGCACCGTAGGTTAGGACGGGCAAGATACACATGTCGATAAGTTGGCGTTTAAGTGATATAGGGAGGTCACCCTTCATGTGTTCTTTCATGGACCAGTAGCTCTTCCAGGCGTTCTCGATACGACGGTGGATCTCTTTGTCCTGCCTGTTTTCGAAGCTCGCTAACTGGCCCAAGTAAATATACTCATCGACATACTGTATAACTTGCCCATCTACCTCGACCCTACGTTTCGTGCTGTTGGTCATTATTTGAGTCTTTGAACGGTTAATTCGAAGTCCAACCTCAAGACTTGCCGTGCTTAGATCCTGAAGCATTTGTTGCAGTTCTTGTGGTGTTGGGGCGAAAAGTATGATGTCATCAGCAAAACGTAGGTTAGTTAAGCGTTTGCCTTCGACGATTATACCTTTCGTACCCCACGAATCTGACAGCGCTTTGAAAACTTCTTCCAAAGCGCTTGTAAATAGAATAGGAGAGAGCGGATCACCCTGCTTTACGCCTTTTTGTATTTTAAATGATGGGCCATTTGTGTGAAGTTTAATATTTGCGGTACTATTGTTATATATTAATTTTATCAAATCTATGTAAGTTTTTCAATTTCTTGATTTTCGAGGGCTTGAAATATAGCAGAATGCTTTAGACTATCAAACGCTTTTGCGTAATCCACAAAGGCGATGTATAGAGGTTTATGAAATTCGGAATATTTTTCTATGATTTCGTTTAAAGTATGAAGGTGGTCTGTGGTAGAGAAGTTTTATAACAAAACTAATTTTATTCTACTTTTCCGCAATAATTCAAAAGTTATTTCAAAATAAAAATTAATTATTGAATCCAGTACGTTTAATATTATATATCAATGTTGGTTGTTTGATGTCAAAATCGTAAAAAAAGTTAATCACGATTAATGACAATTTCCTTTTTGTTATTGTGACTACAGATAATAGTTTAAAGTGTAAAAAAAATATTCCGAGAAATTCCTGACATTTCCCTTTTCCGGCCGCATTCCTGACATATGTCTAAAATTCCTGACATGTCAGGAAAATTCCTGACATCTGGTCACCCTACTAGCAAGGGGCTAGGCGTGTGATGATGAATATCTAAGTATATTTATTTAGGAGAGACTTTTGCTAAGTACCTAGTGGGACGAACTAAAGTTATGAAAATAAAAAAAAATCATACTAACTAATCAATAGTCTACCACTATTCTTTTGACTCTATCATTGAAAAGGACGTGCCCTTGTAAGGAAACACACTGCGTCCATCATTCCAGGCCACAATAAAACTATACAATCATAACTTATAACCCTCCTTTTGCTCCGCGTAGTCGGGTAAAAAGAAGCTACTTACAGTAGGTACCAATTCTATATACAAAAAAAATATAGAAATGTATGAACATGTTTTTAACTAATAAATCCATTCTTAATTTAAAGAAGATAATGCTTACGCAGTGTCCAATATGCATAAGTAGTTGGCAAACTTGCTGAAATCCTTCTTGAAGTCCTCCTGCATGCACTGTTGAACCGGCTTGCATATGCCGGGCTTCCCGTCGGGAAGTTCACATGGCTCAGCGGGATTGTTGGCCTGGATCAGTGTTTCCATATTTACATTTAATTTTTCCCTATCTTTATTTTATTTTAAATTTAAAAATTAAAATTGTATTTACCCTATCGTTATTTTTACTTAATGGTTTATTGGAGCTGATACAAGTTTTCTTCTTATTTTGGCTAGAGAATCCCTTCTAAAAAAATGATTATTTTGTACAATGAACAATGATTTTAGTACTAAATATGTATTAATTATTATTTCGATCCTTCAAATTCCCTGAAATTCCTGTTAAAATTATTGTCCTATTAATTATCTACCATACTCAAAAAAATCCAATTATTTATTGATTTTACATTAGATTCTAGACATTGTAAATATCTAGGCAAAGGGTTTGTTTGTAAACACTAGATGGCAAAAGTAGAGCAGATGCGGGCATTAATTATGTTTTTTTACATATCATTAAAATTATAAGTCCAATAAGTCCATTATACCAGTAGCCGTTTTACAAGAAGCCAAAGTCGAGAGTAGCGTATGAACTATAGAGATATTACATAGTTATTGAGTATTGCAAAACACTTGGAAATCACCAGCCGGCGCCATAGATCGTTACCCAGTCGTATGGCTAATATACGTAAGTAGATATTGCTACCGGCGCTAGATAATTGAATCAGATATTAGCACAATAAAACTGAACAATCTATTTGCCTTTTATGGAAATAGAAAATAAGTAGTAAGATAATATAATAGCGTAACATTGAGCCGTATTACACCTACTAAAACCAAGGTGTCCCAAGGTGGGACACATTAAGACGTTTGCATGTCACAAGAAAATGTTTGTACCTACCTAAGTATCTAAGTTACGTTTTTTTATATTACCTAGTATACCTACTGTCTACTTGAATACAGAGCAATATAGGCAATCTAACCAATTTAATAACCTTTAACGAGGCAGAGTTAGCCAGGAATAGAGACAGGGGGAAAGAGAGGGGAAACCTTAGCCCAGCAGTGGGACAGCGCAGGTTGATAAAAAAAAAAACCTTTTCTCAGTAGGTTTCTTCGCTCTACAGTTTGCTAAAATAGTGTGCTTCTTCTTCTTCTTATCGTGTCGATGCTACAACTGTTTTACATAAGTATTTTACATATTTTTTATACAGTAACGCAGTGTCTAGTCTGGCTAATCTTTCCAACACGATGCTACAACAAAATAGTGTGCTACAACTCTAAAATCGTGCGCAGGCGTTGCTATCGTAGTTCGACACCTTGATTGATGAACTATAAAGCATTTATCTAAAACTATTTTATGTCGCTCATTACGAACCAAAATGGCTCTACCAAAATTGGGACTGATAAATTGGATAATCCTTTGATTGTCCGCCAAACGCTATGGCCCGATTTGGTATAATTTATGTTAAATTAAAGTGGCTTGTAAAATGAGCCTACAAACTTTTTTGTAAATAGAAGCTCCAGGGAAACCTACTTACCATGTAACTAATTTAGACTGAGACAAGCAAGACAATCCTTGAATATTTAGTACTTAAGTTAATAGTTTTTAAGCTATTGCATAGCTTCTATCGCGGGCCTTGAGTGTGGAGGAGAAAGAAATTCCGTAACGAAATGACCTAACACTGCGCATGCGTAATCCAGCAAAAAATGCTATGCAATAGCTTTACCGCGGCAGTCCCCAAGTGCCACACGTCTTTGTTTTTCGGTTGGAAGTAAAAACGAAGCACGAATTTCAAAAATAAAATTGTGACCTCTGTTTTAATAAAGAGGCCGATTTGGGATGATTATATACATGTACTTTATCTATTTTCTAACGATTGAGGCTGGTATTAAAAAGGAAAAGTGTTACTTACTTGACCGGAGTCCAGTTCAACAAATCGTTTGTGTCTCCCACTGCCTATGTGCATGCCACCTTGTGCGATCACATCCTGCCATGAATCCGGCGATTCAGCTACAAAAGTTCAATATTCGTCTGTAATATAATCTGGGAGAAGCCATTGGCTCTAAGTCAAAGTCAAATATTTCTTTATTCAATAAAATCACAAGGATCATTTAGAATCGTCTAACATACTAGGTGATTCTAGGTGCCAGTTCCACGCGACCAGAGCCTAGAAGAACGGGCAAGAAAATTACGGCCTGGTTCCTACCGTTTTTTTATATGATCCTTCTTACAAAGAATTACAATTAAAAACTAAATAAAAAACTAAATTAAGTACTGATGTTCCAGTGCGGTGACAATGTAACTTAGCTCCTGTAACACAGTTTTTTAACTAGCTCAGGAGCCTATGGCTTAAACTCTCTTGTAAACATTTATTTATTTCAATTTAACTTTTTATTCAAATGCATGTTTGTGTTACTTACACTAAAACAATTCGGAGGATTCTGTACACAGTTTTGGTAAGAATAAAACAGTTGAACGTAAAAATTGACTTACCATTTAAATCGACACTAGCTTTAGCTATAGTCACTATTGCTAACACAATTAGCAACATTATTTTAACCTTATAAACCGCGGTGTGCAAAAAAATGCTGTGATTTAATTCACTACCAAACCACCACTGGCAGGATGCTGGTTATAAATACTGATAAAAATGGAAGAATCATCCACAGGATGTCACACTGCTGATAATATGTTGCAGTTTATGAGTAGGAACCCGCATATCGGCAAGGTCAAGGCCTGATTACTGAAAATTTTAAGTGGCCTTTCTAAAACAAATATTGTATGTAGGTACTACTTTATTTACTGTGTTAAATCTTGATAATAATACTGCCAAAAATGATGAATAAATAAAAATCTAAACTGATGACTCCCATCTTCAAGGTTAAAAGTAAGTTAGATACAAAGTAGGTTGGAACCCCATATATATTTTAACTTCATTAAGAACCAGTGCACTAATATTTTTTCTGAATATTCTCATAAAATAAAGTACCGGAGTTTCTATCTATACTTACCTATTTATTAGTCACTAGTAGTACGCCCCGGCTTCGCACAGGTAGCCTCTATAAAAAATTGGTATTTTTATACACCTTGGGTTACATAATTTAAGTTTTAGTAAGGATCCTTATTTTTTTTGAATATATAATATAGCCTATGTTCAGCGCAGATAATGTAGCTTCACAACAGTGAAAGAATTTTAGAAATCAGTCCGGTAGCTTCGGAGCCTATTCGATGCAAACAAACAAACAATCAAATCTTTCCTCTTTATAATATTATTTCCTCTTTATAATATTAGTTTAGATAATATTATATTATATAGTTTAGATGATAAGGCCGACAAAGCAGAGAGGGTGGTATGTACCTAATGCACCAAACTACACCATTTATACAAATATTCAGGCAGTTGCACTGGCTAAGCGTGTCTGTATCGTCTTATTAGATGCAAAGGTCTATTTATTTGTTAATCAAAATAACGAGTCAATCTGAGCGACACGATAGATGTAAAGCCCTATCGGATAAGGCCCAACATACCACTGCGACGCGGAGGTTGCGGGTTCGATTCCCGCCTGGGGATAAATGTTTGTACGATCTGCAAATATTTATTCCGGGTGTTCTGGGTATTTTATATGTATAATAAAAATATCTATCTATGTAATGTATTGTATTAAGTATGTCAGTCTTCTAGTACCCATAACACAAGCTCTGCTTAGCTTGGGGCTAGATGATGTTGTGTGGATTGTCCAGCATTATTTATTTATTTATTTATCTATCGTGTCTCTCAGATTGGCTCTATAAAGGAAACTGCAAATAGTTGGTGCCTGCGGCGTGAACAGGTCCTTGCTCAATGGCCCAGGCACTTTAATCGCGGCCCACTGAAGGAATCTACATTCCGTTCACAGACTCAATTTGAAACGCCCACTTTTTCTTGTAATTTTGAATCACAAATAAATAGACTTTTGCATCTAATTAGATGATACAGACACGCTTAGCCTAAACTAACTCAACTGCCTGAATATTTTTAGGAGTAGTTTTGTGTAGTAGGTACCCATACTAACCTCTCAGCTTTGTCGGCCTTATCCACAGCAAAGACGTGAAAACTGTAGTTTTCCTTACATTATTCCGAATAGAAAACTCTACAAAACATCACGATTCAGAAACAAAAAAAAACTATTTAAAAATGCTTTATCGGAGTATTTCTTTTCATCTGAAGATCTGAAGTTATTGTACAAGTTCAAGAGTAAAAAAGCACATTTAACCAAATTTTTTTTATAAAAAAATCGTTTTAAATACTTATTTGATTAAAGCATTTTGACTTAAAGATCTGAAGTTATCGCGCAGATTCATGAATAAAAAAGTTCTATAACAAATATTCAATATAAGTATTCTTGATCTTACTTAAAGTGCTAGAACTGTATTGAGTTAATTATTACTAACTTAATGAGCGGTTCAGGCCCTTATTTTAGGTATTTCGTCCTTCGTCCTTCAACTCCTTTAGAAGTCTGGAAGCTGTAAACCAAAGTGAATGGAGTGCGTAGGCTGCTCATAAGTAGTACATTGTGAATGTCAAACATAATGTTGCTTGTAAAGTTTGAAAATATGACATAAACTCACATACTTAAACAATAAAAAAAAAACTTTTATTGTTTTATTAATAAAAATAAATACAGTTAGTAAAAGTACAGTTTAGTAGAGAAATAGTATTTTATAGTAAAATATAAAAGCAGAAAAGTAGACTTCTTAGGCTACGTTAGGTTTCAACAAATATGGCCGTGCTTATTTATTATGCAAAAGTATGCGTTTCTATGCTTATTAACAGGCAGCCTAGGATATCTAAGTCGAGTTGCTCATTATTAGTAAAGTCTAGACAACTCCCATAAATTAAACATGTTATCTTAATCAATGTGGGAAACTGGAGATCTTGGTAATAATAGTTACTTATTTATTAAAATAAATACATTAATAATTAAATGATAAAGTTCACCTTTATGGTAGACAATGTTGAAACTCTACAATGCAACTAACCTTTATTACCCACACGTTTGGTAAAATTATAATATTGGCAACACTCAACTAGCAAGCCCTCCTGCCCTACGATAGAAAAGTAAAAAACTTCCTTTTCTTTAGCCATTGTTGAATAAGAAATAGATGTGCATGAAAGGGTAGATGTGCGTAATAGTAAAATAAGGTTTGTGTTATAAAAAGTTAGCGCAGACTTGAAGTATTGATTACCTAAAGTCAACGCTAACATTTAATAAAATAGGGGTTATAACTTTTAATACCTAAGTAGTTTTATCGTATTTGTATGTCATTCATCATTCTAGTGACAGTAATTACTATTCTCTATAGCTAGTGGTTGCACATAATGTTTTGCCATCATTTACCGGATTTAATCTACAGTCATGTAGTCAGTCATTCTATTGATTTCCGGCGAGAGACGTGCTTGAATCTCGACAAAAACTTCACTCGTGCAAATGAGTCAAATGACCGGCGTATTGAATCGAATTGAAATGAAATTGGAATTGCTAAATGGTTCAAACCTTCGTTACTCGATTACAAAGGCGAATGGATTGAAAAACGACGTACTGAAATATCATTCTATATTCTGTGGTTCTTGTAAGGCTCAGTTTTTACTGTATTATACCTACAAAACACAATTACAATGTCTAACGGATTTATTGAATGATGCTTTCTTCTTCCATAATAAAAAAATTAAGCAAAAAAAAATGGCTTTTACTATATCTGTGGTTGGCGGGAAAGCTAAAATGGCGGACGAGAGATGGTGGAGATTTTTATTATTACCGTACATGAAAATACACCATTCGCTGTCAATACATTATTTGATTTCCTATACCTACTATAAAAGACCACCATGCTCTTATTGGCAACTTAATTAACCATTGCATTTGTGTAAGTACTCTGCCAAAAATGAACTATAATTTTAGAACGATATGTTTTTAATATTAAATGTAACATAATCGTGATAAGGCTATTTTAGTTTACTGAAATAATAACAACTTAATTTTGATTTTGAATGAATGATTGTTTCACAGGATGAAATTCAGGAATCTCCTTTTACGATTTTTTTTCTAACTAACGTGGTTTTGGACTTGGCCATCACAGCCTTTCTCAAAAATATACTCTGTAGTTGTGTATCTATTATCTACTATAATAATCTTCTTACATATTATTGAGGTTTTTCTATGTAGGTATCTAAATTTGAGGATATGATGAGTTCAATGTTCCTTTTAATTTAATAATAGTCGTTTAAAACCTGTTTAGTATTCTTATAAATAATGAACCTACAGCCTAAGCTTAGGATGTTAAAATAATATCTTATCGTATCCGTCGCTATAAAACATAATTAAATGTCTCATAAGTAGGTATGAAACTATATCATTATTTTAATATGAACAACGCACAAAAACTTAAATAAAATATAATTACGTAGGTAGACAACCTGTTTCATAAAAAAATAGAACCTACTTATAAATAGACATGTAAGAATAATGATAAAAAATAAGGTTTTACTTTGCGTTCTAGAACCTTCTTTCGAAGCATAAAAAGCCTTGAAGTTTCGGGTTTTTGTTTCTGGCATCCGATACTACGATCAGATGAAACTTGAAACTGATTACGTAAGTTTAGCATCGGATCTCAAGATCAGTTTCTAAACAAAGATAATAAAAAAATATTTTTTAGATAATATAAGTAAGTAATAAAATATATCAAACTTAAAAACATATTTTTTTTAAGTACCTAAGTATTAGAAAAATGTTCAAATTCGTTTGGGTCTTTGAATTATGATGATGATGAGTGTCCGAAAGGGTACCGAGAACCGTCTCACCAATAAGAGTAAACTCTAATTTAAACTTACGAGTTACGACTTCCTTATTAGCATAAGCATTAGATGCTGCCCCAAATGGAATTCTGAACGCATCTCCAAGAAAAGTGTAAAGGGCAAACAAACTGTTTGTCTTATCACTAGCGTCTTAAATAGTCTAGTAATTATCGCTTATTACCTTCTTCCGCGACTCTTTTATCTCTCTTTCTCGTGTAATGAGTAAAAAAGATAGAATCTTGCTCATAAATTCGACCTACTTTCGTTTATTTTGACGAAAAAGGCCCGTAAATAGAGGTTACCTTTGAATGAAAACTGCAAGGTCAAGTACCTCCTTTTTGACAGGAGTAAGAAGGTTACCTATGTAATTTTAAGTTTTATACCAACCTTCTTCGTTTAATTATGCATGAGAAAATTACATTGCCTTTACAAATATGGACACAGATAATAAACGACAGTTTCCACCTATTTTACAAGTTTACAACTTTTACGAATAATAATACTTTAGTTCAATTTAACCAATATAATATTTATTAACAATTTCTTTTCGTCCGCTCACAATCTCGTCCCGGAAAAGAATGCCCACCGTCGCCAAAACACCCCTCTGTTCTCCCAACCGCCGAACATCGTGATTGGCGCCACTGGCACTCTTTTCCGTACTTTATTACAGTACTTAATTATATTTTAACTTACATTACTAAAAAAAGAGTAATACAATTATTCAATAAATTACGCACTTTTTTATACAATATTAAGTAAAGACAATAATTAAATAACAATCACATAAATAATATTTTACACAATAAAAGTAACTTTCAATCAGTGTTACCAGATACTATAATGAAAAATTCTACCTAAGTGTATGAATATGAACGAATACAGATAATAAATTTTACAGTTTATTTTCAAAACACGTTAAATCATTACATTCGGCCATCTGATACGGTGCAACCTCCCGGTGCACAAACTGAATAGTGAATATATACAGTTACTTACTTAAAAACACTATCACTTAAATAAAACAAAATCTATATTATCTCAATATTAAAGTACAAAAATAATTAATTCAACAAAATTATAAGTAAATGGAATTCTAATTTAATAAAAAAAATAGAATAAGTTCTACATATTTAATCATTACGTTCGGGTGTTATGTTGTTAAATCAATAACGGTATGTGATGCCCACTTACAAATCACACTACTGGAAGAAGCGGCTCAATGCTCTACCACACTGAAACCTTTTAGTTTATATGATGAGTTATTATCATCAGACAGGGACAACGGCCAAATTTCTGCTGTAAGCTGTAATACTCCCACTATTATGATTGACTTAACAAATGATGACTCGGTGGGAGTAAACTCGGCATGCACAAAAATACACTGAGTAGGAGAAAATCCAAAAAATATGTTAAAATTAACAAATATATAAATAAGACTAAAAATAAGTTGAAAAATAACAAATACATAGTTGATAAACTTAAAAACAAAATAGAATAAAAAAGATTTATTAGAGGAACTTGAATTAAGTACTGTGCAACTAGAAAATACAAAGTTGCATTATGAGTCTGACATACAGCAGCTTCAATGTGAACTTGCCAGCGTTGAGGATTCCTTGAGATCTGTTACTGGTCGCTATGAGAAGTCCCAGGAGGCGATGCGGGAGTATTCTCTGGCTATGGACGAATTGCTTAAATTATCACAGAACAACAAGGACCGGTATGACTCGCTTGTGATTAACCACATGTGTGACTGTCAGTGCGCTTCAAGTCCAGAACCGGTGAGTCCTGTCCCATCAACTTCCTCGTCCACTTCTCAGCTGTATGTTAAGTCAAATAATTGTGCCAATACTGTAATGTTTAGCGATGAAATTGGAAAAATATGGGTCACATATTAAATTCAGGAATGGGTCATTCTTTTATAAATAATTGCATACCTGATTCTAGCATGCATGAAATCATGGATTTAATTTCAAAATATACTTTTAACCAAAATTCTAATTTAGTAATTTGGCTTGGAAACAGGGGTAATGTAAATAAAGCTCAATTGATAGATTGATAGAAAGCTTAAACTCATTAGAGGTAAACAAAATTGTGATGTTTACATTCCCCTACAGCAACAGCTTGCCACAAGCAGAAAATAATCTTAGATATAAGTTAAATATTACCTTGCATACAATATGCAATAACAATTTAATACATTTAATTGACTCTAACAATATACTTAGTAAACCTTTTTATTTGACTAAAGGAAGATATTACCTTTCCAATTATTTAAAACGACAAGTAGCTTTTTCGCTATCGTATTATTTTAATATCACAGCCAAGAACTTGACTAAACATACTGCTTCTATTGAACAGTGTCCTGACATGCAAAACATGGCTATGGAAGATATCCCAAGTCATTTAAATTAGAACATAAGACAACAGAGAAAACCTCTAGAATAGTTCCCTTAAATAATCATATTGAAAATAATTTGAATAATAATAATAAACCATCCGAGTCAAAAATTAAATGTATCAAATTAAATAAATATAACAAACTTAATAAATTTAAATATACTAGCTTGGTGCATCAGAACATCGAAGGTTTGCGCGGTAAAGAATTAGAGCTGGAACTGTACATAACCTCGAACAGCATTGACATTATTTGTGTCACAGAACATTGGCTGAAATGTCATGAGCTTATGTTTAATTTCAGTGATCACCAGGTTGGTAGTGCTTTTTGCAGAGAACGGTATAAGCGAGGTGGTTCACTAATAATATTAAATAAACAAATAACATTTAAAGAACGCAAAGACATTGTCCACCGCTCTGTAGAAAGACACATTGAAGTAGCTTGCGTGGAGTTGGAGCAGTTCATTATTTTAAGCACTTACAGCCCACCGTCCGACTCATTTTATATTTTTGAAAAAGTAATGGAAGAGATTTTGTATAAAATAACTAGCACAAATAAAGAGATAATAATTTGCGGTGATTTTAATGTTAATTTACTTGTACCAGGCTCATTCAATACAAGACTTTTAACTCTTTTCAAATCATTTGACCTGGATAATGTATTTTTAGAACCAACTAGAATTACAGCCACTTCGGCTACATGCCTAGATAATATATTTACAAATGTAAAAATAATTAAGAAAAATCTAATTAGTCAGATTCCTTCAGACCATCTAGGACAACTTATTTAACAGTATTTTTACATCCAAGTCTATGATGGTCTCTGATCGAATTAAGTTCAGTGAATGGGCAACAGCGGGAATCCACAAAAGTAGACAAACCTTGTACAATCTTTATAGTGAAAAGCAATACCATTTTAGTGAAGAGTTTATAGAAAAAATTAGAACCTACTCAAAGATTTTTAAACGTGTTTGCCGTACTGCTAAGTCCCAATATATAAGTTCAAAAATTAAAACTAGTGATCATAAAATAAAAGCTACGTGGAAAATAATCAATAGTGAGACAGGAAGGGTCAAAGTACATAAAAACATATTCAAGCTGAAGGTTGACGACATCATCATTGACCAGGTTGCTGATGTGGTGAAAGCATTCGAGATATTTTTCACTGAAATTCCTGTCTCAACTACAAAATCCTTAAACTCTTCCCACATAATCACGGAGTCATTACTGATAGAAAATATACCTAAAATTCAAAAACTGTTCAACTTCGATTATGTGCATGCAAAGGATATTGTCAAAGCTTTTAAAATGATCAATGTAAAAAATAACCACGGACCTCTGGGGCATCTCCGTTGCCGTCGTAAAACCCGTGATTGGCCTTATCGCTCAAGATTTGGCCTTTATATTTTACCAAAGCATCGATTGTGGTGAGTTTCCTGACTTAAAATAACACCGCTATTCAAATCAGGTAACCGTTCAGACCCAATTTACTTTCAGTACTACCAACATTTAGTAAAATCTTCGAAAAACTTATGCTCCTACAGTTACAAAGACATTTTGAAAATAACAATTTACTTGACACAAAACAATTCGGGTTTACGAAGGGACGCTCAACGACTGACGCAGGCGTTGAGTTGATAAAACATATTTATGAAAACTGGGAGCAGTCAAATGACGCCTTGGGTATATTTTGTGACTTATCCAAGGCGTTTGATTGTGTGCATCATGAAACGTTGGTCACAAAACTAAACCACTATGGTGTTAGGGGTGTTGCTCTGGAACTTCTGTTTTCTTATTTAAGCAACAGAATTCAAAGAGTTGACGTAAATGGAAAACGTTCTCCGGGATCTGTGGTGAAAATGGGTGTACCACAAGGATCAATACTAGGACTGTTTTTGTTTCTAGTTTACATCAATGATCTACCACGAGTAGTTAAAGATGATCACGAGATTGTATTGTTTGCAGATGACACTCCACTTTTGTTCAAATTGAAACGACGACAAAAAAATTATGACGACGTGAATAATACAATCTCAAAAGTTGTAAAATGGTTCAATGTAAACAACTTATTATTAAACGAAAAAAAAAACTAAATGTATACGAATTGTTTTACCAAATGTCACACAATCGCTAGTTAATGTCAAAATTAAAGATGAAAATATAGATCTCGTGGACACCACTGTGTTTTTAGGAATAACCTTAGATAATAAACTTCAATGGGAAACACATAGACAAATTATCGAAAAAGCTTAGTTCTGCAGCATATACAATCAATAAGATCCGCTTCCTTACTTTTGTCGTGGATACAGCTAGACTAGTTTATTTCAGCTACTTTCATAGCATTATGTCATACGGCATTTTGTTGTGGGGAATGCTGCAGATGTAAATACCATATTTGTGTTGCAGAAGCGAGCTATTCGTGCAATCTATAACATGGATCCTAGAGAATCGCTACGAAATAAATTTAAGGAAATAAACATAATGACAGTGCCTTGTCAGTACATTTACGAAAACTTAATGTATGTTCGAAAAATATTAATCATTTCGCTAAAAAAAACGACAATCATAATGTTAACACAAGAAATAAGGATAAACTCGCTGTTCCCATTACTAGGCTCACCAAAGTAAATAAATCTTTAAAAGGGCAATGTGTACGCTTCTATGTATATCATAGTTCCAAGCGATGTTTGTCAATAGCCGATTAGCAAGTTCAAAAATGTAATAAAACGAAAACTCTTATCAAAGGCATATTATAAAATATCTGATTATTTAGAAGACAAGCAAGCATGGGACGAACTAGCTCCAACTTTATTAAACAATTGTAAGTGATTTATATGATAGAGATAGATATATTATTGTATGAGTGTAAGGATCATATGAAAAAAAACACTAGAATCCAGGTCTAGTTTCTTGCCAGTTCTTCTAGACTCTGGTCGCGACTAACTGGCGCCCAGAATCATCCAGTATGTAAGACGCTTCAAAGTGATCCGCGTGATTTTATTGAATAAAAGAAATTGAAGTTTGAAGGTAACCGAATTCGGCGACGCTTACGCCTAGATACATCTTCGTCCAAATCAAATCTAGAATCCATCTGGAACATTTAAAATAACTACTACTAGTTATTATTACTGTAAAAGTAACTATTCATAATTTTAACAACCCGCAATAAATATGATAAAATTGCAAGAAAATATAGAATGAAAATCCCCTCCATGATTTTTCTTTCTAACATTATGAAAATCGACACCTACATGTCTCATAACTTGAACACATACATGTTTTATTTCATACGGAAACATCTACATGTTCCATTAGTTAAACTCATTAAACATCTTACAACACATACATGTTCATATGGAAACACCTACATGTTTCATTGGTTAAACTCATTAAACATCTTACAACACATACATGTTCATATGGAAACACCTACATGTTTCATTAGTTAAACTCATTAAACATCTAACAACACATACATGTTCATATGGAAACACCTACATGTTTCATTGGTTAAACTCATTAAACATCTTACAACACATACATGTTCATATGGAAACACCTACATGTTTCATTGGTTAAACTCATTAAACATCTTACAACACATACATGTTCATATGGAAACACCTACATGTTTTATTAGTTAAACTCATTAAACATCTTACAACACATACATGTTCATATGGAAACACCTACATGTTTCATTAGTTAAACTCATTAAACATCTTACAACACATACATGTTCATATGGAAACACCTACATGTTTAATTGGTTAAACTCATTAAACATCTTACAACACATACATGTTCATATGGAAACACCTACATGTTTTATTAGTTAAACTCATTAAACATCTTACAACACATACATGTTCATATGGAAACACCTACATGTTTTATTAGTTAAATTCATTCATTTAGAAACAACTTCATGTTTCATTAGTTAAATTTCATTCATTTAGAAACACCTACATGTTCCATTAGTTAAATTAATTAATTTAGAAACACCTACATGTTCCATTTCTTAAATTCATTCATTTGGAAACACCTACATGTTCCATTAGTAAAATTCATTCATTTGGAAACACCTACATGTTCCATTAGTAAAATTCATTCATTTGGAAACACCTACATGTTCCATTAGTAAAATTCATTCATTTGGAAACACCTACATGTTCCATTAGTAAAATTCATTCATTTGGAAACACCTACATGTTCCATTAGTAAAATTCATTCATTTGGAAACACCTACATGTTCCATTAGTTAAATTCATTCATTTGGAAACACCTACATGTTCCATTAGTAAAATTCATTCATTTGGAAACACCTACATGTTCCATTAGTAAAATTCATTCATTTGGAAACACCTACATGTTCCATTAGTTAAATTCATTCATTTGGAAACACCTACATGTTCCATTTAATTTAATTCAATTTAATTCAATTTAATTTAATTTAATTCAATTCAATTTAATTCAATTTAATTCAATTTTATTCAATTTTATTTAATTTAATTCAATTCAATTCAACTTAATTCAATTTAATCCAATTTAATTCAATTCAATCCAATTTAATTCAATTTAATTCAATTTAATTCAATCTAATTCAATCTAATTCAATTTAATTCAATTTAATTCAATTTAATTCAATTTAATTCAATTTAATTCAATTTAATTCAATTTAATTCAATTTAATTCAATTTAATTCAATTTAATTCAATTTAATTCAATTTAATTCAATTTAATTCAATTTAATTCAATTTAATTCAATTTAATTCAATTCAATTCAATTCAATTTAACCCAATCCAATTCAATTCAATCCAATTCAATTCAATTCAATTCAATTCAATTCAATTCAATTCAACTCAATTCAATCCAATTCAATTCAATTCAATTCAATTCAATTCAATCCAATTCAATTCAATTCAATTCAATTCAATTCAATTCAATTCAATTCAATTCAATTCAATTCAATTCAATTCAATTCAATTCAATTCAATTCAATTCAATCCAATCCAATTCAATCCAATTCAATCCAATTCAATTCAATCCAATCCAATCCAATCCAATCCAATCCAATTCAATTCAATTCAATTCAATTCAATTCAATTCAATTCAATTCAATTCAATTCAATCCAATTCAATTCAATTCAATTCAATTCAATTCAATTCAATTCAATTCAATTCAATTCAATTCAATTCAATTCAATTCAATTCAACTCAACTCAACTCAACTCAACTCAATTCAATTCAATTCAATTCAATTCAATTCAATTCAATTCAATTCAATTCAATTCAATTCAATTCAATTCAATTCAATTCAATTCAATTCAATTCAATTCAATTCAATTCAATTCAATTCAATTCAATTCAATTCAATTCAATTCAATTCAATTCAATTCAATTCAATTCAATTCAATTCAATTCAATTCAATTCAATTCAATTCAATTCAATTCAATTCAATTCAATTCAATCCAATCCAATCCAATCCAATCCAATCCAATCCAATCCAATCCAATCCAATCCAATCCAATCCAATCCAATCCAATCCAATCCAATCCAATCCAATCCAATCCAATCCAATCCAATCCAATCCAATCCAATCCAATCCAATCCAATCCAATCCAATCCAATCCAATCCAATCCAATCCAATCCAATCCAATCCAATCCAATCCAATTCAATTCAATTCAATTCAATTCAATTCAATTCAATTCAATTCAATTCAATTCAATTCAATTCAATTCAATTCAATTCAATTCAATTTAATTTAATTTAATTTAATTTAATTTAATTTAATTTAATTTAATTGAATTGAATTGAATTGAATTGAATTGAATTGAATTGAATTGAATTGAATTGAATTGAATTGAATTGAATTGAATTGAATTGAATTGAATTGAATTGAATTGAATCAAGTAGTCAATGCAATACATATTTCTTAAGATTTTCATATGATAATATAATTAACTCAAACCTCTGGAACAATCAGTAGAATAATTCATGTACCGATACTGACAAAATACATTAACAAGTTTTTGATAATTTTTAATAACTACCCTCAGCTATATTTTTTTTTATAATTTTACTCTCATAGTTATTCCAAAACAATTAATAGTAATCTATTCTGCTAGAATTAATGAAAAGAACAATTTCAAGTATGCTAATAAAAGCGTAGGTACATAAGTATCGTTTTCAAATAGAGAACAACGATTATTTCATGATTAATAACAAATTAATGTTAAGGTACTCACGTTCACAATGTCGGCAGTCAAATTTCGCAGGCGTAGATAAGATACAACTTCTGAATTTTTACGAATAATAATACTTTAGTTCAATTTAACCAATATAATATTTATTAACAATTTCTTTTCGTCCGCTCACAATCTCGTCCCGGAAAAGAATGCCCACCGTCGCCAAAACACCCCTCTGTTCTCCCAACCGCCGAACATCGTGATTGGCGCCACTGGCACTCTTTTCCGTACTTTATTACAGTACTTAATTATATTTTAACTTACATTACTAAAAAAAGAGTAATACAATTATTCAATAAATTACGCACTTTTTTATACAATATTAAGTAAAGACAATAATTAAATAACAATCACATAAATAATATTTTACACAATAAAAGTAACTTTCAATCAGTGTTACCAGATACTATAATGAAAAATTCTACCTAAGTGTATGAATATGAACGAATACAGATAATAAATTTTACAGTTTATTTTCAAAACACGTTAAATCATTACACAACAGTTATTCTGAATAACTGCTTTCTTGAACTAAGTCGGCAATATGTCAATACTTTCTAGGGTTTTATGGACATAAATGTAATACTGACCACATACACTACGATGTTTATTTGCGTGATAAATCTAGGGCTTTGGTGCAGGTATACTGACATTTGTAACAGATAAAGAACTTAGTACTTACTAATAACTTCCAGTTATACATTCTTATATCTATTTTAAACCTAGTATAACCAGTGTAAGCTTATGTTTCAAGCTTAGAGGTTGAGGTTTTTTACTTTAAAAGTAATATCTATATTGATTTATTGGTTGATTGTTTCAGAAGGCTCCTGTCGCCTAAGTCCATTGCCACAAGCAAAAACATGTTTGAATTGATACAAATACCGGTTCCTCGCTTCAGACATTTCCACTCATTGATTCTGTGTAGCTCCGCCATTAGCTTGCCAGTCACGTATTAATTGCAAAACCACGCGATTTGATTCTAAAAAAATAAATGATGGTCTGCTTGTAGGCCTTGTAGCACTTTCAATGAAAAGATTAGTTTTTGTAGAAATTAGCTCAATGTTTTGATGGTATTTGTTTTTATCACTAACGAAGATACCTAAATATAACTAATCCACGAAACCTAAGGTTTTGAATTTGTAGTCATAATTTTGGTGTTTATTGAATCGACCTGTAGCAGAAATCTAGTTCATGAAGAAACTGAGTTGCGTAGACGCATACGCAGAAATGTACCTACTTAGAACTATTCGTTTACTTAAACTCTTTTATTACCTCGACTGAGTTCGTAATAAAAAAAACAGTTTTTATGAACCATGTATTTTTAAACTGAATCAAATTACGGCAATCAGTGAAAAATAAATAGACTTAAGTGCATAGGGCCAAGTACGAGTTTTTTTAACTGCTGCTGCCTTCTGTTGAAACTGTTTTATCAAATACATAGTAACACCCAGACACAGAGCAAATATTTATGTTCATC
Source organism: Ecliptopera silaceata (assembly GCA_932527185.1). Classification (NCBI taxonomy): domain Eukaryota; kingdom Metazoa; phylum Arthropoda; class Insecta; order Lepidoptera; family Geometridae; genus Ecliptopera; species Ecliptopera silaceata. The sequence goes on from OW052210.1 coordinate 4,303,214, forward strand.
ACACAAACATTTGTTATGGGTGGGAATCGAACCCACGAGCCACAGCATGGAAGGCAGAGCTATTACCAACTGAGCTGTGACTTCCCTGTCAATTCCCTGGATACTCCCGGGATTGTATTGGTGATGGGAAGTGGTAACAGTTTTATCTATACTGAAAATCCCGGGATTCATTGAATTTGATTACGAAAATTTCGGGACCAAATTATGACCGGGATCCCGAAATCGAATCTTCGAGGGCCTAGAGTGTTCGAGAGGTGTATTGTATAGTGCCTAGAGTCTAGGCACTATACACCGTGTGAATATCTACAAATAACTGGTACTAGGCTCTAAGTTTGAATTATATTCCGGAAATGTTTATTAGTAGAAATCGTCGTAATTACTGTCTACTTGTAGGTTCTTGAAGAAAATTATATTATTAAGTACCTAGTTATTATTGCTAATATACGCTGATGTATTGGCCGGATGTATTGGTTCTATGTCTACCTTACATGGTCTGGGTTTGGAGTAAACATTAAGTGTAGTTCCTTTATTTATCTATTCAAACACTAATTTTTAGTAGGTACTTTTTGTGCCAATATTTTTCCTAAGTATTCATTTCGTTTTCATAAAAAAACAATAATGATGAAATGGTCTAGAGATAGCAACGTCACAAAGCTTAATAGTTTTAATAGTTTTAAGCTTAATAGCTTCTATCGCGGGCGAAACGAAAAGGAAACGATAATGAGCGGGCGAAACGATAACGAAAATACCTAACGAAAATAACCTGACACTGCGCATGCGTAATCCAACAAAAAATGCTTTACCGCGGCAGTCCCCGAGTGCCACACGTCTTTTTTTTTAATTTATAATTATTTTAATAATTTAATCAAAATGTTGTAATACATAAACAATCAAAGCCACCAAAATAAATAACTAAATGATTATTTCCTTGGCATGATTTCTGTGTTCTCAATTTGATGATTGTTTCTTTATTGGTCGTTTGTTTCACAGCATGATGTACCGATGTGTGAACGCATGTTACTTGCGTTGCGTGACCGTAACATGAGGGCAATTCTCGTTATCAAATAAAAATATAAATAAATAAACTGCTGCAAAATAAACCAAATAACTGCGTTTGTACGTGAACGTCTTCCATTTTTTTGTCGGATAGAAATTTTAGACTTTCTGATTTTGCTTCGATAGCGTAGAAAATGTTATAGAAGATGAAATACGTGGTTTGCTTTGATTTATTGGAAATTCTGTTATTGTTTTTTTTAAGTAATAAAAAGTAGCATAAGTTAATCTAAATTACAAACTTTGGGTATGTATATTATAACGTAACTTAGTTACTTATATTAAAATCAGAACACCAATACGAGTATAATTTTTAATTCTGAAACTTCATTCCATCGTTCTTAATTTGCTGTTTTGCAGTATTGTTATGTTTCACTTAAGATTCTGTCACATTCGTTTGTCAAATGACTTGACAGCTACGCAGCTGTCAAGTCACGTGAATAGCCTGGCAACATCTATCACCTACCTATATCATTAGACATTTAAAAGTAACACATCTTCCTTTACAAGTCGCTGTACTGTAATTTACTAAAGAAATAATTGGCTTTAAACAAGATAATAAATACTTTCGCTTCCGCCGCCTTAAACCACTATCTACTGTTTTGTAACAAGTTATAGTTTAACTTAACTAGCTGGAAAATGACACGATGTTTCGTGGAAACCAATGGAATGAAATGTTCTCATAGGAAATATGATTTCGTTACCTCAAAATCAATAAAAGTTTATTCAGTAAAATCACAAGGATCATTAAGAATCTAGTCTTATAGGTATACTAGGATACTAGGTGCCAGTTCCACGCGACCAGAGCATAGAAGGGCAAGAAACTATGGCCTGGTTCCTACCGTTTATAAATATCTTAAGTACTTACTTATACTCAGAAAACAAATCTACGATGCAGTTGTTACCTTCTTGTTCTAAACAAAACATTACAACTTTTTGGTCAAAGATTACGGGAAGAGAGAGAAACTGTCATGTAAAAGTGACACTGCTAATAACTTCATGCAATTACTCAATTTCAAAAAAGTGATGTAAACAGCGGTATAGGTTAAAAAGTACAAACCAGCATAACGGTCTAAATAATTTTATTTTCAAATTGTCCAATTAGCGCATTGCTGTCATTATTTGCTCGTCTAAGCGTAAATCAACGTCGATATCCCGTTCGGTACGTCACCAATTAGATGGTCTTTTTGCTACAGGGTACAGTTAGTCCAGGTTCCTTACATGGAGAGCTGGATCGAGAATGCAGGCTTGTGGTTCCGCAAACTTGCGGGCGAGCGCTCATTCATTGAAACGTGATCAAACATACCGGGTCTCTGTCCTATGAACTCCTGGTACACTTGCGATGTGAAGCGATGGATTTGGCGACAGTTTTTTTTTTACAAGTTATAGGCAAGTTTTTTTTTATAAGTTATAGTTTTAGGCAAGAGTTTGACCGCGATCAAGTTTTCGGATTATGCTCTACGTTTTAAAGCTTTTGTACATTAAATATTTTTTGAAAGATCATAATTTAGTCTATAGAAACAATGAAAGCAACAAGCTCTACTAGATTATAGTAGATAATATTGAACGAACCTGCTTAAAAGTAAAAGTAAACATATCTGTGAAGACCGAAAATGTTTTAATGTTTATACTTTTGGCTTTGATTTACTTTATCGCATCGTATTGCTGCATATTTCCACGTAAGACACAAGATTATTCAATCACGCTGAAGGGATGCTGATTGAGTTCTTTCAACTGTGACAGACCATTATCTTAACGAGTTATGAAATGTTTTCGTAATTTATCTTTACCATCAAAAGTGTCAGAGGTCATAATCCTTTGAGCGACGAGACGCATGCTGCGAATTTGCAGATGTCCGGGTTAGAATAGGACCAGCTTTCTTTGGTTGTGTTGTGTAATGTGAAATTGTTATTTCGTAATGCACTGATGACATCTGCAACAGTATCTAGATAGGTACTTAGTACTATTTGATGTCGGAAAAGAGAAATTTCGCAACAACGCATAACAACTTCCGCGACAAAATAATGTCTGTTTTTGTTCGTGAAGAACGACAAAAAGTAAAAAACTTTTTTTATCTTGTTACAAGCTTTTGTAGGTGTTTTAGGTAGCTGTACCTCTACCATGAGTTGTCACAGTGAAATCGCCTGACTTTACTACAGTAGTTACGTAAATATTAGTATTACGAATTTTAGTACCCAACTATCCGCTAGAGGTGCTGTACAAATCTTCATACATTTTTTTAACTACAGACGCTAGCGAGTATTGTATATTATAGTAGGTATAGTAAAAACTCATGGTAGAGCTACTGTTTTAACAGTTTTTGTAAAAAACCCGCAAGCATTTGACAAGTAAACAGTTAATTTGTGAAGAAGATAATAGATCTGCACCGCAACGTTCCCACTTTCGAAAGCTACTTGTTACCGTATATTTCTCTACCGTAACTGTCAGTTTTCAATTGCATCGTCAATTTTGTAAATTGGTTTGTATCTTTTAGCTTTCCAGCTAACGAAGTCCAACTACGTGGAAGCTAAAATGTGCATTGTAGCTTGATCAGTTTGATTACCTACTTTTTTGTGACATTGTAGTTAACAAGAGAGTCTTCTCTTCTTCTTCCTGTCCTTAGTTGATAACAAGAGAGTATGTGAAGAATTTCAAATATAAATTCATAGAAATCTAGTATAAATTAATAAATAAGTTTACAAAAATAAGGTGAAAAACATAATGTAGACGTTGACAACAGTAAATTGAGGTTATAGTGAATTCAAAATTGTGTGTAGCTGTAGATTTTTTTAGCGTCTTCAGAAACTGCAGTAGACTTAACTCAAAACCAGAGGGGATCTATCAGTCAAGTCCAACTGTGGAAAGCAGATGGTAATTAGAAACATCTCACTTGGCTGGTCCCGTAATGATGCGGTTTCGAGTCGTCACGTATCTGACTGAAGGATAGCGGACGTGGCCTATTAGTGGCTCCGAGAAGCCGCCATTACGACACTTATGGCAGTGGCACCTACCACGAACAGCGGTACTTATAGCAATATACTCTGAGGTAACAGAGCACTAGTGTTAGAAGCTGATGTCTGGCGATTCTAACGGCCGGTTTCTGGAAACCCAAATCACGATTGATCCGAGTTTGACACATAGTAATTACATATTAGATTTTTTCGTTGATCATCGTTCGAGAAACCGGCCGTAAATGTAGCATATTTATGTAAAATAAGTAAGGTGGGTGGACCATGAAAGGCCATGCTCCTTTGAAGGCCAACTATAAAAAAGTCATATTTATAGTCACGTGATGACAAATTCCTTCCACACACATTAAGTCCCATCGAACTCAAGGACACAGACGCGGTGGCGAGTCGCTCGCGTTGCTAGTTTGTCAGTAATTTCCCTCGCTAAGTTGACTTCGGTTAGCGACGTTCAAATTGTAATTTGCGCGCTCAGCTAGAAGTCAGTTTTTATGTGATTAAACTATTATTACCGTATTATTTTTACTGTAAATTGTTACTTAAGGATTTTTCATAATATTAAAGAAAAATATAATAAATTTACTTCGATTGTAGTTAAAATAACGGCAGTGTTCCTTTGAAAGCCGGTGGTTCCCTACAAGGCCAATCAAGGATTTGACGGTTAAATATTTATAATTTATTTGTAAAACGCATTGGAAACTTATTTGTTATCGATGTAATACTCATTACTATATTTTTATATAGTTTCCATTAATATATCTTTGGTTATCGATGGTGTTCAAGAAATGTTCTTTGAATTTTTTTAAAGAAGATTATAATGTGTAAGGGCCACAATTTTTCATTTAAATGAAAGAGCTTTTTCTGTGGTTTTAGTAAAATCTATTATTACAATTCTAATTTTAAGTTAAACGACTGATTTATAAGATTGGCCTTGCATGGAGCCCTATTCCCTTACAAGGCCGTTAGGAAGAGCTTTATAAAAGTTAAGTTCAAGAAGTAGTGATTACATCTAGATTAAAAAAAAGTTATTTATATGATACACACTGAAACAAAGTGTTTATTAATGATTAGTTTATTTTATTTATCCCGTAAATGAACGAATTACAACCGTTTAATCGTTAGCGTGGCCTTCCATGGTCCACCCACCTTATTAGGAGTATCTACTTACCTACTTTAAATGGAATGGAGACCGCGTTTAGGCAAGCATAGTGTACGACGCCCTTCGGTGAAATGGTCCCCGGAATTTAGCTGGAAAACACTGGATGAGAGACAGAGTGAGAGATTTATTTGACACACAACACACTCAACACATGAGAAGAGCCGAAGACCAGGCTCAGTGGCGCGTCACGGGAGAGACCTACGTAAAGCAGTGGACTGATGATAATGATGATGATTCTTAAATGAGAGAACCTAGTTTTAGTAAATATTAATATTAGTAAAAATAAATACTTAGCTTAGTTTAAGAGGTTATGCACTCGTAGGTTGATGATAATGATGATGATTCTTAAATGAGAGAACCTAGTTTTAGTAAATATTAATATTAGTAAAAATAAATACTTAGCTTAGTTTAAGAGGTTATGCACTCGATTTATCGTTTACGAAACTGCCATCACAGTTTTGTAGAAATCTGTGGAATTCTGAATATAATTTTCTAAAATACCTTGACTTTATACAGGTTTTTTGTAAGAAATTGAATAAGATATTAAGCCTATATTTTAAATTCGATACCACTTTTATTTTTTTCGATAATCTTATTTTAATTTTACGATCACATGAAAGATGTACGAATGTCAATTTGATTAAATAAAGCTGTAGATTTAACTATCTTGCTTGACCAGTTCTTTTCTCTTGTTTTGACTTTATTGGGCAATTACAGTTACTTACATTTAAATAAGTACGCGTTGATTTATTGGGTTACAGAGATATTGAAAAGATAAGACATGGACATTCACTCAAATAGTTTTAAAGTATAGGTACCTTGCTATTTATTTACTCATCTTTCTATATAGAATACTGGCTATTGGCTTCTAGTTTAAGTACCTAATGACTTACAAAGATTTTTTACTAGTTACAATAACAAACATTTTACTATCACTAAAAATATTTTATAAGTAGGTAGGTAGGTAGATACATACTTAAATTTATAAAATAACTTATTCACAATAGCTTAATGGAATCAAAATATTGTCTCAAAATACAGCATATTTACAAAGGTAAGTATATAATTTAATTAATGAAAGTTTAGTTTCATGATCAACTGACCGCTTGTTCTGCTGCTAAGTGCGCTATGCACACAATAAGGTTGTGCGCACACCGATGATCAGTTCAGTATTTTATGTTACTCTCTTCCATAATGTCAGTTCACGTTACTTTAAAATACGTGATCTCGTTGGTGTGCGTTCTCACTAAACTTATTGCAGTCTAAATATCAGATGATATTTGACTACCAAAACTAGAATATTCAAGCTTGTGATAATGAATAACTAATGTCCTTATTTGTAAAGGAACTATGTGAACAAGACATTTAAAGTGTGAACCCGCACCCACCTACGGCAATAAACTTTTGAGACTTAGAATCAACCTACATTTAGAATCATGAGAAAAGACAATACTTTTTCGTCCCACCCACACTTTACAGGGTGTCCCAGAACTAGGTTAGCTATGGAATTTAAGAACTTTTAAGATATATTAAATATTTTTTTTAATAAAACTGTCCGGATATTATTAAGGGCATGAATACAAGTACAGTGATCTCCTGAGCTGAAAACCTATTTGCTTGCTATTTTTTTATTATAAGTATTGTAGTAGGTCATTGATGACAGACGTCACAGCTCAGTTGGTAGTAGCTCTGCCTGCCATGCTGTGGGTCGTGGGTTCGATTCCCACCCAGAGAAAATGTTTGTTCTGAGTCTGGGTTTGTAATCACTATGTAATCAAAGTATGTATGTACATATTTACAAAAAAAAAGTGTATAAGTATTCAATCAACGATCTAGTTCCCATAGTACAAGCTCCGCTTAGAGTGTGATGTGTGAAATGTCCATGAATATTTATTTATATTAGGTTTTGTGTATTTTATTTTAGTATATAGTTTCATACCTAAGTTATGTATATTTATACGTTATGCTGTGTTTTTAAATAAATGTATCTCTATCTATTTTTAAACACATGAATTCGGTAGGAAATTGTTAATTGTATACCAGTCGTCTCGTCTTCAATTGTTCTCAGTGTGAAGATTGCCATCAACATCCGAGTTGAATACTAAACGGTTACCGAATTTAATTAAAATAATAATTTCTAAGCACGTCCATCCAACGACAAACATATTCTTTATGCCTCGTTAGAAACCAAAATCACCCATAAAATATATGATGAATATGTTATAATGTATTCTAAAAAAGTTTTCTCAATTGAAATAATTTGCTAATTAAATAAAAAATGCCGGAAAATTGTGAATAACAATAAAAACAATGCACTGTACGTACTAATCTAGACTATAAGTTCTCATATAAGTGAATTTGTAATTCTTTCTTGAGAATAAAGTTTCTTTAAGCCTAAAATCCACACAACATCATCTAACCCCAAGCTAAGTAGAGCTTGTGTTATGGGTACTAGAAGACTGACATACTTAATACAATTCATTACATAGATAGATATATTTTATTATACATATAAAATACCCAGAACACCCGGAATAAATATTTGCAGATCGTACAAACATTTATCCCAAGGCGGGATTTAATGTCTATTACATAATCCTGTTTAATTCGCGTGTCGTAGGCTGCATTATTTTGGTTGGCGCCATCAAAAGTCATAAATATTATATTTCTTATTGGAAATTCTATTGTTTGAACCGGTTTTGTGCAGTGAAATAGGTGAAATTTCCATAAGAATTTAATGATAGTCGTTCTTTTGACTAATGTCCGAATTCGGCGCCGGCGCCGCCGGTGACTCGCGCAACCTGTAGATGGATGTTTTAAATCTGGTTTAGGTATAGTATAACACACATTTAAATTTATTGTTTGCTATGTTCTCGGAATCGGGTTTCAGGTGTCGAGTTCAAGGTGGATAGACCTATCTTTGACAGACAGGTTTCTTTTAGAGCCTGCTTAAACAGTTTTGTTGAGAATAACAATGCTATAAAAATAAGCATCAAGGCCATTTGATATGGTAAAATGTGCTATCTGACTTATTTAAGTGAATTATCAAAATGAACTCAGAAATTTATCCTCTAAAGTATTGTAGATAATATAGTAACATTTTGTTCGCAAGGTAACATTATGTACCTATTTCCAACATTAGCAAAACTACTGCTTCTTCTGCCAAGAAATTATTACAATCTCCCAGCAATTTTGCCGATCAAGATGTTAAGCTTTCAGAATCACAATGTAATGAAACGTCATCAAAACACCTACATAATAAAAAATATGCCCCGGGCTTACAGAAGCGAACGAAGTGAAACTAAACCATCGCCAAAACCACTTGAGCTCTCGCCTGTCTCCCGTGAAGGCTTTTTGTATGAAGCTTTCAAAGTTCCAATCCTCATAACAGTCCAGCATATGCTGGTTTTTGTATATAGAAAGCGACTTGCCATATCGAGCGAGTCGTCCCGCCACGCCAGTTCCATATTAAATTTCATATTTCATATTTTGCTGCTAAGGTAATTCGGTTAGGTAATCATATTTAAGGATTATGAATAAAGCATTCTTATACATCGACTAAAAATACACTCATCAAAGATACAACAGAAATAAAAATATTCAACTTATAGCAGAAAGCTTTAGATGTATATCGAAGCAAGATATAGTATACCAGTAATCTATAGTAGGTATCTCTGGGTTCAGGTGAAAGAATAAGCATAATTTCATCATTAACGTACTTGCTCGGAAATAAAGCTAGGTCTGTACTTTCACTATCTTACTATCCTGTTTTGAAAAACTAGCCTTGTCTCGGGTTTAATCTTTAAGAATTTATACAGAAGTTTTGCTATGTCATTGTGGTCTATATCTAAGTAGAAGTGTTGAAGAAATACTTCCTGTTTCGAATCTATTTAGTCCGACCGATAAATAGAAAACTCTTTATCGTACACAAACACAGAGATATTTCTTATTATACTAAATTAACCATATCTATTAAGTGAAGTACCAGTAGTGGCGGCTTTATCGCTATGAGTGATATCTTCCAGGCAACCTTAGGATGGACTCAATTTAAAATGAACCATAGTATATTTCTGCATTTCATTAGTATTTTTCCGATATTTAAAGACATTTAATTTCAATATTAAATGTAATAAAAAGACAAAGGTACATTAGTTAGTACCTATGTAGCTATGACAGAAAATAAAACTGTTTCAAAATTCAACATTACGACAACCGTGAAACCTTACCAAAAATATACAATATATGTACTTTTGTTAATAAAATTAGCTGCTATTATGTATCAAACTTTTATTCTCAATTCCAACTTTCAGTTACTTTGAGTGCAATATTCTTCAAACTTCAATTGCATTTATTCAATAAAATCACAAGGATCACTTTGAAACGTCTTACATACTCTTCTGAGGCTAATACGTCTAGTAACTAATACGCAATAATATTTTGTAACCAAATAGTCCTTTATTAACCGTATCGAATCACAGAAATTTTATAAATATGTAATACAATAGTTATAAAGCATTGCAATCAAATTGAATTATTTGTGTCAAGGTGTGCTACACCGCAACGAGAATCTCAGTCACGAGTCTCTTCGAACATACCTAACATGTAATTATCTAAATGTAGCTAGCATTATACTAACGAAAATACAGGCCTTTGCATCTTGTCTAGATGATATATACAACGTCAGTCAAGAGCCACTTTGTATAAATTACCGCAAATTTTTAGGTGAGTACTTACTTCTACGTATTTGGTAGTTTCCAACAAAGCGATTTACCGAATTTAGGGTTTATCGAATTTACCATTTGAACATCCTTCTCTGATTCTTGATTTTGAAGTTTCTTTGATTTATATATAACCTTGCGGTAGTTTCCATCAACACCTTTTGATGCGACCTCGACCATGTTACCCTCTAAATATAGTTGTAATAAAGTTGTTAGTTGTATAAAAATAAGCGATTTACTGAAATTAGGGTTTATCGAATTTACCATTTAAACATCTTTTTCTGATTCTTTATTTTGAAGTTCTTTTTAATTTTACTAAAAGCTCCGACTTTAAAAGATTAATCATTGTATCTTGAAACGTCATGTTAATGAACACCAATTGATGACAAGATATTCGTAATTGTGTCCAGTTACATGCTTAATCGATGGACAGTCAAATACTAAAGTCATCTTAACTTGCAGCTTTTCTTATCATAAAGCAATAAATTTATTTATTTATTACTAAGGTGGTGGTGTGGCGGTGGCTAGTTTTTGAGCCAACTTAGACAGAATTTCTATAAAAGCGGTATCCGTTTTCTCATGAACAAAGTCTACCTCCTCAAAGAACCAATAGTTTGGCCAACTTTAAGCGGATCCGATCATCCGAAAACCCTTACCTCCGGCTCGGGGAAAGCACTGACTTTGTCAATTATCATTTGTTACGGCGATAAATTTACTTGAGGCCATTTAGATGGAATCATTGTCCCTGTTTTCCGGTTTGAAAGCCGGCGAAACATTCCCCGTCCACACTCGGGCTGTCGTTAAACACATCCTAGGTAGATCCAACATAAGATGAGCTGAGCTCTATAGTGTAGAACTTCTGTATGTGTTCATGTATCTCGTTTCGTCAGAAAACCGTGAAGACCGTTGGGCTGCTGATTTTTACGGGAGTCTTGTTTTTCTTTGTTTCATTTGATTTTTGTGACGTTTCCTGATAATTGATAGTGATAGTAAATTTAATGAGAAACAGCACTTACCATAAAAACGACATGTGGCACTCGGGGACTGCCACGGTAAAACTGTTCCATAGCATTTTTTGCTGGATTACGCATGCGTAGTGTTAGGTTATTTTCGTTACGGAATTTATGGATTCGGTCTTCACGCTCAAGGCCCGCGATAGAAGCTATGCAATAGCTTGAAAATTACGGAATTATGATTTGAATAAGTAAACTCTAAACGGTGTCTTGTTACCTTTCAGAATAGTGCACAATGGTTTTATTGCGTTGATTTCGTATTTTCCATTGTAGTACCAAAATGTTTTATCGTTGGAGGCTATCTGTTATACAACTAATTGCTTGTAAAAAGTAGATAAGTAAGAGGTATGTTATTGTGGTCAGTAACTGGCTCACTCATTAGTTATTCGTGCCTCTGGCATTTTCTAAGATGAGGAAATACAGTAATCTTCAAAATGCGTGTGAGATTTTTTGTACCTTAATTATGTAATAATCTCAGTACATTTCAACTTGTTTTTGAAAGAGGTAGGTACATAAACACCAATGAAGAGTCATGATATCTAAAATATATGAACGTAGAAAAAAACAATAATAAAGATATTCTTGAACAGTAGATTTACCCCCTATCTTATAAAAAGTTAGCGTAGTCTTTAAGTCATCATTACGTATGATAATCAGTACTTCAAGTCTGCACTAACTTTTTATAAGGTAGACCGTTAATCATTAAATCCTTTAAACGTTGCTAAATGAAAAAACTCTAGTGGTCTGAGTCTGATTTTTATTATAGTTTGTCTTCTCAAAATTGAAAAAAATATCTTTAGAAAATTAATTAATTTCTGTCATGATGACAGTTTTCTGCTACAGTAAATAGATTACTCATTCTTTGTGTATATCATTTCTATTAAGCCTACCTTGAATCTTTCCAATTGTTTTAATTAACTGTGTGAACCTCGATCCAAATCAAGCAAGCCTTGGTCGTGCAACAAACAATGAAAATCATTGGAAATTTAACCAACTGTATTTAAAGCAGTTGACATTGGCTGTGTGGTCTGCCCTGCCCACCTTGCAAGAACCAAAAGCTTACATAAATAGCAAATTAAGTAAGCTACCTTTTAGGCTTTGTTCATTACCTTCATATTGTACGTCCGGACTGGAAAAAACTTAAAACATTGTATCACAGTTAAGCAATAAAATAATAAATAAATATTCATGGACAATTCGCACATCACACTCTAGTCCTAAACTAAGCAAAGCTTGTATTGCTGATATAATACAAATATACATTTTATTTTTGTAGGAGTGGAGGGAGGGAAGGGAGGCCTTTGCCCTGCAGTGGGACAACAGTGGCTGAATAATAAAATAATAAAAATACATAGCGACACCCAAATGCTTCATTCTACTGCTGGTGCTATCGATATATTTTTGACAACACAATATTTTTTTTAATTAGTAATAAGTAAAGTTGAATTAAAATACTTACGTCCACTAGTTTTTTCGTGAAAGAGAAACAAATATCCATCCATATAAATTCTTAGCCTCTATAACATTAAAAGTAGGATTTCATTATGTAGTCCAGTCAAATTACGAAATAAATAAACATGAGCGAATACAGTTTGGGGACTTTGAGGATCGATAGGGCGGTGTATTCTGAGCATAAATTCCAATTTGAGGGGTTGTACTGAGGTCAGCTCAAGGTCATTTCGATGGAAACGCGTTTCATTCGATATCTCGAGAATGGTTGGTGTTAGGCGAAAAATTGTTGAGACCTTTTCTTTTCCAAACAAAATTTACAAACTTTTTTAATTGAAACTTTTTTTTATAACATTAATATTTTTCAACTTATTACTCCCGCAAGGCAAAAATTTTACTTTTTTTTCCATTTTTCGTCGTTTTCTCCCCAACCATTCAATTTTATTAAATTTTACTGATCATCAAAGTTTAGATCTTTTAATTATGAACAGTTTTGTCCTTAAACTTTTTTCCGTAGTGCCAATACCTTCGGAGTTATATATTACTTTACCGATATATTATTATTTTTATAAATTATTTTTCTATCAATAAATGTGTAAAACAGTTTTAATTGTTAATTTACTTCTATCCCAAATTAACCCAAAAATTTACCCAAATTAAATACTTAATTTTTAAATAGTTTAATCGATTGACCTTTTTATATTGCGACAGTGGCACGGATTTCGCTCGGTAAAGTAATATATAACTCCGAAGGTATTGGCACTACGGAAAAAAGTTTAAGGACAAAACTGTTCATAATTAAAAGATCTACACTTTGATGATCAGTAAAATTTAATAAAATTGAATGGTTGGGGAGAAAACGACGAAAAATGGAAAAAAAAGTAAATTTTTGCCTTGCGGGAGTAATAAGTTGAAAAATATTAATGTTATAAAAAAAAGTTTCAAATAAAAAAGTTTGTAAATTTTGTTTGGAAAAGAAAAGGTCTCAACAATTTTTCGCCTAACACCAACCTTTCTCGAGATATCGAATGAAACACGTTTCCATCGAAATGACCTTGAGCTGACCTCAGTACAACCCCTCAAATTGGAATGTATGCTCAGAATACACCCCCCTATTGATCCTCAAAGTCCCCAAACTGTGTTCGCTCATGTTTATTTAACTCGTTTTTAGCCATAATTTGACTGGACTAATGTCACTGTTTGCTACATTTGCTGTAATAACGTCCATGTCTAAACAATGTTGGATATAGGTACACGGGTAAATGTAATTTTGTATTGAATACAAAATAATTTGCCGAGTGCTGAGTAAATGACAACCTTATGCACCAGACAACAAGTTATAGAACAACAAAAGCGTTTTTTATCATGACCATAGTGGACTTTTGTGATAAAACGCACAAAGGTTTCTTTGTCGTAAAATCGGTGACATTTTAACGTCAAACTCGGACTTGTATTTGTGTGGGATTTGACCACAAACCAAACACTACGTTACACAAAAAGTGCGCGCCAGAAAAAAAACACTAACTTTACCTACTCGTAGGTGGTATTAAATAATAATAATTTGAGAAATACTTTAGCAAGTCCAAGTAATCAAATAAAAGAAGTAGACTTTTTTTATTGTCATTCTAACCTAAGCAAAGCAACAATTAGCCCAAATATAAATATCAGTTACTTTGCTTATTCAGATTATTATTTTTCAAAAGTCTTCCAAAAAAGAGGTTCTCAAAATACTGTACGTTGATTACGTTGTTTTTACTTTTTGAGTAATCTTTAAAAATGTATTATTTGTTGATGACGATAAAGTCGATTTTGTAAATTTCTCTAAGAAGTATAATTATTATTATTTTCTCTATTTAATAATATGGTAATTTAGATGTACCTACCTATATAAAGTGCCTGCTTATTGATTCTGGACTTGAAGTAGTTCAGATTGTATTTAGTGATTAGAAACTAGTGCTGTAGGCCTATCCTAGCCTCTCAGAACCTAGCAGGCTTTAAATCACGTTCAGTTTCTATAGTAACTCATCGGTATTCTATGGCTTGTGGACTATTGTAACTATAACGTTATTATTGCTAGGATTAAATATAGCTGAGTCACATCAGTACACAAGAGATGCCTCAGAATACCGATGAGTTACTATAGAAAAAGAATGTAAGGATTCTAAATGATGATAATGATTTTACTGGATGAACTTTTTTTTTTTATCTCAAAGCTTGCAGGTTGTGAGAAGTTAGGATAGGCTGATAGGCTGGCAGGAGTTTCTAAGCTTCTGGCAGTGGGTACCAGTACCTTTTACGCATATTCAATGAAGAACATCTGAACTACTTTGTATTCAGAGACGTGAGTTAAGGATTTTATTTAGTTTATTAATTTAGTTCATATAAAATCATATATAATCAATATTATAGAATTATAAATTTTATTAGATCCTGTAAATAAAAAAGTTAATGAATTAACTAGGTACAGTACATGATACTGCTAAGACTTTTATCTGAAAGTCTGATTACTTTTACACTGTTCTGGGACATAATGTTACTTTAATGTCGAAAAGTGAAATGCAAAATCAACTATATTTCATTATCATGTTCTCAGATTAACATAGTCTTACGATGAAATACGAAGAGGGCTTACCACGAATACATGTGACAATCGTAAACGTAACGTATCTAAGATACACTGCGCGCTAACGCTGCAACGTTCGGGAGTACAGCTGATGTTGACGCGCAATGTATCTCAAATACGTTACGTTTACGATTATCACATTTATTCGTGATAAGCCCCAGACGGTCGCCAAAGAAATATAAGCAGCGCGAGCATCTGCCCACATGATCAGGTTCCGTTATAGTTCAGTTTAGAAGTGTTGTGGAATTTTGTAACCGAAATATTTCCCGGTCACTCGAATTAGAGCAAATCGGTCAACTTGAACTGAATAGAAAAAGTTAGACGATGTTTGATTGTGATTGTGAACAAAGACGCACGTTTTTGATCCAATTTTGACTACCAAAAACTGTGGTAGAATTAATTTTATCAATTTGGTAATTCTTATTAATTGTAATTTAGTACGTAAATTACATTTTCATTTGAATAAATATATAGGTATAGAACTAATTTCTTGTTTTATTTATCAACTTATATTGGTTCTAAAAGCCCTGGTCGGGAAACATCAAGGTCATCCCTCCAGCTTTCACGGTTGAGCCCAATTTATATGATTTACTATGTAATTTTTATCTCATTATTTTGTCGCCATTCACGGAAAGATGAGTATAGTATCTAATAAACGTCATCAGTTGTGTTTTGCGTTGTATATTTCGTGACCAGTTTTTATCTTTTATCTAAGATTTGAAGCACACATTGTGAGATCAAGGTCTTAGTCGCGTCTTCAGATAAGGTAATCCGATACAGATTTGTTACGCTTTGCCGCTTCCCCTGGCCTTGGTCATGATTTAGTATCCAGCTTATAGCCATATAAGGCCTATAGTTATATCGAATTCCGGTTATCTACATTCAGTATCTTTTTTTAGGCATGTTATTGCATTAGTGTGGGTGTAATACCAAAAGCAGAGTAAGCTTTTTTGTTTCACACAAAAAACAGACTAATTCTTATAAGACTGTGTAAATAAATGGGTTCTCAGACTTTTGCGGTGGTTTTTATGTTGCAATCTCATCAACCTTTTTTGTTTTAGTAACACGTTTAGGTTATTTAGTGGTCTACAGGGGGCTTAGTCTGAGTGTGCATTTTAAAACTCCCTACTCTCGGATAGCCATACAAAAATGTATGGACATCCGAGAGACGACTGTCGGCTCGAGAGAAGGGAGTTTTGAAATGCACACTCAGACTAAACCCTCGGTTTAATCACGAAAATTAAAATACGTTGTGCTACAAAATAATATTTTTATTTGGAATTATTTTTTAAAAAATGGATCTGCCTAAGCCTTCATACTATGTTGTATGTACTATGATGTTCATACTATGATGTATTTGCAATGTATTTTTTATGTTATTTCCACAAAAACACACTTGGTTCAGGCTTTGTTAATATAATATTCTAGAAGCCTGGATTCAAATTCACACTTCATTGGGCTTCGTTAGGGTCTAAAATATCCCGGACTTATATATTACTTAAATACTTAAGTAATATTATAAGTCCGGCACTTATAAACTTTAACGTAGTATAATATAACTTAACTTACTTGTTATATTATAACCTTCAAACTTATAAACATTATTATAAAGTGGTAAGTTACGTTACTACTTAATTATAATTGTTTATGTACTACTTCAAAAGCTCCGGCGTTTGTAGTAACTTGAGATAATAATGAAAGTAGTTTACGATATTCTACATTTCAATAAGTACAAAATATGATAAAATGGTAAACAGGATAATTATCAACATAAAGCTAAGAACATGTTTGTAAATAAATAAATTATAATTATAAAGTATAATTATAAATTAGTGTTTTTTATGTATTTTATCTACATTTTGTAAACTGTATTAGTCTTAAGTTTGGATATAAAGTGAAATTTTACAATAAAATCGTAAGTGAACTCAGTTTTTCAAAAGCATTTTAATAAAATGTGGGCAGAGGTAATGTTATGATATTGTTATGTTACTAGCTGGTGCCTGGGACTTCGTCTTGCTTTCGTTATATTTTCAAAAATTCGCTGAATATCTTTAATAGTTATGTGTTATTCTGATGATAATTTATACTACATAAGTTATAAAATTAAAATAAATAATTAAAAAAATATCTATCTATGTAATGTATTGTATTAAGTATGTCAGTCTTCTAGTACCCATAACACAAGCTCTGCTTAGCTTGGGGCTAGATGATGTTGTGTGAATTGTCCAGCATTATTTATGGTAATGTTTCATTAAAATGCATTTAGTAGTTTTTGCGTGAAGGAGTAACAAACATACATCCATACACACTTCGCGTTTTTAATATAAGTAGGATATGAAAATGGTGTAGTATCGAGGCCAAAGTTACGACAATTTACATATCTGCAGGTATTTACTGCGTAGGTTATAATGTTTTTATATTGTAAAATGATTCCTTGAATACCACCCACGTTCGGAATTTATTGTGTAAGTCAAGTCATGACATAATAATTACAATAGAAATGTTTTGTGCGTGTAGATGAGTGTGTGTTTTCTTCGTTTTAGACGCATTTAATTATGAATGAAACTTTGTCATAAAATATTACTCAGTCAGTAATTTTAGTTCAAAAATGTAAGGCAAATATTAGGGTCATATTATGTCAATTCAATTAAAAATGCTTAGAATAATATATCTTCAATCATTACAATTAAAAGTTTTATAAACAAAGCCTTGATTGTTTCAATGTTATCCACAACTTGCTTATTAATTTCAATTCAAATTAATAAGTAGGTAATGTAATTTGAATATTTTAAATAAACGTCTATACAAAAAATATAACTTAACTTACATAATAATTATTATTTTAACTGATTGTAAACGAGCAAGGGTGCCATAGCAAGGTCTCGTGTTTTTGTTTAGGTTAAGGTCGTATGGTTTTTTGTTAGATTCATAAATTTATGTTTTAGCAGGTTAGCGGTTCAACGAAGATAAATTAGGTGCCAATAGATTGAGGTAACAGTAAAAGATTTCAGAAATCTAAAATAGGATATATTTCTTTGTATTTTTTAAATATTCTTACTTATTGTAATCAATATAAGGTAACAAAAAATGCAATATCAAAATTCCCGATCTGATAAAGTTATAAAAAGCCGCAAACCACAATCATGGGTACAAAAACCGTTGTGATACGGTGATGAAACTTATACTTAAGTGGGCTTACTCCAGACAGGTCCTAAGTTGAGTTTATGTGTAACTTTTTAACTTTAAAGTTGTTGCTCGAAGTTGGAGCCGGCTTCGGTCGGTGCCCGCAAGGACGTTGGTGCGCGGGCGGAGGCAGCGTTCGACAACTTCTTGACCAATGAGAAGGCTATCTTCTCTGTGTGAGTGAGGTCTGTGTAAGTACGGACCTTCTTGAGACTGATTTAATAGATAACACGCGTTTACCCGAGTTTTAGGGAAAAATTAGGTTATGTGATGCTGGGTATATTTTATTTATCAATTTTATACACGCATGTTTTTTTGATAAGAGCGACGTACAGTGTAGTAGTTATAATAATATCAATTAATAGTTGAATCATAAATAATCTACATTTCAGTTTGAATTATTGAATATAATGTGTAGTTACATACGAGTATGTAGTATATTAATTATTTATTAATAACTTTTGGAATGATTGTTGGTTAAAAAAACTTGTAACTAAATAAATATAATATACCAATATTTCAGTACTGTATCAGAAACGATTACTGGGTCAAGGCCATTGTTATGATTGTTTCATAAATCTTTATCTTGATTACTAATATTATATTTGGCTATTTTACAATTCAAGCTGGCAATCTTATCAACATCGCGCGTGCTCGAAGCTGTGCCCGATTCACTCACACTGTGACGTTGCCTTGATTGTAAAGGTTGTGTGTGCTGTGTTGAACTTTTGTTTTTTTTTCTTTCGTTAACCCAAGCAGCCACTTGCCTTCCGCGCGTATACCTGCTAATGCATCTGGAACCATTTTATGTTCTGTACAGAATATAGAAAAAGTCTTTAATATTTTATGTACTCCACCAGTGAAATCTCTCTGAAGTGAAGCCCAGATGTTAGCGTAAACGGCAATAACCTCGTTTTGTGTCAACAAATAATAATAAACAGTGTTCGGTCCGGTACAAGTTACTTGCCTTGTTTGGAAGTGATGAATTAAACAATGTTTTAAACTGGAAATCCTGGATCATGGCTTCGTTCAAGACTGCTGGAACGTGAATTTGTTGAGAGTTCACCTACTTATCGTTTATGGTATGTAAAAAGTTTCGTATTTCGTAACGCGGAGTGGATACTTTTTGCTTCGGGAGTTGGGTCGTTGCGCGCCTTTTTTTGTTTTTTTTATTACTTTTTTATCGCCAATGTTGTAAAGATAAGTTAGAAGTTGTAGGAAGTAATATTGGGAACAAGATTATTAGAACCTTGAATTTAAGTTCTTCGTTGAATTTAACTAAGTATTTTGTACAATGCGTGTCGTGTATACTGTTTGTTTGTAAATGTAGTTGTGACTCTCACGACTTTACGATACGAAATTAAAATATCATACAAAGCCGGTAAGTAAATAGAACCTTGGAAGGTACTTGTGAATAAATATGAATATTATTGCTGGCAATAATGAGCCGCATTTATATGCGTCCTTAATATGTCTGTTAATGAACACTTTTGAATGCTGAATTAATGTATTTTAAGTATGGTTGGATTTTAAAAACATTCATACTTTATCAGTATAGGTACTTAATTAATAAACGCGTTAAAGCTATTGCATAGCATTTTTGCCGCCTGTCAGAGTGTTAGGTTATTTCGTTACGAAATTTCTGGATTCGGTCTCCACGCGCAAGGCCCACTATAGAACCTATGCTATAGCTTAAATATAACAATAAGTAGGTATACCTATACGTGTTTATTTAATAATAAGTACTTATGTACCTATGTTCCGAGTGAAGTCATGACGAATTTATGATACAAGCTTTTTAAATTAAAACAAACTAAAAACTTTCTACGCTATTTGTCACTGTTTACAACTACGATCATTAAATACAATGCTAAACAATTTGTACAGTTGTTGCAAATTACACTGTAATTTAAGCAGATGAGTGTTTCGTGCGCCGAGCGTGATATATTATAGATACCTACCTATCTACTGCATTTAAATTTAGTATTTGTAGGTAGTATACGTGCGTGATAAAGGTAGGTGTACAAAAACAAAAATTAAAATTCATTATAATGTACTTTATTTAGTAAAATCACAAAGATAATTTAGAATCGTCTTATATATTAGGTGATTCTTCAGATCCACGTGACCAGTACCCCAAGTACGAGTTTGTGCACACACTTGTACACACAACTTGTACTTGGGGTACAGAGCCTAGAAGAACGGGCAAGATACTACGGCCTGTACCCCAAGTACGAATTTGTGCACACACGGATCGAAGAGACGCAATCGTCGAGCGCCATCGATTTTGTATGGAAATCTAAGCTTTTCAAGAAATATGCTAGAGTAGAGGCGCTGCTTGGATCTCCATACAAAATCAATGGCGCTTGGTTATTGCGTCTCTGCGATCCGTGTGTGCACAAACTCGTACTTGAGGGTACTGGTTCCTACGGTTAATTTGTATGATCCTTTTTACAAAGAATTACGGTACCTACCTACTGCATTTGAGCATAAACTATGTAGTGTGTTCTAGTTAACTGGGACATATGATAATGATACATAATAGTAACATGTATGATTCAAGCCACGATTGATGTGAAAGTAGACACTAATTCAGAAAGCTTTTTACCATTCTAATTCAAAGATCACTCGTGTGTTGTGTAACGATTGCTTCAGGTTAAAATTATCTTACGAACTATAGTCAAATAATCAGATTCAAACTTTGTCAGTTCACATTTATTACATCCTATGAACAATTTGTACAGTTTTTCCTATGAACTATAGTATAGTACAACCAATATGCATATTCAAACTTTGACAGTTCACAGTTAAAATCATCATATAAAAAACTCTTGGTTAGAAATCTGAATGACCAGTGTTTAATTTTAATCTTCGGTCATTTCAGTTCCTTCACAAAGCCTTATGGGAACTAGATTGCTGATAGAATACTATATACTTATTTTTTTATAACATAAATACATAGTAACACCCAGACACAGAACAATAAAACTTCGTGTTCATCACAAAAATATGTGTTCTCGGCAAGGATCGAACCCACGACCACAGCGTTAAAGGAAGAGCTACTTCCAACTGAGCTTTGACGCCTGTTGAAATAACGAGATTATATTATACTGCATGTATATTCTATATAAGATTTTAAACTAAAATTAAAAAATCTCTATGGTTATTGGTCCCGTAGCTACCTTGACCTCTAATTAGTGCGTACGCTCATAAAGTGCTTATCAAACAACATTGCTTGTATTTGTAATTTAGCTGCGTCGTTGTAGTGACCTAAAAAAATGTAGGCCTCATCTTAATGATGTAACCCAATATTGGAGAAGTTTACTTTGACCACAGTACAGTAGGCCTAAGAAACGATTGATATATTTTTTTTTATGCATTATGCATGCGGCAAACGCTTGGCCGCAATCGCATCTGATGCAAAATGATGATGCGGCCTACGGTGTAACGCGTTTGCCTAGATAGAACTTATTTTTTATTTTTTTTGATTGCGTGAAAAGTGATATGGGTTTATAGAAGATGACATGACAGATGATAGGGAAGGAGTAGGAAAGGAACGTGTTCTGTCGACCTCGTCTAGTGGGATACAAGCAGGAAGGAGAAGAGATAAGACGCACTAAAAGTTGTGAAAAGTATTTTTTATCGTAAAAACTTATCTTGTGAGATCCATAAAGTTTTTATTGCAATGATATTTTTAGAATACTGTACATATAATACAAGGCTTCATTTATCCGCACTTATAGATAGATGGTTTATTTCAAGGTTTATTTATTTCTTCTACAATTTTCTCAAATATATAAATGCTGCAAATAGACGAAGGTGGGCATTTAATGTTTCTGAGTACAAGTTACGACGTTTTTACTATCTGACTTCCATTTCCAAGAGCATTTACGGCTGTCGTATCGACCTTTTCTGTAGGTCGATGCATGGTTCTTTTTGCGTGCGTGACCTGAACCAGTCTTGATCAACAATACTGTTCCAGAATATTAAATAGTTACTATGCCCAGTGGCGCAGATGATTTGCTAGTTTGTACGGGGCGTGGGTTCAATGCTTGCTGTTGTTCCGAGAAACAGTGGCTTGCTTGTTTGCCCTTGTACAATCGCGTACCCTGAGAGCGCCATTGTTTGAACTAGGGATGCGAAATGTGACTGATTCAATGTTGGTACCGGAAATTGAAAGAATATTATTTGAGTAAAACATTAAAACTCGTAGGTAAATTAAATTTTACATCCTACTAAACATAATTTGTAAGTTACTTTATTAACAGAATATTTATAGCTTTTATGATGTCTGTAAAATATTTTGCTATAAGTACGAAATATTTTAGAAATGTTAGAACTGTACTAAAAAGTATATTCGTAACTTTCCACTAGGATAGGACCTCAAAAGTGGGAGCTACTGAAGTTCTGTTTCAAACAACGTTTAGTTTTCTCTCTCTTCATTAGAAGACAATAATTAGTGCTGGTTCTGTGAAAGTCGCAGTGTTCCATCCCTATTCAAGTATCGTAAATTACTACTAATGTTTACTAACTTCAGTTACGTTTCAGTTTACTACGGCTTAATGCAGTGGACATGCTTTTGCGCACGTAGGCTTAGACTATAGACTCAACTGTACCTAAGTAACTAGTAGGTACGCTATAGTTATCTCTATACCTGCGTAGGTGATCAAAGTACTATCGTTATCGATTGCAAGTGTATATACTGTTTTTATTGCAAACATAGAAATATGAAAGTGATGCGTACCTTTCTGCGTATGCGTATCTTTCTGCATCTTTATATTGTTAGCACCTATCTAGATTATCTATCATATGTTTTGGATGTGTCGAAAAATATAGATACAATTGTTTTTTTGGTCTATCTCAGCGAAGATTTTCATCTTTATCTTTTTTATATCTTGTTTCATTCATCATTTGTTTTACTAATTGAATTTAACCGCAAAAAAAATCAAGAAGATTGTGATTGTATACCAAGGTGCAACTTTCTGTTAATTAAAAAGTTAGTAATAGAAGCAGTTAGACAAATAAAAGCCATTGTTTATCGTAAGGCAAAACGTATCTAGAAATTATTCTAGATATGTACATTGTTCATACTTAAGTATCATCGTAATTAAATAAAAATAAAACTGTTAAGATAAGACCGCACAATCAGACAAATACACTCGAGAGCAATGAATCCGGGTCACTTAAAGAATGTTAAAAATCTCGGAAACTAAAAATGATAGGTTAATGCAATAAATTGTATTTAATAGACAATGTAATACTCCTTAAATGAAAGTAAAAAAAATATGAGTCACTATACATTTTATTAACACAAAATTAAATAAAGAAAAAAACTGCTGATCTCTCCTTAAAACAAAAATAGGAAACATGAAATTTTTGAACTTTATTACGATTTTCTTGAATTTTAATACTTCGTATTGCCTCCTCGTGCTTCCATTACTGCGTTTACGCGGTTTGGCATGCTGTACACCAAGTTCCTTATACGATTTTGGGGAATATTCTCCCATTCCTCTGTGAGAGCAATTTTGAGCTCACGAAGCGTGATTGGGGGAGGGTTTCGTTGTTTTACGCATCTGCCTAGCTCGTCCCAAGCATGCTCGATCGGGTTGATATCCGGGCTGCGCGCTGGCCACTCCATACGAGTAATGTTCATCTCTTGAAGGTAGTCATTCACAATCCTACCTGTATGAGGTCGGGCATTGTCATGCATAAATATAGCATCCTCACCTAAATTGACCATAAATGGACCAACGTGATCATTGAGGATTTCTTCCACATATCTTACGCTAGTTAAAGAGCCGTTTTCTATGATCACCAGCTCTGTGCGACTTTCAGAAGAAATTCCGGCCCACACAAGTACAGACCCACCACCGTAGGCTACTTTTTCTTCGATGCATGCTTGCTTGAATCTTTCCCCTGGTCTTCGATACACTCTGTGTCTTCCATCGTGCTTGTAGAGCATACATTTTGATTCGTCGGAGAACATAACTTTTGACCAATCTTCAATACTCCAATTTACGTGGCTCTGGGCATATCTTAGTCTCGAAATACGATGCCCACGCTCCAGTTTAGGGCCGTTTGCAGGTCTAAGGGGTTTTAAGTTAGATTCAGCAAGCCGACGTCTTACTGTCCATGCACTTGGGTTACTTCCTCCGAGGCGTCGAAACTGATTGGTGAGTTCAGTTCCTGTGAGAAAGCGATTTCGAAGCATGGTGTTCACCAAGTATCGGTCTTCTCGTGCTGTGGTACACCTGGTTCTGCCCGTTCCTGGTCTGCGTAGGTTAGAACCAGTTTCTTCGTAACGTCGGAGAACTCTTTGTACTGTTGACAGCGACACACCGACAGTCCTGGCTGTATCGCGCTGACTCCGGCCGGTTTCCAGCATTGTAAGTATTCTGGTGCATTCTTCAGGCGTAAGCGACATAATTTCAGCTTGAATAATGAATATAGAGCACTATCAACATGGTTTATGTACCCACATAAATGACAGATTACAAACAAAAGCAAAACCAAATGCTGTAATTTCGTAGTTCCATCTTCGAAAGTGGCCCTTTTTCAAATTTGATTTTTTTATGATATAACTTTACAATAACTAAGAAGTTTTAATACCTTCATTTAAGGAGTATTACATTGTCTATTAAATACAATTTATTGCATTAACCTAGCATTTTTAGTTTCCGAGATTTTTAGGATTCTTTAAGTGACCCGGATTCATTGCTCTCGAGTGTAGACGCGGTGGACTATTAAAATACCTACACCTATCCAAGTGCTTACCAAGTACTTAGAGGTAGTAACATAACCCTAAAAACGTAGTAGCGCGCACTCGCATTTTAGGCTTCATATACACGAGCAGCATGATGGCAACGGCAGAGGCAACTGCAGTTAGGTACTTGCCGTTGACGTGTCGACGGCAGCTATCGACCTATAACGACGCTTGCAGTTGTTTGTGTTTGTTGCGTGCTGCGTCCGTTTTTAAGCTATTGCATAGCTTCTATCGTGGGCCTTGAGCGTGGAGACCGAATCCAGAAATTCCGTAAAGAAATAACCGAACGAATATAAACTAACACTGCGCATGCGTAATCCAACAAAAAAATGCTATACAATAGCTTTACCGCAGCAGTCCCCGAGTGCCACACGTCGTTTATTTATATTGCTTCGATATTGACACGTCGATGGTTGCCTGTGCCGTTGGCATCATGCAGCTCTTGTATATGAAGCCTTAATATTAAAAATGTTTGTATTGAAGGTGAGTACTGATATGAATCGATAAGCTTATCATAAATAATTTCTGTTTACTTATTAACTAGTTTCTGTAAATTGATAACACTAATCAATCTAGGTCAATCTACAACTGCAAACAATTTTGTTAACTTGTTTGTTTTTTTGTATTTTATTAAGGTAATAATCAAGATGCACCTTTAAAATTGGTTAAGTAACGCTATGGAAAAGGACAGAAAATACTTTAACTAATAAATAATAAGTCCGGTGTATTTCTCAAAACATAATTTACTAAGTAAGATCTCCAATCTGGAATTAAGTGCCAAAATATAAAAAAAAAAGTTTATTTATAGGTAATACTAATAACTACCGCAACCAAGACAAAAATAACTACCGCACAAAATACACGACACTTTTTTTAACAGACTGATTCAACTTCTTTGTTATTGAAAACAAGAACTTCAAATTTTTAAAAGTATTTTCTAATAGAATATATAGATATATAATATATTTCTAGATATTATATTTAAGTAAGTTAATAAACAAAAAAAATTTTTTTATCACATATTCAACCTACAACATAATCATTTCAAAGATAATTGAAGTAGTTCAAACAGGTAGCAAAACTTGTAATAAATCATCTAATCATAATAATATCAAGATTGGCCCACCTTATCGTTAATTTTATTTACTCACATTTGACAAACTTACGACACACCTCTTACGATACTACTAAGTCCAACGAGTTTTTTATAATGATAAATATGATATACTAAGTTTTTTTTAAATTTTTTGTGAAAAGTGACGTTACATTATGACGTTCCTACATAATGACGTGCCTACCTAATGACATGATATAAAATTTTTTTTGTAAGACGTATATCCGAGATTTCGCGTAAAGTATTTTCACCCCTTTTTTCAAAATGGCGGCCGGAGGACAAGGGTGGCGACCGCACAGACTTGAGGTTAAGATTCAGGTGACCCCCCCCACATATGTCCCAAAAATAAAATTGCGTCCTCTAAAAAATGCAAAGATCATGTAACATTTCAATAGACTAACGGCCGGTTTCTGGAAACCCAAATCACGCTTGATCCGAGTTTGACACATAGTAATTATTTGTTTTTTTCGTTGATCATCGTTCGAGAAACCGGCCGTATATGTATTAATAAATATATTTATTCTAGTTCCTAAAATAATTTGCCAATATAACAATTTTTTAAATAATCTAGTTCCCAAGCTTGGCTTTATAAGATATTATTAGGACTAGAATGCGTTTGCGACTAGAATGTGAAATGTCGTGATAAATAATTTATTAATAATATACCTACTATCTTGAAGCTTACCTATTACCATATGATTGAATACACGGGAGGATGTAACATAACGTCTAGAAATTGTATCTATTTTTGATATGATATTAATGAGCTCTTAATATTTAGGTCGAAGCCATTGAACCTACTTGAGATAGCCGTAGAGTAAATAACAGTTAGTACTGTTGATTTATATAAATATTGTTTTATCTATAATGAGGTCGGTCTGTTGAAATATGGTTGGACTCAAGTGAAATAGATCTGGCGTGAAAGTTATTCTAATAATATCGTTGAAAATATAAAATATTCCTTCTAGGTATCATAGTATCTAGTAATAGTAGTAAAATATATTCAAGCTGCAGAAATAAATTATTTAAAAGGTTTTTTATGTCTTTTAAAAACCGCAAAATTCTGAGGTTCTACGTTCGAGAATAGATTGTCAATGAGAGTTGCAAACGAAACAACATTATTTAACTATAAGCAAACATTTTATTCCTCATATGGGAGGTACGTTTAATATACCAAATACCTATAGGTTGATAATAAAAGCTTAGTAACATCAATTCCAGTGAAATGAGCTGAGATAAAATGAGACTCACATTCAAAGCATCATGTTTCATCCTTATCAAAAATAAGTTGCATTTTGCTTATCCTGCAAAAATAGCGAAATTTATTCGTAAACATATTGTTGTTTTGTTTGCAACTCTCATTGACAATCTATTCTCGAGTTTAGTACCTACCTCACAAATTTGCGGTAATCAGGTTTTTAAAAGACATATCAGGCTATCATCCAGCATCAATTAAACAAAGTTAGTTTATTAGCTCACATAGTTAGGCTAGTTTTGTATACATGTGTATAGCGTACATAATTGTGTTTAATTACGCACACGTATGAAAAACTCTACGATGATGTAAGCTAAGCTTAACTTAGTAAAAGCAGCCTTAGATTTTTAGTGGACATGACGTAACATCCGCCAGCTACTGAGCTAAGCTAACTTAGTTAAAGCTAGAGCAGTGATCGATCGGACTTTTGCTTCTTTCTGACGACCGATGCGATGTGGCGCGGCGGGCGAAGGTCCGTCTGCGACGCGGATGTTTGCGGGTTCGATTCCCGCCTTAGAATAAATGTCTGCAAATATGTATTCTGGGTGTTCTGGGTATTTATATGTATAATAAAAAATATCTATCTATGTAATGTTATTGTATTAAGTATGTCAGTCTTCTAGTAGCTTAGCTCGGGGCTAGATGATGTTGTGTGGATTGTCCAGAATTATTTATTATTATTTATTTCTCGAGCTAACAAGATAGGCCACACATCAATGTTCGCTTGCTCTGCTAATTAATTGATGACGACATGAAATTAGATCACAGTCTACACGCATGTAGTCACCAACACAATTACCTAATTGATTTAGTACTGAACCTAGACATGTTGATTGAAATTGAAAGTTTCCATCATAAGTTCAAAGCGTAGGCGACAAATATCTCCGGCGAAGGTAAAAATTAAATAAATTAGTAATAAAAATTCACGGGCATTTCACATATCACGCTATGCTATGGGAACTAGATTGCTGATAAAAATGTACTACATTAGCAATCTAGTTCTTTGTAAATAAATGTACATACATATGCGTAATGACACCCAAAACACACAACAAATATGACAGGCGTCACAGCTCAGTTGGTAGTAGCTTTGCCTTCCATGCTGTGAATTGTGGGTTCGATTCCCACACAGAGCAAATGTTTGTCTGATGAACATAAGTATTTGTACTGTGTCTGGGTCTCACGATGTATTCTATGTATGTATTTAAAAAAATAATACTATAATAAGTATTACATCAGCAATCTAGCTCTTAAAATACAAACTTTGCTTAGTTTGGGAAATTGATTACCTATTATTTTTTTATATCAATGTTCAGCAACTGAGCTATGTTGTCTGTCACATCACAGCACAGTCGTCAGAAATAAAGAATTTTAATTTGAAATTGTGTTTAGAATGCATAAACAGTGAACGTGAATCATTAATTACACACGATAAATCGAATTTACCTACCTTCACCATTAAACAAAGAAAGTACCTACTAGATAAATTCATGACCGCGAGAGTTTGTTTTGTACGGAAGCTAGTTAATTGATTAGTGGCTATACCCATTATAAACTAACGGCATACTAATGGAAATCAAGCTTGTCCGGATGACCATCAATTTTGTTGCCTCTCTTAAAAATAAAACACGTTAGCAATTAACAAAAAAGAACAATGATTAGCCTTAACTCTCAAGGGTGACCTCGCGTCTTCATCCTGGTAGGTATATAAAAAAAACTACCTGGGTTTTGTTCAAGGAACAACGTGTTCAATAAGTTACTAGACAAAGCTAAAAACAGATTCAAAGCTAAATTATAAAATTATGATTAATTTTAGCGCCTAAGTACCTAGATAATCTTTGAAAACTATGAAACAAATTTTTTTTATAACTAAGGTCAGTGTGGGTAAGTCCGTCTAGGCCCTAAGTCCGTCTAGTGGCAATAACTTCCGTTTTTGAATAGCTAGAGCCATATAACTCGGTTGGTAAAACAGTATCATTGAGTTTGTTCGAACTAGTGATAATAGATGTCGCTAACATCTTAATGTTGGAAAAAATTTGACAAGCAATTTTTTCCGCGAATTTAACTTGAAATTGAAGTTTGACGTCTCGTCGAAAAATGAAAAAAAAGGTGTGAAATCTAAGGAGTTTTCCGAGTATCTGTGATAACGTAGGCCATTTACAGATTCGGGAATGTGTATCTGGTGTCCGATTCAAAAATAACGCATTAGTTTCGTAATTATAACAAATAGAAAAAATCCAAGCTTCGAATGTTATAGTTGGGAAGTCCGTCTACTATACATAAGGCAAGTCCGTCATATGCCGGTCTTGCCTTAATTCCAGATATTGTCAACCTTTTTAGTAGTTCAAATTTTATAATTATTTTATACTGTTTATTCAACTTGTAAGTATTATTCGCCTGTCTACGAAAGTGAACTCTTTTCAGGGTTAAGCTTGCCTCTGTAAATCTAATCTATTTAGGTTTATTTTTCTATATTTACTTTGTGTTTAATAAATAATTAAGTGAAAGATGCACTGGTATGTTTGCAAGAGGACTAGCATCACCTATAAGTATTCTTTAAAAGTTTATAAATTGTGAATACATATTTTGAAAGCTATCAAAAATTATAAAACTATCCAACCTTTTTTTTTAATTTCTGATTTTTTATACCTGACTCATGTAGCATGGCACATCATGTCGGACTTTGTGAACATTTATCGTTTTAACAAAGATCTGGTTTAGAAAATTATCCCATACTCACTTATTTCGTACTGGCAGAAAGTGTTATAAATGTAGCTACAGATCCGGCAATAGTTTGCCACACCATTTCTAAATTCATACATTACATTATTAACGATTACTTGTTTACAAATAAAGATTCTTGTGTATTGATTTGTATGTTATTGACAAAAAAAATCGTAAGTGGGTACTTTGTGAAAATGTTTACAACCACTGAAAGTACATCATCAGCAAAGATATGCCGGACTTGCCCTTGATTTTAATAATTTTATTTTTCTTTAAAAGTATACCTTATAGTCACACGTTTAAAACACTTATTTCAACGGCAGCTTTTCATCATTTATCGATAAGGTTTTCATACATATTGGCTCACTAGTAACGATTTTATTGCTACTAGACGGACTTGCCTCAAACTGGTTGGGAAGTCCGTCTAAATGCCTACTTTACTAAAAAATGCTATAAATCTGAAGACAATTACAATTAACCCGACTTTTAGATAGATATAGAAAGATAAATGTAATACCAATATTTTCCGCCTACTTAAAGTAACTAATAAATTTTATTTCGATTTTTAAAGTTAAATTGAAATTCAATTTAAGAAAACTATGCCGGACTTGCCCACACTGACCTTACATAATACTTTTTCTACAACCTATGATAGATATAAATATATGTATAGTACTGACATAGAATAAGACTGTGTGTCTGTTCTGTACCAACACGTTTCTATATTATTACAAAATAATAATATGAAAGTAGTTGATGATAATATAATAAAAACAGCGATCATTTATTGTTCGTGAGCAATATTGGTTACGAAAGCGACCTCCTACTCACCCGCTAATACTGTAGGAGTAGGATTGCTTTCACAATAACTTTTGAACTAAACCAAAATACAGATATTATTTTTGAATACGTATATTATTGACAGGCGTTACAGCTCAGTTGGTAGTAGCTCTGCCTTCCATGCTGTGTGACGTCGATTCCCACCCAGAGTAAATGTTTGTGTGATGAACATTAATACTTGTTCTGTGTCTGGGTGTCACTATGTATTCTATGTATGCACTACACTAAACCAGTAAACGAACTCATGTAGCATACTATAGCCAAAAGATTCATATCTACATCTTCATCTTCTTTTTTATTTGGCTTCTGCCCGTCACGAAAATCTGCCAATCTGCAAATCTGCCAATGTCAAGTGTTTGAAATTAATTCTAAGTCAAGTCAGCCAATCGTCAAGTCGCTTTTGTTTTTTTTCAGAGCTTACGCGCCATTTGTAAAAAGCGGGGTCAAGTCATTCAATCTGTCAAGCAAATCAGGGTGCATTATGACATACGGCCATTTTTATTTAGAAGTAAAAGCAGTAAATCGCAGCAATTATTTTTTATTCGATGTTTTTGTACCGGATTTGAATTTAAAACGGTATTAGAATGTCTATTAGATTTATTGACTTGTATAATAAGAGGTAGACAGGTGCGTTTTGATTGATTAGCGATAGTTTTACCGGATGGTGTTCGAACAAAATTTTAACAAGAGAGATTGTAGAGATCTCGATCGTCATCATCATCATCATGATCACATTCAAATCTTATAACTATACTAATATTATAAAGAAGTTAAGTTTGTGTGTTTGTTAAATTGTAAGGGGTAATATCGGGATCTACTGAACCGATTTTTAAAATTCTTTCACTTATAGAAAGCCACATAGGTTATATAAAAACCGAAAAATCAAAAGGCTTTTACGTGGTAGTCCGTTTTGCAAAGTGAATCGGAGAAAAAACGGTCGAATTATGCTCAACGAAGTGCGCACGGGTCAGCTAGTTATTTTATATTTATCTCATAATTTATGTAAAGATCTATGTATAATAAAATAATTAT
Source organism: Ecliptopera silaceata (assembly GCA_932527185.1). Taxonomy (NCBI): domain Eukaryota; kingdom Metazoa; phylum Arthropoda; class Insecta; order Lepidoptera; family Geometridae; genus Ecliptopera; species Ecliptopera silaceata. The sequence goes on from OW052210.1 coordinate 4,335,106, forward strand.
ACAAGTGGTTATGAAACTTGGCCTACACTCCACTATTTATTTTCGCATTATGCATAAAGTGATTCTATACTGATTGATTCTTCAATACTTGTATGTATTGACAATATTATTAATTATGAATGTACGGGCTATTGTTTTCAATTTTTTTGTATAACTAGTCGATATTAATGATAGAAAGCCTATGCAGAAAACTCATTTCTTTATACTTAGTATTATCATAATAAATCACTTTTACTAAGTATGTTATGTCATAACATTCAATATTTACTTATTTTTAACGCAGTCAATTCAACCTTAGGAATGGCGAAGTTACGTCATATCTACTACCTACTTTGAAGACCGTTAAGAACCCACACAAAACATCATGATCACACTGAAGAAGTTATCATCAAATATTTAGGCCTCTGGCACAGATGTTCGCATAATTATAATAGCGTCAAAAACGTTATTCAGATGTATTTTATTCAATTAAGAATTATATTTTTGACAGAAAAAAACTACTGTACTCTGTACTTAAACAAATATGCCGTTCATTTTTTTATGGCTGTCGTGGCTGATCTACTTCTGCCAGTATACCTCGCTCTAGTGTCAAAAATATGAAGAGATGAGAGGTATTTAATATGTATTTGATATATGAGGTAAATAATGAAACGAAATCAACACCCTTTTTTGAAATAAATAAATGATGCACATCAATCCCCTTATTTTCGTCTTCAACTACCTGACATCTTGCGATGTTGATGTTCACTTGTTTTAGTGTCGCAATACATAGATTCTGACTGAGAGTAGCAAAACAGATTTGCAGATTCTTAGTATACCTACTATTCATTAGTCTTTAGATATGCAAATAGGAAATGATCTCAAGACCCACCGCAATAATGTTTCTAACAACTATGACTATTTTACGAGTGTTCTTGGAACCATCATCCATCTTGTGTGGACTGAACTGAGTTCAAGCTAAAAGACAATAATGTGCTTGGCGGTTTCAAAGAAATGTTTTTTTTAATCTATATCTATGTAAATCATAACTCAACTGACTGGCGCCAAAGTTTGGTGTCAATATACTGATGGCTGACTTGATGGAAAGCAAAAGAAGCAATAGTTATAGCATCAGTCGCGCTTTACATTGATTTAGCATAATTCGTCAATCACAAAAAAAACCATTTTAAATAAATACCTCTAGAGTCCGTCAGCAGACTCTCAACTAGCTCTCAGTTAGACTAATCTAGACATAAACCTTAAATCAATAACGGTAAAGTTCTAATTTCAACGTCAAAGCTTTATTATCTAAAAACTTTACGCGTAAAGATTGTACTATCACAACAACATTCTTATAATTTCAAAGTACTAAAACGTCGGCAAATGAAAGCAAATTGTTGTGTTGTCATCAATACCTGCTACCGCTAAGTGGAATGTTAAGCTTCGAAATAGATAGATCATTGGCAGACAGATAACTACAAATGGACGTAGATTGACGTGGACTTGATAACACTGTATTTTAAAACTATATACGAACTAGTTCAGTATTGAGAGTAAGTTCTGAGAATGAGAAAAAAGGTTACATTACAACACATATTAGTAGGTAGCCTCCTTTGCGAGATGCCTAAAGCACAAAAGTTACGATTTAAGCCTGCCAAAACATTTTTATACATGTACAAATTACTATAACTAAAATTATTGTGCAAAAAATAGGGATTTTAAAACTCTTTGTAATTTGTAATATAACTTTGATAATAATCACATGCATATGTGCAAGCTAAAATTCAATTCCGTTCGAAACATGAATTTGAATTTAGAAAATTCGAAGAAAAAGTTCTAATACCTATTTGAATTATTAATGTAGTAGATAAAAAAAAAAAAAATGTTGTCAAAGCTTTTATTTCCTTCTGGCTTATTTGTTCATGGTTTTTTTGTTTGTTTCAGATTAAATAAAATACAAGATGTGGTCCACAATCCACAAAGTCGCTGCAATAATTCTGCTCAGTGCATTGAGCAAAGGAGAACGGCCAGAAGATGATTTCAGGATAATAAATAGACAAGGTAAGTTCATTCTAGAGCTTTAGTGAAATCTTTGAGTAAAATATTGCAATCATTTGTTTTTACATTGATCCTAGTCAAGTTGAATGCTTACTCGCACGCCATTTTGAACAAAAATTCATTAAGAGACTATTTTATTTTCCTATACTTAAAAAATTTCCGAAAGATTTTTATTCTCTAGCATTTAAAGATCATTGAAATATACAATTAAAAATTACTTAAGTACATATTTAAGTAATATAGGTAAGTATATACAATTATAAATTTATATCAATATCGTATTATTTTAATGAATGTAGAGCTTTGAGATCAAAGAGATTTGGTTGTAGTTAGTCGTCGCGTTACGTAAAATTATTTTTTATTAATCTTTTACAAACACTCGTTTATTAAATATTGACGTTTTGTATTGTATTGTATTTATGCACTAAGAAACATTCTAGGATGTTTTTGACCTTGGTACTTATACAATAAGTAATGAGTATTTACAATAGTAAACAAAGCACTCCACGTTCTCGGAATATAGAGAATCGATATCGTTAAAATACTACCTATTTTAATGATCGATTACTCATAGCTTATATGTACAGAATGCCGTCATGTCTCAGAATGCATTTACGCATTGGAAAGTTTGGAAAAGTATTTTTTATTGTCTTCAGTAGATAGGCGCACGACAGAGGTCTGAAAGGGTGTTTAGTGAGCCTGGTATATGTATAGTCACTTCAGAATATTACATAAATTAGAAATAAGTTTTAGGATATTTTCATATATGTAAGTATATGTATTTAGATTTAAGGTATTACCCACTGTATTATATTAGTGAGAGAATTAAATAATAATAATTAACTATTTTATTTTTACTATCACTTTGACAAAGCTTTTTGTTTTACCTTAAGTTATGGTTTCGAATAAACGCATTATTCTTAAAAAAAAAAGCTTGACATAGCATACAAACAGAATGTCTTCCATTCTGTTTTATAATATAATATTGCTTTTTATGTTATATTATTTTTGAATATGTTAATTCTGTGTTGTAAAATTCTAAAGAGTTTTTTTAACACATAATACCTCTTCAGAGATCAGTAAAGATATGATATAATCACAAAAAATTATGATTATGTGGTTTGTAGATTTCTCAAGACCATTGTTACGAAGATCGCAAAATAGTGGTTTCTAGTATTTAATTAACAATCGTAAAGCTGCCAAATATTTATCTTGTAATCTCCATTAATGGTTGTTTGCTTACCAAAGTAATGTTTGCGATTATACACCGTTAATTTATTTGTGTATGAGAAAATACTGATTCTATAATTACTCATTAATATTACCTTTCTGCGAATATTCTAAATAATAATGAACCTAGAATTTGATGAAATTAAGGCGGGGTGGTTTGGGTGGTCTGGATTTTTAGGTTTTTTGAATAACTGTATCTCTACTGAAATGAAAAAGTTACTTGATTTTATTTGTTTGTAATAAAATTGAACATATACTCTAGGACTTTGTAGAATTAGAAACGTGAATAATATAAATTTTCTCGATAAAAAAAAATCATAAAGATGACACTAAATCGATATTTCAAATGGCTCATACAAAGAGGTTTCTTCATGAAATCATGTCAAAGTTATATCAAAAGATAGAGCTTATTATTTACTAAAACCCTGTAGAAAAAAATATGTATAACTTAGTTATTATTAATCTCTTTGAAAGAAAACTATCAAAATCTAACGGTTCAGGAGCTCGCGCTGGGCGGTCAGTACCCGTCGAGACGTCTTCGAGGTCGGACGCACGCCGTTTGTCTCCCAAAAGATCCCCCCGCATTTCATATTGGTGCAGATAAATAAAATGGGTAATAAACGTAATAGGATAAAGTTGAAAACTAAGACACAACGTAAACAATTGTTACTCGAAAAATGGTAAGTATCTTCTCGATATTTTATCAGATTGTTGGCATGTAGATACCTACCTAAGTAATAAAGTTATATTTTGTAGATACCTAGGTACACAAATAAAATAGTTGACGCGCCACAGTATAAAAAATATAATAGGTAGGTATGATAGATGATTTATTATAGTAGGTAGGTATATCTTTAGGGTGTACCTACCTAAGTGTAAATAAATGACTAAGGTAGGTACGGTATATTTCAAATAGCTTCAATGCAAAATCGAAGTCATTTCTTTCCTACACACTCATTATCAACGATGCGAAGAGTAAACGTAAAATACCAAGGTACTTATCTACATTTTATTTTGCAGCGCTTCGATGACAAATAACAAATCCATTGGTAGGTACTCAGGCCATACGCAACTCTGATTATTCGGGTTAGTTTCATAATCCCCATTGAATGATCCCCATCATGGGGATTGTGGTACTTTTAGTCCCACAATCCCCATGATTTCGATGTTTTCAAAATCATGGGGATCATTGGACTCAAAGTACCATAATCCCCATTGAGGCCCATTTACACCGTAATAGCTTTAATTATAAATGTACTGTACTGGCCTGAAAGTGATAAGATAATAATACATCATGCGACGTGCTACAACCCCCAAAAAAATGTGCTGCCCTAGAATAAAATAATTGTAAATAAAAAAAACAGTTTTTTTTATAGAGCAACACTGTATAATATAAAATGTTTTAATTAAATAAATAATGCTGGAAAATCCACAAAACATCATCTAACCCCAAGCTGAGCAGAGAGCTTGTGTTATGTGTACTAGAAAGAAGACTGATATACTTAATGCAATACATAATATGGATAGATATTTATTATTATACATATAAAATACCCAGAACACCCGGAATAAATATTTGCAGATCGTACAAACATTTTTCCTTAGGCTGAAATCAAACCTGCAACCTCTTTTGCCACGTAAAAGAGGAAAAAGACCACAAAAAGACGATTCATTACCTCGGAGGAGAACTAACCCATCGAACCCATCACCCCTTTCAGTAAATTTCAAGAAATACTATTTGATCTGTGGCAATGAAGCAGATAAAACGGCTGAAATGAAAAAAACGCAGCATCTTCGACGATTTTCCTGCGGTCTAAAGTCACTGTATCTCGAAAACGATGCTTTGTAGAAGAAAAGTGTTGAGGTATTTTTGTAGACAATTTTACGATGTACAAACTTTGCCTGAACTACTTTTCGATAGCTTTCGTTGTTTCAGAGATATACGCAAAAAATACAAATTTATGACCTTTGACCTCGAATAAAAAACAACGCACAAGCGGAATCGATGGGGACTTTTGACATATCATTTGTAATGACGTATTCAAGGCCTGCACAAAAATCCAGCTTGTTGGGAATTAATGCAAACTGGAATGTCTATTTTGACTGGACTACATAGTAGATTTGAATTTATTAAGAAACTAACTGCAACAATACTTTTCGATACGCCCGCAAAATTAAGTATAAAAGTAGTGCAGTTTTATACTTGATAAATTTATTGAAAATGCTTAGTAAATAACGATCACTTCTTATTAATCGGTTTCATTTGACGACATTCCTACTATATTCTACCAAGAAAGGTAGAGTATACAATGTAAACATAAAAAAAGGTAGCACTCCGGGAGTGCCGGCAGAAGTGAAAACTTCAATATTAACGTTGTGTTTAATATCTTACGCTTTTTCGATCAGCATCACGTGACCCTGACGCGAGTTTGAAAGTTTTTACCCATACAAAAAAAAGTGCTCAGCGCCGCTAAAGAAGTTTTCACTTCAAAAAACCTAACTTATTTTTATGTTTGTTCAAAAAGAATTATCTACATGACGACATATGTGGCGCGGTAGGAGAAAGTCTGCCTGCGACGCGGAGGTTGCGGGTTTGATTTCCGTCTTAGGATAAATGTTTGTACGATCTGCAAATATTTATTCCGGGTGTTCTGGGTATTTTATATGTATAATAAAAAAAATATCTATCCATGTTATGTATTGCATTCAGTTAACAGTCTTCTTTCTAGTACCCATAACACAAGCTTTCTGCTCAGCTTGGGGTTAGATGATGTTTTGTGGATTTTCCAGCATTATTTGTTTACTTAAGTATTTAAATAAAACATTTAAAATTAAACAAGTTCGCTCTATAAAAAAAATATCATTTTTTTTTTAATTGAATTGAATTGAAATGACATTTTATTCCACTTTGGACTTCCTTGACCAAAGTAACTAAACTTACAATGACAATTTAACTTAAGAACTAATATTTTACCATTAACATTATTTTAATTTTGCAATTTTATTTTATTTTTAGGGATAAGATATTTAAGTACTATAACATTTTAATTTTATTAATATTGTTTTAATTTGTAGGAACGTTGTACGCCCTAGCGCAAATCACAGTGCACATACCTGTTATTGACCATTACTATTTCACCTGTGTTTACAAATAAAATGATTGATTGATTGATTTTTACCTTACATTTATTTTATTCTAAGGCAACACAATTTTTTGGGGGTTGTAGCACGTCGCATGATGTATTATCTTATCACTTTCAGGCCAGTATAGTACATTTATAATTATAGCTATTACGGTGTAAATGGGCCTCAATGGGGATTATGGTACTTTAAGTCTCATGATCCCCATGATTTAGAAATTTCAAAATCATGGGGATTATGAAACTAACCCAATAATCGTGTTAGTTTCATAATACCCATTGAACGATCCCCATCATGGGGATTGTGGTACTTTTAGTCCCACAATACCCATGATTTCGATGTTTTCAAAATCATGGGGATCATGGGACTCAAAGTACCATAATCCCCATTGAGGCCCATTTACACCGTAATAGCTTTAATTATAAATGTACTGTACTGGCCTGAAAGTGATAAGATAATAATACATCATGCGACGTGCTACAACCCCCAAAAAATGTGCTGCCCTAGAATAAAATAATTGTAAATAAAAAAAACTGTTTTTTTTTATAGAGCAACACTGTATAATGTAAAATGTTTTAATTAAATAAATAATGCTGGAAAATTCACAAAACATCATCTAACCCCAAGCTGAGCAGAGAGCTTGTGTTATGTGTACTTACTAGAAAGAAGATTGATATACTAATGCAATACATAATATGGATAGATATTTATTATTATACATATAAAATACCCATATATATATTTTTAGGCTGGCTGGACTAAATTTATTTTTTATGATCTAGCTTTGTGACTGTACCTAGATCTACACATAATAAGTAGGTAATAAAAATACTCGTAATAATGTTATCAATATTATACCTGAAGTTTGTAAGTCCATAACATACGTACCTATTTACCTACTGCTTGATTTTCTATACTGTGGCACTAAGATATCGTATGCGGTACCTACCTCGGGCGCGTAAATAAATACGATGCGCGCTAACATGGGGGGGGCTGAGGTAGCGCGAAATGCCTAAAGTTCTTGGGAAACCTCGCCTTAAGCCAAAATAGGATGAGATGGTACTCTGTAACTATGTAGTAATACCCGACTTCAAAAAAGGTAGTCCTCATATCTGCTGTTTTTTTGTAAGCGTGTTACGAGGTGAACCGATTTTGATGATTCTTTTTCACATATATTTTTAGGGGTTATATTTTCATCTGACTAGCATCTTTAAAAAATATGTTGTAAGCATTACTTGTTATTGACGAATGACGATTGAAGTCGGGTTATTCGTTTTTGTGGAAAATATACATAATATCAGGCAATGTATCGCTAGACAGAGCTACGTGAACTATATTATTATTTCCTTCTATCATTATAAAAAACCTGTCAGTACGTGAATAGGAGTGTTTACATTCTTGAACACATAAGCGATTTATAATATTTAAATAAAATATTGATAAAGCTTACTTATCCAAACATTAGAGCTAGTTATACCAACATTTCTTTATGATCAGGAAACCTAACTGGTTTACATCTAGGACATGAAATTTATAATTGAGTTTTGCGATATAAAATGTGAGAAATCAAATAAGATGAGAAATACACGCAACATATAAAAATTCACAGCGCATCCGTAAAAGATATTTACTAAATTAAGCTTCATTAAAATCATCTTAAACAGAAACTAAGCGATAGATCAAAGGGTTATCCAAACCTATTCAGAGATAACCCAGTTGATCCGATTCTGTCAAGTTAACATGGTTCTAGGAAGCTAAAAACATTTTGATAAGAAAAGAACTGAAGTTTTTTTAGAGCAACAATGCGCGGCAATAACATCTCCGCCGCGATGCATTGCCGCATCACCGCGCAGTGTATCTCGAAAAGTCTTATTTTATCGTTTTCGATTGTCACTTTTGTTCATGCTGATTGAAATCATAATGCCTTTTATTATACATACGTGGGTTCAAATACCTAATTAATTCATCAGTTGATTTATGTTTAAATATCACGATTTAATTCACACTGCGTGTTTTATGGATAAGTAGTTGTTAGTTGAGAAATCTTTGAATGGCGCCAGTAACCCACCTCGACAGGTTCTTGACCAAACCAATCGAATATTCTAATTTTTGATCAACTAGAGCCTAAAGGTAAAATTCTTTGGGTAGCGGTACCGTTACCTGCCGGAAAACTGTCTCCGATTGATGACGAAGTTGTCTGCAAAGATGACTGAAATTATCATGGAATAAATGAAATAAATAATGCTGGACAATTCACACAACATCATCTAGCCCCAAGCTAAGAAGAGCTTGTGTTATGGGTAGGTACTAGAAGACTGACATACTTAATACAATACATTACATACAAAGAAAAACTAACATAGTTTTAAAATGACTGTCGATAATGAAAATCCATTCCCGTGCCCGTCTCGATTGTAATTGGGTAACTGACTTTTGAGAAAGATAGGCTATTACAAGCGATAAACAAATTTCGTATCTATGACTACCGAGAATGAGAATTGGGTCTCGTGCCCATAGTCTAACAAACTGGGTTACTAGCTTTTGAAAAAGAGAGGCTTCAGGATCTGGTGATATAACTAGCGGAAAACAAATTTCTTATCTAGGAATCTGCATACTGCTAACTTCTGTGACATTCTTGAGATATCAAGAATCCCGACCGAGCCCACCAATCGATCGTCGACAGGTTCCTGACCGAATATTCTAATTTACAGATCTGCTGGCGTCTAACAGCGATACATTCGAAGATAAAAGCACTAGATCATTTTCGCAACTGCTGTTTGATGTGGCAAGAGACCAAGTGATCGTGGGCGCAAGGTGAGTGCCTTTGCTATTTATATCCTGAAGTTACTTTAGGTTTATTGCTTGCGAATTCACTCTGCAATTATAATCTGGAGGTAGGTCTGTTCGTGTAACCTATCCTAGCGACTCCGTAATGCACTTTGAATAAATCTCTACCGTGCCTTTGCAACCGTGGAGACCGTGTTTAGGCAAGCGTAGTGTAGGATGCCCTCTGGCGAGATGGAGCGACGATCTGCGGAGTATAGCTGGCAAACACTGGATGAGAAGAGCCGAAGATCGGGCTCAGTGGCGCGTCTTGGAAGAGACTTTTGACTTTGCAATGGCATAAAACTCTGTGCTCATCTGGGTTAGTTAGCTTAGCTTTGTGTATAAGCACTAGTTGAATATCAATACGTAATTAATCAGCAGTAGCTCTACAATATCAATTAGTACTCAGCACAACGTAAGCATACATCTAACCAATACTTTGGTTAAAATTGATTTTAACTATACAGTTTATTGCATTTTACTTTCGATTTTACGAGCAGTCTCTTACTCTGTTTTTATTCATTCATAATTCATAAACATTTCCCACAACACTATACCCAAATTATGATAACTCTGTTATAATTATAGTACTTATTATTTTTCCGTAAATATTTATACAAACTGACTTTGTATAAAAAATATTAAAATTCTGACCACAGTTGTATTCTGTGGTTCGGTTCCAATCTTGCAAAGTGGTTACATCATTGCTGGTCACATTCTACTGCAAAATGATTTGGGTAGGCAAGTCTGCCTACGACTACGAATCTCATTGCAAGTTCTATTTCAAGTTTCATAATCGTATCGATCGAATTCTTAGCATTGGTAGGAGAAAGTTGGATTGAGGCAGGCTCATCAATATCATTTGATATGGTGCTACGGTATGTATCCTTAGTACTCGTTTTTATATCGAAAGTGATAAAAATATACACACTTGTAAAACTAAGTCATTTGTAATTGTTATAATCAAAAGGGAGAACTTTTTTTTAAAAATGAAATACTGCTCCTGACTCAAGCATAAAATTGTCTTGCCAAAGATCTGGTACCTACTCTTTATGTAGGCCTTATCTGACAGCAAATATGTTTATCTAAGGACCTCCTCGTTTCTCCTCTTCGTTTTTTGTCATATAATATAATAGTTTGTTAATAAAATATGTAATGATTACGAAATGAGCGCTCCACGACCAGTGCTAAAGGCATATTTTAACCCGTACTTAATTTCAAATACTTAAATAAAAAACCATACAAACATTCGGAATCTATTCTGTTATTAAACTTATTTATATGACACAAACATTGTCGTAAGATCTAAATCATTATAAAAATTTAAATTCATTCATAAATAAAATCTCGTCAAGATAAAGATCTTTGATGTGATAGAAAAACAATTTATGATCTTTGTATTGCGTACTATAATTTTCAAGTTTGTAAATAAAACGTCATTGGTACTTAAACATGGTTAAATGAATACGTCCTCGGTATTCTATTCATAAGTCGGAAGGTATCGAAACAATTTTTTATTAGATTTCTTTTTTTTGGTACATTAGTACAGTTTTCAGTCACTAATATAACTTTCGTAGTTTTAAAAATTAAACTTAATTTACCTACTTGTAATTTTATTTTCCCAAAACAATCATGTAATAGCCCATATAATTTAAAACTGTTTAATTACTCATACCACAGCACATAACCACTAAATTAACGTTATCATACGTTTATTTGTTGATAAGGTCTGCGCCGGCCTAATAACTTACACAAACAACTTGAGTCATTCACCTGACAGCCTTATGATTTAAGATAGTCGATATCGCTGAGGAACAGGTTAACTGTATGTCTATGAGGACACCTCATGGTTCCAAGCAGGGCGATTAGCGGGACAAATATTATTATTATTTTCATTATCGTCCCACAGGACCTTCCAGTCTTTGCGGTTAAACTCCGTGAGAAGCATAGGTGCGAGTGCTTAGATACGAATGAAGCTTGTCAATCCATCTTATTTTGAGTTTTCTATCGTCTGCATTACAAGGTGGCTTTCTTTAGTCATATGCTTATTGTAGTGCAATGAATCACATTTCAACTACAAGGCATGTTCTGTGAGCATGCTCTGTAAGAAAATTAATAAGCTAGATTTAAAAAAATCAATACCTTATGACCACTCGTAATATTATTTGGCGATTGGTTTCTTCTATGATCTAGTTGAATAAAAAAGTAATTGAGGGTTTGCATTGCTCAGTTCAGATTCAGACAGTTCTAAAAGATTCGCAAAATCTCGAAGCGATAAACGGGAAGTCAACACACCCATGAAAAAGCACTTTTTACACTCTGCAGGACATAACCAGTTAAACTGGTTCCGAATGATAGTGTAGTCTGTATGATGTATGAACTCGATTAAAATACTTAAAACGATACGATCATTGTTACCCATGGTTTCCACTCAGAATCCTGTGTGATAGCACTTTGATTTATGGAAGTTATTCCTTTTTTTTTTTTGCAATTTTAATTTCAGTACCACTTATAAGACTGAGGAAAGAGTTTTTCTCTACTGGCGATGTGGACTAGACATGTGAAGGCCTATAATTGGCTTTCTGTTTTTTATGTAAATTTTTGTATAAAGCTACTACCGCTGTTGGTTTTCCTTAAATAAGTAAATAAATGGAGCTTCGAAGCGAAGCTCATCGTAACCGTACAGCCGAAAATCAAGTAATAATGCGTTAATTAACTGGATATTTTCGAATTAACATAAAAACGTCAGCAAAACGCTCCTGCAATTCAGATAACAGTAAAATGGCTTGTTTAAAGTGTTTTATTTGCAAATAAAAATCGCATGTAATTCCATAATCTGAAGAATGCATGAAATTGTCGGTAACGGTTTGCGGTGCGATTCAATATTGGCATTAATATATTTTCTCATAAAAATTGTTTTAACTTTATACGTTGATCCTGTACTACGAGTTGCAGGTTTTAAGAGGTTGTAGAGTTTAAACACTACAACGATGGAAAGCTAAAAATAAACCATTGCAATTAACTAGGTACTTACATAGTTTCTCAGTAAAGTTCTTGAAGTTAAAATAACTCAAGATTCTGTCCGTTTATTCAACTGATTGTTACTAGTTATTAATAACTTCCACGTATTGAAATGTCAAAGTATATTAATTATCAGAAAACAGTTGTAGATACAAAGATCGTGCCCTTGTCAAAATACCTATAATGCAGTTTCGCAATACAAAGTAAAGGACCGGTATTTTATGGTACCGGTAAAGTATCATGTAGTGGCGTCTAGAAGAGCCACTCCGATAATATGTAAATAGATTGAGTATGTAAATCGTAATACTTTGATTTTGTAAGCACCGATCGACGACATTTGGTACAACTTTGCATTAGCGCTCTGGTTATGGAACGGATTACCTAATTGTGCTCAGATGAGAGCAGGAGCATATTTTGCTATCTCAGATAATTAAAACTCTTTTGTGTGCACGGCTTGATTATCGTGTCGTGATCATCTTACACTAAAGAGTGCAGTGCCAAACTGCTATGTACCAAAAACTGACAAACGTAAACTTTCGTGACATCTCGAAAGTACTGCGTTTGCGTTTTCTATAGAAGATCATTGCGTTTTCGTAGTTCTATGGATCGTAAATCAGTTGATTTTCTATACGCCAGTTATTTCCACGATGCCATACCTTTTAGTTCTGGTCTAGGTATGGTGCAACGCGGAAACTTACCTGACCTTAGGGTCATAGTTTCCGGATGTCGACAGACTTCGTTCATCTCAGACAATCGTGCACGTTGTAGACGGTATGTTTCTGTTGTACTGCATAGTACTGCATGTAACTTTCAAATGCTTGAAGTATTGCTTGACGTTTGAATACAACAAGACCATCTCAGTGGCTCTACCATGAGTTTTTACTATACCATATTTACTATACTCGCTAGCGTCTGTAGTTAAAAAAATGTATGAAGATTTGTACAGCGCCTCTAGCGGATAGCTGGGTACCTACTAAAATTCGGAATACTAATATTGACGTAACTACTGTAGTAAAGTCAGGCAATTTTACTGTAACAACTCATGGTAGAGGTACTGTTGGTTGTTTTCTCTCTGCCACAGGCACGACACGACACCCACACGATATTTGGCGATAACGACTAATGATATACATATTTTGCTATAAAAGATTTTTGAGCCCTATTTACGTATCGAAAGTCGAAGATCTCTCAGAGAAAAATATGCATTAAAGAGCCAATTTTTATTTGAGGCTGTTATGTGGATCGGTATTGCTAGAATAAACTGAGCGGCCCAGATCAAAGTAGAAAACAGTGTTAAGTTTGTTTTATTATGTCAATACCACATTTTGGCCATGTTACCATTGTTTGAGCAAGTGCTTCTCGAACACTGTAGAAAGCGTCTGTAGATCAATAGAAGTGTAGATATTTTACAATAAAATCAGTTACTTAATTCACCTGCTAGTAATATTGGGCCGTAAGAATTCTTCTGTTAGATCTTATAATATACCTACTAGATGCCTAAACTTTATGTAACCGTCTGCTATTTACCAAATGTAGGTCGCAAAAAACTATTTAAAATTTTAAGCTATCCCAAATATTCGTAAAATTCGTTTGGGCATACAGCTTCAAGTTCGGTGTCTTATAAAGTACGATATTTTTTTTAAGTATTGCTTACATAATTTTCCAAAATGGTAGTACAATCAGCCCAAATGGGAAAGCAGATCCGATATTGTGAAATTCTCCAGTCCTTATTTAGTTTGAATAATTATGTACGTCCTTACCTCGAATAAATTAATACATTAACTTGTTAAGTAGATAATGGAGTAAATGTATAAATAATTTCGTATCGTATTCGCGACGTATTGACATGATCTCGTAGCTGTTTAGAAAACAGCTACATAGTTCATTTCTGCCTTGAGCACAAATAGTAATTTTTAAAAGTTAAATATCATAGACAAGAGACAAAACTTTGTAAGGCATTATATAAAATGTGTATCGTATTAAATAAATTAACAGGTCGATAATGGATCTAAATAATAAATGAATATGACTTATTATAATACAGCGTGACGAACCAATTTTTATTTTAAGCATACTTTGCACGGCACGCTGGATTTGTTTAGGTTACCTAAGCTAAGTAATTAGCTAGTCTGAAAAAATATACAGAAACTATTTTTACTGATCTTTTATGGAAAAAAAAAATATGGATGTATGTATTCTACCAGAAATCTAGTCCTCGTAGTACAAACTATACCTAGAAAAGTTTTTGAATTATTTTTATACTAAGTAATCATATAAAATGATCAAGCTAGTCGTCCTATAAGCTATGCTATACCTACTTCGGTTGCAATACTACAAGGGATACTTGATACTTGACGCAGTAATCACGATTGTGCAGTTACAAGTGTATAGAGTTTCACACGAGCGAATAGATACGCATAGTTCCCTATCTATTTGCGGTTATCATGATATTCTACTTGGTAGATAAACCAATCTAAAAATGCACAACACTGCGGTTACACTCACACGCAAAAATAGTGAACAGAAACTAAACAAATGGATTTTTTTCATTGGTTGTTCAGTTACCTTCTTGACACGTTACCATAGCCTGAATCTGTCGACCCACTAAAGCATAATATATTTTTTTTTTCTTTACTGACATTTCATACATCACATTCTAGTCCCAATAAATGAGCCGAACGCGCGTGCATTTTTAAAATAGTTGGTCTAAACCAGGGATCACCAAATGGCGGACCGCCGACCCATTGTATGCGGACCGAAAAAATATATCCCACGTAGTATTTTTGTTGACGTAAATTCGAAAATTTCAGGGCGAAGTAACGAGTAATGTCAATAGTTTGCACTAATGCCACTCCAAACTTCAGGCAGATAAATCAACAATAAAAAATGACACTTTTCTCATTGATATGTAAATAATAATACCTTTGTAATTTCCGTAATTACCTTTGTGCAATAGTTTTTTTTATGAAATGTGCGGACCGCGGTGGTCATTTTATTTCTTAAAACGGACCCCGAGCGAAATTAATTGGTGACCCCTAAACTAATATTTTGTTTCTCTTTAATGACTAGACTATTATAGTGATTTATATAAACAACGATGCGTGACGATGACGATACAATGTATTCAATTGGAGGTCAGACAGATCAGTCAAAATAATGATAGAATAATTTATACATAATAAGTATTCCGATTGAATGAAGGTCAAGTACAAGTTTAACATTATACGAAACACATCACCTGTGTTTTTAACATAAAGCGTTACTGGGGTTATAGATGTTTTGAAATCATGAGGTCCAAAATTTTTCGCAATGGGGATTTCTCGAGATTACTTATACTAGACATAGGTACTTACAGTAATGAAAAAATCACTAAAACAGTATCTATTGTATGTACTTTTAAAACGGTTTATTGAGACGTTATCTCAAATTATGAGTTAAAATGTTTTATTAGTGAACTTTGTTATACAAACTCAACAGACCATAGAAGCCTATGATGGCATGTCCGTAACTCCGTATATTTCCTCAACCAATTATGGTTCCAAATGAAATTTGTTAGTTAATCATCCAACCAGATAGTTTGACACATTGGTTGTAGACAACTTAATCATGGAATCTCTTATTATTAGCACTATGATGTCATCTCTCGCAGCCAATATTCATTAGCCTCGTCCAAGATCAAATTGTAATACGGTAGCGCACATATGGCGCTTAAATTTATCCCAGATTGGGTGTTACAAGTCGTCAGATCTTTTTATCTGTGGCTGAAAAGTATTGTCTGATTCGCAATATGAATCAGCTTGAAGATGCAAAAGCATTTTAGATGTTCATTTGTTTTTCCCTCCATTTATATTTATTAGATATGAATGTAGATGGATATAGAAGTAGAGGTTGGCCAAAGAAAAGATGGGTGGACTGTGTGAATGAGGACATGAGCAAGAATGGAGTGAGAACCGAGATGACGTCTGATAGAGGAAAGTAGAAGAATAAGACATGTTATACCGACGCCACATAGCGTGAGACAAGGGTAGGAAGATGATGATTTGTTTTTGCCTCCAGAGATGCACTCTACCGGCTTTCGCTTCGAGAGTTACGCGAGATGGAGCGAGCTGATTGGCTCGCTTCCCCTGAGAAGACCAAACTCTGCCAAGACAAGGGTCAGACCGAGGAAGACTGCCATAACCACATCAAAGTGTTGCTGTCTAATGGGCACCAGTTGTTCGCTTGTGGAACGAACGCTTTTAGCCCACTATGCAGTTGGAGAGAGGTATGTTATTTTATACGGCAGATTAATCTCATATTTTTTCGAGGAATCGATAGGTACATTTGCTTAGAGTCAAAGGCTAGAAATTATCATAATTATTTAATTATATAATCAGCTTTGTTTAACATTATTTTGACTAATTGCGCACCAACATCAAAAATACCATTCACATTTGCTGCAAGTCTTTGATCTCTCACATAACATCTTTGCAATAAAACATTCGCAATTCCCAAATTTATAGGCGGACTTAACATTTAAAAAAAATCTTCCAGCTCGAGTCACTGAACACAGTATCGGAGTACATGAGTGGTGTGGCACATTGTCCTTACAACCCTCGTTCTAACGTGACTGCGATTCTCGCCGGCAGTGGAGAATACTACGCTGGAACTCCTACTGACTTCAGCAGCTCGGACTTCGCCATCACCAAGTAAGTTTCAGGACATCCCTTCTAGGTTTGATTTGTCTATGTACTCAATGTATGTATTTACATAAAATGTATATAAGTATTCTATCAGCAATCTAGTTCCAATAATACAAGCTTTGCTTAGTTTGACTAAAGTCATATGTGTAAAATTTAAAAATGGAAAGGCAGGGGATTGATGATGAAGTCTTTTATAGCATAAGACTCGATTTGTTGGGTAATGTCCAAAGAATCCTGCAGGGGTCCTTAAAATACCTTAAAATGATAGATAAATATATACGGTCTATCTTATAAACAGTTAGCGCAAACTTCTGGCTAATCTTTCCAACACGATGCTGCAACAAAATTCATTACCATGCGTAATGATGACTGACATAAAGTCAACGCTAACTTTTTATAAGATAGTGGGTTAATGTTTTAAATCTCCAGTCTAAAAGTATCATTGTACCTAACTCAGGAGTCGCGGCGCATCTCACAGAGACATGGGCATGCTCCGGACCACGCAGTACGACTACAACTGGCTGAACGAACCGCAGTTTGTGGGCAGCTTCGAAGATGACCATTTCGTTTATTTCCTGTACCGGGAGATTGCTGTCGAGCATATGAACTGTGGAAATGTAAGTGAAATAGCTTTCTTTAACTTTACAGCTACTAAACCCAGTGACAAACAGCCAATATGAATGGATGAAGTAGGTAAGTTCGCATGATCAATTTCTTTTTCTTGCGTGTCAATTACTTCCAACAACTTTAAACTCGATTTGAGTAGAACTCTGCTACTCTTATCTTATGATCAACTCTCATGTCAAAAGGTTTCTAAACTTTTTTGTCATATTGTTTCTTAAGTTCTGTTACTACGTTTGTATTATCTTATGTTCTGAACCTGTCTCTGTTTTCAAAATAAACATTATTATTTAATTTTATTTAATTCAAACTAGACAATGGTTTTCACATCAGATGTTTAACTTGTTTTGTCTCGAACAATTGAAGAACTGAGTGTAATGTAAATATCGTATTAATAATGTTATATTTTATAGTACTTCAATTTATAGATGTGGCCTGCCACTTTTGGTCCACCCCTCCTGTATAATTAGTCACCTTCTCCATCTTCTTTTCGAGCAACTAAATCTATATGTTTTGTTGCAGATGGTCTACTCCCGCATAGCACGTGTCTGTAAAAACGATTCAGGAGGCTTCCTGATGATGAAAGACAACTGGAGGACGTTCATCAAAGCTCGTATCACTTGCTCTGTACATGGAAATGTGCCATTCTACTACGACGAAATTCAGAGCGTCGACTATTTGGCGCAAGAGAAAATCCTCGTCGCCACTTTTACGACACCTGTGTAAGTGCAACCTCTGCTTACACTGTTTGAAATATAATAAACTTTTGCCCGCGTTTTTGACTGTCTCTTTAGTCTTTTTAGGGGTAAAACACAATAGTACCTGTATTGTTTAATCCAAGTTAAACTATACATGCAGATCATCTAACAATTAACATACGATCATACTACCTTTTAATAAACTTTTGTAACCAAAATGTCATAATATAACAATTAATAAAATAATCATGAACAATTTTTAGTTAGAAGAAGAAAAGGACATTGAGCACCAAAATCGATATAAGTTCGAGAAATTGATATGTCGGTAGGCTAGCGTTTACTTAAATATGAAGGCTTTCAAGTTCATTATACTAACCAACACATACCTACATTAAATACCTTTAAAGCTAAGAAGTTTAATAGGAATGATCTGAAAATAAACCATTAAAAAGTACAGGGACAAAGTGATAACAAGTGAAAGGAAACATAAAATCAGTTGAATCGGATAAATATAAACAGTAATTACTTTACTTGCTATCCGGTGTACAATCTCCATTATACATTGGAAGGTCAAGGTACAAGTAATTGTTTGCGCTAAAGGCCTGCGCAGACCGGGACGGCATGGCAAGGGATTTTAATTTTTACTAATGGACATTCAACCGTAAGTACTGTTACAGAAATAAGACATAAATTGCTATGCTTTAAAATGATGCCGTGGCATTGAACGTGAACGGAACGGCATCATTTTAAAGCATAGCAATTTATGTCGTATTTCTGTAACAGTACGGTTGAATGTCCATTAGTAAAAATTAAAATCCCTTGCCATGCCGTCCCGGTCTGCGCAGGCCCTAAGGGTCCCAACAAAATGTTGTTATTTCACTGCAAAACTATTATTGTTGAGAATTTATTGTGTACAAGTACAACTCAATTATCTTGATCAATTGAATCTGGATCAACCTTGTTATTTCGAGACCATTTAGGCTTGTATGCTAAAAAACTCGACTTACTTGTTACTTAATGCTTTTTTTAATAAGTTTTTTTTCCCAATTAAAAAAACTTGAGCCTTGATGACTCGAGCATTGCTTCTATATTGCTAATTAGAAAAGTTTATAAAATTCTAAGTATGATGAAGATAAAATTATATGATACTGGATATCAAACTTGCTAAACTTCTTTGCCAGTAGGTATACATCACAAAAATTTAAAATTTCTAAAAGTATAACTTCTAGAATTTTCAAATCTTTGTGATTTTATAAGAGGATTTGAACCTGGGACCTTCCCCTCCCTCTCGATACGGGTGTGTGCGTGCTTGTACCTATACGTCTTTCAAGATATTCAAAATTTCACTTCATAGAATCAATTTTCGTACTGAGCTCTTATATCCCCATAATCCCATCCCATCTTCACAAAACCCATCTTAAACTTACAGAAACAGCATAACAGGCAGCGCTGTATGTATATACAACATGTCAGACATACACGCGGTGTTTGATGGACCATACAAAGTGCAGGATTCACCTACTTCCACCTGGGAAACAAGAATACCTTCTGGACAGTCGAAGAACCGCTTTCATTGTGGATCTGAATCTAGGTGAGTTCAAGAATCTGTTTTCATTGTAGATCTGAGTCTAGGTGAGTTCAAGAATCTGTTTTCATTGTAGATCTGAGTCTAGGTGAGTTCAAGAATCTGTTTTCATTGTAGATCTGAGTCTATGTGAGTTCAAGAATCTGTTTTAATTGTAGATCTGAGTCTAGGTGAGTTCAAGAACCTGTCTCTAAATAGAACTACAGGATTTTATATGATGGGTAATTTGGGACATAAGATATATGTACTATGAAATTCGTTGAAGTATACCAAAAAAACGTAAAAATCAACTCAATCTATCATTTGCCTTGTAAAAGATTCGGTATATCCTAGAATTATTCACTGATGATATCAAATCCCTTGTAAATTAACTTGATGTCATACACTCATACATTTCCTTGCCAAATCTTTTCCAGAACGCACGAACCGATTGAATACAATCGCTACCACCTCATGTCAGAACCAGTCCAGCCCATATCAAGACACCCTGTATACCGACTAACCTCTGAAAGACTTTCACACATAGCCGTTGATGTAACCAGTACAAAGGACATAGACAAACAATATGTGCTTTTTGTCGCAACTGAGTCAGGCAATGTACTGAAACTATCGGTACTGCCAAGATTGGATGGAGCTTGTTTGGTCGAGAAGTGGATGATGACTGATGAGAAAATGAGATTCGACGTGCTGAATATGCAATTTGTTAAGGAAACTGTAAGTTTTAGTTATAAAAATTCAGTAGACGATGTATCAGTAGACGATGCTGTTCTTCATAAGATCTATAGAAAGATCCAGCAATAGACCAGGCTGTTACTTTTGTACATTATATGGCAAACCAAATAGTTTCTTGCCCGTTCTTCTAGGCTCTGGTCGCGTGGAACTGACACCTAGAATCACCTAGTATGTAAGAAGATTCTAAATGATCCTTGTGATTTTACTGATTAAAGCAGTTTTGACCTTGACTTTGACTTAAAAATCCTTTTCTATTGTGTCTTAACAGAAGAAACTTTACTTTTAAGAAATGTCTATTAGTTTAAGTGGAATTCAACAATATATTATTAGTTTGTCGCCATTCGTAAAACCTCTAGTTGGTCGTCAGATTCTTAGATTATTAGGTGCAGTGGATCAGCCAGGCATATTGTTTTAACACTGTTGGTTTCCCATTAAAAAAGAGAAATAAACTCAAATTATCTTCACCAGATGTCAGTATACATCGGCAGTTCCACTGGTGTAATCCGTATCGGCAGCGAGCGTTGTTCTCGGTTCCAAAGTCGATCCGGCTGCGTGGGCGCAGGCGATCCGTATTGCGGATGGGACGACGCGAGAGACATTTGTGTTAGAGCTGCTTCTAGAATACGGGACCCGTCGTTTGTACAGATGACTGGAGTTTGTGCACCTCAAAATACACCAGGTATTTTTATCCTCGTATTATTTGTAAGTTCTACGAATAACAGAAAAGTTGGATGGGTGGGTGGGTGTATGTGTGTATGTTACTCTTTCACACCAAAATTACAGAATAGATTTCCAATAACATAGCTCAAAGTTGAACAGACTTTGTTTTTATAGCAAAAAAATTTTTTGTAAATTTTTGGATCTCTCCTGTTTTATAATTCCTTATAATAAGACATTTCTGTTGAAATGAAGGCAATGCTTACACTGGGAATCTATTGCTGATAGAATATTTAAATAGTTTTTGGTAAATATTTTTTTATAAACAAAGAGCCCATCCCATTGGTCAACTCAAATTTGTTCTTGTTGGGGATTGAACCCACAACCCACATCGGATATTAAAATCATAAGGGATATCTGTTTTAATAAAATCACACAAATCTTAATTAAACGCTCTCCAAACCAATTTGTCCATGACATCACTGTGTTTATCGAAACTTATCTTGATGAGCATGTTATCATGTTTACCACATAACGTTATAAATAGAAATAACGTTATAATGACGTGATTTTATCACTACTTAGTTTACTCATTAACTGTCGCGCTGTAAACTAACATACTTACCTACATTTTTATAAGTAAAACACCAATAATTTTAAGTTTAACAGCGCCATCTAGTCTCAACCTCAGCAACCTTGTCTGTATTGAATGTCATTAAAATTATGATCAAATCGATATTGCTAGAATTGCTATTGTCACGAAAACTAGCGCTATAGGAACCACTGGTTTTTAAGAGTCCACTATCCGTCTGTCTGTCTTTCTGTTTGTCTGCTCGTCTGTCTGTCTGCTCGTCTGCCTGCCTGTCTACTTGTCTGTCTGACAGTCCGATGTATGCGATATGGTGTAAATAAATATATTCTATCACTAATGATCATGGTTTTTTTGACAGTTGATGGAGGTTGGTCCACCTGGTCAGAATGGGAGCCGTGTATGCAAGATGGAACTTCTCATTCAGATTATGGGGAGAAACCCGATATGTGCATGTGTCGGAAACGGAATTGTGATAACCCGAGGCCAACTAATGGTGGTCATAGCTGCAAAGGTACGTACGAAATATATAAATAATAAGTATGTACATAAATATTCATGGACAATTCACACATCAAACTCTTGTCCCGAATAATAACTAGGTACATACTAATAAAAAATACTTACTTATAATATTTTTTTTGAACATAGGTACGTACATAGAAGCCATAGTATTTAACACCCAGACACAAATCAACACATTTGTCCTGGGTGGGAATCGAACCCACGACCCACAGCATGGAAGGCAGAGCTACTACCAACTGAGCTGTGACGCCTGTCAAACTAAACATGGCATTTACTCATACCAGTAAAAAGAGAGAGTATTATGAAAGGGACTTGTAAATGTAGACGCCATATCGCCGTGCAAACAACTCGAGTTATGTTTGTTTTGTGTAAGATTTGGGCGAAGCTATTTGCTAAGAGTCAATATCGCACCTGGGCTTTTAACCCAGATCATTTTCAATTTATGGTTATTTAATCATAGTTCGTGGCCATATTTTATCACTGAAGAAACAATTCAGCCTAAAGAATATATGTACATTCTATATTATTATTTTAAATGATTGTTTTCTCTTTACTAACTTTCCTCAATGTGTCAATCCAAATCCAAGCTTCATTTTTACTTATGCAAAAGTATTACAAAATACATAATTATGATGATATAAATGAAGTCACTGACATGACACCTTGCACGACGTTACCTCCGTTACTATTTTTCTTCCATATCAGTTTCAAACTAATCATATTTGATGGATAGATAACACTTTATTGCACAACGGAAAATAAAAAAAAATATTAGAACTATCCTGAATTTGGTACAATGGGCTGATAGCGATTTCTTCCAGGCTTTCTTCCAGGTGTAAGTATATTACCTACTATCTCTTTTTTTTTTTTTTTTTTTTAGTTTCAAAGGCTATACAGTATTTACAAAATGTACATAGTCATATAAAATACATAAGAAACAGTTGAGCTATCTACAGACCGTTGCAAACGATCTATAGATAGTTCAACTGATCCAAATCAGTACCAATCGGAAGCGTACCCAAGACACTGGCTGCATTGCCGCGCTGAATAGCAATGCTGATACGTTGGGCCAGATACTCACCAGCCCTCGGGTCACGCGTCGCTTCGACTAGACGCCCAGAAATAATTTTGACTACTACTACTTACCTACTCTCTTACCTAACCATCTTTATTCCAGGTGTAAGTGTATCAGTGTCCAACTGCACCGTTCACGGCGGCTGGTCTAGTTGGTCCGGCTGGTCTGAATGCTCGGCGACTTGTGGCATCGGCATGAAGTCTCGTAGAAGGACCTGTACATCTCCAGAACCCAGGTTCGGAGGACGAGTTTGCGTTGGATTGGATGCTGATGACATCTTTTGTGCTAATCAGCCACCGTGCCCAGGTATGTAAGGACTTATGATTCTAGATTTTAGTAATATAAGATGAGAAAAGATAAATGTTTTTTGGCCCCAAACACAGATTAGATCATTCCACATAACGAAACAAAAATAATAATTTCGTCTTTTGAATAAAATACATGAATATGTTTACCTACTATTAATCTTTACCAGTTCCCTAATTTTGTCTTGCTCCTTGATTTGCCTACGCATGGTATACGAGTCAATTATTTTGAATTTTCATTTATCTGTAAATATTCTTCTTCTCGGTGTAATGAGTGCCGACAGCTGTTCCTTTTTCATGGCAGCCTCCTTGACTTGCTTATGCAACACTAGGGCAACCTTTATTTTTATCTGGCTCTTGTAGTATATCTGAGGCTTTCCCTTTTCTCCATCCTGCAAATATAATGTAAAAATATTTGTGAATCACAGATCCAGCGCTAGCTCCAGTAGACGGGGGCTGGTCGGCCTGGGGGCCTTGGACGCAGTGCACCAGCGCGGGTGGGGCTGGATGCGGCCCTTCAGCTGGCTGGAGGGAACGCAGGCGCACCTGTACTGACCCCACGCCTCGGCACGGGGGCTCCGACTGCGAGGGGAACAAGATCGAGAAGACTATCTGTGATATGCGCCCCTGTGAACTGAGGAAGGCTACTGCTTGGACCCCCTGGGTGCAGATTCCTGGTAAGATTTATTTGGTAAATTCGTGTCTTCTCGATTGCGAGGGGAACAAGATCGAGAAGACTATCTGCGATATGCGCCCCTGTGAACTAAGGAAGGCTACTGCTTGGACTCCCTGGGTGCAGATTCCTGGTAAGATTTTTTTGGTAAATTCGTGTCTTCTCGATTGCGAGGGGAACAAGATCGAGAAGACCATCTGCGATATGCGCCCCTGTGAGCTGGGGAAGGCTACACTGGATAGATCCCTGAAAGCTTAAAGCTCTGAAAGTATTACTATAGGAAGTAGCTACAAATTTAATATTGTGATCTTTTTTTCAGGCAACACATCAGATGGAAGCTACACTGAGAAAAGATTCAAGTTCCTATGCAAGGCTCCTTCTCCTGAACAAATAAAGGTAAAGTAAAAAAAAATAACCTTTTAACCAAGTTATCCAAATACTAAAAAACTACTGCTACACTTATTTTGCCAAAATTAATGTCCATAATAATTAATATATTTATTTCAGTTATCAATAGCCCGTGAAGAGGAACGTTACTGCAACGCTCGCGGTACTTGCAGCAACACGCCCCCCGAGGAGTCAGGGTGGGAGGAATGGGGTCCGTGGGAAGCTTGCACCGCGGTCTGTGGGGGCGGACAACAAACCAGGCGGCGCCGATGTAGGCGACCCCCTTGCGAAGGGTCCAATGATATGCTCAGACCTTGCAACACTCATGCTTGCTCTGGTAAGTTTGATATTCTAAATTTTTGGGTAGACTGTACACAGTTTAAAAAAATAATATTTTTATAATGCACATTTAATTTACAAGAATATTTTGAATGTAAACTTCATAATTATAAATTTTGTTAAGTTTGAGAATATTTTTGTTATTAGCCAAGCCGGGCTCTAATCTTAATTTAAGACCTGACATTTGACACAGCGTTCTAATTTATTCAATTTACCTATATAAAACCAGTCAGTTGCATCGACTACAAGTGTCGAACACTTGACGATTCCAAGTTATTTCAACGAATCTTCAAGCTTACAAATTCATTATAAAACCGATAGATAGCACTAAATCAGTAATAATAACATTTATTCACAAACAAACTTCCGACTATACGTACCTACAGTATTTACAAAATGTACATTGACATATAAAATACATACGAAACAGTTGAGCTATCTACAGACTGTTGCAAACGATCTATACATAGTTCAACTGATATTTTATTTCGCAATTTTCAACCTTGATTATTTGTACTTATTGCAGGAGAATGGTCATGCTGGAGTGAATGGACGGAATGCAGTGGAAGTTGCGCCACCCGAGGCAGTTCTACTGGACATCGGTCCAGATCCCGCAAGTGTCTCTCTCCGCAAGGATGCACCGACGCAGCCGCAGCACTCGAACGAAGAGCCTGTCTCACCAGCTGTGCAGGTGCGAATTCATTATATGAGAGAGAGAGAGATAGAGTGTGTGTGTGTGAGAGAGAGAGAGAGATAGGGTGTGAGAGAGAGAGAGAGGGGGGGGGGAGGGAGAGGGAGAGAGATGGAGAGAGATGGAGAGAGAGGGAGAGAGAGGGAGAGAGAGGGAGAGAGATGGAGATAGAGAGAGGGAGAGAGAGGGAGAGATAGAGAGGGAGGGAGAGAGAGAGAGAGATAATATTTATTTGGCACACAACACAACAATAGCAGATATTAAAACAAAAGATAAACGTAAAGTACAAAAAAGAGAAAAAACATTTATTAAAACACAAATAAGTTAAATAAATATTCATGGACAATTCACACATCACACTCTAGTCCCAAGCGAATCAAAGCTTTTACTATGAGAACTAGATTGCTGATGACTACTTTTTTTTTGTAAATACATACATAAAATAGTAATACCCAGACACACAACAGAAGTATTTAATAATACATCCACACATTCATCCATCCATCCATCCATTGATACAATCTTTTGCGTTTATTACATTAGTAGGATAATGACAAAAGTATCATAACTCATGTAACAATAAAACAGGACTTAATAATACATTCATCCATCCATCGTTACAATCTTCCGCGTTTATAATACATATTACTTAGTAAGAAATAACAAAAGTATTATAACTCATATATTAACAGATTCTGAAGCTGGTTGGGGCGAGTGGGGGTTAGTAGAATAATGACAAAAGTATCTTAATTCATGTCATTATTATAGTGACAGATTCCGAAGCCGGTTGGGGCGAGTGGGGGTTAGTAGGATAATGACAAACGTATCATAACTCATGTCATTATATTGACAAATTCTGAAGCCGGTTGGGGCGAGTGGGGGTTAGTAGGATAATGACAAACGTATCATAACTCATGTCATTATTATATTGACAGATTCCGAAGCCGGTTGGGGCGAGTGGGGCGAGTGGGGTGCATGCGAGAATGGGGAGCGGGTTCGACAACGGAGCTGCGAGTCCGGCGCCTGTCTCGGCGCACAACTACAAGCCGCCAGGTGTCCTATTGACGACGATGATATTGATAATGGTAAGTCTAATAAATATTTAAATATCATAACATAAATTAAATTAACAAATAAATAAACGACCGATCACTATCCATTGGTCCTCGGATCCCGAGCCAAATTATAGTAATTGGTCGTATTACTTACGTTCAAACTCCGTGATAACTAGCTTCGTTTGCGCGATATGTTTCTGCCATCTGTTGGTTTGTTGCGTATAGTTCATCATGTAGCGAGATAGATGGCGCTACACTGTAAAAGTCGTAAGTTTGTCATATAAATTAGTATCTAATGTTTTCTTTACAGAATTATACGCAATGCCTGCTTACAGCCAGAATGTGGAAATGGCTTCATTTGTGACGATGGCTCACGACTCTTTAAGTATCGGCAGCATTATTGGATGTGTGGTCGCTGCTTTTGTAATGGGTGAGTACTGTAACCATCTTAACAACCTGTAGAAGTCCTTCCTGGACTTCTTCTTCTTC
This sequence comes from Ecliptopera silaceata, assembly GCA_932527185.1. Lineage (NCBI taxonomy): Eukaryota > Metazoa > Arthropoda > Insecta > Lepidoptera > Geometridae > Ecliptopera > Ecliptopera silaceata. The sequence goes on from OW052210.1 coordinate 4,362,464, forward strand.
TTCTTCTTAGTTCTCCTTATAGAGGCGATACGTAAACATACTAAGGGCGGCTTGCATAACGATCCTTAAACGTGATTAAGGAGCCCCTAAATGCATTTAGGCAGCTAATCACGATTAGCGTCTTGCACAAGACTGTCTAAGCGCTTAAACATGTTTAGCGAACTGTCAAAATTAAACACCCAAAAATGGCTGTTTAAGGATCCAAATCGCGTTTAGCGCCATTTTGAATGAACAGATGTTATTCATATTTACAATTATACAACCAAACCAGCACACTGCTGTGTATATTTTGAAAAGTTTGTGATAGTAGAGTTTTGTTGAGATAGAAATGGATTTGTGGGATTTCTCAGATGACCTACTATGAGCATCTTTGCTTCTGAAAAGTCTTTTTTAAATTTAGATTTTACATTTCTGTAACACGCGACCAAGTTCCCTACCGTTCTTGGAGTTCTAGCGGTATTCGAGTTAAAAAGTAAAAACTTCAGTAACTTAACGCCATGCTGCAGTTTTTTCAGATTGCCGAATTTCATCTGTTTTTTTGTTCTCGATAGCAAATAACTCTCCATGGCCCTAAATAACAATGTTTGGTCCTCCCTTGTAAAGTTCGGGGCTCTTGGTCCGACATTGTTCATTTTATTGTAGTAGATTTTTTTTAGACGTATTACAGAAACAATATGGCGTGAGTTATAAACACAAATACGCAACGAAATGACTTCAGATTTCGCTCGGTTTCAAGCAAAACGAAATAAATCTGTCAAAAGATTATAACATCTGGCAGTTCGTTTCCATTCAACGCAAAAATGAAGCTTCAAATACAGTCAGTTTGAGCGAAGCTTGACGGTGGCTTGACGAATACGTGCAACGAAACGCATCCGATCCCTCTACCTGCTCGCTAAACATGGTTTGTTAAATGACCCTTCAGAAAGTCTTGTGCAAGATGATTGGAGTTATGTTTAAGCTAATCGTGTTTAGTCTGGTAAACGTGTTTTACTAAATGTACTTAAATCAGATCGTTATGCAAGCCGCCCTAAAAGAACCAATGGTACTGACACAGCTCAAGAAAACAAGTGGCATATAGCTGATCGAATGATATATAATATGGCTGTAGTTTAGGGTCGGTTTACTGGAAAAAAACTCTTATGGTAAAGCTCGTTTTTGATTGAAGAGGATGGAAGGAAAGAATATGTTGTGCCGACCCCACCTAGAAGAATAAGGGAAAGAAGAAGAAAAAGGTTAAACTTTTTCTTCTACATACCTTTGTAATACCTAGTCTGTAACTCTTCTGGAATAATAGAAGAATTTAAGAATCGATGCGGATACAAAAGTTTTCGAATGGCAACTAAAAACTAGAAGGCAAAGTGTTTTAATAGACTTGTCCACAGTATGCTCAGCGCATGCGCGTCCGCCATGTTAAAAACGCGGTAATATGAAAGTTTCGGGCACTTTTTATAGAAATGGCTGGGCAACAAGCATTATCACCTTTCATAGTGCAATTAAATTAAAAATTAATAAACGGAGCTTCGTTAGTTCATCCTGCCGTAGTAGCCCACAACTTTGTTCAGTTACAACGATGGTTAAAATGGCCTGGTCGTCCTCAAGGAGGAAATAAAGCCGAACTAGTTGAGAGATTATGATAATAATGAGTAAAAGTAAATACAAAAAAATAATAATTCTTATTATAAAATTCTGAATATAAAAGAAATATAAATAATAAATAAATAAATATAATGCTGGACAATCCACACAACATCATCTAGCTAAGCAGAGCTTGTGTAATGGGTACTAGAAGACTGACATACTTAATAGAATACATTACATAGATAGATATTTTTTATTATAAGTATGTACATATAAAATACCGAGAACACCTGGAATAAATATTTGCAGATCGTACAAACATTTAGTCCAAGGCGGGAATCGAACCCGCAACCTCCGTGTCGTAGGACAAGGAACATAATATCTGTCGTAGGCGGACCTTCGCCCGCCGCGCCACATCGGTCGTCAGTCGTCAATACAATAATATAAATTCTCCTGAAAGGATTTACTACGCGTACCTATCACTGCGGCATACTCCATAACAACAACTTTTTTGCCCCTTTCCTTATAGATAACATTATATATTTTAATTAAAATACTTGTAATATAATTTCATCATGTATGTACAACAATTTGAATTGAACTGGTTATAAAATTATGTTTATTATTACTTGTTTCAATACTATTTTCTTTAAAAAACATGCACTTCTCATACATTTGTAAATAAAGTGCCCGAAAAACATGGCGGAAGTTGGAGCATGCGCACAAAAAATTTTCAACTATTTGAAGGCCTATAAATGTTCTACTCTCGATAATAAACGTCAAAGTTACAAGTTCAAGGTTAAACGTAAAGTTGTCAAACCTTGTCCAGAGATGGCGCTAGTGTTACAAACAAACACATAATTTGTTAATTTTTCGATTTAAATTCATTTTAGTTAATTTGTAAACTTTATAAATCAAACCTAAAGTACTAGATTTAAGCCTGCTTCGTTATAAAGCGAGAAATATACTTTTAGAACTATAGAATAAAAGTTATAATGAAAAAACCTAAATCGCGCTATTGAAGAATTTTGGTACATTTGGTATATAATGTGAAATATTTTTGATGTACTTGTGTCTATTGAAAGGAGAGACGGTTAGCACTCCCCTTGACAAGGATGGAACACATAATGGTTATGGGCACAAACATAACCAACAATTTTTTTAATTTTTAATCTTTTGTTTATTGATTGTTGGATTTGGTACGTAAGGAGTTGAATTAAAAATATGTAGTAGAAAAGAAATATTTGGAAATAATAATTAAGCTCAACTGCTTCTTATGTATTTTATTCACTATGTATATTTTGTAAATACTGTAATAGTCGTATTTTAACTATGAAACAAAAAATTATATGAATGTCTATCGGCCGGTTTCTGGAAACCCAAATTTTTCGTTCGAGAAACCGGCCGTAAATATTTCTGAACAGCCAGTCATTTGACATTCAAGTAGTCAAGTGAAATTAAAGTAAATAATTTATTATTCAAAAAACCTGCTCAAATGTTATAATTATTTTGCAATGTATATTTTCTAAACTAATTTTAAAATCACTTCATACACTTATGCCCCTTCTCCTTTAAACTACTTAATTCAGTTAAATTGAACTTTATTTTCTTTTAGGTTGCTTACTTTGCCTGGCGACAGTAATAGTGTGCCAACGTCGGGGGTCCCGTATGCCTTGGAGGAAGCAAAATAGGGTTCCCTCCAGTCCTCACTACATAACTGCTAAACAGAACAGTTACGTCACTGTTCCGTTGAAAGATGTGGTAAGTTTTTATAAATATAATGTTACTGAATGATACATTCTGTATTTATAAATAAATATCCCAAGGCGGGAATCGAACCCGCAACCTTCCGCGTCGCAGGCGGACCATCGCCCGCCGCGCCCGTATTTGTATTTTTTGTAAAATTATATAAGATTTTTTGATAAGTACTAAAAAAATATATAACTAGAAGTGCTGGAAGTTGGGTTATCTAATTATTATTATTTTTTCTATACAGACAACGTCTTTCTATACTAATTAAGACAATTAAAATATTTAGTAGGTAGATGTGTAAGTAGTAGTAAAAGTAGTAAGTAAAGAAAAAGTAACTATTTAATATAAAGTTCTTTAACCTAAAAAAGTAAGTCACTTTTAGTGATGACGTCAGAGTTCATTAATCAGCCTCATCAATCTTTGCTCTACACCAATAAATTATTTCGTATCTTCGCCATCTCTAATCCAAGATAATCCGTTTATAATCCTGAAATAATCTTGAAATGTGGGTGTTGTACCAAAAATAGCATATTATTTACCTGAAATATCGTTTAGGAGTCTTTAGTAAGGTTTCCTAAATTAATTACTGGCTTGAGAATAACATAAGCAACTGGTAATTTATTTACGACAAAGGTTTTCCCGCAACTTCACTTCTTGTTGAATTTTTTGGTATTAAAAGTATTACAAATAAAAGCCTAGCTTTTAAATAGCAAACAAAAGGCGTTGATAAGATACGATACGATTTGTATGTACCTTCTATTTCCTTAGTGAGGCGTTTTATCTCCTTATTTGCGATTAATAACCAAAATATTGTTTATAACGATAATCATAAAAAAAAACAATAAAATTATAAATTTGACGCAAATACTTATGAATTAATTTAATAAATATTTATGCCCGCTGTTTTTATATGAAGTTATTCAAATTCTGCATTGTAACAAATATAATTTAACCAAAACTGGGACCTGAACTCCGTACCATTTAACCCCAATCCCTTTAATATAAAGTCCGGAAGGGTCCGTATAATGTGTATCTAAAATTAACTTTTACCTAAACTGTTTAACTGAATGAGAGAGAATAAAGGTATTGTCATGCAAACTCTAAATAACTGGAATTCAATTTAAATTAATTGAAGAAAAAATATTACGAGTGCTGATAGAATTCTAAAATATATTTTTTTTCTGTACTTAAATACAGATATAGAATACATAATAACACCTAGGTGTAGGTATTCTATGTATGTGTTATCATAAACATTTGTTCTGGGTGGAAATCGAACCCAAGACTCACAGCATGGAAGGCAGAGCTACTAACAACTGAGCCTATCAATTATGTGATACTATGTATTATTTTTTGTTGTTTCTAGGTTAGTTACCTGTAACAGGCTAATTTTCAATTTATATTTTAATAAATTGTCACTGTCCACAGCCCCGCAAAGCAAAACGTCAGCCATCATTCACCGGCATCGGCGGTCCAAGCAGCAGCATTGTCTTATCAAAAAGCAACAATCTATCGAACGCTAACAACCACAACACATCACTAGCTACCCCCAAACTGTACCCCAAAGCTATCGCCAACGAATACGATTCTGTTGGCACTTTGAGACGACATTCTAACCAACCAAATAATAGAAACCTTGATTCTGAAGAGGATAAGTTTTATTGAAATGACATAAAGTTCATTTTTGATTGACCAGTGAAGTGACTAAGGTTGTAGAGAGATCTATAAACCATATTCACCAATACCAGACTTGTGCCTTATCTAAGATGATATGGAATCAAATCATATATCTCTTATTATGTTCAAACTCCGTGATAACTCCGTTTGCGCGATCTAGGATTTGTCGCCATCTGTTGGACTGTTGCGTAGACTACGATGTAGTTCATCACGTAGCGATATAGATGGCGCTACATTCGTATACAATCCTGTCACAGAGAAATATCATTTTAAAGTAATTTTTGATTGACCAGTGAAGTGACTACTAAGTTTATAGAGAGATATATTTTAAACCTACGTTTTCTGACTTGTGCCTATCAAAGATGGTATGGAATCTTATCAAAGATACCGTGTAGGTACAGTACAATCCTATCAAAGAGGAATATATTTTTGATATATTTTGAGGCTGGTTTTGTCTGAGAATGTGTTTATATACATAAACCATGACATATCAATAAGAAGCTATGTTCTATTGAAAAAAAAAACAATTGATATAGTTTGTACAAGACTCGAGCTTAATATAAGTTTAAAAAACTTGAATATGACGACAGCTCTTCATTAATACAATGAGGAAATACGAATGACGAATTGTCATCAGAGATAATTGAAATGAATTGATTTTAAAATTGAATGAAAGAGCTGCAAATTAAGATAACTACAGAACAATTGAATGCTGAATGAAAATGATTCGGTTATTGTGACATTTATAAAGTGCATTATATAATAAATATTTTGTGGTGTGGTGCTAAGAACTATGTGATGTTATATACTAATGTGTTATGTGTGATCCGTTTTATTTGCATTCCTAATAATGGACCCTAAATATATGCAAAAGACAATATTTTGATATAAAATGTTATGAATAAGATCTCTCGTTAAAATGATTCGTAAAAATAAACAAAATTTTGGATGATTTTATATTTGAAAGTTCAATGTTTGTGAACTTTTTGTAATTTTTTTTATATTATGTGATTTAGTTTTATTATTATATATTAATCACAGTGCCATTTTAATTATGTGAAAATATTTTTACGTCCAAATTTTAATATCTATGTAAGTTATAATATCAAATTAATATTTTATGCTGTGTTAGTTATCTTTATATTTTAAACAATTGTGTAAGCCAATATGTGCCATGTAAATAAGTAGCGAATTAATGTAAATATTATTAATTAAGCATGAATGGGTGTAGAAATATTTTATTTTTAGATTTTTTTTTATATTTTTATAAATTTAGCGCAGTACAAATATGTGCCTTTACTTAAATACATTTTAAACAGTTTTATACACATTTATGCTAATATCTATATAAATAAAAAATTATAAGTATGATCAGCAAATTTTCAGGTCACAGCCTGATATATGTTTTTTATAACAAAAATTGCAAAATTTTTAATTATCTATTCCTTTTTAATATCGAAATTTATAGTCAATTATTCTATGAAACTCTCAGCTGCAAAAACATGTAAAAGGCTTCAAAATTTGCTGATAAAACTTATATTGATTCTGAAATAAGCATAACATAGTACCTGTTTTTAAACTGTATTTTTAATATGACAAAATTCATAGATGCTATATACAAGTAACTTTTAATATTCAGATATATTTTTTACTTTGTTGAAAAGCTTTCAACTTTTTATCGACTCATGTTGAGTTTTATCAATAAGACATTATTTTTAAGTACATTTAAAAATATAGCTATTATTTTTTCCAGTGAATCATACTTACAAATGTTATAAATCATATTTTTCAAGTTTTTTTATATTTACGTGTAAGAAAAATCACAGTGGATACCAGTTTGATAAAATAAATAAAAACAAAGTTTATGTCTTAAAAACACTATATTCCTTTTGAATTATCGATACCTACTTAAATATATTTTCGCTAACATTTCAATTAAAATAAAAAAGATATATAACAAGAAACGACAAACAATACAATACAATAATTATTATAATGTAAGTAACAAAAATCCCAAAAGCTTAGTTAAACTTACAAGCTGAATTACAATATACCTTAAATAATACCGACAGACGATTAATCAAAAGCTTAATAGGTGCTTCGCCCAAGTTGAATTTATCGAGTACCTACCTATTGTACCTAAACTACTCATAAATCAACCAATTAGTGGTTTAATAAGTAGGTACCTACCTAGCCACAAAGGGTTTAATCAGTAATCTGGTATCTTTAATTATACATTGTTTGGTTTATTTACTTAAAATTACCAAAACATTAATTACAAAGTTATATTTTTCTGGTTCTCAACCGAAAATTTTAACATCAATTTAAAGTTTTTAAGATAAAAACGGTAAATGAATTGTGGCTCTGTTATTTCCAAATTGCTACCATATTTATCGTATAAACCTACATGGAACAATTGGGCTATCAGTACCCCAAGTACGAGTTTGTACACACACGGATCGCAGAGACGCAATCGCCGAGCGCCACCGATTTTGTATGGAAATCCAAGCAGCGCCCCTAGTAGACTTTTTGAGAAGCTTTGATTTCCATACAAAATCGGTGGCGCTCGGCGATTGCGCCTCTGCGATCCGTGTGTTTACAAACTCGTACATGGGATACTGTAGACTGTCGTTTGCAACAGTCTACAGTGTAGACTGTTGCAAACGACGTATAGATAGCTTAACTGATCCAAATCAGTATTAATTGGAAGTGACCACTGCCTTAATACAAAAAGTGTATGGTAGACATCGCTTTCTAACTTGTACTAAGAGTTAAACATATAAAGTTTGACCACAAGTCTGTATTTCTTTTTCAACGTATTCTCACTGTGATTATTCTTTCCCGATAGCTCCTGTTTATTTTATGAGGCTTTTATCTCCCACGAACCCAGCGTTTAGATGTATTATTCTTGGTGTATGTACCGCTATTTTTAGAGCTGTTTTAAACACTGTTATTTTGCTAATATTAGTAACAATAAAGACTGTTTTAAGAAATATTTTGGAGTTTTGTTTATACCATTTCTACCAAAAAAAATCTAGAAGTATTTTATTTATTATAATTAAATCATTTTTAGCGTAGGATAGAAAGATAGATCTTTCTTATTGAACCTAAGATAGATTTAACATACGACTAGGATAGCTCAATCTATCAATTAAAAATCTATTTGTTGGAATAAAACCTAAAGCTGATATGTTAACTTCGGGTGAAACTTATTAAACAAACAAAAACTTGTCATGTTTCGGAATAATGGACGCATCGGAATGCCTCATGACATGCAGGACACGGAAGATTGCACCTATTTTGCACTGAATAACTGCATACTCAGAAATCAAGTCATGTTTGCTGGGGATAGCACATTGTTATATCTTAATTCATTTTATACATGACCATCTTTGAAGAACATCTATGAAACAAACAGAAACATACAAACACAGTCGAATCCAGAGCCTTCTTTTGTGAAGTCTTCTGAAAAATCATAACGGACAAAAAATATATCCTGTAAGATAAACAAAAACAATATCAAGCGTCAAATCCAGGCATCGTAAAAGACATTACAAGCTCCAAGATAATGCCTTCGGCTCAACATGACTTGCAATAAGTCTAGCGAACCCCAAACTTCGCCGTGACCTTTTGAACCGTGGAAAATGTACTTGCGATTTCTGAGAGGATATTAATGTCATCTTTACTTTACTTTGTTATACTCAAAATGGTTATATTATAAGAAAAATTGAATTAGGACTTTGGAACGATTTTATTTTTAAGATAAAATTGAATATCATTAAGGATTGAATGACGTTTCGACATATAAAAAACGCGGTATATCTACTATGAATGACATTATTTTAAACAAACAATAAACTGTTTTTTTCTGTATAACTGTTTTGTTCATTATCTTATCAAAATATAATCATACATTTAAATAGTTACTAAGTAGGTATACTGCGCTATGTATCGTACAAGATTTTGCTTCCTATTTATGTTAGGTTGACTGTAAATACAACATTCAACGTCATGTAGCTAAAATTACTGAACTATAAAAAAACGCAGCAAAATTCTATTCTTACATGCTCGTACATTTAAAAAAAGTTCGAGTGCAATCAGCCTTCATAAAAAAAGCATTGAATTGAACGTAGCAGATGATGAACACGAATAAATGTGACAATCGTAAACGTAACGTATTTAAAGTACACTGCGTAGTAACTTTGCAACGGTCAATAGTAAAGTCGATGTTGACGTGCAGTGTATAGTGTATGCCAAATACCTCACTGTTTATACGTTCACGATTGTCACATTTATTTGTAACACCAGTAGCTCTACCATGAGTTTTTACTATACCTACCATATTTAGTATACTCGCTAGCGTCTGTAGTTAAAAAAATGTATGAAGATTTGTACAGCGCCTCTAGCGGATAGTTGGGTACTAAAATTAGTAATACTAATATTTACGTAACTACTGTAGTAAAGTCAGGTGATTTTACTGTGACAACTCATGGTAGAAGTACTGTATGCTACGTGCCAGTGCTACGGCATAGCGCTACGTGAGATGCGTAGATACTGCCAATCTGCAGAGTGGACTTGAAAGCTATATAACTAAAGGTCTACGACAACAACCTAATTACCGAAGACTTTATAGACAGGAGCTATCCAATTACGAATTAACATTTGTGAAAACGCTTCGTGAATATAATTTAATAACTTTGCAAATCAATACCACTGATGTAACAATATAACCTACCCTTATGAAAATAAAACACCTATAACGAAATGCCTATAAAATAAAACTTTACTTGCATAAAGATGGTCATAAAATTTAGACCAAAGAAACATGTATAAATTGAAAAATAAAACAGTAACCATGTATTGTTCAATTCAATATCAATTGAGAAAACTGCCAAACCAATCAATTTTTAAAATATCAAATCTAATAAACTCAATTAACAAATCCTTCACGCTGCGTTTCATTAGGATCTTGAGGCACAATTTATTTATAGTTAAGCTAATCAAATTCTTTTATATCTCAAATTGCAGCTAAACAAACAAACATGATACTATGCCGCCGGACTGGCTAGACTTGTGGAACGGTCCTTGAATTAACTTTCTTAAAGTCTAGATTACTTTTGAAGCAAAACTAGTTGAAAAAAGATGTAGACTTTGAAATGCAGTAAGTATAAATTACTAATGGAATAAAATGTAGATATAGACTCATTTGCGTAAGTTATTATAATTCTTTGTAAGATGGATTGTAGGTAATAACGGTAAGAATCTGACCGTAGTTTCTCGCCCGTTTTCGTTTCCGTTTCTAGGCTCTGGTCGCGTGGAACTTGTACCTAGATTAACCTAATACCTACATAAGACGATCTTTGTGATTTTATTAAATAAATTTTGATTTTGATATAAATTTATTTTTATCATTAAGTAAGTCTATTATGAGTATTGTACTATGTGTGTTTGTGTTGTGATATGCCAATTTGATACAGATTTTCATTATTTTATTGGTTTATAGAAAATAAATAAAGTATTAGATACTATGACGTCGAACTTAAAAACATCAAAATCAAGATTCTTTAAATGATTTTGCATACGATTGAAAATCTTTTAAATTTGTTTTCTAAGTTTTAAACTTTTCACTTTTTTGACAGACTGACAGACATAATCATCAATATGTAAATGAAGTTTTTAGAGTGACCGCCAACTTTACGATTGACTGACTTGACTGAAAGAGTTGCGTTTGAGGGAGAGCTTATACCCAGCAGTGGGCTAGTACGGGCTGCCTATGATGATGATGATGACTTGACTGAAATATATTTTAAATACTTAACACTTGACGATTGGCGGAATTGCCTGTCGTATTGACGGGCCAAAACCATATTGCAAAAAGAAAACAGTTTTGAAAAGCCTAAAAATGATCGCAATTTCATGTGATCTATAACAGTTGTGTATGTAACCGTACCCAAACCTTTTAAGAAAATAACACCACGTGGACAAAATCATGGTTATTTATTTATAGAACACAAGACCTGATTTATTGTATAGTTTACCTACATTCCGGTCGACAGGCACGTTGCAGCCCAAAAAAACAACCCTAAGCCTAAACAAACAAATTAGAAGAATACCTATAAACTATCACATAGAACAAACAACGTAGATTGTTTATCTTGTTTTATAGAGTAGGTACTAGCTGACCCGGCGAACTCTGTTCCGCCTTTAAGGCTATAAATAAGCAGATTTTTGAATTTATTAAGTTTTTTTATTAGAAAATACATACATACATATTATATATTATCCTATGTCTGTCTATTAGAAGTAGAGGGAGGCCAAAGAAAAGATGGATGGACTGTGTGAATGATGACATGTGTAAGAAAGGTGTGAGCATTGAGATGACGTCTGATAGGGGTGAGTGGAAGAAGAGGTGTCCCACATTATGTGGGGTCGGTACAACGTGTTGTACCGACCCCACATAATGTGGGACAAGGGTAGGAAGATGATGAAAATGATGATGATGTCTCCTGGCTCTAAGCTACCTACCCACCAATTTTCAGCCATAGCGGCACAGCCGTTCTTGAGTTATAAATAGTGTAACTAAGACGACTTTCTGTTATTTATAGATTTAGATGTCCACAATCTACACGTGACTGACCTACCTATACGTGTTATCGGAAGTATAATACACATCTTTATCATAATTTAATTATACATGAACATAGATTATAATGAATATTTAAAGTTACAGTCAGGGCGTGGCTGTTGTGGGTGTAATAACAACAAAAACATTGTAAAACTAACAACTGTAAACCTTATTTATTACAGTAGAAACAAAGGAGAATGGGTAATTCTATATAAAGCGTGGACTGTATTTTAATATTTGTATTCGTAACTTACAAATGAGTAATAAAGTACTTAAAATGAACCACAAATGTCATCAATAGAAACACTATATCAAATCAAGCTTTGTTTGCAATTTTATGTAAATACCTAACAAAAATAATAGCTACATAGGTAAATGTACTTATTATTCAGAGAAAATCCGGTCGGTGTTTTCTATTCAAGCCACAAAACTAACAAAGATGTTATTTATGATTTTCCTTTCGGATAAAAATAAGATTCTCGGTTGGCCGTGAAAACATCCGCTCAGAAGAGGAAACGCGACCAAGCGGCATAATTGAACAGAAATTGAAACAAGTCCACTTCTATCGGATTTATAATAAATGATATGGGAATGACATGGACAAAGAGCAAATGGGTGTATAATAAATATAAATATTTGTTGTGTTTGGGTGTTACTATGTGTTCGTTGTATTTATAGTATAGTATTCTATCAGCAATGTAGTTCCCATAGTACAAGGTTGGCTTAGCTTGAGACTATAGGGCCTCATATTTTATCTAGATAACCGAATGTTTTAATTTTTTTTCAACTGATGGGTACACTTGTTTTGAGTAAACTTGTTTAGTTACGTTTTACCTTAATTAATTTAATGTACACAGCAAATACATCGAGAGGCTTAACTCTAAAAAGAGTTACGTCACATCAAAAAAAAAATCTATTTAAATCATCAAAACCCATTGGGTCCAAGTTACAACACACTGGTTAATTTAAACTTTTTAATTACGTTTATATGAGACTTCAATTTCGACATAGCTATTTCTGTCCGAGTGGTTTCGACATAAAGCTACCTCGCTACAAAGGGATTGGGATTGCTCATGGCTTCTTGTGTAATTCCAGTAAGTTTTCGTTGCGTATTGACGAATGACATGTTACCTTTACTTTATATTCAAAGGATTATAAACAGTTCACTGAAAACCGTTAAAATATTGCACAGTATTACATAATTATATCTATATGTAAAGTAAAAGTAAAGTAAAAATGTTCTAAAATCACAAGGATCATTTAGAATCGTCTTACATACCAGGTGATTCTAGGTGCCAGTTCCACGCGACCAGAGCCTAGAAGAACGGGCAAGAAACTTACGGTCTGGTTCCTACCGTTTTTTTATATGATCCTTCTTACAAACAATTACAATTAAACTAAATTAAGTACTGAAGTTCCAGTACGGTGTCAATTTAACTTAGTAATAATACACATAATATACAGTCATGTCAGGGAACCCTAAGGAAGGAAGTATTATTACTATACCATATGAAACATCTAATTCCATAACATAAGTAAAACATCTCTTTTATCTTAAAAATTGTTTCAAAACAATGAGAAGAATACGTTAATGTTTGTCAGTTTAATAAATAGAAAAGCCAGTCCCAAGCGGAACCTTTGGCTCCGAGTTTTGAGGTCAAAATGAATATTCACAGATTTGAATATTCAAATCCTTTGATAATTTCGCTTTACGCAATCTATCATCTATTATGTCGATAGGACAGAGTGGGTGCAGTTCTAAGGAGTTCTGAAAATATAATCTATTGGCTTCGCGTACCAACACCTGCTTGTAGGATTAAATATATTTGTAAATTAGTTTTCTTTTCAAGCTAAATATTTACCATGATTTCATTATTTCTCGATATTATTGTATAGAAACTCTGTTCAAATCGTGATTGTTTCAAATATTAAAGATAACTGTTCTTAGTAAACTAATAAATGGAATAATGAGCACACCAGTCGTTGTAAATTGATTTGGCCACGCCCACATTTCACAGTTCAGTTGTTTTTTTTAGTTATTTCATTCGTCAAGATACAGTGCACATCTTGGGGCCTATTTTATGATTTATCTTGTGAACGGAGCCTGTACTGAGAAATAATTCAGTTGGGTTACCCTAAGAAAGGGTTTGGATGACTAGTGGAGTGTTATGGTAGGCTATATGTCGGCTACGTCTAATAGTCTAAGATCCGGCTGCAGGATTACTGCGCTCATCTGTTTTTTGCTGAAAACCAAATTTTTATGTATATTTATAATTAGGAGAATATATATTTATCAGGTTGCCTAGCAAAATTTGGCCGCCAGTATGTTTAATTAAATTATTTTTAATTATTTTTTGGGAAAAATATCGTTCACTTGTTTTTTAAATCAAATAACGTCTACATCATGGCAATTAATATGAAGACTCAAAAAAATCAGCAACCCTTATTTGCGGGTAGATTTAATTAAGCAAACAATATGATAAAAAATGGAAAAAAACATAGCTTTAATTTGATATGCAATTAATAAATAAACGTTATGCACGTATAAATATATCGAAATCATACCTACCTGTTTACACCTGGCTGCGAAGAGGTGCGGCCAAGTACGCAACGGCAACCGTGATTTTTTTGAATCTTCATATAAATTGCCATGATGTAGACGTTATGTTATTTAAAAAACAAGTGAACGATATTTTTTCCCAACAAACAAAAAAAAATAATTTAATTAAACATACTGGCGGCCAAATTTTGCTAGGCAACCTGATAAATATATATTCTCCTAATTATAAATATACATAAAAAATCGGTTTCGGCATATAACCCTTCTTAAAAATAACACGGAGAGATACCTCAAACTTGCCTTTTATTCTTGGTTCTGTCTGGGTCTTATGTATTCTACGTATTAACAACTATTCTGTGTATACGTGTTAGTACACGTATACACAGAATAGTTGTATTTACAACTAATCTGTGTATGCGTGTTACTATGTATTATATGTATCTTTTTACAATAAAAATAAAACGAGGTATTTTATTAGAAATATTACAAGCTTTACTTAGTTGAGACTAGGTAGCGTTGTCTGATATGTCAATATTTTATTATTATTCTTTTTTTAAACAGATTTTTCCGATTTTCCTGAAGTTATCCCGGAATTTAATTGACAATAAAGTTTCTAGTTTTAATGTTCCCGAGAGAACGCTGTCTCTAGATAGCCGGGAAAAGTTTAAACGGTCGTTAAAATTTGATGCACTTGCACCTATCAAACGACAGAAAGAATTTATTGCATTTTTGGATTCATTTGAAGATTGGTGATAAAACTTGAACATTTACTTAAGTTTCAGTATTTCTCAAGCTTATTGATTTCATGAATTTTTACGCATTGTAAATGGGGCTCTGCTTGTATCTCCATACAAAAACTTTATTTTTACAAGTTATAGGCAAGAGTTTGACCGCGATCTCACCTGATATTAAGTGACGATGCGGTTTACGATATAGCACACTTGCCGAGAAGATACCCATTCACTCGTCTCTTAAAAATATACAAATTAAAATCGGTGGCGCTCGGCGATTGCGTCTCTACGATCCGTGAGCACAAACTCGTACTTAGGGTACTGTTCTAGCAACTGTGCTTAAAATGTCACTTACAAAAGGTATTTAAAACCCGTCGCTAGCATACTAATTAGTCTCCGTCTACATAGTTCGAATGTTCCTACACAATATGTTATTTAATAATAATTTTACTCTGTATTTTCACTGAAATTAGCCTGGAAACCTCGCAAACAAGAAGATATCATTTAGTCGTCGCAAATTGCCGACTTGTGTTTGTCATCTCTGCGGATGCTGGGTGAAATGAAAACTATATTGTAAACTAGTATACTCTTCTAAAACTAGTTTTAATCTAGAATCTAGCTAGATTCACAAACAATCTTACGACTATTAGGTACCTACAGTATTTACAATTATTTATGTACATCGTAGGTATATATAAAAATGGTTGTCTGTAAAGTCGGTTTACTGACGATAGTTGAACGTGACAACGTCACTTCATAGAACGCCTCAGAACGCCTCAGAACGCCTCAGAACGCCTCAGAACGCCTCAGAACGCCTCATGAGTCATGTTTTTTGGTGCGTGCAGCCGGCTCTATCGAATTATAAGACGTTGTCACGTCAAAAAACATAAAAACAATTAAGCCACCCACAAACCGTAGTACCAAACGAAGCAAGAACTTGATTGCCTAGGAGGTATAAATTATTAATTTATTAAAAAACATTTAATACCGGTTTATATAAGCTATGGTATGATGTTATTGAAAATAAGTAGTTTTATTTTCACAAGTTTTCAGACTTTAATCCCATACCTAATCCAACAATATTTCCCGATCCAACCAATAGACAGACAATTTATATTTTAAAAAGTTGTTCTCATAGAAAGTACAGACAGCACATAACTTTATTATAAAATAAAAAAAAAATAACTTAGTTCAATTTTAACTTCTCACATGTGGTGGTGAAAAATAGACGTACGGCCGGTTTCTCGAACGATGATCAACGAAAAAAACAAATAATTACTATGTGTCTAACTCGGATCAATCGTGACTTGGGTTTCCAGAAACCGGCCGTAAGTACTTTCTAAGCAGATATCCATCGTACCAAAAGAACATCGTATAACAACTTTTCTCGCTGACAGTACTAACTTATTCCCTCTGGCAGCGTCGGCAACGTAAGTATTGGTTATGTTATGTGAAAACTTCACCTTCATACAACTTGTGCATCGACACTTTCAGCCAACGGGGACTGGATTTAGAAATAAATATCGATACAAAGGTCAAGACCGCTGGACTTTACCATCGGATTATTTTACAGGGTATGCACATAGGTCGCATGAAGTTTAGGGCTCAAAACTTACTAAGAACGTGTCTTGAAGTATAATTATGAGTTAGATCGATAGTTAAACTCTTTAATAAACACAAAGAACATCACAAAAGCGCACATCGCTTAGAAAAGTTATCTTCCAGCAAACCTTTGAAGCTAGGGAGAGGTATATATTTATGGATAGCTTAACCCTGAGAATAATTCTCTTCCAGCAAACCTTTGAGGCTAGGAAGAGGTGACTATAGATATATACATCTATTAAAAGTCTAATAAAATCTGTACGCACCATTGCACTCTTTCCTTTTTATGATTTTGAACTTGAATTCAACTGTAAAAGCATAACCAGTAGGTACCGAGAAAGCAGAAATCCTGCACATTACTGTTGCAATAAAAATGTAGGATGCAGCCGTCTAGACGCGACGTGCTGCAGTAAACGCTAGGGCAGGCATATGCCTTAACTAGCTATGTGTCCAGCGTTCTAAGTGACTGTTATAGACCACAACGTCGACCAAAGCTTGCTTTCAGGGGGGCTATCCAGCAAGGGAAAACTTGCTTGACCGAATATCCTTTCAGTTGCAGTTCAGTTTTCGATGATTTTACTATAGTAACTCATCAATATTCCGTGGCATTTTTGTGGACTGACGTGACTGAGCTTTATAAAATTATGACTGAACTGTTAAAAATGACGTCAATTCCGCGGTTTAGCACGTGGCCTACTTGATTTGAGCGTGGCCTACCTGATTTTTCGTTAATTATATCAAACGGTATGAAAATCGATCATTCAAAATATCAATAAGAGACGAAGAAGAAAACTGAACTGCAATTTGATCAAATAACAGTTCAAAAACATTTCAGTTGTCAGGATACTCCCCCTGTAATGTTAAATAAAAATGTATTACAGTGGTAACGTGCACGTTCCAGTTTCAAGAGTTATTTAGAAGAAATGAGTAGCGTATTCTCTGCTTTCCAAGCACTTCATTTCTTAGTGAACTTTTAAGTGAAGTTAAAAAATATAGATATTATTTAGTATTACTGCATTTTGTTATAAGTACTTACCTGGTTATACCATTACGTCACCTTTTCTACATAGGTATTGTCTAATTGTACCACCCTTATGTACCTTATTTTTTTTGTTTTTTTTTTTTTTTGTAATATGGTGTATAATAAATATTTTTTCATTTTTTTCTTTTACATTTCATTTTCAAAAAAAATTAATAACAGCTAAAATGCATTGAAAATAAAAATGAAATGAAAATGAAAATATTTATTTGTGTAACATATAGGTAATTACATATTAACAAGGCATTACAGCAACCACTTTTAAGATTATCGTTTGCCCTTCGAAATGTCGTTTGTAATGAAAAAAGCTTTTAAGATAATATCGAATAGCTACATTTATCCAGAATCTCTAGACTAGCGATTGATAGGATTACTATAAATCAATCACTAAAGGCCGGTTTCTGGAAACCCAAATCACGATTGATCCGAGTTTGACACATAGTAATTATTTGTTTTTTTCGTTGATCATCGTTCGAGAAACCGGCCGTAAGTGTTATCGAAAAAAATTGGGAGAATGATATCAGTATTGCTCTTAAGCGAACTTGATATATTTTACCGTAGTGATATATAGCGCAAAACTTTTGCACACTGGTACGACATTAATACGATACCGACACGACCTTTAATAACAGTTGCTCCAACAATAAAAAAAAGTTTTATTTTTATAAATTAGATAAATACAAGTCGGGGTGGGAACTCTTATTTTAAGTTTTCCAACCTGTGAATGAATGAATGAAACATAGACGAAATGAATTTGTACATGGCAATAAAAAAAATATGTAGGTACAATCAATCGGTGCCTGAAAATAAAATTATGGATACACTATAATCTAATATCGATTACATAGGGTGAAAATGTATATAAATGATCTTAAATCCTTTGATATTGCCAAAATTCATGTTTGTAGTTCTTATAGAACTTAAATGTGAACACGGTTGTAGCAGTAACGGAAATTCTCTGTAAATTTCAAAGCGAAATCGAAAGGATTTGCTCGAACTAAGCTATTTGTAAATAGCGTTATAGTTTGCTCCCTGATAGAGCCTCGGGGTGTACTTACCACATCTATTACTTTTTTCTAGTCGCTTATTTTCTTCAAATACAGGGCTTAGGGTGTATTTTATTTGCCTGTGATAAAATTTACCGCGTAACCTTGTAAACAAGGTACTTAAAAAAAACAATTTTGTTGTAATACATATCTCAGTCACGTAACATCTATATAAGTATGTATATAAAAATGAAACCCATTTTCCGTTGTCACGACATAGCATGTAAACGGCTTGACCGATTTGGTTTATTTTTTTGTAGTTTTCTAATACTCTGTACAAGTTCTTACGGAAAAAAATATTAAGAAAATCTCTCAGTAAAAAAAAAATCTCTCTAAGGCGGTACGAAGTTCGCCGGGATAGGTAGTTTCTTATAATAAGCAATATTTTGATGACCTTATTTTGAACCCTGATAACTTAGGAAGTGTGTATTTGCAAAATTTTGTAATACACAAATTTCTATGAAGATCGCATAAACTATCTTCCTACAAGATTACATCGGTTTATCCAAGTTAATATCACAACGCTCCGCTCACTCGATCAAAAGTTAAAAATTGCACGTCATCAATATGGCTCGCTTACCTCCGCTGAAAGCAATACTCGGTTATAAAATTGATCTTAGTAAACAAACTTTACGATGTTAAACTAGATATGCTGGAAGTTTGGAGTGCTCGTTAAGCTTCGTATTCATAGCGGATGTATGTAAGCTCTTCGGTACCTCTACCATGAGTTGTCACAGTAAAATCGCTTGACTTTACTACAGTAGTTACGTAAATATTAGTATTACGAATTTTAGTACCCAACTCTATCCGCTAGATGCGCTGTACAAATCTTCATACATTTTTGAAGTGAAAACTTCTTTAGCGGCGCTGGGTGGGTAAAAACTTTCAAACTCGCGTCAGGGTCACGTGACGTTGATAAAAAGCGTAAGATCGAGGGAAAGGGAGAGGATTTAGTATCTCCCACTCTTTCTACCGTGCCTGAGTGTGCTCTGTTTAGGCGGCACACAGACACATTCGCGCTTGCGCGAATGTGTCTGTGTCATTGTGATTGTCATTGTCATTATGACGTCTGTGGTTATATTTTTGAAGTGAACACTTAAAAGTGAAAACACAACGTTAATATTGAAGTTTTCACTTCTGCCGGCACTCCCGGAGTGCTACCTTTTTTTTTTAACTACAGACGCTAGCGAGTATAGTAAATATAGTATAGTAAAAACTCATGGTAGAGCTACGGAATCCAATATGTGAAGTTGGTGTAGTTGGATTTTGATTATGAAACGAAATGTTTGCAACCCCCTTTGAAACTATTCGGAAACGTTATCAAGCTTGAGCTCGAGCTAATACTCAAAGTAATATAAATAGACTTGAAATATTGAATAAATGAATTGGGTCAAGTTTGAGTTGAGTCGATAATATTTTTATCTTTTCGGTCGATTTAGAAATGCTTACAAAATTTAAAACAATTGATCACGTTCATCGAGAACGAGGTTTATCGAAAATATCTGCTTTACATCGACTAGAAAACATTTTTCATGGACATTTTAAAAAGAATATCTAATGATGTTACTGATATTTTAACTTTAGTGTTTATTTACTTTATTTAGTTTTAGTTTTTCTTAGTTACGTTTTAATTTAAAACCATCATTTATAATTTGTGTGAATGATGACATGAGAAAGAAAGGAGTAAGAACCGAGATGACGTCTGATAGAGGAGAGTGGAAGAAGAAGACGTGTTGTACTGATCCCACATAGTTTGGGACAAGGGTGAAAAGATAATGATGGTCTGTAATTTCATGTTATACTAGCTGACCCGTGCCCACTTCGTTGGGCATAATTCGACCGTTTTTTCTCCGATTCACTTTGCAAAACGGAATACCATGTAAAAGCCTTTTTATTTTTCGGTTTTTTATATAACCTATGACACTCAGCAATATTGAGGCTTTCTATTGGTGAAATAATTTTTAAAATCGGTTCAGTAGATCCCGAGATTACCCCTTACAATTTAACAAATATACAAATACACAAACTTTACTTCTTTAAAATATTAGTATAGATTAATATCCGTTGTCTTTCACAAGCTAAGTATAGCTTTTTACAAAATTTAATACGAGTAAGGACATGAGGTTACTGCCAAGTTGTCATCACATTACAAGCTTGCCACCTGCTTGTGATTTATTTCGTAGAGACCGTCGGAATATTTCGTTACTAACGTTCAGGGGCCCTATCCAGAAGGGGCAAACTTGCGTGACGGAATATCCTTTCAGTTGCAGGTCAGTTTTGTAGGCATTTTTTGTGGATTGACGTGGCTGAGCTGTTCAAAATATGACTGAAATGTTTTAAATAATGACTGAAATGTTTTAGATATGACTGAACTGTTAAAAATGACGTCAACGAGCTGGCGCATGCATCTCGCTCGCACTTGCAACGGGGCTTCGCGGGCGCATATTTCTGTACCGCTCTAACATGTCTTCATACTTGTTCGTTTTAGGGGTGTCCATTTTGAAAAATCATCGTTGTTTTTTTAGATTCGATAAATCAGAACTAACATCGATGTCGTCCAATTGAGTTTAAGAGCTCACACAGAGATGAGATTTTATTGTAATGAGTTGGTATATAAATATAATATAATTATACAATACACAATCTACTTCAATTTTATTTCGTCCACAAAACCAAAATATGTTATTCACAATTCGTTGTTTGTAAACATTGAAGCCCGCCATTTTTTTAGTACACATATTTACATATTTACAGACAATATTTTTATTATATTGTCAGTCCAATAATAAACTTTTCATTTTTAAATAATCAAATAGGAAAAAAATTAGTAAAATTATAATGTTCAAACTGGAATTTTTATGAAATTATTTGGATATAATTATTGACTCGATGTTTTTCTACTAAAAACTGAAAAAACATCGATATTTCGAGTATATCAAAAGCATTTCAAAACATCGGATCGATTCGATGTAGGTATCGCATTGTAAATATCGATGTTTTCGATGCATCGAAGTTTATCGAATATTCCGTCCCTATAGTTTGTTTACATTTATTATTTATAACCTAAAGATTTTGCATTTTCATTGTAACTTTCGTGATTGTTGTATCATAATATTGTTATGTGCCATCATAATATTGCTGGCTGCCTTGGACTCGATTGAGCGAAGAGCCTTCAGGATAATAGGTAATACGCTGCCTGCGTCTGTTTTTCCCAATCATTACAACCTAGATCAATTCAAGGCCAATATAAATAGGTGTCTTCTAGACCATCCTGCTCCATCGTCGGCTTCATCGGCGCTTTCCATCAGGCGAGATTGAAGCCAAAGGATTATAAAAAAAAAAATATGTGAGTATGTGAAAGTTTTAATACATACATAATTGAGAAAATGGTGAAATCTTTGTAAGTATTTCACAGAGAATAAAAACCTCAGCTTTGGCAAACCTACACCGGATTTGCGCATTTCGCAAACAAGTATGTTATTGAAAAGTGAATAAATCAGTGTACTACCTAATTATGGAAGATTTTAATGTCAAATCTAATCATAAACATGAAACGTATGTCGGGATTGTCCTGTTTTTCAATACTAGGAGACTGACATACTTAATACAATACATTACTTATATAGATAGGTATTTTTTATTTTACCTACATATAAAATAACCAGAGCACCCGGAATAAATATTTGCAGATCGTACAAACATTTATTTCAAGGCGGTCATCGAACCCACAACCTCCGCGTCGGAGGTGGACATCTGTTGCAGAGTTTCTAACATGTTTGGTCACCACTTATTCATGTTTCAGATGCACACAAGATGCTGGTGCCCAGTATGGGTTAGCAGATCAGAAATCAGAACACAACAATTTAAGACTAAGACATGAATCATTCTATTTAATCGTCCAGGTAGTTGATTACTTCACTTGATAGGTTCATAAATATACCTATAACAAACTAAATCAATCATTGCAATAGGCATCACAGCTCATTTGGTACTAGTTCTGTCTTCTCTGTGGGTTCCATCCCCACCAAGAATAAATATTTTTTAAAAGTTCAATAAGTCTTTATTGGTAAAACATTTTTTTATTACTATTAGTAAATATTAATGTATGTTCTGCTTTTGGGTGTCAACATGTTACATATCTATGAATTTATTCATAAAACAGTATATGAGTATTCTAGTTGCCATACAAGCTTTGTGAAATGTTCATAAACATTTTTTTAACTTGTTTAAGTGTAATGAAATAAAAGAAAATGATTTATGTTCAGATTTCAAGACTGTAAAATATTTTAGTATTGAACTCTATGCGTATTAACTCTATTTACAATACACTTCATTTTATTTCAGGTATATCTGGGATGTGACACGAGCAAATTTCGGTTGCCAGGAAGAGATCTCTCTCAGCGATAAGGCCACCCATTCTGATGCCTATTACTACTTGTTTAAGCTCTTTGTTTTTATTTATGTGTGATGAACAATAAAGAGTTATCTATCTATTTAGAAATGTTTTAATAAAATAATACTGAAACATGGTTTTATTGAATTACTATATTATTTCACAAATGAAAACAAAGATTAGTTTAATAGTCATAAACAGATTAGGATAGTGAAGTAGTACCATCATGGTAATTTGCATATTCTGAAACAAAATAATATATACTTAATAATATATATATCTCAGCTCAGTATTGGCATTAGTTCTGGCATCTATGCTACGATGGTGGGTTCAATCCCCACCACAAACAAACATTTATGTGATTACTTGTCATTGGTAAAATATTTATTTATTACTATTTGTGAACATAAATATGTGTTCTGCATTTGGGTGTTAATATGTATTAATTTTTAGAATACTTACTTATAATAGTATTCAAGCAATCATTTCCCATACAAGTTTTGTTTAGTTTGGTTCAAGTGCAT
Organism: Ecliptopera silaceata; assembly: GCA_932527185.1. Lineage (NCBI taxonomy): Eukaryota > Metazoa > Arthropoda > Insecta > Lepidoptera > Geometridae > Ecliptopera > Ecliptopera silaceata. Next base: position 4,385,991 of record OW052210.1, read on the forward strand.
GCCTTGGGAAATAAATAAATATTTTTGGACAATTCACACTTCACACTCTAGTCCCAAACTAAGCAAAGCTCTTTATGTATGGGAACTAGATTGCTGATAGAATACTTACATACTTACATTTTTTTTGTAAACACATTCATAGAAACACCCAGATTCAGAAAAAATATTTATATTCATCACACAAACATTAAAATTTGCTCTGGGTGTGAATCGAACCCACAACCCACAGCATGGAAGGCAGAGCTTACTACCAAATACTTACTGTCAAATGTTCATGAATACTTGTTCAAGTCTAATGAAATAAAGGAAAAAAAAATTAGATTATGTACAGATTTTAATATCATATTATAAACTATGTAATCATTCTTTACCACATATATAAGATATAATAATAATAAAGAATCAAAATGGTTTTATTCCTTGAATTCTAGTCATTTTACAAATTACAACTTGCAGATTAATTTTATATAGTCTTATACTGTCTACTACACAAGTAGAAACTTCATAGTAATCTGCATAGTATTCTGAAACAAAATAATAGGTAAGAAAGTTTTGTAGGTATGTACTATGTGAATGTGAATGATGACGTGTAAGAAAGGTGTGAACATTGAGATGACGTCTGATAGAAGTGAGTGGAAGAAGAGGACATGTTGTACCGACCCACATAATGTGGGACAAGGGTAGGAAGATGATGATGTACTATATTCTTATCTTATGTTATTGTACCTACATTTTAGATGTAACTTTATGCTACTAATCTCAATGATGGTTTATCTTAGCAAAAATTTATTTCAGGATAGGTACTGAAATTATGTTGTCTCTATATAAATTTGCCATAAATATTTTAAATATGATGAGACTAATAGGATTTATAACTACGATTACATACAACTAGTTAGGCATTTATGTTCCTTGTTGTCTTAGACTATTTAAAAACAAGTGTTAAGTAAGAACTAAAAGGATGAAGCGATGATATTACTTTGAAGTTATCTTGCCCATACCTACTTAAGTTTTTTTCAGAAAATGTGTAGATGGTAGTCCTGAAAACCTATAAAAATTCACAGGTCAGCATTGAAATCGCAGCTAATTGCGTTTTAATTTTAAAACTACTTTGAAATTGTCACAAAACATTATAATTTTCGTGTTTGTATGAATCCATGAATTCTGCAAAATGAAACCAAAACAAACTTCGGCATGTCACAATTCTGTCAAAGTTAATTTACAGTCAAAATATCAATAAAAGACGAAGAAGAAAACTGAAATGTTATTTGATCAAATAAAAGCTCAAAAACATTTCAGCGGTCTGGATAGGCCCCCAGAAAGGTTTAAAGATAATGTTTCAGCATTTAAAATTTGAAAAATTGTGTTCGGCTTGTTGATAGATGTCACAGCTCAGTTGGTAGTAACTCTGCCTTTCTGTGGGTTCGATTTCCACCCAAAGCAAATATCTGTTGATGAACATAAATATGTGCTGTGTTGCTATGGTGTGGGACTATGGTGCTATACAGCTCAGTTCGTATTAGCTCTGCCTTTCTATGCTGATGTTCGTTGGTTCAGATTCCACCAAACATTTGTGTATGGGTGTTACAATGTACGTTTTTACAAAATAGGGTATATAGATTCTGTCACGCATCTAGTGCTTATATAACCATTTTATTTCAGTTTGTAACTAGAAAGGGTTGTGTAAAATATTATAGATAGTTAAATAACACTTTATTGCACAACGAAAAATACCAAAAAATCTTATAACTTACTTAATTTAATACAATGGGCGGCCTTATCGCTGATAGCGATTTCTTCCAGGCAACCGTAGCATGGAAAGTGTTGAGCGAAGTAGTAAAAGAGGTGGGGGGGGGGGGTATGTATTTATTTAATATTATCCCTAACCGGAGTTCACACAGGGTCGTATGAAATGATTACTATCTGAATAATTCATCATTTCCCTCACACCTCGGGACAGTTTCCCAACTTGAATGATTAACTCCCTGGCGCTATGAAACAACTTTGGTTCTACCGTCGTAAGAAACTTATGGGGATTAAATAACTTACTAGACGACTTTCATACGACTTTTATTGCGCGATTCTACACGCCTACCTGGTACATGAAACAAGTTTTAAGCCATTGCATAGCTTCTATCGCGGGCCTTGAGCAGGGACACCGAATCCAGAAATTCCGTAACGAAATAACCTAACACTGCGCATGCGTAATCTAGCAAAAAATGCTATGTATGTAGCGGCAGTACACGTCTTTTTTTATATTAATTTACTTTGTACCATAAATACACTTTATAATGCTTATGCACAACTATAGCTTTGGTAAGCACATCCTGCAAGAGGGCTTGAAATATGCATTTTTAACATAAGGTCAGTGTGGGCAAGTCCGGCATAGTTTTCTTAAATTGAATTTCAATTTAACTTTAAAAATCGAAATAAAATTTATTAGTTACTTTAAGTAGTCGGAAAATATTGGTATTACATTTATCTTTCTATATCTATCTAAAAGTAGGGTTAATTGTGATTGTCTTCAGATTTATAGCATTTTTTTGTAAAGTAGGCATTTAGACGGACTTCCCAACCAGTTTGAGGCAAGTCCGTCTAGTAGAAATAAAATCGTAACTAGTGAGCCAATATGTATGAAAACCTTATCGATAAATGATGAAAAGCTGCCGTTGAAATAAGTGTTTTAAACGTGTGACTATAAGGTATACTTTTAAAGAAAAATAAAATTATTAAAATCAAGGGCAAGTCCGGCATATCTTTGCTGATGATGTACTTTCAGTGGTTGTAAACATTTTCACAAAGTACCCACTTTCGATTTTTTTTGTCATTAACATACAAATCAATACACAAGAATCTTTATTTGTAAACAAGTAATCGTTAATAATGTAATGTATGAATTTAGAAATGGTGTGGCAAACTATTGCCGGATCTGTAGCTACATTTATAACACTTTCTGCCAGTACGAAATAAGTGAGTATGGGATAATTTTCTAAACCAGATCTTTGTTAAAACGATAAATGTTCACAAAGTCCGACATGATGTGCCATGCTACATGAGTCAGGTATAAAAAATCAGAAACTAACAAAAAGGTTGGATAGTTCCATGCTTTCAAAATATTTATTCACAATTTATAAACTTTTAAAGAATACTTATAGGTGATGCTAGTCCTCTTGCAAACATACCAGTGCATCTTTCACTTAATTATTTATTATACATTAAGTAAATACAGAAAAATAAACTTAAATAGATTAGATTTACAGAAGCAAGCCTGAAAAGAGTTCACTTTCGTAGACAGGCGAATAATACTTACAAGTTGAATAAACAGTATAAAATAATTATAAAATTTGAACTACTAAAAAGGTTGACAATATCTGGAATTAAGGCAAGATCGGCATATGACGGACTTGCCTTATGTATAGTAGACGGACTTCCCAACTATAACATTCGAAGCTTGGATTTTTTCTATTTGTTATAATTACGAAACTAATGCGTTATTTTTGAATCGGACACCAGTTATACATTCCCGAATCTGTAAATGACTTACTTTATCACAGATATTCAGAAAACTCGTTAGATTTCACACCTTTTTTTTCATTTTTCGACGAGACGTCAAACTTCAACTTCAAGTTAAATTCGCGGAAAAAATTGGTTGTCAAATTTTTTCCAACATTAAGATGTTAGCGACATCTATTATTCATAGTTCGAAGTAACTCAATGATACTGTTTTACCAACCGATTTATATGGCTCTAGCTATTCAAAAACGGAAGTTATTGCCACTAGACGGACTTAGGGCCTAGACGAACTTACCCACACTGACCTTACATAAATATTTAGCACCACTTTATGTATCAATATTAGGTATTTACTGACGACCGATGTGGCGCGGTGGGCGATGGTCCGCCTGCGACGCGGATGGTTGCGGGTTCGATTCCCGCCTCGGGATAAATGTTTGTATGTTCTGCAAATATTTATTCCGGGTGTTCTGGGTATTATATGTATAATAAAAAATATCTATCTATGTATTATATTATATTAAGTATGTCAGTCTTCTAGTACCCATAACACAAGCTCTGCTTAGCTTGGGGCTAGATGATGTTGTGTGGATTGTCCAGCATTATTTATTTATTTATTTATTTTGCATATTACAGTTCTAAGTGAAATATTCATTTAGAACTGTATTATGCAAACTACTTAAGAAATAATTAATTATTATTTATTTATTTAAGTAAGGAAAGGGTATTTGCATCACAGAAAGTAGGACAGTGGTGTCAATAGCTGGAATACCACGAAAATTATAGGACGCTACTATTTCAGCTTTTTTCTGATACATCAAGACAAAAAATATTTCTATTCTATGGTACACCACAAAGATATTTAAGATTATAATAAGTTTACAAACATTTTAAATGAAGTACGCTCTTACAAAAAAAGAGTACGATGGAAGATACTGGTTACATATTTTTTAAATACAAAATCAAGTTTCGTACATTATTCGTACAGTTTATTTTCATGTACGCCGAAACCAGAACAAGTTTGAAAATGGCGCGATCAGCCCCCAGGCGATGCTAACGATAAGTTCAATCTACACGCTTTTCTCGGAACAAGCTTACGCTCTTAAGCTTTATTGGTTATACAATCAGATTTCGCAACAAGTAGCTTTATATCTCATTATAAAACTCGTACACAAAAACATTAAAAAAACTTTAATCCTATACAAATCCTTCTAATATAATTGCGTAAGTTTGTATGGATGGATGTGTCGGTGTATTCAGAATCAGAATCAAAACATGTATTTACGACACAAAAACTTAGAGATAATACATGTAAACTTAATAATAATTAAATATTAGTATCGTAAAAATCCCTGACTCAGCATAGGTTGGTTGTCTCAACCAACGCTGGTCACCGTCATTCCGTATTGTTACTCTTTTACGAAAAAACTACTCAACGGATTTTAATGAAACTTTATAATATAGTTGGGTATACATCAGAATAACACAGGCTATATTTTAAAAAGATATTGTGTAAATTGCCCAATATATAACGGTAAGACGTGATCGTAGGCAACAACTAGTAATTAATAAATTCCAAGAATGTATTTTTCTTTCGTAAACACGTAAACACATTTTTTAAGCCTATTTTACTAGAATCAAAATAAGTTGTTTGCTTAAAAAGCGTTTTATTATTTTGGCAAAAGGCCAAATGTAATCAGTGGCAACTTTCTGAGACATCGAAGTTACGAGCATCTAAACTAGCCCCGAGGCAGGTAACATATAAAACTATAAATTGCTATACTTCTTGTACGTATGTAAGCTGAAAAGCTTAGTTGAAATTAGATAGACAAACATTTATTCACAAACAAACATACGACTATACAGTATTTACAAAATGTACATTGGGATATAAAATACATAAGAAACAGTTGAGCTATCTACAGACCGCTGCAAACGATCTATAGATAGTACAACTCGGAAGCATATTAAAAGTATATTTAAGACATTTTTAATAGACAAATATTATTACAATGTTGAAGAATTCTTGTCCGATAAAATTTGAATTGTTATCTAAAACTGCATGTCTGTAAATATTTTTATTGTATATTTTTAATTTTATTTTATTTTAGTGTAGCCTGTTTTTGAATTTTATATTTAGACCAATTGTAACGCGCCATCTCAATTTGCACACCAGTGATGGTAAAACATGTTTGTGTCATAACCTAATATTTGTCATCTTAATTTACACATGTTAAGCAAATAAATAATAAAAAAAAGAAGCGTACTGGCTGCATTGCCGCGCTGAATAGCAAAAAAGTTAGATAGATTCATTAATGCTTAATTAATATTGGTTACTATTATAGCCAGTATGAAGTCCAATTTTTTTTAAAAATTTATTTATTGAAGCAACCAACAACTCCAATATCATAGCTAAATTAAAACTGAAATAGAACCGGCGTGAACAAAGTAAATCAGCGGAGTAATATCAAGTGGAAATTAGTTCCATTATTTTGTCTATAAAAAACACAAACTTCATCGAAAATTTTACGAGCAGAGGTCGAAGAGGCTCTTATAAGGATCGTCGGTAACTTATGAGTATATCACCGATCTTTATAATGTTAAAAGATAGTTATAGGAAGTGATTACTTTTTATTTGACGATCAATAGTAGCAAACCCTCTAAAAACTCCCGCCGAACATTATCAACGATAATGTTTTATTGGGGTTAACTTGACATTTTGCCAAAATAACACGATTTCCTGAAACAGTTCGAATTATTAAGTTCAACGACTTGTAAACAGCCTAATAAAAATATAACTTTCTATGGTATTATATATCAGAATGTCATAGAAAGTAAACTGATATGTTGTCTTGAGATATAGCATTTTTAGCGATCCCTGACCTTTTAAAGCAGTAGGTAATAAACTAAGTGCCATTTTTAATAAGCTGAGTGCAAAGACCGAGATTTTGTATTCAATTTCAAGGTTTTTTGGACATGACAAAGTATTTACGTGAGTGTATCTCTGAAAAGACATACAATAAATAACTATGAAAGAATTTTGCGAATTACAAGCCGTACAAAGCTATAAAATACAACTAATAATTTGTTTTTTCTATAACGTTTTTTTAGATATTTCTATGGCCGTTTTCTACAAGGATTTTTCAAGTTATAGGCTAATGTATGCCCGCGATCTCACCTGATGTTAAGTTATAATACGGTCGACGATGTAGCACGCTCAAGAAAACACCCATTAAGTGGTCTCTTTTATATAAAAAAAGTTAAAATCATATACATTTTCTACGATAAATGTTGATTAATAACGAAGTTGCGCTAACTAATGGTCGCAGTATTGACAAGCGAGATAAACCAGATTACATGAAACTCGTAAATAAAATAGCAACAACCGAAAAAACATGAAGCTTGTATAAATACAATAAAATACCGAGTCTGTTGTAATTATCAAAAAATTTGGAGTTTATAAAAGAAAAAGCTTCACAATTTTTCCTGCTGGGGCGAATACTTTAATTTCATAGCTTTGTGTGATATACAAAGAAACTAAGTGTGTTTCTGTGGGATTTAAGTAAGATTAGTTTTGTCTCTGTATTCCAGAATTTCCTAGTTTATAAATGAAGATTTTTGTGGTTTTACTAACATTCTGCCATACAAAAACAATTAATTTTCAATGATAAATCAAACCACATAACAGCTCTTTCTCCTTATTTCTATTATAATTTACAATGGTTTTAGCGGTTAGTGCCACTAGCTTTTTGGAATTTTCACTTTTCTTAAATCGTGAGTTAAATCTGGTCGTACAAAGGAAATTTTTGGACTCGAAAAATGTATGGCCGGCGTCACAGCTCAGTTGGTAGTAGCTCTGCTTTCCATGCTGTGGGTTCGATTCCCACCCAGAGTGATGAACATAAATATCTGTTGTTGCTGGGTGTTACTATGTGTTCTATGTATGTATTTACAAAAAATATATATGTATTCTATAAGCAATCTAGTTCACATAGTACAAGCTATGTTTAGTTTGGGACTAGAGTGTGATGTGTGAATTGTCCGTGAATATTTATTTATTTATGTGCATATAGCAAACATCAAGACGACACCAGTCGGTGATTTAACCTGTCACATTCACATGGGATACAAACTTCTGCAAAATGTAGGCACGTACCGTGCTTCTGACAAGAGACATCCAATCTTATCTCGAGTAGGTCTCTTCAGTAGGTACTAGATACTGGGAGATTGGAGAAGATATATAAATGCTTTGGAATAAAGTCGTACCATTATATGTAATGATTGTAGAGTTAATTGTAGAGCGGTATATCCTAATACAGGTATTTCATACTTAAAGGGAGGTATCCAACTACTGTTCTAGTTAGTAAATTACGTGAAATAAAACATTTTGTATTTGTTTTTGTTAATTTGAGTGTTTTTTAATTAGTTTTTATATATACAATTATTTTATGAATGTGGTCTGCCTACGTAAATTTTTACTTATATAAAACCGACAAAATTATATTATATTTTAGAAGTACAGAAACCCTACTGGGATGAAGTTTATTATATTTAAAATTGTCGAGCCAGAGCCAGTGCGGGTTTTTGTAAACTGGCCGATACCGATCTACACGATAACTTTACTTTATTATCAGTAGCATTATATAATATGTATATATATATATAATAATGCATTAAGAAATAATAATAAATAAATAATGCTGGACAATCCATCTAGCCCCGAGCTAAGCAGAGCTTGTGTTATGGGTACTAGAAGACAGACCTACTTAATACAATACATTACATAGATAGATAGATATTTTTTATTATACATATAAAATACCCAGAACACTAATACTTGCAGATCGTACAAACATTTATCCCAAGACGGGAATCGAACCCGCAACCTCCGCGTCGCAGGCGGACCTTCGCCCTCTGCGCCACATCGGTCGTCCTAACAATATAATCGGTTATAACAAGATAAGTGGCTCTACCATGAGTTTTTACTATACTATATTTACTATACTCGCTAGCGTCTGTAGTTAAAAAATGTATGAAGATTTGTACAGCGCCTCTGGCGGATAGTGGGTACTAAAATTCTTCATACTAATATTGACGTAACTGTAGTAAAGTCAGGCGATTTTACTGTGACAACTCATGGTAGACGTAAAGGTCAGAGATAAAGTCTACTCTAATAATGTAGTCATGTCATTACATGTAAAAACGTTTAGCAAAGAAGATACTTTACTATGTAGGTAACTCTCAGAGAAGATTTTTTAGTCGTGACCTACATACAGAATTTACTATTCTCTTTTCGAGATTCGTTTATGTGTACATTTAAATATAGTAAAATAGTATATAGTAGATATCTTGTCGTGTCGGTGGTTGTGCAATAACCGCCAACGGGTCGAGAGACTTCTTAATTATGTTTACGCAAAAATAAAATTCTCCGAGTCTCTCTGAGGTTGCTACCGAAAAAACGTTAAATTCCCAAACTTTGCAGATATTTCACGCAATTACTCCAAGTTTTCGACTTTGACGAATCGCATCGTATATCTCAACAGAGGTCAATGTATTTTGTCACAAACGGGTATTTTTCTAACACTTTTTCTGTAACTTTAGAACGCTTTGTTTACCACTTTTTCAGATTATTATCATTATTTATACAGCCTGTTTAAATAATAATATTATACTATGCATATATGTATATGTAATATAGTATTTATGTGCTGTATATGAGATAATTCACACAACACTTGAAAAAGTCTTGGTAGTATTAATACTTGTTTTAGCCTTATCATATTTTGCTTTATTATCTTAGGACTAGTACTAATAGAGTAGAGAATACTAATTTAGTATTTGTAAGGTAAAATGTAGTTTGTAACGAGCAAACCCAAAAATAGTATGCACAAAATGTATATTATATTTACATATATTTTTGTTTTTAAGTTCCCAATTTGTTTTATTGTATCTGTTATGGTGTATTGTATGTAAATATTTTACAAACTGTAGCTCTACCATGAGTTTTTACTATACTATATTTACTACACTCGCTAGCGTCTGTAGTTAAAAAAATGTATGAAGATTTGTACAGCGCCTCTAGCGGATAGTTGGGTCCTAAAATTCGTAATACTAATATTGACGTAACTACTGTAGTAAAGTCAGGCGATTTTACTGTGACAACTCATGGTAGAGCTACAGGAGATTAAAACAAAAGGTTTTTATGACATTTGACCTATTTTCAACCCACCTCAACAATAAATACTGTCATTTACGTTTTTTTTTTTTTTTTTTTTTTTTTTTTATGCTAAAATGGGTGTGCTCTTGACCTCGAAACTCACACAAGTGCAAGGATGAGGTCTACGATGGAGCGAGCCCACCCAGAAGGTGCCTATTAACTCTCCTTTTGAAAACAACGGGGTCGTAGTTAAGCGGAAACCTTTTTATTAGACATTTTATTGTCACCATCCGTCATTCCATACATGAATATTTAACGCCTGATATCACCTGAAATTGAGCGAGGGTCAATGAGTATTTTAACCTATATTTACAATTTTTTTCATAATTTTTAAAAATATATTTAAAAGAAAAATGTTATTACAATTAGATACGATACTAATGCGGAAGAGTAGTATCTACAATAAAAGCTTCTCAAACATGCGAAACGTCTTTTTAACAGCAACAATTCAATGTAAGTGATAAAACTTAATTTAACTTTAAATTAATTTTTAATATTATTTTTTAAATAAAGTAAATCTGTTATTGGATGGAAGGCTCACCATAAATGTGTTACTTAAGTTAGATACTAAGATCTGTGGATTTTGTAAAAAAAAGTTTAATTAATATGTAAGTACGTTATACGCTGAGTCGAGACCCTTTTGCTGCTGTAGCACACAAACACCTACCAGCTTATAAGTACTTACCTATATTACCTGTCTCGTTTATTTAGTTATTGTTTAGTTTTGTTTTGTAAGTGTACTTAGTGTGTTACGGTTTCGCAAATAAAAACCTGTCTATGTATATTATAATTCAATATTTTGACATGTACCTATAAATAAATTATGTTTTTTTTTGTACGCTGTATTAAACGGTGAATGGCGTGAGACTTGTCGTTATTCTTTTAAATTGACATATTATGTAACTACCGCACTTCATACAAATAAATCATTTCATTTCATTTCATAAGTCTATTTATTTTTTGTCTTTGAAAATTAATTCTTCAAAGACTTCTATGTGATTAAAAAAAAGATATATTTAGTTTTATACTCATTTGTTGTGTAGCGGTTTTATAATAATGATGCATACTAGATGAAAAGATCACAGCTAATTAGAAATGGGAATAAATCATGGTAAGGGTTACCCTTACCATGATGGCACATCCCTACTATCCCATCGATCAGGCAAGCCTCGGCTCAGTCGCGTTTGGATCGTAGACCGCTACGCCAGCCTTGGAGCCTCTACGAAAGCATCGCGTAGCACCTCTACGAAACCGGCTTGTGATATTGTGATTGTCAACTTATACCAACGTAAGTTAAAAAAAAGTTTACTTAAAAAAAGATTTTATGTTTTAACGAGACTTTTTGGTAAGTACACGTGGAGTTTCAACGGAAGTGCCATAAACGAAAATAAGCTTCCGGGCCTAATTTTGCCGCCAGAAATAGGTCAATGATCTCACGGTTGTAGATTTGTTTTTGTAATTTTTGAACGATGTTTAGGTATTTGTATTGTGTTAGCGTATTTATTTATATGAATTTTCTTTTTCTTTATGACTTTTTGTAAATAATGAAATAGCTACATTGAATCTATGCCGATAAATATTTTTAATTGAGAATCCAATGGGATAAATTGATACCTTTTTAAACAATGTTTCAAAAAATAATAATCCACGTGTTGAACTTCACTATAACAAAATTATCTTGACATTATAACTATTCTGTCCTTGACTTTACTCGCTTCCCGTTCGTCTTTCATTATCTTTTTAGTAAAAAAGAAATTTGTATTTTAATCCAAATTACAATATATACATACATAAACATATTCTATCAGTAGTCTAGTTCCCGGAGTACAAGCTTTGCTTAGTTTGGGACTAGAGTGTGATGTGTGAAAGGGCCGTGAATATATTTAATACTTATGTTTATTTATTTACATATAAAGTTTTTTCTAAACTTCCTGCTAACGGCATAGTACTTACTACTCGAAACACTGCAGCTAATATCAAGCTAATATCAAGCAACTACAGAACTATGTAGGTATATGCTCAAAGAAGTAGGTACATGCTGAAAAAGCGATGAATGAATGACCACAATAAATTCCATGGACATTTTACATATCACAGTCTAGTCCCAAACTAAGCAAAGCTTTTACTATGGGAACTAGATTGCTGATAGAATACTTATACATATTTTTTTGTAAATGTACCTACATACAAAGAATACATAGTAGCACCCAGACACTAGCTTAAATTTGACAAGGGGAATTCCCAACATAAAGAAAAAGAAAAAGCAAGAACCGAGAAGAGCCAAAGACCAGGCTCAGTGACGCGTCTTGGGAGATCTACGTCCAGTAGTGGAGATAATAATACTAGTAAAAATAACTAGAACTTATGTTAAACCAGGTCTATCTAGGCAAACGCGTTACACCGTAGGCCGCATCATCATTTTACATCAGAAGCTCTACCATGAGTTTTTACTATACTATATTTACTACACTCGCTAGCGTCTGTAGTTAAAAAATGTATGAAGATTTGTACAGCGCCTCTAGCGGATAGTTGGGTACTAAAATTTATCATACTAATATTTACGTAACTACTGTAGTAAAGTCAGGCGATTTTACTGTGACATCTCATGGTACAGGTACAGATGTGATTGTGGCCAAGTGTTTGCCTATAATGCATAAAAAAAAAACTTGATAAGGTTCAGTGTCGGTTGTCTCCCACGGGAACCGCTGACCTTCTCATTATGATAATGACGTAGTTAGTGGTGTACTTCCCTCGGGACTTAATGGAGACTTTAGCTTAGACATTATGCCTACGCTATGGTGTTTGGTTATAAGTGTACACTAGACCTTATAAAATAACTGTACATCAATATAGTTTCTATATTCAGGTTACACAGGTTATTATTTATGTTCGCAAAAAAACTGAAACTAGTAAAAGATATAACAGTTCAGCCGCAATGAATAAGAAAACCCTAAAAAATTGAATTTCCCGATAGAGCGAGACGTGTCACCTTAATGGAGACTTTAGCTTAGCCGTTATGCCTACGCTATGGTGTTTGTGTTTGGTTATACATAGTGTACACTAGACTTTATAAAAGTACTTTATTGATAGGTGATACCTCTCGCTCTAGAGGGAAATTAAAAATTTTTAGTTTTTTTTTATTGCGGCTGAACTGTTATATCTTTAACTAGTTTAAGCTATTTTGCGAACATAAACAATAATTTTCTGTGTGACCCTGTATAAATTTTTGAGATTGGTTCTTTATATTTACTGGGAAGGTGCAGAAACTGTTTTGTAGGATTATACAGAAAATTATTGTTTATGTTCGCAAAATAGTTTAAACCGCAATAAAAAAGAAAACCCTAAAAAACATGAATTTCCCGCTAGAGCGAGAGGTATCACCTTAATGTAGACTTTAGCTTAGCCGTTAGCTATGGTGTTTGGTTATACATAGTGTACACTAGACTTTATAAAAGAACTGCATATTGATTAACGCTATAAATAGAGGTGAAGAGGAAAATTAATATTAGTTTTTCCGTGGAAAAGTAATGTTACTTTGCGGATTGTCTATTCTATACGTATTGCATTTTCTTACAGTGATTTTATGTTCTGTGTCTGGATGTCACTATGTATTCTATGTATGTATTTAAAAACGTATATCAGTATTCTATCAGCAATCTAGTTCCCATAGTAAAAGTTTTGCTTAGTTTGGAGCTGGTGTGATGTGTGAAAGGTCCATGAATATTTTTTTTATTTTTTTTAATAGCTATGTTTTACCGATGAAATAATAAGCAGGTAATGGCCCTGAAGAACCTAATATTTGCGTGTCAAGAGTCTATTATACATATACCCAAGGTCAGCATCAACTTTCTTACGAAATACAGCACGCAATCTGAATACATAAGGTATTTTATGTTGAAGTACTGAAATATGTTCGGATCGCGTGGAAATGAATGTTTCCGGACATTACTGTGTCCGGTTGAAGGACAAAGTTTTATATGAAAAATGGTTTGTGGGAATAAGAAAAGAAAAATGAGCGTATGATTTTATCTACGGTCCGGGACATCTCAAATCTTTTTGGGACTTTGATTAACAAGGGGTCACTTGCTCAAACCCATTACGAAACGCCGTAGAACGAGGCTGTAAGTTTTTTGGAATTTCTTTTAGGCCCGGGCCGAGAAGAACCGACACAAAAAAAAAGTTGAAGTAATTTTCATTTTTCATTTTCAGCCTGTGGTGTCCCACTGCAGGGCAAAGGCCTCCCTTCCTTTTCTCCAGTTCTCTCTGTCCTGGGCTATTGTGGACCAATCTTTTAAATGGGCATCGAGTTCGTCCCTCCATCTGCGCCGTGGTCTACCGCGAGGTCGTTTCCCATTTTTGGGTGTCCAATCTGTTGTGGATTTTGCCCATAACACATCGGGCATGCGGCAGACATGGCCTGCCCAATCCCATTTCAATTTACCAGCGTGTTGACCAACATCTGCGATTTGTGTTTGGGAGCGCAATATGCTATTCCGAATGCGGTCTGTGAGCTTCACTCCCAGAATACTGCGCTCCATAGCTCGCTGGCAGACCCCCAGTCTAGACTTTTGCATATTAGTCAAAGACCAGGTTTGTGCGCCGTAGGTGAGGATAGGGAGAATACATACGTCCATGAGCTTCCTTTTTAGTGACAATGGGAGTGTACCTTTCATCAGATGTTTCATGGCCCAGTATCCCTTCCAGGCGTTCTCAGTGCGTCTGGTGATTTCAAGGTCTTGTCGTCCGTGGAAGGATACTAATTGGCCTAGGTACAAGTAGTCATCGACGTAATCCATCTCCTCACCCCCGACCCGAAAAAAAAAGTTGAAGTAATATTTTACGTAATAAAATAAGAATCATTTTAAACAATCTTACACTATGATTTTAAGTATCAGAGTGCGAGCAGTAACTACACAATAAACGCAGCTACTTTCGACAGTAGGGCTGATGTTGACGCGCAATGTATCTCAAATACGTTACTATTTCGATACGTTTACGATTGTCACATTTATTCGTGCTCGGTAGCTCTACCATGAGTTTTTACTATACTATATTTACTATACTCGCTAGCGTCTGTAGTTAAAAAATGTATGAAAATTTGTACAAGCGCCTCTAGCGGATAGTTGGGTACTAAAATTAGTAATATGTACTAATATTGACGTAACTACTGTAGTAAAGTCAGGCGATTTTACTGTGACAACTCATGGTAGAGCCACTGTCTGACGATTAAAAGCCACTATGTGCTTATAAACTGTTTCAAATGATTCTAATGATTTTATAACGTAAAATAGTAATTCAACTTTTTTTTTAGTCAAAGACTTATTTTTTTATGTGGTATGCTGGTTCCGTTCGTAATTTATCTTCAGATAAAGCTGACTTAAAAGAGGTCCTTAAAATAGTGAATGTATGTAATATTATACCTGGAACTATACGAGTTGAATATAAATATACCTTATTATCTTATCGTATGTGAAATATGGATCACATTATCATACTGCTTACAATAAAAATATGTAAGAATCTAAAAAAAGCTATATGCATTAAGCTAAAGCTAGTTAGTAGGTACCTACTTAATCTTGTATCATTTTACATTACTTCTACAAACCTTGTTGTTTTTACTATTTTATATTGCTATTTTATTGACGTCTGATAGAGGAGAGTGGAAGAAGAGGACGTGTTGTACCGACCCCACATAATGTGAGACAAGGGTAGGAAGATGATGATGATATTGCTATTTTATATTTCGTAATTATGTTACTTTTTAAATGTTACTTAAACAAAAAAAAGTAAATAAATAAATAATGCTGGACAATCCACACAACATCATCTAGCCCCAAGCTAAGCAGAGCTTGTGTTATGGGTACTAGAAGACTGACATACCTACTTAATACAATAACATTACATAGATAGATATTTTTTATTATACATATACAATACCCAGAACACCCGGAATAAATATTTTCAGACCATACAAACATTTATCCCAAGGTGGGAATCGAACCCGCAACCTTCCGCGTCGCAAGCGGACCTTCGCCCGCCGCGCCACATCGGTCGTTGCTTTTAGTTTTAGCATTTAACTACACTAGGTCCATATTTCTCGGTATTTTTTACTTACTTTCTGAAGATTTAACTCTACAATTCAATAAACCTAATACGAAATGAAATTTCACAGAACAAAAAACAACATAGCGAACAAAAGTCTCATTCAATTCGTTTTCTTTGCATTTGCAAGGTTTAATTGGATTTTTACTGAGACGGTAGCGAAGCCCTGAAGCGATCAATTTATTTGCATATGATTAAAATACTTTTGCGACAGTTATCGAGGGTTTGCTCTTTGATCAAAACTATAGATCAAAACGATAGACTTGTGTGTTATTTATTTGTTACAACAATTACAAGTGGGACAGAAAGGATAATAATATCATTCTGTGAGTCGAATTCCATTTACATAAATACATTAAAATATATATAGTCCATTGAAATGTTACAATTTAAGGACCGAATATTGCATTTATTTGAGGACGCAATTGACAAGGGGGACAAAGGTGGCGACCCTTCAAACTTGAGGTTAAGCTTCTATTGACCCCCCACATATGTCCCAAAAATAAAATTGCGTCCTCTAAAAAATGCAAAGCTCTTAAATGAGCATTTCAATGGACTAATATGAAAATGTGAAGAAACTTATATTTTGGAACGTTCATCAGATGAGATTGCGGTCAAGCTTTTGCATATGAAGCATAAAAAAACTGCCTTCGCTTTCTAGTTTTGGTGTTTATGAAAAAAAAACAAGCTGACTTACACAGGTGTACTATCAGCTTGTCTTACAGAGCACGTCCACAGTGGACGGACTTGCAAGCCTGATAAAACGTAGGTACTGCTTTAAGCCAACCAAACCAAAGTAAGCCCGTCGCGTGA
Organism: Ecliptopera silaceata; assembly: GCA_932527185.1. Lineage (NCBI taxonomy): Eukaryota > Metazoa > Arthropoda > Insecta > Lepidoptera > Geometridae > Ecliptopera > Ecliptopera silaceata. Next base: position 4,402,636 of record OW052210.1, read on the forward strand.
AGCTGTGATCTTTCATATTTTAAGTTACATTGCGCTGCAAGACAGCAATTGACTGCTGTCTTTTCAATCACACCGCGTAGTGTTACTTATATTAGCAATGCGATTCTTCGTGTATCATTGGTAAGTAGCTTTTCTAGATATGAGTAAGTGACCTTGTAGGCGATAGTACCTTCGGTTTGGCAGACATCCAAGCCTTCGAGACCAGTACCCCAAGTACGAGTCGGATCGTAGAGACGCAATCGCCGAGCGTCACCAATTTAGTATGGAGATCCAAGCAGCGCCCCTAGCAGATTGCTTGAGAAGCTTGGATCTCCATACGAAATCGATGGCGTGGCGATTGCGTCTCTGCGATCTGTGTGTGCACAAACTCGTACTTGGGGTACAATGGGCAATGACCGTATTTGGAGCATCCAAATACGTTTATTACCTGAGTCTGAACCGCGTTTTTGTGGGAATATTTCCTTGTTTTTATACTTACGGAAAAGGGTTTTGTGATCAGATATTCTAGTTTATTTACAGGATTTCAGTTAAATACAAATATTGTATGAAATTGGATGTAAAAGTATACTGGAATCAATCGTTATCAGCGATAAGGCCGGCCATTGTACTTAATTATATCGGTTCTAAGATTAGTTGTTTTTTTGTTGAACAATAAAGTATTAGGTACGATATAATATTATCGATACAATTTTGAAACATTAATCCAATTTATACATTAAAAAAAAAGTACTTTCTTACTGTGTGATTTTGATTATTTGTTATCTAAGTAGTATGAAAAGCCAAATTACTAAATAGGTTTTTTAGTTTAATTAGTATCTAGCATTGAGGTCCAAATACAGTGAAATTAAATTATAATCAATTATGTCGTCAAATATCAACAATTAAAAAAATCAGGTCAATATTTTAAGTAAAAAAGATTATAAGTAGTTTTATTCTCGTTAAATGGAGAATAAAATGTAGCTAATCTTTATACCCTCAGACCTAATCCGCTCAGACCGTGCCGGGAGTCGTAGGAAGCGCCTTAATTTGCAAATCCTGTCTAAGTATTGCAGGCTGGCGGCCTATCCTAGTCTCTTGAAACCTGCCAGCTTTTAAATCACGTTCAGTTTCTATTGTAACTTAACGGTGTTTTGTGGCATTTCCGCGCCGCGCCACATCGACGACCGATGTGGCGGGCGAAGGTCCGCCTGCGACGCGGAAGGTTGCGGGTTCGCAAATCTGCAAATATTTATTCTGGGTGTTCTGGGTATTTATATGTATATATTTAATAAAAAAAAAAATATCTATGTAATGTATTAAGTATATCAGTCTTCTAGTACCCATAATACAAGCTTTGCTTAGCTTGGGGCTAGATGATGTTGTGTGGATTGTCCAGCATTATTGTCCAGCAGCATTATTTGAAGACTGATGTTACTGAGCTGTCAATCAATAATAACGAAATAAATCTGTAAATAATAACGTTACAGTAACATTAGTCTACAAGAAATGCCACAGAATACCGATGAGTTACTATAGAAACTGAACGTGATTTAAAACCTGGCAGGTTTTGAGAGGCGAGGATAGGCCTACTGCAGTGCTTGTCAACCTAATAGATGTTACTAGAAAAACTAGATTTTAAGTAACGATAAAGAAATCACCAGTTTATTAGCGCCATTAATGTAACTAATATGTGATTATATTCTCTAACAAAAGTACTTATATTTATAGTTAAGAGAACATTATGAGTTCTGATCGCGAAAGCTTAAAAAAAAAAAATTATTATATTTGTGAAATTAAGTAACGAACGAGATGCACTAACAGCTTAATATATATATATAAGCAATAGATTAATTTTAGGAACACTTTCAAATATTAATCTGACGATTGTTTTCACGCTTAAAGACCTAGTTAAAGATTGATGGGGTCTCTGCGGGTAATGACGCGCGAACCCGCTGTTTACGGGGTATTTACCAAGTTGAAATAAACCCACTCAGTTTATTACCAGAACAAAACCTACATTATGCACATAACAAAATTTATTAAAAGCAAATTCTCTTTAAAAAATTCATCACAATTTTTTTTTCAGATTTGTGCCATTTGTGTAAGTAATACACAAGTATGGTGTTACTATATATTTGCAAACAATTATTATTAATATAGGATTATAATTACATTGACAAACTTATGACTGTACATTATTTACATTTACATTGTCATATAAAATACATAAGAAACAATTGAGCTATCTACAGACCGTTGCAAACGATCTATAGATAGTTCAACTGATCCAAATCAGTACCAATCGGAAGCGTACCCAAGACACTGGCTGCATTGCCGCGCTAAATAGCAATTTGTATATAAAAAAATTGTATATAAGTATTCTATCAGCAATCTAGTTCCCATAGTAGGTACAAGCTTTGCTAAGTTCGGGTCTAAAGTGCGATGTGTGAATTGTCTGTTAATATTTTTTTATTCCGTTAAAATTTATTTAATAGTGAGTTGGCTAGTAATGTTAATTTGTAAAAGCACAAATTAACATTACTAGCCAACTTTACCATCAAAACTTATTTCTTCTTCTTTCTTTCAAACTTTTTATAAGATGGGGTAATACGTTGTAAATTCAGTATTATCAATGTTTGATGTTGATGGGAATCGAACCTTGGATTACTTGATTAGATTACCACCGGGTAATATATATGCGCATTGCCTATAAAGTTAACGCAGTAGTTATTGCTAAGGCACTCCTATCCGACATTAAACGGCGAACATTTACTTAGTAAGTAGTTCGCACATAAACTACGTAAAGTGATTGCAAAATCGAATAAACTTATTTGGGTCAGAGGTCTTGGAAATGAAATCGAGTAAAATTAAGGTAAGGCCTCTGAAGGAGGCTTTTATCCGGGGGACAACCTGACCACCGGGGTCACCTAATAAATACTTTTCTTGTTACCAAAAACATAATACTAAATTCCTGTAAATATGTAAAAAAAGTTACTCTGCCAGCGAAAAAAAACTCGTCGACGTCCTTTTGTTTTTTTATACAAATATTTGATAAGCTATAACAGTGCTGTATTTCACTAAGAACGTTCACAAAAAAATCCTTCAGTACTTATGTGTTAGGACTCTGCATCCATTTGAAGGTGATGATATATAATGCACCTAGAATAACCTAGGACCTAAGAGTGTACACTCAAGTGGATTACCCAAGGTGAATAAGGTATACCGCCCCGTAATTTTTCTTGTAGAGATAGGTGTGGTATCTCCAACGAAAAGGGAAGATCTTTAACGCCGAGCGACCTTTGGCTCGGGGTCCGAGGACCGATGAATAGTCATCGGTTCTATTACGTATGTTCAAACTCCGTGATAACTTCGTAAGCGCGATCTAGGATTTTTGTCGCCATCTGTTGGTCGGTTTCGTAGACTACGATGAAGTACATCATGTAGCGATATCGATGGCGCTACATTCTCAATGTTCTACAAAAAAAATACGTGATTGCTCGTTATTTTCCGGTTTGTGAAATAAACGTTAACTGTTTGAGTACCCGTTAACGAAGATCTAACTCCCGTATTACGTAATAAAACGTTTAAATAACCTACTAAAAGAGCAGTTGATTGCTATTAAAAATATCTCTTTTATTTATTAATACTTTTGTTTTAAACCAGCTTTTGCTTCTGTGATGTTGAGACATGCCCTTGACTACCGCCTTTATACGTACCTACAAGATATTTTAAGTACTACTAAAAGATGAATGAGGAGGATTTTTTAAAATTAATAATTAGTTTTTTAAGATTTAAAGTGGTGCATTGTTATAAATTGCTTAACATAAGGTGGACCTTTGGATTGTTTTATTTATTTATTAACCGTTCAAAAAACACAAATCCGATAAATACCGGATAATCTCAAATGAATAATTACATGAATAATCCTACCATTCAAAATCCTATCAAAATGGAATGCTGTTTTCCAAAGCCTTTACTTGGAAATTCAGTTCAACTCTTTGTATTTTTATTCACCCGTCAATACTTTTCCTGTTCTTGTAAAAGTATCGGATTCCATGGAAATAACAAATAAATGGGACTTTTATCAAACTGAACATTGTGTGAAAGGGGATATGAATGTGAGTGACAAATGGAGTGAGTGAAAAAAGAGAGCATGTTATGCCGACCCGCTTAACGTGGGATTAGGGCAGGGGAATGATGATGATTTCAAACTGAACATTGTGTGATAGAGGATATGCATGTGAGAGGAGTAGGTTGACTGACAAATGATAGGAGTGAGTGGAGAAATCATGTTCTGGCGACCTCGCTTAATGTGGGATAAGGGCAGGGGAATGATAATGATATCAAACTGAACAATGTGTAAAAGGGGATATGAATGTGAGAGGAGTAGGTTGACTGACAAATGATAGGAGTCAGTGGAGAAGGACAGCTTGTTATGCCGACCCCGCTTATCGTGGGATTAGTGCAGGGGAATGATAATATCAAACTGAACATTACTGTTTTATCGAACCCGCGGAGGTTGCGTGTTCGATTCCCGCCTTGGGATAAATGTTTGTACGATCTGCAAATATTTATTCCGGGTGTTCTGGGTATTTATATGTATAATAAAAAATATCTATCTATGTAATGTATTGTATTAAGTATGACAGTCTTCTAGTACCCATAACACAAGATCTGCTTAACTTGGGGCTAGGTGATGTTGTGTGGATTGTCCAGCATTATTATTTATTTAAAATTTTATTTTACAGATATACGGTTACTTAGTTCTGACAACCTGAGGATCTTATTGCGTCATGGTGACGTCATTACTCAGTATAGCGTAGCGTGGTACATATATTTCCAAAATACACGCGCGTTCGTCTCATTAATGCGCTAGTTGGCCAACTGATCCAGCCATTTTAGACTAATGGTACATGTCTAGACGGTGACTGGACAACCAATGACACAGAACAATTTATTTGTATTGTATCTGTTGAGCATTTTTGCATGTGATAACCTCAGTAGGGGCTCGTGCATTTTAAGCATAGTCTTACTACGTTTTGTTTAATAGTGCGATTTTATTTTAGCATTTAAATTATATGTAAAATATATATATAGGTCGTGTGTATGATATTCTAATGTTAAGTTGTTGTAAGTTATGTCTAATATTATACTTAGTTTAAGTTGTACCTACTTACGCTCGTAGTTGTATGCATATTAAAGTGTAACTTTTATAATTTTCTCATGTAAGTGAATTGTATATTCTTTATGAGAAAATAAACGTCTTCAAACCTACATTCTATACCTGGATTTACTATTTTTGCAATCTTTACTATTATATAAATAAAATCCAATAATAAAATATGTTCAATATCGATTTTCAATTGTACTTACATCCGGTAGAGCTGATTTGATGGGAGGCAGTCAGGCAAATGTGGTTCGCTAAATACACGCTCCGTTTAACTTTAAGCCGAGAGCTTATAGAGTAAGTTGGTCGTACGAATATTACACATATACATCTAGTACTTCCACGCCATATAGATGTTTGACGAAATGATTAAAGATAATATTTTATTGAGTAAAAACATATTTTCCGCATAACCGCAAGTAAACAACTTAACTTATATTTGAATGGTTATTGGTTAGTCATTTTCTTGCAATTTAGGTATTTGATTGTTGGTATTATGAATAATGCATATTTTATAATTTAGTGACTAAGTTTGTGATAAAAAAACATCGCTAAGGACTGCTGAAATTAAGAATAAATACCCATGCCTTATGTGTTTAGTAATAGGTAACTTACCTATGATTTTTTCATTTAAATGTATAATTATGTAAGTTTTACACATATCATCTTGGCCTGTAACAGCGTTAAATCGCGAAGAGTGGAAGGAAGGAGGGGAGGCTTCTGCCCTGCAGTGGAACATCAATGGCTAAATAATAACGGTCTATCTTACAAAAAGTTAGCGCAGACTTGATGTATTGATTACCATACGTAATGATGACATAAAGTCAACTCTATTTTTTTATAAGATAGGGGGTTATATAATCTTCTAGGCTCTGGTCGCGTGGAACTGGCACCTAGAATCACCTAGTATGTAAGACGATTCTAAATGATCCTTGTGATTTTACTGAATAAAGCAGTTTTGACTTTGACTTAATATAAGCATTCTATCAACAATCTAGTTCCCAAAGTATAAGCTTTGCTTTGCATAAACGAGACTTAAACATAAAATTAGAAATTGATAATATCACGCTATGTGCACCCTTAAGATGTTTGCACGGCCATACGATGGAGACTAATGTATTTACCCTTATACACATACACATACTTAGTTACATGTTTGTGTGTGTGTATATCCCATGTTTGCTCTGCTTTTAACACACTCTAGGAACGGATTTGATGTTAAAACCTGAAATGGAAGAAACATCGACCTATATTAGTCCACTGCTGGACGTAGGTCTCTCCCAAGACGCGCCACTGAGCCCGGTCTTCGGCTCCTCTCATCCAGTGTTTGCCAGCTACACTCCGCAGATCGTCGCTCCATCTCGCCGGAGGGCGTCCTACACTAAGCTTTCCTAAACGCGGTCTCCACTCCAGTATCCGTTTGCTCCAACGGTTGTCGGTTCTTCGGCAAACATGGCCGGCCCATTGCCACTTCAGCTTGCTAATTCTTTGAGCTATGTCAAACACTTTGGTTTTCTGACGAATAACTTCGTTGCGGATTCTGTCTCGCAAAGAAATTCCGAGCATAGCTCTCTCCATAGCGCGCTGAGCGACTTTAAGATTATCTTTTTTTCTTTTAAATATTAATTATGTGGACTTTGAGTTAGTTATTGATGAGTTTAAATTTATTATTGAAATTTAGTCTAAGGTTTCGGTATTTGTTGGTTGAATAGTTCAAAGGGCACTTATTTTAATCATACCTGATAAATCTCTGAGTCAAAATACCATCTCCGCTTTAGCGCGGCAAAATACCATTTAAATCAATTTGTAACTCATCCCAAAACTTTCAAATTAGCCGTCAGATAAGCGCGTGACTGTATTAATTCTTTATATGCAAACACAATTTATCAAAACAATTCAATTTCCTGCACACCGCATTTGACTCGCGATAAAAATAAATGTTGAAAAACGGCCCCGGTTTTATTTGTGGAGGACTCTCCACTTTGATAACTTTGCAAAAGTGTTTAAGCGGTACTGCATGACACAAATAATTATATTATTATTAAGTGTTACACATAATATCGCGATGTGCCTGAAGAAAAGAGCAGAAATTCTTCTTCTTTTATGCACTTAAATGTGGAAACGGCAGGAAATGTTGCCAGTATTAAAAATTTGAAATAATATTTCTGATAATCAATTTGGGATATTTAGGCTTATTGGGTATTTTTCACTGTTTTGGGTCTAATCCCTATATACCGAACAAGCAGTTGTATGTAGTGAAGGTTTCGGGAACGTGGAAGATGTTTTTAAAAACTAAACTATAAACTTTGTTTCACGAAAACTTTTATTCAATGAAATTAGTTAAAATAAAATGAGACGTCTAAGACAAAGGTTAGTCTCTAAACGAATGATTAAATCAAACTTAATTACTAAGAGCCACAAGGCACAGAACGCGTGGGTGGTAGAGATAAGCAACTCGGCCGTAGGTGCCAGACTGCTGAGCTTGCGTCTAGGCATGTGGCGTTGTTATGGTCAATGTACTGGCCGGTTGTATAACTCCTCCCTCCGCAAGTGCGAAATTATCGGTTCTCACGGAAGCTGCGATCCGATCATTTCGCATAAACATAAAACGATACACAATAAACACAATAAAAGCAATGATTAAAACTAAATACAATAACAGTGTACCTAAACTAACACTTTTAACCGTTACGCCACTGATATCATTTTCACTTTCACTAGACACACTTTCCTTTAGGTTTAGGATACGCGAAAAGTACTTCAAATCCTCCAGATTGATGTTCTTGATGTTGACTGTAGCTAGAGAAGTCATATTTATGGATTTCAATTCCGGTAGAGTTACTATAGGGGTAATCTTAATCTGAAGATTTTCTGCAAACGTTCTGCGATAACTTAATTTAAACTCGTCCAGGTGAACCTCACAGCCTTCTGTAGTTGTCAGTAAATAAGTACCATACAGTGATTCTCTGATGTTATCATGTGTACATTTTTCCACCACTACTGTTGGTTTCTGAGTATAAACAATCCAACTATCTATGCTAATTCTATGAATCTTAGTGTCTTCGATGTTAACAGCGTATGGTACGCATGAGGTCGGATCTGTCTGGAATTGTAGAAGCTGCTCTGCACAGGTCAGTATAGGAAACTGAGCTACGTTGTCGCCATCGCATAGGAAATTGTTATCCGCAGCAATTTTCTCGCACGCCTTAGTGACCGGCAGGTACTTCGAATCTTTTACCAAAAGGTATGGGAATTCGGGAAAAACTATTACAGTTTTGTTAATGGATTTTTTAAAGAGTGGTAATGAATAAATTTTAAAATAATTATAAATGTTTTTGTCTGTAAGTGGTACTTCCAATATGAACGTTATCTGGTTTCCTTTTACATAAGTTTTTACTTTAATAAGTCTTTCTAATTTTAACAAGTTACTCTCATTTGCTTCATATACTAAGTTATTTTCTTGCTCTATAGATTTCAATAAGTATAACAGTTCGGTTGAATTTACTATAGACTGATGTAGTACAGATACCTTACTGAATGCCAAAGCGGTTTCTATTTCATTTATCGTTACGTAAATGGTTCTGAACGTACTTAAAAACATATCAAACATACTTAACACGTAAGTTAGATAGAGACAGGTGTTTTCTTTAAATTCTTGATATTTAATTAATTCTTCAATAACTTTTAATCGTTTGTCTAATATAACTGAGTTGTCATGTAACGTTTCTGTACTATTCACAAAGCTATCCAACATTCTGGTGATCAAAGTAATCTTTTTATCTATAGCCATTTCCTTTGAGCTGATTTGCGAAATGAGAGAATCATATCGAATGGCGTCATCGTTATCCAGGTTACCTGAGATTGCCTTAATTAACGACCCAAGGGGATTCACTAATCCTCTCTTATATCTATGTATCGAAAACGGAACCAACTGTCGAAGTTTTACGATAGTGTTGTTACGTATGTAATCGACTTGAGTTCTCATGCCAATAAATTCATTGACAAAAGGTTTATGACTATCTACTAAACTTATAAACTCGCTATATTTTAATGTGTGATAATCTAAATCACTACTTAAGCCGCTTAAATCTAAAATCTTAATTATCAGCCACTTATCTTCTTCCTTGAAAGCTTGCCCTTCCTTTACAGGCAAAATACCTGGATTGTTATCAATCTTTCGCAGATGAAGAGCCTGGTACAGGGGAAGTAGAGTCACTACGACCAAGCACCACCTGCGGAGGGCGTTTGACATTTTTAATCGGTACCTTTGTCTCTCTCTTGCCTATTTGCATTGAAGCTACATTTCTTTCTAACCTTCCTGTTACTTTAGAGATTTTATAACGTGGCTTTTCCTTACTTTTTCTTGTATTAATATCCTTCGTATAAACGATATCGCCTGGTTCTAACTCTACATTTTCTCTTAATCTTTTTTCTCTAGTTTGTTGTTTCTTTTCTACTATTTTATCAGATATATATTTATATAGAAATTTAGTCCGTTTTGCGTGTTCGTTAAGCAATTGTTGTGTGTATGTTTTTTCAAAGTCACCGTCAAACAGTTTATTCGAATCTGTGTGTCCAAAAACTACCTCGAAAGGTGTTAATTCAGTGGTTGAATGAATAGTGTTATTATATGCCATAATAGAGTAAGTCATTATAGAGGCAGCGTCCGTACATTTTTGATCATACTTAGCCAATCGATAAATTTCAATTAAAGTTGAATGAAAACGTTCAACAATGCCAGTCGAATTTGGGTTATTTGGTGTGCAAATGTGTAACTGAATTTTATACATGCTCGCAAACTCTTTCATTAAATCGTTATTAAACTCAGATCCAGGGTCACTGCTTATTTTGTTAGGAACACCGTACATTGAGAAGAATTTGATCAATGCACGCACTACTTCTGGGGTCGATTTGTTTTCAATTTCTAAAGCTTGTCCTAGTTTACTAAATGCATCTACAATGGTCAGATAATAGTGATTTTCTATTGAAAAGATGTCAATAAAGATTTCTTGGAAAGGTGCTGTTTGTGTTTGGGTTAACTCTATTGTAGGTTTTATAGGTTTTCTATCATACTTCATCTTTTGACAAGCTTCGCATGCGTTTATTACAGCAGATGTCATGTCTTGCATATTGTGCCAAAAGTAATTTCTTTTTATTCTAACCATGGTTTCTTTTATTCCTCGGTGACACGTCTTCCCTAAATGATGTTGTAGTACAATTGCTTTTTGTTCGTTTTCGTTTTCTACATAAATGACTCTTTCGGTGCATTCATAAAACTCTACCATTCCTTCCTTAAACAGTTTTATAATAATTCGGTTGAATATTTTTCTATGTTGACTATCTTCGAAATAGATAAAGTATTTCGTTTTTGGTTTGACATATTCTTTTAGAAACTGCTTTACTAAATTGTCATCATTTATAGGTAAAAACACTTCAAGAACTTTCTGTTTATCTCTACTTATTTTTTTAACCTGTAGTTCTTTTCTAAACCAAGTAAATACTAAGATTTGATTTGGTTTTGTATCAACGGCCTCGTTCAGAATAGGGATCCCTTTTGAGTCGAGATCATCTCCTGAATGAACAGTTTCATCTGTACTTTTTGATAATGGTGGGAGTGGAAAGTTAAGCTCTAATTCTGAGGTGTTGCGAACTGTTTCCGCATCTGAAGTGTCTGATGATAAGTCAATTGTCTCTATAGGTGGGTCATCGCTACTGTTAATATTTTTACTCAAAGCTTTAATTTTTTTTGTTACGTCTTGAATGTGTTTTTTAAGTCGTTCATCTTTTTCGTCTACATTAACCTCCATTGATCCGTCAGACGAGTTATTGTCCATAGCATTTACCTTAATGCGTGATAACGCATCGGCGTTTGTGTTTTGTTTACCTACCTTATACTTGGTTTCAAAATCGTACTCTTGCAAACGAAGTCGCCAACGAGTTAATTTACTACTTGGTTCTTTTAGTGAATCTAGCCAAGCTAGAGGGCGATGATCTGTGTAGATAGTGAATTTATTACCATACAGGTATGGTCTGAAGTGTTTGACTGCCCAGATAACTGCTAAAAGCTCGCGCTCTATAGTACTATAGCGCATCTCGGTCTCACTGAGAGTCCTACTCGCATAAGCTATAGGTTTATCTGTTCCGACTGTACCTTGCGATAAAACGGCGCCTATTGCGACAGCTGACGCATCTGTTGTTAGTATGTAGGGTTTTGATGGATCTGGGTACTGTAGTATTGGCGAGTGCGTGAGAAGCTCTTTACATTGATTAAAAGCATTCATGTACTTCTGGTCTATGATGATCCTATTCCGCTTTTTCAAACAATTTGTCAAAGGTTTTGTTATTTTAGCAAAGTCTTTGATAAAACGTCTATAATAGCCAATTAGGCCTAGAAAGCTTTTAATCTGTGTTACAGTCTCTGGCATGGGATAGTTCAAGATTGCCTTTATTTTATCGTCATTAGGCTTAAGGCCTTGGTCGGTAATAGTATGACCTAGGTACAAAACTTCTTTTCGTAAAAATTCTGATTTATCTAGTTGTACTTTGAGATTGGCCTGTCTTAGTCTGTCAAAGATTGATCTTAAATCTTTTATATGTTCCTGCATACTTGAACTATAAATAATTATATCGTCCATGTACACTAGACAATGTAACCCTTGGAGCCCTCTAAGAATATTGTCCATGGCTCTTTGAAAGGTTGCAGGAGCTGTCTTAAGCCCAAAAGGAAGTCTCAAGAACTCGTAATGTCCTGCTTCCGTGCTGAAGGCTGTTTTCTGTCTGTCAGTCTCGTTAATTTCAATCTGGTGATAGCCGTTAGCCAAATCTAATGTCGTGAAGTATTTACTTTTTCCTAATTTATCAAACAAGTCTGTAATGTTAGGCAAAGGGTATTTATCGTCAGTTGTTATGTCATTAAGTCTCCTATAGTCGATGACCATACGAAACTTTGTTTCTCCTGATGCATCCATTTTCTTAGGCACGAGATGAACAGGTGCGTTCCATGGCGAGTGAGATTCCTGAATCACATTATTTTTTAATAACTTCTCTACTTGAGTTTTAATTTCTTGTGTTTGAATGGGAGGCAGCCTATATGGCTTTACGTAAATCGGATCTTCATTTTTGGTGCGAATAAAATGCTTTACTTGACTTGTGAAGCTTAGAGGAAGCTGATCACTATAAAATATATCTTTATATTCTCTACACAATTTTGAGATATAGTTCCGTTCTTCCTGATTCATGTGATCTAGTCTAAGACGCTTTAAATTTTCTTCTAAAATATCGTCTATTTCCATATCTTTCATTTCTACGTCATTATAACAGTTGACATTTACTAAATTATTGCTATTAAATGTCTCTACATTAAATGGAGCTGTAACTGTCAAAATAATTTTTGTCTCTAAAGTATTCTGGATAATGGTGGTAGCGTATCCATTTTCACATCTAACAATAGCAGAGGGCATCCTAACGCCTTTACGAAATTGTGTGTAATTCATAATGGCCTCTCCAGAGTACATATATGTCGGCAGTTGTACGCGTTGTTCAGAGCGAGGTGCTAACTCTATAACGTGGTTTTTTATACGTTGTACTATAGGTAGAGTCGTTGTTTTTGTCCTGAGCTTGTTATGTTTCAAGTCTATTAGGGCCTCTAATTGTATTAATAAGTCATTTCCTATAAGTCCGTCATACTGAGCGTCTACGTCATAGACGTAAAATTTGTGAAATTCGTTGCATTGAAAAGATGGCATTAATGGGATTTCAATAACCTCATTATGACTGCTCGATGCATGCGTACTGATTACCGTGAAGGGTTCACACAATGTAAACTCACGGAAAAATTGGTGAGCTTTTCGCGGGCTTATAAAGGATCGCGTACTTCCCGTATCTATCATAAACTTTCCGTCAATTTCAGGTAAATATATATACGGAAGCTTAAGCTTGATGTTACAATTTAGGTTTATCACCTCGGGTTCTCTACAGAGGCTGGGGTGTGAAAATTTCCCACTTCCGTTGCATTTACAGTTTCATCAGCCACCAAATTTTCCTGTTCATTTTCCATTCCTAAATACGATTGAGGATCAGAGTAATCCTCATAACAACCTTCTGTATAATCATATCCTTCCTGATTTTCATACATGTCATATCCGTAAGTTTCTCCTAAGTCTAGCTCATTTAACCGAAAGCCCTGAGGCTGATAAATTGGTACCTGTGTTTGTTGTTTAAGAGGAGGTGCGGTCCTCATTGTAACATCGTTGCTACCTAAGTTCGGATTAGATGGTTTGTTTCCGAATTGATTTTGGGGCCGATAGCCAAACTGTTGTGGTCGGTAGCCAAACTGATGTGGCCTTGGGTAAAAACCTTGAGGTTGCGTGAACCTTGGCATGCCGAATTGATGGGGTTGCATGAACTGTGGCCTATAACCAGTTGGAGTCTGTGGTGCGAATTTGTTCACAAATGGTTGCCTATATTGACTATTTCCCGGAATACCAAATTTGAAACTAGTAGGAGTATGGAATGCTGGCTTAAACCCGGTGTTCTGTAAGGGCACACCTTGAGACGGAGGGCTGTGCACTTTTGATGATGATGATGCTGTGCCTGATGCAGGCTGTGTTTGAGCCTGAGGCTTGAGCATTTTACTACGAATGTTATACTGCTCATAAAAGTTAACCTCCTCTAACACGTACTCTAGTGCCTTTTCTAGAGTTTCTGGCATTTTCATTCGAACCGACCTAATAAGGTTTTCGGGCAAGTTGTATAAAAATACATTAAGCGCCATATTATCGTAGATGTTAATCTTACTATTTTTCATGCTCACGTCTAACAGTTGGTTCACTTTAGATATCAGTACTGATCGAACAGACTGTACTCGATTACAAAACTCTAAATAGCTCTCCCCTTGTTTCATTTTCAAGGTTTCTAGTTCAATCGCTATACATTCCTCGCTCCTAGGATCACCAAAGTGTTGAACTAACAAGGTCTTTAGTTGTTCCCAGGTTTGTACGTCATTTCGCTCACTCACTAAAGCAGAGGCTTCTTCAGTTAATCTACTAGTTATAGTATGCAATACATACTGATCTTGCTCTGCATTACCTCTATATTTATTTATAACATACTCACATTTTCTTATAAATAAGTTTAAATGGCGTTTGCTGCCATTAAAAATTGGTATAATACACACAATTTCTTTTGGAATTACAGTTACTGTCGTCATTTTGAATACTTACTACAATATTTTATTTACGTGAAAAATTATCACCTATTTATAAATTTAAATACAAATTTTATGTATTTAAATATCTACGCTAATTTGTTTTTATGTGAAAAATAATCACTTAATTATAAATTTAAACACAGATTTTATGTATTTAAATAGTAGCAAGTCTCTACTTGCGTGAAAAATAATCACTGATTAAATTAAATACAGATTTTATGTATTTAATATCAAAAACTTATACTATTCTAAATTCCCTACGATAGGAAACCAGAAAACGTTATAATGGAAAATGTTTGATTCCGAATATAACAAAACAATAAGCACAATGGAAAGGAAAGGATGGCAAAAATTCTACTCACCAGCCAGTCACCATTATGCTCGTTCGCCTCCCTTATGTTTTCACAAATTTGTTTGGTTCGAACAGATCCGATCCGCCGGAAAACTCGAGAAAACTCGTGTAAAACTCCGCGGGAAACTCGGAAAATCCTACCGGCTGCGCCAGTGAAGGTTTCGGGAACGTGGAAGATGTTTTTAAAAACTAAACTATAAACTTTGTTTCACGAAAACTTTTATTCAATGAAATTAGTTAAAATAAAATGAGACGTCTAAGACAAAGGTTAGTCTCTAAACGAATGATTAAATCAAACTTAATTACTAAGAGCCACAAGGCACAGAACGCGTGGGTGGTAGAGATAAGCAACTCGGCCGTAGGTGCCAGACTGCTGAGCTTGCGTCTAGGCATGTGGCGTTGTTATGGTCAATGTACTGGCCGGTTGTATAACTATGTTGACCAAAAATGTTCTATTTGACTACGTATAAAAATAAGTAAGTATATAACAAACTAAATATAAAAAATCTATTTTCATGATACTTTTACTTTGGAACTAAATGGCGATGTATAATATTCACATAGACGTGAGCGATCAAATTCATATTATAATTACTTTTAATTTTTTTATAGAGATTTGAAACTGTGTTTTGGACATTCATTACCATGATAGGACAATCGCAATTTTAATTATCCTTTGAAGTAAATGAAGCAAAAAAAGGAAATGACATTTCGCAAAAACCATTTTTACTTTAGCTATTCTTGAAAGTAACATCAAGTTCCATCGAAATTCTTGAGCAGACGAAAATATTAAATTGCCTTTGGTCCGTTGAGAGACAGCTTGGAAAGTTTCCAGTGCACGTTTTTTGAAAAAATATTTTGTGAGGTTCTCTGAGATAAGATACATTTATTTTATGTACACGGAAGGTTTTCCAAGATAAAAGCTACATTTATTTTATGTATAGGCGACAATGAAATTGGTTTACCACTCTAAGACTGAATATCATTTGCACGTACAAAACATCAAGGGCTATTTTCGCTTGACAGATTAATAACTGCTACCTCAGAATCTGTCAATCTGTAATCCTTAGCGAATAATTATGTTACTGGGAGATGTCATCAAAAGTGGTAAACCACTTTCCTTGTCGCCTATACATGGAACTGTAAATTTTTAAATAAATGTATTCTTCTTCTTCTTAGTCGTAACACTCATGGCAGAGTGGTCGTGGTCGTCATGGGGAGGCTGTGGCTCGAAAATGAATTTACTGAGGTTTCAAAATAATATTATAATACAATTTAAGCTTGTGACACATGTAAAAGCTTAGTCACTAGGTTCGTAGTCTGTAGCTACAAGGTACATAATTTTTTTATGCCATAGCTGGCAAACGGTAGGCAAGGTTCTGTTTATATTCTTGAATAAAAAATCTTTGTTTTGATTTCAATAAAATTAATTGCGTAAAGTTGACAAAAATTTTTCTGTTTTTAACGCCTTAGAAACGGCGAAAAGGTCGAGAATAATGATCTCAGAATATACGTATACACGTCTCGTTCAAAGCATTTTCCACAATACACGTTTCCTAGAAATATCTGTGATACAAGATATCACACAAAGGACAAAGGAAATAAACCTCAGGCTCGCGAGCTTTATTTATTTAGGCTTCTTTTTCTAGATTAAGAAAAAAGCTTTGTTCTTTCTAGTGGTTTTTATAGAAGCCGTAACATCTAAAGTAAAAGTAAAAATTGACAATAAAACAATTTTTACTTTTTTTACTTTTACTTTAGATGTTTACTCACACTATTATTATACTGTATACTCGGTTTATGAAATTAAAGAAGCTGATGAAATAATGTTTTGTAAGAAAATACTGAAGAAGACTTTGGGGGAGACCTTTGCCCTGCAGTGGGACACAATAGGGTAATAAAAAAAAAATGTTATTAAAACATAATTTTACTTTTTTTGTTATTTTTTGTTTCCCAGTATCTTAAATAAAAATCATATCTACTGGAATAAGTACCTACACGTTATGGTTAAATGTAGCTTTAAGAGCCGTTACGCACTGTAGACGTCGCCGGCGACTCGGTTGCTCGGCGACCAAATAGGGCGACCGACGACCAAGTGCGTAAACACCTATTTAAACTGTAGTAAAACACAGTCGCCAGCGACCGAGTCGCCGGCTAAAAGTCGATAGTGCGTAACGGCTCTAAGATGAACGTTTCAGTTCAAAGTAACTACATTTCAATAGGCGAGAAATTGAAAGCTTGCAGACGACAAAGCTCTCTGCAGGCTGCAACAAAGGACCTATCCGATTGCACACACTTCGCTCCTAGCTTCAAAGCTCTTTATTATCTTCAAAATGTTCGTCCGGAAACTTTTGATTTTATGCACGAGGATTTTTATTTCAAATTGGGCGTTTTTTGAGTTTTATTTACACGACGCTTTTAAGGGTCAAATTTTGAGCCATTATAACTCTTTGCTACAAGTTTAACGGCCGGTTTCTGGAAACCCAAATCACGATTGATCGGAGTTTGACACATAGTAATTATTTGATTTTTTCGTTGATCATCGTTCGAGAAACCGGCCGTAAGTATTCTATCAGCACTCTAGTTGCCATAGTACAAGCTTTGTTTAGTTTGGGACTAGAGTGTGATGTGTGGCTTCGTCGTCATCGTCACGTCACGTCATGTCGCCACGTCATCGTCACGTCATCGCGCAAGCGCGAATGTGTCTGTGTCTTCGTTGGCTTCGTCGTCATCGTCACGTCACGTCATGTCGCCACGTCATCGTCACGTCATGTCTCCACAACACTATTTAATTGTTTGAGTAATACGTCGCGTGACCGCAAGTGTGTTCTTTTGTCGTCTCTTGTTTTACGAGCAATGTATAAAAATTAAATAAGATCTTACGCTTTTTCGACGTCACGTGACCCTGACGCGAGTTTGAAAGTTTTTACCCACCCAGCGCCGCTAAAGAAGTTTTCACTTCAAAAAGTGCAAGCTCTGCTTAGTTTGGGACTAGAGGGTGATGTGAGAGATGTTCGTGAATTTAATATTTATTTATGTAGAAACTAAATGCTAAAACTACACTTGTAAGAAAACCTATTTACGTTGAAATTATCTGTGCAATTTATGACGATCTCATACAGGGTTAAGCTTAGAACCCTTGGGGGTAATAAGGGATGCTTATTGCCAGAACCTTAATAATTACTGTCAACCCTTTCTTTATTTAGATACTACGAATTTTTTATTTAGTTTTATTTCGTACATAAATTCAGTTCATATACCTATTTACATAGATACTGCGAAAAATTTAAATTATTTAGATTTATATGGTACATAAATGTAGTTAGTAAAATACAAACTCATTAATAGGGTAGATCTAAAAGGTAGGGATTAAAGAGTGTAATGAGAGGAAACGATAGTTATTAATGTTGATGTAACTTAGATAATGAAGGGTCAACTATAAATATGAAATCGCGGTAAACAAAAAATAAATACACCGTCTAGTTTTGAATTCTGCTTTTTTATTTATTACTAGCTGTCCCGGCGAACTCTGTTTCGCCTTAAAGGCAATAAATAAGCAGATTTTTGAATTTGTTTTTGTTTTGTTGTTGTGTTTGTTATTTTTTATTAGAAAATACATACATAAATACATACATACATATTATTGTATGTCAATTTTCAGCCATATCGGTACGTTCTTGAGTTATAAATAGTGTAACTAACAAGACTTTCTTTTATACATAATATAGATTTTAAAATGGGGCTCTTATTTACAGAAGTATGTCCCTGGTCCCGCCCGGAGAGGCAGACACGCCAAGTCCTCGGCGCGCAGTCAGCCCACTCTTGGAGATGCGTCGACCGCACTGCACTCTGGCCTGTGACTACTGCGCTGCTGTGCTTGAAGACAAGTTCAAACGTAAGCTTTCTGAGGATTAACTTATCTACATTGGTATTACAAATAAGTGACGATCGTAAACTAATCGAAAGCTTGGTGGTGAGAGACGAAGAAACTGGACTCGGGCCCGATCGCGCTAATTTTCAAACTACACACGAAGCTGCTTCACATACGTTATAGACATTTTGGAATCGCGACAAGCGTGTAGCCAAACACGTTCAACATTCGAACGTTAGTGAGCCGTAGGTGGTGAAATAACAGCTTGTTACACGAACGGAAAAAAGGTTAGCCGTTTACAGCCTACTACAGTTTTTCATTACCTAGACCCAATGAAACGTTCTAAAATTCTTATCTACCACTTTATCTAGAATTTAATTAACTTAGATTGATCTTTGATCTTCCACTGAGTGGACGGATGCTGTTCGATAGTATTAGTTTGGGGATGATCGATGTTATTGGCGTAAGTAATTACATAGCCACGTGACGTGCTCACTGAGTTTTCGAACAACTAACGAAACTGTTGAAATAATGTTCACTATATTAATAGAACGGCGAAAATATTAGGTACATATTACAGTTTAATTTATTCTGAAACTAAAAAAAGCATAACGACGAAATTAAATTAATTATTTCCATGTTTTAAAATCGGTCCGCATTGGAACACCCAAACTTGGGTACCTACATTATGTATTACAAAATAAAGTTTTTAGACATAAGACCTAATAAATAATACATAATAGTACATAATGAAGAAATTAATGATACTGAATAAATATTTTTATTATGGGTCATTAATTAAAATCATATCTTATCAATATCTTAATGTTAATATATTAAGATAAAGATATTTTCTTGCAACTAGTCTTTGTGAAATATCAAAAGTGTTTCAATTTTCAATAGTAACAGTTGCGAGCTGGTGTCCGCGACTGTCCTAATTCCTTATTGATTAATAAAAAAAAACAAATGCGCACATTGTTCATCAAGTTTTTATTATTAAATGTTTCTTATGTTATGATTAGAAAATAATCAAACACTACAAAAAAGTTTTGAATTATTAAGTGAGGTTCATCTCGGCTCCTCGATGTAACATTCATGAACACGGCGAGTTGGGGCCGATATACTGCTCCACTTGGATAGCGATACAGACAGCTTTAAATCAAGGAGTTTTATAGCCGGACTTATACCTTTTCATGTAAAATACAGTGTGTATAAACAACTACCTGAGATATTAAGGCTTACAAAATAAAAGTAAAGTCGTTTTGAGCAGTTTTTGCTTATTTGAGGTAAAGGATTTAAAATAAAAACTCAAGTCTATTATCGTCCCACTTCTAGACAAAGGCCTCCCCCAAACCCTTCCATTGATTTGAACTCAGACTTCTTTATTATAATTGACAATGCGTCAATTAAACGTTTCATCTTTTTACGTCGACCCTTGTCTTCTAGCTGCAGAAAATATAAAAATAAAATAAAAAATAAATAAATGAAATAACCCCTATATTTTTTAACACTATACAAGCAAGACACCATACGCTAGAACCTACTTAAGCTTTTTTTGTTATACATATTTATATTTGTTTGCATGTTAGATTTACTTCTCATTTTTGTAAAATATCTTTCTTGTACTACTTTTTTTCTGTGAGACAATTTATTTTATGCCTTAGTTTTTAGGAGGTGGACGTTGTTGGTTACGATACAGTAGATAATACTATTGTAGCTATAATCGTTTCTAATTTTTGTTGCTGTATTTTAGTCCTCATGTATAAACGATTTTAGATTTTTTTTTTAAACGCGCAGCTCGCCTCAACAAATCCTTACGTGCACTTTCCTCATAGCTTTATGTCTAAAGGTGTGCGCTAAGCTTGATAGTAGCTACAATTTATAGGGTAAGAGGAACCAGATGCTCCTTGGAACGCTGCCATAACTTGAACACGGAAAAACCACCATTTCATGGGCAATATTTTATCTTTTAGTACATAATTAATGTTCATTGACTCCCGCAAAAGCAATCGACAGTAAAATTAGCTATTAGTCCGAACAACGGAATTAATTTTGGTGCCTAATTATGAACTGAATTGGATTTTGTGATAAGCTAGCTAGAATACAATTCACAAATTCACGACTATTGCATTTACAAAAAGTACATATGTATATATAAAATACATGAGAAAGAGTTGAGCTATATTATATAGTTCCCAAGATAGGTCGATGGTATAGCTAGTTTATATATATATAAATATGTATAAAAAAACAGAGCTGCTATAGCCTTAATAGGATCTGCGGTTAAGTTATTTTTAGACAGTATTATAAGTTTAAATAGTACATGAATTTTTATTTTATTTTATTTGATAAAAAGAAACAGAACAAAAAACTAATTACTAAGGCATAATCCAATAAAGTTTCCACTATTCATTATATCACACACTTAAAAATCAGTGTACAAAATGAAAAATAATCTAAACATAATAATATAGAAAGCAAACGTATTTTGAACAAATAAAAATAACTTAAAACTGATTAAAATAAACTAACACACGGACAAATTTTGAGGTTTTTAATTGTTGTGATAAATCATAAATTTATTCATATTGGTAATACATATACCTACGTCAATTAGAGAAATATACTAAAATTGTTTTCCAATTAGCCGCCCTATTTCATTGATGTTTCTACGCTTTGTTGCGTGAAGCTGCTTAGCAAAAATGGATTTGTAAATTAAGGTTCTCTTTTTATATCAAGTTTTAATTAAGGAGAAGTCTTCTTCCATTGTTCTTTTTACTTATTAATTTGACCAGGAAATACAGACATGCGGAATCGTGGCACTTCGCCACTATCAGCGTCTCCACGTCAGTCGCTGACCGGAGAACCACCTTGGACGCTACCTGATGACGACCGACCTGACTTCTCAGCACTCAAAGAAAATATTCAGAAGATCAACAAGTAAGAAATTTAAATTAAGTTACTGAATTATATCAGGATAGTCAATAAACTAGAAGAACGGAAAATATCAGTGATTAAGCGCTTTAAAATTACCAAACAAGTCATAGACGTAGATTTAAACTACTTACTCTAAACAGCTAAACTGATTATGAATTACAGATCTTTGAAAAGCAGGTCGTTTCATACAAATATAGCTTAAAATAGTCTCTTTTGAGATTTTTTTAACTGGGCATCTTATAACCAATTTTTTGTCAGTTCTTCAAAGCTCTGGTCCCGTGGAACTGGCGTTTAGAATAACCTAGTAGTAGTGTATATAAGATGATAAGTATACTAAAGATCATATACCTAGATCTAGATATATCTAGATCTAGGTATATGATCTTTGTGATTGTATAAAATTTTATTGTTTTTTTTTTTCAAGCTTAACAAACGTTTTAGTAACTAACCTATTTTGGTCACCTATTTCTTTTTCCATTTAGAGATTGTGAGACCTCAACTCGACTGGACATGCTGCTGACGCAAGTGGAGCAATACGCAAATAACCTTGAAGCGTTGGTGGAGGAAAGGACCTCAGACTACTTGGAGGAGAAGAGAAAATGCGAGGAACTGCTGTACCAGCTCTTACCTAAGTAAGCAATTCAAATATATTAATGCCATTTTATGTCTAATTTAGTGTGAGACAAAACAAAACGTTTCTTAAACGACCACGTTTTCTAAAGTAAGTTTTTAACTATTGTTTCCTAGGTAGTCTTGAAACTATTATATACCGCTGCCTTATCTTTATATTCCTATACCAGTATTAAAAAAAATCGTTTACTTTCTTAAGAAAATACTCTGAAATCTCCGAAATGAATATGTAAATCTTGCCAATTTATCTAAAGACCCCAGGGGGGTTATCCTGAAAACTGAAATGTTTTTGAACTGTTATTTGATCAAATTGCAGTTCAGTTTTCTTCTTCGTCTTTTATTGATATTTTGAATGATACATTTTCATACCGTTTGATACAATTAACGAAAAATCAGGTAGGCCATGCTCAAATCAAGTAAGTCATGCTTAAAACAGGTAGGCCATGCTCAAACCGCGGCATTGGCATCATTTTTAACAGCTCAGTCATAATTTTATAAAGCTCAGTCACGTTAGTCCACAAAAATGCCACGGAATACTGATGAGTTACTATAGTAAAATCATCGAAAACTGAACTGCAACTGAAAGGATATTCGGTCACGCAAGTTTCCCCTTGCTGGATAGCTCCCCAGATAGGATTTCGTTCGAAAACGAAATGACGGATAGATAAGCAAACCTTGCTGACGCCGAGTGCGGACCGCAATTCTGAATTGAAAGCGACAAGGGCTGGACAGCTGTGGTTGCTGACTGACATCACATGCTTAGCAATATTTGGAAACGGATTTCCGCCGGCTCACGTGACCCTTGAGGTGCGGTCTCACTCAAAAACTGAACAATAATCCCCTTTAAATTATCATGTAGCACTTTTTTAAAGATTCTAGATGATATATTCGATGGTAACTAAGACTATTGGCCGAAAAACTTTGTTTAATATTTATGAACACCGTATTGTAAGAAAAAAACAAATGATAGTCTAATGAAAATGAAATACTATTAAGTATAAAAGAAATAAATTAAAAAAAAGACAGTATTTTATAAATATTATAGTAAATTTCGCCTTCCTGTGTAAACGACGCCTAAGGTGATGATAGAAAACGGAATTTCTTCAGACCCCTTGAACCGAAATACCCTTCTCTTTCTTCATAATTTATTTCAGAGCCAGTGAGTTATTTGGAAGAGAGAATTAATTCATATTTCTCGCTGTAAATGAGGGTTGCGGAAACATTTCGAAATGTATAATAATTAAAAGTATTTTGAGAACAATATTCACTGTTTCAAATTAATAATGAGTGCAGAGGCCTGGCAGAAATTAAATAATTTATTTATAAAATACAGTATGAGGTTTTTCAGTGGTAACCAAAAACCGGAAAGCGAGGAACATGTTTGCTTCGGTAAACCGTATTATCGCATACATATATCTAATGAGACTCTCCTTTCTTGTTTTCTATGAATTTAACTTGTTTGACTAACAGCGGATTTCATTATTCGACGAATTGACACCCTTGGAAGAGATATTTTATACAGTTAAGGAAATTTTAATTAATGACTTTATCGGTATAAAAGATCTCTTTCCAGTGACTAATGTCTTCACTGAATATATAATATAAGTTTAGTTTTAATGAAAAGGTGGAGAATTTTCGTGATTACAATAACTCTCTTTATATTTTGAATTATATTTTTTTCTATGCGGAGCAAAAATAGTTTAACCGTATGCTAGACGTTCATCTGTTTTCTCGTAGTTCATAAGTTCAACGAATTTTGACGAATGAGAGTAAAGTTTTGTTCGACCCGGATGCAAAAGGCTATGTGACGTCATTATTTAATTTCCCTTATAATTTTTCCCTTTTTTACTTAGAGCAACTAGAATAAATTATGCTCAGATTAACAGTACTAGTCTGGGTATCTAATTAAAAACGACATGCCATATTAAGTCATATTAAGTTGCCGGATTTTAGTTTTTTGTGCTTCTAACTATTGCTATTTGTCATTTTATCGAAATAAAAACAATAATCAAAAAAAAAATATATATATTTTGATAAAATTATGATATTATTTTAAATTTAATTATTTATATCCATGACAAGGCCGACCATTGTACTTGATTTAATTAGTAATGAAGTTCAGTCTACAATAACTTGTGTTACTGTTTAATAATTAAATTAATAATTAACCTTTGTTTATCTGTATATCAATTCTTGTATTAAAAAGATTTTTCTTCCAGGTCGGTTGCCTCTCAACTTATAATGGGCCAGCCAGTGATGGCAGAGACATACGACCAAGTGACCATATACTTCAGTGATATAATCGGCTTCACGCAACTCTCAGCTGAATCTACACCGCTAGAGGTGGTGGACCTTCTCAACGACCTGTATACGAGTTTCGACTCCATTATCGAGAACTTTGATGTCTATAAGGTATATATTTCTCTGATATATTTTATAATCCGCTTGTGTAAACTTGTGGTATATGGTGATTGATATTTTTAGACCTAAACTATGAACGTGGTTTTAAAATGAGAATTAAACGAATAAATGTGATAATCGTAAACGTCACGTATTTAAGACACACTGCGCGCTACTGCTGCAACGTTCGACAGTAAAGCTGATGTCGACGCGCAGTGTATCTCAAATACGTTACTGATTCGATACTATATAGAACAACACTTTGGTTCTCTATTCTAAAACCACGAATTCCTTTATATTAAAAGAATATCTTTAAAGATCAATGCATTGTAAAAACATGTCCTGCTTAGCCTCTAAACTGTAACAATAATTAAATTAAATCAAATAGAAAATGCTTACAAACGGACGACTTTCCAAGCAAACGTAAATTGAATAAAATCAAATAGAAACATACAAAAGGACAAATTTCCAATGTTGGTTGAATATTGCGTATTTGTAAATCCATCCAGAATTCAAGCGACAAATTATCCAATAAATTTCAGTTCCCAATATCCCCAATACATCATTTGGTAAATTTAAATAGCAGTTTACACGCTTTCATAGAACCGCATTGAATGATTCATCAAATAGGCTGGTTATAGGTATAATATTCAATTTCAAATAGCCTTTATTGATAATCTTAATCTAGTTTTACAATATTATCATTTAGACACCGGTATCAAGCGACAATCGGAGTGTAGCTGGCAAACACTGGATGAGAAGACCCGAAGACCGGGTTCAGTGGCGCGTCTTGGGAGAGACCTACGTCCAGCAGTGGACTAATATAGGTCGATGATTATGATCAAGGGATTTTTTAGTTTTTAGCATAGGCCTCCCCCAGCCTTTTCTATAATTCCCGATCACGGGCTTTTCTTAATCATGAGGCACCGACAGCTCTAGGTACTACATAATTCATTTATGTCATATTAATCGTATTATCCATATAAATTGAGGAGCATTGAATAGGTAATGTTCCGTACCTATACATAGGTGACCTTTTCAAATGGCTATGACGGCATAATAGGTATCTATTATGTAATCGAAATACGTAAATGGAATCCATAAATAAATGGTACCCAATACAAGTATTTTGGTGATTTCATTTTCGACTGGTTTAAGAAATACGAACTTTATTGTTCAATTAAAATAATTAATTTTAATTTTTAACATACTTCAAAGGGTTTTATTAATGTGTTTTTTTTTTAATTTGTTGAATTAATTGTGTTGTGTTGATGTGTTTTAAATTTCTGTTTTACATTTTTTGATAAGCTAGGATCACAGATCAAATGTTTACCAATCAATTTAAGATCTTTAAATCTACATATCTTATCCAGCTAAATTCGAAAGTCTAAATCCGAGAGTGCCAAAAAGAAAAAAATACGCCGAAAACCCTTTACAAAACTTTAAATTGACAGGTGGAAACAATAGGAGATGCCTACATGGTCGTGTCTGGTCTACCGATGCGTAATGGTAACCGGCACGCTGCAGAGATAGCACGGATGTCGCTTGCTCTTCTCAACGGGGTTCGGGTGAAGACCGTGCCTCATCGACCGGGGGAGAAACTGCTGCTAAGGATCGGTATGCACTCGGGTAAGTATTCCAGCGCTATAGGTACCTCACCGTCCCTATAGCATATGCTGAGCGGTGACCTTTTTACACATTTTTTATTCTGTTCTTTTATAAAATTTGTTTTTAAATGTATGTTCTATGTGTAAATAAACGTTTTCTATTCTCATAGAGCACAGACACAGTCACTACAAAAAAAAACATTTTACTTACTTTGTCGGTATACAACACGTCTTCTTCTTCCACTCTCTTCTTTCAGTCGTCTCTTACTACTTTCTTAGCATAATCATTCACACAAAAATAAAAATATTTAATTATTAACGTGCTTTACTAATGTTTTGAGACCTACGTCCAGCAGTGGACTGATATAGGTTGATGATGACTAATGTTTTGACAGCTTCCTAATGGGTTTTGTAGTCTTTAATGATGACTCAACTTATATTACTAGCCTATTTTTGATTATCGCAAAATATGTGAAGACTAGAAACTGCTAGCACAGTTTACACAGAAAATAATATAGGAATGAAAACACGGTTTTGTTAAATTTTCTAATGGAATCTGTTCAGTAATTAACGTATTTTGGATAATGTTTGAGTGGATTTCATCGAAATTCGAGTTTAATAAATTAATCACAATTTTGGGATTGAATTGTTTCAAACTCAACATGATACCATTATATTCACCATTTTGTTTCTAGTTAGAATTGTTTTGGAGCGGTATGGAGGTCAGAGATGTTTTTGACACAAAATAGGTACCTATAAAATAGTTTGGAGTCTTGTTAACAAGTTTGCGGATCGTTGAGGCATGTTTTGTTAGCACGATAATCCCAAGTTAGGCTTATGTTTGAGCTAATTTAAATACCTAGAGGCCCAACACAATAGTTTGCATAAAAGCTAAGTATTACAAACTATGAAGCCCATGTTTACGTAATCACTATGTTAATTTGTCTTAGAATTTCTTGGTCCCGAGCAAGTCTCCGGACGGTTTATTGTTGGTTTATGCAATTAATACTGATTTTTGTTATGAATAAGTGAAATTGGCAGTTGTAAGTTTTTTTGTATCTTTCTTAAGCTATGCTTTAGTTGTATAGGGTTTAGTTGATGTCGTAAGGATTTAAAGCTTGCATTGATCAAACATGTTATGCTGCGCGTCAACGATATCTCGACTACAGAAAGCTGCATCGTCACCGCGCAGTGTGATTTAAAAACTTTATATTTACGTATAAAGTCGCAAGTCAGTTTTATTTGTTCATTGATATTTATAGGTCCCTGCGTGGCCGGAGTAGTGGGTTTGAAAATGCCTCGCTACTGCTTATTTGGAGACACAGTGAACACTGCTTCACGCATGGAGTCCCACGGAGAAGCCTTGAGGATACACGTCAGTCCGAAGACCAAGGAGGTTCTGGACCTGTACGACTGCTTCGAGCTGGAATGCAGAGGAGAAATCATTATGAAGGTAAATAATAGAATAATTTTTACTGCTATTTTTATTCAGCTGGACGCACCGTTCAAAGTATCCTATTCCACAGGGCAAAGGTAAAATGACAACGTACTGGCTGATAGGAGAGAAAACACCAAAAAACCAAGAAGTCCAGTCCTACGATCAAACTATTTACACTCAAACAAATGTAGTAAACAACCCTAGCATCACATTCCAAGGACCAGACAGCCCTGCGTCTCATTCCCTTACTCACAGCCACAGTCCAGACCAAAACGGCAAAGAAAACCATCACAGACCACAAGAACTACAGAGCGAGAAGGATAGAATCAAACATGAGATAGCAACATTCGTCGCCAAAGACCTAATCAACAATATCGATATAGCTGTAAGAGAGTTCAGAAAATCACAAAGTGCCAACTTCACGACAAAAGAAACAAAAACTCTCGTGAATGGAAACGGCAAGGGCCTCATTACCCCCACTTATGACAAAGAGCTAGTCATTAGCAAAGGCAAGGTTAGGGATGTAGTTAATAGATTCAATAGTTGTGTTGTTGTGGAAAGCGGGAAAAATAAAACAAAAGTTATGAAAGGCGAAGACTGAATGGAACCTACAAGTGCACTACGGCTATTGATTGTTGGTAATCAGCTCAGTGGCAATTGGTTTATGTTTTACCTACGATTTTTGACAGCTGATCTGAACACCAAGGTTTAGCTAGTGTTTAAATACTCAAATCTAAACATGGTAGGTAGTAGGTTGTTGTTTCTATGAATAGCTAAATTATTAAGTCTATTAGTTAAACTAAGCATAGTATTTGACATTTTTGTAGTCTATGCCTGTGATTTTTATTTCAACATGCGAATCTGTAGTATCGAGATTTTTATTTACAATTGTTTCACTTAGAAATACAAATCGTTGAAAATAATAGTTTTCTTTACGATAGTTTGATTCTTAATGTTCCAGACTTTTAACGTTACGTATTAAACCAAAGTTTTATATCTAGTCATTCGTTATCTAGTCTAGATTATACAGGCGTCGTTGTGCCAAGCACACTAGAATTTTATTGTAACTGTCTAGTCATAGTAACTTAGTATTTAAAATAAGTTTTACTTAAAACCATTAAAGCATTTAACCTTATAAATAAAAAGAATAAGTCATTTTAATAAAGTAAGAAAAAATTTGTCATGGGTGACCAAATACCCCCGAATTTTAGAAATAATAGTAGATGAATTTATTACACATACGTATAAAAACATGTAAATCGCGTGTGCGAGACAAAGAAAGATGTAGTGAGAATTATGTAATTAATAGAATATGTATTATACACGTAGACCCTGTAGTATTTTTACCAACTTTTTATACTTCTATGATTATTCTATATAAAAATGTATACCTTCGTGACTTTTAACCTAGCTATAGCGAAGATAGAGTAAAATCTACTTTATAATATTTTTTATCTAAGGTTCTAGTAAAAATATCACTGAAAAGGTTTGAAATCTAAAATAAATAATGCTGCACAATCCACACACATCATCTAGCCCCAAGCTAAGCAGAGCTTGTGTTATGGGTACTAGAAGACTGACATACTTAATACAATACATTACATAGATATATATTTTTTATTATACATATAAAATACCCAGAACACCCGGAATAAATATTTGCAGATCGTACAAACATTTATCCCAAGGCGGGAATCGGTCGTCAAGTCATCTAGCCGAGGACAACTTTCGAATTACAATTTAAAAAAAATATATCTGCACACTTACTGAAGAAGGTGAAGTTTTTTCGAAAAGTCATAACATTATTCTATAAATTAAACAGACCGTAGAAAAATATTTTTTTTTACGTCAAAAATAATATTCATACTGCAAAATTCGTATTGAGGATCTACAAATAGGTATTTTAAAATCATAAGAATTTGATTGCGATTGACAATGTTTGTAAGTCGGAATCATAAATAATCACAAGTTCAACAGTTATTTTGTAAAGTTGAAGTTTTGATATTTTTACTAGATTTTACTATCCCTCAGTTCTTCAAGTGACCATTATATACCTAATTAAGTTTTAAAAATACTTATAATATAACGGACCTTTCAATTACGCTTATGTAAACTGTAAATAATAAGTTAAATATTACATGTAAAATAGTGTAAATTAAATAATTTTAGTAGTATGATATTAATAAATAAATATGCCATGAATTAAGATGGGTTTTTGATCTTCAATTACAAACTAACATACAATTCTATTCTAGATTTCTACATAGAGACCGTAGTTTTCTTGTATTGAAAATAAAATTAAAAAACATGGTAACCTGAAATGTTATAATTAGGTATATTGTATAGTGTAGATAAATAATTATTTATTTCTAATTATTTGTTACCTGTTAAGAACTTTTTTTTTGTACTTACTGATCTCTGGTTTTGTGATATTGTTAGATATTATCAAGATTTTTTAAGCAATGACCGTTAAATAATAATTGATTTAAATAATAAATAAATACTTATATAAAAAATACATGGACATTTCACACATTACACTTAAGTCCCAAACTAAGCAAAGCTTGTGCTATGGGAACTAGATTGCTGATAGAATAATTATATAAGTAATTTTTTTTTGTAAATACATTCAAATACATTCATTTATTAATAACCAGACACAAAACAAATATTTATGGTCGTCACACCAACATTTGCTCTGTGTGGGAATCGAACCCAAGAGGCCAAGACCCACAGCATGGAAGGCAGAGCTACTACTAACTGTGCTGTGACGCCTCTCAATAGATATGTAGTTTTCGATAGTTACATACACTTACAGATCTACATAAAAGAGACAGATATTTGCCGCTGTAGTCAATTTCATATTTGCAGCATCATACGCGCCATTTTGGTTTTTTAATTGAAAGGCTATGAAAAATGAATAGGTTTTTGGCTTTGTGTACAACATGTCGAATTATTTATTTACTTCAAATATTCTAGCAACCAGCTAGACTACACAGACAACAACGTTATAACTAAATAAATTTGTTTAGCATAAATATTATTATCAAACATCTAATTTTACCAAATAAGACGGTTATTGCTTTGAATCCGAAATTTACCTGTTTTTGTAGATCTATGTGTGCAATTAGTTATAATCGAGTTATTTTATAAATAAATAAATTTAATTGAAATTTACTTGTTTTTTATTTTAAAACCTTTACCTGTGCGTCTTTTTGTGATAAATCGATACTAGTAGGACTTGTGGTGTTGCATACATAATTATTTGTATAAATATTAAATTATTGATTTTTCGTGAACTGATTTTACAAGCGCGTTATCAACATATTTTAGACCAATATAAAATAAAAAAATGTTCAACAGTTAATAAACACATGTCAAACCAACGTGCATAATTTGTTTCAATATATACGTATAAGTATATACATACATACATATGGTACCTACGTAAGTATAGCAATAAAATATTCAACTTTTTGCGTAAAGCCCTCATGGAATCCGGCAGCTATTGCCACCCCCTTCCTGTACAAACATAATATAAAGGCAAAACGTTCAAATATAACCAAAATAGTTCAAGCTTAGGCTCGGCCTGATTTATTGTCAAAATATTTGTCGTGAAAGCTTAGACATGACAAATATACGATATAGATATTTTTAATCGAATAATGGATTTGGGGGAGTGTCGCTTCTGTATTTTTATATTGAAGGGTGTATGATGTTTGTTTTGGCGTAATCAGATGGTGGAAAAATTGTGGGTTCTATTCCGTTAATATGTTTTATTTGTAATAATTCTGTGTTTGCTTGAAATGATTTATGTGAACTTGTTTGTACGACGAGCTTGTATGATAAATAATAAATATTCATAAACATTTCACACATCACACTCTAGTCCCAAACTAAGCCAAGCTATGCGAACAAGATTTCTGATAGAGTACTTATATAGGTACAATCTTTATTTTTACCCAGAACAGATATTTATGTTCATCACACAAACATTTGCTCTGGGTAAGAATCGAACCCACGACCCACAGTATGGAAGGCAGAGCTGCTACCAACTGAGCTATGACGCCTGTCAAAAAGCTTGACATACGATATTGGCAGAACTGTAATAATTAGGCACAAAAGTCTTGAAAAATCAGCCACCAAAGTGTTTGAGTCGCGCAAAAAGGCTGTGACTCAAGATAAAGAGAGAGAATATAGTAAATACCACTTGCCTTTTTTGTTTTTTTAGTAATGCTTTCAAACAGTTCGACAAGTGAAACTTTATTATATCGATTTTCGTAGTTATGACCCGAACAAAAATCCTTACCAATTATAAGACAGTTCTCCGATAGTTCAACAACTTTGACCGGCGTCTAGGGACCTATAATATCCGGTAGAGGAGTTTCACGGCTCTCAGGACATTTTCAGGGAAATTGCTAATTATGGTTTAACTAAATTTGGAGGTTTAGATGGTTAAGAAAATAGTGGTCGTCATAGCAACTAAGTTTCCTGAAGGGACCATTCACAGACGTGTAGCCTAATTAAAGATATTTGACTTATGAATAAGGTAATTTATGAAGGACTACTAGAATTTTTATTTATAAAATCAAAATAAAATGAAAGTACATATAGGTAAAAGCTCCCATTATATAAAATTAAACAAGCCTCAACATAATTATCTTGTAGTAAAACAATGGATTTCAAAACACCAAAAATACAGTAAGTAATTAATAAATTAGACTCTTTAAAAACGACATTAAGCTTTAAAACTGCCTGTCACTGTTGGTCTTATCACATTACGGTACAATAGCAAAAACAAAAGACGATCTCAGGTTGAGTGATCTTGTGTTTTTAGTAACAAGATATTATAACAGTGGCGAAATTCTACTCAAACTCGGTGTGAGGTTGTTTATGTTATCCATTGACACGATAGAAGAAGAAGAGTAACAAGATAAGAATACCCATTTACCTAATACTATCTATCTAGCTTATGAGCACGAATAAGTGATAATCGTGAACGTAACGTATTTAAGATACATTGCGTGCTATCGCTGCAATATTCGACAGTAAACCTGATGTTGACGCGCAGTGTATTATAAAAAGGTAACTGTTTCGATACGTTTACAATAAAATTATTTGTGCTCACCCCCTTGAAGGTCGATTTTGTTACATGTTTATCGAGATAGCAACATGGTTCACGCCCGGATTTAATAAATCTGCTTCTTGCCGATGTTTGATAAATCGAATTGGTTCCGTGATGTGAATGATCGAGCTGTGCCAGGCGATTTTGAAACTTATACCACCGTAGTAGAGTCTAATTTATAATCCTATATCTAGAATCTAGCTTTGTATCCACCTATTGTATTCTGTGGTTTTGTGTTTGCTTGTGGAACTATTGTTCTATTGTTATAAACTCAATATCATTGGATTTTAAAACGAAAACAGATTTTAAGCATTGAAAATAAAAACATTGACATTGCTATAAGATCTTTAGAAGTGCACTATTTCATGGAATGGGATTATTTATTGAGTAGTAGATATAAATAAAGCATTATTTTACACCAATGAGATAAACTTTGTTTAATTTAAGAAAAATCAGTTGTACAATGGGCGGATTTATAAAAATAAAAGGTGCACATACATAGATTAATCAATGTAAGATCAATTAAAAAAAAATATAGGTTATTTTCTTCTCAAAGTGATTTGAGGCATTGATAAGAGTAAACTGAAATCTGATAGGGTTGTCAAGTAGCAGTGAATAATACTAGTTGCGTGCGTCCTTGTCAAGGCCAGGAATATAACTGCCATATCGAGCCAATGCGATGGTAATATAAAAGAAGTGGCTATTAAGACCCAGCTAATAAGAATTCCAACACGGAGAAAGCATTTTGTGATAAAAAATAATTACTTACCACGCCACTACGAACAAGGACTTCTATGATCATATCACGCTAGGAAATATTACGTGACATTATTGATTTGAGTGAAAATAAATGAAAATCAATCTGTAATGAAAAATGAGTCTATGCATTAGTTTTTTGAACACATTCTGGATTCATCCTATTTTTATTTCTTTCAGCGCATGCCCTAGAATAGAATGGAAAATAACTATAAGTACAATAAAAGAAACACAAAGAAACAAACAATTAAAAATAGGACGTACAATGGGCGGTCTTATCGCTATAAGCGATCTCTTCCAGACAACATTTCCTAGCGCAAATCACAATGCACATACCTGCTATTTACCATCACTATTTCACATGTTTACATTAAAATTGAGGTATATTACTGTCAGCTTGTGCGAGACAGGAAAAAAAAATTCAGATAAAAAATCCATAGACAGCAGATGAGACAATTTGATGAACCTTTCTATGAACAAGAAGTATTTAGCATTAAATAAATAATAATACTATGATAGCTCAGCGATAACAATTACCTAACTTTTTAATCAATAATGTTTGATATAAAGAACCTTTCAGCCTTCATACCATATTGTAAGTTTAATACAATTATTAAACTTACAATATGGTATGAAGGCTGAAGGCTGATATATGACCGGCTATTTTATACGCCCATCAACCCTAAACCACCGAAATATCGTAAAACATGAAATAAAATGTGAGACTCAAACCTCACCTTAAAGGATAATCAAAATCTAAATTGGATTAGATTTAGTACTAAAATGTATTTAGCTTCAATGCTTTTATAGTTTTAAGTAATAAAATTTACTTTCAAAAAGGATCATATTGAAAATTAATCAATTATAATAATAGAAAAAAAGAAAAATATTATTTATTTTAATATTGGTTTTTGTAATATACCTACTGTCCAAACCTCGATAAGAAACATTTATTCTGCAGATTACTATTACAAAAATATTTAAATTATTATTATCATTCCATTGATTTCCAAGCCTTAAATCCAAGTCAACTTTACAAGTTCTACAAAACAATATCAAAACAATCTTTACTTAGTTTTCCGATTAAAATACAAGCTTTTTATAAAACATATTTTAATCATCATTCAATTTACAAAAATAACATCTAGGTAGGTACCGTACTATAAAAATTTAGAACTTTCAAATCGCTTAAGAAAATATCCAATAAAGTAGCAGTGACACCAATGAACCCGTCGTAAACCCACCAGAGGTCACGAGGTTGTTGCAAGTAGGTTACAGTGACGCCACCGATGACATTTACTCACGACGTCACTACCACTACAATAGAATAACACAGAAGAAACACTTTATCTGAGAGTCATGTCTACTATCTTCCAGTATGGGTTTGTACTGATTTAGAACAGATTTGGATCAGTTGAGTATATCTATAGATCGTTTGCAGCGGTCTGTAGATCAACTATTTTATTTATTTTACTGTTATGTATTCTAAATAATAATAACCTAAATCACAAGGATCATTTAAAATCGTCTTACATACTAGATGATTGTAGGTGCCAGTTCCACGCGACCAGAGCCTAGATAGAAGAACGGGCAAGAAACTTACGGGCTTGTCCTACCGTTTTTTTAAAGCTTTTAAAGCAGTAAAAATCGTTCTAACGAAAAAAACAACGCTTTCATATTCTTACACAAAAAACAATACAAAGAAAAGCTAAATCCAATTTCGCAAATGCCTCTCAAAGAATCCTACAAATTTACTTTTTGACAATTATAGTCTGAAATTACTTTGTTTATTCGGAGGCTAGGGAGCTTTAGCACGATTATATTTGACGTTCACCGCGTTACGTTAATCTGACGCGTTTGAGTTACATTGCGCGTTAATGTTAGATTGCTAAACATTGCAGCGTAACTGCGCAGTCTATCTAATCTATCTTGGATAATCGACCGTTACAATACGTTTACGATTGTCACATTTTTTCGTGCAAGCTTGTAGCTGAATGAAGTTTTTTTATGAGTAGGCCAAATGTTAGTGATTTTTTAAAGCTATTGCATAGCATTTTTTTGCCGCCGGTCGGAGTGTTAGGTTATTTCGTTACGGAATTTCTGGATGCGGTCTCCACGCTCAAGGCGCGCGATAGAGGCTATGCAATACATAGTTTAATATGTATTGCATTAATTCCCCTCAAACATTTTTCATCCGACTGTCTTTCACGCAAAACGTGGGATTTAGTAAAATAAAGGGAAAATAATAGACTTTCTCAGAAAAAAAGCCCTTGACGGCCCAGTTCTAACGAGCCGTCGGAGAGATGAGAAGTTATTCGTTTTCATTTGGGATTGTATCCGTTTTGAAAGCGAAAGTATAAAAATAAATAAACAATAGGTACTTATACATTTTTTATAATGTATATCGTAAAAAACTTTTTTCTAAGTATTTAAATAAATGTGTGAATAAACAATACTAATAGACGAATACAATACTAAGAAACAATATAAACTGACATCGAAATACCTAGTATATCTATGTCTGTACACGCACTTAACGGCTAATATCTACTACCAATCGAAATACTATTTTACACATTGCATGGCGCAGCAGGATTATATATTTTTTTGCCTATGGCAACACTGGAATCAGTAACGAGAGTCGCAACGGACCGTAAAGAATGGTATAGTAAGAAGGCTTCTTTTTTGGGCTGAAAATAATTATGATGATTATAATAGCATCTCTGCCTCACCTTCATTCTAAATAACGAATAAATATCATCTTTCTACAAGATCCTTTCATTGTAATAAGTAAAATGTATAAATCATTAATTCAGAACATTTTTGAAATCCAAATGAAGGTTAGCAACTATGATTCAACAGTTTTAGAAGTTTAAGTTTGAGTTGTATTTTTAGTTTTATTTCAATAGTTTAACCATAGATGTGACATAAACTTTGTTACAAAAGATCTCTAAATAAATGATTAAAAAAAAAACTGTGCAGCAGTCTCAAGTATTTTAAATAGAAAACTCTTCATTTTATTTGCTGAAAATAAACAAATGCGGGAAGCTGTTGTGGCGAATGAATCTGACATCTGAGGAGTCCTTCAACCGCAGATGTAACCGTGATTTTGTCGCCAAATACATGATGAATTCGCAGATGTGATTCAGACTCTTTGTCGTTTTAAATAATTAATCAATTCAATTAATCATTTTCTATTGGACCTCCAAGTCGTATATTAATTACTAAGTTGAAATTGATACCATTTATTTGCAAACAAACTTACGACTATACAGTATTTACAATATGTACATTGTCATATAAAATACATAACAAACAGTTGAGCTATCTACAGACCGTTGCAAACGATCTATAGATAGTTCAACTGATCCAAATCAGTACCAATCGGAAGCGTACCCAAGACACTGGCTGCATTGCCGCGCTGAATAGCAATGCTGATACGCTGGGCCAGATACTCACCAGCCCTCGGGTCACGTGCGCTTCGACTAGACGCCCATTACTAAGTTAAAATTATCAAGAATGTTTACCTAGTTGTTAACTATTGCGTGGGTGGAAATAGGTCAGACTTCAGAAAATCTTCAAACATTCTCAGAATATTGTAAGCAAATAAACATTGTTATTCTAACGTCTTTCAAGCCTTTATTTACATAATTCATACATAAATATTGACTGTTTTGTGCTACCAACGACACGACCTACACGATAATTAATATATTATAAATAAATTGTTTATTTAACAAAAACACAGGGTACTTACAAAATAATATTAAATTGACAGAGACTATGGCATTCATTTCTACACTCGTGTTTTTTTATCCCAGCGGTACCGTTTAGCAGTTAACGTATCGGTATCGTGTCGTTGCTAGTATCGGCTAGTGTAAAGAATATGATATTTCGTTTATATGATAACCGACGGAGTGGAACGACGCCTCTTTACATTTGGGCACCAATTTAGTGCCTAAGATAACATTATTTGTACCCTAAGGATTATTATGCTTACCTTACCCCATTTAATTATAATAAAATCCTGTTGATTTAGGTTTACAGGACGTTTATAGATTTTACGAGCTTGGTTTATTTATTTTATCTAAAATAATTGAGCGAGATCTAAAAAGATTGGTTTAGCAAATACAATAATACTGTATGTGCTTAATAAGAGTAGTCTGAGGCAAGTCTTTAAATGGACAGTAGGTATGTCATATCTTATACATCTTCAAAAAACCTTACATTACTTATGGATTCTATCTATGGATAGTATTCTATCAGCAATTTATTTTCCATAGTACAAGCTTTGCTTAGTTTGGGACTAGAGTGTGATGTGTGAATTGTCCGTGTACATTTATATTAAGTTTTTAAGCGTCTAGGACAATCTAAGGTCATTAATTAAAACTCCTAAAACAAATTAGTTTACAAAAACAATGCTAATAAGATCTCTGCCTTGAAAAAATCTCAAGTAGCCTCTTAGACACTTCTTTAGAAAATCATCTGTATTCAAGATGTTTATCTTTCTCTCCGTCTCATCTTGTCTACGTGGAGTGTTCTTGACAAGACCACATTCTGCTATCATAGATTGCAGCTTTATTACAACGAGAAAGAGTCTACTTTTCCTGGCACTTATCAAAGATCTGTAGTTTATAATGCATCTTTGAAAACGGTTCCAACTTTTCTGCGTTTTAATGGGGAAAATTCTTATTTATTTTTCTTCTCGCTTAATACGACGGATTTGAACGTGGACTCAGATAAACAAAATCTCAAATAGAGACAAAAAAGTTAAATAACTCTGCGACCAAGCAGTATTTACTTAAAATTAGTAAAAATAGTAATGGTACAACTGCGACTCTAGCCAAAGAGAAGACAGGTTTTTTTTTATTTTCTTTCGAATGGATATTTTAAGCTGTTGATTAGCTTATTTTGCAAATAAAAATTCAATACATATGATAGATTCATATCGATGGTATTTAGAAAGAAAGAAAGAAAAATCATTTATTGCCTATTACATATAAACTAATGGTAGGTTCTTATACAATGGGGATAGAGTAAATACATTTAAAATATACATTTAAGTAATTAAACTATTTGGAGTATTTTGTACCGATTATCAAAAAAAATTGTACACACCGTGACGTCATCGTATAACGCTCACCCTCGTGCCATGAGGACAAGAACGAGCAGGCTAGTTAGCGGGGACGCATTCAAGGTACACAGTTAAGTCGCACGGGTTATATTTCCATAAGCAATAAAATATTATTTTATTAACAAATCTCTACATGTTCGCCATCCTTTATCATCGAAACTTCTGTGTGATAATCTTAACAACAACAATGAAAACTCGCATAGTAAAAGCATTATGCTTCATATAAAACTCGTATTAAAGCAACAAAGGGCACAAGATGGCCGCCAGGCATAAAACAGGAACATAACATAACAATAATAAGCCGAACCTACAAAAGGTATAAGGGTAGTTTATACATACCTACTTACAACTTTTATCTGTACTCTAGAACCTATAACTCTAGCACCTTATTAACTCGAGACCGTACCTTAGTACGTTGTATTCATATCTATTCTGTGTCTTGGGTCCCCAATTCAATTTAGGACTTCAATTCAATTGTCTTTTATATTCTTAAGTCTCAACACACTTGGCTACGGACTACCATTAAATAAATAAATAATCACGGACAATTCACACATCACACTCTAGTCCCAAACTAAGCAAAGCTTGTACTATGTGAACTAGATTGCCGATAGAATACCTACTTCAATTTTTTTTGTAAATACATTCATAGAATAAATAAAAACATTATCTCTTTGAGCACTAATCAGAAAAGATTTAAGAGTTTTAAGAACGACTTTGACAAGAGTTCTAGGACCACTGAATTGATTCTTAACTTTTAAAAAAAATCGCCATCGTATTATCAATTAGATGAAAATTACGACTTCGTAGTTAAATAACTCTACATAAATAATTTTGCTCAACTTGTGAAGTAATATTTGTGTTAAAACCTTACAGAATAAATTATATTCGTTAAGGTCGAGTAACCCTTTTAAGACCCGAATATTGCTAAAGAAAGTTTTTTCTCTAATTATATTGCAAAACATGGCGAATCCACAAAGCAAAGTCGAAAGGCTCTATATGCCTTCTTTACTTAGAAATTACTTAGCGAAATTTGAAAATGAACAGTGAATACAGAAGCCGCTAAACTTCTGTTTAACATACTTATTAATTCAATATTCTTTGGAGAGTTTTGGCTTCAATATTTAGACCTCGAAACGTGAACCATTGCTGTCATTATTTCTTTATTTGTCTCTAGAATATTTTTTACTGAGACAAATGTGTTTCGAATGCCGATCAATGATCTAAGCCATGCTTTGTATGTCTTTTGTTAATAATTATAAGATTTTAACCTAAATGCTGAAAAAAAAAGCTGAACGCTACTTACTTACGCTTTGGATCAATTTAGCTATCTATAAGTCACTTGTTACGGTCTGCGGATCTTTTAACTGCTTGATATGTGTTTATTTTAGTAGTTGTACGACTTTTAACACATATTTGTAAAAAAATATTTAAAAAAGTATTATTTGCAAAATTCGAAGGTAAAAGTCATTTTTTGGTCTCACGAGGTCAAACTTTCCTCGTTAAATAGAAAACTTTGTGGTTTCGTCAACCTCTAAAGTAATAATTGAATTACCAGCGTTCGTGCCACTCATCATCATACAATCAGCCTGAAGAAGTGCACTGTATAGATCATTCTTATTTCCCAGAAAAAAATGAAGGCTTTGATGTATTCACTGATTGTACCACAATTTTTACTAGCTTTAATTAAATTTATTTGGTTTACCAAATAAATTTAATTAAAGCTAGTGTGTGAGATATATGGTTATATTCATGATATTTAATTACTTCTAATGTTGTTTACTTTGATATTTAGTTATATTTTGTCACTTATTATATAATATGAAATTCATAGAGCACTCTGGGGAACATAAATAACGATAGAAGTTAATCAAGTCATGTTTTTTGATGATTTTATTTAAGAAAGGTAAATAATATTTTAAAACATGTTAGCAAGTAATACAACAGTATTTTTAACCGACGAAAAAATACGGAGGAGGTTCTTAAGTTATCGTGTATATTTTTTTAAACAACATCTTCTAATGTAATATTATTTATTTTGTATAAACAAAGATCATACGTAACTTTGGCACCTCGTTTTTCCTTCTAAATTTTGTAAAGTTTGGAAACATTGGTTATAGAAGCACCCCTTTCTCTGGCTTCCAAGTTTCAAAAGCTGTGTTTTGATTTCGTAGGAACTTGGTTTCGTAAGAAAATTCCCACTTTGTGTGTTTTTCTTTTGAGAACTAAGTTGTTATTAAATGTATATAAACATATTATACACGGATAATAAAATATCATCATCATCATCATAGGCCATTAGCCCACTGCTGGGTATAAGCCTCCTCCCTCAAACGCCACTTAGGCCTTTAGCATCCAGCAGTTATATTTATAGTTATATTTTTTTTAAATATTACTATTTATAGTTTATGTATTTAATTGATTTTACTAGATATTTTGTGGCAAAAGAGCTCAATATCTAAAAATAACTTTAAGAAATCTTTATTAAACGGTTGAACACAAATTATATGAGCTAGAAATACCTATATATGTATTTTCAAGGCTGTTTCACAAAGCACATTTGGGGTGAATTATCTTGTATATTTTACAGATCCTAAAAATCCCGCGAATGT
The DNA here is from genome assembly GCA_932527185.1 of Ecliptopera silaceata. Lineage (NCBI taxonomy): Eukaryota > Metazoa > Arthropoda > Insecta > Lepidoptera > Geometridae > Ecliptopera > Ecliptopera silaceata. Next base: position 4,443,852 of record OW052210.1, read on the forward strand.
TTATACTTTTCGAGAACCATCTTCCAGCTTTGTTACAGTGATATAAAACACTCCGTACCCAATTTATGTGCAAATAAATTCGAAAGATGATTCCTCGGTCTTCACAAGACAGTAGCTCTACCATGAGTTTTTACAATCTATACTCGCTAGAGTCTGTAGTTAAAAAATGTATGAAGATTTGTACAGCGCCTCTAGCGGATAGTTGGGTACTAAAATTCGTAATAATAATATTTACGTAACTACTGTAGTAAAGTCAGGCGATTTTACTGTGACAACTCATGGTAGAGGTACAGATTCCAATTTTTTCTGAACTGTTTTAATTTGTTAAAAAATTTGCTTATAAGTTAGCTGAATTCATCATCATCATTATAGTCATCATAGGTATAAATAAGCCTCCTCCCTCAAACGCCACTCTTTCCATAATTGGGCCTTTTGCATACAGGTCCTACCCTGTACGGCAACGATATCATCTAGCCATAAATATAACTTATATTATAATGTATGTGTTTAATTCATTTTACTAGATATTTTGTGGCAAACAAGCGCAATATCAAAAAAATAATTTCTATATGTTTCATAATATTGTATTAATAAGCTGCATTAATACAAACTAATTGGACGGTAAAAGCCCAGCCGACATGGCCAAGAGGTAATTGAATCATAATTGTACCTGCCTTAACTCATATTATTAATCTGTCCTTTGAAACAGGTATATTTCCCGCAGCCTTTAAGAAATCATTGATCCACCCCATACACAAAGATGGGTTAAGGGACAGTGTCCAAAACTACAGGCCTATCTCCATTCTTCCTTCTCTCTCAAAAGTTATTGAAAAGTTGCTGAATAAGAGACTTATGAAGTACCTAGAAACTGAAAACTTACTTTCCGATACACAGTACGGCTTTAGAGCAAATAAGTCCACCGAACAGGCGGTAGCAGGCCTTACTGATTTAATTGTCAGTAACCTTGATAATCACAAAAAATGTATTGCTCTGTTCCTAGATATGGCGAAGGCATTTGACACTGTTTCGATACCCATCCTTTTGAACAAACTTGAAAACATTGGAATTAGAGGTATTTCGCTTCAACTATTTCACAGTTATTTAACTGGAAGAACCCAAAGTGTCCGTATTGATGACTATGTAAGCAACGAAGAGTCAGTCTGCTATGGCGTTCCGCAAGGCAGTATTTTAGGCCCAACTCTTTTCATCGTACTCATCAACGAGCTATGTCTCTACACTCCCCAAAACGGCAAAATTTTCACCTTCGCCGATGATACAGCACTAGTCTTTGAAGGAGATACTTGGGATCAAACCCAGAGTCACGCCGAAATCGGTCTCAGCAACGTACTCTCCTGGCTGAATAAAAACTCCTTAACCCTAAATCTTAAAAAAACTAAATTCATTCCTTTCTCTATTCTTAGAAATAACTTACCTCTACTTAATATTAAGGCACATATTTGCGGCTACCCCTTAAACAGTACTGTATGTTCATGTCCTCACTTAGACCAAGTATATTCCATTAAATACCTTGGCGTCTTTATTGACAGTCAGTTAAACTGGATTCCCCAAATAGAGGCTATTACGACACGGACTCGCAAACTTATTTGGGTTTTTAAAAATCTCCGGCATGTCGCCGACTTCCACCTGTTAAAAATAGTTTACTTCGCATTAGCGCAATCCATTTTAAGCTATTGTGTCTCAGTCTGGGGTAGTGCATGTAAATCACATTTAATTAAAGCGGAAAGAGCGCAACGATCTGTGTTAAAGGTTATGACGTTCAAGCCTTTTCGCTATAGTACTACCGACCTTTATTCAGAATGCCAACTCCTATCAGTTCGAAAATTATTTATTTGCCAATGCATCGTTGCATACCATCGAACAGTTAGCTTTGAATCCGCCGATGGAACTTCAGTGCGTTCTTTTAAAGTTAGTTTATTTAAATGTAACACATCCTTTGCACGTCAAAATGGTTTTTACATGAAAGCACATCTTTATAAAAAAATAAACAAAACATTAAATCTCTATCTCTTAACTAGATATAAATGTAAGAAAACACTAAAAGAATGGCTTCTACAACTAGACTATGAGCAAACGGAGTCATTACTAATGGCGCTTAAGTAAATAACTATAATAAATATATCTAGAAATATAGTACATTACATATATATATAGATATTGTTTCCAAACCACCATGTTTAAATAAAATTTAATAAATTGTAATTAATTAGAAGAATGAATATTTAATTTAATTTAATCAGAATAATTTTATGTCTTGCTTTTCTCGAATGTATAACTTTTTAGTTTTTAAATTATAATATTATACGCTATAAAAGCAATTAACATAGCTTTAACTTTTATGTATCCATGTATTCAACTAATTCCGGCGGAGGGCATTGGTACTCCATATCACAGGATATTCCTAGTTTGGGTACCAATGTTTTCCAATCTGCATCTTCCGCAGAGATACAGTATTGTTCATTAACTAATGAATGTATGATGTTTGTTGTTGATTAAATAAATTTCATTTCAAATTTCATTTCAAATCAACTTGGCAACGACACCACTCTTCGATGAAATTGAATCAAATACCCACTTAGGTACAATAATACAATCTGTTTACTAATGAACCTAGGTTCTTGTGATATTCATGTATATTGTTTTCTTCTGCAAGTAACTTAATTGTAGCTAAGTTTTATACACGGCACTGACGAACTTTCCTCCACTCGATGTACTGAAGAGTAAGAGCGGCCATAAACGGGCATATTTCCATAAACGGGCCGCTTCAAGCAGTTCACAATACACGAACAGCTCGAGCAGTTGGCTGCGCGGTGAAATTTGATCACGCGGTCATGCAGTCGCCAGGCATACACTGACTGCTCGAGCTGTCGACTGCTCTCGCGCAGTTACCTCCGCCCGCGCTTCATTCCGCGTTGCGCTCACTTCCGCCCGCACGCGTCGTTTGTTTATTGTTAATTGAAATTGCTAACTGCTCGAGCAGTTATCAATGGCAGCTTCAAGCTGTTGACTCTCGACTGCTAGAGCGGTCCGTGTATGTTGATCACTGTGTCCTTTAATTGGGATAACACTTAGATTTAAGTCCTTTGTTTGTATTATTGTATTTTTATGTGTTTATTCTGTTGGATACCCTTAATAAATAAATAAATAAATAAATAAAACCATTGTTTATTTCTGAAGTTTTTATTTTCAACAGAAGCCATTTTACACTCTGTATTTTCTGATACTTCTCTGAATTTCAGTGAAAATAAAATCCCTTAGAACTTAATCTTCGACACGCCATTCAAATAAATGAAAGGAATATGAAATGAAGGAACGGATGTTATTAGGAAATCATGAAAAAGTGTAGATTGGATGTCTGCTTCCGGCATCACGATTAGCTATTATAAGAATACCTACTTAATTTATAATATTGTATTGCAACGGTGGCGTATTCGAGTCTTCTTCTTGTCGTGTCGATGCTACAACTGTACATATTTTGTTGTAGCATCGTATTGGAAAGATTAGCCAGACTAGACACTGCTTTGCCGTGCCTAGCTGTTACCGGTGTGCGCCACGAGGAGGCTCTTTCCAAGTGACACTACGCGTTGAGACTAGTTTGATTGCTGAACGTTGCAGTGCCACCGCGCAGTATGTTACGATACATTTCCGATTGTCGCATTTATTTGTACCTACTTATCTCTGTGATCAAAGATTTTAGATTACTACTCTGAATCAATATACTTACCATCTTTTAGGCGATATATTTTAGAAAACTAACTATTTTGAATGATAATGATTATATATTTTGAATATAACAGACTTTGTTTAAATAAAGTGCCGAATAAGTAGATAATTTCATTCTTTTATCAATTTAATGTAGCCTGTACCCCAAGTAGGTACGAGTTTGTGCACACACGGATCGTAGAGACGCAATCGCCATACAAAATCAATGGCGAATCGATTGCGATTGATTTTGTATAGAGATACCTACAAGCAGTAATATTGAGAAGTTTGTATAAGTTTCTCAATAAATCTGGTAGGGGCGCTGCTTGTATCTCCATACAAAATCAATGGCGCTCGGTGATTGAGGCTCTACGATCCGTGTGTCCACAAACTCGTACTTGGGGTACTAGTATCCAAATCAGTGTTGCTGCCACATAATATTACTTGTTCATTGACTGTGAAATTGCGAATGTATTACGCCAAATCCCATGTCACTTTTATTTAAGTTTGTGACGAATTTTATTCAAATAGTTTTCTTCGAGTATATGGTTGTTGCTATAAGTAGATAAGATACGTATATAGTTAATTTTCGTCTTGGCTAGTAACTCCTCCCAAAAACTATGAAGATTTCTCAATACCGTATGCAAAAATATCGATATTTTTTCTGTTATTAACAAGTTCTGCCATCACTTAGTCGTGAACATACCAAATAGAATTTTAAAATTTTAAGTTTATGTTACTTTCTTGTGTATGTTATTCCCTCTATTGTTGATTAATGAAGTATAGTCTTAAAATATTTATTGCCTACAGTAATGTGGGATCTTTTTCCTTTAAAGACGTTTAATATAACTAGAATATATTACTAGGAGATTTATTCGATCATTTCTGTGATAGCGAATTCATACCTAGTCAATCCGGATTAACAGTATTGACTGGAATCCATTAGGAATTAATCAAGTGAAATACGAAACCCGGCGTGGGCGTGTTCTCTACCTATATTGGAGTTTCAAGAAATCCTTTTATTCAATAAACCTTTTGAATCATATATATACATCAATAAATATGGGCTCCGAAGAAACGGCTTTTGTATAGGTTTCATTGAGAGTCGGGTTTAAATACAAATAATTTTAATTAACTAACGTAACTAAAGCTAATACTATTTACAAACAGGTAACAAGTTTAAGGCGAATCGTCTCGTACTGGCAGGTACTGGTTACGTCTTCTCTGGGTCATTCGGCGCTTTGGCTGCGCGGTCACAGTCTCTATAGACGTCCTCGATTGAGCTGCTTCTAGGTTCAAAGCACTCACGGGTACAGGCGTCACCGAGTATCCTGCTGCCACCAAAGCGGCAAATTCTTCAGGAGTGTAAGCCTTGTTGTTTTTAGGAGGGGGAAGCTGAGATCTTTGCTCTTCAAGGCTCTGACCGTGCTGGACGATCTCAATGTTCGACTGGTCAAGGTTTTGTTCTCTTAATAGTTGCGGCCTTATCTTTTGAGTTCTAATAGGAAAGTTTTTGCTGACGTAAATTGCTGAGTGTGGTGCTTTGGTCGGTGATTGTTCCTTAGGCTGAGCTATTTCATATCTGGGACGTTGCTCGTTTGTTCTGTAAAGTGGACGGAGTACAAACTGTTCGCCGTAAAGTTGAGCAGATTGTTGTGTCTCTGGAGCAATGGGATCGTAAATTTTTACCGAACGCTGTTTTTCGATTTCAGGTAAGCGCTTGAGGTAGGCGACGGGTCTCTCGATGTTGCTAGAGGTTGGGAGTCGTAGTTCCTGTCTGATGGGCTGTGCCCTTGGGAGTTCTACGAGTCTGTACTGTTTCGGTGCTGGTGCGGCTTCTTGCTGCTGGTACTGGGAAGCTTGTGGAGCTAGTCTGTAGTTGAACTGCGCTCTGGATTGTTGAGACAGCTTAGGGGCAGGTACGATCTTCAATCCTTGTGATTCGGGGCGTTCACGCTCGTATAAGAATTGGTCTAGTTGGGTTGATGGCTGAATTGGCACGTATCTGAGGGCTTGTGCAAGTCGCTGTGGCTGCTGGGTAGGGCGATACTGCTGCTGCTGTTGCGGTTGCTGTTGAATATTGGTTGTTTCTATCAGGTACTGCTGCGGAGCAACTGTTGATTGAGCTTGCTGTTCCACTCGAACTTTGGAACGAAGTTTGGTCGGTTTTTTGCTTGGCTTTGAAATATATCGGTCAATCTGAAATTAATAATAGTATAAATTAGATATTATTAAAATGATTTTTGCAAATACCTTATGTATATTCATAAGGTATTTGCTAAAAAATATTAATCTGGGTAGGTATATCAGGTGTAGTTTATTAAAATGTTCAAAATTTCTGCATCTTTGTTTTTAAAGTACCTGTTGATATTGTGGTGCAACACTTTGAACAGTTGATGATTGCTGTGTCTGTGGTCTAGACTCTTGTGGTCTGACTGATTGTCCCAACAGCGCCAGAAGCTCCTGGTTGAAGGATTCTCCAGAGGAACTGGAGCCGGAGTCACTGACAGATAGAGCAGCTCCGACCGATGCTTCACCGCCGTTGAGAGAGAAGTGAGGACGGGCGATGACTGCATGAGAAGGTGGAGCCTGGAAATATAAAAAACAGGTATTAAAAAGTGTTTGTTTTTATGGATTAATTCACAAAAAATAAAGTCACTCATACTTTACATTACGTTTAGGTTTTTAAACAAACTTTCATTACATTAATTAACTTGTTATTTAATATATTTATTCACAAACAAACTTACGACTATACAGTATTTACAAAATGTACATTTACATATAAAATACATATAAAGCAGTTGGGCTTTCTACAGACCGTTGCAAACGATAACTAATGAAAAAAATAATAAAGAGTATCCATAAATACCTGACGCCCTGATTGTGATTGTGGTTCCACATAGTAGATCTGCTGTTGAAGATTCTGCTTGTGTTCTTGTTGTTGGTTACCATACAAGTGTTGGAGGTACTGGTTGCTCGGCAGAGGTGCCTTTCTTTCAGGCTGAAGGTCTAATAGTTCTTGAGTGTTCAAGGAGAACACTTGTCCCGGGCGGTACTGTTCATCAGCCCGACTGAAAACAAATAATACTTATAAGAAATAAAAATTATGAGTCTAGGGTCTTAAAATAACTCATTCCACTAGTAACCTTGACTGTGAATCGCCGTCGTAAGAGCTAACAGGAACAGGCGTGACTGCATACCCAGCGGCGATCAGACCGTTAAACTCATCAGGCGTGTAGCCTTTACTACTTTTCGGAGGAGGTAGTGACTGCTGGAGAGCCAACCTCTGTCTGTAGTGATGGAGCCCAAGTTCTAGGCGAGCTTGATTAATCCTCGCTTGTTCATCTCTGAGAGCAAACGGAGTAGGTGAACTTACAGCTGGTAAGTTGTTTATGTAAATAGGAGACGGGCTTAGTAAGGAGTTAGACCCTACTGCATCGTAACTTAGGTCTGGGATAGGTGTAACGGCGTATCCTGCGACTATCAGCGACGTGAACTCCTCAGGTGTGTACGATTTGCCATCTGCAGGTGGGGGTATCTGAGAATGGCGCCGGTCTTCTAAACTAAGACCGTGATGCTCTATATCCACTTGTTGTACATGTGGTAAAAGCGGTGCTTCACTGCTTGTTTCGATCGAGTTCGAGTTTTGTTCGAGTGTACTGTGTGTGAGATCCACGGATGCAGCGGAGCTTGATTCCACCACTGGCTGTGCTCGAGCTGGACGATCGACACCTTTCCCAGGATCTTCTGTTGGTTGTAGCGATGTCCGATTCCTGATGGTTCAGACTTTGTCTTTTAGTTCTTCTTGTTACATCTCTTATACCGATGCCTCAGGCCCCATGATGTGAACGGTTTGTTATGATGATAGTTACCTTACATGCTTATGAAATAATACTTAAAATAACAGTGTTATGGTGAATACTTTCCAAACCCATTAAGTATGAAATAACGATATTTCATGAATGATATTTGATCAGCCAATTGTTATTCCGAAACCGTATTGAACTAAAATTGATTTAAGAATTTGGTTAACGATTCGAGAAGCCAATACTAGCGCGTTTTGGTCACGCATCTCTTTATGAATTTTAAAGAAGGTGGAATAGAATTTTGATTATGGTTAATTTTGGGTTAATTTTGAATACTGGAAGTTTTGGTACTGGTAGAAAGATTTGCTTAGAGACTCATCAGCGTTTGGTGAAGAGTCAAATAGCAAAGCCATCTAGAAGTTTCACCGGTTGTGATAACAGTCAATCATATTTTGGGTTATCAATGATCAACTGAATTATTGATAAGAAACATCGCACTTAAAGTTATAGGTATTAGGTACCTACATTAAACGATACACTATCCAGTGATTTAAATTTTAAGATTTTTAAATAATTAAAACTTTAAGCGCAATGTTTTAACATAAGATGCTAAATGCTAAATATATATGTTTGTATGTATACCTTAGCGCTGCCTTATCATCCTCTTGAGGTTCTTCAACTGGTGCTATCTGCTCCTGAAATTACAAATAGTCGTGATTAATTCAAATCTTTGATTGCTCATTGACAGTCGTTGTATTTCACAAAGACTATAGCTAAGTGATATTTTTCACTTAAACATGCTTAGATATAAAGTTCAATTTCTGCGCTAGAAGATGGTGTATTAACCTGCACTCCAACTATTTTTGTTTTTCAATCATTATATGGTTTTTCTAATTTACTTCATAAAGCTACTAACAATCTGTTGGCAATATCAGTACAAATCAAATTAATATCTCATAATAGACATACTACGGACGGTCGCGAAAAAATGAAGGTAGTTATGTTTTGTTTGCTAATGTCTTCGCACGTCTTTTGTTTGAAACAAAAGGGTCGCAAATAGTAAAAAGCTATAGAGGTCACACAATATATTTGACCAAAAAGAGTCACAAAGCATCAATACATAAAACCGTGGGTAAATCAGCAGAACCTATAAATTAAGTAGGTACGCTTCCCAAGTTCTCACAGAAAAACGTGTCTCAACAATTGATTGGACGTTGCTTAGATGTCAACAGCATGTCATAACAGGTACCTACACAGGCAAATATGTAATTAAGTATTACGTTAGATGCGTAAGGTGAAAGCTGAGGAAAATTCAAACAATGTACCTACCATTGGCTATTTTGAAATAGGTCGCCGCGTGCGTTTTCATTGACAATACGGTTTTCTATTATACTATTTCGGTAAAGTTTTGTACCCTGTCTAATAATAGTACCTACTTATCTTTCATTGTACATTATTTATCATGAGAAAGCATTGCTTTACTTAAAACTTTTAGTATTTTCTACGCCCAGACGCTCACTTCGCGCCAAAACGTCCAAAAGCTCGCTGACATTGACATTTGTGAAACATCAAATCAAAGCACAGACTTTAAAGTATCTAACATTGAGGTCTGAACTAAGTTTATATTCTATAGAAAGTGCTTTTCGCGGTCAAGTAGCGGGAGGATTTTCTCTTTTACATATATTTTTAGTGTCTTCTCTTTATAAATGTAAAAAATAAACTATGGCCTTCAATACGATAGATATAATTTGCAGGTGGTACGAGGTTTGTATTGAAAAATCGATATTATGCACTGTGAATTTATTAAAGCATATCGGGACCTTGACATGCAAATTGCGTTTTTCACAAAGCTTTGAGAGCATGGTGAAAAAGTTAAAAAGAGCATTTCATATTTTTCTGATGCGTGCTTTTAATACTTTTCGGAACATGCAGTAGGACTAAGTATAAAAAAATAATGAATGAATCAAAACACTGAGGAGTACAGTTAGGTAATCAAAATTACTTTTTCTTCGAAAAACTTATACTAGTACTTATGCTATATAACCACTAATTAGGTAGTTTAATACTTCTAGGACATAATGGTGTAGGTATAGCAGGAAACTATAATGATTATCGTTATGGTACAAACAAGTCTATATAGATACAGGTTAGTTAGATAAGTTACTTTTTTCTCAACTTATGATAGAAATAGAACTTATAATAAATATAGAATCATACGATGAATCAACTGACGGCCCACCTGATATTAATTATAACCACTGCACTTTTTCGTTTCGCACGTTAACGTTCTGCCTTCCATGCTGTGGGTCGAGGGTTCGATTCCCACCCAGAGCAAATGTTTGTGTGATGAGCCTAAATAATTTTTCTGTGTCTGGGTCACAAAAAAATGAATTTAAGCATTCTTTCAAAAATTTAGTTTCCACGGTGCAAGCTCTGCTTAGTTTGGGACTAGAGTGAGATGTGTGAAATGTGAATGAATTATTTATTTATTTTATTATTTAGGGGAAGAATTTATTTATTTATTTTTATAATATATGCAAGGACGTGCCCTGATATATTGCGCTGCGTCCATTGAGGCGTACAAGTGTTAAATCCCACGTGCCTGATATTTTACTGTAACACAGCAATGGTGATTGCTAAGACAACATAAGTGTGACAAAATATACGGAGTGAGATAAAACTCTATCGAACTTTTAAAAAGTAAGTACTTACTTACACATAATGTTAATATTGGCAATATTATCCACAGATCTAACAACAATGTTTGCCCTGACACAAATGTTCTTCGTTGGGTTCAAACCCACGACACAAGATGAATGGCAGTGGTACCACTGAGCCTTATCAGCAAAATGAAAATTTTCCTAAAATATATCTAGATACTTATAACACTTCGTAAGAATATCGATCATAATATCAAGGTACTAAGGAAATATCAACCACGTACGTTTTGAATGTTCACAGGAATGTTATATTGGAAGGCAAAATTAATATTATGGCAAGACGTGAGGGTAGAAAAATATTGTGAAAACGTGAAAAAGTGATGGAAAAATAGAAGTTTTTGTAAGTACAAAAGACGTGTGGCACTCGGGGACTGCCGTGAAAGCTATAGCAAAGCATTTTTCGCTGGATTACGCATGCGCAGTGTTAGGTTATTTTCGTTACGGAATTCTGGATTCGGTCTCCATGCTCAAGGCCCGCGATAGAAGCTATGCAATAGCTTAAAAATCTTGCCGGGGGAAGCAATGCCACGGTACTTATTTTTATTATAACGCTTTTATATGTAGTTGGTTCTACTACAATAATAAACTGGGGCTTCGGACGTTATTATGTAGGTACGAAGTTATCTAGATTAACTACATAAAATCTAAGTAACTCCAGACAAACGTTAAACTTTAACTGTCGAATACGTACCAAACAATACTACATTTATTTACTACAGAGATTCTATCTGTGCAGTATGCCCACAAAATATAAAATAGTGCTTCGGAACGAACTGACCAAGGTATTTTAAGTCAAGAAAACTGAAAACTATTGATATAGTTAATTAAGCGCTGAGTAAAAAGCAACTCAAGCGTTGTATGTATCCCAAAAACCTAACGTTTGAACGATGTACGATCGAATAAAATAAATAGTACAAACTAGTATTTATCTACGGGAAGTGCCAACTTGAGAGTATAGTATCAAAATCAATAAAAGTTTATTCAGTAAAATCACAAAGATCATTTACGGCCGGTTTCTCGAACGATGATCAGCGAAAAAATCAAATATTTACTATGTGTCAAACTCGGATCAATCGTGATTTGGGTTTCCAGAAACCGGCCGCTAGAATCGTCTTATATACTAGGTGATTCTAGGTGCCAGTTCCACGTGACCAGAGCCTCAAGACGCGATTAAAATACTGGTGACAGCCAATTTCAAAGTAAAGCGTAAATTATCGGATTTGCGGAACCTCGCAAATGACAGAGCCGACGACGACGAGCAAAATGATTCGATTTTAAACCACCGTGGTTTATCGCGAATAAAAATGACAATCGTAAACTTATCGTAAAATTTGCGCATCTGAGGGGTGAGTAATAAATGTGACAATCGTAAATCTATCTTAACGATATTCAAGATTAACTGCGTCGTGTCGCTGCATTGTTCGATAGTCGTACTGAGGGCTTAGTCCGAGGTTGCATATTAAAACTCCCTACTCTCGAGCCAAGAGTCGTCTCTCGGATATCCTCGTATTTTTGTATGGATATCCGAGAGACGACTCTTGGTTCGAGAGTAGGGATTTTCAAAATGCAACCTCGGACTAAGCACTCTGATATCAACGGGTCATACGCCAATGTTTCCATTATTATGCAATTGTCTCCTGATTCAACCGCAAGGGCAAAAAAACAAAAAAAGATATCGAAACTTTAACTGATTTCACATAGGAAATGACGCCAACGTCACCTAATTAACTTTACCATCTACCGATTTTAATACAAACCGTTGCTTTTAATCCAAATTACAAAGTCAGAGACCATCTAATTAACGGGATGGTAAGTTGTACACCAGTGATTTATTTTTCGATGGGATAGTATAGGCTTACCCAGCCTAGTTAATTCTACCATGCCAACTAAGCCTTAAGTAGCTGTAACTTTTTAAATATGCAGCAATATTCACACGATCTGACATCACAGAGATAGGTACTCTAGGTCTCAACATTTGTGAATGGACACTAAACTATTCAAGGATATCCACGTTTCCTGCGCACTGCGTGTCGATGGCCAATTTAGGTAAGTACACCTTGGATAATGTCCATCTACTTTGCAAATAAACTTAGACCACAGAATATCTATAGATCAGATGTACCGCTCTCTAGAGGTTGAGTCACAATACAACACAATATTCTCAGCGTCAAAGAAAATATAACGACTAATAAACTATGGGTTTGATACCGAAATATATGTCTAAAAATGTTTACTATTACAATAGTGTAAAATGCATTTAATATATCATAGACCCTAAATAGAAGTCTATGATATATTAAATGAATTTAAAATTTAAACCTAAGTATTGTAAAAAAAACCATGTAAGTACCTAACATAGTTTGTAGTTCATTATAGTATTGAACTGTACCTTCCATAAACATTTGTATAATTATTATATTTTTTTCCTAAAGTTTAAAATCAATCAAATCAAAATACATAGTATATTTTGTAACATTAAAATAAAGATACAGAAAGAAATTAGAAACGATGATACTTAACACAGTATTATCTATGTGTCGTAGCTATCAACTAACGCTATAAGCTACACATGAACAAGGTATATTTTTAGGTTGCTATCGGGCAATTTTAGTCGGACAAAGGCATAAAAGACCGGATGTTTGGCAACCCTTCGAAGCAGGTAAGCGATAGTAATGTATTTTGGACTAACCGGCGAGTCGTGACGAAATCTAGGGCAAGCGAGGGAAAGGGCAGCTTAGGACTTATCTATCTATACTATCATTTTGCTATCAAACTGTATTCTGTGGTAAAAAACGGTTAAGTGACTTTGACCGCATATTCTGCTATTGCACTTATACTAGGTACCATTACTAGATACTAATATTGTAACACAATTTGTACCTCTATCTTGTAGTAAAGATTTTTACAAGAAAACAATATCTAAATGTAATATTTAAAGTTAATTTTAGCCTCATTCATAACCATACTCATAAATTTGCGAAGATTTTTTTCCGAGACTGAGAATTCTACGTTGAAGTCTCTGCCTTCTTTTTCTTCTTTGGGGATGAGAGAAGGGTTTTAACCCAGGGATTTTCTCCCGCTTCTATTAGTCTAGTTTTTTTTACAAGTTATAGGGAAGCGTTTGACCTCGATCTCACCTGATGTTAAGTGAAGATGCGAGTTTACTTACTTGTTTAGCAGTTCTATAGAGGAGATGGGAGAGGGTGCCTTCCTGTGACTGCCTTTTTTCTATACTCGGCTCAGCTTTTTCGGTTTCGGGTACATCTGCGGCGTATGCGCACAGGGCGATTGCTGTAACAGAAGATATTCAATAATTAGTGACTAATGTAAAAACTCAGAACTGGTTCCACAAAATACAAGGAAAATAAATGATTAAATTTGTTGACATTTCACACAAAGGGATTTAGATTTTTTTTATACAAACCTATCTCGTCCCACTGCTGGGCAAAGGTCTAAAGGCGATATAAATTAATTATGATTTAATTTAATTATGCAGAGTTTAAACTGTGGGAATTTGTCTTAGAATATATACATATTTGATGACATACTAGTAACCCATAATCGTACACAGACAAAACAAAATCAACATTCGGTCTAACAACACAAAAATGTTAGCATTTTGTGATCAAACCCAACACTGAAGATCTACTCAACTGTGACGCATATTAAAAGATATATAAATCTATGGACTATAAAAAGTGTTACGTAAACTTAATCTAATTTACTTAAAATTATCATGCAACATCATTTGAGTCAGCATAACGAATTGTCTGTTTTAAATTAGTCTCAGATTGAAACAGGAATCCCGTGAAACTATTAACATCGATTTGCAGATTCCTCGATTTGCACAGTTTGCACTAGATTATTGCATTAGTTACACAATCCGAACATTCAATAATAAACCGTAAAGCCTAAGACATTAGACTTATATCTCTTCAAAACTTTATTGTTTGACGAATTTCTCATCTCCTACAAAATCTCCTACAAATTAATGGAAGTTACTCAAAGTTCTGAACTGTAGACTTTTAAGAAGTGAATTTTAAAGTGATTTAAGAGTACTTAAATTGAAAGTTGTGGCACTCATAAACAAGAGAAAACTTTGTGGTTGTATACTTGTTGCGGTTTTGTTCTGCAGTAATAGAAAAAGTTATAGCCCAACTTTGCTTGTCTTCAAACACTGCTGTGAAGTGCAATCTCCAACACTCAAGATTATAGTTTAACTTTATAAACAGTCTGGATCAAAAAAAGAGATAAAAAAATTTGGAAGGAATTTTTCGATCAAAAAATGTTTATAAGAAACAAATCCTCTAGAGTTTGTTGCTAGAAAAGAATAATCTCATCGAGAAAAAACCCAATTTATTTTAAACAAACGTGATGGTTACACCAAATATATATAATTATATTTTTATAGTACAAAAACAAAAATTCAATGATTTCTTTGTAACGAAAAATCTAACCTATTTAATTATTAGATATACTTTCCATATTTTAAAGAGAGCTTATAATAATTATAATTCTATATATATAATATATTATAATTCTATTTGAAACTATCATGGTTATGAACATAGTTTTCATTGTAAACGGGATATTTACAATGATTTGTGAGTTTATATCTACTTGCAAAGACTTCAGTTCGACCCGTGATCATGGCGCATGCAACTGTGCCGAAATATCGGGAAATAATCAAACTCACAAATCATGGTAAATATCCCGTTTATAATGAAAACTATATAATTCTACACCTGTTATATTAAAACATTTTTGAGTTTAGGCTGTCAAGGATGTAGGCACTTTATTATATATATTCAGAGCAGTGTCCTCTCTGTAGCGAAGGCCGAAGACTCTCACTAGCGTACAGTTGACAAAACCAGTTGGAATTTTAAGCAAGTTTAAGAACAGCTGACTTGTTTTACATATAAATAGGTTATCTTACAAAACTATGCAGTATAAATGCACCAGTTTATTTCAGAATAGAATTGATAATTAAATCGCAAAGTAATATTATAAGTATAAAGAATACCGATTTTTGACATGTTATTGATACCTAATGACTGTTAAATGTCAATTAGGTGTTAAGGTTTTTTGGAACACACATTGTTATACCTGTACCTAGTTGCTTTTAGATTTTTGTGTTTTACTTTGTACAATAAAGGATTATTAATTTATTAATTCACTACGCATTCTCTTCCGCGACGTGTCACTGAGCCCGGTCTTCGCTTCTCTCACAGTGTTACCCAGCTACATTCCGCCGATCGTCAATTAATCGTATTATTTTATACATACCTTTGTACATTTTGTAAATACTGTAACAATTGTAAATTTGTTTGTGAATAAAGTCACTGTACCTTAGTTGATCGTCAATATTGTGTAATTCTTGTTACACATTTTATTTTGTTGACGGTAGACGCATTGACACGGCCCAGTTCCCACAGACTGCACGTAATGTCAAATGTTAAAAGCTTTACTAACGAGGTATGAACCATTTAAAAAGGTTTTAAAATAAATATTTTATTGTTATGATCATTAGTGATAATTGTTTACTTACTTTCATTTATTTAACTGCATATTTATGAATGCAATAGTAGATACTTACGTAGATTGTTAATGTTATGTGCTAAAATAGATGGGCTTTTTGTAATAACTACGGGAAAATTACTTTAATTATTCGTTTAGTTTAAGATTAAATAGCGTATACACATATATTATGTTATTTATTAGCATTTCAAGGATTATTTTGAATGAATATTCTAGATTATTATACATTTAAATTACATAAAGTATATTAGTTTTTTTAAATATTTTAGAACTAGATATGATTTAAAAACACGCGACGTATCGAGCAAGCGTAGTGTAGGACGCTCTCTGGCAAGATGGAGCGACGATCTGCGGAGTGTAGCTGGCAAACATTGGATGAGAAAAGCCGAAAACCGGCGTCAGTGGCGCGACTTGGGAGAGACCTACGTCCAGCAGTGGACTGCTATAGGTTGATGATGATGATGAAGACATATCGATAGGATATCTACTCAGCTTATTCTTCTTTACCTACTTGTTTTTTTCTCGAAGGGTCGAGAAAAAAACAAGTAAACAAGAATAAGAAACGCCTACAATATTATGAATTCTTGTAAATTTCCACAAGAAAACACAGTCACATCGACCCCAATCAGTCTACCCGATTACTTCCGATCTCGCAATCAACAAACTTGATTTGCTTCGTTTTGTTTTAATATGGAACTAGCACGTATTAATATTAAATTAATAAATAAACACCCAGAAGTAACATACCTATATCATTTATCGTTAATCTTTGTCAAGCCCTAATATGGTTCGAAGACGAACTTGGTTGAAGCGCTCTGTCGATAGATGAAACTGGTATCAAATTAATTGTTATGGCCTTGGTCATAGTTGCGGACATGTTGCCAGTAAAAAGTGATACATTTAAAGAGTTTGAGACAAGTCTGATAAGATTAATTATTATAGGTCAAAATAAACTCTTGCTTTTGCCGCGTGCCTTGTGGGCACAATGGGCAAAACATGGGATGACCTCATCAATGCTACAGATAAGGGGATAAATGTGGCAAAGTTCTACATAAACTACTTTTGAAAATGTGTTCAATTGACACGCAAGAAGAAGAAGAAGCCGCACAAATGAACAAGATTGAAGATAAATAATCAATAATGAGTAATTTTAGGAACTTTTATGACTATATAGGATTATCGAATACTTACTAGTATTCAATTATGTAGTACGAAAGGTTTCAAAATAACCTCTAAATAATAGGATAAAAGGTTAAAAGCAAATTCTTGTTCAAAAAGTGTTTATTCAATAAATAATTCAGCAAAAACATCCAAATAATCTACTTTTGAAGTCGTTATCTACTTATTTATTCGTTTGTTGATTTGATCACAAAAATTCTTGATTGAACAAATTACCTAATAAAATGGAATTGAAGAATTTTATAGTCAAAAGCTTTTTTCGAGATCAACAAATCGATAACAGACGATAATATTATGAAGAATATATTTATCATAATAAGATTACCTACTTCTTTACATAAACATTTAATCGAAAAAATAAGCAAATACAAATGTCGATAAAACAAAAAAAAGACGTGTGGCACTCGGGGACTGCCGCGGTAAAGCTATTGCATAGCATTTTTTGCTGGATTACGCATGCGCAGTGTTAGGTTATTTTCGTTGGGTTATTTTCATTACGAAATTTCTGGATTCGGTCAACACGCTCAAGGTTTGGGATAGAAGCTATGCAATAGCTTAAAAACTTGAATACCTATCTATATAGACTAACCTAATTTGACAACACTAAAAATGTTGCCATCTCTCTCAAATAAACTGAAACGATAGAGAAGGCTATATCGGTACACACGAGAAAGGTAAGAATTGTAATACAATTGTGCTATACTATACTTGTCTTGTAAAATTGTGCATAAAGTCATCTTTTAATATTTATAAGTACATACCTACTTGAATATTGTTAACTTATGATTTTTTTTGACAGGCGTCACAGCTCATTTGTTTGTAGCTCTGCCTTCCATGCTGGGGGTCGTGATTCCCAGCCAGAGCAAATGTTTGTGTGATGAACATAAATATTTGTTCTTTGTCTGGCTGTTACTATGCATTCTATGTATGAATTTACAAAAAAAATTACACTAGTATTCTATCATCAATCTAGTTCCCATAGTACAAGCTCTGCTTAGTTTGGGGCTATAGTATAATGTGTGAAATGTCCCAGTTTAGTATATTATTTATGATTTTTTAAATTGTTTACTAGCGCCGCATTTAGTCCATTTGAATAAAGAAAATATTTTTTATATTGTTCGGTAGCGCTGTAAGAGTCATCCCAAATATTTAGTCCATTCGAATAAAAAAAAAGTTTTTATTTATTTAAAAATTGCTCTTACTTTCATAGATTCCATTTCATTCTACATCAGTCGACAAACATGTAGTCCATTCGAATAAAAAAAACTTTAAAATTTTTTGTTTTAAAAATTGCTCTTACTTTCATAGATTCCATTTCATTCTATTGCCGTGTTCGTAAAAAAGGTTTGTCGTGCACGGTGGACTCTGAAAGTGTGTTGAAAGTGATCGCGTGCGCGTGTGCTGCTGGAACGCGACTAGTAAAAGTAAACTTCCTAATCGCACATCTAATGGCCTGCGCAGACGGGGACGGCATGGCAAGGGATTTGAATTTTTACTAATGGACATTCAACCGTACTGCTACAGAAATACGACATAAATGGCTATGCTTTAAAATGATGCCGTTCCGTTCACGTTCAATGCCACGGCATCATTTTAAAGCATAGCAATTTATGTCGTATTTCTGTAACAGAACCTACCTACAGTTGAATGTCCATTAGTAAAAATTAAAATCCCTTGCCATGCCGTCCCGGTCTGCGCAGGCCCTAATGGTTTGGAGTCCGGTTACAAGTTAACTAGTGAAACGACTTTAATTTTACTAAAATGAACATTTAAACTGATATTCTAGCGGACACAATTACCTACCTATAAATGTAACGGGGGGATACTCAAATTAAAATAACATAATTAAGCACGTTTATGCCTATACGTGTCAGATAAAATATATTGATATACCCCCATATATGTATAGATAGACCGATAATCTATAACAATTGATCATCTATATAGAATTTAGCGGTAATTAACAAAATTATAATTTAAATAAAACATTTTTATCAAAGTCTGTTGAAAATATTCATCAATTTGTTTAAATTATTGTTATGTTTTATAATAACTTGTTATTGATAAATATTCAAATGTTTTTTTGAATCATAACTTTTTGTAATTATTTTGGACAGCTAATAACTCGTATTAAAACAGTAAGGAAATTGTCGAATTGCATACTCTAGTTAACTTACATTGTAGTTTTTCCTTTTCGTAAGTAAATTGCACCCTGCATTAGCATAATAAAATTATAATTCACTTTATTTCAGACGAACTTTATCTAGGCTAATGGTTATTATGATTACATACAGTAAATGCGCTAAGGTACTGTTGTGCGATTTTTTTGATCTACACTCGGTTATTTCCGGATAATCTGTTTGGTTGCAACTCTTAGGTCTCGATATCAGTAGCTCTACCATGAGTTTTTACTATACTATATATACTATACTCGCTAGCGTCTGTAGTTAAAAAAATGTATGAAGATTTGTACAGCGCCTCTAGCGGATAGTTGGGTACTAAAATTCGTATTACTAATATTGACGTAACTACTGTAGTAAAGTCAGGCGATTTTACTGTGACAACTCATGGTAGAGGTACAGTACCTCTACCATGACTACGTCTACGTTTCCGATTATCACATTTATTGATGGCTGAAAATAAACAATCCGTTTCGATACGTTTCAAATTATTTATTACATTTATTCGTGGCTGGACCTCTGACTCACGCGAAGTCGAGCATTCGGATCTGTGCCAGCTGCGCTAGCCTTGAAGGTCAAGATTCACTCTCTTTTGTTGTGGCTTTGTTTGTTTACATTCAGTACCTCTACCATGAGATGTCACAGTAAAATCGCCTGACTTTACTACAGTAGTTACGTAAATATTAGTATGACGAATTTTAGTACCCAACTATCCGCTAGAGGCGCTGTACAAATCTTCATACATTTTTTTAACTACAGACGCTAGCGAGTATAGTAAATATAGTATAGTAAAAACTCATGGTAGAGCTACAGTCAGTAACTGGCGTCAGTTTGAACGGACTTATTAAACTTACGACTAACTTGATATGTATACGTGTCACTTCTCTTGATAGATTTTCAAAGTGACGTAATAAGTCCGACGTAATTTTTTTTTCGCGACTCGGAGCAGGCTTTAGTTTAGAACCATACCGCCTAGTCTTACGTTATGGTAATAAGTCCAATAGGACATCCTTGCCTAATATCTTAAAAAAGATTGTATCGATAAAATGTTACCATTACCTACGTATCAACACGTAATAATGCATTTAATCTTTTTGCAAGATAAACTGTAAGATTTTAGTCATTAGATTCTTGCTCTTTGATAATTCTTTCACTTTTATTTATTTTCCCTTTTAGTACCCGCAATATTAATTTATATACTCGTACGTATTACCGACATACGTTAAGGCTTCATATATAACAAATTAAAAAATATATATATAACAGTAAAGAATGTTATTGCTAATAACCGATTTGGCATCATTTAACACAAAATTGCTGAATTGTTCAGCCAAAAGATAACTTGTATCGAACTGGGACAAGTAACTAAATCTATAGAAACAAAACATAAAGATCGAGATTCATGATTTCACTAAACATGTACAATCCTAGAAATAAATCTACTAAACAAATGTATATGGCAACTAAATTATAATTATTACTTAGAAATCATTACGTAAATTTTATTACTAAAATTGAAATAGCTTTAATGATTTTGAATTAATAATAACGAGGTCCTCTCTTAACGATATTGACTACGTTGATTGATTTTAAAACTCATTACTAATCATTATGTATGATTTTGATGCGTTGCGTACGATATAAATTATGTAGTCTTGATAAATATTTATATGAACTCAATTTATAAACAGATCTATATTATAGACACTTTGATGCAAAACTGGTTTTTTACCTTGAAACAAGACCATTTAAAATACCCATAAAGCATCTTGCTCGTACATGGCTCGTTCACAAATTAGAGGGATGATCACGAATAAATAAATGACAATCTCAAACGTACCTATTACAATAGTGCATTTGAGATACACTGCGTGGTGTTGTTGCAATTTTCGGAAGTTAGTCTGTCTTTGACCCGCAATGCAGCTCGAATACGCTTTGTCATGTACTTTGTATGTACTTTGTTAGGTACGTCTTTGTCATGAAGTATCACTTAAACTACAGGCAACTTTGCACAATTTCAGAGAAATCATTCGATTGTAAAAATCGACGTCACTATCGATATCCGATCACTAGCTAGCGCTAATCGTTCTTATCTTTACAAATCATCACTACATCCTTGTCCCATGCTATGTGGGGTCGGTATACAACGCTTTTTCGTCCACTTTCCTCTATCAGTTATTGTTTTGGTGTTTATTTCTTTCTTACTCCTATCAGCATTATAACGTTTTCGATAGGTACTTTTACAACTGTCACATTAAATAGTAATCGGGCCCAATTCAACATATACACGACATCAATATATCATGTCAGTTATTTAAACAAAAATATCGTCTTTTACTAAATATTAATCATTAGTTTTATAAAAAAATTGTATTATGTCATTAAGTGAAAATTTATATCAAGTAAATATGTTTTAAGTCAACACAAAAATCGGTAAAATAGATTAATTACAATCGCTAAATAAGGGGTGAAGCGAAAGTTTAGAATCGTTTCGTTTAACTTTGAAATATAAAAAAATATTATTTATAATATATAAGATATACTTATATATATAGTTATATAAGATATACCAAGCTATATAATATATAACTTTATCTAACTGCGTATCTTTAACTCTAGCTTTCTTAGTTAGTTGTTAGATAGTTCCCAAGAAAAGTTTAGAGATGTTCAAGTATAGTTTTATCTGGTAACCGCAGAACAGGTTACCTCTAACTTTCCTTGCACTAGGATATCATTATGAATCTTTACTTTCATTGCTGTGACGAAACAGATTATTTTCACCCCGGTTTGTTATGACACCTAGTAGTAACTATGTAGTTGTTATGCGCTTTCATTTGTTTAGCTCGACATTTTTTCTACAAATCTTTTTTTGACGTGACAACGTCTTATAATTCGATAGAGCCGGCTGCACGCACGAAAAAACATGACTCATGAGGCGTTCTGAGGCGTTCCATGAAGTGCAAGCGAGAGCGCGGATTATTTTGCAGAACCGCTTACAATCCCGTTCGTTGGCGTTGTCACGTTCAACTATCGTCAGTAAACCGACTTTACAGACAACCATTTTTTTTTGTTAAATTGACACTAATTTGCCAGTGTTTGTTTTGTTTAGATTATGAAAAAAACTATTAAAAAAAATGTCACATAAATTGTGGTAATTAAGTATATTACAACAATTATTTGAAAGAATATTGTTTCTAGTTTTGCTAGAAAGCGTTGTGTGAAATGTCCATCAATATTTATTTATTGCTTCAACGTAGTATTATATTTTCTTGCTTACCAAGCTAATACGATAAGGTGCAATTAACAAAATAATATGAACATTTGAACATTTTTATGCATTTTTATGTGATATTTTCTTGTCCTTTCTATTACTTTTATGGTCTGCAATAATGATTTTCATTAATTACCTCAAAAAGCGTTGTAGTTGCGTGCTAATTGCATTGCTTGCACTTCACGACATGGAAACCATTACACAGTCAAGTTGACAAATTAGTACTCATCAATATCCGATTTAGAATTTCACATCAAGTGACATTTGTAACACAAATTACCTCCTTTCGAAGTTTTGAAACGGACCTTATGAAGGAGTTTCAAAACTAGATTTACCTGTTGTGTTTACCTTGATTTACCTTGTATCTGCAATGTCTTTCGATGAATTTAGTAGATGACTTATATATCTATCTATCCGAAACAAAAAGAGTAAAAAAGGGTATTTTATTTATTTTATTCGGATAACAGGGTTACAATCTGTATTATAAAGAAATAAGAAAAACTAACCATCAATTAGATGTTTTCAGATGTTGCTAAAGAAAAAACTGTCTTATCAGTATAAAAAAAAAATATAAATAATGCTGGATGCTGGACAATCCACACAACATCATCTAGCCCCAAGCTAGGCAGAGCTTGTGTTATGGGTACTAGAAGACTGACATACTTAACTACAATATATTATTACATAGATAGATATTTTTTATTATAGATATAATACCCAGAACACCCGTAATAAATATTTGCAGAACATACAAACATTTATCCCAAGGCGGGAATCGAACCCGCAACCTTCCGCGTCGCAGGCGGACCATCGCCCACCGCGCCACATCGGTCGTCTAATGAATTTAGATCTTTTATAAAGTAGCATAAAAAGTAAAAGCAATTGGATAGACATAGATTAACCTATAGAGGTTGTCAAACTATATTATACCTTAAAAAGAATGAATGAATGAATGAAAACTCTTTATCGCACACCTTATGACTAATAGAAATACAAGAAAAGACAATTATATGCACTTTTAAACACATTATCGTCCATTTTTGTCGTTACACTGGATCTGAACCAAAACTCAGTATTGCATGTCAGGAATAACTCAATTTCTTCGAGACAGATTTTATGTGTAAATATATTAAAATGTTGGCCTTTAAAGGCCGTTCCAAACGTACTATGTGGCAACTACATCATTTGCATACGTTGGATGGCACCAACTAGTATTTCCGCTCGACAAATAACATCAAAACATATTTAACGCATCAAAAAATTTTGTTGAGCTAAAAAAAAGAAATATACTGTCAAGTTGATTAAACTGGCTAAAAGTTAAAATAATAAATAAATAATGCTGGACAATCCACACAACATCATCTAGCCCCATGCTAAGCAGAGCTTTGTGGCTAGATGGTTTTGTTTTCAAAATTGTTTACATTTATTTTTTTATAAGTCTATTGTGCTATAATCAAAAAGTCATTAGGTATATACAATTTTACAGAGTATTGATTAAAAAATTTGCAATTTTTTGTAGAATAATTGCTCTAATTAGCTTTACTGTAATGTTTGTGGTGTACTTTTTCTGTGAGATTTGGTAAATATTAAATATGTTTTTACAAAAAATAACAATACTTACAATGCTTAGGTACTTTAACCGTCATCGATATTATCTAATATATTTTTTTTAAGATTCCTCAGAAAGTGCCCCCTTAACAGAATAAATATACAAAATGAAGAGAAAATGCCCAATTTTACCTACACGCGTAAATTTAAATACATAAAAAAAGAAGAATCTAATTGAGATTTTTGAAGTCAGTTGAAAAACCGTCAAAAGCAATCAAAATAAGTTTTTGATTACATGACCGCACTATTGTTTCGTCTCTCTCACCCTTGAATGGTCGTATTTACTGCATACCTGGATAGGGAACGCTCAGTCCATTCTCCATGTCTATGGGAACCTATAACTGATGGAAATAGAACTCTCGTTTGCTGTACGACATTAATCACTGTCGCCACAGAATAGAAGTAGTCAGTACTGCCGACCTGATTGAGTCATCCCTTCAGTTAGGAACGTGAGGCGTAACCTTTGACCTAATACCTACAAACTGCTCTGTAAGTCATAGTGAAAACTGTTTTGTATTAGTTCGTAAGTATACAAAAAGCTAAAAATCTCTTTATGATATAAAAATGATGATACTTTTAGCTTAGATATACTTAGATTTCGGGTCGAAATATCGTATAATACAAAATTTGCGATTTACTTTTCAAAACTTATTCAAGCAAAGCTCAGTCTAAGGATATTGATACCAAGTGGGACCACCCATAAGTAAATGCCACAGTCCGATTCACGTAAAACGGTCACCACACAACTGTACCCCGACCATGAGTTGTCACAGTAAAATCGCCTGAATTTTAATACCCAACTATCCGCTAGAGGTGCTGTACAAATCTTCAAACATTTTTTTTAACTACAGACGCTAGCGAGTATAGATTGTAAAAACTCATGGTAGAGCTACTGTTAAAGAAAATGATCCCCATTTTGAACGCACGACCTACCTAAAATTACTTCGATTCATAATATCAATGCTGTATTATGAATCAAAGAAATTTTCTATTTTTTCTTATTTGGTTGCCCAGTTATATATCAGTCCCCGTCTCATTGATAATCCTGGCAGAAACCAACTAACGGATAGTTATGTCGCAATAATTCACCTGTTTGTTTGCCCGAAAGAAAACACCACGAAGTTTTCTTTTTATTACAACAAACAAAATTATAGCAACAATTTACTAAGAAAGTTGGTACTTAACTCCCTCTAACTTTTTGTGGCGTAGCTATGTTTACGTAAATAATATTACGTAACTTTTTTTAAGTAGGACGAAAAATACGAAACTTATTTTTTTTTTGATAAATCATTAGATTGAAATTATAGAACAAGAAACATCTATCTTGCTTACGAATACGCGAAGGCTAATTCCAATATTTCATTTCTAGGATTAATCTACATAATAGCATACTTACTCATGATAGTAAGTAAAAGTCCGGACTGTACCTCTACCATGAGTTGTCACAGTATAATCGCCTAACTTTACAACAGTAGCTACGTCAATATTAGTATTACGAATTTTAGTACCCAACTATCCGCTAGAGGCGCTGTACAAATCTTCATACATTTTTTTAACTACAGACGCTAGCGATTATAGTTATATGGTATAGTAAAAACTCATGGTAGAGCTACTGATTATTAGGGGAAATATGCTGTAATAGTAATCAGTGCGCAATGCGCAATTTCTGTATATATTTATAAAGAAAATAGTCCGGCAAGTCATGACATGACAATTATATATCGCTTACTGCAAACTTAACACATACATAATACATTAAAACTTAAAAGACGATCACGCGATTTCAAGAAATTATTTTATTTGTTCTAAGGTATTTTTTACTATAGTAACTTTAACTATAGGAAAGATTTAAATCTAGTAGTTTTAGTGAAATAATACATGATTGTGAAATGACATTGGTATATAAATAAATTGGTAAATTAATAAATTGTATCCAGTATCTAATATACACGAAGTTTAGGAAAGCTATGGCATGAATCTAGGTAAACAAGATAAAAACAATAAAACAGTACTCGGTAGAATAGGATAGAGTTTCGTATTGCAAGAGATAACATTTAAAAGAGTAGTAAATGATAATAATGACCAATAAGAAGCTAAATTTGAATAGAAACTGCTAAGTAAAGAAAAAGCTTGCTATTTTATTCACTGCAAAGCTACACATGAAAATTGCTTCTAACAGCATACATGTCATCATAATTTACTAATAAGTGGTTTTATTTAGACATTGGAATTGTGACTATATACTCCACAAAATCTACTAAAAAAAACGAAACGAGCAAGTAGACATTGGCGGTAGAACTGCAGTGTAAATGACAGCCAACTTGATTGACTGGCTTGACTGAATTAAAAAAAACTAGACGCTCGTAGAATCGCATGCCGTATTGACGGATAGAAGATTTAAAAAAAGATGAACTGCAGAACATTTTTTATAGTTAAAAATGTAATTAGCACCAAAAACGCACCACGTCGTATGTAATACCTAATTATAAGTGTAATTAAATTTCACTTAAACTTCGGCATGAGTCATAGCCCGCTGGCCTTTAGCCTCAACGTTTTCTGAGCTCACTGACCAAAATATGGAAATAATTCTAACAAAAATGAAAGTGAATCTTATTATTGAGCCCTAGATTCAACATTTCTAAATTTCTATTACAATATGAATTAAAGTTACAATTAGACAACGTGAGCTAGGCGGGGAATTTTTACAAGAGGAAGAAGAGAGGTGCTGGGGTTGACACCTATCAAATAGTGTTGCCAGACGGCTGTTTGCGTTCTTCTATTATTCCAACATAGTCACATTAATTTGTAAGCAATAGTGTTGTCTTTAAATTAAAGCTATAGATTTGTCTAATGTAAACCTACTACTTTTTGCTTTCTTTAAAATTCTGTAATGACTGATGACAAGTAGTATACTTGTAGGTATACTTGTTATACTTTGTTTTCTGGGTTTTGAGACCTCAACGAAAGTTACAAGAATATACGAATACATATGAATCTTACTGTATATGATATGTACAAAAATATTAGGTAAGCCCCTACTTATTTTGATTATAAGAATTAGTTTCGTTAAGTAGGTAACCAGCGCAGCGCGGTCCATACTGACCGTGTTTTTGACTAGTTTTATTTTGAACTCATTTTCACGCTTACAAGTAGGTAGTGATGTCATAACAGCGTCGTAATATAAATTGATATTATGTTATAAATCAACCAATATTCTAAGCTACTAAATAACCAGAATTTGACAGGCGTTACAGCTCAGTTGGTAGTAGCTCTGCCTGAGCGTAAATATTGGTTCTAGGTCTGAGTGTTTCTAAGTATGTATTTACAAAAAAAAGTATATTACTTACGGCCGGTTTCTCGAAATCAACGAAAAAATCATATAATTACTATGTGTCAAACTCGGATCAATCGTGATTTGGGTTTCCAGAAACCGGCCGTAAGTATTCTATCAGCAGTTTAGTTCCCATTCTACAAGCTTTGCTTAGTTTGGGTCTAGAGTGTGATGTGTGAATTGTCCGTGAATATTTATTTACGTTTATATTTATTACTCTACAAAATTGTAATCGTGTGAAACAAATATTTTTAACGAATATCGGTATTTGAGCCGTTATTGATACCGATTCATTTACTTTGTGGAATGTAGCGTGCGTGATTACAATTTTGCTACGGGTTCTTGGCAATTAACGATGTCAATTTGCCTCGTATATGCTTACGATGAAAAATATTGATGGAAATTCTTATTTATAAATCTAGTTTCCATAGTACAAGCTTTACTTAGTTTGGGACTAGAGTGTGATGTTTGAAATGTCTTAGAATATTTATTGGGGAACTAGATTGCTGATAGAATGCTACCTGTATATTTTTTTGTAAATACTTACATAAAATACATATTAGGTAGGTACCTAACACCTAGACACAGAGCAAATATTTATGTTCATCACACAAACATTTCCTCTGGGTGGGAATCGAACCCAGGACCCACAGCATCGAAGGCAGAGCTACTACCAACTGAGCTCTGACGCCTGTCATAGCTCAGCATGTTAATATGTAGGTATATTTTGCTCAAAATATACATATTAACATATGAATATAAACGATAGCCCAGCAGCTTATATCTCTAAGTGTAAAATTTGCTCAGTTTGGAATTCAATGTGACTTTAGAATATACTAGACTGATTTAGTATAAAATGTAGGTACCATTAATTGAATAGTTTAAGCTTGTACTTCTATCATCAACAATGCGTCCGACAGGGGGCGTGCCAAATTGATTGGTGTCCATTGACGCCGCAAACAAATGGATGCGCTTAATTAATTCAGAGACAAATTAGAGCCTTTGTTTGTAACACTATTTTCATCTTGTCACGATAAGATTCTGCCGCTTATATTTTACTAGATAGCGGAACTTTGTCTTATTATCGTTATATTTTGTATAATACACACAATACGTGTGAAAACATGGGAAAACATGTTTTCCGATAATATATAAAAGAAAACCTGTAAGTTATTTTCATGTATAAACTAGGTACATTACTATTAAGTTTTATTTAAATCCATTCAGTTTTTTTTGCGTGATGAGTAAGAAACATACATACATCCATCCATACAAACTTTCGCCTATATAATATTAGTTGGATGTTCATTTGAAGTTAATTTTTTTTTAAACTTGAATAGCTTGGCATGCTATTTATAAACATACAATTTCTAACACATTTCATTACCTACAACAAAATTTTGGTTAAGAATTTGAAAAGTTGAATACATAAGATAGCTTATCTATTGTGTTGATAATAATAGGGCATTCTGGGTTGAATATTAAGAATACCCTATTATTTTTCTTTAATTACAGAGTAATTGCCAGTTTCATTGCCTTGAGACAATATTTCTGTTACACAATGAGTGTAAATATTTATCTACAAAATAACAAGCTTTGGGAAACTTTCGGCAAGATATTGAAGAACATTTTAATTTTTAAATGTATTATTACACTATGTTTACCGTAGTCGTAGTAATGAAACGATAACCGAAAATACTAGTCGAAACATTATATAGTATAGTATAGTCATTACTTACTTAATGACTATACTAGTGTTTTATGTTTTTGTTTGTCATTTAGTTTTGTTGTTACAATTTTATAATGTACTTATTTGATTTTAATTTTAATTTTATTTCACAAATTGTATTATGTATATATTTTGATATAAGTAATTGATTAATGTTAAGTTATAACACATCATTTAATATATTAATGTGCAATGTCTGCGTATGCTACTCCCCCACCTTCTCCATCTTTTGGCATTACTGAAAACCAGCGCTGGTGTAGAGCCCAATGGTTCTACACCAGCACAAGCTGAGTAATGACCTTTTTCAGTTATTTTTACTTATAATAATTATATCGTTTAAGTGTTCTAGCATTAAGTTTTTATAATAACTGAAATAAAGTAAAAAAAAAAAAAAAAAAAAAAAAAAAAAAAAAATGATTTGAATGAGTCTCGCCTTCAAGTTGGTGGGATTATACAGTATCCCACAGTCATAAGCAGAATAGAAGGTTACAAGTGAGTGCGTACTGAGTTCGTAAAAATGGAAACTTTGAAAAGTGATCCATGAAACAAAATATTAAAAATAATATGTTTTTCGTGACGACACTTATTAATTTTTGGTCTGTTTGGTCGCAGGTTTGCATCCTGTTTGACTCGACAACTTTATGATTTTATAATCTTTGTTTATAATTGGGAACGATAACGGAAAGAATGGTCTATTATTTTATTTGGAAAATTGATAGTTTTTTTTTAATATTGCTGTTTTTCGATAATTGATCGAGAAAGAAAATAATGTAGCTTACTAATTATATAATTATTTTTACAACTATTTAAACGATTAAAACGATGTTAAATGTTTGTTAATTACGGTCTTTAACGATGCATTTAATGTTTAAGATGTAAAGTTATGTGCCTATAATTGTACCTACACCCTTTAAACAACACAGAAGGTACGGTGGTAGTACTTCCTTAAAAAATGTTAAGGCCAATCAACGCGGTTATAATTTTATTTTATTAGATTTGAACCCATTGATTCAATTTTAATAAAATAAAATATAAATTTATAATTGCGTTGTAAAATAAAAGAATACAACAATAGTTAGATTAGATCCAAGGTCTAATCAGCCACGATCGACATTTCACACGGGAATAGGATATGGACTTCTATTATCTTTATAAAGATAACTAGAGTCTGACCAC
Source organism: Ecliptopera silaceata (assembly GCA_932527185.1). NCBI lineage: Eukaryota > Metazoa > Arthropoda > Insecta > Lepidoptera > Geometridae > Ecliptopera > Ecliptopera silaceata. Next base: position 4,474,113 of record OW052210.1, read on the forward strand.
GTTCAATCTGCACTTAAATCAATGGACAACCCTGATCCTAAAAAGTCTCAGTAACTTTTAAGCTGGGGCCTTATTCTCTATTGTATTGCAAACCACGCGCGTTACTGCTTAGGCAAGACAACGGGCGTGGAATCTGAAAAAAATGTATGGCGTAAGCCTTAGTTGTCATTCCCTACCGCGACACGGTACGGTTTGAACTGTCAACTAAACGTGTCGAAGTCTGCCGTGTTATGAAAACTATTCGTTTCAAAACGTGTCATGCGCGATTCGAATAATATAGATACAAATCAATCATTTTTGAAGTTTGCGTTTTGAGGGCTTAGTCCTATATTGCATTTTAAAACTCCCTACTCTCGAGCCGACAGTCGTCTCTCGGATGTCCATATATTTTTGTATGGATATCCGAGAGACGACTCTCAGCTCGAGAGTAGGAAGTTTTAAAATGCAACCTCGGACTAAGCCCTCTGGAACGCGTTGTGACGTAGCACGGTTTGGGGAAGGAATATAGAGAATAAGGCCCCAGCATTTGATTCCCATTTGACAATCTACCACGAAAAAAGGTTAGTCAGATATGAAAGCCAAATCAAATGGGGCTTCTGAGTATTTTGTTTATATTTTTTTCTGTTGGAATGCTGCATACTTAGTGTAGTCAGACTGTTTTGAGGTTCTGTAACAATCACGCATTTTTAAGTACTTTATAAATTACTTTGAAACCAATATCTGAAGTATCTACTTAAAAACATTAATTGTGATAAAAATCAATAGATAGATATAGATAAGTTTTTCAAAAGCTTTATTACAGCTACATATATGGCTATGTTATAGCCACTATGGATACGACACGGCAGTTTGTTGTACGTGAATACGTCATTCTACAGTTTTGTGTTACAGTCCATACTTAGCATAATACATCCTTTGATTTATTTAGCTATCTATCAGTTAAATTTATATTTAGATGAGGATGATAGATATGTAGCTGAAACACTAGACTGTATACCTGACTGTTAACATTTATTTTAAGTTCATAGGAAGCTATTTTAAAAACGTAGTCACGTGAAAATATATTGTAACTTTCGAATACTTATGCTAGTCACATATCGACGTATATACAAAACAAATGAAAAGCTTTATGTATATCGAACGTGCAGCTAACAAGCTGTCTGTCATTTATAGCAAACTAGCTTGTACCTGATTGCTGAAAGTCCACAGATTCAACACACGCGATTCGGTCAAAAATTAAAAGTAAATAATTTGACATAATGTGACATTTGTACAATTTTGGCTTTTTGTCAAAAATTGGCTGGTCGCAGATATGGTAGCATAATATTTTTTCCAAAATCATTGGCACGTGACTTCGTCATTCATGGTTTTTATGTGTATGCAGTAACTATGTAAGTATGTACATACTTTCATTTACAATTTGGACTATTTGTATCGCGATTACGGGACAAACATCCAAACGATTAAAGATTTTTTTTATATTGGTGAATCGAATATCTAAGTAACAATAGTTATGTTTTGGTAAAATAATTTGAAAGTACAAGCTTTGCTCAGTTTTGGACTAGAATGTGTGAAATGTCCGTGCATATTTAAAACTTAAATGACTTATTTAAACAAAATGTGCAGAATCAGTGGCGTAGAATCAAGGAGATCCCGACCGTGTTGATTATACTACATCACGGAACTTGTGTATGTGTGCAACATACGTATAGTTCGTCAATGTTGGCACCATTGCTGTTTGTGGGCCAGAGGTTAGATTCAAATGTTGGTTTCGGCAAGTTGCCAGTATTGGGAATCTCGACACGACCCTTGTTTAGATAGTTAGTTATCTACCATTTGTTTTGTTGATTTCTATCAGTTTCAAGTAACAGTTTATTAATAAATACTACAGTTACCAAGTAACAGTAGTATTTATGAATAAAAAAAGTACTTATCATCTGTTTTTGTAAAAGTGGTACCTAGAAGGAAAATTTCTACCAACATTTTAAATATATTTTTGCGCAAAAATAAAACAAGTAAACAATAATGAGGGCAAGATCCATGATTATTTTAAGGAAGTATCTATATACTATATAGGTTCCCTATATAATATATAGGTACTATATAGGTACTCTATATAGTATATAGGGTATATACTATATGTAGGTATACTCGCAACTTGCTGAGTCTTAAAATAGATAGATAACGATTTATTTAGAAAACACTTAACCTTACGAAGGTCAAAAGTCTGAACAACTATCTGGTGAAATTCTAATAGCTCTAAGACAAGGGTCAGATGTCAGAAACAAGTTGATAGTGGCTGAACAAGTTAGTAGCGTTACAAGCGTCACGAAACATTTAATTACCGTGGTTGTTTACATATTTATGGACGTTAGTAATACATTACATTTCATAAATAACTCATTAATAAATAAATAATAATAAATAATGCTGGACAATCCACACAACATCATCTAGCCCCAAGCTAAGCAGAGCTTGTGTTATGGGTACTAGAAGACTGACATACTTAATATAATACATTACATAGATAGATATTTTTTATTATACATATAATACCCAGAACACCCGGAATAAATATTTATTTGAATAAACTATTTTCATATAAGCTAGACTGTCACGGCTATTACAATGCTATAATCTTTTATAATTTTAACCCTAAGTTGTGAACCATTTTGGGATAAAAATGAAAAGAATAAAAATAAAATAATAAAATGAAAATATGGTACCTACCAAAAACACAAAAACATTAAAACTGTGTATAAAATATCCAAATAATAACTATATATTTATTTGTTTTAATAATCCTTTCTTTGTTTAAGTTTGTCTACTCATATATATTTACAGTTTTTTCAATCTCGCAAGGAAAATAAATTATGTACGTGACTGTACTTAGCACTGCACCCGGCTGTACTAGTCGATTCAGGTTCTTTACTTTATAATATCCTGTTAAGTAGCCATCTGGAAGTGGGCGGCGACACCGGAAGATTGCGGGATAGTGCGCTCTTAGAATTAGCTTGCAACGTAACATAAACTATGTGTAGAGCCCGATGGTCCTACTCCAGCACAAGCTGAGTGTGCACCATTTTCAGTTATTTCAACATAGTATAATTATACCGTATCCTCGCATTAAGTTTTATAATAACTAAAATAAATGATTTCTATTTCAATTTCTATAATTACTTTGTTTTATGCATGAACCAAATCACGTTTTTTCACGCAATTTTTGTACTACAAACTTTCACAGAGTGAGGTCGCTAAGAATGGTAGGTTTTTTATCACCTAATGATTATGTAGTATCAATAAGATACACTGCGCTCTTTGAAACTTAAAGACTAATTTCGATATTCCCGTAATTGCATCAACATCAGAATACAAACAATACAAATAAATACAATACAAACAATCTACGGTAGTAGGTACATTTCTCGAATAGTTTTATCCCTAATGCCTTGATCACACGTACCGAGTAAACAGGCGAGACAGTGACGTATTTGAGATACACTGCGCGTCGACCATCAGTTTTACTGTTGAACGTTGCAGCGTTAGCGAGCAGTGTATCTTAAATACGTCACTGTCTCGCCGGTTTACTCGGTACGTGTGATCAAGGCATAAAAGCTTCTACTACTAACAAATGTCAGCCGTTGCCGACCAGTGTGTAACGACCTACGTAAATGTAAGTGTCCTCTGCAATTCCACTAATTGCTTATAGGTCTAGCTAGATTAGTTTGTGCAACAGTTGGTGAACAACTGAGGTAACTAGATCTATTAGTGCATGTCCTGTCTAATTGTAGAGTACTGTCACAAGGCTTACCGCAATACTGACGAGCTAATGACGAACAAACGACGCAATGTATCACGCCTAGAACTGTTTCAATTTGACGGAAGGTTTATCGCGCAATGTATCACGCCTAGAGTTGGTTTAATTTAACGGGATGTATGACATTAATTCGTTGATTCATTTAAATTGTTTATGTATTTATAATAAAAAAAATTAATAAGTATTCTATCAGTTCTCATACAAGCTGTGGTTAGTTTGGAACTAGAGCGTGATGTGTGAAATGTCCGTGAATATTTATTTATTTGTAAAAATTCAGTCAAAGAAGTTCTAGCAGAATCAAAGCAAATTCGCTTTGATTCCTTTGTAAATAAATCTATTGCGCCTTTCGAAACAACATGCAATTTAGATCCTGTTCTGCTTTTTATTAAAAAAAACTTATCAACTAATCAAACTACTCTTATTTATAGCTATCACTACAGGTATAGACAAATGACCTTAAAATTTATTTCGTAAAAACTAGATCCGTTTGTAAAATACCTATTCATTGGTTCTGAGGCCGAGCACGAATAAATGTGACAACCACAAACGTATATAGAGACATATTTAAAATACATTGCGCGTCAAAATCAGCTTTACCTACTGTCGAACGTTGCAGCATCACCGCGCAGTGTGTATTGAATGTGATACCATTACGATTGATAGATTTACTGGTCCTTTGATCCGAATAGTCGCGTAGTAAAATAAATATAATTCAATAAATTGAAGACATTCTACAACCTTTAATAACATAACATTATCCTATCATTATTACTAAATGTGAATATTTTTACCGCTTAATAACCTCATAGCGTAGGTACTAGGATTATAATAATACAAAGTACTAAAGCACTAACTAGGTGTTCTAGTTGAAAATAGCATACAACTACGTAATTACATTTATCTGGGCAGCACAAAAGGAAAGTTGGGGACTACAACTATACTACCGGTAGACAACGAATTAATAATTTAAATAATACACTTACCGTGGGGTAAACCGTGGGTTCGGAAAGCTTAGTAAATAAACTACAAATTGAAAGCTTTTACAAAATGGGATAATCCAGCTCAGATTTTAATTTGATCCTCTCTCCAAAGTTGCCAGTTTTAGGTTTACGTAAGCATAAAACGAAACCCAAATTGAACCCATATAGCAAAAAATGTAGTAGTAATACATTCACAAAATGTTACGCAAGATAAAGCTTAGAGTATTTTAATTTTGAAAATAATGTATAAAAAAATAAATATAGCTGGACAATCCACACAACATCATCTAGCTCCAAGCTAAGCAGAGCTTGTGTTATGGGTACTAGAAGACTGACATACTTAATACAATCCATTACATAGATAGATATTTTTTATTATACATATAAAATACCCAGAACACCCGGAATAAATATTTGCAGATCGTACAGACATTTATTCCAAGGCGGGAATCGAACCCGCAACCTCCGCGTCGCAGGCGACTCAATTATATTTTGTTGTCATATTTATTCAGCAGAGGAATATAAGGTTGACGAAGCTTGAATTTCATTATTCTCGCTTATAAAATAATAACTTAAACATAACCATGTTGCATACTGGCGAACTCTAACTTATTTATATTAGAGTCCCCGCAGACTGCAGACTTTTTATCGCCGATAGTTTGGTCAGCTTCTCAATCAGTATGAAGACTGAACCACTGTAATGTGCGCATCTGCATACATCTTCATACTGATTAAGAAGCCGACCAAACTATCGGCCGATAAAAAGTCTGCAGTTTGCGGGGGCCCTAGTTTGTTATCCGATTATGTTAATATATGAAGCTCTATTGGCTCTTTCTTATATTATACGACACTACATTGTATATTTATCTTTTGACAGTTTTATTTTCAAGATACATAGATAACTCTTTATTATACCAAACAGGAAATAAATCGTCCCTACAATAATTGAATAAACTTTATTTAGATCAGCTGCGAGTTTCTGATTCATCAAAAAATTGCGATTTTACAAATCAATTAGTACGGATTTTATGTCCGTTCGTCCACAACATGTTATACAGCTAAATTAAAGGGTATTTGGCTTCAAGTTCTATCATTTTTTGATAAAACATAGAATTGGTTTTTCTTATGTTATGCTGAGTATTGCAGCGAAATTTTGGTGCTTTAACCAATAATAATTGTAAATCGGTTGTAAATCATTGAAATAATAGTGTATTTTCATTTCTATTATATTTATTCAAGACAGCCGACTTGACGATTGACTGACTTGACTGAGCATTATACTCAAACACTTGATGGAAGCCACATAAAAAAGAAGAAGAAGTGCGGTATTTGGTTCCTACATCCGATTTACTAATATTAATAGATTTAACTAATATAAATGGATGTGTCATAAACATATTTACAGAGCTTAAATATATTATCATATAATCTAAATTCTTCCCATAACTTGATACGTTTGGGACTATAAATCTGCGTGAAATGTTAATGAATATTAATTTATTAAACCAATAGATTAGATAATGTTACAAAGCATAATTTCATGTTCTTATTTCATCAGAACTCCCACATTGTCTATCAATCTTTTATCTATATTTAGAAAACTTATTATGTATGTATCTAAATTAGGGCACATCCGCACAGCTACTTCTAATAGGTCAACGAATGTGACAAATTAAAAGTAAAGTATTTAAAATACACTGCGCGGTAACTTTGAAAAATTCGACAGTAAATTTGATGTTGACGCGCAATGTATGTCAAATACGTCACTGTTTCGATACGTTTACGATTGTTACATTTATTCGTGCACACCACCCAGCTGATTTTGGGTGTGCGAACACCGACGACAAACAGTAAGACAGTTTATTTTACGTCACATTTTACCTGATTATTATGAAAACGTCATGTCACGTGATATTGGTAGAAGTTTTGTCGTTGGTGTGCGCTCTCACTATGTTGATTTTTTTCTATCTAAGTATCTACGTATCGATTTAGACTTAGCTAAGCGTGAAGTTACACTTGCTTCAGTCAAATCTAACTTATCTTATAACTTTATAATTATTCATCTAAGTTATACTCATAGTCATATATTTATTAGGTAAAATCACAAGGATCATTTGGAATCGTCTTGTATTCTCGGCTAGATTTGACTACTAGGATGATACCTATCTATATAAATATGCCCCATGTCTCTGGAATTCAGACTTAAACCACCCAACTGTCAAAATGATTGTTGTAAAGTTTTGAGTTTCAAAACTTTTATCACTTTTTAATAAAAATAATGATTCGTCTATAGACGTCTGTAATTGTAGAAATTCCGCACGATTTCAATCAATAGTTCGTGTTCGACAAACTTTTCTTTAACGACTTACTACAACTTCTACAACTTTTCGGAGTTTCGTTAGATACAAAAAAACCGGCCAAGTCAGGACTCGCGCACGAAGGGTTCTGTCCCAAAAAATACGTCTTTGTATGAGTTAAATAAATGGACAATTCACACATCACACTCTAGTCCCGCACTAAGCGAAGTTTGTACTATGGAAACTAGATTGCAGATAGAATCATTTTTTTTTCTATAACCTATATAAAAAAACGGTAGGAACCAGGCCGTAAGTTTCTTGCCCGTTCTTCTAGGCTCTGGTCGCGTGGAACTGGCACCTAGAATCACCTAGTATGTAAGACGATTCTAAATTATCCTTGTGATTTTATTGAATAAAGAAATATTTGATTTGATTAGATTCGTCCCACTGCTGGGCCTCCCCCTATTCCACTCGTCCCTACTACAAAAAGTTAAATTCTATAGAGTTTGCTAGTTGTCAACTAACACAATCAAATACTTTGTTCATTTATAATAGCAAAAAGCATAATAATGATGCTCTGATATTTAACGCGATACAATTTATTCCGATGTTTATGTCGCGACATTTATTATCTAGAACATAACATGTTTCACAATGATAGAGCAAGGCATCGTGCACACGGTACTAGAATTATTAAATTATATATTATAAAATTTCACTCATACATATTTAACGCATATTAAGTAAAAAATTATAATAAAAATTCTTCTGACACAGCTTACTTTGTAACTCTGCTCTAAGTATCTACTTCCTATGGGTCGTGGGTTCAATCATGAACACATAAGTTCGTGATGCCCATGTGTTGCCATTATAAATTAATATTTATTATTATTACAAAAAGTATTTTCGGCGTCGGCGCCATATCGATAAATGAATATTTTCTTATTTTTGATCGAGAAATGAATGTGAGTTTAGCGACGTCAAATACCGACATGTGTTGGTGTGTGGAACACCATATAATAACAAAATCTTTCTCAATATAATAAAAAAATATCGGAATATTTCACCGTGACTAAATAATATACATTTTTTGTACGCTAGATTAATCAGTGAAGTGTGGGAAACCAGACATTAAGATCTATAGGCATAGACATTTATTTATTTACTACATATAGCACACAAAACAGAAACACCAAATAACAAAAATTAAACAACACGATTATTTTTTATCTATCTTGTTTTATAGTTTCTTGCCCGTTCTTCTAGGCTCTGTTCACGTGGAACTAGTACCTAGATTCACCTAAACAAAAGACAGCTGACTTGACGATTGACTGAAACTGACTGACAATTACAAATACTTGAAATTGGCAGAATTGCCTGTCATTTTGACAGACAAAAGACAAAGAAAAAGAAGAAGTTTTCGTTATGGAAACACCTTTAGTGACAATCACTTCAAACTCTTCAATGCCAGGGTTTGATATTTCCATTGTTTTTTTTTATCAATTGTATGCAAAGTGTTCCGTATAGTACAGACGTTTCTTTATGTAGTCGGCAGATGTGTTATGAGTTCACGATAATTTACACCAAGTGAATAACATCGTAATTTAATATAAACAGCGTGGAAGAGAAAACGTAGATATACCGACTTTAAGATTTATTCTTACAACAGTATACTTATAATGAGATTAGATTTTTAAAAATAATACTTTTGAGTATTATTTACGCAAGCTATCAATTTAATATCGACATCATATTTTAGCGTCAACAACAATGTCTATTTAAATAATTATTATTGTAATATAGCCTTTTAACTTTTGACTTGAAACTATGAATGAATAAATTACACGGCTATTATTTACCCCAAACAATATTTTAATTCGTAACAACATTACATTTAGCTTTCGTTATAAACGGGATATTTACCATGATGTTTAATTACTTTGTTCAAAATTACATGGGGTAGTACCTATGTAATTTTGAACAAAGTATTATTAATAATAAATTAAATAATATTTTTTTACGTTTATTCTAAAATAGCCCGCTAAAGACCGGGATAGGTGGAAGGCTTTGGGGGAGACCTTTGCCTAGCAGTGGAACTTTATAGATTAAAAAAAAAACTAAAATATATATTATCTACAGTTTTATAAACACAGACAAATAAATATGTTAAAAGTTGTATCCCACGGAACACTGAAGGCTTTTAGAAGTACATAAGTCGCAGTGACAATAAGTAATAGGCACGTTTTTCGTAAGAATGCAATCCGAGAACAATACTGCTGGAGCGTTATTAAAACAATTACAAGATATCGATCGAATCTCACGTTGGTCCTTCACTAACATACTGCATTGCTATTCAACGCGGCAATGCAGCAAATCTTGGGTACGCTTCCGATTTGTAAACATACGCCATTAGCATTGCTATTCAGTGCGGCAATGCAGCAAATCTTAGGTACGCTTTCGATTGGTACTGATTTGGATCAGTTGAGCTATCTATAGATCGTTTGCAACGGTTTGTAGATAGCTCAACTTTTATACAAAATTATGTATTTTGTTATCTCTTTATTTTGTAAATACTGTAATAGTTGTAAGTTTGTTTGTGAATAAAGACAATATTTTTAAATACTGCCTAGTATTCACATGTTATACCTAGCTTATCGTCTGTAGGCCTAGACTCGACAAGTGACAAGATAACCGACTGTCTTGCAGATTCTTCGAGATCCTTCGAGATACTTCGAGGTCGTCTGGTAGAATCACTCCCTAGCATAAGATATTAGGCTAAATTATATAACTACATTAGGTATATTTAGTTTCCAGTGACGTACTTTATCAAATTAAAGCTGAGGTCACTTGTCAGACATGAAAGATACACTTTATAAAACGCCGAAGAGTAGATATTATATGATACTAGCTGACCCGACACACGTTGTCCTGTCTTAACGATTCTTAAATTTTCTAGTTTTCCGCGCTTTTTTTATTATTTCTTTTATAAGAACTTTCTGTAGCTCTACCATGAGTTTTTACTATACTATATTTACTACAATCGCTAGCGTCTGTAGTTAAAAAAATGTATGAAGATTTGTACAGCGCCTCTAGCGGATAGTTGGGTACTAAAATTCGTAATATTAATATTGACGTAACTACTGTAGTAAAGTCAGGCGATTTACTGTGACATCTCATGGTAGAGGTACTGACACAACAAAAAAAAAGTGAAATCGGTCCAGCCGTTCACGCGTAATGGCGGAACCATGGGAAATAGGAATTCATTTTTGTAAGTATAGATTTTCTTAAAACAAGATCTTTTTCGGAATTGAAGATGATTTGCTAAAGTTCACTGAATAGGATCAAGCAAAGTGCGGCAACAGGACCAATTTCATGCAAGAAATTATATTTCAAATCGTTTCACTGGGCACACACACGGATCGGTTTGTTCTTGGTTTATCAACTAAGTATGTTAAGGTAAAGATTTTCTGGAAGAAATCACTTAGCGATAAGACCGCCCGTTGTAAATTTTGTTTTATTTATCTTAAATCTGTACTTTCATTTAGTCATAAGATAATAATTAATTTTCATTCATTCATTTATATGTTTTTAATTCCAAAATAATATCCTCCATACTCTCTCACGGTGAAAAAAAACATCGAGAGAAATCCAGATACTTATACTACAAGTTCCTAGCTCCTACTTCGTTAATTACCTAAAACTTAAATAATATAATAAGTAACTCTTCTTACATTTTAAACTTTAGGTTTTCGTGAACCTAAAGTTTAAAATGTAAGAAGTACCGAAACCGTCCCGGTTTTTTGCGTCTGCATTTAAAAAAATTGGGTTAGTTTGCCTATCTATGGATCAATTGCTTCTGTCTACAGAGCTACTGGAATGCTTTGTATGTTTTATGTGTATTTTATAAACTGATTTTCACATCAACTAATTTTAACTAAAATCAATAAAATAAGCCATAAATCGATAATGATGCGTGATAGAATCTAGATTTTGCAGATAAAATCATAATAACTATCTTTGTTAATTATCCAATTTGTGGTCGTCTTTTTATTACTCTGCTTTGCGTGTTTTAATAATCAGTAAATCTTAGAGACGTCGTTTAATTAGGTTAGTAGATTAGTATACTTTGTAGAGACATATTTTTTTATAACGAATTTTAGATTATCTACTACGCAGTCTGCTGATTATTTTGTAACCGACGAAAAAACGGAGGTGAATTCAACCCATTTTGTTTAATCCATGATTATCAAAGATAATAATTGTCTTTTTAAAGTAGGTACTGTGATTTACTTCCATTAATAATATCAACGATCCCCAATTTTTAAGCAATTAAAAAAATGTTATTGTGTCGATTTTTTGTAATACTATCGAACAACGAAATTACCTTTAATTTCATGTTACTTGCGTCAATGTGGCAACACTGCGACATAAGGAAAGTCCATCCGACATACCGCAGATTAATAAACACTTACTATGACTTCTCATATACGTGGAAGTAAACAATAGCGTATTTTTTACACGACCATTGAATAGATAGTCAATGTTGCCAGTTTTTCCTGACAACAGCAATTTTCTAAAGTAACTCTTTGTCACAATAATGGCATTATTAAGGTTGTTATATCGTACCGAATCGGTGATTGAGTGTACGATTACAGATGAAAATAGGCACATAATGGGGTCATTACCCTCAATGAGATAAATCTTCTTCTTCTTCTTCTTCTTTAGAAGATGAGATAAATAGGCTTGTACAAGTTTATTGTGATATGCCGCTTAGCTTATGTTTGGTGCACTTACATTTAACTTATCTGTGATAGTTACTACTGTGTTTTACTTACTACCAAAAGCTATATAACTGAAAATAGATAGAAAAACTAAGGAATAATATGCATAATCGATTATTTCAATTTCAAAGTCTAAGCAAAACATCCAACAATGCAGTAGGTCCTACTGCATTGTTGGTCTGAGACTAGACTTATCCTACTCAGTAGGATAAGTCTAAGACCTATCTTGAAATACCTACATTTAATGATTAGCCAGTAATTATTTCATGTCATTCGATTTGTCCTTTTGTCATCCGAGACGTGAGCATTAGACTAAATAATCAGTGCTATGCTAACCTTTTTCAAGATCTTTGCCCAGCAGTGGGATAGCATATGTTGACAAAAAAAACCTTTGCCTACGTAAAAACGAGCGTACCCGTCTACAAAAAGTAAATAAAAGTGTAGTATTTCGTAAAACAAATTATACGCACAGTAGCTTACTTAAATTATATAGAATCAAAGAAATCCGGCCATGTTTTAAGTTTATTGCGACACAATAGGACGTTAAAATATTTGAACCATCATTTTGATTTCCAAAAATACCGGGTATTATCAACGTTGTGGTTTTGAAAAAGGTTTTCTATTGGTGTGATTTTTCCATGAACTCGCTAATTTCAATGAAAACTATAAATTAGTCGTAACAGAACGAAGGTTTGATTCAACTAAAAAAACAAGTTTTTAATACATTCAGAGATATTAAAACGAAATTAACAAAGTCAATATGATTATATAGTTTTAAATATAAAGTTGATTATATTATAATAAATAGCTCCTGATATTTTAGGGAAAGTACTTTTTTTTATTTCCTTTTATAAGGTCATTACAGGTTTTAACTAATTCGAAGTAGAAAATAAATTATCTATTTTATTCTACTTTCAAATATATTTCTTGATGTCTATATAAAAACCCGGATTCCTATAGATATACGACAAAATATAGCTCAATGTTGAATAAAAAATCACCTTTGTGACATGGTTTTGTAATAGTATAAATGATATCAATAGTTCGCACACAAGTAGGAACACTAGCCTTGTTCTAATAACACAATGAATAGGTTCTGTTTGGATTGGAACAATGAGGCACGGTAGTTATTAAATAGGTTTATTTGAAACTCAATGAATTCCTTTTATGCTAGACTTTGACAGATTAAAACCTTATCTATGTAATGTTTTTGTATTAAGTATACCAGTCTTTGAGTACCCATAACACAAGCTCTGCTTACCTTGGGGCTAGAGCTAGATGATGTTGTGTAGATTGTCCAGCATTATTTATTATTATTATTTAAATGTACATATGTATACATAAAATACATAAGATTGAGCTATCCACAGACCGTTGCAAACAATCTATTCTATAGATAGCTCAACTGATCCAAATCACATAATGAAACCTAATAATAGAAATATTATGCAGCTTGTCTTCCCATTACCTCAAACATAGCACGGCTCGTGTCGGTGCATTCATTGCATATTTTATGTTAGGTCACAGATAATAAATAACAGCTGGTTCTCTAAAATTTTATGGCTGTGTAGCATATTGATGTGTAATTTATTTTATTTTACTTAAAGCATTAAATAATCATTTGTTTACTTGGCAACTACTCCCTACTACTAGTATATCTTATTATAGTTTGGAACTCTCTGAGTATTTTTATATCGGCTTCTAGTAGCGGCATTTAATGTAGGTATAAAGCGAATATTACATTAACAACGGAATAAAATTAAAACTACATATTACGTGATTTATCGCATAAACAACATTTTCTTAGTTTGTTGTCAATGCGACATTCTAGAAACTTAATAATTTTAGAGTAGACTATGTAGTTATCAATGCAATATTGTTGAAAACTTATGACATTTTACAGTAGACTAGTTATTCTAAAAGTCTTATGTACTCAAATACTAGAGTATGCAGCACTTAATTCGTGAAGTTCCTCACGAGAGGTACATACACTGAATTATTCCTAAACAGGCATAACTGTAGTTAAACTTGATTTAATTTTACAGATGTGGAGCCTTTGTTTTATTAACTAGCTGGTGCCCGCGACTTTGTCTAGCTATTTTTATATTTTGACAAATCGCATAATACTTTATACATTATAACATATCCCCCTATCTTATAAAACGTTAGCGTTGACTTTATGTGATCTTTACGTATAGTAATCAATACTTTAAGTCTGCGCTAAATTTTTATAAGAAAACCGTATCTGTCTATCTTATAAAAGTTAGCACAGACTTGATGTCTTAATTACCATACATAATGGTGACGTCTACGCTAACTTTTTATAAGATAGAGGGTATGTGATATTCTTATGTACAAACTACATTATTGTAAAGTTTCATTAAAATCCATTCAGTAGTTTCTCCGTGAATATTTATACAAACTATCGCGTTTATAATATTAGTACAATCATTCGGGTATTATCGTTACATTTCTTTCTTTCTCTAAGAGTAAATTTGAAATCTAGTTGAGCTAAAACAATCTAATACAAGTACTCTCAAGTGATCGTATGACTGCGTTATGCTTTAAAATTTATGCCATTTCTAGAACCACATTAATCAAACTATGTGAAAGTCGGAGAAAAGTAAATTCACAACTTGGGTGGGATGCAAGATGACTTGAAACTAAATACACAGCCATGGTAACCTATAATAAGCCTATTTTGAATAATAATTGTGTACGTTACTTTGATAGACCTTGAGCCCTTGGGATAATAAGGACTTCGGTCAAAGAAAATAGTGTTATTTTGAAAACTATATAAGTAGTTTTCGTTTGCGAAACCAAAAAAATAAAAAACTTCACAAAAAGAGTACATGAGTACGCAAAAACTAAGTTATTTACACTCTAAAATAATAATGAAAATTATGAAGAACAATCAACTTAAAAGATATTAATATTAAAAAAAATATCGGATATGATATTGTGTCAAATTTTTCACAACATAAAAATAATAGAATAAAATAGAATACTTTATTTCAGTTACTATAAAAACTTAATGCTATAACACTTATACGATATAATTATTATATGCAAATATAACTGAAAAAGGTCATTACTCAGCTTGTTTATAGCGTTGTAGCTAAAAATTATAAAATGCGATTATCACATTTTCTAAAACAATTTACTAAAATATTGAAACTAATCAAATTAAGCGCTCGTAAAGTTGAAAAATCGAGTCCGCGTTTGACCTCTATCCCGTAATAAGTTATTAAGTTAATGCTATAAGCGATAATTTAATCCCTGTATCGATTGTGAGTTCTAGGTACATCAAATTATATTAATACGGTAATTGGGTTTTTATAATTATAAAATATTTGACTTTGCATCATAATGAAATAAAAATTATATTTTTACAAAAATAAAACCGACGTCAATCGTCATCCATAAAAAATAATTAAAAAGTCAGTGACAGAGTATCTATATAATAAAAATGGATTGCTGTTCGTTAGTCTCGCTAAAACTCGAGAACGGCTGAACCGATTTGGCTAATTTTGGTCTTGAAATGTTCCTGGAGGTCCAGGGAAGGTTTAAAAGGTTTAAGAATAATGAAAAATGCTAGGGAATGTAAGAAAAACAAGAATTTAATTTTCCCATACAAAAAGATATTAGCTGTCATGAATGTGACATGACTAGGGGTACTGTAGACTCGATCGAAACCTTATATGAATAAAACAAAACATAAAAAAATATTGATTTTGAGTCGACAACATATATCCGGAAAATTCTAATTATGGAGCATTTAATTAAATTCCAATGGCTCTGACAAACAAACCGCTGTCGCCATCTTTTAATTGTCAGTCGTTGACGTTTCGCGAAAATATTGTTTTGACACTTCTTTATGTTAGACATACTCTTTGTTATTTGTGTTTTTTCTTTAAACCTTTTTGGCCGATTATCGTTATAATCACCATAGAAAAAAGAATACTCTAAAAGTTGAAGGTTTAGTTCAAATGTCATTTAGTTTCGTAATTCATGTAATGGCCAAATATTTATAAGAAACTGCAAGCAAATGCAAATGTGCAGTCGATGTGTGGACTGGAACAACATTATACTCGGTAAGCGGCTCAATATATTTGACTTGACCACATGCATAGCCTGTGTTGAGTTGTCATGAACACGTACAGAAACAGACTCGATTTCTGTACCATTTTTCTTGATAATGGAATGGACCCCTTCATGCGCAAGTTCAACTTGAACTTGAGAATAACCACTTTCGAACCTTTTTCCAAAAAATCAAACTGCTCCTGCTACATCCCAAGATTTATTTGATGACTTTCAGGTAAGTTAATGGTGTAAGTAGGTTACTGAGTAAAGAAAAATGAAAAATAATGCTTATTACCAGATAGAGGTGGGAGGATATACCTACACCTACATACATTCACAATGCTTATTATTATTTGAATATTAGTCTAAAATATTTTCTTCTTTAAGGTGGATAAAGAGTTGACGCTAATCCAAGGTTCACTGATGACTGATGATGATTCTTCGGACAACGAGAAAAAACATCTGCTATCAGTCAGCAGTGAATTTATTTTTTAGAAGAAGAGGAGCAAGAAAACATATCAAATGGCGGGCAGACCCATCAGTACATTCAGTTGGTTATGAATGTGTTTAAAAATGGGTCAAGGCATTGGTAAAATGATAATATTGCCATCAACTTATGTGGGAAGTCCTCGGCGCATGATGCAAAATGAAGAGATAATTTACAAGGCCTTAGAAAAGAACATAGACCCGATTTAATTGCCAGAATTTTAAAACATAAATTGGAGGATTTTTTTAATAAGGAAACATATTTTTGGAATATCGAGTGCGTGGTTTTACACCATTGAATTTCAGAAACGTGGGCTTCCACATGTGCTTATCTACTGATCTACCTGTCAAAGTAGAGAAAAAACTGAGTGCTTAAAACAAATAGATTTACAGAGAGTAAACCTTAAAAATATGTTTTGTAAATTTGTCTTAGTTTATTTTGAATGTTGATTTTTAAAAAAAATAAATTGTGTAAAAAATTTTGCAGTTTTTGTCTACAATATAAAAATAAGTCAGGTTTTCCTGCCTGACGATGAAACTCCAGAACGCACGAACCGATTTCCACGGTTTTGCATTCGTTGGAAAGGTCTCCAACGAATCTAACGAAGTCTCTAACGAAGGTCGCGTTTAGGCAAGCGTAGATAGTGTAGGACGCCCTCCGGCGAGATGGAGCGACGATCTGCGGAGTGTAGCTGGCAAACACAACATGAGAAGAGCCGAAGACAGGGCTCAGCGGCGCGTCTTGGGAGAGACCTACGTCCAGCAGTGGACTGATATAGGTTGATGATGATGATGATGATGATGGAAAGGTCTCGGGCTCCGTGACAAAAATAAATAGAAAAGCGGGAAAGAGGGAAAATATCCCGTGCGAAGCCGGGACGGGCCGCTTGATGGATGTGTATAAGTTACTAATAAATTCAAAAATCTGCTTATTTATTGTCTTTAAGGTGAAACAGAGTTCACCAGGACAGCTAAAAAATTATATTAATAGGTATAATTATTAGTTCTAAGATGATGATGACATTGTTGAGTGACTGAAGTTCGGTTTTGAAAGCAGTGTTGTTTGACTCGCTTTTTCTGTTCCTTAGCCCTATTTAGTAATATTATTCGGCTCAAATTGTGACCGCACTTGACGCAAAACTTGAAAGTATCAGCGGTAATAGTGAAGCATTCGTCGCATCTTAACAATTGTTGTCTGCAACTAGGACAGGTATTACTGTTCTTCTCCCGTTCAATCCATTTCTTACAAAACGGGCAATGCATTTTAAAAGTTATTACTTCTGAAAAATAGTTTTGAAATAACAATTATAAGAACGGATATCTATCTACAGTTAGTGCAATCCAATACTTTTCAATACTTTTTTTTAATCAGGGAAGTGTCTATAATCTCATAACGTGACTTATGTGACATACAAAATAATTATGAACATTATTATGATGAACATGTGTAAGTGATTTAACCACTTTTTCCGCACACTATGGGGCCGATACTTAGACTATCTGAGTACCTAGCATGATAGGTTTTATGCACACGTTTTAAGTGACGTTTCAATACATTTTCGCCCTATGCTAGGTGCTCTGATAATGCCTTTATAAGGCTCTGAAATACATATGGTGATACGACGTTCACCGGGTCATCTAGTCTAACATAAAAATATTCATCAAAATTGGTTTACGATTGGCAAAATGACAATTAAATACAAAATAAAATCAGTCTTGAAAATAGCTAAAATAAATCTTGCTCTCTTTTTGAGATGTAAAAAAATTGAAAACATAATCATCAAATGCTACATTGATATTATATCTTATTTCTAAGATATTAAAGATCACAATAGGAATGTCATTAAATCTTATCGTGTTTAGATGACTTTAGATTTTCCAAACAAAATAACAAGCTGATCCACAATTTAAATTCAAGAGAATCTCTCATTATTTAAAGTGGATTACAAAAGTCGCAGTTGAACTATCGAAGATTGCAAGATAGATTATGTCTAGAAAAGCAAAGTTTCACAATAAACAAATTATCTACAAAGAGATGTGCTATCTCATTGCAGTAATTAGATTGCGTTGGAAAACGATTATTTTGCTATGATACTGTAAACGTTTGCTGTTGGTAAGATGTGTTTTATGTCATCAAAAACTTTTAATACTACTAATAGTGCCTTTGTACATAAATAATTTGTTCTGTATCTGGGTGTTACTATGTATTTTAAGTATATGTATTTACAAAAAGAAATGTATGTATTCTATCAGCAATATAGTTCCCATAGTACAAGGTTTGCTTAGTTTGTGTCTAGAGTGTGATGTTTGAAATGTCCAGGAATATATTTATTTATTTATACTATTAACAACAAATGTTAACCTGAGGAATAAAGAACATGTCACCTACTTATAACGAATTTATACTGTAAAATATAATTTACCAAATATTTTATCCGAATATTATGATTATACCTAACTCCCAGATATTTTTCAACTTTCCCTCTTTCATGCTAAAAATGCAACATGTATGATGATTTCAATTCAGTGTTCGTCTTAATTAGAGCAACAAATGTAATTATACAGATTTATGTAACCAATTTAATGGAATGTTTCGCGTTAGGGGTTGTATAAACATTATTTAATTATTTTAATTAATTTAGGTGGTGAGATTGCGGAAGAGACGTGATCTGAAAGGTAATGTATTATTACAGAGGTAACTTGAATTCAGTTGTTTAAACAATAAATAAATAAATATTCACGGACAATGCACACATCACACTCTAGTCCCAAACTAAGAAAAGCTTGTGCTATGGGAACTAGATTGCTGATAGATTCCTTTAATTACATTTTATGTTTGTTTCATTAATTTTTGTTTTAATGTACTGTTTGAGCTTTTTAAACTATTTTTTACTGACATATTATATTTGCGATGTTTTTCACGAAACACAAAAACTGTTGTAATTCTATCAGCAATCTAGTTCCCATAGTAGCTTTGCTTAGACTAGAGTGTGATGTGTGAATTGTCCGTGAATATTTTATTTATATTTATAAAATGGTTGGTTAGTCTGCTTATCATAATATAAAATAAAGGGTGCATGGAAAGAGCCTCCTCGTGGCGCACACCGGTAACAGCTAGGCACGGTAAAGCAGTGTCTAGTCTGGCTAATCTTTCCAACACGATGCTACAACAAAATACAGTTGTAGCATCGACACGATAAAAAGAAGAAGAATATAAAATATAGGTAGAGTTAACAAAGAAACTGTTCAGTCATGTTACTTAAGAAGCACATTGTAATGTTTTATGATGCCGTATATATTACTAACCAATACCATTATTTATGCTAAGTATCTTATTTAGTTCTTTATGGATCTGAACAAATACTTGAACAATAACCTTTGAATGTTCAAATAAAAACTTTTCATAATGATAGAAGATAATTAGATGTATGACACAGACAAGGTATAGAATTCCTAGTCGTAAGTTTAATTAAAAAAAACTAATATTTCAAATTGATCACATAATTAACTTAAATAAATATTCACAGACAATTCATATCACAATACCATCTAGTCCCAAACTAATTAATTTTTTTACGATGAGAATTGATATATACCACCTTTTTAAATTTACCCAAATAAAGAATGTTTGTCATCAAACAAATGTTTACTTAAATATATATACTTATCCAAAAGAAAAAAAAAACAATTTTTCCGAACTGACAACATTTTTTTTCAAATTCTATAACTAAATAGTTGATAAATAGTTATAGTTTCACCTACTTATGTTACTTAGTTTATAACACATAATATACACATAGTTTACCTACTAATGTAGTTTAATTACAAGAGTAATTTAAGCATGCGCAGATCATAATTTATACACAAACGATGAGCGCAATAAATGGAGCGAAAAGACGAAAGTGTTTCTCTTTATACATCATTCTACAAAGACTGTATGATATTTACCGGTAAGTAAAATTAATAGAAATTTATGGAAATTTATAGATTTTATGCTAATTAGAATGGCATAATCGTGACAACATGTAGGAAATTACTCAATAGTAGGAACTTTATTTTGTAGAATTTGTATAGGGAAATGGTGGAATTTTTAAAGGGATAGGTATTTTTTATAGCAGAATATAGGAACATAGTAGAATATATAAAGGGATATGTATGGTAGAATTTATATAGAGATACTAGGTGTCCCGGCAAACTCTGTTCCGCCTTAAAAGCGAATAAGCAGACTACAAAAAATGTGATAAATGAAGAACCACTCGACAAATTATAAGCAAACTTCACATAAACCATCTTCTAATTAGTCCAAATAAAGCCTTAAAATTTGGTTTGGATTGGTGAGCCCGTTCTTGAGTTATAAAATAACAACGAAAAGTGGCATTGATTTTTATATATATAGATATATACTACCATCTATAAATAGATGGTAGATCTCTAAAGGGATATGGGACATACACTGCTTATACAGTAGATGACGCTTATAATTTGTAGTCTCACAGCTGATAAAAAAAGTAGGTACACACCGTATTTTATATGAAAAGTTTTTGGCAAAGAAAAGTGTTTATATTTGTAGCACTTTTAGTCACGCTAAAGTTTATAATAGTTTTTGCAGATATAAGACGGAAACACGCTCGTAACCACGTCGGTGTGCAAACTGGGATAATTTATTATTTACATAAAATTTACAAGCATTTTCCCTAGACTTTCATAATTATCATTAAAAGTCCTTACTTATCAATAACAGCCGCAAACTAAAGAAAACTCAGTGTTAAACCCCGAACCAAGTTCTTTCCATAAACACAATGTAAAACACTAGTATAAAAAGAAAAAATAACTTACCGAATATAACAAAAACTGTTAGTTTCATGCTTACAGCTTGCAACACTGGCACAATAAAAAAAAAGAATTTAGTTGTTAAAAAGTTTGGAATTGAAAGACGGCGTTTGATCTGCGCAGGCGCCGATCCGCGTATGGTATTGTCGCCGTCAGCGCTGTGGCGGGTAGCACGTTCACTTTCTAGACTGTAGTGGGGCTAGCCTGGAACATAGGGAAGTCAAAGTCAAAGTCAAAATTACTTTATTCAATAAAATTACAATCATTTTTTTTTAATGCTGGACAATCCATACTACATCATCTAGCCCCAAGCTAAGCAGAGCCTGTGTTATGGGTACTAGAAGACTGACATACTTAATACAATACATTACACAGATATTTTTATTATATGTACATTTGAAATACCCAGAACACCCGGAATAAATATTTGCAGATGGTACAAACATTTATCCCAAAGCGGAAATCGAACCCGCAACCTCCGTGTCGCAGGCGGACTTTCGCCCGCCGCACCACATCGGTCATCAAGATATTGAATCTTACATACTAGGTGATTCTAGGTGCCAGTTCCACGCGACCAGAGCCTAGAAGAACGGGCAAGAAACTTACAGCCTGGTTCCTACCATTTTTTTATATGATCCTTCGATCCTTCGAAGCCCATAGACTCCGTGGACCATGAGTTTTCGATGATTTGAGATGACGCCAATGCTGATGCAGCGCGTTGAAGTCTTTTCTACGAAAAATCAATAACTATGAACAATTACGATTGATTTTTGAAACACTATTGAACACAAAAACTGTTGTAAAAATCTGTTTAGTAAATTAGCCTTAATTAGCGTTTTTTGATCAATTTATCGATACCATAGGAAAATTCAAGCAATATTAAATATTGGTACAAAAAGATATAAAAATAAAAAACCCCAAAATTATATAAGTATTCTATCTGCAATCTAGTTCCCATAGTTCAAGCTCTGCTTATAGTTCGGGATTAGAGTGTTATAATATGTGAAATGTCTATGAATTTTTTTTTTTTTTAATTTATGTTTGATGCCAAACATTTACTGCCAATTAATCTAATCTGTAGACAGAACGCGCTCCTTATAAAACTAATGAGTCTTCGTATACTTTAATAATAGCGCTTTTGTGCAAATCTATCAGTTATTATTTTTATACAAATTTTATTGGGATATGTATTTATATGAAAAAATACCTACAACTTTGCTTAATTTGAGCATGTGTGTATTATTCCAGAATATATTTGTTTTTTTTTTATGTTAAAAAATACGATTTTTACGACAGGTATATAAAATACATAAGAAACAGTTGAACTATCTACAGACCGTTGCAAACAATCTATAGATAGCTCAACTGATCCGAATCAGTACCAATCGGAAGCGTACCCAAGATACTTGCTCGATTGCCGCGCTGAATAGCAATGCTGATATATAATATAATGTTTTTATTGGTTAAAAGTTTAGAAATATAAAAGAAATAGCATTTTTTTTGCGCGTTACAGACGATGTTTCAAACTGTACCTAAATTAGTAAATTCTGTCATATTTTACGACTGCAGCTTATAACTTGTTATCCTGTCTGTGTCTTGTTTTATATATTTAGCTTACAACTATATGTTAACAACAATATTCTGAACACCTTCACTACAAATTCACACAACCATAAATCAAGTGTGGTAGCACTTGTATCAATTTTGATTGCTATAATTACTTACTCAAGATTGGAAGTTGGCACATCTTCGCTAATTAGAGATTATACAAATATGTGATTTATTTTATTTTACACGGAGTTAATTTAGACTTTGTGTTGGAACTTCGATTTGTATATATTTATTTAGACTGTGATTGAGCTTAGAAAATGGACTTTTTTTTAAATTACCTATATAGGTAGCATTATAGCTTAACGCTTGGCCGCAATCACATCTGAGGCTCTACCATGAGGTACAGTACCTCTACCATGAGATGTCACAGTAAAATCGCCTGACTTTACTACAGTAGTTACGTAAATATTAGTATTACGAATTTTAGTAACCAACTATCCGCTAGAGGCGCTGTACAAATCTTCATACATTTTTTTAACTACAGACGCTAGCGTGTATTGTAAATATAGTATAGTAAAAACTCATGGTAGAGCTACTGACGTTAAATGATGATGCGGCCTACGGTGTAACGTGTTTGCCTAGATAGAACCTATTCACTCTCCTCTTGAAAACGTATAATATTAGTGCTTGCATAGAGCGGCAACATATTTTGATTATATAAAATATCGATTTAATACTATAAAGGGCGAAAGTATCAATAAATAATTAGATTTTCTTAAGAACAAATATTTTATATTCAAGACTAACTGAGTATTGAAACGCGTAAAAATGTATGTATTGGTTTCTTTATTATAGATGGTTATATATTTTTTTGCAATATAAATGATTTTAAGGTACGAAACAAGAACTTTTACCGTTTTTATAGATTATTAATTACAAATTCATAGCCATTACACACAACGCCATCTAGTCTTACAATAAACAAAGCTTGTTGTTGTAAATACAGAATAAAAGTACAGTTAGTTATAATTAGTACAATTAGTTAGTTTCCTTTCATAGAAGTTAAAAAAATATATTTGTAAATTAATAAAAAATACTGTTTAAAATCTTCCATAATGTGGACTTGCATCTTCAAAACTTAGCGACCTGGTGACCTTGTTACGTGAAAGGCTGAATAATGCATTTTTGGTAAAGCAGTATTGTGAAATTACAATTTGCATCATATTATTAAGTGAGCTTTAGCAAAAATATTAATATTTTTAATTTAAATATTCATGTACATATCTCACAACAATATCCAGCCTCAAAGTGAGAAAAGCTAAAAAACTAGTATTACTGAAGTAAGACTTACCACCTATACTTATTTTGTTTATTAGAAATTTAATAGCTAACTAAATCTTATTTTCTAGGCAATTATAGGTTTTTTGTATATACATATGTACTAACATCCTGACACATCTATTATTATCAATCTATTTGTCACTACAAGCATTTCTT
Organism: Ecliptopera silaceata; assembly: GCA_932527185.1. NCBI lineage: Eukaryota > Metazoa > Arthropoda > Insecta > Lepidoptera > Geometridae > Ecliptopera > Ecliptopera silaceata. The sequence goes on from OW052210.1 coordinate 4,498,435, forward strand.
AGTTCGAGACTAGATGGCGCTGTAAAAAGTATTCATAATATTATCTGATGTTAAATGATGATACGGCCTACGGTGTAACGCGTTTGCCTAGATAGAACCTATTCACTCTCCTCTTGAAAACGTCCAAATTATATGTATCTGGAAACACCGACAAAGAAAATATATTTATTTATTTTATAAAAGTAAATAAATAAATAAATTTTAGTAAGTAAATAAATTTTATATAAATACAAATAATGACCAGAAATATTAACTTTTTCATATTACCCTGACAAAGTAAAAGTATTTGTTAAGTTAGATAAAAATCTTAAGCAATCCAGTTAAAAACAGTAATTAGGTAGACACTCATTTAATTTGGTTTATAATCGCCGTCAGAGCAAGGTTGTTATTGTCATGACCTGATTATTTGTATAGATCATTACTCAAAATCCTTCGAGAATATTCCCACAATTCTGCATCGGGTTTCGTAATATCACAATAATACATTTAACTACAATCCAAAACTATGATATTTTTACCACGAAATGTATGTTAGTAATTTAGACTTCATTAATACAAATAAGATTCACAGACTATTATTTATTTCAAATTTTCAAATCGATCATAAAATTATACGGAATGAGTCTTTAGCAAAAACTTTAAACGGTAATTGATCAATGTTTTATAATTACCGTCATTGTATGATCTATATGAAATATTTTATTCCAAAAAATAATTTACAAAACGACTCCTACACGATATTGTGGAAAGGTTATGTCGTCCGACATTCACTCCCTGTCTTATAAAAAGTTAGCGTTGACTTTATGTCATCATTACGTATGGTAATCAATACTTCAAGTCTGCGATAACTTTTTAAAAGACCGTTACGCGCGAGATATTATCAGTATCACATTAAATTAGCGACAACCATATTGTTTTTCGACCTAAAGTAGTCATATTTTTTGTTGAAAATTTTAACTCAATAAACAAACGCCCATGACCGTCTTTAAACCAATGCATTTCGAAACTCAAAAATCTAATAGTAAATATAATACAAAATTTCAACATTTCAAAATATGTAGGTAAATAATTTCCAAATCACAAACTAGATCAATAGTTTACGTAAAAAATAAATAGCCATATGTTTTTTGAATTTGAATTTGAAAGTTTCGTAATCGATCTTGTTTACATAAAATTAAAAAGTTACATAATTATTAGGTAACTGATTTTGAGGATGTATTTTTTGAAAATTATTTATGTATGTAAATACGCTGCACAACCACTAAGTATCTCATTAAAAAACACTTAATATTGCTAATAAGAAATCTAAAAAAACTAAGCTAATCTAACAAATAATTGATTTATACTAATAAAAACTTTATCTTAAAAAATATTGTAACATTAAAGGAAAAAAGACAAAATCAGATATCATCTAAGTTACTTACATAAAATTATATTTTCATTTCAGTAAGTACGCCTCTTTGCCACGCATCTTTTACCACCAAGTAATATATTTATTACCCCTTAGAGAAGGTTTATTATTCGTGAATAAACCGTTTTGGTTAAGGATAAAATCCTTTTTATTTCCCCATTAAATCATTACAGATTGGTGTCAAAGATTGGTTCGATTAGGACTACTTAAAAACATTTCTATGCAGCCTTGAACAAGGTCTTGTGACGTAACACGTAACGGCTCGTCTGATAAATGGATTCAATGAACCCGAAGCTTTTTATATAAGCGCCATCTATGTAATCATTGCTGAACTTTTTACTCAACTACAACATGTAAAGCGTTAGCATACACTTATTTTACCATGTTGGGTGACTTTGCTTTCTCTTATTTACCTTACAATTAGTTTCAACTATTTTTACTAGATGGCGCTTTTTAGCAAAGACAATGTGAGTAAGCCTATGAAAACGTTTAGGTCCCAAATTAATATTTATGAGTTTTTATTTTATTTTCTGGTACTTTATAGTTTATATTAGATATAAAAAAAATTAACTCTATGTAAATTTCTTCAACAGCGCTTAATAACTTAAAGCTTCAATATATTTTTCTCTCTCATCGTGCATGTCTCACACTCATAAAGGCAAAGCCCTCATACCAAATATTACTTAGTTTTGTTTTTATTAGGTACCCAGCTATAAATTTAAAAACACATAACGTTAAAATAAACATACCTTGATACCGAAATGCCGCGGATTTTATTTAGTACCTACCTACTAAGAAATCAAAATAAGGAATTGGATTTTTTATTTAGCGACAAGGAGATCTAATTTAAACGATTTAAGTACTCTTATTTATTTCATCATTTAATCATTAAATATTATTCATGTCAATATACAGGTTATTACGTATTTTGCGGACCCAAAACAAAAATACCTTGGCGTTTTATTATTTATTTCTTGTTGTTTTCTTCCCGAGAAGCAATAAGTTTTTGTAAAGGATCTTGTAGTGATAAAAATAAAGCAACAATAAACAACGCAGTTTTTAATTAAAAATAGCTGAATGTTAAAGTTTACGATGAGCACCAACAGAAAATATTAATTAGTCTCTTTGTTGAAAGATTTTGTGTATACTGAATAGAAATATCGAATAAATAACTATGTGCATTTAAAGGCTCTCCGATGTACTGATTAGCACTCAACATCAGGTGGGTTACCAACTAATTCGATTCTGTATCTGTACAGAAATGTCTGATTCTAAATATATGGTTCATTATTTTTCATTCATTCATGTTTCATTTTCATTTTTTCATTTTCATTCATTCATGTTAATTCATTCTGATTTTGAAAACTAGAATTAGGTTAAATCAAGTAAATAACTTATTAGACACATATTTTCAAATCTTTATTAAAAATGATAATATGCCATATAAAACACATTACCCAAATACAACACAAAATAAACCATATTAATTAATTCGAAAAAGCAGGAATATAGAAAAGAAACAATAACCAATATTGCTTTACAATTAACAAGAGTACAAAATTTTGTATAATAAGAAATATCTCTCAGTGTATGTGTACCTATACCTACATAAGGACTTACTATCGATCTATCTATCTATAAGTAACTCTTTCTGGAGTTGCCAATATAATTGCTAACTGAACTAAGTCAGCAATTATTAAAATACAAAAGGTTCGTTGTACTTAATAATATTTTTAGCTACTGCAGTTTTGATTGGGTAGTCATTGAAATAATAACTTGGCAACTTATTGGAAGAATTCACAAAAAAAGTTTATTTACAAAATAATGTCACTTCTTTGTGTTGTAAACGACATCATAAGAAAAATATCAAATGTTATTAAAAAAACAAGATGGCTGCCAATATTAATGAAATGCGGTCAGAAACTTACATTTGAGCTACGAAAGTTAGTTTTATCTAAAGCCATATAATTATTATCTAAGTATATTTTTTTCTATATTGGTATAAAGTATGTTATTAGTAATCACAATAAATTGTATACTTTATCTAAGTCCTAGGAATCTTACAGTATTTTTGTTTTATATTGAGCCTCAAAACATTAGTAAAAATAAGTAAGTATTTTTAAACTATATACAAATTATAGACTTAATTATGTACTAATTTCCAAATAAAAATGGTAACTTAAATAAAATCACTTTTGGTTTGATGTGGTTGTATGTTCTTACTTAAGTACTTCTAACAGTAAAAGGTGTAAAATACTACTCACTCAAACAACTACTAGACTATCAGTACTAAAAATAAAGTTTCCAAATAAAAATCATCGGAAAATTTCCGTAATTGATGTCCGACCAAAAGTTCAGAAATACTCTAAAGCTGTGTTTTATAGAGCAGTTTTTTACACCTTGTATTTGACTACTTAAACGTACTAATATTGTTTTTACACACCTAAATCCGATTTTACTTAGAGTCGAAGTATGTAGCAAAGCAATATAGACTCGGGTCAAAAACCCATTATATTAGAGTAATTACTTACTTATGTTTTTTAGTGCAAAGTCTCTACGTATAAAAAATCTTAAACCCTTACAAAATAAACTATTTACTATCTTATAAATGTAGAACACCTCATGGGGGTAGCTCGTTTCGTGAACTTCGATCAATATCTCAGTATGAAATACTCACAACACATAAAAATAATCTAGATTTATATAAAAAAAAAGAAATTTTATACATTGCCAATACCTAGTGAACCTAAAATTAACAAATATTTGTACATTTTTGATCTTTATTATAAAGTTGGACTATATAACCTCTATTATCTCTGAATATAACATACAAATAAATATTTGTTCTGTAAACTACTCATACAAATTATGTAGCTATGTTTGAATACAAATATTCTGTACTCAGCGCGGCAATGAATCTTGAGTACGCTTCCGATTAGTACTGATTTGGAATTTGAGCTTTTGAACAGTTGAGCTATCTATAGATCGATTGCGTAGAACTGGCACCTAGAATCACCTAGTATGTAAGACGATTCTAAATGATCATTGTGATTTTACTGAATAAAGTAATTTTGACTGTTACATTGCAACGGTCTGTGGTTAGCTCAACTGTTTCTTATTTTATATACACCTATGTATATTTTGTAAATACCGTAATAGTCGTAAATATACATTTAAATATTAATAATTGCCTAGTAGCTGATGTTCGTCACAACTTCTCCGTTTGCCGAGCTGATGGCACAGTTGAGGGGAGCCGACTATGTCTCCTAGGAACACGCTGAGGAGATAAAACTCCTTGTCTTGATCTTGTGAACGTTTGTATCCACTGTAACAAAAAAAAAAAACATATAATTACGTAGACCGATGTGGCGCGGTGGGCAATGGTCCGCCTGCGACGCGGAAGGTTCGATTCCCGCCTTGGAATAAATGTTTGTACGATCTGCAAATATTTATTCCGGGTGTTCTGGGTATTTTATATGTATAATAAAAAATATCTATCTATGTCATGTATTGTAATAAGTATGTCAGTCTTCTAGTACCCATAACACAAGCTCTGGTTAGCTTTTAGCTATAAGGCCGTCCATGGTACAAACTTTCTTACTTTAATTACATTACAGTATTTTGATGTTTTTGTTTCTTTTTTGTGTTTGTGTACAATAAGAGCCGTTGCGACCGTGACTTACAGTTTAAATAGGTGTTTACGCACTTGGTCGTCGGTTGCCCTATTTTTTTTGGTCGCCGAGAGCAACCGAATCGCCGGCGACTAGTCAAGAGTGCGTAACGGCTCTAAAGCATATTCTATCTATCTATATCTATATCTGTCACCGATCAAATTCAAATATTATATTTCACAAACAATCCCTTTTCATACCTCAAGTTACTGACTCGTAATCTTAGAAAATTACAAAATCTTCGCAAATAACGTGACTCTTATTGCAATGTGTTAGAGTGCTTTTTTGATTGACAAGTTGCAGTGAAAGTGTTTTGCGGTCTTGCATAACACTCACCTCGACGTGATGTCAATGATATTCTACCACACACTAGGATGATGTTGTCATTGCAACATTTTATATACTTACGTAAAATTAACAAATTAAAATGTAAATCAGACTTAATGGACTGAGTAAATAAATAATAAAAAATAATGCTGGACAATCCACACAACATCATCTAGCCCCAAGCTAAGCAGAGCTTGTGTTATGGATACTAGAAGACTGACATACTTAATACAATACATAACATAGATAGATATTTTTTATTATACATATAAAATACCCAGATCACCCGGAATAAATATTTGCAGATTGTACAAACATTTATCCCAATGCTTAGTTCTAAGTTTAGCCCTATATATCATTATATTGTTTATTTTAAGCCTATCCTGAAGAATAAAAACATTTTAATTTATTAATGTATAGTGTTACCTACAGATTGTAGTAGTGCAGTTTGTTGCATTTAAGCGTTACTAAGTAAAACTGACACCGCACTGGAACTTCAGTATTTAATTAGTTTTAAGAAGGAATTTTGAAAAGGATCATATAAAAAACGGTAGGAACCAGGCCGTAAGTTTCTTGTCCATTCTTCTAGGCTCTGGTCGCATGGAACTGGCACCTAGAATCACCTAGTATATAAGACGATTCTAAATGATCCTTGTGATTTTACTGAATAAACTATTTTTTATTTTGATTTTGGTTAGATTACATATATTTAACTGCAGATGATTAAAATCGATCTTACAATGGCTAAACTGATTCTGTGCCAATAGTGCCAATAAGTGCCAAAAAGTGCCAATCTGTAGGTACCCAAAATACTGAGTGTACGAAGCTGAATAATAATACAGATAATACTGATACGCTGAACTAGATACTCAAGAGCCCGCGGTCGCTAGTAATAAGTAATTAACTAACAATTAGAAACAACAATCATATTCCTGATTATGTCAAGGTTCTCTTCATTACAACATCACAATAATTACTCAGTTGAAGACTTATGTTTACAGCAACTAAAAACAAAGCATTCAGAGATATTTTGCGAGAACTGTGTATTCACTATCGATTTCACATAGCTTAACGGTACCAGTGGCTCCGAAACCGGTCGCCGATGACCGATAATGACCAGTTGCGTGACATCTGTCCCACTTTGGACCACGTGCCCAATACTGCGGCCTTGGGACGTGGAGTGAATAATTATGAAACGTCATAGAATGTGGTCAAGGTCTTGGGATGAGTATTTGAATAATTTCCATTGATGCGGAGGAACAGACAGATAATGAATTATGTAACATTTGCGTAACCTGAGATGTATATCTTTCTCGTACTTTCTTATTAAGTTGTGTAAACGTGCGAGCAGATAAAAAAAAAGTGAAGCGTGGACTTACGCTAGCGAATTCAGAACCTAAACGAAGCCTCCGAATCACGCTAGCTGGATGAGTTAGCATGCTGGCTTAGTGTGGTGTTTGAGGCCACTGCACCACACTAAACCAGCAACCTAACTCGTAATAGTTTGGTGAAGAAACATATATATATAAATAATATTCACGGACATTTCACACATCACACTCTATTCCCAAACGAAGCAAAGCTTGTACTTAAACTAAACTGCTGATAGAATACTTATAGGTTAGAATACTTATACATACATAGGTTGTAAATACCTTTCTACATAGAATACATAAAAACACCCAGAATTAATATCAAGTTCATCACACAAACATTTGCTCTGGGCGGAAATCGAACCCAAGACCCACAGCCCACATCATGGAAGGCATAGCTACTACCAACTGAGCTGTGTCGCCTGTCACGTCTGTCTTACCTAAAAACATCAGGCCAGTCCATCTGCGGTCGTGGTAGAACACCCGCCCTGGTGGCATAGTGCGCGCAAACTCTCTCGAAAATACACGCCCGGTTCCCGAACTCTCCTACTATGTATTTCTCCACTTCCACCACATCAAACTCTGGAGTTTCATAAGTCAGCTGACGACGGCTTCGCGATCGATATGTGGCTGGAATAAAGAAATAAAAGGTTAGTTAGTTCCTAGATGAGAGAGCTTATGTAGTGAGGATAAACCTAGAGAACTTTTGCATCTAGTTTTCTTTACTGATATGGACCAGTTGAACAATCTATAGATCGTTTGCAACGGTCTGTAGATAGCTCAACTGTTTCTTATGTTTTTTATATGCCTATGTACATTTTGTAAATACTGTAATAGTCGATAGTTTGTTGTCCCTTATGCTCTGCTACTAAGTGGGGTCGGAATAATGGATATTTCTTTTATTATTTTTTATGATCCGTCATTTTAATGTTTACATTCTTTTTATGCTACCTATTTACACACAATTCTTCTTCACAATAAATATTTTTTCAAGTTAAAACATCATAGTAATATTACATTTGAGTATAACATTTAGAATATGTATGCACTAAGGCCTAGTAGCATTTAGGATTGAAGAACTTGAGTTACAGAACCATGAAACCATTTTTATTACGAAAAATATTAGATTCGTCAGTTTTAAATGTCTCCTTTCACGCTCGTCCGTGCATAGCTGATCGGCACGGCACTTAAAAGTGTTTGATGATAGTCAATATAAAACTTACATTCGAGCAATCAAATCCTTCCATTTTCTAAGCTCCAATGCAAGGTCTACGGTATCATTTATCATTGTGAATTTAGTATAAAAAAACACTGTACGGAAGAAAATAATAATATTCATTTTTACTAACAATTTTCATCTATTTTTCTAAAATGGGGCGTCTAAACGGGCAATGTTTTACGGCAATTTGTGGCTGCAATACTGTGGCCGGCAACATTGCTACCAATACCAGCCACACTATGCAATATTTTATGTCAAAATGTTTTTATGTGTAGCCAGCGTGTGGCCGAACGATCGCCTCGCAATCGAAAATACTGCCAAATCCACATTCGTGTCCTTTTTTTTCGTTTTTCTGCCAAAACAATGTAAGCGGCTGCGATGAGCGTCATTTCGTGGGCCATTTTTGCTGGATTGTGTGGCCTAAAGGGTTCTGAATCAAATGCCACACTATTGCAGCCATATTGCAACATGTTGCCTGCAATTGATTGCTCAGCCATAAAAATGTTTTATTGATGGCTGGGCAATGTTTGTCAATAATTGCAGCCACAAATTGTCGTAAAATATAGCCCGTTTAGACGCCCCATAAGTTAAAGCTAAAGCTTGTTTATTTGTCCATCACAAAAACATATAGATAAAAATGTGAAAACATATTGATCCTTCGACAAATTGGAATTGATACCCCCAAGGGAGCTATAGAAAAATAAACAGCAATCTAAGTTCCCCGAACTAACTTACCCGACCGATTTGTTACCATTAGTTACCAGTTAGATAGTTTCCGGCTAATCTTAGCCTCGTAATTGCTCAGATCAGCTCTTTGTTCTTTGATTCTTTTTATCGTATTTTGTTTTATCATTACGTTTATCAACAACTTGTTTTTATAAACTTTCTCTAATAATATCTAGAGTATGCTAAGGCTAGGCTATGAGGTAGTTATAATATTATGATAAGGTTTTCAACATTATGTAAAATAACTTTTTTCTTTCTATTTTTTTTAGTAATTAATATAGTAATTAGCTTCTTGTATCGGCAACTTTGATGTTTTTTACTATCAGCAACGGATTACATCCTATCTTATCCTACTAATATTATAAAGGCGAAAGTTTCTATGAATAAGAATCCTTTATTGTATAACTGTGTATAAAGATCTGTACAAAGATTATAAAGACAAACTCCCTATATTATAAAAAGTTAGCGTTGACTTTATGTCACCATTACCTACGTATGGTAATCAAGACATCAAGTCTACACTAACTTTTTATAAGACAGACCACTCTCCTCTATCAGACGTCATCTCAATGCTCACACCTTGCATAAACAAGTCATCATAAATATCACTTTTTATTTTATCAAATGTTTATGTACGGAACTTTTCAATGAACTATTGCACAACGAAGCAAAGTTTTAAAAAAACATCAAAAATGTTTGTTAAAAATTCACCGCAGCAATATCAACTTAATATTCGTGACAAACGACCCAATATCCAACAATACTCGGAAAGCTTTCGCAAGCGCATTTATCTGGCTGCATTCACAGTTCGCGATAAATTCGCCTGTCACTGAAGACGTGTGTGAATACAGCTATGTATCACGCAAATACGTTCATTTTTGGCGGGAAAATGGAGCGATACTGGTCATCTAGTACAAAAGTATTACTTGAACAGAAAACAAAAGCTGGCTTTATCATTTAAATACTAATTTATTTATTTATTTAGGACACAACAAAGAAATCACAAGATAACTTAAATATAGTAAGTAAGAGTAAGTGGGCTTATAGCTATGTGTTCCTTGAATGTTATAGCACCACGGATTGGAACAGAAAAAAACCGGCTCCGACATTTAAATACGCAATAGTAGAAATATTAAATATTTTATTAAGTAGGTATAAGTCATGAAACTGAGCACCAGCTTTAATAAATCGAAATAGTTTCACCTTGAAAAAAGTTCGTAATACCTATATCAAAAAAGAGACGACTTGAGAAACTCTGTCAATAGTTAATTTGTTTTTGAGTCTTGAGTAACTTTTACTTGATAAATTCAAGTTCCATATTTTACATTATATTTTTATATTATTTGATTTGAGTTTGGACAAAAGCGAATTTAGTCAAACAGTCAATTTTTAATTCTATATCTCACCTGGGTTCAGAGAATAAGTCAGTTTCTTCAAAAAGTTCGTCAATTTTACACTTCCGATTATAAAAGGGAAACCCACTAACTGCACTGGCAACTCAAAGGGCTGTTCTTGACTTCTAACATTTACAAAACTCATAAATATCATAAAACTCGCACACAAAACCTTAGCACACTTCATTGTGAAATAACTGAGGAAAAACAAATGAAAAACGATGCCGCTGTGTGTCAAAACGTCCTATTATCTGTGTCACATTTGAATTGAAGAATACTTTTTTTTTTATAAATTTTCGCGCTCTTTTACGTTTCGTTCCAGAGTTTGCAGCTACCTCGATGAGCGGTTAAGATTGCACTGCAAAAACGTCGTGTGTCTACGTGAGATGGAACGCAACACCTTCTCTTTGATTGCAGTAATCTGTTTGTAGGTCAATCGGTCTTGTATGATGCTTTAGAGTCTGTCAAGCGAAAGATGGCCCTGATAAATCGCGGCAAATTCAAAAACTATTAGTATGGCAATAGTATATCATCTACTTATTCATAATCATCATCAAAAATTATGTAAGTATATTTATTTAGAATAATATCAAAGTATCAAATTATGTAATTCCAAGTTATCCTATTATTTAATGTATTGCCATACTAATAGTTTTTGAATTTGCCGCGATTTATCAGGGCCATCTTTCGCTTGACAGACTCTAGACATTATTCGCGCTTGTGAATAAGGTACAATAGCTGATTTATTGAGCTAAATGTGATATCAAGGGTATATAAATTCATTTATTTGTAGCCTTAGATGTCTAAGATAAAAATTAACGAATTATTTAAGTATTCATTCAAGTATTCAACTTTTTGTTCGATTTACTTACGTATTTATGCGTGTATTTTACCTACCTACAATATCTGCAATCAACTTTTTTTTATTTTATTTTCTGTAATATGAGAATGTCTATCATATTGTGTAGGAATAAAATCGTGACCATATATTTTTTTACATGGAAGATTATTATAAAAAGGTAAGAAATGTAGATACTTACATGGACTTATAGCGTAAGACATTTTCTTTAAAAAATTCGTCAGTCTCACAGCCAAAATGATAAACGGAAATCCAACCAACTGCACTGGCAACTCAAAGGAGGTCTGTTGTCCCGATCCTTCCATCAAACATTGAAACAACACAAAAGAGACCACAATCCAAACGTAACACACCTTACTTAAATCCATTTTCAAATTTTGAACTACCAACAAAACTTTTTTGAAAATGGCAGATGCACAAAAAGTGAGAGCCAGAAAAAAAAATCACAACATTTAAAATGTTGAATTTTGAATAGTTTTTATCGCTACGCAGGACGCAGGACCTTTAAAAAGAGCTCCGTTGTACATAAAGCAAGTGTACGACCTTAGTGGGATATCCACGTATAACTGACCATGTCGAACTGCTAGGCAGCAGCGTATTTCGTAACGCAATTATAAAATAATGCGGCTAGGCCACATTAGCTACTCGACCCGGGTTTTGCAAGTTTGACATTGATGAAAATGATTCAAAAATTGTCTCTGGCTTATTAATACGACACACGCAATTGTGGATATTATAAAAGTTGAATTGATATTGCTTATCCTTGGCTTAACGTTCCGGCAATTTCAGTTTTACATACGTTTTCCGTGTTCAATCGAGTTTTAATTGGATATTTATGTTTTTTTTTTGTAATTAACACCTTATAAAATTACTAAACCAAAAACAACACTAGGAAAAGCCTATTTTTATGTCATTTAAAAGCGAAATATAAATAAGACGATTTCTAAAGTAAATACTTAAAACGTCATCAGCTAGATGTCATCATAAAAAGCGCATTACCTCACCTGCAGTTCGCTACCGGCTATTGCACCACTCGTCTACTAATGTCTTGGTGAGTCTTCTCACGGAGTTTACAGTAATATAAGACAGAACTTTTTTACAAAAATATCGAGTATATAAATTGGTTAGCAATGAAAGGTGATCACAGAATATCAGCGATATACTTATATAGAGTTCTAAATAGCATTTTTTTTCAAACTCGCGTTTAGTTCGACTCGTGACGTATGCAACTGTGAAATATTTAAAAATAATCCATCCCACAAATGATAAACAAAAATAACATAATAACAAAGTTCCATATCGCGCGTTGCGAAAGGGGGCTAGACGGAAAAAATTAAGACCAAAAGTTGTAACGACACATTTTGCTACAGTTGTAAGCCGTGCGGCGTGCGCGTGTTTCTCTGTCTGTATCTCTCTCTATCATAGAAAGCAAGCCAGTTATTAAATTAAGAACTTCGTTCCATCCGGGTGTCCCTTGACACCTCACAAGTTTTATCTGTATAATGCCGCATCCATTCTAAGTTCATTTCGTTTTATTTAGAATACCGAAGGAACCGTGTGTGTAATAAAACAAACGTACGTACATCTTATCGAAAAATGCTGTGTCACGTCGTGTTTCTATTTAAAAGGCGGGAAGAACCTTCACCGAATTCTCAAGTGACAAAAGAGTGCTCTTCTGAAGTGTTGCCAACGTATTGCCCATTAGACCAGATATAGCCAGTTTAAAAATGCTTTTGGGTACTAGTGGGTACTTTAATTAAAAAAAGAGATTTCTATCTATACTTACCAATGTAAAAAAAAGTTTAGCTTTCTTCCTAATCTCAAAACCCTAATAATAAGTTTGTAGGTTTTTTTGAGTCAAGTCGGTAACCCAGTGCGGAAGGCCAAAGTTTTGCTCAAAATTATTTTCTTGCTTCAACGCCGTGTGAATTGGTATTGACCGTGCATAAGAATCGGTAGCCTCTTTCATTTATTTTTTACTAACATTTTTAAAATATTAATCAAATGTGTCTCATAATAAATATTCACGAACAATTCACAAAACACATTCTAGTCCCAAACTAAGCAAAGCTTGTAAATAATATACTAAAAAAAACTGTAAAATTTTGTAAATGGCGTTGGCAACACTGCCCCCGTAAGCACACCATTAGAGCCTTGTTATTTCGGTACCACGAACATTAAAAAGTCTGGAAACAAAACCACGCGGCATGCTTCAACTTCGACGCAAAATGTTGAGAAACATCCTTCTCATTATACTTACATTAAAACAAAAATACCAAGAAGTTTAACATAGGTACCTACATTTTATACCCACCTTGTAGAAAAGTTTGACTACACTGAGTTTGCAGTACTTTTTTTTTTAAATCTTTATTCAAGAGGTTTTAATCAACTTGATTATGCCATGACATATGTGAGCTATTAAACTGTGATAAGAAGCTCGTAGGAAAGGCAAGTAGTACCTTCGTAACTGACTAAGAGGTAGGTATATTTATTTTCTTTTCCTAAATTGTAATGTTTTTTTATACTTTTTTTTTTAATCTTTACTGTCCCACTGGTGGGCAAAGCTCCCCATAGCCTTCCATTTATCCCGGTCTTTGACGACATTCCACCAATATTTTTCCTTGTTCTTTTACTTAAACTAAATTATAATATTCTAGATAATGTCTAAAAACGATGGAAACCCTCAAATATACTCAGATTATCTAGTTCTCATTATATCAATAAACTTAAGTAGATCATCGATTATCTCTCAAACTCAAAAGGTGGAGATGATTGATGATCTAAAATCAATGTGATTGTAGGTAGGGAAAAGGGATCACGATGATAGAGGGTTTAGGGTGGTTTTTGTCAACTCGAAAACGCTATTGAGCTGATACCGATTTATCTTTCTACGACCCTACTAGAACAGTTTGTATCGTATCTTTTGTCTACATTAAAGTATATTTATTTATTTCTTAAATTTGAAGGACTTGAGTTGCTTAGCCCTGTTAGGTCTAGCTAATATGGCGTAGGTACGTCCAAACTGTGCAATATTATATAACAAAAGAACATCAAGATTTACGTCAAAATCAACATCACGTGATCCAATCAGTGGTATTTTGCGTTCCATTTTCAAACATGACAGCTAAAAAAAATAGCTGAAATAAGTTTGAAAAGTAGAAGTAGATTTGTTAATAGATAGATGCATAACGGGCTGACATAGTCGCTAAGCGACTCAAAGCCTTTCAAATTTAAGAAATAAATAAATAAATAAATAAGAAGTATGCAATTGCAATTAGTATGCAATTTTATTAATCACTAAATGCAACAAATTAGTTTAGGGGAGTCGCTATCATCAAACACCAGCGTGAATGATCAAACAACTAAGTAAGTAGATATGTATACAAATATGAAAAAAAGTGACAATTGTAAACGTATCGTAACGTATCAAAAATAAACGACGACGCGCAGTGTAACTCGAACAAGCTACAGTTTTTTTAATACGTTTATAATTGTCTTTATGCTCGGGCCTTTGCGTTCTTAGCATACTTATAATTTCAATTGAAAATAGCAATCTATTCACACGTTAGCTGTAAAATTATGTAAATACCATGACCTTTTGACACGCAACACAACACAACTATATAACTACTTAAAATTGAACTAAGGTAAGTAACTATTGAGTTTGAAATTCGCTTATTTTATAAGCTTGTAATGGAACTCTTTGGTGCTGGCAGAAGAAAAATTGATACCCTAAAAGACCCATTTTTAGATATCCATTTATAGAGTCATAGGCAACCTTTCAACTTATACTAATGTGAGGACTTAGATTTAGCTGTATTTTTTTTTTTTTTTTTTTCGTGTAAGTTTAACTTTTTTAAGTCTATTTTTTTACGAGTGTGAGTACCCACACAAACCTTGCGTGGTTTATAGGGTACAATATTATAAATGTATTTTGTGTTTTTGAGTATGGAAATAAATAAATAAAAAAAAAAACTGCTACAACTTAGGTTAACACAGAAATAAAATGACAGCGGTCACCCATCCATATAAAGTCCGCGCTGAACGTTGCTTAACTTTATTCGATATAAACGTCCAAGCTGGTTATAAACAAAAGTTTTACAAATTATTAAATAAACTAACCTTTTGCTGATATCTCGATACAGAACACAACAAGTAAGAAAAAGCAAATTTTTTTAAACATGTTATAAACTTTTTAGACTTTTCTCAACACTACTGGGGCATTATTCTCTATTGTATTGCTAACCACGCGCGTTGTTTGGCTTAGGCAAGACAAGAGCGTGTAATCTGAAAAAACTGTATGGCGTAAGCCTTAGTTGTCATTCCCCACCGCGACACGTTACGTTTTGGCCACAATTTGAACTGTCAACTAATCGGGCCGACGTCTGTCGTGTTATGAAAACTATTCGTTTCAAAACGTGTCATGCGCGATTCGAATAATTTATATACAAATCAATCATTTTTGAAGTTTGCGTTTTGGAACGCGTTGTGACGTAGCACGTTTGGGGAAGGAATCTCCTATGTCATAGAGAATAAGGCCCCTGGTCTGTCTAAGCAGCAAAGATATGAATGGCATTGCGACAAACTGCTATTTGAGAAAACCGTAAATAAAACAGACAAGAGAGTGTCATACAGCGATAGAGGGTTCCTTGGGGCTAATCAAGAATAAAATTGTCAGCTGCGCTACGTAAACCTAACTTATTTAAGTCACATTGCGCGCCAACGTCAACGTGACTGTAGAGCGTAGCAACTTCACCGCGCAATGTATTTTGATACCGTTGCTAATGTCACTTTCATCGTAATTGTCATTCTCGACATATCGCACTGCTATACAGAAATGTTTTTCTAGCTAATGAGTATCTAATGACAAGGAGGCCGCTAAGTTTCTAAGTAATAAGTTTGATGTATTTGTATGTTGTTAGTCGTAGAATAAGAAGAAAATATTGAAATGCAATTTTTTTTGCAAACAAATTAATTTTTTTTTCATTTTAATTAAAATACAACATAAACAAATACAAACAAACATACAAACAAAACAAAAACAGCACATGTTTTTTTTATTATGTAATCATTAACTCACTATGATGATGTTTTGTGAATTACGTTTGCACAGTTTGCCTTCGGAACCCAAAATCAAGTCATATTTTTAAACGTAGTAATTTTATTCTTTGGGCCATTACACAGTCATTGAATGTTTTAATTAGTTACGTAATTAAAAGTAATATCGTTTTCTCGTGAGACCGAGTGCTTTAGACCGGCGACTGTCTCTAGAGATAATAATCAAAGTCTAGAATGTAGTCTGTGGAAATCACTGGCCACCAATAAATATCTCTAGTTTAAAAAAAAGAATGATAAATACAGGCCACAAATAAATAGCTCTAGTTTAAAAAAAAATATAGAAGCACCGTAGTATTTATTACGAGCTGGTGCCCGCGGCTTCGTCTTATGCCTTGATCACACGTACCAAGTAAACCGGCGAGACAGTGACGTATTTGAGATACACTGCGCGTCGACATCATTTTACTGTTGAACGTTGCAGCGTTAGCGCGCAGTGTATCTTAAATACGTCATTGTCTCGCCGGTTTACTCGGTACGTGTGATCAAGGCATTAGTATGGTTATATTACGGACTATTCGCACAATTTCTCTACATATTATAACCTATGTATTATTGCATATAAACTACATAATTGTAAAGTTTTTGCATGAAAGAGTAACAAAACAAACATACATCCACAAATCCATGCATCCATCAAACTATCGCAATGTTAATAGGATTTACACAACAGCCTTTTACAAATTATATAAATATTCACAATATATAAAATTAGTATCTAAAATTAGTCTGAATTAGATGTTTGAATGTTTCAGACCAAACGTCGCAATCAGTGAACCGATTTTGATGAATCTTATTTATTTTATTACAAAGAACTTAAAGGTTAATTACAATACAAGCCATTCATAACGTGAATTAACTTACTTTGGACAAAATATCAAGAGTTGATGAGAATCCGGCCAAAACTAGTTAAGCTAGTAAGAAAATAGTCACGCAAGCCCATTCTAAACAATTTTAACGCGATGGTGCCCACTCATTACCGTGTAATCAACAAGTACGTCCACACATATACGTAACGTCTACGTAATGTGCATAAAAATTGGGTCATGCGTTATGGACACTGAGTTTTTGGTACAGAACTGCATTGACTTATGTAATGTTTGCGATGCCAAAGTTATGTAAAGAATGCTATTGACAACTATATTTATTACTCAAATCAGTATTCTATATAAAGCTGCATAGTTTAGATATCTGTGCATACTTTGTACTTTATTAGTAAATATTTTTTACAAAAAAAACTGACTTCTATAGTCATGGTCAAAGTACTAATAAGGAATAATAAATATTCATGGACATTTCACACTCGACACATGTACACTCTAGTCCCAAACTAAGCAAAGCTTGTACTATGGGAACTAGACTGCTGATAGAATACTTAAATACATTTTTAAATACACACATAGAATACATAGAAACATGCAGACACAGAAATTGCCGGAGAAATCCCATAATACGAAACACAGATGAAAATAAAGATACAGACTATTTAGAATCTTTTTTAAAAACGAAAACGATTTTTTTTTTGTATGAACGCACCGAGCCCAGCGTATACATAAATAAACACTTGTGTGCATGCCTGTCTGTAATAAATAATAAACGCTGTGGTTGAAGTCATTAGTAAAACACAATATTGGTGTTACGTTGGTCACTCGCCTGCATTGTTAATAGCACGTTCGAAGTACATTAGTGTACTTTAGATAACCCATTTTTTATGTAGTGGACTCTAAAAGGGTAAAAATCGGTCATTGATCTTCAGGTACAGCCCAAAGATATTGTTTTTTATAGATATTTTATTCTATCGTTGTTTTATGGTTTTATAAATCAAATAGATTTAAACGATCTCATAACATACCCTATTTTTACCCGACTACGAGAATAAAATTAAAGTTATAAGTTCCAAGTAGTAAGTACAGTCAGTATCATAATTTTATCTTACTATTTATTTGGGTAAGTTAAGAACTGCTTATTGTTTTTTATTTAAAAACACAATTGGTTAATTCATTTAATGGCCGACTGTACTTACCACCTGCTTCGTTCAAAATCTGGATCGGAAAACGGACGGATTAGAAAATAAGGATAAACAAAAGGATAAAACTTAAAGAGCCATTTTCAATAAATTGATTTTTATTCACTTATACCTGTTACCCTTTTTATCCAACCCAGCTTGTAATAAATCTCTACGAAAACAGTTGCACATATCTTTGGCATTTCAACATCTTCGCAGCTTGTAGATGTGACCCCAAGCAGGGTGCCAGTTTTCGACATCAATGAACCACCAGAATCACCACCTCCAGCCCTTACAACACTCATGGAGCACAGAAGATGTGGTCCATTATACTCAGCGCATGGAAAAACCACCAAAAGTCCTTGTCTAGGATTGCTAAGACCATACTCCGCGGCACCATATCCTGCTATCGTAGCCGTGGTAGTCATTTTTGGCGCTATTGGACGCTGATGTAGTTTGATCGGGACCAAATCTTTGTGTTGCATTGGTTTTATTGTTTTTATCAAAGCTATATCGTTCTCCGATATTGGTCGTGCAGGTCGATGGATATATTTAGGATGTATAATCACATCGTCTCTACTCATGACGTGACCCAATGTGATCCATTGGTCGGATTCCTTACGCTCAACGCTGACATTTATTTTCTTGATAACATTTCTCTTGTCATTTGATACAAAGCAATGTGCTGACGTCACTATCCATCTGTCACTTACAACGGATCCACTGCATAAATTACCGGAGATTGTTTCTTTGTTGGCGTAGACTGCATCTATGAGTAGTTGGACGAGATGTTTTTGTTGTTTGTGAGTTGAATCTTGACCACCGAAAACTCGCATGATGTTTGAAGCGCTTGTGGCAATATCAAGAGCGTCAAAGCCAATCGCCAGTGAAATAAACAAGAAAATAGTGAAAGGAACACATCGTGATTCCATTGTAACAAGCGATTACAACTAACTAGACATACTAACATCTACCTTTTATGCAAATAAAATCATTTAAAATATTTGCCTCGCCGTCATAAAATCAACTATTTTATGATAACTAGATTTCACCGCATACTCTACATTATAACTTTAAATTGTAAGTACATAATTTTGTTAATGTTTACACGTGTTTTCATTTTTATAGGGTTTACGTAATTTGGTGCCTATCAATAATAACGTCACGATCACACATTGTCCACAAGAAATGCCACAGAATACCGATGAGTTAATATAGAAACTGAACGTGTTTTAAAACCTGGCAGGTTCTGAGTGCACATGATAGTAACTTGTTGCGCACTTTCGATGTGAATTGCTGCACTTTTTTTCACTTAGTAACCTGTGCAACCCTAACGTAACAGACTTGTTACCTTATCTACAATTGCTTGATGACGAGTAATTTTTAATTATATGCTTTAATTTTATTTTAGAAAATTACTACTAATACATTACGCTTGAGTAACCCTATGAAGAATTTTGAGGTAAGTGCAGTAACTTTACTAAATCAAACATCAGAAAAAGTATTATCGTTGTTCCCCAGCAATGGCACTAAATACCGCTCGTGGTGCGCGAGCAGCACTAACCTCTCCGCTGGTTTTTTGCTCAGGTGCACTGACTGTAACGGCACGAAACCAATTTGCTACTCTCCACCAATCAGATCTCGTGGTCTGAATCGCGCAAACGAAGTTTTCTCAGACTTTACAATACAAGAGTGCTCGTTTGCTGTACACTCGGGGAGTCCGATGCTGTCGAGAAGACTGGCCGTGGCGAGGTGCCGGACTCAATCCTCGCTTTGTCATTTAATTAGTAGAGAGGCCTCTGCTTCCGTGTATCCATTGTTAATATTAATTTCCGTTAAATTAACCGTATGTATGCGTTAAGATTAGGGACCCTCTTCAGAACCGAAACCGGTCGACAGCATGATTGACTTCCTTTTGCTGAACACAGTATCTACACCAAGTGACATTTTCTAACAATATTTTGATACAAAAATATTGTTATTCTATTTCATATGTATGAAAATTCTCTAGAAAAAATTGAATTTTCATTTACACAAGCAGAGATCCTCACCTTTTCCCAGGAGCGACACAAGCCCGTCTAATTTAGCTGATAAGCGAACTCTGGAATCCCGGGAAAGCAAATATACTGAATTAATCATGAGGTGTGTATGGGACAATTTAACCCGGAGAGCTTCGGACGAAATGTACCTTTTAGATACAGTACCCCAAGTACGAGTTTGTGCACACACGGATCGTAGAGACGCAATCGCCGAGCGCCACCGATTTTGTATGGAAATCCAAGCTTCTCAGGAAATCAGTTCAAGGCGCTGCTTGCAATCTCCATACAAAATCGGTCGCGCTCGGCCATTGGGTCTCTACGATCCGTGTGTGCACAAACTCGTACTTGGGGTACTGAATCCTCGGAAATACTTGACCTTCTTTATTATCAAAATTGAAAATACTTCATGCCGCATATCTTTACATAATTTTATTTTCGAGTTTGTGCTTGAAAGTGTTCCTCAGTCATCGTATTGGCGTATGCAAATAAATAAAATAAAGATTAATAGCACGTCTTTCTAAAATAGTGAATTAAAAACATAAAAAAATAGCAAGAACAACTAGAAATGTAAATTAAAAATGCTTCTATTTTTAACCCCGAAATATTACTAAATTTATGTTTGAACATACATTTTAGCGGGATTTTGGTATCTAATATTTTCTTTTACTCTAAATTATTTTCTTTCCGTACCAAATAACAAAATGGGTCGAGTAATTTTAACTAAAATCCAGAGTGATCAATGTCGGTTTTCGTTACGTCTCTAAATGTAAGGCTACACTTGCATCTGCTTGTAGAGCGGCCAAATACTGCCTGCCGACAACGGGCCGACTATGAATTTTAATTTTCCATTTGAATAATTCAGTAGTGTTTGAGTTTGAGCTTTGAGTCTGGGTTTCTATTTAAAAATAAAGTTGCCATTATATTTTTATTACCACTCGTTATAAAATATTTATACAAATACACAGTGCGCCATCTAGTTGAACATTGTTCAAAAACTTTGTTTAGGATTACGGTCTATCTAATAAAAAGTTAGCGCAGACTTGAAGTATTGATTACCATGCGTAATGATGACTTAAAGTCAACGTAACGCCCCCCCTCCCCCTATCTTATAACGTAACTTTTTATAAGATAGGGGGTTAGACTTTTCCGTCCCATTCCCTGGAAAAGTTAAGTAAATTGGTCAAGTTTGACTAAAATACTTTTATTTTCGAAATATGTACTTTTTTTAATAACAATGTCAGCACAACTTTTTTTAAGAAATAATAACATCAATTTCATACCTATTATCACTCGCAAGGATAATTTATCTAAGTTTTTAATTTTTTTACGGGCTTGGTCTGATCGCGCCGATCATCGCCACAAGTGAGCTTACACCCTTACACCACAGAATATGCTAATATCACCGCATTCAGCAGAAAAGAGGAAATAGAATTTTAAATGTGGGATTCAATTACAGCTTCTGTATAAAAAATAAATTGAACGTCCCGTCGTTCAGTGGAGACCGGAAACCGTCAAGAAAAACTACTCGCTAGAAAAAAAAACAACTCTTTTTGGGTATTTTCTTAAAATCCATAGCAAAAAATAAACACTCGAACAAATGAAATTCTTTTAAAATACTCAAAAATGAGATCTAGGTTTTTTTTTATCAATAGTAGAGCACGGAAGTTTTTTTCGTAGTAGGTACACGGAAAATTTTAAAATATCAGTAAGTACGTCTTTGTATTATTGTGATGATAATAACAACAAAATATTACGATTGGATCAAACGAATCATCAAATAATATAAACAAATAATTCAAGCAAGTTGGTTTGTGAATCAAGGTTTTATTTACGATACATCAAACGTTTGCCAGGGAGGTGACTACTTACGAATAAAAGTGACAACGGTGAACATATCGAAATAATGACGTATTTGAGATACACTGCGTATTGACATCAGCTTAACTGTCGAACGTTGCACCGTTAGCGCGCAGTGTATCTTTAATACGTTACATTTACAATTGTCACATTTATTCGTACTCAGCCCTCTTATAGTTATGAAAACATAAATACGCTCAATGCAATAAATATTTTCGTATTACGTCATACGTAATAATAATTACTCACTCAAAATTCCAAAAAATACAGACACATTTTATAAATTCTTTCATGTTATAATAGTCTTTAGTGATAAGTAAAATACCGTTGAGGTACCTAATAAAAACTATTAATCGATATCTGAGCAAAAAGCAATAAATAAAAAACTTTTGTATTTTGAAAAACACATTAACGGCCGGTTTCTCGAACGATGATCAACGAAAAAATCGAATAATTACTATGTGTCAAACTCGGATCAATCGTGATTTGGGTTTCCAGAAACCGGCCGTAAGTGTAAAACGATGATTTACCTTCATATTTGTTTAGGACTACATACACAGGCTTACACTGTTTGATATTTTATTACGATAATTGTATTATTTATTTAGCTTTACACAACGGATTATAACATTTTTACTTATTTGTTTTTATCAGATTAAACGTCCAGAACTGACTTTCCACGATAATATATACCGTTCAAAAGCTTTACATACATATTTCTGCACACATAATATGTTGATGTAGTTAAATTTCTTGTAAAAGACCTTGTTTTGGGAAGTACCTTACTTTTTCTGCTGTGTTAAATCCATTCAGTAGTTTTTACGTGAAAAATTAACAAACACAATAAAAAAAAAAATATTCACGGACAAATCACACTCTAGTCCCAAACTTAGCAAAGCTTGTATTATGGGAACTAGATTGCTGATAAAATACTTGTATACTTACATACAAGCTTTTGCTTTTACAATATTAAGTAGGATTAGATAGGATGTCTGCAAATTCACCTATTAAGTATTCTGAGTACACCTTAGAAACCGATACTTACGGTCTATCTTATAAAAAGTTAGCGCAGACTTGAAGTATTGATTACCATACGTAATGATGACATAAAGTCAACGCTAACTTTTTATAAGATAGGGGGTTTTTATGAATTGTAGTACCTATCTAAGCTCGTGTAAGCACAGTCACACACAGCTTTTTAGTTTGTAATCTACCTTGGTGCTGTATTGTTTGTAAACGCTATGTATTGTGAAAAAGTTATAATAAAGTATGATTATTAGAAAGAAAGAAAGAAAATACATTTATTTGCGACTAAAAACGGACAGAAGCATAAGATTTACACAAAGTTATACATACACAATATAAAACTAAAAATATATAAAAAGACAATCAAAAGTATACAGAAATATTAACTAAAAAAAACAGTAATATGTGTCCCTCTGTACCGTCCATACATAAGTCACAAATTGGCGTCCAACTCAGCATTTGTTGTGTTTTGCGACACAACGCGTCTTCCGTTGGAATGGAACCAAATAGATATCACGGATGTTTGATAAAGTTATAATGCTTATTATATTAATCATCATCATCATTCCCTTGCCCTTATCCCACGTTACGTGGGTCGGCACAACATGTTCTTTTCCTCCACTCACTCCTATCATTCGTCAACTCAGAGTCTACTCCTTTCACATTCATATCCTCTTTCACACAATCCAGCCACTAGTAAGATATAAATATTATAAAATTATATTA
Source organism: Ecliptopera silaceata (assembly GCA_932527185.1). Taxonomy (NCBI): domain Eukaryota; kingdom Metazoa; phylum Arthropoda; class Insecta; order Lepidoptera; family Geometridae; genus Ecliptopera; species Ecliptopera silaceata. The sequence continues at coordinate 4,522,183 of OW052210.1, forward strand.
TTAAAAAGGATCGACAATAGAGCTTTCCTACTTATTATAGCCACTGTGGCTTAACAAAAGCCTTTGAAAGCCCAGTCAGTGGTTGTAGTCGAGCCAACCGCACGCGTGCTCTGCCTGAAAACTTCACGGACGAGAAAATGGTGATAAAAGTGATATGAAACTACGTAAATGTTTCCCCCCTATCTTATAAAAGTTAGCGTTGACTTTATGTCATCATTACGTATGGTAATCAATACTTCAAGTCAGCGCTAATTTTTATAAGATAGACCGTTCTTATTTTAGTGAGTTAAGTGCAAGTTCATAAGGATTGCTAAAATTCAAGTTGAGGTATGTTTTGATTCTTTATTTATATTAAACGGAGATGGTAAATATTTTACATGGATGTCACTATGTATTCTATGTAGGTATTTACAAAAAAAATGTATAGGTATAAGTATTCTATCAGTAATCTCACACACGTGTAAAATGTCCATGAATATTTATATTTATGTCAACGGAAATTGATATAGAAAAACACCCACTTTTTGTGTACCTACCTATGGTGTTTTTTGATATGGTTCTGCTGTCAATAATTGAAACTGTTTTGTTTTGATTTATGGTGATTTTATTTATATTTAGGTACTCTCACCTATCTAGCAACATACACAACATACATTTCATGATATATATGATATAAGAAAATGAAGAAAACGTACTTCAGAATGAAACGTCACGTAATTCCCATTTTTGAACATTTTATATTATTAGATTATATTTAAAACGTGCTTTTCAACATTTAAATATGAAAATAACCTATCAAAGATTCATTTTTAATACGTTAGCAATTCCCTAGTAATTTAATAACTTTGTAACTGGTGCTATAGGCTTAACAATTTAAACTTGAACAAGTACAGAACCGTACACGTTCAACTGTTTTCACTGTCAAAGATACGACACCCGCAATAAATCGACAGGCGTCACAGCTCTGTTGGTAGTAGCTCTGTCTTCCATGCTGTGGGTCGTGGGTTCGATCCCCACTGAGGGCAAATTTGTGTGAGTAACATAAATATTTATTCTGGTCTGGGTATAACAATGTATTCTATGTTTGTATTTACAGAAAAAATGTAGGTATAAGTATTCTACATTATCAGTAATCTAGTTCCCATAGCTTTGCTTAGTTTGGGACTAGACTGTGATGTGTGAAATGTCCATGAATATATTTTTCTGAGCTGGGCTGAGCATGCATAAATGTGACTATCGTAATCGTAACGTATTTAAGGTTAGCTTGCTAATGCTGCAACGCTTATATTGCCCACTATATGTATATGTATAAGCTTTATAAACCAGGTACAATAATTTAGTTTAGGCAAGCGTAGTGTAGGACGCCCTCCGGCGAGATGGAGCGACGATCTGAGGAGTGTAGCTGGCAAACACTGGATGAGAAGAGCCGAAGACCGGGCTCAGTGGCGCGTCTTGGGAGAGACCTACGTCCAGCAGTGGACTGATATAGGTTGATGATGATGATGATGATGATGACAATAATTATCTTCTAAGTCGATATCGTGTAATGTAAAAGTACCGTAGAAACCTTCAAGTTCCAAGGGACCGTATGTTAACTTGCTTAAACTTAACACACGGACGTTCCTGTATTATAATTACCGCCCTTATGTTCACAGGGCTGTAAATGAAGGTAATTAAGACCGGTTGAAACGGCCTCACGGTGCCACTTGCCTGAAAGTGTTGCTATCTTTTGAATTTAGTTTTAATCGATTTTTTTAATGGTTGGTTTATGTATATTATGGCATTGGTGTTAGATTTTTAATGACCTGTTAGATTTTTGAATTTGAATATGCTTAGACAAAAACATTACAAAAAATATTGAAACTAAACGTAAAAGATACCAACATTTTCACCATTCGTAAAATTTAATATCGAATCAAACCAATACAATATTTTGTTCGTTTTCCAAATTGGAAAATACCTTCGTGATATTTCTATGCGCCATAGATGATGTTTGTGACTAACTTATTGTTGATTTTATGGAATAAATAGCTTATTTTTTATAGGTTTCCCTATAAAAAATAAGCAATTAAAAATATATAAAAAATATATTGCGGCTTTATTATACGACTGATATACATTAAACGACCGATGTGGCGCGGTGGGCGATGGTCCGCCTGCGACGCGGAAGGTTGCGGGTTCGATTCCCGCCTTGGGATAAATGTTTGTACGATCTGCAAATATTTATTCCGGGTGTTCTGGGTATTTATATGTATAATAAAAAATATATATCTATGTAATGTATTAAATATGTCAGCCTTCTAGTACCCATAACACAAGCTCTGCTTAGCTTGGGGCTAGATGATGTTGTGTGGATTGTCCAGCATAATTTATTTATTTTATCTAATTCGACTCGAAAATTCGAATCTAAAAAACGGAAAATAACGCAAAACCTTCAGATATAACTTGTTAAACAGATATAGTTTGTTTTTATATATACTAACTTATTGTTGATTTTATGGAATAAATAGCTTATTTTTTATAGGTTTACCTATAAAAAATAAGCAAATAAAAATATATAAAAAATATATTGCGGCTTTATTATACGACTGATATACATTAGACGACCGATGTGGCGCGGTGGGCGATGGTCCGCCTGCGACGCGGAAGGTTGCGGGTTCGATTCCCGCCTTGGGATAAATGTTTGTACGATCTGCAAATATTTATTCCGGGTGTTCTGGGTATTTATATGTATAATAAAAAATATATATCTATGTAATGTATTAAATATGTCAGCCTTCTAGTACCCATAACACAAGCTCTGCTTAGCTTGGGGCTAGATGATGTTGTGTGGATTGTCCAGCATTATTTATTTATTTTATCTAATTCGACTCGAAAATTCGAATCTAAAAAACGGAAAACAACGAAAAACCTTCAGATATAACTTGTCAAACAGATATAGTTTGTTTTTATATAGCTAAGAAAGTTTATATAATAAGCACCAATAAACATTGTTTATTTAATTATTTATTAAGTTTAGGTACTAAAACAACTTTTTGGCAAGAAAACTTTTCTGATCTAAATTATATTGTTGCTCAACTTTTGTAACGAAACTTTCTTGTTTTCGCAGTATATTAAGTTAATATAATAAAAAAGTTGAAATATGTAAGCAAGTACAGTTGTTTAGCCAAATTCAAAGTGTGAAAGTATTAGTTATCTGACGTCTCTGAAATAAGGTTCATATTTCAATATCTAATTGCAGAAATTCTTCAAGAAAACTAAAGTTTTTCCAAAGCTTAGTGAGAAGTAGCAGTGAGCCATCAAGCTCAAAGGATGAAGCAAAAAGTTTCTAGTGTATGTGGAAAAGATATACACACGCATAGAACACAGTGCAAAATGGTTCTCACCAAGTTACGAAATGATAAACTGGTAATCAGAATGAATTGGAAGCGCAGAATATAAATTGCTCTAGAAAAGTCACAGAGAAAATTTCTCTGTATTGTTTCAAGGTGACTTTCTTTGTACCTTACTGAGTTACGGTATTTTTTTGTACAAGCAAGTTATCATAACTTGCTTGTACAAAAAAATACCGTAACTTTTGCATCTTCATTTCAGCCTGTAGAAGTCTATTGCTAGATGCAGGCTTTGCTTGTAGATTTTCAGAAAAACTATTTTGAATCTTCTCTATGTACCTATGTTTCTCATAATTAATCGAATTGAGAAATAAATGTCTTAAACCGGATATCATGAACTGGTATCAGGTGGTGTTGCCCATCGATTGTTACGTCCACAATGAAAAGTCGAACCTATAGGTTAGTAGCACGAAAGTAGGGTTGGTAGACGAAGGAAATACCCAACTGAAATCCGACAATAGTTCTAAATTATACTGTATTTTGTCTCTTTCACTCGCATAATAATTTGCTTGACAACGATAAAGACAAGGTTAATCCGAAATTATCACCAACATGTAAATATATTAGTATAGCGCGTAGACAAACAGATAACTTGGAAAAGCTGGTTGTAACAAGAAAAGTAGACGGAAAAAGACCTCGCGGCCGATCACCTAGCCGATGGTCTGACCAAGTTAAATCTCTTACTGGGCTTCCTGTCACTGTTGCATTGATAGAGGCGCAAGATAGAACAGTATCTCTACCATGAGTTGTCACAGTAAAATCGCCAGACTTTACTACAGAAGTTACATAAATATTAGGATTACGAATTTTAGTACCCAACTATCCGCTAGAGGCGCTGTACAAATCTTCATACATTTTTTTAACTACAGACGCTAGCGAGTATAGATTGTAAAATCATGGTAGAGCTACAGCATAGAGACAGCTAGTTAACAACTCTTCTAGGAAGTTACAGGACGGGCACGACCTTCAGCAATGAAGAATGTGACGAAGAAGAAGAAATTTATTAGTATCACTAACGGCCGGTTTCTCGAACGATGATCAACGAAAAAATCAAATAATTACTATGTGTCAAACTCGGATCAATCGTGATTTGGGTTTCCAGGAACCGGCCGTAAGTACGCTTTTACGCTTAATTGAAATTGTCTCTGAAAGTAAACACGCGCCAAACTAAAGAGACAGCTTCATAATGATAAACCAAAATCAATAATGAGGTTTACCTTCGTATCGAGTCTCGATAATTTAAACAATAATTTCAATCAGATTTTCGTAGTGAAAAGCTCATTTTCGGGGTAAATTTTCTGGCAATACTCGTAATTCAACCGTTCGAAAACCGTTTATAGGTAGACAGTAGATATGAAGGTTTTATTGAATCGCCAGATGGTTTTGTGTATCTTTATTTTCATATTTTATCGACTCTCCATGAAGGACGATTTATAAATCACTTCTGAAAATATGAAAATAAAATGGAATACAAAATGGATCTATTCAGATCCATTTTGTACTATCAATTCAGAATAGTTTTCTCTTGAATTGATAATTTTTATAAATTTTGAAACATTTGTATAGCCAACCATTATACATATATATAAAATACTTAATAAATATTCATGGACATTTCACAATCACACTCTAGTCCCAAACTAAGCAAAGCTTGTACTATGGGAACTAGACTGCTGATATAACACTAATATTTTTTTTTGTAAATTCATACATAGAACACACCTGGGTGTTACTATGTATTTACAAAAAAAAATGGTAGCACTCCGGGAGTGCCGGCAGAAGTGAAAACTTCAATATTAACGTTGTGTTTTCACTTTTAAGTTTTCACTTCAAAAATATAACCACAGTCGTGATTGTGTCATGTCATTGTGTCACATTCGCGCAAGCGCGAATGTGACACAACGACGAAGACAACGAAGACACACTGACACAGACACATTCGCGCAAGCGCGAATGTGTCTGTGTCTTCGTTGGCTTCGTCGTCATCGTCACGTCACGTCATGTCGCCACGTCATCGTCACGTGACGATGACGTGGCGACATGACGTGACGATGACGTGGCGACATGACGTGACGTGACGATGACGACGAAGCCAACGAAGACACAGACACATTCGCGCAAGCGCGAATGTGTCTGTGTCATTGTGATTGTGTCATGTCGTTGTGTCACATTCGCGCAAGCGCGAATGTGACACAACGACGAAGCCAACGAAGACACAGACACATTCGCGCAAGCGCGAATGTGTCTGTGTCTTCGTTGGCTTCGTCGTCATCGTCACGTCACGTCATGTCGCCACGTCATCGTCACGTCATCGCGCAAGCGCGAATGTGTCTGTGTCTTCGTTGGCTTCGTCGTCATCGTCACGTCACGTCATGTCGCCACGTCATCGTCACGTCATGTCGCCACAACACTATTTAATTGTTTGAGTCATACGTCGCGTGACCGCAAGTGTGTTCTTTTGTCGTCTCTTGTTTTACGAGCAATGTATAAAAATTAAATAAGATCTTACGCTTTTTCGACGTCACGTGACCCTGACGCGAGTTTGAAAGTTTTTACCCACCCAGCGCCGCTAAAGAAGTTTTCACTTCAAAAAAATGTTCACAATTTTATGTTAATATTTATGTACATCACACTAACATTTACTCTGGGTGGGAATCGAACCCATGAACCACAGCATGGAAGGCAGAGCTACTATCAACAGTCCCTAGACATCCAATCGAAAGTGGATAGCTTGTAAAATAGAAATGAGTCATTTTAACAATACCTATACATTTTACCTGTGTCATAAGTATAGCAGTATGCGCATGCTTACATAACAATAGGTTTTTATAAGTTATTTATAAACACTGTAGGATCGTGATTCAAGCATAGCCTTGTTATCGATCGGCAGATAGCGTGCGGCTCGGTCACTCGCCCTATACACTATCGATTTCTCCACAAACATTTAGACAACTATTGTTATTGTATTGTAGATTTCATTTTTTATATATGTCAAAACTTTATTATCAAACTTAAGACTATTACAGTATTTACAAAATGTACATAGGCATATAAAATACGTAAGAAACAGTTGAGCTATCTACAGATTGAAAAAAACGATCTATAGATAGATCTATTGTTGATTTTATGTTATAGGTATGAATCTGATTATATAAGAAGTACGGATAAATAAGTTATTTTCATTTGTTTTTATGCTCGTGTAAGACGGCAAAAATAATTACTTATATTTTTTTTATTTCGTTGTTCTTAATACTGTGAGAAAAAGCTTAACTTCATCGGTGATTTCCAATTTTACTACAATTTTTTTTTACAACATTTTAAGCCCATTTCAAAAAAGGAAGAGGTTCTCGGTTCGACTGTGTGTATGTTACTCCATTATTCCACCATGATAAATTGATTTTATTTTTGACCTATATTTAAATTAAAATCATTTCAAATACTTTCACATATTTTATTCCACAAAGTTACTTAAGTGTTCAGAGCTCTATTACGTCACAACTATTAGTCTAATTTGATGAAACTTGAAATAATATACCTACTAGTAGTTAGTAACCTTACCAAATGATGAAACGTATGAAAGTCTTAGTTCTATCAGGGCGTAAATAAATAAATAAAAATAATAAAGGCGTCTAGTCGAAACGACGCGTGACCCGAGGGCTGATGAGTATCCAACGTATCAGCATTGCTAATCAGCGCGGCAATGTAGCCAGTGTCTTGGATACGCGATGATTGCTTCTGATTAAGATGAGTTGTGCTATCTATAAATAAATAATAATAAATATTCAAGGACAATTCACACATCACACCCAAGTCCCAAACTAAGCAAAGCTACTATGGGAAGTAGATTGCTGATAGGATTTTTTTCTAAATACAAACATAGAATAAATAGTAACACCCAAAAATATTTAAGTTCATCACACAAACATTTGCCCTGGGTAATCGAACCCACGACCCACATCATGGAAAGCAGAGCTACTATCAATTGAGCTGTGACATCTTTTGAAAATCGTTTGATACAGTCTGTATATGTATCTATAGTTAAACTGCATTTTTATGTATTTTATAAGTATGTAATTACTATAATGGTAAATGTCGCGGGTATACATACATTAATATAATCCCTTAGGGTGGTATTTTAGAGCTGAAGTATTATCGATTTCAACCAACCCTTAAAAAACTGCCCCTTTAATAAATTTATGAGGTTGTGTTACCGCTCATTTTAGCGATATAAACCTTCATGTTACTTTTACGAGATCCCGTAAAAATACACCTGTCTTAAGTTACTGATTGTATCTTTAGTAAGTTAAATCGATACATCGAATGGATTCGGAGTTCGTCGAGATGTCTCGTTCGAAAGTCTGAAGTTTATATCTAACAAACTTTCCTGATAGAATTGAAATGACTTGCCCAAACTATGTCAACCTACAAAACTAATTTAGGTGAACCGTATCGGATTTATTCTTATAAATAAGGTAAAATAATAAGGTATTTGTCTTTACAAAAGAGCGCTAGAGACTATTTTGTAAGCCAAATGTAAGTGGCCAATGCGGTTATAGAAGATCTATGAAACAGTCGCTAAATATACCGATTTATAAGTATCAAGAATCAGTGTCCCAGCTTTTTGCTTGAAACCGTTACTTTAGAAAGATAAAACTCGATGCTTCTATTTTTATTAAAAACAACTCCTTACTCGCAGTACGTTCAGGAAACATAGATTTTGATATATTGCAGGCTCTAATCGACACAGTTTTTGGTATGTAAAAACACAGAGCTATCAAAGTTTAGAATTAACTTGTATATTTGTCTGTTAACATGTCCCTGACGTGACTGTATATTATTTGTATTAAAAATAAATAAATAAATAAATAATGCTGGACAATCCACACAACATCATCTAGCCCCAAGCTAAGCAGAGCTTGTGTTATGGGTACTAGAAGACTGACATACTTAATACAATATAATACATAGATAGATATTTTTTATTATACATATAATACCCAGAACACCCGGAATAAATATTTGCAGAACATACAAACATTTAAAACTATGTTAAATTGACACCGCACTGGAACTATAGTACCTACTTACTTAATTTAGTTTAATAGTAATTCTTTGTAAGAAGGATCATATAAAAAAACGGTAGGAACCAGTCCGTAAGTTTCTTGCCCGTTCTTCTAGGCTCTGGTCGCGTGGAACTGGCACCTAGAATCACCTCTAGTATGTAAGACGATTCTAAATGATCCTTGTGATTTTACTGAATAAAGTACCTAATTTTGACATGTCGCAGTCTCCAATCGACGCAATTTTTGGTATGTTATCACACAGTTATCAAAGTTTAGAATAAACTTCTATATATGTGACAAGCATGGAAAATAATGTAATATTTTATGTAAAAGGCGACCGTTTACGCAGTACGTGGGCTCGCGATTGGGTTGTACGATAGCCGCTATAAATACAGAACGTTCATAAAGGGACGGATCACCCGGGCCGCGTCCCATAAAGGTTTATTATCTGTTCGGTTCGCCCAGGAAATAGCCGATAAATTTACTAAAGCAGTTCCATTATTTTAATATTAACCGTAGTTTTATGTTTCAATCAAACATCTACAAAAGCTAGAGAGCAAAAAAAAAATGGTAATCTGTAAAGTCGGTTTACTGACGATAGTTGAACGTGACAACGTCACTTCATGGAACGCCTCAGAACGCCTCAGAACGCCTCATGAGTCATGTTTTTTCGTGCGTGCAGCCGGCTCTATCGAATTATAAGACGTTGTCACGTCAAAAAGTTTATTGATCAACCAAAGAGCGTACAAAGTAACAGAAACAAAACATAAATTACGACACTAAAATAATTAAAATAAATAGTACATGTCAGTATTTGATGTATCCTTACACTGCAGTAAAAGTTTTAATACTTATTTTGCAGCGCCTTTTAAATTACAGCACGCAATGCTCCTTGTATAATAAACAAAAAGTTTAATATTGTAGGAGTGAAATGTGTAAACCACAGGTATACTAGCGGTAACATTCACACCTTAAAGGTCGTGGCTTCAAACCCAGTCGTGCACTAATAGATTTTGAGGGCTTGGATTATGTGTTAACACTGTATACATCATGTAGGTATACATATATAGGTATTGTAAAAGTTTTAAAGTGTAATAACATATTTTTCAGCTTAGTTATATGTTTAATTTTTAAACTTTTTGTACACCGTCGTTTTTTTTATTTTGTTTATCCTCTCCATCTAAAACTTGACTGGAAGAGAACGCTCTTAGCGATAAGACCGCCCTTTGTACTGTTTAATTTAATTATATATTATTATACAAAGAGTTTATTAGAAACAAAAGGCCTGTAAGACTTAATACAAATTGCCGGACGATTTGTCTCAAAAGCAAATGCTGAATTAAACCTAAGGTCTGATTGCTAAGACGAAGTAGATTAAGCACAAAAGTCACGTACGGAAACACACTGATTAATAACTAGGGGTTTGTTTATTTTTCTCGTGACACCGCTAAATAAATCGAGCTTTCTTTGTTGTAAATGATGAATCGCGTGTACGGCTGGCAGCTACCATTTTGTTTCTTCCATTCATGCTGAATTAATGCGCCAAATGGGGCAAAGGTAAGTTTCGCTTGAAGAGTTGGGCCTACGTTTTGTTCGCTAAGTGGGTGATATTTTGTACGTAGTGATATATTTATGTGGGGGTGGAATTACAGTACTTAATGATTTTCTCAGTTAATTTAAACCTCGTTCAAACCACGATAAATCGAGAAATGCTTTTAAAACCAAAAGCGTATTAATTAAAGGGTTATTTTCTCTTCCAGTCTAATCAAAGTTAATTATAACCGAACCCAACAGACACTTTAATGCCCAAGAAATAAGTTAATAATAAAAAACTCGAAAACTTTTTTATAAATAAATATAAATAAATATAAATAATGTTGGACAATCCACACAACATCATCTAGCCCCAAGCTAAGCAGAGCTTGTGTTATGGGTACTAGAAGACTGACATACTTAATACAATACATTACATAGATAGATATTTTTTATTATACATATAAAATACCCAGAACACCCAGAATAAATATTTGCAGATCATACAAACATTTATCCCAAGGCGGGAATCGAACCCGCAACCTCCGCGTCGCAGGCGGACCTTCGCCCGCCGCGCCACATCGGTCGTCATAGATTACATATAGACTTATAAAAGTAAATAGTTACTCCTAGTTAAACAAAGACTAATAACTCCTAAAATACTTATTATTCATCATCATCTTCCTACCATTGTCCCACATTATGTGGGGTCGGTACCTACAACATGTCTTCTTCTTCCACTCTCCTATAACAGACGTCATTTCAATGCTCACATAAAAATACTTATTACTGTATACTCTATAAATAAACTATCATAGCAAACATACTCGGTGCAGTTTCAAAAACCGCAGTGACGTACATCAGAATTTTTAAGTTAGAAAATATCGCCACATAAAATAAGGCTCGGTCGTTTCTATTGTTCCCTAAATAAAGCAGAACTGAGAATACGTCAATAACCGCAGAGCTGAAATGGGATCAGTTTCCTCGGTCGAGTTTCATGCATCAGCTGTCCCGCCTTGTGACGTCATTCTGTGACGTCACCTAGCTGCTTCAAGTGCTTCTGAGTAACGAAGGTAACTTGGAGTTTTGTCACAGCCTTGTTTTGTGGAATAAAAATATTACTGGAAAAGTTTTTATATTTTTTGTAAATCTTTTATGCTATGACTGCACAGGCGGGTTCTGCTAATATTATTGCGGTATGTGCTAGTTTTCGCTCGTGAATTCGTTCGCGTTCAGTTTTTCTCCGGTTAATTTAAAGATATTTTTTTTTATTTTATAATTTATATATTATAGACTATTACGAGCATATCTTTAATATTTATAGGTATTCAGGTTTATTTAATGGTAATGGACATAAGTACATTGTAAGTACCTACTTATATATAGGTAACATGTTTTTAAGGCAATAGTTGAAGCGCTAGAAGCTAACAAAGTTCGACCTCAATGTTTCACATTTTTGTTATTTCGTAAAATGGGTAAATAACCTCGGTGAGCAGAGTCGAAAGTTGGCAAAAATAATAAACAAAAGTTGTTTTTTTAATTAACTTTGTTTACAGGTGTTGCTTATCCTGTTTGTTTAAACTTTTAAACAAGCGTCTGTTCAAGAGGGCGTGGATTAAAGTTAATTTTGGGAGATTTCAATTTCTCGTACTCAGTTTTTTTAATTTGTTTATTTTAGCATTATTTCTACTTTAATGGAACAGAGATACTACTCCTTACCAAAGAGCTAACATATTTTAGTTATAGATAGTCTATAGTAATAGATATAGTTTAGGTATATATTTTATTTTATTCAGTAAAAGTATAAGGATCATTTAGGATCTTTACACAGTTTTACATTTAATTATTCTTATTCATATTCGTCTTATATATCATATAAAAAACGGATATATATTCTAGCATTAAGTACATTTTATGATAACTGAAATAATATTTTATTCTATTCTAATGAGTTACCTGATATAAATGATTTGATAACATACTACAGTAGAATAAGCACAGAAGATCTTTTCAGTGCCATGCATGACTTGCTCTAGAAAAATCCATTTCCAAACGTAAGACAGGTACACATCGACTGTAAATATTTAACATCGGGTCATAAAACGGGATACGGCTGAGACACACGTGCATTACAAGTCTTGGTTTATGTCCTATGCCTTGCGGTAACTGGTACAAGTTTATCTATTGAATTTTTCTTTTGGAATTCTATTTTTTTTTGTCATTATATAATTTATTGACACAAAGAACAGTTATAGCATAGCACTTAGAACTGCAACTTCCAGTCCAGAAATAGAAATCTAGATGTAATAATAGGTAGGTAATAGTAAATAAGCTCTGGATTTCACAGTAGATGTAGTCAACTAAGAGCTATGGTTTAGAACTCTAAGTATCAGACAAGAGGTATTGGTTTCATTACATAAATATACCTAAATATTCCGGACATTTCACACATCATACTCTAGTCCGGAACTAAGCACGAAACTAAGCTTGTACTTTAGGAACTAGACTGCCCAATAATATATAATATTTTGTTTAAAGGAATGATGATGACTTTAAAACTAACGCAAGACTGACAGAAACCAGATCTTTAGGTATCTCAGAAAAAAGTGCTTGAAAGTAGCGACCCGACCCTGCTTTGTGGATTAGTGCCAAACCCCCACACACTGACGCAGTAGGACACATTCCCAACTGCAGTACATAAAATGGGACATACGTTCAAAACATACCCACTAAAAAAAAAGACATTCAAGAATGAATTTCTAGAATGAACAATTTATAGATCGATGATAATGCCTCAAACAAGGCATTTTTTTTAATAACTTATCTATAACTTTGGGGAGCAAGTTAGTTATGCAGATAGTCCACTTAATGTGTAGTAAATTAGGCGGACGATCTGCCTGTTCCATCACTTATTTTCATAAATATATGAAAATATCGTATCTACTTGCTGTAAGTAGGGTAGTACATGTCAGCGAAAGCAGCTGTCGGATTTAGATTTCATTTTATTTGTTGGTGTTATTCAATATTCTACTAAGGAGATCAGCTGCTCTATGTTAGGATTTGCGTCTACGCCCTCGCATTGTAAACCTCTCAGAAATAGCATTTATGGTAAAATATTGTAAGCAGTTTATTGTATATATATTTTAGCCTCTAAAACCTCGCGGGAATATTTTGTGGTGTTATTCAATATTCTACTAAGGAGATCAGCTGCTCTATGTTAGGATTTGCGTCTACGCATTGTAAACCTCTCAGAAATAGCATTTATGGTAAAATATTGTAAGCAGTTTTTTGTATATATATTTTAGCCTCTAAAACCTCGCGGGAATATTTTGTGGTGTTATTCAATATTCTACTAAGGAGATCAGCTGCTCTATGTTAGGATTTGCGTCTACGCCTTCGCATTGTAAACCTCTCAGAAATAGCATTTATGGTATAATATTGTAAGCAGTTTTTTGTATATATATTTTAGCCTCTAAAACCTCGCGGGAATATTTTGTGTGCGAAAAAATAAACAAAAATAATATTCGTTACAATTCGGTTTGGTTACAATAACAGCTTTATAGTTAAACCGAAATCCTACACGTATTGTTAAAATTGAAATTGGAAAATGGGTATTTCATTTCATTTTGCATAACATGCTGCGCTTTCAGTCAACACCACGTTTTTTATTTCGTACCGACGCTGTAGCAAAATTTACTTGTGTAAAGGCATACAAACAATTTTGGCGTCAGCTCTAGAGCACTTAAATTAGAGGCTGGCCTAGTTTCCACCTAACTTAAGCAGAAAAGACGAAACAGCTTGACCTCTCAAAATGAAGTTACCTACCCGAATCTCACTCGGACATTAGGTATAGCCACTGACAGGCGACATGGCAACGTTAATGGACGCAAACTCGGAGGCATTTCGAGATGCTATGCATATAAAGCGGTCTAGAGATAGCCAGTGAGACGAGAACCATGAGTTTTATATAAACTAATAGAATTTCTGAGCTGAGCTTGATCTTTTGGTGGCTCATATATCGTGGTTGGGTTTATTACAACTGATAAGACTCGGTTTCGAGTTTCGACCGACTGCAACCTTACAATTATGTAAATCTTCGGTCCCTGTTTCGTCACTAAGGATTACTTTTTAGGGGGCTTTATCATTGGTTTTGCTGACTCACTGCTAAATTGATCGGTAACATTAATCGAACGATTAGGCCGCTGTTGTGGCATTATTCAGCATTATGAAAGTGAAATCCGCTCGCGTTTTTCTAGCCGCTCAATGTTCGTTGTCAATTTTGTTGCCTTACCCGTGATATATCCTGTCGATAGTTTACTAAAAAAACAGTGCAAAGAGCTTTTTAGTCAAAGAAAGTACACGACTATAAAAATACCTTCTACCTTTTCTCTTTTCACTAGAAATATCGTCATAAAAAAACAACAACGCCGATGTTTTGTAAATAAAAATAGGTAGGAAGATATTAACAGTTAACTGAAAGAATGCTCTGTTTAAGCTCGCCTTTGTACAAAAATTTTTTTTTAGATTTTCATCTAAAAAAACTTACAATGAAATATAAATTGTAAAAACTTGGTATTCTTTATCAAGAATAAATCTTAATTTGGATCTAACAGACGTGATGCAATTTTCAAGCTAATGTGAAAGTTGCAATGTAGATAGATAATTCTTTTGTGGTACACCAAAAAAATTACAGATAACAAAAAAACATGAATAATTGTTACACAATAGGCGGCTTTATCGCTGAAAGCGATCTTTCCCAGGCAACCGAAGTGAGATAAAGAGAGATAGACGGGAATAATGCAATGTAATGCATTTTTAATATTAGATTTGCATATCCACTTTCACGTGAATTTCTAAATCATATGAACACTTTTGCAGGGATGTTGCAGACACTTTTATGGTCCCATCTATAACGTATGCACTATTATCTCTGGATGCGAGGTGAAGTATGCAAGCTGAAACACGAGAGAACATTACGCAAATGAGCCGTAACAGCCACTACATACAGGGGGGGTATCCTGACAACTGAAATGTTTTTGAACTGTTATTTGATCAAATCGCAGTTCAGTTTTCTTCTTCGTCTTTTATTGATATTTTGAATTATCGATTTTCATACCGTTTGATAGTATTCACGAAAAATCAGGTAGGCCATGCTCAAATCTGGTTGGTCATGCTTAAATCAGGTAGGCTACGCCCTAAACCGCGGCATTGACATCATTTTTAACAGCTCAGTCACGTCAGTCCACAAAAATGCCAAGGAATACTGATGAGTTACTATAGTAAAATCATCGAAAACTGAACTGCAACTAAAAGGATATTCGGTCACGCAAGTTTCCTCTTGCTAGATAGCCCCACAGATCACTATGCTACACGTTTTATGTTGGGAGATGAATAACACAATGCATATTTTTTTGCAACTAATGTAAAATGGTCGTGATTATAGTCGTATGTTGCTCTGAACGTGACGCCACGACAGAGGTTACTTTTACTTTTGATATCAATCAATAATAGTTTATTTAGTAAAATCAGAATTATTTAGAATCGTCTTATATACTAGGTGATTCTAGGTGCCAGTTCCATGCGACCTAGCCTAGAAGAACGGGCAAGAAAGATACGGCCTGGTTCGTACTGTTTTTTAATAAAGATAAAGATAATTATCTAGCTAATTAGTACACGTTGTTCTTATAAGACCCATATTTCTTAAAGATTTTTTGAAAATTGTTTTTAGCTTGCACATCTGCTGGTAATAAATAAAATATTTTCAACACAAATACCAAGCCAAGTTTGTTTTCATACACCTACTTTTTATCTTCAAAAACTTAGTAGTAGGATCGTAGAGAAACGTAGTAGGATCCAAAAATATGCAGCAATTAGCTGAAATTCCAAATAGTGAACCAACCGTACTGAATATGTGGCTTCGTAATAAAATATCAAATTGCAGACCAAACTTTAACTCCCAAAGAGAACTGAGACCGAAAATTTATACCCAGGTCATTATAAGTTGGGCGGCCAACGTTTATTTTCCAACTGCTGGATAGCGATTAGATAAATTAATGTGGAACTAGAATGTTCACAGGTGGAAACTCTGCAGTAAATAACTGAAATAAATAGAACGCTATCTGCAGACCGTTGCATCTTTGGATAGCTTGATTAATTCAAATTAGTACCTACCAATCGAAGCGTATCCATTTATTTATGGTCATTGACGCGCTGAATAGTAATGTTTAATCATTATCATCAACCTATATCAGTCCACTGCAGGACGTAGGTCTCTTCAAAGACGCACCATTGAGCCCGGTCTTCGGCTCTGTTTGCCAGCTACACTCCGCAGATCGTCGCTCCATCTCGCCGCAGGGCGTCCTACACTACGCTTGCCTAAACGCGGTCTCCACTCCAGTATCCGTTTGCTCCAACGGTTGTCGGTTCTTCGGCAAACACCGGCCCACTGCTACTTCAGCTTGCTAATGTTTAATACGCTGGGCCAAATACTTACCATCCCTAAGGTCACGCGTCACTGTAATTAGATGCCTTGGCTTTTGAATACCCTTTATAATCTCAACATCTGTTGAACGGCTTTTAAATGTAGTGTACAAGGATGATTACACGCAATACAACATCTCTATTGTTTCCATCTGCACATAACTTGGGTTAACTCTCACGTATTGTTCCAGTAACTTGTTCCGTATCGGGTCGCAAGCGTTCGAGCTTGAAATTGTTTTCAAGTTTACAACTGAGCCTACACATTAAATAAGGGCTTGTTTGCCAACTTAGGGCGTAAATAGCCGCGTAGTTTACTTTGATATTAAACCTATTTGTATTAATAGGATGCTTTTATACGAAACGTAAACAAACGAAGCAGGGATTCATCGCGATTACTTATAAATTATAGGTACTTAAAAAGTAATAAATATAGAATAGACTTTAGGTTCAGTTAAAAAGATCAACTAGTTTCCATATTACCTACAAGCTTCGCTTAGTTTGGGACTAGAGAATGATGTGTGAATTGTCCATGGATATTTTATAAGTACTTAATAATTCCAATACTTAAATTTATAGAATGTACATTTTAAAATCTTTACAAAATTTCGAAAACTGCCTTCTTCTAATACCAAATATTTAAGCTTTTTGAAGTAGGTATTTAGTCGCTAAATACCTACTTACTTCTAAAAGGTTGTTAATACCACAAAATGCTAGTTACTATGTTAATATTTCGTAAACTGCCGTAGCCGGTTATATTTGCAACAGCTAGAGCATGCTGAATTATTTTTGTGTAAACTCATAAAATTGGATTAGGTTTCACGTACCTACTCAATGCAGAGCATCATAAAAATAAATGAATTTTTCTGCTCAAACTTTACATAAATATTCAACAGCATGAAACACTATCAGTGTTCACTTGAACATTATTTAAGTATAAAGTTTGTTGATAAAAAAAAATATTAAAGTAGTAATTAGCAATCTAGTTCCCATAGTACAAACTTGCTTAGTTTGGAGGTAGAGTGGGATGCTTAAAATGTCCATAAATACTTATTTATATACAATATTTACATCTACTAAAACCACTGGTTGCTTTATTTATCGATTCATTCTAAATAAATCTGAAAAGTTTTTTACTGTGTCTTTTACAAGTTCTTCCCAAAAAGTTTATCGTAAGAAAGTCAGAATACGGTTACTACCAAAGTCTTTCGGTCCGTGAGCAGTACCATGAGTTGTCACAGTAAAATCGCCTGACTTTACTACAGTAGTTACATCAATATTAGTATTACGAATTTTAGTACCCAACTATCCGGTAGAGGCGCTGTACAAATCTTCATACATTTTTTTAACTACAGACGCTAGCGAGTGTAGTAAATATAGTATAGTAAAAACTCATGGTAGAGCTACTGCAAAGTTTGATATTGTTCTTTTTACAGACTTTGGAAAATGATGATATAATGAAATTTTGTTTACTATTATAAAATTAAATCTTACTACGCATTTTGAATAAATACACCATTACATGTCCTTGTGTAGATAATTACAGTGGAATTGCCCAATAACAAGACACTAACCCTCTCAAGTTGTGTGATACGGTCTTTATCAATGCGATACGACGGGACCAGGTCGTTTGGACCCGCAGAGGAAATTACATCGTTCCAACACTTTCGTCTTGCGAACTGAAGGGTTGCGCTGAAAAATTCTAGTACGACTTTTACGGTTCACTAAAATTTACATTTAAGTATTGCTTTGCTGGCTTTTCGGGTTTGTTGTTCAATAAAAATAAATTACAACAGTTCTTCTACACAGAACATTCATGTTTAGACTAAAAATATGTATTAAAATATTATGCAATTAGTTTACTGAAGAATAATAACAAATCTCTATTTGACAGACACACTAGTCTGTCAAAAATAGAGATTTGTTATTAAACAATATATATAATAATAATACACAAAACAGAAAAACAAAAAGACGTGTGGCACTCGGGGACTTTTTTGCTGGATTACGCATACGCAGTGTTAGGTTATTTTCGTTCGGTTATTTCGTTACGGAACTTCCAGATTCGGTCTCCACGCTCAAGGCACGCGATAGAAGCTATGCGATAGCTCCAAATGATAAAGAAACGGAAAACAGAACAATATCGGCCGGTTTCTGGAAACCCAAATCACGATTGATCCGAGTTTGACACATAGGTAGTAATTATTTGATTTTTTCGTTGATCATCGTTCGAGAAACCGGCCGTAAGACTAACAAATAAAAGACTGTCACTGTGCCAGTGCTGTCAAACAGGTCTAATCTCTTTCAGTTCCACTACATTAGGTTAAAAATGGCTTACACTTCCTGGTTGTTTATTCAAGCGAATTATTTACACATATTATGTTTATATTTGGTTAACCACCCGCTGTGCACTGCCTCAGTCAACCAAAAAGTTTTGGGCTCTGCTCCAACTTCGTTCTAACAGGATGTACAAACTTTTATGAGCAAGATTTTTTAATGCTATAATTTACACTATGCAGCATAATAATTAATCGTGTGCTGTAAAGTATATAGTTTCTCATATTTTGAAATCACGTAGTAAATTCATAAATCATTTATTTATTCGTATACAATGTAGGTTCAAAAGTTCTTAGTCATTAATGAATTAATACGTACATTCTGTTTAGGTCAAAATTGTATGTCATCCGTAATTTATACAGCGTCACAGCTCAGTTGGTAGTAGCTCTGACTTCCATGCTGTGGGTCGATCCCCACCTAGAGCAAATGTTTGTGTGATGAACATATTAAATTAAATATTTAATTAAATATTTGTTCTGTGTCTGGGTGTTATTATGTATTCTATGTAAGCATTTACAAAAAAAATTATATAAGTATTCTATCAGCAGTCTACTTTCCATAGTTTGCTAAGTTTGGGACTAGAGTGTGATGTGTGTAATGTCCATGAATATTTATTTATTTATATTATTTATTTATTCAACAAATTATAAACGCTAACATATTCTTCAGGTGCCAGCACTCTTAAATTATAAATGCTCGTAATAAAAACAGCCTGGGGAGAAACAATGGACCAAGAATTTTAAGATTAGAATCTGTGAATTTTCTTTTGTTTTAGTTTGACGATTGAAGCCTTGGGCACCTTAATAACTGGAAGAAAATGAATATAATTTATGGCCGGTTTAATAGGTTTGTTTTAGTCTATTTTTAAATGGAGATAAGATTTTTCACTCGATTTATATTAAATAACAAACCCCCATCAGTATTTCGTTCGCAACATGATTAAAAATTATAAATCTAATACATTATTTTAAAAATAAATTTTAAACCTATTTCAAAAAATTAAGTTCTCAATTTAACAGATTTTTTAGTGTGTTGCGAACTACCTAGGAATATTTTTCATAGTGAGGCGATTTAAATTAATATTTTTTATTCGAAATTAAGAGTGGCATAGTAAAGAGGAGACATATGTTCAGCAGTGCTGAAACACCAACGGGCTGAAATGATGATATGAAATTATGCTGTTCATGTGGTTTAATTTTTTTAATAATAATCGGTGTTTACGTTTTGAATCTTAAATAATATATTTTGATTAGGAAAACAAACTTTTTCAATCTTTGATTAATCTAATTTAAAACCTAATGACCAATTATGCGCTTGTATAATTAATAAATCACTTAAGTACAATATACTTCGAAGTCAATTTTTCTATATTTTTATACAGAAGTATCGAATTAACGAGTACGTTTATAAATAGGACATTTTCGGTGTGTAAAAACTTTATACACATTTTTTACAAAAAAGGGAAGGCAGCCATACCATAACACATATTAAAGTGATGTACTGTCTTTGCTTAGGATACTCTTTGCCAGCAATAAATTACTTCATAAATTCCGAGCCGTGTGCCGCGTCCATACCTTCTTCAAACTTATTAAGAACCCCTCGTTCACCATCCGTTCCAAAAAAGGTACCAATCTCCTTTTGCGTTGAATCTCAATGGTACCTTTTTTTCTCTTAATCTTGGTCATTTTCAACGAAATTTGCGACTTATTATTTTCGTATTCACCAGTATACATAATGAACAATTTATGGTTATACAAATATATTTTGAAAGCTTTTGTTTATTAGTTTTGTAAAATTTGTTACATATTTTAATCTTTATATTTCATGCCAATGATACAACAACATAAGTAATATTATTTCATTTTAATAAAAACTCAATTTTGTAAGTAATCTAGTTATTTAATTATACAATATATTTTTTATTTCGAAAATTCAGATTGCTTTTATCAGTTCATTTGACTGTATGTTCTTATTTTTGAACGACTACGTTTGAAAACCTCAAGGGTCGTTTGTAGAAATCCTAATAAAAATAATTGCCCTCACCCTTAGCTTAATATATAGAAGCTTTATAGCAAGGGCTGAATAAGTAGAGAAAGGTTGTACTAAGAGAGCTTTAACTATTTATGTTCGTATAGTGCCACAAAAGGGTAACAGATAAAAGTGTCGATGTCATAGTATAAGAAATAGTTAAATATAGTTTTTATCTGAAATAAAGGCTTTATAGTATATATGACTTTGCCCTTTTTCGGCACTATATGAACGTTTAATTATGCATAGGAACCAGGTCGTAAGTTTCTTGCCAGTTTTTCCACGTTGGTCACTTTCTGGTCGTGAGATATTTACACCTAGAATCATCTAACATTTAGTATTACGATTCAATGATTCTTGTGATTTTATTGAATTTAATATTAAGCTTTAATTCACCGCAAAAATAATAGATTTTTTCGGGTCCTATATTTTGAAAAAAGTTGGGTGAATCATTTAATATTTATGAGCAAATTAAAAAAATGTATGCGTTTTGTAAGCTGTGGTACTTGTAATTGTTAAATGTGATTACGTTAGATGTGTCACATGGTATGTTGTCGTTTTTATTAATGAATGGTAATTTTACAGTTCGTTTCTTTTTCGAAAGCTGTATTTTTACACCGTGTATAATTTATTATCGGCCTTATTACTCAGCCACAGCCGTATAGCCATTGCCCATTCCCATGCGTACTATTATCCACTTTGTATAAGACTAGCTAGTGCCCGCGACTTTGTATCATATAGTTATACTATGTGTTTCAGCGCGGTAATGCAGCCAGTAAATAATATAATAATAAATAAAAAAATAAAGTACGCTTACGACCGGTACTGATTTGGATCAGTTGAGCTATCCATAAATCGTTTGCAACTGTTTCTTATGTATTTTATATACCTATGTAATAGTCGTAAGTTTGTTAGTGAATAAATCTATATTTTTTGGTCAATTCACCCACTATCTTTATTATTCTGTAGACCTATCCTAGTCTCTCCTGCCAAGTTTTAAATCACATTAGTTCACATTAGTTTCTATGCTGTCGGGTTATGTATACTATTGCACATTATAATCAATCCAGTAACTTTTGCGTGAAACGTGGATAAAGGAAACAAAAATATCCTGCTTTTGAGACTGCTGCACAGTTATGTACTAACTTTTGCGATCTCATCGATGCTAACTATAAATTAATATAAGAAATGTTCGCTGTTCTGAATAAACGATTTAATTTATTTTTTAATAATTAATCCCTCATATATCCTTACTTAAGCGTTTATAATATTAGTGAGATGTTCTTAAAGAATGTAAGATGTATTACGCGCGATTAAAAAATAGAGATATTGGAGAAAAACTTGGCTTTACTTAGAAAAAAGAGTTAAACTAAGTGGCCTTATAAGTTCACTATAAAATGACCAAGTTGTAGCTTGTTGAAAGTAAATGGCACTACTTGAAGTTAAGAAGCTCTTGTATCTTTTGATCTTTATAAAAGTTCAACTTAATATCTTGTTCTAGCCTTCGCTTCTTTTAACCCGACATAAAATAAAATAAGAGTTATGAGTTTAACAGTCTAACACATAAATCACTAAACAGATTTTCACACAAGTGCTAGTTTGTTTATTATAATGAAAACTTAAGTAATTATATCGAAAAGAAAACTAAGCTAAACCTAAATTGAATTTGAATAAAAAAGATTAAAATATACAAAAATATGTAAAACAAAACATGATTCAAAAATCAAAATAAATCGTACTTTATTCAGTAAAATCACAAAGATCATTTAAAATTTATCAGACGAAAACTAGTGCTCAAAAATAGATAGATACAGTGCAACAACCTTTAAATACCTACCCCAGTATGCACTTACCTAGAAAGTTCCAAAATGTGTGTGGGGGTTGGCACATTCTCAAAAGTAATTAGTCCAGCTCATTAAGCGCTTCGTGAAGCTTAACGGTCTAAACCTTTTTAATTTGCAACTCCAGTCTAAATGACTCTTTTACGTAGTTTGCTAAGTGAAAACGGAACCAACATTAGAATTCTGGCGCCTTATGCTTAGAATGACATGAAATACTTGGTATCAATATTATATTTAAGTATTTTATCAGAAATATCATCATTATTATACGCAGCCCGTATTAGCCCACTGCTGGGTATAAGCCTCCTCTCTCAAACGCCACTCTTTTCTTATGGATTTTTTGCATCCATCCTACCCTTTACGGCAACGATGTCATCCATCCTGACTCTTGGTCTGCCAAGGCTTTTGTATCAGAAATATAGTAGGTGATATAATATTTTAAAATTCAATTAAATTTTAAAATTAAAGTATATTTAGAATATTAAAGAGTGAGTGTTAAGATATTTATTTGGCACAGAACACGTGAAATAGTAACAAAACAACAATATTTGTTCCACTAACGCTGCTAATATTTGAGGTACAATGCGCGGCAAGACGGCTAGCCGTCGCGCGCCAGTCTCATCACTCATACCAGCCGCGCATTGTAACTCAAACGTCAATACCGAACCTCAATTTATCTTCCAAGTAAATTGAGTAGACTTTTTATTTGTGTGACGTCATTTTTCCAATGACATCGGCTGAACTTTTCCGGGCAAATTATGAAAGTGAAAAATGAGCAGTTTCAAATGATGTTCAAACTCGACTAATTCAAATAGCAAGTTATTTATTATTTGAAATGAGAAGTAAGATTTTGATTTATGATTATTAGGTACCATTTAAAATTCTGCTAATTATTGACAAACATCAGTTTTAAAAAATAACGATCTTAGTCCCATTAATTCTTGGTCCCCCCATGGTTTTTGGCAACAAAAACTTCTATATTCTGAGAACATCTAAGTATCATTTACTGGTTTCATCAATGGTTTGATGTCATACTAATAATAAATTTCTAAATGTTAAGTTCAGATTTTCATATTAATTGTAATCCCAAAAAGGGCTTGGACTAATTCTGTAACATTGGTACATTAAATCTACTTATTGGGTTAGTCCCTTATCCACCTTAGGATGGATTCTCGGAAACATGTGTTCTACCCGGATAACCTAGAGAGGCTGTTTTAGGAACGGTTAATAATAACCGTGCTTAGTAAAATCTAAGAATCTCTCTCATCGTTTATGCTCAAAATATGTCTGACAAACTCTCACATAATCTCCTAGTGCTAATACAAGATTATTGTTCGATATCGTGTAGATTTCGTATCGGAGGCATTGAGAAAACTCCCATCTTTGTACTCCTATCAAGTCAAGTGTTTGCGTAGGTTGCTATTACGTGTTTAGTACACGCTATAACATAATGTTTAGTGAAAGGTGAAGCTATGAACATCAAATTAACATTTCAGACCTACTCTACAATATGATATTCCAAAATTCGTGTTAATAATTTAATTTACATTGCGCGGTGAAGCTTAAAATTCTGCGAAGACGCGACTAACGTATAAGACGAGCACGCAATGTAACTCAAATAGTGCTAGTGAACGTTCACTAATCGTTTTACAAAGTAGATACCCAATACTTACAGGTGGGGTATTAAGCTTAATACACACGAGATGTTTATAAAGCGTTACGCAAGGCATTAGCGCTTTTCGAACGCTTTCAACATACAGTTTTATTTGCACGAGCTCTTAGAAGAATAATAAAGTATATATCATTCAAATTAATGAAATAAGTTATTAAAAAAAAACAATTGAAAATTATCCAACCGTTATGTACGTAAATAAAAGAGAAATTGAAAAAGATAAAAGTAGATTTAAAAATTTAGGCGTATACTTAAATTAAAACAAAAAAATATATAATAGATCTTATTATCTTAAGGCTGATAAGATAATAAATAAATAAAAGAAACAAAACAGAACAAACGAAAAACACGTCAAATTCTTTATATCTTAATAACGCGTTTTTAACAGACGTTGTAAACGTGCTCGTGTGATTGAGGCCTTATTGTTTCTCATAAACAGGGCGACATCAAACGACTATAAATCTTCAGAATAAAGAGAAGATTTTTGTATTAGCAATATTTTTTGTAAATATGTAGATTGTCTACTTTTATTTTATTACTAGCTGTTCCCGCCGCGACTTCGTCCGCGTGCCGTTTTAAGAGATTTTGCTATAACCCATTACTATCTTCCTAGGAGGGAAATTGATGGTAAAGAGCAGTCTATGACGGAAAACTTAGTATCTATACCTACTTATTAATAAAACCCGGCAAGTGCGCACGAAGAGTTCCGTACCGTATCTATCTCCCGTTGCCCTTATCAATATCGAAT
The DNA here is from genome assembly GCA_932527185.1 of Ecliptopera silaceata. Classification (NCBI taxonomy): domain Eukaryota; kingdom Metazoa; phylum Arthropoda; class Insecta; order Lepidoptera; family Geometridae; genus Ecliptopera; species Ecliptopera silaceata. The sequence continues at coordinate 4,547,274 of OW052210.1, forward strand.
AAATAAAAATCACGTTTATGTATAAGCCCCCTTTAATATTAATTATTCGTGATAGTTATATAATTGAAAATAGACAGAAATCAAAGACTCAGTAATAAGATCTAGTTTTACCCTTTGGTTTCCGAACCCTAAAAACCCAATAACGTAATGCTTCCATCTTGAACACATTCTCGTATAAAGAATGATCGTATCCTTTTGTGTTTGGTCTTTTGGTGGAATTCTGGCGGATTCTTAGCCATCTTAATTGCTGATTCGTTATCAACACATAGGGATGCTGGACATTCACCAATGATATCTTTCATGATCTTTCGAAGCCAAATAATTTCTCTAGCAGTTTCACTTGCTGCCACTATTTCTGCCTCGGTGGATAAAATCGCTACTGTGCTCTGGCGTTTACTGTTCCAGGATATTAGACCTCCAGCATACATGCAAAGAATGCCTGAGGTAGACCTTCCAGTTTCATGATCTCCTCCGTGGTCAGCGTCACTGTAACATTCTAAATTATGACTATTTCCTGGCTTGTAACCTATTTTATGCCTTCTTCTATAGTCCCTTTCAAGTAACGCATTGTCCTCTTGATATTGATGATGTTCTCCCTTGTAGGTAGTTATGTAACCGGCTAGTACATTGCCAATAACATCGCATCATGCCTAGACGCAAGCTTGCAGTCTTGCACCTGCGGTCGGTTGCTTATCTCTGCCACCCACGCGTCTGTGCCTTGTGGCTCTTAGTTAGTAAGTTTGTTTTAATCATTCGTCTAGAGGCTAACCTTTGCCTCTGACGTCTCATTTATTGTAACTAATTTCAATGAATTAAAGTTTTCATGAAATAAAGTTTAGTTTTTTAAAACATTCTCCACGTTCCCGTAACTTTCACTGGCGCAGCCGGGGCAGATTTTCCGAGTTTTCCGCGGAGTATATCTCGAGTTTTCTCGAGTTTTCCGACGGATCGGATCTGTGCGAACCAAACAAATTTGTGAAGATATAAGGAGAGCGAACGAGCATAATGGTGACTGGCTGGTGAGTAGAATTTTTGCCATCCTTTCCTTTCCATTATGCTTATATTATTGTTTTGTTATATTCGGAATCAAACTTTTTCCATTATAACGTTTTCTGGTTTCCTATTGTAGGGAATTAAAAGTAGTGTAAGTTGATATTAAATGCATACAAATCTGTGTTTAATATAATTAGTGATTATTTTTCACGCAAGTAGAGACTTGTAGAGTAAATAGAGTAGGTATTTAAATGCATAGAATCTGTGTTTAAATATATTAATAGGTGATTATTTTTCACTTATTATATAAAATATTAGAGTAAGTATTTAAATACATAAAATCTGTGTTTAAATTTATTAATAGGTGATTATTTTTCACATATTATATAAAATATTAGAGTAAGTATTTAAATACATAAAATCTGTGTTTAAATTTATTAATAGGTGATTATTTTTCACATAAATATTATATTAGAATAGGTATTTAAATACATAAAATTTGTGTTTAAACTTATTAATATGTGATTATTTTTCACAGAAATAAAATATTAGTGTAGGTATTTAAACACATTAAATTTGTGTTTAAATTTATGAATAGGTGATTATTTTTCACAGAAATAAATTGTTAGAGTAGGTATTCAAAATGACGACAGCAATTGTAGTTCTAAAAGAAATTGTGTGCATTATACCAATTTTTTATGGCAACAAACGCCATTTAAACTTATTTATAAGAAAATGTGACTATAATGCAAAGCAAGATCGGTATGTATTAACTGATCTTAATTTTATATATGTTTAGTAAATAGTCGTGCATCTTTTGTCAATGAATTTATTGGCAGGGGATGTCAAGTCGATTACGTACGGAATACCACTATCGTAAAACTCCGGCAGTTGGTTCCGTTTTCGATATTTAGATATAAAATAGGATTAGTGAATTACCTTAGGTTGTTAATTAAGGCAATCTCAGGTAACCTTGGTGACGCTGACGCCATTCGATATGATTCTCTTATTTCGCGAATCGACTCGAAGGTAATGCATATAGATAAAATTATTGATTACTTTGATCACTATAATTTTGCATAGCTTTGTGAATAGTACAGAAACATTACATGACAAATAATTAATATTAGACTAGTGATTGAAAGTTATTAAAGAATTAATAAAATATCAATAATTCAAAGAAAACACATGTCTCTACCTAACTTACGTGTTATGTTTGATATACGTTCGGAACAATCTACGTAATGTTTAACGAAATAGAAACCGCTTAATCAATAAGTAAAGTATCTGTACTATATTAGTCTATAATAAATTCAACCGAACTGTTATACGTATTGAAATCTATAGAGCAAGAAAATAACTTAGTATATGAGAGTAACTTGTTAAAATTAGAAAAACTTATGTAAAAGTAAACCAGATAACGTTCTTATTGGAAGTACTTGCACTTACAGATAAAAACATTAATAAATTATTTTAAAATTTAATCATTATTGATCTTTAAAAATGCAGTAACAAAACTGTAATAGTTTTTCCCGATTTCCCATACCTCTTGGTAAAAGATTCGAAGTACCTGCCGGTCACTAAGGCGTGCGAGAAAATTGCTGCGGATAACAATCTCCTATGCGATGGCGACGACGTTTCCTATACTGACCTGTGCAGAGCAGCTTCTACATATAGTTCCAGACGGATCAGACCGTCACATCATCACATCATGGGTACTTATTCCCTGACAACTACATAAGGCTCTTAAGTTCACAAGTGCAAGTTTGCAGAAAATCTTCAGATTATGATTACCCTGAAAGTAACTCTACCGGAGTTAAAGTCCATAAATACGACTTCTCTAGCTACCACCAACATCAAAAACATTAATCCGGAGGCTTTGAAGCATTTTTCGCGAATCCTAAACCTAAAGAAAAGTGTGTTTGTGAAAGTGAAAATGATATCAGTGGCGTAACGGTTAAAAGTGTTAGTTGTTATTGTATTTAGTTTTAATCATTGCTTTTATTGCGTTTATTGTTTATCATTTTATGTTTATGCGAAATGATCGGATCGTAGCTTCCGCTAGAACCGATAATTTCGCTCTTAAGGAGGGAGGAGTTATGTAACCGGCTAGTACATTGCCAATAACATCGCATCATGCCTAGACGCAAGCTTGCAGTCTTGCACCTGCGGTCGGTTGCTTATCTCTGCCACCCACGCGTCTGTGCCTTGTGGCTCTTAGTTAGTAAGTTTGTTTTAATCATTCGTCTAGAGGCTAACCTTTGCCTCTGACGTCTCATTTATTGTAACTAATTTCAATGAATTAAAGTTTTCATGAAATAAAGTTTAGTTTTTTAAAACATTCTCCACGTTCCCGTAACTTTCACTAGGTTTATCTAAATTTCGAGATACAACACTGACAGCAAAGGCTATGTCAGGCCTCGTGCTTGTCATCAAATAAGCTAGTGATCCAACAGCTTCACGGTACGGGAAGTTCATTGAAACTTCATTAACATCTTGAGCATTATTTGCTTTTAAAATTGGTGTTGGCACTGGCTTACAATTTCTCCATGCCAAACCTTTGCAATATGCGAACGATGGATGCAGTAAAATAGAACCATCAGGGTACCTTAACCACGCTCTGCTACCATGTTAAAGTAGATATAAGTACTGCAGGATCGAATAAAACCAGTTACAATAATTATACGAATATTATTAGCGTATACTGTAAAGAATATTTTTTAGTCAAGAGTGAAGATAGTGACATTGATGACAATCAACAACGTTTGGTTGCTATGGTAACATCTAAGGTTGGTGATAGATATTAAAGGAGTATCTATTCCTAACAGTAACTTCTCCCGTTTTCCCAACATTTCCCTTCACTACTCTGCTCCTATTGATTGTAGCGTGATGAAAAGTATCCTATATGTTGCTCAGGAGTATGAAGAATAATTGTACCAAGTTTCGTTAAAATCCGTCGAGTAGTTTTTGTTTCTATAAGGAACATACATACAGACAGACAGACAGACAGACAGACAGACAGACAAAAATTTTACTGATTGCATTTTTGGCATCAGTATCGATCACTAATCACCCCCTGATAGTTTTTTTTTAAATATATTTAATGTACAGAATTGACCTCTCTACAGTTTTATTATAAGTATAGAAGATAGATTTATTTATTTATAACTACATCAAAATAAGGTAAGCTTGAATTGATTGTGTGCATATCGGGATAATCTACTTCTATTCTATGAATGTATTTATAAAAAAAAAGTATATAAGTATTCTACCCGCAATCTAGTTCCCATAATACAAGCTTTGCTTAGTTTCGGACTAGAGTGTGACGTGTGAATTGTTCGTAAATATTTTTTTTTTAATACATCGTTATAGGCAGATGTTTGTTCATAGCGATTCTCAACCATGCCACCTACACAACCGCTTAAATTCCGAAATTCGATTAATATAGACGATTAACTTTATCCGGATTTTACTTTTATCGAAATCCATATCAACTCCGCAAGCGTAATCGATTTCATTTTCAATTCAATCACAAACCAAATCAACTCGATATTGCTTACCTATAGATATCTGTATCGGATTGACCTAATTGTTTTAGTCAGCGGCACTAGCCAGGGTGTGAACTACCACACACTATTTCAATGGATTTTAAACTAGATACGTCGATCATTTTGACTACTCAAAGTGGAACTAAAACTGGACCTAGATTTTGTTTGTGTTTGTGAAGGGATTAAGTATCTACAGTACAAATTATGGACAAGCGTTTAAACCAACTCTATTATGTTGATTGCTAAACGCTTTTATACACAATCTTCTTAATTTATATTTGTATTTATAAACTTTACTATAATTTGTCTTCTGTGTAACTAGCCGTAATTGATAAAAAAAAATCCACGGACATTTCGCACATCACACTCTAGTCCCAAACTAAGCAAAGCTTGTATAATGGGAACTAGATTGCTGATAGATTACTTATATACTTTTTTTTTTGTAAATACATACATAGAATACATAAAAATACCCAGACACAAAACAAATATTTATGTTCATCACACAAACTTTTGCCCTGGGTGGGAATCGAAACCATGACCCACAGCATGGTAGGCAGAGCTACTAACAATTGAGCTGCGAAACCTGTCAAATTAATTAATAATGTCAAGGTAATTGGGTTGTTAAATAGATATCTTAAGTTACATGATGAAATTATAATTTAATTGGAATATAAAATGCCTATAAAAGAACACTTTTTTATTTCTGTAACATGTGCAAAAATATAATTTCATAAAATAAACAAGCAGAAATAAACGTACTGTCGTAAGAAGGTAAAATTTATACCAAAAAATATCACTGAGCGGCAAAGTAAGCGTACTAAACTCATAAAATAAAATACAAGAAAATATTCCGGGCCCATATCCTACACGTTCCAACGCTTGACCGACTTTTGTATTTGGTAGCGGGTTCGTTATGAAAAACATCGCAATACTCTTGTCCGTTATTAATTACTTTGCGAGCGCATTGCATCCAATATACCCGAGTGATGGATTAATGTATTTGCTTTTGCTCTTTGACCTACAGTAAAATAAGCTGTATGTATGTGTCGAGGGTTCGCTAATGAAAAATATACGCACTTACCGGCGTCTGTGTTTCCAGAGTCCTATAATTTGGATATTTTTAAGAGACGAGTGAATGGGTATCTTTTAGGCAAGTGTGCTACATCGTAGACCGCATCGTCACTTAACATCAGGTGAGATCGCGGTCAAACGCTTGCCTATAACTTGTAAAAAAAAAAAAAAACTTACATACAGTACTTAATAGTGAAATATGTATATTTATAAAGTAATGTCTTGGTCGAAATAAAAGTTTTCTATTTCTATAAATATTTCTTCTGTATCTGGGTGTTACTATGTATTCTATGTATTAATGTAATTACAAAAAAAAAAGTATTATATCAGCAGTCTAGTTCATGTAGTACAAGCTTTGCTTAGTTTGGGACTAGAGTGTGATGTGTGAAATGTCCGTAAATATGTATTTATTTATTATTTTTATAAAACAAAATGCCCTTTCTTTTCATGACGCACTGATGTTTCAAATGATCATTATTTATTATATTGATCTCTTTCAAGACTTGAAACAATAAGCTTGTGCATAAATGACGGTTTGAAAGTTAAGCTTAAGAGTTTTCCGAGATCTTAACGTAAAGATTTGTTGAATTAATTAATTAATTGAGGAATAGCGCATACCTTAATAAGACAAAACATGTAAGTATGTAAACTGTTTTTTTTTTTTAATTCCTTTTATTTTATGACATCTGATAGTTATTATAAAATATCTAACAAAAAATGATTTTCCATTAATAATCTCAATATTTGTAACATAGGCAAAGTCACAGGCTAAAATCTACTTCTAAATTCAATGAATGTGATGGATTAATCCATTTGCCTCGATCTTCGGTACCTTGTCCTTTGTCGGCATAGTATTAGTATAACCTACTTTCAATTCACTGATTGATGAAGATTTTAGTAATAGTTAGTATGACATACGTTAAATGTAATTTTGGAACTCTTTAATATATGTATTTTTAAGCTATTGCATAGCTTCTATCGCGGGCCTTGAGAGTGGAGACCGATTGAGCGTGGAAACAGATTCCAGAAATTCCGTAACGAAATGACCTAACACTGCGCATGCGTAATTCAGCAAAAAATGCTATGCAACAGCTTTACCGCGGCATTTTCTAGATTTTATAACATATGCGACAGACAGAAGACAATATATAAAAAAAAATAAGCAAATATCTATACTTATAATAAAACTGTAGAGAGGTCAATTCTGTACATGAAATATATAAAAAAAAAAACTATCAGGGGGTGATTAGTGATCGATACTGATGCCAAAAATGCAATCAGTAAAATTTTTGTCTGTCTGTCTGTCTGTCTGTCTGTATGTATGTTCCTTATAGAAACAAAAACTACTGGACGGATTTTAACGAAACTTGGTACAATTGTTCTTCATACTCCTGAGCAACATATAGGATACTTTTCATCACGCTACAATCAATAGGAGCAGAGTAGTGAAGGGAAATGTTGGGAAAACGGGAGAAATTACTGTTAGGAAAAGATACTCCTTTAATATCTATCACCAACCTTAGATGTTACCATAGCAACCAAACGTTGTTGATTGTCATCAATGTCACTATCTTCACTCTTGACTAAATATATTCTTTACAGTATACGTTAATAATATTCGTTTATTTATTGTAACCGGTTTTATTCGATCCTACAGTACTTATATCTACTTTAACATGGTAGCAGAGCGTGGTTAAGGTACCCTGATGGTTCTATTTTACTGCATCAGAAATCGTACATCGCTCGCATATTGCAAAGGTTTGGCATGGAGAAATGTAAGCCAGTGCCAACACCAATTTTAAAAGCAAATAATGCTCAAGATGTTAATGAAGTTTCAATGAACTTCCCGTACCGTGAAGCTGTTGGATCACTAGCTTATTTGATGACAAGCACGAGGCCTGACATAGCCTTTGCTGTCAGTGTTGTATCTCGAAATTTAGATAAACCTACAAGGGAGAACATCATCAATATCAAGAGGATAATGCGTTACTTGAAAGGGACTATAGAAGAAGGCATCGTTTACAAGCCAGGAAATAGTCATAATTTAGAATGTTACAGTGACGCTGACCACGGAGGTGATCATGAAACTGGAAGGTCTACCTCAGGCATTCTTTGCATGTATGCTGGAGGTCTAATGTCCTGGAAAAGTAAACGCCAGAGCACAGTAGCGATTTCATCCACCGAGGCAGAAATAGTGGCAAAAGTGAAACTGCTAGAGAAATTATTTGGCTTCGAAAGATCATGAAAGATATCATTGGTCCAAGCAGAATGTCCAGCATCCCTATGTGTTGATAACGAATCAGCAATTAAGATGACTAAGAATCCGCCAGAATTCCACCAAAAGACCAAACACATAAGGATACGATCATTACGTTATTGGGTTTTTAGGGTTCGGAAACCAAAGGGTAAAACTAGACCTTTTTACTGAGTCTTTGATTTTTGTCTATTTTCAATTCTATAACTATCACGAATAATTAATATTAAAGGGGGCTTATACATAAAAACGTGATTTTTATTTATTCGATATTGATAAGGGCAACGGGAGATAGATACGGTACGGAACTCTTCGTGCGCACTTGCCCGGTTTTATTAATAAGTAGGTATAGATACTAAGTTTTCCGTCATAGACTGCTCTTTACCATCAATTTCCCTCATAAGAAGATAGTAATGGGTTATCGCAAAATCTCTTAAAACGGCACGCGGACGAAGTCGCGGCGGGCACAGCTAGTATCAAATAAAATCCCAACGCTTTAAAAATGAAGAAATGTGTGGTGTACTCCAGAATGTGACTGGATTCAGTAAACTACAGAGAATAGAATCGTGTTTATGTTTGAACAACTGGGAGTTGAACTGACCAATCAGAAGGCACTCGGTCGAAACTTTAGTTTAGAGATCGTTGTAGGAAAGTTTGCGATGCATTCCACTGACTTACACTTTACGTGTAAGTTTAGAACGAGAAAGTTTATTACAAAAAATACGTGGGTTTGTTAGCCGAGAAACGAAAACTAAAACAGAATTGCACTTTATACTACAATGTATATAATATGATTACATAAACTAAGCTAAGTTATACTCTTCTTAGAACTTAGATCGTCTTCTATTTATTGTCATATTATTATATAATATTATTTTTTCATTTATTTTTGAATAATGCTCGTCTTAAGTTGTGTCTTATATTTAAATTGAAAGCACCAAAATTCGGAAATCCGTCAAATAACGCACGTTCCTCCTGAACCAAAGTCCATAGGTTACTGATAGACAATCTGTGCCTCTGCGGTGTTAGTTCGGTTCAAACTAAACAGAACTGCATTGAGGAACGCTGATTAAGCGGTTTAAGGGGCGTATCCAACAAAACCGGCAACATTAATTATAACCATGCTGTGGATCGTGGGTTCGATTCCCACCCAGAGCATATGTTTGTGTGATGAACATTTTTGTACTGATTTTAGAATAAAAACACAAGATAGTTCCATACTGTGGATTACCATTTGACAGGCGTCACAGCTCAGTTGGTAGCTCTGCCTTCCATGCTGTGGGTCGTGGGTTCGATTCCGACCCAGAGCAAATGTTTGTGTGATGAACATTTTTGTACCTACTGATTTTTGGATAAAAACACAAGATTGTAATTTTAATTAGGTAAGTATTTAATTTTAAGACTAAGCAATAAATATTTTTTATCACTTTTTATGTTTTAAAAACATGCGAACGAATTTTATTAGGTTTAAAATTTAATAATATTTATCAATAATACCTACATATTGTCTGAGTAAGGTTTTTTCAAAAGAGATTTTAGTTTACTTTGGTATTATACAAGGTATAACTGAAGGTGGACTTAAACTGGTATTGTAGTACGAAAGGTCTGCTAGTAAGCTACAAGGGAAAAAAAATAACTATTGTAGCCCCAATAGTTTGGGTATACTTGGGATATCTACTTAAATATAAATAACCTAAATACGTGCAAAGTTTCACATTTTGAATACGGTGGTCGTAGCACAACAAAAAAAGGCATGCCTTTTGAACTTTATTCTAACTACATCAAGACTGTAATTGAATTAACGCGTCGTAGTATTATTTGGTAGCGCCAAGCACATATGCAAATTAGATTTGATGCTGCACTTTCTATTATACGCTACGAATATCGCTACGAACATCGCTACGCCGTAGCGGATGCTACGGCAACCACAAACAAACCGCATAGCATTAATTTTACTAGCGGCCGGTTTCTCGAACGATGATCAACGAAAAAATCAAATAACAATGTGTCAAAACTTGATTTGGGTTGTTCATTGCTTGTCATCTAAACTGTTGATAAATAGGTATTTCGCAGATGACAAGCAATGAACAACACAAATCAAGTTTTGACACATTGTTATTTGATTTTTTCGTTGATCATCGTACGAGAAACCGGCCCTAGGTTTTGTAAATGATTTAGTATTTTACATGACAGTTATAAATATATTATTAAGTTATGAATAAAATATAACCCATTTACGGATGCTGACACTTAGATTTAAATATGTAAGTACAAACATATTCGGTTAAGATTATCAACTTCAGATTTAATGAACAGAAATTCGTATAGAATCGTTTTCTAAAAACCACCTTTAGTGCCATAGGAATAAGGCTCAATAAACTTAATATATTTACGAATTTAGCGTAGTGTAGGACGCCCTCCGGCGAGATGGAGCGACGATCTGCGGAGTGTAGCTGGCAAACACAACATGAGAAGAGCCGAAGACCGGGCTCAGTGGCGCGTCTTGGGAGAGACCTACGTCCAGCAGTGGACTGATATAGGTTGATGATGATGATGATTTACGAATAGATAAATTGTTTAGTTAATGACTTAAAAAGTACTAACTTTTTCCCGTCTTCGCAAAGCTTGTGCATTTGCCATAATCTATTCTTTGTCTATCAATATTACTTTTTTTTCTTATCTATAGACAAAGCTTACCTTTGTACATATCCTTTTTTAGGATTCCGTGAGTAAAAATAATGAATAAAAACAATAAAGTCAGCAAAACTACAGCATACGAGTATTTCTACTATAAATTTAAGGGAAGGATACGCTATCATTTTCATGAACATATGAACAGCGGGGACCGTGTTAGCTAATTAGCAACATGACGCCGCCTTAATTAAACTATTCCTGTTTGGATTAGGAGGCTGGCTAGCGGAAACCACAAGGGAATACTTGACACAAATACTCACAAAACTCTGGTAAGACCACTACGGGTTATTAAAAAGGGTATCTGGTAAATAAAAAGATATATTTATATAAAGTTTTTTTTTTGACAAAAAAATACAAATAATGGTTGAGGATAATTTATTTCTCAGAAGAAAATTAAATTTTACACATAAGTAGATATGGGTATGGACCCTAAGAAAAGGGTCTTCCACGCCGAGCGACCTTTGGCTCGGGGTCGCTCGGACCGTTGGATAGTCATCGTTTCTATTACTTATGTTCAAACTCCGTGACAACTTCGTTTGCGCGATCTAGGATTTATTTCTGCCATCTGTTGGTCTGTTGCGTAGACTACGCCGTAGTTCATCATGTAGCGATATAGATGGCGCTACACACTTATTGAGAAATATTTTAACTTATTACAAAATAGTTCCTACCAGTCAAACAATTTGTAATACACGTACGTTAGTATAAAAAAAGCTACCCGCTAAACCCTACAGGCTATTGACAATATTACAAAAATAAAAAAAAACAAAATGGCCTTGACTGTTTGAGTAAGTATAGTTTTTATTTTAAACAAACAATAAAAAAGAATAAGGCTTTCAGTTTGCACAATACTGATTAAAATCATAAATATTCATAAACGTTTCATAGACCGCCATCTAGTTTCAAAGTAAACAAATGTTATTGCTCGTAGAATATTTATATACCTTTTTAAGGATATATCAATAGTAACATAATATTTACTTTCAAAGAAATATATTGTTGAAGATCAAACAAACAGCGTAGAAAACAATCATACACCAGATTAAAAAAAAATTACACCATAGCACGATACAATTATTTTTTCTCAAGCCTAATTCGTCCCACTGCTGGGCAAAGGCCTCTCCCAAACAACATTAAAACATAAAAAGAATTGTAAAAAGACCACGATTCAGTTGTTCAGTTCACCAATAAAAAAAAAAAGCTAGCACTCCGGGAGTGCCGGCAGAAGTGAAAACTTCAATATTAACGTTGTGTTTTCACTTTTAAGTTTTCACTTCAAAAATATAACCACAGTCGTGATTGTGTCATGTCATTGTGTCACATTCGCGCAAGCGCGAATGTGACACAACGACGAAGACAACGAAGACACACTGAAGACACACACGAAGACACACAGACACATTCGCGCAAGCGCGAATGTGTCTGTGTCATTGTGATTGTGTCATGTCGTTGTGTCACATTCGCGCAAGCGCGAATGTGTCTGTGTCTTCGTTGGCTTCGTCGTCATCGTCACGTCACGTCATGTCGCCACGTCATCGTCACGTCATGTCGCCACAACACTATTTAATTGTTTGAGTCATACGTCGCGTGACCGCAAGTGTGTTCTTTTGTCGTCTCTTGTTTTACGAGCAATGTATAAAAATTAAATAAGATCTTACGCTTTTTCGACGTCACGTGACCCTGACGCGAGTTTGAAAGTTTTTACCCACCCAGCGCCGCTAAAGAAGTTTTCACTTCAAAAATAATTTCATTTCACGAGTATCATACTATATGGAATGAATACTTTTTTAAATCAGGGGCTCTACCATGAGTTTTTACTATACCATGTTTACTATACTCGCTAGCGTCTGTAGTTAAAAAAATGTATGAAGATTTGTACAGCGCCTCTAGCGGATAATTGGGTACTAAAATTCGTAATACTAATATTGACGTAACTACTGTAGTAAAGTCAGGCAATTTTACTGTGACAACTCATGGTAGAGGTACAGCATAAGCCTATAGCGCTGGTTTTCAGTATGTCTACCATGAGCTGTCACAGTAAAATCGCCTGACTTTACTACAGTAGTTACGTCAATATTAGTATGAAGAATTTATCCCAACTATCCGCTAGAGGCGCTGTACAAATCTTCATACATTTTTTTAACTACAGACGCTAGCGAGTATAGTAAATATAGTATAGTAAAACTTATGGTAGACCTACAGTATATGTCTGAAAAAAAACTATACAGATAAGAAAATGAAGTAATTTCCTACTAAAATATTCTTAATGAAGAAAGCTCTAAGGACTTGACATCGACTAGTTCCGAACAGGTCAATAAACTGTGGTCTCTAGCCGTAGTTACGGAAGTTTGTGTTATTTGTTTTGAGATATTGATTAAATAATGTATAACAAGTTTACCTGGTAGAAAAATAAACTCATTACTTTGACATATTTATATATAACTTCACAAATGAAACATTACACTATAAAATCCAGATCTACCTAATATTAATCTGTCATTTACATTGTGTAATAGTGAAAAACTGCGCAAACTTTTTCATAAGATTTGTTTAAAAAAACAAACAAAAATGCGGAGTTATATGACGACCGACGTGGCGCGGCGGGCGAAGGTCTGCCTGCGACGCGGAGGTTGTGGGTTCGATTCCCGCCTTTGGATAAATGTTTGTACGATTTGCAAATAGTTATTTCCGGGTGTTGGGTATTTTATTTGTATAATAAAAAATAATCTATGTAATGTATTGTATTAAGTATGTCAGTATTCTAGTACCCATAACACAAGCTCTGCTTAGCTTGGGGCTAGATGATGTTGTGTGGGTTGTCCAGCATTCTTTATTCTATTTATTTATTCAAAATGCTTAAATTATATTTTTGTTATGACGTATAAGTAAATCAGAATGGCAGGTCGAGTATGACCTACATAATATGCGACATACCATTATTCCGCAATACGCTACGTGGCCGGAATTCTTGACGTAATTAGAAATTCACTCTCCCTGCAATAAGCTTAATGGAGAGACCGTGTTGAAGCTTATGTCAAAACAGCTTCCTCACTACCACGCAAGAGTTATAAATAAATAAATATACCACGGGACGTTTACGTTAACGAGAGTAATAAATATATAATGCTGGACAATCCACACAACGTCATCTAGCCCAAAGCTAAGCAGAGCTTGTTATGGGTACTAGAAGACTGACATACTGAATACAACACATTACATAGATAGATATTTTTTATTATACATATAAAATACCCAGAACACGCGGAATAAATATTTGAAGATCGTACAAACATTTTACACCTTATATCTTTCGGTAATTGGCCTCTTGATCGCACTTAAGAAGGGTCTGAGATATTTTAGTATCAACTATTATTCTGGATAGAACTTCGTTATTTTTACAGGATAGAAATACATTACACATACTTTTAATAAGTCCCTATGGAATGTTAATAAAATGTAATGTCCAAGTCTGATCTCTTTCTGTTCTCCATTTTTTTTACTTTCTTGATGTCGAAAGTTACTACTAAACCTAACACTGCGCATGCGTAATCCAGCAAAAAATGCTATGCAATAGCTTTACCGCGGCAGTCCCTGAGTGCCACACGTCTTTTTTTTAAATACATACATAGAATACATTGTGACACAGAACAAATATTAATGTTCATTACATAATCATTGGCTCTGGGTAGAAATCAAACTCACGACTTACAAACTCAGCCATTACTGAGCTGTGACGCCTTATTTTATTTCTTGCAGTAAAATAAAACACGTTAAAATCATGAAAATTGTAAAGAGTGAAGTAGTGATTGTATTTAAACTAGGCCACTTTGTTCCGGTCTTCCCCACGTGTGTAAATTGTGAAGTGCACGCGACTTGCATTGAGAGAATAAAGTTGGGAATATATGATTCAGCTTTCTCGCTCTTATCAAGATTGCAAAACCTCTTTGGCTTGATGAAGGCAAATAAAAACTATATTTTTGTATACAAGGTTTTGTTGAGCAATTGCACTAGACAGTTATAATGCAACAAATAAATAATGCTGGACAATCCACACAACATCATCTAGCCCCAAGCTAAGCAGCTTGTGTTATGGGTACTAGAAGACTGACATACTTAATACAATACATTACACAGATATATATATATATATATTATTATACATATAAAATATCCAGAACGCCCGGAATAAATATTTGCAGATCGTACAAACATTTATCCCAAGGCGGGAATCGAAACCGTAACCTCCGTGTCGCGGGCGGACCTTCACCCGCCGCGCCACATCGGTCGTCGATATAATAACTGTTACATGAAACATAAGTTTCTAACGTTCTCAGTGGACGTGCTTGACGAGACAATGCATGCTATACGCAGAAACGATCTAAATTATAAAATGTAAAAGTTGCATCACACACAATTTACATCATAATTACATTCATATTAAAGACCCCAATAAAGATTTCCGGCTCTTAAAACCTTTTAAACATATTTAACAAAAGTAAACAAAAGAAGAGCGGGATGAGAGGAAAACATGGTTTTCAAAACAAAAAGTTATCATGTTTGTGTGTGAGTTGTTCTTGTTCATAAACATTTTGGTGAAAAACAACTCCATATATGGGCCTTACTCATAACGTATAATAAAAGTTTATCGCTAAAAGTAGTCTGCTCTCAACATAATCGTTTCTAAATACTCTTTACAACAAATTATATTATAACACTGTAGGTACATATATAAACTCTAAATTAAATATTACATTGGTCAACTCTGAGTCTTGATATCACTCTAATCTGTTGGAAAGCCAAGCTCTACATCCGTTTATCACGTTTCCTTTGACACAATAGTTGTTATCAGTAATACCTACCTACCCACCCGCTTTTGTTATTTACAATGCTTATTCTATTGTACCAATTTGTAACAACATCGATCCGATCCAGTATCCCAGTAAGAACGAATAAAACGTAGCAGCATACACTGCCCAGTGTGGTTGAAAAGTTCGATGGTTAAACTATTGCTGACGCGTAATGTAAATGACGTTAGGTTTACTTAACGAGGCGGTTTGCTAACCGTTCAGTATTCAGACTGATTGTGGGTTGAAAGTTGAACCTCAGAGTTGGGATAACAACTATTGATTAGTCATAATGTACACACTATAATACTTTTAATTACCGACTATGATATATACTCCGAACGCTGTATTAATCATTGGTATTCGTTTTTTTTTACGACTGTTGTGGCGCGACGGGCAATGGTCCGCCTGCGACGAGAAGGTTACGGGTTCGATTCCCGCCTTGGAATAAATGTTTGTACGATTTGCAAATATTTATTCTGGGCGTTCTTGCGTTTAGCGGTATTTTACATGTATAGTAAATATCTATCTATGTATTAAGTATGTCAATATTCTAGTAACCATAACACAAGCCCTGCTTAGCTTGGGCCTAGATGATGTTGTGTGGAAATAATGATTATATATGATTATGATGCTGAATCATCTCAATTTACGGATGAAATTGTTAAAGAAAAACCAGAATTATGAACATACAACTTTTATTTACAACTAACTATATGCATATAATAATGTAAAAATTCTATTAACGTACAACAATAATTGAAAATTACTTACCTAAATTTAAAGCTTTTTATTATCGTTTGCAGCAGTTTACAGATAGCTCAACTGTTTCTTATGTATTTCATAAATACCTATGGGCATTTTGTAAATTCTGTTAATGATCGTAAATTTGTTTGTGAATATATATTTACTTTTTCATTTAACTAACAATAAAACAAAAAAAAAATTATAAATTTATTTATAAAAATATTTAATTATTTATAGATTTTTTACAAACATCTTATAACTAACTATAACTTATAACGTATTCTTAACAAAAATAAATTAAACAAATGCTTTACGGTCTGTAGATAGCTCAACTGTTTATTATGTATTTTATATGACAATGTACATTTTGTAAATACTGTATAGTCTTAATGCTTTAAAAAACTTATTACGTACTCCTATTGATGAAAAAACTCAAAAATAATAAATAACTATATTTTATTTATAATAATTAGGTCACATAGCATCTAAAAACCTTTAAGGTTTGTGATTATGATTTTCAAAAAATGAATTAATATCTACATTAATTAAGTTACATACAATAATAGCGAGATAAGGATATTTAAAACGGCGACAAATGAGTTCAGATAATGAACTGATATTTTCATTTCACACTAAACACACCCTTCCATAAGGCCTGTAGGGGTTAACAACTAGTTGCTCATTAAATATTAAAGTATTTTGAAAACTGTCTACCAGTTGCGCGGCCAAACAGTGTATCGTCTCTCGTCTTCTTGTCAATATTATCCATGTAAGACATTTTCTTAGGATCAGATACTTTTCCTTGTTTACCAAACGTCCAGCTACAGAATTTATTAATCTCTTGATTGTTGGTAGTGCAGGCAACCCTTCTGGTTCTGGTTAGATGATGATGGGCATCAGCCAACAATAAGCTTGCATGCCTGAAGTATAGCAACGCGTGTTTTACATCACCTTCTTGCATGATTGCGGTCAGTCCTTTGCCCATGGCCGTCAATGAAATCCCTAATTGATCTTGGTACATTTGTGACTCTTCATCGCACGCATTCAATAGCAGCTGATACTTCTGCATTCAAGACAGGCGCTTTCAAAAGTTTGCAGTTATCCGGAGTGATGTATATCTTTAGAATAATTACTTTGGCATCATTATTTAATCCTTTACTGAGTATTACATTCCAGTCTTCGGCCAGTTTGGGATGGATAACATATTTGGACAATGTGATGTCGCTCGAAAAAACATCCGCTGACATTTTAGGCGGTCGTACTGGAACCGCCCGACTTCGAGTTGAGTTGTCTGCTTCTCGTGCTTGAGAGTTGTTTCTCGTTGTTGCCGATTCGTTTGTATTGTTTAGTCCGTTTTGATTCTGTGTTCGGTGATCTTTCCTTGAACGTCTATGTACAGTGTTTCTGTTATTTTGCGTTGTGTTCGTAGAGTTCTGAAGCGCATTATTTCCTTCCACTGCACGATTTCTCGCGTTTAACCCTTGATTCCACGGTTGGTTGATCGTCATTAAGGGATTTATGTCTCGAGCCATTGAGCTTGTCTGAGGCTCTATATTTTGCTCTGATCTTTGTTCACTCTTGATTTGTACAGAACTATTTGCATCTGCCAAAGGAGGGTTTCTATAAGAAGTCGTAGTCGATCGACTGCTGTGATCTGGAATAGAAAAAAAAACATGAAACGCTGCGACTGCCTGTAGAGTTGTTTATTGTCAAAGAATAAAAACTAAAAGTTCAAAGATAACAAAAAATAAAATATATTCATTGTTTTATCAAAATAATTTAAGTTAGAAGTAACTTATTTTATTTTAAGAAAAAAATCCAAAAAAAACGCATCTGTCGGCATCAGATCGTCATAAAAAAACAACTTTTAAAAACTGTAATATATGTTTTCTATATAATATTCTTATGAAAACTTGTCTATCAGAAAAACAAAAATATTTATTCACTAAAAGTAAAAAAAAAACAAGTAAAAAACTATTTATTCAATAAAATCGCAAGGATCATTTAAAATCGTCTTACATACTAGATGATTCTAGGTGCCAGTTCCACGCGATCAGAGCCTAATGGGCAAGAAACTTACGGCCTGGTTCCTACCGTTTTTTATATGATCCTTCTTACAAAAAATTACAATTAAACTAAGTTAAGTACTCAAGTTCCAGTGCGGTGTCAATTTAACTTAGTAATAATACACAAACCCCTTATCTTATAAAAAGTTAGCGTTGACGTTATGTCATCATTATGTATGGTAATCAATACTTCAAGTCTGCGCTAACTTTTTACAAGATAGGCCGATAATATACAGTCATGTCAGGGACATACTAATGAGTTAAAAAAATAAAATAAAAAAGCTATATGTAAATCAAAACTCACCCTGTATACTGCGGTTATTGATAGATCCAGATTGTCGAGCCCTTTTATTATCGTATGTACGGTTTGCGTCGAAACCACTGACTTCCACACTGCGTTTGTATGGTCGCGGAGGAAACATTATTAGGGCGAAAAAGTTTAAGCTTTAGTCAAGTGTTCCGCGAGAGTGCCACTGATGAACTAATATTAAAATATCTCATCTCGCTTTTTATATCGCCTCAATGAAAAAAACTAACGTGTACGTAGCGAATGTTTCCGTAACCTCTTGACCCAATCATTTGGGATTTACCTACATTCTTATCTCTATTCCTTCCTAGACCTTATGTGACCTCTCTTCTTTGAGTTTTTGTTATCTAAAATGTTTTGCGGTAAACAGTTTAAATGTCAACTAAGTACTTCCGAATGGCGATGTTTTGCCCATATATGGTAAATAAGTCGTTATCGAAAAAAATACCTAGTTTATGCTACTAAGAAGAAAATACACTAAGAAAATCATCATAAATCTTGTTCTTTACTTTGTTTAGAAATTAAAATTTACAATATGAATTAGCACCAAAATACGACACAAACTTATATTTTATAAAGTATCTCTACTCAGGATAAGCCATGGGATATATAAGCCCCAGGATAAGCGATAGCCAAGAATTTCCATAGCATTAGTTTTCAGTGGCACCGTGAGTGGAATTTCGCAAATTCAAGAACAATATTAAACTATTTCTCACATAACCGAATCATCCCATGCACATTTCCATAGAGATTAGATAAAAAAATGTATTTTTGCACTTTTAAGTTTATGCTGTTTTATGTGCTTATTAAATAAATAAATAAATAATGCTGGACAATCCACACAACATAATATTTGAAACTATCACGGTTTTGAACATAGTTTTCATTGTAAACGGGATATTTACCATGATTTGTGAGTTTGATTATTTCCCGATATTTCGGCACAGTTGCATGCGCCATGATCACGGGTCGAACTGAAGTCTTTGCAAGTAGATATAAAAGTCATTGGCAGACATACCGGTCTACCCTCTTTCGCACTCTTTTATTACGAACGATACTACCATCGGTTTCACTCTCACTTTCTATGGTTAATATATTGTTTAATGTATCAATTTATCTTTTTACCTATTTGATTATCTCATAGGTAATTTTTAATGTACTCATTCTATATTAATATTTAGGCCAGATTTGGAACATTTAGATACGCATAAGCCGAGCGCAAAAACTACCACGGTTGTGGATAGACTTGAACTCGCAAGCGCCCGCGTCATGGACGGCCATTCAACCAACTTAGCCAAGTAGTTATTATCAACAGTAGTTAAATTATCGGACAGTTAATGATGACGTTTACTTGTTTACTGAAATGACGAAATTTCAACCGCTTTATAATAAGAACTAGCTGCAAAATTCCATACATAAAAAATACCGTTACCTTTCAAGGTGAATTTATGATTTTTTGAACTTGATTGCAATTTGCACGGTAATAAAATAAATACAATACGGAAGTCTCAAGTAAATTAAAGAAATAAATGAAAATTGATTAAAATTTTTATATGTAAGAAAGTATCTTAGTCACTTGCACAACAAACTATCAACAATTCGGGACATAATCTTCAGCAGGAATGTTATATTAATAAAACTTGAATAAAACGAAAAAACACAAAATAATTTTAATTCTTGGAATTAATTCTACGTGAGTTTTCCAAGTCGTAAAAGTAATTCAAATTTATGTTATCAGCAGATTTTAAAGTTTCATTTTATAATAACACGGCTATTGTTTTTTTACGAAGATAAAGTAATTGGAGTGATAGCAAATTATAGAATAGAATACACATTTAATCAGCAACAACAAGACACACGTAATGAAGTAAACAATAAAAACATACAGCTAAATAATGATATTAAAATATATAAATAGTAACATTAATACACGTGACAGTTTATTTAGCTACGGCGTAGCAATTACTACGCCGTAGCAAGATGAAGACAACGCGAACTCGTAGCAACAGCTCTACGCGCTATTATTGTTTATAACAGGGGTCATCAATTAGTTCCGCTCGCGGTTCAATTTAAGAAATGAAATGACCACCGCGGTCCGCACATTTCATAAAAAAAATATTATTGAACAAAGGTAATTACGGAAATTACAAAGGTATTATTATTTACATATCAATGAGAAAAGTGTCATTTTTTATTGTTGACTGTCTGAAGTTTGGAGTGGAATTGGTTTAAACTATTGACATTACTCGTTACTTCGCCCGGAATTTTTCGTCAATAAAAATTCTGCGGGGTATATATTTTTCGGTCCGCATACAATGGGTCGGCGGTCCGCTATTTGGTGACCCCTGGTTTATAATATAAACAATATATCATTAACGCAAATGGCCTACTCTTCGAGAGAGTCGTTTGGGCGCCTACTCATTTATGCAGAGCAACAGCAAGTACACCTATTGCGTGTCGAAATCTTTAAGATAATATTAAATTACCTTCATTTATCATTAGTGTGCACACCCAAATTGTCTTTTTATCGAAATATTTACTAAAATATACCAGTATAGCCTTTCATGCTGTTGGTCATGGGTACAATTCCAAGAGCAAATGTTTGTGAGATGAAAATAAATATTTGTTCTGTGTATATTATTATATATTCTATGTATGATTAAAAAAAACGTAAATTAGTATTCTATCAGCAATCAAGTTCCCATAGTACAAGCTGTGCTGAGTTTGGGACTAGAGTGTGATGTGTGAAATGTTATGACTATTTATTTATTATATTTATTACTTTATCTTCGTCAGAAAAAAACAAACAATAACCATGAACAGCTATCGTTTGTGATTATTGTTTTTTTGTGTTGTGTAATTATAAAACGAAACTTTTAAATCCGCTAAAAACATACATTTGAATTACTTTTACGGCTAGAGAGAAACTCACGTAGAATTAATTCCAAGGAATCAAAATGCTTTCGTGTCTTCTCGCTGTGAACTGTTTTATTCAAGTTTTATTAATGTAACGTTCTTGCTGAAGATAGTGTACTGAATTGTTGATAGTTTTTTATGGCGCCTAACAACGCAAGTGCGACTTAAATACTTTCTCACAGATAAAAATTTCAATCAATGATCATTTATTTCTTTAATTTAACTTAAAAGTTCAGAATATTGTATTTACTAAGCGCGAAAGTTGCTAACAAATCCTAATAAAAATTAAATTTTCCTTGAAAGGTTAATGTAAGGTTTTTTTTTATGTATAAAATTACATTCAGTAAACAAGTAAACGTCATCATTAACTGACCGATAATTTGACGGCTATCAAAAATGACATCTTGGCTAAGTCGGTTGAGTACACAACCGCGACGCGAGCGCTTGCGAGTTCAAGTCTCTGCATATACATGCTAGTTTTTGCGCTCGATCTGAGCGTATCTAAATGTTCCAATCAGGCCTAAATTAAATATATAGAAAATATATAAATATATAAAAAATATATATATAAAGTTTAAAATAAACTATCCTAACCTATGAGATAAACCAAATAGGTAAAACAATAAATTGATAAATTAAACAATATAACCATAGAATATTATATAATATAGACAGATGGAGCAAATCGCTGACAGAGTGGTGGCCGAGGACTGGCAAGAGAAACGTAGGGCGCCCAGCGGCACGGTGGACTGACGATATCGTCAATACCGTGGGCCGCAGATGGTTGAGAACAGCTCAGAACCGTGCGGAATGGAAAGAGCAAAGAGAGGCCTATACCCAGCAGTGGGTCAAGTCAGGCTGCGGATGATGATGATGATGAATCTAATACAAATCTGAATATAAATGCATAAAAAGGCATAAATATAAAAGTGCAAAAATACATTTTTTTTTTCTTATCTGAAATGTGTACGGAACTGTGCATGTGATGATCCGGTTGTGTGAGAAACAGTTTACTATTGTTATTGAATGTGCAAAACGCACCATCCACTCACGGTGCCACTCAAATCGAATGCTATAGAAACTCATGGCTACCGCTTATCCTGAGGCTTATATATCCCATGGCTTATCCTGAGTAGAGAGATACTTTGTAAAATCTAGTGTTAAACTAGGTAAATTTCGATAATGTACAAATTAAGTATCAACAACATACTTGCAAAACATCCTCATAAAAGTATCGGAAGTACATCTTGACATTTAAACTGTTTACAATATTTTAGATAACATTTCGAAAGATAGGTAAAATGACGTATTTGTGGCAAATAACCAATCAACAACCAAATGGTTGGTTCCAGTAGGTATTAACGATATACATTCTTATATCGTAAATACCTACTGGAACCAACCATTTGGTTGTTGACTTATATCGTATGTACCTACTGGAACCAACCATTTGGTTGTTGATTGGTTATTTGCCACAACTACGTCATTTTCATTCATTTAAAAAGCGTGTCGAATGACTTAATATTAGTTCATCAGTGGCACTGTCGCGGAACACTTGACTAAAGCTTAAACTTTTTCGTCATAATAAATGTTTCCTCCGCGACCATACAAACGCAGTTTGGAAGTCAGTGGTTTCGACGCAAACCGTACAAATAATAATAAAAGGGCTCGACAATCTGGTTATATCAATGATAATCGCAGCATACAGGGTGAGTGATTTTTTTTATTGACAAGTTTTCCTTATAATAGTAAATAAAAATAATTTTAAAACCGGCACGTTCAAAAATTTACTGAGGTTTTTTGACGTGACAACGTCTTATAATTCGATAGCGCCGGCTGCACGCACGAAAAAACATGACTCATGAGGCGTTCTGAGGCGTTCCATGAAGTGACGTTGTCACGTTCAACTATCGTCAGTAAACCGACTTTACAGACAACCATATTTTTTTTTATAAAACTTTCGGATGCTGACTGATAAGTAACTTAATATAACAAATAAAATGAAAATATTTGTTTTCTGTTATCTTTGAATTTTTAGATGTTTTACTTGACAATAAACAACTCTACCTACCTGTGCTAGCCGGCAGTCGCAGCATTTCATGTTTTTTTTACTATTCCAGGTCACAGCAGTCGATCGACTACGACTTCTTATAGAAACCCTCCTCTGGCAAATGCAAATAGTTCTGTACAAATCAAGAGTGAACAAAGATCAGAGCAAAATACAAATCCTCAGACAAGCTCAATGGCTCGAGAAATAAACCCCTATATAACGATCAACCAATCGTGGAATCAAGGGTTAAACGCGAGAAATCGTGCAGTGGAAGGAAATAATGCGCTTCAGAACTCTACGAACACAACGCAAAATAACAGAAACACAGGACATATACGTTCAAGGGAAGATCACCGAACACAGAATCAAAACAGATTGAACAATAGAAACGAATCGGCAACAACGAGAAACAACTCTCAAGCACCAGAAGCAGACAACTCAACTCGAAGTCGGGCGGTTCCAGTGCGACCGCCTAAGATGTCAGCGGATGTTTTTTCGAGCGACATCACATTGTCCAAATATGTTATCCATCCCAAACTGGCCGAAGATTGGAATCTAATACTCAGTAAAGGATTAAATAATGATGCCAAAGTAATTATTCTAAAGATATACACCACTCCGGATAACTGCAAACTTTTGAAAGCGCCTGTCTTGAATGCAGAAGTATCAGCTGCTATAGATAAGAAAGGTAATGCGTGCGATGAAGAGTCACAAATGTACCAAGATCAATTAGGGATTTCATTGACGGCCATGGGCAAAGGACTGACCGCAATCATGCAAGAAGGTGATGTAAAACACGCATTGCTATACTTCAGGCATGCAAGCTTATTGTTGGCTGATGCCCATCATCATCTAACCAGAACCAGAAGGGTTGCCTGCACTACCAACAATCAAGAGATTCATAAATTCTGTAGCTGGACGTTTGGTAAACAAGGAAAAGTATCTGATCCTAACAAAATCTCTTACATGGATAATATTGACAAGAAGACGAGAGACGATACACTGTTTGGCCGCGCAACTGGTAGACAGTTTTCAAAATACTTTAATATTTAATGAGCAACTAGTTGTTAACCCCTACAGGCCTTATGGAAGGGTGTGTTTAGTGTGAAATGAAAATATTAGTTCATTATCTGAACTCACTTGTCGCCGTTTTAAATATCCTTATCTAGCTATTATTTTATGTATTTTAATTAATGTAAATATTAGTTCATTTGCTGAATTTAAGATCATAATTACAAACCTAAGTGGTTTTTAGATGCTATGTAACCTTTTTATGTACTGTATATTGTATATTAACTGTAATTATTATAAATAAAATATAGTTATTTATTATTTTTGAGATTTTCATTAGTAGGAGTACGTAATAAGTTTTTTAAAGCACTTGTTTAATTACTTTTTGTAAAGTATACGTTATTAAGTATAGTAGGTTATAAGATTTTGTAAAAATCAATGTTTTCTTTGTTTTAATGTTAGTTAAATGTTATAAAAAGTAAACATATAAATTCACAAACAACGATCATTAACAGAATTTACAAAATGCCCATGAAATACATAAGAAACAGTTGAGCTATCTGTAAACTGTTACAAACGATAATAAAAAGCTTTACTTAAAACGTAATTTTCAATTCTTGTTGTACTTTAGTATCAAGTTACATAATTATATGCATACAGTTGTAAATAAAAGTTTTATGTTCATAATTCGGGTTTTTATTTAACAATTTTATCCGTTGTAAATTAAGTGATTCAGCTTCATATAATCATTATTTCTTTATTTGCCATTTAAACTCAAATGTGTTTTTACTATGACGTGTCAATAACAATTAAAATCTCTTATTTTCATTTTTGTAAAAGTATAATGAACTACTTGTAACTGATAACAGTGTGTATGAAGCGATAAGAGGTTTTACAACTTGTGCCAAAATCGTAGCAGAGAAAAATTTAGGGAGTTAGGCACCAAAAAATCACAAAATCTCCTGCGAGTTTCCCCTGCAAACATTTTAGAGAGAGTAAGTTCAATTCGTGTTCAAAAATACATGTATAATAGGCTAGCCACTAACCCGCCTTTGCACCTAAATTCAATGATAAATACAGTGTTCGGAGTAAATATCAAAATGTCTAAGTCGGTAATTAAAAGTATTAAATAAAATAAAAAAGAATAAAAAAGACTGTTTATTACATAGCTTAAATTAATTAAATAAAAGTACATAATGTTTCTTTTTTTTTTTTTTTCTCTTCATGCATTGGGTAAAACTTATAAGTACTACAGACGCTTTCGAGTATAGTATATATATAGTATAGTAAAAACTCATGGTAGACCTACAGTATATGTTGACAGGCGTCACTGCTCGGTGGGTAGTAGCTATGCCATCTATTTTTTTATTTTTAACGTTACAAACAATTTTTCAGTGACGCCGTTCTAACGATGAAACGAATAACAGAATGGAGGTGAAGAAGAATGAGAAGTCCGGCAGTCTATCGCCCAAGCCGGTGTTGAAGCGAGACAGCGATGAGGGAAAGAGCTCGCGATCTTCGAGTAAATCGGAAAAAGAGTTCAAACTACCGCCCGATAGATCGCCCAGCGATGACGGGAGGAGGGAAAGAAGGCTGTCGAAGGCTAGTGAAGGCTCCAAAGAGGCTATAGAAAGGTAGGTTTTGTGTAACTTATTTTTAAGCTAGTGTATAGCTTCTTGAGCGTGGAGACCGTCCAGAAATTCCGTAACTAAAAATTCTAACGAAAATAACCTAACACTGCGCATGCGTAATCCAGCAAAAAATGCTATGCAATAGCTTGAGGGATAGAGCTCGCGATCTTCGAGCAAATCGGAAAAAGAGTTCAAACTACCCCCCGAAAGATCGCCCAGCGATGACGGGAGGAGGGAAAAAAGGCTGTCGAAGGCTAGTGAAGGCTCCAAGGAGGCTATAGAAATGTAGGTTTTATGTAATTTTAAGCTATTGCATAGCTTCTATCGCGGGCCTAGAGCATGGAGACCGAATTCAGAATTTCCGTAATGTAAAAACCTAACGAAAATATCCTAACACTGCGCATGCTTAATTACTACTTATAGAGAGACCTTATAATAAATTAGTTACTATTACAATGTAACAGCTCTAAAGTTGACGATTTACATCAGTCTCTTATCAGCGTAGGCGTTCGTTGCAGTTGCTACGAATGCCTACGCCGTAGCAAATAACTTCTATTTTGCTACTTCTTTTTTTTAATAAGTAGGTACCTTTTTGCTACACCTAGTATGTAAGACGATTCTAAATTATCCTTGTGATTTTACTGAATAAAGCAGTTATAACTTTGACTTTGACTTACTTCAGAATATAATTTATGGACATTTCGCTTAACGCTATC
Source organism: Ecliptopera silaceata (assembly GCA_932527185.1). Lineage (NCBI taxonomy): Eukaryota > Metazoa > Arthropoda > Insecta > Lepidoptera > Geometridae > Ecliptopera > Ecliptopera silaceata. Next base: position 4,574,125 of record OW052210.1, read on the forward strand.
TTGTCACAAAACAGTAAGCTTGTATTATGGAAACCAGATAGATATACCTAATACTAATATACCTATACTTTTAATTAGTTGTTACCCGCGACTTCCTACGCTTTGCAATCTTTCGGTCGTCATATATTTTCAAAGTTCAAAAACTGGTTCGAATTGCAGTGCGACCATTGATTCTGTCCACATTCAAAACGAAAGGCTATTGTTCGAGCAACGCGCACGTCATAACGGATTCGCATCGCAGAATATTTGTGTACTGAAATCAAGATTTAGGGTACCATTTAGGTATTAATAGTTGACTATGTAAGCCGAGTAAGAGCCGGTGGTCTATACGTAGCAACCCAGGTTTCAGTTTTTGTAAATACATAGGTACATATATTATTATGTTTATCAATAAATTTCATTTGCTCTGGGTGGGAATCGAACCCACGACCTACAGCATGGAACGCAGAGCTACTACTAAAGGAATTTGCTGCTATATTTTTAGTGATTAACTCTTTTTTCTTTAGACATAACGGCCATGTTTTCGCAGGTAATATCTTCTTATAGGCAGAGATAACTGCTTTTTGCTGTACACGAACTCGTACTTGGGGCACAGCGGGTGATTATCACGTTCACAAATCCCGATTTTAATCCACACCCCTTTCCCCACATCCACACTACCCCCGCGCGAAGCTCATGAATTGTTTAGCAGAGATCCGCTGCGGGCCACGTTGGTTTAGCACATTGTTATATTCTTAGCAGTCTACACTATTCCACTGAAGAAAGGTCCTTTCAAGAGTAAAGTAAATACATTACTATTCTAGAACTGAAACCTTTCATGTGGATTAACTATTCATACAACTTACAAGTTAAATAAAACCATCGTACTTGTAAGTGTTTGTTTTTAAGCTATTATTATATATTATTTTAAGAATGTGTTTCTTTGACAAACGTCAGCTCAGTTGGTAGCTCTGCCTTCCATGCTGTCGGTCGTGGGTTCGATTCCCACCCAGAGCAAATATTTGTGTGATGAACATAAATATTTGTTATGTGTCTGGGTGTTACTATGTATTGTATGTTTTGTATTTACAAAAAAAAAGGCGCAATCTAGTTCCCATAGTACAAGCATTGCTTAGTTTGGGACTAGAGTGTGATGTGTGATTTGTCCGTGTATATTTATTTTATTTAAATATCTGTTATTTTACAGGCAGGACTCAAAAACAGGGTCAATAACGAGTCCAAAAGTCTCTCGCAAGTACTTTACGAACTGGAAGCAGGCATGTGATAAGACGAAGGACAAGACCAAGGAACTGTTGAAGCGATGGCGGACCCTCCCGGAGTCTGAAGGCGGGGATGAAGAGATGGAAACTCCGGGGCAAAGTGAGGAGGACAAGAGGGGTTGGAGTGTTCATGTATGGAGTAAGTACCTATTAATAGACTTTGAAACAAAAGAGGTCCTCAAATCGAAATTACGCGGATCTACGCCCGCCGCGCGACATCGTCATATTACGTCAAAAAACAATTAAGTAAATATAATGATTACTAGTTGACCTCTATTATCATCACAGGAATGTTCTTCCGTCGAACCACAGACAATGATAACTACAGATAATGAATATCAGAATTAGCGTTGGTACAAGTTTCATTACGAATACAATGTTATGCATCTAACTAAAAAGTAAGATAACTTGATATATTGAACATAAACAAAAATTATCTACGTTGAAGGACCTAATTTAATGTTTTAATAATTTTCATGAGACTGACAAAGTAAAAACGAACACAGCATTGTTCTAGAAGTTAGTACCTAGCAATAACATTCATTAATCATTTGACAACAACACAACTAATTAAAGCGCAAAAAAAATTATTGATTATAAAAAATATAGTAATACTTACCACGAAAGGCGAGTAAAGCCAGAATACGTCAATAGTTAAATTATGTCTGTGTTTTTAGACATAACTACGTCAAAAAAGTCCAAGGTTAACTTGACTAGACCCGTAGTGACAGTTATATAAGATTTTCAGTTTAGACTTTGAGTCTAAACATTATTACTTGATAAGTTACACAAATATTCACGGACATTCACACATCACACTCTAATCCAATATATATATATTATTTTGTAAATACATATCTACTTAAATAGAAACACCCAGACACAGAACAAATATTTATGTTCATCACACAAACAACTATAAAAATAATAAAAGACGTGTGGCACTCGGGGAATGCCGCGGTAAAGCTTTTTTTTGCTGCAAGCGCAGTGTTAGGTAATTTTCGTTCAGTATTTTCGTTACGGAATTTCTGGATTCGGCATCCACGTTAAGGCCCGCGATAGAAGCTATGCAATAGCTTAACAAGCAAAAAAGTTTTAAATATAGCAGTTATTCAAGCACTTTAGTAACATGTGAATTATTGAATAGGTCAATTAGAGTATGACAGGCGACGCGATCGATCTGCAACTACTTCCGTCGCTAGACGAGCCTCTGAATAGGGCAAAATGATAGCTATTATTATCTAACACAGGTCAAGGCAACTCACGATAACAGCTAATATATTTAATTATCATCGTCATTCTTCTTACAAGAGGCCTGGGCAGACCAACTGCCAGATGGACGATATCGTTGCCGTACAGGGTAGGACCTCGATGCAAAAGACCCAATTAAAGAAATAATGGCGTTTGAGTCGCCGGCGACAAGTCGACAGTGCGTAACGGCTCTAAAAGCTACTAAGAAAATATAACTTTAACAAGACTAGCCATGATACTTGAAGTCAAAGTTTTGTATTACGTTACGTTCTACTGCGCTGTGCTGTCGTTCTAACATAAAAGTTTTAAATAAAATAAAATACGTACTTAACCTGTTTACCTGCGGCCGGTTCTATTCTGAATATGTTTTTATTTTAGGACAATGTTCATACACACAGACACATAACAAATATCTATATATGTTCATCACACAAACATTTGTTCTGGGAATCGAGCCCACGACCCACAGCATGGAAGGCAGAGCTACTATCAACTTGGCTGCGACGCCAGTCACATAAAAGTAACGTATTATTAAAAACGAAAGGAAATACCAAACATAGTTATCAATGTTCATGGACTTATCACGTGCCGACGCCGCCGCCGCCGTGCCGCTATTAGTTCAAGAGTTATGGCTACCTACTATGATAAAACTGCTTATTGTATATATGTAGAGATTAAATATAAAAATAAGTAATGAGTTACATTCAGACACATGTCAATATACAGATAAGACTGGTATCACTGACGTAAGATCTGCGCAATGTATCTTTTAAGTTCAATATCCATAGTAGCTACTTATTAACACAACAACATTCTGAAACCATCCGATAACATATTCGATTAAGTGATTTTATATAACAAATGATAGGCGTCACAGTTCAGTTGGTAGTAGCTCTGCCTTCCATGCTGTGGGTCGTGGGTTAGATTCCCACCCATAGCGAATGTTTGTGTGATGTACATAAATATTTGTTCTGTGCCTGAGTGTTACTACGTCTTTTATGTAAGTAGGTATGTATTCACTTGTGGGTGTTACGTATTTTATGTATGTATTTACATAAAAATGTGTATAAGTATTCTATCAGCAGTCTAGTTCCCAAAGTACAAGCTTTGCGCTTAGTTTGGTACTAGAGTGTCATGTGTGAATTGTCCGTGAATATTTATTTATTATACATTGACACACATACTCTTCATTCAAACCACTATACAGTAAGACTAGCATCACTGCTGAAATATTTACGGTGATAGTTAAACAAACTGTTTAACCAAAAGCTTTACTAATACAGTTACGTCCTTAAAAATCGCTTTAATAACAGTATTCCAAGGATGTTGCGTATTGAATTTAACAGGAAATATCTGATATCGCGAGTCGTTTTTGCAAACATTGTTGAGCTCAAAGTGATACTCAGGCTTCCGGCGCGAAACGATGCTTTTGAATGGAACGCTCTGAATAAAATCGATGATGAGCGCGAGTGCAAGTTTGTAAAGAGGTTTTATTACCTATTTTCTTTGTTATTCCAACTTTTAACCACAATAAAAATACAATTATTGTTTTGAAACTGTAAATAAATAGAAAAGTTATAAACTGTACATGGAGGTTTATTTTCTTGAGAACTATTTCTGGGTACATTGGATTTTTATATAAATTACTAGCGGCCCGTACCAGCTTTGCACAGGTGGTAAATATAGGCGATGTTAAATATAGCCTAGGGTCAGGGTAGATGTAGCTATCTAATGGTGAAATAATTTTTGAATCGAGGCAGTTTTTTTTGTTTATAAATGAATAAACTCAAAAACTACTACAAACACACCCCTCCACACATACAAATCTTTCCTCTTTATAATATTAGTGTAGAATATTCGCCCCATTTCGCTTCACGTTTATTTAATGTCATTTCATACTGAAATGAACCCTGAAGGTGGCCTAAAAATGTTTGCCGCATCGGAATGTTCTAGAAAAATAGGTTTTTAGTTATGTAATCAGTGCGGATGGCATAGATATGAATAAGAAAAAGAAGTGTTAATGAATGAATGAATGAATGAATGAATGAATGAATGAAAATACTTTATTGTACACCATGAAACAAAACTTAAAACTAGAAACTATGCGGTAAACAGTATGGTACAATGGGCGGCCTTATCGCTGAAAGCGATCTCTTCCAGGCAACCTTTGGATGGAGAGGATCGTACAATAATGGAAGATTGGTCGGGGGTGTACAAAAAACCTTACACTAATATAATAATACATAAGGTCAGTGTGGGCAAGTCCGGCATAGTTTTCTTAAATTGAATTTCAATTTAACTTTAAAAATAGAAATAAAATTTATTAGTTACTTTAAGTAGTCGGAAAACATTGGTATTACATTTATCTTTCTATATCTATCTAAAAGTAGGGTTAATTGTGATTGTCTTCAGATCTATAGCATTTTTTTGTAAAGTAGGCATTTAGACGGACTTCCCAACCAGTTTGAGGCAAGTCCGTCTAGTAGCAATAAAATCGTAACTAGTGAGCCAATATGTATGAAAACCTTATCGATAAATGATGAAAAGCTGCCGTTGAAATACGTGTTTTAAACGTGTGACTATAAGGTATACTTTTAAAGAAAAATAAAATTATTAAAATCAAGGGCAAGTCCGGCATATCTTTGCTGATGATGTACTTTCAGTGGTTGTAAACATTTTCACAAAGTACCCACTTACGATTTTTTTTGTCAATAACATACAAATCAATACACAAGAACCTTTATTTGTAAACAAGTAATCGTTAATAATGTTATGTATGAATTTAAAAATGGTGTGGCAAACTATTGCCGGATCTGTAGCTACATTTATTACACTTTCTGCCAGTACGAAATAAATGAGTATGGGATAATTTTCTAAATCAGATCTTTGTTAAAACGATAAATGTTCACAAAGTCCGAAATGATGTGCAATCCTACATGAGTTAGGTATAAAAAATCAGAAACTGAAAAAAAGGTTGGATAGTTCCATGCTTCCAAAATATGTATTCACAATTTATAAACTTTTAAAGAATACTTATAGGTGATGCTAGTCCTCTTGCAAACATACCATCTTTCACTTAATTATTTATTATACACAAAGTAAATACAGAAAAATAAACTTAAACAGATTAGATTTACAGAGGCAAGCTTAACCCTGAAAAGAGTTCACTTTCGTAGACAGGCGAATAATACTTACAAGTTGAATAAACAGTATAAAATAATTATAAAATTTGAACTTAGAAAAAAGGTTGACAATATCTGGAATTAAGGCAAGACCGGCATATGACGGACTTGCCTTATGTATAGTAGACGGACTTCCCAACTATAACATTCGAAGCTTGGATTTTTTCTATTTGTTATAATTACGAAACTAATGCGTTATTTTTGAATCAGACACCAGATATACATTCCCGAATCTGTAAATGGCCTACGTTATCACAGATACTCAGAAAACTCCTTAGATTTCTCACCTTTTTTTTCGTTTTTCGACGAGACGTCAAACTTCAACTTCAAGTTAATTTCGCGGAAAAAATTGGTTGTCAAATTTTTTCCAACATTAAGATGTTAGCGACATCTATTATCCCTAGTTCGAACAAACTCAATGATACTGTTTTACCTACCGAGTTATATGGCTCTAGCTATTCAAAAACGGAAGTTATTGCCACTAGACGGACTTAGGGCCCAGACGGACTTACCCACACTGACCTTAAATATAACATATACATACACATTACATACTAATATATGAACAGCTTAATATATTATATATATAAATATACATATATACATACACAATATTACATTATAGTAAACTGCGCAAACATCAACAGACGACTTAATTAGATTTAGAAAGGTAAAACTCCTTGATTCTAGTCTTAAAAACACCCAGCGAGGAGGACTGTCTAATGAAAGTTGGTAACGAGTTCCATAAGCGAACTGCTTCAACGGTAAAAGAATTTGCATAAAACCTGGTTCTGTGCACTTGAGTTTTTAAGAGAAGAGTATCTGAAGAACGAAGAGCACGGGGATTCAGGCTATGGAGAAACTCAAAACGTTCCTTCAGATACCAGGGTGTGGAAGGGTTATGTAGAATGTTGAAAAGGAGAGAAAGGATATGAGTATTCCGGCGAAGACGAATTGGTAGCCATTTAAGCTTTTTACGGAATTCTGAAACGTGGTCATATTTTCGGAGACCGAAAATAAATCTGATACAGACGTTTTGAAGGCGTTCTAGCTTGCTGAGTTGGTTTTCAGTGAGATCTAAATAACAGGAATCAGCATAGTCTAGGACAGGAAGAAGAAGGGATTGTGCTAGCGCAATTTTAGTAGCTGTAGGAAGAAAGTTTCTGAGCCTTCTCAGTGAACCCGCAGACGCAAATAACTTTCGACTCACGAATTCAAGCTGTGGGCCCCATGTCATGCTGCTATCTAAAAACACACCTAAATTTTTAACTGACTTTGAAAATGGCACTATAACGTTATCAAACTCAACAGGAGGCAAAGTGGTCCAGTTAACCTTTTCTAGAGTGTTAGTGTTAATAATACTAATGAGCGTAATCCCCTCTTTATTTATAAACTTATTTATTCGCAGACTATGTATTTGTAATCCTCATAATGCTTTAGGTCTATGTTGGGGGGTCTAAGTTGGGAGATAGGGAAGTATTCGTCTTCGCTCTTCGAGATTTTTTATTCGCGCTGTCGTCGTCTGCCGTATAGTAACACTTACTTTTTATTTCACATCAGTGTTTCGGCAAAAGCATAGGAATTGTCTTTGTGTCTGGAAAACGCAAAATATCGGTTCTACGTATCACGCTGTTGATGCTACGAGCGTGATAAGAATTTCTATCTTAATTTGTTTCTGTGGTATCGCGTTCAGCCTATTATCTTTGCTTGTATGCGCCAAATTAACTCAAGTACAAGTTAAGCATGTACTTGTTCTTGTTTATCTATCTTGTTATATATTCTTGAACTTAAACTTCAAGGCTTAAATTGACTAAGAGAAAACGTTACATTAAATGAAACAAGCTGATATTGAAGAGACAAAATGAAAAAGAGAGTTGACTTTGTATGGCTATAAAGGCAGATTTTATAAATCTTTTTTTTTTTGTTGTAATTAATTAAAAACGTCACAATATTTCAACGCGTCCCGCTTGTGTTTAGATTCAGATTGGCTGAATTAGTTCACTCTTACTCTTCTACTATATGTATAACGTACAGAGTATGGTTACACTACGCTGTACGTTATACAGCATTCCCATAACACTGGGAAGCTGTAATTGAATATGGCAATACCACGAGTATAATATCTGTTTCAATTACAATCTAAGATTGATCATCATCAACCTATATCAGTCCACTGGTGGACTTAGGACTCTTCCAAAACGCGCCACTGAGCCCCGTCTTCAGCTATACTCATCCAGTGTTTCACAGACATTCCGCGGATCGTCCCTCCATCTCGCCAGAAAGCGTTCAACACTACGCGATCTTCACTCTAGTGTCCGCGATTAAGATTAGTCCCTACAAATAATCGCACAATTCGCACTGGATTCATAGCAAAACTACGGTCATCATATCAATAGCCCTGAAATAGAAAAGGATCCCAATGAATTATTCAAGAAAAAGGTTCCACAATTTCACGTCATTTTGTCGGAATACAGGGTCCCGTGTGCTGAATCGCTGATGTTTCTATTCCAGCTGAAAGGAAACAAAATACAGATTTTAAGCAGCTTTGCTTAAAATATTACCGAACCCTCGACGTACGACAAAAGTAGCTGAGCATCTTCTATTTGTACTAAGTAGTTGAACAATACTTGTAAAAAAAATCTAAGTGCAGACCGCATAGTAACACTACATGTGTTTATAATTTTCTCATCATCATAGGTAGCCCGTACTAGCCCACTGCTGGGTATAAACCCACTCTCTCACTCTTTTCTTAACTGGGTTTTTTGCATCCAGGTCCTAACATGTACGGCAACGATGTCATCCATCCATCTGGCTGTTGGATTGTCTAATCTTATTAAAATCAGCAATTATATCAACGCAAATATTAATTATATCAGCCTCAGTCATCCGCCAATATTATCATTTTATTACGATAACCGATTACATCAATATTTTGGCACTTTTTAATGTCACGTTTTTACAATTAATTGTGAGTAGTAATGTCGTGAATTACAATTTGACACTTTAGCCATAAAAGGCGTGGCGATAACCAAACACCAAAACATGTACCCATGTTCTCATCTAAGCACATCTGTACCGTTCCATTTTTGCCGATGCAGATTTATTTGTACTTGATTTCGTATGGTTTTTTTTTCAGAATACTTTGATAGATCTGAATTTAAATAAAATACACTAAATGTACCCTTACCTTATCATACAATAAGGTAAGGGCTGTGCAGTTATTTAAGCACATATTATGCTCAGACACTTCCGCCTGTTAGGTTAGGTTAGGTACTTGCTAAAGTTCTGCAGTAAGCATTATGTTTATTTCTACTTCAAGCCTCCAACAAAAAGGGATATTGAGTCTGTCGATTCGTTTGCGTTTTCATGAAATATTAATCCTCCGCCTACAAACGGAGTATGCAAATGTTGAACTTTGTGTTGCAAACTTGTTAAAGATAACTTGTATTGTAGCTACTGTTGCTAGATATTCTTTATTAACAAGTTCAGTTGGAGAACAAGGGCTCTGATTGACGACCATGAACTGAAAGGCGCAAGTTAGAATAATCCGAAGAACCCACGAAATCTAAACCCTTGAAATCTAAAACCGACGATAATCTGGGGAAAGACTCTATAGATAGAGATAAATTTCCAGAAATAATAATAAGCAAAATGGATTTATTTTATCTATATTCAAGATCGTCTGGAAGAGATCGCAGACAGCGATATGACCGCCAATTGTACCATACCCTTAACTGTTATTTGTTTATGTTTTCATTGATTATTCATCTGGTTTGCAAAAAAGATTCTATTCTATTTAATTTTGTGCTTCGGTGCACAATAATCGATATTTTAACTGTGACTGAGCTCAATAATTTTTTTTGATAAAGAAAAATGTCGATCATGGCTATAAAAACGGCTAAAACGAAGATAAACTTTCAGTGGTTATGATCTAAACAGGCTACTATATTCTTGTTAGAGTCTGTCAAGCGAAAGATGGCCCTGATAAATCGCGGCAAATTCAAAAACTATTAGTATGGCAATACATTAAATAATAGGATAACTTGGAATTACATAATTTGATACTTTGATATTATTCTAAATAAATATACTTACATAATTTTTGATGATGATTATGAATAAGTAGATGATATACTATTGCCATACTAATAGTTTTTGAATTTGCCGCGATTTATCAGGGCCATCTTTCGCTTGACAGACTCTATAACTAATTTCTCATGGGGATACTGATACTGCTATTTTACTAAATAAACCTATATTTTAATCCAACTTTTTACTGCCGAAGACATCCCTATCATAAGCCTTTATGACTCTGCGAATACATTTTTATATTTTCGACAAAACCATAAAACTTATCGCATTGGCATAAATACATACGTTTTTTGGCTGTTTACTTTTATATTCTTTGCCTCTAACAATATTCAAAACAAAACGCATTTAGACCAAACAAACCTTCGTTTGTCCGGTTCATTAGATCTTTAGGTACGAGTAAACACAATGATGGCCGGCGCAGACCGAGACGGTATGGCGAGGGATTTTGCCGTGAGTCAGCGCACACTGGCTGCTTAGATACCGCGGCATTCCCGCACTGTGCCACGGCATGCCGCGGCATGCCGTGGCATGGCGTACGCACCCCGCAGTATATCACTACAAGGGCCGGAGTCCGTGGCATGCCTTTGCCTACCACAGTATGCCACAGTATGCCACGGCTTGCCACGGCATCCCGCCGCGGGAGCCCGTGGCGCGTCTTTTGATGCCGTGCCATAAAATCCCTTTCAATGCCACGGCATCATTTTAAAGCAAAGCAATTTATGTCGTATTTCTGTAAAAGTACGGTTGAATGTCCATCAGTAAAAATTAAAATCCCTTGCCGTGCCGTCCTAGTCTGCGCCGGCCTTGATCCTTCTCAACAAACTAATACACGTCATGACACGACGCGACAGGTAAGCAGGTAGGCACAATGTTCATTTGCAAAACAAATTAAGTCGTAACCAGTCGAGCCCCTGTGTACTCAGCCGACGTCATATGTTTTTCTGGGCAAACGTGTATCTTAGGCTCCGTTTACCATCTTATTAGCATTACAAATGCGATATTTTGGTGGCCAGACTTATTTGAATATGGTGAGGTCAAATAGACTGTGATAGCTATTTTTTATTCGTGTCAAAAGTGTTGAGACTGTATATTTACATAGCTTTTTTACATAACTTTTTACATAGCAGATGCTATTTGTTGAGCGTATGTACAATCAAACCGAGTAATATAAACCGTTCTCAAAGTAAAGCTGCCAAAATTTTGCGTTGCTATTCAGAATTTATTTTTTTTGGAAATGGTTTTTGTTTTTGTAAGCCTTAAACTGGATCACGAATATTTTTTTACAATAAAACACGGTCTCAGTTCGCTTCGGTAGTGTATTAGCAAACAGAATTCCAACGTAAGTATTCGGTTTTATTAATTTTTATTAATCCACAATAGATCGAACTGGTTTGCAAAAAAATGCAAAATTTAATCGGGTCATTGCCTTATACACATATTTAAAAACCCGTCATTGATTTTGTATAAACGCAGCTTTACAACTGCTTATGAAAATATACGGTAATAGGTATCTAAGTGATCAAGTCTATAAATATGAGAACGTGGTGATACAAGCAAATAATCCTACAACTGACGTGATCCAAAATGCTCGAGAATATCTTCAATTTCTGTGAGTAGAGTTTTGTTTTTAGTCGAATAAGAATTATTCCTTTTGAGGTTACAGTGATCCTTGAGTTTTTGCCGAATACATGCGTATTGCGTTTGAGGTTGGTGTCAACAATGTCGACATGATTGATATAGCTTTCTTCACAAAAGGCTCAATAACAAGGTATTCGTGTCGGGCATATCGAATGGTACAAATCGGCAGAGATAGGTAGGTATATTCTCTTAACTGAACGCAGACCTAACTCGTAAAATCCCTAGACAATAGCCCTCATCGTAACCATTCCTAGAAATAACCCTCTGATATAGTCATAGGGAATTTTCCAATAGCTTCGTTCCCAGCTCAGCTTCGATGAATAACGAATAGTTCACTCAATTCGAGGCCAAAGGGGTGATGTTTTTCAGAGTGCCAAAAACTCGGGCAAGCAATAACTGGAATTGCAATCAGAATTTATTCACCCATTGGAAAGTTAAGCCTCGCATGAACACAAGGCTCCGATATAGGCACACAGCCGAAAATAAAAGTGTATTGCCAAAATGAATGAAGCAACATTTTGAAGATACGTAAAGCTTGAAAAATTCAAAGACTCTACTCTCCCATATAATCCGTAGTATTGTTGATCACTGAAAACATATTTTAATCATTATTATGGAAATAAATCAACAAAATATATTAATACAGTCAACAATATCTATTTTCTCTTTGGCTTATCAGCCGTTTCAATCTAAACATGATACGTTACATACAAACCTAAGTTAATTTTCTTCATAAATTAAAGTTTTCTAAACAAATTACAAGTTCAACGGTACGTAGTTGCAGAAATAAAACAAATTGAAGAAATAAAACTACTGTGTTACTGTCCCCGACTCGTCATTACGGTGAGTAATGTTCTGGAATTCACGGGCCAAAGGGCAAGCAGGGCGAAACAGGGCTATATGCAGGGGTAAAAATGGATATGTAGGGGGCAAATAAATAAATAATGCTGGACAATCCACACAACATCATCTAGCCCCAAGCTAAGCAGAAGACTGACATACTTAATACAATACGTTACATAGATAGATATTTTTTATTATACATATTAAATACCCGAAACACCCGGAATAAATATTTGCTGATTGTGCATTTATCCCAAGGCGGGAATCGAACCTGCAACCTCCGCGTCGCAGGCGGATCTTCGCCCGCCGCGCCACATCGGTCGTCGAAATATCTCCCGAAAAGTGACATAAGCAGATGGCGCCATTCAATAATTATAAAAAAAACTAGTATTAGTTATGTTTTTAGTAACAAATCAAGCGCAACCGTGTATTGATTTTTCATAAGTTAATTTAATTCTGTCCTCATTTCTTTCGAGTGCAGTTTGTTTGTGATCAGACCCTCGGTACTAGCGTGTTGAAACGATTCCAGTCAAAGTTAAGTATTTGTAAATTTAACTATCAAACGAACCCGTAGTCAAAGTTTAATTCGAATTACTTGACGAAAACTGTGACACATTTTGTAGTAGCAAAACGATATTTCGTGTTACTACATACAAAACTAACGTTTTAGTTTTCGAGATTATTAGAAGCAAGATCCCTTGCGTCTACATACAAGTTTTACTTAGTTAGAGCGGTGTCAAAGTCAGACGGTCTATCTTATAAAAAGTTACGACAGAATTAAAGACTTGTTAAAGGTTCGGTGATATTTTTGTCGTCATTATAAACGAACAATAAGCCAAACGTATCCTTTTATTGTATCCTAAAATTAAAGTTCTCAGAACCCTCCTTTAGCAGATATTTAAAAATGGCCGTCATGTCAAAATAAATTCTTAAATTTATTTTGGTTCTTTCTAAGTAATTGAGACATTAGATGGTACAAAAAGTATACAGCGAAGGAGTAAAAAATAATGCCGACCGATAAAAAGGACAGACATGCTGAAATGAGATGAACATTTTTGTTGTTTGTTGATTTCTTGTCAAAAAGATTCTTCAAAAAAAATAATCAAATATCTTGGAAATAGGTGCGCTCGGACCTAGAAAGAGACTAGCGTAGAGCCGATATACCACCAAAACATCATGTACTGAGGCAAGTACATTATGTTGGTTAATAAGGTTTTTCATTTTCATTTGTCTCTGAAGTAGCTGCCTAGTCTACCTACATAAGTAAATGTTTACTCACCTCCTTACTTAAGTGTCAGGTTTACGGAGATGCAACTGCATCAGCACAGAGATGATCATCTGATCACCTGATCAACGGGGATATAATCGGGCAATCACTGCACCATGATATACTACCTAATAAAGACTTGACCTGATACCATTATGGAAACCCTCTGATTACTACCTACTTATGCATAATCTAATTACTTATATCTCTACAACACTAGTCATTTTCATCACTATTGTCATCCACCACACCATCGGGGAACACTGCTTCCACAAACCCAAAGTCCTTCTCCGCTACTTTAAGGAGTTGGGCTGGCTGGGGTGAGGTTAGCAGGGGGACAATGCACAATAGACACCATTGCAGGATGTCAGTGCAGATCTTATTCCCCCATTTAGAATTAGAACACTTGTCTTGATGCTTCTAATAAGCTTATGATAAACATTTTGGTTTACTCTATGCCAATTAATAATTAGAATCTGACCATGATTATTCATGATATACCCCATATATATGTAGATAGGATTAAATAAAAGTCATCTAGAAATATAACACATATATACACACATATAAGTTGAACGTGGATCTCATTGTTTAGAAATAAATATTCACGGACATTTTACACATCACACTCCAGTCCCAATTATGAATCTTCTTTTATCATTACTTTTCAAACTGCAAACAATTGGTGACAGCTCTTCTTTTCAATTGAGAACATACACATTCTATTTTAATTTTCAGCTCTCTTTGTCCTTTTGCTATCTGGAATAGAAAGAAAATGGTACGGATCAAAAATGATAAAATTAATAATAGGTAAGAATATATTGGGAAGAGTGAGCAAAGATTTTATAGACAATTCAGGTAAACGTTGTTGTATGTTTGTCATAACTTTTTTTTGATTCAAATTTGGTTCAAATGGTGATAAAATCAAATAACATTGAGGTTGTCGGTACAGGTAGGTTCAGAAGTCTGGGAAAACACTACATGGTTCGTTGTTTTTATCTTACGTTTGCCCATGCTACGTGTTCCTATAAATATAAAAAACTACTGAGAACCAGCAACACTATAAATAATACAAAATATACTTACAACTGCAGTTACATTTTCAGGTTCCATAAAAAGTTCTAGAGAAGGGTTTTATTGTGTGTTTGTACAGTGAAATAGCAGCTAGTCGCATTTTTATAACCAATATGAAACAGCAGAAAACAAAATTCTATTTTTGGTTGTATGTATTTGCAAGATTTCTGTAAAATAAAACGAAATAATCTTTTGTTTACCTTTTGTAATGTCAAAAGCATGCCAATTGTGCCAAAGTCAATTTAAGTTGCTGTCAAAAATGATAGATAAAACTAAAACCGATGAGTTCCGAAACCAAAAAAAAATGAATTGTTGCCATTATTTGGATGAAAACGGAATTAGCGAGACCTTAGTTATTGCACCGTTAAAATTCGATTATAAGACAACATTCTTATCTTGTTATTAGAGAACACGCTTTACTGCTAAAGTTCGCTTGTGTTAAACAACACTTACAATCTGATTTAGGCTATTTTTATAAGATAGACCGAGAGTCTACAAAAGGTTAGTAACAAAGTACATAAATATTAAACCCCTATCTTATAAAAAGTTAGCGTTGACATTATGTGACCATTACGTATGGTAATCAAAACATCAAGTCTGCGCTAACTTTTTATAAGATAGATTTCGTAAGTAACTTGAGAAATATTTTTTAAATGTCTTTGATAAACTTTATTTGTATTTTTTTTTCTCGAACCCAAGTTGAGTTTACTGTGAGCCCGTAAACTCCTAAGTACGAGCCTGTGAGGCTATAGACATTTTGTAATGCAGAAAGTTTTTCAAATAGTTAAGGTAAAAACAATTTCACTCCGCTCAGTATGACATTTCCGCTTGGGCATTCAATTCCATTTAGCGGTGCAGAATTTCTTGATTGTATTTGCTTTCAATGGAATCTTTAGTGCACAAAGTTTTAAAAATGAAACGATAAAACTGACTTTGAGTGCTTGACTATTTTTTTTATTTAGACGCAGCATAGTATGATTTTTGTACAAACGTACACTTTTGAATAATAGGGTCAAAAAGAAGCATCGTACTACTCATAATGAAAGTAAACGAGTCTGATCCTACGATCCGATAGAAGTAGACACAGACATAATTATAAAATAACAATGCTTTATCTGATTTTCAGTAGGTGGATTCTTAGTGATAGTGATTTTTTCTTTTGGAACGAAGTTCCTTAACACGCGTTGCGAAAGGGGGCTAGACGGAAAAAAATAAGACCAAAAGTTGTAACGACACTTTTTGCTATAGTTGTAAGCTGTGCGGCGTGCGCGTGTTTCTCGGTATCTCATAGAAAGCAAGCCAGTTATTAAATTAAGAACTTCGTTCGATTCGGATGTCCCTTGACACCTCTCAAGTTTTTTTTCTGCATTTGTTTAGATTTTTATTTAAACTTTCAACGAAATTTAATTAAATAAATTATATAAATAGGACATTATTTTAAATGTTATTAATACTGGAGCATGTTTCTGATGTAATAAAGTTTCGGGTAAATCTGACCTGACTCTTTGGGAAGTTAATTTCGAGCTTATTTCACCCTATAATTATTCAGGACCGTGAACAGAAGTTTATTTAATGGTTAAAGTTAATGATAGTCTGGTTTATAGATTGTTGACACGCGATCACCTCAAAATCTTATTATTCACATACTTGTGCAAAATGATAAAAACGCGATTGCAACCAAATACTGCAACCAACGGCCAGTAAGTACAACCTAATATAATGATCTGAGGTGTAAATAAGGACTAGGTACTAACTTAGTAGTCAGACTAGATTCAGAGTGATGGATGTAGTGTAAACAGACTGACCCTTTGACTAATGGACAATTCTTCTAAACGTATATAGACTGTTATCACTTAAAATAAAGTATGCACTAAAACAAAAAAATGTTTTTTTCTCTCGTCAAACATTGATCAAAAACAAATAATCCTGAAGCCAAAAGAAAATTGACTCCTCATTTTACAAAGCTACCAATTTAAATTCAAAGGATTATTTTCATGGTGATAAATTATGCTTCGACCTGAACGAGAACAAGGTTACTCGCTAAGTAGCAAGGGACTGGTGACAATTATTACGACGCAATGCGGAAGCCATTGTACTTTGAGAAAATTTAAATATAAGAAAAACGAACAGAATACGAGTACTATAAAATAAAAACGAAAGAAATTGCTCCAATTTCATGTAAGCGGTAATATGATATATGTAGGTACGTTTTGAATGTAATTTGAATCAAAAACATAGCATTGAAATGTATTCATACTCAGCTTCACATTCAGCTTTGGTGGTCGGCAGAAGTAAATGGCGCCTATTTATCAAGATTATTCAAAATTATCGCTCCAATTTGTGGATATCTGAAGCATTCGGCCCTTAGGAACTATGCTCGAACTCCAAATGAGCCAATTAGACCTACTCTGAAATCATTAATCTTTTTCAGATGTTCGGTTTTTAGGATGCACTCTATCTACCCACAGTTTCGTTCGAAATATTTTTTTAAAGACATTTTTAAACTTACGACTTATAATAAATAGAACATATTCTATTGCCACACCACAAAACACATTAAAAACAACTTTATGGTAAACAATGGGCGGTTTTATTGCTAAACAGCGATCTCAATATCTTTGAATGAAGTTGACTTTACATAGAAAAATAGAGATGATCTCAATATCTAAGCTTTTGTTTATTCATCTTCAGCCACATGGGTGAACCGCTGCAGCGAAGACCTGGAATGCCTGGATTTAGAAGATGAACAACCCCTGGCGACACTGAGCTCGGTCCAGACTGACAAGATGACGCTCTTCTTTACCGAGCTTCTTGACCACGACCGAGATGACGTCATTTGTGATCAAGACTTTGATAATTTATTTGAGGTAAGTTACGTGACATAGTTATGATAAGTACATAAAATTTTGACAGTAAATTTTCCTGTTTTTGTCTTCATCTTTTTAACCCCCCGACGCAAAAAAAGACGTGTTATTATTATTAGTATGAGGAGACTGGGAGGGTATGTCTGTGTCTGTGGCATCGTAACTTTTAAGCGAATGAACCGATGATGAAGAAGATTTTTATTTGTTTAAAAAGAGGGAACGTGCACTTCAAAAATGGTGAATTGATTGTACCTATACGCTTTACAGCATTCGAAACGTAGCCGCAGTTTGAGGTCAATATCCTAGTAGTTTACATCATAATAAATAGTTTTTTCCAAAATGAACCAAGTCTACCTAAATTGCGGAAAAGGGAGTTCATGCATACCCTTACATAATCAACCTTGACCCGGGCGCTGAAGGTACTTAAGGACGTACTTTCCACGCTCAGTAGTTTACAAATTGAAGTTCCAATTAATAGTGATACTAATTAAACGAACTATATATTCACGCTTGATTCGTGATATGAATTCACAAAAATGTTATAAATGTGTGGCTGAGTATGCGAGTAGAGGAACTCCGAAAAATAAGTGGTGTGAAAGATACTATGAATTAACTGATTTGTCCCAGAGTTGACGAATGATGCGAGTAAGTTGACGAAGAAAACAGTTGTGCCGACCCCATTATGTGGGATAAGGGCGAGAAGATGGTGATGATGATGAAATATAAAATTCAGGTTATATAATAGTAAAAGCTGAGAATAAGCACGAAAGTGTGTGACAATCGCAATAGCATAGTAATACTACCGTATCCGAGTTTCACTGCGCAGCTACGATAGTTGAACTGTGGAGCATTTGCCGCGTTACCACGCAAGTATTTTTGTCTAATTTGAGGCTTTTAAGGCTTAAGGATTAAGGGATAAGGCTTTAAAAGGAATTATTTTACAAATACATTGAATAATTACTGGATGAGTAACACCGCTTACATATTTACTCATTTTATCCTGTTTCAATTGTTTTACAAATATATTTAAAAAGCTTTAGATGAGTAACATATAAATTGACTACTTTTATTCTCTATTTACTCCATTTTGTTATAAACACTGTACCTATTTGTGGTAATTCATTAAATGTTGTTAAATGTAAATTTTTATTCAGTTTTTTCCTTGTTATTCACAGAGATTGGCCCATTTTGCGGATTGGTCACCCAACTCGTCCGAGTTCCACATATTACTTGAGGTGAAGAGCGAGTTTATTGAGCACTTTATCAACCCGTTACCGTCCAAGTAAGTATATTAAACATGGCGCGAAGTAGAAATATTATTACTATTGCATAGCTTATATATATATATGCCTTGAGCATGGAGACCGAATCCGGAAATTCCGTAACGAAATAACCGAACGAAAATAACCTAACACTGCGCATGCGTAATCCAGCAAAAAATGCTATGCAATAGCTTTACCGCGGCAGTCCCCGAGTGCCACGGTAATGTACACGTCTTTTTTTTTAATAATATATTTAATACAAGCTTTGTTTAGTTTTGGTCTTGAGTGTATGAAATGTCCGCGAATATTTATTTATTTTGGTCGTCTAAGTCAAGCCTTTTTTGTGAGAACCAATGTATTTTTAAATTGAGTTTAACGGATTTTATTTTGCTGTGTATTTTTTCATTGTTTCAAATAAGCAACTCGAAGAGCCATTTACTGGGAATGGAAATCTGCGATAAGCTTTAGGTAATCAGCTGAACAAATTCACGTCTTAAAGGTTTATTCTATCTTGCCTTGTATTATTTAAGCGAATGATCAACAATAAATGGTTCAATAAAATAAATAATATGCAGAGTAAAATCATGCAATCGTGAGTTCGATTCCCACCCAGAGCAAAAGTTTGTATGATTAACATAAATATTTGTTCTATCTTTGGTGTTGTTACTATGTATCCTATGAAAGAGCCTCCTCGTGGCGCACACCGGTAACAGCTAGACACGGTAAAGCAATGTCTAGTCTGGCTAATCTTTCCAACACGATGCTACAACAAAATACAGTTGTAGCATCGACACGATAAGAAGAATGTAAGTATTTACTAGATAATAGTATATAATAAGTATTCTAACAGTAATCTGGTTCACATAGTACAAGCATTGCTTAGTTTGGAACTAGAGTGATGTATGAAATGTCCATGAATATTTATTTATTTAAAATAACGTTCATGAACTAATTCATGAATGATCATGATCAATTAAATGCAACTTTGTTTTGTGTATTAAAATTATACCAGTATTCAAAAACAACCTAGTTTCCATAGTACAAGCTCTGCTTAGTTCGGGACTACAGTACCCCAAGTGCGAGTTTGTGCACACACGGATCGCAGAGACGTGATCGCCAAGCGCCGCCAATTTTGTATGGAAATCCAAGCTTCTCAAGAAATCTGCTAGAGGCGCTGCTTGGATTTCCATACAAAATTGGCGGCGCTCGGCGATCACGTCTCTGCGATCCGTGTGTGCACAGACTCGCACTTGGGGTACAGGACGTTGTTGTACGAAACATCAATGAATATTTACATGTATTTAAATTCTGACAAGCTATTGCTATGTAGCTAATTTTAATCAACTGTAGGTATAGACAGTCTAGGTTAGTCTAGATGTAAGTTGTTCTCGAAAAAAATTTTATTAACTGATATCGACATTCCAAAAACATCCTTATATTTTATAACACAGCTGTCATTTTGTAAAGATAAATGTTAAAACAATTTAACAAAGTTACGTGAGAAATGAGAAGGATAGCGCTAATGCTTCTGTGAAATGAGCTGTAAAATCTGCAGTGAGCTTCGAGCGATCAATCTACAACGATATGCAGGATTGCATCTCATTACAGCAGATTAGTCGACCAGCTGGCTCTTAGCTTGTAGAATGTTAATCCAGATAAATGGTGTTAATACTTTACGGTATGTAAATACAAGCGTTTCTCGGTAATGCTATGCTAACAAAACAAGAACTTGGATTTCCCAAAAAACAAGGCGAGATACCCACCGGTTGCTTGCCAGCAAGCTCTATTTACAGAGTTGTTATAGCAAGAAAGATTTAAAAACACTTTATTTGTAGTAACAGACGGTCCCGTTTTGAGTATTAGTTTAAAAGCACAAGGATAAGCTATGTCATAACAATTTTCTATACACCAGCGTAAGACCATGATGACGTCAGCACTCCCGTTTTACCTTCCGAGTTCATAAAACAGAAAGGTCTCCATAAAACATGGCAAACATCTGGCGTCCATGAACTGCCCAAAAATAAGGCAACATGTAATGTATTATGCAATATCTGTAAAACCACGAAGTATGGAACTAAAACTTTGAAAATTGAGTTACACTGCCTGGTAATGATTAATAAGCTATGGAGCGCTGCTGCATGTTACGCAGTGTATCTTGACACGCGCTACTTAAGTCGTCACTTAGAATACCCTTTCCGTTTCAGCAGCGTGAATTAGGTACTTTACATAATTAAATGAAATTATAAAACATACCATTCCATTTTATGAGATGCAAAATATGCATCACCGCTTAGCGGAAATTGGAACGGGATAGTAATTTTCAGGACGAGCTTAGAAGTATTTAATTTACACTAAACACCTCAATCTTCTCTCTTATCTCGATAAAAGGCCCTAAATATTTCGTACATCCTATTTACACGGCAAAGCAAAGGATATTAAGAATTTCTCCCTACACGAGAAACAAAGATAGTATAACATACTACAGAGAACAAGCTACAAGAAAATAACAAGATATACCACACAACCGGGTATGTAGAACTGTTTGTGAAAGAGTTCGTTCGAGGAAGTACTATCACCGTACTTGTTCCTTAAATCATTGGACAAACTTGGTGTTTAACGAAAGGGCTGTTATAGGTTTTGTTATAGGTTTTGTTAACTTATTCAACTAAAATACCCAAGGACATTTGACACAACGCCATCTGTTCCAAACAAAGCGTATAGATGCTGGAATTCCGATATAAAACATGGTAAAATAATAAGAGTGCTAATATAGCTAATATTAACACTCTTATTCTTGGTGGTTGGTGGTCTCACAAACATACAATCATAGGTCTACCAAACAATAAGGTATTTGACATAAACCGTTTTTTTATACCTCATGGTAAAGATCCCATATTTTCGCAAGTGACATTCTCATGAAATGTCGACGCTTTACGGGCCCGTTGCCGCCTGAATGTAATGCTCCCTTTTGTAATAAACCAAGGCCATAGAATGGCAACAGTATTTCTTAATATAAATTGAAATAAATCGGCGAAAAAAGCGAGTGAAAATTGTTACAAATTAAGTGCCAGAGATCTATTGCTATCTAATGGAACCAGTGGCTCTACCATGAGTTTTTACTATACTATATATACTATACTCGCTAGCGTCTGTAGTTAAAAAAAAATGTATGAAGATTTGTACAGCGCCTCTAGCGGATAGTTGGGTACTTAAATTCGTCATACTAATATTGACGTAACTACTGTAGTAAAGTCAGGCGATTTTACAGTGACAACTCATGGTAGAGCCACAGACGATAAGACTTATCACAAAGATTGTTGACGCGGACAAAGTTGCGGATAAAAGCTAGTATCAGCATCGGTATAAATTAATGAGCTGTTAAAAATTAAAATGTTTATGAAAGGCAAATCGGAAACAATACCCATTCGTAAATTTTTTATGATGAAAAAAAAACCTGAGATTAATAATTTTAATAATTCAGATGACACCAGTTTTTTGATTTAATTGTTGACAATGTTGTACTCACTTTCACAGATGGGGAGAATTACCCTACTACAAGAAGGTTTGTGGTCCAGAGGCCAGCGGTATCAACATGCCAGGGCGAACCACGCTAGAAGGATGGCTGGCCAGGTGGGCCCTACATCTTAGTGAGATGAAGAGGTTCAGTGACCTGCCACTCTACTTGCAGTACCTCTGCAAGATACTGTTCCACGTGATTGATAGAACCAGTAAGTGATATAGCTTCCGCTTCCGTCTTGTTCGGTTTTCGGAGTAAAAAGAAGGGTTGAAGAGAAAATACGCTTGTTAATTAATACAGATTACGAACTATATTCCAAGTTTCATTCAAAACATTTTACTGGTCACACGCAACGTAATTGGAGAAAAAACAACGGTCTATCTTATAAAAAGTTGGCGCTGACTTGATGTATCGATTACCAAAAGTAATGATGACATAAAGGCAACGCTAACTTTTTATAAGATAGGTTGTAATAATATAAGTAGGTGCATTTATATTTATACAAGCTGGTGCCCGCGACTTTGTCTTGCTATCGTTATATTTTTGTCAACTCGCACTATATCTTTTTAATATATTTTTGATTTTATCTTTGATTGTATTACTTTGATGTATAAAGTACAAGTTGTATTGGTTCTTTAGAATCCATTCGTAGCTTTTGCGTAACAAACATACATCCATATAAACTTTCGATTTATAATATCAGTAGGATTTGTACTCGTCAGGCTGCCAGTACCATAAACCAAACCAGTATTATATGATTTATTTATGTGTAACTTAAGTAGTTTATGTTTAGTTACATTGATATCTTTATATTTGTTAGAAGTTAGTATTATATTCTATAAATATTAGCTAGTTAAAAAAAATATTTCCAACATTTTTCTTTGTACACGTCCCCTCTACTTCTCCTATGTATATCTCACTCTCGCCAAAGGTTTGCTGGAAGAGAACTCTTTTTAGGGTTAAGCTCGCCTCTGTACATCTAAACAAAACCAGAAGAATTTTTGGACTGTTTGACCGTGGACTAAGTTATTGGTAGATATATTCGATTCGACCGCCCAATCTTTGGTTTATTCCAGAGTTTGGGTCGGCCCCCTCAGGGCTACCGTTAGATATAGGACGCTTACTTATTTATAACACGAGATTTTATACCTTGGATGTATGTTTACGGCAGGGCTCTTGCTGAAAAATTACTTCCCTCTTCACACCCTAGCACCAGCTTCTAATACTTTCGAACTACATGCTATCAGACAAGAGCCTGATAACTGATTATACGGAAGGGCACTTTGTTCACAGAGCTTTTGTTCGAACAGTCATTTGTAACCAATATTGTTCATTTGCTAAAGGAGAATGGGCGATTCTGTATGGAGCGTGGGCCACGGCTAAAAAACTCGTCCCTCAGGGTTGCCACATAATATGTATGAAAGGGCTTTTAAAGGCCTACCTTTTACTATTTTTATTTAAAAAATCCATCCCATGGAAATCGATATATTTTGATAAACCGTTTTTTATTTTAACGTTGTATTACTCCGAATTCTGAAGGCCCACAAGAATGCCTGCAGTTGCGTTGAAAAGGGCATAAAACGGGCTTTATTTATTATTAGATTGTTTGAAAATCCAACCTGTGGAAATCGAGATATTCCCGAAAAACTGTATTTATTTTTTTGCAATACTACAGCTTTTCAGGAATAACTCAATTTCCACAGGTTGGATTTTTAAACAGTCTAAGAATTAATTAAAGCTCTTTTAATGTTCTTTCAAACGCAATAATAGTTATTCTTGTGGGCCTTAAGAATTCTGAGTAATATGATGTTAAATGAAAAACAATTTCATCGAAATATCTCGATTTCCATGGGACGGATTTTTTCCGCAATTATAGTAAAATATTGGTTTATAAAAGCCCTTTTAAACGTACTATGTGGCAACCTTGAGGGACAATTTTTTTAGTCGTGGCCCAAAGTGCCCATTCTCCTTTAAAGTCTAGAACTAGTGCTAAGGTCACATGGCAGATTCATAAGGTGCGCCTGTCGATCCCTAGCGGCAGATAGCGGGGTGATGTAGTAGATTCATTTGACGGGAGAACGGCGTAGCTTTTAACTAGTTTTTTTCGATATCTACTTCACATTGGTTTTGGTTACTCTGCATTAGATCAATTTTAATTTAAAATATTGATAGTGAATATTGACATACTTACATGACTTTTTTCATTGCAAAAAAAAAGTCACATAAATTAATTTAAAAAAGACTAAAGCTATTGCATAGCATTTTTTGCTGGATTACGCATGCGCAGTGTTAGGTTATTTTCGTTAAACTTCTGGATTTCTTCCACGCTCAAGGCCCGCGATAGAAGCTATGCAATAGCTTAATAAATATTTATATATTTATTTAATATTTATTTCGCGTTGCGTGGCGAAGGTTAATTATAATATGATACCTCCGAAAAATTACTCCAAAGTTACAAATTAACGATGCTGACCACATTGAGCGAGAAACACAGAGTTGCCATAACTGACAGCTTATTTAAAGTTGACAGCTTGCCAAATGGCGCTAATGAACTGCTCTCATGTAAGGAGAATGGGCACTTTGGGCCACGACAAAAAAAAATGTCCCTCAAGGTTGCCACATAGTACGTTTAAAAGGGCTTTTATAAGCCAATATTTTAATATAATTACGGAAAAAATCCGTCCCATGGAAATCGAGATATTTCGATGAAATTGTTTTTCATTTAACATCATATTACTTAGAATTCTGAAGGCCCACAAGAATAACTGGGATGGCGTTTAAAAGAACATTAAAAGGGCTTTAATTATTTCTCAGATTGTTTAAAAATCCAACCTGTGGAAATTGAGTTATTCCTGAAAAACAATAGTATTGCAAAATATAAATACAGTTTTTCGGAAATATCTCGATTCTCTCAGGTTGGATTTACAAACAATCTATAAACAAATAAAGCCCGTTTCATGTCCTTTTCAACGCAACTGCAGGCATTTTTGTGGGCCTTCAGGATTCGGAGTAATACGACGTTAAAATAAAAAACTGTTTTTCAAAATATATCGATTTCCATGGGATGGATTTTTTAAATAATACTAATAAAAGGTAGGTCTTTAAAAGCCCTTTCAAACATATTATGTGGCAACCCTGAGGGACGAGTTTTTTAGTCGTGGCCCACGCTCCATACAGAATCGCCCATTCTCCTTTGGCTGATGTTGAGAAAATTTGGAAGAGCTTTCGAAACTTATCCTTTGAATTGGTACTGATGTATTTGCAAAATTCGGCAGATTCTTCCGTTTGATAGCTGATGAGATAACATAAAATAGGAACGTTTCTTACTAGTTGCAAATTCGAATTATTTCTTAATGTCTGATTTATGGTAAAAAAATATTTCTAGACATCTATACCTCATTATACATTGATTTTAATTGACTGTATTCTATGTAGGTATTTATAAAAATAATGTATATAAGTATCAGCAATCTAGTTTCCATAATACAAACTTTGCTTAGTTTGGGACGAGAGTGTTATGTGTGTATAGTCCGTAAATATTCATGTTTTAGTAATAAATAAAGAATGTCTGACTTTGACTCTTGTCACTATAAACGACGACCGATGAGGCGCGGCGTACTGTTTGTACGATCTGCAAATATTGATGCCGGGTGTTCTGAGTATTTTATATGTATAATTAAAAATATCTATGTAATGTATTGTATTAAGTATGTCAGTCTTCTAGTACCCATAACACAAGCTCTGCTTAGCTTGGGGCTAGATGATGTTGTGTGGATTGTCTAGCATTTATCTATTTAACCTATTTTTTTTTTATCTAACCTAACATAGTTTGCCATATCCGCCTGATTCATAAACGATTGCATATAAAAGCAATCTGTATATGTATAACCAGTCAGAAATTAGTGTCTATTCTCACTGAAATATGGTTGGTGCCGCTCTCTGTGCTTTTAAATTAATTGCCAAGACCTGGCTAATTGTGCCATTAGCCATCATTAGCGGAGAATAAATAAAGGTTATTTCGTCGTTTGTTTTGTTGGTTGTGTTAGTTTATTTAGAAAATTTAATTTACTTTATAAAATTAACAATTTAGGTATGATTTTTGTCGGTTCTGATTACTATCGTGGTGTAGGCTCGTCTGCCAGCTATGGCATTAAACAATATTGTAATATAATATATACTCAGAATCAGAAATATTTTATTGTTTAACTGTTGTACATAAAAGATCTTAATGTTAAGTAGTACAAGTTTATACAATTTGTCCAATCCGGACGTACAATAAGAGGGTAATGAACAGAGCCATACCCAATCTAACACGACAAAAATTACTTTTGTTCATATGTGAGTATAGATACTGGTATTATAAAGAGGTAGTTTGTGAGATTGTGGGAGGTAAACTATGTATCTACTTAACTGATTTCGAAAAACTTTTACCAATAGAAAACCACGCTATTTGTTAGTGTCTATTTATTTAATAAAAAAAAAAGTGTATTGTCATTTCTGTCAACAAAAAAAATAGGCTATTTTAATGGGCAATATTACACCTTAAATATATTGATTAATAATAAAAACCATATGAGTTTTTTCTCTTCTTTCATACTGCTGGGCTGGGTTTCCCCCAACACCACCTCGATCAATTAGGTACATGATTGAGAGAAAATGAATAGGTTAAAAATAAAATGTTATTTGTTGAAAAATGTAAACTGCAGCATAGTTAATCATCCGTTATATTGGAAATGTCTTTAAAACTATGAATTTTGGTCGCAATCCAACAGCTTTAAGTTTTGGCACGAGTTCCAAGCAGCCAAAGGAACTCGTGTATATGCAATCATGTTACACGATGTTTTCAAATTCACAAAATATATAAATAATTTATCTTAAGCTTTCGCAAGCTTGTTCGATAACTATTTGCTTACCGTCTATCTTATAAAAAGGTAGCGTTAACTTTAAGTCATCATTACGTATGGTAATCAGTACTTAAAGTCCGCGCTAACTTTTTATAAGATAGACGGTTAATGTACAAAATGTATAATGAAAATCTTTATTGTAGGTACTGGAGAAATCACAAAGTCGGCTCTAGCAGCGTTCTACCGGTCTGTTATCGGTCTCAGTGCAACGAGAATTGATGAAATTATAGACACTGCGTATGATCGGATGACCAGCGTAAGTAGAGATGGGCAGTGGAAAAAAAACGCAACGAGAATATACACAGATTTTTCGCATTTCGGAAGAAACCGGGTATTTATGTGCAAAAAAACCCAATAGTCGAATATACTTATTCATTATTTAACACAATTATTTTTTATATAATTTCATTTAATTTAATATCGCAATTTTAAAAATAAACAAAGTAAGAGCTCTTACTAGTAGTAATAGTACTTAAATAGTACGTACTATTTGATATGTACAATTGTACATGTTACCTAAATGATACAGGGTGTAACAGGAGAGGTGGACCAAGAGCAACAGGGCGATGGGGGAGCTCAATCAAAATTGCCAAACTATTAAGGCTACAACTAGTAAATAGTTCCAAAGCTTTAGAAAAGCTCACTAACAAGACATGTCTACATCTCTACATCTGCATGTTGATATTCATTTGTTTCATTATCATTCCTATAACCTTGGCGCATTTGTCAGACATCATGCTTCAAAATGGATTTCTGTCTGTGGCTGCATACAAAGTAGGAATAATATTTAACAGATTCGCAAGGTCAACGTCGAAAGAGACAAAAACAGTATATTTCTTCCAGAGTAAAGAGGACAGTGGTATGCTTAGATATTATTCAAGTTCTATTTACGCATGCATACGTCACGTCACTTAAGCTATACGTATTGCTTGATATTGTAGTCAGTGACATTATTAGAACTAAAAGATTTTAGTTAATTTTAATTTCTACTATCTATCAACCCCAATAAATATACCTACTGGAACGCCTCATGTATTCAACGAGCTAGTTCTTGTATACATAATCGAATGTGATAATGTGAGTGTAGGCTTACTTCACTGTGTTATAATATCTGTGGATATATTATCTACAAAATATTAATCATTCGGTAAGAGTCGGTTCGGTCAACGGTTAGTAACGTGAGTGAAGTGAATGAATCAAGTTATCAATAAATAATACGGTGTAGGAGTTTATTTAATTAACTTTTAATTAAATAAAACTCATTATTTTGTATCATAAAATATGTCTCGACCGAAGCGGACTCGAGAAGAAGAGATACAGCATTTGAAGAAGAAACTGCGAAAACTCGCCCAAAATAATTTTATTTTGGACAATGACGAAGATGAAGACCGGGGTATGTCAACGCTACTTACATTTTATCATACTCAATACATTTATTGCTTTCATATGGTAAAGTTATATAGGTACTTACAATAAAAATTTGGTACCACATATAAACCATGTTTGAGGGCATCACAATATCACCGGATGGTAGGCAGACCGAGGTTTGTACATAAAATTGTATATTTATTTAATGAGATTATTTCGTCAAAATTCAAAACTATTATATGTATTATAATTAAAATTAATGGCAAATGTCATTTAAAATTATATCTATATGTATATCATATCTATTACTATTGCATGGTTTGACAATAAAAAAAAATGCTCTTTAATAACAATAATAGGCAAATCCCTGCTTAGATATTTCGTATAGTATAATCAGGTCTCATTTTCAAGGTCGTATGTTTTAAATATAGAGAGGCAACGATTTTAAGACGTAACAATATTCTGATCGTGTCGTTTTTATTACTTTGGCATTTTATACCTACTGTACAAGATAGGGAAAAAATGAACTCAGTTGATAGTATTTTGACCGGTTTATCTGTTTGCCTCTGTGCACTTTTTAGCATGTTATATATTTTTTAAGTTATACAGAGTGGCCAAAAAGTCGTGGATCAAACGCAACTAGGAGTTAGATGGGCCCATCAGCTGCAAAAAATTGTTCTACGAGAGGACCTTAAGGTCAACCCCTGCAGAGTTATAATTTATTTTGTGTTTTTATGGGAAAATTGTCTTTTTGTACCAATTCTTATTAAAATTCGAAAAAATCTACACCCTGTATCTTTTTTTTATTTTTCACTAGATTGGTACTGATGAGTCCTTGCGTTAGACATGCTATTTATGGTTGTATAGTGGGTGTGTTGAAGATAATATTAAGTTTTACGAAAAAAATATTCTCAAATCATAACTTTTTATTTACTTCGGACACCACTGTGAAAAAAAAATACTCTACCGAAAAGTGACCCTGTATTACAAGTTTTTGCGCATTAAATAGGGATTCTGAAAAGGTATAACACAATAGTTTGTATGTAATATCTATGTTTATTGGCAGGAACTAGCAGTTCCTGCCAATAAACATAGGCAAACTATTCTATATCAATTTACTATGCTTAAATATAAACCACTATCAAGAAGAGTCTCTTGTAGAAGCTATAACTTACTGACTATTTTGCAATTTTGTTTCAGCTTCGACCTCCACACGACCCAGAAAAGCCTCAGATAACATCATCCCTTCTACTCCAACAGAAACTTCAGTTAAAATAATATCATCACCAGCCTCGACTGAACCCCCACCTAGACCGCAAAAATGGTTGAATGCCATACATGAACATATCACAAAAAATAAACCAAGAGCAATTTCTGAGGCTGTAGGAATAAACGAACATACGTTAAAGAAAGATCTACGATTAAACTTAAATACTTTGGAAGAGCATAATTCTAAAACCGAACCAGCTAAAGGTACCATAGAAGCGCAAAGCTTAGAGACTGGATCACGTACAAGCTTAAGTGGTATGGAGGTACACAGCTTAAACAGCGAACCATCGGAACCTCGTGATGCTATGGCGGATAGCTCAAGGAATCAAAGGACAAACTATAATGACCTTACAGCAAAATTCTCCACAAGTGGGTTACATGATTGTTTTTCAGACGCGGAGGAAAATAACACTATCGATGAACCACAATCTAATCCAAGTGCAGAACAAGCGAATAACGAAAGCAATACAACAGATAAACCACAGGCAAGTCTGGAGATGAAGAATTCAAAGATAAATTCAAGAGCCAGTTTGGACACATCCGACCCGAACATTTCAACAAAAAAACGTACAAATTCAGAGACTTCCACCGAATACGATAATAACATGGCACTAGACCGGAAGGAAGCTCTACTACAAGCTCTTGGAGATGATCTGACATTATGTGGCGAAAATATCCATCCTAGTCTAGCTCAGAAATGGGGCACTATTTTACGAAGAGGATTACCAAATGACGATAAAGAAAAGCTTCTAAAGGAATACGCTGCCCCAGAAAACTGTAAGGTTTTAAAAGCTCCAGCGCTAAACCAAGAGGTTTCGGCAGTTGTAAATTATGGAGCTAGAAACCGGGACACGATAATGGAATCCAATCAAAACCAATTAGGACTTGGTATCACAGCCATTGGTAGAGCAATCACCGTGATCTTAAACCAGAGTAACGCGACATACAAAGACTACGAAGTAAGCGCTATAAGACATTTAAACCACGGATGTCGTTTATTGCTAGATCTGCATCATACTAACACTATAGCAAGGAAGCATTTTTTTAAGAAAGATCTAAGTCATAGTGATGTATTTCGAAATTTAAAGATCCTGGACTTTGAAAGAGACGAAACACTTTTTAGTACGAAAGTTGCAAAACTGGTTAAAAAGCAAGGTGTTTTGACGACTCCAATGCACTCAAGACCTTCGACTAGTTACGCTGAACCTGGATCGAACCGCGCTCGCAACTTCAATGATGGTCATGTGAGAGATGGTGAACCTTCTCGTTACAGGCGCTAGAGTGTCGAACATGCCATACTTACGTTAAGTTTTATTTTTGCTTATTAGGCAGTTTGTGCAGTAGGTAACTTGTGTAATCTGTTTTATTTTAATTGCTTATTATTATTTAGGATAAAAAGGTTGTTTAAAATCATACCTATTACTCGTATTATCATAATCAGTTAAACGATGCATTTAACAAACTAGTTATTCGTTCATAAGTAACTATTTACATAAGTAACCAAGAACTTGTTTAAAAATTTGTTCCATCAAGTTGTAATCACGACGAGATTTTAACTATCCAACTGTTCTTTTATTATACTTATAAATTAAATATGTTATGTTTATAAAGTTAAAAAGATTGGTGGAATGTCGCCAAGGACCGGGATGAGTGGAAGACTTTGGGGGAGACCTTTGCCCAGCAGTGGGACAATATAGGTTAAGGAAAAAAAATGTTTATATATATTAAGAAAGTTTTCGAATGAAAAATTATTATAAGTTATGCTATCTTTTTTTATACTTTTATACTTTTTATATTATTGGACAATAAAAACAACGAAATCACCAGGTTTATTTGAATTACCTAGTGCTTATACTTTCCGCGCTAAGAACAAACTTATCCTTTTGATTTTAATTCAGATTATGTCTTGAATACCTAATCGCTATTAACATTGTCTATCTCAGCAAGTCTTTGGAGATAGAAAGAGAAATCAAATGGGCGATATGCTTATCAATAACTTATCTGCTATCAATTTTCAAATAATAAAAACTAGACAGGATCATTGGAATGCGAAAAGCGGCTCAGGTATCTACAAAAATAGTGTGAAAAAAGTAAAAATGCTATAACACAGGTATAATCACTATCGTTATCCAACCAGGATACAATACACTGTACCTACCTAATGTTAATTGCATCTTAATATAATTTATTTGTAGGTATGTTTGTTATCACTTACATAACGAAAATTGATTTATGTAATGATAGTCTACACTCTACACTAAGCAGTCTTAGAATTATCAATGTTGATGAAACGAATTGTTTTCAACAGAACGGCTACCTGATCCTAGACTACGGCAGCTTCGTCCACTGCTTCACGAACTGGCTGATGGGGAAGAATCCAAATGGTCCAGGCCAGTGGGTGCTGGTGCCTCCTAAAGACCCACTTCCACAACCACCATTCCCGGTAGACTACAGCGCTCTCAACACTGAACCAGCTAAACTAGAGCCCTACGCGCCTGATAAGAAGACGAACAGGCATTCTGTTATTGTTTAAGATAGAAGTCAATTATAAATTGGTTTATTATGAGATTGATTTAACTAACCTGGTCTCGCGACTTAGGTACACTCTCAGCTTAATACGTTAGAAGTTATATCGGGTTGGTAGAGAATGCTATAGCGTGAAGTCCTCCCTTTGTATAAAGTTATAAATGAGCAATAACGGATTAAATAAGTATAGGCCGACTCCATGAAAATATCCAATCGAATTGCTACTCTCGCGCATGCGGAATAAAGTACAGTTTTACTAGCATCGCTGGATACCTAACTTTTATAAACCTAGTAGCGTCTCGTTTTTATCACATAACCTACTCATATTTTTGCCGCGATCACACCCATGACAATCCATACATTGTACGTGTTTATAATTGTCACATACACATACACAAATACGTGTATGTGTATGTGACATGTTTCACGAGCGCCAAATGTGTGTGCTAATACTAAGCACACGGCAGCGGCACACGATTTGGCACGCCTTTCGTGGGGCGATAAGCAAAATTGCCCGGCGCGTGTTTTTGTTTGTATTAATTTATCTATTCTCTGTCAAATCTACGCTGTTATATTCACAATACTGTTATATAGCCATCAAGTCAACTTTTGACACTTTAGAGTAAGTTAAATACGTAAGTTACCTACGCTTTAATCATATCTACCTATTAGGTTTGTGCGATTTGACCAATCCTGATCTATATAATATTAAGCTAAAATGTATATAGTAGGATAGTGAACCTCAGTGGTATGAAACTGCCTTAATCTAACTTATTTAAGAACCTTAGTAAGTTTTAGAAGTTATTTGTCAATATCACATTTCACAGTTAGCCTTATTTTAAACTTGTAGCAGTAGGATGTATCTAGATAATAAGTTCACTATTGATTCACTAAAATAAAAATGAATTGAATAATATAGCCTCTTTTTATTTTACTTGTCCGTTGCTTTTTTGAAGTAACGAAACTTGACGACCGATGTGGCGCGGCGGGCGAAGGTCCGTCTGAGACGGAGGTTGTGGGTTCGATTCCCGCCTTGGGTAAGTCGTACTTGCAGATCTTGTAGGATCTGCAAATATTTGTTCCGGGTGTCCTGGGTATCTTATAATGTATAATAAAAATATCTATGTATTGTATTGTATCAAGTACTATGTCAGTCTTCTAGTACCTACCTATAAAGCTCTGCTTAGCTTGGGGCTAGATGATGTTTTGTGGATTGCCAGGATTATTTATTTATAATTTTTTTGTTAAGAAACCCATAGAGTTAAAAGTTAAATATAATTATCTGCCATTCAAAATCGTGCTAATAAGTAGTTTAAAACTAAAATCATGAAGTAACATAACGATCACGGAACTATCAAAAAACTTTTTGAATCTCACGTCAAAGTTATCTCCTTGCGAAAGAAGAGTTTTTGCGCTAAAAAAAACATCAATGGCCATAATGTGGATCATTTATCACAACAGCGTTTGGGAGAGAAGAAATGGGACGGGTCGGGGTTTTTAATGACGCTATTACCGGGAGATACAATATCAGAACGTAAAAAACTAAGTAAACCACTTTATAATGCGATCTGTCTTTTATAAAGATGTCATTGAGTTAAACCGGCCAAGTATGAGTCGGCCAAAGAAAAGTGTAATTTAGATAAGTCAAAGGAGCAAAGACAGACATCGTGCTTATGCTTATGTTACTTGATATCTTTGTCTTTCTGTTTAGTACACATACCCACATCTCTTTTGCCCTCACTCATTTCAAGGTTTGCTGGAAGAGAACTCTTTTTAGGGTTAAGCTCGCCTATCTGTACATGTTTTATGTTTAAGTTTTTCTCTTGTTATGTTTTGTGTACTTACAATAAAGAATAAAGATATAAAAGAGATAAAAAGGGCGATCATTTGATGAAAATTGTTTCTTTTATTTGATAATATTTTCGACAAGAAGGGACACGGACGCCAAAATACTTTTTCTAATTTAAATCATAGTAGGAATGTATATGTATATAATGTAGGTATATGTAATAATGTGAAAAATAAATAGTTTTTCTAACATTTATTAGAGCTCTAATAAAAATATCTTGTTGATAAAATGTATGAGTACAGAATATTTATGCATTGTATGTTACAAATAAATAAATATTATAAATTGTACGTAATATTTGACTAGGGTTTATAGTATTGGTACTTGGCACATATACTTTCAAGTTTTCAAAACGTTTTAAAACGGCAAGATACATAACATTCTTTCTACCAACAATCTAGGTACACAATAAATCCATTTTACACATACATAACACCAATATTTTAACAACTATGTAGGTACTTGTAAAAGTATTTTTGAATAGAATAAAATAAAAATAAATATTTAGTTAATAAATTGTAATGATCTCTATCTAATCTAATCTAAACTAGACTACATATTAAATTCAAAGGAATATACTTTTAAAGTACTTTTCTCACAAGAAATATATTACACATATAAAACTAAAATACTGTCTATGTTTATGTCTAGATTAAAATTTGGTTCAAGAATAGTGTAAGAGTAAGCTTACATAAGATTACATTATTCTTAAATTAATAAATATAATATAAGAGATCCACCATAACAAATAATTAAAGATATATACATCAATCTCCACATTCATTGATAATCCTCCTCATCATTATCTTTCTCTCTCTCTTGCACAGCTTGCACAATACACTCCTTGAGCTCCCGGACTTTTTCAACATCAACCAAGAACACAGAAGAACTGTCAGTCACACCCAGACTGAAGAAATGTTCGAATTTCGGCAACTGCACTGCACTCCTGCAAGTACTATGAATGATTTGACACCCCATGTTTATAAAACAGCCAACATTATCTGTACTAACCCCCCCTCCCGGCATAACGCTTAATTCTCCGCTGCTATACCTAGTAGCTAAGAAGGAGAGATTCTTTATTGCGCCGGGTTGGTTCACATTCCCACGTATCCCTGCAGTTAGCACTCGATGAAATCCTAGACCGACAAGGATTGAAGCTGTCTTCTTAAACTCGCGTACATGATCGAACGCTCTGTTGAAAGTGACGGGCGTAGGGCTCGCTATGGCTAGTACCTTCATGCATTTGTATTCGTCGAGGTCCAGATTTTCTGTCAACGCGCCGAAGACGAAGCCATCCACATTCATTTCTTTGAAGATTTTGACGTCACGGAGCATCGTGGTCATTTCGAACTCGGAGTAGAGGAAATCGTCGCCTCCGCGGCAACGGATTGTTACGTTGATTTTCGTCCGTACACTTGTTGTTTGCTTTCTCACCTGAAAACAGATTTATTTATTCAGCATTAGTTTAACACTTTGGAAATAGCTTAAAACACATTCTTGGTAGAATGAGTACCAGTATCTATTGAATCTATTGGTACATGTAACTTGACTATATACTCAAAAAATGAGGTACTTATGCTAAATTGTAATACAAAGTGATAAGAAGAGCATTGATTATGATACTGTATATTGTGCATTGTCTTCTTTAGCTAGATGAAAATGACATATCTCTGCATTTTGGTTTATGCCAAAACCTTTTGTCTTAGCTCTCCAAAAATATTTACTGAGTGCTGGTGTTAAAAATATTTAAATACATATAGGATTATATTCAGCAATCACATCAACTCAAATCAGTTTGGCTTATTTAGAAACTAGCTGATTTGAATTTTTGTGTGATAAGGTATCGTTCAATTTTTTTTTGTTATGTCTCAATCTGTTACCTACCAATTTCTGTATTTCTTTTACCAGTCCTGCCGATGGAGTAAGGCCTCCATCAGTCAGATAGCTGCAAACTTCAAGTTCGTCAGCCCCGCCTGTGATCGCATTGATTGCAGATTCCAGACTATCCACTGCTATCTCCAACATTATCTGAAATATGAAAAAGTAAATTAATTAATAAAATAAGCTCACATACTTAAGTACTACATAGTTACATTAGGTTTCTGCCATATTTAAAAAATGAAGGGTAAATTATTCAGAAAAAGGTTAGTACATCTATGATTATAACAACCAGATAATTAATAATAATAAATAAATAAATGTTTATGGACATTTATAAGAATAAGAATAAGAAATTATTTATTTGACAAACACTTACCACTAACAAAAGAGAAATATAAATAAAACAATAAAATAATAATAAGTAAATTTGCATTTTACCCATCACACTCTAGTCTCAAACTAAGCAAAGCTAATAATAAGGGATGTTTTTAATAGTAATAAATATGTCAGGCTTTCAACATAAATGCACCTACCAATGCTTGATTTTTCCTGCTTCTAACGAACTATGTATTGCTGGTCTAGGCTGGTTTTGCGTGGATAAGTTATGAGAGGACAATCAATTCACTAAAGTCTAAACCAAAGTAGTACAATACAACACAACACAAAACAAACTGGGATTTTATGATAGGCTGCTGATAATCGCACCAATATCGCAAAATCGAAATTATAACAATCGATTATTTATAGGCATCGAGTTCGCGAATTTGCCTTTAAATTTTTAATACTAGAAACACTTACTAATTCAGTTCAAAATCATGCTCATTGAGCGCACGAACTTCAGGGTGGTTCTTATCTGGTTATATATCAATAATTGTGCCAGGCTTATTTCATTGCCTTCACTGCAATAATGCATGGTTTTTCGTGATCAATATTCAATAAACAATCAACTTGAACATGATTATGTACCTACATTCAAAGCCTGCAAACTGGCACCGATTGCAAACTTTTTAACATCACGAAATCGTTTTTGAACGATTTCACTAAAGTTAAAATGACAAATTATAGCTAACTTCATGTTGGTTGTTCTTTTTGACATTACCAGGTAAAAAGACACGCGAACGTCGGCAAAAGTTGGCCACGTTCGCTCTCTTTTATCAGGTAAATTCTACATAAAATACGCGTTTTAGACTATTTACACATTGAATTACCTTTTTCAGTATCTTTTCATATTGCTTCAACTCATCATGACATTTTGTTGAGGTTATGATTGAAGTCTACAGTTCCCTGTGCCACATACGTTCAAGTTTCTTGTAAAATATTTACAACATACGAAAGTCTTCAGTGTTATAACCGAGTGTATTTTGAGTTGCAGTTATGTCTCGTAGACGAGATCATGAAGAAACCGACAAACTTACGCGTATTGCGATTGTGAACGCGGATCGTTGTAAGCCTAAAAGATGTAGGCAGGAGTGCAAAAAGAGTTGCCCCGTGGTGCGTATGGGCAAGCTCTGTATTGAAGTGACTCCTAATGATAAGATCGGTACGATCTCGGAGGAACTCTGCATCGGGTGCGGTATATGTGTCAAGGTAAGAGTGAATGTTACTCAACATTTTAGTGTGACCTTTATATACTAAGCTTGTATACTAATTTATTAAAATTTGCAGAATTTAAATATCTACAAATACCTGACATGAAAATATGCATTATACCTACCTAAAAATATCTTATAAATAATAACTTTATACAACAATTTTCAGAAATGTCCCTTTGATGCTATCACCATCATCAACATACCGTCTAATCTGGAGAAGCACACTACTCACCGCTACTCCAAAAACTCGTTCAAGCTGCATCGACTTCCCATTCCAAGACCCGGTGAAGTACTTGGACTGGTCGGACAGAACGGTATCGGCAAGTCAACTGCTTTAAAAATCTTAGCCGGAAAACAAAAGCCTAATTTGGGACGATTTACTGTAAGTGTCTTATCATCTACCTAAAATGAAGTAATTATACATATGCTCATAATAACAGTTCATTCAAGTTTTCAATTATAAATTATATAGTATAATATCCTTTTCAGGACCCCCCAGACTGGCAAGAGATCTTGTCTCATTTCCGTGGTTCTGAACTGCAGAACTACTTTACCAAAATCCTTGAGGATGACTTGAAGGCTTTGATCAAGCCTCAATATGTGGATCAAATTCCTAAGGCTGTTAAAGGAACAGTCGGACAACTGATGGACAAGAAAGATGAGATGAAGAATCAGAAAGAAATTTGCAGAATGTTGGGTATGATTTGATTGCAAAAGTAAAAACTTGAATATTATGATTTTTCTTAATTATTAATTTAAGTAATAGTTAAGTAGACCCTGCATGAGATAAGGCTAGTATGATAATGGTTGATTTTATTATTTTTATTTCATGTGCAGTCCAAACTAGCTATTTTAACAGTCTTGTAGCACTATGCTGGCAAACTTAGGTAATCCAATAAGTAGCTAATCAATCAGTCAAAAAATATGCCTTATCAGCATGCTATATACAGGGTTACATGGAAAGTCGTGCTAGATCCGTTAAGGGCGTAGAGTACCCATCATTTCTGACTTATTTTACTAAGAAACACCCCACCCTAAACTTAACCCATTTCGAGATATTCGACTTTTAAATTTTTATTGAAAATTGCCGATTTTTAGGCTACTAAATTTATTTTTGTTTTTTCTGTGCATCTTATTATTATTATTTTTGCATTTTTACATGGAGAATAAGATGTTTTAGGACGTCAATCATTAAAATAGTGCATAAGTTAATTGATTAGATCGTAGTAGAGAAGTGAAACTTATGAAATAAAAAAATATTTTAGAAGGTTTGTTTTTCTCTAAGGGATATCTAAAAAAAATATTATGGCACTTGTTCGGCGGATGTTATAATAAATATCTACGTTTCAACAGCTATCTAACGACGTATAATAATCTAGGGTTTGTATTACATTTCGTGGAAAAAAAGTAGTTGGGACGCT
Organism: Ecliptopera silaceata; assembly: GCA_932527185.1. Lineage (NCBI taxonomy): Eukaryota > Metazoa > Arthropoda > Insecta > Lepidoptera > Geometridae > Ecliptopera > Ecliptopera silaceata. The sequence continues at coordinate 4,613,184 of OW052210.1, forward strand.
CCAGGTTGCAGTTCTAACGGTCCCACGCGAGCAAGACAAGTGAAAATTTAGGTAGATGCGAATGAAAGAAAAAATGTGTAGGGACCGGCTAGGGCTGGGAATACAACAGGGGAAATTGTTTTGGTTGTCAGTCTGCATAGTGAATGTAATATCGTTTTGCTCTTTTTTTTCAACTTGGCTGTCATTCTGAACTAATTCTTCTGATTTTGACTACTGTGCTCGTTAACCGGACTCTGATTTGTACCTGTGATACGGAAGTTTTGAAAATGACGTCCTACACATCTAAATAATATGCTGATATGCTTATTTGACTTGCTTTGCTTTATTTGCAGGCACACAATCGCAGTATCCGTAACAAATAAGCATATCAGCAAATTCTTCAGATATTTAGGAGAAGAGCAAAACGATACCACATTCACTATGTACGAAGCACAAAAGCAGACTAACAACCAAAACAATTTCCCCTGTTGTATTCCCAGCCCTAGCCGGTCTCTACACATTTTTTCTTTCATTCGCATCTACCTAAATCTTCACTTGTCTTGCTCGCGTGGGACCGTTAGAACTGCAACCTGGAGCGTCCCAACTACTTTTTTTCCACGAAATGTAATACAAACCCTAGATTATTATACGTCGTTAGATAGCTGTTGAAACGTAGATATTTATTATAACATCCGCCGAACAAGTGCCATAATATTTTTTTTTGATATCCCTTAGAGAAAAACAAACCTTCTAAAATTTTTTTTATTTCATAAGTTTCACTTCTTTACTACGATCTAATCAATTAACTTATGCACTATTTTAATGATTGACGTCCTAAAGCATCTTATTACCCATGTAAAAATGCAAAAATAATAATAATAAGATGCACAGAAAAAACAAAAATAAATTTAGTAGCCTAAAAATCTGCAATTTTTAATAAAACTTTAAAAGTCGAATATCTCGAAATAGGTTAAGTTTAGGGTGGGGTGTTTCTTAGTAAAATAAGTCAGAAATGATGGGTACTCTACGCCCTTAACGGATCTAGCACGACTTTCCATGTAACCCTGTATAAAGCATAAACACGCAGATGTCGACAAACTCGGCGTGTCTGATTCTACTACTTTTGCTAAGACTAATATTCTTTTTACTCATCCTCTTTACTCAATCTGTACCCTGCGTCTTTTGATTTTGACACTTCGACTGACTACACTCTGATTTGTACTCTCAGATTATAACAGGCCTAAAGTTGTAAATATTTTTTTGGTATTTTATAAAAAAGCGTTATTCTGCAATATGTCGATAATTGCAATTCTTTTACTATTTTGTTGTTTTATGATAGTTTTCCACAGATTTGTCGCATATTCGAGACCGTGAGATAGCAGCACTTTCTGGCGGGGAGCTTCAACGCTTCGCAATCGCCATGGTTTGCATCCAGAATGGAGATATTTTCATGTTCGATGAGCCTTCTTCGTATCTCGATGTCAAGCAGAGATTGAATGCCGCCCGCACTATCCGATCTCTTATACATCCTGACAAGTAAGACTCGCCACGTGACTTGCATTTTAATATTTTATAAAACAGACGGCCGTATTTGTTAGTTTATACGCTAGTTTTTTTGGAGCATAAACTTGCATGAAAGCATAAATTGACGCTAGACGATAGCGTTTAGATCGTAATGTGATAATCTTAAAAATAATGGCATATTCAATTCACGCCACCGGACTAAATTTAATTCATTTCTAAAAGTGAATTCGAAATCATACTGTAACTTTTTGGCGAAAATACAAATAAGACACGCGTTAAAACTTCGATGCGATCTGTATGGATCCCCAATATTTTCTAACTATCAATATAATTTCTCAGGGTAAAGTAGCTTTCTAATGGTGAAAGGAGTTTTAAAATCAGCGCAGTAGTATTTGAGTGCATTCATTACAAACATGCACACACAAATATACAAATCTATCTTTATAATATTAGTATTGTAGATAGTCAAATAATTTTTCATTTTGTTTTAGGTTCATAATAGTGGTGGAGCATGACTTGTCAGTGTTGGACTATTTATCCGACTTCATTTGCTGTCTGTATGGACTGCCTGGTGCATATGGGGTTGTGACTATGCCTTTCTCTGTCAGAGAAGGTAATATTTTCATGGTTTTACATAAATTGCATTTTTGTGACTTAGAAAAAATATTTGTTAATTATCACTTGAAAGATAATAAAGATTAACTGGAAGTAGATGGATGGAGAAAGCGCAAATTCGTAGCCTAATAATTAGACATCGGATTATATGCACTATCAAACTGCTAAAATATGCATGCAAATATGCACGAAAAAAGGGTAAAATATGCACTAAAAATGGTAAAATATGCACTATCAAAAATTTTTTGCAATTAGAATTTACGTTTATTATTTAAAAAAAAAAATAATATTTAATAAACTATAAATTATTATTACGTAAATAATAAATTTGTTTTTGGGCAGTAGTTGTTGTCGACTTCTTTTAAGTTGATCGATTTAGTATTTTTTTGATGAAGGTATTCGCTTTTCACAAACCATGCAGAACAGTACCATCAGTCGTAAATTTAGTACCTGGGTAATTTTTTATCCAAGATTCCATTATAAACTGGGTATTTTTTTCACTGGCGTCATTATTTCAACAAAAATACGATTCAAATACAGCGAGACAAAAACAATTGAATTGCGTTAGGCGCGTGAGTGAAGCCGCGAGTGCCATAATATGCCCCTCTCCGGACGTGTAAACACGTATAACTAACTACCTAACGATTGAAATGAGCACTATCAATGAAAAAGTACCAAAATATGCAATAACGCTATAAAAATAGAATTATATTATGCATTTGCATATGCAAACATGCAAATGCATATAATCCGATGTCTACTAATAATATTATAAATGTAAAAGTTTTAATTGATGAATGGATGGATTTATTTGATACATGGTTTTTTGCTCTTTCACGCAAAAACTACTGAATGGAATTTTAATGAAATTTTGCAATAATGTAGTTTATCATAGGCTATAATATATAAAGATATTGTGTGTAAATTATCCAATTATAACGATAAAAACACGAAGTCGCGGGCATCAGCTAATTTTCCATATAAAAAGGTTTTAATCAATCAGTGGTAAGAATGAAAAAGGTGTAACATTATTGAAATAATTCTATTAATCTTTTTTAGGTATAAATATTTTCCTTGATGGGTTTGTGCCCACGGAAAACATGAGATTCAGGACTGAATCCTTGGTATTCAAGGTGGCTGAATCCGCGACTGAAGAAGAAGTAAGTATAAACCTTTTTTTAAACTATGTTATAGAGAAAACACTATATTAATGTTAACATTTTATTGATCAGATAAAAAGAATGAACCACTACGAATACCCAGAGATGTCGAAAAAAATGGGTGACTTCAGTTTGTATGTGAAATCAGGTGAATTCTCAGATTCTGAGATTCTGGTACTGCTTGGAGAAAACGGTACTGGCAAAACGACATTCATTCGAATGTTGGCTGGTAACTTAGAACCCGATGAAGGTACGTTTTGTTATGTATTAAATAGAATCCTAATTAATTTGATTGTTTTTTAGCATAATCGTGACTTTGTAAATGACTCGATTATTTTCTTTGATCGATACACGTGGCTCGTCGGATCATCACTAGTATTTTGTAGCTAGTAACATTTTTGGCTGTCAAAATTGACAAATCAATTGAGTTGTCAATTCGGTTCATAATTGTGTCAAATGGCTGCTTTGTTGCGAAAAAGTGTTTGTAGCGAAAAAAATACTTGTAGTTCTGCGTTTTCAAATTTATGTTCATAGAATTCTAGTATAAATTAATGAATAAGTTAACAAAAATAAGGTGACAAATATAATGTAGACGTCGACAACAGTAAATTGAGGTTATAGTGAATGTGTAAATGGATTTGCTGTGAAATTAGTGAAAAATAGGTGTAAAAGTACGAAAGAATGGCACGAACTGAACTGTTTGATTTGTTTTTTCATCCTGTGTTCCAAAAGTGCTTGAAACATGCAGAATCATCACTCTCTCCAGATGGTAAATTATTTTCATAACCAAGTTGAGAAGGCAGGACTTTTCACACAATTATGTATGAAAGTTAACTGTAAATCATTTGTTTTGCAGGTTCGGGCCAGTTGCCACAGCTTCACATTAGTTATAAGCCACAGAAGATATCGCCCAAGTCTCAAGGGCTTGTAAGAAGCTTGCTTCATGATAAAATTAGGGATGCATATGTACATCCACAGGTAACTACTAAGTTTAGATTATTTCACTTATTTCTGTTGTTAGTATAATATAAAGTTATATTATGTAAGAATTATTTAAACTTTCAGGAATAGAATTCATTGTAAAGATTTATTATTATTCCCGATGTTTCAGTTAAGTTGCAATATTGATATTGTATTTTTTATTATTTATTATATTTTATGAAAGAACTTTAAACACTAACATAATATAAAGAGATATATTGTAGGGGATTTTATTGTGTACCATTGTTTTGGTCCTCGACCACTGCTATTGCAACTTAACTGAAACATCGGGAATAATAATAAATCTTTACAATGAATTCTATTCCTGAAAGTTTAAATAATTCTTACATAATATAACTTTATATTAGAGCTGTTACATTTCTGTAATCCTTTTATCGTCACTTGTGTACCCTTACACAAGGTTAGGGTGGCTGATGAGATTAAAAGGTGTTCCTTAGTTTGAACTATCCATCACAATTCAGATTATCCATTGAGATATGCTTAGATACAATCAAATGGTTATATTTGTTTATCTTATAAAATAATATCCCCTCTTTTTGATCTCTTACAAATTCTTTAAAAATTTTTTGTAAATGACTTATAACCTGCTATTTTCCGTCCCCAGTTCATCACAGATGTGATGAAGCCGATGAAGATTGAGGAGATCATGGACCAGGAGGTGCAGAACCTCTCGGGTGGTGAGCTGCAGCGAGTGGCCCTGGTGCTCTGTCTCGGGAAACCAGCTGATGTATACCTTGTAGACGAGCCTTCAGCCTACCTGGATTCAGAACAGCGTCTAGTCGCAGCTAAAGTTATAAAAAGGTCTGATTTATATTTAATTTTCGGATTAAACTAAGTGAATATATTTGTAAAGAAAGATATTCAACTGATTTATATTTCATCATTGTGAAATAAGGACAAAAATAATATAATTTTTTTTAATTTTTTTTGAAGTTATTTACATTTAAATTTTCTAAAGTTACATTGCTTAGATTACATTTATTTCATTTTTCATAGATTTTTTGGGATAAAATTAATAACTTAATAAATTAATAAATTCTTTGAAATCAAAATATTTGTTGCTCAAATGTAATTGAATCAAAAAAAAACAACATTAAAATTTATTAGATTTAAACACGCCACTTGAATCTCCCAAAAGATCTGCTTATAGCAATCTGGCTGATTGCAGATGAAACCACCAAAAAAAAATATTATGTGAAATTAAAATCAATTATTGTATACAAGCCATTTTTATTATTTAATTACAGATTCATCCTCCACGCCAAAAGAACAGGCTTCGTAGTCGAGCACGATTTCATAATGGCCACTTACCTCGCCGACCGAGTCATAGTATTTGAAGGGACGCCCTCCTCTAAAGCAACAGCCCACGCACCACAATCTCTGCTCAACGGGATGAACAAGTTTCTGGAACTGCTCGGCATTACCTTCCGAAGAGATCCTAATAACTTCCGGCCGAGGATAAACAAACACTCATCTGTTAAGGTGAGTTTATAAGATTATTAACCTTTTTTTTTTGCTCTAGCCTATATCGTACCAGTGCTGGGCAAAAGCCTCCTCCAAATCCATTATACAGTTAATAACAAGAATTTATATCTACACAATTATATTACAAAAGTTAATATTAATATTTAACAGTGTCTAAAACCTTTTTTTTTATTTTTAACTTTCGCTTTCACATCGTTAATTGGCGCAGATATATTTTATTTATTTTTAACAGTAAATAATATTTTTCAACATCAAATAAATTACAATATTATTTTTTGAAGTCTCCTTAGCCATTTAAATACTTTTATAAATAAAGTGACTACCTATTTGTTAACATAATATTATTTTGTTACAGGACATAGAACAAAAACGGGCCGGCCAATATTTCTTCCTGGAAGATTAAAATAAAATGTATCATTGTATTTATATATATTGTATCTGTTGCAACGGTGGCTTGCCATCTGTGTATTTCCAATTAAATGTATTGTAATAAATCATGTTTTATACAAGCTCCTCTCATTTATAAAGGATCATTATATAAATCGAACAGCAGGAAAAAATAGTTTACGAATCACTCAACTATTGCACAGCATCAGACGAGAACGGCTCTCTTCTGAGTAGCCAAGGGCTAAGTGAGAGCCAAATTAAATTAATTTTCAATTTGGGTTTAGGTAGTCTCACTTCACTATATATGAGAGAAAAGATATCCCAGTAGGTCTGTTGTTAGCGTGTTTTAAATCGCAGAACTAGTGAGAGATATCTCTTTGGAATAAAGGCTTATGGGTGTTGGCTCCCCTGTTCGCTCCCTTAGGGGGGATATGGTGGCTTACGGGTCTTCGCTCCCTTAGGTGGGACCATAGAACATGAAACTTTTTTGTGTTGTTGGCCCCCCTTTGCGATTGATGGATGCTTTTTACAATGCCTCGACTCCGCATCGTGGCACTCGCAACTCTAATGCTTCGGCTACATTAGCGGGCGAATATTCGTATCGTTTGTCGCGACAGGTGTCATCGTGTTCATATATGATACCTTTATCCGAACACGATGATAATGTCGCGACAAACGATATACTACGCGATGACACGATGTACCCGGCCACATACATCGCGTTAAACGAATATTCGCCGTAGCCCGCTAGTGTGGCCCCAGCATAAGCAACATTTAATAATGTTAAACCTAAGTAGGTATACCTAACTTCCTACCTTTTGCATTACCTATAATATTTACCTAGATATCTCTAGGTAATACTACAGTCTAGGATGACGTTGGTTCCTAGAACAAGGTCTTTATACTTAGGTGATTCATTATTCTTACTTCCTGTAACTTCTGATCTCAATCGTGAATAAGATCGTGACGACATTACCTACGTAGTAAGTTATAAATGAATGATACTTAGTTATTTAAGTACGATGACTAAGTTTAGTACCTAAATAGTTACTACATCATCATCCCCATCAAGGAAATACCTAATCTAGTTAGGCAAGCTGTTGCTTAAACCTACATAACTAATACTTACATAGAATTATGTATAAAGCCTAGCTAGGGTGTACCGTGTAGGTATGAAGTAAGTAGGTATACTTATTGTGTAGTATTTACTTCAGAAAGGTTTAGTTAGATAGAACATGGTTATCTAGCCGGTATGCTCGTTAGGGTAATATTTTTGACGTAGTAGGTAAATCTTACCTAATAGTACAGTTCTGAACGTATACCGGCAGCAAAGTCAGGGTGCCAAAATTTTAGCAAGTTTCTAAAAGGTTTTACTATACGTAGGTCAATCTCCTAGAAATGAGGTTATATCTCGATAACATTGGTGGAATGAACTAAAGTTCTAGCACAAAAGTAGGTATACCTATTATGTACGCAATCGTACAAACTCGCTTGGTTTAGCTTGGTGGTTCACCGATCGGTAGACATAGGCGTCTCTTGGTCTCGATGATGTCATCACTGGGTAGTAACCTGCAAAGGGCAGAGATGCTCAACAGTTTAAGCCAAACCAAAAAAGTAATGTTTTCGGCTTTCGTCAAGATCATTGGTGTTCTACATCGTATTGGAAATCACCGATATTTAGACTAGTTTAGATTTTTTATAATGCCCATTCATAAAAAAATAATTAAAACGAAGATAACGTCAATTCCTATTATATTTTTCCCACTATCTCCACCCGGGGGTAAATTTGTATGTACCTACCTGATTAACTCAACCAAAATATGGAATAAAAAAAACCTAAATATTCTTATTAAAATATTATATTGATATTAGTGAGATAAGTTGTCGTGCCTAGGGTCTTGTTTAGAAAATATATTTCACTAAGAGCGAGCCAAACGTTGGCGAAACAGTGGAAGAAGGAGAGGGAAAACAAAACGCGCCGAGTTCGACCGGTCGGACGGAGTCACTCGCTGATATTTCGGAATTCGTGCCGTAGTGTGCCGGTTGGGTGTGTCACATAATCTGAATAAAGTAGGTAATTTCCTTCATATTTACCAGTAATTAGCTTTAAAGCCTTGCTATTTCGTACAAAACTTCTAATTGACTGCTGCGAATCGTAATATTTGCATTAATTGTGCATAAAGGTTGTGTAAAAGTTCTTGAAAACCGGCATCGGCGTTTGCTAAAAGCCGATCCCTGTTGTTACGTGTTTATTTTTAGTTGCGACGACGTGGAGCGTTTCTAATAAACATTTTTTTCCGTTCTTAGGAATCTCTCAAAATGAGCGGACAACAGTACTACCCCTACAAGGTAAGAATTGCATAAATTGTACCCACCATAGAATAAGTTAACTAAATTTTCGCTACATCACACCTACTTATATCTACCTACTATAAAGTTGCGGGATGATGTCATCTCCTCGTTCGGAGCGTGTTTTTTTGTTTACCTGTTTGTGTTGAGTAGGTAGGTATTTGTCCATGTAGGGGTGATAGTTCTATAGCCTGCGCGCTCCATAAAATACTAGCAATTCCATGTCAAGGCCAAGCGGAAACAGAGGGTAGAAAATCCAATACGGGGTTTTACGACAGCTTAATATGACTCAAGTTAGAGCGACGAGTCGATTTTTGATTCTGATTCAAGAGTCTTCTTAGAAATATCGTTTAATTTGCTTGTCAAATAAGTTCAAGGTCATAAATAAATGTCATCACCGGCACTTGAAATATTCTTAGAAAGCGAATACCTACCTATATTGTCCGATCTACTCTTTATTTGTTAAGCCTTTTGAATTTGAATTCCACTTCAGATGTCTCGTCAGGGTATCTAAATTGAACATCACTTCGGGCCTAAATCTGTGTTATTCACGGATATTGTAATTATTTACCTTATAAGACGTCAGATATTCAGGTTATCGTGTTTTCAGTGTACCCCCACGGTGTACCCTGCCGAGCCCTTTGACCCGGCTGCGGACGCGGAGACTCTTCGCAAGGCTATGAAAGGTTTCGGCACTGATGAGAAGGCAATCATCGACGTCCTCTGCCGCCGCGGCATCGTCCAGAGGTTGGAGATCGCTGAGACTTTCAAGACCAACTACGGCAAGGTACGTCTTCTACAAACCTTTGTATTCCTTAATGATAAGAATACAAGTTATATTTGGATGATACTGACCTTATTATTATCATGGATGTATAATCTTCAACTATAGCGTCTTTACTCGTCATTATATTCATGATACTGAATTGATAAATGTATCTCAACAAATGCATTCAAGCCTTTACGATAATAGAAACAGGACGCTCGCCTCTCACTCTCAAGTCTCAAGTAGGTATTCAAACTCAATTGATTCGACCGGCTTGTTTCAGCACTTTCAACAGTTTTAGGTTATTGAATCTTTTGACTCATTTACATTTACTTACTCATTTAAACGGTGACTGTTAGGTCACTTTAAACCGATTAGTCATCAAAAGTAACCTAGATTAAGTAAACAAGTTACAAGTCTCGCGGTAACCGTGATGTAATCGGTGTAATGGCATCCATTAGCCACATAAAGTTCATTACAATTTGAACCTTGTGTTTGGGTAATAAGCCCGAAATATAGTTTTGGAGCCGTAAACGTTACCTTGACGCAGGGGCCGGCCTTGCTGACTTCAATCATCTTCCTGAGTTAGTCATCGTTAATTCACCTGCTTCGATTCGATAGGGAGCTTATTTTCCTCGTCATTGCAGTGAATCATGAGTTACGATGATTTCATAGACAACAAAACCATACTAACGATATGAAAATTGTATTTCTAAGCCAGCCCGAATGACTAAAACCTGTCATAGGGAGTGGTGTAGTTTCAGCTGAAGTTTCTAAAGAATATAATAAGTTAGAAAACAGTAGCGTTACTGGGTGCGTTATTATTATTAGCGTTAGTGGGTGGGACTTGATCGATTGGCAGGATCGCAAGGAACAGAGAAAATAAGGAAGACTAAGTACTTCCCAGTAGTCGACCTAAATATATACACATTTATAATAACGTGGTTATATTAAGTGATAGGATGTAAATGTAACACAATCTTATCAAATCGCATTGTTTACTTTGGAACATATCAACTACATTATCTTTGCTTGTTTTCAAATAAAATGATGATTGATATAGGTACCTTACCTAAGTGTTATACCTAAGTATTATAAATTGGTATACGTTAAATGTAACTACTTACTAAGTATTACAGTAGATCCGCTATTACATTAGCTACTTACTAATGTAGTACTAGTTAACCTTACATTTACTTACCCGTGTTTTAAAATCAATAATTGCTAGTTCACTTTTCTAAACCAAAAACAGGTAATTGCAACTAAGTGAAAAACAAATATTACTTGGTAATAAATAAATGCATTTACCTACATAATGGAAATACCGGTCGATAGTGCAACGAGTTCAACGGTACACATTTTATACAACAATTTGTGCCGTTTTGTTTTCCTGGTAATTTGCAACGCGGCAAAAATATTATACAATCACGCGATACAGCCACATTGCCAGATTTCAAACCCTATTAGATATTAAGCCTATTGACCAACAAAAAACTAGAGTTTGAAGAGAGATAAGATTTTAGCTATTGTATTATGCAGATCATTGCGTACATGCTTATTGTATTCCAAATAATGTGATAAAACATTCTGGGCGTCTAGTCGAAGCGACGCGAGACCCAAGGGCTGGTGAAGTATCTGGCCCAGCGTATCAGCATTGCTATTCAGCGCGGCAATGCAGTATCTTGGGTACGCTACCGATTGGTACTGATTTGGATCAGTTCAGCTATCTATAGATCGTTTGCAACGGTCTGTAGATAGCTCAACTGTTTCTGATGTATTTTAAATGCCAATGTACATTTTGTAAATACTGTATAGTCGTAAGTTTGTTTGTGAATAAATATTTAACATTCAACTATGGAAAAGCTTCATTCAACAATATCTTCAGAAGGGTATCTATGTGGAATGAAATGTTCCACTCGAAGTTTCGTATCGATCCGTGGGATCACCATTCGGATGAAACGTGTCGACCTTTTGCTTTTATTTTTACTTGTTTCATTATTCAGACGACGTCGTTGCTGGTTTTCGATAGAAACAACTCAAATATTGTTTTAGCGGTACCTAATCAAGTATAGGTAGGCCCATCGGAAAATACTTTTATTCACAAACAAACTTACGACTATTAGACACTACCAAATGTACGTAGGCATATAAAATACATAAGAAATAGTTGAGTTATCTACAGACCATTGAACTATTGAAAAATTACTTGATTAAAATCAGTGATATTTAAAAATGTGGGTCCTGTTATCATCGTGTCAAATTTCGCGGTATCAGGAAATCGCCTTCGTTATCTATTTCAAAATACACATTGCAATTCAAGCGTAATTATAGTGCCCTGCTTTAGAATGAGTTTTCTTTAAATATCACACTCCATTCCCTAACGAAAAGCTTGTACTACGAGAACTAAATTGCTAATAGAATACTTATCCTTTTTTTTTGTAAGTAGGTACATAAATAGTAACACCCAGACACAGAATAAATATTTATGTTCATCACACAAACATTTGCTCTGGTTGGGAATCCAACCTACGACCCACAGAATGGAAGATAGAGCAACTACCAACTGAGCTGTGTGTGTGTGACGCCTGTCATTTAGCAGTTGCTGAGCAGTTACCCTACTTACTATTGTACACTTGAATACCGACAAATGTAAAACTTACTTATACATAGGTACCTGACAATGCTCGACCTTGTTAGTCATAAACGGCTCAAATTGACGGAGTTATTCAATTTGCGAACCGGTATTGAATACCTATCTACTAAACGCAGTAACCATACAAACAAATTTTTATGGAATGCTGTTTGATCTTTTGTTTATTGTTTTGCCATTGATACCTACATCAATGTATTCAAATTCATAGAAAACCTCATCATCAACCTATATCAGTCCACTGCTGGACGTAAGTCTCTCGCAAGACGCGCCACTGAGCCCGGTCTTCGGCTCTTCTCATCCAGTTTTTGCTAGCTACACTCCCCATCTCGCCAGAGGGCGTCCTACACTACGCTTGCCTAAACGCGGTCACCACTCCATCCGTTTATCTTCCGTCGTATCCGTTTGCTCCAACGATTGTCGGTTCTTCGGATAACATGACCTGCCCACTGCCACTTCAGCTTGCTAATCCTATGTGCTAGTTTTCTGACGAATAACATCATTCCGGATTCGATCTCGCAAGGAAATTCCGAGCATAACTCTCTCCATAGCGCGCTGAGCGACTTTCAGCTTGTGGACCTATAAAAAACCTATGAGTGTTATTTTAAAGATTGTCTTTCTCAGGATTTGATCAGTGAATTGAAGAGCGAGCTCGGAGGTAACCTCGAGAATGTGATCATCGCTCTGATGACTCCCCTGCCGCACTTCTACGCTAAAGAGCTGCATGACGCCGTCGCGGGGATGGGCACTGACGAGGAAGCTATCATTGAGATCCTGTGCACGCTGTCCAACTACGGAATCCGTACCATCTCTGCGTTTTATGAACAACGTGAGTAAACGCAGCCAGTCGATGATAAAAGTTTTATAAACGCGTTCCTGACATAACTAACCAACTTTTATTGGTTGCTCGATTTTATTTCAGTAAAATGGAAAAATAATAAAACCGTGAGATCTTACTCTTATTAGGCTTCTAATTATACTTAATTTTCATGTTCATTTATTATTCTAGCCATAATTGTTTTTATATTTTTACGTTTCTCACGGTAGACGCTCAGATTTTATCAAAAGGTTTATAGGGTCATAATAACATAACTAAAGAAAGATTAAGTACAACAGTTAATAACCTTTTGTTTTATAATAACTCTTCAAATGTCATGAAAATTATTCAATTTCAACAAAATCATGAACTTAACTTTTAAACAGAGACAAAACAATATTTAAAGAGATTATTTTGTATTTAGTAAAAAATAATGTAGCATCAAGTACCACACCCGTCTAAAAGTTCTTTTTTGACAAATAATTATTTATTTAAATAAGCGATTACAAAATTTACAAATCAACTTTAGTATGACAATTTTAAGGTTAATTTATCCTAATTTCTCTATTTATCCGTTAGTCTACAGCAAAAGCCTGGAGTCCGATCTAAAGGGCGACACATCAGGTCACTTCAAGCGTCTCTGCGTGTCACTATGCATGGCCAACCGCGACGAGAACCAAGGTGTGGATGAGGGATCCGCCAGGGCTGATGCTGAAGCCCTCGCTAGCGCTGGAGAAGGACAGTGGGGAACTGACGAGTCGGTCTTCAACTCCATTCTTATCACCCGGTCATACCAGCAGTTGAGACAGGTAAGGAATAGAAAAAGATATGTCTGAAGTCCAGATGGCGGTTATGAAACCTCTGTTTATCTTACTGTATATTGAAATGAACGAATTGTTTTTAGCGGTCAACTGATTGCCTGATATTTTTTAATCCTAGTTTTTTAGCTGATAATTTCGATACGGCTGCAATAATATTCCTCAAGTAGACCTCATTAATCAAATATAATATAGGATTCACTATATAACAAACAATACAGGTGCAAAAATCTGTGCCATTGGCCCATCAGAGGGGTTATTAGGAATTGTTTTCCATAGATTTCCACTGATACACCAATGAGCTAACCTAACAATAATTAGCACCGATTTTTCATACGACAGATAACATATCTAACATCCCGTTCGGCCAATCAGAGACTGAAAAAAACATTTGTTTAGCTTATCTGTGGCTCTTTGACTGAAGTATGGGATGGTTACGAATATTGACCTTCATATCTTTGCAAGTTCAAATGAGTATTATGAGTATTCGACTATGTAGAATTGAAACAATATAATGATAAAGTAGCTATAGACTATTTTTGTATGAGTCACGAGCTAATTAAAGCGCTTACATACAATTGACACAGCAGACGCTTCGATGAATGCATGATGTGTGTGTCCATGAAACTATGAGACTATCGAGTGCTAAAGGAGAATGGGCATTTAGGGCCACAGCAAAATAAATGCACCTTTACTTTTTTCAGTAAATATTGAGAAATTTAAGCTTTAGAAGCCTTTTAAAGCCTATATTTTTGCAACATAGAGGAACATTTATTTATAGTAGTGGCCCACGCACCATAGAAAATTGCCCATTCTCCTTTAAAGCCGTCTTGTTACTGACAAAGTTCATAGAATAATTGTTATCCTCCTAATGAGACTGTTGTAGTATTTGTTATGGAAGCACTTGGAATTCCCGAACCCATAAAGACAACCATAAAACTAAAATAGTTTGATATTAACACCACGCGAACATATTTCAGGCACTTTTTAATTCACCTTGTATTTATCTACTGAAATAAATTAAAAAGTAAAATATGTACGTTACCTACATATTAACTGCCGATTCTAATTTGTAGGTACATGACATTTACTAGATACTAGTTTTATCGAGAATTGTATCTACTATTCAATTATTCAGTGGTGTTAATAACCACGAATCGGTTTTCCATTACAATATCTATTACGTCATGGTGTAACTTGACCTTATTTAGACTGTGGTGTTGTGTTTGCACGACCTAGCTAGGTTAATATTTAAATAAATCAATGTTTCGATTCGAGTTATATAATTGTTTTATATATTTAGATTTATTTTCGGTTAGATATAGGTATAGGTAAGAATTTATTTTTCATTAAGACAAATCGTCACTTACATGAGATATGCAATTTTGATATAATATATTCCGTTGCGGGTAGAACGAAAAAAACAGTAGTCAACAAGATAAGAAGCGAGTTCGCCGTGTGGTCCAAGTAAAGAGCATTAGAGTAAAGTTTCATTTTTATAATTTTTAGTACTTAATTAAGTGTTAGATCGGTGAAGTCAACTGTAGGTATCTTTTTAAAATGTGCCCGTCTTCTCACAACATGCGTTTAGTTACTTTTCTCTTATAACGTATGTTTTTACAGATCTTTTCTGAGTTCGAGGCTCTCACTGGCAAGGACATCGAAGATTCCATCAAGAAGGAATTCTCAGGAAGCATTGAGAAGGGCATGCTTGCCATCGGTAAGTTTTTATCATTATTTATATTTGTAGACCTAATTCGTAACCAACTATGCACTGAACCCTTGAAATAATGAATGATAGGCCAAAAAGTAACAAATAATATTGAAGGCATTTTAGTGATGTAAACTGTTCAGAACTAGTTAAAACTATTCTAATACATAATCTTTGTATATGCTCCACGATTGCGAATAGTTAGTATGCGTGACACTGACACGAGTTAAAATAAAATAAACATAAATGTTTTTATTGTAATAAAAACCCTCTCCGCGATATCTATTTCTAAAACTCGTAACCATATTCGAAACATGTATATAATTTTAACTATAATTTACAATTCTTATCAGATTTTTAATGAAGCCTAATGTAAACAGTTTGATCGAGCGCAAACATAGCATGCTAAGCCAGTGCACTAAGTTAGAAAGTTGACTATGAGTCACAGGCTTGACTATGAGTCACAGGCTCTAGAACAGTGGTTTCTAACCTTTTCTATTTTGTTATCTATATTATTTATGATGAAACGTGGTATTACCTCCTACCCCCGTCCTTAAAAATGTTATCGAAGACTCAGTTTCATCCCATTTTCCGTATTTTTTTTATCCTATCCTACGATTCTTTTAATTAGGATCTTCATTACCCCCTGTAAAATGGGTTATTTTCCCTCAGGGTAATTACATCCAGGCTCTAGAATATTTTATTCTACTAAGTACCTAAACTAGCGATGCACGTAAACAAAACTAGCAAGGTCATGTAACAGGAAGTTTGGATAGCCTTGTACTGCCTTTCAACTTTTTTTACTGGTTACAAATCACATTTTTTTAACTGATTGTTGATCTAATGATAATATTCGTTGTTTTAATTTATTCAAGCTAGTTTCGCATGTGAATTTATCCTCGACTCTCGAAAACAATTGAATGCAAATATAGGCATATATTTGGATTCAATTGTTTTTGTTGCATAGGGACAATATTGAAATAAACTGGACGGTAGGTTCTTAGTCCATTAGAGATGAAATTAAATTATTTATTTTGCCAGAAGAGTGTAGGTATATACATAGAAGATGAATAATGTAATAAGTTTACAAAAAAATAGGTTTCTAATCCATTCCGCGCATTTACGAAGTGTCTACCTATAATTTTTTTCGCTTTTATTTTTCAATTCGTTTCCGAATGTGATTGATATCAAAGGCCCAAAAAAAGTATCGATTACGGTTGTACTTTATACGTAAATTCGTGTAAGAAACTTATCAAAATATAAATTTCCAGTGAAATGCGTAAAGAGCAAAGTGGGCTTCTTCGCTGAGCGCCTTTACTACTCCATGAAGGGTTTGGGAACCAATGACAAGACTCTCATCAGAATCATTGTGAGCCGTTCTGAGATCGACCTTGGAGACATCAAACAGGCTTTCCTCGAGAAATACGAAAAGCCTTTGGAGAGCTGGATCTCTGTAAGTTATTTGCTTTTTTTTAACACCTAATATATTACAATTCAAATTTTGAGTCATTGATTTTGGATTCAACAGTAGATTTGTTACATATTATTTCTCGAAATAAATAAGTTTCTGTAAATTCTTGATATACCGAATGTTAGTTTTAGTCTTGATATCATGACTTTATTGCAATTTGAAGCAATCGTAACAAATCTACGTTGGATGGACTGATCGATAGTTTTCTGTACTTACACTACCTATTTTGTAACTAACTTGCTTATGTATTTCATTCTAATTGTAAATCGCAACCATTTTAGCTAAAACTATGAGGAAAAATAACTCATTAGTTTCATTTTTATCTATAAATATTACCTACACTGATTTTCATTATCTATAGCCATTTATATTCTAACGGCATGTTAGTGTAACCGTGTATATTTATATAATGTTTACTATACTGCTGACCCATAATTTCTACGTCTACACAAACTATATAAAACTGTGCTTAAAATGCACACTTCATTGAAAACTCATTCATTCACATTAAAAATTCAAATAACAATGCAAAAATTATATACAGATCTACAGTATATTATATTAAAAAAAACGCACTATATATAAAAAACCACAAAGCATGACGTCACAAAAATATTGAATAGGCGTGTTGCTAACCGTGAATAAAAACAAAAGAGTGATCAAGACTAATCATGCGCTTTGGAATTCAAAATAGACTGCTTTTGATTGTTGGCAAAATCAAAAATAACGGTATCCACAATGTTTTTTGGCTCAGACAAATCCAATTTGTGACGGGACTAATGATTATAAAGGTTTGTTTTGGCCGAATAACGCATTGGTGTGCATCAAACGTGCCAGAATAAAGAAAGTGGTCCATTTTGGTTACAGGACGACACCTCGGGTGATTACAAGAAGGCATTACTGACTGTTGTCGAATAAATGTGGGCTCGAGTCGGACGCCGTTATATACATCACTATTCCAATACTCCTAAGTTTCTGTCAATTATTTCGGCATATTGAAGATACGACTGTGAATCTCATAAAAAAATCTCATTCCTATGTACTTATTTCGGAAATTCCATCTTTGTCACAAAATACGGGGTCCGGTCTTCAATATGCATGATTAGGTATACCGGGTGTACATTTTTTTTAAAGATCTGTATATTTTGCTTTCTACTTCTCACGGCACTGCCTAGCACAGTAATAACTATGGTAAATGCTTGTGTCGTGCATGTATTGTACGCGGAATGTAGATTTAGATTAGTTTTTGAAGTTACTGCGATTTTTTCAGGAGGATGTAGGAGGTCCTTTGGGTGATCTCCTTTCTACAATGGCATACTAAGCCACTGCTTTTAAAGCTCAGTATAACGAGCGATAACCAACGAGAAATATATAATCAACTAGTACTACAACTTAGTGTTTGCATTTTTAAAGACATTTTATCGTTTATTTTAAGTTTCAAATAATGCACGTTGTGTGAAGCGAGAAATTATGGGCCAGTATTTTTATTTTTTGGCTAACCTTGAAGGCGTTTTTCGGTATTGTTTTCAGGACGACCTAAATGGTGACTTCAGGAATGTTCTAGTCACACTATGTGCTTAACCTGGAAACTATTTTTAGATATTTTTTGCGTATTTCGCTTAGCATGTTATTCATGAATATGAAAGTAATTGTAACTATTTGTAACGCTACAAAGTACTATGTAATAATTTGCAGGACGATACGAAAGGCGACTACAAACGAGTGTTACTCACTATAGTGTCGTAAGAGAGCATAATAAAATAAGACTATTCATTATATAGTTGTTTTAAAGTTCCGATAACTGCCCTTACATTGTATAACTGTTGAATGTTAGAAACAAAGCTTGATATTTTTGTGAAAATGAGATATTTATTGGTGCTGTAGTTTTGTTTACGATATACAAATACATACCAACTTATTTACATTTTAATTATAATTAAACTATTCTATGTTCTGTTTTTGTTTTAATAATCCCTTATCCCGTCAGTTGATATCTGAAAAGGAAAATTTTATTTTATAGCATAACTAATTAAAATGCCTATTGATTTAAATAGTTTGCGGTAGGTAAATCAAGGATATATTGTTACGATACATAATATTATAGAAATACTTATAATTCAAAAAGTTTTATAAAGTTGTAGGTTCATCTAGTTACCTACAACTTGCAAAATGTTATTTATCTATTGCATTTGTTTATTTAGCGCGTCACAATTCGGCGAACAATTTCATTCTTGGCGAGCTTTCAACGTTCCACTCACCATTACTAGGAAAACCCGTTATTTTGGCATGCTTCCATATTATCCATCGATATGTAGTAACATTCATTGATAGGTGATTTATGATGATGATGATAATCTTGGTTGTTTCCAAGTTAATAAAATAAATAAAAAAATAAACGTTATTTTTTTTACTTAATTATTTTTGTATGTCAGTTTATAGTAAGCTAAGTGAACTGTCAAGTTCTTTATAAGCTAAATTAATAATTATTCTCTATCCGAAAAGTAACAGTAAAAACAATGTTAAACCAAACAGCCCCTGTTTGGTTTCGAAAACATTGCATAATAGTCCTTTAGACTACCTAGGTAAACTTATTTACCTGAAATGCAGCTACTTCACTAGCACTATCATTACTTTTGAGTAGTAGTGCCATTCTACGCCCTCCGACCATAGACAGGAGCAGTCTTGTATTGCAGCGATGCGACCACGCATCACCGAAAGAACCCACTACTGATCCACTTGAGAGCCCTAGGCGTGTGCTCATCTCATTAGTTAGAACTACCTGGGAATATGAAATTGGGGCATTCACAGAACAGTCTATGTAAAGCTTTTTGTATTGTTAATAGTTTTTCTTAGTTGAGAAAAGGTTAATGATGAAATACTAATTATCAGTACATTGTCAGTAAACAACAATAAAAAACAAGTTTAAAACATTCATAATGTTGTTCATATTAACATTTGTGTGACAGACAACTTATCACAGACAAAGGTTCCTTCAAGGAGATCAAACGCAAAACATTTAGCTATACCAAACAAACTGTGATATTGGTCAAAATCACAACACTATATACATTATGTATTTGTATACATTATGTATGTTACATTATGTATTACCAAAATAAGCACAGTTTGTATATTATGTAAACTAGATTGTGAGCACACAATGTTCACAGCTGTATTTCACACAATAATTTTTATTTTTATTTCATTTTATTTATTTTTCTAAAAAGTAACAGCTTCGTACATCATTAGTATATGTTGGTTATATGCACTGAAGGCCAATTACAAGTTTTCCATTAATCAATTATCCGATTAGATAACTTACTGCAATTTGTTGATCTACAGCAATCCTCTGTAGATCAGCCATCAGTCGGAACAGAAGACCAGTTCTCTGTTTTGCTGCTATTCCTTCTTTGAACGGGAATACTATGGAGTCAATTACTATTAGTTTTATCTGGAATTTTTTGAACAAATCAGACGACACCTTAAGACAAGGTACCTACTTATCATTTAGGACTAATAGAACAGCAATCCAGATAATGAACATTTTTAATCACCACCAATCTTAAAAATATATATTCTTATATTTATTGTTTAGATATGGTGCTAAATAGCTTACAGGACATTAGCTACTGGAGAATAAAATGTATCACTATAGGTCATGGATTATTAACATGATAAAGATCACAAGAAACCTCTTCCAAAGGCTTAGATCTTGGAATTATTCAGTCTAAATACAAAATCCTCTTTGTCCAAGGTTGGATTCTGAAAACTGTAAGACAGTTTATACTATAGCAGTTTCCACTTTACATTATAATTAAGTATATAATTAATTAATTATGTCCTGTTTACGAATAAATAAATCTTGAATTTTTATATAATATAAAATAGGAATACTACCGTAGGATTATCAGATATAAACTGAGGTAGTCTGTTAATGAATGCACAGAACTTCTCAAGTCCAAATGCCTTTACATAGTGCAGCCTCTTCAACGACTCTGTTTCCTTCAATACTTGTTCATCGTCAACCAGTTGTTTGTACTTCAGTAAGCTAGCCTTCAGTATTTCTGAAACAGATGCAAGGTAGGTCAGTTTTGTACTAAAATAGTATTTCAAAATACAATATATGAAGTTGGTATTATATTATGTTGATATTATGATATCTGCCAAGGACAGAGAGAAGTGGAAGTGTTTGGGGGAGGCCTTTGCCCAGCAGTGGGACAATGTAGGCTAGAATAAAAAAAAATATGATTTCAGTATACAATGAGGAAGAGATACTAGCAAATTGTCAGAATAAAATACTTCATAAAAATATACTCAGTTTGAGGTTGTTAGCGCAAGATTAAGTACATTTTGAATGTGTAATTAGGTACCCCATAATAACATTTTTATAAACTCAAAGTAATCACCAGTAATTAGGTCCCTGGATAGATATTGTTTTAGTGCAAACAGGAATTACTTTAGCGAGTACTTCATATGATCAACTATGTAATGGAGAGGCTCACCTTTAAATCTAGACAATGTGAAGTTGGTGTTGGTGTCTACATACAAAGCTTCTGCATCCAACCCTCCAAGGATTTTTGGGATTTGCACAGATGCACATAGTTGTAAACTGGAAAGTACAACTATTATTTCTAAAACTATTAAAATAAATAAATAATGCTGGGCAATCCACACAACATCATCTAGCCCCAAGCTAAGCAGAGCTTGTGTTATGGGTACTAGAAGACTGACATACTTAATACAATACATTACATAGATAGATATTTTTTATTATACCTAAAAACACCCAGAATAAATATTTGCAGATCATAAAAACATTTATCCCAAAGCGGGAATCGAACCCGCAACCTCCGAGAGAGAGAGAGAGTCATCTAAAATGACTCTCTTTATATATATTATATAATTTAGGTTATGTAGGTAGCTTAAAAGGAATTACCGCAAGTAGGTAGATACTACTTACCACAACTGTGTTTTACCAGTGCCAGGCAAGCCTAGTAGTTCTGTAAGTGATCCTAATTTGATGCCATTATTTCCTAGAACATTATCAAGGCTTTGGCTGAACGTCGGGATTGATGGTAAGCTTGTTTCTTTCTGTAATTGATATAAAATGAACATATACATTATATAAGAAGAAATTATTCATAATTATTTAGAATGAGTTATCAAAGAATAGGCATTCAAGCTATAATTTGTGTACTTACTCACTTGCCATAACTCTGCAGCATTGCAAATGACAAACTTTTTCATGGTATACTTTAATTAAATTATTTATCTAAACCCCTAGCTTTCAACCATTTTCAAAATACAACGAAAATACGAAGACGACGTCCACAACACAGTTTGTGCCACAGACTATCAGTCTATTATGATGCTTTGTCGTCAAACTATTATCAATTAACTGACGACTATACAGTATTTACAAAATGTACATAGTAATATAAAATACATAAGAAACAGTTGAACTATCTACAGACCGTTGCAAACGATCTATAGATAGTTCAACTATTATATTAACTGATGAATTGGACTGAACTGAAACAGACTAAACATTCAATTCAATTCAATTTTTATTTAATGGCGTCTGGGGGTTAGCCAATTTCGCCAATGTCACGTTGCAAGGCTTGTTTATGTTTGTGGGCAACGTTGGACGGTAAATTGTTATTTTTTTTTCTTTTTTTTCGTATTTTAAGTTTATGGGCAACGTTGGACGGTATTTTTGTTATTTTTTTTCTTTCGTATTTTATTTACAACGTCCTTCCGCCATCTTGGTGTTGGCGAAAGGCCGACTAAACATTAATGTTGCTTCTACCCATGAAATGTGTGCTTTATTCTGAAGTCTGTCAATATCAAAACGACAGTCAGTGTCATAAAGCAGTCAACGTCAAATTCAAAATAGTTTTAAAACAAAAATAAGCTAAACAACAGAAAACATTTTTCACCAAACCAAGCTTTAACTGTGCTTTTATCCATGATGAACCACGGCCAAATGAATATGCACGTACCCATGAACACAGTGGGGCCGTCGCCAAACGTTGGAATGCAGATGCAAGTGCCAGGTGCGATAATGCAACAGCAATCACCTCAACAAATGCAACCTCAAATGCCCCAGCAGCCCCAACAAGATAAAATGGAAAAACTGGACAATATATCCAGAGTAAAGAACTTGATGGGATCCTTACGAGAATCTATACCCGTGAGTTTCGACACTATTTCCATACATTCTGAGTAGGTACAATTAGTAACAGTCCTCACCAAGTAGAACACTTTTTCAGAGTCCTACTATCATTCACTTGTATTGTCTAATCCTAGTGAATGATAGCAATGGTAACAACCAACCATAGAAGTGTAAGGTATAATTCAAAGGCTAAGGATCTGATAAGAATATTTGAAGATAATAGAAGAGTTTAGTTTTTTTTTTATATACCTTTTCCTGAACAATTTCCTTTTTGCGACTGATAGGGTGGGGTACTTCTCCTTCCTACTCAATATCGCTGAAACTTACATGGTCTCTACTGTAAAGCTGACCCCATATCTTTGGTGTGCATTTCAGATGACATTAAAATCAGCTGCTCAGATACTGCACCAAAACCACAATGTTGATTCAAATTCACAGTAAGTGTCTCATGTTTTTTATATGATACTCAAATCCTATAATAATGTTTTTTATAAAATCCAGGTTTCGGAGTTTTCAAATAAAATAGCAAATACTAACTGCCAAGAGCCACAATATATTGCTAAAATCTTAATAAGGGCTCTGAAGCCATGTCTTCATAAGTCTTCTATTATATGGTATAATTCTTAGAAAATTTATTATTCCTAAATCTTCTGCATATTTACAATCAATATGATAAAATATTTTGTTTTTTTGTTCAGGTCTTGTGTTTTACAAACAGATTTCAAAATTCTTATTTACCTAATAATGCATCATAAAAGCCCAGATACCAAGACAATATTACTACATGTATTAAATTTAAATTACACACACATGAATTAAATAAGAGAAATATGATATTACTCATCAAAGTGAGATTATGCTTTAAGCTATGTTGTATTTTAAATTTTCAGAAAAAATATAGATAGTCCAGTGCCAAGATTTGATAAGAATCTTGAAGAATTCTTCTCAATATGTGATCAAATGGAGCTGCATTTGGTAAAGCTTTTTATTTAAAAAAATATTTAATTGATTGATTATACAGGACGGTTATTTTGAGAATGTGATGGCCAAGTCCACAACCACAAGGGTATGACTCCTATCACAAAATCTGTAACTGTTGCGGTTTCAAAATTGTCCATCACCATCCTGCTCAAAAAATCACCCTGTATACATAAAAACCTGGGAGTGACATCACATTTTGTCAAATAGGTGCATATCTCATTAAGTACATATGTATTATGTCTTCTTATTTAAGAGCTCTCGTCCGTGTAATGAGTGCAAGTAACGCTATTTATTCCTTTCCAGAGCAGCCTCCTTTATATTATGTTACTCATATAATACTATTACTTTCTATAAACTTAATACATATTATGTACAGTCACGAGCATTAATTTGGGACCCTTTTCCATTAAATGTTGTTAGAACATTCATAATGCAATAAGGTCGAAACTTCAGTATGACGTATGACATACGTTATAATATTAGCACTAAATAACGTCAGTTTGCCACACGATATTCAACCTTAGGTGGGTCCCAAATTAAAACTCGTGACTGTACCTCTAAAAAATTGTAACTATTACAATATTTTGGTTTCTGTAGTAATAGCTCAAATGCAAGATGGTATTGTTTATCAACTATTATTACTATGTATTTTGTTATAGATTAAAAACAACACTGTAGATTATTTGTGTACCAAGTAAATAGAAGTAGAGAATCTAAGTACAACAATTAACTTATTGACCTGGTAACAGTATAATCAGTCTTAACCGCTATCTGATGTCTTTTACGTGACTCTAGTCAACAGAAAAGCACTTTCAAAATCATGTGATGTGACATCCCTATAATGTTTACAAATATATGTATTTGTAAATATTATAGTGGAAATCAAAATAACAGTTATGCTAATAGGAAGTGTAAACAGAAGTAAGAAGTTAAATAACAGGCTGTTTTGTAATCAAAGTTATAGTAAATCAACAGGAACATATAAAAATGACAGTTCCTCATGACCCTCAAACGTGCAAGAAACTAACCGAACTGTTCTTTCCAGTTTTCTGTGATATTTATTGTAATGAAAGGAACTTGCGTAATTTTTTGTTAACTATTTCTCATCGAATCGGCGTACGTCTTTTGTCATCGGCGTAAGGACTTTGAAAGAAAGAAAAATCATTTATTGCTCAGTAGGTAGGCACTTACATAACAGAGAATACATAAAATACATAAACAAATTATATGTATAGTATTAGATATATGTGCATGGGATAGGTGTAGGTACTTATACCTTCATTCTAAGCACAGAACCAATCTTGAA
This sequence comes from Ecliptopera silaceata, assembly GCA_932527185.1. NCBI lineage: Eukaryota > Metazoa > Arthropoda > Insecta > Lepidoptera > Geometridae > Ecliptopera > Ecliptopera silaceata. Next base: position 4,638,380 of record OW052210.1, read on the forward strand.
GTTTTTAAGACGATTAAGAAAGATTCCTATGGTAACAGCTGCATTATATTCCAGCGTACAGCGCTAACCTGCATTCAGCAAGCTCAGTCAGCAGCACATTACCTGCCGCTGACGGTGATACCTTCACGACTCGACTCTGGACCCAGCACACAGGTAACTGGACCCCATCATCACCATCAACTTATATCAGTCTACTGCTGGACGTAGGTCTCTCCCAAAACGCGCCACTGCGCCCGGTCTTCGGCTCCTATCGTCCAGTGTTTGCCAGCTACACTCCGCAGATCGTCGCTTCATCTCGCCGGAGGGCGTCCTACAGTACGCTTGCCTAAACGTGGTCTACACTTCAGTATCCGTTTATTCCAACTGGGCCCCGAACGTCCTAAATTGTAACGTAACCGGACCGTCTAAGCACCAGCTAAGGCGACGTGTACGTAGTGTGTGTAAACGGCTAACCGCAGTGTAATTAATGATTTATATTATTTCTGATCAATAGTATTTCAAAAATTAATTTACGCAATTATTGTGCTCTGAACAGTGATGGAAAACATCATAAAAAACCTAGTTTTGTTAGCACCGCACGTATTAACTTTTAAAAAGTCCTCTACTTTCATCCTTAAAATAGTGAAACAAGCAGTATTCGTTCAAATATTTAATTTATCTATATTATGTATCAAATCTATATTTTTTTTCAGGATACAGCACTAAGCTACCCTCAATACCTGAACACAGTGCGTCTTCAAATCTCGTATGCGAAGGACATTCACGACACGTTGGTAGCCGCTGCGCAGAATATTTCGCCGGCTGAATGATATCGGGTGCATTCGCGATCCGCGAATGTTTATGAATACGACGAATGTTAGCTATGAAACTGCAGGTTTTGCATCTTTTTATCTTTAGACGGGATCACGAATAAATGTGACAATAAATAAATATTCTATGAGCAATCTTGTGTCCATAGTACAAGCTTTGCTTCGTTTAGGACTAGAGTGTGTGATGTGTGATTTGTCCGTGAATATTTTATGAATAGATTCGGAAACGTAACGTATTTAAAATACACTGCGCGGTAACTTTGCACAATTCGACAGTAAAGTTGATGTTGACGCGCACTGTATGTCAAATACGTTTACGATTGTCACATTTATTCGTGCTCACCACCCTATTATAATATAGTTGTAGTAATATAAAAACAAATGACGTCTGCGGTATCTTCCCTTTCATTTGTTTCGGGGAAGAGAGAATAAGTGGTATCAATTTATATGTTCCTAAACTACTTTAATTTGACAACACTTAAAATGTTGCCGTCCCTTTCTCATTGAAATGACAGTCAGTCATAGTTTGAGTGTTGTCAAATGAAGATAGTTTAGTAAAATGCTAAAGCAGGCTAGATCTCTGGTGGCTATAGCATTCATATTTGAACAGAGAAATGCGAGCATCACGGCTTGGCGGTAAAATTAGTAACCTACTATGAAATAGTTAATAAGTTAAATAAATTATTGATAACTTTCCATACAAAACTTTTCGTTTTAGAAATTTCCAAGACCTTGATCTGACTTTTTCTCCCTTAAATAATAATTTATTATGAAATATTTGTAGTTTTCGTCAAATTAATGACAGGGTACCTAGGTGGCAGAGCTGCGTTGTCTAGGTTCATAGTCCAAAATACAAGATATGACTTTAAAATTTATAATAAAAAAACTAATTTCTCACAAAAAGATCAAAAAATGTACTGTTCATATTTCACTTGAATATAGTTTGTATGGCTAGTTCTAAAAGAAAAAAATCTCATAAAATTGTCCCTCAAAGCAGATTCACCCTACCTACATACTAAGATATTAAGTTGTAAATACAGCTAAAATAATAAAACAAAACTTCAATTAATAAAATCTTTATTTGAGAAGGTGACTAACAAAAATCTGTTTTTAACTACAAGATCTTTTAATAAGAGATAATAACCCTCTCTAATCTACAGCTAAAATAATACAAAATATAATAAACTTACAAATTACAAACTTATGCAAAATTCTAGTAAAACTAACTTATATATATTTCAATCCTCGAGATCATAATACTCCAAAATTTTAAAATGGTACACATCTAATCATTTTTAAAATGATAATAATGGCACAATCACTAGTTTAAATAAATATATAATTTCTTAAAGCAGTAAAATGAAAAGTATTTTGGACCAGCCTATATTAGGCCCTATATTTCTATATTTCTAATGTCTAATAATTAAAAACACAACTATAACAAATTTATAAAAAAATATTATCAGTCTCAATATCTAAAGACAGCAGGAACATTTTTGTTTTCAATTCAGATTCAATTCCATTCAAGCATTTATTATCTGCAAAAGAAGAAACAAATAAGTTAAAAAAATATCTCTAAGATGAAATGAAAGATACATGAAAAAATATGTGTAAGATATAATATCCCTAAAAATCAACTCTAGACGGAGTCAGGATTATATTTATTTCCAAAATATTTTCATGTGTTTGTGTAAAGACTCTTAGAAATTTCCCATACTACATAATCGTTTTCAACACAAAAATAACGCTTGAATCTCTAGAAACGTCAAGTAAATTAAGAGTAACTGATTCTTTACAATTCTTAACTATTTGCTTACAATATTTATGTTCGATATCTCACTCAACTTCGGACTTATACAGACAGCAAAACAAATTATCGACACTAAGATTCATTTTTAACATCCATCAAAGAACATCAAAGAACATTCTTTGTTTTAAATGTCTTAAATAATTTAAAAAAATATCAACTTTCTAAGCTCTAAGCTGACTGTTCGTTTCTAATCGCCCTAACAACAGTGAACCATGGACATGCTATCAGCCATTCTAATGTCCCTATCAGTCATCCCAACAAAACACTATCAGGCCTGGGGGTCTGCAAATACTTTACAGTGCATAAATCGACGCTATCGAACAGGCCTCGCCAGTATATTTGACCCCCGATAAACTTATTATGATGACATAAATAAAGTTATATTTTCTTGAACTGCATGGAAAATAATACAGGTTCAAGCGCCTCTGACAATGCAATGAATACTATTATTGTTCGTGTCTCTCTAGAAATTTCGTTTAGTTTATCGTTTGTTTTGGTTATTATTAATTTAAACTTTATTGTAAACTTACTAAATAAACAAAAATAGGATGAGTAAAGGTGAGCCCTAAAAAGAGTGCTTCTGAAGAATAAATTAAGTTTTTTATAAACCAAAAACCACTGCAGGATTGATGGTAGATCTTGTGGGAATCTGTTTATAGATCTTTCTTAGTTTTTCCCATTAGTTCTATGATAAAAACAAAATAGTGTTTTGTAAAGCTTTACATGTAACGTTATTGTATATGAATAATAACTAAGTTAATAATAGCTAAGGCCGTGATCTTATCATGAGTATCAGCTAGAGTTTCTCACGAGATAGATCGAAGTTTTCCACGCGCCGTGTTTGAATATATTGAAACCAAGCGATAGCAAAACTAATACATTGCGAATTGATTTAAAATGACATTATGCTTGGACTGGCCCCCAGCGTTGTCAATGAAATTCAATGCTAATTGTCAAGAGTCCCTTATCACCGTTAGCAACTAATGATAACGGTTATTGACCCGAGACAGATATAGCTTATATAACAACAACAAAAAAGTAATTTCATTCAGATAGACGTTTTAAATGAGATTGTTTTATCATTTTGTTTAAAAATACATTTGTTTGTAAAAACATGGCCGTGGCACAGAAAGATACGAGAAAGAAAATTAGGTCATTTTTAATACAAAAAGAAAAAAACGCTTGTGAAAGATATTTTATAAAAATATGAATATTGATTTATTAACGAACAGACAATATCTAACAAAACATATGTTATTTTTTTTTTTTGCTTAAAACATTACTGAATTAAGCAAAAAAATAAAACGAAATGAATACTAACATCCGCCTGTGACTTCGTTTGCGTCCGGTTCCACTTCATTACTGTATTTTTATCAATATTTTTCAAATTAATTCAAATTACCTATGCTCAACTTGGTTACAAACTTTTAGTTACCTATCTAAATGAGTAGGTACGCTCGGTTGCGACGACGTGATGATCTTAAACTTTGACATTCATATAAGTAAAAGATTAATACACATTCTAATTGCTAATCAACTATAATTAGTTGAATGGGGGTTAAATACAACGTACGAAGGCTAGTTGCAAATTAGATAAGTACTTATTTGTTTACCAAACGACCCGCAACATAAAAACAATCTTTTTTTTTCTAAGATTATGCATAGTGAAGTGTTTATAACTCGTCACTTTAATACGTTGAATCCACAGGTTATTTAACTTAATTAGAGCAAAAGAAATTATTGATTAACTGCATTATTTATAAATACATATGTACCTGTTACAAAATCTAACGCAATAGTGATCCAATAAAATCATAAAACTCAATAAAATTACGGTTAACGATAAATTAATTAAACGCTTTATTGGTTTGGTAATGGATATAAGTCCTCGTATTCCAACAATTATTGTAATAAATTATTTTATCGAATAATTTTATTGACATTCAATCATTATACATCGTATGTTTTTCTCCCGATAGCAAGGGAACCGATATGCGAGTAGCTCTCAATTGTGTTGCAATTTACTTGAACTTATTTCGTAGGTAGTTGGGTACCAAGCAGAGTTTGAAAAGACCATGCGATATCCGGTGACGTCAACCTTATCAAACATTATTTCAAAGCTAAGGTTTAAAAACAATTTTGCACTTATGATAGACAGTTAGATAACACTTTATTGCACAACGGAAAATACAAAATATCTTAAAACGAACTTTTTTTAGTACCTACAATGGGATGTCTTATCTAAAACAATTCTTCGTCATAGACAGTGTCTGTATATTTTTTAACGAAGAACTGTTTTAGTAACTTGCGGCGGCGAAGATGGCGCAGGGTGCTGACAATGCATAGGTACATAAAATGAAGGCTAGATTAGTAGATAGGTAGTAAAATAAAGCAATGCACTTATTTCGGAAATATTTCCTATTCAATGAAGAACGGTCATTTAAACTTCATAATATCTTAAAAAAAATTTTGGTACAAAGTAAAGTTATGCATTTCACACCATTCTGTTGTTTTCTTATCAGGAGCAATTTTGGTACTTATTTTACTGGCAGTATGGGCAGTATATGCAGACAGGATACCATGATAACTGTTGTTGGTCTATTTTAATTTGGAGGTGACTGACCGATAACCTAACCATGGAATTGTAACTTGAAAGGTAAAATAAAATGTAGTTTGATGTGATTTGGTAAACTGTGTGTAGTGAGCCCGTCCGCTAATCGCCACCGATCGCAACGCAACGCACGCACAATACGCAACGCAACAATTTTTACTGACCGAGACGAGCAAAGCATTTCAGTGCAGAGTTTTGGGTCAAAAATGCTTTTATCCAAAGAATAGACATAAGTATCCTCGCTTACCAGGTCATAGGTTTAGTTTTTGACATGTTGGTAACACGGCTTTGCTTAGGGGAAAGAGGAATGTGTCGGTTATTGTTTATAAGGGACTCATAAGGTTTTGCAGTACTATTTTTGCGTATGACTTACATGACAGTTCATCCGAAGACCTGCTGCGCTGCGTAGGTGATGTGAAGGTAGCCGTCGTCTGCTCGGAACTGTTCGTAAGCTTGCGCCATCGTCATGCTATGGCTCACCAGGACTTTATCGCTCACCAGAAGATACAGCGCCTGTCAAAAATGATATCTATATAAAATATTGCATCCGAGCGATAATATCGGTATATATCGGTTCTTGGTAAGATCTTTTGTATATGCTTTCCTCATATTTGTTGTAAGGTATAGATGTACAATGTAGTATTTTAAATAAATAATTTAAGTCGTAAATAATTATGGGTCTGAGTCCGTCCGAATTAAAACAATAAAGCTGTTTTTTTTAAGACAATGCTTTTGATGCTGATATTTAATAGCGTTACTAATTTAGTGTTTTTTTTTAATAAATAATGCCGGTTTTCTAGCTGACAAGAATATTGAAAGTTTGTGTGGATGAGGATTCGAATCGTTAGTCTGAAAATGCCCTGACTACCTACTACTACTGATTAGTTCAATAGAACTACTGGGAATTTTTGTAGTCAGAAAAAATGCATGGATTTTTTGTTGACCTTACCTGAGAATCTCTTAGTTTCATCTTTGTCCTGATGATGTACAAGAACTGAGACATTGTAAGCTCTTGGGGTACTAGGAACTTGTTTCTTTCCAATACCGGAACCTGGCGCTCTCTACAATATCTTTCGACGTATAGCTGTAAAAAAGAAATGCACTTTTAACGCGAAACGGAAATGACACCGAAACCTTTTTTTTTTCAATCTATTATGTTATCTGTGACCAAACTCAACCTATAAGATAATTATAGGTTTGGTTAATAAACCTCTAAGAAATATTTATCCTAATAAAGTGAGTAGGTAGTCGATTACAATGTTTGTTGTTTTCGGGACAAGTCTTATGTTCCATTTTATGGCCAATTTTGGAATATGGGTAAGCGAATGCGCACAGCGCACCAAAAATCTGCAGTGTTCCTCGCACCGCCTGTTATTCTAGTTTTTGAGCGATTTTTGAAATAACTGTACCTGATGAGTTAATTATAAAGATTTCAGAAATAAGATGAAACAAAGAAAATTAATAAAAAAAAAATGGTAGCACTCCGGGAGTGCCGGCAGAAGTGAAAACTTCAATATTAACGTTGTGTTTTCACTTTTAAGTTTTCACTTCAAAAATATAACCACAGTCGTCATAATGACAATGACAATCACAATGACACAGACACATTCGCGCAAGCGCGAATGTGTTTTCACTTTTAAGTTTTCACTTCAAAAATATAACCACAGTCGTCATAATGACAATGACAATCACAATGACACAGACACATTCGCGCTTGCGCGAATGATTTTTGAAATAACTGTACCTGATGAGTTAATTATAAAGATTTCAGAAATAAGATGAAACAAAGAAAATTAATAAAAAAAAAATGGTAGCACTCCGGGAGTGCCGGCAGAAGTGAAAACTTCAATATTAACGTTGTGTTTTCACTTTTAAGTTTTCACTTCAAAAATATAACCACAGTCGTCATAATGACAATGACAATCACAATGACACAGACACATTCGCGCAAGCGCGAATGTGTTTTCACTTTTAAGTTTTCACTTCAAAAATATAACCACAGTCGTCATAATGACAATGACAATCACAATGACACAGACACATTCGCGCTTGCGCGAATGTGTCTGTGTCATTGTGATTGTCATTGTCATTGTCATTGTCGTTGTGTCGACATGACACAATCACACTGACGTCATTGTGATGAACGACGAAGACAACGAAGACACACTGACACAGACACATTCGCGCAAGCGCGAATGTGTCTGTGTCAGTGTGATTGTGTCATGTCGACACAACGACAATGACAATGACAATCACAATGACACAGACACATTCGCGCAAGCGCGAATGTGTCTGTGTCATTGTGATTGTGTCACATTCGCGCAAGCGCGAATGTGACACAACGACGAAGACAACGAAGACACACTGACACAGACACATTCGCGCAAGCGCGAATGTGTTTTCACTTTTAAGTTTTCACTTCAAAAATATAACCACAGTCGTCATAATGACAATGACAATCACAATGACACAGACACATTCGCGCTTGCGCGAATGTGTCTGTGTCATTGTGATTGTCATTGTCATTGTCGTTGTGTCGACATGACACAATCACACTGACACAGACACATTCGCGCAAGCGCGAATGTGTCTGTGTCATTGTGATGAACGACGAAGACAACGAAGACACACTGACACAGACACATTCGCGCAAGCGCGAATGTGTCTGTGTCAGTGTGATTGTGTCATGTCGACACAACGACAATGACAATGACAATCACAATGACACAGACACATTCGCGCAAGCGCGAATGTGTCTGTGTCATTGTGATTGTGTCACATTCGCGCAAGCGCGAATGTGACAACAACGACGAAGACAACGAAGACACACTGACACAGACGTCGTTGTTGTCACATTCGCGCAAGCGCGAATGTGACAACAACGACGAAGACAACGAAGACACACTGACACAGACACATTCGCGCAAGCGCGAATGTGTCTGTGTCATTGTGATTGTGTCATGTCATTGACATTGACACAACGACGAAGACAACGAATGATGAACGTCACGTTCGATGAACGTCACGAGTCACGTGACCCTGACTGAGTTTTCACTTCAATAAGATGGAAGCGATACAGTTAAATACAAGTTAGGCGAAACGATTCGTACGATATAATAGCGTCTATCTGGTTATGCGCGCGCGGCGAGCGATACGTGTTTCCCGTGCCAGGGTGCTCAGAGCGTCTGTCGGCTGCCGGCGCGCGAGTGCCGCTCCTCGGTCCTCCGCCCCCGCGCTCCGCACCGCACCGCGTGTTGGCAGCGCCTTGTACTCGCCTTGTACGATGTCGCCACAAAACTATTTAATTGTTTGAGTCATACGTCGCGTGACCGCAAGTGTGTTCTTTTGTCGTCTCTTGTTTTACGAGCAATGTATAAAAATTAAATAAGATCTTACGCTTTTTCGACGTCACGTGACCCTGACGCGAGTTTGAAAGTTTTTACCCACCCAGCGCCGCTAAAGAAGTTTTCACTTCAAAAATACTTACGGGAACTTTATTTGGGAACCTATGTCTTATAGCTTGGACTTCTTGGGAACCTTTCATATCTGTAACAATACAAATTATGAAAATAACTATTAAAAAAGTAGGTATGCAAGTAATACCAAAAAATGTTAAAAAAAAGACGTGTGGCACTCGGGGACTGCCATGCCGCGGTAAAGCTATTGCATAGCATTTTTTGCTGGATTACGCATGCGCAGTGTTAGGTTATTTTGTTACGGAACTTCTGGAATCGGCCTCCACGCTCAAGGCCCGCGATAGAAGCTATGCAATAAATATACTACGAACTATAATAAGCTATGCAATAGCTTAAAAACTCACCATCTTTGTAACCGAACACTTCTTGCGACGCATAAGTTATGTAAAGGAACCCGTCTTCGTCTCCATACGCTTCGTAAGCCTGAGCCATCGTGAGACTCATGGATAGCATAGACCTGTTGTTGATTATCAGATACAGCGCCTGTGGGGAAAGTATCAATGTAAAAATATTGATCATCAATGACAGGGCTAAGGTATTACATATTATAACTAATCCTACTATGCAAAGAACGGGTAAAAGGGTCTGACCTAAAAGCATAATATGCTTAAAAAAAGTGCATAAAAAAAAGTAACTAAGTATACGCTATATTATAGCGCAGGGGTCACCAAATGGCGGACCGCGGTCCGCATGCGGACCGCCGACCCATTGTATGCGGACCGAAAAATATATCCCACGCAGTATTTTTGTTGACGTTAATTCGAAAAACTCCGGGCGAAGTAACGAGTAATGTCAATAGTTTGCACCAATTCCACTCCAAACTTCAAACAAATAAATCAACAATAAAAATGTCACTTTTCTCATTGATATGTAAATAATAATACCTTTGTAATTACCGTAATTACCTTTGTTCAATATTTTGTTTTTTATTATTATGAAATGTGCGGACCGCAGCGGTCATTTCATTTCTTAAAATGGACCCCGAGCGAAACGAATTGGTGACCCCTGTGCGTATACTTAGTTCCTTTTTTTTTTTGAAACTCGTATGATTTCGTATTCAAAGCTCTTTATATTATGCAGCTTTTAGAAAAGTGATGACTTCGTTATGAATAGCATTATAATTAGCGATTAGACATTATACTTTTGCAAACGCCACGGTATCATATTTACATCAAAATGTATGATTGCATAATAATTTTAACACAATTTGATACATTATTTTGAAATAATATGTTGTTAGAAAATGAGAAAAAAATCGGAACCTCAAATGCTCAAACGCTCTATGTAACTTTGCAGGTTCGCTTTACGCACTTAATTGCGGAAAACACGTTACAGTCACAATATAACTAAAGAGGTAGTTAAAATTAACCAAATAAGTTACTAGACAAACGTTTTTTTTTTTCAACCATACCTACTTACCAAAGTAAGTATTTAGCGATAAACTTGTGGTTATCTTTAATGAAAGGTCTCTTCCAATAAAATAATATTATTAAGTCAAAACAAGTAGGCATACGTCACAGAGTTTATCTTATCAATTAAGAGGTAGTAGATAGTAATTTTCCCAGTCAGGAGCTAGATATGAGATCCGGATAATCCTGCTACATCCAGTTTGATTTGCTATTTCTAATTTATAAAATCATCATAAAAAAAAACAATTTTTTATTATTTAATGACTCTTTGCGTTAGGTTGACGTTTACCTTATCAAAAAACTTGTGGCGCGGTAAAGATCTATAAAGCCTCGTTAGAGCGTTTTCAGATTATCCGATCCGATATCGGTGTCGGACGCCGATCCGATATCGGGGTAAGTAAAATGTATGAAATATGTACCTCCGATATCCGATATCGGGTCGGACAATATGAAAGACAAAAATATATTTCATACATTTTACTTACCCCGATATCGGATCGGCGTCCGACACCGATATCGGATCGGATAATGTGAAAACGCTCTTAAACTAGTCAAGAACAAGAAAAAGGTAGGGTAATAGAACAAATGGAATTACCTGATTCGGTTTAACTTTGATTCGGTTTCGGATGATGACTAAGAACTGAGACATGGTGATATCTTCTGGCACTAGGAATTTGGATTTGTCCAGAACCGGAAGGCTTCTCTCTTTGTGATATCTCTCGACTATCAACTGTGAAATAAATTATCGATTTAATGAAATAAAATTAATTAGATTGGCGAATTAATAACAATTACAAAGTTTTCATTATAAACGGGATATTTACCATGATTTGTGAGTTTGATTATTTCCCGATATTTCGGCACAGTTGCAAGCGCCATGATCATGATCAAACTCACAAATCATGGTAAATATCCCGTTTATAATGAAAACTGTTCAAAACCTTAATAGTTTCAAATATAACAATTTCAAAGTTGTATAAACTAACAATGTACAACGGTTATTTCTCATACATTGAATGGTAATTACAAAGAAGCTTAACAAATGAAGTGACAGTCGGTACAAAGTTTCTTGTGGAAGACATTTGCATACAAGCGCTATGTTTAATAATATTTAATTAACCCAAAGATGTGTGAAAAGAGTAAAATCTTACCGGTATTTTCGTGGGAAATTTATTTTTTATGGCCATCACCTCCTCCTTTCGGCTCACTGTAACAAAACACATCTTATTTACTAAGATAAATCGCCTGATCAAACACCCCCTGCTCGTCTAAACGCACAATCTTGTTTGAATTGTGCACCCGAATATGTTTGACCAATTCTGTTTGAATCTATAGTAGCTACAGCATACTCTACGGCGATAATAGGACTTGTTTACTCAATAACGGGGCTTCATTGGCTGCATTATATGACTCTAGGCACGTAGATGGGTACTTAACTTACTATGTAACAAATTAGAACATTAATTTACGCAATTTCGATAACATAAGTACTAAGCTACTTTGGGAGTAAACAAAATCTGGAGTTCGTTGAACTGCTTATTTTTACGCATTCATAATAGGTAATTCTATCAATTCTTTAGCAGCAACTTGAAAGTAACTTTAATTAATCATCGGGGAACACAAATTACTTGGAGCAAAGAGGGTTGTTATTGTTACAAGCAAGGTGAATTAGCTATAGTTAATTATTATATGCTTAATAGTCCAAGAGCTAGTGAACCCTGCGAGTAACGGTCTTCCTGTAAGGCTAGAAATTTGTACACTTACGATTTATAGCATGCTAAGAGCACTAGCCATGATCTGGCAGGCTTCAGCCCTGTACTTCATCAGCCACATAGTTTTTTAATTGTAAAATAATTTGAGTTTCAAAACTTGTTTCTGTAAGCTTAAAAATTTAATAGGATGGAGTTTATTTATTATAAATCTTGAAAAAAAAGTTACAGACGATTACAATCAGCAATAGTATATGCCAGATCAATTAGAAAATGCACAGTTGATGAGGTAAAATAAACTTTATCCTGTATACTTAATTTTTTTATATGTTTTCAAGTAAACGTCTCAGAGTAAATATGTACAATGCCAGACGGTTTTGAACAGCATAAGACCTTGCCAGGCGAGGGGACAGCTGCTAAGGGAGTGCAAATAAGAAATGTTAATGTTTCAATTTTATGAACATATTTATTAGCATAAGTACAGTAAATGCAATGTATTTTATTGGGTTTTATGAAATCTACATTATTTTTAACATTCATTTTCTCCAGCATCATCCGAGATTGCACTACTGTTTGCATCATCATCTGATTCTTTAACAATGTTTTCCTCATCTGAAAATAGTGAAAAAATATTTTTATGTACCTACCGTAATAATTTTTAGTATTTTTTGAATAAGGTTGTTAAGAATTAAATATCAAGCTCTATTACATAGGACTGCATATTAAATGTTACGGATAAAATAGTTGTATGTTACCTGAAATGTATTCCTCAGTTTCAGGCGATTGTGCTGTGGCAGTATCAGCAGGTCCTTGTAAAAGTATGTCGTATAGGTATAGAAGATGGAACTTTATTCCTCTCAAACCAATTAAAATCGTAAGAACTATCAATTAAGTTCCAACCGTTATTTTCAGGAATAAGAATGGTTCTTTAAAATTACAGTTTCGCCATATATTTGTAGGTAATGTAGGCAGTTCTCAATAATTGTTGATGTAGTTCACGTTGGCAGGGTGGTGAATTCGATGAATCATAGCTTACTACTTTTTCATAAGCACTTTAGGATTATTTGTGTTGTAGATAGATAGATAGATATAAAACACTTTATTGCACACCACTTAATTTATTTTTGTACGTAGTTGTACGTAGTAAGGAACTTTTCATAACGTGCATTATTTAATTTTGAACATTTCAAACCATACATTTGGAGCTTCGACATGGGAGCCTTCAAAAGAAGGGTATATCTTTATCTCAAAGGCCGGTTGTGCACTGACAACGCCTCTGGTGTTCGCAAGTGTCCATGGGCGGCGGTGACCACTTCTCATCAGGTGGCCCGCAAGCTAGCTTGCCAGATATGTCATAAAAAATAAGTAAAATCACTGTAAACTGAACTAAAACTGAAAGATAGGCATTCACGCAACACCTCTGACTCGCACGCCTTTAGCAGCTGTCCCCTCGCCTGGCAAGGTCTTATGCTGTTCAAAACCGTCTGGCATTGTACATATTTACTCTGAGACGTTTACTTGAAAACATATAAAAATTTTAAGTATACAGGATAAAGTTTATTTTACCTCATCAAATGTGCATTTTCTAATTGATCTGGCATATACTATTGCTGATTGTAATCGTCTGTAACTTTTTTTTCAAGATTTACAATAAATAAACTCCATCCTATTAAATTTTTAAGCTTACAGAAACAAGTTTTGAAACTCAAATTATTTTACAATTAAATAACTATGTGGCTGATGAAGTACAGGGCTGAAGCCTGCCAGATCATGGCTAGTGCTCTTAGCATGCTATAAATCGTAAGTGTACAAATTTCTAGCCTTACAGGAAGACCGTTACTCGCAGGGTTCACTAGCTCTCCAGCTATAATTAGGATTGAGATTGTACGTCGAATACTCTGTACCTACATGTAATTTACAGTATAATAATAATATAAGTAATTAAGGCCCAATTATTTACTTGAATGGAGAGTTCGAGGTTGGTTTACGTCAATAAAGTAGGTATTTATGATTTTTGTAAACTAAATAAACATGCGTTTAGGCTGTAGTTATATATGTAGTGAGTAGTTATATAAAAACAATTCTTCAATGCACCTATGGAGTTCTAGTAACGAATCACTTACAAATGTCTAGCCTTTTAGTCATCCGTGTCTCAGAACTCACGCACTATTCATACAACACGAATCAATTCATACAAACCAACTCAAATACCAAGTTGAATACGGAGAAATTATAAAAAATGGGATAATGCTACGAATTCTGGAACGATTCACAAAAAGTATAGGCGACAATGATCAAATTCCATAGTTTTAGACTAAAAAAAACCAAAGTAGGTAGTTGAACAGGTTGCTCCGGGTCGTGGGCGATGCACCTTTGTGATTCGTGAGAAGATATAAATACAAAAAACTTACCAAAGGGTTTTTTCGACTTGAAGCACTGTTTCACATTGTGGTTAACATCGTGTTTGATGAGAGTCGTTATAAAATTTAACTCCATTTTGAAATCGCTATAATGAGCCACATGCACTCTGGGTGATGTTTGGACACTGACTACGGCAAAGTAAATATCGTCGGCATAGTTTTATCGGTGGGTGGACATAGGGTCGAGAATTGTAAACAATGATTATCACTATTTACCCTTTTAATCACAGTAGCATCACCCACATAAGTAGTTAGACGTTTATTTTCTACATGCATGCAACTGTTTTTAACCACTAGCTAATATACCTACCCATTTTCCTTTACTGGGATTCCGATACTGAAGTTTTAGATTAACAGAAGAATTCTCAGCTCCTATACTCGTGATCGTGAGGCACACAATACCATGCTAGATGAGTTAGCTACCTCGAAATTAAAAAAACACTACCTTACCTAATGTACCTACCTTCAACATTCAATTTTCTAACGGCTTAAACAAAAAAAAAAGAGGTACTCATCGACTTTAGGTATGTTACTCGGTCACTTCGCCAATAATGGACTGATTTTGATGATTCTTTGTCGTTTATTGTAGATTACCTATACTTACATAAGAGATTTCAAATACCTAATACGAATAATACGATCTGATTAGTAGGTAAGTACTTTTTGACTAATCTTTGAAAATGTGTTTTTAGACGATAGACTACCTACTTTGGAATTTGGTAGGTACTCTTACCATAAATATGTACCTAGTATACCTAGTAGGTTAGTACCTACTAAGTATGTCGGTACATAAATAACTAACCTAAGGATCTTTTACCGTTTCTTCTCCGTTTTCAATTTTCAAAGTAAGTAATAACATTTTAAATTCCTTCGTACCTACTACTTATATCCTAGGTAGGTACTAACTTCCTATCCTACTACTAGATGTTACCAACGGATTTTTAAAAAACTTTACAAAATTTAGTATGAACATCAGAATAACATAGAGGCTATAATTTAGAAAGATATAAGTATTGCAAGTTGCAATTTGCAACTGCAACAATTGTCAAAAATATAACGATAGCAGAACGAAGTCGCGGGCACAAGCTAGTTGGATAAAAACTACCTACTAATTACTGACTAGAGGGAGAGGATGCGGAGGTTTCACTATCCTAGACTGACAATGACATTTAAGAAAACAAAGACTTGCATTTAAACGCTCAGTGCTACCAGCTAAAACCATTGCAGGTTTTATAAACTAAGCATTTTGCTAATTAATCTTTTAAAAGAAGACTCACTTCTTTTAGGCTTCGCTAAGCAGAAATAAGTAGCTTGTGATATATTTTTATCAAAAGTTGGTTCCAAATTAGAATTCCAGGGCATTTCCATAAACTTAATAAGAGTAACCATACCAGCTATCACAATGAAAATTCAGAATAAAATAACGGACATTAAACTGGATTTAGGAAAACTATTTTTTATAAGTTGAGAAATAACGTGATGTGAATTGTAATGATAGAATGCGACTTAAAATTATTTTATTATCCCGTAGCAGCGACAAATTGGTGACTTGACTTGGGCCGTTTTTGGATTAATGTGCTTGCAACACTGGTATTGTAGAAAGAAAAGAAGGAAATCTGAAAACGCGAAGCGAATAGCGTGAAAATTTAATTTTGTTTTAAAGAATCTCGTCTTTTGGTTTGCGTTTATAGCTTCAGGATTCTTAACTCAAATTTTTAGATATGCTTTTCGAAACAGGTTGTCCGAATTTTCCAAGCGAATTTTGACAAAAATAACTGCGAAACTGGACTTTAGAATCGATAACCCAATTTTGTCGCAACTTTAACGTTAAACCAAATTTATCAATAAAATGTATATTTCTAAGTGAAGCAGTACAAAGTTTGTGCAAGTTAGATAACATGCTGTTCACGCCAATATATATTGCGATGACCTTCATCAAAACCTGGCGCATTCGCTCGTTTCGAGCTCGTCTGCTCGAGTTCTTGAACGGTAACACAAGTGTCGCCTTTTGCAAAGTTCCTGAAAACGCTGCTGGTATGTGTTCAAATTCTATTGTACTCTAATTTATTCTTAGTCCACTTACATTTGTCACTACTTGCCTTTAAAAGCTTATCTTAAACAATACTTCTAATATAAAAATTACTAACTTGACTTTGTTAAAATATGCTTACAGAAACACCCACCTTAAGTTCAAAGCTATGTACAAATCCAAAGAATGCATATCTCTGTGATCTCCTCGATTACACAAATACCACAAGAATCTGCAGCATGAAGCCGACTCAATGCATTGAGATCAGTGACTGGGTGTCTTGCTTCGGTGGCCTGCCTTTGGGCTCCGGTGACCAGTCTCCCATTACTGACTTGGATGTTAATGTGCTTTTTGAATGTGAGATGGATCCACATGAAGGGAGTGAACAGGAAGTTATCAGTGTGCGTATTAAATATATTCTAGTTGAGAATATCTAGTGTTCCTACTAATATATATTCATTAGCTTCATAGTTTTATTTGATTTTGCTCATTCATATTATATCTGTCATAAACCTTTGTTACAAAGATATTTAAATAAATGATTGAAAAGTAAAAATAAAAACCATAAATTATTTGTTCTATTGAATTATTTAATTTCAGTAAGGATAATCTCAAGCTATAGTATATTGTAATACTTTTTACAGCTGGAGTCAATGGGTCAGCCAGTAGCATGGAAGGCCGGCACACATCTAGCAATAGTTCTGAAAACCAACATTGAACACCTCAGTGTTATTGGTTTCAACTTTGTGTGTGGAGAGTTTGTTATTGATCATAACCTACCAGTTGTGCGAGTGCAGAGTAAGTTACTCTTACAAATAAAATAAATAAAATCCCTTAAAGCCCTTCAAAACTCTCATTAAGTAATGAATATTCTTTTAGCTGTCACAATCACAGGTGAACCAAACAAAGCTACAGATATCTCCATGAGAAGTTTACGCAATGATGCTCAGAACAGCTTGAAAAACACACAAGGAGCGTTCCATTGGCCAGTACATGCCGCTTTGCTCAGGAAACTGTCCAAAGTTGTAGATATCAAGTCTGAAGTCAGAAGTGCTACAGCTCAAATGAATGGTAGCACTGACACCATTATAGAAGTTCCAATAAGAAAAACTATCACAATGGCCGATGTCAGTTGCAATACCACCAAGTCCCTGAATGCTGATGACGAAGACCGGCCAGACGAAAAACAAATGCAAGCTGTAGTACAACAGATTGTGGAAATGCCAAACAGTCAAGAGAAAATTGAACTACAATTTGCACCCACTCAAACAGATGACAAGGAGTGTGTTCTGGAAAATGTCACTGTGGAGATCCAACATAATATTACGCCGAAGAAATCTAGCTTGAAATTGGACTTAAAGAAAGGCACTAGCCAGCTCTCCACTTCACTTCTCAACATATCCAGCCAGATAAAGTCTGTGACCACTCATAAGAGAGTGGTCAGTACTACGGGGCCCAAAAGGCCTTCATCTCAGATAGATTCCTACCCCGCAGTTAAGGAGGAATTGAACAAGGCATCTTCCTCTCAACAGGGCACTCCAAAGTCTACTAAAAGTTCCCGTCCATTAGCCAATACGAAATCACCGAATGTGTTGATATATTCAGATAGTGTAGCCGCTAGAGACAATTTAGAAGCTTCTCTTAGGAAGGTATTGGATTGTGATAGGTGAGTGGTATTTTTTCACGCACATAATAGCTAACTACACAATCATTTTACATTAGTTTCAAATCTTCTCGCGCCTTGTAGATGTTTAATAAGTTTAAACAATTGGCCACTTAGTAAAAAAGGTTTTTTTTATTTTAAAGACAGCAGACAGGCAGTCGGCCAGTCTGATGGTAAGTGTTTTGTAGATTGCATTGAGAAAAACCTATGAATGGCTTTTTAAAATAAAAATCAATGCAAATACATAATTTTGTATCTCTTAAAGACTGTCAGGAATCTGCTTACTAATACTAGTGAAGCCTAATATGCATTATGAGGTTTCAAAGCTTGTAATACAACTAAGTTTAGAATTCTCTCAAGTGAGCAAGCCTTCTAAATATCTATCCTCAAACAAACCTAGATAGGATACTACAGCTTATAGAAAATCTAGCGTTCTTGTTTAGATAACTTTTAATACTACACTTGGCCTACTTGTTTCTACCACAAATATGATTCCAACCTTGCTAATCTACTAATACGACTGTTGTAATGAACACAGCAAATTAACGGGCTCTGACAGCAACACGATTTCTGTGTCACTATTTATTCAATGTAAACTATTTTACCTGCTTGTAGACAAGTAGTTATATAATGCCGCCTTAAATGGAATAGTTAATCTAGTCTAAAACGTATGAAACAGAGCTAAACATGAACTTTATACTCTAAACTTTGTGTACTGAGTTTTGTATGTAAACTTTCCACTGCTCCATACCTAAGTTAAATCACACTTTGCAGTATAAGTATAATGTTCATAGTTCACCCTGCACAGATTGAACGTTGTATTTCTGAGCTAAAAAAATAGTGTTTTTGCGAGAATACCACAATCTAATATTGCACGTTTACAATCCAATAGGATTGCCTAGCATACAAGCCAGACTAGAACTTACTAGGAAGACTCATTCTATACACTACAAAAACAAAATATGGCTACATAAATACTATAAATAGTCGCTATCTCAAAATTATGAATAATCAGAGACCGTAACGAAGTTAATGGTTCTGAGGGCTGAGGGCTTAGTCCGAGGTTGCATTTTAAAACTCCTTACTCTCGAGCCGAGAGTCGTCCCTCGGATATCCATACAAAAATATAAGGACATCCGAGAGACGACTGTCGGCTCGAGAGTAGGGAGTTTTAAAATGCAACCTCGGACTAAGCCTTCCGAGCACGATGAAATGTGACAATCGTAAACGTATTGTATCTATTCTATTTGAAATACACTGCGCGCTAACGCCTCGACGACGCGAAGTACCTAACCAGTCACTGTTTCGATACGTTTCCGATTCACTTTTATTCTTGCTCACTCCCCGCATTTCTACCGCATTAATGTGCAATCTGAAGCTTCTGAGAACAATAACAAGATATTTTCAGGTACACGTTGTACAGTATAACTCGCGAGTCGTTGGAGTCTGGCGCATGGCGCGGCCGCTGTGCGATGGTAGCCGTGGCAGGGTGCGTGGGACGGGCCGCGCCGCTGTTACTCGCACATCTTCTAGACGGAGGCCGCTTACTTGCGTTGTGCTCCGACGTACTACATACTGTGCTGCCGTACTACAAGACTGCCGAGGTACACAACACTGACGACCGGTGTGGCGCAGCGGGCGAAGGTCCGCCTGCGACGCGGAGGTCGCGGGTTTCATTCCCGCCTTGGGATAAATCTTTGTACGATCTGCAAATATTTATTCCAGGTGTTCTGGGTATTTTATATGTATAAAAAAAATATCTATGTAATGTATTATATTAAGTATGTCAGTCTTCTTGTACCCATAACACAAGCTCTGCTTAGCTTGAGGCTAGATGATGTGTGGATTGTCCAGCATTATTTATTTACTCCGCTGGCTCAGTGACCCAATGCGTCTTGGCCTCCGATAAGAGAACACAACACTATATGTTGTAAAACAAAACTTGAAGTCTTGGCTCCTCCAGCTTGCGTTCTATGATGTGGATGATATTTTTTGTTAGTGATTTATTATGTTAAGTACGTTCACTTACTGATTGATATATAAACTAGAATAATTTCATAGGTAATGTATTTTGACATACTTATAATTTTTATAATGAATACTCCTAATCCATTCTAGTAGTTTCTGTATTAGGAAATCAGGTGCCCAAGGCAAAGTAAGTAACATCATGCTAGATGTAGTAGGATACAATTTTGACACCCTTCTTAACCTAACACACCAATGCGAGTATAGTTTAGCGTCTAAAATTAAACTAACTAATGTTATTTGTTACAGGTTCGCGAAAATGAATTAGTTCAATTTACTTATGATAAGTGGAGGTCGGTTAAGATGAAGCACCATATATTTTGTTATCAAGCTTCGCCTGCCAAGAAACAATTTTCGACTGAAAGTGATAGGCAGTAAGTTTCATTTTACCCTACTCTATGTTATAAACTTTGGCTTAAAATGCAATAATATTTTACAAATTTTGCAGAGCAAGCCAAGAAGCTAATCTTTGTTGGTACGCGAAACTATTTTTTCTGTAGGATTTAGATAAATAATATTATTAATAGATAAATGCCTTGTTCGAATTGTAAATAGCGATCTAGTTAGTGAATACCTAGATTGCTTAATTTTTGCATCATTTTTTAATTATAATGCAACTAAGTATTATTATTGGGTAATGCTTTTTGTGCACGGTGGTACTACCATAGACAACTAGACCTTTTATCATTTTTTTTTATTGATGAATTTTCATTTTATTTTTGGATGATTTAAACCACTGTTTGATTACTAGTTGATATACCAACGCATGATGTTAGAGGTCTGTATATTTCTTAGAATTTTATATAAGTACATATGTATGTATTTTATTGTTTTTAATTACGTATATACTTCCAGGCCGGCCAAATACACAGGCCACCCTGGCCATGAGTTGGATATCCAAGTGCTCGCGTCAGAAGAGACGTGGCGGACGCCGTCGCTGCTTCAAGCAACAGATCTAACCAACGGCGGGGTAGCTATATTCTCACAAGTTAGTATTGTCTAGTTGTAAGAGCTCGTCCGGGGAAGATAAAAATTATCTCTATCTATCTTCCTCGGGCGATTTTTACAATAACTAGACTTTTCTACCTATGAGATGGAAAATACTTTATTGCACACCACAACTTAAAAATTAACATGTAGAAGACAGACAATAGACTATGATTTACAATGGGCGGCCTTATCGCTAAACAGCGATCTCTATCAGGACAACCTAGTATAGACAGGATCTTAAAATACTTTACATAGGGTATTGCTGAAGATATGGGATTGCATGAAGAAATGTTAAATAAAAATTTGATGTGTAACTACATAGGTACATATAAAACTACGAACTGAAGTCTTTACAAGTAGATACATATTAAAGAAAACTATGTTCAAATATTATAAAGTTTAATTGATTTCGATGTGAAATGTTATTTTACAGATACATTTAGAAGCGGATCCCCATGATTACCTAGGCGACGAAGGCACCAGGTCAAACGAAGCCCGTCTAGAGATAATTCACAAGATCCTCGGAGATATTCTAGGGCTCCATGTTAGAGCGCCCGTAGAGATCACACAGGTCGACTACACACGAGGATTCTTTCTGGGCAATCATGTGGTGAGGGTTTATCATTATTTTATGAATGTTAGATTTTTCTTCAATTTAAATCGTTGCAAATACTATGAAGGATAATTATGATAATTAGTTCAGTAATGTAGTAATCAAATTTTGATCTTTGCTAGTTGACTAAGATATTTCTTAAGAGTCAACATCTGTACTCCAAGTACGAATTTGTGCACACACGGATCGTAGAGACACTATCGCCGAGCGCCACTGATTTTGTATGGAGATCCAAGCTTCACAAGGAATCAGCTAGAGAGGGCGCTGGCTGCTTGAATCTCCATACAAAATCGTTGGCGCTCAGCGATTGCGTCTCTACGATCCGTGTGTGCACAAACTTGAGGTACTGTTAGCCAATATAAAATACAAATATTTGCAGCGATTTTGTAAAACAAATTATTCTGCATCACCATTACTATAGAAAATTGCTGAATTGGTACAAAAGTTGATTTCTATATAAAAAATACTGTATGTAAGATTGATAAGATATCAGTTAGATTACAATAATAAGCTTTTTAGAAAACGCCGTCATTTGGTTTCACAATCCACAATCACTCTGATTCACATCACAAGGCACTTTGTGTTCTAGTTTCGTACACACTAATAGGTAGATTTCACAGGAAAACCTCTTTTTCAAAGTCTAACACTAAAATAACACTAAATACTTTTTAGATAGTGGACTTTTTAAGGGGTGTAAAAAGGTAGTCACTCTACCACCTACTTTAGTTGGATAGCATCTATACAACTACTAACTGATATAGCGAAAGATGTTGTTGTCTCTTTCTAGCAAACCGAGACAATAGACGGATATAAAACTAAAACTGTAACTGTCAAAATAATTTGGATTCAAATATGCAACATAATTATGTAAAAAAAGAAGAAAAAAAAAATATTGAGATAATTGGAGTGTGTTAATAAGTAACGGGGTCTATCTTATAGTCTACCTTACGGCCGGTTTCTCGAACGATGATCAACGCAAAAATCAAATAATTACTATGTGTCAAACTCGGATCAATCGTGATTTGGGTTTCCAGAAACCGGCCGTTTAGACTTGATATCTTGATTATTATACGTAATGGTGACTTATTGTCAACGCTAACTTTTTATAAGATAGGGAGTAAATATCTAGGATGTGTGAACGTGAGGAATGTGTGAGTGAATCTGGAATTAGTGTGTGTTATGTGTATATATGGATGTGGGCTCTCCTAGCTAGTGGCAGCCACGTGAAAGCCGGTTATAGCTGAAATTGACCCAGGTGCGAGAAGGAGAGGTTGTGATGTTTATATCTAGAAATAAACTAAAATCAATATAAACCAATACTTACATAGTTTTTGTGTGAAAGAGTAACAAACACACATCCATACAGACTTGCGCATTTATATCGTCTTGCAATCGATATATTTTTGACAATTCGCATAATATCTTTGTAAATAATAGCCAATGTGTTATTTTGATGTATAAACTACATTATTGCAATGTTTCAATTAAATCCATTCAGTAGTTTTTGCGTGAAAGAGTGATATACATATATCACACACACATCCATCCATACAAACTTTCGCTTTTATAATAAGTCAAAGTCAAAACTACTTTATTCAGTAAAATCACAAGGATCATTTAGAATCGTCTTACATACTAGGTGATTCTAAATATTAGTGTGAATATTAGTAGGAAGTAGGATGAGAGACAGAGGTCTATAATCTAGAATACAAAGTGCTCATTCTCATTGAAAATTCACCTCTATTCCAAAGTGTATAAGTGTAAGAGTGACGTAGGATGTTGTCTTAGGGGGCGTGGGCAGGCAGCGCCGGCCCCGGTCACGTGACGGTGTGATGGCCGGTGAGACGCACCACGCTTACTGTCAGTTTACTTCGTATCGCTTTGCGCGGACCTTTCAATGGCGGTCAAAAGAACCATAGTCAATTTTAAAATTAAAACAAGTTTGAAGGAAAATTTTGAAAAAAATCGCTCTGTACAACAAATGTAAATAAGAACCATAGTCATTTTTAAAATAAGAAATTTTAAGGAACTGTTTTGACAAATTATATTCGATAAAAAAAAGGAAAGTATATTTTAAATTAGAACAAGTTTGAAGGAAAAGTTTTGAAAAATTGAAAAGTAGGTATATTTTAAAATTTGAACATGTTTGATGTATCAATTTTGACAAAGAAACAAAAGTAAATTTAAAAATTAGAAAAATTAGAACAACTTAGAAGGAAGGGTGAATAAAGATTCGCTAAAAAAAGAAAAGTAAATATTAAAATTAGAACAAGTTTGTAGGAACCAGTTTGACAAAGAAGGTTTGCTTTGTCATTTTGGCAATACTTGAAGTTGACCATTGTAGTGATTAAAACATTATTTTATCTGATATAATTCGTGAGAATAGTAAAATAAAATAATATAACACATATAGAACAAACATACTTTAATGTCAATCAATCAGCAGTATCTTAAACTCTGCAATATTCAAAAAGATTCAATATTCAAATATATTTTATTCAATAAAATCACAAGGATCATTTAGAATATTATAGGTGATGCATAAAACTATGGTGCTACTTTTACATCCATTGAAATCTCCCAATTTATTTGCAGCTTCGCCTAAGAGTTTTACTAATCGTTCGTGTCAAATGATGCACGCTGTTACACTATTAGCTATTTGATGTGTATTTAACTGATTTTGACAGCAAATGAACAGCACAAAGCTATTTGACAGCAAAGCTATAAACGCTATTGATTAATTTAAATGACCCTGAACCCAAAAACCGAAAAATGCCCTGTTTTATAAATTTTACTACAATTTTATGCAGTTTATTTTTTATGTTATAAATTATTGGAGAGCTTTAATGTTGCATGCTTAGCATATATTTTACAACGAATTTTTTTATTTCATTGAGTCCCCAAAAATTCTAATGCAGTTTTTTTCCTCAGTTGCTTTTATCCCCAAAATACGTAGCTTTTATAACAATATACCAATTTATTAATTTTCATAGCTACAAAATTTATATATTTATTATAATTATAATTTTGACTTAACATCGAGAAAACTCCTTCGAATACAATCTAACCTGCTACATTGCATTTCCTTTAGCACTAATATTTTCAATTATCATCTACCCTCATTTTATTTAAATAAAATTAAAATTGTTTATGTTAACATCGAGAAAACTACTTTGAATACAAACTAACTTGCTACATTGCATTTCCTTTAGCACTAATATTAATATTTTCTGTTATCATCTACCCTCATATTTTCAAAAAAAAAAATATTAGTAAGTAGTAGTAGTAAGTGAAAGAGTATGGATACAACAGGATAAGATGCAACTCCTGGAGCGATGGTGCGGTAACGCCGAGGGTTGCCGCGTCCAGCCGCTAGATGGCATCACTGTGCAGTGGTGCCTTCGAGGAGAGAGTCCACAGCATCCACCTTCAGAAACCTTCCTGCCAGTTCACGTGTACGAGTGTCCAGACCACTTCTCTACTGTTGAATACTTTGACGTGAGTATTTTGTGCCCGTCTGTCTCCCCTCTTGCCCCTTTAACTCGTGGTTAATTAAATAATGCTGTACAACCCACATCATCTAGCCCCAAGCTAAGCAGAGCTTGTGTTATGGGTGCTAGAAGACTGACATACTTCATTCAATACATTGATAGATATTTACAATTATTTTATTACCGTTCTTCTTCTTCTTCCTACCCTTATCCCATTAGGTGGGGTCGGCACAACATGTTCTCTTCCTCTATTTTTTTCTATTAAAATCGCAGAATCAACATCCCACATCCCACACACTTTCGTCTTGTGGAATGGTGATTTTTACGAGCATTATTATTGGAACGAAGTTTCTTATCGCGCGTTGCAAAAGGGGACTAGACGGAAAAATTAAGACCAAAAGTTGTGACGACACATTTTGCTACAGTTGTAAGCCGTGCGGCGTGCGCGTGTTTCTCTGTCTGTCTCTCTCTCTCATAGAAAGCAAGCCAGTTATTAAATTAAGAACTTCGTTCCATCCGGGTGTCCCTTGACACATTTTAAGTTTTTATAATTTTATTTTATTTGGTAAAGAAACGGTACAGTTAACTTAAATATAAAAACATACAAAAACACACAAACCAGTAAAGTTTACACCATTGAGTGACACATAGAAGCGGTGAACAGCATTTTTTTAAATTTTTCAGCAATTTAATATTTCAAATAATTTGTCCACAGAATCTAACAACAAGTTCCCTGGGTCGCCTGGTAGTGTACACAGATACAGTGTCGTCGACGATGCGGCTATGTGCCGTCCCGCTCGCACACGGCGTAGCAGCGGTCGCGCGGCGGCAGGTCGCGGGTCGCGGTCGCACAGGCAATCTGTGGATCACTCCAATAGGACAAGCCGCTATATCATTGCAGGTAACATTTTTTTTTTACAAGTTACACCCGATGTTTAGGTGATACCTCTCATTTATTTTATTTTATTTTTATGTTACATCTAATACAAACAGCTTTTACAAATTAGGGAGTAATAGAGTGAATGTAGCACAAATAAGCCTTAAATAGTATTCACTTATTTAGCGGGAAATTAAAATTGTTTTCAGGGTTTTCTTTTTTATTGCGGCTGAGCTGTTATATCTTTTACTAGTTTAAGCTATTTTGCGAACATAAACAATAAATAATTTTCTGTGTAACCCTGTATCAATTTTTGAGATTGGTTCTTTATATTTGCTGTAAAGGTGCAAAAACTGTACAGAAATTGTTTTGTACAATATCTGCACCTTTCCAGTTCAGCCGCAATAAAAAGGAAAACCTTAAAAAAAATGAATTTCCCGCTAGAGCGAGAGGTATCACCTTAAGTAACGAGATGTGGTCGACGATGTAGCATGCTTGTCTAGAAAATATCCACTCACTCGTCTCTTAAAAATATCCAAATTGTACGAATCGGGAAACAAACGACGCCAACGAGTTCCACTCTTTGGCTGACCGCATTATAAAAGTTGAAGCAAAACGCTTGGTGCGGTCAGGTGGAATGTTAACCATGAACATCAATATTACATAACATCAATATTACATAAACAGCATACATCATTAGTCCTATAGTACCGCGATAAAATATTTCTATTTGTAGAATAGGTACATGTATTTTTGTTAATTACTTGTAACCTCTGTGTCAGGTGTGGATGAAGATGAGCCCGTCGTTGCCACTCATACAGCACGCTGCAGCATTGGCGGTGGTCCGCGCTATTCGATCCTTGCCGGCATACGAACACCTCGATATTAGGTAAATACTCACTTAAAAAAATGATTGTCTTTAAAGTCGGTTTACTGACGATATTTGAACGTGACAACGAACGCAAAGGCCGATTGTGCTTCTTTGTCGCTCGTTCCGCGCTCTCGCTTGCACTTCAAGCCTTACATGGAACGCCTCAGAGCGAGGTAACGCCGCATGAGTCATGTTTTTTTGTGCGTGCAGCCGGCTCTATCGAATTATAAGACGTTGTCACGTCATCCTCTTTATGGCTCTTGTACAATTAATGTAAATTGCAAATTAATGATAACGCCATAGAGGTGGCCAAATTTTGGGAAGACACTGTTTGATCATCGACACGACGAAGAGGAAGAAGAAGAATGTAAATTGCACATTTAGTACCTTTGTATACGGTGCATCTTTTGTATATATCGAACACGTAGTCAGTACGCGTTCGGCCGTCTTTTCGTGTATATCAATTATCATTTCAATGTCTCGTATCAATCAATTATCAAAAGAATAGCATATCATTGTCATCTAAAGTTGTAAGGAAACCTTACAACTCCGTTCCCAAATGGCAAAACGGGACCCTTTTACTAAGAGTTCTACTAGTCCAGACTACAAACTTTCTATCGGCCGATAGTTTGTACGGCTTCTTAATCAATATGAAGACTGAATCACTGTAATGTGCGCATCTGCATACATCTTCATACTGATTAAGAAGCCGACCAATAAAAAGTCTGCAGTCTGCGGGGGCCTTAAGACTTCACAGTTTGACTGATTGCTTGTCAGTCATCAGAGTGTATCATGAACCGAGAATAAATTATTCAGAGATGATGTATATCTATATAATATTTTCTGAATGTGAGACTCATTGATGATGACATATTAAAAAAAAGATTATTTATTGATTTTACAGAATAAAATGGCCTAACGACATCTACTACGGTCGCGAGGTGAAAATAGGCGGAATTATCACCACGGCGAATTGTGTGGGCGATGACGTCATCATAGTCATTGGTGAGTCTAATAAAGTAAATCCGATTTCAGGGGTGGCAACATTGACAGCCAGTCGATTTATTCTTTGTAAGTACACAAAAACTACAGAAATACATGAAACTTAAAAATAGGACATGTATAGGCGACAATGAAAGTGGTTTACCACTTTTGATGACATCTCCCAGTAACATAATTATTCGCTAAGGATTACAGATTGACAGATTCTGAGGTAGCAGTTATTAATCTGTCAAGCGAAAATAGCCCTTGATGTTTTGTACGTGCAAATGATATTCGGTCTTAGAGTGGTAAACCAATTTCATTGTCGCCTATACAAAGGTGAGCTTAACATTAACAAAATTTATTGGAACGAAGTTCCTTATCGCGCCTTGCGAAAGGGGGCTAGAAAAGTTGTAACGACACTTTTTGCTATAGTTGTAATGTAAGCCGTGCGGCGTGCGCGTGTTTCTCTGTCTGTCTCTCTCTTTTTCTCCCATAGAAAGCAAGCCAATTATTAAATTAAGAACTTCGTTCCATCCGGGTGTCCATTGACAAAGTCAAAGTCAAAGTCAAAAATTACTTTATTCAGTAAAATCACAAGGATCATTTAGAATCGTCTTACATACTAGGTGATTCTAGGTGCCAGTTCCACGCGACCAGAGCCTAGAAGAACGGGCAAGAAACTTACGGCCTGGTTCCTACCGTTTTTTTATAAACACCTCTCAAGTTTTTTGTATTACTTATTCCAGGTACCGGCGTGAACATATCAAACAGTGTGCCTACAACGTGCGTCAACGATATTATATCGAGCCACAACTCAGCGCACGGCACAGCACTAGCTCCGATGACGATAGAACGGTTCCTCGCTCGGTATTGCTCGCAGTTGGAGCGTGTCCTCGACTACATGGCCACTGATGGGGGATTGGACGCGTTTCGGGAACAGTATTACCAGTATTGGCTTCACACGTGAGTAAAATCAAGTTTAATAGAAACATAATTGATTGGAAATGTTTATTTTCGACATTATCCTTTAGTAATCTAATTTAACCTTGTATACTTCTATAGAATGAAGAAAAATTTTAGGAATTTCACGATTTGCCTTTCTTTAATATTAGACCTTATTATAACTTCTAACGCTAGCAATTTTCATACCTCCTATCTTATAAAAAGTTATGTTGACTTTATGTCATCATTACGTATGGTAATCAATACTTCAAGTCTGCGCTATCTTTTTATAAGATAGACCGAGTTTTACCGTTTCTATTTCTGGCGCTTAGTAGCGAGTTCAAATTTGTGTTAAACGCGCTCTGTGAGATAATGCAATCGTTATAACACGTTGTTATAACTCACAGATAGCGTGTAACTTATAAGCAATGAATATAAACCTTTCATTATATCCCCATAGCTTTTAAATTCATTTGCTCTCAGTTACCTTTGTTGTAGAAAATAGTGCTTAATTGAAGCCATATTTTATTTTCTGCTTTTAATTACTTATTTATACATACATGTTAAAAGTAAAAATTATTTATTTTCTCTAATGGTGCTGGTAGATGTATATAAAATAAACCTTAAAGGTACAGTAATAGTGTAACATGTTTTTATTATAATCTATTAGCAAATATATAATCTTTGGTCACAGAAACGAAGAGATCAAAGTACAAACTGCAGATAGCGAAGGCACCGTACCCGGCACCGTGGTCGGTATCGACGATGCGGGCTGGCTTCTTGTGAAAACAGCGCAAGGTGTCGTCCGATTGACACCCGACGGTAACACATTCGACATGATGAGCGGCCTTATCGCACCTAGAGATCACTTCGGATACTCCAACACTCAGTCTTAAGTACCGCAGCAGTTCAGTATCTGCAGAAAGTTCGGCGACGATCGTTTGGTTTGAACGCTCGCAGTGTTTTTCTAATTCGCCATGATAACATGAGATTTTTATCTTATCTCATCATGGAGATGTATTTTATAAGGAGACGTAGGTTATCATGGGAACGTATTTTATCATGGGACGTCCGCATGATATCTTATAATGGGGAACTTGATAACAGGTATAAAACTTCAGACGAAATTGCGTCGGAACAAAATAACACTGCGAGATTATTGAACCGAACAATCGACGTTCCGTAGATTTGTCCCGACTCCAATCTAAGTGTTATAAATACGGTTAAAACTGAGTTCTGAAAAAAGGCTCTAAACGGCTTGTGTTATATTGAGATAAACCATTCTAAATGCACGCGCCTCCACCGCGTAAATGTAAATACAATACAAATAAATACTTTTTGTCATTCGTTTGTCAGTCACCGTTTTGGCATGTTAACGTTAAGAAGAGTGGCATCTGTCGGCCAACTACAGTCAAAACCGGATATAACGACATCTTTTATAACAACCGAACGGCAAGGTCGCGGCCGAACCTGCATATAAACTATTAAGTAAACATACCGCCTATAACGACATCGTATACCATATATGACTATTAATATGATTACTTGTGTATATTGCTACTATCGGATATAACGTCCGAAATTACGGTACCTTCAATGTCGTTATAACCGGTTTTGACTGTAGTTCATTAATGAGTTGGCCTCGTGTGTATTTCAAAATGATTTATCTCAAATTAGTTGTAAGATTGAAAAAAGTAGAACTTTTTTTATCCTATCCTCGGCAGGGATCTTATTTATTATGGTGGTTCGTAAGGGTACAGGGATGGCTTCGTTATTGTGTAATGGCTCGGGATTATTGATATTGTGTTCATGAAAATATTATTTAATATTTTCTGGTTGAAAGCTTTGCTTGATGATCGGTATGACTGATATTATTTTATAGATTCAGTGATAGAATTGAGTATAATTATTTGCAATAATATCCGCCCGAATGCTTCGATTTGAAATCAAATATATGTATAAATAAACGATAAAGAACATTATAGATATTATTTTGTATGTATGACGAGTTTAAACAAACTTCATGTACATTAATGTTGTCGGTAATATGTATTAAATTTGCTAAAAGACAACTATTAAAGTTATATTTTTGTAAAAAATAATTTTCAAAATTCCATAAAAAACTAGAACAGCTTGTACGATACATATATTCTAAATATAATCCTATTATAAATTGCAATGATTCATGATGTAGATAGATGTTCCTGTAGGATTTGTAGAGAATCTATTAATATTTATTTTTAGTCAACATTATTAGTGAGAAATGTATAAACGTGTTGTGATTCAAATTTTAGTTTTGATAGTACTTAAATGCCTGTTAAGTCAAGGATTAAGAATGTTAACTATTCGCTATATTTTAATATAAGATGTAATTTTTAAACGCATATTTTAACTGTTGTTAAGTATTTCTTTTGTAAATACGATTGTCAAGTGTTGTCATCTACCTCCAATCAGTATTTGATTTCACGTTTTAACCGACTTTAAAAGGGGAGGTGTTATGTGTTGACAATTAATGTATCATCTACGAAAGTGTTTTGAATGAAAATCTAGAAATAAAGTTTATATCGCTACAATGGGAAGGCTAGGTAAAATGGCTAACCAAGTAATACTGAGCCCTTAGTCCGAGCTTGTATTTTAAAACTCCCTACTCTCGAGCCGAGAGTCGTCTCTCGGATCTCTCTCTCTACTTCTTACAAAAATATAAGGACATCCGAGAGACGACTCTCGGCTCGAGAGTAGGGAGTTTTAAAATGCAGGCTCGGACTAAGCCCTCTGGTAACAATATTGTCATTATTGTTTGGTCTAGTACAGGTACGACCGATATATCTGCAAGAATTATTCTGTACTGTGGCGTGCTTTTAAGAAGTAAGCCATTTATACTGGAAAACTGTGATCAACATTTTTGTTCTTGTCAATCAATATGTATTTTTACACCGAAATAATGTACACAATATATAAAATGTTATGATTATGTACTGACATTTTATATGGCCATGCTAACGTTTTTTTTTCTAGGCAAGCGTGCTACATCTTTGACCGCATTGTCATTTAACATCAGATGAGATCGCGGTCATCCGCTTGCCACAACTTGTAAAAAAAATAACACCGAATGGTTACCGCCATCGACCGGAATAAATAAGAAGTGTCTTTCCATTGTTTCTATAATCTGATATTTTTTTCCTATTTTTATCTGAGTAGTTTTTGATAACCATGATTATATTAGTATCATGCTTTATTTATAAGATACAAATCAAATTACAGAAAGAAGCACTGAACTTTGCTAGTTAGGTATTTAAAGAGACTAGTTCGTCCTATATCAGAATTATTCTAGAACAATCTTAGTCTAAGCACAATATTCTTAGATCACTGGGGCACGAGTTGTGACATTTGTAAAAATAGCGTGACGCTAGTGTATCCGATTTACACTGCGCGATCACGCTGCAACGTTCGTCTTGCGAGTTGGCGTTGACGCGCAATGTGAATCGAATATTTTTACGTCGATTTGTTCCCCATTGACGCATAGTTCAGTTGTGTCAATTGTTGCTTATCTATTCTATATAATAAAGTTGGAGAATTTAATGAAAATAGTTCACGTATTCGTAGATTAGTGTAACGCCACACACTGCCAGTGATTTTAATGTATATGCATAACGAATGATGTAGAAGTAATTAAAAATAATTGATTTTAATTGTCGCTACAATTTTTGATAAAAATAAGTAAAAAAGTAACTTTATTCTCGTGTTATTCGCTAGTTTTTAATGTCAATTAATATTTCAAGAATCTCATAAACTTTGGCTCTCAAAAATGTCTATATTATTTGTGCTTTGGATTCTTAAAAAAATCTTAAATAATATTTATTCAAGTAATAATGCCAATTATTTTATAATCTTGTTCACAAAGTAAGTACTGATGTGCCTAAGATTTCTGTAAAGGTGTTTATACAACTTTTAAATACAAATCAAGCAAGTCATGGTGTCTTCTCCAATGTTTTGATGTATTTTAAATGTGTATCGAATTTCGAAAATGTTTGAATTTTTGACGACTTACTATTAAAGTCTTTAGGGAATAAAATGTTATCAGTTGACGTGTTGTGTAGAAGTGGCATATTTTAGCAGAAACATTATTCATATCACATTCTAATGTGTGTAAGATGTATTAAATAATAATTACCTAATACTTCGTCTCTCGCGCAGTGTCTTTTCTATACATAAATCGATCACAATCTTCTAGTCTCGCTGTTGTAAATTGTGTTATCTATTTATTGTTAGATTCTAAAATGTTATACAATTTCTTGTTAAATTTCTCTGGTTGTATTCAAAAAATAAATTATTTGATTAACTTCTGTCTTTAATTTATAATTGATCAAAAGTTATTTTTAATTAAATTATGTAAATTAGACAAGATTACTCAACAGTATTGATCATTAGTTCTTGTAGATTGCAGCGTTGTTGTTGATCCGGTTATGAGGTCTTAAAATAACTGGAGAGTGCCACATAATTGATTACTTGGGAAATTTGACTTCCAAGCTTCTAGTCATTTCAAAAGACAAAAGAATAAGAATAGGCTGTAAGGAAATGCACATAAAGAGGAAATGGTAATATTATTGATAAAATAATAGACTTGCGGATATTGGGTATTCTTTATGAATTGGCTATGAATTTGTTCAGTTTAATATAAATCAGCATTATCGAATGTAAACTTATGCGCCGGTACACCCCTACTTCCAGTATCTCGTATCGTGAAGATGGCGCCACCTAGCGGTTCTGTCTCCGCCTCGAGTTGATCCCGCGATGACGTCACAAATAGCTCGTCTAAGTCCGGGCCGCCCCAGCAAACGGAAGTTATTTTGGATACGGGTAGCTTGTATGCGAATACTACTTGTCTGGTGTCCGGGTCAATGTGCAGCACCTGGGAGAAATACCATTTTG
The DNA here is from genome assembly GCA_932527185.1 of Ecliptopera silaceata. Taxonomy (NCBI): domain Eukaryota; kingdom Metazoa; phylum Arthropoda; class Insecta; order Lepidoptera; family Geometridae; genus Ecliptopera; species Ecliptopera silaceata. The sequence goes on from OW052210.1 coordinate 4,672,038, forward strand.
AGAGAGTTTTTTAGTACTAGAGGTTGTTTAAAGTCATTATAATAATATGGAGTAAAGGTATAAGGTATTGCGGACTAGGCTGTTAAGATGGACTTAAACTGCTGAGCAAGTTTAAGTCCATCATCGACAGTATCATGTGTAGGCCCTGTTGACAAACACTGAATTGGCCCGTCTAGGTAGAGACTTAAATAAGTCTATTTGAAGTACTCACAGTGCCACCAAACATGAGCGCGACCCACAAATGCCCCCGGCTGTCTATCGTCATACCATCCGGTATCGCATCCTCATATCCGTAGTTTGAGATATCAATTATCGTTCGTCGCCCACCTGAAACCGGAAACCGTTTTAAGTGTATTCGTAAAAGTCTTGATTTTTTTTATTAACCTATACTTTCCCACTGCTGGGCAAAGGTCTCCCCCCTACACTTCCAGTACTTCCGGTCAGCCGCCGCCTCCTAGTCTACGTGATACGTGTCCAAGTCATCACGCCATCGTTTCCTAGGTCTTCCTCGGTTTCTTTATTGACTTTAATAAGTTTAAATAATCATTGTCATCATTCAATATGAAAGGAAACAACTCACTTATAGCTCCTGTCAAAAGGTCAAAATCGAATGCCTCAACCTTCTGAGTTGGCGAGTCGATGTAGTACATAGCGGTGTTATTCAACGCCCACACAAGTCCGTTAGATATCGACACCGGTCGCAGAGCAATGCGAGGCGTGAGAGATTGATCTATGGCGTATAACGTAGCTTTGTCGGGGTACACATCGTCGCCGGCATGAGGACCTTTTGTTCCTAAAAGGGCATTTAATTAGATACGAATACAGGTAACTACCTTGGTATACCTACCAATACATTCTATTGATATCTAGAAACTGATGGATATGATCTTAATGTCAAAAATGCCTAGCAATAAAACTAGGTGAGTTATCTAGGTCAGGCTTATTTTAGAATTTTAAAGAAAATATTCTTAAAATGTGACAACATAAAGTGTATAAGCCTCTAAGACTCTAGATTGGCTCATTGGTGCCTAAGGTACCAACCTCCGTTGTTTCAAAGCTGAAATTAGTAGGGAGAGAACGTTTTACTCGAAAATAAATGGAATAGGCCTAGAAAGGCCTAGGCTTTGATAATTTTCGGTCAATTTTCACATTTTGTCACAACTTGCCTACATTTTGGAGCACTCATACCTACGTATATAGGTGCCTTAGTAGGCACTTTGGCTTAATTCTCTTTACATGACCTAACTAAATAGTAATTAGCATCGATTTTAGGATTATTTTCAAGAAATATATAAATGTCATAATATGTACCTGCCCAGAACCTCCCCTGTGCGTCTGCTTTGCCCTCATTGATGACATTGTCCGGCAGTCCATGGTCTACCGTAGTAAGGAGTCGTAGCGAACTATCGCCAGCTACTGCCCAGTCGAGGAGATAGAGCGCTGAACGCACTGCGACTAGGAGGCGACGACTGCGGTGTACTAATGAAACTACGTTTACCTGCCCATATCCTGTGAAAAATGCTCTATTGATAAGCATAAGAGCGATATAAAAGTGTACATTTACCTTAGACCATGATTCTGGCGCATCCACCAGTGACGAAACATAGGGAAAATCGTTTTTAACTTGTTAATTATTGAGGTTAGCTACACTTTTTACCCATAGTCTATTATTCAACTAGTGAAATACCGTGCATCGTAAAGTATAACCTAGCTCCAATTAAACCATTCCACCATTAACTTCAAAAAAATTTTGTACGAACTGCAAATATTTAATCCGGGTGTTCTGGGTATTTTATATGCTTAATAAAAAATAATCTATCTACTTATGTATTGTATGTATCGTATTAAGTATGTCAGCCTTCTAGTACCCATAACATGTTGTGGGAATTGTCCAGCATTATTTATTTATTTATAAAAAAAATCTGACATACCGATATGCTTAGTGTAGATCATTCCAGAAGTGTAATCTAGTCGATGCACGTTTTGTTTGTGCACGTCAACGAAATAAAGGCTGTTGCTGTGGTCATCCCACACAGGACTCTCTGCATGCTTGAAAATAGCAGGTTCTTTCGCATTCTCGAAGGATGATACCTGGATTCAAATGCATATTAATATTACAACTTTTAATTGTAGGTACATCACACGTATATAAGTAGTACATAGTCGTGGTCAAGTCAATATCTTATTATTTTATGTTCAATTAGTGGTCCACCTACGTCCTGGAACCAGCTCAGGGGGATAACACCCCCCTGGATCCGCCGTTGTAAGTACATACTTCATAATTCTTATACAATGGGCAGACTTATAGCAGCTCTTCCAGACAACCCGTTAGGATATACCTACTAGATGATAAATGAACGAATGAGACGGTGTAAGATTTAATGAATTCAATAAACAAAAGGATAAAAATACTCAAATAATATCTAGGTTCTATTATAACCTACATAAAAAAATATTTAAACTTACCATAGAGATTCGGTAGTAGTTTTCTTGTGAACTGCGCGGTTCTGATGCGGCTACGATAGCACAGCTTACAGTAAAGACAAAACATATATTTTTAAGCATCTTGATGCATATGTTTTACTTTACTTAAGTATCGAGTACCAATGTTTTACATTGGCAGCTCTGTTCGAAATATGCTTATCACATAAAAGAGCTATGTAAAAGCCTAAGAAAATACACTCGCGAGCAAAAAAACCCTTTACAACCGACTTGATGTGAAAGTGTGATTACTTATATTTTTTAAAAATCTGACGACTACCCAAATCGGTTTTTCGAGACGCAACCGGACTCGATCGGTAGAGTGATTAATGTGATTATCCTTATACTCGAAAAAAAATGCCGCGACCGCATTCAAGCAAGTTTGAATCCTGTTAGTCACGCACGGTTTGTAACGGCGAAGGATGGCTGCGTTTTTTGGCGCGCGAAATGGCTCGGCTAAGAAATTTGTTCTTAATTGAATTAATGCAGTTTTTATGGTTTTGTTTAAATTATTTACTTAATTAATTGTTGTTTTACACCACTATGTACGTACTTTGGATTTTAACGCTTAGTTAGGCGTATATTGTGACGCAAAATCAAAGACGCACAACAATATATGTAGGTTAGGTGATACCTACTAAATTATATTCATACATTTTTTGGACCTAAATATGATTTTCGTGTTAATTTTTTCAGGCTAACAAAGGTTTTTTCAGGAAAACTCTTCAAGGGTGATCAAGTTGCACAAATATTGGCACATGGAAGTAACTCAGAAATTGAAGAATTTGCCGATGATGAGGAAGACATTGTGGCGAGAGTTTTCGATCACCTAGATGAAAGTAGATCTGGCTCTGATGATGAGTCCAACGAAGAAAATGAGGCACCACCACCTGTCCCAACAACTTCACAAGGGGCACAAAAACTGTTATAAAGCTTTTCACAAGCCTTAGTACAATCTTTTTTTATGATAATTAGGTACCTACTTGTAACAGTTGCTAAATTATGGGCTAATTATGTAACCCATGCTCTTTCAACTTTTATTCGAAACAAAGTACTCCAAAAAAAGCGTACTTTACCCCTTAGTAAACCAGTATTTTCTTACGATAAAAAGAGACACTGAGGACCAATGAACATAATATCATTACGGACTGATGAAGTTGAGTTCTAAAAATCAAAATATTTTCAAAATATTAAAACGGAGCGAGTCTCTGCTCAAAATTTAAATAGGATTTTGCAATACTTTAAAATGCAAGTGTGAGGCCTAGAGTCATTTTTTTGCTCTTGAGTGTAGAAAATAGGTGGAATTTTGCACTACAAAGGCTCGGCGTATGTCAACACATATCAAGGTCAATTAAGAGCTATTGTTTCCATGCTATTTCTATTGCACTTTTTCTCTAAACGCCACCTTATTGAAGTTCCAATACTAAGCCGACTCATTGTTATAAATTACTTTGTTCATAAAGATCACTACATATATGTATTTCGAATTTTCGGTGAATTTTGCATGTGACAATTTAACGATAGTTTTTTATTTATTATCTAATAAATAAATATATTATGGGCCTCATTTGGTATATACATATTTGTACTTGTTTTATTGTGTTCGTTAAAAAATATTGTAACAAATGTTCAGTTCACCAATAAAAAAATCATTTCATTTCATTTATACCTATTGATTTGAATTTCTGTACTTAAGATATTTTGACAAGACAGAGCAAATAGTGAAAAACGTATTTATTTTCTACTTCTTTATTTACTAATTTGCATACTGACATTAAAACAGGCTTTGAAATTACAATGGAATATTTATATTGTAGAAAATATAATATTTTAAACATTATGGATGTTATACGTTAGATACTGATTTGCAATAAGTTCTGTTTGAAAACAATTATGAGCTATCAATTGTTATAATTAACTTAATTTAAAATACAACGGGTGTACATTCGCTAGTAATTTTGCAGGTTTATTTTAAATACAGTTATTTTTATCACTCATCACTTTACTTCAACTGCGCTATAAGTTTCCATATTTCTCTTAAATCTATAATAACCTTAATAGTTTACAATTAAATATCCTAAAGATCATTTTTAACTAACTCGTGAAATCGAGCAGTTCAAGTTACACCATAAAACTAAAAAGAATGTCTTATTTCGAAATAAAAACAGTGTTGAGGCGTATTTAGTACGTTGGTATTTGTGTCAATCGTAAATGTATTTTTAGTGTATCCGAGATACATTGCGTGGTAACATTGCAACGTTCGCCAGTTGAATAGCGTTGACGCGCAGTGTAACCGCACCTGTACCATCCAACCTCGGCTCAGCCAACAAGTCTAGCGGCCGGTTTCTCGAACGATGATCAACAAAAAAATCAAATAATTACTATGTGTCAACACGGATCGATCGTGATTCGGGTTTCCAGAAACCGGTCGTAGGTCTAAGTTTTACTTAGTTTGATTCTCGAAAAGTGAGATCGAACTCGTAGTTAAATGTATTTAAAACAATATTTGACAGGCACCACAGCTCAGTTGGTTGTAGCTCTGCCTTCAATAATAAATCATAATCTTTAAAAATATTTATGTTCCTCACACAAACGTTTGCTCTGGGTGGGAATCGAATCCACGACCTACAGCATTGTAGGCAGAGCTACTATTAACTGAGCTGTGACGCCTGTCAAACTATATGTATAGAAGACTGACTATGGCGTTTTCACTTCACCAGAAAGAAACCAATGAGGGTTTTCGATACTTTTTCTGCCACTAGGCGGCGCTTCGTAGGCGTCAGGTCCAAATAGCTGTCAAATAGCACAGAGTCGTAGGTATTGAACAAAATTAAAGGAATGATTTTAAGAATAAATAAACCAAAAAATATATAGAAAATTACAATGAGGGTTTTCTGAAATGATCTCCGTGAGATGGCAGGACTGTAGCGTCAGGTCCAATGGACTGTCAAAATACATACGTAAATTGTAGCGCCGCCTAGTGGCAGAAAAAGTATCGAAAAACCTTATTAAAACAGGGCTCCGTAGTGTGTGTACGTATCTACGCGTGTGCAGGGGGCGCCACTGGCGGCGCCGCGTCGGGCGCCGGCTGTTCTGTCGCCACCGGGGCGGCGCCACCTTCTGCCTGCATCCTACAACAAACAATCAAAAATATATAGTCTTTTAATACATAGATTTTGATATCTAATCATAGACATTGATTTTAGTAAATTTTGCAGACCTACAAAACTATATATATAGTAATTTAAAAACAGTTTGATGTGGATTGGTGGAACACTGCCTATTACCGAAATAAGTAGAAAAGTTTGGGAGAGGCCTTTGCCTAGCAATGGGACAATTTAGGCTAGGAAAAAAAAATGATAACATTGTGATTTATTTTTAACTAGTTATTACACAAGGTTTGTTTTTAGGTTTCCATACCCAAAATTTAAAACGGGACTCTATTACTAAGACTTCGTGTCGGTCTTTATGTCATCAAGCGGTATCTTATGAACCGTCATAGAGAGTAAAACTTTAGCATGTCTTTCTGTTGTCGCTATAATAACAAATACTAAAAAACCGGACTTTGTCTTTGACATTGAAATCTATGTAAGTATATTTATTGAGTAAATAAATTTATGGTGAAGGCAACACTGGACATGTTTTATGTATTTGCAAAGATATTTTCTAGTATACCTCTGGTGAGCTTGATGCCTGGCGCGGAATTCAGCTGCCTTCAGTTGCTCGAGGTGGAATTGTTGCCTTTCCTGGATCAATTGCTGCCGTTGGTACTCCAGACCTGAATAATTAAAACTTACAAGTTAGTTAAGTTACATCTGACACAAAAAAAATAAAAATAAAAGCTTTCAAACAAAGAAAACGCACGCTAAAGATGCGTTTAAAAACTATGATGCCAACAACGTCAAAATACAACATTTCTTTTTTAAAAACAAAGACTTAAGCTTATTACAACTCTCCATCGCATTGATCCCAAACATCGACCAATCGAATTCCGATCGAGCTTCGTGTTTTCCCGAACACTTCCGAGCTGTACATAGTAACATACCTACTCTCTCCCTTCATAGTAGCCCAAGATCTACGAAGTCATAGCTTGGTCTCCAGTTTTCAAAACAAAAACTAAGCACAAAATGTGCAAGTCAGATAAAAAAAAAATACACATCGCACAGTCCATTGCATTGGTACCTATGGAATTCAGAACGACCTTCGTATTTTCCCGAACACTTCCGAGCAGCACATACCTTCTCGCTCCCTCTCCATAGTGGCCTCAAGTTCCTCGAAGTGCCTCAGTTTGATCTCGAGTTTCTTCATCTGCGTCTCGACGAGCAGTGCGACAAGAGACTTGATCTTGCGTTCTTCGACTCCCGCTAAGTGCTTCGCTTTGACGGCCGCGGCGGCTAGCGCTGCTGCGGCGGCCGATTGCAACTTTGCATCCACTGTACCAGTAGTGGGTTCCGCTGCTAATAAAAATAGGATAATTAGATACGTAGTAACACACAGACACAGATAAAATATTTATGTTCATCACAAAAACATTTGGTCATAGCTCAATTGGCAGTAGCTCTACCTTCAATGCGGTGGGTCGTGGATTCGATTGCCACCTAGAGCAAATATTTGAGTGATGAACATAAATGCTCCTTGTGATTTTATTGAATTAAGAATTTGTTTACTTTACTTTGTTCTATGTATAGGCGACCAAGAAATTGGTTTACCACTCTAAGGCTGAATATCATTTGCACGTACAAAACATCAAGGGCTATTTTCGCTTGACAGATTAATAACTGCTACGTCAGAATCTGTCAATCTGTAATCTTTAGTGAATATTTATGTTACTGGGAGATGTCATCAAGTGATAAACCAATGTCTTGGTCGCCTATACATACAAAAAAAAATATATTATTATTCTATCATCAGTCTAGTACCCATAAAAAAATAATGCTGGACAAACCACACACCATCATCTGGCCCCAAGCTAAGCAGAACTTGTGTTATGGGAACTAGAAGACTCACATACTTAATACAATACATTACATAGATAGATATTTTTTATTATACATATAATACCCAGAACACCCGGAATAATTATTTGCAGAACATACAAACATTTATCCCAAGGCGGGAATCGAACCCGCAACCTTCCGCGCCGCAGGCGGACCATCGCCCACCGGGCCACATCGGTCGTGAAATTGGTGGTGGTTTTTCTTTAATGTGCAATGTCTGAGTTTCCTACTCCCCCACCTTCTCCATCTCTTGGCATTACTGAAAACCAGCGCTGGTGTTGAGCCCAATGGTTCTCCACCAGCTCAAGCTGAGTAATGACCAATTTCAGTTATTTTTTACATGTAATAATTATATCGTTAAATATGTAGCATTAAGTTTTATATCTGAAATAAAGTGTTTCTATTCTATTTAATTAATGGTTAGTTACCCGGTGGCGGCGTGGCGTCGTCTTTAGTTTCCTTGTCGTCGGCCGGGGGCGGCGCGGGCGCGGGCGGCGCCGTGCTCTCGGCAGGTTCTTCTTTCACCTTCATCTCGCCTTCCTCCACCTCCATGGGCTCGCTTTTAACATCACTGGCGCCTTCCTTCTTCTCGACTAAAAGTTTTATTATATTTATTAAATCATATAGGCGTTCTGACATCATTTGTATCTTAATTAAAAAACAATACTATTCTTCTCTAATTAATTCTAATTAATAGATCGTTTGCAACAGTCTGTAGATAGCTCAACTGTTTCTTATGTACTTTATATGTAAATGTACATTTTGTAAATACTGTATAGTCGTAAGTTTGTTTGTGAATAAAGTTTTATTTATTCTTATTCTAAAATTATGTTATTATTTTAAATAATTGTAGTATGTGTAGCGATTTAGATATTATACTAGACATAAGTTATTTAGAATATAATTATGTAATGTTGGCATGTTTAATAAATGAATGTCGGCTGTGGCTCGTAGTGTCATACCTGGCGGTTCCGGCGCGGTGCCGGCGATGCCGGTGGCTTGCAGCGCGGCTTGCGGGCCGTGCGCGCCGGCCGCCTTCACGTGCGCCTCCATCATCGCCGCCGGGACTTCATCCTGCAACAACCGATACATCATTACACATCACACACATAAGCAGAACCAAAACTGGAATCGGTTCATCCGTTCGGGAGCTATGATGCCACAGACACACACACACACCGTCACGCCTCCCCTTTCCCCACATCACATACACCCAACACTCACACTACACTCACACATACACCCTTACGGGTGAAAAATAAATTCGATCGAAGAATAAATATGTAAATGTTTATTTGGCCCCAAAATACACACAAGTATAAATTATTAATTATAAAATACCCCCGATTTTGAATCGATTTGCATAAAACATAGAAAAACTAAGAACTTCACCTTTCAAACAAAACTAACTTATAACACCCAATTTTGCGTCGAGGGTTAAGAATGACGATAATATATATAGTTACCTTCATCATCATCATCCACAGCCTGACTTGACCCACTGCTGGGTTAATGGTATAAAGTTACCTTAATAGCAGCGAATTCGTCCATAGCAGCGCGCGTGGCTTTGGAGGCGATGCGAGGATCCACGACGGAGGCGAGGAATGCGACCGTGCTCATCACGGGGTTGCCAGTCTTGCTGAACGGGATGGGCTGGTATGCCAACGGACCTAACACTCCACCTGGACAGACGAGAGAAAAAAACAATTTAGTTGGTAACACCCACTGCAGGGTATAAGCTTCCGTCATACCAGCGTTCTCGAGATTTTCTCTTATGCTGGGGCCACACTAGCGGGCTACGGCGAATATTCATGTTAACGCGATGTATGTGGCCGGGTACATCGTGTCATCGCGTAGTATATCGCCTTTATCCGAACACGATGTTTTTGTCGCGCCAACACGATACGAATATTCGCCCGCTAATGTAGCCGAAGCATTAAAAACTACTACTACTAATAGTACGTCAAAAAAATATTAATCGATTTTGTAAACAAAAACTAGAAATGTTATGTCATTTACAGGTACAAATTTTCATTTACAGGTAAAAAGTATGGACGCTAAGCGTTGGAAAAAACAGTGTATTATAATTTTTGACGTTTGAATTATGTAATTAAATGAAATCAATTTTTTTTTTATTTTTTATTTATTTGTTTACCTGAGGCAGGATCATTAAGGTACGGTTCCTCGATGGGCAATCGCAGGAAGTGCAGGATGCACTCGTCGTGCGTGCGCGTGCCGACGTGCGCCGCCACGCGGTTCCAGTCGTCGCGGTGCAACTCCAACGCTTCCAACAACAGGAGCGTCTCCTGCTCCGTCCATTCACGGCCGCGCTGACCACCGCGGTACTGAAATATAAATAAATAGACAGTCATTTATTTTTCTTCCAAACTTCAAGCTTCTATTGCATTTATTCAATAAAATCACAAGGATCACTGGGGTGCATGGAAAGAGCCTCCTCGTGGCGCACACCGGTAACAGCTAGGCAAAGAATTGTCTAGTCTGGCTAATCTTTCCAACACGATGCTACAACAAAAAACAGTTGTAGCATCAACACGATAAGAAGAAGACAAGGATCACTTTGAAACGTCTTACATACTAGATGATTCTAGGCGCCAGTTCGTCGCGACCAGAGTCCAGAAGAACTGGCAAGAAACTAGACCTGGATTCTAGCGTTTTTTTCATATGATCCTTCTTACAATTGTTTAATAGAGTTGGAGCTAGCTTCCACAAAGTTAAAACACTTCCAACACTAAATTACAAGAAAGAATTTGAGACCAACTTTGTGGAAGACTAGTGCATGATGTAGATTAATAAATTTTTTTCAGTCAAGCATTATTTATTTATAGGCCCTCAAGAATAGAATATGTTTTATGTACCTGATCAAGTTTGAGTCCTGGATTAGGTCCGAATTCGTGCGCGGGCTCTGTTTTAATGAGTGGCGGCGCGCCGGCGCCGGGGATTGGCACGACGCCTGACTCAGCACCATTCGGCAGACCCGGCTCCACTTTCGGCACATTTTCCGCTATAAATAATAATAATATTTGTGAAACATACTGGTGTTGTTTAAGCAATAATACTTGATAGATAAGACTAATATTATAAACGTGAAAGTTTGTATGGATGGATGTATGTTTGTTACTCTTTCACGCAAAAACTACCGAATGGATTTTAATAAAACTTTACAATAGTATAGCTTATACATCAAAATAGCATATTAACAAAGATATTTTTGTGAATAATGCAAAACATAGCGATGATAGACGAAGTCTTATTTTTTTATAATAACACGCCACACTATCATTCTGCACGACAATGCTCTTAGCATTATGTCCTCCTAGCACTAATGACATGTGTCAAATTTTAAAATAAATAATTCGCGGTCACCTACTAAAGTATCAATAAGTGTTTGATCGCGATCTCGCCTGATGTTAAGGATACCTCTCGCTATAGCGGGAAATTCAATTTTTTTTGGGTTTTTTTTTTATTGCGGCTGAACTGTTATATCTTTTACTAGTTTAAGTTGTTTCGTCAGGCGAGATCGCGGTCAAACACTTATTCATACTTTAATAGGTGACCACGACTTATTTTTTTTTTAATTTCGCACATATTTAGTGTATTATTGGATAAATTGGTTACAAAATACTTACGTCAATACATGTTATTAGTGCTAGGAGGACTTAAGTGGCGAAGCAATGAAGTAGCAACGGCAGAACCAGGGGGGGGGGGGTCATGGGGGTCAAGACCCCCTCCTGAGCTGGTTCCAGGACTTTGGTGGACCACTAATCGAACATAAAATTATAAGTTCTTGACTTGACCACGACTACGTGACCCCCCCTGGCGCCAAAGCTGGATCCGCCCTTGACCAATAGTGGTTACCGGCTCGGGGTTGCGGCTGCGGAGGCGGCGCGCGCGCCAGCAGTGGCTGCAGACCCGACGGCGTGTCCGACAGCACGTGGAAGTGCGACGTGGGCGGCGGACCCATCGCCGTCGGACGGGAGTCCGTCTCCAACTTAATACAAACACATTATATTATAATTATATACTTGGACTCATCTATCTCGATCTCCTGCGTTTATCCACCACACAAGAGATGAGTGGAAGAGTTTGGGGGAGCGTTCATCTCACACATGTCCTAACAATTGCATTTTTCACATAATTATATTTTTTATGAAAATATAAGAACAGACTTTTATCAGAACTAGGTATATTTAGTTCAAGTTTCACAATTCTTCGTAGAAAATTTGCGGTTTGCGTTTGGTTCGAGAGTGTCAGAAAAGTAATTCGATTAAATCTCAGACTACAGACTCAATAAAATACGTATATATTTCAGAATAAGGTTTGAATAAACTTTGAGCACTTGCCATTGTTATTACTTTTTTAGCTCTAGTTTACAAACGACAATTTCGTGCACGATTGTAAGTTCTTTCTCGAAAACTGAGAATTTAAACTTAACAAACAAAAACAGCTATTAACTTAGTTTAAAAAATGCAACATTAAAATATAAACGTATACTTTAAACTTTTGTAAGTATTTACCTGGTAGTTGATAAGTCCCCACTGCTCCAGAAATCCGTGCACTCGCATTATAGCGCAAACGTCACCCGCCAAGTTACGGCGACTGGCGGTGCTCGTCAGGTATTCAGTTGGGTTGAGGCGGTATGTATCTATCATGAAGTTTCTGGAATAGCAAATGTCATGTGTCAAATGTCATCTGGAATGATATTACGAACTTTTTATTATTAGATAGATAGATTACTTATTTTATTGCACAAACAAATCTTAGAACTTAATTTAGTACAATAGGCGGCCTTATCGCTGAACATTAGACTTTTTAAAAGCGCTAAATTAATTATTAGTAGACGTTAGTTCTAAGTTTAGTTGAAAGTGTTACTACTGCTCTTTTTTTTATTTATTTATTTATTTACTAGTAGTATTTTCTAATGAATCTGGTATTGGTAAGAAATGTCCCTGAATTTATTTTACGGACTTGCAAGAGATTTACTTACCGGTAAGCTAGATAAATCTCGGGAGTTTTGGACTTATTCTTCCCGTTGAAGAACTCTGGCAGGGCCCGTTTCTCGATGGTGTGAATCGAGTTGTAGTCGAACCATGCAGAGTAGGATGGCACCACAATATGATGAGTTTGATCTGTCACATTGTCTTCCAATTCTTCTTTTATTATTGTTTCCTGAGAATAATTAAAATATTTTAATAATATCATAATTTGAGATTTTATTTCTTAACTTATTTATTTCACACATCAAACTCTAGTCCCAAACTAAGCAAAGCTTTTACTATGGGAACTAGATTGCTGATATAACATTTAATGTACTTTTTTTTGTAAATACATACATAGAATAAATAGTAACACCCAGACACAAAACAAATATTTATGTTCGTCATTAAACAGTAGCTTTGGGTGGGAATCGAATCCACGACTCACAGCAAGGAAGGCAGAGGTATTACCACAACTGAGCTGAGACGCCTGTCAATGGTTGAATAATGGCGAGTGTAGAGTCGTACTCGTACCTGCGTGTTGGAGTCGCTGTGCTTGCCCTGCGAGTCGTCGTGCGAGTCGGCGGGCGGCGCGGGCGTGCCGGGCGCGGACGGCGCGCCGGCCGCCGGGGACGCCGCCGCCGCCGGACCTGAACCCACTATCAATAAATTATAAATAATGCTGGACAATCTACACAACATCATCTAGCCCCAAGCTAAGCAGAGCTTATGTTATGGGTACTAGAAGACTGATAAATAATGCTGGACAATCCACACAACATCATCTAGCCCCAAGCTAAGCAGAGCTTGTGTTATGGGTACTAGAAGACTGACATACTTAATACAATACATAGATAGATAATTTTTATTTTACATATGAAATACCCAGAACCCGGAATAAAAAATATTTGCAGATCGTACAATCATTTATCTCGAAGCGGGAATTGAACCCGCAACCTTTGCGTCGCAGGTGGACCTTCGCCCGCCGTGCCACATTTGTCGTCAAATCTTTCACTATCTCTCTAATAACTTTCTCATATTTTGTACGAAATCAACTCAGCTTTGCTTGCAGCTCGCACTCGGCGTAACCTTTCTACAGGTGCGTACGGACAGCGCGTACCCTTGTACGCGTAGTCAGTTTACGCGTGTCCGGAACGCCATGTCCGTACGTGCGCGTACGCGTACACTCGGGGGCTCGCGTGCCGCGCGAGCTAGCAAGCAGCGCGAGCCGCCGTTTGTCGGTTTTTGGTCGCGAGTCAAAGAGGACGCACGCGACCGTGTACGCTGTATTTGGACGGCAAAATGAATAGTTCTTTGAATGACTGGGGCTCGCGGAGCGCTTTGGATCGATTAACTCGCGAACAGGTTCGCGGCGGTCCGTTCAGGAGGCCGTAGGCGTATCCAATGTACGCGTGGACAGTGTTTCCCAACTACGCGTTCCCAGGGTACGCGCTGTCCGTACGCACCTTCATATTTAGCGAGTTGACGCAGTTTTAAAACGACGTCATTTCAGCTTGCTTGCAGCTCGCACTCAACGCAACTGTTATGTTGTTTTGCTGAGATTAATCACAGCAATACTAACTGCGTTGCTTATTATTCATCTAAACTATTTTGGATTAATAAATAGAATCAAAAAATAATTAGGCCAAATGGTCAGACAGCTCAAAGTTCAAGTAATAACCGTAGATAAATTTACCATAACACAAAAAACACTACCCGTTCAATACTAGCCGGTTTTCTACCAACATTTTATGAGAAAAGTTATCATCATCATCTCCTACCCTTGTCCCACGCTATGAGGGGTCGGTACAAGTCTTATTCCACTCTCCTCTACTAGAAGTCTCGGTATTAATGTATGTGAAACGTTATAAGTATATATATGAGTACTGTATATAAGTATATATAGTATTTATAGAATACTTACGTTCGACCGGTTTCTCGACGGGTTCAGGCGGCGGCACGTCGGTGGTGTCTCGCGACGCGTCATCTTCGTCTTCTGCCTCGTCTCGGCGTTTCGACACGCGCCTGAGGAATAGGCACGAATAAATGTGATATTCGTAAAGTAAGTACATATCCAGTAGATGCGTAATAAAGGCTTCCAAATCCCGAAATCGGTCTGTCAGATGTGTCAAATAATTGTAAACTGTCGCTTTCGTTTGACCTTAAGTCGACCAATCAGAGCGCAGCGATCGCTGCCCTGATTTGGTGGACTTTTTGTCTACACAAATAATAGAACATTTCGTCTTCACTGGGTATCTACCCGATGAGTAAACGTAACGTATCGTATTCGATTCACATTGCGTGTAAATGCCAGATCAAGAGGCGAACGTTGCAGCGTCATCGCGCAGTATAAATCGAAAACGCTGTTGTGCTCACTCTGCATTTTTTAGTATGCATAATTACCACTAAACTACTTAATACATAAAAAAAGTATATTTGATCTATTAGCATACCCTTTTCTTTTATTTTTCTGGGGCGGCGGCGAGGGCGACCGTTTCCTCTTGCTTCCTTTCTTACCCTTGCTTGACGTCTCCCCGCCGGGGATCAGATCATCCACTGACAAACGCATTTTATGAACCTGATGAAGAAGCATGGCGACTTTAGATAACTTACAATTAATCAGTTTTCACAACCGCACGATTATTATCATACATGTGTACAATATGTCTTAACAAAAATTACAAATTCGTATAGAAATACGATAACTTTGGTCTCAAAATTATTGTATATTTTATCATGTATTTTCATTAGTAATTATACTGATTGGTAAGATTGTTGTGTAATGATGTTCATCACACAAACATTTTCTCTGGGTGGGAATCGAACCCATGACCCACAGCATGGAAGGCAGAGCTACTACCAACTGAGCTGTGACGCCTGTTGTGTCTGGGTATTACTATGTATTCTATTAGTACGAGATCCGGCTGCAGAATTACTGCGCTCATCTGTTTTTTGCTGGAAACCGATTTTTTATGTATATTTATAATTAGGAGAATATATATTTATCAGGTTGCCTAGCAAAATTTGGCCGCCAGTATGTTTTTTTTTTTTTTTTTTTTGTTTTTTGGGAAAAAATATCGTTCACTTGTTTTTTAAATAAAATAACGTCTACATCATGGCAATTTATATGAAGATTCAAAAAAATCACGGTTGCCGTTGCGTACTTGGCCGCACCTCTTCGCAGCCAGGCGTAAACAGGTATGATTTCGATATATTTATACGTGCATAACGTTTATTTATTAATTGCATATCAAATTAAAGCTATGTTTTTTTCCATTTTTTATCATATTGTCTGCTTAATTAAATCTACCCGCAAATAAGGGTTTCTGATTTTTTTGAGTCTTCATATTAATTGCCATGATGTAGACGTTATTTGATTTAAAAAACAAGTGAACGCTATTTTTCCCAAAAAATAATTAAAAATAATTTAATTAAACATACTGGCGGCCAAATTTTGCTAGGCAACTTGATAAATATATATTCTCCTAATTATAAATATACATAAAAATTTGGTTTTCAGCAAAAAACAGATGAGCGCAGTAATCCTGCAGCCGGATCTTAGACTATATGTATGTATTTATAAAAAAACAGTACTTATATTACTATTATATCAACAATCTAGTTCCCATACGCTTTGCTTAGATTAGGACTAGCTAGAGTGTGATGTTGTCTCATTGTTTGTCTTCTTCCTCTTGCGTGTCAATTGCGATGTAGAACTTTGCCATTTTATTGTCTATGAATATTTATTTACTAAGTTAACTGTGGTGTGGATAAACGCAGGATATCGAGTTGAGTGGAAGAGTTTGGGGGAGACCTTTGCCCTGCAGTACACAATAGGTTGAATAAAAAAAAAGTTTGCTGTAATGTTGTTGGTATATGTACCTTTTTCTTGCCATTGCTGTCGACTTCGTAATCCTCCTCGTTCATCCACTCGTTGTAGAGCGGCAGGTCTAGCACCCACGTGGCGGTGACGCGGTAAGGTTCAGCTCGATTGCAATCCCAACTCACTGTTTCTGGCACGTCCACCTGAAAAAATACATTAGATTAATTGTAGAGCCTTATTAGGCTCCTTATAGTTTTTGTGACGTCACGCGACCATAACGCAGTTTTCGTTTTAACTTATAGTAAGAGTAAAAGTGTTTTGGGTTTCTACAAAACTACTAACAATTATTGTGAAGCATAATATACACCAAGATTTTTTCCGTATATATAAATGTAGTAAAATGCAGGCCTCTAGAAGCCCTTTGAAACATACTATGTGGCATGCCTGAGGGACTTTTTGAGTCTTGGCCCAAAATGCCCATTTTTCTTTCTTAAATAAATAAAAATATTAAAATATAACTAAGAGTTTTAAACATACCATTGTCAACTAAACAACTCATTGTTAGAATAATTTATTTGTTTTATGATTCATGTAGTTTATGATTCGTCTATAATTACATCAACAAGCTTTATTATATTGAAAATAATGAAGTGATACTAGAGTTATTTTCCTCACCGGCAAATCAGCTTGAGCCCAAGTGTCATGGCTGTCAGGTAGATAGTACCAGTGCACTAACACGTGGTTCCCTCTACGAAACACTGGACGAGCGTACTCCTCTTCTAAGGGATCCACAGTCGGGTAAACGATGTGCGACGCATCCTCTTCGTCTTCTACAAATTATATAAAAAATATCTAAAATTAAAAGTGGTCTAAGATATCAGTGTACAATGATCTTCAACGTCCTGTTTAATAAGCGTACGTGGTATTTGCAGTCTTTCATACTATGTGCATTATTTTGAAACAAAATGGCGTTGTATAAATGTTCATGAATATTTATGTGTCTAAATTTAGCAGCAAATTAGCAATTTAGTACAAGCGTACTATGCAATCTAAATAGCTGATAAATGACTTTTTTTTATATACACCCATTGACACCAAGACACAAGATACATATTAATGGATGCCATCACACAAGTGTTTGTTCTTGGCGGGCATCGTATCCACGACCCACATGGATAACAGGCCTAATACCAACAGAGCTGTGACATCAATCGTCTAAAGTCTGCCGCAGTTTATCTATACTAATATTATAAAGAAGTAAAGTTTGTATATTTGTTAAATTGCAAGGGGTAATCTCGGGATCTACTGAACCGATTTTAAAAATTCTTTCACCAATAGAAAGCCACATTATTGCTGAGTGTCATAGGTTATATAAAAACCGAAAAATAAAAGGCTTTTACGTGGTAGTCCATTTTGCAAAGTGAATCGGAGAAAAAATGGTCGAATTATGCCCAACGAAGTGGGCATGGGACAGCTAGTTTGATATAAAACTAAATATCTCATGATATTTATTTATTGAAAAAGTCATACCTACATTTCGTAGATAAATTTAATGACATGCACATGAAGAAATGTGACAATCGTAAACGCAACGTATTTAAGATACATTGCGCGTTAACACTGCAACGTTCGACAGTAACTATTTCAAATACGTCGCTGTTCCGATTCGTTTACGATTGTCATATGTAATAAAAAATAAATAATGCTGGACAATCCACACAACATCATCCAGCCCCAAGCTAAGCAGAGGTTGGTTTATGGGTACTAGAAGATTGACATACTTAATACAATACATTACATAGATATTTTTTTTTTATTATACATACAAAATACCCGAATTAATATTTGCAGATCGTATAAACATTTATCCGAAGGCGGGAATCGAACCCGCAACCTTCCGCGTCGCAGGCGGACCATCACCCGCCGCGCCACATCGGTCGTCACCGGTATTGTTGCTACTCCACTGATTGATAACTATTTAAAAATCCTACCACAAATCTCTCCCTGGTGGTTGCTGACGATATCCTTAACCTTGTTGGCAGTAGCCTTATCCACCTCTGGGCGGATGTATACGCATGGAGTTCGGATCAGCTCTCCGCCAAGCAACGAAGACTCTATCTCAAGCATCATCTGCACGTTTAGATCCTTGCGAGACGGATTCTGAAAAGGCGAGGGGGGAGGGAGGGAAGAGAAAAGATGACATACTTTAGATAGGCTGAAGAACTCTGAATAGATAATTAAATAAATAAAAGCGAGAAATATACACAGGACAAAGAAATCCATCTTATTAACAAACTAAGTTAAATTAATTTATTAAAAATTACTCAATGATTGGATCGTATCATTTAAAAAATAGATTTGTTAGTAATACGTTTAAAATTACTCAATAACTTAAATGAATTACAAATGCTAAAATTAAAAATTTTAAACAAAACATCAATATCGTGATAAACGGTTGCAAAAATCAAGATTAACATGCTTATATTAAGAAATCTTTTTCATATTAATGACGCCAAACACAAAATGTTATTTACAAACACAATCAATGATGAATTCCATGATTATGTACAATTTAGCTCATCAAATATGATTTCTAGCATGAAATGTCATATAAATCATTGAATATGATTTATTACAAGTGAATGTATGCTACCCAAAGCGAATATTTTTTTGAAGTATGTTTTATGATGTATTTAGAAACTGAGCAAAAATAAAAAAAAACATTGTTAATTATATTTTAAAGTAAAACTTAAAGAAGAATGTGAATAATGATAATATTAGTATAACATACCCATCGTGCATATAGCAACAACACGTCACTCTCATTTTTACCCACTCTTAATTTTAACTTAATACAAAAAAAAATCACATTTCCTGTGTGATAAAAAAACTGCCATCGTTTGTGATAAGTAATAATAAAAATGCATTACACATTAAGGATCACTCAAAAATAGAAAGAGCGAAATTAGACTACATGAGAAAAATCTATGATTAACTTTGATTCAGGTAAATTTAGGATATGAGGACAGATTTTTACAAGCCCAGTCCACGAGAGGTAGAGAATTGTCTTGAAAGGAAATGCCCTCGATTTATAAAAACAACAATAACTGCATACTTCGAATTTTCATAAATCTTTTAATTATGGAGAATTTCGAGCAAAATGATTGAAATAAAAACATCTAATATTATTTGTTCCTGGTTCAATAACCTATAAAGTATATTGCTGATAACGATCATTTTATGATGTGAGTAGGGGTTAAGTAAGGGTTAAGATGTGAGTGAGGTGTTGCAGTGGTGTGTTATGCCTGCGGCGCGGGGCGGGTCGGGCGGGGTGAGCGAGGCAGCGTGCAGTGCATACCTTACCGACCTGGAAGTCGAACTTGCGCCACCGCTGCTCCGACTTGAAGCGGAACATGGTGGCGAGCACGGTGCAGAGCGATCCGCCCGGCTTCATATCCATGAAAACTTTCATCTGAAACAATCAAATTGCAACGTCTACTGTAAACTCCCGTAACTTATTCTACAGTTTTGACGACCGATGTGGCGCGGTGGGCGATGGTCCGCCTGCGACGCGGAAGGTTGCGGGTTTGATTCCCGCGTTGGGACAAATGTTTGTATGATCTGCAAATATTTAATCCAGGTGTTCTAGGTATTTTATATGTATAATAAAAATGTCTATCTATTATTGTATTGTATTAAGTTTAGTCTTCAAGTACCCATAACACAAACTCTGCTTAACTTGGGGCTATGATGTCGTGTGAATTGTCCAGCATTATTTAGATATTATTTAGTCAATATTAATTTAACCAAAATGGATAAAACCGATCATTCAATCGTTCAACTAAAAAAGTACTGGTCAGACCTTAATCTGAAGTATGATCTACCAAAATATAACACATACAAATAAAACACGTACAGCCGAATTCCGAACTTTTTCTTTTTTTTAACCTCTGACGTTAAAAAACGACAGGGACAGGGAACATCATTTTTGTTAAAAGTTTGGGGAGGGTGTGTGTGTGTGTTCAAATCCAAAATGGCCGCCACGACAAAATGGCGGATAGCAATATTTTTATCGCAATTTCCATAACTTAATTCTTCTTAACTCATGTATTTTATTAGCTGGTTTTCATAGTAGTTTAATTTGTCGTGTTTATGTTTTATGTGGTATTTGCAGATAATATGTCGAGGATCTACATTATTTCGAACAACAGAACTAAAACCATGAAATTAAATCTATACTTATAATAAAACTGTAGAGAGGTCAATTCTGTACATGAAATATATTTAAAAAAAAACTATCAGGGGGTGATTAGTGATCGATACTGATGCCGAAAATGCAATCAGTAAAATTTTTGTCTGTCTGTCTGTCTGTCTGTCTGTATGTTCCTTATAGAAACAAAAACTACTCGACGGATTTTAACGAAACTTGGTACAATTATTCTTCATACTCCTGGGCAGGTTATAGGATACTTTTCATCACGCTACAATCAATAGGAGCAGAGTAGTGAAGGAAAATGTTGGGAAAACGGGAGAAGTTACTCCATTTTTTCCATCGCGTGTGCAGCCTTAATGGTTAAAGTTATATAGAAATTATGTATGACGGAAATATTCTACATAAAATTGTCTAAAAAATATTCCGCAACAGCATACGTCTATCTTTTATGGTTGACTCACAATAACACGTGTAACTTTTGATAGCTTAGCAGTTCGGAGCATTCTGATTATATTTGTTTACTAAGAGTAAATACGTTTATAATACTCTCACTCATCCCTAATTTAAAAAAGTTAACATAATTAGGTACCTATTCAATAAAAAAAGAATCATAGAAATCGGTATAGAAACACCAAACTTATACTTACATGAAATAAGCCATCGCGCCGTCGCACGTAAATACTCAAATCGAGTAACGTTTGAAATTTGTTGTGTTTACCGCTAGATGGCGCTACTGTGCACAAATCCTAGATCGCGCTATCGGTGCGTTTTGGCAATGTGTTATAAATCGGTCGGTATTTAGCAATATTGAGTTATTTTGATAGGTTATTTAGTGTTGCGTACCCGATTACCGCTTTAATGACGAATAAATATTTAAAAACAGAATGTTAAATAATCAAGGGGGTGCTCATAGTCTCATACAAAAACATAATTTATTAAGATGGTTTGTTTTAAGTAATATATATATATACTTAATCTATACTAATATTACGAAGAGGTAAAGTTTGTGTATTTGTTAAATTGTAAGGGGTAATCTCGGGATCTACTGAACCGATTTTAAAAATTCTTTCACCAATAGAAAGTTACATTATTGCTGAGTGTAATGTGTAGTTTCGGGCTTTATAAAAACCCGAAAAAAAGGCTTTTACGTGGTTGTCCGTTTTGCAAAGTGAATCGGAGAAAAAACGGTCGAATGAAAGCGTTTTTTACGAACTCTGCCTTAACTATGATATATTTTTGTGTTCTAGAGAAAAAATGTGGAGCTTGATAATGCTTACAAAGTATACAAGTCAACGACAGCATATGTCTTATATTTAATAAAAATTATGCCCAACGTAGTGGGCACGTGTCAGCTAGTTTGTAAATATAATGTTAGTTCGTAGAAGTTAGTAGCGGTCTAATCAAATCAATAAAAATAAATACAAGTATTACATGCATTTTTCTGCTCTATTTCTTCTAGTTTTATTGCTTGAATAATTCAATTAATTAGAGTTATCAAATACCTATAGGTAAACTAGTCTATCATTTAAAAGGTAATTCAATTGTTATTTAAACATTTGATTAAATAACAATGGAAATTTTAAATAACAATTATATTTAAAAAACAGAGGATTCCGTGCCAAAAAAATACCAGTCCTACTTTATTTTAAAGTCGAGTAAAGAGACTCAATTAAAAAGGTTTTCCATTTCAGTATTTTGTACCCCAACGCTTCAGTGGTATAAAAAGGTAGTCAATGATGAGTACGTCAATTGCATCTTAATTTCTGAATCTACTGCCAAATCGATATCATCATGATTCTCTCGTATATAATATCAAGTATTTTATTAATCATGAGTTTTTTGGAGTCTGCTGATTCGGCCTACACCTACCAAGTAGTAAGTCACAAGATAATTGTATATTCTTTTGAATATCTAATAATAACATTATTTTGCGAATAAACTTGACTATATAAGCTGTCGCCGAATGGGGTGACGCTAGCCTTGATAAGTTTAATACTTCAAAAACCCAGTCTTTTCTCCTCTAAAAAGAGGAAATTTCATCTGACTTTTGAGATTTACGCTCACACATTTACTTTGGGTCGTCCATTGAGTCTAGGGCTAAAACAGCATTGAAAAAGCTAGGCATATTATCGAAGGTGGAGCAGTACTTTACACCGGGACAGCTTCTTATATTTTACCAAGCACAAGTCCGATTGTGTTTGTTGTATTGCTTTTATCTTTGGGATGGCTCGGTCAAAGCTCGAAGAAGCCTTGGAGACCATTGACAGGCAAGCCAAAAGGCACACAGGCTAAGCCAAACTAAGTTCCTCTTGTGTTAAGCGGCGTAATGTTGCTAATCTTTCAGTTTTCTATCGGATTCATTTAGGAGAATATGCATTCAAGAGGAAGCATCAATGTTTGACACAAATGTTTGAAATTCGGAGGAGCCACTTCACGACCCAGAGCTTAGACGGACCTGAGCTAACACCAACTGAACGTCTGTAAAAACTAAAGACGTGCAACAGATTGAGACTAAAATAGAATAATTTTTTTACCACATTACAGGTAGTGAAAATTCAAGGGAAATATCTGGAATCAGTGAAATGGTACAATGTAACACAATCGCTCTTCTTTACTGACACCTACGAAGCTGCTTTTTACCGATATGATGTACTAACCGGCTTAGTTACTTACAGAAAAACTGGTACTTTTTTGCTACTAATAAATATAAGAATAAACAACATATAAACAACATATTTGATAAATCATCACCAATTTTTGGCCTAGTCGGCCTTATTCAAAGACCAAACAACATCAAAACAAGCGGAGCTGTGTTTTCTCACAATGATATCCTTTACTTATTGAAAGCTCTGGCATTACTTACATGAGTTTTTGCGAACCCTAACCCAACAATTACAAGTCTCAATTATGATTACAAGTCTCAATGAATACTAAAGTTATACTACTCAAGTTATGGATTTTAGTGCACCTAATCGGATAACTTTTGTAATCTTACTTATATCAGCGAGGAATTAATTTCGGTTTTGAAATTGTAAAGGTGAAAATTGCGATCTTAACATAAAATGAATTTCACAGGTTTCGGATTCACCGGTTTTATTATGCCACTGAACGATAGACCTCCGGGTTACTTAACCCGGCGTCAGCACAGTCAAAATGTGCAACAACGACAGTAGGGTTGGGTCGACAGGACCCGTATAAGAAAACGCCATAATTACAAAAGTTAAAATAAATTTGGTTTGTGGTTGTACTATCTGTATAATACGATTATCGTTAAAGGTTTTGAGTAGAAAAAAAAACAACATGATACGAAACTATCTTTTTAATTACTTTTTTATAAAAGTATCACAAATAAATAACAAAATAGACAACCTCTGTCTTAAAGTAATAAAATTTTAACAAAACACACTTTTTTCTACAATATAAACTCATTTGTTACATGGTAATCAAGTAATTAATAGACTAATAATATAACACCATTTGTATCAGTCTTATACGTCAGTCATGGTATCCTTATCATTTGCGCAATCTCGGCAGTACATTTAGGATAGTACAATTTTCGTATTCGGAGTCGGATTCTTGCAAAATACTTAAAATTCGCTGCCGTTCACGTTCTTCGATATTCATAATTGCAAAAGTTCTGAAAATAACAAAATAAACAATATTATAAAACCAAAAAACATTTTTTAAAACGGCGCAAAATTACGACACGAATAGTATGGTTGGGTCATATTTACCTTTTTCGCGTTTGACCGTGTCTATCATCCGCTGCGGCCGCAACACGACTTATTGGCGATATCCCGCACTAAGTGGGGACTGTTAGCTCCAGCTACTGAGAAGTTTGGCAACGTCGCACACAAATTCTAAGAAACACGCTCATTTGAAAACTGCTCGGGTCAAATAGACCCAACTGTGCGAACGCCGGGTTAATAGTTGGTGCCGGGTCACGGCTGTTTATTCTGAATATGAACGCACCGGGTATAGACGTTGACAATGACGAAGGCAATGCTTTAACCCCTGTAACTTGTGTGGATAATGGCAAGCCAAACAATTTTATCCATTACGGCGTAGTAGATACTAGAAATAGACTAGTTTTTGGTATGTATCTACATATTTTATTTTTTACATTATTACTTTTTAATCGTTATTTAATTGAAGAAAAGCCTCGCAAAAATCATACTGAAGATTCCCTAAAGAATCAACACTTAATACTCATAAAATTATAATTCTACTTATGACGTACGTAGAACTAGAATTTTGTAAGTATAATAGTTTTTTATATAAAATGTATGGGTAGTGATTAGTTGATGTTTTCTCATTAGTAAGATTTTTTTGATAATGACAATACCTTGGCAGACAAGCATTATATCGACAGTGATAAAAATATATATAAGTACGTATACATCCCAATTTTACACAATAACTATAAATACTTCTATATTTTTTAATTTAATTTTATTATACATTTATAAAAAATAATACATGTATTATTAGTCCAGAACTTCTTCAAACATATTTGTTTTTTTCCAAAGGTACTTTGGCAGCAAGGTATAACGGCGGTACGGTGACTATAATTTTCGACAAAGGGTTCATATACCAATTAATAAATACCTGCTTACAATGTCCTAAGAGGTTAATAGCCCCAGTACGTTATGCGGGTGGTTTGCTATTTTCGTTGAACTATCAAAAGTTCTTTTATAGCGACCGAGACACTAGAGTGATTTATATTTTCGATTACAACATAGAGACAGGCGAAATTGGTTAGTATTGTTCTTATAACACACTACATTTTCCTATTGTGATTTGACGACCGATGTGGCTCGGCGGGCGCCTTGGGATAAATGTTTGTACGATCTGCAAATATATATTCCGGGTGTTCTGGGTATTGTATATGTAAATATCTATCTATGTAATGTATTGTATTAAATATGTCAGTCTTCTAGTAGATACCCATAACAGCTTGGGACTAGATGATGTTGTGTGGATTGTCCAGCATTATTTATTTATTTATTGTTTGTAGCATGATGAGACCCCCAAACCTTTGTACAACCTCTAGTATGATCGATCTCCTCAAAAAGCAAAGCTCATTCGAAAGATCGTTAATTTCTGTGTAAGCAATACCAGTGATGCATTTTCCAAACAGTGGCGAAAGTGGTTAGACTTACAAAATAAGCATCAAGTTGTTTTTTTGCGAGGTTCGAAACGACCTATTTAACATAAATATATGTATATATAAATTAAAGGACCTTGGGCGATTCGCACTATTCAGAAACACTACTTGGGTTTTTCGCATCGCGGTTCGAATCCCATGTGGTGCGAAACGACTAAAGACCCAGTAGGTTATTACCTACTGGGTCTTTAGTCAAGCTGAGTGATGACCACTTTCAGTATTTTAGCATTACGTAAAGTACTAAAATAAAGTATTCTAAAAATACTATTTATATTTCAGGTAATGCTAAAGTCTTTTTTGATTTTACTCAAAGAGGTGTAGATGGTTCCCCAAACGGTATGGCTATCGATAGCAATGGGAACATGTGGGTTGCAACAACATATGGAAGAACGGTTCGCAATATTATTTTTTGTATCTTTAAATTTATATTGTCGCCGGGTAGACGCAACTTCGAAAAAGAGTTAAACCGAAAAGTAAAACTGGGCTGGGCTGCGTTTGGGAATTATCCTCAAGACTTCTCGTCACCCATCTTTCAATGTTTGAAAACGGTTTTCAACCTGTGGTTTGACCTTTATGTTATCACTTATACTGCTGAAACGTTGGGTTGATTCACAAGCTGAAAGTAGCTCAGCGCACTATGGAGAGAACTATCCTCGGAATTTCTTTGATAGTTCCTATAACCACCAAAGACCATTTTTGCCAAAGAACCGACAATCGTTGGAGCAAACGGATAGGTACTGGAGTCTTGAGAAAAACCTACAACCAGCAGTGGGCTGATATATGAGGATGATTGATATATGCTGTTGTATGACAGAATTCTGAAAATTAACTAATCACTAATTTATTTTCAGGTTATACAGATAAATTCTGTTACTTCACAAATTATGCTGCAAATTCCACTGCCAGTGGACCTAGTACTGGATTGTACGTTTGGAGGCATCAGTTATGAAAAATTATATGTCACTACTGGATCCAATAGCACCGTTAGTCTTAGACCTCTATCGGGATCTGTCATCTCCATTACCGTAGATGGCGTCACGGGAGTACCACCGGTCCAGTGGTCGATTGGAAACGCTCTAACATAAATTTTAAATTTTATTATTAATTTAAAATTATATATATTAAGCTGTGTGCCGTTGCTGCTGCAAGGGTACACTTTGGCACCTCGGAAGATCAGCATTATAGTACTACTGTAACGTAATATGCTGAGTGATTGCCATTTTTGCTGTCACAAATTATAATATGTATTAAGATATTTTATATTTAAAGATTTATAAAAAGCTAGCGCAGATTTGATGTCTTGATTACCATACGTAATGGTGACTTAATGTCAACGCTAACTTTTTATAAGATAGGGAGTTACTTATGTTATTGGTAATTTAGTTTCATTTTGTGACACAAAATAAAGTATTTCTTATTTTATTAAATTAAAATCCTTTATATATTACCTTACAAGCGTTTGTATGTTTATAATGTTTTAAAATAGAACATTGCACATATTAATGATGTCTTTTTTTTTAAGTTAACCAATAAATAAAATCCATGGACATTTCACACACACTCTAGTCTAGTCCTAAAATAAGATAACTAGATTGCTGAAAGAATACTCATACTTACATGTTTTTATAAATGCATTCATAGAATACACCCAGACAGAATAAAAATTTATGTTCATCACTTATATATTTGCAATGGGTGGGAATCTAACCCACGACCCACAGCTTGGAAGGCAGAACTACTAACAACTGAGCTGTGAGATATTTTATTGCCTTTAATTATCGTTATTTTTTTAATATATTAATTAGTCCCCATCATGCTTATCTTTCAAGTTTGTTTTATAAATAAGTTTCGTTTCCTAACTAAAATTACCCGTAAATTCCGAAATACTTTCATGGGTGCACGCACGAGTCGATTCAAATTTTTGGGTACATGCTTTATGCGACTTGTGTCAAACGCGCCCCATAAATTGCTGTGCTATTTTCAAACATGACGTCTAAGAAACAATAAAAAATATGCAAATACACGACATACATATATGTTCCAGTTTCATTGCATAAATAGTTTTATTAATTAAAAGATATCAATAAGTGGAAAACTAGTTTGTCAAATTAATATGCAAATGCACTATTTACATATCTACTTACTGAAAAAATTATTCAATAGACCTACGATGTTTTTTAAACTGAGGGTTCCGTGATGTTCAAAGGAAAATGGGCAAATCTCTATGGAGCGTGGGCCACGACGTGCAACCCTGAGGGACGTTTTTTTTAGTCGTTGCCTAAAGTGCCCATTCTCCTTTAATTCAGCTATTTATTAAATCAAGATTATAATAATTTGCAACCCCAAATATATGCACATGTGCGTCTGCATGGAATCCTCCTTAAAAAATAACTGTCTTAGACATAGGTTGCAACATCGTACTCACGGTATATAGGTAGTGTTAATGCTGGGTTTTAGTAAAGGGCTGTTATGGCCTAGTCCGAACCCACGACGTCAGTTAGAGAAATATCGTGAAAGGAGTCATGCCCACTTAGTTACATTCACTGCATAATTAGTTTTTGTTTAGGAGAAAAACTACCCACATTAAAAATGTAGAATATAGTTCGTGCCGTAAACTAAAGATAGTGTAGAAAAACTGTGTATTTATGTATCAATCTAATAACTCGCGCAGTTTTGGTTTCTGGTTAAATCTGTAAAATTTATAGTTTATCCTGTGATGTATATAACTTTCTTTTATTTTTCCTTTACCTATATCGTCCCACAGCTGGGCAAAGTACTCCCCCAACTCCTATTTGTACATCGTGAAGTTTTTAACAGACAGAAGGTCTTCGATTTTGGAATAATGTACCCCAATTCTCTAGTATAATAAAAGTTTATTACTATTTTAGTTGTAATTTAATTTCGGAATTTACTGCCACATCGATTTCATAATGATTCTTTCTTATACTTCGGTCTATCTTATAAAAATAGCCTAAATCAGATTGTAAGTGTTGTTTAACACAAGCGAACTTTAGCAGTAAAGCGTGTTCTATAGTAACAAGATAAGAATGTTGTCTTATAATCGAATTTTAACGGTGCAATAACTAAGGTCTCGCTAATTCCGTTTTCATCCAAATAATGGCAACAATTCATTTTTTTTTGGTTTCGGAACTCATCGGTTTTAGTTTTATCTATCATTTTTGACAGCAACTTAAATTGACTTTGGCACAATTGGCATGCTTTTGACATTACAAAAGGTAAACAAAAGATTATTTCGTTTTATTTTACAGAAATCTTGCAAATACATACAACCAAAAATAGAATTTTGTTTTCTGCTGTTTCATATTGGTTATAAAAATGCGACTAGCTGCTATTTCACTGTACAAACACACAATAAAACCCTTCTCTAGAACTTTTTATGGAACCTGAAAATGTAACTGCAGTTGTAAGTATATTTTGTATTATTTATAGTGTTGCTGGTTCTCAGTAGTTTTTTATATTTATAGGAACACGTAGCATGGGCAAACGTAAGATAAAAACAACGAACCATGTAGTGTTTTCCCAGACTTCTGAACCTACCTGTACCGACAACCTCAATGTTATTTGATTTTATCACCATTTGAACCAAATTTGAATCAAAAAAAAAGTTATGACAAACATACAACAACGTTTACCTGAATTGTCTATAAAATCTTTGCTCACTCTTCCCAATATATTCTTACCTATTATTAATTTTATCATTTTTGATCCGTACCATTTTCTTTCTATTCCAGATAGCAAAAGGACAAAGAGAGCTGAAAATTAAAATAGAATGTGTATGTTCTCAATTGAAAAGAAGAGCTGTCACCAATTGTTTGCAGTTTGAAAAGTAATGATAAAAGAAGATTCATAATTGGGACTGGAGTGTGATGTGTAAAATGTCCGTGAATATTTATTTCTAAACAATGAGATCCACGTTCAACTTATATGTGTGTATATATGTGTTATATTTCTAGATGACTTTTATTTAATCCTATCTACATATATATGGGGTATATCATGAATAATCATGGTCAGATTCTAATTATTAATTGGCATAGAGTAAACCAAAATGTTTATCATAAGCTTATTAGAAGCATCAAGACAAGTGTTCTAATTCTAAATGGGGGAATAAGATCTGCACTGACATCCTGCAATGGTGTCTATTGTGCATTGTCCCCCTGCTAACCTCACCCCAGCCAGCCCAACTCCTTAAAGTAGCGGAGAAGGACTTTGGGTTTGTGGAAGCAGTGTTCCCCGATGGTGTGGTGGATGACAATAGTGATGAAAATGACTAGTGTTGTAGAGATATAAGTAATTAGATTATGCATAAGTAGGTAGTAATCAGAGGGTTTCCATAATGGTATCAGGTCAAGTCTTTATTAGGTAGTATATCATGGTGCAGTGATTGCCCGATTATATCCCCGTTGATCAGGTGATCAGATGATCATCTCTGTGCTGATGCAGTTGCATCTCCGTAAACCTGACACTTAAGTAAGGAGGTGAGTAAACATTTACTTATGTAGGTAGACTAGGCAGCTACTTCAGAGACAAATGAAAATGAAAAACCTTATTAACCAACATAATGTACTTGCCTCAGTACATGATGTTTTGGTGGTATATCGGCTCTACGCTAGTCTCTTTCTAGGTCCGAGCGCACCTATTTCCAAGATATTTGATTATTTTTTTTGAAGAATCTTTTTGACAAGAAATCAACAAACAACAAAAATGTTCATCTCATTTCAGCATGTCTGTCCTTTTTATCGGTCGGCATTATTTTTTACTCCTTCGCTGTATACTTTTTGTACCATCTAATGTCTCAATTACTTAGAAAGAACCAAAATAAATTTAAGAATTTATTTTGACATGACGGCCATTTTTAAATATCTGCTAAAGGAGGGTTCTGAGCACTTTAGTTTTAGGATACACCAAAAGGATACGTTTGGCTTATTGTTCGTTTATAAGACGACAAAAATATCACCGAGCCTTTAACAAGTCTTTAATTCTGCCGTAACTTTTTATAAGATAGACCGTAAGTATTTTACTAAACATGTTTTTTTTTCTGTCGGCTGAATCAGCCTACACTATAAAACCGGTGAGTACCTGAATAAAAATAAATATAGCAGTCAGTGACCAAAAAAACATAAATACTTCATTTTTTTATTCTTTACTACGCAGGTAACGGCCTATTTAGGGGATGTTCTGGAAACACCCAACTATAGCGGTATAATTCAACGCAATCGCTTTACTTTGTTGACATCACTGGAAAAAAATTCTTCCGATATGATGAAGCAACCGGCTTGGTGACTTTTAAAACAACTGGTAATTTTTTTTAAACATCTAAATTATATAAATAATCATCTGTTTATAAATGACATAAATCACTCCACTTTTACTGGAGGCTGTATAATATTGTTTGGTAGATTAAGAAGGATTTTTGCCTAGTAAACAATCCTCGCAGCCTAGTCGGCTTTATCCACAGACAAAACAAGATCAGAACATGCGGAGCTGGGTCGTCCTTCACTTTTTGAGAGCTCTGATATTGCAACCAAAAAAGAAAATCTTGCACTTTGAACCCGCCATGATCGGATAAAGTTCCAACCTCTTGTGCTTTTGTTAGCTGTAATTCGGCTTAAAAAATAATATTTTTTTTTTTTTAACTTTACAACGTAATGAAGTTTAAAATAACGGTCTTAACATAAGATGCAAATTTCACAGATTGCGGATATACTGGACTTATAATGCCACTGGCAAATGGCCCTCCGGGGTACTTATTAGTCGGAGTCGGGGCAGGACTTTACATCCTGAATATGAACGCACCGGGCACAGACGCTGACGCAGGCAATGCTTTAAGGCCTTTGACCTTTGTGGATAAATGCAAACCAGACAATATTATCCATGATTCCAAAGTAGATAGTAGAAATAGACTTTTGTTTGGTATGTACATCTTGTATTATTGAATCCAATTTTTTATTACAGTATCTGTTCTAATAACTGTTCCAAGACCATGGAGCTACATGCTACATGCCGATTAGCTTATTGGAAACTCTTTGCAAGCGGTTTTGATGTAGACAAGATTTTTTTTCACTTCTGACATCACAGCATAATAAACGCAATCCATTGATTCATGACCCGATGTTAAGATCACTGAGCAACGATTGTTTCGTTACTTTCATTCATAAATATAAGAATCTTAGTGAATAACGGATAGATATATGTAGTTAGTCTCATTCAAATCCGTGACTGTATTAAGGATATGAAAATTCAGAAATCTTACAAATGTATTTTTTATTCAAAGGCACGTTTGAAGCAAAGAATATTAGCGGCAAGCTTACTGTTACTCCAGACAAAGGGTCCCTATATCAACTACAGAACACCTCTTCAAAATGCTCTAAGGTGATAATACGCCCAGTATCTCAATCGGATGGGCTGACCTTCTCACCGGAATTTACTAAACTGTATTACAACGACCTGGCTACTAGGCAGATTGTACGTTACGATTACAACATTGAGACAGGCGAAATTGGTTAGTATTGTCCTTATTTACTACATTTCTGATCCCTGATAAAGTGAAAAAAGAGGCGGGAAGGAGAAAAATAGATTTTATTATGTAAGTCCCAAATAAAGAAATGGCTGGTTGATTTAATGACACACTAGAAAGCAGTAAAAAATAATTAATTGAATTTTGCACCAGATTTTTTATTTTTACTACTGCTTTGTTTGTATGTATTGAATTTTGTAGCAGCTATCTCCGACAGATTGTATTCGTTTAATTTGGATACTTAGGATGACGATGCATACTTAGAAGTGACGTCATTCTATATCCAATATGGTGTAATAGCTTTGTACTATACATACCCGCCATGCAGGCTCTTTAGAGACCTAGTGCGGGGAACAAAACTCCTCTAGGTACCTTGTAGTAGGTATTATATTTTATAGAATTTACAAATACTTACCGAAATTATTTTTGTAACCTACCATTGTACCTACCAGAACACTGTTTTTATAAATAAATAAATGTTTATGTTTGTTTAAAAAAACTATAAATATGAACATCACAATTGCCGAAGCATTAACGTGGCTGTAAGAATTCTGTTTCTGTTTCAGGTAATAAAACAGTATTTTTTGATTTTATTGCAAGAAATGTGGATGGTTCCCCAAACGGTATGACTATCGACCACCTAGGCAATGTTTGGGTTGCTACATTTGACGGAAAATCGGTTAGCATTTTTTTTGCATCTATAATCTATAAGTCACACCCCTAGTGTACACCCCTCAAAAAAATCCAGCGGTCCGTAAGGATTGCATAAGTTAGTTAATGAGATTGTTTCTAGTATCCATTATTAGTTGTTCACATGTTTTTTTTCACTTTATAACTTCATCCGAACATTCTGGGCCACGACAAAAAAAAATCTCTTACGCTTATAGAAAATTGCCAATTCTCTTATTCTAAAAATAATTTCACTTTCAGGTTATGCAGATAAATCCTGACACTAGAGAAATAATGATGAAGATTCCACTGCCAGTGGACATAGTAACCTCTGTCATGTTTGGAGGCAGCTATTATCAAAATCTATATGTAACCACTAGTCGGATAAACATACCTAACCCTAAGCCTCTATCGGGAGCTCTGTTCGTAGTAACGATTGATGGGGTTAAGGGATTACCGCAGGTTTATAGGTCAATAGAAAAACCTGCAACATTGAGTTGTGACAGCATCACAACTCAATCGGCAACTCTGCCTTCCATGCTGTGATTCGTAGGTGCGATCACCAACGAGAACAAACATTTGTGTGATGGCCACAGATGTTTGTTCTGTGTTTGGTTGTTACTATGTATTTTATGTATGTATTTACAAAAGAAGTATTCTATCAGGATTCTAGTTCACATACTAGATTCTTGATAGAATACTTTTATTTTGTACAAGCTTTGCTTAGTTCGGTAAATGTTCGTGAATATTTATCAATAAAAATAAGAATATTTATAAAATAAATTATTACAAACATTAAAGAGTATATTTTTTAACTAACTTCGAACATCGATAGGTACATGTATGGTATTTGGAGTTTAGTATTGTTACTTATCCTACATAGTTTTAACTAAATTAAATAATCAAACTCAAAAATCATGGTAAATATCCCGTTTATAATGAAAACTATGTTCAAAACCGTGATAGTTTCAAATATTAACTAAATTAAGTTTAATAGGATGGTGGAAGCACTGATGTTTCCACCATTTCATCAGAATGAAATAAATATTTAAACATAATTGGTTCTTATTTAATCAAAACTTTCTGTCCATTTAAAGGACAAGATCGCTTATAGCGGTAAGACCGCCCATTGTACCTACCTCATATCAATTATTTTATTTTATTTCTCTGTGTAGTTTCTTATCTCTGGTGTGTAATAAAGGTACCTATATTTTATTATATTTCTATATCAGGCATTTTAGCCTGTTTCTTTAATTAATGTAAAGTGTAGTTCGCCCTGAACTGAAATCTCGAGACGTTTACATACCCATTACATGATGTAAAAAAAAACTTTATCGCGTAAGTGCTTTATAATCTTATCAGTAAAACTCAATGGTACTTAATCTGTCAACCAAATAAATTTTATGCAGATCAGGTAAGTGGATCGAAAGTTGTGCTGGCAGAAAAGGTCGAAGTTTGTTGTAGCGTTATTTATCGACCGATTTCATTTTAGTGGTGGTTTTATTCTCAGGTCTAAAGATGGTTTTTCGTTATAAATTGTTAACTCTGACAACTAGTTTCTTCATTAATACAATTAAATGTGAAAATTCATTTACCTCAATCTTTTCGCAACATACATACTAATTTCTCAAAATAATCGGTTTTTTAATTTGTCCATGCAAAATAAATAATCTTGACCAATTTGGATGAAACTTAAAATGTTTATATATTTCGTAAACATAGGTACCAACATGACCGGAATATTAAAGTAAGCCTTTCCTTCAATGTTCAATCATGCTAGTATAACCACCACAGAACCGATATAGATATACATACTATCATAATGTAGCAAATCAAATGCCACTATTAAGAAGCGGTGGTCGAACACTTCCATTAAAGCAAATGCTTCTGGCATTCTGTGTAAGGCCTTACTATCTATTGTTATCGAAGATTTGGAATTGCGAATTGTTAGCACGGTTTTAAAATGTCGCTGAGATTAGAACAACTTGCAATTAGGACTCTAATTAAGATAATAACTGCTCATTAACAAGAACCGATAAACTATAATGAATCTAAGTCTGCGGATTCATATCCAATCGTACATCTTTTTCCTCACCAGCCCATAGTCGATCTTATATTATCCATTAGGCTTCATATTGAGGATCGGCATGGTGTCTACGGCAAGAGGCTACTGCATCCGTCGACGGAAGCGGTGACGCGTCGGCGGTAATCGTCGACGGCATATAGCGACGCTTGCAGTTGTTTATTTTTAGCAGTGCAGTTGCCTCCGCCGTTGACATAATGCCGCTCCTGTTTTGAAGCCTCAGAATGTGGTATAAGATCGACTTAGCTAAGAGAATAGTGTTTTTTATGAAATAAGGTCTTTGCCCAGCATGGTTTAAAGAAATAAGGAAAAATTTGTGGACATATATTACAGTAATAAGGAACATATAAGTGTAATGTAGTCAAAGCCCTTGTAATATGATTTTATAGCTCATAATTATATAGCGAGGAACTAATTTCCGATTTGTAGTTACCTACATTACCTTTCTACTTCCGTATTGAGATTTAGCTGTTTAAGCAAACAATGACCCACACCAAACAAACACTCAGCATGCAGTAGAGCCAATCAATTGACCTGGTTAGTGTGCACTTGACATTGACATCACTGCACCATATCTACTGTGCAGTCTCAACCCCGCACTATGCAGTCTCAACCCTGCCCATCGGCATAGACCGTAACACGTGTTCTTGCCTATTCTTGAGCAAGTCGCATAAGAAATGACATTATAACACAAGACCTTGTTGTCAGACGGCTTCCGCGGAAATCAGTAACGCAACCACTGAAAAGAACTATTCGCGATTTCTTGGAGACCTTCAATTGCCTTGCCTAAGAATAATTGCATTCCGTTACAAACTATCCGTAAATACGGAGCAACTGTGAACATAGGTATACTTAATGTTTTCTTAGGTAGGTAAAATAGTGTGATTTTGGGTTACAAGAGACAAAATATGCAAAAACAAAGAAAAATTAACATACGAACGAAATATAATATCGAGATCAATCGATAATTATATTTTTAATTGAGTTCAATAGCTTATGTCATTATAAAAATGTATGACATAAGTTTTAGACAAAACAATAGAATAAAAACGTGTCTATAAATTAACAGAGTAATAACCGTAGAATTACACCTTGAGCATAGCGGCATGGGAGATTAAATATCATATGGTAATAAAAGATGCAGTAACCTTGCAGCATTAGGGCCCAATACGGATTGACCATCGTCTATTAATTAACAGAATTTTTGTTTTACATTACTTATTTATTACACCTTTCACTTACATATCAAATACGTTAGATATGGTTTGGTTTTATAAATTGTATCAGATTATCGTAACATCTTCGCAATTTTTTACAGTTTATAATGATTCGAAACAGGTATATTTTAGTTTCTAGTACATACAAGTAATATACAAATGCTGAGACCGTGGCATTAACCAGTCACATTTCGCAAGTCGCGAGAGCCGCTCGAGCTGATAGAGTTGTATAAAATCTTAAAACATAATGTTTTTGCTCGGAATAGTGCTGATACTTCTAGCTGATAGTATAGACGGATACAGATCAACTTCACCCCTTATAAAGAAAGTAAGTGATATATTACGAAAGTCAAATAGACTTTGATTTATAAATTAACAAACTGTTAATGTGTCGAAGCCTAGTTGAATTCTTGTCGGTAACTAATGACCTTTTGTTTTGGACAAAGTTAGTAAAAACTTACCTAATTTTGCGGTGCAAGAATCATAGTTTTGTGAAGAAGCGTGGATTTATTTTCTTCCAACTTGTTATAATAAAAATATACTTTAATGCAATACAGTTTTTTTAAAAAAGGGTGTTACCGTTAATACGATATTAACACTTAGGGGTGAATTTGGGTTACAAATCTTGTATCAAAAATCTTAGGTAGAGTATAATTCGTTTCTAATTTCGGTCTATACTATAAAATAAAATATTGTTTAAAAAAATATATATGTATTTGCTTAGGGATATTATTTGAAGTGTTTAAATTAATTTATTTTTAGGTAGTAACTACCATCTTTTTAACACATTTCGCAAGTACCGTTACAGAAATAGGTAGATAAATATAAAAATATATAAACATAGGAGAGTTAGGTTACAACATAATCAGGTATTTGACATTCATACGAGTTTTTATTTGTCACCATAAGGTTTATGGCGATGGATATCATTTTGAAGGGCCGCATTGGGCGGGGGGCGAGAACGCTCTCTACTGGGTAGATATCCAGGGACAGAAGGTGCACCGACTGGATGTTGACTCAGGAAATGTTACCACTAAGGAAATAGGTAAGTTTTTTAGTACTTAAATTATACTTGACCAGCAACTCAGCCTGGTTTCGCGAGGATGCAATGCTGATATAGGCATGTATTATACCTACAAAAACCTTTCTCCTGAAAAAAGAGGTAGAGCCTCTTAATATCCCATCGAAATCCGTTGCGTCGTTTAAAAGATTTAAGCATATTTAGGGACAGACAGACAGACAGCGACTTTGATTTATACTAAGTAGTGATTTAAGATGTAATGAAACAAACATCTAAACATTCAAATATACATATAATGTTTATAATATTAGTGGGGTAACAACGTGTGAATAATGTGAAATACTAATCACATATTAACCAATAGAATCTCAAGAGAAGGCAATACCTTCGCCGTTGTGATAGTACAGTTCACCATACCAACTCAACTTATCCAAGATTAAAAATTACATGCAATTATGTGTCGTATGATTTCAGCTTATGGTCCAGTGTCGCTTGTGGTCACCGTCAAAGACAATCCCAAGTTAGTGCTGATAACAGTACGCTCGGAGGTCTACCTCTTGTCTTGGGACGCACCTGACAATGACAGCGCGTTGAGACTCCTCACGGCTGTGGACTTGGGACATCCGGATAACAGATGCAATGATGGAAAAGTTGATGCTATGGGACGCCTTTGGTTTGGTGAGAATTGAGAACACAAGCTGATACATTAGCCGGCTAATTCCAATGATACTGTCAAACAAGACTACCACAGGGAAAAAAGACTACCAGTAGCTCTACCATGAGATGTATGAAGATTTGTACAGCGCCTCTAGCGGATAGTTGGGTACTAAAATTCGTAATTGTACTAATATTTACGTAACTACTGTAGTAAAGTCAGGCGATTTTACTGTGACAACTCATGGTAGAGGTACAGGTCTAAATTTCAAAAGCCAAATGAATATCAATCCATCTGTTCATAGTACCTCAACTGATTGCAGATTAAAAGAACAGATACTCACCTACACCAGTTTAAGAATAACCTTTAGTTTTTTTAATTTATTTGTTTCATATTATGTTTTATTTTTCAGGTACAATTGGTAAAGAGATCAACGGCTTTCTAGACAAAGATCAAGCTACTTTATACAAGATGGATGAGAAAAACTACCTAAACCCAGAAGTAATGGTTCGACCGGTATCAGTATCAAACGGCATCGCATGGACAGCAGACAACAAATTCATGTTTTACATTGACTCACCAACAAGAAATGTTGAAGTTTTTGACTTTAATATTGATGCAGGAACTATTCGTAAGTGAAATAATATATTGCTATTGCAGTTAGAAACTAATTATTTTTGTACTGATTTGGATCAGTTGATCTATCTATGGATCATTAACGACGGTCTGCAGATAGCTTAACTGTTATTTGTTTTTACATATTACACACAGTTACACAGTTATTAAAAAATATAATAAATAATAATGATATATAATAAATAAAAAAATAGTAGTATGTTTGATTATTGTGATCATAAAAACTTAAGGAATATTATATTTACAGGTAACCGAAGAACTTTGTTTAGCTTCCAAGCTAACAATGTGACGGGAGTCCCTGATGGTCTTACTATTGATTCAGAGGGAAATCTTTGGGTAGCTTGTTTCAACGGAGGAAAGGTACATTTACTTAGTCTTATCTAATGTCTTGTTCTCTATCTACTATATGTTATATTCTAATATAAGAACATAAACACATTGAAGTCAGATTTAAATAGACTGATGCTGAAGGAATCATTCTACTCAATTGATGACTTTTTGAATGATAATTATCATAGTATTATCATAATAGTGCATAGATTCACTTATTATAATAAGGGAATCTATGCACTATTGACTTTTTAAAAGATTTTGACATTTTGGATTACTATAATGTGCCTTGACTTTGTATTATTATTATTTTTTGATTGTATGTAATGGATTTCAAACAGAATTGTAATGTAATTGTTTCTGAATAAATTGAATTAATTTTACAACACACATTCATTGTTATATTAAAGATGTTTTTCTATTTACAGGTGATAAAAATAGACTCAAGAGCTGGAAAGTTATTAGAACAACATAAGCTTCCCGCAGACAAAGTTACATCGGTTATGTTCGGAGGACATGATCTATCGACCCTCTTTGTGACAACCAGCCGAAATGGATTGACACCTGCAGAAAGAGCACAACAACCTGATGCAGGGTCTTTATTTGCTATTGAGGGGACAGGCTCCAAAGGTCTGCCAGAGAATCAGTTTGTGTTTAGCAATGCCGCTAACTACTGACATTAATCGATTGTTGTATTAGGATTTTATATGATTTCAAATGTTTTATTAAAGTTAATACTATTAAATCATGTTTATTGATTACTTCAATGAGGCTTGTATAAGAGGTGAATACAACTATGCTAAATTCACAAAGTCTGATTCGTTTATCAAATCATATGATTAGTCCTATGACAATATTGAGCAGTTTTTCTGCTCTTGGACTTTAAACCGTCTGCTATTTTTGATTCTTAGATAGCTTCGGCAGTATAAACTGGCGCCTAGAATTATCTAATAAGTAAGACGTTTCAAAGTGATCCTTTTGATTTTAATTAATAAATTCGATTGAAGTTTGAGTTTGCTTAATATGTACTCACCGGAAGCCTCAAGAAAGGGGGATCTGATGCATTCTTTCCTAGTTTGTTTTCCTGATACTGGATGAGCTGCGTGACCAGGAGAGCCAAGCCTTCCTTTGTGGGTGGGTCTGTTTGAACATGCTGGAAACCAACCAATCAATGTAGAAGTCATAACGATAAAACAAATGAAGACAGAAGCAACAAAGCTAACTGAGCCATGGATTTTGTTTTGATTTCGAGGATGTGAAGAATACGGCGTAAACAGCACTCGCTTTACTGGCTCCTTGATCTATATGCATAGTATATCAAAGAGATAGGTGCTATTGATATCTTTAAGACCAACCTTTTTGCAGTTTTTTTGAAGCCAAACACGAATCAGATCAAATTGTGCCAATGATTCAGGCGCTTGAAAGAAATCAGAATTAGGTCCACCGTCCTTTTTAGGACATAAAGCAGCCATGGTTTAAAGCTCCCAATGTCTGTCCACAGAAAAGAGTACACAAATCACTCAGAATTCTAGAATTATACACAAAAATGCAATTTAGAAACAGCGGCGGCAGCAGGCAGCGTCGTCGTCGTTTGCATTTAATGTTGCCATATTCACTTCACGATCGCCATTCGCCATATTAAATAGAATCGATTTCATTACATGAACGATTAGATTTAACGGCATTCGGGCACAAAATCAAAAAATGTGTTGAGCTGCTATTGCTGCTGCTGGAATTGGTAAAATCACGTAAGTTTGAACCAAAATCGTTCAGAAGTTAAGGAAAATTGGAATAAATAATATAAATACCTATAAAATTACACTGGTACTACAGCTGATAATGTGACACATTCAGGTCTAACTGTAAAATAACATAAAAGTTTAAAGTTACGCTAATTGGAATTATCTTTTTTTAACTATCGGGCATATAATTTCGTTCACATCTCGATTTAATGAGCGATTTTCCAGGGAGTGTTCTTATAATACACGACAGATGGCGCTCAACGTCAAATGCATTTCAATGTCAATTGTCAACACAAAAAGTTTTCATATTTTATCTGTGGTGTGAAATTTTTGTCCTAGAAAAATTCGAAACTGTTTGACAAAAGCTAAAAATCTTCAATCGTGGCAGAAATTTGAAACCAGTATACGGTCTGTTGTCGTCAAAAGTAAAATCCACAAGAAGGTACACGAATGCTAAAATAAAAGCAAACAAAATTTATCAAAACGCTGAATACACCGAAACGGACGTGACAGGATGATAATGACAGCTACACGACAGAGCTACCAATAGATTATACAGATAAAAAAGAGAGGGATTTTGATACACTATTTGTCTACTGCCATCTATCGACTATTTTTGAACTATTTTTTTTTTTAAAAGCCATTTGGAAAATCGCTCATTACTCATTTTTGAATTTTAGTGAAAAAGTGGGCACACTAACAGTGTCTTTGAATTTGATTATCTATTGGATTCTTTTTGTTTCACTCAAACGTCTATGTCATCAAGTACTTACCCAGCGATGGTCGATGTATAACATTTTCCAAGATTTTGAAAATAAGGAAAGTATTGAGCAAGATACATTGCAGAATAAATAAAAATCATTTTATTTATTTTTTCAGGTAATGCCTAATAATAGTAGTTTTTTTATATACCAATAGCCACCTAGCTGCGAGTAGCCAAAACAAGTTATGATTGACAAAATTATGTTAACAACCAATGATTCTCAACAAAAAACAAGAGATGGCGTCCCACTTAGCCTAAGTTGAGTTTTGCGATATAGAGCTGCTAGGTACTAATCCACGCCACACAAAGGTTAGCTGGAAGAAAATGCTTTTTAGCATTAAGCTTGCCTATGTACAATATATTTTATGTGCAATAAAGAATTTTCTAATCTAATGATAGCGCACATGAATAGAGCTTTTTATTGACTTTGAGTATTTGCTGGACTAGATGGCCAAAGTGCAATGTAA
This sequence comes from Ecliptopera silaceata, assembly GCA_932527185.1. Taxonomy (NCBI): domain Eukaryota; kingdom Metazoa; phylum Arthropoda; class Insecta; order Lepidoptera; family Geometridae; genus Ecliptopera; species Ecliptopera silaceata. Next base: position 4,713,834 of record OW052210.1, read on the forward strand.
TATTAGGCAGGTTTAAAAGTACAAAATGAAACACGTAATACATTGTATATTTGTATTGATTCCTTTATCTACACTTTTATTTCTAAATAAACAAGCTGTGCTAATAACATTGATCTCGGTAAGTTACAGTAATCAGAACGCCACAAATACTTACTATAATTGAACGAGGCTAACTTTTCTAAACATCAACAACAATTGTATCTAAATATAATCACGATTAAGTCCCAAAACGAAGCGGTAACATCTATTTTATGTATCTATTGATATCAAAGCGAAAACACACTTTGCCTACCGATGTCGGTAGGTAGTAGGACCTAACCAAGATATCAGCAAACATAAGTATACTCTCTACTGGTAATATTTAGGTCATTTCAATACATATTATAAATCCATTAATTGACAATACACCAATAAAGTTACACATTTTTAACGATTTTCGCTAATATCATATTTATTGTCATAGATCGAAAATAATGAACGCCAGAAAAGCTTACCAAGGTTAGTTGAACGCTAAATAACATTGTATTTTTGTAAAATTCGTATTATAATTATGTAATTGACGGATTTGTTTGGACATTCTCTACTATTTACTTTCCATATTCAAGACAACAATTGTTTTGTTAGATAGAGAATCATGACAAAGTAATTAATTTGAAAAGGTTCTAATGAAATGTATGGAACAAAATAATATGCATGGATTAGACATGTTATTTGATTAATTTAGATTGGATCAAAACTAGTTTATGAAAAGAGGTTCAAGTCTGAAGTCACAGAAATTATATATTTTAGTAGTGGATCATATCAGCTTAACATTAGGTGGGCAATCAGCACCAGCAAGAGTTTTATCGCAAAACAATAATTAATGAAAAAATCTATTTTGAGTACAACACAGCCTAGATATTTTCGATTACATAATAATGTCTTTCATTTACTGATCTTAAAGATCTATGAATTGACAAAATGTTTTGCACAAATATTCATTTAAATTCTAACTATAATGCTCAGTGGCTGTTATTGTCAATTATACTATATAAATACTAGTTTAACATCGATAACATTATGATTATTAATATTACGCAATAAGCAACTGTGGATGTTATAAATATCATGGTAATTAAATGCATAATTTAAAACGGAAGACTCATAGGAATTTTACATAATTCTAGAACAATTTCGATAACTAGTTATATCTGTATAACATCATCTTACAATGAAAATAAATAAAAACATGGCAGCAAACAAAAATAATTATTTTTTAATTGTATAAGTTACAAATAAGAGCCACCACTTTTCAAAACAGGGTCACCCCTTTTTTATATTAAACTTTATGTTTGAATATCTGCAATAGTGTATAGAATTCACAGTTTTGTAGTGTGTAATTTGACTATTCTGTCTATTATTAAATAGATCTTAAATAGTTTGGAAAAAAGAAGCAGCTCTTATTTTGAATAGTACACAACAATATAACTATTAATACTCTCGATTTTAATCGAAAAAAATGACTTATAACGTGCTTTTGAAGCAAAATTATACTAAAATAAAATAAAAACAAGAATTTCATAGTTTCGCTGCATACCTACTTATTTAACAACATAATATAAACAATAGTTTAATTAAATTATCATAATTAGTAAGATTAATATTATCTTAAAATAATATCAATAAAGTGTCATGAGAAGTAAAACATTTTGGAAATAATACAAACTAAATAAAATAAAAAAATACTTAACAATAAATATTTCTTATAAATTGATGATTTGCGTCTAGCACATAAAATACACTTAATAAATTACAAATGAACTACACATTTCATTCATTCATTTCATAGTTACAACAATATCTATGACGGAAATATGACAAAGACCTTTTTAATATCAGTAAGCATGGTTCACATGATCATTTATCTTAAAAAATATAAATAAGTCGGCAATCTTTATTACCCAACAGTTCTATTTAACAATGATGCAAACAAAATTGTCTAATAACATCAAAATGCAACTGGGCTTCTAACATGTGGTTTATTTATCGATACAACAATTTTTTACAGAATCGATTTTTAAAGTGATCCTAGTAGGCAATTAGAGGTGAGCACGAATAAACGTCACAATCTTAAAGTAAACCAATCGCAGCGTATTCGATTCGCATTGCGCGATGACGCAGCATCGTCGGCTGTCGAGCTGGCGTTTGACGCGCAATGTGAATCGAATATGCTGCGTTACGTTTACGATTGTCACATTTATTCGTCCTCATATAAAGGATCATCCATATTATGTGACAAATGTATGTCAAGACATCTTGAAAACAATATTGTTCGCGTAGGATACATTTCCAACTCACTAACATGTGCCTTAAGGAACATAAGCTACAATGATTATCTTTCTACACAATGGAACAGAACACTGGAATCCAAACGAAAAACGACTTTACCGACCTTTGTTTTTGCACGCGTTGCCAACGCGTCGCAAAGGTGGTATTTACTTGAGGCCGAGCATATATTCCGCTATACCCACATAATACACAGCTTGGGCTATTCCGAAGAGTGGTGCAATCACGATCATACGACAAGCGCCGCCTTTGAAGAATGCTGTTGGGCCTTCGTATTTCAGCGTTTTTCTGTAAAAAGGAGAGGGTTTAAAGATAAAAAAATCCGTTCAGCTTGGTGGCAATCGTCTCGTAATAAGGCCAATTTAATGTTGACCATGTGATGATGCTTTAAGTAGTAATTATTATTATAATAATTACTCTACATTAGTATTTGTTGTCATAGCGGACATCACAGTAAATTCGAACAAAATACCAAAACGTGATTTTTTGTAAGGAACCCTTCTTGCGCGAGTCAGACGCTTACTAGGTTGTTTTGTTTAACTAAATTTGTATACTCTAGTAAAAATATAAGGTATAAAGAACAACTCACGTGACGCAATCAACGATTGAGGTGTACTGTCTCTCGCCGCTGCCTTTGGTGAGAGTCTGCATACGAGTTTTGACGACATCCATAGGATTTACAGCCAAAGCCGCGGTCGAACCGGCCCCACAGCCAGACACAAACGACCACCTATAACATACAGTTTAGTTCATATCGAACGGAGACTTCTTATTAATAATAGATAAATAGTACATATAAGATATACTTTATTGCACAACGGAAATACGAACAAAAAAACTTAATTTAGTACACTGGGCGGCCTTATTGCTGAGAGAGATTTTTTGCTGGTTACATATTATAATAATAAGAAAGCGCCCAAAACCTTTTTGCGATACCCAGAAAAGATGAATGTTTGAGACACTTACGGCCGGTTTCTCGAACGATGATCAACGAAAAAAATCAAAGAATTACGAGAGAAATACGAAATGTGTCAAACTCGGATCAATCGTGATTTGGGTTTCCAGAAACCGGCCGTTACTTAGGGAAAACAAATCTTAGTTATGGTGTGACCTGCATTAATTACGCAGACAAGAGCGTAGCTCTTAAATAAGAAGAAGAGATCTTCTTAAGATTCTTACCAAAAAGGCGGAGGGATGGCCTTGTCAGGCCTTGGATACAGATCGTTGAGCGTCGAGAACAGTGGAAAGTACACCACACTGAAGGATATATCGCGAGCCGCTGTTGCAGTGATGCCTTTGTACAAGCCAATGATGCCTCGCTCTTTCAACAGCTTCTTGGTAAGCTCAAGGGCTGTGATTCTGGTAACTGTTTTTCCTTCTGTAATCATACAAATATGTTTGTAAGCCCACTTCTATTCTATTCTACAGCTTCTGTAAACACAGAAATATATTTATAAAAATAGTAGAAATGATTTTAACGATAAGAGTCTCAAATTAGAATGATGTGGGTTCGATTCCGAAGAACAAACATTCTTATGATGGCAAACATTGATGCTCTGTGTATTTAAACTATGTACTTCAAAAAATGCATCTATCATCTTCCAGTTTTTATAGCTGATTAATTCGGGACAGAGGCGTCTTTACCTATAGTGCAGGGTGTGCGGCGCACACGGGCGCCGGGTCTAAGGGGGCGCCGAGCGCCCTGCGCCCTCTAATGCGACACCTCCATAGATGCGGCGATGCCGGCGCTCTCAAAGACCCTGCGCTCGTGTGCGCCGCACCCCGTCGACGCCGGGCGCGCGGTAGCGGTAGCAAAGCAAGGCTACTCCTTTTCCTACTCTATTTAAATACACAATAACTTTGTTTCAACGTGAAATCAGCCTTAAAACAGATAATTAAGGATTAAATTGGCGTAATGTCGCATCGCTACCAAAGGCGCGAGCCGCCGGCTTCGGCACCTGTTTGTTTTGATTCGTATGACAACACGCTGTACGCCGACAATCATTGCTAACTCGACTGTATTACAATGCTATAAAGTTCAAATTAAAATTCCCAGGGACGTGCGGGGCGGCATTTTCAAAGGCTTGTGTACGCGTGCCGCAATTTTTGTTTTACCGCACCGTGGTTTTGTAAAATAAGCCTTGATGCTATTGGATTAAGTATCATCTTTGAATAAACATGTAAATATGAAGTAAATCGGCTTTTCTTTTGATAAAAAATATATAAAAGGGAAGATTTGATTTTTGCTTGCACAATTATTGCGACATGTCACGAGGTCGGAAGTAGCGAAATTCATTAAAAAAAAACAAAACATCGAGTGGAGTGATAGATAGTGAAGATAGTGCGAAACAAACATGGTAAGTTAAAATGCTTTAATATGTACCTACTAGTATACTAAGGTATTTATTTAGGTCTTACTTGTACCTAACCTTTTGAACAACGAACTACTTTTTTATTTCATTTATTTTAGGGATGTAACGATACATGTTTTTACCGATACGATACCGATACCGATGATAAACGAAAATAATCGGCGATGCCGATACAGATACCGATGTTTATGGCTTACTAGATAAGTGTTTCGTGTATGTTAAACAAATCTGAAGGAAGTTAATAAGATATTTACACCACATATTAGACATAGACATACAACTATCTCCCTTCAAAGTTATTTCATAAATATGAAACACCATAATATGTATGTATTTAGGTCCTAATTAATCCTAATGACTGTGAAGGAAAAATAATTAATTAATAAAAATTCAGTAATAAGAATAAAAAAAAACATTTATTAGATAGGTACATAATTATAAGATACACGTAAAAAAGATACATAAAGTCAGTACTTAAAGTTTACTTTTGGAAGATTTTTGTTCAGAAAACAAAGTTTATTTAAATTGTCAGCAGATAATCTGTTCCGCAAGTCATTTTGTATCAGTAGGTCTACCATGAGTTTTTACTATACTATATTTACTATACTCGCTAGCGTCTGTAGTTAAAAAAATGTATGAAGATTTGTACAGCGCCTCTAGCGGATAGTTGGATACTAAAATTCGTCATACTAATATTGACGTAACTACTGTAGTAAAGTCAGGCGATTTTACTGTGACATCTCATGGTAGATACACTGGCCTGCAGCGGCAACGTCGCACGCGTCGTTCGTTTCGCGCTTTTTGAACTGGTTGATATCGGCTGTGTTGTATCGGCGGTGCCGATATATCGGCCTGCCGATAATATCGGCCGATATATCGGTATCGGTATCGGTATCGTTACATCCCTAATTTATTTATTACGTTTGATTGCTTAATGTAGGTACCGCGACGTTGATTGATGTGTCATAATATCCCAACTTATATTATAAATGCGAAAGTAACTCTGTCTGTCTGTCTAGCTGTGTGTTACGCTTTCACGGCTCAACCACTGAACCGATTTGGATGAATGTTGGTATGGAGATAATAGGATAGGCGATAGCTTGAGTCCTGGGGAAGGACATAGGCTACTTTTTATCCCGGAAAAGTGCACAGATGATCACAAATCCCGGGGGAATCGCGATATAAGTACGAATTTCTCGCGGACGAAGTCGCGGGCAGAAGCTAGTAATAAATAATACTTAGTCCAAGTTGCAACTATTTCTCTGGGCCTATAATAATTTACACTGTTAGGTGTTTTAGGTGCTTATACTTAGTTTATTATTTATTTTAGATGTCTGATGGCGATGGAAAAAAGAAACTTTCTGGTGCAGGGAGTCGAAAAAGAAAGCTGGAGAAGGAAGTGTCTCTGAAAAAGAATACAAGTTCTATTAAAAAGTATTTTGTTCGACCCGGTCCATCCTCGGACGAACACCTGGAGACAGAGACATATAAAACCCAAGATAATTCTACAGCAGAACTCGTCACTTCTACGTCACCGCCGCCGCCGCTGCTGTCTTTGTCGTCGGCAGTTGAAGAAGACGAAGAACCTCCTAGTGCCGAAGCGTCCCCGGAGAATATACTTCGAGAAGGTATAATGAATGATCTCGCGTTATGGCCACAGGTGTTATCCGATAAACAGAGAATATTTTTGATGGAGCGTGGGCCAGTACAGGTAAAAGTGGGTTCATATCCTTCGAATAGTTCGAAAAGATCTTTTTCAAATGCTTATTATACTAAAAAGATGTTAAATAATGAAACCATTTTAAGAAACTGGCTGGTTTACTCTAAGTCAACTGATTCTGTTTATTGTTTTTATTGTAAACTTTTTCATGCTGATGCGACTCCGACTCCTTTTAATGGTGAAATAGGTTACAAAGATTGGCAGCATTTGTCTACTGCTATAGAACGTCATGAAAAGAGTTTAGGGCACCTATCATGTCTTAAGAAACAAATTACATTGAAAACTGTTATTTTAAAAGAAAAGTCGGTAGATTTCTTGCACCAAAGTGAAATTGATCGGGAAAAAAAACGTTGGGTTGCAGTACTCGAACGAATAATCAACATAATTCATTTTTTAGCGAGGCAATGTCTGGCTCTACGGGGAAGATCTCAAAAAATGTACGATTCTGATAATGGTAATTTTTTAAAGCTGGTTGAATATACCTCTAACTTTGATAATGTGCTTGCCGAACACATTGCTCTTATTCAAAAATCCGAGTCACGCCTAACTCATTATCTTGGCCATAATATTCAGAATGAAATAATAAAATTATTAGGAGAAAGAATAAAAAAAACTATTGTGTTGGAATTGACACAATCTAAATATTTTTCCATTATTTTAGATTGCACTCCAGATATTGCACACGAAGAACAAATATCGGTTGTCGTACGGTACGTTCTTTTAAATGCAAACAACAACAAGGCTGAAGTAAAAGAACACTTTCTGGGATTTTTTCCTATTACAGACACTACTGGCCTGGGCTTAACTCAATTTTTGTTAGATTTTTTAATCTCAAACGAAATTGACATACAAGATATGCGTGGTCAAGGTTATGATAATGGTGCAAACATGAAAGGGAAAAATATAGGTCTACAAAAACGAATTTTAGATTTAAACCCGCGCGCATTTTATGTACCTTGTGCGGCACACACCCTAAATTTGGTAGTGAATGACGCTGCTAAAAGTTCATTAGAAATAGTCAATTTCTTTTCAATTGTGCAGGAAATTTATGTTTTTTTTTCTGCGTCAACAGCACGTTGGCAAATACTTGCTAAAGAAGTGCCAACTTTAAGTCTAAAACCACTCTCAAATACTCGATGGGAGAGCAGGGTTGAAGCAGTAAAAGCTCTACGTTTTGAACTGGGAAAGGTGTATGATGCCTTGTTTACTATATATTCCGATAGGAGCAAAGATGCAGAGTCAAGAAATACGGCAAATTCATTATTGGCAAAAATTAAGTCGTTTAAATTCATCTGCTCTCTGCTTGTCTGGTTTGAAATTTTAAGTAAAATAAATATAGTTAGCAAGGCCCTTCAAAAGTCAGACGTTATATTGTCAGAAGCGGTAAAAATGATTAATAATGTAAAAACAAGTTTATCTGAATTCCGCAATGACTCGGCTTTTGAGGAGCTTCTTAACCGGGCGAAAACTGTAGCGGAAGAAGTCGAGGCAATAGTAGAATTTCCCACACCTGCACGCCCTCGCGCTCGTAAAAGGTTGTTTAATTATGAGGCGGAGGATGAACCGATAACAGACGCGAAAAAATATTTTAAAGTAAATTTTTACTACTATTTGTTAGACACCGCAATTACTAAGTTCGACGAACGGTTCGAACTTTTGAATGAACATAATGTAATTTTTTCATTTCTTCAAAAATTGAAACATTGGAAAGATTTGGACTCTGATACAAAAAAAACACATTGCTCTAATTTAGAAAAGAAACTTTGCCATGCTGGCTCTTCAGATGTGGATCAGTTCGACCTCTATAATGAAATCGAATTATTACCGATGTTTATTGATGATTCCACTACGCCGTTGGATATTTTAAATTACTTGTTTACGAATAAATTAATTTCAGTGTTCCCAAATCTGTCCACAGCACTGAGGATATACCTGACACTTCCAGTCACGGTAGCACATAGCGAAAGGTCATTTTCTAAACTAAAAATAATTAAAAACTACCTTAGATCAACATTGTCGCAAAGTAGATTGACAAATTTATCATTAATAAGTATTGAACATGAATTCAAAATTGAAGTTAGTGACATTGTTAAAGATTTCGCTAATGCAAAAGCTCGCAAAGTAACTTTTTTGTAAATACATTTGTGTGTACGAGCAGCGTCCTGTTTGTTATGTAACTATAATAGCAAGCCATATATATTTTATAAATATATTATATGTGTATACATATTTTTTAGGTCTTTACTGTTTGTAAGAAGTTTTTAATTGTTACTTTTTTTAAAATTTTGATTACATTGTGTGAGATGTCTGGCCGCCTTATTATTAATTGAATTCAACTGTGTATAGCTCTTGTTCCTATTATGGGTTTTTATGTTTGTTGGAAGTTTATATTTTTTTTAGTTTCAAAAGTGTTTAGTATAAAAAACATAAATTTTAATAGAATTGTACTTAAAATTTGTTACTATGTCGATACTTGTTAATTAAATTAAACTGTGTGTAGCTTTTGTTCCTATGATAAGTTTTTTAAGTTTGTTGGAAGTTTATTTTTTAGTTTCAAAAATGTTTAATGCAAAATCAAATTTTTTTAACACAATTGTACCTACTTAAAACTCGTTACTATAACGATACTAAGTTGTTTGCACCTGTAATGGCGCATCTAGGGTGACCAGATGTCAGGAATTTTCCTGACATGTCAGGAATTTTAGACATATGTCAGGAATGCGGCCGGAAAAGGGAAATGTCAGGAATTTCTCGGCAAATACATAAACAATATTTTTTTTACACTATAAACTTTTATTTTTAGTCATAATAACAAAAAGGAAATTGTCATTAATTGTAATCAACTTTTTACGATTTTGACATCAAAAATCAACATTGACATATAATATTAAACAATTTAAATAATCAACAAAAAGAAACCCTTTTAAGTAAAAAAATAGACTCTTCGCTTCACAAGCCTTTCGCTCAACAATTTCTCGGAAAATAAATGATACAATATTTTTTTTTACACTTTAAACTATTATCTGTAGTCACAATAACAAAAAGGAAATTGTCATTAATGGTAATTAACTTTTTTTACGATTTTGACATCAAACAATCAACATTGATATATAATATTAAACGTACTGGATTCAATATTTAATTTTTATTTTGAAATAACTTTTGAATTATTGCGGAAAAGTAGAATAAAATTAGTTTTGTTATAAAACTTCTCTACCACAGACCACCTTCATACTTTAAACGAAATCATAGAAAAATATTCCGAATTTCATAAACCTCTATACATCGCCTTTGTGGATTACACAAAAGCATTTGATAGCCTAAAGCATTCTGCTATATTTCAAACCCTCGAAAATCAAGAAATTTAAAAAACTTACATAGATTTGATAAAATTAATATACAGGGTGTTTGGAAGGGAGCTGTACATACGCCTAGGGTAGAAACTAGGGATAGTCTGCTACCTACCCCCGCCCATTATATTGACCTTGGCCTCAAGGTTTTTTTTTAATTTATTATTATTTTTTATTTGACTTTTTTATGATTTTTTGACTAAAACTACCTGTAGCTCAAAATCTATCCATGGGACCGGTCGGCTAATGGTCTTGTTTTAATCGTTAGAGTCTTAGGGTCCTGCAAAAAATTATTTTACACCAGAAAATTGTGGAGAAGAAAAGTTATGGGGCCTGAAGTACCGTAGTAAGGTAAAGAAATAATTTTAAGGGCAACTTTCTATGGGGTTTAAAAAAAAACTAACAGGGTTGGAGTTCTTCTGATTTTTTTAAAACATCCTCAGTCCATGCCCTTTCTAACGATATGCTAAAAGTGTATTTATCACTTTTAGTTTTAAAGTTATTAATTAATTTCCGCAACTAGGGCACTTCAAGCAAAAATTTCAACTAATGAAAATTAAATGTGTTCGATCGTAAAAGGATGGCAAATGAAACAAAAAATTTGGTAATGACTAATGTCATTAAATTACAAATTTTAATTAATTACTAATTTTAATTAATTACAAATTTTGTTCAAATTGATGACCATTGACCTGTAAACATGCTCGGCACCTCTTCCTCATCTCCACGGTCACCGTTCTAAGCAGCAGTTCCTCGCGCATTGTATCGAATGCGGCGTGGATCCTGTTAATTAGAACCTCCCTTGTTGGTACTTCTTCTGCGTTCATTCGATACAATGCGCGAGGAACTGCTGCTTAGAACGGTGACCGTGGAGATGAGGAAGAGGTGCCGAGCATGTTTACAGGTCAATGGTCATCAATTTGAACAAAATTTGTAATTAATTAAAATTAGTAATTAATTAAAATTTGTAATTTAATGACATTAGTCATTACCAAATTTTTTGTTTCATTTGCCATCCTTTTACGATCGAACACATTTAATTTTCATTAGTTGAAATTTTTGCTTGAAGTGCCCTAGTTGCGGAAATTAATTAATAACTTTAAAACTAAAAGTGATAAATACACTTTTAGCATATCGTTAGAAAGGGCATGGACTGAGGATGTTTTAAAAAAATCAGAAGAACTCCAACCCTGTTAGTTTTTTTTTAAACCCCATAGAAAGTTGCCCTTAAAATTATTTCTTTACCTTACTACGGTACTTCAGGCCCCATAACTTTTCTTCTCCACAATTTTCTGGTGTAAAATAATTTTTTGCAGGACCCTAAGACTCTAACGATTAAAACAAGACCATTAGCCGACCGGTCCCATGGATAGATTTTGAGCTACAGGTAGTTTTAGTCAAAAAATCATAAAAAAGTCAAATAAAAAATAATAATAAATTAAAAAAAAACCTTGAGGCCAAGGTCAATATAATGGGCGGGGGTAGGTAGCAGACTATCCCTAGTTTCTACCCTAGGCGTATGTACAGCTCCCTTCCAAACACCCTGTATATAACAATAGTACCGCAAATATTAGACTTCACACAAATGGTCCATCATTTAAAATACAAAAAGGCGTAAAGCAGGGTGATCCGCTCTCTCCTATTCTATTTACAAGCGCTTTGGAAGAAGTTTTCAAAGCGCTGTCAGATTCGTGGGGTACGATAGGTATAATCGTCGAGGGCAAACGCTTAACTAACCTACGTTTTGCTGATGACATCATACTTTTCGCCCCAACACCACAAGAACTGTAACAAATGCTTCAGGACCTAAGCACGGCAAGTCTTGAGGTTGGACTTCGAATTAACCGTTCAAAGACTCAAATAATGACCAACAGCACGAAACGTAGGGTCGAGGTAGATGGGCAAGTTATACAGTATGTCGATGAGTATATTTACATGGGCCAGTTAGCGAGCTTCGAAAACAGGCAGGACAAACTCGTCTCGTATCGAGAACGCCTGGAAGAGCTACTGGTCCATGAAAGAACACATGAAGGGTGACCTCCCTATACCACTTAAACGCCAACTTATCGACATGTGTATCTTGCCCGTCCTAACCTACGGTGCTCAGACTTGGTCATTGACTGAGTCACAGAAGTCTAAACTCAAGATTTGCCAAAGAGCAATGGAGCTCAGCATTCTCGGCCTCAAACGCATCGACCGGGTGCGGAACACAATGCTGCGCTCAATGACAGTCATTGCCGATGTAGGGAGCAAAACAGCAAAGCTCAAATGGGAGTGGGTGGGTCATGTTAGCCGGATGCCAGCCGAGAAGTGGGCTAACATCGTCACCCCATGGGTGCCGGAAGTCGGAAGGCGACGGCGGGGTCGGCCGAAAAGGCGTTGGAAGGATGACCTGGACGTGCACGAAAAAGATTGGTGGAATGTCGCCAAGGACCGGGATGAGTGGAAGACTTTGGGGGAGACCTTTGCCCAGCAGTGGGACAATATAGGTTAAAAAAAAAAACAAAAAAAAAAAACTTTAACATGATGTCAGGAATTTTGGCCGAAAATCAGGAATTTTGTCAGGACTTTTAAAATTTGCATCTGGTCACCCTAGGCGCATCACATCGTCCAAGAACGTAACAAATTTATAAAGAATGTATATATTATGTGTGAATGTGCCGATGGTGTGGCATTAATGAATAAATAAATAATAGCTTTTCAATTAAATATTTTTGAAGGAACTAGAAAGTTGAAATTTTTTTATTCTTAGAACACCTTCCTTCCTAAAAAAACTTTTTGCTTCCCGACATCATTTAAATTTCACCATTTGCATCTGAATTTCCGTTTGAAAATATAACTATTAGGATAGGACTTTTGGAAATAACAACGCAAAGTTTACACGTGGAATTTTATTTAGGTGAAACGACGATAGACAAAATTACATGTACCTATCTTCTATGGCGTTCAGTTGCAGAGAAAGTTGCAAGCGTAACAACTTAAAATTAACTTAAATCAAATATTAAGTGTTGCCACTTAATTACTTAATGCAGCATCTTTAACAATAACTGTTAGTATTGACCCCGATCCTACTAGAGGGCGCCAGAGTACTGGTTGCACACGGGCGCCACAAGGGCTAGAGACGCCTCTGATTCGGGACTAGATGGTGCTGTGTCAAATGTACATTAATTACATTCTGAGATATAAATGTTGGTAGTCTGAAATTGAAGACTGTTTATAATTTTCCTCGGAACCTTACATCTTGTTTTGAAAGTCTTGTTCAATCATTTTATATTTGTGTGTTTGGGATATATGTATTTCTTTTGATCTTTTTTCTTTTGAAGAAATCTCAAATCCTGACAACCTGATTTGAAACTGACTTTGTAATGTCAGTGGCGAGCCAAGATAAAATTCAGCAAAACGTAAAATATAATAACAAAATGTAAATAACTAAATATCTTAATATTTCAATAAATACTTTTGAATCTCTACTACACAAAGCAATTTAACTTCGTCTTCTTATCGTGTCGATGCTACAACTGTAGGTATTCTGTTTGTAGCAATTTAACTATAAATACTCTACATTGTGACAAGCGAATAGTTTGAATCGTGCGACAAGGCCGGCCATCTACCTACTATTATTAAAACAAAACTGTTACAAAATTAACCCAGACTATCGCCATGCGAATTATTATCACACATACGTAGTTTCACACAACACAAGTCAGCGCCAATACAGCTGATTTAAATATTAAACTGTTTACAATCAGTTCAGTACGACAGGCGACACAGCACAGTTGGTAGTAGCTCTGCCATCCATGCTGTGGGTCGTGGGTTCGATTACCATCTAGAGCAAATGTTGCTGTTGAGCAATGTGATGAACATAAATATTTGTTTTATGTCTGAGTGTTACTATGTATTCAATGTATGTATTTAAATAAAAAATCTGTATGTAAGTATTATATCAGTAATCTAGTTCCTACAGTACAAGGTTTGCTTTTTTTTTTTTTTTTATAAAATGTCTCGTAATTTTTTTTAAAGTTTACAATGACTTGAAAGTTTACAACTGACAATATGCAGCGGATCATACAATCATCCAATGTTCACACATGCTTTGTTTGGGGTTAGAATAGTTAGATAGGCCATCTAACTCCTACTAGCTAAAATAGCAAAAAATGAAAACTAATATGTAATTGTATTGCGTTGGACAGACGACAATGTGCCACCAAACGTTTTTTTTAATCCTACGCTCCAGTGATAACCTCTGGCGTCGTATGTTGTCGAGGCGAGGGTGTGCGAAGTGTCTATTTTAGTTCACGTTTCACGTCACACTGCCAGGATGACAGGCAATTAAATGGGAGATTTTAAGAGCTTTTTATCGAAAGCTATGTTTTTATCGAATTTATTTCAGGTGATATTTACAGATTTTGGTGATTACTTGTACATTGACACGGCTAGTCAATTACACACTTGGACATCGAAAGAAAATGATAAGACAGAAGAATAAGTGTTTCAGCCTGACCACAAATATAGAAAAATCCAAAGTTACCGCAGTTTTCAATTGTCGAAATTTCGAAGACCTAAATATTTAGTTCAAAATTTGATAAAACCTTATTTTTTCAAAATATTTTTAGGTTTGCCATTTTGACCAAGATCTGATAATAGTAGTAGTTTAGTAGGTAGCCGAAGCCGGTTTCTTTTCTTCTATAAAAACTCAAGAAAATCAAGGAAGGTTCGCAAAAAATCGCAGATACCTACTGCAATACCGGTCTTACCAGTTTTAGCTTGCGCGGCGACTCTGCCTGCATCTTGCATCTGAATCTTGAGTAGCTCCATCGGAGTAGTGATCACAATCTGACACGCTCCAGCCATACCTCCCGCGACCATCTGACGGGTTATAGGCAATGATCTAGAAATAAAAAAAAACTTCAATAAAAAGTCCCCTCGGCGACGCGACGGCGTGGAAGACCCAGGATGAAATGGCGGGACGAGCTGGACTCGCACATAAGCACGTGGCCTGTCACTGTGTTAAATCGGGGACAGTGGAAGGAGAGTAGAAAGTAGAAGGAGCCATTGCCCTGCAGTGGGACGACAATGGCTAATTAATAAGAAAAAATAACATCTTTAAAACCTTCATACGTATACCCTTTTTATAATTGATGGACCCAAAACATACAAAGCCTAATAAACGTACGAAAACAATCTTTGTCGTTTATACAACAAATCTATTTTATAATGATTCTATTAGTCTAAACGCGTATTTGAGCTCATAATAAAACTACAAGGTCACCGTGAAAAATCATTGACATGACAACCATTAAAATCCATCCACAATAAGACATCCATAAACTTCAATTTTAACTTCAAAAAACGATTTAGAAATATTTACTTTTTTTTTTAAGTCCATGTTTAGTTTAAAATTAGATTATAGACTATTTCGTCTGTATATTATGTCCACATATTAGCAAACCCATATTGGATTTAGCATCGTCTCGAGAATATTTACTTAGCCTTTACAATAAAATTGTAAATTGTAAAAATATTTTTATCAATTTATCGACAAAACATTTCGAATGAAGCTTTCTAAATACATTGTAACTCTACAAAAAACTTACCCATCTTTCTTCGTCAGGAAATGTCTGAACATATCGTTGGCGGCAAGTTTGATAGCCTTCTCAGGGGTGATGAGCAGGATATTAACTGCCGACCCTCGGTACATCCCGAAGTAACCTTCAGCTGCGTACGTCTTTTTGAAGCAGTCCAACCTTTGGAAGAACCAGATTTTTATATTGATTTGTTTATAAAGTTGCTGCTAAAGTTAAAATTGCACCACAAACTCAATGGAACTTTAAAATGAGCATTACACTACCCAATTCGCAGAGCGCTGGCTCGTGCACTAAATTCACTTTTCAATCATTTTAATTATTTTACTATCTATTAAATTTTCGCCCACTCGAAAAATGCGGCTAATCTATCTGTCAAAGTTTGAATCTAATTATTTGTTTGAGTACAAATTGAATCACTGTCTAACTGCCATATAGCACTGGGCAGTTTGTATACAATGAATGCTCGCTAAAATCATCAACTCCATAGATACTTACATATTCTTGTACTGTTTCTCTCCATTTGCTCCGACTGTTTGGTTCTGCAGTCGTGTCTTGACAAGGTCCAGAGGAAATACTACGGAGACACCGACAACGCCGGCTATGCCTCCATTTATGATCTTGGGAAGAAGCCTGAGAACAAATTATCGAAAGTTCTAGAACTGGATTGATCGATAGGCTAAACTTTTCTCTAGATTCTTCTATTTTGAAGTGTTTGGCAGAAGAAAACTTGTGCTGACAAGAATTAGCGTGGGATAAGGACAGGGAGATGATGATGAATCTTCCATTTTGGATGTACCTAACAGAATATAGAGACCAGCTGATTGTGACCTAGAGGGCGTCCATAAATTACGTGAGGTGTTTTTTTTTTATTTTTTTCCCCTCTCCCCGCCTGGTGAGATGTCGTGAGATTGTATTCAATCCCCTCCCCCATCCCCCAATCTCACGTGAGATTTTTCAAAATGTGGGTTTCTTACGTAAACGCGTTGGATGGTTATTGTAAAAAGAAAAAAATAATGAAATAGACCAAAATAGTATAATTATTTTTTGTTTTAATTAGAAAAAAAAATTGCGTGATATTTGCCGCTCTCCAACGTAAGATTATATGACATCTGACTCGACCCCCTCACCCCCTTAAACATCTCACGTAATTTATGGACGCCCCCCTAGTAGTAACCTACTCATCATGAAAATGTATCGCTATTTTGCAGTCTTTATAATATTAGTAGGTATGTAGTTTGACACCTGAATACAAGTAGTTACGCGAAACAATAAGGAAATCACTAACAATCTGAACGTAAAGCAATTTACGGACATTTCATGACCACGTTTCATTGAGCGTTTCAACTCAATTACGTAATTTGCGAAGGGATCGTCCGCTGATGTTTTACAACATAACAGAGATTACCTACTCCTATCAAGTGACTAAGTCCGGTCTAAAAGAAGTATGTAATCTACGCATTTCACACAAAAACTGAGTACCTAATAAATTGTATTTTACAAGTTCAAGCTTCAAAGTAATATTTATTATCTTTATGAGTGCGATAGTTTTTTATCAGTAAGAAAACATTTGTCGTGATCTGGGTATACGTAAAAAATAAATAGGTAGTATGTACTAAGATCAAATGATTTATGCTCTTATTTATTAGTGTGAAGAACCTTTCTATTTAGTGTCCAAGCAGAAGAAATATTACTGTCACTGTCACGGGTACCAAAATGGTCACGAGTCTGAGTAATAGTAGATATACTCAAACTCTGCTAGATAGGTTTGTAGGGGGTATAATGTCGTGTCTAGACTAGACTGTTTATAATCTAAGTATAATCATGTCTGAACTTTGACAGTTCACACTTATCAATTAAAACTCTTGATTACCAAATTGAATTTAGTTTAGGTTTTTTTTATTTAATTCCAATTTTGATAATACATATTAATTATCTGACTATAATATTTTCGTGAAAACGCGGCCACTTTATTTGTCAAAGTTTGCACATGACTTTTTGCTAGACTATAGTCGAGATATTGTACTTAATCTACAACATTAACTACCTAGGTACATAACATAACCCTAAAAGTATTGCCTAAGAAAAGAGAAGGGTAGGTTTACTTGACTAGTTACACTTCTATGGTATTATGAAGAAGTTATTACAGAATACAGATTAAGATAGTAGAAAGGTTACTCTTATCTAAGACTAAAGTGGTTTATGAGATTGTTTCCTGATAGCGCGCTGCTGAGCAAGATTAATTTGTTTGAGAAACAAGGGGCAACCTTTCTTTGTTTAGGCTTTGATGTGATAATGCTAGTTCAAATAGAAACAAATAGTTGACATTTCACTTAGAAGGGTGTTTCTCTTAACATAGTGGGTAACTACTGTCTATACGAGATATGGGGATGTAAAGATAAAAACTTTCTTTTTCATCTGTTTTTAAAACAATAATTTGATTGATTTGCTCATCTGGTTAATTGACGTGTGAAGAGAGATTCATCCAGTGAGCTTTCTCTCATTCTTTCTCTGCTAATCTATTTACAAGCTATGTCAAATATTGGTATGGAACTTTCTGACAGGCATCACAGCTCAGTTAATAGTATAGCCTTCCATTTGATTCCCACAAAGAACAAATGTTTTGTGATGAACTCTGATGATGTATGTTCTGGGTGTTATTATGTAAAAAAAATAAAATAACGTATTTCCATAGTACAAGCTCCACATAGTTTGAGACTAGAGTGTGTTGTGTGAAATGGCCTTGAATATTTATTTATTCTTCAATTCTTTTTTAAAACATACTCCTACTTTTAAACAAACTACATAAGTACTACAATTGGTAGGTAGGTACTGTTACTATCCAATATTATTACTTGCTGTTTCTAATCAGTATTTGACTAGAGTGTCTCATTTTATTGATACTTAATCTGATTGATTACTATGGCATTGAGATAAAATCAATTGTATTTCTAATATACTTGTTGACTATGATAAATACAGTGAAACCAAGCTATCTGTTATTTTGTAGTTTGTCAATGATTTTGTTATTGTTATTAGATAAATTAATGTTATAATTAAATGAGTATTAACACATTTTATTGATATGATTTGTATAAAATAGGTGGTTGGTTATTGCACCCCCATATCAAGTGGAAGGTCACGGGTTCAAATCCTTGACTCAATAAGACTTTTTTTAAGATTTTCTAATTTTTGTGTTATTATGTCTTAGATGTGTGAACATCCCATTCCATTTGATAGTAATTTATATACACCTATTATTCAATAAATTGTGGGTTTTTATCTACTTTGTATTATTATTACTTATAAACAAATATGTAGTTTATTTGTTTTATAATAATAATAAAAAAAATATATAAAAAAAGTAGGTTTGTTAGTCTTGTTAAGCTAATACAAACGGCATGAGTACAATTTCCTATGGGTTAATTAATGTGTTACAATTACAATTCATGATGACACAACGATGGTAACACTAGACTAACTGACACATGGTCTCATGTCATGTCCTTAAATTATGTTAGGAATAGATTGATTGTTATGTGTAAAAGTTGTGTTGCTAAAACATGAGAGTTGAGAGTGCCTGGACCGATTAAGCTGAATTTGGTTTTAAAATGTTTTTTGTGGTCCACAGAAGATTTAAAAGGATAGAAATATAAAAATGCTTGCTTCAATAAATAAATGATAAAAAAAAAATAGTAAACATGACAACATCTGTCTGGTAAGCTAGTAGAATATATATCCAACATAGTAGATTATAAATTAAGATTATTAAGATGATACTCACGAAAACTGCTTTGGTGGTGGTTTTTGGACTATTGTCTGTTGAGGTGCAGGTGTCTGCTGCGGTGTTTGTGCAGGCCCACTCATTTTTGGCGATTTTTTGGAACTGAATCAAAAACAATATTAGTCATAGAGGTATCTACAGATAGAGATGGTAAGGTAATGCGATGGTGATGTTTCACTAGACGAAATAAAAATAGTCCGCAGTCTGCCGATCCTGTGAATCTTTGAAAAGTCCTCTATATTGCCTGTATTTCAATCACGGGCTCCATGTTTGTGGTAATGGTTCCTCCTAATAAACGTAGTAGGACAGTGCTTCCAGGTAATTAATAATAAGAAGTTTTTTAAATCACAATGGATTAAATAATGCACCTTTTCTCTGTACTTACAAAACAGGTAGGTATTATCTATTACCTATATTTTTTAATTTATGTACCACTTATTTATTTACGTAATCAATGAATTAATACACTTACCTTATGCAGAAGATCCAAGAGTTAATAATTCTGAATAACAGCCTAGAATAAGAGCATATCGAACAGTTTATAAAAAGCTAGTTTTTTTCTCGAAAATCAAGGTAGCTAAGCCAAAACCAGCGCCCGCCCCAGCCCGCACTAGAAAATCAATTTTGACTGATAGATTGAATGAATGAAAATAATCAAGAATGAACTGATTGACGTGAACGAAACGAATAAGTAGCCGGTTTTTATATTTCCATACTTTTCCTAGTCGATCAACAGCGCCGTCTTTTGTCGAGAAATGTTTTTAGCGACATAGCACTATGCTACTATACCTACGCATAGATGGCGGTATAATGAAGATACCTGAGAGGTTCCCTTCTATCACTCTTCATGGACAAGGGGAATACCAAAGAAAGTACATCTTTTTTCCCCCTTTCACCACCCTTTGGCAGTAGAGTTTACAGAATAAACTAGGTACTTAGATAATGACTCAGATCTTCAGCCCAGATACAGGATAGGTATCTATGGTTTTACAGGGAGGAATGTCTACTAGAGTCTGTCAAGCGAAAGATGGCCCTGATAAATCGCGGCAAATTCAAAAACTATTAGTATGGCAATACATTAAATAATAGGATAACTTGGAATTACATAATTTGATACTTTGATATTATTCTAAATAAATATACTTACATAATTTTTGATGATGTTATGAATAAGTAGATGATATACTATTGCCATACTAATAGTTTTTGAATTTGCCGCGATTTATCAGGGCCATCTTTCGCTTGACAGACTCTACCTTTCGATCGAGACGGTCCATGGCGTTTTACTTTTCCTCTATAGTAGGTAAGCATTAGGTACTTTACATGTATGTTATGAAATCGTTTTACATATCTTGTTAATATTATCTTGGATCACGTAAAAACGAAACAGCTACTAATCGGTGACTGTACTACAATTACCCACTTATTTCCCAAGAAATGTAGCAGCCGAGAGGGTCCCTTTCTAAATGTAGGCACTTACCTACTCGAGATAGGGGAAGGTACCTGCGACATTGTTCTTTCCGTGTTCACTTGTATAAAATGTCTGATGACCATTCTACTGATAACACAACTTCATCAGATATTGTGAGAACAACAACAATCTATCCATTGAACTCAGAAACCGAAAGTTACACTTTATCCTCGAAATGGCTTTCAAAATTATGGTAAGTTTCCAAAAATCTTGTTGATGTTGATACGTCAAGAATAATTAACCATTCAGAATCCTCGGTGCCAAAAAAGGTTTTATTATGACACCACTTAATCAAAATTAAAAAATTTTAATGTGCTGGGACGCGATTGTCGGGAATGGTATATCCACCCCAAGATGATCACTGGTCTTGCCTACAGATCAGTAGGATATTAGTCCATCCATTCTTATAATATGTTATCAGAAAACTTTTTTCCATCTAATCAATGCCTTCGGCTCATTGGATAGGGTGCCGTTATACGCCTTCCGGTTCGTCATATCCAGCTATTATTATTTTATGTTCGCTAATTAACATTATCGAACATAAAATAGGTCTATTTTTTGCAAACCATCCACGAAATGAATCGGAATGAGAGCTATCAAGCTTTTTTTGCAGGTCGTAGTTGTATCTATTCTGGTGGCTACTGAGAGTAGCGTGCAGGAGAAAAGAAGCCTTACTGGCTGGGAGCCCGCACCCGCGTGGCCTGCACCACCGGCTTGGCCACAACCAGTGCACGTCCATGGTAAGTTTGAAAGATATTTGAAATTATTATTGTAAATGATATTTTAACAATTCAAGGCGTTGAATATCCCTCTGTTATTTTAGCATTAACCTAAACTACCTGGATTTAAAATAGGATGGGTAGGTACATCCGAACATCCGCTCAAATGGCAGGAACAGGACCTAATAAGAGTGAACACCTTAAAGGATGCTATTGTGTTGTACAGATTCCAGCTCTGATGTGGCCGGAACGGTTGCTGCAGCGAAAGCGGCCGCAGCAGCAGTGATGTCGGCGCAGCATGAGGTGGCAGCAGCGAAGCACGCGGCGCTGGAGCACCAGAGCGCTGCCAGTGTCAAGGGTGTTGCAGCGGCGCAAGCAGCTCACAAAAGGTTAATTTTGATGATGATCATGATTCTATTTGATGTCGTTGATACCCTAACAGCCTTACTAACTAAATACCTACCTACATATAAGAGGTTTGCGCGACGACTTTTTTAACCCCTGCTGCGTTGTGAGTCTACCAAATGACTATAACTATACATCTCCTACCATGTTGGACTTATAGCGAGGAAGCAGCCCGTCTCGCCCGAGCTCACGCACTTGAGGCTGCTCAAGCCGCGGTCCAAGCTCAGGCGCAGTTGGCTTCCGCTAGGGCCCGAGTGGCCGTAGCTCAGAAGATCGCGGCCGCGAGGGAAGCAGCGGCCGCTAAAGCTATCCAACGCGCCGCTCATAACCAGGCAGCTAGGCTGCAGAACGCAGGTATATAGCTATAGGTACAACTGCTATTGTTAGTGACAGATGTGGTCCTTTCGTAGATCCCTAATTTTACTGCTACATTTTGCAGATCGTCACTCACATGCACACCGTTTTGTTAAGTTCCACTTTCGTAAAAGAAATTACAAATCGCCACCCACATACCGTTATAACTAAGCATTATTAACACTATCAAGTAGGTACGTTTTGGATAGCTTCAACCATACACACCACAAAATCACAGTATTAACAGCATCGAGTTAAGTTGACACACACTCACACTATGAAGTATGGCCGTACGAATATAAGTGTCACAGTGTAAAACAAATTCCTTCCAGATATAGAAGCTTTGAAGCTGTCAGTGATCCAAAGCACGGGTGCCGCGGGGGCTGCCGGTGCGGCCCAGCATGCAGCCACTGCAGCCGCTGCGGCTCTTCGCCCTTCACCTGTAGACTGGCCAGCTTCTTGGGCCCCTTGGACCCCTGCTCCCGGACCCTGGACCCCTGCTACCGGACCCTGGACCCCAGCGCCTTGGAATTGGTCTTAAGATAATCTAGTGTTTCTAAAGTTCGTTATACCTATATTCTGTTTTTTAAACACTGACGGACGACACTAATAGCCGAATGGTAAATGTTAACCAGTATGCATTAGCTAATTAAGAATTAGGCTCATACCTTGAGAGTAGCAATGCTTTGAAAAGTGAATAACAATGTTACATGTTTATCAGTTTTAGTTGAGCCTGTCTGTTCTTTAAGGAAATTGTTATTCGCTGTTAGGTAATATAGGTGCCTATTAAATATAATGTAAGACGTATAATATAATGACTATTTTCTTAGAAATAAAATATGTTCAACCTATAACATTACTATTATTTTTGAACTACTTACATTCAATATTCGCGGTATGCACGATTGATTACCAAAAACTTAGCGCTTGCGCTGTTGGCTCGGCAACACGGGATGAACGCTCAGCATCCCTCATCTGTTTCGATTACGTAATAAATGAAAATACTTCTCAAAATGTACAGATAAAATGAGATAAGAAGAGACTTGTGCCCATTCGAGGTATGTTGATATCCTGTGAGTTCTAACTGTGAAGTGCGTAAAGTTATGAATTGTGTAGTGAACTGAGCGAGGTCCTTCATAGATTATTCAATGTTAATCTAAAGTTTGCGCCCTAAACGCACTGTGTTCAGCGGTAACAATAACGAGCCTTAGAACAAAAATTATAATGTTTATAAATGCCGTGTTTAGATTTTCTGGAGTCTTTTATCTCTATATGAAGCATTTGTTTAGGTATCATGTCAGAAGTAAAAAGAACCGTATTTTATATTTTTGGTAACTTATTATTCTAGCAATCTATACTCCGCATATTCAGGATAATCAATAAAGACATCAGAATCTTTTGGAAGATTTGCTCTAATCGCTTAAATTACACTGGATGAGAAGAGCCGAAGACCGGTTGATCAGAATCTGACCTATGAATTCTTTTAGGCAAAGATGTGGATCCTCCATATCTTACTCCTGATGTGCTGCGGCTCCTGCTTTGTAGCCGCAGAAATCGATCGTAGACGATTTTCCAACCCGACCTACTACAATGTCG
Organism: Ecliptopera silaceata; assembly: GCA_932527185.1. NCBI lineage: Eukaryota > Metazoa > Arthropoda > Insecta > Lepidoptera > Geometridae > Ecliptopera > Ecliptopera silaceata. Next base: position 4,737,512 of record OW052210.1, read on the forward strand.
GTGGAGTTCTTTCAAGCAATGAATCCATTGCTTTCTTTAAGGATACTATCTCCGTGAGTAGTTCTTGAGATAGCTGTCGTTTCCAACTTGTAATCTGCTTTCTTTTTTTTATGGTTCCTAGTTACAGCGGATATTACTAAATCAGGAGTTTGTTTCATTTCAGAAACTGAATTTCAAAGATATTTATGTACCTCGGGGAGTGACGTACCATGATTATTCAATTCTCATGGACACCAACCCAATCAAAACGGCCCTCAACGTTTGCAAGGATCTCATCGCACATAGAGTAAGCTTCTACGTTTTTCCTTACTTCTGGATCTAATAACTACAGCTAATGTTTTACGATTCTTTCATGTTATCCCTAGGTATACGCTGTAGTGGTCTCTCACCCTTTGACTGGAGACCTGTCCCCTGCAGCCGTCTCCTACACCAGCGGGTTTTATCATATTCCTGTCATCGGGATTTCATCCAGGGACTCCGCATTCTCAGACAAAAACATTCACGTGTCATTTCTCCGAACGGTACCTCCATATTCTCATCAGGCAGACGTATGGGTTGATGTGTTGAAACACTTCAACTACATGAAAGTTATCATCATCCACAGCTCTGATACTGACGGTAGAGCGATATTGGGAAGGTAGAGTAACAATAGGAGAATAGCCAACAAAAGAGGATTGGTTGTAAGGCTTATTTATGTGTATTTTTTTAGGTTCCAAACGACATCTCAAAGCATCGACGAAGATGTCGACCGTAAAGTCGTTGTGGAGCAAGTCATTGAGTTTGAACCAGGTTTAGACTCATTTAGCGATCGCCTAATGGATGTGAAGAGTGCTCAAGCTAGAGTTTTTCTTATGTATGCTAGGTAAGAAAAAATAATAATTTCTAAACACCTAGCTTTACCGTCTTGTTGATGAATTGTAAAATAACGTGGTTCTTTCAGTAAAACTGATGCAGAGATTATATTCCGGGACGCAACATATCTAAACATGACAACAGCTGGTTACGTCTGGATGGTTACAGAACAAGCCCTTGACGCAGCTAATGCTCCTGAGGGACTGTTAGGTCTCCGACTAGTGAATGCTACTAACGAACGTGCCCATATTCAAGATTCTATGTAAGTCTGTTGTTACCTAAAAGTTTTATAGAAACTTATACAAAATAGAAAAGTAATGGAGCTTTATGTAAATTCTAGATACGTTCTTGCTTCTGCTATTCGAGACATGAACAAATCTGAAGAAATACATGCTCCACCATCAGATTGCGATAACTCCGGATCTATTTGGACAACTGGACGCCTTCTATTTGATTATATCAGAAAGCAAAGTTTGGAGAACGGTGCGACTGGACACGTAGCGTTTGATGATCATGGAGACAGAGTTCATGCTGAATACGATATGGTAAATGTAAGGGCTCAGGGAGAACATGTGGCTGTTGGGAAATACTTTTACTCTAAGGTCAGTGAAATTAACCTTAGTAGGTAATGTACTTTTATTACATTTTTGGAGATGGTACGAACTCAAAATGTATTTCAGGAAACACAGAAAATGCGACTAGAGTTGAAAGAACAAGAGATAATATGGATGGGACGAAGCCCATCGAAACCAGAAGGATTTATGATCCCAACACATCTCAAGGTACGTTTTCAAAAATCTTCAAACACAAAGTTATTTCAAAGCCAAATCTAAAATGGAAAATGCTTAATGTAAAGGTGCTGACGATTGAAGAAAAACCTTTCGTTTATGCTCGAAGAATCGATGACGGCGGAGATTGTGCACCTGAAGAAATCCCTTGCCCCCATTATAACGCTAGCGAAGACTCAGGTATTGGTAGAAAAAACTGCTTTTTAAATATGTATCTAGTCTTCTTATTCTAAAACATAACAAATGCTTTCAATTTTAAGATGAACTCTACTGCTGCAAGGGATTCTGTATGGATTTGCTTAGATATCTATCGAGGGCTATCAATTTCACGTATTCCCTGGCTCTCTCCCCTGATGGTCAATTTGGACACTACATCATAAAGAACTATTCAATACCAGGATCTAAAAAGGAATGGACTGGATTAATTGGTATGACTATTGCATTTATGGGGTTGACAACGGCCAAGACTTTGGACAAGTAAAGTACATTTTCTGTTCCCTGAGTGTGTCTTACAAAGATGTTACTGTACAAGAGTTTGATCGTTGTCAGTGTTTTAATTAATATGAACACACGGTATTGATTTCTTAACATTTTTGGTGAACAGGAGAATTGGTGTATGAACGAGCTGATATGATCGTGGCTCCACTGACTATCAATCCTGAACGAGCGGAGTTTATTGAGTTCAGCAAACCATTCAAATATCAGGGTATCACTATTCTAGAGAAAAAGGCAAGTTTAAAACTGCATTCAAAAATACCTTTCAATGTTGAAGTAATGGAATGATATCACTGACCGGTATAATATCGTCAAATAATGCTTGTTAACTTACATGATATTGTTTTAGCCATCTAGATCTTCAACCCTGGTGTCTTTCTTGCAACCATTCTCCAACACTCTATGGATACTTGTGATGGTGTCTGTTCATGTAGTGGCTCTGGTGTTGTATCTCCTGGACCGATTTTCTCCTTTTGGACGGTTTAAACTGGCTAATATTGATGGAACTGAAGAGGATGCTTTGAATTTGTCAAGTGCCATTTGGTTCGCTTGGGGTGTTCTTCTAAACAGTGGCATTGGTGAAGGTATGTTAACCCCCACATTTAGCTGCAACTGAATCTCTGTGGTAAAAATAGGTGTAGGTAGAATATAATATTCTTTTTTTAAGGAACTCCGCGGAGTTTTTCTGCCCGTGTTCTTGGTATGGTCTGGGCAGGTTTTGCTATGATCATTGTTGCATCATACACAGCCAATTTGGCTGCTTTTCTCGTGCTCGAGCGCCCCAAAACCAAGCTTACTGGAATCAATGATGCCAGGGTAAGTAAAATACAGTCAGGTCTCCCGATATCCCTAAATCCCACAAATAAAAACCTTAGGTATATAGTTACCTACCTCATACAATGTGAATTGACCATTTTTTCTAGTTACGTAATACAATGGAGAACCTGACATGTGCTACGGTGAAAGGATCAGCAGTGGACATGTACTTCCGAAGACAAGTCGAACTATCTAATATGTATCGGACGATGGAGGCAAACAATTACGACAATGCTGAACAAGCAATTGAGGATGTGAAGGGCGGGTATGAGTAAAGCCAATTTGATACCTAGTTATCACTCATCTATGGCTCATTTTAACTTAGGAATTCTCTTCAGGAAACTTATGGCATTTATTTGGGACTCGTCGAGATTAGAATTCGAAGCGGCACAGGATTGCGAGCTGGTCACAGCGGGGGAGCTGTTCGGAAGGTCGGGATACGGAGTCGGCTTGCAAAAAGGATCTCCTTGGGCTGATTTAGTCACGTTAGCAATACTGGACTTTCATGAAAGTAAGGGATGTGGTTGTAACTTACAAGGATATTAATAAAGTTGTGGGTTATGGATTAATTTTTTTGTGTGCTTTTAGGTGGTATAATGGAATCACTGGATAATCAATGGATTTTGAGAAATAATATGCTGAACTGTGAAGAAAACGAAAAGACCCCAAACACTTTAGGGCTAAAAAACATGGCTGGAGTGTTTATTCTGGTGTTAGCAGGAATAATCGGAGGAATAGTTCTCATAGTTATCGAAGTTGTATACAAACGGCATCAAATCAAAAAGCAGAAACGGATGGAGATCGCGCGTCATGCCGCCGACAGATGGCGCGGTGCAGTCGAGGTAAACAGAGCCAAGGCTGAAGCCATGGATGTGCAGCACTACAACAACTACAACCACAAGCACCATATAGAGAGCAAAATATAATATTTGATGCCCTAAACGACGACGCACACGCTTTACGTAGATCAGGGATAGCGAACCTGAAACTAGAATACTTATATAACATGTTGACTAGATTTTAGAGGACCCTAAGGCGAATCATAGGTTCGCCATCCCCGATGTAGCTTTAAACTGTTTACGACCAATATTTATACTTAACCAATAAAGGATTTTCATGTTCATTTAGTTATATTTGTTTGAGTTGTCCCCGCTGCTTTTTCGTGGATCATGCATCTTGCTGGAAGCGATAGTTAAATCGATGTCGTTCATTCGTAAGTAGACTTACTTGTTGTGTAGTTTAGAGTTATTTTAGGTCTTACGGTGTTGAACTTGTTTTCAGAAGCGGAAGTCGATGAGAGCTTCGCTGCTGCCTTCACAGAGACGGGTGAAGTCTAACGGGGTGAAAGAAGCTGGAAGTATTAGCCTGGTTGTGGACAGAGGTGCGAGAAGACGGGACGAGCCTAGAGTACCGCGTTACTTGCCAGCTTACACACCGGACGTTTCTCATTTAGTCGTATAACATCTTCAATAGAACACGTATTTTCGTCCGTAAATGTTTGTTAGTCTCAAATTGTCGTGTGTACCTATTATAATAACCATTGTGTGTGCGTTTTTGTGTGCGTGACGCCTAACAAATCTAAATCACGTTTATTGTTAGGAGAACAGGGTAAGGCCGAAGAACCTACCTATTTAAAGTTTAAACACCATTTTAGCTGTGACTAATGTTAAGTATAGTAGGCACTAATATGAATATTTGATGTTATTCGCTCAATGTTATCTGTAGATAGATATTGATAAAATTTATGAATGTTCGTAGTAGATAATTATGAAAAGTATAACTTATGAATTATATCGGTGAAGTAATCGTATTTTATTAACTGGGTACCAAAAAAATTAAATCAGTTTTTTTTACAGTTATGCCAAAGGAATTTAAGAATCGTGCTAAAATCATTGTTATTTTGATAATTCATTTATGAGTTTTTTTGCCAAAATAAAATTTACTCTATACTCACAAAGTTCTGTTTCATTTTAAAATAAAGGCCGGTTTCTGGAAACCCAAATCACGATTGATTCAAGTTTGACACATAGTAATTATGTAAGTATTTGATTTTTTCGTTGATCATCGTTCGAGAAACCGGCCGTAAAAGTAGGTAAATATTGTTGTATATAAAATCTAGGGGTAATTACATCTATTGGAATAAAACACGAATTTAACACATCTATTATATTTACATAAGAATTTTAACAGTGCCATACGGGAATTACACATTTTACCATATATTAGAGCTATAGTGCTCCTTGATAACTGCCTAAAAGCAAGCAAAGTTAAACAGCCGGAAAGTAGAAGTACTTAGAACACGATAGGAATGTCTCGTTCGACTGTGCAGCCGATATTTGACTCCACACTGCGCTTAGCCAAATCTTTACATCGATTTGAGTGAGTGTAGCATGGGATGCTGCGCCAAACACCCACCTCACAGCTTTCACTGACACCTAATCTCAACTACAGATATATATTTATCGAAAACATCCAATACGAAGATTAATCAGAAAATACATTGAATATTATAACATCGATCTACGGCTTAAGCTGAGAACTTGTGCTATAATACTGTACTGGCGAAATGCCTAGGTACCCTAAGGTTGTATAGTATGACCTATTAAAATTGTAACATCTTAATTAAACAGTTTCCAAAGCCTACAACTACGTTTAAAATTAACGTGCTAAGAATGAATTGTAGTAATTAAATATAAGCACTGAAATTGTATTAAAGGCGAAACTAATGTACAGATTTATGAATCAGAAATAAACATGATTTATAGGTAATTTCTGACGACTTTAAAGAGTTAAACAGCGGTTATATTGTACGTTATATTAATTAGGCAAAGGAAAACACTTATTATTATTATTTTAGTTCTACGTATGTAATATATAAGGGGAGTTTTGAAATGTTAGGGTTTGAACCGCTTAGTCTGTGAACTTGCGGTTAGGGTTCCTGCCGAACAGAGCCGTGCGGATTTCTGGCAGCAGCTGCAGGGCGATCAGCTCCAAGCGCGACTCCAAGGTGTTGCAGATCTATAAAGTCGTTACATTACATACGACGTCACGTCAAGTCAAGTAAGATTGTTTCGTAATAAAATATAGTCGATATTATATTATTACACAAATTAATGAGCACAAAGACGATGGCAGAAAGAGGAAAGTGGAAGAAGTTGTACCGACCCCACATAGCGTGGGATAAAGGTCGGAAGATAATGATGATCTTTATTCACTTGTTTTGTGTAGAAAAATAAGCTCTGTCCTAAAACTAAACTTAATCATGGGAATAATAACAATAAGCGCGATACGATGTACGCGATAATATTCCTTGTAATATATTTCTTTACTATGAGTTCTGGTCTCTGAATGTTCAAAAATTGAACAACAATCTTGTATCTCTAAATACGATAACGGCGATTCTAAATGATCCTTGTGATTTTACTGAATAAACTTTTTTCATACCTTGATGCGTCCCTTGGCGGCGATAAGTTCGATTCCTCCACAGGTGTCGGGAGACAGGTAGTTCTCGGGGTCTACCTTCAGAGACACGTCCAACTTGATCTTGTTCTTATAGTCGGTTTGTGCGCGGCCCAACAAACCCTCCACCAGAGCCTTGTCTGCGTTGCGGACACGCAGGGTCACATTTTGTTCCATCAGCTAGAACCATAAATATTTCCGGTTTAAGACTTTTATTTCTCAAAGGAAGTACATTTCAACTATGAAATTAAAAACTAAAGTACATTATTTGTCGAGCGCGTAAGGCGTAATTCCCCCTATCTTATAAAAAGTTAGCGTTGTCTTTAAGTCGTCATTACGTATGGTAATCAATACTTCCAGTCTGCGTTAACTTTTTATAAGATTTTACGATTGAGTTAAAATACATTATGAGTTACATTACTTATAAATTATATTATACCTACTTTATAAAAAAATATATTTAATAGATATTATAATATTAAATATTATTTTAATAGATTTTAGCTCAATTAGCAAAAATCCTATTAATACCCCTAAGAACAAAATACATATAAGCAGATATTATTGAAACGAGATAATTTATAAAATATTCGATAAATCGTATCCTTTGAAAATGACGTCAGATCCTCGATATAGTGTTGAGGGGTAGGTCTTCTTTCATGTTTCCGATATACATCAATGACGTCATCGCACTTAGGAGAGTATAATGCTCAGAAGTGGGTGATTTAATACAAACTGCTAATAACTTTGATGATCAACATTTAACTACTTTATTGTTTTATATGAGGCTAAGCTGAATTCTCCATAGATTTCCAGTATTCAGGATTTTAATTCCTGTCCATTCACTGACTTCGTCCGTAGTCCGTCGGTTATATAAAATCGGATCATATTATAAAAACGGTAAGAACTAGGTCGTAAGTTTCTTGCCCGTTCTTCTAAGCTCTGGTCGCGTGGCACCTAGAATCACCTAGTATGTAAGACGATTTTAAATGATCCTTGTGATTTTACTGAATAAAGTCTTTTGATTTTGACATTTTGATTTTAGGAAGTCTTTGTTATATCTTTGTGACCATTGACTATTACTTAGTTACTTAAGAAGCTTGTCGTGTGGATTATGTATTAACTTAAAACAAAATAAAAGTATATTCTTGGCCTCGCTCGTTGTTATAAAGGGGGGTGGAGTTAATAAACTAGTGTGGGGGGTAACGGATGGGAGTCACCCCCTTGACCTCGATGCCAAGATTTGTTATTTATTGGGCGCCGCAGAGAATATATAGCTATGTACTTGTATATTCTTATGGTGTAAATTGCATCAAGTAGTAGTTAGGTTCTTTCTAAAATTAATTAGAGATGGAGGACTTATTTTCAGCTAATAAGCGTAAATATCATATGATTGGATAACATAACTATACCTTTAGCATTCATCAGCAGCCATATAAGAACACAAGAAAAAAAAAGTAAGGGGGCATGCTGTAGCATTATTAATCGACGGATTTCAATCAAAAGCTTAATTTTATCAATATCTTTTGAGAAATGCTATGAAAAATACATACCTATAATTAGGGAAAGGGCATGCTGTAGCGTTGTTAAGGCCGGCGCAGACCAGGACGGCATGGCAAGGGATTTTAATTTTTACTAATGGACATTCAACCGTACTGTTACAGAAATACGACATAAATTGCTTTGCTTTAAAATGATGCCGTGGCATTGAAAGGGATTTTATCGCACGGCATCAAAAGACGCGCCACAGGCTCCCGTGGCGGGATGCCGTGGCATACTGTGGCATACTGCGGTAGGCAAAGGCATGCCACGGACTCCGGCGCTTGTAGTGATATACTGCGGGGTTCGTACGCCGTGGCATGCCGTGGCACAGTGCGGGAATGCCGCAGTATCTAAGCAGCTAGTGTGCGCTGACTCACGGCAAAATCCCTTGGCAATCAACGGATTTCAATCAAAGGCTTAATTTTACACAGTATCTTTCGAGAAATGCTATGAAAAATACATACCTATAATTGGGGAAACACTAGATTTTAGTCTTTTGTTTGTATTTTTATGTGTTTTTTCCGTTGGATACCCTTAATCTAAACTAATATTATAAAGAGGAAAGATTTGATTGTTTGTTTGTTTGCATCGAATAGGCTCCGAAACTACTGGACCGATTTCAAAAATTCTTTCACTGTTGTGAAGCTACATTATCTGCGCTGAACATAGGCTATATTATAATTATATTTTTTATATAGGCTACCCGTGCGAAGCCGGGGCGTACTACTGGTAAATAAATAAAATGAAAATACCTGGAAGAGAGCTTGCACCACAAGTGTGACAAGCAGTTCAGAGTACAGCTTGGCATCCTTGGGCACTTCAGCCAGGCGCTTGCGAGCCTCGTCCAGCACATTACGTACGTGGTCTTCACGCACTTTGAGCACTTTCAGACGAGCTTGGTTCAGCATGTTCGATGATTGACTGTTACAAAATATGTTAAAAAATTTAATATATGTAAAAAAAATGTGACTGAAATGAAAATTGAACTGTGTGATGTAGACACATTAGCAAAAGCTTTTCTATAAATACATAAATATATAAAATATTTTCTGAAAAGTATTTTATTGGTACCAAAGGTGTGTTACAGTAGGTATTCTTATTACAAGTGGTTTAGTAGTTGTAATAGCATGTTATACCTAGGTAGGCAATAAAATAAAAGACCATACAAAATTACAACAATATAAAAGACAACACTAAATAAAAAAATTGGTAGTCACTACAGTCCCTGTTTCATTTAAAAGGGTAGCATAATTGAGGTTGTAGCAAAATGTTTATCAAAGCCTTGGTTTTTCTTGTTGTATGGTTTTCATGCAAGATCAGGTCAAAGCATACATATCCTTGGACTAGTACTACTATGTATTTTAACTACCAAGCAGTATAATGTGATGCTCACATTATTACTATGTTTCTGTTTGAGGAGTATCAGTGAATCTGTTCTTCTATCTTCACAACATGTTTTCTTCAATTGGTAATATGCTAAGCAATGAATATATTAAACTGTCATATTGTATGTATAATAACTTTCTAGCTAGTATCAAATACCTACATGGATTTTTGCTACAATGGCATTTATTCCATAAAATAGTAGACACATGGCCAGAACTACTTATTCTTATCAGTAGATAACCTTATGCAATCACTGTTATCAATTCAGCTCAAAATGTACTAGTTTTATATAATAGTGCAGTGTTTTTTTATGTGTTTATGTGTAGGAACAAGCATACAACCCATCTCAATATACTATTAAAAACAGTAAAAATGTCAGAATCCTGTGTGTTTTTGGAACATCACAACTTATTGAACAAATTTTAATAAAACATTATAAACATAATAGCATATTTTCTCAGTTAAAATACGAGCTATCTATATAACTTGGTTTCTGAGATACAGCTTGACCTCTCTTAACAAGAACTAGCCATATGCTAGGATCATCAACTGAGGAGATTGATAATTTGACCATAATATCAAAACAGTTAAAAAATAAAGTTTTATTTAGTCATAGTAACCATTCTATTTAAAAATTATAAATTAATAAGTGGCAAAAGCATTTCAAGTTTTAAAGCTACGAGATGTGAAAATATTACACATATTTTACCCTTGAAATTTGTCACATGTCTAGTTGGTTGTAAATAGGTACCTATTACAAAGGTACCTATTACAAAGGTATGTTTATATATAGGTAGGTACCTATATATGTAGTAGATCCTCAATATGTTCAGTAAATACAAGTAAGTACAGGCATATGAACACATAATAGTCAAAATCGGGATCACCTCAAGCATAGAAGTTCCTATGAAAAATTCTACTCTATATTATAATATTTAAGGTTTTTAAATGTTGGTCCAATGTCATTTATAATTTCTGGGTCAAAGTTTGTACATTAAGATGAGACTTAGATAAAATATGGTTGTACCTTGTTACAAATTAAAATTAAAACTCAAGTTTTTCAGTTTTATAAGAGTGTAGTTAGATTCTAATAGGTTAACTGGTTAGTATCATAGTGTTTCATTCTTACAAGAATGTTACACCTCTATTTTATTAGCTTCTTTAAATGTAATAAAGTTATATGATAAATCATTTTATTCTGATATAGGTTTCTTAGTTCCTACCCCCTATAAACTAATGATGGGTAAGGTTAGGTATAATAGGTTGTAATAGTAATAGGTATATTCCATTTAATAAAAATCCATGCATGTGTCAGATTCATTGGGTGATTTTGTTACTCCAGATTCGGTTTAGAGGTGTACCTAATGTAGGTAACTTTAATATATCAGGCACAGAATGTATTATAGTTACTATATGCAAACTGTTATGGCAAAGGGTGAAACTTACATCTTCTTTTGGAGTTCGACCTGTTTCTCCTTCTTTTCATAGTATTCCATGATCTTGAGGCGCTGTTGCTGGACTAGGCGGCCCTTTTCAATGTTGAACTCCTCCTCAGCCTTAGCATCGATTTCTTCAGCCTTTTCAGTGGCCTCTTGTTCGATGAAGGCCATCATGTGCTTGATCTGTAAAAGACATTCTCCTCAACAAATCATCCATATACAGCATAGTTTTGTATTAGACCGCGGCAAACGCAATTGGGTCGCAGATCGGCAAGTGCAGAATCTGCGATCAATTATCTTGACAAGACCATGTCAAGCGAACTACGTGTAGATCTCGTTTTAGCGATTCCCACAAACATACCTGCTTTTGAACATCTGCGTCGCTTAGCGCCATGGCTGTAGATTATTATTGAACACCACTAACACGAAAAACAGCCCTGTAAAGAGCCAGAAAATTAAAAACTGGCCCGAGAAGTAAGACGACGCCTATCAGACGTGCTCCTTCATTGAACAATCATATGATCACGGTGTTGCCAATTTACTACAAAAGTCACATTTATATTCATAGACAAATAACTCTACTATCTGTGGTCATTTAAATTTGAAAATTTCCTAGAATTCCGTACAAATATTTAGATCTTTCATTGAGCTCATTATTTGATTAACATATTTCATGGACTATGTTTAAGTTAGAGTGGTATAAGGGCAGGTAGGTTATGAAGATAGATAATTGTTGTAGTCTTCAAATGTGACATGGGAAAATATTATACATACTCTTGTATGTCATATGGTATGTCAAAATGATATGATATTAATTTAACCTGTTATTGACGTTTAAATCCATATCAAACAGCTTTTAATATAGTCTTATAATGCAATGGTACATTCTGAACAATATTAGGTTTCACCTAATATATAAAAAATTGTTCATGCTAGAATTCATGTCATGAATTCGTAGTCGCATTTCTAGTCATGAAATTAATGCACGGTTGTGACTATGGTACCCTAATTTATGAGTGAACATCAAATTATCTCTTGAGTGAACTACTTTAGATATAAACTATCATAATAGAGTTCTGGCAACAAACTTTTGTGACGTTTCTAAAGTCATGATAAAAACTTTTTACATTAATAACTTTTTTTTTAACAAATTGATGCATGTGTGTGTTATAAAAGTAGTTTTAAAATAATTTTATTCCTATGTTTTTGTTTTTAAATTAACTTTTTAAAATTGTTTTTATTGTCTAGACTTTACACTAATAATATACGGCATTCAATTGAAAATTGCTATCAGTTTCCGTTTGCTTTCAACAATATGGCCGCCAGTTGTTTAGGGTAATGTGGCGTTCGATGAAGCCAAGTGAAATTGTTAAAATATTTATAAGTACCGTAAAGATGTATCAAGTTTTCAGAGTTTTATAGCAGTGTTACAGGCATAGACACTTTCAGGCACATTTTCAGCAGGTGTTTAAAATTTTGAATGCCACAATAGCGACGTCAAAATTGGACAGTCAACAAACTTTTGTTTATTTCAATAAATAGAGTGGATAAACATTTCTGAAGAGAATACTCGATTATGAGCGAACAATCTATAGCTGAACTGGAATTGTAGCACAAGGACTGACGTCTACATAATAGGTAAATACTCGTAGTTTTTAAAATTATGTGGAGTGAAACATTCATCCAGGGTCGCCATTGTACGACAAGCAGGGAAAATAACCATCGTAAATAATGATATGTTTCAATTAAATATAGTACTTGTTGTCAACAACAACCCTTATCTCAATTCACGTGTTTACACACTATAAGTTTACTTGTTTGATTGTATAAAATGGCATTGTTCATCATTTTCTGTCATAACTTAACAGAAGTCTGGTTAGTCAAAGATGTTGCCAAGTGCTTCTTTGGCAATAGATGCTTCTAAACTTTATCAATTCTAAAAGATAACTAAAATGCCAACTAACCTGATTTTTCTCTCATGATTTGAAGCAGATGTTTTTACAACTACCCACCAACTCCTTATAATAAACTTATGAAAATTGTATATTCTAAAGAATATCTCTTTGTTTTGGGTTATTTTAGTGTGAGTTAATGCATTTCAAGACTGAAAGTGTCTCGCTAATGTTGAAGCAAGTTGTCGGGATCATATTTGAAGTTGTAACCTGCAGAAGCATCTGTACAGTGTCCTGTGTGAAATGTTAGTCATTCTTTCTGTTACTTTGTAGCTAGGTTTTATTGTAGTTATTGATTAGCGTGAGATGGGGGGACGAGCTGTACTCGCACCTAAGTAAGTGGCCTGTCGCTGTGTTGAATCGTGAGGAGTGGAAGGAGGAAAGGGAGTCCTTTGCCCTGCAGTGGGATGACAGTGGCTAAAAAAAAATTGTTTTGTGTATGTCTAAAGTTACTTTTCTTTTAGCATTAAACATTTTTCTGAAATGAGCGGTTTCAATCAGCCAATGCAATGTTGTTAGTTCATATTCTATGTCCATACTACCTTGTACCTTGTACCATACTTCATTGTATTCGGTTTCTAATATCTCATGTATGTAACTTTATCAGCAGCAACAATTCTTATAAAAATTATGATAACTAAATCTTATTAAGTATCTAATTATAGTTTCATAGAATGTAAACAATAGCACTTTAAATAGAATTCCCACACTTTGTTGACAGTTATTTACAGTAGTTTTTTTAGCATTTATCACTGCAAATACCAATTTAGCGACAATGATGTAGGTACACATATACCTAAAGTCATGACCTTAGTTTGCTATCAAAGATGAAAATTATTGAAGGTTATCTGAACAAAACTGCTGACTGTATTAAACTGCTGTGTGCATGGAATGAATCAAGATAAGTCACATACTCTTAATCAAGCTCAGTTACTTCTTAAAAGTTGTGATAAACACTGGGTTTGAGCATATTTTCCTTATTTTTCTATATCAAAACTATGTAGTCAAACAACAAAGGCTCTTGTTTCTTTTTTTTTCATTTTCATCTCATGCACTTCTTTTTATGTAATTAAATGCTACTTGCAGAATTTCCATATGTACTCCATAAACTAAATTTTACCAATATTTTGTAATGCACACATAATGTATCGTCAGTCTTATAATACCCATAACACAAGCTCTGCTTAGCTTGGGGCTAGATGATGTTGTGTGGATTGTCCAGCATTATTTAGTTATTTATTTATATTAGCTGTTAATTTTCCAGGTTATGGCAAACTTGAACTTCCAGCAAGCGCCTAGAAGCCTGGGGAGCGGCGGTGTTGGTGGTCGTGTCAGCTCAGGGCTCGTGGGTGGCGTGTCGGGCCATGTGACGCCGACGTTCGGCGGCGCCCTGTCGCCGAGCCGGAACCCCACGGCTATGCCCGGCGCTCCGCCCTCCATGGCCTCGAGGTCCACACTCTTTGGACAGAGAGCGTTCGCGGACAGAAGGGTACCGATGCCAACGACACTGTCGCAACCTAATTCTAATTCTATGGTGAGAACTTCATTTATTATTATTAACCATTTATTTAAGGTTTATGCAAAGTTATGAAAGCCCGCGTAGGGCTTTCATAACTTTGCCCGCGACCATGACAACTCAACAGAGCCGAATGTTGCCGTATTTGTATTTTCCCGATTATAAGGGAAAATTAACAATACCTCGTTTCATACTGTGAGTTTCTTTGAGAAAGTTAAAGAAATAAAAATACGTCGTGTTTATATTATGTTGGGAGCTACAGTTTATGCCCCATGGTTCCTAGAGACCTAACTCAAATCTTTTGCTAACTCAACCCAAAAATACTGATGATTCTTGATGTTAATATTTGGGAAATACAAAAAAAGTTCTGATGCGATTTTATATTAGACTATCACTGGTTCCCTTTCCTTACGCAGTTTCAACGAAGATATATCCAAAAAGGGTTCTGAAATTTGATTCTGATTACTCATCTTTGTTATTTTATAAAAACGGAAATAGCGGTATGAGTAAGATTTAGAAATCACACAGCAGCATTCATGCCCAAACCCCACGAGTGGTGGATTTGGTTTTCAAATAAACGCGTTATTCAGGTCAACATTGACTTAAAACGCTTACCATTGTTTATTCTGTTTTTCTTTGACCTAGTATTGTTTCTAGTGTGTAATCAGACCAATTCACAGTATTTTTTAGTTGTGTTGTGTTTGGTTTTGTTGCAAATGAAAGCCGATTACAGTATTATCTTTGTTGATGTTACTTTTAGTCTGATAATGAATGCTTGAAAGGTTTAATGACCTCAATTGAACAGCTGGACAAGTTACTTGCTCGATTCCGACACGGCAGCTGTTCGCAAAGTTGCCCATCAAGAACTAATTAAGTGCAACTTGCGCTCGCGTCTTCACTTACTTTAGCTATGGTTCCTTAGTAGTAAGCCGTAGTAAACCATGTGAAAATTATATTTATTCCAAGTTTAATCTGGGTCCAGTCGTTACGGTAGGTACTTTTTTACGATTTAATTGAGCTACAGACACCCAAACTTTCGCACTCTTGATTCATATGCTCAAATAAATTAATTACAACAAGATCGTCTTTTTTCTTAACATTCTCATAATATTTCTAATATTCTGTTATAATATTTCAGTCGAGTATGGGCAACCTGTCTCGGTTTAACGCGGGAAGCAACTACCATTCTGTGTTCGGCGAGGGCGGCGATACGTCGACGCCGTCGCTTCTCGACCTCAGCGAGTTTCCGTCGCTGACGGCGCGGGGCGCGGGCGACCAAGCGCCTACCGCCGCGCCACCTCCCCCCGGCTCTAAACCTTACGGTGAGTTACAGTACCATACACCGACATCTTTGTATCTAATTTAGAGTAGATGCATCAACCTGAGCGACTTTCCGATGAGTTATACCCCTCCCCCCGGTTCTAAACCTTACGGTGAGTTACATTACCATACACCGACATCTTTGTATCTAATTTAGAGTAGATGCATCAACCTGAGCGACTTTCCGATGAGTTATACCCCTCCCCCCGGTTCTAAACCTTACGGTGAGTTACATTACCATACACCGACATCTTTGTATGTAATTTAGAGTAGATGCATCAACCTGAGCGACTTTCCGATGAGTTATACCCCTTCCCTGCGGCTTTAAACCTTACGGTGAGTTACATTACCGTACATTTCCATCACGAATTACGCGTCTTCCCAGGTGGTTTTGATACTTCGATGTCGTTGCAAGATTAATTCTTGCAAAACATTGCCCCATAAAATGGTTAGACACTTTACGTGAGTAACATCCTATTCGCAACATTGCTTAAACCTCACCTGAGTCGACACCGTCTGTCATATCTTTATCGATGAGTTAAGTTACTACATCAGGTGGTAATGAATTACGGTGAATTATTTACAGTGCCTGTTGTAGTCGTAATTTGTCTAAACTATGAGTATTAATCATGTTTTGCATGTTGCTCCCAAGTTAAATTTAAACAAATATGCCTGCAGTTGAGTGCCATGAAATTATTTTGATATATCATTGGTATGCATGAGCATGTTTGTCAATCATGTTTTAACTTTGTAGATCTTAATCTATGTTTATGTACTTAGTACATTTTTAGTGAACATGCGACAAAAAACAAGCGTTTTAACTGAAAATGGAATGTTCATTGTTCTTTCCGCATGGCAACACCAGTTTGAGGGTCATCACCTAGTTTTCAAACAGATACGAATGACAACTGACCTCTCCATGCTAACCTAACGCCCTTCGCACATGCTTACTCACATTGGCAACGAGCCGCGTACGAATGACAGCGTTTAAAATCTTTGGTGTACTGAATTACAAACTGTAGGACCATTTTGAACTAAAATTATTGATAACAAGTATTTCGTTCTGTCGTTTTGGTTTTACAATTGTCTAAACTTTTGATTGGTCGATAGTAAATGTGGTGTACACCAAAAATTTTAAAAACTCCGTCTTTCTATGCGACTCGTGTACCCAATGCGAACGGATGCATGTACGGCGGACGTTACGCTATCGCTTACCGTAGAGCATGCATTAGCACTCACATCAATCTCTAATCTAGGTTATCTCTTCTATCCAGTGGGTATGGTTAAGCAGCCGACCTCAGAGCAATCGGAATTCACGATGTCGTCTGAAGACTTCCCCGCGCTCCCCGGCACGTCGGCGGGCGGCGCGGCGGCCCCCGCGCCCAGCCTGGCCGCGCCAGCCCAGGACTACGCGAACCATAACAACGTGGACAAACCTAAGCGGGGGATACAGACCTCGCCTGAAGGTAATACTCATCATTTTGATACAACTGACAGGCGTCACGTGATACCAGTTAACAGGCGTCACGTGATACCAGTGACAGACGTCACGTGATACCAGTGACAGGCGTTGGTAGTAGCTCTGCCTTCCATGCTGTGGGTCCTGGGTTCGATTCCCATCCAGATCACATGTTTGTGTGATGAACGTTAATATTTATTTAGTTTCGTGCCTGGGTGCTACTACGTATTCTATGTATGTATTTACGAAAATAAAATGATATAAATATTCTATCCGCAATCTAGTTCTCATAGTACGAGCTTTGCTTAGTTTGGGGCTAGAGTGTGATGTGTGAATTGTCTGTAAATATTAAAAAGTGAATTTTCCAGTTATATGACTTTCGCTAGAAACGTGCATCTAGTGTAATTTATACGCACTACAAACGCGATACACTAATTAGAATGCTTAATGAGATAGTTTTATGAAAATGTTTTAAATCGCGTTTAGTGCGTGTAAAAGAAATACACAGTATGCATAAGCTTTGTATATGCATTATATGCATAGATGTGTTTGTTCATTTACCTGATAAAATAATAGGATAACTTTTAATTCGCTAAATACGAGTATAGCCACGTAGTTATTATTACACTATGATAAATTGTCATGCACTATTAGCATTGATAACATTGTCACATGTTGAAGCTCTAATTGTGTGTTATTCATCTTACATGCTGCTATGGTTTTCGTGAATCTAATCTTAACCTATTTCTTAAGTCCCTCCGCCTGCCCCTTCAAAGGAAGTGTACGGTTTGTATAAAAAAACTAAGTAGTGTACAATAAAGTGGCTTTTATAAAATTAATCCTACAATACGAACTGTTGCATTCAAAAAGCGACTTTATTTTACACAGATATGATATATTTCCAACTGTTGAACTTTCTATTAATTTGTTGGAACTTTTCCAGGCAAAGTAACGAATATACCAGAGACAATGATACCGAATCAGTTTGGTATCGTAGGACTACTGACGTTTATTCGAGCGGCGGAATCGGATCCAAACTTAGTTCAACTAGCGCTAGGTCAGGACCTCACGGCGCTCGGATTAAACCTCAACTCACCTGACAACCTGTATCTCACCTTCGCTGGCCCATGGGCGGATACGTCTTGTAGGTGAGAATGAAATATGTTTTTTATATTATTTTCGCTTTCATGATCCAAGCTAAACAAAGGGATAACTTACCGATATTTTTATTTGTCAAAGGCCCTAAGATACATATTTGGCTCATGTACAAATGGTTGATGTGTCAGCAGAAGATATGGGCTTTTGTATGGCGTATTCGGATTTGCTTCACCATGTTACCCAACATATTTATTTTATAGCTGAAATGATGCATTTTAGGAATATTTTAGTTATTTCTCTAGCCAAAACAAGGAAAAATGTTACAAAGGCATATAAACAACTTATAGCGATTAGTCAGAAAAGTATGAAATGATTAAAGTTCTTTGATATTTCAGGCCGCAAGATATGGATTACCATGTGCCTCCAGAGTATCTGATAAACGGTTCCATCAGAGAAAAGCTGGCGCCCCTACGACTGAGTCGATATAAGGAAGACCTATTATTTTATTTGTTTTACTGTTTTGTCGGTGATGTACTTCAGATAGCGGCGGCGTCAGAACTGTAAGTAATTTAGTTTTACTACTTTGTTACTTAGTAGGTACATAAAAAAATTAACAAAAAAAAAAAATTGTCTTGTGTGTTCAATATACACCAATAACAAATTTAACAGACCTGCTTATCCAGCATTACAATGCAATGTACCTATGTATTTAGAAAGAATGATAGACATTATTTATTTGCGATACAAAAAACGTATTACTAGAGGTGCCTAAAATTGTACAATCAGAGTATCACAAAACGGACTCTAACTCAGCATAAGTCGGTCTTCCGCCAGAGTCGATTCGGTTATGTCACCGTAGAAACTTAGCTACTAAATGAGACAAATTACAAACAATGAAACAGTTTACGAAGTAAACATTTTATTTCTATCAGCAATATAGTGCCCACTGTAAAAGCTTTGCTCAGTTTATTGCTTTATGAACAGATACAATCGAGAATGGCGATATCACATGGAGGAAAAGGTGTGGATCTCTCAAGCGCCCGGCATGCCCATGGTGGAGAAAACATCTACCTACGAGCGCGGCACCTATTACTTCTTCGATGCGCACAATTGGCGCAAGGTAATTATTAGCTCCGATTATAGCATCTGCTAGTGTGCCCCTCGTGCCCTACCACCTGCACGAGAGAACACTTAAATGCAGCTACAGGTCGTGCTGTAGAGTTGGCCAAATATTTATATAAGCATATATAATACAGTTGTAGTATCGACACGAAAAGAAGAAGCTCCGATTTAAGAAAACGCCGTTATTTAACCCTTTTTAGTTTAGTAATTTAGTAACCTTTTGGGTACGGAAAAGGTATTACTAAGATTTCACTGTCCGTCTGTCCAGGCTGTATCTTAAAACCGTGATAGTAACAGGGTTGAAACTATTCCAGATCATGTATTTCTGTTGCCGCTACAAAAACGAGACCCTCATACAAACAAATACACGATTGTTTATAGCTAGAGCCTATATGGCCGGGTATTCATTTTAAATTAAGTTACACAAAATGTACAGATCTTAGTAACTAAAGATTTTTTCGAAAGTCTCAAGCAGAACAAACAAAATATCTTCAAAGTAAGTAGAATGCATTTTACCAAAGAATTGGTATAATGCAGAAAGATGTTATAATTGTAATATTACTTTAAGGCAAAACCAGTTTTGTTGTTATGTAGAAAAATAATGTAAAAAGATTCGATTCGCGAGTATGAATCTCAACTTCAACGAAATAAGTTTTAATTTTGACTTTATATTTGCCTGCTATTAAATAAATAATATGACCAGTGGGAATTCTAATTTCGTTGACTTATCGGCATGAATCCCACGAAATGTGAGTCACGCAAGTTCGCATTATTAAAAATCTTTCAACTTGACCCAATAATGCAGTCAATTGAATCTTCAATTTTATTCTAGACATGCATTTTATTTCAAAAATCCGTCTGCGAAAAGTCGCGTGCGGAAACTGATCAGTATGTACTTCAATACTATAACCAAAGTACATTCTATGTTTTCATAAATTATTTCTATTGTTGCAGGTGGCGAAAGAATTTCACCTAGACTACAGCAAACTGGAAGGGCGGCCGCAATTACCGCCGCATTTGCTAACGTAGCGCCCCCGCACCATCTCTCATTCTATTGTAGTTTTGTTATATAAAAAGTACAAGTTTACAAGCAATTTTTATTGATAACCTCATTAAACCCACCTCCTTTTACAATTCCTTAATAAAATGAAACAAACCAATAATATGACAAATTACTTTATATTTTAAAATCTTGAGAAGACAGCAATGCAATTTGTACAAAGTTAAAATCATTATCAGGCTGTAAAGTTCAAGCACCCTATTTATAAATACGAGTAAATGCTATAACGGATAAACAGATGCAACTATGCCAATAAAATGTTTAGTAGTTATAAAATAACCTATGTTACACTTGTTTAGAAACAATATTTTTCGACATAATGAGTCCAGTACTTTAATAAGATGCAGAGCTATGAATAAGCTAATGTCACTGCACCTTAGTGACCCTCAGTCTACATCTTCTGTGGTTGATGTTGCTGGTGCTATGGTAGGGGTGTCTCCGGAGCCCTCCGGCTTTTCATTATCATCATCATTTTTGCCGGGCACCCATAGACCAGAATCAACACATCTCTTCATGAAGTAGATAGCTTCAGCTTCTGGCATCTTTGCTATTGTTGCTTGCAGCAAGGGCACATCTTGTGCATCAAAGCATTTCTTCAGTTCCTGGAGTGGAAAAATACATTGTTAGCAGAACTAATGAATAGCTCTGAATACTTGCTTGATGGCTGACTAGGCTATGGACTATTGACATGAACTATTCCAGGACAAAAAATAGATTAATCTGAGTCATACTCTAGAGACAAGGACACAAACTAAGACATGCATAGGCCTCAAACTTAGTACCACTAATATGACAAATTATTATCAATTATCTATACAAACTTCAAATATGAACATCATCACTAAAAGAACCTACATCAGGAAGTTCTTCATACACCTCCACAGGGTCCAGGCCTCCGGGGCCGAGCCTGGCTTTCCTCTCTTCTTCTTCTTGCTCCTTGAGGGCATCTTGGATCTTCTCAGCAGCACGCTTCTCAATTCTGGCCTTGAACTGCTTTAGCTCATCATCAAATGAGTCTTTGTATGTCTTTTCTGCTACTTGGATCCTGAAAGTTTAATTAGTGAATTTGTATGTTACATAACTAATTTTATAGCTACAGACCATTGTGTGTAGCTAATTAATTCATTACTGGATCATAATAGAGAAGTTTGAGACAACAGTTTTCCTGGTGGCTTAAAATGTATAGGTTATGATACTGTAAACATTTTGAGGTAAGTTAAAAAGTTTATGAATAATGCACACAGCATACAAACTGCACTTGAAGTGTAAACTTACTTTGCAAAGAATGCTCCAACACAACCCCGAGGGTCAACATCCAGTTGCTTTGAGAGTTCCAGAATGTACTGCATGCAGATGGTCTGGTGAGCCACATGTGCCATTAGATCATGTTTCTGAAAATTTTAAAACCTTATATTACTGTTATCAATAGAATTCAACAGAACATGGCTTGTGCATATCATAATTTGAAAGTAAATTAACTATGTAAATGGAAATTTACCTCTTCCATCTCCAAGTTGATGCACCAAATGACCAGATAGTTGGCAGTTTCTTCACATACAAGCTGATTGTGGTCCATTAAGAATTGCTTTGAATCATCATATTTCCTCAACATTCCAAATTCTTTCAACAACTTTTCATTCTCCCGGATAAACTTTTTCATTTTTGCCTCCTTTTCTTCCTCTGTCAAGTTTTCATCTTTAGGCCTTAGTGGCTTTGTGTTGATAACGGTTTTCGTGAAACCTGGTTCACTGATTGTGTCAACATTCCAAGGGGTAGTTTTGTCCTTCTTTTTAAGCTCCTCTTCTTTTTTTAGTAAACTCATTTCTTGTGCCTGTAGTTCAGCTAATTTTTTCTTCAGGGACTCGAGATTTGGGCTATCAGGTCCGGCTTGCTCAATTTCTTTTCGAGTTGCATTTATCTGCCTTAGATTTTCGGTTTTTTTCTGCTTGTGTTCTTCTTTCTCTCGGCGGCGCTCTTCCATCCGATCGACGCGCGCTTGGTGTCGCCATCGGAACAGTGAAGGTGTATCAATGTTTGGGTGGGTCTCGTCTTCATCGTCAGAAATCTGAAATATACCCGGGATTCAATGAAAACAAGAGTATGTACGATATAACGAGTTACAATGATGAATACTAACCTCAATGTCTTTCCATTTGCTATAATCTACCATCGTTGAAGATATTAGGGCTCCAGTAATTCGTAATGTATTACAAACCTGGTGAATCGATCGCTTGTTTTCCAGAAATTTACAGAAAGAATTCCGGATTCCGAAGAAAATGAATGAATTTTGACACAGACTAAAATGGGCTTGCCTTTGATTGATTTGCTTGCTAACCACACCACAGATAACATAAAGACACTTGAAAGGCCTTTTTTCCACAGATTATTCAAGTAATAGAAAAAAACCATGAAAGATATTTCATTATATTTTTCATTATGTCTTGCCTGTTTGGCCCAATTTCGAGTTGGCAATGAACTAACTTATCTAACTATAATCGCTCTTAGTATACCCTACATAGTTCTTATAAATCATTCACAAAAAGTTGTTTCGTAAATTTTTATTTGCTTCGATAGGTAAGTATTTATTGGTAAGCTTACTTAATATCATATTAGTAGGTAGGTACTACTGTTTAATATTAAATTAATAAGTATTAAATAAACCTATCTATTAAGTAATTAATAACTTTAATTTTTCTTTTTCTTCTTGGCCAGTGTGGTGAGGATAGTCGTAATCATAGTAGTTGTTGTAGATTCAGTTGGAGTGGTGACATTGAAAGGCTCTTTAGGCATATTTTGGCTCTGACTCTCGTCCGGAATGCTTATCTGGAACTGCAGGAGTACCACTAGGTACGTCACCATGGTTGCTAGAAGCTACGACAGAGAAAGATAGGTTACAGACTAGGTAAGTGTAATACTAAGCAGGCTCATAAGGTCAAGTTATGCTTACTTTGAGATGAGAGGACGATGTGTAAAATGAATATTTGTATACTATTGTATTAGGAATTTAAAATAATGTTGGTAGGTGCTTCGATAAGTATTAAAACAAAAGTTACAAGGGTTGAGGGTTCCTCTTCCTTCTTTTTAGTTTGTGTTTAGTATGTTATTACACTCATAAGTACAACAATAAATAAAAGTATAGAATAATGCTTGAAAAAGACATCAACGCGTACATGCTACGCCGTAGCACCGTACTATTATTATTACTAAAGGCGATGTGTTACGTCTATTATAGTACGAAATCGCAGCATGTAAACTCAATTTTTTCTAGTGTATTTGTCATTGTAATAGTCTAGTAGGTAACGAAAAGCGTTTTGAATGAAGGGTGAGCTTTCTTCTACCCTTACTCATAACATTATACTTGGAAATGGAAATTAAATAAAACGTTGAAGTACTTACAGATTTGAAAAGCGTCCGATTGACATCAAAAAAGCCGCCCAGGCTGATTTGCGAAGGGTTCATCTCAGTGGCTCGTAGAAACATGTTCACTTCGGTCTGTGCGTCTGTGTTCATCCACGATAATTCCACCATCAGAAGCTTCTTTTGAAAGTTTGTTCTTACCTGGTAATATTAAGAATTGTGAAATATAAAACAAAACATAATTTCAGATTATTTGCTGTTTTATTGTAACTAATAAGAATAAGAATAAGAATAATTTATTGTTAAACTGTGTACATGAGATCTTATAATATAACTTATAAATAAGTAATTGTTTCAACAGTTTACCCATTTCGGGCGTACAATTTTTACTTAATATAGGTATTTATATTTTATAGTAAGTTAGTATTATACCTGGTATTTATTTATTAAAATCTATCTTAAGATAATTTATATACAATAAAGGAACTATTTCCACTTTTATAAAGCTTCTAATTAATATACTCTGAACCAGAATTATAATATTCATCCAAATTATAGTGCACATTTTTCACAAGGTATTTTTTTAGTCTTAGTTTAAATAAGTTTCCATTAAGTTCTTTTAAGTCTGTTGGCAAGTGATTATAAATTTTTATGGCTGTATAATATGTGCTTTTGTAAAATATTGTGTTATTAACTTGAGGAATAAAGATATTATATTTATGCTTATTACGAAGGTTTTCTGAACGACTAGATTTATTATTAAAATATGTATAATTGTTTTTAACAAAAAGACATATTTCCAAGATGAATATACCAGTTAAAGTAAGTACTTATGTGGTTTTCTTTAAATACTGTCCGTAGAGATTCAGTACTTTTCATGCAATATATAGCTCTAATACATTTTTTTTGCATAGTGAATACAGACTTAACATTTACTGAGTTTCCCCAGAATATTATACCATAGCATAGATAAGGAAAGACATGACCATAGTATGTGTTCTTTGCTATAGATGTAGAAGAAACATGACTCAGAGTTGAAATAGCATAGCAATATTTAGAAATTTTTTGGTTAATTTTTGTCATATGTGATTTCCAGTTCAAATTCGATATAAATTGTTTAAAACAGCGAAGCCAACCCTGGGTCACCAAAGAAATATCTTTAGGGTGACCAACGAAATAAATAACAATTAATAATGATTAGAAACATTTAGTTACGATTAATTAATTTTACTTAGTATTTGAACCGTTAACTTACGTTGTGTGAAGCGTAGTGAGCTTCATCACAAATGAAGAACAGCAAGAAAATACTGCAAAATGCCGTGAGTGCCAACCCTATGTCCTTGACCCCAAAACCTTCAGAGATCTGGCTCAGCAGACCGTAGATCGACAAGGTTATAATTAAAAAGAGGTAAAGATTAACGAAGGTGAATATGTAGCAGTTTGCGATCCCTGTGTCTCGGGCGAGCTTGCTGAGACGGAGCCAAAGCGCGCGGTACTGAGCCACTTTTCCTGCTGGTCCGACATGACGAAGAGCCTGCAACAAAACTTAAAACTAAACAGATCCATTCATTACACAATCTAAATTGAAAAGTAATTAGTAGGTACACTCACGCAATGAAAATCTTCAGCAAGTACGTTGGCGCAGACGCTCAGAGTTTCGCAGAGAAGATACCAGTAACCTCCTAGCAGATACGTCAAAATCTCTAAAAAAACGTAAGGGATCAACTGCATTATCTTGAAATGAACCATGGTCGCATGAGTTATTATTACTGATGTCATTGAAAGGATCGGGATAACAACTGCCATTATCAAAGCTTTCCTATAAAGATTAACTTGGATCGCTCGACCTGATAAATGTCTGTATGCAATCTGGAAACAAAAAAGAACCATTATTTAAGTAAGTAAGCAACCTGAGAACCTGAGCAAGTTTAAAAGATTTGTTAGACGTTACCTCGAACTCCACCCACTCGTTGAGAACACCGGCGATCTTTGGTGTTTCATACCACATCAAAGGAATCACGGTCATGGGAAACAGATAAACTGTAAAAAGATATTCAATAACAGCCTCTTCAAATTTTCCCTCAGAAGTCCTTAGGATCTGGACTTTGTGCAGTGAGAGGTAGAGCACGTAACCGATAAGTAACGCAAACATAAGAGCTGAGTAAAGCATTGAGGTGGATATGAAACGAAATTGGTTTGTCCCTGGCTGTGGTCTGGTCAAGGGTAGGACGCCCATGAGCCGCAAGATTGAGAACACAGGCTTTATACTCTCGTAAACGATATCCCTGTAGATGTTTGGATTTATCAGATTGTTGTGCAAGGGTATCACGGCGTTTGGGGCGGATGCCTTCATGACAGGGGTACGAGCTGGAGTTATATCTAGAAATACAACTTTGTTTGGCTTTGGTTTCTCTTCCATGTGAGGAAGGAATCCATTTGGAATGGGTAGAGAAGAATTTGGATATAAACTGTTACTTGTATAGTAAGTCATTTTGAATTTTCATGACACGTCTAAGCGCTTTTGATGCTGAAGTATGACTGAAGTATTTCAAAAGTACGGAAGCTTGATGACTGTTGGGTGGAGCGAAGCCATATTTCATATATTGACAGGTTGATTGCAACCACGTAAGCGTCTTCGGTGCCCTTGCGATTAAATTTTTAAGCGCACTTCACCTTGGGCCAAGGTTAACTTTATTTGTTTGCGTCACCTACCTCAACAGAAGTATTGGTCTCTGACGTTGATTTATGCTTAGTAAAAATCTTGAGGAAATAAGAATTTTAATAAAACTGCACCACTTACATCCAGAAACAGACCATGAAAGAGACAGTAAAACTTTTACGAGCAACAGGATATGGATATAAAAATGTGACGACACACCTGCCCTACATTATCAACATATCATAGAACACACAATAAAGTATGGTGTAAGACACTTGTTCAAATAAACGCTGGGAAAGTCTATATAATGGTTAATAGCTTTTGTTATGGTCGCAATAAGAAGCGAAGAGCGTAAGGTTATGATTCCGAGACGAAACTAAGCGTGGACTTAGGTATGCCCAGGTAATCGAATAATAGTCCGGTCAATTTTAGACATCCAGAATAACCCAACCTTGACAGGCGTCAAAGCTCAGTTGGTAGTAGCTTTGCCTCCCATGCTGTGTGGGTCGTGGGTTCGATTCCCACTCAGAGCAAATGTAAATATTTGTTCTGTGTCTGGGTGTTACTATGTATGTATTTACAAAAAAAATTATATACTAGTTCCCATAGTACAAGCTAAGCTTAGTTTGAGACTAAAGTGTGATGTGTGGAATGTCCAAAAATATTGAAGAAATACAAAAAAAAAAAAAATACCTTAAAAGTTTTAGACCGACGTTTAAAGCAAGACAAGAAGCGGCGAGATCAGTCTAAAACTAGCGCAGAGGACGTGACGTGGAGGAAATTCGATGAAGGCATTTTAGATGTAAAATAAATGTAAACCCTTACCTATTTAAAATAAGTCTTACCACAATTTTAATATGCGGTAGAACATGACACAAGCAAGGCTAAAGCTCAAGGATTCTGAATAGTGTTAGGAAACGAAAGCAAACAAACTCATTAATCAGTCATTAGCAGTAACGTAGATCCCTAACATAAACGGTTAGCTAATTCATTGGAATAATCTTTATAAAGTATAAGTAAAGGAAATATTTTATGTGAAAACCTTTTTATCAAAAATCTAAAAAAAATTATTTTATTTTATTCGGACAACAAACAGTGTATAAACTATAATAAAAACAACATAATAAACTAATCAATATAATTAGCCTATGTTAAGTATGTAAATACCTAATACCATCAAAATTAATTCTACTTTAACGGGTTAATGTGTTTATTAGACTGTTTCATGGGAATATTGGTTATCATGGGAGATAAGGCAATAAACTCGAGTAGGGTTCCGTAATTTGACGAAACTTTTCCCCTTTCCCCTTTTAGTTTCGCAAAATTCGTTTATTGTCATAGTGACGTGACATGGAACCTAAGTTGACTGCTATGAGCCTTGTCAATTCTGTTTCAGATTCAATACACAGTATTTAAAACCAAAACTTAAATGTGAAACTTTAAATTGTATAATAATCTGAAATTAAATGTTTACATAAGTATTAGTTTGTGGCGATTGTATCGATCGACACTGTCCCAACACTACGCGCGTGTCCCGTCACTAGCGCTGAGAAAAGCCGCCATTACTATTTCGGCTATTTTCTTGTAGACATCTCTTATTTGTAATTTGCATAGTTTTATGTATTATCATAATTGCCTTACAATAAACAAAGTGTCCTTACAAGCCGTTTATCATTTGTAATCGTGGGAGAACACAAATATCCCACATTGGTGACCCTAGACGAGAGAAGAAAGCACGTGTCGCATTTTGCTGAGCAGCAGCGGCATGTCTTGCTTGCTTGCGCAGGAGCCCTACTCTCGGTAGACAATCTCCGGACATCGGACATCATCGCACCCGCGCCGATAGCTGAATATTTCAGCACGCGCTGGAGTGCCCTGTCTGCTTTTGCACAATAAAGCGTATGCTCTGCTGATGGAGTAACGCTTCTGTGCCATTGTGTGTGTTGTGTGTGTTGTGCGCGTAGTGTTACCCACCGTTTTAACCATACCTATATCCACCAGCGCGAGAACGTGTAATTGGTGGATTTGGTTGCTATTTGCCCGTTACTAACTGCTTGGTACTAACACTAACTTTGCATGATATGGTGAAAGTGACTCTGCTTATGTGAATAGTTTCATTCAACGGCAGCCAAGGACATTGCACGCAAGTTATTTTATTATTTTCCTATACCAGACTTTTTATTTTTATAGGAAAACTTATATTTTTCAATTTTACTAATTAAACAACTAATAATTTCAAAATTATTTATTATTATCATTAGATAGTACCAATTAGCTGCATGTGTTTATATATTTAATTGGTTATGGCTAAACTGTACTTATCTAATCTACAATTTAGTTATTGGATTGGAACGCAGAACTAACAATTGTAAATTATCTTGGTTAGTTTGATGTTACTGTTTCTCCTTGCAGTTTCAAACTTCTATAATTAATATTGCCTGTTTCCTTTTACTAATTAACATTGTATAATATATTTTGGTGGCTTTGGGGTCATAGTGGTACTAATTTTTATTTTAAATATTACTGTTTGATTATTGTGTTGTGCCGGGGTGTGTGGTATTTTCTCTCTTTGTATTAGATAATTTTCTACCATGGCAAATGAGCAGCTCCAGTCCCAACTTCAACAACTTCAGGCAGAATATGAAACGCTGCAAAAGCGTGTTAGCCAAAATGATAATAATGTATGTAGAGTTACAGTTAAATTGCCCACATTTTGGGCTGATAAACCGGCTATTTGGTTTGCCCAAGTAGAGGCCCAATTCCAGGTAGCTAACATAGTTGGAGACCCTACCAAATATAATTATATTGTTGGCCATTTGGATCAGAGTATGGCAGGAGAGGTTGAAGATATTATAACAAATCCCCCCGCTGAGGAAAAATATACAAAATTAAAGGATGCCCTTATACAGCGACTTTCAATTTCTCAAGAGAAGCGGGTGAGGAAACTTCTAAGTGATGAAGAACTTGGGGACAGGAAGCCATCCCAATTTCTCCGTCACCTTCGTTCGATTGCAGGAACAGTCCTCTCAGATGATAATATAATCCGCCAACTTTGGATGTGTAGATTGCCTCAACAAGCACAAGCAATATTAGCAGCTCAGGCTAACCTAGGTTTAGACCAAATAGCAGAGTTGGCAGATAAAATAACTGAGCTTGCCCCGGCGTCGGCTGTCTGTTCCACATCTGTTTCATCTTCCTTAATGTCATTGGATATGTTAGCCAAACGTTTAGAAGAGGTAAGCAGCCAAGTAGCTGCACTGTCTAGACAGCAGCGCCGACCCTCACGCGACCGTTCTGAGTCTTCAGATAGGTCCACTACCACTAGCTCTAAGCGCTGCTGGTATCATAGGAAATGGGGTGTTAAAGCTTCTCGGTGCATCAGCCCTTGTAATTGGAAGTCGGTAAACTCCAACAGCAGTCAGTAGCGGCGGCAGCTGATTGCGATAATACTAACCGCCGCCTTTTTGTCACTGACCGGGTGACCAAGCGTCGGTTCCTTATTGACACTGGTTCAGATTTATGTTGTTATCCACATAGTTGGCTACCATCTCGCCGAGAGGCAACCAACTACGATTTAAGAGCAGCCAACGGTAGCTGTATTCGAACTTTTGGTACGATCAACCTCAAATTAAATTTAGGTCTTCGTCGCGATTTCGCTTGGCAGTTTGTGGTAGCTGATGTCAGTTCAGCCATCATTGGTTCTGATTTTTTAGCATTTTATCATCTTTTGCCAGATTGTCGCAATAAAAAGCTGGTCGATGGCACCACTGGATTGGAATCCACTGCCTCTGCCGCCAGTATTGAACAAACCAGCGTACGAGCAGTCGTTTCTGGTAAGTCCATTTTTACTAAGCTTTTGGCCGAGTTTCCTGACATCACTCGACCTCCTGGCCATCCTAAAACGGTTAAACACGATACAGTGCACTATATTAAAACCACGGACGGCCCTCCACTTTCCTGCCGATCCCGACGTCTCGCGCCGCAAAAACTGGTTTCGGCTAAAAAAGAATTCGAAGAAATGGTAAGATGTGGAATAGCGCGTCCGTCCAAGAGCGCCTGGTCGTCACCGTTACATATGACCATTAAAAAAGATAACACTTGGCGCCCTTGCGGCGATTACCGCGCGTTAAACGCTAGAACCATACCGGATCGATACCCAGTTCGACATATTAACGACTTTGCCCATAACCTTGCTGGCGCTAAGGTGTTTAGCACTCTGGACCTCGTTAAAGCGTATCATCAGATTCCAGTTTTTGAGGAGGATATTGCCAAAACTTCCATCGTCACTCCGTTTGGACTCTTCGAATTTCCGTTCATGACCTTCGGGCTACGGAATGCTGGACAAACCTTCCAGCGTTTTATCGATGAGGTCACTCGAGGCCTCGAATTTTGTTTCCCATATGTGGATGATATCCTTATATTTTCGAAAGATGAGTCATCTCATTTCGAGCACTTGCGCATCCTTTTCACACGCCTGCATGACTATGGTGTAGTTATTAACCCTTCTAAATGCAATCTGGGCGTCAGTGAAGTAGTGTTTTTGGGTTATCATGTCAGTGGAGATGGTACTCGACCACCACAGGATCGCATTCAAGCACTTCTGGATTTTCCTCCACCTGCGACGGTACAAGGTATGCGCCGATTCCTTGGCATGCTAAATTATTACCGTCGTTTTGTTCCGCGCGCTGCGCAATTTCAGGCTCCCCTGATTGATGGTTTCGACAAATAGTAAAGGTGCTAAACCATTTCCATGGTCACCCGATCTACTACTAAAATTTGAAGCTTGTAAGAAAAGTCTTTCCAATGCTACGCTACTACAACACCCAGTCAATAATGCAAAGTTGGGATTGTTTACTGATGCGTCTAGCGTTCACATTGGAGCCTGTCTTCATCAACAAGTAAATGGTGATTGGCATCCGCTTTCTTTCTTCAGCAAGAAATTGACGCCGCAGCAGGCACAGTGGCCAGCCTATTACAGGGAATTGCTTGCGGTGTACGAGAGCGTCCAGCATTATCGGTATATCTTGGAAGTCCAGCATACCACGATTTTTACCGACCATAAGCCTTTGTTGTATGCCTTTTCACAACGACGTGAAAAACTTCCTCCTCCCCAACTTAATCAGCTGTCGTTCATCAGTCAGTTTACTACTGATATTCAGTATATTAAGGGTGAAGACAATGTTGTGGCAGACGCCATGTCACGCATTGATATCGATGCCATTTCTTTGGATTACGATTTCAAAGCCCTTGCCGATTCGCAAGCTACGGACCAAGAACTTGCCACTTTATTGCAAGGTGGTTCAAGTTTGAATTTGACCAAGGTCTGCTCACCAGGATCCGACATTCCGATATACTGCGATATTTCGACAGGCAAACCTCGTCCTTATCTGACCCCTTCCTTTCGCCGTGCTGTTTTTGACAAGTTTCATAATTTAAGTCATCCCGGCGCCCAAGCTTCTACGCGTCTTGTGGTAGAACGATATGTTTGGCCTTCGGTGCGAAAAGACTGCCGAGCTTGGTCTCGATCGTGTGAAGCGTGTCAACGCAGCAAGGTTTCGAGACATAACTCCGCCCCTCTTGGTAATTTTGATCTTCCAGCAGGTCGATTTATGCATGTCCATATTGACATCATTGGACCCTTACCCGTCTGTAATGAATTTCGTTATTGTTTGACTGCAATAGATAGGGTATCAAGATGGCCAGAAGTTTGGCCTATGCGATCTATCACCGCCGAAGAGGTAGCCGAGACTTTCACCAGAGAATGGATTCCTCGGTTTGGAGTGCCGTCAGTCATCACGACTGACCAAGGTTCTCAATTTGAATCTGACCTTTTTCACCGACTTATGCAGCAGTTTGCTACAAAGCGTATAAGAACAACCTCATACCACCCCTGTGCAAATGGGATGATTGAGAGGGTTCATCGTCAACTTAAAGCTGCGTTGATGTGCCATGATAATTCATGGGTAAGAGCACTTCCTATGGTCCTTTTAGGAATGCGGTCGGCTTTTAAAGAAGATCTAAAAGCCACGACCGCTGAGTTTCTATATGGTGAGACTCTCCGGCTCCCTGGTGAAATGTTTGTGTCTTCTTCAGCAACAGGCAATCTTGGAAATCCTGCTGATTTTGTAGCGCAGCTGCGTAACAAGATGTCTCTTTTACGCCCTGTGCCAGCTTCTCGTCATAGCGAGTCTTCTCCTTTCATATTCAAGGAGTTGTCGACGGCATCGCACGTTTTTCTACGAGACGATACTATCAGACGGGCATTACAGCCTCCCTATACTGGCCCATATAAGGTCTTAGAGCGCTCACGCGATGGCAAGACTTTTACACTCTTGGTAAAAGGAAACAACGTAGTTGTCAGCGTCGATAGGCTTAAACCAGCTTTCATTGATCATTCGGATCAGCAGCCAATTGAACTGGTACCTACTCCGCCTGCTCCGACCCCAGTTAGCCAATTACCTCCTAAGCCCCTTTTGCCTACGCAGCAACCAGCACAGACCGAGGTACAAAAACAACCTTACACCACACGCTCTGGCCGACGCGTTAGATTTAAGAATTGTGACTAGTTTTAAGGTTTAGTGTAGGTTAAAGTGTGTTGTAGATTAAAATTTAGTAACTTTAACTATGATATTACTTATCTCATCTTAAATTGTATTTTCTTCTATAATTAATTAGAATTTTTATTTGTTGGTTTAAATTTCTCCGTGG
Organism: Ecliptopera silaceata; assembly: GCA_932527185.1. NCBI lineage: Eukaryota > Metazoa > Arthropoda > Insecta > Lepidoptera > Geometridae > Ecliptopera > Ecliptopera silaceata. Next base: position 4,770,540 of record OW052210.1, read on the forward strand.
GGGGGTGGTGTGGCGATTGTATCGATCGACACTGTCCCAACACTACGCGCGTGTCCCGTCACTAGCGCTGAGAAAAGCCGCCATTACTATTTCGGCTATTTTCTTGTAGACATCTCTTATTTGTAATTTGCATAGTTTTATGTATTATCATAATTGCCTTACAATAAACAAAGTGTCCTTACAAGCCGTTTATCATTTGTAATCGTGGGAGAACACAAATATCCCACAAGTTCAGCACTAAACCCACATCGACCAATAACAATAACAATGTAAGCTAGGTACATAAGAATGCTTATCTAGCCGATATAAAAGCGTCCCTCAGGGAGCAATCAAGAAGAAAAGGTTAGCCTTTGGTTACCCCTGAGAGTTTCTTAAGCTGGTTACAATCAAATTGAGCTGCAGCGCCGGGTTAATCGAGGATTAGGGAAAGTGGGCCTGTTTTGCTGATGGGAAAACCTCCACAGGCGTGAGGCACTTACAAACTCATTGGCTGGATCTTAAAATCATTGACAGGTAAAGGTAGCCGTGTTGATACCTAACAAGTGAAGCCTAGCGCACATTCAAGAGAGGGTTCGCAATGTTTGTACTTAATTGCCATTGAGATGTCAAAAGATGTATGCTTTAGTGAGTCTCAACTGTGTCTGTATTTTAATATGTACGTTATCTTTGCATTGTTACCAAACTACGATGAATTTTTACACTTTTCACTTTGTAAAAAATATAACAATACAAGTAAATAATGGTTGGAGTATGACAGATTTATCGATAAAACTCGTAGAAACATAATTATGTGGGAAAGGACGGGCTCCGAAATACCTATCTAACAAAATTCCGATAGAGTTCGAATGAGCACGGACAGGCAGATCCGACAGGAAAGAAAGAGAGGTATTTAGGGATGGATGGGTCTGGCAATCATGGGAATTTTAATGAAATTCTGGTTTCATTATTATGGCACATAAGTTATAAACTGTGGCAGTGGTGGCCGTCTTTCCAACCAAGACATGCATGATGGCATACATGACCAACGTCATAGGCCACAGTGATTTTAAATAGGCTATAAATAAATAAAAAGTCTATAAAAATGGTACCCTCGCACTAATATAGAATTAGTAACACAACTAGTATAAACTTGCCTTATTTGGATCAATTGTTTATTACCTATTTTAGAACTTAGAAGTAAGATAATTAAATGTTGTTTTTCAATAACAAAATATTTTTGAAGCCATTAATGCTGCCTTTGTTTAACAATTGGATGATAGTTTGCCACACTATATAAATAAATAAGTAAACATTGTTTTTTGTCACACCGTTTTCGTATCACCTTGTTAATAAAAGTTAATAAACCTGGTGCTTTATATAAGACTAGCTGACCCGTGCCCACTTCGTTGGGCATAATTCGAATCAACGTAACTAAACAATAGAACCCGCATAAACTCCCGTGACCGGCACCTGCATTATTCCGCTGACATTTTTCTAATACATACATTTTCGAACTCGTGATATCTTTTGAATGGAATATCCAAATTGAATAATTTAAAAAGTCATATAAAGGTATTGAAACAATCTTAATTATGTAGTAATTTATTTAGATAAGGATGAATACCAAAGCACAAATAAAGGACGTTTTCTAGCGGCGTCATTTTAATTATATTTTTTCGATATTAAAACACTTATAGTGACATATCTGTAATAGTTAGACATATGCTGTCGCTGACTTTTTTGTGGATGATGATGTGTTCTACAAAATTGTAGTACATGATTTCTTTCTATCATCGATAGTTTTCGCAGCGCACGCGATGTAAGGAATTTCTTAGGTATTTTTTTTACACCTTGGGTTACATAATCGAAGTTTCAGTAAGGATCCCTAATTTTTTTGAAAATATAATATAGCCTATGACACTCAGCGATAATGTGGCTTTCTATTGGTGAAAGAGTTTTCAAAATCGGTTCAGTAGATCCCGAGATTACCCCTTACAATTGAACAAATATACAAACATACAAACTTTACCTCTTTATAATATTATTAGTATATTAGTATTAGTATTAGTATTAGTATTAGTATTAGTATAGATGTACCTACCTACTAAATACGAAATCATACAAATACGAATTAGGTAATCGTAAACGAATTATACTTACATTAAAATAAATAACAGATAAAAAATAGGTAGGTACAATATTTTATTTTACCATTACTTAGGATGAAACTACGTTATAGCAGTTGACTTCAAATCTAGTTTCTGCCATCGAATATGACTGAGTGGTACAAAATACACCCTACGAGATCGCAAAGGTACCTATTGAAATCCCAGTTCCGGCTCAAGAGGGCAATGTCACTCGCACGCGACTCTCGATCGAGGCTCTAAGATAGCTGAGTAATTTATTACTTAGGAGCTCAACTCAACCAACGGCTGGAAGTCTTGAGTTATGGAAATTGGAAAATTGTACTTAGGTGTTTGGGAGATCATGATATTCTTGACAGAAACACATTGAGATACTTTTAGCTGTATGCAAACGCAAAGCACCGAATCGCTTAAACACTTTCATATATAAGATAGACAGATTATAAAGTATAGTTTAGTTATTATGTATTTATGTATATACATATATTTTTTGTCGCACACCAACCCCTTTACTGATGCCACTTGGGTTGGCTGGTAGATAATAATTTAGCATTAAGTCCTCCTATTGTATATATTTTTTTGTGCAATAAAGAATTAAAAAAATAGATAGAATTTTTTTTATTGCACACACATAGAACACACAAGAAACATTAAAAGTACAGCACAAAGGTCGCTATTAGTCGCTTATCGCTAAGAGCGATCTCTTCCAGGCAACCTTTGGTTGGACAGGAATTAAGTAAGTTATAGGAATAAGGTTTCCCACGTAAACCTAAAAGTATTTCTCATCCATGCTTACAAATCGTTGTTTGTTCTGTTACAACACCACTTATATTATAACGTTTCTTATTAAAAGTTGGCACAAACTTTTTTAGCTTTATCACGGAATATTTTCTGTCAGTGTATCAAAACTTGGAGCTGAATATACGGATTTAGAACAAAAAGTTTGTTGGTGATGCTACTCACACAGAATATTGGGACTTATATATTGGGACAGTCATGTCTCAGACATGACTGTATATTATGTGTAGTTGTGTAGATATTATTACTAAGTTAAATTGACACCGCACTGGAACTTCAGTATTTAATTTCTAATCATAAATTCTTGTCAAAAGTAAAAAAAATACTGAGGTGCAGATTAAATTTGATTATTTCAAAGTACTTGAAATTAAAGTTAGCTCAGGTACGTTGAATAAGTTTGTCAAACAAACTTATCGCTTGAAAAGGTGAACTTAGGTTCAGCTAAGCACCTTGCCTCGAACTTTAGAGATTATGCAAATAAATACGTCCTGACTGCCTTTTTGAACCTACCCAAAGTGTAAAACATGCAAATTAGGTTTTGATCCTCTTCTAGCACACCGCACCAATACCTAATCAAATCAGAAGTTCTATGCTATGAAGAAAGTGAAAAAATGAAATGAAATATATTTACCTATTTGATAACATAGACAGTACAGAACTTAAAAAGGCAACCTAAGAGAATACAAATACAGTAAAAGAACAAGTAAGTATTTTATTAAAGCATATGATAGGTATATACCTACTAAAGTAGGTAGTACTATGTAGGTAATAATTAAAATTCTATATATTTAAAAATGAATTGCTGTTCGTTAGTCTCGGTAAAACTCCAGAACGGCTGAACGGATTTATCTTATCTTGGTATTGAAATGTTTGTGGAGGTCTAGGGAGAGTTTAAGAGGTAAGAAGATTCGAATAACTGCCGGGAGAACCCTCAATATAGCCTTTTTCTATTTCCCATACAAACGTTTTCTAAATAAAATGTAGAGTCAATTTGAACTTTATTTATCTATTGAGGCAGTACGAAGTCTGCCGGATCAGCTAGTATATTATATTATTATATAAAATACATAAGAAACAGTTGAGCCATGTACATACTGTTGCAAACGATCATATCGATTATCAAATCGGGTTACAATAAAATCAGCCTCGCCTTACTTGAGCAGCGAAGACTCGCAGGGTACAATAGTGATCCCAACAAGGTCAAAGGATCAGTCAGCGGTCGTTAGCCCTCCCCAGAGACTAATCAGCAGTGCGATAAACCCGTCTTCCTGTGATTTGTGAATGAGCTGGTATTATCTTGGGCTCTGGAGACTATTGTAAAACTTAAAGCGCGTACCCATATAAAGCCGTGGTTTGAATCCTATTACTTATAATGTGGGTATCTATAAGCACCTACGCACAGAGTATTCCTTCTTCTAAGTTCCTACGATAGGATTTGAAGCACTATGTTTGAAAGAACAATTTCAATCGAAAGCTCGATGTGTTACCTCGCCCTGTTTAGACGTTCTTAGAATATGTATAGGTACTAACGATTAACACTGACTGACCGATATATAGATAGGAATTTAAATTACATTTGCCTTTAAAATAAATAAATAATGCTGGACAATCCACACAACATCATCTAGCGAATCTAGCCCCAAGCTAAGCCGAGCTTGTGTTATGGGTAGGTACTAGAAGACTGACATACTTAATACAATACATTAGATAGATAGATATTTTTTATTATACATTAACATACCCAGAACACTCGGAATAAATATTTGCAGATCGTACAAACATTTATCCCAAGGCGGGAATCGAACCCGCAACCTTCCGCATCGCAGGCGGACCTTCGCCCGCCGCGCCACATCGGTCGTCTTTAAAAATAATTTAATAATTTTTTGATTTAATATTAATACACGTTTATTTTAACAGTATCGCAGTCCGAACACAACAGAAAAAAAACAACAGTCAAAGATAAATTATCAAATTTTGGAATTGTTGTTGTTTTGTGTAGCTCTCAGTGTAGCTCTACGGTTGCTACGCCGTAACTCTTCGGTACTACTAGAAAACTACGAGGTTATATGAATAAGCAAGTAACTACCTACTTCCTACAGCTAATACTACCACAGAATAGATAATAATAGATGTTACTGCGGTATTAGTATACCTACAGTAAAATACAGTTTAGAGAGATAGAGGTCCGGTTTTTGTCGGTACTAATTATTTCACTTTGGTATAACGTACCTACCAGTTCTAAATATAAAAAAATCTCACAGATAACGTAATTTTTTTCTGTTTTCTGTGATACTTACTCTAAATAGTTTACTTATCAATGTGTTTTATTGAGGTAGCTTATTCTTTATTACTGAAATAAAAAGCGAGTTTAAGAGAGAGATTAAAATTTTACTGCCCAAATAACCCAGATTCGGTATCCTAGGTACGTAGGAACTTTTTATTTATCTGTTCAAAACTATGCCAGATTCCTGTTTCTGTTAGGTTAGGCCTTTAGATAATCCGTAAATTATGGCGAACCTTATGCCATGTTTTGTATGCCAATATCTAGAGTTGTAGGTTATCTTATCTATTTTCCAATCCATAAAATAATAGCCGGTCCTACAATCGATTGGACGGTCGCGGTGTAAAAACAAATCCGAACACCTGTGACTCTAGTTTCTAGTTGATATTCAGGCAGCAAGTTCGATCTCCGCACCCTCGTCAGGCAGACTATTTCCGTTTTAGCTACGATATAGGTACCAAGGAAATAGAGTACCAAACTTACTAAATTCTGTAGGCGTGAGGCGGATTTTTAATTTCTAAACCATCTTATAATATTGAAGAATAATGAGGTACGTGTTAACGTGTACCTCATTTTACTTATGGCTACTTAAAAAAAAAAATTAAAAAAAAGGAAATGTTGCTCTTCTATTTATTGATTGGATATAGGCTCTTTTTAGTTTTTACTCTGTACAAAATTGCTTACAATTTTTTATTAATTATGATTAAGGAGGCCTAAAATTCTAATTTACGATCAATACAATTTTCTATTAAGTAGCAGTTAATAAAACAGCGAGCAAGGGACGGAACAATCACATGTAGTTTTTTGGTAGAATGAGCATAACTTGCGTTGCTTTGATTCGCGTCATTGACAAAGGAAACACACTGACAGTAATATAACATGACAGTTTACTGCTTTTTGTTTACAAAATGTCCAATTGAAATGAACTGAAAAGACAACTGTAATATCAAAATTCTGTAAACTTATCGTCTGTGTTATTATTTTATTGTAATTTCAAAATTACAGTGTTAAAATGTCTACATTGTCCGAGGAATATATTAGCAGTGTAGTGAGTAAAATCGCTACAAATTGTAACTTGAAAGAATGGCACCATACCGTATCGGAGTTCGATATCATTGGGCAGAATTACTTTGGAATTATCATACCGGTGACACTGACCGGCAGCAGCGATAAAAACTCCGGAGGTTCTGAGGTTTTTAGAATTGTTCTAAAGCTGGCACCAACTGACGAAAGGTATAGAGTAAGCGGAGCTGTTACGCTCCTATTCCTGCGAGAAATCTTTGTTTACTCGAAACTGCTCAAAAGATATGCAGAACTGCAACAAAATCTACCCTTAGAAAGTAAACTTGTGATACCCAGGTTGTATTTTACCGATGATAGTTATTGCAATGAAGTCATTGCTATGGAAGACATGACAAGCAGTGGCTATAAGCCCTTTGTCAAAGAAATGTTCCTGGACTTACCACATGTAACGGTGGCTCTCAAAGCACTTGCTCGACTACATGCATTGTCATTTATACTCAAGGAGAAAGATACCAAGCTTTATGATGAAATAATGGATGTATGTGTACCGCTATCTGAGAAAACAAATAAAAGATATTTTGAAATCATGACTGATAGATTGACAAAAGCTTTAGGCAAGTTTCAAGGCACACCACATGTGCCCCAGTTGGAAAAGTTAAAGAAAAACTGTGGAAAATATTATGAGAAATCTATGGATTTGGCGTACGGGAAATGCATAAGCCATGGAGATGTCTGGAAAGAAAATGTTTTGTTCAAGTATGAGGTCAGTAGTTCATTTAAGTACCTGCCCACTCCATTGAATTAATCTAATATTGATCATGAGATAGTGTCTCATATTTAATATTCATTATTTTTAATATTTTTTTTATTTCAGGAAGACAAACCAGTCTCCTGTTGTCTAATAGACTACCAAACAACAAGGATAAGCAGTCCAGCATTTGACACTTTATACCTCATTATAAGCAGTACAGACACTGAACTCAGACGCAAACATTACCACCTACTTTTAGATACCTACTACCAAACATTCGACCGAACGATAAAAATATTCGGCCTAAACTCTCAGTTGTTGTATTCAACTCAGACGTTTGCTCGGGATCTGAAAATTGTGGCACCAGCATGTCTCATCACTGCTAACACAGCATTGTGGCTTTCTAACGGTTTACAAGAAGAAGGTCATGTGAAAAGTAAAAAAGTCTTCAAAACTCCGGAGGAAAAGGAAATAGCTGTGCATACTTATAAATGTGCCGTCGGGTCGATCATGGATGACTTTTATAAATATGGATATTTACCGAGCGACATTGTTTCGTAAAGTTATCTTTTGATTTGATTATACTAATTATTAAGTTTTAGATCTGGGTAAAAAAGCTTTTAATTTATACTTGTGTTTATGCTTCAGCAATATGTTTGAGATTTAACCAAATAATATTTGTCACATTATCAGGAAATAAAATTATTTGATATGTGTAGTAAAATAAAAGATGTCTAAATATCGTTATTTCTTAAATTAATTACATATTTAAAATAAATATTCACGGACAATTCACACACATACTCTTAATTGAATATTTATAAATTTTTTAAACATTTCTGAGTATGTTGTTGAACTTTTAACGATTTTTTTACGCTCTGTGTTGCTTGACTACCAAGTACCTAACTATTAAGGATTTCTTTAAATGAAACTTCCACTTTATCGTCTGTAAACTTTTGTACGTGGATAAATAAATACCCATAACACTAGCTCTGCTTAGCTTGGGGCTAGATGATGTGTGGATTGTCCAGCATTATATATTTATTTATTTATAAACAAGGTACACACATTTTTACTTAAGCAACCACAACTCTTCTAGCCTCAATTAAAGAGCAACGTTGCCTGAGTACATACCAGTGGCTCTACCATGAGTTTTTACTATACTATATTACTATACTACGCGTCTGTAGGTCGCACTGAATCGGTTAAAAAAGTGTATGAAGATTTGTACAGCGCCTCTAGCGGATAGTTGGGTAATAAAATTCATAATACTAATATTGACGTAACTACTGTAGTAAAGTCAGGCGATTTTACTGTGACAACTCATGGTAGAGGTACTACTAGAGGTAAGTCCTCGCAAATTCCGGAGATCGACGTCTTTATCACTTCAAATTCTATCAATATTTCACGGGACGTCTTTAGCCGCGGCTTACCGGATTTCCGCTCAATGAAACTGGGATCGAAAGGGTTTAGTGGTTTTAAGTAGAATCTTGCAGCGCGATTTACCTTACTTTTGCAACACTGTTTTAATTTATAATTAACAGACTAGTTGGTAGTAGCTCTGCCTTGCATGCTGGATCGTGGGTTCGATTCCCACCCAGAGCAAATGCTTGCGTGATGAACATCAATATTTGTTCTGGGTCTAGGTGTTACTATGTTTTCGATGTATGTATTTACAAAATAAAAATAATAATATTTAAGTATTCTTTCAGTAAGTTCCCATAGTACAAGATTTACTTCGTTTGAGATTAGAGAGTTATGTGAGATTTGTCCGTTAATATTTATTAATTTTATTTATATTATAATCTACCCTAGCTACTAACTTCGATACCTATAGGTACTTAATTTTATTGTCGCATTAAAACACATACTACTCACTAGTACTCACTCACACAGTAGGTAGGTAGATACCTATGCTTGATAACTTTTAGTAAAACTCAAACAAGTTTTCTTTTATAGGTGTAGTGTTTAAAACCTTTTGTGTAAAATTTCCTTTACGAGAGACATGAGAGAATTCACACATTGTTCAAAACAAGGGCTTTAAAGAGTGCTACCTTCCGTCCGCGAACCACGAGCTAAAAGTTAAATCGCTGGGGCTAAGTGCAACGGCATGTTCTATCGCTTAATGCTGTATATTATATTTTATCTGGAGCTATTCAAATTGAACAAAAAAGCTCCAGCGTACAGCTAAAGGAACTAACGTGGAAACTTTGTTAGCTTGTTGGGTAGATAATCGAATAATCGGACCGGGATAATTATAACTGCGTAGTGAATAGCTTGATTCGCTTAAGTTATAGCGTCGAAAAATCCTTTTCTATTCTTCTTATATCATTATCATCTGCAGCCAGATTTCGCTCACTGTTAAGCATAGGCCTCTTTTTTTTAGTGCCACTCTCTACGGTCCTATGCTAGTCTCATCCATGTGCGACCCGCCACGCTAGCTATATCGTCAGCTCATATAAAAGGTGAATGTTTGGATGTAGTTATGTCCTGCGGCTGAGAGGCAAGACAGGTTTTTTATAACTTTCGTAGTCGTATCGTTCCAATTTTTAACTAGCTCATAGAAATAGTTCTAATACCTAAATGATTTGATTTGTCCCTCCCGTATAAAGAAAAATAATTTGGATAAAGCTTGTAATGTATTGTTCGTTATCGAGTTATAAATACGATCTATGGCCGAAAAAATACCTGCAGTTTACAAAGTAAAGGAACTCTACACATAAGTAAATCTTCGTTATAACATCGGCACAAACACGAGAAAGTTATATGATATAATTTATAATGTTTAACGGGCTAACTCTAGGGTAAAGTTGGCACTTCGCTTTTGTTACCCTACTAAGGAACTAAACCCATTATAATAATAAAAGCAGAAATAGTACGTACTAGCATCGGCGAGGTAAATGTTGTTCGAAACTTTCTACTGACATATTATCTTATCATGCTTTACCATGTATGGGTTTATTGCTAATAGTCCAGTCAAATTATGGCTAAAAACGAGTTAAATAAACATGAGCGAACACAGTTTGGGGACTTTGAGGATCGATAGGGGGGTGTATTCTGAGCATACATTCCAATTTGAGGGGTTGTACTGAGGTCAGCTCAAGGTCATTTCGATGGAAACGCGTTTCATTCGATATCTCGAGAATGGTTGGTGTTAGGCGAAAAATTGTTGAGACCTTTTCTTTTCCAAACAAAATTTACAAACTTTTTTATTTGTAACTCTTTTTTATAACATTAATATTTTTCAACTTATTACTCCCGCAAGGCAAAAATTTTACTTTTTTTTCCATTTTTCGTCGTTTTCTCCCCAACCATTCAATTTTATTAAATTTTACCGATCATCAAAGTGTAGATCTTTTAATTATGAACAGTTTTGTCCTTAAACTTTTTTCCGTAGTGCCAATACCTTCGGAGTTACATATTACTTTACCGAGCGAAATCCGCGCCACTGTCGCAATATAAAAAGGTCAATCGATTAAACTATTTAAAAATTAGGTATTTAATTTGGGTAAATTTTTGGGTTAATTTGGGTAAGAAGTAAATTAACAATTAAAACTGTTTTACACATTTATTGATAGAAAAATAATTTATAAAAATAATAATATATCGGTAAAGTAATATATAACTCCGAAGGTATTGGCATTACGGAAAAAAGTTTAAGCACAAAACTGTTCATAATTAAAAGATCTACACTTTGATGATCGGTAAAATTTAATAAAATTGAATGGTTGGGGAGAAAACGACGAAAAATGGAAAAAAAAGTAAAATTTTTGCCTTGCGGGAGTAATAAGTTGAAAAATATTAATGTTATAAAAAAAAGTTTCATATAAAAAAGTTTGTAAATTTTGTTTGGAAAAGAAAAGGTTTTTACAATTTTTCGCCTAACTCTAACCATTCTCGAGATATCGAATGAAACGCGTTTCCATCGAAATGACCTTGAGCTGACCTCAGTACAACCCCTCAAATTGGAATTTATGCTCAGAATACACCGCCCTATCGATCCTCAAAGTCCCCAAACTGTATTCGCTCATGTTTATTTATTTCGTAATTTGACTGGACTATAAGAACTATGTTTAGCGTCGATGCCTGATATTTAAAGCCTTTATTTATTATGATCACAAATAACCATAGTAAGTATGTAATTCGAGGATTAGGATTGTACAATATCGAATGGGCCTCTGTCTTTCATAGGGGTGAACTCGAATAAATGTGACAATCGTAAAACAAACGTAACGCAGCGTATACGATTCACATTGCGTGTCAAACGCCAGCTCGATAGCCGAACGAGGCTGCGTTATCGCGCAATGTGAATCGTATACTTAGACCTACGCGTTACGTTTGCTATGTATGTATGTAGTAGTATGCAAAACAGTATAAAATAAATAAATAATAATGCTGGACAATCCACACAACATCATCTAGCCCCAAGCTAAGCAGAGCTTGTGTTATGGGTACTAGAAGACTGACATACTTAATACAATACATTACATAGATAGATATTTTTTTATTATTCATATGAAATACCCAGAACACTCGGAATAAATATTTGCAGTTCGTACAAACATTTATCCCAAGACGAGGATCGAACCCGCAACCTCCGCGTCGCAGGCGGACCTTCGCCCGCCGCGCCACATCGACACTGTCAACACTTACAGTAATCTTATATAATGTATGCATTTGAATTCATTATCAGTCGCATAGGTTTCTCCGGCGTATCGGCATTGAATCATAATTTGGCGTCATACTAATGAACATTCAACGACAGCACGACCCTGGCGGATTGCCAATGCAGTGATGCAAAACTCCTTCGTACCGAACTGCGTGTCTGCCTTACCTCGTGCACGTATCTTAGATACATTTTTGATAATACAGATGGACATTATTACTTACTTTTTAGCAGGGCCGGATTTACCTAAGGGCTACTTGGGCTGCACCCCAAGGCCCCGAGGTTACAAGGGGCCCCCAGATCCCGCCAAAAACAGAAGCCAACGTTTTGAATTTATTTTATTTTAGTTTAAAAAATGGTTGTCTGTAGAATTGGTTTACGGACGATATTTTAACGTGATAACGTCATAAGAAAACATTGATGAAATATTGCATACTTACTTATATTAATATAGAAGCGGTTTTATGACATGGCTATTAGTTACTTAGATAGGTTCCAAGTAGTTTCAGCCCAGGGCCCTACATATTCACGATCCGCCCTTGTTTCTTAGACGCAACAAATACTTAATTATTGCCCTTCATACAAAAGTTTTTTTCTTTGTGGGGATCAACCAACTTTCAACAGTTTATAAGGTAGAGCTAATAAATAGTCTATGAGCTATAATTTTGTAAACCTTAGGGGAGGAATAATGTGTACGTACTATGTATGTTCTGTACATAGTTTAGAGTTTTAATTATTTGCATGTTGAAGTGTCCTTTAATTATGGAAACACTTAGATTTAAGTAAATGGTCTGTACCTATATGTGTTTCTTCTAATATTTTATAAACATCTGTAGTATACATAATCTATAAGTATTTTACACTTTGTTTAATTTCTACTTTAATTTAAATAAAAAAAAAGCTAGCACTCCGGGAGTGCCGGCAGAAGTGAAAACTTCAATATTAACGTTGTGTTTTCACTTTTAAGTTTTCACTTCAAAAATATAACCACAGTCGTGATTGTGTCATGTCATTGTGTCACATTCGCGCAAGCGCGAATGTGACACAACGACGAAGACAACGAAGACACACTGACACAGACACATTCGCGCAAGCGCGAATGTGTCTGTGTCATTGTGATTGTGTCATGTCGTTGTGTCACATTCGCGCAAGCGCGAATGTGACACAACGACGAAGCCAACGAAGACACAGACACATTCGCGCAAGCGCGAATGTGTCTGTGTCTTCGTTGGCTTCGTCGTCATCGTCACGTCACGTCATGTCGCCACGTCATCGTCACGTCATCGCGCAAGCGCGAATGTGTCTGTGTCTTCGTTGGCTTCGTCGTCATCGTCACGTCACGTCATGTCGCCACGTCATCGTCACGTCATGTCGCCACAACACTATTTAATTGTTTGAGTCATACGTCGCGTGACCGCAAGTGTGTTCTTTTGTCGTCTCTTGTTTTACGAGCAATGTATAAAAATTAAATAAGATCTTACGCTTTTTCGACGTCACGTGACCCTGACGCGAGTTTGAAAGTTTTTACCCACCCAGCGCCGCTAAAGAAGTTTTCACTTCAAAAATCAGCAATAAAAATCACCGATTTCTTAAAAGCCCATTTGTCCTGTATTCGTTTGACTAAATTAGTTCGAAAACTCTACCGCAGAGAGTGATGTTTCACCTAACTTAGTAACTCCCTAAGCTCTTTGAAATAAGTGCTTCTTATCCCTTTACTAGCCCTAAAAGAAACTGAATCACGTTGTCCGTTCTGTCAACTTTCAAGATTAAAAAACTTTCTTAGGATTAGTTTTCTTTGTACGTGTTATCTTTCTATCTTTCCATTTACCATAATTTCTCGGTGGCTTAGTTCGTACAGAAAGGAACTTAGTACTTTTATCGCTAATAAATTTATGATAACGAATACCATTTCTGTTGAATATCTTTTCATAGACTAAAGATAAATGATATGAAACCTCAAAAGACGTAATTAAGTCTAGGTTAGGTGTTACTAACTAACACTAGGTTTTCATCTGATGTCGTGTGGTGGAATTAGTTCCCAGATTGCATTTGCATTTTAGATTGGCATTCGTGCCACGGTTTCCACTCGCCAGCTTAGTAGATCTGCTATTTTATTTTACTCCTTTATTAAAATCTAGAACTAATTACTGGATCGTATGACTGGAGTTCTACTAAACTGTTTAATATTTGATAATATCATTAGTTTTTAATGTGTATTGTTAAAAACAAGAAATCCGTTAAGATATCAGTAAAACAGTTTTTCGTTTTTGAGTGTGACTGATTTCCGAGCTGAGAGAAATTATCAGTCAGCTTCACAACTTGTCACAGAGATAGGTTAAAACGTATTTCCCGCAAACCGCTGTAGGTAGGTATATCTAGTTCTCTTCGCAGAAAATATTTTAAAGTTCTCGAGTGATACTTATTACTGAAATCTTTTAACGCTATAATATAATATATACGGGTACCGCGCTTTTCCACTACTGGGGAAGAATTTCAATTTCAGGAAACGGCTTGGAATAATGGAACCTTCGTTAAACTACCTTTTTTAAAACAATGAATTTATGTTGGTACTAATTTTAGGGCCGAAGTATAAAAGTTTTCTTTTTGTTATTAAAGATCTTGATTTTAAGTAAGAATATTTGCAATTTGAGAAGTCACAGCTCAGTTGGTAGTAGCTCTGCCTTTCATGCTGTGGGTCGTGGTTTCGATCCCCACCCAGAGCAAATGTTAGTGTGATGAAAAATAAATATAATGTTATGTGTTTCTATGTATTTCAAAAAAAAATATATTCTAATTCCCATAGTACAAGCTTTGCTTAGTTTGGGACTCGAGTGTGATGTGTGAAATGTCTGTGTTTTTTTTATTAAATGTCGTGCTGTAAAATTAAAACGTAACTCACAGTGGCTTTATTCTCTGTACATTAACATTAACTAGAACTTTCTACGGTACACTTGCTTCGTAAGTACCTACACTTTTCGAGCAATTGTAACTTTTAAAGCTAGCTTTTATTTCTTAAACATACTTTCAATGATTGTGTAGCTTAGGTAAGTCTCGCTTTTATCTAGACCGTGAAATAGACGTGATATGCTAATCTTAGTCTAGTTTTTTAGCAATATCTATTAATCTTAGGTATTTTTTAAGAACATCGCCAGAAGAGCTTGTTTTGTTGTTGACGAATAAATAAATAATGCTGGACAATCCACACCACATATTCTAGCCCCAAGGTAAGCAGAGCTTGGGTTATGGGAACTAGAAGACTGACATGACATATTTAATACAATACATTATACATAGATAGATATGTTTTATTACCTATACATTTAAAATACCCATAACACCCGGAATAAATATTTGCAGATTGTACAAACATTTATCCCAAGGCGGGAATCGAACCCGCAACCTTCCGCGTCGCATGCGGACCTTCGCCCGCCGCGCCACATCGGTCGGCGACTCTTTTTTTTTTAAATTGCTAAGTACCACTTTGCTGCCGTACCTGCCCTGGGGGGAGAGCACAAATAAATGTAACAATCGTAAACGTATCGAAACAGTGACGTATTAGAAATACAATGCGCGTCGACATCCGCTTTACTGTCGAACATTGCAGTGTCAGCGCGCAATGTGTCTCAAATACGTTTCGATTACGATTGTCATGTTTTTCCGCACTCACCCCTCTGTTGTGCCTATAATGTATTTCAATTGCAAACAATTTCGAACTTGGATGATAACATTGGAATGAATTGGGTATGAATACGACTGTAACGTGAAAATGAAACAAGTTTGCGCAAATTGGACCAGTTTTCCTACCCATAACATTGTTGAATAAAAAGGCTATCGGATAAGTAGAGTTATTTTTGACGTTCCTGTTGAAATGGTTTATTTGGTAAAATGAGTTACAAATCTACTACGATCATAAACATATTTCTTTTTCAGAAAAGTTTCGGTGGTCACAGGATCATTCATTCATTCATTTATTTATTTGCTCTAGCTTATCACTATAGCATCTACCCATAATAACCTTGGTAATATTTAAAATTTTGTGGTTGTATTAAAAAGGATTTAGTAGTGGTACGTAGGTAGGTACTCAAGTTACTGTAGTAGTTCGCTTAGGTCAACGTGACCGTAGTCCGTAGCACTTCCGTAGACTTCGTAGCGCGATCGTAAAAGAATTGTCTATTACCGAGCAAAGCTAAAAAAACGAATTTAAAAATATAAGAAGGATATTAATCGATTTCAAGCCTGAATATTGAGTATTGATTTGTAAGTTTTCCAAAATATAGGAACTCAGCCGTTCGTAGTGAGTCGATTTATCGCTGAGCCCGTAATCTTGCTATCCCGGTAAAGAGCACGCGCTTTGCTGATTGAAAACCTCGCTTTGAGTGGATTGAGGCTATTTTTTTATTGCAATCGATTACCGGTAGAATGTATTAGGATCAAAATAAAAAAAAAACATTTTTTGTACCCAGTTTGAAAGAAAAATTGCGCGAAAAATAGGTGCTGTATGTGTGAAAATTCGATTTATTTATATTACATTATTAACATAAATAACCATTTATCAGCAGAAAATAATAGAAAATAGGATGTACCAGCAAATAATAGAAAATAAAATGTACCTTAAACGAGAACTGAAGAGTAGGTAGGTAATTGAATCGATATAAGCCCAAATGAAGTTATAATTACCCTTGGTATCATGCGTGTCGTATTTAAACGGGGGCGTTATCTACACAAGAGTATTTAAAACAATTCAAAATTGACACGTAGAGACATCCTTAAAACTACTTAGACTAGAATATCCACCTAGGGCTAGGGATAAGGGCAGTAATTAGAAGTACACCAAAAACAAAAAAACAATGTAGGGTAAGGTACGAGCGGTTTTCTCGTTATAAGCGATCTCTTCCCGACAACCTTTGAATAGGCTAAAGTATTTTGGTTATGTAAGAACAAGGCACATAAAAAATAAAATCATCGTGGGTATCTTGTATGACGTAAAACAACAGTAAAATATGTAAGTATTGTGATAGGCATCTATAGACTGTAATTTGTACGTTGTTTCAGGTAGTTTTATTAGTAGGTATACTATCACAAGAAACCATCTTTATTTTCTCCACTTCACCTTGGTATGTTTGATAAGTAGTCTTTGCCGTTACGGAAGGGGCATCCAGTATAATAAAAGTTAATTGCCACTAACGTTGTTGAATTTTGGCATAATAAGTACCATATTTTCTGTGTCAATTAAGAAAGAATAAACACCTAATTATAACTAGATATTCCAAGTTGCGTTATAATTGTTCATGACGGTACAATCATCTTCATAAAGTTCCTTTTAAAGTTTTCTTTAAGCGGCCATTTGTAATGACGTCACACGTTAAAAGGGTCAACGAAGTTTGACATTGTGTGGAAGGGTGGGGAGGGGTCCAAAAATCATGAAAGTGTGACGTAATTTATAGATGGCTTATAATATATGATATGTATTATTAGTACGAGTTTTAGGTCCCTTCTGAATCACGATTAGAAAACACCTGGGTAGCAAGTCTAGATTGATGGTAGCAGCTTCCGCTCTACGAGAAGTTCCATGCTTTGCGAGCGACCCCTATAAATCGTCTTCGCCGCAAGGTGACTGTCGAAATGAATTCCAACGTGGAGCTAATCGCTATCTGTCTTCATACGTAAGATTTAATTTGACCCCCATTTCGAATGTCACATAACTTTTTATGTTAGTCACTTTAATTAAATATCTTCGAGTTGGTCGTATTGATGTCATCTGAATCTCTGATGGATTTGATTCTGAATACCTTGGTAAATCTATACTTTTGATATTATTTGGTTGGTTTTATTCTGTTACGATCATCATTACAGTGTGACAGTGTCAGGCGTCACAGTCACAGCTCAGTTGGTAGTATCTCTGACTTCCATGCTGTGGGTCGTGGGTTCGATTCCTACCCAGAGCAAAAAAAGTAATGAACGTAAATATTTGTTCTATGTATGGGATATTATTGGTGTTACTATGTATTCTATGTATGTATTTACAAAATAAATGTATATAAGTATTCTATCAGCAATCTAGTTTCAATAGTGGGTACAAGCAAGTTTTGCTTAGAGTGGGACTAGAGTGTGATGTGTGAAATGTCCATGAATATTTATTTATTTATATAATATGAAAACCGATCAAGACATAAGAAATTTACTTGTCTTTGTCTTTCCTTTGGATAAGGCCGATTGAGGTTTAAGACGCTAAATACTTAAGTGTCGAACAAGGTGCTTCATCAAAAATGAGGTTCCAGGCACTCTGCTCTAAAAAGAGGCCTCTGAAGCTGTCTCCTTTAAATAAGTACACTCTAATAATAATAAAGATGTTAAGGCATTTTTATTATTATTAGTGAATAATCTGTCACTTATTTTTATTCACATAGGTACAATATCGCAGCGGTGACTGATTTTGTATGATAGGATGTACAATAGATACTTTACCAAAACATAATTCAATCAACACAGCCTCTGGCACGAACCTGGACTGTGAAGTGTT
Organism: Ecliptopera silaceata; assembly: GCA_932527185.1. NCBI lineage: Eukaryota > Metazoa > Arthropoda > Insecta > Lepidoptera > Geometridae > Ecliptopera > Ecliptopera silaceata. The sequence goes on from OW052210.1 coordinate 4,788,702, forward strand.
TGCTTACACCGATATCGATCACAAAGAACCAAGATACGGGATCATCCTGCACGCGTAAACGTGCCTGAGGTCCGTTTCATAAAACACAATCATTTACTGGGTAGATACACGAATGAATCGAAAAACTGTCGCGTTACGTTAATATTCAAATCACATTGCGCGTCATTGATAGTTTGACTACCGATCGTTGTAGCATCACCCCGCAATCTACCTTGTACACGTTACCGCTTCGGCATGATTTGAAATCGTTTTTCTTTCATGCCCTCCTCCCCTGAACGCGAAGATGCGACGTAAAGATTGTATTTGAGAGGTTCTCTAAGCTTTTTTGAACATAAAATAATATCACACTACACAATAAAATGTTGATATTTATTTTGGTTGTGGTTTTTATATCAAAGCTTCACTTTGTATACAGATAAATATTGCAGGCTTATTTTTTACTACAAAAATATAAAATGTTAGGTTTATTAGGTAAAGTATTACAACCCAGGGTTAAAACTACACCTATTTACTTATTTTTTTGTTAATATAATATATATAACAAACAGTACGCTGGATACGCTTCCGATCGGTAATGATTTGGATCAGTTGAACTATCTATAGATCGTTTGCAACGGTCTGTAGATAGCTCAACTGTTTCTTATGTATTTTATATGACAATGTACATTTTGTAAATACTGTATAGTCGTAAGTTTACAAACAGTTGAATAATTTATCTATCTCAAAAGATTAATAAATCAATGATAAGGTAATCTTACAAATGAGAAATGGTAAAAAGTAATACTACTTCACTGCTACTACCATATACCATGTGTATTTATTAAATGTTGTTTTGCATGTTTTATATACATAGTTAAAAAAAATATTTTTCTACCTAAAGTAGGAAACTATCATGTTTTCTACGTAATTTTGTTAGAAACAGTTTTATAATCTATTTCGAAATTGCTCTTTAGCTTTCTGAAGCTAAATTACGTAGTTGTTGATACAAACTGGGAGCAAAGAAAGTGTGCTCCTAAGTATTTTGTCGCTGAGTCACTTGGCTTCTGGCCAAAACAGAGATTTCAGTGTCAATGTCTCATATACTGTTTTGTTTGTGGTCGTTACTGTAATATATTTTGTATTCGAGACCTATATCTGCGAGATATATCGAATATCGATAGACTTGAGACGCAGATGGGACGGCAATCTCTGAGATTTCGAGAACCGTATCAGGATAAAGAGATAATTATAACTTGATACATTGGGAGAACATGGAGAATGCTTTCATGGCTGGTTCAAAAAAAAATTGTTGGACATAGTTTTGTCTACGCTTAGTACCACAGAACATAAAAAACAGTTTTTTTATGTTCTGTGCTTAGTACCTACTAGGTATGTTTTATCTAGTCAGATTCCTTCTTGACTATCAGTAAATCAATTTTTAACCTAAGCTTCGCCATTCATGCGCTTCGTACCTTAAAACCAGTTGGTACCAATACTTATATACAATACTATACTAAACTATATATATATATAATACTAATACTCTTTGTATTTTTGCAACGAAAGTCAACAATATTAAAGAAAAATCTATAAACTCTTTTAAAATTCCGCACGCACGTCGATTTTGAGATGTCTGTGGTAGGGGTATCAATAGGTGATCTATTGGGTCTTATTTGTCCCGCTTATTATGTGTCGCGGAGGGGTCACGCGCGTCCCGAAAAGCGCCCTGACGTGATCCGCATCGATCGGGGCATTCGGGTCTGTGGGGCGCGCTGCTTCGAAGTGATTGATGTTGGTAGAGATGTTACCCTGAGGATGTGGACTGACCCTGGTCATTGTCTTTTAAAACAATACATATACGTGGTACTCATTGAAAATGACGTAACTGTACTACTTTTATTGCTTTCAAGACTATATTTTTTTGACAAATGTGGAGCGTTGTTTTGCCTTAGGTTACATTTCCATAGAATGTTTATGATTGGGGCATGGTTGCGGATTGCGGAAAAACAAACAAATAATTAAAACTAATTCTGCCAGCTGTCATAGACGTCTTGGGTTCATCCGATTTATAGTCTAAGATCCGGCTGCAGGATTACTGCGCTCATCTGTTTTTTGCTGAAAACCGATTTTTTACGTTTTTTTATAATTAGGAGAATATATATTTATCAGGTTGCCTAGCAAAATTTGGCCGCCAGTATGTTTAATTAAATTATTTTTAATTCTATTTTTGGAAAAATATCGTTCACTTGTTTTTTAAATCAAATAACGTCTACATCATGGCAATTAATATGAAGATTCAAAAAAATCAGCAACTTTTATTTGCGGGTAGATTTTATTAAGCAAACAAATATGATAAAAATTAGAAACAAATTAGATTTAATTTGATATACAATTAATAAATAAACGTTATGCACGTATAAATATATCGAAATCATACCTGTTTACACCTGGCTGCGAAGAGGTGCGGTCAAGTGCGCAACGGCAACCGTGATTTTTTTGAATCTTTATATAAATTTCCATTACGTAGACGTTATTTTATTTAAAAAACAAGTAAACGATATTTTTCTCAAAAAACAATTAAAAATAATTTAATTAAACATACTGGCGGCCAAATTTTGCTAGGCAACCTGATAAATATATATTCTCCTAATTATAAATATACATAAAAAATCGGTTTTCAGCAAAAAACAGATGAGCGCAGTAATCCTGCAGCCGGATCTCGTACTATTAGCTATTCTTGATTAAAAACATAGAAAACAGGCTTCAAAAAATGTATTCATAAAAAGTCTTTAACTTGATATTAGTGATAATTTAAGTTTTATTACTACAAAAGTCGGTAATTCTAAATCATTTGAAGGAAGATTCTCGTTGGTTACGTACAACTCTATTTCTAACTTCACGGTAAACCTCTTTGTTGCGAGACGCGTGCCTCATTTGAGATAATTTATCAAAATTTCCTTTGCGAAACGCTTTCGGAATTTTACAAGGTTTGGTATTGAAATAAGGCATTTTGTTGAGTGCCAATCAGAGCCTAAGCAAACCTACATCTGTATTACGTTATTCATTTACCAATTTAATTTACTTGATTAAAAGCGGTTTTTGTGTGTGGGTGGAGATGAAATGTCTTCTATTTTCAGCTGTCAATGTGAATAATATTACGCCCACCGCTATTCAGAAACTCCGGAAGTTTATATAGATTTAACTGGAACATCGATTATAATTATCACCCCTTGCATTGCAATCAATATTAACTCGGGAATCGAATAGATCTGTTATCGAATCAACCGCCACTTAACCGCATGGGAATCTGAACCGGCTGAGTTCTGGCAATCTCCTATTTGTGTTTTGTATGGTTCTTGCATTGTATAAAACGCCATAATATTATATATTAATTATTTGTTTATTTATTATCTTAATTACTAAGTTTCTGTGATAGCAAGGAACAGTGGATCGTTTGGTTTCATTAGGTGCAACATTTAAATATAGTGCACTACCAAATACATCATTGAAGCAATTAAGTTTCATCATCATCATCATCAACCTATATCAGTCCACTGCTGGACGTAGGTCTCTCCCAAGACGCGCCACTGAGCCCGGTCTTCGGCTCTTCTCATCCAGTTTTTGCCAGCTATACTCCGTAGATCGTCGCTCCATCTCGCCGGAGGGCGTCCTACACTACACTTTCGTAAACGCGGTCTCCACTCCAGTATCCGTTTGCTCCAACGGTTGTCGGTTCTTCGGCAAACATGGCCGTGGCAATTAAGTTTACTATAATAAAATATATGAAATAATGGCAAAAGATAAGCAAATTAATACGGTTCAAATTGTTAAATAAATAAAAATTAGTTTCATAGACTTATATATCAAAGTCAAAAAAGTATTGTGTATATCAAATTGTTCGTTTTATTCATTTTTTTGATTCTAATATATATAGAAAATCTATGAAATCCCATCTGTGATGAAACTGAAATAAGCGTCGATGATACTAGGAGTAAAAATCGAGTTTGTCATTGGTGGCGGCAATGGGAGACCTTTGGCTTAGATCTCATAAAATACATGACGTGTTCCCCAGAGATGAGTGGGAATCTAGCGCCAGCTCAAAGCAATTTTAGTCATTTCACGAACAGTGCATGGAGTGGATTTATATATATTTTGAAAAATCTACAAGTATTATAATCACAATCTTTGTCTTCTTCTTCTTCTTCTTCTTCGTCGAAGAAGAAGAAGAAGACAATCTTTGTAACTTATTGATACTAACTGATGCTCGCGACTTCATCTTATTATCATATTTTGAGTAATTCATAAAATACATTTATTTGTTTTTATCAAGTATTTAGCAGTTTTTGCATGAAAGAGTAGCAAACATACATTCACATTCCATCCATTCATACAAACTTTCACGTTTATAATATTACGGAAATTAGCATGAACATGAATTTAATTGTGATAAATTCGTAAAATTTCGTCATTCAACAAAATCAAAATTTATAGAATGTTAAATATGCTACATGATTTATTTTGCTCTATAAATACTGCATTATTCGTCTGCGAGGTGACTGATGGACGGGACGCATCTAAAATTCCGTTGTTGTAAAATCCAGCTGGAAAAATATCAACACAGAGAACTAAAAATAAAGTTTTTCTGAGGCAATTCGAGTTGTAAAAAGTGTTGGTCCTAGGGGAGCCTGGGGGGCTATCCAGCAAGGGGAAACTTGCGTGACCGAATATCCTTTCTGTTGCAGTTCAGTTTTTGTTGATTTTACTATAGTAACTCATCAGTACTCCGTGGCATTTTTGTGGACTGACGTGACTGAGCTTTATAAAATTATGACTGAGCTGATAAAAATGACATGTTTCAAAGTTGTTTTCAAAAGTTTGAGCATGGCCTACCTGATTTAAGCATGACCTACCTGATTTGAGCATGGCCTGATTTTTCGTTAATTCTGTCAAACGGTATGAAAATCCATCATTCAAAATATCAATAGAAGACGAAGAAGAAAACTGAACTGCAATTTGATCAAATAACAGTTCAAAAACATTTCAGTTGTCAGGATACCCCCCCCCCCCTGGTCGGTAACAAGCCGCTCTGAGGCTGAGCTCTTAACCCCTGATTTAATGCTGACCCTTGGAAATGGATAATTTGCCTGCGTTTTAGATTATTCATCCTTTACTTGGTAGTACATAATGAGGTCAAGTTGGGTTGCGGTTTTGGGAAACGAAATGTCTGTAACCTTCTGAATAACTTGTAAAAGGGTTTTATCACTTAATAAATTTTAATTGCAAATACTCATTTATTTAGTGGTATTTTTATCCTTTATTTTTTTATTGTACACACAGAAAAAACTACAGAAAGGAAACTTAAAAATAGGACATGTACAAAGGTGAGCTTAACCCTAATAAGAGTTATCGCAATCGAATTATCGCTATTTACTTAGTCAATTAATAATGTTTTTTAAATTGATTTACAAAATAAGCGTTTTATTATTATTCGCCGATACAGACTTAGAGCTAAATCCAGTGTTAGATATGTTTTTTGTGTTAATATCGACAAGCTAATGTAAGTCTTATTCTTTTTCTTTAAAATATTTATGTAATTATCCTGTACATAGATCTACACACCGCTACACAGATTTTCTTCCAAAAGCCATCCAATAGAACATTAACATAATTTATTTAAAAAACACTTGTAAAAGTTTATTTCATTAGTATAATAGATACAAGAATTGCCTGTTCGCAATTAAGTTGTTCACAAAACCTATTCCGAGCCCTTGCATCTCTTTATAAGTAATCTCTTTAATTTCCCAGGAAATTCTGAAATCGTGAGACCCCACTTAAATTCAGAATACAAATTGAGGGTTCTTGGGTTTATTAAAATTTTATGACAAAGCTTTATTCTGTTGTTTTGTTTGACAAAAATGTTTATTATTTGAACTGCTTCAGAATTTTATAACGGTAAGGCTTTGGACATTCGGTAACGCAGACACTACACAAACAACTAATTTACTTGTACTTTTTTTACATAATGTTATATCATGATGACTGTCTGTAGGCCCTTATCGTATTATAGTCTATGGCAGAGTGTATGATGATAGATAAATTATATGGTTTGATATGTCCTAACATTAAGTTTTATTATAATAACTGAAATAAATTAAAAAGCTTGCTAGCTTTCAACTAGCAACAGCGCGATTGTGTAAAAGCTCTAATTATTTTATAGCCAAATCAAAAAATATATTTATCGCTATTTTTATAAGCCCTTAATACTTTTGCAACTAATATAACCTACAGCTCGTTAAGCGTAACTTTATTTGCGTTCAATAGGAAATTTCAATTCGAAATTTATGAACTTTGCAGTAAAATAGGCTGCTCATAAAATAGTTTAAATTTATATTGAACTAAGTTGAACCGGGGGGCTATCCAGCAAGGGGAAACTTGCGTGACCGAATATCCTTTCAGTTGCAGTTCAGTTTTCGATGATTTTACTATAGTAACTCATCAGTATTCCGTGGAATTTTTGTGAACTGACGTGACTGAACTGTTAAAAATGACGTCAATGCCGCGGTTTAGCACGTGGCCTACCTGATTTAAGCATGACCAACCAGATTTGAGCATGGCCTACCTGATTTTTCGTTAATTCTATCAAACGGTATAAAATCGATCATTCAAAATATCAATAAAAGACGAAGAAGAAAACTGAACTGCAATTTGATCAAATGACAGTTCAAAAACATTTCAGTTGTCAGAATACCCCCCCAGCTAGTTCAACTAAGTTCAAATGTCGAAATGGCTTCAGCCATAGCCAATATGATTCCGGAACGAGGGTTCCTGTCGACATAGATTTTCTATTTCCCCTCGATTTCAATAACTATAATAATTTGTTTATCTATGAATTTCATGTTTCATTGCGAATTTTGATTGCTCTTAATGTAAGGGTATATAAGTATTATTTCGGCAATCTAGTTCCTATAGAAGCTTTGCTTAGTAGGGACTAGATAGCGTTATGTATATAAAATAAAAACATATTTTGGCAAAAAAAATTTCTTTAAGAGGAGAGATCAGGAGTGGGATAGCAAAGGTTAAAAAAAATCTTGTATCTTAGATATCAGTTCACGTATTTATAAAACAAGTTTTGAAAATTAATTAAAAATAAATTAATTAAAAAATTAGTATTCTGCACCGTTATAATAATCATCTTTTGATCAACTTTCAAACTCATTTTTTACGTTTATAAAATACCAAATTGTCAACTCTTCACAAAGTTGAGTTTTTACTTTGTTTTGTTTTTGTTTAACATGTTTTTTAATAATAATAAATGTTTTTTGGATCCATACATTATATTTATTAATTTATAGTCAAAAGGTTATCGTATTATTCATATTATTGCTCACAAAATTACATGTAAATACCACTTGACTACTTTTAAATTCGAACTAAAAAGTAGTCAAAATGTCATTGAACAAAAAATAAAGCTCAGAATTGAGCTCTAACAAGTTTATGATTTGCTGGCTCATATTTTATTTGGTAAGTGGGCCAGATGGCTGGTTTTAATATGTCGTTTGAACATAAAACGGGTTATATGCGTACATGAATGGTACTGAATAAATTGAAGTTAATATTAGGCATATGTATTGTATTGTAACACAAGTCATATTTCGTAAGTAAACGCTTGCATAACTACATATTTAATTAATTTAAGTAAGAATGTATTAATACTATTTCAGAATATATTATAATATGCGGCTGACCAGTACTGAAAGAGGGAGACCTTTGCGCAACTGTGGGACAGTAAAAGATAAAAAAAAAAAGAATTTATTAAAACGAAATCTCTGTTTCTTGTCTGTATACGAGTAAAATCGCTTCGTAGACGCTCTACGTAATGTAGACTTCACCGCCGTAGCAGCGTAGCGCTCTCGTAGTACAGTAGCTCTACCATGAGTTTTTACTGTACTATATATACTATACTCGCTAGCGTCTGTAGTTAAAAAAATTTATGAAGATTTGTACAGCGCCTCTAGCGGATAGTTGGGTACTAAAATTCGTAATACTAATATTTACGTAACGTAGTAAAGTCAGGCGATTTTACTGTCTTCTTCTTATCGTGTCGATGCTACAACTTTTTTCTGATATGTTGTTGTAGCATCGTGTTGGAAAGATTAGCCAGACTAGACACTGTGTTACCGTGCCTAGCTGTTACCGGTGTGCGCCACGAGGAGGCTCTTTCCATGCACCCCATTTTACTGTGACAACTCATGATAGAGGTACAGAATAGTAAATCGAGTAACAAAGTTTGATTTCATACAAAATATTAGTTTTTTATTGACATCGATGATCACAGCATTCATGCATGCATAATTTTATACTTAAAGTATAATTTATAAATGAATGCAAATACAAATTTAAGAAAAATAAATAAAGCACAATGTACAATGAATTTCGACACAAAAAATAAAATGGAAACCGAACTCTCTCGTCCATTTACCAATTTGTAGAGAAATAAGAAGAGGCCACCGACAATCAGCGCTAAAAGCGGCATTGCCGATGTTAATGACCTTCGAATGATATCAACTTCGGAAGCCCTGGCGTACAGTCCATGGCAAAAGTTGGCATTTTTCAGAACATCTAAATTGTTTGGGTTTTTGTGAATGAATGAATGAATGAAAAATATTGTACACAAAAATTACACCAATAAATGCATTTAATAAGAATAGCAATAGGTTGAACTTAAATAAATTTAAATTCACGATGGGTGGCCTTATCGCTCAATAGCGATCTCTTTTAGGCAACCTTTAGATACTGATTTTTGTGCTTGAGTAAAAAGTATAAAGATGAAAGTACATACTAAAAGGTTGCAAAGACAAAACAAATATGTATATATTTCAACCCAAGTTTGCAGTATTCAATTGCAGACAAGCGATAAGCGATTTGTATTCACGCGACGCGCTAGATATCAGTACATCTCGCCCGTTCCTGAATTCTAATACGGAATCCTAAATATAAAGTAAAGGATTGCTGGGAGACTAGATTAGGAAATATTAGAAGTACTTGTCTAATGTTTAAAAAATCACGAGATCTGTAGCAACTGAGTGACTCAGTTGCTACAGCTCTGCATACAATACATAGAAACACCCAGACACAGAACAAATATTTATGTTCATCACACAAACATTTGCTCTGGGTGGGGATCGAACCCACGACCCACAGCATGTAAGGCAGAACTACCAACTGAGCTATGACGTCTGTCAAATATTCGTTATGGTGTTTTGTAGTTTCAGAAATTCTAACGCACTCCACGTAGGTATGTCAACAATTTATTGCAGTGCACTCAAACGCCAGTCGAAAACGTAACAAATTGTTTGTTGCGAAACCCGGTAGCAAACTAATTAATGTGCTTACCTACAAACCGTATCGAAGTTCGGCTATAGAGGTACTCGTGCAGTGTAATCAAATTGAATGTACCAAGTTTAATATTTCGGTGCTAAAGTGTATTGACTCAATGCTGGCATGATGTTGTCTATAAAACTGAGAAGTTAATACATTAATTTAAATTACAAATAACTAAATATTTATGATATTTCCACTATATTATTTACTTGAATTGTTTGGTGTTCCTATAGCCTAAGAGCCTTTGAATGCCAAACCTTCGTTATTTTATTAAGTCTGAAAGTATTTTATAGATTTTAAACGTCTCACGACATAGGTAAGAACGAGAGAAGGCGCAAATACATAAAAAGTGTCTGGCACGGGGTTTCCACTATGTAACGTGTCTGGCATTCGAACGTGATTTTTTGTGATTTTTTATAACATTTTTATATTACCAAAAAAATATGCTTTATACCTACTTTGACTTAATTTGTGATATTTTAATTGTTCACAAAAGGTTTTTGTATAAAAATGTTCTAAAACTTTGTCATAGAAAACAAATTCACGCCTTTTGTGAACAATTAAAATATTTCAATTTTTAAATTGTTAAAATCGGTAAATGCATGAAGTATGGAATGCGTCTGCAACTACTCTACTCTAGTCAGTTGTAATACTCTATTATTTGTGGATTATAATATCAAACTGTTATGAATAAAGCAGTCTGTTAGTATATCTAAATTGGGTTCAAAGTGACAAGTAATCAAACTCTGAATACATATCTCAGAAGTTAGCGGCAGTAGGAACTGTTGAATCAAACCTACCCTAATCAAACAAAAATCTAATCTGATATTCATTGCGTAGTGTAAACCTAAGTTGTTCGCAATACACTGCGCGTCAATAACAGCCTGAGATTAGAACTTTACAGCGTTACCAGGCAATATAACTTAAACAAGGTTTAATTACGACGAATGTCAATTAATTTCAGCTTAGCCCACGATATCACATTTTACTACAACTTCTAACACCAATTAATTGGGTGCCGACATTGTTTAATTAACAAAACCTCTGTAATGGATATGTTCGAGATATATTCTTACGAGTAGGTATCTCACAGTATATTCATTCATTTTCAGTCTAACACAATGAGGAAACACAACTCAAACAAAGTAAGTCCGGACCTCAAGTAGTGTTACAAAGATAAAAGTGACGCGTGAGAAATGTATACGGAAACAAGGATATTAGGTACCTCATGATAATCTGAGCCGAAACATAATGCTTTTGTTTGTGCCAATATATGCAATTGGTTTATTTTTCTTCTTTCTTCTTCTTCTTTCTTATATGGCTTCTGTCCGTCAATGCGATCAGGCAATCGTAAGTGGTAGTGTCATAAAAAGGCAGTTTAACGTAAGAACTTGTTTGTCTTACTATAACGAATTACTTGAAACTAACTGAATTTGTGGCTAAAATATAGACTTGTTAAAATATTGTTATTTTTAGACACCGCCAAGTCCTTTTACCCATCCAAAATCTCGCTTGTATAATGGGATCTAGAATGCTAATTGAATACGTAGGTATATATTTTTTTAATACATACATACATAGAATACATTGTAACACGCATACAAAGAACAAAATATTTATGTCATCACACAAAAATTTGCTCGGGGTGGGAATCGAACCGACGACCCACAGCACGGAAGGCAGAGTTACTATCAACTGAGCTGTGGCGCCTGTCAACATGACGTGTCAGTATCGTGGAGGTTGCATACCATTGTGCAACAAATGCTCTATGCTCCGGCTTCATTAGAAAGAGGTAAACGATAAGTTTTGTGTTACCAATTAACCCGGCGTAAACTTAGAATAGCTGTAACATATTTGCTCAAATTTTGCTTTAAAATCAGTTGCACAAACTACTTTTATATAGTCTTAATAACAGTGTTCATTTAATTTTATTCGAAATGAAAATGATACTTAGATATGTATATGAGTTACCAAAAGTTTATGTTTAGGAGCAAAGTCGTAGGCAAAACTAATATACTTACTAAACAGCTCGAATTATCTATGTGTAACCAGGATTATGTATTTACAAAAGGTCTGCGAAATGTTTGTTGTTGTTTTATACATAGAATAATGTTCTTTGTCTGTTGAAATATGAATAGCTACGCGATTTTTAGGTCTGCTTTTTCGATTGCCATCCGCTTCGAATTTTTGATGTTTTTTTATCCAGCTGTAAAATTTGAACGTATATCTGTTTGGCGTTGTAACTACAAACGACTGCATTGGAACGAAAGGCGTGTTCTTTTTAAATGGTGTGTATTACAAGTATGTATAAAAAGAATAAACGTGATTTTTCACGTCTTACGCTGAATATTTTATACCATAATCATTGGTAGAAGATAATGTCAATTATAAGAAAATGTTGTCCTTTCCGATTTAAGTAGATAACAATTTTAAATATATTCGTCGCACTGTCACATCAAGGGGTGCTACAGCTTCATAGCTGTAGCACCCCAATAGTAATACCTACTTTGATCTTACGATAAAACCGAGTCGGTCAGTCGTTTGCGTCAAATAAATCTAAACCTTTCCCCAAACGTTAGGAGCAATAATGAAATTTCGAAACCGATTTAACGCTCAAACAAGCTGCACAAAATGTGGGCAAAGGGCGAAATACATCTTCACTATAAAACTTGATTGGGGCCGAGAGAACTACACATTTGCTGCAGATAAAACTAATTCCGGAATGCTTTATACTCAGTAGGAATTAAGAAGAAATCTCAGAGCTTACCTACTTAACCTAGCTGCAGTAAAAGAAAATTGTATTCGAAAAGAACAATCTATTCTATTCACAAATGCCCTTGGTTTACTAAAAGCTCATATTTTTTTTAAGTTGTCAATAAACAAACTTGATTGAAACGTGTAATAAAATGCAAACAACTATTTGCGGTATAAATAACTGGAAAACATATTTATTATGGCAAATTTATTGCGTCCATTCCATCGGCAAATAGGAGACTTGCCAAACAATTCAGGGTCACAGATACTGGGCTTAGTCTAAGTTATGGTAAGTACCCTTGACGTTGAGTCTAAATGGGCGAACTTAAGAAACGAACACGAGTTTGATACGTCGCAATCGACTAAATAAAACCTATTGAAAGAATGTAACCGTTCAATATAATTTTCATGAAAAAAATGGTTGTCTGTAAAGTCGGTTTACTGACGATAGTTGAACGTGACAACGTCAACGAACGGTATACGGTAACGCCTCAGAACGCCGGAACGCCGGAACGCCGGAACGCTTCATGAGTCATGTTTTTTCGTGCGTGCAGCCGGCTCTATCGAATTATAAGACGTTGTCACGTCAAAAAATAGTACATAAAAAAATATTTTCTAGCCTAAAATTTTTGTATACTTGATAAAACTTGACTCCATTCATTATAAACTCACAAAAAAATAATTTACAAAGTTAGAAAAACCCACAAGTGACTTGCCTCATCGTTATAATGACCTAAACGCTAAGAGTCAACTTTTTAAGGGCCCAATAAAAACCAGAACGGCGTCATCTCAAAATGAAAATTCTTTACAGCCTTAGTGAAGTTCTGTCGTATTTCTGAGCTATGAATAAGATACATGTTAACAACAAGTCATTTACAAACAACTTTGTGAGATAGAAGGGGACTGAAGGGATAACGTTGTCACTAGAAAATCCAGTTTAGGGAAACCATGGTCTTCAGTTTTACCATGAATGTCAGTGTACAAGATGACATGATGTAAAATAATATAGATCGTAGACTTTGGCTAATTCTTGCGAATTCTCTCGGCTCAAAAAACATATTCAGATAATTTACTCTATGAAATACGTGTTATTTTTGCTTATTCATGCTATCTTACGTGTGGGTTCAAAAATAATATAGCTACTGCTAAAACAATCAAGCGATGACTATCAAAAATGTGGCTCTAATGGGAATCGTTCGTGCGATCTGAACTCTTTCACGCTCTGCCAACATCCCATTCACTAATATTTACTGCCTACGCAAGCCTTAGAATGCGATGACGTCACGTCTACTTGTTTTTGTCATGTTTGCCCTTTATTGTAGACGCAAACCACATCAAAACTATAAGTAGGAGCTGGTAGGTTTATTATCATAGTTAATAATAGAAACGTCGTTAATTTGTGTAGGTACAATATAGGTCCTACCTATACAATAGCTTAAAAAAAAAATTCACGATGGAATGAATGAATTAATGAGAATAATTTATTGTAGGTTCATGTAGACCTTACAAGTACCCAATTAGTAAAAAAAAATACAAAATTGAAAAAATAATATCAATGACAATGGGCGGTCTTATCGCTAGGAAGCGATTCTTCCAGGCTTTTTGTATGTTATATACAAAAATATTGTGTCTAAAAAATCAGGTTGCGATCGACCCAATCATTGTGTAAATAATATGAGTAATAAAGCGAGAGCTCTAAGCCTCACAATTTAATTCGTTCAATACTCAAATAGCAAAGCCAATTGCAAATAAACCAAAAACATTGGCATCATGGACCATTTATGTAAATAAAATCTACCCGCGGGAAGTGGACACTTATGGATGCTTACAGAAAGGGCTCGGATTTGGAAGCGTTTGTCAGTTGACCCGGGAGGATGTCTAAATACCTATTCGAAATATACAGAGGCCTTTGGAAATAAATATAAACTTTCGATTACTGATGTGAAGGACTCTTGGTCAATCCGTAATAATTTTTAGTAGTTTAGGTTTATTTTGAAACTAAAACTGTAATAATCTTTTAACGCATACATATCATGTATTTACATATTATTTATCATATATTACTTTATTGTAAATAATCTTATGTCGTTTACTATTACTAAGTTATACGAAAATCAGATGATTTGATCCGAATAAATAAAAAATAACTAACTAATTATTGCTATATCAAGTTTATTAAAGCGCTGTCGTTCAAATCCTGCATCCAGTAAAGATCTGCTTATTTTTTGCTTTAATTTCAAGGCAAAATAAGGATTCCCGTGGTTCGTTTTCAGTGTAGTCTAACGAGACGCTCAACGGGGTCATTATTTTCATCTTTGCGGCATTCTTTGCAAGTGGATTTCTATTGAAGATCGAGTTGTTTAGCGAGGATATGATAAAGTAAAAAATCTTGACTTTTATGCATTTTATTTTGTGCCGTGGTGATTAAAATAATCATTAAATTATTTGCTAATTAAGATGTATTACGAAACAATGGCTTGACGATATCAGTGTCCCGACGAGCCGCCAATATGGGGAAGATATGAGAAGAACTATATCTTGCAGTCAATAAATAACTAAAGAAGTATTCTCATAATATTTGCATATAATCTAGATTATTTTTTATCCACTTTTTGAACCCACGTCCTTAGGATTGGAAAGCGAGTTTGCTACCACTAAACACTGCTTTCACACTGTCAATGCTAAAAGGATCAATAAATGTCCTCTGACATAAATAACGTCACATAAAACGGGTATCCAGTGGCTCTACCATGAGTTTTTACTATACTATATATACTATACTCGCTAGCGTCTGTAGTTAAAAAAATGTATGAATTTTTGTACAGCGCTTCTAGCGGATAGATGGGTACTAAAATTCGTAATACTAATATTGACGTAACTACTGTAGTAAAGTCAGGCGATTTTACTGTGACAACTCATGGTAGAGGTACAGTGTAACCATTTTATGTGTAAAGAGAATTTCTGTAGATTCCCTTTGATTTTGTTTCCAGAAATGTGTATAACGGTAGTGACAACACAGGCCCGAAACAAATATTGAAACAGGCGAATATCGTCCAAAGTCTTGAGTAAGGTAAAAGAAACGGCGTTTTTCATTGTAAATAAACTATTTGTCGTCAAGCAAAATTCAGCTTTCAGATAAGCTAAAGAAAAGTCATATTTGTACGCTTGTTATATAAATAAATACTCATGAATAATCTAGCCCCAGACTTGTAAGCTTGTAGGTATAATAACTAAATTGCAGATAAAAACAATTTACTTATTTTTTTAAATGCACTCGTAGAATTAAATATTAGTTTTTTTTTAAATACATTCGTCGAACTACGCATAACGAGCATTAGTATTTGCCATCAAACAAATTAATTGTCTCACTGTCTCTATTAAGGACGTGCCCTGTGAGGCGTCACACATCTCTATAAGAGAGATCAATTAAAACAAAATACACATAAAACCATAATACGACTTACAATTATTATAATTTTAAACAAGCAAAATCCCTACTAGCGAAACAAGTTTTGGTAAGAAAATGAGAATGTATATATTACGAATCTATAACCTACTTATAGTATACTATATGGTTCAATCACAGGGTATTGTTAATTCCTACTTCTAAGAGGTCAATTAATGTGGTATATGGTTAATACTTCATAGACCCGAGACCTCAGACCACAGAGAATGTAATTTAGAGGGTGATATTTATAGCATTATGTTACTAAGGAAAACACTGGGTTGAATATTAAAGGTTTTTTTTATTTTCGAAAAAAAAAATCTTAGTCAGAATATTGGTCATTATTGTATTTCTATCTTGCTGCCGACAAGTTTAAGAAAAAAAAAATTCACAGACAATATTGAAGTGACTTCTTATTTATATACTTATGTTATATGTTTTACATATACATACTTACATATTCACTGGCTTTCATTTGCTACTTTTTTCCGCTACTTTTCCGCGCACTCAAATCCGAATCGGTTTGGCTTAAAAGTTCAAATACAAAATCGATCTAAAGAACTTTTCCATTTGAAAGGCGCTTTTTATAACGATTAATGAAGCGATGTTTGTAGCTATTCATTATTGTGCGATCGACTTCTTAGCCATAATCAGATTTGTTCTCTGTTGGTTGTGTGGTGGTGACGTCCAGCGAGTGACACTATTTACTGTTAGAACATTCTATGTTCTTTCGTCCTGTAGCTCTACCATGAGTTTTTACAATCTATACTCGCTAGCGTCTGTAGTTAAAAAAAGGTATGAAGATTTGAACAGCGCCTCTAGCGGGTACTAAAATTCGTAATACTAATATTTACGTAACTACTGTAGTAAAGTCAGGCGATTTTACTGTGACAACTCATGGTAGAGGTACAGATCAAGTATATGCCAATTTAGAATTTTAAGTAAAACTTTCTACGTACTGAATTCCCACTCATGATCTTCAGCAGTGGAAGTTGTAAGCCTGGTTCATACCCAGGCTTAAGGATTTATGCACCGTGAGCAAACAACTAGATCCATGCGATGAGAGGGAGCCACAGTCTTCATCAAATAGCTGGTTTAGTCTACCTAACTAAGCATGACCACATGGTTATGGATATCTGGATTTATTCCTGATTCTTCATTGCGTATATCTGGATTAGTCAACGAAAAGGTTACATAACACAAGTTTGTCTTCTTCTTCTTCAAAAAGAAGAAGATTTTTGACCTATTTTTTTTATTTTTTATTTGAATGGAGCATGTTTGTGCTGAAGTTATGATCTAGTCAAATCGTTCTTCACATCATTAATTTATATCACATAATTAATTTATTTCCTTGAGATGAAGTTATAAAAGTTTTTGAGCAGGCATGTAGGTACTTAAAACTAGCTTCCCGATTTTTGAAGTCATTAAACGTTTTGTCATGATGATCAAGCTTTATTCATGCAAGACCGTAAGTCAAGAATCAGCTATAACAAAATGCACAAATAACTAGAACTGGAACCTGCTGTTCTTTATGAGCTGTGACGTTCTTGAAGTTGCGACGAAGATTTGAGTGCTTCTCAACAAATGTCTGAAGATAGGAAACGCAATATGCACCAAAATTTACACGAAATCGTACTTCAAAGCAAGAAAATTATTATATATTTATCATTTTTAACTCGAGTCGGATTACCTTTGCTATATTTATTCTAGAAATTGTTAAGTATCTATCTATTAAAATTATATACAAAAAAAGCGACATAAACTACAGACGGTTTGTCAGAAAACTAAATGCTAATTTTAGGAACCTATATAGTTTTAAATACCATTATTACATTTTTAAACATAAAAAAATTGAAAATATCGAAATTACTTTAAAGACCGGCAGAGTACTGCCGGCACCTCTGGTATATTTTCTGTTAATTTCTGTAGACCAAAAATTGACCCTTTTATCAATATATATTTTGAAAATCTGTAAGTTCATATTCATCATCATATTAGTGTAATTTGAATGTAGATGGTACTATTAATGTTTGTACCTAAACGGGACCACTGTAATAAATCGATTTGATAAACTCTAATAGGTAGCTACAAAGATTAACTTACTAGGTATATCCTCGGGATACCATTCAGTCCTTCACGTACAAAGGGCATAATCAGTGAGATTGTGGAGGTGATTTTCGACCTTTAAACTCGTAATCCTGAGGGTCTTAGAAGATTATCCCTCATCAAGAAAACAGTGGCTAAATCACCCACAAATCAAGCCATAGTAGCTTTTATTACGTTATATTATTTAGATTTGGGGTCATCAAGCGGATTTTAGCAATTTCTTAACAAGCGGCAGTTTTCGAACGAGTACCTACTGTTTGGTTTTTTTTATCTACGGTTTATAGGCTTTATTTAGACTATCACCAAAATCACGCTCTAGTCCTAAGCAAAACTTTTACTGAAATTAATATTACTGATAGAAAACTTTAATAATTTTTTATCATCCTTTTGAGGTTTTCATTCGTGCGATACGAAATTATGTATGTACTATGGTGTGTATTTTAACAATTTTATAGTAGTATTATTAATTTGAGCATAACTACAAAGAATGAAATAATCTCCAAATATGATTTATTATTACAAATATGATTCATGTTGATTATATCAGGTCTCGTTTAAATATTTAAATCACAATCACCATTTCCACTTGATGACATGATAAACTGTCAAAATAAACTAATAAGCCGATTGTAAGCGAAGTCGGCGAAATTAAATGGTTTTGTATTAAGTATAGAAATAAGTTTGTTGCAAAAGTTTTTGATATGCAAACATGTAAATTCAAGTTGCACTTGACGCATTTTTAAGAAGAAGACATTTTATTTTTACTTTTTTTTATAGGCCATAAATTAGACCATAGACTCTACCTTATAAAATTGTAAAATTATTTGTACTCTTAATAAATTTCTTTACATTTTACACAGAGTACAAATAATTTTACAATTTTATAAGGTTCGTCGTCAACACCGATTAAAATCCACTAGACGGCTAAATAGAGCAAGATTTAATGTTGAATAGCGGACAAGCCGCTCGACGTGTAGTTGATCCGCTTAACACTATTGAGGTTGAAAACTTCTTTAAAATTAAAGTAGGTATCTTCCCTCAGCAGACTGTCACTGAAACTTCAGAGCGTTGAAAACTTACTTCGCTTGAATGGAAGTATTTAAGATTCAAATTACTGGAGTTCTTTTATTGTGTGCTACTTCTGCTTTACCCCTATAAAATGCAAACTATTCGCATTTAAGAACTTCCTTTTGATGAATATAGACTCTTGTGAGAAAATTAAACAAGTTATTGCATTGTAAAGTTTCTTTCCATTTGGAGCGTTTTGTAAGAGCTCTTTCCTAAGAGCTCTTACAAAACGCTCCAAATGGAAAGAAACTCAGTGTATAGTGTGCTGAAAATCAGTGTTTGCTCTTGAGCAAAATAACGCGAGTACTTTTTTTTACTGCAATACAAACAACAAAACAAACAAAATTATTTATAGGTTTTATTGTTCTAAATGAGTTTTCCGAATTATCTATTTGTTGTGTCTATTTTTTTACATACTTTTTTTGAGCTTTACTTTTTTCGATTGAATGATTATAAATATATATAACTAAAATATTATAACCAGGTAAAAAAAAACTAAAAAATGACACGAAAACGTTCAAAACGTAACTAAAATTAACTACACAAGATAAAATGACTAACTTATTATATTATTCTGTGCTAGAGATTTTTGAGCTGTATTTGCGCTTGCTTGTACTTATTATTAGATACCTATTTCCTGTAAAAAATGTGTGTTGTGTGTTTTAAATAAATGTCTACCGACACTATTCCTCGAAAAACACCGATTAATATTTGAGTTTAGTACCTACTGTTCGTAGAATAGTCCAATATGGCGTAGTATTTGTAAGTAGTGCAAATATTTTATTTTTTTGATACAATTTGTACATTTTTTTTACTGATTTCCAAGAAGGTTTTTCTATTTAAATGGGTTCGTTTTTTGAACCATTATTTACTATTTTATTTTTTGACTTTCAAAGTTTAAATTACGAATTACCTACCTATTTTTTGAAACGAAACAACAATTTATCAATTTAAATGGGTTCGTTTTTTGAACCATTATTTACTATTTTATTTTTTGACTTTCAAAGTTTAAATTACGAATTACCTATTTTTTGAAACGAAACAACATAATAGAAATACATTTAAAATCGACGGTAAATACAATTTTTAATAACAGGAATGTTTCTGTTAGTAAGAGCATAAATTGCATTCACTTTATTTAAAAAATGCAAGTTTCCAGCCAGTTACTCAAAGCTTTTTAATTATAAAAAGTTTTTAGTTGATATCTTGTTAAAAACCTCGGGTAAGAAAGCAAACTATTTTTTTCTTATTTGTCGTATCGTCGGGCGTCGTTATAATGTATCTAGCTTGCTAAGTGACTAATTTAATTAAGGCCACAAATACAAAGCAATCATAATTTTATGAAAGTTATAAATAATCGTGAACATTTCTCAGAACGTTTAAGTTTTAGTTGTACGTAATACGTAACGTGTTAGTTGTAATGTTAGTTCCAAACTAAGCAAAGCTATAAAAATCAGATTGCGGATTGGCATACATATTTTTATGAATACATACATAAAATACACAGTAATACCCGGATAAAAACAAACATCAATGTACATCATCAGAATTTTCTGGGAATCGAAGCCACGACCCGCAACATATGATACAACGGATCTCATAAACCACACCTTAAGGACATCGGTGTCCACAAACGGTGTTATGCAAATACACTCGAGAGCAATGAATCCGGGTCACTTAAAGAATCCTAAAAATCTCGGAAACTAAAAATGCTAGGTTAATGCAATAAATTGTATTTAATAGACAATGTAATACTCCTTAAATGAAGGTATTAAAACTTCTTAGTTATTGTAAAGTTATATCATAAAAAAATCAAATTTGAAAACGGGCCACTTTCGAAGATGGAACTACGAAATTACAGCATTTGGTTTTGCTTTTGTTTGTAATCTGTCATTTATGTGGGTACATAAACCATGTTGATAGTGCTCTATATTCATTATTCAAGCTGAAATTATGTCGCTTACGCCTGAAGAATGCACCAGAATACTTACAATGCTGGAAACCGGCCGGAGTCAGCGCGATACAGCCAGGACTGTCGGTGTGTCGCTGTCAACAGTACAAAGAGTTCTCCGACGTTACGAAGAAACTGGTTCTAACCTACGCAGACCAGGAACGGGCAGAACCAGGTGTACCACAGCACGAGAAGACCGATACTTGGTGAACACCATGCTTCGAAATCGCTTTCTCACAGGAACTGAACTCACCAATCAGTTTCGACGCCTCGGAGGAAGTAACCCAAGTGCATGGACAGTAAGACGTCGGCTTGCTGAATCTAACTTAAAACCCCTTAGACCTGCAAACGGCCCTAAACTGGAGCGTGGGCATCGTATTTCGAGACTAAGATATGCCCAGAGCCACGTAAATTGGAGTATTGAAGATTGGTCAAAAGTTATGTTCTCCGACGAATCAAAATTTATGCTCTACAAGCACGATGGAAGACACAGAGTGTATCGAAGACCAGGGGAAAGATTCAAGCAAGCATGCATCGAAGAAAAAGTAGCCTACGGTGGTGGGTCTGTACTTGTGTGGGCCGGAATTTCTTCTGAAAGTCGCACAGAGCTGGTGATCATAGAAAACGGCTCTTTAACTAGCGTAAGATATGTGGAAGAAATCCTCAATGATCACGTTGGTCCATTTATGGTCAATTTAGGTGAGGATGCTATATTTATGCATGACAATGCCCGACCTCATACAGGTAGGATTGTGAATGACTACCTTCAAGAGATGAACATTACTCGTATGGAGTGGCCAGCGCGCAGCCCGGATATCAACCCGATCGAGCATGCTTGGGACGAGCTAGGCAGATGCGTAAAACAACGAAACCCTCCCCCAATCACGCTTCGTGAGCTCAAAATTGCTCTCACAGAGGAATGGGAGAATATTCCCCAAAATCGTATAAGGAACTTGGTGTACAGCATGCCAAACCGCGTAAACGCAGTAATGGAAGCACGAGGAGGCAATACGAAGTATTAAAATTCAAGAAAATCGTAATAAAGTTCAAAAATTTCATGTTTCCTATTTTTGTTTAAAGGAGAGATCAGCAGTTTTTTTCTTTATGTAATTTTGTGTTAATAAAATGTATGGTGACTCATATTTTTTTTACTTTCATTTAAGGAGTATTACATTGTCTATTAAATACAATTTATTGCATTAACCTATCATTTTTAGTTTCCGAGATTTTTAACATTCTTTAAGTGACCCGGATTCATTGCTCTCGAGTGTATATTTGAAATACTTAAGTAAGCTTTAGCCTGAACTAATAGAGTATGAAGATAAGAACTTTAAGGTTTCGTCAATCTGAGGGATGAGGACGAATAAATGTCTTTCAAACTCAAACTCCAAATAAGTTGACATTGTTTTATGCCTTTCATCACCATCATCAACCTATATCAGTCCACTGCTGGACGTAGGTATCTCCCAAGACGCGCCACTGAGCCCGGTCTTCAGCTCTTCTCATCCAGTTTTTGCCAGCTACTCTCCGCAGATCGTCGCTCCGTCGTCGAATAAATTAAATACTGAAGTTCCAGTGCGGTGTCAATATAACTTAGTAATACATAATATACAGTCTTGTCTGGGACATACTAGACTTAAAAATAATAATAATTTTAAAGTTTTTTTTTAATAAGTAGGTATATGTATTTTTTAAAATGTACCTATATTGTAAAAAACTTTTTTCTAAGATTTTAAATAAATGTGTGATAATTATAACGAATAAAAAAAAGAATAAATATTATTTCTATTTGTTGTGTTGTATTTTAAAGTATGTAAGACTTTTTAACTTTACGTCAGTAACCATGTCCCAGCCTGTAATTAGATGCAAACTCGCGCTGATTGCATATTAACTAACATCCGCTAGTCAAAGCATGTTGCATTTTGCAATAATCCGGTTAATATGTTAATTAGTACGTAGAATAACATACCGTTGTTTATAGCATTCATAGACTTACATTGTTACTAGAGGTGACATTAAGATTTTTTTAAGCTATTGTAAAGCTTCTATCGCGGGCCTTGAGCGTGGAGACTGAATCCAGAAATTCCGTAACGAAATAACCGAACGAAAATAACCTAACACTGCGCTTGCGTAATCCAGCAAAAATTGTTTTGCAATAGCTTTACCGCGGCAGTCCCCGAGTGCCACACGTCTTTTTTTCAAGTAGAGTTCATCGAAGGTGATTTGATTGTTTTTAAAATAAAGTTCCATTATTATCATAATAATGGTTGTGGTAATTCACCTATGGAATATAAACGATTATAATAATTTTACTCAGAAAAATTACAAAAATTTGGTATTGCCTTTAGTAGTATGTTAGTGTTTACCTAGAGATCGTCTAGCAAAAAGCTATTTTATGCTATTCTTACATATTAAACTTTTTACTTACATTATAAATGTGAAAGTTTATTATCTCTCTTATAAAAAGTTAGAGTTGACATTATGTTATCTTTATGTATGGTAATCTAAACATAATGTCTATTAACTTTTTATAAGATAGACAATAGGTTTTGAATGCGTCTGAATTACATCGTAAACAGTAATCCAATTTGGATAAAACTTGGAATTTAATAGATCTTCACTCGCTTTTTCTAACGGGAGCGAACATTACATTATTATTTATTATTCAAATATGTATTTCAATCTGTTTACAGTCATTATTATTAAATATTGTATATAATATAGAAAACATGTATTATAAAAACTTAAAACTAGATTACCGCGGGCAACGGTAAGGTCCAAGCTGTTGCAGAGTGAGTAACCTTCGGACAATGCGTGCTATGTCGAGGATCACTACCTTCTGCATTTGACCCTAGAGCCAGCTTTATAGCAAGAGCCTCTTGAGATGTTGGTCAAGCCTCTTCGATATCAGTTCGCCGAAACGACTATCATCACAATGATCCTAGAATCAACATCCCACATGGCAGTTACCTCGTAAGCCAAGTTAAGGCTTGCTGAGCTTTTCCTTCTCGGCCTTTACGAGGTTTTCGTCATGTGGGATCGTGATGTCTACAAGCATTGCTTTGTGTTGGGACCGGCCTATCACCAGACCACGACATCAGGCTTATTGCAGACAATTTACTTATTAATATTGAAATTAGACATTCCATGACAAGTATTACATAATAGATCTAATCTATAAACAAGTAGGTACTCTTAGGTATTTTATATGTATAATAAAAAATACCTATCTGTGTAATGTATTGTATTAAGTATGTCAGTCTTCAAGTACCCATAACACAAGCCCTGTTTAGCTTGGGGCTAGATGATGTTGTGTGGATTGTCCAGCATTATATATTTATTTAAGGAATAAATTTAAGTGCATGTGTAAATAAATTGAGCATCTAATGGAGTGCGATAGCTTCTCTAGTGCATATTTAGTATGCACTGTATGCCTAATACAATCTAATGGAATATTGAATCACCATCGCGCTGTTTACTCGGCAAATAATTTTCACAATTGGTGCATAGTTGTATGAAAACTGATTGGTATTGGGTGAAGCAAAATAACTATTCATTTCTCAATATTTTAATTTTAGTCTTTTTTTTTTCACACTTTTGTACATTATATCAGCAAATTGAGTTGATCGAAGATCAGTTGAGCTATTATAGATTTTCAATGGTCTGCAAATAGCTCAACTATTTAGTATCTATGTATTTTAAATTTTATTTTCTGAAATTTTGTTGTGAAACATTATCAAATTTACGCATGTACTACTAAACAGTACATCTGCTAATTAAAATTACACAATTCTGTGTCATTTTTACTATCAGTAGTACTTTGATTTTATAACTAGAACCAGCTAGCTCAGCTATGGATAATACTGAAATAGTTCTATTTGCCAAATTATAAAAACTAAAATATAAAATGCATTTCCTGAATTACTGCATCATAAGTCCGTGCCAAAGATTTTCGTCGGTGGCAACAGATTTTTTTAAGATCCTGCATTGCGGGAAAACTTAAATGCAGATTAGATTATTCTCCTCGTATTTTGTAAACTTTCGCGATCAAAAATTCATAGTTAAATGTACATATTACACGGGTATTTATTGTTATATTTCCGTCATTTTGCCTACGTTGGAATTGCCATGTGATAAATATTTTATGTAAGGGCTAGTCCGTAATTGTGTAAAAAACCTGATTGTTTAGCGTGGCGGTAATTTTTATCTGTTGTTCAACATTACAGGATATCTTGATTTGTTTCAATTATTTCGGTCGAATTTCTCCTAAACTAAAAGATACTTATATTCAAAAATGAAGTATGCATTTATTGGTGTTTTCATAAATCAAGGGCATGGTTCTTTTCAAGACATTTCCCAACACTCGTAGTTTTCGTACTGAGCCTTTTTTTGTATACCTAATATCGAATTGCTTCAACTCTATAAAAGCCAGGGACTTACTTTTCATTCAGACATCCTGATCTACGAACAAAAAGCCAAATAAAATTCCACATCGTAGGTACTATGTTTTCGTCAGATCTATCGATACCATCTAAATAAAACACATTCTGAATGCAAGACCCTCTAACGTTGTCACCGAGATTGGGTATGAGTCGTTCTGATTCGAGTTTCGTGAATAATTCAAAGGTCTGATTTACTTATTCTGTGCCGTCAGGGGGGGTATCCTGACAACTGAAATATTTTTGAACTGTTATTTGATCAAACTGCAGTTCAGTTTTCTTCTTCGTCTTTCATTCATATTTGGAATGATGGATTTTCATACCGTTTGATAGAATTAACGAAAAATCAGGGAGGCCATGCTCAAATCTGGTTGGTCATGCTTAAATCAGGTAGGCCATGCTCAAATCAGGAAGGCCACGTGCTAAACCGCGGCATTGACGTCATTTTAAACAGCTCAGTCATAATTTTATAAAGCTCAGTTACGTCAGTCCACAAAAAATGCCACGGAATACTGATGAGTTACTATAGTAAAATCATCGAAAACTGAACTGCAACTGACAGGATATTCGGTCACGCAAGTTTCCCCTTGCTAGATAGCCCCCCTGATTTACTTATTCTGTGCCGTCAGAAACGAACCTTATCAGGTACTTGACATCACGTTCGTAAAGAAATCGTTCTTACACGAATCCATTTATCTGATTGAATGGAACCCCGATGTAGCTTAATTTAGACGTGTTTTATTTGGAATGTATTTGGTAATTTTAGCTTTTAGTCTATAAATATTAATTGTTAATTACTTGTGGACTATGTGACCCACTGAAGAACACAGGCCAGCCTTGTCGCTCTAGTTTTCAGTTGTTTTCAGTTGTCTCACACCAACGACAGAACGTCTTCAACGGTCACGTGACTTAAAATTTAACTACAAGTATCGGTGACGTAAAATAAACTGTCTTACTGTAGTCTTGTAGGTTTGCGCATAACCTTAGACCGTCACCCCACACACTTTTATGTAGGCATCAATTTTGTCATTCATTATTATCATTCATTCATTCATCATTCATTCATTGTCTCTATTTAGATCACAAAGCATATTTTTATGAACTTTTTTTAATGTGAAAGATGATGATACGTACTAATAACCCACCTGATGTGAAGCTATAATAACTGCCTGAACAGTATCCTTACAGTCCATTGAAGACTTATCGTGATTGCCATACAGTACATTGTGAGGGAAGGCAATTATTGCATCTCTCTGAGGCAGAGTTGTCTCTTTAAAATACTCCGATACAGGAGTATTCTAACAGAACACCCGGAAAAAAGTATTAGCAGAGTAAGTATTTGCAGATCGTACAAACATTTATCCCAAGGCGGGAATCGAACCCGGAACCACCGCGTCGCAGACGGACCTTCGTCCGCCGCGCCACATCGGTCGCCTATACGAAAATATATCGCACAAGCACTACCCTGAATTATATTTTTATCTAGACGTAGTCTGTAGGGCCCCTCGAGTTTGCACAAGAAAATACACTTATTCGCAAGTTGAGGTGCCGTCGCCTCGTAGCACTTGTTACGACTGCCACTTGTAGCAGTGGCGGCACTTGCGAACAATTTCAAACTTTCCACCAACTCTACATACTGGTGCATTGTACAGAACACTCTCGAGAACTTTAGGAGAGGAACCCGTCAATATTATCAACAAAATACATTAGTATTTATACATCTAGTATTTTATTACAACAAAATACATAATATAGTATTTTGTTGATAAGATTGACTGACCAACTGTGCTGTGACGCCTGTCACAGCACGGTTGGTAGTAGCTCTGCCATCCATGCTATGGGTCGTGAGTTCGATTCCTACCCAGAGCCAATGTCTATGTGATGAACTTAAATATTTGTTCTATGTCTGGGTATATACATTATGCATTCTATGTCAGTATTTAGAAAAAAAAAAGGTAGCACTCCGGTAGGTCTACCATGAGTTTTTACTATGCTATATTTACTATACTCGCTAGAGTCTGTAGTTAAAAAAATGTATGAAGATTTGTACAGCGCCTCTAGCGGATAGTTGGGTACTAAAATTCGTAATACTAATATTGACGTAACTACTGTAGTAAAGTCAGGCGATTTTACTGTGACATCTCATGGTAGATACACGGGAGTGCCGGCAGAAGTGAAAACTTCAATATTAACGTTGTGTTTTCACTTCTAAGTTTTCACATAAAAATATAACCACAGACGTCATAATGACAATGACAATCACAATGACACAGACACATTCGCGCAAGCGCCCTGTGCCGCCTAAACAGAGTCAGCACACTCAGGCACGGTAGAAAGAGTGGGAGATACTAGTTCCTCTCCCTTTCCCTCGATCTTACGCTTTCGATCAACGTCACGTGACCCTGACGCGAGTTTGAAAGTT
The DNA here is from genome assembly GCA_932527185.1 of Ecliptopera silaceata. Taxonomy (NCBI): domain Eukaryota; kingdom Metazoa; phylum Arthropoda; class Insecta; order Lepidoptera; family Geometridae; genus Ecliptopera; species Ecliptopera silaceata. The sequence continues at coordinate 4,816,247 of OW052210.1, forward strand.
TTTACCCACCCAGCGCCGCTAAAGAAGTTTTCACTTCAAAAAAATTATATAAGTATTCTATCAGCAATCTAGTTCCCATAGTACAAGCTCTGCTTAGTTTGGGGACTAGAGTGTGATGTGTGAAATGTCTAGTTACCTACTAAAGCAATAGTGTGATTGTTCATAATATTTTTGATACTAACTCACGTAAATTGTGGTTATAAAAGTTTTAATAATAATAACATAATGGACGCAATGTAAACTCTTCTACTTACTGGCTAAGACAGCATCCATAAATTACAGAAAATAAAGTGTGAAAAAAATGATTTTTGTTTTTTGTCGGTTAAAAAAGATGCTTGTTCTATTTTGAAAATAAATGGGAGATAAATAAAACAGTGTATAAAAAAATATTACTTTATATAAATTGATACGACAACCCATTTCAATATTTTTACATTTGTAGGTACACAGACACAGACACAGATATTATTTTATTATTTATTCACAATCTACAATATTTTACTAGAGCTTTATTATAATTTTAACTTCTGAATGAAACATAAATAATAAAACTATACATCAATCAAAATATGTCTATAACTTTTATAATTTTAGAACTATTAATAGAATACCTACTATACAATACAATACAATTATATAAATCTGGTGAGTATCTGACCCAGCGTATCAGCATTGCTATTCAGCGCGACAATGCAGCCAGTATCTTGGGTACGCTTCCGATTGGTACTGATTTGGATCAGTTGAGCTATCTATACATCGTTTGCAACGGTTTGTAGATTAGCTCAACTGTTTCTTATGAATATTATATATACTTATGTACATTTTGTAAATACTGTAATAGTCGTAAGTTTGTTTTTGAATACAGTAATGCATTATATTATGATTTGAATATATACAGATACTAGAACATAGTGTAGATAATAGTTACTTTCAAAGATTCGGGACTTGATAAGAATGGTGAGGCACACTGGTAGTTATTGATTTATATACTTCATTAAACACATTTTTTTATATGTAGATTAATAAAATTATAGTTGTACATAACAACAATATTATTATGATTTGATTGAGTATGTAGGTACTTACTTACTTATTAGCGCTAGGTTAAGGGCCGTTATTGATTTATATACTTCATTAAACACATTTTTTTATATGTAGATTAATAAAATTATAGTTGTACATAACAACAATATTATTATGATTTGATTGAGTATGTAGGTACTTACTTACTTATTAGCGCTAGGTTAAGGGCCCCCGCAAACTGCAGACTTTTTATCGGCCGATAGTTTGGTCGGCTTCTTAATCAGTATGAAGATGTATGCAGATGCGCACAATACTGATTAAGAAGCCGACCAAACTATCGGCCGATAAAAAGTCTGCAGTCTGCGGGGACTCTAAAAGTAACTACAAGATGAGGGTAGGCTGAGCCATTGTCAAAATTGTTTATTTATGTAGTAGAAAAAGTATGAAATTTTCATTGTTATGATAAGATACCATTTTATATGATTTCAAATGTAAAATGTAGTAAAAGTAACATAAAATAATGTCAGTATTAAAAAACCTAAATGCTGAAGCTTATTTAATACAATAGTTATTATTTAAAAAGATCAGTCAAGACAGTTTTTATATTCTATTATTTATCATTATAATTTTAATATGATGAATTTGTTTTTTTTATTGTGGTTTTTACAACTATATGACTATGAGACAAAATTCTAGTTTTATTGGAGCGTAAATTATAATAACTTTGTACATTAAAAATATTTATTTATAATTATGGAAAGGAACATTTTAATGTAATGAGTAATGGAAGGAACGCTTAGACCTTTATGAGTATCACAAATAATTATTACATTATCATTAACAACAATATAATATAATGATGCAAAAAATATTATAAATACGTATACACCGAAAACAACAATTAGAGTTTACAACAGCGATGGAGTAAATTACAACAGGAATACACCAACAATTAATATTTAGAAAAATAAATATATTCAATAAGTTTATTACATTTTCTCGTATAACTTGTATAGATCAATTGCCGACTCAATATTATTTCAATCAAATTAATTTTGAGTTTGTGCTCGTATTCTTGTATCGATAGCAAAATTAGATTTTATGTTATTATTTTTAATTGACTTTATTTAAAGAACGGTAGGTACTAAAAATTTAATAAAATATATATGAGTAGTTTTTTTACAATAACATTAATAGCTAAATAATGAAGCGCATTACTTCCCATATTATTTACATAATTCACCCAAGTAAAGCATTAATGAATAAATAATTACATTGATTACAATATTCAGATACTTACAACTAAAGAAATCACAGCTCCTGATTAAGTTCCGACTAGACTAGTTTGAGATCACTTCGGCTTTGGTTTGATAAGTAACTTTTTTTTTGCTGTTGCGTTTTATTGAGGGGTTCCTACTTTCACTTTCGAGACTGAACTCACTAACAGATTCTGAGTCTTGACAACAGAGGTGTCGATCTACGCAGTGTATCTGCTCGTTGAAGTTTGGATGTTCTATGTGGCGCAGCCGGTAGGATTCGCTTCGTTCGCCACCCGCCCGCCGGCAGCGGAGCGAGCGGCGGTCTCTGCATCAAGAGCAGCGCCCGCGTGGGCCCCGGAAGGTGCCCGCGCGGGCCTCATGTCACAACCGACACATCTCGTGAGACGAGACCGATGAGTACATCATTGTCGATACTGGGTACTGGAAAGAAAAATTTAGTTGTTGAACCAACAAATAATAAGTTTTCGAGTATATTCAAATCGCATTCTTCGTATGTTTGGTACCTGTTGGAGGATGTCAGCAGAGGTCATATACCATTTTTTGCTAATAGTTTGTTAAAAGTTACGTGACAAGCATGTCGCCATGTTACTTTAATACGAAATTTTAGCAGGTTTTATTTTGTTTTAAATATCGGGCGCTACATCGTTTAATATTTTCAAAATCAAAATCAACCACAAAAAGGGCAGAACTTCAGGTAGACACTATGTAAAACGTTCTTATAGCATTGTTACCCGCTATATTATGTATTCTAGTTTATCAAAGCGATTAAACACTTTACCTGCTTTTTTTAAATGAATTAATAAAAATCTCATTTTTTAGTTGAGGATATTATTTTTGATGATTTTCTCTGAAACTAATTGAGTAAAAATAGATCAATCGCAAAATTATAATTAAAGTTTCGGAAGCAAGTCTAGTCTTTGAGCATTAAATAAAATGTGAATTTAATCTTGATTGGGTTCAAGGAAAATCACTTGAAAATTGAAACTGACAAAAGCGTAAGCCTAGCAATTTTTCACGAGCTTTTGAGCGGTAAAGGAAAATTGTAAGGAGATCGTATCATCGGAACCAAACGAATATGTGACCAACGATCTTCACTCACCTCGTGAAAAGAATAATACCTATTGTATATTAGGGTGCATCATAGGTCACGTGCATACAGATTGCGTAGAAATTGTACACAAACAAGTGAGGTAAACATTTAGGACCGAGTGAGGTTATGATGAACAGTATTTTTTACAATCGGATCATGCAAAACGCCAATTGTTATTTAATTAGCTAAAAAAAACAAAACAGTCACAGAAAATAATAGCTAAAGCTGGATTATAGGGCGACAGACATCGATGTCAAACTTTGAAAGTCAACGGCATGTGTCATGCATTTAGAGAAATGATGTGTCAGACATTTACGACCAAGTGCACAAGATTTCGGACAGAGGAGCACACAAACAAGTGCAAATGATAACTCGGTCCACGTACCTCATCTTCGGAAAAAAACTGGTTGAAGACATTTGTTATCACAGTAAAATAACGTTTGATTTTTCTAGTTAGCAACGTGGAAGATACTTTGAGATTTGCAAAGGCACTTGGGGAGGATGCGATTGAACGAATGTATTGTTATATGTAGGTTTGTTCGCAGGAGTTAGACCTGACTTGCTGAATGCCCACCAGCTCACTCGATGAGTAATAACGTCGTGTTGTGCGCAACTGAAATGTAAATATAATGTACAAAATCTAAAAGAAGCATCTTAATTGATAAATTAGTTTAAAAACACTACATCTATGTATTTACAAAAAAAAAAGACGTGTGGCAATCGGGGACTGCCACGGTACAGCTATTGCATAGCATTTTTTGCTTGATTACGCATGCGCAGTGTAAGGTTCTTTTCGTTAGGTTTTATCATTACGGAATTTCTGGATTCGGTCTCCACGCTCAAGGCCCGCGATAGAAGCTATGCAATAGCTTAAACATATTTAAGTATTCTTTCAGCAATCTAGTTCTTCTAGCAATCAAGCTTTGCTTGGTTTGGGACTAGAGTGTGATACGTAAAATGTCCGTGAATATCTATTTAGTTATATATCAATGTTGCGGTGTTATAAAGTGACATAATTTCAGATCATGCAAATATTTCAGCAGGAGTCGAACCCGCAACTACTTTTAGCTGTGATTTCACGCTGGTAGATAAAACTGCTATAAACTTTGATATTTCGGTTCTGTTTCAATAAACTCAACTATTAAACTCATATATTTATTTACAAAATACAAACCAAATTCAGCAAAATTAGTTAAATACAACTACGACGCTACGCTAACTTTAAATAAAGTTTTTGAAAAAGCGGTGACCGTCATTTGATAGCACCAAAATACGTTCAAGTTGAAAGTTATATATACTAAGCTTTATCATATATTCGCAAAATAAACATTTTTGCTGGAGCACGTAGTCCCACGTAGAACATTGATTCCAGTCGAAATTACTTAAAAATGAAAAAAAAAATGTTTTTATGTTATCTGTCTAGAACGAGTAGCAGCGTGATACGGATACTTCCGTGCTGTAATTTGTTGCAACAAATTTTAACAGTTTTAACAGAATTAAAATAAAGTGATTTAGTCTGATAAATTAAACTTCAAATGATCCTCTCAGCATAGCAACTATCAGCAAACACGCATTAATGGTGAGTCCATACCATTACTGAGAGTTTGCAGTTACTCAAAATCATGTTGGACAAAATGTTGATTTTGTCAATGTTCAAACGGGTTCAAATGGTAATACAAATCAAGCTTCAACTGCCTAGATTTTAGATAAATGCAATTCTGACATAGAATTTACAGTTTGTGATCATTGCAACGTACACAAACAAAACAGGTTGGTTTGGTTTGGCAACTTATTATTTTTGGTTGCAAACTTACTGCAAGCAGTTATCAATTATTTTATTCAGAGAATCATCAACATTTACATTAACTTGATCAAAGATGCCGTAGGATGCCATAGTAACTGCTGTGTATTCTGTGGCGGTGACTAAACCCGTTATATGTAACGCTCATCGCTTCTTATAAAACCCAAAGAACTAAACAAGTTTCTTGGAATACCTGTGACTGCTTGTTGAATCTGAGTTGCGGTTGATATTTCCGCCGCAGCTTCCTTGGGCAACAGACGCATATTATTCTGAGGAAGGCCCTGGAACAAAATTCAAGGTAAGTTTCTGCAATCCAAAGTTTTGGGAAATTGTTTGTTTGTGCTGGTTCTTAAACACACTGTTTATTGTATTCTAGACTCGTAATTGCAACGAGGTGAGATTAAGGAATCGTTTTTATCAATCTAATTATTTTTCTTTCTGGCGCCTAAAATCATAAATAAAAAGGAATCGAACCGGCAACCTTCCGCGTCGTAGGCGGACCTTCGCCCGCCGTGCCGCATCGGTCGTCGAAATATGATTGAAGTTTGAAGTTCTTTGAGTAGCAATTTTAAATCGGAAATTGTTGAAGTCTACTTTTCTTGTAGAAAATGACCTTTATCTATGATATTTTAAATTAGCAACATAATTTGTTTTTCAAAAATGACATTTTGAAACATCAGGTTATTCCGGATTAAGAGACTGAAGAGCCTTTGAAGAGACTTAACCTCAAGTAAAAATAAAACTAAAATACTTTTACCCATAGGTATAATATTTGAAACTATCACGGTTTTGAACATAGTATATTCTTTATAAACGGGATATTTACCATGCATGCAAACCTCATTAAAAGAGATAAATAACGATTGGTTCAATTTTTATTACATTATTAACGCTTTGATCGAAACACTAGTAAACCTCATCTGTTCTGTTTTGGTAGAAAAACGGTTGTCGAGCGTTTTTGAGGTGGAAACATTCTTTAGAACCAGCACTTGAATGGACAGCTGTCGGCCCATTTGGCCTGATCGACGCATGTCAGTTTTCCAAAGTCAGGCCACCTGGGCTACTCATCGCTGTCTTTAAACTAAATTTGGCGTCTATATTACAGTGTGGCATCAACTTTAGTAACCAACTTCGTTTTAGTAGAAGCATCAACATTTACATAAGCGTGGCTTGATTAAAGACCGCCGTTGGATGCAATAGTAACTACTGTATATTCTGTGGCGGTGACTAAACCCATTCTATGTAGACTCACTCGTTCGGTAGCGTTGTATTGTTAAAGTTCTCTGTAGCGTAATTACTTCATAAAGGTTTTAGACTGCTGATAGGTTACGTTGATACTTCTTAGATTTATTAGCAGAAGTGGTTTTTGTGAAAAAAAGCTTTTATGGCGACAATATTTGTCAAACTGCGCGTGAATTATGGAAAAAAATATGAACTATATTGCCAATAGAATTTATACTTTTTTTACAATCTATTATGAATTAAAATGACGTGCAACGGCAACGTTCACGGAAGGCTAATATTTTAACCCCCTATCTTATAAAAAGTTAGCGTTGACTTTATGTCATCATTACATAAGGTAATCAATACATCAGGTCTGCGTTAGTTTTTTATAAGATAGACCGTTAATCTATAATTTTTTTTTAGATAATAGTTCGTAGTTTTGGCCGTAGTACAAACATACTAACCGCAGCTAATTGATATTTAGTAGTTTGCGGTGGGTCGATGTATAGAGCCCGTTTGGCACTAGAATCCATTTGTCAAAGAGAGAAATGTCGTTAAATAAGTCGTGCCATCGATTTAAAATAAATAATTATAGCTATTATTTTTACATCATTACTCGTGTCGAAAATAGCATTATTAAAAAATACATTAATGGTTCTGTTGCTGATCAGAATCAATCTTTGTACAGTATTTTCCAAATATTAATCCATTTTGGCGTCGGCTCAAGATGGCGGACTAGTTAGTTTTTGATGTTTTAAATGTCCAAGCTGAACGAGCTGACCAAGTGTCGGAATATTTGCTAATGCCGGTGTATGAAGCGGATAGAAGTCAAGATCTTCATCAGTTTGGGACCGACTATGGAGGAGGATGACTCAAATATCAAAAGAGGTTTAAGAACTTTACTTTAATAATCAAAAAGATAAAAGCTTAAAACACAAACCACAGAGTCTCAAATGAATGAACAAAATAATGCAGAAAAAAGATTTCAAGTTTCTAAAAAGTAAGTTAAAAGAAAGTCTTCACCGTTGATTAGAAATTATCATCTCGGATGAAATTGAAGTTGTCGAGAGTTCATTAGCATTGTAATTCAGTTCACTCCAGCCTCCGGCTATTCGATTACTGGATTTCTTTAATGAGCGAAAGATACAGCTTTTAACTTGGTTAAGTTTCACAAATTGTTTTTGTTGTTATTGACATTTCCAATTGTTTTGTAATTTACTGAGGAAGTGACAGAAGTAATTGAAGGTTATTAACAAAGTTTAATGACATAATAATATGACAAAAGGTAACATTCTAACAAACGCTTTATACAAGCAGCCAACATTAGTAGCTAAAAATACAAGTAATTGACTAGGGGGGCCCATAAAAAAAATTATGGGTCATTTGAACCACCAAGTGACCTATCTAGAACGATATAAGAGCACAAAATAATGAGATCCAGCACTATGCCGTCACTTGTAAGCTGTCCAACTGAGTGCAGATGAAAACTCTAAAGTACAGGTAAAGTGCTTTTGGCCATATATTTTTGTACGGCATTCTAGAGGGAGAGCCACCCTCAGCCAGACCTTCGTTATTTTAGTAAGGCTGAAAGTTTCTCTGTGTGAGCCTCCAACACAGGTAAGAACGACCCCTGACTATCGAGTTTCGGTTGTGGTTACTTTAGCAGATCTCTCGCGCTCGCACCTACAGCGGGCTTTCAATGTGTCTGGTGAGATGTAATAACCATGACAACTGTCTGGCTTTTGAGGTACCATATTTTTATAAGTCTCTTAGTAACATATATAAAATTCAGCTTTTATACTATGACGAAAGTATGATTAAAATTGATTAAGGTTTAGGGGTGTCTGGCAGGGGGAAGCAACCGTGACAAGTGTCCGGCAATGAACATCGTGATTCCCAAAGGTATTCTGGAGAAAATATAGAAAAATTGAACTTTACACTTTAAGGAAAGTAAGGTACTATTTTATAAGTACACCTTTACCACCGGTTATCTGCTAAAGTAACCACAACCGAAACTCGATAGTCAGGGGTCGTTCTTACCTGTGTTGGAGGCTCACACAGAGAAACTTTCAGCCTTACTAAAATAACGAAGGTCTGGCTGAGGTCGGCTCTTAGGCTATTCTATTTATCGGTATTTAATTTTTTGAGACGGACCCCTAGTCTATAAGTAAATGACACTCGCGACAAAACAATTCAAAACGAATATTCTTACCCGCACTTCTCAAACTGACGAAATGTAGATAGCCCACAATTATGATTGTAAAATATTAACTTAGCTTAACGCAACGTTAAAGAGACGTAACTTTATTAAGGATCAGCGAAAATTTCGTTCTTATGAAAGTTGGCGTTAGAGAAAAGATCGCAAGTTTTACTCTTACCCGCATCTCTCTACCGACAAGTCTGGTAGAGTTTAGCTGTTGTGTTGAGATACAACTTTTTACTTACAAGACCTCGCCTGGTTTTGGATAAAGTAAGCCATTAAGGAAAAAGTAGCCTTAACAACTGGTATCCGTTATTGGCTGTATGTTATATTCTTATGAAACCTTATTTTGTATACCCTAAGAGGTGTGGATTTTGTTAAATAAATAAAATTACTAGGTCGTAAGTATTTTCGTAGGAACTTTGTCGCAACGAAAATATATTGGTACCACCAAACTTCAAACAAAGAATCAGGCTCTCTGATGTATACCTACTACCAAAACCTAAGCTTTGATAATATACGAGCCTTGTAAAAACCATTCAAGCAATACTTTTATACGAAGACTTTATTCGAAGACTCTCATAAAACTAAATATAAAAGCTGTCAAAAAGCTTTTAATTTCTGTTTACTTTATTCCTTGTAATCCGGTTAGGAGACAAGGGTGTCGTGAAATGATGAACAGGAAATGGGCGTTTTTACACTCGTCACGCCGATACCGACTGTAGTACAGTTCAATACAGTTACAGTACAGGGGGAGTATCCTCACAACTGAAATGTTTTTGAACTGTTATTTGATCAAATTGCAGTTCAGTTTTCTTCTTCGTCTTTTATTGATATTTTGAACGATCGATTTTCATACCGTTTGATAGAATTAACGAAAAATCAGGTAGGCCATGCTCAAATCTGGTTCGTCATGCTTAAATCAGGTAGGCCATGCTCAAATCAGGTAGGCCACGCCCTAAACCGCGGCATTGACGTCATTTTTAACAGCTCAGTCACATCAGTCCACAAAAATGCCACGGATTACTGATGAGTTACTATAGTAAAATCATCGACAACTGAACTGCAACTGAAAGGATATACGGTCACGCAAGTTTTCCCTTGCTGGATAGCCCAACAGTTGCGTAAATAAAAATATCGTTATCGGCGCCCAAGCGTCTAGTATTAAATGTACAAAATTAGCTCTTTGACGATTTCGTGCAGGCAAGCGTCGTGCAAAAACGCCCAATGGTTGCGTTTTACGAGTAACGTGGCCTATCTTAAGAATTAAAGCGGGCTGAAGAAATTTTATTATGGATCATAATTTTGAAAGTCTGAAAATAACTCAAGCTTACAAATTATTTTATATTTCATGGAATAATATAATGGTAAAATGTAAAGGTTTCATATATTTAGGTATAGCGAAGTCAACAACAGACTTATCTTATAAAATATTATATACTTTACGTATACTTTACTTTTGTCATCATTACGTATGGTAATCAATACTTCAAGTCTGCGCTAACTTTTTATAAGATAGACCGAATATCCGACCTCACTCGAGATTCCGTACTGTAGGTAATAGAATCTACTAATATCATGGTACCCGCAGAAAACCTTTTAACCAATCACCAAGTGCTGCAGCGGTAAAGTTTAAGGTAGACTTTCGACTTGAGCGGCTCCAGCGTCACTGACGCAGCGATAGTAACGTTGCGATAGAGCGATAGTATTATGCAGTACGGTGTCGCGGCGACAGTGACGCCACGTTCGAACGCTAGTTCATACGTTTCCGTACTGCATAATACTATCGCTCTATTGCCGCGTTACTATCGCTGCGTCAGTGACGCCGGAGCCGCTCTGGTCGAAAGTCTACCTTAAAAGAGGTAAGTATCCGTTAGGAGTTTAAAGCGCCATTTGCTACTTTATTCTGCCTAACGAAGGTGACCCGCGCTTAAGGCTCTACATAAATAAACACGCACTCCGCCTTGTTACATTATTTACTGAGAATTAGCACATCTCAAAGTTGGGCATTGCAATACTTAGATGGTGGTAAACCCTCGGTGTAAGTTATGACCAGATCTCGGATTCAGGAGCTTGTTATTAAGTGCTGCTACTCAAAACTAATTTTGTTTACAAGTCTGCTAATGAACGAGTTTATATCTCTATATACGTACTACGCGTTTGTTTATTTATTAGGGTGACTAAGGAATACACAGAACTAGACTAACAAAGTTTTTTTAGAGAAGTAAGCAAGCTTTGGCAAAACATAAATAGTATATTTATTTATTGGAAATCCAACAGCGATACTACTAAATAAATAAAAATTTTGGCTTATAAACCTATAATTGGCCAAAAATTTAGGGTTAGAGTACAAAGCCTCAATTTATGGCCAATTATAGGTTTCCCTTTCAGATGCTAGAATAAAAACACAAATATAAATAACGACGTAAAAAATACCCACAGACTATTTTTAACAGCTTTATAGCTCAACATGGACGTGCATGAACAAACACTAAACGGATTAGAGCGAACCGTTTTCAAATAGAGAGCTCTCTGAAAGTCGATTTATTAAATATACCTACAGCTGGACTGTATCCAGTAGAAAATAAAGTACTATAGTACAAGATAGTACAGAAACTATTTTCTACACTTTTACACTAATCATATAAAGGTATGTTTGTAAAACTTTAGCTGCTTATATCAATGAAAACTTAGCTAGGTCAGATTACAAAACTTTTCGTACCGAAAATAACGAATGTATTTGAAAGGGAAACATGATCAAACCAGACAAAAGCCCTAATTTAAATAAGAAGAAGAATAAACCTTCTTTAGTAAAAAAACTAATCAGACTCTCTTTGTTTTTTTTGTTTGAAGAACTCATTTAATGTATGGACTGGAATGTAAAATTTATAAGTAAATATTCATGAAGTTTCACATGACGGCATCTAGATTAGATAGTTCGATAGGGTCTTGATTGCTGATAAAATACTTACATATAGGAGAATACATACTAAGTACCAACTTGAACTAACATTAATGTATTGCCATCACACAAATATATTTGTTCTTGATGGGCATCGAACCTCAGACCAAGGTAGCCCCATGGTCTTGTTTGCAGAGTAAATAATACTGAACTATGGCGCTTGTCAGTCATATCAAAAATATCTTAGCAAATTCATTTTACGCATATTTTTTATCCCGCTATCATTCTACTATCTATCACTGAGTTACGGTAATAGTGCCTCCTATCCTGAGTGTTTTTCTTATCAGAGAAGCGATAAAGGTGTTTGAATCCTAATAAAATACTCCGTGTGACTGCTATTGGTAAATATAGGCAAAACTGTGGAAGGCAAAGCTTTCGAATATAGGAAGAGCTCAACCAGAGTTTTTCTTGTTATTTTTTAATTTTAAAATAAATTTAAAATTACGTAAACATTTTATTTACATGGCGGCATCTAACAAGGAGTATGGATCAGTATGGTAAAGGAGATTATCCAGAGTTAGACTCAGTTCGACCGACCAAAAGTAAAATCATCTTTTGAAAAAAATAACAATTATTAAGATCTTTTTATTGGTAAAGTCGATTCTCGTTCTACTTGTTTAAAGTTTTATTTAGTTTAGTATAGTTTGCAAGAAGAATGTCATTAGCAAGCTGTCATTTAACATCTTTTGTTTTTTTTATCAACGATTGATTGCATCGTTTGCAAAAAACGGTTCGTCTATGGAACAAAAAGTGTAGATGAAGATTAACTGCAAGATCTTGAAATCATTATTCTTGGTATTATTTGAATTGCCCACAAAAAAGGTCTTAGAGCTAATTTTGTAGTCGTTAAGTAACTATCGAAGAAGGCGCAAGAACAAAAACACAAAAGTAATTTTTCACTCGACCGCTTTGCGTGGCAGTTGTACGTATCTACTACAGCTAATAAAGTTGGCTATTCATTTCTGTTGGTAATATTAAATACATTATTTGGTTAGTATAAATGCAACATCAGAAATCAACTTGTTGAATATGACAGTATTCCAAATATTAATTGCATATAAAATATTTACAGTAATGAATTCGAAACCAATATTTATTATCATCTCATGCAATGATATAAGTGATTTAACAAATGTTTGTTCTTGGTGGGTATCAAACCCCCGACACTGTGGAAGATAGAGCTTGTACCAGCTGAGCTGAACCGCCTGTGCATGTGTGTCAAGTTCAAGTACCTATATGCTCGTAATAAGCTAGTAAGTATATTTTTAGGTATATAAGTTATGTTTAAGTGAGAAAAACCGAATATAGGTACTATAGCTATCACAATTTATTAGAGGCAAGTAGAATAGAATACAAATTAAATCAGCAACAACAAGACACATGATACAAGTATATAATAAAAACAGAAATTTATGTAAAAATGTATTTAATATCTATGTAATGTATATTATATTAAGTATGTCAGTCTTCTAGTACCCATAACACAAGCTCTGCTTAGCTTGGGGCTAGATGATGTTGTGTGGATTGTCCAGCATTATTTATTTATTATTTATAATATGATAAAATATGTCAATTTAAGTAAAAGTTACAAGGTTAAGTAAGTACATAAAAAACAAACAAACAAAAAATAAGTTGTTTACTTTACTTTTTATCTCTTGTTTATTATTGCCATTTGTTTCAATTCATTAGACGCCATTTAATTTAACAGAACCTCCGCTTTTTGTTTCAATTTGTAAAGAATTTTCTTCGGTCGTCTCTTCTGTATCTTCTTCGGGTTCATTGATTTTCAATATCTGTTTGTTTGACTTTTGAAATGGTTTAATATAATTTAGGTGCTTAATTATTGTATTTATATTTTGTTACTTGTGTTATTTGTGTTGACTAAGTATATTTATTTCACGTTTATCTCATGCCGAGCTGTGAAATAAATAAATAATGCTGGACAATCCACACAACATCATCTAGTCCCAAGCTAAGCAGAGCTTGTGTTATGGGTACTAGAAGACTGACATACATAATACAATACATTAGGTACATAGTTAGATATTTTTTTATTATACATATAAAATACCTAGAACACCTGGAATAAATAAGGAACAAACATTTATCCCAAGGCGGGAATCAAACCCGCAACCCTCCGCGTCGCAGGCGGACCTTCGCCCACCGCGCCACGGCGTCTAATAAAATAAAATACGTCCTTTTTTTACGCGTAGTTAAACGCTTACTTAAAATAAGGTATTTGTTGTTTTTTACACGTTCTTGGCAATCCCCTAAATTAAATATGTAATTTTATGCGTGTTTGAAAGCCCTAATGAATCCGTGTGGTTTGTTGTTATAAACGTGCCCTACTTGTTAATCACGTCATGTGCTCGGTCATTTTTATAACTCCATTTTACTTAAAGTTGTTTTCTGTTACAACTTTAATGCATGTCAAAATTAGCATTTGATTTTGTATTGAATAATTTTATTAAATTATTTAGTTATTAATTAATTCTGTTTTGCTTAGCTACGGCATTTAAAGCCTGTTTTTTATGAACCAGTATGAATCAGTTACCACAAAATAATGTTTGCGTTTGATAAGTAAAATCAGTATTAATTTGCTAATAATGAGGTTTTTTTTTATTCGATTATAATAAAAACTAAATGAATAAGAAGTACCTAAGTACTTTTTTATTATTTTACTTTCACAAACTTCACAATTATTATCTATTATTTCACAAAATTCTAAATTACCCCATAAATATTATGAGAAAAAAATGGTAATGATTGCAACTGCAAAATAATTTAACTACATAGGTAGTACAATATGTGGTCTAGATTTTATTACTAAAACTACAACAATGAAAACTAAACTTTTGACAACAATAGCATAGACCTAATGTTGGCAACACTGCTGCAAACTTGCCAGTTCCGGCAACCGAAGTTCACTTGCCAACCGGAAGCGGAAGGGAATGTACTCTGTGTTCTGATGGTTTATTGCCATTTAGACTAAGTTGTGTAGAGTTTAAAATTAATTTAGGTATTAAAGCTGTACTGTGTCAGTAGCACGTATACCTAATAAATAATAGTAATAAATATTCACGAACATTTCACACATGACACTCTAGTCCCAAACAAAGTAAAGCTATGGAATGCTATGGAAATTATGCTATGAAGCTATTGAAATTATGCTATGAAGCTATTCAAATTAGATTGCAGAGGAATACTTCTAAACATTTTTTTTGTAAATACATATATAGAATACATAGTAACACAGAACAAATATTTATGTTCCTCACACCAACATTTGCTCTGGTTAATCGAACCTACGGCCCACAGCATGAACTGTTGTGCCTGTCAAACATTATGATAATTATGATGATTGATTATTATTTGTTAGATTTATAGATTGTGTGAAACTTAATCAATGTTATCATCCTATTTAATCAGAGATAGAAGATCTATCGATTGAAAAATACATTCATTAGCCATATTTAGATATACAATTTGAATAAAACTGGAACCATTTCATTTTGTGAAAGTAATTTGTTTCGAAAATAGTAACTGTAAAGCTTTTATTTACAAACACACCTATCGGCCGGTTTCTAGAAACCCAAATCACGATTGATCCGAGTTTGACACATAGTAATTATTTGATTTTTTCGTTGATCATCGTTCGAGAAACCGGCCGTATGACTATTACAGTAACTACAAATTGTACATAGGCATATAAAATACATAAGAAACACTTGAGCTATCTACAGACTGTTGCAAACGATCTATAGATAGTTCAACTGGTCCAAATCAGTACCAAGTTTTTTTCATTTTACTGTAAAGTAAGTTGTAAGTAGTTTCTTAGTTTAGTTCGCTAGACAGCGTTCTGTAAAATATCCATGAATATCATATTTATTTATTCCATGACAAAAGACAAATATCTAAATTCTTATCATTTGGATCAATTCCTCATGGATTAGGTATGGGTCTATCTAGTAAAATTTGAATAAAATTACAGTCGATGAAAATACTGACCACTACTATTTTAATTCAGGTCTGCAAGACAGTTGATTATTTCTTATTACACGGCTTAAACCAAAATAAATTATTGCTGAGTATATTTCAATTTAATGAATGGTATTATGGTAATCCCAGTATGGTAATCATTTGATTTATAGTAGTCGTAGTTTTGTAGAATTGGAAGTTTTCCAAGATGTCATTTCGGTAAGGCTGCAAGCGCACTATAAATGCCAAGTCATGTCATCTAAGTATTCAAATTACTTTATTTTACCTTCAAAATGTCAAACGAGTGACATAGTACTGACATCCATAAATAAATAAAATAAACGAAATAGACGACTACTCTCTCGATCTCAAGATAAGAAGAAGAAGAACGGGTAATGCTAAACAGTGAAAGAGCATATTTAAACAAAGTGTTTAGTTCATATTGATTCTGCGACATTTAAAATAAAATATGAAGTCCTCAATGTAGCTGCCATGATTTAGAATTCAAATTTTTTTGCAACCTAATACTTTCGTAACCATTGCGATATTTATAACTCGCTCATTAATTTTGCCATTTATAGGATTTATGTTCTAGTTAAATCGCGTCGTAGGGGCAAAATGTATGGCATTATTTACTATGAAGTTTAGGACTCGGATTTGACGAATGATGACTGAGTGGAAGAAAAAGACGGGATAAGGGCAGGATATGATGATGAAGTTTAATGAAGCTGTTTAAATTGACTGAAATATGAACTTTTAACATTTAGCAAAGTGCTACATAAAATATTTCGTCGTGATCGTAGAACAAAGACTTATGTGACTTTACGTCTTTTTTTTTTATTTCATTAATTTATTTACAATTTTGTACTACGTCGAATAGTGAAACAATTTTTTCATTTTTCCCAATAGTTATCAAAATACGCAGTTGAACATAGGCGCATTTGATCTTATGAGCGTAGTACAACGACCTATGTGTAGATCCGCCGTTGTTCGGCGGTTTACTCTGCCCCCCGCAACCCTCTCGCGCGTGACGTATCGTTCAATCCGTCTGTGTTCTAGGCAGCGTATTACAAGGTTGCGAAAATTCATTGTATGTTTTATACTAAATTAATTTTATATATTGTGTATTTTAACAAGTTAAATAGCTCTAGATGGCTAGTCCGTGAAACAACGACGGTCTGTCAGATCCGTCGTTGTTCTTGGTTATTTAAAATTGTTAGTTTCCCGAGTCTCAATTAGGCCGTAACTATAATTGGAATTACATTTTAAGTTTATACAGTGACAAAAGAGTGATTTTCGTTTGATGTATTTTTTGGTGACGGATCACACAATGCGTCCTTGTTCTATGCACTGATTGAAGACGGTTGGTACAATCCGTCAGTATTTTACGGATAAACGGATGTCGGATGTACCAAACCGACGTTACTCTTCGGACTGATTTTCAGATACGTCGTTTTTGCTTTAAATTTACCCGATTATAATTAGTTTTAGATATTTTTTTTTATTGTATAGTATGTATTTTTGATTATCATTGCCATATATAAATACCTAGCCTACCTACTTAATATTTTTTCAAAGGAACGAGGTTTTTCGCCATAACCATTTTATATGTAAGCAAAATATGCGAGACATGTGGGATACCCCAGTTTCCGATGAAAATTTTTCATGTTTTGCAAAAGTGTGGTTGTGATGTTTTCAAGAAAGGCAACAAGGTAATTTACTGAAAAACTAGAGACCGATTTCTCAAACTGTTTTCCAGGGTTATTTCGAAAAGTCTCGCGCGAATACTTAATGAGTTCCAAACCCCAGAGCAGTCTGGGTGCGGCAGAGGATTTGGCACCATAGACCACATTCACACAGTGCGGCAGGTTATACATACAGAAGTCCGAAGAGTATAATCAGCCACTATGCCTAGCGTTTGTGGACTATGAGAAAGCCTTTGACTCTATTGAAACCTTGGCTGTTCTACAGTCTCTGCAACGATGCCAGTTGGATTGACGATACATCGAAGTGTGAGATGCCTTTACAATAAGCCATTGTTCCAAACTTGCCAGAACCAGCAGTCTAAACCTATCCAAATGCGCCGCGAAGTAAGACAAGAAGATGTGATATGAATGGGCAATTAACATCAATGGCGAATATATCTCACACTTACGATTTGCTGACGACATCGTCATATTAGCGGAATTGTTGCAGGATTTATAACAGAAGTCAAAAGTCAAAATTGCTTTATTCAGTAAAATCACAAGAATTTAGAATTTAGAATCGTCTTACATACTAGGTGATTCTAGGTGCCAGTTCCACGCGACCAGAGCCTAGAAGAACGGGCAAGAAACATACGGCCTGGTTCCTACCGTTTTTTTATATGATCCTTCTTATAAAGAACTAAGTACTATTAAACTAAATTTAGTACTGAAGTTCCAGTACGGTGTCAATTTAACTTAGTTATAATACAAATAATATACAGGTACATTTAGTACATTTTTAATCATTAACATGTCGGGGAATGATGGAATTGATTGAACTTCGAGAAAGACCTAGACCCGAGAATTCAGGTGGGCTGGGCTGCGATTGGGAAACTTCGTCAAGTCTTATCGACATCCATCCCTTAATGTCTGAGAACGAAATTTTTCAACCAGTGCGTCCTACCCGTTATGACCTATGCTGTTGAAACGTGGACACTGACAGTGGGGTTGGACCACAAGCTGAAAGTTGCTCAGCGCTATGCTCGAAATTTCTTTGCGAGATAGAATCCGAAACGAAGTTGTTCGCCAGAAAACCAAGGTGTTCGACATAGCTCAAAGAATTAGCAAGCTAAAGTAGCAGTGGGCCGGCCATGATGCCGAAGAACCGACAACCGTTGGAGAAATCGGATACTGGAGTGGAGACCGTGTTTAGGTAAGCGTAGTGTAGGCCGCCCTCCGGTGAGATAAAGCGACGACGATCTGCGAAATGTAGCTGGCAAACTGAAAGAGAAGAGCTGAAGACCGGGCTCAGTGGCGCGTCTTGGGAGAGACCTACGTCCGTCCAGCAGTGGACTGATATAGGTTGATGATGATGATGATGATAATGATATAAAAAACTATTAGAAATAAGAAACATCATATTCAAAATGTATCCCTAAAAGACTGGCTGGTACATACAATGTGTCTACCTACCTAATTATATAATTTTCTTGGAGCCACCCATTTCCACCCATTTGTAAGTTTTTTTGCACAGTATTTTAATTATATTTACATTACATAAGTGTTATTAAGATAAAATCAATGTCAAATCAATGTAAAATCAATAATTTTTCCAATAAAATAAATTATTTTATAAAATACTAACGCTGTTTTTAATCAATATTCTAACATGCGTCAATTAGTTTCATACAAATCACCAAGAACAACGGCGTATAATACGAAGCGCCACGTATTCTGCTAAAATTGTCCGAAGAATAACGTCGGATAGATAGATACGTCAAATTTGTGTGCGCAGAACAATGACGCATCTGACTTTTTAGAAAATCTAGGCATCTTAGGAATTTATTTTGTATGCTATTTTGTAAAAGTCTATACACATAGCAACTTGTCCAATTTTCACGATGATAGGAGTAACCGTTTTAAAGTTATGACATAAAATGTAATAAAAAAACTTTAAACTGCTCTCCTGTAAACCTAGCGTTTTTCACATCCGTCTTTGTTCTACGATCACGACGATTTCTCTTATAATAAGTATTTACGCCGTAAACTCACGCATTCCTTGTTATGGCTGCTAGGTACAGTGAGTAAATAAATAGGGTTGTCCAATATGGAGAAATTATGATTTCTTGCTCAGTAAGCAAGAAATCATAAAAGGTATTTTTATTTTTTACAAAGAATAGTTCGTCTTTTGACCACAAACTCACCTGATGGAAAGTTATGTTGTGACCGACGATGGAGCAGGACGATCTATGAGACCTATTCACTCGTGCCTTGAAGAGACTGAGATTGTAGTGATCGGGAAAGACAGATAGATAATGTAGTTTTTGGGACTTTCAGAAATGTTCAAAAAGTTGCGGAGTATCAATTATACACTAATAATCAATTATAGTGGTTTTATATATACTTTCTATATACTTTCATATACAAACTTTCCTTTTTAATTATTTACAATCTTTGAATTAATTGAACTTCAGTTACGTTATAACACCATCACATCTAAAAAAATTGTATACAAAGTAGAACTCTATAATCTTTTTATTTTATTTGGGTAACAAATAAAACAATTAACTTAAAAACATACAAAAACACCCAAACCAGTAAAGTTTCCACCATCAAGTGACACATAGAAGCGGCAAAAAAACCCTTTCTATAAAACGTTCAATAAATCTTAAGCTAAGCTATACTGAGACAAGTTGAACCAACCTCGATAAAACAATAGCCTGCAGATGGCAAGATAAGTCTATTGTGGGCTATCTGAGGACAGTCGCATACAATGCAGCTCGTTGTTCCTCTAGCTACCTCCAGACAGTGTGGATAGCGGTTGCACAAACGGACCACTATCACAGCCCGTATTGTCATTATAAATCGCTTGCTCTATCAACATTAAGAGACAAATGAGAGTGAAATAGTGGGGGTGAAATAATAGATAGATGGAAAATACTTTATTGCACACCATCACTTAAAAATAAACTATAAAAAACTGACACTAGACTATCGGCCGGTTACTGAAACTAAACGTTGATCAACCAAAAAATCTAATTACAATGTGTCAAAACTCGAACCAATCGTGATTTGGGTTGCTCAAACGCTTGTCATCTCATCTGTTGTTAAGTATTTCGCATGAGACACACAATGGGTGGCCTTATCGCTAAACGGCGACCTTACCAGACAATCTAGTATAGACAGGATCTGAAAATACATGGGGCTAAATGTTAAATAAAATAAAAAATTAATATGTATACTACATACAAAATACTAATATTACATAACATACATAAACCTACCTACAAATATACCTAACAATAAATAATATAGATAATTATAAAAAGTTTAACAAATGATGAGAGATTTAAGAACAGACTTAGTAACCATATTAAAAACTAGGTTGAATAACTTTCATGTAAAATCACATAACAAGATGGTGTAGCCACCTATAGTACCACCTTTGTACATAGCTCTGTAATACCTAGTCAGAAAGTCATATGTGTGTACAATAAAGAAAGAAGAAGATGGTGTAGCTATAAATAGCAGGTGAAATATTCTCTGATAGAATGATAGTGTACGTATGAAATACCAAAGAAGTCTTGGCAGATGAACATTGGGAACGTAGGTGTGTAGAATAAATATCGTTGCTGGAAATGTTCAAATCCTATCCTATCTTACGCCCAATATTTCGAAGCGAAGTGATAAATATATGATAAGCTAAAAATAGTCTTTATTCACAAACAAACTTACGACTATTACGGTATTTACAAAATATACATAGGTATATAAAGCACATAAGGACACAACAGTTGAGCTATTTACAGACCGTTGCAAACTAAAGATAGTTCAACTGGTCCAAAAAAATAATGTTGTACATAATATTCCCAACTTAATAATCAAACGTCAGCGTGTTATAAGCGTAACTTCGTACTTGGTATTTCAATAGGGGTATCGTTGTACGAAAGCGTACCTATTGTGGTATTTTCATTAGGTTTTCCGTGAGTAAAAATTGTTTGTGACATCGTATTAAGAAGGGGAAAACCTAACGTGAAAGTATCAAGGACAAGTTGCATAATAGGAAAAGATAACCATATAAATAAATTTAAATTCATGCTGGGCCAATTTGATTAAATAATAGTCGTAAGTTAGTATGTGAATAATATTTATATTTAGTACGTTAGACAAATACCTATTACCTCCTTCTTAAAATAAATATCTTACGTCATAGGTTAATACATAAAAGTTAATAGAATCGTGACTTTATCCCCAGGCACGGTAGATGTCTTCTTGGAATAAATCTTGAAATAATATAATAAAGAGAAAAAGATAACAATATATTTTTCCCAATTATATTAAATGCCTCGAGTTAGTGAAATACAACAAAAAAGTAATCTAAGAATGGGGAATGAGTTATAGAAACGGATAAAGGTTTTTGCCGGAATGCCCAACAATTTGTGGCATTGTGAGATGACAAAACGCCGTCGTTTGCTCCCGAGACGCCTCCATTTTAGTTTTATTCCTAAGCTTACCATAATTTGACATCGATACAAAATAAAAAGAAATAATTTTAGCCTTTCTAAAGTATCTTCTTATTGTTATTCTTATCCTACAAGCCAGACTGCTATCACCAAACCTGTGTAGTCTGAAGACATATTGCAGATAAAAATACAATAAAAAATTGTAAGCAAGTAACCAAAGGATGTGTTATAAGTTTAAATTATGAAACTATTGATGTATAAACATCCACTTACTTATGTCGTGTTTTTGACTTCATTTTACTTTTCTCTTTAAAGGATTGGGAAATATTAAGGTTTATGAAGGTACAAACATAATTATATTAAAGTCATTGGCAGACCGGCATGTCTGCCAATGACTTTAATATCTACTTGCAAAGACTTCAGTTCGACCCGTGATCATGGCGCATGCAACTGTGCCGAAATATCGGGAAATAATCAAACTCACAAATCATGGTAAATATCCCGTTTACAATGAAAACTATGTTCAAAACCGTGATAGTTTCAAATATAATATCAAAATTGCTCTGCAAAATATTAGGTGGTAACCATGCCGGTTTTCTTGTCTATTTTTATACTCAATAGTTTTTCGAGTTGGGTTGGAAATAGTCTTATTTCACGGCTGTGACTGGTGTCCGGAACCCAGGGTTTTTTATCTAGGGGCTTACGATGCGAGTAAAAATGTAAAGTGTCAATTTTTGTCCTTGAATGCTCGACCCGCGAGACCCAGAAAGTATTTTTACGTTCTCAGAGTTGGAGGGTATTTTAAATTTAATAAAACCAAGGTGTTTTTGCTAGTAACATGCATGTTTTAGTATTTTTTAGTCTGGTGCTTCAAAAACGGCATAATATCTAGATATTTTTTTTTACAATTACCATATACAATACACAAAAAATAAGAAAATACTTTGGGTACTTTGCTTGTTATGAGAAATAGCTGGTGGCTCTCCCATGTCAAGCTTTTAAATAATGCATTGCATTGCTAATCTTTTTTAATTTGTATCCAACCTACCTAAACCTATTTTTTTTTCTTAAACTATACTGTCCCACTGCTGGGCAAAGGTCTCCCCCGAAGCCTTCCACTCATCCTATTACTATTACCTAAACCTATAGAAAAGTAAAAAGTTCTCAATAAAATCAAGTAAAGTATTAAATCTACTTACTATTAAGAACCGTATGTTTTTATAAGGTAATTCTAGGTTCTTTCTATGATTTTTATCTTAAATAATATTTATTCACCAATTTTGATATCTTTGATAACTGAAACCAGAAGTTTTTGTTTTTCATACTAAAAGCTCTTTGCCTACTTTGGCTAAGTGTTAGTGCTTAGTTTTACTCATATTATCGAGTTTCTAGGCTACAGTTCTAGGCTACAGATTTACTTGATAGAGTTTCTTTCAGGTACAAGTCCGGGAGATTGGCCGAACCTGAAAGAAACTATGGCGAGTTGACCACTTGTCACTATAGTTTTTGTCTAGAAATCTTAGACTGGCACTTGTACAAATAGGGTTTTCATGAGCTTGTATTGTACTAAAATTTTGCAAGATATTTTTTTCAATATCTTAATACCTACCTACTTATTATTAAATTCAGTACAGAGCTTTATACACAAACAAACTTACGACTATACAGTATTTACAAAATGTACATTGTCATATAAAATACATAAGAAACAGTTGAGACAGAGCTGTATGGGAATAACATTAAATGTTCTTGGAAATTTCAGCCAAAACCTTTTAAGTCTAGTTCCAAACTAACATTTGTACAATGGGAAGTAGACTGCTGATATAAACTCTTTTTCATAGGCACCTGTGTGCCTATGAAAAAGAGTTTATATCATGTGGTATAAGTTTTGTGTTGCGTCTGTACGCAACACAAAACTTATACCACTCAAAATTTGGTTGAGGATCAAACCCACGACTTGGAAGGCAGCGCATCCCGTTATTGCTGGGTAAGAAAACAATTACGTCATTTATCCGCTGTAATTCTCATTTCCGTTATCCGATAAAAATCATTTTCCGGCCCACTTGCCGCAGAAATTGACGTTCTACTCACGATAATCAACACGTGGGCGAAGAAATCGAGGGCTGACTTGCAGTTATCGATAAGAATTTAGATTTTTTTGAATATATTTTTTATAGGAGATTTTTGTTTTTTAAATGGGACAAGTTGATGGCCTAGTTCAATTGGTAATAAATATAAATATTCATGGACATTTCACACATCACACTCTAGTCCCAAACTAAGCGAAGCTACGGGAACTAGACTGCTGATAATTTTTTGACGTGACAACGTCTTATAATTCGATAGAGCCGGCTGCACGCACGAAAAAACATTACTCATGAAGCGTTCCGGCGTTCCGGCGTTCTGAGGCGTTCCAAGATAAGATAAGACAAGATACGATTGACGTTGTCACGTTCAACTATCGTCAGTAAACCGACTTTACAGACAACCATTTTTTTAGTAAATACATACTTAGAATAGTAACAGCCAGACACAGAACAAATATTTATGTTCATCACACAATAATTTGCTCTGGGTAGGAATCGAACACACGACCCACAGTATGGAAGGCAGAGCTACTACCAACTGTACCTCTACTATGAGTTGTGACAGTAAAATCGCCTGACTTTACTACAGTAATTACGTCAATATTAGTATGACGAATTTTAAAACCCAACTATCAGCTAGAGGCGCTGTACAAATCTTCATACATTTTTTTAACTACAGACGCTAGCGAGTATAGTAAATATAGTATAGTAAAAACTTTTGGTAGAGCTACTGAGCAGTGACGCTTGTCGGTTTTCTTCTATAACATGTAGCCTCTGCCTGTCAAATCTGTCAGTTGTGAGTGTATTTCTGATCATTTCGTTTTGACATAATAAAACAATGACAAGGCTATATTACAGGGCCGCTATAAAATTATACTTAGGTGTATAAATATCGGCTTGAGTCAGTAACATCTGGGCCATATTCAACCCTGCAATGCCAAACCCGAAATCCGCAATAAGCCGGATTGCTCGACAAAATCAGCCATCTGCGCATTTCCCTTGCTAACGCGAAGTCGCGTGACTCTCATTTGGTAGTGATTGTGTGACAATTAAGGGTTTATTGAAGTTGACTAATGTTGCTATAGTTCAATTGTTTCACTACCTTGATTTACTTAATTTTATTTTCGTGATTAATTTGATTTAGAAACAATACTACTAAATATGATATTTATTTGTTGTCACACTAAAATCTGTGCAATTGTTTATGAAACAGTTTTAGTCAAATTGAAACATAGAGTTTTTTAAAAGAAAATAGTAATTTGATAAACGAATCTAAACTAGATCTCAAAATGTTCATCAAGTAAACTGATTTCTGTAGAAATAAAATAACAAAATTGGCTTATTCCATACCATTTGAAGCAAGCAAGTCGTGAAAGAGAGAGTAAAGGTTAATTGAATCAAAACAATCAATATTTTACTTACACAATAAGTGAAAACGAAGTAATTTGAGCTATCGGACAATCAAAGGTCGTATTTATATTCGGACAGATTTGCCAGAGGGCAAAAACTCACTGAACAGACGATCTAAGCTCTTTTCTGAATATCTGGGACACGCACTTCAGTCAATAATCAAATTTGAATGCCACATCAGGCCTTTATAAAATAAGGTGACACACCACATATAAAAGCAAAGTTGTTGTATAAAGTAAACGCTCAGAGCAATTTTGTCTTCTATGGTTGTGGGTATTTGAATAGAGAATAACCTCTTGTCAAACTCAGAATATATTTGCAATGGTCGCATGTCAATACGTCCTGCTCAAAATTTTCAATAAAAATATTAATTTTATTGAATCAGTACTAGTGAAACCATGTATAAAAACCTACTTTAAATTTTACTTGGTATAGATAACTTTCATGAAGATATATTTTTATTTAGATCTAATATATTACTTACTTTACTGTACAAAAGTCTGTAGCAAAAATTGCATTACTTATAAAAAGTTGAGATTTCATATACATATATTTTTTGACTTTTGTCTGTTTATTTTGAGCTGTGGCACCGTTTTTCATAAATTGTATCAACTCAGGGATTATTACGAATGGACGGGGAATAATGAAATCATACGAAGCGAATTGAAGGCTGAGGGAATTGAGATTATAGGATAGATTATAGGATTATGAGGTTTTTTAGACTTTTCTTCTTCTTTTTTTAAGGCTTTTCTAGGCAGATTCTACACAGCTCAGTACGTAGTAGAAAAATTATCTAACTATATATTTTTTTTAATTACGAAGATAAAAACTGGCCCTAATAATATGTACAAAAAGTAGTAAGACCTACTTTTTGTTTTAGTTTATTTGGTATTATTTATTTGTATAGAGTACCAACGACCTCGCGGTAGACCACGGCGCAGATGGAGGGACGAATTTGATGCCCATACAAAAGATTGGACCACAATAGCCCAGGACAGAGTAAACTGGAAAAAAAGGAAGGGAGGCCTTTGCCCTGCAGTGGAACACCACAGGCTGAAAATGAATGAATGAATGAAATATAGAGTACCAGATAAAAATCACTTTTAAGTTTTAGGAATGTCATTCATATTTGTTCGTTGTGTAAATTTATAAGAAAATCGAAATGGAAATCTCCATATAAATTCTTTAGTTTTTTTTGGTGAGTTAAAAGAAAAAGTTGGTATTCAATAATTTGGAGCACTTAAAACTTAGCCAGTAAATTAGGACCCAAACTTACTGCTCTAATTATACTAAATCATTAAGACTGATTTATATTATGACTACCAAAATAAATTAAAGTGCTTACTTTAATTACAGAAATTTAAAATTGCTGAACGAATTCAATTGTTTAAGTATGATTTTTAACGCTTCGACGGATTTATTTTATTTCATAGATTAAATAAACTATGCAATTATTATCTATGCTTTTTATAAAAAAGGGATTTTAGACGATGTTTTTTGTATGCTTAGTTTGAGACTAGAAGACATTGTGTGACAAAAATTACAATACTTTTGTTCAAGCTAAAGAATAATACTCATCATCATCATCATCATCAACCTATATTAGTCCACTGCTGGACGTAGGTCTCTCCCAAGACGCGCCACTGAGCCCGGTCTTTGGCCCTTCTCATCCAGTGTTTGCCAGCTACACTCCGCAGATCGTCGCTCCATCTCGCCGGAGGGCGTCCTACACTACGCTTACCTAAACGTGGTCTCCACTCTAGTATCCGTTTGCTCCAACGGTTGTCGGTTCTTCGGCAAACATGGCCGGCCCACTGCCACTTCAGCTTGCTAATTCTTTGAGCTATGTCGAACACCTTGGTTTTCTGACGAATCACTTCGTTCCGGATTCTATCTCTTAAGGTAATTAAGAATAATACTACAATAAGACAATAATAATACAGCGGATTACAACAAGTACTCCTTACCCAATTCCTGAAGTTGAGGACATATGTTGTGAGCTTCTCATCGTTTATTGGGTATGGTTCTGTTCATTACCCTCTTATTGTACGTCCGGATTGGACAAACTGTATAAACTTGTACATTGTATATAATACAATACAATTGTACATTGTTAATGAATAAATAAATAAATGAAACTTGTACCACTTATTTATAATTAAGATCTTTTATGTACAACAGTTAAACAATAAAATATTTCTGATTTCTTCATTTCAATTTATTTATTTGTAATGTCTATTTTCCAAAGCGATTTTTTTTTCTACAATATTATAACAGTTATATAAATAAAATATACTTCACACAAAGGTTTTTAGTCCCAAACTAAGCATAACTTATACTATGATAACTATAATTATAAAATTGATAAAATTGATCATAGATTCTAGTTTGAAAGCTTTTGTCACCAAGAAAATATCTTCGTAAAATCCGGGCCAATTTGAAAGGATTAGTTTGGAGTAGTTTATCGTATGTGTTACGAAAGGGTTCTTTAGTGCTCGCTGACCTTTTTCTGATCCCGTGTATGGAACCAAAAGGTTTAAAGCCGTTACGCACTGTCGACTTGTCACCGGCGACTCTGACTTACTACAGAGTGCTTAGTCCGAGGTTGCATTTTAAAACTCCCTACTCTTGCGCCCAGAGTCGCCTTTTGGATGTCCTAATATTTTTGTATGGATATCCGAGAGACGACTCTCGGCTCGCGAGTAGGGAGTTTTAAAATGCAACCTCTGACTAAGCTCTCAGTTTCTATAGGAGTTTACGCACTTGGTCGTCGGTCGTCATGTTTTTGGTCACCGAGCGACCGAGTCGCCGGCGACAAGTCGACAGTGCGTAACGGCTCTTAGATAATTCAAATACAAAAAATATATAAATACCATATAATTTATGCTTAAAACTAGAGGCTTTCACGAAACAGCACTTACATTAAACGACCGGTAATTCAAAGCGAAAATTAAAAAATACTCTTGACACTGTATAAATCATTTAAATTACCTTTAAAAGTCTGTTTACTTTGTATCAAATAGAAACAATTTACAAACAAACTTTGTAGACGTTAAATTGCGCGGTTGTTTCCTTTCGCGAAGGATCCACTTTACTTAACAAAATTAACACGAGTGACAAGAAAAAACTTCAAACAGGATAATAAAATTGTTTTGATTAAGTCCCTTGGCGTTATAGGGGTGTCACACTCAGATTTTACATTACACATGTCAAGGCTATAAAACTGGTTATTATGGCAAGTCAATTAAGTAAAACTGTTGTTTGGAAGAGATCAATTATAGCGATAAGGCCATCATAAACTTGACTTAAGAAATATTGTAAAGTCAGTATAATTTTAAATGCATTTCTGGTGTAAGTAACTATCTGAAAAAAAAATGTGGTGTAAGTAGGTACAATAAAGAGTTTTCTATCTTGCCTTTCAGATCATTTGTTTTAATATTCCATTTTGTAACTATATTAGGAAGTACAAGCTAAGAAATGATAACAATACCTAATAAACTCAAAACTTATACTAGACACAGAACTGTACTTTAGAAATAACTAATTTATACTATTAGATGGTTCTTATTAAAATTATCTTTATTTTTTGATGTACCTAAATAGACAATATAAAAACACAATATAGTTTTTCTACCTTATCCCAATTATCTCGTCTACCTATTTCATTTCTGAAATTACAGTTAGTTAATTTACAAAAATGTTGACGGCAGTCGAACTGATTATTATTTTTCTAATTCCCTTCAATATCCCGACCTCAATGAACTGCCATAAACCTCGAAGTTGCATTGGTACCGAATAAAAAACTTTTTTGAAATTTCATCAAACAACAAAGTTTGAACGACGAAATAAACTTAATAAGCCTACGAGAATTTCGTTAAGGGGAGTGCAATAGCTGGCTTGTTGGTAAAGAAAATACATGTATATTTTATTATATATTTTTTGACTAGACTTGCCTGTCTAGTAACAAACTTGTAACTTGTGTTATATTTAGTTATAGCTTAATTTGTTACATATTCTTTTCTCGTACATACTTATTTTAATTGTTCGCATGTGCATGTTATTTGTATGAAATGTGTTTTGTGATTTAATAAATAAAAAAAAGAGACTCCAGATCCGTAGGGTACAGAAGCCCTCCAGGTATTCAAAATTATTTTTGGGCGTCTAGTCGCAGCGACGCGTGACCTAGCGTATCAGTACCTCTACCATGAGTTGTCACAGTAAAATCGCCTGACTTTACTACAGTAGTTACGTCAATATTAGTATGACGAAGTTTAGTACCCAACTATCCGCTAGAGGCGCTGTACAAATCTTCATACATTTTTTTAACTACAGACGCTAGCGAGTATAGTAAATATAGTATTGTAAAAACTCATGGTAGACTTACAGCATTGCTATTCAGCGCGTCAATGCAGCCAGTATCTTGGGCACGCTTCCGATTGTTACTGATTTGGATCAGTTGAGATATCTAAATATTGTTTGCGACGGTCTGTAGATAGCTCAACTGTTTATTATGTATTTTACTTATACCTATGTACAATTTGTAAATACTGTAATTAACGTAAGTTGGTTTGTGAATAAGACTTTTATGGTTAATTAATGTAATTAATTTAGAAAACCTATATTATGTTGGAATTTCTTTTAATGTTTTAATTACGAACTGTGTCAATACATTATTGATGAAACAATTCTTAGAAACGTAATTAATAAAGAGAACAATATACCAATTCACGTATGTAATTGACAACTAATTTTACAACTAAACGAATGTGATTGAACTCTGAAAGTCATATCAGTAATTGATTTGATATTTAACAAGCATTGGACTTAATTATAACAATTTTAGTTTCAATTGTTTGAATACTAAACAGCATATTTTTTCTCATACATGCAGATAATAAATAGTAAAACAGACAGAAGAAAAGCTTTTGTATGTACATAATCAATATACATAATCTATAATAATGTATGTATAAGTATTGAAATCATACAAAAGCTTTTCTTGTTAGGGTTCAAACCTACGACCTACAGTGTAAAAAAATTGCAAACAGTTTATTATTTTCCAAGAAACATACCAGGTAAATGTACCGACCTATTTCGGCGTATATATTAATTAATAACTTAACCGGTGTTACAAGACGGTACAGCCGCTACCGCATAATCAAATGGTAATTTATTCATAATTATTTTGCAAACATAATAAGCCGTGCTACCAATAAAAGGGATAATAGAGTTCAAAAATATAACCGTAAACCTACAGATTTCTAAAAACGGTGACCGTAGAATAGCAACCGTATTGATATGAAAGGGAAAGGTTTGTGGGTAATAAAAAATATTATATACTAATTACTATTTTTTTTTATAAAATTGATTGTGAGTTTATGTATTCCAAGATAAAAAATCGGACTAAGCAAAACTTGTCCCTATTATGGGAACTAGAATGCTGATAGATTACTAACGGTCTATCTTATAAAAAGTAAGCGCAGACTTGATGTCTTGATTACCATACGTATCTACCTAATGATGACATAATGTCAACGCTAACTTTTTATAAGATAGGGGGTAAATGTTTTGTAAATACTTACATACAATCTACAAATCTATACTCAGACGCTTCTAAGATTAATTTATAAAACCAGAGACTAGTATAAACAAGTTTATACCTAGTCTCTGATAAAACATACAAAGAATAAAACTTGTTTGTGAGGTGCTCGCTTTTAGGAAAACTTTATTTTCTTACAGTATACATAGTACTTTATGTTTTAATATCGGATATAATTCTGAGAAAGGAGTTCTCGATGTTTTATTTAAGGAAAATAATTAATCTGTCAAGGGTTACATTAACGATGTTAAAATGGTTTTCAGGGAAAATATAAGAACAGTTACGATTTTCAATATCCGATGTAATTATTCACAAAATAACTAAAATCAGACTACTAAGTCTAATTTTAGGTATTTTTTTAATAATTACATCGGTACTTTTGGATATTGAAAATCGTAACTATTCTTAAATACCTAAAATTAGACTCAGTAGTCTAATTTTAGTTATTTTGTTAATAACACATTTGTTTTACCTACTCTTGATAACTATTAAGAGTAGGTAAAACATAATAATAAACTTATTATCTTAATAAATGTCTGTTTCATTTGCCTAGAAAATAATATTAAGTCTTTTTTAATTATTCATTAAAAAAAATCTCCGTGATTGAACATAAAAAATTAAATTTATTTATGTACGTTGATTTGAGGACCTCCTTCATTTTTTCGTCGGTTAAAAACACTTACTTTTTGAAGTTATTAACTTGACTAAGGAGCCGCAAAAATACAACTTTTTTCACAAAAAGAAAAACCTCCAAATTTTATACAGACTCATTTCTAAATCAATCCGTACCTTTTTATCAAACAAAAAATGATTTACTGCTACATCGGCTAAATCAGTTTCGTTTGATTTATAGAGACGTTTTGAGTCCGGTCACGATCGACGCCCGCTGGTTCCTGGATCTACGTAATTGACAGCTTGTGACCAACAATTTAACATGGCAGGCTCAGAAAGGACTTAATCAAGTTTGGAAACCAGCCGGATTGTAATATTGTTGGTATGTTTTGACATTTGACATCAGTTTATAACAAACTTACGACTACTAGTAGGATTTTATTTGTTTTAACCCATTTGTTGTATTTGATAAAAACCTGTGTAATATTATATCTAATTACCTACAGTATTTAAAAAATGTTACGTTATATAAAATACATATGAAACAGTTGAGTTTTCTGTAGACCGTTGCACATGATCTATAGATAGCTCAACTGATCCAAATCAGTACTAATCGGAAGCAGAATTATTCTGTAGTCAATCATAATCATCATCATCCGCAGCCTGACTTGACCCACTGCTGGGTATAGGCCAATATTTTGTTCAAAAGGGGTCAGGAAAAGTTTATTCCATAGGTAGTTTAGCGCACGCACAGTTTTAATGATAAAGCGTGTTTAAGCGTATTTTTATTAAATTATATTTAAACGCCCTAATCTAATTTAGGTAGTCTGCAGATTAATAGTCCAAGTTATAATGAAATGAACTTTGTATAACCATTCTACAAACCTGAAAACCCGGCTTTACTGGATACGAGAACAGAAAAATACGAGCAGAAGTTCAAATTAGACGTGAACAATAAGTAGGTATGAAAGTTTGTTCCACAGAAACTATAGACAGTTTATAGCTCGCACGTCACGTGAAAGTTTTTCATCGAACAGAAAAAAACTTCGCGTCTTTATCCCAAAATACCTTGAGAAGTAAAAGTCAGAGACAAAGTCTACGTGGCAAAAGTATCTTCAGTACCTCTACCATGAGTTGTCACAGTAAAATCGCCTGACTTTACTACAGTAGTTACGTAAATATTAGTATTACGAATTTTAGTACCCAACTATCCGCTAGAGGCGCTGTACAAATTTTCATACACTTTTTTAACTACAGACGCTAGCGAGTATAGTAAATATAGTATAGTAAAAACTCATTGTACAGCTACAGAATGTTATCATGATTTGAAGTAAATATCCACT
This sequence comes from Ecliptopera silaceata, assembly GCA_932527185.1. Taxonomy (NCBI): domain Eukaryota; kingdom Metazoa; phylum Arthropoda; class Insecta; order Lepidoptera; family Geometridae; genus Ecliptopera; species Ecliptopera silaceata. Next base: position 4,849,004 of record OW052210.1, read on the forward strand.
ACTTACCCTCGCATGTCACTGACAAAATTGTCTCTTGGAATGAACATATATTTTCGACAGAAATGCTACGATTCACCTCTATTTTTATAAAACGAAACATCTTGTTATTATTTGAATAGCTTTTCTAATGTTATGTTGTGTGTATACTAAGTATTTTATGTATGTATTAACAAAAAATGTATATGAGTAGTCTATCAGCAGTCTAGTTCCCATAGTACAAGGTATGCTTAGTTTTGGACTAGAGTGTGATGTCCTAAATGTCCGTGAAAAAAAATATCACTTGATGCCGTGACATGAAGTGTAAACCATCAGAATAATATTGAATTCATAATAGTTATTTCGGCCCCACTGAAAACCAGCGCTATAGAAACCAATGGTTTCTATAGCTTATGCTGAGTGGTGGCCTTTTTACACTTTTCTTTTTAATGTTTTGTCTTATATGTATAACGTGTTTTAGTGTAAATAAATATTTCTTTCTTTCTTTCTTTCTATTTAAGTTTTAAAGGAAAAATCTCTACCATTTTGATTTTGAAACAAACATCGACACAGTGATCGATTGACTTAAGGATTATTATAAAAAATAGTATGACACTGACAGTGGCCGAGTTGTCAGTTGTATTGACAGTCATTTAACAAAAAATAACCCCAAAAGGATTTAGAAAATAAAGCGAAACGAAAATGAGAGAAAATTGAAGAAAATTATTTTCATATGTTATGATAAATCCTAGTTTTTATATCATAAAAGCAACAATACGTATAAAACAACAATATTGTGTTTACATGGTTCAACGAGCTTACAGTATGACGATAAACGATTTTAAAATGCACAAAATGAATTAAGTAAATAAATACGAATAAATTCGCTGAGGCTCGCGAGTCGAGCCAGCTTTTAGCATAACTACTTTCAATGTATTTTGTAAATAAAATGATACCAACGAATATACGGAGAATGGTTGGTTCTATTCTGATAAACTATGTCTGATTTATAGTTTCTCAAACTATTTTAGTATCATAATAATATGTCAAACAATACGTCTACTCTATAATTTCTGTTATCAAAAGCGTTCATTATATTTCTGTGTAGGATGCTGTCTGGTGTGTATGTTTTAAATAAATGTTAATTACATAAAATATGTTTAGTACACTTTCAAAATTCTAGTTACAATAGTTCAGTTTGTTTGGTATAGCCATCTATATACAATTTACACACAGTGCCATCATTGTGTGTAAAATGTAATAAATGTATAAATAAATAAATTATGAATTTCGTACCTTCTAAAATCGCGACTCCAACATGCGTAGATGACTGGGTTCATCGAGGAGTTGACCCAGCCCAACCACGTGACCACCACGTTGACGATCTCCTCATGCGCTATGCACGCCGAGCAGATGCCGGACAGGAGGTTCACCACAAAGAACGGCAGCCAGCACACTATGAACACCCCCATCACTATACCCAAAGTTTTCGCTGCCTTTTTCTCCTTTGCGAACTTTGCGAGCTTTCGGGATAAAGAAAAATTCTTAGGCAAATTCTTCCCATGCGTCACATTTGTCAACCTCGTCGATGAACGAGACAGTCCATTGTTCTGCAAGGCCGTCAAAGGCTCTTGATCCGCCTCCTCGGGCGTACACACTCCCTGACACACTTCAGCACTACGTTGCCGCACTGTCCCCCCTCTATGTATCCTAAGCGTCAACTCTAACTCCCCACTCGATTTCGAAATAACTTGTTTCGTCCCTATTTTCAGAGACCGAGTCTGTATTGTCGCTGCACGATAAATACGGTAGTATGTAAATACCATCACAAATAACGGCAAGTAAAAAGATATTGTCGATGAGAATATTAAGTACTCTAAGTTTTCCGTGAAAGGACACTTGAAGTCTGGCACTTCTTCGGTTCGCACAGCCCTCCACCACGCGATGGCTGGGAAAGATATTGCTCCGGAGCACACCCATACGGCACAGATAAGTATTGCAGCTTTTCGTCCGCTCATCCGCATCGGGTACGTAATGGGATCCGTGATCGCCCAGTACCTATCCAACGATATCACACATAGATTCAATATTGATGCCGTGCTGAATAGAACATCGAGCGATCGCCAAACATCGCACCAATCGACGCCAAAGAACCACGTATGCTCGAGTACTTCATACATCGCTGAAAACGGCATCACGACCAACCCGACTAGGCAGTCGGCGACAGCCAGTGACGTCACAAAGTAGTTTGTTGACGTGTGGAGGTAGCGCTCTCGTACGACCGCTAGTATCACGAGCATGTTGCCAAAAACAGTTGTCAGTGAAAATAGTAGAAGGAATGCGACTAGCACCGCTCGGTCTTGTAGTAGCTTTATGTAGTCTTCCCAAAGCTCGGTGTTGTCGGACGCGTTGTAGGTCCCATTTTCGAAGGTGATGTTGTACTCGATAACGGAGTTGTAGGCGCCAGATGATTCCAGCGTGTACTGTGGCCCCCTGTAGTCCAGTTGGCTCCTTGCCACCAGTATATCCGGGTTCGTAGCGTTCATATTCATAGGGTTAGCATGCTAGCGCCATGGTGAGTGTTTATGTTTTCCTTGTTTCACTCGCAGCCATTTCGAAATAACATTCTTGGCAGGCATTGTATTCCCGTATTCGTACTTCTGGCACATGGTTTGTTGGCATACTTTTTACCAGCGGGTTACTTTAGCTGTTATCTGAAACAAAGCAAAGGCTTTTTTAAGAACTAAAAGGTTCCTCTACTAAAAGTATAAGCAAATTGGATTTTGAAATCTTTTAGAGTAAATAATTTATTTCTTTGCATTTAAAAAGTTCTCAAGGTAAGTAAAATAAATAATATTATATAGAATTCACGAGTGTATTTTCATCCCCCTGGCTTCTTCCACCTACGTATGCGTAGCTCTATTTTAAGCTTCCAGTATTTAAGTTGTATGTCATTGCCAGGGTAGGTGTGCGGTCGTCATCAGGCGGCCTTCGCCATAAATAGCGAGAGAGCATCAGACGAGATCAAACAAATTGTGTGCTGTGGGCCGTGATCGGTCCGTCCACATGAGGGCGTCGGGAACTAACTCCACTTTATTCTATACCCTCGGCGTACCTTCCCTCGTTTACTCCGCCCCTGAATCTTATACCTTTACCTAAGCTGATTTTCGTGTAAATAAATAAGAATTTTATAAAAATTAAAAGATTTGTTAAAATGAAATTCATGTAACGGCTTTTACGAGTCGATGATATCTTTCTGGCGAAAGACAATTTTATTTGTAGAAGTAAAATTTTTATGGACCAAGTTTTTTGCTACGCAACAAAGTTTTGGGCTTGAGGGGTGACCTGCGTAATATCCGGCGAATTGGTTTTCCGTAACAGAATTGGATTGATGTTTTTTTTGCTGTTAGAACTAAAAGTTACAGCCATTATTATTTTATATTCCAACCATGATAGTGCTACATCCGCAAGATTTATATATCTTCTGAATGATATCCACATTATACTTCTTTTTTTTAACTCATTAGTGTATCATTACTACGTTAAATTGACACCGCACTGAAACTTCAGTACTTAATTTAGTTTAATTGTAATTCTTTGTAAGAAGGATCATATAAAAAAACGGTAGGAACCAGGCCGTAAGTTTCTTGCCCGTTCTTCTAGGCTCTGGTCGCGTGGAACTGGCACCTAGAATCACCTAGTATGTAAGACGATTCTAAATGATCCTTGTGATTTTACTGAATAAAGTAATTTTTGACTTTGACTTTGACATCAATGTTATTCCCAGATTAAAAAGTAAAAAGATTTCACATCAGTTTATATACTAAAATGCGATTTCAACTTAATAAAAATTTTATGCGATCTCTAAGATCTCTAAGATTTGTGCTAAGCGCTATAAACCGTTGAAAGAAACACATGACATCCAAATTAAAAGAAACCCCTTCATTAGCATTAATATAATATCTATATACTTACGGAATATATATAATATATCTACGTATTAAGTTATTAGTATTGTATTAAGTATGCCTAAGCTCTGCTTAGCTTGGGGCTGGATGATATTGTGTGGATTGTCCAGCATTATTTATTTAAAAAAATATATCCCCATCGTAGTAATGTACTTATCTTTTCATCCTGTATTAGCCCAAACCCTTATTGCGATACCCGGAAAGGGTGAATAAGTTTTAAAGTACCTACTTATATGATCAACTTCGCTACACTTATTATGGCGAAATAAATATATTGTTCTTTGTATTTCAAACTTGGGACGTAGATGTTGTAATATTATTTAGGCAGTATTTTTATCCACGAAGTTTCCTCTATCTAAATAATCCTTACAAATGAGGACTTGATCTTTTATTTTACTTTACAGGGCAACAATATCATGAAATTCACCATTTAGGTAAGTGTTATTATTCTGAGATTAAAATCCAAGGCTTAAGGGCTTAGGGCAAACTTGAAGAGCCTATTGCGATTAGATTAGAGGGTCGTTTGGCGAAGTATTATTATGATATCGAATCATTTCACTCAGTACACAAGCCCTTTTCAAAATGTTAGAAAAACAAAATTATTTATAAGTTTTCTGTTTATTTTCAAATTGTTTTTATTTTATTTTGAAACACAAGCAGCGAGTAATTATACCCTAAACTTAATTTAATTATTGAAGGGTTGTTTGTTTGATCCACAAACTGTTGATTTAGAGTTTTAAAAGTATTTACAACTTGATCCTCATTTACATGGAGAGAGTTTCTGGCACGCGATGGTACCTAATGCTTATTATCTTGAGTCGATAATCGAATTTGTATCTTCGAAGGTCCTTGTAGACTTATCCAATCATTATAAATAATGCTGGACAATCCACACAACATGATCTAGCCCCAAGCTAAGCAGAGCTTGTGTTATGGGTACCTACTAGAAGACTGACATACTTAATACAATACATTACACAGATGGATATTTTTTATTATACATATTAAATACCCAGAACACCTGGACATTTGCAGATCGTACAAACATTTATCCCAAGGCGGGAATCGAACCCGCAACCTCCGCGTTGCAGGCAGACCATCGCCCGCCGCGCCACATCGGTCGTCATTAACTCGAATTACATGTATTTGCTAAATATTATGATAGAAAACTATTAATTTTATGAAATCAAATTCACTTTTCTCAGTCCCCTGAAGCATGACGCCTGCACATTAATCTTCGCAACATACAATAAAACCGCGACAGATGTTTGTTTGTACATGAAAAATGTCATGCCGCACACGACTGAACATAAAGAAATATGTTTTATTGTACTGTTTTGGTTGAAAAATGATGTGGTTGTTTGGTTACAAGTTTTATTATAAACTATAATAAATTAAAACCTTTTCACCTTGTTTACATCCGTTATGTATTTTACTGGTCCATATATTTAAAACATCCTGTATTTTTATTTTATTGCTAATTATGCCAATATATGATTTTTGTATTTTTGTAATTAATTCCAAAGAAATTTCGACGCAAAACAGCATTGACTAAAATTATTAATAAAAAAAATCTTTGATGTTTGACCATGCCTATCGAACGATGAATATTGAGAGCAAAAAATATACTTTATTTCCTGTTCTTTTAGGGTCAGTGGGCCACGAAACTAGCTTTGAACCTTTTTCATTCGATAAATTAGAAAAAAACAAAGGAAGGAGGATGGGAGATGGAAGATTCAGTGACATGGTTACCAGCCGGTAAGTGTGTCGCAAATTCGCAATCTCAACTGTCACACAAGCTTACTATCAATCACGAGGGCCCGACAACCGGCTATGAATGGGGATTTGCCCACTGTTTTCGGTATTATTAGTGACTACCCCAATTTTCTTTATAACTGAACGAAGTTCACATGAAACTGTTTAGAAATATGTTCCAGATTTAGAATCGCACTCGCAGACGTGTGTCAAAATATAAACAATTGTTTTTTTTTTAATTTTTAAACCAATTTTTTTTATGAGTTCTTGTTTGGACATTTCTGCCAGCGTCACATAACCAATTATTATTATTCTATTTTTCATTTATAACGCTCTAAATAGTATCGCAAAATAAAAGTTAAATCAAGAGAAACTTGAAAAAATTCTAAATAAAATGTATTGTGAAATATACGAGTACCTTTAGACCCCATGATATTGTCCAGATCAGAGAGGAAGTAACAATTCATACTTTAGAATCTCGTTAATCCTCGTTCCCCTCATTCAACGCACGAATGAAAGAAAGTAATTATTTTCTTTATTCAAATTCAGATTAGCAATCTACAAAGAGCTTATCAGGAAAAAAATCACGGGAACTCAGATGAGGTTCTATTTCATGCTTGACAGTTAAAACACAATAGCTGAATCACTGACAAAATGTTTCAAAGGTAAATCAAGGAGTCCCAAACATTTATCAAGAAATTTTTGGGATCTCGAAACTCTTGGCTTCAAAAGAGGAAACTTTTTGGGTTTAAATTAAAGTTTATTTTAAGATAAATACAAGTATTTCGTACGAGGCATATGAGAGTACATGGCGTATTATGCTCAAATAAACAGATTCAAATAATATTGTTAAATTATTAACCATATTATAAATAAACATATACATATAAACCCGTAAATAATAGAGTAAAAACTTCAATTATTTTCGGGTATCCTAATACAATTGCTTGTATAATAATTAACGGTGACACACATTTTTAATGGTAATATCTTTCCAACACGATGCTACAACAAAATATGTAAAAAAGTTGTAGCATTGACTCGATAAGAAGAAGAATGGTAATATGTAATATCTACACTAATAAAGTGTTTTAAAGTATATTTGTTTCATCACTTAAATAAATAAAATAAATAAATACCAGCTGAATTTTTCTACCCTGTGAACTTTCCTGGTGATAAACTGTGGTAATACCAGGCAGGGCAGCAACTCTGGGACATTGACGACCACGCTGTAGAAATTCTAATTAGGCGAAGCCATGATTACATGGCTTAATTAATTTGAGCACTTGACCATGTATGTTTATGTTATGTTGTAGGAACTGCTTTGAACTAGGCTAAAGGTGAACGTATAATTTTTTATGCTATTAAAAAATATTCACAGACATTTTCAAACCATACTCAATATACAATTTGTGAAGTTTTAGAGGTATAATCTCTGAATGTACTGAAAATATTTTGGCAATTATTTTATCAATAAAAAAAACTTATCATATATATATACTTTAAATCCTACAATTGTAGGTAAAGCCGGGGCGGGCTGCAAGTACCTAAATATAATGTTTTTAAATTTTCCTTGGCCCTTCCTGGATGTTAATGGGGGTCTCCAGATGTTCGGAGACCAGGTCAGATCAGCGTTTATCTCTTTTTATGCCTTTTCCTTCATTGCCTTTGGAAATTTGGTTGTTTGCCAAAATAGGCAGTGTCGTTATAATTGGTTTTCTCATTTTCAGTATTTTTAATTCAGTGTATGCAAATACACCGCCAGTTTATAGCACATTATTTAGATTACGTCATCAAATTCTTCCTGAATTAAAGCAGGATTAATTAAGGTGTGGCGCAGGGCTTTTTTAACTCCTGAAAATGCTTTTTCGTCCTTTAAAGAACCTTCGGCAGTATGCGTTGTCACTGATAAATTGTCAACGTCACACAAAACCGCAGCCTGCCTTCAACCCGTTGAGCTAAAAGAGGGTAAACTCTTCGAACGTTTTTGGATCAGAGGCATCTTAGCCTCTCAAAATCGGCCAGGTTTTAAATCACCCTAGGATAGTGTTGGAACATTTTGTGCTCATCTATGCATTGAGAATATAATATCTAGACTTCGTACATTTTTGTAAGGTGTACAAAATTTGATATACAAAATATACAACAACGCAAAATAACTTTTATAATATCTAAATGTGTTTTATCATAATTTTAATTGCAAAAGAAAATCTATTCAACTACTTATATTTTTTTCAGCGCGTAGTCCAGTCAAAATAGACTAAAATTATGACTTCAGTTTGCATTAATTCCCAACAAGCTGGATTTTTGTGCAGGCCTTGAATACGTCATTACAAATGATATGTCAAAAGTCCCCATCGATCCCGCTTGTGCGTTGTTTTTTATTCGAGGTCAAAGGTCATAAATTTGCATTTTTTGCGTATATCTCTGAAACAACGAAAGCTATCAAAAAGTGGTTCAGGCAAAGTTTGTACATCGTAAAATTGTCTACAAAAATACCTCAACACTTTTCTTCTACAAAGCATAGTTTTCGAGATAAAGTGACTTTAGACCGCAGGAAAATCGTCGAAGATGGTGCGTTTTTTTCATTTCAGCCGTTTTATCTGCTTCATTGCCACAGAACAAACAGTATTTCTTGAAATTTACTGAAAGGGGTGATGGGTTCGATGGGTTAGTCCTCCTCCAAGGTAATGAATCGTCTTTTTGTTTCAAGAAATACTGTTCGTTCTATGGCAATGAAGCAGATAAAACGGCTGAAATGAAAAAAACGCAGCATTTTAGTACATTTTCCTGCGGTCTAAAGTCACTATATCTCGAAAGCGATGCTTTGTAGAAGAAAAGTGTTGAGATATTTTTGTAGACAATTTTACGATCTACAAACTTTGTCGGAACTATTTTTCGATAGCTCTCGTTTATGACTTTTAAACGCAAATTTATGACTTTAACCTGGGTATTTGCGTTTTTCGCGTATATCTCTGAAACAACGAGAGCTATTGAAAAATGCTTCAGACAAAGTTTGTAGATCGTAAAATTGTCTACAAAAATATTTCAACACTTTTCTTCTACAAAGAATCGCTATCGAGATATAGTGACTTTAGACCGCAGGAAAATCCACTAAAATGCTGCGTTTTTTTCATTTCAGCCGTTTTATCTGCTTCATTGCCATAGAACGAACAGTATTTCTTGAAACAAAAAGACGATTCATTACCTTGGAGGAGGACTAACCCATCGAACCCATCACACCTTTCATTAAATTTCAAGAAATACTGTTTGTTCTGTGGCAATGAAGCAGATAAAACTGCTGAAATGAAAAAAACGCAGTATCTTCGACGACTTTCCTGCGGTCTAAAGTCACTTTATCTCGAAAACGATGCTTTGTAGAAGAAAAGTGTTGAGGTATTTTTGTAGACAATTTTACGATGTACAAACTTTGCCTGAACCACTTTTCGATAGCTTTCGTTGTTTCAGAGATATACGCAAAAAATGCAAATTTATGACCTTTAACCTCGAATAAAAAACAACGCACAAACGGGATCGATGGGGACTTTTGACATATCATTTGTAATGACGTATTTAAGGCCTGTACAAAAATCCAGCTTGTTGGGAATTAATGCAAACTGGAATGTCTATTTTGACTGGACTAGCGCCTGTTTATAGAATTAACAGAATTTTAATTTAAAAGTAATTATTCGAGCTTTATTATGCAAATGAAAAGATTTTTTATTTCTTTGAATACTTATGTCATTGAATACTAAGAAAGCTTGCTATTTTGTATTTTGTTTCACCTCTGGCGCGGTCTTTACAAAAAGTACTAATGAATGTAAGTAGCGGGCACAAAAACTAGATGAATGTCGTGTTTGGAATGAAAAGGTTCTTTATTCCTACAGGCTTTAATTAATAGTAGAACTTATAGAACTTTCTAAGCAGAGACAAAAGCGGGTGAATTTAAAACTTGCGATGATATTAAAAATGTTTTAGTTATCTAATATCCAACAGGTTTATTCCACGATGTTGCGACCGTATTTAAATCTATCTATATCAAATACGTCAAATAACTCGTTTATTGGTGCATAGTTATTACTTTAAAAAAGTAGTACTTACGTAAGTATTCTATTAGCAATCTAGTTCCCACAGTACAGGGACTAGCGTGTGATGTGTGAAATATCCATTAAAAAAACTACTTTATTGTAAAATTTCATTAAAATTTATTCAGTAGTTTTTAAGTGTCAGAATCCATACAAACTTTCACGTTTATAATATTAAGTAGAACTAAACTAGTTCGAAAAGCTTAGTGATAAAGTAAATAACTAAACAGAACAATAAACAAACAATAAACTTCGTCAATGATCGTACATTCCGGATACTTTGCTCGTATCCGGCGACGGATATTATGATCACGATGGTATCCGTATCATTTAGATAAGTTTTCTAATCTAACTATAGCACTCAAAGACGTCAATAAAACAAAAGTGTCTTTAAGAATCACCGTGGCGGTCAATACTAGGTACTTTATTTGAACTGTACGATGAAACAAATCGATGGCCCACTTGATGTGAAGTGGTCTAAACTTCTACCTTATAACGATGCATTCCACACAGAGCGCGTCTTCTGATGATGCGCATTACACATAAAGTTGCCTCATGTGACTTTAAATGCACCGATAGTGCCAGTGCATATAAAGTCACTGGTAGAGAATGCACTGGTAGAGAATGGCGTAAAATAAACTGTCTTACTGCAGGCTTGACGTCAACATCGTAACACCTTGACAAATTGGTAAATTTTTGGTAAGGAATTTTAATATTTATCAGTCCGTAACATCTCATTTATTGTTTTCGAAAAACAAAGTACAAAACCTTAGCTAAGTACTAGATATGTATATTATGTTATGTTTTAATGTTGTTGTTTTATTCACAAACAAACTTACGCCTATACAGTATTTACAAAATGTACATTGTCATATAAAATACATAAGAAACAGTTGAGCTATCTACAGACAAACGATCTATCTATATATTGTTGCTGAATAAATATAAATACAAACATGACTGTAAAACATAGTTATAAGTCCAACAGATAATTTAAGACCAATTTCGTGTTTATCCGATAAACTTATCAAAAAGATTTGAGCCGAATATAAATGGGTCAAATAATACGCACGTTTGCGTCTATCTAACAAGGCTATCATAAAGTTCTACTGAATAGAACCACCGAGTCATCTCAATTAAACTTCTACCCTCCGAAAGTCCGCCAAAGTGCATTATCATGACTTATTACTGCTTTCCTTTACCCTTATCCAAGTCTTTTCATTTACTGACAGTAACAAATACGATGGTCTCACCACGGGTGGCCAGCGGGTTGATTTATTAAGATACTAGAACAAACAGAGTTATAATAGTGAAAATAAGGTTTATTTTTATATGACAATTAATATATATATTTTTTAACTTTATTAGGGAAAACAAACAGTACTAAAATTAACTATATTCGTAGGCTACGGGCGTAGCTTTGTAGCACTTCATTCATTCATTCACTTTAATAGCAAATATCTGTAACATGTATCTCTCACTGAGAATGAGGATGAGGCTAACTTATAGTAAACTAACTTGTAGTTCTTAAGTAAAATGTATCCCATAATTTATATTTGTCAGATTTTAGTTATGCCTATGTATGATTTTGATTTAGGTAATAGTTATTTGCTCACTTACTTTTCATTCATTTTTTCTTTGTTTAATACTGTTCACCGCTTCTGTGTCACTTAATGGTGGAAACTTCACTGGTTTATGTGTTTTTGTATGTTTTTATATAAAAGTTAATTGTACTGTCTGTTTCCCAAATAAAATAAAATAAAAAATAAAAATAAAATAAAATAAAAAATAAAAATAAAATAGTTTTTAAGATTGAAATTCAGTAGTGATTTAAAGTAGGGAAAATTTTCCTTACAGATAAGTGTGAAATGTATACAAACGCATTCTAAATAAAACCTTCGTAATAAATCGCCTGAGTTCAATTTCACTTCACGTGATCACAGGGGCTATTTATTTGCTACACGTTACAAATTTCAAAGAGCAAAGTAAATATAAATAGCTGCGAGTAATTTAATCCTACGTTAAAACCACGTAGATACCTATACCGATGCTAATTATTTAAAATCTACGGAAACACGTTGCCGTCAAAATATGACGGATATATTTGACAGGTGTCGCAGCTCACTTGGTATTATATTTATGATGGTGTAAATACATAGGAACTACAGGCCTACTAGACATATAAATATAACAAAAAATAACAACGCCTGGAACATAGGAACAACGCCTGAAGCATTTTATTAAAAACCCCGCGCAGTAAACGCGCAGAGTAAATTCATAAGAAAACTCGACCTTGTACTCGCTGCCTGGTTTCGCCAGATTTACTTTAGGGAATTGCAGGATTAAGGCAAAATGAGATCAAAGAGTCTCTGATCGAGATCTCAGGGTGAAAAGTCGAGGTGTGCAAACGGAAAAGTAACCAACCAAATTCTAATTGTTTTTTTTTTAAACAGTAAGTATTGTTAATTTCTTCCTTATATAGCTTTCCTGCCAATATTGGTGTTGGTGTTTTATTGTGTAAGTCAAAAAATAAAAAAACAATTATTTATCGTTAAAGTTGTTTTGATACCGATTTGCATTAATTTTAGGTATGTTTATAAATATTTGTTGTGTTTTCTGTGTATGTGTTGAAATATATTTGTTGACTATTGATATTTTTAAGCTATTGCATAGATTCTTTCACGGGCCTTGTGCGTAGAGACCGAATCCAGAAATTCAGTAACGAAATAACCGAACGAAAATAACCTAACACTGCGCATGCGTAATCCAGCAAAAAATGCTATGCAATAGCTTACCTCGGCAGTCCCCGAGTGCCACATGTCTTTTTTTGAATTCCTTTTTAAAGAGACAAAGACAGTTCTATTGCTTGTTTCTAAAGCAAGGACTAAGACCTAGACCCTTTTATTCCCAATCTAAAATACACTTGTGAATTCAGCACTAACACAGGGCGACAGAAACTCTAGGAGGAACCAAAGCTAGCCGAATGCTTAGATTATGCAAATATTGGTCCCAATGCGGGTCCTACAACGGTTTGCAACATGCTGACCTTACTGTATACCGTGTGAAACAAATGCTATCGGATTTATTTACTGATTAACCGGTCTACATACCCTTAATCCTAGATCGTAACGATCCAAACGAATAAATAATGTATTAAACACCTTTTCTTGAAACATACCTTAGCGTATTATACTTACACTGTCGTCAGGCATTGAAGTTCAGTTGGTATTAAATTAACAGACATTTATTTATTAGCTATACACAAAAAGCAATACAAAACCAAGACACCAAAATAAAAAAAAATGGTCTGCTTTTGCTATGCTGTGGGTCTTGGCTCCCAGGATTATTAAGTATTTATTAATCGTTTTATAAATCGTTATCATTTTGGTCGTTATGTTAATTTTAAATATTTTTTCAAATCGTATTAAAAAATATTATAATAGTTGTAATTTATTTTGTAAAATGGCCTATGTAAACTAAGGATTATTTATTAATAAGGATTGGGTTTCATTAAGATTTACTGCGTAAAGTACACAAGTCCAATATAAACCGTCCCTTATCGCAGCTAGCTTTGTTTAGAATGACATTGTTTAATCAAGCACCGAACTTCAGAGTTCATCAATCATGGTGTCTGTTTGATACGATGTCATTGAAACTTGTGCCTTCATACTGGAAAACGATGTTTAAAATCTGTACCTACTACTTTATTTTTATTTATTTTATTTTATTTGGGAAACAAACAGTACAATAAACTTAAATATAAACACATACAAAGTCACACAAATCAGTAAATTATGTATTTCTGTCGCCTCTGTAACAACATTACGAAATAACAATATTGGTAACAGTTGGATACGGTAAGAAACAATTCGTGCGCGACTCTGACTCGCACTTGGTGGTTTTTTTTAGTGATTGCGTACTGTTTTTTTTTCAATTGTCGTGTTTGTGAACGTTTTCAAGATAAGTCATTGCTCCGTCACTTTAGACACAATTTTAGTAGGTAGGCACTATGTATTCGCCATGTTTTGTATGCTGCAGGCTTAATGTGGGCAGGCTACCCAAAAAGTACGTAGTTTATTATTTTGTCATTTAAACAAACTCGAAAGTTTATTATTCATAAAATGTTATGTTCAGTCTCAATCTCAACTCATTTTTAATAGCAGATACCATGTATTTTTGCAAGCTCTAAAAATACACATTATAGTAAGCCAATATTAAGTTCGATTGATTTCCAAGTGCGATTTGTATACGATAAACAGCGTCTTTTGGTACGGCGAGGGGTTATTAATGGATGTACTTGTACGACATTTCCAAATAAACAAGTTCACATTTTAAATTCTTACATCTTTCTTCTTCTTCTATTTATTTTGTCTGCTGCGTCAAGGTGGTATCGAAAGATTAAGCGTTTTGCTAAAAAAAATTTTTAGAAATGTTTTATTACATACACAGTCAAAAGTGTGGTTATTGAACGCATTAAAACTTAACTGTCCTCACTAAAAATCTTATGATCTGTGATAATCAGATAGATAAATAATTCATTTATTTGATAATTAACAAGCAGAGTTAAAAATAAAATAAATAAGGTTGGATTTTATAACCCCTTTTGTGTCCCAGAATACAAAAGCTGGTAGTGTATAACAAAGCGAAGCGAATTGTTGAGTGCATGTTGCAATTCAATAATAAAATATTTAGAGACATTTACACATCGCGCTCTATTCCAAAATTAAGTGTCTTGTACTATAATATAGTACAAAACATGCATGTAAAGTATGGTCCTCGGAAAAAAGGGTTTGGTCATGACCGTCCGTGTTTTGTTTCAATATTCTATGAGCAAACTAGTTCATATAGTAACTATATAAACTAGATTGCTCATAAAACACGGACGGTCATGATCAAGTCCTTATTTACGAGGACCAAACTTTACATAGGTACAATATTTATACATCAAGATTTACATAAGAATAATAGGTTTAGGTACATAAAGTACGCAACTAACTATACTTATCCATATTACTTTCTAGTTTTGAGATTTATTAAAACACCTTTTTTTACTCGTTAATATTTATGCATTTGCTGCCGTGCTGCATGAAAAATCCTCTTTACAATTTTGCATTCAAATTGCTTTCATTCACAAAGTGATTTTTAACTCGCAAAAAGTGCTTGTACCGCAAGTTATTTCAATTTGAAATATTTGTTATTATGAATATTTATGTTTATTCCAAAGTTATATTGAAGGTCAAATTGAGTTGTAAATTAATCAAGCTCGAGTAATTGATTGCTTACCGTTTTGGGTAAAATTTGTTAGAAATCAATATTTCAATTATAAATTATTACTAGCAAGAGCTGTAAAATATCATATTTCCATGTTTTCAGTCACTTGGTGACATAACCAATAGATTTCAGTCCAGATCGCCGTAGGGATAACCTAATTAATTAGATTTTTATTTTAATAATAATAAATAAATAAATAATGCTGGACAATCCACACATCATCTAGCCCCAAGCTAAGCAGATACTTAATACAATACATTACATAGATAGATATTTTTTAATAATAAATAAACAGTATAAATGATTTCTTAGTTCGTGCATATTACATGTTTCCGACCATGCGACCACATGCTTGCGCGGTGAGTATGAATTGATCGCTTAGCGATTCACATAATGTACTTTAGTTCGGCTTTTACCACAATAAATTGCTTATTTATGATAAAACCATATTCCACACAATCTATACTTAGCTAGCTTAGAATTGTCAATTTATATATTACTAGCTGACCCGTGCCCACTTCGCTGGGCATAATTCGACCGTTTTTTCTCCGAGTCACTTTGCAAAACGGACTACCACGTAAAAGACTTTTTAGTTTTCGGTTTTTTATATAACCTATGACACTAAGCAATAACGTGGTTTCCTATTGGTGAAAGATTTTTTTAAATCGGTTCAGTAGATCCCGAGATTACCCCTTACAATTTAACAAACACACAAACTTTACTTATTTATAATATTAGTATAGATTTTTATCCCACAGATCAAACAAACCGACTAGTCCAGCCGTTATCTGTGGTTCGAGTACAAAAATACATCGATATAACTCGATTAATCCAATCAAAGTTATAATTTATTCTTGTAGTGTTACTGACAGCTCACTTATAGCGATCCACCGGCGACTCGGAGTTGTTTGTAAACTCGTTTAACTTAGCCTTATTTATAGCCAGCGCATTTATTAGCATCATAAGTGACGAATTAAAGTTTGCGGGAATTCTGACTGCATGTTATAGAACCTTAATAGTGACACTAGCGCATGCAGTATTGCAATTAAAATGGACCGTTTTGATACACAGAGAATATTAGCCTAAATTTTCACTATTTAGGCCAGTGCCGTCTTAAGTCTATTCGGCGCCGGGGTGCGGGGCTCAGCCTGCGCCCTGGTTTTCTTTTACACTGGAGATAGTCCAGTCAAAATAGACTAAAATTATGACTCCAGTTTGCATTAATTCCCAACAAGCTGAATTTTTGTGCAGGCCTTGAATACGTCATTACAAATGATATGTCAAAAGTCCCCATCGATCCCGCTTGTGCGTTGTTTTTTATTCGAGGTCAAAGGTCATAAATTTGCGTTTTTTGCATAAATCTCTGAAACAACGAGAGCTATCGAAAAGTGGTTCAGGCAAAGTTTGTAATCGTAAAATTGTCTACAAAAATACCTCAACACTTTTCTTTTACAAAGCATCGCTTTCGAGATATAGTGACTTTAGACCGCAGGAACATCGTCGAAGATACTGCGTTTTTTCATTTCAGCCGTTTTATCTGTTTCATTGCCACAGAACAAACAGTATTTCTTGAAACAAAAAGACGATTCATTACCTCGTACTCTAGTACGAGGCGGACTAACCCATCGAACCCATCACCCCTTTCAGTAAATTTCAAGAAATACTGTTTGTTATGTGGCAATGAAGCAGATAAAACGGCTGAAATGAAAAAAAAACGCAGCATCTTCGACGATTTTCCTGCGGTCTAAAGTCACTATATCTCGAAAGCGATTCTTTGTAGAAGAAAAGTGTTGAGGTATTTTTTGTAGACAATTTTACGATCTACAAACTTTGTCCGAACTATTTTTCGATAGCTCTCGTTGTTTCAGAGATATACGCAAAAAACGCAAATACCCAGGTTAAAAGTCATAAATTTGCGTTTTTTTTTTGATATCTCTGAAACAACGAGAGCTATCGAAAAATGGTTCAAACAAAATTTGTAGATCGAAAAATTGTCTACAAAAATATTTTAACACTTTTCTTCTACAAAGCATCGCTTTTGAGATATAGTGACTTTAGACCGCAGGAAAATCGTCGAAGATGCTGCGTTTTTTTCATTTCAGCCGTTTTATCTGATTCATTGCTACATAACAAACTGTATTTCTTGCAACAAAAAGACGATTTATTACCTCGTACTCTAGTACGAGGCAGACTAACCCATCGAACCCATCACCCCTTTCAGTAAATTTCAAGAAATACTGTTTGTTATGTGGCAATGAAGCAGATAAACGGCTGAAATGAAAAAAACGCATCATCTTCGACGATGTTCCTGCGGTCTAAAGTCACTATATCTCGAAAGCGATGCTTTGTAAAAGAAAAGTGTTGAGGTATTTTTGTAGACAATTTTACGATTTACAAACTTTGCCTGAACCATTTTTCGATAGCTCTCGTTGTTTCAGAGATATACGCAAAAAACGCAAATTTATGACTTTTAACCTGGAATAAAAAACAACGCCCAAGCGGGATCGATGGGGACTTTTGACATATCATTTGTAATGACGTATTCAAGGCCTGTACAAAAATCCAGCTTGTTGGTAATTAATGCAAGCTGGAATGTCTATTTTGACTGGACTAAGACGGCTATGTCAAAGGGCGCAATTACTCGCCTATGATGACAGACGCACAGGTGCCGCGCCGCGCGCCCATTTTAAATGAACTTACACTTTATTGACTTAGAGATCATTTTGCTTCAAGTGCGGGCAACCCGGCGGCAATGTGTCAAAGGTCAACACTCTTTTTGGCATGACAATTTTTATTTTTTTGCGCATACGTGTTTGTCGTAACCTGTATATGAAACTGTGCAATGGCGTTAAGTTCAATGAAATATCTAAATATTCATTAATTAGCGCTCGGCAGGCGCCCCCGGGCGCTCCGCGCCCGGGTGCACCGCACCCCTTGCACCCCCGGGTAAAGACGGCCCTGATTTAGGCGCACAAAATAAGCGTGTGGTAACCACGGATGTAATGTATTCTAGAATAGAATAACGAAAATACTATAATATCTTTATTGTAAATATTATTTATTGTAAGAAAAATAAAGTATAATAAGTGGTCCCACTATAAGCGATATTTTCCAATTATCGCCACCAATCTTCGTATGGAATTGTAAATTCGTATGACATTATTTATGGAAATATTAGAAAAACGATCGTTACTGAATTATTTTATAACCTTTAGTGCGTTTATTGAGAACGGGCCACAGTAACAATACGTTTAATTTCAACTGTCCAAAAGTTTCAACCCCTATAATTCATCCCACAATAGCGCGCATTTAAAAATGTTTGAAACCCCATTATATTTGCCAGCCAGAAATAAATCTCTTTCTAACTTTTAAAATGGTCGTCGGTTTGATTTAGTGCAATTGCGTCAGCAAAAAAGTTTGTCTTGTAGCTCTTCTGTAAACTAAGTGTTGGTTTTACAAAACTTCATTACTAACTTCGCGATGGTTTTAGAGAAACTTGCTCGATACAGATAAGCTTTGAAACTGCTGTTTTTTTTTAGATAAAGTAGTAATAGAACAAGCTGATGATCTACATATCACTGTTCATGTCCCCAGTGGACGTGAACAGTGAGGCTGTGCATCTTTATAGACTTAACATCATAGGGGTCATCGGTCTGTTCCATTAAAAACAGTACGTAGACTAGAAACTCAAAAGTATAATAAATAAATAAATAAATAATAATGCTGGACAATCCACACAACATCATCTAGCCCCAAGCTAAGCAGAGCTTGTGTTATGGGTACTAGAAGACTGACATACATAATACAATACATTACATATATAGATATTTTTTATTATACATATAATAGATGATCAAATGAACTTCAGTGAAGTTCGATCACTATTGTACGAATCGCTTCATTCGAATATATAGTATAATAACAAGGTAGTATCCCTTAATCTACAGGCAACTTTGCACAATTTCAGAGAAATCATTCGATTGTAAAACTCGAATCACTATCGACATCCCATCACTAGCTAGCGCGTATCATTCTTACCTCATTCGTTTAGAGATTTTTTAGATACAAAGCTTCCTACCAGGGAAAGTATCTAACCTTATAAAGCACAGCAATCTGTGTTTGATTAGATACGGGTGGGTATTTGGGTAACTGACTATATATTCGAATGAAGCGATTCGTACAATAGTGATCGAACTTCACTGAAGTTCATTTGATCATCTATTGGTACTTCATCGCTTCATTCTTCATATATAGTATAATAACAAGGTAGATGTTTAGAGAGGGAAGATTTGTTTCTCTTCTGTTTAGTCAATTAAAATAACAAATTGCAAAATATGTATATATTTTCAGAATCAACAAAATTACATAGATTAATAATTAACTTAAGTAAAAATAGGTATTTTAACATAACAGACTAGTTCTCGTCTTAATCATAATTTGTTCCAAATAATCAATTGGATGAAAAAACGACCGCTCGAGCGAAATCGCTTTCATTTGAATCAACAATTGGCCGGTTATAGAAACGGGCAAAAGCAGTGGACGTGCCGGTCCAGCCGGCTGTCTTTCTTATAGTGTCAACGTTGAGCCCCGCGGAGCTCGCGGCCGACGTGGCGGCGTGCCGCGTGCTGTGCGCGCTGAAGGTGCGCGTGTCTACGCCGCTTTCCAACAACACCTGCTTGATCCAGCGGCTGATGGACTGAGAAGATGCAGCTCTGTGTGGCCGTTTTGTAGTTAGAAATAGATAACCCACGTTCGTGGTTCTCATATCTTTTGTAACAAAGATATAATCTTTGAGAACTGAAGCGGGACAAATGTTCACATTTTCTAGAAAATATGGCAAAAACAGCACCGGCTGTTCGCGAGTAGGAGCAGATGTTTTTATTATATCCGTTATGGCTATCTTAATACCGTTTTGTACAAATGTAATATTTTCTAATTTGATTAGAGAAAAGGTTTGAACCCTATGCGCCGTGCATAACGCTAGTAAAATTGCAAGCTTTTTTGTGATTTTTTCAATACCTAATTCTGAATTTGGATGCCAGTTGGAAACAAAATTTAGCACAACTTGGGGATCCCAAGTTGAAGAATATTTAGGCCGGTTAGGCTTCAGTTTGTAAGCCCCTTTAAGGAGGCGCCTAATACGATCGTCAGTGCCAATCGTATCACCTAAGAAAAGTGATAGTGCGGAACGGTGACTATTAAGCGAGCCATACGAACAGCCATTATTAAACTGCTCCGTTAAAAAGTTTAATACTGAGGCAATTGAATTGCTAAAAATATTATTGTTACTATTTCTACAAAACTGCCACCACAGCTTCAAAGTAACGCTGTACTGCTTCAGCGTGTTGTTGGAGAGTGACGCCAGCATTAGGTCGAGCGCTTGGGGTGGCGATCCCCGCCGCATGAACGCCGACCGCAGAGCTTCGCGGCACCCAGGGTAAGTTTCGCATTCAGGGGGTGATGCTCCCTGAAATGAGATTGTAGCAAAGACTTACTCGGACTGAAAAAATGTATCTTAGATACTCGTAAGCTATGTAAGAGAGGAAACCATGCTTGTGACGGCCAGTGTGGGAAAACCAGTATACCTGTAGCTTCATCGTCGACGATTTTCCGCAAGCATTTTAGAATTAATGAAAAGGGTGGAAAAGCATAAAAGAACATTGTTTTCCAGTTTATGGTAAAAGCATCGACGGTGAGAGCATCCGGGTCTGGTTTCCAGGACACAAAGACGTCACATTTGGCGTTGCTGCGAGAGGCAAACAAATCTATTTCTGGAAAGCCAAATAGTTGTGTTATAGTTTGAAAAGCATCCTGGGATAGTTCCCATTCGGTGTCTGGATTGATCTTTCTAGATTCTATATCAGCACAGTTGTCTTTTGTGTTTACATACGAAGCAAATAACCAAATGTTACGACTCTCGCACCATTGCCATATACTTCTCGTCAGTGTGTTCAAGTGAGGAAATTGAACACCTCCCATCCTATTAACATAGCTCACAGCCGTCGTATTATCGACTCTCAACAATATTGTACAATTACTATCGTTAGCAAGAAAGCTTTTTAATCCTAAAAATACTGCTAATAGCTCAAGATAATTAATATGGTGTTCTTTTTCAGAAGCTTTCCAATGCCCATTAGCCCGCCTATCGTTGCAAACAGCGCCCCAGCCTGTTCGTGATGCGTCAGTAAAAATTTCATACTTAAATTCAATTTTTTCAAAATTATAATATGTGGAAAATATATTACTTTTCCACCAATTTAAATCTTCTAAGATAGTATATGAAAGTTTAATTTTTGATTCATAATTATTATCATGCTCTTGTAAGGCGCGGAATTTATATCTCTCTAAGAGTTTAGTGTACAAATATCCATATTTGGTAGCAGGGCAAGCTGAAACAAGAACACCAATTAATTTTGCGAAATCGCGAATAGTACATCTTGGTAAAAGTGAATACTTTTGTACAAGTTGGCTAATATTGTTTCGCTTTTCCAAAGGTAATGATAGCGATAACTCATTTGTATCATACATAAAGCCTAAAAACTTAGTGAGCTTTTTTGGAAGCAGTGAGCTTTTTTCATAGTTTACTACGAAGCCTAAGCAATTTAGTAACTGTAATGTAGCATGCACATTATTTTTGCATTCGTCAAGGCTGTTACCGATGCACAATATATCGTCGAGATATATGACTGACATGTGACCTTGCCTTCGGAGGTATGTTATGACTTCTTTCATAATTTTTGAAAAAACCCGCGGTGCGACTGAAAGTCCATACGGCATGGATTTAAACTCATAAGTTATTATTTTATGAGAATTTGGATTCGAAAATTGGAACCTAAGGTATTTTCTGTGCTCAGAATTAATAGAAACTAAGAGATAGGCTTCTTTTAGGTCAATAGTGGCTAGGAAACCGTCTCGAGGAACAAGTTTACATGCCGTCCTATAGTCTTCCATTTTAAAATGTGTATTTAGAATAAATTTATTCAGCGGCTTCAAGTTAAGTATGAATCTTTTGGTACCATTTGGTTTAGGGGCCAAAAATATTCTAGAGATATACTGGTCGTGACATGGAGTGCAAGGATATACGGCACCTAAATTAATTAATTTTTGAATAGCGCTAGACATCTCGCGACTATCTTCATCAGTGAATGTCGAATGTGGAACGGCAGACTGCGTCACAGTTCTACTAAATGGGATTGTATACCCTTGCTTTATCCATGTTAAGATTACAGCATTTCTCGTAATATTTGTCCAGCAGTTATAATGGAATGTTAATCTGCCTGCGTGTACCTGCGTTATTACTGCGTGTTGGCACGAGGCTTGGTCTGATTGAAGTTCTTCGACGTCGTTTGATGCGTCGTCGTCGGATACGGCCGGCGTGCTGCCTGCGCTGGTTTCCGCTGACCTCCCCGCCCCCCCCTGTAAGACGGATATCGAGGAGGTCCTGTCCAGTTTCCCTGGTGGGTAGGACGGGTGGTTGACGATGATGGAGCAGGAGTGACAGTCTTGGCATTAGCCACTTTTCGTATTTGACCTCCTTGTTTTTCAATAGCCTTGCTGGCCTTAATTTTATCTGCCAGCGTATTTCCAAAAAGAGTTTCATCTCGCTCGGTATCCTGGATCATGTGAAGAAAATTTTTCTCAAGGCTTGGCGTGATCAATTTCTTTCTATCGCACGAAAATGCATGGTGTAAATCCGTCAATAGTCGACAGCCGTCGCTAAGCGACTTTAGGGCTTTTACTTTATCGTCTGATTTAAGTAATATATCCATGGCTCGATTTATAGCAGAGGTACCCGTGCCGAGCGCTTGCTGAAAGCTATCAAGTTTTTTGTCGCGGGTACGAACTACCTCTGACACTGCGGCTGATATTTCCGCGTTAAGCTTAGGCGCTCGTAAAAGTTTGCAGTTTGAAGGAATAAGGTATTCCTTCATAAGGGTGTTCTTTTCTTCTTTGGACAACCCTTTTCTCAGCAATGGGAGCCACAGATTAGCTAAACTATCATGAACGGGATCACCGAAATCAGGTGTGTCTGACGTAGACGCACCAAGAGCTAACAAAAGCTCGGGGTCTAGGCTTGGTTCAGATGTGGTCTCTGTACCAGCCGCACTGGCGGCTTCCGGTACATCTTCTACGGCAGGAAGGTCCCGTGGAGACGACGGCGGCAGTGGTGATTGCTGGCCCTCGAGTTCATTTTCGGTTCCAACAGTTTTCAACTGGGGTTCATCATTAGTTATACCTAAAAATAGAATAACTATGGTACATTTTTTGTTACATTCACCAACAATTTTTTTTTTTTTTTTTGAAGGTGGATTGTAAAAATTTTCAAATAAAATATACTGTCTCGCAGACAGTAGACAGATAAACGTGAGTCAATTAGATCTCACGTAATTTTCTGTATTGGTTTAGCACAGGTAGCTCTCAGCTAACTGTGTTATCGCAATTGACTCGCAGTCAATCCCGATGTATTCCAGAGAAAAAAATAAATAATTATATATTTTCTCACAAACCTACCTTGCAGGTTTTCGTCATCTGATGATGAGTCTAAAGGACGTCGTATGCGACGTCTTTGTTTTTCTTCTAACTTCCTTATTTTTCGTTGGTAGTGCACTAATTTTTCTTGTGCGCTGCGCTTCGGCATTTTTTGTCTCGGAGCGCGCGTGCGTTCGTTGCCGTGCACAAAAAAGGAATGAGGTAAGAATGATACGCGCTAGCTAGTGATGGGATGTCGATAGTGATTCGAGTTTTACAATCGAATGATTTCTCTGAAATTGTGCAAAGTTGCCTGTAGATTAAGGGATACTACCTTGTTATTATACTATATATGAAGAATGAAGCGATGAAGTACCAATACCCAGAACACCCGGAATAAATATTTGCAGAACATACAAACATTTATCCCAAGGCGGGAATCGAACCCGCAACCTTCCGCGTCGCAGGTGGACCATCGCCCACCGCGCCACATCGGTCGTCAAATAATAATAATAATACGTAAGTACGTATTAACGGCAAAACATATGCTTTGAAAACCGCAATATAACATACCTACTATTCTAAAGCTCCTTTAACTAAAAAAAGCATCTCCCAACATACCTAAACAGAAATGAACTAATAATAAAAATAAAGAGGATGTATTGTAAACGAATTACCGAAACAATCTCCAAAATGGATGGTTGAAAAAACGACACAACACAAACTCGGTTGCATACTCCACTAGAATTTTCTAAAATCTGTTGTTATTTCACAAGTGAAAACTAGGAAAAGAAAAGTAATAAAGCTGCCAGCTTGTTCCGTGAAACAAAACGAAGCGAGCTTTTCGAAATATTCTCGGGTAAATCAGTGTATTGAAGGGCGTGAGTGAATTGACTTCCCTTTATAAACAAGTCTATTAGGTTGTTTTAGGCGGCAGACGTGAGAGGCTGAGCACAGTGTGACACAACGTTTTAGTGACATTTCCTTCAGATAAATAACTCAAGGGCTCAGAACAACCTTGTGTTTTGGCTCTGCAACCTTGCTTTATATTGTGGTGTTTGTCATTGAACTACAGATACCTACAGAAGAGCCATCTTGTTAAAAAACTCAAAGTTTGGTAGTCTGAAGTGTTTACGTTTGTCAGTAGTAGATTTTACATCCGCACAAATATTTTTGTTATAATTTTCATGTTATTTATAGTAAGTATTTAAAAAAAAACTTGTAAGTCTGTGACAACAAGACAGTTAGACGGTTTATTTTACATCACTCTCCACCAGATATTCATAGTTAAATGTCATGTTACGTGGCTAATAGAAATTTTGTCGTAAGTGTGCGCTCTCTCTAAGACAACGCTATGCATTATTACTATTGCGTTAATATACCTTTACCCTTACTTGCCAAATTATGCTTTATTTTAACGTGAGCAAATTACTGCTTTTACACGGAATTTCGTAATTAATATTTATTGCACTGCATTTATTACCATAATTATGGGCTTAATTATGGTTGCAGTATGCTTTTATTCTGCACTTTATTGTCACGAATAAATTATGTACTTAAATATAACATTATTATTTTAATACTTGTCTTTACATTGTATTTAAAATAATTTTAAATGTTAGTGAAGCCTATGAGTATTTATGTACCTACTTAACTCGTTTATGCCTATTTTTTAACGACTAAGTATTTTTTTAAATTTTACTGTTATAACTAAAAAAATACGGGTCTACATAAGAACCTCATTCCTTGGTTAAATTTGTCAATTGCGATAATTAATGCCTCAATATCTGTATGAACTTATAATATAAAAAAAAACGTTAGTAAAATACCGGAAAAGAGCGGTTCTTTCCGGATTCTCGAAAGATTTCCAACGAATAGGCAAAGCGCGACATGTTTCTTACATAAATAAAGTGACTGTATTACCTGAGCAAACACTGAAGGCGGCTAGGCTGAAACTACATGTTATCGCACACACCATCATAACGTAATCGTTGTAAAAACGCAATGGAAACGAGTATTAATCCGATTTGTTGGATTTAGATTGTGATTCATTAATTGATATTTCATGTTGGTTAGTTAAATATTATAACGTATTTATATAAAATCTAAGAAAATAGCATTTACAGTATAAATTGAAAACAATGTACGTTTATTATAAAATAAGTCATAATATAAGTAGTTACAAATAACTTTTATAATGCGGCGGGCATATAATATATAAATAAAATAACTTTTTGTTGTTGTTGGTCATATAATGACCAACAACAACAAAAGTTGAGAGGCGTACTGAATCAAACATTTTATTTGACATTTTGTTTGTTTTTTTCTGCAAAACGCGCACTTTCTGAAACTGTGCTACCGATACAACGCCATTGATTGGATTATCATTGCCTGTGCCTCACCATTGCACCCATGGGAGGCGCGTATTAAAGGCTTTTGCTGTCGTGATGCTGACTAGTTAGATATATAGCTGTTTTGCATGTTTTTTCTTGAAAAACACGTACATTCTGAAACTCTTGATACAACGCCATCTATTGGATTAGCATTGCCTGTGCATCACCCGTGGGAGGTTTTCAGTAGTGATGCTGACTAGTAGGATACATAGCTAGACCCGTGCACAGAAATCGGATTAAGTACTTTCTGGCTCGACGCATTTAAAAGTTCCAAGAAAATACAATTACTGTATTTCTTTCAACGACATAAATGGCTAAGAAAATCTTATTTTCAAGTGTTTATTTGAGGTTTGATGGGTAAGGATGTAATTTTAATTATTTTGGATCAGTTCAG
Source organism: Ecliptopera silaceata (assembly GCA_932527185.1). Lineage (NCBI taxonomy): Eukaryota > Metazoa > Arthropoda > Insecta > Lepidoptera > Geometridae > Ecliptopera > Ecliptopera silaceata. Next base: position 4,875,315 of record OW052210.1, read on the forward strand.
CTGTTCAGCTATCTATAGTTCGTTTGCAACGGATAGATAGCTCAACTGTTTCTTATGTATTTTATATATACCTATGTACATTTTGTAAATACTGTAATAGTCGTAAGTTTGTTTGTGAATACAGTAATAACATTTGTAAACTATTTGAATTTCTAACCACCAATTATATAAACAATTTATTTGTATTGCATCTGTAGGTACACCATTTGTCTGTGTAACAATATTCCAAAAAACTGCTTTTTTAAATAAGTTCACTGGATCACATAATAATACATTTTTATATAGGTTAACATTACTTTGCAGAAATTATTTAAACATACAGTAAAGCTCCATGCTTTCAAAAATTACTGCAAGTCATTAATGACCCGTTAGCTACGTCAACAATGTCACTGTCTCATTTAGTTTGACACCTGTCATCAAGACCTCAGACCTCATACATCAAAAGAGGTTTTAAGAGGGTCAGCTAGCGTAGAATGTGAATACAACTAACAGACATCATTTTAAATTTATATTTATATTTGAAATGTTAAATGACAGGAATTTAATTTGAGTTAACTCTACAAAGTTTTTATTTCGTAAAAAAAATGTGTTTTATAAAAAAATCTAATTCTAATGGTACAAGTTTGGCTTAGTTTGGGACTAGTTGGCGTGTGAAATGTTCATAATTATTTATTTTTTTAAATCATACAACACCATCTAGCCGGAGAGTAAATAAGGCTAAGACTTTTTAATAAATGTGTTTAGAATAAATAATTACTTTTTTTATTTTTTTTTTAAATAAAAAAAATAATAAATAATATTTATTTGTACCAACAGCTTCACAATGTCGTAGCAATCTAGCACAATAATAATGACTATAGCTAGCCTCGACGTGAGTAAGCGATATTATGGCGCTCGTGTGACAGCCCTATTATGTATCCTGCACAACCCTCTATTACACGGCATTACAGCCGAGGTCGTACCTATATTGCTTTGAAAACAAGTGTTGTAAGATGATACGATGCAGTTTCTAAGCATCGATATAATAGCTTCACGCACTCTTAAAAAGTAAAATGCAGTATTGCAATTTGTTATCCTCCCAGCAAATTAAATTTAATTTTTTTTAAATCATTTTTTTTATTTATTAAAATTAATAATAGTGAATAACTAGACGACAATACTTATAAAAAAATATTTAGTTATACGATTAATCCGATAAAAAAAAAGGTAGCACTCCGGGAGTGCCGGCAGAAGTGAAAACTTCAATATTAACGTTGTGTTTAATTATAAGTATAAAAGTACTATCATTTATGAGGTAGAATACAATGTTTATGTTTTTATTTTTTATTTTTCGCCCTGTGCCGCCTAAACAGAGCAGCACACTCAGGCACGGTAGAAAGAGTGGGAGATACTAGTTCCTCTCCCTTCCCCTCGATCTTACGCTTTTTCGATCAGCATCACGTGACCCTGACGCGAGTTTGAAAGTTTTTACCCACCCAGCGCCGCTAAAGAAGTTTTCACTTCAAAAACATCTCTAAGTTTTTTGTGAAAATAATTTATTATTGACATAAGTTTAATTACGATTCCAACTGAGGATCGATTAACTTGTAATTCACTTTTGTACCTACATTTAATGCAAATAAATGATTATGTACATGAGACTCATGCGGAAATAACATTATACCGATTATTGCCTACAAGTCAGTCAAACAAAGCATCTAGAATAACTTGAACTACTAAATGTATGAAATCCCCAAGGTATACTTGTCGTGTCATTGTCAATGTGTCTAAGTTTGACATTGCAGCTACTAGCGAACAAAGCTATTCTCAAAAACTAAAGCTTCGGATGTAGGTTAAGCCAAGGAGGTCACTGCGATTCTTCGCAAGCAATCCATCAAACGTGGACTATTACAGGTGTTTCGTTCTAAGTCACATCGATCAAAGTCGGATGATTCATCAGTGCGACTGACGGTGCCTATCACAAGTCACGGTGGAACCTGAACTTATTTGGAAACAATTGAAGGTGGCGGGCCTGAGGTTACTTTTCTTTGGGAGACAAATTTACACTGAAAAAATCAGGCTATAAAAGTTATAAAAGCGGTTACTTAATGACAAAAGACGTGCAGTTTAAACGTGTTTTGTCTGAACTCGTATAAGACCATTGCAGAGACGAGAGTGGCGCAATTCCGTTCACAACGTTTTTTTTCATCTTGTGGTGTCACACTGCAGGGCAAAGGCCTCCCTTCTTTCTCTCCAGTTCACTCTATCCTGGGCTATTGTAGACTGATATTTTGTATGGGCATCAGATACGGCATAAAAAAAAAGATAATTTAATAATAGTGGCCAGCCTCGACCAACATCTCAAGAGGCTCTCGCTAGAATGCTCAAAGGTCAGAAACAGAAGGCAGTGATCCTCGACACGGCACGCATTGTCCGGTGGTTCCTCAATCTGTAGCCCTAACCACCGGTATCTTGGGCCTTGGCCCGCTGCTGGCGGCAACCTAGTTTTAAGTTTTTTATAATATGTTTTTTTTATAATCCATTAGGTATATATAATCCAAATAATAATTTGCTAAGATTTTAAGTTTTAATAATTCCATAATATTATATTGATTTATAAGCCCCACCAGTCTATTCAAGACTATTAATCTATAGGTTATTTTAATTGAGCTACCGAATGGTCAGTGAGTAGCTGAAGACAGAGGGACTAAGGGTAATTAGTTATTGAATATATGCTGTAAGCCTATTCAGTGGACTGAGCCGTTGATTGAACATCGCAATATAAGTGATAAATTATGTACCGTTAATGTGATCTGTTGTAATGTAAAGGACATTGGTACTACGAAATTGCAGGTTATTTCTGCACAATACTACATAAATAATTTTATTTAAATTTGTTTATATTCATTTCAGTTTTTTCACTTACATTGATGACCAACGCGTGCAGTTAGCTATTTAAGTAGTAGAATAGAAATAAATATAATTTGTTGTGTGGATTGTCTAGCATTATTTATTATTTATTTATAATGCACATTCGACTTGGACACGACCGATTTTGATTTTGAAAGTATAATATTACACAATAATATAAGTAATAATGTATTGACCGATGAATTTCTATAATTAGATACATTTCTAACAGTTCTATGAAAAATGTTATATTAAAGTATAATGTAGGTTTCTATTCAATGCCATAACTATTTCTGGCATCAACGTGAGTTCTAGGAAACGATGAAGTTGTACACTATTAACGGCAATATACGAAACAACCCGATTGATTTTCAAGAATTGTGATCAATATCGTATATATCTAGGTTATTATGGTCAATAAAATATAATATAATATTCAATTTATTTTTTTCTATTCTAGAGCTTACTCCTCTGTCGGTTTCAGTGACGTGTGAGGTAGAATCCCGCAAGGACAAATATTTAATTATACGCGTAGTAAAATTTTGAGTAGGGGAGCGAGGGGCTTGTTGTAACAGGGGTAAGTAGTAACAGGCTGTTTTCACTAGGATCTTAAACGCTATTAATGTATTTCTTTGACTCGATTTAACCTATAAACCACACCGCATCATGTTGCCATAGCCAATGTTCCGAAGGCCAGCGGAGTGAGCGGAAGTGTGCACGCGCTTCATTTCTGCCAGGTTATATAAAATTGTACTGTCGTAAAATTTCGGTTTGCGTTTTTAATATTGACTAATTTCAAATTTTGTATATCCTGTTACCATTCAAATTTATCTATCTCTGATAATGTGTAACAGTTTTTATGATTGCTAAATTGTTTAAATAGTTATCTTGATAAATGTTAAAAATCATACCATGGGGTTAGTTGTAACAAAATTCCGGGGCATGTTGTAACGTTACAACATGCCATACATAAGTATAATACTTTGTTAGATAGCTATTACGAAGAGATAATGACGAAGCATACCTTACATATAAATAACTTGATTACTTACTGTGATTTAAAAGTGCCATGATGATTATAAGTAGTGTTTAACTAAATAAAACTGTTAATTACTTCATTTTTAAGTGTTGATTACTAAAAAAGTGTATTTGAGTTGATTTTTGATAAGAATTACATAATACTTAATCAAGAAAGATGTCATGAAAAAGATGATTGTTAAAAATAAATGATTAGAGGTATTATTGATGTATTTTTTGGTCGTTACTACTTGCCCCGGTAGACGTTACAACTTGCCCCAAGGACGAGGTAAGTTGTAACACCGCACTTCTTCTAGAAAATAATTGATTGTAAAATAAAGACCAATAGTTATGGTATTATTTTTACTTGATTTGGTAGAGGAAGAGTTACAGTATCCATCCATCTTTATTTTGTAGAAATTTAATCAATAGATCTCAAGATATATTAGTTTTAATGAAAACTGTTACAACAAGCCCCTCGCTCCCCTATATTTTACTTTATAATTTGTTCAGTGTCTAGAATCTCAATTAATAGTACCAGGCAAAAAGTAGTAGTATTAATAGTAACATCTAGAGTCTACATTCTAGACTCTAGATGTTAATATAAATATAGTACAATTAACAAATTTAAAAAAAGATATTCATTCATTAAAATTAAGTGTCCATTATAAAAGCTTTGATTTGTCGTTTATATTCTTCTTTATATTTTATTTTGTGTTTGTACACAAAATGTGATTTAATGAAAAGTGGCAGTTCAATAAATAGACCAATATAAGATATGCTTGATCATTGATCATTTTCGAAATGTATGTAAATAATGTAAAGCTCTACAATTTGCTTGTACTGTATGTAAAGAAAGTTTATTATAAGAACTTTTCTGAGAATGTTTGTTGAGAAAGTTTGCACTACTTTAAAGTGCAGTGCACTTTGTAAATAGCGGTCACCCACCTATTTATGTACTCTTAAATAAAAACTACCTAACTCTTCTTGTATATGGTCTCTGCCCATCAAAACGACGAGCAATTCTGCCAAGTGTCAAGTGTTTATTTGAACTACAGTCATAGATAAATTGACTGACCTGTCTAAAGTAAAGTAAGTGAAAAAATCCTTTATTCAATAAAATCACAAGGATCATTTAGAATCGTCTTCATACGGTGATTCTAGGTGCCAGTTCCACGCGACCAGAGCCTAGAAGAACGTGCAAGAAACTTACGTTCCTACCGTTTTTTTATATGATCTTTCTTACAAAGAATTACAATTAAACTAAATTAAATACTGAAGTTCCAGTGCGGTGTCGGTGTCTCTTTTCTGAAGGTTTGTAAGTTTAGATTACTAGCAGATATAGAGATAAAAATCTGGCAGCACGATTGTCTGGTCTCTATACTTTGGCGCCCGTATTTACCTACTTCATAAATGGATACGGAGCTTAGTCCATTCTCTGTCTATATTCTGTACATATTTTTCTGTCAATCGTCAAGTCCTCAGCTTATAGTACTTTTCTTTGTTATATGACGTTTCGTTTTTACTTCCCACCGGCTGATTTCCCACAGGAATGTTCCATGTAAAGGCTCAGTTCCTGAAACGAACATTTTATACGTACCGTGGGTGTTTGTGTTACGAAAAATGTTAATCCTTAGAATGGGCCGCAAAATGTGTTGCAAAATACTTCACAATGTTGACGGAAAATAATTTGATCGTTTGTTTGTGTGGGTAGAGTGATGACGACATTTTAGTGATTTTTTTGTAACACGTTGTAAAAGAGGGTTTATGTATTAGACATGTGACATTTTATTTATTATTCCGTGTGTAAAAAACTTCATAAAATGGTAGAAATGACGAATCTTTAAAGACATTTGATAGTTTTTTGTTATGCTTGACATCTCATTAAATACAAATTAATTGTCATTTGCATTAAACCTCGGTTTTTGTAAGCAATAAGCAGATTAGAAAAAAGTTAAGGCTACTTATAGGTATCTAGATAATTTTTAATCTAAAGTATTTTCTCTCTCGTTCAACTGCAACCGGTTTCCTTAAAGTATTTCTACTCATCCACATCCACAGGTATTTTCCACTAATTTCCTTCAAAGGCATTTAGGTCATCGATTGTTCAGCCGAACCTGTGTTTCTAATTCTAGCAGTGCATAGTTTCTTAAAATAGTTTTTAAAAACATCTGCTAAAGATCAAACAAAACATGAGGTCGTATAAACCGCAGAAATAAAGTGTATCATGTGATATCGAAAAAAAGGTAATTTTTGTTTTTATAAATAGTATTAAAACGAAGTTCCTACTGCCTAGCACTTTTGCAAAGTAAACTATACCAACGTATAGTCTTGGTTTATCTTAATGTCGACGGCGTAGTGTTCTTTAACATTTACATTTCTTTGACATATAGTAATTATTTGATTTTTTCGTTGATCATCGTTCGAGAAACCGGCCGTTAGTATCGCATCACTTACATAATGCTATGTTAATAAACAGACCTTGATGCTCTTTTTTTTTAACGAAGTGTTAATAAATATAAATATCATCAACTAGGTATACCTACTATATAAATTTTATTAAAGTAGAATTAGTTTTTGTTGAGTCTTCTTTCACAATGTGGTTTTTAGTATTATTTGTTGATATCGATTAAAATTGTAGTTGAAGCGTTTTATGAAATGTCAAGAGTTGTTGTACTGTGTTCTACTATGCCGCGGGCTTGCGGATCGTAACCACAATGTGCGGACTGGCTAAAGCTTCAAAAACATCAACTGTTTATTATTAATTAGCTGATGACCTCTTTGAGGCGATGCGGAAGATTGTTTGACGTAAACTCTCGGGTTTGATAATTTGAGCGCCTCAAAAACATTAGTATTTAATTGAATTGTAATTCTTCGTAAGAAGGATCATATAAAAAACGGTAGGAACCAGGCCATAAGTTTCTTGCCTGTTCTTCTAGACTCTAGTCGCGTGGAACTGGCACCTAGAATCATGTAGTATGTAAGATGATTCGAAATGATCCTTGTGATTTTATTGAATAAATTAGTTTTGACTTTAACATTACTTAAATCAATTCATTAAATTTTGAAAGGCTTTTTTTTACAGTAAAATAATATGAGTGTTTTGGGAGGTCTTTGCATACCTACTTAGTAGGTTGATAGGAAGGTAGGTTCTTCTTTGGATCTGTTAAGCTATCTGCATGTTATTTAGAAGATAGTTGCAAAGTTTTAAGTGTGTATGTAATATAGTCGTAATTTTATTTATGAAAATGTAATAAGAGGTATCAGTTTTAAGAATTGTCATCGTAAATCATATTATTTGTACAAAAAGAAATAATAAACTTTATTTTATTATGTTAAATACACTGATGCTGAAAAACATTAAATAAAACCGAAGTGCACTACACATATATTGCACTTTTATTTGTGTAATAAACTATAAATGACAGTTATTCAGTAGCCACTTATATTGGCCTCTGATAGTGTATTAAAACATAATTTGATAAAGTCATATTACGCTGGACAAACGAGCTTCTGTTGGCAATGTGCCCTTCGTGACTCGCTATAATCCGTAGTGACAATAAACTCATAATCTTCAGTTTTTCCAAGTCAGGGCTGGGTTACATGCGTTTATTTGGAAAATAAATAGAATTTTTTACAAAACTGTACGAAATATTTATGATTTTTGTAATAAGTATCTAATAATTTGACAGGCGTCAAAGCCCAGTTGGTAGTAGCTTTGCCTTCCATGCTAACGGTCGTGGGTTCGATTCCCACCCAGAGCAAATGCTTGTGGCATAAGCATGAATATTTGTTCTGTCTTAGTGTTTCTATTTAGATACGTATTTACAAACAAAATGTGTGTATGTATTCTGTCAGCCATCTAGTTCCCATAGTACACGTTGTTTAGTTTGGGACTAGAGCGCGATGTGTGACATGTCCATGGATATTTATTTTATTTATTAAGACATGATTACAGTCGTGATCATGACTACCACACACATATTTCATAAATAGAATGCAAAAAACAAAAGAACTACGCATAGCCAGTCTTGCCAGTATTTGTGTATCAGCTGCATTGAATCCATTCGGTGATGTGCCGAAACAAAAGAGCATTGATAAAGTTAACGACTGGGCGTCTGTGAGCTCTGATATCTTTTTACAGCTTGAAAACGCAATATGTTACGCTTTATTTACTGCGGGTAATAAATTTATTTTTATGACTGTCTTATTTTCACAAGAAAAGGTGGAACCTCAGCCATAGGAATTTTCCCTTTTTTTATTCGTCCCCGCCAATAAACAATTTTATTGATGTTTTGTAAGGGCCTATTGCGTGTTTCTAGGACCGCGTCCAAATTATCACATTCTCAATTCTGCTATTAATAAAACCGACGGTTTTATTCTGGAGCCCGTATTTTTTATATTCATATTGATATACATATTTACCCCCTCATCTTATAAAAAGTTAGCGTTGACTTTAAGTCATCATTACGTATGGCAAACAGTACGTCAAGTCTGCGCTAACTTTTTATAAGATAGACCAATAACCATTCGTAGCAATCGTTAATTAATTAAAGCAATCGTAAACTGTCATCGTTCACATCGTTACACGTTATTCATATGTCATGTAATATAAACATTAAAATTATCAAAAGTTTATGAAGATATTTTATCATTATAAATCTTTGGAATGAAAATCACACAAATATCACAACGTATGAAAATTACATTTGACATTGAAATGTCTCGTGACCGTTTTTCAGACGTCATCTATTCTTTTGAAATATAAAAAACTAACTTTAGAAACCAACTTGGTTTTGAAATGCAGCCAGTATCTTGGGTACGCTTCTGATTGGTACTGATTTGGATCAGTTGAACTATCCATAGATCGTTTGCAACGGTCTGTAGATAGCTCAACTGTTTCTTAAGTATTTTATATGCCTATGTACATTTTGTAAATACTTGGTTTGGTTTTAGTGAATAGTATAAAATACTATTTTATAAAACTTGTCAAATTAATGTCGAACGCTCACCATCGCTGAAACATCGAAAACACTTTCATTTGCATATTATTTGGTCTATACCAGATTTGCATTACAAAAGATATTGGCAGATACTTATCGATCAAACAAACATTGTTTAATTGAACCTGACATGGTAAGGGTTAATAATACATTTATTTTATATCAATTTTGTGATTTAGTTTATTTTGAATTAAAGTGTTTTTTTAATATTCTTATCATCATCATCATCATCAACCTATATCAGTCCACTGCTGGACGTAGGTCTCTCCCAAGACGCGCCACTAAGCCCGGTCTTCGGCTCTTCTCATCCAATGTTTGCCAGCTATATATTCTTATACTATGATTTAAAGCTTACCTACTCCTTTTTAAAGGCATTTTAAATCACACTCATATGAATAATTTAAGTTACTGGTTTTGGTAATTCATTGTTATCCTTATCATTGGATTTTAATTTTTCAACGATTTCAATACCTACTATGTTTATAAGCTACATTTTATATAAAAAAAAACAAATCACACTCATTTGAATCACACTAAAATTTAATTTCAGTACAATGCATATTAAATATATGAAAAAAATAAGGTTTTATTTCAATCTACCATCACATGTTTTAAGTTTTAATAGAGCAACACTGAAACATGTTAAATAACCGTCGGTAAATATTTATCACAGTAATGGCAACCCACTTCCGCTCACAAATGTGTTGACTTCCGGGATGTTTCCCAATAAGTGTGGGATGCTCTTTGTTTATTTGATTCTTCATTTAGAAGTATAGACGAAGTCTTGTTGAACTTGCGTAAGTCTGCGTAACACTATCAAAAACATCCAAGATACAGAAAAAAAAATCACGAAGAGTTCACACATCACACTCTAGTCCCAAACTCTGAAAAACCAAACAGTGTCATAAACATGACGAAAAAAGAAGCACCAAATAAATTATAATTTAGCAACATAACAGTAACGTATAAAGCTAATAGAATGATCAATAACAGTCGAAGTATTTTTGATTTCTAGAGAACTTTACTCAAAAACTTACAAATAAATAAAAACTCAGCAAATTACCGTAGATTTCATCACCATGCCTTCATTTGGAGACCATTCCTAAAATTTATTTGTGCTTAAATTGGATTCACTCTACCCAATCTAAAGAATTACCCAATCGCGAGGGCCAATCAATGTTTTTGTTTTTCAAGTTACTTATAGCTATCCAATCTAAGTAATTTGGATCACTATCGCTAACATCAAATAGAATATGACCATGAACCGAATTTCAGGATAATGCCGAAACTTTGGCGTTTTGATTTCGTTTACTTAGTTTTTTTTAATAAAACTCAGCAAAAACCAAAAAATAAACTTATAAATGGACTAGCTGACTTCGACCGTTTTTCGTCCGATTCACTTTGCAAAACGGACTACCACGTAAAAGCCTTTTATTTTTCGGTTTTTTATATAGCTTAAATGACACTCAGCAATAATATCTATTGGTTAAATAATTTTTAAAATCGATTCAGTAGATCCCGATATTACCCATTACAATTTAACAAACACACAAACTTTACTTCTTTATAATATCAGAATAGATTACGCATAGAATTGTTTTTGCTAAGTTTCCCTTAGAACCTCCATATCCATGATCACTTTGACACATTTACATAAATTCCATCTAATGTGTGTCTGGCATTCAGTTTTTGCTACCCTTTACCCCCCTTTACACCCCTTGTTTCCCCTCTTTTTTACACGACATATCCTCCGATCTAAGCCCTGAAGGTTACACTAAGACTATACAGGGACTAGATAGGGACTTAGACTGTGTTAGGAATTGGATAATAAGATAAAAAGTAAGTATTTCTTTCTCTAAGGAATAGGTCAAAGATATAAAAGTCACATTACGAAACTGTTTCAGCAGATATAATAATCATTTACTGATGATGTAAGTATAACCAATTAAGACAAGTTCCAAAAGTAATCTTATGTGGTCTCATGTAAATAAACATTTCAATATATATTTCTAATTGGGGGAATAAGATCTGCACTAACGTCCCGCAATAGGGTGTATTGTGCATTGTCCCCCTGCTAAGCTCACACCAGCCAGCCCAACTCCTTAAAGTAACGGAGTAACTTCAAACTAATTTTTAAACTCAGCGCGGCAATGCAGCCAATGCAGTATCTTGGGTACACTTCCGATTGGTACTGATTTGGATAAGTTAAACTATCTATAGACCCTTTGCAACGGTCTGTAGATAGCTCAACTGTTTTTATGTATTTTATATGCCTATGTTCATGTAAATACTGTAATAGTCGTATGTTTGTTTGTGAATAAAATATTTTTAAAGCCAGTATTTATATTGCACTGTTTTACTACGTAGGTACTTCATATAAACCACAAACCGTGAAATTAATAGAAGTTTTACTCCTTCTAAAAAACAAAGCGAGAGAAAATACAAAATGCTCCGGCAAATGGCATAATCATAAACTGTAGAAAAGATTGCTTTGGAAATCTTACTGTAAGTAGCTATAGATAAACATCTGCTAGGGATTTGTCAACGACATTTACTCAAATTGGAAGAAATGAATGCATGAGGTCTTGTGAGTGCTCTGGAAACAAGAACTGGAAATATTATCTCTCGTAGTCTAGCTATGAACTTATCTCAAATAAATATAAGTATAAATAATGCTGTACAATCCACACAAAATCATCTAGCCCCAAGCTAAGCAGAGCTTGTGTTATGGGTACTAGAAGACTGATATACTTAATACAATACATTACATAGATAGATATTTTTGAAGTGAAAACTTCTTTAGCGGCGCTGGGTGGGTAAAAACTTACAAACTCGCGTCAGGGTCACGTGACGTTGATATAAAGCGTAAGATCGAGGGGAAGGGAGAGGAACTAGTATCTCCCACTCTTTCTACCGTGCCTGAGTGTGCTCTGTTTAGGCGGCACAGGGCGCTTGCGCGAATGTGTCTGTGTCATTGTGATTGTCATTGTCATTATGACGTCTGTGGTTATATTTTATGACGTCTGTGGTTATATTTTATGACGTCTGTGGTTATATTTTGAAAACTTAAAAGTGAAAACACAACGTTAATATTGAAGTTTTCACTTCTGCCGGCACTCCCGGAGTGCTACCTTTTTTTTATACATATTAAATACCCAGAACACACTTAATAAATATTTGCAGATCGTACAAACATTTATCCCTAGACGGGAATCGAACCCGCAACCTTCTGCGTCGCAGGCGGACCATCGCCCACCGCGCCATCGGTCGTCTTGTTGTTATCTTGTTGAGTCTTTCTAGAACTTGATGTCACAGAAGACAAATCTTTGGAGACTTAAACAGACGAGCGTTCGTAACACCTGCAGGTTCAACATGATGCGTCTTAGACAGACAATGATTTACGAAAGATTTATAAACCTAAAACAATTTGTCTCTTTTTTAAACATACAAAAGAAAGAGACGGATGTTGGTATTTTGTTCGGTATAGTAACGGTACGGTATAGTAACGCAGTTTTTAAGCGCTCGATGTGAATAATACATTTATACTTACATACAGTTGTGTTAGTGTGCTATCTATATTTACGAGGACAATATCCCCATTTCAGATTTCCAACTATATATTTAATCTAAATAACTTAGTCTCAGTGCAATTTGCAATTCAACAAAATATTTTGGTTCATATTTTTTGAGTCGCATAATGCCGAGAAAATCTTCACAAAAAAACGACCAGGCCTGCAAATGCTTGAGACTTTTCAACTTTATACTCTTCAACTTTGGAAATAGGGTTGGAATTGTCTACGAGTTTCCCAACTTATAGTACCCGCATTCGTTTCTTGTGTAACCTGCATTCGAGGATTCTGTTCGAATTTGCGAAATGGTGAATAGCTGAGGCAACGGTGAAGTGCAGCAACGGGCTATGTATTTTGCTAGAAAATGCTAGGCACTCAATATTCTCATACTTATAGAGACACGATCCTAGCGATGCATATTTGTCATATGTGCAAAATCAAATAAATATTTTGGCATTTTAGCGTGATTTTTAGGTTGATCTTTGAGATGCGCTTTTAATTTATGTGATGATAAACTGTGTTTCGTATCCAATCGGTTGTCTGGAAGAGTTCGCTTAGGAGTGAAAAGCTCGTGATAAGACCGCCCATTGTAGGTATACCTCAACACCGTTCATCTTTTTGTTGAATTTGTTATTTTAAATTAAGTGGTGTGCTAAGTGTATGTTCTATCTTCTATCCATATTATGGAATTACATAACATCATGTTAACAAATGATTTTGTTTTGTGCAAGTGCAATACAGTGTTTTTTTTTTGGTGACGATAAAACCCACAACTTACTACGTGGAAAACAGAGGTATATTGACTATGAGCAGTGACGCCTGCTACTTGAAAGCTCTTTTAAAGTTATTTTATACAGTTTATTCATTTGTTCTACCAAAACGAAATACATTTTGTACTCGTGAAGACAACGGTGACCTAAAAACTGCAATGTGCACAAGATTTTTAAACTGCAAAATAGTACTCGCCTAATGACCCCACTATAAATTTTCATTGTAAAATATAAACACCATCTTTTGTTTTTCCCGCGCAAAATATACAGTGCAAACTTGACGATCCCGCATCGGTCGTTCAACCTCGGCCACAGAATAAAATAATAGTTGCACGTCGAGGAAATTAATTTCTCTGAGTCATCTCTCCCGAGAAAATATGATAAATAGGCAACATGATCAAAAACATGTTTTCACGACGGCTGTTGAAATGATTAGTATAAGTTATTAAGCCTATTAAAGATTAAGATAAAGAAAATAGGAAATATTGCTTCTCCTTCTTCTTCTTCGTGTTGATGATGCTCTCAAACATTACTTTCCTATATTACTTCTATGACGTTTCTGTGACAGCGTACAAATATTGCCTGTTACCTAACTAATCGTATCCTAAATTATTTATGGATTAAAAATTATAATAGCAATGACTGGCAAAGAGCGGGCTCAGTGGCGCGTCTTGGGAGAGACCTACGTCTAGCAGTGGACTAATAGATTGATGATGATGATGATGAATAACAATGAAAATAAATAACGATTTGAAAAAGTATCTATGGATTCAAAAAAAAATGTTAAGTAAAATAAGACTGAGTATAAAATAAGACTAAGTTTAAAACTGTTGGCGAGTCCTGAGAATGTCTTACAAGCTACTTAATTATAGTGCTGACAGTACTTCCTCTCTAAACTGAACAAGAACTTTTGTCTAATCTCACCCACTTCACATTACACTGGTATTCTCTTGAAAATCGCAGACAATTGTCTATACGATATAAACGATACCAAATCCGTACTAAAACTAAAAGGCAATAAAGAAACCGGATTTCGCGAAATTGTAAACGTAGCAATAAATATACCAAGTGTTTTGTGTTGTTTATTAGAATTTGTAGTGTATTCGTCGCGACAGAGTGCATGCAAATAAAAGTGGGATTCGTGTCGACACTCTGTCACGAACGACGGTGGTCACACTGCAACTTTAACTCGGATTTATTTGGCTAAGGTTTTTTGTTTTATTTGAATAACGTACAGTATTTTAGCATCTAGCTTTATAGAATGTAAAAAAAAACCAATGTTTGTTAGAAGATTCTTGTTGGAAATCGAACTAACGTAGCACAAAAAGAAAGAGCCATGTAGTTAAATATAAGTGGTTATAATATATAAAAAATAACTTTATTCACAAACAAACTTACTATTACAGTATTTACAAAATGTACATAGGCATTTAAAATACATAAGAAACAGTTGAGCTACAGACCGTTGCAAACGATCTATAGAAAGTTCAACTCATCCAAATCCAATCGGAAGCTAATATAAGTTAGCTAATAATATTATATATAGGAGTGGTAATTATACTTGCCACAAAATACTTAAATATAAATATATATAGTATGTGTGGTCGTGCCTTTACAGTGCATACGTAGAGCTCCATTCTACGGTTTCTTTCGTTTTGTAGCAAATCTATAAAACTAAGCAGTAAAACCGATTTGTCGATTCAGTTACATTCTTTGGAATTGAATTGAAAACTTTTACAGCAAAGAGAATTCACTAATCTGCAAAATATTATATACTAACAACTGAATATGATAAATGTTCAGTTTGCGACATATTTCAAAGTCAAAGTCAAGTCAAAGTCAAAATTACTTTTCAAAGTCAAAGTTTCTTTATTCAGTAAAATCACATGGATCATTTAGAATCGTCTTACATACTGATTCTAGGTGCCAGTTCCACGCGACTATAAAATCATAAAACCTCTTTATTCCATAAAATCACAAGGATCATTAAGAATCGTTTTATGTACTAGGTGATTCTAGGTGCTAGTTCCACGCGACCAGTACCCCTAGTGCGGGCGCGCTCACTTTTAGCTGTCGCATATACGATAGCTAAATTAGACGCAGTCGCTACGAAGCCTACGCCACGTTACCGAGCGAGTACGAGTACATACGTAGCAGCTTCTGCCAGGTATCGCCCCTGCGATACCGGAAATAGTATTTGAAATTGACAGATTAGGTTTGTTTAGTTGGTCCTTGGCTGTTTTGATGTTTGTTTCGTTCATTTCATTCGATTTTGACTGATTTGAAACCGAACTATGTGTTAAAATGTCAATGTTAGTGTCTTGTCATTCAATATCAAAGAGTCAACGTCATTTTCCCAATAATGCTATTCTTAAAATTAGGATAAATACATAAATATGCTCAAACATGAAAATTCGTATGAAAATTATATTTATAATATTTTTAAAAGAAATATTAATGTTATATTATCACTTTTGTAAAAAAAGTTACAGATAGTTCTAAACGAAATTAGCCGGATTCAGTGTGCACAACTAAATTTATTATTGGATGCTTAGGGTAATTGTTATGGGAAAATATTTTCACAATAAATAGGTGAATATGAAACAAACAAAAATAATAGGCTTCAAAATGTTTGAGTAAAATACTGTGAGTAGAGTCCCTTCGTTGAGTTCTGTGAAATTGGCGAGCTTTCAAATAAGATTTTTATAAACAGAAACGTTTCACGGTTATAAAAAGATATACATATCAAAGAATGATTCTTCAAAAGTTGTATGTCATCATCATCATCATTTCAGCCCGTTGGCACCCACTGCTGATTATAGGCCTCCTATTTATTATGCCATTCTTTACGGTCCCTTGTGACTCTCATCCACTGATTCCCGGCTCGCTCCATAATGTCTTTGGACCATCGGGCTGGTGGTCTGCTTCTTGGTCTACGAGCATCCCTGTCCAGTTGTATGTATTAAAAAAAACGATTTATTAATTAACAACTGAGAAATTTATTAATTGTAGACAAGGTTTTCGAATATTAGCAAAAATAGCGTACTTTCGATCGTGTATGTTGTGGTCAAAATAATAATAAGGATGTAATTTAAAAAATGAAGTATGAAAGAACACTTTGCCGTGAGTAGTACCTACAAAAAAAGCATATTATAAAATGTTATCCTTCATTAAAACCGTTATTTCTACGAAGATTATAGGGACTACAGTTGAAATATACCAACTATATAAAAACTCAGGCTTTTCTGATAATAATAAAATAAAAAAATATTTCATATAATTGTAGGAAATAACACTCTCTACCACTTTTGCCAAGGTCTTTTTTTATAACTTGTACCATTTGTATGATAGTCAAAGTCAAAAGTGAAAATTTCGTTATTTTACACATTTATTGTAGATATATCGTTTTTCATTGGTTTTATGCTATATAAATGTAGAATATATATCATAGAGAATTAAACTCTCTACCACTTTTGTAAAGACATTTTTTTTATAGCATGTACCATTGTCAAGATAGTCAAAGTCAAAAGTGAAAATTCGTTATTTTACACATTTATTGTAGATATATCGTTTCTTATTGGTTTTATGCTATATAGATGTAGAATATATATCATAGAGAATTAAAATCTCTACAACTTTTGTACAAACTTTTTTTTTATATCTTTAACTATTTTTGAGATATGAGGGCAGAGCACGCACAGTTTTAAACATTAGTATTCGATAATAATAAATATATTATATAATATAATGTAGCATAAAAAAAACCCATGGAAAGTCAGACATTTTCAATAAAGTGTAAAATAACGATTTTTACATATCAATTTAGCTATCTCGAAAATGATTCCAAATATTTAAAAAAACGTCTCAACGAAAGTTATAGAGAATTTAATTTTCTACATTATACCTATGTTTTATATTCATATTGCCTAAAATCCATAGAAAGCGAGATCTGCAATAAATACTTTTTTTTTAATTATTATTTTATGATTTTTGTGGTACTTTAAATTTGCTAGACTTGGCAACACTGTTGTCTACTTTATGGGTCCGGTTAATGTACAACCATGGAAAGCACGACCCGGAATGTACGACCACGGAAAGCACAGCCAGGAATACGCAACCAGGAATTCGCAGCCAAAATGTGCATGATATACGGGCTACGCATTCCCGACATGTGTTGGAAATGTCCAACCACGGAATGTACAGCCGTGGAAAACACGACCATGGAATTGGCGACCATTGCTCTGATTGGTCGAAAGCCTAGCCTATGTTTCGTTTAGATGAAACCAAAGATTAAAATGTTACTATCCCATTTTGATAAAGATAAACTGCACAGATTATAATATGAAAAGAAAACAATCCAATTCAATAATTTTTTATTTATTTATTTCATTTACTTACATCTATTTTAACAGGGTTATCCTAATGTAATAGTGTAGTTATATTTTATAAAATTAATAATTAATAAATTACTCGTTGTCATTGTGCTCAAATAAATTATACAATTACAATAATAATAATATATGTCAATAATAATAATATGTCATTAATTATTTCATGCAAATCAAATTTTATAGTAATAAAAAAAAAATTAAAAACAAACATACAACACAACACAAACTCATTGTCAAGAATAACATAAAATAAACATTGTGGCCTTTGTAAATTCATTCAGAGAAACATAAAACACGTCAACATTCTCTGCTACTAGATTGAGTGTGTGCATGGCGCGGATAAGAGGCGATTTAGCCAACAAGTTGGTTCTGCCGCGCGGCACACTGAACAGGCGCGGCCGCCTTCGCCGCAGCACGTATTCGTTGGGTACGCACAAATTAATAGTCTTCAAGACGCCTGGGTTAGTGACGTCTCCCCGAAGCACCCTCACGACGTAAACAGCCAGTGCAAGATCCCGACGTGTTTCCAGCTTATTGTATCCAACCATACCCAGAACGAACAAGGTCGGATACATTAACGGGTAGAAGGGATAGACGCCGTACCGCTTCCAGTATAGGTAACGAGTGAATTTGTTTTGTATGCGCTCCAACATGAGACTGTACTTAGTTTCATGAGGAGCCCACGCAGCAATATTACACTCTAACTGACTTCTGACTAACGCATTGTACAGGGCTGTCAGTGCTCTTATGTTCGTAAAGGAGTGTGCTCGACGCAATATAAAACCCAGGCTTCTAAATGCCTTTTTACAAACACTAACAGCCTGGTCCCGGAATCTCAGCTCAGAGTCCATACGAACTCCCAAATCTCTGACTGAGTCAACGCGCTTCAACAACGTTCCGTCTACTCTATACTTGTAACGTTCCGGTGCTTTAGCTCCGCTGAAGCTTAATACTGAGCATTTATCGTTATTAAACTGCAGTTTGTTGCTATGGCTCCACTGAACTACTCTATCTACGTCTTGCTGAAAGCGACTGCAGTCTTCCTCTTCTTGAACAGGTAAGAGCAACTTTAGGTCATCCGCGAACAGAAGACATTTTGCATTCCTAACAACCTCAGGCAAATCATTAATCATAATGATGAATTCCAATGGGCCTAAGTTACTGCCTTGGCTTACTCCCGTTCTGGTGTAGTAGGGTTGAGATCTATATCCCGCGTACTCCACAAACTGTTGCCTATCCCTCATATAGCTAGCAAAGAACTGCAATAACTTGGTTGTGCAGCCAACTGTCGCCAGCTTTGTCAGCAAAATATCGTTGTCAACTAGATCGAAAGCTTTTTTAAAATCAAAGTAGGCTACATCGACTTGCACTCCTGCATCCACATGAGGTATCACATGGGCCATGGCGTCAAGAAGATTGCTCGTTGTACTGCGTGCTGCTCGAAAGCCATGTTGCGCATCCGACAATTGGGGAGCCACCTGTTCCTGCATACACCGCTGCACCGCCGATTCAAAGACCTTTGCTGGTGTGGAAAGGATAGCTATGGGCCTAAAGCCGCTAACTTCTGAACCGGTTCCACTTTTAGGTATCGGGATTACTCGGGTTACTTTCCAGCGTTGTGGAAAATAAGAGAGCTGCAAACAAAGGTTGTAAATATGCGCTAGCGGCTCAGCCAATGCCATCCTACAATCTTTAAATATGAAAACTGGAAAACCATCAGGTCCCGCGGAGCGTTTAGGCTTCAGCTTCGCCAGCGCCTTTGTGACTTCGACGAGCGAGAGCTGAGGAATATGCAGGCGTGCAGCACCGGCGCGACTATGTGCCTCCGCCTCAGCCACATCTAGTTTTGCTGGGGTACTGCCATATACCGAGTGGAAGTATTTCGCGAATTCTTCCGCACAATCCGCATCAGGTAATGTAATTCCATTATGAGTAATTTTGTTACGACTCGTCGCTCCCTGTCTTGATCTCACGTAGTTCCAGAATGATTTGGGGTCACTGACTATATTACTCTGAATTTGCTCTTGATGATGCTCCTGAGCTGCATGTATCATGACTTTTATTTCTGATCTGCTTTCTGAGAATGCCAAATAGTCCTTCCTGGTTCCGCTTGTCTTATACCTCTTATGCAGTCTAGCTTTGCGTTCTATTCCACGTATTAAATCAGCCGTATACCAATTTGGATAGCTATACCTCGAGTTTTCCCGTTTTTGTCGTTTCTTAGGTACCCACATGTCAAAAATATTATTAAGCGATCCGTAGAAATAATCTAAAGCTTCTTCTGAGTCCCGCATCTCATATAATGGGGTCCAATTTGCTGACGCTATCGACGAGTACAGCGAGTGATAGTCAGCTTTTGAGAAGTTCCAATCATTAAGAACGGGTTTTGACTCAGCCAAAACTACAGGACGAGATGCGCGCGTCACCATGATCGTTAGTGGTGGGTGTTGTGTGTCCACTGGCACCAATGCCTCGTCTGCGGTGCACACACTCACATCATCCATGACCTCTGAAACTAACACTAGGTCCAACAACCGATCATTACAGTTCCTAACTTCGTTTTTCTGATTGTTGTCTGGCAAATGGTTAAACGCATGTAGGTTCTGGCGCGGTTTTCTATATCAAACTAACGCTCGTCGCTTCGCTCCTCGCACCTACTGTGACGCATCACGCATGAAAAAAAATAAGTTTAAAAATAATATTTTGACAGTGGCATAGTTAGCTACTTGTACATGATCGGCTAAACGAAAAATTTGAGTAAGTGCAAACGAAGCATATGCTATGACGTCATTTGGCATCAAATTCCCAACACGTGTCGGGAATGTACAACACAGTAGGAAAACACAGCCACGGAATGCACAGCCCGGAATTGGATGCCAAAATGGTCACCGATTCCGGGCTGTACATTCCGTGGCTGTGTTTTCCTTGGTTGTGTAATCACGGCACCCTACTTTATGAATAAAAAAGTTCTATTTGCAGATTTTGCAGGTTATTTAATCAAATAATAAAATAACATGTAGTTTATGTCTTGAACATTAAAAAACACTTTATCAGTGAAAAAGTTGTAATAGTTGAAACTAATATCAAGATACGATATATGAAAATGTAATGAACGATCTTTTTAAATGAGTATGTATCTAATTTTATCACTGTTTATAATGATATTATTGAGAGTGTTTCAAACTGGATGGATAAGTCTATGTAAACTCAGATTATCAGAAACAAACACCTTGTTTAAAATATACCTAATAATACCTTTGAATGTATTATCTTACTTAATATCTAATGTTTCTCATTTCAGGCACGAAGAAAACAAAATCAGTAACTGATCAGTAACTTAAAAGATTATACGTAATTGACGGGTAGGAGCCCTGTCACAGCTTTGAGGTTTAGGAGAACTCGCACACTCAATATGTTTCAAAACTATTGTTTTTCCTACAAGCTTGTTCAGTTTGAGTCCTTGTATTCGAAGCCAATTGGTCACAGGTTTGTACTTCATAATAAACTTGCATGCTCAATAGATAAATAAAAATATTTTATATGAGACAGCTATTCAAACTATGAGTATAACATTATATTATGTTGTCCGGGATGTGACTTCTTTTCAAATGCATTGTTTTCAACTAATGCTATGCTTCTAGATTGGTTGAGGCTGAAGTCAATCCACATATCTAGCTGCTAGCTGCATCGGTGGTAGAACTTGAACTTAGGGCAAGATTTATTACAACTACTGCTGATATTTAGATTTTTTGACAACTGAAATAAAAATTCTATTCCTAATTCTTTATGATAGTTCTTATTCCTTCTCTATACTAATATTATAATGAAGATAGCTTTGTTTGTTTGGATTAAAGTAAAAACTGTGATATTAAAAATTCTTGAAGGATTGAAGCTTTACCGATTAATATAGGTTATTTAAAGTTTATGTTTTTTTATAAAGGCTACCTGTGAGAAACTGGGAGGCCACTAATATA
Organism: Ecliptopera silaceata; assembly: GCA_932527185.1. Lineage (NCBI taxonomy): Eukaryota > Metazoa > Arthropoda > Insecta > Lepidoptera > Geometridae > Ecliptopera > Ecliptopera silaceata. The sequence continues at coordinate 4,896,928 of OW052210.1, forward strand.
TTCATAGTAATATAACTATCAAATACTATTTCAGCCGCTGGGGCCAGATCTGAAGATGTTGTCTAGTACTATCTTGGCAGTGGCACTGCAACAACACTTGGCTGAACAAGGAACACAGTCAGATACACTGAGACAAATTCAGCGAACTGCCTTCAATAGATATATGTAGTTTCAACAGATAACAATGTTTAAAGTTTAGTTGATGTACAGTACATACCAAATATATATATAAATTAGTTCTTTGTTGGCTTACTGGTTTTTTTTGGAATAAAATTAAAACAGCTACATATTTATTTGAATAAGTGTGTGTATTTGAAGTGAATAATACTTACTACCTATAACATTATTAAAATCTTTGAAATATTTATAAATTGGTTCAAGAAACATGAGATTGGAATTCGATCTGATAATATCACCATTGTAGTGTTTTGAGCAACTCAAAGTTAGTGTAGCAGTAACATAGAGTTTAAATTTTGGTTGACTTTTGAGCTTTCCGAGTAGTGCAGCTCTGCTTTCAATAATCTGTAACAAAGACAAAAATATCAGTAGATGCACCAAAATTAAAGAATATAAAGGTCTGTCTTTGAATACTCAATTGTTTACAACAAATGAATGTTTTAGACATATTATTAAATAATTTAGAACTACACAATAATATACAAACAGTATCAATAAAACTAAACTGACCAAGTTGAATAACTTGCTCTGAAGTTGTTCTCCGGACCAGTTGATTACACATCCTTGTCTTCATTCTTCACACTTCCATTGGTACCATCCTGACCTGAATGAATATGAACACTAATTTAGTTATGATAGTAAATGTCATTCACTGAGTAGGTGGTGTAAAAGCTGATTAGATAAATCATAAGGTTCATCGGTATCAGATTTTAGGTATAAAAATCAGAGTTTTTATTCTCTACTTATGCTTGGCTTTACAGTAGATAGTACTGAATAAACTATGGAAAATATTATAAGTTATACAGCAAGGTGAGAGTATGTAATGTTTTTTTTATGAAAGCTATTGGTAAGTGATTAGGTACAAGAAGTAAAAATGTCCTTGAAAGATTGAGTACTTAGTCAATTCCCTGACTGATGGTTGTACAGAAAGTAGGATAAATTAAAAGTACACAATAATATATAAACAGTTTCAATAAGATTAAACTGACCGATTAGCTTGCTCTCAAAACTGTTCTCCGGACCAGTTGATCACACATCCTTCATTCTTTACACTTCCATCGGTACCACCTTTATCCTGACCTGAATGAATAAAAACAGTAATTTAGTTATGGTAGTAAGTGTCATTCGCTGAGTAGGTGGTGTATAAGCTGTTTAGATAAGTTATGTTTCCTTTATGGAAGTTATTGGTAAGTGATTAGGTGACAAAAGTAACAGGAAAAGACAAAAAGAATTTGTAATTCTGAAAGATTGAGTACTTAGTCAATTCCATCAATGATCCTATAGATACAGAAAGTAGGATAATCAATATAAATGACAATATGAGACATTCACAAAATACCAATTCTCAGGTAGTACATTTTATCTAGATTTTTACTGAAATTACCATTCTAACCTATCCTTTCTTGTTTGGGTGGTTAGATAATGAGATCTAATAAATATAATCTTGAGACCTTTTGTAAATAAAAGCAATGGTAAGAAACAACCTGCAAAGACAGTTTAGCAAAAAAAATAACTCACCTTTACCATAGGAGTATCATAACAGAGAAGGAGTCCTAGGCAAGCGTGTTCCAGTCTTTGCGAAATATATAAGCAAAGTGTCTTTGCTTGGATGGAGATCTAAAAGCAGCTCGGCCTTGGAATGACCATCAACAGAGTCGCTTGGTGCTTTGGGAGCTCCGTTTCTCGTTTGATTTTTGCAAAACTACACTAGCACAAATAAAACTTATGAGTCACCACTTTCACTATGTTTTTACTTCTTAGAAGTTATAAACACTGCAATTAATATAATTTGCAAATTTATTTATAATTATTATGTGAGTTGTTACTATAAATATTGGTTCCTATTCCAATATAATTTTAGATATGAACCCTATTTTGGTTCAAACTCGAACCATTTCGCACAGATAGGCTAATAGTTAGTACTGCCACACCAAGAAATTTGCGGTGTTGCTGCGATATCGCCGAGCAAGCCGGAGACGCAATCGCAGAGGCGTCTAACTGTCGCTCAAACTCGCATAAAACAGCGTAACGGTCAAACATCATCGCATGCGATGGTCATCTTGCGATTACGTGGCGACTTCGCTACGTAGGCTACCCAAATACTCGCAATGCAAGCTTCTCAAAAAATCTTATAGGGGGCTCTGCTTAGATCTCCATACAAAATTGGTGGCTTACACTGCGAAGGCGATACGTTCAAAACATGTGCAAAACTCAAACTAAGCCCACAGTACCCCTAGTGCGGGCGCGCTCACTTTTAGCTGTCGCATATACGATAGCTAAATTAGACGCAGTCGCTACGAAGCCTACGCCACGTTACCGAGCGAGTACGAGTACATACGTAGCAGCTTCTGCCAGGTATCGCCCCTGCGATACCGGAAATAGTATTTGAAATTGACAGATTAGGTTTGTTTAGTTGGTCCTTGGCTGTTTTAATGTTTGTTTCGTTCATTTCATTCGATTTTGACTGATTTGAAACCGAACTATGTGTTAAAATGTCAATGTTAGTGTCTTGTCATTCAATATCAAAGAGTCAACGTCATTTTCCCAATAATGCTATTCTTAAAATTAGGATAAATACATAAATATGCTCAAACATGAAAATTCGTATGAAAATTATATTTATAATATTTTTAAAAGAAATATTAATGTTATATTATCACTTTTGTAAAAAAAGTTACAGATAGTTCTAAACGAAATTAGCCGGATTCAGTGTGCACAACTAAATTTATTATTGGATGCTTAGGGTAATTGTTATGGGAAAATATTTTCACAATAAATAGGTGAATATGAAACAAACAAAAATAATAGGCTTCAAAATGTTTGAGTAAAATACTGTGAGTAGAGTCCCTTCGTTGAGTTCTGTGAAATTGGCGAGCTTTCAAATAAGATTTTTATAAACAGAAACGTTTCACGGTTATAAAAAGATATACATATCAAAGAATGATTCTTCAAAAGTTGTATGTCATCATCATCATCATTTCAGCCCGTTGGCACCCACTGCTGATTATAGGCCTCCTATTTATTATGCCATTCTTTACGGTCCCTTGTGACTCTCATCCACTGATTCCCGGCTCGCTCCATAATGTCTTTGGACCATCGGGCTGGTGGTCTGCTTCTTGGTCTACGAGCATCCCTGTCCAGTTGTATGTATTAAAAAAAACGATTTATTAATTAACAACTGAGAAATTTATTAATTGTAGACAAGGTTTTCGAATATTAGCAAAAATAGCGTACTTTCGATCGTGTATGTTGTGGTCAAAATAATAATAAGGATGTAATTTAAAAAATGAAGTATGAAAGAACACTTTGCCGTGAGTAGTACCTACAAAAAAAGCATATTATAAAATGTTATCCTTCATTAAAACCGTTATTTCTACGAAGATTATAGGGACTACAGTTGAAATATACCAACTATATAAAAACTCAGGCTTTTCTGATAATAATAAAATAAAAAAATATTTCATATAATTGTAGGAAATAACACTCTCTACCACTTTTGCCAAGGTCTTTTTTTATAACTTGTACCATTTGTATGATAGTCAAAGTCAAAAGTGAAAATTTCGTTATTTTACACATTTATTGTAGATATATCGTTTTTCATTGGTTTTATGCTATATAAATGTAGAATATATATCATAGAGAATTAAACTCTCTACCACTTTTGTAAAGACATTTTTTTTATAGCATGTACCATTGTCAAGATAGTCAAAGTCAAAAGTGAAAATTCGTTATTTTACACATTTATTGTAGATATATCGTTTCTTATTGGTTTTATGCTATATAGATGTAGAATATATATCATAGAGAATTAAAATCTCTACAACTTTTGTACAAACTTTTTTTTTATATCTTTAACTATTTTTGAGATATGAGGGCAGAGCACGCACAGTTTTAAACATTAGTATTCGATAATAATAAATATATTATATAATATAATGTAGCATAAAAAAAACCCATGGAAAGTCAGACATTTTCAATAAAGTGTAAAATAACGATTTTTACATATCAATTTAGCTATCTCGAAAATGATTCCAAATATTTAAAAAAACGTCTCAACGAAAGTTATAGAGAATTTAATTTTCTACATTATACCTATGTTTTATATTCATATTGCCTAAAATCCATAGAAAGCGAGATCTGCAATAAATACTTTTTTTTTAATTATTATTTTATGATTTTTGTGGTACTTTAAATTTGCTAGACTTGGCAACACTGTTGTCTACTTTATGGGTCCGGTTAATGTACAACCATGGAAAGCACGACCCGGAATGTACGACCACGGAAAGCACAGCCAGGAATACGCAACCAGGAATTCGCAGCCAAAATGTGCATGATATACGGGCTACGCATTCCCGACATGTGTTGGGAATGTCCAACCACGGAATGTACAGCCGTGGAAAACACGACCATGGAATTGGCGACCATTGCTCTGATTGGTCGAAAGCCTAGCCTATGTTTCGTTTAGATGAAACCAAAGATTAAAATGTTACTATCCCATTTTGATAAAGATAAACTGCACAGATTATAATATGAAAAGAAAACAATCCAATTCAATAATTTTTTATTTATTTATTTCATTTACTTACATCTATTTTAACAGGGTTATCCTAATGTAATAGTGTAGTTATATTTTATAAAATTAATAATTAATAAATTACTCGTTGTCATTGTGCTCAAATAAATTATACAATTACAATAATAATAATATATGTCAATAATAATAATATGTCATTAATTATTTCATGCAAATCAAATTTTATAGTAATAAAAAAATATTAAAAACAAACATACAACACAACACAAACTCATTGTCAAGAATAACATAAAATAAACATTGTGGCCTTTGTAAATTCATTCAGAGAAACATAAAACACGTCAACATTCTCTGCTACTAGATTGAGTGTGTGCATGGCGCGGATAAGAGGCGATTTAGCCAACAAGTTGGTTCTGCCGCGCGGCACACTGAACAGGCGCGGCCGCCTTCGCCGCAGCACGTATTCGTCGGGTACGCACAAATTAATAGTCTTCAAGACGCCTGGGTTAGTGACGTCTCCCCGAAGCACCCTCACGACGTAAACAGCCAGTGCAAGATCCCGACGTGTTTCCAGCTTATTGTATCCAACCATACCCAGAACGAACAAGGTCGGATACATTAACGGGTAGAAGGGATAGACGCCGTACCGCTTCCTGTATAGGTAACGAGTGAATTTGTTTTGTATGCGCTCCAACATGAGACTGTACTTAGTTTCATGAGGAGCCCACGCAGCAATATTACACTCTAACTGACTTCTGACTAACGCATTGTACAGGGCTGTCAGTGCTCTTATGTTCGTAAAGGAGTGTGCTCGACGCAATATAAAACCCAGGCTTCTAAATGCCTTTTTACAAACACTAACAGCCTGGTCCCGGAATCTCAGCTCAGAGTCCATACGAACTCCCAAATCTCTGACTGATTCAACGCGCTTCAACAACGTTCCGTCTACTCTATACTTGTAACGTTCCGGTGTTTTAGCTCCGCTGAAGCTTAATACTGAGCATTTATCGTTATTAAACTGCAGTTTGTTGCTATGGCTCCACTGAACCACTCTATCTACGTCTTGCTGAAAGCGACTGCAGTCTTCCTCTTCTTGAACAGGTAAGAGCAACTTTAGGTCATCCGCGAACAGAAGACATTTTGCATTCCTAACAACCTCAGGCAAATCATTAATCATAATGATGAATTCCAATGGGCCTAAGTTACTGCCTTGGCTTACTCCCGTTCTGGTGTAGTAGGGTTGAGATCTATATCCCGCGTACTCCACAAACTGTTGCCTATCCCTCATATAGCTAGCAAAGAACTGCAATAACTTGGTTGTGCAGCCAACTGTCGCCAGCTTTGTCAGCAAAATATCGTTGTCAACTAGATCGAAAGCTTTTTTAAAATCAAAGTAGGCTACATCGACTTGCACTCCTGCATCCACATGAGGTATCACATGGGCCATGGCGTCAAGAAGATTGCTCGTTGTACTGCGTGCTGCTCGAAGGCCATGTTGCGCATCCGACAATTGGGGAGCCACCTGTTCCTGCATACACCGCTGCACCGCCGATTCAAAGACCTTTGCTGGTGTGGAAAGGATAGCTATGGGCCTAAAGCCGCTAACTTCTGAACCGGTTCCACTTTTAGGTATCGGGATTACTCGGGTTACTTTCCAGCGTTGTGGAAAATAAGAGAGCTGCAAACAAAGGTTGTAAATATGCGCTAGCGGCTCAGCCAATGCCATCCTACAATCTTTAAATATGAAAACTGGAAAACCATCAGGTCCCGCGGAGCGTTTAGGCTTCAGCTTCGCCAGCGCCTTTGTGACTTCGACGAGCGAGAGCTGAGGAATATGCAGGCGTGCAGCACCGGCGCGACTATGTGCCTCCGCCTCAGCCACATCTAGTTTTGCTGGGGTACTGCCATATACCGAGTGGAAGTATTTCGCGAATTCTTCCGCACAATCCGCATCAGGTAATGTAATTCCATTATGAGTAATTTTGTTACGACTCGTCGCTCCCTGTCTTGATCTCACGTAGTTCCAGAATGATTTGGGGTCACTGACTATATTACTCTGAATTTGCTCTTGATGATGCTCCTGAGCTGCATGTATCATGACTTTTATTTCTGATCTGCTTTCTGAGAATGCCAAATAGTCCTTCCTGGTTCCGCTTGTCTTATACCTCTTATGCAGTCTAGCTTTGCGTTCTATTCCACGTATTAAATCAGCCGTATACCAATTTGGATAGCTATACCTCGAGTTTTCCCGTTTTTGTCGTTTCTTAGGTACCCACATGTCAAAAATATTATTAAGCGATCCGTAGAAATAATCTAAAGCTTCTTCTGAGTCCCGCATCTCATATAATGGGGTCCAATTTGCTGACGCTATCGACGAGTACAGCGAGTGATAGTCAGCTTTTGAGAAGTTCCAATCATTAAGAACGGGTTTTGACTCAGCCAAAACTACAGGACGAGATGCGCGCGTCACCATGATCGTTAGTGGTGAGTGTTGTGTGTCCACTGGCACCAATGCCTCGTCTGCGGTGCACACACTCACATCATCCATGACCTCTGAAACTAACACTAGGTCCAACAACCGATCATTACAGTTCCTAACTTCGTTTTTCTGATTGTTGTCTGGCAAATGGTTAAACGCATGTAGGTTCTGGCGCGGTTTTCTATATCAAACTAACGCTCGTCGCTTCGCTCCTCGCACCTACTGTGACGCATCACGCATGAAAAAAAAATAAGTTTAAAAATAATATTTTGACAGTGGCATAGTTAGCTACTTGTACATGATCGGCTAAACGAAAAATTTGAGTAAGTGCAAACGAAGCATATGCTATGACGTCATTTGGCATCAAATTCCCAACACGTGTCGGGAATGTACAACACAGTAGGAAAACACAGCCACGGAATGCACAGCCCGGAATTGGATGCCAAAATGGTCACCGATTCCGGGCTGTACATTCCGTGGCTGTGTTTTCCTTGGTTGTGTAATCACCCTACTTTATGAATAAAAAAGTTCTATTTGCAGATTTTGCAGGTTATTTAATCAAATACAATAATAAAATAACATGTAGTTTATGTCTTGAACATTAAAAAACACTTTATCAGTGAGAAAGTTGTAATAGTTGAAACTAATATCAAGATACGATATATGAAAATGTAATGAACGATCTTTTTAAATGAGTATGTATCTAATTTTATCACTGTTTATAATATATTATTGAGAGTGTTTCAAACTGGATGGATAAGTCTATGTAAACTCAGATTATCAGAAACAAACACCTTGTTTAAAATATACCTAATAATACCTTTGAATGCTTTATCTTACTTAATATCTAATGTTACTCATTTCAGGCACGAAGAAAACAATATCAGTAACTGATCAGTAACTTAAAAGATTATACGTAATTGACGGGTAGGAGCCCTGTCACAGCTTTGAGGTTTAGGAGAACTCGCACACTCAATATGTTTCAAAACTATTGTTTTTCCTACAAGCTTGTTCAGTTTGAGTCCTTGTATTCGAAGCCAATTGGTCACAGGTTTGTACTTCATAATAAACTTGCATGCTCAATAGATAAATAAAAATATTTTATATGAGACAGCTATTCAAACTATGAGTATAACATTATATTATGTTGTCCGGGATGTGACTTCTTTTCAAATGCATTGTTTTCAACTAATGCTATGCTTCTAGATTGGCATGAGGCTGAAGTCAATCCACTTAACTAGCTGCTAGCTGCATCGGTGGTAGAACTTGAAGCTGATATTTAGATTTTTTGACAACTGAAATAAAAATTCTATTCCTAATTCTTTATGATAATTCTTATTCCTTCTCTATACTAATATTATAATGAAGATAGCTTTGTTTGTTTGGATTAAAGTAAAAACTCTGATATTAAAAATTCTTGAAGGAATGAAGCCGAGTAATATAGGGTATTTAAAGTTTATGTTTTTTATAAAGGCTACCTGTGAGAAACTAGGAGGCCACTAATATATTCATAGTAATATAACTATCAAATACTATTTCAGCCGCTGGGGCCAGATCTGAAGTTGTCATCTAGTACTATCTTGGCAGTGGCACTGCAACAACACTTGGCTGAACAAGGAACACAGTCAGATACACTGAGACAAGTTCAGCGAACTGCCTTCAATACATATAGTTTCAACAGATAATAATATTTAAAGTTTAGTTGATGTACAGTACATACCAAATATATATAAATTAGTTCTTTGTTGGCTTACTGGTTTTTTTTTTGGAATAAAATTAAAACAGCTACATATTTATTTGAATAAGTGTGTGTATTTGAAGTGAATAATACTTACTACCTATAACATTATTAAAATCTTTGAAATATTTATAAATTGGTTCAAGAAACATGAGATTGGAATTCGATCTGATAATATCACCATTGTAGTGTTTTGAGCAACTCAAAGTTAGTGTAGCAGTAACATAGAGTTTAAATTTTGGTTGACTTTTGAGCTTTCCGAGTAGTGCAGCTCTGCTTTCAATAATCTGTAACAAAGACAAAAATATCAGTAGATGCACCAAAATTAAAGAATATAAAGGTCTGTCTTTGAATACTCAATTGTTTACAACAAATGAATGTTTTAGACATATTATTAAATAATTTAGAACTACACAATAATATACAAACAGTATCAATAAAACTAAACTGACCAAGTTGAATAACTTGCTCTGAAGTTGTTCTCCGGACCAGTTGATTACACATCCTTGTCTTCATTCTTCACACTTCCATCGGTACCATCCTGACCTGAATGAATATGAACACTAATTTAGTTATGATAGTAAATGTCATTCACTGAGTAGGTGGTGTAAAAGCTGATTAGATAAATCATAAGGTTCATCGGTATCAGATTTTAGGTATAAAAATCAGAGTTTTTATTCTCTACTTATGCTTGGCTTTACAGTAGATAGTACTGAATAAACTATGGAAAATATTATAAGTTATACAGCAAGGTGAGAGTATGTAATGTTTTTTTTATGAAAGCTATTGGTAAGTGATTAGGTACAAGAAGTAAAAATGTCCTTGAAAGATTGAGTGCTTAGTTAAGCTATTGGTAAGTGATTAGGTACAAGAAGTAAAAATGTCCTTGAAAGATTGAGTACTATTGACTAAGTAGTCAATTCCCTGACTGATGGTTGTACAGAAAGTAGGATAAATTAAAAGTACACAATAATATATAAACAGTTTCAATAAGATTAAACTGACCGATTAGCTTGCTCTCAAAACTGTTCTCCGGACCAGTTGATCACACATCCTTCATTCTTTACACTTCCATCGGTACCACCTTTATCCTGACCTGAATGAATAAAAACAGTAATTTAGTTATGGTAGTAAGTGTCATTCGCTGAGTAGGTGGTGTATAAGCTGTTTAGATAAGTTATGTTTCCTTTAAGGAAGTTATTGGTAAGTGATTAGGTGACAAAAGTAACAGGAAAAGACAAAAAGAATTTGTAATTCTGAAAGATTGAGTACTTAGTCAATTCCATCAATGATCCTATAGATACAGAAAGTAGGATAATCAATATACCTAAATGACAATATGAGACATTCACAAAATACCAATTCTCAGGTAGTACATTTTATCTAGATTTTTACTGAAATTACCATTCTAACCTATCCTTTCTTGTTTGGGTGGTTAGATAATGAGATCTAATAAATATAATCTTGAGACCTTTTGTAAATAAAAGCAATGGTAAGAAACAACCTGCAAAGACAGTTTAGCAAAAAAAATAACTCACCTTTACCATAGGAGTATCATAACAGAGAAGGAGTCCTAGGCAAGCGTGTTCCAGTCTTTGCGAAATATATAAGCAAAGTGTCTTTGCTTGGATGGAGATCCAAAAGCAGCTCGGCCTTGGAATGACCATCAACAGAGTCGCTTGGTGCTTTGGGAGCTCCGTTTCTCGTTTGATTTTTGCAAAACTACACTAGCACAAATAAAACTTATGAGTCACCACTTTCACTATGTTTTTACTTCTTAGAAGTTATAAACACTGCAATTAATATAATTTGCAAATTTATTTATAATTATTATGTGAGTTGTTACTATAAATATTGGTTCCTATTCCAATATAATTTTAGATATGAACCCTATTTTGGTTCAAACTCGAACCATTTCGCACAGATAGGCTAATAGTTAGTACTGCCACACCAAGAAATTTGCGGTGTTGCTGCGATATCGCCGAGCAAGCCGGAGACGCAATCGCAGAGGCGTCTAACTGTCGCTCAAACTCGCATAAAACAGCGTAACGGTCAAACATCATCGCATGCGATGGTCATCTTGCGATTACGTGGCGACTTCGCTACGTAGGCTACCCAAATACTCGCAATGCAAGCTTCTCAAAAAATCTTATAGGGGGCTCTGCTTAGATCTCCATACAAAATTGGTGGCTTACACTGCGAAGGCGATACGTTCAAAACATGTGCAAAACTCAAACTAAGCCCACAGAGCTTAGAAGAACGGGCAAGAAACTTTCGCTTTAAGTAAAATAAATTGTGCTATTTAGCTCACGTGTAACTTTTGTTATAAATAAATGAACTATTATAACTTTTTGAATAGTCTACAAGAAGTGAAACAAAGAAGTTTGAATTTTCGAATACATTCTGTAGTCGACTTTCTGGTGAATTAAAAAAGTAATATACCAAGTGAATTCAACTCCTTTTAAGTCGTAGAAAACTGTATGAAAGTATCTTATAATTCGCTAGTGCCCGGGACTTCATCCTATTATCGTTATATTTTGATCAATTCACAAAATACTTGTTAGAATTATAACCTATGTGTCATTTTTATTTATAAGCTATGTAAAATCCATTCAGTAGTTTTAACGTAAGTAACAAACATCCATCCATCCATACATCCATCCATCCATACATCCATCCATACAAACTTTCGCGTTTATAAAATTAAATATGTATAAAACTACAAAAGTATATAGATATTCTACCTAGGCATTGTACTATGCAACCTCTTTTACGCGAGACAAAAAAATAAAGAAGAAAAAAAGTTTTTCCCCGTCGTTAAAAAAAGCAATGATTTTATTCCAACATCCACAAAGGCCGAGAAGCGACAAAGCAAGGGACAGCTCTGATTATATTATGCCGATATAAATCACAAGGTTCTCGCCGTTTCCTAAATTAATTCAGAAAAACTCCAACCACGGCTAATTCAAAACAGGCCATTTTGAAACTCTATTCTTTTATCGCCTATTAAACTTTAAAGTGAACAATTAGGTTTGTGAAAAAAGAAAACTAATCTAGAGAATTTTTAAATTAGTTTGCTTAAGTTTGTTTTGTTTAATTTTATAGATACTTAGGTAGGTAACGTGCATAATAAAATAAAAAACACTCTATAACAGATTCTCAATTTTCAGATTTTACATCTTGAATCAGTTGAACTATCTATAGATCGTTTGCAACGGTCTGCAGATAACTCAACTGTTTCTTATGTATTTTGTATGCCTATGTACATTTTGTAAATACTGTAATAGTCGTAAGTTTGTTTGTGAATAAATACTTTCTCATTAACATTAATTTATAACATATCAACAAAATTTCACTTATTAATGACTTAAAACTTTGTGATATTTTTATATTTAAGAAATGTCAACGTAGCAATGAAAAATAAACTCGACTACAGGTAATTTTCGTAAAATGGTATTATCTACGTTTTGTTTGGTTTTATAATCTTTAGGGATGTTCATACCTATGCTTCTGAAATAAATAGGTATTTCGATTTATGAGAAGGATTAAATTAAATAAATGCATAGAAATTCATTCGCCTTTATTTTCGTTAGTTCATTCGAAACCAAGCACTTTTGGTTTAAAATGCAAAGTAAAACCACTTTATCCACTTTAGCAACAGAGTCGCTTATCAAAGAGCAGCCAGCATCAGGTAACGAGTCGTTTAAAGGAAAATCTGGGAGGGATGGGGTTTGGAAGAAATACTCACAAAGCCGAACCAGTATTTTGGTCACAATTTTTTTTTCTCTAATGCTTCGGCTTCATTAGCGGGCGAATATTCGTATCGTGTTGGCGCGACAAAAACATCGTGTTCGGGTATAGGCGATGTTCTTGTCTAAATACTACGCGATGACACGATGTACCCGGCCACATACATCGCGTTAACACGAATATTCGCCGTAGCCCGCTAATGTGGCCCCAGCATAAGAAAATGTGGTTATATGCCAAAAACAATAGTGTCGTTCAAAAAAGTTTTGAATAATTAGAACTAATAATAGTGGAACTAATTGTGATTTTTTTTACTTCACATTTTGTTAATACCGTAATAGTCGTAAGTTTGTTTGTTAATAAAGTAAATTAAGCTTTTAGAATAAAAGTTATCAAAAATATTTAAAAACACTGTTGGTCATACGTATACATATTTTATTAGAATTTTCAATTTAACTATTCTCCGATACTTTCGTCGTCAGTGACCACTATTTCTGAGTACACCTCTGCTAAGCTTTTCAGTTCAGTAAAATCGTTTTCACCGATTTAAAAGGTCGACAGACTTGATATCTCTTTCAATAGTTGAAAAATGATCTCGCTGCATTTGATTTAGAACTTAAACCTCGCGGTGAAAATAACTGCGATGATATGATTAATTGACAACCTATTTTCGCTGCGCTAGAACCATATAATTTTATCAAGTTTAAAGAATTCCATTTTTTAAATAACGGTTTTAAATTATATTTAAGAATTTATACTTTTATATACTTTTTCTTTGCTTAGTGCGGGGCTAGAGCGCAATGTGTGAAATGTCCATAAATATTTATTTATTCAATGACGTATTTTGCGTTTTTCAAAAACTCTTTTCGGTGGAAAACATTCTAAACAATTATCACAGATAATGTATTTATAATGACTCTGTATTTTTAATAACTTTCAGAATTCCAAGGTGGTGCCGTGATGACACGATTAGAGAAAATGAAATTGAAATTGGTTCGATGGTTATCAGAAAAAATGTAATTGAGCTGGGGGAGTATCCTGACAACTGAAATGTTTTTGAACTTGGTCAAATTGCAGTTCAGTTTTCTTCTTCGTCTTTTATTGATATTTTGAATGATCGATTTTCATACCGTTTGATAGAATTAACGAAAAATCAGGTAGGCCATGCTCAAATCCGGTTGGTCATGCTTAAATCAGGTAGGCCAAGCTCAAATCAGGTAGGCCTCGTCCTAAACCGCGGCATTGACGTAATTTTTAACAGCTCAGTCATATGTTACAAATCTCAGTCTCGTCAGTCCACAAAAATGCCACGGAATACTGATGAGTTACTGTAGTAAAATCATCGAAAACTGAACTGCAACTGAAAGGATATTCGGTCACGCAAGTTTTCCCTTGCTGGATAGCCCCCCTGAGGTGAAGTCGCCGTCTCAGTATTTATGATCTTCAAAATCCCATTCCCGCCTGCCGCAGCCTACGCCACTTTATGTAGGTAAAGTGGATTTCGTCAGTCGATATTTATTTGATTGGCAATCCCGATTGAACTCTGCCTTTGCAATATCATTTATACTTCGCCCGGAATATTCTTCTAAAGAATTTAGCCCCATAGAAAACGGAATACAATTTTTGTTAGCCTCTTAGTATCTCGGCGATTGTGGATGCTTGATTTTGTTTTATCCAATATTTACGTTGATCTTTCTAATGAGATTTTCCAACGGTCTCATTTAATTTACTAAAACGGTTGAAGTGTTTCTTGTTCTATTTACGTAGCTTTTATATTTGAATTCTAAAAGTCTTAGAATAAAAGCCTCGCTAATGAGGTAAATATCAGTCTTATAAATTTCTTCCATTCATAATTTCCATTCAATAAAGATTTTCCAGAAAAGTTTTTTTGGAAAATCTTTGTAGTTATTGGTTACTAGCTAAAGATTAATTTGTTTCCTTTCCAAAGTGTGAATAGCGGCTATACGATTTTTAAAATCTTTCAGGATATCCTAAGATTACCTCAACAGTAGGTACGGTACCATATTTATCTAACTATCAGAAATATATCGTAATTTCATGGTATTTGAGATAAATTGCTTGTTGATTCTGTAACTCTCAGTTGAGCTTATATTGCTTAGTGGTGTGATGCACCAACAACAAGATAATGATGGTGCTCACATCCTTCGTACATTTTAAATAAATAAATATTCATTTCTTGTTGAGTTGGTTCATTTCATATATAACCAACCGCACTCAGAAGGTTGTAATTTACGGTCATCAATCTGACGAGGTTAACATTTCATCGGGCGTCCCGCAGGGGTCAATTTTGGGACCCTTATTATTTATTTTATTTATAAACGATATCAGCCAATGTTTCTTAAACTCGAATTTCTTACTTTATGCCGATGACTTAAAAATTTATCGCTCCATAACCCATTCTGATGATTGTATTTTACTTCAAGAAGACCTAAACCGTTTATCATCGTATTGTTCGGTTAATAAACTTCACCTTAGTATTCCCAAACGTAACTCTATAGTTTTCTCTAAAAATCGTAATCTATATAAATTTAACTTTCGATTATGCAATGAAACCTTAAACCAAGTTGATTACCTGCGAGACCTCGGCGTTGTACTAGACTCTAAATTAAATTTAGACTTACATTCAAATAAAATCAAAAATAAAGCCTTCCAGATGCTGGGTTTCATATCCAGAATAAGTAAATATTTCAAAAGACCCTACACATAAATCCACCTTTATAACGCGCTAGTTCGACCGCAAGTCGAATATGTTACACCAATTTGGAATCCTTACTATCAGAAATATGTTAGTTCACTAGAAAGAGTACAAAAGAAGTTTTTACGTATAATTAATTATAGATGCTCCAGAGTGTACCTCCCGTATCCGGAACTCTTAGCGAAATATAATTTTCTGACACTGGAGCACAGACGACTACTTTTAGGAGCAATGATACTTTATAATTTATGCCACAATAGGTTCGACTGCACGCAACTTACAGTTAAACTATGTTACAGTGTCCCACGGACAGTGCATAGACGAGCGGTGCGCCCCCGGCAAACTGTTTGGCATCACAACCTGCCGCACTAATGCAGGTCTTCGCGCACCTATTTATCAACTTATCAACTCATATAATTCCTTTTTTGAGGACGTTGATATCTTTGCACTTTCCGTCGGTCAATTTAAAAAGGCTATAAAATGTAAAATCTTAAGTATGTAAACAATCTCCTTAGGTTACCTTTATATTATATATCTGTTTTTCTTTATCAATATTATTACAAGCAGAATGCTAGATATTCTGTTAGCGCTATGTAGCAAGACCTTACTATTGTTGTTGTAAGCTGTGGATAATGTTGTTGGTTATACATTTACAACTATTACTTATAACTTATACTATTTGATTTTATACAATGTATTAACTGTTTTTTGTCCCAAATAAATAAAAAAAAAAAAAAAAAATTTCACACATCACACTCAAGCCCCAAACTAAGCAAAGCTTGTACTATGGGTACAAGACGGCTGAAAAAATACTTAAACATATATTTTTTTAATACATACATAGAATGCATAGTAACACCCAGACACAGAACAAATATGTATGTTCATCACACAAACTTTTGCTTTGGGAGGGAATCGAACCCACGACCCACAGCAAGGAAGGCAGAGATACTACTAACTGAGCTGTGACGCCTGTCAGATTTGCACATTATATTGTAGTTATAGATCAGATACACAGTACTTAACAGAGGCTTAGTTTGTACAAACAAAATGCGGCCTGTAGAAAAAGCTCGTATTACCGTTTTCTCACCCTCGGAAAAAATAAATCATGTAATAAATCGTCCCAAAAAGAGTTGTCCAAGGTTTATATATTCCCTTTGTTTTGATTGTTTCAACACATGCTATGCGTGATCCACAAAGGTCGACGTTGTTATCAAACCTTACTGATTTGTTACTATCTGTTTTGTAAATCATAACAAAATTGATCTTATATGTATATATATTTAGTGTATACTAAAAATTATGCTGACATTTTTGAACCGCTATGCTAGAGCAAACATTCCTTATAGTATATTTTTTTATACAGAACTGTATTTATTTTTGGTATTAAATCCGCAACCTGTTAGTTTAGAGAAAAATAAATTAATATGGAAATACTAAAGAATGTACATATTCATCAACGTTTCTGATTTTTGTATGAGATTATGAATCTATTTTATTTACGATGTTTTTAATAATGGTGTTAAGTAAAATTTTAATTATAATTAATTAACTAATTTTCCAAACGAGCATGCCGTTAACATAATCTGACATTCCATTACAGTAGTTCATGATTAATGATTCAAGAGGGTAGAGTGGGGAGAAATGGAATAGCATTTTCGAAAGCTTGCAAACACCGAGTACAGTCAACCTTACACGATGATGACACAAATTTATCAAAAAAATTTGAAAATCTAGCAATAATGTATAATTTTTTCAAAAGAGCTTGCAAACACTAAGTACAGTCAACCTTACACGGCGATGACACAAATTTGTCTAAAAATTTTGAAAATCTAGCAATATTTATAAATTATTTAGTAATTATGTATAGATCGTTTACTACGGTCTGTAATATTTTAAATGCCTATGTACATTTTGTTAATACTGTAATAGTCGTAAGTTTTTTTGTGAATAAAGTCTCCAATGATTGAATAAATTACATTTTAGTAACTTTAATTGGTCTTAAAATTATTGTTGTGTTTTTTTTTATCAATATTAAAATTAAAATATAAAGCAGAGTCATTATAAATAATGAAATTATGAAAAAGTTAAGCTTTTTACTTTTTATGCTGACTGTACGCCTACGCAAATTTAATTAGCTCAGTAACTGGAATCCTTACACTATCTTAAACTCTGACTGGCTTAATAAATTAAAGTTCTAGGAATTAAATCATATTTGATAAGTTTCCTGATTGTCTACTGAACAAGACGTGTTTTAAAGTGAATAAATAAAAAGAGCTTTTAAATCCAAATAAAAAAAATATCATCTAAAAAAATATTTATATACTAAGAGTATAGGACAATAGTGAAAATTCAAACAAAAATGTAAAATAACTTAAAGTTATAAATAACTACTATACTTAAAGTTATAATAGCAATAACTACGCAAGCTTAACTTACAAAATAAAAATAGCCGAGCCATAAAACCGCGAAGTACCGGCAAAATCTTTCTGAATCCACGCGCGATAATTTTGTTTCCGCTCGACTTTGTGTCAATCGAGTTATCTCTACATACATCAGTATGAAAAAGTATAGACCTACAAAGCTGTGAGTGAAGGTGGTACAAATTGCTCGACATTTCTCGTTGGATTTTATATTACAACCACAAAAATATAAGCCACCGCATCCGACGCTGTTGGTTGCTAACCAATGGTTGTGGTTTCATGAGAGCTTTCCCAGCGAGCTGGTTATAATAAAATACATTGCTAAAATAATGTCGTTTCTCATCGAGACACCACATTTTCATAAATCATATTTTCCCTTACACTGATTTCGGAGATAATTTGATTTAAATGAGGTTTTATATAGAATTTAGATTTATGCTTATCTTCATAGATTTATATTTCGGATCTTTACTGCTGCATTGCGTTGTATGACACCATTTTTAAAACCTTGAGATGAATAAATAATATCTATCTCCCAACGAAAAGTAAAGATCTTCCGCCGAGCGGCTTTTTTTTCGTAGTAGGTATGATGGTATTCAGAAACATAGCGCAATCTAGGACTTGTATATTTTGATAGGTTAGAGCGCCATCTATTGGGCGCATTCCTAGTAGTTCTGATTCTGAGCATGTAACGTACCAGAGCCCCGATCGTGCTAAATTGTAAAGTAAACGGTTCGTATAAGCAGCAGCTAAGGTTCACCAGCAGCTAAGGTTATACAATTTAACACGATCGGGGCCCAGATAGCATTACATTCTTCTTTATGATCACTTTAGTTAGACACACGCGACCGCAAGCGGGCAAAACGACAAAACAATTGCTGTACAACTTATGTAAATAGAATGGCGGTCTCGTGTAAATGTGAAGTGTCAGAACAAGCCTTACACCCGTATTCACAAACACCCGTACTCACAAACATTACTGTGAGGTCTCATAGTGTGCACGTGCGCACAGGGCTAGCGAAACCAATCCAGAAACAATACTTAAGTGTCAGAGCGCACTATGCGTCCGTCAAAATGAACGAACAGCTAAGGAAGCGGGCTAGTTTGACTCCTGCTGTCAAACTCCGCCGTGAACTTTGCAAAACGAATGGACCAATCACAGAGCAGTATCCGACGCAGTGCGTTCCCTTAGCCGAGTATAACTTAAGTGTTGCTTATGAATAGAAAGGCTTGCCAAAAGGAACGCACTGCAAAATGGCATTCTTTGCACAGTGTTGATGCTATACTTAAGCAAATACTCTTTGTGAATACGGGTGAAAGAGTACGTGCTAATTTGTGTGCCTTGAAAATGTTGAATATTATTCAGCTAACGAAGTTCATCGCACTTCATCAAAGAGTTTACAAACAAACCAGAAGTTTTGTTTTTGTTTCTTTACAAGCCCTTTAGATATACCAATAAGTTAATTGTAAATTCTATATCGAGCTAATCTAATTCAAAATTATTTCGGAAAGTCATTCAGTTGGAATTTCTTTGAATAACTTACTGTATACATTAACCTTTAAGAAATTATTTTTGACTAGACTAATGTGCCTATCAGGATAATATTGTTTTTACCCGACTATGCGAGGAACGAAGGTTATATAAATAGATATTCATGGTAATAAAACAAAACTAATTAATCTAGTTATAAACTAACCAGTATTTTATTTCAGTGCATTGTTTTTATATAATATTAAAATAATAAAATCTAATATAAAAAAAATCTTAATCTCAATAAATAAATATAGCATGTTTCTAGCTTTTTAGCGACGCGGAGGTTGCGGGTTCGATTCCCGTCATGGAATAAATGTTTGTACGATCTGCAAATATTTATTCCGGGTGTTCTGGGTATTTTATATGTATAATAAAAAATAACTATCTATGTAATGTATTGTATAAAGTATATCAGTCTTCTTGTACCCATAACACAAGGTCTGCTTAGCTTGGAGCTAGATGATGTTGTGTGGATTGTCC
This sequence comes from Ecliptopera silaceata, assembly GCA_932527185.1. Lineage (NCBI taxonomy): Eukaryota > Metazoa > Arthropoda > Insecta > Lepidoptera > Geometridae > Ecliptopera > Ecliptopera silaceata. The sequence continues at coordinate 4,916,756 of OW052210.1, forward strand.
AGCATTATTTATTTTTTAATTTTATTCTTACAAACAAAAAGATTAAGACATAGACAAAAAGTATCCAAAATCAATGTTCACAGTCTTAAAAGTAATTAATCAAAGTAATAGATTGTTAGTACTATTTGATGAATAGAAAAACGTACTTCAGACCGAGTCGACAGATCTGAACTACATTTTTAGTTCTACAAATCTTTTCTGTCCGTTTCTTCTCAATATTAGCCATTGTTCGTATTCTGCTGGTCTAATTGAAAAACCTCGAGTGCTATTGTCGTTGGAAGTTTTTTTGAATTGGCTCGAGTTCTTATTGAATGGAACTTGGACAATTCGGATTTAAAATTACGCAGTGGTATTAGATTTTCTTGTGTTAGATCAATCTTATTAAGTTTTGGCGAAAATGTGCTTTTATTTTTGGCGTAATAAAGAATCTTTTTGCGATCTGAAGCGATCTAAAGAGATTTTTTATGCATGCTTAAACTAAGCAAAGCTACGGGGGAATATATTAACATCACACATATGTCCAGCCTACTATCAGCATCTACATAGTTATCATAGTAAAAGCTTTGCTTAGTTTGGAACAAGAGCGTGATGTGTAAAATGTCCGTGAATATTTTTTTTGAGTATTTATTTTACTTGCTATTTTGTTTTACCTGAGTGTATAAAACTGAATCAGATCCAGCATAATCTTAACAGTGTATAACTGTTAAAACAAACCCACATTTTGTGCCATAGTTTAACGATGCGGTGCACAACAATGTTTGATTTACTCGAAATAACGCCCCAAATCATACCAACGGAAGCTAACCGTTAAAACCATGTTAACGGAAGCTTATTAAACCAGAAAACTAGCCGTTAAAACCATGTTAACATGCCGTTGACCATAAACCTTTGGTGGTAACATTAAACCAGTGAAAAAGCGAGCCGCGCCCTCAAAACAGCGCGGTAGCCTTTCTATTGTACTCGATCGTTTCGACAGACATTAACTTGAATTTATGACCAGCCAATTTTAGACAAGATTTAAGTACTCCTTTTAATACCCTGCTCTTGTAAAGTGATTTAAACAACATATTTTATTTACATTTTCAACCCGAAAGTGCTTTTTAAATACAAAATTTTAATTGGTTTTGAAACATGAAAAAAGTTTTCTCATTAATCAGACTTACAAATAAAATACTTTCAATAAATAAATCGCTTTTTATAAAGGCTATATAAAAATCAAATCATCACGTCGCCTACGCGACTACGCCGTAGACCCTACGCTACGTTAACTTAATTTCGTAGCTCTTTTCACGTTAAAATCTCAAAGATTTGCAAGGTTAGAAGAAAATTTAAAGGTAAGTTGTGGACGATAAGTCGAAGCGAGCCACGTTAGCCCGCCTTATTGGCAATTTACGCCGGCCGGTGCCCGTCGGGAAAAATACAGGTTGAAAAGTGTAGAATGCTGCTTGAATATTTGTGTTGATAGTTTGTATACAAAGAAGCCGTGCTAACGTCGTTATTGAGCTGAAACTTGACACCATGACATTACGAAGTATTTTGCATCATTTAATAAGGATAAAGCTAAGTCAAACCAAATGCAACAAGATTTTCACCGGGCTTGATTCAGGTAAAACAATTTTACTACTAAACTAATAAACCACTGTTAAAAGAAATCATAGCGAAAATTGTCATAAAACCAGGATTCCTAATCCTCAAAAAAAGGAATGATTCGTAAAACTATTTCATTTTTTCGATTGAACTTCCCCTTTTATATTTCAATATCGAAGACCTCTTTACAGTAGCTAAGTTCAAGGCACCATATTGTAATAACGAAAAACTGGTCAAGGGTGAGTCGATATGCACTACTTCACACCACGCTGTATCTAAGGCTAAATAATTAAATATGCAGAGGCTTTGAAGAATTAGTATGTGTTATTTATTTTTGTATACAATTTTGAATTAATTCTCTAAAGGCAGTATTCAGTATTTTTGTTGTAGTCATTAGGTCACACAGTTAGGTCTTAATAGTACATAATGAACCCGAGTTTGGGTGTAGCAATAATAATACTTATATATATATTATAATTGGAGAGCGGACCGACTTGCATGCAAATAATTAGTATATGCTTATGATATAGTAGATATATGCTTTTTATGTAACTTAAAATTTTAGAAACCTTAACTTATTTATTATTTTTTCTTACATAATAAAACCTAAGGGTTTCTTTGTAATATTCAAGAACCCTAAAAGTAGTGCGCCATTTGGCCCAGACTGTTCCAAGAGTCGGCAAAAAATATACATTCAACGTGAAGCGTGATTTCGACCGATTTTTCCGTCATTCAACTTGTGTCGAAACTGTCGCACAAAAACTGTTCGTTTATTGTTTTTTGAGTGCCGTAACAAATTGGTTTTTGAAATATATTAAAAGTACCCAGCACACAGCTTTTAAAGCACTAACCGGTTATTCGCAGTATTTTACAACAATAGTACCTTTTAGCTCCAAACAAAGTTTGTTCTGTGGAAATGCAATTTCTGATAGAATTTTTTTATTTATATTCTTGTTAACACAGAATCACACCCAGACATCATATCAAAAGCATCGATGTTTATTTATTTATTCATCTCAGATTCACAGTTTATATATAATTAATTGTAGGTTATCTATTTTATATTGTATATTTACCAATTTCAATCCACATTTTATAATTTTATGTTTCAGTAAGTTAATAAATAAATTGATAAATTGCCAATAACCAATGAACCCTTCAATAATTACATGCTAATTAACCAATGTTATACAAATACCCCAAGGAGCACAAAATCACAGTCGTATATTAAAATACTGTTGTAAGCCCAAAAGCTCACAATACTTTGTTTAGTAAAGCTGTTTGCACATTAACGGAATTACTGTCATTAACAGCGTACGCATACCGCCTATCAAGCCTTGTAATATCATAAGGAAAATGTTAATAGGGGCGCAGTGAGTTCGCTTTAAACCCCGGTCTGGCACGAGCGGAGCGAGAAGAGGAACGATAAAAGGAGCGATCACACGGCATCAACTGCAATTTACACTATCAGGCGTTTTAATTAGTTATCTGCTGTTGGTTTGAGTGTTACATGTGTAAGAAAAGTGCATTGAGATGACGTTTGATAGAGGAGAGTGGAAGAAGAAGACGTATTGTACCGACCCTACATAATGTGGGACAAAGCTAGGAAGATGATGATGGTTTGAGTGTTACACATCAGTTACGACAGAAAACTGTGTTTTAGGTTCTGCTGTCTAGTTTTAACTTACTTATGCGAGTTCAACAATTATATTACAAAAAGAGTGTTAGACATGAATTTAGATGGATGTAGAAGTAGAAGAGAAGAAGACATGTTGTGCCGACCCCACATTGCGTCGGACAAGGGTAGGAAGATGATGATGCGAGTTCATCATTTTCGCTATTCGCTCCGCTCGTCGCTCTGATTTTTAATAGTAGCTGCCTTATCTACCATGAATAATGAAAGCGCACCGATAAGCATGTTATTAGAAGGTAGCATGTGTAATGGAGCAACATGAGCGCTATCGTATGAAGCCACTTCTCATCAAGAACCTTTTTTTATGTGATACCTAATCGTAACTGATAATGTTGACAGCCTGAATGCTTTTTATTTTTACCTGACAATCAACAAAAGGAGCATTTTGTTCAGTATGTTACACAAAACATACATATGTAGGTACATATTTTACAACTCTACTCCAGCTCCTATAGTGCAAGCTTTGCTTGCGTTTTGACAGTCAGTATGACGTCATTGATTGCTTCGGGTTTGCTCAAAGTTACATTAAATGTTACCATGAGCAACAGATGTTATGTGATCATTCTAAATTTTGGAATGATCACATAACATCGTTTGAGAATCTTTTCACAAGTTTTTCGATTTGTTCTTTATATGCTATTATTTGTAAAATATCATATAAAAGAGGTTCTTAAATCGTTTTGTTATTAAAAACACTAGCAAACATTAAATGTCAGATAAAGATGTCGGTTAGGCAGAAATAATTAGGTACTTTCTTGTTAATTAAATCTTGCATCTGAGCGCAGTTCAGAACTGAGAAACAAAGGGTAAGTGCTCACTGCTCGGCCTTGTTTAAAAGCGCTTAGGTATAGGTTTATGTGGGATGTAGGTATGCCCTTATAATGATTTTCTAATCACTCCTACTCATTTTTAATAAAAAATTAGTACGCTGCAATCGTTGAAATCGACTGTTTAATGTTTTCTTATGCTTTAATTCGGCTTAATAGAGTTCCTATATGAATAACTTTGAATAAAGGACAGATGTTAAAGAATATATTCACATTAATTTTTTTGGAAAGAACTTGTACAGGGGGGGTATCCTGACAACTAAAATGTTTTTGAACTGTTATTTGATCAAATTGCAGTTCATTTTTCTTCTTCGACTTTTATTGATATTTTGAATGGTCGATTTTCATACCGTTTGATAGAATTAACGAAAAATCAGGTAGGCCATGCTCAAAGCAGGTAGATCATGCTTAAATCAGGTAGGCCATGCTCAAAAAAAGTAGGCCACGTGCTAAGCCGCGGCATTGACGTCATTTTTAACAGCTCAGTCATAATTTTATAAAGCTCAGTCACGTCAGTCCACAAAAATGCCACGAAATACTGATGAGTTACTGTAATAAAATCATCGAAAACTGAAGAGCAACTGAAAGGATATTCGGTCACGCAAGTTTCCCCTTGCTGGATAGCCCCACAGGGAAAAAAAATCACCGCACTTAATTCTACTGTAAAACGTAATGCTTTCATTGTTGTATTCATAGAAAAGTTCAGTTCATAAATAAAGTTATGCTATTAAATACCTTTATGGTAATGTAGTGCGCAAACGGGGGTGCTCTGTGTCACTAGTACTACTAAACAGAACAACTGGTAGTAAAAATGAAACACGGTTCATGTTCGATATTGTTCGCATATGATTCGTTAGAGATTTTGTTTTGAACCTTAAATAATTGAAATAAAACAATTTGAAAACTGTCACAACTTTTTATGTATTATATTTCCTTAAATATTAACCCCTTCTGTCATCAATAAATATTTATGAAACATGCAAAAAATAATTACCCATAACATAATTCATTTAATTTTCGTTATCATCAAGTATCAATGACAAGGGAAAATTATGCTAATTATAATATTGCCAGCTACTTTCAACTTCTCAAAGGTTGATGACATGAACCCAATGCCTTCTTTGATTTTCGATCAAAGATCTTTCGGAGTTGAGATTTACGATAAATAGATACTAAATTAATTTCAATCTAAATATAAAACAACTCAGTTCCTAAAACAGATATCTGTCAAATAAAGTTATACGTAACCCCCTATCTTATAAAAAGTTAGCGTTGACTTTATGTCATCATTACGTATGGTAATCAATACTTCAAGTCTGCGCTAACTTTTTATAAGATAAACCGTAAAGGTATGGGTTTTTGACACACTTTAAGGCATAATAAGGCATATAATATTCTTGCAGTACTGGGTGTCTCACTAAAAGATGGTAATGGAAACCTTTGTAGCGAAACATGCGAATTCATACATTTCTTGGATTACTTTTTGAAGTAATTTGATTGAAGTAACTATTTTTAAAAGTGTCGTCTTTAGGGTTCTGTTCTATGGAGTCACCATAGATTTTTCTTTACATAAAGTATTATTTAAAATTGGTGTAATTTAGTAACAAAATTACTCAATTGTTTTTGTGACCTGCACAAAAACAGTAGAAATAAAAAAGAATAAGTTGCAATATAATACCACTCCCAAGGTGCGGATTACTGATCGAGTTTCGAATAGTTGACCGGGACAAGTTATAGACCTGTTATTCCTTCGGGATCGATTTTATTTTTACGAGGAGTTGATGAGAAAACTATTCTTACGAAACTTACTCGCTAGTAGCAAAAGGTCTACTCATCTATATTAAATATTCACGGACAATCCACACATCACACTCTAGTCCCAAACTAAGCAAAGCTTGTGCTATGGAAACTAGATTGCAGATAGAATACCTACTACTCATATAATTAAGATTGTATGTAGTAATAAAGTAGAACTTTAGATTTTTATTCATTTGAAAAACGAGTCAGTATTTTTTTACATTTTGTGAATCTCAAGCAGACAGCTGCGATTCTCTATCTAAGGATCTAAGGTTATGATTTTTTTTAGTGTAGTGTACAAATACTGTAGAATATAAATAAATTGTAAAATTATTTTTTGCTATCTTGTCAACAGTTCTTCTGTTTAAATTATCCTAAATTAAAAACTGTACTCTCTCATTTAAAATAAGCTACAATATTGGGACGTTTAGATAAATTGACGTGTTTATTTGTCGCGTGACCTAGACGCACTTTGTGAAACTATGATTTGTTTTGTTTCTAACGAAAATTAAGTAGTTAGGTTAGTACCAAACCACACGCAAAGATAGTAACGTTATTCACCGTAAGTGCCGCGTATTTTTTCCGTATTTTTTTCCCGACAAAAGCGGAGAAATTGCGAGGGAGTTTATCGGTTTGGCAGATGAATTTTATTTTCAGTAGGACCATTAACCTTGATCAAAGAAGGGCAAAAGTCGTGTGGACGCCGACAAAGTGGGGGAACTATGTCGTTCTCTAGTAATAGGGTTATTGTGTTGCATTCCCCTGCGGAACAATGGGGTAGGGTTGTGACTGAACTGTGAAATATCGACAATGAAACGATACATTTACTAGTAGTAAAGTTTCTATATTTTTTTTTTGGTTTATTAACAATGGAACAACAATTTGTTTAATTATTTAGTTAATATAATTATATTTACTTTTTTAAGGACCTCAGTGCAGTGATAGTTAACTAAAAAATACCACAATTCGTTGGAACTTTTTATTAAATTGATGTCTTCAAAGAATTGGTTTTAGTCGAAAATTAGAGCAGTTAAGAAGTTTTTTATCAATTTATATGCAATTTACATTTATTTTTCTTATATATTTTACTTTTAGTGGGTGTCGTATTCGACAGAATAAGACTTCCTACACAACAACCTCTTCGAGGAAATGAAGGGAAGAAAACAATTTTGTCATACACCTTCGCCCACGCTAAGTTGATAATACTTATCGTTTTATTTACTCTTCACCCCACATTTCCTAATTAAGTTGTTCTTAGACATCCAAACTACGAACAAAGTCCATTGTTTACTAAAGCGGCATATTGCAAGAAGTATAAAGAAATATATTCACTAGTGGATCGTGTGATGCAATCGCTATGTCAAAATTATAATTTTAAAAACAAGATTAATGATTTTTATGATTTTAAACGTTTGCAGCAGTCTGTAGATAGCTCAACTGTTTCTTATGTATTTTATATATTCATATGTGTAAATATTTATTTACTTTTAGACATGTCACATGCAGCTTGGATACGATAACAAACATTGTAAAAAAAACGATAAACTATTTTTAGCAACTAATAATCAAAATACTTTTATTTTTTCTGTCTACTTACTACTATTTCACAAATCACAAATCTATTCTAACTCAAACTCTGAATAGGTCTAGATTCTTTTCAACGTTACCTGTTAGTAAGAGTCTGCAATAATCAGTTGAAAAAATGTCTGTCAAAAGGCATTATGTCACCATTACGTATGGTAATCAACACATCAAGTCTGCGCTAACTTTTTATAAGATAGACCGTCAAGTACGTCCGTATGTCAATAGGCTTTAGCCGTCAGTACACCGAAGTTTTATTGTAGGGTGGTAGGTACTTTCCGCGGCCCTTCCGGCTCTCTTTATCATAAAAGATGCCTTTCCATCACTGAGGGAAAATCGTTTTAGGTGTTTGCTTACAGGGATACGAACTGCTTTGTTATGTTTTCAAAGGAATCTTCCCATTAATTTTTGCTATTATAATTTTGATACATTTTCACCACGATATTAATGGATTAAACTCGTTTTCTATTCAGTACCTAGTAGAGATTTTGTATATTACTGATGCTGGGAATGATTTATTTTTATAGCAAGCGGTATGTTGCTGTCGTATCGGATAGTGCAAACGTCATATAGTCACAGTCAACAATCTAGTGATACCAGATGATACTAGGTGATAGCTATTGTTGTTAGTGCACCCCCCTTCTGTTCCATGCTACGGTTGCCTGGAAGATTATTTATTGTACTAGATTAAGTTTGTGCTAAATTTTTTTGTATTTTCCGTTGAGCAATCAAGTGTTATCTATCTATCTAGTTCCTCGCATTTTTCGTTCCTACTAAAAGGCGTTCAATTTATGAAAAAAAAATAGTTTTAGATTGAATAAGAATCTACTTTCGGAAATCACCTAGACCACTTTGTTTTTAACGATCTCCGATGAATCAGAAGTTTCTATTATTTCTTATATCTTTAAAAAGGTATTAACTAGTTAAAGCTTAAAAAAAAGAGGTACGAAGTAAAAGTCTTGATTGAAATAAAAGTCTCTGTAGTAAAGAGCGCGAATCCATCGTGATTACCTTTTCGATGCGCCGCCGCCGTGTGTGTTGCTTCGAGTCGGATGAAGGCATCAGTTTGCTTTGAGAAAGTTTTATGTTTGCACAACAGTTCCCTGACTGCAATCTGAATTCGGAACAGCAATAGAACGGCTCCATATTTATTTTTATGGCTATTAGTAGTTACAAATTAATAGAAAGACAAAAATATTAGGTACTATAAATACGAGGTTTGATGTCAATTTACACTATTACACTTTAATGTCAACTTAACTGTCATTTTAAAGTGAAACCTATTTTAATTAATCCTTAATCGCTAATTAAATGAAATTAAAACTTATATTTTATAATATAATAAATTAAATAAATTAATTGTAATCATTAATCATTTATTTCAAACGGATTTAGGTAATACAATTTAATAATTCTCTGATCCAAAAATCACGGGTAGATTCTGAAGTAAAAGTTAAATAATAGTAAATCTAGCTGTAATATAAATATTTGCATAAACTCCACTCTGTAAAACAAATAACTAGACTTTATTGTCTTGTCGTCTAGGAATCCAACAGAATTGTAGACGTATAAAGCGATAAAGAACAACAATAAAAAATAAATTGTCTGTTCTGTTTGAGGATTTTTAGTTATCATTACGAAATTCGTTGTCATTATGTGACTTGCATAAAACGTCAACATATACAAAAATCACCGGATATGTCTTATGCTTCGGCTACATTAGCGGGCGAATATTCGTATCGTGTTGGCGCGACAAAAACATCGTGTTCGGGTATAGGCGATCTTCTTGTCTAAATACTACGCGATGACACGATGTACCCGGCCACATCCATCGCGTTAGCACGAATATTCGCCGTAGCCCGCTAATGTGGCCCCAGCATTAGAGCTTAATGATTTTGAGGATCTTCCACTCGACGATTGACTGGCTTGACTTAGATATCAGATACATAGGCAACCCGTACTAGCCCACTGCTGGGTATAAGCCTCCTCCCTCAAACGCTTAGATATACTTCAAATAAACACTTGACACAGGCACCTCTGGAAAAGGAATAATGAGTGCATTAATCCTTCTCCAGAGGTGCCTGTGTCAAGTGTTTATTTGAAGTACACAGTAGTTTACAGAAGATTTTCCATATTAGTGAATATGGAAAATCTTCTGTATTAAGTACTGGTGTATTGTACTAAGTACTGGTATCTGGCCCAGCGTATCAGCATTGCTATTCAGCGCGGCAATGCAGCCAGTATCTTGGGTACGCTTCCGATTGGTACTAATTTGGATCAGTTGAACTATCTATAGATCGTTTGCAACGGTATATAGATAGCTCAACTGTTTCTTATATATTTTATAAATACCTATGTACATTTTGTAAATACTGTAGTAGTCGTAAGTTTATGAACAAAGTACTGGATGAAATTAAAATGCAGTTTCGAATAGGATAACAAAAGACCTCACTTCTCCATTATAAGAAAATAATGTGTAGCGAACTAAGCACAATAAATTACTCCAATAATATTATATTGTTCACAAGATCAAATCAAATCCTCGATTGTGGCTCTTAAGTGACACTAATTCCGTTCTACAGGAGAAACCACTTCAGTTTTATTACAAGTATTATCACTCATAACAGTCGTTAATATAAGCTGGTGAAAGATATTGGTTTTTAAGAAACAGCGACAATAATATTATAACGGTACAAATAAAATGTTTTTTTTTTTGGTAATTCACTTAGCGCCGTCTAGTCTTAAAACAATATTTGTACTATGAGGTTTAGAATGCAGATAGATTATTTAGTTTTAAGCTTTTTAAAACCAAGGTGTTCGACATAGCTCAAAGAATTAGCAACAACAGTCAATGGAGCAAACGGATACTGGAATGGAGACTGCGTTTAGGCAAGCATAGTAGAACACCCTACGGTGAGATGGAGCGACGATCTGCGGAATTTAGCTGGTAAACACTGCATGAGAAGAGCTGATGACCGGGCTCAGTGGCGCGTCTTGGGAGAGGTTCGTTCAGCAGTGGACTGATATTGGTTGATGATGACACTTTTTCGATAGAGCGAATATCACCACCGCTTTCATACCAGCTTTGACAATAATATAAAGCGTGTAACTCTCATATATCTTGTAGGCGTTAGTATCGGTCAGTGTGCAAGCTCCTAGTATGTAAGACGGTTCTAATTGTGATTTTACTGAATAAAGCAGTTTTGACTTTGTCTTTGACTTTGCACCCATCTACAGCAGCCATGTGAACGTAGGTAGATAATATTTCACGCCTATTTCGTCGATACTCGTGCTCAAATACCACCCAGGGGACACGTGCTAGGTTTTAAAAGTAACTTATTATACAAAAGGTCGCGTTTATAAGCATTATTTTAAGCATCGTAAAATAAATAAGTAAAATAACAAAGCGTAGGCCGATCATAAAATAAATATATACTCATGGACATTTCACACATCGCGCTCTAAGCAAAGCTTGTACTATGGGAACTAGATTGCTGATAGAATACTTATATACTTATTTTTTGTAAATATGTATACATACATATTAACACACCGACACACGACTAATATTTATGTACATTTGCCCTGGGTGGGAATCTAACCCACAACCCATGGTATGGAAGGCAGAGCTACTACCAACTGAGCTGATGCTTTTTCAGTCCTGTAAATAAAATACATATACAAGTAGAAGATTTCACGCACGTTTCAAACGCTTTTTTATTTTATTTTATTTTATTTATTTTAAGAAAACTTACAGCTATGAACATAATAAGTATAAATGATGGTTATAAATATGTACTGAGGGCCAATTACAAATTTTCACAAATATGTTTAAAAATGTTTTTAAGAATTTTACTAAGACGACGGACGGCTTTAAAACCAAAGAGAAAAACAAAATAAACATGTCATAGAATAGAATAGAATAAGCGTGTGGATTCAAATTGAGTATCAAAATTTAGAAAAACAAAGAATAAAGAATAATTTTGAGAATTTTAGATAATCTGATAGGCAATCTTAAATAAATATTTGTATTAGGGAACTAATAATTTATATTAACTGTAGTTATTTTACGGTCGTCATTTCTCAGGAAACGCGGTATATTCGCTTACGTCTGACTAAATCGGATAAAAGGTACTTTTGCCTATAATATTTTCCTCTTATCTTCTGAGATTGTAGTTCTCATAATAATTGTAGGTATAATATTCAAAGGTTATAATAAAATGGAATGGATCACGACAGTAATCTCTAGATAAGGTTCCCTTTTTGGTAGGAAGTTTATACAACTTTCTTATGTATGAAAAGCAATGAAATTGAATCAAGTAAATATGATATTTGAGATTTTGGTTGTAAACCAAATACATCAGTGCTTCTAAAGTGTATCTGAGTCATAGTCATAGTACTTTAAAAACATGTTATGCACAAATTACACGTCTATAAATTATACAAGAAAAGAAAACAGTAGGTACAAGGAGTCTGAAATGATGTTTAATTTGTTGGGTTTGTTTAGTTATGTTACTGATTTTGTAGTACTGTGATACTGTGTATCCTTAGATTTATCTAAGTATTTTTTATTTCTTTAACAAAAAAATATTTTTTCATTATGCCTTGTTTTGATCTTGATCACTCGTGATTCAATCTAATCTGATCTGTTTTTCTGCCCGGACTGTCCAGATTTTATAAAAATAAACTGCCAATTTAAGATGTTTACGACATGACTGTAGAAACGGGTTATTTACCATGATTTGTGAGTTTGATTAATTCCCGATATTTCGGCACAGTTGCCAATATAACATATCCTCTTATAAAGAAAACTATGTTTAAAACCGTGATAGTTTCAAATATTATATGACTGTATAAAATTAGATTTTATTTAACAATTCTCCATTCAACTTATTCTAAGATCGATTATGATCGTTTGATCGATACTGCAAAAATATGCAGAAATATGTAGATACCTATATTAAAAAGCATGTGTTTAATACGCATGAAATAAAGGCCCTGTTTGTGTGAAGCCCTTTGATAAAATTAGTTTTAAGGTCATATTGATGTTGTGTGAAGGTTCGTGTTCTAATTTTAATAACAATGAAGCCTCCAAGGATGTTTTCGCGGCTCATTACACATACTAAGTGATCGATCCATTTAAATTCTGTTATACCTACTGTTCACAAATGGTGGAAAATGCCTGTTTAAAAGGGCTGTGTTGTTTGTGTTATTAATGATAACCTGTCGCATTTATTTAAGTCGGCACACAATCTTCAACACTCGGCAGGTTGTAGCAAACAACCATGGAAACATTGTTGAATATTAATTCGATAGGTGTCACAGCTGAGTATAAAATGAAAATTTAATTTTTATTTTCAAGCTAAATAACTTAATATGAGTCCATAGATGTACCGTCACATAATATTAATTTATTAATTAGTTTATTATAAGAAAAATAACAAAAATATCAATTTCCAATTCTTCTGTTTCATGTGATAAATATTGTGTCGCATGCCATTGACTATATTCGCGGAAAATATCACCAAACTACGCAAGCCGAAAATAAAAATTCTGCATTGATAGATTACAACTAGGTACTGGCGTGGTCCTACAGTGAGATCTGGTGCTGATGATGATAGGATAGGTTACCTACATGTAGATTCCTTAGTCTAGTTAATTAAAGCAAACCTTCAAACAGCTTCAGCTCAGATAGCTCAGATAAAATTACTTACTCGCGATCTTGCCTTCATTACATCTGAACTTTGCACATACAATTATCTCCAAGAGTCTTCCCCGCGGTTTAACTTCGTACGACGGGAATTTTCTTTGTAATTTTCAGTCAAAATACGTAAATGAGTTTTAATTCTGGGGAATCGTTTTTACTCTTTAAACGCGACCCCGAATTCTATGCTCCTTTCCTTCTTTCGTATACCTACTTATGTATCTACATCTTACGTATGTTAGTATCAAAACTGACTTTGTGCAGAATTTTGACTGTTTTAATAATCAAAAATCTTATCCGCAATGCGAAATTATTAAAACACATAAAAATAGTATAATAATGTATTAGTATAATAAAAAATAATTTTGATTTTAGAGATAGTAAAATATAACTATCTTTTCGTCCAGATTCTGATAAGCGTCTTCTAACAATCACTGCGTTTTGTAAACTTTGCTTTAGATAAATGAGATAAGTACAACGTGCGATTATTATTAACTTTATATCAAATGATTACTATTTATATCAAATGATATTAACATGGCCTGTAATAGACACCTGTGTATACTTATTTACAAAGCATTCGAGTGATTGCTCAACTGCCGAACGTTGGTTGCAGCGTCACCGCGCAGTGTGACAATACTTTTACGATTGTCAAGTGTGGACAATCCGTGATTGTTCTTCTTTTTCAACTTACACTACATAGTAGATTGATGAGTCTTATACTTATATTATACATGGTTTATGGAAACCCGCATTCGTGACGGGCATGTTTTCTCAGAATTGCCATCAGTCTTGAAGGCGCCGACGTAATACGTAGGTACCTAATATCGATTTAGAATTGTCTATTAGTACGTAGAATTTTGATTTCTATAATTATGCATTTATTTTTATATATGTGAAACAATACTCTTGATATAAAGTAAAAAATGTGATAATCGCAATCGTATCGTGAATATTAATGCTTGTATTTTTTTGTAAATAAATGTATTATTATTATATCCTAGAATTGAAATAAATACATTGCGTGTCTAGGATAACAGTTCGATTGCGGATATTTTATGCGATGACGCAGTGTAACTCATGTTAACAAACATTATCGATACGATACGTTTACGATTGTAACATTTTATGTACAATATCAACTTCGACCAATATTGTTTTCCCAATCCATAAATATGCATCAAATATCTGCAATTACTCAGAAACAAAACACAATCTTGGAAGCCCTCAGAATAATGATTACTAACCGAAAAAAGTTATCTCATTGTTTTTGGAAAACAATGTGGGTTTTGCGAAACTTTTCTACAATAATGTTGCTTCGGAATGTTAAGAAATAAAAAGAAAAATATTTTTCATTCATTACTCAAGAATTCAAGCGCCTATTCTCTAAAAAGAAGCGACTTTTTAAAAAATAATAATAATTTTCAAAAAAGCTAGCACATTTTAGTGCTTGAAATAAATATATTGAAAGTATATACCTAAACCTAAAACACTTCTTGTTAATATTAATAAGTTCAAAATCATTCTACTTGACATCCGACTTTGAAGTTGATATTTTTATAAAACTAAACTTAATTAAAAATAACACAACACGATTGTAAAACATTGCACGTTTGAACTTTACAATTCTGGTTGAAAAGTTTGTAAAGAAACAGCAAAGTTAGAGTACAAACTGTCGACAATATTTATGAAATTCTTTGCAACAAAAATATTAAGAAACTAGATTTATTTAGCTAGAATATAAAAGTCCAGCTTAATCCTAAATAACTCTATATTTAAGACACATTAAAGTAGTCAAAACGCTTATAAATCAAATATTTATCAAGTTTGTTTGTTAAGTTTGGTTTTCGATCTATATTTATCTGTCAAATAAATATTTATAGAGATCGTAACTTATAACATGACACGACAATAAATAAATATTCATGAACAATTTGCGCTATTTAGTTGCAAACTTAGGGAAGTATTTACTATTTAAGCAATTGCTGTGAGAATTGCTGGGAGATTTTTGCAGACGAAAGAGGTTAGATAAAAAAAAATACATTTGTTCACGAATCTATATCAAAAAGAATATATATAATCTATATCATCCAAGACGTGAGACTGCGATATTGTGATTTTATGCAGTAGTGTCGGGATTACGTGCTATGCACATTCACCGACACTTTGACACACGATATCACGACATGTCGGTATAGTTAAATTACATGGATACCTAAATTCGGTGATACGTCCTTTATTAAATAACTAGTTTATAACTTTTGCAGTTGTCAACGTTTTCACCTTCTTTGTGTACCGTTGTTTGTGTTCCAAATGAAACATTTTGAATTTATAATTTAGAAAAACAAAATGTTAGCATTTTGTATCAACATCTACTGACAACATATCTAACCATTAAAATTATATAAGTACTACCAAACTTATGAATACACCGTAGGCGCATCATCACTTAACGTTAGGTGTGATTGCGTTTGCTTATAATATACAAACCTACTTGCCAGAAGCTGTAAGAGCTTACAGAGTGGGTCCTGGTGACCTATAATACAGATTTTTATTCATCTACATCAGGCACCAGTCTTTCACAAAGTTAGTCTCAAACTCTTTCTTGTAATTTAGTGCTGGAACCATTTAAACTTTGTGGGAGAAAAAGTTAAGTACTTTTTATAAATAAAAAACAATTCTATGTGTCGTATCGGTGGCATTATGAAAACTATTTGATTTATTTGTGTGACTCCAACAAATATTGGGCAAAAATAATTTGGCGAAACGCCAGCGCTGAGCTTGCACGTCCATATCGATGACTGTAAATCTTCGTGGCACACATAGAAGGATACTTCTGAGGTCAAAGATAGGCAAATCAAGTCTTTTTCTCCTTGAAAACTCCTAATAACAACCTTGTGCTAAAAAGTTTCAACTATTTTACCCATAGTTTTCTTTATAAATGGGATATTCACCATGATTTGTGAGTTTATTTCCCGATATTTCGGTACAGTTGCAGGCGTCATGTTTATAAAGAATAATATGTTCAAAACCGTGATAGTTTCAAATATTTTACCCATTTTTGTCAATTCTTGAACCCTATTCAAACGGTAATCACAAGATGTTTTCTTGCGATTGTAGAATCTAAAATAAATAAAAACTCGATTAAGATCTATGAACATGATTTCTTCTATAAATATAATTACGTTTTCTTCTATAAAAATATTCAATATCAAATCTCAAGTTATTTTTCGTGTTCATTTTTGCGTAAATAAATAAGCACAAACACTGTAGCCATTTGTTTTAAACATAATTTCCTTACTCAGTGAGCATTACCCGAAATAGCATTAACACAGCAAAAACAATAGTGTATTCTAAATAGCTATACAAATGCTGTAAAGGATAGACGATTCAAGCTATCTAAAATGTTTTAAATAGCTTGAAATGTTTCAAATAGCTTGAATTTGCTTTTACACGATCTAATTAGAAGAAAATAATTTCCTTAATTGTGAAAATTAAGAGTTTTGTTATTGTTTTTGGTATCGAGATCTCTCTTGATTGCATTCAGGTATGTTTTTTGTCTTACTAACGATCTTTTCATTTATATGAAAATGATGAAATATTTAATAAAATAAAAATATAAAATGCTCAATAAAACTTATTGAACTAATTACAGTTTTATTTTAATTTATGTTATATTGAGAGCTTTCTGCATTTTGTTTAAAAAAATAGTAGAATCCTTAATAATATATTTTTAGTATTATAAAATAGTATTTTGTAAAATTAGTGGTTTTCAAAACTATGTTCAGACGAAACCTTTGCAAAAAGCAATTTCGATTCAAAGAATACCAGAATTCCCACTGGCAGAAAAGCACACAAAACTAATTCCATGTTTGCTCTTGCGGTGGAACAAATGGAGAGTATTCTTAATTTATTTCACAGAATAGGATATGAAAGTGTGTTCATCGCTAAACGAAAAGTGATGGTCTCTAGTTGTTATTTTGAGATACACTGCGTAGCGACTGAGCCACTCTACAAGAGACCGTACAATCCCGCAAAGTGGCTGCGCAGTGTAACTAAAATGTCATTAGTGAATCTTCTAACCATTTTGTGTAGTAGATCCCTGGAGCAAACAGCGAAGCAGGAAGCTATTTAAATGTAATGTTAAAATACAGCAGTACCTCTACCATGAGTTGTCACAGTAAAATCGCTTGACTTTACTACAGTAGTTACGTAAATATTAGTATTACGAATTTTAGTACCCAACTATCCGCTAGAGGCGCTGTACAAATCTTCATACATTTTTTTAACTACAGACGCTAGCGAGTATAGTATATATAGTACAGTAAAAACTCATGGTAGAGCTACTGGATGCGCGTTACTTGGTCTGCGTAGTTATTTTCATTTTGATTTAAATACTGATGGAAACCTTTATAGTCGCAAAAAGTTTTGTTCTTTTTCAGTCAATCAATGACACACCAGATTTTGTGTAATAAGAGACGAATAATATTTTTTCAAGAAATGAACAATACCGAGTTCAATTGTGGCAAGCTAGTTGTGAAACAGGACACAACTAGATAATAAATAATAAAATATAAATAAATATACAAAAAGCACTTGGCCGATCTTCATGAAATTTATATGGGACCACCTCTGGATGTCCCGTCGACCAAAAGCGTCATCAAATCGGTTCATAATTGGCGGAGACATTGTGTTACATATTTATACAGTATGAAGTATTTTTGCAGTAACAGTGTTGTGCATTGTCGCAAAATGTGCAAAATATTTTTTTTTTATTTATTTACATACAAAAATAAAAAAAAATCTCTTGAAGTCGTTTAAAAAGGGAAACATTGTATTTATTACGTGGGTGTAAATACCTTTGGAATAATTCTTTTCATACTAAAACAAAAGAGGCACGCTAGAATAATGTATTACGGATGGATTTATTACATACCTTTATATTTTATAGACATATAGGTATATTGAAAAGCGCTTTACGAACCTTTACAAAAATAGGATTTAGGCGCGTTTATTCTTACAATAGCGGGGCAACCCTTCTCAGCTTTTCGCCGCAGATTAGTCATGGCGTTCTGTTCAAAAAATATATCGGTTTATAGACTACGTGACGGATTTTTATTGAAAATGTAAAAGCATAGGTAGGTACTTACAATCAGGCAAACCCCTTTTAGCCAAACACCCTGCAGGATAGAATTCAATTTGTTTCGATGACAAGTAATAAATCGTATATGAATTTATAAGGACTACGCATACCACATTTTTACTCTAATTTTTGATTCCGTGGCACTAGTACTACTAAACAGAACAACTAGTAGTACAAATGACACATTTTTGTATTTCTTGTACTACTACAGAAAATACTTTATGGGTATATAGAAGCATCTATTCAACAAAAGTTTAAGAAAAACACGATTTCCATCAAAATCAAACCCACTATCTAAAGTTACCAAGTTAAATCATATTACAGACATTTTATCTTTAAGTTAAAAGTTCCAATTTTATTCTTTCTTGGAAAATACCAGTATTAAGACTAAAAGCCTCCGCCTAGGGTTAGAACAATCTCTTTTGTAGCTGTACTTCCCACGACAGAGCTAAACTTGGAAGTTGTAGGCGTTCAGACTTGCTTTGAAGGGTAATTCTCTTAATAAAATCTAGAACATAAAATACAGTCTTATTTTTATAATTATATTATAAAATACAGACTACAGGAAAATGAGATTTAACATTGTGACGTCATCTTTGCGTCTCAGAGTGATGGACGCAATGTGTTGTCTCTTAAAACAAGTCATCAACGAACATGATTCGTCAAGGCATTGCCTAAAAGACACATAATTTAATCACACTATAGTCCCAAACTAAGCAAAGCTACGGGAACTAGATTGCTGGTAGAATACTTTTATACATTTTTTTATTACTTACTTATTTATGATTGATTCTAAACAGAAACTGTAAAAATGTAAAACTTAACATAGAGGATGTTATAAAAAGTTAGCGCTGACATTATGGCACCATTACGTATGGTAATCAACCGATCAAGTCTGCGTTAACTTTTTATAAGATAGACCGTTCATGTTTTCTATTTAGGAGTGAGTGAAGAAAAAAACATGTTGTGCCGACCCCACCTAGCGTTTGATAAGAACAACTTCGTCTTCAAAGTCACACTTAAGTGATTTTTTTGACAACCATTGGTATTTTTGCTAGATTTTTCTAAGAGAATTACTTCCTTGACTTCCCACACTAACTGCTATTTAAAGCTTACCGCACTTTACTAAGCTTAGTCACCGAAGCATTGTCCGTTAAAGTTAGAGAACAATTACATTTAAACCTAATATAAGTTATTTATGTTTTACTTTTAAGAGTGACATTGTGAATAGAGTAATTCCATTCATATTGCTGGCCCGGTAATGCTCAAATCTACAAAATCGTATTACATAGATACTCATCACGCTACACCGTAAGCCGCATCACCACTTAACATCAGGTGTGATTGCGGTCAAGCGTTCGCCTATAATGTATACTATAAATGTATAACTTGAGAACCGAGGCGCGGCGGGGGAAGGTCCGCCTGCGACGCGGAGGTTGCGGGTTCGATTCCCGCCTTGGGATAAATGTTTTTACTATCTGCATATAAGTATTCCGGGTGTTCTGGGTATTTTATATGTATAATAAAAAAAATCTACCTATGTAATATATTGTATGTCAGTCTTTTAGTACCCATAACACAAGCTCTGCTTTGCTTGGGGCTAGACGATGTTGTGTGGATTGTCCTGCATTTTGATTTATTTATTTTATAAATATTAAAAAAACGGCTCTTCTGGTAAGTTGAAGCGATTTTAAAGTATAAAACCCGAGTACGTATAAAAACAATTGTCTATTTTCGAAATGTTCACGCTTTTTCAATCAACGGTTTATTTTATATTTTTTTCATGCTTTGCCCTAAAGGCGAACAAACAATGACGTCACGTATTCGGTGTGATCAGCAGATCTACCATGAGTTTTTACTATTCTACTATATTTACTATACTCGCTAGCGTCTGTAGTTAAAAAAAGGTATGAAAATTTGTACAGCGCCTCTAGCGGATAGTTGGGTACTAAAATTCGTAATACTAATATTGACGTAGGTAACTACTGTAGTAAAGTCAGGTGATTTTACTGTGACAACTCATGGTAGAGCTACTGATACATTTGTTTTTGTCTTGACACGCACAAAAAAAACTGGATCTGTCGGCCAACCTACTTCAAAAAGCAGAAAGTGCGTGCATTTTACAATGGTTTACATCTTAATAGCTAAGCTAACCCCGCTGATTATCCATATGAAAATATCAGATTTTTTTACAGTTAAATAAAACTACCTAGCTATATTAATATACTGCCTATACCTGTATATTTACTAAATTAGTAAGACGTGAAATAGTTTCCTAACTGCAATATAACGTCGTTTAGTTCCGAACTAAGTTGGGTCATTAGACACCAGGAGATTAGCGATTTCTCTCATTTACGTTTGCACAATGACTAACGGATCTCTGTTATTGGTTAACCGATCTAATGACTCAGCGGCAATGGACAGATAAATACTATTGGTAGTGATAGACTGAGACCGTATCCTAATGGCAGGTTTTGAGAGGCTAGGTTTTGAGAGGCTAGAATACGATTTAAATTTAACAAAGACAGATTAATTCTGTTGATAGTGATAGCCATATATAGCTAAAACATAAAATACTTGATTAGGTAGTAATCATATTGAACAAGGATAGGCTGGCTGGATTTAATATAATGTTTATTCCATTTTAAATATAAATTACCTATATCATAGTATAAATATTTTTGGTTGTGTCAAAAGAGTGGTTTTAATTTAGTTTTACAATAAAATTATCTTCTTCATTACAGGTTTAACAAGTATTTTTACCATGGTGGTTTGATTGATTTCCATCTAGAATGAAAGCTGTTTTTATAAGTATAGAATATGGACAACTAATGAAATAAATGTTAAACTTTTAGCATTTCGTGTCTTTCAGCTTCACAAAACTCAAAGAAAAGATAGTAAGGGGGTCAAATTAATATCTGTTAAGTATATTAATTTGACCCCCCATGTATGTAGATACGTAGAATTCTCCTCTAACTTAAATATTTTAAGTGGTATAAGTATTTAGATGGCAAAGAAACACTTACCAGTAAAAATAGAAACATAATCGTTATAAAAAGGTCAAGTTACAGCGGCCATTTTGGTAATTTGAAACGGTTATTAGCATTAACTATCTGCAAATAAAGGTACTAAAATGCAACTTTTAGATGCATCTTAGACTTAGATAAGCTTATACGGAGAGTAGGTATTCGGCTCTACATCAAGTAAAGACAAAATATTTTTTTTAAATTTAGATAATTAGCTTCTTATATTGGTCGCGTGGAACTGGCACCTAGAATCACTTATACATAATATAAGACGATTATAAATGATGGTTGTGATTTTACTAAATAAACTTCAATTGATATTGTTTTTTTTTATTATGTTAATAAAAAACGTCATTATTATGAACTAGTTTTAAGGGTTAATTCCATGTTTTTCATATAAATAGTTTTATACGTGTAGTGAGAAAGTACCTAATTAATTAGCTTACCTATTCGCTCTTACAATTTTCTTCACATCTAGAGATATCTTCACAAAAACTCACTTTTTAGTACTGAAATAATCCTAATTAAATAATCCACAACACTCTTCACACATAATCTATTAAAAGTTAATCGGGTGCCATTTTATTTATAACTTTTAAAACTTATGCATTTTTTTTCATAAATATATCTATTCATTAGATAAAAGTCACATTTTTAATAATCCCGATGTTGTAAGTTTTCCGCGGGAAAGCTCAATGGTGGCAGTAGCAGGGTGTAGAACACTGCACACCCGCTCTCCTTAGCCCTACTAGCGTTTTAGCGGGAGCGAACCCGCTACGCTTATGCGCGCACTTTGATGCGCGGCACATCCGAAAATTACACAAAACTCTCTGATTTTCAATATACGGATTAATATCAATAGAATAATAGAAGCAGTGTATTTAACGATGACCTTAGGTTATAGGTTAGGTTATAAGTAGTTTTTCATATAAAGAGGTACTTATATCACTTATCTGTCTAATATGCGAGAACTTATAAGTGGTCAAGAGATATAATTTTAGTTTAGATATGTAGTTTATAAGACTGTCTGTTTTCCTAAGAAATAAAATAAAATAAATAAATAAATTATCTCGTGTTCATTTGTTTTTCTGTTATTTGTTTCTCAATTACGTTGGAACTACTTAGGTAGGTATATACTGGTTCGAGTTCGAACTTAGATTATAATATATGTTCGTATTTTGGGAAACATATAGACTACTTTTTATTATAAAAATTAGAAAACAAACGGACCTCGGACAAAGTCGCGGCTGGAAAGGTCATATAAAATAATTAATGCCTAAATATTTTTATGAAGGGTTTAATGTTTTTATTTCTGTGATTTTTTTCAGAGGAAAATTTGTTAATTGAATGTATAAAGAGTTTCTGGTTTCTTTGAAGTAACATAACAGAATATTATTAGTCCTTTGAATACTTATATAAACTTCCAAATCAAACATTCTAAAGCTTCTTTCATCGGTGACGCATGACTAAACATTTAGAATTTGTTATATAATTATATTAGATAAGTATTTCATTTATACTGAATGCTAAGAATAAAATATGCTTAATCTGATTTGAAATTCATTGCTCAATATTTTTTTGTATGGCAGGGTCACTACGTTTGACCTTTTTATACTAATACTCAATTCCAACAAACTTGTCACTGGCTCGTTGGTCTAGGGGTATGATTTTCGCTTAGGGTGCGAGAGGTCCCGGGTTCAAATCCCGGACGAGCCCAATTTTTTATAATTTGTATTTTTAATTAATTTTAATATTTAAACAGCAGAAAATTTGTACACGGTCCATTATTATACTATAGTTTAATTTGTATCAAATAAATCCGATGTACCTACCTACTAATCGTCAAGTTTTCGTCAAGACCCAAGATTAATAATAAATTAATATTTAGCTTTGAATATTTAGAATATACCTTTATATTCAATAATCAGTGTATTCATGACATAATAAAAGTATTTCGTCCAAGTTTTGGTCCCTTGTCTTCCTGAATATTAATCATAACACGTTTTCTTCAAATAACGCCTTTTTGTTTTAATAGAGCAAGACCACGAAAGAGGATAGATCAATATTTTATATCAATATTATTAATATTATATTATTATCTATAACTACTTATATATAATATATGAATCTTTTTATTGATTCCCGTTTTATTTATAGAATGTATGTATACTGTACGTATTTTTTTAAATTCTTTAAAATTATATGTATTAGTATAATTTTGTATAATATACATATAACAATTCATCTGTTCCTACATAATCAAAAAACTAAGTACATTTAAATATTTAAACAGTTAAATAATAATAAGCCTATTCAGAGATAATACACAATCTAAAAACGGTTGTACAAAAGTGAAAACAAAATTAAATAAAACCTCCTTTCAACTTTCCAATAATTTATTATAACTTATAAATAAAACGATAAAGTAGAACTTCCAACATTCATTTGATTCATTTGAATACTCGATCATGATTGGCTGAGAAACAAGTTTAAAACAAAATAGCAAGTTCGAAGTCAGCAACAAGCGGAACTAGATTATTCTTGAGAAATCTTGTTTATTTTATAAATAGGAATATTTTTTTTTATGTAGATGGAACGAACTAATTTTGATTGTGCTCGTAGACGTACTAACGAGGTAAATTCGTCGCTAGTCCGTCATAGTGCCATCTTAGATAAGTACCTATTACTATTCAATTTTATACAAAATATTTTGTAGACTTTTTTTATTACAATTGTTTTTGTTTCATTATTAAATTATAGTCAATAAATAACTCTGTTATCACCGTTGGAATATTATTTTGCAAAAACATATCTATTATATGGTAATGAAACATCTTTATCTAAGTGTTAATCACTTTGTTCGTTTCATTCAACTAATAATTGATTTCTAAATTCATATAATTGACCAAGATCTCATTATGTAAAATTATCTCTAACCTACTAAAAAATGCTACTTTTGATAAAACTAAACTAGTTGAACATCAAATCAAATCATTAAGCTAAATCACTCAGAGAGTAACCTAGTTTTTTATAAGGGCCTTTACAAACGCGTGACATAAGATGTGTTGTTTTTTTTAGGATGTGCACTCTGGACGATCAACATTACTCGGCCAGTCGCAAACATTGAGCTTGACATTGAACACTGTTCCTGACATGCAGCTGAATTGTTGACCTTTGCCGTTTACGCAGCGCCAGTACTGAAAAAAAAAAGATAAAATAAAATGTGACTTATAACTAATAATATCTATTCACGGACATTTCACACATCACACTCTAGTCCCAAACTAAGCAAACTAAGCAATGTACTATGGGAATAAGATTGATAATGGAATACTTTTCATAATTACATAGAACAAATATTTATGTTCATCACACAAACATTAACTCTGGATGGGAATCGAACCCACGATCAAAAAAAACTATAAAATAACTTTGACTTCGACTTTGATCCACAGCATGGAAGGCAGAGCTACTACGTCCTAAGCAGTGACGCCTGTCACGGCTGTCACATAATTTAGAAGCAGTTTGAAGAAGTACAATATGTATTGTTACCTTATCGCAGTGTTTTTTATCAGGAACATAGTCTTCATCAGAGCTGCAGACGTTAGAGTTTTCAATTTCATTGTCCTAGAAAAAACCAAGAGTTTATATAAAAAAAATCATTACACGGTCTTTATAGTTTGACGACCGATGTGGCGCGGTGGGCGATGGTCCGCCTGCGACGCGGAAAGTTGCGGGTTCGATTCCCGCCTCGGGATAAATGTTTGTATGTTCTGCAAATATTTATTCCGGGTGTTCTGGGTATTATTTGTATAATAAAAAATATCTATCTATGTATTATATTGTATTAAGTATGTCAGTCTTCTAGTACCCATAACACAAGCTCTGCTTAGTTTGGGGCTAGATGATGTTGTGTGGATTGTCCAGCATTATTTATTTATTTATTTTATTTATAGATAACATTCAATAAACATCTTCCTTGATATACTCGGATGAAAAAAAAATTGAGTTGGTCAAAACATATTTAAAAATATAGAAAAATTGTTAATGTTTTTTACTATATATATTTTTATTTTTTTAACCTTTCGCGATCAGAATTCATAGTTAAAATGTATTTTGAGATAGTTACCTACGCTATAAAAGTCCGAATAAACTCTCAGCAATTTCCTTATTAGCTTTTAAAAATATTTAATAAATAAATGAATACTAGACTAACGCCGGTAAGACCCAAACTATCACCATTATAATTACCGTTGGTGGTTCTTCAGGCTTTTGATTACTATCATTTTCAACATCAGCCGCAGTGCTTGCGGACGTAGAAGTCTCCGTGGTCGCCTGAGTCGCGTGCACCGGGGGGCTTTCAGTCGAGGTAGTGGTAGTGGTTGGGATGGGGGCCCCTTCAGCCGGGTCCGAAGGCGTCGACGGGGGCCGCGCCCATTCCGGCTGTAGATAGCATCAACATGAATAATGGGCCTACTATTTGTTTTGCTGTAATTTATTATATTTTATGGCTGACTAACTTATTTTTACGAAATAATGTCATTTTGTGAGATTTATTGATATTGTTTCTTTTTCAATACGTACTTAATTTTGGCTCAGATGGCACGTAATTCGTTTTGCGGTATTTACTCAAAAAATAGCTCTCACTTTAAGGACAGGTTAACAACCCCTAAGGGTACATTGTTAACTGTATTATGCCCTATACTTGTACTGTGGCCCAATTTATGATATTACAAGTTTATTTCTAACTGAAAAGAGTTTGTTTACAGAGTATAGAAGATACGTCGAAATGCTCTGTTGGTTTGAATCCACTTTGATTTGACAAAAAAAAAAGTATTTTTACTGCAATGAACGAAATACACTTAAAACCTCACCGTTGGAGTAGTATTGTTAGCTTTCGGAGGAGGTACAGTATACGTGCTCATATGCTTATGCAGTAGCTTCATCAATGGGTTCACTTTTCCGCAGAGCCCCTTGAAGTCGTCCATATCAACAGCCCAGGTCATAGCGCCGAGGTAGCCCTTCTCCTTGATCCATTTCATCTTGATCTCCACACTCCTGGGGTCTTCGTAGCCGACCCACTGTGTGCCTTTGTACGCGTATGGACACATGCCGTACTCGTCCCATTTCTTTGTCCATTCTGAATCTTTAGTGTCAACTTCTGTGCAAATCTGAAAGTTTTAAAAGGTTTATGTAGAACAAATTTTCTAGGTGGATCGATACGGTTGATTTTTAACTAAGCCAGTGTTTTCTTTTGGTAAACCTTTATCTTAGCTAAACAAAAAATTAATTAAACTAAAAAATATAGTCAGGCGCCCAGTGGCACGGTGGGCTGACGATATCGTCAATACCGTGGACCGCAGATGGATGAGAGCGCAGAACCGCGCAGAATGGAAAGAGCAGAGATAGGCCCAGCAGTGGGTCAAGTCAGGTTGTGGATGATGATGATGATGTTTATGAAACTAAAAAATAATTTACTAAAAAGTTTTACCTCGTAATAGGCCCAGAAGCCCGTCGCGTTGGTGTAAGGAGCAGGGTCTCCTCCACCAGCCTCTTTGTTGATGTAAGTCCCCAGTCCGTAGTTATTGTTGCCAGCGGACAGAGTGTACGAGCGACCGTAGAAAGGAATACCGACAACCAGCTTATTGGCGGGACATCCCTTTTCTTCCCAAAGATTGAGACCATCATTCTGAGACAATTAAAAAATGCTTATTGATAATGTTTACAAAATCCAACGAGTAAAACCATAAAAATGCGCTTACGCAATTCGTGGCAAAAACTATGATCTATGCACAATATTTGATGTATTATCGTTCGTACACGTTTCCGCCTTTTTGATTTATATGTTCTGTAAGCGTGCCTACCTTCATGCAATGAAGAAATCACCATGCAGCGTAATTTATTATTACATCGAAAGTGCAATAACTTCACCGATTTGGTGAACGTTTCTTTAAACTCATAATAGTGTGCAATGTGCATGCTAGCGTGTTTCCTAAGAATTCGTGTTAAACATGTAAGTTCGTCGAAATGCTCATTTTATAGACTGTGTGAACTATTTACTAGCTCTACTAAAAAATACTTCATTTTTATGTACCGGCAATGTCGACTTCAGTAACTTTGTTCGTTGTAGCGCATTAAAAAAGCTCTACAAAATAGCAAGTTTTTTATAAGCTTGATTTTTCCACTCGCATAAAAATGGAATAGACTTGCAACTGTTCACCACGCATGGTATGACCTTTATACAACATGTCTTACATTCAGTTTATATTCGTATCTAACCCAATTACATTACTACTCGGGCTAAATTAGTAACTCCGTAGTATATATACCTATATATCACTGAACTCAAAACACTTACCACATTAAGTTTTTCGTAAGCCCACTGGTCGTGAGGACGCTTGTATAGTGGCGAATGCACGTCGGCAAATCCAGCCCAGTTCCCTCGAAGATCGTAGGACATCACGTGTATCGCGTCCAGCTCCCTAAAATAAATAAATAAATAATGCTGGACAATCCACATTACATCTTCTAGCCCCAAGCTAAGCAGAGCTTGTGTTATGGGTACCTACTAGAAGACTGACATACTTAATACAATACAAGAACACCCGGAATAAATATTTGCAGATCGTACAAACATTTATCCCAAGGCGGGAATCGAACCCGCAACCTCCGCGTCGCAGGTGGACCTTCGCCCAGCGCGCCACATCGGTCGTCATTAATTTACAATAGTCATATAATAAAATTGTGAATCAAAATTCAACTCCAACGCAACGGCCAACGGCTTATTGAAATTGTCAAAATGAAAATCTACTAAGCTAGAATAGTTTTTTTTTTATTACAAGTTCTGACATCACTTGTCTCTCAAATTCTTAAAATCTAGATAAAAATAAGGTCAAAGTTCAGTTCATGAAAATTACGTTTTGTTTCACTAAAGCATGTGATAAATTCAGGAAACCAAGCGCTACCCACGACTTCCTCTCATTTAATACAAAGACATACAAATCCATTTGGCAATAAAAGTACACAACAGGAAATAAAGCCACACGCTCAGAATAATAATAAGCTAACAACAAACGATACTTGAAAGAATTTGTTTATCTTTTATCAAACAATGTCTACGATCAGAAACTCGTACTTGGGGTACTGCACTTCGACACATTAATTTAAGTACAATATTTATAAATTGCACTATGATATAATCATCTGCAATATTTATCTATGTAATATATTGTATTAAGTATGTCATTCTTCTAGTACCCATAACACGAGCTCTGCTTAGCTTGGGGCTAGATGATGTGTGGATTGTCCAGCATTATTTATTTATTTATTGTTAGAGAAAAGTTTCAACTTTTACACTTAAGTCCAAATAAAACAATACTTTTCTCTATTTAAAACACTTATTTGTAAAACCTAAATGCTTAAAGTTATTTTACTTTATTTTTAACTATAGTTTAGGTGGTTGATATTCAAACCTTTTTCCTAAAAGATATCATGTGTTATGATAAAGTTTTATTTTTTGTAGATAAGTGATTAGAAATGTTATTCCCTGTCATGTCTCTGAAACTATTGCTTTGATCTTAAAAAAACGATATGAACAATAACATTGGCCCAGAGTATCAGCATTGCTATTCAACGCGGCAATGCAGCCAGTATCTTGGGTACGCTTCCGATCGTTTGCAACGGTCTGTAGATAGCTCAACTGTTTCTTATGTGTTTTATATGTACCTATGTACATATTCTAAATACTATTACAATAACGTAATATGTAAATTATAGCTATATGCTTTTACAGCTCCAAGAAAGCAACATTCTTAGCTGGTGGCGCCGAAGTAAGGGTTTTATGTTTATAGCTTATAATAAAAACACCGTGCCTATTCGCATGATTTGTAGTTGTATTACACATATTATTCAATATTATTATACTTCTGTTTGCACGGCTATAAATTTCAATGTGTTATTTGTACGCCTTTGTGAGTTAAAGGGGAAAAGATTCCTTGGCCATTTTTTCATGGCTAATATATCAATACAAAATATATATATGTATAATACACGTTGACTTGAACCTCCTCCGTGTTTTTTATATATTCATGTTGCTATAAATATTATTAGTATTCACAAACAAACTCACGACTATACAGTATTTACAAAATGTACATTGGCATATAAAATACTTACATAAGAAACAGTTGAGCTATCTACAGACCGTTGCAAACGATCTATAGATAGTTCAACTGTTTATTAGTACATATGTAATTTAACAAAACTTATTCATTTACTAAAATTGGCAGTCGCTAGTTAGACACTACTCTCTAACAAAGTTCATCTTTCAATCAGTATTCTAAATATACTTACTGGCAAAGTTCTGGAACATGATATCCTTCCATAAGCCTGAAGTTAGCCACCGGAACAGCCGCTGTGAGCTCCCATTTTTTGCCCAATTTTTGCCCAGCCCTGAAGAAGGCTCGCTTCAACTCCTGAACGAAAAAGAGGAACCTGTCCTTATCAGCGGAGGTGCCGCCGCGGTCAGTTGCTCCAGGGTACTCCCAGTCCAGGTCCAAGCCATCAAACTTGTATTTGTGGAGGAAATCTGTAAAAATGGACTGAAACTTAGTGGTTTTTATAACAATACAAACATCAGCTGTGAAATTTATTTATTTATCAGCGTTATCCTAATCTCATATCTATAACATTAATGGAGAATTTCTACAAAACACAGTTTTTTTCCGCGATCCGTAAGGTATATTATTTTATTTGTAGCTGATTTAATAGCACAGATGCAAAATATTAATGAAAAAATCAATCATTCTAACGATCATGAAACTTCTGAATATGAAAATAAAAAGATCATTTAGTTATCTAATTTAATAATTTTGCGACTTCATATTTACTTTCATAATATAATATTTACTTAGCCGTTTTAATTAAAGTAAATAAATAGGTAATCTTGATTTACCGGCAACATAAATCAATACCTGCGGTTTACCTAAGTTTGAGCTTTAATATTAGTTATACTATATACTTATTATCTTACATCTAATGTAAAGATAGATACGTATTTTCGGTGAAAGTTCTAAGTCGTATTCACATGTAGGTACCTATATACATATATTACAGTCAAGCCTCATATTGTATGAAACTCGTCCCATTATAAGTGATTTATATCGTGGAAGTAGGTATGGCAGTCATTTGCAGATTCAAAACAAAGCGAGGGTAGACAAAAATGCATAGTATTTTAACTATAAATATTTCCGATTTATCAACGTATAGTGAGAACACACAAACGTTTTTAATAATTTTTATTTTTATTGAGATCTAAAAACAAAATATATTTAGGCACAAGTTTTGCTAAGCTTAGCATTATATTTAAAAAATCATAATCAAATTCTTCTTCTTTTTCACAGGCTAGGGTTGCCACGAATTAGCCAATGTCAGAGTTTATGGTGTTTTACGTTTACTAATCTTATAGCAAAAAAGCGGAGATCTGAGTTAGTGCACAAAAATGACGGGTAAAAATCGATATCCACTACTACACAGATGCATACATACATGTTTTGATGTAGGGGAGCGAGGGGCTTGTTGTAACACGGGTAAGTAGTAACAGGCTCTTTTCACTAGGATCTTAAACGTTATTAACGTATTTCTTTGGCTCGATTTAACCTTTAAACCAAGCCGCATCATGTTGCCATAGCCAATGTTCTGGCGGCCAGTGGAGTAAGCGGAAGT
The DNA here is from genome assembly GCA_932527185.1 of Ecliptopera silaceata. Lineage (NCBI taxonomy): Eukaryota > Metazoa > Arthropoda > Insecta > Lepidoptera > Geometridae > Ecliptopera > Ecliptopera silaceata. The sequence goes on from OW052210.1 coordinate 4,947,837, forward strand.
GTGCACGCGCTTCATTTCTGCCAGGTAATATAAAATTGTACTGTCGTAAAATTTCGGTTTGCGTTTTTAATATTGACTAATTTCGAATTTTCTATATCTTATTTCCATTCAAACTTATCTATCTTTGATAATGTGTAACAGTTTTTATGATTGCTAAATTGTTTAAATAGTTATCATGATAAATGTTAAAAATCATACCATAGGGTTAGTTGTAACAAAATTCCGGGGCTAGTTGTAACTTGTTACAACATGCCCCAAGTTATGATGTAGATACCTACTTTTTTCTTTTGTTTTAGAATGAGGGACAAAATTAAAGGGAAAGGGATGGGAAAAACCAAGGTTAATCAACAAATAATAAAACCCTTAGCTTTGCCCACTCTGGCAGAGATAAAAAAAAGATTTTATGTCCAGATTCAGAATCTGAAGCAAAAGAGTAGTATTGTCTGGTATGTGGTGAAGCTCACACAGATACAAAGAAAGAAGATGGGATAGAGTGTATCATTTGTAAGACGCGGGCACATGTAGGATGTGTTACAGGAGACATTATAACTTTGATTTGTATTAATTGTAGCTCTGATGAAGACTGAATTTAATTATAATGGAACCTACCAAATGTTGATTCTTACATAAGTATTATACTTTGTTAGATAGCTATTAGGAAGAGATAATTACGAAGCATACCTTACATATAAATAATTTGATTACTTACTGTGATTTAAAAGTGCCATGATGATTAAATGTAGTGTTTAACTAAATAAAACGGTTAATTACTTAATTTTTAAGTGTTGATTACTATTAAAGTGTATTAAGTTGATTTTTGATAAGAATTACATAATATTTACAGAGAACGATGTCAATTTCATTAAAAATAAACAAAGAATCAATGATTAGTGGTATTATTGTTGTTTTTTTTGGTCGTTACTACTTGCCCCGGTAGACGTTACAACTTGCCCCAAGCACGAGGTAAGTTGTAACACCGCACTTCTTCTAGAAAATAATTGATTGTAAAATAATGACCAATAGTTATGGTATTATTTTTACTTGATTTGGTAGAGGAAAAGTTACAGTATCCATTCATCTTTATTTAGTAGAAATTTAATCAATAGATCTCAAGATATATTAGTTTTAATGAAAACTGTTACAACAAGCCCCTCTCTCCCCTACTACATAGATGTTTTTTTTCACCTAAGCGTTTATTTTATTAAAATCCCGTTGGTATTTAATTGGTAGTCATCATCATTCCCCTGCCCTTATCCCACGTTAAGTGGGGTCGGCACAACATGTATTTTTCTTCCACTCACTCCTATCATTCGTCAAATCCGAGTCCACTCCTTTCACATTCATATCCTCTTTCACACAATCCAACCACTTTTTTTTCGGCCTTCCTCTACTCGCATACCCAGCCACGCTCACATTTATAACTTTCTTCGTAATATGATTTTCATCCCTCCTCATAACATGTCCATACCACGCTAATCTTGCACTCCTCACTAATAATTATTGTATATGTATTTAATTGGTAGTAAGAAACCAAAAGAGTTATCCAACACCTGTGTTTCCGGGATTATTGCTCAACACTTATCATCACTGTAATTTATTTTCATTATTTTCATAACGACTTGGCTTACTTTAATTATCTTTCTATTGTCTTAGCTTGCTCAGCGTAAAAGGATAGAGATTTCTTTTACTGATGACCTAAATCTATTTTTACTGTAATACTCTATAGTATATCATGAAACATGATATCCGATCATAAACTTATTGATTTCATTTATTTTGTGATCTTTATTATGTATTTCATAATAAAAAGAAATTGTAGTGGAAAATATTGAAAGATTTGGGAGAGATATTTGCTCGTTAGAAAAATGTTATATCCTAAATAGTCCTAATAACATTTTTTGAAAATAAATGGTGATATATTACAACTTACCAACAACACTGTTGATGAAAGCTTTTCTAGTACTCTTCTCGGACACCATACGTGAATACTTGGAGCCACCTTCGCCCCAGCCTCCGACCGCCACCGTAAACTTGACATGAGGGTGAGTTTTGCGGAGACCTGTGAAGTTTTTGAAACCACCCTTATCTACATCCAACTGAAAGAAAAAAGTTAACGTTATTTTTATTTACTTTTTTGCGGACAGGCTATAACTATACTTAAAATACCTATTGTAATAGCCACTCACGTAGAAGATACCTCAGTTTATGGTTCACCACTAAAACCTGCAAGAACACCTATTAGGAACCGAATAATTTCGGAAGTTACCGATTTTTTTTATTAACCTATATTCCCACTGCTGGGCAAAGGTCTCCCCCCTTTTTACTTCATTCTTTTAGTCTTCAAGTTACAAAAAATGAAATACCTATTAAGCTTTAAGTCAGTGGAAGTGTAAGAAATTGGAAGTTTGAAATAACTAAGTAAGTATTTATTTTCATAAACGGAGCCGTGGCCTTCGTGCTTTTGTTCTTTGTTACAAATAATGTGATGGCTGCGCTTGAAAACAATGAAAAGCTGTGAAACCAATCGTATTTTAAGCAACTTATGCAAGAATGCACACGCAGAATACTAAATGTTTGTGCACTGAAGATAATATGACTGCAGTGTAGTTATTTTAGAGTGCTTTTGTATACGCGCAATGCTATATAAATATTTCTTATAAACTAGATGTTTTCAAAGAACTACGATCCCATTATGTGGCGGCACTTTGAAGACTTCCTAGCCAGTGTCGATACACCTTAGACACTTTGATGATGACTACATAAAAATCAACTTTGTCACGTGTGTTATAATCTTCTGCATAACCATGAAACTGAACTTTATACATAGAGATTTATAAAGTGCATTTTGCTGCTGTCTCAGGTTTAAGTCTGACTCCTGGTCTACGATGTCATCGATCGTCTGACCCCAGAACGGTACATCACGCAAGTTATTAAACTACGATACTAAACCTTATTGTCCTTACCTCAGGGTCGAGAACGAGCACCTCGTTATTACTCTCATTGACGCCGATGAACGAGTAGATGATGTGAGTGCAGAGGTCTACTGGGATGTCATCGATGCCATAACTCCCGACCCCGGGACGGTACACCGCCCAGTTGCTGAAGTAACATACTATGCGCGCTCTGCTATCCGCTACAAAAAATTACAAAAACAAGAATAAGTTTTCTAGCAAAATGATTTTTAGAACATCATATTCTTCTTCTTACGTGTCAATGGGTACAACGACAGCAACTTCAAACCAAGTTCGAATAAAACTTAGCCACTTCAATTCCCTCATTTGTGGCGTTGATGAGGTCCAGCCTTATGCAGGTGATAGAGCACAAGAGACAAACGAGCAAGTGCGACATTGTTTGGATAGGATTCATATTGACATTCACGGACATTATTCAAAATAGTAAACAAAAAACACGGACATTTCACATTTTCGCTCCAATGAAATGTGCATGTGAAAAACTAGATTGCTTAATTGCTTTTCTTATATATTTATTTATTTATTGGGAATCCAACAGCGATTCTACTTAATTATATACAAGAAATTATGCTTAAAGTATGGCCAATTAGAGGTTTCCTCATCAAATTCTAAAGTATATATATTACACGGATAGTTTGAACAGCTGTTAGTAAAAAACAAGTGTTAAAAAGATATCAAGCATCAATTTAATGATCACTTTTTCATAAATTACAGTTATTTTTTCCCCACAGCTGTTTAAAATTTTCTCCCAAACATTACTTATCGGTTTTGTTTTTCTGTATAAAACTCTATGATTAATAGTGTAAGTCCTTCTAAAATAGAGATTATCTTGTAAAAACTTTTAATAACTTCGATATGCCCATTTATCAAAGTATTTTATGTACATAGTTTTGAAGTTAAATATTTTGAAAACGTATTTTTTACCAAAAAACAAAACTTTTGTACTTCATACAATGACCTCATCAAGACCATTAATTTAGCTACTATTTTAGGTTTATATGCAAGTTAAAATTATATAGGTACCTACGTGGTAATCTACTCAATATAATATTATAAGCACAACAGTAAAATTAAAAGAGTCAAAATTCTGGGACAAATGTCTGGGACTAGAGCGCAATGTGTGACATATCCGTGTTTTTTTTACTTTCGGTGTGCAATTGCTTAAAATAAAGGATATCAGCCCTATACTATATTATTATATATTATATTTTCTTTAAATAAATTACATTGAAATGGAATTAGAGCACCACAGAAAGAAGAAGTAATATTGGACTATCGATAGAACGAATAACAGCTTATTTATGCAATTCTTGCAACTGTTTCAATAACGCGGAGTGGTTCCGCGAACGCTGTGCATTCTCAATGAACGTTCATTTGAACTTCAAACTGCTACGAATAAGAAAGAAAAAGTTTTCAATTGGAACATTGAGAAACGTAAGTTGTATTTCGTTGTTATTAAATTCAGTCAAATTTAGACATGAATTATGTCTTTCGTCAATTAATTATGAGTGTTTTAGTCAGAAACTTACAACTATCACAGTATTTATAAAGTGTACATTTTTTTAAATAAATAAGACACAGTTGGGCTTTAGGCAGACCGTTGCAAACTATTTAAGATGCTATAATAATCCAAATCTTGTACTTCGCTGCACACTTGAAATATATTTGTAACAAAATATCCAGCTTTAGACGTCATTTTATTAAATGACCTCTAAATAACATTCAACTAGGAATCATCACAGATTCAGTTTTTTTTTTTTTAATAAATATAAAAAATATAAACAATATCACATAATGTAAAAGCTAAAATACATATTACTTACGTTTATGAGCGGTGGCAGAGACCGCAAGGACGGCCAACGTCGCTAGTATAGCTCGCATCTTGCACCTGCAATGAATAGCAAAACAGCGTTATAGTCACTATACCACAACGTACCAAGTAGTTTGATAGTTTGACACTATACATTTTTTATTTTTTAGCTATTGCATAGCTTCTATCGCGGGCCTTGAGCGTGGAGACCGAATCCACAAAAAAATCTATATGTATTTATTGCAATAAATAGCAGTGGTATTTATATAATAAGACATTAAAAACATTTTATAAGTTGTCACGAAAGTAGGTACTTAGTATAAACCACTTTTCCTTTGGAATCAATGTGAGTTTTTGGTTCAAAAAATACTTTCTAGATAACCATTTGTTACATAACTTATACGAGAATACAATATAAATGAAATCTAGAAAATAAAACCTTTTGGTTCTTATCGATAATTTTGATTTTTTTTTACCATTTTTGCTTTAATATAGAATATATTATTTTTTTTCTTTCTGATCATCATGTCTTCATTCCGTAGATAATTGTTTTTCATGTATAAATGTATCAAGTAATGAGCTCGTTGTGAAGATTCTACGCAGCTAATTGACATAAGCTTCAGAAAAATAATGACTGAATTTTACCTGGTGGTATTGTTGGCAACCCTTAGTTAGGTTATAAAAACATAGCATGTTATTATCAAAAAGGAAATTAATAGATACTATTGTGTAAATAAAGGAAAATGTAAATAATACATAATTAAGTATGTATGTATGTATGTACCTAAAAGTCAAAATAGATGAAGAAAAAATATATCGGAAAAAAAAACCATTCAGATGTGTACCAGCTATTGGTATGTTTTCCTTCAGATGTGTATCAGTAACTGATATGATATGATCTCTACATAAAAAAAAAATATTTACGCAAGACATACACTTAAACAAACTAACCTATGAGAAAAACATAACGTAAGACTAGGCGGTATGGTTCTAAACTATAGCCTGCTCCGCCGAGGAGCGAAAAAAAAAAATCAAAATGGAAACAGACAAACAAAAGGTATTGAATAACGTGGATAAAAAAATCTAGAACGCGTCTTCCAAATATTAGCGCAAACATAATAATATGATTTACTAAAAAAAACCATCTTATCACAAATACAGTTATTGTTTGAATGCCTAAACATAATTCAATCGCCTTAAAAAGTGCAACGGTTTGCTGTTAGTTCATGATTTACTAACTTAAACGCTAGCTGGGTGTAATGCGACCAGACACGATACATGATTGGTGATTCCGGTGACAGATAACTAATATAGTAGAGTTAGTAGTAGTAGAGTAGTTTAAAATCATTTATAAGTACATAGTGTAAATACTGTAATACACAATATTTTATTAATAAATGTGTCAGGTAGGTTTATTATGCGATGTATTATATGGTCATAAACAAATAAGAAATCTAGTCCGAAAAAACAGTCTTTCACATCTCAACTAAGCAGAGAGGTCGCCGGTCGTAGGTAATCATGGAAAAAAAAGTAAATAGCGTCAAGAAGTAGGAAGAAAATTACATGACACATAATCGTAATCAATTATAGTTTGTGAAACTAGGTCTAAGAAAAAACATTCAGATGTCATAAAATTAAAATTAGCTTACATTACAAGATCAGTCAACAAAATAATAGTTATAAAAAAGATAAATAGATTTTATTAGGTAAGTATAAATTAGGTACTTTATGGTTTCATAACCTTATTTAAGCTGCACTCTGCGCCATAATGACCATAATGTACGGTTATTTGCGTCCCCAGATAATGGTCACTAGTTAACGGCCCACGCAAGGGCGGATCTCTAACTAACGCTAAACTAACAGCTCAAATGATGGACTATGACTTTATGAAAACAAACTGGTTACTTTACACTTCAAAGTGATTATTTCCGATTTCTGATCACTTCAAATTAATCGAGATTAGTACCTAATATTAAACTAAACAGTGTCATTATTCGTGAGCATAAATTCAAACGCTTTTAAATTTACTTTCAGATCAAAACAAACGCACATCAAAACAAACATGAAAACAATATGTTGGTTATTTTCACAGTAAAATTTAACTTCATTTCGACCCTTTCGTTTGATAAACTTTGTCACATAACCATTTTCAAATTATAATTGTCGCCTCTGGCATTTTGGGAGGCAGGCCTTTTTTAGACACCTGCTCATCTACAAACGACCTTTGAGCACTGAAATTACTACTGTAAATGGGGTAGGTAACTAATTAGGCCATGTTTTTTCATACAATAACTCCAACTAAGATTTCCAACCACGCTAAAAACGTTTAAAACTGGCTATAAAACCTGTTGGTTTTTTACTCATTAGTCCCATTACAGACACAAATTAATTCTCATAAAAAAGTTTTTGACTGAACACATTTTACTTATATTTTTCGCTGACCTACAATTTCTTTCATGGTACATTATATTTAGGAAGATATTTTGTTAAGTGAGTTTGTTTTCATGTACATGTGCGTACAAAAAACAATTTCATTCATTCATTCATACTTCGCAGTAGCGCACACACACGGCACAGCACAACGGCTTAACGGCACACATCATAACGGGATGATGTTCCAGATATGTCACTTCTAGCATTCATAACGCGTCTATTGTTTGTACACAAATCAAAATCACTGTTGAGATTTTCATCAAGCGTTTAAAATATATGGGGATGTTGATGCGCTTAGCATTTCACATTTCATTTTCACATTCCAAACTTTAAAGTTATATCAACTAGTTTTTTAAGCTATTACATAGCTTCTATCGCGGGCCTTGAGCGTGGACACCGAATCCAAAAATTCCGTAACGAAAATAACCTAACACTACGCAAGCGTAATCCACATGCGCAGTGTTAGAGTTAGAGTGCGTCACGTCTTTTTCCTATATTTTTATTATCATAATACTTATTTAATTAATTACCTAAACTCTGCTATTTATTAGTAGCTCACACTGAAACTCTCTCAAACCGGCTTACTCCTCACATTTATACCTAATACCTTGTAGGTAACATAGGGTAATTGTTTCAATACTTAGTTATATTTATGTGTTAATACTATAACGGACTCCCCTTTATTGTATTATTAGATCGTTATTAGGTTATCTAAATGATTTCTGTGTTGTGGTTTGAACTTCAAAAAGTAATTTCCATCGAAAAACCAATTTAACTGTTTCAAGCATTCAGTCACAAGCGTTTTCGGTATAAAGCATACCAAAGCAACACAGCAGCGTACTTATTCGAGTTCTTTTGTTTTGTTTCTCAAACCTCATTTGCTATATTCGTTCACCCTTTGAGCGATTTCGATCTCGTTTTGTTACTTTTCGATGTTTTCCGCTATTAACAGGCATTTCAATTTGCGTCAAACGAATAGCAATCAATAGCAACCTTCACCTCATTACCAATCGTTGAAATGAACTTTGAATTTTCGAGAAGTTTAACAATTGCTCCAAGGGGCACGAATATCACATTTAACTCGCGATTCGGGACACTTGCAAATGTCAAATTAATTTTATTTAATTTTATTTATTTAATCGTATGGCAGGCGTTGTTGATCTAATTAATCAAAATATTTATTCATTACTAAAACTAGTCTAAATCTAAGTGTAATTATAAGTCAATGTTCATTAATACTAGGTATAGGTTTTGTATACAAACTTACAGAGTTGTTAATGTACCTACTTATGGTCCTTATAGTTCAAGCATACAATTGCATAAAAGTTTTTTTCCTTCTACAAATGATGACTAGTCCTCACTTAAACGTACCTACTAATACAACCGCCTTAACAGAAAAAAAACTAATCCCTTTTTTATAAACTCGGTAGGATATTTTCTATTCCATGCAAATCTCTATAACATTTATGAATGAAACCCACGATATCTGCAAAGTGATATTGGATAATGGAGTTGACCTAGATATGTAAATGCTTGCACTGATGGTAGAGTTCACATTTTTGCATTCCTAGATAGATTATAAAATGACTAGTTCAAGGTAGTATGCGGGTTACTTTGTTATGCTCACAACATCGATTTGCAAGTTTTTAATACATGAAAATAGTCCAGTGAAACTGTTTTTTTGAAGATGAACAAGTTTTATAAAAATGCCTTATTTCAAATATGTCAAATCCAACTCTTACTATACTAAATAGAACCTTATTTAGAGTCTTTGAAGCTCTTTCACTAGGTCGTTATGACTTTACCTATAGTGGATACATTTGTACCTACTACCGACAACTGTCATGCGTAAAATAGTTTAAATTTTTAAACTAGGTACCTACTTACAGTTGTGGAAGTGATAATAATCTGTGTCTACTTTGAAGGAATAAAAACAACGCCACTAATCACTAGGTACACATACGCACATATATTAACGGATTTAAGTTAATGCTTTTTTTTTTATAAGAGATAAGCAAAAATTTGACCCCAATCTCTCCAATTGTATTCTAATCTTTGCTTGACACTGTATTAAATTTCGATGGCGCACAAGAAACCGGTCGATAGCGCTTTCCATAATGCAAATTTACGCAGATCATATACCGCGAGTCATCCACGAGGTAATGTAAACAAACTTTAAAAATAAATCATAGAACTTATTCCTATAATTTGCTTTTTTTATAGTAAACATTAGTTTTTTTATTTATAAAAACGCTTAGAGTAAAAAGGAATCAGTTACATTAAAAAATATAGGTATAGGTATGCATTTCTACTTTTCTTTTTTTATTTGTTTGTGTTTACATTTAGAAATCGTTTAGAATCTATAAAATGTCAAAGAGTTGTTGGTTGTAAAGTCTCCATGATGAAATAAAAGTTAATATTGGTTTTGTTAGGGATGAGTGTTTTTAAGTACTAACCACAAAGGTCAGAGCACTCTCCAACTTCTAGGCCTAGTTTTGTCTCATAAATAATAATATCAAAAAGAGGCCTTACAAATAAAACAAAGGAATAAGCTTTCTGCAGCCGGCTCGCTATTATTCCCCGAACAAAACCCTCCAATTCGGAGCTTCATTAGAAACCATAAAAAGTTCCATTACATGGTATAAACTTTGCGAAACTTTTACTGTTTGTAAAATGTTACTGTGTTATTAATTAAATTATTTTTTGTATTGTTGGTCATCACGAAGATGGATGTGACTATGTCACGGTATAAGGGTTACAAAGACTGTTTTGACCAAACCACTTGTAATTTTATTGTTACTTTTATAAACTGCGTAGATTTGCGATGCTATATAACTTATTTATAATAACGCAATTTACTTTCTACATAATTCAACGTTTTTGTATACAATTATGTAAGTATTTGTTAGCAATTAAATAATATTCGTAAATAGTGCGTGATACAGTGAATAATTCCGCATGCCCGTCCTCCGATACCAGCGTGCCGTACTGCCTATTGCTCAGGCGCATATAGAATACTGATGAGATCTGGTGAGTTCATCGGCTTCCAAGGAGCTAAGGTCGCTGTCCGAAAGTGAAACTCATATTTTTCTTGCAGAGCCTGCTAAAGGTCCCGGTAACACTCAAAATACATCCCTTTTTGTACGATCTGCAAATATTTATTCCGGGTGTTCTGGGTATTTTATATGAATGTATAATAAAAAATATCTATGTATGTAATGTATATTGTAATAAGTATGTCAGTATTCTAGTACCCATAACACAAGCTCTGCTTAGCTTGGGGCTAGATGATGTTGTGCCTTATTTATTATATATTTTTATACGACTTCGCGGAGCAAAATAGGGTATGGTAGGATGTTCGTCTGCTCCCACTCAATAGATTGTAAAAAGTGATAGAGCTTGGCTGATAACAATTATAAGACGCAAACTTTATCGAACTAGTTACTGGCGTCATTTGAACCACTAAAGCTCACTTAATGCTCTTGGTGTTAATTTAATTTGATGGTCTATCAATGCACTCAGCTTCAACAATATGTCTAAATGAAATGAGACTAAATATTATTTTTAACCGATGAAAAAACGGATTAGGTTCTCAAGTCGACGCGTATTTTTTTCATGTAGATAATCACGCATGCCATTTTACAGAGTAGTCCGATTTTGATAAAAATTTTACACAACAAATTAAAGCATTAGCGAGAATGAAAAAAACATAAAAATTTGTTTATTATTAACTACACTTTACAAGTTAAGCTAAAATAAATTAAATAGTAAATTGAAAGCAAACCGAAAACCAAGTGATTTAGTTTAAACGTCAGAACATTCCGTTACGAAGCAGTCTCAAGTGCAAGTTGCACCATGATTTCTTAAAGCCTTTGTTTTAATTAAAACTTAGTGAGCACCAAACTTTGTGATACGTAATTTTTGTATGATTTTTAAACAAAGAAGCATTTCCAGCATTATTAAAGTTGAGATTGTTTACATGTGCTGTTTATATGTTATAAGTAGGTATAAGTAACTTTTTTCAAAGAGTATAACATGATGTATACACGTTCAGCCGCCGAAACCAGATATAGTGAGAATCGATGTCCATTTTACTGATAAAAAAGTTTACAAAATCAATAGTTTTTAGGCACAAACAAAAATTATAACAGATTAAAATAACACAACGAATATACTGCACGATATCAAATAAAAAATCTGTTACAGTTTTGTTCCAATTTTCTGAATTTATTTTAAATCCAAATTGGTTAGATATTCAGATAAGTATTCATTTAATTCGTAATTATAAAAATTATACGTCAAAATACACTATGGAATTATTATTTTTTTACTAAATACATAAATTGTACAAGAAATCCTAAAATAACTTAAACAAAAGGATTTCATCTACATGTACGAATACCTACATCGTATTCTATAATAAACTCCAAGATATTAAAGAAAAAACCTGTGCAAATATAGATTAATAACACCTGTGCAAATCGAAAGCAATAAAATTATCATAATTTGAACATTAACGAACATCTACTTTCACTGATAAGATTAAAATTAAAACTATTCAAGTTCAAAAGGAAGTGGATAAAATGTTTGTTTACTGTTTCGATGTTATAAATATGCATGGGTAATAGAAAGTATTGTTTATTTTATATCAATAAAACTCTAGAATATCTAACTTAGTAATAAAAAACAATGCGTTTAAACTATAATTAAAGTTCTCAGAAGGACTGGATGATTTTTGGTAATTAATTGTACAATAATTAGTATATTTTCGGTTAAATCCCGTAGGTGTTAAATAAACAAAAATTTTATTGTTGTCACTTAAACTCTAAGGAAATAATCACCTCATGTCATTATTATGATCATGTAAAGTATGTTGTTCACTAATAAATTTAAAAATTTTTCTAAACTCAGTTTATAGATTTATCCGCTCTGATTGTTAAAGTTTTTAGTTTGTTTACAACGCGTATGTTATGGAGTGCGTGTTAGCTGGTACTTACGGTTCCGTTGCGTGTCGACAGCGGCCGGCGTGCGATTGTGTCGCGGCCGGCGATGCACTCTGCTTTTATGCGCATACGCAGCGTTCACAGGGTGCGCGGTTGTGACTGACATATTGATAGTTTTCCTGGTAATTTTTAAAAAGACAAAGTGGTAAAACTAACAATGGCATACAGGAGATAATTTTCGGTAGGGTTTGAACGACCGCAATGATAAAGCACAACATTTGAGTCACAGATAAGTGCCAAGTATATTGGTTAATTTACCATTTACAGAAGCTTTTTATTTTAATTTACGAGTATTTATTAAATTAATTATATATCAAATTAAATGCCAGAAAAAATATTCAAAGAAAGGTTCTGAAGAATAATATAAGTATAGAATAATACTAAAGTTTATTTAATAGAATTCAATAGAATTAAAATTTTCGTCAAATTTGCTACATCCTGAGCTTAAAACAATTGTACCCAATCAGCAGTGCCCAAAAAGTGCAATGTATCAAACAATGAGATCAACAGTGGGTGCTGGCCTGGGCCGAGCAACGGTACAACCAGTCCTGAATCTTACTGCTTTTAATTTATACCAATGATAAAAATTTCGGGTCGAAATAAACTTGTAACATAAGAAAAAATGGTAGTACGTTGTTTCATTTTAACCCATACTACATAAATAGCTAGGTACCTACCTTATAATCTTTCAGCATGATATGTTAACAACTAACAAATAGTAAGTTACAATTAAACTAGCCACTTTTTCATTCCGACAGACGACACAGCTTAGTAGCTCTGCCTTCCAGGCTGTGAGCCGTGGGTGCGATTTCCACCCAGAGCAAATGTTTGTATGATGAACATAAATATTTGTTCTGGTGTCTGTTACTATTTTTTACAAAAAAAAGTATTTAGTTTACATAGTCCCAAACTAAGCAAATCTTTGCTTAGTTTGGGACTAGAGTGTGACGAGTGAAATTTCCATTATTAAATATTATTTTTTAATCTTAATCTATAAGCAAGCATTAATAAACCAGCGTTCTATTGGCAGCAGGTTCCACCATCTTAAGGTTCTGGTATCAAATTCAATTTGCATCAATAGAATTCCTATGAAAAACATGGCGAGTAAGCCAGCAACTTAGCTTTGCATGTACTTACCTACTTATTTCTCAGTTTAGAGTAGTAGTGGGTATAAATAAATATTCACGGACAATTCACACATCATACTCTAGTCCCAAACTAAATAATGCTTGTACTATGGGAACTAGATTGCTCATAGAATATTATTTTTTTTTGGTAAATAGGTACGTTGACTACATAGTGTAAAATTTTCCAAGCACTGCAGCGTACCTACATCTAAGTATGGGCAAAGGAGTCTATATTTTTTACATGCAAAGGTTTGTACGATTATTTTAGTCCACGTGTGCAATTTTGGGTTTTGTTTTTCGTATTAAACGGTCCTATCTTACCCCAATAGCGCACTAGCGGCCGGGCCGCAGCGGCCTGGCCGCTAGTGCGCTATTGCTCTTAGAGTTAACAATTATTAATGTAGGTATGACGCAGACATTTCTGAGAAAATATTTGTTCAGTTGTTGTGATCAGCCTTGGACAAGCACTTGTATTTAATCTTCTTTTTTGGATAAAATTCATAATTTAGGTATTTAAAATTTATATTTTGCGGTGATGGGCCTGCTTATAATAAGAATATCATATTAAATGAAACATAATTTATTCAGAAATGCTATTAGGATCATTTAAAATCGCCTGATGCTTTTGCTAGATGATTCGCTACCGAAGAATCGAGAGGAACGGGTAAGAACTGGCCTAGTTCAGTTATTTTTATATGATGCTTTATACAAAGAAACCCTACTTACTGTGCCTCTTTATTAGGTAATTATCAAGGGATGAAACAAGCACGACCGGATATTTCCCCCCGCTCAACTTGTCGTCTCGGAAGGTATTAGCTGAAAATCAGTGTTTGCTCTTGAGCAAAATTATGCTGAGCTAATACCTTTTTGAAGTGCCGCAACACACAGAACCTTATGCATGTTGTAGTACTTAGTGGATGGTGTGCCTGTTTTATTTTATAAGTTTTTTTTTTCTACCTACCATTTCTTACTGTTTTTATTGTAATTTGTGTGTGTTGTTGTAAATCAAATAAATTTCTTATCTATCTATCTATCTATTTTATGTAAAAAGGACCTATGTAAGTATTATATCAGCAGTCTAGTTCCCATAGTACAAGCCCTGTTTAGTTTGGGACTAGAGTGTGATGTTCGTGAATATTTATTTATTTAATTACATATTTATGTACCTAATTGGGTTGAGTTCGAGCAAAAATATAAAAGTACAGTTGGTTTCATCGGTCTCGGTCGCAGTTAAATGGAGTTTCAAATTGCAGTGGCATTTATGCGGTTATTACAAGCTTGGATTATTACTTTTGGAGTTTCTGGCGGTGGCATGGCGGCTTCAACTCGAATGTATTATACAACTTGTATGAGAAAATATTATTTTAAAGCGCTTTAAGCTTCTGTGAAAAAGCTCCTGAAACCACGTTCATTAAAGTCAAAGATTTATTTTATTCAGTAAAATCACAACGATCATTTAGATTACTCTTATCAGTAGACGTGTCTTCTCAGACAATGATCCTTTATACTGTTTGATAACTAAATTAATAAACCTTTGGCACATTTTTTTAATCTTAGTCTACACAGTTAATGTAGAATTAGCACAGAGTGTTCTACTTACACCATAAATTATTTTGCTGTCGCCTACATACCATCCCACACTATTCAGTAAAGTAGTCGCAGAAAATATAAACGAAAGCATGTCCCTGACGAACGAGCAGCAGGAGCTTACAGAGTGATAATAAGCTATACGTAGGACAAATACACTTTAAACATACATTAGTACCTACCTATATAGTAAGTATGTGTTTACAAACAGTGTATTGCTCTTCGCTGGTCGCGTGGTACTAGCACCTAGACTCACCTACTTAGTATTTAAGAAGATTCTAAATGATCCTTGTAATTTTATTTAATAAATTAATTTTGACTTTGATTTTGCCTCTGGTAGCAAGGAACCAGTAGGTATACGTCGATTTTCAGTGATCCTTGTGATTTCACTAAATAAATAATACTTGTATGACACATATGGTCAACATTCAAGAAATATATGATGTTCATACCACTAGGTAAGTACATGATATAAAATTTCAAACCACTAGGTGCTAGATACAAAATCATTGCTGCATCTAAAGGTTTATAACGAATGTAAACTTATCAGAGGACTCAGCACGAAATGTGACAATCATAAACGTAACGTATTTAAGATACACTACTCGCTAACGTAAAGCTGTCACTGTTCAATACGTAGGTACGTTTACGATTGTCACATTTATTCGTGTTCACCCGGATTATTCATCAACAAAAATCTCACTGAAAAAAACCTTTTTACTGGTATATAATTATTACAGACTACAAAAGCTCTACCATAGTTTGCTCAACTCGTCGATCGCAAGATATTCTAAAAGCCCGTTTATTACATTACCCTCTTAGGTCATAACGGCGCCTACGACCCGTTAAATTAGGATATAAAATATTGTAATTACTCTTGTAAGCTCCATTTAATTTCACCGAAACGGATTCGTGTTTTGTGCGTGATCTACCCACAGTAGCTCTCATATTTATGAAGGATGGTTTGTAATATAAGTAGGTTAATGCATAATTAAGTAAGTTAACGCTATATCTAGTCTCAAAATCCAATTAAATTACCTACCCTTATCTGATTAATGGTTTTTCTAATTTTAATTATCGTCTATTTGTATGTATGATTGAATGAACATTTCTATTATGAATTATCGGGACAACAAAAAAACAGTTTGAGTCCTTCAAAAGTACCTTCCTAAGCTTAAACTTATGCGTAACTTAAAGCTCTTTGTTTCTTTGTAAACGTAAAGTGAGTGTAGAAAGTAGTCCTTTAGATTTAGCTCAAAACAGGTATAATTAGTTAAGATATTTGATTATACCAAAGTATTAGCTCTGAAAATAGATATTTACGGTACGGATTAACATATACCTACGATCTAATAAAAGCTTTGCTCTGTTTAGTATTACTTTCTTTCCTATTGTCAAATCACAGTTATCCTAAGTGAACTTAAATTGATGTGTTTTTTTATATTTACCTTACACTTACCTGCTTACCTAAGGTGGAGCTGCGATCTTAAAACATCCGTTAATCGTCAAGTGGTAAATTGGCGCTGAAGTCAATGCAAACATGTTTTTTATAAACTTTCGCGATCAGAACAATAATAAAGAGATATATTATACGAGATTTTATTTATTTTTCCCGACGTTTCGACTAAGTTGCTGTCCGCGACAACAACAACGCGATAAAATCCCGTATATTTATTTACAATGCAAATATATTTTCATAAATAAGTACCAAAACACAAAATCATTAAGGCAGTACCAACCTAACTACTTTTATTTGTTTTATATTAACCTACTTAGATAAAACACTAGGTTAATAGGTTTAGGTTAGTGACATTAATCTTGTGGAATCAATTTAGCTACATTATTCTTCGTGTCACTAATAGGTTTTATATCGACTGGGATTGTGTGACAGTTCTTTCATGATGTACCTTCCCTATTAACCATGTAGGTGAAGTTCGATGATGCAAAGTCAGAAATAAATAGTTTTTTTTTAATTAATGACCCTTTTTTAACTTTAATCTCTCCTGGTGGACAGTGACGTTGAATGCTGGTACAAATGTAGGTAAGTATTCATTTATCTATATGCTAACAATGAACCCCGACAAGAAACATACCTACATACATAGGTACATACTTTCTTATTCTAAAAAAACCTATGAGAATGCAAGTCAGCGTGCGATTAATCTCAAAATGTCAACTGATCTGGTTCAATAGTTCGAAAGATCTGCCCACTTCTGTGGTAGGATGATCGATCACTGTTATGGGTAGGTATGTCAACGGATTCATTGACTTTCTACAAACTTTCTGCATCATCATAATCATCAACGTTGCAGTCCACTGCTGGACGTAGGTCTCTCCCAAGACGCGCCACTGAGCCCGTTCTTTGACTCTTCTCATGTTGTGTTGGCCAGCTACACTCCGCAGATCGTCGCTCCATCTCGCCGGAGGGCGTCCTACACTACGCTTGCCTAAACGCTTTCTGCATCAATGAAAATTAAAATAGTCCATTTTTTTGCTAAGCTCTTATCGTACCTTATCGTAATTTATTAGGGTTCTCATCCACAATGAAACAAACTTCAATCAGACTTTTTGTGTTCGTTTAACACCATAGATTGTATTCTCCGAACTATATCTATGGAGAAATAGCGGAAGGAAGTAGGTAGCAACTAGCATCGGTCAATAGCGACATTGAACCGAATCACGTAGAGCGCGCGTTTCTCGCATCCTAATTGACTTATCTCATCTTAAGACAAAGAATCAAGTGTCTCTGCTCTAAGTTTATTAGATTTTTTTAAGACCAATCATACTCCGTATTTTTCTTTTATTTGATGGAAAAATAGCAAAAGTAATGACAAAAGAAAAGAAAAAAGAACTTTGTCTTACAATGATTTATACTTATCACACGTCGGTATTATATGTACATGCCTAATTAGTTATAGCGAAATTGAGAGAAAATCTAAACTTAAAGAAAAAAAAAGTAGCAGTAAAAGTTTAAATACATTAAAGTTCTTTTTGGATACGACCAGTATTTTCTTTGGGAAATATATTATATTTTTCAGGCATTAAAATTAATGGAGATAATTAAAAAAAGTAATAGTAAGTAGCGTAGGATTTATTTATTTTAACAATATACTCGCTTATGCAGATAAGGTAGGTAAATACAATAGGATTATAATTGTAAAATAATATGCACAATTCCCTGTAGGTTCAACAACTCAGATAAGGCATATTTCAATGCTAAATATAAAATGAGTTATAATTACATAAATAGTGGGTTCGAACAGGAAACAATATTATTCTTTCGCTAGCTTATTATTTCTTATATATTTTTGTAATCAAATTTGAGTATTTATATAAATATCAGGCAATTTAAATATATATTAGGTAAAATAAGTTACATACAATTCTGTTTTACCTAGTAAATATTCAAGTATTTGTTTTCTGTTTGATTCCTTTATATTTGTAAGAAATACATAATAGTTAGTCTGTTCCAAATATTTTTTGTGATCTAGTAGATTCTACATAGTTATATGAACGTCTAAATAGATGAGGTCATTCAAATGAAGGAGAGTATATTTTAAGTAGACAGTATCAAAGTATCTACTCAATATACCTAAATATATTTTGGAAGTTAGTATAGAAACAGTCTAAAACCCTATGTAAATTTATAGGTAAAGAGAGTATAATAATTGACTATAGAGTAAATCAATACAAATTGTTATGTGGAAATCTAAGGCAAAAACAAGTCAGTCTATATTTTCTAGATACATTTTTATAGGCTTAATAAACATCATAATAACATCTACAATTAAATACCTCATTAAATATTTATTTCTAAATGAATCAAAATTACTGTTAATACTTTTAAACATGGCTGTCAATTAATCAAATAATATTAATAACAAATATTTAATAATAATGATATATGGCACAAATATATTAATTAAAAATAATTCCAATACTTACACGAAACCCATGTTGTGATAAGAAAATGTTGGATTTTAATTATTAAACTAAAAATAACTTTTCCGCCACATAATAAGTAGCGCTTAAATTAATTGGGTTAGTAAGCTCTGAAAGGATATATAGTATTACAATTGATTTGGGGTACAATATTTATATAGAATTTAAAGCTTTTCTTTTAGGCTTGTAAACAATTTTCATCTAATAAAAGCTATGTCTATATCCTAACTATCTACCGAACAATTGGGGTATAGGTACAATATTACTCTACGAAAATTCCCTACAATATTAAGTAGTACGATTAATTTATCATTTTATTGCTTGCACATATAAACATTTTGTGAAGCATTTACACTATAATCCATAGGTGGAATGATATTTTAAGTACATTTAAATCTGTCTATTTAACATGAAATTTGATATAAAGCTATTTATAACATAATTTGTACAAAATTAAAACAATATTTTTTAAATCAACGAAATAATAATACTAAAACGCATTGTTTTTCGTCACTGACCACATTAGCTTATTTGTCTTAAATTAATATTAATTAAATAAATAATCAGTATGATTATTCTCCTATGGCATCAACAAAATACTAATTGACAAAATATATTTGTATTATTTACGAAATGTCTTCTACTTATCTACAGTTAACAAAGTATCTAATTTGTTTTAAAATATATTTACAATTAAAAAAATATTTTTATTGTATACACAATAAAATATGTATTCTTCAATACTCAACTAATCTTCTACACAAAGGAATGTTGTGAAAATTGAGCAAAGTATAGAATAATCTAGGTATCAGAATTAGTAAAAAAATTATACTTTTTGTGATGCATATTTAAGAACCGTTGAAATTTTAGTAGTAAAATACAATTCTATACTATGATATAATGTTGATATTACAATTCGACGTAACTTTTCAATAAAACGGAAATTTATCAAAGAAAATCCTCGCTATATCGAGAAGTTATGTCAAATTATGACCTCATTACAGGACTGGTAGGTATTTACTACTAAAATTTGTTTTAATTATTCTTCTTATTCTCTACGGCAAATCGTACGAGATTATAAAAAAAACAACTAATAAAGATTAAACCCAGTTTAGGCTCTGAATTTGGGTTTATTTTGTCCAAGTCTGGCATAGTCAATATTGTGTACTACAGGAAATACTTGTACTAGTAGTACTATAGTCAATATTGTGTACTACATCATGTTTGATTCGAGTTTATGACTACACACGTTTTAAATTCATTTATGATCTGCAGTAAACAAAAAATTCAAGTCCAGTACTTGATTTGGACTTCCATAACAATAAAATTCGGCGTATTTATGAAACCCGTTTACTGCATTCGTCAATGTTTTGATTATAAGTGCATAGTATTGTATGTTTTTATGTGAAGAAATTGTCCCTCTGTTGGTATATTGGTAGTTCAACCTCCGGCGAACGATCATCCCATTCTTCATTATTCATGTTTTTAGGCAGCTCCTCTAACGCTTTCTCTATTTATACAAACAAAACTTTAGTTTCTAATACAATACGTGTTTTTAATTAAAATGTATTATCAAACTCGAAACGCAAAATAACAAGGCAACTAACGGATCGAATAATACGAAAACACATATCTTATTTTAAAAAGTAACATGCTTCGAAGTGTCGTCAAAGTAACTGAATACTTACGGCCGGTTTCTGAAACGTTGATCAACCAAAACATCAAATTACAATGTGTCAAGACTCGGATCAATCATCTAATCCGTTGTTATACATTTCGCAGATGACAAGCGTTTGAGCAACCCAAACGATTGATCCTAGTTTTCACACATTGTAATTTGATGTTTTGGTTGATCAACGTTTCAGGAACCGGCCATTAGAGTACTAAAATAGATAAAAAATATGATATGTGTATTCGAACAATGAATTATTATAATAAAGGGACTACTCACAACAAAATGCATAAAACGAAACCATGCTGCAACACACTGGATCTTCAATACCGTCCTGTTTCAGCCAATAAGTATTTGGAAAGAGTAAAGTGTATGGAAGAAAGTGTAAGAAGTGAAGTTTAGTGTGATATGAGTAAGATATGTGAATCAGTGGTTGGACGACGGGCCTTCAGTGTTGGTTCCTGCAGAAATGGGACAAACGACATCAAGCTTAATGTTGTTACATGCGTGGACACACGTGGATTAGTCACGTCAAAACACGCTGAGAATCATCAATCAACTCAAACTAAACAGATAAATACTATAGATCGTTTGCAACGGTCTGTAGATAGCTCAACTGTTTCTTATGTATTTTATATGCCAATGTTCATTTTGTAAATTGTGTAATAGCCGTAAGTTTGTTTGTGAATACAGATACATTACTTTATAATAGTGACAAAAAGTTAGGATAGTAAGTCACTATAGAACTATAATAATTGAAACAATCACGTGTCGAATCGATCGACCTGTGATCATGGCGCATGCTGTGCCGAAATATCGGGAAATAATCAAACTCGCAAATCATGGTAAATATCCCGTTTATAAAGAAAACTATAGAACTAGATTTAATAAGAATATCAACAACTTTAAATAATTGATTGCAAAGAATAATGAAGTTGATTTTAATGATTCTCTTATTTAAGATATATGGAAACTAAATTGCAAATAAAAATGTGCAACAACCAAACTCACTAAATAGTTTTAATTTAAAGTGATTGCTTTTGATTTAAGTTATATAGCAAAAAGTGAGGGCATATTCAAAGGAGTCAAAATTTTAATGACAATAATTAAAATTGA
This sequence comes from Ecliptopera silaceata, assembly GCA_932527185.1. Taxonomy (NCBI): domain Eukaryota; kingdom Metazoa; phylum Arthropoda; class Insecta; order Lepidoptera; family Geometridae; genus Ecliptopera; species Ecliptopera silaceata. The sequence continues at coordinate 4,969,499 of OW052210.1, forward strand.
GTTGAAAAATTTCTTAAAATATAGCAAAGATTTAGTAAACTGTGAATGACGATGAAAATTTATGTTTCTTGATGATAAATAAACCAAGTTAGACATTGAACATGCCGACAAAAACACATAAAAACAAACACTTTTAGATAATCTTACTGAATTTCTAAAAAAGATTTTATAGATTAAAATGATTAATCTCAAAAACGTAGAAATAGTGGCCAAGGTCTATTCTACCAATATTTTTATAATTTTCCAAATTTCAAACCCCAATACACATATACAGATACATTGCTATCTCATTATTTTCTATCATAAATTAACGTACAAAATTATTATTTTTTTAGCATTGGTAGCCGAGCCCTTAAGTGGCTGAATAAAAACGTATCTATTAAATACGTATAAGGACCGTTGTTTAGAGATTCAGAGCTGTCAATAACGAACCAAAATAGAAAAGACGTTTTGTTTCATTTTAAAATATGGGATATACCGAGTGGTGACCCTTTCTGTTTTTGTATATTTTTTTTTTTTTTTTTATGCTAAAATGGGTGTGCTCTTGACCTCGAAACTCACACAAGTGCAAGGATGAGGTCTACGATGGAGCGAGCCCACCCAGAAGGTGCTTTATTAATTTGTTTTTAAATGTATAATCTATGTGAAAATAAAAGATTTCTATTCTATATAATTAATTAAATACAACCCCTTCTGTCATGTATTAAAAAAATCAGTAAGACAATCTAAATTCAAACAAACAAACAAACAAAAACTACACAAACATTAAAATTAAAATTAAACATTAGGTATAAGCCAATATCTTACCAGCGATAATTTTGCTCATCTCTGTAACCTGTTTGGCCAAGATCTGGTTCATTTGAAGCAGATGCTCTCTTTGCCTCTTCTCGACAGCGTCAGGACTCTGAATGATATAATATAATAAAGCATAACATCTAAACTAATATTATAAAGAGGAAAGATTTGATTGTTTGTTTGCATCGAATAGACTCCGAAACTACTGGACCGATTTCAAAAACTCTTTCACTGTTGTGAAGCTACATTATCTGTGCTGAACATAGGCTATATTATAATGATATTTTTATATAGGCAACCCGTGCGAAGCCGGGGCGTACTACTAGTAATAAGTAAACCCGGTATAAGTTTAAGATTTTTACTAATAATTATTAGTAAAAATCTTAAACTTTTACCGGGTTTATTTATTAAATTTAAGTATTATAATACTTAAATTTTATTTATTTACGTTTTGAAACCTATAAGCGCATTACACCCAACGAAACTCAGTACGGTAAATGAGTTAGATTCTAACCCCCTATCTTATAAAAAGTAAGCGTTGACTTTATGTCATCATTACGTATGGTAATCAACACATTAAGTTTGCGCTAACTTTTTATAAGATAGAACGTACCTAAGGCAATATAATGCTAAAACCTACAAATTGTACTACAAATCAATGTCCTAACTAACCTACTCTTACGAACAATATTTGAAAATGATTTTGATCAAGAGTTGAACGTATTACGGCCGGTTTCTCGAACGATGATCAACGAAAAAATCAAATAATTACTATGTGTGAAACTCGGATCAATCGTGATTTGGGTTTCCAGAAACCGGCCGTTAGTCATAGAAATCAGATCGTGTTTTGTCTTTTAAGAATGTCAGTAAAAACAAAAAATGAATATTTGATGTAAACAGGAAAATGAAGATGCAATGTTTAATTATCTCGTTAGATGGCGCTTTTAATATGGTGTGGTGGTCGTTCAACTTACAACTCATAAAATGTCAATAAAGAAGGATGTTATATTCATTGCATTTGTTATGATCGTTATAAAAAAAGTTACAATGATAACTGACTAAAATTTAAGTTACGAATAATTTCTTTGTTTAGTGAGCTATTCCATTTTTAACATAAAATAGTGATCAAAAACTATCATGCACAATTTTCCAACACAACATTAAATAAATAAATATTCATGGAATAAAATAATCATTGAAAGCAGAATGAATTTTCGCATTTGTTCTTTCATACGCAACCAAAACGTTGTCAGATAACTTATACATTTAAGTACCTACTTTATTTTATAACATAATAATATATTATTAGAAAGCAATTAAAACATATTTTTACAAATAGAAAGCATATGTGGTAAAAAAAACTGCATAATTGTTATGAAAAATATTCAGTTATCATAACAATTATAAAACAAAATCATAAAAAAACATGATTGATATCTTACGAGTCAGTTAATAAATCCAATAGTTACCTAAATGTATTACGAAGTTGTTATAAGAACGGAAATGAATTACCTTTCCCTGATCAGCCGGTGTACCCGTTAGCATTTTCTTTATAGATTCCACCTTTTCTTGCCTTTTCTGCTGTTCTTCGGGAGATAATTCTGGAGGCTGTGTGGGGAAAATGTTAATAATAAGTAATAAGCATTCGCGTCGCAGGCGGACCTTCGCCCGCCGCGCCACATCGGTCTTCAAACGTGATACAGTTATATAGTTAGCGTGAAAATTGCGCATTCTCTTTTAATTCTTTTACTCCATAGAAAATTGCGCAGTTCTTTTACCGAATTTCAAAAATAAATAATGCTGGACAATCCACACAACATCATCTAGCCCCAAGCTAAGCAGATATTGTGTTAAAAGCTTACCTTCTCAGGAATATACCGCTCGGGGATCAATATCTTCTGCGGTGCGGCGAGCAGCTGGTCGATAGTGTTGTCCGCCAGTTTGTGCATCTGCGGCAACGCCGAGCGCACCACGTCGGGCGCGGGCGCCGAGCGCAGCGCGCGCTCCATGTCCGCGTCGTCGAGAGAACGACCGAGCTTCTGGGGAATAATAAACGCAATGTATTACGAAGCTGACGTCTTTCACGTTGACCTGACAGTCCATGTATCACGATGACTTCCTTCACTTTGACTATTAACACTAACGTCCAAATATTGGGCCTTTCAACTCTTAATACAGTAATATTGATCCATTTATTTATTTAATTTCCAAGGAAAACAAATGAATATTAATAGATAAATTATTATTTGAATTGGTCTATACAACTATTTATACAACTATAATTAAAAAATGCCAACAAATGTAAATTTTACACAGAAGAAACATATCTACAGTACAATGGGCAGCCTTATCGCTAAAAGCGATGTCTTCCAGGCAGAAAGGAACATGAGTAACTTACATCTTGGTTGTACGCATCCTTAGGCAGTTCATTCAAAGTCTTCGCGCTCAAATGATGTGGCGCAGTATAATGCCTCCTCTTTTCTTTAGGAACCTGCCTTCTATGCAGTGACCCATTCTTAGGCTCAGACATCTCAGTGATAATCTGTTTCGCAGCCTCACTCTTGAAAATCGGCGACAATTCCATATTAGACCTCGTTAAGCTTACAATACTACTGGTTTTGGACATGGATATAGTCATGGGATCATTAGTTAAAGTCCTAGTACTCTCGGTAGGACTTATTGTGTATTGAGCTGATAGAGACATTTTGTCGTATCCAGGATTATAACTTTTACTGTAGCTGCTGTTCAAAGAGGACATGTTTTGAGAATAATCGTATGATAATGACGGGCTTGAAACATATTTCGGACTGACGTCCATATTTTTTTCACCGATTTGGAGGTAGTTTGGCGGATTTGGAGGTTTGTAATAGTCGGTTCTTGGTAAGGACGATGCTCTGGTGTTATTGAACGATTGGACAAGTTCGTCTTCGATGAATTGGTCTAGATTGGTTGTTATAGTGTTAGAAGGCCAATCGGTTAGTGGTTGTAGAGAACGTTCTCGATCACGTTGCCTGCGTTCGCTTTCGCGTTTTACTATGCGAACTGTTTTTATCTCTTGTTTCTCTACATTGGATAGATTAGCTGTAAAAAAATAGTTAGCACAATGTTCATTTAGAATAGATTTAAATGGCGAGATAGAGCGACGATCTGCGGAGTGTAGCTGGCAAACACTGGATGAGAAGAGCCGAAGACCGGGCTCAGTGGCGCGTCTTGGGAGAGATCTACGTCCAGCAGTGGACTGATATAGGTCGATGATGATGATGATGATGATGATGACAATGTTCATTTGGAATTTTATTTTCGATGTGATTTTTATTATCACTTTGTTTTTAATTTATGCATCTTTCAAGTATTAATTTGGGTCAGTGTTTCAAATTCCAAACCGTCAAAACAAATTCCAATATTTCAAAGGTAGGGGTGATGCCAGATAAAACCTGCATTGATAATACATTTATTCAAAATATTTCATGTATGATTTTCAAGGTTTGACTTGATGGTATGTATTAATATCGGCACCAACTTTAAAGAAATATAAGGCTTACTGAAGATATATGATTTAAAATGCTATTTTATTTTAAATTCTCATAATAATGATGCCAAATTAATTTTAAAACAGATTATTCTTAAGTGAGTCTATTTAAATTAAAAAAAAAACACAAATGATACTAAGTATAGCAGTTTCCAGTATTACTATTACGTAGCATATGTCCAGTGGAGTAAGTACGAATAATGTGACAATCGGAAACGTATCAGAAAAGTGACGTATTTTAAATACATTGCGCGTCAACATCAGCTTTACTATCGAACGTTGCAGCGTTAGCGCGCAGTGTATCTTAAATACGTTTTTATGATTGTCACATTTATTCACACTCAGTCCTATTCGCAAATAAATATATCTTGAATTATGATTCATATGCAGTATTTAAAGTAGCTGAATATATTCAGTACTGTATGTGAAAATGGCTCTTAATTTAAGTGTTGCAATTATATTATTAAGAGAATTGTAAAATTTAATTTTAATATAAATATAATATGATCCTAAGTTGATTGACATAAATAAATCTAGAATGCTTACCAAATCCTCCATTTTGGACATCTTCGCTGTTAAGAGGTGATATGACGTCACCAGGTACTCTAGTATCCACATACAAAGGTACATCCATGTTCGCTTGGTTGTAATGTCCTGGGGTGGTCAATGACCGGTTGACTTCATAGTCATAGTCGGTATAGCCATGGTCTATAGTATGACCCGTGTCGAGGTTTGTTTCAGACCATGAGGATAAAGGTCGCTGCTGTGAATGATTCCTTTGTCTAGCTATAAAATGATATTTTATGATTAGTTCAATGATTAATTGTGATTTACACTTTTGTGACAATTTGACATAATAAAACGGAATTTCGAAAATTATGCCACGTTATATTATCGTTTTTGACGATTAGTTAAATGTTTGATTGTGATTTACACTTTTGTGACAATTTGGCATAATAAAACGGAATTTTGAAAATTATGCCACGTTATACTATCGTTTTTGACGTTTAGTGTGTAAGTTTTGTATATCATATTTTAAGAGCTAGAGATTTTGTTTAATATTTTTTTATACTTAAACATTTTTTTTTTTTTGCAATACCACTCATAGCACAAACGATGAGTACAGTGCACATAAAATACAATACATTTGGGTACAATATTCACATTGTGTTTTGTAATTAAGTGTAGAAATAAATAAATAACTTACAAACTTACTTACCTTCTATCTTATAAAAAGTTAGCGTTGACATTATATCATCACGTATGGTAATCAAGACATCAAGTCTGCGCTAACTTTTTATAAGATAGACCGTTAATAACTTTAATCGTATGTACCTGGCATGGAATCATGTGTAGACTGCAAAGCATGCGACTGCTGGGTCAAATGGCGCACCGCTCGACTTAACTCTTGCCTTTGTCGTTGTAATGCCGACACTAGCTGTTGAACTCGCGTCACTTCTGCAATACAAATAGGTAAGAGTAAACATTACTACTTACCAGATTTCCGTATATTTTTGCTTTTACTAAGTACTATTCTAGACTAATATATCTGAGAATCTGTATATTACGAATGTCGTGCGTGTCTGTAATTGGCACACATTGTATAGTATAAGTTAGCCTGTAAGTGATATTATAAATGTTAACTGTGTGTACTATTGGCGTTGTCTATAAATAAATAAATCTGGATTTTTATTAAATTATTACTGCAATGATTTTATAGATAGATATCACATCTGAAATCTAAGTTATAAAATGTCTGTAATTTCAATTAAAGACTAAACAATTTGTGGTGGCAACTGTGGCAAGGAAAAAAATTGCTAATTAAAATAATGAATGTCTGTACAGAAATTATCTTCAAAATTATCGATAGCAGCTGGTTTTTTACCAAAGCTCGCTAAAAGATAGGTGAGTATGTGAGTATTTAGAAATGTTTGTTTACCATCTTCTAACATGGCAGTGGGATGCGCAGGCGCAGCGGCGCGTCTCGCTTGTAACGCGCGGCGCAGCTGTTGCAACTCTCGCTCCAATCTCGCGTTGTCTGCTACCGTCTGCTCCAGTTTCTGTACATATTTATTTATTTAATCAAAAACTTAGTGCTTAAACTTAGTGCTAGATAATATTTGGTTGGACACTAACCTCCACCTTTTGATTTGATTGAAAATTCTGTGTTGTGGACGTAATTATGTAAGTATATTGATTAATTAGGTTATAGATATCTCTTGTTTATGGGACAGCGGCAAATGAAATAAATTTATCGTGAAATACAATAAAATGTCCTTAATTAGGTAAATTAAAATTCTATTAAGTAGGTATTCTAAATCTAACCTAATCATGCAAAGATTATTGGATATTTAATTCCAAAATTCCAGATTTTTAACGACTATAACCTAAGAAAATGAAATGAAGCAGCTACAATGTGCTTTAACCACTCAAGTTTATTTGTCAAAGATTTCGTCTAAAGTCATATTCACAGCAACGTTTAGTGTAACAAAATGCAGATATCTTCAATGGTACAAAAAAAACGCTAAAACTGCGTGCATAACTTGTAACTTATAACATAACATAACTTGCAAAATTCCATGCAGTTAACCACCACCATATACAAAATTATTTCCCCTGTGTTACTAATATAATAAATTAAATACTAATAGAAAATAAAAAGTGCACGGTGCATATAAAACCTTATAAACCTTAGAATTGTGAGCCAACATAGCGTGGACTCGCGCTAACTCCGCTTCGAGTCCGCCAGATGGCTGACGCATTTGTTCGTTGAGCAGCTCGGTTTTATGAACAGTGGCTAGTTTACCTCGGACACCTGAAATAATGGTGATTTTACACTGAGGAGTAGTGATTCGTCAAGGAAAGACGTGAAAGACTTTATAAAAAAAGCCATCCATAAATGATGTCACGATCAAAGGGGAGGGATGTCGATGAAGCATAACAAAGGTGGGAAAAGAGTCCCGAAGAGTTTCAAATTGCGTGGCATCACATTTCATTAAAACATAATAATATTGATATCTAATCAACACTAAATTTAAGACAGGGCTCAGTGGCGCGTCTTGGAAGAGACCTACGTCCAACAGTGGACTGATATACGTTGATGATGATGATGACTAAATTTAAACAAAAAAACATTAAATACATGTTACGTAATTTATGGATAGATCACAGGACAATCTGTCTCCAACACTTTCATAAATACATATATCGATTTGACGAAACATGAATAAAAACTGTTTTTCCAAAATAAACCGAGAGATCTGAATACAACACCTATAAACCTACCAAAAAATTTATCAAGTAAATATAGTACACGCACAGAACAAAAAATACAGATAGAAGTAGTATGGGGGCGGGGTGCGCGTACCCCGAGTTTAGCGTAGATTCGCAAACTGTCTCCGCCACGCCTATTTCACGCACGTCAGTCTAGATCGAACCGTCACAGTGATAATAGCTTTAGAAAAATTACAAAAATGCCTTATTGCGCTGTTCTAGAGTGTAAAAACGACAGCAGAACTAAAAATGTTTCAAATGGTGGTATATCATATCATCGGTTAGTCTTGATTTACTTAATTTCGATGAAAATTGTAAAAACATTATTTTATTGTACAAGACAAGTACAAATAGACTTTATTGTTTATTATATAGGGTCTACTTTCTTTTAAAGTCAACCATTTATTCTCGAAGATTCCAACTACTGACATGTCACAGTCCGCTACTCAATTAGGTATTGACGTTATCGATAATGAGTTATCGATATTTTAAACTTACAATGTTCTATGTTATATCGGCAAAAAATTAACCCTATAATGCATTTTTTTTATGATTCTGTATAGTAATTGTAGTAGTAGGTACTTCCATGACTTGTTCAAACCGTTTTTTTTTATTTTCCTTATTAAGGTTAATTAATTAGTTAATCTTATTTATAAGTTTTTAAAAGGTGGATATGGGGGAATCTATTAGTAATATTCAAATTGAGAAAGGTTTCTCAACCTTAAGTCATTCATAATTTATATTTTTTAGTATGTAGATGTTTTATTAATGTAAGTAGTTCATTAATAAAACCAGTGTTTTAATTTTATTTGTATTAATAACTTCCATTATTATATACATTTTTATATTAGTATACATTTATAAACACAATGATTTCAAACATAAAAATGAGTAAGGTACTTAATTCATTTTGAAATGTAAAATATATTTATCGACTTTAATTTTAGTTGAAAATAAAACGCATTGTCGATATATAAAGTAATGGCAGCAGTACAACCCTAGAAATGGACGAATAGTACAAAAATAGTAAAGAGCTCGTTACGGAAATATGAATCTTATCTCAAAAGTAATAAAGGTTTATTAAATGCATTTGGTGTAGTGACATCTAGCGGCGAGTAGCAGAACTTGGTAGTGAAAGTATTCCGTATGACGTAATACGTAAATAGATTAGATAATAAACCACTCTATCGTCATATGATTATTGTTAATTTTCAAATGAACGAAGACTAATGTATTACTTACTTTCATTCAACCAATCACACGACGCTTTTCTTAGTGTGACGAAATACAATTAACCTGTGTCAGTGTAAGTTAGGGTACGGTGGTTCCGGTGCTGAAAAAGGACCATGCTCCTTCTACTGTATTTTTTGTTCTGTGAGTACACGCTTATCGCGATACCAAAGTACGTACGTTGGTGAACCTTAGCTGCTGCTTAGACGAACTGTTTACGGTACAATTTAACACAATCGGGGCCCAATAGAAATTGCGGTCAATCATTTACCCATCAATTGTAAATAAAAGAATTACCATTGAGCATAGATTCGATAGTATCCTTGTCAGTTTTCATTCCCTGCAGTATGGAAGCTTCGTCAGATAGCTCCTGTTCTAAAGCCCATAGTTCAGCCACACGAGCTCTTGCCGCTTCAGTTTCTAAAGGTTTGCCAGCGGCTACACTCTCAAGCCATCTGCAAAAAACATACACCACATATTTTATTAAATAAATAATAAAAAATAAACATTCACGGATATTTGACAAATCACACTCTAGTCCCAAACTAAGCAAAGCTTGTACTATGGGAACTAGATTGCTGATATAATACTTAAAATACTTTTTTTTGTAAAAACATACATTGAATACATAGGAACACCCAGCCACAAAACAAATATTTATGTTCATCACACAAACATTTAGAACCCACGACCCCATAGTACGGGAGTCAGAGCTACTACCAACTAAGCTGTGACGTCTGTCAAATAAGCTGACTTATGTTCATAAACTAACCATTAAACTTTATCATTATCAAGTATTATATTTGTAGCGCCATCTAACTCGCTACATGTAAAACGACGCCTAAGTCTGCGCAATAAATCAACAGATGGTGCTGGCAAATCCTAAATCGTGCAGTTATCACGGAGTTTCAATATAAGGAATACTACCGAAAACCGTCTACGAAAAAGTCCTTGGATACCACATTCTCCTCATTATTTTATGAAGGGAAATAAATCTAATTAATCCTTATATTCCATCGAATATTATGAACTTGCTGCCTCGTCAATCAATTTGTTTGCCTTTTTAAACTTGGTCTTAGAAATCTATAGATAGATAGATATGTTAGTCGAAATGTCTATGCTACTAACCTTTGCTGTTCCAACGCATGTTCAGCCAACACTTTCTGCCTTAACCTCTGATTTCTCTCAAGCCTCTCTACTGTCGACCCCGGTCTATTATACAAAGACCCGAGTTTGACCATATTATCCACTAACTGTACCAATGGCTTGCTCTTTTCATACTGTTGTTCCAGTTCCATCAACTGCATCTTTAATTGTTCTAGTCTTTGTAAATGTTCCTCTCTTTCCATTGCCTTGATAGAGCTGTTGCGACATTCCTGAAATATTCAAATGAAAGTTTATTATTTTATACAAATTAAGGTTATTAGAGGTCGGAAAGATAAGTAGAAAGTACATAGATAAGAACCAGTAATAAAGTTAGTAAGAATCTTAATTTGCCAGTAGGTACTCAAGATTCCTGTTTCTTTGGTATAAATTCCAAATAAACAGGAACAATAAGAAAAGACTACATATTATTTACAGAATTTTGGATAAAAAATCCTAGTAGATTATTAGCTATTTTAAGACCATTTAATTGTTAGTAGTCAATTTCGTCTTCACGATGTTTAATGCTGTGAAAATGAAAAATTAGTCACCAAAATACCCAAAACATGCAAGCAAACAAAAATCCTAAACACCTCAATGCTCTCGATTTGAGAGCAACATTGTTCTATAGCCCGAGACGTCGCTGTATGTCGTCTTCTTAGTTGAATCAGTAGTAGAACAAGTTCTTCATGAGTTCGCCCTAAGAGTTCTCCAGCGGTCGGTATATCAGTCAACTCAGGCTGGTTTTGTTGAGTCCGTTGCTAATTGACGAAAAATGCAATAAAATTGTGTAAAAGCTCAACATAAACTTGCAAAAATATAACTTGAGAAACACAGTAAGATACAAAACAAAATACGTTCTACGTTGCGTATTGCTTGTAAATATTTGCGGTATACAAACTAATAATGAAATCACAGTGAACATTTAATACAAACAAACATTGCAAATATTTTAGCATACAAATATAACTTAAAATAATACATACCATTTCATCATTTTCTGTATATCTTCTCACTCGAGGGCTGACAGCTCGTATTGGCTGTTGAGAGGCTCTGGATGGTGATCTAGTAGTAGCCCAAGAATCTTCGGTCGAATTCAACTGAAAATTCAATTCAAATCCAAATTAGATTCAAGAAAGGTTCCATAACACAGCGAACAAGGTAATTGAGAAAAACGCTCACATTTTGCTGTGATGCCGACATATTCTGTGAACCGTAGTGATCGTTCGATGGCTTGTCTTCCACCCAACGCACTCTTGGGCTCACAGCTCTGACCGGGATATTTCCCTCTCTGTTACTATTCCGACCGATCGATGTGTTACTTCCGAGGAAAGCTTTCTTTGATAAAGCTTGTTGATTATTCGCATTATTATTTGTACCAGATTCCGTATTATTAGCTGCCAGAGTCATCGAAGCTGGAAATGAAATTGTTAAGTTTTATATTAATGAGCAATGTTACCGCTTTGATTATTTATATTGTTATGCTAAAATTATGTAGTTTTAAATCCGCCAAATGTTATTGTGTCTTGTCTGCTGCAGTATTATTATTAGTAACAAACTTTTCAATCTATGTACAACGTTATTGTTAAAAATGACATGCTTGCCTACCAACTCTTTAAAAACATTCATCATTTGTTTTACTAAAAAAATGCCAGATTATTTACAAAAAATAATACAAAATAATGACTTTGCTCTGCGTAGTAGGTATATAAAGAAATATAACTTACATAGTGAACCTTACAGGACCAAGAATGTTAGAGGATACCTTCATTGCTTGCACTGTCAGTCCCTGTATCCGTGCTACGGACAGCGTCACCTAAGCCCACACCTGCACCCATCCCCCGCACACGACCTGGCCCAATTTTCATCAAACCACTTGACATTAAATCCCACTGCCTAAGTTTTTCTCTATCTATCTCGAACTTCCGTCTTCTAATAGAATTTACCTCTACTATTTTCGTTGTTGTTTCAGGAGTTTCTAAACTCAACTGCTCATACACTCCTTCATCAGTTGGCACAAGTGATGTTGTAGCATTTTCTGCTAGACTAACATACACATCGCTGTCGTCCATTTTTGGTTCTTCCTCAAAATATCTCACGCCAGCTTGACTAGTTTGTCCGGTAGCGTTATTGTTATCTCTAGATATAAATGCTCGACCTTGTAAGTCGCAATTAACATAAGTCACGTTCCTGCTTATTTTCTTAGTGGATTCTTTTTTTACCCGTTTGATGCTATTCATACCACACGTCTCAAAACTAACTCTTCTTGGAGTTGGGTTTTCAGGCATTGAGTCCAAATCGTCCATAGATCTAGCATGTCTATGCGATACTCGCCTCAAGCTATCTCTCCATGGCTTATCATCTTCCCAGATTTTTTCACCGTGGCAAATAACATTTTCATAAGCACTGGCATCCGCTTCAGCATCGTAATATACCGTGTTTGAGGAATTCTCACTACAGTGAGATGACATACTAGTTGAAGATAGTTTTATTAGAGCACTTGCACTGAGACCGCTAGAATCTAAAGAAGAATGTTCAAAAGTGCTGCTATTACTTGTTGTTGCTGCTGTACTTTTCTTGCAACCTAGTCCAGATAGATTCATAGATTCTGGTATTTTTGAATTTCTGCCGCCAGTAGATTCATAAATATTTTTCAAATCAATTTCTGGATCTTTATCAGCAGCGCTCAAAAATTCTACCGAAACACTTCTCGCAGCTGCTAGTTCAAATGGTTGCTCAGGAGTACTAACTTGATTGTTTCTGATCGGATTGTGGATGTGAGAAATTTCATTTTTCTTGTGCATTGGTCCTCTTCGTCGCTGATTGTTTAATTTACGATATAAGTTAGTATTTTTTAGGTAGTGAGATGAAGGCAAAATATTAATTTGCTCTTGTGAAGATAGATCAGAGTAATAGTATGGCGCACTATGCTCTGCAGAACTGTCTCTACTGTGAAAACCTACGGATGATGATGATGCATGAGTATCAATACCAGTTTTAAGTACCAACTTTGTTTCGTTTTCATATTCTTTTATTTTATCGTTGAGAAAGTCGTTATTGAGATTTTTATGCAATACTGTTTCTTCATTGTCATTTTTGCAGTAATATGAAATTGGTGACTTTGGTATTCCCACTGAACTGCAGGAACTTTGTGATCCAATGTAGCCAGAAATTTGTTCGCTAATGTTTTTGAACGGTATTCCATTTTGATTTCTATTTCCATAAGTAGTTCTACTGTTATGAGCAACCGGTGTGCTTGAACAACGAATATGAGAAACATTATGCAAAGCAGCTTGACACAAGTTATCTTTGTAGGTTGAAATATCAACTGTAGACGCATTGAAACGACAGTTGTGATTAACATTACTGCTTGTACTCGGTTGTAAATTATCAAGATATCTATCAAGATCTAGGTCTATATTTGCGCCAGTATCATTGGGTGCAGGAAATGTAGACTCTGCCAATTCGAATATCGAATCATCAGAAAGAGGTCTTCTTTTCAACATCATTTCTAAATCTCCGTAGCTGCTACTAGAATTCCTAAAATCGATAGTCATATCACTCTCATTCAAGCTAGTAACTTCTGATGAAATATTAGAAGGCAACATTTCGAACTTGCTACTGACGTCTGAATCTAGTGATAATCTTGAATACCCTCTGTCTGCATTATAACTTCTCAGAGAATCTGACTCAACGCTACTAGAATTATATGGGTCGGAAGTAGTTGTTTTCAACTGGTTAGGAGATGATTCTAACATTCTGTTTCTCTCATTAAGACTTGCCCTGCTATTACGAATCTTTTCACCTCTAGATAATGTATCGTGAATTGATGTTTTGCTTCCATAAATCATCAGCGATGTTGTTCGTCGTTTAATCGTATTCATTTTTTGGTTTTCTGCTGTCAACATTTTTAGTATTGAGGTGTCCGAAGATATGTCTGACTTATCTAATTTGTCCAAAATATATTTAGAAAGCGCATCTTCTGATAAATTTTCACATGGAGGTGATGAACTAGGAATCGGAGGAGGAGTCGGCATTTCACAGTTCGGAATATCATGAACGTCCAGATGGTTTTGACTGGCATTCAAATAATATGAGGCCGGTCTAAATGTATCTGATATGCTAAACCTGCTGAACGGGCTATCTAAACGTGTATCTTTTGCAGAGTCATCGTCTGCATCGGAATATTCAGATTTATTTCCAACTTTATTTTCATTTTTGGAGTTTCTTTTTAAGGTGTGTTCTTTCGTATCAGCAAAATTAGATGCCGTATCAGATAATTTGGAGTTTGATGCAACGTCTTGAAATGTATTTTCTTTGTCGGAAACATCGGACAGCTCCATATAAACCGGTTCTACTCTACCGTTATTAACACATACTATTTCATACGTTTGAGAGTCATCTTCTCTACCTATATTCATTTCAACGTACGGACTGTCTTCATAGGTAGCATTTTGAATAGTTTTATCAAATACACTTAGATTGTTTACAATGTTTTTGTGAGCTTCTTCTATTACTGATACTTTCCGAGGACTCATGGGCAAGTAATGACCTTCGGCTTGTGCATTGCTTGTAGTAGGTGTTTCTGGGTTAGCGATGTCATCCTTATCATCACTAAGGATATTTTCTTTAATTTCCTCAATCTGCGCGGAACTCGCAACGTCATGTTCACTTTTTGCATTCAAAGTTTTAAGTTCAATATCTGATGACAACAAAACTTCATCTAAATCATTATCTGTATATTCAATATCTCCTTCAGATTCAGCTTCACTTTCATGAGTTTCGTATCCTTCTTCACTGGTAGTTTGTTTCATTTCATTTTTATGACTGTAACTGCTTTGAGATTCCGCACAGCTATCATCATCATTACCTAGATTAACTTTAGGAATAGATATCGTACAAAATATGTTTTCGTAAGTATTTTCTACGTTTATGTCAGAGGTGTTTAAATCATTTTCTGTAATGTCGTCTACTTGTTCAACACAGGGCGCGTGTGGGGTAATCGGCCGCATAATGTTAGGACTAGATAGGTTCACTTTATGAGACCTTCCTGCCTGCATATCTCTGGGTATTTGCAGATCAGTGCCCGTTGTTTCCTCTGAGGTGCAAAAGTGAAACCGATAATTACTATTTGAATAGTAATTACTCAATATACCCACCACCAGAGTTAGTAGCCCTGCGCGTTAGATAGTGATGCAAACTACTGTGTTTTATTAAATTCTAGTAAGTATTTTAAACCCACCACCAAAATAGTTTTATTCTGTTAGTCGGCACAATATACCCGCAGGCAGGAAGGTACCCCTCCGCATAGCGAAGTCATTATAAATTGCTACTTAGTTATTCTAGAAATTTTGACAGTCATTATCTAATTTACGATTATGGCATTTTAATAATAAATTATAAAATAATAAATATCATCAATATGTACCTTAAAATTAGTGTAAAAAGTAGAAATGAATTACATAAATAGTTTGGCAAATGCATGTAAACAATAATGAATTTTTTTTTTCAAAAGATGTAAAATATTTAAATGTGATATTATTCATGCAAAAAAATAAACGTGCTGATGATTTACATTCAAGGTTTTTAAATTGAAATAGTTTATTTATTTATTTAAACATGCTACAAAACTACGTGATTTCACAAAACGTTTTACATACCTTCATCATCAGACGAGTAGCTATTATACGTTGCATTGGCGTATGTTTTAGGTTTGTACTGATCAGATCTCAGTGACTGTCGACTCTGATTCAAAGATCTTGCTAACGATATAGTAGCCGGGGTACTTTTTCTAGTCAACGGCGATTGAAGCATCCTTTGCTTCCATTCCAACAGCCTTTTCATTGATTCTTCCCGCTGTAAATATTTAAGTTATTTCATAAGGTATTACTATCGATTTTGTCTTAAAATTAAACCAACCTTTAGCTTTAAGTGTTACCTGTTGAACCTTTTTTTCGCCTTCACCATTATTTGTAGAAGGTAGTCGAGCACTCGCAGACCTCATAAACCCATCAGAATTAGGATCGTATTTGCTCATATCTTTTACAAAAACACTAACATTGGACCCATCACTCATTACACTGCCACTTCTATTTAAATAATCTTTTTGATTCTCCATGCCTTTCTCTTTCAATGTCCAATTAGAATTCAAACCCTCAATATCACCATACTTTGAACTGTAACTTACATTGTCTTTGTTCCTAGCATTGAATTCTGTTTCGTAATTGTTGTTACTAATTTGTGAGTAAGCTGAGCTGAGTTGTTTTTGAGCTAAGCCGCTGGCATACTTTGCTAACGGAATGTCCATAGTCCGTGGTCCCAAGTTTCCTTTTTGTTGCAGATATTGTGCGGACTGCCGCATTTTTTCCGCATAGCTTTCCTCGGAATAATATCTGTCTGAGCTGGGATCGTAATAGGAATTTATGTCCAGACTAGATTTGGGTCGCTGCGGTTGTCTTGGCGGCTCGTAGACATTCTGTGCGGGAACTGTTTTATTTAGATTCTCGTTTTTGGCTTCATACTCGAGAAAATCTGCGCTATGCGGCCTTGGCATTGGTGGTTGGATACCACTCGCTTGCATCTTTTTTCGTCTTAGTACGGCTGGACCAGTAAAAGTTTTCTCTTGAGGCTGAAATACAAAATAATAATGATTGATTTATGTTTCTAACAACTAACTTTTGCATTAATAAATAAAAAAAATATCTAACTAAAAAAATTATATAACTCCCACTTACATAGTTAACGGTACTTTCTTGCTGTTGCTGATGACCTTGACTTGAAATACTGATCGCATCTCGAGCTTGAGATGGATTGGGTGACTTTGCATACGTTTGCCCATACTCTTTTTCAGTGGCATAACTACCGTACACATCTTCATAATCCCCGATTTTCCCCCTAGTTTGATAAGGTGCCATTGTAGTTGACCTTCCGTAAGCATCCGGAGTTCTTCTTTCGTTGAGCCTTTCATTAACGGTGCTGCCAGCTCGACTTGGTCTTGCATTCAGTTCTCCATACACTTCTCTATTGTACCCGTGAATATCGCTAGCGTTTCGTGGTTCAGACTCTCTGCCATAAATATTGCCGTCATTGGTATTTCTTGGTTCCGGATAATCATTATGGATATTAAGATTCTGGACATTCGTTCTATCTTGATTCTTAGTTTCAGCTTCTTGTGGTGGGATTTCAGGAGGTGTATCTTGTAAAAATGGGTTGCGTTGTGGCTGCCTATCATATAACTCTTGCTTACTTTGTTGTGGACGCTCGTATAGCTCTTGTTTATTTTGTGGTTGACGCTCATACAACTGCTCCTGTTTATTACCTTCTGGCGGTTGGTTTCGAGACCTATCAAAATAAGGTGATTGAGCGTTATTTGCGTATGATGTGCTCGGTAGGTTTTCATTGTTCAGTGGTAAAGAGAGGTGTTGCGTATCGTATGGTCGTTTGTACTGTGTTTGAGGAGATTGTGGACTTCGTGAACATTCCATGTTTGGACTGGTTGAGTAGTTTCCGTGGTCAGGATATCTTTGAGTAGTGCCTTGGCTGTAGTGAGATGCTGGTTTTTTGAGTAAGTCGTAGTTTGGATCGTACCTGTGTTTGTGATAACAAAGTAATGATTAGCTGTGAAAGTGTACAGAGTATAATTGGTAAACAATAAACAAATAGGTTAACAAATACCTACATATAAATTTGATTTGGTAAATTCGAAAGAAGCATATAATACATTAAGTTTTATAAAAAAACGCCAATAAAAATGAGAATTGAATAGTAATTGAGAACTGTAGCAAAATGCCCACCGATTTATCTAGTTAGATATAACTGTAAGCTACCTATACTGAATACAAAACTGGTTCACTGGTTATGGACTTACATGTCAGGACTAGGTGAGTTGTAACCCTCATTGGAACGCCTTGGCTTCGGTGGCGCGTTTGCGTAAGTTGGTATTTCTTCTCCATCCTGTAAGGAAACGAATACGTACTTTTTAAGAGAAATAATATTATTTAACATATTTCTAATAAAATGCAATTTATACATCAGTCTGATGTAGTTTTAGTGTAATCTTCTCCTTGATGTAATCTTTTAAAATCCATACTAGCCGTGAACTCATTTCGCATCTTTCGACCATACACATTATTCGTAACAGATATGCCTATCAGTACATACAACTCGTCCAACTGTCCTATCATTTGCAGTTATAATGGCGTATAATCGCCGCCCTTGGTTCCGCTCTGCTAGACTGATTGTTCACCTGCACCGGTGCTAAAATACTAGTCTGTTCTTTAGGGGGATTTAATTCACTAGAGCTCGAAGAATTTAGTGGTTGAAAACAATTGGACTAACTTGAATCTTTAATTTTCATCCAAATCTTGTCTGAGCTTTGTTATCATTGTTAATTATACTATATTTTAGTTCGAATAAATTTTCTATGCTAACCTTTTATGCATACTAAATTCACTAGTAGTCTAACATAGCAGATTATGATTAAAAACTTTGAAATAGTATTTTATTAAGTGTAGTATCACTATGTATTTTTTATGCTACATACCTCTATTTTCACAGCTGTCCGTTCGCTCTGAGATTGTGTCTGCTCACTGAAATTAACGGTTTTAATTACTTTACAATTAATTTTATTATTTTTTCAATTATATGTTGAGCACTTTACGATCGCATAACATTGTTTCTAATCATAGAATAAAAATCGATGTCGTTAATTTCACCTTGACTTTCAC
Source organism: Ecliptopera silaceata (assembly GCA_932527185.1). Taxonomy (NCBI): domain Eukaryota; kingdom Metazoa; phylum Arthropoda; class Insecta; order Lepidoptera; family Geometridae; genus Ecliptopera; species Ecliptopera silaceata. The sequence continues at coordinate 4,988,195 of OW052210.1, forward strand.
GCTTTGATTACTAAGGAGTTTCATTTAAACAGGCACTTTATGGAATTATAATTGTGTAAAACATATGCAGTTCTTTAATAGCTCAGTAACTAGCGGTCTATCTTACAAAAAGTTAGCGCAGACTTGATGTGTTGATTACCATATGGTGACATAATGTCAACGCTAACTTTTTATAAGATAGGTGGTAAAAGTTTAATTACTATGGAGATCTTACTTAAGGCTTTGCATTAAAGCAGCCATGGTCATTGCCTTAACCCATTTCAGCATCGCCTCCTGATCAGGTGCTGCTAGGATGTAGGTCCTCATGTTAGCATGCTCCAGTTTGAACGAGAATTTACGCAGCACTTTGTCTTCAGACGTACAAGCTGATACTTTGTAGGAGGGCAGAAGTACCGAGCCGAGGAGTTTTTGCTCGTCTTGACCTGGAATACAATTATTTGTCTGTGAATTGTATAGTGTATTTTATATTTATTACACACAAAGAACTTGTCGATGGTATGGTTAAAACGTGCGTTCAATGGCTATAGTAAGGAACTATAAATCAGCTTGAATTGCATATTTACAGAATCACCTTAGCTAATCAATTAGTCAAACATTGCTGGATGATGAAGCTGGATGATGTGAACAGCATATATTATAAGTTACCTATCATTGAGTTAGTTCTAATGAAACATGCAAAATACTAACCTTTGTAGTAAAACAGACAATACTCTGATAGAACAAACCACCTCTTTCTCCAAACTTTCAATCCATCTGAACCTTGTTTGTAAAGTATACCAGACATGGCAACAGGCGCTGATGGTATTCGCTGTGCAACTGGCGACCTCAACGCCTGTGTCCCACTACTACTTCTTCGACTGTCTGAAGATGGGGACTTAACACTTGGCGTACTAGATTCACTAGACTTCATTGGAGAAACCATGCTATTCTTCTGGCTTTGATTATTGAAATTGCGCGGTATTGGATCAGAAAGCGGCGATTGACTTTTTTCGTGACTTTCTTCTGACCGCCTGTAATGATCCTGCTCTCTTAATTCCGCTGCTTGATTAGCTTGCCACTGTTGTTCTTGATATTGCCGATTCTGATTTTCCATATCTCTATATTCATTGTTTTGCGCATATCTATCTTCTTTCGGTGTTTCTGGGCTGAATTCTTTGCTGCTGTATCGATCTAGATCTCGATAAGAGCTGTCTGAGTAGATACTGTTTTGTAAATTCGGAGGTGGTTGCACGCCGTATATCTGCTGTTGCAGTAGCTGCCGTTCAGCAAATTTCTGTTGTTGGTGCATTTGAGCTTGATTCTGATAATGCATTTGCTGCTGCAGTTTCATCTGCTGTATTTCACTGTACTGTCTCCTGAGCAACTCTGTGTTGCTTTGTGGACCTATTCTACTTGAGTATGGAAGATATGGTTTTGAACCGTACTGATTAACACTAGGCCTATAAGTAGGTTGATGATTTTGGTATATTTGGTTGGTATCTTTCGGTGGGTTGCGTTTTAAATAGTCTTGATAGACTTCCGCGTTATATCCTACAGGTATGTTTTGGAGTAGCTCATGGTTCACGTTGTGATCCGTATGGACTTCCGTTCTTTCAGGTCTCGGTGGTGACTGGGGGTAGTTGTAATTGTCATTGGCGCCGTAGTGTCTTGCGTAATCATGATTGTGTCCCGTGCCGTATAAATCATGTCTGTTTTCCAGGAGCGGTGACCTCGCATTCATGTTGGAGTGGTACTGACTCTGCAGTAACTGGTGCATGACGCCGTTGGGCTGGAGCTGGCCGGCTTGTGCGGAGGTCAGGTGAGTTGTCATTTGAGGATGTTGCTGAGAGTATATCTGATCTGGATGAACATGGTGTGCCAAGAGGTGTTGTTGTGTGAGGGGCTGTTGCGTTGCCGGCAGCTGCTTTTTATTCTCCATCTCGAATTGTGATTGTGGTATGGGCGGGTCAAGCCTGGAACAAAAAAAAGCAGCTGTTTCATTTATGCTATGGTAAATCACATACATATATGTATAGTAATATTGTAAATACATACATACTAACATAATAAAATTAGTGCGTAATGAGATCGCGTGCTTGTTACTATGTAGACCGAAACAATTCAATTTGTGTCGGTTAATCGAAGACTCGTTATCGTCACCGGCGACTGCTGCGTGTTCGAAGGTCTGAAGAAGTATTGAAGACCTCACGAAATGTGTCGTGAATAAATTGGTATTGTATACTTTACATGCGAGTTTATGTAACTGTTCGCATCTTATTTACTTGTTATTCTTTATACGCCGTAACATCGTTTTTACGCACTCGTAAAAACGATGTTACGGCGTATAAAGAATAACAACTTTTTTGACTTTTTTATACACTCGATCTCACTAGATCGAGTGTATAAAAAAGTCAGTCTATAAAACGCTCTAGATTGTACATTAACTAATATACAAGACGATTTAATCTTAATTTACATTATCGCTACGGTTACTGATATTATAACATTTACATAAACTTCGACAGCGTTGGATAACTTTAATCTAATTCCCACGTTCATCAAAAATACCAATATTCTGAAGATGTAGGTATAAAGTAAGAGTTGCGTGTGAATGTGTAAAACCCTATTTACTTTATTACTTATTGAGATTAGTTGAAGTACAAAGAAGTTTATTTGTTACCAATAAAACCTGCTAGCTCCAACTTTGTTAAACAATTGTAAGAAGGATCATATGAAAAAAACGCTAGAATCCAGGTCTAGTTTCTTGCCAGTTCTTCTAGACACTGGTCGCGACGAACTGGCGCCTAGAATCATCTAGTATGTAAGACGTTTCAAAGTGATCCTTGTGATTTTATTGAATAAATGATTTTGAAGTTTGAAGTTTGAAGTTTGCTTCTCTAAAACAATGGGCTGTAGGTAGGTATTAGGTCATTTAACTTATTTTTATGAATGTTTTCAATATGCGCAATTGTCGACTGACTCAATTACATTCTTGACTAAAGAAGTATACCTATAATGCAATGCAAATAAACTATGTCATCGTCCCAATTTGAGTTATCTGTTTTAATAATTGAAAAGATAAATGTGAAGTGGGTGAAATCGATGATCTAGTTAAAATGTTTAAGTGTGTCAACAAACACATATAGATTACTATTTTCGTTAGCAAGTTGACAACACTGTATCTTGCTCCTGAAGAGCTACGCAAAGTAATTTTAAGCTTTTTATTTGGCTCTTATTGCAAGCTGCATTGCGACGAATGCTATATAATATAAGCCACCCACATTTGGCACGAAAATAACAAATCTCGTAAACCCTCTTGTTATACAGAACTGTTTCACTCGAGTGAGATCATTCGACGTAAAAGTAATACTCGACGCAGTATAAATTCTAATCTAAATGACTTATAGAATAAACTGAACTTAAGAATGAAATAGAGTATAATAATATGATTGAATACAACCATTTCGAACGAAACCAAACGAAAAAACAATAACATCAAACTAACAAAGTAATTAACCAGATCGATTCGGTTACCGGAGGATCCAACTGAGATGCTAATCATCAGCAAATGATCAGTCTCATCGGCGCATCCGCTGCGGTAGCTTGTGAGAGCAAATAATAGATTTGACTAATGACCGGAAGATGCGCTCGCTAAGTCACCCGTCAATCTACGTCCGTCTGGCACTTCCTCACTATAAATGAGTCACGTCAATCAATATGCAGATTACTGTAACTTGTAAGCTTCGGTTACATTGGACGGGAGCTTTCTGAGTTGTGGTAATAAATTCTTCACTTGGACCAAGCTAGGTACATTTAACTGGAACGACAGTGTCGGTTTCAAGGGTACCTACATAAAGGTATGCCAATCGTTGCAGCCGCTTGATTCAATATTGACTTTTATGCAGCTTACAAATATTTGCAGGTAATCAATGCGAACTACCACTTACGAACATTTCTTGAAGTTATATTTCGAATTAACTCTTTAAACTCATACCACTAATAATATTTATAATATGAGATAAGTTATTTTATGGGATAATTAACGAAACTTCTTACTGTTTAGTCTAGCATCATAAATAATGATGGGTCTATTATGGACGCAATGAGTCCTAAATGTGGTCTATTTGGCGGATAGCCAATATTTTATCCTCTTTTAGACCAGTGACGAGACGATAGGTCTCCGTTCAATGTCAATCTTGGTATGTGACCTATATTAGCGGCAGACTAGCGTATAGCTGGGGTTGGTCATAACATAGTGTTAGCGGCTTTATTGGAATTGGATGTGACGTTGAGAAAGTGAAGAAAACTTTTGTTGAATCAAATAGGCCTTAATATCTATACCTTATAACCACATTCAACAAAATTTAAGTTTATATTTGTATAAATAATTAGTAGAACAACATCTTTTCAGAACCCGTCTACATTTTTTCAGAGCCGTCAAAATTACCTTAAAATAAAATTACGTCAGCATTAAAAGCTAGAAAATGGTATGAAACTCGATGCAATCGTTCAATGACTCATACACTGACATTCTAAAGTTTCATCAAATTACCCATAAGTAAATGGAAAGCCACTTCTAAGACCTCACCACGAGAAAACAACTATTACATCGCTATGCCTAATGTTGCAATTGTGACAGGCAGCGGGTGTCGGTAGGTAATCCACTCATAACATGACCATGACAAGCTGTTAAGTTGTAGGGAAAATAGTTTCATAATAATCAATGAACACTTTTATTACATAAGATACCCGTAGTAGTAAAAAATTGCAAATTGAACGAAAAGAAACAAAGAATTGCCTTACAATACAGGAAATCAACAAGTACCTACAGACGATTAGCTACATATTCAACGGCACGACAATTCGGTTACTAATGACAACAAACGAAGCACGTTTCTCCAATTATATGCTCGTTTACCTACTTGTTTTCTATGACACGTTCGTAGATATGGAGGTACTCGTATGATTCACACTAAGAATAGACAATTAAGTAACAATGGGAAGAACACAACGATTTAACTGGCCTAAAATATTTTTTGTGTTAATTTCCCACAACACAGACAAACAAATTAGAGGCATACTATTTTAAATTCTCTCTTTTTCACACTAAAACAAAACATATACTTAATAAGCGCAAACTTTACCTACTCCAGAATATTACTTTCTCATGAGTTAAATATTGCCTTTATAAAAACTTGGCTAGTAGGTAATGTAAGTTAGTCACGCCTTACACGCGTAAGCATACAATTAGAGTTCAGAATACTTATGCCATAAAACATAAAACAAGAATCCTTGGGAAACCAGTAAGTAAATAAAACAACCACATCCTAACAGGTTAGAGATAGAGGTAGCAAATTATGTCGGCAGATATTCATAAAGAAAAAGAACAGACAATACAAGCTATGCTTAGTTTAGAACATAAATACAAAAACAGCGCAGAGTATAGATTATAGTCATTAACAGACGCATTTTATAAATAGATATTAGTAGAAAAATATTATCATTAATTATGTAATCTTTAAGCCGGGATAAGTGGAAGGTTTTAGGGGAGGCCTTGGCCAAGCAGTGGGATTGTTTAGGTTGAAAAAATAATAATAATGTTTTAAATCGTCGATTGCATCTATTCTCGATGACTACCATGTAAGGGACTAGTATTTTTGCCTCTACGGGAATACAAAATTATAAACATGACGTATAAAAATACACAATCTACGGCATAAAGATTATATCGATGATACGGTCCCGTGACTGAAGGTAATTGATACCTCAGCATCATTGTAATCAATATGACCAAGCCGAGATACAATCTACTGTGTACATACGGCAGGTGTAAAATTATATCCTTAAATAGTACTTGGATACACTACATTTTGTTTGAAAAAAAGTATCAGCAATCTAGTTCCCATAGTACAAGCTCTGCTTAATTTCTGACTAGAGTGTGATGTGTTAAATGTCCAAGAATATTTATTTATGTTCATAAATAATACCTACCTATTATATTGTTTTTGAGTTACGTGACTTACATACCACGCTTCCGACTATTGATTTTATTTTGTAAATGTGATACCATTGACATTGTTACTTATACTCCATTATGCAACACTTGTTTTTATTCAAATATGCAATTGGGTACATTCGCACTCAGAATGATGTTAATACTACTTACTCCTTGATTGTTTCGAATACTTTTACCCTCGAATTCATAAACGATGTAGAGGCTCCTCTAGAAACGCTTTCAAGCGCTAGACGAATGAAAATTAAAACGGTTTTTGTTAATGAATGCGTTTGCCCCCCATGCAAATCTTTTCCAGTTACGATTCCGGTTTTTTAAGCCGTGCCGAAAAAGTAGGTCCATACTTATTTTAACTTAAAAATGTAGGTTGTAAGAAACGCACTCTTGTTATAATTTGCCAACGAGAGCATTTGACACCAGTTCAGTTAGTACCGTTAAAAATTCATTAGCGGCATTAGCGCTCCTTGAAAACTGTAAGCTACGATTCACTTCGATGGAATGCAGAGTCTGATGAAGACCGGTCCGGGACCGCAAGAGGCGGCCGTTCCCGCGCACGCTGCTGCCCGCCTGAGGTGAACAACCGGCGCACACGTCGTCGTCCTTGGAGCCGCGTGCTCCTTTCTACGACACAGCCTCTGACGAGGGTTGACATTCTCAACAAACATTGCAAATACACTTTTAACTATGACTTACGATGAGAGGAATTGGACAAAATGCCTACCTTTTTTATAATCAGTCTAATACGTGTTCAATACGTCAACATCAGATTAACAAAGTTGGCATCTATACTTAGACTGAGCGCTGAGGCTAGCAGTATCCTGTACGGACAAAACCCACTGCACTTGTTTAGTACACTGCATTATAACGGAATTTTTCTATAATAGGCCTATCTCGAAAAAAGTCTCAAACTTCAAACTTCAAACTTCAAAATCATTTATTCAATAAAATCACAAGGATCACTTTGAAACGTCTTACATACTAGATGATTCTAGGCGCCAGTTCGTCGCGACCAGTGTCTAGAAGAACTGGCAAGAAACTAGACCTGGATTCTAGCGTTTTTTTCATATGATCCTTCTTACAATTGTTTAACAAAGTTGGAGCTAGTTCGTCCCAAGCTTGCTTGTCTTCTAAATAGTCAGATATTTTATAATATGCTTTTGATAAGAGTTTTCGTTTTATTACGTTTTTGAACTTGCCAATCGGCAATTGACAAACATAGCTTGGGACTATGTTATAGAAGCGTACACATTGCCCTTTAAAAGATTTATTTACTTTGGTGAGCCTAGTAATGGGAACAGCGAGTTTATCCTTATTTCTGACATCCCTAGCTGCAAGGAGCCAAGCTAATGTACTCAGTTAATTCACATGTCAGTGGCAAACTGCAACTTGAGTACTGTGTCGTGTCTATGACAACACGAGTATGATATGCGTACTACAGAAAACGTGGGCTAGCAATACATCTCAATGGAACATTGTTCGAAAATACACTTAACTTTGAATTAGTTCCACAGTTAGTTTTTACTCAAATTATTCAAAAGGAAATATCGGACGTTGTTTAATTATAATTTTGTTAGCATGTTTAACCTGACGCATTTGCCAAGAAAGATATTTCTAGATACTTAATCATTATAATGTAACAGTTCCTTGATAAATCCAGTAGGTAATTAAAATAATATTTTTATCTAATGCCTACGCGACTCAAACAAAATATTCCAATACGTATATGAGACTTAAAGCACCAGCCATTTATGACACAGCTGCCTATTAGCGCTTCCCCACCTAGCTATTAGCAGCAGGAAGAGGGTGGTATTGCCAGACTACCCCCTTTAAGGGTGTAGCCTGCCAGCCAGTTTCATTAGCGATATAATGCCATTTATAGTTTGTCAACAGCATAAACCGTAATAAAATACATATAAGTTTATAAATTAAATATTTTATGCTTGATAGAATTGCCATTTTTCATATTACGAGCAAGTTTGTTTAGTTGTCTTAAATCTGGCTTTATGATCTTGACTATTGATTGCTGTTTGCGAATTTGTTAAAAATGCATTGTAAAATATCTGACCGAATTGGGAACATCTATAGCGGTTATATAGATTAACGGCCGGTTTCTCGAACGATGATTTACGAAAAAATCTAATAATTACTATGTGTCAAACTCAGATCAATCGTGATTTGGGTTTCCAGAAACCATAGATTAGGCTATGTGAAAATTAAAGAGATTCACCAGCACATTTTACAAATACACTCGAGAGCAAAGAATCCGGGTCACTTAAAGAATGTTAAAAATCTCGGAAACTAAAAATGATAGGTTAATGCAATAAATTGTATTTAATAGACAATGTAATACTCCTTAAATGAAAGTAAAAAAAATATGAGTCACCATACATTTTATTAACACAAAATTACATAAAGAAAAAAACTGCTGATCTCTCCTTAAAACAAAAATAGGAAACATGAAATTTTTGAACTTTATTACGATTTTCTTGAATTTTAATACTTCGTATTGCCTCCTCGTGCTTCCATTACTGCGTTTACGCGGTTTGGCATGCTGTACACCAAGTTCCTTATACGATTTTGAGGAATATTCTCCCATTCCTCTGTGAGAGCAATTTTGAGCTCACGAAGCGTGATTGGGGGAGGGTTTCGTTGTTTTACGCATCTGCCTAGCTCGTCCCAAGCATGCTCGATCGGGTTGATATCCGGGCTGCGCGCTGGCCACTCCATACGAGTAATGTTCATCTCTTGAAGGTAGTCATTCACAATCCTACCTGTATGAGGTCGGGCATTGTCATGCATAAATATAGCATCCTCACCTAAATTGACCATAAATGGACCAACGTGATCATTGAGGATTTCTTCCACATATCTTACGCTAGTTAAAGAGCCGTTTTCTATGATCACCAGCTCTGTGCGACTTTCAGAAGAAATTCCGGCCCACACAAGTACAGACCCACCACCGTAGGCTACTTTTTCTTCGATGCATGCTTGCTTGAATCTTTCCCCTGGTCTTCGATACACTCTGTGTCTTCCATCGTGCTTGTAGAGCATAAATTTTGATTCGTCGGAGAACATAACTTTAGACCAATCTTCAATACTCCAATTTACGTGGCTCTGGGCATATCTTAGTCTCGAAATACGATGCCCACGCTCCAGTTTAGGGCCGTTTGCAGGTCTAAGGGGTTTTAAGTTAGATTCAGCAAGCCGACGTCTTACTGTCCATGCACTTGGGTTACTTCCTCCGAGGCGTCGAAACTGATTGGTGAGTTCAGTTCCTGTGAGAAAGCGATTTCGAAGCATGGTGTTCACCAAGTATCGGTCTTCTCGTGCTGTGGTACACCTGGTTCTGCCCGTTCCTGGTCTGCGTAGGTTAGAACCAGTTTCTTCGTAACGTCGGAGAACTCTTTGTACTGTTGACAGCGACACACCGACAGTCCTGGCTGTATCGCGCTGACTCCGGCCGGTTTCCAGCATTGTAAGTATTCTGGTGCATTCTTCAGGCGTAAGCGACATAATTTCAGCTTGAATAATGAATATAGAGCACTATCAACATGGTTTATGTACCCACATAAATGACGGATTACAAACAAAAGCAAAACCAAATGCTGTAATTTCGTAGTTCCATCTTCGAAAGTGGCCCTTTTTCAAATTTGATTTTTTTATGATATAACTTTACAATAACTAAGAAGTTTTAATACCTTCATTTAAGGAGTATTACATTGTCTATTAAATACAATTTATTGCATTAACCTAGCATTTTTAGTTTCCGAGATTTTTAGGATTCTTTAAGTGACCCGGATTCATTGCTCTCGAGTGTAGTTTAACGAGTTGTCTGCGAGCTCCGGCGGCCAACAGACCATGAAAAGTTCACAAAGAGTGTACAATACCTTCTGCTTTTTGTTGTCTCGGCGGTGGCACGCGGTGTAAAATTACGTACTCCATCTACCTGTATACTACGTTACAATTCGGCTTTTTACTATAACGCAGGCATTTGAGTTCACTAAACTAAAGACAATGAAGCAACTTGGGGAGATATTGGAATATAACAGAACTTTTTTACTGTTTAATTTAGATGTTTTTTATAGATGCATTTTCCGTACTAACCCATAGTTCATGAGAGTTTCTCTCTTCTTTACTATGTGCTTACAATTTGGCCTTGTTATATAAAATTGATGAATAAACAAGGTCGACGTTCAACATAAACGAAATAGTCTATCACTAAACTGCAAATGTTAAGGCTACCGGAAAGAATTACTATTGATGTGATTCTGATCATGAAATCAAGTTAACTGAAGGTAACCATTTCACTGAAGTTTAACCTCATCTGCGTCATTGATTAACAAAAAGTGGAATACATCCTTGCTTCAAGAAAATCATAGATAAGATCAAGTCATGCGGAATATCCTACATTACTCACGGAGATATTATCAGTATTTGTTATTAATTTTGATTTCAAGTCCGCCTTGGACCTGTCATTATTGAACTGATTTTGTTATGAACGCAGCCTTCGTGTTATATAAACTTTCATTATGATACCTTGTTCTTGTTCACAATGTGGGTTTTATCGTATATATTAACATTCCGAACGACATGTTGTCAATTAATATATTACAGTTGATTATTTCAATATCTATAGTCACTAACAATATTGACTTATATAATTTTAATATAAAATTATGAAACCTTCGAAAAGTAATTGAGAAAAGAGGTGAGATATTTTTATGTACTTAAACTAAATTTATAAATGATGTTTGTAACTAAATAAATAGCTAACCTCGGGGTCAGCTTACTGTCAGTAAACCGTAATAGCTATGCATTCTTTTCTCACTAAGGTTAATCGCATTATTATTCAATAACGAAATTCTTATATTTCTCTGAGACATATTTATGATTGTAAACACTAAAATAGTATACATTTATTAGTTGAAAAATATTTTATACACTCGAATCGACCATGCATGCAGTCATAATTCAATGGCTATTCTTTTGTAAAAATCTTCGGTGTAGTAAGTACTCAACTGAAACCCTAGATAGACAACGTAGGTTAATCCGAGATCCGAGTGTGAAAACTAGTCGCTCCATTGTGTAGCCATTACTACCAACTAGAATACCAAATGGCTCATTGAATGCGAGAATAACATGCCACGCTCCAGTCTTGTGTAGATTTTGTTTACTTTCGTTTCAATGATTATTTCTTCCCACACAAAGTCACTATCATGTCGTTGCATCATAGAATCAAGTTTATACACTCGAAGTGTCGCCATTGGATGTAGTTTCAAGAGAAATCTCAAAATAGTGACCTATTCGAGGTCAGGAAACAGGTTGAATTTTGGAAACCCATGTTAGAACCAATGTCAGAAAATCCTCGGGTTTTTGATGGTGTTTTTTATCGGTAGTATTTTAATTTTGTTACTATTAAACGACTTCCAAAAAAAGAGGAGGTATTTTTATTTATGTGCGTGTGCTCATAACTTTATTTAGTTATAAAATCCGTGTTAATTAACTCTTTACCATAAACCTGCTTTGATGTTTTTCTTGTGAGTGTTTGAGCTAGCTTTAATAATGCGTACAAAACCTACTTGTTGACTTCGAAATCGGTTTTCTTTTTGTTAACTTTACTAGTGTTGAACTTCGCAGCCGACATTAAAAAAAATACTTTCTTCCTAAGCATTTGCCGTTCAAATATGAGTGTCGCATATGGGCATGATTGTGTGAAGAGTCACATGGGACACATTGTGTAGTGTCAGTAATAGCTTCCGAGATGTCACTTTCATCGCGGTTTACATGAAGAGATGATGGATGAGGGAAGAGGAGAGCACGTCTGATTACACCATTTACGTAAACATAATTTTACGTAAATTATTTTGTCGTTTTGCTTTGGAACAGAATGACTTTTTCCGCCTTTATTCCACGCCAAAATAAGCTATCATGCTATTAATGGTAATGCTGCTATGGAAAGGCACTTACAAAGAGTACTTGCTATAACTTCAATAATTAAGAGACTTTAGTTAGAAGCTCAAAGCGGGCTAACGGAAATGAGTTTTTAATTAAATTTGGCTTTAGCCTGCATTGTTTAATCTAAAAGGTAAATGCTTTGAAACGAACTTCTCTAGTTTCACAGAAAGCTTTTAAACAGATTAATGAAATTGCTACATAAACACCTTTGTGTAAACATAAAGAAGTTGGAATAACATTTTTTATCAATTGTGCTTTAACAATTGAATGAGGTGTGAAAGTCTACAAGAAACTGTTTCAGTTCGCTAGTGCCCTCGTTGGCGAGATGCCCTGCAACTAAGTATAGATTTATAAGATAATGATGCCTTGACTGAACATGTATTTCTTCATATTATTCAGAAAAATTAGGTTGGAGATAACAGAGTTCAAACTTTAAAAGATGTCAACATCTTTATAATGTGCTTCCTGTTTCTAATCAATAAAACATTAAATAAATCTTCTTATGATGAAATTGTTGTTGTTTTCGAGCTTTGTTTGATTTGGTGATGAAACATAATATGTTTCATCAATGCTCTCATATTATGAGAGCATCTTTATCTATTAATATTCGATAAATTTTATTTTTAAACAGGTAGAATTTTTCTGGGTAGATTATTTTTAGATCACCAAAATTTGCGCGGATAAGCCACCAAGCAAAGACGATAGTCCTAAATACCTGACAAAGATTATCACCTATAGGGCCTCTGTAATCTCCTAACTGAATTAAGGTCTTTACTTGCGTTAATCCCAATTATTGCATACTATTAAAAAGTTCTACTAAAGTTGTTTCTTATCACTCACGTAGTATTTATTGGGTATTTCATATAACACTTCACAGTAATAGCAAATAGAAAGTCAACACAATTGCTGTAATCGCTATTTCATTAGATACGCACATACAAATAAATGCCTACGAGTATTTGTGATCAGATTTGAAAGTTCCACAGTTGTATGGATTTTTATTACTTGCTTATGAACTACGTGCTTGAGTTGAAAGTTATAAAAAATTGTGTTACCTATATCCAAGTATTGTGAAAGGAACTCAGAAGCCTTTGGATATATAGGATGAAAAGTTACCTACTTCATAAGAAATGTTAACGGCCGGTTTCTGGAAACCCAAATCACGTTTGATCCGAGTTTGACACATAGTAATTGTTTGATTTTTTCGTTGATCATCGTTCGAGAAACCGGCCGTAAGTTTAATAAATGTATCAGTTGGTTGCTAGACGAGACTGCAGCTGATAACATCAGCTGGGACGTTGACACAGTCGTGAGAGAAGAAAGTTATTGTCACACTACTTACTTCAAGTAATAGTAATGTGGAACAAAAAACCTCATAACCATTGCAATTAGTAAGCATACTATGGCCTAGATCCGCTTGCGGGGCTAAAAGTTTTTTAAGTATTAAACAGTGCAAAATAACGTTAATAAATTTTGAAGTAAACTTGTTTTCATAAGCCGTTTGAGGAGAGCCATTGGTTGTTTATTTCCAACTGAGAAGGCAATAACCTACCAAAATTAAACCATTTTCATCTATGACGCAAATTGTTCCCGATTCAAGTGGCACATCTAACTGGATTTTATAATCCGATGACAAATGTAGAACTTGGAGTTGAATCCGTTGATGAGAAGTTATTTGAAATGAAAACTTGTATCAATACAAATATCAAGAAATGAGCTTGAATACTTTACATCGCCTGTTTGTCGTCAAGAGTATTTAGTCAGGTTAGAAGAGTTTAGGTTGACAAGTTATCTGAAGCTCATAATATAAAGGCATCTCATTGTTATTACACGTAATGCAATCCTTATGGTCCTTCCACGAAACACTACACTGCTGAATTTATAAGTGGCTTATACTAACTGACCGCGTTTGTCGTTCACAACGTAAAGCCGTATCAGTTACAAAGTTTAACCTTTTGTTTCGAAATTACACTTAAAACGCGTAAAATATTTAGTCAAGAATGCTTAAGTAGGTTTCAGTAAGTGCAGTAACTGTTCTTTGAGATAAACGCTCGTAGATCCAGGGAGCAGGTGTGACGCAAGACGCAACGAATGGCGCAGCCTGCATCCTATCGACCGGTCACTTAACTGCACGCTTTCCTTTTAGCTTCGTGCACATTCATTATTATGATAGCAATTTATTTTAATCTCTAACATCCTTCAGAATGGTCTGGTGTTAACAAGACATCTATTCAGTTCGATATTAAATAAAATTAAACCACATAGCCTAGCTTGAGGAACAACCTGTTCTTGGTGTCAAAGCTGTGAGATTAAGTAGGTGCCTACTACGTCTGCTGCATTCCAATGTTCCTTTCACGCTTCGCAATATTCTGCAATGTACCAGCGGTTAAATGCCAAGAAAGATATTCCTATGCTTCGAACTAAAGGACTGAATATCTGCGCAAATACAATTTAAAAATTCAAAAGTAGTATTTTTTTAGATAAAAATATTATATATAGCTGACGAACAAGACAAATTCAATTCCGTTTATATTCAGATGCTCACATGATATTGTACAATTTTGTTACAAGTATGGATATGAAAAATACATTCAATAATCCATTCCATTCGAGCGTTATTTGAAACGAGTAAAACCTATATTTCTACAGCGCGTCCGTAACGTGTTTTTCCAATATAGGTAGGCAACAGGCAAACCCGTTAGGATGTCTGATTGAATTGCCGGGACAGATAGATTCGAAACGAAATTTGGATATTACAAAATAAAATATAGCCCTGTTTGTGATATTTTAGTCAAGAAAACGTTGAAAGTGTTTATTCGCTACGTAAAGTGCCTATGAACTTTAGTTATAAGTAGGTACCTTAAAAATATACTGAATAATCTCAGGCAAAACAATAAACAACTTGACTGCAAACGCATTCCAAGCATAGCCGAAATGTCTTACCCCAAGGTGTTACAAATTGCAGAACCGGTTATATCACAGAATTCGTTCAAATTCCTGAGGGATAATAAACCAAGGCTCGTAAACTAATGGGAAGTTACCACGAATGTAAAGCTGATGAAAAGGATAGGATTTTTATTGTGTCGATCATAGAATAGCTGTGTGGTCGGGCACTCACCCGGACCCGTTGGTATACTAACTTATATGTAATCTGCGAAGAGAAAAGAGGGATGAGGAGACTTTACCGATACTTAGGTGTGTATTTTCGGAATATTGTACTCCAGGATTTTGTATCCTCTTAAAAATTTGATTTTTTATGAGTATTCATGTTAATGTTTGATCAAAAACGAATTTAACTACATTTATGAGAAATGGAAACATCTATCAAATCTGATAAGTAAACTGATAAAAAAGTAGGCAAATATGATTGCTCACGTAATTTTAAAGATAATAGATAAGAAACCAGCAGAAAAACGTTAAGGGAATGGAAAGTAGAGAGAAGTACAACAAAAAATACAAAATATTAAAACAACAAGTGCATAGCAAACAAACCTTAGTGCGAAATGTGAACGACGCGATGCCGTTCAAGAACAAAGATTGAGAGGCAAAAAATCTTCGGTTGCGAAAGGTCTGCTACCTGCTCTAAAGACAAAAATAAAAGCCTCCGAGAGGCCCAGACTGATGTCGATGACACACTACTGCCATAATCAAATGCTCTTAAATATTGTAGGCATTGTGTCTATTTTATTATACGAGTAGCCGATCTACCTCATTGGAATGACTCATTTACAAATAAACAAAATAGATAAATGTAGTTTATTTGCATGATTTAGTTTTAACTTTATATTTATTAAAGCATTTTAAACTCCAGGTAAATAGACTCTAGTTTAACCATTGACCATTGGTATCCACAACTTTTTTGTTCGAAACCCAATGCAACGTCCTGTTTTTGCACAACGCGTCCAATTCTAGGCAGGTAATTTATTCAACGAATAACATTACAATATTTAAGACCTAGAATTAGCTCGATATAGATTTTAGAATGGTAATATGACATCAGATTCTTCGATAGGAAATATCCGGCTTACCGGTCTATCCATACCTTATGAGATCACTATACCGCAGCTATACCAACTTATTATAAGTTTCCAGTGTACATATCGCTAGTCACGACATTAATTGACTTTACATACAACAATGTTAATACTTGCAGTACTAGGCGCGCGTTGATGTCTTTTGAATGTAAGAATCATTGACTCTCAACAAATCCAAAAGCAAATGCGGATAGATTCGTTCACCTGTTGACATGACACCACACCTGGCCCAAACAGACAATATTGGGGTGGCAGGCATGCGCCAGGAAACCAGTGTTTATCTCCACTACAAATATTTATGCAACGCGTGAGTGAAGCGTGGGACTCATTCAAGAAGATGCAGGTACTTCATCAAATAAGATGTTACAAACTGTTACAACTTACATATGGACGAAAAACATGAAATTAGATACATTTTTACAAGAACAAGCTCAACAAAGGTTGCAAATTAAAAGCTATCGAGTGAATCCGTTAAAGTATGAATCCTTTACCTTATTCGTTACCAACATCTAATCCACTCCAGGTTTTCTCGTTTCATTAAACTTTTATCTTAAAGTTAATAACACATCTAAGTTACCCAACCACTTTTCCACTAACACAAAACACAAAAACTTTTTAGGTTGTTCGGCTTGTCCGTTAACTTCGTTGATTGCAATTTTCAATTAACTTAATACTTTAATCTAATGTTACTGTTTATTTAAAAGATGTTTTATGTAATGTTTTTAAAATACAATGCTTCTCCGGTAAATTGAATAATTAAATTATGACCGCTATGCACCAGAGAACGCAAGCGGCCGTCCGCCGTAGACTGTTGAAGCAGTAGTAACGTACAACGTCGCGGCAGCACTGAGTGGGTGGCGAGTGCGATAGCTATACGCATCACTCCCACGAGTGAAAGAGACAACAGTAAACATCATCGGTGGTACATCTAAAAACCAACTAGTGAAAATTGTCCTACAATTCCATCAAAATAACTTCGAACCTAGGTCTCTTAATTTTGCTTAGGTAATAAGTTCTCGTTTTACCTATGTAAGTCGCGTGCAGATAAGATAGTTTGAATTCCTGTAGAGTGAAAAAGACGGAGGCTTGCCGGAGGATCTATAGCTATGTATAGGTTTGTACAAAAGGTTATACGGTTCAAAAAGAAAATGTTTATAAATTAAATTTGAATAGGGACTGGGTTCGTTAACGGTTACGGTGAGGCTTCTATGCGTAAAGAACCAGAACCGTTAGCATACAACCCAATACTATTTTGAAATAAGTACATTATTCAGATTAGTTTAATGATTAAGGATCACGGAAGTATATTTACCTAAATAACTCGCTAATTACACAACAAGTTAAGTAAGATAAACAAAAAAACTATCAAACTCACTGAACGTCGTCATGCTAGCGTACGACGACGACTTGTGAAATTCGTCAACCAACCATTTTTTTTATGGTGCTATTTCAAAAAATCTACTTGATTTGTAGATTTAAATCTTTGACTGGTGATCTTTTTTGAATTAATATCAAGACTCGGTATAAAATAATCTTGATTACATGATGCAAAAAGCTTTATTCATCGGAAAAACCAAAAAGTAAAATTCACAGTTAACAGGATAGTTCACGCAGACGAATATAAATTACCTGCGGCTTCATGATTCATAACAAAAACTGCTATTCGTCTATTTGCCTTTCTTATTGAAATCGACAAAGAAGTACTTATCTTCTTTTCACTTTTACCAATTAACTTGCGGGCATGAACGGATAGTCGGTCTTTGTTTCCGAAAACAAGTGAAAATCTACTAGTTATCGACACACTTTCGACACACCTGTGTTTTCATTGTTTCTTCATCGACGGCGAAAATAGTCTGCGGATTGTAAATAACTTTATTGATGTTTCACTGCAATGAGTCAGAAGTTACGAAATTCTGGAAATAAATCGCAACAATGATGTGGTTGAGGTACTACTTGAATGCTGATTTTCTTTCAACTAAAATTCCTATGGCTGACACAAGACTTTCGTCGGCCATAGTCAAAATACTTTAAATTATATAGAAAACCTGTTTCGACGTTTCTTTAAATGCCCAAGTAAATTTACTTATTTCCAAAACAATCAAAAAATAAACACACTTTCTTATTATCTAGAGAAATGAGCTGGACAAACAGAATAAAATTTCAAAAAGTAAAAATACTAACTTATTTCTTAAATTTTTTTTTTAAATCACAATCATGTAGTTCCGGACCTAACAGTTAGCTCACCGAGAAAAGGAAGCGGTGAAAATGCTTAGTAAGGCTTCGTTCACACGGCATTGTCCTGCACGTTTTTTTCGTATTCGTTTTTTTAACGTACAATCATCCGGGTCTTCACACGGTAAATTATCATTCGTGTAAAAGACGAATAGCCGCAGTCTTCACACAGTTGTCACAGCGAGTAGACGTCACTGATGGATCCGCTTGAGTTGCGACGCGATTTTTATAAAGTTCCAAAGTTTTATCCCATAAAACGGGACATTGTTCCACTAAAGAAATTAATAGTTCGTTGTCTATAGAAGATTCCTCTACCATTTTGAATATCAAACCAAATCAAACATAAAATACGTGCCACTCGTCCAAAAGACGCTCAGGTACAAAACGCTTCTTCGGTTGCTATTCGATAAAAAACGTGTGAACATCGTGCCGTGTGAACGAGACAGAGCTATATTATGTGCCACTGCGAACCGAATACGTCAAAGTTCATTCGATTTGCTTGACAAGTCCGTTGAGTATGCGTTTAAACGTATAAGCGGTACACGTTTTTTTGCAGTACAATCGACGTGTGAATGGATATATGTACGTTGTATGGTCACTATTTATACGTTAAGACGTATACTGCAAAAAAACGTGCAGGACAATGCCGTGTGAACGAAGCCTAAGGAAGTCAGGTCAAAATTAACGAATCTACGTCAACCGAGCTTTCATTGTTGCTTGTATATGTGGCTTGCGTTAAAATTAGCATTATGTAGGTAAACATTAGAAAACATGCATTTATGCAACGCTTGTTTTCTCTCGGGCTCATTATTAATTCAAAATCCTTTTAAGATATTTATGATGTCTACGAATTCGACACAATAAAGAATAATCAAATTCGATGAATATTCCGGAATCAAAAATTACAATAAGTGTGTCATGAATCGTAACAAAGCAAAATCTATTTCTTTTGAACGAACAACAACTTTTATTCTGCGTTTTCTTTTACGTTGATGTTAAAAAGATTTATCTGCTGTTTTCTGACAGTGCAAAAACCCAAAGTTTTATACGTGAGATGTTCGAATCGACACTAAAGGGTGCGGCGGGTAATTTTCTTGTAGCGTCGCTACGGCTCTGCGGCGTGATCAGAATCATGTATTATGGAAATCGTACAAGTGACCCGATTGGCTCGATGAATAGCAATGACCTCGTCTCATTGTTCACGGTACATACCAATTACAGGCACATCAGGCTTTTGTAGGTTACGCATACTAATGACTGGTAAAATAAGAAAATCGTGTATTTAGTTTTCCTATATCTAGCAAAATTCAATACTTACTTCCTATTCGTTTTATTTTATTTAAATCATAGAATGATACATATTATAAACTTTAACGGTCTATCTCATAAAAAGTTAGCGCAGTCTTGAGGTATTGATTACCATACGTAATAATGACATAAAGTCAACGCTTTTTATAAGATAGGAGGTTAATATATCTGTAAAGTGAGGATCTTGGAAACGTGAAAAGTTATTAAAAGTACACGACGCTTGTTTTCTAAAGTCACATCAAAAGTAAAGTGTGTACTGTATCTGCTTTGAACTTACCGATCAAAGTTGTTGCGCTACAGATTGCCTGCGAAATTGCATTCTAACGAGAGTTTCCACTTTACTCGAGCGAACGTGCTAAATCTATTTTCAGTTTACATCTATACTAATATTATAAAGAGGTAAAGTTTGTACCTATATTTGTTCAATTGTAAGGGGTAATCTCTGGATCTACTGAACCGATTTTAAAAATTCTTTCACCAATAGAAAGCCACATTATTGCTGAGTGTCATAGGCTATATAAAAAACCGAAAAATAAAAATACTTTTACGTAGTAGTCCGTTTGCAAAGTGAATCGGAAAAAAAACGAATTATGCCTAACGAAGTGGGCACGGGTCAGCTAGTTCATGATAAAGCAACATTTCATATCAAACAGCAAGTTGCACAGGGGTACAGTTGCGTTCAGTGAAAGATCTCTACCATCTGCTTAGTACAATCTTTACTATGTAATTCGCTGTGCTTGATGCACAGCGAATTACATAGTAAAGATTATTTAAACACGCAGATTATTTAAATCTTATTTCAATTTAATTTTAAGTTCTACAAATGCTAGTACCTGTATCAATTGTATTACCTACTATTGCCCATTGTATGTCATACTCTAGTTTCAGTTATTTTTTTAAATGTTTATTTTTATTTTTATTTATCTATCTATTACTAGTTAATTAGTACATAATATTTAGTAGGCAAGCGACTAAAGCTTATAATTTTAACTAAAAAGTTATTAGGTAAAACAGTTCTCAGTAATAACTAAACCTATATGGGATGTTGATTTTTCATACAAATAAAAGCTTAATAATGTTCAGTTTAAAAGTGTGTTGACTTTGAGTAAATATTGAGATTTAACAAAAGAAACGTACCTATTGCTTTTGTTTTTCCCGTGACCAACTATACTAAGAGAATGGTATGGAAGCTGGGCAAGCGTTCTTAAAATCTAATTTTAAGTTCAGATCAGATTTTAAGTTTGTTGACTAGCATAAATAGACATAAATACACTTATAATAACAGTCAATACACTCGGAATAAACAATTCCGAGTATATTGACTGTTTCAGTGTAATTTTACGCCATGTTTATGTAAATATAATAATTTTGTCACGATCTTTTCTACATATCTTAACTCCTACGAGCATCCGGTACGAATTCGGGCTGCAGTAAAAAGTGTCGTCTCGTTGACGCACTCTGTCACGTTCATCGTTTCGATTCTTGTGGAACCGAAATCCACTTTCTCTGCCAAAATGTATGTTTATTTAAAACTATCTTATACTTACCTACTGTTTTTGTTAGAAAATATAAAAAAAAACCTGTTCATTAAATTTACACCACAATATCGCGAATGTAAAATATTTGCAGGAAATCACTTTTGATTAATGACATTTTAATAATTAAATGGATAAACTTCTTTATTCACAGACAAAAACTCCTTAATCCCCAAACATCATGAATTGCGAAGCGTTATTTCTTATCACAAAATCTTGAAACCTCGCCAAGCATTTACTGAGCAAGTGCCAGCAAAAATATCTGGGAAAAAAGTGAGTTTGTCTCTAAACGAGCAACAAAATATGACAGCATTCTAATTTTTATCGCTAACTAGCTGTCCCGGCGAACTCTGTTCCGCCTTAAAGGCATTAAATAAGCAGACTACAAAAAATGTGATAAATGAAGAACTACTCGACAGATTATATGCAAACTTCACATAAACCATCTGCTAATTAGTCCAAATAAAGCCTAAAAATTTGGTTTGGATAGGAGAGCCCGTTCTTGAGTTATAAAATAACAACGAAAAGTGGCATTGATTTTTATATATATAGATACGGAATAGCCGATACCCAAATGCGACTGATATCACTATTACGCGTAAGATGAATTTAATAAGTAATGTCGCAAGACGAGCAAAAAAAAAAAAAAAATAATAGTCGGGTTATTTTACATTATTTATACTTTACTACTTATACATATTATGTTAAGCAACATACTAATAGGTACCACTGTTATTTAACATTGTTGCTCTACAAATTGCCCGTCTAAAAGCTTTCAGCAGAAAACATTTCGTGTTGGAAGATAGAAAGCTATCGCAACAATGCGTCTAGACTTTTCATTACACCTTGCCGTTGGTTTTCTTTTGTAGGAAACGCGTGCTATGAAAGAAATAATCTTCGCGTACTATAAACGGAAAAGCTGCAGTTTAACGGGTTTTTTTCTTTAGAAAGTTGGACAATGAAAAATGTCTGACAGTTTCGAAGTATTCTTAAGAAATGTAAGGACCAATTTTATGGAATGGTTGACGCCAGAACGCCAGAAATGCTCTATAATTATTAATTTTAAATCTTGAAAGTAATAAGATTTCAGCTAGGCGAATGGTTCTAGGTTTTTTTTAAACGTTGGTAGCTTTAAACATAATTTAGGTAGCGGTTGTATATTTGAGATACACTGCGCGCTCACGGAGCAAGCACACTGCAATCGAGCTTGGACATTTTAATGAACAATGCCCGGTAATGACAACTCGTCTGCGGAATATTGCCGTGTCAGGGCACAAAACCGGAACGACACTTTTACGATTATTCTTTTATACGTGCTAAGTAATCCGACAGAAATGACAGTTTAGTCTACTTTCCTCTTATCTCTATGCAATGTAGTACACGTGTAGTATAGCTGACAGTTGTGTGGGTGCGATGAGGAACAATAGACCGATGCGGTAGCGCTGCAACGCCTGGCTGCTATGCTGTCACTGATATGTCCGTTCCGAGCTTGAAACTTTATGTTTGCTCTGAGCTTATCAAGTTGCAGAACTTGTTGTTCGAGAACTATGTATATGCAATTTGCATCTTTATTACTCACCGCTATTAGTAGAGTATATTCATAGTGGATACTGTTTTATCTCTTGGTCACCTTGTAGTGTGTCAGTGACTGTCAGTCTTACCATTTAACTTGTAAGTATGACCAGTTTTTTATTTGTAGAAATAAGACTTGAATGCGTTTTACAGATAACCGTGAGGTGGACCAGCTGTTTGTAGTCCTTTGTTTCGTCTCAATTTTTTATCATCATCGCACAATTTCGACTACAACACCGATTTAATTTGACATTTGACATTATTATTATTGTAATTTTTTCTAGTACTCTTGACATTTATATCACATCCCTATTTATCAATTTGACATGTATTTAATCAATGTAGCAAATTTAGAAAATAAACATACATTGCAGTGCCCTTGCAGGGTGCATGTACTCACTTGTAGCTATTATTAGACGTAAGCTAAAATAAAAATGTACATGTAAGCAATAAATAAATACAATACAAATACAAAAAGCATTTAGTCCGTTTCCGTTCAGCTATTGACTCATTGACGCATTGACTCGCTAACGACTTAGTTAATAAACATAAAGTGTAAATAGACGTTTTCTATACACATTTTTTCTCCGCTTATTAGAATTCGATACGATACTCAGCTGAACTCCAACGATTTTCTAAGTTATCCTCAACCAGGTCTCGTGTAAGAGATGGCACGCGTTCACTCCTCGCACTTGGAGTTACACATAATCAATATTTTGAAGCAGGATTTTCCCGTCTAGCCGAAAACTACCAGTTAGGTCTACGAGCGTTGTGATAGGCTTCAAGCAAATCACAAAATTGTAAAAATATCTCATTACGGCACAGAATAGAAACAGTACTACTTAATTCTGAGAAACATAACTATAGTCAGAATACAGTCGAGTTTTATTTACCACACTTTTCGTGAAACTTTTCCCAGACACTAAAAGTCACATTAAATATAAACAGATCTAGTTTATTTGCTAGAAACATGGTCCGTGGTAAAAAAATGTTCATTTTATTTATTTTAACTCGGAATAAGAAATCTATGGGACACTTAGCTCGTTATAGAGAAACTACTTTTCTAGCCGCAATTTATAATGTTTTCACTATTACCGTGGATTTTCCCACATTTATCTACGGATGTGACGTGCTAACCTAACATAAAGCTAATATAGATGTCTGACTAAAGCTCTGAGAACATTATTTTACTGTAGAAATTAAGCTTTTATAAAAAATTGAACCTGGAAGCTACATCGATACCAAAGTGAATGGTTTACTTATGCAATGTATCTAATTCTCATTTATTTATCTTCTCAAGTTATGTGAAGGTAAATGATATTAACTTATACGAAACATACAAAATCGAAGCCTTCTTAATGCCGACATACCAACGCGCAACGTAAACCTCTAATCCTAGGGACTTGAAATTCCTGAGGGTGTGGTTCTAAGCCCTACTAAGAAATTTGTAGGTCCACTAAGAAATTAATTTATGAAACTCATATTCTAAAATGTCTCAAAGTTTTTAGCAAAGCGCGTTTAGGGAAATTGATTTGTTCTAAGGGTTATTAATCGAAAACCATAAAAATAATTAGAAAATACTCTTTAATCCGCTCATAGAAACAAATTTTCTTTTATTTTAGAACAGAACAAAATAAAAGAACTTATCTTTTACGTAAGAATAACAGTAACGGTAAAGTAAAGTACAAACAACGAGATGGTATTACATTTGTTTTATGACTAGTCTTTACAGAAAGCTTTAGCCCTTAGCTGTATAAAAACAGTAAATGTTATCGCTAAAGCTTTATGAGGTAATCTTTGCATCTTTTGCGGCACTAATATTACCACTTGGTACTAATATTATTGGTGTTTTGTGGTATTACTTTCTTACTGATAAGTATTTCGACGTATTGTCTGCAGAACTGTATTGTATGCGTGTTGTATTTTTAACCTTCGTGTTTTTTTACAGGGGTAATCTATTTTTTATAATGAAAACATTTTTCTTTACATAGAGTCACAAAAACACGGTGAAAGTTGAAACCTTGTGAGTTCGTTCGTCCAACTTTAGTTTTGCTAACCGTAAATCAATCCATATCAAAACTTACTGGAGCAAAGTTAAAAGGAAAAGCTGGAAAAGTAATCTAGATGTCAAATATGAAATGTGCATTCTCACACGGGAAATAAGTAATTGGAATCCGAACTTGTCGATGGTTTATACATATTTTGAAACCTATTTAGGTATTAACTACATCTAGTGAGAGACATCTCATACAAGTTTTACTCTGTCGGATATTTTTTCGTCACGGCGATCTTGGAAGGTTGGGTTTAACAGCTAGAGCAAAGCCATCCAATTTTGTTTATCTTTGCAGGACAATATAGGCTAGTGTGGCTAATCAATGACAAGCCTAAAAATGGGACAGTACTAAATTGTATTCCCAATATACCTAATCTGAAATTAATAATCAAATCAAATCAAATTATTTTATTTAAAACTCTTAGGTACATTAATTTTACCTCAAGCAGAATTATTAAAATTAATTATGTGCATGCTAAAAGTCGGTCCGCTCTCCAATTATTGCTACACCCAAACTTGGGTACATTATGTACTTACTATTAAGACCTTGTGTACATAATGATGACAGTAAAATACTGAATACTTACTAGTAATAAAGAACAATAATGAAATATCGCTCACCATTCCCACAGGTGGACGAGACAGTCGAAGACAACGCAGCCATTTTCGGTGCTCATGCAGGAAGCTGCCGCAGCTGGAGCCGTCGTCATCTTTTCTTATTGCACACGAAACAATTATCGTGAATCTGTAACAAAATATGCCTGTATGTTTTGTGCAACGAATTGCAAGAACGCAACGCATTAGGTGCTGTGATGTGATAGTATGCTACTAATACTTATGTCAAAATATTGCCCCAAATGAATCCCCAAGATGGCACTTCAATATCTATAAAACTACAGATACGGGAAGTGTGCTGGTATAAGTAGTAAAAGGCTCTACAAAAAATAGCATCAAATATTCCCATAGCGCACAATAATATTATTCAGGAAACCGCAAAAATGCCTGGGAAGCTCCGAACGAAGATCAAAACTATCCGAGTTTGCGGCGAAACAGTATTATGTTTGCAAACCAATCTAGGATAGGATACTTGGAAACATTCGGAGTCTACTACTCCCCAACTTCCGTAGAACTTTCTAGATTGGACTTCCAAATAGAATCGGCCAAGAATGTGCCGTCAGTTTAATCTAACATGCCGAATTTTAGTATATTAAGTTGTTTCCATCAACATTAACACCGTCTGGGCATTCTGGGGTCAGTTACTGGCCAGCTCTGGTAAATAGCAAACGGCACGCTAGTCTCTAGAGTTCATATAGCAAACAGGAATGTATATTAGCAAACATATTTCCGAAATTGCTATGTAGGTACATAGCAAGAAATTTCGGAAATATTTTTGCTCGGAATTTTTATACACGTAAAAGATAATCCAAGAATATAATATTTTGGTGAACAAAAAGCTTTTTAAAAAAAAATACATAAAAATTATGATTTGTGAAGTAAAAACATGAAAAAACTATCGCATTCAACATAAAAATAATTAATGATTCAAGACCAAATTGCCTATATTGCTACTTGTCGTATCGTAACACTAACCCACCCTAATAGCGCAAAACCTCTGGTATCCGACAACGCAGTATTAGTTCTTATCTACATCGGTATCATGAATCACGTACAAGAAAGCCAATTGTTGGAACTTGGATAATACAATGGCCGTGTAGCGGTTGTCATCGACCGTCGTGCTCCATTTCTCTCCAATTCTATAAGTACCTGGTAAGTAGGTACTGAAGTAGGTATTGACCGTAGATTTGCTAAAAGCTATTATCGATACGGGACTTCGAAGAAAAGCCGTCTTGCCGCTCCGAGAGCTTTATGATCCAGTCTTTGTTTACGAGAGCCTTTGAGAACTGTAATATATGTACAAAACTACACGGTAGGTATATAGTGAAAAATCTCTCACATTCATATACCTAGTCATCATCATTCTACCCTGTAGATACGTATACGACCGGGACTAGTTTTTTTTTTACTCTAGTAGATATCACTCAGGCGGGCTATTGGTGAAGGATATGACACCCTAGGTGCAGAATGCTTTGTAAGAGCTAATAAATCGACTTGCCTAAAATTCATGAAAGCACGGAATTTTCTTCGGTTGGCATTAAATGAAACTACTGCAGTATCTTATGTGTTGTGGCCGCAAACAAAGAACCTATGGTAAAGACTTAACATTGATATTATACCCTTGAGATACAATTACACATCATCAAATTCGATTAACGACGACAGAGACAAAAAAGAAAAATAAAGAGAGATAAGGAAGTCATAATTTCAATTTA
Organism: Ecliptopera silaceata; assembly: GCA_932527185.1. NCBI lineage: Eukaryota > Metazoa > Arthropoda > Insecta > Lepidoptera > Geometridae > Ecliptopera > Ecliptopera silaceata. The sequence goes on from OW052210.1 coordinate 5,015,206, forward strand.
AAATATTACTTAATAACATACCCCGCTGAAGACACGTGGAGTCAGTAATGACTTAGCAATACATTACAGTTATCAGATTGGGGCGTGTGCCGCGACCAGACGTCTAGTGAAAGTGACCCTAACAAACAGTAAGCGGTACTTTAGGTAATATGGTAAAAACACCATGGTTTCAGCTCGATATCAGGATAATGTATTTTCTATTAGACAATACATTGAATAGTTTGATAAGTAAAGGATGGAGCCCTTATTTTAGAATTAGGTAAGTACCGTGTAAATCCGTGTACGAAAACATTATTCAAAAATCATATAGGTAAAACTGAGACATATTTCTATAGTTTTGTGATAATAGTAACTACATACAATTATATTTATTTTGCTAGGAAAACAAACTGAGATAAAACTTCCCCGAACAAAAGCTCAAGACAAATACAGTGAAAATTTGTGGTGTCCTGGAAGTTACATTTTCCGGGGAATTAGACTTTTCCGCTTTCAAAAGTAGCTTAGGTAAATTACTTTTCTTCTGTTAATAACATACAACATCCGGTTGTTCTTCAACAATAGGTTTGTGTGAAAATATTTTTCGTTTTCATCTTCCGTCCATAACAGGAGACCGAGACCTACTAAAAGTATGGTCAACTTGTATTATACTAATATGTATTGTAGATACCTACTTAAGGCGACGGGTAGGGTGAAATTTTTCATAATAAATAAAAATGTCAATAACTTCCAAGTTTATTATTTATTTATTATATCTATACACACGTTAAACTTGTAACACGGCATAGTTTTTGCCGTGGTGGTTAAACTCTAGACAGTCAGCGTGGCAACGTCACAATTTCAATTTCAACAAAAATGCTGACAACGGCGCAAAACACATAATGAGCCGCGCACAGTTCGGATAGTCAAACTCTAAAGCAGTGCCTTATGTATATTTGCGAGCACACAGCAATCAAACACTTATAATTCCTAAGGCGCTACTCTTCTTCTTCTTTAAACACCTTAATGTAGAAATGTTTTCTTTAGAGTCACAAGATACGAACCATAAGAATAGCTGTGCTGAGTTTGGTACCAAACAAATCTGCCAAACCCATAAAAAATGGGATCTTAAACCACACTTTTGCAAAAGGTGTTGGTACTAAACTTACATTTAAAAGTAAACTATATCCAAGAGCACAAATTTTGAGTAACAATACACTAGTTCAATATATGTGTTATAGGAAATAATAAGTTTCACAACTCCACATGCTATCACTTTTTCTGAAAACAGTTTTCGGTTTCCCCAAAAACACGCATTTGGCTATACCCGTCACCTTAATGGAAATTATTCATTACAATTATTATTAAAAACAAAATGATAAATAAATAAAAAATAAATAATGCCGGACAATACACACAACATCATCTAGCCCCAAGCTAAGCAGAGCTTATGTTATGGGTACTAGAATACTGACATACTTAATACAATACATTACATAGATAAATATTTTTTATTATACATATAAAATACCCAGAACACCCGGAATAAATATTTGCAGATCGTACAAACATTTATCCCAATGATTTTGATGAATTACGTTTAAAAATCATGGTCACATCAACAGAAGCTTTTCTCTTGCACTCGTCACACCGCTGCGTCACCATTGACTGTCGTGTCGGCAAACAGCTTTCCACAGCAAAGGGCCGCCGACATTTAATGACTTTCAATTCCCTTTTAATTCCAGAACGAGTTTTTATAGAAACCACTGCATTTTCGCAAGAGTAAATTTAATTACAGTATTTTTTGAATACGTAGATGTTGCATAACCCACGAATTGGGCTGCGGTCAAAAGATATCAAAAGTCAAAAGTATGAAAACTGCGGGAAGTATACTGGAAAGTTACATGAGATGGCCAAACCTGTACCTTTATGTAAAATTTATAAGAAGGCTGTTCAAGAGCACTCGATATATTCAAGCAGAAAAGAACTTAGGTACTTAATCTTTACCAACTATAAAATAGATCCATCGGGGTTCAAATTACATTAGCAAGGATAACTATATTTACTTTACACTCACAACATAAAATCAATTAGTACAGGTTCAGTATATAGGATCCTTTGAGAGTGCTCTGTTCATGTTAACTTGATTATGAAAAGGAGCGAGAGTAATCTAATATTCAGAATATTCGTAGGTAATACTGCAGATTCATGCGATTGTGCTTAACAGACACAACCGGAACGAAAAGTAAATTTAATCCAGAACCAGTGATAAATAATAAAGTCCGCCCTGGAGTCCGGACGGATTTGGCACTGGCATTGGGGGTGGTTACCGCGGTCAATGACACTTCTGGGCATATTCAGAAGATAACGACTGGATTTTGTTGCGTGCATACTTTTATTCAGATATGATGATAAATTTTTCGCGTACGAAAACTAGCTTTTACTGGAACAATGTCGATGCGGTGCGGATTTTTACACGCATACAATTTCAAGTAGATGAGTGTATTACTCAAAGGAACTCATTGTAGTAAAGCTCTACATAAAATAGTGCCGCTTTATAAGACTCATTTTGGCATCTTGGCCGCCCCTACTGTGGGGGATCTCCCCAAAATACGAAATAGAGATTTACTCGAGGGTCGTGGGGACCTTTTGGGTTGTGGAGATTTGATGCTAAAAATATTACGCTCTTCCGATGCCTGCCACTTTGCTAACTCGATATACTTACCTATAGCTTTTTTCGATACTAAGCTTAGATTCTGTGTAGAGAAAAAAAATACATGAAAAGAGCCTAAAATAATTCCTTAAAAATTGACAAAAGCTGGTCGACCAACCCCAGCTACGCACACTCAACACTAAAATCATGAAAAGCAAAGGACCTATGTATGTTCATCTCTAGAAATGCTATCTCGGTTTAGTCAGACATTTTACTTGCGTTTATAAATTACCTTAGCACATCGAATGTACCTACCTACTATTTTTTTTTAAATATACTTCATGAATCAAAGTATGTTTAACTTTGAAGTCCATTCGTGGTCGGCATGCCGTAGTGACCATCGATCGTAGGGTTTGTCGTGTCAATATTGAGGTCATTATCTTAACTCGAGTTTATGGCTTAGCTTGTATTACTTAGGCTTGTTTATGAGAGTGCTTATACGGTTTAGGGGAGTGGGTGGTCGACATGTTTTAATATAATCTCTAGTAAGTAGTTCGTAAGTTGACAAATATACCGGTCTTCCAATAAGTCTAAGCAGATACCATTATTTCCACTTGTTACGCTCACGACAGAAAATACTATACGTCTTCGTTTCAGATATTGTTTGTCACATTGGTCACTCATTTATGAGAGGAAAGGATAACATGCTGTGTTATCTTCAGAATATTTTCACTGGCGGTATTGTATCAGAATCATATAGTAGAAGTAACACATTTAAATATTTTATTTTAGCATGCATAAAGTTTTAACGGAAATATGAAACGAAAAAGCAAAGTAGAATCGGTATTATACGACTGATTACGATACGACTGATATGTTTCAAACAGTAAAATATTTGTAATTATATTCAACTAAAGAGTCGAATATGCGTAGGTACACAACTTAGAAGACCTTAGTTGTCGGGTACGTGAACGCATGGTACCTTATCTCCCGTAGGTAGCGTAAATCATTTTAATTTTATCTCTTCTCCTATAAATATTGATAAAAGTATCTAAATACTTACTTACATGTAGGAACTTACTATCGCACGCACTCCTCAAATCGTCAAATCACAGACCAATCAATACCTGCTAACAGGATCTAACTACCATTAAACCAAACATATTCTCTACCATAACTAGGTCATCACAACGTGCTAATAATTATTAGGTACTTACATAGCGCTTCAAACGATTTGCGTCGCACTTATCACTAACATCACTACATACACTAATCTATGTAAGTAGATAAAAAATATTCATAAGCTACGTGTGATTGTACTCGTATGATTGATTTGAATGATTGTATTTTAATGTATTTTAGTTTGTTAAACGGCGTATTGATTGGCGGCGCGCCGCCGCGCGTTTTGCTACGGAATGAGGCAAGGCAAGCCACCCCAAGTGCGCGCGTTTTCCTCGATTTCCCGCCACCACCGGCGTAGATGATTCAAGAGTTTCTTCCGTAGCCGGTGCCGGGCGGGAAGGGTGGTTTGAGGCTGTGTTACCAGCGCTCTGCATTTTTGGACAGAACCAGCTAATATTAAAGTTACTTTCCTCAATATAAATAGTCTTTTACTTCTTTAGGTTCATGATTACCTTCGTGTTTTACTGCATTTTGGTGGCCTTAGTTGTTACTAAGGTACCATCGTTGATAGGAAATAAAAAGGATGTTACTGGATATAATTTCGCTAAAATATTCCAAACCTATTTCAAAAAGATTTTCCTTCCGGTTTAATTTACTTTTTTTGGGATTTTTACGAGATTTCAGTTGGGTTGGGGTCTACTAGTTTAGCAATAATAAACAGGAGAAGCTGGTAACAATAATAGCTCGGAAACTTGTTCCCCAGTCACGCTGTGGTGCGCATTTTGTTTGTAAGTACGCAATTAAAATTACGGATCATGTTACTTCTACTCTAGTACCTACCTCGTTTTTGTCTTGTGATGCGACTTAGTGGGTACTCTAGGTACTTACATAAATCGTAAAACTTATTTATAAAGGTTTTTTATTATTATTAAATAATGCATAATGATTCATAGCTTTGCTTTGATAATAAATAATGCATAGACTGAAACAGATTTTCTTTTTAAACTGATCTCATATAACTACATACAAAAAGATAAAAAAATGTGAATGGAGACGCTTCATTACGAAGTTTTCTTAGTGCATGGAGCATGAAACGCGCTCGTTAAGACTCCCTACCTCACTCACCCCAACCCCTATGAAATGAAAACACAATGTCAAGTAGTTGCGTCGTGTTGAAGCGTACAAATTATAGTGAACCAAGTTTACGTTTTCGCAATTTGGACGGACGGTAGGTACGTCGTTGATTTTGCTTTTTTTTTACCTATTAAGGTAATATTAACGATTTTAGTTTTTCGTGAATTAATGGACATATTAGAATAAGATGCTATCTATCAGGCCGCGATTTTGCCATCTACGATTTATATAACTACTGAAGGTTAAAAACCTAGGTTAGCCCTATTATGTTCATCAAACTCATACATTAGAAGAATATTATTCGTTCTCGCAGGTACCTACCATTAGACTTGTAGAAGCAAAGTAATAAATTAACACGCGGACGTTACCGCTTAACATCGAATGGGCCATTTTCCTGCCCAACTTATTATTCTCAAGATGTAATAAGTCATCAGTTAGGTTAAGTATACCTAACTGATGACTTATTACATATTACAAAACCACAAATATGTAGGTCCTCATCTATATCTATGAAATAGGTGTAGGTACCTGCATTATAGGTTACATTACGATATTTAGAACAGATATTACACTACACTACACAAGTAATGACTACGGTACGGTAGTACGTAAGTTACCTCCGTCTTCCATCAGCCAGCCTATAGCTGCTAGTTGCTATCACAACGGAACAACATCCACGATATTTATCAACATCCATGCAATGGATCAAACCTGTAAAACGGTTATGTAGATACAGCTCAAGAAGTAAATGCAACGCTAAGCAAAGTAAATAATCAAAAGATACCTCTCGATCGGGCTATAATGTGCCTTCCCGTCATATTTGCCGCCGCTGCTGTCCCACAAAGTCACAAACCGTTATATCTGTCACTGTCAAATCAAGAACATTATCAAAGACTTGTCAGATAGGTTTTGGCAAATAATTACAGTAAACTGAAAAATTTGGTTTATTTTCAGCCTTTAAAAATAACTTAGGTATAATACAAAAAGTCGTCTGCCTGAAATTTATCATAACAAGGTCATAAGTTTTTTGTGTTTAATTCATTTATATAAAATATAAAAATATTAAATCCAATGATTTAGCCAGTGAATAAATCGGGATGTTTATTACAATACTGAGTTAAAAACCTATCGCTGCACACATACTGCTGAGGGCGTAGTCCGAGCTTGTATTTTAAACTCCCTACTCTCGAGCCGACAGTCGTCTCTCGGATGTTGGATGTCCATACATTTTTGTATGGCTATCCGAGAGACGACTCTCGGCTCGAGAGTAGGGAGTTTATAGAATACAAGCTCGGACTAAGCCCTCTTTATGCTAAAACCCCCTCATTACTTTAGTATAGGGATGGGCAAAAAATATCGATATATCAAAATATCGATATTTTTTCTGAAAAATATCGATATATATCGGCGATATTTTTTCCAGCGATATATCGATATTCGATATTTATTTTCAGATATCAAAAAAGATATATTTTTAAAGCTCTAAACAACGAGTGCTCCTGATGTCAATATCAGACAAATTCTTTTTTGAGTAATGTTATGTTTAATTTGTTTTTTTTAAGTCAAGCAATGAAAATCCTGTTTTTTTTAAATAAAAAAACGGATGTCAAAACAGCCAGATGTATATTTGCTTTAATTTTCGGCTTTAAAATTTCTAATATTTTGGCAATTTTTATAAATATTTGCATATTGGGCAAAAAATATCGATATATCGAAATATCGATATTTCTTGGATGATATAATCGATATATTTGAAATATATCGATACGATATATATCGATATTTTTTTCGGTTTGCCCATCCCTACTTTAGTAACCATGTATAAAAATATGTGATTTCCCATGCACGACAACATAGCAAAACTAACTGTCCATGTTTATTGACGTTGACATCAAGAATATTTTTAATCTTTCACTCATTTCATTTCAAAATGTTCATTCACTCAAACCAATCAACTCAACAAATCAAAAATTAACGGACATCTCTTCGGCAATTTTATTTGTTTTATTGAATTTTCGAAGAATAAAAGAAGAGAAACATAATGAGAATCGAAGTGCTAGATTTAGAAACCAAGATTATAAACCATGCAGCATACAGCAGTTCGTAAGTGTAATGAATTATATGTTTTAGCAAACACATATTTCAGTTGACCTAACAATATTTTATCTTTTAGGTACAAATGGTCTCCCAGAGACTTTGAGCTCGGTTCAAACCTCGGCCAAGGAAAGTTCGGACACGTAAACGTTGCCAGAGAGAAGAAAACCGGCTATCTAGTGGCTATAAAAACTTTATTCAAATCTCAGATAGTTAAGTCAAAATGTGAACGACAAGTGTTGCGAGAAATTGAAATACAATCACATTTGAAGTAAGTTTCTGCCTTATTTATACCAGCTTTGATATATTATTTAAACTACTGAAGTTCTAAGTGAACCCTGATAGTAGTGCAGATACTGAGTCTATTACCCATTTATGTCTCTATCATGTTTACATGGCATTACTTGAAGTACATTATGGTAATGGAAATCAAATTTTGTGAGCAATGCTGGTTTGTGTATCAAACTTATATTACTTACCAACTGAAGGGATTTAAATCCAAAATCATGTGCAAGAAGCTTTTGACCTATTGATATTTATTTTTGATTTCAGACACCCAAACATACTTCGTTTACTGACCTGGTTCCATGATGAAAGAAGGATTTATCTCGTAGTTGAGTTTGCAGCAGGCGGAGAGTTGTACAAACATCTCACAAGCTCACCTAAAGGCAGATTTCCTGAAGCTAAAGCGGCCAAATATATTTACCAAGTAAGGCCACTCTCATAAAGTACACCGGCCTGAATCAAGACCCTAACACAGACCGTTGTCACAGCTCAGGTGGTAGTAGCTCTGCCTTCCATGCTGTGGGTCGTGGGGTTGATTCCCTAGAGCAAATGTTTGTATGTTGAACATAAATATTGGTTCTGTGTCTGGGTGTTACTATGTATTCTATGTATGTATTAACAAATCAAAATATGTATATAAGACTTCCATAAGCAATCTAGTTCTCATAGTACAAGCTTTGCTTAGGGCTATTCTATGTATGTATTTACAAGAACAAAATATGTATATAAGTATTCTATCAGCAATCTAGTTCCCATAGTACAAGCTTTGTTTAGGGCTAGAATGTGATGTGTGAAATGTCCATGAGTACATATATTTATTTACAAACTGTATGCTTCAGGTAGCTGACGCTGTAGAATACTGTCACCAGCACCATGTTATACACCGAGACATCAAACCAGAGAACATCCTGGTCGCCTACAACGGAGATCTGAAACTAGCTGACTTTGGGTGGTCAGTTCACGCTCCTTCAGAAAGGTATGTATTTTAATAACTATTGAAAACTTAATAATAATTTTATGGCTTTGGTGCTGCTTAGTGCCGACTGTTTCACATTCAAGAACTTTGTTTTTTTTTTATGTTGTTTGAAGTACAGACAGGATTACTTTGTACTCAGTTTAGAAAAATGTTGCACAATTTTGTTCATATTTACAATAATGAACAAAACTAACTTCAATCATCATCCCAACAAGTATTTACTAAAAACACATTTTTAAATATATCTCAAAAAGTTATGTATTCATATTTGGCGTAACATTCAATAACTTTAGCTAAATTAGAACTATTATAAATATTTCTTACATTGTTTGTTCTCGCATAAATTAACTGAAACAAACCATTTATCTTCCAGGCGTAAAACAATGTGCGGAACTCTTGACTACCTACCCCCAGAGATGATCAAACGTGAAGTATACAACGCCTGTGTCGACCACTGGTGTATCGGCGTCCTACTCTACGAGTTCCTTGTTGGAAAGCCACCTTTCGAAAGTGAAGGACAAGACAAGACATATGCAAAAATCCTCGCTTTGGAAATGGTCTATCCTAGTTATGTACCGGAAGGGGCTAAGGATTTGATTTCAAAGGTAGTTACAAATATTTATTGGTTTAAAACATGTGTTATATATTGTAGTAAGTAGGGTACTGTGACTGATTGACTAAAGTATCTGTCTTTACTGCTTTCGATTGCGAGGTGAATTGCAATATAAGCAAAAATTGCATAGCCCAAGTTTAAATTGTGTGTAATGTAGAATAAACAATAAACATTGATTAATTAAACAAAATTATGATAAAATTGCAGAAAATCCTATCCTACTAATATTATAAAAGTGAAAATTTGGATATCCATCTATCGATGGATGTATATTTGTTATTCTTTCACGCAAAAACTACTGAATGGATTTTAATGAAACTTTACAATAATGTAGTTTATACATCGGAATAGCAAGACGAAGTCGCGCGCACCAGCTTGTTTGGTCGTAAACCAAAGTAAAATAATGTTTTTTTTATTTATTCTAGCTTCTACAACATTCAAGTAAAGACAGGCTCTCACTGGACGCGGTAAAGAAACATCACTGGGTCCAGTCTATCTACAACCCCGCCTAGTATGTTAGTATTAATTTATATGTATTTTTAGTAATTAATTCAATCATAGTAATAAATGCTGTTTACAATATTAGTAAACTATTTTGTTTTACTGGTTTTGAGAGTAGTTAGTGTGTGGTAGTTTGTTAGTTATTCAACACTTTGTATGTGTTGGAAATGTAGTTTTGGAACATATAGATGGTCCATTTTAGTTAAGACCTATATCCTACTAATATTATAAACGCGAAAGTTTGAATGGATTGATAGATGTATGTTTGTTGATCTTTCACGTAAAAACTACTGAACGGATTTTAGTGAAATTTTACAATAACTGCTTATACATCGGATTAACACATTGGCTATGATTTACAAAGATATTTTGTGAATTATTCAAAATATAACGATTTTTATTGCATAGAAAATTTCAGAAATATATAGATACATGCATAGTACAGTTATTTATTTGATAGTGACTTGTCACACAAGCTCTTACATATACCCTACTACTAATAGTGCCATGACCCAAAATTATTATTCTGGGTTATTATTTAGGTTTTCAAAAAAGAAATGTATGTTTTTGATCACTGTTTATTAATCAAAATACAAGTTCAATTACTATCTACTTGTCTATTCAGTGTTATAGACTGTACCCATACTTGTTGATCCATCCCAACCCGTCGTTAGTTTTCCCCAATGGCTTGTACTCTAGCCCAACCCAGTCGTCATACCCACCTTTGGATATCTGTTCAAGTACATACTCATAGTTAATCTCGCCTGGAGTGTTTGGTTCGTTGCGATTGGGTACTTGAGCTATCTGTAATAGAGTGTAGTGCTGTTTAATGTTTGATTAGACACGTTTTATTTATTTTAGAAAATGGTTGCTATAACTCTTGTATACTAGATAAATGCATGTTAAAATATTCTTAAAAAGTTGAATTTCGCCCAGATTAATTAAACTTTTTTGCCTATTCCCTGTGGTCCGGTGTGCAAGACTGATAGACATATGAATGCTAAGGCTATGCCCATTTGAGCCAAACAGTACCCCAAGTACGAGATTGTACACGGATCGCAGAGACGCAATCACCGAGACCAAATCGCTATCCGTCTGCACAAACTTACTTGTTGGGCACGAAATAGTATAAGCCATAAATATAATGTTATATATCATTCACGTAGTAATAATAATAATAATAAATAAATAATAAATAATGCTGGACAATCCACACAACATCATCTAGCCCCAAGCTAAGCAGAGCTTGTGTTATGTTAATTTATAAGATGGAAGCATGCGCCTTAAATTAGTTAAACTTTTTGTAAATCTTTTAGTTTAATTCAGCATTTCCTTTGGTAAAACATACCTGAACATGGCCCACATACGGCATTAGTTTCGTGATGGTGTGTGATATGTCGCCACTGATTTGTTGCAAATGGAACACGTCTAGCATCAACTTTAGATGGGGACTGTCTATACGCTTTATTATTTCAACCGCTGAAATAAAACAATGGCATTTTAGTGGTCCAAATACTTAAGGATCCTAAGTATCTAGAATTTTCACAGCATATCTCTGCATACATCAAGTGGTGTCAATTAGATCGGTCATTTAATCCCCAACAGCAATGATTATCGCAGCTCTATTTGAGAGGTTCGACAAACTAATTGTACCCGTTACCGCCGATTTTCATTAATATATTTTTATGCTTAGTATCAATTTAATTTCTCTATCATTTTATCGCCATACCTTTTCCGTAGTCGCTCAAGAAATAGTTCGGTACGGAATACTGGTTTATCGGTTCTATCACACCCATAATATTCTCATTCTTCAGCACATCAGCAGCATATTTCAGATTGTTCTCGTAAGTGTCCCAGTTGCTCTGTGATACTTGTTCCAATTTTCCCGCCATGATGTGTATTTTCTTCGCGTTGACCGCCTTTGCATATTGCACTGTTGTGTTGAAATTCTCTATGAACTCATCCTCTTTGCCGGGCACGGCGGTCACTCCGAGCTCACCCTTTGTTGTGTCACCTGAAACATAGATAGATAAATAAATAATGCTGGACAATCCACACAACATCATCTAGCCCCAAGCTAAGCTTGTGTTATCGGTACTAGAAGACTGACTCTTTATTGCATACAACACACATAAAACAAAAGAACTTAAACTAGTAATAATAGGCATCAGAATGGGCGGCCATTACGTTGAGAGCGATCTCTTCCAGGCAACCGAAACGAAATTATTGAAGGGAGAATGGGAGGCGAACAACTGATCAAATTAATTGAAAAATAATAAAAACCTAATAGTTAGAACCTAATAATTAGACACAAGGTACCTAGCAAACATGTCAAACGACGCGACGTGTGACAATAGTTTTTAGCACATGAACTGTACCCCAAGTACGAGTTTGTGCACACACCGATCGTAGAGCCGAGCGCCACCGATTTTGTATGGAGATCCAAACTTCTCAAAAAATCTGCTAGGGGCGCTGCTTGAATCTCCATACAAAATCGGTGGCACTCGGCGATTGCGTCTCTGCGATCGGTGTATGCACAAACTCGTACTTGGGGTACTGGTATCGACGCGCAGTGTAACTAGTATACGTTTGGTTTACGTAACGCGAGGATGGCAGTTTTCTAAATTACCTACTCTAATTTAACTGAAGACTGCACTTAAATAAAATTAAAAACAGTTTCAGGGTCCTATTTTTACCCCTAACCCGATAAAAGACACGCCGTAATGTCCAGGACAAAATCATAGTGTGCAAACTATGCAAACACCTGGTTAATGAAATATTTGATTAATATTTGATATTTCACACATACAGTAAGCTATTGTCTCAAACTAAGAAAAACAACGTTTATACGGAAACTATAGAAGAAAACAATGGTGAAACGACGAATTCAGAAAAATCCAATATTACAGAATTGAATTTAACTCAACGAGTTAAAAAAATCTCAAAATTAACTAAATATTAAAAGAATCCACTTGCCGTTGTATAAATATTTGTATTTTTTCTATTTATACAAAACGTTATCATCACACTTGAACCTATACGTTAACATTTCGATAAGACTTTAAATAAATAATTAATTTGGCTTCATGTATCAATCTTGTACATTAATTAACATATTACCTCTATGTTACATAGTTATTCAAGATTAAAACTGTTTGAGATAGATATACAAATATTTACCTGTTTTAAGATTAATTAAAACTTGTTCGATACCGGCACTTTCCTTCGCTTCTTTTACTTGCTCTAAAGTAAAACCAAAAGGGAATCCTGATTCTATAGCTTTAAAACCGGCTGATTTTGCTAAAGCATATCGTTCTAATATAGACGATGCTTCCGCAAACATAAACGAAATATTTGCACAGAATTTCATCGTAAATACAACTGACTGGAAACAAACTAATAAAAACAAAACAAGACTAGGTATATAGGTTATGGAGTGACGTTCAAATACTACGTTCGGAAATAATACGGTAAAAAGTTCCGTTACTCGTATTTAAAGCAGTTTGCAGATCTCATTCCCAAACAAACGATAACGACCGCAAAATACCTTGGGACTGAAAATACGTTTTATGTAGTACTTAGAGATGCTATTTTGGTATCATTTAACCGCATAGTTATCATGAAACTAAATGTATGGTATAATATTTTTGTAGATATTTGAACGCACTCCTCGGTCAAGGTCATCCTGATAAGGCCACCACTTTCTGCGATAACTTGAAAAACATATTATGTATCTAGGTATAGTGTACGACCACCATATTTTCTTTAACTATATTAAAGTATAAACTGTATAAACGTTAGGTAGTCTCAGCGTTATCGCCACTGAAAAACTTAATTTCCCAATTACATAATCTCAGAAAATATCACCTAAGTACCTACCTAAAAAGGGGGTTAAAAATTAAACTTCAAAATAATACACAAGCTTGTTTTAATCATTTCATTTTTATTGCTTACATCAAACCAGACGATTCTTAACAAATAATATTTAAAAGTAATAAAGCAAAACATCATTGTCTTTACAATAGATTGAACGTATACAGAGTGATAAGACCACTTTTATAAAGGGGTAGGTAAAGCTTGACATGGCTTAGTCCATATTTTAGAAAATCTAAAATTGGGACTTGGATAGCACTGTGAAATTTCCATGAATATTATTTCTCTCTGTCCTCAATTCATGCTACGCGCCAGGCATTACCGAAAGTAGTTTTAACATTCTGTATAAAACAAAAATAATATGGAAATGGCCACTTAAGGCCCAAGCGCTCAGTCAGGACGGTAGCCCAACAACAAAAGATGTCGCTAGTTTAAAAAACTGCGGTTATTCTTCTGATTCGTTAATGGTTTTTTGCGTTTAGTTATCAAAATTCACCTTTGCGAAAACTTATTAATAGATACCAATTAATCAATACAAAATACTATAATTTTAGTAGGAAAAACGTGCAGAGGCTGGCGAGGAATTTCAAGCTTGCTATCTACTTTGACACGCAAAAATGTTTCCGATATTTGAAACGCGCTAGCGTTTCATAATTTCGTCGTCAGGTAATAAGAACGAATAGCGCAGTTCAAGGTACTGTGGACTGACAATCAGAGTATTCGAGTTCAAATCTCCGCCAGAAATGTAACTTTTTGTTGCTTCCTTTTTTTGATATTTATCTGTGTCTTTCTGCAGAGCAGAGGCTCTGCAGAATTTTTACAGACTACTATAAAACCTACTTTATTGGAATTTTTTTTGAACTTAAATGCAATAAAATGCAGTAGATACTTATTACATAGGTTACCTTCTAATAAAACTGCTAATATCTTCAGGAATATGTTTATATGTATTTAATATTTCAATAGTAAGACTCTCTACAGCTCTATAAATTAAACAAATAAAACACATGAATATGTTTTGCCCAAAAACGGGCTACGGGCTATTTATGTCGTTTTCTGTGGCGTCGCTAAGATTCTTCAATTGCAGTTGTTGGTGCATTGTCTTGCCTGCGTACAAAGGATATAGATTGTTTGTGGGGCAGTTACATCATAATGCTTGATCGGAGTGATCGCAAAGCGTGAATGTTTCTTCGGATCCTTTCTGTTACCACAATGAGTTTCTAATTGGCACAATTGATTACTATACTTACAAGATAAAATTTCATCAAAAACAACTATGTACGACTAAATTGACAGACAGCTAGCAATGACAATTATGTCAGCGAGGTTGCCTTACTACAGGTTTTATTTACTTTGACAACAAAAAAAAAGGTTTTATTTACCTATATTTCAATGCATTATTTGGAAGTTTGTAATTTTTCTTACAAATAAACGTTTTTTTTAATGAAATAATTTTTCTTTATATTTATAATTACAGAACATTAAAAAACGAACAGTTTGTTAATAATGTTTGCAAGGAAATACATTTATGGCCACACTTTTATAACCAAACTTTATGAACAGTGACATTTATCAGTTATTTATTATTAGCAGTAGTGAGACTGACTACTAGTGACCCGTGACACGGCACGCGTTGTATATTTCGGCTCGGCAACGTTTTTGGCGTTCACTTTATTTTACATTGAAACGTTTTTTTCATATTGCAATTTGTACATAAAATAGTCTATGTTACTCGGTAAAGATATTACATCCTTATGTAGAAATAGTTTTAAAATAGGACGTGTACTTTTGAATTAAATAGTGACCAACAAACAGACAAATCTTATCCTTTCTAGAATTTTAGTTTAGATAATAGATTGGCAACGTAGCATTTTCAAGAAGAAAAGGGATAGATTTAGTTTTGTTGTCTTGTTTCTTTTCCTACGACTGGAGAGCTGACAACAAACCTTAGAATTTTGTATTTGATAGATAATTGTAAGTATTCGAGCGAATGACGTAGTCGTATACTTAGGTACTAGATACCTAAACATTGACGACCGATGTGGCGCGGTGGCATTGACGACGTGGAGGTTGCCGGTTCGATTCCCGCCTTGGGATAAATGTTTGTACTATCTACAAATATTTATTCCGGGTGTTCTGGGTGTTTATATATATAATAAAAAATATCTATCTATGTAATGTATTGTCGAGAAATTACAACACAGGTGGTTCATATATTACGTGTACAGTACATATTTTATTACCGCTAGTTTTGTTTCATACTAAGTACATACACTTTTTGATTTTATTATGGTGTAGAATTATGCGAACTTTATTTTCATACTATACAGTTAATAATGCTACAATATCCAGCTACAATAGCCGCTGTTCCGAACAGGGTAAAAGAGGTTTATTATACAGGGTGTAACAGAAGGGGTGGACCAAAAGCAAAAGGGCGATGGAAGAGCTCAATACCTATCGAAATAACCCCCATGTATGCTCAGCGATATTCAGTCGTTCAAAAGTTACTCGCACTTTTATGTTTTTTTTTCATTAACATATTTTAGGTTAGATTTCCCAAGTTTTCCCAAACTATCAAGTACGAAAGGTCTACTATGAAGCTACAAGGTGTAAAAAAATACGGTTGTAGCTCTAATAGTTTGGGTATACAAGAGAAATCTAACCTAAAATAAAATTATGAAAAAAAAAACATAAAAAGCGAGTAACATTTGAACGACTGAATATCGCTGAACATACATGGGGGTAATATCGATAGGCTAAGAGCTCCTGCATCGGCCCTGTTGCTTTTGGTCCACCCCTTCTGTTAGACCCTGTATATATATTTTTTTAAATATTTAATTCTGCACAAAATGATGCAAAAAAACAGCGCACAGTATATCTCCCCTAAACGTTACATTTACGATTGAGCTACGAAATATGAGTAGGTAAACAAAACTATACTCATACAATGTGTAGCAAACTTTTTGTTGTTACGTGGTACATTTAACTTTTTTCTTGGTTGTCATGACAACTAGTAGTAAGTAAATAAATATGTCAGTCATAAACACCCAACATTTTGTTGTTAAAAAAATCTCAAATAGTTTGTAATACATCTCAAATAGTGCCTATTTTTAATGCAATGTAAGCTAGATTTCATGGAAGCTGTCTGGGCAGTCTAGCCCAGATCCTGGCATTCAGTTACTCGCAGGCAGAAATCCTTGACGCGAAGAAAGTACTACAAGAACCATAGGCTGAGACCACCGTGACCAACATTCACCTTGTGATAAGAAAACATCTTCGTGAAGAGACCGTTGCCGTACCATGAAGGATTGAAGTAGGAAGAAGGCGACCAACTTCAATTCATACATCCTTACCATGGTGACCCAGTACAATGACAGTTCTTGGCTCTAGTATTCTGGACGTCTGGATTAGTCTAGCGGTAAAATAGGGGACCATTGCCGCAGATGAAAGATCAATATGTATTACTTTTGTGTACTAGTGTTATTTTCATTTTATATAAGAAAAGTGTATGCTAGCATCTAAAGTATACTTTACTATTGTTGTAAAGTGTGTTAGTCAGTAAGGTTTATCTATGAGCCGTTTTTAAATAAGTATTTTAGTACTTAAATTTTTACAACTATATTATGGTAAAAAATATATTTACTTTTCTTACAATAAATTGATTTTTTTCCACAGCTGTGGAAAAAAATCCAAAACTATTTTTTTCTGTACGTTATTATCCACCTATGCTATGTAGAATGCATTAAAATTATAAGAAAGAAACCTTTTTGGTTCAACCAAACTTCTTTGCACGGGAGACGGGTGCAAGATATTACAATCTTTACGCTGACAAGTCCGCTTCGAATGTAAATATGACAAAGTACGATAAATAAAAGAATAACTAAAAGAAAAAGAGAAAAAAGATTTCCTATTTCTTTCTACACAAGTATTTAGTTCAAGTAACTAGATGGCGCTCTAGATACTTTTGCTATAACTTAATACCTAGTGCTTCGCACAGATGGTGCCCTTTTTTTACAGTTAGTTCATTTTTTGAACACGCGTCACGAACAACCTTAACAACGATGTTTAGGCTAATTTCGTAGCTGACTGACATTCCTGCATATTTTTAAACAGAGACTTATCATTATAAAGTAATGGAATGATAATTACAATAACTAAAACAAAAATAACGGATCCATTGTTTCCACAATTACAGATAAATGCTAGTTTACTACATAAAGAAGTGCATTGATTTCTGAAATGCCACAGTATCGCTTATGCATAATTTTGTTTCTAAACATCACAGCCATTTTGAAAGCACTTCAAAAATCTCACCACCGCTGAAGAATAAAGTAGGCATAAAAAACTCAGTTATATAAGTCTGAAAAATACGTCTAGATTCTAGGTGGTGGTATGCAGTCTTAAAGAGGTATTTTCGGTTATAACATTGTATATAAATATGTTTTTTGACAATTACACAGCCATATTTCGTAAATAAAGCTAAAAAACTAGTAAACCTACCTACTGTTTTTAATATGTGAAATATATCAGTTCTAAAAACTTTTTGGCAACTCCAATTGTCCAAGCATTTTATAGCATCTAAGTTTTGTAACGTGGTAACGTGACAAAACTTTGAAGAATTTTGACCGCTGTAATCTATATATCAGATTCATCTTTAGATAAATCATTATATATGAACCTGGAAGCCATTGGAAAATCTTCTTACATAATTTTATTGACAGGAAGTTACACGTAATAACCTAATTATCTTTAGTGTGAATAAAGCTCTGGTTACAGACGCTAGAAAGACTAATATTATCAATACATTCCGTAACTCTAGGGACAAATCAACCTATGCTATTTTTACCTAATTAATCAGTCGAGCGAATTATTATACGAAATGCTCATACAATAACAATACACTAAAGCGTGATAATAGAGACCATTAAATCTCACAAAGCAGTTTTCTTCCAGAAAACAGTTTTTTTGATTATCAATCTGTTACAATGGTTAAATGAAAGTATTTTGCGCAATTTGGAATGTTTTCGTGACTCTAAAACCTGTTGTAGGCACAGGCACTTGTGGTAACTACCACTCAACCAGACGGAGCCCCACGGGTGATTTAGGCGAAAGCAGGAAATCAAACTGCACGTCCAGTTCACCGTCAAACTCTACTCGCCATCTTTGCAATATCTGAAATATATAAAAGGCAATATTTATATATTGCAAACTTACTGGCTAACTAACCAACTTCGTTATGGCGCAATAATTTTTCCCGTGGTCTACCACGGAAGGTCTACCTCCATACCCCTTTTCTATGTGTCTGCTGGCGACCCGTCTATCTCTATCGTCTATCTTAGTTGGCTACGAATAGTTTTATCGGCAGGCAGTCTTAGACTGTTTCTGAGGTTCATCCAAATGTTTACAATACTTTAGCCAGCAAATTATAATGTTCGTGTTTAACAATCGCCAGTCCGGGCCTTATGGCGTGACTATTGAGACTGTCATATCAGCTCTCAAAGCATTTATTTTTGAACGCCCCATTCCATCTTCTAACATAATCATCCATAAGTGATTAAATACCTTTGCCAGCAAAACATTGAGCTCGAGTTCGACGAATCTCTTCCCCGGACACATGCGGCGGCCCCGACCAAACGGCGCGACTAGGGAGGCTGCATGAGGCTCTCGGATGTCCAGCCACCGTTCAGGGCAGTACTCCTGGGCTCGCCAGAAATTCTCTTCTCGGCGACACGCTGCCCCGGTGTGTGCTAACACGAAAGTCTATAAGAAGGAGCAACATGTTGAAATGGGCAACACTTAGGCCGTTACGATTAGTTCAAGAACTATTCGTTTCCTTATTCTATTCCCTTTGTTAGAGCTTCCGGTTACCCGTGAGCTCAAATGGTATTGTTATAGGCACATGCTTGGCTCACCCTAATTTTGAAAGCTGTCTCAACAAGTGAGCTGAAGAAATATTACTAGAACCACGATAGTATTAGTACTAGAGTATCATAATGATGTCAAAATCACTATCATTTCAGTCTGGTGACATTCACTACTTTCTAGTGGACTACACTGTGCTGTCTGAAGCGTCAAGCTCACTCGATATAAGATCCTTGAATAATAAGCTATTTAACTATCAAAAATAATTACCCCAGCTGGTAGTTTATGCCCATCAATAGTCATCGGTGCCTCCAGTAACCTCGCCAAGAACGGTGCAGTTGGCAATAGTCTGAACGCTTCATTTGCGGCCGCTCGAACAGATGGCGCTGATGCCAATTCTTCAGCGGTGAATATGGTACAGGATGGAAGCTCGTTGTGTATCCGCTGTTGCCAGTCGGGTCGTCTGCTTAGCAGGTACAGTAGGAAGACTAGGCTGTTCGCTAGCTGTTGAAACAAATTAAATTTTTATCTCCAACATTACATGAACAATGTTTCTAACAAACTAAAAAAATATATGTCTAACCGTCTCGATCCCAGCAGTAATAAAGTCGATAACAGCCGCTTTCTTGTCTCGCACGTCCAGTGCTGGGTTATCCAAGATTTTCAAAAAGATTTCGCGCATCGCGTCATCTTGCGCAGTACCCTTGGTCCGTGACTTGGCCTCCTCCATCAGCTCGGATACTATCCTGCCAAAAACACATGTTATCAATTTGTTTGCCCAAAACTTAATCATAATCATACATTCTAAATGAATGAGAATGGTCTAGTTTAGTTACTCCTTGATGAATCCAAAGGCAAAATTGTATACCTAATAGGTACATTGATCATAACAATCAATGACACGTATGTAATTCGTAGGTTTTACACGTATTTACTTCCTTTCCACGGCAAGGACAAGGTTTATGTTCGTTCATTTAAATATTGAACGCAGGATAATGCAAGAACATTAGACTATTGCGAAATTACTATTTCGATACTTCCTTATTGGCGTTTTGGCGTACAAAGGTAAGGAAGGAGAGTGCTGACAAGCATAATAATTTGATGTTCGTTTTCAAGGATGTAGGCACAATTAGATGTCTTGTTACCCAAACTGAATTTTTCGCATAGTAAAACAAACCTCTTTATTTTTAGATACCTATTATTTTTTTCTATTTTATGATTCGTGGAAAAGTTCAGGCAGATATTTTATGTTACGGAATCAATGTTATATGTTTGTAACTAGTTTGATTCTTGTCATTCTTATGTTCTGTAAAGAAACAAAAAAAAAGAATCCACTTACTACGTATTATTTTTTTCATTTTATGCCTTGTGGAAAAGTTCACGAATAAATTTTAAGTAACAGAATCAATGTTTGTAACTAATTTGATTGGTAATTATCAAACAAACAAAAGAAAAATAATCTACTTACGTGTGAATAGTCTCTTCGCTCCGCACAAAAGTCCTGTACAACGTGGTAGGTGCGAACTTCCACAGGGGCGCTCCATAGTAAGAATCCCTTTGAGCCCTGAAGTGTGCTTTCACTGCTGCTGCTAATGTCGCAGCCCTGCCTGACATCCACCGCTCCAAGAACCCAAGCCGACTGCCAAGCATCAGAGCACATACAGCTGGAAAGACAACGATGGAATGAAAGCCAGAACGTTTACTGCACCTCTTAATAAAAAAGAACACAAAAAATACATAAAATTTGAGACGTGTCAAGAGACACCCAGATGGAATGAAGTTCTTAATTTAATAACTGGCTTGCTTTCTATGAGAGCGAAAGACAGAAACTATAAAAAAAATATTATTGTTACAAATTTTGGTCTTATTTTTTTCCGTCTAGCTCCCTTTCGCAACGCGCAATACGGAACTTAATTCCAAAGAATAAGAACATAACACCAAAAAAAGAATAAAATACACTCATTGTATTACTCGGTCTTATCGGTAAATGAGCGATTACTTCCAGATTTAGCTTGGACATCTTATCGTCGTATGCAAAAGATCCGGTTACAATACCATGACCACACCCAAGACATAACGGCCTTCGCTTCAAATGTCAGCTAATAATTATACCATTGGGTAGAGCAATAATTAGCGCACCTATAGATTTTCAACTGTTTAGCCGACAAAAGATTGTATCATTGGTAGAGCTAACCAATAAGGTTTTATTATTTTTATTAGATAACATTAGCATGAGTTCTCTAGTTGAAGTTGGGTAGCGTTGGTTAATATAATATGCGCTAACAAAAAAATGGTCTACACAATTTCAAGAGAATCCAAGCTGTGTTTACTTTAAAAAAAACGTTATCTTTGATAACCCTTTAAACTTCGGTTAGAGCAGCCACACCCATAAAATAAACGTCAACATGTCCATCGTACATTAAAGCTACTACAACTACTCTTGCGATAATTTCCGGTTGCCAACCAACTGAAAGAATGTTGCTATTCCTAACTGCTCCAGAAATGCATTTTGCAATTACAATTTAGTTAGATGCTTTACGATATAGTTTATACGATATCTTATAATCATGTTTAGACTACTGTTACTATTCAATGCACCATTGAGTATTAACATCGTGTCGTCAGCTTAAATTAGATAAGCACGTGTAATATATATGGCGTATATTACACGTGCTTATTATAATCATGCTTTTCTACTGTGGGAATTTAGTCATCAAAACATATTCGATTGTAAGTTTGTACGCGTAAGCCGTCCTTAGGATAGCTTTGTTTCTGTCCGAATATCTTCATGCATTACTTTAAATTGGAACTCTTGTAGTTCTTTAATCTACTCTAGTCTTTAGTACTCAAACGGACGATGTAATTTCATACAAATAGTTCCTTATTTAGACTTTGTAGTCGGGGACGCTTAGGAATAAACTGATCCACATATAACATACAAGTCCATTTCATAATGCACTTCTGTGTGCACATTCCTTTATGCATGCACGCATGCGGGTACATTGGCCTAACGCTATTTCAAGATATCTGACCTACATTACTACTACACGTCATATTCATTATCACATGTCAAGCTTCAGTAGATGTTGGCCTTTGAAAGCTATTAGATCTAAGTTACGAGTCGCATCCGGTAAGCGACCGTTGCGACTTGCAAATGTCAGTTTAGACGGTGTGAATTTCTTATCTCATCTGAACTTAGTTTCAAAACATGAACCATTCATATTTGTATACTTTATCTGACTCTAGTAAAAGTAAAGTAAAAAATTCTTTAAAAAATAAAATCACAAGGATCATTTAGAATCGTCTTACATACTAGATGATTCTAGGTGCCAGTTCCACGCGACCAGAGCTTAGAAGAACGGGCAAGAAACTTCTCTAGTTGCAAGCTTATGGCTTCTGTTAGAACGAAATTCAAAGCTACGTTCATTGGTTTTCGTCTTCGTCTTTTCAAATTGCAGGAAAGTAGTAGACTGATAAAAATATTTACCTATTTTAAACCATGATAACCATGATAAACTTAATCATTATTAGGAATACCCACTGAAAATATAATTCAATTAATTCAACAAGGTCTCTATTGCATTAACAAAAACAAACATGTCTCACAAAACGGCTCTCGATAAATAACTGTTGTCAATTTATTATGTTTACCTTTAAAGAATATTGCACAAAGTCAATAAATCTATCGTCGAAATTAATAAACTTAGATAGGTGCGGTATAACGTTGAATTTTTTAACAAACAAAAGACTACACTCGAGAGCAATGAATCCGGGTCACTTAAAGAATGTTAAAAATCTCGGAAACTAAAAATGATAGGTTAATGCAATAAATTGTATTTAATAGACAATGTAATACTCCTTAAATGAAAGTAAAAAAAATATGAGTCACCATACATTTTATTAACACAAAATTACATAAAGAAAAAAACTGCTGATCTCTCCTTAAAACAAAAATAGGAAACATGAAATTTTTGAACTTTATTCCGATTTTCTTGAATTTTAATACTTCGTATTGCCTCCTCGTGCTTCCATTACTGCGTTTACGCGGTTTGGCATGCTGTACACCAAGTTCCTTATACGATTTTGGGGAATATTCTCCCATTCCTCTGTGAGAGCAATTTTGAGCTCACGAAGCGTGATTGGGGGAGGGTTTCGTTGTTTTACGCATCTGCCTAGCTCGTCCCAAGCATGCTCGATCGGGTTGATATCCGGGCTGCGCGCTGGCCACTCCATACGAGTAATGTTCATCTCTTGAAGGTAGTCATTCACAATCCTACCTGTATGAGGTCGGGCATTGTCATGCATAAATATAGCATCCTCACCTAAATTGACCATAAATGGACCAACGTGATCATTGAGGATTTCTTCCACATATCTTACGCTAGTTAAAGAGCCGTTTTCTATGATCACCAGCTCTGTGCGACTTTCAGAAGAAATTCCGGCCCACACAAGTACAGACCCACCACCGTAGGCTACTTTTTCTTCGATGCATGCTTGCTTGAATCTTTCCCCTGGTCTTCGATACACTCTGTGTCTTCCATCGTGCTTGTAGAGCATAAATTTTGATTCGTCGGAGAACATAACTTTTGACCAATCTTCAATACTCCAATTTACGTGGCTCTGGGCATATCTTAGTCTCGAAATACGATGCCCACGCTCCAGTTTAGGGCCGTTTGCAGGTCTAAGGGGTTTTAAGTTAGATTCAGCAAGCCGACGTCTTACTGTCCATGCACTTGGGTTACTTCCTCCGAGGCGTCGAAACTGATTGGTGAGTTCAGTTCCTGTGAGAAAGCGATTTCGAAGCATGGTGTTCACCAAGTATCGGTCTTCTCGTGCTGTGGTACACCTGGTTCTGCCCGTTCCTGGTCTGCGTAGGTTAGAACCAGTTTCTTCGTAACGTCGGAGAACTCTTTGTACTGTTGACAGCGACACACCGACAGTCCTGGCTGTATCGCGCTGACTCCGGCCGGTTTCCAGCATTGTAAGTATTCTGGTGCATTCTTCAGGCGTAAGCGACATAATTTCAGCTTGAATAATGAATATAGAGCACTATCAACATGGTTTATGTACCCACATAAATGACAGATTACAAACAAAAGCAAAACCAAATGCTGTAATTTCGTAGTTCCATCTTCGAAAGTGGCCCTTTTTCAAATTTGATTTTTTTATGATATAACTTTACAATAACTAAGAAGTTTTAATACCTTCATTTAAGGAGTATTACATTGTCTATTAAATACAATTTATTGCATTAACCTAGCATTTTTAGTTTCCGAGATTTTTAGGATTCTTTAAGTGACCCGGATTCATTGCTCTCGAGTGTATTTAATTACTTAATGATAAGCAAATTAGTTGTTGTCTGCTAGAGTTATCTTAATAGCCACAATGACATTTGGTACGTTAAGTTTCAAAAAAAGTCCAAATATTAAGAGTTTATCGTACCCACGCTTATCTCAAACAAATATTTCTATCACGTTTTTCAAAGTTGTGTGCCTTCATAACATTCATAGAGGAAATAAAAATATATTATTACTTCAATTCACAAGTCTAAATTCTAATCTGCTGCCTCAAATTTTACGGCCAAATGCTATGTGAATACAAATTAATGCTATTTACGTTCTTAATATCATTCGCTGCACAGCCCAGAGAATAAAAAACGCCGAATTTTTTAACTTAATACCTACAACAGTTTCTTGGCTAAATTACTAATTCTTAGTAGAAAAGCTAAACTAGGTTTAGCTGCTATAGGTGTCTTATCAAAGAGAACTTACATTCAAGTCCGACCCGATTTGTGAGTTGATCGAATCCATGAACAGTGCCGTCTGGTTTTCTACTTGACTGCAGAAGATCCAAGAAGTCATCACAGATATTGTTTAGTTCTGGCACGAACCCTTGCATGGTATGGGGACTTGTTAACTCTGAAGTTAGATGTCTGCGCAGATGGAACCATTTATCGCCCTGTCTGAAAAATTTTGTGTTATATGAAATTTTGATAATGTATCTACTACATCAGTCTTATTGATAAACGCTATGCACTATCACACAGAAGTCTTTGTGGTCTTTCTTTGTGAGGTTAATGCATTTTTATAGATAACTCAGCATTAAATTAATAATCGGTTTTTTAAATAATTAACTTTTGTTTTTTTTTTAATTTGACACATTAGGGCTTAATGCTAAAAGCATTGTCTGCCAGTCTTCCTGGGTGTGCAGAAGGATGGTGTAGCGTATGATAAAAAAATAAATATAAAAACTACCATTATAAAAATATATTCTCATGTAGTTATTAGAATAAAAACTACATGAGATGTCTGGAAGAGATTGCTTAGCGATAAGACCGCCCATTTTTACCTCGCACAAATTTCTGTTACTTTAGTAACAGAAATTAATTTAGTATTACAAATTTCTGTAACAGAAATTTGTAAAAATTTCTAAATTATTAACAACGATCTACAGCTGCCAATTGTAAGACTACAGTGAGATGGAAATGTATTTCCTGTGCATCAGGTTTCCACGGTGTTCCAGTAAAAACTTTAACTCCATGATTGCCACGACTACGTGCTAAAATGTTACCACATTGCGACTCCAATGCGCAGAAGATTGTTCATAAAAATACGTAGATGTTTAAAATAATAAAACTTCATGGGAACGCTTTAGAACGGTAATTAAGTAAAACTTGTTAGTTAACTTTAAAACGCATATTTTTATTATTCAAAGTGTGAAATCAAACTAGATTTCCAGGAATATTTGCTAGACTCCATTTTGTTTTGGCATATCTCAATAGATTCGCATAAGCATGCCTAATTGTACGGCATATATCAAGGCCAGACAGGAAATAGCTAGTTCGTAACACTATAAAAACTAGAATCACCTACGTGACCGGCATAGAAGGCCTTGTCAAAAATATCGTGAATCATATTAATCATTTAGTAGGTACAATACAATTTTAGAACTAGTACATACTTGCTACAAAACAAAATTGTCTTGGCTTTAGTTGAAACTACGAACTTATTATTTGGCACTAAAAATATGTTTAGTTTTCGGTATAATTAATAAAATATATTTTATACATTTTTTTCTACCATAAACTTATCATACTAATGTGGATTTGGAACATTTTCTTTGTATAGGCATTATATGAGATTGTTTTGCCTTTTTGAGATTTGTGCTATATAACACAGCGCAGCGCTATAATGATGTACCATCTAGTGTCTTGTTTTAGGAATTTATTTTTACCTATCAAAAGATAAATATACTTACTCGACTTCGAAAAAGTTTTTAGTCAAATAAAACTTTGTTTGACAAGTTCTATACCTGTTTTACTAAGGGTAATTACCGACACGCGGCGCAATTAAACGCTTTAATTATTATCTTACTTGTCATGCCTAAGACCTCCCTCTCTTTGCTATCTTAAACTAGTTAAAATACTTACTCATTAACGAGTCCGGTAGAGGCGTATCTGTCAGGCCTGCTTTTGCGGTACACCTGCACTATTTCCGTGGGCGGGCGGTAGGGTCTTTTGGATTGCACGCGCAGCACAGTTTCCAGGGCTGCGCGCTCAGCGATGGACACGATCAGGGCCCCGCTGGGTGAAGTCTCCGCAAAGACCGTCCCGTAACGCCTGAACATGTCTGCATTCAAATCTCTCATTTTGACTACAGACTGGGTGCGCTACAAATGATTTGAAGTCTTGCCGTTTTTTTATTTAGAAAAGCGATAACATGAGTTGAAGCTTTTTGGCATATTTATTGGGATCGGACCTGATTTTTTAATTAACAATCAAAATTGAGAACTTGGAGGTGGTCTTTTCACTGATTAGACTTTATTGTACAAGTTTTTTTATTATGATAAGATAGCCTTTTTAATTGACCCAGACAGTAAATTTTTCTGGTTGATGATTGATTTCTGAATTTTTTATATACTTATATTTTAAGTCGTCTGAATGGAACCAGTTACATAAAAATGTAGAGTATTTTTAACACATTAGAATCACAGACTCACCTTCATAAGCTTCATGTAACTTATTCATTTGGTACCGACTCCAGAACAGCCATCTTGTTCCGAGAAACGGGAGAGCTTGAGGTCCTGGTAGACGATAGGTCTGTTTCCCATCTGGCACACGAGTGGTGAATGCAGTAGCAACCACCAGAATTGCAATCACGGCTAGCAGCACAGTGGGCATGCATGACCAGTCCACTAGGGGGTGAGGGGTGTTCTGGGAACAAAGACAAAGTATATCATAAAAAGAGGTTAAGGAAAAATTATGAACCTATTACGTAAATAGGCCGTAGGCATTGGTTAAATAAGACGTATGCATCTCACAGTTCGCACATGAATTACCAACACATCTTGTTCATTACCATTAAAATATACACGGAGGTAAAAGCTCTTCGTCTGGTAAGTTGCACCAGTTTATAAGATACATAGAAGCGCTTTGAAGGTTGCAGTTGTCAGGTAAGACTATGTCAAGGTAATGAAGATATTTCGAGACATCTAAAGTTTTCAAGTAACAGTTCAACGACCTCCCTCAGATACAGATGTGTTATCAAATAATTATGATAATCCACACCCAGAGATTTCGTTTTGTTTGATTAGCATACGGTATCGGTCACAAGTTCGGAGTTTTATTTTAATATTTGTTTAGTATCGCGGTCGTTGACTCGCATGCTGCGTGCGAGGCGACTGGTTGACGCAGCGGTCTTGACATTGGCATTGCGTAACTATTTCTTACGTAAGAACAAGAGCAAGGCGATCGTGGCCGGCGTCGCGTCGTCGCATGCTACTTCCAATTGCATCAGGAACAAAACATTCCTAGAACTACTGACGAAATATTTCTGTCATATAAACCACCCCTAAAAATTAGGAGAGCTAAGCAAATCTGGCAGCTCAGTATTTTGTCAGCCTTTGAAAAAAGGTGAACCGTTTTAGAAAAACCTTACCGTCCTTCCATCTACCATACTCGAGTTAGTAATAAGGATGACTGCCAATGACTTTAATATCTACTTGCAAAGACTTCAGTTCGACCCGTTATCATGCAACTGTGCCGAAATATTGGGAAATAATCAAACTCACAAATTATGGTGATTATCCCGTCTATAATGAAAACTATGTTCAAAACCGTGATAGTTTCAAATATTATAAAATACGATCTTATAACTGTTGTATTAGTATTTCATTAGCTGCAGTCTGCTTTCCACCTGAATGCATTCAAGCTAACTGCATGTGAAAGGTTTATATGCAAGAAATGGTATTATTGTCTTTACGGGTGTTGACGTAGGGTGTGGTCCTGCAGGTTTTTGTACATTTTAACGGACCCTACAGTATCGTTGAATGTAACGGGTTTTACAACTTTCGTCAACATGGGTATTCAAGAGTCATTGACTTTTAAATTTGAATAAGATATAACCAACTTTTTTCTATTGTTTTTGAGATGACCTTACACTTACAGTGCTGGGAGGGATTAGTAAAACATCCAAAAACCCTTGAAGTAGGCTACTAATTAATTCATATAATAGACATACTAGTCTAATTAATACACCCAAAACGCATCGATACCGCGATTCAGGAATCGATACTCTACGGTGGCGTGGCGACATCTAGTTGCAAATTTGGAATCAATCCTAGTAATGAATCTAAATTAATAAATTAAATGAGTATTTTCAAAGTATTTTATAATAAATTTTAATAGGACTTGCTTAGCTTAGTTTGAGACGAGTGTGATGTGTGAATTTTCCATTAAGTTTTATGTATTTATTTATTTCAGTAAGTAAATTAGCTTGTGCTAATATAGAATAAATAATCTTACAACGCAATTTTACTTTTGATAATATATATTAATTTACAGCAGGTTCTTAATTATTTACCTTTAAATCGACCAAACTATTTTCAACTAAGAAGGCAACGACCTGAAAATTGTTTTAAAAATACGCGACACTTTTTAAATAACAAGATAAATAAGATAATTAATTGAAGAAAATAAAAAAAAAGGTTATAAAAATTGGTTCAGAGTTGAAATAACATTAAATATGATACGTATTTTAAGACTGTTTTATAAATTTACATTTATTTTTCTTTTCTTATTATGGATACATTGTGTGAAACTGATTTGAAATATATATATTTTTTTGTAAATATATACGTAGAATACATTGTAACACCCAGACACAGATAAAATATGTTCATCACACAAACATTTGCTTTGGGTGGGAATCGAACCCACGACCACAGCATGGAAATCAGAGCTACTACCAACTGAGCTATGACGCCTGTCAATGGATTAAAAATCGCAATGTACGTTGGTAAAATATAAACACTTTAAAGTGGTTTTAAAAACTAAAAAAAAAAATTGTTGAATTTCTGTCTCTGTTTAACATTAGAACATGTTACTTGTCAAATAAATTACAACGATATCACATAAAATAAAATTGTAACATTATTAACCACAGTTATTAGCCAATTTAGACCAGACTGCAGGATCGCAGACAGACATCTTTTTAATTTCCTTAATTGGTCGGCGCATTGATTTTTTAATTTATTTTACTTTGATACCTACGAATCGAAATAACAAATTAATTCTGTGATTCTTATGCTTTTCATACTGAGGTAGCGAACTTGAACTTTTTTTGTTGAAGGTCAACATTTTAGATAATAAAATATAAAAGGTTTATAAAGATGCCTACCTTTCTTTTGCTGTATTTGTTATGATATTTTTCACAAAAGGATTTATAACAAAAGACATTCTATTATAAACTCTCGTCAAGCACTATACCATACATGTGTCCAAAGAAATTCCATATATTCTTTAGATGTCATTTCTGTACATTTATGTACAAAATATAACTATTTCTGCCTAACAAATGTGGATTTTCCAAACCAAAAGTAGGACGTGGCCGACTTAAACATCAGACTAGCATAGATTCTGATAATATTCAACTATTATTGTATGCAATTGCTACCCTGACCCTCTGGCCCCTGCAGCATCTTCACAAATATCTAGTGCACTAAGATTTGTGTCAATTTAGTAGCTCAACTTACACCTATTATTTTTTAGGACTTATTTATTCAGCCGTGCACATTTCGCGACATAGATAGATAGAAAAGACTTTATTGCACACTACACAACTACACACAACTTTAATTTAAACATAGGAACTTAACAACTAAACTATGATATACAATGGGCGGCCTTATCGCTAAAAAGCTATCTCTACCAGACAACCTTGAACGGAAAGGATCAAAATTGAACTGAAATGGGGTATTACTCTAATTAATAGTCCAAAAACACCTGTAGATATTAAAATACATTCATTTATACTTTGCTGGTTAGAACAAACTTTCTTATTAAAGTCTCACCAGCGAGCTTCTCAGAGTGGAAGCTACGACCATCTCAAGTTCCACAAACTGTTCGAAGCCAAAAAAAACTCATGTTCGATAATCAACATTTTTTTTTATAAACCTATTCTGATTCTGACCCACTTTTGGGCAAAGGTCTACCCTCTCTCTATCCCTGGCTAATTCTGCCCATTCTCATTCCGATCTAAATAAATCAAATAAAAATGCGCTTACTTAGCACATTTTAACTGTTCCAATTACGGAACAAGTTCCAAATAAAATGTAATTGATTCCATGC
Organism: Ecliptopera silaceata; assembly: GCA_932527185.1. Classification (NCBI taxonomy): domain Eukaryota; kingdom Metazoa; phylum Arthropoda; class Insecta; order Lepidoptera; family Geometridae; genus Ecliptopera; species Ecliptopera silaceata. The sequence goes on from OW052210.1 coordinate 5,045,921, forward strand.
GACCGTGATCTATGTCATCTCAGACTTCGTGATAGCATTAAAATAATATGCGCTGTATTCTAATCCTTGAAGTGATAAGATAAGACGTAAATAAAACAAAGCATTCCCTGTGTTTCTGTCAGCACCATCCTCTGCTCCACATTTATAATGAACTTTCAAGGGCGTGTGGATGACCTCAGTCAGTGTCTCAATTGCATGCGTCAAATGTAGAGCTATCGTACTATACGATCACTCATGCAGTATTGCTTACCAAATGCTTACGGCCGGTTTCGCGAACGATGATCAACGAAAAAATCAAACAATTACTTACTATATGTCAAACTCGAATCAATCGTGATTTGGGAATAAGTTATAAAAATAGTTAGTTAGTCAAGTTGCCGGTGGTAACCAAATTATTATGACCAAATCATCCTCTAATTTCCAGTAAGTTTAGACGTTCACAAATTTGGCTTATATTGTGCCTACTGAATAAATTGTAACTTAGATTAAAATATAAATGCATTATCCAGAATTCAAGATATTTTATATTGGCTTAATGATTCAAAGATTTATTTTAGTAACATAAAAAAATATTTAAAACTACTAGGTATACAAATACTTACAATTTCTATAATATTTTTAAATTTTCACAATGTATTGTATGTTTTTCTAAGAAAAAAAGGTTATCTTTGTAGAAGGACCGCTATAAGTTGTATCTTTATGGGCATTTTATCTTTTTCGTTTATATTTGGTCCCGGGCAATAATCTTCGGTCACGGGTCGAAAAACTAATAAAATATCGCGGATAAAAAAATAATAATTTGCAAATAAATGATTTGACTTTCGATATATTTTCTGTGCTAAATTACCTTAAAAGAGTCGCCTCGTCTGAATTTAATCACTGAATTCTTGTTTTAGAATTTCATAATTGTTTACTTTTGATCACATTTATTTCATCAAAACCAATAAGACAATATTGAAAATTTGTACCTACTTGTAATAAAAAATCATAAAGAAAATGAAACGTTTTAGTTATCATCAGGCATTAACTATTTTTGACAGGCGTCACAGTTCAGTTGGTAGTGGCTCTGTCTTCCATGCTGTGGGACGTGATGTGTGAATTGTCCGTGAATTATTTTTTTTTAACGTATACTTATTATTAACTAATAATGTTGACTACACTGACATGTTTTTGGAAATACGTACCTACGGTGTCATATTTCAAATTTGAAGTGGAAAAGTCAGCAAAAATCTGCTTTCTTCCGCGTTAATTGAGGTCAATTGATCAACAGTATTTATTTCTGTAAATAAAAGTGACATTGCGCAACTTAGGGTTCCACTGTGTTTTCTAGGTACCTACTAATTGGAATAATATGTCAATACATAAAACTGTAAAGGAGCCAAAATAAAACATGAAGGTATAGAAGAGTAAATGCGTAGTGTTTACTAGGTAAACGATGCTCATTGCTCAATCCAAAACAATGTCTGTTTGCATCACGCTTAAACCACTGGACAGATTGGAATAAAACTTATACGATTAAAAAGCCTTTTTTCCGGATATTGATTTTATTATATTTATTTAAAAAAAAGTATTTATGTATTCTATCATTCTATTTAGTTACCATAGCACAAGACTTGGGACTAAGTTGATTGTGATGTGTGAAATATCCATGAATATTTATTGTTTATTTTATTAAATCATTATAAAATACAAATTTACTTTGGTTAAAGTAAATTAGGAATATATTCAATACAAGAGAGTCTTTTCAAGTTGAAATCAAATAAAACACTAACGACTTAGAATATTTGAACAAAGCTAATTCAAATACGAACATTGGGACTTTTCAGGGACTTGTTCCAAATTAGGAACAAGTATTCTAAAAATACAAGTCTGGGATATTGTCTGGAACGGAAAATTTATTGCTTTTAAACATGTTCGATTTGGTCGATCACTAACGAGCAGCCTTTGAAAAAAATATCCAAATACTAACATTATTAAGTTGCTACTTTGTTATTTTATACTGAAAACTTGCATAAATAAATTTTCTTAAACATTTCACACATTGATCTAGTCCTCTAATACGCAAATCTGTGATATTGAAACTATATCGCTGACACTTAAATATTATTTTGTCAATAAATACATAGAATACATGTATATTAACCAGCTATCTATTAGGTTTTATGTTAAATTTAGTAAAATAGACCTACATTGCAGTGCCCTTGCAGGGTGCATGTACTTATGCCACTACTAGACCTAAGCTACAAAGTGTACATGTAAGCAATAAATAGCCCCTAACTAGATTTTTTTCTATTACTCAGATTCCTAGGTAGAGTCACTCCAACTATCGTACAATTTATATTATTAGTGTTCAGTCAAAATAAGTTTTATCATGAAAAAATATGAGTATAAAAAAATAAAGCTATAAATAAAGGTAGACGAACTTGCCTCGTGTATCTTCCGGTTATCAGCACCTACTAGGTATATATCTTATTTTTTCTGGGATGATTGAACGTTGTAAAATGATATGAAAATATTATGTCTTATTCGCATTTTTATAACGAGTCGCATAAAATGGTTAGTCTTAGATTTTATATTTAAATAAATAATAATATAAAATTTTACTAACTGAATAGTCTACATTCTGGTCTTAGAGTGCCTAGTCTTATTAAGTTTTTAGTGTAATTTTATTAGCTACGTCTCTTTACGTAGCTTATACAGGATTTTGCAATTATTTTATAAGAAGTACGCATATTTTAATCGATAGGTATCCGTTAGGCAATAAAATTATCTAAATACGCTGTAAACAGAATTGTTCTAAATAACATTCTGTCAACAACTGTGTGTGAATATTTACAATCGAAATAGTTTTATTCGAAAAAAAATAATTAACAGTAGGTACCTATTCTAATTCTCAAATTATCTAGCCAATATAATCTGTGCAACCTGCCATTGACAATTTGACAACCCCGTAGTCAAACATCGTCAATAATCTCAGTACCAGTGTGAAAAGAAGCAAAACTTGTTTTACGTCCGTGTCAAGAAGTCTTGCGCCTAGTGATACCGCCTACTGCACATTCATTATATCCTTACATACAATGTATCGGAGCTAAGTAGGTACGTCCTTGAACTTACTACATCGAGAGGGGAGCGAAGAAAGCCCAGAGTAGGTACAAGCAAAAAGCGGTGGATCGGCAAAAGTGCAGCCAGCAAAAACACACCAACACCTGCTAATCATCACCGTGACTAATGAGCTGGCTTCTGAATGACGATGAGTTGAATGGAACTTTGACGTCACAATAAAACTATTTAAATTTTACCTATAATAATAGGAAAGTTTAAATAAAGCTTTTAAGGTTGACCTCTATTCTGCATTTGGCGAAATAAAAACCAAAACGCTCGTAAAAACATTTTCTTTTAATCTGCTGTTCAGCTAGATCTTTAAGTTTACGTGTTCAAAATCAAAATTCGTTGAGACGAATGGTATATATTCTAGTTGCCTTATTTACTTATCTTCCGCGAATCATTGTTTGATATTGGTAGCAACGTAATCGTCAGACAACCCCAGCATTAGTCCGTCCGAAAAAAAAAGCTATACGAGTCCCGCAGACTGCGAGCGAGCAGGGACGCTCAATTCGTTTTGCTCCCTGAAGGCCGCCCGGTCCGCATCGGATATGTGTCACTATAACACTAGGCATACGTCTGCTTCCCCCATACCACTCTTCACACTGACTGTAGGTCTGTAGGTACTTATGTCGGAACAATGCTCAGTTTTAAATTGAGGCTCAAGCCATGCACAATCTTTTGGATGGTTTTTCATTGAAAAGTATGTCAAAAAAACTATGCTTGATTCTCGTTCTGAAATACGATCCTCAGACGAGGTTCGAACAAAAAGAATTTGAGACCAACCTCGTATCATGTTCTACCTCTGCGGCACGTATCAGCAGCGTGCCTGACCTACGCTACGCTCCACGCCGCAGGGAGGGTTTATTATAACACTGAGCCAATAATTTTGAAGGTAATTTATTTATACTTTTACTATCAGTCGCATCGATACTGAAATGGTATTGGAATGCAACGATATTGTTTATTAACTACGAGTATCTGCTTTTATGCACTAATTTAGGACCGGTTGTATCTGATCTTGTTAGTTTATTTTAGGCAAGTGAAATTAATTTTAATAGTTTAGGTGCAGTAAGTTTTAAATAGTTTCATGCAAACCAATGAAACTTCAGTCATTTAAACTATTTGTAGTAGGTTTGATTATAAATCAAGAGAGCCATAACAAAAATAGAAAGTACTTATTCGCTATCTGAATTTATTTTTTGGATCAATTTAATTAATTTTGCCTGTTGGCTTACCTACTCTAGACAATTAATAGATAAGAACAATCATTTAATAAAAGTTGGTATGCAAGTCGCCAGTCCGGATTGAAAATAGAAGAAAGCACGCGGGCGACAGTGAGTGCAAAAAGAGCGTAATCGATGCCACAGTATAAGCGAAATTACTTCTTTTAATGTGGCTTCTGCCCGTCAATACGACAGGCAATTCCGCCAATGTCAAGTGTTTCAAAATTATTCTCAGTTAGGTCAGTCAATCGTCAAGTCGTCAGTCTTTTGTTTTAAAGGAAAAATAGTGGAAAACTTTTCCACCCAGTTTTACTCTAGCTCTACGGTTTCGTAGGCAACGTGCTACGAAAATTCTATTACATTTTCGCTTTATCATATCCACAAACTCCTATTAACATTTCCCCATGTAGCGTTACTTAAAAGTCCAATTAATTGATATGTGCATAATCAAACAATTACTGTGTCCTTGACTGAGGCTCCTACGCCGGTCATATAATCTATGAAATTTTCGTATCTTCTAATGTTGCCAGCTCATTAGAGTTTTGCCCAATCTAGCGGAACGAGCTTATCTCTCTTCTGGGTGGCGAGCGGAGGTATCAACCATGTAGTATAAATATAATTTTTATAGCTGTTGTAATTATATGAAAGGTAATGGTGGGTGTTTCTAAGTATGTATTTTAAAAAAAATGTATATATGTATTCTATCAGCAATCTAGTTCCCATAGTACAAGCTTTGCTTAGTTTGGGACTAGAGTATGATGTGTGAAATGTCTGTGAATATTAATTTATTTATATATCATGGATCATAACAACGGTGTAGAGAGTCCCTAATTAGATTAGCGTATTTAAAAATTAAAAGAAAAACTAAGCATGTTTTATGATCACAGTTGGCATCCCTGCTTGATGGTTTACGAGCCGGGCGGCGGTACATTACCATGCTAATAGGATAGTTTTAGCAGACCAGTTCTGGCACTTGTTTTACTTCTGTGGGGGCCGATAGCGTAATTGAGCCAACCAAATTTGTACGAAGTAAAATACATCTTTCATTTTCAAAAAGTCAAGGATCACTTTAATTGGCGTATTTAAGTTAAAAATAAAAAAAGTAAGTACATGATCACAGCTCTATGCATGTAGTGGATCGTGGGCTCGATTCCCACCCAGAGCAAATGTTTGTGTAATGAACATAAATATTTGTTCTGTATCTAATTGTTACTATGTATACTATGAATTTACAAAAAAAAATATTCTATCAGCAATCTAGTACCCATAGTACAAGCTCTACTTAGTTTGGCACTAGAGTGTGAAATATTTATTTATTATTTTTATCTATAAAATTGTGTCCATTGTTTCCAAAAACATGGTTATTTTATTTATTTTGATAATCCTATTATTTTTACATCCTGTACTTAACTACACTTTAGTTGCTCATTACACGTGTGCGGTAAAAAAAACATTACACAGATGATGTATTATCTTGTGACACAGCACAGATGAAAAAGCAATGTGGTTTATTGTTTATTGTTTATTGTCATCATTATGTATATGTCTAAAGAACATTTTGTCTGGTCTTATGACTAAGTATTTAGATCAAATACATAATGTACCCTAATAAGGGTGTTGCAAAAGGGTGTTACAGGGGCGGACCTGGTTGTGTATATACTTACACGACCTGTCTCGAAAAATATATATCTACCAAAATTCTCATTTAGATCGGGTTGGGTCACATGGCTTCATGCTCCTACCATTAAATCTTAAAATTGGCTGAACAAATAAACGAATTGTTATTTAACTGTCTAAAGCTCCTTCCCTAATATTATACGCATGTCTAGACCTACAACAAAACCCCGTCTGGTGGCTTCTATCACAAAATCAATGGCCGACCAGACAGGGTAAAGGCTGAGGTTCACTAATACAACGGCGATTAGCGATGATTAACGACCATGTTCTCTCTTATTTTAAAGATTTTATTATATTACTACTTAAGATATGAGCGGTAGATATATTCGCAAATATTTTGGTGGATACATAGATAACTGAGGAGATGAATAAAAAATATAAGTATACTAGCTGACCCGGCAGACTTCGTACTGCCTCAATCGCTAAATAAAGTTCAAATCGACTGTACATTTTATTTAGAAAACGTTTGTATGGGAAAGAGAAAAGGGCTATATTGAGGGGTTTCCCGGCAGATTCGAATTTTTCTTACCTTTTAGGTAAACCTTTCCTAGACCTCCACGAACATTTCAAGACCAAGATAAGATAAATCTGTTTAGCCGTTCTCGAGTTTTAGCGAGACTTACGTACAGCAATTTATTTTTGGTCGACTTTACATAAATAATTTTTAACGAGGAATAAATATAACCGGTGTGTAATATAATATGCGATTGTAAGATTGAATTCAATTTCGTTGTAATTATTGAACGGGCAATGGACCTTTTCAACATTCAATAAAACCTGTATTAACCCCTTAAAAAGAATCTCGTCTGACAGACATCCTATTTTACATAACCATTGTATTACTTTTGTTAAATAAATTATAATAAACTAGACTTTTGAATGTAACGAGATTTCAACAAAAATACTCGCGTCGTACTTCAGGCTGTCTGGAAACGGATTAGGACATTCTGTATCGACCTGGAAATACCCAGCATGCTAACATTTCTTGACCTCACTCCAGGTTTCCTTGGGTCGCGTGGAAACTTCGACTAGGTTTTCCCGGTTCATAAAATCAAATCGACGTTGAACTTATTACGTACCATCGTCCACTGAGGGCTAAAAAAACGTGTATTTATTAAATTAGGTCTAATTTTATAAATAGCTGACGATTGTCATCCGGTCATTAGCCGAAACGCTGAGTTTCACGCTCATAATAAATTGCTTATCTTCAAGTTTTTATAGCACACTTATCAATTAATGTATCTCGTCTTACAAGTCATTAGGTCTTTGTGAATGAATGTTACATTTCCTCCATCTGTTTTTTCCGTGTTGTGTTTTTTTATACAAAGGTGGTGTGGACTCTGAGTGACCGTAGGTCATGCTTGCTTATTTATAAAGTGATACTAGAAATTCAATACTTACCTTAATTATCACCCAATTATACTAAAAAAGTTATTAATAATTTTAGTATCTACGTAATAAAAATTGTTTGTTAGGACACTACTAACAAGCTCTAGCGTAAAAGCCAGATGAGAATAATGATTTTATAAATGGTTTTATATTCATATTTTCTTTGTTTTTATCATCGATTTCGATCGTATTTTTGATTCTCGCATAAATAAAGAATACTTTCAGATAACTGGTAGCAGTAATTAAAATCAATATTTTATTTTATTAGCAAAAATTTGAAATTTTACATTTTCTCTTCCAATCTTAATAGTATTAATGTTACTGATATTATTTATTAAAAAACTACATTAAACATTAAAGCCAATAAACGATATGAGATTCTGAACAAGTATCAACTTCTAATATTGATTGTACAAGACTGTACAACAATGTTGTCGACAAAAAGTCTGCTCAAATGAACTACTTACACCACACTGCTAGCAACAACTTCTTTTAAATCGATTAGTGTAAAGCAAAAAAACAACCTTGAATCAAAGATGCTGGAGTTAGCGATCGATTGAAAAATTAATATTTATAAATTGTATTGAGTTGAGAATATTCAACGTTTCGGTCAACCACTCTCACGCATGTCCTGAAAACGACTGTGCGTGTAAAATCACTTGCTAGCATTTACCCGTAGTTCTATCTTACTTATATTCTTCTTCTTCTGTTATTAGTGGCTTTTCGGAGGCTAGGCCAGGCCCGACTTTGCCAATGACAGAGTTTATGGTGTTAACGTTACGTTTACGTTCATTTACGATCTCCGCCTCTTTGCTATAAGATAACTTATATCAAAAAGGCGGAGATCTGAGTTAGTGATGTTAAATCCCCGGTAATGAGACTTTAAATACTTATATTCTTCTTCTTTTTCATGCGGCTTCTCCCCAGAATTGCCTGTTGTGTTGACACAACAGGCAATTCTGCCAAGTCAAGCTGTTTATTTTCAATCTCAGTCGAGTCAGTCAATTGTCGACTGTCATTTGTTTTAAACGGACAATGGTGAAGAATTTTCCTTTCAAATCCTATGGAAAACGAGTTCTATCATATTCCGATATCACTTTTAAATTATGCTATGAATGACCTCAAGTATTGTTGGTTAAAATTCCACCAAAGTAAGACAGAAAAGCTCACTATACATTTGCAAAACTATTCAAATAAAATGCTTTGTTCAAAAAGTGATATAATCTTTATTTATTTTCATAATTCCTAAAGTACTTATATATATTTTTCAACGGGTGCTATAACACGGTTAATCCTAGTTCGGCAACCAGGAAAAACTAATATTAACCGCAACAATATTATCAACTACATGTATTGTTTGCTATCATTTCAATACATTTTTATCATTAAAATATTTAACAAATTAAAATAATAACATAAATCCCAGTAGATATTTTAAAAAATCGAGTGTACCTACCTAATCGCAAATTTTTTACTTGTAAAGAAAATGATTTGATTGTACTAGTGGTCTAGTAAACTTTTTTTTTATATTATTGTCCGATTAGGTGTTTTTAGAGGTATTTATCGACGTAGTTTTACTATTTTAGTATCTAACCAAATTTACAAAAAATAGCCGAGAACTAATTTGCATAGTCTGGTCACGAGCTTTTTATAAAGTCATCATATTTTGGTTAAACTTATTTCCATTTAGGATTGAATTGAACGACATCGTACCAGGGACACATGAAAGGTTACAGTTAGTCACCTGAGTCACCACGAACCTAGTGAACTTTAAAAGAAAACAATTCAACCATCACGTTACGGTTGAACTGCCCAGTTTACTTAATTGATATTACTAGATACCTGTCTGGAATAATATTTATGGCTATTCTTTGTAGCGCTGGTGTAGGACGCGCGCCAGGAGCTGGTAGCTTCCTTTTTTCAATCGCTACTCGCTACACAGAAAACTTTTTATTGTACTCGCATCGAATAGGTCAGCTTTACCATACAACTTTAAACTTTTTTCGCGTCATTCGCAATGTAAGAACTTTTTAAATTAACTCTTCAAAAACACGCAAGCCGAGCGTAGCGCTTCATAATTCGCAAGAAATGTGTCTGAATAATGTATTTTTCTTGCGGGCGTAACTCTTTACACTTACGCGCTCTTCAAGTCCGGTATTGCACGACGAACTACAACTTAACTAAATATTAACTTTTTTATATAAAACTTCAATGCTCCTCCAACTTGGTTTCTGATGTATTTTATTTATCGTAATATTTTTTATTTGTATATATTTTGGCTCTCCGGCTAGTTAATTTGATGCATTTGACTTTATTATTAAATAAGTAAAAACAACGTATTTATTAAGGTTTCAATCTAATAAAATAACGCTCTAATTATAAATAAATAATTGATACTAAATATAAAATATCGTATCATTTAACAAAACTAATAAGAAAAGTTTAAATTCATATAACTCACCCAAAAGCTTTCCACGTAGTGTGAAAATAGAAAAACTCCCGGAACAGACATGTTGACCGGCTTGGGCCCACAACTCAACTGACAACGTGAACTCGTGTCGGTTTTTATTTATGCACTTTTTATTTACTAACATCACACTGAAATTTTTGTAAGTTATCTTGTTAGTCGATACTCGATAGCGCCTTTGCTGGGCGTTCGCCTGACACGCTGTGCTCTTCGCTACCGACTGAGAGGCAGTCTACACGTTGCGCCCCTATATACCTACTTACTTTTTGCTTTGACTGAATGCTTGATTTCACGCTCTACATCCACTAATTAATATACCTACTGCATTCGATATTCAGTCTTTGGACGATTACTCCTGCTTAGAATCTACTTTGAGTCTACTCTCATCTTCAATACATAATCTCGATAGTAGGTAATATTCACCATTTGAGTTTATTTCAGTCTGTTCCTATAATAAATCGGTCAAGCACGTGTCTTACCACAGCGAATGTCTCTGTTTGCATAATTTTATGAATGTCACCACATTTATGCCAAATTTCATCAAAAATACTACGATTTTTTAATGTATTGAGCTTTACGTTTGTATATTTTTTAGAATGCTTATATGCGATGATTTAGTACCGTAAGCCATCTCATCATCTATCATCATCTACGAGAAAAATAGTTTAGATAGACAGACAACAAAATTATCAAGTTTGTATTTTCTTTAAATACAGGAACAGAAAGGTATCTAGTAGTTTCGTTAAGAAATGTTACTTATAATAAGCTAACCCCACTCGAAAACAGTTGTAGCTTGTAACTGCGTTTTCACATAATAATTTATAATTATGTTTGACAACTAAATCAAATATAATTTTGCATATTGTTTTGCACTTAATCACGTAGGTATAACTAATTTTACAGAATAAACTGATACTAATTATAAATACAAACCTTAATTTATAGCATTAAGTATAAGGTTTTTATTATGATACGTACAGCATTTTTATTAGATTTTAATTGATCCCTGATTCAGTCTAATTTATATTAATGATATATTTTCAGACGATCAGTTATACTACTCAAGGTCATTCTGAAAATCAATATATGTATGTACTTATTCTCGGAAAATATTGACATATACTTACGCAGATCTTCGGTGTCCGACTTTCTTGAACTAACCGTTAGATAATTGACCCAATAAATTCAACGATAAGCAATAAGTACCAACCTAAGGGCTCCGAAATAGTCCAAGGCGAAGTTTATATTCATTGACTTTCAATTAGTTATTTGTGCACTCCACTAGCTCATGCTCTAAAAAGGGCTGTTATGAAATTATTAGGTACCTACAGCGCACTTAGTACCTACCTACCAATCTTCATCAACTCGACTACATAAACAAATGCGATGCGATAAGTACATAAATTAACTTTAGGATTTTTATCGATTTATTTATTTATTTAATGTGAACTTCTTAATTAAAATTTGCACTGTTAAATCAAATTAAAATATATGTACTTACCTACCTGTGATGAAAAACCTGCGATGAAGTACTTATAAGTATCTATCCTATAAATTGTCACTGCAACATGCTACCTAATACTAAGAGTTGTTATTATTATATTGACTTTTATTATCAGTTTTGTATGTTTTGAAGAATTTTGGATCCTAACTTTTAATCCTAAGTATATAATGACCGTGATAATAGAGTCGCGAAACAAAAAATCGTCCAGTGCCTCGCTTTAGATCGAACTTCGAGTAACGGAGTTATAGCTAATTAAAATAATAAGGATTATAAATAAAACGGTAATCCTGATCTAAAAACGTGCTCAATTTAGAACCTTCCGATCTTAAAAACTTTAAAATCGGTTATTAGCAAGCGACTCTACCTAAAAATAGATATTGTTAAAACTTACCAAGTCTCCCGAGTGATTTCCCGTGTATTTTTGGTTTTATTTTGTGTTATCAATATGGGTCAAGTTGTCAAAAATATACCGTGGTGTGTGACCTCGAAGTCTAACCTTGTAGCCAAGGTTAAGGTTCTTTATTTTTATTTGGTCGCCGTCGATTTTAAAGGGCTGTTCTTGTTTCATACCTATATTGCAAGTAGGTACATAAGTGGCGATAGAAGAGTCCACCGAATGTTAAAAGGTTAACTCAGCCTATAAAATTGCGCAGCGCACATCCACTAAGGTAATTATGACACGAGAATTTTTTTGTTTTATAAATTAACAGTTTAATATTCTCTAGATTCATTTCACAGAAAACTAGGGTAGCTTCTCACCGTGCGTCCCTGCCGGCTTTGTTAGTTCGTGAACATCGTACTTGTCTGCGCTTTTATTCATTAAAATAGTTTATCATCATCATCATCAACCTATATCAGTCCACTGCTGGACGTAGGTCTCTCCCAAGACGCAAAAAATAGTTTATAATTAGGATTAATATAGAGATGCTACCAATACCTACTGTAGCATAAGTTGCTGTCCTTTATTGGCAGAAGCGTCGAATAGCCTAATTGGCCTGACTTCAGGTAACCCGAAAGAGTTGATTAGGCCAGAAGGCCCGAGACAGTGACAAAGGTTCAAGAGCTGGCCGTTGAGAATTTGACCACCTCAAAAACGTTCAACACATGCTGGATTTCGTTTCGACTAAAACATAGAGTAACATATTTATATTGAGATAGAGATATCAGTAAAATAAAACGACGCAACGCCATCTGGAGTTATGTGACTCAAACTTCGTAATTTCCGTGGCTCGGCGGGAGAGCCTGCTTTTTACTAACTTTTTCATAAAGAAGTAGCTAATAGGGTAGGTACCTATATTAAAAATAAAACAAGGATATTAATCACTTTTCATTTATTTTTTCTCACGCGATTTACCACATTTTGGAACACAACAACTCCTAGCAGAACCAGCCATGTCCCGTATCAACAGTATCCAAATCGGCAGGCATAAAATCAGGGTCCAGTGTTTTGCGAGGGTCAAAAGTTGTAAGCGGGGTTATCGAAATCCAAAGCAAAAGTAGAAGAAAATCACAAACAACACACGCACAGAGCCCTTATTCCGAAGACGCATTTTAAAACTCCCTACTCTCGAGCCGACAGTCGTCTCTCGGATAGCCATACAAAAATGTATGGAGTTTTAAATTTAAAATGCGTGTTCGGACTAAGGGCTCGGCACAACAAAATACGGATCACACCACAGAGTCGTCTCTCGGATCTCTCTCTCTAATTCTTACAAAAATATAAGGACATCCGAGAGACGACTCTCGGCTCGAGAGTAGGGAGTTTTAAAATGCAGGCTCGGACTAAGCCCTCAGCTAACTTGACGTTCGATCTTTTGACATTGACAAGATTGTCTGTCGAAAGGCACAACATTAATAATTGACAGATGTACAGTACAGCCAACGAAAAAAATCTCATCTCACTCAGTTACTCAGTAAACTCAGTTGGTTACAAAAAGTGCGAGCCACAAAAAAAAAAAAAAAAAAAAAAAAAAAAAAAAAAACTCAGTTGGTCAGTTGGCTAAATGCAATGTGCGTGCAGTGTCCAGCCAGTGAGTGCACCGTGCAGGTTTTTCAACTAAATATTACTTAAATGAATCAAACAATATATTCGCAATGCAGTTCAATAAAGTAACGCACGTACTGTTCGATTTAGACGGATTATTATTAGGTAAGTTGAAGTTGCTGTATTGCATAATATTCTGTAAAATTAAATTTATTACATATTATTTTTATTATTTCAGACTCAGAAGTTCTATACACCGAAGCGTTTACAAGAGTGAGCGCTAAATACGGCAAAGAATTCACGTGGGAGCTGAAATCCAGCTTGTTAGGTTTCCAAGGCCAGGAGTGCGCTGACAAAATTATACAATACCTAGATCTACCTCTAACTAGGGAAGAATTCATGTCACAGTGTGGTGATGTATATGAAGAGCTGTTTCCTACTGTAAAACTAATGCCAGGTATGGGTGATGACATGTCTTAATTTTTTACTTTTAATTTTACTAATTTATGTGCTAACTAATTTAAGTTACTTTATGTAGCTTTTATTATTATTATTAAGAATACCTACTTGTATAAAATTTTGTTTCATCATCATCATTCATTGATACTATACTTTATATATATACTTTTGTTTCATCATTCTTGGCTGGATTGTGTGAAAGAGGATATGAATGTGAAAGGAGTAGACTCAGAGTTGACGAATGATAGGAGTGAGTGGAAGAAAAAAACATGTTGTGCCGACCCCACGTAACGTGGGATAAGGGCAGGGGAATGATGATGTAGCTTTTATTATTATTATTAAGAATACCTACTTGTATAAAATTTTGTTTATTGTATACATATATTGACATATATAAGAGCATGGTACATGTGTAAAGAGAAAATAAATAAATATGAATATGGTACCTTATTTACATAATGTATAAATATTGCATATAGACTGATCCTTACCTAAGTTTTTTCTAATCTTTAAAATACTATCTACAACTATGTTTATCTATTATTTTCAGGAGCACAAAAATTAGTGCAGCATCTTAAAAGTAAAGGAGTTCCAATAGCACTTGCTACTAGCTCGAGCCAAGACAGTGTCCAATTAAAGATGCAAAACCACAAAGAGTTTCTTGACCTATTTGATCACCTGGTGATGGGTTCCACAGATCCTGAAGTCACGAAAGGAAAACCAGATCCTGCAATATTTTTAGTTTGTGCTTCAAGATTTCCTGATAAACCCAAACCGGAAAAGGTAGTTTACCTTTTTATTTTTCAACTTATAATGAATGCTTCAAATTAATTTCTAAAAGTTCTTTATTCAATAAAATCACAAGGATCATTTAGAATCGTCTTACATACTAGGTGATTCTAGGTGCCAGTTCCACGCGACCAGAGCCTAGAAGAACAGGCAAGAAACTTATGGCCTGGTTCCTATCGTTTTTTTATATGATTCTTTGTACAAAGATTGATAATTAAACTAAATTAAGTACTGAAGTTCCAGTGCGGTGTCAATTTAACTTAGTAATAATACACATTATACAATAAAAGCTAAAACTACATTTTATGTTTTTCAGTGCCTGGTATTTGAAGATGCAGTGAATGGTCTCAAAGCAGCAAACGCAGCAAATATGCAAGTAGTTGTGATTCCTGATCCTCGTATCAACATGAGCGAGCTTACTACCGCTACCCTTGTCTTGAAATCTTTAGAAGAGTTTCAACCAGAGCTATTTGGATTGCCTCCATATGAACAGTGAGGAAATAAAATATAGGACATATTTCCTACTGGAGTACATCGCTATAAAGAAGTCCTTGGACTCTTGAACATTGCCAAAGATTTATGAATATCCCATACATATGCAGATAGATTTATTCAAGATTGAGCTAACCTGATGTAGCAGTTAATAGTTCCTAAAGATTGATGCTAAATGATTGTGAAAAATAGCCCAAGAATTACTTGAAATAAACATCTTGATGGACAAGGAGTGGAGTGCCTAAACAAAATATTGTGGGATAAAGGCAGGAAATTTAACTAAAAGGTTTGTGGGATGCAAAAGAAGAAAACACAAAAGTTCTTTAAATAAGGATAACATAAATATACTTTTTTTGCCATATTTTTATTTGTACAAACACTTTATGGTTATTAAACTTAAAACTCATAGATGCTTTTGTACAACACACAAATTTTAATACTTTTTGTATTGTATTTACTTCACAGCTACGTACACAAGAGGCAGATTACTTAATTTTTTACATATTTAGTTCGTCATAAGTCAAAGATAAATGTAAAAAACTTATTTGTTAAGTATTTTATCATGTAAACTTAAACTGTATTCTATCATGTACTTAATAGATTCCTTAACTAGGATCAACGTTGTAGGTAGACCTCTTTCTATTAGGTTTCATTTTTTATTTGTTTATGTAAATAACTACATAGTTTAATAGTAAAAATCAATACTAGTCTTGGTAGAAAATTACCTATCCAGTTGACATAGTTATAAGCTTAACCATGCAGTTCATGCACTTGGGTACCCAGTATCCACGCCCTTTAATATAGAATTGTGTTTAATAAAATTACCATGTTATGAGAAATTTATTTTCATTTTAACATAATTAATATACCTCACAGTGATAGGTACAACCTTCCTACCTATACCTAGCACATTTCTAGTTTTCTTCATTATTTTTATCATCATACCCCATGTAGGTATATCACACCTATACTAGGGCTAGTTTTAGTGAGCATACTAAATTTAACAAACGCAAGAAGTGTTTCCAAGCTGAACCTTTAGTCAAGTCAAATATTAATAACATGTGATTTTATTACTATAATTTTTGCTGGGGGCGTCGTCCAAATGATAAATCGCTTCTCGAGACTGTAATTTCAAAGAGAGGATAATTAACAACGTTTTTGTAAATATTCATATCTACTATTACTTTTAGTGATTAGTCTATGTCCCGATTCTGTCAGTCCGAATAAGGCGGCAAACCGAACATTTCCGGTTGGAATTCTTCCATAGAGTGAAGTACCAGGGTCGCATCAGCAGTAAGAGATCTGTCTAATCTCGGATCGGGCACCATTACTACTTGCATGCCTGCGGCTTTTGCTGCTTTTACACCGTTTATTGAGTCTTCGAAGACAAGGCACTAGAAGAATACAAAAATGGTAGGTAGGTAGTAAAAGACAGGTTGGTTGGGTATTATTATTATTATGGAAGGACAATGATTGGGCAATCTTGTGTCTGGAATTTATTAGTGTAGCCAAAGTTTATTTTGCATATTTATGTAAGTAATTAATCTCATTAGAAAACAAAACAAATAGGCCGCTGTGAAAGCACCTACAACTTTGATCAAGCTATGTTTTTTATGATGTTAAATTATTTACTTACTAAACTATATTAAATTGAAGATATAATTGATCTGAAATTTGAAACTCTCAGTGAACTTAGTTCAGTAGAGATCCTGGTCTTATAAATTTTTTTTAGGTAATATCTAGTTCTTAGGTACCTACAGACCTATCCCTACCTACCCTGTATTTAAGTACCTATAGTTTACATAATTTTATTAGGTACCTTACCTTGTCTAACGAAGGCTTATCCGGAAACTTGTTTGCAGCCACAATGAAAATATCAGGGTATGGTTTCCCTCGCTTCACTTCAGGTTCCGATGAGCCCCAGGTCTTGTACTTGAGGAGATCGAAGAGTTCTAGATGGTTCTGGACTTTCAATTCGTAAGTGTCTTTACTACTGCTGGTAGCTAAGCCGATTGGAATATTGTGTTTGTAAAGATGTTCTATTAGTTTTTGGACACCTGAAATAAATACAGGTATTAGGTAGGTATCTACCAATATTATTAAAAAAATAGGGCGTCCATCCAGGAAGCCAAGACCCCTGCGCTGCCGACACCGCAAATTGTCAAAAACTTAGACAAAATCGCTCAGGGGCAACTGCACAAAAGTTTTCATGTCTCTTCTAGGGGAGCAAACCGGGGAGCCAACACCCCTAGGTAAGCCTTTTAATCTGACCTCTGATATTCTAAGCCTGAAGACTCCACATGTGTCTATTATACAGAACTCGCACTATTTCCAAAGATTCCATAATGATGTTTTAAATAAAGTGTGCTTAGGTACCTGACATAACTGTGCACTGTGGAAACAGCTCGTCAAATATTTCCCGCGTATCTTTTATAAACTCGTCCACAGTGAGGGGTAAATCTAAGTCGTTTACAATGATCTTTGAAACCTCGCTGGTCTTCTGACCCATGATCTTGCATTTCAGAGCGAAGTTAAAGTCTTTGCCGTAGCGGGAAGCGACTTTTTGAAATCCTATTGAATACAGATCTTCTGTGTCTGGAAATTTAAGATGAAATACGTACCTACTAAGCACCTATCTATCTTTTTTCGAATACATATATCTTTAGTAAGAAGTCACTCAATTATGATTATTTATCTATTTCACTTTGCCCTAGTGGGAAGCGACTTTTTGAAATCCTATTGAATACAGATCTTCTGTGTCTGGAAATTTAAGATGAAATACGTAGGTACTAAGCACCTATCTATCTTTTTTCGAATACATATATCTTTAGTAAGAAGTCACTCAATTATGATTATTTATCTATTTCACGTGCATTTAGATATCTTTACTTATCTGTAGATACTTATTATTAAAAAGAAAGGTAAAAAACTTGAAAATTCTGATCTAGAAACAACCAAACAAACCTCAATAATCTGTTGCAATGCAACCGGCACTTAATAGTACAACAATCGTAAAGACTTATCTAATTTCTATAAATCGTGTAAAACAACCTACCTAAGTGGGATTCTACAACTGAATTCTAAATAACTTACTCAAAATCAAGCCATCCATATCAAATAAAACATGCGTTACACTATTAAACCCCATTTTAATATCACAGAACAGTCTTGTACGGAGTTTCCTGTATAAATGATATAAATAGATAAATACCTACTGTTCGGAAACTGCGAGGTTAAAGTTACGTCATCGCAATCTGTATCTTATCTTGTACAGTAAACAAACTCGAGCATTGTCACTTATTAATTAGCAATATTCTTTAATGGCCCCTCTCCACAATCGCCGATTACAGACGTTTACGCGCAATCACGATAGTGTAGAGGGCATACTCGCCTTTAAACGCCGATGATCGTCGCATGATCGCCACGATCCATGAATTGTCGGTTTTTCGGGCACGCATCTAAGGGAATCCCCAAGTGGCACCGTTGAGGTGTACACACGATCGCCGATCATTCATTCGCCGTCGGCAATTGTCCAGCATTATTTATTTTACTTAATCTAAATACGTGCTTAAAATGGCTAGTGGGTGGTCAAATGGTATATCGCTATTTAAATAAATTGTTGCAGTAGCAACACATTCTACGTCCATCTTGATCGCTGCTGTTGACAAATTGCTACCGACGATTGTGTGTACGTTTACACGATTAGCTCCTCTACACAATCGGCGATTAAACGTTCGCACGCCGTTCGATCATCGGCGATAGTGTAGAGCCGGCATAACAGTGGCCGCCATGTAAGTGGATGTGTGAAGGTGATCTATTGAAGTTAGTCTATTAAATTATTACAGAAAAAAATATTTAATACAGTTTATAAACATTGACATAACGCGCATTGCTTTATTCCAAATGAAACAATGCTCTTTATGAACTAGGTTGCTGATACCTATTTATCTAAAACACATTTGTTTGCCAACACACTCATGATTGTTCTCGATTGAGATGAAACACAGAATCCACTGCACCGAAGGCAGAGCTATCAACTGCGCTGATCTATTTCCTGTTACTATATGTCACAATAAATTAAATTAATTTATGAAATTTAATAAGTATAGCGCGTGATTCATTAAAGTACATTCTCTGTTTAAAGTACATACATTTCACTTAAGTACACTATGAGTATGTATATAACAAATAGCTCTTCAATATAAATATGCAATTACTTCCTATTGACTCATACCTAGTTAGTATACAACAAAGCGTTAATACAGTAATAAATTGTCCCTAATTTAGCACATATTGTTAAATACAACTATCTGTACCTGCTTTATTTAAGTATTTTCTATCTATCTATCTACGACACGCATCAATACCGTAC
Source organism: Ecliptopera silaceata (assembly GCA_932527185.1). Lineage (NCBI taxonomy): Eukaryota > Metazoa > Arthropoda > Insecta > Lepidoptera > Geometridae > Ecliptopera > Ecliptopera silaceata. The sequence goes on from OW052210.1 coordinate 5,065,382, forward strand.
TTTATGTTATTTTTAATTAACATTTCTATAAAATACAATCACACAGTCTTAGACGTTTTTGGTATCTAGTTTTATTATGAAAGAGTTACAAACATCCATCAATACAAACTTTCGCTTTTATGGTATTAATTGGATTAAAATATTTAGTTTTACATTTTTAGTTTTACAAACATATGGTGCGCGCCGAGTTGAATAGGATTTAAATATATTTTAACATATTGTTTTTGAAAACAGCTCTATTTTAGTTAGAAAACTTACAAGTTGAATTGATACTAGTTACTGGCAGAGTTTAATCTTAGCTACTCGAAAGGTGGTAGCCCAAATAACTCAGGTTTGAACTCCTCCAAGCTAGAAAGCACTAGATCAGCCTCTTCAGTCAATGACTTCGCTACCCTTGTGTCAGGAACCATGACTACTTGCATGCCGGCTGCTTTGGCTGCTCTCACACCGTTCACTGCATCTTCGAATACAAGGCACTGAAAATAAAAACCACACTGAAGATATATATAAAAATGTATATACAGTAAAACCCGCTTAAGACGATTTCTCAGGGACCCAACCAACAACGCGTCTTAAGGTTAAAGCGCTCAGTCAGGACGGTAGCAGAACAACAAAAGATGGCGCTAGTTTAAAAAACTGCGGTTTTTCTTCTGATTTGTTAATGGTTTTTTGCGTTTAGTTATCAAAATTCACCTTTGCGAAATTTTATTAATAGATACCAACTAATCAATACACAAAACTATAATTTTAGTAAAAAAAACGTGCAGGGGCTGTTGAAGAATTTCAAGCTTGCTATCTACTCAGATACACACACATGTATACAATATTTGTAACGCACTAGTATTTGATAATTTCAACGTCAAATGAAAAGAACGAATGGTGCGGTTGAAGATGCTATGGAATTCGATTTGACGTAACCGAGTTCAATTCTTGCGGAGGCTTACTTGTTTTTTGTTGAATTAATAGTTTTGGTTCCTGGCTCAAGAAAATTTATTTTTTAGTTTTACCTCTGCTTTGAACAATATCTACTGTCTTATAAAACCTACTATATTTAAAAATGGTTTTTACTTATGTAGATGCTATAAATAGAGAACCTCCATAGATTACCTTTTAATAAAACTGCTAACATGTTCCGAAATATTTTTAGTATTATTATGAAATAATTACCATAAAAATATGAAAAACTCATCAAATAAAACACATGAATATGTTTTGCCCAAATACGGGCTACGTTTATGTATTTTTTTGTGGCGTCGCTAAGATTCTTCCAGTGCAGCTGTTCGTGCATTGTCTTGTCCAGAAGGTGATACATTGTTTGTGGGGCAGTCACATTATATCGCTAAATCGGAGTATCCCCATGTATCCAAGTCATACCTGCAGTGGCCCACTTGGCCTCGCTCTTGGCCCCCAAATCTGAGTTCCTGTAGAAAAAAACATAAAACAAATTATGCGATAAGTACCTATAAAAGTCACTTAGGTGGTGTAGCCTAATGAGAAGGTTCTATGTGAAGGATGCGAAGTAGCGTGCACGCCTCGATCACCACGCACGCATGCTTCTTTGTTATCACAATGAGCACAATATAAAGAATTTCATCACAAAACAATTATGCAGAAAGCAGAAATGACAGACAGAGCAAACGTTGACAATTGTCAGTAATGTTGCCATACATTGGTATAATTTACCCATTTCGGTATGCATTTATTTGGAGATTTTTAATTTTGCTTGAGTTTTGACTAAAACTTTCAGGATCCGATACGACTAACTACGGGGTCTTTGAGTACTTAGAAATAAATATTATTTTTATAGCAAAGTAAGTTCTTTTATTTTGATAACTTGATCATTACAGAACATTAAAAAACAAACTGTTTAACAAAGCAAAAAATTATGTTGGCAACACTTTTACAACCAAATATTTTGAACTAGCAGTTAGACGTGACTTGGAACGTGTTGCCTATTTCGACTCGGCAGCGAGTTCTTTTACTGTATTTCACGTAAAAAGTCTTTTTCAAATTAAATTAATTTGACTCAATACAGCCTATGTTACTCTTTTTAATAATGAAAGAATTATTAAAATAGATCATGTACTTTTGAGTTAGTTTTTTTACTATATAAGTAACTGACAAACAGACAAATCCTTTCTTTTCTAGAATATTAGTTTCTAGAACAGACCACAGAGTGGAAGTATGGCAACGTAACATTTTCAAGAAAAAAGAGACAGCTATAGTCTTCTTTCTTTTTCTACGGCTGGAGAGCTGACAACAAACTTAGAACTTTGGCATTTGATAGATAATTTCAAATTGTGAGTATTAGAGCGGATAGCTTAGAGCGGATAGCGGATAGCGTAGTATTAGATTTATATTAGGTAGGTATGTACATACTCATCTCTCGGAAGATGGTTCATATATTTTACTACCGCTATATAGTTTTGTTTATACTTACCTACTAAGTAGAAACACTTGATTGTGATTTTATAATTGTGTAGAAATATGTATTTGAATTGAAATGAGAAAATGTACTATTTTCAATAAATAAATATTCACGGACAATTTACACATCACACTCTAGTCCCAAATTAAGCAAAGCATATAGGTACCTACTATGGGAACGAAATCGCTGATAGAATACTTAGAACTAGAAGGCAGAGCTACTACCAACTGAGTTGTGACGCTACTGTACACATGTTCCTTGATTTATTAAAACTTGAGGAAACGAACTGTAGCATTATTTAGCGACGGAATTCAATGAAAGGAGAATGGGCAATTCTCTATGGAGCATGGGCCATGACTAAAAAACTCGTCTCTCAGGATTGCCACATAATATGTTTTAAAGAGCTTTTACAGGCCTACATTTAACTATTTTTATTTAAAAAATCCATCCCTTGGAAATCGATATATTTTGAAAAACAGTTTTTTATTTAAACGTCGTATTAATCCGAATTCCGAAGGCCCACATAAATGCTTGTTGTTTCGTTCAAAAGGGCATTAAACGGGCTTCATTTGTTTTTCAGATTGTTTGAAAATCCAACCTGTCGGAAACGAAATATTTCCGAAAAACTTTATTTATTTTTTGCAATACTACAGTTTTTCAGGAATAACTCAATTTCCACAGGTTGGATTTTTAAACAATCTGAAAAACAATTAAAGCCCTTTTAAAGGCAATCACAGTTATTCTTGTGGGCCTTCAAACTCTAAGTACTTAATATGATGTTAAATGAAAAACAATATCATCGGAATATCTCGATTTCCATGGGTGGGATTTTTTCCGTATATATAGTAAAATATTGGTAGTCCGGTCAATTTAGACAATTGAAATAAAGAAAATTCCGACAGAGCCAAATCTTCGTAAAGACCTTAGGTTTACCACAAGGAATAAAGTGTCAAAAGTCCCCATCAGTCCCTGGAGACTTTCTTAGAGAGAATTTTCTTTATTTCAATTGTCTGATTCTTACAAGCGCAATATCTGGGAAATAGTGGGTCTTAGAGAAAAAATTATTGGGGTCATTTTTATAGAAAATTTTAAGATCTACAACTTTGCTTTAAGGTACTTTTTCGATAAAACTTACCGTTTTCAAGAAAAATCCAAAAAACTTAATATTTTGACGTTGGGCCCCGAATAAGTCCCAAAGCCCACATGGGACTGATGGGGACTTTTGACACTTTATTCCTTGTGGTAAACCTAAGGTCTCTACGAAGATTTGGCTCTGTCGGAATTTTCTTTATTTGATCACAATTTTTATGTCTAAATTGACCGGACTATGGCCTGTAAAGCCCTTTTAAACGTACTATGTGGCAACCTTGAGAGACGATTCTTTTAGTCGTGGCCCAAAGTGCCCATTCTCCTTTGATTGAAATCTGTCGTTTCGCAAATCTATACGCGCCTTTAGGTAGGTATCTATTTTCATACGTCGTTGATTCATTATGACAACGTTTCAATAGAGCGCGAACTCTTCTTGGGTTTTTTTTTTGGAACAGAGTATTTGTGTTTTTTTATGCTGATATACCTAGATGTTTTATTTATCCCTATATGAGTACCTACTTTATTATAATCAAAACATGATTTCCAAGAAACTATTTTCTTTCTTTCTTTGGATTTGTTATGGTTGATTGTCAGTCAGTGTCAGATTCTGTCAGTGTCTCAAACCACAAAGTATCATATCCTTCAGTCAAACTGAATGAATGAGACACACCCACAGACTAGTACTACACAAATCTAGTTCTTCAACATACGTACCATACCGAATGGTGGCAGCACTTTCATATACACGGCTACACGGGTCGCCATCACGCACACATAAACATTTTACGTTAAATTTTAGGAAAAGAAACAAATAAATTTATGCGTTTTCTGAATAAAAGCGTATGAATTTATTAGATAGATGTTTATAAATATCTCTAATGAGTATACTAAGCATATATTTCACCCCTTTCACTTATTAGTTGTCTTGTAAAATCTTATTGCTTTTTGTATGAGAAAGGAACCACCTTAAGCGTGAAAGCGTATTATGCGGGATAGAAAAAATAAAACGTTCTACATAGTCTACATACATATTGTTCTGTATTATGTTATAATGTAATATGTAGGTATTAAATTATACATTTATAAATTACATTAAATACGTGGTGTAATTATAATTAAGTACGTCATTTAAAATAATCGCTTATTTTAGTTTGACAGAAAGATTTTGATGCATTATTAATTAAAACATTTATTTTCAACATAATTCAACATTTGCAGTGCGTCTTTGCTTTGAACCAAAGACGCTACATAGCATCTTAAAACATTAACAGCTGATAATGCCTGGGCGTTTGACAAAACCGGAGTTGACTCATCTTCATCATCATCATTATCACTCATTTTAGGTGTTATTCACATTCTCAATAAGATCACCGTATGAAAATGATAGAATTTCATACGGTGCCAAAATATGCAGGAAATATCCAGGAAAATCCTGCAGTATAGAGCGCTCTGCTAGTGACCGACGGCTCGGCTCGGGCGTATTAAACGGGATGACGAATCGTATTAAGCGTTAAGAAATGTATGAAAATATGTCTCAAGTTGCACGGACTGGCGTAAAGTGGCGTATTATGCGAGAAATCGTATTAAACGTGATCGTCTTAACGAGGTTCTACTGTACTTAACATAAAGTAAGCAGTCAAACTGGCAATGGATAAATCTATGAAGCAAAAAGCGCGGGTTCGATCTTCGCCACTAATTTCTTGTCGACACTGGCCGCGAGGCACTGGCACCTAGAATCACATAGTATTTAAGATATTCTCAATGATCCTTATGATTTTACTGAAGAATATATAACTAATTAGAGTATGAATTTATCTAAATAGTACAAACTTATTTCAAGTGGACTATATTGCATGTATGTGTTTATGCAGTAGGAAATAGAGTTCTGTTTTCAGTAATTTTTATTACATAAGCCAAAAATTTTTTTTTTATTGAGATATCTAATTGAGAGAATAAGATATCTTCATCAGAGTACTGTACTATCAAATCACGTCGGTTTTATTACGCAAGAAATACTATATGTATGTAATGCGCCAAATAGCCCAAACAGAATCGTGGTCTACCGTCATCATGGACTATTACAGCAGACTTATATAAATAAGCAAAGTTTGGCATCTGACCAATAGCTGTAAAACAGTATATTACCATGCACAATACTAAAATAGGTACATTTATAAACTACTTAAAAATAGTAGCAAATACACCTATATGATATAAGTTCTATGGTACTTTAACTTGTAGCTAGTGTAGGTACCGAAGGTAGGTAGATTGTAGGTACCAGACGTAGGTACTTAGTTGGCTTGCTGATATTTAATTCATATTTAATTCAGTAATCAATTTAAATACCTCATAAATAAAATTGGGCTTTGAATCAGATTATTTATTATTTGTTAGACTCAACTGTAAACTAATGCACACATGATATGCTCATTAATGCATTAGTTGGCAGACTCCAGTCATTCTTAATTAATGGTAACAACAGTAACTGAACAATTAATGACAAACCAATTTATTTGTACAACATTTGTGAATGAAAGTGAAGGGTGCATGCATTTAGACAATAGTTTATTTCTACCTATAATTAAAATAAATACACTATAAATAATTATAAAACAAAACAATGAGATATCTTCATCAGAGTAGGCACAATCAAATCACGAATTTGTACATAGATGTAAGGTCAGTGTGGGTAAGTCCGTCTAGGCCCTAAGTCCGTCTAGTGGCAATAACTTCCGTTTTTGAACAGCTAGAGCCATATAACTCGGTTGGTAAAACAGTATCATTGAGTTTGTTCGAACTAGGGATAAAAGATGTCGCTAACATCTTAATGTTGAAAAAAATTTGACAACCAATTTTTTCCGCGAATTTAACTTGAAGTTGAAGTTTGACGTCTTGTCGAAAAACAAAAAAAAAGGTGTGAAATCTAAGGAGTTTTCTGAGTATCTGTGATAACGTAGGCCATTTACAGATTCGGGAATGTATATCTGGTGTCCGATTCAAAAATAACGCATTAGTTTCGTAATTATAACAAATAGAAAAAATCCAAGCTTCGAATGTTATAGTTGGGAAGTCCGTCTACTATACATAAGGCAAGTCCGTCATATGCCGGTCTTGCCTTAATTCCAGATATTGTCAACCTTTTTAGTAGTTCAAATTTTATAATTATTTTATACTGTTTATTCAACTTGTAAGTATTATTTACCTGTCTACGAAAGTGAACTCTTTTCAGCTTGCCTCTGTAAATCTAATCTATTTAAGTTTATTTTTCTGTATTTACTTTGTGTATATAATAAATAATTGAGTGAAAGATGCACTGGTATGTTTGCAAGAGGACTAGCATCACCATCACAAGTATTCTTTAAAAGTTTATAAATTGTGAATACATATTTTGAAAGCATGGAACTATCCAACCTTTTTTTTAGTTTCTGATTTTTTATACCTGACTCATGTAGCATGGCACATCATGTCGGACTTTTATCATGTGAACATTTATCGTTTTAACAAAGATCTGTTTTAGAAAATTATCCCATACTCATTTATTTCGTACTGGCAGAAAGTGTTATAAATGTAGCTACAGATCCGGCAATAGTTTGCCACACCATTTCTAAATTCATAAATTACATTATTAACGATTACTTGCTAACAAATAAAGATTCTTGTGTAATATATATTCTACTAGCTCCGGTCCCGGCGAACTGTGTTCCGCCAATAAATGTGATAAATGAAGAACCACTCGACAGATTATAAGCAAACTTCACATAAACCATCTGCTAATTAGTCCAAATAAAGCCTAAAAATTTGGTTTAGATAGGTGAGCCCGTTCTTGAGTTATAAAATAACAACGAAAAGTGGCATTGATTTTTATTTTATTATTTGTATGTTATTGACAAAAAAAATCGTAAGTGGGTACTTTGTAAAAATGTTTACAACCACTGAAAGTACATCATCAGCAGAGATATGCCGGACTTGCCCTTGATTTTAATAATTTTATTTTTCTTTAAAAGTATACCTTATAGTCACACGTTTAAAACACGTATTTCAACGGCAGCTTTTCATCATTTATCGATAAGGTTTTCATACATATTGGCTCACTAGTTACGATTTTATTGCTACTAGACGGACTTGCCTCAAACTGGTTGGGAAGTCCGTCTAAATGCCTACTTTACAAAAAAATGCTATAAATCTGAAGACAATTACAATTAACCCTACTTTTAGATAGATATAGAAAGATAAATGTAATATCAATATTTTCCGACTACTTAAAGTAACTAATAAATTTTATTTCGATTTTCAAAGTTAAATTGAAATTCAATTTAAGAAAACTATGCCGGACTTGCCCACACTGACCTTAGATTATTTGCAATAGTCTGTAGGTAGCTCAACTGTTTCTTATGCATTTTATATGCCTATGTACATTTTATAAATATGTACTGAAATAGTCTTGTTTGTTTGTGAATAAAATCTTATTCTATATCTATACTAAATTTACCTGAGATGGTTGTGGATTGTCAGAGAACTTCTCAGCAGCAACTAAGAATATATCAGGATAGGGTTTCCCCCTCTTTACTTCAGGGTCTGACGAACCAAATGTTTTGTATGGAAATAGGGAAAAGAGCTGTTGATGGTGTTTGTGTGTTTTCAGTTCATAGCCTTCTTTGGTTGAACTAGTTGCCAGGCCGATGGGTATTTTATGCTTGTGTAGATGTTCTATTAACCTTTTTGCACCTGAAAATAAGGTTTTTTAAATAAAGAGAAGTTAATATTCAAATCTAATATGTAATTAAATCTTATAATTTATTTAATACTATAAGTAGGGTTTAAAATCACTATAAAAGGTAAGTATGTTATACACTTAAATTAAATGTAGTTGTATTACCTGGTAACACTTTAGCATCCTGAAACAGTATTTCCATGTGTTTTTTAGACTCCACCTGAAACTCTTCAGGTGATATGGGAAGCTCAAGCTCATCCACAATAATTTTAGCGCATTCATGACTTTGGGTCCCCATCAATCTTGACTTCAATTCCCATGTATAGAGTTTCCCAAACTTTGATAAAACATTTTGAAAAACTTCAGTGTACAAATCTTCAGTATCTGAAATATTCCAATATTTATATCTATACTACGCATATTTATATCCATTCCTATAGATATCCGTAGGTAATGCTTTGAATATAATTATGTAATATGTATACCTGCATTTTTTAAATACATACATAAAAGTGAGTAAGTAGGTAAATAATCATCACACAAATGTTAATTTTAAGTTACAACAAATTAACTTACTTAAAATTAGACCATCCATGTCAAACAAAACATGGGTTACTGGTCTATATGCCATAATTTCCAATATATTCTTGTTAAGTTATGAATTGAATCTCGAATTCGGTTGTTGTTGGTTATTTTTATCACGAGTTTATGTCTCACAAATCCTGTTTTTAATAAAATTAAGCGCCACAGAACCACAACATGCTCTGAAATGAAATGTCTTTGCCATTTTGCCTTTCCCCACTCCATTGGTTTTCTATCTCCATGGTCCAGCCGCCAACCAGATTGCTTCGTTTGTTTCATTTCATTTCATTCATCCTATTTATTTCATTCGTTCGATTTGTTTGTTTGTGATTTTGTGTTGTTTGCAGCTAGATTTTATTTGTAAAACTTCGTAATAATATTTTACTTTGTATTCTTGTAATAATTTAGCCTAAATTGACACACCATCATGGAGGGTCCTGGTATGAGTTTATTTCAAGGTGCTGCAAGCATCCATATTAACAACAGCGCGCAGGATAGACTCGAAGAACAAGAAGAACTCGAAGATCAGAAACGACGGAAGGAAGAGGTAACTGTTAAACGCGCTAGTTACTGTTTACTTGTAAACCCATCAATTCCTCTGGACTGTTCTTTGGGAATATCTCGCGTCTCTGCCTACGTGGTATTCAAATTAAAACTGGTGTATGTAACGGCGTTAATTAAAACTGTATGATAGATGTTCATGTCTACTAATTTTCTGCTAAAATTATATATTAATGACCTGACTACTATGATAATAACTTCCCATTGCCTTGCACATTTATATTCCAGTTGGAACACAAGCTAGCAAATGCATTTGATGACCTTTTGGATGATGATGAAGCCAGTTCTGTAAACAGCAGCGGTAACTTCACATTGGATAACCCCCAAAATAATGGTAAGTAGGTATTTGTTTTCAGCACCCATTAAACAATAAATTAAGCAATTAATATTTTAAGATTATGTATGATAGAAAAATGGAAGAAAATAATAAATAAGTAAATAAAAGTTTATTGCGGACACAATGTGGCTTACAAAAATAATGAAAATAGTTTAATTAAGGAACTGTCTTACAATAGGCGGTCTAATCGCAGGCAGCGATTTCTTCCAGACAACCGTAATGATGAGAATGTTTTCTGCCGACCTCAGGAAAGGTAGAAAAAAGAATATAATAATACAATGAGAATTTTTATTCAACCCATAGGCCCACAAACAAGAACTGGACGTCCCCCAACTTACATAGAATCATTAAATCATTTGAAAGAACAGGCTGAGTCGCCCAAACCTTACTGTGAAACACCCAAGAACCACATGACCCAACATCACCAAGAGGAGCCAGTTAAACTTCAGTTCAGCCCGTACGGAGCTGGTGATGGACAGATTAATTATATGCAAGAACATAGAGGTATTATTAAAATGAAGGGCTATTACTAAAACCAAAATAACAGAGATGTTAGTCAAGTCTATCATAGATTATGTGATAGGAATTGTCAAGTTTTTTAATTGTAAAAAAGTTTGGCTTTTATTTTATTTAAGAGCAACAGTACACTTACTAAACATGCAAAACAATCACTTATGAGTACAATTGTGCTATAAAATGTGTGCCTATTACATTTTCTTTAATAACTGACAAACGGAGAAGATTCTCTAATAAAATAAAAGCCATGGGCAATAATAAATTCCAAAGAAATATTTTTTATAAAACACAGCTGTTGTGACACCACCAGATGTTTATTAAAACAGAATATTGTTTCAGGTCACATGAATGGCATTAACAACTATGAAGCCAGGCAAGAATACATGAACAATGAACAAATAAAAGTTATGTATGAGGTAAGAAAAGGTATCAAAAAATTATGGAACCTTGAAGTCAATAATACCTATTACATAATTATTGGTTCCTATTAATTTCATTAACCTATTGTGTTCCACCTATTTTATTATCATGGACATGTTTGATCACTGCAGAAGACCGAGATGTGTGGAAAAGTTTGAAGGAAACCTTTGCCTTGCTGCAGGGCACTATAGGTTAAATTCACAATAATTAATAAACAGATAAAAAAGACGTGTGGCACCCGGGGACAGACGCGGTAAAGCTATTGCATAGCATTTTTTACTGGATTACGCATTCGCAGTGTTAGGTTATTTCGTTACGGAATTTCTGGATTCGGTCTCCACGCTCAAGGCCCGCGATAGAGGCTATGCAATAGCTTAAAAAAGAATTGACTGACCAATGAGTTTTGTAAAATAAATGGTGTATTTCAGATGCGCATCAAAGAGTGTCAACAGATGGCTTCTCAGATGGGGAAGCTTGAAACAGAGATTGACAGTCTCCGCGCAAGGCTTGCCGCTGCAATCAATGACAGAGACAAAGCAGAACTCTCACTACAAGAAGCTCATCATTTGCTTGGTAAGATATTAATAAATAACAATAATATTCATGGACATTTCATCTGCTCATAGTAACTCCAACTGATCGCAGATAAAATTGGAAAAAAAATATATATATTCATGGACATATCACTAGTCCCAAACTAATCAAAGCATGTATTAACTTATACACATTTTTTTGTAAATAAATTTATAGTAACACCCAGACACAGCTTATATTTATATTTGTGCATCTCACAAACATTTTCTCTGGGTGGGAATCGAAGCCACGACCCACAGCATGGAAGGCAGAGCTACTACCAAATGAGCTGTGACGCCTGTCATATTCTCTCCGACTATTGAATTTCGGCACTATGAGTACCTACTCATTATAGTGCCGAAATTCAGTATTCATATTTATTTAATACAAAAGTAGTTCTGCAACATAATGCTAAGAGCATAGCTTACCAGTCTTCCTGAGCATGCAAGAAGATGTTGTTGCTTATTTACTTTGTTTATATAGGTACGTATGGTCGTGAACAATCTTAAATCTACCTAACAATCAAGGGCGGATCCAGCTTTGGCGCCAGGGGGGGGTCACGATCCAGCTTTGGTACCCAGGGGGGGTCACATAGTCGTGGTCAAGTCAAAAACTTATAACTTAATTTTGATAATGTAATTCCCAAACGTTTGCCATTATAAAAAGTTATTACTAGTTACATTAATTCTGTATGGTGACAAAATATATAAATAAAATAATTATGTTCAATTAGTGGTCCACCCTAAGTCCTGGAACTAGCTCAGGGGGGGGTCATGACCCCCATGACCCCCCCCTGGATCCGCCGTTGCTAACAATTTAATATAAATATATTCCTAAAATAACCTAAAACTTATGTAAATTAGATCGTGATTTTAAAAATAAAGTTTTATTAATTTCGAGTATGTTTTCAGCATCTAGCAAGCACAAAATGATTGAGTTTGAGCAGCAAATAAACACCCTCACAGCCAGGCTGGTGGAAAGTGATCAAGAGAAGGAACAAATGAAACTAGAACTGAGGTCCGCTAACATGAGCTTGCAAGATGTCCAACAAAGACTTCATACTTTACAGGTATGTTGCAACTTCTGCATATCCAAAAGACCCAGCTGGATTAATCAAACTTAGAGGTGGCATATGCCTGGCAATTTTCTTATTGTTACATGGCTTTTGCTTTTTGAAACGACAATGTTAGCTGATCACATCTTAATTAAATCATAAATTTGTACTAAAAATAAATACTTTTCTCGTTCTAACACATCTGTTGAGAAAAGTATGTAATGTTACGTAATATTAATTCATGTATTCATTACGTAATATTCATACATATTGTTCATACAATGAACAATATTACATTTCTAATATTATATTCTTATTTCTTTACGATGTGCATCTCAGTGGATAAAAATATAAATATAAGAAAAAACACATTTTATTTCAGGTTGCCCACACACATGATACAGACGCCCTGTTTAGAGAACAGCAAGACAGGTATTGAAAATAAAAAAAAAATATAAAAAACCTTATTCTTTACTTAACAAAGTCTTTTCTTACATCATTCACATTCAACTTTTGTTTACAGACATCGAGAAGAAATGGATAGACTGCAAAAAGATTTGGTGACAGCGAAAAGTAGACTTAACGATAGAGTAAGTTCTATATTCCAATCAACTTACACAATGCCAACTACAAGTTACAATAAGGATTAATCAAGTACAACTTGATAGTAATTTGACATGCCAATGTTATGTAAAATATGCCTGTAAGATAAATGAGAAACATTACAGAGCCCAGCAAGTAAGTCAAAGTCAAGTCAAAGTCAAAAATTACTTTATTCAGTAAAATCACAAGGATCATTTAGAATCGTCTTGGCCTTTCGCCATCACCAAGATGGCGGAAGGACGTTGTAAATAAAATACGAAAGAAAAAAAATAACAAAAATACCGTCCAACGTTGCCCATAAACTTAAAATACGAAAAAAAAGAAAAAAAATTAACAATTTACCGTCCAACGTTGCCCACTAACATAAACAAGCCTTGCAACGTGACATTGGCGAAATTGGCTAACCCCCAGACGCCATTAAATAAAAATTGAATTGAATAGAATCGTCTTACATACTAGGTGATTCTAGGTGCCAGTTCCACGCGACCAGAGCCTAGAAGAACGGGCAAGTAAGTATAAGTAAGTATAAGATCATTTCTGAAATTATAAAAGTAGAGTTATTTTTCCAGGATAACTTTATAAAAACATTAGAAAGGCGATGCGAAGAACGCGAAAAAGAGAAAGATGATATACTTATTAACAAGGGTGAGACAATAAACCGACTTGCGAGTGAATTAGAGGCGGCGCAGAGTCGTCTAGGCAGTGGCGAGACGGCGCGGCTCAAAGAACGTGTGTCTCAGTTGACTTCCGAGAGAAACGCTGCTAAGGAGCAAGTTAAAGAGATGGGGGTATGTTTCATTTGTTTTTTGACTGTTGGTTTCTTAGAAAAAAATATTATTTATTTAATTGTATGACACGTAAATAGTCGTCAATCAAATTAATTAATTATATACGAACAAGAACAACTTATGGTAAAATAAGTAAACAACAAAATGATACTAATGACACAAAAATAACATGAATATTATAATAAATAATCATTCTGTAACTTATTATTAATATTATTATTTTTTGTTATTTTATATTTTTTATTTCCAGTCGAAACTAGAAGTGACTGCGCATGAGTTGGTGCTGTATCGTAATAAGTTAGCCGCAAATCAGAAGGATTATGATCATTGGCGATCTACGCTACATCAGATACTGATGGAAACGATGCCCGATAATGCTTATATTGGTAAGTTACAAGAAAGATACAAGAATTTAGACAGGCGTCACAGCTCGGTTGGTAGTAGCTCTGCCTTCCATGCTGCGGGCCGAGGGTTCCCACCGAGAGCAAATGTTTGTGTGATGTCCATAAATATTTGATCTTGTCTGGGTATTACTATCGGCCGGTTTCTCGAACGATGATCAACCAAAAAATCAAATAATTACTATGTGTCAAACTCGGATCAATCGTGATTTGGGTTTCCAGAAATCGGCCGTAAGTATTCTATGCATTTATGTGTTTACAAAATATCATGTCATGTGTGTCTATTTATTATCATTTTTTAACTTTATAATAATGGTTATTACCCTACAATAAGACGTGATAGGTTGAAATGAAAAATTAAGGATATTTTTTTTTATTTTCAGGTGAAGCTCCATCACCGGGCAAGTTGACCACGCTGAAGGATGTTCTGAGTCGATACAAAGTACAGCTACAGAAGTTACCGTCGCTTCAAGAAGAGATCGTCAAACGGTCAGTATTGTGGTGATATTTATTTATTCAATTTAGTTAGTGTTTAATTAGTGTTCTTATCTTACACTAATGTTTGTATGCCTAAAAGAGGTAGGCACGTCGTTTGTTCATTCATGTAGTTTGGTACTCCATAAATATGACAGGACTCAAAATATACTTGCAATAAATATGATATACATATAAACTGTTTATTAGGTTTTATTGTTTACATAATAAAGAAATATATGATTTACGAGTTGATGCTGAGATTGACGAATTTGGAAGCTTTTTTAGAACGGGATTTAGCAGTAGGGGTTGTCAATTACGATAACCAAAAGAATTTCCATAATATACCTGGATAAGTAAACTAATTTCTAAAACACTACAGGGACAAAAAACTGGAGCAACATCGCAAACAAGAATCCGATTTACGTGCGAAATTAGAAGAACAGAAAGGCATAGAAATGCAGCTGAATTCTCGATTAGCTGTGCTCCAGAACAAACTGGATCTACTAGGAAGCAACTCGGATAGTGACCTGCTGGATAGTTACAAACGACAGAATGAACAGCTCAGGAGAGAAGTTGAGGATACGAGGGTGGAACTTAAAACAGTAAGCATTCATGTCAACTTTACATCCCTAATTTATACTTACATACTTACTTTTACATTGTAAAGTTTATTAGGGATGTAAAGCTACACAAAACCTCTAGATCCATTTTTTTCTGTCTAGTCGTTTAGGCTTTTAGATTAGGGTTAAGATGATGCTCTTACAAAGAAACAGACACTGTATTTTCTGATTCAGAATAGTTTAGATATTTCGTGGATCTGAATATTTACTCTATATGTATTTTTATATTAATTATTTAACAGTTTTAATAAATGTAGTTTAGTGGAGACTGATGGTGACCGTGAAATTCGCAGTAGCAAAAACTAAGGTATGTTAGGCACATACAATCTACTGTATTATCTAGTCTGAACTTACTCATGTTGTTATAAACAAATCCCGGTTTTATCGTAATATAGTCCTTCAACACGTATCTAAAGAATACATTTTACTTTGCAGCTGGACTTGAAATACACAGAACTGGAAATGGAGCACGATAAACTGAAATCCGAGAAAGGAACTCGCGCGTCAATGGTTCAAGAAGCAAATGCAGACTTGTTGCGTGAATTGGAACGGTATAGCGGGCAGCTCAAGGACACTCTAAAAGAAAATGGGGAACTGAAGAATCTTTATCTACAGGTTAGTTAAATATTTAAAATTTGGCGATATTATTTTATGCGTATTCTGTGTGTACGAACCATTTAATAGTCCAGAAAGTTATATTTTAATTTATTTTCACATTCCTTTCATACAAGGTATTTAGTTCTAGTAATTTATTTTCCCTCCGGCGAGATGGAGCGACAATCTGCGGAGTGTAGCTGGCAAACACTGGATGAGAGGAGCCGAAGACCGGGCTCAGTGGCGTGTCTTGGGAGAGACCTACGTCCAGCAGTGGACTGATATAGGTTGATGATGATGAATTTATTTTTATCATAGCTTAATTATAACATATTATTATTCTAGGCGTGTAGCTCTCGCGACTCAGTCACCCGGGAACTAAAAGACACAACGTTAAAAATCCAAAAAGAGCGGGAAATGTTCAAATCGCAAGAGACAGAATATGTTGAACGAATGGAGAAGCACAAGCAGCAGATTGAAAAATTAAACTCTGAGCTGAATAGTTCTAGAAATGAATTGGAAACGGCGAATAGGAGGATATCCGAACTCCAAAGAGAGTTTACGGATAAGCAGAAGGAATTTACTGAAAAACTGGATAAATATTTGAAAGGTAAAGACATCTGGATTCTCTTTATTTTCTATATTATTGTGATTGTAAAAACCTGTAGAGTCTATGGGTAATTTATACATCCTATAATTCTATTGTATCTTTCATTATAGAGTATCCAAAGTGGAGAGGCTAAAACAATTGCAACCTTAGTTAGAGTATTTTAAGGTTCATTTTGTTCTATTAAATCATGTCTGAACTTTTATTTGAATTGACATCATTATCACACCAATTTCAATTAAAATGTTTGAGAGCCAAAAGTTAAACAGTTATAGGATACAGATTTAGATGTCGTAGCAATAAGATTTATTTTACTTTGTTTTTGTAGATGAAAAAACAGCAATGCGGAAAGAAATGGAGCCTTGTGTGAACTGCGACAAACACTTAAAGAATGTCAAGTATTTAGATGAGCAGCTTAGTAAATGCACTGTTCGATTAGGTAAGCACTAATATTTGTTCACACTAACTAGAAATAAATATCCACATTTCGTCAGTGAAGTTCTAACAGTGCGGAAGTCAGTTTTGGGCGGTTTTGACTATTGAATGCTATTTGAATGACGGTGCGGCTCGTTTAAACCTGTAAAATGGATATTTTTGACTTACGCACTGTTAGAACTTCACCGACGATTTACCACTAAACTAATGCGATCGTAGTCAGAAATATGATTTATAACATCTCAAATGCTATGAATTGAGTGGGAATCAAACTTCATTTATTAGCCACGTACCTATCGGAGTACCAATCGGGGATAAAAAAAAGACATTCAATCTACGATATCAATTGCGATATAGGCTGAGTGCAGTAAATTTTTTTATTCGTTAAGAATTGATCTCACAATCATAAAACTTAAGCTTACAAAATCGTTTACAGCAAACCAAGAAAGCAATGAAGCTCTAATGAACGAGCTAAAGAGTAAAGCAGAGTTCTTCCAGCAATACATAATGGATCGATTCAAGAAACTAAACGAACAGAAATCAGTTGGCACCAACACGGACGCAACGCCCGAGGCTTTGCCGCGAACTGAAAGTATCGAGCATATGGTCCAGGATTGTGATGACATTGCCGCCAAGGTTTGTAGGTTAATTTTTTTTATTTCGCTACACAATTCAAAGCAATCATAATTACAAAAGTCACAGGCTACACAAAATTATTTACAAATCATATTTATTCTCCTATTTATTAATTAAGTTTTGTTAATGTAATCCTATCTTACTACTTATAAGTGTAAATGTTTAGATGTCTGTGTATCAATCACTTTGTAAGCAGTGAATCATAAGTAAAACTTAGACTACTCATAATCCTGAAGCTTACAGAAGACAGATGAGACGTGGATATTCAATATTCCGTGACAAGGTTGCCAAATTGTAGTCAGCAAAAACGTCATCAGAATAATAGAAAGAAATATCTTCATAAGTTAGCTTTAACTAAATAAATGATCTCCTATTTTCAGACAACAATGATGATGAAAGAAAAAGCGATACGAGAACAGATCGCCGAAAAGTTTACACTAGAAATGAAGACTGTCGAAATGAACTGCGCTAGAAAAATAAAAGAAATCGAATCGGAGCAACGCGATGCCATCACAAAATTAAAAGAATTATTAGAACGAAAAGCGCAAGAAGTCGAAACTTTAAAAGAGTTTATAATAGCCGAGAGGAACAAAGTCACGCAAATATTAGAGTCTAAGGAGAATGAGATTTCTGTGCTCATAAAAGAGCACAACGAACTACAAGCTGACTGTCAGAAAGCTAAAGATTTACTACTAGAATGGAAAGTCAAGGCTGAGAAATACAAGGAACGGGCGACTAGATTAGGCTCATTAGAAGAACTCCTCAAGAGTGAAAGGGAAGATTGGAAACAAAAGAACTCTTCGTGTGCGAGAGAGTTCCAAGCGATGAAAGTGAAGGTATCAGAAATGCAGTCGAAATTAGCGCAAATGGAGGAAGTTCATGAAAAACTGCAAATGGAATATCAGGTTATACAGGATAAATATAGACATGCTAAGAAAACTATTATGACTTATAAGGTAAGGAAACTGCTTTATTGCGTTATGTGCGATTTTAAAAATTAAAATATAACCAATAAAACTATAAGATTCAGAGTTTCGGCTTGAAACTTGCCGTTGCCATTAGTTACTACAATAAAACTATGAATAACTATTATAAAACGTTTAGTATGAAATCTAGTTACTTTAAATATATTTTTTAACAAACAGTAATAAACTCCTTATACAGTAGGCATGAGACAGATATATCAAAACGAAACTGAAATCCGTTTGCAGTCAGAAATCGTATCGCATCGATATTCCAATATGAGAAAACCGTTTTTAGAAAACGCACGATGATAACGCAAACTGCAAACAATCTTATCCGAACGAAACCAAACCGAACCGACGTGAGTTTAGTTTTGCACCGAAAACGAAAACCAAACACAAACTGCAAACGAACAAAATCTAAATCTACCTAAAGTTTTAGTTTTCTATAGTTTTGATACGCATTCGTGATTTTAGTTTTGCACCGAAAACGAAAACCAAACTCAAACTGCAAACGAACGAAATCTAAATCTACCTAAAGTTTTAGTTTTCTATAGTTTTGATACGCATTCGTGATTTTAGTTTTGCACCGAAAACGAAAACCAAACTCAAACTGCAAACGAACGAAATCTAAATCTACCTAAAGTTTTAGTTTTCTATAGTTTTGATACGCATTCGTGATTTTAGTTTTGCACCGAAAACGAAAACCAAACTCAAACTGCAAACGAACGAAATCTAAATCTACCTAAAGTTTTAGTTTTCTATAGTTTTGATACGCATTCGTGATTTTAGTTTTGCACCGAAAACTAAAAACCGTTTTTTAACCCGTGAGAAGGCGCGTCTAATTTTCTTACACGAGTAGGCGCGCGCGAGCAAATTGCTCACACTATCATAAATGTTCACATTTTTAGTGTTTCTATATTTATTGGCTTATAATGTATTAAAATAAATAACACATGGTTTAGTAAGTAAGAAAACAAGTATTTTAATCAAAACTATTAAACATAATAGCAACTTCTAACGCAAATAACAAAACAACCTGGAATTAATTAAATTTTTTGGCACGTTTCATAAAAATCGCAATAAAAACTGTTACATAACAAAAACTAAAAAGTGTTATTCATCCATTAATTCTACACTAATGTGCTTCGCGAAACATACTGAACACATGTAGTTAAGATGTTCGGTGCAAAGTAATTGCTTGCACGAAGTACATGATTTTTTTGACCTTATATTTTTATCTTTAAAATATATATTCTATTTTTTTTCATCCGACGATTACTCCGTATCAGTTTCGTGAGGACTACGGATGACAGAACTATCGCTTTCTATGGTGTCAACACGATATTGTTCCCCATTTCAAGATCTGCATCCAATTCATCATCAGAATCCTCTTCCAACCACGAACGAATTTGTGCTTGCATTCGATCGTCCATTTTGTATCTGTAGTGTAGCTAGAAGTTTTTACATGATAATCAACTAATATAAATCAAACAAATGAAATAATATGGCAGAAATAACAATCTAATTTTTTAAAACCACAAAAATAAATACTTACACGGATGGGCGCGTGATGAGCAAATTGCCGCACGTTGGTACACGGCCTCCACAAACGCCTTGCTGCGCGGTCGCAATGCCTCTGAGTGGATCGAGAATTGCGTCAGGGGAGAGGGGGTGAATATTTAGGAAGGTACTTAAGTGCTTGAATTGGTGTGGCAAGGGAAAGACAAAAAGTTTTTGAATTAAATTTTTGTGTGAGCAAAATGCTCATAGCGCGCCTTCTCACGGGTTAAAAACGGTTTTTGAAATCGATTTCAAAATCTGAAATCGGTTTTGTATCGGTTTGTGAAAAAATCCAAAAACGCCCATGCCTATTATACAGACATTATTGTCCTTTTATTTTGATAAAAAGAGACGAAGATAAGCCACGCCCACTTGCTCTATATTTTTATTGTATTGTAATATAAAACTGTCTATGGTTTGAATTTACCGATAATGTTATCTATACAGGAATATATCACAAAGAAAGACACGCACGTGAACAACGAAATGAACCGAATACAAGATGAATACCGAAAGATATTCGTTAAACTTCAAAACCAGATTAACTATTACGTCAACTGCAGAGTGCAAGATGAGAATTCAAGGGGTAAACCTTCACACTCACAGGCACAAACGTACCATCAGACAGATGTAAGTAGTTATTTATATAATTTTTGGGCCAAATAAATAAATAATGCTGGACAATCCACACAACATCACCTAGCCCCCAGCTAAGCAGAGCTTGTGTTATGGGTACCTACTAGAAGACTGACATACTTAATACAATACATTACATAGATAGATTTTTTTTTATTATTCATATGAAATACCCAGAACACTCGGAATAAATATTTGCAGTTCGTACAAACATTTATCCCAAGGCGGGAATCGAACCCGCAACCTTCCGCGTCGCAGGCGGACCTTCGCCCGCCGCGCCACATCGGTCGTCTTAAATATATTTTAGATTTGATTTTGAATCAACCAAAGTCTTTCTCAGCTATTACAAATTATTATCTTTTCCATCCAAATCGACGTCGGCTAAGCCACAAAATTAATAAAAAAAAAACTATTGCATTAATTTACAACTATTGGATAGGTACCTCTATATATTTTTTATAGATTTTGTAATTCTGCATACTTCAATATTCCGAAATGTTTATTATATTGTTGGTCCAACGGCTAGACGACGGCTACATAAGCTAATTAAAAATGATAATACAAAATATTTTTTTCTATGATTTTCTAGGTGTCAGAAAGACTGAGCAAACTCAACGATGAGATAGCAAGATTAGCGGAATCAAACTTCAAAGATGATCAGGATTCTAAATGACATTGCCTTTTGGACTCGGTGAGTTCCAATACGTTTCTTGCCGTCCAAAACTGGGTCAACAATAGTGGTCCAAGAATCTGCCCCAATTCAGGTTAGGACAAGGTCCACTGGTCAGTGTACAATCCGTGCGACTTAACTGTGACGTCATCGTCTGACCACACAACGATGACGTCACAGTTAAGTCGACTGCTCGGCCTCGTGCGACAAGCGAGCGAGAGACGTATTCCAGCGAGGTACGCACTTAAGTCGCACTTGTTGTACGTCTAATAATACACCAATGTAGCTCATAGTATGTAGCATTGTACTTAAGTGTAAAAACAGTTATAATTAGTACAACTTTAATTGAAAACAGTACAAAATATGGGTGTTGCCAGGATTGTTTTGTAACAGATTTCTTATGATATATGTACTTTTAACATGATTCTACACTTTTGATAAAAATATTCCTTAATTTGGCTGATTCTGAAGCACCCTGTATGGTTAACGAACTGTCTTACTAGCTCTCTTTGAAACTGGCTGTAAATATAATAATTGTTTTAAAAATGTACTTAATCTTATTCCAAAAATGTATATTCCATTTCGAATTTAATGCAATTGCTCAAGACTACGATTGTATTACTAACTTTAATATCTAGAGTATAACTGCGAAAGCCCCATGTAGAATTAAAGAGTATTAACAAATGAATGCAGGTGTCAATGACACTGGCATACAAGACTGATGATTTGACAATCATTCCATACACCAAGAGGTGAACTCCTGTGATAGATGAGTACATAAAAGTAGCATAGTAAATACAGTATTACATTTCCAACATTGCAAAATTACATTCCTTTCCGACTTATTTTCGTTTGCAATTTCAAAAGCTGTGTAAATAATTTGCCTTGTTACTTCTTAACATTTTATTGTTGAATGGCGTTAATTTACAAATTATTGTTATGTTAATTAGTCTGTAATTTGACTCTGAATTGGGTCGTTGCTTTTGTTAGTACTATGTAACTATAACAATAAAATTTAAATTTTTAATAATAACTTTTATTTCTTGATGTAATATTTTGAGGGTACAAACGGCATCTTTGCAATTACACAAGGCACGTCTTTGCCTCGGATACTGACTAGTAGCTCCGTACCCGCCTTCTTAAACGATTCAGAAACGTAGCCCATAGCTACATTACCCCCCAAAGATGGCGCTGGGCAGCCACTGGTCACTTTACCGATCACTTCAGAATGCTGAGTTTTCAACAGGACATCTTTCCTGGCCGGCGGACCCGACTCCATCCTGATTCCCACACGCCTTTTACCCACACCTTCCTTGATCTGACGTAAAATTATATCAGCTCCCGGGAAGTTGGCCTCATTTCTCCGACGTTTTGCAATCAGCCAAGTTAAAGCGGCTTCTACTGGGGTGATACTTTCATCGATGTCGTTGCCGTACAGACACAATCCTGCTTCTAGACGCAAAGAGTCCCTCGCCCCTAACCCTGCTAGTTTAACATCTTCCGACTGGAGTAAAGACTCTGTCACATGGTCTGCCTTATCAGCTGGGATTGATATTTCTACTCCATCTTCACCAGTGTAACCGCACCGGGTAACCCGGCATTCAACACCGGCAACGGTCGCTAGTCGTGACGTCATAAACGTTAAATCTTCCATTACAATATTGGTGAGACTTTGCAGTGCCGACGCAGCCTTCGGTCCTTGCAATGCAATAAGAGCTCTTTCAGAAGTATCCCAGAAACTTATGCTGACATCTTTCCCAATCTTCTTGAACCGTTCAGAGGTTTCTTTCATGTGCGCCATATCAACGTCTAACCGGCCCGCATTGGAGACGATGTAAAGCGTTTCTTCGTCCAATTTAGTCACAATCAAGTCGTCGATAATACCTCCTTTGTTGGTTAGAAACACAGTCAGAGAACTCGAGCCATTGGACATACTTTTTAAATCTACAGGGCACATAGATTCAAACCATTCTATACAATCCTTGCCGCGCACGTTTGTTTGTAACATGTGAGACACGTCGAAAACAGATGCACTTTTTCTCGTAAACAAATGGGACGCAGAGACACTTAGGTCTGAATACTGCACTGGCAGCATAAAACCTGCGAAATTGACCACTTTTCCTCCATATTTGTTGTGCAAACTGTACAAAGGCGTCTTCTTTGCGTTACTATCGTCACTGTATTTACGGTAACTAAATATTGATGCTACTTGCTTAGTGTTCTTAATTTTTAAAGAAATAATACATTTATTTAGACTTTTGGAACACATTTTGAATGATCACAACCTTCCCAGAGATTGATATGGATGGAACAGTTCTGTTATCAGGTACCCACTTAATAAAGTTGGTTCATGGGTCAGTTCAAAATAGATAAGCTAATGAATGATACAAGTATTATTACTAGGTGACAATAACATGTTTGGTTTCTCTCTGATAATAAAAAAATATACCAATTGATAAATAAGAAATTTAATATGAAATGCACCTTAAATAGATTTGTTTGTGAGTGATTTTACATGTTTTGATGCAGGCTGGTGTGAAAGCTTTGTTCATTAACTAATTACAACACAATAACAACAATTCTGATCAACTGTTGCTCAAGAATGTATCTTCAGATTGTAAGATTAACAAACTTTACTTCAAAATATAGACAATTTATGTGTAATATATTGTACTAGTAGGTTGGGTTGCATACTTAAACTAAAATAAAACCAGTAAAGTACAAATTAAACTATTTATCAACAACATCACCATTACTTAAACTTTTTAAATACAATTCAGGAGTTAGCATATCATTTTTCTGCAACTCTGAGTTTTCAATACTTGAAAGTATAACTGCAATATAGCCATCAGCATCTGGAAACTCCCTCAGAAGTTCAGGATTCTTCACAAGTTCCTCATTCACTTCTAACAGAGCCCCTTTCATACAACTAGGGACATCAATACTTGTGCCATCTTTATACTCAATCTTACAAACCACTGATTTATTTGTCAACTTCTGTCCACCTTTCTTTCCTTTTCCTTTTACAGAATTAGATAACCTATCCACTCCGCCAGCATTGAAGTTAACTGAAAACTCTTCTTTGTTATCAAAAAAGTAGTGGCTAGGGGCCAAGCAAAGCAAGGCAATGCGATTTGAATGGAACATTATCATAATATCATTTTTTGCAACACCATTCACATTAGTTACATATCTTTTGGTGTAATACCTATCTGTGAAAGATTTATATTCTAATGCTGAGGCTGGTATTGAGTCTATAATGCTAGTGTATTCCATTTTGCTCATTGTAAGCATATGCAATTATTGGGATTGTTCCTGTGAAAGTATTCTAGCTTGAATTTCAGCGTGCCTCTTTCTGGAGTCTTCCAAGTTGGCTTTCTGACGCCTGAGTCGCTCACCTTTGAGACACTTTCTCATATCATAATCATAGTCGTTGCAGTAGCCAACAAACTTGAGGAACATGTGCTGTAAATAGACCACATTCAATTATCATAAATAGCTAAGTAGTGTTGAGGTTATGTTTTAAATACTTCTTTAAACTACGGATGTTGATGCAACATCAATATGATGTTTATGGATTTCAGCCTTTTTATTGTTATTACGCAATGATTGTGAGTAAACTGTACTTACATTAACATGGCAATCGTTCAGTTTTTTTATCAATACATTGCATTCGTCTGTATGTAAATGCGGGGACAAGTCTGTGTGCATAACTTAGGTTATAGTAAATCCCGTGTTATAATTGAAATATTGCAAGGAAGGAATCCAAGCAAAGCTTTCTTGCGATGCGAAGTTCACAATCACGAGTTCACGACCGACGACGCTTCAGCCGATTTTTAATAAATGACGTTCGCATACAAATGACATTGACAGTTGAGACGTCAGACTTCATTTGACAAACTTGCCATTTTTCAATGAGCATTGTGTTATGGGGCGTCTAAACGGGCTATATTTTACGGCAATTTGTGGCTGCAATACTGTGGCCGGCAACATTGCTACCAATACCAGCCATACCATGCAATATAATAAGGATGGCCCGGCATTATAGCCACATATTTTTTGATATGTCAAAATGTTTTTATGAGTAGCCAGCGTGTGGCCGAACGATCGCCTCGCAATCGAAAATACTGCAATACCTATATCTGGGCCATATTGCAACATGTTGCCTGCAATTGATTGCTCAGCCATAAAATGTTTTATTGATGGCTGGGCAATGTTTTTTAATAATTGCAGCCACAAATTGCCGTAAAATATTGCCCGTTTAGACGCCCCATATAAAAAATGTGAGTTGTACTTGTACAGATTGCAAAACACACGTTCTTATTTTGATTCTGATTTTCCAGATCTTATTTATAAGCTTTGTAACCAACTTGTCGAGGAAGTTGGTTTATTATGTTTATTTAGTTAGCGATGATGGAAACGTCCACGCCTTATTGTGTTAGTGTAGGCTTACCTAAATCTCACAGGGCACGTCCTCAGTGGACGCATAAATAATTTTTGTTCCATCAAACTGTAATCTCTAAAATCATGTAGAAAAATCAGGTACCTAACTAGGTAGTTAATAATGTCCTAACATTATGAGTGGTTATGATGATCCATAAAAATTTAAATAAAACACCACTGGAGTATTTTTAGTTTTTATTCTTATTTATAAAAAGTCGCATAGTCTCAATAAATAATATCTAATGAAAAATAATATGGCAGAGACCACAAGGGATTAGTCCTATTTGTATTTTGTAGGAATACCTACCTAGGTGTCACTCATTGAGTAATTAAAATAAATATAATTAACAAATAATGACTAGACTTACATTAAGTGTACTGATATAAAAATATGTGTTAATTGGGAACATTGGAACTTCATTGGCGTTGGCTATCAATTCACTATGAAAAGATCACATTCACATCATTCACCCCAAAGGAACAAGCGAGTTTAAGCAAAAATAAATAAGAAATGCGATAAAAAAAAATTGATGCCCGATTGTACAAAATGCAAAATGTGCCCAAAATATTAAATTTATATAATTGTTTGGCTAGTGTTAAGAAGCGGGTGTAAGTGCGGGGTTCGTTCGTTCGCTGGTGCATCAACTCTTGGGCATGCCTTGGGGCGTGGCGGTCTCGACCATCTTCTTGTATTTGCCGACGAGTTCTGGCAGGTCGTAGGCGATGGCTACATCAAGCCTCGTGATGGGGCAGCCGCGGAAGTACGTGCAGGTAGCCGACAGCTGCTGGAACTCGTACAGCGAATTCAGCCGGAAGAAGTCCCGGTACGTCTCAGGGTCGGGAAGGTCATACCTGGAATAATCAAAGTGCTTTACCATAGTCTTTTTTTATTTTGAAACTCCTCTATTTCTTGCAATCTGCCTATATGGGCATTGAGCTAGTTTGGTTTTATTTTTGGTTTTTTGTTTCTCGTCGCATTCGGCATGTATGGTAAACACCCAGCAGTGTCTCCATGTAAATTTTGACTAACACCAACTTTATGAGGTCTTGTGGGGCAATTTATGCATGATTTGAAAACTGGATATGCGATAATGATGAAGACATAGGTATAGGTACACGTATCTATCTAGCCGGAGCCAAAAAGTGAAACAAACAATAACTGGTTCAGGGTTATCAACAAACCTGGAAATGTTAGTAAGTGTACTGAGACCCTCGTAGATGTGGTAGTTCTGAGGATTCTCGATAATAGCGTCGGCGATGAGTTTTCTGTTGCCGAATATCGTCTTGTGGTTGTAGTATGTCGTGAGGTAACAGTCGACCATCTTTGCGTGATTCCGCACACGAACCTTTGAAAGAAATTTGAATTAATCAATTGCTTTCTTTCTCTTAACTAATCACCATTTCATATTCTTCAACTAATTAAAGTTAAGTTATCGATAACATTCATAATACATATATGTATAATAAAATAACTGCCGCAATTTGAATATAACTTCTGTATCATTAATTACAAATTAAAAAGTTTAGAGCTTGGCGAACAGTTTTTTAGTACCTAAATTATAATGAACCTCGTAATTTTGGAAGTTGTCCGTATGTATCTTATGGGTAATTTATCAATACAAGGCTATGATGAACTTACAGCAAATCTCCTAGCGCTAGCAATCTTGTTCTCGATGCGCTTGTCAATAGCATGGCGCAGGTCCTTCAGCAGCTCTCGCTCCTGGGCCTGCAGCAGCCTGGTCGGAGCGCCCGCTTCGAACGGCATCGACCACAGTGACACCGTGTACATGACCGGGGGTTGCGCGGAGCTCATCAACGGAGAAATGTTCCAGATCAATGCGCTTTGGACGCGCATTAGTTCTTCGGGCTTTACGGTGTCCGCTTTGTTTAGGACGATACGGGTCTGGAGAGAAGAGGTAAGTAGGTATTTGGTGCTACTTGTTATTTTTTTTATTTAACATACAGTAGGTTAAATAAAAATTCCCACATCAGGACAAAGGTCTGCCTCAAACTTGTCCACTTTTCCACTTGGATTCCTTTAAGTTACCTAAGTACTTTTAATAAGGAAAAATGACTATAAGTAGTTGTAGGCTTTGGCTGGACCTAAATTTGTAATTTTGACATACCCTATAAAATAGAGTATTATACATTATGTAAATGAAACTAGTCGTAACGTTATTTTCGCTCACCTGAGACTCTCTGCCCTTGAGTTGGTCGAGTATAGCCTCGGTCTCAGGACCGACGTCCAGCTTAGAGGGATCGTACACGAGGAAGATGATGTCTGCGCGGTCGATGAACCATTGACAGGCGTCGTTGAAGGGAAACACACGAGACACTTGCTTACGCACTTCCAGGATGCCGGGGATTTCTACGATGTTCACCTGCAAATTTGTATGGCTGTGAAACCCCGCATCTATTTGTGGGACTCAGTCCTTCACATGCAAAAAGTTCTTTGCGTTGAAAGTTTCTATTACTACTTCGCATTTTGTAAAAATTATAAATGAAGTAAAACCAATGATGATGCCAATGGTAAACAATTTTAGCAACAAGTCAGCTCTTTCAAACACTAGATTTTTTATTTTTTCTTCTTTTATTCTTTTCTTTTTTCGTCTTTGTGAGTTAAGGAGTGGAGTTTCACCTTTTCTAAAATTTTGCTGGGATATTTTAGTCCTCGCAGCCGCTCCTCTAAGCCCTGGCCGAATTTCTGCAGCCCTGAGAAAGTCCAGTCGGCGGCGAGCTGAGTGCCGTCCAACACCTGTGGCTGTTCACCGTGCATCAGGATGTTGAAGTATGCTGGAGATGGCTCGGCACCTGAAGGTATGGTAAGTGTATTTTAAACTAGTAGTACGCCCCGGCATCGCACGGGTAGCCTATATAAAATAATAAAATATCATTATAATATAGCCTATGTTCAGCGCAGATAATGTAGCTTCACAACAGTAAAATAATTTTTGATATCGGTCCAGTAGTTTCGGAGCCTATTTGATGCAAACAAACAATCAAATCTTTCCTCTTTATAATATTAGTTTAGACAAGTTTTCATTGTAACAAAATAGTGTTACACAAATACCGTTAATCAGTTTGTGGCTTAACTTATAATACAAGGTTGATATACGTAAGTACATATTTACTTAAGTACACCTTTTACAAGACCTGGCAAAAATTCTGATTTACTATCAGAATTTATGCCAAATTAGGGTTATCTATCTATAGGTACAATTTCATTACCTTATTTAGGTATTAATACATTTGAAAGATCGAAAAACGGACGAAGAATCTACTTACCAGTTCTAAGAGACCATGGGGTAAATTCTAGCCCCGTCAGATAGTTCAAGATACTAGATTTACCCCCGCTCCATGGTCCCATAAACAGTACCAACGGCTTGGAGAATATTTCAGGGTCACCAAAATGTCTGTTGCTTAAGTCTCTGTATTTAAATAAGGTCTCCAGTGGTTTGATAGAGTTCTCGTAAGTTCTTTTCAGATCTCTCAAAATGATTTCTGCAGATTTTTCCACAGTTAATTCATTTTCGCTTGCTTCTTCTTCCAGTCTTAAGATCTGTTTGATGTGATCGCGGGATCTTAGATTTTCAGGAATATCAATTTCCTGTAAAACACAATACATTTTTAACCTACTATATTCGTGTAATGGAACATTAAATAAAATAAATAATATATATATACTTACAAATAATAGTTCTTCTTCTGGAGCTCCTTCTTCTTCTTCTTCCGAAGCTTCTTCTGTGGCTGGTTCTTCAGAAACTTCGCTAACTTCTTCAGGTGTCTCGGTTTCACCGTCTTCTGCTTCTTCTGTTACCCCTCCGTCAGCATCAGCAGTATCTTCAGCAGTGTCTTCAGTGGTGTCTTCAGTTGATGTTTCTTTCTCGTCAGATTTGTCTTTTTCCTCTTCTGATTCGTCCTTCTTTTCTTCAGACTCTTTTTTGTCTTCCTCCGTATCAGAATCTTCTACAGATTTGTCTTTATCTTCGCCTGATTTGTCTTTGTCCTCGGTTGTTTCATTTTTGGCGTCATCTGATTCATCCGGGCTTTCGTCTGATTCGTTTTTGGTTTCTCCTGACTGGTCTTTGTCCTCGCTTGATTCGGCATTGTCTTCTGAGGATTGAGCATCTGCCTCTTCTTTCAATTCTTGTGAGTCATCGGTGTCTTCTTGTGATTCATCAGCCTTTTCTTGAGATCCATCGTCATCCTCTTTGGACTTGTCTTCGTCTTTAGTTTCTTCAGAAGCGTCAGCAGCTTCCTCTGATTTTTCGTCTTCAGTTGTTTCTGTGCTTGTATTATCGTCTGTGGCTGCTTCAGATTCCTTACTGTCATCTTCAACTTCCTTTGAATCTTCGTTAGCATCTGACTCAGACTCATCTTTCTGTTCTTTCTCCTCTTCGCTTTCTGTAATAGGAAATATATAAAAAAAACGTTGTTTTACATTTTTGCTATACTTAAGTATGTTTATTTATGTATGAGTAACGTTTTATATTTCTTAAATGAAAACAAGTGATATAGTTTAATATGACATGGCCCATCTGATGTTTAGTGGTTAACTTATTAATATTTGAAAACTAGTCATATTGCTATTTAAATAAAAATAAATAGTTATTAAACAATATCATGGTAATTCAATTAAATTTATATAGGTACTAATCAGAATATTAAGTTCTTGACTAATAGGTACTATTAAGATTATTCGTTTGTTTGAAATTAAATAATAATACTCGATGTACCTTGATCGGTTGTCTGTTCTTCAGCGGATGCTGTATCCTCCTTGCTGTCTCCGTCTTCCTGTTGGTTATCATCTGCTTCTTGTTCTTTACTGTCTCCATCCTCGTCTTGCGTAGTATCATCGGTGTTTTCCTTCGAGTCATTGTCTTTGACAACTTCTAACTCTTCTATAGATGCTTGAGGTATGTAGGGTTCATCTGCTACTTCAATTGATGGTGAGTCGTCCTCTTTACTATCTGTTGTTTCTCCTCCTTCTGTTGAACTCACTTCATTCGTTTCGTCGTTAACACTTACTTCACTACTATCGTTTTTTTCTGCAGAATCTAGAAGCAAATGAATTAATTTATATCTTTAATTGTTTTTTAAAGGTTGGATTGTTCCTCAATTTCAAAGATCATTATTGAAGTTCTATCAAGAGTTATTACACCAGTAGTTTATGAGCTGATACTTAGCGACGTAATCGACGTCAATGGAATGTCGACGTTGAGTAATTGCTTACGTATATTAGAAATCGTTTATTTTTTTATTTCATAAATAGTTTGGTATCTTGAAGCTTACTGCAGTAATGATAAAATCAAATTGAAAAATGTTTATAGAGGAACTGGTGCCTAGGATAGTAAAAATCATGTGGCATATACAGGTCACTAGGGAACACAAGTTGTCTGCGTCATCGATATATTTATGTGGATCCGCTGATTGATTGATGCATTTCTGGCATTGCAGACATACATATCGATAAATACCTTTCCGTCGTATCATCGTTTGAAAATAGAAATGAATCGATATAAATTAAAGTAAGCTATTTAAATGTTTTATAAGATACACTCTCCAAAACTGATCAAAATTTATAAGTTTTAACTTCAACGCAATGTTCTTAGAAAATCTCATTGAATCTAAATATAAATAGTTATTTTGATCGAAGCTTTTAGAGGACAGACACTATTATTTCATTTGCGGCTTTGATATCTTCCGCGATATAGCGATCATTCAATTTATTTTATTCTGCCTCTGTCTACGATTTTCATTCAATATCACAAACTATATATTAACCTGGTTAAAGTGATTCATAAATCGCTTCTAAATTTTTATGTATTTCCTTAGAGCTTTTATTTCTATATAAAAACTCTGCGGTACGCTCCTAGGCAGCTCAAAAATTTGAATTGGGCCATTTTATCACTATTACTATTACAGTTTACTGAATTTTAGTTGGACAGTGATTTATTGGGCTCGAATCATCAATTTACTCAATTCTCCGATAAATATATACCTAGCTAAAGAATACACTGACACGGGTGTAACCGGCCTGTTAAAATAGATTCGATCATAGCCAATGTTATTTCCCGGATTTTACTACATTCGTCTCTACTACACCTACTTTCAATTGGCGCGTAAGATTTTTATTTGATAGGAAAATTTACACTGGTGATTTAAATTGGAATTTAGCACAATTTAACAATTTGATCACTGGGTTTCACTCCAAGAACGTTGGTTTAGATTCAGAATGACTCAGTGATATCGTTTTATCTAGAAAATTACCTTCATTATAAAATATCAAGTTTGCTCTTTCATAAGTTGGTATAACAAAATGACTAGAGATTGATGTCACTTAAATTTTATAATTGTTATTCGTGTACTTACTTACATCTTTTTAATAGAGGACATTCTATTCTATTTAACCATTGCAATATAAGAAAATATTAGCCGCGTGGCCATTTTCATAGTAAGTAATAATGTAATAACACATAATTTGAACACTAAGATTATAGATATGTGTAATATAAAATAACATTAAAACCCACCTGGCTCTACATCTCCCGATTCGAGCTCTTTCAGAGCTTTTTCGATATATGGACGGCATTGTGATTCTGAAGGTATTTCGTCGTCACCTGGAATATTCAAAAGAAGATTATTAGTTCAAAAATATTAATATTTTCAACTGTATTTTTTTATATTTCGGGGAGTGAAACCACTTCGACTTCTTACTTAAAATTAATAATCAAATCATCATTGAGTACTAAGGAAATTTATTTAGCAATTCATTATAAAACTATGTTATTGGTTCATTATTGAGTTGTGTTTTAGGCTGATTTTACATGTAATTTCTTGAATTGATATGAAATGAAAATTCATATCTAACGAAGGCAGAATATCAGTGGTGTTTTTCTTTGATTTCGAATATTATTTATCGTTCGCCAGTTTTCTCGTTAGAAGTGTCTGTCTAACAAGAGGAATAGATTTATCAACCCGTTAGAAATTGCATTAACTTTTCATCGCATCTCTCGTGGGATTATTTTGATCTGACCTTCTACAAGTTTGGCCTTGGTAGATGACGCTTTAACTACAGGTTGTTATGTATCGTAGGAACATCATTTCTACTGTTTTTCGTCATTCTCTTTACTTTCTGTTTCTTTTCTATGTAATGCTATCAAGATGAGTTTCACTTAGCGCCTAAGAAGGCAAAAACCTATGTAGATAAGGTACGTACTAGATATTACATGACCTAGGTACTGAATTTTACGTTTGCTAGTCTCTCTGAATCATCACCAATCCGATATTTTATGTAGGTTTACTTCCCACATAACTTATGGCCGATTATATCTATAGAAAGGCATGTCACAGACAACAGCGAAACTATGTAATTTACATAAAGAAGGGTAGTTTGATACAGAAACAGGTGCTTCAGAACATGGCATTTCTACTTACCTACATCATCGATATTAGTAAACCTACTTAGAATATTTTCTTCTGATTAGATGAGAAGACAAATTATCAATAAGGTATATAGGTAAGTATATTTTATTCTAATAAACATCACAACTCTTAAAAAAAATTCGATGACCTACTTTCGTGTCACATTTTTATAATACCGTCTCTGCGATCCTATCGTTTTTCACAAGATGGCGACGCCATACGACAAATCCCTGTATTTCTATTTACGTATCTAGCATTGCGATAAGCTCAGGCGCATTGCTCTACACTCGTCTAGCTAGACTCTACAGTTGTTCTTTCGTCCAGAACATTAGAATAAAGTCAATATATCCTATAACTGGGTCACCAGATCATTCGTCTTATAAAACTTCACCTAAGGTTACCTCCGAAAATAGATTACATACGTGAGCTTTTTACATAATTTCAGCGCAAGTTACGCTGAAAATAGAACCGATGTAGTGACGCAGAGGGCGAGCGAAGATGTGACTGCGGCCGCTCACGAGTTGCGACAAGGACTCACCTCGCACCACGGCCGCGAGCGTCGTCGCGACCAGCAGCGTCCACAACATACACCTCCATAATGTAAATCCTTTGGTCCACATGTTGCTTAAGTTCCGCCCGCTATGTCGGGCTATCAGTCATTTGCACTCACTCTCGCGCACCCGGTCGGCCGATCTACGGACGTTGTTCACATCTATACCTACTAAACCGCCATCACTATGTTCCGATGCGAGCTGCATTCCCTCGGGAATGCACCTCGGTTCGGATCCGAAGCCGTCACGTCGCACATAAAAGTTAGCGTAATATTCTAAATTGACTCTAAATATAACCGCGATTTGACGGCTTCGGGATTTGTTGCGGAGGCGCCGGCGGCGGGCAGTACGCGACACGCAGAGACGTTGGGACGTACTCTATTTCCGGAGACAGCACAGCATCGCTGGTCGGAGGGGTACTGACGAGCGAGGCGCTCCCCGCTCCGGCCGGAACTTTCGGCGAATATCAGCGCGGTGTGCGTGCCAACTGCTGCAGCCCACGGTCGCTGCCTGCGCCACCACTCGCTCTAGTCCTCAATCGACCGAGTAGGTAACACCTGGCGTTTATGATGCATGGTCACTCGGTCGCACAAAGTCCAGAAAACAACGTTTGTTTTGAAAATATGAATAGGTGGCCACAGTAAAAAAACCGTTTCAAGTCTGGTGTTTTAACTATACCTAACCTATTAGTTTATTATTTATATCAAGCTGCTGTTGAGGGATTATTAAAAATATTGTTACCTACCTACCTAAAGTTTTCGGGAGGATAATAAAGACCCAAATAGGCAACATACTTAGTTATAGTTAGAAAATATATATCTAGTTGGTAATATAGTTTGAATTAGGTAGGGTAGGGTAGATGTAGATGATACCCGTATACATCGCCATATTGTTTGGCTGATCGCGCACCCACATCCACCTAGGTTACCTAACCTATGCTGATGATAGGATGATGAGTGCTGCATACAGGCTGGTTTTTTGACAAGGGCGACGATGGCCAATGAAACCACGAGAGTTTCATGAAAGAAACTTCGCCTTCGATTTATAAAAAAATAATAACTGCAAGGGTCCTCCGTTTTTTAATAAATGGAGTTAAAATGTAGTTTAAGTAAGTACTTTAACACAAGGTGTATTTTGATAAAACATTTCAATCTAATAATAAATGTAAATTCATCTTTAAATATTTTTTGTAATTATGGATTCTATAATAATTTTATATTTTTCTTTACCCACTACCATTTTTACATGATAAATTATAACTGAAATTTTAATCCTTTCAGCAGAATGCTGTTGTAGTAGTACAGTAATAGTAATGTTAAGAAAACTTATTCTCAAAAGGACAACACTTAAAGGCACTTGAGAATATTTAAATTGATTTATTGTAATTTAGTTTTTAATACTTGTTTACATCACAGAGTAATAATGATAGGAGCAAAAAAAACAGTTAAAATGTTTTATGTGAAAACCATTTACTTAAATGTTATTTATTAAACAATAAGATTGAGATTTATTGAGTCTTAACAATCAGATACAAAAATATTTACTTTGACAATTACATTTTTAAATTATCTTTTTAGATGTTTAATGATCAATAATAATGAGTTCATCTATACTCCAGTCTTCATAGGAATGATCGGGGAGATATCTTCTGATAATAATGGGAATCTTTCTGTGTTTGAGTTCCTTCATGGCAATCTGTAGAGGGTCTGTTTCACCTTCCAACTCTACCATGACAGGTGCACACATCGCTATTTGTAATGCCCGGGTTCCTGAAATATATATGAAACATAAAAAGTTGTAATAAGTATTTTATATCAACGTTGTGATCATAGTGAATAAATGAGTTATAGGGATGCTCATAGTAAGCAAGTTGTTCTGTTTGCATTCAACAGATTTTGAAAATAGATATTTTTATTGTCGAGTGCAATGAAGATACATTATTACCAATCAAATATCCATGATCATTCAATGCATACAACAGCTCACATAGTATTATAACTAGTATAGGTTAGGTGTCCCATGCTGAGCGGCACTGGACCGCTAGCTACAATCGTACCTAAAACTCTAGCTCGTTCATATTTGGTCATGTATCTTGTTGTTATTCTTTTGGATTTCTCTACTCCGCCGCCAGCCTGACCTGGCGCCAAGCATTGCGTGTTAAAACCTTCTTCTTCCTGTTCTTCAGTTTCTTCAATATTATCGTCATCTTCGGCGATATCATCGTAATCTGCACCCGCATCCTCACCCTCGAATTCATCGTCTGCCATGGTAAATTAAGAGAGCGGACCTTTACTTGTAAGAGGAAAGAAACGCAATAAACAACGTATTTTCATGCAGTTATTGCAACAGTGCTGTATTTACACGAAACCTATTTATTTTAACCAAATCCACAACAACAACAGAATAGAAAAGAAGCAGAAAAGGGAATTAATGTGAATGGCAATGTCAGAAATATCAACAGCATGACATTGAAAAGTCTATCGACCACAGCTAGCAATTTTGTCTATGGAAAAAATTTACGCTACCAATATCTACTCTATGGTAAATAAAGCAGGGCCAGATTTTCTAGTATTATTTTATTTTTACTTTACTTATAAGAAATCGTGACTACTATTTTATTTTCCATACCTATATATATATATAAACTATAATTTTATACTGTACGAACGCGGTATTTCATTGGATTGTTTGATTTTGTAAAATATGTTATTTTTTTAATATACTTTTTACATATTTTTTTCTCTCATGTGTTTTCCTGTTTAATGGAACACCCTTAATTTTCAAATTTCAGATTTTAGTGAATACTGTTTTCTGTAATATGTATTTTTATTGAATCGCGCAATGGGTTCTAATTATATATTTACAAGGAAAAGCATAATGAATAGTTTCCAAAATCTACCTGAAACGTTCAAATTTGTTGAACAAAGTCGATGAAAAATATTATATAACGAAGTACGTATAGTACGATAAAAAAAGTATGTATATAACTTCATAGATAATTTTCAAAATCCTGATTGCAGCCCTGAGATAGAGCGACTAGAGTGGAGCTAATGTGTCTGTGGTACATTGGCGGCCTTTCCTTTTCCGGTTCTGCATCTAAGCTGTAACCATGCCGGTGTGTATTTTTATTCGTGATAGAAAATAATCCCGCAGTGATCTATAACTGTACATTATTCTAGTGATTACGAATATTTTGCTATAGTTTTTGTGAATATAATAGTGCTCATAAGAATGCCCAGAAAATTCAAGTTCACTCAAAACAAGCGGATACACATGGCATCAACTGACATGTCAAATGGAATTTAGACAAAAAAATAAACCCCCGTGCAAATATGTTCCTACACATGTGCTAAATAATAAATGCGTTTCCCAACTCTGGACATTTGTGTAACTTTCTTTGTCATAAAACCCAGGATGTATCCAGGTGACTTTCTAACCTAACTGCGTGGTTATCTTTCAGCTCGCAATTGACTTATTGCATCCTTCGCCCGCGTCGGAGAGGAGGAAACACAAGTTGAAGAGACTGGTGCCACATCCTAACTCGTACTTTATGGATGTGAAATGCCCAGGCTGCTACAAAATCACTACTGTATTTAGTCACGCACAGAGGGTGGTCGTTTGCGCAGGATGCTCAACCATCCTCTGCCAGCCCACTGGTGGACGTGCTAGACTAACGGAAGGTTAGTTTCTCTTCTAACTCTCATCTTTTATTTATGAATTTAAACATTTTGTTGTTGTTTATTGTGTTGTAATTTATTTCAAAACATGGTGAAAATGTAATTCTGAATGTTATCTTTATTTTCTTTTTGTATGAATTTTAAGCCAATATTTAAGCTGTTTACTAATAACTCAATCTAAATATTTAAAACATCTGTAATTTTTCTGTTCATGAATAAGGTGGTATAAATTAATAAACATTTGCACAATCAAATGAAACAGTCAAGAGTTCTGTATAGTAGAGTGAGATCATCAAGGATACATAATGCAACTCAGATGTTTTTATGGTTACAAATTTTCCTGCCAAGATGACAACTTTCACTAATACATTTAAATAATGTCTATGAAAATCCAATGGACATACATAGATTTCCGCTGTGTACTATTTTGTGCTATTATGGTCCACAGGTTTCCCGGGACCATATAAATATTCCTAACTTTGAAATTGTGCCTACCTACAGTCCATTAAATATATTTTAACAGAATACTAAGGGAACAATTTGATATAAATAAATTACCTCCTATCTTATAAAAAGTTAGCCTCGACTTTAAGTCACCATTACGTATGGTAATCAATACATCAAGTCTGCAATAACTTTTTATAAGATAGACCGTAAGTATGTCCGTAGCTGTCAAGTCATAAAGGTGTTTTTATCTCTAGCTTTGTTTAAATGCTTAAAAAATATTGTTTGTTGCAGGATGTTCGTTTAGGAGAAAACAACATTAAGAAATGACCTGGAGAGAGAGCCCTACTTCCTAATTTTAAGATAATTGTGTTTATTTCCAAGAATGAAGGAGTGAGTTTTTCAGATTTGTTAACATAATTTCAGTAAAAATCTAAATAAAGGCTTTTTCAAAGGGTTTTTTTGTTTCATTTATAAACTCACTTTTACAATTTATTATGCAATTTATATTTCATAATTATGGTTTACTGATGTGCAAATCAGATAACTGGTACTTTATTATAATACTTTTAATTATATAGGCTAATAAGGCATTGTATAATAAATAGACAATATTATCTTAAAATAATTTATTATTCAAATAACTACACAAAAATGTAGGACATGTCAATATAAACAATGAAATCATAACATTCATAAACAAATATTATCACCTAAGAATATAATATTGTACAAGGTAGGTACGGTACCTTACTACCCATTGGAATATCCATTAACAAAACAATTAAAAATTCATTATTCTTTCTGTGTAGAAAAATAATCATTTGTCCTAAATTTTTGGGCCTCCAGTGATTCCAAGCTTAGTTCTGCGTTCATTATATCTTGTTTTATGGCTGCAACCAATTCATTTAAAGAACTGAAGTTCTTCTCCCCTCTCAAGTATCCAAGTAGAGCAATCCGCAGATTTGAGCCATAGAAGTCTCCTTCAAATTTATGAATAATATGTGTTTCCTGAAATAATGGAGTGAATTAACTTCTATGTTATAAAAGGTGTCATAGCTCAGTTGGTAGTAGCTCTACCTCCCATGCTGTGGGTTTGATTCCCACCCAGGGCAAATGTTTGTGTAATGAACATAAATATTTTATTGGATGTTACAATATATTGATTACCCCTTTTTCTATCAACAGTAGAGAATACTTCATTAAATTATAGTAACTTTAATTGATGTTGCAACAAAATAGTTAGGGACATTTATTTAAATATTTTTAAAGCTCCTAATCACATTGTAGATGTTCTAATCCCTTTTAAGACAACACAGGGTTCTGGGTCAGTTCTAAAACCCCAAGGTGCTCATATTTAATATGTAT
Source organism: Ecliptopera silaceata (assembly GCA_932527185.1). NCBI lineage: Eukaryota > Metazoa > Arthropoda > Insecta > Lepidoptera > Geometridae > Ecliptopera > Ecliptopera silaceata. The sequence continues at coordinate 5,104,553 of OW052210.1, forward strand.
GTAATTATTTTATTTTATTTATACATAAAATAATAATTATCCTTATTAGAATACATAAACATGTAAGTATTATAAAAATTATTGCGACAGATTTATGAGTATTTGCCAAACATGAAATACAAGCTGTTCTAGAATAGGTAGAATGCAATAGGTTCAAATAAATAGTTGTTGATGACATAATATTCCATATTTTTAGTTAATACTAATTTAAAAACATAAAAGCAACTTTTAAAAGTAGGTCACTTACAACAGACATTTGTTTATTTCCATAAAAAGGACACCAGCCAATATTTGCCACCATTTTATGGACTGACCCACTGTTTACTTGTGCCCAGCCATAGTACACTCCTGGTTCCAGATTTTTTGGGAGGGTCTGGACTACTTCTAGTGCATAATTTGCTGAAAAAAATATATATTTAGTTTAAGTAGTTAAATAGTGTAAGACTAACTAACTCGTTTTATTTTACCTGTAGGACAGCCAAGATCTTTTGATCCTCTCCCAAAGCCTTTCACCACCTCTCCCTGAATAAATAAAGGCAACACTGGAAAAGACATTATTTTTAAGGCTAACTCATCAACAAATCTAGCCTAGCTGTAAGATAGTGTTGATATGTAGAGCAATGGTGTACAACTGAAACTTATTAGCGGTTTTCTTTTACATTTCAAGTTTCCTTTACACATAGCTGCACCAATGAAATAACTTTTCGTAATCACTCACGTATGCGAGATAAGTTATTTGCTTTGCTCTAAATACCTACATTCACAAGTTTGGTAGTAGTATATTTTGCTAGCCAATGCCACGCTCATGAACATGACAGACAGCTGATCTTGATCAGGATTTTTGTCCATGTGTTGATGGTGTCGTCAAACTGCCAGTGTCATGTCATTATTAAATCAATGTCACATAAAAAAATGTGGCGGTGTGGCTTATCTATATTATTTATTGCTCTGTGTGTCTGCCTGATGTAAATTGAAGTAAAGAAGTAAAGTAAAACATCGTATTAATCTGTGAAATAAAATGTAAATTTTTGTTCTTCGCGTAATTGATTGTGTTGTGCTACAAATACAGCTGCTATGCTAACCAGATTTGATTGTAAAGGGGAGGTTTTATTCCGATGCTATTAGAATAGCTTGGAAACCAATAAATAATGCTGAACTAAAATGGAACAGAGGTGCCAGAAGTTGTGATGTAGTTTCTTTGTGAACCTGTCAGTCTTGCCTTGGGAAGTTGTTTGTACCTCATAAAATGACTGAAAAGGGACCCGAAGGGGATCAATCGTCGTCGTCATGGGATATGCCAGGACCTTCGCTGAGTGCGATTCTGGACACTGCATTCACAGCAAATTCATCAGATAATCAAGCTAAGAATGGTAAGTAGCCTTTTTATGTTAGTAATCATGGCATATCCAAAATGATTACCACCCATGTACTAAAATCGAATCTTGGTCCTGGATTTTAAGTATACCCCCAACAATCTTATGAAAAAGCTTACTATTCTACTGACGAATTTTTTTTGTCAAAGTTATCAGTTAATACAATCACTAACATCTATGCTTCAATTCTTCCTAACACACAATAAATATTTAATTTCATTTATTTCATTACAATAACCTCATTTTAATGTTGTTACTCTCTTTATGTTGAGAGTTCTTAGACTTTACATTGAATTTACACATGTTGGATCTTACTTTCCAGAAGAAATGGAGTGTGATGCATTATTTGCAGAGAGTGATGATGAAGTGGTGGTGCTTCCTACCTTACCTGTTATTGATACAACTGTGTCATCAGCAAATGACCAGACACCAAAACCATTATCCTCCAACTATGTGAACTCTACCACCCCTACTCGTCCATATGAAGTAAATGTGGCTCCAATCAGCCACCCTTCGCAATCCCGCACACCTGTGCCAGAGGAATATCAGCCATTGCCAGACAGCAGTAGCTCCTTTGACTATTCTATAGGTCAAAGCAATCCTGACAGCTGTAATGGGGACATACGAACGAACCCAATCAACATTCGCTACCAACCAAAACCACAATGGCCCAAAAATTACTGCTTTCCTCCATCATTGTACTGGGAACAAAGAGACCCAATGTACTTTAACAATTACCTTCTTCTCGGTAACTACAGTAGGCCGTGCAATCCTGTTTCATCATTCCCAGTAGACTCTGTGCACCCTCGCATCACACCAACAATGCCAAACGATAATGCAACTCCGAGGGAAAATGAACAGACTTCAAATAATGCAAGCAGTAATCAAAGTGTGAATGCTGATGTACCAATTCGCTCAGATCTGGCATCCTGGTTAGAGAGGCTAGAGAGGCCATCGAGACAACTAAATATATCTCCAGGTAGGCGACAGTCAAGAGAATCTGAAACAAATCCTATCGAACTTAGTTCTGAGGAGGAGGACAATACACCAAGGAAGAGGCAGTGTGATAATGGTGCAGGCTATGATAATATCCCTACAAATCTATCGAGAAATAATGCTCAGGCTAGTAGCAATAGTAGAGAACCAGCTCAGGTCACTGTGAAAAGTGAACCTCATGATCTTAGTGTTGCAACGTCACAAGGAGATGTAACAGAAGAGATTGCACCACCAACTGAGAGGAGATCAGGAGAAGATGCTCCACTGCCCTTGACTACCCGGCGGCACAGCGCTAATCAGTCCAGCCAGGACTCTCCATGCACCGGCAGAGAGGTGCCATTGCCCACTAACCATGTTGGAATCATACATATCAAAGGAGAAAATCCTGCATCGGTTTGTCTCTGCAGCCAAACAGATCAATGTGAAAGAACTAGTCCGAGGCATAATAACGTGAATAGAATATACCCCGGCCACAGGCACCATTATCACCTACATCACAATCATCATCACCACAATCACAATCACGCAATGTTGGTTAGAGGATATCCTTACCAGCCTTGCGCGATCGACGCCACCAACAGCGCATCTTCGATACCGGTTCAAGTCAAAACGGAGCCTAGAAGCGAAAACGAAAGGCCGATCAAACAAGAGTCTAATGTGGAGGACACCCCGCAACCATCCTCACCTACACAATCCGCCCCGGCACCTGGTAGTTCCAGCACATATAATAATTGGACGGAGCCGGTACAAATAAAGGTAGAACCGAGTTCATCACAAACAGAGGGTGTGCAGGACAGGGTTCAGATAAAGGTAGAACCTCAGAGAGAGAACACGAACTTGAAGATGGAGGTGGACGCGGGTGGGGACAGGAGTGGAGCGTCTCCGCAGCCCGGGCCTAGCTCGGGATTCGTGCCCGTCCAGCCTAAAGTAGAACCAGCAACTACCGCACACCAGGTACATTATTTTTGCCCAATAAATTACAAACTCAGTTTTCATGATAGATACATAGATACATGACAGATTTTTAACATGATTTTTGAGTTTGATTATTTCCCGATATTTCGGCACAGTTGCATGCGCCATGAACACGGGTCGAAATAATCCAACTCAAAAATCATGGTAAATGCCCCGTTTATAATGAAAACTATGTTCAAAACCATGATAGTTTCAAATATTATTCATTACAAACCCGCACCCCCTATCTTATAAAAAGTTAACGTTGACATTATAACAACTTTACGTATGGTTATCAATACATCTAGTCAGCGCTAACTTTTTATAAGATAGACCGTAACTCGCTACCCTTAATTATTACCTAATATATAAGTACAAGCGAATCTTTAAAAAGTTTATTTTTAGAGACCTTAAAAAAGGGAAAAATCGTATTGACTGATTTCAATAGAAATTTAAACAAAAATACTACTACGTGACAAAAAATCCTTAGCATAATATAATCTTTCCATAACCATATTTTTTTTTATTTTAATTTTTTAGAAACTTTCGTCTAGTACTATCTTATCTGCGGTTTCTTATGTTACAGACGCAGCAAAGCAGTTCCCAGCCGGTAGCGGCTGTCCTCTCGGCGCCAGACCTTCAGCTGGACTGGGTGTCTGACAGCTCCGATGAAGACATCCAATGCATATCCGATAATGTGAGTTTAATACTTTACGAACAGCAAGACAAATAGAAAAAGACAGTCAATAGAATCGAAAAAAAACCACCCACAAAACTCAACACATTTATTCGTGCTTGGGCCACGAATAAATGTGTTGAGTTTTGTTTTGGTGTCTAATTTTGTCTAATCCTGTGGTATGGGCAGAACCGACTTTACAGACAAAAAAATGGTTGTCTGTAAAGTCGGTTTACTGACGATAGTTGAACGTGACAACGAACGCAAAGGCGATTCTGCTTCTTTGTCGCTCGTTCCGCGCTCTCGCTTGCACTTCATGGAACGCCTCAGAGCGAGGTAACGCCGCATGAGTCTCAGAGCGAGGTAACGCCGCATGAGTCTCAGAGCGAGGTAACGCCGCATGAGTCATGTTTTTTCGTGCGTGCAGTTGGCTCTATCGAATTATAAGACGTTGTCACGTCAAAAAGAAGAAGATCTTACGCTACTATCTTCATATTCCAGGTCCGAAACCGCGTCATAGACCTGACCCGCGACGAAGACTTGCACGTCACAAACGCAGCGTACAACCTGAACCGCGACGCGTCCACGTCCCCCCTCTCGCCGAGCTACACGCCCGACGGGCTGCCCCCCGCGCCGCGCTCGCCCCCCGCGCCCCCCGCGCCGTGCCGCGCGGCCGAGCCCTCGGTGTCCCCCCTCGCCGACCCGCCCGAACCGCCGCAGTACTTCCCGGAACCCTCGCTTGGATTATTTCGCAGGTAACTGTTCCCTCTTATGATAACCTTATCCTTAGGGAACGTACCCATACTACGTGACCCGTTCAGGGGGGGGGAGGGGAATCTTTAAAATACTACGGTCAGTCACAGGAGCGGGGGGGTGGCTCAGGTTTTTGTCACGTAGTCGATTTTACTGAAAGAAATCTCGTATTTTGTTATTTTTAAAAATATATAATTCACTAGTAATTTAAGTGCGCATGCAGTCTTATGCAATAGAGACGAGGATAAGCATTTTTTTTCAGTTTTTGCCTTTGAAATGAATAAAAATCATAATCCCCTTTAGTTTTCACGTAGTAATTAATAATAATTACTACGTGAAAACTAAAGGGGGGGAGGGGGTCTTGGCATTTACTACGAGTGGTCACCGAGGGGAGGGAGGGGTCAAAAAATCTAAAAAAATAGGTCACGTAGTATGGGTACGTTCCCTTATGATGCAGCAAAGAATTGGGAACAAACCTTTGCCCTCCATTTTGACCTTGTAACCTTTTAAAAGAGAGGTATCACCTTAAGGCGACGGGTAGGGTGAAATTTTTCATAATAAATAAAAATGTCAATAACTTCCAAGTTTATTATTTATTTATTATATCTATACACACGTTAAACTTGTAACACGGCATAGTTTTTGCCGTGGTGGTTAAACTCTAGACAGTCAGCGTGGCAACGTCACAATTTCAATTTCAACAAAAATGCTGACAACGGCGCAAAACACATAATGAGCCGCGCACAGTTCGGATAGTCAAACTCTAAAGCAGTGCCTTATGTATATTTGCGAGCACACAGCAATCAAACACTTATAATTCCTAAGGCGCTACTCTTCTTCTTCTTTAAACACCTTAATGTAGACATGTTTTCTTTAGAGTCACAAGATACAAACCATAAGAATAGCTGTGCTGAGTTTGGTACCAAACAAATCTGCCAAACCCATAAAAAATGGGATCTTAAACCACACTTTTGCAAAAGGTGTTGGTACTAAACTTACATTTAAAAGTAAACTATATCCAAGAGCACAAATTTTGAGTAACAATACACTAGTTCAATATATGTGTTATAGGAAATAATAAGTTTCACAACTCCACATGCTATCACTTTTTCTGAAAACAGTTTTCGGTTTCCCCAAAAACACGCATTTGGCTATACCCGTCACCTTAAGTGCTTGTTACAGAGGCATGCGTCCAAACTGCGTGTTTCCGTGTCGCAACTGCTGCTGCGCGGCGCCGCAGCACGCTCACACACACACGCACAACTCCCTGCCGCCGCACACACACACGCATCCATACCACGCGCACGCGCCGCCCGCCCATAGTGAGTACTTACATTACATCCATATTTGAAACTGTTCATATTTAACGACTATTTTGTAAAAAAAAAAATGCTGAGATCGAAGAGTTAGTAGGCGAACCTAACATCATCGGCGAAACTAAAGCCCATCGACTTCGTTAACTTGGTCATCTTGAGCGAATGGGTGAGGATCGCAACGTACAGAAAGCGTACCTCGGAATCCCTTCAGGTCGCCGGCCCGTAGGGCGCCCGCGGTATCGCTGGAAGGATGTTGTGAAGGCCAACCTCAGGGAGCTCAAAGCCGAAAACTGGCAGGCGCTAGCGTAGAATAGGAAAGGTTGGCGAATTCTCTTGTTGGAGGCCAAGACACACTTTGGGTCGCTGAGCCAGTGGAGTAAGTAAGTAAAGCTCAACGCTGGGTATATTTTTAAGGTGTTTCCTTCTGATAAAAATTACCTATATGTTAAGCCAAATTGTATGTAAATCTTTTTAGGTAGCGAGACGTAATAAAGCTAACTTTTAAGCTTATTTAGGTTACGTTTATATATTAGTTAGTAGTAGTAGTTAATATATAAGTTTTAGTCTAGCAATCATCTAAAGACAACCAAGTAGAGCTTCGAAAAAAAACATTATAAATACTTACATTTTGTCCAACAGTGGGTGAAAGGAGGCGTGACTTATCTGGGCCCAACCCCTACATCGTACACGAAAGACTTTGGCAACGACAACATCACATGCTGGTAAGTGCAATTACCTAAATTAGGTATCGAAAGATGAAAACTTCAATCTTTTTTTTGGGTTAAGCTCTATTTTGATTATGTATATTTTTTTATTTGAATTGTCTCACCTTGCGCACAATAAAGCACAAATAAATTACGCGATTGTTTTTTTTGTTTCCACTAAGCACATACATTCATTGAGGGATATCTTATTGAGTCAATCGTTCTGAGATGTGTCTCGTGTCTGTTATTGCAAAGGCACCAATACTCTTCACACTAATACACATTAATGTGAGCATCACTGTTCCTCTCCCTACAAGTTCTTTCACAAAAAAAAAACGTGTGGCACTCGGGGACCACCGCGGTAAAGCTATTGCATATGCCTTGATCACACGTACCGAGTAAACCGGCGAGACAGTGACGTATTTTTTTGCTGGATTACGCATGCGCAGTGTTAGGTTATTTCGTTACGGAATTTCGAATTACGGAATTAAGCTATGCAATTGCTTAAAAACCACTTCTGCTTCTTAGTGTTCTATCATACTGTTTTGGAAATGACATTTGAATATTTTCAGGAAATGCAGCGTCGAAGTTTGATGAGCGATATTGCGCAGCCTTTGGCGCCGCAGTTTTTCCCGCCAGTGCCGTTACCGGCCAATACATTCTTGAGTGTAAGTATGCCGAGTACTAGCGGCCCGTCCCGGCTTCGCACGTGTCGTCATTAACACCTTGGGTTAAGTTACTTAAGTTTTAGTTAGCATCTGTAATCTTTTCTAGCAATAAATGTAGACTATGTTACTCAGGGTGAATGTAGCTTTTCAATGGTGAAAGAATTTTTGAAATGGGCGCAGCAGTTTTTGAGTTTATTAATACATACATACACATAAAAATAAATATCTTTCCTCATTTTAATATTAGTGTAGATATATCTTGAAACAGATATTGGTGTTTTTGAATTTTATGAATTGTGATATTTTTCCAGTTTCTGGACGAGCTTGAACCGCGGGACGTTGGACCTCCCATATCAGGAATACAGGGCTCGGCCCCATTGGTCATGTAAGGAACTTTTTCAAAACTTTTAACCGAAATTAAAGTAGTAAAGCAACAGTAAATTATATAAAAAATTGTGGCTTTTTTTTATTATTTATCGTCGTTATTATTTCAATTTTTAAAATTTATAATAATAAGTGAATATTTAATGTTATTCAGGGATGGACAACACGTGCACCACCACTTGCATCATTTCATGCAAATGCATCAAACTACGCCGCACCTACACATATATGCGGTATGCTAAATCCTTTCTTACTAAAAAATATTTGAATTTTATAATACATAGTTTTAAAAGTATGTGCTGGAATATTGATATTGCAAATACTACACCAAGACATCCATACACACATTACAAGTCTATGAATGCTTGAATTCGTGATGCCTAGTTTTGCAACGAAGTGCCTTAGCGTTGCGAAAGGGGGCTAGACGGGAAAAATGTAACGACACTTTTTGCTATAGTTGTAAGCGCGTGTTTCTGTCGTGTTTATTTTTTTGCTTTTCTAGAGAGATCTAGAAAATCTCTAATAAGCATTGAAGGCAAGCCAGTTTCGCACAATACTTATACAAGTTTTTTTGTACATAATAATAAATAAATACAATAAAAAAATATTATTTAAACTTAAAAAAACTAATTAATCGAAAAGAACTTCGTTCCATCCGGGTGCCGACATTTCTCAAGTTTGCGTTTTTCATAATCAATTATTCGAAGTGTGTTATTTCCAGGGCGGGGGCGGAGCCCTAGCGGCGGCCATGGCTCGCGCGGGCGGGCTGGGCGGGCTGGGCGGAGGCGCGGGCGCGCGGCGCGGCGGCTGGCGCGCGCACCGCGGCGCCTCGCGCGCCACCATCGAGAGCAACACGTACCGCCACGCGTACGCGCGCCCCGCGCCGCACCATCAGGACGAGAAGTGCACCATCTGCCTCTCCGTCTTCGAGGTGCATTCCGACTGCAGGTATGTATATCACCTCTAACTACTGGTATCAGGTACAGGTTCAGACTGCAGGTTTGTGCATTCTAACTACAGGTATGTACATTCTAACTTCAGGTATGTGCATTCTAACTACAGGTATGTACATCACCTCTAACTACAGGTTCAGACTGCAGGCATGTGCATTCTAACTACAGGTATGTACATACTGACTGCAGTTATGTACATTCAAAGTCACGGTATGTGCATTGACTCTCAATCTATGAAGTGTATTCAGAATGCAGGGGTATTTGCATACAGACTACAGAATTTTTTTATTGTTCCTATGTACATTGCTTTCTACCTCTTCATCTTCGAGATACTTTAGGAAATGAAATGATATTTATTGTTCGTAGAAACTAGGTTCAATTACATTGGTCTTAATTTATTCTTCATATCTCTAGTCCAACCTTAGGCTTACAAACGTCATGCATAGGTAATGCGACAATGGAATATATAGGGATGTAGGAACATCCATTTAGACTGTAGGTATCTGCATTACGAATAAGTACAAGATGCAAGATTTTAGTGAGAAGCAGTGAAACAAGGCACATGAATTCGCGTATCATTGTTATGTACTCTGTTGTAGACGGCTGCCGTGCATGCATTTATTCCACATGGAGTGCGTGGATCAGTGGCTCGGCACAAACAAACATTGTCCCATCTGTCGCGTCGACATCGAGACACATCTCAACAAGGATGCCGCCTTCTAAGCATCACGGTACATATTATTGAAATTCATCACTATCAGATCAACCTATAGAGATCTGTAGGTACATAGAAGACGACCGATGTGGTGTGGCGGGCGAAGGTCCACCTTCGACGCGGAGGTTGCGGATTCGATTCCCGCCTTGGAATAAATGTTTGTACATCTGCAAATATTTATTCAGAGTTTTCTGGGTATTTTATATGTATAATAAAAAATATCTATCTATGTAATGTATTGTACTAAGTATGTCGTCAGTCTTCTAGTGCCCATAACACAAGCTCTGCTTAGCTTGGGGCTAGATGATGTTGGGTGAATTGTCCAACATTTTTTATTTTTTCATACAAGTACATCACGATCTCAACAAAGTAAAGAAAAAAATGCTGATATAAATATGTCTCACAATATCACTCACTTATAAGTATCTTCATGACTAAGATCTTGTTATTAATCGTCATTTTAGAAAGTCGCTAGCTCGTCTATCTTACATAAAACTTACGCAACATATTGTAGTTAATTAAGTACTAAGAAGAAGGATTATGAGATCTACTTAAAACAAGATTAAAGGAAATCATAGTATTTTATTTTAAAACTTCTTATTCTATTTTATTTACAAATAAATTTATCCCTATGATGCTTTTAGTTTCAAGTCTTTAGTTTTTTATTAGCTTTAGCATCATTTTCTTTTTTCAGTTTATCTTCAAGTGTGGGTGAGGTGACTATGGCTTTCTGCTGCAGTTCTAAGCTCTCTTGTTGAAGGTCATGTGTCAATTGCTTTTGGGAGTTACAAGACCTGCAAAAAAACTGCCTATGAATGCATTTGGATTGGTGATCAAACTAAATTGTGGGTGGGATTGTTGGAGTAGCTACAAATACATCACCAAAATACCTGATCATTTCACGGATGACCTCCTATCTTATAAAAAGTTAGCGTTGACTTTATGTACGTATGGTAATCAATACTTCCAGTGTGCGCTAACTTTTTATAAGATAGGGGGTCATCCGTGAAATGATCAGGTATTTCATGAGAATCATATATGTATTCATAAAACTGATTATTTGACAGTAGCAGTGATAAAACATATACTATACTTTGTACATTATGAGATAGATATCTTTTCAAGTAACATTTTGGTAATGTATTTGTTGCTTGATATTTGGGTATTGGGTAGGAAAGAATCATATCTTTAGACTGAAAATGAGGAGTGTGAGTGTATACGATAAATTGGCCAAACTATTATATTTATTTGGTTGTTTTATAATTCTTCAATTAATCACTCTTACAGCACGAAGTATAATAAGAACAAAAAAACAAATTATGTGTTAGAGTAAGAAAAACAAAGAAATATTAAAAATTGTAATGAGAAGTTAAGTTTTTTTAATTTGTTCTTCATTTCTGTGAAATAAATGAAAGAGTGGGTTCTGATAAGATAAATAAATCAATTTGAACATAGATGTTTTCTATTGGAATAATAATGAATTAAAATGCTTGTAAAAACTCTTAATTTAAATTGTATTGCTAAACAAAACTTTTGTATATGTTAATACATTGGTCATCAAAAAAATCATTTGGTATTCTACATCAATTTTGCTTAACCTCAAAAAAGCTAAGATAATTAGCATAAATATCTATTCAGTTTATTAACTCATTTTATTTATGTTATAAACATGCTTTACTTGTTTGTTGAAATAGCATGAAACATAGTCATAAAATATTTCAAATAATCCTACACAACATCAATAGATGTACCATATTATTCAGCCATAAAATATTTTTATGGGTGTTTTTTGATGGCCAATGTAAGAACTTTTTCAGCTATGAACATACACTGTTTAGGTGAGAATCTAAATTATGAACTCTAAATTATGTATTTTTATTTACCTAGAACCAACTCAAATGCACTTCAATGTATATAAGTTAGGAAATAAGTTTTAAATTTGTATTTACTTCAAGTTGTTTATCACTATTATTTTATTACAATGTTATAAAGTGGTCTAAGGAGTGCCTGTTGTTATCTTTCTATCGATGTGTTTAAATTGAAATATTTCAAGGTCTCGTTAATCTTCTTTTGAAAGTTTGGAGTGATCTCTGAGTTAAATCATTTGTGTAATTAGATGTAAAAGATGTGTGTAATTTTTATTGAAAAAAAAAATAGAAAAACTTTGTTAAACGCACCCTTCTGTTAAAAAAAGCAAAACGAAAGTTATTACTACCACAAATAATTTATAATTTGGAAAATGTAATGCTTTATTAAAAGTTTTTATAATATTATTTTCTATAGCATGTTTTATTTACCTGCAGGCATGGTCAATCCTTTCACAGATTGCATCTGATGCTGCTATGTTTCCCGATAGATAAGATATTTCTGCTGCTACCGTTGCTAGTTTCTCAGCATAATCCATGTAACCTATAGTGAGATGGCCACTGTGTAAACCACTTTTGGATAACCAGACAAAATCTACACTATCAGTAATTACTTCTAGCATTTATACTTTCAGAGAGAAGATGAACAGTTATGATATATTGTATAGAAAGTTTAACTTACTAAAGAGAGTGCGCAGATTGTGTTTCAGATCACACAAGGAGCCTCTGATAGCTACCAGCTGGTCCCAGTGGTGGGGAGGTGTGCCGTCTTCTCCCCATTCCAGGGCCTGCCTTACTAAACATATCTCTTTGGTTAACGCCTCACGTAACCTGGTAAAATAAAATAATGTCGTAATAAATAAGTTCATGATAAACAAAATTATATAATATACGTATGTCCAAACCTTTCGCTTGTATCCTGTATAGCAACCAATGTAACAGTAAGAAGTTGGGTAGCTGCATTTACGTTTATTGTGGTAGCTTGACGTATTAAAAACTCATGCTCTAGTTTATCTGGATCATAAACTTCTTGGTATTCCGTCATTTTCTCATCACATTGGACAGTTATCAGCCCAAAAGCAATAGGAGTGATCTGCCGGATCCTGGTTACCACAGCTCTTCTGTGCATTCGGCACCCTGACCTAAGCATTGTAAATAACTTGTTTCTATACATATTGGGGTAGTTCTTAGCTAGATGGTAATGGTAGGCAATCAGTTTCTACTTCTAATCATTTCATTTGTTGGGAAAATCTGTGCTAGAAAATTTTACCAAAATAATAATCAAAACAAACTGGGTGGATTGGATGGAGAATGGAAAGGACAATGGTGATGTTGTCATCTGTCAAAAATTAAAATGTCAAATGTCAGTATTGCAGTAAACCTATAGGTACCTTTATAAGAAAGCCCGCCATCTTCAAGATGGCGGGAAGACGTTGTAAATAAAATAAAGAAAATAAACTAATTTAAGAGGAAAACATTTACTGTAACAAACTAACTTATGAGAAAAACATAACTGTGAAGTGAATGCATGAAATACTGAAGAAAACGGGTTAACATAGGAGAGAAACATAACGTACGAAAAATGAGTGGACTCCCCGTCTTGAGGATGGCGGGAAAAACATAACTTGTAAAGTGAATGCATAAAATACTGAAGAAAACAAACTAACTCAAGATAAAAACATAACTGTGAAGTGAATGCATGAAATACTGAAGAAAACAAATTAACATAAGAGAAAAACATAACGTATGAAATATAAGTGGACTTCCCGCCATCTTGGGGATGGCGGGAAAAACATAACTGTAAAGTGAATCCTTTATGATAGAAGTGTAAAGGGGTTGGCTATAGATATCCGGTACCTGCGCCGGGAGTCGTGACTAGGTGGAAAGGGAAGGGTAGACAACAAGAAGTCTTCCCCTGAAACCAGTTTTTCTAGGAAAGCTATAGTTTTTGAGTTATAACACTTTTTAGGTGCCAAAATCTTCATTTTTAGGTTAGTTTTTGATGAACTTCACACTAATTTCTGGCACTAGCTGACACTTGAACTAGTGTGTCAGTTTGGGAGTGTCAGGAGTCCTAAATGTAAACAATAATAAAAAGAAAAGTGTAATTTAAATTTAAATAATTTTTTTTCGCGGCAAATTTCTGAATTTTAATTCAATTTATTTTTTTCAATTGCTTTTGAACTCAGAAAGGTGATTTGTGACAGAATACTAGAATAGGTGCGAGGAGCGAAGCGACGAGCGTTAGTTTGATATAAAAAACCGCGCACGAGCCGAGCGTGCCGCGGCAGCGGCCGGCGAGTGCCAGAACCGACATGCACAAGATGAAGTGCCAGTGACAGGAATTAGTGTTTAATGCATAAAAAACTAACCTAAAAATGAAGATTTTGGCTCCAAAAATGTCATAACTCAAAAACTATAGCTTTCCTAGAAAAACTGATTTCAGGGGAAGACTTCTAGTTGTCTACCCTTCCTTTTCCCCCTAGTCGCGACTCCCGGCGCAGGTACCGGATATCTATAGTTTAACCGTGTAAAGTGAACGGGAAGACGTTGTAAATAAAATAATAAAGAAAATAAACTAATTTAAGAGAAAAACATTTACGTAAGACTAGGCGGTATGGTTCTAAAACTTTAGCCTGCTCCGAAGAGCAAATAAAAAAATAAAAAAAGTACCTATAAAAATAATAAAGAAAACCCCCAAGAAAGAAGACCTAATCTAGTAGTAACACAGAAAACCTTTTAAAGTATAAACAATTAGAGCACACACGTTTAGAAAAAATAACAAAACTGTAGGTAAGTACAAAATTTTATTGGTATTTATTTGTTGCTTGAATCTGTGGGTATACAGGGAGTAAAAATATTATTCATGAAAACTGGTGGTAATAGTTAACGGAACATGTATAATTATATAGGTAGTAGTTAAAGGGGTCCTGTTCCTGTAGACAAGAATCTGTACTATTTAAATATATCTGAATAATCTCGTTGGCGAGTTGTCGCAGCTACAATATCAAAATTCAAAGCAGCGACTCCACGATCTATTGCAGTTACAAGTGTAGATGTATTGAAATCCAAGCTATATACTGGTGAAGACTTCTTTTGTGTAAAATACATCTGGAAAAGATAATAAGCATCTGTAAATAGGATTACCTTTAATAAGAAAGTGTTCATAAATGCAATTTTGGTGTTATATCCACCTAAATTGGATTTATAAACTTTCGTTAATCAATAGGTTAGGTAGTAGGTTAGTTCATAGAACAAAATGAATATTACTAAATTAAATAAGCAGTAAGACAGTCATAAATAAAAACCAGCAAAAAAAACTTTGAAAAAACACCAACAGCAGTTTAGATGTCATATGGGTAGATAGATAATTTATTTAATTGTCACCTGCACATGTCGAGGGCTACAAATATCGAATAGTACGCAGCGAGAATACTCCGACGACCCAGCAATTATAGCTCTATGTCCATCTGTCTTGACACAATATAGGGTGCTCTGAAACGGGTCTTTTGCTGTATAGACCTGTGCAAAAACGTTAAGTTCAAATACATGTGACATCTACACTAATATTATAAAGAGGTAAAGTTTGTGTTTGTATATTAGTTAAATTGTAAGGGGTAATCTCGGAAACGACTGAACCGATTTTAAAAATTATTTCACCAACAGAAAGCCACATTATTGCTGAGTGTCATAGGTTACATGAAAAACCGAAAAATAACGTGGCTTTATCGTGGTAGTCCGTTTTGCAAAGTGAATCGGAGAAAAAACGGTTGAATTATGCACAACGAAGTGGGCACGGGTCAGCTAGTGTTAGGATACACACATTATGTGTTGAAAAAGTTTCTAATTATTTTTACCACATCATTATTTCGGACATCCAAGAGTTGTAAGTATCCAGAGTGTGTCACATAAATAACTGTGTGTTCATTATGCCAATGGATGTCTCTGACAACTTGTTTCCTATTTTTGGTGTCACTGTTTGTTAATAAAAGTTGGCCTCTGAAAATTGCAAATTAATAACTGTTTAATTATTTACATGGACATTAACACAACCTGTCACATTATACAACTCAACCAGACGTCCAGTTAAGTAATTGTTTTTGCTTTTTTGTAATACATATTATTTAAATATAATTTGTAAAATCCTTTATTTATTTGTATTCTGTTGTAATCTGTTATTTTTATTACTCTGTCTCCTGCCATACAGGCTTGCAGGGATATTTTAATTATGTTTATGTAAAAAAAAAATTGTACATGATGGCAAATTGGCTTAAACAGTACCTACGTATTTGTGTCTAATAGTATTGGTCTGCTGTTACCATTAGGTCCAACAACCAATTTATTTGCATTTTCATTAACTGCCAAACATCTGACACCTATATCTTCATCAAGGGCTGTTTCCATAAAATCTGAAATATAAAATATATGATGAAATGAAAATGAAATTCCTTACATACGAATTATTGAGAAAAATACATAAAAAAAAAATTGTTATGTGAGACATGAAATATGAGGTGACATTATCGCCGCTACAAAACTAAACTAACACTAAAGCCTCTTGAGTAGTTACGTAAGTACTTACTTATTAAATTTTCTTGATAAAGATCTCTGCATTCTGCATCTTTTTTTGGATGCCAAAACTGTATATTTGAGCTATCATTGGATGCAGTGACAACATTGTAGTTCTGGCTATTTCTGACTAATTCTACTGCTGTAACTTCTACTTCGCCATCGTAATGGCAATCTTGTATGTGATGAATTAAATGTGGCTTTGATCTAATATTGTCCACTTTATACACAGCAGTAGAACCATCTCTGTAAGAGATTTTTTTTTTAGTTATAGACATTTTTCTATAAATGGTATTTTTAGTTATAGACAGTTTTCTATAAATAGTATTTATTATCTGTGCAGTGTTACATACCTGTTTCCACAGACTAGTAAATCTAGATTCAGTATGAATCTTGTTATATCATTTGTCCGTATATCATTTCTTACAATTTGAGGTACTTCTAGTTTCCATAGAAGATTGTTGCAATTCGGGAAACCATTGACAGCATAGCAATGCAGTTCTTTGCCTACTGTTATAAGTAATACCTCAGAATTGTGAAGTTTAATCCAAGGCATATAATTGATTCTATGTTGTAATATCACCTAAAAAGCAAGTTTACTTCAGAATCAGGTGTAAGAAGTTTAAATGTGTAAGACAATCTGATTTATTTATGTCCAGCACTATACATAATATTATTTATGATTATGGTAAGATAAGAAGCTTAAGGCTAAATAATCAAATTACCTTGCTTTTGAAGAATCCTTCACACCAGTTGTAAGAAGCTCTGCAATTTTTATACCAATTTTGTCGGGGAACACTGAAAATATTACAAAATCATGTTTTTCAATGAGTAATTTATTGAAGTGAAAACTTCTTTAGCGGCGCTGGGTGGGTAAAAACTTTCAAACTCGCGTCAGGGTCACGTGACGTCGAAAAAGCGTAAGATCTTATTTAATTTTTATACATTGCTCGTAAAACAAGAGACGACAAAAGAACACACTTGCGGTCACGCGACGTATGACTCAAACAATTAAATAGTGTTGTGGCGACATCGTACAAGGCGAGTACAAGGCGCTGCCAACACGCGGTGCGGTGCGGAGCGCGGGGGCGGAGGACCGAGTAGCGGCACTCGCGCGCCGGCAGCCGACAGACGCTCTGAGCACCCTCGCACGGGAAACACGTATCGCTCGCCGCGCGCGCATAACCAGATAGACGCTATTATATCGTACGAATCGTTTCGCCTAACTTGTATTTAACTGTATCGCTTCCATCTTATTGAAGTGAAAACTCAGTCAGGGTCACGTGACTCGTGACGTTCATCGAACGTGACGTTCATCATTCGTTGTCTTCGTCGTTGTGTCAATGTCAATGACATGACACAATCACAATGACACAGACACATTCGCGCTTGCGCGAATGTGTCTGTGTCAGTGTGTCTTCGTTGTCTTCGTCGTTGTGTCACATTCGCGCTTGCGCGAATGTGACACAATCACAATGACACAGACACATTCGCGCTTGCGCGAATGTGTCTGTGTCATTGTGATTGTCATTGTCATTGTCGTTGTGTCGACATGACACAATCACGCTTGCGCGAATGTGACACAATCACAATGACACAGACACATTCGCGCTTGCGCGAATGTGTCTGTGTCATTGTGATTGTCATTGTCATTGTCGTTGTCTTCGTCGTTGTGTCACATTGGCGCTTGCGCGAATGTGACACAATGACATGACACAATCACAATGACACAGACACATTCGCGCTTGCGCGAATGTGTCTGTGTCATTGTGATTGTCATTGTCATTATGACGACTGTGGTTATATTTTTGAAGTGAAAACTTAAAAGTGAAAACACAGACACATTCGCGCTTGCGCGAATGTGTCATTGTCATTGTCATTGTCGTTGTGTCGACATGACACAATCACACTGACACAGACACATTCGCGCTTGCGCGAATGTGTCTGTGTCAGTGTGTCTTCGTTGTCTTCGTCGTTGTGTCACATTCGCGCTTGCGCGAATGTTACACAATGACATGACACAGACACATTCGCGCTTGCGCGAATGTGTCTGTGTCATTGTGATTGTCATTGTCATTATGACGACTGTGGTTATATTTTTGAAGTGAAAACTTAAAAGTGAAAACACATTCGCGCTTGCGCGAATGTGTCTGTGTCATTGTGATTGTCATTGTCATTATGACGACTGTGGTTATATTTTTAAGTGAAAACTTAAAAGTGAAAACACAACGTTAATATTGAAGTTTTCACTTCTGCCGGCACTCCCGGAGTGCTACCATTTTTTTTTTTAAATTATTTAATGTACACTGAGCTACTATAATATTGAATGTAAATATATGAAAAAGAAAGATAAACATTCACCTCTTATTTCCTTTAGTTTGAAGAACAAGTCTCTTGTGTGGTTGGCATACTGTTTGTAGTGCTATATATCTCCACAGTACATTGTCGTTTATGATGAGATAGCTAAGAACTTTGCAAGTCAAGATCAAATTGCGAATATCTTGTAAGTCAAGGTTCTTGAAGATATTTGTGAGGATATCTTCTGGTAAAAGAAGCAGCATTTTGGCTGATATTGTTTTGTATGAGCCCTGCTAAATAAACGGTCCAGCAGTTCTTAGTAGTGAAGTTAATTAGTATTGAGCAATATTAGGATAGCAGATTATCAATTTTATTTATTTATTTATTGAATTTATCATATCATATCAATAACTTGTATTGAGCGGGCAACCATGTCTGATATTTACCTACACCTTCTTACTATTTATGACGATACATGTTCCAGCCAATTTATGTATGTAAGGAAATTGAGGGCAGAAATGCTAACTGAAAATAATTTTTAGAAACACACATTTCGCTCTTCAACAGATAAAAACAGCACACATTAAAAGTTTATAGAAAAGAAAAATAAATAATCAACTGATGCTGTCTAGTATCAATCACTGTCACTGTCACATCACAATGATGTCACGTTGCCATTGACAACGTCGAATTTTTAAATATGACATGCACGTACTTTAACACTGCGTTTGTTTCTCCAATCCCTTTAATTCATGCTCTGAGTGATTTGACAGTAGGCAGTGGCGGCAGTGCCAGAACAGCCAGAATATTAGTGTTCTGTGGTCCAGCCAGCCAGCCGTTTTTGAGTTTCATTTTTTTAATCATTCATTCATTCATAGTTTTTGTCATTTTACCATGTTCCAGTATGTTCATACTTTGAAGAATTGAAATTTTGAGTTTACATAAACCAAAGAGAATATAATACTACGCAAGAGACGGATGTTAGTACAAAGTTTTTAGTGCTAACAATTGCATTTGACTGCCACCTAAAAAAAACCAACTGTCAAAATTGACAACAAGTTGAGTAGTGAGAAGCCGATGGTAGAAATTAATATCGATATCGATGCATCATGCATCGATATCGATATTAATTATATTAACTAGTGATGTAAATATCGATAAAAATACTACTAGCGGCGCGGCGCGTAGGTACCCTGTTCACTTTTCGCAGAAGATTTTTCGAGGGGGACTTTGAAATAAGAATACAGTTTTTAATCATAGGATTTATTTTACACACAGATTGATTTTAGGTACACACAAATAGAAATGCCTCGCTTCCCTAATCAACCACCTTCCAGCTAGGCTCCAACATCAATTTTTTTTTACTGATTGAGCAGTCTCTAGACCCATCAACATACCCATGACACCAGGCAGGGGCTCTGTTGATTGAAATAATGATTTTGGTCCTAATATCACAAGCCATAACATGCTAGTCCTAGAATTGTAGACATAGAATAAAATTCCCATAATGTTAAACTGACATACATATTTGTTTCCTAACATATTGCATCTTATGTATGTATTTACAAAAAAAGAGTATTTAAGCATCAATATTCTCCGCAATCTAGTTCCCATATTACAAGCATTTGCTTAGTTTGGGGCTAAATAGCATTGTGTACATGACTAGTAATATTTATTATTTATCATTTCTAAAATTGGTGGTTATTTTAGAAATAGAGACTTTTATGTTGAGCTATCATTAGGACAATGTACATAATACTAGTACTAGAAACAGTATGGAAGTCAAAATTAGGACTATAGATGTTATGTTAATAATTAGAGAGCCCACTAGGCAAGCACGTTAGTCTGGCTAATCAGACATTTCTTATACTTAAAGATTATTTTGCTTTGCCCTGTTGTTCGGCTCTTTTATTTAGACTTGCTAAATTTTCTTCTTTTGAAGCGAGGCTTTGATTAATTCGTTGGCACTGTCGTCTTATTAATAATTTGCATGTGATTTTAAAGCAGTTTGATTTTAAATGTGTGCCATGAATATCACATAAAAAACAATTGTTAGGACAAACCACTTCATACAATGTACAACCCAGGAGACATATATTGGGTTTATGTATTTGGGGCAGTAAGTCTTTCTCTGTAATATTTACAATTGTCTTTATAGCTTCGCAAAATTCAGCCGATGGATATGTGAGTGAAAATTTATTTTGCCACCACTCTCGAAGCAAAATATATGTGTACATGGGGTTGTCTCCTGGGTTGTTAACAGTAATTGTTCTTTTACAATTTTCACAATTGTATTTTTTTAGGATTTGCTTAGCTATGTACCCAGCCACATATACAATTGGTTGTTCACAGAACAAAGTGAAATCATGGCTGGGTTCATCTTCCTCTGGTAACATTAAAAACTCGGCTTCAATAATATCATTTTCCTCAGCAATTTTCTCAGCATCGTCTTCTTCTGTAAACAATGTCACCTTGCCTGTATGTACAGGTAAAGTGACATCGTCTTTATCAATTATCTCAGCATCATCTTCATCACCAAAAATAAAATTATGAAAATCTGTCAATAACATCTTGTTATCTTTTTCACAATTAGCACCCCGGCTGTGTGGCGCTGTTAAACCAGTCACTACAGCTGTTTTTAATGCTGCCATGAAATGGGTAGCTGTTGGGTTCCGGTTAGTAGGGCTGTGCTGGCGAATGACACCAAATAAATTTTCTAATGCATCTTGATTAAGATTCCGTAGATTGAGGTATTTAAACCCCAACCCCTTCACAGTCCACCATATGTCCCGCAAACTTTTCAATGTAATTATATACCCTTCAACACATTTGACATTTTTCAACTTCATCCCGTTTTGGCTAATGAATTCAGTCTTACTGAGTATGTTAATGTACTCTGCCCATTTTTCCATATGATTAGTCTTTACCGACACATTTTGTCGCTTGTTTTTTTTTATATCATGAGGGCCTGATGGTCCGTTACTTATATCCAGCAATTGGTCAAGCTTCTCAACAACATTTGCAGTACTCAGCAGATCACTGGATTTCTCCCCACTTTCTGCTCGAGCTAAAAGTTTTAAAACTGCCGAGACAGTGTTGCTTAGCACTTGAGCTGCCAATTTGACTTTCATTTTCGCCCTGTATTTAGGATTTACATGGGCTTGGGTAATTTTGCTTAAATACAAAAATGACCGATTGTGATTTTCCACTTCAACCAAGTGCATCCATTTTCCTTCAGTGCCATTCATAGCCACACAGCCCGCCTTGAGGAAATTATTTCTCATGGACTTGAAAAGATGTGGGACATCATATACTATGTATATTTTTTGCCCTCCTACTTTAAAATAGTGGTTAGAGCCATCTTCAAATGGTCCTGATGCCTCTTTCAATAGTTTGAGTGCTCCCATATTTGTTGGTCCTTGGTCACATACAATATTTAATACTGTGAAACCGCATGCCGTGACTTCCGTAATAATTATTTTTATTATCTTTGCCAAATTCGCTGATGACACTGTCCCCTTTGTTAAATAGAAAGCTATGGGCTGCTTGAATTTTTGGCGTAGGCCTTGCAGCAGAAACACGAGAGAGTGATCAGCCAACTCACTACTGCGTCCAGATTCACCAAGGTCTTCAAAACCCTCAACAATATCATTGCCTTCATTAAAGATGACCCTCGATTTCAATGCCATTTCATCAAATGCCAGGTTACAGATCCTATCTTTTGGGTCTTTATTGTTTACAATTATTTTTAGATGACTAAGGACAGTTTGATTTATCCCTGGTGCCATTGGTACTTTTTTTAATATGTTTTGCAATGTTTTAATAGAGGGAAGAGTCACTGCTGCGCTTAAATACCGGTATGTTTTTGGCGATCGCTTTAAAATGGCCAAACATGATAACTTATGTTTCATGGTCCATCTTCTACCTCTGGGTTTCCTTATTTCATTTTTACAAGAATTTACCACAAGTTCCTTTAAAACTGGTGACTGTATTTTTTCAATTAAAGTAGCACTTTTGTTTAGGGACTTCATAGTGCATTTCGTTTTTCTAAGTTGATCCACTAATCTTTTCTTACGGGGAGTGAGTTCTGAAACAGAAGAGGAAGAATCAGTTTATTTATTAAAAACAATACATCTATGTGTAATAATTTCTATGTCTATACTAATATTATAAAGAAATCTCTCTCCCTACATCCCTAGCAGATAACGGTTATTTAATTATGCAGTATATTGACTCATTCACCCGTAACCGTTTACTGTTGGACATGGGCTTCCTCCAAGATTGGAGGGTTTTGCCACAGTCACCTATTCATCGTCACGCTATTCGTAAGCCGGAACCGTCACAGCCACTATACTATTAATATAATATACAGTAAACTATGATTATATTATTATTATAAATTACATTACCTTCCTCTTGCGTTAATTGCCTTTTGAAACTTCTGGATTGCGTTTGAACGGATGCAGAAGATGCAGAATTTGGTTCATCAGTTGGTTTATTTCCTGAAAAAAAAGTTCCTGAATACTTCCTGAATAAATATTAAGTAACTACAACTTTGTCCGATTTGTCGAAAGTTTGTGTGTGTGTGAAAATTTGTGGCCTCATACACGAACTTTCAACAAATTCTTGTATGTATCTTGGGAATATCTTGGGAGATAATTTATTTGCTTTTTTTCGTCATATTTCGTCAGGGATATGTTTTTCGGACGTGTAGGTAACTTATGTATGTTTATTATCATCTTAAAAATCTTACATAAGTACATACTATTGTGTTGTATGTACTTCGTTAAGAATGTAACAAAAAATTACTATGCCATGCATGTGAAGCAGCAGGTACTATTAAGCTATTCCATTATCCTTAAGCATAAGTGTGACTTACCATATGCTTTAACCCCACTGGTGCTCGGCCTGATCTCCTGTGATTGTTGTACTAGATGTGGACTTGCAGCCTTCTCGTTACTAGCTCCTTGTCCCTCTTTACTGGTTGATGCTAGATCTTCAGGTGGGGAAACTGAAATAATTTATAGTAATTTATAATTAATATATGTCGGAGATAGCCATTGAAGGAGTTGCTTGTTGATTGTACGATTTCGCATAACATGTCATTATAATGTAAAACGTCTTCTGTAAATCTTAATTTAATTTAAAACGAATTTTCACATTGTTATAAATCCTAAAATCATATTTCTGAGAACATAAAAAGTAATTATAGCTAAAGGAGGAAGTTATTAAGTAGCCATTGTCAAATAAATTACTGTTCTTTGCATAGTGTGCGATATTTAATGTTTACTGAAATTGTAAAAGCTTCTAATAATTTTTAAATTGATTTTAATTTATTAGTTACGTTTTTCTTAGACTAAATAACTTTATAATCGTAATTTAAGTAATGACCAATCAGAGCAGAGCATTAAGCTTGAGTGAGGTCGAGGCGCCATCTTTCTGCGGTAGGCCTTATAAAAGGCAGTGCACAGTTGTTACTTGGTATTATTTGTGGAATAGAGATGGATCGAGTTGGATCCTTGAAGTTTGTTTAAAAGATTGGTGCTTTGAACTCACTGCTCGGTCGTTAAAGTTATAATTTCTCTTTTTTTTGTTATTTAATCAAGTGATTACCCTCAAACTAAATAAAAATATTGTGGAAACTACAACAATTGTGTTTTGTGCTAGCACTTTACCCTCATGACGCCCACCAAGTCTGTAAACATTACTGATGATGTCGTTGAGATATGCTCTTCTCCGACATCAGAAGTGGGATCGGTGCCGGCACAAAATGAGGATCCACGGACACCAGCAGATGACGGATTGCGCGCATTATTCGAGGCGCAGCAAACCAGTATGCGGCTGCTCGTGGAGACGCTATCCAATCAACCAAGAACGGAGAACAAGACCATTACGCTGCCTAAATTTGAACCGGAAGACAAAGACAGCGACGCACGGGCCTGGCTAGCAACGGCGGACATCTGCTTATCGGACCGCGATATACAGGGAAGTAAATTAGTTCTTATACTTAGTAAAGCTATGAGAGGCTCAGCCGCAACATGGCTTTCCCAAATAGCTTTTCCTAATATGAAATGGATTGAATTCAAGGATATTTTTCTTTCCCGCTTTGATACGCTTGAAACATGTGCAGCGACGATACTAAACACGCTTAATAGCAAACCGCTTGAAAGTGAAAGCCTCGCTGCATATGCAAGTCGTCTGTTTACTCTGCTTATGTCACGTTGGGGTAGTTTAGAAAAAGAAGAGATAGTGGTATCACTAATACTTGCACACATGGGGCAAATCGAGCCGCGATTACAACGTCGCATATTTTCGGAAGAAATAACTACCCGCATTAAAATGCAGAGAGAACTGATGGCCTTTTCTTATCGCAAAAAAAGTTACCAAGAGGCAACGAAAACTGTTACAAGCGCTGCGCCAGATAATAAACGCCTTAGGTTAAGTTCCGTATCAATTGAATGTTACTCTTGCGGAAAGTTTGGCCATAAATCTTTTGAATGTTTCAGCCGACCGCAAGACAAGCAGCAAACAGCTTCGTTCTCCGAGCGCCCCAACACGGCCGTTGCTACGCGGACCCCTGTCACTTGTTTCAAGTGTGGTGTTGAGGGCCACGTGGCATCACGGTGCTCGCAGGCATTTATGGCTGCAGGCAGCAGCTCCCAATCCACGGCAGCACCCAGCATTGTGAAGCAAGTGAACATGTGCGATGTGTCACCAGTCTGTGAGACCTGTCACCGGAATAATCGCTCAATTTGGTGAGCAGTTCTCATTTTGTTTTGATTCCGGGGCTGATTGTTCCGAGCGTCTCTCGCGAGCTCGTTGGTGTATTACAGCGTGCAATTGTTACCTTGACGGGTGTAGGAAAATCTAGCGTATTATGCGACTCTCAGATCTTGTGTAGAGTCACTCTTAGTGGCCAACTTTCAAAGGGCGAGGTGGCCATTGAAAGTGAAACTAGTTAAGGGCGAGGTGGCCAACTTTCAAAGGGCGAGGTGGCCATTGAAAGTGAAACTAGTTAAGGGCGAGGTGGCCAACTTTCAAAGGGCGAGGTGGCCATTGAAAGTGTAGCTAGTTAAGGGCGAGGTGGCCAACTTTCAAAGGGCGAGGTGGCCATTGAAAGTGTAGCTAGTAAAGGGCGAGGTGGCCATTGAAAGTGGAACTAGTTAAGGGCGAGTTGGCCATTGACACTAAATTAGTAGAGATAAAGGCGAGGTGGCAGTTAAAAGAAATACGTTTGAAAATAGGCGAGGTGGCCATATGGATCTTATTTAAGGTTTTGATATTTTTTTTAGCCAGGAGTGGCCGAGCTATACCAAAATATTTTCTTATTTCAGATAACTATGATGCGCGACCTTCAACATCACACGAGGGCGTGTGATATGTCAGGACGGCCGTGTCGGAGATAGCCATTGAAGGAGTTGCTTGTTGATTGTACGATTTCGCATAACATGTCATTATAATGTAAAACGTCTTCTGTAAATCTTAATTTAATTTAAAACGAATTTTCACATTGTTATAAATCCTAAAATCATATTTCTGAGAACATAAAAAGTAATTATAGCTAAAGGAGGAAGTTATTAAGTAGCCATTGTCAAATAAATTACTGTTCTTTGCATAGTGTGCGATATTTAATGTTTACTGAAATTGTAAAAGCTTCTAATAATTTTTAAATTGATTTTAATTTATTAGTTACGTTTTTCTTAGACTAAATAACTTTATAATCGTAATTTAAGTAATGACCAATCAGAGCAGAGCATTAAGCTTGAGTGAGGTCGAGGCGCCATCTTTCTGCGGTAGGCCTTATAAAAGGCAGTGCACAGTTGTTACTTGGTATTATTTGTGGAATAGAGATGGATCGAGTTGGATCCTTGAAGTTTGTTTAAAAGATTGGTGCTTTGAACTCACTGCTCGGTCGTTAAAGTTATAATTTCTCTTTTTTTTGTTATTTAATCAAGTGATTACCCTCAAACTAAATAAAAATATTGTGGAAACTACAACAATTGTGTTTTGTGCTAGCACTTTACCCTCATGACGCCCACCAAGTCTGTAAACATTACTGATGATGTCGTTGAGATATGCTCTTCTCCGACATATATTTATATTATTAATAGAAACAACTAGCGGTCCGTCACGGCTTGCACGGGATTTATTAGGTTTTACCTTCATTTTTCCACAAATGAAAAGGGAATCCCAACATCTGATCATCACTGAGTGGAGCACATTTCAAGTGTAAGCAAGGCATGGCATGCTTCTTGAGCCTACTTTGCTTTTTGTTTAAGTGATTCTTTTTAAAATGTTCAGCACAAATGTGTTTGTTAGTGTGCAATTTTTCAATTGGCAAATGCACTAGATCTTTATTGCCTGTAGCCCGCACCCATTCTTTGCAACTGAAAATAAAAAGAAAGTTAAATAATCTTTCTCGTGATTTCCACCGGTGTATAAACATGCAGTGCCCACGCAGCAACACTAATCTCTCTACTGGGTGAGGAACAACGTGGTCTTTCTTAAGTATATTACAGAGGAACAAATAGAGTAATAATTATTAACGAGAGTAGACATCACAACATTTTTTACTACAGTAGCGTTTGACCACAAATGTCATCTGTTCTATGTAATGATATAGATGAATACTCACTAGTAGCAAGGAAAAATAATGCTGCAACCGTAGTTCAAGGGTCTTAAAAAATGCATGAGCTCACACTTACCGGTTTTCTTCCAATGGAAAGTTTGCAAAAAAACGAGGACTTTTTAGATGTGCTTCTTTTATACCGCATATCTCGCAAATTCGGCGAGAACTCTTTTGTTTCTCTGACATTTTACACAAAATGTATGCAAAGAAATATGCATAAAAAGTTTTTTGTAAGGTATCTAGCCTAATCCAACAATCACTACGCACACAATACTTGAGTCTCTATCTCGGGAACACACAACGTAAATGTCTCACAAATGTATTTGGCGGAGGAGAATTCACTCAACTCAACGCCTGGAATACAAAATTGGGACAAAATAAACAAATTTATCGGAAAAATAACCACCACAAATAATAAACAAACATAGCATGGCAAACGAAAAGACTTGAAAAAAGCGAGCGAGCTGACTTTTTTTAGTGCTGCCATACTAGTTTGTACTGTTACTACTACGTGCCATTTGTATTTTAATTATCTCATGTGATATATTATTTACAGGATTTAAATAGTCTCTTGGTAAAATATAAAATAAAACTACACACTTCTATACCACTTAGGGCAAAAAACAAATTATATAAGTAAAAGTAAGTTAATAAATTCTTCCACGTACTAATATTAATTACCACTGGAAACATTAAAACCTACGTTTTCTGTGTGTTGGTAGTACATTGCATCGGTCGCCATACATTTTTTTTCAGTACCGAAGTTTCCGACGACTGACATAAACATAACGATATTTTTTTATGCTTTTATCGGAAAATGCGTTATTATCAGCCTGTGAACGAATTGAAGTTATTTTAAGTAGCTGTTAAAGCATAAAACCGAAAATTGTGCTGTGATGTTTCATAAATTTTAGCGCAAGAAAAAACATCTAATTTGCGCATGAACTGCAAAAGATCGCGATGGATTTATTCAAACACGGTTCGTATGGCATTTTAAACTCTATTGATAAATACGATTTAAGCCAAACATCTGATTCTGACTAATGCGTAAACTGTAAACAAAATGTAGATAATTAACCCTTTGTGATTACGTCGAACCCAGGCGAGGCCGCGCTGGCCGTACCTGGCACCAGCCGATACTGAGCCAACGTCCGTCTAAAGCCTACCTACTACCAGTTAGTGGGTGGATCTTGATAACATGACAGTATCGCTGCTATGGCGACATAATATCGCAGAAAAACTTGCTCAGCCAGTCAGTGCAGTTCCGATTGTTCGCGCGGTGTGTTCGTTTGTCTATACAGTTCAGCGCTTCCCACGACATTAGTGAGAACCTTGCCATTGACACAACAGTATGTGATTGTTTTGGCGTTTTCTTATAGAGAAACAGTTAATAATTAATTTACAAGTGAGTTTTGCCCATTAAATCTCCTAACAATAATAAGTTTGATATTAGCATTGAGTAATGAGTCATTACTTCCTATATGCAGTTGAATTGTTGGAACTTATTGGATTATGTTTTATTTTAGTGTTTTATAGGCCAATTTACATTGGTCAAGTGCATAGCGCAGTCAGTAGTGTAAATCAAAAGTAGCATCTTGGTTGACTTTTTACTCACTAATACTTGAACCATAAGAAACTGTTAAGTATAATAAAGCATGTTCTTTATACCTCAAAGTTTGTTTACCCCTGAACAATAAACAATACAAAAGATAGTCATCTAGTGGCTATTTAGCTATATTTACTTGTGTTCCACAGGAATGAAAGGTCCAGCAAGGCCGGCACCAACCGTGCCCGGCATGAGAGTCACCCGTTACTCTCCTGTTACAAACTGGGACAGTGATCCATTCGAAGCAGACTTATTTGAACCAACCCCTAATGTGCAGAAGAAGAAACCTCCCCCACGTCCGCCACCACCCAAAGTGGCCTCCAGGCAGCCTGAAATACCAACAAAACCTTCTCATTTTATAAGAAAACCTACAGTACTATCTTCTCTTCTTTCTCGTAAAACTAAAACCACAAGCAATGCAGTAACAAATGTGCAACAACAAACAATTTTCACAGATTTAAGTGAAGTAGATTCAGTAAAAATGTTTCCCAAATGTGAGCCAAAGAATGTGAATACTGGTGCATTGATTGATTTATCATCACCACCAAGTTCCCCGACTTTCACCACACGGTCTAGCAGTGATGGGCTGAGTGTTGACAGCTTCGGTTCAGATGCCACTACCTCAACAAACCACCACCATTATCACAATGGTGGCAATGCCTCCCAAGCAGAAAGTGGATTTGAGGATGATTTTGATCTGTTTTTGAATACAAGAAAGATGGTTAAAGATGATACAATGGATAACTTTTCAAGTGATCCGTTTTCACCTCAGCCAATGGTTAAGCCTCCGATTATGAAGAAACCTGTGATAGCCAAAGATATGTTAGAACCGTCGACTAATTCACGGCCAACAATAATACGCGCGAAGCCGGCTCGTCCTAAGCCTCCGGACAACTCTTCCTTGCTGAAGAATACATTTGGAGGAGCATTCCCGGCCACATCCATGACAGTGAACACCACCACGCCACTGCACAAGATACACGGCGGCTTTGGCGATAGTTTCGTAAGTAACCTTGGCTCTATTTTGTAAGAGATGTAACGGTAATTAAGATTTTGCTTGTACAGTCCCTGTATTAGCACATTGACCTCTATTCTATTGTTGAATTTTATTTTGTTTATTTTTGTTTATTGATTTTTTTTGAGTACCTACTGAAAAAGTTCATGGGGATTAGCAAAATTAAGATTAAAATTAAATATATCAGTCAGTACTGTTATTTAAATACATACACCTAAACTTTTAATAATAATAAGAAAAAAAAATAATACCTACTGTGTGACTGAATTTTTGGTTCAATATTCTCCGAAATTTAATATTATTATATTTATTCCATAATACTTATTATTGTTTATTTTTTGCTTCGTCATTAATCAGTGACTCGGAGCTACTTTGTTATTGTATGATTTTATCATAAAATAAAGTGCTGATAAAATTAAAAATAAAACCATGTGTCAAAAAAGTCGAATAGTAAAATCACAAGGATCATTTAGAATCGTCTTACATACTAGGTGATTCTAGGTGCCAGTTCCACGCGACCAGAGCCTAGAAGAAGTTAGTTTAGTAGTGTTCAAATTGATAGCCATTGGCGTATAAAAAAATTGCACAAAAAATTCTAATTGTAGAGATCGAACTTCATACCTAAGTATCGGAATCACGGTATCATTATCACTAGATTTATCGCTGGTCTAGTTGTTTTGAATTTTAATCTAGATCAACAAAATAATGTTATTACTCCTCATTCAATTAACGTTCACCTTGATTTAGCACGTTTTATTTGTACTAGGTAGTTACGTAAACAATAATGTGAGTGACTTCAGAAAAGTGTCTAGGAATACCTAGACACTTTTCTGAAGTCACTCTTCTATTTATAAACGTGAAACGTTTTGGTACAGCTCAAACATTTTTATTTATCAACTTACAGACCAAATCAATATGAAACTACGTAAGATCGCAGAAAGTTGCTAGGTAGGGATTTTTACATTGATAATGCTTTTTTTTTTTTTGTGGACTTTAATTTACAAACCGGCACTGTTCTACTATAGAGGTATGGCAAGGAACATGTAACTCCAAGATTGTGACAATGTAGCCTGAAAAAGTCATCAACTGCACGGAAATTTTATGCCAAAGTGAAATATTAATAACTGCCACCAATTGAAAGTTAAATACCGCTGGTTAGGACAAGGTCTTTTTATTGTACGGACAATGAAATAATTGCCTATTAACCCAATGAGGTCTAGATATTCTTAGCATGCTGTCATGATTTAATAACCATGGCCCTTGGCTTGGATATACATCATATAAAAAAACGGTAGGAACCAGACCGTAAGTTTCTTGCCCGTTCTTGTAGGCTTTGGTCGCGTGGAACTGGCACCTAGAATCACCTAGTATGTAAGACGATTCTAAATGATTCTTGTGATTTTACTGAATAAAGTAATTTTGACTTTGACATCATGTTAGCCCGGTATCACGCATTGCTGGGTATCTGGCCTCTTTTATTATATACCAGCCTTCTCTGCTCTGCGTACTGTTATTTTTTAGATGTTTCCTGTGACCTTTACGTAATAAAATGTGCATTGAAATCTACGAAAAAATATAACTAATTTTTGAGCTTATGAAACATGGGTTAACCGGAGAAAATTCCGTTCTGATAACATTCTAGTGATGTTGTGGGTTTTCCATGATAATGTTTGTTGGCTCATTCGACCCAGCTTAGTATTGTAGTAGCAAATGGCACCAAAAATAAATGATAAAGTGTATATAATTTACTCCTAAACCGGTTTGTGAATTAATCAAATATTCTCGGGGTTTTTCATCATCATCATCATCAACCTATACTAGTCCACTGCTGGACGTAGGTCTCTCCCAAGACGCGCCACTGAGCCCGGTCTTTGGCCCTTCTCATCCAGTGTTGGCTACACTCCGCAGATCGTCGCTCCATCTCGCCGGAGGGCGTCCTACACTACGCTTACCTAAACGTGGTCTCCACTCTAGTATCCGTTTGCTCCAACGGTTGTCGGTTCTTCGGCAAACATGGCCGGCCCACTGCCACTTCAGCTTGCTAATTCTTTGAGCTATGTCGAACACCTTGGTTTTCTGACGAATCACTTCGTTCCAGATTCTATCTCTTAAGGTAATTCCGAGCATAGCTCTCTCCATAGCACGCTGAGCGACTTTCAGCTTGTGGACCAACCCTACTGTCAGTGTCCACGTTTCAGCAGCATAGGTCATAACGGGTAGGACGCACTGGTTGAAAACTTTCGTTTTCAGACATTGAGGGATGGAGGACGAGAAGACTTGACGAAGTTTCCCAAACGCAGCCCAGCCTAGCTGTATTCTCCGGTTTAGCTCTCTCTCGAAGTTGTGTCTACCTAACCGCAGCGTCTGCCCGAGGTAGACATACTCCTGCACAACTTCGAGAGGCATTCCGGCAACGGTGATTGGCTCTGGGGTAATACGATCATTAATCATGATCTTTGTTTTATCCAAGTTCATGCCCAGGCCAATCCGTCGTGAGGCTTCAGCGAGACTGTTCAGCATCTGTTGTAGGTCCTGCAACGATTCAGCCAATATGACGATGTCGTCAGCAAATCGTAAGTGTGAGATATATTCGCCATTGATGTTAATGCCCATTCCATTCCAACTCAGCGTCTTAAACAAATCTTCCAGCGCGCTCGTAAACAATTTGGGAGATATAACATCTCCTTGTCTTACTCCGCGGCGCAGCTGGATAGGTTTAGACTGCTGGTTCTGGACTTGGACCGACATAGTAGCATCATAGTATAGGCATCTCAACACTTCGATGTATCGCCAATCCACCTGGCATCGTTGCAGAGACTGTAGAACAGCCCAGGTTTCAACAGAGTCAAAGGCTTTCTCATAGTCCACAAACGCTAAGCACAGCGGCTGATTATACTCTTCGGACTTCTGTATAATCTGTCGCATTGTGTGAATGTGGTCTATGGTGCCAAATCCTCTGCGAAACCCAGCCTGCTCCGGAGTTTGGAATTCGTCAAGTCTTCGCGCAAGACGGTTCGAGATAACCCTGGAAAACAGTTTGTAGACATGGCTCAAGAGTGAAATCGGTCTGTAGTTTTTCAGTAAGGCCTTGTTGCCTTTCTTGAAAAACATCACAACCACACTCTTGCTCCATGCCTTTGGAGTTCTCCCATGGTCCAGGACGGATTGAAAAACACGTTGGACTTCCCTCAGGACTGGTAGACTACCTGCCTTTAGGAGTTCCGACGTGATTCCGTCTTCCCCTGGGGCTTTTCCATTTTTTAACTGTCTCAGAGCCATTTCGATCTCGTCAAGGCTTATCTCCGGAAGATCTTCTGTGTAGTGGCGGGTCAGTGTGGCTCTTACATCCTCATTACTGGATCCCGGACACGAAACTTGCGAGGCGTACAATCGGCCATAAAAGTCTTCGATCTCAGCCAATACTTCCGGCTTGGAAACGACGGTATCACCCCTAGATGTCGTGAGCTGTGTCAGATGGCTCCTACCAAGTTGCTGCACAAACACTTTGGACCCCCGATTTTGCTCAATCGCTCGTTCAATACGAAGCGTATTGGAGCGACGGAGGTCGTAGCGTATGCGCTTAGCAATGCACTTGTTAAGAGCCGTGTGTTCTGACAGCGTAGTAGGGGTGAGTGGTGTCTGGCGTCGCTTTTCCATTAGCCGGAGAGTCTCGTCCGAGTACTTAGACTTTTTGCCCGTACGCCTTACCGAGCAAAATTTCGTGCCCTCTTCCCTGAGGATGTTTACCACATTGTGTAGGTCCTGATCTACGTCATCGGTAGTTTCCAAGGCAGCGAATCGATTTTCGAGCTGAAGTTGGAACTTCTCTGAGTTCATAGCGGTTTGGAGTAGGTTCGGTCGGAGCTTAGACTTCATCAAGCGGACACGTTCAAGCTTAAAGTCGATATTCAGAGTGCCTCGTACCATTCGGTGATCGCTGCCGGTATTAGGAGTGTTTACCGTCCTCCCGACGCGGACTTCACGCTATTTGAATCCACTATGGAAGAAGTACTGCTTAAAGCTTTTCAATGTAATAAAACGTTAGTCGTCTGCGGAGACTTTAATATAGATATTCCGGCTCATCCTCTTTCAGCTAGGTTATTAAATCTGTTTAAATGTTTCAATTTGCTCCCTCTGTTTGAGGAACCAACAAGGGTCACACTGACAACCGCCACTTGCTTAGACAATATTTATTGCAATTTTGTACCAATCAGTAAATCAGCAGTCAAACATTTTAGCTCCGATCATTACGGGCATAGCGTAAAGTTTCCTTACAACTTAGTAGATAAATCTGAAGTATTTACCTATCGTCCCATAACAGAAAGTCGTGTCAGTAGATTTCAAAATAATATTGGACTCAAAGTACCACTTATACCATGCATGGCTGACCCTAATGTGGTTTTTACAAAATTATTTAACTTAATAAATGAACAACATCGAGATACATTTACATTAAAAACATGTAAAGTCAGTACTGGCGTGAAATTTACTGATTGGGCTACACCAGGTATTTACAAAAGTAGAAACAAATTATATGATCTATACGCTACCAGGGAGTCAATGCTGAATGATAGTGAGTTTATTATATACATACAGAAATATTCCAAAACTTTCAAAAAAGTTTGTCATGTAGCGAAATCTTTGTATATAAGGAATAAAATAGAAAATTCAACTAATAAAATTAGAGCCACTTGGAAAGTAGTAAATAACGAAACAGGAAAATCAAAAACTCGGAATAAGCAGATACAATTACAGATAAATAATAAAGTTTTAACAAAAGACATTGAAGTTGCTAACGCATTCGGTAGCTTTTTCTCCAGTATACCTAAAGTTGTTACCCAATCCTTAAATGCATCAGCTTTAGGAGCGATGACGCTATTAAAATCTAGTGTTGAAAGTTGTAATAGTATATTCAGTTTTTCATATGTTCAGGCTATTGATATTGTTAAAACTTTTAAGTTATTAAATATAAAAAATACGGAGGATCTATGGGGAATGTCAACAAAAGTGCTAGGTTCTATTATATTAGATATCGCACCGTGCTTAGCCTATGTTTTTAATAGATGCGTTGACGAAGGTGTTTTTCCCGACTTAATGAAACATAGTAAACTCATTCCTCTTTACAAGTCGGGAAGTGAAAAAGATCCTGCCAATTACAGGCCAATCTCGGTATTGCCTACGCTAAGTAAAATATTTGAAAAGGTTATT
Organism: Ecliptopera silaceata; assembly: GCA_932527185.1. Classification (NCBI taxonomy): domain Eukaryota; kingdom Metazoa; phylum Arthropoda; class Insecta; order Lepidoptera; family Geometridae; genus Ecliptopera; species Ecliptopera silaceata. Next base: position 5,139,235 of record OW052210.1, read on the forward strand.
CTTAATCAACTGTTAGCTCATTTTAACTCCAACCAGCTGCTACATGTTAATCAGTTTGGATTTACTAAAGGTCGATCTACAACTGATGCCGGCTCGGTGCTCTTAAAGCACATATATGATGCCTGGGAAAATTCAAAAGACGCAATCGGTATTTTTTGCGATTTATCCAAGGCTTTTGATTGTGTTAGTCATGCAACTCTCATTTATAAACTTAAACATTACGGAGTTCAGAACCGGGCTATTGATCTTATTCAGTCTTACTTAACCAATAGAGTACAAAAAGTTGACGTTAGTGGTGAGAGGTCTTCTGGGTCAATCATTGATATGGGAGTGCCACAAGGCTCGATATTGGGACCTTTCTTATTCTTAGTCTACGTAAATGACCTCGCCTCTTATGTTCAAAAGCTATGTAACATAGTACAGTTTGCAGATGACACCTCCTTAATTTTTAAAGTAGATAGACAAAAGACTGACTACGATGACGTAAATGTATCTCTTTCGCAAGTACTTAACTGGTTTACTGTTAATAATCTGTTACTTAATGCTAAGAAAACGAAATGCATGAAATTCACTCTGCCGAATGTTGTTCAAAGACCAACCAATATTTTATTGAATGGAGAGTCACTTAATCTTGTTGATTCAACTGTCTTCTTAGGCCTTAATATTGATTCGAAATTGCAATGGGCTCCACATATTGGAACGCTTGCTGGTAGGCTGAGCTCAGCTGCTTATGCTGTTCGTACGATAAGATGGCTCACCGATGAAACGACAGCTAGGTTGGTTTATTTCAGTTACTTCCATAGTGTGATGTCATATGGTATACTTCTCTGGGGTAAAGCAGCTGATATACAAACTATATTTGTTTTGCAAAAAAGGGCTATACGTGCCATTTATAAAATGAAACCGCGGGACTCGTTGAGGGAGCGGTTTGGGGAGATTGGTATTCTAACAGTAATTTCACAATATATTTATGAAGTCTTATTGTACACTCATAAAAATAAAGATAGCTTTTTGAAAAAGTGTGAGGTTCATGGTGTGAACACTAGGGGCAATTATAAATTGTGCGTCCCTGGGTTCCGGCTTTGGAGGGTGAGTGGGTCGTTTGTGGGGGGTGCCGTGCGTTTTTATAATAAACTCCCCGAAAATGCAACAAAACTCTCAGTTAGAAAATTTAAAACATACATTAAAAATAATCTTATAAAAAAGGCGTATTATACCTTAGACAGCTATATTAATGACAAAACTGCATGGCCTGATGTCGCTCCACCCGTCAACAGCAACTTTGTCGATTTGTGATGTTAGTAATGTTCTCCTGCCTTGCTTATGTACTTTGTAGTATATTTGTATCTGAAGCGAAGCGTGTGCTGTCTTTTTGATTTACGTATAGCTTTATTATACTTCTTTTTTTTTTTTAACTCATTAGTGTATCATTACTAAGTTAAATTGACACCGCACTGAAACTTCAGTACTTAATTTAGTTTAATTGTAATTCTTTGTAAGAAGGATCATATAAAAAAACGGTAGGAACCAGGCCGTAAGTTTCTTGCCCGTTCTTCTAGGCTCTGGTCGCGTGGAACTGGCACCTAGAATCACCTAGTATGTAAGACGATTCTAAATGATCCTTGTGATTTTACTGAATAAAGTAATTTTTGACTTTTGACTTTGACTTTATTAAACCTGTTGATCACTGAAACATCTCTGAATATATGCTTCTTATCCGCTATAATGAAGTCTATCTCGTTTTTCGTCACAGCGTCGGGGCTTCGCCAAGTCCACTTTCGCTGGGGACTCTTTTTGAAGAAAGAGTTCATCAAAAAGAGTCCTTCGCGCTCTAGGAAGTTGACTAGCATTTGCCCCCTGTGATTCCTACTACCAAATCCGTGTGGCCCTACTGATGATTCGCTGCAAGTCTGTAATCCTACTTTGGCGTTGAAGTCCCCCATGACAATGTTAAAGTGTGCCTTAGTGGTGGTATGTAAGGCCTTAGCAATGTCATCCAGGACAAACTCCACTTCATCATCCGAGTGTGACGAGGTCGGTGCATACACTTGAACCACCTTGAGGGAATACCTCTCGGTGAGTTTAAGTACCAGGTATGCTACCCTGGTCGACACACTGGATACTTCAGTGACGTTGTCGGCGAGAGACTTGTGGATCAGGAACCCAATACCGCCTTGGGAGGTATGGTCGCCCTCGCGGTAGTACATGAGATGGCCCGATTCCAGGGTTATGGTGTCCTCTCCCTCTCTTCGGACTTCACATAACCCCAGAATATGCCATCTGACCTTCTCAAGTTCTACCTCGAGTTGCGCCAGGTGTTCATCGAGCCGCAAAGTGCGTCCGTTGTATGTAGCCAGGGTCAGTTTGGATGGGCAGCCTTCCGTAACCCGGAGATTCTTAGCACCCCCTGCTCCGCCATTTCCATGACCGCCGCCTTGGCCAGGACTAGCGGAGCTGCCGGGAACTGGGGGCCGTCTTCTGTTTGTGCCGTTCATTTTGGGAGGATTTGCCCTAATCGCCACGCTGGGCATGCGGGTTGGCGATCGCAGGGACACAGTCTGTCGCACCGCTGAGGCTGCTGCCCCTCAGCGGTCAGGGATTTGACTGTGCCTTTGGCTGTGCCCGGGGTTTTTAACTCGCGAGAATTAACGTTCATTCTGTCAATGTCGTGCGAGTTCGGAGCTTAGAACAAAAAATTATTATGTCAAATTTGACCATAGGTTTTTGGTCTGTGTGTATAACTTTGGCTATAGGTACTGTTATTATTACTTCATACTTATTATTATTAAAAGCAAGGCAAAGGTCACTTTCCTTCACTTCTCTCTATTTTGCACTCCTTTACAAGACGTCTTTCTCGACTTCCATCTCCGCAGTGGTCTTTCGTAAACAAAACGAAAAATCATAGTAATTTTTATTGCTGTTTCTTTTATAATAACTCTTATAGCTCTGCGTATGGTGTAGTATAAATCTAGTCTCAAGTTGACACTATAATGGACTTTAATAAGTTTCAATTGAGAAGTGTGATAATATGCTGTTGTGTGTTTGTCATAGTCATATTTTTTGTTCAGTAAAATCACAAGGATCATTTTGTATCGTCATAATACTAGATGATTGGTTGCGTGGCACTGATACCTAGAATCACCGAGTATATAGGACAATTATAATGGTCCTTGTGATTTTACAGAATAAAGATAAATTGACTTGATTCAAGGTGCCAGTTTAAACCGGGTGCCGAAAACTAGGTGTCATAACAATCATTAACGACCTGACGACCGATGTGGCGCGGTGGACGATGGTCCGCCTGCGACACGGAAGGTTGCGGGTTCGATTCCTGCCTTGGGATAAATGTTTGTACAATCTGCAAATATTTATTCCGGGTGTTCTGGGTATTTAATATGTATAATAAAAAAATATCTATCTATGTAATGTATTGTATTAAGTATGTCAGTCTTCTAGTACCCATAACACAAGCTCTGCTTAGCTTGGGGCTAGATGATGTTGTGTGGATTGTCCAGCATTATTTATTTATTTATTAAACCATCATATTGTTGCAGGACAAGCCATTCAGCTGGGACGGAGACAGTTCCCCAGAGAGAGAGTCGTCTCCTCCAATGCCTAGCATCCCCCCGCCTCCGCCCCCTGACGTCACAGAGGACGACCTGCCTGAAGCCTGGCCCAGTGAAATCGACTTCACGGATTTGGATGAAGACAGTGAACCTTACGGAACCGCCCTCTTTGATTACTTCACGGAACATCTGGATGATCTTTGCTTTTCGGTAAGTTTTCTGTTGTCTTTACTTTAATTACTCACTACCTAAAGTTCCTTTCGCTTCTTGGGAGTCTAGTATTCTTTTAATCATACTTGTGTTTAATATACCTAATAACTTCTGTTCATAGTGCACATAGGTGATTTGCATTAAAATATGGTTCGAAAATATATCGTCTACATCAGTGGTTTCTAACCTAAAATATATAATGCTAATGAGGAAAACTGTTTTTTTCCCTCTCCCACTTTAAACTGTTTTCAAATAAAACGTTAATTCCAATACAATTAACTAAATTTAAATAAAAGGTAAATCTATGTTAGGTAAAACAGGATATTCGACTTTGAGCTCAGTGCTCTGTAACGTATATGTATACCTGTATTTTTTATTTTACAGTGCTAAGAATTAGGTTCTTTAATTGCCCGTAAAAAAACTGAATAGTCCCCAGGTTAAGAATCCAGGGTCTAAAAACTACATTTAACAACAAAACTATAGTTTTGTTGTAAATGTAGTCTTACAGACTACTTCATCGTTCGAATCAATTATTTATGCCAAACACAACGACCTTTTAGCCTTCACGGAAAATGTACAAAAATAGCTAAGAATGTTCTAAGCAGCTTACCGTAAGCCACATACAGGTTTACCGCAGTATGCGTCACGCATTCAGATTTTATTCAAATGGATATCTCGAATTATGCTTTATTCTAGAATTTGAGAACTGCAGTGATAATGAAGAAATATATGTTTTCTTGCGTGGTTTAGTGACCAAGAGCTCCTTGTAATAAAACGTCCTACTTTACACGTCATAAAAACATTTTGCGTTTCATATTGTCAATAAAAACACTGCAAAAAAAAAACCCACTAGATAACCTACGTTATAGATAGAGTTTCGGAATAACACATAAACACTTCTACGCAGTTTTTTGGAGAACCTGTGCAAATATTTTTGGTGGATTTATACATAGTTAGGTTTACAAGCACATGGAATCTTGCCAAATCACCTCTATTTTTAGTGTCTATGTACGCAAGGTGTTAATTCTTTGTGTACGAGTTGTTAGGCGTTATCAAGTTTAAGGTCAAATAAGATTAGGCACGTAAGATCTAGACTAGAATTATAGTTTTTATTAAAATGGAGTATTTTTAAATCTTTCCAATCAGAAATCACAGTAATATGTACCAAAAGATTTGTCTGACAAACATTATCGGAATATTTGTCGAAATAATCATTGCTCTACGTAAATCTAAGTAATCTAACCGCTCTTGTACTTTGTAGCGTAGATTACCTAATGTAAATTATCTAAACAAACAAAACTCTCAAATAAAAAAAATCTATGCTCATATCGATTTGACAATGACTGTAAGAAAAACTTTTGTTTATGATGTACGTACTTTCCGTAGGGGTTTTCTTATTATTTTCTTTTAGTTTTATGAGATAAAAATGGACGAAAGCGGAGAACTGGGATGGAAGGACTTGAGGGGAGACCTTTGCCCAGCAGTGGGACGAGATAGGATAGTATAAAAAAGAGATAAAAACGCTTGTTAATGTCTGTTTGTTGAAACAATAAATAAAGTTTACCAAGAAACTGTAAAATTTACCAATTTTCCGCATGATATAGATGCAATTTTATTATTATATGTTTGCATTTCCGTTTATGTTTAATTATATTCAGGGACATATTGATAAGGACTAATATCTACTAAAGTATAAAATAGTCGCGCGCGACAGAGTAGTACAAAAAAAAATGCCATCCAAATAGTAAAATAAAAATAGGGAATAGAAGTGTAAAGTTGTTGTCGTTGTACCCATTGACACGCAAGAAGAAGAAAATCCAAATAGTGACTGTACTTAAGTGAATACATAGCCTTGATAACAGTAAACTAAGCAGAGTCAAAGTTAAACTGCATTATTAGTTTATATTTGCATTAATAATATATTTTCTTAACCATTCTGAATAAATATGAGCATCGCGACTACATTATAAAAATGTATTAAACTTCAGATTTGAAGGCCGAAATACATAAATACTTACTAGATTACCTCGAGGTCGCCTGCGTATAATTTTCTATGAATATAAAACGCCATTTGAGATGTTAATAGCTCTCAAGCAAACTACCAATTATATTCGAGTATTTTGTTCTCTACAAGCAAACTGTTGAAAATATTCAAGTGAAGGTTCTGTTTCACCAGAGTTGTATATGAAACTGATTGATGCCCGCGAATTCGTCTTATTATCGTAATATTTTGGTCAAATTTACACAAGCTTTTATTTACAAGATATTAAATAATAGCTTATGTGTTATTCTGCTGTATAAACTATATAGCTGTAAAGTTTCATTAAAATCCATTCGGTAGTTTTTGTGTGAAAGAGTAACAAACATATCCATCCATACAATTTTATGCATGTACCTGTAGTACGCCCCGGCTTCGCACGGGTAGCTTATATAAAAAATATCATTATAATATAGCCTATGTTCAGCGTAGATAATGTGGCTTCACAACAGTGAAATAATTTTTGAAATCGGTCCAGTAGATTCGAGTGTGTCTATTGTGGAGTCTATTCGACGCAAACAAACAATCAAATCTTTCCTCTTTATAATATTAGTTTAGATAATGTTTGAGCAAAAGGTCTACTATGTATTTAGTGTAATCAAATACTAAGTAGTATACATTTTGCTGAATTGTGATGAGCCTTATTAGTGTTGAAGCATTTCAAGTTTAATCCTATAGGTATTAAGTATGGCCTTGAATCATTATTGTATTGAACGTGTATTTCTATACAATAATGAAATTATATAAGTACTTACACCTAAGGTGACACGAGGAGAGGTGAGGAGGTCTAACAGATCAGTCTGGTTCATGAAATATATGTATACATTTAATTTATTCTAGAAAGATCTTCTAGAAAAACTTCGACAAGCTATGGTATAAAAAATACTTGCAAAATCCTAGCATGTTGCTAACGTCAAGCATGCCGCAAATTAAAATGTAATAGGCAAAGATTGAACACTTTCTTGGGCAATAACTTGATTATAGGTACATAGAGCAGAATTTCCAGACAACTTTTAGACGGGACAAGCTTTTCATTACTTAGATCAGCTCTAACTAAATTGAACTTTATTTGATTAGAGTAGAGTTGTCGTGTTGTGCTGATATTTAATTTCCAACATGTGACGTGTGTCTACATATGCACGTGAATTGTTTAACAGTTCATACGCCGTGTTGGATGTTCGTTATATACAATTATGAGATGCGCGTAAATTGCTCTAATGTGATGATTACGCCGATGGATACCCTTCATTGTGTTTTTTAAACACGCAAATCCTGTTTGTACGCATACATACATACATTCTAGGTGCTATAGAAAAATTGCTGTTTGTTTATTAACTGTTACTGGTTGCTCGTAACGTACGGAAGTTGTCTACTTCAGTTTTGTACAAGAAAAATGTGTTTTCAGTTGAACTGAGCAGCAGCGCAGCGTGCTAAATATAGTTTATAGGTACATAAGTAGGAACATCGTAACGGCTTGTACATATTTTTGCCTAACTAACACTGTCCTACTTTTGCAATGGAAACATCTTACACAAAATATGCTTCGGTTGCTGTCCTCGATTCTTGATTGAACTTTACAGTGCGGCACAGAATAGAAATAAGTATTGCTTTCATAAGGCTTAAACCTACATGAATACATACACATATTAAATTGTATGTGCAGCTGTTATACAGCCTACCAGTACACGTTAGTGTGAATAATTCGTTGGATAATATACTCAGTTCTGCTACTTGACGCAAATGATTCTAGGTACCTACCTACCTAGTTGGAATACGCGTTCATAATATCAGCAGCATCAGTGTTACGTCAAAAAGGTGTTTAGTTTTGCCATATGGCGATGACGTGCTAGGAATTTGTTGTTTGGGGCGTTCCGCTCTTCCATTGTTTTCCGCAATTCCAGTAACCAGCAGATATTACGCATCCAAAACTTATCAGCAATAGGAACTCGTTATCGACGCCACTTCCATGTCTCGTCCGCCGGGTCGCGATCTCGATCCGCTAGTTTGATTGTTGTGATTTTTATACGGATTGATGTTCGGGCAACTTGTTTCTAAACGACAGACTGCTATGAAACAGTAATTTGAAACGGAGTGAATTAGTTTTAGAGCTCTCTTAGATTCAGATTAGTTCCCAAAATTCAAACTCCCATATCGTTTAAGCATGCCATGGCAAGGCCACATAGCAATCATTTCTGTAATACTGGCAGGCTTGGCTAATGGCTGGTGATGACATGGCACATGGCTAAGCGTTACAACTTGAGTGTACTTACCCATTTTTAAAGCGTATAGATGTTCACTTGTTACATAATCTAGAGTAGACGTCATTTTAGATAAGGGCTATGTAATTGCGACATAAAAAAGCAGTCATAACATAATGAGAAATAGAATAGCTAAGACATTGCACTCAAAGGCGTCATTGGTGTCTCTGTTCGTTACTACTTATTGGAGGTGTCAATAGACTGAATTGATTAACGTAGATCTCTCAGTGTGCTGTAAATAAGCTCACATATTTTTAAACGAGGATAACTAACTGCGTACAATATTTTTTGCGAATTTGATGATTATTTTCAGTAAATAAGGGTAAAATAATACGAAAACTATGGCGATTACTCAAACCACCGAAATAATGGACTTTAATTAATCTTAAACAATAGTAATTAATTATGGTTGGGCATGCTCGGAATCTTTAATTTTCTGAAATCGAAGGTTTGATTTGCAACCACGTACTACCGCTAAACTTATTTGATAGGACTTTTAACTTTGTCGAATTCTTTTAATTGTGCATCCTTTTAAAGCAATATTATTTCTTTAATTCCAGGCCAACGCGAGAATCAAGCTTATCAGGCGGGTGGATAACGAGTGGCTTTACGGCAAACTGCGGAACGGCACCGAAGGCACTTTCCCATCGAACTACATCGAAATAAAAGTGCCGCTTCCCAACGAGAAAGTTCCGTCACCACCGGTACTGGCCACGGCTGTAGCTCTCTATGACTTCACGCCAGACCAACCCGGGGACCTCAGATTCCTAACAGGAGATACGATAGTTGTGCAATATAAATTGAATGACGAGTGGTGCTTCGGCGAATGCAACGGCGCGAAGGGACAGTTCCCTGTCAATTACGTTCAAATGAGCTAAAATGATCACGTTTAGAGCGTCGCTAAACGAAAACCTGCTTTACTATGAAGAGATACGACTCGAAATTGATTGTGTACGTGTGATTGACCTGTAGTTTTGTAATCATTCCACGAATTCTTAAACAGAGGCTGAACAGTCTGCAAAACTGTTTTAAAACCGACATTCACCAATTCTGCCTCTACATCGTTTATGAATTCGAAGGATTTTGTCGAAAATGTAATGTGATGTGTAATAAAATTCTAGTTACAACGATAAAGTTATAGTTTCTGTGAGATGTAGTAGGTACGGGGCAATAAAAGTAATTATTCATAATATTAATCAATGAAGGACTATTTTATAGTGGTTCCGATTCAGCATCAATGAATCTATATTGCAATGAATTTATAATGTAATGTGCCTGCCTCTAGAAATCAGAATGCAATAATATTATAGCCATTGTTTGGTACAATTTACAAACTTAAATCTTTTGCGTATTCGCACTAATGTTGCCATAATAACGTAAGTGCTTTTTACAAAGACCGGCTTGTATCTTGGTAAGGTTCGTATTATTATTATTATGTTATGAACGACTGAATGTAAATAATAGAGCTTGTGTATAAACGTCCCTGAATAGTGTAATTAATTATATGATATTAATATATTCTATTTTTGTTTATTGTGGTTGTGTAAGTCTAGATGCGATCTGAAACTTAGTTCTTATTTTTATGTTTAGTATCCATATACTTTGTCATACAAAGTGTGGCTTACTACAATAAGGCCCAAATAATGCAATATTATTTACGCAGTAGTTTAGTCATTAAAAATAACTATTATGTAAATAAAGGCAAGTGTTTGGTTTACCAACTGATATTATTATCATTTTAATACGTTAAAAACTTTTAATTTATCTTTGTAAATATTGTGACCGCAGCCAGCGCCTTATGAAGGTTCATACATTTAGCGGACAAAACAATTGTGGAAACCGAAGCGGATTATCCTTTAAACGTTTGAAAATATTTCTTTGCGTACGTAATTCATTATTTTGATGACTTGGTCTGTTGGTATTTTTAGCTTATTTTAATCATTCTGTGGTTCTGTGAGATAATGCAGTTTAGATGTAATAATAAACAAAGGCAGTTAGCGCCAGAAGTGAGAAACAATGTAAAATGTAGTGTAGACTTCGAACAAAGGAGCTTGTTCTTTGTCTAAAGTTTACATTACATTTTAAAACAGACATTTCGTCACATTATAATGTGCTTGAAATCAATTCTAAATAAAGAATAATTATTCTTGTCGATGTTTTACTGGTTTGTGAAATGTCTATTGATTTGTTTTACTACAATAGATCTAAAACTATTCTTATTTTTATGCAAATACAAAACATGTGTTGTTTCCCGGCACAGTGTTTTAACTAGAGTAACTAAGGACTTGCGTCTATTTTGTCCGCTTGATGTGTATGTAGATACAAGACCATTTGTTTTAATTTAGTAAATACAGTAACATTGTCAGCTGTTCTATGTGTCATAATGAATTAAGTTGTATAAAGGGACCATAATGTTAAGTGCCTTGAATATTTAGTTAGTATGTGTATATTATGAACTTATTAAAACATTGAATAAAATCTAATTCCAATTAAAATATTTTTATTTATTACACTATCCTATGTAGGTAGGTATTTTATTGAGTTTTGGCCAGGACCGAAATATGTGCATTGTGCATGTCCCCAGCAAACAAACAGTATGCAGTCATTTAGTACAGAATAGGTGATATCTGAAATACTAGATCAAAATTCAGGTACAAAGTTATAGGCCTAAGACTGTAAGCCAGGCACATGGGTCCTCGGCATACACACTACTGGTTACGCCAAATGGCTGATTGTACGGCATGGCATTTATTTATCTAGACTTAATCATAAAAGGATATTGAATTGACTCTAATAAAGTATTCCTCCCGGAATTTGGTGGAAAGCAGATGAATGAATCAGATGAATATGAAGTTTGTTGGGCACATGCACATGAGCAAAATTGCCGCTCCTTGTGACATTGCCTTGCCTATCTTAGTACCTTTTAATTTTTTAGACTTAGAATCAACTATAAAATTGCTTTAGGTCAAATAAGAAAAAAATATGGTTCCATCACATATAGTGAAATTTATTTGAACAAAAATAATAATCTATAATTCCTTAAAATATTTACAATTCCTTAAAATACAACTTAGTTTCAACATTACCCTGTTCGCTTTTCAACCGTTGCGTTCAAATATAGTTTGAAACTAAAATGTTTGGTGGCAAGAACATTCAGAGCAAGTTTTATCAAATATATCTATTTAAAACGATGTAGTCTTCTTTTTGACAAGATTATGGTTAAAATGGAACCCATTTTTATTCCTCATTCACAACTTGTTGAAAAGTGAAAAGAGGGAAGGCGTCTAAAGCCACACGTCTACTAAACCGCTCCGGCCACACCACACGTTGGATTTTAAAATAAAAAGTTTGTACCCAGCATTTTAACGTCCGACTCGTCTATGAAAATAATCCTTTGCATGCGATGTGGCTAGAAGGGGTAGTATACTCTTGGCATAATAAAGAGCGTATCGATTATAACTTCACATAAGCTAAATCTTCTAATACCACAGTCCCATACATTTTTCTAGCACACATTTGTGTTTTTGCTATAACATATTTTTATACTAGCCAGAGCCCCTAAACAAGTGGCGATAGATTTAATACATTACTGTCAGTTTACAAACATCACTTGTAAATAAATGATGAACTAGTTTTCACAAACATTGTAATATTTTGTTCTATGACCACTTGTTTAAGGACGATGATAATCTACGCACTATCTTCGACATTCAGGTACATAACAACATATATAACGTTAAATAAATACTATTGTTGGACAAATTATACCTACACGTTAAGTATCTACCGTGGATCTTTCCGAATGAATATTGCAGTTTTATTGAAATAAATTGATGGCGCAATGAATGCTGTACACTCGATATCAGATATAGCTAAGCAACTCAAGTGAACAAAAATATCATCTAGGTATGTTCAAAATTATGATGTATGCTTTGACATACACAACAGCTATATGAAGACAGAACGTCGGAGGACGCACTCTACTGGCAGTGATTCGGATCAGTTAGACTATCTACAGGTCGAATTCGACGGTCTATAGATTAACAACTCGAATTTGTCTTATCTTATTTATGTATTTTGTAAGTATATACCTACTTATATTTTTTGTTATATACATTGGTATCGGTTCGACAAATGAGTTGCTCAGCTACTTAACTATAACAATTGATATCATAGGTAAATATGCATAGCGTCAAACGAATCTAGCAATTGATATTATAAGTGAACACGTGTGGTTACTTTAATGTTTACAGGCAATGGGCATAAAGGCACAATTTATTTAACTTCTTGAAAACTTTAAAAAGTTTGTATAATACAGCAGTTTAACAATGCACAATATCGACCAATCAAATAATTGATTTCGATCTTGAGATTATGAGGAGATTGGCGGAGTTTTTAGATAAGTATTTAGCGCAGTATCGCAACAGAGTATAGACAATGTTTACATAACATCGCAAAGTCCCACGATTTTTGAGTATCTTCAGAATATTAGTACCCAACTGGCACTCTCGCTTAAGTAATTTTGATGATTACTAAGTACTTGTCAAGTCTTTTGATTATAATAAAAAGATTCAAGATACATATCGATATTAGTCATTTACAAGACAAAATGACAAAGATCTTAAAATAATAATATATATTAATAACATAAACTTTAGATAAAATAATATCTAAAGCAATGTAAAGAAACTGAAATAAAAGCACTAATCAATTATTATGTACCTATTCCAAAATGTGCACATTTTAGTACATACATGCTACTGAAAATGTCCGAAATTGTTTACTATGACTGTTGATAACCATAATAATGATGTAATGAGATTACCCAAATAATGAGTAGTAAAAATCTAGTGTTTAAAGAGTGTTTAAGACTAGATATGTGGCGTTCAGAATAATGTGTGACATCACAGATTCAGACATCATCAGTAAACAACATCATACACCACTTTACAACGCCTACTCACTTATCAACTTGATAACAATAACAAACTATTTCAACATACAGCCCGCTTAACTTTTAAGATATATATACAGATAATACTTGCAACAAAGCGATTAAAGACACATGAAAAGCAAGTAACATTCTAAGCATTTATTTACACAACAGCACACTTCACCATCACAATTTGACAATTGAAAACCCTAAGGGTTCGAGTCGATAGTCTATTAGCTGTATTTGAAACTTACTGGCAAGTAAGATTAGTGTCAAAGTGATGGAAGGCAGTGCTATGCACAATTGCACAAGTCTCATTCTCAGCAAACATGCTGCATTAGGCAATTCATTTTTTATTATTTACGCGTTAATTGTTCGAAATTAGGCGGGTCATGTTTGTTTCGTCACATGATAAACAAAGCATGGTCTTTACATAGTGTTGTATTGGTAACTGTTGTCTGTCACTGTTCGATAGCACTGACTTGATTGATAAATCATTAACTTGGTCAAAAACTGTTTCCAAGTTAAATAAGGCCCTAAAACGGCTGTTTAAGCAAAACAGTAACTAGATTGAAAACCTATGTCATAAGTATAACACATCCCTTATTACTAAATGTTCCCTCTCACTTGCACACATTCTTTTATTAGCATATGATATTAAAATTTGTTAAAGCTTTGTCGGCGGCACTGGGCCTAGTCGGGTCTGTAGATGGGTATCTTGGGTATAAATTCTACCAGGAGGACGTACTCCATCATGGATGAGGAGTCGCAGTGCTGCTTCGTGAGCCGCCAGCGAAGCCCGAGCTTGTTGTAGAGTCTACTGTTCTCCCACTCGAGGAGTTTGTTCAGAGAGTGCTGGGTCTGGAAATACGATTGGTTGATATAAAATCTTAAATCTGTTATTGGATATAAGGCTCACTATAAATGTGTTATTCTACATACTAAATCTGTGGATTTTGTGAAATAAATATGTTAAACTAAATTCATCATGGATGCCTACTGCATGTGGGTTAGGCTAGAGCAGTAGGTACTTAAATCTAGCTAGACTACTTAAGATTTCGTAGGTATTATATTTAACACTTATTATAATTATGTAAGTTTTATAATAATAATAATAAATACAGTGACCGATAAAGACATCTACGTAAATACTATTTACATCACATTTATTTTGCACTTTGGATTTATGCATTGCTTTATCTTGCTTCAAAGTAATAAAATTCCGTATACATAATATCAATAATTTAATTCAATATTGAGTATTTTGCAAAACTTGGAACCGTTTTCCTGTTTTAAAAACAATGAAACTAGGAAAAGAAGTCAGGGATTTCATGCACAAATAAGGAAAAATAAATGACTTTAATTGTTAAACCACTTGACTCCTTAAACTGTTCTCAATTCACCAAAATCTTCAAGAACTCAAAGACGACTGAAGCGAATATGCAAATACATATTGAGATGTTTTATAAGACTTAGAACATGTAAATTTCAAAAAAAAACAAAGAACTAAGATGGCCTGGGCAAAGTAGGCAGAAGACCTCTAAATAACAAAATAGGTAGGTACTTGACTAATATTGAAAATATTTCCTGTTGATTTACTTATATTCCACTATAAGTACCTGTAAGACTACAGATACAATCATGTTACAGTTATTGTAAAGTACCTACCTATTTCGTTATTAAAGCTAACTTTGATTTATTGAAAGCCAATTATAAAATCATACACACCCTTTTACTAAGACAAATAACTGGCCAAAGTGAGCATCCCAGTGTACAACAGCAGCAAACGCAGCCACAGAATAGCCACTTCACATTCACCGGCAATGTCTTCTTTAATACACTGTTAATACGGCTTATAGTCGCTTGGTACTCTTCAGGTGCTATGCGCGATTGCAGGCCCGATGGGAACTCGCCGTTGAATTTATTGCTGAGACCAAAACTGAAATTGGAAATAAAAATAGTTGTGAGAAAAAGGTATGATAGAATAATTATATACATTTTTTTTGTAAATACATACATAGTAATACCCAGACCAGAACAGACATTTGCTCTCAGTGGGGATCGAACCCACAACCCACAGCATGGAAGGCAGATCTACTTCAATCTAAGCTGTAATGCTTGTCGCAGCTCATTTGGTAGTATAAATATGTTAAATATATTGTAGTTATTAATTATAATTTTATTGGTCTGATCAATATGATGAGATTATCCTACTCATGATAATGTAAAATTATAAACTATCCATTTTCTTTATATTATAATATTCAATAAGACATGCAAACAACTGACACAATTAGTAGATATTAACTGCAAGAGTGCTACTTAATTGAGATAACATTTCATACCCAAGTTTTATCCATAATTTCTAGAACAAGGTTAAAGTTTTGTTGTAAAATGGGAATGAGATATACTATAGACATATTATGTATTTAAAAGGTGACAATGGTTAAGTACCTACAGTATAATGCTCTACAGAAATATAGGATACAACTAAATACACTTTGTAGCTGATTGACATGATTTGGCACCTATTGTATCAAGGTATAGTGCACGAAATTATAAAAACAGGTTTAACTAGGTACCTATAATCAAAGTGAGAATTTGGCTTCAGATCAAAACCACCTTTTTATAAAATAGTCCTTGAATGCCATTGGGTAATAACAACAAAGAACTAAATCATCTACCATTGATGGGATTATGTTAACATGCTATTTTATGTTAAAGAAGATTGTATTAGTCCAAAATAGGAACAGCTGATGGTGATAATAAAGAGAGAATGTAAATGAAACCTTACACTGTCATATTACCAGCTCCCCGAACGACGATGGGGTCTGGCACTAAAACCACATGAGTTTCTTCGATGTTTTCCTCAGGTTCGATCTCGTCTGGGTATATAGCATCAAAATCAGCCATTTTTAACTAAATCACTAACTAAAAAAACAATTCTTTGTAATAAAAACACATCACAAGCCCAGTGTCGTCTGTTGTTGGATTACTTTTTCTTTTGTAGAGCAAAGCAAAGAAATAATACGCAAGAAAAAAAAACAAATGTCAAAATGACGTTTGATCTGTCAACTTTTCTGTCAATGCCACTTAAGTGTCAGATATAGGAAAAAGTGTTGCAATTTTAGAAAAATAGTAAGAAAAACAGATAGGTTTATGCTGCCGAGATTAGGGCCAAGGAATTTTAATATTGCGTACTATTTATTTAATATTCCTTGCTACTTACTTACCTATCAGCATAACATAAGCTTTTTTATTTTTGGCAATCAAGCAAATAAATAATTTTTTATGCTTGGTTCGCAAAAACTACGGGAGATAGCTCAGATTTTTAAAAAAGTAATGGGTCACCGTAGTACATGTCGTATCGTTGTCGTGGTAGGTACATGTCATGGTAATCCGATGGATTACTTTACTTGTTTCATTGTTTCCTTCACCTGCCACTTTCCATAAAAAGAACATAAAACTTGATCTAGTTATGTACCAATTTAGAGTCTATTACAATAGTACCTATCTAACTAATGAAGATGCTAACAGTTATGCAATGAGCTATGGAGGTGACTGAAACAATCACTGGGCTTTTCCAGGATTAAACCTACATTTTTTTCTATTCATTTGGAAACGAAATAGGTATCTACTATAATCTTCTAGCATTGTGGAGGTCACCTATTGGTGCAGTTGACTGTAGGTAGGTACTTTGTACAATGTCTATGCGACCTACCTATGTTTATCTGTACTATCACTTGTAGGTAGTGTGATAAGCGCAGCTGTGACCTGAATGCGTTCGTCTTACATACAGCCTCCCACGACTACGAAACTTAAGGGGGACAGATAAGGCAATTTATAAATCAATCAATAAGTAGTTAGACCTAAAGATTCTAAAGTCCCAACTTTTACCAACTTACTACGCCTACATATAATCGTGAAATATAAAACTACCGAACACTAATTAAATAACTTTACTACCTTTTGGATACTTATTTATCTACCTACAATCCGAGTCAGTACTTAGTGGTTTTTGTTTTCAACCGACGACAAAACGGAAGAGGTTCTCAAATCAACGCGTAGCCTATTTATATTTTTGTCGTTAAGATTTTTTGACGTGACAACGTCTTATAATTCGATAGAGCCGGCTGCACGCACGAAAAAACATGACTCATGAAGCGTTCCGGCGTTCTGAGGCGTTCCTAAAATTTTCTTTTGAAAAATGCTACCATTCCATCAGTATTTTCTTAACACGTTGTCACGTTCAACTATCGTCAGTAAACCGACTTTACAGACAACCATTTTTTTTTTATAATGGTTTGTAAAAATATCTTTTAACCAATTAGAATCATATTTGATCATGTCATCTCCAAAGTCCACTTTAGAACATCTTTGTTAAATAAAAGCTCTAGGACTTAGATAATAGTGTCTAACGAATTACAGTGATAAATTCGGCCTCGTGCCTTCGAATGTGTTGGAATATCTTTCAATAATCTAGACTAGATCATGTAGTACACAATATGACCAGTATTGTGAAGGGTATAAGGGTGGTAGGTAACGTACGAATGTGACGTTTTTCTAATTGCGTGAATAGGTGTACGTGCAAGCATGCGTATAAAAGCGACGCATGCGCAACCCTCAATGTTCACACCAAGATCACCATCGGTACAAACATGAAGGTATGGAATTTGTAGCAAAATTATTTGATTTCAATAAAACATCTTTATCCAACTGCTATTATAAGTAAAGTTTCAACTAAGTATATGCAGCCAGTATCTTGGGTACGCTTCCGATTGGTACTGCTTTGGGTCAGTTGAACTATCTATAGATCGTATGCAACGGTCTGTAGATAGCTCAACTGTTTCTTATGTATTTTATATGCCAATGTACATTTTGTAAATACTGTAATAGTCGTAAGTTTGTTTGTGAATACATTTGTTATTAATTTAAAAAAAGTACTTATATGTATTTCAAATTATATTTACAACTGCCATAATATATGTAATAATAAGTAAATACGATTTACTCTTAAGTAGTTAATTCTTTATTGTATACAAAAAAATGGTTGTCTGTAAAGTCGGTTTACTGACGATAGTTGAACGTGACAACGTCAACGAACGCGATTGTTGTGTTATCTTTTCTTATATTTTCTTTTCTTATCTTTTCTCAGATAATCTTATCTTATCTCAGATAATCTTAATCTTATCTCAGATAATCTTATCTTGAAGCGTTCCGCTTCGCGGAACGCTTCAAGATAAGAAAAGATAATTGGAACGCCGGAACGCTTCATGAGTCATGTTTTTTCGTGCGTGCAGCCGGCTCTATCGAATTATAAGACGTTGTCACGTCAAAAACTTACAGACTATGTAGATATTACAGAGATGTACCTACAAAGGCGAGCTTCCCTAAGATGAGTTTTTATTGTCTATTTTAAATTTTCCAGGTCATAATCTTAGCCGCTATCCTAGTAGTCAAGGGGGCAGCAGGAGGCATTGTGTCTCCGTACGGAGTCGCTGCTCCACTCTATGGAGGACACGCATTCGCTGCTCCTTATACTGTCGCAAGGTATGACTGACTGATTGTTTATTTGCATAATTACAATTGGAGGGATGGGTAAGGGCGAAATAGGGTATCTGGACTATCTGGTACATATGATCAGTATGCACCATCGTTGTTAACCCCAACTAGGGCAGGACAATCTCATAGAGTCGGCTTCTTCCAGGGAAGAAAACTCTTACCACGATCAAATGGTCTCCATACGCCATATAATCTACATCATCATAAGAGATTCTATTATGTTTTTATTGATATTAATTTTACCAGTGATTAACATTTATTTATTTCATAGTGACAGGCGTCACAGCTCAGTTGGTAGTTGGGTTCGATTCCCACTCAGAGCAAATGTTTGTGTGATGAACATAAATATTTGTTATGTATTATGTTACTTTGTATTCTATGTACTTATTATATATTATTCTATTTAAAAAAGTAAGTATATAAGTATTCTATCAATAATCTAGTTCCCATACAAGCTCTGCTTAGTTTGGGACTAGAGTTTGATGTGTGAAATGTCCATGAATAAGTATACATTTATTATTAATTTATTATTATATTGTTTTAGGCCTTCACTAGCAGCACCCTACGCTGTCGCTAGGCCAGCATACGCAGCTCCAGTCCTGGGTCACGCGGTGGCTAAGATCGCTGCTGCAGACGAATACGACCCTAACCCTCAGTACTCCTACTCGTATGACATTCAGGACGCTATAACCGGTAAGCACGTTATTTTTATAAAATGCGATTGGGCAAGATGGGGTGAAGTGCTGGGCGAAATTCGACATCCCGTACAAAACACGCAAATGTTGTATGAAGTTTTTTTTTTTTTTCTGGCACTGGTTCATTTTATTCCCGGCCAGTACCTGAACGTTTGATAGGTGTCGGGCCATTTGGCCTGATCAACGCCTGAAGGTTTCCTGAAATCAGGCCACCTGGTCGAAGTAATACAGGATGTGTGTTTCAAAAAAATTCACATAATACAATAGGAGTTGTTTTATCACGAAATCTACAATTATTTCACGATAATTATTACGCATTATCGAAGAAAAAAAATACCCTTGCAGGATAAGGAAAACCAGTTATAATATATCTACTTCTAATAATATAATTTAAATTAGACATGTAACTAGGTCACTTACCTGACACCCACCTAACATTCTACGAACTAGTTCATATGTAGGCAGGCAATACATACCTAAATTGTGGCTAAGTAAATATTTCGCTACTTTCTGCGTAAGTTGGCAAGACAAAGTAGAGAGAAGACCCTTAATTAAAAAACATTGAAACACGCGACATCATCTAATCATCTTCTTAATTAAGTCGAAACCTGAAGTACAACTCTAGTTTTTCAATTTCAAACGGGTTTTAAGGAACCAAATTGCAATTAAAGACCAAACTATAACTGAAATTCTTGAGGTACTGTGTTTTGTCCCAAAAAATATCCCAAAGTTTTTAAAATATTCAAAAGTGTGGTCCAGATTATTCTCATTTCCTTTTAAACTTTTTTCTTTCTTTATAAATGTATCATTCCGTAGGTGACTCAAAGAACCAGCAAGAGACCCGATCTGGTGATGTAGTCCAAGGCTCATACTCCCTGGTCGAACCTGATGGCACTCGTCGTACCGTGGAGTACACCGCTGACTCCCACAACGGATTCAACGCGGTCGTCCACAAGGAGCCCCTTGGGGTCGCGAAGGTCGTTGCAGCCCCCCACGCAATCCTTCATTAGTCTGAACTGAACTACTTAAGACTAGTCTAGTCTAGCTTTTGAAACATTAACAGGACCTTGGATTTTGTAGATTTATTTATAATATATATTTTGTTAGAAAGGTCTGCAAAGTGTATAAACTCTTGTAATCCAGTGTAAATTACTATGATGAAAAAAAAACGGAAACTACAGACTTGTACGAGTTGTTCGATGTATAGCGTACATGTCTCAAAACTTCATTATTTTTATGACGTACCAAGAAAAGATAAGATCGATTGTAGGTGGTTTTCTCGTCGTCACGAGCTGGCATATCTATCACATTTGATTCTTCTCTGTTCTCAGTAAAAAGCGTCATTTTATCTTCAGAAAGCGCGTATCTGCGTGAATGTAGAGCACGTTAGATAAGTAGGTCCTTTCGTTTTCGTTACAATGCCTACTAGTTTTTGAAGGTCGTGTATGATCATATCAATTGCAAAGACTAGATCCGTCTCGACTCGCCAACCAATGACCTGATTTCGTATTATATAAGTAGTTTATTTTGTAGTGTTGTTATTTGTTAAAGCTGAGGTAATAAATAAGAGGAATCGATTTTTTGTTTTCATTATATTACCCTGATTTTTATCAACATATAACCTTAATAATAAGACATTTATTTCTCTCTACACAAAAGGTTCCTTAAAAAAAAAAAAGAATGAAGATTAAGTAGTAAAAATTTATGCATTTTATTTACTACGTGCCTACTGATAGACTAACTCAAGTGCGACACTAATTGGCTTGATATTACAAATCTTAATTAGCGTCGATACGTATCTAAGAGTTAAAGTTTAAGGATAACTAACTGAAGCTAAAGGTTGCATTTATATGTGAACCAGTTTTGAGATAAATGTCTCATGTGAATGTGTGTCAACCACGCCTTGCTATTATCAAGCTTTACTTTCCTAAGAGCCGAAGACTGTCTTATAACTACCGCTAAAAAAATATAACGGCATTCGTATCGCGAGAAATGTTTTTACTCCGTAACTAAACTCTAAAGAGTACCTACCAATTGAAAAAAATCGAAGCACAGTACGATAAGAATGTAAAATAAAAAACAATTAATGACTGTGGGTTATATAATTTTGTTATACAGTTATGTTTATATTACTTTTTAATTACCATGTGTCTAGTCTGGCTAATCTTTCCAACACGATGCTACAACAAAATACAGTTGTAGCATCGACACGACAGAAGAAGAAGAAGAATTACCATGATAACTACATATATAAAAAAATGTAACATAACTGATGCGCGTTGATGTCTTATCTACGAACGATCTTACTATTTACGTATAAAAAAACTAACAACTACTTATCTAGAATTTAATCAAGCAACCCTATGTCAGAAAGTCTGCGCTAAAATTTTATAAGATAGACTCTTATAAAATTTTAGCGCAGACTTGATGTCTAGATTTATCATACGAAATGTTGACATAATGTCAAAGCTACTTTATGATAAGGGGATAATCTTTCGTGTTGGTACCCTCTAAAGATGCGCAAGCGCAACTGAATGACGCAACGCTACTATTCATCTTCATAATAGCGTCTTACGGCGCCATTCATTGAAATTGATAATGAAGATGATGAATGACGGCTATCTATTAATGAAACCACGACATTGACTTTTGAATCAATAAGCTAATCAATGATGAGCATGCACCGTGTAGTTATGACGAAATAAAACTAGTGTTTACTGACAAATGGTGTTGTTATTTCCTTCTAAATAAATAATGGACTCGAAACTTTAGGTACCTACAATTTATGTAGTTGCTCCAAAAATTAAGACGCTGCAGGTAACTAGGTGTTTTAACGATAATTTCATTATTTCGTTCTACCGAGTATTATAGAATAGAAAATAATAGATACTTTCTCATAAAACATTAATGCTATAAATATAAAAGGACTTAGTATTTATTATTGTTGATGTTCTTTTAAATGTATAGTGTAAACCCGTGTTGGGTATCCAATCTCTTAAAAAATAAATAAAATAAAATATAATTGAAATATTTTATCTTAAAATAACTGAAATTGGTCATCACTGAGCTTGTGCAGAACCATTGGGCTCTACACCAGCCCAGCGCTGGTATTCAGTAATGCCAAGAGAGGGTGAAAAAGTAGGTGAGTCACAATTGCAGACATTGCACATTGTAGACTAATAGAATTATGGATGTGAAACAACTACTTAATAGCAGTGCCGGATCAAGCACGCCTTGCTTGATCCGGCACTGCTATTAGTTGTTGGGGCCCGTAGCAAATTCTTTCAAAGGGCCCTTAAGTATAAAGTGGTAAAAATACATCTATAGGTTACCATGCGCGGGGCCCGTAGCAATTGCTACTCTTGCTACGTGGTTAATTCGGCACTGACTAAAAGGACACTCATATTAGTATTTTTACACCAATAAATACATAGGAATCTTAATATAGCAAGAAGGCAAGCTTTATTCGAGACGAATACTAATTAAACAAAGTAGGTAGATATACGATCGCGTTCAAAGTTTTCGAAAGCACATTACATCCTGTATATTTTTAGCAGAAAAATGTAAATACTTGTTACGCAAAAGATGTTAAAACAAAGTTCAATGACCAAAGTGTTCATTGGTGAGTACATTCAAACAACAGGCAATTGCAAGGAGCTGTGCAAGGAACAAGTGAATGCAACTCTATAAATACTAATGTCAGTCGCGGCACCTACTTTACCAGCCATTGTCGTGCAAACACCATGTATAAGGTAAGTTAACATTTAAATAATTTAAAATAATATCATATTTAAATGCTTTATGTTTATACACACAGACAGGCGTCACAGCTCAGTTAGTAGTAGCTCTGCTTCCATGTTGTGGGTCGAGGGTTCGATTCCCACCTAGAGCAAATGTTTGTGTGATGAACATACGCTTTTATGTATTAACAAAAAAAATGTATACAAGTATTTTAGCAGCAGTCTAGTTCCCATAGTACAAGCTTTGCTTAGTTTGGGGCTTGAGTGTGATGTGTGAATTGTCCCTGAATATTTATTATTATTTGTAAATGTGGGCTAAATGTTCCCATAAGTAATTATAATTTTCTTTTCGTTATTAATTATAATCGATAAGCGAAAAGATAACAAAAGATTTGAAAAGATTATCTACCGGGTTTGTAAACTATTTCTTGATTTTATAAATATGGCTTAGGTATTTAAGTATAAAATATCTAAGTTCAATATTCATTACATTGTGACTAACCTCGTTTGATTGTGATTGTGCTAAAATATAAAGCTTCATAGATAAATTAAATAATAAGTACTATTTAGCTGCTCTATTTTTAAATCTTCAAAGTCAGTAAGTGCTATCTTAAAAACTACATTTGTTAGGTACTTATTAAAAATAAGTATTTAGGCAGTCTACAGAATCAATTCAAACCTGTATATATAGCACAAACTTAGCTGATTTTATTAATTGCATAGTTTAGTTAAAAAACAAAGCAATTTAATTCAAATCTTTTAAATTTCAGATTTTGATTTTATGCTCTATACCAGCCGTATTCAGCATTATAGTTCGCGACCCTCCACCTTCAGCCACTGATTATAAATACTCGTATGACGTAACGGATCCTCACACTGGAGACAGAAAGAGTCAGCATGAGGTGAGACAGGGAGACTTTGTCAGCGGCGCTTACTCCGTGGTCAGCCCAGATGGGACGAAGAGAATTGTAGAATACACAGACGATGGCACGCATGGTTTTCAAGCAGAAATCCGTGAGGAACCGATTGAAATACCACAACAGCCTATAAAACCTAAACTCCCCTACGTGTCTAAGTCCAGGTTTTACACCAAGCCTGAGTTTACTCTTGAAGGGGCTAAATTACCTTTACTATATACAACGGAGCATGTGTACTTTACACCCGAAAATGAAGTTGTAAATGAAAAGCTTGGTTTTGTTGAAAGGAAGTATTTTGAACCAGCTGAATAATAAGCTAAAGTATGATATTGATATCAGTTATTTAGCTAAGTAATTAAATAAGTTACTTTTATTTAACAAACAAACAAAAAGTTTTAAAATGTTTTAAGACTTATTTTCTTTTTTCGATAATTAAGTAATTAAGATTAAGAAGTATAAATAAATTAATAAAGAAATGCAGTGATCTGGTTATGGTTTCGTATAACAACATTTTTTTATCTCACTGATGTTAGTAATTTAGACAAATATTATGCTGTAATGAAGTAGGTGTGAAGTAAAAAAATAAATATGGTTCCAAATGAGAACAACCTTCGGAGTTTTATTTGACCGTTTTAGTGAATCAATAAAATGGTAGTTAAGATCTGTTATTTTTTAGTATCAATACTACATCAAGGCACCATAATTAAGATTATTATAATGCAATAAGTAATTAATTAAACTCTGTTGCTTATCAATTTATTTTAGGTAAAAATAAAATGATAAGCAGTTCCGGTGTACGATAACTGATCTAAGCTCACGGAATAGGGTCAACCAGAGAGATTACAACAAATTTGCCAGTCCCCACGTGAATCCCAATATATTCGAGACACACTGCTTGCCAACGCTAGTTTGACTACCGAACGAAGCAGCGTTGACGCGCAATGTATTTCAAATACCATTACGATATGCTTACGATTAATAATGTCACATTTATTCGTACCGAACTCTCTGACCGTGATAACCTAGAGGTATTTTATAACGACCAGCAAAGTAGAACCGAGGTTAATGTATTCTTTCAAGTTTTTGTAGCTCTTGTTATACTGGTTTACAATGAAAATGAAAGCTTTTCAATATCACGGAAGTTGATAACCAAAGAAATGTGAGTTTGTGGGCGTTCGACGAATTAAAAATACATACCATAATAATATGTTTTAGTACCTATTACCTACCTAATAAAGATTGACAGATATTTTAAGCGACGCTTTACAACTAAACGACGAAGATTGATAATAATTGTAATAATTATCGATAACAGCACAATTCATCTAATCAATAACCCTGAGAGCGTTTTCACACTATCCGATCCGATATCGGTGTCGGACGCCGATCCGATATTGGAGTAAGTAAACCGATATCGGATCGGATAATGTGAAAACGCTCTGAGTATCGTTGGCTTACATAACGCAAAAATAAATAAAGTGAGTATACCGACTGCATTTTATTGAGTGCAATCTACATAGGAGCAACAGGGCACAGTTCAAACCAGTAACCGCAGCCACAGCGCTTTGGACAGCCCTGGTGCAGCCACATGAACTCCAGGTGGTTGTCCGATGGGTGGCATTGACAGCACATGAGACGATTTGGGTTCGAGCTCGGTATCAGATTGGGACGCTCTCGGGTTCCAGGCCCTTGGAAATGAAAAGTTAGATAATAGTGATTTTAAATCATTAATAAAAATTAAAACTGCTCAAGAGTGCTATTTGAGAGTTTTTAAGCAAACATTTAAGACTGATTTTTGGATGAACATATGTTATGAAAAGTCATTCTATGAAAAATCTTTATTCATTATTGTACTCAAAACAATACAACAGAAATATAGGAAACTTAAAAATAGGAGTTTTCTACCAGCAAACCTTCCAATGTAGAGAATAGAAATTCAATTCAAGTGGAGGCGCGTGTTCGCAAGTTGATATAATAATTTGAATAATAATTACAGGCTATGAAGAATCATATTCATTACTTGGAGGCATGTCTAGGCTTTCGACGACCGATGTGGCGCAGTGGGCGATGGTCCGCCTGCGACGCGGAAGGTTGCGGGTTCGATTCCCGCCTTGGGTTTGTACGGTCTGCAAATATTTATTCCGGGTGTTCTGGGGTATTTTATATGTATAATAAAAAAAAATATATATCTAAGTAGATATGTCAGTCTTCTAGTAGCCATAACACAAGCTCTGCTTAGCTTGGGGCTAGATGATGTTGTGTGGATTATCCAGCATTATTTATTTATTTATAAGTTTCATTCTAAAGTTTACTCCACCTTTTTTGATTGCCAAAATGCGCCAAGGATCGCAGTCTCCCGCCAGATGGGCCAGGAGTTCCCGCTTCTCGATCCCGGTGACGTGGTCCAAATGGTCGTGCATGTCTCCGTACAATCGAGCGCCTACTCGCCGAAGCCTTGCCAGAGAGCGTACTCCAAACATTGTCACTAAATAAATAAATAAAATAAATATTAATGGACATTTCACACATCACACTCTAGTCCCAAGCTGAGCAGAGCTTGTACTAGATTGCTGATAGAATACTTTTTTTTCTAAATCCATAGGTACATATAATACATAGTAACAACTAGACACAGAACAAATATTTATGTTCATCACACAAACATTTGGTCAGGGTGGGAATCGAACCCACGACCTACAGCATAGAAGGCTACTACCAACTGAGCTGCGACGCATGTAAAATTAAAACCAGATACTATAAAGTATAATATAATAGATACTATATTAATCCTCAATTTTCATATTTTATGAAGAAAGTTTAGACGCACCGCGATACGACGTCGTTGATTCAAGACAAAGCTTATTAACAATTTAAGTACTGTAGATTAACCTATGATAAATACTCTCTTCGGTATCGTAAGGGTCACTTAGCGACATCTATATTTAATAGATTCCCATAAACAAGTAGTAGACTTACTATAGTCTTATCAAAGAGACGTAAAAAGGTAGACAGCCTTTTTAGTGTTTGTTAATTTGATAATATAATGTATAAAGATTTGTTTAAGTGTTAAAGATTATGACCTATTCAACCAATCCAGGGCATAGTGCCCTCGAAGGCTCCCCTGCCCTTTGACACGCAGACACCAAGGTGAACTCGTAAAATTCATGCAAAGCGCTGACCATGCAAAGCGCTGACCATGCTTTAGCCAATTTTATGATCGATAAAAGTCCATGGATGAATTATGATCTAGATGATAATATGTATTCTAGTGTGATGCATATTGTCCGTGAATATTTATTTATTTACCTTTGAATATAAGTTTTAATAAATAAATAAACAAGTTTAGAATATTACTCTTTAGGTACGTAATTATTATAATAAAATATATTACCAATAGTACAAAAATGTAGATGATTTTTCACCAAGAGCTTTTGTCGCTTTTTTTAATTGTTTCAAAGTTGACACGTGTCAATTTATGAAAACTTTAAAAATGTAACCTTATTCAAATAAACATGGACCTATTCAATAATGCCTTTTTTAGTTTTCAAATGCAATATAATTATCTTTATATACTTTTTTTTTTGTTTTATGATTTGTTTGGATAAGGCGAATCTTCTTTACTAAAGATTTAAACGCGCTCGCTCCTTCAGTTATTTTCGTACATAAGTAACTTTGATATGTATCTATCATTTTGCTATTTCTATTTAATTACTAGGCTACGTTGAAAACTGATATACAACTAAAATAAGGACCATTTTTTGACATAACACGAATCGAGCCACCGGAATATTGCAAAATCGACATGATAAAATACACAATAAGAAGTCACAAGGACGTGTACTCCAAAAAAGTCGCCTTGCATACAATACAAGTGATCTTTGCGTACGAGATCAATCATGCCCACTGCTCTTATTAACATCATTACACCACCAAATTCAGTTGACTCCTTACTCTCAAAACAGCAAATAATTAATCAAGCTTCCATATGTACTTAGTCGGTTAATAGGTCCGTGTGTTGTCGTTGAGATGGTAATGCAACGCTCGGGGCAGTAAGGAGACATATAAAAAGTCTTGTCGGTCACGATGTCAGCACATTCAACTTGAGAATCTCTCTAAGTGAAGTCACTGTCATTACTCCAACAATGGCTTTCAAGGTAAGAGTACCAGTTATCATGCTATCATCTAATTGTCAAAAGTTGCATAAGACTTCTGTCTAAAGATAAGCGTGCATAAACGCTTTACAACCGTTGTATTAATATAAATAGCTTTTTATCTTGACAAACTGATATGTTTCACCTTTTAACCACGATAGGATATCTCTACCTATAAGGAGCCAAAATAAGCTCAAAATAATTACACATTGTTTCGATTACATTTGAAACTGTTTGACTATAAAACGGTGTATGTAAAGTTGAATCTCCAAGTTTACACGTTACATTTCTGCCTTTCAGCTGGTAGTACTAGTGTGCGCCA
The DNA here is from genome assembly GCA_932527185.1 of Ecliptopera silaceata. Taxonomy (NCBI): domain Eukaryota; kingdom Metazoa; phylum Arthropoda; class Insecta; order Lepidoptera; family Geometridae; genus Ecliptopera; species Ecliptopera silaceata. The sequence goes on from OW052210.1 coordinate 5,167,627, forward strand.
TCGCGGCTGCACAAGCAGGCATCATCGCCCCCGCGGCATACACCGCGCACCCCGCTCAGGTCGCGTACGCCGCGGCTCCAGTGGTGCACGCACCAGCTGCACACTTGGTACAGGCACCGGTCTACGCAGCACCGGTCGCTAAGATTGTCCCGAAGATCGTCGAAGAGGTCGACGCCCACCCACAATACAGCTTCGCTTACGACGTGCACGACAGTCTTACCGGCGATGCTAAGTCCCAGCATGAAACTCGCGACGGCGATGTAGTGCAAGGATCATACTCTGTCGTCGAACCTGATGGCACCAGGCGCACCGTCGACTACACTGCTGATGACCACAACGGATTTAACGCTGTTGTGCGCAAGGAGCCTCTCGGTCAAGTCGCTAAGGTTGCTGTTGCCCCCGTTGCTAAAGTCGCAGTAGCCCCTGTTGCATACGCCGCAGCCCCCGTAGTCCACTCTGCCCCACTGGTTCACTCTGCACCGCTGGTCCACTCCGCCCCATTGGTTCACTCCGCTCCACTGGTCCACTCCGCCCCCGTAGTCCACGCTGCCCCCGTGGCCTACTCTGCTCCTCTATACCACCACTGAGTACTGCGTCTAGTCATTTGCGCACATCGGACAAATTATTTATTTTAGAATTATAATGCAAAAATGCAAGTCAAGCATTATCAAATAAAAGTGTTTTACACGTTTTGATGTTACCTAATGTATTATTATTACCCAATTATACTTTGAGAGTTCCATTCTACCCTATCTAGTTAGTTTAACGTACCTACCTTAGTATTATGAAATCCACCTAGTATACTAACCACCTAATACTGTTTGTTATGTGGCAATGAAGCAGATAAAACGGCTGAAATGAAAAAACGCAGCATCTTCGACGATTTTCCTGCGGTCTAAAGTATCTATATCTCGAAAGCGATGCTTTGTAGAAGAAAAGTGTTGAGATATTTTTGTAGACAATTTTACGATGTACAAACTTTGTCTGAACCACTTTTCGATAGCTCTTGTTGTTTCAGAGATATACGCAAAAAACGCAAATTTATGACTTTTGACCTCGAATAAAAAACAACGCACAAGCGGGATCGATGGGGACTTTTGACATATCATTTGTAATGACGTATTCAAGGCCTGCACAAAAATCCAGCTTGTTGGAAATTAATGCAAACTGGAGTCATAATTTTAGTCTATTTTGACTGCACTACTACTCGTAGATGAGATTTAAGTCAATGCTAAGATAACGCTAATGATAATTTAAATTGAATGAAGTAGGTTCACATTAATATTATCCTCAGACATGGCAGACCACATATCTAAGGAAATACTATCACGCAAGAAATAGCAACTAAACATTTATGGACAGCCTTACACACACACGTAGCATATACAAAAGCTATTTAGATACTAAACGTTCCTTTAGGAACCATACCGAAATATTGTTACACTAACAGCCGGTTTCTGGAAACCCAAATCACGATTGATCCGAGTTTGACACATAGTAATTATTTGATTTTTTTGTTGAGCATCTCGTTCGAGAAACCGGCCGTATTACTAGTAAGTATCTCAAATATTTTTCGCCTTACTGCTGGGCAAAGGTCTCCCCAAGTCCTTCCGCTCATCCCTATACTCCGCGTTTTTTCACCAATTAACACAACATAAAATTAAATTAACATAGAAAAAAAACATTTTTTAATAAATACCCTGGGGAGATAATATTACCAGTTAGTTACGGTACCTACTGTTGACCAACTAATAAACTTTATACAAATCTAATTAATTCATTCAGAAAGGTCCTAATAATATATAATAGCTTAAAAATATGCAGAAAGTTAAATATCATACTGGAACCTGCGTTAACGATTTGTAAATATTTTTAAATTTCTATTATAATAAAAAAACTGAATCTGGTCTCCGTCTGTTTTGTTTATACACCACCGTAATAGTATTTTTCTGTTGAAAATTTTTGCTACTAGCTTTAGTTTTGGTTTTTATGTTAAAATTGCATAAATTGCAATAGTCTCAAGCTAAGTACAAAATGTACCAGCATACTTATACCTTCATTTTCAAGAATTACTAGTTTTGTGTTATTATTTCGGTCTTTTTTATGAACTATGGATCTTTTTTAAACGAAACGTTCAAAAATGCACCCTTTCTCTTGAAACCGAACACATGCAGGTTTTACTTTGTCACATTGTGAACTAAAAGAAAAAAATATACTGATATCAAATCAAGAATTTCGGATTTAGATTAAAACAATCAGAAATAACTGCTATTTAGCCGTCGTTACATGCTATTAATGACCTTTGCATAGATAGTAGGTATCAATCTCATTTGCTTGAATGTGGATTTTTCTAACAATGTCAACTAATTATGAGTTCTTCAATGAACATGTTCTTACTTACTAAAACTTAGTAAAAACATAGATTTGTGTTAATAATAATTTATTGATCTGAATTTATTTATTGACTACTATGTACAATAACTAGAGAAGTACCTACTAGTTATTAAATTAATGGTGGTAGACAGGGGCAGAGTGGTACACGGGGGCGGAGTGGTAGACAGGGGCCGACTGGTACACGGGAGCGGAGTGGTAGACGGGAGCAGAGTATGCAAGCTTGGCGACCGGGGCGGCGGCGTAGGTCAGGGGAGCTGCGTACTTGACGGGGGCGGCGGCGTAGGCGACGGGGGCAGCGACCTTGGCGACGTGAGCGAGGGGCTCGTTGTGGACCACAGCGTTGAAACCGTTGTGGGCATCAGCGGTGTAGTCTACGGTACGCTTGGTGCCATCGGGGTCGACGACGGAGTAGGAGCCCTTGACGACATCTCCATCACGAGTCTCGTGCTGGGACTTGGAGTCTCCGGTGTGTCCGTCCTGCACGTCGTATGAGAAGCTGTACTGGGGGTGCGCGTTGTACTCCTCGACGGCCACCTTGGCGAGGGGCGCGGCGTAGCTCACGGGCGCCGCGTGGTAGGCCACGGGAGCCGAGTGGTAGGCCACGGGAGCCGAGTGGTAAGCCACGGGAGCTGCGGGGAGCAGACCGGCGCTGGCGACCGCCACCAGACCGAATAGTACGACGAACTGCAATACACATAAAGTAATGATTATTTACATTATTAATAACAATTTGTTAAGTAAGTGTCACTACAACTTGTTAATAACATTTAAATAACTAATAAAAATACCTTGAATGCCATTTTCGATATTTAATTGAACTGTATCGAAAGAACAGTAGGTAGTGTGTGATAAAACTCCAAATGTACTTGCGAATTTATACTGTTGTCGTTTATAGCCTGAGGCAAACCGGCTTAGTACTGAAACTGACCCGTGTTTGACACGGTCCAATAAAAAAGTTATTGTCGCTAATTATCTATTTCTTATTTCTGTTCTGACCTTCTTACTTCAGTTTATAAAAATCACATTTCCCTTTGAAATATTATATTAATTTTAATTTGACAGGCAGTTCCTTTTCAGAAAATCTTTTGACAACGCATCTCCATCTCGGTTAGCAAAATGATACGACTACCAAATTCAGTTTAACACAAAATATTGTAATAATTATAAATTCATGGACATAATACATGGATATAATAAATATAATACACATCACATAAAAAACTAACAAGTAACAAGTAGTAGCTCTGCCTTCCATGCTGTGGGTCGTGGGTTCGATTCTCTAAAAAATATTTCATCGTTAGGAAGCTACACTATCCCCGAGTGACATAGGCTAAATAATAAAACATAAAGTTAAAAAAAAAATAGGTCTTCTTCAATGATGAAAGCTAAAGTGTAGTATAGAAAAAGAAGTAACAGAACAGTAAAATGCAAAGTAGAAAACTTACATTTATACTCAATATTCAATTGGCTTTTATATACGCATAACTAAATACTATTAGATTTTTATCCGTGTTAAATAAAGAACTTAGATAAATTGCATTTAGTTTTTCAACTTTACTAAATAAGTATTGCACGAAAAATAAAGTAATTTTTATGGTGGCCAGCAATTTTAAGAGAGCTTTGTTGCGATTTGAACTTCACTTCACAGTTGTGAGTCATGTAACCGGTAGGGCGCCGACGTCACGCCGCGCCGCCGCCGCCGCTGCCTCCTTCGCCTCGGGCCGTTAAGCTCTAGTATAAAATTGCAAGCTACTTTTGAATTTTATTATACAGTCTCAAGACTCATTTCAATCACTACATAAAAATGGCATTCAAGGTATGCAAAATGAGTATGACTAAAAATCAACATGTTTAATTTATAAATATACCTAAGTAAAGGAATCAATTTAATTATATTATAATCTCCATTTTTATTGCAGTTCGTCGTACTATTCGGTCTGGTGGCGGTCGCCAGCGCCGGTCTGCTCCCCGCAGCTCCCGTGGCCTACCACTCGGCTCCCGTGGCCTACCACTCGGCTCCCGTGGCCTACCACGCGGCGCCCGTGAGCTACGCCGCGCCCCTCGCCAAGGTGGCCGTCGAGGAGTACAACGCGCACCCCCAGTACAGCTTCTCATACGACGTGCAGGACGGACACACCGGAGACTCCAAGTCCCAGCACGAGACTCGTGATGGAGATGTCGTCAAGGGCTCCTACTCCGTCGTCGACCCCGATGGCACCAAGCGTACCGTAGACTACACCGCTGATGCCCACAACGGTTTCAACGCTGTGGTCCACAACGAGCCCCTCGCTCACGTCGCCAAGGTCGCTGCCCCCGTCGCCTACGCCGCCGCCCCCGTCAAGTACGCAGCTCCCCTGACCTACGCCGCCGCCCCGGTCGCCAAGCTCGCGTACTCTGCTCCCGTCTACCACTCCGCTCCCGTGTACCAGTCGGCCCCTGTCTACCACTCCGCCCCCGTGTACCACTCTGCCCCTGTCTACCACCATTAAACTAGTTATGGTGTAGTTGTATAGTAATTTTAAAATTACGAATAAATTATTACAACATTTTAAAAACAAATAGCCAAACGCTTTCTTTTACTAATTTTTTTCACACACACTAATCCGAACAGAAAGAATTATCAACGTTTATGGGGTCCCAATTTAGACCAGGCTCGATAGCTTTTAGCGAAAGAAAATAATAGTAGGATGAAACCCATTAGAAAAGGAGGGGAATACTTATTATAAAAATGAAAGGAAAAATAATTTACGGGCGATCTGAGCGTGGGAAGGGAATGGGGGTGAGCTTTTCAGGGTAAAAAACGTTTTTTCTCGATTTCCGGCAAAACTAAAAGTCCTATAGAAAAAAATCATATGGCAAAGTTGTAGATAATTAAAAGATCTAAAACTTTTGTCTATACACTTTTTTCACATAACCTCAAAATGTATATGAAAAATTCAAAAAACCAAGTTTTTGGTTTTTATTTATATGATGATATTTTGGCTGATATATTTTGGCCAAAATTCAAGAATACAGTTTCAATTTTCCGCCATTGACAAATTGTAACTCATTCCCAATTGCGCGCACATCCATAGTGAAGCGCACTTGTAATACAAAGCGCGAACTTGGGCCGAGTGTGTCACAACCAGCTACTGGTATAAATATCTTGGCTGATGCTACAGGATCACAGTCACACTTGACTTCACAACCCATCCACGAAAACAAAAATGGCCTTTAAGGTACTGGTGATTTTTTTTATTATTGTCTTGCTATTTCTAAATTTTTAATAGTATATAAATTTTATTATATAACTTTCATATACTTACAAATACTTACTTAGAGTTGGTTTTAAAAGCAGTTTTTTGAAGCTTTTACTAACTTAAATATCTTACTCTTAAAATACCTCCCTATCAAAATCTTTACATTCTTATTACTTAGTTAAGTAAGTTTTCTTATCAATATGATATGATACCATTTTAACAACATTCCACATCTCCATGAATTTGATATTACCACGATGACATGTGTGTAGTGTATTGTGTGGTACGGTGCGTATAACTGTCTCTAGTTCTAAGCTCATTGGGATGCAGTAGGCGATACCTTACGTCCTTGACAAACGTTATCCTATCGTCAGCTTGTTAGTAATTTCTCAGCTGTGCTCTTGCGTAACAGTTTCTAGTCTCGCCCCCGTAAAACCGTGTCAATGTTTCAAGTACAGACTATGTGTGCGCCGCACGTTAATTAGATTACTCACTGTCCTTTCTATTTCAGTTCGTCATCCTTTCTTGCCTTGTGGCATTAGTACGCGCTGGAAACATCCCGGTGGCAGCTCCTCTGGTAGCTGAGCCCGTGGTTGCGGCAAGGCTCGAAGAATTCGACCCCCTACCTCAATACAGGTTCGGGTACGATGTAGCCGACTCGCTAACTGGCGACTTCAAGAGCCAGACGGAGCAACGCAATGGAAACTTAGTGCAAGGACAGTATTCATTGGTGGAACCTGATGGTACCAGACGTACCGTTGACTACACTGCGGATGATGTGAATGGATTCAATGCAGTGGTTCGCAAGGACGCACTAGTGGCGCCTGCCGTGGTCGCTGAACCGGCTGTAGTGCCTGCGCGGTATGCCGCTGCGCCAGTGGCCGCGGCTCCCTTGGCAGCTGCTGCGCCTGTGATTGCGCCGGTCCCGGCACGCTACACCGCGGCCTACACCGCACCACTAGCCTACCCCGCGCCAGCCGTTGCTCGGTACGCGGCCTACACTGCACCTTTCGCTCCTTACGCCGCCGCTCCAGTAGCGTATGCCCCAGCTGCTGCAAGATACGTAGCTTACTAAACATCTCTACAACCAAAAAGGACTGATAATGAATATTAAATGGCTTTATATTTTTATTGAAAACGTTTTTTTAATTTTATGCGTATATTAGTAGTTGCTAAACTTCTAATTAGGTATATGTGGAAAAGCAAACACTTTGTAGACAGAAGTAAGTTGATGAAATAAATATACTCAGCTACTGAGTATAGATTCGCACCGCAATTATCTCTGTGAGTGTAAAGAGTTATCTAGTCTGTGTGTGATTATGTGGATCTATGGATCTATCATTCTGTATCATTCTCTGAAGTTTCAATGATTTTGAGAACAATTTAGTTTTATTTGTAGAGGTTTATTAAAAATATTAAAATGGAAGAAAAACAGTTGTACGGTGCATTAACAGTGTATAGGGAACGAGGTGCTTTTCTTAGGCGTCTTGAACAATTTGAAAAATCAAAAGCTTCTTACGATGAAGCATTTAAAAGTACTCCTGATGATGTGCGAATGCTCACGGGCAGAAGTCAGGTTTGCGCTGATGCTGTACAACCAGTACAAGCTTATGCTGATGCAGAAATAGCATTAAAACTAGAGCCGGGGAACATGAACGCCCGAAACATGCAAGCGCGAGCCATGTATACCATGTCTGATTTTGAACGATCCGTTGTGATGAACTTTCGAGGAGCACGAGCCCGTCGACAGCCACCTTACTTCATGGAAGGCATCAACCAGGGAGTAGAAACAATTCAAGACTGCATTGGCATCAACGCGGGCAGTGTCATGTTAGACTTTCTACCGCTAATCAAGCAAGTGGAAGCCGCGCGTAGTACTGATGAAAATGAACCGCAAAAAGCTCTACACATGTGCCGAATTCCAAAGCTAGAGCGAAAAAAAAAGTTAACTCAGATGGAAGCTAGAAAAAGCTTAACACTATCAAGAGTACTAGCAATGAAATACTTAGGCCCTATGGCTTACGATAAATTCTTTTTAGGTGAGCTTACAGAAGATCCTCGTTTGATGTCCGCAAATTCAGGAGGCAGTCATGAGTTAAAGGGCATCGTGAAAGAAGCACTGAGGTCACTTACTGAGCGGCAGGATATGTTGCGGGCACAACGTCCTTATTACACTATCAAACTTGCTGAGAAAGCTGAAAGTAAGCATCAAGACAAATATAAGGAAGCTGTTCTAGTCAAAGAGCGTGAAATCGGTGCGAGAACTTCAGAGCGTTTGTTGAAAGCAATTGAGAAGAGCATGCGTGACAATCGGGTGATGGATCTGATTGCCCAGGCAGAGCGGATGCAGTTGTTTCTTGACGGTAAAACTCCAAGAACGCTACCTGACAAGGAAGTTTACACTGACCGTTTATACAGAGCCGTCGGAGAAGGATATTTGTCCCAACACCGGCTCTCCTATACCCTCAGTGAGCGTGGAAACCGTCGTCGTATCGCTTTTCTCATGGGCCTACCGGTTGGCCGCCCACAGTCATTCGATTCCGTTATGGCCACGTATCCTTATAAATTTATCGATATCAAACAAGCTACAGAAAAAGTGGTTGCTACTCTGGAGATGTGTGAAAATTCTACTATGAAGTGCTGGTTAATGTACGAACTATCACGACTGCTCTGCACACAAAAGAACTATGCCCTTGCTAAGTTTTATGCAAAGCGATGTCAGAGAGAAGCTCAAGAACTTGGTAGCATAACATGGTGGCTCAACGGTTGCTTCGTCTTGATGAGTGGTGACATGCAACAAGGCAATGCTAATGAGGTGCGTATTCAAGTCGAGGAAGCTTTTGAATGGTCGAAAAAAATGCAAGATCCGGAACGGGTGCAAGCATTTTTGGGGAAATGTTCAGAGATGGCGAACGAAGCCGTTGCTGCAGATGAGCGCAAGGCGATCATACAGAGAGAGAAGCAAATAGTTGCTGTGATGGATGAACAGCAACGTATCGAGACACAGGTACTATTTAAGCGAATGTCAACAGTACCGACAGGAAGACGGTTCTCAGTGCTGCCTCGGAAACCTGAAGCAGGGGAATCTCGAGCAGAGCGCCGAAAGCGACGACAGCGTGGTCTTTCGGTTATTCCTGGCCCAGAGCAAGCACTGGCACCACCTCCCAAATCTGCCACTTTGGGTTTCCAGCTATTCGATATTTGATTACTATTACCTAGAAATTACTGTGCAACTGTTTACTACTTGTCTTTTAGTCATTTTACCTATTTTGTGTTATGAATGTATTGTATTTTCATACTCTATGTTACTTTGAAAGAGGTAAACGCAAGTAGACCAACAATAAAAAAACATGAAATTAATGTTTAAATAAATAATTTATTTACAAAATGGCATTCACAGTTCGCTTTAATACTTTCAGTCTAGTGGTGGTAGTAAGTGGGCGCTGAGTAGGCAACAGGTGCGGAGTAGGCGATTTTAGCCACTGGGGCGGCGTGAACAAGAGGGGCAGAGTGCACGACGGGGGCGGCGGCATAGCTCAGGGGAGCTGCGTACTTGACAGGAGCAGCAGAATAGGCGACGGGAGCAGCGACCTTTGTCACGTGACCGAGGGGTTCCCTGTGGACGACAGCGTTGAAACCATTATGATCGTCAGCAGTGTACTCAACGGTACGCTTGGTGCCATCGGGGTCGACGACGGAGTAAGATCCTTTCACGACATCTCCATCACGAGTCTCGTGCTGGGACTTGGAGTCTCCGGTGTGTCCATCTTGAACGTCGTAGGCGAAGGTGTATTGGGGATGAGCGTTTTCCTCGACAGCGACCTTGGAAATGGGTGCAGCATAGCTCACAGGGGCGGAGTGATAGGCAACGGGCGCGGAGTGGTAGACTGGAGCAGCTTGAACGGCGTGGCTGCTGTAGGCATGAGGAGCCGAATATGACACCTGAGGGAGGAGGCCTGCGCTGGCGGCCGCGATCAGGGCACAGAGTACAAAAAACTGAAATAAAATATCATATTATTAGTGCTTACTCTAGAATTTCATATTTAATAAGCTGTGTTTAGTCTAACTGTTGTATGTACCTTGAAAGCCATTTTAGGATGTGATTAAGTTCAACGGTGAGATAGAACTGCCGAATCTGTGGTTTGCTCTCGTTTTATAAGTCACGTATCGTGATATTCGGATTATGACGTCATTGGTCCGGTAATCGAACCCCGTGCGAGGAGCTTATTACTTTCGCTTTTAATTGAAGTAAGAAGGCAAGGTCGCGATCTTCGGTGGAATGTATGAGTTTCGGCCAGCCGCCTTCGTTTGTTCGCCAAACTCATTATCTTATTACCGGTATGTAAGGTCGTGGTACTTTGTCTGGTAATGAATTCCGTTATAGTTTAGCTGTAAATCAATGCGGCCTTACGCAACCGAAGGTTTTAGAAACATTTTTATTGATAAGTAAAATGATTTAGATTTTAATTTATTTTGTGTTTGTAGCTATGTATGACTTACACTGATGATACTTTACTATAATTGATGGAAAAGAACTTACAACACTGCTCAAGTCGGAAAATAGTGATCGATCGAAAAATATTAAAAAATCCACCGACTTCTTAAAATAGACAGTTTTTTGCGTCTCCTGTAAAGTTGTTAAAAATGATGACTTATGCGGTGTTGTTAGCTCAGGGACGATATGTATGTACATTCTATGATTTAGCATGGCTCGCATCCACTGCTGCAATCTTTGTGCACTAAACTATTCACTCGTTCAGAACACACGTCTGTCGGTACGGTAGAGTAGAGTCACATAATATATTTTTTTATTGTTAATACTTAGTGTGTTCATATAGGTCTAAAATAACATTAGTTTTTAACATTTGTTCTAATACTACAGAAATATTATGTAAAAAATTATATGACTTCTACTATAAAAAATTCAAACACATCAAATAAGTTTGTATCATTTAATATCATAAATAACAGTCGTAAAAATCCTATAAAAGTACAAAGCAACAACAAAATTGTAATAATTCATCTAATAGTAGAAGGGTAGTCTGGGAGCTAAGAGGGGAGCAGGTCCAGGGGCATATAAGGGAGCCCGGGCTACGACAGGGGCTGGTGCGTAGAGGGGAGCTCGAGCTAGGATAGGAGCTAGAGCCACAACTGGAGCCGGGGCGACGACTCTCGCAGGCGCAGCGACAACCAAAGGCTCGCGACGGACAACCGCGTTAAAGCCATTGATAGAATCAGCTGCATAGTCTACAATTCTCCTTGTACCGTCAGGGTCGACGACTGAGTATGATCCAGTGACGAGGTCGCCGTTCCTTTGCTCCTGGTGGCCTTTGTAGTCTCCTGTGAGGGAATCCTGCACATCGTAGCCGTAGGAGTACTGCGGGAGTGGGTCTACTCGAGCTAGGGGGACGGGTGCGACTAAGCTGGCGCTGGTCATGCCGATCACGCAGATGAATACTACAATCTGGAAAGAGTAAAAGGAAATGTTAAAGCTAATTGATACTTATAATAATGTGCTGCCGATTGAATTTAAAATGCAGTTAATCAGTGCCAGGACCAATTATGGGTTTGTTATCTAATAATAATCGTAGTGCAAATCAATTTCATAATTGTAGTTACTGACTTACACAATTCGATATCAAGAACCATATACTTAATAGTATTTGAATAAGGTTTGAAATCGAATAAATTTCTAATGGGATTGTATTGTGCACATTTATATGCATCGGCAGTACGCACGTCGACCGTCCAGCTTGCGACATGTTCCATATACCTTTCATTGCTATAAGTATGCATCGAGAATATTTAACTTACAAACTCTTTTAAGTACCTACTGAATTTATTTATTGCTTCTTAGAATATTAGGAAAATATAATATTTTTTATATGTTTCATGAATTCACTCCCAACCACCTGTACTTTGGACTAAATTCAGGTAGAAGTGCGTTTTTTATATAAAAAAAATAACTATTAATAATAGAATTATTACTACTATTACTATTTGGATGGTTAAATGGGGAACCGATTTATGACCTTATATTATTTCAATATATGTAAAAATATGTTGCCATAATTTTTTTGCATGTTCGGTGGGAAAGGTATAATAGAAAGTCACCCTCCATTTTTCATAATAGATATTCCAGGGACAAGCTGTCTGATACCGAAATATGTTACGCGTGGGCGTGTTTAGCATACAATCGTTTAGGCCTTGTTGTGAAATATAATTGCATTTTTATTATAAGTAGGTACTTTTATTAACAAGAAGCAATACACCTTTGAAGATTGTGAGAAAAACCTAGTAAATGAAATTTAACCACTTTACTGTGCCTTAGTTTTAGTAAATAAATAAAAAAATTTACTGGAAGCTCGACTCGCTATTATTCTAAAGAATGTAATTTATATACGTTTACCATAACAATAGATTCTAAACCAACCAATAATGGTTTAAAGATGAACTTGCATTGTTGAACAGTTCGGAACGAAAGAGGCCGGTCATTTGGCCACTTAGTAAATCTTTGTATGTACTGTGTAAGTTATTGTGTCGCAAACCCTCTGGATTTGGATCGCGTTGGCAATCGTGCGCACGCGCCGAGTTATCGCTATCGGCCTATCGATCCTTAGAATAGATCACGATATCCGTGTCTTATAAAACGTAGAACTTTTGAATTGGCTTGATATTTTATAAATAACTAGCTGTCCCCGCGAACTTCGTACCGCGTAAATTTACTGTGGTGTCATAGATCACCACAGAGTTTTTTGTTTTAAATTGAATGACGAATTCGTAACGCGTTTTTTTTTAAATATGCAAAATTAAATGTGTATTTTTTAATCTTTCTGAGAAATTTTCTTAATATTTTTTTCCGTAAGAACCTTGTACAGAGTATTATAAAACTACAAAAACCAGCCAAATCGGTCAAGCCGTTTTCATGCTATGTCGTGACAACGGAAAACGGGTTTCATTTTTATATAAGTAGATTACTTTTCCGACTGATGCTGATTGTTTAACAAGCTTTTGATGAAATGGAACTTCAAGAATACATTTAGTTAAAATAATTAAACTTTTTAGTATTTTTTTTAATTAATTATGATTTCTTACCTTGGAGTCCATGTCTGTAGGCTTGGGGATAGGATGAGCACAGTCCTCGAGGTGGAATGTGACTACCCTCAGTTGCGGCCGCGTTATATATTGACCACTACGTAATGCAGGACGTGATCACAATACCGGTGGCTCATTGAAGAAAGTGCTGCGAATTACGCGACGAATAGTCTAGGTACCTACCAATATGCAGTGTGAACTAAATTCGGCTGTTCCGGGTCTGATTCATAGCAGTTTATGTGTCTAGGACAATTCTTACTCACTAAACTTAGATCCTAAAGCCACAGTCAGTTCAGTGTATTATTAGCATAAAACCTAACTTGCGGAAGTGGTTTATTTGCTGCTATAAGCTATAAGAACGTATATTTACAAAGGTTATAGTCTCGTTGTGAACGATAGTGGAGGATAATGACGCTGCAAATAGCTCCACATAAGCTCAATCATGTTAGGTCACAGGAATATATCATCCTTAATCCAGGAATTTTAGGGTTTTTACCTCGGAATGAGATAGATATGGTTGGCTATAAACCTGTATATAACCATTATTTTAGAACTCTAAAACTTGTCTTAAAACCTACTTACGTAGGATATCCGCGTCCACATTTAATCCATATTTAAAGATAAAAAAAATATTTCAACACATTTATTGCAAAATATCTCACTATACACCGTGTAACTCCTATAAGCCCCTATAAGTCCGAAGAGGGTGTATTCGCACCGAGCATATGAAACATTCGTAAGGTCAAAGTTTCAAAACATCCTATTTGAAAATCCAATAAAAATAAAAAAAATATTATTATTAGTAATGTTTGCCAACCCTTGTATGTTATACCTCCCTTTCGGGATTATAGGGACATTGTGTCATACACACATACACGGCGTATAGCATGGCTTGTGCTTAGCGGAAGCCGTAATGATTGGCACAGACAAACTGTTTTTTTTATTGTCACGCGATACGGTTTTAAAGTAAAAAAGATTAGCACGTAGACTTTATTTGTAATAACTTTAATTAATTTATTCAAAACAATGCAATAAGCGCTCTAGTTCACTCCGTGATTCTTCTTTGAAACTGTCAGTACCCACCTATTCAGATTGCATAATGTCTGGCCAGTATGACATGGTAGGTATTTATATGTTTATAAGTATAACAAGACAGCAGAAATACTGAAATACTACCAAAGGTTTCTTATAAGACTTGTATAATTTTCTGATTCATTACATTATATAGGTACTGTAAGTAAACATGGCTTAGGGGTCTTGGCTCCCCTGTTTGTTCCCATAGCTACAAGCTTTGTTTAATTTGGGAATAGAGTGTGATGTGTGAAATTCGCGTGAATATTTTTTTTAATTATTACAAACCGCGGGAGTTTCAAAGCTTGCTATACACGGAGTGAATCAGCAAGTGTGAAAGGCTAATGCACGATTTGAATACCTGGCTTCTGTAGCATCGTTTGTGTCCAGTTTTGCTTGTTTTAGGTCTAGGTTGAAAATGGTAGTTGGTAGCTTCTAGTCATTTAATAAATATTCAGGGAAATTTCATACAGGCCCAAGCTAAGCATAGCTTGTACTTGTGTGTTGTAAGAACTATGTTGCTGATACTTACCTATATACATATTTTTGTAAATACATAGAATACATAGTAACACCCAGATATAGAACAGAACAAATACTTATATTCATCAAATAAATTTGTTCTGGGAGGGAATCGAACCCACAACCCATAGAATGGAAGGCAGAGCTACTACCAACTGAGCAGTGACGCCTGTCAAACATTAAGCTATCTAACCTTTCAAATGAGCAAAGACCCAACAACGACTATAACAGTATTAACGTATGTAAGTACATATATGTATACCTAATATGTACTTAATAATACCGTACAAAGTAGTGTTATAGTGAATGTATAATATTTAACTTTGTATAACTGGATTCACTTTCAATGTGTTTCATAATTTGGCTACTATTAGTAAAAATCATAGATAATGATACGTTTACGTCGTATTTAAATAGTACCTATACATTTGAATACGATGTAAATTTGCTGAACTAAAATACCTTGCTTAAAACCTGTGTAAAAAAGAAAAAAATATATAATTTTTAACGAGTTTATTTTATTTTCTTTAAAAATATACACAAAATATTTACAGCTATGTAAAAAAACAAGTCTTTATGGTCAAATGGGCAATCAATTTGGTGGCAACTTAAGGGTAACGGTAGCCGGCAGCACTGCCTTCCACAATCTTAGCGGGGGCGGCGCGGGTCGGGACGACGGCGGTCGGGGCTGCGGCAACGGGGGCGACGGCTGCGGTGTATGCGGCGGCTACTGGTGCTGGGGCTGCGTACGACGTGTACGCGGCCAATGGAGCTGAGGCCGTGTACGCCGACGCATACGCTGAAGGTGCGTACTGGGTGTATGCAGCGGGTGCGTACTGAGCGACGGCTGCTGGGGCGTACTGAGTAAACGCAGCAGGCGCGTACTGGGCGTAGGAGGCAGCAACGGGTGCGGTAGTGTAGGCAGCGGCAACGGGAGCGGTAGTGTAGGCAGCGGCAACGGGAGCGGTGGCGTAGCGGGCAGCTACCACTGGAGCTGCGGCGTAGCGAGCAGCCACAACGGGAGACGCAACCGGTGCAGCAACGGGAGCGGTAGCGTAACGGGCTGCAACGAAGGGAGCTGCGGCATAGCGAGCAGCAACAACGGGAGCTGCAACTGGTGCGGCAACGGGAGCAGCGGCGTAGCGGGCTGCTACGACGGGAGCGGTGGCGTAGCGAGCAGATACAACAGGAGACGCAACCGGTGCAGCAACGGCGGCAGGGGCGAAGGCGTAGCGAGCCGGGGCAACAGCAGGCTGAGCAACGACCGGTGTGGCGATGGGGGCGGAGTAACGGGCAGCTACAACTGCGGGCTCAGCAACCACGGGGGCAGCAGCGACCAAGGGCTCGTTGCGTACAACAGCGTTGAAACCGTTCACGGAGTCAGCAGCATAATCGACAACACGACGAGTGCCATCAGCTTCAACCAGAGAGTACTGTCCTCGCACTAAGTCACCATCGCGCTGCTCTGATTGGCTCTTGTAGTCCCCGGTGAGTGAGTCAGCGACGTCGTAACCGAATCGGTACTGAGGCAGAGGGTCGAATTCTTCTAACCTCGCAGCCACTTGTACGGGTGCGTTGTAGGCGACGGGGGCCACCGCGTAGGGCGCCACGCTGCCGTAAGCTGCGGCGAGCAGGCAAGAGAGGACCACCAACTGAAGGAAAACAAAAATTACATAATGTACTTAGGTTTATATTTATGCCCTTCAAAATATTCTATTGGAATTGGAATCACGTTAATGTTTCTAATAGTATGTTCGGTTAGATTAGAACGTTGCAAAGTTATTTGCAGGTGGTTATTTGAGGCTTTATTATTTATTTTTTAGCGACAATTATGCTTTATGTGTCAAATTGTTTTTAGTCCAGTCAAATTACGAAATAAATAAACATGAGCGAATACAGTTTGGGGACTTTGAGGATCGATAGGGCGGTGTATTCTGAGCATAAATTCCAATTTGAGGGGTTGTACTGAGGTCAGCTCAAGGTCATTTCGATGGAAACGCGTTTCATTCGATATCTCGAGAATGGTTAGTGTTAGGCGAAAAATTGTTGAGACCTTTTCTTTTCCAAACAAAATTTACAAACTTTTTTATTTGAAACTTTTTTTTATAACATTAATATTTTTCAACTTATTACTCCCGCAAGGCAAAAATTTTACTTTTTTTCCATTTTTCGTCGTTTTCTCCCCAACCATTCAATTTTATTAAATTTTACCGATCATCAAAGTGTAGATCTTTTAATTATGAACAGTTTTGTCCTTAAACTTTTTTCCGTAGTGCCAATACCTTCGGAGTTATATATTACTTTACCGAGCGAAATCCGTGCCACTGTCGCAATATAAAAAGGTCAATCGATTAAACTATTTAAAAATTAAGTATTTAATTTGGGTAAATTTTAAGGTTAATTTGGGTAAGAAGTAAATTAACAATTAAAACTGTTTTACACATTTATTGATAGAAAAATAATTTATAAAAATAATAATATATCGGTAAACTAATATATAACTCCGAAGGTATTGGCACTACGGAAAAAAGTTTAAGGACAAAACTGTTCATAATTAAAAGATCTACACTTTGATGATCGGTTAAATTTAATACAATTGAATGGTTGGGGAGAAAACGACGAAAAATGGGAAAAAAAGTAAAATGTTTGCCTTGCGGGAGTAATAAGTTGAAAAATATTAATGTTATAAAAAAAAGTTTCAAATAAAAAAGTTTGTAAATTTTGTTTGGAAAAGAAAAGGTCTCAACAATTTTTCGCCTAACACTAACCATTCTCGAGATATCGAATGAAACGCGTTTCCATCGAAATGACCTTGAGCTGACCTCAGTACAACCCCTCAAATTGGAATGTATGCTCAGAATACACCCCCCTATCGATCCTCAAAGTCCCCAAACTGTGTTCGCTCATGTTTATTTAACTCGTTTTTAGCCATAATTTGACTGGACTATTTATTTTATCAATTATCTAGCTAGATCATTGTTTATAATTGATTAAGACCGATTTGACTATTTCTAAATCCAATATTGATAACACTAGATAAAACTGATCACAATAATGAGCACTTTTTTTTATCACTTTTTTCACAACAATCCTTGCTTTGCTTTCCGTACCTTGAACGCCATTTTTGTGGTTTGATGGTGTGTTCGGGGATGCTTAGAGCTGATAACTGTATTCCTAGTCAGTAACATACAGCATTTATAGTAGCTGGCAGAGACGCTTGCCTCATCCTGGTCGCATCTCCAAATTTAAATATATTCAAGTACGCACGTACAAGCCTGGCCGATGGGACGGCTGGACAATGCCACGTCAACAATGCCGCGACTTGCAACACAGTTGGCCTATGAAACTTGGCGGTCACACCGATTTTCCAATGTGTACATAAAACTGGGTTTTCAGAAGGCTCATAAACTCGAGCATCACTCACAAACACAATATGATTGTAATCATATTGGTGCTGTATAGCTTGAAATTCATTAAGATCTTTTTGAATAATTCGCCATTATGTCGTAGTTTATGTAGATATTCATTTTAGCTTTTCAAAAAATCTGATCCTTATAATATTACCACTTTTCATGAATGTTATTTTTGATTCATTTTGATTTCTAATCCATCCTTTTCATTAGTTAATCAACGAAGCATCTTCTGTTGAATGTTAAATTGCGTAGCGCTCTAGTTTATTTACGAGTACTTAGTTCAATGTTGGACACTTGTCGACATTTCAAACTGGCTCTAAGAATAACTAGTATTAAATTTTAACATTTCGCAAGCTCAAAGCTACATTTATAGATCAATGTATTTGAGGCAGTAGTAAATTAGAAATACATCATGGCATTGATATCTGAATATCATACGCGTAAAACTTATCTACTATCTTTTGTCAAAAGAGCGTAACTAACTGCTTTCTTAAGATAGTTTCCACTAACATGGCCTTGCTATACATAAAAGTTAGCTATACTTACGCAGGTCAAGGTCTTCGACTTATATAGAGCACAGACAACGCACAGACGGACTCTCCATTTCGTACTTATACCGGTTCCATAGTAATGAAATTAATGATGTATGTAGGGTTTGACAGGCGTCACTGTCACAGCTCAGTTGGTAGTAGCTCTGCTTTCCATGCTGTGAGTCGTAGGTTCGATTCCCTCCCAGAACAAATGTTTGTTTGTGTGACGAACTTAAATATTTGTTCTGTGTCTGGGTGTTACTATGTATTCTATGTATATATTAACAAAAAAAAATACATATTTAAGTATTCTATCAGCAATCTAGTTCCTATATTACAAGCTTTGCTTAGTTTGGGGCTTGAGTGTGATGTGTGAAATGTCCGTGAATATTTATATAATTATATTTATGGGTGTGCTTATGAACGGGGAAACGCGTGCCACGCTGATTCATAAATTATACAGTGTTATAAGACTACCCCTGAAAATTCAAGTAAATGCTGTCAAACTGAACCCATTTTGGTATAAAATTAGTTCCGGTTTATATTTTTAGCACTAGTTATCCTATTGCAAGTGTTACTTCAATCTATTTGGTTCACTGTTTTTAAGTGGTTTTGATAGGCATTTTTTCTCTAAAGTTTTTGTACGGTCTTGGATATATTGTTGAGTGACTTCTTTTTTGTTATTCAAAACATGCTCTATCTATTGCTTATTGGAAACTGTATTTACTGTTGAAAAAATATTTGCTTGAGTCATTACACATATTTTGCATTTGAATAAGTTTTGCATAAGCAAATGCTATTTTACCAATATTATAAAAGTCTACTGTTGGTCGGGTCATTCATTTGAACTTCAGTTCCAGTGGCGGATCCAGCTTTGGCGCCAGGGGGGGGGTCACGACTAAGCTTTGGCGCCTGGGGGGGGGGGGGGGGGGGGTTCACATAGTCGTGGTCAAGTCAAGAACTTATAATTTAATTTTGAACATGTAATTCCCAAACGTTTGGCATCATACAAAGTTATTATATGTTTAAGTTACATTAAATCTGTATGATAACAAGATATACAGGGTGTAACAATTGAGGTGGACCAAAAGCAAAAAGGCGATGCGAGAGCTCAATGCCTATCGATATAACCCTCATGTATGTTCAGCGGTATTCAGTCGTTCAAAAGTTATTCGCACTTTTATGTTTTTTTTTTATTTACATTATTTGAGGTTAGATTTCCCAAGTATACCTAAACTATCAAGAGTTAAAAGAAGCGCGGCCACTCAGGGGTCTTAATTAGTATGATTTTTACTGAAAACGAAAACTGCGCGTTTACGGACTGTACAAACTTTGCGATTAGAGTATCATGCCATATTCTCCTCGTAGATATGCAGAAATTTATTATTGTCATGGTGTAGCTCAAGGAAACGTTCGAGAGGCTGCTATAATATACCAAAAGCAATTGATTAGAAGGGGTGGCATACAATCTGAGACTTGCCCGGACCATCGTTTTGGTCGATTGAACCGTCGTCGATTTCAGCACTTTTACAACACTTGAGTTCACTTTTTAACATGATGCTTCTGTACTAGCCCTATGAAATTTTCAGGGTAACTTCTCCATAAATGGAGGAAGTTTTTAAGATAGGTTGTAGAAAAAATTATTCAGCAAGTTTTTTTTTAAAATTGCTCCTAAAGTTTTTCGCGTAAGTTCAGGTTTCGGATTTTTCTGCAAAGATTATTTTTTATTTAAAAATCAATCAAATAACGGCTCAAACTGGTATTAGTCCAGTCAAAATAGACATTCTAGTTTGCATTAATTCCCAACAAGCTGGATTTTTGTGCAGGCCTTGAATACGTCATTACAAATGATATGTCAAAAGTCCCCATCGATCCCGCTTGTGCGTTGTTTTTTATTCGAGGTCAAAGGTCATGAATTTGCATTTTTTGCGTATATCTCTGAAACAACGAAAGCTATTGAAAAGTGGTTCAGGCAAAGTTTGTACATCGTAAAATTGTCTACAAAAATACCTCGACACTTTTCTTCTACAAAGCATCGTTTTCAAGATATAGTGACTTTAGACCGCAGGAAAATCGTCGAAGATGCTGCGTTTTTTTCATTTCAGCCGTTTTATCTGCTTCATTCCCACAGAAGAAACAGTATTTCTTGAAATTTACTGAAAGGGGTGATGGGTTCGATGGGTTAGTCCTCCTCCGAGGTAATGAATCGTCTTTTTGTTTCAAGAAATACTGTTCGTTCTATGGCAATGAAGCAGATAAAACGGCTGAAATGAAAAAAACGCAGCATCTTCGACGATTTTCCTGTGGTCTAAAGTCACTATATCTCGAAAACGATGCTTTGTAGAAGAAAAGTGTCGAGGTATTTTTGTAGACAATTTTACGATGTACAAACTTTGCCTGAACCACTTTTCAATAGCTTTCGTTGTTTCAGAGATATACGCAAAAAATGCAAATTCATGACCTTTGACCTCGAATAAAAAACAACGCACAAGCGGGATCGATGGGGACTTTTGACATATCATTTGTAATGACGTATTCAAGGCCTGCACAAAAATCCAGCTTGTTGGGAATTAGTGCAAACTGAAGTCATAATTTTAGTCTATTTTGACTGGACTATATTGTAGTACGAAAGGTCTACTATTAAGCTACAAGGTGTAAAAAATTTACGGTTGTAGCCTTGATAGTTTGGGTATACTTGGGAAATCTAACCTCAAATATGTTAATGAAAAAAAAAACATAAAAGTGCGAATAACTTTTGAACGACTGAATATCGCTGAACATACATGAGGGTTATATCGATAGGCATTGAGCTCTCGCATCGCCTTTTTGCTTTTGGTCCACCTCATTTGTTACACCCTGTATAAATAAAATAATTAATTATGTTCAATTAGTGGTCCACCTAAGTCCTGGAACCAGCTCAGGGGGGGGTCATGACCCCCATGACCCCCCCCCCTGGATCCGCCGTTGTTCAGTTCTTAATTTAGTTTAATTGTAATTCTTTGTAAGAAGGATCATGTAAAAAAACGGTAGGAACCAGGCCGTAAGTTTCTTGCCCGTTTTTCTAGGCTCTGGTCGCGTGGAACTGGCACCTAGAATCACCTGTAGTATGTAAGACGATTCTAAATGGTCCTTGTGATTTTATTGAATAAAGAAATATTTGATTTGATTTGATTTATTTTAGTTTATTAATATAAGGAAAACAGCGTGTGAGACGCGCGCCGACACGGCGACAACGTTTTCCTACGACACGCGCGTCCTTCGCAAGGTTGCCAACAGTTGCACAACAGACGTGGGTGTGCACTTTACCGTGGCAGCCATACATATAAGCACATACATAGCTGACTCACTCAGGTCTTCAGCAGACGCGAACATGTTCACGCCGTAGAGTCAAAATCAAAGTCAAAATACTTTTTTTTATTTAATAAAATCACAAGAATCATTTAGAATCGTCTTACATACTAGGTGATTCTATCTTATTTGTCGATACAAATAAACAATTTGCTTGCTTGAGTTTGATTTGATAAAACTTTTAGATAGAACGTAAAATTTAAGTATAGAATAGAATAGAAAATATCTTTATTGTACACCAAAAAAAAGAAACAGAACAGAGAGACAATACAAATAAAACGTACAATGGGCGGTCTTATCTAAAATTCCTAAAGTTAACGAAAAATTGTGTTTAATTGTCTTTATCGAGACTTATATGATAGCGCTTCAGCGATGGCAAATCTTGGCGGATGGTTGGTTAATAAAGCAAAAAGTTCGTTAAAATGACATGAAGTCCACATCTTAATTCTAATCTGTTCAACTACTTCCAAAATGTTTGTAACGAAAACTAAATTGCATAGTTTTACGTGTACCTAATACCTATAGTATCTTACCTACTCTAACACCACGAAGATAGGTACATTATGAGACTGAAAGAAGCAAGTGAGGTTTGTCAGGAATGTACAAAGTACTGTCCAAATATACGAACAAAGTACTTATATGACAAGATATGTGATCTCGGTTTCATTAAGTACGGTATCACTTTCATTAATCACACACTATTATCTAATCATAACGTCTCATTGCATCAGATAAAGTATCTTATATCTATGCTAAATAATCGTTTAAGCCAATTGTTATTCAAGTCGCTAACTCAACTAGTCTAAACGCTTACCTCGGCAATATATCTCCGAAACCAAAACCCAAAAACTAGAACAAAATGCGTCAAATACCTACTTAGACACAACTACACACAAGGATACGGTCCTACTATTAGCATACGTAAGGCCATTTGTAACCACTGAACACAAGGTACGTGTTAAGAAAGTTATTCTGCTTTTGTAAACGAGGTATTAGATTATGATCGTTTTGACACCTCAATTCAGAGCACGATCAGGTATTCTTGACTAAAATGAGCTAGAAGTATTTCAAAATAAAGTAATTTTTATGGAATAATTTATTCAAGTTATGGTTTTAAAATTTAATAATTTTCTGATCTGACTATAATAACGAAGCAAAAGAGGTCTACGATTTCGTAGAGGCTCTACGAACGCGTAGTTTACGATCAAAAAATGTTTAATATGAAAAAATATAAGACAGAAAACAATAGAAAATAATTTTACATATTTGTGACAAACCCAAATTGTGACATGAGATACAAATGGTCCTCTTTATATAGGTACATGGTACATTTTTTATAAATAAAATACTCATTAACAACAAAAAAAAAACGATGTTCTACTTATAGCAACACACATATTTGTTCTTGGTAGAGAGCGATAATATAGCTTGTTGCTTAGAGAATTTTCAATTTATTCAAGAAATGCTAAATACGATTACATCACAATGATCCGATTTCGCCGTGTAAGTAGCAATTACATACGTAGGTAATTGTTGGTAAGATGGTAGGTATTTTCGGTTCCCACGTAATACCTAGATGTCAACTCGTTTGTCTGAATGTAGGCCAATGTCATCCGCGAATTCCGTCCACTTTTTTAGGGTACTAAAAACCAATACGAAACCCATAATTACCATGTCCTATAATCCGCCGTATGAATGGGATCTTTTGGTAGATAGAAAAACTGTTAGCATTACCGGTTTCGAAAAATATCCGGCCCGCATAAAATATTACTTACATGTTTTTGTAGAAATTTGTAAATAAATATTGAATATTTTATTACCGTTATTATGTTAAAATAGTCTAATTATTAAACTTTATTTTTGCCCAAGTACATAATTAACCAAAATTATGGTATTATCATCTAAATTTTTTTTTTATATTAATTCTTTATAATGTTGAAAATAGCAATAAGATATCTAATATTTGACCTTTTTAGATAACCATAATAGTGTAAAAAAGTGTCACAGTTTTTCAAAATTCAACAACCAATAAGTAATTACACACTTTATTTTATTGCCTTCATTCGTAGTAGGTTCACGGTAAGAAGCAGGTAAGTACCTACTTACCCCAATAGCGCACTAGCGGCCGGGCCGCAGCGGCCAGGCCGCAGCGGCCTGGCCGCTAGTGCGCTATTGCTCTTACACTTACCAATGAAACAATAGGTATATTCACCTTGACATTAAGTTACGTGCCGACCACCAAAGCTATCTAAAGTGCTTGATATCAGCGATGTTTATCGTATACTTATACTTACTTCCTTTGATTTATCTTTTTATCGTATCTCTTTCATTGTATCGCTGAGGTTGCCTGTATTTTAAGACTGAACGATATTATGTGTTAAACTATGAAAATGTCACCTTCATAACAAGTACAGTATTAGAGTTCCGTTACGGGGGTGGCATAGTCAATGCGTGACGAACAAAAAATTAAAAAAAAAAAAAAAAAAACCGTACCCAAAAATTAAAACGGTACTGACTCTATTTCTGAGACTCCGCTGTCCGTCAATCACCAGGATGTAATTCGTGAACCGTGATAGTTAGAAAGATGAAAATGAGATGTATATCTGTAACTACCGTATAACATAAAATACTAAAAACAGAATAAAATTAATATAAGGGACATCACACATGAACGTGATTCAGGGCCGTCTTTACCCGGGGGTGCAAGGGGTGCGCCTGCCGAGCGCTAATTAATGAATATTTAGATATTT
This sequence comes from Ecliptopera silaceata, assembly GCA_932527185.1. Taxonomy (NCBI): domain Eukaryota; kingdom Metazoa; phylum Arthropoda; class Insecta; order Lepidoptera; family Geometridae; genus Ecliptopera; species Ecliptopera silaceata. The sequence continues at coordinate 5,191,989 of OW052210.1, forward strand.
CATTGAACTTAACGCCATTGCACAGTTTTATATACAGGTTACGACAAACACGTATGCGCAAAAAAATAAAAATTGTCATGCCAACAAGAGTGTTGACCTTTGACACATTGCCGCCCGGTTGCCCGCACTTGAAGCAAAATGATCTCTAAGTCAATAAAGTGTAAGTTCATTTAAAATGGGCGCGCGGCGCGGCACCTGTGCGTCTGTCATCATAGGCGAGTAATTGCGCCCTTTGACATAGCCGTCTTAGTCCAGTCAAATTAGACATTCCAGCTTGCATTAATTCCCAACAAGCTGGATTTTTGTACAGGCCTTGAATACGTCATTACAAATGATATGTCAAAAGTCCCCATCGATCCCGCTTGTGCGTTGTTTTTTATTCCAGGTTAAAAGTCATAAATTTGCGTTTTTTGCGTATATCTCTGAAACAACGAGAGCTATCGAAAAATGGTTCAGGCAAAGTTTGTAAATCGTAAAATTGTCTACAAAAATATTTCAACACTTTTCTTCTACAAAGCATCGCTTTCGAGATATACTGACTTTAGACCGCAGGAACATCGTCGAAGATGATGCGTTTTTTTCATTTCAGCCGTTTATCTGCTTCATTGCCACAGAACAAACAGTATTTCTTGAAATTTACTGAAAGGGGTGATGGGTTCGATGGGTTAGTCCGCCTCGTACTAGAGTACGAGGTAATGAATCGTCTTTTTGTTGCAAGAAATACAGTTTGTTATGTAGCAATGAATCAGATAAAACGGCTGAAATGAAAAAAACGCAGCATCTTCGACGATTTTCCTGCGGTCTAAAGACACTATATCTCAAAAGCGATGCTTTGTAGAAGAAAAGTGTTAAAATATTTTTGTAGACAATTTTACGATTACAAACTTTGCCTGAACCACTTTTCGATAGCTCTCGTTGTTTCAGAGATATATGCAAAAAACGCAAATTTATGACCTTTGACCTCGAATAAAAAACAACGAACAAGCGGGATCGATGGGGACTTTTGACATATCATTTGTAATGACGTATTCAAGGCCTGCACAAAAATTCAGCTTGTTGGGAATTAATGCAAACTGGAGTCATAATTTTAGTCTATTTTGACTGGACTATCTGCAGTGTAAAAGAAAACCAGGGCGCAGGCTGAGCCCCGCACCCCGGCGCCGAATAGACTTAAGACGGCACTGCGTGATTATTTTATATGGAACCCTTTTTGTGCGCGCCTCGGCCACTTGGCCAGTTTTATTTATTTAGTTAAACCCAAAGTTACTTCTAGGGTTAGCTCAAATCATAATAAAGTTAAATAAATACAACTAACTGGCTGACCCGATTCTTAGAATATAATAACTAGTGTTAAAATCTGTTGGTTTTTCTTTAAAAACCAAAATATGTAGGTATCTATATAATGTATATAAATAAAACGTTTCTGGAGCATTTTTACCGAGCACGAAATATGCTCAAACACATGCCAAGCCCCTTTAAAGAACTCCACGGTCCTTCACATTTCAAGTAAGACATTCGGTGTATAATAAAATCTGAATTGGAAGTTCATATACATTACACATGATATTAAACCTCAATTGGAAGGTTTTGCATTAAATCTGTATAAATATGCAGTTTGGAAATTAAAGAGCTTTTAAAACAGATTGGATAGTAAATTTACTTTGGTAGGTAAAGTACTAATCATCTTTGTGGTCTGTAGAATAAATAAATAAATATATAAGTAAGTACGGACATATTAAACATTACACTCTAGTCCCAAACTTAGCAAAGCTTGTACTATGGGAACCGATAGTAAAATAATGCCGATGAGTTACTATAGTAACTGAATGTGATTTAAGAATTATTTGGCAGGGCTTGAGAGGCTAGGATAGCAGGACTGGTCCGGAAAGATGAGATCGCTGTTGCGCAACTTCATAAAAAAATTAGAGCAATCAAAGGGCAGCTTTTTGACAAGCGATGACTGCTAGATTAGTTGTATACCTACTACCTATGTAGTATACCTACTAGTTGTGAGCACTGATGGTCTAGTAGTAGCTCCCTCGCCTTCTAATCCTAAGGTCATCCTAATGTCCAGTTGTATGCCTATTTTTATTTATTTGAAAATGCGATATGAGGTTGACTTTATGTGTCTGATACTGAGACTATGAAGATTTTACAATTTTGAGATATCGCATAGAACGCGTTGATGTCTTTTATACTGAATGCTTTAAAACAAGCAGTAGTAAGATCCAACTAATTTAAAATATGTCAAAAAATGTAAGTAGGTACGCATCAGTAAACCTAAAATGCAAGCTCAAAAGCTCAGTGACTTTTGTAATTTTGTCAATATGTTGTTTTACTTTTGTTTTTGTTGACCGAATAACGCCTACTTAACTTAAAAGTCACTTTGTAACCTAACCTAACCTATTTCAGTGTCACAAAATATTTCAAAAGAGTCAAGTTAAAATGCTGAAGTAAACATTTTAACTTGACTCTTAAGCAGGAAAATTAAGTAGGTATAAGAATCTTCTTATTGAAAGCAAATGTAATAGCTTTTTTAACAGCTTTTTCTAACATAACAAGAAGGAAATTATTCAATAAAAATATATAATGTAGGTAAACAAGTTTGAACAGCTTCCGAATTTCAGGGAGCTTTATTAGCCCGGGGGCTCAAGCTCATGGTCACGTGACGTCGTGAGGCTCTGCGAGTGAAAGGGTGCGCCCCCGCCATTGGTATAAAAGCTTGAAGCGCTCCTCAACCAACATCACTCAACCACCAACTCACTCAATACACAATGGCATTCAAGGTATGAAAATGAAACAGAGTGTGTTACATCCAATGACATAGTAATTCGTGTAAAGTGCAAGTTCTAATAGTGTTTTGTTTATTTGCAGTTCGTCGTACTATTCGGTCTGGTGGCGGTCGCCAGCGCCGGTCTGCTCCCCGCGGCTCCCGTGGCCTACCACTCGGCTCCCGTGGCCTACCACTCGGCTCCCGTGGCCTACCACGCGGCGCCCGTGAGCTACGCCGCGCCCCTCGCCAAGGTGGCCGTCGAGGAGTACAACGCGCACCCCCAGTACAGCTTCTCATACGACGTGCAGGACGGACACACCGGAGACTCCAAGTCCCAGCACGAGACTCGTGATGGAGATGTCGTCAAGGGCTCCTACTCCGTCGTCGACCCCGATGGCACCAAGCGTACCGTAGACTACACCGCTGATGCCCACAACGGTTTCAACGCTGTGGTCCACAACGAGCCCCTCGCTCACGTCGCCAAGGTCGCTGCCCCCGTCGCCTACGCCGCCGCCCCCGTCAAGTACGCAGCTCCCCTGACCTACGCCGCCGCCCCGGTCGCCAAGCTCGCGTACTCTGCTCCCGTCTACCACTCCGCTCCCGTGTACCAGTCGGCCCCTGTCTACCACTCCGCCCCCGTGTACCACTCTGCCCCTGCCTACCACCACTAAATAAAATTGCCAAAAACGTAGATATCTAATCATACAATGTTAAGCGTTGTATATTTAGGTGGAATACTTAAATTATTAAATAATTAATGTACCTAATGATTGCATTTGAATATATTTCCCAAATACCTGCCTATGAAACTCAGTCAGACTTAATTATTCAAAATCAGTAGGTATAAACCTAGGTAAGTACTTAACTAATTGTCAAAAAAAATAGCTAAATCAAAGCTCACAGCATCTGTAGTGTTTTGTGCTCAAGATTCGAGCGCCAATTCTTTCTTATAAGGAGCGACCATACTTTTTTCTTTGAAAAGTATAAACTTTGTGCATCGTCGAATACGTTAGGTCTAAAACGTAAATGTAACACAGGCTATAGGTACAATTTCAAACCTAACTACCTACTTTACCAGGTCATTCACTAAACTATCGTGGAAGTTGGTTACCATGTCCTAGTGCTTCAAATGTCAATAGGACGTTCTCAGACCTTTAGGCATGCACCTTCTAACCCTAAGTTGATTCAGTGTCATTGAGGCCGTGACTCGTGCGTGATCCAATGCATGTATCACGTTTTACCTATCTGCTTAGTCTAGCTAGCTCTAATAAGTTTCCACTGTAGGTAGGTACTAGGTTAAGCTGGGTTATAGAATAGATCAAGTTTTACTAGCCAAGCCGCCAATTATTTTAGACTTGTTCTTAAAAATATTTTTTTTAATTTTTTTGCGTGATTCCGCCGCCTAACCACGATAATTAATTAAGTGCGTGATGATTCTCATTATGTACTTCTATAATAACGACTTCCCATATTGATCGCTTTGTTAATATTATACGAGAAACGGAACGTACTATGGGAATTTAGTCTTGTCTATGGATCATAAAAATCAGCTGTCAAATTAATCTCAAGCCAATACAGATCTTCTGTACATGAACATAAAACTCAAAAGAGTACATATAAAATCTTTTGTTGCTGCGCTGTTAGCGGTGGTGTGGAGAGAAGTCAAAACAAACAGCGGCCGACGCCCAAACAAAATAATATTTTTTGAAATAGGCGTGTCCCAAGTAGTCCTGTTTGCGGCTTCAGTGGCTCCTGAATTTTATCAAGCTTATTTCTGTATCAAACATATTCCGGTAATACTCAGTAAAATTTAATTGTGCGTGTTTATCTATCGGTGCTCCTAGGTTTTGTTTATTTTGTTATTTTGTTCTAAATTCTCATTATAAGAAGATAATCTAGGTATTATTACATAAGTCAATAGTATTTCAATATTTTCACGGACTTTTATTCTTTTTACATAGTTATTTCAAATGGTTTCGACGAGAGGAGTGCGGTACAAATTTAGCGAAGGGGAGCGCGTTTTGTGTTACGAACCGGATCCAACAAAGGCCAAAGTTCTTTACGATTCAAAGGTAAGCTTATTTCATCGCATAGTAATTAAATAAACCATTAGTTTTAACATAACCTATCACAAAAATAACAACACAAAATTTGTAGTTGTTTAAATAGCATGGGCGTTTTCAGGCGGTTCTTGGGTGGGGCAAGTGATTTTCTAACCCCCACCACCCACGGACAAAGGAAATTAAAACTTTTCTTATTAATACTTTAAAAAAAATATGTATTTGTTTGCTGTGTAGGCTTTTAAGGTGTTTTATTAAAAATGCAATCTCAATCGCTCTATATTATATTTTATTCGGTAAAATGATAAGGGTGTGGTCCGTTTATTTCTTCTTACATGGTTCAAATAAAACTGAAAGAACATTTATTTAGAAAAGCTCCCAAGTATTTAAGCTAAACGAAGTAAGTATTATGTTTTTTAAATATCCTAAATCTTGGACTGAACTAGGAGTGTATTTATTAAGTCAACAAATATTACCCAAGCTTTGATCTTTGTTCCAATATTAGGTAATTAAAGATATAATGTAAATTATGGTTAATAACTACTGCAACAACAAAAATCATTTGATTACACCATATAACATAAGTACATTAAAAAAACTAATTATATACATCTATCAATCCAATTCATTTATTATTTTCGATGCTTGCACTTTTATATGTATGTATAGTGCCAATATACAGTAGTTATTGTATTTTGTAGTCTAAGTGGCCACACCCCATACAAACAAAAAAATTGAGGTTCCTATTACAAAACTATTTGTTTTTTATTTGATTCCGAGTGTCCAGGGTTCCAGTAATTACCATCCAAATATTGGTGATTGGTTTTGGGTTTCATATCATTGTGTGATATATCCATATATAATGGATATGTATTTATTACATACTTCTTCTAATTTCTACTAAGAGTTTTTAATGTGTTGCCACAAAACTAAATTATATTGTAGACATTGTAGCGGGTTTGAATACAACTATGTATTCAATATTCTGATACAGTATCAGAATATTAAAAGTAATGAACATTTGACTATAAAATTACTTGTTTTTAAATATAATTAAAAATACTTTCCACCAGCAGTTACCTAAGTTAGTCTAGGTAATTTGGGTGTATAGAATTTATTTGCAAATTTCTTTCTTGGCCTTATTTTTCAAAACTTGCTAATTAATGAGTTACTTCAATTCTTCCCGCGTGATTGCCTTTGTCAATCTATATAGCTTTCGATATTTGTATTGAACATGCTTTGCTAAGATTATTCACTTAGGCTTTGTTAAGATTATTACCCACTTGGATACATATCTACTGAACCAGATTAATCTATCAACTATAGATGTAACTAAGGAGGAACACCCCACAGTGACGTAGGTTGAATATGCTTACGACTTTGTTTTGTTATTGATTAATAGGTTTCATAGATAGGATTCAATAACCTTTATGAACTGCGTTTGCTTTGCGCAGAACAAGTTTGCGCGTCAGACCCCAACCTACTCTGCTCTAGTCTAGCAGTCTAGCATTATAGGCTGAAGTGGACTGCAGAATTATGTCGTACCGCGAATTATCTCGTCGACAAAACCTACTCGTTAAAGAAACCAGGGCTACTCGCTACTTCGACATCTGTTATAATGATGATGGGAACGAAATCTCGGTTAATATCTTAGACTGTATGGAAGTGGAAATCGCAGTGCCGAGGCATGTTAGACGGTCGTGCCGCACCCGACATCGCCAACGCTGTTTGATGTCTTCTGCGCGGAAGGCATTATCTTCCGTAAGTCCGGAGAATGGCTCAGTGAGTTGAAAACTTCCCAAAAGACACAAACTTGTTACGTCGGTCACTTCATTCGTTGCGGCCGCAACGTAGCTTTTGTTTTTGTAATGAAACCGTTGCTTTGACCAGAGCGACGGATCCTTCCTTCGTTGTTGTAAGCTGTGGATATTGACATTGGTTATACATTAACTATTCCTTCTTACAGTATATACTATCTGATTTTGATTAACCACATCATGTATGTATTATCTGTTTTTTGTCCTAAATAAATAAATCCCTCGTCCACTTTAAGTCGATACAAATCTCATTAGCTCAACCCCACTCAAATGCAGCTCCGTAATCTAGGTTCGAAACACATCGGGACACCGCCCTTCTACGCGGTCATGCGCTGTGTGACTTTGGTATATTCTACTATTCCTTTGTGTCTATCTAGAAACATAGAAACCCACTTCATGTTATCTAGATTTTCGGTATTTGAAATGGATAATGGTCAAATAGTAAAATATCAGTCTCGTTAGCATATCAAGTAGATAGATGTAATGATGCCTACAATCATAAAATGGCTAATTGACACCAGATCAAGAAGATAAGCCTGAATAGATAAGCGAGCCGTGAAATCTTTATCTTTTATCAAAAGCTTTACTAAAAATATATACTTAGAGGTAGTCATAGTCACTTTATTTAACGTAGGTAGTAAATGCATCAAGAAACTGATTATGTAGCGATTTATTTTATTACTTTAAATATTTTTTCTGGTGTTTCTATGTATGTATTAACAAAAACATGTAGGTATATAAGTATTCTATCAGCAGTCTTGTTCCCCTAGCATACAACCTTTGCTTAGTTTGGGTTTTGTGATGTGTGAAATGTCCGTGAATATTTTTTTTCGAGTTTTACCTTTAAATCAGACTTTATTTACTTGTTTTACGTAGGTATTAGAAGTGATCGAAAACAAAGACAAGCGCGGCCGTCGCACAATCGAGTACTTGATCCACTTCCAAGGATGGAACTCCTCATGGGACCGCTGCGTGGGCGAGGACTTTGTGCTGAAAGACACAGAAGAAAACAGACAATTGCAGAGAGATTTGGCTGAGAAGGCTCAGCTACAACTGTAAGGTTTCCAATGACTTGTTATTTATTGGAAGGAATCCTAAGATTTTTCTTAATATCATAATCGTGGAAGTTTTAAAAAAAATCGAGCTATGAGCTAGAAAATCTAAACTGGCTTATAAGAGATATCCAACCGAAACACTATTACTAAGGGACCTTAGTGCCACATATAGCAAAATAGAATTGTCAACCAGAGCGAAAAATTGAATAATTTATTTTAATCTTGTTAATTCTTTACATCTATTATTATTGATTTACATTTCGTTTTCCCTCTCAATTTCTATGAATAATATTGTGTTAAACTTTTTGCTCACCCCAAAAGTGTAGGATTACAATGGTTAATGCTATGACATCTTATATATCTTTGACTAAGGCTTTGGAAACTGAAAGGAGGGTTACCTTTTGTAGGGGTGCATATCTTTACCGGCGCGAACGCAAGAAGGGAAGCACATCGGGCTCTGCGGGGAGCTCGGCCGCCAAACGCTCGCGGCATCGGTTCAGTGACGACGGCTCTTCAAGCAGCACACAACCAGATGGTAAATGCTGCTGTTTACACTAAGTTTTTGATGGAAAACTTTGGATTATCGTTCTAATAGTTTGGTGGAGTGAGACGTTCGCTTATTAATAGAGATACTTGCCTATAGACATTTTCTTCCAGCTTTATTACTACTACTTATCTATACCTACTTGTTTTTTTAGAAAAAGCTCCTTTTGTCAGATGTCAAATTACAGGCAAGGCCTGCCTATACTACCTACGTAGGTATATAGAAATCCATGAAGTTTTTACTAAACTTCAATACCTAATCTTATCGCCAAAGCCCGATCCGGTCAAAGCTTTCGATTGAAATTTTCACGAGTTTTCTTGAACACCAGAGCCTGAAGGCGAAGACGCTGACGATGGAGAAGCAGAATCAGCAGAACACAGTCAGGAATCGCCCGAAGAGGAGATCAAACAGGAGATGGAGACAGATTCCTCCGAGTCTAGCGACGAGCAAGAGGCCGGCTCCAACGGTGATCAGATGCAGGCGCCGGTGGGCCGAGCGCGAATCACTATGCCGCCTGTCTTACGGTCAGTGCACTGAGATATCAAAATTGTAGTGCCCTAAATAGGCTCACATTAAAGCATCGTATAATACCTTATATACATTATTCTTCCGATGAGAAAAGTTTCTCCTTAGCATTTTACTAATCACAAATTAGATGTTTTGATTTGAAGTTATTTGTAATACAGATTGTTCCACTGTTTGTGTTCAAATGTCGATGACTTCTGACAATCACGCACTTGCAAAGTAAAATTCCCACCTTAAACCAGACATCAAATAGGTATGTTAATATTTATCTAATATGGACAATGCACTGCTATAAATCCGTAACACAGAGCAATGATGATGAAAATGATGCTAGATCACTTTGTATGTAAGACGTTTTAAAGTGATCCTTGTGATTTTGTTGAATAAACATTTATTTATTTTAAAATTTCACACAAAGCTTAGTGCTAGGAGGACTTAATGCTAAGAGCATTGTCTGCCAGTCTTCCTGGATGTGCAGAAAGATGGTGAGGCGTGTTATATAGATAAAACAAGATGAACTTTCTTTGTTTTTGACTCCTCAGTACTAAAATGTGCATTATATTGTTGTAGAGACCGGCTCACGTTTGACTACCATCTGATAGTAAAACGCAATCGCCTGACCCGATTGCCCGCGACACCGTGCGCGGCTCAAATCCTGGAGTCCTTTGTGAAATGGTTCGCGCGCGCGGGCGCTTGGAACACCCCTCGCTGCCGTAACGAACCGCCACAGAAACCGGACCTCGCTGACGTCTCACGCAAGTTAGATACTATTTTTACTCACAGTATCAGCTGTCTTAATTGCGCTATTCAAAGTTCTCTTGTACTATGAGAACTATTTTTTTTAATTTAATTTAGTTTAATACGACCGATGTGGCGCGGTGGGCGATGGTCCGCCTGCGACGCGGAAGGTTGCGGGTTCGATTCCCGCCCCGGGATAAATGTTTGTATGTTCTGCAAATATTTATTCCAGGTGTTCTGGGTATTATATGTATAATAAAAAATATCTATCTATGTAATGTATTATATTAAGTATGTCAGTCTTCTAGTACCCATAACACAAGCTCTGCTTAGCTTGGGGCTAGATGATGTTGTGTGGATTGTCCAGCATTATTTATTTATTTATTTAATAGTAATTCTTTGTAAGAAGGATCATATAAAAAAATGATACGAACCAGGCCGTAAGTTTCTTGCCCGTTCTTCTAGGCTCTGGTCGCGTGGAACTGGCACCTAGAATCACCTAGTATGTAAGACGATTCTAAATGATCCTTGTGATTTTACTGAATAAAGTAATTTTGACTTTGACTAGACTACTGATAGAATACTTATATACATACTTAGAATACACAGAACGAATATTTATGTACATCACACAAACATTTGCGATGGGTGGGAATCGAACCCACGAACCACAGCATGGAAGGCAGAGCTACTACCAACTGAGTCAAAAATCTTAGAAGTAAACCTTTCTTTATATTGTGTGATAGGCGTTAGAGCTTGGTATAGCTCTGCCTTCCGCGATGCGGGTTGTGGGTTCGATCCCAACCTTGAAATAAAACTTAAATATGACAATTATAACTGAAGTTTCTTTTGTAATGAAGTGAAATACATACTTACATATTATTTCATTCTCGATCTGGTTTTTTTTTCTTAGAAAAGCACTAAAATATCTGCCTGTGTGAAATGTCCATGTATGTTTATATTGCTTTTTGGTGTGAACAGATTGAATTTAGTTCGTGAAGTGGCGGACGGCATTCGCGTGTATTTTGACTTTATAATGCGCGGCAATCTGCTCTACAAACCCGAATTGGCGCAGTACCATCAAGTATGCGGACAGTTTCTTGACCAGTAAGTTTAATATCGTAATACCTTAGTAAATAAAGTGTTTTATACCTAAAGATCACGTTTTCGTATGAGAGCCCGCTTAAATATTTATTTTATTCTGTTTTTAGTTACGTTACGACTCCTCTGTCTGTCTGTCTGTCTGTCATCAGGCACCTTATGAACCGTTATAATTAAAGAGTTGAAATTTTCATAGATGATGTATTTTGGTTGCCGCTGTTAAAACAAAACACAGAATAAATATTTTAGAGGGCTCTCATACAACGTGATTTTTTGGTACGGAACGCTTCATGCACTTTCCCGGTTTTTTTAGTAGTCTTTCCCTTTAGTATCTCACTGCTGGGTAAAGGCCTTCTTCAAAGTTGTCCACCTAGCCCGGTCTTTGGCGATACTCCACAATTTTTTTCTAGGGTGTTACTAAAAATACTATTGGAATTTAAATGGATAAAATTGTTTTATCAGACAGGAGCACAAAATGAAAGAGGAATTAGAATCAGACGGTCTTTCTCAAGAAGAGTACGAGGATGACATGGCTTCGGCTGGAGAGGATATAAAGAGCCCCAAGATACCGGAGTACTCGCATTTACCACCCGACCCTATTCAGGGTAAGAAGGCTTTTAATGGTAATTTTTCTTTTTGTTTCATATTTATTTCGCTTTTAGTGATAAGACCGCCCATTGTATCTTACTTTACGTTTTTAATAAACAACTATATTATATCCTTCCTAATAAGAATAATGTGATTACGTCTGTAACTGAACATAAGGATAGTTAGAAATAAATATATCAAACAACTTACTTACAATAAAAGCTTAGATCCATAACTTTCAAAAAGCTTCTTGAAGCTATAAAAACTGTATGCGCTAGTTTAAGCAACCTTTCATATCTTTTGTTTGACGCTTTCCGATCACCTAGAATATAATAAATCCAACATGTGCAGTAAGTAGATATTCATTATTCAAGTCTCAGTATTCAAACAATCTTTGTCAACAGCGCCTGACATCAAGGAGAATGGAAACGCGATGGACGTCGACCACATCAAGCAAGAGATCAAAGAAGAACCAGATGAATTAGACGAAGAAGGGGAGATGACAGAAGAAATGGACGCAGAATTACAAGAGGAAATGCGAGAAGCAATGCAGCATGAGATGGAAGAAGGGTTATATCATGAAGCAACGCCGGAGTATGGTAAATATCACGAAATTACAGTCTCAAAGATGAGACTCAACACAGTATTTTTTCTTATACACATTGTAGTCTAATTAACTTACAACGACTGGCAAATATATCACGGTTTGTATATTATTTTACAGAAGACATGCAACAAGAAATAAAGGAAGAAATGGAAGATCAAGAAGATTATCAAGACGAAACGCAAGACGATTATCAAGAAGAATCACTTGGAGAGATACACGGTGAAATTCATGAGATTTACCACGAAGTTATGCAGGAGCAGATCCACGAGATATACCAAGACGAATTGCAAGATGAGATCCAAGACCAATATCAGGAAGATTATCAAGACGAGATTCAAGAAGAAATACAATACGATATCCAAGTAGAAATCGACGAGGATGTGGACGAAGAATTCCAAGCACGATTGCTTCTCATGATAATGCAGGAGATCGAAGAGGAAATACATGAAGTAGTCCGGGAAGAGTTACAAGTAGGAATGCCGGACGAGATGCAAGAAGAACAAGAAGAAATTAAAGAAGATATCCCTGATGTTACTGATGAAACTGTAGATGACAAGCAGGAAATAAAGAAGTTGGAAGAAGAAGAAGTTGTCCAGGTATTTAGTCTAATTAGGGTCCTTTAAATACAATGCTCTGAATTTTCATTTATAACATGGTTAATTTGTTTTCAGGAAGTACCAATAATAATCAAAGAAGAAAAAGAAGAGAATTCTACAGAGAATTTAGAATCGGATCAGACAGAATGCCCAAAGCAAGTTTCCGAAAAAGAACCCAAAGTTCAAAGTCCCACTGAAGCTCCAAAAGACTCTCCTAGCAAGTTAGAAGAACCTAGCGAGGAAACATCAGTCTTGCCGCAAAGTCATGCGGAGGGACTTCCAAATCGATCTCGTAGTCAAGATCTGCTCCGTGAAACTCTGCGTAGTCAAATCGCAGAAAATCATGGTATTCGTGAAGGCTTACGAAGTCAATCCTCAGAGAGTCACGGCATCCGAGAGGGCTTACGGAGCCAGAGTTCAGATGGTCACTCAACTCGAGAGGGGCTACGTAGCCAAAGTACAGAGGGACACGGAACTCGAGAGGGCTTACGCAGCCAAGAGGGTCATGCGACACGCGAGGGGTTACGTAGTCAGGGGTCAGATGGTCATCATATTAGGGAGGGTTTGCGAAGCCAGTCGATGGAGGGACACAGCCCGAGGAGTCCAGCTGTGGACGATACTTTTGGGAATACCGTGCGGAAGGAACTGCATCGACCTAATACGCGCAGTCGCAGGTAATTTGTAATCAGATACTCTTTTATTTTGCCTCTGTCTAGGTTCAAGATAACAAAAAGTCAAAGAGCTAAATGTTATGTGGCAACTAGAAAGACTAGAGCAGCTTGTAGAAACAACTGCACAAGGAATCATGCTTATCTGCTAACTTGCGATTTAGATTATTGAACAGCAGTAACCTGTCTGTTGAGCCATTTCTCATGTACCATTTAATTAACCCCATAGTCCATATAATAAAGCAGTTAATTCTATATAGGGGAACCAACTCACCAGCCGTTGGAAGCAACTCTCCCGCTGTCGATAGGGGAAACAATTCTCCTGGTATCCAAAGGGGTAATAGTTCTCCTGGTCTTCAAAGAGGAAGCAACTCTCCTGGCCTTCAAAGGGGGAACAATTCACCTGGTCTTCAGAGGGGGAACAATTCTCCAGGTGCTAGGGGGCCGCATTCTCCAGCGTTAGAGGACTTTCCGGACAAAGCGGCCGCAGAAGATCCGAACAGTTTCGCAAACACAATCCGAAACCAGATTCGACCGACGACTCGTGGACAAAGACGCAGGTAAAAAGCACCAAACATATTTCATCATTAATACCTCTTGATCTCCGAAAAGTGTAATATCAATCAGCCTTTTAAAATGTATATGGAAAGCGAAGTTCAATTCTTACATATCATAGTTCAGTGTTTGTTGACACATTTTGGCCGCTTTATGAACTCATACGGGCTCTTTTATATATTGTAACTAGCTGGCCCGCAGACGTACTGTTTATCCTCTTATTTGTTTCATATTTTCACCTTTTAAACCTTCCGAAATCAGCAAAATTGGACAACCATTCTCGAGTTTTAGCAAGACAACAGCATTTTGTTGTCTATACTAATAATATAAAGAGGTAAAGTTTGTGTATTTGTTAAAAGTCACATTATTGACCAGTGTAAAAATATAAAAACCCAAAAAATTAAAAGTTGTTTACGTGGTAGTCCGTTTTGTAAAGTGAATCAGAGAAAAACGGTCGAATTATGCCCAAAAAAGTGGGCACGGGTCAGCTAGTTGTAAATATAGAGATTTGTAATGATTGACAGATGGAACAACTCACCAGCAACCCCGCCTGTGGCCGAGGAACCAATCAGTGTGGAACCTCCTTTAATCGCCGAGATCAAACAGGAACTGGCGATGGAAAGCAGCAGTCCCGCCACCCGCACTCGTACGAGAAGTGGAAATCGCAGGTAAAGATATAGACATACCTACTGCTGAGTACAAAATAAAAATAGGATATAGTATAAATACATATCTATTGAATATGATTTTAAACGGTTAAACGAGTATTTCAAAGGAAACTCTCTTTTTATCATAAATAATTTATAAATGTTTTATTTAATATGAATATACATATAATAAAAATAGTTATCTTTTGATTTCTTTACATAATGATTTTGGTAGCATTCATCAGAATCATGTAGTCATTGATCGATATTTTCCAGGTCAATAAACTCACCAGCTCCCAATTCACCAGCCGTTAGCGTGCCGGCTGTGAATTCTCCAGCTCCTCCTTCTCCAGCAGTCAGTTCACCAGCAGTCAACTCACCGTCACTTAGTTCGTCAAATAACGATCCATCAGTTGTTAATCCGCCGACTGTCGATCCATCAGTTATCGACAGCGCGGCTGTAGATTCACCAGCAGTTGAATCACCAGCGGTTAACTCACCAGCGGTGAACTCACCAGCGATTAACTCACCAGCGGTTAACTCACCAGCAGTTAACTCACCAGCGGTTAACTCACCAGTTGTAAACCCACCTGAAGAGGCTCCCATGGTTTCCAAGGCTTTGGAGGAGGCCAAGGAGGTTCCCACCATTAATGAGATCAAAAAGGAGCCACGGGATCCAGAAACCATTCGTCCGGCGACGCGCAATGTTGGCCGAAGGTAATTAACCTACTCTATGTGTTGAAAAGAACCAAATTAAACCATGTAGCGTAAAGTTTCAAGATAAACAGTACCTCAGAGACGATTTATGATCTGTTTACGATCTTGGCTAAAAAACAAAATAAGAGAGCTTTTTTTAGAGTGAATGTAGGGTGTAATTTAAAATTCAGTTTATACAACTAGAAACTGAATTTTAGTATCATGTTAACTGACCGTGTATATCGCCACAAGTGATTACCGCAAATTCGACTTATTTATTTTTGATATTTTTCAGGCTTCGCTCGCACAAGTCAGCTGTCTCCCAATCTGAAAACGAGGAGCCTCAACCGTCTACGTCTGCAGCCGAGCATCGCAACTTCGAACACTCGTCCAGGTGATGGCTAAGCGTACCATTCAAAATCAAAGTGTTATGGAGGCACAAATGAAGAGAGAGATTTAACAGATTATTCTGGGTATTGTTATCAAGGAGAGCCTTTTTTTAATAACTTGTGGACATAAATGTTTTCCAAATTCGTACCCTAATTACAATCTAGCCCGAGAAATACCTGACACGTAAAAATAATGAATGTTTATCATTAGTCGTTGTCACAGATTATTAGATCGTAGAGTCGAATATTATGCAGTCATTGTACTCTTTCCATAATGATTCTTGATGTTTTTATTTTTATGGTGTTTTGTTAGCTATGTGTGGTAAATAAATAAATGTCAATGTCTATTGGTTTACAGTGTATGCAGCGGCAGCGGTTCGTCCAATGAGGAATGGTCAAAACCAGCGGAACCGGCGCAAACCCCAGCTACATCTACGAGAACTCCATTATCGTTGCTACTGGATAAGGTAGACTTGTTACAATAAAAAAAGCTATTTATAGTCCATATGGTCCATTTTTAGGAAACCCTTAAGCAACGCTCAATCAGGCCAAATGGCCTGACAGAGTTGTCAATTTTGGTTTTCATCGATCCATCTTAGTACAATATTTATCTGGCAGTCTGACAATTGACAGTCATCGTCCAACAGTGGACTAATTATTAATTAGATTAGATAATTATGTTGACCACGATACACCCGTTAAAAATAAAGCTTAGTCGGTGTGCTCGCTAACTCGCTATGCGTCTAGTAACGATTCCAATGTTTCCATAAGTAAGCTGACGCCAAGTTGGACGCTAACGGCCGGTTTCTCGAACGATGATCAACGAAAAAATCAAATAATTACTATGTGTCAAACTCGGATCAATCGTGATTTGGGTTTCCAGAAACCGGTCGTAAGTGTTGTAGCAAAGCTGTGAATGTGTATGTCATAAGTAGAAGCGATTTAGTATATAAATCGCTGGGTTTTAAGTCTCTAAAATGTACAGGTGTCAAAGTACGAGATCATCCCGCGAGAAGGCACGGAACACCTGCCGTGTCGAGTGTACGGCGCTATTCATCTTGCCCGACTTTTTGGTACGCAACATTTACACATTTTTGGTTCAGTTCGGTACTGTCAGCAACAAGAGTTTAGTAAAGTAGTAAAATCGCAAGGAACATTTTAAACATCATTATTTGAATAAGACGCCAGTACCCCAAGTACGAGTTTGTGCACACACGGATCGCAGAGACGCAATCGCCGAGCGCCACCGATTTTGTATGGAGATCCAAGCTTCCCAAGAAATCTGCTAGGGGCGCTGCTTCGATTTCCATACAAAATCGGTGGCGCTCGGCGATTGCGTCTTTGCGATCCGTGTGTGCACCGACTCGTACTTGGGGTACAGTTCTGAGCGATTGAAATCTAGAGAATAAAAAGTTGTGTTGACAATACTCAGTACCAAAAAAATTTTAAATCTGAATACCAAACATTACATTTGAATGTTTGCGTAAGGGTGTTATTGCTTTAAACTGAAATTGCTTGAAATTTTAAACTTTAAGCTCGTCAGTACTAAGCTTTTTAAATGTGTATTTACAGTGCGGCTGCCAGACTTTTTAAACGCAACTCAGATGTCCGATTTTAAGCTCAAACTCGTGGTCAAACATATCGACATGTTTATTCAGTGAGTATTGTAATTCGAAAGATTGCTAAAATACGCTAGCTAAACTTTATTAGTTTATAAGCTATATTTACAACTCTTAAAATATTTATTTTAATTTTGATAACTTAACGATATTATTTTTTTCAGGTACTTGGTAGAGCACAAGGAATGGTTCGGAGATAAATATTACTACTGCGATAGTATGTCACGGTCTACCTAAATTTCTATAACACGAAAATGTTTCGTGTAACATGACAAAATTACAATCGAATGCGCAAATGTGCAAACGGAGTAAAAACACAAACACTTTAATTTAGTTTTCAAAGAAACAAAAAATAATTTTTATTTCGCATTTTAGACTGTGGTTTAGAAAGATTTTTGGACATGTCCTAAACATTTTATATGAGACGTGATTAGATCACGCATAATTAAAACGGCATAAATACGTACCTACATTCCAAAATTATGAGCCAAACACCAAAGTATTATATAAAAATATTCCGAAGTACTGACTGCCGTCCAAAAGTTCAAAATTAACCGTGAACCATTTCGGGATGAGAATACCAAAAATGATATCTTGTAGCGTAGCAAAAAACGAGTGACTTTACGACGCCTTCTTTAGATTAGAATATAACGTACTACTATTCTTATACTTATATTTACTTCTTAGTCGCGATTCAACACAGCTTCTAGTTATATTTTTAAAATATCAGTATTAGTAGTGGGTTTTTTAACAGTGGTTACGGCGGCCTTACCCGAGTAGTTAGTTGTAAGAAGTTATTACCGCTTTGTATATGATGTGGTTTTACTGAAAAGATCCCCTAAAGACTAGACCCCCTATCATAAAAAAAGTTAACGTTGACTTTATGTCATTACGTATGGTAATCAATAAATCAAGTCTCTGCTAAATTTTTTATAAGATAGACCGTAAGGTTGGTATTCTTACATAATTTAGATATGTTTTAGTCATACAAAATATCCTGCAGTTTCAGAAAAACTTGCTTTGTAACGCATTTTTTTTATTATGTACTAAAACAAAGTTTGTTTATATTAGTTATTGATTTAAGTTAGTGAACGCGTGTGGTTGTGTGAGGGAAGGAGAGGGTGTGTGTGTGTGTGTGTGTGTGTGGCGGAAGGAGGAAAAGAGGGTGTGTGCGTATGGGGGAGGGAGGGTGTGTGTGTGCGTGAATCAGATATTTTAAGAGGAGGGAGATAAGTCGTTAAATTTTTGGAATAAATTAAAATGATGTTTAAGCATGATTACAGGTTGATTCATAATTTTTGTTCCTAATTAAATTAAGTTAGTTTTATTTTATTTTAAGTTTGCCACGACATGACCGCCTTCGGACTCTCACAATAGGTGTTTCTCATGTATCTTAAGTTATACTGTGGTATTTTTGTAATAATAATATTTATGGAAATATGGTAATAATGATCCTAGTCATACAGCGCACTGTTGAAGATTTTACACAAATAGTGAACGATCAGATTGCCTTTTTAATATCGAAACAATGAGTCAAATTAAATGAAATCTCACATACCTATAACGCTTGCTGAGTAGAACTATTCTGTTTCACTAGTAATTGTATATTCTTTTCGAATGTCACAGAAGATTTCGATTTCGCTGTTTGAAATCTCAAACATTGCCGATATCGGATATTAGAAAAGCCTTATGAAAGCTTATGAAGCAGAATAGCCCTACACTATAACGGAAGGAACTTGTTAAAAAATTACTCAAGCCAATTCCCATACGGTAAATCTGTTAAAAATAAAACATGAGTTCATTTACCCAAATAAAGATTAATTTTTAAAATGTTGTTTTATTATCAAAATCATTCACTCATACTCAGCTGTAACAATAATAATTAAAGTGTTCACGGGACACACAATCACACAAATTTGTATCACATACACACTGTACTAATATTAAGAAATTACTCTCTTAAAACTGCATGATATCACATGCCTACATACTGGGAGAGTGAATTACATTTACTTAAGTTACAAGTAAATTAGTTTTCAAAAATTATAATCACTAAAATTACATTCCATAAAAGACATTATTGCATTCAGCTAAATTCGAAAACAAATCCACATCCAATTTCAGATATGTACCGCATCAGCTATTTTGCCTGCAAAATGCTAAGTCAATTTACCGATACCAAATTAACATCTTCCTCTACAATACAATTTTGACTTTAGTGATACATGCAAATGAAAATGTATCTTTCAACAATCCTGTTCCATTCTGTGCAGAACTCTTCTGTACTCTTCTTCGATAGCTAGGTATTGGTTGGCGAGTCGTCCTTGTGTTTCGTTCAAGCCTGTACTGCTGATCGCCGCTGCGTATTCTTCAGGTTTCAGTATTTTTTCTAGTTTCTTCATTTCCAATTTCTTTTTCTGTGTAAGAATGAAAAAGTATACTGTTAACAAAGCGCAACCTTATATTTTATGGATTAAAAAAAACAATGGGTTTTAAATAGATTAAAAATAGAGTCAGACGTAAATTCACGCAAATTTGGGTGATAATCGAACACGCAGTATTTATGGCAGTGTTAGTACAGAGCTATGATGCTTGTCAATCAACATTCTATCTAAATTTTGTCCTGCGTAAGCGAACCACACGCAGCAAAAGGAGGTTATGAATTGTATAAGAATCTCATATCCCGGATGTTTCTTTTTTTTATGCATTATAGGCAAACGCTTGGCCGCAATCACATCTGATGTTAAATGATGATGTTATTGATCATTTGCAATGACGGCAAATTAAGACATTAAACATTATCCGTAATTTGGATAAATCGATTCACATAACTACGTTTCATACCTGGAAGGGAGCATTCAGTCTGTTCTTGACATCCAGTCTGTATTTCTGGTACATAGTCTTGTCGGATGTGTTGGTGTGCTTCAAACGAAGTATCTCGTAAACGCGCCGCGATTGTTTCTTGTTGATTTTGAACTGTTTCTGCGCTTGTTCCGCCATTGCAGGTGTGTACCTGTAATCCAATTTCAAAATAAGTAAAATGGTAATTTTTATCCAAAATAAAAAAATAATAATATAGCAATTTTATTTTCTTAACCTATATCTCCCGAATGCTGGGCAAAGGTATCCCCCAAATCCTGCCACAGGAATAATTTAAACTTATTTATTTACACAATTCTCACCCTTCAAGCAGTTTATCAGGTGCATAAGCAGAAAGTGATTGACAGTTCTGAACATCCACATAATCTCTAATCCGCTGGAACTCTTGAGAAGGGTCTTCTACAGTGATATCAACCACTTCTGGCAGTATTGTGTAGTGAGCGTATATTGCCTGTAAAAAGAACATTCCTTAAAAAAACCATTTATCACTCTTCTTATTTAGGAGCTATACTCTTGTCTGCATACTTCCTTCAAAATAGAGACTAAAAAATGTGCTGCTGAGCTTGTTTTTGACTAATCTATACTAATAACTTAAGTTAGAAAATTACTCAATAACCTTTATCAAGACTAGACGTTATCTAGTAAAAAATAAAATAAAAAATATGCCTCTATCTAGGCTACATTGTAATCTTACTCAGTGTATATTTTGTAAAGTATGGATACAAAAAGTGATTGATCGAGTGCTAGCCTACGGATCACAGGGCATATCCACAGTAGACATGCTCATGTCTAGATTAACAATGTATCTGTTATTATAAACATGCATAAAAGTTTGACAAGAGTACTAACTTGTATAAGATGAGCGCAGATGCCTAGTTTCCTGAAAGGCGGTAAGGTGAGTACTTGCGAGATCCGCGGACGCAAGTGCGTGGGGTATGCGTAGTAGCGGTACACCGTCGCATAACCGGCCGCAGCGTATCTCACGCGACCTTCACTTGACTGAAACCTCTCGAATCTGAAAGCATAGTAGATATTATGAACTAATCTGCATAATCCTGATACTTGGTTATCTGTTTAGTAACAATGACCAAGGTGCTGCAAGGACTGAAGACATCATCTAATTTAGAGTCTTGGAGAGAGATACATCCATTGAGCCATGTAACAGTAATTTCAAAAATAATAATAAAAAAACTTACACTGTGAAAAATGTCCATTGATCATCATCAACATCTATAAATGATGCGGCATCAACATACCACAAAAGGAATGTCTGTAACCGCTCATGGAAGCTTAGGAAACCTGGTGTGGATGTCTCACTGAAGTACACCACGAAATTACGTTCTTCTCCACCATTGACTGAAACAAGTACATTTAAATTAACTCTAGAATTCTGGAATTATAGAAATCTGGTTAATTTCTGACTCTGATTCACGCAAACTATTTCAGTAACTACACAAACTATTTGGATTGATTTCCATATCTACTTATATAATTTTTTTGTAGTAATCCAGAGAAGGTTTAGTTAGATGGTGAGAAAATATATTAACATTGTAAACAAGTAAATATTGTAAAATCTGTTGGATGAGCTTATAATATTGGATATGTAAATATGCTAAAAAAATAAAATATGTTAGGATGCCTTGATAGCAAAAATTTTGGAGACTGGTCTCACTTCGGCTTACCCCTTAAAGTAAAGGACAATATAAATATTTATTTCTCTTATAACAGGTTTGTCTTAGTTTTAGTTCTTATGTTTTAATTATAATGTACATGATATAAACCTGCATTGCAAGAGTCTGGTGTCTGTTGTAGGTTTGAGAAAACCTGTGTTAGTAATATATGGAGATTAGAAAATAATAAGACAGATTCAAAAACAGGTGAGATCACTCACATGGTTTAACAGTGAATGCATGTACAAGTTCTCCGTGTGGTTTGAACAAAGCATCCTTCTCCAATTTAGATACAAAGGTATCCAAATTCGTTGTGTATCCCGGTGACAGTACTTTTTTCAATGCACCTTCTACATCATCTGCTTTCATGCCTTCAGATTTAGATGGTTCAATCTGTCAACATTTAAAATAAAATAAATAAATATTCTTGGACAAATCACACATAACAGTCCCAAACTAAGCAAAGCTTGTACTATGGATAACTAGATTGTTTACAGAAAACTTACTTATATACATTTTTTTTGTAAATTCATACATAGAATACAGACACACCTAGACACAGAACAAATATTTATGTTCATGACACAATCATTTGCTTTGGGTGGGAACCGAACCCATGACTCACAGCATGGAAGGCAGAGATACTACCAATTGAGTTGTGATGCCTTTTTAAATATACAATGCTCTTTCTGAAAAACATAATAATCTAGTATTTTGTCAATCTAGTTATAATCTAATCTGAGTAGTACAGCCAAGTTACCAATATACATTGTATAAATCTCTAAAAGCTTTCCAAAACAAACCTTTTCAGCATATTCAATGCCGAGGTATGGTTGCAGACTGCCAGCACTGTAGTACAATCTGATATGCAAGTCGGTGTAACCAAATATGTTCTCATTCTCACCAAACACTTGATGGCACATTTCTGGACTGAAGCTTGTATTATCATTTTCAATGTCATCAGGTTGTCTCACTGAAACAGATATCCCGCTTGGAAACCAATCTTAAACCTTATCCATCTAGTATCTAACAGGAATCTTGTTGGTTTTTAGTGGTTCATTCAACAACAACTTGAGATTGAATGTTATTCTCACATGAGATGGCTATGCATGGGTGGTTCACTGGTTTTGGGTTAGGATTGGGATCAGTAAGTTAAAGAATGTTAGACCAGTGGTATAGAGAGTCGAAAATCATACTATCCATTGTTATATGTACATATGCATATATTGCTCACTGCTAGCTTTGAAGCAATTTGCATTAAATTTATTAATATGTTGTGAAAAATATCATGGTGTTTTGTTGTAATGTTATGAGTAGCCTAGATCTAACCTTGATCATCAAAGAGGTTGTCAACCTTAAAGTAAGCGGTTGCTTACACAACAAACAAATGTTACTACCCAACTTACCCAACTTGAGCTCCAAAACCTCGTTTCCGTCCACTACCAAATGGCACAAGGCATCAGTCATCTTTTGTATTCCAGTTTTTCATTAATTGTACTTCCAACCGATCGGGATAAACGGTTAATGAAATAAACAGGTGATGAGGGTTGAGAATTTTGTTGGTTGTTTGGGATTGTAGTAGTGCAAAAATCACATGAAGTAATTGTGCAGCACAATGGTAGTGATACAGTACTAGTTCACTGTAATGAGTTGTTAACTTTATTTAAAATTGCCACTAAGTTCACCAAAAACAGAAGAAAATGGAGATTCAATAGATTTTTTGTAAACTAAAAATAACGATTCCCAACCAAATCAGCGGCGCGGTTCAATTGGTAGAAAATAAACTTTGACATAACATTTGGTTTGACATTTGACTCGCAGACTAGTTTGAGTGATTGGTACGAGAATTAAAACAACTAATATTGTTTTATAAATTCTGTGTCATCTTATTTTATTTTTGTGAAGGTTTTAATGTGTTTCTTCTGCAAATGAATGATTAGACTGTCTACGATACTTTTCATGAACCTTCTTCCAAGATATTAATAAAATTTCAATAGAAATCTTTGTACAAAAGCACCAAATTTAGTTCATGCTAAAAGTAACAAAAGTAGTGTTTCATCAGTTTGATGCCTTTGAAACATTTTGAAATAGGTTGCGATTGCGAACGAAGCGACATCTAAGTATCTGTGGTTTGTGACGTCACTATGGCCTGGATGGGTTAGAATTGCTTGGAATTTTTTGATAATTATCTTATATTTTAATGTAATATAGTTGTGCTACATTAGTTTATAATAGTGATCTATATACCTCACAACGTACTGGCGATTCTGCTGCCCAAAAGTGTTTATTTGAGGACATTATCTGGCGAAAATGAATCGCCATGAAGGTGGGTAATGATAATCAAAATTTGTTCGATGCTATTGTCACTGCGAATTTCATCGCAAAAATTTACTAAAACTGTGACATCACACCATAATATTGGCTCTCATTCAATAAACTCATGCATGAATGCATAGTAGACAAAGAAATCAATAAAAAAAATGATTTGTATATATTGACATAATTTCCAGGGGTCAGCTGTGATTCTTGTTTGAAAAATAATTTTCGAGGACGACGATACAAATGTTTAATTTGCATTGACTATGACTTGTGCGCAGCCTGCTATGAGTCCGGCGCTACCACGAATCAGCACACAACAGAACACCCAATGCAATGTATCCTTTCTAGAAGTGACTTTGGTAAGAGGCCCACATACTGAACTTGTGACATACATTCAGGAAACTGTACTGTCTTTCATGACTTTGATAGTGATATTGACCGCACTATGTTTACAAATAGTAAACAGTTTAGATATAATTCTAAGTGGTGCCTATAATCTAACCGCAAACAGATAAATGAAGTATGTGAAAGCTCTACATATCACCATCTATGTCAAAGAATTCGGCAAATGGCATTTTTTAAAACCTTTCTTTGTTAATACAAATAATAAATGATTCCTGTTAAGAAATTCTAAATATAACTTTGCAGCATGATTCTGTGTTATTTGAAACTTCCTTGTACATAATGTTAGTTGTGATTTTGAAATTAGTGTAAATCAAATGACTAAGCTCAGTTTAATCCCAAAGTTTATTTTAGATAATGCATGAATGTTGTAAAATAATGAGTTTATTGACACCAGCATGTTTATGCTACATGTAGTTCATATACATGAGTCATAGAAGTGAAACTGATGTGATATATAAAAAGAAAATTAATAAGTATCCAACTACCAATCTACATATAAAACATATAACAATCTATAAATAAATAAATAATGCTTTACTATCCACACAACATCATCTAGCCCCAAGCTTACCAGAGCTTGTATTATGAGAGGACTGACATACTTAATACAAGACATGACATAGATAGATATTTTTATTATACATATAAACTTACCCAGAACACCCGGAATGAATATTTGCAGATCATACAAACATTTATCCCAAGGCGGGAATCGTACCCGCAACCTCCGCGTAGCAGGCGGACCTTCGCCCGCCGCGCCACATCAATATACAGTAGAACTTCAATAAGTTAAAGTCCAAGGGAAACACAAAATAATTTAAGTTATAGAGGTTTTAATTTATCAAGGGTTTTGGGCTCTGATGGGAAAGGAACACATTATTTTTTGATGTTATTGAGGTTTTTAAGTTACCGAGGTTTAAGTTATTGAGGTTCTACTGTGTTTTGTAAATAGAATAGTTACTAAAATTGTTGTTACTTTCAGATTTATACTATGGAGGTGAAGCACTGACTCTGGAACAGCCACAAGCATACACTTGTCCATTCTGTAACAGGATGGGATTTACAGACACGGCTCTAATGGAGCATGTTACTGCCGAACATGCCGACACCGCATTAGCAGTGAGTTTCATTAAACACTATCTAAAGTCCATTCAATTCATTCAGAAACAATTATATCTGAAGTACAATGTATGAAGTACAAATAAGCATTATAATAACCTGTAGAGTGTGTGTGTGTATGTGTGTAACAAGAGCTTAGTGTGTCCAACTGTAGAGCAAAGTTTGTATATAAACTTTATTTTCTCTGGTTGTCTATATTTTGAGCTGTTGTTGGCCATTTCTTTATAAAGGCGTCTATCTCGACTCCATCGCCAAATTAATAAAATTATTATTGACACATTTATTTTAAATCTTAGTAAAGAGTTTTTTACAATATAAGTACATACATGGATTATAAAAAACATAAAACTGGACTGAGGCAAGGCCAAAAAAAAAAATTATTATTATTATTGTTTATAACACTGAATCAAAATTAATGAAGAAATGTCAGTACCTAAGACCTTAAAGATTCATAAACTTCACGATAGAAGTTCTTAAAATATACCTTAGAAGTTCAACCAATTTCAATCAATAATCACAAGGTCTACTGCACCTAAAAATACTAATATTGATTGTTTCATAGTTATCTTGCTAGTTGTAATAAATAGTTAGTTTCATTAACCCAATAATCAGCTTTCATCAGTTGACACTAAGTGTATTGCTGTCCATATTATATTCCTTTAATAGATTACCTAGTAGCTACTTTTGTTGTAATGAATTACTATTACCATAGCCCTGTTAAAGTTGTCCTACACACTTTCTTATACAAGGTGTGGGTTTAAATTTTCATAACCTACACAGTGGTTTTAAAAATACTAATATTTAAAACCATTGCTATTTTTTTTTAACCGAGGAAAAAAACGCGAGTGCGGTTTACGGCGCGTGTGTGCCCGATCTGTAGCTCTACCATGAGTTTTTACTATACTATATTTACTATACTCGCTAGCGTCTGTAGTTAAAAAATGTATGAAGATTTGTACAGCGCCTCTAGTGGATAGTTGGGTACTAAAATTCGTCATAATAATATTGACGTAACTACTGTAGTAAAGTCAGGCGATTTTACTGTGACATCTCATGGTAGAGGTACGGGTTGCTGTCTCGCTGATATTAACGCTGACGTAATACGGAGCCGTCTTAAAATTACTAGGTTTACTTACATAAGTTTAAAAACTTAGTTATTAGGATAAAATAAAAATTATATTATTTTTTAATTTTCAGTTATTTCGTAGGTTTAATTTTTTTTATACATATAAGTACATATTAGAACGGGCTGTAATACATCGCTCCCTATAGGTACACAACCCTTTCAGCCAACAAAGGGTTAGATGAGTTCTTGTTTGTATATGAACTTAGCTGTTTTGTATGCTGTGTGTGGTGTGGACATAAGAAAAACCGCAAATTACTTGGCGTTCTCTACTTTTTTAAATAATGTATACTGCGCTTGTACGAAAGAGTCTCTTAAAGTAGCGTAGTTAAGTGCGAGCGAGAGAGCGTTTCTCCCGTGATATAGAGATAGAGTAAACATTATTTATGAGCCGACAATTGTGGCTAGTACAAAAGTGCATATTAAAGTTATTGCCATAAAGGTAGAGCAAACAACTAGTACTGTTAGTAGTGACTCTATTCCCCACACTATAACTACTATTTAATTACTGTACCTGTAACGTTGTATCTAATATGCACTTGTACCAGCCATCATTGTTAGAAAATAAATCATTTTATCTTTTTTTACTTTACTTATTTAAAAACCTTTAAATTAGGGCCATAGACTCAGCCGTCTTAGAGTATGTAATCTATACCTAACGCGTACTAATACAGTATGTATTTTATACAGTTTTTTAAAAGGAGGTGTGTAAACTTTTTTTCCCAGCAGGTAGTGTGCCCTGTATGCGCTTCGATGCCGGGCGGTGAGCCAAACTTCGTAACAGACGACTTCGCGGGACATCTAACACTGGAGCACCGGACCGGACCGAGAGATCTCATCTCCTTTTTGATATCCTTTTCAAATACATTTTGGTTGACACAACAACCACAAATATTATAATTGTTCGGCATCGGTTCCGTCTGAAAACCAGCGCCTCATCATACCTAACTTGGTGTGATGTGGCATAATGCTGAGATTGGGACCAATTTGCCCTCATAATCCACACGGTGTGCGGTTTGGTTTGTGGGTGCATGTGTTAGGCTGATACATTACTTCATTTATAGTTATACCTTCTTCTTTATTATATCTTTTCAGCCGAGCATGTGCACTTGCCAACCAACCAACTTATCCTGTATTTTATTTTTTGTTATAAGTTTGTGTGTTTTTTGTGGTCAAATAAATAATTATCTTATCTTATCTTATATAGTAAACAATATGAACTAGTGTTTGCACTAATTATGACATGCACATAAAACACAATATTAATCATGTTAGAAAATAAAATAATATCCTATTTACTGCGTAGAATCTGAAAGTTAAGATTTTTGTTTCCAGTGAAAAGTTTGTCAACTTCAAAGCTAACTTTCCCCCATTCGCTCAATATTTTAATAATACCTACCCCGGGCTATTGCAGTTATTGTTATGACTCTGACATAAAACATGAACAAATAAATCGTTCTAAATATCGTGAGTAAAAAGTTTTTATCGATCGACACCAGCCCGCGACATGACTGCTTTTGCATAAATAAGGGGTGGGCAAGTCTCTGCATTCGCTAATATTTACACAGTACCTACCCCCTCAAATGCTTATGTGCCCTTGATTTGTACGCGCTGTTGCATAAATAGCAGTCAGGAACTTTATAGAGCGGCTGTACCGATTCAAAACACGATCAGTGTATTGCTGCTTTTTAAATGTTATTGAACGAGCGACCGAAGCGTCTCAGTTTAGAGATTGGGCAAAAATGTTAACTCTTTTCCATTATTTTCCCTTTCAGTAGACATCTCAGGGCGCATACTATTCATGCCCATTATACTATTTTATACTACTTAAGATCTATGCCCATATCTTTAACGCCACTCTTTGGCTCATCTTCAAACGATATATGTAGTTCCATTGCTGAGCAAAGGCTACCTTCTTCCAGATCTAGTTGTCTGTCAGTCTTATTGATATGCACATTCTTCTTCCTGGCCTTACCCCACTAGGTGGGGTCGACACAACATGTTATTTTGTTCTATTCTCTTCTTTTGTCCATCCATCTGTTCCTAGACCTCTTCTTCTATATCCATCAAAATTCACACGTACCACTCTCTTCGTAACATGATATTCTTCTCTTCGCATGACATGTTTATACCATTGCGCATAATGCACTCATTTATTGGTATTTCCTTAACCGCTGTGCACGATGAGCCGAGCGGAATCAGACATGGCGGAGTTCGTCGAATGCCGCACTCGGGCCGAGGCGTCAGTCGCGCGCGCCGCACAAACATGCAGTTTAGGTAGTTATATTACATTCCATCGGTTTGCCCCTTTTAACGCTTGCTTCACGTCTGTTTTACTACCTTTTTAATGATTAAAAATCAGTAGGCCAAGTACGACTTTGTGCACACACGAATCGTAGAGACGCAATCGCCGAGCGCCACCGATTTTGTATGGAGATCCTAGCAGATTTCTTGAGAAGCTTGGATACACAATCCGTGGCGCTCGGCGAATGCGTCTCTGGCGAACCGTGTGTGCACAAACTCGTACTTGGGGTACAGATCTGGGTGGTCTGTTTTAATTTCTTAAAATAAACAATAATACAATCGTAGAGATAAACTATTATAAAAATGCACGCCCTCAAAATTTTGTCATTTTAACTATTGGGAATATTAATAGCTTCACGAATCGCTATACTTGCGGGCTACAATTTTAAAACATGGACAGATCTGCGCGCTGACATGACAGGTCTAAGCCACCAATGATCAAAACCAATTTATTTGCCTTGTGTCTGATACCATTGCGTATGTGACCGTGGAGGGGCGTGCATTTTTAGAATGATTTATCTCTACTTTTGAACGTGGTAATGGTTTTTACTAATCATAATAAACAAGCTGACAGTTAATGCTTTTGGGATCAGCCATAGTGCATCCCACCACTATTAGTATTAAAGTCCTCCTCGCATTGCTTCAACTGCGCTCATCCAAAACGACATTCTATTCTAATTATATTAGTGTAGGTTTAACTTATTGAATTCCAGCACCGGCGGAGGCATCTCATCGTTGTCACCGTCATCGCGCGACGCGGTCGTTGACCCCATCGCCGAGCTTCTGTCTCAGCTGTCGGGCGTGAGGCGCGCGGGACAGCCGGGCACGCCCAGCCAACTGCAGCAGTTACAGATGCAACTACAGCTGGAGCGGCAACAGGCCACCGTCAGTACCTACTCGCAATACCTACATACTCACGCATGCTCACTCACTCGCACACATCATCCCTTTCACTCGCACATAGCGCCGGGCACGCCCAGCCAACTGCAGCAGTTACAACATGCTGTTATTGCTGGAGCGAAGAGTTAAACGTGTCAGCAGATCCTACAATCAGTTCTTATGTTCTTGGACATGTATGTCTAGAACAGAACTGGATGTATGAATTACGTTACTCTAAGGCAGGGGTCACCAATTAATTTCGCTCGGGGTTCATTTTAAGAATTGAAATGACCGCCGCGGTCCGCACATTTCATAAAAACATATTGAACAAAGGTAATTGTTTAGTGTCATTTTTTATTGTTGATTTATCTGTCTGAAGTTTGGAGTGGAACTGGTGCATTGACATTACTTGTTACTTCGCCCGGAATTTTTCGAATTAACGTCAACAAAAATACTGCGTGGGATATATTTTTCGGTCCGCATACAATAGTTCGGCGGTCCGCCATTTGGTCCCCTGCTCTAAGGTTTCATTCAAATTTATGCAGCAGTAGACCGGTGTTTGTTGTGATTGAATGATGTTTGTGATGTTCCAGGCGGCGCGCCAACAGCTGGAGCGGCTCCCGCGGCGCGCGGGCTGCCCGGGCGCGGCGGCGGCGCCGGCCCCGCAGCCCTCCGCGGCCGCGCAGCCGCAGCCGCCGCCCGCTGCGCCGGACTCACAGTTCCTGCTCGCCTCCTTCTTAGGTAAGCCAACTACACTGGCCAGCTTCTTCTTCTTATCGTGTCGATGCTACAACTGTATTTTATTGTAGCATCGTGTTGGAAAGATTAGCCAGACTAGACACTGCTTTACCGTGCCGAGCTGTTACCGGTGTGCGCCACGAGGAGGCTCTTTCCATGCACCCCTGCACTGGCCTGCAAAACTAAGTATCACACTTTTTAAATTGCAATAACTTTTTAAGTAAACAAGATATACTTTGATCTCAACTCAATTGAGCACGCCTGGGACGAGCTAGGAAGGCTAGTCAGCCTACCACCCTCAGGGCACTGAGTTTAGAAAAAAGCAATCTAAAAGTGTGATACTTAGTTTTGCAGGTCAGTGTATTTACATGCACATTGTCTCGCGGAAGAGAAACAGAGGCCGGCCGATTTGGAGAGCTTTCGCTGACATAAGTTTTAACAGCGGCTGGAGCCAATTTACAATTTCTTCACGGATCCTGTAAATCTACTTTCTTCTCGTTTTAACTGAACCACTAACTGTTAGAACTTTGTTTTTTTTGTAGTTATTAACAAAAATGAAATATTTGTGTTAATATTTATTCCCAGGTGGCGCAGAAGAGCAATCCAGTACAGAGACGGAATCTCGCGCGGCATTGCTCCGCGGCCTGATGCTCGCGTCGCTGGGCCGGCCGCCGCCCGCGCCCCCCGCGCCCGCGCCGCCCCCCGCGCCGCTGGCCCCCGCGCCCGCGCCCGCCCCCGCCCCCGCCACGCCCGCCACCCCCGCCGCGCCGGCTGCCGTAGCCGCCGTACTGCGCGTCAAGCCGCAACCCAGAACTAAGGTATAGTAAACTTAAAAACATAATGCACATCGGTCTTTAGAAAGAGTAATTGGCTTATATTGTAGAGCGTTATGTCTGTCGCACACGCTATGTATCTCTATAACTCTACTGTACCTTACCTACCTAGCGATGTTGATGTCACTAAGGCGTGATGATCTTCGGTTTGAATAGCTTGACATATTCACATGTGATTGTTGAATGTTACAGGAAGGCGGCGGCGTAGCGCGAGGCACGGCGCGCGGCGTGCCCGAGGGCAGGTAGGGGAGCGGGGGGGCGCACCCCCCGCGGGCAGCCCCTCCCCCGCGCCCCGCACCGCGCCCTACGACCGGACTGCACTGCCGCATCTCTCATAGTGAACGCGACGACGCTCGTACACTACGATACCATCGTATGCCGGTCTACCCGGACTAGACCACATTACCGCTACACTAGTGAACGCGACGACACTTGAACGATACTTGACGATCGTACCGTATCCGAGCTAACCCTGCCGGCACGTTTGTTCCTTTTTTAGCCGCGTTCGTGATTCATGTCGCACTGTATCTGCATCAAATTATTACGGTACCGCTGCGTGCATCGAGCCATTAGTTGCGAATTGCTAGCATCAGAC
This sequence comes from Ecliptopera silaceata, assembly GCA_932527185.1. NCBI lineage: Eukaryota > Metazoa > Arthropoda > Insecta > Lepidoptera > Geometridae > Ecliptopera > Ecliptopera silaceata. The sequence continues at coordinate 5,223,832 of OW052210.1, forward strand.
TATTCCAAGTGAAACGCGTATTGACGCTGCAATAATTTGACTGGTAGCGTAGTGGGCGACTGAGATGCACGGGCTGGTATAATCCCTGGCAAGACAAAATAATATAATAGTGTCTATGGTACAGTCAGCATTCGAAGTAGATACCTATTATCAGAATTTCTAAATTCTTTATTTAGCCTCTGATCAATGTTTCAGAACCCTACAATTAAATGGTTAAATAGTCATTTTATATTTGAATAAGTAAATCATAATTTACTAATGATGTTGATGGTACCATAGTAACCCTAGAGCTGGGGCTGTACTCCCATTCTTAATGCAGAACCAAACTTTATTTGAGAATTGATATCAACAACAAACTGTTTAACTGTTTCGCGTCTAGATATATGTTTACTAATTCAAAAACTTGTACTTATATGCAACATATTATGACCAGAAATAGTGTAATCAATGACGAAGATACGCTTTTGCGCACTCTACGCTGAATTGGTTCTTCAGTTTCACTCGATTAAATAGATATGCCTACTCACCTGTCAACTCAACTCTTGTTGATGTGTTAAATACTACAATATGATTTGTAAACGTGAGGGGTGTTTTCTGTCTCAAAACTAGCTTGGTCTGTAGCATAGGCGGCGCTAATATCGCACGTCCCTGCCTTAGACGATGTATTTTATCTATTCACTTTGAGTGCGGTCAGGAAAAGCAGGTGCGCCGACATACGTCATTAAAGTACCTTTTCGTTCTTTGTAGTTGACGTTAATGCTTAAAGTATGGTTGAAATTCAGGTGGCCATCCACCTCAATATCCTACACAATATAATATAACGTCCTGATGGGGTGACGACGACAAATGTGCTCATCGTGTATGTATGTATTTAGTATAAATGTATTAGATTTTGCTTACTAAAAATTTTATTTGCCTACAATAAATGGTTGACCTAACTTTTGTTTGTAACTTTGATTTTATTATAGCTTAGGTTTGTATTGTATTAGTCGTTATTTCTCTCAATATTTTATTACTAATCGAGCTATCCTTACAGGTCAGCCGAGGCCTTAGCTTACGTCTATTCGGGGATTGTGCGATTAGTGTGTTACCTTGTCACTTTGTGCGATTTCATGTGCAGTATACACAGCCAAACTATAAATAGCTTTGTTTTAAAAAAGCTTGAAGATGCGTATGCGTCGCTGCAGGTCTTTGTGGCATTGAATCTGCGCAATTTTCAAACTGTGCCCTGTGAAAACGTAAAATGTTAGAAGCATGCTTAAAACCGCATTGAAGAATCTTCAGATCGTGTGGGTTCGGTCTGAAATAGGTCTTACGCTAACATTAACTAGGATGCTTAGTTTGTTTTGTTATATTTCCAAATATCAGTGTGATTTCATTTAATGTAGATAAAGTTAGTGATGGAATGTTTTTAATCGATTTAACCACACTTGAATTAAAAATATATTATTGTGATGGCTTATGCGTCACGGATATTTAATTTATTGTTGAAGGAGAGGAGTCGAATTGTAAGTTCCGCACTGATGTTTACCGCCCGGATTGATTCAGTTACGATAGCGTCGACTACCTGCACGTAGATTGTTATCGAAGCATTAGCAAAGATATATTTTTGTTACTATAGGGATCTAGAAAACTGTATGTATATACTTCGTCAAGTTCCCCTCATAACAGTTTTATTTTAATACAGCTATTAGATTACTTTCCACGAATTTTCACTAGCTACTCAAAGAAGTGCTTATTAGTTTGATTACTATACTCCAACATTACAAAATGTTTGTATGTACCCTAATTAAATTCTATAATAATTCAAGCGCATTTTATTTTACAACCTGTTAGTCTCGGATTTATCTTAGTCTTGAAATGTTCTTGGAGGTCTAGGGAAGGTTAAAAAGGTAAGAAAAAATCTAATAACCATTTAGATAGCCCTTTTCTATTTCTCATACAAACGTTTTTTTTATAAAATGTAGACGATTTTTCGAAGCGCGTAACGCATTCTCTAATAATCCTTAGAGTTGCAATTTTCGAATAGTCTAAACTAATATTATAAAGAAAAAAGATTTGATTGTTTGTTTGCATCGAATAGGCTCCGAAACTACTGGACCGATTTCAAAAATTCTTTCACTGTTGTGAAGCTACATTATCTGTGCTGAACATAGGCTATATTATATTTTCAAAAAAATTAGGGATCCTTACTAAAACTTCAATTAGTAACCCAAGGTGTAAAAGAAATTCCTTACATTGCGTGCGCTGCGGAAACTATTGATGATAGAAATAAATTATGTAGTACAATTTTGTAGAACACATCATCATCCACAAAAAAGTCAGCGACAGCATATGTCTAACTATTATAGATATGTCATAATAAGTGTTTTAATATCAAAAAAATATAATGATATTTATTTATATATCGATACCCTAATTTGCAAACCTAATAACTCCACTTTTTCACCAAAATGACATTTTTATACCGTCAGAAACTAGATTTTTTTCTCTATTTTTTGAAATACTAATAACTCCAAAATTCCCAACCGTATTGATGTAAAGAGCCATTTGAAAATCAAACAACTCCGAGTGAAACGAAATGCTTCGATTTTGACAAAAAAATCAAATAACTCCTGCGCAGTCGCCCATTTTGTATGGAGTCACAGAAGCGAACGCATGCACCTGAAAGTTTATTTTCAAAAAAATATGTGTTTTATTACCGTTTGAAGCTTAAAAACAGGGTGGGTTCCCAACCAGTCACACTGTGACTCGTTGGGAAAAAAATCCCAACGAGTCACACCAATTAATATTTTCAGAAGTGAAAATGAATTTCACTACTTAAATAAAAAAAATCACTTAATGTGTAGGTTATTTTATTTTAGTTATTTTTATCAAAAATGGCAGATATAGTGCATTGGTAGAAAAAATCTGCTTTGCAGAAAAAGATAACATCCGATATTTAATACTACTACTCAGTGCCTCTATAGTAAAAAAAAGACGTGTTGTACTCGGGGACTGCCGCGGTAAAGCTATTGCATAGCTTTTTTTGCTGGATTAAGCATGCAGTGTTAGGTTATTTCGTTACGGAATTTCTGGATTCGGTCTCCACGCTCAAGGCCCGCGATAGAAGCTATGCAATAGCTTAGAGCTATCGTGGAGATAGAATTCAGAATTTTCGTAACGAAAATAACCTAACATTATACATGCGTAATCCAGCAAAAAATGCTATGCAATAGCTTGACCGCGGCAGTCCCCGAGTGCCACACCTTTTTTTATTATTATTATGATTAATAAAGACATTTTAAATCAGAAAAAAAATCTCTAAAACATACCGCAGTGCGATAAGTGGCAGAAAAAAAACCTTATGAGCAACAAATCCATTAATTCCCTAATACAGTTACTTACTTTAGTTTTAATACAGTTTAGTTTTTTCTTCAAGTTAATATGGTTCCATATTCTTCAAAACTTTTTTTATTTTTTCGTAATTATAAATAAACATTTAATTTCACGAAATATTTGTTTTTGTTCATTACACGATATTTACCATTTGTGATACTTATAAAAGTAAAAAAAAAATCATTTATAAAAATATAAATAGGTGTGACTCGTTGGGATTTTTTTTCCCGATGAGTCACAGTGTGACTGGATTTGGTGTGACTGGTTGGGAACCCACCAAAAACAGAAGAACATAGACAAAGTGTAAACATATTTTGAGAATATTTCGTTGCTGGAAACCACAAACCTAACAACTCCACTTTTATTTTCAATTATTGCTTAAACCAAATCAAACAACTCCTTTTTTTCACTATAAAACCCTATAGTTAAAAGAAAAATTAGATTTTTAATTGTTTTTAGGTAAATAAAGGGCGTAATTTCCAAAAGGACTTTGGATTTTCTTTAATCGGTTATATATAATTTATTATAACGTTTTAAGTCTCTCCTGTAAAATTTGCTTTAGAGGAGTTATTAGGTTTGCAAATTAGGGTATCGATATGCTACCCGTGCGAAGCCGGCGCGTACTACTAGTAATTTAGATAAAACTCAGACTACGGGCTCTTAGTTCAAATCATTCATTCATTTGTGTACCAGCTTGCTCGTCTACAATGTTGTATGGCTTCTCCTCGGTCTTTTTTACATCATATCACAGACTATATAGTCATCTAAATCTTAGCTCTGTGCATTGATCTGTGAGTGAACGAATTGTGTGATTTGCATGCAACCAAACAGCGTACTGAATTTAGTGATTGTGAAAATAAATATAAATCTATCAATAATGGCAGATTCAACTGTAGCAGATCTTTATAAAATGAAGGTGGTCGATCTACGAAAAGAATTAAAAACTCGTGGGCTCTCGTCTGCCGGTGACAAGGCTGAACTCATTTCGAGGCTTCAAGTGGCGATGTCTCAAGCTTCAGACAGTAACGACGAACATGGTGATATAAATTTGGATTCAGATATTGATTCTGATGGAGTTTTAGAAGACGAAGACGATAAAAGCCAAGGGGACATCCTCGAGGATTCTGCTGTTGACACTCTGAACGAAGAATTGGCGTTGGCAGAACAACCTGCCAAACCGGAATCAAAACCTCAAAGAATTCTCAAAAGAAAAATCACAGCTACCGATACATCGAAGCCTAAACCTGATGAAGACAAAGCTGCTGATGATAAAATGTGTACTAAAGAACCATCCACTAAGAAAATTGTTTTGAATAGGACAATCTCAATATCTTCTACCAAACCTACAGAGGATAAAGTTGAAGTTGAAGACAAAATTACTGAAACTTCAATCAAGAGTAACAAAGTAAAGATTACTGCTGCTGTAGATTCTAAATTAAAGTTAGAACAGAGAGCCCAGCGATTCGGACTACCAGTGCAGATGTCTGACGCAGAAAGAAAAGAGGCCAGGATGAAAAGGTTTGGGCAGGGTTCTGCTGAATCCACCACTGGTAGTAGTGTTTCATCTGCTCCTGTTGGCTCTCTTAGTGAGAATCTAGATAAACTCAAAAAACGAGCTGAACGGTTTGGTCAATCTGTTTCTAAAATTATGACTGATATTGAAAACAAGGAGAAATTAGAGAAACGCAAAGCTAAGTTTGCAGCTGCCTAAGACATTACAGGTATATCTAAAATTCCAGAAATAATGTTCTAAGACTTGAAAGAAAATCAAATTAATGATAAGTAATAAATGTTTCAAAAATAATAGGAAAATACATTTTATTTATAATTAAAACTTAGGTCTAATCCAAATTATTACTGAAAGGCATTTCTTGGAAATCTTGTGTGCTTGCAATACATTGGTGCTGATCAACATTCTCAGTCTGGTTCTGAAAATCTTGTGGTATATGAATAGCAAACTTCATGTATGATTCAAAATGTAATAGAGCCCAGCGCGCTGCAACATCCTTATGAAGAGACTTTCTAAATGCCATACAATGCATGTGTCTGAACTTCTCATATTTAATTCTGTTGAATCCTATCTTGGCTAAAGTATAACGCCAACATTTCATTAATTTACAATTAGCACCAACATGTTTTGAATCAGGAGTGTTAATAATAAGCAAGCCTCCAGGTTTCAATAATGCAAGTGCTTTCTCACATGCTGATATCCGAAGATTGGAACTAGGGATGTATTCTAATACAAAACACATGGTGACTATACTAAAGTTTTGTTCCTGTAACTGCACAACTTTTGCACCATCTATTAATGTTTCTGTTCCAATTGGAACACTTAGGAAATCACATTGTAATACAGAATTATTGGCAGGGCATAGATCTATAGCCAATACATCAAAGTTTTCATACTTTTTGAAGGGATTGTAGCAGCTGCCTACATCAATCAGTTTCAAGGGTTCTGGAAATGTTTCTGTCACTCCCAAGTCTAATAGATTAATTTTATTGGCTATATCTTGTTCATAATCTCTGTACTTTTCATATACTTTGTTTTTGAAATAGTTAATGCAATAGTTTGCTGTCCATTCAATTCGACTGGAGGCTTCACTCTTATCACTGGCACAATTTTTTTCCCAATGTGTGGTGGCTAGTTTTTGCATATAATCTGCATATTTTACTAACATGCCTTCATTTTGGCAGTGTTCTTGCCAAGCTCTCTCTGCTCCTAATTCAAATGATGTTTTTCTTAATGTTGAATGAACATCTTTAATGAACTGTGACAACAAAAGATGATCTTCATTTGCCATTAATAAATAGCTTTAAAATGACAATGAATCCAACAGCTTGATTTGCTATTCTCCACAAAATATGATGTACAAGGGCCAGTTTATGAAGTATTTTCATGAAGCATGTGATTGAATGTCAGGCCACCTGCCGAGCAATTATTTAATAATAGGTTGTTACTTTTGCACTTTAAACAGATCGCTAGTTTCATATTCCCAGCAATAGCTATGCATGATGTACTGAGAGATACACAATACTTAACCTATAAAGACAGTCAGCAAATGTAAATGCCAAGACAGTATTAGGAACTGCTTGGCTTTAATTAACATTAATAAAGTTTCCTACTTCGGGTCAAATACGTAGTACAATTAAACCAGGATAGCGACAACGAGAAAATCTGAAATTAAATTTTATAAAACCTACTTTGCTAAAATTAAAAATATGTAAACAACACATTCCCACAGAATAAATATTGAAGAATTCTGCTTGTACGCACAACCAGTTGACAAGTAACAAAGGTACACAGATAAAAAAAAAGCTAGCACTCCGGGAGTGCCGGCAGAAGTGAAAACTTCAATATTAACAATATTGTTAATATTGAAGTTTTCACTTCTGCCGGCTTCTTTCACTCCTTCAGTGAAAACTTCAATATTAACAATATTGTTAATATTGAAGTTTTCACTTCTGCCGGCACTCCCGGAGTGCTAGCTTTTTTTTTATCTGTGTACCTTTGTTACTTGTCAACTGGTTGTGCGTACAAGCAGAATTCTTCAATATTTATTCTGTGGGAATGTGTTGTTTACATATTTTTAATTTTAGCAAAGTAGGTTTTATAAAATTTAATTTCAGATTTTCTCGTTGTCGCTATCCTGGTTTAATTGTACTACGTATTTGACCCGAAGTAGGAAACTTTATTAATGTTAATTAAAGCCAAGCAGTTCCTAATACTGTCTTGGCATTTACATTTGCTGACTGTCTTTATAGGTTAAGTATTGTGTATCTCTCAGTACATCATGCATAGCTATTGCTGGGAATATGAAACTAGCGATCTGTTTAAAGTGCAAAAGTAACAACCTATTATTAAATAATTGCTCGGCAGGTGGCCTGACATTCAATCACATGCTTCATGAAAATACTTCATAAACTGGCCCTTGTACATCATATTTTGTGGAGAATAGCAAATCAAGCTGTTGGATTCATTGTCATTTTAAAGCTATTTATTAATGGCAAATGAAGATCATCTTTTGTTGTCACAGTTCATTAAAGATGTTCATTCAACATTAAGAAAAACATCATTTGAATTAGGAGCAGAGAGAGCTTGGCAAGAACACTGCCAAAATGAAGGCATGTTAGTAAAATATGCAGATTATATGCAAAAACTAGCCACCACACATTGGGAAAAAAATTGTGCCAGTGATAAGAGTGAAGCCTCCAGTCGAATTGAATGGACAGCAAACTATTGCATTAACTATTTCAAAAACAAAGTATATGAAAAGTACAGAGATTATGAACAAGATATAGCCAATAAAATTAATCTATTAGACTTGGGAGTGACAGAAACATTTCCAGAACCCTTGAAACTGATTGATGTAGGCAGCTGCTACAATCCCTTCAAAAAGTATGAAAACTTTGATGTATTGGCTATAGATCTATGCCCTGCCAATAATTCTGTATTACAATGTGATTTCCTAAGTGTTCCAATTGGAACAGAAACATTAATAGATGGTGCAAAAGTTGTGCAGTTACAGGAACAAAACTTTAGTATAGTCACCATGTGTTTTGTATTAGAATACATCCCTAGTTCCAATCTTCGGATATCAGCATGTGAGAAAGCACTTGCATTATTGAAACCTGGAGGCTTGCTTATTATTAACACTCCTGATTCAAAACATGTTGGTGCTAATTGTAAATTAATGAAATGTTGGCGTTATACTTTAGCCAAGATAGGATTCAACAGAATTAAATATGAGAAGTTCAGACACATGCATTGTATGGCATTTAGAAAGTCTCTTCATAAGGATGTTGCAGCGCGCTGGGCTCTATTACATTTTGAATCATACATGAAGTTTGCTATTCATATACCACAAGATTTTCAGAACCAGACTGAGAATGTTGATCAGCACCAATGTATTGCAAGCACACAAGATTTCCAAGAAATGCCTTTCAGTAATAATTTGGATTAGACCTAAGTTTTAATTATAAATAAAATGTATTTTCCTATTATTTTTGAAACATTTATTACTTATCATTAATTTGATTTTCTTTCAAGTCTTAGAACATTATTTCTGGAATTTTAGATATACCTGTAATGTCTTAGGCAGCTGCAAACTTAGCTTTGCGTTTCTTTTCATTCAATCTTACGCTTTTTCGACGTCACGTGACCCTGACGCGAGTTTGAAAGTTTTTACCCACCCAGCGCCGCTAAAGAAGTTTTCACTTCAATAAATAAATATCAAGTATTCTAGGAGCTAAATGATCATTAATCATTTGTAGAATTTATCTTCCTAGTACAAGCTTGGCTTAGTTTGGGGCTAGAGTGTGATGTGTGAAATGTCCGTGATTATAATTTTATTATATTTAATTTACTATCATTAGCTGGTGATGCTATGCTCAATGCTTCGTTTTTTGCTCACTTTTCCAAATGAAATAAAACGAAAAACTCATATTATGTACAAGCTTGTATTATAAATAGTATAAATAGTACCTACTTTTCCGGATCTTATTACAAAAAGCAAAACATATTATTTTTTCTTTTGCTTCTTGTAAAAAATATTCTATCAGAAATCGTAAAGGTCTGCTTAGTTTGGGACTATTGCATCAAGCTCTAGTCCGTAAATATTTATTTTGCACTATTTCTCTATGAAAGAAGGTTCTAGATTCCATAACAAATTAGCGTTCATAAAGAGGTTAAGCATATTTCTCACGACACAGAAACAATCCTTGAAACGTTTCTCGATATCGAACAATACCAACCATTGATTTGCTGTGATTCTGTAATCCCACAATCTAAAATCACCTTTATCCCTTTGATGTAAGGTTGATTATAATACGATTTGGAAGCTGTGTGGGCCATATCCTGTAGCTGAAGTGCTTTGGAAATTAACTTTATGTGGGTGGAAGTCATCGCAATTTAGTTAAGACCACATTTTAGAATAGCGTCTAACGTCTAATTACGTACTTCATTGTGATCGTCATTGTGATTGTGTCATGTCGTTGTGTCACATTCGCGCAAGCGCGAATGTGACACAACGACGAAGCCAACGAAGACACAGACACATTCGCGCAAGCGCGAATGTGTCTGTGTCTTCGTTGGCTTCGTCGTCATCGTCACGTCACGTCATGTCGCCACGTCATCGTCACGTGACGATGACGTGGCGACATGACGTGACGATGACGTGGCGACATGACGTGACGTGACGATGACGACGAAGCCAACGAAGACACAGACACATTCGCGCAAGCGCGAATGTGTCTGTGTCATTGTGATTGTGTCATGTCGTTGTGTCACATTCGCGCAAGCGCGAATGTGACACAACGACGAAGTTCGTCGTCATCGTCACGTCACGTCATGTCGCCACGTCATCGTCACGTCATCGCGCAAGCGCGAATGTGTCTGTGTCTTCGTTGGCTTCGTCGTCATCGTCACGTCACGTCATGTCGCCACGTCATCGTCACGTCATGTCGCCACAACACTATTTAATTGTTTGAGTCATACGTCGCGTGACCGCAAGTGTGTTCTTTTGTCGTCTCTTGTTTTTACGAGCAATGTATAAAAATTAAATAAGATCTTACGCTTTTTCGACGTCACGTGACCCTGACGCGAGTTTGAAAGTTTTTACCCACCCAGCGCCGCTAAAGAAGTTTTCACTTCAAAAAAAACTTAGTTTTTGCACATAATGCTTGTATTGTTCGATAAATCGTTGGTAATGTGGTGATTTAAACAAGCTTGATCGTATGGAATCTATAGAATCTGCCTCATTTCATACTATGTAGTTCATTTGCGTTCTGAAAGCTGTTGTTAATGCTCAGCTCACTCACTTTACTGTCCTGCGATGTATTTGACGTGACATATCAATTAATTTCATTCATTAGTTATCAATCCTGTATAGTTTGTCTGTGCTAGTGTTGTTCATTCATGGTATTGCAGGTGGTGGATTGTTTTGATGAGATGAATATTATTTTGTTTAGCATCCTAAGCTAGAAATACCGCATAGTCCATGAGATGGTCAAATTATATGTACAAAGTTTTGTAGTCATGTCTACAGTTTAAAGTGCGTTGTAAATCCGTACGTCCCTTATAAAACATTGGGCGTCAGTGCACGGCAAGCCGAAATTGAATTTGTTGCTTGAGTATAACTCGGAGGCTATTATTTAGATTGTTTCTAATTCTCCCCTATTGATAGTAGAAAGTGCTTACAAAAAGTAATTATCTAAACCTCTAAAACGTATCATAAACGAACACGCCAAGGCACTATCCGAACAGGCATTCGCTGCCGGTGGCGCTTGCAAGACTGCCTTCATCCGCGAATCAAAACGGAATCGAATCTTTCAAAATGTTTAGTAACTGTACGCAGTATAATCTTTCTGATTGGGACTCCGAGCGTTATGTGGACCAGCTTATATGTGAAAGTGATGATACATTTATTGCATGTCCAACATTTGATTCAGAACCAGATTTTTTGATATCAAAAGTAAGTTCCGAGGTCATAGTACTGGTATCACACATGAAAATATTGAATTCTTTTAGAAATTGTTTCAGATGTTGCATATTTACATTAATAATTAGTACATTACTTAATTACATATTGTTTTTTCTAGGTGCGTCAACATTATATGAAGCACATGGTAAAACTGCTCTCTGTCAATTATGAGACCAACCAGAAACTTCTAAATAAAAATATATACTTACCTAGCGGCATCTGGAGATGTGCTAAAATGATAGAAATGAAAGCGGCTCAAAGGAGCATGGTGATTCAACTTTATAGAACTCAAATACTTGCTGTGGTAAGTAATAATTATGATATTTAAAAAAAAACATGAGACCCTTTAAAACTATGCTTTTAGAAAAGAAAGAAAATGTTATTAACCTTCTTAACAAATATTATTTTTAGATAAAAGATGTTAAAAAAAATACTGAAAAAGGAAAATTATATCGCAATTTGTTGGATACTATTAGAACTCCCCCAAATGATAAAAAAACACAAACATCTATTGACTCCAGCACAGAATGTTGTTGTAAATGTCATGGTAATGACAGCAAAAGGCGGCGAAAGAGTTCACCTCAAACCTTAAATGATATAACAGCAGTGCTACAAGGTGCCACAAGTGCAAACTCACTTCTTGCCCAGTACAAAATCCCAGTTGCCATTAACATGAAAACTCACACCCCAGAACCAGTGCTTAACAATTCTAGCAAAGTTAATACACAAAACATGTTCAGCCCTAAATCTGTTCAAACTGAATCAAGTAATTCAGAAGCTGAAATGCCACCCATGTTGATTCAATCAAACCCAATTATTACCCCAATGCACACCGAAAACAATTCAGATGATATTATGATGCAATTAGAAAAACTTTTCCAAACTGAGCAAACTGATGATGATTTGTTTGATGCCACCTTCAATAATGAAAAGCCCAAAAACACATCTCAAAATAAAACATCTGTTTGTAAAGAAAGCACTGGTATAGAGAATAAGTTGGAGATAGAAAACCCTCCCATGCCAATTGCAATAAAAACACATGATTTAGTCATTGAAAATCATGCTGCACAAATCAAATCTCTTGATGAAAGACTGGCTACTTTGACTGACATATTAATAAACAATGAAACAAATGCGTCAGAGCGAAAAGAGGAACGAAACAGCAAAAATGCACAAAAAGAAAAGGATTTGAAGAAAAAGAAAATTGTCAGTAAATGGCACTGTGAAGAGTATTTCTTGAAGAAAGATCTGCTGGAAATGCTGTACCAGATTGGTGACAATAATAGAAACAAACTTGCTAGGGTAAGTAAAAGTACCAGCTGTACTACTGTTGTTCTAATGGTCTTGTAAACAATTTAATTAGTCGGTATATGCCCATACAATCTTGCCCACCCCAACATGTGACCACCTTCTTGTTGATTGATGGATGTAGATTTACACTGTCTTTTGTTTTTCCTATTCAAGAGCTCTTGCAAGGTTTTCACCAAAACTTTTAATTCCATGGTGTATGAATGGACCATCATGTTTTTATTTGCAGATCAAGACTTTGTATCTACAACTTTTTGGCGAAGATGACGATGATGATGAAGGCATACTTTCGCCAATAGAAGATAGCCCACAACTGATATCAAGCTGCAAAACTCGGATTTCCATGTGGGTCCTGACTACCCTTACTCCGTACTATGGCATGGGTCGAATCAGGGGCAAGAACCTCTTTAAGTCTGTTGTCAAATATTTGATAGATCTAATCTTCAAATGCAAGCAATATCCAGGTAAATATTTTGGTGCAATGGTATAATGTATAATAATTTAGTGCTTAGATTTGGACCAATACAGATGTGATAGACACATATAAAGAACACAATTTAAACAAATATTGTAGGCATCATTAAAGTCAGTCCTAAGAAAAAAAAAGTAATTTTGTCTGATCATCATATACTTTAAATGCCAACAGTTTTGATGTAGATATGTATATATTCCAGAAAGATGTACTTAAGTAATAAAAGACTTTTTTTTTCTAGATAAACTTGAAGTCACTAATTTTGTGCAAGATTTTATACAAAACCACGCCATGATCACATGCGAAGCTGACTTTCGGGATATCATAGACAATGTCAAACAAGCTCCATACACTTTTGCATAGAAAGGGTGATATACTACTACTTAGTACCTAATATTTGCGCCTTTTTATGATTAAGTATGCTAATGCAGTCTTTAAAATTAGGGTAACCTATTAAAACCAAGTTCAAGTTAAAATAAGCTTTTATTTTTTATGAAATCAAATACATGACCTATACATGGGTATCATTCACTTTAAAACTGCATAAATATTGCAGTGTACGTTAATTTTAAGCTTAGTATGTAACATACAATTTACTCTTGCATTATTTTATGTACTCACTGGAAAGTTAAATATATTCTCGAATGGCTGGTCCATGATCAAAATAAATTTTATATCATCAACACTAGATTTACAAAAAATCATCGGTCCCGTTAGGTGTCGAATTTCGTCATATTTTATCTATTTTGTAAACGGCAGCTTAAAGTTGATGAAAGCGTTCAAATCTTTATAAAAAGATTAGTTCATAAAGTTTAATAAAAATAGCCGACTGATGGTGACACATTCACTGTATATTACCGAACATGTACAAAATGTACACGATTTAGAATTACAGATTTCGCCCTGATTTGTGTTTAGAATAGTAACGGATCTAATGTATTTTAGCCACATCGATTGACATAAATATTTTGAGCGTTTACGCTCTTCCGACAGTATAGGAAGGTACAGTTAACATCATTAGTAATAAAGTGACAATCAATAATGTTTTGTGATTTATTTTTTCAAGCATGAGCATAGTAAAAACTTAAAAATAGATCTACAAGATCTAAGTATTTTTAAGTTTAAACCTAACAGAATTTCGAAGTATGTAATTGATTAACGATACTTACTTCGAAATTCTATTAGCTATTTTCTGAAGTCTCTAACAGACCAATTAAAGATAAGTTTTTGTATATCTAACATGTTAAAAGTTCTTTCACATCACAACAATGCCAGTTTGAAAAATGTAATTCTGATAATCATAAATGGACTGTGGAATGATGACATGTGAGGTATGAGCATTGAGATGACGCGACGTCTGATAGAGGAGAGTGGAAGAAGAGGACGTGTTGTACCGACCCCACATAATGTGGGACAAGGGTAGGAAGATGATGATGATGATAAATGTATCAATATTTTGGTACTATGGTTTCCTAATTTAAACCAAAGAATTTGATGGCGTTATAATAAAATACATAACATAGTACATTTTTTTTTATTCACAAACTTATTTTTTTATTCTTTTAGAATCCTGCTCTGAACTGTCCATAACAGATTTATGTTTCTCTGGTTTTGTAAACCATGTATTTAAAGTTTTTTGAATACATTTTTTCTTTTCAATGTTAACTCTTTTGTTGCAGTCATCCAGTTTATTTCTTGAATTATTAACGGCTGTGGAAACTGGATGCCAGGATAGTTTTTGATTTGGTTTTAAATAAGTTAGGGCGATGTCTGGGCTCACATTATCTATATCCAACCATGCCTGAAAACATATTATGGGTACTTATATAAATAAGTGTTCCATATCAAAGGTAATTAGTTTACTATCAAGTTATTAAAATAAGCTGGTCAGTAACCCATATTCGTATTATCCTGTTTTTAAAATTTATTGAGTAATATTTTACCTTCAAATATAAAACTCATAAATATATAACTTTATTCACAAACAAACTTATGACTATACAATATTTACAACATGTACATTGTCATATAAAATACATGAATATTAATAAATAATAATTGCAGGCTACTCACAAATAATTATTAAAGAATTTGATTTACATACTTGTATCTTTTCTTCAGAGTCGAGGATTGCGGGCATTCTGTGATGGAGCCAGTTAAATGTAGAGTTGGAATCCATAGTTATGACTGAGTATGAGTAAATTATAGTGTCTTCATTTTGCCACATATTGTAGAGGCCTGCCATGTAAAGAAGATGGACCCCAGACCAGCCCGTGTTTTCATTGTAGCTATTATTCCATGTCTTTTTATCATCCATCTAAAATCAATTATGTAGTAGGTAGTTGTTGATACTCTTTTCTATCTTATGTAAAGTTAGAGGTAACATATACCTATGGGAATCAAGTCTACTCTGGGTGCTATGTGGCCTATGGAGGCTAAAAAAATCTATTGGCTTTGCTGAGTTACTATTCGAAAGGTTATGTGTTAAATTTCAATGAATATTTATTTATATTTACAATATAATTCATAAAATATTACCATTATATTTTCTATTTGTGGTGCATAAATATAATATGGTTGTTTTTCCTTTGAGGATTTGTTAGTAGTCTGCCATTCATAAAATCCTTCCACTACAATGGCACATCTGCCTCCATTATTCAGCAAAGGACTGTATAATTTTGATCCTTTGATATTTTCCAAGCGGCAATTGTTAGTGCTTAAGTTATGAGTTTTGTAGTTTCCCTGAAAACCGAAGTGAATATATACTTGATCTAAGTATTCTTAGTCTATGTTCAAATAAAAATGGTAGATTTTGATTGAATTAAATTGGTCAACTCCCCATACCACCTCTGAACAGTCCGCAACTTAATTGAAGTAGGTACGCAAATTATCAGAACTGGATATACCTACCTTATGCCATGGTGGAATCACACCCCAAATCATGGGTTTTAGTACTCTGTCGGTAGTTGCAGCATTTTGATATTTACTTGATGAAACTAGCACGGGTGTAACATCGGTTGGAGCAATGTTGTAGGACGGAGTGTACTCTTTGTCTGCGTTATGTTCCGGTAGCCATTCTGGAGTAATATATTTATCAGCTCCGGTCGGTTTGTAGCTGCATGCGCATTGAACTTGATCTCTATGGAGTGATCTGAAATACAATATCCAATTTACTCAACTAACTTTGATCAGTCGGATCGGAAGTAGGTTATTTATGTATAAACTAGGTTTAAAGGCGTAGTTAACAATTATTTACTTGAAATACTGAGTGTGATTTGTTAATTGTTATGGAACTTACAATCCAGTTCTCCCGCACATTGGAAATATTTTACACCTTGTGAATTAAAACAGATTTCCAGAATTACTTTTTGAGGGTACCTACTGCACTTTACACACTACGGACGGAGAGATCTACAGTAGCTTCATTCATGCAAGGTCAAACAAACATTGAATGAAAACAATACAATGTGAACGACGTGACGTTAGGCAAGGAAAAAATCCTTTCTTTTTCTGTCATCGAATTTCTTCAGTCAATGTCAAATCCACACAGAACCAGTTGCTTGACGGCTATGAAAAAAGAAGAGAAAAATTGGTTTTGTATATTGTGTTGTGTGTGAAACTTGTGAATGCTTCGGAATTTTGGTAGCTACTATATTACTGCATTCTTCCTTCAATTGGGAAATTATTCTACAAACATGCTCTAGTGAATTACATCGTTGGTAATCATAACTATTGATAAACATGTGGAAGTATGTATCACGTCGTATTCGGGATACGTTTGAGAGAAGCGCTAATCACTTCGACAAGCGTAGCACAACCAACGTTGTGAACACGGTCCCTGAAGAGAAAAACAGCAGAAACAAGCGTTCTGGGCCCCCTTGCCAATGGTTCACGTCGCGAAATTGCTGGAGCTCTCATAATAGTGATAATGACACTAACAGGAAAAAATGGAACTTCGAACACTTGAATCGTTCTTGGATCGGTGCCATCACATGGGTAAGCTTAGCCCCAGGCGTATTTGTTACGTCTTCAGTACTATATTATAGGTATCTTCTCCAAATCTAATATCAGCTTTATTTAATAATTGAAAACTTTATTTACAGAGTAGTGCACTTGTACTGGGATGGTACACAAGTCAGATCATACATTTAAAATTGAAACACTGCAGAAAAAGCGCAAAAAAATGTGGCAATTTGAACAACATTTTATGCACATTGCAACCATATGTCAATGTTGTAAATAAAAATGCAATATGCAACAATACTGATAAGCTAGAGAGGATTCTCGGGCAGTTCACTCCTACTGTACATTTGGTGTCAAATGAACATAGTGGAGGACAACAGGTGTCTCATGCCAGTGGCACTACAGCAAGTACTGAATCTTCCGACAATGATTTGGGAGAAGTGTTGAATTCGATTGAAAACAAACTAGGTTTGGCAGCCATTGAAAATGGACAGCATCAAGTTGGAATTAACATGCTCAGGTATAGCCGTGTTGTTGTAACTTGGTGAAAATTAATTACTACTAAAAAAATATTTAAAATAACTGTTTGTTTTGTTGTAGGTCAGCTGCAAACCGCCACCATGCACCTGCCTTGTATAACTTGGGTCTGTGCTATGAGAGTGGCTTGGGAGTAACTGTTGATGAAAAAATGGTAATATTTTATTTTTCTTTCATCCAACATACAACTTAATTTAAGTAGTGTTATACTCACTGGAGTACATTGCAGCATGCCTCTTAATATCTTCTTAATAGCAGGCTGATTCCAGATATTATAGATCCATTTTTATATTTGCAGGCCATGGAGTTTTATAGATCTGCTGCATCCATGGAGCATCCTGGAGCACTTTACAACCTTGGTATTTACTATGGCCAGGGAAGAGGTGGTTTACAGCGTGATCTTGACACCGCCACAAGGTTGCTCCGCTTAGCTGCCATCCAAGGACAGAAAGACGCTATTGATGCCCTAAAATCTCTGGACCTAGATGTAGAGCCCCCTCATGTTGAAATAGACCAGTGGCCAAAACACCCATACCTACACAATGACTACATACCCATGAATACCTCAGTTTTTGTTGAGAATGTTAATTTCTTGCTGCCTCAAACTCCTGAGACAAACATTTATTAATTTTTTACACAATAAGGTGATAGGTGCTTTTAAAAGTCAATGCTAATAAGTTTTTTTATCAGTTGTAGAAATTGGATAAAACAAATGAACACTTATGCTTGAACAAACAGTAAAATTAAAGTCCTATTGTGATCAAATCAGATTTTAATTAGACAAGTACAATATAAAAATATTAATTTTCGTGAGGCACAACAACTTCCTATTTTTGTTTACTTTATACATTATGACATAGTTTTAGATAGGTTTTTTATAGTTTTGCAAATGAGTTGACAAATCTAATTGATAGATAAAAGAAAATATTGAACTTACATTATTTTAGGACCAAAATTTAATTTTGGTTTATTTTTGTAGGATCAATCAGTGTAACTTTTAGTATAAAAAAAAAACATTAAAATGTAGTGATAACAAAATCAGCAATAAGACAGTGTATGTACTGTTATTTTATTACCTGCCTAAATTTATTAAACTAGGTATGAATAAGAGAAAAATAAGGTAGGTACTGAAAGAATCTAACAAGTCAGATAGGGCCGGCGATGTAGAATTAAAACCACACAGAACTTTTCACTAGAGTTTATTGATTAATCAGTATTAACTTATTCACTTTCCACTAGAAATTACTTATAAAGAATTATAATTTATAAATCGCACAGCATTTCTGCGTAGCTACTGCTGATTACTTTACTAGTTGAAGTCTGAACACCGAATGCCAGCTCCCCTTGCCACTGCCTACTCGCAGGTTCGCCACACGCCATTTTGTTCTCAAAGATGGCGTGCAAGTCTTATCGTGCAAGTAGTTGACAGCGAAATAATTTAAATGATGTTTTATAAAACTCAGTATTTTTAACATATCATGATTCCATAAATTTATATATAATTTTTAAATACTATTTTCAACTTCCTATGAATTTACATTTAACAGAATAAAAATAGACAATAATTAGTTCCACAGTATTCCACACTATTTCCTGTCAATTGTGTTTTTAATATTTTAAAAATAACTGAATAATGTAAAAATAAAATGAAATCTAATAATTGATTAAAAATGTTCTAAAATTATACTAAAACAACTTCGAACGCTTACAAATTCGTCCATCCTGATTCTCAGTCACGACCTCGTGATATATGATTTATTTTTTTACTGAATTTATAGTTTATCCATACAACATAAAAACACAATTTTATAACAATCCTTCTATGTATCCAATTACTAATCTGGATTTTACATTAGTCAACTATTTTTATTGACTAATTATTTACATTATTCAATCAATTTTACATCACTCTGCTAACAATACTAACACATATGAAACATATTATCCATACTAACCATACTAAGTATATCAATTATTTTAATTGACTAATCATTTACATTATTCAATCAATGTTACATCACTTTACTAACAAATATGAACCATATTATCTATAATATTTATGTATTATCCATATTATCCATACTATGTCAATTATTTTAATTGACTATTCATTTACATTATTTAATCAATGTTTCACTCTTTTTTCACTTTATTAACAATACTAACAAATATGAAACATATCATCCATATTATCCATACTAACCAATACTAACCAATACTAACCAATACTAACCAATACTAACCAATACTAACCAATACTAACCAATACTAACCAATACTAACCAATACTAACCAATACTAACCAATACTAACCAATACTAACCAATACTAACCAATACTAACCAATACTAACCAATACTATCCAATACTAACCAATGCTGATATTCAAACTAACTAAGAAGAAAAGAGAGATAAATCTAAGAAGAGAGAGAGAAATCTAAGGAGAAATAATTCTAAAAAGAAAGAGAAATCAGCAGATAGAAATCTAAAGCTAATACGAATATTTCATTATAGGCTCTTAGTTATTGTGTGTACCACAATAATATCATTTAATCGATCTATATCCATTTTATATATACGCGTCCAAATTTTAATTGGACATTATGTATCAACTCTTTTAAACACACTCATCTATATCCAAAATTTCATTGTCATTCTCATTATCCTCACTCATGTCGTCCGCACTGATTCCTAACTCTTCTTTTTCATCAGAACTTTCATCACTTTCATAAGATCTTTTAAAGTTTAACCATGGGTGTACCTTTTCTACCGGGTATACGCCTCTATACAAAGCCTTTCCTTTGCGTCTAGTAATGGAAGTATCTTCCACAGTATACCTATCATTACTCATAACTTTGATAATTTTGTAAGGTCCTAAACACTTTGAAATTAGTTTTTTACTTTTCCCTGGACATAAAATAGATCTTTCTACCCTAACCAAATCTCCAACTTTAAATTTTCGCGGTTCGCATCTAGATTTATCAAAACGTTCTTTTTGTTTTTGTTGTGTTTTAGCTGTATGTTTTTCTACCTCTGTTCTAATATTAGTTAAATTCTCAGTTATATTACAATGCTCGTTTTCATTTACTACTGTCGACTTTATAATGCCCTCCGCCATACTAGTTAAATTGGTACCGAATAATACTTCCGCTGGAGTACGTCCAATACCTTTATTGGTTGTATTATTCAATCCCCATTGGACGTCTAGGACCTTAGTATCCCAGTCAGATTCATCTCGTCCGTGATTCATTGCAGTCAACGAGTCTAGAATGGTGCGGTTGTACCTTTCCACTTGCCCATTTGCTCGTGGAGTGGCAACCGCATTCATTATATGTTTTACTCCCACATCTCCTAAAAATTTACCGAATTTTTTTCCGGTAAATGAAGAGTATCTATCAGTTATTAACCTCACAGGGCACCCGAAGGTGGCAAAATACTCTTTGAAGACTTTTATTGTTGTAAAAGCTTTTGTATTCCTAACGGGTTTTAAAATAATGAATTTACTGTAAGAATCGATAATAACCAGTAAGTATTTATTCTTACTTTTGCTTGCATTGAATGGGCCCAAATGGTCTGCGTGAAGGTTGTGAAATGGTTTAGCGATCTTAGGTATTGGATGTAGATATCCAGATCTTTTACCTGCTGGAGTTTTACTGTGAGCACATTCTAAACAGGATTGAACATATTTTTTTGTAAACTTTTTCATTTTTGGGAACCAATAAGTTTCTTTAATTTTATCAAGAGTTTTCTCTATCGAAAAATGACCAATGTCATCGTGGCATGCTTTGAGAATATGCCACCTCACACCTTTCGGTACTAGCCATTTGAGTCCATGATCAGTAGTCCTATACACACTGTTATTTTTTATGCAAAAGTTTTGTTTGATGTCGATCACGTTTTTACTTTCAGGGTCCAATAGTACTTGCTTAATGCGCTCTATCTCTCCATCTGCTGACTGAACTGTCCTAAGCCAATCGTCAGTAATATTTAATATAGTAGGTAATTCTAATTCCTCTATTGAATCACCAGAAACGGGGTTTCGGCTAAGCGCATCAACATGGCACATACCTTGACCAGATTTATATTTTATGTCACAATCGAATTCTTGTATCAAACTCCACCAACGAGCAACTCTTGGGATCATATCCCTTTTCATAAATGTCGCTCGTAAAGAGTTGCAGTCGGTTACAACCGTAAAGGGCATACCTACCAAATATGGTCTAAACTTTACAAGAGACATCACTACAGCCAAAGTTTCAAGTTCGTAGGATGAAAAGTGTTGCTCTATCGGTGAAGTTTGACGGCTAAAATAAGCAACTGGTTTTAAATCGCCACTTTCCTGTCTCTGAAGCAATATACCACCTACACCCCACTTGCTTGCATCAGTATGCAATTCGGTTGTAAGAGATGGATCATACAGAGCCAAAATGGGTCTGGAAATTAGTCTTTTCTTTAATTCTTCAAACGCCCCTTGTTGGTCACTACCCCAGTTCCAAGGAACATCATTTTTCAACAAGGAAGTGAGTGGTTTAGCTATAGTTGCGAAATTCTTTATGAACTTCCTAAAAAAACTAGCTAATCCAAGGAATTGACGAACGTTATGAACGTTTTCGGGAGTTGGAAAGTGCTCTACCGCCTCTGTTTTCTTAAGACCTGGCTTTACACCGTCTGCAGTTACTTCAAATCCTAGAAAATCAACGGATGTTTGAAAAAAATAGCATTTACTTGGTTTTAAGGTTAAATTGTAAGTCCTTATCCTTTCTAGAATTTGCTGTAACTTTTCCAATCCTTCTTCTACAGTCTTAGACGGCACCAAAACGTCATCCATGTAAGCTACGGCAGTGTTAAAACGAAGTGATCCCAGAGCTTTATTTACGGCTCTTTGAAACACTGCTGGAGCATTTGCGAGACCAAAAGGGAGTCTATTGAATTCCCATTGCCCGTCAGGAGTTACAAAAGAAGTTTTGGGTTTCGCTTCTTCAGTCAACTGTAACTGATAATATCCACTTGCTAAATCTAACGTGCAGTAGAATTTATTACCAGACAGCCTATTCAACTGATCCTCCATACAGGGAAGGGGATAATGCTGTTTTATAGTTTTCCTATTTAGTGCTCTGTAATCTATGCAAAGGCGTTTATCACCAGTTTTTTTTCTTACTAGGATAATTGGACTTGCATAGGGAGAATTAGATTCTCGAATCATGCCAGCATCACACAACTCGTCCACCATACCTTGGACTTCCTGCCTTTCTTTATGAGAAAGCCTATACGGGCGGTAAACTATCGGTTGATCGTCAGTAAGGTCAATATTCATTTTTTCTAGATCTGTACAGCCTAATTCGTTTAATGTCGTAGCGAAACAATCACGGTAAGAGTTAACCAAGGTCAGTAATTTAGATTTATACCCTTCAGAAATGTCACCAACATTCAAGTCTTGTAGAGTAAAAGGTTGGGGTGGTTCTTTAACTGTGATTCTATTTACCTCATATAACCCAAAAGACTCTAACACGATTTCAGCCCGAACAATCAAATCATTTCGTTTTAATGTGACTGGATTAGAATTTAATGGAGTTACTAATATTTCACTCCTACCATTTTTTATTGTATAAATTCCTTCTTCCACTTGATATTCTTTACCCGGCTGTCCTCTGTAACAACTGCGCACATAAACGTCTCCATCAAATTTAGTACCGCTACAGACTTCTATCAGATCTGATCCTTTAACTGTGACGTCACTAACCACCCTAAGTTGTAATAACCGTTTCGATTCCTCTCCTACATCATAACTTGTCCTAAACATGAGATCTTTCTCTGTTTTGAGAATTTGAATGTGCGGTTGTTCGGTAAGGGTTTGGCCTACTAATAATGGGTACTTCAGAAAATGATCCGGCACAATAACGCATGCGACTGTGGCGTTTACATTTTGGATCTGTACACCAGCCATAACCGAACCTAATGAATTAACAACCGCGCCTCCAAATCCTACCATCGGATGACTTTCGCGACTGTCAATTTTATCAAATATTTTTTTAGCTTCGCTCTCTTGTATTAAAGTTAGCTCGCTACCTAAATCAACAAAACATACAGAGTCATGCCCATTTATCACAACTTTTTGTACATATTTATTTGACAACGTATTTCTATTAAAGTCTTTAATCACTAAAATTGCTTTTTCCTTCTCCCTGCCTTCGTCTTCCTTCTTTTTGCGAAAACACTCAGACTCTACCCGTGTTATTATCTTTCCAGATCTATCTCAGTGTTATCGAAAAACCCTTCTTAACGCTGCAGTTAAAGTCCACTTTAACGATAAAACTCGGTTTTTTGTTATTATCTTTCACGGTCTAAGTCCATGGCCTACCTGATTTGATACGGCCAATCAGATCCGAGCATGGCCTACCTGTTTTGATACGACCAATCAGATCCGAGCATGGCCTACTTGATTGAAGCCGACCGTGTTGAAAGCAGGTAGACCATGCTCCAATTCAACTTTATTTTTCGTTAAATCTATCAAACGGTATGAAAATCGATTAAGTTACTTGTGTTCATTCGAATAATGTGTCTGAACTCCCAAATATCATTATTTGTAATTGTTTTGCAATTATTTTCATAAAAATATTTCTATTTTGGTAGAATAGTAACCTGACCTTTGCTTATAATGACTGAAGAAAAGTAAAACAAAAAGCGCGGCAACCAATGTACAAAACGAATGTAAATCATGTGTAGAAATGATTTATTCGTGTAGCAATGTTGCATTACAAATTAAAACAAGTGATGAGAAAAGAAGGAAATATCTAAACATCAAAATTAGTGATAATGTGCTAGCGGCCAGAGATTCTCATTGTTGTGCTTTTTTTTCGCAATGGACATCATATCGCACGGCTTAATATTTGAACACACGGCTTGAACTGTGCTTATTCCTGATTTAATGTTTGTATCTAAAAGGTACGTGTACATACTTTCCTGAAAACAACTTCCAATAAATACCTACGGGTACCGATGCAGAGAAAAATCAGAAAATAAATAAAACGAGTGTTCGACTTAATTTTCTTGTATTTTTACCTATTTAGTTTCCTTGATAGGTAGATGAAATCTTTATTTAATAATCATAAATGACGCCTAAAACTTTCAAAGATACCTACATTTTAAATGTTTTGATAGCATATAATATTAGGGACATTAAAATACAAATTCTTTCGAGGGTCATTTTACTGACAGTTGTGAACCATGATCTACTAAAACCTTGCCTAGAACACGTTTTATAACAGCAGCGAGTAACAGTAGTTTGTCTGAAAACAAAGTCATTCTGATTTTAGTGGCAAAGCAAACACAAAAGTTGGTCTTAAATAAAAATGTTTTACAGTTTTACATTTTGTAATAAAGATACGTACCTACTACAGAATGGAAAATAATAAAAAAGAAGTGATAATGGAAGTAAAAGTAAGTACAAAGTACCTACTAATTTATACATATACCTATTTACCTTGTGTACACGGTACCTTTATAAAACCTAAATAAATAAAATAAATAAATAATGCTGGACAATCCACACAACATCATCTAGCCCCAAGCTAAGCAGAGCTTGTGTTATGAGTACTAGAAGACTGACATACATAATATTATACATTACATAGATAGATATTTTTTATTATACATATAATACCCAGAACACCCGGAATAAATATTTGCAGAACATACAAACATTTATTCCGAGGCGGGAATCGAACCCGCGCAACCTTCCGCGTCGCAGGCGGACCATCGCCCACCGCGCCACATCGGTCGTCGTCTAAGGTACCTAAGTAAGTAACTAAACAATTTTATCAAATCTATATTGACGACCGATGTGGCGCGGCGGGCGAAGGTTCGCCTGCGACGCGGAGTTTGCGGGTTCGATTCCCGCCTTGGGATAAATGTTTGTACGATCTGCAAATATTTATTCCGGGTGTTCTGTTTATATGTATAATAAAAAAATATCAATCTATGTAATGCATTGTATTAAGTATGTCAGTTTTCTAGTACCCATAACACAAGCTCTGCTTAGCTTGGGGCTAGATGATGTTGTGTGGATTGTCCAGCTATGATGATGATGAAATCGATTGTTATTTTTTGTAAAACGTTTAAAACGTTTGTTTTTAAAACGTTTAAAACGGTATTATTGCCGGTACTTTTCTTCATACAAGCTTTTAATGGATTTATTTGCCATATCAGATTTTAAATTGATTGGAGTGCATCGTATTCTACTAGTCAAGCCCTTAATTTCATATCCACATAGAGGTAATTATGTAAAATTATGTGCTCCATAATAAGATTTATTATTTTATCAAAATTGGTTACATTTTTATAAAATAATACTTAAATAAAAATTAACGACATTTTACACATCACACTCTAGTCACAAACAAAGAACAGCTTGTACTATGGGAACTAGATTTCTGATAGAATACTTATATTTTTTTTTTGTAAATACGTAGGTACTTACATAGGATACATAGTAACATTCAGACACAGAACAAATATTTATGTTTATCACATTTGCTCTGGGTGGGAATCGAACACACGACCCACAGCATGGAAGGCAGAGCTAATACCATCTGAGCACTAAAGCCCTACGAAACAAAGAAAAGTATACAAAAAAAAACACCAACATTTTATTCCAAAAACTTTACTAAATTCTTTAGCGGTGCCAGTTCGACTCCCGACTCTCAAGCAACTCCATGCCTTCTCGGTCCTCCAAATCGAGCAGCACGATGTTCAGAAAATCCATTAGGTAGCTATATAACTATATATAAAGTAATATTGCAAGCAATAAAAACGAATAAAACTACAAAACAAAGACGACAAAATCACAAAATGTGCTTGCACACAGCGAGTTAAAATTTTTAGAAAATGATTGAAAAACAATGACCAATTCCACAAAAATAATATTTGGAAGTTCAGAAAAAAATCTAATAAAATAGGTAATTCAATCAGAACATGAGTGACGAAATCGATTTTCATATCAAATGTTGACTTAAACCTACCTTAAACTAGGGGTCAGCTAGGTTTAACTAAAATGTAGGGTTAGACCACGGCGGTGGTTTATCGTTGGGCCGAACTATCATTCATAATATGAAAAAACCGAGATTTAGCTTAACACTGGAGTTAAGAGCCGAGTTTTGGTCCGGCGAGATTTAAGTGTGGTCTAACTTTAGTCCACGGTTTTGCTAGACTAGGTTTAAACCATAGTTTAGTTCCGGTTTCTTAATTAGGCCCTACATGACCTATCAATGAGCAATTTGTGCATTTTCTGACCGGTTTCGTACATCTGGAGGCTGAATGGCCTTCTTGTTTGCAATTATAGCACCGCACGTTTGCATTTGTTTTATTTTGAGCATTGGGAAAATTACCTTGCTTTGAATCTCGTGCCTTCCTATTTCCAGAAGTTCCAGTATTAAAACTCCTATAGGTTGCGGTTTTTACGTTGCGTAAATAGGACAGTAATTTATCCTGATCATCGAACTGCGCTGCCTCAGCACCTAAGCGTACTGACCTATCATCTATTCCGTGCAATATACACTCAACTGCCCTTTTACCTATTATTTCACAACGATTAAGTAGAGATACTTTCTCGTAAAAATATTCTTCAAGCGACTCCCCAAATTTAGCCCTTCTTGCCAGCATGTCGGCAAGCATTTGGCCGTAATTTTCCGCAGACGGGAATGCGGACCTGAGTTTGGACTGCCATTCAGTCCAAGAAAATAGAAGTGTAGGTAACCCCTCGTACCATTTTTTCGCTACACCTACGAGTTTCGGTAATGCATAATGCACGGTTTGTCGTTCAGTCCACCCATATATTACAGCGCATTCATTTACTTTAGTGAGCCAGTTATTAATGGTTTGGTTTTTTAAGGAAGGGTCGAATTCTGGGACTACATTTATATTTGAAAAATTTTCTCTATTTTTGCTATTTGAAGAGAGGTTAGTCAAAATTTTTGTAAACTGAGACATAAATTCATGTGTTGAATTTTGGACTGGAGAGTGGGCCCTACCTTGCCTAGCTTCCCTACTGCGATGACGAGATGGTCCATGGCCATCATTGTAGTTCCTCGTCCGGTTGCCTCGGGATTGTAGTAGTGGTGATCGGCTGCGAACTCTCGTACGACTTCTCGATATCCTAGACTCCACAGGTCCTGGCGGCGTGTGTAGAACGCGACGTCGTGAGGCCCGAGAGCTGCGACGTCCGCGGTCGACTGTTGCATCCTCTGGTACGGAGTAGGGAACTTCTCCAATCCGCATCGGCGACGGTGCAGTAGGTTCCTCTTCGTCGTCCATTATTTCTCCCAAGCTGTAACAGTTTTATTTAAGGGACATCAACTGCTCGATATAAATAGATCATACATAAATGGGGAAAATAAATTTTAGAGTTAACGATAAAATACAAAAATACACATGATTACGAAAAGCATCTACTAAAATATACATGACTAGATTCGCGAGGAGCGCTGCCAAGCGCTGACTTGACCATGAGCGCCACTCGAGAAACAGCATATACATCCATAAAACAAAGCAGTGTGGGTAGCACTGCTAAAGAGTAGCCTTAGCCACGTGCACCACACTAAGATTAGTCGCATTCTACATATATATATCGTATGGTTAGCACAGCCAAAGAGTAGCCTTGGCACTGTGCGCCACACGATACAGGATACTAAAATATTATATTCATGCAAATGAAGTCCTCTAAATCGTATGGTTAGCACAGCCAAAGAGTAGCCTTGGCACTGTGCGCCACACGATACAGGACACTACATGCATGTATTTACAGATAAAGAAACTATTAAGATCGCGTGGACAACACTACCAAAGAGTAGCCTTGGTCACATGAGCCACACGAAATATACTAAGCATGCAAATTAAAAACATGAATATTACTATAGAAAGGTACATTTTTTTTTTTTTTTTTTTTTTTTTTTTTTAAACTTCTATTTATGTTGGAAATTAAAAAACTGTTAGTTACGTACCTTTCACTTGGAGTATCCCACTTCTGACTTGAAAGAATCTAACAAGTCAGATAGGGCCGGCGATGTAGAATTAAAACCACACAGAACTTTTCACTAGAGTTTATTGATTAATCAGTATTAACTTATTCACTTTCCACTAGAAATTACTTATAAAGAATTATAATTTATAAATCGCACAGCATTTCTGCGTAGCTACTGCTGATTACTTTACTAGTTGAAGTCTGAACACCGAATGCCAGCTCCCCTTGCCACTGCCTACTCGCAGGTTCGCCACACGCCATTTTGTTCTCAAAGATGGCGTGCAAGTCTTATCGTGCAAGTAGTTGACAGCGAAATAATTTAAATGATGTTTTATAAAACTCAGTATTTTTAACATATCATGATTCCATAAATTTATATATAATTTTTAAATACTATTTTCAACTTCCTATGAATTTACATTTAACAGAATAAAAATAGACAATAATTAGTTCCACAGTATTCCACACTATTTCCTGTCAATTGTGTTTTTAATATTTTAAAAATAACTGAATAATGTAAAAATAAAATGAAATCTAATAATTGATTAAAAATGTTCTAAAATTATACTAAAACAACTTCGAACGCTTACAGTACTTAGTTCATTTATTAGGTACTACTTACAAAATCAATATGCTTAATAATAATTTTATCCTATATTACACAAAACCAGTGTCTTAAGTTGAGAATTATAATAAACACAAAACAACATTATGACTCATTAAAACCCACCAACATTCCTAAGCATACAATAAGACCTGTGCCTGAAGTATTTGAACTAAACACAATAATATAAAACATTTATAATCTTCACTAATCATAGTGATACACACCACAAATCAATGGACTCCCTTAAAAGTAAGGGAATGTTTTCAAAATTCCAGGTCCGTAAAAATATATGATACATCATTCACAATTCTAGAAAGACTATCTGTAAACTATAACAAAGCGCCTATGGAAGGTAATTCTACCCTAAACTTAGCCATGATCAATAAGAAGTACAATATATATTCTGAGATAATGAAGCAGCTAAATAAAGATGTTTTGTTTAAAATACATGACCAAAACCTGTAACAAAAAAATATATTATTTTATGATGCTGATTGTCAATAAATTTGAAATAAGACCAGTATATTCATAGTCTAACTCTAACCAGTATTTTTCAACCTTTTTTATGCCACGATAATATTTTGCAAGACCATTCGAATTTTTGTTTTTTAATTTAATTTATAAAATGTTAAGAAGATACTGACTGAAAACTTCAATCTGTCATTCTTATACAAAATGCATACATAAATATTTGGCCTACATGACAGCACGACCTGTGGCGGCATTCAAGTCTTTTCTCGTGCAGGCGATAGGGCACAAGAGGCACACTATGCTGCATGGTCTGTATTGCATCGCCACAATCACATGTAGTAAGTATGTATGTATGCATGCATGCTTGTCTATTAGTTAGATAGTATTAATTACCTCGCTAGTACTTCCTAGCGTAAGAGTCTCTGGCGGGCTGCGCGTAGCGATCAGGGTAGGTGGCGCCCGGCGGCGGCGGTTGGTACTGAGGCGGGTAGCGCGTGTCGTACCCGGCGTAGCGCGTCTCACCGCCTCCACTGGACCACGTCTCACCCCCCGTGTTAGAACTGCTGCCTGCTCGGACAACTAAAATGTATAATATTTGAAACTATCATGGTTTTGAACATAGTTTTCATTATAAACGGGATATTTACCATGATTTTTGACTGATTGATTGAACAGTTCGACCCGTGATCATGGCGCATGCAACTGTGCCGAAATATCGGGAAATAATCAAACTCAAAAATCATGGTTAATATCTCGTTTATAATGAAAACTAACAAAATGTAACTTGTATGCAGTGCCGTATTATAGCAAGCGCGGGTCCCGTAGCAAATACTTTCAAAGAGCCCTTGCTATGGGTTCCTAAGTATAAAGTGGTAAAAATACAGAGTATATATAATATAATAACTGAGTTCAGTGTAAATATGTTATTTTTACCTTTGGAAGGTGCCGATGAGTCAGGATAGCGGCTAGATGCGTTCCAGCTGCGAGGTTCAGGCTTGCTTGGTGGCGACGGACGGTACGAGCGAGTATCGCGGGAATCGTATGTACGACTATAAAAAAAAAATATTTCTATCAATTCAATTTTCAATGCCTTGTCTTTATATAAACAAGGCAAACAGGTTATAGTTTGTAGTTGCTACAGTGACAAGTAAGATATTTTATCTGAGGAAATACAATTAGTATGATAACTTACCTTGGTTCTTTAGGTCTAGTGCCTGGCGGCATTGGTTGCCTTGCATCATCACTGGCCCCATTGCTGGAATACTTAATATTGCTGGCTGCAAGAGAAAATATTTAAAGGAGAATGGGCACTTTGGGCCACGACTAAAAAAATTGTCCCTCAACGTTGCCACATAGTACGTTTAAAAGGGCTTTTATAGGCCAATATTTTACTATAATTACGGAAAAAATCCGTCCTATAGAAATCGAAATACTTCGATGAAATTGTTTATCATTGAACATCATATAACTTAGAATTCTGAAGGCCCACAAGAATAACTTTGATGGCGTTTGAAAGAACATTAAAAGGGCTTTAATAATTTCTTAGATTGTTTTAAAATCCAACCTGTGGAAATTGAGTTATTCCTGAAAAACTGTAGTATTGCAAAAAATAAATACAGTTTTTCGGAAATATCTCGATTTCTACAGGTTGGATTTTTAAACAATCTGAAAAACAAATAAAGCCCGTTTGAAGCCCTTTTCGACGAAACTGCAGGCGTTATTGTGGGCCTTCAGAATTCGGAGTAATACAACGTTAAAATAAAAAACTGTTTTTCAAAATATATCGATTTCCATGGGATGGATTTTTAAAATAAAAATAGTAAAAGGTAGGCCTTTAAAAGTCCTTTTAAACATATTATGTGGCAACACTGAGGGACGAGTTTTTTAGTCGTGGCCCACGCTCCATAGAGAATCGCCCATTCTCCTTTATGTGAAAGTTTATATTATACACATGTTTTTGTAAATATGTAGTAATGAGTTTGGTTTGGTAATCAAAGTACTAGTGGCAATAAAAAAGCCTAACGGTCTATCTTATAAAAAGTTAGCGCAGACTTGAAGTATTGATTACCATACGTAATGATGACATAAAGTCAACGCTAACTTTATATATAAGATAGGGGGTTAGAGCTTACTGTACACAATTACCAGTGGATGGTGGACTTTGCTGCTTTTTATTATATTCCCATTTTTGTTTAAGACAAAAATGAGGGTCTTTTCTTTACTCAAGCTGTTGATGTAAGTCAAAAATATCACATAACAAACTTATTCCTAGTTTTGTCAATTGGTTATAAGAGTTTTACACAAATTTTAAAAATATAATAATACTCAGAAACAGGAAATAAGTAACTCACATGAAACATGTCTAGGATATTCGCTTCTCTTGTAATCACGCTCGGTGCCGCGATCGCGCTGTTTATCGTAGTTGGAACCGATCTCGAATCGAGGAGGCGGCGGCGCTTCGAACTGCGACCGGCTTGAAGACTAGACCATAATAATTATGTGTAAGTACAAAATATGAGAATTATATGTACTAGTGTGTATGTTTCTCATCACATGACTAGCATACAAAGTTCTCAGACACCCATACCCTTCAATCAGGCACACAACAACTAATCGTGATGTGAACAATAACTGCCAAAATCTATTATCATGGTGAAAACAAGGTATTACAAATGTGTGTAGCGTGTAAAATAAATATTCACACTACAATAAAAATACCAGAGAGTTGTCTGTGGTAATTTTCTTTTAATACTTATATAAAATACATAGCAACACCCAGATAAGATAATTATGTCTTTTTGTCCCCAAAATACACACATCAAAGAACATACATCAGTGCTCATCACACAAACATTTGTTTTTGGTGGGGACTACTACCAACTAAACTGTGATGCCTGTCACTTAGCTGTAGTGACTTACAAGGGTCATCTGCATCTCTACTTTGCACTACATCGGTTATACATTGGTTTATAGAGATGTGGGTATAAGCCGAACTTGCGTTCTTTTTTAGTTTCAGTGACTTACAATGGGCGGCGGCGGCGGACGTTTGTGGCGGGTGTCTCGCTCGTAGGCGGGGTCGGGCGGCGGGCTCGCTGCCTTGCGGTATGTGTTGCTCTCGTAGCCGCGCTTGCGACGCTCTTCTTCCAACCTGGAAATGCGGTATGTTAATAATTGAATTTTTTCTACATGTTTTTCATGAAAAATAATCACGTTTTTTGTACACTTGTTATACAAAAATACGAATACAGCAATATGCACATATGTTGCAACAAAAGCTTGCTGGCAGACATCAATTTAGAGGTTATTTACAGAATTGTTTGCAGATTTCTCTTTCATTTTCATTTGTTTTATAATATCCAAACTATCTATCCGTACAGAAGACATTATCAGATTTGATAGAGGTTTAAGACGGCCCCCTGCTACGGCCGATTTCCCGTTTATAAGATACACGGGAAATCTCTTAAGCTACAGGGGATTTAAGTTTCTAACCTGATTTGTGCACGTTTCAGCTCCATTCTCTCCAGCTCTAGTTTCTCGCGCTCCAGCCGATGCCGTTCGCGTTCTAAACGCAGAAGCTCATTCTTTTCGCGTTCGATTTTTTCTCTGAAATAGTTTAGACACATTGTAATGGAACATTTATGTGAGACAAATGTTCACTAAGAATATTTTATTTCTCGGTCACTCGTCGCCTACGCTGTTATCTACACTACTGCAAGTTGATGTAGTACCTTTCAGGATGCAGTTTCTCTCGCTCTAACTTAAGGCAATGCTTCCTCGACGGCGCGTGAAAGCATAAGCTTTCATCTACACTAATTTAAAATTGATGAAGCACCTTTCAGCACGCAGTTTCTCTCGCTCTAGCGCGAGGCGATGCTTCTCTTGGCGCTGTCTCCGCTCTCTTTCCCGCAACGCTTCCTCGGCGGCGCGTCGCCTGCGCTCCTCTTCGCGAGCGGCTCGGGAACGTTCGCGAGCGCGAGCCACGTCACGCTCTTTCTGCAATTCAACATGAATAAATAATACTTATTTTTATTCCAATTTGAGTCGTTATAACATAAATTAAATTCCAATATGATTTTTATTTTTTACGATAAGTAACATAATATTATCAAAATCAATATACAATAATCATAGGTCCTAGTAGGATAGAAATGGCACAACATGAGTTTCAGTTTGAGGCAGAATCCACACTAAGCCAAAATAGGCTTGTGTTATAGGTTCAGCGTACCTTCCAGGTATTGATAGTAGAGATAGATATATGTAACACATCAGAATGAGTATAGAAATGTTTACTGTGAGCTTAAAGTTAAAGACGATTTCCATTATCACATGTTTACTAATGTATAGTGATTTTTACGTCGCGATCTTACAAGAACCTAGTAAACTTCCTCTCCCAACATGTTTCATTTAAAAGTAACTAGTGTCTAGAGAATTTGTTTGTGATTTAGATAAAAAATGTAACTACCCAAATCTTATTGAATGAGAGTACATCTCTCTGAGGGGCGGGCGGCGTCCTCTTACGTTCTCGGCTGCGAGTACTGCGTTTTGCACGATCCTGAAAATACCACATTGTGTTGGTAAATGTATCTTAGTAACCTATATTGACGACGAAGGGGCGAAGGTCCGCCTGCGACACAGAGGTTGCGGGTTCGATTCTCGCCTTGAGATAAATATTTGTACGATCTGTAAATTTTTATTCCAGGTGTTTTGGGTATTTAATATCTATCTATGTAATGTATTGTATTAAATATGTCAGTCTTCTAGTACCCATAGCACAAGCTCTGCTTAGCTTGGGGCTAGATGATGATGTGTGGATTGTCTAGCATTATTTATTTATATATTTATTTATATAATCTTATTTGCTCAAAATGGTTTATAGTGTTAACAAAATACCTTCTCAGAGCGAGCAGACTTTTCACGCGAACGAGAAGTAGACCTTGCATGCTCAGTTCCAGATTCAGTTGGTTTTCCGTCGGTACTTTTCTCTGCTCCATCTTTACCCTCCTAAGAATTCAAATTGTTAATATACAAGCATTATGAAGTCTGAGTGTTATCGATTTTATTGTTTGAAAATATTTGTTTTATGTGAGGTTACAACACGAAATTTTAGAACGACAGATGACCTAAGGTTCGCTAATTATCAAGTCTTTCATGTTTTTTAAAGTATTTGTTGTGTGTATAATAATCATCATAAAAACGTGTTCTTAGGACAGGAACCCTTTTCGACTTACCTCTTTATCTTTGTTTTCCTCTTTAACTTCTTTATTAGAATGATGATCCGAGCGAGATGGTTGCCGACGTGATGACGATTCCGACTCGGACTTAGCCTTTTCCACAGAAATCATGCGACCATGAAGTTCTGCAAGTAAATAAAGTCTATAAAATGTACCTTCGGTTATAAAAGTATCTGAGTATTTTTTGGTGGGAAGGATCCATAATCATTTATATTGTGTCAAAATAAAAAAAAAGATGAGATTGAATGAATCACCTGTTCTATGTAGACTCTTTATACAGTTCTCTGCATCTTGAGAGCTAGCCATCGTAACATAACCGTAGCAGCGAGAGCCGGGTGTCCTAGCGTTGGTAACCACTTTTGCTCCAATCACCTAATAATCAGAATTTATATTAATTATTAAATATTTGAATGATAAAAGCATTTGAACTGTTTCGGCCGGTTTCTCGAACGATGATCAAAGAAAAAATCAAATAATTACTATAATGTCAAACTCTGATCAATCGTGATTTGGGTTTCCAGAAACCGGCAGTTTATGTATATTCTGCATATATGCAAAATGTACAGTAGAATAACAATAATAAATTAGTAATTTGTTTACCTTTCCATATTTGCTGCAAAGTTGCTTTAAATCTTTAGCACGAGTGTCGCCCGATAGACCACTAACCCACAGGTTCCGAGCCCCGCCCTCTTTGCTCTCGTCCTTTTTGTCTTTCTTATCAATTTCTCCTTCTTTGTCTTTTTCTTCTATAAATTAAAATAAATGTAAGTTAAAATGATACATTGAAAAACCATCACATTTATGTTGAGATAATTTACCTTTTTGGTCTTTTTCACTTTCATCTGCGTCATTGCTGAAAACACAAAACCTAAATTAATCATCATGTTAGCATGTAATAAACGCTGATTCAATTAGGCAAAAAGTTGCGATGAGGCTTCGCCAAATTATATTAGTCGCAATTTTCCAAAAACTATTTTGCCGATAGGAACACTATTCGACTACAAAGTTTTGCACCATCAATCCACCAGTCCTCCACGCTCGATGCACGCAGACGAGGCCGATGTCACGCCGGCACGGCGACGTCGCGAGGTGTCACCGATGGATGCTCGCAGTCTTGCATTCTTCAGACGTCGCACAAAGGTTCTCGTACACGAAGTCTCGATACACGCCGGCTCGTTCGCTGCAGGAGCTCGCGATGTTCCGAAGCCGCGGAGACGAAGATAGCCGAACACGCCGCTCGACGCGATATCGGTGCAAAACTTTGTAGCGAAAACTTAGGTTATCGTAGCATTTATTGAGGATAGACGCGGGCACCGGGCAGGCAGCGGGCAGGCACCGGGCAGGCGGACGGGTCGTCGCGACGGGCGTGCGGCGTTCACCAACCTAGTCGCGGGCACCTCTGCGTTCTCTTGGTGGTCGAGGGGCGCGCGCTCGTCGGGCGGCACGCTGTCGGCGCGTGCGAGGTCGGCGCCGTCGTCGTGGCCCGGCTCGCCGGCGTCCGCGTCCCCGTTCGCCGCGACATCTACGCCAGTGGAGCAGTTTCATCACCCGAGCCAGCACAGGTCGCTCACCGAGCGGCCCGCCCTGCCTCTCCGACCATCCTTTCGTACACTGTCGCTCGTTCTCTTGATATTTCACACTTGACCGAAGTAAATACAATATCCTGACCTGTGAAAACTTGATTCGCAATTAACACTGCTGTCTGGGAAGGGCGCAGTAGCTATGAGTCACATGTCGGATGTATGTTCGATACATACGGTGATATGGAATGTCTGGTAACACGCCGGGGTTCGCTCATGTTTTACTTTAGAATGAGCACAGATAGACGTAGTTTGGGAATTGTGATAAGGTTTAGTCTCATCCCAAAATTATGGTCCAGGTTACTCTGTGGTTTTGTAGCAGGAAATGTTCTTACAAGTTGCTTGGGAGGTTTACTATCATAGTTTTTTTCTTAGCTGCATTCAACGTCACTGGCAACTTTCTTCAATGTTGGTACTTCACCTGTGGCTTGTCCTCCAATCAAATGCCAGAGAGATATGACAGTTGAGAATAGCACGGTTCTATATTAACATTTAATGTTGCCTGATTCAATCCAGCTTTATTCCAGAAGAGTGCTGCTATATAATCACACTCCAATACATTCACATATTTGAAATGGTTTGTTATGAGTTGAATGTAATGAATTTTAACAATAAACTTACCTTTTATACTGGGTTTTGTAGTGCTGTCCGTCTGGAAGAGAAACAGGCACAATAAATATAAACAGAAACTATAACACACTTGGCAATACTCCAGTAGGTATGTACAGCATTTTGTATTTATAGGTTCTGCATAATTAGAATTTCCGTTGTAGTTTCAAGATAAGCTTCACAGATTAAACTTTATTTAACATGTTAGAGAGAGACTATTAGAGAAATAAAATATTTCCATTGTTAAAAATATATTTTATCTCAATGATGTATAACTGTGTCCACGTTTGGAACCCATTTAAAAGCTAATTAATCAATTTCCATCATGAAACCATTGGACTCTCCATTGGACACTCCATTGGAGATACTTTTAGGAGGCAGTTGGACCGTAACACTGAAGAAATAGAAACGTACCTCTTCATTGAGAAGTTCGTCTTCACCAAGATCTAAATTGATGCTGTCCTCTGCATCATTATTATCCGTTTTTTGATCGTCTTCCTTTATTTCCTTGTCTAAACATGCTTTTTTGGGTTCTGAGGCTTCAGGTTCATCTTTAATATCTCGTTTTCTAGTATTACTTTTGCTATCATCAACGTCCATCATTGCATCATTGCTTGTATCTCCTATTTCTTTTGAATTGTCGTCTTCGTCACATGCATCATCTTGAACGATCATATCTTCCATAGCCGGAGTCTCTTCGGCTTCTTGTTCAACAGTGCTCTCGGAGCGCCTAGTCTTTTTGGAAGGAGTTTTAGCGTCTGAGTTGACCAAATCAAACTTGAAGGTTGCTGGATCGTGACCCTCTTCTTCAATGTGCTATAATTGGAGAACCATTAGTACGCATTATTATAATCAATAACCAAAGTTAATTAGGGAACACGTCATAATTTTACCTTTGCTAGGCGTTGGATGAGCACACCGCGGACGCCGCTCTTATCTAGGTTACGTTTTTCTAACTCTGCTCGTAAATCTATTACCCTGAGATCATTTAGTAAACGTTTTTTGTCCGACATCTCAGATGTAATTTTATGATTCGATTTTATTTGGCATATAATCAACAGACAACAGCAAACAACACGATTTCAATTAAATAAATTCTCCCAAACCAATTCAAGATGGCGACGTGACGTATGAATGACGGGACGGACGACGACCGGTTGTTTGGTTTGGTTGGGATAGGTGGGGTGCTGCTATTCTATTGATGATTGGTTGCTTGCTTAAGTTTGATAGCCTGTGAAAACCAATCAAAACATGAACATGAATCAATCAAATATGGCCGCATTCACACCATAGATAAATAAAATAGTATAATAAAATGTAGCAGCAGCAGTTCCTATTTAAAAAATATATTTTGTAAATAATATGTAAAAAATATATTATGTAAATAATATGTTTCTATTCTAGTTCAAGAAGCATGCATATTAATATAAAATTATGCGTGCTAACATAAATAAATGTATTAAAATAATATTTCCTTAAGCTGTATACGATGTCAAAGTTTTGTCATGCAAATGTCAATCAATCAGCTGAAGCATATTTTTTGTGTTGTTGTGGCCTTTCGCCATCACCAAGATGGCGGAAGGTCGTTGTAAATAAAATACGAAAGAAAAAAAATAACAAAAATACCGTCCAACGTTGCCCATAAACTTAAAATACGAAAAAAAAGAAAAAAAATTAACAATTTACCGTCCAACGTTGCCCACAAACATAAACAAGCCTTGCAACGTGACATTGGCGAAATTGGCTAACCCCCAGACGCCATTAAATAAAAATTGAATTGAATTGTGTTGTTGTATCATGTGATTTGAATTTATCTTTTTTGGATGTTCGATTTCCGAAGAGAATAAAGAATATAATTTTATTCGGGGAGTTTTAATAATATTAGTAACAGAACAGCATTAGTTAGCATAGCAACCATCGTTGCTGAAAGTGTTGAACAGCGACCATGGCGACAAAAGGTATAGTACGTTCATATACATTTAAATCATCAAAATACATTGTTTCTGTTGTGTATAGTATAAATATCAATACGTACCATACTGTTCCTACCTTCAAGCTAACTTTTTCCTCAATATCATTTATTTCCATTTCAGACGCAATAAAGGATATGGACACAGTTTGCAACTTACTGGATATGCTAGTCCTCAGACAGTTGCATCTCATGGAAGAAAAAATGCAATGTGAGCTGAACATACAGTCTAGTATCAATAACGGCAGTATTCATCTGGCCAAGTCACGGTACATTATGGGGCAAAATTCTGTAAGTATAACCAGATTACCCACCGAGAGTTCTCCAGACTTTGCAGCTTCTACACTTTGTGAGACAACTGAAGAAGATGGAGTAAAACAATTGAAGGTTGTGGAAAACACAGCTGAAAATACTGTAAACCCGTTACGCTGGTTTGGTGTACTGGTACCACAGAATTTGCACAGAGCTCAAGGAATTTTCCAGAATACCATCAATTTTGTTGTTGAATGTGCTAATGTTCAGATGCAAATTATAAATAACTTTAAGAATATTCAATTGTTGAAAAAGTACAAAAGTCTACTGCAATCCTCTTAGGCTAGCACTAGAAGTCCATCTTGAAGTGTTTGTGTAAGATTATTGTTTATTCTAAATGCTATTATAATCTTTAAGTTTATTGATGATTATGTTGTAAATGTGTATTCATAATTTATATTTAAGTTGGGGGTTGAATAAAACATGAAAAAAATATTTCATATTTATTTATTTTATGAGGTGAAGTTACCACGTTTCATGGTATCAGCTGCAAAATTTAAATCCATTGTAAGATTTCATTAATCAAATTGTCTAGTAGGTTATTTATTTCTTATACATACAAGTATTTAGGTTATATCAATCAATATAAAATATAGGTACTTGGAGGTTCAGTAATTTTACATACAAACTGTTTACACACTAAGACCTCTAACTTGTAACACCCCATTTTAGTTTGGGGTAGTTAATAAATGCATTTTAAAAGGTAGGTACATTATATACTCATATTTTTTTTAACAGTAACTGGGCAATCTAATGTAAGGTACAACATTGGTAAACTTAGATGGAGTTAATTTTGTAACAGTTAATATGGGTATCATCATCATCATCATCATCATCACCTATGTCAGTCCACAGCTGATAGGTCTCAATATGGGTATATACCTAAAAATTTCTTCAAATAAGATTGTTATTAACACAATTATACATATTAATTGTAGGTAATTCTGTAGTTATGCAGTTGTATATACTTTAATTTTTAGATATTTGTAGCTAATAGAACAAATTAGTTATAGCAGTAGACAAAATTTTAATAACCTAATCAATAAGTAAATTTAACATATTTACAATATAAATTAATAACTGGACAAATAACATTAAAAACCTGGATGAAACTAAAATGTATGTATTGTAATAAAAATATAAAACACAATGAAAACATAACAATTATATCTTGGTTATAGATATAGTAACACTTTTGTCTTTTTTGGTGAGTTTTCAGTCACAAGTTTAAGATCTCACTAACAATGGTCTATCTAAGAAATGTTTAAGCGAGGCTTTTTTTCTTATAATTTAATAACATTCTCATAATTACCCTGACAAAAACAATAGAAATGTAAAAATATCAAGCATGATTTATTTAAACCTCAGATTTAAAGTCAATAATTGTTTATTCTGTACAATCACAAGGATCACAACTATTCAACCTTCTTAAAACAATATTTTGAGGATAAATATTAAAAAAATCTACAGTCTATAAATTCAAACTTCTCTAAGAAGTTGTAATAATAATTTAATAAAAAGTAAATTATTTACTTATTAAAAAAAGTTGTGTGTGTGTGCGTAGAAGTTTAATCAATGTGTTGGTAAGCAGCTGCCTGCTTATTTAATAATTAATTATATAAATAAAATTGTGCTAATTCATTAAATGGCTCCTTGACTAGACTTAATTTGAGCTCCTAATAATAATAACATGCCCAGATTTTTCTTTAAATAAATGTTTGTAAATGTTAGGTAACTTTACAATCACAAGAACTCAATAAGTCACATCAAATAATCTTAAATTTATAATGATTCTAAATTAATCACATTATGCTAAAATATAACTATAAAATACTTATTCACTTATGTAATAAAACAATTGGTTTTGGTTATGTACCCACCTAAAATATGGTTTAAAATAAAGTGCAAAATATTTTTATTAAGTAGGTAACCAAATATGTACCACTAATATATTAATTCACAAAATTTTGCACC
The DNA here is from genome assembly GCA_932527185.1 of Ecliptopera silaceata. Lineage (NCBI taxonomy): Eukaryota > Metazoa > Arthropoda > Insecta > Lepidoptera > Geometridae > Ecliptopera > Ecliptopera silaceata. The sequence continues at coordinate 5,264,735 of OW052210.1, forward strand.
TGGCAGATTCTTAGTACATATTTTATGTACGTAAATGCAAAAGCTGTGTATGTTTAAGTACGCGTAAATTTTTAAGAGATTTTGGAGCATTTCATCTTTTTCTCGAAACGTAAAAGATCCTTGTTGCATTGATACCTAAGTTACATCATTGGGTGCCAAAATCTTAATTTTATCACGGGGCGGATCTCGCCTTTTAATCAAAAATATTTTGAAGTGAAGTTAACACAGCCCATCTAAAGGAATTCACTAGCCATTTCATATTATGTACCTTAAATAACAGTTAAATACATAACAATAAATGGACGAGAATAATGTGTTTTGTCAATACACGACACGACTAACGGTCGATAATATACAAACAGCTTAGCACCGACTAAATTTCGGCGTTGTATACCTAAATGCTTGAACCAATATCGGTAGGTAATCAAACTACGATCCATAAGGTCCGTTACAGATAACATTTTTCAAGCATTTTGTAACCATAATCCAGGAGAAGAAATATCACCAAAATCATTGAATATTTGCTAGTAACGATACCATACATCTACACTAATCTAAATGATTCATGGTGATTTTGGTGTTATCTTTTGTTAAGTTTATTTTTTGCTCAGTATCGAGCGTGTTATCTTCAAAAGCTAATTGGTTAGCAGGCATTCTGTCGGCAATATTTTAACCAAAAATACCATTCATCCTAATTTACTAGCGGACGCAGATCTAAGACAGCTCCCATACAAATCATTCAACGCTACCACTTCATGAATCTACTGAACTATTTCGTTATATTTGTACTGTCCACAAAATTCATGAGTTTACAGTTTTACACAAATTTATTGGCCTATAAGCATGCTACAGATCTCTAAGGCACGAATCGTGCGTTGTGCCTTTGCTGCTATAGATCGAGCTTGTCGTCTGTTGCTGTGAGGCATTGAAGGCAAGGCGTGGATGATGTTTTCGGCGAGGTGGGTTTGGACACGGCCCGCTAGCCGGGGTCCCGTGTGCCTCGCCAGTCAGTCCGGGTGCAAGCATTATCGCGCCACCATGCTTGCACGTCGTTGTAGTGCGAATACCTTTGCTTCCTCTCATTAGCATGCACCATCGCACACACACGGCAAAAGAAGTATGTATTTATGAATTCACCCGTGCCCTGTCACAAACAAACAATATCTCTGTACGTGCTGATTACATGTTTTGTACACTTTCACACTCAGAGCGGAACGGAAGAAAACAATTCGAAGAAATCGGCATACCAAATGCATTGTCAAACAAGGGAAGAGATAAATAGAAAGCCGTAATATTGCTTTGGAAAAAAAAGAATAGTAGTAGAGTTTTTATGGGGTGTTCTTTGGAACTTATTTTTAATCATAATTGCATATTTTCGCGGTCATGTATTTATCATCGACAACATCCACACTCGAGGTATATGAAGCAAAAATATGTCTTACCTTCCATTTAAAGTAGGAGTTGTAAAGGTTGTCGTCTTCGTCCAATCGCCGCAGATAAGCGGCTAACTCCTCGGGGCCCGCGAACTCTTCCACGTGGATGTACGAGTTGTGAGGGGCTACGGCCGCATATTCAGATGCTCGAGCCCCCATAACTATTGGCAGAACATTGTGCCTGGAAAACGATTAAATATGAATAAATTGAAATTTATAAACACAACGCAAATATCCCTAAAAAATAAAAACCCTTGCTAAAGAAGACAAAGATATAAAAATCTGCATTGACAAATAATATCTCAGTCGACTTACTGCATTCCATTGACGAAGAATTTCTCAGTGACGTAGTCTCTGCAGTTTGAGTTCTCGAATGCCAAATAGAACTTGTAATCTTTGTCCAACATCTCAAGACAGTTGGGGTCAGTTCGTGGGCAATGGTGAGATCCGCATGCCCCGTAAATATCAACGGGAATGAACTTGCTCAGCTGTCTTGCGTATTGTAGCCGACGGTTTCGTGCGTGGCAGTTTGATACGAACCATGCTACCTGAAATCACGAAAAAGTACGAAACAATGTTGATGGCTGTTTGATTCCCATCCCTGGTTACCTGGTACCCGGTTTATTAAAGAGTTGTATTTCAGGTTTATATAGCCAATTCCATAATCGTTATTGCTGATTTAAAGTAAAAGGAAAGACTAACCAATTCTATTTGCGTAGCTAACAATGATTGTGTACAAATACAATGAAGCTTACAATATTCGTAGCTACCTAGGAAGGTATTTTTCATAGTCAATTAAAACTGATAATTTAATCTGGAATGTAAGTACCTACTTTGCGCATTGGATAAAATTATTATGACTGAACCTACAAATGTAGAGGAAAGTAACCAAATATGGAATAGTATCCAAATATGGAATCCCTTTATTTCTCTAAGACTATAAGTATGAAACGCAACACTTGACCATCTTCTGTTTCATTCGGTCTACTAACTATCGCACTGACACCATCGAGTCGGTTGCGCGAACGCTTCACGTGTGGCATGCGTGTTTTGTTTTGTTGTCGTGCAGAAACTTTTAAAGATAAGTAATAAATGAGTATTACCAGCTGTAATGTTTGTATACATAAGTGTTATACTATTTAGTATATCGGTATTATGTTTATTCCACCATTTTTTGATTTTGTGTCTTTAAAATATTATGACTTGAAAAAATATTTAGAAAAGTTTGAACTAGTATAAAAATCCAAATATGGACAGTCGTCGGTGTCTAATTATGGGACATTAATAATGGTAGTGAGCATGATGAGTTGATTGTCCAAGTACCTCCTGACTCTGCTGATGCAGAATGTACGTTCTGTTCAAGGCTTTTTTCCATGGATAAAAGTGGAGAAAGCAGGATTAAATGCTTGATGTGTGGGCTTTGGGCACATTATGATTATCCTGGTCCAGAGTTTGATACTTGGATCTGTGGCTTTCCAAGTAAGTAATTATGTAACTTCTTTCATTTAACACAATATGTTATATTCATATAATTGATCTAAAAGATTTTAATATCCATTTTTGTTATTGTTATGTTGATTTATGCTTATATTCCATATATGGGTACCTATTCCATATTTGGTTACTCATTTGTGATTTTGATTTTTGTGTTAGATTTTAATTTGACAACTAATATTTTTGATTAAAGGCTGTTAATTACTATTTATAAATGTATGACTGATTAGAAAAAACATTAAAATGTTTTAATTTATACGAAGTTTTTCTTTTATATCCCAAAAACAAAATGGTATTCCATATTTGGTTACTTTCCTCTACCTAATACAAATGGCTTTGTTGTATTTTTACACAATCACATTTGAATCACATTGTAAAAGTAATAATAGGGAGCTACCTTCCAATATTTATCATTATAACGTGACAATTAGTCACGTATAAATTTAACACATACCTAGTAGGTAGGTTGTCTAAGTGCTTATTGTTTTAGAAAGTGATTCATGCATAGGTACCTACATTAAAAACCCCAGATACAAATTGATATATCTATTTAAATTATTTATGTATATCTATTTAAATTAACTAATCGCGAAAGTACTAGAAGAAAAATAGTAGTTTTTCCTTCTACTTCTATTAATTACTAGTAGTGATAGATTCTATGGCACTTTCATAATGAAAGGCAGTATACTTAGGTGATTTTTACGCTTGTTTATAAGAACTTACCTTTTTTGTTTTATTTGCGGCAAAGTTTCTATCAAGGTCTCTTTCTGTGACCAGAGGATCGTGGTACACCCATTTCTCGTATGGAGCCACTATGTCGGAATCCCGCCGGTAGGTGGAAGTCCAGTTAAAAACGTCCAGAGATGCGGGCCGTAAGGAAGCAGTGTGGTATGGACACTCTAGATAGTACAGTATCCAGATCTAGGAAACGAGAAAAGATTATTGTAGAACATCAACATGATATCCAAGACGATAGCGTGTTCCTTAACACTTGGGAAAATCAGACGATTTGAAGAGTTTCGTAGTCAGACAAAGTTTAGGCGCTTTAAAAGCAAGACTTACGGCCGGTTTCTGGAAACCCAAATCACGATTGATCCGAGTTTGACACATAGTAATTATGTGATTTTTTCGTTGATCATCGTTCGAGAAACCGGCCGTAAGGGTTAGTTAGTTATTTTAAAAATATGAACTGTATCGTTAATAACCTCTCAGCAGCACCTTTAGCAATAATCTTTCTCAATATCAAAATAAATAACTGAGTTATGCAACAGTAATTGTTTGATTAGGCATAGCTATTAGCTACTTCTAACGATTCGCTTCACCTTACCAAATTTCTCGGCTCGGAAAGTAATGACCGTAAGATTCTAAAATAATACAGAACTGACAAGTATATTTTTTGCGATCTACATAATAATGATTTAGACATGTACCTACTTGTACCTATAAATGATGGCTAGATTTTCATGATGTTTAAAGGATTTTTTTCACAAATTTCACAATATAAGTTAGCTACTACAGATTAGTAGCATTCAGGAGCAATCATCAATCAATATTTCATCACATCAATATTAAAGTTATTTCTAAACTTTTTTTCTAATTTACTTACAACTATCAATGGATTAGTTGTTAGATTAGTTTTATCGCTATTAGGTCTTATCAAAAATCGCATATTCTAATAAATTTATTTCGTAAAAAAGTAAAAAAAAATATTCGTTTTTAAAATAACTATAAAACGTAGTTTTACCTGTTTAGGCGAACGTTTCACGTTGAAAGGCGTGTGGTGATCTTTGAAAAGTATAGCGTCTGCTGTCGCCGCTTCTCGTGGATCTGCAGTGAGGTAGCATCGATCTACAGGGCATTTGTTCCTGAAGAACTCTGTACGGCCGTGTGCTACTCCCCATGCACCGAGGCCGTTCGCCAGTAGAATTTTCTTCACAGGTACGTCTTCATCTCTCGGCAGTGTGTACATTAATTGCTGGACAACTCTGTAGGACAAGAAAACCTTTATTTTTACCCAAGTATACAGAGCAACGATCGACGATGGAGCGACGATCTGAGGAGTGTAGCTGGCAAACACTGGATGAACCGAAGACCGGGCTCAGTGGCGCGTCTTGGGAGAGACCTACGTCCAGCAGTGGACTGATGATGATAGGTTGATGATGACGATACAGAGCAAAAGGAACTATGATTTATGAGTTTTAGTCAATGTAAATTCTGTCTGTTCTTTTGTAACTCGCCTTGAATCTCAAATGACATATTAGTATTTTACTAGCGTTCTTTACGATACTTTGTCATCGGTATTATATTTACAGCGTTTGGTAAACTTAGATCTCAGAGTATGCTTAAGTACAACTGATCGATATATTTAGTACAGTTATGTTGTCTGTATATGTAGGTAAACACTATTCCTATTTACCGAAAGCTGATAATTGAAAAAGCTATGAAAAACATGAGTTCAATAACTTATCCACATGCCATTTAATACGTAGGTGCTAAAAGCCGTAAAAGAACCGTCATGTTCTAGATTTTATAAAACGATATTTTATGCCCGCATCAGATTTCCAGTGAAACCTTCGCCTTTCCTATGTCAAGTTGATAAAGTTCTGACTCATGGGTAGATGAAGTAAGGGAAGGCTAGATAATACTACTTACCTACTTATGTTATAGTTTTCATTTGGGCTCTTTAATCACAACTCTACCTTGTTATTTTAACCTTTCCTTAACCTCAAAGGTTTGCTGGAAGAAAACTCTTTTTAGGGTTAAGCTCGCCTTTGTACATAGCTTTGTAATACCTAGTCTGTAAGATATCTGTGTGTACAAATAAAGAATTAAGAAAGGCCAAAGAAGGAGGGTTCTAACATTACTTATATACTACCATTTCTAACATTAACTTTTCATGAATAATATTCATGAAAAGTTTATTCGACCTTTGCAAATCTAGCACTCTTTAATTTCTTGCATTTTCAGTTTGCGGTTTACTTTATTCAGATTAGGCTACCTGTCATCTCCAGGTGCATCCTCCGGGAACACGTTGGCATGCGGATCGTGTGCGTGAGGACGTCTCTCGCCGCCGCGCATGAACCATTGCCGGCGAGATATCTCGTCTCCATCATCGATCACAACCTCGTCCTCCGTTTCAGTGACCGCGTTCTGTAAATATTCATATTATAAAATTAGACCAACAGCAGGGAAAGCATATTGCTGTTTCTCATGCTGTAATTAACAGCGCTCTAGCGATTATTAATGAGGGAATTCCCAGTCTCTTCCGTCACAACTTCCCCTCACCTTTACCCTATGATAAACATCATTGTTAATTTATAATTTGAATTGATACTTAGCGCAAAATTATTTCAGCTGTTAAAAATAATGATTTTTTATAACTCCGTAAACTACTAATCTGGTCTCCCAGTGACACACCCAACGGCTCCCGGAAACTTTTAATGTGCGGGAGTTACTGCTCTACTATTTTATTCGCTTGTGAAGTTCCCACTCACTGGAGTAGAATAGTTTGAGGATGAACCATTGATACGACGAATTAATGATAGAATTCGCTTTGTGGGCGAGTGTGTAGGTAGGTACCTACACACCTACATACCTACCTGAAGATGGTTATCGTGAAGCGGCTGCGGTGGCGGCTGCGACGCGGTCGGCGATGGACGCGCTGGTGCCAGCACCTGGGGCCGCGGCAGCAGCAGTAGAGCCAGCGCCGTCAGCGCCAGCGGCAGCAGCAACGCCACTCGCCGCAGTGCCCGCAACACGCGCGCCGCCCGCACCCGCATGCTGCTTCTACCCCGTGCCTAGGCCTGCCCAGACTACCCACCCGACACCCGCTCCCATTCTACACTACCGCGATCGGGTTGCTGATGGCATCTGGAAAAGATACTTTACTAAGCGCTTGTGAGTTCTAATTCTGGAATTAAATGATTGAGTTAGCCGTTCTACCAAAACTCCTTGAGCAAAGCTCTGCTTCTTGGTGTGACTAAACTATCAGTTACATATGTGAACTAACCTACCACCAAAATATACTTTCTAATATCTACAATCTACTGTGGTTGAAGTAAGTGTGCTATAAAAATGCGAAATAATAGTCTGTTAAAAGCATTGTAATCAGTTCGTGATTAAAACTCATGGCTGCCTCTAACTAACACGTCATACGATAAATAGGTACCTAACATACCACGGCAGGTCGTTGTTAAGGACCTCTTGTATAGAGCAACTCTCTCGCGTCTCTCTACTCCGTTGCAAAAGAGAATACAACACCTGGGTTCAAACAGATAATTTCCGGACCATACTTTGAACATAATTTTGTTAACAATTTGGCCATTGATTAATTGTTTTGGTGGTGATCTCTGCAGAGACGAACTATCAGGTGCCTAACTGCGATTTTTAGACACCGGCATGGCCTGCCTGTTATCTTATCACATAATTTATCGACGTGTGGACTAGTAATTTTCCTATCAGCTTGTTTTCGATACCCGCATGGTCAACCTATGGTGAAAGAGCTAAAAGAGTAAAATAAACACGATACAAATTACAAAACATGATAATAAATAAAGAACGCTGACAAATACGTGTCATTATTCGCGGATTTTACGCGCAAAAAGTTTAGTAGGTATTTCTAATGTATAATTTAAGAGGGATTGCTTTATCTGTGGTCACAATTTAAAACACTCAGGAAAACAGACTTCTTACTGGAGTTATATTACTTGTGTAGTGGAGTATTGCTATGGAAAATCTGAATTTTCCTTGGTGTACTAAGTACTAAGTATTATATATATAACCGTACTTTTCCGTTTCTTTCTTAACTACATCAAAGTCGCTTCCAGCAGTTTGTCTGTCCTTAGAATCTTTAAAAATACCTTAAACCAGAGACTAGTATAAACAGTTTATACCTAGTCTCTGCTTAGACTAACTTTTGGATGCGGATTTTCTTTAGTATAGATAGAGTTATTCAAGATAAAGGTTTATATGTATCAGCATTGCACCCGGGGAGGGTCGCTAGTACAATATATGAATAGTTTCGCTTTCGCTAACAAGCACAATGCGAATGTAAATTAAAAATGGAGCATTTTGTGGTCTGCTTTTGTATGACGCTCGTAATCGCAGCGAGATGAGGTGATAAACGCTGGGCATATGGTGTTGACGATTATAGGGTCCTGTTCATACTAATCATACAATACATATTTTAGGTGTGAGATGTTATTTTTATATAGTAATTAATTCTAACGAGGAATCCATGGTCGTGGGTTCGATTCCCACCCAGAGCAAATGTTTCTATGATGAACATTAATATTTGTTCTGTGTGTTCTATGTATTCTATGTATGTATTTACAAAACAAAACAAAAAGTATATAAGTATCAGCAATCTAGTTCCCATAGTACAAGCTCTGCTTAGTTTGGGACTTGAGTTTGATGTGTGAATGCATGAATATTTATTTATTTATTCTAACTCGTTTACGGTCTACGTTTAAATTAACTACGTCTTTGTATAATGTATATATGAACCATTATGTGGTATACTATAATCTAGCGTTGATGGTAACGTAAGTACCTACTGAACGCAGCTATAGATAAATTAACTAAACATAAACATACGGTCCTAGCGTCGATGCATACTGTGTTTACTTATATAAACACTTGTTTATGATGTATGTATACCAACAGCAATCGTAAAAATAGTTTATGGAACTGCATTAATCTATCTAAACACCTTTATTACGTTTGACAATCTTGAACTCGTTATCTACCCTAATTGTATCGTACCTACTCGCTTTTTTAGGTCATGCTATGTGTATGACATACGGGGTGTTCTAAACTAAACGATTCCCAAATCCGAACTTTGTCAAAGCATAATTTGGAGCGAAAACTAGAGCGCTAATCTTTGATCAGCTGTAATGTAAATGGACAGGCGTCACAGCTCAGTTGGTAGTAGAACTATCTCTCATGCTGTGGGGCGTGGGTTCGATTCCTACCCAGAGCAAATGTTTGTGTGAACATAAATATTGTATTCTATGAATTTACTTACAAAAAAAAATATTGTTGTATTTTATCAGCCGTTTAGTTCCCATAGTACAAGCTTTGCTTAGTTTGAGTGTGATGTGTGATATGTCCGTGAATATTTATTTATTTAATCAATCAAGATCACTCGTTCAGTGGAGGTCGCGTTGCTTAGACACAAGCTCTACTAATAAAACTAAACTTGACTCTTATTCAGATACTTACCGATGTTTCAAAAAAATGCAAATACAATCTATTTTCGTGATCTTAGTTACTTTTTTAAAAGATGAACGTGGTTATCACAATTGTCACCCTGTATACATTTTTATGGGTATACGGTATACCTAAATGCTTATATCTAATCTATGGCGTTTATAGATGTTTTGAAGTGATCGTAGCACTTAGCACGAGCATATAAACAAGTCGTTACATAAAACAAGGACGAACAATGATCCTAGAGTCGTTAAACATCTTATTTATATAAATGTAGAAATAAGGTATCTAAATATAAATATGTACTTATATATATCTTATTTAAAAGTAGGTAATTTATGTAAGAAACTCATCATGAGTACGTACATACATCTCTTACTAACCAGCTTATTTATGCCTAGTATAGTACTACTGTACTAGGTACTTCACTACGAATAAGTAAATGTGTTTTGGAATTTATTTATAGTACCTAATTACCTAAGAGCAACATAACCTACATATCAAACCTTTTTCTGAGGGGTTGTCCTGTCTGACAGATAGGTAATGTATATTACAACCCATACATATGCCAATCAGGGACCTTCATGGAAACTGATCGTGTTTTCTGCAGTCTCTGATTGGTTGGATCTCGGGATGTAATTTATATTAGCTTAGCTGTGTGTGAACACTAATATAGCTGAAATGTTATTGTGATGGCATTGTATGTAATGATATAACAGTAATTTTCACATAGATGCGCTCATTATGTAGATATTGTAGATTGACTAGATAGCTATGTAAGCAATTACTAACTTTGTTTAGTAAATACATATACAATACGCGGCTGATTTGAACAAAAAACTTTATTTATTTTAAGAAATCTAAGAGAAATCGTAATATATTTAAAATAACTTTGAAATTTTAATCGTAGGTTCTTAGTCGGTTCAGTCCTTTACGGAAACCAAAACAGTTTTTATTATTTTACATAGATACATTTCTAGAGCAATTAGATAGATATTTGTGAGACCTAATCGCTATGATTGCTGCAAATCGCTAAAGTAATGATTCTAAATTGCTATAAGTACTTACACAATTTATCTGTTTATAATTTAAATAATATTAAATGATGTACGAGTACCTACAATCTACATAATATAGTAAAAGAGAACAAAATCCCAGCAATTTTTTAATTCAAATCTACATTGAGATAAATCAGTAGGTACAATCATTACACAGTTATAATAACTTTTTTAAATTAAAAATAATATACTTACTTACATTTTTGGTTTATTCCCATTTGGAAAGTATTTTTAACACGTTAATTAAAATGAAACTTCCGAAACAATCTATTTAATGATGTGCAAGCTTCAAAATAGATCAAAGATTTCAAGTCAAAATAGCAACTGAAATATTACTGAAAGAAACGCACATCGTAAACGAACAGACCTTACTTTATTTAGTAACTAAATAAGTTTCTGTAGGTTTTATAAAGTCTGGAAGAGATCGCTTTCAGCGATAAGGCCGCCCATTGTGTAACCATTTTTAATGTTTTTGTATTTTATCTGTACTTAATGTTTTTGGTGTAACAATAAAGAGATATCTATCTATTTATCTATAAAATAAATTACCAAACTTATACGTAGATAGAGATAATAATTACGGGTAGCGCATGGCGCTTCAACATAGGTAGATACATATTCCTACAAGTATCTCCACTTTGCAATCTAAAGTACCTATTTGAAAGGCTGCTAATCACTTCCACTTCTTACTACACATTATAGCAGTAAGCCAGATACCGTTTTTTCATTTGTAATATTATAAAAAACTTCATGTTCCACCTATGTATCGATCGATTCGAGATAAGACAGCCTAATTTGCTCGGTGATTTGGAAATTGCTAGGCATTTTTGCTTTATAACCAGCTGATAAATAAATACTCAGTAAGCGGAGAATATTTATTAAAATGCAGTAAATTTATTTAAAAACTGGAAAACTGTCGTTAGCGCAGGATAGGAAAGGTAGGCGAATTCTCAGAGGCACACACTTTGAGTCGCTGAGCCAGCGGAGTAAGTAAGTAAATGTATATCGACGATCGATGTGGCGCGGCGGGCGAAGGTCCGCCTGCGACGCGGAGGTCCGCCTGCGACGCGGAGGTTGCGGGTTCGATTCCCGCCCTGGGATAAATATTTGTACGATCTGCAAATATTTATTCCGGGTGTTCTGGGTATTTTATATGTATTATAATAAATATTTATCTACGTATTGTATTAAGTATGTCAGTCTTCTAGTACCCATAACACAAGCTCTGCTTAGCTTGGGGCTAGATGTTGCGTGGATTGTTCAGTCTAGCATTATTTATTTATAGTATGCAGGCTATACCGACGGAAGCCTGGTCTACAGTATTACGAGAGGTTTACCTCCAGAATGTGGAACAAACATCCGTGTCATTTGCAGCACGCATTGTCAACTTGTAAATGTTCTGTTATTTGCTAAATAAAGTTTAAATAAGTGCTTGTTGAAAGGCACCGCTAGAATGACAATGGCGGTCACTAGAACAAGCTTTTTTATGAAGGAAAAGTGTTGGTGGAAGCTGATGACCCACATGATTTTAACCTGGTACTGTTTTAAAATAATGCAACTACTGTTAAATTCTAATCTGCAATTAAAAGCTTACCTCTGTCTTCGCTAACTTTGTATATGAAATAGGTTAGGTTATGTAAAGTTTATAATAAATAAATAAATATTCACGAGCAATTCAAACATCACAATCTAGTCTCAAACTAAACAAAACTTATACTATGGGAACTAAATTGCTGGTATAGTAAGACCCAGAACATATATTTATGTTCATCACACAAACATTTGCCCTGGGTGGGAATCGAACCCACGTCCCACAGTATGGAAAGCAGAGCTACTATCAACGGAGCTGTGACGCTTGTCAAATAATATAAAAATCATTTTTTTGATTCATTCTACAATTTAACATTAAGATAAATTTCCAATTAGAAAAAATACTAAACAAGTATTAATATTGTTTTGCCATGGTACCTATGCCTCAAATAACCCATAACATAGTGTTCACAAATTGGAATGGAAATGTTTTAATCTTAAATATAATTTATATGTTCAAGTTTGTACAAGTGTTTGGTTAAATATTCAAGGACAATTCACACATCACACTCTAGTCTCAAACTAAGCAACGCAGTACCTTCCCTTATACAAAAAAAATGCATAAGTATTCTAGAGGCCCTATAGAATAATTTAGCAAATTTTTTTTGTAATACATACGTAATACATAGAATACCTAGTTACACCAAGACACAGAACAAATATTCATGTTCATCACACAAACATTAGCATTGGGTGGGAATCGAACCCACAATCCACAGTGAATGTAACGCCTACGAATAAATAAACATAAACTATTGGTACATACATATCTGATCCTTCCAATCCAACTGTTTTGTTATCACACTTTCAGTTGTGTATAAAAATAAATTAAATTGTGTCCTTGTGATTTGATTGATTATGTATACTGATAACAACATTTATTATAATGAAATAGCTATTGGTTTTATTATTTCGCGCCTCATAACTATGATAATTAAATTCTAACTCAAAAAATATTGTAAGTATAAGTATTATACATATAGTATTATACATTGTATAGTATACATGGTACCTATATGTATAATACTTATACAATATTTTTTGAGTTTGTGTTTTTGATTAGATGTTGTACCTATAATGTTTTTGAAATCTTACTTTTTTTTTTTTCGTTTTTTGATTTAACCCACTGCTGGGCAAACCCCCAGCAGTCTCCCCCCTTTTCCTCCATTCCTTATACTTTGTTATTAATCGTAAAGTTTTTCGCTTGAAATACAAAACTAAAAGTAGAGTTCTAAAATGTTCATCACTCACATTGTTTTATAATCTATACTAATATTATAAAGAGGTAAAGTTTGTATATTTGTTCAATTGTAAGGGGTAATCTCGGGATCTACTGAACCGATTTTAAAAATTCTTTCACCAATAGAAAGCCACATTATTGCTGAGTGTCATAGGCTATATTATATTTTCAAAAAAAATAGGGATCCTTACTAAAACTTCAATTATGCCCAACGAAGTGGGCACGGGTCAGCTAGTTATAGATAAGTTTGTTTTAAAATTATGATGTCATTATCAGTTTCAAAACAATCTTGTTTAACAATAAAAAAATATAAAGTGTATTTTCTAAGCTAAGCACAGTCTATTAATCCTTGTCAAAGTGGGTAAACCAATTTATATGTAAGTAGAATTGGGAATTTCATAAAGATAAATCTTTGCAGCATGATATACATATCTAATGATATACCTACTTTCCGAGATAGGTATACTATAGATCCTACAGTGTAAAATAAAAATGCGGGCGATGATGAAGACGACGAGATTCTGAATAAATTAATAAAATATTCACGGACATTTCAAACATCGCGCTAAACTAAAGTCTCAAACTAAGCAAAGCTTGTACCTACTATTGGAATTAGATTGATATAATAGTACTTATACAATGCCTCATATAAAATGCTTAAATAGATACTTAAGCATTTTATAAGTATAGTGTATAAGTAAAAAACCGACTAATAAGTACCTACATATATGTAATATCAGCATCATCATCAACCTATATCTGTCCACTGCTGGACGTAGGTCTCTCCCAAGACGCGCCACTGAGCCCGGTCTTCGTATAATATCGATATTAGTCAACTTTGCCAACAAAACAGTTCCTACCTACCTAGGTATGTTGGGTTGCATATCTATTTAGGTAAGTACCTATCAAATAGTTTGAGTTATCAAGCATAGCACTCACTACTGGCTGCCTTTTTACATAGAGCTGTATGTAAATTTGTAACAAACTGTGAAACGAGTTTTTATAGTTTTCTTATCGATGTTCACGGTAACGAATTTAAATTAACCAAACATAAAGTTGCAAGTTTGCTATTTTATGTGGCATTTAATGTGTATGAATGAATGATGATAGAGTAGTTTGTAGAGGTACCTTAATTATTAGGTAGCTGGTTGACCTACTAAATAGGAATCTCTTGCAAATATTTATTTATTTTATTTCTATATGGTCAAGGGCCTCATATGTCACCACTACATATGATTTGTAGTACCTACTACTTATACTATCTTACGTTTTACACGTTACAGGGTCCATGAATATTAAATAGATTAAGGATAAATAAGTAAGTGATCCAATATAATTTGTTTTGTTATCTTTTGGTATTTTGATATCGATAATAATTATTTCAGTAGCTACATAGATATTCTTACCTACCACTTAGTAATGATTTATTGACTGTCCTTGATGTTATATCCCAATGCAGCTGAATATTAGGTGCGAATATACAGGGTTGTGGTTTACTTTACATAACATTAAATCCTATGAATGGGGGTGGCCTACTTAATGTTACTTTTGCGTTGATGACAATGTACGAAATCAAACGCTTAAGATTCCTGAACACATGCAGTGTTCTTAATAAATTACTAATAATTATAGATACGTCTGTTACTGACAGGGGTTGATTTAGAATAGGGTCTTCAAGACTTACGTGAAACGTTTCCTTGCTGGTACGTGTGTTGCTGAAGCTGTTTATATTTCACTTGGTTATTCCTAAATTAATTTTATTTCCTTTTGTGTTTTCATAATCTAAATTCACGGGAATTGTCGATTTGCCGGGTGTGTGCGTATCTTTTCTTGCGTCGATATTGCGCGTTGTAAGTTGGAACGCGCTCAGCGCTGCTGGCGTATTGGCGTTGCGAGATTGCGCGCGCAACTGAAGTGGCATGCCGCGCCGCCCGCCTGCCGCAGTCGCGTCGCCCGCATTCATGAAGTACACTCGGAAAGGACTCCTGAAAACCAGAAATCCAGACGCATGCCAGACGTAACGTGCGACCGACCACTTTAAATCATAAACATAAGCTAGGTAGGTGCTAAGTTTTGGGGTCCACCACCTGTAAAACTAAATATTTTAGTACGAAAGTTTTATTTTTCAAGCTTTCACGTGCTACAATTTTGGGTAGTGACCCTAAGTATTAAATATCGTAACAGGATAAATAAATAAAATTTATAAAGATTAGGTAGGTAAAAGTACTAACTAATTACTATTTTGTAAGTGGGTAGGTACCTATAGTAAGATTTATACCTTATACTTACGCAAAAATTTACCGTGCATTGTTTCCTTCCACAGGGAATGATGGTGCATCGTACTACTTACCTTGGTAATCTGAGTTTATAGCATTGAAGGTGGCATAGCATTGAAACGCTATAGGTAGGTACGTTCAAATTATCCCGGATGCTGTTTGGCCCTAATATCCCTTCATGTTCAATATTCCAATAGATATCTAGATTGATTGGGTAACAAAGGTACCCACCAAGTAAACAACTATTACCGTGAAGTAGCATTATAATTTTAATTGTTACGGGATTCGAGATACCATAATATACATACAACATTATGTTGCACAAGACGGCGGATGGGCTACTTTAGTTCCAGTTTTGTTTATATTTTTATTTTTAACTCGGCGCAGCGCAGCGTAGATGTATCTCGCAGTCAACTAGAATCGTGCGACAGCTGAAATATTCTTTTGCCGAATTTCAATTACGGGTCTTCTAAGAAATGCGGAAACCCCGAAATAAAATTGAGTATCTTAATCTAATTATTTAACGATCGCTCGTGCTGGGACGGCCAGCAACGTCAGCTTTGAGATAAGTTAAAACAAATAACTATTAAATACTTTTTATTCCCAGAAAATGCATTGAAATTACAAAATCATTACTTATAATCTTAAGCTAGACAAAGACCAAAATTGTGAAACAAACAAACGACTATTTGACTCTAGCTACATTTGACTACCTTAAAAGTAGTATTAATTACGTCCATGCATAATTATATATACAAGAAATACGAACTTTCGAACATAAGAATGTATGAGTAAATTATAATAATAACCAATAAGTAGATAATTAATAGGATGTGAGGTAGGATGTAACTGAACTTGTCTAAACATTACAGCATATCAACAGCCTTTTTTCTTAAAGCAAGACTAATATTTATATGTAAGTACATATATGATTGATACTTTTTTTTTAAATTTTGATTATGATATCACTGGCATACAAAGAGTAGTAGATATAAGATTTTCTGTTTTAAAACGC
Organism: Ecliptopera silaceata; assembly: GCA_932527185.1. Taxonomy (NCBI): domain Eukaryota; kingdom Metazoa; phylum Arthropoda; class Insecta; order Lepidoptera; family Geometridae; genus Ecliptopera; species Ecliptopera silaceata. The sequence goes on from OW052210.1 coordinate 5,281,051, forward strand.
ATGTCTAATTTATACAATTTCAATCAAGTCATAACATTAATATTTAAAATGAATAAGTACAGATCACTCATACTCTGAAACTAATATATAACTAAGCAGTGATTTCTTATGACAATCCACCTAAATATTATCTCCAATCAATTATATGAACCACCAAGGTAATGTTTGATCATTTATATCATTTTACAAATTACATAATTCAAAATTTGGTACACTGAACTAACACTAATAAAACAGCCACAGTTCAATAGTCAAGTTTTCATGCAATCATTCTTATTAAAATACACCACCATTATTAATTTATACAAAGGGAAAGTAGCCTAGTACCTAGGATTTCAAGCGCTGCTAAACACTTCATATATATTTGCGCCAAGCAATTTCAGTTTGTCACTTAAAGTGAGTTGCTGTGTCAGCAAGTCTGGAATGTTAGTGTTTGCCTTGCAAGTATTCTTTGTGATCAGTTCGTTAATAACAGGCAGGAGCTTCACAAAGTGCAACTCAACCTTATTAACATCTACAAAAGCTGCATTGTTCAGTGCACCATTCGTCACAATATGATCACTTACTTCCAAGTCATTTTTGGTGATCGGTGTAGATTTGTTTGCAAACAAATTAGCAACTTCATCAATGACTGCTGAGAAGCTGCGACTGACAGACAAAACAGTTATTGATGTCACCTCATCACTCTCTAATATGTCCATAGTTTCCTTGACGATAGTATCCAATTTTGCATTGTTTATATCTGTATGTCCTACCAGATAATGAACCATCTTTTTCACTGGATCACCTTCAGTAGTATCTGTGCATAAGATGGTTTGAATAGACCAGAACATTTGTTCAACATCTTGCAATGTAACTTTAGATTTGAGAGAAACTCCTTCGACTACTTTCTTTACAGCTTTGTTTATCTGTTTGATAAGATCCTCTATGCCATTACCGACAAAGTGATGGCAGAGAGACAAGTATTTGGTCTGCAGATCACTGTCTACCAGAGGATCATCTTCACTTGCCGAGTCTCGGTACAAGTATCCTCCAATAACATTGAGCTGGACCCTCAGTGTGACTTGCAATATGCACAGCGCATACACCAGGACACAGATGCGAGTGAATATCATTACTTTTAGTTGTTCCCATAGCGATAGTTTGTCTTCAGGGTTCTCCTGTAACTTTAGCACAATTTCCTCTGTATTGATGACTGACAAAATACTCTCTGACACTATTTTTGAAAGAGAAAGTATTGTTTGATTGCAAGTTCTTTCTGTACTTTCAAAATGTTGTTTCTTACGGGTCATTTCAAAGAACTTTTTAGCTTCTTTTTCTTGCCATTCTCGTAATTTCTTCTGTGCATAGCTGCTCAGTAGGTACAACCCTCCGACCACAGCTCCTGTTACAACAAACTTCCTGCGATGACGATGCAGAAAGTTTTTGATGCTGGAGAACATTATGGTGTTTGCAATTTACTGGAATTCCAAAGGTGATTCAGAACGATACTTAGTTGTGCTCATAAGGCGCCTGGTGATGAAAGTAGTAGCGTCAATGAACCGTTCAACACAGTTCATAATGCAAACTTCAGTTTTGGAATCAAGCCGGTTGGACGGGCGCCCCATGCATGTCTCCCAGCATGTATCCGTTAGTCCATGAACAAGCACCTGAAATCGCAAATGAACACAAGTTTTAGAATGGCCGAAATTGTTTCTGACATAGTAAAATTAGCCAAACAATGATATCAGTTCAAAGGTCAATGTATTGTACTGCTATAATGCAGATAAAACAATAGCTATCCAAGAATAATCTCTTCTTGTAAACGCTACAAGAGCCTTACCTATAGTTATCATCTATGATTGCATAAAAGCAGCTTGAACAGCTATTGCGGATTAAAAAGAGCTAACCTGAAATCGTTGTTTTTGCGTTTCAGCAAGAATAAAGTGCTGCAGTTGTGGATCAACGCTTTCTTCTTCAGGCATAATCCAGTGTAATCAGATGAAATATATATTTAATATAGAATTGACAGAATCTTGTAGAAAGAACGCAAACAACTCGAAAACCCTCAAATTAGGGAGCCACTACGAAACACTGACTGATTTAAAATTGCTTGGCCATTCCAACAAGCACTAGTTTTTTTTATTTTCTTCTTTTTGATTTGATTGATTGCTTTGACTTGGCCGACTTGCCGAAAAAGTAAACTAGGATTTGATTGTTAATTGATTCGTTTGGTTAGTTAATAATCATTATTAGCGGTTGGACTATTATTAAAACCATTATTTCACTTTAACACCTCGTATGTCGAACGAACTAATTAAGTGATTCTTAAAACAAGGCTGTTAGAACAATTTACCTCTTTTCTATCTTACCTCCATCACACTTGGCGAAGATATTTGAAGTGGACATTTATATTGAAATGTCAACGTCAATCAGTAAAAAAAAATTCAAAATAAAATCAGAAAAGGTCAAGTCATGCAAAAAATAAAACAAGAATTATTTATCATATTTTGTTGATTTACAAAAGTTAGGCTCGCCCTTTTGCTATAATTTTTATACTGTCTATGCCGGTACGATACTATATTTAATAGAATATTTGTATTCTTTGACGAACGATCTGCCTGTGCAAAGCTCAAGAAAGAAAATAGACATGTCTCTGATAAATCAGTGGAAATTCTTCGAAGACGTTGATCTAACTGGCTATACTCTGGTTATACCCAGTATTGCCGTCGGCAATGTTGGACAACTGGCTTGCGACCTGCTCATCTCTTCACTGGATATGAAGAAAATAGCGACAGTATACAGCCCGGCGTTCATACCGGTTCTAGGATACGATCCATACAACCTGCGATCATCAACTCTATCTGGAAGCTGTGAACTTTATCAGAGTCCTGCCAAACACCTCATAGTACTTCAGCTTCGGGCACCACTTGTATTCAAGTATGCAAAAGCATTTTTAGCTGAAATTGTTGACACATTCAAGGAGCGAAATGTAGTGGACGTTATTGTGCTTGCAAGCAGTTTTGCACATGAAAAGAAACATATCCTCACTTCACCATTCAGATATGCAGCTAGTGATTTATGTCCGTATAGAAGTACTATTAAAGACTTGAAATGGGTTGAGCATGAGTTGGTAGAAGATAAATTGCAGATACATGGAGGAGGATTTGCATCTATACTGCATCAAATTTGCAATGAAAAGGGCTTACCTAGCCTTGTTTTGTATAAATATTGCTCTGAAGGGGACAATATTCCAGATGCATATGATATGATTATTCAATTAAAGAGTATTTTGTCATTATTTGAAGAAAAGTCTGATTTATCTCAGTTGGTGCAACCTGTTTCGTGGAAGTTATTGTTTGGGAGACCACCTCCACAAGATATTTATTAATAAATGTTTTTGTGTATGAACATTTTGGTTTCTTTAAAATATAAAATTATTAACTTTGAGTAGGCCATGTACTGTTTATGAGGTCTGACAATTTTGTGCCTCCTCATTAATTTCATATCTTGAGTGTAGATGGCGCTTTTATTATAAACTTCAGAACAGTCAAATAGATGGCGCTGTCAGTGTTCAGGTGAAAGTAACATGTACAGATTGTACAGCCTACCAGTACACTGATTAAAAAATAAAGTAGGTATGTTTGTACTTTATTTCTTGTACACAAAATAGTAAAGAATATCTGATAATTTGAGATTGGTATAGTTATATTTTTTATATATAACTATATAATTATAGCAATGATAGATCTATGTAGGAAAGTATTATTTTATAGTAGGTGTCATACAGTATGTAATACATAGTGTGATAGATGCATTCTCTGACTTAATGGCTAAGATCTACATAGTTGGCTCATGTTAACATTATTTTACTTCTATTACCATTTACAACACCCTACTACACACCTAAAATGGTGCAAACATACCTAGGATAACTACTTGATTGGGACTTAATACTTAAATGAACACATTTTTTTTTGTAAATACATAAGTACATAGAATACACCCAGACGCATAACAAATATTTATGTTCATCACACAAACATTTTCTCTGGGTGGGAATCGAACCCACGACCCACAGCATAGAATTCTATCGAAACAAGGATCTACAATGCTTGGCTGTAATGGGGTTGGGTTAATTAGATACCAACACGATGTGCACGGTGTGTGACTACAACTGCAATCATCCCAACACGGAACCATTTGCGACAACCCAGTTGTGAGGAACAAAACGCAATTATACCGGAACTGCTGCCGCACGTAGCGTAATCTCAAGCGCTGGTCAACTCCGAACTAACTTCGTTGGATTACAAACTGCCACTGCCCACTGCAGAATACAGATGTAGGCGATGTAGCTATTCAGCAGGTCTACCTTATAGTGTAATCCAAATGCGTGTGTTAATGCCTAAGCAGATATGTTGGAGTAGGTAAGCCTTCACCAAGCAGTTTGCCAGAGCACATCCCGAGAATGGATGGTATTATCGGGATGTGCTCAAGCAAACTGCGATAGGGCTCCGGCGTTGTTCTTCAGAGGGCCCGAAGCTCCCTGAGGCCGGTCGCCGTGGTGGTTTTAGTGAGTCGACGACCAGTGGTCGTCATCCTCACACAACATTGCCGCGTTCTTTAAAAGCGCGATAAGATGTCTGTCCGTGAAAAAATAACATTATAATATAGCCTATGTTCAGCGCAGATAATGTAGCTTCACAACAGTGAAAGAATTTTTGAAATCGGTCGAGTAGTTTCGGAGCTTATTCGATGCAAACAAACAAACAAACAATCAAATCTTTCCTCTTTATAATATTAAGTTTACATTTATTGAAAATATCTTTTTTTTAAGTACTTACATAATAAATAACATTGAAATTTTGTTACATAACACTAACCTTGCTAAGTAAGTTACCTTCAAAATTACTCCAACCATGAATAACAACTAATATACATACCTACTTACCTCGTTATTGTCAAATCGTATATATGTAGTTACCCAGCTACCTACTTCAGCCAAGGGCGATTGCACCACAATTAAACTTTATTTTATGGCCTCAACAGTCAACTCATGATTATTGTTGGGCGGTATTTAACCGCACAGCGCACCCCTGTAACGAATGCGAAATTAATTAAAACAAACAATGAGAGCCTGATTAGCTGCACTCATCGCCAAAACATATTTTTTTTGACCTTACCGTCAAGAATCTTTGGGGTTTTTTGTCAGTGACTAGTGTTTCAAACGTGAATATTGATATGACTTTTGAAGCTGTATAAACTTTTGAAACTGTATAAACATGTACTACTTAAAATATATTTTAATAAAAGATATTTTATGTACAACAGTTACACAATAAAATATTTCTAATTACTGATATCTGAAAAAAAATACCGCTGAAAAAACTGAAACCAAAAAATAATATCTTTTTTATTCTATTCTCATAACATAGGTTCATATAAATAAACCTAGTAATTTTAAGTCGGCGCCGTATTACGTACAGCGTGATACATGATGATCACAAAGTTAATGTCAGCGAGACAGCATCTACTGCATAAACGTGTTTGAAATTGCATTTCAAAATTAATCATTAGGTACTGTACCTCTACCATGAGTTGTCACAGTTAAATCGCCTGACTTTACTACAGTAGTTACGTAAATATTAGTATTAGTAATTAAGTAGTAATTTTAGTACCCAACTATCCTCTAGAGGCGCTGTACAAATCTTCATAATTTTTTTTAACTACAGACGCTAGCGAGTATAGTATAGTAAGCATAAAGCTACTGCGTGTTTGAAATTGAATTTTAAATTAATCATTACTGAAGTGACGGAATTCCGGTATGCCGTGAAGTAATTTAATTTAATTCATTTCGACCTTGATTTCGGTCTTAGATTCCCTTCTAATTTGGCACCCTAACCCCAGATAGGGGTGTTGCGATCCCTCGTTTTACCTACACACCTACCCAAGTTATGTAAATATCTACTAAATATACTTACGCACCTACGTTGGTAATGTTATTAATTATTATAAATGCGCTTGTGGATCTTATTTATGCTTGAGAACACAACATTTTGTTGTGTTGAATATTTCTGTATATCCACATTTGACTAGACAGAAAACAAGACACGAAAAGAAACAGCTTTAAAAAAACGACGTGTGGCACTCGGGGACTGCCGCGGTAAAGCTATTGCATAATATTTTTTGCTGGATTACGCATGCGCAATGTTAGGTTATTTCGTTACGGAATTTCTGGATTCGGTCTCCACTCTCCAGGCTTAAGGCCCGCGATAGAAGCTTTGTAATAAAAGCTTAAAAACTTATTACAAAAATCGTTTCACCTAAAGTTAAGACGTAAAAAATAATAAAAATACAGTCCTTTTAAAATAAATATTCATAGATATATCACACAACGCTATTTAGGTCAAAATAAAGTAGAACTTGATGGGATTGCTGATAGAAAACTACTTACTTTTTTTGTAAAGGTATGTACCTGTGTTTGTTCGCGGTAGAGATCGAACCCACGATTTATTAAGTTTTGTGTACTTTATTACAACTTAATATGTACCAAAGTACCTATGTTTTGCATATTTAATGTGCACTTTTATCTTATCTTATCATATTTTATCTCAATTCCGAATAATCATTTAGATCAGACTTTTCGTCATTCCAGTGAAGTAAAAGTATTACAAAAGTGGCAATATAGTGCATGTCAGTAGATAGTTTGGGTCCGAAGGGCCCCTAGTGCGAGCTAAAGTGTTATAAATCGCATGATAACGTCTTGTGGCGATAACTATTTTATGGCGCTATAAATACAACGTAGTGTTATCTATCACAAAGTAGAGTAAGAATTCAACCTTATAAACTAGCAGGTTTTATGATTTTGTAGTGTAGTAGATATTACGGAATAAAATAAAGAAAAATACGGGATGTAAATGAAATTACAGTTTTTTTTTCTGGCTCGCACCTTACCCGCTTTTGCCATTTAACAAGAAAATTACAGTTATTTGGTTGAATGTGGTCGAAGCACAAACAATTCAAGTACAGAGCCCGTAGTCTGAGTTTTTTGAGTTTCTCGAAAACTGAAACGCAAATGTTGTATGGATCAAAATAAAAATTTAGACCGAAAAATTGTTTTGCGTCTTTATATATAAATAAATAAATAATGCTGGACAATCCACACAACATCATCTAGCCCCAAGCTAAGCAGAGCTTGTGTTATGGGTACTAGAAGACTGACATACTTAATACAACACATTACATAGAGAGATATTTTTTTATGGTGGAATATCGTTTTCACCTTTGCATTCTTTTACTACAAAGTAATAAAACATTATGAACATACCTACTAGTAAGTAGGTATTTTAAAGTAATAACAGTTATAACGTTCCTATTACAGGTTTTATATTAAATCTCCCATCTGGAAGCTGATTTCCCAATATACGGCCATTAGTATTCATCTCGCTCGCCTCGGTCGGGTTTTGAGATTCGATTAGTTTCCTACTTGAACGAAACTTAATATCTGCCTTGATAAGGCTACGGATCAGATTTGGGAAGTTTGCTAATCTATTTACCTGCTAGTTACAATAGGTCTAGTTATAAATAGTTTGTGGCATCAAGGGCTGTCGTAGTCTTTGCTACGGATCTCGTAGATGTGCTACGACGGCGCGTAGAAGGGCTACGTATGTAGAGAATGCAATTCTTATGTACTTTCTAAAATTTAGATAGTACATAAGAATTGTACTCTCTAGATTCTAAATAAAGAATAAAAATTGGATGTAGAAAAAATATTATTCGATTCACCTCTATTCGAAAAGTATTTTGCTTCATACATTTATTGGTTCTTATAGACTTACGGTCTATCTTATAAAAAGTTAGCGCAGACTTGAATTATTCATTGATGACTTAAATACAACGCTAACTTTTTATAAGATTGAGGGTTAGACCTCATTTTTCGCGAATTAAGCCGTTTAAAACTCAGACTACAAGTTATGTTTATGAAACAGTTTTAGTTATCAAGGTTTAATTTAAGTTTAAGTAGATTTATTGATCCTCAGTTTACAGCAAGCTAAAGTTAACAATGCCACAAATAAATTTCTCCTTTGTTTCACGAGTTGTACCTACATGAGCTCACATTTCCAGTGAATTCAATTAGAATCCCGTATTGAACGAAACAGACAAAGCAAATGTTTGACGATTTATTCGCGCAATATCCGGTAGAAATATTCACAACATTACCAAAGGGTTTAATGCCGTAAAAAGGGTTGCTTGTTTACGGATTTAGCTTCTGAAACGGGGTAGTCATTTTTAAACAAAGGGCTAAAAATGCGCGCTTATCTCGAGCGGACGATCCGTCGAATCAATTATAAGCCTTCTATTTTACATTCACTGTCCGTCCGCCCCGGATCACTGGCTGCGAAACGTATCACGTTACCCGTTTTAGCTACTCACGGGTACATTACTGGCGGGGCCTATTGTGAAGCGACGGGTCGGCTGCGGTATGGCTCAGCCTCACTGGCTACAGTATCTACGGCTCACGGATGATGAAACTACCTTGCGGTTTTACGTACATATATTTGTTAAATTAGTGCCTTTAAGCCTATGTTAAATTTGTTAGGCACTAGGTTCTCATACAAAAAAGATATTGCAATAAATAAATAATGAATAATGCTGGACAATCCACACAACATCATCTAGCCCCAAGCTAAGCAGAGCTTGTGTTATGGGTACTAGAAGACTGAAATACTTAATACAATACATTACATAGATAGATATTTTTTATTATACATATAAAATACCCAGACCACCCGGAATAAATATTGGCAGCTCGTACCAACACTTATCCCAAGGCGGGAATCGAACCCGCAACCTTCCGCGTCGCAGGTGGACCTTCGCTCGCCGCCCCACATCGGTCGTCACAATGAACAATGATGTTGACTGAATGATGAAACCATCTTGATTGTGGCGGTACTAAGAATAAGAATAAGAATAAGAATTTATTTATTTGACAAACACAACTAAAAATTATACAGACTAAAAATCACTTAAAAATAAACAAATAAGTAAATAGCTCCTATACCAAGTGAACCTACCTACGGAATTATTCAGTAGACAGTACAAACCTTATTTATAATCATAGATAATAGTTATTTTGAACTAGGCTCTTAACTTTTATTTCGTCGTCAAGCGTCCCATTTATGACAACGTAAAGTCTCCGGATACGTCAGCAATCGTAAATACGCACTGAAAAAAGACTGCTAAACGACCACAGTTGCTCTTGCGGAAGCTTTTATCATATTACGAAATAATAGTTCACAAGGCTTCAAACTCAAGCACAAGTCTAAACTGAATCGAACACTTAAAACTTGTTATTTTTGTAGTTGAATTTATAAGATTGACGACCGATGTGACGCGGTGGGCGATGGTCCGCCTGCGACGCGGAAGGTTGCGGGCTCGGTTCCCGCCGTGGGATAAATGTTTGTACGATCTGCAAATATTTATTCCGGGTGTTCTGGGTATTTTATATGTATAATAAAAAAAATCTATTTATGTAAAGTATTGAATTAAGTATGTCACTCTTCTAGTACCCATAACACAAGCTCTGCTTAGCTTGGGGCTAGATGATGTTGTGTGGATTGTCCAGCATTATTTATTAAGATACAACTAGATTAGATGACAACTAGAATAACATGGACTGATAGTACTGAATTATGAAATATAACGTTACCATTATCTTTGAATGCCTCTGATAGCGGTTTAAAAATATCATCGCGAAAAACTATCAAAGAAAGGGTCCTAACTACACAGAAATGCGTGGATCTCTCAGAAACCTGACACCTCTTATTGTTCTAACACTTTGACGTCAGAGTCGTCAGAGCCTGGAGGCAGTGAGCGAGTGAACAGAGTATAAGCGACATAATGTCAACGTCAATGCGATAACCTACCAAGCGTGTCTATTTATAAATAGGTATATCACCTCACCGTAATAATATTTAGGTAGGCAGCCAAGGGCGGATCCAGCTTTGGCATCAGGGGGGGTCACATAGTCGTAGTCAAGTCAAGAACTTCTAATTTTGATAATGTAATTCCCAAACGTTTGTCATCATACAAAGTTATTATATTTAATTAATTAAATATTGAAGGTATGTAGTTACATTAAATCTGTATGGTGACAAAATATATAAATTAATTAATTATGTTCAATTAGTGTAAGTCTTGGAACCAGCTCATGGGGGGGGGTTCATGACCCCCGTGACCCCCCCCTGGATCCGCCGTTGTAGGCAGCTCGCTCGTTATATAAAGCCAAGAGGAATTAACGTCATAACCATTATGAACCTGCAGCAGATCATTATTACTTCATCATGATTAACAAAACAATGAGTAAACCGGTCGGGCTCCCAAAATACGGAGTGGGTGGTTTAATGGTTATGCTGTGACGTCACTCACGTTATCACACAATGTAAATAAGGATAGGGTTTTTGCTCTAGAATTTTGCGAAAAACTGTTTATTTTATAGCAATATTCTTTACACTTTTCCACCAAGATAAATTAATATAAATGTATGTTTTATGTCCGGTTACAAACTAAGTGTATCTTAAGAAGATTGTTAGCAGTTTTTTTAACACTTACTTAGAGTAGGAAGACAAACGAAACATCAATATATGCATTAATTCGAACTATCATTAGAGGGATTAAGTTAAGAAGGAAATATTTAACTATAAATTCAGTTCTGCCAATAAACCGCCTTGCGCATTATTCTAAAGACAAACAAACTCGACAAATGGTTAAAGTTCACGAAGTTCTCGACTATTTCTTCTCGTTCTGTCATAGCTCTATAGTTTGCTCTATAAAATGAAGACGACAGGCGGTAAATAATTAATTAACTGGCTTTCGTTTGCTCTTAAAACTTCAGTAAATCTGACTTAAATTAAATTGGAGCTAATCACCTTTTAAGACGACGGATAAAACATTTCTTTGATAGGCGCCATTTTATTTGAACTCCCATTCAATAATTTGTTAATCATCCAACAGGTTTGGTAGTTATTATATTTTAAAGACTTACGGTTTATAAAAAGTTAGCGCAGACTTGAAGTACTGATTACCATACGTAATGATGACTTGAAGTCTACGCTAACTTTTTATAAGATAGGGGGAGTGATCCAAATCAGTACCAATCAGATACGCTTCCGATTGGTACTGATTTTGATCAGTTGAACTATCTATAGATCGTTTGCAACGGTCTGTCAACTGTTTCTTATGTATTTTATATGCCCATATACATTTTGTAAATTGTTATCGAGTTCCTTGATATAGAAGCCGATGATAAACGTGCCGGCAGACGAGCGCGTTGGAGCCTTCCGACCGCCCGAGCGACAGAGTGCGAATTTAGCGTTCAATCGCGTGATAAATTTGGGCAATTTATCTCGAAATTGCTTGCTATTGCTATGGCAACGCTAACTTTTAATACCGACCTCGCTCCAGCACCCTATATGTCGTAAATGATCCAACCCGTTCAAATAGGATAGTAGATGGCCGTTTTTGCGGATGCTGATCTCTAAAAAAATATACAGGGTGTTAATATATGGCATACGAAATTTTAAAAAGAATAGGATTTCCAATCTTCAATATGTTTTAGCACAACATTTTTTTCACGGAGATAACACTGTGTATACTTACTTAGGTAGGTACAGTTTTAACTTCCATTCAGAAATTAAACCATTTTTTGACACTATAACATTCACAATTATCAGTGCAGCGTATAATAATAATGATATTAGTAGGGAATGAACTATCAGTTTTTAGAAAAGGTGAATATTAAGTGCCTTGAACACTTTACAAAGATTAGAATATCCCAAAGGTTATTGAGTCGAGTAGGATTTGAACAGAGAAGGCAGAAGGTACAAATCCTTCTCGATTTTTAAAATTTTTACCCTGTATAAGCAAAAAAATAAACGCGATTTAGAGGCACTCAAAGCTAACACAACTTCCTTTATTACAGCTTTTATTAAACATAGCGCTACGCAGCTCGACCGTCGTAGCTTTTTCAATTAAATTGAGGACAATTTCTTTTTTTCCAAGAAATAATGTTCAAAGTTCTATGAACGCTATCTTACACTAAAATATTGATAAAAGATTTAAGATGCCTAGTAGACTTACACTTAAGAATATCATAGAGATATTGGTCGTATTATTACTAAAATATTTGATGCAAGATCAAATAAGTTAATACTTATTTTTAATTTTTTTCATGAAATTACTGTCAATATATTAATGCATGGCCGATCCACATACATAGAATACATAGTGACATCTAGACACAAAACAAATATTTTTTTATGTTCATCACACAAATATTTGCTCTGGGTGGGAATCGAACCCACGACCAGGCACCATGGAAGAGCTACAACCAACTGAGCTGTGACGCCTGTCAAAGAAAAAATTACAAAAGATCTTTATAGAGATGTATCTACTTTTGTTAGTTACCTATAAAAACCATTTTCTTTTTATACATATTATACAGGAGCGAAGTAATATTACTTAAAATGTTAGTGCTCTGTGTTTTTAATAAAAGAAGTGACCTAAATACTCTAAGGCGATGAACTCATTCCCAGACTTGGCTGACCACTGCATGTTGGGTAAACTGTAATAAGCAACCGACCGACCCGAAATCACTAGTCGTAAAGTTGCTAGACTGTGATCCATTGAAAAATATATTGGATTGAAGTGGACAGTGTTGAAGTAAGATAAGTTTTTTATATACATGTTGTTTAAAGCCTGAAGCACTCAAAATCAATTATTTTTTATTCTGTAAAATCACAAAGATCATTTAGTATCGTTTTATATCCTAGGTGATTCTAGGTATCAGTTCGCGACCCAGGTGCTTTCACTAATTGTTTTTTCAAAGAGTTCGTGTAAGTTTCATTTTATTATTGTGCAATCACTGAGGATTATAGTTTTAGAGATTTTTATATATTTTATATATTCTAATATTATAGGAGCGGCAATATGGACACTAGATTACGCTGCTACTTATATTCACAAAAAAGTTAAGATACTTAGCTCATAATCTTTAAAATTCATCTAAGTTATTTAGTGGACAGACGATATGACACGACAGGATCTATTAGCAAATCCCTCAACCCGTGCTTATCCGTTGCCGTCCATAAATCCGTTGTTTTTATCGCCTTCCGCTGAAAGCTGGCCATAAATTCTCTAACTGCTGTTTGAAATTTCAATTCAACTGATTGTTCTGTATTTTTCGATTTTATTGTCTATTGCCTGTTCTATGCTTTGGTTTATTCGATGTTTTGTGTGTGTGTGTGTGTGTGTGTGTGTGTGTGTGTGTGCAAGTATGAGAGGGAGAGAGAGAATATTTATTTAGCACACAACACAACAAAAGCAAATACAATTAAAACAAAACATAAACGTATCTAAGGTACAAAAAAGAGAGAAAAACATTTATTAAAACACAATTAAGAGAAAGAAGTATCAGTGGTCTAGTAAAAAGCACACTAATAGTTTAGTAACATTTTGAAAGATTGATCATAATCAAGTGATTCGTATATCGTATGCGAAATATGTGAGCAACTCCACCTATAGGAAGTGCATGAGATTTTCTAGTCAGAAATTATATGACTAGCTAGACAGAAAATAGTGAAAGTAATTGGCAAGCATAAGACATCAAAAAAATACTCACGAACAACACACACATAAGTTCACCGACGTTTTATACAAAATTGAATTGTATAAATTAAATTATTTCGTCAAAAATGAATCACCTTTGTTATTTTCCAATTAAATAAATTGTAAGTACAAACTTTACGAAGAGCTTTTATTCCGCTGACCTGACCTGACACCAGTGAGCTAACCGACCTAAACCCCAAAAGACGTTATCTAACTGAACAGATGAATTCGCCAATAAATTCGGCAGCAAGCCAAGCCGAGTGGAACTGGGTTATATTCAGTGCAATAAGCACGGATATGCCTAGAGCACTTCTACTCTGTTTTATACGCGAATATGTGTTTTATTTCGTTGGATTTAGACTCAAAACGAATAGCATATTCTAACCTAGAAATAACCTAAGTCAGATTTTTGTACGGTGATAAAAAATGTAGTAAGTACTACAATACAACTGGTCGTTTGTTGTAAGAAGAAAGGTAAGGCTTTAAACAATACATGTAAAGGTTCCTTTCCTTCCAGTAATTTTAGTTTGTTATTGTTTTTCTTTAAAAGTCGTCTTAATTTACAACAAACTCGATTTTTGGATTCAAAATCGTTTACGTTATTCATTTCTATAACTTATCTACACATTTAATTTTTGAAAAGAAAGAAAAAAAGAAAGATAAATAGTTTATTAACCCATAATAAAAAAAAACCACATCCATTTAAATATTTTGGTCCTTGAACAGTTTAAAAAAGTATTGATAGACAATATGACATTGATATATTACTTCTATGCTTATTAAGTTACTCTAAGTTACTCTAAGTTACTTCTAAGTTACTTTAGTAAGTAGCTATATTATCTCTACGTCATCTCTATTACATTAAATAAAGCGAGATAAGTAAATGCCTATTTTTGCTAAGAGTGATAAAATGTGAATGCTTTCTAAACAGTATACTGTAGCATGTAGGCACGTGGACTGTGGCGTGGGGTTAAACGGTGCCACATCCGTGTTGCAGGCCAGAGGCTTCATGCGCGGTAGTTGGCGCAGCGTAGGTTACCGAACTCATTTGGTGTTGCAGATTGACGAGAAATCGAATTCCTAAATATATAAATAAATAAATAAATAATGCTGGACAATCCACACAACATCATCTAGCCCCAAGCTAAGCAGAGCTTGTGTTATGGGTACTAGAAGACTGACATACTTGATACAATACATTACATAGATAGCTACTTTTTATTATACATATAAACGCCCAGAACACCCGGAATAAATATTTGCAGATCGTACAAACATTTATCCCAAGGCGGGAATTGAACCCGCAACCTCCGCGTCGCAGGCGGATCATCGCCCACCGCGCCACATCGGTCGTCAAATATATTTATTTATTTAATCGTATGACAGGCGCTGATTCAATTAAAATATTTATTTATTACTAAAACTAGTTTAAATCTAAGTATTGTTATTATAAGTCAATGTTCAGGTTCCCAAGCCAGTGAAGTGTTTTAGGAGGCAGATCCATGAGGTCGCTCCAGGGTCCTGGGTACGAGTGAGTGGGGCAGCGCTGAAAAATATGTCAAATATATATATAATATATATACAGTTCTTCTTCTTATCGTGTCGATGCTATCTAGATAAGTTTTCTATATTTTGTTGTAGCATCGTGTTAGAAAGATTAGCCAGACTAGACACTGCGTTACTGTGCCTAGCTGTTACCGGTGTGCGCCACGAGGAGGCTCTTTCCATATATAGTTATAACATTTATTTATGAAAGTTTTATTTACGACTATAAAACTTATTATTATTATTTGAAAAATGTACGTTGGCGTATAAAATACATTAGAAACAGTTGAGCTATCTACAGAGCGTTGCAAACGATCTATAGATAGCTCAACTGATCCAAATATAAACTATTTAATATACTTAATTATAAACTACTTCTAGGTTAGAATATGATATTAGTTTTGAGTCTGAATCCAACGAAATAAAACACCTATAGGTAGTTATAATCACACAAAGCTTGTTCTAAAAATAAATAGGTGTTTACAATTCACCAAAAATCAAGAGAAGTAAATACTTCTCTTGGTGAGGTTCGAACCCGAAAATATATTTAACTGTGACCTTAGCTAGCACAGACTATGTATATAGGAATATGTATTCATAAAGTTTTATGATATCGGGTTGTAGTTGTATCGGTTGCAGTCTAAAAAGTCTCTTTCATTTGTCACTCATTTTCAAAGATGTAAATAACACTTTCAATAATCCCGCATATAAACAGTACCTATACTGTAATCACACCTTCAATGAAAAGCTCTATTTATAGCAAATATCAAAGCCCCAAAATATATCTGAGGCGCAATCAACGCTAACCCAGTTATATCACAAGACAGAGGGGAGAATGAGAGAACCAACCACAGAATACTTGCCAGCAACCACGACCCACTAACGTAATTACTGAACGCTATAGAATAAACAGCGGAAAGTCCCGGAAAGTCCCCGATTTACAGGCGTTTTTACCTGTTTAGGGGGATCCGAGTTAATGGACCTTTCTGGTTCTCGCCTCGGTGAGTGGTACGTGTTTTGAGTTACGCAGTCACGCTCCGCTTTTGACGCCTTTCGTAGAGCGACGGATAAATTCGATTTTAATATCCGATTTCACACAAAATATTTGAAAATGTTAGCTTAATTTTCAAAAAATTCTATTTACAAACTAGTGAAATGGAAAGCAATTATATCAGCGAATTAGTTAAGTTGCACATCGAATATCTAAGCACGACTATTGAGCTCAATGATTATGGGCGATTGATTTGCATGGCGAGGCAATAATGATACATACAGCAGTGCTAGATAGTACTAGGTATACCTGTTAATTATTATTGGAACCCCCAAGGCTAATTGGCATTATCTTATTAAGTTAATCTATTGAGCGTATTACCGCCAACGTAAGTGTTAATTAATATAATTACGGTATGAATATTATGAGTATGTGCTATGCGTATTATTCACGTCACTTCGGGTAAGTGTGTAAAATATCATATTGTGAAATACAGCAACAATATGAGAAGGAAGGCTAAAAGTACTCAAACTGACTGAACAAAAATTTTTTTTAACCTATACTGTCCCACTGCTGGGCATAGGTCTCCCCCAAAGCCTTCTACTTATCCTAGTCTTTAGCGACACTCCACCAATCCCTCTCCTGGGCGTCCAGATCAACCTTCCAACGCCTTTTCGGCCGACCTCGCAAAATATTATTGGTTATAAAATGAACTCTCAAAAAAAAAATCAAAACACTAGCCGATCGATGGACCAAAAACAAATGAATCTGCAGCTCATCTTGTTACGAAAACAGTAAAAAACAAAGGACTACCACGTCATTTCTCCATAAACATGTCGGGTCAGCAATTTGCGAAATGGAAGTCCATGCTAAAAACAGTTTCATCGGTTCAATTAAAAGTTTGGCGCGGGTCGCAGCGCCCGGTCCGTGACGGAGCCGCGTAATTACTGGTGTCACTCACGGCCCGGCGGCGCTCCGGTGACGCTCCGTCGACGCCACAAAACTAAAAGCAGTACCTCAGCTTGCACTGACCTAGTTCACTGCGGCGCGTTTGGGCAGCCATGCTTGCTATGCTCCGGGGTCCAAACTAATCCTGTGTCTGTATACTGCTTTAATATTTTACCAAGTTATGAAATAAAATGAACGAAATTCAGTAAAGCTGAGCTTTAGCTTTTCATTTCTTGGTACATCAAGTATTTTTTAATGTAGAGCAACTAAAAATGAAAATAACTTCTTAGTTCCGTTAGCATAATACATCAATACTTATAGATGCTTTATAGGCATCTCTCTTACTGCTTCTGCTGTTGGATTTTTACGATGGCGTATACCAGACAGACTTGTTACAAAACGACCACCCTCTGACGATGATTACGTGTCAAAGTTTGTGAGAGCTCTTTTGTTGCAGACTTTAATGCTCCTTGTTTTGACAAGAAACAATCGATGGAACTGACGGAATATTGTTTGAAAATGGCTTATTCGAAATAAACTTACCTACACTTACGGCATTAGGTAAGCGGTTATGCGTCAATAGCCAGTATTGTAAAGTAACTCAAAAATATATTCTTTGAAGAGTTTCCCCGTTCTTACCTAACCGAAACGCTTCTGTGTATCCAAAGGTTGTCTGGAAGAGATCGTTTATAGCGATAAGACCGCCCATTGTACCATACCCTAATTAGTTATATTTTGTATTTAGTTTTATTTACCTGGTGTAGAATAAAGATATATTCTATTCTTCTATACTATTGTAATAATTATGATCATTATTTCAGCATACGAACCTCAATAACAAGTTAAAGTGTATTATTTTAACATAAAATAATGTTACTAGAATTATGTAAACCTTCCACTTACATAAGTAGCTATTTTCTCACGAATAGCCAATTCAAAAGAGGGTATAAAACATTTTACAACACGTGTAAAAAAGCAACAATGTCGCGTCCCATTTATGCATGTTTAGTGTCGCGTTAAGGGGACTGCGACAGATGAAACGTCGATACAAGTTTATTATAAAGATTATTCGTTTAAGGACGTCTTTTAAACGTTTAACTATCATCCATGTCACTTTATGTATACACCTTCACCCATTTTTACAATCAGCTCTCTCTATCCTCTAAGGTTTGCTGGAAGAAAACTCTTTTAGGGTTAAGCTCGCCTTTGTGTACATTTTTCTGTTTGTATGTTTGTGTCTCATTGTGTACAATAAAGTTAAAATAGATATGATTATATATTGAATAGTTTAGTATTTTTTAGACCGATATAACACACTGTTGGGTAAAGATTATCTTCATGTTATCTCAGCCTACATTACCTTGTCAGTCAATTAAAAATCAAGACATATAGACGCATCTTGAGAAAATGGCCTGTGTCAAGTTCTGCTACAAATGAAGTTTTACAATTAGATTATAGAATATGCTTTATTGTACACCAACATAGAAAAATAAAACAAAAACATCGAAATACCTCAGGTTGTCCTGAGACCCAAGATACAGGCTTTTTGCCTAGTTTGGGCCTCGTTGTTTTTCTATTGTAAATTAGATATAAGGTACCTCTGTGTTGTTGTAAAAATGTATGTAAACCTGTGTTCATTTTGGCAATAAAATTATTCTATTATTCTTATTCTTCTTGTAATTAAAGTAAGATAGTTTGCACAATGGGCGGCCTTATTGCTAAAAGCAATCTCTTCCATTAATTAAATAGAACGGAGTACACGGAGTATATTCCGAAAAACTATGTTGCAAACTTGCCAGCAGATGCCGAAGTGCTCTTAAGAATAGAACAACACCCACACAGTGTGAAGTGTAGTGGTAATCACTATGTATTTGGTGAAATACTGTGGTAATTCACTTGAGTGACGTGCGTTTGAGTGAGATTGAAACATACGTAATAAAGAGCGCTTAGCCTATTCGCTTTGGCTTTTATTTATGACTAGCTGACCCGTGCCCACTTCGTTGGGCATAATTCGACTGTTTTTTCTCCGATTCACTTTGCAAAACGGACTACCGCGTAAAAGCCTTTTTACTTTTCGGTTTTTTATATAGTCTATGACACTCAGCAATAATGTAGCTTTCTATTAGTGAAAGAATTTTTAAAATCGGTTCAGTAGATCCCGAGATTACCCCTTCAATTGAACAAATATACAAACATACAAACTTTACCTCTTTATAATATTAGTATAGATAGCGTTGATAGTTTGGACATAAAGGATGAAGTTGTAAACCCTGCTACGAGTCATCAGCATCATCATCATCATCATCATGAAGCGCGAATCTGACAACTTGGCCGTTGAACTATTTACATACTGTTACAATGACGACCGATGTGGCGCGGTGGGCGAAGGTCCGCCTGCGACGTAAAATCACAAGGATCGTTTAGAATCGTCACCTTTTGGACATTATGTATACCTACTTGTGCAATAAAGTGTTAAATAAATAAATGAAATAAACCCGAAAAAGGGTAGACTTCGATGCTTAGTTAAAGCGCAATTATTATATTCCCTTAATTAACAATAAAAATTGCGCTGGATTTTACCGATCTATTTCCCTGTCTGCCCTCGAGGCTTGTGGAGCAGATGTGCTCGTTTGCTAATAGACCGCCATTTTGAATATGCTGAAGTGTGAACGGCATAATGGAATAAACCGAGGATTATTCTGTCGTTTAATCGTTATGCTTTTATCGCATTTATTTATTCTACAATTATCACTGAAAGTTAAGCCTTTTGAACTCTTGACTTTTAAATTTCAAATTATTTATGGTAACTTTTTTTAACTATTATTTATTTACAGAGTAACTTAATGATCGGTATTTAAATATGTATGTATGTACATATTTTTAAGTATGTGCATGTGTATATTAACTATTTGTGTATATATTTCATAATTCTATGCGAAATATTCACAATATACATTAAAAATAGTAAAACGTACGTTTTGAAAATATTTTTCCGAAACAAGCACGTTGTTTGAGACTAGTGTGTTACAAGTCCAGCATGAACATTACTGAATCAAGGTGATTAACTATTCTCTAGTGAACATCATTATCTGATATTTGTATTAGTGAGTAATGCACAGGGAGCGAGGGGAGATTGCCAATTAATGTGTCCGTCTGCACCGATACCCCGCGTCCGGTGTCTTAGGGGTAGAACACATGAGGGTAACTTAGATATCGTGATCTTCTGGCATCTGATCGCGCGATCCATTTGACGTGGAAACAGATCACAGAAAGTTTTGCAATCTAATCGCAAGATATTGGCTAAGTTATTAGTTAGATTTTGGCTAAGTATTACCTAGATTACTTAGGTTAGGACATTTATATGGTCGCCCATTGAAGTATATTAATTTTTAATTCTTTGTCATAAGACAGCTTTCAGCAATAAATCTGTCCATTGTTGACAGGCGTCACAGCTTAGTTGGTAGTAGCTCTGGATGCCATGCTTTGGGTCGTGGGTTTGATTCCGACCCAGAGCAAATGTTAGTATGACGAACATAAATATTTGTCTGTGTCTGGGTGTTACTATGTATGTATTTGCAAAAAAAAAATGTATAAGTATTCTATCAGCAATCTAGCTCCCATAGTTCAAGCTTTGCTTAGTTTGGGACTAGAGTGTGATGTGTGGAATGTCCATGAATATTTATTTATCATGCCGCTATCCTATGATAGCGGTTAAATGATGATATACCTATGTATATCATCATTTGACATCAGATGTGATTACGGCCAAGCGTTTGCCTTTATTGCATATAAAAATATATATATATATCAATATCACATGTGTTCGTTCACTCGTTGTTTCGACATCAGACTGATTTAATTAGACTTGGATATCGCCACACAGACCTCCGCCTCTGGGAACATGCATATGTTGTCATATTCTAGAACAATACTCTCTAGGGCTTAGAATGAGCTTACTGTTGTATTACTGCGTAGATATTTTGTACCTACTGGCCCTTACTACGAGCTTTTATGTGGCTACAGAATTAAACTATAAAACAAACATTTGCGTGATTGCGTTAAACTCAAAATGTATTCAATGATTTGTATATTTTACTAAACACAGTGAACTAGATCTAATTGTAGCAATGTATTTTTGAAACTTTATTAATAAATAAATAAATAATTAATAATGCTGGACAATCCACACAACATCATCTAGCCCCAAGCTAAGCAGAGCTTGTGTTATGGGTACTAGAAGACTGACATACTTAATACAATACATTACATAGATAGATATTTTTTTATTATACATATAAATACACAAGGACTGGCAGGCCATTGCTCTAAATAGAGACGACTGGAGAGAAGGAAGGGAGGCCTTTGCCCTGCAGTGGGACACTACAGGCTATTAATAATAATAATAATAATAATATAAATACCCAGAACACCCGGAATAAATATTTGCAGATCGTACAAATATTTATCCCAAGGCGGGAATCGAACCCGCAACCTTCCGCGTCGCAGGCAGACCATCGCCCACCTCGCCACATCGGTCGTCATTAATATTAACTGTTTCTTTTTACTGTTTATATATTTATTTTGTAAAAATTGAGATCACAAATAATATTTCATCAAAAGGGACCATATTTGAAGCATTAAAAAGTAGAATAAAAAAAACATCAAAATCAGTTCAACTAGAATAAGTTGAGAAAATAATACAAAAATTTAGTCGAATGGAGAATCTTTTCCTATTTTTAAAGTCTGAGATAAATATCTATCTCGCTAAATATTAATATCATATAAAAAGTTAGCGTTGACATTATGTCAACATTACGTATGATAATCAATACATCAAGTCTTCGCTAACTTTTCATAAGATAGACCGTTATTTTTTAGCATTTTAAAATGTGTTAGTAGCTATTAACAGAAACATTTACTAGTCAAGGCACTAATCCGAGCGGTAAATACCCTCAAGTTTAACATAAGCAAATCATGTTGTATTCAATTCTGTCTGAGAGTGTTATAGCCGAATTATAGTTTAGCGCGTAAAATGTCTAGACGCCTTGATGCCACCGCGGCCAGACTTACCAAACACGTACTAAACTTCTTCAGAACTTTGATATCTTGTGTCCACGGCTTATAACAAATCTCCGGATACCAAGATGAGATTTAAGGCCCATTTAGACGGGGAGAGTTTCTCGTCTCGAAGATACCATTCATTATCATCATCATCATCATTGACCTATATTAGTCCACTGCTGGACGTAGGTCTCTCCCAAGACGCGCCACTGAGCCCGGTCAACTTTTTTTGGATTTTTTGTGAAACATTTTTTTCGTCTAAACAATCGCTCTCCTCGCTAGTTACCTTGGGCGATTGTCGCCCAAGGTAAGGTGCCTTTCAATGGAATATTATTATGTCCGTCTAAACATAATTTCAATGCAATAATCGTATTTCGAGACGAAAAAAATCTCATAGATTATCGAAGGAATATAAAACATATATTCCTTCGATAATCGTATCTTTGAGACGAGAAACTCTCCCCGTCTAAATGGGCTTTTATTCTTTCTTTTCTCTTTTCTGAATACATTATTCTTATTTGTAAATAATTATTTCTTTCGCCGTCCCTCGGAGATAAGGGTCGGCGTTTTATTTTATACAGATTTACATACCGTCCTTTCTGTATCCACTTTTGTAACTTTTTTAATAATCCTTTTGTTTGAGGTAATAAAACAAGCTCACGAATGTAGACATCCGCTGAACTCTTTTATTATAATAGTTTTTTTTAAATAATACTTATCTCTTTTTAAAAAAATATATATTAGATTTGCATTTATTCACAAACAAACTTACTATTCCAGTATTTACAAAATGTACATAAGTATATAAAATACATAAACATTTGAGCTTTTTAGACTTAAGAATAGTCATCGAAAATTATGCAGTTATCTTGACTGTAATTCCAAAACTCGATAACCAAAGCATTTTGCTTTGTGGCCAATCAAAAACCAAATTAATCCTGAGCATAACTATTATAATTTATTACTGCAGGTATAAGTAATCTGATATCTTTATAAATTAACTGATAAAATGGGGTGAGCGACTTAAATGCCGCTTTCAGAACAAGCCAATAAAAACATTAATTAACACAATAAACAGGTAAATCCTGTTACTAACATCATTCAACCTTAGCAACAACGAAGAAAATATAGTAAGCTATACATTGCGCGTTTTCATAGTATTATTTATCAGAATTCTATTAGAAATCAGCAATGAATTCAACTCATCTCACATAGATCACTCTGTGCAGCAAAAGAGATGCGCGAAAATGGCGCGCTACGGCAGTTGGCTACGAGGCGTAGCACGGGTGCTACGGCGTAGCCTCGTAGAGCATTGACCGCGGTTTATTAAACACGTGACTCGCGATCAGTTATAATAAACTTACTTGCATTTTATTAACGTTGAGTAAATTTACTCAAATAACGTTGCATTTTTACTATATTGACTACTTACTATCGTAAGTATAAAGTTACGTGTAAAGTTGACTCGACGTTAATAAAATTGACCCAAACCACTGTGTATTAATCAAAATTATTGAATCATCTTCTTTTGTTACTTTTCTAACAGTTAATTACTGCTAATATTTAATCGGAACGTTTTTTTAACCTTCGAAATAACATATGTAATAAGCATTTGAAATTATAAAGATATAGTTTTGCTGATTTGCGGTTTAAAAGGTATGGATGCAGTCACATACAAATCAATAACAAAATATTTCACAGTGGCGCAGTGGAACGCCACATTGCATTTCCTGTGCTTATAGTTTACTAGTTGTAACGCAATAATAAGATAAGATAAATATTTATTTGCAGCACATAGAATATACAAAACTTAGATATTAAATAAACAAAAATAAAATACACAAAACTGAGGTAATGTTACAATGTTAGACCAAGGTAGCTCAAAATGGTTCATATCATACTGTAATAAGTTATATATAAATATCTATAGATCGTTTGCAACGATCTGTGAAATCGCTCAACTGTTTCTTATGTATTTTATCACCTATACATTTTGTAAATACTATAATAGTCGTAAGTTTTTACAATGTTTCATAAAAATATAAAAGCGGCTTAGAATGAAATAAAAAAAATGGTAAACTAGTGCATATAAAAGTCATTAACTTATCCAGTAAAAGATTATTTTACTCATCTTTACTCGGTCATGACAAATAGAATTAACGAAACAGTGCTATCTCATACATAAATATAAATAAATAATGCTGGACAATCCACACAACATCATCTAGCCCCAAGCTAAGCAGAGTTTGTGTTATGGGTTTGTGCTACTAGAAGACTGATATACTTAATCCAATACATTACATAGATAGATATTCGTATATATTTGTATAGTGAACAGACTCATTTGTGTAAGCCGGGGGCGAGCCCAGACAACAAATCAAATGGTCTCTCTTTGTACGAGCTATTCTTTAACGTATTATGAATATAATTTAGAACAATGGTTTTGTACATAGTTTTCATTATAAACGGGATATTTACCATGATTTGTGAGTCTGATTATTTCCCGATCGAACTTTTCGAACGGGTCGAACTTTTCGACCCGTGATAGTTTCAAATATTATAATGGTTTTGTAGTATTTTGAGTTAATTACATATATAAATTATATATATAATAGAATAGGGAATAGCATTTTGGCAAATTTATTTTCAGATGTCGCGTTAAAGGAGAATGGGCAATTCACGACGGAGCGTGGGTCACAACTAAAAAAAAAGTTATATATAAATGTTGGCCTGTAAAAGCCCTGTTAAACGTA
Source organism: Ecliptopera silaceata (assembly GCA_932527185.1). Taxonomy (NCBI): domain Eukaryota; kingdom Metazoa; phylum Arthropoda; class Insecta; order Lepidoptera; family Geometridae; genus Ecliptopera; species Ecliptopera silaceata. Next base: position 5,305,993 of record OW052210.1, read on the forward strand.
CTTATTGGCAACCCTAAGGATTTTTTGGTACAAAATGCCTATTTTCCAAATAAGTTTTTAATAATGAAAAATTATAGTTAAGTTGGGGTTTATGTCGTGACTTAAAATGAAATATCTTTTGAAAAAATCGTATTTTGGTTACTTATTACATTGTGTAAGAAAACTCTGCGATATAACAAATGGGACCTTTGAAGAACGTTCAAGTGCCTCCATAAAGTACTCTATTGTACGCGAATAATGGAATTTAGTACGATAACGTTTTTATGAGGGGACTTCACTATAAAAGAACGTTTGTCTCTGTTCTACTTTTTTCACGATCCGTTTTAGCAAGTTTATTGTAAATTTGGGGTTATTTTGTAAATCTTGGTTACAACACCAGACTATAAAAAGCAACTTTTTACGGATTTTTATAATTTTCCGTTGTAAAAAAAGTCATAGTAACAAACAAACTTACAACTATTACAGTATTTACAAAATGTACATGTACGATGTGGCGCGGCGGGCGAAGGTCCGCCTGCGACGCGGAAGGTTGAGGGTTCGATTCCCGCCTTGGGATAAATGTTTGTATGATCTGCAAATATTTATTCCGGATGTTCTGGGTATATTATAGGTATATTATAGACTAGTAGTACGCCCCGGCTTCGCACGGGTAGCCTATTTAAAAAAATATCATTATAATATAGCCTATGTTCAGCGCAGATAATGTAGCTTCACAACAGTGAAAGAATTTTTGAAATCGGTCCAGTAGTTTCGGAGCCTATTCGATGCAAACAAACAAACAAACAAACAATCAAATCTTTCCTCTTTATAATATTAGTTTAGATATAATAAAAAATATCTATCTGTGTAATGTATTGTATTAAGTATGTCAGTCTTCTTGTAGGTATCCATAACACAAGCTCTGCTCAGCTTGGGGCTAGATGATGTTGTGTGGATTGTCCGTCCAGCATTATTATTATTACATAAGAAACAGCTGAACTATCTACAGACCGTAGCAAAGGATTAATAGTTGATCTATAGTCATTACTACATTGTAGGATATATAAGTAGTATAAGTACTGAAGTTTCAGTGACACCGCACTGAAACTTCAGTACTTAATTTAGTTTAATTGTAATTCTTTGTAAGAAGGATCATATAAAAAAACGGTAGGAACCAGGCCGTAAGTTTCTTGCCCGTTCTTCTAGGCTCTGATCGCGTGGAACTGGCACCTAGAATCACCTAGTATGTAAGACGATTCTAAATGATCCTTGTGATTTTACTGAATAAAGTAATTTTTGACTTTGACTTTGACTTGACTTTAGTAGGCTATAAGGCGTAATTCAGAATATAGTTTGTTTTTAAGTAAACAAGTTTTCCATTACTGAATGCACTTACTTAATGTGAATAGCCAACAGCCCTTAAATCCTTACTCGACGAGTTTAAAGTGCCCCTAACTGATCCCTGCAGCGGTTATACTACCTTTTGCAGTACTTCACTAAGTACCTGCCTTTTACAGTGTTGCATTGCATTTACCAATTTCAAACTGGAAGTCTTACGGTCTTATAAAAAGTTAGCGCAGACTTGAAGTATTGATTACTATACGTAATGATGACTTAAAGTCAACGCTAACTTTTTATAAGATAGGGTTATACATTAACACATACATTACCAACAGCACCCGTACACTTAATAACGAAAAACAAAATGCTCGCAATTTATTTTTCGCTAAACTCTTTCACAAAAACTTCTACAACGAAACTTTTTGAGCTGTAACGTCAAAGGCAAAATTGAGAAATTGTGGTCCATTAATATAATTTATGAAGTTTATTTCATGTTCTTTGGGCGGTAGCGATTACCAGTTATAATTTATGGCAAGACCGCAATAATGGCAAGTGCGCAAACTTGCCCGAATAAATAACTGTCGATAACAGCCAGTTATGGTGTAGGCACCAGGCACCCAGAACTTATGGGTAAACGAACCCTATCGGGAAACTATTCTACTTAGAACAAATAACAACATCTTGCACAAATAATTTGCAATGCGGATATGAAACCCAATTTTACTTGTAAGCCTACCCTAACCTACCTAAATCTAACTAACAAATTGTAGGCATATTGTCTATTCCATTGCGATAAAGTATATTTTGATTCCACTTGCAACGAAATTAAACGAGGCTATGTAAATACACGACATCTGAACACCATTTTGAAAGATAAAAACTTGTAAAAACTTGGTATTATTGTATAGATATTAGATATATACCGGGTGATTTTTAAAAGAGCTGTGACGGCCATGTCCAAGCCACGAGATGTATTTATAAATGGACTCCATTCTGTACATAATAAAAAAAAATAAGAAATCTAGGTTAAGTTTCTCAGAAAATTTCATCACGAAACTGAACATTATGGAAATCCTTAAGACAATATAAGGTTAGACTAACACCCGTATTCACAAAGAGTACTTGCTTAAGTATAGCATCAACACTGTGCAAAGAATGCCATTTTGCAGTGCGTTCCTTTTGACAAGCCTTCAAACTAGCCCGTTTCCGTAGCTGTTCGTACATTTTGACGGACGCATAGTGCGCTCTGACTGACACTTAAGTATTGTTTCTGGATTGGTTTCGCCCTGTGCGCACGCGCACACAATGAGACCTCACAGTAATGTTTGTGAATACGGGTGTTAATAATAAAATTAGTGCTAACTAATTACGAGTGTATTTACATACGACGGAGATACGCAGGCAAAACCGTGGGTAAACATCAAGTAGCAATTTCCACCCATTTCCTAATTTCTTTTACTCTGAAACATCGCATTGATGTATTTATCTCATCCAATAATTTATTAGAGCCCACATCATGACCCAGTTCGACGACCTGACTTATCTTTCTTGGAATAATATAAACCCTGAGAGAAAACGTTATTGATTCCATAACATATTATAAGTCAATAAGCTTCTCAAACTTTTCGGCGAAATATTACTATATTTATCTAAACTAATATTTTATAAGAGAAAAGATTTGATTGTTTTACAAATATACTTTATCTTAATACTACAAAAGCATATTTTATTTATTTCAGGCAAGAATACTTGTTTTTTTATTAAGATTTATCTCGAGTTTTTACTCAGTAAACGAGTTTCACAAGTTACCACTTTTGTATGATACAATAACGTAAAACTATACAAGTCTATATGGGAATATGATTAATCAATTAAAAAAAATATGTAAATATTTTAATACATTCAAAAATAACGATTATTTTAAATAAATTGTTTTAAATATTTAAGTTAACTTGGTATTTATTCCATTGATGACCGATGTGGCGCGGCGGGCGAAGGTCCGCCTGCGACGCGGAGGCTGCGGGTTCGATTCCCGCGCCTTGGGATAAAAGTTTGTACGAAATGCAAATATTTATTCCGGGTGTTCTGGGTATTTTATATGTATAATAAAAAAATATCCATCTTTGTAATGTATTAAGTATGTCAGTCTCAGTGGCGGACTAAGCCCGTCAGAGGCCCGGGGCGGCAAAGCTGAATGGGGGCCCCCAGTTCAAAAAAAAAGTAGTTTTACAGTCATTTTACTCAGTTCACATTTTGTATGTATGTATATTTGTATAAGCGTACCTATATGTTTATTTCGTTAAAATCTTGAAAATGCACTAACTCAATTCTGAATTCATTTACCTACTTTTATACAACAACAAAAATCAAAAACACTAATACACTTTTTAATTAAATTACTTTCAACCGATAAGATCGCGTGTATTACTTTACAATTTTAAACAAGGCTTATCCGTTCGCGAAAATATCAGAACACTAACTAATAAACGATAAATATGTATAAGTACATTTTGTAAATATCAGTTTGTTTGTGAATAAAGTTTATTTATAAACGATTAAATATTAACGTAAAGAAATTTAATATATTTTAAATGAGGCCAATTTTTATATTCCGACGTAAATAGAATGTAAATGTAGGCGTACAAGAGTGAATTATTTGCCCTTCATTCATTCAGGGATTCCTGGGGAAGTACCCGCTACAAAAAACGGAATTACAACGTACTGCACGCGTTCAGCAAAGTTAAAAGAATATTAGTACCGCGCAAAAAGTATAGATGGCTGTAGTGGCTGTTCTGATATTTTCGCGAATTGATAAGCCTTCTTTAAAAATTGTAAAGTAATCAAGATCTTATTAGTCCGGTCAATTTAGACATAAAAATAGTGATCAAATAAAGAAAATTCCGACAGAGCCAAATCTTCGTAGAGACCTTAGGTTTACCACAAGGAATAAAGTGTCAAAAGTCCCCATCAATACCATGTGAGCTTAGGGACTTATTCGGGGCCTAACGTCAAAATTTTAGGTTTTTTGGATTTTTCTCGAAAACGTTTTATCGAAAAAGTATCTTATAGCAAAGTTGTTTAACTTAACATTCTCTATAAAAATGGTCCCAATAATTTTTTCTCTAAGAAATTTTTTTAAGATTTTCAGAGAATCATAAGATCTACAACTTTGCTGTAGGGTATTTTTTTGATAAAACTTACCGCTTTCGAGAAAAATCCAAAAAACCTTAAATGTTTACGTTGGACCCCGAATATGTCCCTAAGCTCACATAGGACTGATGGGGACTTTTGAGACTTTATTCCTTGTGGTAAACCTAAGGTCTCTACGAAGTTTTGGCTCTGTCGGAATTTTCTTTATTTCAATTGTCTGATTCTTACAAGTGCAATATCTGGGAAATAGTGGGTCTTAGAGAAAAAATCATTGGGACCATTTTTATAGAGAATTTCAAGATCTACAACTTGCTGTAAGGTTTTTTTTTCGATAAAACTTAAAGTTTTCGAGAAAAATCCAAAAAACCTAAAATTTTGACATTGGGCCCCGAATAAGTCCCTAAGCTCACATGGGATTGATGGGGACTTTTGACACTTTATTCCTTTTGGTAAACCTAAGGTCTCTACGAAGATTTGGCTCTGTCAGAATTTTCTTTATTTCAATTGTCTAAATTGACCGGACTATATCTGTTGAAAGTAAATTCATTAAAAAGTGTAAGTATGTAGTAGTGTTTTTGATTTTTGTTGCGGTATAAAAGTAAATGAGTTACGAGTAATATTATTCTTTTAACTTTGCTAAACGCGTGCAGTACCTACATAATTTCATCAAGATCAAGACACTACAGCCTGTAGTGTTTTGATCTTGATGAAATTATATAGGTAATAAACACATTTTTAAAGTCTTGTTTAGGATTTGATCAGGGCAACGCGGAGGCATATGGGGCCCCCCAAGACCGGAGGCCCGGGGCGGGCCGCCCCTTCCGCCCCCCGGTTAGTCCGCCACTGGTCAGTCTTCTAGTACCCATAACACAAGCTCTTCTTAGCTTGGAGCCAGATGATGTTGTGTGGATTGTCCGGCATTGTTTATTTTATTTTTATTTATTTTACAGTTTATAAGAATAGATTTTCTCAACTAAATATTTCATTTATGAAACAGTTTGCCAATTAGTCGATGAGTAGTGTCAAGAAGTTGCTTCAATAGTTGAAGATGTTTTCGTCGATGTGGTTCATGAGCATCTTCGTCCTGCTGGTGCTGGATGTAAGGACAGGAGCCCTCCAGCAAGGTGAGTTTCTAAACCTAACTACTATTTATCATTTCATATTTAATTTTCTAGTATTTCCAATATGTACATTGTCATATAAAATACATAAGAAACAGTTGAGCTATCTACAGACCGTGGCAAACGATCTATAGATAGTTCAACTGATCCAAATCAGTACCAATCGGAAGCGTACCCAAGACACTAGCTGCATTGCCGCGCTGAATATATATTTTTTATTTTCTAGTTATTACTCATATTTCTGACTGCGTATTGATTCCACGCTTTTATTTATTTATTAAAGAAAATCAACAGCTCTCAAACTATGTTGTAAGTAAGTTATTTTTTTAATTATTTATTGCTGTTTTTTTTTTATGTACTTATATAATTTTAATGATATTTATTTTATAAGACATTCTGATACGATTTATAATAAAATTGTTCAAGAATAAATGAATTGAATTGAATAAACATACTTATGAACTAAACTTACAGCCAATTATTGGATTTACATTTTACAAATACATCTTATAATTATGCCAATTAATAACAAAAACGTTATGAAGATTATTTCATAATCATCAACTATATCATAGTTGAACTATCTATAGATCGTTTGCAACGGTCTGTAGATAGCTCAATTGTTTCTTATGTAAGTATTTTATATGACAATGTACATTTCGTAATAAAATCATCAACCGATACGATACTATAATTTATATCGTGAATAATCTTCTTGCAAGAGACCTCCGTCCAGCAGTGGACTGATATAGGTAGATGATTATGAAAGAGTATTTATAACCTTTTTGTTTTTATTTATTAATTGTCATATTGCAGACAAACAATGTATTCTCCCAGAAAATAGACAATGTATTATTTGAATTGTTCATTACTTCATACAAATGATCCAATGCATATAGATAGCCCAGTATGATTTATTCCAATTAAATTGCATATGTGATGAACAGCATACCGGATACAGACGATCTGAATAGTGATCCAAATGGATTATGTTTAAATTATCTAAAACCTCAAAACGTGACAACAAGAACTTATCTTCTATATATATATAAATGAAACCCGTTTCCGTTGTCACGACATAGCATGAAAACGGCTTGACCGATTTGGCTGATTTTTTTTTGTAGTTTTCTAATACTCTGTACAAGGTTCTTACGGAAAAAAAATAAGAAAATCTCTCTAAGGCGGTACGAAGTTCGCCGGGACAGCTAGTAACTAATATATTTATAATATATTTCAATATGAAATTGAGATAAATGCTTTTTTATTACTACGTAAAACACGATCGCAGAATAAAAGCAACTCACCTTTCAAAACTTTTTAATCACACGGCAGAATATTTAACTCACTTCTATTTTAATCAAATCTAAAATTCAGACCGAAAATAAGTGCGGTTTGGGCAGCATGATGTATACCCACATCAAAGGACCCTGCGCGGTAAATTTACTTAAGTTTCGTTTGTGATTTCAAAAAGAAAATTCCGTAAAAACGCTTTGCCGAAGTTATCGCGGTTTTCATTACCGAACCTAGTTCCAAGCTAACTTGATAAATGGATAAAGAGCGTCATTTGAATTTCAATTTAAAGTGCCTCTTTGTATACGGGTACTGTATTGCTCACTCAAAATCTTCGTTCTATTAATTATTTATCTCGGATTTAATATTTGCCGGGCTGGCTACTAAGATCTTAGGGGGTTCGGAAGATGGCAAACGCTCACAAACACTGAATAAAGTTTAATGAGACGAATAAAATACAAGCAGGACAATAAAAGAAATACAATAAAACAAGAATAATTGTATAAACAATGTGCGTGCGACTAGTCGCAAACCGATTACTCGCAAGTCGATTCGGGACGCGTCTTATTGCCCGCGCGTTACAATAGGTGGCGCTAGGCGTTGCGGAGTTTTACGAACGCACTCAGGATGGAATTATTAGCACGTTAGGTCGCAAGATCCGCCCACATATAAAATATAAGTGAATGGCGCCCTACAGATAGATTTTATAGATGTTTCTCGAAATCCTTGAATACGTGTCTAGGTTGTTCAAAATAGGCTTACAATTCTCTCTCTCTTGAAAGCATTTTACTACACTATTATGCAAATCGCAACACTCAATCTATGGTTATAAATTCAGGCATTAACTTAAATGAAGTAAGTATGCGTTACCCATTAGGATATTAAGTAATAATTTCATACAAGCGGTCAACACAAATGAGGTCCGCCTTAAGTGCTGGCCTTTGCCAAACCCAAATATTTATTATCTCATATACCTACATACACTGTCGTTAAGATAAGTTGGCACAATGCTCTATTCATAAATGGTTGGAATTCACACCACTAACAATGATTTTTTTAAATATAAGGTGATTATTTATTTATCTACTCGTTTGTTGTCTTTTAAATAGTTCTATCGACTACTAGTCCAATATTTTATCGTAAGCTTATTGGTTAACTTAAATTAAGTATCAATAAATAAATAAATTGTGACAAAATCTCAAGTAATGTCCAATATATTACAATACAGGTACATTGCAGCGTTGTACATAATTATTAGCACAATTACACATGTAAAAATAATAATACAGTTTTGCTTTACAGTTTACACAATTCTAAAGTACGAACTTAAATAATGAAATATTTTAAATTGTTTGTTTGTTCCGCATATTTAATTTTAATTATTTGGTTTTAATTAACTTTCAGAGTAGGTACCTACGCCAATTGTGAGCCAACACAAAAACGTGATTGAAACTTATTAAAATCCTCTGATTATACATTAATTTCGATATTAATGTTATTTTGTTTTTTTTATTACAAAATACATACATACATATTATAAATATAGATTAAGTATATCCTATGTCTATGTATATCTAAGTATATCCTACCTACCTAAAAATTTGGTTAGGATAGATGAGCCCGTTCTTTAGTTAACAACGAAAAGTGGCATTGATTTATATATACAGGCGCTCTCGGATTTCTTTTATTCAACCCCCACACAAGTTGTTTACGCAATTCGTTGCATTAGCATGGCTTCGCAACGAGAACAACATCTTGAATGTTGTATGAGCAAGCTATAATAGTTCTGCGAAACCTTCGCCGCATATTTATTGTGTTAATTTCATTGTTGCTTCAGACCATTTCTAATCTAAGCATTTATGAATAATGACGTAATTTTGAGACTAGCACCTTCATCTTGGCTCATAAATAATATTCCAGATCCAGGCCATTAAATATTTTACGACCTAAAACCAGGTTTTAGATTAGCAATGTTTATGCTACTACATTTGACTATTCAAGAGTCGTTAAGGGTTGAATTTAGACGAGCCCGTTAAAATTACGCTTTGAAGATAAAATTAATTAATTTTATTGGTTTTTATTTATTCGATTCCTCAAAATTTAATAAAGTATTATTGGTTCAAAAAAATAGGTACAATACTTTATCTCAGTTCCACCAACAACACTTATTTTTTCAGGAAAACTTTGTGCGGAAAGGTAGTATCCGCGTTTCCGTGTGTTTTTCCGTCTGGTGGTACGATGAAGAACTTGAAATATAAAACGAAAGATTACTCTTTCGTTTTATTTAAACGAATAAATTAAGACCAATGTAATTGCACCTAGTTTAGACAATAAATATCATTTTATTTCATCATATTATTAGAAGGATCATATAAAAAAACAGTAGGAACCAGGCCGTAAGTTTCTTGCCCGTTCTTCTAGGCTCTGGTCGCGTGGAACTGGCACCTAGAATCACCTAGTATGTAAGACGATTGTAAAAGATCCTTGTGATTTTACTGAATAAAGCAATTTTGACTTTGACTTTGTCAACAGACCCACAGCCGCACCGATGCCGTCAGTGCTCCCCAACCAACACCACGTCATGTCAGCATGCTGAGACCAGATGGTTGACCGCCACCTGTCCTAGTGCTAGACCATACTGTGCTACTGTTGCACTCGCTCCAGGTTTGTCTTATACTAATAATGTATCAGATTTATTGACTCCGTTCTTATTTAGAGTATTTTTTGAGAATCGGTAGGAACCATGTACATAGGTAACATGTAGGTACATAGGTACATGGTTCCTACCGATTCTTGAGCAGAATACACTGATCGTCTCTATAATAATAAAACACCAAAAATCTATTGCGTAGAATGTATAATGTACACAATCGATTTTAGGTATTTTTTTTTACTACTATGGATTTTACTGTTCAAAATAATGAAACTGTGTTAAAGTAATTAATGTATTTTGATCTTTTTTGTACCTTACGTCTATGTTTTGTTTTTATTGTTTTGTTGCGTGCCAAATAAATATTTCTCTCTCTCTCTCAGATTACAATAATTCTGACAAAATGGAGGTGAGATTTAAAGCTTTTTCATCTCAGAGTCATTAGTTTTTTTTAAAGTAAGGCTGTGATGATATTTAATAGGCCGGGAAGGATGCCACCACACGGTAGTCACATTTTATATTACGAGCTATAACAATTACGGGAAGTTATGACCTCGTAAATCTTGTTAGTGTAATTAATAGTACCTAAGTACTTGGCCCGAATAGTGGGCATGGGGCAAATGACAGAGCAAATATATATTACCAACTAGCTTCCGTACCGCGACTGCTCTCGCCTGAAGCCCTGTGTGTAAATTAAATAGAATTTTCCCAACTGTAAAAAAGTGTTCATGCTAGAACCAAAAATATATTAAATAGGCTCATGACTTAAAAAAAAAGTAAAAATTGTTTTATTGATAAAATCATTCATATATAAATACTTACAATGATTTAATTTTAATACAAATAATAATAAAAATCGAGTAAGATGTTAAAGTAGCAAATCAATTAAGTAAATATACAGTTAAAAATAATCTATAAATTGCATGGTAGACGAACTAATTTATGCAGCCCATCCAAAACATATTCCCTTGTAGACAGTACTATATAGTGTACATACAAGTCCTTGAATGCGCCAGAATCGAAGAGTTTATTTATTCTGTTTGTGGCTCATGAGGATTACATACTTGATTCCACTTTATATTTCGAGAATTATCTACGGTCCGATTGATATTTCAGCTATTTTAGGATTATTACATCCCGTGTCGGATAGAATAATCCTATTGTTCTGTAACACAATAAACCAACTTAATGTACACGCGAGTAATTACATAATATATTCATTAATTAAGGCGGAACTGTTGTAATACAAGGTATAAGAAGTAGCAAATATTTAACGAGAACATTTCTCGAGATAATTGAAGCACGCGACCGTCAATATAAATGTAAATAAAGGATGCTTCCACCGTTAGGATGGTGCCAAAGATATTTATTTTAACTGTTTCACTCTGCTTTTATGAAATGGAAATGGATTTCACGGACCAATTTTCATATAATTAAATTTAAATAATAAGCTTCATTTAATGTGAAACATTGCGTATTTTGTACAAATAACTCGCGTAAGGAAGTAGTTCCTAAACAAATGCTGTCGGTAATCCCTTGCTAATGAGTAGCTCAAACAAACAGGCCTAAGCAGTAAAGTTCAGAAAGTTTGAACACCGGTATTTGTTTTCAGATTTCGCCTCGTCACTGGGGTGCGCGGCGGCGGCCGCAGCGCCTTGTTCATTAGCAACCTCGCCAAGACAAACACTCGAACTGACCTGTATTTGCGTCGGACATCTCTGCAATGCGCCCTTCTCCGACATACTACGAAACGACTTGTTCAATTTTTCATCTCTGAACACAAACGACAGCGCACTCAACGAAGCATTCTTCAAACTGTCCAACTTTGCTAACGTGTCTGCGAGCGCTCTTTATAAAGCGATAACCATTGCGACTGATGTTCCCGGAAATTCTACTGTCGAGACATTAACGTCGGAGTCTGATGGAGGTTTAAGTGAGCTACCTCGGCCTGAGGCTCTCAAGCAGCAGACTGTGCCGTCTGAGGATGATGAGGATGAGGGTGAAGGTAGTGGAACATACGAGGACTCTAGATCACGCATCCAAAGTCAGTCTGCATCCGCTCCGGCCGCTCCTAGCTCGTATCTTCCTGAACAGAATAAAGCAAACTCACTTACAACAATGCTTATTATGCCCATGGCATTCGTTTACATTACGGTATAGAAATAACGAAGTATCAATTTGAGTATTGTAGATTTATCTTAGACAAAAGTCCCAATATATCTTAAGAGATATTAAATACCCAGAGAATTTAATTAGCGTCGACCTATTGGGAACAAATAATTACGTACTTTTATTAACATAGGCGAGTTTAGTTTCATCGTTTTATGAAATAATTTTGTGATTGAGTTTTTCATTGAAATGTACGTGCAAAAAAACACAAGCTTCATTGTTGTGACTTAGACTCCCAAAGTGTTCATATTTTTACCCAAATATTTGTGATACCTTATAGAAGAGGAACGTGCCAAACTTAAAATGTAAATACTAACAGTCAACTAAAACGATGGTAGATCACCGTTTATAAATCAAGCGGTTTATATTTGATCGACGCTTAAATTAAATGTTAGATTTAGTTTTAATTAATGTAAAATAGTAGTAAAAATAATTTCAAACTTTCTTAATAACTTACATTATAATTTTAACTTTAGTGTTTCGTTTAATCTTTAACTTCAAAATAACTTTAACATCATAGGTACAGCGATCTCTAAGAATCTAGATTGTTGTATGAAAATATCTTAAAAGAAAATAAATTATTAAATAAATAAGGTATTCTATCATAAGTTAAGGTAGTTAGTGTTTCGATTTAAATCGATTTAAGAAAATTAATGAAAATCTACTTGTGACACTTGGTGTTAATTTCTAAACCTTCCAAGAATAAGAGAAAACTATAGCTTCAACCTTAAAACAAGAATATTACAAACATTGTTTAATTTGCGATATTAGAACAGATTTACATACTAGTAAGTGCAGTGGCCAGTTATGAAGCTTAGATTTACACTGCGTTATCGCGTATCAAAGTGTTGTAAAAGTCATTCTTACTGCGCCTCTTTTAAGTGTTGGTAAGTAATTACACCTCTACTGGATATGTACCTACTCGATGAGTATCATAAAAAAATATCTTAAATTTTAATTTTAGTTCCGAACTAACCTGATAACAGTCTAACAACTTTTCATTTCAATGTACCTAGGTACTTATCAAAATTGTTTAGATATAAAATCAATGAATGTATGTATATATAAACCATTCTAAGATGCAAGTGACCCACAGATGAGACACCCAACGTGCGTTTACTTTTAAAATAGTTTATACCTATTTATGTTTGTCACTCATGTTTTTTTGTTGTGTGAAATAATGTTGAAATGCTTTGTGAATTCATTAATTATATTGTTTTAATTATACAGAGTATCAGTGCGTGACTGGCAACACTGTTGGTGGTAAAAATACATTCGGGTAATATTTATAATTGGTGTTTTATTGAATAGTCCAAAATGAAGCCCAAATTTTAATTGACACAGATTATAAAATACAGAAAGACGGATTTGCAAAATGATAAGCTTTTCACCTAATTTTTTCAATTTTATATAAACATTACTGGTGAGCAATAGTCAAATGCTCATATAATTTTGAAAGTCCTTCTTTCTGTATTTTATAATGTGTCAGTTAAAATATTTATTAAAATAAAATTATAAAACATCTAACAATCTAAACTATATTAGACACAGCATCTATTTCTGCTGCAAAGCAACTGAGATTAAAAATAAATGAAAACATTGAGGAAATTTTCTGTTGCAATAATATTCAAATCCGTATATAGGTCTTACATTTATATAAACAACAATTCCAAACACATAATTTGCAATCATCAAAAGATCTTAATAACCAGAATACGATCTAAGTAATCTTCGGTCTTATTACTCGCAATCGGAACAGGTTTTTGTGCGGAATTTCTCATGCAAAGAGAATACAAAGTATCAAAGAGAACTAATTTAAAGTCCATGATTAAAAACAATCGTTTTGTTCTAGACCGCCAATCCGTATTGAAAATCTTTTACAGCGCCTGTAAAAGCTGTCGATACGGGGTGTGAAAGCTTTTAGGTAGAATAGAATATATCTTTATTGTACACCAGGTAAATAAAACTAAATACAAAATATAACAAATTAGTACAATGGGCGGTCTTATCGCTATAAGCGATCTCTTCCAGACAACCTATGGCGTTTCGGTTAGGTAAGAAAAGTTTATATTATTATTAGGGTTTATGTTATTATAGGTTCGGTTAGGTAGGTAGTATGGGTAAGTATAACTGACAAAATTGTATATGTAACATTACTTAGTTGACTTTGTATATACATATCACTAGAATGATTATGATCTGAAGAATTAGAATGGTATAGTAAAAAAATTAACCCTTCGTGCGGCGCGCGGCCATTTTGCGAATACGTCGCATGTGCCGGGACCTTCACGCGATATCAGTGTGTCTCGCTTAAATTATTAATTGCCATAAAATATTGTTTGGGAGCTATTTACAAAACTTATGTTATTCGAATTGTCTTAAAATTGCTATTACACAGTATATATCCAAGTTGAATACAACCTAACAGATTTAAATAATCTTATTTCAAAATTTCAACTTTTTTATTTTATTTAAAAAAATAATAAAAAATAGAAAAAAGTTTGCAAATCCCTAAGTTATCAGTTAAAAATATTTGTTACATACCCTTCCATGTAAAACAACACCAAACTAACGGGCAAGAAACTTACATTCCTAACCGTAACCTACCGTTTTTTTATATGATCCTTCTTACAAAGAATTACAATTTAACTAAATTAAATTCATCAGTCAACAGTTACATCGCTAAACCCCTAAACATTGTTTTACTAATGCTGTTGAAAATCCTCACTTCATTTCAGAAGATTATCTGTAATTCAGTTTGCAACATTGTAGTCCTTTGGCTGCTCAACAGTAGCCTAATGGAGGAAACAATGGGTACAATGCGTGGATTATGTCTTCAGCAGGCTTGCTCTAATGTCTAATTATGCAATTATCAGCGGTTCTCGAAATGTCTTTCATCACATTAATATGCTAGTTTCTCGCCGAGAATAGCATTGCGTGATTGACGGGGCGGTGTGGAGTACTTATATCTTTGAACTGGAATTAAGGGGGATGAACTACTAAGCTAGGAACCTGAGATCGTTGCAACAGCTCAATCAAGATGGAGTATATTCTTGAAATGGAATAAAGGAGGATGAACTACTGAGCTCGGAACCTGAGATTATTGCAGTAACATTCTTAATTTCTTAACTGTCCGTTTTTGATGTACCTACTTAAGTTATAGGTATAGCACTATCGACACGCCACAGAAACACTTTTTTACGTCACAGCTCCATCCAAAAATACTGCACGCAATCGTCCACAAAGGAGTTAGTCAGAGAGAAGTTGGAACCTTCGATACCTACTTTATTCCAAATATTAGGTAGGTATATATCAAAGTGTACTCGCAAACCACTCTTGGCTTATTTCAGGAAGTAAAGTTTCAAGTAGGGTGAAATTGAGAGAGAAAAGTCATAGGCGTACTTGAACTCATCGGAAAAGTACTTCAAACAACTGGACAAAGTTCCCGACATGTCGTGTATTAAAGTTTGGTTTAAACGGGTCTGGGATTAAAAAGGACCTAGCCGTAACCGTACGTAAACTTTAGTTTACCAAATGGTTGTCTTTAGCCGTAAAACTTTAGTCTACCAAATAAGGTAGTGATACAAATAAGGCCTACCTAATTTCAAACACTCAAAATTTGATAAATTATTCGAAGAAGGTGATAAATAAAAGTGTGGATTTCTTTTTTGGTTAATATTTTATTATGAATTAAGTAAACATTATCTAATCTTCAATCAAAAATCAACTAAAATGAGATAATTGTAAAACCTTAGTTTTAGGCCTTTTTAAAAAGTAGTGACTTTATTTCGTCTTATTTTTGGTGAATAATATTCAAAAGTAGTTTTGAACGGCGGTGAACTCCAAAACTCACCCCAACATGTTGTGATCTTTTACACAGTTTTCGCAATAAATTCGAGTTTCCGTAGTTATGATTTAGAACATTAACCCGCCCGCGGACGGAACAGCGGGGAGCTCGTTTCATCGCATCGCTGAGCACTTTATACCATGTCTGTTCGCGTCGATGTTCTTACTTTATTTTTAAAATTTTATTGAAATTCTCAGTTACTCTCAGCTAGATGTGTTGGGTTACAGAACTTGCCAAGATTGAAATTGTTCGTTTGGAATCCTTTGTTACTTCAACTTACGGTGGTGTAGCTATTTGAATTGTTTTATAGATATTAAATATTGATTAAATACTTGTAGTATATTTTACATTTTGAGCCACATTTTGATTTGAATCTGGATATATTTTGTTCAGTAAATTGGTGAAACGCAACAATTATGCACACACCTCTAAATAAATTTAAAAATTACTCTTATATTAGTAGGTAAGATAAGAGATGATTACTTGAAATATTGTTTGTTTTGTATGCTTAGTACTTAGAAGAAGGAATTGCTACTCTGTGGCTTGGTACAAAATTTTGTGATTTCCTCTGACTCTGTAAATATTATACGCAGTTCAAATCATTTTACAGACCATCAAAACATCAGGCTTTTGGACATTTTATTACGAGCTTGAGCGACAACATAATAAAATCATTGTCAGATAATATTTAGCTACGATTCGTGCGGCGACGGCGACGGGGTGCCCGGGGTGGTAAGGGGTGTTTGCACATCGCTTTGACTTTGATAAGTGAAAGCTAGTTATAATGACTAGTTAAATTGCCTTGAAAAAGAGAAAGTATCAAATAATATCTGGTTTTTTAAAGTACCTATTTCATCTTGGATTTCAATTACTCGCTCGCCAATAAATCGGGCAAATACAGGTTGCGTAAAAGGAAATATTGATTCCTAGTGGAGCTTAATTACACAGACAAGAGCGTAGCTCTTAAATAAGAAGAAGAAGAGTGCAGAATCCGTTTCAAAATGAGTACATACGTTTAAAAATGTATTATTTTCTTTAATCCAACTTACTTACCATATTTTTTTACGCTTTGAGGCTGAAATTCTTTGCGTATTCAGAGCAAAACGCGAGTGAATTTGTAAAATTACAATGCAGCAGCATGTTCCCACGGGTAGGAATGCAAATGTAAATTTTTCGTCTGTTCCTGTTCACATTTTTTTCTATTTCATTTTGCATAGAGATACCTCGCAGGATTATTTCACTCAACAAAGTACAGTCAGCATAAAAATATATTTCGTTTCGTTATTTTTTTTAACCTGAAGTCGAGAGTAGGTATACTTGGACAGATTTTTAAGATTAATATAGCTAGTTTGCGAAGAATCATATCCTAATCATTTAGAAGTTTCTTGCCCGTTTTTCTAGGGCCTGGAACCAGAACCTAGAATCTAGGCTCTGGTCGCGTGGAGCTGGCACTTAGAACACATAGTATGTAAGACGATTCTAAATGATCCTTGTGATTTTATTGAATAAAGTAATTTTTTACTTTGACTTTGTATTCAAAGTCTGCCTTCAAAAAAAAAAGTCTGTATTCAAGGACTGCCTGTCCCTGAGTTTAGCTGGCTAACTCAGGATGTATAATCATGATAAACTGGATAATAACACATGAAGCCTTGGTTTCCTAATGCCGACATTAGGAGTTACAGAGCGAGGTAACGAGTCCTGTTTGTGTCCGCACAGGGGAGATAGTACCTATCGAGGTCTACTTTAGTAGACAGGAGAGAGGTCCCCTGTGCGGACTGGTAAAAAAAAGGAGCTGAGCCTGAATTCTTGATTTGATTCAGAGCTATTAGGTACACCCCAATCTCTGTATTGACTTCTTCTTGTGGAAGATCTTCCACGCCGAGCGACCTTTGGCTGGGGGTCCGAGGACCGATGGATAGTCATCGGTTCTATTACTTATGTTCAAACTCCGTGATAACTTCGTTTGCGCGATCTAAGACTTATTTCTGCCATCTGTTGGTCTGTTGCGTAGACTACGATGTAGTTCACCATGTAGCGATATAGATGGCGCTACAAGGTCTGAATTTAATCGGATGTCATCAATCCTAATAAACTACATAGAAAACCCAAATTGTGTAAGTGTAAACAGCCTCATACAATATTCTCGGCTGGTACACTCGAAATTTAGTCAAAAGGTCTGAAGTTTTATAGAACCTTAGATACTTTATGATTGAAAACTTCTTTCATATTACATATGCAGCAATATACAGCTAGAAAATATGAGTAGAGCAGCTATTCTCATCTTAGCTGTAGCTCTACCATGAGTTTTTACAATCTATACTCACTAGCGTCTGTAGTTAAAAAAATGTATGAAGATTTGTACAGCGCCTCTAGCGGATAGTTGGGTACTAAATTTCGTAATACTAATATTTACGTAACTACTGTAGTAAAGTCGATTTTACTGTGACAACTCATGGTAGAGGTACTGTATGAGGCCGCGATTGCAAGCGATTTAATTTTAAATGAAATATTCAAACCACAACTCGGTGTCCCCCACATACAAATTTCACAGGCACAGGTCAGCGTTTGTCTTTATTCAACTGCTGATTCGAGAATAACGTAAGGGGAGTTTCCAAAATCCTTTTTGGACTGTCTAAGGTAAGTAAGGTAAGTCTGAACGTAGTACAAAGCAAAATACTGAGGAAAAACTATTATTAAGTATACAAATAAATAATATTATTACACAAATAATGACATAATATAAGTCAATAGACTTATGTCATTATTTGTGTTATAATTACTTATGTAATAATATTATTGTATACACCTGATTTTATACCTTTTCATAATAATGAAAAGGTATAAAATCAGGTGTGGGAGGGATGACACCAAAGATACCTTACATAAAATACAACACCTAAAATAAATTGGTTACATTATATTGGTTACAAAACATCGTTAAAAAATGCTTTCATACCTTTTCATAATACTAAGCTATTTTTATCTTTTGGGCAGTAACAAGCCGAATTTATTTATTACGAGTCGGAACTCATGCTATGCCATATTTTCGTTAAAACTTCAACAAATTGAGTTGAAAACTCTGGGGGATTAGTAATCATTAAAAAAAAAAAAAAAAAAAAAACAAAACTAAGTGTAGCTTTATCGGTTGTCTATGTTGATATTAAACTAAGTATGTCACTCAAAACTAAAAACTATTTTTAATCTACCGATCACAAAATCGACTTGTGTCCAAGTCGATACTTGTAAAGTGTTGACGCCTCAGGGAATGAATTAGCATTGCTTTTTGTCACAACCTTTTGTGTAGTCCAGGTAACGTAGGTACTCTATTTGCAAATGGACCTAAACTCTCTTTTACATGGAAAACTCACATCTACATACTTAGTTCATTCAAAGAGAGCAAATGGAGCGTAGCTGTGTATTTTCTGGGTTTTTATTCTACTTTTCTTGAAATTGAAGCTGTTTTACATTTTCTGTATTTGCTAGATGATTGTGATACCTATTTGTTTAACAAAAGAAAATTGATCCCGCGAATCAGAGACTCTCTTTTTGTAATTGGTTTACTACGATGTATATTTCAAAGTTATTGGAAACGAGAATAAGATTTACATATAATCTATATCTCTGTATGGCCAAATATACAATAAACATCCTACATTAATCCTATCTGAAGAAATAGAATAATTTTCTACACGAGCTAACTAATTAGTACTTCTAAAGTCTATCTATAGCCGAAAAGTCTCAAGTTTCACTTCTATTTCTGCAGCGGATATAGGGTGTTCAATAAAATTTTAAAATATATCTTTAAATATATCGTTTAACTATAAATATTATATAGATATATAGTCTATCACATTCTGTTTTAAGGTTTTAAATAGATACGTACGTAAACAAAGGTACTTACCAAATATGCACTCAAGAGTATAAATCAAGTCGTGAAACTATATCTCGAAATATTATGAAATCTTTTTATCAGGAGTAAAATATAAATAGAACTTTCCATACTGTAGGGCGTGGGTGCGATCCTTACCTAGAAAACATATTTATACTCGAGTTCCTAAGGTATAAGATGTGCCCAGTCTGAATGTTTATTTATTTATTTAGTAGAGCGATCTAACTAAGAACTAATCTTCATGTGTAGGTACGTGCCAAGTACAATGTTTGGCTTGTGACCCAAAGAGGATGTTCGTACAGCCGTTACATAAACCAGAAGGGTGCACACTCGGTATAATAACCCCTTTGTATACACTGCAGTGAATTTCCAAGAAGTGATTAGTTACTTTCAGGACTTTCCAGGATTAGCCAGTTTAAAGTTTGCTCAAGTTTTGGCTCAGCACGTACCTGGGCTCGAGCTCTCAATTAGTAGACTCGTACTCATCATTAATTCTAATGGATGACGAATTTAGAATAGTAGAGCTTTTTACGACGTCCGCTACTTGAAATTCAATATGGAGTTGTTTACATTTGGTAGAACCATACATATTTATTTAATAATTTGATTGAAAAAATATAAATAATGTTGGATAATCCACACAACATCATCTAGACCCAAGCTAAGCAGAGCTGGTGTTATGGGTACTAGAAGACTGACATACTTAATCCAAATAATAAATAATGTTGGACAATCCACACAACATCATCTAGCCCCAAGCTAAGCAGAGCTTGTGTTATGGGTACTAGAAGACTGACATACTAAATACCATACATTACATATTACTTACAGAAACTCTAAGAAGGTTTATTTAAAGTAAAACTTCTTTATCTCGTTTTTATAGTTTAAGTAAGCGCTCTCTAAAGCTTCAATTTTACTACCACTAGATAATAAAATATATCCAGCTAAGTGTTCAACCAACTGTGCCGTGGCGGATGCAATTAGGGTGGGTTCTGAGGCTCTGGCAAATCGTCTACCTTCCGCAGTGCTGCGACCCATATACCAGGGGATGTCATAAGGAACGGGAATATATTGGCCTGCTTTGCAAATTCACCCAGCTCGAGATTTCTGAATAAATGGTATTATTATCTTCGAAAGACGACTTATTAAGCATTCATTTTAATTCTGAGGAAAACAAATCTTTAAATCTATTGTAAATTTTAAAGTAAAAGTTAACTTTAAGATTAATAATAATAATATCAAAATGGGTAGGTACATACTGTTTGAACATAAAAAAAACATAACGTAAACATAACTAAGCATACGTTGTCAATAGATAAACTCATTCTACAAATAATGTAAAGCGAAATATAAAAATAAATTAGAAGCTAAAGATCGATAATAATTATCGCTACAAGCTAGGTATTAACAGACTGCCAAAGTAATTCCAGCCAACGCTAAGACCTAGATATAATTTGATATTTCACACGTCTCTATAGATATAAATAAACCAGTGTGAGAGTTACGTAGCGTGCACCAAACTTTGGAAATGCTGTTATATTTTAGAGAATTAATAAAGTTTCTCTAAACTATTTAATGAAAAATACAAGTTAGAACCTCTTTTTTTAAGTATTTTAAGTCTTTTTTTGACGATCGATGTGGCGCGGCGGGCGAAGGTTCGCCTAGGACGCGGATTGCGGGTCCGATTCCCGCCTTGGGATAAATGTTTGTACGATCTGCAAATATTCATTCCGGGTGTTCTGGGTATTTTATATGTTTAATAAAAAATATCTATCTATGTAATGTATGGTATTAAGTACTTCTAATAATACAAGCTCTGCTTTTAGCTTGGGTCTAGATGACGTTGTGTGGATTGTCCAGCATTATTTATTTATTTTTAACATACGTACCTATCGACAGCAGAGAATCATCTTATTTTCCTCAACGATGAGTGACACCAATTTGTTACTACTAACAAATTGGTGTCACTCATCGTTGAGGAAAACACCAAATATCATCCAATCAGTGGTTATCAAGGCTTCGTAAATACATTATGTTTGATGTGGCACCCGCTACCCCCAGGCAGACGCCTGGCACCCCAATGATTGCCTTTTTATACGAGACCCATAATATGCTATAATATAACAACCCTAATACCCGCAATGAACATGATTTTTCATATACCATCAAATAAGTGAAATTTTGCTATCTACAAAAGATTTACAGAACAAAAATTCTTCAAAAATGCTGTTTTCCTTCTTGAAAATCTACAATTAAACAAGCTTAAAAATAGGGTTTTCTAAAAATACTACTCATTATAACAGGCGTGACATCTCAGTTGGTAGTAGCTCTGTCTTCCATGCTGTGGGTCGTGGGTTCGATTCCCACCCAGAGCAAATGTTTGTGTGATGAACATAAACATTTGATCTGTGTCTGGTTGTTACTATGTATTCTATATATGTATACAAGTATTCTGTCAGCAATATAGTTCCCATCGTACAAGCTTTGCTTAGTATGGGACTAGAGTGTGATGTGTGAAATGTCCCAGATTATTTATTATTTAATTAAATAAGAGTAGTAAATTAAAAAGTAAGTAAAAGGAATAAGCTCTACCTGCTAATGCAATTAATTTGGAGTATGTCGCTTCGCTTCGTCGTTCCTCGCTTCGGGGCCAATCGACGCTCCCTGGTCCCTGATTGCCTTTTTTATTGGCCGCCGCCGCCGCACAATATTTCATCTCACCTCTACAGCACTTTTTAATTTGCGATTCGGATTATCCAGAAGACGTGTAGGTACTTGAAGCTACGTATGATCCAATATCATCTTATTCAGGGTACTTGTGACAATTTATAATATGGAAATAGACATACGGTGAGGCAAGACATACGTATGTGTGGGTAAGTCACACAAATCAGGTACAAATCAGGATAAATCTGTACATATATTTTTAAATTAGCGTTCTTTTAATAGAACTTCGTCATTCAAATTGTTATTTGTTTTATATATCTCGTTTTTTGATGATGTAATTGACACTAGCGCGTCTAAAATCAATTATAACATCAAGTATATGAATCATAGCTACTTGATGCGACTAGGTAAGTGGGTGTGTCTAACGGCCGGTTTCTCGAACGATGATCAACGAAAAAATCAAATAATTACTATGTGTCAAACTCGGATCAATCGTGATTTGGGTTTCCAGAAACCGGCCGTAAATCTTGATCGCCGGAGGCTAATCCACGAGAAATAATAAATAAATACATTATTAGTAGTTACCAGTTGGGCAAATACCCCGAAGATTTTGAAAATCTACGTCTATACTTAGTATGATGACGTTGAACAATTACAGTTGAAAAAAATTGGCTCTAGAGTAGATACTGTCTATGGTGGGTGTGACCAGGTTGATATTGACTGATGATTTTCCAGCCCCTCTCGTCACGTTGATCTACAATCGTTATCTGAAAACGTTAGATATTTAGGCATGAGGTCACGGGATCTGGTGTCAGAGACATTGCATTTACCCAAGGGAATTTTTATCTTTTTAGCCAATTTGTGAGTGCGTGTCATATTTTATTTCACCAAAGTAAGATAATTTTGATGTGCTACAATTAATATTCAAATCATTATCCTCTTTTAGCTATTTTCACCTAAAATACACCAAAGCTTAGACAGGTTTTATTTATTTTATATTTATTATCTATATAAACTAAAACGGTTCTAACAACCAAATACAATAATTAATACTAAAACACAGATGCCAGTGGATGATCAAGAGAAAAAAATACTTAAAAACTTCGCCTAATTGATATATTTTTTAGTCTTCATTCATTACCAGGTGCAAAAGAAGTTAAGCTTCAAGTTAATTTTCATGAAGCGGAGCCACTCAATTAAAGTTTGCTGAAAAAGCGAAACCGTTGGCAAACTGAAAAACTTTATTTTTTTATGTTTTAATAATCTTAAAATTGAGACTGTCATCGCTACCGATGGTTCGACAGTTTCGCAAAATTAAAAGTAAGTAAAAAGACGTGTGGCATTCGGGGACTGCCGCGGTAAAGCTATTGCATTGTATTTTTTGCTGGATTACGCATGCGCAGTGTTAGGTTATTTTCGTTCGGTATATTCGATACGGAATTTCTGGATCGGTCTCCACGCTCAAGGCCCGCGTAGAATCTAAATTAAAAGTAAATAAACTTGACAGTAATTATTATTTATGATTCGTACAGACATTATACTTAAACTCTAAAACAAATTAAATAGGTATGTTAAAATCGTTGCCCGCTTTGACGTTGCCGTCATAACTAAGTAAAAGTTACACGAAAATGTTTTAAGTAATCCCCAGAGACTAATTCAGAAGGTAATTTCATTTCACCAAATTAAAACTAAAACGAATGACAATGACTAATGCGGCTAAAACGAAATAGGTTCTTTCCAACTTTGAAATTAACCACAATCTTTAGATTACAAACGCATTTGGCAGCCGCGACCAAGATGATGTAACCGGCTAGTACATTGACCATAACAACGCACCATGCTTAGACGCAAGCTTGCAGTCTCGCACCTGCGGCCGAGTTGCTTATCTCTACCACCCACGTTTGTGCCTTGTGGCTCTTAGTTAGTAAGTTAGATTTAGGGGTACATTTCACCGGGACGTCATGGCGGCGCAACCAGTCGCCGCCACCAACAAAATGTAAACAGCTCTATAGAGAGTTACTCACCTGGTGCCCGTTTGGTCGCGCAACCAAACGTAAGTACATTTTGTTGGTGTCGGCGACTGGTTGAGCCGCCATGTCGTCCCGGTGAAATATAGCCCTTAATCATTCGTCTAGAGGCTAGCCTTTGTCTCAGACGTTTCATTTAATGTAACTAATTTCATTAAATAAAGTTTAGTTTTTAAAACATTCTCCACGTTCCCGAAACCTTTACTAGATCTTTGTTCTCACTTTGTTGGTTGGCGCGCATTCTTTGGCGACTAGAAACGTCAAAGCCAGGTTCTGCGACCAGTGACGGCCATTTTGCAACCTTGAATTGGTCGCAAAATGCGCGTGTAGCCTTAACAACTACTTAGTATTCTGCGCTAAAACTATCTAACTTCGACCATTATCGAGAGTTCAGGTTCTTCACGTTTCAAGAATACGATGGAGTTATCTTAGTTCTGCAGTTTGTGGGTGCCGTCCCAATTAGGGTGGTTGCTTCAAATATATACAAACACTAACTAAATAAAATGAGACATTCGTATTTTCTTATCAAAGTGTCTAAATACCTTGCAGACTTTAGGCATTTTATTATCAGTGAGTAAAAAAGTCATTCGACAAACTCAACCGCAGGTCTATATAGAAAGTACCTAATTATTTTTCCTCTGTTGTGACATTATAGGTAATGGTTTCTTTTAATATGTCTACTCTTTATTTATTTTATCTACATATAGTTGAGTCTCCTAATTCGACGTCATACTTAAAATATAATAAAAACAGTCTTCTTGCTCTCACCTTCTACTTTTCAATGTACCTATAATTAAAAACTCATCTAAACTTACCAACCCCGTCTTAGCGACGTCATAAGTCCGTGTCCGTAACAGCTTAACTTCTTGCACTACAAAGTGCTAAGGTGTTAAGTTCGAAAAGTGTCGGAACTTATAGCTGAAGTGGGTACTCCTCAAGACTTGCTGAATGCAATTGAGTAAAGATGTACTTTGAAAGAGAATGATAGAACCATAGAAAATAGGCTAATAATAAACTTATGACTTACCACAGTGACGCAGCGGATTCTATTTACATTGCGTGTCAAACGCCAGGTAGAGAGCCAAAAGATGCTGCGTCATCGCGCAATGTGAATCGTATTCGATTCATACTGCGCGATGACGTTCCAACGTTTGGCCAATGAGCTGGAGTTTGACAATGTGAATCGAATCGCTTTATTCGTGCTTACCCCTCAAAACATATATTCTGTGATTAAGCGAAACTACTTACTTACTATCCTGGCGCATCAACCCCAAAGTGGGTTTTGGTCTCCGACACTATAGAACGCCACCGGTCTCTGTCTTGCGCCGCTTCTTTCCAGTCCAGCACTTGGATACATAAAAATAATCTTTATTAAGTCAGTAATATTTGTTGTGCTAGTAATATGCTTCTGCACAGTGCATCTGCAGTAAATCAGCACACAATCTACATCGTCAAAAGTTTCCACGTGTTCGCTTGAATGGACGCATAAAATAAGCTTCGAGTCGGAGCTTCGCGAGATAACGTGTGATTTTATTACAAAACTTTGTTGTGCTTCATCAAATTACCTCTGCCATCGCGCCGCTGATATGAATAGATTTAAATTCATACGTTTTCATGTACAATTTCATAGATAAAGTAACTTATATAATAGCACTATGGAAACTAGGTTGCTGGTAGAACACCCATATTATTATACCTTTTTTTTTGTAAATACTTACACAGAATACATAGCAAAACCCAGACACATGTGCCTGGGCATATAGCAAAGTGTGTTGAACATTAATATTTGTTCTGCAGAACAAATATTAATGTTTGTTCTGCAGAACTTTGCTATAGGAGGCAATCGAACCCACGACCCACAGCATGGAAGGCAGAGCTACTACCAACTGAGCTGTGACGTCTGTCTATACATATATATTCCACCTATCTTATAAAAAGTTAGCGTTGACAATAATGTCAACATTACGTAAAGTAATCAATACATCAAGACTGCGCTAACTTTTAAAAGATAGACCGATAGAATCTTATTACTTAATTATTAAGAGAATTGTTATATAAACTATAAATTCCGTAACCTACGACTGACTGAGAACATAAGAACAAGAGAAATATTGCCTAACATTAGGATTTGAGAGGGAATCTCAGCGGAGCAGGTGGCTCGGTTTCATATCCCCGACCCCTGACGAGCTTGCGTTGCACTCCGAAAATACCCGGGCTTTATACCTGCCGATATACATTATATACTATTTTTACTTATGGTATCAGAAGATAATTATGTGGTTCAATTCTACAATCAGTTTTCGCTCTGAATATAGAAGAATAAGTAGTTCATTCTGCAAGCAATAAATTCACGAACATTTCACATGTTCGTGGGACTACCCAAACTAAGCAAATCTTGTACTATGGGAACTAGACTGCTGATATAATATTTATTTTTTTGTAAACACACACATAGAATACATAGTAACACCCAGACACAGAACAAATATTTATGTTCATCACACAAATTATGCTCTGGGTGGGAATTGAACCCACGACCCACAGCATGGAAGGCAGAGTTACTACCAACTGAGCTGTGACGCCTGTCAATAAAAAGCTGATTCATTACTTAGTACTCTAAGTGATGAAAGATACTTTTTTTTAATGTTTTTTTTGCCTGAATTCTAGCGAAAGTCTTGTTATTTCATTTTCTTAAAAGGAAATACTGATATATTTTTTTATCACTTTCAAAATTTTCCTAAACTAATTTACCTTAATTTGACATGAAAAAAATATTGTCGTGATTTTATTTTATACTGAATTAATAAAGATGGATACAATTTCAGCGCTTTCAAATTAACTTTAGGAATGTTTAAGTAATATAGAAACCTGGGCACGAAAAGTGACAGCGTTTGTACTTTCGAGTTTAGAGATTGTTCTCTCATTACTCCAATCAAAATGCAGAAAACTTGAGCCAATATTATATGTAGAGATTTTCAGACCGAGCTTATAATAAATGTGGGAAATTTTCGGTTTCATTAAGCTTTTATCGGACAGCTCTGTGGTGAGGGTTCCAATAGTAATTGATATTGAAAACCGATATCTGACCACACAAAATGAATTCCACCATCCTTTTGTCAGCTTTGCTCGATGAATATTTCTGGCGAGCGTGACAATGTTGATGTTTTTACAAGTTTTATGATGTTCTTTTGCACATCAATCACATGATTGTAAAGAGTTATTACGCAAATTAATAAATGAATAATGCTGGACAATCCACACAACAGTATCTAGCCCCAAGCTAAGCAGAGCTTGTGTTATGGGTACTAGAAGACTGACATACTTAATACAATACATTACATAGACATTTTTTATTATACATATCAAATACCCAGAACACCCGGAATAAATATTTGCAGATCGTACAAACATTTATCCCAAGGTGGGAATCGAACCCGCAACCGTCGTGTCGCAGGCGGACCTACGCCCGCCGCGCCACATCGGTCGAAGATATATATAGGTAAAGAGTAATGATTGCGGTAATAACCATATGATGACAAATTATGGGTTCGAAGCTAACACCCGTATTCACAAACCTTACTGTGAGGTCTCATAGTGTGCACGTGCGCACAGGGCGAAACCAATCCAGAAACATTACTTAAGTGTCAGAGCGCACTATGCGTCCGTCAATTCCTTAGCTGAGGGCTTAGTCCGAGCTTGCATTTTAAAACTCCCTACTCTCGAGCCGAGAGTCGTCTCTCGGATCTCTCTCTCTACTTTTTACAAAAATATAAGGACATCCGAGAGACGACTCTCGGCTCGAGAGTAGGGAGTTTTAAAATGCAGGCTCGGACTAAGCCCTCAGTGCGTTCATTTTGACGGACGCATAGTGCGCTCTGACACTTAAGTATTGTTTCTGGATTGGTTTCGCTAGCCCTGTGCGCACGTGCACACTATGAGACCTCACAGTAATGTTTGTGAATACGGGTGTTAGAGTACGTTCAGATGACAAGCGTTCAACGCGCGTTTACAACTACATACTTTTTATTCATTTTTATGTAGAATGTAAAAGTATGTAGTTGTAAACGAAGTATGTAGTTGTAGAATGTTGAACGCTTGTCATCTGAACGTAGCCTAGGTAAAGAAATAACTGAAAAGTCATGTAACATCAATCACATTACCACACATACAAGTCTCACCCCTAAACGCGCGAATTCGCTCCAAAAATTAAATCAAATTAATTCACTCGACAAGCGCTTGCCAATTTTAAATATTCCCAAGATATTTCACTTTCTCGAGTATTCAAGAAGTACTTAGAAATTATTCTGTTAATTTTCCTGATGACCTTGACTTGAAACAAAGAAAAATGTGGGAAAAGACAATGTTTAGGCAAATTCTTGTCTAGTTTAAAAAAATACTTACGGCCGGTTTCTGGGAACCTAAATCACGATTGATCCGAGTTTGACACATAGTAGCTAATTATTTGATTTTTTCGTTGATCATCGTTCGAGAAACCGGCCGTTAGTTTTGTTCTGTACATTATGATAGTCACGACCATGAAGAATAAATATAGCTAAAAATTAGTTTTCATTATAAACGGGATATTTACCATGATTTGTGAGTCTGATTATCAGTCTGATTAATCAGACTCACAAATCAAAGTAAAGTAAAGTAAAGTAAAAAATTACTTTATTCAGTAAAATCACAAGGATCATTTAGAATCGTCTTACATACTAGGTGATTCTAGGTGCCAGTTCCACGCGACCAGAGCCTAGAAGAACGGGCAAGAAACTTACGGCCTGGTTCCTACCGTTTTTTTATATGATCCTTCTTACAAAGAATTACAATTAAACTAAATTAAGTACTGAAGTTTCAGTGCGGTGTCAATTTAACTTAGTAATGATACACTAATGAGTTTAAAAAAAAAAGAAGTATAATAAAGCTATACGTAAATCAAAAAGACAGCACACGCTTCGCTTCAGAAACAAATATACTACAAAGTACATAAGCAAGGCAAGAGAACATTACTAGTATCACAAATCGACAAATTTGCTGTTGACGGGTGGAGCGACATCAGGCCATGCAGTTTTGTCATTAATATAGCTGTCTAAGGTATAATACGCCTTTTTTACAAGATTATGTTTAATGTATGTTTTAAATTTTCTAACTGAGAGTTTTGTTGCATTTTCGGGGAGCTTATTATAAAAACGCACGGCACCCCCCACAAACGACCCACTCACCCTCCAAAGCCGGAACCCAGGAACGCACAATTTATATTTGCCTCTAGTGTTCACACCATGAACCTCACACTTTTTCATAAAGCTATCTTTATTTTTATGAGTGTACAATAAGATTTCATAAATATATTGTGAAATTACTGTTAGAATACCAATCTCCCCAAATAATGGTAAATATCCCGATATTTACCATAATTTATGAGTCTGATCATCAGTCTGATTAATCAGACTCACAAATCATGGTAAATATCCCGTTTATAATGAAAACTATGTTCAAAACCGTGATAGTTTCAAATATTATATAGCTAAAAATTTACAATTCTGAGTGCACTAGCAGCAGCAATCCCACCTTTGATCCTAAGATCAAGGGTTCAAATCCGGTCATGTAATTATAACGAATTTCACTGATTTCTTTTTAAACATTCCTCACGATATTTTCCCAATTTCCCTATAGTTTAATTCTATAAATCATCCGAATTAGAAGCATTAGAAGCTAATGGTAATTGATTTAAGTAAAAATAACCTTAACCCCGTGGTAATAAGGTTGTTATTAATTACCTTAGAGCTACGTTGTGCATTTAAAACCAACCTCTTTTTCAATATCTTCTTATTTTTAATATCTTAAAAGCTACAAATTTTTAATCAGTTTCAGTCAGATAGATTGCAATAAAACACAAAGAATGAAATTGAGGAGGCTTTCATTCTGATATACAGTGAACGTTTTCCAATGCGTACCTTTTTTGTGACCCTTGTGCCCTCATCAGGGTGACAGGCGGGAACTATTCTCCGGTTCAGCTCGCCCGTTACTGTGATAACACCCTATCGAAAATCACTGATGCTTAAAACAAGCCCGTCTACCAGATTATACATAAAATTTTGTAGAAAATCTCATGCAGAACATCAAGGAAAACATTACAATAGATATCAGTCATTATCACACACTCACTGAGCTCTGACAGGCGTCACAGCTCTGCCTTCCATGTTGTGGGTCGTGAGTTCGATTCCCACCCAGAGCAAATGTTTGGGTGAGGAACATTAATATTTGTGTGTTACTGATGTGTGAAATGTCCGTGAATATTTATTTTATATCAACATATCTACATTGTGGTGTGAAGTAAAACAATGGTTTGCTATATTTTTATATGACCCGGGAAATCCTGATTTATAAATCACTGTTTTACCAAGGCAGTATTTATATAGGTAAACGTCTCGTACCCTGGGGCCTTATTCTCTATATTCCTTCCCCAAACCGTGCTACGTCACAACGCGTTTCAGAGGGCTTAGTCCGAGGTTGCATTTTAAAACTTCCTACTCTCGAGCCGAGAGTCGTCTCTCGGATATCCATACAAAAATATATGGACATCCGAGAGACGACTGTCGGCTCGAGAGTAGGGAGTTTTAAAATGCAATATAGGACTAAGCCCTCAAAACGCAAACTTCAAAAATGATTGATTTGTATCTATATTATTCGAATCGCGCATGACACGTTTTGAAACGAATAGTTTTCATAACACGGCAGACTTCGACACGTTTAGTTGACAGTTCAAACCGTAGGTACCGTGTCGCGGTAGGGAATGACAACTAAGGCTTACGCCATACATTTTGTTCAGATTCCACGCCCGTTGTCTTGCCTAAGCCAAGTAACGCACGTGGTTTGCAATACAATAGAGGATAAGGCCCCTGTGCTCTGTCACGTTGTCTTCCCGCCAAAACGTACTAACGTCTGACAGATCAGGAGCTTGACATTTGCCATGGCTATATAATAAAAAAGGTTTTACTATTTAAAATCTAGTCTAATCTAGTGCAAGTTTTTTCTGACTAGACATCAAAATGGATATTTAATTGTAAGCAAAAAATATATATATATATATATATATTTGTGCAGCCAGTATCTTGGGTACGCTTCCGATTGGTACTGATTTGGATCAGTTGAACTATCTATAGATCGTTTGCATCGGTCTATAGATAGCTCAACTGTCAACTTATGTATTTGATATGCCAATGTAAATTTTGAAAATACTGTATAGTCTTAAGTTTGTTTGTGAATAGATAGATACAAGATATTTAAAAAGAAAAAGATATAAACAAGTTGAAGATATAAGCATAAATATTTCAACAAAAAAAATCTCCTAATATTTTATTTGCTCACCGAGGCATAAAACTTCTTGCTTTCGGCGATTCGAGTTATTCCAGAAAAGAAACGCAATTAGATGGGAAAATAATAATTTTCAAAGTTTGTCTGTTTACGTTACGCCAATTTGAGTACGAAATACAATTACGGAAAATTAAATTCGAGTTACAGGGGTTTGTGAGTTTAATTTGGAATTGAATGTACTCCGCGCTCTATTACAACCTCCTTTGAATCTTGCATAATACAAGAAATGTCCGCTAATTTTAACTGCGCTTCTGAAATATGTTTTGTTGTAGAAATGAAGATTAATTTTGCAGATAAAATGAATGAAAGGACTTGGGGAAGACGTTTGCCCAGCAATGGGACGAGATAGATTAGTAAACCAGATAATTGTATTGTAATAGCTAATTTTTGTCTATTACAGAATTTATCTATGGGGTTTTTTTTTAATTAAGCACATTTTTTATCCGCTCAACATATTTGATAAGTTATATGAAGATTTCATTTACATATTTGCACATACAGTGATCAAACTTGCACTGTTACATCACAGTCAGTCAATCAAATAGGGGTTTGCTATTGTTGTTTGGCTGTTTGTTTGAAAATCTGTAATTTTTTTTCAGGCGCACATATTGTGTTACTGGCCACTGTTATTGAAAACAAAGTCGTGCTATAAAGTTTCCGATTCTGATAAACTGATTGCCGATAGGTACATGACGGTAGTAATGTGGCAATACATTCACATATGTATTGCCACACCCGAGCACTCTTGCTAGGATGTGGCAAAACTTAATGTCTCTCTAGACATTAAGTTTTAAGTTGCTAGACGTGGCTAGTTCAGAAACGGTCATGAATAGCCTAGTTAGGCCCTTTTCAGACTGTACTAAAATAGTTGTAAAAATCGTAAACGTATCTGAGATACGAACGTTGTTGCAACGCAGTGTGATTGAATACCTTATAGTTTCGATACGTTTGCGTTTGTCACATTTCGACATGTCGCGGCAACCGTTTTTCGGAAGATCAAGTTTTATTAATTCCCACCTCGACTTCCGGCTGAGCGTC
Organism: Ecliptopera silaceata; assembly: GCA_932527185.1. NCBI lineage: Eukaryota > Metazoa > Arthropoda > Insecta > Lepidoptera > Geometridae > Ecliptopera > Ecliptopera silaceata. The sequence continues at coordinate 5,338,532 of OW052210.1, forward strand.
ATTCGCGATAAAACGTTATTTTTTGAAAATTTTGATTTTCAATCTGATTTTCGCCAGGCCAGTGTAGGGTTTTGTGTTTGTGTTCGTTAGTTAACGTTCTAATGAAGGAAGAACTTTATCATGAACGACCCCCCGACTTGTAATCCCGGACCGCCTCTTGCGGTCTTGGGGATGGATGCCGATATGTTACATTCGCCTCCATCCCCAGCTCAATATATCACCCTCTCATCTACTGTTGACTGTTATGTTTCACGTAACGCTAAAAGATCCAGATTAGATTCATCTAGCTCGGAATTTAAAGAAATTAATGATGACGATGAATTGCTCCAGGCAGGCCAAGTTACCCCTCCTAATTCGTTCTCGAAGGTTTCGGACTGTTTTTTCAGCCCTCAAGTTTCAGCTGCTGCTGAGTCGACCCAGCCAACTCAAAACCAACGATCCCCTAACTTCCAAGTTGGTCGTACATTGTATAACTCATCTGACAAAAGTCCATTTACAGTTCATGTCCAGAGAATCGAAGCCACTCAATCTTCAGGTACTACAATTCACCCTGTTACATTTGGTAAGTTTCTGTTCAATAAGTCTAAAGAATTTACTGGCATTATTGATGGCTCTGTGAAAAGCAATGGTAGAAATTGTATTTCGATAGATTTTCATTCAGTCAATTCTGCAAATATCTTTCTGCAATCCCCAGCACTGGGTGATAATAATTACAAAGCTTTTATCCCAACATTTAACGTTACCAGGATGGGCATTGTTCGTGGTATTCCAACTGATATGACCGATGATGAAATTTTAGTTAATATGAAGGTTCCGATAGGTTGTGGTTCAATTTTAAAGTTGAGAAGATTGAATTTTAAGGTAATGCTTGATGGTGTTCCTACATGGAAACCTACCCAAACCGTTGTCCTCACATTTGATGGTCAGGTTCTGCCCAGCAGAATATTTTTATGCTACTGCTCATTTCCAGTTGACCTATATACTTACCCTACAATTCAATGCTTTAACTGCTGTAGATTTGGTCATACCAAAACTCAATGTAGATCCAAACCCCGCTGTTTTAAATGCTCCCAGGACCACACAGCTGAATCCTGTAGAGTGGAAGAAATCTGTGCGAAATGTATCTTGTGCGAAGGCATTCATTTTGCTACAAGCAAAGTATGCCCAGAGCTGCTCCGTCAAAAAAACATTAAAAAAATGATGTCAGAAAAATGTATATCATATGCCGAGTGTTCCAAACTTTTTGCTTCATCTAAAAAATCTTACGCTGACATCACCTCCTCTGCCCCTACTTCTTCTTATGGTGCACAAGCACAACCCACCCAAACACCAAGCTTCACATCGTACAAAAAGTCTGTTCCACGTCGCCCCCGTTCCCCCCCACCTAGTAGGTCAGGTTATGATCGAGAAGCACATTACAATTTAATAAGCGAAGACCGCTCCGATAGTGCACCGAATGGCTGCGCACTGAATAATCCTACTGATATTCTTTCTAACCCCCAAACCTTATCTGAACTCATTAAATTATTAAATCTTATATGCTCATTCTTCAATAACTTTACTTCCTCTTCATCAAACCAACCGAACAACGCCGCTTCTATGATTAGTAACCTCCTTGCACTCCTTTCCAATGGATCCATCAGGAAAGATCCTACAGTGGAATATCCGTAGCGCTAGGAACAAAAAATCCGAAATTATATTTTTGATAAACAAATATAAACCGTGTGTTTTGTCTGTCTCTGAGACATGGCTGGCCCCCAATTCCAACTTTGGGATTTCGGGCTATATCTGTATCAGAAAAGACAGGCAGGACGCCTACGGTGGTGTTGCCATACTAGTAAAAAACGATATTCCATTCTCCCAACTTTCTGTCACTTCTAGTTGTGATGGTTTTGATGCCATTGTTGCTCGCGTCATGGATGTAACCATAGTTTCAGTTTATATCCCCCACCCCTCTAAACGCATTCTCAGTAGTTTTATCTCTGTTCTCCAAAGCCTCCCTAAACCACTTATGGTTTTAGGAGATCTAAATTGTCACCATCCTGTTTGGGGTTGTGATGTCACGGACTCTGAAGGTGTCTTTCTTTTAGATTCTCTGGATCATCTTAATCTTTGCCTACTAAATACTGGCTCTCCTACAAGAAGACAACGCCCTGGCGAGTCAACTAGTGCTGTAGATATTTCCCTATGCTCCCCTGACTTAGCCTCTTTATCCTCCTGGGAAGTCCTATCTTCTTCCTATGGTAGTGACCACTTCCCTATCCTACTTAATGTTGTTAGTAAGTTTTCCCGACCGTCTTTTATTAGTAATCCTCTCCTAAAATTTAACCTCAATGTTCACCATTCCTTATGGGAAAAATTCAGTGACTTAACATACGAGAAAGTCTCAGACCTAAGCCCTATTTCTTACAATAATATCTATCAATGCTCCAGTGATATCATTAATTCTCTTACAGATTGTGCTAAATCATCTTTCCCTGTTAAGAAACCTCCTTCAAAATATATTCCCTCTCCACCGTGGTGGGATAACGAATGCACTTCAGCTATCAAAGCTCGCAAAGCAGCTGAACTTACATACCGATTAAATATGACTAAAGAAAATTTCATTGAACTTAATAGAATAATTGCAAGAACTAAAATTCTTTTTAAGTCTAAAAAGAGCAAAGGTTGGAAAAATTACTGTTCTAATCTTAACCCTAATACCCCTTCTTATATTCTATGGCAGAAGATCCGTAGATACAGACGTTCTTGGATCCCCCCTACGTCTCACTGCTGCCCGACTCAATCTTGGGCTGATTCATTTATGGACTCTTTAGCTCCATCCTACTCTCCCCTTCCATCTGAACTCCCTGTTTTGGCCCATTTCTCATCAACAAACCCCCTTGACAAGCCTTTTTCTATGTTAGAATTTAAAAATGTCTTAAACTGCGTTAAAGACTCTGCCCCTGGGATTGATGGCATACCTTATTCCTTTTTTTTCAATGCCTCTGATCTTTTTGTAAAATATGTTCTCGATCTTATAAATATAGTTTTTGATTCTGGTTTCGTACCCAACTCTTGGAAATCACAGTTCATTATTCCCATTCTTAAACCTAATAAAGATCCTGCAGATTTTAAATCTTATCGCCCTATCGCTCTTTCTTCGGTTTTAACCAAGTTAGCTGAGCATCTCATTAAAAATAGATTGGAATGGTTCTTAGAAAGCAATAACCTCCTTGCAAAATCGCAATATGGTTTTAGAAAAGGCAAGAGTACAATGGATAGCTTGAGTATCGTGACAACTGATATAAGATTAGCTTTTTCCCGCAACGAATCAGTTATTGGAGCGTTTCTAGATGTTACAGCGGCTTATGATAATGTTCAACTTCCTCTTCTCAAAAACAAACTTGATAAGCTTAGGATTCCAGTGAAGCTGGCTAATTTCGTTATGAATCTGTTAACTGAAAGATTCTTACTATTTCGTTGTCAAGACCCTTCTATTTCTCCTTCTCGAACTATTTGGCGTGGTCTTCCTCAGGGTTCTGTCCTTAGCCCTATTTTATATAACCTTTACACATATGATTTAGAAATGTCTATTGGTTCCAGTCGCATACTTCAATATGCTGATGATATCTTGCTTTACTATTCACATAAAAGTATCGAAATTGCTGCAGAAAATCTTGAAACTTCTCTTGATAAACTTTATCTTTGGATGACAAATCATGGCCTTAACCTCTCCGCCGGTAAAAGTAATATCGTTATTTTTTCACGAAAAAGATCTCCTCCATTATTAGATATTAAAATTAATCATTCTTCTGTTCCCGTCAAAGAGAGTGTTAAATTTCTTGGTTACGTTCTTGATCGGAAATTAAATGGTGTCGACCATTGCAATCAGCTAGCTATAAAGTGTGAAAAAAACCTTAACATTATCAGATGTCTTTCTGGTGTTTGGTGGGGTGCTCACCCATTTGTGCTTAAAATTTTATACAATTCCATAATTCGTAGTGTTTTAGATTATGGAACCTTCTTACTTGATCCTGCAAATAAAGCTTGTCTTAAAAAACTCGACCTCATTCAGTCCAAAGCTCTTCGTATTATTACAGGTACCATGAAATCGACCCCCATAAATGCATTACAAGTTGAATGTGTGGATCCCCCCCTTCACATACGTCGACAATTCTTAGCGGACCGCTATTTCTATCGGTCCCTTCAGTTTATTCATCATCCTATCATTCCAAAACTACAACTTCTCGAGCGTTTTTTTCGGACTTCACCATACTGGCGCAATAAAGATTCCCCTCTTCTCATCAAAAGCTTTCAAAATTATAAGTCGATCAAAGACCCCACTTTTAGATATGCTACTCTTCCTTTGTTCCAATTTGAATATGATTCAATTCTATTCCTTCCACGTGTAATCTTAAATTTTGGTATCTGTAAAGATGACGACAAAGCAAATGAATTTTTCAGACAAATTATTAGTAGAGACTGGCGAGGCTGGCACACTGTATTCACAGATGCTTCTAAACTATCTCCTTTGGGGTGTGTTGGATATGGTGTTTTCCATTCCCAATACGACATTGTTCAAAAAGTTAAGAGTCCTCCGGAATCTTCTGTCTTTTCAGGAGAATGTCTGGCCCTTTTAGAAGCGATAAAGTATATCCTTCTATTCAAACTTCTGCGTACTATTATTTTTTCCGACGCTCGTAGTGTTCTCCAATCTCTTATCTCTAACCCTTTCTCGTCCAAAATACATAACCCAATAATTTTTCAAATAAAACAATTAATTATAGAATGTAACGATAAAGGTTTTGATGTGGTTCTTGCCTGGATTCCTGGTCATACTGGTATTTCTGAAAACGAAAGAGCTGATAATGTTGCCAAAGATGCTGTTGTTTGCGGGGACAAAGTCCCTTTTAAAAATTATTGTCATGATTTGCTAGCCCTTCCCAAAGTCCGTCTTACTCGCAATTGGACTTCTTATTGGAGTTATTCATCAAAAAGAAAGGGCTCGTTTTATGCTAAAATTCAACCGATCATCCCATGTAAACCTTGGTTTTCAAAATTCAAAATTATAAAACGCCTTTCGTCGATACTCATTCGTATGAGAATGAATCATTGCTGCATACCATATCATCTTCATAAAATTCATGTCAAAAACTCGTCCATCTGCGAATGTGGTATCGACGAAGGTGATTTGAATCATATCTTTTTTGCCTGTCCCCTTTTAGACCATTTACAGTTTTATAAATCACTCATTTCTCTTAAGTTGTCTCTTCCTACTCATATTCAAGAATTACTTCATTCCATAGACCCTAAAATATTCAAAGTTCTCATCCATTTCATTAATTTAAATAAGCTAAAAATTTAATAAGCCTTAATACTATACTGGTCCTGATTATAATTTGTTTAATCGTATATAATTGCCAAAAATGACGTGACGCTGGCACAAATGTCCGAAACGGACGATTGCCATTTAAAAAAAAAAAAAAAAAAAAAAATCCCACCTCGGCACGGAAGTCATGTGCGAAGTGCAGACACCAACACAAATATTGTCAGAGAGATGCCAATCTAAGTTTATTACAAACATATAAGACTTTTCAAAGAACATAAAGAAAATCACATATCAAAGCAGCGTTTGTGATGAACTGTAAGATCTTTGACTGAATGATCTATGTAGGAATACATTCAACTTACAAGCGTACCTGTGTCAATGTACTCTATACTCTTTGTAATTTCTATGCTAACATAAAATCAATTTGACTTATATTATCACTCTGACTGGACTCTAAAACTTACTGTATACATGTTACTGATATAAATGCACACGGTCACGGTGCAGCGACTTTTCCACGGCAATTTCACAAAAAGCCTGACTGAATAAGTGAAGGGGCTGAACAACGGCTCTCCACGGAACGTGAAATATAGCCCCCGCTCGGTCCTAGAGAACATAAACTGCCGTCAAATGCCAGTGACGAACAGCCCCGTCTTGCAGGACCTTTTTATTCTAGATCTACAACGGCATAGCACCGAAATAACAAAGATATTATCGTAAATATCTTCAACGAAACAGTCGCTCAATCAAACATTTCTTGAGACTCTTTTTGAAGCGTAAAACCAAAATATAAGAATAAGAATAATTTATTGTAAAACTGTGTACATGAGATGAGATTTCACATTATTAGGAATACTTAGTTTCAACAGTTTACCCATTTCGGGTGTACAATATTTTTACTTAATATAGGAAACACCTAATAAAAACATATCACCCCGTTCGTGTTGGTAGGTGGTGATTGAAGCGAAATAAGAGTAAACTACATAATAGCAACACTAAGGTTTAAATATACCTAAACAAAATGCCTTAGTATTACCTCTAAAACAGCATAGCAGGGAAACAGTGTACCTGCATACTGGCAATTCCGCAAAAAGCTGCCTGGATGCACAAAGTTGTGGCTTTTCTGTAGAATAGCAATCGCTTGAGTAATGCACCTATGTTTCTAGAAAATACCTAAGTTCCTTATTGACCGAAAACTCCACAAAAGGTAAGTAAGATAAAATTACTATGAAAGTATTCACGCAAAATAAACTCTATAGTAGGTCACTTGTGTATTTAAATATCCAGCCAAATGTACAATAATGCAATGTGATATTCAGTGATTAGGAACGAATTATAAGATAATGCTAGAAATAAACAAAAAACACGATAAGGTTCCTTCCTTCTTGCCCTGGGAGTACCAGCTTGATAGTCTAATTTTGGGGCGATTGTATCGAACACTGTCCCAGTCCTATGCGCGTGTCACGTCACTAGCGCTGTGAAAAGCCGCCATTACTATTTCAGCTATTTTCACTTGTTGGCACCTTAGATTTGTTATTCGCATAGTTTTGTGTTATCATATAGTCTTACATTAAAACAAAGTGTCCTTACAAGCCGCGTATTATTTGTAATCGTAGGAGCACAGAAAACTCCCTCACTTTTTATGCATGGTAAATCGTTTTGAAATTGTCAATCAGTTGCAGCTCGATTACCAGCTGGAATTGTGCTTTTTTATTCGGTTATCGCTTTCGCACTTATATTTTTATTTATCGACAACCGCAATACGGTTCGTAATAAAAAATATTGCGGTTCCAACCTTATTTATAACTGTGACGTTCAATTCGCAGATATAAATAACTTATTTGTCCATTCTCTTGTGGATTTCGCTTATTTATTAAAGTTATCTAGTAACACTTTCACGACCGATGTGGCGCGAAGGGCGATGGTCCGCCTGTGACGCGGAAGATTGCGGGTTCGATTCCCGCCTTGGGATAAATGTTTGTATGTTCTGCAAATATTTATTCCGGGTGTTCTGGGTATTATATGTATAATAAAAAATAACTATGTAATGTATTGTATTAAGTATGTCACTCTTCTAGTACCCATAACACAAGCTCTGCTTAGCTTGGGGCTAGATGATGTTGTGTGGATTGTCCAGCATTATTTATTTTATAACAATAAGTCATAAAGAAACTTAAACAGTCTTCTGTGGTCAAAACATCTGATCCTGGGTAAATCCTCGGTCGGGCGGATAAGCAGTGAAACTAATGAAGTATTAGTTTCAACCCAACATGGGCGTACACTTTAATATAAACAAGCGACTGTCCACGGCTTCGCACAGGTTAGACCACTACAAAATTATCAGTGCTTCCGTAATATATAAATGCATGTATAAAACTATCCTCTTAAATCACTCTTTTTATAAAAAAAACAGCATCAAAGTCCGTTGTGTTGTTTAAAGATTAAATTAGCTTTAGATTAGCATACCATATTTTTTATTTATTTCACCAACATGATAGATACATTAAATAAGGTACCGTTTTATTTACTAATGTGTATAGATATCTAATTTATTCACCTATATATAGTATAATACATAGGAGACAGACAGCAGGTGCCTTTGTTTTTTATTATACATTTATAGAAAATATAGACATTTCGCACAGTTTCAAACGAATCATATTGCAATATTGAAATGAGATTGCTGATAGAATACTTATCTTAATTTATAGGTAGTACATGTGGGTAGTACATGATGATAGAACTAAAGTGTTAGTTATATGCAAAAAACAAGCATTTTATTATACTGCACTACTTGACTATGTACCTACTAGAAAGCGTTCTGTACCTCTACCATGAGTTGTCACAGTAAAATCGCCTGTCTTTGCCCGTAACTACTGTATACGTAAATATTAGTATTACGAATTTTAGGACCCAACTATGCGCTAGAGGCGCAGTACAAATCTTCATATATTTTTTTAACTACAGGCGCAAGCGAGTAGGTATAGATTGTAATAAAAACTCATGGTAGAGCTACTGTGTAAAATATTAATTAATATTGGTTTAAAAGCGTCATAATGATAGGTGAGGCGCGCAGAGAAGCGATCCGTTATATCAAAGGGTATTTGCGTCTCGAGGGTCAATGTCAATAAGGGTTGTGGACACATAAATAATATTCCAAGCGTATCAACATACCTACTAGTTTACTGGATGATACCACAAAAGAAAAAGGAATAATAGATGTAGGCTTCTCGAAAAATGAGACAAACTTTGCTGTCATTCGTATCATTTACATATCCGTATCTCCGTTATATTACGGAAGCCATACAGCGGTCCTTATTTACTGGGGGTGAGCACGAAAAAATGTGACTATCGTAACAATATCGAAACAGTGACGTATTTGAAATACACTACACACAACATCATCTTTACTGTCGAACGTTGCAAAGTTAGCGCGCATTGTGTTTTAACGTACGTTTACGATTGTCACATTTATTCGTACTATACTTCTACTTTAGGGATATTTTAATACAATGCGTGTAAGTTTTGAAATAGCGTATTATGGCGTAATTAATTGTTTAAGATTGAGAGTGGAAAACATACCTATCATAGGCACAAGTGGATAGATATTTGTCACAGACGCAGATCACAAACAAAGACTTCTCTTAAAACGAAACAAGGTAAGTACCTATCTGTTGTACTCATCGTATCTCCTAGCTAAAACAGCGGTCCCCGTTTATTAAAACTAGGCGGCATCCGTGTAATAACGCCGAAACAGTAGGTAAGTAACACGTGCATTTCATTAGTCCACGTCACTGTGAAACTATTGTTTATGTCTTGATTGCTAAGTTTATTATTCATTGCTGCGCCAGCTTGCCTAGTTGTTCCAACCTGCCTAGTGGGAGCTTGCCCTAGTGTAATATACCTTGTAAAATATTGGATTCAAACTTTGTCGGTTTTTTTATAACACACCTTATACTTAACACACCTAATAAAACCTTAACACACTTATTAGACCTTTGCCCAGCAGTGGGCACCTAATAGTAATAGACCTAGATCTTAGCAGTGGGACGAGATAGGTTAGGAAAAAAACACACCACGCTAGTCAAAGCATACATGTTTATGCCTATAAAGTGTTGTCTTTAGGTGCATTGACTGTTATTGAAAACCAATACATAATTTTTCAATAACATTTCTGAGACTTTGTCACAAAACAACTAAATGTCACAAAACAACTTAATAACAATAAAGCTTCAAGCTTAAATTCTGTACTCACTGAAAATGTCACAGTTATAAATATAGCAAACAATATACTGACTATTTATAGCATAACCATTCACAGCATAACTATTAAAAAGCAATTCGATTCGATACAGTATGCATCCTAAATTGATCCGAGCGAGTTCCAATTGCAAACACAATTATCTACGATTGAAAGCACAGACTTCGCAGCTGAACAGGGCCGTATTCAAGGAACTACAGGGGCTATGAAAAACGAAAGGACCCCGGGTCAATGGAAAATGGTAAATGCAGCCACGGGTCGTGCTGTCGAGTTGGCCAAATATCTATGTAAGCATGTATAGAACAGTTGTGGCATCGACACGGCAAAAAAAAGAAGAAGGGGCTATGAAAGATCTGCTTATCATGTGTTTCTCTACGAAAAGCTACGAGTTTCCTGTGGAGATATGTTGGTACCCCCAAAAAAAGGCATTTCTATAATGGTTTACAATTTAAAATATTCTGTCTGTAAATATCTTATCATATGATGTCAATTTAATTGCAGCTTCTGCTGGTTTATATAGGTCTATAAGGAAGTGTGATGTCTACGAATATATTAAGCTAATAGTCTACGGAGGCCCGCGCGTAATGTCTACGAGGGGCTATGATAAAATTACAAGTGGTGCACCATCGTTCCTACCCACCGTTTTGCATAGTACATCTCCCTAGTAGTATTCGCCTCAACGGAATGCAGCGATAACTCACGCCTCAGCCGCCCTGCCTTCAGTTATTCAAACAGAATGTCTATAAATAACGAACACCTATGTCGTTTTGAATTACACTTCGTGGTAACGCTGTAATTCTAAGTCCACCACTGAAGGTGACCGCGCAATGGAACTCAAATGCTTCTAGTGTGTTGTTCAACGTTTATCGCAGTAGAAGCCGTCTTTTTGTGCGATTGCACTCTGCATAAGCTCGCGTACAAGCTTAAAGATTTTATTCAATTTTACTATTTGTACAATGATCAACATTTTGAAAGTGGACAGACTTGCATGTCGCGATATTACAATTATGCCTAGAAACCACGGAAAATGTAAAGTTGTCTACAAATGGCATTTTTTTTCAAGTTTAAATACGACGCGTTAATTCAAAAAACATGTAACTAAACCTAACCAAATTGTAACATCTCCAAGCTTATCAAGGTAAAATAAAAGTATGCTTGAACAATTATTTAAATATCTTCAAAGCTCTTGCAAAAAAAAATATCGAAACGTATTTTTACATGATTAATAATTCTCAATATATTTTGTCGCTAAGAGACCTTTTTGAATAGGCAATGTGGCGTATAAATTTCATGGCCCTCGAGGACCGTTCGGGTGTCTCCTAGAAGGTGGTTCGAATTAATTTCGCCTGACATCAAGGACGGAGTGGAATACGTTGGCTCATAATGAGATGGCTTCGTAAACATGTTTGGCGCCGAACAAAGTGAGGTACCTACCTGTTTAATTATGCATATTGTTGTCTATGAAGTGGAACGGTCTCTAGTTTCAAAGAAGTCTGCCTGAATTTGAAAGTAGATGTGATATGAGATACATAACAAATTCTATTTGTGAAGTAAATTGTTATGAGCTTGTAAATGATGCCTGCTTTGTTTATCCACCATAATTACTCCTTAACTTTGTTTTATATACCTACGTGAGGTTTACCTACAGAGTTCATTTAATGAAAATACTAACAAAAGTATCATTCAGTAGCTCTACCATGAGTTTTTACAATCTATACTCGCTAGCGTCTTTAGTTAAAAAAATGTATGAAGATTTGTACAGCGCCTCTAGCGGATAGTTGGGAACTAAAATTCGTAATAAATATTTACGTAACTACTGTAGTAAAGTCAGGCGATTTTACTGTGACAGCTCATGGTAGAGGTACAGACTTTAAAAAAAGCGTAACAACCTTTTTTACTAAGGTGTTACGCTTCAAACGCTTTTTTAGACATGTTTATTATATTAATTGAAATTAATTATATGTAGAACGTTCGAGACATATAACAAGGCTAAGTCTCTGAACGATCAAATCAATACTATAAGCCACAAAGCGCAGATCGCGTGAACCGCTTAGATAAGCAAATCTGCGTCATGTGCAATACTGCAAGCTTGTATTTAATATACATGTATGAAATGTCAAAGTAACTTCGAAACAGTGTTGTGTCGAGTAGAGAAACAGGTATAAGTAGTTAAATACAGTGTTTCAAACAAATTGATGTACCTAAGTATTGTAGAGATGGACCAATTATAAAATGCACAAGCGTCCTATATATAATGCACTGGTAGGCCAACAAATTCAGCCATGTTGGGCAACTAGTTTATAGCAACGTGTCAACCAAAACAGTGACTGAACAACAAATGATAAAAAATTTTTTTGTATCTGTATACAATTTTTAATGTGTGTAATCACGGTGAAGGTGCGTGAATTGTCAAAATAGCTTATTAGTCCAGTCAAAATAGACATTCCAGTTTGCATTAATTCCCATATCTATCTATATATCTATCTACTATATTCAGAATACTGATGAATAAACTAGTTAGTTAAACGTGATGCAAAACGTGGCAGTTAAGACCCAGTATGAAAGTAAAGTCGACGTTAACTTATGATTAAGTTGCATTTCTTATTTAGTTTGAGATAACTAGTCACGCACGACGTGGAATAACTTTTCTATCGTATCAAAGTTGTATCAATATAGCTGTATACTATACAAAGCTAAACTGCAGGAAAGTTATTCAATTCGTTTCTTGTTACTCGATAAATTAAACCAAATTATTTTGCAGTAGTCATTGCGCTACGACGCTTCGGATTAGTTCGGACTATTTGTAACATACAAACAGACATAAACATAAGATACTAAATCTATACATATATTAAAAACAAAAATGTGTATTATCTTGTTGGAACGAAGTTCGTTATCGCGTGTTGCGAAAGAGGGCTAGACGGAAAAGATTAAGACCAAAAGTTGTAACGACACTTTTTGCCATAGTTGTAAGCCGTGCGGCGTGCGCGTGTTTCTCTGTCTGTCTCTCTTTGTCTCTAATAGAAAGCAAGCCAGTTATTAAATTAAGAACTTCGTTCCATCCGGATGTCCTTTGGCACCTCTCAAGTTTTTTTTAATTCCCGATAGTTACATTGTTAGTGGCACTAACTACCACATTCCTCGTAAAACAAGCACGATGCAATCCAAACTATTTGTTGACAGCAATATCAAACTATAAAAACAGCAAAACCGCAGTACCGTGTTGTTCCTTTGTTCTACTCGTTGTTAGAGTTAGAACAGTGACGAATTCAGAGCACAAACTTAAAAATTGTGTTCTTACTGCAATTTTATTAGTCAATAAATATACAGTATTAACAAAATGTACATAGTCATATAAAATACGTATGAAACAGTTGAACTATCTACAGACCGTTGCAAACGATCTATAGATAGTTCAACTGATCCAAATCAGTACCAATCGGAAGCGTACCCAAGACACTGGCTGCATTGCCGCGCTGAATAGCAATGCTGATACGTTGGGCCAGATACTCACCAGCCCTCGGGTCACGCGTCGCTTCGACTAGACAATAAATTGATTGTTTACATAATATTAAATCACTCTTTACAATAAATTACATATTTTTAAACGATTCATCACACTTTTAATATTATGAAATTTTATAATGCATATATTGGTCGGTGCTAGGCAAACCCAGCAAAAAGGAGAACGGTATATAAATAATCTTTATTTACAAACAGATACCTAAATAAAAATATACCTCTTTGTATTAAGGTTTTTACATAAACTAATTTCGTTGTTCTAGCTACGACGTAGTCGCTACGCATCATCTGTCTACGACGAGTCTTAGACATTTTAATTAATTAATTTAAGTCTTAGACATTAGAATGTAATAATAATTAGAAATATAATAAAAAATGATATAATTACAAATATAACACAAAATGATATTTTAATTTAAAGATTTGTCATAGAACAAAACTTTTATTTTAAAATAGTTATTTCATTTTTGCATATCAAATTTATGTAAAGTAGGTTCAAGAAGGACCAAAAAATAAACGTACAACAAATATTTTTTTAATATAAATCAACTTAAACAAAATCCTAACATATCCACATCAATGAGCGATGTTGTACTCACTTTAGAGTCCATCTCTGCTTTAACTACTTCAAACCTCGGTCTTCTCAATTCAGTGACCGTCAATAACGGCCGTAATCAAAAATATTTTTAGACTAAGCAGGCAGAGTTAAATAATATTTTACAACAATGAACGGTGTAAAAATAATCTTTACTTACAAACAAGTACCTACCTAAATAAAAATATACCTTCCTGTATAAATATTCCTAAATTATTATTTGAAATATCTAGTTACTCCAGTGACGTCATAAAATGGCTGCTGTTTCATCAGCATCATCTTAAATTCCCAACATGTAGCAGCGATTGGCGCGGTGACCGGGTGGCACTTGCCCGATTGGCACACAGCCAACATCTGTAACCTGCCGATTTGTAATAATGACTGGAAATGAGAATTTTAGAAACCTTACAGTATGTACTTAAATACATCCTTGGTTCAGTAAGATACGAGTTGACGATCATACACAACAATGGGCATTACTTAAGTATATTAACACAAATTCTCTCAAAATGACATAGTCATATTAATATTAGGACATGCTTAATGAAGAACACTACAAACAAATCGGGCATCGGCAAGATTTTTAAGAATTTAAAATGTTAATTATATTGCGTTGTCATCGAGAATTCAAAAAATAAGTAAATATAAAAAGTAATTAAATTTTTAATGACATTATGATTCAAAATGAATAATTTATAGTCATAATATGATTAGCCCCTAGACTGAGAACTGTATCAAAAGTTTTAAATTAGCAATGTTAATCAATTATGTTCTTGCACGTAGAAACTAGCTACCTCGCGGCAGATTATAATAACACTTTGGAACAGCAAAGCGAATGCCCACCGGCAGCACCCCATTAATAACTTAGCATTCATCATACTCACTTTAACTCGATCTAAAGTTGGTTTAAACTGAGCATTTTAATTCAACATGGAAAGCAGGTTGCCGCTTGTTTGCAGGCTCTCTTCATAAAACTAGTATTAAAAATATATTAAAACTAAAAGAAGTCAAAGTCAATTATTCATTATTCTGTATACACTTATTCGTGTTTCTAGCTGCAAGTTCCATGTGACCAGACTCAAGAAACTACACTTTGGTTCCTACCGTTTTTTTCTTTTTACAAAGAATCACAATTAGGCTAGGTTCAGATGATCGCGCGGTACCGCGCGGGTCTACGAACCGCGCGGTACAAGATAAATATAAACGGTATCTAGTTATCGTCTACATGACCATACAAATATCGTTATGTGAATGATCCAACCGCGCGGCGACGCGCGGCTACGCGCGGTCATCTGAACCTAGCCTTAAGATAAAGCGATATAGATATTTTAACTTTCATTGTGCATATAAGTAGAGCAGAAGAGATATAGTTCAATAGCCTACAGAACGTTTATAAAAAACGAGGGTTTAAAAAAGGCTATACGTGACTACTTTTAACTGAAGACTGTTTTAATTATGAGTAATATTTATGATACTTGCCAGTGCTGACCAGCTTCCATCATAATTGCCCTTAGTTCTGATGAACAATTTTAAATGAAGCTACACTCAACACTTCCTCGGGTTGAATAATTCAATAAGCGTTACCTATCCCGCACAAGATGTAATCAAAACTTTAGCTTTGCTTTATAGGAAGCCATTTTAGACCGCAGGACCCGCACTGAGCCTGATCACATTTGCCGATAAGGGTCGTCCTTTGTACTCGTACTATGTAACTATAGGTACCTATATGTGATCTATTTTTTACGAGAAAATGTGATTGTACCAGCCTGCGGGTCGCATGTTGAATGGTTACCTTTGCTTATAACAATTGCTCACCAACTGATTTACTAGTACTTATGTGGTGCACTATACGCTCATGTGACGTCACATGTAACCCATACTCTTTAATTTTATTTGCAAAATGAAACTAACTTTTTATAAGATAGACCGTTTATTCACAAACAAACTAACGACTACTTATTACAGTATTTACAAAATGTACATAGGCATATAAAATACATAAGAAACAGTTTAGCTATCTACAGACCGTTGCAAACGATCTATAGATAGTATAAATATTAATTATTATAATATCATTATTTCTATTCTTTTATTTATTCAAAATAAATATACAAATGAAATGTGAAGTTTCATGGACATTTCTCATTATACCAGATCCAATGCCAGACTCTAAGTAAAACTCTATGCGGAAACATGCCTCTTCATACTCTGTAGAAAACAAAAAGTTCTTGCAACCTTTCCCAACTTATTATGAAAATGATAAAAGCTATGTCAGAACTTGTTGAGGGAAAACGAGCTGACAGTCGGCAAGAGTGATGGCGCAACTTCGCAACTCGAAGTGCACGGCAATATCGTCGCAGGTTCGAGGATTTCACGGTGTTATCACCGCGACTTCGGAGATTACACGGTCATGTCGGTCATATCGTCACGGGCTCGAAGATTATACGGGTGATATCGCGCGCTCAATTTCACCGCGATCTACATAAGTTATGCGCTTCATAAGTTAAATTGTAATACCTGAGATTCGAATCGTTGTGACGTATCGTTGGAGCGTATCGAAGATACACTGCAAAGTTAGGCAGTCAAATTGTCGTTGACGCGCAGTATAAATTAAGTAAGTTTATTAACGTACTAGTAATACGCCCCGGCTTCGCACGGGTAGTCTATATAAAAAATATCATTATAATATAGCCTATGTTCAGCGCAGAGAATGTAGCTTCACAACAGTGAAAGAATTTTTGAAATCGGTCCTGTAGTTTCGGAGCCTATTCGATGCAAACAAACAAACAATCAAATCTTTCCTCTTTATAATATTAGTTTAGATATTAGTTTAGATTCAGAAATTTCATAACCCAAGAATATCTAGTTAACGTATTGCGACTAACTGTCAGATTTATTTGAGATTGCACCTATACATGTATAACGATAAATCTGTAGGTACCTCGATTTCGCCGTTGGGAGATACATACAGCTTTGTTAATTAGGAGATAGACGACGGAGGATAATACTATATTTTAACAACTTTCAACTAAAATAATTCTGAATCTTTTTTAGAAAGTTAAAATCTTTGTTGTCTCTCATCTACCTTCGTGTCTTCGGAAACTATTCTACTCCATTGCTACTAGGAACCTGATGACCAAACAGCAAATATTTTTTCGCTTAGTACAGTATGAACTATATAAAACAGTTATTTTCACAAAGCAAATATTTATTCGTTTATTGAATAAAAGTGCTGCTAAACCCAATGAAAAGTCTGATAATTCCCGTCGCGCCGCGGGCGACACGCAGGGGCTGTTTGCACTGTCTGCACCCTGAAGGTTACCCAGCATTAATATTACCCCTAGCATCACTTTATTTTATTAACTTTTTGAGGCAATCACAGTAGGCAGTCTAGGCCGCAGTGATATAATTAATAAATATCTAATAAATTTAAATAAATAATAAATAGTTCTAGACAATCCACACGACATCATCTAAGCCAAGCAGAGCTTGTGTTATGGGTACTAGAAGACCGACATTCTTAATACAATATCTACATAGATAGATATTTTTTATTATATATTTTTTTATGTAGATAGGTACATTTCATAAATACTGTAATAGCATTAACTAGTTTTAAAAGTCCTGATTTTATTTTACCGTGAGTGATGAACAATTGAGTAGTCAAAGTAAGGTAAGTGTGCAATATTCATTTACAACGGAATGCCCCGCAGGTCAACTCCCATGTTGCAGAGTCCCTAGCCGTGTCTGACTGGATGCAATTCTCTCCATATTGCGGTGCCCGATACCAATTAGAGGGTGCAGTAAATGAAGCTCGGTCGGAACAAAGGGAGAGCTTACATTGTTTCGGTTATTGTGTAGTGGATGGCTGTATAGTATCTAGACTACTTTTTTTTACCCTTTACAATATTATAGTTACGTTTTTGTTATCGTTTTGATCATTGTATGAACATGCTCTTGATCGTATCTTTAACCAACTTCAAAAAAGGAGAAGGTTCTTGAATTCGTTTTTTTTGTACTTAAGTACATATTAAGTATGTAACGCGATTAGTGCGCTTATTGAGATTCGATATTGATAATTTTCTTGTTTAGTAATTCATATTTCAGAAATGAGAGGCTGAGTCTTTTAGTTATCTTTGAAAAATGTGTACATTATATGTAATATGTACTTGTCGATAACGAATGTCGGTTTTCATTTCTGTAAAAATTCTAATATAACGAAATAAAACCGATTTGAATCTATTATTTCCTGTGAGCGCGGTAGTCCTTCTAACCAAGTCAAGACTTCTCGAAGCAATTCAATGCTATTCTTATAAATTGAACTATAAACATAATACTACCAGTCTCTTTTTAAAACGAAAATCGTTATCAATAAAAACCCAATTATGAAGTTCCAGAAAATGGGACCATTTCTTTACCAACTCCATTGAAATCCAAACAATGGTGCGGCTATTTTTGTAAAACTTCGCGACAAGATAATATCACTTGTGCTGGAAGGACGGTGGTGAAGGCTTTTTGTACGATTATTTTCGTATCTCGGATGGCAGGTGTCACTTGTATCGGCACATTGGCGGTCGCTATAAAAAATGTACTCGTAAATATTTTCATTGGACCGATAACGTTTACTAAGAAATTACATAATAATAAATAAATAAATAATAATAAGAAATAATCCTGGACAATCCACACAATATCATCTAGCCCCAAGCTAAGCAGAGCTTGTGTTATAAATAAAATAAATAAAATTTGTTTATTTCAGGCACAGACCCATATCACAAAGAAAAATTTTACAATAAGTTACATACTGTTATGGGTACTATAAGACTGACATACTTATTACAGTACATTACATAGATATATACTTATATATTTTATTATACATGTAAAATACCCAGAACACCCGGTATAAATATTTTCAGATCCTACAAACATTTATTCCAAGGCGGGAATCGAACCCGCAACCTCCGCGTGTGCCCGCCGTGCCACATCGGTCGTCAATAAAAAATATTAAGGTCGAACATATTTATGGCTTGATGATGATGATGATATTTATGGCTTAATCTTAAAATTAGATACATTATTACAATCTTATGTTATTAAGAATATAAAGCAAATCAAACGCCTTTTTCTCTCTACTTCTCAAGTCCTACGTGTACCTACCCAAAACTTGCTGGAATACGGAATGAAACTCATTCATACATAAAATATGGAGACACTCTCGGAAGTTTTTATTAAAACAAAAAAGGGACAGGTCCCAAGTGATGTGACGAATGTCCTTAGAAACTTGTCCAAAATTCATATCCAAGTTTCGGGGTGTAATTGATTGGAAAACCAATTTCGGGCGAGGCAATTTAGCTTTAATTTTTTTGGGACATTCTTCATAAATATGAGATAGCAGCTTGAGACTTTTAAAGAACCTAGTTATCATTTTACAATGAAAAATTTAAAATAAATTTAATAATGCTGGACAATCCACACAACATCATCTAGCCCCAAGCTAAGCAGAGCTTGTGTTATGTGTACTAGAAGACTTAAATATTTAATACAATACTTTACATAGATAGATATTTTTTTATTATTTATAGGTATAAAATACCTAGAACACCCGGAATAAATATTTGGAGATCGTACAAACATTTATCCCAAAGCGGGAATCGAACCAACAACCTCCGCGTCGTAGGCGGACCTTCGCCCGTCGCGCCACATCGGTCGTCAATTTAAGATAAAATAATGACTCTTCGGTGTAAAACTGCCCTACCCTTTGTGAAAAAGTTCATCCGGTTCGAAATCTATCTATATTTTTACCTCAAAGAAATGATACTCATTACTGTGTTCCGGTTAAAGGGTGCAGTTACAGCCAGATCAGATTTAACACCACATCGTGATCAGCACAGTGCTATTACAGGGCAACGGAAAACTGAAAAGTTACAGGAGTTACAGTAAGCGTTACCTATATTATAACGTTATATGTTTAGGTACACTTAACATCAATGGGCCATCGAATTGTATAAGAAAACAAAATATATATAATAACAAAATTACTTTATCCAATAAAATCACAAGGATCATTTAGAATCATCTTACATACTAGGTGATTCTAGGTGCCAGTTCCACGCGACCAGATAGAATATAAGTATGTATAATATAATATAAATAAGTGTTTTTTACGTTTTAACGCAAAGGCCGATTGTGCTTCTTTGTCGCTTGTTCCACGCTCTCGCTTGCACTTCATGGAACGCCTCAGAGCGAGGTAACGCCGCATGAGTCTCAGAGCGAGGTAACGCCGCATGAGTCATGTTTTTTCGTGCGTGCAGCCGGCTCTATCGAATTATAAGACGTTGTCACGTCAAAAATGATATGGATTTGAAAGGAGTGAATACGGAGATGACGGATGATAGAGATACAAACCATCTAGCTAGAAGATTCAAAGAATATATTAATTTACCTTGATGGCTCTAGACTAAGACTAGAAAACTATTATGCAATGCAGCCAGTATCTTGGGTACGCTTCCGATTGTTATTGATTTGGACCAGTTGAACTATCTATAGATCGTTTGCAACGATCTGTAGATGACTCAACTGATTCTTATGTATTTTATATGCCTATGTACATTTTGTAAAAACTGTAATAGTCGAAAGTTTATTTATATATCAATCTAGTTCCCATAGTACAAGTTCCGCTTAGTTTGGGATTAGAGTGTGATGTATTAAATGTCCATGAATATTTACTTATTTATTTTAAAAACAAATTAGTATCCTGAAGTCATAGCTTAAACTAGTATTAGATGGCAATATTATAATCCATCGGGTTCCATGAGACAGCAGGATTATCCCGATAACCACCCCGCCTTATCCTACGGTTAGGTACCTACAATCCACCCCCTTGTTCACAAAGATACGTTTTATAAAATAACAATTAGGTGTGGCTATTTTTTTATGGTTAGTTGGATTAGAGCTTCTTTTTACCAACAATTCACTAAAAAAACATTGTTTTTATAATAAAATCCGCCATTATTGTCTCGTAGAACGAACACCTGGATATGCTGATAATGATAACCAATCCAGAGAATCTACCATGTACCGCAGATTAATGCAGAGGTATAATTTATGTATTGTGTATAACTATAAGTAATTTTTGTAAGTTAGCCTACCTACCTTATGTTAAAAATGTTAAAATATATAATGTGTATGTATATATATAAGCTTGTACTTCGACCATGATTATTTCTGTCGCCGAACACTGATGCTCTAGTTGACATTGTACCTTGTACGTCTCCGTAATAAACGTAGCGTAGTGCCTTTCGACTCATCTGCTTATTATAATTAATACATTTTGCTTTGTATTATGTTCAATACTCCATTAATTTATTGCTTCAAATGGTAAAAAATATGTTGTTATGTACCTACAAGTAAGGGGTCAAGCGAATATTGAGAAACATGACCAAAAACAAATAACAATTTGAGCGCTATTTCGGCGATTAGTTAAATAATTAAACGATATCTTGGTTCTTGGTGAATAAGGGGTGGTAGAGCAGGATTAGCTAGATAACTACCCTATTCTATACAAAAGTACAATCAGAAGGGATGAGATAAACGAAGTTATTATAATTGTAATCTAAGGATATCCGGGATAGTGGGTAGGTAACTTGATGGGTATTACGTATATTTATTTGTGTTTCAGCGAATAAAGACGAAAAAAGCTTATTTGTGTTAATTTGTTTTTTTTTGTGATTAATGTAAGTATGCTTTATTCACAAACAAACTTACGACTGTACAGTATTTACAAAAAGTACATTGTCATATAAAATACATAAGAAACAGTTGAGCTTTCTACAGACCGTTAATTGTTATATTGACCAATATATACAACTGAAACTTGACGACGAAGACTTTGTTTTGTTTTTTAGTATTCGAGTCACACTGCGCGTCAACACCAATTCGACTGCCGAACAGCGTTACCGTACAGTGTATCTCTTTTACGTCAGCGTTTGAGATTGCTATATTTATTCGTCTAGAATTTTATTTTTTTTCAACGCATCTTCTTACTGAATTTTCATGTTATTTTCGTATTATTCACTCAATTTAATTGTTGTACACAACACGTAAATTAAATTAAATAGACCTGCCAAGAGCGGGGTCTCCCGGGGGTTAAATAAATAATAAAATGGAGAGTTCGATGAAAACCGGTATATCGAACAATGGAGATTAATTGAATCGAAACGAATTCAATACACGGGAGTCTATCATGACCTAAATAGTAAAAAAAAAATGGCTCTAATCAAGGGACCTAGGGACTTGCCAAAGCTAAAAGGGTTCGGCAGATTTCAGAACTCTACGAAATGCCTATGTCCTCGTTCCTAGTCAAGGCCGACATGATATTTTAAAACCTACATACGATCCTCTTAAATTGTGTAGCAACAAACACGTTACAAATTTGTTTAGTAGGGTAGATAGATAGATAGAAAATACTAAATTTAAACAAATAGGAACTCTATGATATACAATAGACGGTCTTATCGCTAAAAAGTGATATCTTCCAGACAACGTTGAACGGAAAGGGTATTACAGAGATGTTCGCACAATTATTGAGCTTATTAACACAGTGAATATAATACGCCTTTTTTTATGTAAAAAGGGATAAAGTGACAGCTAAAGCAAGCCTAGGTTAAAGGTAGACTTTCGACCAGAGCGGCTCCGGCGTCACTGACGCAGCGATTCGTACAGCATTCGGACGATTCCGTACTGCATAATACTATCGCTCTATCGCCGCGTTACTATCGCTGCGTCAGTGACGCCGGAACCGCTCTGGTCGAAAGTCTACCTTAAGAAATGCTCGTCCATCAGACGGATTGCAACAAGCCTGGCTCACAAAAGACGCGTGAAAGCAAAAGAGGTCATGCAGAAAGGGATCCTCAGAAAAGTTCACGTCGCTCTTGGATATGTGACATCCTGTACACCTACAAGAAAATGAAGCCTTTTCTGTCTAGCATTTCCTTGGCCTCATTTATCAAGGTAACACTTGGAAATTATGTTTCAAGAACATTTATAGAAAATTTTTCTTCTTCAATTTTATACTAGAAATTATCGGCATAGCATTGATATAATCCATATCAACTGTTCTTTCACACGTAATTACAACTTTGCGGTTACGTGTCAAAAACTACGTAGAAATTGTACCATGATTTGAAAACTTATATTGTGTCTTTCATTTAGTTCAGTGAATTTCGACTGTAACGTCGGTGTAACTGTCGGTGGGTAGACCACTTTTAAAGTTCATTTATTGTATTTTTTTCTTACAACAGGTTTGTCTTAGTTCAAGGTTATATTTTTTAGTTAAAATATACTTGTAACGATATAAACCTACATTGCAAGAGACTGGTGCCTGTTGGAAAAACCTGTGTTAACCACCAGGACCGCTCCGCAGAGATAGTATTATAAAATTAGTGTCTGCGATGTAAAAATACAAATATAATAATATAAAGTAAATATTTTATCAACAATTTAGTTCCCATAGTAGGTACAAGCTTTGCTTACTTTGGGACTAGAGTATCATGGTCTATCTTATAAAAAGTTAACGCAGACTTGAAGTACTGTTTACCATACGTAATGATGACTTAAAGTCAACCCATTAGTTTGGGCAAAGCTGTGTGAATTGTCCATGAATATTTATAAAAGAATATATTTATAAGAACGCCAGTATATGGCCGGTTACGTACAGTAGCTCTACCATGAGTTTTTACTATAGGTACTATAGTCGCTAGCGTCTGTAGTTAAAAAAATGTATGAAGATTTGTACAGAGCCTCTAGCGGATAGTTGGTTACTAAAATTCGTAATACAAATATTGACGTAACTACTGTATTAAAGTCAGGTGATTTTACTGTGACAACTCATGGTAGAGGTAAAGTTATTATTGTCACAAGGCCGAGATTGCCCTCTCGAGGATGTCCTGTGTGCGGCACGCGCGGTTGCCTGCGTCGGAGACCATTCATCATTGGCTTGGCATTGAATCTCAATGCAATGTTATAAAAAATAGAGACAATCCAAGCACCCCATGGAAAGAGCCTTCTCGTGGCGCACACCGGTAACAGCTAGGCACGGCAACGCAGTGTCTAGTCTGGCTAATCTTTCCAACACGATGCTACAACAAAATACAGTTGTAGCATCGACACGATAAGAAGAAGAAGCACCCCATAAAGTCAAAGTCAAAATTACTTTATTCAGTAAAATCACAAGGATCATTTAGAATCGTCTTACATACTAGGTGATTCTAGGTGCCAGTTCGCGACCATAGCCTAGAAGAAAAATACAAACTACAAATCAAATAAATCAAAATATTTAAATAAGTATTCAAAACTCTTAGGTACAAATAAAGGAAAACTTAAAATTAACATGTGTAGAATATAAAATAAAGAAATAAAAAAATATATGAACCTATATATATTAAAGAGTTTCAAAATGGCCTCAACTCTTATGCAAGTTGTAAAACTACACAAACATTTTATTCTTAATCAGTTCATTAAAAATGACGCACGTGCACTAATTTTTTATTTGTATTTGAGCTATCATCGCCACAAATTCTAAAACGTATTTTGAAACAGTACCCCAAGTACGAGTTTGTGCACACACGAATCGTAGAGACGCAATCGCCTAGCGCCACCGTGTTTGTATGGAGATCCAAACAGCGCCCCTAGCAGATTTCTTGAGAAGCTTGGATTTCCATACAAAATTGGTGGCTTGCGATACGAAGGCGATACGTTCGTAGGCATGTGCAAAACTCGTACTAGGCCCTCAGATCCCTTTTATATTAGTCGCTGTAAATTACTCAACATTTGAAATAATTCGTATTCTAAGCAGATGCAAATTTAAATTTGATTGTAAAACAAAAATAAACCCATAAAACAAGGCTTCGCGAATACTAAAGAACGATCCCTTTCTACTCTTTGTGCCTTGACCGTGAGCAATCGAAACGAACTCGTTACGAAACAGGAAAATGAGCCTTTTGTCAATCATTTCATCTTTCTGGAATATTACAACATCCAGTACCTTTACTTTACAAAATATAATCTTACTTGGGTTTTTATATGGTGCAAAATACTTAATAACTTTGTGTGGAAATTATATAGAATAGTATAAATTATTATTGGAAGGCGGCGTAGAGGCCGACTAATAAGGCGATGGCGGGATGACCTCGATGCTTTCGAGAGAGATTGGTGGACGAAAGCGGAAAGCAGAGATAAGTGGTAGGATTTGGGGGAAACCTTTGCCCAGCAGTGGGACGAGATAGGTTAGGAAAAAAAATATTATAAACTTACAAGAAAGAATATTACATACATGAAGGTTGAAGAGTCTAAACAGGTAGTTCAGGGCTTAAAGTAGGGGCCAGGTCAGGGTGCATTTCACAAATCAACTTGACATAGTAGGGCCACGTATTACCAGCCAGCTGCTTAAGGCAAACACTTATTTAGACTATTATTCATATAATGAGGTCACCTGTAATAGTGCAGACAACTTCAGGATTATACGGATAATAGATAAAATTCAATAGTTATCCACCTTTTAAACTCGGCACTCATCCAAACATTTATTGACTACATGAGACCAAAACATACACTTTTTGTAAAACTTAGCCATAGATAAATTGAATTTTTGGAATCGTCGTAACTCGGCCCTATAGTATAATAGACCATTCTATATCATTCTATTGTATTTCCCTACTGGTTTGGTTTTTGGTTTTGTACAGCTCAGTAGGTATACCTACCTAGCTAGACCATGTACGAAAGAACATGGTCAGTAAACGCATAGCGGGTACGCGTTATAAACTACGTGGTAAATAGGTACTAACCTAGCCTACCCGGTTTTTAGGGTCCCGTACCAAAGGAGTAAAATGAGACCCCGTTACTAAGACTCCGACACATATTAGAATATGTGATCATTATTAGTTTACTCAATGTAATCTAAAGTATTATTTTCCTAAAAATAGTTATCTCTCAAAAGTATCCAATATATTTTACACTTACGAAGATAAACGACCGCTCTAGTTCTTTGAAAGAGTAATCAGTAGGTTTTTTCATGCGAAAACAGCCAGAACAGAATCGAAGTTTTTGCTTGTAGCATTCCCTAGACTCAAAGCTAATCTGTATTTACTTGGTGTTTTTGTGAGATAAAGTAAAATACGGTCTCACTTCTTAGTCCCTGTTGGCATGGTAGATTATTATCGGCTTTAGTAATCACTATTAATCCTATTTTGTTAACTAAATTTTATAGTATAGACTAGCTGTAAGAGTATCCTTCGTAAACAATTATAACCATCTACTTTTGTCGCTGACTATACGTACATTTGTTACGATAAATAGGTAGTGATCGCATGAAAGAAAGCCTATTTGGTCACCGTAAGATTAATAAAGAAAATACTACAAACTTATATATTTGTGGTTGTAGTCGATAGGCATTTTATAGATACCTAGTTCACAACAAGTAATAAAAACAGTGTGATAAAAACCGGTCAAGAGCGAGTCGAACGAAAAGTTCCGTAGCCGAAAAAATACGTTTTTGATAGCCCTCTTAAATATTTATTTTAATCTGTTGTTAAAAGTTGTTCTTATAACGGCAACAGAAATATATGATCTGAATCGGATGACTTTTGAATGGAGAGAACCCTAGTTCTGTCCATTCAAAAGTTGCCTGTAAGAGATCGCTATAGAGCGAAAAGGCCGTTCGTTCTATAGCATGCTCTACATTTACATCAGTACATTTGTTACTTAAATTGTTTTATTTGGAATTTCTTTTGATGCTATTTTTTTATGTGTTTTTCATTCATTCAAATCCTGTGCTGATACAATACCTCACCCTACCTATGTTGGTCACTAACCTACACGGACGCCTCCATGTTTTTCCACGATACTTAGCTCGAACAAAAAAATTGTTGTCGTCGACACGATGTGAACGCGCCTCCTAAATAAACGAGATCTCCCCAAAATATCGTGTAGTTGTCGTGTCGATAGCAATGACAAAACGCTCTATTCTAAGACGCACTTGACCATCCATTGGTGGATGTAGGACAGAGGGGATATAACAATTGGGACATTGCAATCAGACGCACACGGGTTCACGGCCGACTGTTGCGTACGGAACAATTTTAGTTTACTGTTAATTTAGGGTTGACTTGCACCAAAATTCAAGGTCAAGACCACAACTATATATATTTATATCTATATATTTTACAACCATAAACACAACCTACACAAACAAGCACAACCCTATGAACTGTAAAATAGAAAGTACACAAGTACACGGAATATTTACCATCCCGTTTTCAGTTGCCTGCTATAAAATTAAAAAGTTTTCAGTGCCATTGATTGATTATGAGGTTATAAATATGCTTTCTAATATTATGAAAAAACTTTTCTAAATGAAAATAGAGATAGGTACGACTCAGAGGTTGATGATTACAAAAACATCATTATACTAAAAAGCAAATTAGGTAAATATTTGGACTGGTTCGGGTTACGAGTGGGCGGAGTAATAGTAATAGTTTCGACAGGCCTCACAGCTCAGTTGGTAGTAGTCATGCTGTGGGTCGTGGGTTCGATTCCTACCCAGAGCAAATGTTTGTTTTAAAAAAAAATTTATAAGTATACTATCAGCAATCTAGTTCTCATCAAGCTTTGCTTAGTTTGGGACTTTGTGATGAGTGAATATTTATTTATTTATTAATAAAATATAACCTATTTCGTAATGATAATTTGTACGACAGCCCTGTACCGCCGCTGTGGTACAGTCAGCGACTGTCAATTTGTTTGTAACCGGATTATAAATCAATCTAGAGGCTGACGCTCACCGCTGGAGAAGATTGTGTTATGTACCGGAACAAACCGTTTTTCTAAGCTAAGTCACGCGGAATTGCCTTTTGCTGGTATGTCGGTACATATTATACGAAATAGAGGCAAGAGTACCTACCAAGTGGATGTGAGTTATAAAACATTGAGAACAGCGTAATATAGCGTCATATGGCGTTATATGGTCCATCAGCTTATTAAATAATTATATTTCATAAAAAAACTTAATACACTAAATACACTGATAAAGTTTTTTAATTCTTTTCGCAATCTGCTCGTTTAATTCTTTTACTTTCTAAGATAAGCAGTCATGTCTTATTTCTTTCGAAACTCCACCAAGAACTCTAGCCAATAAACCCTCAAGTTGACTAATAATTACATGAAAATGACCTGAAACTTGAAGAAAGTACTAAGATTTATTAGAAAGGTCTGTAAGGCGTTCCATCTTCATTTGCGATGAAGCCGCCGACGGCAGAAGATCGCGATGAATTACTCTATTTGTATAGATTTGTGACCTAGCTCGAGAAAACGCCTGAACCCCCTGAGTAAAGGGTAGAATGTAGGATTAAGTGGTTTCCGTAAGGATGATGTATGAATATGCAAAATGGTACACTGCACAAGATATTGTTATTGTATTTCAAAATGTCGTAGTAATGGGATATTCATGTATGAGAGATGCAAAAATAGTACTGAGCTTGGCAAAATGCATTGTTATGAAAATAGAAGTACTTACACGAGCTGTCTTCTAGGTCTCATCTTTAGAAGTCAAATATTAACAATTTCCATCTGTTATAATAATAAAATTGTTGAATTAATAATTAAAGTGAGAGTTAAGTTTAAAGTGTGACTCAATAAAACCATAAAGTAAGATACTAAAAGTTGTAGTAAAATAATGTAAGTATTTTACAAGTGTGGTTTCGCACCTTTGTGAAATTAGTTCAAAAATACATAAACAGTTAGATATACAATATAAGAATTCATATAATATTTATTCACAAACAAACTTACGACTATTACCTACAGTATTTACAAAATGTACATAGGCATATAAAATGTACATAGGCATATAAAATACATAATAAACAGTTGAGCAAATACATCCAGGTCAAATATATATTGCTCTGAATTTAAACATGTTTTAAAGTAGGTTGTTTACCAGATTCATTCATCACGTACCTACCCCAAAAATCTGTCACAAGTGGATCATGGTTCTACCCGCTTCATCAAAGTGACATTTCCCCAAAGTCGAGCTTTTATTTCACCTCACGTATCATATTTTTTACGGCAGAATGAGTTCACTTTTGATTGCCTACTCTGATGGGAAACGAGATCAAACATTACATGGATTAAAGCCACATGTCTCATGTAATTATACGTATGTTAGGACTGAAATCTGACAAAACTGTTACATTGGAGCTTCAAACACGGCGTACAAACACTGTGTATTCTAAAAATGACGTTCTAATACTTCATCTATTAATTAAATTAATTAAATATATCAATTTAATTAATTAAGCTAAGACGCCAATACGCCATACTAACCTATCTAATTATTACATATGAAAAGTATAAAATAAACAGAAAAAAAACAGTAATTATTTATCTTGTCCTTTCTGTTTTTTAATATTTTTTATTTATTATTCATGCAACGCCTTGACAGGTGACACCTACATAGTGCATGCAGAATTGTACAGTCTAAGCCATAGGTGGTGGTGGCCAAAAGAGGCTTTGTGTTATGTAGGTCATCGCATCAGCGCTGCAATGCGGCTGCTCGTCATAACGGATCTGAACTGAATTTTTTATAGAGATCGCAGCACTAACACTACTCTAGAATAGTACGGAGCGGAGACGCCGCCTGAGACCTTGTTGGTATTCTATTGTGGGATGATGGATGTGACCGAATGCGACTTGCTCACTTCCGCCTCTTACTTTGCTCGGAAATACTAACAAAAACTTGAATATTTGAACTGGCTCAATTATGTTCTGAGTTATCTTTGGAAAAACTGGACAGAATACAATCTTTTTAACGAGAACTTGTAACGAGAAATGCTGTTCTACTAACTATATTTATTTATATATACATCAGAAATCTAAATGGAAATGAAAAAACAGCAAACATCTAAAATAGACATTTTAGTCAAGTACTTTCACGCTGCTACGCGTGCTACAAACAGCTACGAAAAATACCAAAAAGTTTTGTTTACATTGATTTACATGTATTTTGTTAGTATTTCTCCGAAACCATATCGTACGAGCTCCAACACCTAATAATACTTCAGAGAAGCATCTACACAATGCGTAACTCCAGCACACGTAGTAATCTTTCCAAGTGTTTATTCATGCTCCAATTTATTGTCCCTCTACGATCGTATTTTCTAAAGATCGACCTTATTTTCTTAGAAGCTGTTTTATGTGAGAACCAAGAGAATGGTTTAGTGTTATACGATGCGTACAGAAAACGTAAATTATCGTTTTTCTATAGATAAAACAAATCGAATGTTGGCTCTAACATCGAAGAGTCGTTTCAGTATTAAAGGGAGTTTCTAAAGTAATTGTAAAATTAATTTACATTGGTATGGCAGTACCAAGTCCAATATAATTCTGGCACTCCGAATTCCACCTGGGATTAGACCGGCAGGGTTTGCCTACGTGCTCGGCATGAATTGAAAATTTGAAACTAGGCTTTTGGCTCCACACAGAAGGTATTTCGCAATTCTTCGTTCCTAGTAAAGTTTGAATGGGAATTTATTTGTTTAATGCTGATTGGCTGGCAAAACTGAATAGATTTAAACTTATGTAGGATTTCTAAAATCAAATCAAAACTAAAACCAACACTATATTACTGTGACATCAAGCCCCGGGCCGGATGAATATTTATTCTGCACAGTTTGTCACTATACGATTTTATACCTACTAAGAGCTTTCGTCCGCGATTTCATATATGTCTGTTTTGTTTCCTGTTCTTATTGAGGTAAAATCTAAGTAACTAACTATATTTATTCCAAGCTTCATCTTAACCGGTAGTTACGACGTAATTCACGAATATTTTGATGAAAACATGAGAATATTCTAACATTCAAATCCAATCACCAAAACATTCATATTTATAAAGACATGAATAGAATACATTTTTAAATCTCTTTATCATTTAAAACTAAATTAAGAATTAATTAAACTAGACTGCATTGTAGTAACATTATGTAGACTAAGAGAACGGAAATCCGATTTCCGGAGCTTCGGCTCAAGTTTAAGTAAGTAGGTCGGTCATTCAGTAAATAACTATTGTCCTTTACTTAGAGCTAGACTAGCCCGGCATATTAATTTAATTTTGTACTTGAATATCTATTGTCAATATCTAGTAGAAACAATAGATATTCAAGTACAAAATTAAATTAATATGCCGGTAATCATATAGGTTGACAAATTGTGATCAATTTGTCAACTTATTAGATTACAATTCTAACTGTATTTTAATCAACTGTAATGACGAACTATTCCTTATTTCTAAAACTCATATTAAATATTTATTTAAAAGAGGTTTACTAGTTTATCTTTTTATATACATTTATATATTTTTTTTTTGTTCCAATAAGATTGTGCCATCTTTGGGCTCGATGCACTCGACGATAAATGTACTTATCTTATTCCAAGTTACTTTTTATGGAATATCCAAAATAAAATCATAACGAAACAAAAATATTATTTTTATTCACGCGTGTTATACGGTGAAATATAACGTGGCTATTTTAAATACCGCAAATAATAGAAATGCATGAATAAATATAAAGTTCCGGTTTTCAGGGCTAGTTGTAACGAGTGACGAATATAAGGGGCAGTTATTATTCGTACTTGACTTTGCCTTGACTTTTTTACAATATGTAGAGGCCAACTAGAAAGTTGGCCTCAACCTCTAAAATCTGCAGGTCTTCATACAGAATAAAATTATGTGTAAAATTCTCCTATATTCATATGATAAACGCGAAAGTTTGTATGGATACTGTAGCTCTACCATGAGTTTTTACTATACTATATTTACTATACCCGCTAGCGTCTGTAATTTAAAAAATGTATGAAGATTTGTACAGCGCCTCTAGCGGATAGTTGGGTACTAAAACTCGTAATACTAATATTTACGTAACTACTGTAGTAAGGTCAGGAGATTTTACTGTGACAACTCATGGTAGAGGTACTGATGTCTATACAGAATAACACATAAGTAGGCATATTGTAATATTGTCGAATTGTCAAAAAGATTATTATATGATAACAAGACGAAGTCGTGGGCACCAGCTAATAATACTGAGATAAGTCGAACAAAGATCTTTAATATAACTTTATCAACAACATTTATGTGCGACAGACATACTTTACACGCTTTAATTGTGCATTAAGCTACGAGTATTTCTGAAATTAAAAGCTAAAAGTCATAAAAACAAACTCTTGTCAGTGTGAACAGGGCCGTCTTTACCCGGGGGTGCAAGGGGTGCGGTGCACCCGGGCGCGGAGCGCCCGGGGGCGCCTGCCGAGCGCTAATTAATGAATATTTAGATATTTCATTGAACTTAACGCCATTGCACAGTTTCATATACAGGTTACGACAAACACGTAGGTATGCGCAAAAAAAAAAATTGTCATGCCAAAAAGAGTGTTGACCTTTGACACATTGCCGCCCGGTTGCCCGCACTTAAAGCAAAATGATCTCTTAAGTCAATTAAGTGTAAGTTCATTTAAAATGGGCGCGCGGCGCGGCACCTGTGCGTCTGTCATCATAGGGCGAGTAATTGCGCCCTTTGACATAGCCGTCTTAGTCCAGTCAAAATAGACATAGCCCAGTCATATTAGGTAAAAAAAGGGGTCAACCTCGGAATGAAAGATAATAAGCTGCAAATTGGTATGAACCTTCATTTTGTCATTCTAAATGTTGTCTCAAAAGTCACAATCGTTATCGTGTCCGCGTCTCAAGATATTCAAGGTCAAAGATCACAAAAATCGGTTTTTCGCGAATATCTGGCTTCCTATCGGTTAAATGAGATTTGCATTTATTATAAAAGTTGTAGGCTATAAAATTCCCTACAACTTTTGTTTAAACTTTTTTTTCATACGACCAACCGTTTTGAAGGTAGAGCGAAAAAACTTACAAACAAAAAAAATGTGGGTAGTTGGTAAAATGAATGCCTTAAAGCAAATGCTGGTCTAAGACAAGCAGATACTGGTCCCGGACATGTGCTTAACTCATTTTGAACAAGTGTGGGTACTTGTAAAGTCAACTAAAAACATCGCCCTTCAAGAATCGAACTGTCCGGGACCAGTATCTGCTTGTCTTAGACCAGCATTTGCTTTAAGGCGTTCATTTTACCAACTACCCACATTTTTTTTGTTTGTAAGTTTTTTCGCTCTACCTTCAAAACGGTTGGTCGTATGAAAAAAAAGTTTAAACAAAAGTTGTAGGGAATTTTATAGCCTACAACTTTTATAATAAATGCAAATCTCATTTAACCGATAGGAAGCCAGATATTCGCGAAAAACCGATTTTTGTGACCTTTGACCTTGAATATCTTGAGACGCGGACACGATAACGATTGTGACTTTTGAGACAACATTTAGAATGACAAAATGAAGGTTCATACCAATTTGCAGCTTATTATCTTTCATTCCGAGGTGAAAGCCCTAATATGACTGGGCTAACATTCCAGCTTGCATTAATTCCCAACAAGCTGGATTTTTGTGCAGGCCTTGAATACGTCATTACAAATGATATGTCAAAAGTCCCCATCGATCCCGCTTGTGCGTTGTTTTTTATTCGAGGTCAAAGGTCATAAATTTGCATTTTTTGCGTATATCTGAAACAACGAAAGCTATCGAAAAGTAGTTCAGGCAAAGTTTGTACATCGTAAAATTGTCTACAAAAATACCTCAACACTTTTCTTCTACAGAGCATCGTTTTCGAGATGACTTTAGACCGCAGGAAAATCGTCGAAGATGCTGCGTTTTTTTCATTTCAGCCGTTTTATCTGCTTCATTGCCACAGAACAAACAGTATTTCTTGAAATTTACTGAAAGGGGTGATGGGTTCGATGGGTTAGTCCGCCTCGTACTAGAGTACGAGGTAATGAATCGTCTTTTAGTTGAAAGAAATACAGTTTGTTATGTAGCAATGAAGCAGATAAAACGGCTGAAATGAAAAAAACGCAGCATCTTCGACGATTTTCCTGCGGTCTAAAGTCAATATATCTCAAAAGCGATGCTTTGTAGAAGAAAAGTGTTGAGATATTTTTGTAGACAATTTTACGATCTACAAATTTTGTTTGAACCATTTTTCGATAGCTCTCGTTGTTTCAGAGATATCAAAAAAAAAAACGCAAATTTATGACTTTTAACCTGGGTATTTGCGTATATCAACAGAAAAAAATACAGTTTGTTATGTAGCAATGAAGCAGATAAAACGGCTGAAATGAAAAAAACGCAGCATCTTCGACGATTTTCCTGCGGTCTAAAGTCACTATATCTCAAAAGCGATGCTTTGTGGAAGAAAAGTGTTAAAATATTTTTGTAGACAATTTTACGATCTACAAATTTTGTTTGAACCATTTTTCGATAGCTCTCGTTGTTTCAGAGATATATGCAAAAAACGCAAAGAATCATGCCCAAACCCTGTACCAGATTGCATCAAAAGCTAATTATCATCAAAATTAATATTTTATTTATACGTGTACTTTGTTAATTTTTAACCGTCTTCTTTAACCGGGTTTAGAAAATTAAAATTAATTATACATAACATGATTATCAATTTCCTACTTCCGAATGCTTAGTCCGAGCTTGCATTTTAAAACTCCCTACTCTCGAGTCGAGAGTCGTTTTTCGGATATCCATACAAAAATACAAGGACATCCGAGAGACGACTGTCGGTTCGAGAGTAGGGAGTTTTAAAATGCAAGCTCGGACTAAGCCTTCCGCACGTCAACTCTCTCTCAACGTCTCTCGGATGTCATATTTTTGTATGGATATCCGAGAGACCCGGACCGAGAAGCTCGGACTAAACCCTCCGCACGTCAACTATTTTGTTCCGATCCCAGCTGTCACCTATTTTCGTGAGTGGACATTGAGCATAAAAATCTTGTTTGCCAAGTAAGCTTTAGCTGAGAAGGCAATCATGATATAAAATTAAATACATTTTTAAATATTTTGAAATGCGGTTAAACATTAAAAAAAATATTGTTGGTAGCGAAAAGGTAGATAAAAATTAGGGCTTTGAGAGTAAATTAAAATTGATGCAAGGTGGTACAGATTCCCATAGCCCATTGGGCATTGTCCTTTATGACCTTTGACCTCGAATAAAAAACAACGCACAAGCGGGATCGATGGGGACTTTTGACATATCATTTGTAATGACGTATTCAAGGCCTGCACAAAAATTCAGCTTGTTGGGAATTAATGCAAACTGGAGTCATCATTTTAGTCTATTTTGACTGGACTATCTGCAGTGTAAAAGAAAACCAGGGCGCAGGCTGAGCCCCGCACCCCGGCGCCGAATAGACTTAAGACGGCACTGAGTGTGAACCAAATAAGTTGATATTTCAATCAAATTAATCATGAATTCGAGGAGTAATCCACCTTTAAATGTAACTCAATTGACCTGAATTCGGCAAATTGATATAATGTACAAACAACAAGGTGAACCCCAGTTTTTGTGTCTGAATGGCATATTATTTATTAATTTTGTTCATATCATAGCAAGTAACTAAATAATATTAATAAATATTCATGGACATTTCACACATCGCACTCCATTCCCAAACTAAGCATAGCGAGTAACTATGTAGATTGCTGATAGAATACTTATTAACTTTTTTTTTTTAAGAATTTAACAAATAAGTTTTGACTTTTATAATGATAGTAGTTTATATGAATATCTATTTTTGATAACCTGACGACGAGGTCAAGATTGATAATTATGTTATTTTTATGAGGAAAATTAGGTTTTCGGCCTAATGGGTCAATATTACACAAACGAGGGTGCGGTACAGCAATTTTCATAAATGATAATTTTGTTTCGGTAAAGTGGAACGTTTTCATTAGGTAGAATTAGGTACCTAAGTTGTCCAAATAAAATATATCCTGTATGTTTTTGGTACCTGTATGAAATAGTCTCTGCATTTAAGTAAAACAATAGAAATAATCGAAGCGACGCGTGACCCGAGGGCTGGTGAGTATTTGGCCCAACGTATCAGCATTGCTATTCAGCGCGGCAATGCAGCCAGTGTCTTGGGTACGCTTCCGATTGGTACTGATTTGGATCAGTTGAACTATCTATAGATCGTTTGCAACGGTCTGTAGATAGTTCAACTGTTTCTTATGTATTTTATATGACTATGTACATTTTGTAAATACTGTATAGTCGTAAGTTTGTTTGTAAATAAAGTTATTTTATAACGTAACGTAAAAAAAAAATAATAGAAATAATATGCTTAAGATATGCTAGCTTATTCCTACAAGAAGGAATTTTCCAAAACACAGAAGTGTTAGTAAACGATTTTTCGTAAATATTTCGGTAATATATTTTTACGCATAAGCGACCGTATTCACTTCATAACCTAATCTACATAAAACCCGGAAAAAAATATCGTCGTACCTATTTACCGGCCATATTGTTAGAAATTCGAAAATAGCTAAGAAACCCCAAAAAGTTTCCGTAAGTGTGGACAAAGCTTTACGTACGTGTACGTAAGACACTTAATAAAATGTGCTGTCCGGTCACTTCCACAGTACAGACTTCATAGTCAGCGCGTTATCGCGGCCAGACGTGGACTATTCCAACTCACATTTATTAATAAAAATCTTTTTTTTCGTGGTTATGTGATATCGTACACGCTCAATAAAATTGTATAAAAACAAAACTTGTGCAATCTCGTTCCAATGGCTGAACCAAAGTTCGCTAGGATGCTACTCCACGCTGCGGTCCTCATTCAGCTAAGTGGTATGAGAAAGATTATTTTCCTAACTTTATTCGACTTCGCGTGTCTACAAGTTTTGTGATAAATGTTCGAGCACTCTTAATTTTTCTCTGGCGTTATTTGAAAAGTTTATTCACGAACATCGATATAAATCAAGATTATTGTTTTTGTCTGTGGATAAGTATGATAGAGAGTCTAGAAACAGTTTATTTTAAAAACGTGTACCTAATCTAAAAAGTTCCATCCATCTTGCTTTTACAAGCTTTTAGACAATATGTATCGGTTTGTTAAATTTTCAGTACTCCGTTCAGTGACCGTTATGGAATTTAAAATCTTCTACTTTGGTAATGTAGTCATAAGTTTAATTCCTGACAAGGAATAATGAAGTACTTAATGAAATCGATATAGATTTAATTACCTACTTCAGAATGAAATAGTAACTTCATTAATAATGAGTCATTAGGTGTACTATTTTAGTACGTCTTGTCATAATAATTATGTAGAGACCTTCTTGGGGTTTGGCTGAGCATAAATAGTAAGTAATGGTAACTCTAAGTTATAAATAGCTAAGTAGGTACTAATAGAAGTGGTATTTTGATATACACGGCTAATGTACTTTGGCAAGAGCGGGATCTCCTAACACAAGTATTGTTTACATAAAAAGAGATCTCCAAAACTGCTATGATTGTATTACTTTATGGAACAAATAAAAACATTTTGTATTTGTATTTTTGTATTTGAAGAAATGTTTTAAAAGCTGTATGACGTGTTTTTGATTAAAAATGTATCATCACACGTTCATACATTTAATTTATTTTCAAACGCTAGCGAGTAGTTACAATACTTATTTATAAAGTATAAATTGGTAGGTACTAATACTCAAAAATCCTTCGCTCCGCCCTGGATTAAAAAAAACACTCTCGTCTTAAAAATTGTTGTTGCTCCCTTGGGAAACAATCTACTATAGGTATATTGCAAATCTTAAAACTAATAAAAAAGAAGAAAATGTGATACGTTTGTGAAAAAAAAAAAAAAACTTAAACGAAAAACTTTTTTTTTTCCTGGCTCGCACTTTTTGTGCATTTCCCATGAAAAAGTTTGATATATTTAGAACATGGGATTTTCCTAAAATCGCACATACAGGAAGAGTCCATATAAAAAAGAAGAAGGATAAAAGTGAGGTTTAGATGCACGTTCAAATGTTTATTTGTACTTTTAATGCAGACCGAAACCATGTATAAAAATGTGATCTTTATTTTTTTACGTATGTTTAGGTCTATATCCGATAGTTGACGGCTGCGAACGTCCCGTTGCTAATAAAGTATTTATTGTGCTTCAGCTGGCCTTCCGTACAGATGCGCATTCCCATGGATGTCGACGCACGGTCAATATTGACTGCTGTTGCTTTGTACTTTTCACATCAGTAGGTAGATTTTATTCTTTGGATTTCTAAAAGCGTAAAAGCCTCATAATGAATTATTTTATTTATTATTTCAATTGGATTTGAAATATTTATTATTAGATAGAATTGTCTGTCTAATAATTAATAAATAAATATTTTTGGACATTTCGTACATCGCACTCTAATCTCAAACTATGCAAAGCTTGTACTATGGCAACTAAATTGCTGTTCTTATCCTTTGTCTTTTAAAATCGATGTACCTAACACGTTTAGAAATAAGTCTTTGATCGAATACTAATACCTATACTTACCTACCTAATCTTCATAATATCTGCCCACTGATAGATATAAGCTTTCACCATAGAAAACCTCAACAAAGTTCTAACTAGTTTTACTTTTAATTTTATCGGTAAATGTTGGAAATTAAGGTAATTAAGAGCCTATACATATTTAACTAATAAATCCAATAATAAACCGATGTATCGATTTAAAACTTTCTTGAAACAATAGAACAATTTAATGTGTCTTTTACGTAGACGAACCGCAAGAAGTCTACACAACATAATAAGTAGGTATAACGTGAGTTTATGAAAATAGGTAATTTTATTCATTTACTAGATGATTTAACAAATATTATTAATACTAACGTAAATTATAATAACGTAAAAACATCTGCTCGTAGGTTGGTATTACCCAAGTACCTACTTAGAATATTAGGTTAACTAATCCGTACCTGCAGTAAATAATTTAGATAAAATCTAAAGCAAACGTATAATTAGAACTAATTTAAACTATATTTTCACAGAAAATGCTCATTATTATAATAGAAATGGCACTGACCACATCGCGTATTTTGACCGATGTTAGTTATTAATTTTACTGTAATGGCACAGAATAATAAACGAACATACAACACGTAATTATCACGATATAGGTCACAGCGCTTGCTTTGTTTCAATGTAAACCGCTTTTATTTGAACACGTGCTTAAAATATTTAAATGTCATATTAAATTGGGCTTTGTTTGTATATTTGTTTGGCAAATATTGGCTTGTGGTGAAAAATATACTAGATTGTTTATCAATTAATGTTCTTTTAAGTAACGCAAGCCGAGCTGAGCTGTAAATATGTATATTACAAATGAAATCTCACATCACAATATTTTGAGGTGTTTTTTTTTGTATCAATGTTTTTCAATTAAATTATTACCGTAGACTAATCTATTTCTTGTCGAAGTTATCATTAGATGTGCAACTTTATACGCTTCAAACTACAACTAATCAAAACTAAAAGCCTCTGTTTAGTAGGAAAATTCTACCGATGTTGCTCAAAATTGGGGTCGATATTGTCGATATTTCCACGGAGCTGGAGCCTTGAATTCGTCGAAACTGGTCGAATCCCGGCATTATTTACAGCGAAAACGTTCGAGAGCCGAGCAATCAACACCGGGCTGCATGTGAATAAATGATCGCTGGCCGCAATGCTCACAGCCGTGAATTTCTAACTTCGTTTTTGATGTAGGTTGTGAAAATATCCAATCAAATATTTATTTTACGATAAGAACGCATTGATAAACATTACTGATCAAATGCCCGCAAAACAATATTGTAAGACACTTTTTACCCGTCTACGCGGAGCAAAAGGAGGGTTCTTTTTGAACTGAACTTACGAAGACATTAATCATACTACATTAAAAACACTTATATCATGTTTAATTTAATTGTTTGTTTGTACATCAATAACGGCGTACCTAATTAGTAAACGGATTTGCATAAAACTTCGAATATAGGCACATATTTTACTAGTAACTACGTAACGAGAATCATACTTCTAGATTTATTTATTTATACAAATACATACAGAACTAACAGCGTAAACCAAAACGTTTTGTATGCTTGAAAGATTCAGGTCTGGTGATTTATTTTAGCTAATAGTCAGTTTGTTTCAGTGACAGTTATGGCAGAAAATGCTACGAGATGCTACTGGTGTGGGCCTCTGGCAGAGCAAGTTCATCGGAGTCAGCGAGCGCCATCTTGCGGCGCTGAGCTGCAAGAAACTATCTGCGATCCAGGCTACACGCATTGTGCGATCGTTGCTACTTCGCCGCGTAAGTATATTTGTATTTAAATGTCTAATAAAAATAAATTAGAGTGAGTAAAAAGATTAAGAACTCTATTTAATTTTATAGTAGGGTTGTCAAAGTTTTACCGACATTAAATAAATTAAGATACGATAAATTTATTACTGAAACAACAAACTTTACAGGATTACTTATATGTAAGACATGAGGCAATATTTTCTTAACATTTGTTATGTTCAGGATGGATGACATAGGTTTTTTTTTTTTATGCATTATAGGCAAACGCTTGGCCGCAAGTAGGTATATAGGTATATATATATATAGGTACCCAAACTAGGCAGCCATTGAAAATTACGTTTGGTTATCTTTACGCTGGCCGGTTTCTCCAACGATGATCAACGAAAAAATCAAATAACAATGTGTCAAAACTCTGATCAATCGTGATTTGGGTTTCTCGAACTCTTGTCAACTGCGAAATATTGAACACCAGATTACTTGACATTAAACGAAGCAAGCAATCAAAAATGTCATGTAAAATCCAAATTTGAGTTTCTCGAAGGATGATTAGGGTAGAATGCGTGGTAAAACCGTTGTCAACTTGGCATGTCAACTAATCTAAAAAATCGAGCGATTAGCGGCTGTTCAATTGTAATCGCGACGAATTGTTGAATATATTTTCGAAGTTTTTATTATGTTTTTCGCTAATTCTGAAGATTTTAATATACAAGACGGGCTCCGATATGAGATGCCCTAATATTACGACCTGTGATGAGTTTTATAACGTTTTTTTTTATACGTCCTGCATTTTCTGTGATGACTATTTCTTCGAAGATAATTTATGGGCAATGATATGAATTTATTACATATTGAGGTAATAATAGATCAGAAAAATAATTCAGGTAATAACAAAAACATAAGTAGGTACCTATAATATTATGTGATAACCTAGATTTATTAATCTCATAATCAACATAACGTTGTTTTAGATCATGTTTCTGAGTTCAAATAGCGAGAAAGGAAGCACTATTATGTAATAATACTTGAATCTTGTGGTTTAACACATAATAATTGCTTTCTAGCATGAAGATGCTATTGAATATTTGCTGAAGAAAAAATGGCAGTGAATGTGGCGGACAATGTTAATGATACTTCAGTGTGCTTCCCCTATAATATCATTATATTTAGTAAGGTGAGATTATATATTTTATTGTACCTAATTCCAATTAAAGAATCATCATCTTAACAACATGTACTATATACTGACTAACCCTCAGCGGGTTAGTGATATGACACAGGCTCAGTACATTTCTAGTTATATTATTTATGAGCCGTTTCCAACCACAGAATTTATAATAAAAATTATAACATAGAAACCCTAATTGAAGTAACCTCATTAAAATAAAACAATCATTAAAATATTACATTTATTTTATTTTTGTCTCATTATTTGTAAAAATACACCGAAGCAAACTGTTTGGGAGTATTATTACTTTGTGTTTTTGTGTTCAACTATTTTCATTTTAAATTTTTCTCATTCCAGGTATGCATGTTGTAGGCATCTTTCTGCCAAACTGGAGAAGACTGTACTGTGTAGCTTCATTATCCTGCGAGACATATTGCCTTTTTATCTGTAATAAAGAAGTTTAAACATATTGAATAATCATTTGCACTAATTTATAGAACCATATTTTATAGGATAATATACATTATGGGCATAGACTTCACCACCCTGATAACATTCTTGGATTAATTTCAGTGTATTTTCATCTGAAATATATTTTAATTGTCGAGTAAATAGGTAATATAATTCCATGTAGGGATGTACCGATGTGTGCGTAGTATAGTAATGAATACGAATAGTAAAATTGTATCTACACTGTAGTTTGAAAGATTTTACTTACCAATATCATAATATCAGGAAGCGCTGTCGCAACTATTTTAATTGTTATTGAGGACCCATTTTAGTAGTACTTTTCTGGAGTACCTTTAGCTCCAACGACATGAAGTAAGAATGGTTTTATTGTGTTGATTTATTTCTGAAAATAGATAAACACATTGCAACAAGTCACTAAATTGTAAATGGCACGTAAAGAGAACTAACACGGTATAATTATACTTAGATATCGATTATGTTCTTCATAGGACTTTTATCCCACAACAACAGTTAATTTTATACTCCAAAATCCTCTAAATAAATCAAGTTTTCACTTTCAAAGATGAAATCACAAGATAACCAAAATAAATAAAAATATAACCACAGACGTTATAGCAATGACACAGACCGAAAAATGAATGAACAATACGTGAAAAGAAACGTTGTTGCCATATCAATTAATATTTTCCTCGATCAAACAAACGTAGAACTGTGATTAGTTAATCTGTAGCCAAATATGTTTGATTCGCCTTTCTGCAATTCAATCAAAGTTTATAGCGCTGCTAAGTTAACTCGGTGATCAGATGAATGAGCGATTGAACATCGTTGGAGAAACCGGCCCGTCTACCAATGTTAGCGACACACCCTAAACGTCAATCCCAATATTGGTGACCCCGTCAAGGTGTGATCTTTCTTTAGCTATCCGTAGGTATCTATTACAACCACTTAGTATAATTGAGGGCTTTTATAACTGGTAGTCTGCTGTCTTTGTTATACTTTAGTGTAGGTACCTACCTACTATATCTACTTTTTACAATATTGGTTATGATACCTATATCAATAGTAGTAGATGAATTCCTAACCTAATTTTTCTTTCACAGCATACGCT
Source organism: Ecliptopera silaceata (assembly GCA_932527185.1). Classification (NCBI taxonomy): domain Eukaryota; kingdom Metazoa; phylum Arthropoda; class Insecta; order Lepidoptera; family Geometridae; genus Ecliptopera; species Ecliptopera silaceata. The sequence goes on from OW052210.1 coordinate 5,381,251, forward strand.
GAGTCCAGATTGTGCGTGAAATTCTACCAAGACGAATGTTACTCCCTCTACTGCAACACCACAAAGACTTGGCGCATGATTTGCCCGTGTCAAGGCAGCCTATGCAATGGACAGAACACCGAAAGAGAATCTAAAGCCTTCGCTACTTTAGCCAAGAACATGGCCAATAACAAAAGAAATAAGAGATACTTGACAACTGCCAAAGGATTTTTCTCTATATCCCCAAGAAAGAAGACTCTTGGTGCAAATACTACTACTGTAACACCCGATGAGCTGACGACTAGTGCTACCCAGATTCAAGACCAAATCTATGATGATGTTGATATGACCCAAACCGTTATAGTGCCTAGTGAAATCTTAAACAATAACATTGAAGAAAACATAGACATTCAACTGGAAAGTGAGTCTGAAATGCAAGGTGATCAACCTCTTGAAACAAACGAAGATACCACTGAAGACGATAGCAAATCCGTTGCAGAAACACTAAACGAACATACTGAAACTACTATAATTATTCGTGATATGAAAACTGAACCTATGGCAATGCCTGAAAATAAAGATGAAAGTACCGTGACTGTACAAATTGAGTCTGTAAAAGAAGTACATGAGCCTACTGAAATTCCGGTACAAACTTCGATGATACCGACCAGCATTGAAATAGAAGTTTCAGTAGTTCATATCAAAAACCCTAATGACAATTTACCACCACCAGAAGCGCTACAGCAAAATGTTACTCCGGCTAAAGAAACTGCACCAATTACTATGGGAACTATCGAAATGGTTACTAATACAAATCCTGTAGAAACAACAACACAATCAATCACAGAAACAACTAAATCTATCAACAAACCCCAAGACACTAAAAACAAAATGGGTGATACCACAAAAATGGACGAGAAGAACGGAAAAGAACCATTCGAACATAACTTTTGTGAACTACTTTTAATTATAAATCTTATTCTTGTCCACGCTTTGTAATATAAATAAGAAATAGTTTAGCTACGAATTGGCATTGATCTCTAAAAATAAAGCTTTAATATTTTTATAAATGTAGATTTGTTAATGTTGTAGAGTTAGTTGAATGTGATATTAGAGTGTAGTAGTCAATTGCATTAGGACTTTAACTGGCACAAAAATTAAAAACCTCACGAACGATATTATAGTTTTATTTATCAACCAAATGTAAAATCGTAGTCCTTAGATAATTGTCTACTACTAGTTTTTGATTCTAAGCTCTTAGTTCCTTGGTCATAAGCCTCTCGAATATCAGATTGAAATGGTTGTTGGTGCTTTACTTTTTTTGGAATGGGACCGTAATAATCGTATGTAGGTGGAGGAGCTACCTCAACCCCATCTATCCTCCTTTTATCATTTCCTCTTACTTGTAAATCAGTTTCATCATCGCTTATCTCGTTAACTATTGGTGTTGTATCCACTGCTTTAACAAAATTCTTATATTTGACATCTCTTTTAGTTTTAACATTTGATATGATAGGTGGGGGAGGTGTTTTAGGCCTCTGTTGTACAAAACTCGGTGTACTATCTTCTTTTTGTTGCTTAGAAGAAAAGTAAAGTCCTTTTTGCTGTAAATCGAAATCGCTTAGATCAGGCGGTGGTGGAGTTTTGGCTTTAGGTCTGACTTCTGACCATTTCTTAGCTGGTATGAACCCTTCTTCACCTAACATAGAACCGCTATCATCAAAGGTATAATTAGACTTACTGGATGAAGCTGACTGAAAAGGCGCGAATTCGTCTATTCTCTTATCTCTTTGTTGTTCGACATATTCTTCCTGAGACATCTCTCTGAATTTCTTAACTTTGCCTTCGACGCCTTCTTTGCCAAGATCCCATTCCCTGATGTAAGCTTCACGCAGCTTCTGTCTCTCTTGCTCTTGTTCTTCTTTCTTTTTCTTTTCTTCTTCATTGGCCTTCAAATCTGCTTCGTCTCGTTGCTGTGTGAGGAACTCTAGCAAGCGTGTTGTGAAACTTTCTCTGTCTTCTGAAAGATTAAAAACTAGGTTTAGATCGCATGTCTTTACCCGAAGTCGAAGAGCGCGACTGCGATACGGATAAGATCTTAAAAAGAAACTCTTTTGTATAATTAGTATGACAAAAATAAAATCTGACATGACCAGGCATGGCTAGATCTATGTTGTGTAAATTTGGTTTTATGATGTGTCCATAATATTCGAGAACAAACTTGCATGGTTATAAAACGCGAAAAAGTTAAGTGACAAAGAATCCTTTGGTTTCTAACGGCTGCATGCTTTAGTGGTGAACTAAGAACGCCTCGTACTGTGGTGATTTATACACAAGTGGCGATCACAATAGGCCATCTAGGCCGCAGTGATATTACAGCCGCAAAAATCAAGTAAATAAAATACTTAGTAAATAATAAGTGACCTATAGTACAAATTCAGTTATGGAACTAATACTTATTAACTTTCTTAGTATTAGCTCATAACACAAACTACACACAGTTATATTTTATAAACTTTATACGAATTAGTAAACTTTTTTATTTAGTTTCTAGTTTAGTTACCTTCAGGTTCTTCAGGTGGAAGACCAGCTCTGGCACGTTGCCTGGCTCGGGCGGCTTTGATCCTAGCCGCCATCATCTCGTCCCGTTCGCGCCTGACTTCCTCCGTCAACTTCTGAGCTTTAAGAGTCTCCTCCCGTCTTTTGATGAGCTCTTGCATTTGCTTGCGACGCTCTTTTTCGTCGGTGCTAAAGGCGTAGTAGCCGACGCCGTGGATTCTTGCCTCTGAAGAAAAATAAAGCATTTTTATAAATAAACATAAGTGCTTAAATATATGTTATAATCAAGACGAATCATACGACAGTTTCGAAACGAATGGGTCAACGTTAGTTACAGTCGCAAGAAAACAGTGGCTACATTCGCTACTTTTGGAAATCCAGTAACAGTAAACTTTTGACATGCTAAGTAAGTCGGTACATTGTTAATTGTCATCATTTAACATCAAGTACGTCTTTGGCCTGTTCTTTTCCATGTCATTAAATTTTATACAATAAAACTTTTTTAGCTAAATTTAAACAAACCATCAAACAGTAGATCCTGGTAGTGAATATCTCTATCTTTTCCAACCATTTCTCTCTCTTTTTCTTCCCATTTCTCACGCAATGACTGGAGATAATCATTTGTTGTTTGCACCAAAAGCGGAGTCTCTTTTTTCTCTTCCTGTAACATGAAATTACGAAAAATGAAATTATCGACGACCGATGTGGCGCGGTGGGCGATGGTCCGCCTGCGACGCGGATGGTTGCGGGTTCGATTCCCGCCTCGGGATAAATGTTTGTATGTTCTGCAAATATTTATTCCGGGTGTTCTGGGTATTATATGTATAATAAAAAATATCTATCTATGTATTATATTGTATTAAGTATGTCAGTCTTCTAGTACCCATAACACAAGCTCTGCTTAGCTTGGGGCTAGATGATGTTGTGTGGATTGTCCAGCATTATTTATTTATTTAATTAAATATTATAACTATTCTTTCGTTTACCTACAGATGAAGAAAAGTAATAAGACCAGAATTAATTAGATTGTCCAGAAAAATCATAAAATGTTGCCAGAATTGTTAACTTACTTGTACTTCAGGTAATTCCGGCACACTGTCGTCATAATCTTTAAATGTTGCCCGCTTAAGTTCTTGGTCTTTCTTTTTGTAAAATTCTATGTCAGATTTGTGACATTTCCTCGTCCTGCCCAGACAGTCCGTGAACTCCGTCCTGAATAATACCAAAACATGGTTCCATTACAATAAGGTTTAATTTTATCTAAAGAATATATATACTTCAAATGTTTTTGTTTGTAAAACTTGATAAAGAAACCTTACATAAATCATCTTCAAATTACTAATCTAATTCAAGTATTTAAGTATTCTATCAGCAATCTTTTTTCCATATTACAAGCTTTGCTTAGTTTAAGACTAGAGTGTGATGTGTCTTATGTCCTATGAATATTTATTTATTTATATGGCAAAATGTACAAACATAATCAATACATAGTCAATTGATTTGGAAAAAGATGGTGAAAAGAGAAAGAGAGATGTAGAGAAAAAGAGGAGACCTTTGCCCAGCAATGGGACACTTCAGATTAAATAAATTCTCACATCTCATCCCTTACTTCTATTACTTGTGATTGTCACTTGTAGCAGATAACTAGCTATTTATTCTTTACTTTAATTACTACTACTAATTACTATAACTAATTTTTAATTACCATCCATCATTATCTCCATCTATGCTCTGTGTATCATCAAATGATTGATTTGCAGAAAATGCAGCTTCTTTCACTTCTTCCTGTTTCTTTGTCTGGAAATCCACGAGGAACCGATCAGCCAACTGTGAGGTGCCCACTCCATCGGCCAAATGGTTGTATAGCTCAGCTTTCTTTTCTAGAGCAGCCCTGTGAGAAGTACAACATTTGTAACTTACGATGGAATTAAAAAAATATTTTTCTCTGCCATTTCTGTAGATAAGATGAAGGTAAATGAAGGATGTTATTCCAAGGAATGGAATACGCTGTCTGCATCTGTTTTTCCCGATCATTATAACCTCGAATTATTCAAACCCAATATAAATAGGTGTCTTCTAGACCATCCTGCTCCATCGTCAGCTTCATTGGCGCTTTCCATCAGGCGAGATTGAAGCCAAAGGATGGTATATAGATGGTCAATATCTAGATACATGAATACTGTTGTAGACATAAAATACAGGAAAGAAACAAAACATATTGAATTAAAAATGGATGCCCTTACTAAAAGAGAAATCTTTCAGACAAGTTATTATGACATACTTTGATTTTCTACATGCTTCAAGTTCCTCCACATCAACAGCCTTTAGTCCATCTTTGAAAGATTTTTTTTGCACTTTTTCTTGTTTCTCTTTTTCTGGCTTAGGTGGCTTGTAGTTTTCAATCCTATTTTGGGGTAATTGTTTCTTCTCTAATACTTCTTCTTGTTTCTTAAGAAGTTCTGCTTTCAGGTTAAATAGCTGAAACGTTATCATATTCAGAGTCCAGTTAGAAAACATATAAGTACTTCATAGTAATTAATATGCATCAACAGATATAATATCGAAGCTTACCGTTGACTTGTTGAAGAGTATTTTTTTAGAAGACTGCTCATTCATGATTGATTTTCTTTTCAAAATATGAAAGATTTAAAGTGATGTTTCTCTATTCAGGAAACCTATTGTATAGTGTATCAGGGTTGATTAACATTACTGTATTGAAGGAAGGAAAGATCCTTGCAATTTTACCACTTTATTATGTTCTATTTATGCACAATAATAAAACACAACCAAACTCAACACAAATCCTCACAACAAATATTTTTTGTAGCATTTTATGACTCATTGGAGATCTGTGGAGAAATTGACAGTGACAAACAAAACTTTGAATAAACTTTGACTTTTTACATCTATCTATACAGCACTGAAGTTCTGTTTTTGCATGTTAGCCAACATTAAAAAGGTATTTGTTGGATTGTTGGCAAGATCATTCGTGATTGGTCAATGGAATCGCCATTGGAGATTTGGAGAAGAGCATTGTTCGCCTAATTTCATGGCTAACAATTTATTTCTGGCAGAAATAGTCGAGTTGAGATAGCAAAAATTTTAACATCGACAAAGGCAAAGTCTTGTCTTGTGTACAAGCAAACTTGGGATAAAATCCTACAGCTCTAAATATAGCAAGAGATACACAAAAGAACAACAAGCTTCCAGAACATTTAGTTGTTCCAAGTGCAATAATTTTGTGAAATCAAAATGTCAACTCCAGCCAGAAGACGCCTGATGAGAGATTTCAAACGGTATGTTTATGTTAAGTTCATTATAGCACTATCGCTGTAAGACATGACACGCACAATTTCGAGGTTGTGCTTGTCCCTTGTCCCACGGCCCCATCATTCGAATGCTGAATCATCAAATTACATCACGCAGACGACGTATAATCGATTTCTAATTTGCTCCAAATTTGCATTCTAGACTTATCTTTCTACTTTTCATTGTTTACAAAATCGACATTGATACAGGAAACCATTATTGAGAGCATTTTCTAAGTACATTTCTACTCCATACTGTCACTGTCTTTATTTGTTTGTTGGTGTTCAAATCTAGGTTACCCAAATTAGATTACAACAAAAAAAATGTTACATGCCCACTGGTTTCCAAACAAGGTCTAACAGTTTGAAATACATACAATGCTATAACAATATTTCTGATGAGTGACCTTGATCTTAGCTGTTTTTATATACGGTACTTCAATGATTCCCTTTGTAAGTGTACCAATACCACCAAATTGATTGGTAATTGTTAATCCACAGCTTGCAAGAAGACCCACCAACTGGTGTTTCGGGTGCTCCCACTGACAACAATATTATGATCTGGAATGCTGTGATATTTGGTCCTCATGACACCCCATTTGAGGATGGCACCTTCAAACTAACAATAGAGTTCACGGAGGAATACCCTAACAAACCTCCGACTGTGAGATTTGTTTCAAAAATGTTCCATCCCAATGTATATGCTGATGGTGGGATATGCTTAGACATCTTGCAGAACAGATGGAGTCCCACATATGATGTGTCTGCTATTTTAACCTCTATTCAGGTAATTTATATTTAATTACCTATTTACAAATGTTCATCATTAGTATCTAGCCAAAAACAAAAGTAATGATTGTAAAACTAAAATAATTGATGGCATCTTGCCATATTTATTTCAATATACCAATAAAAAAAAAATTGAATGAGTAATTTGGCTTAATTTTTTTAACGTTTTGGTAGATACATTAATAATTTTATTTTCATTCAGATTTTATTATATTACAGATATGCATCAGTATGTCCTAAATATGAATTCCCATTTTCTTTTCAGTCATTACTAAGTGATCCCAACCCAAATTCTCCTGCGAACTCAATGGCAGCTCAACTGTATAAAGAAAATCGAAGGGAATATGAAAAACGAGTGAAAGCTTGTGTAGAACAATCATTTATTGATTAACACGGGATCTGCAGGACCTCACACACCAGTGATGTGCCTCAGCCAGGAAAGTGCAACCAACACCTCCATACTTCATTGGGACAAATGTGAAAATATAAAATTGTAATAGTTAATCATTCACTTAAAAAAATGGATCAATTGTGTGAGTTTCTGTAACATTACTAACAAGCCAACGAAAATTGAAGCTTTTACAGAGTTTCTTACTGACAATATAGCAATACCAACACAACATGCCTTTATTGATAATGCCATTATTGGTTTAATCATATTCACAAATTTTAGTAGTCTTTTTGGAATTGTGAATATTAGCTTAAAAGTTTTTGTTGTAATCAATTTACATATTGTAATATGATAACTTTTTTGCTATTATTGAATTAGTAATAATATTCAAGTGTTGTGAGAAGTGGATAACATTACCTAAATGTATGTTGCACATAGATGTATGTAGATACCTATCTTCTTGATGCTTTTCTTTTTTATTCTATTATTATCTCAGTACCTAAATATATACATATATCACACTCTTATTCAATTACAAATGTCCTTTGCAAAGCCTTAAGATTTTAAATAAAATCTCATTAATTGTTAGCACAGTCCCAATGAATTGTTTCAATATGTACTTCAAATTCGAAATTGGCAGTTTCTCATTTATTTGTTAATTAAAGCTGCATGTTTGGGATGTGTGCTTCATGAACATTAATCTTACTTATTATGTATGTGTAATATTTTGTCTTCTAGTAAAATATTATTTTGGTTTTAGATAATGTGTTTTTATTGTTACACCTCTCACATAGAAATAGCTTATCAGAAAAATAATAAATGAAAATAAGTTTTATAAAAATAATTTTATTTTATCTTAGCTTAGGTAGGTAAGTGAACCTAAAAATTATTGCTACATAGAACCATTTTAAGATATTACCAAATAGAAAATTGTATGTTTCATAGAAAAAGTCAATTATAAATACAAACTGGGGTACATAAAAAATAATTAAATAACTACCTATTTAAATTCTCTTGGTAAGTATTTCTAATAAGATGTGCACAACATATAGGCATTAATCATATACTGCACTAAAATAAATAGGACATCGTAATACTATCATTTTGATTAGATCACCTTGTTTTCAAGTCTTCTTTTAATTTGTATTGTAAGAGTTCCATACACACCATAGCATCCTCAGCACTGTCATGGCCTTCCACAGAATTTTGAATTATTTTCCTCAAATAATCAGTAGACAAATTCCTAAGTGCCCTCTTAAAAGGTGGACCCATTTTGTGAGGGAACAAAACACTTGTATCAATAACAGTATCATGAATAAGCTTCAGTGCTTTAAAGTCAGACTCTAAACTATGACCTACTAATATTGTCTTGTTGCTAAACATTGCAAGAAGTGTTGCCTGGACTTCAAGTAAAGTTGTTTTTACTTGACACATTTGTTCTTCAGTAATCCCAGAGTATCTTGTGTTGTAATCAATGATAGGATGTAGAGGTTTAACAAGTGTTTCATAAACCACCTTGCAAGCTGAATTTATAACAGTTACTCTAGTCAAGTCAAGACCATTTGTAGTGTAACACATTTCACAGTCAAGAGAATATACACCATGGTCCTCAACTTGGGGCTCAGGGGGGAGAGTTGTGACATATCCTTTTAAATTCTCAAAATCCACATACTCATACACATGATTAGGAGCTACACAGCATCCATCTGATGTGCCATCCTGAGTGCAACATTGATACCTAGCTTCACCTCTAACTCTGTATTTCCTATTTGGGTGATAAATACATTCTTCTTTTACAACTGGGAAACCTTTCTTGTTAACTGTATACTCCTTCTTACATCTGCAGCAGGTTCTTATAAAACCTTTGGGTGGATTTTGTTTGTTCTGTCCATAAATTATAGCTCTGCCTTTTTGTCCAGATTCATGAGGCCTGGGGAAACAATTTTCTTTTAGCTGTTCTTCAGTGAGAATCCACTTCTTGATGTTCTCATAAAACTTTGTGCCATTAAATTCTTGAGGATTTTCATATTTCCTTTTATTTTTGTTTTCTATGCTCCATGAACCTGAATTCATTGCTTGTAGGGATGAGTCAGGTTTCATATTGAAACAATCACTGGATGATTTTTTAATTCCTTTGCATTCTACTAGTTCTTTTCTTAACCTACTTACTGCCAAGACAGCTGAATTTTTATATATTGGTACTGTGGAACACTTCTTACTGGTGGTCAGTTCTTCATGCTGAGCTCGGGCATAAGCATCATGAGTAGAAAGGTATAACTTTAAGCACTCATCAATCATCTTGTTTAAATAAATTGATCTAATGTTAGCAGGTATTTTTGATGCAAGAGGTTCTAGAACTCCTGGTCTGTCAATAAATTTTTCACTTGGCATGTGTGCAACTCGCAATATCCCTTTCTTTACTGTTTGACTAATAGTGGTGCTAGAAGATGCCTGAAGTTTACCTGGTGCCTGGGTATAACTAGTAGGTGATACTGTTTTCATATTATTTAACATACTTGATGCATAAGGCACATGTGCTATACGAATTTTAGATGGAACAGGACATGGTGTGCTAAATGTAGGTTTCTGTAACTCTATTTTAGTACTATCTTTTACCTCATTGGGCAAGGATGGATTTGCAACTGATACTGATTGTTTATTTCTAGAACTATGGAACTCTCGCACTTTAGATAATCTGTCAGCCATGGTATTAGCAGCACTTACTTTGAAATCAGGTTTAATAGGTGCTCTAGGTATTACCTTAATATTCTTATCTATTGTCCGGGAAACTCTTTTTTTACTTGGAATATATTCTTCTTCAAGGTTGTCTGTTATAATGTTCTCATCTGGACTTTGAGCTTTTTCAGTAGGTACATATTCTTCAAAAATCCTTTTACATTCCAAAGCAATTGCATCTTCATCTGCATCTGACAAATCATAGTCTTCAGCTTCTAACCCAGTTTCTTCATTATCTAATGTTTCATTGTCAGATGAATTTAGAATTTTGTTTTCACTCCTATGCCTATCTTTATCTTTAGATTTTTTGTGATGTTTTTCTTTGCTCCTTTTTGACTTTGAACTGCTGGATGACCTTGATTCAGATTGTTTTTCAGTTGATTTATGTTTAGAGTGCTTTGAAGTACCATCAGAATCTCTGGACCTGTGTTTCTTACTGTCATGTTTTTCTTTGCTATCTTTTTTCTCTTTCTCTGAGTCTTTGTGGGAACTTTTATGACTGGATTTTTTAGATTCATGTTGGTTCTCTTTCCTGTCCTTTTTATCTGTTTTATCTTTTTTATCAGATCTACTTTGATGTGTATCATCTAATTTTCTTTTTTCAGATTTACTTCGGTGGTTATCATGACCATTTTTTTTCTCTGACTTGTTTTTATGGTTTTCATCAGTTTTTTTATCATGTTTAGTTTTATGACTTTCATGGGATTTCATGTCAGACTTACTTTTATTGCTTTTACAGTTTTCATCTGATTTTTTTTTATCAGACCGAGTTGATGATTTTGTATCAGATTTACTTTTTTTGGTACCATCTTCAGATGATTTTTTATTAGATCTACTCTTTTTTTCTTCTGATGAACTTTTCTCAGATTTGGTTTTATGGTTTTCATCTGACTTTTCTTTATCAGATTTGCTTTTGTGATGAGATTTATCACTTTTCTGACTTTTGGAGACATCCCCATTACTTTTTTTATTATCTTTACTGGAGTGTTTTTTATTTTCAGCTGTTTTATCATCAACATTAGTTTTAGCATTGTCATCAGATTTCTCTTCATCCAATATCTGATCCAAGATATCAAACTCTGGTCCAAGGTCATCAAATCCATTAAGATCTGTAGATAGTTTAGGTTTCTTTGTTTCTGGTTCCTCCTCATCACTGGAGAAGCATGGAGCCAGAGCCCTAGGTGTAGGCTGATAAGTAGCTACTGGTTTTCCTGTCTTAGCTGCAACTTTAGCTGGTTTATACTCTAATATTTTTTTCCTAGGGGCATTTTTATCAGAAGATGGGACATAATTTAATTTGCTCGGTGAATCTAGAATATTGGAATCAGGTGTATACTCTTGTAATTCTTTCTCAGTCCCTGGCAAGTACTTCTCTTTGGATTCCACAATTCCAGGAGGTGTATAAGTATCATTCTGAACATTGACAGCGCTACCAGGCTTGTATTTGACAGGGGGCCCTGGTGGATTGTATATAAATGGTTTAGGGTCATTTATATCCACTGAGCTCTTTATAGGTAATCCTGCAGATTTTCTAGGTGTGTAAGGTACTGGTATATGTCTTTTTCTTTGTTCGTTAAGATCTTCTACATTTTCTGTGTCTGTGCTGTTTATTTTATTGAGTTCAGCGATAGGCGTGGGATTGTACGTAGCCTTGGACGCCGCCAAGGTAAAAGCTGATGTAGTAGAGTTCACAGCATTATCACCTTGACAGAGTTGAGTAGAAGACTTTGCTCCTGATGTGTCATTTTGTTGTAGAGCTTTTAATACGGCAGCCGACACTAGTTTTTGTAAGATCGCCCCACTTTCATCGAAGTCCAAATGGCGATAATGACAATAGGGTCTCTCACAGAGCCCATTTTCATTGAAAGGACAGATTATTCCTTTGAAATAGCCAGTAGACGGAAGCATAACGTTATAACTTAGATGAAAAATTGCAAAAAATCACAAGTCTCTATTAAAATCAACATCGAATGAAAAATTATGAATGAATGACTTTTTATCTTAAAAAGTTATACGATTGAATGAATGACGCCAAAACCAAAATAGCTAAAAAAACGCCACCACGAGCACGACCCAACTAAACTATCCAACCAAGTCAAACACAACGCAGTCGGGCAGTTTCTTTTCTTAGTTAGTGACGTAAAGGCTGGTTTATACAGGGTCAGTAGAGAAGTCAGTCGCAGCGCCAATGTCGGCGCCGCGACTGACTTTAACTGTTTACATGAAGTAAGTAGTAGTGGTGCGTTTCTCACGGTGAGCACACGTGTGTGAAGTCAGTGGGGAAAATGAATTCGCGAAAACAACTGAAAGTACTGAAACGACGATTTAATTATTTGTTGAAAAATTTATCAATTTTGCTGTTGAATGAGTCAATAGAAATGGTAGAAAATGAGATAACTAAAAATAAACGACATTTGTTGAGCCATATTTTGCAACGCTGTTGACCGCATTTCTTTATTGCGGTAATTTAAGGATTTAATATCCCAAAGGCACTCGCAATATAATTGCACCAATTTTAAGGTTTCGTCTTCGCTAAGCATACGCGTCATTTTTATGCCAGCGAAAAAAACATGGTCACTCTACAACGCAGCGGCAGTGACTAACCACGCACTGACTTGTTTGTTTACACGGGGTTTATTTGGCTGGCTGCGCGGGTGGCGGGGGGCGCCCGCGCGACTTTAAAATATTTGTGTCCGAATATTCAACTCAGCGCTGACTTCAACCCACTGTACTGACTTCAAATCAGTTTACACAGGGTTTTTTTCGGGTCAGTTACTGACCCTGTATAAACCAGCCTTAACTTACATCTCCCGAACAAATTCAACCAATCAGAGACTATAAAACACAATCATTTTCCAAGGAGGCCTTTGATTGGCTGCTGCATGAGATATATGTTGGATTAGCTTATCTTTGTATGACCACTTTTATCGTCCATTTTCTACATATCCAATCTGGATTTCGGATGAGCTGGTAATTTATGGCTTTTATGGGAATCGGTATCAAATACTGTTTTTTTAAATAAATTAATTTAGTAAGTTTCAATCAGTTTTACAAAAAGTTTTTTCAATACATATTATTCAAATCTAATCATACATTCTTGAAACTGAACCGGGTCTGAAATTGGTTAAGTTGTAAGATCGGGCACATAACCAATATTGGATACTAGGTGCTCGATCGAGGATGGCTGACTGCTATCGTATGTGGTTGGCTGTCTGTGTCTTGCATACCACACTACCACAGACAATAAATCATAGTATAATTCAAAGATTTTAATCTGTGACAGATACAGACTCCGAATATTCCGATACCACATACAAAAATCGCTACGCTATGCTACTACTAGTATACTACAGCGAGTAACAAGTAACTAACACCAATACGCCAAAGCGCGGCCTTGATGAAACCTTGCAATAACAGTGCAGCAATACATACATGTTTCTGTCACTTCTCAACCAATGTTTCACAATATTCTGAAGGTAATGGAGGCACATAATACCCATCGGTACAAGCCTATAAAGATTCTCAGTTCAAGATTCGAAAATGGAGGTTTTTGTAAAAGTGTTACGCATATTTCCTTCATCTTTGAGAGAATTGTCAAAATTGGTGACTGATCTAGTTGATAATATGCTAAACGTGTTTCAATATTTGTATCCAGATTTCGGAGCAGAATAATAATAAGTAACAAAACAAGATGTTGGAACAAACGGCAGAAGATTATGCAGCTTATTTCAAAGTGGATGTTCTAACAGGATTCCAAACTGTTCAAGATGTAGTTGACAATATGCTGACTAGACTTGAAGAGCTAACAAGTGTACTACAAATGATAAAACTAAAGGACAATGACTGCAGTTCTGCAATGTCTGAGGATATCTTAAAATACCGAAGTGAAATGACAGTTTTGTCTAAAAAAATCTGTACTCTAAACAATGTTATACTAAAACTACAGTCAAATGTTGACATTCTGGAGAAGCATGTAGAGAAAGCTGAAATGGATTTTGGTGTGAGTAATGAAAATAAACTGAAAAGTTTATTTAAACCATTCATGAAAAAAAAAGAGAACATCCCACTTGTTAAACCAGGACAATACAATAAACTAAACTTAGAAAGTGTCATGAGCAGCTTTGAAAGCAGTAAATAGATAATGGTGTGTAGAACAGAAACCATTTGGATAAAGCTGAATTTTACGCTAGCAATTCTTAGGGACAAATATATGTAAGACTTTTCTGTGCCTTGGGTTATGGTGTAGTTTTGGGTATGGTAATATGAAATAAAATTAATATTGAATTAATCAAGACTTTTATTTAAGTAGTAGGTAATATCCTAATTATAAAAATGTGATTACACTTAACAATAAAGAAAACTTGTATGTACTAGAATCTTTCCATGTTTCAAGTACTTCAGAACAAATTACCTTTGCAAGATCACAATTGAGAGACTGTGAACTAATGATTAAAAAGATTGACAGAATGTGAAAAGTGTTAACATTAAAAAATATAACTACTTGGTTCCCGTAGAACCAAAACCTCCCTCACCTCTATTGGTTTCAGTTAAATTTGTAACTTCTTGCAATACTGGATAGTAGATTCTTTCACAAATAAGTTGGGCTATTCTGTCACCTTTCTTAATTGAAAATTCTGTGTCTGAATGATTAAATATCACAACACCTACATTGCCTCTGTAATCTTCATCTATTACTCCAGCTGAAACAAAACATATTTTTTAAATAAGGACAGATTTTTGTAGAAATTATCATTCCCAGTCAACAAAACTACTAGAAATAAATAGATGTCATCTGTAAAGATAAAAGATAGACATTTTATTACAGTAATGAACATGGAACAGTACAATCATGCTCATAAGATACCCATGTGTATTTTTAATTTTGTAAAATTTTTAATGACTAACACTTTGAACACAGAGTGCCAAACAATTAGGCAAACATAGGATTGACTAGTAAAAAAACATGATGTAATATGTGCTAAAATACCATCAGGCAAGCTGCCACCAACCCAAAGTCCTTCTCCGTTACTTTAAGGAGTTAGGATGGCTGGGGTGAGATAAGTAGGGGACATTATACAATACATCCTATTACGAGACATCAGTGCAGATCTCATTTGCCAACCAGAATTAAGACTAGAAGTGCCAAAATTTGAACATTTTTATCAATGAAATGGTGATAATAACCTTGCATTTTTAGTTTGATGTTAATCATGTTTATAAATTCAAGCTCTATAAAGAAATAACCTCAACTTGAGAACTAAAATAGTGAACATAAGTGCCTCAATTGTATACTAAATACCAGTGATAATACCTGAATCTGAGAGTTGGGATAGCTATCCTAATGTACTCAAAATAGGTTTTATAATTATAACACAATAGGAACGTACCTCCAACATCAATAAAGTTTTTCACAGCCAGACCAGAGCGTGGTGCTACCCTGCCATAGCAGCCAGGAGGCAGTTCAATTTGCAAGTCTGTTTTCACGAGTTCTTTTCCTCGAGCCGGAACCGTATAATCATAGGCACTGTAGAACGCAAAAGAGCATGAAAAAAAATCACACGACATGATTTAATTGTCGGTCTAAGAACGAACAAACATTTATATTATAATTTAACTAACCTCTTGAGATCGAATCCAGCCGCTTTCTCCGAACCTTTTAGTGGAGGAAATGCATGTTCGCTCAATTTGGTGAATTTGAGACAAGGGTCTTTGGATGTCATGCTTACTTCCTTGTAAAAGCTCTTTACAAACTTTAAAATCTTGAATGATACAGCTGCCGGGTGCGGATGTGTACGGTGCGGACTGTTGCTAATTAACAGCTTAGTTTATAATTTAAATTTTAAAAACTAAAAGTTACTTTCTGGAAAGAGTAGAAATAGAAACAGAAAATTTACAGAAAAGAATTGGCGCCAATCCCAACCACAAAATGAAGCAAGTTAAAGGGCTGCCAGTAAAAAAATCTTATTTGACTTATTTACCTATAAAAAAATAAACATTTGTAAATATAACGCTAAAAAAGTGTAAAAATACTATATAAAAAAGCACGCTGTCCAAATATTCTATTGAATTTGTGCGTATAATCATAGTTCCTTTTATTAAGAAAGTATACGTTTGACATGGTAATGATTGCTACTTTTTCATTGGGTGGGTATAAGTTTGTAGTGAAATATTCATAATGATCATTGCTATTTATTTTTATTTGAATTGAGCTATGTCTAATCACAGCCAATTGTTTTGTTTAAATGATATGAAATATGTATTTAGTGTGTCTTGCTGTCCTGTTGAAAGTCCCGCTCCCGATTCACTTTTGGACTTAAGAGCGATTAAAATCATATGATTTTAACTAACTGCTACTGTGATTTGCCCTTTTTGTTCACAGCTTTAAAATTAGTAATACAATAGCATACTGGATATTTATATTGTTGTATTTTAATCAAATAACGTAAACCAAGTTTCTCAATGATAGGTACCTACCTAGATCATTTGGTTATTATGACCAGAGAATACAGTTCAATTAGGAGATTGCTGGTGTTGCTTTAGTGCTTTTGTTCTTGATGAAATATCGAAAGCATAAAATAAAAACCCATTATAACCCACCCAAATTGTTAGGTGTTGTATTGTGCTTTTTCGTGTTCAGGATTTTGGACTCTCTGATGCTCCTGTTTTCAAGAGTATGACATTGACACCACACCCTGTAGTGAAAGATAACTGATCAACTTTCAAACTAATGAAAACCACACCCAGGCACATAGGTACATGTTTCATAACATACGGAATATAGTTTATTCTTGGTGAGGATCGAACCCACAACCCATAGCAATGGAATCGAAAGGCAAAGCCGTCTGATCTGATCTGAGTGTGACGCGACACGCGACCCCAATAAAGTAGATACTAGATACCTAGTATCATACCGCGCTTGATAATAAAACTAATAATTGACTTACTAATCAAAATAGTAAGAAATACTCTACTTACCGGAGCTAACTGTACAGATAAAAATACCTAAGTACAAATGTATTAGTAAGAGGATTTTCAAACTTGTTGTGCCAAATCCGAGCTAAGATACCTACACACAATCAACAATTCAGCATGTAGGTATATATATATCTATGTAGGTAGATAGGTACCTAACCAGTTTACATTTCACTATACTTAATTATAATTTTATTTTTTACGCATCTTTTACCTACCTACTAACATCATTATGTATGACTATTGTCATCAACTCAGTAGGTAGTTATCTACGCTAGTACGTGGTACTTTTCTTGCCACATTATGTTTATTCTGTAACTTGGTTTCCGAATTCCGATCAAAATCAAGATTGGCAAAAAATATCTACCTGCCTCCCACCACAAAAAAGTTTTGGTAACACAATCCTATCGATTATCCTTATAGGTAGAGCCTCTAGAAATAATATCTGACAAAATATTAACCTGATTTTCAACTAAAGCTTATGCTCATCTCAACGAAAAGGTCTCATTGTCATATCATCAACTTGATTCATTCATTTATTACTTATTTATTGTAGGACCTAGCAAAAAAACTGTTCCATTCCAATGCAAAAACGTATCGTGCACTGGGTAGGTTAGTTACCTACTGTGATTCATTCGGTGAGCCCCCAAGAAGGGGAGTTTGTCCATTTTTATATTTACATCGAGTCCCCGACATGCGCGGCGTCCCTCCGCCAGTCTGGTACTATACTATCACGCACGTACATCAGCGCAATGAAACTCGTGTAAATATTACTACTGCCGCGATATTTCCGCGCGAATAGTTATTTTTAAACCCAAAACATCAAGTGTAAGTGAAGTGATATTATATACTAGTCAAAAAAAGTGATGTTTTAGATGAAAACTCGTGAAGAAGTGATTTAATTGTCTCGCTTCGATCCAAGTCTAAGGAAATGCCGCCCGTTCTCAATGTGCCTATTTCAGGAAGCGTTTCAGCAAGGAACTTTTCGTTCTTATAAACAACACTAGAGGTCAGTATGTGTTTATTAGAGGAGAGTAAACTTTTGCGAAGTACTTCATAGATAAAAAACACTAGATATTTGTACAAGAATCCTTATTCAAAGTTCAATCACCGTCGGCCGTGCGCTTCCCTATTTTATCATCCCTTCTCCCTTTACGCATGATCGACCGGAGTTTTGGGGTTCCCTTTGTAGAGAAGGGTGCGCTTATACACACACATGTATATGCGTGTACCTACAGATTGGTGTTTTCAATGTAGGTGTCTAAGTAGACGTGATTTAATCATATAGGTCCTAGCGGTGATGGCAATGTGTAGCTTATGGTATGGTATAGGCTCAGTTAGGCAGGTAGGTATATTTATGTAGCTGGGATAAAATTACGAGGGTGGCCTGGCTGGCGCGACACGTTTCTTCTATTGTAGGTATGTATATCTATTTAATAGTAAGTAGCGTAGCAACAATTCTACCAACAGTACCAATAAACACTACAAGGGAATGTATGTGTGATTATTACTCAGTTAGGCAGTCACTTTGCTCCAAACTGAGATATCGAATAGAATTATAATTTATTTGCTGCACATAAATCATATTAAGTACATACTAGTTGCTAAATAAGAAAATATATATTCTAAGGGTTGATAGGAATAGGTAGCCTAGGTAGGGTATATGTATAACGCTTGGTGGGAATCAAACCCGCGACGCGACCCACATCACGGAGGGCAGCGCCGAGCTTATCGTAGGAAGGAACTATAAAATAAATAATAATAACTAAAAAAAAATACACCATCCAATTTCATATTGATTAGCTTACCTCGAATCAAAGGTCAAAACAATCGTTTTATTCATCATTGATACATCATCGGACCCAAAAAAAAAACTATCACTAAGTAGGTGTACCTACTTAGGTTTGATATGCAAGGTTTTACAATAAGATATAGAAAGACAAAATACGCTTCGCTGGGACTTACTTTTCAACCACTCAATGTTTTACATTGTACGAAAGTAGGTAGGTATAGAGATCAACAAAAAACACCACTCATTATAATACTAACTTATCTAACTATACTGCTTACCATTTTTGTAATTAAATGAATTTATCTGATTGAATATTTATTCGGAAGGTACCTACCTAGGTATCTAGTGCTTTAAAAAAATCAAGAAGCGCGACCTATGTAGGCCTACCTATGTACCTACCTATTTAGGCAATGAGTAGATTGTAGATAAGAAGGTACTTAATACTTTCTAGTCGTACAAAAAACGATTGCATTAAGTATGTAAGTGCGGAATAGTTACCTAAATGTGAATTGAATTTTGAATTAGTAAACATGATACTCAGTACTTGAAAGCCATCGATGATTGTACTGCTAAGCTAATAAGGAACATTGACTCTTTCACAATTCATACCTACTGTCTAACATTCACTTTAGCACACAACACAAAAGATAACTACGCAAACAAAACCTCTAACTCAGCGAAAGAGATCGCACTAAAGGAGTGTATCAAAACAAAATTACGATTTACGATCGTTGTGATATCACCCCGCACCCCTATGATCGCGCAGTTTTTAGACGGCCATCCTATCAAAATGTATTCTGACGTAGATGTCGGCTAAACGTTTGTTTAAATTAAATAAATTGATCTTGTAGTTCTACACTGCGACATGTTTGATATCCGAGGCGAGTTGTTTTCATAGTACTGCCGACCGGTCCGAAATTATTCGTCGCGATTGGTTCAAAATCCATAACTGGCCCCCAGAGCCAGGTGTCGTTCACACCGCGGCCTCGCGCCTCGCGCCTCGTCTCGCTCGACTCTCGTTAATCACTCGTGTTCGCTATTGTTAAAGCGCGGCGAACAGCCATCTTTGTCAAATTACGACTCAATCTTTAATTCGGCATGTTTAGTGTTAAATTACCCAAACAAAAAAAGTGATAATCAAAACATTTGACTAAATTTACGGAACTAGATGCAGTGCATCAGTACATTCTCTTTTGTTTTACGATAACCTGACGCTAGACGATTGGCCGTTGAATGGAAGCGTAACGTGATTATGGCTGATGCCCACAATCAGTCGACCATTAAAATGATGGATGATGTTGTCTTTTGCGAAAAGAGTGCAGTGATAAATTCAGTGTTTAGTTTGATCTGTGCTGCTATTGTTTATGTTTCGGCATGAATACCTACTATGAACACTACGTCGTAATTTGTGATTCCTACACATTGCATAAATGCGTGAAATGGCGTTGCTGAGCGCGCGGGCCCGAGCATGCGCGCCAGTTTCCACACCGTCTCTTGGAACGCACTGAGTGTTCTACGTTTTCGTGTATATCAAAATGGGAAGGTCGAGATTCCCAGGAAAACCACTCAAGTTTCAAAACAGAAAGCGAATTAGTGTTTTATCCGGGACTGTTTATCATGAGACCGCTCCGGAGAGTCACCCGCCCGTCCGCGGCCATAATAATGATTTTACTGGGGAACAAGAGGTAAAAAAGCTTGTTTGGTACATTATTGCAGACTTCTTTGTAGATTACTTACACAAATTACAAGTTCTACGTCAGGAAATGTTATGTTTACGTAATAACTCCTTGCAAGCGAGTTATTTAGCGTCTTGTACTTAGCTTTGCTGTCAGTTCATGTTCCATTTTGATGTCAACAAAATATTGTATAGCCCAGCCCATTAATAACTTAGGAATCTTTACTGTGTGCGTATCTTAACTGAATTAGGTACTATTATGATAAAGAAGCTTTGCTTTGCTTCAGATTGTATTAAAAGAAACAACTGAATGCCAACATAACCTCATTTTGTCATAGTTCTATCATTCTTTTGTTTGTCATTGATGTGTTGGACTGGTAAATGAAACAGCTGACTATCTAAACCTTATCTAATCTATGTTAAAGATTGTTTTATACTAATAATATTGGGTTTGAATAGCCAAAGTAGCTTGATTAATACTAAATTAACACATTTAACACAGTAATGGATCTATAATTTTAGTGAAAATCATGAAATCTGTTTCTATTACGTTATAAACAGTGAAAGTGAGACCTATATTTTGTTAAACAGTTCAACATGAAGGATAATGTTGTCTCGAGATATTTTCAACTGTAATACACAGTACCTAAACCAAATTGAGCTGCATTCATTTATTATTATTATAGAGGATATTATACAAATGATTAAATACTTATTTTATTTTAATCTTTATTTTAATATACAGTTTAAGTTTAATGATAGTAAGTGTTGATAACAATAGAAATATTTTTACTTTACAGGAAGAAGAAAAGAAAGAAAATAATAATGAGAATGAAACCAGTGAAAATAAAACAGACCAATTAAATCAACCAGAAAACCAAGAAAAGAGCAACGGTGAAAAATCCCCAGTACGGACAAGGTCACAGAATAAAATGGAGCCAACAAAGAGTGATAAACCTAAACCAGTAAAGAAAACTGTAACTTTTGGTATGGTGGAGTGCTGCGAAGACCTTGTATATCCACTTAAAAAACTTCCAAAGCACCATGCTCCTCTTGTATCTATAATTAAAAAGAAGTCAGCATTAAAACAAACAGAATACTCCACTTTTAACAGTATTCTGAAACCAGCCAAATTAACTGATCTAAGCTCTAAATCAACATCAGAACATCATGAGGGATATCAAAGGAAAATTCTAAACCCACTTTCCAAACCTATGAACAAGTTTTCTCAGTTTGGCGAAGGGCGATGTATGTCTCCACCCCCTAGAAATTTATCACCAGTGGAGAAGGAAAGCGGTGGATCAAAGTTTGTACTGCCTCTAAGAAGTGCTCACTCCTCGAGGGTTATAAAACCCAACAAAAAATTCATAGATGGAGAAGAATCAACAAGCAGCGTAGCAACAAGTAAAGTCCTAAAGAAACCCAAACTAAAAAGGCTTGTTTTTAATAATTTACATGATGATGATGACACCCTTGAAGATGAAAACCTTGAGAAAAACAATGACACAGAAAAGGGTAAAGATAAACAGGTGATCAAATCCTCTAACTTATTCAAAGATAAAACAATACCAACTTTCACTGGCCTTGGTATCAAGAAACCTGTGGTTGACCTGTTCAAGTTTGATAAAGAGTCAGAATATCAATCGGTTGAATGTCATACAGATAATCATGACAATGGAAAACCTGAGATTAACAAAGAAGATAGAACAGGACATGCGATGCGGAAACTCATGGATATATCTGATGCCAGCAGTTCAAGTAGCACAAGTAGTGAATCAGAATCAGAAGAAAGCTGGGACAGTGATAGTCCACCTGCTAGTGGAGACGAGAGAGAGGACAAAGATAAACCAGCTTCTCCAAGTCCTGAGAAAGAGAAACAGTCTGCAGCATCTCAACTATTACGAGGCAAAGTCATTATAAGAGAAGCAAGACTACAGCTTGCAACACCAACTGTTCCAACCGGCTTGGATGGACCATTTTCTACAGCCCAATCTGGATCACGTAAGAACTGTTATATTATTTTTCATTTCACAATGCCTAATGCTTTTTTTTATTGAGAATTCAAACAATTATCCCACAAAGTTTTAGTTAGTACCTATATCAATCCAATATCCATATTAATTTACAGAGGTGCTAAAATTTTATATGTCCTTATGGTTTCTTTTTTGTGTTCTATTTATTTATAAAATATTATAAATAAATAGAACACTTTATTTATTTACACTTTTTTTTTATTTCGCTAGCTAACACAACAAGGAAGTGTAAGTATACTTATAATGAGATTGAGAGCCACTACTGATAACAAAGGGCTTTTATAGCCCTCTTAGCAGTAGGAAGCCTTCAGCTGAAAGTGGCCTCTACCTCGCCCATCATACATTTCTAAATTGAAAACCTTTCATTTCTAGCTACTAATATAACGCCGACTACAGTTACATGTGGCGTTTGCGGAGCAGTAAGATTCTACAGATTTGTGAAGCAAGCTCGCAAATTCGGCATTTACTCCTGCGAATCGTGCCGGAAATTCATCTCCAAAATGCTCAAGAAAGAGAAATTATCACACAAAACTGGAACAGTTCAGATGGAGTGCTTGGTTGGGGAAGGTTAGTAAAACTTTTTCAATAATACGCAATACCTACTTACCTACAAATTTCTATTGGCTAATAAATTATTCTGACAATGGGTGTAGTGGGTGGTTAGTTGTGTGCATTATCCCCCTAACCCCCCAGCTAGTGAAGGTTAGTTCAATAATGGCAACCTTGGATTTATAATAGTTTTCTCTTTGTTCAAAGCTTTTATTCGCATTTATTTTATATAATTTGTAGAAAATCTATGAATTCTATGTAGCAGATATAATTTTATAAACCATGCTGCAGTAAGAAAAAAACTGAATTAACACTATTTTAACTCCAGGTAACTGCAACGTGCCACCAATAGTGCGATCACAACAATGGAAGCTCCTAAAATGCACAAACACCGCTCGTTGCCCCGCTTGCTGGCTGAAAATGTGTCTAAAGGCATTCCAAGTGCCGCCACACATCCGCGCTGGCCTTACCGCTATGCTGCCACCTAACATGAGAGCAGGTCTTAAGCCTGTAACATTACCGGCGAATCCTTTGCGGCTGCCGACCCCGACACCGCAATCCACGCCGGTCTTCGCATTACCAGAAAGTGAAAAGATCTTCGGAGCCTTGAAGGCAGCTAAGAAGTTGGAGGAAGTTGTTGAAAAAGTTGAGGTGAGAAACTTTTTTCTATTGGTTTTGTCCACAGTGCTCCAATTTCTTAGTGAATCCAACATTTGAGGCAGAATAATTTGTCATTATTGAATTTGTATTAGAAAAATAAACTAGTCTTATATTTTTCAGGAAAAGCTAGTAAAGGACCCTCAACCCACAGAAGAGGCCAAAGAAGACATTAGCATGAATCGTAAACGGCTATTGACAAGGGTCAAAGTACGCAAAAAAGATAAAACAGAAAAAACAGAATCCAAGCCAACTGAGGATCCTAAACGCCAAAAAGTTGAACTCAAAGGTCCACGAGTTAAACATGTATGTCGAAGTGCGTCTATTGTATTGGGACAACCAATCGCTACATTCCCCACGCAAGAAGAGAAAGAAAAGCAAGATAAACCTGAAGGCGAAGTTGTCTTGCCAGACAAGGACAAAGACAAAGACATTGAAATGCCTATTGAGCCTGAAGTTGACACTGAAAACAAGCCACCTATCATACCTGAGCCTCCCGTTACAAAAGAAGTGGAAATAGAGGTGCCTATTGAATCTAAGAAAAGAAAATTGGAGCCACCAGTGGTCAAACCACAGGCAAAGGCAGAATCAAGTGAAGATGAAGTTGTCATGGACATTGTGCCAAGGAAACCAGTTTACAAACCATTCACCAACATTACAAACGTAAGTTTAGGATTTTTTTCCGGTTTAATCCGCGCCAGTTCAATCGCAATTATTTCATCCTTTGAATAAGTATTTTTCGAACGAGATTAACTGAAATTGGTCCCTTTTTACTGTAATGCCATTGCTTGTGTTACGGTGTAACTAACCTCTTATTTTATTACATTTTCAGGTGCGCGGTCGCTCTCAGAAATGCGGCCAGAATCGTCCCGAGTTGATTTGTGTCGATTTTTGGGAGAGTTACGATCCAGATGAAGTTTGCAGCTCAGGATTTGGTCTCATTGGAACTGGATCATTCACTGTGGCGAAACTATGCTTCCTTTGCGGCAGTGCCGGGAAAGAAAAGGTATTGAAAAGACATTTTGAGGGCTTAATTTGATTCTAAACGTGTCTAAAAAAGGTCCTTTCTGAAAACCAGCTCAGACTAGACCTGTTTGACAGCACATGTACCTACCTACTATTCTTAATTTTCATATTTTTTCAAACGTTTGTCTTGCTTTGTGCCATGGGGATCTAGGTAGGTTCGCATGGTACTCAAGCTATTTATTTTTAAATGCTTTTTAGTTTGTACATATTTTGTGTATGTCAAATAAATCAATTCTTATATTTATTCTATCTTATAAAAAGTTAGCGCAGACTTGATGTCTTGATTACCATACGTAATGATGATACAAAATCAACGCTAAACTCTTTATAAGATAGGGGATTAATGATGTGATCTTCTTCGTTTCAATGAACACAAAAAAAATTTAAACTCAGTTCATGTAGAACTTTGCCACATTGATGTGATTGGACTGAATAAAGAATGTTTGTTGATTGTCGTTTCAGATGGTGGCATGTTCGAGTTGTTGCGAGTGGTACCACTCGTGGTGCGCGGAGGAGTGGAGCGCGTGCGGCGCGGGCGGCTGGCAGTGCGCGCGCTGCGTGGCGTGCGCCGCGTGCTCGCGCGCCGCGGCCCGTCTGCGCTGCCGGGCCTGCGCGCGACATTACCACGCCGCGTGCATGCCGACCGCGCCGCCTGAACATCGCAGCACGCCGCCCCAGGTACTTCTTCTTCTTCTTATCGTGTCGATGCTACAACTGTATTTTGTTGTAGCATCGTGTTGGAAAGATTAGCCAGACTAGACACTGCTTTGCCGTGCCTAGTTGTAAATTAGTGCCCTAGGTATGTACTAATATACCAGGAACCTAGAATCATCTAGTATGTAAGACTAAGTGATCCTTGTGATTTTATTGAATAAAGTAATGTTGCAATATTAAAATAAAAACCACGACGGAGCACCGAAATAACCACCGATCAGTAAATTGATAGACCTTGAAATTTCACTGTCATGGTTTAATTCACAAGCGATCAATGACTCTTACTTTTTACCTTTTTTATATTTTGCATTTGTTTACTATGTTTATATCTTGCAGATTTGTAGCGCGTGCTTGAAATGCAAGAGTTGCGACAGCAGCCGTGTTAGCAAATTTGTCGGCAGCTTACCGTTTTGTGCGCCGTGCTTCAAACTACGGCAGAAAGGAAACTATTGTCCGCTGTGTCAAGCGTGCTACAGGGATAACGACTTTGACAGCAAGGTATGTTTGAAAAACTGTTAATATTGTTGACTGAACTGAAAAAAAGGAGTTACAAAATTGAATTAATTGCAAAATTCCCTTACAGATGATGGAATGCGGCTGGTGCGCTCGTTGGGTTCACGCAAGCTGCGAAGGCCTGTCTGGCGAGGGATATCAATTACTATCTGCATTACCTTCGTCTATTGAATACATCTGCTGCAAATGCATGCCCAATGATCCACCATGGCGGAAAATGCTCACTGAACACCTCAAAGGAACATTATTACATCTGCTGAAGCTTCTAGCCAAGAACAAGAAAGCCTGTGCACTCCTCAAGCTTACTCCACATAAAAATACTCCAGTACCCAACAAACCATACAGACTAATGTCACCACAAGCCATAAGAAAGCTTCATTTCGACTCTGCAGACGACTCAATGAAATCAACGGAAACCAAAGTCTACAGAAACATGTCGAGAGGACGACGCAACAACCTATTGAACAAAGTAGACGATCCCAACTCGTCAAATGTCTGGCAATGCTCCTCGTTAATGAGTGATGTTGAAATGGTGAAAGAGGAAATGCCTCACGTGTCGCACAAAGTCGTCAATCTTCAAGAACCGTTGATGCAAAACAAAGAGATCTGTTTCTCTGCTGGTCTGTTTGACACAAAAGCAGAGTTCGATACACCTTGTGTAGAAGTGCACGAAAATAATCCTCCTAAGAGTGAAAAGGCAACAACCATGTTGCCTACTACAGTCCATGTCGACAAATATGAGCCAATATCGGACGACGATGAACCAATGGAAAGTTTCCCACAAGCAAGAAGC
This sequence comes from Ecliptopera silaceata, assembly GCA_932527185.1. Taxonomy (NCBI): domain Eukaryota; kingdom Metazoa; phylum Arthropoda; class Insecta; order Lepidoptera; family Geometridae; genus Ecliptopera; species Ecliptopera silaceata. Next base: position 5,407,737 of record OW052210.1, read on the forward strand.
GAACAAGAATTGAGCCCAGCGATGGCCAGACAGCCATGCACTCCGATTGACGATGATATGAATCGACTGATCTCACCATCATTACTTGACATCAAAAGGAGGGTCAACAGTGATGAATATGTCTCCCTTAAAGACTTCAACCACGACATGAAAGAAGTTATCGAAAGAACATCGAATGTAGATCTCAAATCGATATACAAGGGATTATTCTCGGAAACCTTCCCTTGGTTCGACTGTGAAAACAACTGCCTTCAACCTAATTTAGAAGTCGAAGGTGAAAATGATGACACAGAATCATTGAAAGACGTTGAAATGTCTGATAATAAAGTCAAAAGTGACGTTGAGTCTATTGAGCGACCCTTTGATCAGATTGTACCAAAGTTGGAGGTTGATGGGGAGAATTTAGATGAAGAATTATTGGAGTTGTATCCAATCATAGATACTCGTATTTGCGTTCTTTGCAAGTCAAACGGAGATGGATTTCCGCCAATGGAAGGGCGCTTACTTTACTGCGGACAAAATGATTGGATCCACGCAAACTGCGCTTTATGGTCAGCTGAAGTGTTTGAGGAAATTGATGGATCGTTACAGAATGTTCATTCAGCTATTTCAAGAGGCAAGATGATCAAATGCGCATCCTGTGAGTTAAAAGGCGCTAGTGTTGGTTGCTGCGCTAAAAATTGTAGTGAAACCTATCACTACGCATGCGCTAGGAAAGCAAGTTGCGCTTTCATGGATGATAAACGAGTATTCTGTCCAACACATGGGAAAGATGTTCCAAAGAAAAGTTTACAAAAAGACGCAGACTTTGAACTAACAAGACCAGTTTACGTAGAACTAGATAAGAAAAAGAAAAGATACAGTGAAATCACGAACGTTCAGTTCATTATGGGTTCCTTAACCGTCCACAGTCTTGGAAAGATTGTGCCATCAGTGTCAGACTATGAAGATTTTTTAATGCCAGTTGATTTCTTATGTACGAGATTATTCTGGTCATGTAAAAAGCCGTCTAAAATAGTAAAGTATACAATAAAAACAAAGTTAATTTTGGCTGAACCCATGCCCGGGTTTGACTTTGGTGTGAATATAACAGTCGATCACAGCTTGGGCGTCTCAGTTGTGGATCGTGTTATGGCTGAAATCGGGGCTTGGCACGAAAGTATAGTTGAAGGATCTGGAAAAAGCGCATTAGATTTATTCAAGAGTTCGAATAAATCGCCAATAAAGTTCGGTAATTCTGTGACTTTGGAAGAAATTGCAGTGAAGCAAGTCGTGGAGCATTTGGTTGATAATGTGTGCAAACAGGAGCAGCAAGATGAGGAAGAGCCACAAAGCACGACAGACATTCTACCAGAAGAAGTTAAAGACGCGATATTTGAAGATCTCAACCACGATCTTCTCGATGGCATATCCATGCAAGATATCTTCCAAGATCTAAAAAATGTTCTCGATGATGGTGGAAGTAACGATAAAGACTACCGACAAAACGATTACATTGATGAGCTCATCAATGCAAGATTTGAGCCTGGAAGTAAAGAATTAAAACGTAGCAAATCTGAAATGCTTTTACAAAGCCATGGCTTGAAGACATTGACAACTGGAAGAGGCCAGCAAAAGTCCAGCAGTTGGAACAACAAGTTGGACACAAGCTTGCTTTCCTCGACCATCAAGAGGTGCAAAATGGGTAAATCATCATCTATCACAGGCAAAATGAGCCCAATTCCAAAGGTAGCGTCCTCTGAAAATTCACTGGACTTGATAAAAGAGGAGCCAATCAATACAGGAAACGATAAAAAAGGCAAAGATGAAACTAGTAATAACAGCGAGATCTGTGAAGAAGCGGCCCATTCCTCGGGAATAACGTACCGCACAACCTCGCCTAAACAAAAAGATGAAGAACCAAGCGGCGAAAAAGCCGATAAGACCGAAGTTTACTACACTGATGTTATAGACTTCTACACTAAAATAACTTGCAGCCCTATAGCCCAGTTGGACGGCACAGCTGATTGGTCTGGTTCGGAAAGCACATGTAGTTCGCGACCTAACAGTCCCCGTGATGATGACGACTTCACGCCCATACAACAATTAGACGGCGCAGGGGATGAACATCCCAATGATAATAACTCTAGAAATCATAATCAATACATGTATCGAAGTGGCGGATCGGAAAGCTATACTGTTACTTTTGCCGGTAATTCTATCAACGGCCAACCAGAATTAGTGATGAGACCTATCGACGACAGTGGCTCAAATCCGATAGAGCAACCCGTTAGGTGCGATCGGTGTCAATGCACTTATCGGAATAAAGATTCTTACGACAGGCATGTTCCTTCTTGTGACATGATGTCGACGAGTGAAAGTGAAAGCGAAAATCCAAAATCACCAGAAAATAGAACGTTGACAACATTGCAAAATGCATTCCAAGGCGCTTTTGCTCAGCCGATGATTATACACGCGGGAGTTGTTAGCGGTTCGGAAAGTACCGTAAAAGCTGAGGGAATATCCGCTAGACGGACTTCCATAAACACGAGACAGATAACAATCAACGGCACAATCGTTGAGACGCCCTCTCCGGGGCCATCCAATGAAATGACAATGACTATAACAGAGCAGATGAAATCAGGTACTGTAATATTTGATCAAAGCAAAACCACTAATCTACAAGTATCATCAAACCAGCAAGTGATGTCTTCACCGCAAATTGTAGTCACACCGCAAATGTTTATACCACCAAAGACAAGCTCTGCAGGACAGAAGATGATGACGCCACAAATTATACAGCCTGGACTACTACCTTACAACATATGTGTAAAACCAGGGAATGGTGGAAACATCCAACAAATCCAAGGTGACATGGCTCAATTGCTATCAAGCTCGGGAGGTATTCAAGTTATTTCATCAAACTCGAACCAAGTACTGACTTTGCCACATAACCATCAAGGCAATATTTCAATGATTCACAGCAAAAACCAATTTCCTAACATGAGCGCCTCATCGATCGCTTTGCCTGTGAATTCGATACAAGGAATGCCCAGCAATACTATAATACAAAATATACAACCTATGATAAGGCCGCACATGCAAGGCAATCCTACCATCGTCGTCCCGGCTATGACGACTCAAAGACTCACATCTCCAAACCAACACAAACAACACATAATACTGCCGAGTCACCACCAGAAGTCGCCAAAGAAGCAACCGCCGCCTGTTCAACCAAAGCCTATCTTTCAAGCTGCGAGTCGAGTCAGAGCTCGCCCAATGCCAAAACCGAATACAATGAAGAGACAAACGAAAATGGAAAAAACCTATACGACTATCAATCAGCCTATTGGTCCAGGAAATACGGTTATTCAGTTACAAACCAATAACAACACTGGACAGCCATCTATAATTGTGCAACCAATGGCAAATCAAAATATCATGTCATATGTAGAGGCGTTATCACAACAGCAAAATCAGAACATGCAGTATATCGCGACTATCGCTCCACAGGGAGATTTCAAAAGTCCAACTCAGTTTATATCAACACAGGGAGGTTTGATGCCTCAAACATTCCAAATACAGCAAACTGAAAATGGAGGACTCGTAGCAGTTCCGAGTGGTGGTATTCCCGTTTTACTTCCTCAAGGAAACGTCGGTATCTTGCCACAAACATTGCAACAAGGAACTACAATTTTACCTCAGGGCACATTACAACAAGGAATTATTTCTCAAGGCCCGAACGGACCCACTATTTTACCGCAGATGCAGAACGGCACGACAATAATTCCACAAGGTACGCTACAGAGTTTGAATGGAAATATGACATCACAAACCGCTACTATTCTGACACCTAACAATATGCAAAACACAGGAACTGTTGTGTCACAGAGTGGAATGGGCAATGGACAAACTATCATCCCAAACACATTGCAATCTCAAGGAAATACACTGATAACTTCGGGTCCAAATGGCGCCACATTGCTGCCCAATGGAACTTTATTGCCGCCATTCTGTAATGATCAAGTTCTTCTAGGTTCGGCGCCAACATTAGAGATGGTTACTGATCCGAACGGGTGCATGTATCTTACGACCACTCAGCCTGTTTACTACGGATTAGAAACGATTGTGCAGAACACTGTGATGTCATCGCAGCAATTTGTTTCAACAGCAATGCAAGGTGTTCTTGCTCAAAATAGCAGTTTCTCTGCCACAACTACCCAAGTATTCCAAGCTAGCAAGATAGAACCTATTGTGGAAGTGCCAACAGGATACGTTGTCGTCAACAATGTGGGAGAAACAGTAGCATCATCGACGTCGAATGTCGTAAATACGCAAAATGTGCAGTCGTCGCCACCTGCTCTGAAAGCCATCAAGACATCGGTTCCGAACTTGACTCTGCAACCATTGCCGGATAAACCAGGCAACAACAGACAGACGCCAAAGGTAATCCAAATGAGTCCCAATCAAATTATTATGGGTACACAGTCTGGCCCAACGATAATAACGGGTAGACAGAGCGTCAACCCTATTACGTCGCAGATCCACAGCATGACGCTTTCGAGTACTTCACAAAATATGCTCAGGGGAAATATGTCAAAGCCAAGTACAGTCACGATGTCTCCTAACGTAACGCTTGTATCATCAACTGGACAGCCGATAATGGCGATCTCGCAATCGATTCCTAATTCTGCTAACTCATTTTCAATGCAATCGATACCATTTTCGCAACCTATAGTGTCAAGTTCAATAGCTCCATCAGGAAATAAGAATAATATAAAAATGGAAAACTCTCACATGATCGAAATAAGTGGCAACTTACAAGATACTTCAAGTTCTCCCAGTGTACCAACAATAAGCGTTACAGCCACAAAATCTCCCACGCCTTGGAGACAAATTGCCACACCAATCAATAACATGAACTCTGAGAATAAGTTGGAACTGCAAAATATGACAGTGAAAACGAGCAACATAAATACTAGCTCATTGAATATACAAAATAATACTATGTCTGGAAGATCACTATCACATGATTCTGATAAGAACAACCAGAACTGCTTGATGTCGATTACAAATAATGGAAACACTATCTCTGGTATGAATATGCATTCACATCAGTTCGAATCAAACATAAACGTTAGTCATCATTCAACATCACACTCGACTACGAATAACGTGATTCAGATTCAATCTGGGAATATCTTCCCACCTAATTCAGTGATGAATAGTAACTTTGATGCAGACACAACGATGAAACTGAGCAAAATCAACGCTCTTTCCAAAACCGAAGCAGGCCACCTCAATTTTTCTCAAGAAATTATGGCATCGCATTCTCAACAGCATGTGAACAACGATAAGACTTTCCAGAACATGGGGAATAACGACAAACATCAGGATAGCATGAGCCAGGTGAACATGCATAAAATGAACAGCTGTCAAATGGGGCCTAACATGGGAAACTCTCCATCTATGAGCATTGGACCTCACAACATGCGACCTGTAATGCAAAATTCACAAAATAATATGCCCGTTACGAACCAAAATCAAATGTGCTCGGTACCAAATACGACTTCTCACGGACAGGTTCAGATAATGAACTCGGGAAACAACTCTATGCAAAACATGAGCATGTCATGTCAAGAATCGACTACTAACAGAATGAATATTACAGTGTCGTCGGACAATAACATGCAACATACTCAACAACACGACATTGCGAATACGTCTATGAATTCAACTAACCTGCCTCATGGAAATATGCAAATAGTATCGCATGACAGTCAGCTATCTACTTCGAATCAGATTCATATTATGAATGGGCAGATCCAGCATAATAATCGACAAGTGGAAAACAACCAAATGCAAATGAATCAGGGAACTCCCCAACGACCGTTCCATGAGAACATGATGAATACGCAGCAAAATCATAATCAGAACATCCTTTCAAATCGAAGCACTCCTGACAATTCAAATCTGATGAATCAGTCTATGAATATGCATAACATTCCAAATAATCACGGCATGAATCGCCCAGATATGAGTGATTTAAATCACATGCATATGCAACAAACTAATATGCCAAACAATCGTATGATGATGGATAACATGCAAACCCACGGAATGAACAACATGAGTCATTCAATGCACCCCAACAGATCTATGGATAATTTGCACAACACTCAGCTGCATAACATGCAGCAAATGAACCATCACATGAACAACAGAGGCTCATTAGAGAGTAACATGCATATGAACCAACAAATGTCCATGCAATCAAATAGACCATTGGATAACCTTGGGTTACATCATCAGCATCAAATGCCGAACGTAATGCAGATGCAAAATAATCGTCAACATATTGATAACAACGTTATGGGCATGCATCAACAAAATCAACATCATAATGTGCCTAATCAAATGCACAACCGACAGATGGATAATAGCATGCACATGCATCACATGCCAGGTAATGCTCCAACAATGAGCCTTGGCGGTCAGATGGATAGTACGGGACCGTTATCAAACATGCACGGTAACCGGTACGACAATAACTCAATGTCTATGCAAAATATGAATTCATTAAATCAAATCCAAAATAACAGGAATTCGATGGAGCACAACTCTATGATGCAACACCAGATGAGCAACATGTCTCCAATGAATAACATGAGCATGCACAATAATTTAAATAGCTCAATGCCCATGGGAAACTCAAGTCACCAATCCATGAATAATTCATTGATGCATAACATTCCTGATATCAAAAATGAAATCCAAAACTCGTGCAGTGGAAGTTGTTCTAACAACAGTTCCCAATTTTCTAACACACAAAGCACAATGGATTTATGTTCAAATATGAACTCTAGTAACATGAATATGGGCGCTAGTAACATGATGCACGGAATGAGTGTCAATAATTCCAGTATGTCGAACAACATGATGATGAACTCTGTAAATAACAGCAACATGTACGGTAATAATAATCAGAACAGTATGAACAGCCACGATATGCTAATGGGTTGTAACAGCTCTTCTGATCACAATGTTAATAACCTCATGACTGCTAACTCTAATCATATGATGATGAATAATTCACAGAGTCACGGAAATGCTCAAAATCAAATTGCAAACAATCAAGTTCCCAATGCTCAAATCAATATCAGCAGCTGCAGCATGAACACAAATAACACGGCACAAAACCATAGCCTACCAAACTTGGACAGTTCTATAAACAGAAGTAGCCTATCAGTAAATGAATCACAGAAATACCCTCAAGAGCCCATAAGAGGAAAGAATATAATGGGACCTCCATCAACACCAAACATTTCCATGTCGAATATTCCAAACAACGATTGTGCTAAAGTAAACAATGTGAGTAACGACAAGCAAAATCATGCGATAACAGTGAACAACCAAATGGGATACATGCCTAATATGCCTATGAATTCTCAGAACAATCAGAGAGTCATAAATTTACCTGAGCGTGGCAGAATGAACGCGACAAATCTTGATAATAACATCACACAACATGTATCGCAGCAGCACAATATTCGAGTGGTTACAAACAATACCAACAGTAATGTAACTGGTATGAACGCAGATCCTCTATCATTTCAACAAAAAGGAGAAAATAACAGTACCATGATTAATGTGCCGTTTCAAGCTATTCCAAACAGCGCTCCAATGAACATTAACGTCAATTCCAGCAATAACACTGTCAATATCACCGTTCAGAATAATCTAGTGGATCCAAAGATAGCTTCTAAAACAGCAGCTGATATTACTTTCCCAATACAATCAAATACATTACAATTACAACCTCAGACTAGCAGCAATTTGATCCAAAATCAAAACCAGAATGCTAATATTCTCCAGAATCAACCCAGCAATAGCAGCATGATGTGTATCCCTGTTCAGAATACCACTATCAACTTACCGACACAAAACAGCTCAAGTATCTCACTGCCAATAAAGGCACCACAGCCTCAACAGTCAGGCATACCTACTAATGTTGTCAATCCTATGACAATGAGACCTATGAATAGAGTATTACCTCTACATCGAGACAGTCAAAGCAAAGCTAAAACCTCTGGAACTAAAACTGTTGCTGCACCGAGGCCCAGACCTGCCAGCCAGGATATGCCAGATCTGAACATTAAAGATGAAACAATAGACAGTGATTTAGAAAAAGCAATCGAGGAGTCGAAGAGAATGATGGAGTTGGAGAGAGTAAAGAGAGAAAAAGAAGAAAGCGATGCTGCACAATCCTTGCAACTGGCATCTAAGGACGCACAACAAGCAAATACAAGCACCGCTCCAGCTAGTACAGACGCAACAAGTATCGAAGTAGGCCCAGCCCCTAAATTAACATCATTGCCTAGTTTGGACGCCGAAATGATCGAAATAGAGCCACCAAAGATTTTAGTCGAAAAGGACACTAACCAACAATCTGCATTGACGAAATCTGCAACCGTTCAACAAAAAACTATGAAAAGACCTCTATCAGATAAAAAGTCTGATAACGAAACTGTTGGCACGAAGAAGCAAAGTAAATTAGCTAAAGGGCAAGAGAACAAAGCTATTGGCCCAAAACAAGTACCTGATCCACCAAAAGATGACGGTCCGAAGTTAATTTACGAAGTGACTTCCGAGGATGGTTTTAACTACTCCTCGCCATCATTGACTGATCTATGGGCGAAGGTGATCGATGCAGTCCAAAATGCAAGAAAAGCATCGGGTCTTCCGTTGATCCAGTACAATCTACCTTCTACTTTATCTGGAGCGCATTTACTAGGCCTAAACAACAATGCTTTGAGATATCTCATAGAGCAATTGCCTGGGGTAAGCACATACGTCTTTTATTTAGTAGCACAAACGGGTAACTAACCCTGTTGTTGCTAGCGTCTTTAAATATACTTCTGTGATCTAGAAATCTAAAATTGTTTTATCCTTTTAGGCAAGTCGCTGCACAAAATACAAGATCCGTCAAGGTCGTCAGCTAAACAGTTGGGATAACGACTTGGACCTAAGTGAAGGGTTCAAAGAAAGTGTTTGGGGCAGCGCGCGTACTGGACCAGTTACTAGGAAGCCAAACCATGACATGTTTAGCTGGATGGCCTCGCCTTTTAGAGAGGAACCGCCGCCTTGCGGTGGGCAGGATGGGGAAAACTCGGTTTCTAGGTAAGTGGTATCTCATTAAATCGTTTGTATAATCTCGATGAATTATTGATGATCCAAGTATTGTATTTATCTTATCTACTAGCTTTTCTGCATTTTATCTGCGTCAGTTAAGTATTTTGTTTCTTTCATCGAAGCCCAATTCAGTCACGGCCGCTATTTATATAAACGTTATGGTTCGCTATTTAGAAAATATTTAGACGACATTACACTGAAGACATAAAAAACTTTGGCGTGTTTCTGTTGCAGACGCCTAGCTACTTTACCAGCGGCAATGAGATTCAGGCAGCTAAAAGAAACATCTAAAGCATCAGTGGGCGTATACAGGTCCCATATACACGGACGAGGATTGTTCTGCAAGCGGGAAATTGAAGAAGGTATAGTTTACACAAATCATTTCGCACATGTTTTCATTCTCTTCTTGCATTTGCCAGGATTTTATATATCTTTCTAAAATAATTTTAAATAGTCTACTGAAGATGTTTAGTTAGGCACAACCGGTGACTTTCAAGACTAGTAAGCGTTGTATGTCCATGAATATATGTTTTTATTTTGTTTATTTCAGGTGATATGGTGATAGAATACGCCGGGGAAGTGATCCGAGCAGTGCTCGCTGATCAACGCGAGAAAAAATACGAGGCCATGAGCGGCAGACGAGGCGTCGGTGGCTGTTACATGTTTCGTATTGACGACAACTTAGTCGTCGACGCGACTCTCAAAGGAAACGCAGCTAGATTTATCAACCATTCGTGCGATGTAAGTTCGAAAAGATTATTTTAATTTGCTCTATTATTGGATTGACTTTTATTTCAGGTTACGGTTTGATTTTCAGGTTAATACGAATGCGAAAAATATCACTCGTAAGAGAGATACCATGCAACACACCGGTGCTAATTTAAAAGCAAGTTTTAACACTGTAAAATACAGGGTGTAAAATGATCACTTGCCAAAACTAAAAGTGCACTCACACATTACATGCCAAAATGAAATGTTTATATTTGGTCCTGGTGTGCGATTCAATGTATCTAAAGGAAAAGTGACGTAGTTTACGAGAAGCATCGCCTATTAGTATCATTATAGTTTTCAAGAGTTATCGTTTTACACACTGTATGCTAATATTAAAACTGATTTAAACATTGCGAATTAAATTTACTCATATAGCGATAGCCGCTAGTCTATCTATCTATCTGTGAATAGTGTATTAATCGCGTTGATGTTTACAGCCCAACTGCTATTCGCGCGTTGTCGACATCCACGGTCACAAACACATTCTAATCTTCGCCTTGCGCCGGATAACAGTCGGCGAAGAGCTGACTTACGACTACAAGTTCCCCTTTGAAGAGGTTAAGATCCCCTGCACGTGCGGCGCTAAAAAATGTCGAAAGTACCTCAATTGAAGAGATGGAGGTAAATCTGTGAGTTGTCAATTACGCTTGTTCAACAAGCATCACATTCAATCACCTTCCGGAACGGGAGAAGTGGCTGATAGCACACTGATGAAGCTGACGCTACCAGCAAAACTTTTTGGCGCTTCAGTAGTTCAATCAGAATCTGAAACCAGTGGCTCCATGACTTCCGAAGTACCTCCAATGAAGACTTGATGATTGATAAAAATGTGACCTGTTATGATACTGCATTGGCGTTTTCAACGTTATCCAACTATGTTTGTAGTATTTTTAATCGGTAATTAATACGGGATTTTCTTTAGCATAATTATATAAGTACATGAATAGACTAGATTACTTTAGAGCGGCTTTGGACAGCAAAGGGCGGACACGCGCTGGCTACGGAAATGATGGATCTCCTTTAATTCTAACTGTTTGCTCACATTGAGAATGTGTTAAACTTACAACATCGAAAAGTTTTATCTATTTCTTTATTTTGAAAGGTTTGAACAAAACAACAATATAAATTGGGCATCCATAGAACTCAAATCTGAATTTAATTCATTTTTGGAATTTAAATTAAAATTGTTTCTAAATATTCATATTAGTACATTGTCAATGTGAGCTGGCAGTATGATCGTTTAGAATTTATAGTGGGGAATGAATGTTTCGAATGGAATACTGGGTTGAGCACAATCGTGTACATACGTACCTATCTAAGACAATAAGTCAAATTCACATATCGCGTACTCCCACCTGGAAGAACCGTTCAACGGTGGACGAGTTCTAATGAATCTTGTTATGATCTCTTCTTGAATCTACCCAGTGTTGGCGTTGTTGGATTGTATGATAATTTTTAATTAATTTTACTTAAATATACCTATTATTTTGATAAGTTTATACATGTTTTTGTAAATATTTTTGTTATGGTTAGTTGGTTCGCGAACGGCTTAAGTGTGACACAATGTCGCACTTGATGTGATATGCTTAGCCCTGAGTGGGGATTGAGAGCGGTTAGTAAAGTAGGAAAGTGTATATTTGTTCCTCATTTGTTCTTATTTCTTTCACTTGTGATCAGTTAAGTCTCGACTAGCTTAGCGCGTACGTGTAAATAAAGAGGGGGACTATGACGTTAATTAGTACATTCGACAAGGGTAGCAAAGTTATAAGTACAATGTTACTTTTTAGTAATTTTAATGTGTATTGTATAGTGAATTGTAAATAAGAGAAAATATCTGTCATAATAATTTGGTTAGATCGTTTTTATTGTAGTCATAGCGGTAGGCTGTACTTTAAAGAATATATTTTACTGTACATAAAGTTAAATGAAGAGTATAGTTTGGACGGTGGCTCGATAAGAACATAATATAACTCCCAGTTATTTAATTAATGTTTTAAATATAAAAATGCACATTGTTAGCTTTAAAACAAACAGCACAGCTTTCGTTTTACTTATAATTTTTATTCTAATCAATTATCTGTTGTTTTAATCGGTATTTAGTTTTAGAAATCAATCCCATTGACTATTTTTTTAGACTGAAATTAAGCATCACAATGCCATCACAGGATATCAGCTGATTTGCTCCATATTACTAATATTATGTACAATTTCATCATTATTATTATAAAACGTAGAATATGTTTAGATTCAGATAATATAATCACGTAGAAACTGTTTAAATACCCCGAGTCTTATCGGAACAGTATAATGTAATTTAATATGCGTCCCAAGTATTTCGTAGATATCCATAAACAGAATAATAGTTAATATAACGCTAGTATTATAAGTGATTTGTACGGCCGAAATGCACTTTCAATGTTTTTCGAATTTTGTATAAATATTTATCGTAGCATAACATATCAATCAATAAAATCAATATTAGTTGCACTATTTCTATCTTCAAGCTATTTGTACTAAATTAATGTTATTGTGTAAGAGTTAGATTTCTTTAGATTCAAACATTTTATCTGCTGTCCATAATACAATATAATAATTATTTAATTAAACAAAAAGCAAGTGCAACTTAAAAATAATGACACTGGCACAAGGATAGAATGTCTATATCTACCGTTTGTACCGTTTTTGTACTGTTTAGGGAATGTCAGTTTCGAGGCCATTATTGTTCAATTCTAATTATATTCAATTTGAACATGAATTTAAAAAAAAAACCAATCCAGTTTCATTAATTAGCATTCGATTTGAAATAAGAATAATAATTAGATCGAGAGGTCAATACATTATTTAAAAAAAACTAAACAGTGATGTGGCATACAGTAGCATAATATACTAACGGCTTTGTCTAATGTATTGTAAGTGATAATTATTTCTATCACATTTAGGAGAACTTTGAACCAATTCAATTACTGGCCACAATAATTTTATGACATAAAAAGATAAGAATCATGATGACATACATTTTTGTTCTGTTAAATGTTCTTTAATATACGCTTGTCTCTTTCTCTCTTAGCCTAATGTCCTAACAGAGAATAAGACAACAAATATTTTTTTCTGTGATTATAAAATAACATTTACAAACTCTTCAAATAATTATTTTTTAGAACAATCGATCATTTGTAATAATTCGAATAATATGTAATTTGATCAAACTTACGACTATACAGTATTTACAAAATGTACATTGTCATATAAAATACATAAGAAACAGTTGAGCTATCTACAGACCGTTGCAAACGATCTATAGATAGTTCAACTGATCCAATTTAATAAAATTAAATTTAAAAATCATATATTATTCTAATCATTTTTTGAATTAATATTATCAGTATGAACTTAAAAACAGTAGTAATTGCAGGGTTCAAAGTTCATCTATTATAACTGTGATGATTGCGTTCCCATCAATGTTTAATTTTGATTAAAACGCCAGAAAAGGTGAAAGTAGACTAGTCCTTATCAGTTGTAACATAACTTTATTCTCTTTAATGTGGACTTAGCCATAACAGGACAAGCCATTCTCTTTGATAAACGGTTGTTATATTTTTATTAACATTATTTTGATACGATAGTTGATGATAGTTTACATCGAGTTACGATAATAAACAAAGTACATTGGTAATTTTTAAAATTGATTGTAATTATTAACATCTATTTTTAAATGTTAGTTTAATTGTCGTCGTAAGATTAACACGAGTTTCGTTATTTTTTCCTTCTCGTTGTTTCTAGAATTTGAGCGAAAACAGGTGCGATAGACGTCACAATATCCTAATTTGAACTGAACTCGATGGAAAATAGTTAAACTAGTTTTTGTCGCTATAAAGTGAAAAGCGATGGGTAAAGGTAAAAGTTGAAAGAGTTATGTAACTGTTCTTGTCTCGCAAACTATTTTCTGCTACAAGTTGATTCGGGCGTTGTGATGTCAAATCATATTCACTTTTCCCCTTGCATTGATTATTTACGATTATGAATTCGATTTTTTGGGGTCGGCTATGGCGCGAAGTTGACTTGTTCGTTAAATTATTATGCTTTAAAGTAATGTACATGTGCATTTTGTTAGTCCTTTAAAACAAAATAAAAATTAGAAAATCAAAAGACCAAATCACAAAGTGATGAATCAATTTTGCGTTATTTTTATTATTTTAAGTGTATCTGCTCTTGATATTATTTGTGTTAAAAAATAATGCTTTTATTTTTAATTGTACACAATGCCATTTTGCCTAATGTTATTATAAATTATATGAAATGCTTTAAAAGCACCAATTTTACAATGCATAGTTCTATGACCTGTCTTATACATTTTATTACTTTATTTATTTCTATCATTATTTTGTATTGTGGTAAATTTTACCAAAAATAAAAATACTAAAATGTGCTTTATGAATTGTTTCATTTACTACAGATTCTACGTAGCTTAATTCGTTAATTAGGTTACTTAAGGTACCTACTAATTATCTAGTTGATGCAATTAGTGAGTTAGCAACTTTCAGTGCCAGTGGGCAACATGAAAATTATAAGAAAAACTAGCTGATAACTAAGATAAGAAGTTACTTTATTTACCTATCTCCTACTTATATTTGTATAGCACACGCCCATAAATTGATAATGCAGTACATGTATTTGTTCTCCCAGCGAACGGTACACGCGCCGTCAGTAGCTATGTCCCAGAAGTAGGCAGCGGCTGTGTGTAATCCGGCGCCATTTTTCTGGGTGACGGTTACTCGCACTGAAACGATACCTCCAGTTTTTTTAGAGGGTAGGTTGCTTGTAGCATGAAAATCATTCTATCTTCTAGATGCGATAACAGTTGTATTGACTTTTGTGAAAGTGTTTAGTATGTTGGCGCTTTACTTAACATTTAAAGCTTACAGATAACTCACAGATATATTTGAACGGCTTATTCAGCTTGTTTAGTCTAGCCAACGTTTTCTCCGTAATGACGGTAATCCATTGAGGCGTTCTTGTGTGACTATACATGTTACCGCCCAGACACAGTTCTATATTATCACGAACTATCTTCTGGACCTCTTCTACATTGAATACTAAGTCCTGGAAGGTGGTTAGTTTTATATTAAGTATACTTTTCTAGTTGGTATCTAGTCCTACCGATAATGGACGAAAATTTGTTACATGTGCGTCGGTCAACACAATAAAGTATGTAGTTTGCGAAGGTGGTATGATAGGAGCAGAGCAGGATAGGAGTAGTACTTGCCTCTTCATCATCATCTTGCGCCGCCATCTTCACTAAATCTTATCACAAAAATCAATAAAAAATATTTAGGCACAAGATTATTCACGTCTAATCAAAAAAGGTAATGGCAGGTAATGGTTATCCTTTTGACATAATAAAAAGTCTCGATAAAAAGGAGGTTTACAGTATTTTCAGACTGGAATGGAAGTGAAAGCTACATAAATATAGTAATCGTTCATCATGCCGAGAATGGCTATAAAATCGTTCAAAAACAAAAAGCTGTCATGGTGACATTGTCTGTCAATTTCTGTCAAATGGTTTATTAAAAATTATTGAACGAAACATTCTCATAACCCAGTTCACAGCTTTATTTTCTTTTATTGTGTTTTGGTATGTTTGTGTCGTATTACAACGCGTTTCGCTTGAGAATAAGATTTCAAGCAGGCTAATAGACTGAATAATAATGTCCTAGCTTAGAAGTGCAGTGTGTGTTAAAGATTTTCGCTCAATGGAGCTGAAGGTCTGGGTCGAGGGGATACAAAGGATTGTTTGTGGGGTCACAGAAACTACGACTTGTCAGGTCTGTATAGAAATGTTCATGAGTTATATATTGACAGGCTTAGTACGCTTAGAATACGTTTACATTTCTAATATGCCAATTTCTGATGTTTGTTTATTCCTTAGGATGTAGTTTTTGCATTAGCTCATGCCACTGGAAAAGTGGGCAGATTCACATTGATTGAGCGATGGAGAAACAACGAAAGACTACTAGCCCCTCAGGAATATCCACTGAAGGTACATAGGAATTTATCTTACTGAAATTCTACTTAAATTTGTATCATAAAATCCATAGATTTCAGTGTAGAGATTTTATATTTTTTAGATTCTTATGAAATGGGGAGAATACTCAAATGATATTCAGTTTATATTAAGAAGATCAGACTCAGGTAGCAGTCAGAAACCCCCACCGCCTGCAAACAACTCCAAATCTCCTATTGGAAATGGGTTCGTAACATTTTTTCCCACTATTTACATAAATAACATAAAATCCAATATTTGGGCTTGAACAGCAATGTGGACCCTTCCCTAATTTGATTCTTTTGACTTTTGTCCATTCATCCATAGCAGTTGAGGTTCACTAGACATGCTTATTTACCTAACTGTAAGTCAAACTTTTGTTATGGATAAAATAAGATGAGTCATCAGATTTTACCATTGAGAAAACATCTAGAAACTAATTGTAAAATCTTGGCAATTTTTTTTAGTAGAAGAATGAATTATTGTAGTAAAAGTACCTTCAAAAATCAACAATAACTCTAAAAATATGTATTTGGAAGTGAATTCAATTTCTTATGTCACTAAACAAGCAATAAAAATATCAAAAATTTACTTACATCTATTTTTAAAGGATTATCCTAATGTAATAGCGTAGTTATATTTTTATAAATAAAATAAAATTGTAGATCCCATAACTCATCAACCCCCAACATGCTGGATAACCAAAATCAGGGCTCACCCCGAATGAACACCACTCCGCCTTATAACAATAACAATGTAAATACCTCTCCGGGGAACCCTGTGGGGGTGGTGAAGGGTGTCCAACAAAAGACTCCGGAATCCAACAGTCCTGTGTTGAAAGATGTGCCTCCTTATAGGTAAGCAGATGGCTTACATTTTTTTAAATTTATTTAACATTTAAAAAGTTTACATAATTACTTAATATAAGTAACATTAAGAAAACCACAAGGTTTGATGTAATGCTAAATTGAGTCTGCAAAACATAATGTTGACAATTAATCCTAGTTCCTATAGGTGGTGATTTGGGCAAGATTTTGTATGAAATTTTACTGTTGAATAAATTTCGTGTGGTGTCAAGGACTGCTAAGGAATTTCAAAACTCTTTTTATTTTATATTTAGGTTTTAGGTATAATTATTAAAATAGTAAAAATTTGAAAATTAATATAATGAAAGCTTCCATTCCTTAAGTTTAAAAGTTCAAATGATTCTGTAGTTCAAGTATAAGATGGCTAAAACAATATGAAATCTAAGCGATTATACATATATTCAAAGTTCTAAGACTACTACTCTTAACTAATTAATTAATTAATTGAATTAATCATTTATACAGAGAGCCCCCTCCGCCTTACCGGTCCCCACCTCCCCCGTCCCAAGCAGCCAGGAAGTCCCCAAATCGGTCCCGTGGCAACCGCCCCTCACACATGTCTCCTGTGAACTTGCCCGAAGAG
Organism: Ecliptopera silaceata; assembly: GCA_932527185.1. Classification (NCBI taxonomy): domain Eukaryota; kingdom Metazoa; phylum Arthropoda; class Insecta; order Lepidoptera; family Geometridae; genus Ecliptopera; species Ecliptopera silaceata. The sequence continues at coordinate 5,425,168 of OW052210.1, forward strand.
AATCTGGACAGTCGGAACCCTGAAGCTGTCAGTTACAACAGCCAGTACCGAGAGCTGGTGTCTCTGGTGAACTACCAAAGAGAGAAGTTGTCAAGCCAGCAGGTGGATCTTATCAAGGTGAATACAATTTTTTTTTATAATTGTTATGTATTCTATCTGCACTTTGGTTCTCATAGTATATGTTTAGTTAAGGTAGGCTCGATGAGTGAATGTGTGAAATGTCCTAGACTTTTTATTTATTTATAACGAAAAATAACCAATAATAGTTGCTTAGTACTAGCTAGATTATGTGAATATGTGTAATGTCCTTAACTATTTATTTATAACGAAAAAAAAATCTATTGATAGTTTACTAAATTGTAAATAGTAAGTATGTGAGTATTAGTTAGATGTTGTCCGCTACTCACTAATTAATGCAGAAACAAATGCAATCTCAGATATATAGTAAAATACTAGCGGTATTTAGCTTCGATCTATCTAGATCGCTCCTCAACTTAAAACTTTGCTTAAGATCTCCGTCACCATCTGTTGCTATCTAAACACCGAAATAGCATTATTTTAAACTGATTAACTTTTGTCTTTGGTGGGACACTGCCAAGGATAGAGAGAAGTGGAAGTGTTTGGGGGAGGCCTTTGCCCAGCAGTGGGACAATATAGGCTAGAATAAAAAAAAAAAAAAAAAAAAAAAAAAAATTTTGTCAGAAGTTGACTAGTTATGTATTTGTATAGTATGATGCTGAAATCGGTTTTTGGGAGAACAAGGGTCGTGAACAAGAGAGGCAGGTGGAATTGTTGCAGCAACAGATTCATTCGGCTGATAACCAACTTCGAGTAAGCACTGAACAGGTAAAATCTTTTTATTCTTTATACAATAAACTTTATTAAGCTATTGCATAGCTTCTATTGCGGGCCTTGAGCGTCGAGACCGAATCCAGAAGTTCCGTAACGAAATAACCTAACACTGCGCATGCGTAAACCAGCAAAAAATGCTATGCTATGCTTTACCGCGGTGGTCCCCGAGTGCCACACGTCTTTTTTTTTTACAATTGCAAGCATTACGGACATTTACAAAGGTGATATGAACCTCAAACCCTCATTTATTTCATGAGCACTTGTAGTACCTTACTTATTTTAACAGTAATAAAAATCAAATCAAATAAATGTATTGTGTAACATAGGTTAATAGTTGTTAATTTTATGATTAGGTCCATCTACGTTAACCAAAGTCGGTATACAATATTCATTTTATAAATAACTAGCTGACCCGTGCCCACTTCGTTGGGCATAATTGAAGTTTTAGTAAGGATCCCTATTTTTTTTGAAAATATATTAGATAGCCTATGACACTCAGCAATAATGTGGCTTTCTATTGGTGAAAGAATTTTTAAAATCGGTTCAGTAGATCCCGAGAAATATACAAACTTTACCTCTTTATAATATTAGTACTTATAGATTCCTAGAAAAATAAAATTAAAAAACAACTTAACATTAGTTGGGCGTATGCGTGCCCTGTAATTCTCATTGTCTTTCATCTAAACCGGATCTCTAACTGCGTCATGAAGATACAAACACCTAAACTTTCACATTCATAGTTATGGTATAGATATCAGCAATCTGGTTTCCATAATACCTTGTAAAAGATCATGCATTTTTTTATTGGGATAAGGGCAAGGCAGTTAGGTTAGCAGGAGGACAAGGCATAATACACCCCATTGCGGGACGTCAGTGCAGACCGTATTCTTCCAACTAGACTTAAGGGCAGGGGAATGATCTCATACAAAACAGGTACTCGCATCTCAAACTTAAAAGTAATAAAATATTTTGTCATATTTTTCCTACAATTAAAGTACTTCTTTAATACTAACCACTTATGTTACACACGTAATTGTATACCTTTGTATGAGAAAATAAACGTTGTTAATGATGATTGATTTCAGGTACAAGCCATAAACTACATAGAAGAAGAAAGTGAGATAGTCAAACAGAACGAAAAGACAATAAAGTCTGAGATAGTGCTTGTACGTTCCAAACTGGCTAACTGCGAGACGGAGCTACTGCAGTGCAAGAATAAAGTACGGAAGCTTATGGAAGATATCCACAATGAGCATAGAGGGAATGGCAGGCAACAGGAAAACAGGTAGAATAGAATAAAATATTCTTTATTGCACACCACATATGAAAATAACACATAAAATACCTTAAGGCAATAGAAATAATAAATAGTTAGTAGGTACAATGGGCGGCTTTATTGCTAAAAGCAATCTCTTCCAGGCAACTTTTGGATGGACAGGATCATTTCTACAATACATGGACGTACATACAATTAATATCATACTTAATATAAATATATAGTGATAATTACTGAATTGAATGAAATTTTGTAACAGGTAGTTACAAAAATTAAACAACTTTATTCGATTTCTGGCCTACACTGACAGACTAATTTAACAAAACAAATCGACTGATATTTAATTTTATAAGAATACTTATCTGTTTCCTCATAGTGTTTTCTTAAATAAAAACTTTAGTAAAAACAAATGATATTTGCGGGATGTGGGTTCTAAAAAACAGAAGGCATACTATTGTCGTTAAATCAACAGATATACATTTTCTAGGAGACTATTCCGTGTCATTATTGTTGTACATAGTTCAATGTCTCACAGTTTTGCTCACAGTAATTAAGAACATCTATAAAGGTACTGTGAGTTACCATTTGTGGGAACGTTCCGGTACAGTCAGCTCACGCACCATGCTGCAAAAAAGTTATACATTTGTCATCTTGCTTAAATTATTTATAGTATTAATTTTTTGAACATTTTTTGAAGACGCTTATTTCGTATCATATAATTCGGTTCAACTGTCACCAATAAATTTGATGATCATTATGTTTTCTAATAATACTATCACTATTCGGAGCATAAGTAGGTAACAGGGTTTAGTGAATAAAAAAGTCTAATAAAAGTCTACACTAAAACATACTAAAGCAGTCATGAACTTGTGGTGATGAATGTACATTCATAGAAATGCACTGTGAACGATCTGTCTGCGAATAGTCTCGTACGTTCATTGTTTGTATTTCAAACAATAGGAATATCTCACGCTTAATCTAATCTATCAATGAACAGACAAGTAAAGGGTACCTACTCACTAATTATGTATAGAGATTGTGTTAATAGGTACTGTTTAGATTTAAATATAGAAAACTTCCTACTATTACTAGTATTGTAAACGCGAAAGTTTGTATAGATAGATGTATGGATATAATTTTCATTATAAACGGGATATTTACCATGATTTATGAGTTTGATTATTTCCCGTTTATAATGAAAACTTTTAAAAACCATGATAGTTTCAAATATTTGATGTATGGATGTTTGTTACATACTCTTTCACGCAAAAACTAAAGAATGGAGTTTAATGAAACGTTACAATAATGAAGTTTATACATCAGAATAACACAGATAATTTGGAAAGATATTGTGCGAATTATCCAAAATATTACGATAACGAGACGAAGTCGTGGAAATACCAGCTAGTTACAAATTAATTATATAATAATTAGTAAAGAAATATAAATACTTTGTTATGAATGAATATGTTTTGAATAAAATATATGTTTATTTGATGCCGCTGAAGGGACTAATTACTCCTTTCTAAATTAAAAAAATGTTATAAAATGAATCTTATAATCTTTAGACAAGCCCTCGAGCGGACCATGATGGCAGAAATGGAGAATCTACAAAGTCAGATACAGCAAGCCAAACACGCCACAGAGATCAACCATCTTACAGCTGAGAATTTGAAACGAGAGGTGAATATAAAATGACTAAATTAATAGCATAGTGTGTCTTGTTTATTACTATCGCCATCCACCACAACATCGGGGATGCTAGAACACTGCTGCCACCAACCCAAAGTCCTTCTCCTTTACTTTAAGAAGTTGGGCTGGCTGGGGTGAGGTTAGTAGGGGGACAATGCACAATACACCCCATTGCGGGACGTCAGTGTAGATCTTATTCCCCCAACTAGAATTAGGATAGTGTGAACACATTGATGGCTTGACGCTCGAGAATCACATGCTATTATTCGTTGCAGTTATCTTTAGTACTTCAATCACTTTAAAAAAAAAGCAAGTGTAGTGTGACTGCGCACTATTTTTTTATTATTTGTCGTTATGGCGGCATCATTATATCGATTATTGAGATAGAGCCTGGATACAGACGTTCAGACAGACCATGCAGTAGACTCTCTGAATTAAGACAGGAGTGATAAATCGGCGCTTAAGAAGTAAATAAATATTGACGGCCAATTCACAAACTAAGCAAAGCTTGTACTATGAGAACTGGATTGTTGATAGAATACTATTATACATTTTTTTAAGAAAATACATACATAAAATACATAGTAACACCTAGACACAGAACAATGATTTATGTTTGTCACACAAATTTGCTCTGGGTGGGAATCGAACCCACGACTCAGCATGGAAGGCAGAGCTACTTCCAACTGAGTAGTATTTGATTTATGATGGTATTTCAACGTAAAATTTCCTTTCCAGGTTGGAGTTCTAGAAAGTGCGATAATGGAGAAAAAGCGTCAAGTCGAGAGACTGGTCCAGGAAATGAAGGAAGCTAATCTACAGAGCCTCACGGGCAGTGTCGATGAACTACGGCATCCTATTGATGGTATGAGAACATACAAAATACTTAAACCTATTCATTTTTTATTTTTATTTTTTTTATTCATTTATTTAGGTTCACCAACAACAATATCACCACCAACAACAACACCAATAACAATACACAACACATCCAAAAAACTTAAACGTAAAGTTTCTTATTCTTTGTGTACAAACCTATTACAGGTAAACACCACATGCTTAGAAATAGGTGCATCAAAAGAATTGCTCAAGCTTATTAAGCAATGTAAAAAAAAACAAAAGTATTCTTACAAGTGTTTCAAAAAAAGTTATGAATGTGAGTGTGGCTGAATATGCAAGTAGAGGAATACCGAAAAAGAAGTGGCTGGATTGTGTGAAAGAGGACATGAATGTGGACATGAAAGGAGTAGACTCAGAGTTGACGAATGATAGAAGTGAGTGGAAGGAAATAACATGTTGTGCCGACCCCACGTAACGTGGGATAATGGCAGGGGAATGATGATGATTCTTTTATGTGTTTCAACTTGACCTTAATATAAAATAGGGACATTATAAGTACTAATCTTATTGCTACACCCAAACTTGGGTACTTACATTATATGTACTATAAAGACCTAAAGCACTTTTCGGGTAAAAAAATGGTGTTTTCATCTTTTATAGGCTAAGTGATAGAATAGACTAACATCTATAAGTTACAGCCAGGCATTGTATTTGAAAAAACGTTTAAGTAACAGTAGAGACAAAATATTACGTTTCCTCTAAGTTTTTTTGACGTGACAACATCTTATAATTCGATTTAGAGCCGGCTGCACGCAAAAAAAAACATGACTCATGCGGCGTTACCTCGCTCTGAGGCGTTCCATGTAAGGCTTGAAGTGCAAGCGAGAGCGCGGAACGAGCGACAAAGAAGCACAATCGGCCTTTGCGTTAGTTGTCACGTTCAACTATCGTCAGTAAACCGACTTTACAGACATCCATTTTTTTTACATAATTCTTATTTTCAGGTTTATGCAAAGCGGGCAGCGCTCGTCGTATCATAGGATCGCCGCGACAGTTGGAAAACGCAGCACCCACCAATAAAAACCCCCACGGAGTTTGGGTATAAATCTCCAGGGATTTTATCATCTACACATACAGAATACGTATACTTACACCATAGAGTATTTAAATAATCTTTCACGTGTTTTGTTTTAGTTAAAAAATCGACAGGTGTTGGACGTTTTTAAGATGGCAAAATTATCTATGCCAAGCACTTGAACTTTTGACAGCTGTTGGCTTATTAGGCCTGGGTCCCGATCGTGTTAAATTGTAACGTACACTGTTCGTCTAAGCAGCTAAGGTTCACCAATTTAACGTGTAGGTACGTACAACTTCGTATCGCTGTAAACGGCTAACCACTTATCTTTTTTCCGTTCGTGTGACATGCGGTTATGCCACAATCTTCGGCTCACTAACGTTCGAATATTGAACGTGTTTGGTTACACGCTTATCGCGATCCCAAAATGTCTCTAACGTATGTGGAGCAGCCAAGGGCGGATCCAGCTTTGGCGCCAGGGGGGGGTCACGATCCAGCTTTGGCGCCAGGGGGGTCACGATCCAGCTTTGGCGCCAGGGGGTGGTTACATAGTCGTGGTCAAGTCAAGAACTTATAATTTAATTTTGATAATGTATTCCCAAACGTTTGCCATCATACAAAGTTATGATATTTTAGTGGTCCACCTAAGTCCTGGAACCCGCTCAGGGGGGGGTCATGACCCCCATGACCCCCCCCCCCCCTGGATCCGCCGTTGGGAGCAGCTTCGTTTGTAGTTCGAAAATTAGCGCAATCGGGCTCCTGAAACCAAGCCAATTGGACTATTCAACGATCCTGTCATTACCATACTCTGTGGAAAATACAGGGTAAGCTTTTTTCAAAGGTATTCACTTTCATATGAATACTATTGACAAAAACTTTCAACTGAAAGAATTGCCTAAGTTTTAAATAAATAGCCATAATAATGGTTCCACCTATATGTTGACGTATTAGTAAACTATCATTATTTAAAATATTATTATAATTATAGATAATTACAAGCATGTATCTGTGTTCAATTTAGTGTCATATTTAATCTTAGTGTCACAAAATAGGAGTTTTATTTAATTATATTATTATTAAGATAAAAGTGTACTTAGAAATATTGGCCTAATATATCGCACGATCTTGCCGTTTCATGTTTGAAATTATACTCGATTAAAGAATTTCATAGATTATTAAATTAGGGGTGTATAATGAACAAAATATTATAAAAAAAGCATTTTAGCAACCCATTTAATGTATTTTTATCTTGCAAGATAATAGAAATTAACTTATCATGTATAAAACAAGTATCTTAGTGGGAACATTTTTACCAATTTCAATGTTTTAGATCAATACTGTTGGCACATTCAATAAGGTTAAAGAGTTCTTATAATTTTAATATTTAACGTGAGTGCTATAGTATTTTAGTTTTATAAGAATAATTATTCACTCTACCATTTTTAGATTATAACGTTTACACACCTAGGTTGTAGCACATATTTATGAACAAGGTTTTCATTGAGAATTGTCAAAATAAATTTATGTTATGTAGAGATAAACTATTAAAAATTGCACACGTTTTTGGCTCTATAATGCACTAGTTGGCATTATATACCCATTCTTTATTAATGGTAGCGTATCGTATCAGACGGTGACTGAATAAATCAATGACAAAAAAACAATTTATTTGTACACTAATTTTGCATGTAACCGGGATGGAGCTGCGTGCATTTTTAGAAGGGTTTATCTCTACTTGACTGGTAACTAAAATTGGGAATCAAAATTTACTATTTTGTCAATATATTGGTCAATGTCTTGCCTAGGTGTGCAAGTGAGTATTTTATATATCGTAAGTAGATATCTCAGATTATGATCCTCTATCGCAATATACTATGTAGTTTTAATTTATAATAATAATTATCTAGTCGAAAGTATAAGCCATTGCAATATTTTTAAACAATTAATAACCTTCTGGCATTTTACTGAACTTTGGCATTTATGAAAGAGGGGATTGAAAGGCCTAAAAAAAACAATATTTTATTCACTAGATTTGAGCACATTTCTATACTATTGTGATGTTATTTGTATGCGAATAATGTTCGCAATTTCTTTTTGATATATTTGTATGCTTAAAATAGTTAACACATGTTTTCATCTTACAAATTAGAAAGAAAATCGTAATGTTTGGTTCGAAAAGTATCAAGTACCTACAGAATAACATCACAATAGAGAAATAATAAAGTTGTCATTAAAAGTTTTTTGGAATTACAAGAGTTTTAACGGAAAATAAAATAAAAGGGACGCGGGGCACTTGCATTAAATCAATACGAGAAAGCATTTTAAAGTGTGTTTTAATATTTTCTTGTTCCACATGGTTACTAATAGTATTTAGGAGTGTGTATAGTATAAAATGATTTTATTTAAATAAAGCCATATAAATACGTATGAAATGTTGTTTCATTTTAGTCCAAATAAAAAACGATTTATAGAATAAAATCCTTATATTCATTATAACTTATTTAGTAGTACGAAATTATATCTGTTTTTAACAACTATTATTAGAATTATTATCTCTATATAATAGCTATAAATGCGTATGACTACGCTGTACTTTGCTTCTAGTATTTTTTACACGAAAATGCATTATTTATATTTACAATCTTATTCTGAATCCACACGGAGCGCAGATAATCAGTTGCAGTAAATATTATATACCACAAGTCAAAAAATAAATCAAAATAGTCATGCTTTAAATCGAAATCACATTTCCGTACATAGCGTGGCTCCTAGACTGAAAATGAGTGGTTACCATTGAACTATTTTTGTTGATCTAATCAATTAATCATTAATTTATGAATTTATTTTTATTTATCCGACACATATTTTTTTAAGTTTCACTCCATTAAACTTTTAATAATACTTAATCCGTAACCACAACATTCGAGCCAAGTTTCATTCATTCTCACATAAATAAATAGCTATTAGGCACGCTACTGCGAGAATCTCTTACTACGCCTTTTCTTCCTTCTCTCTGTTATACCGTTCTAGTTCCTTCAAGAACTGTCCTTTAGGTTTCATAACGTTGGGTCGATCGCCCCTGCATTTTGGACAGAACCATTTTCCCTTCGGCTTCGTGGTGAGAGAGACACAGGAGAAATGGAACCATTCGATGGGACAGAGATCGTTATCACAAAGGATCATTTCGCCGAAGGAGATTTGGTCGCAGAGACAGTAGCGTGGTTCGTCCGGGTCTATCGCGTCGGTCTCTTCTGGCGGAGTCTCTGAACGCTGAGCAGCTTGTCGAGCTTTGCGCTTTTTCTTCTTGCCTATACCTGTATTAAAAAAAACATTATTCGTATTTACGTATATATCGTATTATGTACACATTTATTTAAAATCTTAGCAAAGAGTTTTTTGCAATATATGCATGATTTCAAAAAAAAATACATTATATTATAAATTATGTATATTATTATAGATTTTATGTTTTGAGAAACGTAATTCATAATATTATTACTATAAAAAGCTTTGGTAACAATTTTTCCTATGCGATGTATACCCAAATGGAAATAAAAGGTCATAGATTTTAAGCCTACCATACAACTCTAAATAGACTTAAAATACGTTTTTCGATAGTATTGTAAAGGTTTACCTTTCTTATTAGTAGTGCTGTGAGCGAGTCTTTCGCTGTCTCGTTCGCTGGATTCAGCGCCGTCAGTCGCGACCCCGGTCGTAGTGCGCGCGCGCCGAGCCCGCTTCGACCATCTCTCTCCTGCAAACGGTAATATTTTAGGCTTAAATATATATATTTTATTATAATTATAATCATTTATTTGCATTAAATTTAAGTACAGAAGTTCTTGGTTACAATTAATCGATCCTCAGTACATTATGCCTCGTCACGGCGTGCGTGATAGAAGAAAATAATTAAATATAAGTCAGATACACTGAAAATTAGTTTATACTGGGGTATATATTAATATGTATCTGGTTCATATTGAATATATTTTTCTCGGGCCACAATGTGTGCTTATAATATGTAATAACAATTTAATATGATATAATGTACCTCCAGATTTGTCTTTCTCCACTTTCTCCTTCTCCTTTTCAACTCGTTCAGGCGGAGCGGGTGTGGGTAGCTGCGGCGGTACCACCACGGGTGCTTCTTTTTCCTTTTCTCGTTCTCGAGCAGGCTCTGGCGGGGGAGTGGGCTCTTTCTTACTGGCTGTGCCATTTGTGTTCACTTCTAGACATGATACTGAAAAAAGTAATAAGTTTTATTTTGTGTGTTTGCTAAAATAATGGAAAGATAGATAGAAAATTGTTTATTGCACTTTAAAGTAATGTACAGGCGAACTTAATGCTACAAATAGCATTCTCTACCAGCTAACCTACTACTTCAAAGATACTACTCTCTCTACTAAAATTTTAAAGTGTTCAGAGTCCATTATAATAAACTGATTTAAGTTGGTTTTATGAATTATAGGTTCTAAAACCCACTAAATTAGAAGACTAATGTCAATTCTATTGGTCTATCTTATAAAAACTTAGCGAAGACTTGAAGTATTGATTACAATACGTAATGATGACATAAAGTCAATACAAACTTTTATAAGATAGAAGGTTTGTGTGTACATTGTTTGACTGGTTGGAATATAATAATTTTTTGTAATAAACTTATTACTTCGAGATAATGTAAGAGTTTGGGGGAGACCTTTGCCCTGCAGTGGGACACAATAGGTTAAATAAAATAATAAAAAAAACTTACATAGTTTCTTATGATCTCCATCAAGTGACCGCTGCTTGTTGTCAATTAAGTCTTGCAGTATCTGTACCACTTGGAGTTTCTCATCTCCGATCTCTTGAGCGGCAACTAACACAGCTTGCAAACGTATAGCGGCTCGAGTGCGACGGCGCTCCTCTGTGTTGGTGCCTAGTGATATAGCCAAGTGCTTCTCTGCTTCTCGGAGACAATCTGTTTTGACAAAATAACAATTTAAGATACACTTATAGTTGACTTGGTGGATCAGTTCAAAGGTATGAGTTAAGGAAAAGTATGGGAAAGTATTTATGTGGAAAAGATTGGGGAGATCTTTGCCCTGGACAAGTTGCATTAAAAACAAAAGCAGGCTTGGAAGAGGCTTTACTAAAATGTGGTCTTGATACTCAATCATACAAGCAAAAAGAAAGAAATATATTTTTTCTTTTACTATTTGTTATATCATAATGTACTTATAACTTATTTATTTAATTCTTTATTTCACAGTACTTAAACTATACAAAGAGAGAGCTTATTGCTAAAGCATTACCTACCAATGTACTGATTTATTTAATTATTTACTTCGCAGTACTTAAACTATACAAAGGGAGGGCTTATTGCTAAAGCATTGTCTACCAGCCTTACTTATTGTTGAGCAAAGCCAAATCGTTCAGAAATAGTAAGATATTTTGGTGATATTTAGCAAACTAGTGCAAGCGATGCTATTTTGGTACACTGTTTAATGAAGTTTCGTTAGATATGCGTATGTTTTTAGGTTGATACGCAAACGTCAACACAACATTTTCAAAGGTGTTTTATGAATTAGTTCCGGCTCGTCACCGACCAGATGTATGTTTATATCGTAGCTATGGTAAAAAACAAGCAGTTAACCAAGTATTACCTCTGTAAGTTACGTCGAGCTCTCGCATACGCGATAAATGCCGTTGCAGGTCATTTGGAAGATTCTCAACACAATCCAAGTAGTTGTCGACGTATGTCGCAGAAAGCAACGCTTCGGTAGATGTTTGGTTCAACATGATCACTAATGGGATGCAGTTTTCATAGTGAAAGCATTAGAAAAATGAATAAAACCACTTTGGACGCAAACAACAACTTCATACAATTTCAACAAACGAAACGACGACAGTCCCCTCTCCCCGCTTCCGATTAGTTCTGCCAGTGCTGCCAGCGTTTCCGTTCGAAAATACGATAAGTAATGTTTAAACAAAAAAACAGGTTTTTATTCACAAACTTACGAAAACCCTACCGGACTGAGTAACGTAGAATTAGATGGATAATTTTTGGTTAATTTTCATCATTTAATTCAATTCAAGTGACACTTCTACAAGTTCTACATAATGTACATTATTAATAAATTATATATCAGCAGAATATGGTGCGTCATTGAGATTTCTGTTGACTAATTTATTTAGATTAGGATCCCTTTCCTTTTGCTTGTATGATTGAGTAACAAGCAACAAACAAAACACCCAAACGTCAGAATGTTTGTATATTGCTAAAACAGGTTTTTTGACGTGACAACGTCTTATAATTCGATAAAGCCGGCTGCACGCACGAAAAAACATGATTCATGAGGCGTTCTGAGGCGTTCTGAGGCGTTCCATGAAGTGCAAGCGAGAGCGCGGAACGAGCGACAAAGAAGCACAATCGGCCTTTGCGTTCGTTGTCACGTTCAACTATCGTCAGTAAACCGACTTTACAGACAACCATTTTTATAATTTATAAGTCAGCATAATCTAACACAAATAGCGCTATGCTGGCAGCACAGCCTGTCAAGCCGTACGTCCGTCAAAAGACCATACATGGTCGTTCGGAAACACTTAATCTAGGTGGCTGAATTTATGTATGATTCCAATATTTCGTTCAGGAATAATGTTATCTTCGTTCATTTTGTTTAAGATTTCAGTCAACAAAATTGGTCATATTTCCGCATACCAATGTTGCAATAAATTGTACCAAGCTGACCATTCCTATTTAACCTAGGTACATATATACCACCTTGTTAATCTTGTTATACATACAAATAATTATTTGTAGATAGGTAGGTATTTACTTATAACGGCGTCTCCGATATTCATTTCTTTAGTTTTGATTTATGTAGGAAGGCACATCATCTTATGTTCACCTTAAAAACATTGAAAGTAAGAATTATAATAATTGAATTGAACTAACTTATGGCGCACCTGGCCGTAACCTCGGTCTCTAATTCGTTGTCACACAGGACACATCCGTTGTACCTTTATTGCATATAGTAATTTAAGCATAATATATCTACCTAAGTGACAGACAGTAAAAGACCAAAAATACCGATGTCGACGAAACTGCTATTGAATAAAAGAGGACCTAACAGGCACCCTTGCGTTACTCCCTAACTAATCTACGTACCTACCTCTGCGTACCTACCTACAACCTACTCGATATAATATTATGACCTTTAACTAGCTAGATCATTCTAGAATATTCTAGAGTTAAACTACCTACAGTAGGTGCTGATTATATGGCATTTATGAAACGATCCACAACACCTAGGTACAAAGAAAACCCACGCCTTGTAAAATAATTCAAAACAGCTCACAGTATGCTATTATAACTCCTTCATTCAAGTACTGGCAGTCATTATATTAATTTCTTTCTGCATTGACACCAGTCATTTTGATAGTTTTGTCTATTTTAATCAGTTCTCGGTTTGTTTTCATCGAAATTTTTGTGTAAATTTCTTTGTGCCGTGTAGTGCCGTGTGATGTCTTCTACTTTGATATTTGTGGGGCTGCCGGAGGACTCGAAGAGCTCAATAACCAAGTAAGTCAAAATTTTATATATTTTATTACCTATACTTTGCATTTACACCTTACATACTGAAAAATGGATATATAACCACTTAGATGTAGACATCGACACATATTTACAAAATAACAATAACGGTAAAACCAGTCAAATCATAACAAAATTAAATGAAAACCCTACTTCGACATTAGGTACCTAATTAATCGGTATACCGAAACGCCTTATTTAGAAAGAGGACTCTGAACAAAATACGTTACACTACAATAGATATCTACTTACATTCTAAAGCTTATTACCTTTATTTGGCAAACTGCGTAACCCATGTTTTACTCTAATTGAAGATGTAGGCTGAGCCAGATTTATACCGGCTTAGCAAATACAAAATGTACCTCTATCCCGGAACTGCCATCACACGTAAGCCCAGCGGTGGGCGTGGGAGTATCGTGCACCTTGGGACTCCCAATTAAGGACACAACGTCAGCCTTGTTTATGTTTCAATGGTCTATTTGTTCAAATTAGGTAGCACTGCGCCTTTTTATTGTTATTAGTTTAAAATAAACTGCGGTAGCCTTGTTTTTCGATTGTTTAATTGGAAACTAGCTTACATATCCTTTAGTGATAGAATAGGCTTGGAAGAACAGTGTGATTAGCATAATTTAATTAACAATAATGATTCGAATTACTTGAGATAATATAAGTAAAATAATTTAATAGATACGACAAGACCATTATTTGACCACGGGTTTTTGTTGAAGGTTTTACTTATAGATAGGTAGGTATATTATAAAGTCACATCCTAGGATTTAAACAAAGAACAATAGAACAGAACTGAGCCTCAATTCATTGTCTAGTTTTTGTCAAAAATTATCAACGCCAAGTGTCGCCAAGCCCTCGCTTTGACGATTGGACTCGGTTGTTGTAAAACAATCGCTGTAAAACAATAGAATTGACATATTAACGAATGTAATACTGAGATAACATAAGAACACATTGTATGGAATAAAACATACACAATTACATACATATTTATCTTGGCTTTGGTTTTGGTAGGGCAGGACAGACTTTTGTAGTAGGTACGAGCTTAGATGTATTTTGACGTTCTTCGGCGAAAATAAAGCTAAAATACCAACATGAGTGTACCTATTATAAAAAAGACTTAACAGATTATTCTTAATATACAGGCTAGTACAGTTAAAACTTTTGGGCAAACATTTTAGCATATCAGGTGGCTGATGAAGCATTGCGAAACCGATAAAAAGATATTCTACTAAGAATATATAGGAAAGGTTTTTTCCTACTAGCGCAGTCCGAACAGCTCTAAAAGCTCAGTCAGCTCATATATTATTTACACAAAGCAGCTTAGCACATGACGACTCCCGAGCCAGGTTTTAAATTTAAGTATAATCGACATAGAAGTGCAGCATATGCAGTGACGATGCGGCGAGGGGCTTCGTCCTTATCCTGGTATCCTGTTACCGCCGTCTGAGCCTGTAAACCTGTTAGGGGGAATTACGAAAGGGGAATACAGATACTGTTGCGATTTCTGTGTTCATACATATAATAGGAATTTGCAAGTAAGTAGATTAGTAATCGAAGCTCCATTAAAAGCTCTTTTGTTTATAAAACCTAAATAGGTATATTATACGGTGAGTAGGTAAAGCTTTGGCGAATCAACGTATTTAACAACAAGACTTAGGTACGTTCTTCTAAGTACTGAGGCACTATTTTTAGGCAAGATGATTCAAGACACGGATAGGTTGACAGACAGACAGTCACGCACGAACTGCCTTGTCGTCTGCTGCCGCCGCGCCTGCGGAAGCTGCGATATTACATGCTTGGCTTGTTTTAGGTAGGTACCTCCATATAACGTCTGCTTGCCTGGTAGATTCAGATTTTAGTTTTATTATAATATGTCATCAAATATTTATTGGTACAATGTTTATGTACAAAAAAACTTAAGAGTTGTCAAGGGACACCCGGATGGAACGAAGTTTTTAATTTTATAACTGCCTTGTTTTCTATGAGAGAGAGAGAGACAGAGAAACATACGCACGATGGCTTACAACTATAGCAAAAAGTGTCGTTACAACTTTTGGTCTTAATTTTTTTCCCTTTCGCAGCGCGCGATAAGGAACTTCTTAACGTTCCAATATGTGGTAATGAAACGAATGTGAAAAGTCATCGACCTTTTCAAGAGTTTTTTACCAATATTTGTTAATAGAGTTAATACAATGGCTATAAAGATAGTGTCAATTAGTGGGTCCGAGCTATCGATAAAAGCTCTGTATGCGGCCCACAGCGGACAAATTACTTTGTTGAGCTATTAAATTACGAAACTTTATTATCCACTAATTGTTTCTTATTTTTAAGTTCGATATAAATGTTTTGTTGTTTGTTGGTAAGATAAATTCTTATCTTCATGTTTATATTTTTGATATCTACATGTTCTTTAAAATGAAATACTGTAATTTCTTCAAACATACAAAACTTATTCCTGAACCAATCAACAATACGGTACGCCATTAAATTCCATATAATATATCTCTTTGCAATGAGTTCTGATCGAGAAAGTTTAAAAAATAATATTATAAGTACTTCATTTTGTTACAAAGTATCTCAGCTTTATGGAAATGACTTAGAAAGAGCTTAATTTATTCGGTCTTTGGATCCTACAATGTATGAGGGAACAATTACTTGCCTGTCTGGGCACCAAATGAAACGCGATTATGGTGAGATGTGAGACCCGACAGAACAGTTACACCACGGCTAGTTAGGAGTTACACAGTCTAC
This sequence comes from Ecliptopera silaceata, assembly GCA_932527185.1. Lineage (NCBI taxonomy): Eukaryota > Metazoa > Arthropoda > Insecta > Lepidoptera > Geometridae > Ecliptopera > Ecliptopera silaceata. The sequence continues at coordinate 5,441,239 of OW052210.1, forward strand.
AGTCTTCTGATACTTCGAGGAAGCTTTCACTTGCTCTCTAATTAATTAATTGCAATGTAAGCAGCAAACACGCCTCAGTAAGTTCGTGATAGCCATAATGCAAACAGAAGCTGTTGAAACTATTTGACTAGAAATTTAATTGATATTATTTGTATGAAATGGTTCATCTCCTTGCGTCAATGAAAGTAGACTCAAGAGTGATCTTTACTAAGCAATAATTAAGTTAATAAGTTGTTTGTAAGGGTGTTCTGGGTGTTTATATGTATAATAAAAAAAATATCTATCTATGTAATGTATTGTATTGAGTATGTCAGTCTTCTAGTACCCATAATACAAGCTCTGCTTAGCTTGGAGCTAGATGATGGTGTGTGGATTGTCCAGCATTATTATTTATTTATTTTATTTATTTAAATAAAGAAAATTATAGTTTAAAAGAATATTATGATACTCAGTGTTAATTATTAAGTCTTGGGCTGTTATTAGATAAGTACCTAATAGTAATTATAATAAAATAATAACTGTAAGTCCCTAAATTTAAGTTAAACTATTGTACGCACGAAATGGGTAGGCTGTTGAAACATTTAAGTATATTGTAAGATCTCTGAACACAGTTTTACAATAAATGATTTTTATTCTTATAAGTTATTTATGTACTGTACAAAGCTCTCTAGTTTCACACTAGTTTCTTATATTATATTAACTTGAATGATATACCTACATAAAAATATCTCTTAAAAATAAAATTTACTACATATTTACAAATTATGAAAACTATAAAAGTTGCAAAGAATGAACCGAAAGCGATATGATGATTCATTTGATTCCCAGGAAACTTATTAATGACGAAACATTGCAAATGGTCCATGGAAGCAAATAAAAAGGTTACAACGAAAAAGTATTTAATGGTCTTTCTAGAATTATATGGAAAAGTTTTTACAGTATTTTATTTCCTTCCCATTACCTTCATTCGTGTCATCTCATTGTTCTGTGACACAAATTCGAAGTATCTATTATGGAGATATTCATGGTATGTACTTAGATAATTGACAAATAATGACCGGTGGATGTACAAATGTAACAAAGCACTTTCACAATGATTTCGGCATTTATGAAGTCTAATTGTATAGAAATTTAAATACAGTATATATCCATTCTGACCTAGGTAAGTATAGTTTATAGGTAGATAATACTTTTCTGTTTTAGTTAAGACAGCATTTTAAAATAATTTTTGAATTTTAATTTAAGATAGGCTTAGATAAGATCTTTAAAAGTAAGTATGTTCCAATAACGAACGAAGTTCTTTATTGCGCGTTGCGAAAGAGTGCTAGACGGAAAAAATTAAGAACAAAAGTTGTAACGACACATTTTACTATAGTTGTAAGCCGTGCGGCGTGCGCGTGTTTCTCTCTCTCATATACAAAGCAAGCCAGTTATTAAATTAAGAACTTCGTTCCATCCGGGTGTCCCTTGACGCTCTCAAGTTTATTTTTGCCCGAATAGTCGCGCTAGTAAATTAAAAACGAGTAAGTTTCACCGCTAATGTGAAGTAAACACAGCGTTTTAACATTTCCAACTGTGGTCAGCACCAGTTGTGTAATGATGGCAAAGTGGCGCTACCGTGGACGCCGCGGGCGACGCGTGCGCAGCTCAGCGCGCAGGGGTCCGACTGTGTGGCTGCAAATTGATTTTATATTCTCTATTTACTATTTGTTGGTCTACTGACGTTTATGTACCAAGACTTTAATGAAATGAAATATATGAAATGAAATGAAATATATTTATTATATATATTGTATATATTATATATATTGTGAAACTAGGTTAGCCATAGATGTTTAGTCATTATTTTAAGCTTTAGATCTTTAGTTTTTTAATACCTACATACTTTATTCTAATAAGTTTTTGAAAAATTGCTTCTAACCTAAAATACAAATTCAACTAGTAGGTACGGTATTTAAGAGTTTTGCAGAGTTAATAACTGTAAAAGGTCTTCCAGAGGGCGCGACGTCGGAAAAGTCCTAATAATATTATATCAAGCTCAATATCAAGTACAAGCCTACTGTCACCGATATTTTCACCACAGTCTTTAAATCTTTGGAAGTAACAAGTTTATTGAGTACAAGACAGATTTCTACGAGATAAGATAAGATAATTGTTTATTCGTCCCCAAAAAAACAACTGCATCAACTACAATAAACTTTTAGACATTATATTAGATAAAAGTTATTTGGTATATAATTCTGTAATGCTGCCATATTTAATTAATAAATAAATAAATAAAATAAACTATTTTATGGACGTATTATCTCCTCAACTGACATAAACCTCATCTTCCTTAACCTACTTCTCCTATGTATCCTTATCCTCTTCCTCATCCTTGCCAGAACCCTGTCAGCGACCGCGTCGAGGAGTGTCGGCGAGATCTGCTACGTAGACCTGGAGAACTCCGCCTGCAACACCTGCGCGGTGGTTTACGAAGGTGTCTGTTACGATGGGTAAGCGTAAATTTGAGAATTTTACTATTTATGAATGTATTTTTTTTATTACTAAAAATTTTTCTTAATTTTATGCTTGAGATTTTTGAGATCTGTTTGCGGCTAAAAAATTGAAGTGGATATTGAAGGCTAGGTTAATCGTGTAGCTAGCTCTAACTATACCGCAAACCTAAGCCTAGGTAAAAATCTACGTTTGCCAATAGTCAGCCACATAATACTTTATTTAGTAGAATCGTCGTCTTTTAGACATACTTACTAGGTGATGCTAGGTGCCAGTTCCTCACGACAGGAGTATAATGTCCTTCCTTTCGTATTTCTTTGTTGTCTCTTTAGCAGTGCAGAAACAAATATAATAATTGACTATTGTACGGAGTTCAGTAGCCTATGAGTTACAGTAAGTATATAAAACAACGTGTAAAACTACAGAGGTTAGGTAGGTACCTTACCTTCTTGGTGATTGTATGTTCGCCTCTTTTTCTTTGTAGGCGGTAATGAGCTTTTGTAAAAGATTGGTTCTTTAATAGTAAAGTATCTTGTAAACGATATCTGCAGTAGACAAATTCTAGTTTTATCGCGCATATATTTATTGTTTTAGTGCGTAGATAGTAAAACAGAAAGCTTTTTATGGTACGAGTAGTTTTACAGTACGCCCACAATGGAACTTGGGTTTATAATCGTAATCCATAATGTAGTAGTAGAAACTATAATAACAAGTAAATTGATGATAAAGTGACCAACGGTTGGTCTATAGCTTAATTTTATTACGATTAGTGGAGGTAAAATTTTGTTTTACTGAGATAGAATAATAAATATATATTCAAGGACATTTCACACATCACACTCTAGTACCAAACTAAGCGAAGCTCGTAGGTACTATGGGAACTAGACTACTGATATAATACTTTTTTTGAAGTGAAAACTTCTTTAGCGGCGCTGGGTGGGTAAAAACTTTCAAACTCGCGTCAGGGTCACGTGACGTCGAAAAAGCGTAAGATCTTATTTAATTTTTATACATTGCTCGTAAAACAAGAGACGACAAAAGAACACACTTGCGGTCACGCGACGTATGACTCAAACAATTAAATAGTGTTGTGGCGACATGACGTGACGATGACGTGGCGACATGACGTGACGTGACGATGACGACGAAGCCAACGAAGACACAGACACATTGACGTGACGATGACGTGGCGACATGACGTGACGTGACGATGACGACGAAGCCAACGAAGACACAGACACATTCGCGCTTGCGCGAATGTGTCTGTGTCTTCGTTGGCTTCGTCGTTGTGTCACATTCGCGCTTGCGCGAATGTGACACAACGACATGACACAATCACAATGACACAGACACATTCGCGCAAGCGCGAATGTGTCTGTGTCAGTGTGTCTTCGTTGTCTTCGTCGTTGTGTCACATTCGCGCTTGCGCGAATGTGACACAATGACATGACACAATCACGACTGTGGTTATATTTTTGAAGTGAAAACTTAAAAGTGAAAACACAACGTTAATATTGAAGTTTTCACTTCTGCCGGCACTCCCGGAGTGCTACCATTTTTTTTTTTGTGAATACATACAATACATAGTAATACACAGAACAAATGTTTATGTTCATCACACAACCATTTGCCCTGGGTGGCAATCGAACCCACGACCCACAGCATGGAAGGCTACTACCAACTGAGCTACATAATGTATTCAGAAGTATTCTTGAACAGGTTCATCAATTTAACATCATGTGATTGCCCAAGCGTTTGCCTATAATGCATAAAAAAAAAACAGGATGTCGAATGAGTAGTTTTACTAATTGGTTTGCTATTTATACATTGATTCATTGATATTTATATATTGTGTACTTTGTTTGTTATTTGTGCAAATAAATGTCTGTCTATGTCTATGTCTATATTTAATGAGGACAAAAAATGGTGGCCATATTAAAGAGATAGACTTTTACCTACTCAGATTATCAAAAATATTAATTTACACATATTTTTGAATTATGTATTTATACATATCCCTGCGCGAGTTAGATAATGGAAAGTTACTTACTGCACAGTTATGTTCGTATATAATTATCATAAGCACCAACAATAATTGCCCTTAAAAGGTTATTAACACTTCCTTTCAACTGTAATTGGTCTAAGCAGCAAAAAAAAACTTGTAGACGTTTCCTATTTGGTAAAGTAGGTACAACCTGAAAGTAAAACAACTATTTGGTATAATTTCATAATAAAAAGTTCAATATTCAGAATGTAAAAAATCAGAAGACATTACGACACGATTTGTACTAAATTCCTCACTTCTTCGCCGAAAAAATAGCTAGATTATTTTTAATTTTAGTAGGTATCTTAGAAAAGTTTTCTCTTACTACATCCGAAGGTTGCTTGGAAGAGATTGCTTTTAGCAATAAGGCCGACAATAGTACCTACTAACTGGATATTACTTCTACTACTTCTATAAGTAATGATAAGTAAGGATAGTATTTTATGTGTTCTTAATGTACGTAATGTGTTTTAAAAAAAAAATATTCTACATCTAGGTACAGTATAAAATAATGTTACAGAACATAACACTATATAATTATTTTATAAGCTTATTTGATCACGGTCCGATCCTTTCATTATCTCACCCACGAGGACTTCATTGTAGTGGGTGGAAAACGATGTTACCTATTTTGGAATATCCACAAATAAACTAATTTCCGTTCAATTGTCATTTGATTTGTTAGATTTGTTTTATTTCATTAGTAATTCGGCTTTCAATGTCAAAACAATTCTAACTTTACATCTCTACATTCTGTTATACTTTTTATAGTAAATAAGCGATTTTAATTTGGGTTAAGTACTGAAATAAAGATGAGAAAATCCCAAAATTAGAGTCGAGCAGGATATTATCTTTAGGATTTTCTAATCTTTGTGATATTCCTTGGTGTAACCAGTAGGTACCCTAGATATTTAAAAAATATCTATTTACTAGAATAACTTCTAACAACTTGCATAACGGTATATTGAATTAATTAAAACACCACTGTATGTATCATTGATAAGTTTTTTGCATAATATACTTAGTCCGAAGTGTATTTTTATAAAAAAAAATAATAAATATTTATTTTCATAAAAACCAATAACTAAGTAATAATAATATCCAAAATAATATTGGATATTGAGTGCCTAAATCATTTTTATAACTTTTTATAGCGAATAATCAATTTCCGGATTATTTTGTAGGTGACATTGTTCTAAATCACAAGAGGCGGCTGGTCCCGCCTGGTACGCGGCTAAGCCGATTTCGATGCGATCAATAAGACAAATAATGCTCGCGTGATTGATGGTGTACACAAACTCTACGCTTTTGTTGCGAATGGCCGCATAAAAGCGTTTTTAGACCTTTTTAGTGGAGCACGACCTTAATATTTGGGTTACTAGAATAAATTCTAACAACTTACCTACATGTATATTTAATTATTTATTGGGTACTGTAACGTTGCGTCTAATACAATTACCTAATTAAATCAAAACATTAAAAATAATTAAAATCTAACTATTAAACTATACATTTTTATAAATTAATCAAATCTATATTTTTACATTTTTTACTAAGAAACAAATCTGAGTTTTACGGAACGTTATCGTCGTCCTAACAACTAGTTTTTAAACTGTGGCAACTGCATCGTCATTCGCGTTCGCGGCGTCATCAAGCACTACACTACCGGCCTCTGAGAACGAAGGACGCATACCTACATTTTCTACTAAACTATTCAAGTAAATCTAAAAGTGCAAGGAATCCCTCTAGGGATTCACCCTCCTACGTGGACTACCTATTCACCCTCCTACGTGGACTACCTATTCACCCTTCTACTTGGACTATTCTTCTTTCTTCTACCTCTGCTGCTATTGCTGCTCCTGCTTCCTCCACTTACTCCTGACTGCGGCTGCTCCACTACTGGAAAATCTTCCTGGAGAGCCGCGGAGTGAAGCTGCCTTCATACAAGGACACAGAAGAACGTTGCCTAAGCCTGGAGCCTAGATCTAACCCCGGAATACTCAGGCCAGTGACAGTGCTATCATAAACTCAGTGACTAGATAATCTATGTGCGGCTGTGTAGGTTTAAAGGCCTAGGCCGTACCCATCTGGTGGAGCACACTATCGATACGGGTACTTCTGCCCTATCAGACAGCGATATTACCGTCTCTCACCGGAGAAACAAAGGATACTTAGCAGCGAACTCGATGAAATGCTTAGATTAGGTGTGGTCGAGGCCTGCGAAAGTCCGTGGTCTTCCCCTGTTCTACTGACACCAAAAAAGGATGGTTCGTTACGATTTTGTCTGGATAGTCGCAAATTGAACGCAATAACTAAAAAAGATGCTTATAAACTACCTTATATATCTGAAATTCTAGATAATTTAAAAAATGCTCGATATTTATCTAGTATTGATCTTTCTCGTGCCTACTGGCAATTACCTATAGCCGAGCAGGATCGAGACAAAACTTCATTCTATATACCTAATCGAGGTACTTATCGTTTTGTTACCGTTCCTTTTGGTCTAACCAACGGGCCTGCTACTCAGCAACGGTTAATGGACTTATTGTTCTATGGTCCCGAGTTTGAGAATTCTGTCTTTGTCTTTATTGACGATATAATAATCACTTCTACTGATTTTCAAACACATATAGCACTTCTGTTAAAACTTCATAAAAAACTACAAATGGCAAATCTCACTATAAACTACGAAAAATCTCAATTTTTCAGAAATGAACTTAAGTATCTTGGCTTTGTGGTCAACTCTAAAGGTCTACACGTTGATCCAGGAAAAGTCGAGGCTATCATTAATTTTCCTATACCTACTAATAAAAAGGAGGTTAAAAGATTTCTTGGTACCGCTTCGTGGTATCGGAGATTTGTACCCAATTTTAGCGCTATTGCTGGCCCACTAAATAGTTTAACTTCTACAAGTAAACAGGTTAAGCCATTTACATGGACAAAAGAAGCCGACGACGCCTTCTCTAAATTAAAGGATTGTCTGGTCTCTGCTCCTATTCTTTCGTGCCCTAATTTCGATTTACCTTTTGAGATTCACACTGACGCTAGTGATTATGGTGTTGGTGGTGTACTGACACAAACTATTGATGGTGTGGAACATCCTATTGCTTATATGAGTAAATCCCTAACTGCTCAAGAGAGAAACTACAGTATTACTGAAAGAGAAGCATTAGCTGTGCTTGTAGCTCTTGAACACTGGAGATGTTATATTGATAACGGTCGTAAATTTACTGTCTATACTGATCACTCTGCATTAAAATGGTTTTTAAATCTAAATAATCCTACTGGTCGTCTTGCACGCTGGGGTGTGCGCTTATCTGCCTTTAACTTCGAAATGAAACACCGTCGAGGCGCAGACAATATAATACCGGACGCGCTATCGCGTGCTTGTCCTATCGCTACTGTAGATACTTCTCCTAAAACTACTAATACAAAAGATGAATGGTACCTTAACATTTTTCACGGTTGTCAGAACTCTGCAGTTTCGTTTCCTAACTACATTATAAAAAATGATAAACTATACCGTTTTATGAAAGGAAAATGTTCGCTAACAAAGGAATTTGAGTGGAAGGAAGTTGTACCTTATGAGGTTAGAGAGGCTGTTATTCTAGAAAATCATGCTGAACCTATTGCAGGTCATCTAGGTATTTTTAAGACATATAAACGTCTCACTTTAAAATATTACTGGCCTGGTATGCATGCTGACGTGGTCAAAGTGATAACTTCTTGTGAGAACTGCTGCGCTCACAAACATCAGAACCATGCCACTCTAGGAGAAATGGGCCGACCTAAATCGTGTTCTAGACCATTTCAAGTACTAAGTATTGACCTGGTCGGACCTTTACCTGTATCTAGAAAACAGAATACCTTTTTACTAGTGGTCACTTGTTGTTTTAGTAAATATTGTCTTTTATTTCCGATTAAACGGGCTACCGCCGAAATCGTTACTAAACATCTAGAGGAAAATGTATTTCTAATCCACGGCATTCCCGAAACAGTTATACTAGATAATGGAAAACAATTTATTAGTGCTACTTTAAGGCAAATGTTATCTAAATATAATGTCCCTCGTTTACATTTTACTCCTAAATACACGCCTCACGTGAATACAGTAGAAAGATACAATAAAACTATCATGACTGCAGTTTCTACATTTATCGCTAACGATCATCGCATCTGGGATACATTAATACCTAAAGTACAATTTGCAATAAACAACTCTGTAAACGAAGTAACCGGTTATACGCCGTCATTTTTAGTGTATGGCCGAGAGTTAGTTTCTTGTGGTTCGCACTACACTAACAATGAATCTGCTGACGCGGAGGATCTTATCTTCCAGCCGCGTGATCAATATGCTGAAAACCTAGGTATCTTATCGTCTATATTTAACAAGGTACAACTAGCCTTATTACAAGCTCATAGTAGAAATTCTAAGTCTTATAACTTACGTAAAAAACCTATGGAATTTAACGTGGGTGATGTGATTTGGAGAAAAACTTTTTTCCAAAGCGATAAGGATAAATATTTTAATAAAAAAACTAGCTGCTAAGTATATAAAATGTAAAATTATCTCTAAAAAATCTCCACTTGTTTACGAACTAAGTGACATGAGCGGTAACAATCTAGGCTCATGGCATGTAAAGGACTTTAAATTAATAAATTATAAAGATTAAAACTAGTAAACAAATTAGCTAAGTTTAAATTATATGTACATACTTCACTAAATAATTATCCATAAGTACTTTTGTTTTGCTGATGAGGTTAGGTAACTATATCTGACTATATCGACTAACTAAAATAATTCTATACGAATAGGTAAACAAACCTTAACACGGTATTATTCAATATGCACCGTGTAGGTATCTAAAATTCTGTACTTTTATATATATCTCTCTAATCAGACGATTATTTCATGCTGCGTTATAATTTGTTTGTAGGTATATTTTTAAAGGTCATTGGAATGCTGAATCTACAAATTTATAGGCTGTTATAAGTTTTATTCAGTATTGCATGTTATTCGTATTAGTATATTATGGTCGTAAAAAATAACTATCTAGTAACTATATTTCAGTACCTATGCTATATATAAATGAACAACAAGCTACCTATTATGAGTTGTCGTGCTAATACGATGAACTTCGTCTATGCTGTTTTGAGTTACTTTGTTTACTAATACAAGTACACTCTGTAAGGGTCTTATGAACGCTATTGTGATAAAGACAAAATGAAAGGTAGAATAAAAGGGATGTATGAATGATGATATTATGAAAGTAGGACAGTACTATGAAATTTTAGTGTAGTGAGTCGGATTTTTTTTATAGGAAAAATCCTACGCTTTTTGGCGGGGTACTGTAACGTTGCGTCTAATACAATTACCTAATTAAATCAAAACATTAAAAATAATTAAAATCTAACTATTAAACTATACATTTTTATAAATTAATCAAATCTATATTTTTACATTTTTTACTAAGAAACAAATCTGAGTTTTACGGAACGTTATCGTCGTCCTAACAACTAGTTTTTAAACTGTGGCAACTGCATCGTCATTCGCGTTCGCGGCGTCATCAAGCACTACACTACCGGCCTCTGAGAACGAAGGACGCATACCTACATTTTCTACTAAACTATTCAAGTAAATCTAAAAGTGCAAGGAATCCCTCTAGGGATTCACCCTCCTACGTGGACTACCTATTCACCCTCCTACGTGGACTACCTATTCACCCTTCTACTTGGACTATTCTTCTTTCTTCTACCTCTGCTGCTATTGCTGCTCCTGCTTCCTCCACTTACTCCTGACTGCGGCTGCTCCACTACTGGAAAATCTTCCTGGAGAGCCGCGGAGTGAAGCTGCCTTCATACAAGGACACAGAAGAACGTTGCCTAAGCCTGGAGCCTGGATCTAACCCCGGAATACTCAGGCCAGTGACAGTGCTATCATAAACTCAGTGACTAGATAATCTATGTGCGGCTGTGTAGGTTTAAAGGACAGTAAAGGTGTGGTAAATCTAACTATCCTATTTTATTTCCACCCTGAGCAGGACCCTATACCTATCTATCTGCGGGCGAAAACCCTAACGCCGCAGTACCTTTTGATTCGTCACCTTGATAAAGATTAAGGACTAGCGGTCTATCTTATAAAAATTTTATCCGTTTTATCACGACGACCGATGTGGCGCGGCAGCGAATATCCGCCTGCAACGCGGAGGTTGCGTGTTCAATTCCCGCCTTGGGATAATGTTTGTACGATCTGCAAATATTTATTCGGGGTGCTCTGGGTATTTTATATGTATAATAAAAGTAATATCTATCTATGTAATGTATTGTATTAATTACTTATGTCAGTCTTCTATAACACAAGCTCTGCTTAGCTTGGGGCTAGATGATGTTGTGTGGATTGTCCAGCATTATTTATCAGGTAGACCATCTGGCTGTTTCATCGTTTTTCATTTAAATACAAATCTAATAGCGTTGATACGGGTTTTCTTAAACGATATTAATTATATTCTAATCTTAATCGAGGTATTAAATAAATGCTTTCTGCGATAAGTAATCCCTTCCGTTTCTACGGATGAATATCGTTAATTAGCTAAGTAAAAGTCAATTAGATCCGACGTCGTGGGTGTTATTATTACTTTACTTAAGAATATATAAATGAACGAGTTAAGCAATCATACGCGCATTTTTTTAAGTTACTGGATTATAAGCGGGTTTCAGTAGAGCTACATTAAATTTTGCACTTTTTTATGTATTTGTTGATGGACCTGGGCTATGTATTGTCAAATCAATATGTTTATGCATTTGTTTGGTTTTATTAATAAAAAAAAACATCTCATGGAACACCTTTATTTTCACACATTAGGTCTTAGGCAAAAAACCTAATGAGTGAAAATTCTCGACTACTACCAACAAATATCCTTATAAGTTTCAGCGTGTTGTCAGCAACTTATCAGCCAGTCAGCCATATCTCCACCGGTTTTATGTGTATTTATTGAGTAGAGGTATGTTAGCAATTTAGGTATGTGACAGGAACAGGAACATGGTTTTTTTTTCTACGCCAGGGAGAGTGGAAACCTTAAGGTTTTTTGCTTATTTCCGTTGGCTGTAGGTACAGTCGTGTTGCATAATCAAACTTATCGTGATTATAGACATTGGCCTCAGGCGGTTTCACTTTTTCACGTAAATAACCGTAGATTTTTATTATAGAGGTTCTTTAAACAGTACTAATTATCTAGGCGCAGAATTTACTTTTATTGTTTGTTTTGTTAGTAATTTGTCTAGATTATATAATTTAACTGACAGCGTCATTCAACTTCTATTAAAGTTTAAGCTTGTTGGGACGATATTTCTATAAGTTTTTGAACCAAGATATTCGACCACTTTATCAAGTCTATGATGAATAAATAAATAATATTCATGGACATTTCAGACATCACACTTTAGTCCCAATCTAAGCAAAGCTTGTACACTAGATTGCTGATTATATACATTTTTTTTGTAAATTAATATGTAAGTACATAGAATACCTACTTACATAGTAATACCAATAAATAGAATGTAAACAGATAATTGCTTTCTCGATTAAACACACATTTATCAATGAGTAGGGCTGCTCGATAACATCGGTACTGATATAGTCTAGGGCTCTTTTGTTTTAGTTTTTTATGAGCGGATAACTACTTATATAAAAAGGGTTTTTTAAAATGGCGATGATGCCCAAGTCCGCCAAATCACGATATTTAGAGAAATGTCGTGAAAGGAGTCCATACCTTAGATATTTAAAAAAAGGATAGATCAATTAAATATTTACTCACATAATCCCTGCATAGGTACTTAGTATTTTTATCTTGTCTTTTACTTCAGTTTTTATTAATTTTTAGCCGAAATTTTTGAAAATAATTAAGCCAACCTGTATTGAACCAAAGGATTCTGTTGCTGGTAAAGATAATTTACAAAATAAACATATTACTAAAAATTAAAGAAAACGTTGATTCCTTTAAAAAACATAACAAATAGTTTTGTTTATTTATCAATCATACTATTTTCTGTTTTTTATCATTGTTCAACCATCCCTAGTTCAGTAGGCTAACTTATGACAAGCATGTTGATGGATTTACAGCGATGTTCGCTTCCCGTGGGACCCCCGCTGGACAGATGACCGGCCCGATGTCAGACAGATCTGCGATTAGCACCCACTACTGCGATTTGCTGTAACTGGCACACAGCACACTGTTGGGCTATAACTAGAATCATTTCTAATCTTATGAGCGTTTCAACCAAACGAACTGTTTTAATCTTAGAATTTTCAGATTTGGGACAAAATAAAGCCTTTGTAAATATCTTATTAGATCTTTAGGTTTAATGTATGATAACCTCTGAATTCGGTCAAACTAAATGAATTTTTGACGGGCGTCACAGCTCAGTTGGCTCTGCCTTCAATGCTGTGGGTTGTGGGTTCGATTCCCACCCAGAGCAAATGGTTGTGTGATGAACATAAATATTTGTTCTGTGTCTGGGTGTTACTGTATGTTACAACAAAAAAAAATACTTATATAAGTATTCTATCAGCAATCTCGTTCCCATAGAACAAGCTCTGCTTAGTTTGGGACTAGAGTGTAATGTGTGAATTGTCCGTTAATATATATATATATTTAAGTTGGTTTAACACTAGCTTATTTCAAGATATAGACGAGAAATTCTAGTAAATTCCCGCAAGCTTGAGTACCTCTTATCCAAAATGCTGACCCCCCATTAATTGTACAATTGGCATTCAAGAGAGTATCGCCATGTTGGCACTGCGTCACAGCGATAAGGTGGTCATTGTACAATAACTCAACGGAAGGACATGGCCTAAGGTCCCGAGACTTGTATGAAAGACGTGTAAGATTACACTAACAAGGAGATTCCTAACTATGCGGCGTTGTGATGGATCGCTTTTTCTGAGCAGTTTGCTTCTAAGTGCATTATTTTGCAAGCAAACTTATAACTGCAAATCTTGTAGTAATAAGTTTTGTTCGTTTGAATGAGTTTTTTACGCTTAGAAGCGTTAGTGTACTTTGTTTATTACTTTAATACAAACAAAATCCTGTATATGTCTGGTCCAGTACCTATAAGTATTCGTTTGAGTTACTGGACTAGACATATTGAACACATTGGAACATACAAATGTAGATAAAGAAGCAGGCAAGCCCTAATGTGCCCTACAAATCTGTAACCAAAGTCAAAGTCAAAGTCAAAGTCAAAAATTACTTTATTCAGTAAAATCACAAGGATCATTTAGAATCGTCTTACATACTAGGTGATTCTAGGTGCCAGTTCCACGCGACCAGAGCCTAGAAGAACGGGCAAGAAACTTACGGCCTGGTTCCTACCGTTTTTTTATATGATCCTTCTTACAAAGAATTACAATTAAACTAAATTAAGTACTGAAGTTTCAGTGCGGTGTCAATTTAACTTAGTAATGATACACTAATGAGTTTAAAAAAAAGAAGTATAATAAAGCTATACGTAAATCAAAAAGACAGCACACGCTTCGCTTCAGATACAAATATACTACAAAGTACATAAGCAAGGCAAGAGAACATTACTAACATCACAAATCGACAAAGTTGCTGTTGACGGGTGGAGCGACATCAGGCCATGCAGTTTTGTCATTAATATAGCTGTCTAAGGTATAATACGCCTTTTTTATAAGATTATTTTTAATGTATGTTTTAAATTTTCTAACTGAGAGTTTTGTTGCATTTTCGGGGAGTTTATTATAAAAACGCACGGCACCCCCCACAAACGACCCACTCACCCTCCAAAGCCGGAACCCAGGGACGCACAATTTATATTTGCCTCTAGTGTTCACACCATGAACCTCACACTTTTTCAAAAAGCTATCTTTATTTTTATGAGTGTACAATAAGACTTCATAAATATATTGTGAAATTACTGTTAGAATACCAATCTCCCCAAACCGCTCCCTCAACGAATCCCGCGGTTTCATTTTATAAATGGCACGTATAGCCCTTTTTTGCAAAACAAATATAGTTTGTATATCAGCTGCTTTACCCCAGAGAAGTATACCATATGACATCACACTATGGAAGTAACTGAAATAAACCAACCTAGCTGTCGTTTCATCAGTGAGCCATCTTATCGTACGAACAGCATAAGCAGCTGAGCTCAGCCTACCAGCAAGCGTTCCAATATGTGGAGCCCATTGCAATTTCGAATCAATATTTAGGCCTAAGAAGACAGTAGAATCAACAAGATTAAATGACTCTCCATTCAATAAAATATTGGTTGGTCTTTGAACAACATTCGGCAGAGTGAATTTCATGCATTTCGTTTTCTTAGCATTAAGTAACAGATTATTAACAGTAAACCAGTTAAGTACTTGCGAAAGAGATACATTTACGTCATCGTAGTCAGTCTTTTGTCTATCTACTTTAAAAATTAAGGAGGTGTCATCTGCAAACTGTACTATGTTACATAGCTTTTGAACATAAGAGGCAAGGTCATTAACGTAGACTAAGAATAAGAAAGGTCCCAATATCGAGCCTTGTGGCACTCCCATATCAATGATTGACCCAGAAGACCTCTCACCACTAACGTCAACTTTTTGTACTCTATTGGTTAAGTAAGACTGAATAAGATCAATAGCCCGGTTCTGAACTCCGTAATGTTTAAGTTTATAAATGAGAGTTGCATGACTAACACAATCAAAAGCCTTGGATAAATCGCAAAAAATACCGATTGCGTCTTTTGAATTTTCCCAGGCATCATATATGTGCTTTAAGAGCACCGAGCCGGCATCAGTTGTAGATCGACCTTTAGTAAATCCAAACTGATTAACATGTAGCAGCTGGTTGGAGTTAAAATGAGCTAACAGTTGATTAAGAATAACCTTTTCAAATATTTTACTTAGCGTAGGCAATACCGAGATTGGCCTGTAATTGGCAGGATCTTTTTCACTTCCCGACTTGTAAAGAGGAATGAGTTTACTATGTTTCATTAAGTCGGGAAAAACACCTTCGTCAACGCATCTATTAAAAACATAGGCTAAGCACGGTGCGATATCTAATATAATAGAACCTAGCACTTTTGTTGACATTCCCCATAGATCCTCCGTATTTTTTATATTTAATAACTTAAAAGTTTTAACAATATCAATAGCCTGAACATATGAAAAACTGAATATACTATTACAACTTTCAACACTAGATTTTAATAGCGTCATCGCTCCTAAAGCTGATGCATTTAAGGATTGGGTAACAACTTTAGGTATACTGGAGAAAAAACTACCGAATGCGTTAGCAACTTCAATGTCTTTTGTTAAAACTTTATTATCTATCTGTAATTGTATCTGCTTATTCCGAGTTTTTGATTTTCCTGTTTCGTTATTTACTACTTTCCAAGTGGCTCTAATTTTATTAGTTGAATTTTCTATTTTATTCCTTATATACAAAGATTTCGCTACATGACAAACTTTTTTGAAAGTTTTGGAATATTTCTGTATGTATATAATAAACTCACTATCATTCAGCATTGACTCCCTGGTAGCGTATAGATCATATAATTTGTTTCTACTTTTGTAAATACCTGGTGTAGCCCAATCAGTAAATTTCACTTCAACCCACTTTACCAGTTATATTTAGGCAGTATACCAGTAAATTTTCAGTCGAATTTTAACATTATCTTTCTACATCAAAGTACCATCCAAACAATAAATAGTTTTAATGGAGAACAAAACTTATCTTACGGCTATGATTAGCTACCTTCGCACTGTCAGCTATTCATCTCTCAGGTCGTGACGTCACGCTCTCTGCGTGAACAAGTGCGCCGGACAACACAATTTGTAAATCATCCCTTCAGGTAAACCAATACGACGCTTTCTCCTATTCGAAATACATTGCGCGGATATATAACAAAGGTGCAATCTGGCGAGAAGATTCTGAGCATTGTGTGCTGTGGGATTGGAAACAGTCGCGTGGTAGGTAGGCAAAGGTCGATTGCTATCAGATTGGTTGAGCTTCGGGCGGTGGTTTGGCACGTGCAGCTGGTCACGACTGAAATGAGAGCCGCAGATGCGGATAGCTATTTTAAAAAGATTATTTTATAATTTCTAATATTTTATTATTTTCTAAATTTGTAGACTAAAAATCATCATCTGCGTATGTTATTTTGCGTTTGACTTTTTAGTCTAAATCAAAAGATGCAAGTTTTGATAAAATCCATGTAACTATGCTAAATGTACCTACTATTAATAAAAGTCTTTAAAATCTACAACCAACTTATAAATGTACCTATTGGCTGTGTACAGTATATGTTCAATAGCCTGGCACATGTAAGCGGATACTTTTGGCTACGATATCGAAGGACTTCTGTTCCTTGCCGCTTTCGGTTTTTTACGATCACTTCTAGACACTAAAGTATATAACTTAGTCACTTTTGATAGAGTGCCATGGTTTAACCGTTGAACTGTTGTTCTATTCCCAGATAAGTTTTATTGGAGCTAAGGATCAATAAAGCGAAGTATAATTTATTCACTAGATAGGCCATTAGACGATAAATTGACGGATTACAAGATTAATACGATGAGTTACCGAGGAGTGTGCGAATGGAGCTTGTGCTTGGATACGGCAAACTTACATTATTTATGTTTATGGTTATAAAATGAGATGGAATAGAGAATGTCGGAGTTATACTGTACCTAGAAATATACTTTTAGGTCAAGTCAACATTAACAAAAGTCAAACAAAACTTGCAGCTAGGAACCGTTAGGAGCCGAAGATTTTTTTTAGGGGTGAGGTCTCTTGGTACCTCAAGATTTTTTTGGATATCAGAGAGAGCTTCTGAGACACGTCTTTTTGATTTGAAACTATTTTTCCAGTAATTTGTATGCCATACTATTATTGCAACCTGTGTTGGGTTGCAACCTCATCGACATTTCAAATAGAGCTAGATAAGTTATCATCTACGTTCGTTAACTCAATCAGCATCAACCTCTTGATCTCTACCAGGTCATTTCAATTTGCGACAGTTGCCAGATCCTATCAATGAGGATGCACCTACTTTCTTTGTGAATGGAATTCAAGAATGATTGTTGTGATGTATTAAAATTGTTTTTACTTTCAGAGATCAAAGCACACAAAAGAATTCCAATCTATAATTGTTCTAAAATTGTGCGATTTTAGAGATATGTACCTACTAACAGTTTTTTTTATGAGAAAAAAGTTGCATTTTATTTCGCTAAAAAATGCATTAGCATTGTAATAAACTAAAAAAAAAAAATATCATAATATGTATTTTTTCTACAAAATTGTATTTTTATTTCAAGTCGCCTACAACATTTTTTTTGAAATCCAGTGTATTTTTCAACAATGCCTTTACATTCAACAAAGCAACTCAATGTCACTGTGGTGCTAATTCAGCAGATAATTTTCGAGTCGTCAACATCCGGGTCCAACATCGAATTCCAATCAATTGTTACAAAAGCACCTACTTACAGTACAAAACGAAACAGTTTGGAATGCAATGCAACGATGCATTTACGTAGAAAGCAGTTGATTTTCAAAGCCTACGCTTTATCTTGATATACCCAAGTATTATTTTCGTTGCGTAAGCGTAGAGTCTGTCGTAAAAATTTAAGTTGACTCCAGAATGCTCGAAGACCTAGTTGAAGATTTCAGCTAATTCCTTGTAGAAAGAAGCACAACTAGATCTCTTCGACCTAGTCTAGGCCCATTGTACTTTGGAGATTCCACACCAAATATCTTTAGATATGTGATATTTAAACACTTCGTGTTAAGAACACTTCGTGTAAAGTGTTCTTTTACGGAGAAGGCAAAATAAATTCGGACTTTTTATCTTACTGAAAACTTTTTAAACTTGGCTTTATCAATTTCATTTACTTTTGCTGCAAAGATCCATGATCACACAATAAGTCCATTTCAAAATCTATGTTATCAGAATGCTTAGTCCGAGGCTGCATTTTAAAACTACCTACTCTCAAGCCGAGAGTCGTCTCTCGGATATCCATACAAAAATAATAGGATATCCGAGAGACGAATCTCGGCTCGAGAGTAGGAAGTTTTAAAATGCAACCTCTGACTAAGCACCCAGCGCTTGAGATGGACGGACCAGATAAGAGCAGCCATTGATCTTCCCATAAGTGTCCCAGGCGAGCAGCGGTGCGAGAAGAGTGGCGGAAGGTTGTGAAGCGAGCCACTGCCCCCATGACGACCACGACCAATCTGCCAAGAGTGTTGCAACTAAGAAGATTATCAGCGCTTAGGACAGGAATACCCTTCTGCCAGTGATTGCGACCACAGGCCCTACGGTCCAGTAATGAAAGCTTGTCATTCACCACCACAGAATAAATAATAGCCAATACAAATTATAGGGCCATTTAGAAAAGTACCTTAACAGGAAACATTCGTTGGGAATAAAAGTGATTACATGCCGAGGTAATTGTTATGAAAATATTTATAAGCTTAGAATTCTTGTTATGGACCGACTCAAATGACACTAGCAATAGATGAATAAATTTGCTTTTTGTTTATAAATTAACATAGTATAACAGTTTTTGCAAAAAGCCGTACATTTGAATATAGAAAAAGTCGCGATGGTACTTGGTTGGTTGTGTCATGGATTGACATTGAATAGTCAATGATTAAGCCAGAACTAAAATTCAGCTGCTATATGACCTCCAAAGGTGAAACCTATAATAAGGATGATATCCTAACCCCAAGATTTCACCAGGAATTAATTAATACAGTACAGGTATCAACTTTTTACAACAACACTTATTACATAAGAGGATTTCCTGAAACTCATTTCAGAGCAAATAAATAGTCTATTAGCCCACATTTCCTACATTAATAACATCTTATAAATAGCTGTCCATCCGTCATCTGCCTCCCGGCTGCAGAGATTGCCTAACCGCCCGCGGTTGCATTCGCGGAACAATGCCCATGCGCAGGGTCACTGACCTCGCGGACATCATTAGGGCGATGGGGGCAGCTAGCTCAGTCCATAGATATAATAAAAGAAGTCGTTACATGAGGTATATTCGAATTTAAACAATTTTAAATAACTTTTTTTAAAAATATTAATATTTTGCAACGTCGTATAATGCCCTTTCTTACATAAAAAAGGCTTATTATGTGATAAATAAAATAAAATATTCTTGGTAGAAATTTCACATATCAGGCGTCACGCCTCAGCGGGTCGTGGGTTCGATCCCCACCCAAGCGAATGTTTGTATGATGAACATAAATATTTGTTCTGTGCCTGAGTGTCACTATTTACGCTATATATTTATAAAAAATATGTATATTAGTAGGTATTCTATCAACAATCTAGTTCCCATAGTGCAAGCTTTGCTTAGTTTGAGACTAGAGTGTGATCTGTGAAATGTCCATGAATATTTTTTTTATTATTTATTTATTATATGCACCGCTAGAGTGATCTATCTTTGCCAATACTCCTCGCATGAAAAAGCTACCGTCAACCGTAGACCAACAGACCGACAATCGTTCATTGTTTTGCTACTGAAGCATTGCGTTTATGCATTCAACTGTAAAGACTTTCTTTGTCTACCTAGCACAGGCTAGTCAAAGTTATTCTCTGTGATGAGTTTCACATAGTACTTTCCTTTAATTAGTAAGCTGGTGTACTTAAGCCTACAAAAGTGTTGCGTCACGCTCTTTGAGCTTTAACAAGAGCTTTTGTTTATGAATAGGGCAGTCGTTAAAACATTTATGACGGGTCATAAATGATTTTTAACAAACCTTCTTATGTCAGGACAATACATGTTATGTGGTATGGAGCCCCTTCTAAATCATCATCATTATATCATTCTCCTGCTGTAACCCACCCTAAGTGAGGAAACAAAGGTAATTTTGTTTTAAAAGTTCATCCTTTGGCCACAAACTCTCCTGACGGCAAGTGATGTTGTGGCCGACGATGAAGCAGGACGATCTAGGAGACACTTATTCACTCGTGCTTTGAAGAGACCAAGTATAGTAATCGGGAAAGACAAAAGCCAGCTACGAGTTTCACTAATTCCTATTATTTATCAATTCTGAATCTAATGTATCAAAAATACAACTATAAACTAACTTGAAATGCGGAAATTGCAAATAAGCAAGTGCCGTAAGTTTTTGTAGCATTTTTTAGTCGTAAAAATAATAAAAACCTATAGGGCTTGCAACATACACTCTTATTTTCATGCGATATGTCGGTAATGTTTAAATTACACGTGATTACAAACGCGGTAACATGCGTATCTATTAGTCCATTACTCTTGATTTGATGGTCGTATGGTAGGTGGTAGTACAGGGCTGTCATGTCTTCAAGAAAATATACTATAAGCCCTACACAACTTAGTATACCTTCGTTCAATTTAGTGCATGTGTAGGTACATCTTTGTTTTAAGTTTTAGTATAACTTTATAACTTGGTTTAGGTTTTAGTGTAATTATATAACTTGGTTTAAGTTTTAGTGTAACTATATAACGCCAATATTGTAGGTATCTAATAAACATGAAATAATATTAATACTTAGCATACGCCAATATTGTATCTACTTAATAAATATTTTTTTATCATAACATCATTCGATCACACCACCATCTGTAAAAATATTCTTGGCTGTATAATAATATTTGTACTCAGAAGTATTAAAAAAATAAAGTATCTGTAATTTATAAAAACACACTTACACACTGATACTTAAGGCATTTATGTACTAGGTACCTACTATGCCTCTTCTTTTACGATTCATCCGTTAATTTGACTTAAAATCGTGCATTATTAATGATTCATTAATAATGCACGATAATGACATTTAAATCAGGTTGTTTTTGTGACAGCCCTGTTGTTACGAAGGTGCAACGGTGATCAATCTCCAGTTACGTGATGTTTCGACACGCCAGATAATGGACTGAACCAAAACGTAGTAGATACGTGTACGTGTACGTACCATCGGAATTCAATGTCGGTCACTGCGATGCATTCCTCTCTTATTGCGTGTCTCTCTGGGCAAGTTCATCACCCATTTAATTTTATAAAGGCGATTCTGTACGTACCTTTTGAGTTTACATCATCATCTAGAAAAAAAGGTGGAATAACGATTGCTAGTCAAGTAGGCCAATTAGATTTGGATACTGTCTTAAATGTAAAAAAGACGTGTGGCACTCGGGGACTGCCGCGGTAATGCTATTGCATAGCATTTTTTCCTGGATTACGCATGCGAGTGTTAGGTTATTTCGTTATAGAATTTCAGGATTCGGTCTCCACGTTCAAGGCCCGCAATAGAAGCTATGCAATAGCTTAAAACTTTAGGCAGCAAGAGCCATTAGTGTATCTCAATGTATGACCACGACCAGTATGCAAAATGTGAACCTACTGAGCTTTTAAATCGATAGATTTATCATAATTGATCCTATTAAACAGAAGGCCCTGTTCACAAATCATAGTAATCCCTCCTTCACACTGGATGGCCGGGGGCTTACGGTTATGCATAGCGAACCCTTCTGATTTATAGCAACATACTACCTCACTCTTTCATTAAAAGGGCGAATGAGCGAGACGGAAAATGTACTGATATAATTCCAACAGGCACTGAAGTGAAACACCTAAAGGATTCAATTAAAGTTTGATTAAAGTTATCAATTCTGTCTGGCGTACAGACAGAATATATGTTTTTTATTATTAACTAATATTTCCTTAAGGCAGTTATTAGCAGAAATATTCAAAGTAAAATTACCAACATCTTATTCAGAGTAGTCCCAAAATATATCAAAATTGACAATCTAAGTCAATCAATTTACTTGTTCGCCGCTCCGGATTGATCAATTACTTAAGAAATAGAATCTTTGAATAGCAATATTCATAAATCTAATTAGAATAATGAAACCTCTTGTAATTGCGACTGGATGATAAATCGATTGATACACATCAATGAACTTTAGTGTTTTTAAACATAGAATCTAGGTCGAGTGTACTATGTATGGATTCACGCAAGCAATGATTAATTTGAATTGTCTGCATGCAGTTAAGCTACGCTTTATACATATCGATGCGATAAGGTAAAATAGAGAATATGTATATAAAAATATAAAATCTTGAATAAAAACCTCCTATCTTATAAAAAGCTAGCGTTGACTTTATGTCATCAATACGTATGGTATAATCAATACCTCAAGTCTGCGCTAACTTTTTATTAGATAGACCGTAAGTATTCCCGGATATTTCACACATCACACTCTAGTCCCAAACTAAGCAAAGCGTGTAGGTACTATGGGAACTAGACTGTTGATAGAATACTTATATACTTACATTGAAATATTTATTAATTGAATGAAAATTGTAAAAATTTAAACTCTTAAAAGCCTCAAAGGTACAAACTATACTTTGTTAACACTGAAGTTATCTGCGAATACGGATTATAGATAATAATATAGAAAAACTTAGATTTTTAATCACCAGTCTCATACAAAATAGGTTGAAACTGTGAAATATCTTCCTAATATGTATCCAAGTCTGATTTTATAAATTTACATATTGTGGGCGAAAATAAACGTTTATTTATTCTATAAATATTCTATTAATATTCTATACTTAAATATTCTATAAATATTCTATAAATACAGCTATTTCATTTTCTACAGGATTTTTATGTTACCTCTCGACTCGTTAGAGAAGGCTCATAAAAAAAATAATTGACGCAGTCGTATCCGTATCGTATCGTTTAGTGTAAGGGTTCTTTACATTTGCATAAATCATTGTTAATTTATGAAAACGTTCTTATTTTACAGGTAAGTGCTTACGGAACTGAGACGGAAGATATTTGCAGTCACGGTAAATGCTATTTTAAATCAATAAGTTATAACCTCAGATGTTTTTATAGAGTAGACACGTTAGTAAAAAGTAAGGTAATTGCATGACTATTACTTAGTTATGATTGTACACTATAAGCCACATCGAGACTTGAATTAATATGAGGACAAGCCATAACAAGAACAGCTTATCTGAGATAAACCATTTTAAAAATGCAAGCTCTTCCACCGAGGTTACTCAGTTACAGACACTATCTACATATTTATAAATTTGCTTTTAACATTAATTGTTCAGTGGAAGAAAAAAACATGTTGTGCCGACCCCATGTAACGTGGGATAAGGGCAGGGGAATGATGATGATTAATTGTTCAGTCACCGTCTTGACATTAATAAAAGATAGCTGGATTTACCGGCCAACTAGCTCAATAATAAGTTGAAAGTTCGTGCATTTTTTAAATGTTTTATTGTCACCTATGTATTTATCTTTCTAGTTTTCTAGTGATAGGTGTAGGCACGTATGTTGTATGCATTGTTATGTAGATAAAATAATATTTGCGTAAGTTTTTGGTCCAACGACGAGGCTGTGTGACATGTCTATTAATATCATGTTCCTGTTTACGACAAGATTATTATAATGGTTTTCGGGTCACACGGGTATGAAATAAATTCTTTGAACGCGAAAATACCTAACTGATAGGTAATTTAGTAGGCAAGCTTTTTTTAGCTTCTGCTTGTTTTACTATTATTGAGCAGTAGTAGGTACCTACTATTGTCAAAATTTAGTTTAACAGTATTAAAAGTAGGTATACATTTTTTTATTGACAAATTATTTTTTAACAGAATAATTTGAATCCATAGGCTCCTGTGATGTAGAACAATATCATGCTTAGTTATGTGGCTGCAGAACATCAAATCATTGTTGCAAACTTATTTCAAAGTACCAACAAATAGACAACAAAATACAGAAGTATGAGAGTTTTTAGAGATACCGATCGCCCTGCTGGTTGTTATATGTATGGTTGTGGCAACCACGCATCGTTGCATTGTCGGCGCTGTGCATAATAAAACCTCTTTACAACCACTGTTTTCGCGAAACCATAACCCTTGCAGACGCGACGCGCGGTCCAGAGCGTCCGCAGCGTTCAATGGTTATTTAGGGCCCCCTTCTCAGATCCACTAGGAAGTGCGCCGTCCTATTTCTGCATCGCCTATTCCCGCCCTTTGTTGCTCGGTTTATTTCTGTTTACGTCTCATTTCGAAACTTTACGAGCTTGGATGCGTCTGTTGCAACAGTTCAAGCACAGTGAAGATATTAGCAGTATGTTTGGTAATAAAACTTTTATATTTTGATTTATAAAACTCCACACACACAAAGGTTAGGCTGGAAGAAAATGCTTGTTAGCATTAAGCTCGCCTCTGTACAATTATTTATGTGCAATAAATAATTTTCTAATCTAATACCTATCAGAACTTTGCAAATAGGTCTTTTCGTAGTGATTGTAGTAACCTCATAGATTTTAACAAATAAAAGAAAATGCTTCGACTAAATACTTTTTACTTAGTTATTCACAGTTGTAATAGATACGTTTGATGTTTTGTCGTGAAATAATGAGCATACAAATTATATGAAATGTGCGCACAGACCGGGCGGATTCAGTCTTTAATAGTCGTTCTACTGGTTAAAGAAATAAACTGTGACAGAACGTGATAATTATTTATTCTGTGGTTCAAGTTATTAACAGACGCCTCGGGTGAATACAGATTAGTTATAAGTTAGTAGAGGATGCTAATAAGAAACGGTGTTAGGTTATCTCTTAGCAAGATTTGCTGTAAAGAAACATTTTGTGTTTACATAAGAGATTTACAATAAAGATATATGCAAAAGCTTGTTGAGTAATTTTATCGATTAATTGTTATTTATCGAATCAAATTTGCAGCCACGTTTGTTTCCATGTTATCTTCATTTGTTATTTGTAGGGTTGTCACTAAACAGAAGAAATCAATTTTTTTAATCTGTCAAAGCAATGTTAGATTTCACGATGGTTGAGTTATTTTTAGGGATGGGCCGAAATTCGTTTCACATTCGGTTTAACCGAACTTCGGCGGTTTGAACCGAACTTCGGCATTCGGCCGAAATTCGGTTCAAATGCCGAACGTTCGGTACAAAAAAAATATTAAAATAACTCAAGTGTTTTGACTAAATTAATAAAAATAAACCAGCTAAATATAGATAATCACAGGCATTTATTTATTGTTTCTTACTTACTTAACAAATATATTCTAATTTCTAAACATTAACAGAATTTAGACATCTCGTCCTAAATCACTAAGTATTTATTTATATTATTTTTTATAAAGGTTATAAATAAATTAAACCTTACTACCTACTGGTATTTATAATTTACCAAGGGCAAGTTATGGTGCAAAAACACCAAGGACTCTGCGTTATCTGGCAGGAGTCTGTTACGTTTTTGTTCGTAAATGTTTCCTGCCTCTGAGAAAAGTCGTTCAGAATATACAGAGCTTCCAGGAGGTGATAAAAATATTCGTGCCAAAAAACTCATGCAAGGGTACTTGTGATTATTCTTAGCCCACCAACCATATGGACATTGCCCTTTAGGCAGCAAAACATCATTCAGATATCTATATAGCTCTGATCTCCAAAACGTTTTGTGTGTGTCTTCGTTGTTGTGTTGTGAGGAAGACTGTTTTGTCTGGATAACTTCATCGTCACTGCTTGAGCTTTCATTCTCTTCACTCCTTCTTACATACTCTACTAAAAGACACATCTTATCGAAGGTACACTGTCTAGAGTAAAAAAAATCATTTTATAGCGTGGATCCAAAAGTGTAGCTAGGCTGTAAATTTTGTCTTTTTCAATCTGCTGAAAACGTCTATCCATGCCATCTTTCAGTGACAAACGCATAGTGTTCACATAAAATAAAGCCAATAATTCAAAAGAGCGGGTAAACAAGATTCGACTTGTGTGACTCGAGAAAGCGCGGTGATACCTACCGAACTTCGGCCGAACTTCGGCCGAACTTTTTATTTTCACCGAATGTTCGGCCGAAGTTCGTTTTCGGTTCAAACCACATTCGGCCCATCACTAGTTATTTTACTTACCTACGACCTACGGGTTTCTTGAACGATGATCAACGAAAAACACAAATAATTACTATGTGTCAAACTCGGATCAATCGTGATTTGGGTTTCCAGAAACCGGCCGTTAGCAGATCGAATATAAATATTGCGTTAATGACTGAAATATTTTACAAAATACATTACTAGTTAAAAATATCAACACCGAATACAGTAATAAACAAACTTGCATAACACATAAGAACAAACGTTTTATCTTTTAAAAATGAGACAATATCTCTGTGTAAGTCAAAAAAGTAAAATAGTCAAAAATGATATCAATAAAATCACAAGGATCATTTAGAATCGTCTTACATACTAGGTGATTCTAGGTGCCAGTTCCACGCGACCAGAGCCTGGAAGAACGGGCAAGAAACTTGTGAAATCGTTATGTTCGAGAATCAGTGCCGTGCCATCCTTATTTGATAATAGCAATACATCAGAAAGATTAGGGTTGAGCCTTGCACGGGAGCAAATAGCCGACCTATGACCTATTCCCACATTTGATAGCTCAGACAGCGGTAGAGAGGCGTTAGAAAGCACTTATCGAGTTGCAGCTTCAACTAAATGAAATGTCGTGATTATTATCGATGGCGTCCAAGTTTTGATTTATTGATGCGTATCGTCCCTGCAGCTGTGTCCAGTGTCAGAGGCAACGACGGTGTTGAAATTTCTACTAATCAAAATTAATTAATTATCCAGCGTTAAGACTGGGTTATTTATAGTTTGGAACGAAAGCTTGCAAGAAACTTTATCAAAATCTGAATTCGAAATCTTACGGCCGGTTTCTGGAAACCCAAATCACGATTGATCCGAGTTTGACACATAGGTAGTAATTATTTGATTTTTTCGTTGATCATCGTTCGAGAAACCGGCCGTTAGTCGGTTTCTCGAAGGTATAAGGTATCTTATAAAAAATTAGCGTTGACATTATCTCACCATTACGTATGATAATAAAGACATCAAGACTGCGCTAACTTTTTATAAGATATACCCTTCACCTTTAACTTAAGTATTTTTAGGGGCCCAAAAAGTCTTTAAATTAAACAAAATATTATGACTTATTCTTCTCGTAGCTAAATAAAACAGCAACTAACTTTCATATTGCAAAATTGCGATGGTCTCGTAACGCCTCTGATTATTGGCGGATGAATTGAAACGAACGCAGATTACAGAGAAGTTTGTTTATCAGAGTAACAATAAACTGCATACCTCGTTTTTGACTTAGATATTTAGATATACATATTTAGATATTCTTTTGTTTTTAGAGGAAGGACAACTAAGGGGTGAGCACAATTAATGTGACAATCTGTAAAGGAAACGTAACAGCGTATTCGATTCACATTGAGTGTCAAACGCCAACTCGACAGCCGAACGATGCTGCGTCATCGCGCAGTGTAATTCAAATACGCCGCGTTACATTAACTTTACGATTATCACATTTATTTATAGATACTCATCCCTCTGGACGGCGCGGCGTGGCTAATACTCTGATTTTTATTCAGCCAATCGAGGCTGAACAAACTCATGTAGCTCTACCATGAGTTTTTACTATACTATATATACTATACTTACTCTCTAGCGTCTGTAGTTAAAAAAATGTATGAAGATTTGTACAGCGCCTCTAGCGGATATTTGGGTACTAAAATTCGTAATACTAGTATTTACTTAAAGGCGATTTACTGTGACAACTCATGGTAGAGGTACTGTTCTTTGCAATAATGATAACTAGCTGAGATTCTAATTTTCATTAATAATGCGTTTTACACTATGTTTGAGGTCATCGCTGCGGCTGTTTTTTTTCTAAAGATTTGCATTTTTACGTCACTTTATTTGTTGGTACGACTTGAATCGGGTTTGCTAGACTCCTTCCTTCGCGTAGGTAAGTGGTCTATACTATTTTTCTTCCGCCATATAAATAGCTTGTTGTATATTACTCTAAGATTAGTGCAGGTCAGATCTGTTCTCCATTATTCCGCATTATAATTCCGTTGTGTAGTAACTTGGAGAGCGTCGCTGGTGATTTGATTACCTTTCTATTCTCATGGAATTGGTACGAAAGGCGGTGTATCAATGTAAAGCGTGGTTCAGTTCCGTTTTGAAGTTTCTAGATTCTTACGCTTCACTCGATTGACTATATTGACTAGAATAATGAAATTAGATACAGATGTTTAGGCTTAAGAATAGTAAACCTAATTAATAAAATAAAAATTAAGGATAAAGTACAATGGGCCGTCTTATCGCTATAAGCGATCTGTTCCAGATAACCTTTGGATGAAGGGATGGGTTGTATTGAAAGTGGGACAGTAGTCGATGCGGGACACTATCGGTGAATAATGCACATGTAGGTACCTAGATAGATTATACCAATAAAAAAACAAGACTGAGTACGGGAATAATTTGATTTGCGCAAAAAATAAACTCTGATACAAGTTAAATATTTTTTAAATTAAAACTTCCGAACGATAAACTATTTGTATGTTACTTCATTATACGTAACAGTCACGCAAAAGACTCCTAATAAAAAGCTGTATGAAATTCGATCCGTTTTCATATAGCGGCTATAACCGCGCTAGAGTTCACATTAAACCTATGATTTACAGCACCCGCTCTAGATTGAAATTAGCGACTGCTCTCTACATACGCAATACTATCTATGCAAATGAATGCGCTCAGGGGGGGTATCCTGACAACTAAAATGTTTTTGAACTGTTATTTTATCAAATTGCAGTTCAGTTTTCGTCTTCGTCTTTTATTGATATTTTGAATGATCGATTTTCATACCGTTTGATAGAATTAACGAAAAATCAGGTAGGCCATGCTCAAATCAGGTAGGTCATGCTTAAATCCGGTAGGCCATGCTCAAACATGCATTGACGTCATTTTTAACAGCTCAGTCATAATTTTATACAGTTCAGTCACGTCAGTCCACAAAAAATGCCACGGAATACTGTGGGAGTTATATGAGTTTTTACTATACTATATTTACTATACTCGCTAGCGTCTGTAGTTAAAAAATGTATGAAGATTTGTACAGCGCCTCTAGCGGATAGTTGGGTACTAAAATTCGTAATACTAATATTGTCGTAACTCTACTGTAGTAAAGTCAGGCGATTTTACTATGACAACTCACGGTAGAGGTACTGATGAGTTACTATAGTAAAATCATCGAAAACTGAACTGCAACTGAAAGGATATTCGTTCACGCAAGTTTCCCCTTGCTGGATAGCCCCCCAGTGCACGCATATCTATGTTATTCATGCAGTTGAATTCCTATGTACTGAATGTAGGTGAGTGTAAATAGAAATACAATCACGATCGTGTATAGTACTGATATAAATTTGTATAAAAATATAATTTGTATGCCAATGTGTTTGGTGAAATGTGTGAAGTCTATATTATTTTAAAGACCTTTTGCGCCATGTTTCTGACAATTAAACTATGTATTTCATTTCATTTAGTAAAGAGAAAAATAACACGGATTTTTGTATATAATTGAATAGCTTAGATACAAACTAGAATCGGTAATAGATTCTAGAACATGATCATTATGTTTGCTTTGTTTAGTAAACCAGAATCTAGACCAAAATAAGCTTCTAAAAGAGCTTACAATACCAAAGTGACAATTTGACAGCTAAGAATTCCTCAGGCTTATGGACATAGAAAATTCACTGTGCGTGCCATATAGGTATGAAATAAATAAGCGCGGCAGAGTGAGAGAGAGAGACAAACTAATCGTGCGGCCAGTAGTTATCTCTTTCTAGGTGATAATTACAGAAAAGAGACAAGTATAAATAAATAAATAAATAATGCAGGAAAATCCACACAACATCATCTAGCCCCAAGCTAAGCAGAGCTTGTGTTATGGATAGGTACTAGAAGGCTGACATACTGAATACAATAGATTACATAGATAGATATTTTTTCATTATACTTACATATAAAATACCCAGAACACCCGGAATAAATATTTGCAGATCGTACAAACATTTATCCCAAGACGGAAATCGAACCCGCAACCTCCGGGTCGCAGGCGGACCTTCGCCCGCCGCGCCACATCGGTCGTCAGTAGGTATGACAGAAGTCAAGCGCAGTTGCGTTGTCACTTTCTCCAAAATCATTTTTGTGAGGCTATTATGTGTATAATGATTATATGACAGGCGTAGTAGCTCTGCCTGCTATGTAAAGAAAAGGCGGTCGTGGGTTCGATTCTCACTGAAAGCAAATGTTTGTGTGTTGAACATAAATATTTGTTTTGTGTCTGGGTGTTACTATGCATGTATCTACAAAAAGATATGTATGTATATAGTACATAGGAACTAGATGAATATACGTATAGACAGCTTACAGCTTTGCTTAGTTTGGGACTAGAGTATGATGTGTGAATTGTCTATGAATATTTTTATATTATTTATTACTCATTCGTCCATTCTATGTCTATGGTCTACTATCAGAAGCCTCCATAGTGACCCGAATAATATTTCATCGATTGTCATTACTCGTATCTATAATCAATTGATCGCGGCCAATCGGCTCTTATCGATGTTATCTCCGCGCGTAAACATTTGGACGTACAAGCGTATAACTGCGCTCCCGCTGTCAGGGCTGCCACGTTTTTAAGTTATTTTTTTACAAGTTATAATCAAGCGTTTGTCCGCGATTTCCTGATGTTAAGTGACGATGCGGTCGACGATGTAGCACGCTTGCCTAGAAAATACCTCGGTTTTACCCTGTATCCGGATTAGGTTGTTTATCACTATGATACACTTATCATCTGAATGATTAGCCAAATTAGACCAGCTTGGCTAGACTGGCTTACCTCGGAGGACCGACCCCAAACCTATTCACTCGTCTCTTAAAAATATCCAAATTAAAGTTTGGATATTATAAATATCCAAATTAAAGTTTGGTATTTTAATCAGCATTCAGTTCACGCTGCAGCTTAGAATGCGACTAGAGTGTGATGTGTGAATTGTCCGTGAATGTATATCTCTACTTATATTTTTTAATTATAAATTAAAACGAACTTTGTGAAAATTAGTGATAATTATAATATAAACATCATAAGATAGTTATGAAGGATAATAAAATAGCAAAAAAAAATTCAACCTTATTACAGCCCTATTCCTTATGGAATCCCATTGTGTCGCATTTCACGCGGAACGCCTGCGCCCGCGCACTATTCGAAAGTGCCCTATACAATACGATTAAAAAACTATTCCGAACATGATTGCGGTTTCAAAATTCTTCGATTGCATTACTCGATCGAATGGTCGAGAATTTTGGATCAGCCTTTTTACCCTTTTCATATTCTATTCATTCACCCTTTGAGGGCTGAGCATGAATCTAGTGACAATCATAAAGGTACCTAACGTATTTAAAACACACTGCGCGCTTACGCTGCAACGTTCTACAGTAAAGCTGATGTTGACGCGCAGTGTATCTCAAATACGTCACTGTTTCGATACGTTTACAATTGTCACATTTATTCATGCTCACTCCCCTGATTATTTAATGCGACGATGCATGTATGCTCAGTAGTTTTTTATGACGTCATGTTATCGGATACAAAGTATGAGATGACATCCAGAAAAAGTGATAATATACGGACGTGTAGGGCGTCGAGCAGATTTGTTAAGTAAGTAGGTTAATTTTATTTAGCATGCTAATGGTTAAATCAAATTCGGTCTTTTATTACAAGTCAGACAGGAAATTGGCATTCCTCCAAGTAGGTATAGGATTAAAGGCTTTATGGCCTTCATGAAAAAAACTTTCACCACAACTTCATGATTATGTAATTTTCTGCCCCAGAAATAAGGTAGTTACGCCTAGTTTACTTTCATGATAGACAGTGAGTTAATTGCACAAGAAAATAGACAAACACACAAAAGAACATTGTTTGTTGGCCAGTGATGATGTACGAGTAGGTATGTAAGTACCTCTGCCCAGCGTTCCGAAGTACACTCGCTTGCACAGTACACATATTTGGTGCATTTGGTGCATAAACAAACGCCAATTACGTTTTTTTTATATAAACGCATATTTATTTTGTTTATATATTTCATTCTTCAAACTCAAACTCATAAACATTCCGTTCATTATATTCAAAACCGTGATAATTTGAACTCAATTACTAGTTATAAAATCGCTTTGGTTCGTCTTGCAAATGCTTTTTATATATAATAATTAAAGTTTAAACAACACAGTACATGCATCGTTTTTATAGCATCTAAAAACCACTAAGGTTTAAGCATTCATATCCATGTAATAATTTATTAGAAACGAAAGTGATTCGTTATCATTACTTTGATCTCAATGTTTGTGGTCGTCTCGTTGCAAAAATGTATTATTATTGTAATTGTTATTTATTATTTGGCTTGTTGTTATTACTTGAGGCGTTTTATTGCTTGTCTAAAATAATCGACGGATATTACGGTCAAGTGATTTATGTAAGGTGTTATTGATTTGTTACTAGCTGTGGATGTTGAATGTATTTTATAAAAATATTTATTTCAAAAAAAGTATATTTACGTGGTATTTAAAGTCATTGAGAAATTACGTATAATAACTATAATAAACTGATAATTACGTATAATAGTTTTCATAGTAAACGGGATATTTACCATGATTTGTGAGTTTTCCCGATCATTTCCCGATATTTCGGGAAATAATCAAACAAAAGTAACAACAAACAATAACCAAACACAGTTGCATGCGCCATGATCACGGGTCGAACTGAAAGAAATGGTAAATATCCCGTTTACAATGAAAACTATGTTCAAAACCGTGATAGTTTCAAATATTATTATTATGTATAATAACTATAACTAACTAAGAATATTAATAATTTGATAACAAAATGTATAACCTGAGGGAACCTGATACTATAATTTGTAAAAATATGAATAATTGTTAACCAAGATAAAAGACGTGGATTTCAAATACCAACGGAAAATGAAGGCTGGTTGTATCCAACAAAACCAATCTAAAACTACACCTAATAATAAACTTAATGGCGATTTTCTTTACTATCATAATTGGAATCATTCTCTATTACTCTAGATATTAGTTCATAACATTATTTTACACGTTATTAGGAGGCGTGTGATTCTACCAACTTGCATTACTTTTGTAAGAAATATGTGATGCTGTTTCAACTAGGTGTAAATACTACTGAGCATTTATTTGTTCCTATTTGTCAGTTTAGGAACGCCCAATACAAGAACTTCTTATGCTACAATAATAGAGAAAAAAACGCGTCTTTATACGTAGAAACAGAGAGAGGTTCGAATCTTGTCTATGATTTTTTAATTCAGAATGACATATGTATGTATAGTTTCAAAATACGACATTGTTATTTATTGTATTCAATATATTATGCAAACATAGTTAAAAATGGTATAATTTACCAAATCATTGTAAACAAAGTATAAAGCTATGTATTCTGTGTATGTATTTACAATGTATGAAATGTTCATGAGTATTGTATTAAGTTTGTCAGTCATCCAGTACCTACCCATAACACAAGCTCTTGGGGCTAGATGATGTTGTGTGGATTGTCCAGCATTATTTATTTATATTTATTATAAAAAAACTGCATTGTATTCATTCGTATTGTAATAAATAGCTTAATCTTAAGTTGCAAACTTACTTTTACCGGAACATGGATATAGGTGATTGCGACTTAGATTAAGATATTACAATGTGTGCACAACGTCAATGTCCGTAATATAAATGATGTCGGCATCTTTCCGGCAAGTTTCATATCTCAATAATTACAGGAAACTGGAAAATTGCTTTTAGCGTCGGTATCTATCTTCGTTGCATGAGCTTGCACGGCGGAATGTTACGATGACGAGGAATTTTTATGTCCGCTTTGTGAGAAACGGTTGTTAGTGAAGTTGTAGAATAGTTGAAGACCGATGTGGCGCGGCGGGCGATGGTCCGTCTGCGACGCGGAAGGTTGCGGTTTTGATTCCCGCCTTGGGATAAATGTTTGTACGATCTGCAAATTTTTATTCCGGGTGTTTGGGTATTTTATATGTATAATAAAAAATATCTATCTATGTAATGTATTGTATATTAATAATAATATTATTTATTTTACTTGATTTACTGATGTTGTTTTAATGTTTTAACAATGTGTACTTTGTTTGTTATTTCGTGAGCAAATAAATGTATGTCTATGTTGACATAGTGGCGAATATTTTCCGCGCATTTTGATATAACATAACCTTACTTGTCATGTCACTGAGCAGAGTCTACATCCCAGATTAGGTATAGTACCAGAGAATGCTCAAAAGATACCAGCAGTGAAGATGAAATCAGTGATTATTTAGATAAGAATTTAGCAGAAAGAAACTAAGAATTAGTACCGCAAATGATAGACGACAGTGTTAGATATAATGAATGATCACTTTGATCATAATCTGAGATTCATTGGGCGCAGCCTCTTTGCAATGTTTTCACTTAGTCCATTTAGATTTAAGATAAAAATAAAGTGAAATTAATCGTTTTACTTTCTGATACCTTTTTGTGTTATTTTTAAGCTATTGCATAGCTTCTATCGCGGGCCTTGAGCGTGGAGACCGCTCCAGATTTTCCGTAACGAAAATAGCCTAACACTGCGCATGCGTAATCCAGTAAAAATGCTATGCTATATAGCTTTACCGCGGCAGTCCCCGAGTGCCACACGTTTTTTATTGTCTTTACTAGTTCATTCTTGCGTTTTTTATAATATAACATAATCATTTAATTAAAAATGGTACAAATTCAAAGCCTTAAATAATCGTAGCTTATAAGTTACAAAAACTTTATTCTGTAACACGATTTGTTTGTCCTATGTCACGGTTACGCAACTTTCTTACGACTCCTATTACGTTGAAAATCGAAGCTATTATGCAAAGAAATCAATCGCCAACTGTGCTACAATTCGTTTCGTTTTAAATTACAAATCCACCGTTAGATAAAGGGCAAGACAGTGAAATATAAAGCTCGTGATACAATCGCACTAGTTACTGGGGCCCTATCCAGAAGGGGCAAACTTGCGTGACGGAATATCCTTTCAGTTGCAGGTCAGTTTTGTAGGCATTTTTTGTGGATTGACGTGGCTGAGCTGTTCAAAATATGACTGAAATGTTTTAAATAATGACTGAAATGTTTTAGATATGACTGAACTGTTAAAAATGACGTCAACGAGCTGGCGCATGCATCTCGCTCGCACTTGCAACGGGGCTTCGCGGGCGCATATTTCTGTACCGCTCTAACATGTCTTCATACTTGTTCGTTTTAGGGGTGTCCATTTTGAAAAATCATCGTTGTTTTTTTAGATTCGATAAATCAGAACTAACATCGATGTCGTCCAATTGAGTTTAAGAGCTCACACAAAGATGAGATTTTATTGTAATGAGTTGGTATATAAATATAATATAATTATACAATACACAATCTACTTCAATTTTATTTCGTCCACAAAACCAAAATATGTTATTCACAATTCGTTGTTTGTAAACATTGAAGCCCGCCATTTTTTTAGTACACATATTTACATATTTACAGACAATATTTTTATTATATTGTCAGTCCAATAATAAACTTTTCATTTTTAAATAATCAAATAGGAAAAAAATTAGTAAAATTATAATGTTCAAACTGGAATTTGTATGAAATTATTTGGATATAATTATTGACTCGATGTTTTTCTATTAAAAACTGAAAAAACATCGATATTTCGAGTATATCAAAAGCATTTCAAAACATCGGATCGATTCGATGTAGGTATCGCATTGTAAATATCGATGTATTCGATGCATCGAAGTTTATCGAATATTCCGTCCCTATAGTTTGTTTACATTTATTATTTATAACCTAAAGATTTTGCATTTTCATTGTAACTTTCGTGATTGTTGTATCATAATATTGTTATGTGCCATCATAATATTGCTGGCTGCCTTGGACTCGATTGAGCGAAGAGCCTTCAGGATAATAGGTAATACGCTGCCTGCGTCTGTTTTTCCCAATCATTACAACCTAGATCAATTCAAGGCCAATATAAATAGGTGTCTTCTAGACCATCCTGCTCCATCGTCGGCTTCATCGGCGCTTTCCATCAGGCGAGATTGAAGCCAAAGGATTATAAAAAAAAAAATATGTGAGTATGTGAAAGTTTTAATACATACATAATTGAGAAAATGGTGAAATCTTTGTAAGTATTTCACGGAGAATAAAAACCTCAGCTTTGGCAAACCTACACCGGATTTGCGCATTTCGCAAACAAGTATGTTATTGAAAAGTGAATAAATCAGTGTACTACCTAATTATGGAAGATTTTAATGTCAAATCTAATCATAAACATGAAACGTATGTTGGGATTGTCCTGTTTTTCAATACTAGGAGACTGACATACTTAATACAATACATTACTTATATAGATAGGTATTTTTTATTTTACCTACATATAAAATAACCAGAGCACCCGGAATAAATATTTGCAGATCGTACAAACATTTATTTCAAGGCGGTCATCGAACCCACAACCTCCGCGTCGGAGGTGGACCTCTGTTGCAGAGTTTCTAACATGTTTGGTCACCACTTATTCATGTTTCAGATGCACACAAGATGCTGGTGCCCAGTATGGGTTAGCAGATCAGAAATCAGAACACAACAATTTAAGACTAAGACATGAATCATTCTATTTAATCGTCCAGGTAGTTGATTACTTCACTTGATAGGTTCATAAATATACCTATAACAAACTAAATCAATCATTGCAATAGGCATCACAGCTCATTTGGTACTAGTTCTGTCTTCTCTGTGGGTTCCATCCCCACCAAGAATAAATATTTTTTAAAAGTTCAATAAGTCTTTATTGGTAAAACATTTTTTTATTACTATTAGTAAATATTAATGTATGTTCTGCTTTTGGGTGTCAACATGTTACATATCTATGAATTTATTCATAAAACAGTATATGAGTATTCTAGTTGCCATACAAGCTTTGTGAAATGTTCATAAACATTTTTTTAACTTGTTTAAGTGTAATGAAATAAAAGAAAATGATTTATGTTCAGATTTCAAGACTGTAAAATATTTTAGTATTGAACTCTATGCGTATTAACTCTATTTACAATACACTTCATTTTATTTCAGGTATATCTGGGATGTGACACGAGCAAATTTCGGTTGCCAGGAAGAGATCTCTCTCAGCGATAAGGCCACCCATTCTGATGCCTATTACTACTTGTTTAAGCTCTTTGTTTTTATTTATGTGTGATGAACAATAAAGAGTTATCTATCTATTTAGAAATGTTTTAATAAAATAATACTGAAACATGGTTTTATTGAATTACTATATTATTTCACAAATGAAAACAAAGATTAGTTTAATAGTCATAAACAGATTAGGATAGTGAAGTAGTACCATCATGGTAATTTGCATATTCTGAAACAAAATAATATATACTTAATAATAGGTATATATATCTCAGCTCAGTATTGGCATTAGTTCTGGCATCTATGCTAGGATGGTGGGTTCAATCCCCACCACAAACAAACATTTATGTGATTACTTGTCATTGGTAAAATATTTATTTATTACTATTTGTGAACATAAATATGTGTTCTGCATTTGGGTGTTAATATGTATTAATTTTTAGAATACTTACTTATAATAGTATTCAAGCAATCTATTTCCCATACAAGTTTTGTTTAGTTTGGTTCAAGTGCATGCCTTGGGAAATAAATAAATATTTTTGGACAATTCACACTTCACACTCTAGTCCCAAACTAAGCAAAGCTCTTTATGTATGGGAACTAGATTGCTGATAGAATACTTACATACTTACATTTTTTTTGTAAACACATTCATAGAAACACCCAGATTCAGAAAAAATATTTATATTCATCACACAAACATTAAAATTTGCTCTGGGTGTGAATCGAACCCACAACCCACAGCATGGAAGGCAGAGCTTACTACCAAATACTTACTGTCAAATGTTCATGAATACTTGTTCAAGTCTAATGAAATAAAGGAAAAAAAAATTAGATTATGTACAGATTTTAATATCATATTATAAACTATGTAATCATTCTTTACCACATATATAAGATATAATAATAATAAAGAATCAAAATGGTTTTATTCCTTGAATTCTAGTCATTTTACAAATTACAACTTGCAGATTAATTTTATATAGTCTTATACTGTCTACTACACAAGTAGAAACTTCATGGTAATCTGCATAGTATTCTGAAACAAAATAATAGGTAAGAAAGTTTTGTAGGTATGTACTATGTGAATGTGAATGATGACGTGTAAGAAAGGTGTGAACATTGAGATGACGTCTGATAGAAGTGAGTGGAAGAAGAGGACATGTTGTACCGACCCACATAATGTGGGACAAGGGTAGGAAGATGATGATGTACTATATTCTTATCTTATGTTATTGTACCTACATTTTAGATGTAACTTTATGCTACTAATCTCAATGATGGTTTATCTTAGCAAAAATTTATTTCAGGATAGGTACTGAAATTATGTTGTCTCTATATAAATTTGCCATAAATATTTTAAATATGATGAGACTAATAGGATTTATAACTACGATTACATACAACTAGTTAGGCATTTATGTTCCTTGTTGTCTTAGACTATTTAAAAACAAGTGTTAAGTAAGAACTAAAAGGATGAAGCGATGATATTACTTTGAAGTTATCTTGCCCATACCTACTTAGGTTTTTTTCAGAAAATGTGTAGATGGTAGTCCTGAAAACCTATAAAAATTCACAGGTCAGCATTGAAATCGCAGCTAATTGCGTTTTAATTTTAAAACTACTTTGAAATTGTCACAAAACATTATAATTTTCGTGTTTGTATGAATCCATGAATTCTGCAAAATGAAACCAAAACAAACTTCGGCATGTCACAATTCTGTCAAAGTTAATTTACAGTCAAAATATCAATAAAAGACGAAGAAGAAAACTGAAATGTTATTTGATCAAATAAAAGCTCAAAAACATTTCAGCGGTCTGGATAGGCCCCCTGTCGTGCTTCGTCGAGACGGGGAAACGAAATCGTTGTCCACATCACACTCACATCACACGACAACTGCGACACGACACAAAAAATCTATACAACTCTCAAACAATTTAATTGTTTGAAAGAATCGTCATGCGTACTTATATCGAACAAAAAAAGAGTTCTATACAACTTTTGCACACACAACTTCACGTCACTTCACGCTTGCAATCTGCTTACAAAATTATTCAGTAAATAATATATTGATCTGGCTTTTCCAAGTACATTTTTTAATTTTTTTAAGATGTAAATAAATATACAATATTTTCTTCGGTTTTTGTTGTTTTGTTATTAAGAACTTAGTAGACGGCAAAATATTTGTTCGATGCTGTATCAGACTAAATATCTTGATAGAAACAATTATTTAGGTAAGTTTCAATGATCATCTCTATATCGACTTATTGTTAGTCTAATATCTTACCCATTACGATCTATATTAACCAGGACACTATTTTGACAGGCACTGGCACGCTAGCAAAACAGTGTAACTGTAGATCCAGTGACTGGCACTTGTATCGCGAGCCTAAAGTTTGATAAAGAAGATGAAAACACGTTGCTCTGCATATATCTAGTTTCGGTATCAGAAAGTGGGCACTAACTAAAGGTTAGCTTCAGTACCTGTTTATCTTTTCTATAATGAGGAACCTATTTATGAAAGTAGTACATCTGTTAATGTTATCTCTGTCCATTCGTATTGAGCCACCTGTGATGAAGGCTTGTATGCTGTTGAAACTAATTTTAATACTTTACAATAAATTGAAAATTTTATACAACCTAAGAAATCTTTACGAAGTACAAAGATTTTTTTTACTTTTCTTTCGAGTTTAAACGATTAAATCATTTGAAAAACTCAACAAATTCATTTTGAATTTTACTCAATAAATAGGAAATAAATTCACTTCAAAAGTCATTTTGATGGAACTATGAAAACCCAAATATATTTTATTGTGTTGCGTCTGTCAGATTTTTTTTTATTCTACGCTTAAATATATTAATACATAAGCAAAAACTATTATAGCTAGAGCAAGAATCACTATTTCGAAGAGAATACTAAATTAAGCTTTTCACAAAAGATTTAACTGTTGCGAATCAATAAATAATGAATCCAGGAAAGCGTTCGAGTACAAAGTGCAATTAATTTGGTGCGCGTGCGAAAACGCAAATGACTTCTCGATGGCACGTCGGCTGCAGTATTTATTGCATGTGATTTAGGATGCCCATTAACTAAGGCCACAGTTCACCAACTTAAGCGAACTGGATAACCGTAGCTTAAGTTTCAACGAAGGCTAGTTCACTTACGGCCGGTTTCTCGAACGATGATCAACGAAAAAATCAAATAATTACTATGTGTCAAACTCGGATCAATCGTGATTAGGGTTTCCAGAAACCGGCCGTTAGGCCAGCTAGATTGTAACATTTGTCTCTAAAAGTTAGAACTTCAAAGAAAATTAATCGTCGCGTCGTGCAAGCAAAAATTTGACATAAGCGACTATGCAGAGAATGGTTTAATTAATTAATACGAGCTAAGTTATTTTTACAAATACCGTTTGGATAACCTAAATAAACAGCTGGTTAGGGTATAGGTGAACTTATCTCAAAGTGTAATGTTTAAGTATCTTTCATAGGTCAATTTAAATTAATTTGTGCATAGTAAAATGCTATTCCTCTAATAATAATCTTGAATAATAAAATAATGTGAAATTCCTCACGATAGTGTATCATCAATATTTAAACTTTGATAATAATTTTAAAGTGTCGCACCCTAGTCTTTTGTGTAAAATTTACGTAACAATAGATTATTTCTAAAAAAGTAATGCATAATCCGACACCGCTCTCTTCCAGCCGGCCTATCCTAGTCTCTCAAAACCTGTCAAGTTTTAAATTACGTTGTTTCTATAATAACTCCGATGAGTAACTATAGAAGCAACGTGAGTTAGAACCTGCTGTATTAAATTTTAATAATAATAACATCACATCAGTCTACAATAAATGTCACAGAATACCGATGAGTTACTATAGAAACTGAACGTGATTTAAAACCTGGCAGGTTTTGAGAGGTTAGGATAGGCCTACGGTATCTGGCGATCGGACGAATAGGAAATTATATAAATTGCTTCTTGTTGTACGCTCTCGACTCTCTTTTATGGTTTATTCGTGAACAATTATTATGGAAATATGCATTTTGTTAAGACTTTTGAGATTAGAAGGTTACGCCATTTAATATACTTAGTGGAAAATCACGGAGATCTTTATGTTGTGTACACTGAAAAAATTATTTAGTTGAATCAACATTTATTCAACCTATTTTTTGTGTTAATATAGAACCTACATAGAATATTTGTTAAATCAAACAAACCGAAATTGTTACTTTTAAAAGGTAAATTTAACCAAACCCAGTGAGGTTGTTTCAACACTGTTTTGAAATGGTAATATCAACTAGTTTATTATAGGTTATCAGAACATTCAACTTTTCAACTATTTTTTTTTGTTGATATAGAACCTACCTTTAATAAATAGTTGAATCAATTAACCTTAAATGTGTTGCTTGTAGGGTAAATTTAACCAAACCATGAGCTAAGTTAGTTTAACACCTACTTGTAACAGGTAAATTTAACCAAACCACCAGTTAGGTTGTTTTAACACTATTTTGAAATAGTTATTTTAACTATATTATTAAACCTGTATTTTTAAGTATATAGTGCCTAAGTTGTAACAACCTAATTTTCATGATAAACTTAACCTGTATTTTTAAGTTGAAACAACTTGTGGTGTTTTGTTAAATGAACCTCTGCTTTGTGGTAAAATCTACCTAGGTCATAATAGTATTTTTGACATAGGTGTAATGTAGATTCGACACGTAGCAATAGGTTAGAATAACTTAAATTAGGTGGTAAAATTAACCTGTGTATATTGGTATTCTTGACTGTTGTAAATGTAGTATTAACATGTGAAATTAAGTTGTAACAACCTAATTTTCATGATAAACTTAACCTGTATTTTTAAGTTGAAACAACTTGTGGTGTTTTGTTAAATGAACCTCTGCTTTGTGGTAAAATCTACCTAGGTCATAATAGTATTTTTGACATAGGTGTAATGTAGATTCGACACGTAGCAATAGGTTAGAATAACCTAAATTAGGTGGTAAAATTAACCTGTGTATATTGGTATTCTTGACTGTTGTAAATGTAGTATTAACATGTGAAATTAAGTTATAACAACCTAATTTTCATGATAAACTTAACCTGTATTTTTAAGTTGAAACAACTTGTGGTGTTTTGTTAAATGAACCTCTGCTTTGTGGTAAAATCTACCTAGATCATAATAGTATTTTTGACGAAAGTGTAATGTAGAATCTACATGTAACAATAGGTTAGAATAAACTAAATTTAGTGGTAAAATTAACCTTCGATATTGGCATTCTTGACTGTTGTAAAGGTAGTATTGACATGTGACATTTAGTTAAAATTACTTGTTATTGGTAAAATCAACCTGCATTTATTAGTAATATCTACCTACAATATAAAGTATTTTTGACAAAGGTGTAATGTTGAAACGATACGCCTCAATAGATTAGAATAACATACTATACAATACAAATCTCTTTATTGCATATACCACAGACATAGTAGGTACAAAAAAAAAGAAACTTAAACTAGAGTAATACAATTGGCGGTATTATCGCTTAAAGCAATCTCTTACTTTTGTACTTACCATGTAGGCTATGAAAAATGATCTGTCCGGTGATCATTATGGTTTGAAACTGGACTATGCCGGCATGATAAGTGCAAATGCTATTCTAACCTATCGCTACATTACATACATACACCTCTAGGTGTATGCATGTAATGTAGCTTTACAACAAAGCCTAATTCAACATTATACCGACTTCTTCCGTGCATGCAGATTGATTTTACAAACATAATATTAAAGTAAATTCTGTATAAACAAGTATTTTTACATTTCAGGTTAACTTATTACTTAGCTAATTACAAAATACTAATATAATATTGACACCACTCAATGCAGGCTTATTCTACAATACACTCTCATGAAAATACTTACCTACCTATAAAGGAAATCTAATTATAGACAATTAAATAAAAAAGTTATAGATCATTATTACACATTTATTTAACCATAAAAAAACATAATAAACACATAATACAACTTATATTATTCAAATGAAGTAACTAGCAAATCGTCCAATACGTATAGACATTTAGCGAGAGAATGTCAAAGTTTGCCAAACAAACTAACAATTATTAGTAGATTTAACAAATACGTTTAGTACCTATGTTTTCAAATGTAATTACCGTTTTCTGGATCGTAGCGTAATGGCCATTTGCCATTAGTTGTTAGGCCTAACAATCGAGTGAATATCACTTTTTTAGGCCTAACAACCAATAATCGTAATCGCTACGATCCAAAAAACGGTAGTAATTACATTTGCATGCCAGACTAGACCTACCGGTAGCGACACTTTTTTATTTATATAATAGAATTTAAGGGTAGTTACCTACAGGACATACTCTGCTATATTTAAAAAAAATGCCTAAGGCCAACAAACAGTATGTACCTGCATTAACGCCA
Organism: Ecliptopera silaceata; assembly: GCA_932527185.1. Taxonomy (NCBI): domain Eukaryota; kingdom Metazoa; phylum Arthropoda; class Insecta; order Lepidoptera; family Geometridae; genus Ecliptopera; species Ecliptopera silaceata. Next base: position 5,485,418 of record OW052210.1, read on the forward strand.
GAATAAAACTTAACCATTACAGTTGACAGACTCACAAACTTAACTTAACTTATAGCTTGTTCATTATGAACACTAGCCTAAAACTAACCAGCTGCGGAACCTATGTTGCAAGGCCCGACTTTAAACGTCCTGTAGGTCTAGTCTGTCATGCAAATGTAATTACCGTTTTTTGGATCATAGCGTAAAGCCCATTCGCCATTAGTTGTTAGGCCTAACAATAGTTTAATCACCATAGTGATAAAACTTTGTTAGGCCTAACAACCAATAATCGTAATCGCTACGATCCAAAAAACGGTAGTAATTACATTTGCATGCCAGACTAGACCTACCGGTAGCGACATTTTTTTTTATATAAATAATAGAATTTAAGGGTAGTTACCTACAGGACATACTCTGCTATATTTAAAAAAATGCCTAAGGCCAACAAACAGTATGTACCTGCATTAACACCAGAAAAACCTAACCATACCTAACAATGACAGACTCTATTTCTAAACAACACATCACTAGCACAAAAATCTGTGAGTAATAGATCTGAATGTAATTTACCAGTTTATATCCAAAGTTTTGTTTCAAAATAGGATATTTTGTAATATTTCTTGCAGTTGTTTCGTTTTATCATTATAGTCTTTCTCGACCCGGTACGCTCCTGTTGCCAGCCAGTTGCGCACCTCTTGGAACGGTTCTTTATGGTATTTTAGCCAGATGACCAGCTCATCATTTTCTGAAACCAAAAAGCAGAGGTATGATAAATAAAAGCGATGTGTAGGTATATTAAACAAACATAATACCTATTATACTAAAGTATTACCGATGATTATGTTCTCTTCGACCTCAGAATCTTGTTTTTCATCATCATTATATTTGCGTTTCCTTGATATGACCCCCTCTTTTTTTAGGACGCGTCTTTGATTGTTATACCTGTCCACTAGTTTTCCTCTGGCAGGAATCGTTTTTTTGTTTGTTACTATGGCCGGGATGTAGTAGGTTTCCTAGAAAAAAAAAAATTATGCAAGGATAGTGAACATGAATAGTGGTATGAACTTGAATCAATTTTGTAAACACACTAGTATGTGTCCAATTATGACCATTTTTTTGAAAGGAATCATAACTATGCTTCTACTACTACTGTATGACTTTAAAGATGAAACATATAGGTATATAACATAACGGAGATACAGATACATATACATAGACAGGAACATGACGCTCACTATTGTCACTAACTACGTCGCACTACGATAACTACGCTTTCTACGACTACGACGACTTTAAAGATGAAAAATATATAATAGGTAGGTATAAGTAATATAACGGAGATACACATCATAGATACCTACATATCGCTCACTATTGTCACTAACTAGGTACGTCGCACTACTATTATTTATTTATACTAGGTAGGTAGGGTACTTGGCAAAGAATGTACTATAGGTATCATAAATAGGCTGGTAGGTATATAAACCTTATGTTCTGTTGGAACAAAGCGAGTGATAGCCTCTGATAAAACAATGAAGTCTTCTTTTTTTATGCACTGATATTTGTTAATATACCACTCCACAATGCTTTTTGTTAGATATGATCTGCTAGTCGCATCAAGCTTATAGCTTGATTTCAGACGGGCCAGAACCAGTTTTCCATAACTGTTCTCATTAAGAATGGTGGGTATATCTATACTCTAAAATAGAACAGTACAAAAAAAGTAAGAAACATGTGTACAAAAAAAAGTAAAAAAACATAAGGAAAACGTGTGTGTCATAATAAAATTATGAAGAATCCAAACTTACATTAAGTATTTGCTTTGGGTCAGCATCCGTTTTTACGCTACAGCATAAGCTACTATGACTAGAGCACGTTGTAGGGCTTGCAGGAGCAGAATTTGTGTCTTCCGATGCAGTTTCCTGTAAAATAATAAACCAAGTTAAAACTTTAGATTTTCTAGTTTTCTCTCCGTGCGACTTAACTAGAGACTTCACGCTGTGACGTCAACAATAAAAACTCAACAGAAATATTATCGTATGATTCAAAACTAGGTAGGTACCAATAAAATACTAATTAAAAATCATTTTTTTAAACAAGCTTTTATTTAAATGCTCTAAAACGAACAAAATAAATTTTGAATGCAATCAAACCCACCATTATATTAAATTATAAAATTTATATTGATATAAATAAAAGCTTGTCGCGCATGAACTTTAGTGGCGTTGTAAGTAGGTTTAAATTCGCATTTTTTTTCTCTTAGAGTCGACTTTCTGTACTTGTATTATTACTTATTCTGTGGTAGTACGTACGTACCTTACTACGCGTAGGTATAAGTTAACATTATTTTTGTGTTAAAATAACATTTTGTGACGTATTTGATATACCCACTACATTTTGTTAGTGCTTCCATAACCTATGGTAAGTAGGTACCTACCTAAATAAATAGGTGATTAAAAAATTTATAATACTAATTACCTATAATTAGAGATTAAATTTAGTACCTATAATTAATTAACAAGTGAGATTAAAATACCTAATAAAAATAATAGAGATAGGTTTACTTACATGGGTTATTTTTTCCAGCTTCCTCACACCGACTCTGAATAATATTCTTTCTTTTATAAGCGGCACTAATTCTTTTTTATTTCGTTATCCTGTATTTCTGTGAGTAAATCTATAGTGATTTCATTATCTGAAAAACAAAACAAATATTATTACTTAGATACCTACGTAAGTTCCTTAGGTACCTACCAACCTACCACCTAACCTATCGTAGTTTCGGTACACGATCTCGGTAGTTTACTATAAAAAATAACTAGGTACCTTGGTACCTTACCTACTGGCTACTACTAGGTACCTATACTTGTAGTATTATGTGTAGGTATACCTACCTACCTACGTTGCAGTGCCGTCTTATGTCTACCGCCCTGGTTTTCTACTCACCGACACATACCTACCTACATACGCGACGCGCGCCGCACTGTAAATTCAAATGAACTTATACCTAATTGTAGTGTTATAGAGATCATTTTTCTTTAGGTGCGAGCGCCCGGATGGCTTTGTCAAAAGGCGGACGCACAGTTGCCGCGCCGCGCGCCCATTTTAAATGAACTTACACTTTATTGACTTTGACTTAGAGATCATTTTGCTTCAAGTGCGGGCGACCGGGCGGCAAAGTGTCAAAGGCTTAGAGAATTTGCCGCGCGCGTATTATTAAATAAAATTGTTATTTGTGTAGTAGGTAATAAGAGTCATTTTAACTTGCACATCATGAGCAGTATGACAAGCACCGAAAGCGTAATAAAAGTAAAACGAACAATGATTATTGTTGATGACAATTTTTTTTTATTTAATTTTGCGCATAGGTAGGTACGTGTTTGTCGTAACCTGTATATGAAACTGTGCAATGGCGTTAAGTTCAATGAAATATCTAAATATTCATTAATCAGCGCTCGGCAGGCGCCCACGGGCGCTCCGCACCCGGGTGCACCGCACCCCTTGCACCCCCGGGTAAAGACCCTGCTACTATTAACCTAGATTTTATGTAGATTGCACCTAGAATATGTGGTAGAAACAATACCACATATTCTAGGTGCAATCTACATAAAATCTAGGTTAATTTAACTTATTACTTCTTGTTCGTATTAGGTTACCTAGGTAGGTAACAGCACTGAGTAGGTACTCAGTGCTGTTTTATGTACTGAGTACATAAAACTACTACGAGCTACATAAAATCTATGTTATGTTACTTACCTACTTGTAGATAAATTACTTATTTAGCTACAATTAGTAATTTCATCATGATCAGACTGGCGTTTCATACATTATATTATGTAAGGTAAGTACTTACCACAAAAAATTTTAATTGTCTCTTCAGATAAACCCCAGTCTCGGAGATATACTGGCACCAGTGATTTCTCAAAATCTTCCATATTTACTTAAGGTACCACTGAATCAACGATACGTATCACTAAACTCACCTTTTATTTGGTTTGTTCTATTAAACCACTTTTAGCAGTGGCATTTATTAATTAAAATTAATAAAGTCTAACGTATAGTAGGTACGTCGCGGGCGCCGGCGCCGGCGGCGCCGGGCAGACTAAACAAACGCAACGAACGCGCACTTGCGGAGTTGCGGTTGGATTTGATTGAAGTCAACAGTGTTGCCAGGTCACATTTTTACAGTACCCTTGGCTTGGTTTCAATTTACCCTAGATTCTGTATAATTTTGAAAATAAACATTAAATGTAATGTATTGAGAAATACATCGATGTTCCTAAAACATCGATTGTTTTCGCAATGAATGTTTAGGCCTTAAAGAAAACTAAGTAAGAACAAGGAAAAATATGTATTAAAATTCACGATCACACAGCAAATAACCAGCTATATTTTATTAATTGCTCTAGTTGTCATTGTCATTATAGTGTCGCTTGGTCAATAAATTAAGTAGATTAGCTAAATTAGGTTATTTCAGGGCCAATACTTGTAAATAAAATTAATAAAAAAAAACCTAAAACTATACAGGGTCCGTAACTGTATAGTATAGTATAGTACTGTAGCCCATTCATTATAAGATCTTCACACGTTATGGAATGCAAATAAAGATATGAATATAAAGCCCCTTAAAAATCCCATTCCACTTATTTACCGCCTAAATTTGGGGGGTTATATATATTAATACCCTTTAGTTGGGAACCCTGTTTTGGTTTTAATTTTGCTATGCGGCTCCGCGGCAGCGGCAAAGGAAACCTAACCAATTCAACCGTATTTCTCACGAACTAGGTACTAATGCTATCAACTTGAAATTTGGAACAGTTTTTGTCTAAAAAATCGAAGTGGGGCTACTATGGTATGTGGGGTATCATATGAAAGAGCGCTATTTGCACATTCTCAAGCACTTATTTTTTTTACGCTGCATATAGCGTATAAAATATAAGTAGTTTTTGAGTTTTGACGAAAAATTAAAAAAAAAACCGTCCCTTATCTCCGAAGTTTGCATAGAAAAAAAACTGAAATTATTTCATGGCACATGGGGCGGCGATGAGAGGCTGATATTTAAAAAAATGAAAAAAAAAAATTGCCCGGTCCAGGATTTTAGCGTGTGAAGTGGTGAGGTTTTTACACCATGGCAGCTAGCTGGCCTCTTGTTGTATGTACAGGTCAAGTGGAGTTATTTATAGGGCTATCTCCATGGCTGCTGTTGGGGTGGTTTTCATGCAGCCAGTGATAGCTTAAAAGGCTTGTCGCTGGAACCATTGGAGTCCGGTGATGGTGGTCGAGAGTTCTGTCCTCGTTCACCAAACCAGAACGCCATAATATGCCAACCTTGGCCTGATCACCGCTTTGTATAACCATATAGTAATCTTTGGAGAGAGCCCCCCGGTCTTTCCTAACATTTTTGTTTTACATTGGAAGAGTGCATTGTGCACTTGTTGAGATTATAGTCAAGATGATTTTCCAGAGCAATTTGCTATCAAGAATAAGTAGTTGACCTCTTCTTGAATATTATCAGTTTCGCTTTTCGGGATTAGCCGATAGCTAGTGCTTTGAACACCAAGCTCGCGCTTGTTTTTGATTTTCTCATGAGATCACTTAAGATGCCCTCGAATTTCCCCGAGGACCTTGCGAGTCTGTTTTTGCAATCAATTTTGTAAATTTAGCTACGTTCGCTTGTTGATACGACTTATGCAATATAGTTGAATTAAACATTATTTATTGTTTTTTTTTAATTTCTAGCAAAAGGTTAAAATATTTATGTTATTTTGACTAAATGTATCTGTTGATTCTACTATGTAATGAAATGTTAGGTGTTGACAACTACTCACAATAGTCATTTTAACCAATTTGCTTTGTTTATTAAAATATTTGCAAATAGTTGAATCAATTTTGTAAATTTAGCTACGTTCGCTTGTTGATACAACTTTTGCAATATGGTTGAATCAAACATTATTTATTGGTTGTATAAATTTCTAGCAAAAGGTTAAAATATTTTTGTTATTTTGACTAAATTTATCTGTTGATTCTACTATGTAATGAAATGTTAGGTGTTGACAACTATTCACAATAGTTATTTTAACCAATTTGCTTTGTTTATTAAAATATTTGCAAATAGTTGAATCAATTGCGTAAATTTAGCTACATTCGCTTGTTGATACAACTTTTGCAATATGGTTGAATCAAACATTATTTATTGGTTGTATAAATTTCTAGCAAAAGGTTAAAATATTTTTGTTATTTTGACTAAATTTATCTGTTGATTCTACTATGTAATGAAATGTTAGGTGTTGACAACTATTCACAATAGTTATTTTAACCAATTTGCTTTGTTTATTAAAATATTTGCAAATAGTTGAATCAATTGTGTAAATTTAGCTACATTCGCTTGTTGATACAACTTTTGCAATATGGTTGAATCAAACATTATTTATTGGTTGTATAAATTTCTAGCAAAAGGTTAAAATATTTTTGTTATTTTGACTAAATTTATCTGTTGATTCTACTATGTAATGAAATGTTAGGTGTTGACAACTATTCACAATAGTTATTTTAACCAATTTGCTTTGTTTATTAAAATATTTGCAAATAGTTGAATCAATTGTGTAAATTTAGCTACGTTCGCTTGTTGATACAACTTTTGCAATATGGTTGAATCAAACATTATTTATTGGTTGTATAAATTTCTAGCAAAAGGTTAAAATATTTTTGTTATTTTGACTAAATTTATCTGTTGATTCTTCTATGTAATGAAATGTTAGGTGTTGACAACTATTCACAATAGTCATTTTAACCAATTTGCTTTGTTGTTTAAAATATTTGCAAATAGTTGAATTAATTTTGTAACTTTGACTAAGTTCATTTGCTGATTCAACTTAACATTATGTTGACATTACCGAATTATTAGTTAAATTGACCGCTATGCGATTATACATGAAAAAATATGTTAGCTTAACCCATTTTTTTGGTTGTAACAACAATTAGATTTTAACTTTTTTTAATTTGTTCTATTAAATGTAGTACTACGGTTGTCACAACGTAATTTATTGTTGCCTCAACTGTTAAGGAATCAACATTCAGAAATTCAACTATTAGTTTTCTCAGTGTAATAGATGAATAGATGAATGTGCATCTGGTAGTTATTAAAATATTTTGGGTAGGTTTATTAATATATTTGGGTAGGTTCAAGAGACCTGAGAAAATGTTAGCAATAATAACGTTTTTATATTATTTACTAATTTTAAATTTGTATTCTGTATATTTTTGTAGTTATAAAAGTAGTTTTGAGAGTCACTAATTGATTGTATAATCTGAGACAGTAGAAAATCACTGATATACACCATATGGTGTAAATAATGATCATATAAAAAAAAATATTTAAAACAATGGTATCGTGAAAATCTGAGTAAAAATATATACGAATAAGAATCTTAACGAACAATATATTTACCCAAATATCAATTTCACACATCAAGGTTGTCTGGAAGAGATCGCTTATATCGCGATAAGACCGCCCATTGTACCTCTTATTTTTAATTGTTTGTTTTTTTGTGTTTCTTTTATTTGTGTACAATATAGTTATATTCTATTATATTTTAATCTATATTCTGTCTCAACACTTCGTATAAACATAAGTTAAGTTTGCTGTGATGTTAATTACTGATAATTTTACCCTCTCATATATTTTTAATGATCCACGATGAATGAAAGCTATTTATAACTGCACATTTGGTATGATCATCAGATACCGCATGTCTGTCTCATGGACTAATAAGTAATCGATAAATTATGCATCTGAACGAGGTTGTATTCAGGATTAGCAGAAAAGTTGGCGTTAAATCTTTTCATGGTACTAAATATGTATGCAATGACTAGCATTCTTTTTGTCTTAGAATAAAATTGTCTATCTAGAGATTAGTTTCAAGTACAAACAGGTGAAAAGTCTATGATTTTAAAACAAGACAGAAGCTACAAATGTAAGCTCGATGGTTGCAGTTACATTTTGATATCCAAGCAAGAAAGTCTTTCACAGATCCATTGGTTTAAATCATAGGAGTTCAGCTAGAGCTTGTGTTCTCGTGAAATATTTTTGTTGATTTGAAACTTAATAGGTACAGCTTCCATCTCAGAAAAGCAAATTGAACTTTCGACCTAGATTTGGCTGCTACCCCAACTAATAGTCTACTAACAAAATAAATAAATAGTCACGGACATTTCACACGTATAGTCCCAAACTCAGCTTGTATTATGGGAACTAGACTGCTGATACAATACTAATATTTTTTTTGTAAATACTTACACACCCAGACACAGAACAAATATTTATGTTCATCACACAAACGTTTGGTCTGGGATCCCATCCCACCCAGACCCACAGCATGGAAGTCGGACCTACTACCAACTGAGCTGTGACGCCTGTCAAAAGATACGGAAAATAGCTGCTTCTTAACACCCCAACAGGGTTTCTATTGACCCTCCTTAATACGGCCGCGCCATAAGATAATGTTGTTGCTAATGCTTCCGTAATTCGCGCGTTCGTGCGAACCTCTCATTAGCACCGCATAAGTTGAGCACTCGGTTAGAATATGTTCCATAGACTTGTTCAATGTTCCCTTCACCAAATGTCTTGAATATTGTCGATCATACCTATTGCTTATGGGTATATAAGAGTGACAATCGTAATCGCAACATTTAGATGTGGCGGGCAAATGTCCGCCTGTGACGCAGAGGTTGCGGGTTCGATACCCGCCTTGGGATAAATGTTTGTACGATCTGCAAATATTTATTCTGGGTGTTCTGGGTATTTTATATGTATAATAAAAAATATCTATCTATGTAATGTATTGTATTAAGTATGTCAGTTTTCTAGTACCCATAACACAAGCTCTGGTTAGCTTGGGGCTAGATGATGTTGTGTGGATTGTCCAGTATTATTTATTTATTTAAGACACTGCGCTCTAACGCTTCAACGTTCGACAGTAAAGCTGGTGTTAACGTGCAGTGTATCTCAAATACGTCACTGTTTCGATACGTTTACTATTGTCACATTTATATTTTTTTATTTTTTATACAATATTTTGTATGACAGTGACAGCTAGAATATTTTTATAAAAGTGTAGTGGTCTCTTGAAACGAGTTAATTTTCAATAGTTATGCATCATTGAGGTTGCTATATTGGGCTTATCGCTCTTATTGCATTTTTTATCGCAATTCCATGAAAATGTTATAAACTTATCAAATCTAGATAGGTTGCAATGACAAACCAATGTCAAACTGATAGGTTTCAATCTGCCGAAAGCTCTTTATAGCAGTAATGCGGGGCCACATTAGCGGGCTACGGCGAATATTCGTATTACAGCGATGTATGTGGCCGGGTACATCGTGTCATCGCGTAGTATTTAGACAAGAACATCGCCTATACCCGAACATGATGTTTTTGTCGCGCCAACACGATACGAATATTCGCCCGCTAATGTAGCCGACGCATAACGATAGGCCGAATATTTAACACCTATGTTTGTTAAATTATTTTCTTTTTAAATATCTTTTATTCCTGTTTATTTTGTTTTAGATTGTTTCTCAACGACGTTTCGCAGTTGTACTAGCCGTGACTAGCAGGCAGACTCTTTATCATGTCTCTGCGATCTGTGTGCACAAACTCGTACTAGGGGTATTGATCGCGAAAGTTCAAGAAATTGTAAATACCTACTAATTTAATATGAAATAACAGGTTGTAGAAATCGTTTGTCATATTGCAATTTACATCGTTACTAGTGTCTTTCTGTCTTCGCTTCTCGAATACAACTGGGGGGGTATCCTGATAACTGAAATGTTTTTGAACTGTTATTTGATCAAATTGCAGTTCAGTTTTCTTCTTTTATTGATATTTTGAATGATCGATTTTCATACTGTTTGATAGAATTAACGAAAAATCAGGTAGGCCATGCTCACGTCCTAAACGCGGCATTGAGCTCAGTCATAATTTTATAAAGCTCAGTCACGTCAGTCCACAAAAATGCCACGGAATACTAATGAGTTACTATAGTAAAATCATCGAAAACTGAACTGCAACTGAAAGGATATAAGGTCACGCAAGTTTCCCCTTGCTGGATAGCCCCACTGTAAGTCCTTACAAACCTGCGCGTATGCACATTAATAAGCGACTCAATGGCAGCGTTACAAGGTATTAATGATCGATAATTCTTCGAAGACCTGCCTCTACTATAATTTACACCTAACTATTAGCTATTGCAGGCTGCGCATGCGCATTCGAAAGCCTGATTTAATACCGTTTGAACGGGAGCAGGTATTAAAAGTCATATGTTGTCTTAAAGTACCTTCCGGGTTTCTTTTGATGTACTATTATTAAAATGTCATTCATAAATCATTTATTTTTGTTAAATTGAATATGAATGTTGTATAAAAATGAAAGTTCTTTTTAATTGTATCTTATTTTTACAAACGTATCAATTGCGGCAGAATTTTTTGCGTTCTTCTAGCTGTTGTTTTATAGCGACTTATAGCTTTAGTTCTTCTTCTTCTTCGTGTCAATGAACACAACAAAAATTTTAAACGCTGTTCATGTAGAACTTGGCCACATTTATTCCCTTGTCTGTACTATTGATGAGGTCATCCCTTGTGCAGGTATTAGGGCACAAGGGGCAAACGAGCTTTAGTTGTATCAGCTGTTTTATAGCGACTTACTAAATTAGACGTGTTACTGACATTTTATGTCCACTAAAGACAATGCAAGATGACACTATTAAAAATAGTGGAAACCTCATCAATCTATATGAATAAAGCCTTAAATACCTATGATATTAAGTAAAAGTAAAAATAAACTTACGAATCCGCTTTTTCTAAATTGCAGAATGAAAAAAAACTTATCTTAAAAATTATGAAAACAATCACAATTCAATAAAAACAAAACAAAAAGCTTTTCAAATTATGATTGACAGCAAACCAACAAAATATATCTAACAAAGCACTGTTGTTCCACAAAATGTAGATATCTTGATCTTTAAAATATAATAAAAGAAATCGAATCACAATAATTATCTTAGAAAGGAATATTGACACCTAACCAATAAAACAATGATAGCAAAATGTCAAAAAAATAATGAAATCGATCTACCGTTGTTCGGATTACTTTTTTGGAGGATCGTGGAAGGTGAAATTTGGAAATCAGTCTTTGACCAACCTCTAAATCAACTGCTGTTTCATTTGAAAATACTGACCACTTCAAGTACCTAACTGCTAAAGAATTTGTTACAGAAGCGCAAGTACATAACGAATAATAATACAGAAGCGCAAGTAGGTAGGTACATAACGAATAAAAATACATAACAAATTGTATATTATCTGTATTATCCATCTAACGAAGCACATACATAGAAATAAACCATTCTAAAAATGATCGTGCTTCGTGCTAAAAGTACTCGATCGATCTTTTCAATGCCAGTGTAGATAGATGTCTTCTAGACCATCCTGCTCCATCGTCGGTTACATCTCTATATCTATAGACCATCCTGTGGCTTCAATCTCACCTGATGGAACGCTTTCCATCAGGTGAGATTGAAGCCACAGGATGGTCTATAGATTATAAAAAAACAATATACTGATACAGTATAAAAAAATTGATTTTTGTTATATGTTGTCCAGTCACCGTTTTGAAACGATAACGTTAGTTTTCAATGGCTGGATCTGTCTGCCCACTTGTACATTATGGAAGCAGATCTCGCGTGCATTTTTTAAATGATTTATCTATAATTTGCAATATTATAAACATTTAAAAATGATAAAATCATACAAGTTATGGGTCAAGTAACGTCTACTGATTTCATTTGCATTGAAATTAAAAGTATTTTTATTATTAAAATCGCCTGACTTTACTCTCTAGTAAAGTCAGGCGATATTACTGTGACAACTACTGACGTAACCTACTGTTAGTTACGTCAATATTAGTAGGTATGACGAATTTTAGTAGGTACCCAACTATCCGCTAGAGGCGCTGTACAAATCTTCATACATTTTTTTAACTACAGACGCTAGCGAGTATAGTAAAAACTTATGTTAGAGCTACTGTATTAAAGAGTTCCTTCTTATCTGTAGATATAACGATCATCACTGCTTAGCGACAACCAAGATCTTTCTACTACAACTGACATTCAACGTCATGGTACTTTATCAGGAAGGTAATAGATAAATCCAAGTGAACCTAGAAAACCTTTCCTTCCAGCCCTATCCTATTACCAAACAGACAGGCGTGAATTTATGCTCCATCGATACTTATCAGCTGTTCTATTCAACATTTTCTCTTCCATTAGAGGTTAGAATTTGTTTATCTCTAGTTAAAGTGACCTCTCCCATCGACTGTCCTGTCCTCGAACAATGGTCACCACGCCCAGTTCTTTCGAATTCCTTAATGAACTTTCCCCAATGCACTGAAATTCGCAATCAATCTAAACTTCTAAAGCAAAGTCAACGGTAACTATTATTTATGGTATAATCTTTGAAGCGAACTGAGGTTCTCAAAGTTTTCACTCAGACGCTTGTAAAATAAGCAAAACAGTGAGCAAAAAATATACTATATAATATAACTAATGAAATAGCAATGAAACGTCAAATTTAATCTAAGCTAGAGCCATTGAAGTATTGCTATTTATTATACTTGTAAATACTACTTGAACAGTAGACACACACGGATCGCAGAGACGTGATTACCGAGCGCCACCGATTTTGTATGGAAATCCAAGCTTCTCAAGAAATCTGCTTGGATCTCCATACAAATCGGTGGCGCTCAGCGATTGCGTCTCTGCAATCCGTGTGTGCACAAACTCGTACTTGGGGTATGTAATTAAATACAGATAAAACCGTAAATAAATGGCTTCAATCTCACCTGATGGAACGCTTTCCATCAGGTGAGATTGAAGCCACAGGATGGTCTATAGATTATAAAAAAACAATATACTGATACAGTATAAAAAAATTGATTTTTGTTATATGTTGTCCAGTCACCGTTTTGAAACGATAACGTTAGTTTTCAATGGCTGGATCTGTCTGCCCACTTGTACATTATGGAAGCAGATCTCGCGTGCATTTTTTAAATGATTTATCTATAATTTGCAATATTATAAACATTTAAAAATGATAAAATCATACAAGTTATGGGTCAAGTAACGTCTACTGATTTCATTTGCATTGAAATTAAAAGTGGCAGATACTTACTTTTTATAATCTATATAAAAAAGTGGTCAAACCACTTAATTGTATAAAAATATCTTACGATCAACTTAATAACACTTCAGAGATTCCATAGTCGATTTCACCAAACAAAATTAACCGTAAACGAGATTACGAGCAGAAGTAGTTAATATTGTACGGAAAGGCTATTGAGAGCTTTAAGTATTTAGATTAATTCATTTTGATGAATGAAGAGAGAAAGGCGAACGCGGAAGGCCTTTGTTTGGTATCTTCATTTCTGCCGTATTAGCTTAATGCTTTCAGTTTTTACGCTTTCGACAACGATGATCAAACTTTTTTGTTATTATTTTATATTAATAAATAAATAATGCTGGGCAATCCACACAACATCATCTAGCCCCAAGCTAAGCAGAGCTTGTGTTATGGGTACTAGAAGACTGACATACTTAATACAATACATAACATAGATAGATATTTTTTAGATCGTACAAACATTTATCCCAATTAATATTAAATCTAGGTTGGATATGGAAGACAACTCGTTCTATAATTTTCTATAATACTTCGTGGTTTAGCAGATTGGGCTCCTACTCAATTTATTTACGGTTTTATCTGTATTTAATTACATACCCCAAGTACGAGTTTGTGCACACACGGATTGCAGAGACGCAATCGCTGAGCGCCACCGATTTGTATGGAGATCCAAGCAGATTTCTTGAGAAGCTTGGATTTCCATACAAAATCGGTGGCGCTCGGTAATCACGTCTCTGCGATCCGTGTGTGTCTACTGTTCAAGTAGTATTTACAAGTATAATAAATAGCAATACTTCAATGGCTCTAGCTTAGATTAAATTTGACGTTTCATTGCTATTTCATTAGTTATATTATATAGTATATTTTTTGCTCACTGTTTTGCTTATTTTACAAGCGTCTGAGTGAAAACTTTGAGAACCTCAGTTCGCTTCAAAGATTATACCATAAATAATAGTTACCGTTGACTTTGCTTTAGAAGTTTAGATTGATTGCGAATTTCAGTGCATTGGGGAAAGTTCATTAAGGAATTCGAAAGAACTGGGCGTGGTGACCATTGTTCGAGGACAGGACAGTCGATGGGAGAGGTCACTTTAACTAGAGATAAACAAATTCTAACCTCTAATGGAAGAGAAAATGTTGAATAGAACAGCTGATAAGTATCGATGGAGCATAAATTCACGCCTGTCTGTTTGGTAATAGGATAGGGCTGGAAGGAAAGGTTTTCTAGGTTCACTTGGATTTATCTATTACCTTCCTGATAAAGTACCATGACGTTGAATGTCAGTTGTAGTAGAAAGATCTTGGTTGTCGCTAAGCAGTGATGATCGTTATATCTACAGATAAGAAGGAACTCTTTAATACAGTAGCTCTAACATAAGTTTTTACTATACTCGCTAGCGTCTGTAGTTAAAAAAATGTATGAAGATTTGTACAGCGCCTCTAGCGGATAGTTGGGTACCTACTAAAATTCGTCATACCTACTAATATTGACGTAACTAACAGTAGGTTACGTCAGTAGTTGTCACAGTAATATCGCCTGACTTTACTAGAGAGTAAAGTCAGGCGATTTTACTGTGACAACTCATGGTAGAGGTACAGGTCTCACGACTTAAAAAAAAGAGACCTAACCCATTACTAAGTCGACATTGTAAAATTTGGAATAAACAAATTTAGTTTTTTTTTATGTAAGTAAATTTTGATATTGCGATATTATAAGTCGATTTTCGTAAATTATGGACATCTTTAAAATACGAAAGTCAAACAGTACTGGGACATTTACAGTAGGATCATTAGTGAGTGACGAGCTGACGCGAAGGCCAATTTTGTCATTACTGTCATCCGTTACCATTTACCGTCATTTTGGGACGTTTCACGACCCGTTAGACAGTGCGAACTTTACAGTACTGTGTTATGATTGACAGATACACTTTCGACGATTTATTTTAACTTTCAATTTAATTTAGGTAAATCAATGCTCGAGATAACCTATAAAAATGTTTTACAAAGAGAAACCAGACAAATAATGTATGATTCATTCAGCCAAACATATACCGTATTGCAAAATATGTATTCTATAATATTGTCGTTTTTGAAAGACGCTTTGCTCAATCTTTACTATGTAAGTATATGTATGTTAAGTTCGTGTATCTTCGAGTAAATATTACATGAGTCTTTTCTAAAGCATTTAAATTGAGTATTTATCTTAATCCAGACATCCAGCGTATTTTAAATTTCTGCTCGATGTTACGAGAAAGTACAACTTTCCCTGTTCCTAGAAAATATTCTCCTTACATCTTGATTTCCTTTTTTTCGTTTTCGTGCGTTTAAAATTTCAATATAAACCTATCAATCGTACATTAATCTTTCACACGCGCCTCGTACTACACTTATGAATGACAGACGAGACGTCACTTTTCCCGCCGAAATTACTGTCATTGTCAACAATCCGGTGTCATGGCCGCCGTTTGCCCCCAATGCGATGCTCCCGATGAATCTCTGCAATTAGAGTAAAACGCTAGTAAAAAGTAATTTGGGCGAATTTCCCGTGCTTAACGCACCATGTAACTTTCTTTTCAACAAGCAAAGAGGTTAAACCGACAAACAGACTGTAAATACAGATTGTTTGTTGCCAATTTTCTATTCTAGGTGATTGTTTTTATTTCTTTCTGCGAAATAGCAGGTTGTAGTCTTAACTGCGAATAGTTTTTACAGTTTCGATTCCTTATTTAAAATAAGTGTATAAATCTTCCGTTAAAATTATACTTTTTTTTATTATACGATCGCCGGACTATTGAAGTTATATCCTACCTGGGTCAAAACTGTGAAACAAAATTAGAAAAGTCCAACCAAAATGTTTGTCAAAAACCAACTAAATGTTTTGGTGGTAATATTGAATAATCTCATTTTGATTGAATCAATTTTATTCTCATACTTTTTTTTATTTATTTAAGTTTATCAAACGGTATCTTATTTTATGTCATCCTTACCCTATCAAATTAACCTAAATCTACACAGTTTCCCATCATAGAACATTGTAGATGTGTAATAGATTATTTACTGGGTAATTAAACCTTCCTATAAATTTCTTCGACGAAACTTGTACCAGTAACATGAGCCAACAAAAGACCGTGCTCCGAACAAAATAGAAACGCCATAGAGCATGTAGGTAAATAATAGCAAACTGTATATCTGGTAAAATTAAATAAATAATTGTTGTGAAGTTACATTAATTCGTATCTTCCCGGCAGAACATTGGTAAGATTGTTCAAAACATCATCTGAATGATGTTTAGAAATGTTTTGTCCACATCGAACCTAAATATTGGAAAATAATTTAATTAAACTAACCGTTTTACTGAAAATTGCAAAAAACCCGTTTTTTTATCTTTGTATTTATGACGTATGACTTGTATTGGATCGATGAGGACTTTTTAGATTTAATTTATTTTCCTACCAATTTTTGTGGTGCGAATTTTTGTACCATCAGTTGTCTAAAATAATTATATATATTATATTATATTTTTATTGCATTAAGTAGAGTACTGAAATAAAGTACAAGATACAAGATACAAGATATTTATTTTGCCAAAATAAGTGTTACAAAGGTCTTAAAATTAGGGAGGCACTTAAAAACTTATTCACCTTTTTCAGGTATCGCAAAAAAGGGGTTGGGCGCTTAAACATTATATTATATAGGTACTATATAGGAACTATATTATGCTTATATTATTATTTATATAACTAGTTAACATTTTAGGTACATAGCTCTTAATATATTAGTTAAATAAGTCTAAGTATCACATTTTTGTTTAGTAAAAATTACAATTATAATAAGTTGGGTGTCATTTCTCGAAATATTCTTCAATTGAGTAAAGGCATCTTTTAATTAGGTATGATTTTAATCTTCTATTGAATGTAGTTATTTCCGTTTCATTTTTTATATCGTTTGGTATATTATTAAAGATTTTGACTGCCATGTAATAGGGACTTTTGTTTAGCATTTTTATTCTAGAATATGGTAAATAGAGTTTGTTTTTGTGGCGGGTGTTTATATTGTGAGTGTCACTTATTTTTGGGAAACTACTTTTATTTTTGAAAACAAATATGCTTACATCAAAGATGTAGATTGATGGTAGCGTTAAAATATTAAATTTAATAAAGTAGGGTCTGCAACTTTCAGTATTATCGATTTGGGCTAAGATTCTAATACACTTTTTTTGAATGATGAACAGCTCATTTACATTAACACTATTTCCCCATAACATTACTCCGTATCGTAGCCATGAGTACGCATATGCGTAATATGCCGTTAGTGCAGTATCAGTGTTAGTACTGTATTTTAACTGAAATAATGCGTATGTGAATTTTGAAAGTTTTGTTTTAAGTTCGTCTATGTGATTCTTCCAATTTATGTGTGTGTCTATGTTTAACCCTAATAATTTAAATGTTTCTACTGTTTCTAATCTAATATTTTCATAATCTACTTTTAATTTTAAAGCGGGACTGTTATAAGATTTGAATTGTATTACTTTTGTTTTTTTAAAATTTATTTCTAAGTTATGTTCTTCAAGCCAATATTTTACTGTACTCAACGTATTTTCCAATATTAAATTGTGATCATCACGTTTCTCACATTTAATTAAAATTGAGACATCATCTGCGAAAAGTATTGGTAATGTTGTTTCTTTGTTAAATATTTTTGGCAAGTCGTTTATATATATAAGAAATAATATACAACCTAAAACGCTACCTTGTGGTATTGCACATGTTAAATCTCTTTCTTTTGATCTTATTACAGTTATTTCTTTTGTGTTGATATCATGATTTTCTACTTGGACAATTTGTTTCCTATTTTGTAAATAAGATTTAAACCAGAAGTATGCGGGTCCACGAATACCCGAGCCATATATTTTTTGAAGGAGTATATTATACAAGACTTTATCGTAGGCTTTAGTCATATCTAGTAATAATCCTACAACAATTTTCTTTTCATCAATGTGGTGAAGTGCCTTTTGTATATACTTATAAACAGCTGTTGTAGTTGATCTCATTTTTCTAAATCCGTTTTGACTGTCATCTAAAACATTATATTTTTCTAAATAATTGTATAGTTGGTTGCACATAGCTTTTTCAAAAACTTTTGAAAAAGTTGGGAGCAGGGCTATTGGTCTATAATTACTAGGATTTTTCTTATCATCTTTCTTATGGATTGGTTTTACTAGTGATATTTTAAGTTGATCTGGAAAAGTGCCTTCATGGAAGCTTTGGTTAATCAAAAGTACTAATGGGTCTGCAAGTTCTTCAGCACATTGTTTTAAAAGAAAAGGTGGAATGTCGTCAATACCGAAGCTATGTTTGTTTTTAAGCTGTTTAATAATTAGTGAAATGTCTTTTAAAGTTATGGGGCATAGATACATGGAGGTAATTGGTGGGTTGGAAACGGGGTGACCAATTTTACGATGATTATCATTTGAGTTTTTGGGATTTTCACCTACTGTTGCAAAATAATCATTAAATATATTAGATACAGTTTCTTGACATTTAATAAGTTCATTATTTGACTGGAGCACTATATTTTTGTATTGTGTTTTCTTGGTTTTTCCGGTTTTATTATTAATGATACGCCACATTGTTTTTATTTTGTTATCTGAATTCTTCATTTGTTTAATATAACCTAATTTTTTTGATGTTTTCACAGTATGCTTAAGTGTTTTACTATAGTGTTTTAAATATGTTTTTATAATTTTATTATTTGTTTCATTTGCCAAGATTCTTAATGCTCTTTTGTGTTCACATGTACTTAGGTATGCTATTCTATTCTAAAAAGACTGGACTAGTAGGTTATTTTCACATATCTGTATTGAGATTTGAAGGGTAGTGGTGCAATAACGGATCAGTATTGTCTTGTTGTATTGTCAAGTTCGTTAGATGTTGTTAGATGCAGGGCAAGGTTATGTTAATATTTTGCAAAGCATCCTGAAAGTCTAACACAACTAGGGTTTTGTTTATGTACTTTACTGACCTGGATTCCTTTGGCATAGTTATCCGGGATCGAGGAAAGTGGGAAAAGACCATTGCCCAAAAGTGGGTTGAAATTAAAAAAAACTACTTAAGTTTTTTTAGATTTATTGGTTGCATCATTATCATCATCCCACACAGATTTCATACAGTGCCGAGCATTGTCCTCCCTTTTCTAAGCGATTCTCCGGTTCTAAGTTTTTTTTTAATCAAACAAGATTATATTATGTTCTGTATAAAAAACGTTTTCCATTGTCTTATTTATAAAGAACTTCTCGCCTCTATTATAACTTCTTGCTCTACCAAAGTCTCTACGCAAGCGCCGCAAAGTTTTCCATACTTCCCGAGCAGCACAATCTGCAAGCAATGGTCTAGCAAATGCCATGTCCTAAATACAAGTAAACAGTCGATAAACGGAGGCGATACAAATTAACAGCAATAATCGAGAGGCCGGCAACAAAGGAAAGTGTTCGCGATGTACAGACAGAGAGGAAAATACCTTATTTGACAAGATTGACATTGATCAATATTGATACATTGATTTGACAAGACAAAATCACAAGATATACCTAATCTTGTAAATTTATAAGTATAATACAATTTCTCATCTCTTTTGGGATTCTTTCGGATCTTGTGATTTTATATTTGCAGTTTACTAGATTTTTTTGTAGTGATTTTAACCATTTCAGACGACTTCGACGATTACGTAGTTAAATTAACTCAGGACTTACTGATCAGATTAGAAGCCAATTTAAATGAAGCACGAGCTGTTCTCATCATCTTTAAAGTAAGTATTAAGTATAATAAAAATCTGGTTTACCTACTAGGAAAAAAAAAGTTTAGCTTTTAGAAACAAGTATGACATAAGCACTTGATGTTTTTAAACTTATCAGTGCTAGTTTATGATGCTCTTTCTATCTAATCAAAGGATTGAATCAATAGCAAGTCGTAAAATAAACTTGAAAGTTTATGACTAAATGTTGTATCGCCGACTGTACCTTGTGAACAGCTTGAGATAGCGTCGGCCGTACAAAAGGAATGGAACGAATACACGCGACGGACTATTAGGATTGTAAACCTTATCAATGCAAACCTAAGGCCGTATCCTAACCTTTCAAAACCTGGTTTTAAATCACGTTCAGTTTCCATTGTAACGCGCGGTGTATCAAATACATCACCGTTTCGATACGTTTAATTATCATTTATTTGTGATCGAGCCTTGGACCACAATACTCAGAAATAAGGACAGAAGCCGTATACTAGCCTCTCAAAACCTGGTTTTAAATCATGTTCAGTTTATGTTGTAACTCATCGGTATTCAGTGGCATTTTTTATATACTGATGAGAGATAAGTGATGTTATTATTGATAGGATTTAATACAGCTCAGTCACATCAGTCCACCAGAAATGCCACGGAATACCGATAAGTTATAAAGGAACTGAGCGTGATTTAAAACCTGGCAGGTTTTGAAAAGCTAGGATAAGCCGGCTGTCCTTATTTCTGAGTATTGTGGTTAGGCTCGTTCACAAATAAATGACAATTAAACGTATCGAAACGATGATGTATTTGATACACTGCGCGTCATCGCAAGCTTTACTGTCGAATGTTGCAGCGTTAGCGCGCAGTGTTTTCAAAATACATTATGTTTACGATGAACACATTTATTCGTGATAAGGGCCGTGATAGGGCTCAGGTCAATACTCGGTGCTCTCGAACTATGAAGAAAATTCCGAGAATGTGTGCAATTTGTAAACCTTTGTGTTGGACTTTTGTTTGTAATTAATACCTGAAATTAGGTGATTTAAACCATTTCTTCTACATATGTTATAAAATATATTGTAGTGCCCCATGCTCGATCAAATTGTAGGTAAGTACAATATTTACAAAGTACCTATTGTAACCGACATAAATCAATAAATCAGTGAAAAAATAAAGCGATTTATCAAAAAGTTATTTAAAATAAATCCAGTTCAAAGATCCTACTTTATTAGTGTCAGTGATCGAGTTAGACTTTACATTAATTCTAAAAAGGTTTATTTAGTTAAACCTATTTTCGTTAAAACTCTTTCCATTGAGGCTTAATTATCTTCAGCCGCATTTCGAAAAGGCTAATCGATTGCTCTCATTTCGTTCGGCACTGACTTTTGTTGTTTTTATTTCTAAATAATTACCTACCTTTTTTGTTGAATAGGGCCCCAATCGTAGAACGAATTTAGAGTCATTAATCGCCTCTAGCCTAGTTCTTATTTGTAACTCTTATTTGATTTTTTTTTATAACTTAGGAGCTGTATTATCGTTGTTGCTTATCTGTAAACAATACATACAAAAAGTAATGATATCTTTGCAAAATATTTACAGTTATCATTTTTATCGATAAATCCAATTTTTACCTACGAAAAATAACGGAGGTTCCCAAGTCAACGTGTTTTTTTAATACTCATAAATGTTCATGCTTATCTAAACCGACAAGATCTAAATTGCAAGCCAACTTAAAAAATGTTTATCTATTTTGTTTTTCTTTGAATGGGCCCCAAGGGGAAAGTCAACAATTAAAATATAATTAAACAACCGCCAATTGAAGCGTTTAAATCAAGCTTAGAATTATATTTTAAAATGGCATTTATGGGCCCGCAAAAGTGCAGCTATTAGCAAATGAATTTGCTCGTAAATGGTTTAGTGCTGTTTAAAATCGGGCACTAAAGCTATTACATCTATTTTGGATTTGTTGGTCCATTTGTGTTACAATTTGAGACTGAGCCTAGAATTAGACGCTGGATCGGAATTTGCTGAAATTTCAGTAAGAAGATTTTTTTTGTGAAAATGATGGCCCACGTGACCCAATTTTCAAAAATATTTTATTCCTCCAATGAGGTTTTAATACTACAAGATAAGGTAGCATATATTAGCCTTGTCAACCTCAATTTGTTTCGATTTGTATGCAATTGGTTTGAAATTTATCTAGCTGTAGCAATACAAAGACATTTTACTAATAAAAACGGATCCGACTCAATAAAAACCCACGTTGTGCGGCGCAGTCTGAGCATTGTCTGATGTTCGGTCAAGGTTATACCAATTAAAATAAACCTACTTAGTAACAGACCTTTTAAGTATCTCTTGTTTTAATTTATAATTATTACCATACAAGACATTGTTCCAATCGATCCTCGATTTCTCAACGAAAAAAAAAAGACTAACGCATGAAATATCAACTACGACATCATTCAACTTTTTCTTACCATAACCCGCATGGCCGCGTGGTAAAAAACATCATCTTGCCATTATAAGTATCCAAGAGTTTGTAATACAACACTGCATCCATCAATGTTCAACAATGGCGGATGGCTATTTACACCCTGATAACGCAGTTTCCCACAGCTTTCCAACCAAAGCTCGAATTACGATTCACCACAAACGAAAGTTCATATTCAATTTGCTCTCTCGCGTCGGGAAATTGAGAAATTCGCATCTTTGTAAAGGGTTACGCACATTATGAACGGCTAGTGCAGACATTTATCGATCGGGAGTGCTAAAAGCTTAGAGAAAGCGAGCAAATCAGATTCTAAAATAATTTACAAGCTAACGGTCTATCTTTTAAAAAGGTAGCGCAGACTTGAAGTATTGATTATCATACGTAATGGTGACATAAAGTCAACGCTAATTTTTTATAAGATAGGAACTCTTTTTCGCTACTCCAAAAGTTAAGACCAGTAATTTGAGCTTTTATATCGCCTTACTTCAAAAATTGTGGAACTAAAACCAATCGCAAAATTTTTCTAGCAATTTTGTTTCCGGTTCCAAACATTAATTAAGAAGTGAGCTTGCTTTCAAAGTAGAAATAAACTGCAATCCCAATAAAATAAAATTTTAATTACTTATGTAAAATTAAAAATAAAACAAAATTTTAACATTTTATTTTAAAATCGTCGTAAATTTGAAGGTCTCTAATACATGATTGTGAATTCTTGTATATTTGTATCGTGATTCGATCGCTAGAGTTCAAAATAAAAACGAAAATCAACTGAAAATCACAATTAAAAAAACGTTACAACCTAGTTATATTATTTTTTATCACAATTGTTATTAATCAAACCAAGGTTGGAAAAAGCAATAAATAAATGAAATACAACCATTAATAATAATAGCTTTGTTTACTTTGGGACTAGAGTGTGATGTCCATAATCATTTATTTATTTTTAATACAAAATTCCCTGTTGCACAATTTACGGCATGCACCAAGTGAATTCTCCTATTATTTTCCGTCAGCAAGCCGACGGACCGCGAAACCGCTAACGATTGTCAGATCCACAAAAAGTGGCAACTAGCTACCCAACAATGATGCGGTCAGATACGTACTTCAATAGAAAGGTATGCTAGATTTCTGATAGATTTCTACTTGTTGCAATTTGCCTTCATTCTATTGTCTAATAACTAGTGCGTCCATTTTTCCTGGTAGTATGATTTTTGTTAGACAATTTATAAATAGATGACTTTTTGTGCAGTTATATCACATAAAATCCACGAAAACTATAACAATGTTTTACATTGTTATGTTTTGTTGATGTTATGTTATAACATTGGTGTAGTTAACTTATTATAACAATATCAACAATTTATCACTCATTATAAAATGACTTATTAAAACTTCGTAAATGCGTATTATGCGCTTCGTTTATCCTAGAGTTTGGTAGGTTGTTCTTTTACAAACAAAACTTGAGAATAATTTGTTTGTCAAACTTTTGTCAAACTCAATCAGTCACACAAGACGTTTCAAAGACTCCTCAACCATTAACTTGTCTACCAGGAGCAGACCTGAGGCTGACGGCGCGGCGGCTATCCAACATATTCCCATCGCAGTGTGTATGTACTTTATAAATCTGAAAGGCATTGTTGATTGAATTCAAGTGGGCACTATTCAAATAACACCATTGTTCTTCTCTTGTTTAAAAATGGAACTCTTTTCATCGCGCCCGCCTAATGGGTTGGCTGTCATGGGAAACGTCAACTGAACTGTCAGGTTGACAGACTGTGCTGGCAATGTAAAAAAAGTATCTGTGTATAGTTGATACGTAGGTACAAAAGAGTTCAAACTTTCTTCCACATTAGAGCTCATACACACGAGCGGCACGATGTCGACGGCAGATGCAACTTCAGCCGTCGACACCCGTCAACGGCAGCCGCCGACGCGTCGACGGCTGCCGTTGACTTGTCAACATCGAAGCTCTGCGGCAGCCATCGTCGACTCTCTTTGTACAGGAGCCAGTTGCAAAATGAATTCCGAAGAAGAAACACTGTTATTGCTTTTACTCCGTCGACGTCGACAAAAACGAAAAAGAAAAACACGTGCGTAGGTTTTAGAAATATTAATGAATAGAGGACAAGATGGACATTTTTTTACGCTTTATCCACTTTTACGAAGGAACGAGGAACAATTTTTCAATTATTTTCGAATGTCCATTGCTTGTACTCTTGTAGTTTATAATTCCAAATACAAGCATTTTTCTTTACTGCTACAATCAGCAATTCCACATCAATATTCTCACTGGAGCTCATTTTACAAAACCGCGACGCGTGCGCACTCCTGGACTATGTGCAGTCCACTGACAAAATGGCGGACGCGGCACGCTACAAACACAAACAACTGCAAGCGACGCTATTGGTCGACGGCTGCCGTCGACGCGTCGGCGGCTGCCGTTGACGGGTGTCGACGGCTGAAGTTGCATCTGCCGTCGACATCGTGCCGCTCCTGTGTATGAGCTCTTACGTGCATTCCTGTTAAAGTGCACAGTAAAAGTTACCTTTTGTCGCTTTAAAAACCCAAATAAAAAACATTTTTATTATTGTTTAAGTGCGCCCACATAAATTATGTGCGTTGGCAAGTGAGAGTCGTGCACGCGTCTGTAGTGTTTCAAGATGTAGCGTACATGCTGTTGTTTAATCTGTGGTGAAGTGAGCGCGTGCCTACAATGCTCTGTAAATGGCCACCTGTCGTCGGTTCCCGTAAGGTTGTCCCTCCATTGTGAGGTAAATCTTCTATAATATAAAAATGAATCGCAAAATTTTGTAAGCAGATAACTCCACAACGCCTGGACCAATTTGACCAATTATTTTTTTAAAATGTTCGTTGAAGTTCAAAGATGGTTTTTACGTCGAGAAAAATTCGAACAATTGCCGGAAAACCCTAAAAACAGCCCTTTTCTTTTTCCCATACAAACGTTTTCGAACTAGAACTAATTTGAGCTTTATTGCTATTGTATAGAGTTCATATTAAATTACGAGCACTCACTGTTGTTTAAACAATGTAGGTATGTTCCTAACGTCAAAGAGTCAACTTCCAAAAGTTGTTTGTGATTACAACAAGATGGCTCTGCACTTGCGAACTGAACGAATCGACGGAATTCAATGAATCACAAAATATTGCAAAAAAAAAGGTGGATTGGGGAGAGCGGAAAGTTCGCTGTAGCTTTATTTATCGACAGGTTACATTCTTTGAGAGCTACGTTTAGGACTTCATTTTACACAAAATATTGCAAGAAAAACCAAGGAAGTAATGGGAGTAAAGAGGAGTTTGTAGTAGCGTTACCTACTTATCGACGATTAGGTATAATCAAGTTTGAGAGGCACTAAGACGTTCATTTTACACAAGATGTTGTACAATGATCAGCTATGGCATGGTTATCGAATACATAATACTTCAAAACAGAACATATTTACGGGGCTCTCATACAAATACATGTTTTTTTTGTTCGATTACATATGGTTAGGAACTTTTAGAAGATACAAACGGGGCCCTATTACTGTGTAAGTCTGTTTTTAACTCTCTAACTATCACGATAAGTAACATACAGCCTGGCGACAGACAGACAGACGGACAGCGAAGTCTCTTTAACGGGATGCCGTTTAAGAACGGCCCGGAAACGGCCGGGAAAAGGGTAAGCCCTTTGGGTACGGAACCCTATAAAAAGAATACAATTAATAATATTACACTATTCGATATTAATAAGGACAACGGGAGATAGATACGGTACGGAACTCTTCATGCGCACTTGCCCGGTTTTATAAATAAGTATACCTACTAAGTTTTTTTCTTAGACTGCACTTTACCATCAATTTCATTCACATGAAGGTATTAATGGGTTATCACAAAATCTATTTATTGTGAATTAAGTAGGTACTTATGTACTTCTCTATTTAACATAGAACGGCACGCGGACGAAGTCGCGGCGGGGGCAGCTAGTGTAATATAAAAAACCATAAAAATAATAAAATAATACAGTAGGTAGGTATTAAAAATATGGAATGCAAGTTAGGTAATTATTTTGCTACTGTTGTGTAAAATGATTTGTCGATGAATAAAACTGTCAGTCTGAATATAGAAAGCCACATTATTGCTGAGTGTCATAGGTTATATAAAAAACCGAAAAATAAAAAGGCATTTACGTGGTAGTCCGTTTTGCAAAGTGAATCGGAGAAAAAACGGTCGAATTATGCCCAACGAAGTGGGCACGGGTCAGCTAGTAAAATATAAAGTAAACAGTGGATAGCAGTTCTTATTCCGCTGAGATTTTAAGTTATGTCGTGCGCACGAGCAGTTTAATGTTGCTACGCGTTGTGCCCTACACGCGGCTCGTGGGAAATATATCACTCGCTAAAAGCTTACGCATACCACTGTCCACATAACCGAGCTAGGAGCCATTTCTCTTGCTTGTTTATACCTTTGTCTTATATTCTTCATTATACTCATAGTATCCTAGTTTTAAGAGGCATGCTACACAGTTATGATGAATTTATTAATGTATTTTAACGTGTGTATACTTTTTGTAAAATACTATATTATTCTATTTCTATTAAGTATAATATTTATATTGATGATTGATTTGTTACAGCAATTATCTTGATAGATCATCGGAATGTCGGCTAATGAATAAACAAAAATCATGTGTAGAATAAAATTAAGTTATCATATCATCAATCAGTGCTTAAATGATTGGTGCAACTATGTCTTAAACTAAAAAAAAAGACGTGTGGCAATCAGGGACTGCCGCGGTAAAGCTATTGCATAGCATTTTTTGCCACCGGTCGGAGTGTTAGGTTATTTCGTTACGGAATTTCTGGATTCGGTCTCCACGCTCAAGGCCTGCGATAAAAGCTATGCAATAGCTTAATTAGTTTAATTTTCTATGAACTTGCATATAAAAGGGCATATACCTCAAGATAAAAATAATTTAATTTATTTATATCTGTCATAGCTTAACAATGATTTAAAGCAACACACCACACGTGTCATGTTCCACCTACAGCGTCTGGTTTCAATTTTTGACGGAAATAATTCAAAACTGTTTGGTGTTATCTATACAAGTGCAGGAAGGCGAAGGTAAACAGAAAGTTCTATGGAAGCAAATGAAAGGGATTCAGTGTTTATAAACAACATGCGTGCGGGGATGGAAATAGATAGTGTTTGTGATGCAAGATGCAAGTAAGGGCGGTGCAACACGGTTGTTGTCTGTGTCTGTGCGTTGCGTTGGCGCTGACTGACTGACAGACTGACTGACGTTCTACATACAAATCTGAACGATGCGTCAATATGACTGATGGTGCACAAGATAGGAGGCCGACGACGTGGAGAAGGGAGCTGCGTTCTAACTACGGAACGGCAAGAGAAACGGAAATAGCTGCGTTGACGAAGCATTGATATTGGTCGTGTTGCATTGAGTGCGTTGAAATCATTGCGACGCAGCGCAGCCGCAACTCCCGTGTAGCATCTCTCTTAGACTATGAGAAATAAATAGAGTCTATGTAAGGTGCAGGGGTAAAAGCAAGACTGTTTTAGCTATTGGCCAATGGCGACATTTCTAGACTAGAATTTCAAGAAGACATTTTTAATTTTATTTGTACAAAGATTAGATCCAACACGAGTTTACACAATATCTAAATTTACAATTGCAAAAATCAACACTCAATGCTCTTATAACTAATGGGTACCACAGCGACAAAATTAAAACTAACTATAATAGGTAGAAAGACTAACATAGTTAACACAACATAACGAGGTATTGATTGCATCATCATGGAGTAATGAGAGAAATATAACAGATCAAACCACTTAATAAAACAAGCAACAGACTTAACGCAGCTCGCTTTCAGGCGAAACTTCGATTAATTCCCTCATCACCCACTAATCTCCGCCATGTCTGATTATCTTATCGAGCCTCCCGTCTATAAATCCTTTATGCTCGTTACCTCAAACAAGAAAACAGCTGAGCGTCGCAAAAAAAAAAAACAAACGCGCAAAATTATGTGAGTAAAAAGATATGTTACATAGGTATTTATCGCGAACCTTATTGATATATTGTCGACGCCACGTTTTGTATAAAATCGGGTTTTTTTGGGATATTTTTAAACTACATATTTATAGTATACTAAAGGGGACTGTCAAATCCCAATTTATTAGTGCTATTACTGGCACATTAGATGTAACACCTTTATGTGTTAAAAACATTGATGTAGTTCATTGTAATAATTCGTCTATGGTAATAGGCAGATGCAAGTGAATAATATATAGGACATTATTTTTGTTCAATTATTAACTAAAAAAAACTATCTATATAATGTATTGTATTAAGTATGTCAGTCATCTAGTACCCATAACACAAGCTCTGCTTAGCTTATGGCTAGATGATGTTGTGTGGATTGTCCAGCATTATTTAATTATATTAATTACATTTTCTACAAAAACCCTAAGAATTTTCTATTATCCTAGTTCTAATTAAACTAAAAGGTGTCAAAGTTCATTATAAAATATTCAGACACAAACTGAAGGACATTGGTAATGACAGCTGAGCGGCAACGAAGTAGGTCGTATAAGATTGAACCCACCGAACCATTTTTGGTATAACTTTTGGTAATAGATACTGTTCTAAACATTTTTAGGTTCAAAATATCGGTAAAAGGTGCAATAATGTTTTTTTATTTATTTTTAATTTAATTTTAATGATTTTTAGTTGATCTTTCCAATCCAAAAGTTTGAGATAACTGTTGTTCTAATATTAAACTATTGTTATGGAAACCCGAGTCATATTGATGATGGTTCCTATTATTTTAAATAGTCTTTTTTTATTAAAATTATGTAATTTGATTATGAATTATATTTACAAGAGATCTCTTTATTTATAATAAGCAAGTTAAATCTTTATTTTATTCAAAATTTTAGTATAGGTGTCCAAATTGGTATCTTGTTATATTATATTACCTAAATTTCATAATATATTAAATAAAGTTTTTAAAAATAAGAAAATAATATCTAAAAAGTGATTCATACGTACAGTATGAGGTGGAAATATAACGGGTCCATTGATTCATCTCTTCATCCTTGGTTGATATGAACAGTATATCATACTATGGCAAGGAAGTGCATTGTCTCAAACGCTCATAAATCTTTGTGCTCTTGTTTTTCAACTAAGTAACAAGACGGCGATAGATTCTGATTAAAACTTTTGTGCGACTGCACTTTTGTTCAATTAAGAATATTATTACTAAGTTTTTGCTCTTGTTTGAAATGGATTGGAGGTACACTGCCAGGGATAAGAGAAGTGGAAGGTTTGGGGGAGGCCTTTGCCCACCAGTGGGACGATATAGGCCAGAGCAAAAAAATATCATTCAATGTTATGTCTCTTCTTGTCAATCCATTTGCAATATATTGACAATGTTACATAACATTTTTATATAAAATACTAGATGCTAGCCGTGAAGTTTTGGTTAGTTTAAGTCTGATAGAACCTATTATTCTAACAAGGTATCGACGGATATCCATAATAAAAAAAAGTTTTAAAAATACCTTGTCGCATGGCACATCTGTATCTAAAGGTCGTGTGTGACAGGTCATTTTACCCCATCTGTTGGCACCATATGGTGTGGTAGTGATCCGGGCTAATGTACTCTTGTGGATTTTGTTGTGTGAGGATTCCGTATCCAATAAGTGATAACAAGATGAAGTGATATTTTATCTGGTCTATTTTAAAATTAAAATATGTTTAACTACTATGATTTTTGATTAGAAACTTTATCTCTGAATTTATTTATCTCGCAATACTGAGCTAAGCAAATTATTTTTATTATCGTACAGATTTCTCGCAAGAAAAAACAAGAAAACTTAGGTCTGTTATAAAACTTTCAAGATTAATCTGTCATTCTGTGTATTGTCATAAAAATAACACTTTTCATCTTACTCAGCTTTAATCTTTTGATGCATCTTTCGCCATGTTTCTACTTTGAAACATTCTGAATGTTTCCATTTGCTAATTGCCGCAACCAATCATCTCCACACTCGCGCGGTTCGCTTTCATCTCCAGGGATCCCTGAAGTCTTCCGCAGCTGAAGCCGCGCGCATGCGCACTACACTCCGACTGCGGGAGGGTGCTTGAGCATCGACTTATGTTATAAACCGGGGTGCCTGGTCGCGCGCGTCAGTCAGCTGACGGCATTCGATCCGTACGCACGTCTGTCTATCCTAACTGCTGCAGCTAAGCCCGCGTGTGCACTTGTGAATTCTTTATTTTTCAAAGAAAAGTTTGAGAGAAAATGGCCACCTACGCCCAATTCAAGCACGTCGAGCTGTACAAGATCGGGCACGGAAAGAACAGGTCAGTGGATGCTGGGGGTTGGGAGAGGTCAAGGGTTGCGCAGATTTCAGGATGCTGTTTTTTTTTCAAGTAGATTTAGAAAATTATTTATACTCGTAATTCAAATTTAAAATTAAGTAAGAAGATTAGCTTGACGATGGATGCTGTTTTTAAGAATATCCGCAGTGTATCTGCGTTATGCTGAATAAATGAACCTACTAAATAATACTCTTATTTCAGCAGTTTTTAGGCAAAACTTTCTCCGCATTATTATTACAAGTCTTTTTTATTTATGGGGTTAATATTTTGTAAACTGAACGACGTCAGGTTTATATAAAAAAAAACCGTTTGACATTTACAAATAGTTTATAATTGAAAAAACCTTTATAATTATAGATACACTTTCAAATCCGTATTTTTAACAGATTTTGTATTATATAAACTACCTATAGTAATTTACGATTAATAATTAACTTGGTATACAAAAACTTAGTTATCCAAATAAAACTAGCATTATTATTTTGGTCACTGAACCCATATCTTGGCTGGTCATCTGAAAATGCGAGTTTTCAGCTTTCAGTGCGGTGCGTTGAACCCTGCGGCTCTGCGCCCGACTAACGACACGGCACGTACTCGTAGCGCTCTAACTCTACCACCAAATTATGTACTATAGAACAGATTTTAGCACTTTTAGTTGAAAATTAAATTATAAAAAAAAATCACGGACACATTACACTTTAGTCCCAATGATACTATAAACGTTTTTTTTCAAAATCAACAAAAATTCAATTTGAAATTTTTAATATTTTTTTTATTAAGTACTTAAGTACTTAATTAATTTATTTTTATTTATTAAAGAAGTTACTTATATGCAATTTACGAATTAAAATCGTGTTACAATGTGTACTAAAGTAAAATTTAACATATTTGGTGTAATTACCGTGAAAGTAAAATAATAAATCAATAAATCTTTTCAAAATTTATTTTATTAGTCCGATTACTATTTATTGAACATTTATAAGTAAAAGTAACGGTTTACGGAAGTATAACAAACACAAAATAAGCAAAATAAAACCGATGAAAGCATTACTCATAAATATACCTACATAGTAGACTTTTATTACATTAGGAAGGAAAAGACACATAAATCATGGTTTAAAAATAAACAATATTAGTAATATTAATGTATTTTTGTTAATAAATCGGTCATTGCCCGATAAATAATTAAAGTAAACCAACATTTACCTAAAGGAACATAGATCTTGGTGTAAAAATAAACATTATTAGTATCTAATATTAGTGTATTTTTGTTACTAAATCGGTTATTTAAATATTAATTAAACCAACATTTACCTGAATGTTGACGTCAACCAGGTTACAATGACTAAATCCAAAAGGTTTATGAATAAATCCGAAGTAATTTATACTTATTTTTTCATGATTATAAAAAAGTTAGTTTTTTTGGCGACTTTAGTTTGCCTTTACTCTCGTATTAGATTTTAGAAAACATTTTTTTTTAATTCTTCTTATTTGAATATCAAAAACACAACAAGACAAATTACAAAATAATAGATATTTCATTACTTACTTACTACTTCAATTTTCCAAAAAATCTAAGTAAGTACTTAATTTAATATCTAATTTTAAATAATATATATCATTTTTGGAAATTAATTTGAAGAGGATTCACTCTTTGATTAAATCACTTAATTAAATCTAGGTATGTAGTTTTCATAACTACTAAACCTAGTCGTGTTGTGTGAAAATATTTCTATTTTCATAAATTAACTCTACTAACCCGTTTTAAGGGTAATAATTATTCTGTTTATGAACAGGTTTTAACATGAATTTATATTCTAACACCTTACCCCTTAGCAGGTGGTAAGGGTTGTCTTAAGTCTATCAAAAATACAATACAATAACCAAACCTTTGCATCTTTTAAAGTATTGTTGGACGATAACAATACAAAATATCAATCATTTTATAGTAATACATATTGTATTTCTGTTACTATTATTGGCGTTATAAAACTCCTGATTGTTTACATATGTAGCCAGGATATTGATAATTCTTATCTCTACATAGTGGCCTTTTTACGCCAAGTACAAGCTAGATCGTTCATTATATCACTCGTGAACAAAATCATGTCACCGGTACATTACGCGATTGCAAGCGTGTGTTGCCAAAATTTTATAACAATATCGAAATTGTTGCGGTGATAAAAATGTGTAACGCTGAGCATGCTGAGTTAGATGAAGAACGCACGCGAGGTTGGCCTTATTGCCCACATTATAATTTATTCGTGTTTTACGACTTTCGAGTAAGCAAATATAGGATTTTGGATTTTCGAAGTACATAAAGCAATATGTAAACATGGTTCTTAAGCCATAGTCACGTACGAACGAGTCCTGCTATCTCTAGAAAGTTTTAATTTAAATTTAATAAAAACTGGTTTTTTTAATGTATTATCCAAAATATTTAGTAAATTAGATTTTTTTAAGACTCTTAACATGCTTAGTTTAATTATCTGAGTCTTAGATTGTTTCTAGCTCACTCTGAGGCGTAAATTTGGCAAACGTGGCTACCTACTTGCTAGAGGTACCTACTGAAATATATGTTGGTACTCTATAATTATAGTGGCCTAAAAATATGACTGTTTCGTATAACAATCATAATATTAAGCAAATCTTTTTCCAACGAATTTTATAGCATACGCATGAAAAGCCTAGCACTTTACGGCAATTACATACCAAAACAGCCTTTCTACTTTTATTTCAATACATTCGTGCATGATTCATTCCGACGGGGGTGGTCCACTGGGTCTTCGAAGGGTGGTCTGGGCCTTCGCGTGTCTAGGGGCTCATTTGCATGCCCAAAGGAAGTGTGTGATTATTCGCGGACGGACAGACGGACGCACTCGAACGCCTTGCTTTACCGTTTCTGACCTCGTTTAGATAGAAAACAGTTTGGTAATGCCGGCTTACCGGTAGCTTGCTGAATGTTAGCGTGTTTTATTATTAAACATGATTACTGTAATAAATTATCTACTGCTATGGGCTAGGTTAGGTAAATTCTGAGTGCATCACTCGCATTCAGTCGTAAGACAATTTCAGTTGCACCAGTGCTAGAACATAAAAGAGTATAAGTACAATATTTCAAACATCACACTCTAGTCCCAAACTAAGCTTGTTCTATGGAATGATAGAACACTTACGGCCGGTTTCTGGAAACCCAAATCACGATTGATCCGAGTTTGACACATAGTAGATTATTTGATTTTTTCGTTGATCATCGTTCGAGAAACTGGCCGTTATACGTTTTTTTTGTAAATACAAACATCGAATACATGGAAACAGACACAGAACAAATATTTATTTTCGTCACACAAACATTTGCCCTGGGCGGGAATCGAAACCACGACCCACAGCATAGAAGGCAGATACTACCAACTGAGCTGTGACGCCTGTCATTTTAGAAACTCATATCTTCATCAGGGTACTTACAAATACTGTTTATACAGTTTGCTAATATTTCCATAAAGTATATAGGACTTACCATTATTAGGGTTATGAATTGTCGCTTATTCAAAATAGCTCTATTTCTGGGCAAGGTCTTATTTTAATTTCCAATCTAACCCAAACCACGGTTTACTAAATCGTAAAAAATAACCTGTTTTATTACATGCTTGCTTATCGAAACTCACTTACGTCTTATAGCTCTCCGACCTTGGGACAACCCTATTTAACCCTAGGTCCCTTGCGGCGCCTGTCATCCTTGAAAATGTTTTACGTCTGAATTGCTGAATTCGCCTATCATAAGATTAACGATGTACCTATGTTAAAAATATTTTTATATATTTATTTATTGAAGCGACCAACAGCTACAATGATATAGCTAAGTTAACATAAACATTTGTATAGAACAGCCAATAACAGGTCTCTCTTATTAGATATAGTACTATATCTAAAAAGATAAACTTATACAACATTCCAGAACCTAAAATATAGAACAATAACAATAAGACACTAAAGCTGTAATACATAGATCCATCCATGGTACTATACTATCAGTTATCATTACTGTAATACACTAGGTATATATTTTTTCTAATATTGGCATAACTCTCTAAATATAAATAGAATCATAGATATAACCTCCAGACTTTACAATCATTATTTATCTCCAAGTAGGTACACATGTATGGTATAGTAGATGCATAACTAGCTGTAGATATGTCTTTTCGTGCCTTAAAAGACTTACAAATAAATACGACTCTATCCTATCTAGATCTTGATTGAAACGAAGGTATTGCTTACCCGATGGGGCAATAAATAGTCTGTCAGTCCCAAGAGGTGTTCACTAGACAACTTACTCAATAATATCTTCTTTTTAGTCTTAAGAACTAAAGAAAAACGTAATTACATTATAATAGTTATGACGCCCAGTTACCCCAATAAAGTTTCAGAAACTTACTGGTAATTTGTAGGCTCTAAATAATTGCCGGAATGTACATAATTAATGTGTGATGTTTGTAATGTTCGTGAGTATTTTATATGTTAATAGTTTTCCTTAGTGAATTCCATTGAATTATAATTGAACAGAAGTTTATCTGAAGTCAATAATGATTAATTCCTATAAATAAACTGACAGGCGTCACAGCTCAGTTGGTAGTATCTCTGCCTTCCATGCTGTGGGTCGTGGGTTCGATGGGCAAATGTTTGTGTGATGAACATAAATATTTTTTCTGTGTCTGGATGTTACTATGTATTCTATGTACTTATGTATAAAAAAATATGTATG
The DNA here is from genome assembly GCA_932527185.1 of Ecliptopera silaceata. Classification (NCBI taxonomy): domain Eukaryota; kingdom Metazoa; phylum Arthropoda; class Insecta; order Lepidoptera; family Geometridae; genus Ecliptopera; species Ecliptopera silaceata. The sequence continues at coordinate 5,521,064 of OW052210.1, forward strand.
TATGCATTATATCAGCAGTCTTCATATTACAAGCTTAAAAAAACCTGGTATAATATGTATTTTGCTTTGTGTACGTTGAGGTCGGAGAGGTGTCAGCATCACTCTTGCTACAACAAAGCTGTCAAGTTTGTTTTATAGCTTCTTTAGTGTACAATTTATGAGGCTGGTCTCAGTAATTACTTAATTAAGTAGGTACTTAATCGGTTTTATGGTTGGATATTGAATTCTAGCTTGGTATACATTGTTTAAACTATTGATCTACAAAAACAAAGAAATATTCTTTAATTACGAAATTGCCATAGATTTGTTTGTTTGGAAATTTAACGTTTTTGTGCTTTGGCGATATTTTAAAATCTAAAAAGGTTAAAGTCCAAGCTTAGCTTACGAGTAAATTTGTACCTTGTGTTTCTCTTGTATATAAGCATCATTTACGCGTATTTAGCGAAAGCTCACGAATGTCATGTCACAGGCACAGCACTAAATTCTGTAGAAGACTTGTACAGTCAACCACAGAAAGCAAACAGAACGAATCCTCGTTAAAAAATAAACTTGTGTTTTGTTTAAAAAGATTCATACCTACGGGTTGTCATAATGCGTATCATTATAAGGACTGCAAAACAAAATGGCGGTGACCACTTTCCATGAGGTGGCCCGTCTGCCAGCTATGGCATAAAAAAAAAAGAAAGAAAGAAAAAGAAACCCATGATCGTATAAAGTAATAAAACCTATCGTGTGTTTTTAATTATTATATTCAAATGTTTTATCTATGTTTATGAATAACTTTCAATTTATAGTATTATGATATAAATAAACTAAATTATACTTACTTTATTTGATGAGTGTACCTTACCTACCGAGAACCAGCCTATTATTTTGCGTCCTACCCGATGCGGTAACCCATCCGCTTCCGAGTAAATTTCGCGACAACACGCAATGTACGACCTTGCTTCATATACGAATAATTACGCATATACTAAATTATGTATAAACAATAATTTATTTTGGTTTTTTGAGCAGCCTAAAAACCTAATAAATTAACTTATCTTGTTGGCTTTTAACCCTAAAACGACGGAGTTTATTCGTCCTTAAAGTACCATAAAAATGTATGACCTAATTTAAACTCTTAACAAGTTTTCACTCGCATTACGTCTGTTATTCCTAATTATTTCTTTCACACTTGTTATAAAAAGTGACTAAATCTGTTTAAAGTAGATTATTTAGTGACTAACTCACACCACCACATTTTTGCAGTTACATCGCACCCATAATTTGCATAAATCGATAAACACATCGATATCTACCGATAAGATACATTGATCGATCTCGTTTAAACTAGGGAAAGTATTGACGCCGTCAAAATAGTCATTATAATAACTACAGTCTGATCTAATGGCTGATAAGTTGCTGATAATGTTAACTTTGTTAGTGGTTATTGCTAAATGAACGATATTCTACGAGCTAAGAACATAATGTAGTTACGTCTCATCGATTCTACGCTCCAGGCGACCATAGACAAGTTGTCTGTCTGTTGGTGGCCCTGTCAGTGGTGCCGCTGATCTGTCATTAAAGAAAACGGCGTGATTGGACATGTCAAAATCATAAATCGCTTAGACTAATTTAAATATGCAAAGTAAATAAAATCATAGGTGAAATTTAACGTAGTCAGATTATTTGTGTAGTAAAACATTATGAGGTCCATTACATTATACCTATACTAGTAAGTATTCGTGAGAATGAGTTTTATAGCTTTCATAAAAATGAAATAAACCTGAGTTGTACCGTTTTTATAATATCTGACATGTCATGTCCATTACTTTCTACAGAATGTCAACGTATTATCGATATGCACCGTGGTTGTGCGAAAGTATGACATTACTAACGTCATTTAATTATGTGTTATGAAAATACAATATTTTTTTAAAATATCGTGTAGAAATTTATACGATAGGACTAGAATAACAAATTAAATGTCAGAGACAACTATAATTTGTTGTCTTCAACAAAAAGGCAAGAACCATTTCTATACAGCAAATAACAGTGTGTGCATATAACGGAGTTGAAGCTGAAACGAATGACGGGTTACGCAACGCAATCCGTTAGATGACGTTTAGAGCTCTTTAGATCGATAAAAACTAGGCTTAAAAACGAAAGCAATTCCAGATTATTTTTTAGACATTTGTACAAAAATTTGTTGAATACCTACTAATGGTGTTCTTTACCTCCTTACTGAACCCTAGCGGGCAAATATGAGTTTATTCCTAGTAGGTAATAAACTCAAAGCACACAATTAGCAATTGATAAGAACCAAAGGCCCAAAGCTTAACCTGAGCTTGCCCTGTTTAATTTTTTATCGCGTTGCGATTACTTGCGGTCCGTTAGGCCGCGCACGCGCACTAAGGTGGAAATCACTGGAATCTATTCATGATAAATTACCCTGTACTCTAATTTTACTGTCCAACCTTAATCACCGGTAATAAAGCTCAAATTAGAACGAAGGTAACAGTTGCTGATTCTATGTGGGTGATTATGAACAAGCAATTAAACTTAGCGTTACTATCTTTACGTACATTGTTTACGGTCTCGTATTTGATGTCATATCTTAGTAATTTAGACTAGAAAATTTTAAATACCCTTCGTATATACAGTTTACTTTAATATTTTTTCTAAAACAAACAATAATGTTACATGTAAAATTTATGGTCAAAGTTTTTTATTATTAAATCATTAAACGAAATATTTACAGTTATGGTAACCATAATCAGGGGTCTTATTAACCTTATAATATATTTTGTACGACGCGATATTATAGCCACTCAGCCTCATGCATTGCAAATAGTTTTCATCGGTTTCCCACGCAGAATAAATTGCAATTTGTCGGAATGTGGGATGATGGTTCCCACTTTCTAATAGCAAAAAGATGACCGGTTCGTCTGGAACTGAAATGTTATGCGGTACATAATGTACCTATAAAGGTTTTATAAGGTTTTTATATTAGGTTTATGCAGGGTTAGTGATGAAGGCTGATGACACTTAAAAATACCTAAAACATAATGTATACCGACTTTAATCGCCATCGACACAGTAATACATTATTAAGGACAGCTCCAAAATACTGGTCAGATTTTATTCAAACTTATATGGGACCTCTGAAGTATTATACAGTATAAGTACATAGATATAGTTGGCGGAATAATCAAGTAATATACAAATAGAAACATAGTCAAATGAGCCTACTTTTGATTTTGAAGTGACATGTCTTTTAATCAAAGTCAAAGTCAAAATTACTAATGTCACGTAACTTGACGTTTGACTCCCATAGACTCGTCAAGTTACGTATGGGGTAAAAAAATTACATCAAATAAACTGTGTTACTGCAGTCTTGTCTTTCCTGTCCTATGCTTAAAATGGCTTTTTTTTAAAGCAATTTTTATCAAAGTGACAAGGGTGTTGTTAGTAACTAGATTATTCTAGTAGGATTCCACCCCACATTCTATTCATTATCTTGGTTGTCTGCAAACTTTCACAATGGCTTATTAAAATGAAAATAAATGTGACAACGTCCGGTATTTTAAACTGGTCTACGTTAGCTTTTGGTTTTGATAAACATATAATTAGCCAACACTAGTAGGAGCTTAATTTGTGACACTTCATATGTGTCAAATAATAAAAAAATAAAAATATGCTTGACCATACTCTATATTTACTGTATAAATTTACAAAACAGGATAAAAAATATAGTTGTATGTACTTAAAATTAATATAGCATATAATAAAATAAAATAAATAATAAAACTACCATGTTTTATTATTTTATTATACCCAAGGCTATAGATAAACTAGACGTAAACATTTTCAGTTCAACGTCCGTACATTTTCCTTACATTTACAAGGTGAAACTATTGATAGGTGTGATTGTTTATTTAATTATTGATATTTAGTTTAGGTATACTAGTGGTACCTAATAAAAAAAAAGAAAGAAAGAAAGAAGAAAGAAAAACTTTATTTTGTGTCACACACATGAGATCAAAACATATACACACAATTAAAAGTTAAAAATAAACCTTACTATATACATGTTTGTGACGACAAAACAGGCCATCACTCAGCATGTGTTGTAGTAGTACCTATGTAATACTACAACGCTGATCTTCCGTGATGCCTATGCGTACCCTGGCAGCAACAGCGGCACACAGCTTAAATCTTATTTAACTAATTATTAAAAGATAACTTAATACTTATGCATATTACAAATAAACAAACAAACTAAACTAAAAACAAAACATGTGATCTTATTAAGTAATAAAAATATCAAAAATATATAAACATCTAAACAAAACAAAACATAAAACAATCTATACACGTACCTACACAGTGAAACAGTCTATTACTTATTATTTTTAAAATTTTCTTTGCGTTACAGAATATTTTCCTCTACCCATCATATGTCCAAAACTAATAATACTAATCTAAAAAGACGTGTGGCACTCGGGGACTGCCGTGGTAAAGCTATTGCATAGCATTTTTGCTTGATTACGCATGCGCAGTGTTAGGTCATTTCGTTACAGAATTTCTGGATTTGGTCTACACGCTCAAGGCGCGCGATAGAAGCTATGCAATAGCTTAAAAATGGCACAACATACAATACCAAATTAAGGGTTAAGGTACCGCTCAGTACAAATAATCGTTGCAATTATTTTTTATTTCTTATGATTACACAACTAAAACCAGGTGAAAGTACTGCTAGCAACTCACAAAGTGAATATTAATCTGTATGAAAAATATGCGTTAGAAATGCGTATAATTTTTAATTTCCGTCATTCTACACAATGCATTTCATTTCAATTACTAACACGCTTTGCAAATGGCTCAGATTCCAATCTCGGCAAGCATTGTCAACATAGTCTTTATGTAGTTACTTGTTATAATATGTAATGTTATTGCAGTTTTCACTTTACTATTGTCATTACCTTTTTGTTAATATAAAAATACTTTATTCACATTATGGGAACAATAAAACATTTTGGATCAACTTACATGAGAACAATCTTACTTTTTGGATCATTAGAAATCAAGTTTAAAATTAAGATTGTAAGAGTTAAAAAGATCATTAATCTTCATCTCACACCACAAGTTCACCTTCCAATTCGATGTTATCGCTCAGAGTATCTCTCTGATTTATAGTAGTACCGTAAAATATCGTGATATTAAATATCACAGCGCTTTGGTAGGGTATTGATGATTCAGGGTATCTAAGTCAAGATGATGATTTAGTGCTAACGATCGTCGTAAATCTATAGCTGAGAAAGTTAAAAGCTCAAATGAACTGAAAACTTACAAAGATAAGATAACTTTCGTCTTCAACTACGATTTATTAACAACGATCACGTGCTACGTTGTTACTTTATGTTCTCAAAGTTATTTATTGTTTATTTTAGTTTTACGGCACTAAGTAACCAACACCCAAATAACTTTAACTTTAATATTGACGAAACAATTTACACGCACTCAAAGTAAGTACACAAACACGTCAAATAAACTTGTACGTGTAAGATAAATTGAAAACGGGATACGACATCGGATGGTGTAAATGAGGCCTAACAGCAAACCGCGCGTGACTTAGTGACGCGTGCGCATGAGAGGGTTAAATCTCACGGCACTGGTAATGATATTCTAATGTCTGTTTGATCGTCACTTGATTTTTAAACGTTTTTTGACAGCTAAACTAATATATTTTTGGGATCACTAGACATACATAAAAAAAATATTGATCAATAACGCCTTTATTGCCTTTTCATTCTGACAATACTTACCTAGCTACTTACTAAAATCAAGATTTATTTAATAGCTTCATTTGAATCAGCAATTGGATTTTCATTCTATATGTCGGATTAAACTTTTTAAGGAAATAAAAAACTTGTTTTAATTTAGACAAAGATAATATCTTTGTCTAAATTAATGAGAAAACATAGGCACATAAGATTAGTTTAAAACTGTGTATAAAAATCATATATGTAATATAAAATATTTTCATCTACATATATACAAAACAAAAATGTAAACTTAGGTTCCTGCATCAGCTGTACTATGCGATTTTAGATAGGTAAATCTCTAAAAGGTACTTATACTGTTTATCTAGCAGAACTTGGGTTACCATACCACTGACACGATTATGTTACGAGCAACTGAGTTATGTACGTGTCTGTCACGTAGATCGTCGACGAAAGTTGTAGATTGATGCACTTGTGCACGCGAGTACCTACCTGATAGGGATGTACGTTGCAGAGAATTATTTTTAAAACTGCTGTTTGTGATTGTACACTTATGGGCGTAAGACAAGCTTAACTTTTGTACGTCAGTTTCATCTTAGATATCTCATGAGATTATATTTTATCTCGACATTATTTGCGGTGGTGCTGTAGGAGTAGCCTTTAAAAGACAAAAATAAGTATATTTTGGCGATGGGCGAAAGCTGGTTTATTTTATTCATTTCATGGAAGCCCTTGCTGTGCTACTTTGTAAATAGGAGACATAATTTTATCTCTTATTCTGCGTATGATACGAAAGTATATGACTAATGTTGTAATCATTTTTCTGATTTAAAAGACGATTATGATAACCTGCCTTATAATTTATTAAGAAGCAGAAACTAAGTAACGAGAGATAAGACGAATGGTCCGACATGGTTTTAATGGTTTAGTTATGTAGAGTAAAAGTTTGCGGAAGCGGAAGTTTAAAGAAAGAATCTTGTGGAAAATGTAGGATTCGTGGAGAAATTATGCCTCTCTATGAAATGCTGTGTATAAATCTAGGAAGTATAAAGAAGACATATCATATTAACTTTGACTGAGCTTAGGTTGGTCCAAATTGTAATGCGTAAAATAACGCGCATTTATGTCAGTAGTATTAACATTTTCATTTGTAAGAAAAATTGCTTCTAGCAGCGACCCAAACAAGTAGATAAGTATAATTAAACATGATATAAAATCAATTTAGTAAGTCAACACTAAAATTGATCATCAACTCTCAAGGCTTAACCCAACCGCAAGTAATCGAAAACTGTGTCAATCTTTTTACAAAAGAAACAAAACTAATTATTTAATCGCCGACAATTTACCAATTGCCCAACTTCCTACACCAAATTGTCATTTCAAAGAATTGCCGTGAGCGCATCTGACTCACAGTGCTTTTGTTATTGAAGAAAATAAAAGCGTTTTTGTGACTGAAAAGTGCGTACGATTTATCCACTAGGAGAGTTCTATTATAATACTAAATCTATAAAATCAACTCATACACCTTTAAAATCTTTTCTTACGAAATATATTTTGGAGCTAAGTGAACTATGTTTGTTTTGTATGAGAAAATAAATATCTTTAAACCTAATTGGGTTTTCATTCGTTTTTTTTAACATGATTACTTACTATTTTATTTTTATAATAGTCCTACCATATTTAAAAACATATATTTGGTAATATTCCGTGTTTAACACAATTAAACATTCAAATTATATCACAAAGTGTTATTTTTCTTGATGTAGTTTTTGGGGAACCCAAAATACTTATAAAAAAAGCCTTTTGTGTGTCATAATGTAACTGTAAGGCGTAGATAAAAACCTCTTTACAACTTTAAAAATGTTATGAAAGAGCATTGTCAGGCTGTGAGATGATTAGGATCGTTTATACTCTCATTTTTCGGTGCAGGTTTTTTTTTCATCCATTGTTTGACCATAAACGGTTATTATTCGCTGAACTGTCGAGCGGTTGATTCATTGCGGTTTTGTTTATTTTAAATATTTTAGGTAAAAGTAGGTTAGCTATTAAATATAGTTTATAATGTTATTCATTAAAATTGATTATTTCTAATAGAATACAATTAAGTACAAATACCCAGATAAATATATTATGTAATTGTAGTCTATCTATATAACACTTTAACACTTAAGTTTCATATGTGACATAAGTTTTGGGTTACATTTCTATGAGTTTGTTAAACTTATTTAAAATATTTTTTTCAGTAAAATATGTAGCCTATATCTAAATATCGATGCTCAATCTCCATTTGAGCCTTGCCTAAATTTTATTTAATGTATATCAACAGTAAGTTTTTGCAACATTAAACTTGGAAAAAAACTAGACATACATTTTCACATTAGCATTGTTTTATGGTGCTGCTTAGTTTCGGTCCAGTGGCTCTGTAACGGATATGACAACATGCGACTAGATTGTATACCGGTGTAGAAGATTTCATCTCTAATTTGCATACCAACTGAGAATTCTTTAGCTATTTTATATAATTACTTGGGCGTCTAGTCGAAGCGACGCGTGACCCGAGGGCTGGTGAGTATCTGGCCCAACGTATCAGCATTGCTATTCAGCGCGGCAATGCAGCCAGTGTCTTGGGTACGCTTCCGATTGGTACTGATTTGGATCAGTTGAGCTATCTGTAGATCGTTTGCAACGGTCTGTAGATAGCTCAACTGTTTCTTATGTATTTTATATGACTATGTACATTTTGTAAATACTGTATAGTCGTAAGTTTGTTTGTGAATAAAATTACTAGATATTATATATAATAGGTTATAATTTTATTGCATGTAAACTTTATGTTGTAAATTAAACTATAAACATTTTCAAACTTTTTAGATATCTTTTATCTCTTTAGATAGATATCCCTTTTCTATCTTTATAGTATTTTCATAATCCCAGTTTACGATTAGAACATAGCTACTTAAAAACTTGAGGGTTGAAAACGCTAATATCGAGTAAGATACCCGTACTCGATGGCACGATGTGTCAATCGTAAACGTAACGTATTTAACATACACTGCTCGCTAACGCTGCAACGTTCGACAGTAAAGCAGAAGTCGACGCGCAATGTATCTCAAACAAGTTTCGATACATTTAAGTTTATCACATTTATTCGTGCTCCCAGGAGATTGGCTCAATTTGCTTTCCCTAGTGTGTAGTGTTGCCAACACCATATTGGAATAAATGAGCCATTTAAATATGTATTTTAATGGGTAAAAGGCTTGGAAAGATAAGTTACTAAGCGACTATTATTTGTAAAGCATACTCCACACCTATTCTGAGAAAACTTACCCGGTTTTATCACTTGCAAGAAAAAGTTATAATAATCTTTATTATTATTTTATGTATCATTGGACCAGTCTAAAGTTTTATTAAACACGGACTGGCGTCAAAAAGGTGTGACTAGAGTTTATTTTCTTGCTTCATTTGTTTGCGTAAAAAGTGAAACTTTTATCTCATCAATCAGCTATTATAACGTATCATAAAATTAACTGCTTCCATGGTCCAATATAAATGAAAAGTTTCATTTTGTCGTACACTTGCTTCTTCTGAATACCCGATAAGAAATTTACTGTTAGGTACTTAAGGCGACGGGTAGGGTGAAATTTTTCATAATAAATAAAAATGTCAATAACTTCCAAGTTTATTATTTATTTATTATATCTATACACACGTTAAACTTGTAACACGGCATAGTTTTTGCCGTGGTGGTTAAACTCTAGACAGTCAGCGTGGCAACGTCACAATTTCAATTTCAACAAAAATGCTGACAACGGCGCAAAACACATAATGAGCCGCGCACAGTTCGGATAGTCAAACTCTAAAGCAGTGCCTTATGTATATTTGCGAGCACACAGCAATCAAACACTTATAATTCCTAAGGCGCTACTCTTCTTCTTCTTTAAACACCTTAATGTAGAAATGTTTTCTTTAGAGTCACAAGATACGAACCATAAGAATAGCTGTGCTGAGTTTGGTACCAAACAAATCTGCTAAACCCATAAAAAATGGGATCTTAAACCACACTTTTGCAAAAGGTGTTGGTACTAAACTTACATTTAAAAGTAAACTATATCCAAGAGCACAAATTTTGAGTAACAATACACTAGTTCAATATATGTGTTATAGGAAATAATAAGTTTCACAACTCCACATGCTATCACTTTTTCTGAAAACAGTTTTCGGTTTCCCCAAAAACACGCATTTGGCTATACCCGTCACCTTAAGTCATTCTGATCGTCAGTTTTTTTTAATACCACGTTAAATGTTATATGTAGTGCATAATGTTGTTAGGTTGTTAATGGTAATGAGATGTACATTCTACCACCGGCGACGGCACACGAGCGTTGTTTGTGCGTCGACCGAGCGGTGACGCTCCGTCATTATACATACATGTAGCGTTTACGACATGCTACACGATGCGTTAACATGACGGATAGCGACGCAACGTACAAGGATAGGAGGGAAACAACGGGCCCGATTGCGGTAATTTTTTAACTTCACACGTGGCTGTTCCACATACCTACGTTACAGACATTTTGGGCCAAACACGTTCAACGTTCGAACATTAGTAGATAAGCCAAAGATGATGCCATAACCGCTGTCACACGAAGGGAAAAAAGATGAGCGTTTAGCCGTTTACAGCGTAGTTGCACACGCTACGTACACTTCACGTTGGTGAACCTTAGTTGCTACTTAGACAAACCGTTTACGTTACAATTTAGCACGATCGGGGCATTTTAAATAGTGCAAATATATGTCAATTGCTCTACATAGCAGGCTTTATAGGCGTTGATCGTATCTGCGGATTGAATTGCAATGGAGTTATATTACAAGCACCAACGCCAGTATTCTCGTCTGTTCTTGTAATGTCTATGTTAATGAAAGCGTATTATTTATTGAATTAAGTACGTGTACAAAATACGGTACTAGCTGATAGGCAGGTACAGCGCAGTTAGGTCATAGTTGACTTCTAAATGATCTAAAGGATAATTTAGAAGTAAATATATAAATTAGAAAGCCTCGTAGTCAAAGAGTTACTCATAACAGGGCTAAAAACTTCCCGCCATCTAAATATCTTCGGTCTATCGGCTCAGCGTACCGTTCTTTTTCGCTTATGTTTTCGTATGAATAAGCATATTCATACAATTGAAACAAAACGCATCACGTTATAATTCACCACGGACCATTAGGCAGTCAATGGCCCGCGTTACCATTCACCGGACCAGACAATGATAGCTTCTATTCTATGACATTGCAATACTGTGTTTGTAGACTGTATATATCTGACAAAAGGCATGGCACTTCCTGAAAAGGTTGTTATGACAGCCAACGACAATGGAAACGAAATAAGTAGTAGTGGTTATAAAAGTATCTATACGGCTCTGAGACCCGAGCACGAATAGTTTTTCTAAACTAATATTATAAAGAGGAAAGATTTGATTGTTTGTTTGCATCGAATTGGCTCCGAAACTACTGGACCGATTTCAAAAATTCTTTCACTGTTGTGTAGCTACATTATCTGCGCTGAACATAGGCTATATTATAATGATATTTTTTTATATAGGCTACCCGTGCGAAGCCGGGGCGTACTACTAGTTTTTTATAAAGAATAGGTCGTCCTTTGATCACAAACTCACCTGATGGAAAGTGATGTTGTGGCCGACGATGGAGCAGGACTATCTAGGAGACACCTATTCACTCTTGTCTTGAAGAGACCAAGATTGTAGTGATCGGATACATAGATATATATATAGATGTGACAATCGTAAACGTATCGAAACGGTGACGTATTCGAGTGACGCTACGCGTTGACGCAGGCTCGACTGTCGAACGTTGCAGCGTCACCGCGCAGTGTGTCTTGAATGTTTAGCTCTTGATTCAACGCTTTACCTACTAAACGTTTTCATTTAAAAAACAATAACGTACTAACCATAATCATCCGGAAATATTATCAATTGCATGGTTATGGCGGGAATCTTCTTCATTCAACCACAAAATTACGGGCAATAACTTGAGTGCCGACGGGTTATTACAGAGACGCATTTAGGACTAAACTGTATCTATATAAAATTAGTATACTTATTTCTTGTTTTGATTATTTTATTCTGTATATTTAAGCTTTTGTGACCTACTGCAGGAAAAAAGTCTCCCCTGAACTTTTCCACTCATAATCAATTCATCACAATATCTAAACCTATAAAATAAATGAAATTGTAGAGTGTTCTTGGAACATTTGCTATTAAGAAAGTTATATAAAAAAAACTAGTTACATACAAAAAATATGAAAATACCTATGATTTATTTGATTGAACTTAATCCACCGTGAAGTTGGATATATAACAATAATTAATGCATTTTTGATTGCATAAAAAACTCGCTTATATAAGCTAAATAAAAAACACATATGTGTTTTTTATCATCAGTTAGACATTTTATATAAACGATTTATTAATCATATTCCTTTAAATAAACAAACGAAACCTTTTGTTTATTTCTTTCTTGATGCATAATTGGCGTGTGGGTGTAGAATGCAGCAGTTTGATTGTTTATACTTAATTAATGTAGGTATTATATTGTAAATTATTATTTTCATTTATAAATATAAAAGGATAATATATTTATCATTCATTTAAGTTGTTTCTGTTTGATATATTCTATCGGTGATCAAATAAATAGATACATTGCGCAGAAGTGTTTTGCAACTTATCTCTGAAGAAAGTTTTATAAAACTACATGGAACTGTCAACAGATGACAAGGCGGAAGCATAACCAATAAAATTGGCCATTATAGAAATAATTTCAGCTATTTATAAATGACGCAAACACTTTGATATAAGTGAAAGTTTTCGATTACACTTTGTGCGATCTGACTTTGCAAATTTCTTTGTAGTCGCCTCAATTAGATCTTTCCTCTCGCCTTTGAGTTTTTTGCGTTGGAAACACTCTGGCAACTACACGCTTTTACTAAGATTACGTTCTAGTGGTACTTGTGTGATCTAGTATGCGACATTTATCTTATGTTAAGTGTCTTAAAAGGTTCTTCGCACATGTCTTTAAAATATCGATTTATCGTATCGACATAGTGAATTGCATCCTATTGGCATGTAAGTACTTTCTGGATCTAAGTGTTCCTAGAATCAACTACGATATCTTTGTCTTAGTCACATGTTTCAACTATCACTTATAATGTTTTCATTTTTGATCTGTAGGTACGCTGCCACTGAAAACGCCATAGAAGTGGCCAAATTTTAGGAAAACACTGTTTGAGATCTTCACGGAGAGGAAGAATAATGATGTCATAATTTGCACACACAAAACAAAGAGTTAAACACTAAAAGATCTTTATTTTTTATTGCAGTAGGATTAGGTATTATATTTAGGTAAGTACATCTTGGTTTTTTTTTTGTATATAACACGCCTCACCATCTTTCTGCACATCCAGGAAGACTGGCAGACAATGCTCTTAGCATTAAGTCCTCCTAGCACTAAGCTTGTGTGAAATTTTTAAATAAATAAATAAATAAAATTACTATCAATATCAACTAGATTAGCAGGTACTGTTGCGTTTTCTAAAGTTTGTTAAGCAAACACAAAATAACATTTTAAATACTGTCCATTAATACCTACTCGTTTTAATAATTAGTGATTGGAATCGTAAATAAGACCGATGAATGCTAAGATTTTGTATCTCGTTGACAAGTTTAGATAAGAAAATATATTCAGTGGCTGCAAATGTGCTGATACAAATCTACCTATAGATAATCTGTCCTGGAGCGATGTTCAGCTATCGTTTGAGTATCTCATCAAGTCGGTACGTTTGGTGCTCGAAGCATTGTTTAGAGTGTACCTACATAGATTTGACGACCGATGTGGCGCGGCGGGCGAAGGTCCGCCTGCGACGCGGAGGTTGCGGGTTCGATTCTCGCCTTGGGATAAATGTTTGTACATGCAAATATTTATTCCGGGAGTTCTGGGTATTTTATATGTTTAATAAAAAATATCTATCTATGTAATGTGTTGTATTAAGTACCTATGTCAGTCTTCTAGTACCCATAACACAAGCTCTGCTTAGCTTGGGGCTAGATGATGTTGTGTGGATTGTCCAGCATTATTTATTTATTTATAGTGTTTGAATCTCACAATGTGGGGCGTTGTTAGTGCAATTTGCGCTGCGGCCCTGTTGTGTTTATGAATGGAGCCCCCCAATGCCTCCCTGTTGCACTTCTTACCCCTAAGCTTGTTCGAGTTGAATGGATGGTCATTATTTTTGCACTTTATGTTTTTATTGCCTTTTCATCGTGTGATTTTTTGTACGCAAATATGAAGTTTTGCGCATTGTTGTGGGTTTTAATTTTCAAAAGCATATGTTAGGTAGATGGTGCTTATTATACTCTCAGTGAATACTTTCTACTTCAAAGAGAAATGGTATTAAATTTAATTCATTGAAGAACATCATATCGTGAGATGAAACAAAGGCGTAATGACCTAAAACGTTTAAAATCAACACCTTTGTTTGAACATGAATAGAATCTGAGCGCAGATTTGCTGAAACCAAGCCATTGTTTGTTTTTTAAATTGGTACAAAGATTAGCGAAAAGGTTTTTGTTTGCACATAATAATGATGAGAATAAAAAGGTTTTATATAAAAATTGTTTTATATTTATTAATTAAACTGGTTATAGTTAATACTGTACAGGTACTGTGCTTTCGCTAACTGTGGCTCTACCATGAGTTTTTACTAAGTATACTATATTTACTATACTCGCTAGCGTCTGTAGTTAAAAAAATGTATGAAGATTTGTACAGCGCTTCTAGCGGATAGTTGGGTACTAAAATTCGTCATACTAATATTGACGTAACTACTGTAGTAAAGTCAGGCGATATTACTGTGACAACTCATGGTAGAGGTACTGTAAAATAATGTGTCAAAGAAAATGCTCTGGCAAAGTTTTTCAGAACTTCTGGGTTTCCTTGACTAGCGGCACAAACAATCTTGATGAGATATACCTATGTAGTTTAAAAAATTGAATTTATTGAATGCTTTAGGTTGAATATTCTTAATTGTACTTATTTATTTTATCACATTTGAAGCGTAAAGTTAGTGATTAATTATCACTTCCTAAAGTATAATCACTTCTTCTTCTTTCGTGTCAACATTCTTTCAAATTGTATCCGCCCAGATGGTTGCAACCGCTATGGCAGATGCCGTAGTATAAAAGTATAATCACTGATTGGAATAAAATTCCTAAAGTGAACGTAATAATAAATATTTTAGGATTACCAAAGGCATTGTTGGTTTTAAGCTAAGCTTAAAGAGCATTCTAGGTTGGACACCCGTAACATGCTGTCAGTCATTTTGTATGATAGCCAATTTGTGTTCATTGCCCGAAGAATTTCCATAAACACGCTCTGCTGATCTCAAAGGGACCACAGACCAGTTAAACAGCAAATATATTGAACTTTAATACGATGTAATAGAGTCTTACTTCAACTGCTTCTTGTATTAAAGAGAAGAAAATTGTTACGTATATTAAGTACATACTGTATCGAAATAACTGATGTTCATCAATGTATGCTATCTTCCGCTCTTTGTTTGTTTATACTTAGGAAGGCTATTGTCTTTTAATATCAACTATTTATTCGATTGCTTATTTTGTTTAATCTTTTAATTCAATCAAAATGAAATTATTGCTTATGTAGTGAAAGTTAAGGCGCTGACTATTATAAAAAAATTATAATTTGAGGTTATCTGTGTGGAAACTTGTAATTTACCATCTAGCAATTATTGTTTTTATATCTTTACACAAGTATATGTATTAGATGTAAGTTTTCCTAAAATTGTAAAATAAAAAATAATAATTATATTTTACCTGAGTAAATAGTGAACACGCATTACTCTTTATTTAGAACTTTCAAGATGTTTAAATCATTCAATATGTTTATACGTTTAAATCATTCAATATGTCAGAGAATCGCATTATAATCAATTTGATGACGTTTTATCTTTCACCCACAGGTGTTTTTAAACATAAAATTAACATAATTATTCTAATATTATCTAAAGTTGTATAAATAAATGGTACTTAAGGGTATTTTACATAATCAAACCTTTGATCTTGTATAACAGCTGCCAACAAACACTTTAGATAAAATTATGTGTTTAAATTACTATAGAATCTGTATTTATTTGTATTTGTGTGTAGCATGTGATGTGATACTAATCAGTGTTGAATAAATACATAGTTTTAATTGTGATTTCTTTTTAATTAACAAATATTTTCTTATTTGCAGGTAAGCAAGCATCCTTAGAATTCTGATGCAAACTGATCAATTTACATCACGTAAGTACTTACACTATATTATAGTTTGACATAAACACATAAAGTAAAGAATAAATAGCGCAAAAATACAAAACAATGTTACATAAATATCTTATCTTGAAATCCAAGTGTATAATATACAAGGAGAAAATTTATAATCACCATCGCACGTCTTAACCAAGTAATGCTCTCTCCATACATAACGCGACTTGGCAGACGCGTGGGAGAAGGCTCGCTTTAATTCATTCTCCAATACCCCTGATAATATCCCAACATAAACTATCTTACATATTACAATTACTTTGCAAGTTATATTTGTATACAAAAGAAAATTTACATTTATATGCGTTGGGATATTTGTGACCGCAGTGTCAGGGGCTCTATCAGGGCGTTCCACTAAGCCCTGTACTTTATATCTTTCAATGTACAACTACTTTGTGTGTTTATATCGATCTATGAAGCGGAAAGAGCCATTGAAATTGATATGTAAGGCCAAATAGGTGCAGTTATGCCTTGATTTTACTGGAGGCGTATCTGGAGCTTGTATTACAAACGATCAACGTCTCAGTTTTATTGGTAAGCTTCAATGCCTACGATCCATCAAATAATGATTCATCATCATCTATGTGTTCTATTGTTCTTATATCAACTATCGTTACGATATGGACACACTTATCTGTCTGCGTATACATTAAAGATTTTTGGACATGTGTGCCGTATTTTTTTTTTCTAAGAGCTCAGTTGTTCTATATATCTACAAAGTAAAAAAATTAAGAATATATATTTTGAATGGGTATGGTATCTTTTGTATGGTCAATAGGTACCGAAAAGTGACCAACTTTTAAATTTTGAACTCAATCCGATCGAGTAGCTGCTTCTTAAATCAGTACGCGTTGCGGACCGTCAAAAAGATAGCATCAATTCAAACCATTTGCATATATCAACAGTGTTATGCATATAATATAATGCGAGTATAATGGTAATATCTGCCATACAGATTGACACACAATCAGATATGCTATGATACGTGATGCATTGATTTCTTACGCCTTATTATAGCGTTATGTACTCGATTTGCTCGTCATGGATTTGCTTTTACTCGTTTGCTTTTACTATAATCTTTTTGCTACGCGTGGTGACTATGAAAGCTTATTTATATATTAACGTATATTAAAAAAAATATATTTAATAGAGTCTCATGTTTATAATTTTTGTGGTATGAATATATCGTTCCAATCAATTTATAAAAACCAATGTCAGTGGTTGTACAAGCAACGAAATCGAAATTTCTAAAATGCTAGAAACATACCTGTATCATAATCTTTTTTGTTATTACAAAAAGTTGTTTCTCAATTCGTTTCATCTGTCCAAACATTTTGATCAAGCCATCATTAAAAAAGTAAATATAAATTATGGTAACGTGAAATATCCACGGGTGGGTCGGTTGAGGTGTCAACGTGAACGCCGGCTCGGCCAATTATCTCGTCATTATTTGTAAATACCCCGCTGGTTTTGTCATGAACGTCATTAATAATGTGGTTTATGTTTATTGAACAAATTGCATCGATTCAAATAATGTTTCCTTGTATTTGATGATTATGGTGTTGATTATGTCTATAAATGCAGTAATGGTTTATTGTTGGAAACGGTTATTGTTTATGGCGGTCTATAGAAAATTTAACTTAAGGTTTGCAGCAGCTGCAGTCTCTAGGAGCGTTAGACTTCCTATTACTTTTTTTTCTGAATTTTAAAGCCTTTACTTGAATTAAAGAAACATCATTTAACATCTGATAAAATAATCAGGAGACATTAAACAGTACAGTACAAGGTTCAGTACAAGGCAAAAATAAATGTATTTTACAACAATACTAATTTGTGAGTACCGGTGCAAGTGGTCATAACATTAGCATACCTAATGAAAAGCTTTTCTAAAGTAGAATGTAAGTAACTGCTATAAAGATAATGTCCCTTGAATTAACTTGTAATATCCAACAGAGCAAGACGATTTCAAAGGGAAACGTTCGCGGCAAACACAATTTTCAATACAATATAGCGACCACCCGCGCGGAAGGTAGTCGCAGTCTCTTTAGAAAGCTATATAAAACATGTAAATTCTGTATGAAAGTGATGTTATATGCCTGCGAATAACTATTACCTCGGTTTTATTAAGAAAAGTTATACTTCGCTGGAGCGATAATTTAAAGCCACAAGAATCTTTATTTCTTTTATAATTTTCATCAAGTTTGATTTGACGAATAGGTATTATCATTTCTTTTAGCCTTTTTCGTCCTATTGTGTAGTAAATTAATTCTCATCTTTTCTTACATTTCGAGTTATTCACATCGTCCCATCAAGTCTACAGTGATGGTATACTTTGCGAGAATCCAATCAGTCTTAACTTTGACCCAAACATGTCGAAAAACCTAAATTATGTCGAAATCTTTATTTAAAAACGTTTTGTACAGAATAGAGGCTTTATGTCGTTTCGTCGTATGAAAGTTCAGAAGTTTTTCAAGAGTAGTAAAATTCTAATGGGTCTTTCGTGCCGATTCACATTGATTCATTAGCATGAGACTATATTCGAGTTATCTAACTATCTATTAATGCGCTTTCCAACGGTGAAAGAGTCGTCTACTGGGAATTGACAATAGATGCATACAGTATCGTATTCAAATTTTATTGCACTGGCAAATGTCTTTGACTCTGTTCATTTTACATTTTGAAACAGAAATATGGTCTATACTATAGCTACATTTTATCTACATTTTTCGAGAATACTCATGGTACAAATAACATGATCATTAACTTATCTTTAAGACCTTTTTGCATTCCGTCTTATATTTTTTTGAAATTTCTATTACAAAAATTAAAATTATCATTCATATAAATTATCTGAAATAAATACTTATTTTATAAATATTAAATAGTATTTCTCTTTTATCTCTTTTACATAGTTTTATTATTAAAAGTTGATGTCAAGCGATGATGAATGAGCGTTACAAGCTAATAAACAACTGACAGACAAACGAATAGATTTATTGTTAAAGTCTAGGAAGAACATGAATAGGTCATAAAGAATTTGATCACGTACCTACAGTATGCATCCTTCACACGAACTAACGGGATGTTTTATTGATTCTTTAATGGTGTATTAGGGTCGATATTTTGGTGCCCTTTCACTTATTGTTCGGAATTGGTGCAGTAGGCTCTTTGATCGCTATATTCGTGTTCCCGTTTAGTGTGGAATGTTTTATTGGTATGGTTCGTACATAATATTAATTGAAATATATCATAAGAAGACTATTGAAGTCTTCCACCTGTTATCAAAATTTAATTTTATACTAAGTATGTAGTTTCTGTATTTTTTGTATTTGGTATCTAGTAGTAAATAGTGAAATTTCTTTTTTTTTTATGAAATGCCTTCAATTTTAGATTTTTAGTCTTTTAAATTAAAATATTTTGTATTTTATACCAAAATACTGTTATCGTTTTTCTCAAATAAAATATTATGTAAATAAATAAATAAATATAATAAACACTAATGTAATACTCAAGTCAGTAAATCAACTGTTTGTTGTAATATTTCATATTGGTGTAACTTTGTCAAACACAAAGTTCATTGGCACAGTATTATTGACAGTGACATTAGAACCAACAATTATAGCCACTATAAAGTAACATATAAAGTAGATACATGTTACATAATCAATGATATTGAGCGGACGTTGACCTATAGTTCGCTTTGTCAATATTCGTGGGTATTGTTCAGTATTTTCATTTTGTTGTACTATGTTCTGTATTGTACATATATCATCATTATTGAATCCTATCACTAAAATATGCACCCTTTTTGATCAATTTTCTATAGATATGCTGTACCTACATTAACAGATTTTTTTTTAGTAGGTAAGTATTTTTGTTGCATTTTTTTAGTTTGTTAGTGCTGTATTCTAAAAATCACAAGGATCTTATACACTATAGGTGATTCTAATTACCATTTGAAATTGGCTACTAAATTATAGAAAAGTCTTAGGGCTTTTATACAGTTCAGTAGCTGAAAGATCGTGAAAAAGTTACTAATACTGAAAAATTAAGTAGGAAAAGACAAAGATTGATAGCAACATATTCTAATAGCACTGAGGGCTTAGTCCGAGGTTGCATTTGGAAAACTCTCTACTCTCGAGCCGAGAGTCGTCTCTCGGATATCCATACAAAAATATAAGGACATCCGAGAGACGACTGTCGGCTCGAGAGTAGGGAGCTTTAAAATGCAACCTCGGACTAAGCCCTCAGTTCACATGGAAGATACAAATAAAGCATACATTTTCAGAAATCAGTCCACATAAACATCCTAGCTTCACCATCTTTCTTCATCACTTTCGGCTCGATTAGGTTCTTAATTACTGAGCCGCTGATACAACACAAGCCAATCTTTTCTAAATAAAGCTTCACTTTGATACAGTTATACTTCGGTTTATTGCTTCTCGCTGAGAAGTTTAGTATCTTTGAAGTTATCTCTCGGCTCAGCGTCCAGCTTTTAGTAAAGCAGTCTAATCATGTCGTAAATTCGTTGCGTGCTCCTACTACTTGTTAACATGTAATTTTAACATTATCGCGTAAATAGATTCAAGCATTCTGCATTTTGTCCAGATCGCATTACTAGTACCACCGGCCCAGCGACTGCGTGATGATCCGGGGATTAGAGCCTTGAGTGGCGCTACCCGGCGCCGGCCGACATCGATACATAAATTCGATCTCACGATTCGATCACCATAATCACTACTCAAGACGATAGTGTAGTTAATTCATCGACTTCCGATAATTATCGGTACACCGCCGCTTGTTATTACGGAAAATTGATTTTATTGAGACATACTCCGCAATCGGTGGGCAGTTTTCTAATAGCCCGTCCACCGTCCACACTGCGATTATATGGAATCGATACGATGCAATAAAGCAGAGCCATTATGAAAGTGGTGGTTATATGCTTCAGAGCTTTCAGAGATATTTTGCGCTCGAGTGGAACCGTATATTACGGGTCTAATTACGCGTTTCTCAATATCCAATAACCATCAGTAAACATCAGCTGCTGAACATGACATTTTCTTGTAGCTTCTAATTACCAGCTTGCAGTAATATCCTCTGCATATTTCTTGCATAATAAAATACTCATAGCCCTAACAGAATAGACAAATTTTTTGTTCATATTGAAACCCAATCACAGTACAAAAGATCTAACACCAACTGAGACGTGACGCCTGTTTCCATGATATTGTGTTGAAATAGATATCGTAATCTAACATGTCAGTCTGCACCCGTTTCATCCAATTAGGTCGGATCCGATGTCCAATCTAGCATCGACACTGGTCCAGCTCATCCACTCGCGATTGCACGAGAGATGATAAAAAGCACTACGAATCTTGCTAACGGGACTTGCCACTGAGAACGTGATGGTTTGACGCAGATACGAAGATAGGATGGTGGTAAATCAACCATAAGCTGTTGAAAAATTTTATGGGGAAACATTATCATCATCATTTCAGACCGTTGGCACCTACAGAGTAGGTATATAGGCCTCCTCATTATTATGACACAAAACAAAAAATGTAAGATCTCTACACAGTTTTACAATAAATTATTCTTATTCTTTCTTTATATTTTTGGGAAAACATATTTACTTAAATTTTTATTTAACATTTTTTTTACTAGCTTGAAGTCGCAGCTTTAATATCGAAATACTAAACACCTGTAACCCAAGGGTTTGTAAGATATGATATGCAAAATAGTTACAATCTAGAATAGCTACCTGGATCAAACCATCGAACTGTAGTATAGGATATAAGTACCTAGATAGTTAATCAGGGTTATTGTATAAACGCCTTTTACCTAAATATATTTCGGGCTAAGAGCACGCTTGTGTTTCGGGCCGTTCATCCCTGAATCTTTTCTGTCTTGTCGCTTTAGATTGGCAGTTGTTTTGTATCTCAAGTCGTATCATAACTCTTGCTATCATGATCCCTCTCGTTGCCAATCACGCAGCCATTGCTCCTTCCTCTAATAAAGATATAAATTACTAAAACTTAATTAAAACGCTTATCTTCTGCGGGACCCTGGTTGGTCTACTAAGAAAATTGAACGATTTATCGGTGAAACTAGATACATCTATTCTGTTGCTGGCTGATTGATTTAGTGAATGGGGTGTGTCTTTTAGGTAACTTGTGTTATCGGGTCTTTATAGTGTTGATCTAGATACGTTGACTAGTTGGAATGTTTCCTTGTTCCTATTATAATGTTTTTATATCAATCTATACGTATACTGTCTATTATCTGTTTCGATACTAACTGTTCAGATGTCTAATTTAAAAAAAAAATGTGTGTTTGTTTAGTAACTTTATGTATACTTTTTGGGTAGATACGTTATTTGTTTTATGGAAAATGTTTATTATGTTTTTACTTCATATAAGGAAGGGTTTGATTTAGTAACTGAATTTGAAACAGCACTGAATTATCAATTTAAAGTGGGTATGGATATAAATGAATAATTTTAAATATAACAACAATAAATAAGTATTCAAAATCAGTATTCTCGACCATCCGGATGTGAATGCACAATAACTGTCAGCGGCTGCGTCTGCGCATACTATATGACTCGGACACGGATGGTAAGTGCGAAGCGTGCGCCTGCGCAGGGTGCGATTCTCACGGGGCGGTAATGCCGCTACATTGTCGGAGTCATGACAAAACTAAACACTTTATCTTGGTGATGCTTCAGTGAAATGAGATGATTCTTATTTAAAGGGCTTTCATAAGGTACTTAATGGGTTATAGTGTCACGAACACGAATGACATTTGCTACAGTGTTTGTTAATAGTGACGTTGAATTTTGTTTCCTCTTTGTTCTTCTACGTTTCAGCTTAACGTATATTTACTTAATGTTTTCTTGGGCGTCGAACTTTAGACCTCACAAAGACCAATTACTGTTGTGGCAATATACAATCAAAATTTGAAACTAATGCTTTAAACTCTCCTTTCTTTTGAGTTGCCAATGATGATAGACATTATAAATTTCCGCAGCGCTTAATGTGCGAATCGTGACACCTTCTTCGTCTTGACCACTATAAGAATTCATAATGAATAATTGCCATGGGACCTTCGGTGTGGTAACTCGGTGAAAGGCCTGCTTCCAAGGGATATTGCACAATACCATCGATAGGTTCATTGGTATAATTAAATTGTTTCTGCGATTTTGATCTTGCAACATCACACCGCACAATGGCTGCACTTTGCTGGATTTGCATGAAAAGTGCAATTGAACTTTACATTTGAAATTACAACTCAAGTGGTTCCCATGCCCAGCGTAGTAGGTATGTTGAAAGAAGTGTTAATAAACATCGAATAAGTAATATTGGGATTTGATGGAACTCGTCCATAATGCTTCGGCTACATTAGCGGGCGATTCCATTTGGGTGCATGGAAAGAGCCTCCTCGTGGCGCACACCGGTAACAGCTAGGCACGGCAAAGCAGTGTCTAGTCTGGCTAATCTTTCCAACACGATGCTACAACAAAAAACAGTTGTAGCATCGACACGACAGAAGAAGAAGAAGAAGCGGGCGAATATTCGTATCGTGTTGGCGCGACAAAAACATCATGTTCGTGTATAGGCGATGTTCTTGTCTCAATACTACGCGATGACACGATGTACCCGGCCACATACATCGCGTTAACACGAATATTCGCCGTAGCCCGCTAATGTGGCCCCAGCATTAGAAAATAAAATTCTCCATCATTTTCCCTTTAAAACAAATGACAGCCGACTTGAAGTTTACAAAACACTTGTAAACTTCAAATTGACGTTTTGACGGGCAGAAGTCATAAAAAAATAAAAGAAGATAGACGTTTGATTTATCAGAGCAATGTATAATGTGTACAAGGTGCTTTATGATTACATTGGAAAAAGTGATTATATTAAAAAAAAAACTTCCGCTTCGCTTTATATAGTGCTTATCGATAATTGTATTTATACTAGGTAGACTAGTCTAACTACTGTACTGAAGTATAATTTGTATTATAGAATGCAGTCACAACAGGCTTACTATTGATTCAGTCAGTGCTTAGAGTTTTTATCCAATTTACAATACGGCTTCTTTTACGTAAATATCTTCAACGCGCGTATGAAATTTATCTAATTTTGGAACACAAAGACAATACCACGTTTTATATTTGGTAGGTTTACCTACACGTTTCTATAAAAAGCACTTGATTGGAGTGGATTTTTATGTACCTACAATCCATCGCCACTTGAATAATAATGTAACACCTTCACAACTCTACTCAATATGGCAATTTCTGACAAAAAAATAGATATTGATTTTTACTCGCAAGAAGAAGAAGAAGATGCATTATGACATTTGAGGAGTAAATTCAGAGTTGACGAATGATAGGAGTGGGTGGAAGAAGAATACATGTTGTGCCGACCCCAACAAGCATGGGATAAGGGTAGAATGATGATGATAGGCGTCAATCGCGTAGTACATGTGCTTTCCATGCTGTGGGTCGTAGGTTCGATTCCCACCCAGAGCAAATGTTTGTGTGATGAACATAATAGATATATTTGTTCTGTGTCTGGGGTGTTACTATTCTATGTATTTACAAAAAAAATGTATTCTAACAGCAATCTTGTTACCTTTGTACCTACAAGCTTTGCTTAGTTTGGGAATAGAGTGTGATGTGTGAAATGTCCGGGAATATTTATTTAAGTTTTAGACATTTGAAGGTATCACAGTCCATCAGGCAAAGTTCTACAAAACAAATTATGTGACTGATGATCTAACTGTTCAGTAGCTTTACAGATGCGGTAGAATTACGCAAATGACATTCTCATCTATATTTACCTTCTACATGTGGGCTATCCAGCAAGGGGAAACTTGAGTGACCGAATATCCTTTCAGTTGCAGTTCAGTTTTTTTATGATTTTAGGTAGGTAAGTACTATAGTAATTCAACATCAGTATTCCGTGGCATTTTTGTGGACTGACTTGGCTGAGCTTTATAAAATTATGACTGAGCTGTTAAAAATGACGTCAATGCCGCGGTTTAGCACGTGGCCTACCTGATTTAAGCATGATCTACCTGATTTGAGCATGGCCTACCTGATTTTTCTTTAATACATACTATCAAACAGTATGAAAATCGATCATTCAAAATATCAATAAAAGACGAAGAAAAAAATTGAACTGCAATTTGATCAAATAACAGTTTAAAAACATTTCAGTTGTCAGGATACCCCCCACCCAAATCTTTATTTAGATAATAGTTAGCATCTGGCGTGCAGATGCGCTCATGGCGAATTCCCTCAAGCTCAACTTATCTCAAATAAACCAACTCGTTTGTATTTCTCAGAAGGTAAAATGCTTCCGTTGGTAGCTTTGATGTTTGATGTAAGTATAATTAAGTTAATAGCAAACATACTTAGATGCTCATAGCTTTATTAAATTTTAATTTGTTAATAGTTATCAAGGTGTAGCTTTCAAATAATCTTAAAAATAATGTATTTTCCTTTGATGTCAAAATACACAAACATATGAGCCATTTGTTTACTTATCAGGAAATTGTTTAAAAATTGTTATGACTTCATGCGTTGTTCCATTTCTGGCATCAGAAGATCACCAATTTTAATTATCTTCAGAATCGTCATGAACAGATGAGTGTTGTAAAATATCTAAACTAAAATCCTGACTGATAAATGTTGTAATCCTTATTTCGAAGGAACAAGGTTGAATTTTGACTGGATTTTAATTTGTCTAGTTCTAGTCTATTTCTGAACGCGTACTGCATGGCTCTTCCGCCTCAAGACATTTACTGTGTTTGAATTAAAATTAAACATTGTTTTGTAAACATATGGAACAGGGAATTGAAAATATAATTCTTATTATTAGAACCCATGTTGTTTTAAGAAGGGTTTTTGAGGGGTAAATCTTGCTGGTTTGTTTTATTAAGTGTTAAGTTTAAACAAAGATTTATAATACATTCAACATGCTGTTTATGTACACAAAATAAACAATATGAGTATGTTATATTTTATAGACTAACTTACCAACATAGACCAACAAACATTAGAAATAAATGTACATGTACTAGATATGATTAACAAAACTAAGTATTATAATATATAGATAAGTATACTTATTTGAGGCCTATGCCCAGCAATGGGCAAAATCTGTCTGCGGATGATGATGATGATGATACTTTACTAATTTATTTCAATGCGTTATAAACAATGAAAAATGATTTTATTAAGGTTTGTGATTTGATTTTCATATGGCTTTCCTTTTTATGGTGATTTATCACGACTGGCAGTAATTTAAATAAATCTAATAAAATATAAAGATATAAGAATCCAATACATAGCATTACCAAAGTCATGGTGACAGATGTACAAAAAGAAATGCTGTGTCATTCTGTTCATGTATTTTCTAACATATAAAATTACTGTAATATTGAATTGCAAATAAATTGAATAAAGGTAATGATTAATGTTATTTTTTATTAAGTTTCTCTTCATATTATATGGAAGCAAACCACGATGATATTTCAACTTTGTTTTGATGTGGTACGCGTGAAACTTAATCTATGTTTCAAATGAAATAAAAACGTATACTTTCGTTTACCTACAGTAGTTATTATTTGCTACATCATATTATTTTATTTATAAGTATACACATTTATGTTATACTGGAGTGGAGACCGCGTTTAGGCAATGTAGGACGCCCTCCGGCGAGATGGAGCGACGATCTGCGGAGTGTAGTTGGCAAACACTGGATGAGAAGAGTCGAAGACCAGCTCAGTGGCGCGTCTTGGGAGAGACCTACGTCCAGCAGTGGACTGATATAGGTTGATGATGATGACATCTATGTACAAAATAAATGCCTGATCGACAACAAAAAGTTAATGCTTCAGAATATCTTACAAAATATAAAAAAGCATGTTACACTGGTCATTTGCTCCACGCCGCACTTTGCGGTGCATTGATGCGTCTATTCGCTGCCGCAAATGTATTTCTTGTGCGGTCATACACTTTTTGTATGGCATCAATAACGGTGCGATGGATGTGATAATACTGGAATTCTTGGACTAAATATAGGTAGGTACCGTACCTATAGAAAATACTTGTATATACAGTAGGTAGGTATAGGCGACAATGAAATTGGTTTACCACTCTAAGACTGAATATCATTTGCACGTACAAAACATCAAGGGCTATTTTAGCTTGACAGATTAATATCTGCTACCTCAGAATCTGTCAATCTGTAATCCTTAGCGAATAATTATGTTACTGGGAGATGTCATCAAAAGTGGTAAACCACTTTCCTTGTCGCCTATACCTACATCGTTTCGTTCACAAAAAAAACTTGTAGCCTCTTAGTTTGTTGCCTCAATGCTACTAAACACAAATAACTTAAGAATTCACTGTACTGTGTGGGAATTAACAGATCCGCGCAAATATTAAAAAAAAAAAAAAATATCCCGTTGCTATTTCTGTGCCTTCGTCCTTTTGAGTAACTTTTAAAGCTGAAAAGAGCTTGCTCGAACTAATTAGACACATTCTTGTCGTCATGAAACTTGAAACCCCATATTCATAAGCTTAATGTATGTTGCTGAGTGGAAACAACGCCATCTACCGACAGATTTATAAACCTAAGTGTCTGAACGTCATTTGTTTATTAGGGTGATGTCTTGTGCATCTAAAAATAAAACAACCGTGAACATGGTTATATTTTATTTTACAAAACAAAAGGGAATATGGACTGTCTTTGTTTAGTCAAATCCGAGAAGGATAACCTTAAAAATCAAATAAGTAGGTACTACACACAACCCTGTCTAGTATAGTAAGCAAAGCTTGTGTTATTAGGGCTAGATTGTTGTATGCCCTAAAATCGCACATTGGAAAATGTTACTCTGCTATGCAAAAAAATGGAAGGAAGTCGTTCAATAATGTTCTAACCGCGGCGTATCTTACGACAGTATTGAAATTAAAATCTCTATCTAAAAGTCTATTCAATAAATTAGAAATTCAATTTACGCAATGTTACGCATAACATAAATCCGTCTACACATAGATAGAGTAGAAACTAACGTCTGTCTGTCGTCTATCGAACGACATCCACTCTCGATTCATTCGATCTATTTTTGCTTGACATGTGACTTTCTTCGATAAAGTTGTATGATAAAGTTATTGAGGTTTTATAGGACACTTGATACTCAATGAGCTTACGAGAGATTGTATATTTTATAGTCGATTTACGCTTCCTTATGAAGTAGGTACAGTAGCGAACATTATTGATAACTCTACTAAGCCACTTTATCGTCTCGTTCAACTTTATTTGTACTTCATCATCATATGCAGCCCGTATTAGCCCACTGCTGGGCATAAGCCTCCTTCTCCAAACGTGCCTTTTTGTTTTTTTGGGCTTTTTGCATTAAGGTCTTTCCCTGTACGGCAACATTGACATCCATCTAGCAGATGGAAGACATTTTTTGTGTCCTCCTGTCCTCTAAATAAGGCCTTGCTTTGACATAACGGTGGCCTCTGTTATGTCATAGCAAGGCCTTATTCCACCTGCTATACTTGTTTTATGGGAGTGTAAATCGGCTGTAAGACAAACCTAATAGAGATTGACATAATAGAGCAACGAGCTGTTAAACTTGATTATCGACACGACAATGATATAACCAAATAATCCACTTTTAACCGTTTCCGCTCCGACACGGCAATGCTTTCTAACAAAGTATTGTGTAACAATAACTGTGACATTTCATCAATAAAAGTTAAATTCAAAGCGTGAATATCAAACGTCTTGTTTGCGTAACCGACAAAAAGTGACACAATTGTTAGATAAAAGAGAATATCTAGAGCGAAAGTTAAGTTCGGAAAACTATTTTAGTTTTATTATTATGCCTACTGATTTAAATTGTTATCAACTCTGAAAAACTCAGATGTACCTACTAGCTTGTGTTTCATCACTATCCCTATCTTCTTCAATATGTTTACTAACCTAGTTCCCATAGTACATGCTTTGCTTAGTTTGGGATTAGAGTGTGATGTGTGAAATGTCTATAAATATGTATTATTTATTTTATAGGAAATGGCACTAGTGATTTGCAAATATTTTTGCTGTTATCGAATTTTGTAGACAAGTATGTGGAATCGTTTTATGCATTATCAAGCTTCACTTTCATATAGATCGAAAGACCAAGCCGCTACCAGTAGACTACAGCTTATTATAATCTTTCAGCGATCGCTAAGCAACCCAGTAAAAAAGTGTACCACTGTCTCGTCCATAATATGTTTTACGATCATCATTTGCATGCACAGAACTGGCGATACATCTATCGACAAAACCCGGTGTATCCAGCCAAAGTTCCCCAAGCTATCACTTCGAACTAGCTAGCAATGTGAAAGAAGCTTTATCCCGCTGAGTTTAGATTGAAAATAATGCCAGCGAGCATTGGAGCAAGCCAAAAAATAAATCTTTGCTGATTATGTCCATTGACTTTTCAATTAAATGCTCATTCTTTAACTCGGTAGCATCCGATTATCTATTATTAATTTATTACTTACTTGATACTTTATATTATTCAATCTTAACCTATAAATAAATCTATCTATCTACCAGAAAAGAGTTGATAGGTATACGGAGAATTCAAACATCTACGTAAGGAAAGTGTTGTAAGAAGAAATTAGTTCCAAATAACATCATGTCAGTATTATTATTAGTTAACAAAGTAATTTAAAGTCTTAGAAAAAGTTTTTTACAATATACATTATGAATAGGTATACATATATGTATTATAAAAAACTAAAAAATTGGTTGCTGCCAGCAGCGGGGCTAGGCCCAAGCTACCGGTGGTTAGGGCTACAGATTGAGGAACCTCCGGACAATACGTGCCGTGTCGAGGATCACTGCCTTCTGCATCTGCCCTTTGAGCCAACCTTATATATTATTACATAATATCATATATGTATTTCTTTCTATTAGTGGTAGGACTGGTAGGAGTGAAGCTTGTGAAGATGTTAGTAGCATTTCAATCTGTGGTTCCGTGCCTGGTATGGTTATCACGGTTGCTGAAAAATCGTTTGCGTAAAAATCACGAACCCTTTGCATGTTCAGACAGGAATATTTGAACAGGAAAATGTCAGCGAACAAGTTTTATCGGTTCAAAGAAATGAGCATTGTCGATTTGGTAAACTCAATGCCAAAGGAAATGTTTGCTGGTTTTCAATTTTCGTGGTTCTAGGTGGTACTGATCATTTTGTTTGCAAACAACTTTAGCAATTTGTATGTTTAGAATACTTCGGTTATGGAAGAGCGGTATCTCCTAATACTACCTGTATTACATACTACTTCTTCTTCTTCGAGTCGATAGTTGCCCTTTAATTGTTTTTTTTTATTTGTTTTTCCCAGAATTACATACCTACTTATAAGGAGGTATCCAACCACTGTTCTAGTTAGTACATTACGTTACTGAAAGAAACGATTTGTATATTGTATACTGTATAAATGTTATTTCACATATTTATTATTCATGATACGGGCAAAATACGCATACAAAGATTTTATTTTCTCTGACTACCTTTCGTGTATTTTTAGCTGGAATGAAACACTTCGTTGAGTAGAAGTTAAATTTGTCGTTTTTTTGTAAATGTGGCAACTATTTTCATCTTAATACTAAAACATTTGGAAATCAGTCCCGTGTTCTCAGACGGACGTCCTTACGACTTGCTCCAGTTTCGGTTGTTTTGATTTAATTTAAAACTATTTTGTAATTTAAAACAGCTGTATAATACTCAGGTTTTAGAATACAATCTGAAACATTTGAACAATTGTTATATTTTAAATGTGGCTTGTTTTTGCTTGATAGTACTTATAAAGCAAATAGACAAATCAGTCGAACCTCGGTGTTTCTAGTGACATTATGTTTTAATATCCAATTTTATTGTCTTATTGTATTACTTAAAGACAAGGACAACTTACGTACGACTCAAAATTAGTTACAGTATTTTCAGTACACTAAATCAAACTAAGCAAAGCTGTTACCATGGAAACTATATTATTTATTACATAGATGCATTGTTGCGCAGATACCACACAAATGTTTGTATTTGGTGAGGTCCAAACGACCAATACAGCATGGAGCAGCTAACATGCAGACTTAACATAGTTCAAAGTGATAATTGTGATTTTATTGACAAAATAAATTGACTTTGACTTTGAGTTATCTGTATATTTCTATAGTTTTAGGCTCCTATAGTTTTCTGTATAGTTTTTTATACTAGTTTCCAAAACAAAATGGAAGTTTTAGTAATACCCATATAATTATTCGGCTGCCGTGGTTAATGTCAACTGCAGTGTAGCAAACACTTTGGACATCCTGACCCAAATGGTGCCAACTATGCCAAGTAATTCATCAAGCGGCCGTGTGGCAACTTTGGTATAATTTTAAAGTTGTACTGGATCTGATCAATAACTTTCATGTTTTATTGCGAAGACCTGAACTCATTTGTATTTGGTGGTTTTATTTGTGTAGTTAACATAACGATCAGGAGCAATTTTTATGTCAACAGCGTTTGGTAGATTGATCACATGCTAAATATATTTTCATTGAACGCTAAATATAATTTATTTTTCAAATGTATCATGAATAGATACTTTATGTATCCAATAGAATTTCTTGTGTCTTCTATAATTTAAAATCATGCGAAGATTCTATTTTATTTATCTTTTCTATTTTCGACGTCATATTCACATTACTTATCATGTTTAGAACTTTCGAAACTGTCAAGCATTTTGGTTAAACATCGAGATCAATGGGCAACTTGTAGGTTTATTTATTTGGCGTTTGACCTATTTCCATGAACGAGGAAACAGCGCGGTCTATCAGCGACGGATGCACGACACGGTGAAATGAACCTAGGAATAGATTTAGGTTGATTACTCTCTGAATGAAGATCGATTCTCTAAATTATCGTCACAATATTACACTATGATTAAATAGAAAATATCTTTATTGTACACCAGAAAGAAACAGAACAGAGAGACAATACAAACAAAACGTACAATGGGCGGCCTTATCGCTATAAGCGATCTCTTCCAGACAACCTTTTGATGGACAGAAACATATGATGCCCGTGATTTCGTCTTATTATCGTTATATTTTGGATAATTCACACAATATCTTTAAAATGTATTATTCTGATGTATAAACTAAATTATTATACAGTTTCATTAAAATCCATTCAGTAGTTTTTTTTTGAAAGAATATCTAATAAATGTCGATCCACACATCCATACAAACTTTCGCCTTTATAATATTAGTAGATTATTGAGGGTCTAGACAAATGTATATAAAAAACGTACTAACAGATAAAAATGCCTGCATCATCAAGGCATTTGGCGAGACGCTACGTCATAAGCCACAAAGCTATGCAGGAAAAAGAAATGCTACTAAATAAGCTGAGATCTCTAGATGGTGGGATGCAAACGAAATCGCCGATCGCATACAATACCCATTGTCTACTGTGCTTTATTCAATTGGATTACAATTACAAGGTTGCAAAAAATACGTCTCGATGTCGTATCGAACGGAAGCGAGAGACAATCAGCCATTACTTTTTTTTTTAATTTGAAAGTGTGATGATTGTTGTTGGCGTCCAGTTATTTTCTTGTTGAAACGGATTTTACACGGTTGGTTAAGAATTGTACAGTGAACATAAAATAGCAAATTGTACGCACTTTTTATTTACACCTGAATATATTTGTGGTAGGTGTAGGTAGGGGTCAGAGCAGCAAAATACCACCATTCATTTATTCATTTGTTCTGGGTATTTTATATGTACATAGAATAAAAATTATATATCGTATATAATGTACTGTATTAAGTATGTCAGTCTTCTAGTACGCATAACACAACCTCTGCTTAGCTTGGGACTAGATAATGTTATGTGGATTGTCCAGCATTATTAATTAATTAATTTAATTATTATTCATAGTGTTCCAAGGTACCGGTATAGGGTCTATTGAGCGTGCTTTAGCTGGCTCGATAGTCAAAATATAATGTCTTGACAACGGGTTTTGGTTCCTACAGCCGCATTTTCATTACCTAACATTAACCAAAACTTTCGGGACAAAATAACACCGGTCATCGGCTCTACTTTTTCCTTCTCCGTGCTTTTCAGAGCGAGACAGTACTGTACCGTTTTCTTGCGCTCAATGACTGCCCGCTCATTACCAGCTGACCAACCAACCGGAAACGGAGTAATGAGTTTATTGTAATTATGAGTTTTACCTACCTATTATCTATCTATCAAGTTGCGCACAGGTATTACAAGAGATGGAATTGTAGAGTCCGTATCCGATGGAAAGTGACAGCATTATGACGATAATAACAGTTTTATGATTGCGCACTTCATTGCGCACCAAAATGATTGCTATACTCTCATAATAATTTCATTTACGAATTATTTCACATGCGATAATCACAAGTTTAGGTTTATAGACATTTATTCTCATAAAAAAACATAGTTCACTCAGATTACAATAAAGTCTTAAAACTATTTGTTTGCCTTTTTATGGCGCTAATATCTACGACCTAAGTCACATTTTCAGATAGCAATTAATTAACTATATGATTATTTTAAATAGCGTAATATAAAATGCAAGCAATCGGCTTGATAACATTTTTCACAATCCGTTATTTAATAATATAAATGACTGTGTGAATAATTGTACCAATTATGAGTATATAACTCAAAGAAAGTTTATACCTATCAAAGATAAGGTATTAGCTTATCTTTGAAAGTTATTTTAAATGTAATAATGTACATTTTAATGGTTATTTTAAATGCTAGTTTTAGTTTACTTTCGAAT
Organism: Ecliptopera silaceata; assembly: GCA_932527185.1. Lineage (NCBI taxonomy): Eukaryota > Metazoa > Arthropoda > Insecta > Lepidoptera > Geometridae > Ecliptopera > Ecliptopera silaceata. Next base: position 5,555,114 of record OW052210.1, read on the forward strand.
AATTCACCTATTAAATTGCAACTGGTTTTTAAAATAGCAATAATTAATGTTCATTTTCTTCTGTTACAGGTATGTGGCCGTGCAATTTAAGAATCTATAGATTCATAACCCGTAATGTATGCTACATACGAACGATTATTAGCTAAATATATTATACATGAAATATATATATTAGGAGAAAGTATTTTGAAAATTAACTTGTAAATCACACATTTATTTTTTATTTCATAATTTTATTGCACACTGACGCGTTTCATTCTTATAGCGTTCACTGGAGAATAATTATTGAAAATGTTTTTTTTCTATACTAGCCTAAATCGTCCCACGTTAGAAAAACACAAAGTAATAATAATTAGCAATAATTAGAATTGCCTGGGCAAAGGTCTCTGCCTTTGCCCAGCAGTGGGACGATTTAGGCTTTTGGGAGAGCACAAATATTGAAAATGTATCTATAAAAAAAACAATCGTAATACTCGATTCTAATCCAAGAGTAAGGCTCTCTGTGTTTTTCTAACGCTTGCGACACTATCTTATTCGCGTGACTAGTGACTAGTGTGACTACCAAGTAGCGTGCTGCGTCACCAGACGCCAAAAGGCACCTTTACTTTTACTAGGGCTATTCTCATACGGTCAGACGGTGTTCATGTAATAAATTAGTCGCTCAGCGTTTAATTTGCGATTACGCTGCGGGACGCTTGACTGGTCTCATAAATTACGTAGCTTCCTGCTCCTTAGACAAGTCTTCTTCTTCGTGTCAAAAATTTAAAACACAGTTCATGTAGAACTTTGCCACATTTATTATATATTTATTCCTTGGTCATCCCTTGTGCAGGTATAAGGGCACAAGGGGCAAACGAGCATGTAGGACATTGATTGTATGGGGCCCCACAGTCACATACAAATATAAGTAACATCAACAGACTGAATATATCTATTAATAGCGTAGATGACTTTTGTCGCCACTAAAAGCAGTCACAGCATTTCTGACGATGTCGCCACTAAAAGCAGTCACAGCATTTCTGACGATTGAAACTTGTCTAGAGTAATTGGTATCGATCAGTCACAAATCGATAGATTTTATTAAGGAAATGGTAATGATCTCTTCGTTTCTGTGTGGGCGATGAGCGACGGGTGTTTGTTTTGTATGTAATGGGCGAATTACAGCAATATATTTTGCATAATTAGCTTTTTTACTGCCTTCTTAGGCAATAGAGACGTTTAAATAATTTACATACACATTGGATATTAAATAAACATTAGTAATCAACGCTTGTTAAATGTTAACGAACTAAGTATACTTTCTGGAATATAGGCTGGTACATTTTGTTAACGTTTTAAATAACTTTTGCCTTTGATTAACCTAAGAGGTTACTTTTTATTTGACAGCATAAAAAGCTGTGAATTAAAAAGTGACTAACGGCCGGTTTCTGGAAACCCAAATCACGATTGATCCGAGTTTGACACATAGTAATTATTTGATTTTTTTCGTTGATCATCGTTCGAGAAACCGGCCGTAAGTTACTTAAGTTAAATCATTCAACTCTACGTAGAAGTACATTCCTATGTTTCACCTACTTAGGCAGTTTATTGAGCCTCAAATTGTAGAATATGAAGCTCTAAAAACTCTCTGTTTAAGTGTACCTAAATTATTTCGGCTGGCCGACTTAATTATTAATACGTTTGACTGCACATACTTTATCACTTTCCCACTTAAAGACTATTTAGTTGTGATTGTATAAATTATTTCTACGTAGTAACATGCAGTTACTGATTCTAATCAATTTAAGTTCTAAGTGAAACTTTTTTTGCTACATTTTATTTGCATAACCCGAATGTACCATAATTTATACAACTACTTAAGTTATATTCGTTAAAATTGTAAAGCAAATTTTGTTATTATTTGAAGAAAGTGAAATATAGGTACTCTTTAACCAGAATTCCTGAAAACTTGTTTAGGTACACTTAGGACGAAAACAATCAATTTTTAACTCTCTAGAACAAGAAACTATTATATATTTAATAGCCAAGACTGAAAGTCGAAAGACAAGAAATTATTTTTAAATTGCCACAAAAGAGCCGCTAAACCAATACAAAAGCCTCAAGAGAGATCGGAAGAGTCTATTCATGTTTGGTTATTTCCGCTCGGAAGCGCCAAAATGATTCGCGAATTTTTTTAGGGGGCGTCCATAAATTACGTGAGGTGTTTTTTCCAATTTTCAGACACTCCCTCCCCCCCCTGGTGAGATGTCGTGAGATTTTATTCAACCCCCTCCCCCATCCCCCAATCTCACGTGAAATTTTTCTAAATGCAGGTTTCCTACGTAAAGACGTTGTAGTGTTATTGTAAAGAAAAAAAATGATTATATTGACGAAAATAGTATAATTATTTTTTATTTAAATCAGAAAAAAATTGCGTAATATTTGCCGAGACCCCCCCTCTCCCCAACGTAAGATTAGATGAGATTTGAATCGACCCCCTCCCCCCCTTAAACATCTCACGTAATTTATGGACGCCCCCTTACCACCAAAAGACTTCGAGACCATCCACGGCCACTGTCCACTTTTCTATCAATATTTTATACGTATTTATATAAATGGTATTGATAAATTTACCTCAACTTTTCACGGATTATCTGTAATAACGTGTTGAATTGCATCATTAGTGCAATCGAGACGTGGCACGTCCAGTCCTAATGTCGAGTGGTAGAGTGGTAGCTAGTCATGAAGCCTGCGCAGCCGCAACACTATTGCAGTTAGCGTGCAATTTGCAAGTAATTCCATCGTCATGTTCGCAATTCCCACGTTAAAGTCGACTAGTCTCATAACATATAGTCGAATAGTCTCATAGACTTATAGTCGACTAGTCTTATAGATTTATAGTCAACTGCAAAGCTTCAATCATAATATCTAAATCTAAATAGCCTCAAAATGGTAGGGATGGATTTCTAGAATGATCGGTTGTCAATCCTATATCTTGACCACTTTGTTGGTCCATGAGGAGCTAATCCACGCTTTTTGTATTTCCTTTATAAAACGAACCTTTTTTTTAAGAATTTTAATTTTTAGTAGCTGTCTCAAAATGTTCCTTGTAATTTTTAAAACTAGCGATATTGTTCCCATGGTAGACTTTTTGAGTTCTCTTGAAACCTAGTGTCATATTTGATTTTCAATCAGTTACAGACCAAATACCTACATATTTTGTAATATTCTATAACGGATAATCACATTAGCGTCGTAGATACCCTTGCTATGAAATGTATCCGAGAAAGTTCCTTATTTCGGTATAAAGTTGTGAAGTGACAGTTGTACCCAGAATCCGTATACCGTTGTGGAGTGTTTGAAACCGCAACATGTTAATCTGATCCGGGCCAGAGGTGAGTGACGGACGTGACCGGCCTCGACCCGGCTTATGACTTGTAAGAAATTCACACGAACATAATTCAACTCGAGAGAAATTGGAATAACGCAATTTGAAAGGTTTCGAAGCTTAGCTTGCAGTCGTCAGAACACATTACTTTGTATTTGATTTAGGAGTTGTGAGGAGAGAGAGGTTTTTATTTCACGTGTGTATGGGTTATTAAACGATTTTTCTTTCTTTCTTTCTTCCTCCTACTAATATTATAAACGAAAAGTTTGTAAGTAAGTTTGATACTACGGATCGAAATAAAAGAACCACGGACTCTGTAGAAGCCCTTTCAAACGTATTACGTGGCAAGGGAAGATTTTTTTAGTCGTGACTCACGCTCCTTAGAGAATAGCCCATTTTCTTTTGTTAAGTCTCATAATAGATGGTATCTCTCTTCTAAATATCGTACCTACTGCAAACATCTTTTCTCCGAGTACTTGCGTAACATTTTAATAATATGTAAACATGCTTTCTCCACACATTTAAATCTTAAAACGTACGTTACATAACATTAAGAGCGTAATTAATCAAGCATACTTAGTGTAGTGCAAACACAAATGAAGATTAATTATTGAAACACTATTTTTATTCTGTGGTTAAACCAATGGTTTAATCATCAGAAGTATCCACTTCAGCTTTCAAATGTAAAGTTTTTAAAGTAAATATTTATTTTAAATTAAGCTTCCATAATATGCGACATTATTTGCAACGTCTCGGGTGTTTAGGACCCAGATGACCTTCCGGGATAAAAAGTAACTTAAGGTGACGGGTATAGCCAAATGCGTGTTTTTGGGGAAACCGAAAACTGTTTTCAGAAAAAGTGATAGCATGTGGAGTTGTGAAACTTATTATTTCCTATAACACATATATTGAACTAGTGTATTGTTACTCAAAATTTGTGCTCTTGGATATAGTTTACTTTTAAATGTAAGTTTAGTACCAACACCTTTTGCAAAAGTGTGGTTTAAGATCCCATTTTTTATGGGTTTGGCAGATTTGTTTGGTACCAAACTCAGCAAAGCTATTCTTATGGTTCGTATCTTGTGACTCTAAAGAAAACATTTCTACATTAAGGTGTTTAAAGAAGAAGAAGAGTAGCGCCTTAGGAATTATAAGTGTTTGATTGCTGTGTGCTCGCAAATATACATAAGGCACTGCTTTAGAGTTTGACTATTCGAACTGTGCGCGGCTCATTATGTGTTTTGCGCCGTTGTCAGCATTTTTGTTGAAATTGAAATTGTGACGTTGCCACGCTGACTGTCTAGAGTTTAACCACCGCGGCAAAAACTATGCCGTGTTACAAGTTTAACGTGTGTATAGATATAATAAATAAATAATAAACTTGGAAGTTATTGACATTTTTATTTATTATGAAAAATTTCACCCTACCCGTCGCCTTAAAATGTGTTGATCATGTTGTCAACTACATACTTTATATTCGAAATATACCTAGAATTTCATATATTTTCACGTATTACCTTGATCGTAGAGCAAACATCCAAACTTTCACATTTTTATTAGTAGGTTTTGTTTTGGCTTTGAGAAATCGGTTCGTAAATTGACACCACCTAAAGTGCTGCACAGCTCATTAGTGAACAATACCTACCTACCAGTCAAGTTTAAACGATTGTCAACGGAAACGATCTCTAGACAAACTAATTAAAACCAACAAAACAAACCCTCCGGCTTATCTATAGCGGTTAGTTTTGACAGCTAACTGTCACTTTTTACAAACATCGGAAGTATTTTAAATTAATTAAAGCACATTTATCACTACGACCGCATCAATTAATGTCACAATCGAGTCATCATTAAATAGAATCGATTCTAGACGATCATGTATCGATTATTTTGCCGCCTACGCGATAGTTACGCTCAATGTGTGGGTAATTAGAGAACGTTATGTTCATTGAATTGTAATAGATACAGGGTTACATGGAAAGTCGTGCTAGATCCGTTAAGAGCGTGGAGTACCCATCATTTCTGACTTATTTTACTAAGAAACACCTTACCCTAAACTTAACCCATTTCGAGATATTCGACTTTTAAATTTTTATTGAAAATTGCAGACTTTTAGGCTACTAAATTTATTATTGTTTTTTCTGTGCATCTTATTATTATTATTATTGCATTTTTACATGGGTAATAAGATGCTTTAGGACATCAATCATTAAAATAGTGCACAAGTTAATTGAATAGATCGTAGTAGACAAGTGAAACTTATGAAATAAAAAAATATTTTAGAAGGTTTATTTTTCTCTAAGGGATATCTAAAAAAAATATTATGGCACTCGTTCGGCGGATGTTATAATAAATATCTACGTTTCAACAGCTATCTAACGACGTATAATAATCTAGGGTTTGTATTACATTTCGTGGAAAAAAAGTAGTTGGGACGCTCCAGGTTGCAGTTCTAACGGTCCCGCGCGAGCAAGACAAGTGAAGATTTATGTAGATGCGAATGAAAGAAAAAATGTGTAGAGACCGGCTAGGGCTGGGAATACAACAGGGGAAATTGTTTTGGTTGTCAGTCTGGTTTTGTGCTTCGTACATAGTGAATGTAATATCGTTTTGCTCTTTTCTCAACTTGGCTGTGATTCTGAACTATTTCTTCTGATTTTGACTACTGTGCTCGTTAACCGAACTCTGCTTTATTTGACTTGCTTTGCTTTATTTGTCGACACACAATCGCAGTATCCGTAACAAATAAGCATATCAGCATATTCTTCAGATGTTTAGGACGTCATTTTCAACATTTCCGTATCACAGGTACCTACAAATCAGAGTCCGGTTAACGAGCACAGTAGTCAAAATCAGAAGAAATAGTTCAGAATCACAGCCAAGTGGAGAAAAGAGCAAAACGATATCACATTCACTATGTATGAAGCACAAAAGCAGACTGACAACCAAAACAATTTCCCCTGTTGTATTCCCAGCCCTAGCCGGTCTCTACACATTTTTTCTTTCATTCGCATCTACATAAATCTTCACTTGTCTTGCTCGCGCGGGACCGTTAGAACTGCAACCTGGAGCGTCCCAACTACTTTTTTTCCACGAAATGTAACACAAACCCTAGATTATTATACGTCGTTAGATAGCTGTTGAAACGTAGATATTTATTATAACATCCGCCGAACGAGTGCCATAATATTTTTTTTAGATATCCCTTAGAGAAAAATAAACCTTCTAAAATATTTTTTTATTTCATAAGTTTCACTTGTCTACTACGATCTATTCAATTAACTTGTGCACTATTTTAATGATTGATGTCCTAAAGCATCTTATTACCCATGTAAAAATGCAATAATAATAATAATAAGATGCACAGAAAAAACAATAATAAATTTAGTAGCCTAAAAGTCTGCAATTTTCAATAAATATTTAAAAGTCGAATATCTCGAAATGGGTTAAGTTTAGGGTAAGGTGTTTCTTAGTAAAATAAGTCAGAAATGATGGGTACTCCACGCTCTTAACGGATCTAGCACGACTTTCCATGTAACCCTGTATAATACGAAGTACTAGCAGGAATTTTTGTTTGAATCAAGATTACATTGGGTAGAATAGGAGATACCGCTTCGGTCTCAATTCGCGTTCTATTTTATAATTAAATCAATTTTAGAATTTAGTTTTTTTTAGCCATTTCTTTCTACATAAAAATTTCAAGAAGCACATCATATAAAACGACATAAGTAGGTACCTCTCAAAGCTACATAAATAATATTAAAACTAAAATACATCATTTCAATTCGACACAGCATCCCGCCGCGCCGGCATCCCGCATCATCACTCGATCAATCAATCAATAATCCGCATATCCCTTGGCATTTCGCCAAAACCACTCACAAGCTGAAAACTTGAGCTTTCGCTACTAAACTAACAAATTTATGTTGTTCTTTAAAGTTCCCGAACATTATCTTAAAAAAGTCTTTATAATTTTAAAGTAAATATAAAAATACTGTCTTCGTCCGATAGCTCAGACCTAATCAAAGATAATATGTTTATCAAGATCAACTGAATATTTCACGAGAAAAGAAAAACTAAATTTCTTGAATGTAATTTATAATAGCTCAACGTTATTTAGTCAACCCTTATTTCGTAGACTTAAAAGTGGAAGAAAATAAAAATGGGTCAGGGCTTAATATTATTTTCTTCACTGAGGGTCATACATACCCATTTTTTTAATAAAACGATGTGTAAAAAGGTAAACTCAGCATAAAGATAAACAGAAAAAAGATTCAAAACGAAATATCAATTGGTGGGTAAAACAGGTAACACCTAGTTTACCTTCCCTAGAGATGAGTCGTGCCTTTGCATATGGAAGGTTTTTTCATACATATGAAAAAAAACCTTGTTCTGCACTCTCACCTCAATCTAAATTGGATGCTTCGCAAATTCTAGGTAAAGTTGCTGCGGAAAATTGGCCCAGTTCACAAGATGAAGAAGTGCCACTTAGGCAATGAGATTTCATAATTTTATTACATTATTTATTCAAGCTTATTTTTTCAAAACTAGTGCTATAGACCCAGCAAGTTATCTACCTGAGGTCTATCTTATAAAAAGTTAGCGCAGACTTGATGATAGATGATAGATTACCTACCGTACGTAATGGTGACATAATGTCAACGCTAACTTTGTATAAGATAGGGGGTTGATGTTTAACTGCTGCCTCTACTTATAGCTATTGCATTACCTGACTGTTGAACTTAAAATGATATCTAATAATAAATAATCTTAATAATAAAGTTAATGAAACTTTGGTTTGATTTAGTTTCGTGACATGCATAAATGAATCTCATAAAAAAGGTGATTCAAACTAATGAAAACTAGGCATGTTTATCTTCAAAGGACAATGCACCCATTGGTTGATTAATAGCTCTGACCCCGTTTTAAACGTTCTTTTGCATAAAAGCGTTGGGTATTAGGTCCCGGCGGCTTGCAGAAGTTTAATACCCTGAATCTCGATCATGGCAATGATCAGCGAATTTTAGACGGTGAATAATAAGTATATAATATAATAAGTCTGTTTTAGATAAAAAAATAGACATAAAATAAACCATTATATACATTTAACCATCTACGAATCTAATGGCAAATCCCACAATTGTCACGCTGTTCACACAAAACGAACTAATGCGACTAAAGATAGGTCACTATTCAGTCATTAGTCAGGGAAAGAAATTGTTTTTGATGAATGAGTGGCCACATGATGAGTGTCGAGGTCAGACCATTAACCTTCGGCATCAGATTGAGCTATCTCTACTCTCAACAGCTGAACGTAAAAATTTTATAGCAAATTTTTGATTGCGTGAGAAATGGACGGAGAAATTTGTTTAGGTATTTTTGTGTCACGTTGTATAAAGTATGTTGCAAGATGTCAAGCCTTTTGTTTTAACCTTGACATAACAAATCTTAATGATAGGTTCGGTATAACTTATAAATAGATTACGTACAAAGGTACTTCCTTGAGGAACACCGAATTTGCTCTAGAGTTTAAAGCAGTATGATGCAAAGTTGCAATTAATAAAAACGCATAGAGAGAAAAATCTTAGGAAAGTATAAATCTACAAAAATATATCCGTTGAAAAAAATGCTGTGACCCAAGTTGATCATAAGATGCCGCTTCAATTCCAATAGGTACTCAAGTTGATCTACTTTCTTCTTTGATGGTTTTTTTTATTACCGTGCGAAAAGGTTTTCTTAACAAACAGATATAATAAAAACGTCTTGTAGCCTTGACTGTCGTAACACACGGCGTTAAAATATTAATAAACATTTTGCGCCATTCATCAATTCTATCCGCTATATTATTTACAATTCGATTGATTTCATCACTTACGCTTTCGTCTCGATCGTTATAATATTTTTTAATATTGATAACTCTTCCATCTAATCGGTAAACTATCGCGACTATAAATAATTGGACATACGGCACAAAACAAATATCGACAGTGCATATTAGCACCGCCTACTTTCATTTCTTGTCCTGCAACTAGCCCTTAGTCATCGCTTAGCATTTATAAATAACTGATCAATATGCCTGTAGTTCATCTATTTTTAGCCCGATCTGGTAATTTTTAGTTTCATTTCCTTGTATTCCTACACCTTTGTTATCACTTCTTTGTAAAGACATGTGTACATTGCTGGCTTTTTTGCGTGTGTATTAGATCGTTGGTGTATTAGGCAATCGATGGATTGGAATAATGTTTGTTTTCAGTTTTTTAGTGGCGTGTAACTAGACGCGAACCAGACACAAGGTTAACGAACTATTGTGTCCTACATTTAGATTTATGTATTACATTCAGTTTTAAGCTTTTAAGTAGATTTAATTTTTGTTATTTTTATGTTTCTTTCGCATACGGATCTTTTGATATTCTCAGCCACATGTTTGACACTCAAAAAATATGGCATTGTTTATTAACATTTTTAGGTAAATACATAAATATACATAAATGGAATCGTTACATGAACATATAATTTCACTTAAATTCTTAAGAATAAAAACAAAAATCGGTAATGTTTTCCACTAAAATACTAGTAGCCGTATAACTAAGTGTCAAACTATTTATAGGGGGAAAATATCAGGTCCTTGAACCCTTGCTGTGACGCCTTCAACTTGGTCTAAAAGAAGGTCCTAAGTAATTTACCCCATACCAACGCGAGGTAATTATTGGCAGAATGTTTTACGCGTGTTTTATATATTTACACGGTTAAGCTATTATTGGGGTATGTAATTATAGCGACACATTATTTCTGATTGAAAGTGATATATTTTTTTTTATATAAATTATATACATATATCAAGCTATGGTAGAAAAATATCATTATATTAAACTTACAAAACAGTTACCCTATCTTATAAAAAGTAAGCGTTGACTTTATGTCATCATTATGTATGGTAATCAATACTTCAAGTCTGCGATAACTTTTTATAAGATAGACCGTTAGTATATAATATTTAAGTGAAATCTATTATGTACCTACTATAGTTTGAATCATTTCTATATTTTGGTAGATGAAGATACTTACCTCTTTTGTTTTACCTAGTTCTACGGTACATTAACTTTGAATAGGCACTTGGACTTTAAGACATTTGTCTTTATCGACCAGTATTATCCAATTATGTAAATTCTAATTTCTATTATATGTAAATTTCTCACTGTTCTGATATTATCAAGTTGATTACATTACCATCTCATGTTTTACAAACGTTCTTTCGTTTCAAACATTAATCCTTTCAATTAACAAATGTTCGGAACAAAAATGCTTTGTTGATGAGGAATGTGAACAACAATAGCCCACCAGCCTATATCCAGCACATGAGAAAATAGCTCTTAGTTCTGTAGAAATAGAGGCTGAAATTGCTAAGCTTAGGGTTTTTACGGAGCAGGTGCGAAATAAGAAAAAATGCGGGACCATGACTGATGGAACGAAGGTAGTGCAGGCGGTGTAACATAACACCTGATTGCTTCTATGAGAGAAAAGAGAAGGAATACCTTCATTTCTATAGGCTATGTCTGCCCGCTATGGCATAAAAAAGAATAGAATATCTACAAGATGTGTGTAAGGCTTTCATCTATCATCACAGCACAAGTTAACACGCTGCTACAGAATTTGATAAATGAATATTGACGGACAAAACACACATCGCACTCTAGACCCAAAAAAAAAAGTAAGTAGGTACATACTTATGTACTTACTTTTTTTTTGTAAATACATACTTCATACTTAGAATACAGACTGTAATGAAAAAAAAGAGTGTGCAAAGATATATAAATATATACTTAATTAATGTTAAAAATATCTTATTTGTCGGAAATTCTAAATTAATTCTAATTCTTTCGCAGTTCTAAAAATACTATATTTTGATAGGTGTATAATTATTGTTTATAAGCCTATGCTGTGATTAATAGTTGTGTTTATAGCGGACCCAGGTCAGACCTTATCTTGAATAGCCTTGAGACCAAAGCCGATAAAGGGAGGCTAGACAAGGTACGAAATGGAGGCCATATTTCATTTGATTATTTAGTAAAAGAAATATAATATTTTGAGCATTTTATCAGAGCATTCAGACCTGTATAAATTCTGATATAAAAAAAAACAGTCACTTTTGACTCTTTATAAAAAAACTAGCTGACCCGTGCCCACTTCGTTGGGCATACCTAGTTCGACCGTTTTTTCTCCGATTCACTTTGCAAAACGGACTACCACGTACAAGCCTTTTTATTTTTCGGGTTTTTATATAACCTTTGACACTCAGCAATAATGTGGCTTTCTATTGGTGAAAGAATTTTTAAAATCGGTTCAGTAGATCCTGAGATTACATAGATACCCCCTGAGACTTTTTTTGGGGGTTAAAGTTGCCCGCGTCCGTAGGAGATTACTCTAGAAACCCTACACGTGACCCCTGGGCAGTGCTAAATGGGTAACAAACCTTCTGGTGGTAGGCTCCGGCCGCGGCTTGTCACCACCCACCGAACAAAGTAGTTCCGTGAAGCGAAAACCTCGTGTTTCGGAATAATGCTCGGTGTAGCCAACGACACAAAAGGATGTGACGGGTCTGAGCTGTTTGCATGTGAGTCAGGCTTGAGCGCCCTGGAACACTCAGCAACGCGAATGTGCAGGAAGACTGGATTTGGAGGGTAGCGGGATCCGAAGCACGGTTATTTCCGCTGGCCGACCGCAGGTTGTAGGGGGCCCAATTAGCGAGCAGCCACTCGTGAAAGGCTGCCCCGCCGCCTTGCGAAAAATCCCAGAATGCTCCATCGTGCCGGTTGGCGACCGGATGAGAGGATCCGATGGCCATTCTTGGGGGGGTTCGGGCGTCCCCGCAGTCTCCACTCTAGTGTCCCACTCACACATAAGCGTGCTAAGTACCGTTGAGTTCGCCTGATTGCTGCCTTGCTCAACTACTGTCTTACCCAAAAAATCCTAATCACTCATCATGAAAAAGTCCAGAAATAATAAGTTGTGCCTACAGCGGAAGCACGTCCTCTCACTTCAAGTGCACTTCTCCAATATTCGAGGATTGCACTCAAATCTCGACCCGGTCCATCACTACCTTGAGACCAATAAACCACACTTATTATTCCTCACGGAGACGCAGATACAGACCTGTAGGGACCATGTAGGTATGAATGTGTGAATATTTGTGTCAGCATTTTGTTGTGCAAGAGAGAAGGATGCATGGAGTATCGTCAGTTACTGCGCACTGGCGATCAGTGCGAATGTGTTCGTAAACGGGAACTCATAAATAAATGCTAATCAATATTACGTGAAAAAGTTGTTTTGAATACTAGTAACTCCCAGTCCCACCGAACAAGAATAATACAAATACGTGCCTAACACAGGTACGTAAAGTGGTGACCCCGACGTGATTAAATAATTGGACAGTAAGTGATATAAATTGGGGGACTGGAAAATAAAAATTAAATTAAAAATTCGGACTATAAAATAAAAATTAAAAATGTTTCAACAAAGTGTGGTTCCTGAAGTTCCGGAGGTTGCTAAACTTCCACAGCAGCAAAGTACATCTAAAAGCAGTAGCGGCAGCACCAGCAACACTTTACTTGAAATGATTGCCCAAATGCATAAGTTGAATTTAGAAGTGGCATCGCTGCGTGAGCAGGTCGACGGACAGCGGCGACGCAGCACGTTTCGTGGACGTGGCCGTGGACGTGGTCGCGGACGTGGTGGACCTGTATCAAGGAGTGTTTCGAGATCCAGACCAACGAGAACACCGGACGACCCCGATTGGTTGTGTAAATGGCATTACAAATACGGAAAATGGGCGAAGTCATGCGAGAAGCCTTGTAAATGGGAAAATCCGGAAAACTAAGAGGGGTGCATTCTGTGAAGGCGGAAGAAGTGTTACCTGGAAAAAATCACCGTCTTAGTATTTACGATAAAGATACAGGTATTAAATTTCTAGTGGATACAGGTGCTAATGTATCAGTAATACCTGTGACTTATAAACAAAAACGTTCTGGTGAGTGCTTAGACTATAAACTATTTGCGGCAAATAATAGTGAAATTAAAACTTACGGTACAAGGACCCTTAATATAAATTTAAGGCTCCGCCGTCAGTTTCGTTGGACATTCATTATAGCGGACGTAAATATGGCAATATTAGGTGCGGATTTTTTAGAATTTCATGGTTTAATTGTAGATTTGAAGGCTAAGAAACTTATTGATAAAAAAACTAATTTACTAGCGGTTGGCAAAATTGTTGATTATGTCGAATCATCTATAAGTTCAGTGGAAAGTAATCATCCGTATCTTGATATTTTATCTAAATTTCCAGATATCACTAAGCCTATATCTTTCAAAAGCATGGATCGAGTGTCGGTGAACGACGTGTATCATCATATTGAGACCACAGGAAAACCTGTCCATGCGCGAGCCCGCCCGTTGCCGCCAGACCGCTATCATAAGGTAAGAGAGGAATTTAGATTAATGCAGGAAATGGGCATCTGTAGACCGTCTAAAAGCGAGTGGGCCAGTCCACTACATGTAGTCGCAAAAAAGAATGGTGAAATTCGACCAGTGGGTGACTACAGACGTCTAAATGCGATAACGAAACCGGACCGTTATCCTGTTCCAAGACTTCACGATTTTACGTATATACTATCAGGTAAAAAAATATTTTCTAAAATAGACATTAATAGGGCATATCATTATGTTAAAATTGCACCGGAAGATATTGAAAAGACAGCGGTAATCACGCCCTTTGGTTTATGGGAATTCAATCGTATGAATTTCGGGTTAAAAAATGCCAGTCAGACATTCCAAAGATTTATGAACAACGATGTACTAAAAGGACTTGATTTTCTATTCAGTTTTATTGATGATGTGATTATTGCAAGTAATGATATAGAAGAACACAAATTGCATTTACAGAAGGTATTTGAGAAATTTAATGATTTTGGTATAACTATTAATTTAAAAAAATGTGAATTTGGAAAGTCCAACATTGAGTTTTTAGGTTATGAAGTTTCAGCCGACGGAATTCGACCACTTGATAGTAAAGTCAAGGCAATAGTAGATTTCCCTCAGCCTGAAACAGTAGACCAGTTAAGAAGATTTTTAGGTATGATAAATTTCTATAGATCGAATATACCTAATGCCACAGAACATCAATCACTTTTAAACGAATTTTTAAAAGGTAGTAAAAAGAAAGATAAAACAAAGATACTATGGACAGAAAAATCAATAAAAGCTTTTGAGCAATGTAAAAATGGATTAAAAAACTCAGTTATGTTATCTCATCCAGTTGCGAATGTTCCATTGTCATTAATGACAGACGCATCGGACACGTGTGCAGGAGGCGTACTCCAGCAGTGGACAAATAACGCATGGGTACCGTTAGGATATTTTTCTAAGAAGTTCACTAATGCTCAACAAAAATATTCTACTTATGACAGGGAATTAACAGCAATTTTTATGGCTATAAAACATTTTAGATTTATGTTTGAAGGACGAGAATTAATCATTTATACTGATCATAAGCCTTTGACTTACGCCATAAATAAAATTGAAAGCAAATGCGAAACTCCCCGACGGACAAGACAATTATTATTTATTAGTGAGTTTACAACAGACATCCGGTACATAAAAGCTGACAGCAACATAGTTGCGGACGCTCTATCACGTGTCGAAACAATACACTGTCCGACGTCAATAGATTACGAGGAATTAGCATCAGCTCAATTAAATGACACTGAATTAAAACAAATATTAAACGAAAAGAGTGACCATATTTCTTTAAAGAAAATTTTCATTCCTAATAGTGAGATAATGATTTATTGTGAAAATTCGACAAGCTTATGTAGACCGTATTTACCAGAAAGTTTTAGAAAATTAGCTTTTAAAACAGTACATGAATCAAGTCATCCCGGTATTAGAGCAACTCGTAAGTTAATAGCGCAAAGATTTTTTTGGCCTGGCTTGAATCGAGACGTAGGACAATGGGCTAAGACTTGCATACCATGTCAAAAATCAAAGGTAGGAAGGCATACAGTATCAGAGTTACAGCAATTCCCAGAAACTAAACGCTTATCTCACATTCACATTGATATAGTTGGTCCGTTGCCACCTACAGAGCATGGATATAGATACCTTATAACTATGATAGACAGATTTACTAGATGGCCAGAGGCTATTCCAGTTAAAGAGATAACCGCCGAAGTAATAGCTAAAGTTTTTTATGAAAACTGGATATCCCGTTTCGGAGTTCCCGATCGTTTGACAAGCGATCAAGGACGTCAATTTGAGAGTAGCTTATTCAATCAGTTAATGAAAATACTAGGTATTAAAAGAATTCGAAGTAGTCCGTATAGACCTCAAGCTAATGGTATAGTTGAACGATGGCATAGGAGTATGAAACAAGCTCTAGCAGCGCGTCTTACTCTTAACACGTCATGGATACATGAGTTACCTACAGTCTTATTAGGACTGCGGACAGTAGGTAGAAGCGACAATGGCACTAGTCCTGCCGAATATGTCTATGGGCAAACACTACGTTTACCTGGAGATTTTTATGACATCTCAGTTAATCGTAGTACAGGTGAGCATGATTTTTTGAATCAATTAAGACATAGTATAGACAATTTAAAACCAGTTTCCAGAAGTATGAGAGACTCGCGTACGTTATTTGTACATAAAGAACTAGGTAAGTGTGAACATGTTTTTATCCGAAATGACGCAGTACGTAGGCCATTGACAACACCTTACGATGGACCCTACAGAGTTATAAAAAGAAGAGGTAAAGTATATACCATTCAATTGCCTAATCGAACAGTTAACATTTCAATGGATAGATTAAAACCTGCATTTTTACTGAATGATGATGAAACAAATAACAATCTTGCCATCCCTAGCAAAAGCGATAGCACAAACGGAAATATTAATAGCGAAAAATTAAATGTAAAAGTAACCAAAAGTGGTCGCACTATAAAGCTACCCGTAAGATTTAACTGTTAAAAATTAAGCATAGGTAGATATAGATATAGTTGTTAAATAAGTAAAAATTTTTTTTTACAAATAATAATATTCTATTTACAAGAACTTTTGATTAATATAGGTACCTACATCGTTTATTTTATTTCATTTTATTTCTTTTTTATTAAATTTTGTTTGAGTAACATTTATATTGTACAACATCATTTTAAAGTTTAGTTTGTGAAACACATTTGTTAAGACTGTGACCTAAATACAAAAATGTAAACGTAGCAATAAGTACTTATCATAGTAGGTAACATACCTGCAGTGTGTAGTGTAGTGTTATGATAAGGTAACCATAAGTTATATATATTAGTAATTATATTAAAAATTTTTGTAAAATTTTGGGGGATGTTGTGTAGGGACCATGTAGGTATGAATGTGTGAATATTTGTGTCAGCATTTTGTTGTGCAAGAGAGAAGGATGCATGGAGTATCGTCAGTTACTGCGCACTGGCGATCAGTGCGAATGTGTTCGTAAACGGGAACTCATAAATAAATGCTAATCAATATTACGTGAAAAAGTTGTTTTGAATACTAGTAACTCCCAGTCCCACCGAACAAGAATAATACAAATACGTGCCTAACACAGGTACGTAAAGACCCCTTCCGACACAGCATATCTCACATACCCAGGCTTCTCACTGGAGCATAATTTCAAACCTAGGGCCGGTGTCTGTCTGTTTGTTCGGGACGACGTATGTTGTCTGCGGCTGCGTGACCTTGAAGTGACAGATTTTTCTGTGATATGGGTAATGGTGGATACCGGATTAGATAAAATTATCTACGCCGGATTATATAGATCACACTCTGGAGATTTGGAGACAACCAGGTTATTTCACTACATTAGTGAAACAGCTGATCGAGCCCAAGAACGATACCCTGATGCTCAGTTGGTACTTTTGGGAGACTTTAATGCCCACCACCAACAGATGCTGTTCCCATTCCTGACTACTGACCACGCTGGAATAGAGGTTTGTAAACTTGCTCTAACACTAAACCTCACGCAACTAGTCAGTGAAGCCACAAGGGTACCGGACGTTGAGGGTCATACTGCTAACTGCCTAGATCTGTTGACGAGCGAACCCGAACGTCATGCAGTGGCAGTATTGCCACCGTTGGGCAGTTCCGATCACTGTGTGGTAAGATCTGTTTCGTCATACTCACCTCCAGATCCATCTCCTAGAGGCTGTAGAAGAGTGTGGCGATACAAGTCGGCAGACTGGGACGAGATGCGTCATTTCTTTGCGTCTTACCCTTGGCGTCAGATCTGTTTCTCCTCGAGCGATCCAACAACCTGTGCTAATAGCGTCACGGAGTTAATCAAAACAGCAATGGAGTATTTCATACCTTTTTCTGATGCTCCACCATCCAATAACGCTCGTCCTTGGTTTGGCCCCGCGTGCGCTAAAGCTGAAGCACAAAAGCATGAGGCTTATTTGGCTTGGGTTAATGCACGAAACGCCTCCTTAAATGCCTCTGACACAAGGGAAAAGAAAAAAGCCTATAATAAGGCCGCAAAGTCATGTAAGAAGGTAATACGTAAGTCACGCTTTGAACGGATTGGCCGTATGGGGGCTAAGCTTGCAACATACCCAGCGGGAAGCAAAGCTTTCTGGTCCTTGGCTAAGTCCGTTGAAGCCAACTTCAGTCGCCCTTCTTTCCCTCCATTGCTTAAACCTGACGGATCATTAGCTCATGCCGCGATTGAGAAGGCAAATCTTTTTGTAGCTCAATTTGCGGAAAACTCACGTCTGGAAACCTCTGGCGAAATTCCACCTAGCCTTCCCTGGTGCGAGACATCAATGTCAGAAATTCGCATTCAGCAAAAAGAAGTGCTCAAAACGCTACGTAGCCTCGACGTAAATAAAGCTAGTGGTCCTGATGGTGTCTCAGCCATAGTACTTAAAACTTGTGCACCTGAGTTGTCTCCAATACTAACAAGACTTTTCCGCCTATCACTTAAAACTGGTGTAGTTCCGAAGTCTTGGAAGCTTGCCAATGTGCAGCCTGTGCCCAAAAAAGGCAGTCGCGCCGACCCGTCAAACTATCGTCCGATTTCAGTCACCTCTATACTATGTAAGTGTATGGAGCGTGTATTGAACGGAAAGCTCCTAGCATATCTCGAAGAGAACGACCTCTTGAGTGACCGCCAGTACGGTTTTCGTTGTAATCGGTCTACTGGAGACCTTCTAGTTTATGCTACGCACACTTGGAGTGAAGCCATCGAGAAATATGGCGAAGCACTTGCGGTTTCGCTTGACATCTCGAAGGCATTTGATAGGGTTTGGCATGCGAGCCTTATTGGCAAGCTTCCTTCATTTGGACTCCCGGTACAGTTCTGTACCTGGCTTGCGGACTTCCTGAGGGAACGATCGATTCGAGTGCTTGTTGATGGCTGCTCATCGGATCAATTAGCAATTAATGCTGGTGTACCTCAGGGGTCTGTTCTATCTGCCACACTGTTTTTGCTGCATATTAACGATTTGCTCAAGCCCGGTATTATTGGGTATGCAGACGACAGCACAGTTGTGGAAAGGTATGTCTCTAATGCACAGGCCAGGCAGAATGTGATAAGGCAGGAAAGAGACCAAATGCTGCAGCGTTTGAATCTGAAGCTCAAAGCAGTCTCCGACTGGGGGGACTCTAACCTAGTCAAATTCAACGCCTCTAAAACGCAAGCATGTCTCTTTTCAGCTAAGAAAAGTCAGTTTCTTCAATCTCCCATTTTCCGAAGTGTACCTGTAGCTATACACGATCACCTTGAACTGCTCGGTGCCTCACTTACTCCTGCGCTCAACTTTGGATCGTACATCGAGTCTAGAGCAAAAACAGCCTCCATGAAGCTTGGTATCCTAAATAGGGTAAGGCGGTACTTTACACCAGGACAGCTCCTCAGCCTCTATAAAGCACAAGTCCGATCTGGTATGGAGTACTGCTGCCACCTTTGGGATGGTTCAGCCAAACACCAACTCGCTGCTCTAGACTCTATTGAACGCCGGGCTTTCAGATTGATAGGTGAACAGTTTATGGCGGAGACTAAGATCCAGAGTCTCGAACACCGTCGTAAAGTTGCTTGCCTATCGATCTTCTACAGGTTGCACTTCGGTGAATGTGCCCAGGAGCTGCATGATCTCATCCCACCATCTCCCTTCCATCAACGGACAAGCAGACGTACTGCACAGTACCACCCCTACCTGGTTAGCATACCCCCGATCCGCACAAAGCGCTTCGGAAACACATTTATTATGCGAACCGCCAAGGAGTGGAACTCGTTGCCGGCTTCTGTCTTTCCCGATCACTATAATCTTAGTCTCTTCAAGGCACGAGTGAATAGGTGTCTCCTAGATCGTCCTGCTCCATCGTCGGCCACAACATCACTTTCCACCAGGTGAGTTTGTGGCCAAAGGACGACCTATTCTTTGTAAAAAAAAAAAAAAAAAGACTACAATTTAACAAACACACAAACTTTACGTCTTTATAATTTTAGTATAGAAATATAGGTTGGAATACATTCAGTTCGCCTGTTCTAAGTACTTTTAATCCCAACAAAATCAACAGAGTTGAACAGGTCGCAATCATAGTCGAGTTCCCTATAAATAGACAAGTCCTATAACATACAAGTGGATCTATCAACAAGAGTAGGATCGGCATATCGATGCAAATATACGTTAACATAGAACATTACAGTAAACTGAGATGTTGGAAAACCTTGTTATATGAAATTTATACTTGTTATATCCTAGGAGATTTAATAAATATTCACGGACATTTCACACATCACACTCTAGTTCCAAACTAAGCAAAGGTTATTATGGGAACTACACTGCTGAAAGAATACATTTTTGTAAATATGTACATTCAAAGAATACATAGTAACTCCCAGACACAGAACAAATATTTATGTACATGACATAAACATTTTGGTTCTAGAATGCCAATCATAAGCGTCGATCTGCGGAGTGTAGCTGGCAAACACTGGATGAGAAGAGCCGAAGACCGGGCTCAGTGGCGCGTTTTGGGATAGACCTACTGGACGTAGTCCAGTGTCCAACAGTGTTGATGATAATGATGATGAATCATAAAAAATAAAAAAAGACGTGTGGAACTCGGGGACTGCCGCGGTAAAGCTATTGCATAGCATTTTTTGCCGCTGGTCGGAGTGATAAGTAATTTCGTTCCGGAATTTCTGGATTCGGTCTTCACGCTCAAGGCCCGAGAAGCTATGCAATAGCTTAAAAGCGCAGAAATACAAGAACGCGTAATTTTGTCATACACTTATTACGGCCGGTTTCTCGAACGATGATCAACGAAAAAATCAAATAATTACTATCTATGTGTCAAACTCGGATCAGTCGTGATTTGGGTTTCCAGAAACCGGCCGTTAAAGTGAGAACTACACTTTATTTACATATGAAAGGTAATACATAACGTTGATATACGTAAACTTTCTCGTCCAATTTATATTTAATCGCGTCAATGACAATTTTATTTATTGCTGTGTAAATTATATTAATAATTGTATTTTATGGTGTTGAAAACTTATTTGAATCGTGATTGCTACGCGCTTTTCCGATCTAAATATGTCTATTGAACACTTAGCACATAATATAATGAGATATAGCCATATAATATCTACCTGGAACTTATAAATAATTTGGTCAAGATGGAAGATAGCTCAACTATTTTTTATGTATTTTATATTTTCCCATGTACATTTTGTAAATACTATAAAAGTCGTAAGTTTGTCTGTGAAAATCTTTTACTAGTTAAACTTACTTGTAGTATAGTGTTCCGAGTGAAAAAACCTTTTTGGTGTAAGATTAAACATTATTTTTAATCACATGACTATCTTTTCACTTTAAAC
Organism: Ecliptopera silaceata; assembly: GCA_932527185.1. Classification (NCBI taxonomy): domain Eukaryota; kingdom Metazoa; phylum Arthropoda; class Insecta; order Lepidoptera; family Geometridae; genus Ecliptopera; species Ecliptopera silaceata. The sequence continues at coordinate 5,576,383 of OW052210.1, forward strand.
GGAAACCAATGTGGCAGTAACTTTGACCGCAGAGCTATTTATTCTTCTCAAATATATTTTTTTTAAACTTGTCTTTGGTTTTTTTTCTTTTGGTTTTTAATTTTGATAAGATCTGGATAAGTGGAACTTAGAACAAGTTTAAAAAAAAATTGGCTTTGGGCGAGACTTTTGTCCAGCTGTGGGACAGTAGGTATAGGTTAAAAAAAAGACGGCACACGGCAATTATACAAATAGTTATCAGAATATTCCGAAAGAAAGTAACAGTCGAAATAAAAATAACAATAGTTAATTCGAGCCTCGGATATGTAATTTCATCCAATCTGTATTTTACTGGACGTCAGAGATCTTTTTTTGGATCGTGACAATGAAGATTGTACAAGATTGCCCAATTAAATTTCTAACTATTTTTATTAATTTGATGTCGTGTGAGAGGTGTTACGAAACATTTCAGATTACACATAATATATGTTCACACAATATAATATAGAAAATACGTAAATATACAGAATTCTTTGGATTCTTGCTACTACAGATGTTTTTTTTTATATAGAACTGAAGAAAAGTAACAAAACAATAAATGTTGATATACTTTACTACAATAGATGTTTATATACTTTACTTTACCTACTGCATAATTATGTATAAATCAATATTGTAGGCCGTTACTACAGTTTTTTTTTAAAGTGAGGACCTAAAAAAATTGTGCTATCAGTGGGCCATCCGTTGGTCAGGGTTCAAAAAAAAAACTTTGTAATTCTGAAATTCTCTTTGTCCCTGTTTTTTTCGAACTTCCTATACTCAATTGTCAATTGAAATAAATTCACCACACTTTACAGGGACTGACAATTGGCATCGCTAAGAAACAAGCTTTTACGAGATTGTATACTGAATACTCTATCGACGGAGTTGTAAATCCTACAGAAAACGTACAGTCAGCAACACAAGTTGGTTGATAAGTAGGTTTTGAAAGCTTTGGACAGGCGTCACACCTCAGTTGTTCTTTTCATACTGTGGGTCGTGGGTTCGAACCTCACCGAGAAAAATGTTTGTGTGATGAACAATGTACTTATGTACAAAAAAATAAGTATTCTGTCAGCAATCTAGTTTCCGTTTCTGCGCTTAGTTTGAGATTTATTCATCTTAGTGTAGGTATATGATGCGCTGATACTAAATAATGTGTTCCTAATATTTGGTCGCCCCTATCGCGTTTCAAGTTGCAGCATGCAAGTAAAACATCATCCGAAAAATATTGTATTTTCTGTTTTTCTCCGGTCGTAGAACTCGAGACGCCCTTTACCAAGGTACTAAAACGACTTGTTACCGCTAAAATAAATCGCGTCGACAACCGACCAGCGTCAATTTATACCTGTTTGGAAATCAATAAACTCACTATCTGACCACGATTCGTTTAAATCAACCATGCAAATTGCCTTATTTTTTATACAAAGCCGCAAACGTGAACTCAAAGAGAATTAATGATCACTGAAGCGTTAGAAAAGCACTGAAGCAGTCAGCTGGATCTGTTAACCCTTACAGCTTTATAAAACAAATAGCAAAACATTTTTTGAGCGTAACAACAACACTCAACTTAGGTACTATTTATATTGGTTGTCGGGGGACTGAGCACGAATAAATGTGACAATCGTAAACGTAACGTATTTAACACTAACGTCAACGCGTAGTGTTTCTCATATACGCTAGCGTTTCGATACGTTAGCGATTTTCGCATTTATAACGCTGCAACGTTCGACAATAAAGCTGATGTCGACGTGCAGTGTATCTAAGATACGTGACTGTTTCGATACGTTTTCAATTGTCACATACAGTAGACGTGTGTCTAATTTAATCCTCTTTCGTCCAAGACTCGCTGGGAAGTAGACGTGTGTCTAATTTAATATTTTTTCGCTCCAACGCTAAGTACAAAAAGCGCATCTATTGCAACACTACATTGGTGCATTCTTCTATAGCTAAAAAAGTGACTGTTACTACCTTGCCGGTGCGAGCGCCGGCCCGTGACGTAGAGGACCAGTTTGTCAAGTGAGTTAACACCTTTCACTCACGGTGCAGAGCGCCGTTTGCGCACGTCGGAGCGTTTAGCGGCCGACGGAACCGGAATAAATCCGACTTATACCTGCGGCTAAGTTAACTCGTCACCGCTGCAGTGCGACGACGAATAATTACCGCGAACGCCTACGCCTTATAACTAGCAACGGCACAAGGATTGATTCTATGCGTACATGCTAAGGTACCACTTATAATTTTCAAGCAATCGACTGATATCTATCATATCAAAGGTCAGCTATGAAACGTACTCCTCCGCCCCCTGCCTCCAAGGGCTCAATGTCTCACTCGTCCTCAGACACAGATATTCCCAAATTCTTCAGGAAAGAATCTGAGAAAATGAATATCAGAACGAAACGCAGCCGCACTGATGACGACGGCCCAGACCCATGGAGCGGTTACATGTGTGAGATTAAAGAAATGATTGATGCTATGGCGGATAAGCAAAACGCTAGGTTAGACCGATTGGAAAATAGCATTTTAGGTATTAAGAAACAGAATGAAAATATACAGTCATCAAGTAATGATCTCAAGAGTTCAATGGACTTCATATCCGACCAAATGAAGACCTTACAGACTAAAATTTCAGACCTGGACAAGGAGCGCAAGAATATGTCCAGACAAATCGAAATAATCGACAGCAGAATGGAAAACATGGAGCGCATAGCTAAAAAAACTAGCATTGAAATTAGGAATGTGCCCAAAAGACAAAAAGAAGGCAAGAAAGATCTGTACACAGCGGTGGATAAGTTAAGCAAGGTCCTAGGTACCCAAGAATCGCACGTTGCAAGCAAACTGCGAGATGTATATCGTTTGCCAAGCAAGCCAGATGCAACCACTTCCACCATTGTCGCCGAGTTTTCCAACACACTCGACAGGGAAGTCTTTTTGTTGAAAACAAAACAATACATAAAGGCCAAGTCAGACCAGCTGAACTCAAAACATCTAGGATTAAGCGAACCAAAAACGTACATCTACGTCTCAGAACATCTTTCATCCAAAACTACCAGACTCTTTTATCTGGCCCGCGACGTGGCCAAGACAGAGGGATTCCAATTTTGCTGGACCTCGAATGGGAGAGTCTTCATGCGCAAGAAAGAAAATGCCCCTCACGTGCTCATAAAAAATGAAGAAACCCTTGCCGAACTTAAGAGGGGCCCAACAAGCGGAGGCACCACTGATTGACTAGCTGTAATACACTATATCCTGAAATTACTAGGTTGTGTAATAGGTATGCATTTCGATGCTTTTGTTATCTTTGTCATTTTTTCTTGTTATTGGGTAAGAACAATATGTTTTATTAATAACTTGTTTTTGGTGTACTATTTCATACAATTGATTTCTACTGCAATGAACTATAGCGCATGTAATCCTGAAGAGTGTCCACGATCACATACCTCGATAGTGTTTAAAACACTGCACCATAAAACCGAAACATTCTGTTACTATCAACTTCATTATGGATAGTATCGATCTCATACATGACATTGACAATACACCATTGATCCAAAGCTGTACAATTGATAATCCGGAAAATTGTGCCGAATACATCGGAACACCTAATAATCAAATAACCGTAATTTGCCAAAATATACGTAGTGTTAAGAAAAATTTTGACCACTTTTGTGTTTATATATCTCGATTGAACTTTACACCGGATGTAATCATTCTTACAGAATGTTGGATCAATGACTACTCACCAAACTTAACTCTACCAAACTACTCATACTTCTCTTCCAAAACATTTCTTAATCAAAATGATGGTATTATAGTTCTCTCTAGACTAGGATTAGCAATAACTATTGAAGAGCCCCCTTTCCATGACGCCAACTGTTTACTTGTGCATATTGGGGAAGAACTCAGCATCATAGCTCTATACAGGACACCCTCAATAAGTAACATTAGTAATTTTTGTAACTCTCTCGAACGTGTTATGACATCATTAATAAACGAATCACGTGTAATCGTAGGTGACCTAAACATCGATATCAAAGAAAACTCACAGGATAGTCGGTCCTTTGAGTACCTCGAACTTACTGGTCATTATGGTTACATACCGGGACATAAACACCCAACGCGTGGAGAAAACTGCCTAGATCATGTTCTGATCTGTTCGAAGAAAACTGCTAGAGTCGCCATTTGTAGCTCAGATATAACTGACCACTATACTGTGATACTGGGTATTGAAAAATATACTAACTCCAAAGTCGCGAACCCCAACAGACTGTACACTAAAGTAAATCACCAAGGCCTTACAGAAGATCTGGAAAAGCTAGACTTTGACAAACTTTATAATCTCACAGATATAACAGAGGCAGCCTCTAGTTTTACTAATAGTCTAAATAAAATAATCTTAAAACACACAACACAAACAATCAGAAAACCTCAAGAGGTCCTTTTAAAACCCTGGATTTCACCAGGTCTACTTCATTGCATTCGTAAAAAGGAAAGTTTACACCTAAAGGCAAAAAAAAACCCGAAAAACGAAACAACACAAACCATATATAAAACCTACAGAAACAAATGTATGACAATCTTGCACAACACAAAAAAAATATACAACCAGAATCAGCTAAAAAAAGCAAAAGGTAATAGTAAAATGACTTGGGAAACTATAAAATCCATCTGTAACTTAAAACAACAAAAACATCAAAACTGTAAACTACTTAATAATTCCGAAGATAAGCCAAGAACTATCAATAAAGTCAACGATTATTTTACAACAATTGGCAAAGATCTAGCGAACAACATATTAGATTCCCTCGCGACGACTGAGGACCAACTGGCCTCACTTGTAGTTCCACCGTCATGTCCTCCTATTGACTCACTGTTTTTGACACCAACCGACTCAAACGAAATAGCAAAAATTATAAGCAGTCTTAAGAACAAATCAGCACCTGGATGGGATAACATAAGTAACTTCATCCTGAAGCAAAACTCTAAAATACTATCGCCAATTATTGCCCACTTAACCAATTTGAGTATAACCAGCGGAGTTATGCCAGAGTCACTAAAACGAGCCAACGTTACCCCTATTTTCAAAGCTGGTGATCCCCACAAGGCTTCGAACTACAGACCAATATCGCTTTTGACATCCTTATCCAAAATTATTGAAAAAGTAGTTAACAAACGTCTTCTTAGCTTCCTCGAAAAACATGGTCTTCTATCTGAAAACCAATACGGGTTCCGTCACAATAGATCCACGGACGATGCTGTTACTAGTCTTACAGATTATGTCACAGGCAATCTCGACAAAGGACAAAGATGTATAGGCGTCTTCCTAGATCTCGCCAAAGCCTTTGACACCGTATCAAGGCCTATACTTTTAAAAAAAATGGAGTTAATGGGTGTAAGAGGCATTCCGTTACTATGGTTTAAATCCTACCTTACTGAGCGTCGACAACGAGTACGGATAGAGGACGAATTGAGTGAATTTTCCGAGGTAGATTTCGGTGTCCCGCAAGGGAGCGTGTTGGGACCCACGCTCTTTCTCATGTATATTAATAGTCTTTGTTCACTAAATCTGGAAAGCGCCAAAGTTTTTACCTTCGCAGATGACACTGCAATCGTTTTTCACGCAAAGTCCTGGGCTGACGTTTCCTCGGTGGCACAAACTGGTTTACAACGCATCTCACACTGGCTCCAGAATAATCTACTGACACTCAACACGGACAAAACAAAATATGTAACCTTCAGTATTTCAAAACGGACTGCACCAAGACTACCACTCAACTTACAATTACATCAAACCCTTAAAGATAAATGCTCCACACCTTGTAGTTGCCCTACAATTAATAATGTCTGTACTATAAAGTACCTTGGTATCCTCATCGATGAACACTTAACGTGGAAGGACCAGATCTCTTCCCTGCGTACAAGACTTATGAAATTGCTGCACATTTTCAAACAGTTAAGAACCTTTGCCGACGAAATCACTATTAGACTCACTTATCTTGCCCTATGCCAATCAATACTCTCATATTGTGTATCTTCTTGGGGATCTGCATGCAAAACCAATCTGCTTCCCTTAGAGCGAGCGCAGCGGGCGATCCTCAAAGTAGCTTACAAGAAGCCGTATCGTTATCCAACAGAAGAACTATACCAAGAAGTAAATCATCTTACGGTTCGACAAACCTTTATAATGGCTGCTTTGCTTAAATTCCATAAGAACGCGCCTGCTAACGTAGCTAAAACACATAGTAAGCGTAGAACAGTGTGGACTACGCCTAGTGTATCAACAAGCTTCGGCAAAAGATCCCACTTTTATCTAGGACCATATATCTACACTAAATTAAACGAAAAACTCACTCTGCTAGAACTAACCAAACGAAACTGTAGAAAACTTTCAACAGCATGGCTCATCGCACTTAATTACAACGACACGGAAAATCTTCTAATTACCCCTAGCTAATCGTATCCACCCAAACTACCAATCACCTAAGTTCAGAAAATCATCCTGCCCCAAGTACAGATTTATCAGAATAATAAAATCATTTCCGATTCCTTAACATGGCTTTTCACAATAACGCAACATTAGCAAAATCACTTCACTCAACCCACATATCTACACCCCCACATACACAATCACGCACACACTTCACCAAACACCACAACCTCCCCATCACGCAACTGGGACAACTCCTACGAGCAGGAGAGCCCACATCCATTCTTGCACATAATATTCTTCACACTATTGAGTCTCACTCACACATTCCTCACTCTCGCATATCCCTGTTGACACACAACCCCTTTTTCTTTTCTATTTTACACTGCATGCATTTTTGTACTTTTTTTTACACCTTTTTAATCTATTATGATGTACACACTTATCTTTAACACATTATAGCTTTTACCGAAAGAGTACTGATACCCACAACACAGGATTTACTCCTAGAGTGGGCAAAGTGAAACCCAACTCCAGTTTCATTTTTAAAATAAGCACCACTAATGTATCATTAATAAGAACTTTGTACAATTATATAGTTTTAAGTGTGTGTTTTTATGAAATAAATAAAAAAAAAAAATTATTAAATTACATTTATTCGTGCTCAGTCAACACATTTTACATAAATGAGTCCACTTCACCATGGTATTGTAATTTACTCTCTTCGAAATTCGTCTAAAAGCTATTGACATTTCAAAAAGGTTGATATTTAGTAGCAAATTAAACCTATATGAATTATTAAAGACACCATTACTAGCCATCACAGTAATGGTACTACATTGAGAAGTTCCTAGTGAACTCTACATAATACATTAGTAAGCAAGAAACTAATCGGTCCGAGCCCACGCGTTTATAATACGGATGGCATGTTTCTTGCAAATGAGAAATAATACGACTCGCAACTTGAGAATTAAAAGTTTGATACTAAAAGCTAGCCTGTCAAAATATTTCCTTTCAAAACAGTTGCCATCCGGTGTAACCGTTCCTTCGTGAGCTTGTTTATTTTGGGAAATGAGTTGCCGCCATATTGGATTTTGGGAAAGATAACTAAATTACGAATTGTTTCACTGAACACAACAATTTCAATTGAATGAAAGGACTGAGGGATAACTTTTAACTTTTCGCCGAAAGCGAAAATAGCCGAACTTAGAAATTACACTGAGAAAACTGACAATCATAAAAGAGGTGAATTCAGCTTAAAGTATGATGAATTCACTCAAAGGACGGAGCATAGTGATTCACCAAAAAGAACGATGATAATACTGAAGTTGATGATAACAGTATTTAAGATGATGTGTCACCATGGATTTAGTTTTAGTTTCCTACTATTTTTCGATGCCTTCCTCATATATCCAGTTATATCCTATTAGTTTTCCTACAATTTTTCGGTGACTTCCTCACATATTCAGTTATGTCATAAAATTTTTCCTACTATTTTTCGGTGACTTCCTCACATATTCAGTTATGTCATACAATTTTTCCTACTATTTTTCGGTGACTTCCTCACATATTCAGTTATGTAATACAATTTTTCCTACTATTTTTCGGTGCCTTCCTCATATATCCAGTTATATCCTATTATTTTTCCTACTATTTTTCGGTAACCTCCTCGTATTTTAGGTTAGGTCCTCTTACTTTTCCTACTATTTCCTCATATCTCTGGTTATAGCCTATTACGGAGCCCCTTATGGAGGTCGCCTTCAATAGGAGGATTGTGTTTTTTAATAAACCAATTAATATCTCTTTAATACACCAGTGATACTTAGTACTTGTAGTTCTACTCCATCTCCATCAGTAGGACTACAACTAAATACTGGTGGATTACACAGACATTGTTTGGATTATTAGAAAACACAATCCTATAATTGAGGGCGCCACTGGACTTACATGATCCCCTTAATTTCAAGTATCCAATATTGGTTCTTTTCATTTAAATATTATTAGGTGTGAGCTCAATATTAAAAAAAACTGAAGAACCCTAAACTTGAACCTTAAAAAAATGAGGAGCAAGTAAAAAATAGGAAAAAGTACCTTGGCAAGAATGGTAAGAAGGTAAGAAGGGATGTATGTATAAATTAAACAGAAAATTAAATGGTATTTTTATTTCCATAGTATGAAAGAATAATTATTATATACTCTAAACACTACTGAATAACAGTATAAAAGAAGACTGTTTTGTTTAGAAACATCCTCGCCTTAATGATTACAGTATCTATTTGTCGGTCATTATAAAAAATCATTATATACATTATGTTCAATAATTCTTGTTTTTATATATATAGGTTGTTGTATACAAAATAAAGGTTGAGACGAGTAGAAATTTAATTTACAAATTTTATAGCTTTCAGTAGGATATTTAGCCGCAGTAGCATGAAATATTTTAAAAGTCACATCAACAGCCTCAGTTAGTGTTGTGAACTTGTAAAACGTATTGTCACATACTGTGAAGGAACCACCTGACTGGCGGCACCAAATTATAAATGGTTGGAGGTTAATACCTAGGTTTTGAAGCTTTTGGCGACGCTCCTCAATTACCACTTGCACGTCATCATCCACGATGGTCACAAATCCATCCAATATCTCCGCTCGTGAAGCTTGCCAGTCTTTTCTAGATCGACGGGCAGGAGGAATATTAAAGAGACAGCCGAGTAGCAATATCGCTGCTATTAATTTTGACTCCGGTTGTTCATCTGGAAAGAAAATAATAATAGTAGGTATATTTGACACAACACATAATCATTAACTGAGCAAATAGGGAAAAGTATCAGAACAAAATAAAATTAATACTATATACATCTATCTATATAAGTAAAAATGAACTGACGAAATGTTTGTCCGCCCGCCCGTTACTTCTGAACGACTGCACCATGTTAGATAATTTTTAAATTCTTTTTTGTCTATATATTTTATAACGGGTTCACCAACCCAGGAAGGTCGAGCACCTAGAACTATATAACAGAATATTTTCCTTACCGTCACAAATTGCCAATGTATCAGTTATTTTTCGACGAAGAAACGAGTCCTTTGTGGTGTTATGCTTCTGCTGAGCAGCTTTTAGTATGTTTTCCGATGAAGCATCCAAGGCGTCGAGGCCCCCGGATTTATCAGGGAACAGTGCTTCGTAGTCATACGTCAAGAGTCGCCATCCATCACTTGACTTCAGGATAGGATACTTATTGAAGTACTCCTGTAATGTCCCTTCCTCGTAGTACAAGTACCGGAGGCGAGCTCGCATCGTCTCCCGCCACAAGGCACTGACCTCCTGCCACGGACCAGCTGAAGGACATGACAGCTGCTCTAATGCTGACGCTACGTCCTCCACTTCACCTGCACACAAAAATTAAAACGATTAATAATTAGTACAATAACAATAACGGTCTTAGATTCAGATATTTTGTAATTTGTAACGAAAATTTATACTAAGTAATTCAGATATTTTTCTCTATTTCTGTTCTTGATAATTTAATTCAATCTGAAAACATAAAATTTCTTGAAAAGGAGTTACCTTCTTTAAGTCCGGTTAGGTCGATTCCAGCGCGTTGAGGGGTGTCTAGCCTAGGACTGGACTTGGAGCGAGAACGTGACTTGGGCTTTTCAATAAGGCTCAACGAAACTAAATGCTGCCGTCGAGCCCTTCTGGCGGTGACTAACCAGCCAGAGATTTGCGCTTAGCCATATCCATTTTTGCACTGATCAAACACATTCACTGGCACTAATGGAATTGTTTTTGCTATTTATTAAACGAGTCGTGCGTGAGTCGTCACGGCTGTAGCGGTGAAATACAAATGACCGAAATGGTGCGGCGGCGGAATGAAGTGAGAGAGGGAGACCTCATTATATAATGCCGTCACCATAAATTTGTAGGACATCATTCAAATGCTAGATGCTACTCATAAATGGGTCTCTGTAATAATAATTTAGTAGGATACTCATAAAATGATATGACTATAATATTGAACTTTGATGCTTACTCTAAAAATATGAGATTATTTAATCGTATTATCATAGGATTCACATAAAATAATATGACTGTAATATTAAAAAATGATGCTTACTTTAAAAATATAAGTTTAAAGCATTATAATTTAATATAGTACATTAGGGGGAGGTCATCGTATTTTTAGAGATACTTCCTCATATTAAACTATGAAATCTATTTATATTACGGTGACTGTCATTGTGTTTTTTAATTAGAATCTTATTTATAATTATCATACTAATTTATGGGACAGTGGACCATTTTCTATTACATTGTGTTATTATTTGAAGAAGATAATGTTATTTCATAATTACAATTTTTTACGATGACAAGTATCATAATATTGCATTATTTACCCAAAACATTCGATTCCATCTTAACACATTTCAGTTCTAGCGTAATATTTACTTATTATCAACATATTATAAGACAACGCATCTATTTTAAACCAACGTCACGATATTTTATGATTATGCCAAAATGACATTTTTCTCAGTGTAGACGTAAAAAAAATTGGCTTAGCAAATTCATCTGTATTCTATCATACAAACTTTTGCGTTTATTTAACACGATATTTTATGTTTCATTTTAGCCATTATTAACTATCTTCAAATTGAATGATTGTTCCGTATTATTATTAGATATTTATACCTACACGCAACGTATAAATGACAAAAATTTGTCTGTATTTATGATTTTCCTAGACAGCTTTAGATCACCTCAGGGAATATCTCGTGTGCATATTTCATTTAATTTTTTAATCTATTGCTCGTTGCGGTTGCGTGTATCGCAAGCGCAGCCTCTACAACGTATATCACAATTAAACTATTTACTCTCACGCACTTTCCTCCAAGTAACTTACTAATTATAGGATCACGCAGCCACTATCACTTATTCTATGACACGTTTGTTTTAAATGTTTATAATTAACGTGTTTATTTCAAACAACTTTGTTTATTACAGTGCATTTTGTTCCGTTAGCACGCGAGTGGAGTTTATCTGGAGGTATCAGATTGCGTTCGAGGTGATGACATGTTATTTACGCCTTCAGCCGTCGAACAGTGGTTTGAAACTATTAGTGATTCAGCCCTAAGGGAGATACAAAATACGGGCTTACTCTTGATACCAATTTGAATCTCGATTTCAAACCATTACCCCAAGTACTAGTTTGCGGTTTGTGCACACACGCATCGTAGAGACGCAATCGCCGAGCGCCACCGATTTTGTATGGAGATCCAAGCAGCGCCCCTAGCAGATTACTTGGGAAGCTTGGATTTCTATACAAAATCGGTGGCTCTCGGCGATTGCGTCTCTACGATCCCTGTGTGCACAAACTCGTACTTGGGTTCTGATCGATTTTGAAATAAATTGTGGACGTTTCACACAACACTATTTAGTACCGAACTAAGTTAGGGAGAGTATAGTGCTGTGCTGATGCTAAACGTTTTGTGTTTTTGATAATTTTCATAGATTTCAAATTCACAAAATTCTTTACTAAAAATAATAACTAAAATGCATGCTATCGAATTTCACAATTTAAATTCATATTTCAAGTTGCAAAATAAAATAGATTTTCCAGAATAAGCTTGTTTTAGCAATGTGGGATCTACCGCACGCGGTAGCCTTTGGCTATTCGACTTTAATAGTAACTGAGTCGATTATCGCATGTGCAATTTCTCGGCTAAGTAAGGTTAATACTTCCGACCATCGTAAATCAAGTTTTACTATAAGGCAAAGCAATTAAAATCGATTCTATATCTTATCCAATAACTTGGAAACTATCTTTAGAATATACGTAAAGTTCCTTTTAATATGATATTTAACATTTTATAGGAGAAACTGCAAAGGGACCCGATTTCATAAAATCTGTTAAAGATTTACTTACGCATAATATGAAAACAGAAATGGGAACGAGGGCTGAGCACGAATAAATGTGATAATCGTAAATGTAACGTTTTTATGATACACTGCGCGCTAACTCTGCAACGTTAGACAGTTAAACTGATGTTAACGCGCAATGTATCTCAAATACGTCACAGTTTTAATACATTTACGATTGTCACATTTATTTATGCTCCCTGTAGCCGCACAGTTTCTTCGACAAATGCATATCGAAAACGAAAGAATATAATTTATTATAACGAAGGACACAAAGCCGGTGTAAGCTCAGGAAACGGTCAAGGATTATTCATATTTAATAATTGTACCAAATTCATTAAATTAATAAGTATTAGAAACTCATCCAATATGTAATTTAAAATCAATCAATGTTTTTGATCGACTTTGTCATAATCAATTATTTTTATCAACTTCAGTGTATGTACTTTTAAAATATGTAAGTATTAATAAAACCTACGTGACTATCAAATATCAATTCCCTTAATTATCACGTGATTGTCACTTGTTTTGTCACTTCAATAAATGTATCTAGACAAATGTGGAGTCTAGAGAGTATGAAAATGAGAGCGAATCGATATCGAACAATGCAGTTCATTTTGTTCACTTACAATCAGACAATAAAGGCATTCGAATCTATCTGTGTTAGTCATCACTAGCATTTACAAGTCTATTTATATTCAAGTGCCTATTATCTTGATATTCAATATTTACGTTAGCGGTTGTTTTAAACAGTGCTTTGAATAATTGATCAATAAAGTTTGGTTGGACTTTATTTAGTGCTTGTTATACTGTAGTTCAGAAGCTGTGTTTGAGGTAGCGCTAGCGTAGGTACTAGTCCAGTCAAATTAGACATTCCAGTTTGCATTAATTCCCAACAAGCTGGATTTTTGTACAGGCCTTGAATACGTCATTACAAATGATATGTCAAAAGTCCCCATCGATCCCGCTTGTGCGTTGTTTTTTATTCGAGGTCAAAGGTCATAAATTTGCATTTTTTGCGTATATCTCTGAAACAACGAAAGCTATTGAAAAGTGGTTCAGGGAAAGTTTGTACATCGTAAAATTGTCTACAAAAATACCTCAACACTTTTCTTCTACAAAGCATTGTTTTCGAGATAAAGTGACTTTAGACCGCAGGAAAGTCGTCGAAGATACTGCGTTTTTTTCATTTCCGTCGTTTTATCTGCTTTATTGCCACAAACAGTATTTCTTGAAATTTAATGAAAGGGGTGATGGGTTCGATGGGTTAGTCCTCCTCCAAGGTAATGAATCGTCTTTTTGTTTCAAGAAATACTGTTCGTTCTATGGCAATGAAGCAGATAAAACGGCTGAAATGAAAAAAACGCAGCATTTTAGTAGATTTTCCTGCGGTCTCAAGTCACTATATCTCGAAAGCGATGCTTTGTAGAAGAAAAGTGTTAAGATATTTTTGTAGACAATTTTACGATCTACAAACTTTGCCTAAACCATTTTTCTATAGCTCTCGTTGTTTCAGAGATATACGCGAAAAACGCAAATACCCAGGTTAAAGTCATAAATTTGCGTTAAAAGTCATAAACGAGAGCTATCGAAAAATAGTTCCGACAAAGTTTGTAGATCGTAAAATTGTCTACAAAAATATCTCAACACTTTTCTTCTACAAAGCATCGCTTTTGAGATATAGTGGCTTTAGACCGCAGGAAAATCTACTAAAATGCTGCGTTTTTTTCATTTCAGCCGTTTTATCTGCTTCATTGCCATAGAACGAACAGTATTTCTTGAAACAAAAATACGATTCATTACCTCGGAGGAGGACTAACCCATCGAACCCATCACCCCTTTCAGTAAATTTCAAGAAATACTGTTTGTTCTGTGGCAATGAAGCAGATAAAACGGCTGAAATGAAAAAAACGCAGCATCTTCGACGATTTTCCTGCGGTCTTAAGTCACTATATCTCGAAAACGATACTTTATAGAAGAAAAGTGTTGAGGTATTTTTGTCGACAATTTTACGATGTACAAACTTTCCCTGAACCACTTTTCAATAGCTTTCGTTGTTTCAGAGATATACGCAAAAAATGCAAATTTATGACCTTTGACCTAGAATAAAAAACAACGCACAAGCGGGATCGATGGGGACTTTTGACATATCATTTGTAATGACGTATTCAAGGCCTGTACAAAAATCCAGCTTGTTGGGAATTAATGCAAACTGAAGTCATAATTTTAGTCTATTTTGACTGGACTATACCTATTTGATAGTTATCATGTTTAGAATATAAAATAAAACAAAAGTATGTTTCATTAGTCGTTCGCGATAGTCACTTGTTTAATTGCTAATGCCTGAGGCATATTTCAAGTGATATATAAATATAAAATATATTATTTTTGAGATCTCAATATGAAATTAGTTTTAATTGATTTGTGTGTACGCGGATCAGAAATAATAATATTATATCGTTCTACAACCATTCAAATACGAAGATTCTAATAAGGTCTAATGAAAAATCTACTACTTATCTATTGGCTATAATTAATGAAAAGTCTACTATTCTCTGATATTATTTTTACTGTGTCAGCCAGATGCCATGTCCGATTTGAAGCACGTCTAGAAACTAGCGGAATCTATTTACAATCGGACACGTGAGTCATAACTAGCTGGATCTACGGCGACTAATCCTAGATCGTAAGTAAGATAGAGATTTCCACTTAAACTTGTATTTGCGCAGCGTTATCTCACGATCTCAGCGGATTAACTGCCTCGATCTGCCAACCGAGGGCTGAGCATGAATAAATGTGACTATCATAAACGTATTGTATTTAAGATACACTGCGCGATATCGCTGCTACGTTCGATAGCAGCTGATGTTGACGCGCAATGTATCTTAAATACGTCAATGTTTCGATACGTTTACGATTGTCAGATTTATTCGTGCTCAGCCCCCTGCTCAAGTAGGTTGATGGCATATGGTTCTGAAGTAGCCTCGGCGATACTAATTATAAGTATCTTCTTTGATATAATCAGTTTGGGAGAACGAAGAAGAAAAAACCGTTACTGAGATGCGAATGCTCATAGTATTTTTTTTGCCGGTTCTCGTCTAGGTATAGGTCGCCTTTTTCATCAAATTTTATCAAAAAGCACAAACTTTATTTCAAGATTTTTAAGTAGCGGAAAATAAAAGAAGAAGAAGAAAGAAGTTTCCTGTATAGTTATTAATTTATCAACGGATTTCTATCAAATTTGGGAGCACTCAAAGGACTTTGTTCTACACAAGATGATCACGAGGTCTCTTGTTATCACGGGACCATTAGTTTAAATAATTAAGTATATAGTTAAGTCTTTTCAAATTCATATATTACTGTATCGATATAATCTGATTGTGGATTGCAACGGATATTTAAAATGTAAATAAATTAACATGCAAGCTATTAATTTAACGATGAACTTTTCAAATGATTGGGATTTATTTAGTTGTAAAAAAGCAATTTTAATGGACCAAACGTAATGATTTACCAATTCAATAGCATGTAATTATATTTTACGGATATAAAATTTAATACACATGGAAATGACTCGAAAATGTTCCTAACAGTTACACAACGCAGAGTTTGTTTTTGAAAGTTAATTTACAAGATGAGTTTTGTCGCAAATATGTCTTTGGCATTCTGTAGGTACTCAAACACGAAAAACTATTTTTCGGTTGACCAGTCCAGGTATTGATTTGTGGTCAATCATCAGGGAAATGACCTGTCCCCTTCCGGAAGTCAGTCCCCCGCAGGTAATGACGACCATGCGTGTCCGTTTGCGGATAATATTACTGGGGGATAAATTATAATACGTATCATGTTTCAAAGTTTTAGAAAGTAATGTAAACTCGTATTTCGTTTTTATGACACATGGATAGGATATTGATATTGCTTGGTAACCTTATAGGGCTCTTCATCATATTTTACTTTAAAACTATATAAAATACTTTGACACACATAAACTGTATTGGTTAACACAATAAAACGCTGAAAGTGTTTTCTATCTAGATGCTCTTTTTTTTATCGAGGACTTTTATAACATATTACACCAACTACTAATACTTATTCGTTTCTTAGCTATTCGCATCACCTTCATCACCATCACCTTCATCACCTTTTGTCCTTGACGTCATATATTCACCTATTAATCTTTC
Source organism: Ecliptopera silaceata (assembly GCA_932527185.1). Lineage (NCBI taxonomy): Eukaryota > Metazoa > Arthropoda > Insecta > Lepidoptera > Geometridae > Ecliptopera > Ecliptopera silaceata. The sequence continues at coordinate 5,592,926 of OW052210.1, forward strand.
TCTTCCAGGGTTCCCAATGCCCCCAAGAGCTGCATCGGCGAGATTTTCAACGGCGACACTACCGATGGTGGCAGCCCTATGAAGAATGGCACATCCCGCTCTCGCACCATCCGTGACACCCCTACTCGCCCCCGTGACACCCACTCACGCCTCTTCGGTCAAGTACGCGTAAGTATCTTTATTTTTACCAATCTTTATCTTAGCATCATCATCAACCTACATCAGTCCACTGCTGGACGTAGATCTCTCCCAAGACGCGCCACTGAGCCCGGTCTTCGGCTCTTCTCATCCAGTGTTTGCCAGCTACACTTCGTAAATCGTCGCTCCATTTCGCCAGAGGACGTCTTACACTACGCTTGCCTAAACGCGGTCTCCACTCCAGTATCCGTTTGCTCCAACGATTGTCATCTTAGCATAGCTTATTCTAAATCAAACAAATAAGTTATGCTCTAATCTACTCTACTACTATTTTGATACGACCTGGTGCCTACATGTCAGTCTTAGCGATACTACTTACACGTGAAGAGATGACGCACAGGACAGGCCTAAATACCTTTACCTTTGTTAGTCGGCTGGTTGGGTTAAGCTCATACAAATTTAATGACGCCACTAAAAACCGTAAAGTTGATTGAACTAACATCCCCTCAAACATATTGATCCGTTGGCCTTTTCACGACCGTTTATGAGAGCAAGAAAGGCCTCATTTAGTTTGTTGCCACAAAACACGTTAAACGTATCGGCTCATAATTTATTCAAGTACACAGTGCTTGAGCGCTTTGCCTAATAGGCACCAGTCACGGAACCTTAGGTCTAGCCAAGCGGTAGATGTCTGAAATTATGTTTTCGAATTAACGACGAGCACCTTAAAGGTGAAGCGAACTAGTTATCGAAGAGTGCCACTTTGAAAGGCAATTCGCTGCAATGCAGAAATGTACAGTCGAAATTACGTTGTATTCTGAAACTGCATTTGTTTCCAAGTGGTAATGGCTTATTTGAATTGTTACGGTGCTAGAATAGATGTAAGTTATTTGAATAAATTATGTAGACAACCGATGTTAAATTTCATCATTATCTGCTTATCGTGTGGTGATCCACTGGGAAAAAGCATATGCCTTCTTCCTCTTGATTCGTCTCGAATCATATCATAATTTACACATGCTTTTCATGCGGCCTCTGCATTGACATATCTGACTATTTTTTTTTAAATCTAACAATATATATTTGAATTTTTAAACTGATATATCTAGATAGGAATTCAAATGACGTTTACTTTTAATTATAATATAATAATTTCTAATTTTGAAAACATAATCTAATTTAATCTATACTTATAATAAAACTGTAGAGAGGTCAATTCTGTACATGAAATATTTTTTCAAAATAACTATCAGGGGGTGATTAGTGATCGATACTGATGCCAAAAATGCAATCAGTAAAATTTTTGTCTGTCTGTCTGTCTGTCTGTCTGTCTGTCTGTCTGTCTGTCTGTCTGTCTGTATGTTCCTTATAGAAACAAAAACTACTTGACGGATTTTAACGAAACTTGGTCCAATTATTCTTCATACTCCTGGGCAGGTTATAGGATACTTTTCATCACGCTACAATCAATAGGAGCAGAGTAGTGAAGGAAAATGTTGGGAAAACGGGAGAAGTTACTCCATTTTTTCCGTCGCGTGTGCAGCGTTAATGGTTAAAGTTACATAGAAATCATGTATGACGGAAATATTCTACATAAAATTGTCTAAAAAATATTCCTCTACAGCATATGTCTATCTTTTATGGTTGACTCACAATAACACGTGTAACTCCTGATAGCTTAGCAGTTCGGAGCATTCTGATTATATTTGTTTACTAAGAGTTAATATGTTTATAATACTCTCACTCATCCCTAATTTAAAAAAGTTTACATAATTACCTATTCAATAACAAAAGAATCATAGAAATCGGTATAGAAACACCAAACTTATACATGAAATAAGCCATCGCGCCGTCGCGCGTCGTACGTGAATTGAATACTCAAATCGAGTAAAGTTCGAAATTTGTTGTGTTTACCACTAGATGGCGCTACTCTGCACGAACCCTAGATCGCGCTATCGGTGCGTTTTGGCAATGTGTTATAAGTCGGTCGGTACATAGCAATAGTTTCGTTAAATTGAGTTATCTTTTTAAGTTATTTAGGGTTGCGTACCCGATTACCGCCTAAATGACGAATAGATATTTAAAAAACAAAATGTTAAATAATCAAGGGGGCGCTCATAGTCTCATACAAAAACATAATTTTCTTAGATGGTTTGTTTTGAATAATAATTTATAAAAAATATATACTTACGGTCTATCTTATAAAAAGTTAGCGCAGACTTGAAGTACTAATTACCATACGTAATGATGACTTAAAGTCAACGCTAACTTTTTATAAGATAGGGGGCTAATCTATACTTATAATAATCTATACTAATAATATTATAAAGAGGAAAAGTTTGTGTATTTATTAAATTGTAAGAGGTAATCTCGGGATCTACTGAACCGATTTTAAAAATTCTTTCACCAATAGAAAGTTACATTATTGCTGAGTGTCATAGGCTATATAAAAAACCGAAAAATAAAAAGGCATTTACGTGGTAGGTAGTCCGTTTTGCAAAGTGAATCGGAGAAAAGACGGTCGAATGAAAGCGTTTTTTACGAACTCTATATTTTTGTGTTCTAGAGAAAAAATGTGGAGCTTGATAATGCCTACAAAAAAGTCAACGACAGCATTATGTCTTACTTTTGTATTTAATAAAAATTATACCCAACGAAGTGGGCACGTGCCAGCTAGTCAATAATATTTTAGTAACAGAAACGGTCTGTCTACCATCCTGTAATATTGCAGTGCCCTCAAACAGGGTTCATATGTTGCACCTTATTGTAACAACCTAGTCTTAACATATGAGAGCAATAAATGAATTGAGTATTGAGTACTTTACGAAATTAAGTGTAACTTCGTAAATTTCCAGGGTGGCAACGGCTCTGTGGTCCCGATGGTGACAGACACCATCCGCAGCAACATCCAGTTCGGCGAGGGCGAGCACAGCCCCGTCCACTCGCCGAAGAACGGCAGTGCGAGCTCCACGCCCAGCAGAGGTGAGCCGGCAGCGGCAGACCACTGTGAGTCCAACATGTTGTAGGCACGATGCACTTTGCAACGCATGTGGACACGGTTCGGGTTAACGAGACCAAGCCAGTAGCACCCTCATCAGATATACTAACATATCAAATCTTTGCCAAAATTTCGAAAGTAAGGTCTAATTGATGCTCTATAAATGTTTTCCTATAATTGTGCTGTTGGAAGTGATCTTATGAAGACGCTACTGGCTCAAGTCTGATCTCAGATTTAAGGTCGACTGGAGTGGAACTTATAAGAGTATTTAACGAGAGTATCCCGAGGTTTTGAAAAGATAATAATACTAACATAATTACTAATAGAATCAAGAGACTTGTTCAATACCAGTAGTGATAAAATCAGTGTAAATTAGCCGTAAATCAAATTGCCCAGAGAGATTCGTTCTGTGTTTATAATAAATCTATCACTATTCACGTGGTGTCAAAACTGTTTTAAAATCAACACGTTTATATTGCTATCGTATTAACTTTTGCAAATTGTTGATAAGCCAACCGCTAGCTCTAGCAAATTGGGCGAAACGTATAACTTTTTGACGGGCTATATAATAATTCACTAAGTACTAAAATACTTTCACGGAAATTCTAATACATAGGTATATACTTATCACAAATATTTGAAAGGATTGTACTATAAGAACTGCACTTTCTCCAACATTTTTTGCAAGTGTCTTGTGAAAGTTAGCACTTCATCAGGCGATGTTTTTAATAACCAACAAACGATTAGCGGTACAATATCATAATCGGGACTGACGAGACAGTTTCAATGTTTTTCGAAAGTCGTTCACATCTCAATACCATTTCGTTTCGATTATTTCGTTACGCAGGAGGAATGTTGTGAACATTTGAGCTGCGTGTGGTTTAGATTCCTCGACCGTGTTCCACTCCATATTTATATTAGCACTCGTGCACGCTACGAGAATCGGTGCTTTGTATTATTGAATTTACTAATACATAACGTGACTACACTCTATCGTCACCCGACTAATTGACAAAATGTAGGTAATCCAATATCGTAACGATTGAACGTGATATGCTTAGAAGCATGATTAACAAAACACGCTAATTGATAATGGTTTAACCACAGGTTTGACTAATAAATTATGCATAATAACCCAAATAATGAATGCACGATAATATATCTTAGTAAATAAATAGAGCAAAAGTTTCGAGTAGGTACTGAAGCTTCGGCTCTAAGCGTAGTTCGAATGAAAACCGATTGTTCTGAATGGTCAGCATCGTACACGCCTCCGAAGAGGAATCCGGTGACTGGCGATGGAGTGACCGTGCTGCCGCCGCGGCGCCCGCACCCTGCCATCTGTCTACGAGGTGCCGACCCGACTGACCTCCACACATACCCTGACCTCGAAGAGTACGATCCTATAGCCCCTCAGCCCACACACAGATACTTCACACGCGACTGGCCCCCGCAACCTGCAAATTACTATGTCGAATCCACCTCCAGAGCTGCCCCGAAAGTTCGACACACGCCTTACACACTCCTCGGGCTTAAAACTGATGACCCAGAACTGTGCCACCCGGTAATAGACCCAGATTCACTGTCCCCTCAACTGGTTCTCGACAGGCATTGGCCTCCGTTCCCAGCCCAACACTACCTTGAACCTTCCGAGCATAAGAAACCGTATCATCCTTTACCGCCTTACGCTTTCGTAGGCATGACTTCGGCGCTTGGCGAAAGACCAACGCCTGATTATAAGTACAACCCCATCCCAGCTCTGGATGGACTGATAGATCCGTACCTCATAGCAAATGCTAACCCCCCTCCGACACTGTTCAGATACGAACGTGATGGGCCGATACCAGATGTAAGTCTGTTACAAACGGCAGTTGTGCCAGGGCCACACACTCTAACCGGTTTCCCTCCTATTTTCCCAAAACACGTCCCAGGGTACCTGTTTTCTCTCAGACGGCATGCTGAAGACTTCAATCCAAAGACGTACTATGTAGATTATGTTCGTCGCAGAGAAATGGGTGGGTGTTCAATTTGAACTGAAGGAATGCTGCACCAACATGAACATACAAAAGCTTTCTTTTTTTATTTGCTTATACTTACGAAAGAACTGTGAATACGATTCCTTCAAGTCCTCGAATTAAGCACTCACAACAAGTTTTTTATTTGCTGCAGTGTTTAAGATGTTGTTTAATTAGGTACTTCTTTCTTAAGTACAACCACGCTTAAGTCCCAAGTTTAAGTAACGGAATCTTTTACATTCCTCGACTTAAATTGTGGATAATACCTACGTGTGGAATTAGACTTTATCCTGGATTAGAGCTTATTTATTATTATATTCGGCTTGTATTGTTGTCAGTGTATTTGTATTGTGTGTAGCTGTATGATCGTGTATTATTTATTACGCACGCCTCTTCTCTCTTTGAAATGTTTGTAGTCTCAGGATGTACTTGTAGAAATAATTTGATGTACCTACCTATTTAAATAAGCTAAACTATTTCTAATAGCATTTATATGTTACTGTAGGTAGGTAGGTCTTTTAGCTTAGTTTCGTATGTATAAAAAAAATGTAAATCCTAATCAGGAACTTTCATAGAAGATTGCATGTAAAGTTCATCATTTTCAAATCCTATTGAGAAAACACGTAATTTGTAGAACCCACATCAAGATTCTTTAGATTTTGAGAGATTCATTGTTGTTCATCTTTATTTTTCATTCGGTCTTTTAAACTTGGTTAGATCTGTGTAACTGAAGATATGTTTGAATTTTTACAGAAGGCAATCCGATCACTGGTGACGGGTACAAGTCGATGAACGGACAGATAAATATGGTGACTTCACTCAACGGCAACAGTCAACTGATCAATCATAACCGCGTACCACCCGGCGGATACTCTTCCGGTCTTTGGTAGACTACCCCCACTACTCCGACCTTTCCCCCACCAGCAACACCGCGCTAATACGAACGAGTAAGCTAAGCTCGCGCACAGCCGAGAAACATCACTCGTCATTCAACCGCCGGCGTGCGCGCAACGCCAATACTATAGAACTCTTCTAGGAGCGCTAGAGTATTGTCGACGATCAATCAACATCAAATGCATTTATTTATTTTTCCTAATTTCATAACTAAATTTAAGTATATGGCAAATGTTTAGTAATGTGCACGGATAAAGCAACGTTCTTAATTATTCTGAATGGTATATGTTGTTAATTAAATCCTTAGCCTTTCCCAGTAGCAGTTTCATTCGTATATTTTTTAGAATAGTGATAGATATTTTTGTAATAGTTATTATTCGATAGTTATTGTAAAGATGTCAAGTGTAACGATTTAAAGCCGCTGCTTCAGAACTAACGCATTTCTGTAGATTCCTAGTTTTAAGTTGTGGTTTCAAATCGTTTCACTGATTTAATTTATAAGATCTTGAATAATGTACTCTTTCATACTTGTACGAATATGTTAACCCATTGATATTGTGAATTAGGAGTGAGGAAACGTATCAGCAATATACCAAAACGAATAGTGCCTTCATTGGTGTTGAGAAGAAATTCTATAAGAATCGGATATGTTTGTCGGAATAGACATGCAGTTATGTAGGTACCTTTTGGACATATATAATGATTATATATCTATATTTCACGGTATAGAAATAGTAATCATACGGCACTCGGGCTCATTGATACAAAAATTAACATTAAATCATTAATATATTTGAATAGTGTCTCTAATCTCGTTTGTTAAATTTCATTTATATCATAATATTTTAAAGATGGTTTTTAATGCATTTATTTTGTCTTTTTATACAAGTTTATTTTATTTTTTAGTTTATTTCTACTTGTTTAGTATTAAGCTGATTTGTGGAGCGAATCTAATGTACCTATTGGGAGCAAGTAAAGATCTTTGAGTGTTGATGTGTGGATGAGATTTGCTTGGCCAAAACAGCTCGATATAAAATAAAGATGGATTTGAAGTATGGTCCATTATCTGTTAACAGCAAGTCTATGGACATAGTATAGTTTTACAGTAACTGTTTTCTAGACTTAGTTTAGGCATATCATCTTTGTAAAAATAAATATTCTAACATAAAGTTGCATAATCACAGGCCTAACTGTAACAATTTGTTAATAGATAATAACCATTATTTCAAAATAAAGTTTTTTATTATTTATTTTTGTTTTATTTACTTACCCTTCAATAGTTAGTAGTAACTAGTTAGTACCTAACACACTGGATGTGTGAAACAAATGACGGTGCCTTTCAAAACTGAATGCGTAAGTGACGGTGCATTTCAAAACTGAATGCGTAAGTTACAGAACTGCTCCGTTTTGTAAGAAACATGTGAACTTTCTTGTTCTTGTCAACATGTTATGCTATTGCATAGTTTCTATCGCGGCCCTTAAACGTGGAGACCGAATCCAGAAATTCCGTAACGAAAATAACCTAACACTGCGCATGCGTAATCCAGCAAAAAATGCTATGCAATAGCTTTACCGCGGCAGTCCCCGAGTGCCACACGTCTTTTTTTTTCAGTTTTGCTTTCTCGGCTTGAGGTCAAATGCCGCGGTTACGTTTGCATTGCACCTTAAACTTAGGTGTAAGTTTAAGGCCGACTCAAAAACAACAATGGTCGTTTAAGGTAATATAAGAGCCTGCTTAAAAAAAGTTCTTACGCCCTACAATGTATCTTAAAAATAAACCTTAGCGCATTATAAGTCACCAAAATTTGCATCTAGCATAGCTTTGTTATTTCAAAAATTAAAATATTTAAAAAGGTTTATTCAGTAAAATCACAAGGATTATTTAGAATCGTGTTATATACTAGCTAGGTGATTCTATATATTAATAATAATAATGCTGGACAATCATCTAGCCCCAAGCTAAGCAGAGCTTGTGTTATAGGTACTATGGGTAGAAGACTGACATACTCAATACAATACCTACATTAAATAGATACATATTTTTTATTATACATATAATATACCCAGAACACCCGGAATAAATATTTGCAGATCGTCCAAACATCTATCCCAAGGCGGGAATCGAACCCGCAGCCTTCCGCTTCGCAGGCGGACCTTCGCCCTATTCAAACAAAGTCATTTTTTTATTTAAAACTTCATTTTATTGAATTCTTCTTATATTAATATCACGCAACAAATAAACTTAGCAGTATTATATTAAATTACTCACAACACTTCTTTTTGACTCTGCCCGTTTGAAGTTTTCATATTTGTTTTAGTTTTTTCTTGTAGCGGGGATTCTATCTCAAAGGTGACAGGACCGTCATTTTGTATGTTCACTTGCATGTAGGCACCAAATTTTCCATCTGAAATAAAATAATAACACATCTACACTTGTTTGTAATGAATAAACTCAAAAACTACTGCGCCGAATTTAAAAAAAACACAAATATTTGCTCTCAGTGGGGATCAAACCCACAGCATGGAAGGCAAAGCTACCTACTACCAACTAAGCTGTAACACTTATCAAAATTGAACAAACCTTTGATTTTTTCAGGAATATAAGCCATTTTCAGAGTTTCTAGAAAGCTATTGTAGAACTCCTTAGATTTATCTCCTGGCATGGCATGGTGGAAGTCCGGTTTAGTGCCCTGAAATGGAAAAAAAATTCTAATATTAAATATAGTATTTATATGTAAATTTCTTGTTGAATGTGCACTATGGGGTATGCATTGATATACTTATAGAGAAAATCAGTAAACATTTTGTAGACTGTTAATGGTCTACAAAATGTTAACTTCCAAAACTGAAAAAAAAACTTTTTTATGACCAGGAGAGCCTTGAAGACCATAATTAAATAAAATGTGTGGCACAGTGAAGTGTAAATGTTTATTTTGTAGACATGTGGTCACTTTTTTTCATTGACCGGGAAATTTTTAGTACATTGTTATTACTCAAGGTACATTTTCACTATTTGTTTTTTTTCCATTTTCTTTGATTTGATAAATGGGGGAAAAAATTTGGTGCTGGTTTTGAGTATGTTTGTTGCAAAAATAGTTAGTTCGTCAATATTAGTGTACAGAAGCTTCCTGGGAGTCAGAGTCAGGCCGGTGAAGCACCTTGATATAGAAGCCTAAGTGACAATAGACTTGCCTTCCAAGTATTGTATAGTGTAAACTGACTGACACACAACACTTCAAACTGCTTGTCAACCACGCTTCTTTTCCAACGTTTACTGTCTTCATCATCAAACAACTTCATGCTCAGAAGTTTACGGACTCTGAAACATTAGTTTTCCATGAGTTAGAGGAAATAGCTTATACACACTATTTTAATAATAAAAGGGTCAGAGTACAGCGAATTGTGTGCAGGCGAAAGGAGTGCAGAATAAAGAGGTAACTTGAAAATTTTATGAAAAAAAATAATAATAGGTGAATTTACTTTACCTACATGTAATCAATGTCTTTTTTAGTATCTGTGTTAGAAATGCCGATTAGAACACATATTCCTTGTTCTATGCTGCTAATTAGTTCTCCGTTTACTGAAATTTAATATTTTTTTGAACTAAAGATATCATCCAACAAAATGAAATAGAGAAATTGTGTAGGTAGGTCCATATTTACCAGATACACTAGCACTCATTACTCGTTGAACTATAGCCTTCATGTTACTAACTACAAGGTATTTAAAAATGAGAAATCTCCTGTTATTTATTTCAGAGAAGAGAGAGTTTTCATATTATTTTGTTTTGTTTTTCTTTTTTTGTCATTGACAATTGACGTTGACTTTATTACTTGATTGACATTGATTGGTAATAGTTTCAGCAAAAATTAGCAATTATTAGCAAAAAAACAAACTACCGAGAATGACTTTATTATTTAATGATTTTTCCTCGACTTTATGTTTCGACTACTCAATACAAGATGGCAGTACAGTAGTGTAGCAGTTTAGGGATGGGCAAATGAAAAATAAATATCGATATTTATCGTATCGATATTTTTCAAATATATCGATTATATCATCCAAGAAATATCGATATTTCGATATATCGATATTTTTTGCCCATTATGCAATTATTTATAAAAATTGCCAAATAATTCGAAATTTTAAAGCAAATACACATCTGGCTGTTTTGACATCAGTTTTTTTATTAAAAAAAAACAGGTTTTTCATTGCTTGATTTAAAAAAAACAAATTAAACATAACATTACTCAAAACAGAATTTGTCTGATATTGACATCAGGAGCACTCGTTGTTTAGAGCTTTAAAAATATATCGATTTTGATATCTGAAAATAAATATCGAAAATCGATATATCGTCGAAAAATATCGCCGATATATATCGATATTTTTCAGAAAAAATATCGATATTTTGATATATCGATATTTTTTGCCCATCCCTATAGTATATATATTCAGATATATAGATATTCAGTTTCTCAACAGCATCAGCAGTAATTTCGCATGTACGGGAACTTCGGCAGTGGACACGGCGGCGGGCATGCTCAGGGGCAGGCCCTACGGTGGAGTGGCGCTCTTGTGGAATAGGAGTGTCTTTCAAAATGTGTCAATAGTGCAGTGTGATAACCCAAGAATATGTGCCATAAAGGTATATATGTGCCAAAAGTCTTTTCTAGTGTTTAGTATATATATGCCAACGGATAAAGTGCAAAATTTGGCAGAGTTTACGGATTGTCTCAGTATGGTTAGTGCTATTATAAGTAATGATGATAGTGGGACGGCTTACGTACTCGGTGACTTTAATGCACATCCCAATGAGCAGTTTTTCAATGAACTAACAAGTTTCAGTAACGAACAAGAACTGGTGTGTGCGGATGTTGAGTTTTTAGGACTTTGTTCAGAAACTTATACTTTTGTAAGTGACGTGCATGGGTCAAGGAGGTGGCTTGATCACATTTTAATAACTAAATCTGCTTTATGCTCTATTGTAAATGTTAGTGTAAAATATGATGTGGTCTGGTCTGACCATTATCCCTTAATTATTGACTGTAACTTTGAAATTATGAAACCCAAATTACCAGTTGAACAAGGCACTATTGTAAATAGGGTACAGTGGGGGGAAAGGAAGGTGGATCAAATTAAGTTATATAGTGAATTATGTCATGAACAATTAAGACTAATTAATTTTCCTAGTGAATTTATGTATTGTGCAGATTTTATATGTAATGATTCTGATCATAAAAAAGTTATTGACAAAATGTACTTTGATATTGTGCTTACTTTACAAAGGGCAGCAATTGACAGTTGTGCTCTGAATGAGAATAGAAATAAGAGACGTAAACCTGTTATGGGATGGAATACTCATGTGGGGGAAGCTCACAGGAAGGCCAGATGTAAGTTTGAAATGTGGGTTCTATACGGAAAGCCTAGTACGGGTAGCATATTTAATGAGATGCAAGAAAGCAGAAAAATATTTAAGTCGCGTTTGAAGTGGTGTCAGAATCACTATGAGCAACTAAAAATGGACCGAATTTCGAATGAACATTTAAATAGTGATTTTAAAAATTTTTGGAAATCAACAAACAAGCTTAACAGTAAACCTGGTCTTCCTGTTAGTGTTAACGGTGTGAATGATACTGTGGGGATTGCCAATATGTTTAAAGACCATTTTACTGTAAAATCATTGCTGGGACCACCACATTCTATGAATGAGACCATTGCTTGTGGCCTGGAGCTTGGTACTAGATTTACAGCTACAGATATTAAAAAAGTTATAACTTCGATGTCACGTGGTAAATCTCCAGGTCATGATGGGCTTAGCATTGAACATCTACAGCACGCAGGTGTCCACTTACCTAGAGTGCTGGCTATGTTTTATACCCTTTGTATGGGACATTCATATATGCCCAAAGAAATGTTAAAAACTGTTGTGGTCCCGGTAGTGAAAAATAAAACTGGTGACCTATGTGATAGCTCTAATTACAGACCCATTTCATTAGCCACTGTTATTGGTAAAGTATTTGACAGCTTGCTTAATGCTCAACTAGATGAATATATTAGTTTACATGATAATCAATTTGGTTTTAGAGCGGGATTATCTACAGAAATGGCAATCTTAAGCTTAAAGCAAACTGTCAGATATTATACCAATAGAAAAACACCCATCTTTGCCTGTTTCCTTGACCTATCCAAGGCATTTGATTTGGTTTGCTATGACATCTTATGGCTAAAGTTGGAAACAATGAAAATACCAAAGGAAGTTATAAATATCTTTAAATTCTGGTATCAGCACCAAATCAATGTCGTGAGATGGTCGGGGGCACACTCTGATCCGTACAGGCTGGAGTGCGGGGTGAGGCAGGGGGGGTTGACCTCTCCCAAGCTCTTCAACCTGTACATCAATGCACTCATAGAGGAACTGAGTGCTGCTCGTGTTGGATGTCACATTGACGGAGTGGCGGTTAACAATATCAGTTATGCAGATGACATGGCATTGCTGAGTGCATCTGTATGTGGGCTGTCTAAGTTGCTAGGTATTTGTGAAAGATATGCTCTCAGTCATGGATTGAAATATAATGTCAAAAAAAGTGAATGTATGGTCTTTCAGGCCAGGAGTCGCCATTGTCCATCTATACCATCTGTAAAACTAAATGGAGTACCACTGAAACAAGTAGAACAGTTTAAATACCTGGGGCATTGGTTGACTGCTGACCTGAAGGATGATACAGATATTGAGAGAGAGCGTAGGGCGTTGTCTGTGAGAGCGAATATGATGGCCCGTAGGTTTGCTCGTTGTTCCATCGAGGTAAAAATCAGCCTCTTCAGAGCATTTTGTACTAGCTTTTACACAAGTAGCCTGTGGGTCACCTTTACGCAAAAGCAATATAGCGCCCTACGTGTACAATATAATAATGCGTTCAGAGTGCTGGTGGGGCTGCCTCGGTTCTGTAGCGCGTCGGGGATGTTTGCTGAAGCATGTGTAGACTGTTTCTACACTACTATGCGAAAACGGTGCTCATCCTTGATGTGCAGAGTCAGGGCCAGCTCAAACGGTATTCTGAGCATGTTTCGAAATCGTTTTGACTGTGAATATCTTAACTATTGCTGTATGATTCATAGGCAGTACTTAAAGTAGCTGACTATTTTAAGTACTGCATGTGAAAATAGATGTTAATTTTTGTGTTGTAATTATAATAGTAAGATAATGGTATAATTTAATTTAATTTTAATATAAATATGTAATGTAATATGATCCTAAGTTGGTTGACATAAATAAATAAATAAAATAAATAAATAGCAGTTCAAATACTAAGAACTATCGTTCGTATTTTGAGTAATTACTCCAGTAATTACTTTTGAATACAAATTAACTCCATTATACTAATGATTACTACCCAATAGAACCACACACTCAAAGTTAAGTAAGAACCAAGTCATCGGAACAGAGATGCGTGCACCACGTGAGCCGTACACGTGCATTTTTTGATAAAATCACGCACAGGATGAATGTCTGCGGCCGGCAAGGTACCTATCCCAATGAATGTGGGTACCTATCAACCCACGTTTATTACGTAGGTTGGTTTAAATCAGCACTTACTAGATTTATTAGTTCATATGATTGAGCTCATGAAAAACAGAAGCAAAAGAAAACCATCTATCGGCAACTTCAACTAACCTACCTAAGTAACCTTACAAGCCCTGATAGTTTAAACTCCTCTCCCTGTTAAAACTACCTAGGTAAATATTGTTTAGGTAAGGTAAGATAAGTAGGTATTTCGATTAGAGCAGAGGGCTTAGTCCAGGGTTGCATTTTAAAACTCCCTACTCTCGAGCCAAGAGTCAAATATATGGACATCCGAGAGACGACTGTCGGCTCGAGAGTAGGGAGTTTTAAAATGCAACCTCGGACTAAGCCCTCTGAGCTCTATCTAGTAACATGCAATCAAACAACTACCGCGTTGCATTCCGGAAGTTCCTGGAGATACCTAAGTACGTTGAGGTCAGTTAACTTCCTACTAGGCACACACAGCTACACACCCTTAGGATTCTACAATCTAGAATAACGTACCTACGTTAATTCTTTTTCTAGTTTCTAGCATAATAGTATTCCCGATGGTGTTATGCCAACGGAATATGAATTAAAAAAAAATGTTTGTTGTTTTTTTACAAGATTTAAGCAAGCGATTGACCGCGATCTCACTTGATGATAAGTTTTATATTTATTCACCTAGTTTGTAGGATTTTTGTACAAAAGCTCCTTTGGAAAAGATCAACCATAGGGTACCTATCATATTTTTGCACATTGCTGTGTTTCAAGAGTACCTATGGGTGTAATTTGATGACAGGCGCCACAGCTCCGTTGGTAGTAGTTCTGCCATTCTGTGGGTTCGATTCCCACCCAGAGCAAGTGTCTGTATGATGAACATGAATATTTGTTCTATGTCTGGGTGTTACTATGACATTATGTATGTGTATGTATGTATGTAGGTATTTACAAAAAAATGTGCTTATAATATAAGTATAAAGTATAAATAAACGTAACTATTCTATCAGCAACAGCAATCTACTTCCCATAATACCTACAAGCTTTGCTTTTGGGACTCTAGTCCCAAACTAAGATGACCTAAGAATATTCATAACTATTTATTTCAGGCACAAAAGATAGGTGTCTTCGTCGGAACCTACTACCTAACAATAGATGAGCCATCGGCATTTTCCATCATTAAGGCGACGGGTAGGGTGAAATTTTTCATAATAAATAAAAATGTCAATAACTTCCAACTTTATTATTTATTTATTATATCTACACACACGTTAAACTTGTAACACGGCATAGTTTTTGCCGTGGTGGTTAAACTCTAGACAGTCAGCGTGGCAACGTCGCAATTTCAACTTAAGCAAAATGCTCACAACGACGCAAAACACATAATGAGCCGCGCACAGTTCGGATAGTCAAACTCTAAAGCAGCGCCTTATGTATATTTGCGAGCACACAGCAATCAAACACTTATAATTCCTAAGGCGCTACTCTTCTTCTTCTTTAAACACCTTATTGTAGAAATGTTTTTTTTAGAGTCACAAGATACGAACCATAAGAATAGCTGTGCTGAGTTTCGTACCAAACAAATCTGCCAAACCCATAAAAAATGGGATCTAAAACCACACTTTTGCAAAAGGTGTTGGTACTAAACTTACATATAAAAGTAAACTATATCCAAGAGCACACATTTTGATTAATAACACACTAGTTCAATATATGTGTTATAGGAAATAATAAGTTTCACAACTCCACATGCTATCACTTCTTCTGAAAACAGTTTTCGGTTTCCCCAAAAACACGCATTTGGCTATACCCGTCACCTTTAATATAAAAACAAAGTCAGAAATACGGCATAAACACGTTCACATAGAAACTATTTCATGCTCTGTGGCGAGGTCGATGTTTTCTTGACGATAGATAATTTATATTGATGGTGGGCAGTTGCTAGGAAACGTTAGTAATATCTACTTAAAAGTATGTCTACTCTAGAGATAAATCAACTCAATTTGGATCTAATGTTAGAACAGATAGAGTTCACAATGATTTCAAAAACATGCTTCAGAGTAGGTATATAAATGATTTTAAAACAATCTTTGAGATATTTCTTAGTGTAGTGCAAAATTAAATACTTAGTACCTAGATACTTAAATACTACTAGAGAGAAGAAAATAGAAATGTATGAACTTTTACAGGACAGAAGACTGAAATATACTTACCTACTTATGTAAGTAGGTGGGCGATGGTCCGCCTGCGACGCGGAAGGTTGCGGGTTCGATTCCCGCCTTGGGATAAATGTTTGGTATGTTCTACAAATATTTATTCCTGGTGTTCTGGGTATTATATTTATAATAAAAAATATCTATCTATGTAATGTATTGTATTAAGTATGTCAGTCTTCTAGTACCCATAACACAAGCTCTGCTTAGCTTGGGGCTAGATGATGTTGTGTGGATTGTCCAGCATTATTTATTTATTTATCATTTTTTAAATTGCCGTGTTTTTATTACTACACATTTCATGTTATCAATTTTCACGTCATGTGGATTGGCTGCGTGAGTGTTATGTCTGCTCTACACGATTACACGTGTGCGCATGCGCACATGTTCTTGGTAATGCATTTTCAGTGGTTACGTCACACAACTTGCGCCTTTGTCGTATCACACGGCATAGTTTACAAAAGTTTTACCAAGCATAGCTTCTAACGCGGGCCTTGAGCGTGGAGACCGAATCCAGAAATTCCGTAACGAAAATACCGAACGAAAATAACCAAACACTGCACATGCGTAATCCAGCAGAAAATGCTAAGCAATAGCTTTACCGCGGCGGCAGTCCCCCGTGCCACACGTTTTTTTGACAACAGCATTGGATGGTCCTGATGGTCCATCTGTCAGATGCTGGCCGTAGAGATATGAGAATATTAGCACCTCAATAAAATTTTATAATAAAAAAAATAAAGCACCAAAAAAAGGAAATGTATAAAATAATACCATCTTTTATCCTATCATTAGGTACTAAGTTTTTAAACTTCTGTAAGTATGTCTATATTAACTAACTTTGTGATCATCACGTATCACGCTGTAGGTATACGTACACCTATACGTAATAATACGGCGGCGCCGCCGACTCAAAATTACTAGGTTTAGTCATCATCAACCTATGTTAGTCCACTGCTGGACGTAGGTCTCTCCCAACACGTGCCACTGAGCCCGGTCTTCGGGTCTTCTCATCCAGTGTAGGTACCTACTTACAAAAGTTAAAAAACATAGTAATTAAGACAAAATAAAAAATAGGTATAATATTTTGCTTTTCAGTTTTTTCAGCGGTTTATTTTTTTATTTCACTTTTCATTTTAAGTAAGTACCTACTTTTTTTTCAAATTTATTTGGTACCACTCTCGGAGTATATATATACCTACGCTAGGTAATATTTATAATTTTTTGCAAATCATATAAAGATAAAAACGAAAATAAGCGCCGAAGGAACTGTAGTCTAAAAAGTAGCACAATTTATTGAAATAAGGTTTTGCACGTGGAGCCATGACATGACATGTCACGACATGTGCATACGGCGGGTCAGAACGTGACCTTGTGCGTGACACACTTACCAATCGGTAAGCTGAGCACCCTGGTTTCTCAGTTGTTTGTTTTTTAATATTTATTTATTTCTCTCACTTAATAATACTAGGCAAATACAGTGGGTAACCTTAATTCTAAATGAAGAATTAGGATGGTAGATAGGAGAATATAAATATAAATATGTTTTCTGGGTTGTCCAAAAACGCGATGGGTTGACGACATTGTAACGGTATAAATTATTTTTTTGCTTGGTCCAGAATCCCTTTTTCTTTATGATTATATACTTACAATATTTTTTATTTATTGACACATCTAATTTTATATAAAACACTTTTAGAATAGAATAGAATAGAAAACTCTTTATTGGTACACCAAAAATAAAATTACAGGTAACAAAACAAAGAAACATAAATGGTTACACAATGGGCGGCCTTATCACTGACTTTTCATTCAATAACCAGCCCGGTGAAGATCGTTCTATGGCAGGATCTTAGACTATTGAAATTAAAATTAAAATGACGATTATCGGTTTTGTTCATATTATTAAAAATATAATTATTGAAATATCGCGTGCTTTTATACCTTGGCTGGCTTAATCTATAAGGTGTTTGCTATATACTGGTACGAACCTGTAATTTGTGGTTCGAAAAGGCCTCACGTGGATGACAGCACGTGTCCGGAACCAGCCGTCAGCGCAGCCATGGCACAGTTAACGCGAACACGATTGACGATACCACACGTGCAAACTTTTATGTACTTGGACCTGTTTTTAGAAGAAAAAATAATTTAGGGCTCATTCCCTAACGCACCTGCCGAAATCCCTTTCGCAGGGGTATTTGAAACTTCTATCCCAACCGCCCCTTAGTCGCTTCTTCGTCTTGAGGAAAGGGATTAATCTAATAAAAGCCTCAAAATCTCCTCAGTGATATATATAAACTATGAAAGAAAAAAAAGACGTGTGGCACTCGGGGACTGCCGCGGTAAAGCTATTGCATAGCATTTTTTTGCTGGATTACGCATGCGCAGTGGTCATTTTGTTACGGAATTTCTGGATTCGGTATCCACGCTCAAGTCCCGCGATAGAAGCTATGCAATAGCTTAAAAGTAAAATACGCGGCTCAGTTAACTGTGTTACGTTACCTTCAAAAAATAAACTTCCGACTAACAGTAACCGACAGTAAACATTTCTGAAAGATGACTAGAAGAAATCGCTCTTAGCAACAATATCACTCACTGTATTGTTCGTACCTATTGTTCCCAAGTGTGTTGGTGTAGGCATAGATACATTTTTAATCATACATTATACATGAAAATGAACAAAACATCACGTGGTCTAACCACGTGTCTTGCGTTTCATTTACAAAAATGACACAAAAATATCGATCTGAAACTTACCAGGAAAAATATCACATCATCATTTGATGTGATATTATTTCATTTGGTTTTTCCAAATAAAATAAATATTTAACTGTAATAAAAAATATCTATCTATGTAATGTATTGTATTAAGTATGTCAGTCTTCTAGTACCTACCCATAACACAAGCTCTGCATAGCTGGGGGCTAGATGATGTTGTGTGGATTGTCCAGCATTATTTATTTTATTTATTTATGGTGTGCGCACACCGACGACGGCGACGTCAAGGCAGTAAGACAGTTTATTTTACGTTATTCTCCACGCGATATAACTACTGTATCACTAAAGTTAGGTACTGTTTTATATTTACTATTCCGTTAGTACGCCAACCATTTTCTCGACCTTTAAGGTCGGCGGGCAGAAAATGCTAATAGCATTAAGCCCACCTTTTATACATAATGTAAATTAGTGCAATAAAGTGTTAAATAAATAAATAAAATAATAACAAGTACTTACGAGTAAAAATAAAATAATTAATTCTATCAGGAAATCCTCGCATCAACTCTGTAGGTAGATTATTCTGATAACACCTCGTATATGGGTGAATGTCCTGTGCTCACGTTTCTCATGACATCATTATAACCTAAGGCGTATTTACTTATACCTATATACAGTACCTAATAGGAATTTTTCCACCGTATGCTTAAACTTAACGGGTATTTTAACTGTCAAATTTGACAGCTTTGTTGCAATAGCCGTTATTATGGACAGAAATATAAAAAAAAGACAAAGTGGCATTCGTGGACTGCCGCGGTAAAGCTATTGCATATAATTTTTTGCTGGATTACGCATGCGCAGTGTTAGGTTATTTCGTTACGGAATTTCTGAATTCGGTCTCCACGCTCAAGGCCCGCTATAGAAGCTATGCAATAACTTAAAAACAAGGTAGACAGGGTACAATCAAATATCATAAAGTAACAGAAATGATATTGAGCCCCTATGTTATAAAAAGTTAGCGTTGACTTTATGTCATCAATACGTATGGTAATCAAGACATCAAGTCTGCGCTAACTTTTTTAAGATAGACCAGGGGTCACCAATTAGTTTCGCTCGGGGTCCATTTTAAGAAATAAAATGACTGTCGCGGACCGCACATTTTATAAAAAAAAATATATTGAACAAAGGTAATTACGGAAATTACAAAGGTAAGAATTATATTATTTACATATCAATGAGAAAAGTGTCATTTTTTATTGTTGATATCTGTCTGAAGTTTTGAGTGGAATTGGTGCAAACAATTGACATTACCTCGTTACTTCGCCCGGAATTTTTCGAATTAACGTCAACAAAATGGTTGCTGATTTGTTGAAGTTGGTTGATTATGGTAGCCTGGAAGAAATCGCTATCAGCGATAAGGCCGCCCATTGTACTATTGTAAGTTAGTTCTAAGATTTTTTTTTTGTATTTTCCGTTGTGCTTATAAAGTGTTATCTATCTATCAAATATACTGCGTGGGATGTACATGGGTTGGTGCATGAAAAGAGCCTCCTCGTGGCGCACACCGGTAACAGCTAGGCACGGCAAATCAGTGTATAGTCTGGCTAATCTTTCCAACACGATGCTACAACAAAATACAGTTGTAGCATCGATACGATAAGAAAAAGACTGCGTGGGATATATTTTTCGGTCCGCATACAATGGGTCGGCGGTCCGTCATTTGGAGACCCCTGAGATAGACCGTGAGTATATACCGCGTCGCGTCGCGTCGCTGTGGCAATAGTGGGGCGGTGCATGCGTCGCGTCGGCCGCCGACCCGCAACTAGGTCGCATGGCACGTGCGCGCCCCACGTGCTGCGTGCTGCGTGCTCGGGCCCTGACACCGAAATACCAATACCATTCACTCGCCGACTTCACTCACTTGCTGCGGCTTTGCAGCTATCACCTTGTTAACTGAAACTAGAAATAGCGTGTTATTGCACAGTCTAGTAGGTACTAGGTTTTTTTTTCCTGACTCTACTACTACTTCTGCGTTTTATTGTACATTTGCTAGTATTAGGTACGCATTCGCTTTAACTTTGGAGTTTGGTTTGTAAATTTTTTCAAGACCAATCTAAGTGGAAAACTCAAGCCTTTTTTTGAGAAATAGTTTTTTTTTTACTGTTTATGATGAGTGTATGAAAAAATATCTCATAGTATAAGATAGTAAGTATTTATTAACGAGATATAAGTAATCAAAATACAGTATTTATTCAAACTTTCTACCTTCAATGATAAACGCAAAAGCGGTATTTTGAACTTAAAACTTACGAAGTCAAAGTCAAAGTTTATTTATTTACGTAGCTTAAAGTGTACCTTCTATCCACAAAATGAAGGTCCAGAAAGGAAGGAAACAGAGACGAGTTATATTTTGAAGAGGCCTACAAAACTACGACCCAAACTTTAAAATACTTACTTATAAGTAAAATATATTTTAGATATGTTTTATTATATACTTACTATCTAATAAAACATATAATAATATCTAATTATATAACAAGGCTAAGCGATCTACTTACGAGTAAAGGTTGTTTGTACGCATGTTTGTCAATATAGTATGGTATTGATGCAGTCTGCAACTACTCTAGTATCAAGCGGTATAAACCGGTTTTGCTACTTAGGGCCGGTTTCTGGAAACCCAAATCACGATTGATCCGAGTTTGACACATAGTAATTATTTGATTTTTTCGTTGATCATCGTTCGAGAAACCGGCCGTTAGAGTGGGCATTCATTATATTATGTAAGAACTTATGGCTTTGACTTCTTTCTTAAAAAAAATGATAAAAAATGTACGAAGTGTCATTAGACGACTTTTACGTTATTATTTTAATTGATATAAAAAGATGAAAATGAAGTTTGAATTAGAAACGTGCGGGTCTTCCGCATGCTTAAACTTCATCTATTTTTTTTTAATAACAAGCATTTGATCTATTTAAAACTTCAAACAACAACGGGAAGCTACGATCGAGCCACGTGACCAGACCACTCCATAGACTATTTCATAATTGATATTTGACGGTCACGTGGTATAGACGTTGAAAAATATTTGTGGGAAGCGACTGTGGGCGGTAGGGTTGTCAATCAATACTTTAGCGCTACTAAAGATATCACTGAGTTATAGATAAATAAATAAATAATGCTGGACAATCCACGAGCTCTCACTTAGCCTTGAAATGACTATGGATGTCATCTAGTCCCAAAGGAAGCTTGTATAGATCAATTGGGATACGTTGCATAAAATATTGTTCGTTACGTTAAAACATACATTTTTAACAACAGTTATTCATTAAAATTTTGCTTCTCTTTTAAATTTGTTTCATAAGTAAATTACGTTTCATAGGAAAAATTACCTGAAAATTTGGGAAATAGTTTCATGGGTGCAACGATGCGCTGCGCAAAGTATATGCGATTTATGTATGTTTAGGATTTAACAGCAGCCGGTTTTAGTGGTGAATTATGTACTACTGAGGTGATTTACGTACAAGTGGCGATCACAATCAGCCATCTAGGCCGCTGTGATACGAAAGCCGCAAAAAGCTAATAAAAAACTTGAGAGGTGTTAAGGGACACCCGGACGAAACGAAGTTCCTTTCGATTAATTAGAGAGACACAGACTGAGAAACAAGCACACCCCGCTCGGCTTACAACTATGTATAGCAAAAAGTGTCGTCACCACTTTTGGTCTTAATTTTTTCCGTCTAACCCCCTTTCTTTTGGTCTTTAACATCCTAAGACCAAGATCAATGGAAGAAGGAAAGGGAGGCCTTTGCCCTGCAGTGTGAAACTTCCGGCTTATAATAATAAAAAGCACCCTTTCACGGAAACCTCGTTCCAAATAAAAAAAAATGGGATGACACAAAGCTTTAATTATACCACCATCACCATCAACCATAACATCGGGGATACTAGAACAATGCGGCCACCAACCCAAAGTCCTTCTCCGCTACTTTAAGGAGTTGGGCTGGCTGGGGTGAGGTTAGCAGAGGGATAATGCACAATACACCCCATTGCGGGACGTCAGTGCAGATCTTATTCCCCCAACAAGAATTAGAATTAGAATTAAAGCTTTAATTTTGACTAACGCTCTCTCTGGGTACAATACTCTGTGTTTACATATCTGTTGGTGTTTTTAATTAATAAAAATCTTTTTAAACTTTTTGACATCCTTAATGCAGCCGCAACGTGAGCCCAGCCTTGTGCAGTTCCAAATGTGGACGAGCAACGTGATCACTTGACACTTGATAGTGATCGTGAATTTTATCGTTGGATTTAAATAAAAAATATTCGGTGGCTTTGAATTGGTGTTCTAGAATAGAACAATACAATTGTTCTCAGACAAGGGCATATGCATATTTTTTTACTTTACATTTGGTGATTGATTTATTTATGTTTGTTTCTAAGTATTTATCGCTCTTTTATTGATCAATAAATTTTATTATTTATTTGGCGAGAGTGAGATCTTGTGAGCAGATTTTAATGCATTTTGCATATTATTAGGTATATAATATTTTGTGTCAACCTAAAGAGGTTTTTTTAAAAGCTCTTTTATATACATACCTATATTACAATAAAGTTGTAATCAGTTTTCCATTTCACACTACTTAATCTATGCCAGAGCTTCCTCATTTTAAATGTTTGCAATTTAAAAACCCCTTTAGATTTTGTAAATTGATTATTCCTATGATTGTCTACTAAATGAACCTATTATTTCTTCATATTAATATTTTAAATACCTACTTATAATTACATAAACCACACACCCAAATATTACACGTGGCGCACACGATATACAACGTGACATACTAAATAATACCAACTTAAATAAGTAAATAAAACGACAATAATTTATGTAACGCTAGTTATGAAACAAGAGCGAAGAATTTGTAATTTATTTTAATTATAAGAATTAGTTAGTGTTAGAATAATAATTAAATATATTTTTCATCGTTACCGTTAGTGTATTTATGAGCGTATTATAAAAGATAGGTAATCGGCTTTTTTTAAAATTAAAAATTGATTTTAAGATTTTTAAGTCCATCTCTGCTTTGAAAGACACACGACACTACAGATACAAAATTTATGTTCTTTGGAAAAAAAAACTTGTTACCGATGAGATTTTGACAGTTTTGCCTTTTATTTTGGTCACAGCATAATCGTAGTGAAGTTGACGTATGCACTTCCCGCGTGACTTGCTGTGCAAGAAAAAACCCCAAGTGCATTTCGAACCTAGTTTACCTGAGTCAGTGCTTAGTCCGAGGTTGCATTTTAAAACTTCCTACTCTCGAGCCGAGAGTCGTCTCTCGGATATCCTATTATTTTTGTATGGATATCCGAGAGACGACTGTAAATGTAATGTAAGTAGGTCAGTCATCTAGTACCCATAACACAAGTTCTGCTTAGCTTGGGGCTAGATGATGTTGTGTGGATTGTCCAGCATTATTATATTTATTATACCGTGAACAAAACTAAAATCAAAGGCAGTACTGTCAAAATCACATAGGCATCTAACATTTTTTTTATTTCAAAATGCAGTCTTAAAATGCAACCTCGGACTAAGCACTGCGTAGCCACGTGACAGCTCCATAGAAAACTGACGATGGACATCGAACAGTGACGCAAAGCATGCGCCGTAACGTGCTGCACATTGCACTGACGCCTCTAGACCTACCCCAACCTCGTGTTGGATTTAATTGCTGTCATGGCGTATAAAGGCTATGGTTTAATTTAATACCTTGAGGAATAAATCAGTAGTATTTCTCCGAATCGAATACAGTTTATTGATGAAATTGTTTTCAAAGAGGTTTTGTATTGCAGGTGGCTTGCGTCGTAGCCAAAATATTATGTAACTTTATAATAATTGTTTACGACGGTGTTATATTTTCCCTTACACAATGTGTAGGTAAGAGAGGATAGAGTGTGGATTCGCACACTCTACACTACACATTCCATACCACATACCTACGCAAGAACCTACTTAAGTTTTTTTTATTAAATTACTTTTAATTTGCTACTTTATCTTGTTCTACTTTGTTCAGTGGAACTTTTTATGCCTTGTTTTTAGGAGGTGGTCGTTGATAACTACAACATAGTAGATAATACTATTGTAGCTATCATCGTTTCTAATTTTGTAACTAAGTATACATGTTCCGTAATAAACTATATTTTTTTTTTATATATTTAATAAATACTTATAGTTTGAATTCAGTTTGTGAATAAATTTTTATTTCCCAACTACGTAATACATATTACGTAAAAAATATGAATTTAAGATATGGGGAAGATTTGCTGCAATTTATTCAGCGCGGCAATGCAGCTAGTATCTCTAACGACGTTTCGGATCGATACCTACTGGTTTGGATCAGTTTGTCAGAGATGGGTTTGCAACGGTCTGCAAATTGCTCAACAGTAACATGTATATTTTTATTTACATGTATGTTTTTTATACATACTTATTAATTTTTTTTGTTTTGTTTCATTATCTTTATCGAAAAAAGCTTATTGAGCACTTATAAGAGTGATAAATATTATATTTTGCTAGCGTTATTTTAATTAATTGCGCTGACTGTCATGAAACTCGTGATGAAAACTTTACAATGGAAGTCCGCTCGGTCACATTCATCGGCAAGTGAGCGGAACAAAAACCTCGTGGCCTACAGATTTGCTTCAAGGGGGAATTGTAATATAAATTCACGTTTACAACCACTGTACAGAAACTCGCTTAGACAACCCACATGCTTGCAGAATAACAAACATTTAGTAGTATATTCACAACATATTAACTCGTATAGAATTGATACTCCTTTGCTCCTGAGCTAGTCAAAGAAGGTTTTAATTAATTACTCAGGTTGAAACCTTTTTTGTTACGATAAACTGACAGTAGGATTGATCTACATGCATGGAAAGAAAGCTATGGAGATGATGCTTGGATTATGCTTGAGTGCCTATGCACGAAGATAGAAAACCAAGTTTCTGTCAAAAAATGTGGCAAAAATTGGAAAACTAAAAATGGCTGTGGGTCAGCATTCTTGCCGTAAAACTATTAATTAGAACCACGAAATATTGAGGGCAGAAGCGTATAGGACGCCCAAATGGCATTAAATTCTGCATAGGTATAAAACTGGAAAATATTGAATGACTGAGACAAGTATTAAAAATGCTTTGGTGAAGGAAGCACCTAAACTTATAAAAAAAATATTGGATGAGAGTCGAAAACTGGGCCCAATGCGCGTCTTAGGAAAGATTACGACCATCATACGTTAATTTTTCGTGATAATGGCTGAGAGAACCGATGCGATATAAGTTGATGATGATCATTTTGAGGTTTACCTAGATAGTTTAGATAGGTGATAGCTATATTCACGTCATTGCCGACATACTATGTTTTATTTATTTATAGGCAACGCCAACAGCACACACAGTTAACATTTAATTTTATAATTATCACTTATAGGCTAACTTAAAGATATATATGTTTAAACATATATACATATTGTATATTCATAATAGAAAAACACGGACAACAGGATATAAAAGTACAAGAAATGAAGAAATACAATGTGAAGAAAGAGAGGAAAAAAATCCTTATGAACTATGTAAACAACAAAAAAAAGACGTGTGGCACTCGGGGACTGACGCGGTAAAACTATTGCATAGCATTTTTTGCTGGATAACGCATGCGCAGTGTTAGGTTATTTCGTTACAGAATTTCTGGATTCGGTTTCCACGCTCAAGGTCCGCGATAGAAGCTATGCAATAGCTTAAAAAATAAAACATTATGAACTATGTAAACAATAAAAAAAAACTTTAAATTACATTGTCATGTGCATGACAGGTACAGTAGGATGGCCACGTGATCAGTTCCTGGCACTATTCAGTTCTGCAGGATGTGTGAATAGTCTGTAAAGTAAGCGTTACGTTACGTAGCGCACATGAGTCATAATGCCCACGTTGTGATGTCGCACTCTTCGTACAACGTGCTATGAACGTAAAGCTACTAAGCAGTAGACATGGTATTTTTACAATAATAAATAAATATCCATGAACAATTCCCAAACTAAGCAAAGCTTGTCTCTATATCTACTATGGCAACTAGATTTCTGAATACCTAAGTAAGGTCAGTGTGGGTAAGTCCGTCTAGGCTCTAAGTCCGTCTAGTGGCAATAACTTCCGTTTTTGAATAGCTAGAGCCATATAACTCGGTTGGTAAAACAGTATCATTGAGTTTGTTCGAACTAGTGATAATAGATGTCGCTAACATCTTAATGTTGGAAAAAATTTGACAACCAATTTTTTCCGCGAATTTAACTTGAAGTTGAAGTTTGACGTCTCGTCGAGAAATGAAAAAAAAGGTGTAAAATCTAAGGAGTTTTCTGAGTATCTGTGATAACGTAGGCCATTTACAGATTCGGGAATGTATATCTGGTGTCCGATTCAAAAATAACGCATTAGTTTCGTAATTATAACAAATAGAAAAAATCCAAGCTTCGAATGTTATAGTTGGGAAGTCCGTCTACTACACATAAGGCAAGTCCGTCATATGCCGGTCTTGACTTAATTCCAGATATTGTCAACCTTTTTAGTAGTTCAAATTTTATAATTATTTTAAACTGTTTATTCAACTTGTAAGTATTATTCGCCTGTCTACAAAAGTGAACTCTTTTCAGGGTTAAGCTTGCCTCTGTAAATCTAATCTATTTACGTTTATTTTTCTGTATTTACTTTGTGTATAATAAATATTTCAGTGAAAGATGCACTGGTATGTTTGCAAGAGGACTAGCATCACCTATAAGTATTCTTTAAAAGTTTATAAATTGTGAATACATATTTTGAAACCATGGAACTATCCAACCTTTTTTTTAGTTTCTGAATTTTTATACCTGACTCATGTAGCATGGCACATCATGTTGGACTTTGTGAACATTTATCGTTTTAACAAAGATCTGATTTAGAAAATTATCCCATACTCATTTATTTCGTACTGGCAGAAAGTGCTATAAATGTAGCTACAGATCCGGCAATAGTTTGCCACACCATTTCTAAATTCACACATTACTTATTAACGATTACTTGTTTACAAATAAAGATTCTTGTGTATTGATTTGTATGTTATTGACAAAAAAAATCGTAAGTGGGTACTTTGTGAAAATGTTTACAACCACTGAAAGTACATCATCAGCAAAGATATGCCGGACTTGCCCTTGATTTTAATAATTTTATTTTTCTTTAAAAGTATACCTTATAGTCACACGTTTAAAACACGTATTTCAACGGCAGCTTTTCATCATTCATCGATAAGGTTTTCATACATATTGGCTCACTAGTTACGATTTTATTGCTACTAGACGGACTTGCCTCAAACTGGTTGGGAAGTCCGTCTAAATGCCTACTTTACAAAAAAATGCAATAAATCTGAAGACAATTACAATTAACCCTACTTTTAGATAGATATAGAAAGATAAATGTTATACCAATATTTTCCGACTACTTAAAGTAACTAACAAATTTTATTTCGATTTTTAAAGTTAAATTGAAATTCAATTTAAGAAAACTATGCCGGACTTGCCCACACTGACCTTATACACTTTTTTTTGTAAATACTTAAAATATAGTAACACCCAGAAACAAATATTTGTTCTGTGTCTGGGTGTTACTATGTAAGTAGGTACTTATGTATTTACAAAAAAAATAGGTATATGTAATATTATATCAGCAATTTAGTTCACAAAGTACAAGCTTTTCTTAGTTTGAGACTAGAGAGTGACATGTGAATTATCCATGAATATTTTTTTATTAGTTTGGGTTTGGCCCCCATAAAGCCTTTATCTGTCTGTCTATATGCGAGTGCAAGTGTGAAATCATATCCGATTAAATATTATCAGCTCAGTTTTTGAGTTTATTTATTAGATACAAACATGCACGTAGGTACACTAAAAAACAAAGCTTTCCTTTTTATAATATTATAGTAAGTATAGATAATAATATACATATAGATTAAACGAATGATGAGCAATTTTAATTAAGTCATCGTATGCCGATTAAAAATTTGCCTGTAAAACTCTAGATTTAAATATTTTAATCGTATTATAATGCCATATTTAAATCGGATCGTAGATCACTGCGTGACAGATAGTGCGCCCAAACAAATCGTCAGCACGTGGCCCTCCATGCGCGGCCTGCGATATCAAAAGCAAGCACACTTTGTGTTACCACACGTTTAGTGGACAATTTCCCAATTTTTATTCAAAATTTTTGACAGTCATCACCTGAACTTATTCTACTTTCATACAAATTGGTTTCTAATAATATAGTTTTTTGTTGGAAAACATTAGTACGATAGTTTCACTTACATTTACTACTCAATTAGGTAGGTACTTATTAATTTTTAGATTTGACTCGCACCCAAGAATTAATGTGAGAATTTCGAGTATAAAGATATTTTTTTCAATATAACTGTACATCCATAATCGTAAATAAACCAAGTGCAAGTTTCAAATCTAAATGTAAAAAAACCAAAGTTATATTATGAAAATCAATGCACAGCCTAAACTAAGTCAAAAATTGTGATATTTATGTTTTCCTAAATGGTGCAATGATAGGTTACTGAAAATGATCATACAGATTGCTTGAATAATATAAAGAGAGTGTTATAGAGTTTATAGAAAAACAGAGAGTTATTATAAAATACTAAATTAAACATTTCATTGAATAACAGGTGTAAAAAAAATAAGTATCAGTCGATAAGACGGAAAAAATTGTACACACAAAGTTATTGACATCTTGAAGTACTTAAAAGGAACGTGTTGACCGGACTTAAAGTCTAATGATCTCGATCACATCGACACTTTTTATTTATCGAGATAAACGTTGAAAAAAACGTGATACATTTCGAAGAAATAACGACTCAGATTAAGCTGCTTGAGTATTTATTGGCCAAGAATACACGTGTTTTAAAACGCGGTACTAGCAATAGTTGTTTGTGTATGATGTGATTCAGTTACGTAATGATTAGAATTGAAATATTTTATGTAACTGACTATTAAATAATTGAGCACAATGTTTGAAGTTTACAATTGAAATTCAGGGATTTCCAATTGAAATTAGTAGTTTTCTTGTGGGAATAGTAATTATTAGTACAATAAATTACCGCACCCCGTATAACAGATTACAAATAACTTGTGTATTGTAAATTAGTAACCAAATGTTACGAGATGAGCGTGCTCTATTGAAAATTTGCCAGCGTCAGCACGTGTTCGACAACGAGGGGCTTGCGCTGCCGGGCTGTGAAAACTTGGAATTCATGCTTGCCACATGCAATTATATTTTTTTCCCGACTTTTCGGCTTAGAGTTTTATCTCGAATTTTGACAAACAATCTTAAATGAATCCTAATTAAGTAATAATATTTTTATAAATATGAGCTTTATAACTCGATCATAATCAATCTTAAGGCAGATCTTACGTAATAAAGCAAACATAAAATATGTGATGCTGCCAATATTAAATGCGCTTGCCATAAAAATTTACCATAAAAATTAACTAGGATTCGTTGACTGTTCGTAGCACATTTAAAACTATGTAGTTTCTTTTATGTATATTAATTTGTTGATAAAACAAAAACCGTCAAATGAAACTTTCTGTAAGTAAATATAACTATGAACTGCATCTTTTCCGATGATCTGAAAATGCACAAATTATTCATACTACATTTATGCTACATAATTTATCTTGGGAAAATTTGCCAAATATACTGGCAATACCACTTTCCGTCTCTTTCGTGACGCGATATACCGTCGTCGCGAGGCTTGGCTTGTGACTCGGTGGTTTGCTTGTGCATTCCATTTTCAAACAGACCATTCTTCGTTTGATATTCAAGAAGCTCGGACGTAGCATTTCGCGAATCAAACTACTCGATTCCGCTAAGTTTAAATACTTATAATTTGAGATTTTTAATCGTTAACCGATTAACTGCTCGTGTTTCGTGGAACTATCGTGCTTTTAAACCAAATTATGTGTGAAAAGCGGGCAAGGAAAATTTTGAAAAGAGGTTTGTATTATTTTTATAACTTTTTGTAACTTTTTTTTTGGTAACTCCTGTTGGGTTACTTAAAAAAATAGTTTCATATTATATTATTTTTTTGATTTTAAATCGATGTGTATTTATAATTTTAAACCATAAATAACATAAAATTAGTTAGACTTTCTGCTTGTTTTACATTATTTATCTAAATATTATGTCGTCTGTCCACTGCAAACACATTATTCTTCAACAAAAGTTAATACTGCATATTATTACTACGTATTTCTAAGTTTTGATAAGAATATAACTGACCTACCTCAATTGAAACTACATATATACTTATATCTACGTCACGTCGTCATATTTCAACATCATAATCATTTCTAATACAAATGTTACACAAACAAAAACGTCTTCCTCTATATTTTTATTTGCAAAATTGCATGCATTTTTCATACATTATTAATTGATGTTGCTATTATTTGCTGTGGCCAGATTATCAAACGACGACGAAGTATTTTCGATGAGTGACAAGGACAGCTATATAACACTCGTCTGGTGGTAGAAAGAGATACATTGTGAATATACGTCGTAGCACGATAGTGTGGCCGCAGTTTTAAAAGTAGTGGTGAGTAGGTCAATATTTCAGTTAAACAAAATACAAACTTTCTCAAGTTTTCGAAGTGTTTTTTTTTGCATGTTGTCAAAGCTGTAATAAGTTACATATTTTTTAAGATATTTTTGTAGCTTTGGCTAATGCGTAGAGTATTATCTTTATGGAATCCTCCAAGGCTGCACTCTTTGACCTTTCTTGTTCGTGCTATACCTACGTCTATTTAGTAGTGCTTTCCAGCAATATTAGTACACAGTAGCGTGGAATGGCCCAAGCCCAATCGGCCTGTATTCAGGAAACCCATAAGCGTTGATCGGGACAAATAGCCCTACAGCTGTCAAAAGTTCAAATGCTGGTTGATAATTCACCTCAAAAACTTTCAATATCAGCAGTTTTCCACAAAAATCTCAATACACGGGAAAGGTTAAAAGCTTCATGATACTTCACTTTAACATTTTAAAAAGAAACATGTCATTACTATCATATTTAAATAAAAACACAAGTTTAAAAATAGATTTTCTTCATCGCTAAGCTTGTGAATTGTGATTCATCGCACTGTAAGTAGTAGTCTGATGTACTCTAGTTTGCACCGGTTTCGTCTGGTGTTCAATCAGAAATCAACGCATATTTCTAATCTACATTATGTTCTACAATTTAGATTAGAAATTTGCGTTTACGTTTCGGTCACGTGACTTCTATAGCTCCCTTAATTGTCTCTTGCATGATACGGTTCGTTGACCCAATGACGTCACGGATCACTTTGTTCTTCAATTACACCGTTATTGCTCGCGACTTCGCAAGCAAATGTAAGCTTTGTTGTATTAAGATAGAGTGTTAAATTGCAAAACAAGTTGTGAAGGCTAGTTTAGAAGGATATTATTGATAGGTATAACAATCACTGCTTATTAGTAACCTCAATAAAATGTATTGTCCGCTTGATTCTAAAAATAGATTCAATGAGAAACTTCTGTTGATAAATGTTCAATTTAAAAGAATACCTTAATATAATGTTTAATATTTACTTTATAACTTTTTCTTCGTATCTACTTACTGTCATTGCTTTACCTACCTTCCAAAGGGGTGAGCACAGTTGGTAGTATCTCTGCCTTCCGTGGGTCGTGGGTTCGATTCCGATCCAGAACAAATGTTTGTGTGATAACTACTTATTTGTTGTGTCTGGGTGTTCCTATGTATTCTATGAATGTAAGTATATAAAAAAATATACTTACCTACTTATAACTATTTTATCATCAATCTAGTTCACATAGTACAAGCTTAGTTTAGGACTAGAGTGTAGTGAAATGTTCATGAACATTTACGTAAGACACACTGCGCGGTGTCGCTATAACGTTCGGCAGTTAAACTAGCGTCAACGCGTAGTGTGACTCGAATACGCCACCATTTCGTTTGTGGTTAGTATTCGTGCTCGAGCCTCAGTGCTAGTGCCTCCAGTTACTAGCATTCGTGTTAGTGAAGGAAGCCGTTTAAAATAAATCACGTGGCTCATCTCGGTCGATGACTTATCCTAAGTTAATATCTCATAATATTTCAGCAAAGTTTATTGCAAAGTTACAGCTTTTAAAGTTTACAAAATGTATTACCTATAGGTAGGTAGGTATATAAAAGAAACATTTGAGCTATCTGCAGACCGTTGCAAACGATCTAGAGTTGATAAATATATTTCAATAGTGGTTTAATGTAAGTAAGTACTTATATAATAATGTGTACTTACCTATATATAAAATCTATTAAAGGCAATCAACATTCTCTTATTTAATTTTATCAAACTACGCAACATTGGGTAGCTTGATAGAGTTGGCAATAAAGTTTAGGGTAGTAGAAATTTATTATAAATATAATGTGATCAATTATGTTAAGTAAGGTCAGTGTGGGCAAGTCCGGCATAGTTTTCTTAAATTGAATTTCAATTTAACTTTAAAAATCGAAATAAAATTTATTAGTTACTTTAAGTAGTCGGAAAATATTGGTATTACATTTATCTTTCTATATCTATCTAAAAGTAGGGTTAATTGTGATTGTCTTCAGATTTATAGCATTTTTTTGTAAAGTAGGCATTTAGACGGACTTCCCAACCAGTTTGAGGCAAGTCCGTCTAGTAGCAATAAAATCGTAACTAGTGAGCCAATATGTATGAAAACCTTATCGATAAATGATGAAAAGCTGCCGTTGAAATAAGTGTTTTAAACGTGTGACTATAAGGTATACTTTTAAAGAAAAATAAAATTATTAAAATCAAGGGCAAGTCCGGCATATCTTTGCTGATGATGTACTTTCAGTGGTTGTAAACATTTTCACAAAGTACCCACTTATGATTTTTTTTGTCAATAACATACAAATCAATACACAAGAATCTTTATTTGTAAACAAGTAATCGTTAATAATGTAATGTATGAATTTAGAAATGGTGTGGCAAACTATTGCCGGATCTGTAGCTACATTTATAACACTTTCGGCCAGTACGAAATAAATGAGTATGGGATAATTTTCTAAACCAGATCTTTGTTAAAACGATAAATGTTCACAAAGTCTGACATGATGTGCCATGCTACATGAGTCAGGTATAAAAAATCAGAAACTAACAAAAAGGTTGGATAGTTCCATGCTTTCAAAATATGTATTCACAATTTATAAACTTTTAAAGAATACTTATAGGTGATGCTAGTCCTCTTGCAAACATACCAGTGCATCTTTCACTGAAATATTTATTATACACAAAGTAAATACAGAAAAATAAACGTAAATAGATTAGATTTACAGAGGCAAGCTTAACCCTGAAAAGAGTTCACTTTCGAAGACAGGCGAATAATACTTACAAGTTGAATAAACAGTATAAAATAATTATAAAATTTGAACTACTAAAAAGGTTGACAATATCTGGAATTAAGGCAAGACCGGCATATGACGGACTTGCCTTATGTGTAGTAGACGGACTTCCCAACTATAACATTCGAAGCTTGGTTTTTTTCTATTTGTTATAATTACGAAACTAATGCGTTATTTTTGAATCGGACACCAGATATACATTCCCGAATCTGTAAATGGCCTACGTTATCACAGATACTCAGAAAACTCCTTAGTATTCACACCTTTTTTTTTCATTTTTCGACGAGACGTCAAACTTCAACTTCAAGTTAAATTCGCGGAAAAAATTGGTTGTCAAATTTTTTCCAACATTAAGATGTTAGCGACATATATTATCACTAGTTCGAACAAACTCAATGATACTGTTTTACCAACCGAGTTATATGGCTCTAGCTATTCAAAAACAGAAGTTATTGCCACTAGACGGACTTAGGGCCTAGACGGACTTACCCACACTGACCTTACGTAAATTAATATTCGGTTAAAAATATATTCATAAACATTTCACACAACGCCATCTAGTCTCATAATAAAGCTATATTAATATCAAGTCTCAACAAAATTGGCGTATTACGACGATATAGACCATTATTAAATATATAAACTTCTCTATCATTTACTCATTAAAATATGATCAACTAAAAAATATCACGGTAGCCAAATTCAATGGGTAGGTATTTGAATTTTTAAATGTAATAGATCCGAATCATTCGATCTTGCTTGTCACACCATTTATATAAAATTATAACATTGAAAAAGACATAAATCTCCTAGACTTACGGCCGGTTTCTGGAAACCCAAATCACGATGGATCCGAGTTTGACACAAACATATATCTAGTAATTATTTGATTTTTTCGTTGATCATCGTTCGAGAAACCGGCCGTTAATGAGTAACTTAGTAAAAAAGCTACATAATTATAATACATAAAAGTAAAAGGTCTAGAGACAGCGTCGATACATAGGGTGCATCGCGCAGGTCTGCAGACCAACAAAAATGCGCGACTCAGTCAGTCTCCCGACATACTCGGCCAGAGGACGAGCCCGCGCTACAGAAATTAAAAAAAAAAGGTTTGTTGACCTTTGCATTATCAAAACAAAAAAGAAAAATACATTGCATAATAATATTATATAAGAGAGGTGTTTGAAGGAAATGTGTTCAGTGCGACCTGATTTTTGAATTCCAGTTTTCAATGTCGATTGCGTAAAATGTGCAAGATGGATGACGTTGCATACGAACTTGCATCGTCTATAACAGATTTATAATAGTTTGAACGTTTTTCATACTTTATTTAAATAATGAATTATACAAACTTTTAAGATGAGCGTTTCAAGTAAAAACTAATGATCTATAAAATATTATTTTACCGTGAAACCTGTAAATTATTTCGTAAATCTGATATAAAAACATTGGTGGTAGGTACCTACATAATAATAATTAAACATGTTGGTAATTGTAAGTAATATTCTTAGTTGTTTTTTTATATTTTCCATTATTCTTTTATAATTTAAACTAATTAATCGATATCGATATAGATAAAGTAATTAAAGGAATTATACGTAAAATTAAATCCTCGCAACCATTCTACCCATTATGTGTTAAATACTGCAGAAACGCATCTATCAAATGCATCATTCGCCAAATATTGATTACAACCTCATTTATATCGAAAGTAAAACCTATTTGCCTGTATTCCAATTTGACACTGACTTTTCAAAATAAGAACAACATTTCCGAACGCGCAAAACGCAGAAACATCATACGCCTGTCACTTGTTTATAGGCTCAAATTACTTTCTCGAAACATCTCGACTCGGCTTGAATCTAGCTGTGTCTAGTGCTAAGTATAAGTATCTAAGTATAAGTAGATTGTATTGATAAACCCCCGGATGGGGTGGGAACAGGGCGCGCCATGCTCAAGGCCGCACGCTTATAGAAGCCTATTCATCTAAAGAGCAGATTGGTTTTCAACGAAGGAATAAAGCTCTTATATCAAAACAACACAGAGTTGAATAACTTACGATTGAAAATCGGGAAATTCAATGATCGAACTCTTGTTTTACGACGCGACAGTGAATATTGATTTCTTTGGATCTGTGGGAAGTTCATTTCAGTACCCAGTTTCTAATTAGGCTCATTGAAATAAATAAATAAATAATATTGGACAATCCACACAACATCATCTAGCCCCAAGCTAAGCAGAGCTTGTGTTATGGGTACAATATATTACGGAGATAGATATTTTTTATTATATATTTACATATAAAATACCCAGAACACCCGGAATAAATATTTGCAGATCGTACAAACATTTATCCCAAAGCGGGAATCGAACCCGCAACCCCCGCGTCGCAGGCGGACCTTCGCCCGCCGCGCCACATAGGTCTCCACAGTTGCAATGACTAAGCGAGGTAGTAGTCATTATGGAACCCTAAAATGTGAGATGTATTCTGAGGGCTTAATCCGAGCTTGCATTTTAAAACTCCCTACTCTCGAGCCGAGAGTCGTCTCTCGGATGTCCATACAAAAATATAAGGATATCCGAGAGACGACTCTCGGCTCGAGAGTGGGGAGTGTTAAAATGCAAGCTCGGACTAAGCCCTCTGATCTAGAACATTAATCGTACACGTGTGTTGTAAACTTGTGGTGCTATATTTATAAACTATCCGTGATCTCATTTTAAACGATTTCTATTCATATCATAAATGTATGCGGAAGACTTTGAATAGACTTATAATTAAAAAAAACAATAGAATAGCTTGTTCTGTAAGGCAATAACTAACATTTTTATAATGTAAATGTTTTGAAATGAATGGATTTATTGTAAGCTAATGTAGAATAATTAAAATAAGTGATTGAATTGATAGGTACTAAGTATTTAAGTAAATAAATTCACGACTATTACAGTATTTACAAAATGTACATAGGCATATAAAATACATAAGAAATAGTTGAGCTATCTACAGACCGTTGCAAACGATATATAGATTGTTCAACTGATCTAAATCAGTACAGTACCAATCGGAAGCGTAAAATAAAAAGTTATTTGAAAATAATTTAACTATTATTCTATTTACATTACAGTTTAATGTTTTAGTCCCACGATAGTTGAGGCATTTATTTATCTCTGTCATTTCAAAATCAACTTTTTTCTTGTTAACACCTTTTTTTTTTGCGCACTTTTTACCTTACCCTACCATTTCTACATACCATAACAAGCTTTGATTAGTTTGGAAATAGATAACGTATTACCCATGAATATTTTTTGAAGTATTGTCCTCTAAGTACCTAGATACATTTTATTTTATTTGTTGGAAACAATATCATGCGTCATCGCGTGACATGTACATATTAAATAAAATAAATAAATAAATAAAATATTTTCCTCGAATACCACAAAAAAAACTAATTATGTATAAAAACCACAAAAGTGGAAAGGACCTATATCTGGAGGGGGGCGCTGATATCTGC
Organism: Ecliptopera silaceata; assembly: GCA_932527185.1. NCBI lineage: Eukaryota > Metazoa > Arthropoda > Insecta > Lepidoptera > Geometridae > Ecliptopera > Ecliptopera silaceata. The sequence continues at coordinate 5,630,457 of OW052210.1, forward strand.
ACAACAGTTATTTTAACTTCTGCAGATGTCATCGTTTTTCATGAAGGTTTTCGTTTACTTTTGGTTATGGTTTCGAATTATTACATCACCCATAACATAGACAATGGACTAAGCGTTACCAGTTATGAAGTAAGAGCGGTAGAGCGTGAGAGAGGAAACAATCGCGGCCATAGTCATCCATGATGTCACCCCTAAAGAGACAGGGGCATAAATGTGACAATCGTAAACGTAACGTATTTAAGACACACTGCGCGCTTACACTGCAACATTCGACAGTAAAGCTGATATTGACGCGCAGTGTATCTCAAATATTGTTTCGATTCGTGTTCAACCCCCAGGTGTGAGCCGTACAGAGTAATTTTGTGAGGCTATGGCTCCATTCCCTACGTAGCTTACGTCACTAGTCATGTCGTGTCGTGTCACGTTGCCGACGCGGTTGTTTTGGTCGATTTCGACGCACGCGCAGCCACGTGACTTAACAGGTAGGTACTTAGATTTGACGCTTTGTTTGGTATCGGTAAAAAAAGTCCAAAGATACTCCTTGATTTTTATCGTGATTGATTTGTTTTTGTAACAATAGCTTTGATTGTTCGTCCGGGTGATAAAAGCTTGTTCTATTTCTATGATGAAAATAAGAGCTTATAAAATGAAATATAACATATTCTAGGTTGATATTTACTAAAACTTTTAAATCAAAGGTTAGGTTGTGCATAAGTCTTAATTTTTAGATTTTCTAGCTGCTTTGTAAAAGAGCTACGATAGTTTTTAGCGTCGTCACTAGTGTCACGTTGTACGTGTACGTTCACGTTTGTTACGTATACGTCACGTATAACCTGCATGTGCCTCGACTCGAACAAAATATTGCACTGAAGTACACCTATTGTTCTTTTGTTTCACATTATGTAAATGAGAACAATCGCAAATGGCGATATGAAATACTAATTAGTTTTTTTTTAAATTACTTATTTACTTAATTATTTTATATTTTTGTTTTAAAATGGAAAAAAAATTGGAAATTTTTTTTTTTGAAACCACAAAAATTCATTAGTGATTATATTATACGTCATAATTATATTCAGTTTACGTCGTTAACTACATTATTTCGCATATGACGTTTCATGTCAACATTTTTGACGTAAGTTTCTATAACTGAAAAAAGTTCGAATACCAGAGCCGCCTGGACAATTTCCTAAGTCCGTATCACTGTCACTAAAGATTTTTTTCTTTCTTTCCAGGATCTCACGTAGCCCGCCTTCGTGAAGCGAGACGCCTCCAACGAGCCCAGAGGATGGCTCCAGCGGCGAACGACGAATCACCCCCTCAATATGCAACCGTGGGCATCGACAAAGCTGTCCAGAATAAGTTGATCCTCGAGCTAGCCTGGAAGACCGTCGCGCTCATGCAGAAGAACAAACTTATCCAGCAGAAGATCATAGCTCTGCAGAAGGAGACTTCAGAGTTTGTAGCGGCTATAGTCAATAACCCTGAGAACAGACAACGGTATGTAGATTATATGCGAGCTCAGGAACTCAACACCCAAGCTCAGGACATGAGTGTGGACAATAAGGAAAATCTCCCCGTGAACGCGGGGTCATCCTAAAATGGTTGAAGGAATGATAGCGTGAATGAGTGAATGAACGAATTGAACGTTAGTTTTAGAGGACAGACTGGCAAGAACTCGAAGATGGTTGTTTCGTCACAGTTAGAATATTATAATTTTTAATGTTTGTACTGTGTTTATTTATAGTTATACAAATATAATTGTTTATTATTTGCCTAAGAGATACTGCTATAAAAAATATGTTCTTTGTTGTGGTTTTAAGGCATGTTTTAGTATATGTGTTCCTGTGTGTTGCTTACCGAATAATATACCACTTTGTCTCATAAAGCTTGTTACACACGAGTCTAGTTGTAAGGTACAGTAGTGACACAGTAACTTAGCCGCGGATTCTAAATACCCAGTTTATTAAAAAAACAATAATGGTTAAATTGTATAGAAATAAAAATAAGAATTCTATCAAAATATAGTTAACTAGTTAACCGCCTCGGTTTTATTACTATGTCCAGTGGACAAAACGTTACATAAAATATATACCATATAAAAAACATAATGTAGTTTCCATAAAATTATATCAAGACATTTTTTTAATATAATAATTACATTATAATGTATAATCTCGATTCAAATTAATTTAAAAAACAATTTTAATGAGTTGTGGAAAAATATGTGATACGTAGAAAAAATCCTGTATTTTTTTAATCATCCTGCAATATCTTTAAAAAAGTGTCTTAAAAACGTTGTTGTTTAATTTAGATGTTATGGATGTACGATATCTGTCTTTGTGCCATTTACACGTTGAATTTTAAAAACAAAAACAGAATGTTTTATTAATTTGTCAGTTTCATTTCTTTTCAAGTATTTTTTTTAATATGCACTTACTGTTACCTAGATTATTATAAATAATAAAATATTAATTGAAAATGTAAGATTATTAAATTGTTTATTAAATATTAATTAATGGCACAAAGACTAGAAAGAGGTTCTTATTTAAATAAATACTCTAAATTAAATTTATGTTTTATAGCTTAAACCGTGTGATTTTTTAGCGGGCGTCATTTTTCACCTAAAATTTATAGACTTCTTAATAATATTGAAATTTGATTCTATACGTTCTACATCACAAGATTTTGAAAATAAGTGTGAATGAGCCTTATTTAATTTTGCATTTAATAGATTAGTTCCTACCTATTGCACATAATTTTGTTAGTATTTACTGTGTTCATAATTTTAATTCACAATAGTTGCAGAAATCATTTATATCCGATTTATTGGTATGTATAAGACTTAACGTGTTAAAGAATTTTTGTTAAAAATGTATGTTACAAATTTTAATTATAAAAAAAATGTATTAACTTATAATAAGATGTTGATAGTTATAATTAGACATAAAACAAAGCGTCGTTAATTGATTAAATTAATATTTGCACAACTTTTCGTGTGAACCCCATTCCTTGGCTTGTCGTGTATTATTGTGGTCTAGTTTTAAGGTTATTTTGAAAATAAACTAGTTTTTTCAAAAATATGGTGTTGTTTCTATTTCATTATATTTACGATTTTTTTTAGTTCTAAGTAGGTTCTTTTTGTTTCTTCTTGTGTCAAATAAACAATATAATAATACCGTATAGGTATTTTCAAATTGTATTTTAAACTAAATTAACCTTAAGTAAGTGGGGAAGTACTAGACACTTGAAAGCAATAATAAAAAGTATATGTACCTATTATTGTAATAGGTAGGTAATCTTCACACAGAAATTTCAGAAATTTGATATTAGGTAGGTAAATGCTAGGAACTTGAATTCGTAGCAGTAGTGGGGCGTAGCACTAGACTCGTAAACTACTGTGCTACGCCACACTGCGCTTAATATAAATAGTGCCATCTATTATCAAATAGAGTTTTTTCGTTTAATTGTAGAGCCACCTGTGTGTTTCAAAGCGTACTAAAATGACAGCTGCTTCTGATTCTTCTGTCAAGATTATTTGATAGTGTAGTTTAGTGTAGTGTTTTGGTAGTGTTCTAAACATGACACAGATGGCGTAAATAAAAATTATTTACAAAAAGTTTTACCTTGAATAATTTCGTTACAAGAATGGTATTCTGTAACTTTCATAAGGTTAACATTTTCTTACTATTTTCAGTAACGAGTATCTACTTTAAATTATTTCATATGACCTACTTACCTATATAGATTAATTTTTACAAAATAATAATGAAAGGTCTTCGTTTTAGAGAACTACGTTCGTCTGTTAAAAACAATCTCATGTTATTTAAGCATGGTATATTGTAGACTAAATTAGATAATTACCTACAATAATTATCTTCGTTTAGTTTCCTAAACTCGAGATCAATCACCTTGACCTCATCAGTCTGTTATGTTCATAAAAATTGAATTTGGAAAAGTAGAACAAAGAATTTTGTGTTATGTTGTTTACAGACAACACCACGGCACAGATTTTCCTAGAAATTTCTGTTAATAATGTTTCATTCTAAGTCCAAATTTACAATTAGAATCGGCTAAAAAAGTCCATGTGAAGAATAAATAATTTTACCTATAAACTTTAAATTACAGTAAAAAGTGATGTGTACCTATACAGTGTAACATTTGGGTGACTGAATTAAAGGAAACGAAGTAAGTTTTTTTTATTAAAATTTATACCAATTCTAGTTTACTTAATTTATTTATTAAAGTGGAGACAGTGCCACGAGTTCACGACTAAGTAAAGTGTCGTTAATTATTAAATTTGAAGCCTAAATAACATAATAACATACCTCTAAATATGGCCACTAATAGAGAAACATAAAACAACTCGATTAATGTCCAACATGTCATATTTAGTTAACACTCTCACTTTTATACCGAATCTTTTGAATCATACTGTGTAAAGTACGAAGGATAGGCTTTAGGTCAGTCTTCCAACCACATTGTAGTCCGTAATCTAAAACGAATCTTATTAGGACCCTAAATGCATGCTTATCTAATTCTGGCCTAAAATCAGAGCCATCGTTATTAAAAGCCTGTTTCTCACTCATTGATAAACAAACACTCAGTGCTTTTTTGTTGAAGACTGCTGGTAACAATCGTCGCGCTAATGATTTACAGTCTTTTGATACTAGTTCGCAGTACTTAAGGTCTCCGTAGCTGACGTAAATATCGCTTTGTGGTACAAGTTCGACAAGTCCTGGCAATTCTGTTCGATACTTCAAAGTCCATTTTGTATCATGAGGATCATATTCTAGTGGTAGAACAAATCGTCGTTTGTTCTTGTGTATTTTTTTAGTTGCTTTGGCAGCAACGTTATTGCTACGTTGATTTTCATGACAAGAATAAGCACTCGCTGTTACTTCAGTGTGTGTTTCTTCAGAAGCCTGTGGGACTCCTGGTGTCACGCTACTCAAAGGAAATGGATTGCTGGTTGAATTTTCCAGCGAGTTGAATCTTTCGACTAAATCCAATAAATTTCTGAATGAATCGGCCGTTTCAAGGATTGAACTCCGTAAGTTATTGAACATATCACACGTATAACGCAAAGTGGAACCCATTTGAGTGACGAGGTTACCAAAGTGTTGCAACATTTGCTGTTCCAAAACAACTTTAGAATTCAGGTCGTTCGGTGACGTTGAGTTCAGGGCAGTCGGTTTATCTGCCAAACTACGCCCAGAAGCAATTCCAGTGCAGCGAACGTCGTTCGTTGTTTCAACAGGTGCTTCGTCTGTAGACATCTCATGGTCTGACATTACGTCATGATCCGTGACAGTATCGGAATCTGAAGTTTCCACATGATACGGTGACAGAGGATCTTCCATCATGCACTCATTTGTTTGACACGCATTGTTTGTTACGTTAACATAATTTCTATTAGTAGTTGACGTAGCAACGTTATTCATGAAGGGAACCCGTTTCGCTGTTGAGTTTGTACCAGTATATTGATTAACCACCTCTTTCTGCGTCCGTTGGCTATGATTTATATCACGATGAGCTAATCTATGTTGTATTCTGGGTAATTGCTGGAATGAGGAAGTAGGTTTCATTTCTAAGTTGTGGTTATCGCGTGTTGCTGATGCTGCGATATTTTGTGGACCAGTTGGTGAACTTGTATGTTTATATTCAGTGGATATTGCACTCAGCGTTGCTTGCAATTGTTGTTCATTTAGAAGACAGTTATTTTGAGTAGTTGATAGAGCTTGTCGTAAAGAGCTAAGAACATTTGACCGAGCAGTTAGTGTTTTTTTCTTCGTGACTCCTTGAATAGTAGACATTTGCCATTTGCTTTTCGGCTTGATAGAGATGTCAATACGTATCTTGGGCCTCTGCTGTTGCTGTTGTGACTCTTGCTGATTTGGCTGCAACTGCCTCTGTTGTGAAATCTCGGAAGTTTGATACATCAGATTTGAAGGGTCTGTTGAATTGAGTCTCATAGATGGAGTCCTCATCCTAATAGTTCGAGAGTTATATTGGTGATTGTTTATGTTGCGAGCGTCTTGAGAGCTGATTGAACTGCTCCTAATTGGAGCTATCTGTTCTCTCTTATTTTCAGTTGACAGTTTTTGTACTTGTGGACTATCTTGTGATCGATTCTGAGTGACTACTGTTGATTGTTCTGTCACTGAGTACGTCGATGGAGATCCGGTTTGGTCCATTAAATTCAATGGCCTCTGAGCGGCAAGGGCCAAATTTTTTGTGATATTCATAGGACGTATTCTCTTCTCAACCGTTTCTTGAGAGGGTACTAAACGCCGGGCCCCATTCATATGACTGTATAAATTAGCAGCCATTTTCATGGAGTGTAGAAAGTGATGAGAAGTAGGTTCGTTATTTGAGACGTTGTTAACGTGTAGTTGGTGATCGTTGTTATATGTTGCGAGTTTCATAACTACCATTGGTTCGTCAATCACTGGTAAAGAAAGGGCTTGTTCGTTTTGTTCTATACGCTGAGTTTGAGTCCTTGGTTCAGTGCTCCTATCACCATTAGAAGCAGCAGCAGTTTCTTCTGTCTGAGCACACTCCATTAATTGGTTCTCTTGAATGATAATCGACTGTCCTTTTTTCGAACATCCAGGATCTGCATTAGCGTCATTAACAACAGCACTAGATGACTGAGCAGCTTCATTAGGTTTCAACCGTTTCTCATTATGTTGTTTTTTCAGTTCTGACTGTGCTGGTCGCTTGATTGATGTGCTTGGCAGTGGTTTCCAAGGATTGTCATTTGATTGCATCGAATTGCTTTGATTGGAACAGCGCAATTTATTGTTTAATCTAAACCTCGATGGCCGTTCTGGAAATAATATTTTTTATAGTTATTATTATTGTTATTTTAGATTGTACACCTTAGCGGTTTTTACAATGCTGGTTTCTACTTTGTACTCCTTGAACTCTTTTTATTCGAAAAGGAATTTACGGTGAAAATTCGATCGTGAAGACAAATAAAGTACCTAATTGATTCTTACCTGACACTGTTAATTCTTTTTCCACTAACGGTCCATAATCATTTCTCGTCGCTATCCAATACTCTGCATCCCTGTATGTATCTGAAAAAATACATAATTATGATTTCCTATAGTGATCTAAATCTAAACATACTTTGACGATACAACGCACAACCCACCAACTTATACATTGATTCAAGCTCACCTGATTCATATTTTACGGCAGCCATATAAGATCTCCACGTAGCACCATATGTTTCTTTTCTCTCAACCCGATCTCTTGTATCGAAAGGATCTTCGTCTTTAGGGTATGCAACAGAAGCCTTGTCATCTGTTGCTCTACGTGCTACCAGCCAATTGTACGGCACGCATACGTAGTCATCAATCCCTTCAAAAGGTAATTCTATGAATTGAACAACATAGAATGCTCGCCTATTATTACCACTACGTTTCATCTAAAACAATCAAAAACACGTTCGTAAACACCAAGTAAATCGATAATGTAAAAACAACACCAGTCACGTGTCAGTTCATGGCTGAATATTACCCTAGATGTACCCCAAGTACGAGTTTGTGCACACTAGCAGCGCCCCTAGCAGATTAATTAAGAAGCTTGGGTCTCCATACAAAATCGGTGGCGCTCGGCGATCGCGTCTCTGCGATTCGTGTGTGCACAAACTCGTATTTGGGGTACTGGCTTCAGTTTGGTGTGAAATGCAATACATGATGATTAAAAATCAAATTTATCCTTACCTCTCACTTCAAGTATGATCTTGTAACAACGATATGTTTCATTCGGTTACAAAAAAATCTCCAACTAACACTCCGGCTTTTTTTTTCGAATGGACTAATTCTGTTCGTCGTCTGAAGACTATAACAGCGCTACCGAAAAATGGGCTAACACTCCGGTTTTTTCTTTTTTTTTATTGGACTAATGCTGTTCGTCGTCGTCTGAAGACTCTTACAGCGCTACCGAAAAATGGGATAACACTCCGGCCGTCCGGCCACACACGCAGCTCTTGAATCATAGTGTTCGGCTGGAGGGGGAACCAAGGTTACTTGCGTCAGCGGGCTCACAATAATATCTTCTACGCAGCAAATAAACAGTTAAATCCCCTTTTAGGTTAACACATTCGTTTATACAATATGCGAGAAAAAAATGGTTGTCTGTAAAGTCGGTTTACTGACGATAGTTGAACGTGACAACGAACGCAAAGGCCGATTGTGCTTCTTCGTCGCTCGTTCCGCGCTCTCGCACTTCATGGAACGCCTCAGAACGCCTCAGAACGCCTCATGAGTCATGTTTTTTCGTGCGTGCAGCCGGCTCTATCGAATTATAAGACGTTGTCACGTCAAAATGAGGGATAGCTCGGACTGGGACTCGCACCAAGAACCTTCCAATTGCATGTCGGCTACTCTTCCAATTGAGCTACCCGGTCTATACCAAATTTCCTGTTTGCTTTTTCTATATAGGTACCTTAAGCCACAGCGGCACTTCTTACGGTAAGCAATTTAATTTAAAATTAAATATGTGAAGCGGGAAAGAAGGAGTTATGGTATCATTAAATAGAATCGTTTGCTGATAACTTATCATAGAATAAGTAATTATTAACATAGTATGTAGTTACAAATTTGTATTAATGTGATAAATGTATAGCAGGGTATATTCACTATCCTACTATTAATAAAACTTTAGATATAATTTAATACTGAAGCTAATTTAGTTAGGTAAGTACTTACCTTTTTTCACAAACAAACATACCACTATACATTATTTACAAAATGTACATTGTCATATAAAATACATAAAAAACAGTTGAGCTATCTACAGACCGTTGCAAATGATCTATAGATAGTTCAACTGATCCAAATCAGTACCAATCAGAAGCGTACCCAAGACACTGGCTGCATTGCCGCGCTGAATAGCAATGCTGATACGCTGGGCCAGATACTCACCAGCCCTCGGGTCACGCGTCGCTTCGACGGTAGTTACCTAATAGGCGGTAAAAATGAATTGGGAGACGTAAGCAAAATGAAGAGCTTTTTGATAAAGAAAAGAACTTTAGATTACAAGATATAATTTAGAAAGCACTAAATACATAAAAACTAGCAAAGCGAGGTATATAATAATAGGCGCGCGCGTGCAGCGGATGCAAAGTGCAACCAGCGGAGTGAGCGAGCGCGAAGGGGGCGTCGATTTGTGGCGTATGGAATCGCCAAAAAAGTATCGTTGTTTTGACATGACGTGTTTGGTACCAACTACCAACCGGTGTCGTGAACCATCAACTGTTTAATTTGTGCCAGTCTCGTAAGCAAGAATCGACTCTGAACGATGAACCATGAGAATGAATTTAGATTGGCAGTGTTTATGACTGGTTGAGGATTCCGACACGTCAGTGATCAATAATGATGAAATAATGAAAAGCAATCCGCAATCTTTGGCGACCGATGTGGCGCGGTGGGCGATGGTCCGCCTGCAACGCGGAGGTTGCGGGTTCGATTCCCGCCTTGGGATAAATGTTTGTACAATCTGCAAATATTTATTCCGGGTGTTCTGGGTGTTTATATGTATAATAAAAAATATCTATCTATGTAATGTATTGTATTAAATATGTCAGTCTTCTAGTACCCATAACACAAGCTCTGCTTTTATGATGAAATAATTATGATGAAATAATGAAAAGCAATCCGCAATCTTGTTTTTGGGAATTAGCTAAACTAGAACATTGCCGTTGATTCAATGAAACCAAATAATGTTAAGTAGAACTCCTATAAATTCGACGTCAAAAAACAGAGAGGTAAAGGCCTTTGAACATTATGTTGAGCGCATGTTAACAATTTTGCATCTTCTAGTGTCATAACATAAGTGCCAAATAAATTGTATTTGCTAACCGAATAAACCATAATTAAGTTTAGGTGGGTGTTGATAGCTACGACTCGACCCAGTAGATAATACTATTGTAGCTATCATCGTTTCTACTTTCGATATTATCTATCATGTTCCGAAATAAACTATTTTCATATTATACATGTTTGCTCCTCCTGGGGTCGAGACTCTAGGTCCGTGGGGTACCGAGGCCCACCGCGTTTTCAAAATTATTTCTGGGCGTCTAGTCGAAGCGACGCGTGACCCGAGGGCTGGTGAGTATCTGGCCCAGCGTATCAGCATTGCTATTCAGCGCGGCAATGCAGCCAGTGTCTTGGGTACGCGTCCGATTGGTACTGATTTGGATCTGTTGAACTATCTATAGATCGTTTGCAACGGTCTGTAGATAGCTCAACTGTTTCTTATGTATTTTATATGACAATGTAAATTTTGTAAATACTGATTAGTCGTAAGTTTGTTTGTGAATAAAGTTATCTTTTTGATATTTTGATTTGAAGTACTACTTACTTCAAATCAAAGTACTAGATGATTGAAAGCAACATTAAAAAGTAGATGATGTAATATTTTAATAATATGCATTACGTCCCCATAGTTCAGATATTTTAGAAATTTGATAGTATGTATGCAGTAAAATTTTGCTAGGAAGTTGAATTCGTAGCAGTAGTAGGGCGTAGCACTAGACTCGTAAACTACTGAGCGACGCCACACAGTAAAATAATTTGAGAAATTAATATAAACGGTTAGCGCAATATAATGAATTTGTTTATAGCCACATGTATGTTTCTTATCATACTAAAACTACTCCTGGGGTCTAACAGGTGAGTAATAACACAAACAGCGCCATCTATTATCGATAGGATTGGTTTTTTTTAGTTTAATATTAGAGCCACCTGTGTGTTTTCGATCGTACTAAAATGACTGTTGCTTCTGATTCCTATATTTCGTGGAATTAGTGTTCTAAACATGACACAGATGGCGTAAATAAAAATGATTGACAAATAGTTTTATGTGCCTAATTTTTGACTGGTTGTGTTGTGTGTGACACTTGCGTCAATTAGAGTTACTGGAACTTGTTCAATGATATAGAATAATTTTGTTTCAAGAACGGTAAAGTATCTAAGATTTACAAATTCTTACTATTTCTAGTAACGAGTGTGTACCAAACTACTTCAATTATTTAATTATAATTCGAGTAGGACCTACCTACTTACGTAAGTAGGTACATGAATTATAACAAAATAATATGAAGAACCGACAACCGTTGGAGCAAACGGATACTGGAGTGGAGACCGCGTTTAGGAAAGCGTAGTGTAGAACGCCCTCCAGCGAGATGGAGCGACGATCTGCGGAGTGTAGCTGGCAAACACTGGATGAGAAGAGCCGAAGACCGGGCTCAGTGGCGCGTCTTGGGAGAGACCTACGTCCAGCAGTGGACTGGACTAATATAGGTCGATGATGATGATGAATATGCAAGGTTTGACGACCAATGTGGCGAGGCGGGCGAAGGTACGCCTGCGACGCGGAGGTTGCGGGTTTGATTTCCGCCTTGGGATAAATGTTTGGACGATCTGCAAATATTTATTCCGGGTAAAAAAATCTATCTATGTAACGTATTGTATTAAAGTATGTCAGTCTTCTAGGCAAACGCGTTACACCGTAGGCCACATCATCATTTATTAACATCAGATGTGATTGCGGCCAAGCGTTTGCCTATAATGGATAAAAAAAAAAAAACTTACCCATAACACAAGCTCTGCTTAGCTTGGGGCTAGATGATGTTGTGTGGATTGTCCAGCATTACATATTTATTATTTATTTAATAGAGAACCGACTATTAAAAACAATCTCATGTTATTTTAACATGGTATATTGTAGAATAAATAAACTAAATAATTATAATAATTATCTCCGTTTATTTCCTAAACTCGAGATCAATCACCTTGACCTCATCATCTGCTTAATATGTTGGTCTAAAAATTGAATTTAGAAGGGGAATTTAAAAAAAAGATTTTGTATTTTTTTTTGTTGTGTATAGGCAACACCACGGCACAGATTTTCCTAGAAATGTCTGGTAATATTATCACATTCCATCCAAATTTACATTTAGAATCGGCTAAACAAGTCCATGTGAAGAAAAACTTTAAATTACAAATTATAAAATTACAAAAAATATTTGTATGAGTTCTTAGTGATAGAGATAGATAAAGATTTATTATCAAACGCAGCTTATCATTAATTATATATATAAGTACTTACTAAAAATCTTTACTAAAATAAAATAAATATATACTTAAATCATAACTTAAAAATAAAAATAAGTGAAATAACTAGCGTGGCAAAAGCTGTTAACTAATTTGTAGGTACATACATAGTATTATTTACAAAAAATATACGACTATGACAGTATTTACAAAATGTACTTAGCATATATGTAATACATAAGAAAAAGTTGAGCTATCTACAGTCCGTTGCAAACGATCTATAGATAGTTCAACTGATCCAAATCAGTACCAATCGGCAGCGTACAAAAAATATGATTATATTATTAGTAATATGGTGGCGGTATTGTGAAATGTCCGTGTATTTTTTTTTATTTATTTACAAGGTAATTTGTTCAGCCTCTATTAGCATACGTACTTTATGTATTTAGTTGGTTCCAGACTATACTAACATTACTTTAATAGTTATGTTTTATTTTTTTTAATTTAATTAAGCTCAAAGTTTAAAATGATTTATTACTTGGCAGTCAATTTGAGTGAGCTTTCAATTCGCCAGACATACTGTCTAGCCAAAAAAGTATTCAATAATAAAATAAATAAATAATGCTGGACAATGCGCACAACATCATCTAACCCCAAGCTAAGCAAAGCTTGTGTTATGGGTACTAGAAGACTAACATACTCAATACAATACATTACATAGATAGCTATTTTTTATTATACATATGAAATACCCAGAGCACCCAGAATAAATATTTGCAGATCGTACAAACATTTATCCCAAGGCGGGAATCGAACCCTATATAAAGGAGAATGGGCGATTCTGTATGGAGCGTGGGCCACGACTAAAAAACTCGTCCCTCAGGGTTGTCACATAATATGTTTAAAAGGGCTTTTAAAGGCCTACGTTTTACTATTTTTATTTAAAAAATCCATCCCATGGAATCCGATATATTTAGAAAAACAGTTTTTTATTTTACCGTCGTTTTACTCCGAATTCTGAAGGCCCACAAAAATGCCTGCAGTTGCGTTGAAAAGAGCATGAAACGGGCTTTATTTGTTTTTAGATTGTTTGAAAATCTAACCTGTGGGAATCGAGATATTTCCGTAAAACTATATTTATTTTTTGCAATACTACAGTTTTTCAGGAATAACTCAATTTCCACAGGTTGGATTTTTAAACAATCTTAAAAATAACTAAAGCCCTTTTAATGTTCTTTTAAACGCCATCACAGTTATTCTTGTGGGCCTTCAGAATTCTATGTTATATGATGTTAAATGAAACACTATTTCAGCGAAATATCTTGATTTCCATGGGACGGAATTTTTCCGTAGTTATAGTAAAATATCGGCTTATAAAAGTCCTTTTAAACATACTATGTGGCAAACTTGAGGGACAATTTTTTTAGTCGTGGCCCAAAGTGCCCATTCTCCTTTTAATTATATAAACCACAATATAAACCTATCTTCTCAAAATTATCTCTGGCTGTACACTCACCTACGGTTATTTTGTTTTCAAAAATACTTTAATGTTTAGGCTGTAATTTAGTAGGGTATTTAGGCATAATTAGGCAGTTTACTTTAAAGGGGTGAAAACTATGCTATGCTTTTTTAGGTATATACCTATTTACAAAAAAAAGTTATAAGCTATAAAATTTCCATAGCTGTTTCGTTTGCCACTAGATGTTGTATGAATTTGCCATGAATTTTATTTCAGATCGCTGTTGTACGGTCCGTAGAATGCACCGAAGACATTAAACTTTGCAGAATAATTAAGTTTTTTATAACAAAGCTAGTTTTTATGGAGTTGCCCGGAATCCGGTTTTCTTTTCATACATGAATAAAGCAACAAGTCATAGCAAATCTGATATTTGTTACGTCATTGCTTACTCTACTGAATAAATTTATAATCGGCCGCCGGTTTCTGGAAACCCAAATCACGATTGATCCGAGTTTGACACATTGTAATTGTTTCATTTTTTCGTTGATCATCGTTCGAGAAACCGGCCGTAAGTGTCTAAAATAGTCATAAATATGAATTGTTTCTGTGCGTTTTTGAATCGTGTCTGTACGTAGATAATTGTTTTTATATAGACTTATAAAATACATTACAATATATAAAACAGGGGCCCTATCCAGAAGGGGCAAACTTGCGTGACGGAATATCCTTTCAGTTGCAGGTCAGTTTTGTAGGCATTTTTTGTGGATTGACGTGGCTGAGCTGTTCAAAATATGACTGAAATGTTTTAAATAATGACTGAAATGTTTTAGATATGACTGAACTGTTAAAAATGACGTCAACGAGCTGGCGCATGCATCTCGCTCGCACTTGCAACGGGGCTTCGCGGGCGCATATTTCTGTACCGCTCTAACATGTCTTCATACTTGTTCGTTTTAGGGGTGTCCATTTTGAAAAATCATCGTTGTTTTTTTAGATTCGATAAATCAGAACTAACATCGATGTCGTCCAATTGAGTTTAAGAGCTCACACAAAGATGAGATTTTATTGTAATGAGTTGGTATATAAATATAATATAATTATACAATACACAATCTACTTCAATTTTATTTCGTCCACAAAACCAAATGTTATTCACAATTCGTTGTTTGTAAACATTGAAGCCCGCCATTTTTTTAGTACACATATTTACATATTTACAGACAATATTTTTATTATATTGTCAGTCCAATAATAAACTTTTCATTTTTAAATAATCAAATAGGAAAAAAATTAGTAAAATTATAATGTTCAAACTGGAATTTTTATGAAATTATTTGGATATAATTATTGACTCGATGTTTTTCTACTAAAAACTGAAAAAACATCGATATTTCGAGTATATCAAAAGCATTTCAAAACATCGGATCGATTCGATGTAGGTATCGCATTGTAAATATCGATGTTTTCGATGCATCGAAGTTTATCGAATATTCCGTCCCTATAGTTTGTTTACATTTATTATTTATAACCTAAAGATTTTGCATTTTCATTGTAACTTTCGTGATTGTTGTATCATAATATTGTTATGTGCCATCATAATATTGCTGGCTGCCTTGGACTCGATTGAGCGAAGAGCCTTCTTACAACCTAGATCAATTCAAGGCCAATATAAATAGGTGTCTTCTAGACCATCCTGCTCCATCGTCGGCTTCATCGGCGCTTTCCATCAGGCGAGATTGAAGCCAAAGGATTATAAAAAAAAAAATATGTGAGTATGTGAAAGTTTTAATACATACATAATTGAGAAAATGGTGAAATCTTTGTAAGTATTTCACGGAGAATAAAAACCTCAGCTTTGGCAAACCTACACCGGATTTGCGCATTTCGCAAACAAGTATGTTATTGAAAAGTGAATAAATCAGTGTACTACCTAATTATGGAAGATTTTAATGTCAAATCTAATCATAAACATGAAACGTATGTCGGGCTTGTCCTGTTTTTCAATACTAGGAGACTGACATACTTAATACAATACATTACTTATATAGATAGGTATTTTTTATTTTACCTACATATAAAATAACCAAAGCACCCGGAATAAATATTTGCAGATCGTACAAACATTTATTTCAAGGCGGTCATCGAACCCACAACCTCCGCGTCGGAGGTGGACATCTGTTGCAGAGTTTCTAACATGTTTGGTCACCACTTATTCATGTTTCAGATGCACACAAGATGCTGGTGCCCAGTATGGGTTAGCAGATCAGAAATCAGAACACAACAATTTAAGACTAAGACATGAATCATTCTATTTAATCGTCCAGGTAGTTGATTACTTCACTTGATAGGTTCATAAATATACCTATAACAAACTAAATCAATCATTGCAATAGGCATCACAGCTCATTTGGTACTAGTTCTGTCTTCTCTGTGGGTTCGATCCCCACCAAGAATAAATATTTTTTAAAAGTTCAATAAGTCTTTATTGGTAAAACATTTTTTTATTACTATTAGTAAATATTAATGTATGTTCTGCTTTTGGGTGTCAACATGTTACATATCTATGAATTTATTCATAAAACAGTATATGAGTATTCTAGTTGCCATACAAGCTTTGTGAAATGTTCATAAACATTTTTTTAACTTGTTTAAGTGTAATGAAATAAAAGAAAATGATTTATGTTCAGATTTCAAGACTGTAAAATATTTTAGTATTGAACTCTATGCGTATTAACTCTATTTACAATACACTTCATTTTATTTCAGGTATATCTGGGATGTGACACGAGCAAATTTCGGTTGCCAGGAAGAGATCTCTCTCAGCGATAAGGCCACCCATTCTGATGCCTATTACTACTTGTTTAAGCTCTTTGTTTTTATTTATGTGTGATGAACAATAAAGAGTTATCTATCTATTTAGAAATGTTTTAATAAAATAATACTGAAACATGGTTTTATTGAATTACTATATTATTTCACAAATGAAAACAAAGATTAGTTTAATAGTCATAAACAGATTAGGATAGTGAAGTAGTACCATCATGGTAATTTGCATATTCTGAAACAAAATAATATATACTTAATAATATATATATCTCAGCTCAGTATTGGCATTAGTTCTGGCATCTATGCTAGGATGGTGGGTTCAATCCCCACCACAAACAAACATTTATGTGATTACTTGTCATTGGTAAAATATTTATTTATTACTATTTGTGAACATAAATATGTGTTCTGCATTTGGGTGTTAATATGTATTAATTTTTAGAATACTTACTTATAATAGTATTCAAGCAATCTATTTCCCATACAAGTTTTGTTTAGTTTGGTTCAAGTGCATGCCTTGGGAAATAAATAAATATTTTTGGACAATTCACACTTCACACTCTAGTCCCAAACTAAGCAAAGCTCTATATGTATGGGAACTAGATTGCTGATAGAATACTTACATACTTACATTTTTTTTGTAAACACATTCATAGAAACACCCAGATTCAGAAAAAATATTTATATTCATCACACAAACATTAAAATTTGCTCTGGGTGTGAATCGAACCCACAACCCACAGCATGGAAGGCAGAGCTTACTACCAAATACTTACTGTCAAATGTTCATGAATACTTGTTCAAGTCTAATGAAATAAAGGAAAAAAAAATTAGATTATGTACAGATTTTAATATCATATTATAAACTATGTAATCATTCTTTACCACATATATAAGATATAATAATAATAAAGAATCAAAATGGTTTTATTCCTTGAATTCTAGTCATTTTACAAATTACAACTTGCAGATTAATTTTATATAGTCTTATACTGTCTACTACACAAGTAGAAACTTCATGGTAATCTGCATAGTATTCTGAAACAAAATAATAGGTAAGAAAGTTTTGTAGGTATGTACTATGTGAATGTGAATGATGACGTGTAAGAAAGGTGTGAACATTGAGATGACGTCTGATAGAAGTGAGTGGAAGAAGAGGACATGTTGTACCGACCCACATAATGTGGGACAAGGGTAGGAAGATGATGATGTACTATATTCTTATCTTATGTTATTGTACCTACATTTTAGATGTAACTTTATGCTACTAATCTCAATGATGGTTTATCTTAGCAAAAATTTATTTCAGGATAGGTACTGAAATTATGTTGTCTCTATATAAATTTGCCATAAATATTTTAAATATGATGAGACTAATAGGATTTATAACTACGATTACATACAACTAGTTAGGCATTTATGTTCCTTGTTGTCTTAGACTATTTAAAAACAAGTGTTAAGTAAGAACTAAAAGGATGAAGCGATGATATTACTTTGAAGTTATCTTGCCCATACCTACTTAGGTTTTTTTCAGAAAATGTGTAGATGGTAGTCCTGAAAACCTATAAAAATTCACAGGTCAGCATTGAAATCGCAGCTAATTGCGTTTTAATTTTAAAACTACTTTGAAATTGTCACAAAACATTATAATTTTCGTGTTTGTATGAATCCATGAATTCTGCAAAATGAAACCAAAACAAACTTCGGCATGTCACAATTCTGTCAAAGTTAATTTACAGTCAAAATATCAATAAAAGACGAAGAAGAAAACTGAAATGTTATTTGATCAAATAAAAGCTCAAAAACATTTCAGCGGTCTGGATAGGCCCCCAGTACATAGTTTAAGCTAAAATTCGGTTTAAAAAAGCTAAATAAAAGCTTCTTTAAACGGAAATTCTAAATGTAAAGATTATATCTTTTTTATTATACTCGCATCGGTACTACCCTGGTAGTACCACGGTAGTTGGAATCTGGTAGTACAACTTCCTCGACTAAAACCTTTAATTATATTTGGGTTCGATTCCCACCCAGAGCAAATGTTTGTGTGATGAACAAAAATTGTTGTTCTGTGTTTGTTACTATGTATTCTATGTATGTATGTATTTACAAAAAAGGTTTATAAGTATTCTATCAGCAATCAAGTTCCTTGTACAAGCTTTGCTTAGTTTGGGACACATCACACTATGATGTGTGAAATGTCTATGAATATTTATTTATTAGGAGACCTATTACGTATTTAAATTTTACCGTGATCTTCGCTGTATGTTTAGTATTATATACAATACAATGATATAAACAAGCAATCATCATATCTAATTGCGATTCAATTGAGACGAAAAATGTTTCCGTTTGTTATATCGTTGATTTTATTCCATTCCATCGTAATAACGAGCCATGGTCACCATCCACCGATCTATGAACGTCATTAAAAGATCTTGAGGTTATATATGACAGGCGTCACAACTCAGTTGGTAGTAGCTCTGTCTTCCACGTGGGTCATTGGTTCGATTCCCACCAAGAACATATGTTTGATGAACATTTTTGATTTTTTTGTGTCTGGGTGTTTCTATTTATGTTTTTACAAAAAAAATGTTTATAATAAGTATTCTATCAGCAGTACAAGCTTTGCTTAGTATGGAACTAGAGTGTGATGTGTGAATTGTCCGTAAATATTTATTTATATAGATGTAAGTTGGGTATCTTCTGTTTTATCGGCAGTAAAAACGGTATAGAAAAAAAATGAAGTACATTATATTTAAATTCAAAATAATAATTGGAAGATGATGGACTGGTCAGTCGTTTTCCTGGTTCGATTTGCGAATTTTGATTTTATTTCGGATTTTTTTCATTGTATTAAAGTAAAGTAGAGTAATCTGAAAAATGATGTATAACAATTATTTTCAAAAATATTTTAAAAAAATAATTGTGAAATGTCCGAGTTTTATATAGCTAGAATCCTCCGTAAGTGAGATAATTTTACTAAAAACGGCCAACTAAGTGTACTTTAAACAAATTCGAGATCATCCGATCGCTATTAAAAAACAATTTAAATAAAAGTAATTCTAAATACCAAAGCTATGGGTTCCGGTTTCGAGAGACAAGCACAATTTTTAACATATTTTGTAATCAAAGTCGGCATAGTGTCAGTAACAAAGAGTCACTGTGGTAAAGTGAACGCGCTTGACTTTTGTGAGACGTCCTGGGACCGAAGTCTACCAACTTTAAAAAAAAAAAAAGAAAAAGAAAAAAAACAACACTGACCTTATTCTGACCATAGACAACTTATCAAACCTCATAGTGATGTGTGCAGTGTACAATTTGTGTGATTGAAAATTAAAGGAATCGAACAAGGTAAGTTTTATTATTAAAATTTATACCAATTCTAGTATACTTGTATTAATTATTAAAGTGGAGACAGTGCCACGAGTTCACGACTGAGTAAAGTGTCGGTAATTATAGAAAAAGCTTCTTTACTGTAGAACATCCTATATATGTTTATATATATAAGTATACCTTTTTTATGCTTGTAAAGGTTCGGTAGAAAACTGGCTGAAGTTGAGTGTTTTTGAGTTCAAATTTTCGGCAGCTACCTAATCTTTTGACAGTGGGCCGTTTAACTCGATCGCCCGATGGTTTCCTGAAATCAGGACAATCGGGCTATTAAACGCTCTTGTCATTAATGGGGACAAAGTTATGGAGATATTGGGAACGCACTGAAATCTGGTTTTAAAAAATGTGAAAGTTTACATGTTCCGATGATGGGTCCACAATCAATCAACCAGTGAACCAATTCTGATAAAATTCGAAATTAAAATAAACAATTATAATAATGAGATAAGGTAGAATCTGAAAAATATAATTATGAGACATGCTATAATCTGCTATTTTTTTTATCTTGCTAAAAGAGTAAATAGTAGGTTTTCACAGATATTTAGCATTTAGCCCCAAGTTAACAGCGCGTTTATTTTCAGAACTAGATTACTGATAGAAAACTTTTTTCTAAATACACACATATGGTGCAAACTTAACGCTCAGATATATGATTACTATTAATGTTTTCCATCACACAAATGTATCGAACCCACGACCCACAGAATGGAAGATAAAGTATCAGATTTTTCTTCTATTCTGTGGGTCGTGGATCAACTGAGCTCAGCAACCTACAATGTGTTTTTTTGAGAAGGGGGGTGATGGCCAAGTCCAAAACTACGCTAGTTAGAAAAATGTCGCGAAACCAAGCCAAGCATGTATAGATATATAAAAAAACACTAACTACATATATTTTTTTTGTTTCACTTTTGGAAAACTATTTGAAAAAAAAAATATTCTGTATTTTCAAAGAAATGGATTTTGCTGATAAAGATTATTCTTTGAAAAGAGTAGCTGGCAAACACTGAATGAGAAGAGCCGAAGACCGGGCTCTGTGGCGCGTCTTGGGAGAGACTTACGTCCAGCAGTAGACTGATGTAGGTTGATGATGATGATTCATTAATTAAAAAATACTTAAAGTAGTTTTTGCGTGACAGAGTAAATATCCATACAAACTTGTTAAAGTTATCAACAAACTATGCGACATTGTCCACAATAGTGATTAATAGTATAAAATGAAAACACAACTTAATTACCATAATATTTTGCTACAAAAACAAACATACATAAAAACATTACAATCAATACGAGTTCAATGAAATTGAGATCAATTACATGTAATATAATCTAGTAGGTGAATATGAAGTTGCATATCAAAGTTGCTTCACGGCAAAAAATATACTATGACAACGTTTATACATACTTACGTATTTTTTTGTAAAAGTCTATTAAATTTTTTTAAAGATTGATATTATTAACTCTATATTGTAATATTATTAACTCAATAATGTGATTAAATTGAAAAGCGTCACAGCTCAGTTAGTAGGTAGCAGCTCTGCCTTCCATGCTGTGGGTCGTGGGTTCGAATTCCACCCAGAGCAAATGTTTGTTTGTTTTTGCGATGAACATAAATATTTGTTTGTGCCTGGGTGTTACTATGTATTCTATGTATGTAAAAAATATGTGTAAATAAGTAACGCTGGACAATCCACACAACATCACCTAGCCCTAAGCTAAGCAGAGCTTGTGTTATGGGTACTTGAAGACTGACATACATAATACAATACATTACATAGATATTTTTATTATACATATAAAATACCCAGAACACCGGGAATAAATATTTTCAGATCGTACAAACATTTATCCCAAGACGGGAATCGAACCCGCAACCTTCCGCGTCGCATTATGTATATAAGTATTATATCAGCAATCTATGTAGTTCCCATAATACTTCCAGGTATACCCGAGAACAGCAGAGCTCTCGGCAGGTTTTGTGTGATTTATGACTCAAATTAAACTAAATTGTTTTTTGGTGTTTAGTCATAGTCATATCTACATATCTAGTTGAGGTTTGAGGTTACTCATAAACTGTTGCCGGTTTAGGATCGCATTTAGAATAGTATTAAGTAAATAAAGCCTCGTCAATCATAGTCCAAACCTGTCCAGACCACTCTTTTTTGGTACTATACTTACTATATATACGTTTTATGGCTTTTGTGGGTAAATAAATGTACATAAAAAAAAGTTTTGACGGTATGCGTAGTAGTAGGTACGTTGTAAAACATTTATATAGTGTAAGAATAGTTTTACAATACTAAAAGTTTGTGTGCTTAAATGTTTGTATGTTTGACAAGGCGACCGATGTGGCGCGGAGGTTGCGGGTTTGATTCCCGCCCAAATGTTTGTTCGATCTGCAAATATTTATTCCGGGTGTTCTGGGTATTTTATATGTATAATAAAAAATACCTATTGTAACTTATTGTATTAAGTAATTCAGTCTTCTAGTATCTATTTTTTTTATTTTTTTTCATTTTTTTTTGTACCTATAACACAAGCTCTGCTTAGCTTGGGGCTAGATGATGTTGTGTGGATTGTCCAGCATTATTAATTAATTTATAGTTACTCGTCACTGCAGTTTGGCGATTCGCGTCACACAACATTTGCGCAACGTTGGATTTCTATAAGTAACATAGTATTTTAATGAATCAAATGATTGACACTGATATTGACTGAATCAAAATGATTGACATTAATAATGACAGTGTAACATTCTCCACTTTTACCGCATAGACCTGCCTTACATATCTTGCGTAACTATTAAATCTAAAAACGTTCTTGAGACAACAAGTTAACAAGTCCGGTTTAAAAAATGTGAGACAAAAACAACTATTTTAGTCTATCCATGGTCGTTAAATAAATTATATATACTTACCTAATATTATAATACCTGATAAGTACACCTACCCACCTATTAATTGCAAGTATGAAGTACCATAACCTATTTTGTGAGTCGGTTTCCTTGAGTTACAGAATCAATTATATTTTGACAGGCGTCACAGCTCAGTTAGTAGTAGCTCTGCCTTCCATGCTGTGGGTTGTGGGTTCGATTCCCACCCAGAGCAAATGTTTGTGTGATGAACATAAATACTTGTTCTGTGTCTGGGTGTTTCTATATATGTACATATTTACAAAAATAAAATAAAAGTAGGTAAGTATATCAGCCATCTAGTTCCCATAGTACAAGCTTTGCTTAGTTTGGGACTAGAGTGTGATGTGTGAAATATCCGTGAATATTTATTTATTTAATTTCGATATAAAATATATTTATTAAACGACAGAAAGATATTTTTTTATTCTTCTACTTTTAACGGAAATCAAAACGAATTATTTGAAAAAAAGACAACCTTTATGACTAAGCCAGTAGATTATGTTGCTGATAAGAATCTTTATTTTTAAATAATATTATTTTTATACTAAGATTGATTCTTATCAGCAATATCCATTATTGATTTTTATGATTTTACTAAACAAAATAATGCATAACATTTTCTAAAGTCAAATTTCTTATCTTAATTAATTATATTGGTAAAATAACTAAACAAAAAAATTATAAAGTTATTTGATCATCAAGAAATCAAACAAACGTAGATATTAATTCTTTTGTTTTTGGCATGCTGAAAACAGCGTGTAAAGGGTGCCTAATGTTATTTATGAAGTAAATATTCACCATTTTTGGCGACTTGGCAGGTTAGTGTTTATTCAAACCACCAAAAAAAATAAGTTAGTACTTTAGGTATTAAAATATAGTCATTATTGCTTTTTAAATAGGTAATAAAATCTGCATAGTTTGCATATTAATAAAAATTACTTCGAAATAAATAAAAAAGCTTACACATAATTTTAAGTAGGCTTTTCTGCGAAGTAGAATTCCTAATAACGCAAAGTGTCATTTTGATTTCGAAACTATTTTCTAATGTCCA
This sequence comes from Ecliptopera silaceata, assembly GCA_932527185.1. Classification (NCBI taxonomy): domain Eukaryota; kingdom Metazoa; phylum Arthropoda; class Insecta; order Lepidoptera; family Geometridae; genus Ecliptopera; species Ecliptopera silaceata. The sequence continues at coordinate 5,654,165 of OW052210.1, forward strand.
CCTAATCAAATTGTCATTAACACTGCATTTTTTATCGTTTGAAGCATTATTCAATTAAGATAATATGTTTTGCTTTAAAAAACTATTTAGATACTTAATAGTCCAGAAACATTTTATAAGAATAAGGTACCTACTATTTGTTCTATGTCTGGGTGTTACTAATGTATCCTATGTATGTATGTATTTACAAAAAAAAACGAACAAGTTTTTTTATCAGCAATCTAGTTCCCATATACAAAAAGTAATGTAAGTAACGACATGTGTGAAATGTCCAAGATTATTTATTTATTATATCGATTTACAAAAAGTATACGAGTATTCTATAACCAATCTAGTCCCCATAGTAAAAGCTATTCTTATGTACTACTTTTTAGAACTGAATAGCGTTTAACTAGCTTAAATATTTTGTGTACCTATACATATAGGTAAAAAAACAACTATTAGAATATATTCTATTTTATTAATCGTAAACAAATCTCATATTACCATAATATCTTCGATATTTCAAGTAATGAAAACTTGCAAAATATGGTGTAATGCGAACCGGAAGTTTGTTTCGTGGTTTTTATAACACCTAGGGTTTAAAACCTGTTTATTATGAATTAGCTGGTGCCCGTGACTTCGTCTTACTATCGTTTAATTTTTGAACATTTGACTATTTGACCACAATATCTTCATAAATTATGGTATGCTGCTGTATAAACTATATTATTGTAAAGTTTCATTAAAAACCATTCAGTAGTTATTGCGTGGAAGAGTAACAAACATACATTCACACATCCATACAAACTTTCGCGTTTATAATATTGTAGGAGTAACATAATCGGTTGAAAAAAAAGTCAGTTATGCTATAATGATGATTATACAGTTCTAGAATAAAATCTTGTTTTAGTATTTCATGAGGTACAACTAAAGTTTCCGTGTTTTTGGGATAGAATAAATAATAGATACGGTTATGATAAAATTAGATTTCTGTTTAAAATTGCCTCTGAGAATGTGTGAAGCCTTTTTTTTCGACAGGCGTCACGGCTCAGTTGGTACAGGGTTCGATTCCCACCCAAGTAAATGTTTGTGCGATGAACATAAACATTTGTTTTATGTCTGGGTGTTACTATCTATTCTATTTATGTATTTACAATAAAAATGTATATAAGAATTCTATCAGCAATCTAGTTTTCATAATACAAGCTTTGCGCTTAGTTTGGGACGAGAGTGTGATGTGTGAACCGTAAATATTTATTTATATTTTTATAATACTTTAGCTATTACTTTATAACCACTTCCAATCTGAGGACGACTTTATTTAGTAAAGTACCATTTAATTTGACACCAAGCATGTATTCACTATAATAAAATAAAATTTATAATATTTGAAGAATCCAGTTTTTTAAGATTGAGAGACCCTTTAATGACTTATTAATATTCTAATAGCTGCTTATGGCCAAGTTTTTTAAATCAATTATAACCATATTACCATATTATTGTTTACCTTCGTTATTGATACACGTTTCATATTGAGATTTAACTTAAGGTCAGTGATCAGAAAGTAGTTGTTGGTTTTTTCTATCAGTTAAATTTAGTATTTTTTTTTTGCGTAATAGCGGTTTTGCAAGACTTGATGGATTCTATAATTTGATAAGGTTTGCAGTAGGTAAACCTACTATAAAATCCAGACTCTTCATCCTGTCTTTATCCCACTATGTGAGGTCGGCACAACGGGTTCTATAAAAACACGATATTATAAATAGGTACCCAGTAAGTTAAGTTATTAATGATTTAAGATAATAATGTGATTTTATAGCTAATTTATTTATTCTTGTCTTTACAGATCACAAGAAACCTGCTCACAGAAACCAAGAGAGATCACTCATATCTCTCAGTTATCACAATTAAAATAAACAATTATTACAGTGCAGTGTATTCACAATGCCTATATCAACAAAGACATAAAGATAGTTCTGGTGTTTTACGAGTGTTATTCCAACATATTATTGCAAAATGGCGACTGAGAAACGGAAGCCTATCGGGAGAGCCAGAATTGTGACGTCACAGGTAAGCTGATTTTCTTGATCGACTTTTTGTACTCCCTTTTAACTAACTATAACTAATTAAGTAAATCAATAAATATTCACGGACAATTCACACATTACACTCTAGTCCCAAACTAAGCAAAGCTTGTATGATCAGGGGGCCTATCCAGACCGCTGAAATGTTTTTGAGCTTTTATTTGATCAAATAACATTTCAGTTTTCTTCTTCGTCTTTTATTGATATTTTGACTGTAAATTAACTTTGACAGAATTGTGACATGCCGAAGTTTGTTTTGGTTTCATTTTGCAGAATTCATGGATTCATACAAACACGAAAATTATAATGTTTTGTGACAATTTCAAAGTAGTTTTAAAATTAAAACGCAATTAGCTGCGATTTCAATGCTGACCTGTGAATTTTTATAGGTTTTCAGGACTACCATCTACACATTTTCTGAAAAAAACCTAAGTAGGTATGGGCAAGATAACTTCAAAGTAATATCATCGCTTCATCCTTTTAGTTCTTACTTAACACTTGTTTTTAAATAGTCTAAGACAACAAGGAACATAAATGCCTAACTAGTTGTATGTAATCGTAGTTATAAATCCTATTAGTCTCATCATATTTAAAATATTTATGGCAAATTTATATAGAGACAACATAATTTCAGTACCTATCCTGAAATAAATTTTTGCTAAGATAAACCATCATTGAGATTAGTAGCATAAAGTTACATCTAAAATGTAGGTACAATAACATAAGATAAGAATATAGTACATCATCATCTTCCTACCCTTGTCCCACATTATGTGGGTCGGTACAACATGTCCTCTTCTTCCACTCACTTCTATCAGACGTCATCTCAATGTTCACACCTTTCTTACACGTCATCATTCACATTCACATAGTACATACCTACAAAACTTTCTTACCTATTATTTTGTTTCAGAATACTATGCAGATTACCATGAAGTTTCTACTTGTGTAGTAGACAGTATAAGACTATATAAAATTAATCTGCAAATTGTAATTTGTAAAATGACTAGAATTCAAGGAATAAAACCATTTTGATTCTTTATTATTATTATATCTTATATATGTGGTAAAGAATGATTACATAGTTTATAATATGATATTAAAATCTGTACATAATCTAATTTTTTTTTCCTTTATTTCATTAGACTTGAACAAGTATTCATGAACATTTGACAGTAAGTATTTGGTAGTAAGCTCTGCCTTCCATGCTGTGGGTTGTGGGTTCGATTCACACCCAGAGCAAATTTTAATGTTTGTGTGATGAATATAAATATTTTTTCTGAATCTGGGTGTTTCTATGAATGTGTTTACAAAAAAAATGTAAGTATGTAAGTATTCTATCAGCAATCTAGTTCCCATACATCTTTATGTAACCAAACTAAGCAAAGCTCTTTAGCTTTGCTTAGTTTGGGACTAGAGTGTGAAGTGTGAATTGTCCAAAAATATTTATTTATTTCCCAAGGCATGCACTTGAACCAAACTAAACAAAACTTGTATGGGAAATAGATTGCTTGAATACTATTATAAGTATTCTAAAAATTAATACATATTAACACCCAAATGCAGAACACATATTTATGTTCACAAATAGTAATAAATAAATATTTTACCAATGACAAGTAATCACATAAATGTTTGTTTGTGGTGGGGATTGAACCCACCATCCTAGCATAGATGCCAGAACTAATGCCAATACTGAGCTGAGATATATATATTATTAAGTATATATTATTTTGTTTCAGAATATGCAAATTACCATGATGGTACTACTTCACTATCCTAATCTGTTTATGACTATTAAACTAATCTTTGTTTTCATTTGTGAAATAATATAGTAATTCAATAAAACCATGTTTCAGTATTATTTTATTAAAACATTTCTAAATAGATAGATAACTCTTTATTGTTCATCACACATAAATAAAAACAAAGAGCTTAAACAAGTAGTAATAGGCATCAGAATGGGTGGCCTTATCGCTGAGAGAGATCTCTTCCTGGCAACCGAAATTTGCTCGTGTCACATCCCAGATATACCTGAAATAAAATGAAGTGTATTGTAAATAGAGTTAATACGCATAGAGTTCAATACTAAAATATTTTACAGTCTTGAAATCTGAACATAAATCATTTTCTTTTATTTCATTACACTTAAACAAGTTAAAAAAATGTTTATGAACATTTCACAAAGCTTGTATGGCAACTAGAATACTCATATACTGTTTTATGAATAAATTCATAGATATGTAACATGTTGACACCCAAAAGCAGAACATACATTAATATTTACTAATAGTAATAAAAAAATGTTTTACCAATAAAGACTTATTGAACTTTTAAAAAATATTTATTCTTGGTGGGGATGGAACCCACAGAGAAGACAGAACTAGTACCAAATGAGCTGTGATGCCTATTGCAATGATTGATTTAGTTTGTTATAGGTATATTTATGAACCTATCAAGTGAAGTAATCAACTACCTGGACGATTAAATAGAATGATTCATGTCTTAGTCTTAAATTGTTGTGTTCTGATTTCTGATCTGCTAACCCATACTGGGCACCAGCATCTTGTGTGCATCTGAAACATGAATAAGTGGTGACCAAACATGTTAGAAACTCTGCAACAGATGTCCACCTCCGACGCGGAGGTTGTGGGTTCGATGACCGCCTTGAAATAAATGTTTGTACGATCTGCAAATATTTATTCCGGGTGCTCTGGTTATTTTATATGTAGGTAAAATAAAAAATACCTATCTATATAAGTAATGTATTGTATTAAGTATGTCAGTCTCCTAGTATTGAAAAACAGGACAATCCCGACATACGTTTCATGTTTATGATTAGATTTGACATTAAAATCTTCCATAATTAGGTAGTACACTGATTTATTCACTTTTCAATAACATACTTGTTTGCGAAATGCGCAAATCCGGTGTAGGTTTGCCAAAGCTGAGGTTTTTATTCTCCGTGAAATACTTACAAAGATTTCACCATTTTCTCAATTATGTATGTATTAAAACTTTCACATACTCACATATTTTTTTTTTATAATCCTTTGGCTTCAATCTCGCCTGATGGAAAGCGCCGATGAAGCCGACGATGGAGCAGGATGGTCTAGAAGACACCTATTTATATTGGCCTTGAATTGATCTAGGTTGTAATGATTGGGAAAAACAGACGCAGGCAGCGTATTACCTATTATCCTGAAGGCTCTTCGCTCAATCGAGTCCAAGGCAGCCAGCAATATTATGATGGCACATAACAATATTATGATACAACAATCACGAAAGTTACAATGAAAATGCAAAATCTTTAGGTTATAAATAATAAATGTAAACAAACTATAGGGACGGAATATTCGATAAACTTCGATGCATCGAAAACATCGATATTTACAATGCGATACCTACATCGAATCGATCCGATGTTTTGAAATGCTTTTGATATACTCGAAATATCGATGTTTTTTCAGTTTTTAGTAGAAAAACATCGAGTCAATAATTATATCCAAATAATTTCATAAAAATTCCAGTTTGAACATTATAATTTTACTAATTTTTTTCCTATTTGATTATTTAAAAATGAAAAGTTTATTATTGGACTGACAATATAATAAAAATATTGTCTGTAAATATGTAAATATGTGTACTAAAAAAATGGCGGGCTTCAATGTTTACAAACAACGAATTGTGAATAACATATTTTGGTTTTGTGGACGAAATAAAATTGAAGTAGATTGTGTATTGTATAATTATATTATATTTATATACCAACTCATTACAATAAAATCTCATCTTTGTGTGAGCTCTTAAACTCAATTGGACGACATCGATGTTAGTTCTGATTTATCGAATCTAAAAAAACAACGATGATTTTTCAAAATGGACACCCCTAAAACGAACAAGTATGAAGACATGTTAGAGCGGTACAGAAATATGCGCCCGCGAAGCCCCGTTGCAAGTGCGAGCGAGATGCATGCGCCAGCTCGTTGACGTCATTTTTAACAGTTCAGTCATATCTAAAACATTTCAGTCATTATTTAAAACATTTCAGTCATATTTTGAACAGCTCAGCCACGTCAATCCACAAAAAATGCCTACAAAACTGACCTGCAACTGAAAGGATATTCCGTCACGCAAGTTTGCCCCTTCTGGATAGGGCCCCACAGTACTAAATTGCTGATATTATACATGTATACATTTTTTTGTAAATACATACATAGAATACATAGTACAAACAGTACAATTTTAGAGTACTTTTAATCAACTACATTCTATGAAGATCTAATTATGAAGTTCGTTTATCCTGTAGCAAAAATAAATCGGGTTTTCCCAGATATTTTTATTTATTGTTTAGCGTACTTAACAAATTGTTCGCCAAATAAGATTACGATCTAGCCTAGATACAGGTTAATGAGTAATTTTAATCTATATAATAATAAATAAAATCATCTTTTATTTTCTCTATAAAGTTACTATATAGATTTGCCCAGATGTCGCTAAAACCTTCGCTCTAGCAATTATGGCGTTGAAACTTTTTGATGTAAGTAATACCCCAACTGTCAAAACAGATTTGTGTAGTAAAAAAACTACTTATCTAATAGTTTATTTTAATTAGCCGTAATAAATTATGCTTGTTTCAAAACGTGGTTGTATTTCAAAAGTTGCGATCGGGCTAGATATGTGCTAATAATAAATCTCAAAGTTAATATAAACGAATACACCGATGACAACTAAATATCAAGATTTTATTATTTTTATATCAAGATTTTATTTTATTTATATCAAGATAACACATTGAAATATCATCTCACCTTTGATAACTAAATCCTACTGAATAAAAAGCTTGTGTACCTACCTAAGTAGCAATTTATATACGGAAAAGTATTGAATCGATATCAAATTCTATAACTGTATCTTTATTTGTAAAGCAAAAGAGTGGGACAAAGAACAATATGTCAGCTATTCGGATTTTTTTTGTTATGTTGTCTTTCTTTTTTTAGAAATTACTAAATGCAATCTAAAAGCTGACAGTTCTTGTGAAAATTGATTAATTTACTTGAAACTTCCCTTCAAATCTTAGCATTGGAAACCTAACGAAATGGTTAAACTTGAATATCTGATCATAAATACAAGAAACTTGTTGAAACCTTACGGTTCTATCAATTTAGTATGTCAATCAATTATTTTTGAACCTTTAATTGTTTGTTTACGGTAAAAATTTTCCATAGAAACGGCAATAATTATAATAATCTAAATAAAGTATCTTGTTATTTTGACTACACTTATAAATGTTTGATTATTATGTAAGTATTTAAAAACATTAACAAAATATAATAATATGGCATTTATAGAAGTATGTACCTACAGTTATAGCACTTAGAACTACTCATTCCAATTCAAAAATATACAACTAACTAATATTATTTACCTACTTATTTATTTAATATTTTTAGCTCTGTCATTTGCCTTTTCTATCCAGTTATGTCCTGCTATCTTGCGTAGCTCATCGACCCAACGTTCTAGCGGGCGTCCTCTTGCTCTCTTGCCTGTTGGACCTGACCATGTCGTCACTTTTCGTGTCCATCTTTTATCTTGCAGACGTGCTACATGACCTGCCCACTTCCATTTTTGACGTTGAGTGTAGTTCAGTGCATCTATGACCTTTGTTTTATTACGTATATCCTCACATTTTTGTTTATCTCTTAGTTTTAAGTTTAAAATGCTTCTTTCCATTTTGCGTTGTGTTGTTTGTATTTTATGTCTTGTGCTATCGTTAAATATCCACGTCTGGGAACCGTAGGAAAGGCAGGGAAGCAAACTAGAGTCCATTACTATTTTTTTCAATTGCATTGGTAGTTTAGATTTTAGTATCTGGTAGTAAATGGAAAAACTTGGAGGAGGCCTATACCCGTAAGGGGCCTTAACACAGCACGCTTTAATTTAAGTACCTAGTGTAAAATTAAATTATACATTATATTAGTAATTAGATATAAGATAAAACTTTTGTAAAAATAATTAAGGAAATAAAAAGGCTTTATTATTATTATTATTATTATTATTATTATTTAATATTTATTTAGGTGCATCCGTAATTAGACACACAGGAAATGTAGTCTCAACTAAGAGCTATGGTTTGGAACTCTTGAGTATCAGACAAGAAATTCTGTTTCCCGATACTCAGTCGCTAAAATAAACACAAGTTAAAAAAAAACAGCTTTTGACTCCATACTTTTCTGTCTTGGTTTATATAAAACTTCATTTCCGTACTTAATACTTACCTCAACGATTTGCCCAGGCTTTCTTGTATATAAGTAAGCCTGGTCAATTCATTAGTATTATATAGGGGAAGGTTGCTATGAATGGACCACTTAACTTTACGACCTCATATCTTAAAAAGTATATGTGATTAAATGAAACCAATTTAGTATTTATATTTGTTAGGACCTTTATTTATTATAATCAAATGCACAAACAATTCGGGCTAACACTTTCCGAAATATACGAAGAAAACGAAATCTTTGGCTGTTGCCTTCTTTGGACCATGGGCACCTTCATTGGACCACTAGGTTGCCATCAATGGACTTCGAGAAATTTGTTCTAGAGGTCCAATCATGGCAACTAAGTATAATTACCAATATGACTTAGTTGTGCCCACTAAGAGAGACAAACTGTACTCATACACTTTTTTTTATCCGACACACGATTTTAAACGATGTTTAATATTATTTTTCTCTGCTAACTCAAATAACAGTCGTCTCATGTTCACAAGAGTAATGCCGTACAAACAACCTTCCATCTCATGAATAGCTCATTTTCTAGTTCTGGAGGAAGGTCACTTTCGGATCCTTTTATTTGGACGTGTTCTTTGGCTTTTTGATTTACTCCATCTAATCTCCGTTTCAGTGTTGCTTTCGGGACTCTGACATATATTCTGCTTGCATCATTGTGTAGTATTCACCATGTGAATTTTTTTCGTTTTTTTGGCGACATTTTGAAATTTTACATAAAAACAATTTAAAAATGTGGTTATCTATAGTTTTTTCTGATAAAAAAGTTACAATAAAAAGTTGCTATGATTGGACCGGTCCGACGGTAGAACTCTCTTATGGTCCATTGATGGCAACAAGGTATTTATTAAGAAAAATAAATCCAAACAATACGTGGACATCACTGGGCAAAATTGAATAACACACATGGAATCACAACTATATTACCGAATATCTCCTAATAGTGCACGCAGATAAATATGAATACAATGATACTTACATGAAGTTGTTCAGAGTCAAATTAATAGATTTTGACTGTCGCAAACACACTGGTAACTCCTCGACGCGTGTCGCAGCGTAGCTGAGGTAAGAGGGGGGTGCAACTGAGTCACCAAGGATCTGTTTCGACATATTTAGTTGTTGCTAACTTATACAGTTTTGGAAATACCTTAGTGGTCCAATGAAAGCACTGGTCCAATGATCGTAACCTTCCCCTACTTCGAAAAAAAAGCACAAAGCAAACAGAATTATTTTTGCTGTCTTTTCATGAAAAAAGTGCACTCCCCTCATTGTCCATGTTTTTTGTAATCTTTTCATTCTCCAAAGTTTTGAGAGTATTTTGAGAGTATATGACACCCTGTATTTTAATGACTTATAAATTAAGAAGGAGGCAGGATATGCATTTATTTAGCTCATGATTTTATTGCATGAATTATAGATTTTATCTTCGTAAAGCCTGATATCAATTTTTTTTTAGTTTGACATATTAAAGTCTAGACTAGACTAAGTATGGAATAAATTTAGGAAGTATTTACTTAAATAGGTTCTGGTAACTATTTTAGCAAAAAAATAAATTATTCAAATTATAGGTACTTTGACTAAGTTTTAGCTGGATGTAATTATGATAGCTAAATCTAATACTTAATACTTATACAGTATATAATATAATATTAGTATTATGTACTGCTTGTATAAAATACAACGAAAAATATATTTTTTTACTACGAAAAAAAAACATGTTTCAAAACTATGAACTTCTTAAGAACATCTTTATTTCATTTATCTTTTGTGAACTTCACCCAACTAAAAACCCAGATTACATTTTTTTTTGTTTTTTTTTACTTTCCCACTGCTGGGCAAACGTCTCCCCCTACTCTTCCAGTACTTCCGGTCAACCGCCGCCTCCCACCACACGACCAGATTACATATAGCATTTTTTTAATAGTTAATTAACAGCAAGTTATTTTTTGCTCTGATCCCCATTTAAATCAAAGTTGCCAAATCTGAAGTGCCTACACAAATATCTGTTAAATAATGTAAGTAAATAAATTATTATGATATGTGGAGCTGTAAGGTCACCGACCAGCAATTACTTCAATTTATCAACAGGCGTATTTTATTGATTGATATTTCATTTACAATAGCCGTCTCTAGTCTATATTTATCAATATTTTGTATGATACGGCTACGGAATGAAAATTCTTAGTATGAATTATGACGGCAAGTAACAGCTCAACATTTTGTGTGCTGATATGATATGATAAACATTGAAGTTTTTTCTACCATACGACAAAATGAATGCCTTATCAAGTTCCTTTCAATTAGTTAGTATCAATTAATATTTATTATGTTCAAAAAACCTGTATACTTACACTGAACAAATATAATCTTCGCGACTTTCTCCGAGAGAGAGAAACACACGCACGCCGCACTGCTCACAACTATAGCAAAAAGTGTCGTTACCACTTTTGGTCTTAATTTTTTCCGTCTAATCCCTTTCGCAACGTGCGATAAGACGTTCTAAAAGACGCAAACATGAAGTCCCAGACGAAAGCTGTCGTGTTATATATAAGCATTATATTACTATATTATTATATACTTACGATTTATATTATTATATACGAGCACTTTATTTATTTATGTTTTCAGGTACTAGCATGTTTGACCCTAGACTTCTTGCTAATAGGCCTGGGGATGTCCATCAGCTTTGTGACAATGGTGCTCCCTGAGGTCTTACACGCGAAGGAAGGACTCTCCATCAATGAAGAGCAGGCTTCTTGGTTTGGTAAGACATTTTATATTTTGACATATTTATTACGATAAGAGTAACTATCTTGTCAGATATTTCAAATATAATAAATAACTATAAAAAAGCTGGTGAACGCAGCCCACTTCAAAGGACCGACCAATACATTCAACGCCGCCAGTAGAAAGAAAAAAATCACATAACCATCTGTATCGGTCCACTGATTTATTTATTTATTTATTTTTATTTCACAGGAAAACAAACAGTCTTATAAACTATATCTAAACTAAAATTATATCTGCTGACCAGTTATACGTTCTCGCATATTGAGACTATATTTCAGCTTGCTTGCGTGTAAAAAAATCAAATAAGAGGAAAAAAAAACCAAAACAACATAAAAAAATAAGTAAAAACAAAACAAAATCTATGAACGTCTGATGGACGTTAGGTATCTCAAGACGCACCACTGAGCCCGGCCTTCGCTTCTTCTCATCCAGTCTTTGCTAGCTACATTTTAAGCTCATTCTCCACCTAGCCGCAGATCCTCCTACACTTGCCTATACATGGTCTCCATTAAAGTATTAGATTGAGACTAATAAAATATTTGATTCAAAACATTTATTTATATAATCGTATGACATTTTTATAGGCGTTGTTACAAAAATAATATAAATTTTCTAAAAGTCAACTTATGCCAAACTATATAAATATTCAAAACATTATAAAAGTTGGTTTTAATAATATAACAGTATAGTGGTTTTCTAGATTATTTGAATCAAATAGTAAGTATTATGATTATTTATGGGCTAATCTACAATGTATAAGATTATATGCTCTTAAATGCCTTGTATTTAACCTCTAAAATAGATTGAGTATACAAAATATAGATAGGTACACGGCCATGACAGCTTTAATAATATAACTATTTTTTACGTCCGAAAGTAGCCGATAAACGGAGGCGTTTTGAATAATAAATAGAAATTGTCGAACTTTATCTAACAAGTTTGCTTTAAATTCTTTAAGACCACGCCTCTATACGACTTTGGGTGTTAACACTGGTCGATACTGTACCGATTGTCAATTGTTTATCATGGACTTTACGTGGGCAAGCTTTTTAAGATTACCATTTAATTTTAATAAGTAATTTTAATTTTATAAGATTAATTTTATTTAATTTTTAATAGTTTAATTTTAATTTAGTTTTATAAGATTACCATTTAATAAGATTTTTAATAGACTCTTCTTATTTTAATGTGGCTTCTGCTCTCAACACGACATAACAGGCAATTCTGCCAAGCGTTTGAAAATAATTATGAGTCAAGTGAGTCAATTGTTATGTCAGCCGTCTTTTGTTTTAAAGGAAAAATGGTGGATACATTATGCTACATCAAAACTCAGCATAAAATTAGGACTCAAAAAAAATATAAACTTCTATGTTTTCTCAATAAATGACAGAACTTAAATCCGGTAAACAGTTCGAATTGTTTTTTATTAGGCAATCAATCAATGTTAAAACATACATTGATTCTAGTTTCAGAGATGTTAGTTAATGTCATTTAGTGTCTTCTTCGTCGCATTCTACATTCGACAAGGTCGTGCCCGTTCTGAAATATCATAACAGAGTTTTCGACTAGCTGTCTCCATACTGTTCTTGAGCCTCTCTCAATGCAACGCTGACAGAAAACCAAGTAAGACTTTTCACTTGGTCAGATCATCGGCTAGTCCGCGAGGTCTTTTTCCGTCTACTTTTCCATTTAGTGGCAGCCATCTTTTTTTGTTAGTTTAATTTAAGTACTTATGTTTTCATATTTGTTGTATCTCATGATTACAGAAAATACCCACACATTTTTTTGTTTGAAATCTTAGCCACTTGAAGCTGTTTTTTTGGGTAATAAGGTTCCATAAATATGTAAGCGTTTGCGTTTAGGACCTACTAGATACTAGTACATGATTAGATATTCGCTGATATCGTGTAGGTGTAGTGTCGTGTCGTGTCGAAAACGAGTAATCGTTCATTTTTAAATGAGATGTAAATGAAGCAAGTGGAATAAACAAGGTTTTTTTATTTTTTTTATTTATTTGTGAATGTTGTGGTTCTTGTCACTAGTTTTAAAGTGTACACACATATTTATTATGTATATTAAAATACTGAATGAAAATTTAATGTGAGTACCTAGCCCAGCGTATCTGCATTGCTATTCAGCGCGGCAATGTAGAACTAAATAGAAAAAAAACCTAGAATACATTTAAAAATAGTGTACAATGCAACGATCTTATCCAATTCTTCCAGATTATTTGTGTTGGTATTATGTTATTTTTTTCAAAGCTTTTTATTAATAGTTAATACAAATAAAATATATAGAAGGCTAGAAGTCTTGAAGGCTAAGTCTAAAATTTTCAAAAAATTGACTTCTAATTGTTGGCCTCTGATAATAATCAATTTCCGAGTTGTTGAAATTTTTAATTTAATAATTATATTCGACTACTTATAAATTCTAAAACGGAAAATTCCAATGCCATTTAGGATTATTTAAACAAAAATTATACAATGTTATAAATTACAAAAAATAATGTTCAAAAAAAATATTCTTTTTTAGACTTTTACAGATTTGTAATCCTTGATTATTCAGAAATATATACTATATTTAAATATAATTATACAATATACAAATATACCTACTTAAAAAGTTTTTTTTTCAGGTAGTATGGCGTTTCTCTGTCAGCCATTAGGTAGCATCTTTTCGGGGCCACTGTTGGATTACTTCGGGCGAAAAAAGGCTTTATTCTTAGTCAACATACCGCATCTAATGGCATGGGTGCTGATGTACTCAGCATGGAATGTGCCTTCGTTGTTTGTGGCGAATGCTCTCCTTGGCATCGGGACTGGGATTATGGAGGCTCCATCTGTCACATACGTTGGAGAAGTGAGGTAATTTTTAAATATTCAGGAACATTTCACAAACTATTTTTTGTATTAACAAACAAACTTACGACTATTACAGTATTTACAAAATATACACAAGCATATAAAATACATGAGAAACAGTTGAGCTATCTACAGACCGTTGCAAACGATCTATAGATAGGTATATACACTCTATTGTTAATTTATAATAATTATGACGAAGCCTGGTGGGACACAATGAAGGAAAAGGGGGGAGAACTTTGCCCAGCAGTGGGATAGTACAATGTAAATCTTAAGGATTGAAAATTTTATTTTTCGTGGTACCTAGCGCTTTTAACAGAATATTCGAGAAACATAAAATTGACCTACCTAGCGCCTTTAACAGAATATTTCAGAACCTAATTCTCAGACCCTTTCAAAATACATAATAGACTCAAAATAAATAATTCTAGACATTATCTCATCAAAATAAACACAAATTCAAAAAATATAGACAAAATGAGTAGAATATGACCTAATACATATGTAAAAAAAATCGATTGACATACGTTTTATATGCATCAAAGCCAGTGGTCGTTGCATTTGTCTAATGGATATACAAAAAATTTAGTCACAGCATAATTAAAACAGCTGGACAAAAAACAATCTATTAGGTATATTGTCAATACAAATATTACAGGAATATCTTATACCTACAAGCTTTTATATTATAAAACACCAAAATAAAGGTTCCTATAATATGGTTCCTAATGGTATCGAACCAATATATCAGTATAAAAATAACTAACTTGATTGAAAACTAAAGATTCGAGCAAAATCTACTTATTTTAAGTAAATAGTTGAATAACTAATAGTGCGGATTTTAAACGCATATACATAAGACATTTGTTGTTTTTTTTTAATAAATATACTTGATGCTTTATTTTTAACTAGCTGACCCGTGCCCACTTCGTTGGGCATAATGTAGCCTATGACACTCAGCAATAATGTGGCTTTCTATTGGTGAAAGAATTTTTAAAATCGGTTCAGTAGATCCCGAGATTACCCCTTACAATTGAACAAATACACAAACTTTACCTCTTTATAATATTAGTATAGATATCTCGATCGAATGCTTTATCGAAATCTGTCTAACCGTTACAGCGATTGCTTTAGACATTTAAAAGAAATAAAAATATAAATGTAATTATTATACACTTTTGCATTTCTGCATCATATTAGCGAAATTCTAAATGTCTAGTTTATTATCTATTGATTTGAATAAAACGTTTGTATGAATCTAGCTTTGAATGCCAAAAGATTTTTTCGCAAAATGTTCATGCTCAGAAATAGCTGAAATCTTGTGTTCCGTTTTGTAATAGGTACCTAAACGGAGCATTGGTAGGTACTTTAATGGTTTTAGTATGTGGTTTTCCTAAACATTATTCACAATTCGAGCGATTTGAACATTTAAAGTGTATGTACTTATTCTATATGAGAAACAAATATCTTAAAACAAATAAGATACTTTCATCTTTTTTGACAGGCGTCACAGCTCAGTTGGTAGTAGCTCTGCCATCCGTGCTGTGGGTGATGGGTTGGATTCCCACCCAGAGCAAATGTTTGTGAGCTGAACATAAATATGTGTTCTGTGTATTCTATGTATGTATTGACAAAAAAAAGTAGTTTAAGTATTCTATCAGCACTCTAGTTCCCATTGTACAAGTTTTGCTTAGTTTGGGACTAGAGTGCGATGTGTGAAATGTCTGTGAATATTTATTTATTTATTTACTTATATATTATGTTAAAAAACAGAAGACAAAAGTGACAAAGTCGTAAACTCACAGCAAACCATAAAAAGCTGGTTCAAATAGATTTTTCATCTGTCTATCAATCTCGTCAACTCGGAACACTACATAAGCTAGCTCCAATTGCACCTTGACGGAATTCAAAAATGTTAATTTAACCCAAACATATTTATTTTTATACAGATATATAATTATGTACATAATTTTGCTATGTGGGAGCATGAAATTATGATTATTACTCTTATATAGACAGACAGGTGTCACAGCTCAGTTTGTAGTAGCTTTGCCTTCCATTCTGTGGGATCGTGGGTTCGATGCCACCGAGAGCGAACATGATGAACAGATATATTTATTCTGTTACTATGTATTACCATAAAATGTTTTTAAATATTCTATCAGCAATCTAGTACCTATAGAAAAAGCTCTTAGTTTGGGACTAGAGAGCTTTAAAAGTCCGTATATATTTATCGATTTATTTTATTTCATCACAACACGTCTTCTTCTCCAATCTTTTCTATCATACGTCATCTCAATGCTCACACCTTTCTTACACATGTCATCATTCACACAGTCCATCCATCTTTTCTTTGGCCTCCTTATACTCCTACATCCATACACATTCATATCTAACACTCTTCCTGAGACTCCTTGAGCTGATCTTTATAAAATATAAATTATATATATTTTATTAAAATTAATGTTATTGATGTTTTTCAGCGATCCATCAATACGAGGGATCCTGACCACGTTGACCAACGGATTTACGGCCACTGGTCTCTTCATAGCGTATCTGCTGGGCACGGTGCTGCCTTGGCGGCAGGCAGCTCTGGTGTCACTCACAGTACCACTCACCACAATGGTGTTAGTACTAACTGTAAGTACCTGCAATTTTAGATTTTATTTAAGACTAGCTGAACCGTGCCCACTTCGTTGGGCATAATTCGACCGTTTTTTCTCGGATTCACTTTGCAAAACGGAATACCACGTAAAAGCCTTTTGATTTTTCGGTTTTTCATATATCCTATGATACTCAGCAACAATGTGGCTTTCTATTGGTGAAAAAAATTTTAAAACCGGTTCAGTAGATCCTGAGATTACCCCTTACAATTTAACAAATACACGAACTTTACTTCTCTAAAATATTAGTCTAAATAAATAAAAATAATCACGGACATTTCACACATTACACTCTAGCCCCAAACTAAGCAAAGATTAAACTATGGGAACTAAATTGCAGGTCAAATTGGTTGTTTATTGTAAATCTTAGAAGCCATGTTTTTTTACGGATGTTTTAACTACGACTATATAATATTTCGTTTCGTGCGTTAGTTTTAATGGACGGTGACCACTTAACATCAGGGGGCTGGAGGCTTAAAGAGGCATTGATAGACAAAGGTCAATCAATATCTTTATTCTTACCAGTAAATTTAAAAATGAATAATTTTATTGTTTGCTTGTATTGAAATAGGCTCCAAGCTCCAAAACTACTAAACCGATTTTTTTAATTATTTCACTGAATGGAAGTTACGCTATCCGTGGGTGATATAGGCTGTATTAAGTTTATAGTTACTATATAGTCTACAAGTGCGAAGCCGGATCATGATGCTAGTAATGTATATAAATAAAATAAAACCAAATAAAACTAAGACCACCTTCAGTTTCGGAATGACGGAAAATTTATTTTATCACACTTATTTTGTGTAAAGATTCTCTATCACATATAATGTATCAAGATGCATATCAATAAGTTAATAATCTGTGATAAAAATGAATGATGTTTTTTAATAATAATGAATGAACGTGTAAAATAGATCAAATAACTTCGTCTTGATTAAAAATATCTTCTGATATTAGATAAGTATAATAAATTATTTGATTAAGACTATCTTGTTATCTTATCTTCATCTGTTCAGTTGTTTATTTACATCCTCAAAACTATTTTAAACTATAATAAAAACTATTTTTAAAGCTATATGTTGAAAATAAAAGCTGACATGATCATTCAGAAGGTAAGTTGAAGTAAGCGACTAAGCAAAAGTCAGGCAATTATTACCTTACTGCACTGCAAAATTACGTTTTGTAAGGGCCCCCGCACACTGCAGACTTTTTATCGGCCGATAGTTTGGTCGGCTTCTTAATCAATATGAAGTAAGTATGCAGATGCGCACATTACAGTGATTCAGTCTTCATACTGATTAGGAAGCCGACCAAACCATCGGCCGATAAAAAGTCTGCAGTCTGCGGGGACTCTAAGTCTTTATTTCTGAGTCCGACTTTTTTTTGTTTCTGAATGTATTTTAACTTATTAAAGTATTAGTAAAATAGACATGTTTATAGTCAAAACTGTTAATATCAAGATTATGGTAATTATAGACAATATCAGTCAAACACCTTAATATCAAAACTGTTTTAAATGATAATGCTTCAAACGGATAAAATTAAACATTATGGAAATATAACCTATTAAATTATTAGTTACGAG
Source organism: Ecliptopera silaceata (assembly GCA_932527185.1). Lineage (NCBI taxonomy): Eukaryota > Metazoa > Arthropoda > Insecta > Lepidoptera > Geometridae > Ecliptopera > Ecliptopera silaceata. The sequence goes on from OW052210.1 coordinate 5,672,417, forward strand.
GGATTCTTAGCGAAGGTTAGGTAGCTACCAACATATTTAATGAATTAATATAACAACGAAACATTGGGGTTGAAATGTACATTTATATCTACTGTAAAAAAACAAATAACTAACTACTTATATGAGATTCAATAAAACATTAGACATATGGAAAAAAATTAAAAAAAATATGGAATAAGTTTATGCCCACCCGAAGGAATAATTAGAATAAAATACAAATTGGGACAAATATAAACAGTGGAAGGCTTATATTATCTTAACTATCATCATTCCCCTGCCCTTATCTCACGTGGTCCTTACTAAGTGGGGTCGCGGCAGCACATGTTTATTATTAACATGGCTTATATTCTAACTAATAAACTGTTATTCCAGGTTCCCGAAACGCCAATCTGGCTGCTATCCCAAGGCCGACAAAAGGAGGCTCTTCAGTCTCTATGTCGACTCCGAGGATGGGCGGAACCCGAAGACGTACAAAAAGAGTTCAATGATTTAGTCGAATACAACCATTTTATTCACCAATGCGTCATGTGCCTCAAAGAAGGGAATATAGTACCATGCACTCACCGAGGGACCGGTCTGATCAAAAGAATTCTATGGAAGTTGAAGCATATCTTATTCGTTAAAGAAACTATGAGACCTTTTGTATTAGTAATGGCGTATTTCTTCTTTCACACCATGAGTGGATTTGCGCCTGTGCGGTCAAATATGGTTAACATGTGCAAAGCGCTGGGCATGAAATATGATCCGAAGACTATTGTGGTAAGGATTTGAACTTGACATAGTCCATCAAAAGTTAAAGTCAAAAATTTCTTTATTCAATAAAATTCAATAAAAAAGTGATTCTAGGTGCAACTTCTTTTCGTTTAAAAAAATATGTACTTAGACGGTCGTATCGTATTGTACCGTATACAATGCGCGGTAACGTTACAGCGTTTCGCAGACGAGCTTGCGTTGTCCCGCAGTGTGTAGAATAAGTTAGTTTTATGTAATACAGGATTGATTACCCCTCAGTTTAAAGGCCTGCGCACACCGGGACGGCATGGCAAGGGATTTTAATATTTACTAATGGACATTCAACCGTACTGTTACAGAAATACGACATAAATTGCTATGCTTTAAAATGATGCCGTTCCGTTCACGTTCAATGCCACGGCATCATTTTAAAGCATAGCAATTTATGTCGTATTTCTGTAACAGTACGGTTGAATGTCCATTAGTAAATATTAAAATCCCTTGCCATGCCGTCCCGGTCTGCGCAGGCCCTAAGGAAACGTGTCTTGAGGGATATTATGGTATAATTTGAGGTCACGAGATTGTAGAGTAGAGGTCGTCAACACCAACAAGTTGGTTAAAAACTACAATTTGAAACCATAAAACGAATGCCACTTAATATGCTTTATTAGTCCATTAATATTAATGAACAAACTTAGCTAGTTATAAAATAAAAAAAACTAATTGGAATGTTGAAATAATTATAAACAGTGCGCAGATCCGTAACTTACTGTACCTTCATTAAAAAAAATCGAATAGGTGTTTAATACTACTGCAGATACGACACCTACACGATATCGTAAGGTTGCAATTGTAAATAATATACATTTCATCCATGGATGACAATCCAATGATTAATTAACGTTGATATAAAGATATTTGAGGTTATCATTCTAAATATCACATATTTAATTGCCACCTTTTTTATTAAATCTAATAATGGAAAAAACCACGGCATAAATAGGAATTGTAAATACTTACTTACTTTTCAGACACCTCTCAATTTCCATTGTAGTTTTGCAACGGTAGGTAATTAGATAGATAGATAGAAAACTCTTTATTTTACACACACACATCCTGAGAGATATTTCTTATTTTTCTAAATATATCTGTTAAGTGAGCGGCCTTATCGCTATGAGCGATCTCTTCCAAGCTCTCGTTCTCTAACTAATTTAAATTATGTGATTCTCGTTCCTTAAACCATTTTTCATTTTCCAGGTTGTAATCGGTGCTGTTCAAATCGTAATGAGTCTCTTCTCCGCTGTCATCGTGAAGACAGTTGGCAAGCGCAAGTTGATCATCACCTGCCTTCTGGCATCAGCCTGCTGTTGTATCGGCATCAGCGTTTACGCCAGAGCTTTCATACCGGTCACTGTCCATGCATATGATCCCAGCACGTTCGTCAACCAAAAGGAGGTTTTACCTGTGGTATTGTTTCTACTGCTGGTTTGCTTCTGCGGATTGGGACTGCCTTGGGTGTTGCTGTCCGAAGTCTTTCCTTTCAGGTATTGTCTTGTTATTTGTTGTTATTGTTTTGTTGTTGTAATTGTCACGAGGACTCTGTCTTTCTATGCAAATGTTTTATCTTTCTTATTTATCTATCAAATAATGGAAAAGCGTAATTCTATTTTATACGTTTTTGAAAGTTTTATATTCTCTGTTATACTATAAAATGTCAAACTAACTAGAAAATAGGTGAAAATTCTCTATATTCTGCATTAAATTATCAATTTTACAGTTATATTTTTTAAACAATATTCAAAAGCATGTTTTAAGTTATACGTATAGCACTTTTTCTTTGTAAAGTATGTATAGTTCATAAGACTTCTAAAATAAAGTCTTGTGTTCCAGGAGTCGAGGAATGGCCACAGGCCTGGCTGCAGCACTCAGTTACACATTTTTCTTCCTCGCCACGAAAACCAACATCAACTTAGACGAGACATTCCACTTGAGCGGCACTTACGCCATCTACGCCTGCTTCGGCCTCATTGGCACAGTTTACCTTTACTTCTTCCTACCTGAGACTGAAAGTAGAACCCTCGTTGAAATCGAAGCGTTCTACAAAGGAGATCAAATTGTATTTGCTGATGATTGTTTTATTAACTTATTTAGGAAGAAAAAAAGAAGGAATGAAGCAGATACGCCTATGCTAGTCAAAGATACCGCAATCCAAACATAATGTTGTACATTTTTAAGATTATATTATTAAGTTAAAGTAGGGTTATGCATGACCTAATTACGGCACGGTCTGGTACGGTAGACATTCTCTCAGATCACTTGGTACCTAGTCAAGATATTTTGTGGATGTCTAAAGGCATTTTGAAGCCGCTCATTTTTCTGTAGGTATATACTTAGTTTGTATTTCATAGCCCTTTGTTGCTGCTAGAATACTATCTGGTGTGTAGCGTAGCCTGGTTTCATTTTTTCCTCCACCGTTTAAGAGGACTTATATTATTATGCATTAGAATTAAAAGATTGATTCACTCCAGAATTCTCATTGGGACCAACGTTTTTATAACAAAAGTAATCTATTAATATTTTGACCATTCTAAAATAAAACTTCCTATCAAAGATAAGTTAGAACTGTATGTGGTTTATAAATATTATAAATCAAAATGACATAGGTATTTCTAAAAGCCAGTAATACAAAAAAGTAGCTAGCTAGCATCTGATTAGTTCATTTAAGTGCCTACTTATGTGTTTATTCTTTTAAATGAAATCATGTCCTTGACTACTAAGTACTTTACTCTTTTCTTTAATTAAGATAATTAGGATTTCTATGCATATGCCATCTCTTGCCAAATAGTAGGTACTATGTTTCCTATATAAGAGTAGGTAGCTATATAAAAGTTAATAGAGATAGCAATACTGTATATATTTTCATTTTCATCATTCATTATGGTTTATTTAAAAGAACATAACCCATTATTTATAAATTATACTAAAAATTATACATAGGTATAATGAACATTTACATATAAAATACATAAGAAACAGCTGAGCTATCTACAGACCGTTGCAAACGATCTATAGATAGTTCAACTGATTTAACTGTTCATCATTCATTTCAATGTATACGTTATTATATTGATAAGTAAATTAAATATTTAAATGTTTTACTTTTTTTTATTATAAAAGCTAGAACCCATATTTTTCGTCATTCACAAAATATCTGAAATCCTAACGCAGGTTTTAACTTCATGAAAATATTTCTGATGTCCAATTAATGTAGAATGACATATACGCTAAATAAACAGAAATAAATATTCTTGGACAATTCACGCATCGCGCTCTAATCCAAACTAAGCAAAGCTGTACTACGGCAACTAGATTTCTGATAGAATACTTAGGTATATACATTTTTTTGTAAATAAATACATATAACACAGAACAAATATTTATATTCATCACACAAACATGCTCTGGGTGGGAATATTAGTAAGTGTGTATTCAATTATTCGCAGTATTTATTTATTTAACTGCCATTGTACTGTGAGCAACGATCACGGGGTAAACATACTAATATGTTTTGTACGGATCATAGTTACTGGTATCGTCACTTTGCAAGATTCTATAAAAATCTCTAGTCTCCCCTTTCAACGTGGTCATCCAAGTCCGCGGTCTAGCACAATTAGAACAGCCAGGTATTTTGTCATTTGGTTTAGAAGTTTTATATGACGCATCAAAATAATCATGAAGTAATACGGGGTTGAGAATAACTGGTTTTCCTCGGTACTGTACAGTTGTCTCAATAATCATTTCAGTGGTGGTTTCAATTGTTTCATCGCTAGTAGCTTCTGTAGTTGTTTCAGTTACATCTGGTTCTTCAACGCAAATGGACTCGAAAAACACTGAAATTAATTAATAATTATAAGTATTTTTATTGTATATTATAATGATTTTAGTGTTTTGTTTCGAAAAATGGATCACATTCTTCTAAACAAGTTCATCAACGCTATTAAGACCTATTTTTGTTTTTTAAAGTGGCGACATTAGTTCTATCAACTTTGTCAGTTTAGGAAAATAAATAATTAGTACCAATTTTTAACTGAAATTTATTATTTATGAACATTTAAAGGTAAATAATAAAATGTATAATGCAATATAATATGTATAACGGACAATTAGCCAACCAACAAAAAAAATGCACTTATAAGATAAAATAAAATGTGTAATAAGTTGAACAAATTTTAAATTAAAAATCTTTATCTCAAGACATTAGTATTGAAACATAAATCGATAGTAAAATACTAACAATTAATTTAATTTCGCCAATAATGCCTTCTGAATTTCGTCGTAGTGTACCACACCAGTGGTCTTTGACATTTGTTTGTTAGACACCCTGATGGGAACGAGTCATAGGGGTGTTTTAAATACATTGGAGGCTTGAATTCACGCTTCCCTTCATCTTCTACTGATACAGGTGGTCTTGGGGATGTCATCTCAGTTGTAGTAGTATAACTTGTGGTAGTATAACTTGCGGTAGTATAACTTGCGGTGGTATAACTTTTGGTAGTATAACTTGTGGTACTGATTGTAGTTTTTTGTGTAGGCGTTTCAATCGCATTCTCCGTTGAACTTATGTTTCTGGGTTTATTAGTGGTCGGAGAATATGTAAATTTATCTGTATTTTTATTATTCGTGGTTGGTGTAGAGGAAGTTAGAATTACTATCCCTGGCGGATAAATTGTTTTGTATGTTATTGGTGGCACTACTAAATGTTGGATTGGTGGATTTGTAAGTGGTGCAGTTGTAGTTAATGAATCATTAGCAGTAGGATTGGTTGATTGTTTTGTAATATACTCAGTTACATAATTTGGTTGCTCGGTTGGCATAACTTCATTACTTTCAATGATATTGTTATTGTCCTCGGGCTCGTAAGGTATAATCTTTTCAGTAGTCGTTAACCAAGTAAGAGGTCTGTTGCAGCATTTAGTGAATGTCTCCGTGGTCGTTCTTTCTTTTGTTGAAGTAGTCTGAGTAGGACAAAGTCTTGTGGTCCTAATCGTGGGTTTTGGAGTTATGCATTGTATTATTTTAGAAGTCATCCAAGAGCCTGTTGTTTCGGTAATAGCATTCGGATATTTGGTAGTAATTTTTTCACAAGGAGAATGATGATAAGGGGTTCTCGTTGTAGTGTCTTGGAGAGGTTCAGCTTCTAAAAAGTCACCATCACTGTCTTCTTCTGGTTTATGTGATTGAATAGCTATTGCCGAAGCACATGGTGTGTGTGAAACTGTAGGAACCGTATCTATATCTTTATGTCCATATCCTTTGAGATCAGATGTTTTACAGTACAAAGAGTAGGTTTCTTGATATCCTGAAATAATAAAGCATTAAGCAATAAGCATTAAATAATATTTTTTTAACAATATTATTGGTTAGTGGATTAGAGTTTCCAGTAAGTTAATATCAAGTAAAGTTTTTTCATATCATGGACTTACCTGTGAATTAACTTCAAAATCTTGCACGTATTAAGAAAGGAGAGAAATCTTTTATGACATTTACGTGGAGTCATTGTATGTACCTATGTTTCATCGTTTGCTTAGATTACTCAAATGATCTGTATGTATAAACCCTTTCTCTTTGTTTAAACCAAGACTAATCACCCGCTGTCTTAGTCAAAGTAATCATAATAAATACCATTACTATGTAAAACTATTAGCACAGTGTAAATAAACGGCTGCTTCAGATTTTCAAGTACAGATTGTAAAAAGAACTAAGTAACATAGTTCTGTATTTTTTTTAAACCTGTAGGTACTGTCCCACTGCTGGGCGAAGGTCTCCCCCCTTTTCCTCCATTCTTTTCTATATATTATCATTAAATTGAAGGAAGATAAAAGTGCTTTGTACTAAACAATAATTTGTTTTACACAGTCATTTCCAACCAACAGCACCTCCAGACACTTTAATATTCTTCTATTCTTTTGTAAATACTATAAAAGTCGTGAGTTTGTTTATGAATAAACAAAATATAGTTCTTCTGATGATGCACTTAGATATAAACCTTATATTCATAATTATTCAAATAGGGTTGTCCCTATTCTAATCTAATCCACTGACTTTAATTTGAATTCCAACTACATTTCTATAGTTTTCTTTTGTAATAAAAATATTTTTTGAGAAGTTATAATGTTTAACCTACTATAATTATTTAGTTATGCATAAAAATTTATTTGAGAAGACAGCCTGTATCCATATTATGTATCTATTTTTGTTTGCTTACTTAGTAATATAACGTTGCTAACACATTAAACCAAGTGTTAGGTTGTAAAGCTATGACTATGTTTGGAGTAAAACCAGTAAAAACCAATATTTTCCACAATCATATGTTTATTAGCTTTATATTAACCCGGTTTGAATTAACAGCCGAAATCTTGTTGCCCTCCCATGCAAGGACTTTGAGCAGATTTTGTGCTGTATTCTGAAACACAAAGGTTGTATGAGAGATATTGGTTTCACTCATTATACTCCAAACAAGATATATTTCGTAGGTTCAATCTCCACCCAGAGCAAATGTTTGTGTGATGAACATAAATATTTGTTCTGTGTCGAAGCGAATCGAACAATAAGCAATACTAGACAGAACATACAACATCAGAACTATGGATGGAACGTGTCAAACGCTTGTCCTCTATATGCCTGCTCCGTATTCTTGAATACTTTGAACATGGAAAAATTATTAATCACAGGCAAAGTAGAGGGCGACAGACCAAGAGGAAGGAGCCCAAAACGTTGGTCTGACTAGGTGTCCGATCAGCTGGAAACCACTATCAATGTCGCTATTCATCACACCGCAGACCGTGGTAGATGGAAGAAAAGCATCGATGAAGTCCTTGGGTCACGATCCCCAACAATGGGGGAACGATTAAGGAGGAGGAGATAGAAACTGACAGCGGAATGTAGTTCCAATTTTGTCTACAACAGTTAGGTAAGTTGTGGACAAAATTGGTGGCACTATACTCACTTGTGCCATAATCGCAGTTGTACTCGTACATATCGCACTGGTCCATGAAGGTGCGGCGGCTGCAGCCATCAGGAGTGGACGCGCAGACCATGCGGTTGTCGTGGATGCACGCTGTCGCCATGTGGCAGAAGTTTACAGGCTGGAAACAAAAGTAAATGGACTTTAACCTGGTCTATTTCGACAGGCGTCACAGCTCAGTTGGTAGTAGCTTTGCCTTCCGTGGGTTCGATTCCCACCCAGAGCAAATGTTTGTGTGATGAAGTTTACACGCAGACACAATAAATTAATATCAGCAGTCTAGTTCCCATAGTACAAGCATTGCTTAGTTTGGGATTAGAGTGTAATGTGTGAAATGTCCGTGAATATTTATATTTATGAATATTTATTTTAAACTCTGTTTTTCACCCAGTTAAAAAACTTGTGGGTTACCTACTAAGATGGATTATGGTCGTCACTTTAAGTTTAAAATAAATAAATATTATAGCCTGCAAAATGCAATAATTTTGAATGATTTTATTTTATTATACGATAATGACTTTAGAACCGTGAGAAAATTGTAAGATGCCAATATTGATAAGCTTTCCATAACGATTATATAATTCTCTTTAAAAAAACTTACAAATAATAAATGTTGTTCCGTCCAGTAAACCAGTGACAAAACTGTAAAAATACTTTGATTTAAAATATATAACAAGACCTCTTATCTTTTGCTTAACTTGGTCAACGATAGGACATATTACTCATGAATCTTTCAGGCTAATGTAACTTGTAGCAAATAATAGATAGATTGATAAACCCTTTATTGTACACAAAGGAAAACATTATCACAATTTTGTACAATGGGTGGTCTCATCGCTAATAGCGATCAATTCCAGACAACCTTTGGATGAAGAGGATAGACAAAAACAGAAAGACGGCGGTGTACCTACAAAAGTTCAAATAATAATAATAATATTTCAAACCTCAATGTTTGCGAATGAACTAAGCACAACACAGTGTTTTGTTTTTGAAGTGAAAACTTCTTTAGCGGCGCTGGGTGGGTAAAAACTTTCAAACTCGCGTCAGGGTCACGTGATGCTGATCGAAAAAGCGTAAGATCGAGGGGAAGGGAGAGGAACTAGTATCTCCCACTCTTTCTACCGTGCCTGAGTGTGCTGCTCTGTTTAGGCGGCACAGGGCGAAAAATAAAAAATAATAAAAAATAAAAACATAAACATTGTATTCTACCTCATAAATGATAGTACTTTTATACTTATAATTAAACACAACGTTAATATTGAAGTTTTCACTTCTGCCGGCACTCCCGGAGTGCTACCTTTTTTTTCTAGTAACCATACCATATCTTTCCAACACGATGCTACAACAAAATACAGGTGTAGCATCGACACGATAAGAAGAAGAAGAAGACCATAGAATATCAAATAAAACCTACTTTCATACATGATTCGAAAAAGACAAAAACTTCACTTGTTTTTTGGGTAAAAAAGGAAACATTGCTTTATATTTTTACTAAGATACACTAAGCTGTAATTAAATTATTTTATTTATTTAACCTATGATCTAACTACGTAGGTACGTTTTGATAAATTTATTTTCAAAATATTTCTCACCGAGCACAAATTCAACGTGCATTTTCGCGTTTTCAACATTTTGTGCTAATAAAATAGGAAATATAAAATAATTGGAATGCCCGAGTTTCAATTTAACTTTATCGGTAACTATTTTATACCAAACTCAGTCGAAATGTCGATAAAGTGTGTAAGCTATTTTTTTTTATTTTTTTGCGATCTGCTCTCTTAACATTGGCTAATATATTATAACTTTTAAACTATATCTTCTCCATATTATGACTCCAATTTATTATTTTGGTTAAAATTCATTTTAATTTACTAGTCTGACTCATTCATATTACAAAATCGAATGAACCTAAGAATTCTAGAACATAATAGACAAATACAAACTGGACTACACCGCTCTTCAAAGATATAGGTGACAAATGTTTCTGACAACCTCTTCTTATTGTTTGAAAGCATTTGAAATAAGGCTTTGTTAGGAACCAACCGAGCATAATATTATATTATTAGTTTTTGCTTCACTAATGAGCTCTACGTGAACGTCACTCCGCTCACCTCAAAAGATTTAATTAAAACCGGTATTTTATCTCCAAACTCGTGCAGATCACGTGTATAACCAGTTAGAATATCAAATTTAATGGCTAATCTACACAATTATCAAACCTGGCCAAGTAGTAGGTTTCGGAAAATCCAAGAATTATAAACTTATACTTACCCAAGAAAAGTCCCGACAGGTCCTGAAGCACCTAATCAACAAATGCCAAAGATAATCTTAGTACATGTATAAACACGCAAATACATACAATAATCTTCAAATTTGTATAACAGTCTACTATGCTCCTCTGAAATAAATAATGCTGGACAATCCACACAACATCATCTAGCCCCAAGCTAAGCAGAGCTTGTGTTATGGGTACTAGAAGACTGACATACTTAATACAATACATTACATAGATAGATATTTCATATAAAACACCCAGAATACCCGGAATAAATATTTACAGATCGTAAAATTATCCCAAGGCGGGAATCGAACCCGCAACCTCCGCGTCGCGGACCTTCGCCCGCCGCGCCACATCGGTCGTCAAAAAAAGAGGTCATGGTTGGTTTCTTTGACCTACAATTTTAAGATTAAACATTGCTAATATTTAAAGAAAATAAAGAAGACTTAGTTACACATAAGTATTTTATGACTGAAACCTCTTATATTAGAATATCATTGTATAAAAATGTATGAACAGGTTTCAAGGCTTTTCGTTTTCCTTATAACTTAGCATTTTAGTTTAAACAGCGCTCGTCAGTAGTTCTTTTACCAGAAGAATAGGCACTGACAAAATATTAACGAAAAATACAAACAAAAAAGACAAAATTACTATGGAGTAGGTAAATATAATTAAAGATCATTTAAGAGTGTTTGAGCTTTAGAAAGTTATTTAAACAAATAGTTACAAAAATGGTGTTCAAATTAAATTTTGGTGTTAACATAAGTGCATCCAGATTAAAATCAATATTGGCACAAGTAAGTCCACATATTTTTTTATTACATTATAGTTATTGACCGTAGTTTTTTTATTAATATAATGGTTTATTAAAATTCAACATAACCTTTCATTTAATTAAAGGAATTCTTTATCTTGCTAGATGTTGTTTTACAGGTAATATTTATACATCAAAAGTTTTTTTTAAGTTTTGTCTGAAATTGTATGGGTACGATATACACTGATAAAATATACTTATTCAATAAATATACAAAAAAATGATAATTAGCCTTATCTTCTACATAAATAATTTATTGATGTACTTAATAAGAAATTTGTGCAGTATCAACTTGTACGTTTGTTTTGTTATATAGGAATTACCTTATTAGATATCTCATTATAAATGGATTGTATGTAGCTATTACATAGCAATTTATAACTTGTTTGGGGAAGTGCACCCTGGCTATCTCTACTGCTTACTTGTGATTGTGGCATTGCTGTGTGCCGGTTTTAATTAAATGCGCCGGCGCACACATCTTAACATTCTTACGTCTCAGAATGTTGGACGCAATGAGATAGGTGAGGTTACGACATATTATCATCAGGATGACCATCTCCACTTTCTCAAATAAAAACGTCTAGCTGCTACTTAACTTTCTCTTAATGCGTTTGCTGACTACAATAGAAAATGCTAGATACAAATATAAAATCAATATTGACATTTCACACATCACACTCTAGTACCAAACTAAGCTTGTAATTTGGGATTATATATCTGACATACTTCTAAACATTTTTTTTAAATACATACTTTATAATGCATAGCCATATATAATGCATACCCAGACAGAGAATAAATATTTATATTCATCACACAAACATTGCTCTGGCTGGGAATTGAAACCTCGACCTGGAAGGCACCAGTACCCCAAGTACGAGTTTGTGCCCACACGGATCGTAGAGCCGCAATCGCCGAGCGCCACCGATTTAGTATGGAGATCCAAGCAGCGCCTCTAGCAGATTTCTTGAGAAACTTGGATTTTCATACAAAATCGGTGGCGCTCGGCGATTGAGTCTCTGCAATCCGTGTGTGCACAAACTCGTTCTTGGGGGTACTGGAAGGCAGATCTACCAACTGAGCTGTGACGCCTGATAAATCACAGTTGTCATTTTGTTCCAGTGCATTGCTATAATGTCACCAAACATGCTACTTCTGGACATTGGTATGGCTATCAGCTTTCCTACCATAGCTGTGCCGTATCTCCTGCACTCTACCACGGATCTCTCTATGAACGACACTCAGGCATCATGGTTTGGTAAAATAACATTTTTCAATTTTAACTAACTCCCAACACAAACCAATCTAAATAAAATAAGAGAGGCTAAAAATCTTTTCATTTAGTTAGATTAAAACAAAAAAGAACACATTATAATTGGTCCATTAGTTGGGGAGCTAATGGACCGATGTAATAGCTAGTTATTGTTCTATGCCATAGTCACTCAGAATTCAAAAATACCGCCTCGTCATATCTTTCTAGATGGTAAAACCAAATAGTTCATAATATCGAGTAGGTACATATAAATTATTAGAGAAATTCAAAAGAATGACCATGCGACATCAACTCGCTGACTTGTTGACACCCAATAATTCTTCAGTGCTAACATGATCTCATGTTACTTATTTGGCTTCGGAAAAATTGAGTGTTATTTTCGAACTTTGATTCTTTTTTTTTACGTGAGGCAACCCATCATGAATCAGAATTCATGAATCATGAATCTGAATTTCTTTGCGAGACAGAATCCGCAACGAAGTGATTCGTCAGAAAACCAAACATGGGTGCATGGAAAGAGCCTCCTCGTGGCGCACACCGGTAACAGCTAGGCACGGCAAAGCAGTGTCTAGTCTGGCTAATCTTTCCAACACGATGCTACAACAAAATACAGTTGTAGCATCGACACGAAAAAAAAAAAAAAAAAAAGAAAACCAAAGTGTTCGACATAGCTCAAAGAATTAGCAAGCTGAAGTGGCAGTGGGCCGGCCATGTTTGCCGAAGAATGGACAACCGTTGGAGCTGGAGTGGAGACCGCGTTTAGGAAAGCGTAGTGTAGGACGCCCTCCGGCGAGATGGAGCGACGATCTGCGGAGTGTAGCTGGCAAACATTGGATGAGAGGAGCTGAAGACCGGGCTCTGTGGCGCGTCTTGGGAGAGACCTACGTCCAGCAGTGGACTAATATAGGTCGATGATGATGATGATGATGATGATGAACCCATCATGGAGTAGGTTATGTTATGTCAGAATTAAACTGACTAAAATCTCACGTTCGTCAGACACTTCTGCCAGGGGAAGCGAGTGCGCGTTTCAATTCTTCCACGATATAATGCTATGTTTAAGATTTTAAAACAAGAACAAAAGTTTTTCTTGTCACGATCCTCTTTTTGTAAGTATCTAATTACCCCTACAATTATTTTCGCGAACATATAACATTGTGCTCAATTTACTACAGTAATGTTATGCTTGAGTGAGTTCACGTGTAGTATGTACTCTATGTAGATAATCTTCTGTATTGCAATATAATTCAAATAAATAAAGATTTCAGTTTTGATAGATATTTTAAAATCTTTGAATCAATTTTCAATAGTTAGTATTAGTTTTACAGTAATACAATTAAAAAGATTTTTATTAAGCATAAGTAGGAATTATTTTTATATTTGCTCAGATATGTTTGGTCAGATAATCATTTTAAACCAAGTTAAAGTAGATTAAACATGAAAAAAGAAGAATACTTTCAGCTAATCAAACAGTCAAACTCCTTTGTATAAAAGATCTACACTTTAAGAGACATCGTTTGATTGACAGCTCCGCCGTTATATTGGCTAAGAGAAGAGAGGTACATAGTTAACATTGTGTCACCATTACTTATGATGTCAACTGTAGGTAGATGCCACTTGTTTATTTATAACGTTGCCTACTCAAGTTACTACTGGTTTTATCTGATTGATTTTTGTCAATGAAATAATATTAATTAGAAAGTCGTTGAGTATCGTATTCGAAACTTGTTTTTGATAAACTCAGCAATGTGAAAGGCAATGAAAAAGGTGAATTCCTCAACTTAAGTTGTTGTTCATCTGATTTATTTCATTAGTTATCATTCACACATTTTGTTGCCACAAAAGCAATAAGATGCAGAATTTCTATTTGGAATACAACATTTTAAATAAAAATAATAGACTACTACAATATTTAACTACGATAAAATATAACAAACATAAAACAGTTGAGCTATTTTTATTTATTTATTTCTCTCTTAACAACTAATGATAAAAAATTAACAAGTAACTTAGAGTACAATCTTATAAATTACTGTTATAACAAACTATAGTTACCTAATTCAACAAAGTTGCATTGCAATGTTGAATGAATGATAAGCCTTAGATACTCACAAGATTAAGAGATTTCAGGTTCTAAGTAACTTTAGGCATCTTTGAACTGAACTTGAACCCACGGCCTCATGCTACCATACGGCTAAAAACATAGCATAAAACTTGATCCTAAGTTCAAGGTAAGCTGGGACTTTTAAAAATAACAAAAATATACAAAGTCTCTCGTACTCCATCACATAGGAAAAAAAGCTTCAAAAAATATCGTGACAGCACATTTCAGCTTTGTAGTTTTGGTAGATGTAAACAAGATTAAAAAAAGTGGTCAGATCTTGATCTGATTGCAAGAGAATACATTTGTGATTAGTCTAGACCTCTCAGATGGCAGAAGTAAAGGTCGTGTCGACTTATATGATGCTAGCCGGCTTGCCCGAGACCTTTGTTTATGTACCGTACCTACAACATGTGACTTAGACGCACATAGTGTATATGCACGTGCACCATCTGAACAGCATGTAATAATAAACATCTACAATAGACAATTATAATTTTTTGTCACGGTAATTTAACTGATTATTTGTGTATTCAGGAAGCCTATCCTACCTGACGCAGCCGTTCGGAGCCATTATGTCTGGACCAGTGGTTGACTATTTCGGTCGAAAAAAGGCATCTTTTATTGTCAACGTGCCTCATTTAGTGGCGTGGATCATCATATACTTCGCGCCAAATCTACCGACCATCTTCTTTGCCAACGGCTTGCTAGGTGTTGGCACTGGATTGATGGAAGCTCCGATTTTTGCTTATGTTGGTGAAGTGAGGTAAATATTATAGGTAAACTAAGAAACTTGGCAATAACTATTATTGTGCTTGTATTAGTGGTATTATTAGTTGTGTTTTATCCTGTTTTATCTAAAGTAAGTTTATGCTTGCATTGTCTGATAACTACTTTGTGCAATTCCAAGTCACGATGAAAAGATATTTTCCAATTCCTTTTAATGACGACCGATGTGGCGTGGCGGGTGAAGGTCGGCCTGCGACGCGGCGGTTGCGGGTTCGATTCCCGCCTTGGAATAAATGTTTGTACGATCTGCAAATAATTATCCCGGGTGTTCTGGGTATTTTATGTATACCTAATAAAAAATATATATATAAATATATATCTGTTTGTAATTCAATTTATTAGTGCTCAATAAAGAATTTATTATTATTATTATATCTATGCAATGTATTGTATTAAGTATGTCAGTCTTCTAGTACCCATAACACAAGCTCTGCTTAGCTTGGGGCTAGATGATGTTGTGTGGGTTATCCAGCATTATTTATTGAATTTATTGATTTCTTTCCTTTTCAGTGAACCTTCAATCCGGGGAGTTCTATCTACCGCCACACAATGCTTTTTGGCCATTGGTATTCTAAGCATGTATTTTCTGGGCACCGTGGCCTACTGGAGACAAGCAGCACTCATCTCTTTAGCTGCACCCATCACTGCTATGCTGCTTATTCTACTAGTAAGTAGTATTGCAAGCGATAAAAGTATTTGGACTAGATTTCATTGCCACGCAACGCACCGAATAGTTTGACGAAGAGTTTTGACCTGGAGAAAATGTTAAATATCAAGGGCAAGAGTATTTGCTTTAATAATAAAACTTGCAACTTTAGCGTGACATCTGAAACACATAGGTAGGTTATTTAATTTTAGTGAGTTCTTTCTGAGGTTTATGACACTCAAATTTCCTCAGGTTCCAGAAACCCCTGTCTGGCTTCTTTCCCAAGGAAGAGAAAAAGACGCTTTGAAATCGCTCTGCTACCTCCGCGGATGGACTAAACCGGAAAACGTTCAGGAGGAGTTCGCGAAACTGGTTGTCCATTCCAAAAACCTAACGAGATGTGTGCTCTGCTGCCAGAATGAGAAAGAAGAAGGGTTTCATGATACGGGGGAATGCGAGCATCAGAAGATGAGTGTATTTAGAAGGTGAGTTTAAGGAAGGGCCACAAATGCCACAATACATTTGGATAGCGAGAATTATATTATTCCTTCTGCGTGACCCTCTAAAATAGTTTGTCGCGTATAAATCACAATGCTTCCCCTGTATAGTTTTTCTATTTCGTACCATTGTAAAGACGTATTTCCATTATTAGGTATGATACAGGCTCTTAAGTAATTTTGTTTGTCATTTTCCAGATTCTACCAGAAGTTCAACGTAGTGATGATTTGCAAAGAGACGTTGAGACCTTTAAGTCTCATCATTATTTACTTTCTTTTCTTTGTGATGAGCGGTCTGACTCCAATACGACCAAACATGGTGAACATTTGCGACGCTTTCGGAATGGCTGATGATGGAAAAAATGTTGTGGTAAGATTCGTGATATTATTAAATTCTTACCTATGTTGTAAAAGTTGCGACCACGACCACTCCCTCTGTCAAGACTGTTACAGCCAAGCTGAAGAGCAAAAGTTTACCACGACAGCCTATGATAGCATTGTAAACTTTAGACCTAGTTGCCAGAGGTTTTAAAGTTTATCGTATCTACAGGCGAATTATAGACTTGAGTTTTAAAGTTTGAATTTTAATTTACAGTTCATGGTCGGCGTCATAACCTTCCTAGCGTCAATCATCGTGATATTCCTCATCAAACTCACTGGTAAACGGAAACTCGGTATCACTGCCATGCTGGGCACTGGAGTATCTTGTGCTGCTCTGAGTGTTTACGCCAAGTGGTATCTGCCTGATACGGTGTTCTCGTTCGATCGAGCCACCTTCCCGAAGGAAAAGAGTTACGCTCCACTGGTGTTCTTTTATGCACTAGCTCTGTTCACCGGGTCTAATGTCTCATGGGTGCTACTTGGCGAAGTTTTTCCTTTTAGGTAAGTAAAGATATTAGCCTATTTAAGGATACACGCATGATATTCGTTGGGTAACTGGCAATTATTCCCTTCAGACACTTTCAAATAAAAACCCTGTTAATGGGTGCTATACAAAAGGATTCGATATCATTGATAATTTTGTTCACTCTTGTATTACCTACTTTTGATAATTACAAGACATAAAAAATATCAAATCAACTTGATTCCGTTTGCTAAATTGCTATATCTTTTTTTCCAGGAGTCGCGCTTCAGCCCAAGGCTTTGGTGCCGCCTGGAACTACCTGGTTACCTTTATCGGAGCCAAGACCTACGTAGACCTGGAAACCAGCTTCCAGCTTTGGGGAACCTTCGCTGTATACGCATCCTTCGGTTTTCTCGGCACCATATACCTGTATTTCTTTATGCCGGAGACTGAAGGAGTGCCTTTACACGATATTGAAAACTTCTATAACGGAAAATTCAGATTCTTTGCCAATGATCCGTTTATTAGATTCTTTAAGAGGTTTAGAAGGACTAAAAAAAGTGATCTCGATAGTCGGCTTTAGCAGGCTGTTTTAATTTTATCTTTAATGACTGTAATTTAGGGTCTAAGTGTACTCGTATACACATGTAGTAAATCATATTAATGGTATTAACGGCCGGTTTCTCGAACGATGATCAACGAAAAAATCATAATTACTATGTGTCAAACTCGGATCAATCGTGATTTGGGTTTCCAGAAACTGGCCGTAAGAATCTAAAAAAAACAAGGAGAAAACAAAACTGAGATTTATCTTAGGTACTGTGACTAGTATTTGATTCATTGTGATACAAAACATCGACCCTATCGATGCAAATTTTTAATCAGCTGTTTATATAATTATCTACTTATCTTGTCAAAAACTGACAGCTAATTTGACATATTCGTTTATTGACGAAGTAAAATTTATTCAAGGTTTGAGACACATCCGGGAAAGTATATCTAAATCTCTAAGATATTTACTTATTTGTTTGTAAAATATATGACTAACTTGTAAATAATAAGGTAATTGTACGAAAATCCTCTGTGTCAAGATTGAAACGAGACATGAATAAGATTAGGTATCATTGTAGATAAAAATATTTTAGTCATGATAGCAATGTAAAATTATCTAAAGTAGGTCCTAACTAGGTTTATGATTGAGAATGTATTCATCTCAAGTATTAAAAATTGATCATCGATCAAAATAGTGCTATCCTATTTTGTTCAGATAGAGAGAGAGTCTTTAACCTGATAAATGTGATACCTACAAGTTTGGCACGTTAAGAAGGTGCATGTTGAAATGTTAATGTACAAACCATAACCTGCTTAATCATGCTAAACCATGAAAAAACATGAAGGCTCAAATTTATACTTATTGAAAAATCTATCGTTATAATTTTTCAGGCTTTTTATCAAAAAAAAATATAAATAAATATTCACGGACATGTCACACATCACACTCTAGTCCCAAACTAAGCAAAGCTTGTATCATGGGAGCTAGGTTGCTGATAGAATACATATATACATTTTTTTGTAAATACATACAAACCCCTTTCTTATAAAAAGTTAGCGTTGACTTTATGTCATCATTACGTATACCTAGTAATCAATACATCAAGTCTGCGCTAACTTTTAATAAGATATACCGATAGAAACACAGAGCAAATACATATTTATGTTCATCAGACAAATATTTGCTCTTGGTGGAACCTACGACCCACAGCATGGAAGGCACAGCTACTACAGACTGAGCTGTGACGCCTGTCATAAGAGAAAAAAATTATGATGTAGTAATTCAGTAGCTACTAGTATTTACGTGGTAATTTATAGGTTGTAAACACGCAAACGTAGTTAAACTACTGTGGCCGGTTTGGCAACCAGTAGCATCCTATTGGTCTGTGCAATCAGTGAACTTTATTTTATGCAACTATCGAAATTGTTTAAAGAGACAACTGGCTGCTAAAAACGCTTAAAAAAATTTTGTTACTAAAAAAAGGTCGCAACTTTAAAGACAAAGCTAGCTATCTAGTTAGCCATCTACACTTAAGTTTCTGTCAGAGTTAAAAAAAAACAAAAGATGTAATAAAAATATAAACTAAATAAAAATGTATTTTTGTTTTCCAAAATAAGATTCAAGCTAAGTGATATAGTTATCAGTTAATTAGCTAACAATTTAATAGGTAAGCCATTAATTTCAAATTATTCCAAGTTGTTCTTATTATGGTAGGTACTTAAAGGTACTTAGAGTGAACGCACATCAACGCTTCTTCTACTTATTTTCGTTCCATTAGTAGTAGTAGTAAGTATGTTTGTTGTATATTTTTCTATTTATATTATTTTGAATATATTTCCAGTATCAAACGTAACCAAATAAAAACGCCAGTATATAAAATTTTAATATTTTTAGGTTATGTATTTTACGTGGCTAGATTTATTTTCCACATTATCCAAAGGGTTTATGCATTAAGTAATTTCGTAAGACTAAATTAGCATCTACATTTTGCGGTTATCGTCTGACAATTCACCTTTAACTATGCTAGAAACTGTAGGTATATATTAAATACCCCACCAGAATTGAACACTACCTAGCTTGTAATAATTTCATTGTGAACGAGGTCACAGATATACTAGGTAATCTGAGTAAGTAGTTTACACAGTCCACAATGTACCTATGACAATAAAATATGAGGATGACTCGATAACACAAACCCATAAGTTTCGAAATATATATTTACTACAGCGTTTTTACTTATTATCAATTCATTTTAAGAGTTTGGCGGTACGAGACGACCGCGTTTGCTACAGTTTTATAAAAAAAAAAAACCGCTACCGCCTTCTGAAAAATTGCAGTTGTTTTTACCTGTATTTTGGATTTAGGTTCTAGATGGTTTTAGTGTGTTGTTTTAAGTGATAGTTCGTTATTATAATTTTAATAATAATTTAAGAATGGTGCACAAACTACAAATTGAGGAGGTGACGCCAAGTGTTACTCGATTAAGATCTATCACTTCACAGGTATGCTTATTTATGTAGTTTTTAACCTAATAATTGTAGTTTTAATAAATATAATATATAGAATTAATAGACATTTCACACAAAGCCAAAATAATTTTATGGAAACTATTGTTGATTAATATAATAAGTACTTTTTTTTTGTACTTATATACTTTCATAGATAAATGAATTCGTATAGTAAGCGTGTCAGTATTGGCCATCACACAATTGTTTGTCGTAAGTGGGAATCGAACACGCAACCTTCATCACTAATGGCAGAGCCACCTGAGTTATGGAGCCAATACCAATAAATTCAGTACATAAACATAAATAAAGTAAAATATCAGTAAAGGATGAGAGATGAATACAAAACTGGATTCTATATACATAGTTTAAAATAAAACAGAAACTTGTGTATCCAGTTTTTTTATTCTTTTTATTTCAATAAGTTTAGGTTAGTTCTAATTATTAACCGATTTAATTACCTGCTGGTATAATGATGATGTTGAACGTTAGGATCATTTTAGTGAACATAAACACCAATCACTAAAAAGCAATATGCAATTTCGGGTTGTTTACTTATTTTAATTTAAAAATAAACTACCTTGCCTATTCTGGTTTCCTTTCAAATCAAATCAGAAAATATGTACTTATAAAATAATTTTAATTAAAATAGTATCTGTAGCTACCTATGAAACAACGAAATATAAATAGTACAAGATATTTATTTTGCCAAAATAACTGTTACAAACGTCTTAAAAAGTAGGGAGGCACTTAAAAACTCCACCACAATAAACTTATTATTATTAATAGTACAGTAATAATAGATATTGTCTTAAGAAAAATGGCGCTAATGCAGTTCATTATTTACCTACTTACTTCATATAATAACGCATAGAATTTGATGTTTCATGCAAATAATATCGGATATCAATTTGCATTCAGCACATTTTTTTCGTTTTGAAATTATCAAAGCATATTTTATTGTGTCTATATTGACAGTTATTAAAACCTAGCATTTTGTTGATTTGTTGTCTAAAGTTTAATGCACTTTAGACAACAAATCAACAAAGCGAGGATTCAAAACATAGTTTGTTTGTTTTTTAACGGCTTACAGTAGGTATATTAAACAGTTTGTCGTATACCTTATTGTCATTTTGTCGTTTCGACTACGTTGCAACAATCTGACAGACTTATTTGTCGGAAAAATAACAATAGGATACGCAATATAAGTATATACTTAGTTCAAATTTGCGCACATGTACTTAGAATTATATAAACATAATGTTTTTTAAGCTATTACATAGCTTCTATCGCAGGCCTTGAGCGCGGAGACCGAATCCAAAAATTCCGTAACGAAAATACTGAACGAAAATAACCTAACACTGCGCATGCGTAATCCAGCAAAAAATGCTATGCAATAGCTTTACCGCGGCAGTCCCTGAGTGCCACACGTCTTTTTTGAGAAGAGTGATGACCAAGTCTGAAGCCACGACAATTTCACAACATTTTTCTAACTCTCGTGGTTTCGGACTTTGTCATCACCGTCCGTCTCAAAAAACCACCCTGTAGGTATAGTGTATTTAAAAAAAAATCTTGTAGAAACCAAAAAACAGTTTCTTGTAAAAAGTTTGTAACAACTAAATCGTTTATTTAACTTTTATTTTTTCCTTATTTTGTATAAGTACAGAGAATTAATTAACGCAAAATAAAAATAAACTTCAAACTTGTTTTTGAATACTAATGTCAATACCAACATCGTTGTATCTCTACCGAAGCATGAAGGACATTTTTAAGGATTCCATTCTGTTATCAAAAGACTATTATAAAGAATAATGTATGTGTATATACATATTAAAGAATTAATGATAAAAATAATAATTTCATAAATACAAATTGTCCATATAAACGACTTCAACGAGCAAAAATATCTTGTTGATGAAAATGTCTTATAAAATATCCAATAATATAATAAGTGCGAATGTTTGTATGGATGGATGTTGGGGTGTATGTTAGTTACTATTTTAAGCAAAAACTACATGTATTTTAATGAAACTTTGCAATAATGTGGTTTATACATCAGAATAATAAAGACGAGTTCTACCCTCCGAGATACAGTTTTTTTTAAACTAGTTCGGAGTTGTATGCAAATCTGATTCGGCCACCAACGCATTTATGATACTACCTAAGAATTGTATTTGTATTACCATTCAGGCCTGTAACATTTTTAAATAAAAAATAATTTGAATTTGAATAACACCCTATGTGTTATTCTGTTGCATATAGGTAATGTAAAGATATTGTGCAAATTTAACATATTTATCAGCATTGCTATTCAGCGCGGCAATGCATCCAGTATCTTGGGTATGCTTCCGATAAGTTCTGATTTGGATCAGTTGACGTATCTATAGATCGTTTTAAACGGTCTGTAGATAGCTCAACTGTTTCTTTAATATTTTATATACTCCGATATACATTTTGCAAATACTGTAGATAATAGTCGTAATTTTATTAAAATACTAGCTGTCCCGGCGAACTACGTACCGCCTTAGAGAGTTTTTTTTTCTGAGAGATTTTGCCTAATTGGTACTCACCCATATAATTATATTAATTAATCATGAGAAGTTATATTACTATAATTATAAGCATGAATGAAAATTGTTATTATATATTCCATTGTACCAGAAAGAAACTGTAGGTATATATTGTTGAAATAAATTTATCTTTATCTTTAATTTTTTTTTCCGTAAGAACCTTAGAGTATTAGAAAACTACAAATAAATCAGCCAAATCGGTCAAGTCGTTTTCATGCTATGTCGTGACAACGGAAAACGGGTTTCATTTTTACATTTTGATTTGTGTTCCAGTTGATAGCATGCTCGTCTCCGTACTTCCTGCTGCTGGACCTTGGCATGGCAGTCAGCTTCGCCACCATCGCGTTACCAGATCTACTGCACGCACCGGAGGGACTGTCTCTCAATGACGAACAGGCGTCATGGTTTGGTTAGTTTAATAAATAAATAATGCTGGACAATCCACACAACATCATCTAGCCCCAGAGCAGAGCTTGTGTTATGGGTACTAGAAGACTGTCATACTTAATACAATACATTGCATAGATATTTTTTATTATACACTAGTAGTACGCCCCGGCTTCGCCTATACACCTTGGGTTCCATAATTGAAGTTTTAGTAAGGATCCCTATTTTTTTTGAATATATAATATAACCTATGCTCAGCGCAGGTACTGTAGCTTCACAACAGTGAAAGAATTTTTGAAATCGGTCCAGTAGTTTCGGAGCCTATTCGATGCAAACAAACAAACAATCAAATCTTTCCTCTTTATAATATTAGTTTAGATAGAAAATAAAGAACACTCGGAATAAATATTTTCAGATCGTGCAATTATTTATCCCAAGGCGGGAATCGAACCCGCAACCTTCCGCGTCGCAGGCGAACCTTCGCCCGCCGCGCTACGTCGGTCGTCAAATATAATAAGTTATTTCTTTAATTTCACTCTGAAGCTATTCTAATTCTAATTCTGGTTGGGGAAATGACATCTGCACTGACTTTTGTATTGGATTGCTTGTAAAATTATATGTTGACCGAAATTTACTAGGTAGATAGCACACTCATGAAATTAGCAAAGGATTATGTACCTACTTAGTAAAATAATAAAACATTTATACAATGAGACGCATCTATGTCATCATGTCACTATGTCGCATTTTAGTCATAAACCTCGGATAAGATCATTATATTGTAACATGTTGATGACTGTCGCTCAAATATACATAACAAAGCAAATATTAAATTCATTTATTTATACACCGCTAGTGAATAGCGAAATTGGAATGCATACGTCGCAACCTATACACAAAATTACACTTTTTAAAACACAAATAAAATGGCAATGAAGAAATAGAGTTACCTAACCTATACTAAAAGTTTGCTACATACTCTAATATGTATATTATATGCTATGCAGCAAAAAAGCCTCGACTCAACATTACGAGTATAATAATATCTATTTTTTGGCAGCAGACGCTGCCGCTGATATTGTCTCAAATCCGTGTGAAATCAATAAAATATTTTATTTTTCAAATACCTTTTGATCTCTATAGAATTAGATCGTTTGCAAAAGATAGCTCAACTGTTTCATATTTTACACATTTTCTAAAATAAAATACTGTAATAGTCCTTACTCACAATCAAATTGAAAATAAATGCCATTATCAAATATTTATTACCTACTGTTAATATTTTTAAATTATTTAAAATTTAAAAATATTAACATTGTATTAAAGAGGGCTCTCTTGATCGCACAAAGTCTCAGAAAAATCTTAATAACTACATCCCTAATTTATATTTTATGTTCTAATACATTTTATTTCTTACACAGGAAGTTTATCGTACCTAACACAACCGCTAGGAGCGATCGTGTCAGGTCCTATCGTGGACTATTTCGGGCGTAAGAAAGCCAACTTCTTGGTGAACATACCACATCTAGTAGCATGGGTGCTGATGTACAATGCATGGAATCTGCCATCGCTGTTCATCGCCAACGGACTTCTGGGATTCGGTTCTGGAGTTATGGAAGCGCCGATTAACTCTTATGTCGGGGAGATAAGGTTGGTATTCTTTAAACTCAAAATAAATCTCTAAAATAATTTTGCGAGGAGTACTGATTAGAACTCTTGGAATCTGCTATCAATGTTTGCTCCGAAGGTAACTCTAGGGTTATAAAAATAACTCTTATGTAAAGGATAAGGATAGTTTACTCTTTAGGTAAACCTTAAAAAACTTCATAAACATCCTGCTTTAGGTAGCGTGGGTACAACGCTTGGAAACTGCCATTACGGTTTTTACTAAAAAAACTTTTTATAAATATATATGGTTGAATATCACTTACTTTTCAATATCCAACTAATTTTACGACTGGAGATAAAATGCGATTATAAAGGCTTTTTTATTTATTTTTGCTTTCTTATTCCCTATCAACTGATAACATTATTGTTAAATGTAGTTAAAGGATTAAGTTTAATTTTATCATTATTAAGAAATAGTCGAATATTTATCGGATTCTTAATCTATTAATAAATTTAAGTACTATTTCGTAACTTTTTCTATCATAGATTACTGAAATAGGTCAATATCGTCAATGTTTGGAAGATAAATGATAAATAATAGACTTGCGATAATATTTTATTGTCTATATTTTTTTTTATCCCAGTTCAAATAGATTGCAGAGAAAGTTAAAATAACGAAGCAAATTAATATCATCATTCGTGTTAGTTCTTTATGTAATTTATGTATGTATTTACAAAAAAAATGTATATATGTATTCTATCAGCAGTCTAGTTTCCATAGTAAAACCTTTGAGCTTATTTTGGGACTAGAGTGTGATGTGTGAACAATGCGTAAATATTTATTTAAAAAAAATGCGAGAAGTACGTTAGATGAAGAAAACTTGTTTTTCCGACTTCATCGGGATTCATCATCAACCTATGTCAGTCCATTGCTGGACGTAGGTCTCTCCCAAGACGCGCCACTGAGCCCGGTCTTCGGCTCTTCTCATCCAGTGTTTGCCAGCTACACGCCGCAGATCGTCGCTCCATCTCTTATCCTATACTACGCTTGCCTAAATCAAATAAAACTTTTCATCGGGATTAGGACATAATGATGATGATTGTAGTTTTCATTATAATCATCGGTCACGGGTCGAACTGAGTAGTTCGACCCGTGATCATGGCGCATGCAACTGTGCCGAAATATCGGGAAATAATCAAACTCACAAATCATGGTAAATATCCCGTTTATAATGAAAACTACGTTCAAAACCATGATAGTTTCAAATATTATATAATGATGATTGTTTCTGCGCCATTGACATTGCAGCTGAGCTGGAGTAAAACAAGGTTTAATATTTTCCAGTGAGCCGTCGATCCGTGGAGCGTTATGCACAGTGACCCAGCTGTTCAGCTCTATTGGTATGTTCGTGATCTACTTCCTGGGCACTGTGGTGGACTGGCGGAAGGCAGCACTCATCTGCCTCGCCGCTCCGATCTCGTCTATGCTGTTTGTTTTATTGGTAAGTTATTTTATGTTACTTTACTTTTTAGATATATTTGCGTGTGAAATGTGTTGGCGTCCTATTTAATAAAATAAATACAATACAATATAAGTACCTTTATCCAAAAAAGATAGGCAGAGATACTTCCAACTGGATACTTTAACGTTGGAGCATGCGGATACTGCAGTGGAGACTGCGTTTATACAAGCGTAGTGTAGGACGCCCTCCGGCGAGATGGAGCGACAATCTGCGGAGTGTAGCTGGCAAACACTGGATGAGAAGAGCCGAAGACCGGGCTCAGTGGCGCGTTTTGGGAGAGACCTACGTCCAGCAGTGGACTGATATAGGTTGATGATGATGATGATGATGACTACCAATTGACAAGCTGAGTGTGGGTAATTGGTTCGATCCCCATCGAGAACAAATGTTTGTCTGATGAGCTGATATTTGTACTGTGCTTGGGTGTCATAAAATCTATGTAATTACACAATAAATTCAAATGTGTCTCCTTCAGGTGCCGGAAACTCCAGTTTGGCTGCTCTCCCAAGGCAGAGAGAAAGAAGCTCTGAAGTCTCTTTGCTACCTCCGTGGTTGGACTTCAGCAGAGAATGTTCGAGACGAATTTGACCAGTTGGTGGTCTATTCGAAAAAACTACAACGATGTGTTATTTGTGAGAAGATCGGACATGAAGGGGACTGCGAGCATGATAAGATGAATCCTATCAAGAGGTTTGTGAACCTACTATCTTTTTAAAGGACTGTACGTAAAGTAGATCTGAACCTACATCGACCTTCACCGAGATGATAATAGAATGAAACTTATTTTATAATAAATATAGTATATTAGAAAATACATTAAAAATGGGTTGTCAAAATAATCCTGGACAAAATTTAATATATATAATATTACCTATTAAAAAACAAACATTACACAACTTTTCGTATCTTAACTAATTTGAACATTTTTCGTCTAATTAACTAAAAACTTGAGCGCTATTATATAGTATAGTAGAACTGTTACTGACTTAAAGTAAAAACAACACTAAATGAGTCGATCATAAAATTGAAATTAGCTCAATTCACATTCTGGTATTCATTGCAACTCGGGTATTTAAACTCAGATTTTAGCACAGTCATTTTTATTTACAATCTTTACACAATCTTACATTGTTACAATCATTCTTAAACTTAAGGAAATACTGTTTTAGATGTCTATCTAAATCGTTGTTTTCATAAGTTTCTAACACAAGTGGATATTGTTTCCATAACATTTTTATCTCCAAACTAAAACATTGTTCTAGTCACCTGTTACGTTATGTTATTGTACTGTCTAATGCAAGGTGATTCATATCATATTTGTCTAGGAAACCCTTGAAAATATCTCAAGGCGATCTTCATCTCTGTCTAGATAGGCTAGCCTTGGTAGTGTACAGATACTAGCTAAGTTATAATAATAACTCTTCGACAATCATGCATAAATCTTATTAATTGAGGTCAGAACCTAACCTAAAGTAATTTTCTCTTTTTTTCCTACCTAACCTGTGCTTTCCCACTGCTGGGCAAAGATCTCCCCTCTTTTCTTCCATTGTTTACTATCAGTCATCGCTTCCCATAAAGCTCCGTGATCGCCAACGTTTCGTCAACGCCAACGTTTCCTTGGTCTGCCTCGGTTTCGTCACATCGCAAGCTAAACCAAACTAAACAAAGCTTGTATTATGCCATACTAACGGCCGGTTTCTCGTACGATGATCAACGAAAAAATCAAATAACAATGTGTCAAAACTCGAATCAATCGTGATAGTATAGTGTTTTGTATTTAGAATTCTAAAAACTAGAACTTACATTCAAATCTTTAGTTTTCATTTTAATAGAATTTAATAGATATGATCAAAATTCTAAATTTTACCATCTTCCAAATTTTTTTTCAGATTCTTCCTAAAGTTCAATCTGGTCATGCTCAGTAAGGAGACGCTGAGGCCATTGACCCTTGTAACAATGTACTTTATGTTCTTCGTGATGAGTGGTCTCTCACCCATCAGGCCTAACATGGTGAATGTGTGTGCAGCTTTCGGGATGGCTGGGGAACCTAAGAATATTGTCGTAAGTAAAAGCTAATTGAGCGTACTTGGGGTGACCAACCAGCCGCCGTCCGGTTGGTCGGCCTAAGTATCGCTGGATCGACAGAGTGGAAGCTGACCTTCACGAGCTCCAAGCCTATAACTGGCGGGAATCCGTGCTGGACAGAGACAAGTGGCGTGCTCTCGAGTAAGTTAGTAAAAGCTAATTCAAACAATTTTTTACCAAAACATAACAGCTTCGGCAGCTGGGCCGGGAAAAAAAATTAAAGTTCTACAATGAATTCGGCTAATGTTGATGAACAAAATGTAGGTAATGTGAATATTCATACTACGCTTAGGATAAAATGTAAAAGACTGATGACGAAAGAATGCAGTTACAGTAGATATTCATCTTTTTTCTCCTTAGCTTATGATATGAGCAAAATATCTAAAGACGATGTTGTACATAAATTTGTGTCAAAAGCCTAAATAAATATACAATTTAAGTTGTGAATGATGATGATGAAGAGGGAAGAGAGTTTTCGATGGGAAATCTGAAGAGAGAGAGAATCGAGCTAGGTATTTTAACTCAATTCTCTCCCTTAGTTTCCCATGGGAATCAAAGCACTATTTTGTGTGTAACAATCAATCAGTCACTCGTACTTTTTATAAAGGGACTAATGACGTTTGTCACGACAATTTACTCTCATCCACTCAAATTGTATTGCTTCGTCAATCAAACCATCAATCGAAATGCCCATCGCCCAACGGTCTATAGAACCGGTTATAATTGCCCTTAATTGTTTCCTAATGTTGCAGCTAATGGTCGGCGTCATATTATTCCTGGCTGCGGTCGTCATCATTGGCATCATCAAATTGGCTGGGAAGCGGAAACTTGGAGTCACTGCTATGTTTGGAACTGCATTAGCTTGTACAGGTAATTTTCTTTATAAAAGCGATATTTACCATGATTTGCGAGTTTGATTATTTCAAAGACATGTTCCGTGATAATTTCAAATATTGTACTGGTAATATCATTAATGCAACTACTTTCTTTGTAATCATCATCATCAACCTACGTAGGTCTCGTTATCTTTGTCCCGTTCAGTTTCATCTTACCTAAGTTCATTGTGTCACTTATTTGTATTCTTTTCTTCATCTGCGACTTAAAGACTAAATCCTAATTATAACATCTTTGTTTCACTTATTTTGGCACAATCAATACTTTGTATCAAAGTAGACTAGGGATGGTTGCAGTAGCCACCTGATTTCACTATCACACAGAATTAAAATTACACAAAATAACCCTTATCTCTGACCGAGTTTATTTTCCGAACCCACATGTATATAAAACCGAGTGCCAGTCGCCCACGAAGGGTTTTGTAGCATCATCATGTTATTGAGAGCCACTTTATTTTTTATTTTTTTGTAAGTATTTGTTGTTATAGTGGACAGACGGACAGCGTAGGTTCGTTAAGATCCCGTTATACTCTTTGGGTACATTGCGTCTTTATTGATGATCCTTCAAACCAAGTCTTTCATTGCTTTCAGGACTGAGTGTCTACGCAAAGCTGAATCTACCTGACACAGTATTCTCGTACGATACATCGACATTCCCGACTGAGACCAGTGTGATTCCACTGGTGTTCTTTTACATCCTAGCCATCTTCTCAGGATGTAACCTTGCTTGGGTGCTACTGGGAGAAGTGTTTCCGTTTAGGTAATACGATCATTAAAAAATAATCAAATGAATACTTCATTTGGCGGAGATTACAGCTAACTTTGAAGCTCTGCCTTTCAGGTCGTGGGTTCGATCCTCACTAAGAGCAAATATTTGTGTGATGAAATATTTGTTCTGGTCTATTCTATGATTTATAAGAACATTTTAACCTGAGATAAGATAGATTAATAAGGTTTCCTAAGTCATAATTTTAATTCCAGGAGTCGTGCTTCAGCCCAAGGGTTTGCAGCTGCCTGGAACTACGTGATCATGTTCGTGGGTTCAAAAACGTTTATAAACTTGGAAACCCACTTGCATCTCTGGGGAGCATTCGCAGTCTACGCCGCTTTTGGCTTTGCTGGATCAGCATACTTATACTTCCTAATGCCAGAAACTGAAGGCAAATCTCTTCAAGAAATCGAAGGGTATTACAATGGTGAATTTAAAACGTTTGCTGATGACCCAGTCATCAATACTTTCAAGAGATTCAAGAAAAAAACGTAGTAAACTAAACTTAAACAGGGTATTAGATTAAGAACTTGCTTTTATAAAATAAATTATTTAATTTATATACTTTTGATATTTTCTATCACGTTTTGTATTATTTAAGGAAGCATTTAAAACACTACCATATATATGTATATTAAACGCAATAGACACAAAAAAATGCTTGTAATACAATTATTAAACAATTTTATTTTTATATTCACATGTAGATTGAGAGTGACGAACTCACGAAGGAATTTTGTTTGTAAATATAACCATTATATTAAAAATACTAGGAACTAAGTATTTAAAATTCCATTCGCTCACTTTAAATATTTGCTTCCTTTCTACCCTACTCATCACTTTCGTCTGAACGTCATTTACAAAAAATATTGAGGCTTAAAAATACTTATACAGTAGGATCTTCAATTTTAGCTGTAAATAACGGCAAATTAGCAGTTCCATCCCAAAGTATAGCCAAAAACGGTCTGTTAGCTCTGAACACTATTTCCGGTTCATCATTGGACAGTGTTACTACCGCGAAGGCTGTAGCAGCTGCTGCTGAGCCACCTTCTTCATCGATGGTTAAAGCAGCGGAGTGAACAGCTGCAGACACTTGTGGTGGACTACCATCTTGCATTGTTCCGATGTTAGAAAGTTCGGAGTTAGTGAATAGGTTAGTTATCCCCATCTGGAAGAGAAGCATGTTTAGATTTTAATTATTGCTGTGAAAAGGTGCTTTGAAGTAGCAAAAGACATTACACACTGTGGACAGAAAACATATCTTTGCAGTACATCAACGCATTTCCTTCAGTCACGTGACTATTCACCGTTATTATTTAGTTATGGTGCAGCAATTGTTATTGCTTTTTATAACAGGACAAAAACACAGTACATTTTTTTTATAAAATACAGGCAAGATAATATCTCGATATGAGTAGATCGGTATAATATTTTGCCTACTACACCATCTCATCAGATCTTGTTAAACATAATTTCTTATTATTTATTAGGAAGTCACTACAGGAGGGCTATCCAGCAAGGGGAAACTTGCGTGACCGAATATCCTTTCAGTTGCAGTTCAGTTTTCGATGATTTTACTATAGTAACTCATCAGTATTCCGTGGCATTTTTGTGGACTGACGTGACTGAGCTGTTAAAAATGACGTCAATGCCGCGCTATAGGGCGTGGCCTACCTGATTTGAGCATGGCCTACCTGATTTAAGCATGACCAACCAGATTTGAGCATGGCCTACCTGATTTCGTTAATATTATGAAACGGTATATCAATAAAAGACGAAGAAGAAAATTGAAATGTTATTTGAGCAAATAACATTTCAAATACAGTTCTAAGTCTGGATACCACCCCAGTTCAAGAGTTGGTTTAGTAAACTTTCAAATCTTACCTGCTTCAATAATACTGATAAATCAGAGTCAGCTTTTATGGAAAACCTGGGCAATTCCAACCGAACATCAGAATGAGGGAAATTCAGATATTCTTCAAGTCGAGACGCGGTTAGCGTAGATAACGTATCAGTTAACGTACTAAGAATGTTGGGCAATATCAACATGAGGGAGTATTCTGCTCGCTGTGAAAAGAAAAAAACATATAATCTTTGGTATGTAGTAAGCAAGCTGAAATGGTCAGGAACGATACAAACGTCAGCAATTCGTTGCGTTAGTACAAAAAGACATTAAATAAATAAATAATGCTGGACAATCCACACACCATCATCTAGCCCTAAGCTAAGCAGAGCTTGTGTTATGGGTACTAGCAGACTGGCATACTTAATACCACAGAACGTGCTTAATACAATACATTACATAGATATATATTTTTTTATTATACATATAAAATACCCAGAACACCCGGAATAAATATTTGCAGATCGTACAAACATTTATCCCAAGGCGTGAATCGAACCCGCAACCTTCCGCGTCGCAGGCGGACCTTCGCCGCGGCACATCATCGGTCGTCAATAGCAGAGACAGTACACTGATATATTATAGGTTTGATATCCTCTAACTATCTAATTTTCATTTCATTTTTAAAATTGTCGAAATGTTTGTTGATCTGGTAGGGTTCTCTGTAAATGGGTTTATGGGCAAACACGCCAGATTTTTTAATAAATAGCCCGATCTTAAAAACTAGGTTAGGTACCTCAAACGGCAGAATGATAACTTTTGCCGCATTGTCACGGTCCAGTCCTGTCTTGAAGTACCGTCTGGTCTGCATGAACTGAGCCTGTTTGATCTGTCCAGAGCTTAGGAGAAACTCGCCAGGCTTAGTGAGTTGCCTCCTGAAGGGAATATCCCAAAGTCCTTTAAAGTATATAGCGTTGACTAACACCATCTGAGTGTTTATGCCTAGAGAATCTGCAATATAAAACATTGGCTTAAAGAACAACTACATGAATAAGATACAGAGCTCTTTCAAGATATGTCGTTAAACCTAATTAGATACCTATGACATTATATCATCATTCGATCATTAGCAAGCAATCAATAAATTTAAAAACAAGAATTCGTGTGCCTGTAATAATTTTGTGTTAGGTAACAGGAACTATGAATTTACATCAATCTATCAATTATTATGTGTCTTTTCAACAGACTTTACCTACTCTTCAATATCATTATTTTTTCATTTATTATAGTTGTGGCAGAATATATATTATAAACGTCTATAGTAATTTCTTTACCTGGTGAAATTAAATTTTGGATTTTATTATCAGTTTGTTGCGCTACCCATCTGTTGATCTCATGTGCTGCTCGAACGCCATTTACAAAATTAATGGGAGTGACGTCACTGCTGAAGTCTCTTAGTGCACTTGCTCTGAAGTTAGGGTTGAGATTGAAGTTTTCTACCAAGAAGACGTTGTTGGCTGTTCTTAGGATGCTGCGAGATCTGCGTTGCTGTAGTTGTAAAGTCAATAATTAAAAATGACTAACTAAATACGTTTGAATACTTAAAAAATACGTTTGAATACTTAAAAAAATACGTTTGAATACTTAAAAAAATAAGTTTGAATACTTAAAAAAAAACGTTTTTAAAATGTGTACTCATTGTTTGTTTGAAAACAACAAAGTTTCCGCTCTGATTATAATGATAAAATGTCCAAGTCGAAAACAAGGTAAATCCTGTACTTAAAATAATTGTTATGGTATTGTGCGTAAATTTGATACTGCAGGCACACAATACAAAATAAGCGATATCAATCTATTTGTTAGAGTAAACAGGCAAAATTTATAAAAAAATATTATGATAAGAGTTATGTTTACCTACTCAATTTAAAAAAGGATAAACAACAGCAAAAATGAATTGCTATATCATCACAATAATTATTTTAATTATACTCCTCTAGTACACAGTAAAAACGTGCATACCTTAACATATATTAAAAATAAATAATAAAATAGTATAGAGAACGGAGTACAGTTACAGTCTGAACCAGTATCTCAACCAAGTAATTGTGCTCGCACAGATTTAAGACAGAAGAAAATATGTATCCTTAGTACGAATAATCAAAATGACATTTTGTCAATTGCAGAGGACAGTTTAGGCCAGAACTCAATGTTGTGCCACTACCTCAAACCCAACAGTGGCTTAGATAATCTACTCACCGATGTAGATTCAAAAGTGACCGAGTTTACAATGGATGATTTTTGCATAATCTTAGTTGGAGAAGAAGATTTCAAAACTACAAAAAAATACTTTGAAATAATCGCTTATATTAGATCTAAGCTACAAGAATTAAATCACACAAACGTAATTATCTGCCTTCCTACATATAAGTACGGAAATCAGACAGATATGTTTAACTGGAGAGTGGAAACTTTTAACAATCTTATTTACCTTGACACATTGACACATAGTCACGCTTATATATTTGACTCGAATAGAAAACTAAAATATGACTTCACAATGTTCAATAGATACACATGCAGAATTAACGACTACGGAATGAAATCTATATTCAGGAATCTAAAAAATTACATGAACAGTGTGCAATATTATAATAACTTGAACAACCAACCCCAGATGAATGAAATCAATACAAATAAGCGTACATCAGATCAAGATGTATCAACCTTATGTCACAATCAGTTTTTTCGAGACTAAATATCTAAATATTATGCATCAGAACATAGCAGGACTACTGAATAAAACAGAATCCCTAATGGTAAACCTAGAAGAACTTGTAGATCAAAAGATTGATATTGATGCTATGTGCATTACAGAACACTTTATAAGCTTAGGATGCGAACACAACCTAGATATCCAAAACTACTCCCTTGCATCATGTTTTAGCAGAAGTGGCTGTAAAAGAGGAGGATCATGCATATTGGTGAAAAACACCCATAAATGGAGAGAAATATTAGAAATAAAAAAACTTTCCTTGACTAATATATTTGAATGCTGTGCTATTGAACTTATTGAATATAAAATTATTATTGTATGTATATATAGAATACCTAAGCAGAATAATTTGAAAACATTCTTTAATAAATTGGAAAAAATGTTGACATGTATTTCTAAATTGAATTATAGTAATATTGTCATAGGAGGAGATTTTAATATCGATGTATTGAAAAAAGATAATGTAACATTAGATTTTGAATGCTTACTACTAAACCTCAATCTCAAACTAGCAATACATCAACCAACTCGTCTTGTAAGTAATACCTGTATTGATAACTTTGCACATGACTTTAAAAGTGTTTGCGGGACTGAAGTGTTAGAATTTGGCTTATCAGACCACACAGCTCAAATAATAAAGTTACCAATTAAAAAATGCTTAAAACTTAAATATTGGCGCAAACAAGTCCGAGATTATAGTCTAGCAAATATAACTAGATTTAAAATGTGCATAAAACAATTGTCCTTCTCAGATATATATAACACGAATGACTCTTCTTGGGCGTATTCGAAATTTATTGAGCAATTCAAACTATTTTATAACCTATGTTTCCCAAAAAAACTAAGTACAGTAAACATCATAAATAAACCTAAATGGATATCACGAGGAATAAAAATTTGTAGTAGAAAAAAAAGAAATTTACTATGGAATCACAGAATTAAGCCTAATAACACAAATAAATTAATGTATGAAGTATACGCAAAACGACTGAAAAAAATTATTTCATTAACCAAACAAGCGCAGAATAACTATAAAATTAAAACGTCTAAAAACATTTCGAAAACAACATGGGAAGTAATAAATAAAACACAATTCAATTTACCTAAAGAGACTATACACAAAATTAAAAATGACAATAATGACTATATAACCGATCCAACAGACATTGCAAATTTTTTCAATAATTATTTTGTTGACAAAGTTCAACCAGTACCAGGCGCTGGTAAACAAGTGACGGCAAACATACACCACTGTCAGAAATCAATGTTTATGGCACCTTGTCTTCCTCATCATGTAAACAAAATTATAAAAAACCTTAAAAATACAAATAGTACGGGGATCGATGGTGTTTCAACAAAAATCATCAAAGCTGTCAATGAATACATATGTCCTCATCTTAGCCATTTAATTAATATTAGTATAGTGACAGGCACCTTCCCACAAGATCTCAAAATGACTGTTGTGAAACCACTATTCAAAAAAGAAAACAAGGAAATTGTGGAATACTACCGCCCAATTGCCCTCATATCAATATTTTCTAAGATATTTGAAAAATACTTTTACGGAGAAATCAATTCTTACTTAGAAAAAAATAATATCTTGTGTAAGGAACAAAAAGGTTTTCGTCAAAACAAAACCATAAACATGGCAGTGTATGATTTTATCAACACTGTCATTTGTAGTGTTGATAGTCGAAATCCTGTATGTGCAATCTTTTGCGATATGACACAGGCTTTCGACTATGTGGATCACAGTATTCTTGTAAGCAAACTCGAAGCTTATGGAATAAGAGGTAATATTTTACAATTAATTAATTCATATTTGACAAATAGACAACAAATTACAGAAATAACAAGGTTTAACTATAAAACTAAATACAATGACATACACAAATCTAGTAAACGAAATATATTATATGGCGTTCCACAAGGAAGCGTTTTAGGACCTCTTTTATTTATTCTATACATAAATGACTTGCCGAATGCATTGACTCAACCTATGACACTTTTCGCTGATGACAGTACGGTGACAATAAAATGTAATGACATTCAATCATACGAATCTGACATAAACACATCATTAAATTCAATAATTACATGGCTTAATAATAATAATTTGAAAATTAACTTAAATAAGACAATTATAATGCATTTTAACCAAAGAACTCAAGAACCCTCTCCAATTAATATACAATTTCTAGAGCACACACTGGATCAAGTCGATTTTACTCGTTTCCTAGGGCTTCAAATAGATAAAAAACTAAACTGGAAAAAGCATATTGAAGTGTTAAGTAAGAGGATCAGCAGTTCAGCATACGCTTTAAATAAACTGTCTACCACAGTAAATACGAATACTCTGCTCACAGCGTATTACGGCCTAGTAGAATCTATTCTCAGATACGGCATTATGTTCTGGGGCTACTCAACTGAAAAAGAAACTATTTTCAAAATGCAAAAACGGTGTCTACGAGCTATGTTCAAAATTCATACGACTGATAGCTGCAAACCATTATTTTTGGAGCATAAAATTCTTACACTTCCGTCCTTATACATAATGGAAGTTGCACTATTTGTAAAAACAAATCCTCATCTGTTTCCGCGTATGTGTGATACAGTAGTTCGAAACAGACGAGAAGACAGACTATGCAGGCATGTGTCTAAGACCACACTTTTGCGAAAAAGTATTATATGTATGGCTCCACTCATTTTTAATAAAGTTCCGAAATGTTACAAAGAATTAGGTGTAGGTAAATTTAAAAGTATATTTAAGACATTTTTAATAGACAAATGTTATTACAATGTTGAAGAATTCTTGTCCGATAAAATTTGAATTGTTATCTAAAACTGCATGTCTGTAAATATTTTTATTGTATATTTTTAATTTTATTTTATTTTAGTGTAGCCTGTTTTTGAATTTTATATTTAGACCAATTGTAACGCGCCATCTCAATTTGCACACCAGTGATGGTAAAACATGTTTGTGTCATAACCTAATATCTGTCATCTTAATTTACACATGTTATGCAAATAAATAATCTTTATCTTTATCTTTATCTTATAGATGCGCACTAGACTATCTACTAAAGGGTCTTTCGCCAGGTGTTTTACTATGAATTATCAACATTAAGGTCTACTTGGATAGGCGTCACAGCTCAGTTGGTAGTAGCTCTGCCTTCCATGCACTGGGTCGTGGGTTCGATTCTCACCCAAAGCAAATGTTTGTGTGATGAATATTTGTTCTGTGTCCAGACACAGAACAAAAATTTATGTTCATCACCGAGGTGTTACTAGGTATTCTATGTACTTATGTATTTCAATTTAGTTCCCATAGTACAAGCTTGGCTTAGTTTGGGACTAAAGTCTAATGTGAGAAATGTCTTTATTTATTTATATACTAAAGGACGTATAAGTAACGTTATTTCCATTTTTCAAATCTAGATCAATATAATTCTTACACTCCTCGTGACTTGCATGTTTTGCAATTAATTTTAACTGACGCAAATTGAAATAGAATAAGAATATGCTTGGGCTAGTAGCTGCGACTATGGTCTATTAGCGTTACGTCAGTATGATTTACGACTATTATATTAAGGAAAAGGGGAACAGGGAAAACCAAATTTTAATGGTGTGTTTCTGACTGAATTCAAAGTCTGACTGATGTTTTCTAATTTCCGGATTCACATGGTTATTGCATAACAAATTTAATGATTCGTTAATAAACTGTTTATTGTTTATCAAATTTAAATCTAGCTATCCAAGAGCACCAAGACATCACACAAAACGATCAACTTATAAACAAATTAAGTGTTCCTATCGGAAGTCGATGGTAGTATAGTAAGTCAAGTTGACGCTAGAACACTCCAGAAATAAATAATGAAAATGAAATAAATGAAATAACCCATGTTAAAACTTATCGATTCTCTAAAATGTCATTCTTAGTGACGTCACATTTGACATTCCAAATACGATTATTAAATGTCAACTCGGCTAGAGAGGCCGTTTTAGTTTTAAAATAAACACTGGAAAATTTGTTTGTCGTATTGACGACAGAGATCAAGGATAAGAAGAAAAGATAGATCAAATGTAAGAAGAAAAATGGTGTCAATTACCTTAACATTTTGAGAATAGGCTCTAAAAGCTGCTGCTGAGTTCTGCTGGTTCAGCTGAAGAGCTGTAGATAGCTGATTCAAAGTGCCACCTGTTGCTCCCTGCTGCAGAAGTGCTAGGACCGTTGCAATCGAATGCGGAGACACCACAGTGTTACCTGGAGACTGACGGACTACGATCTGAAAAAAAACCATAAATATTCACATATCACACATCACACTCTAATCCCAAACTAAGCAGTGCTTGTACTATGGGAATGTGATTGCTGATATTATACCTATGTACATTTTTTTGTAAATACCTACATACAGAGAATACATAGTGACACCCAGACACAGAACAAATATTTATGTTCATCACACAAACATTTGCTCTGGGCGGTAATCGAACCCATGATCAGCATGGAAGGCAAAGCTGTGGCACTTGTCAAAAAAAAACAATTGACTTAAGTACCAGGACAAAGGGCAAGAAGTCTAAATAACTTACAGATTTTTTTACATACTGCTAAAATTATTTAAATCTATCAGTGCGACATTTGATATGATCAAGCTGTTCAATGGGAATAATATAATTATAAATAAATAAATATTCACGGACAATTTACTCATCACATTCTCATCCCAAAATAATTTTCGACTTTGGGTACCAGATTGCTGATAAAATACTCAATTTTTTTGCTCTGGATGGGAATTGAACCCACGACATGGAAGGCAGAGCTACTACCAACTGAACTGTGAGGCCTGTCGTGTATAGTTTATTTATTCAGGACTACTGATAGTAGTCCTGCTTCATGTCTATTGTGATTGAACTGACCTTCATAAGATTCATGGCGAAATTCGTCAGCGCTGCAGTTGGCTCATCAAGTGTTATGATGTTTGTTTCTCTTGGTTCTGAACTTCTGCGCTGTTCTAAATCATCCAATGGGTTCGCCTGTAACCTATGTTGAGCAGCTTGATCAGCTTGCCATTGGTTGCCTACTGGCTGTGGACTAGACACAGTCCGCTGATTGGCCAGCTGCGGCTGTTCAGGTCTCCATTGGTTAGGCTGTACATTTTGTTGGTCATCAATAAAGAATATCTGGTCGGATATTGTATTTGGATAAATATTCGGGACTTGTGAATTCACGCAAATTATTAGTAGAACTAAACAGCATACTGCGTTCGCTGGAAATCAAAAATACGAATTTTGTTACAATTATAACATAAGACGATAAATAGATCACTTCTCCAGGTTGTCTGGAAGAGATAGCTTATGGTGATAAGACCGATACATTGTGTATCTCAATACCGTTATTCTGCTTGTTTAATTTGTAATTTTAAATTTAATGGTGTGTGTTTAAGTGTTTTCTATGTATCTATAATCTCTTCAAAAATCATGTGTCCAGCAGTAAAATGTAAACCAAAGAAACGCCACTAAGCCACTAACAATGCAGAAAAAAAGTTGTATTCATTATTTTGGTTTCTATGTTTTTCAATGGATTGCAACAGTTACTGGATACAGTTCAGATATAATTCAAATTAAACTATAATGGAAATAATCTTAACATAAATTATTATTTATCACATATAATCTCAATGGAATATTATGAGCACTACACTCATAAACAAAATGCTTGTGCGCTGCACCTACGTCTGAGATTTGTATGACCTCGAAACTCTTATGTCTGATAATAAACTTAATAAAAACAAAGTTTAAATACTTACTTAAAACTCTTGTGCAATCCATATTAGCGAAACAAAACACAACAGCTGTGTGACAAACTTGACATAAAAACGGCAAACACTGACACTTAATTAAAAAAAAACAATTTTTACGTTACTTTTAGCACTATTATTGTTAATTGTTCATATAACCTTAACCTTATCCCTGTAGGAAGAGTTACAATGAACTGAAGTGTGGTGATCGCGACCAGGTTTTATAACACAATATTAAATATGGACGTTATCTCTCCCACCAAACACAATTCTATGAATCTTGAGATCTTGTGTTGTGTCTTGTGTGCGCTGCGGTCACTACTGATTGAACCACGGAATATTATACTATAGTATAGGACGTTGTGGGTTTTCCACCACCACAGTTTGTTTAACTGTTAGTAAAGCTGAATAACTGGATTGTTGTACGACTCAGATGAATAACAACGTAACGCGCGTAAAGCAGTTTTTAACTATAATGTTTTTTTTATATTATAGGTAAACATTATTATTATAATTGTGAATGTTAAGAATTCAATATCAGTTATTGAACTAGTGAATAACTTGTTACAGTTTAATTGGTTGGTTAGAAGTTTTTTTTTAATGAAATATATTTTCGTATTTAGTTGTTAGAGGTTTTTGGTAAAGCCGATAGACCTTTGTTATGTTTGATTGTTGATAAGGTTATGTTAAATTAAAACGAATCATTATTAAAAGTCCTGACGTTATCTAGGCAGCTAATGCTATAAAAAGTAAAGAACTATAAAATATGAAAAGAATAGTAAAAAGTTTTATTATAATATGATCTTATAGCGTACCATATTTTCTTTTTTCCGACGATTCGACGAGCAAATTCCGTAAAATATATCTCTTTACTATGGGTTCTGATCGCGAAAGTTCTATTTATTTATTTCCATTACAAGAAATATCATCATCATCAATTCAAGCCGTTGGCACCCACTGCTGAGTATAGGCCTCCTCTTTACTATGCAAGAAATATATTAAGAGAATATTATAATACAATCTCATTCTATTTGTTAGTTTACGTTGTTATTCGAGTAAAACAACAAAATTGGATTCGATGGACTGGTTCTGACGCGACATTTTAAGATAATTGTTTACACAAATAAGCTTATCTTTTTTATTAATTAACAGAGTGCCAAGTTATAGAAATTCGTTGATAAGTGGTATATTGTTGTTTTTTGAAACTATGGTTTTATGTTTATGTAATGAAACGAAAATAGGTTTTCTTTTGATAATTTTAATCAAACCAAAGAAATTATTAAAAGTCATGTCATTTTTGTGTAATGTCAAGTTTTCTATTAAAAGTCATGTAAGGTGTTTTCCCAATTTCTAAAGATTCCCCCAAAAAAAATAATGTTTGCATTATCGATTTTTAGCGTATAGTACCTATGTCAAATACATCGTAAATAATATTTAACATATTTATAGCATACTCATTGATTTAAGCAATTAGTGCACAAAGAGAGGCAATAAGTATTTGCTAAGTATATTTTTTCTAGCACTATTAAAACTATAACAGCAAATATACCTAATCATGTCGCTATTTTTTATAAACATTCCATATTTTAATTATTTTTTTTATAATGTCATTAATAATAACAAATATTTTAAATTTATTTTATAAGTTATGCGAATATTTTAGGGGGTAACTGTCAAAAATATTATCTAATTCAAACAATGTCTTAATTCCCCAAAAAGTACAAATTTTTAGCTAAGTCCTTATTATCATTAGTCAAAACTGTCAAAAGTCATCTCAAATCGGTCCAGTAAATCTAACTTACAACATAAACAATATATACATCATCATTTACGCAATATTAAGTTCATTGCTGGCACAGCACACGAATAAACTAACCAAATAAAAGCATAATTTTTACGATGATCGACAACGTTTCAATTCTTTGTTCTTTTCTTTAGCTTTTTTAACAACATTCCGTCTTGAGTAAATTTAAAGGGTAATCAGAGGCCCGTCCAAGCAATAACATTTCATTTAAATAAAATAACCATTGTTTGTAGTTAGATAAAAACAATTCAAACCGCTTCGAGCTAAAGAGTTTCCCTATTCCTTTTTTTTATTTTGCCGAGCTTTTTTTCTTTCATTGCTGGCCATCACTGCCGAGCTGCAATAATGATTTGTTGTGCAATGAAATGTGGAGGAACGCCATAGTGGTCCAATGGTGATTTGTACTCGTATATGTCGTCACCAACCACTCGGACAGCGCCGCGGAGAACTGAGCAAGTGTGAGACAGACTAGTAGATTTCCTCTCGGCGGCTTTAAACCTGCAAAAATTTTACATAAATAAATCAATTTAAACAAATTTTGTTCACCACAAAGAAGTTCAAAACAAAGAACTTAAACCAGTAGTAATAGGCATCACAATGGGCGGCTTTATCACTGAGAGCGATAAAAAATATTCACGGCTATTTGACACATCATACTCTAGTCCCAAACTGAGCAAAGCTTGTACTATGGGCACTAGACTGCTGATAGAATACTTATATAGGTACACTTTATTTTTGTAAATACATAGGTACATAGAATACATAGAAACACATTCGAGTATAGAATAGATAATTTCAAAAATAAATGATTCTCGTAAATAAATCCTGTGAGATCTTAAAATATTTGCGATCATTTAAAATTTATCGATAACCCTTACTAGTTTATAAAATTGAAAATTACAAAAACCAGTCAATATATTGAAGTTATAACTTTTTTATTATTTTACGTAAAACAATTCCAAATATTTCAACTCTGACTAAGTCTTATTCCCATTGTTTGAAAGCTGTTATGTCTAGCGATTGTTGAACCTAGTTTCCACGGAATCTAGATTTTCCCATGGAAGCAAAGACGTGTCAAAGTTCACTCGTCATTCAATTATATTCGATTGATCAACTAACATCCTTATTAGAGAACCCGACAGAATAAATGTGACAATCGTAAGTTATTTAAGATACACTGCGCGCTATCGCTGCTAAGTCCGACAGTAAAGCTAATGTTGACGCGCAGTGTATTTCAAATACGTCACTGTTTCGGTTTACTATTGTCACGTTGATTCGTGCTCTTCTCGTAGTACGCATAGTCATCAGTGTCTCAGAATTTTATTATCCTCTTCATCGGGATTTTTCGGTTATCTTATCAATTTGCTCATTCATAATATTATTGCATGAGTTATTGACAACAAACAAGTTCCGGGAAAGTCCTTAGGAGGTTGTTTCAAGTGTATGACGTCACAGCGTTTGATGGCATTAAACGCTGTGACGGCGGTTCTTTAAACAGAATATATATTTTCGGGTTGGGGGCAGAACCTGGTCCCAAGATGAGGGTTTTGTTTAGAGCTAAATTTAATAATAAATTATTAAATATTCACGGACATTTCACACATCACACTCTGCTATGGGAACTAGACTGTTGAATATATATTTTTTTTTTTTGTAAATACATACTTACATACTAAGTATGTGTCATAAAAAGTACCTACCCCTTAATTTTTTGCTATAGCTAAGTTGGTTAATTAGATGTTAAAAACGTTATCGAGTCACCTAGTTCTAGCAATAGATAAATATTGAAGTCGCAAATTAATGGTATTTATTAAAGTAGATACTTATTTATTATTATTATCTAATAACCGTCTACAATCGTCTGTTGAGTATCTGGCCCAGCGTATCAGCATTGCAATGCAACCAGTATCTTGGGTACGCTTCCGATTGGTACTGATTTGGAT
Organism: Ecliptopera silaceata; assembly: GCA_932527185.1. Lineage (NCBI taxonomy): Eukaryota > Metazoa > Arthropoda > Insecta > Lepidoptera > Geometridae > Ecliptopera > Ecliptopera silaceata. The sequence continues at coordinate 5,716,471 of OW052210.1, forward strand.
CAGTTGAGCTATCTATAGATCGTTTGCAACTCTCTGTAGATATCTCAACTGTTTCTTATGTATTTTATATACTAGTACATTTTGTAAATACTGTAATAGTCGTAAGTTTGTTTGTGAAAACCAACCGTCTACATTGTGAAATCCAAAACTCAAAGTTAGTATTAAAACGAGTATCAATATGTACCTAATCTAAATCTAGACGCAAAACAAAATAAACCATACAAAGTTTATTTACGTACTTAAAAATAGATAGGTTCGATTTATATAAATATGTAAATAAGGTAAGTAGGTATATTCTCGTTCACGTTTTCCTTGTGCAATCTTTAGTCGATTTGAGTCGGAAACTATTCTAGAAATATAATGTAAATATTTAAATTATATCACATCTACATTTTACTTATTTTGACCTTTACATTCTTTTTTTGTGTTTGTTGTGGACTCACTGGAGGAGGCCTTTGTCGAATGGCAAGTACGTATAAAAAAAAAAATAATAACTGATAACTATAATTCTTTAATTAGATATTTGTTGACAGTGTACATAAGTAATATTTATATTAAAGTACTTCCTGCATTTAGAAAAATCACAAATATTAGAAAATCCTGAAGGGCGAGTTGTAAATCCGCGGGTTCAAATCCTGCTCCACTCAATAACTTTTGTGATTCTTACTTATCTATACTGTGAGAAAAAGCACAAACTCACATTGGACAATTCAGCAAGTGCTTCATCATCTCCTTCTTCCTCAGCAGTAGAACTGCAGTCTTCACAGCTGCACATGCTATAACTGATGGGTACTCCTCACACAGCTCCTTTTCCACCATCAGTCCTGACATACAGAGGAAGGTGGCTGCCACCTCTATTTCCCCAGGGTGTGCGCTGTCGCACCACCAGGCTAAGTACGTGATATACTCGTGGGGAATTACAGGCTGAACTGGAAAACACTGCAATAACCTTCAGTATAGGGTTATCTGTAGCATATAAATATAATATAAATTGTAAGATTGTAAGGCTGAGGTTCGGCCACTTAACTATTGATTAAGTCAAATCGTATTAGCTGATCTTCACGATACAGGCTTGCCTAGTGTGAAGATCGCAGTAAAGTTGATTTAGGGAAAGCACTCGATTATGTAATAAACTTCCCATAGGCCCATATCTACCAAAATGTAACCTAGTTTTAAGTTTTTTACTAAATAAATTTATTTTTCATATTTTTTTCATATATGAAAACCCCAATGTGAGTAGTCTGTAATTATGTTGAAAGTTGAGATATAAGGTCACATTAAATAGGTACGTAGGAGCCCTACGATTCTAAAACACAGTTAACAAAGTACTACTATAAGCTTATCAGTCAAACTTTGTTTACTTACTTAAAAAGCTGATCAAATTCAGAATGTTCCTATTGATACTACCGATGATCTACTGTTTGCCAAAAGCTACTTTTGAGAAATTTTTAACAACGTTGATGACATACGATGAGAAATAGGTCAAAGGCCTGTTCTTTTAGACATTGGTCTCACTATAGAAATCTATGAAAATCTCTTTCTTAGAAACTGGCATTCAAAATCACCTACTGCATCGGACATAAGTAGTCTTAAATAATCTTTGTGACAAATTAAAGTGTGAAAGAGCTGTAAAATTTTACCAATTTCTGCAGAACTGCTTTCTCCGCTGCTAATAGTCTCCCTTGTGAGAACGCGTAGTTAGAACACCTCACCAGCTTGGCTGCGGGCACCATTGGGCCGTGCAGTTTCTGTGCTATCCAAAAGCAAGCTGCGGCAACCAGCTGGAGCTTATCTAGCTGAACGTTTCCAGTTCCAAGGACCGAGTCGAGATACCAGCAAGCTGATTGAATGACTGCTGGGTTGCCAATAGGACCCTGAAATTTAATTCATTTCCAAGTTATGTCACTTGCCAATTGTGTTGTCAATTTCAACTTTCCACGATAGTTGTAGTTGAAGCTTTTTGGTGTTAACGGACCATACTTACTAACGTATTTATTTGGTTTTTGGCAGTGGATCAAACAAAAACAGCTACAAAAAAACAAAACAATAATAAGAGCAAAGTTACTGTTTTTTCATATACTTACATTCACTTTCATTAGCCAGTTGATGACGCATGCTCTCGTGATCCTGGATATGGTTGGCACGGCCAGCGGCTTACGTTCCACACTCAGCAAGTAGTCGAGCATGTAATCAGTGTAGTCCCGATTCATGCGTGACACGTCCGAAGTTTTTACTGAAATACAGTTTGGCTGATTTTGGTGTTCAATTTTTGTTTAAGCTATAAATAAACATGCACATTTTTTTAGAGTGTAACAATCGGATCAAAGATCTCTTAGATGGAATTTGTACTAATTAATCAATTTTCAATTTTTTGCATCATTTCTAAGAATTTTCTGATGTATTTCAGTATAATCTGCAGAATCGTTCAATCCATTCACTAATGAAAAGGACTAAATACTTACAGTAATCTGGTGATTGTAACCTCTCTAGCACACTTTCATTAAAATTCAAGCGACGTTTGGCTTTATCTTCTTCTCTCTTCTCCAGCTTATGATTAGGTGACAAACCTTGTAGCTCTCGACTATGAGGTCTTTTTAAACTTCTCTTTATATTCTTGACAGATTTATGTTGCAATGGAGACTGCTCTGACGGAGTTATAGCAAGACGCTCGCCTAAGCAGTTTTTTTGCTTATTTTCATTAATGCATGGCGCCTCTTTACAATTTGTGTCTACATCGTTATCATCACTAATGTTTATCACGCTTTCCTGATTTTTGAAGACATTGTAGTCCCAATCCAGATCATCAGTTGATTTTCTCATGGTGACATGCTTTGTTTCTATCTTTATCTTACAATTTGGCTTAGTTACCACATTTTCTTGCTTATATTTACTCGAACAAGGGTAAACATTGGTTTGCGCCAGGGTTTTAAGTGGAAGCCTTTTTCCATGATCGCTATTTTCCACGTTTTTGTTGAGGAGATGCTTTGGTAAGGCTGGCAATGGCTCCAGTGGAAGTGGTATTTTCGTTTTCACTTTTTGCTTTACATTTTCTTTATTCACTTCCATTTTGTTGCGAACGACTGTACTTAATACTGATTGACTGTACCCTGGTTATTTATGGTCAAAATGCAATTTTAATTAACTTTTTCCATAAAACGATCACGACCAGCATGACCGTTATAACTGCACTGACATATTGCAGATACTTCGGATTGCGAACATAAATCATCTATTTTGAACCAATTATATTTTAACTACCCACAATTTTCAACAATATATACGTTCCATTTGACTTCACATTATTTGGAATAAAAAACATTTATTCATTTCAAAAAATAATTTAATCTTATCATCTATAATAATTGAAAATAAATAAACTTAAATGTAACTTAAACCTAGGCTGTGTACTTTTTCATAATCAAATGCGTCTGAATTTTCTCAAGAAGTAAACATCTCACAGCAAGTAAACGAACTTAAATTAAGTAGGTACGTAAAAGTACAAGTAGTTGAGTTTTTGTGGAATTTCAAAAACTTCGAAAAATCACAAAAAAAAACAACATGAAAATAGATCTTTCAACTCTTGTAGCTAGAACTACCAAAGTTGGAAATTAGTTTTAAAATTCAAAACAGGGTCAATAACTGTTTTGACTTTAGAAAAATTCTCTAGTCTTCATTTCAAACGGTGTAGGCTGTTTGGGGTCATTGATCTTGCCAGCTGCTACCACCAAATTGTCCAGTTGGTCGATGACAAAGAAAATGAAAGGATGTTCTACGCTGAAGCGCCTGCCTAACTTCTCCTGGGACAGTGGTAGATTTTTGGTAGACTCGGAAACGGTGTTGGAAGCTGTAAATAAACAACACCATTGTTATACTGTCAGTTGGTTTTATGCTCATATACCTACATCATTGTATGCTTGACTCCTTTTTAAAAGTAATAGCAATTCCATCTTTTGTCGTTGCTCATAATCTGTTTTTTTTTATATAGTTTACAGGCTATATTCAAGAATTTTTGGATCAGTTTGGGAAAGTTAACTATTGACTATCCATCATGTATTGTAGGTACATAACAGACCAACAATCCCAAATTTTAGTTTGTTCAAATATTGTTTTCAGAAAGCCTCTCATGGAGTTACTAGATTCGATTTTCATGTGATACATACATGTAAGTTGAGCAGTCGAAGAATCTGTGTTATCGACTCTAACTGCAACGTGCTGCACCATCTCCTGCACGAACAGACCCTCGTCAGAGGATACTCCTGACAGGTCTGCATCACGACTGAAGATCTTGGTCACTCCAAACTATGAAGTTAATAAAGGCATGGTTAATAATTTCAAAAAAATATTGCCATCAAATTTTTATATCAATAAATAAATAATGCTGATCCACACAACATCACCTAGTCCGAAGCTAAGCAGAGCTTCTGTTATGGGTACTAAAAGACTGACATAATTAATACAATACATTACATAGATAGATGTTTTTTATTATACATATAAAACACCCGGAATATTTGCAGATCGTATAAACATTTATCCCAAGGCAAGAATCGGACCGGCAACCTCCGCATCGCAGGCGGACCTTCAAATATATAGCTATGTATTTGGATCACCTGTGATTACCTGTACGCATTTGCATATTATATTTTAACTTACCTTAGCTAAAGCAGAGATAGGCTTAGTTGTGGTCTCCACATAGAACACTGGCATGCAGAGTTGGATATCTTCTTCCTTGAGCATGTCATGAATGTCAGCAAGAGGTGCGGCCGGCAGGTCAGCAATCAGACGGGTGAGTCCATCACGCGATCGGGGCACGACTACGAGAAGTGCGAAACGGCCGGACTGGAACGAATCATAAAAACACTTTTTTGGCAATTTGGATCGCATCGATTACATTTAGTTCTAGTAAAAGATTTAAACCTTGCTGACATTTTACACTTTTACCTATCTCCGAGTACAGCCGCTAAAGATGTAGTTGATTTATCTATATTTCTTACGTCTCGGTTTATAATTCATTATTGTATATTAATATTGATTAGTTCTTGTTCTAGATTAATTAAAAATTAACAGGCAAGTCTATAAAAACTTTAAGACTGCAAAGTTATTACCTAAAATTATTCCGATTTCGTCATACTATCTAAAAAGCAAAAACTCCGGTCACTTACGTCATATGGCAGCAGAACTGCTTCACTGTCCAAGGCAGCAACATAAGCAGTCTTAAAGCTTCCCTTAGCCTTCATCAGAGGAACCTGCTTCTTTTCAGAGCTGGACTTGTAGAAGACACCGGGTTCTACAGCGGTGAATGGGTGCTTCCAAGAACCGCGGAAGTACATGCCGTTGAAGATTATCATCAAAGAGTCGGAAACGGATTCTGAAATATAGATCAAACGTTAAAACACTCTTATTGGTAAAACTTGAAATAATATAAAAGCTTGAAGCTGGAGCAACAATGTAAGCAGAGATTAACCGTTTTTAAAATGAACGCGTGTTATTATCAGTCATTCTTTATCAATGGTAATAGTCAAAGCGATGACTGAACAACCGATGAAAAAACTCAATCTATTTATTTGTATTGTATTTGTACACAATTTTTGCATATGAGTGTAACGGCGGTAAAGGCGCGTGCATTTTTGAGTATGGTCAATCTCTACCTAACTTATGACAAAGAATTGTCACACACATCTTCTAAAAAAACTAGCACGCACACATAGATTTTTTCGTTGATCATCGTTCGAGAAACCGGCTGATAGAGTAGTGACCTACGTAAATAAATATAGATTTATGATATCATTTTTTTGTTGTCATATAAAACTCAGTTTAGTCTCTCTATCACTGAAACTTGATAAATGTAAATTATAACTGTTTAAACTTACTACTGCTAGTTTTCTTTCCAAAACTGTTCACAGATAGTGATGATGAAATATCCTTTTTACCCTGGAGAACCTTCAGGCTTCTGGCGTGGTTCCTAGCTTCTACAGCCACCATTGTTTCCTCTTCATCAACTGATGATTCTTTCTTAGGGTATGTTTTGACTAGCTTTATCTTTTCTTTGATATTCTTTGCTGGCTTGTATTCATCCTCGGAAACGTCTACTTTTTCAGGAATATCTTCAACTGCAAATGAGATCAGTTTTTCTTCTGATGGTTTTGGTGGCATCATTTCAGGAATATCATCAATTTTATCTTCTGGCTTCTTTTCGGGAATGTCTACTGTGAATTCGGGCTTCGCAGGTTCAGCCTCATCATCATCATCGTCATCATCGATGGTACTTTGAACTCTTTCTACAGACCTAACGTCAGTCAAGTAGTAGTCTTCCAAAATCTTTTTGTAATCATCATGTATTGTGTAGTTTTTGTATACGTAGAAGAAGTTCTTCAAAGGTACCATTTCTAAAATAGATTTATAAGTTTTCCTGGTGAGATTATTGTCAGTTGGCAAGTGTAGGGCTGTGACGAGTTGCTCTCTGGTGTCTCCTTTAGCACCTTCGGCCAGCATCGCGAGGATTGCTGAGTAACCAAGAGGAGAGAAAGCAATGTTCGAATCATCGTCGATATAACCCTGAAATAAGAGAAATTACTTTTATGTATCTCTTTCGAAACCGGCTCAAACGATCATAAATAAACATCAGCTTGTAAGTTTACTTTCAAACAAGTAAGAGAAAACTAGACTGTTAAAATAGTGGTATTATCTACATCCTTATTAGAAAACTTGTATAACTTACATTTTATGATTGTTTCCTTTAAACTAGATATCGGTTAACTACGCTATGCAGTTTTCTAGTGAGAATAAAAATATACAAATACTTATTCCTGAATTTTATTTCATAGCAAAAACTAGTTTATTACCTGTTTTCATGAATAACAAAGAGATACATTATTTTTTTATTATCGTGTAGTTGATAAAGATAATTTATTCACATGAAACATCGTTAACATCGTATAACACGATAATAAAAAAAACGCTTCAACGTAAGTACAAAAACTTTCGTATATTATATTAGTTATAATATTGCTGATAGACTTACGGCCGGTTTCTAGAAACCCAAATCACGATTGATCCGAGTTTGACACATAGCAATTATTAGATTTTTTCGTTGATCATCGTTCGAGAAACCGGCCGTTACTTATATAATTTTATTTGTAAATACAATACCTACATAGAATGCACAGTAACCTGGGTGTTAGGTACTTGATATGTATTCGCACAGATCAAATATTTATGTTCATCACACAAACATTTGAGGGTGAGAATAATAAATCGAAGATATAACGAATGTTTTATTGCTCAGCTGGGTCTACCACTTTTTCTATTCTGAGTGACAATAACGACCTCTTCTTAAGGACCTGTTTAAATTAGCAACAAACATGATGTTTACCTGGAAGATAGCAGTTGACAGCTCCGAGGTGGCTTGACCGACGATGGTGGCGCCAGCAGACCGCGTTCTTCCTTCTCGCACCCATCGTGCACTGCTCAGTCCCACTGCCAGCAACAGCACTAGAAAAAGGAACAAATACATATTTAGCGTTTATTTAGAAGCAGCTAGATACATTTCGACCAACAGCGGATCCAGGGGAGGGTCATCATGGGGGTCATGACCCTGAGGTCTGAGCTGGTTCCAGGACTAATATGAAAAAAAAGCTAGAATCCAGGTCTAGTTTCTTGCCAGTTCTTCTAGACAATGGTCGCGACGAACTGGCGCCTAGAATCATCTAGTATGTAAGACGTTTCAAAGTGATCCTTGTGATTTTATTGAATAAATGATTTTGAAGTTTGAAGGTGGACCACTAATTGAACATAATTATTTTATTTATATATTTAGTCACCATACATTAATGTCATTGTGTGTCTACGCGGAGGTTGCGCGGTCGATTCCCGCCTTGGGATAAATGTTTGTACGATCTGCAAATATCTATTCCGGGTGTTCTGGGTATTTTATATGTATAATAAAAAATGGTTGTCTGTAAAGTCGGTTTACTGACGATAGTTGAACGTGACAACGTGTTAAGAAAATACTGATGGAATGGTAGCATTTTTCAAAAGAAAATTTTAGGAACGCCTCAGAACGCCGGAACGCCGGAACGCTTCATGAGTCATGTTTTTTCGTGCGTGCAGCCGGCTCTATCGAATTATAAGACGTTGTCACGTCAAAAATGGTTGCCTGTAAAGTCGGTTTACTGACGATAGTTGAACGTGACAACGTCACTTCATGGAACGCCTCAGAACGCCTCATAAGTCATGTTTTTTCGTGCGTGCAGCCGGCTCTATCGAATTATAAGACGTTGTCACGTCAAAAATATCTATCTATGTAATATGTTGTATTAAGTATGTCAGTCTTTTATTACCCATAACACAAGCTCTGCTTATCTTGGGGCTAGATGATGTTGTGTGGATTGTCCAGCATTATTTATTTTATCATTGTTGATTACAAATGTTCTTGTTAGGATTTCAAGTGTGACGATCATGACAAATATACTAAGCACATAGATATGAATTGGGCAATTAGCGAGATGATTCTCGTACTTGTACTTGCAATAAACAGTTATCTCAGTACATTATAACTGCATAACACACGTTCGCAATGCCATTATGGTGTGAGGAATGTAGCTAGAATAATGGTTGTTACATTGTTGGAAATTTTCCATAGACAACTTCAAAGTTGTCTTAAAAGCAACATCTTGGTGATGGTTTTAAGAATACATTCGAAATTGTTTAACTAGTGTTAAAACCATAAAACTGCTGCTAAAACTAAAGAAATGAGTCAAAAATTCGATAAGGATAAAAAAACGAAACTTGCAAGAATGTTTAAGTACTTATTATTGGTTTCTCATGTAGCAAAATCTGTGTAAAACTAGAATGTAGGTAATCAAGAAGAAGCTGTTGGTAAACCTAATAAATAAATAAAAAAAGACGTATGGCAGTCGGGGACTGCCGCGGTAAAGCTATTGCATAGCATTTTTTGCTGGATTACGCATGCGCAGTGTTAGGTTATTTCGTTACGGAATTTCTGGAATCGGTCTCCACGCTCAAGGCCCGGGATAAAAGCTATGGAATAGCTTTACAACAAAAGCTACAAACGTTTTATAAATATCAAATGTTGCAGTACCTACGCAGGTAAACAGAAATCAGGATTCTCTCAGAACTTGAAAGGTGACTTTTTTGACAAAAACAACGCGCTCGATCCTCTCAAGGTTATCAAATTGAAATTCCAGTGGCGCCTAAGCGACGACATTAACCTCATTGTATCATATCATCAAATTTTGGAAGATTTGGAAGATTCTCATGTTCACTTTAATCTTTAAAACTTTCTATTATATTAAGTTTTAAATAGAAAACCGGAGGTTTCTTTTATTTTCTTATTCTTTTTATCATTTCTTTGTCAAACAAGAAGTACTTACATAGTTAGCTAACTTGTAGACTCAGTAATTACACCTTTTTAGTCACCTTTTTGCGAGTGCAAGTACCTCCAGGTACTCGAATCTTCATCGCATTAAAAAACCTATATCTAGTATATTTTAGGTATTGGTAAATAATTTTCTACTTCTTCTCTTACGTCTTACTTTTCTACAACAAGGTACATTATTGTATTTCTATACTACCTATCACTGTTATTTTGTATGCCTACCTCTGTGTGACAAAATAAATGTGATTTATTTATTGATTTTTAGCACACGCTGTGATATAAAAATATCCAGTTTCTCTTGAAAAATGGGATCAAAATGCAATCCAGTTTCGAGACAATAGAACCACCCTGGGTCTATTTCATCGATATATCGATAAGATAACTGTTCTTAGTCATCAATACTGGTTCTTGGATGTAGGTCGAGTCCAAGTAGCGGGACCCATGCATGTTTACAAGTAACTGTTGATTACAGGATGTACATATAAATTAACTGCACAAACTTTCGTTTTCTGAATCTTGAAAATAATGTGGATTAGGTCAGTACTGTTCGATTCGCAGTCAGCAACAACAGATCAGCGGGGTCATACCATGTCATATCTGAGTTTACCGTAGCTGATGAAGAAGTAAGAGATTAGTTTTGTTTGATTATCAACTTTACTGTCAAGCTCGTATGATGGTTTAGTAGGTTTGATAAAAATATTATACTAAAAATATGTAATATGTGCGCATAAAGTCTATGGTACCTAGTATTGGAAGCGAAAGCATTTAAAAATTGCAAAAGTTCTAATATAGGTACTTAAATTCGTTATTAATTTAATTCGTGTATTTAAGATTGATGTTGGAGCCTTTCTCCATTTACAAACTTTCTGCAACATTTGGGCTCCAATAACAAAAAGGGTTAACTACACAATCTTCTCAGAACTTCAAACTTCAATTGCATTTAATCAAGTATCACTTTGAAACGTCTTACATACTAGATGATTCTAGGCCAGTACTTCGCGACCAGAGTCTAGAAGAACTGGCAAGAAACTAGACCTGGATCCAAGAGTTTTTTATTATATGATCCCTAGACCTATCTTATAAAAAGTTAGCTTGATGTGTTGATTACCATACGTAATGGTGACATAATGTCAACGCTAACTTTTTATAAGATAGGGGGTAAACCTCTCAGTTAGTGTTGGTGCCTTAGTAGATTCAGTAAGTATAATAAACAATTGAATAACCATGAGCATGATAGAAAGAAGATAATTGCAGAGCAAAATCTAGGAACAGTTGCACAGAAGTGCATTGACCACAGCAGTCTACCGTGAACGCAGTAGGTATGCAATGTGTAATCATAATCACATCACTCTTTGGTTTCCTAGTGAATACTGAGTGATATCGTAGAATAATTAACCTAAGATAATTAGATAATAAAGACTAATATGCTGTGAACCAGCTAAACCATCAAACTAGACTTGAAATTCTCAGAATACTAGCGATTTGTAATAATCAATGAACACGATATTTACATTGTTTCTGTACCCAAATAAATACTGATTTGATTTGCTGCTTGTTCAGGTAAAACAAGATGTTGCAATAACATAGAAAATATTAAAAATGTTCTAATATTCTTTAGCAGGTTTAAATGACTATGCCGTAGACATAATTTAAAAATAAGTAGACATATAAATATTTAAGAACATAGACATAGATCCTTCTTAGGAACAGTAGACCATCAATAATTGGGATAATTACCTCAAAATGCCACGCTTATAGAGATACAAGACAAAGAATTTTTCAAATTTTTATCTAATTACAAAATAAGCGCAATTTGCTCGGAGTTGCAAAATGAATAGTCGGCGTCGACGACTTAGAACACATTATACAGATAAACCATTTTAAAAATGTAACATAGGTACGTCTTCTTATTTAGTTTTAGTTTTTATTATTTTACTTATATAATGACTAGGTCTTCGGACGACTATATGTACTTTAGTCTACTTTAGATTAAAATTACAATTATTATGTATTATATATTTCTGTATGGACCTGTTCTGAAATAAAAACATTTTATTTATTTTTTATTGCACTAGTTGGCCGACAGATCCAGCTATTATTTAATAATGGTAAGTGTGTAAACGCTATTGTCAACTATTGACAAATTTTATTGTATTTTAACTGTACATCACTTTTGCATGCGATTCAAAGTGGTGGAAGCGCGTTTTTTGCAATGGTTTTAAAGGTTTTTACCATTTTACCATACTTTGAAAAATTCCAACGAAATCCAAAATAAAAAAAAACTTTCAAATGCTCAGACTTCATTTGTTTTTTAACAATATACCATCTCGAAGTCATGTAAGTTATTGTTTAGATACACATTTATAAACAAAAATTATATAAAAAAATATACGTTGACTTGAGAACCTCCTCCGATGTTAGTTTCGTCGGTTAAAAAATATTGCATTATCTGACCCTTACCACAAATAATCATTTTCTGATAGAATAAGTTAGTTTAATTTTGTATTGACTTAAATAATTTTGTCGTGTGCCTTGTAATGCACAAAACAAGCGGTGAACGTACTGCATTGACCTTTCTCTGTGCATTGTGCACAGCCGATAGAAAACACAAGAAATTAACCTGATTTTGGTGCCTAGAGCGGAAATTTTACGCTCCCTTGTTCTATGCTTTAAGACATACCTTATATTATCTGCGATTATATTCGATAGATCTCTTGCATACAACATACACAGGAAACACAAAACGTAAATAAATAACAATAGACTTCTTCTTCTTGTCGTGTCGATGCTACAACTGTTTTACTTATTTTGTTGTAACAATAGACTGCACGATGCATCTCTTCCAGGCAACCGATTAATATGCCAATGCTATGTTTTATGGTCTCATAGCCAAAAAAGTAAAAGAAAACGTCAACGTGTACTAAGTCTTGAGTTTACCGTATAGGATTGGGTTAGTCTCAAAATCCCTATTAAGTGATCCCAATGATGGGCATTTTGAGACTAAGTCATAATATGCCGAAGAATGGTATAACAGCCTCAAAAAGATTAAAACAACTTTAAAATGCACAATTTGTGATGTGATTTTGTGACATTTGATTTTGAATTTAATTTTAGGAATAATTGTTAAGATAAGATGTATGGACTATGAATATGAAATAAATCGTTAATAATAAAATTGATATAATATTACTAACTAAGACAAAAACAGATAGATGCAGTGTAGATCATACAAGGCATGTTTGTATTGCTTAGAAGTGGCATTTGGATGAGATCACACTTTATTATAAAATAATAAGCATACATAAAACCTTTGATGATTGAAGTTCTTGATTAAATAAGTACCTGTCCTTATAATCATGATTTCATTTGTTTGTTATTGCGGATTTATTAATAGCTGGAAGAAAAATGATTTTACAAGATTTTAACATCCTCCTATAAAATGGTCCTCGATCACGTCGTCGCTGATTTTGATAAAATTTTCAATACTTATAGTCTGTTACTTATATATAACCACATAGGTTACATACATATCACTAAAATCTACAGGAGACCAAAAGAAGCGGAATTGCAGGTGAAAGTTTACACATTTTTATGCGTAAGTGGAATAACGTATTGGAAATAATAATGTTATTTTATTAAACAACTAGCTGTTCCCGCCGCGACTTCGTCCGCGTGCCGTTTTAAGAGATTTTGCTATAACCCATTACTATCTTCTTAGGAAGGAAATTGATGGTAAAGAGCAGTCTATGACGGAAAACTTAATAGTTTGGTTTGGTGTTTCTATACCGATTTCTGTAATTATTTTTTTATTGAATAGGTAGGTAATAATGTTAACTTTTTAAAATTAGGGATGAATGAGAGTATTATAAATGTAAGAGTAAACAAATATAATCAGAATGCTCCGAACTGCTAAGCTATCAGGAGTTACACGTGTTATTGTGAGACAACCACAAAAGATACGACATATGCTGTTGCGGGATATTTTTTAGACAATTTTATGTAGAATATTTCCGTCATACGTGATTTCTATGTAACCATTAAGGCTGCACACGCGACGGAAGCTTAAGAAATGGAGTAACTGTTAAAGTAGATATAAGTACTGTAGGATCGAATATAACCAGTTACAATAAATAAACGAATATTATTAACGTATACTGTAAAGAATATATTTAGTCAAGTGAAGATAGTGACATTGGTGACAATCAACAACGTTTAGGTTGCTATGGTAACATCTAAGGCTGGTGATAGATATTAAAGGAGTATCTATTCCTAACATCCACCTCTCTTTATAATGCCAGCCATCTTCTTGAGACTTTCAATTCTAGGCCCATAAAGTGGTTTGGTGAGCATTACAGCAATCTGCCTGGTTGCTGGCACATGGCAGATGGTAATGCTTCCATCTTGAACACATTCTCGTATAAAGAATGATCGTATCCTTATGTTTTTGGTCATCAACACATAGGGATTGTGTGACACTGGACATTCACCAATGATATCTTTCATGATCTTTCGAAGCCAAATAATTTCTCTAGCAGTTTCACTTGCTGCCACTATTTCTGCCTCGGTGGATGAAATCGCTACTGTGCTCTGGCGTTTACTATTCCAGGATATTAGACCTCCAGCATACATGCAAAGAATGCCTGAGGTAGACCTTCCAGTTTCATGATCACCTCCGTGGTCAGCGTCACTGTAACATTTTAAATTATGACTATTTCCTGACTTGTAAACGATGCCTTCTTCTGTAGTCCCTTTCAAGTAACGCATTATCCTCTTGATATTGATGATGTTCTCCCTTGTAGGTTTATATAAATTTCGAGATACAACACTGACAGTAAAGGCTATGTCAGGCCTCGTGCTTGTCATCAAATAAGCTAGTGATCCAACAGCTTCACGGTACGGGAAGTTCATTGAAACTTGATTAACATCTTGAGCATTATTTGCTTTTAAAATTGGTGTTGGCACTGGCTTACATTGCTCCATGCCAAACCTTTGCAATATGCGAGCGATGTACGATTTCTGATGCAGTAAAATAGAACCATCAGGGTACCTTAACCGCGCTCTGCTACCATGTTAAAGCAGATATAAGTACTGTAGAATCGAATAAAACCGGTTACAATAAATAAACGAATATTATTAACGTATACTGTAAAGAATATATTTTGTCAAGTGAAGATAGTGACATTGATGACAATCAACAACGTTTGGTTGCTATGGTAACATCTAAGGCTGGTTATAGATATTAAAGGAGTATCTATTCCTAACAGTAACTTCTCCCGTTTTCCCAACATTTCCCTTCACTACTCCGCTCCTATTGATTGTAGCGTGATGAAAAGTATCTTATAAGTTGTTCAGGAGTATGAAGAATAATTGTACCAAGTTTCATTAAAATCCGTCGAGTAGTTTTTGTTTCTATAAGGAACATACATACAGACAGACAGACAGACAGACAGACAGACAGACAAAAATTTTACTGATTGCATTTTTGGCATCAGTATCGATCACTAATCACCCCCTGATAGTTTTTTTGAAAATATATTTAATGTACAGAATTGACCTCTCTACAGTTTTATTATAAGTAATAGATAAAAAAAATTAAATTTTGGTTTACATTTTTTAATTTGAACTCGCAAATTTAATTGTGCTGTATAAACTTTTATGTCAATAAAACATTTTTTATTTTACTTTTTTTAATTAAAAAGTACATTATTATAACTACAATAAGTGAAAGTATTTCGGATACCATCAAATATTAACGCCGCCGCTTGTTTATTTGTTTACGTACATAACATAAGTACTTCGGTAAACTGTAGGTACTGTTATGTAAACATCAAACTTTAACTGGTGGGCGATGACCACTTATAGCATTTAAAAGGAGGTACAGTCGTCATCAAAAGTAGATCACTTTCCATATGTATTTGTTATAATTACTTAGATACTTGCGCACAAAAGTGCATTTTACGACATTGATCAATTAGTACTTAGTTTTTTTTAGTTAATTTTATCAGTAATAAATCGAACACAAAACACTGTTCGAAGAATAGACCTTGCAGATATAATCTAGTGTGGGTATATATTATATCATATTATATTATATCATAGTATATGTATACATTCCGACTACCTACGGCACTCCATATTGCTCTAAGAAACATACACAAAATTGTTATGCTTAAAATTTATTTTCACATTTAAAATATCGTAGAAAACTTTAATAAATTTGCTCATTTCTAGTTTTTTTTTTAATGTTTGTCGCTGTTTATGATGTTGACTGTACTTACCTAATAAATACGGGCGCATTTTGAGTTATAAGTATTCACAGTTCCTCTTTCTGAAACAAAGTTTTGTCATATTAGTGCTAAAATCATTAAAAGTAGTAGGCACATATTTTTTGTATTGTTACCAAAAATAAGGTCCTAATGAAGGTATAATACCTATATAAATAATTGTGAAAAATCTGTGTATACACATATATTAAAGCGATTTATAAGATTATTAATTATTTAAATTTAAAACATTGAATTCTGTTAAACTATAAAACAAAGTAATCGGGTTGGCTATAGATATCCGGTACCTGCGCCGGGAGTCGTGACTAGGTGGAAAGGGAAGGGTAGACAACAAGAAGTCTTCCCCTGAAACCAGTTTTTCTAGGAAAGCTATAGTTTTTGAGTTATAACACTTTTTAGGTGCCAAAATCTTCATTTTTAGGTTAGTTTTTGATGAACTTCACACTAATTTCTGGCACTAGCTGACACTTGAACTAGTGTATGTCAGTTTGGGAGTGTCAGGAGGCCTAAATGTAAACAATAATAAAAAGAAAAGTGTAATTTAAATTTAAATATTTTTTTTTCGCGGCAAATTTCTGAATTTTAATTCAATTTATTTTTTTCAATTGCTTTTGAACTCAGAAAGGTGATTTGTGACAGAATACTAGAATAGGTGCGAGGAGCGAAGCGACGAGCGTTAGTTTGATATAAAAAACCGCGCACGAGCCGAGCGAGCAAAGCGAGATGTCATAACTCAAAAACTATAGCTTTCCTAGAAAAACTGATTTCAGGGGAAGACTTCTAGTTGTCTACCCTTCCTTTTCCCCCTAGTCGCGACTCCCGGCGCAGGTACCGGATATCTATAGTTTAACCAAGTAATCCCTCAAGTATGTGCTAGACCGTAATAAAATCGTAAATCTAATAACTTTCTACTAATATTTTAAAAAATTGGGCATAGTAACTCTGCAACTCAACATGACATATTTATAAATATTTCGACTTACGATTTTCAGACTGGCAGGTAACAGTAGCTACACAAAAAAACACTTTTAAAAGAAAACTTGAAAAATCACCGGACGGGTGCGCATGCGCAGTCCTGGGCATAGAGTGACGTGCGCGGAAGATATGGCGCTTATATCTAGACATTTAACAGTTATATTTGAACAAGACAAGCAATGGATAGAACTGCCATTTGTGCGTTATGATACTGGGTCTTAAAGACTTTAAGCCCAAAGCATTTATTTCCACTTAAGCCTTTTCGGTGCTAGGATTTGCTGCTTCAAAGTCACATCTAACTTTGTGACTTGCATCTTACTTGTCTTTTAGGGGACTTATAAAACTTGATTGCGATGTTTACTAAAAGAAAAGAAAAATAATTTATTATTTAAATGTATTAAAACAACTTAATTGGTAAAATACTTACATATAGGATATTTCGCGATATTTTATGGGTAAGTATTTTATAGGATATTTTATATAACCTACAATTAAAAGTTTTTTAAGTTTTTTTAATATGATTTTCAATCAATTTTTATTATAGCTTCTAAATTAACCTATAAATCATTGAATTAAAAAAAAACTAGTTTGTTTGACCTGTCTTGTCCTATTTGAAAATTACGTAAAAAAAGCTAAACAGTGTTGTCGGATCGGATGTATGTAAGTATAGGTTTTTATTGTAATAATTTTAATTAATTTTATTTTGAATTACCTGTCTGAAAATAATTAAGTCTACGTACCCCTAGATATAAAGCACGCGAAATCATTGATTACATTAACCGAAGATAAAGCAGATTTAGAAAGGCATAATTAATTAATCTTTCTCCGCTTTTATTTATTTAACTTATAAATCTTTAATTAATGAGATGTCTTTCACAGTCTAGTTTTTAAAAGCTTTATTTTTTAGATTTCACGATTGATTTACTTTCACTAAAATCTTGTTTGATTATAATAGATTCTGTCAGTGCGAAACTCATCCAGCGTATAGAATCTATAGTGATAGATAATCTATGGCAATTGTTTTTGAAATGAATGTACTTATCTACATAATACAAAAAATAATTTAGTGAACAAATGGTTTAGATAACTAGATTGCAACTAGAATACATAGTAACACCCACAGAAAAAAACATCTTTGCCTCCTCAAATCGAACCCACGACCCACAGTTTGCTTTCCACCCACAGCATGGAAGGCAGATCACTACCAACTGAGCTGACGCCTATCATACGAAAGAAACAAGTAAGATGAAAATACGAGGGACGAACTACTAAGCTCGTGTCACCTGTATACAACCATGCATATTATTATGCCCCTTGGGTAAGCAAAATTACCCACTAACCAAACAGGCACTACATGAAAAGTATTTTATGTATGTACCTACCTATAGATATTTATAGTACCTACCTGTCCATCCTATACCTTCTTATAAAGTACAGGTATACTGTCGTTCCAATACCCTACTTCCTAAGATCCTGTTTTCAAAATGTGGTTACTTGAGAGCCTGTGGACTACATACGTTGTTGCTAAGGTCGACCCAGCTTAACAATCTGTTTCTTACTTTCGCATTCAGAAAAAATCTGTTCATATTCTTCTTGGGTCTCAATTATTCACAACTTCAAACTTGATTCGAGTATAACTTTGCTACCCTTAACGGGCGTTCAGAGTAGCAAAATACTATATGTATACTTTAAGATACATATAGTATTTTGCTAGAGACTAAGTTACTATATATTTTAATACTATTGTACTGTTTATTTCCCTAATAAAGAAAAAAAAAGACATTCGGAAAAAGAGAGAGAGAAAATCAATCAATGATTTTGAGACTAAGAATATAATTATTTATTATCTCGTATAACCTTTTTTGGTCTCAATACTCTCAATCTACATTTTCGTCTTCAATTTTGAAATGTCTAAGGTTGCCCTAAATTTTAATGTCTTTAGAACAACTGTGAAAACATTGTCTAACTAAAGTAGACCAAATAGCTAAATATTACGAAATTATGTTTGAAACCATCATAGTTATGAGCATAGTTTTCTTTGAAAATGGGATATACAACATGATTTGTGAGTTTAGTTATTTATTTATTAAGGCACAAAAAGATTACTCTGAGTGGGAATCGAACCCACGACCCACAGCATGGAAGGCAGAGCTACTACCAACTGTATAGCAAAATTATTCATTTAATTCCAAACACTCAGATATATACATAATTACATCATAATATGATTTTGGAGACAAATAATAACACGTTATTCTGTTACATATTACTTTATTAAGTACATAAAATTAATTTTTAAAAAAGTTTTTCGGTCTTAAAGATAATAAATTATTTATGCATTTATGTATAAAATAAACTACTGTCATTTAATTTATATTTTACACCCAAACGAGTATTAATCTGTTCAGTCAAAATTATATTATTAATACAAATATTAGTATGGATATTTTACAGAACTTTTATAAAATAACTTAAGAGATTACTGATACAATTTTTTTTTTTTTTTAAACCGTCTACTTCTAGAAACACCGTCGATATTTGTTCCTGGTAGGCATCGAACCCGCATTAATCATTAAAATAGCCAACTATAGATTGTTTGCTATCATTTTTAACACATTGTTTGACATCATTCAAATTCTTGGTATGGTTCGAAGCCGCACTAAACAACATCAAAATAGCCAAATTTTTGTTATAATTTTCTGGTATAATTTTACAAGTATGTAACTAAAAATAAAAATTTACGATAAAAATATATATTGTTATATTTTCACTGTTTTATGTTATTATAATCATTTATTATTTTGTATACCATCATTATCCAAAGAAATTTTTGATTGAGTTTATGAAACCTTTTGATTTTTCTGTCGTACTGGCTACGGGAGTTTCCTTGCCGAAGCTTGATTTTTGCAGCACTTGAGGCTTCAGTACTTCACTTGGACTCGGACCTAAAAACAATATTATCTAGATGAAAAATAATAAGATCTGCGTGGTGACCTTCCGAAATTCTAGATGGTTCTATAAATAAATAAATAATAAATAATGCTGGACAATCCACACAACATCATCTAGCCCTAGGCTAAGCAGAGCTTGTGTTATGGGTACTAGAAGACTGACATAATTATTACAATACATTACATAGATAGATATTTATTTATTATACATATGAAATACCCAGAGCACCCGGAATAAATATTTGCAGATCGTACAATCATTTATCCCAAGGCGGGAATCGAACCCGCAACCTCCGCGTCGCAGGCGGACCTTTGCCCGCCGCGCCACATCGGTTGTCCGTCCCATATAAAACTAGAAATCCATACCATCTGCGACAGGTTTAGCAGGTGCAGGCTTAACAGGTGTAGGTGCAGAATGGGCAGCTTGAGCAGACTCCAAAAAAATGTCTTGTTTAGGAGGAATTTTAACTATTTCAACCTTCGCTGGTTCCACAAAAGCTGTAGGTTCTTCAATCTTCCCTTCGAATAGTACAATCCCTAGTTCGTTATCTCTGATGAAGAAGATGAAAGGTTTGTCCACAGTGATTTCCATTCCGCTGAACGAGAGTGGTACCACCACGGCTGAGGATACTGCGGCTGCGACTGTGCCGACCTCGTCTACTGACATGTGGACCTTGTGTCGGAAACTGGTGACGCTGGCGGTGGTCGCGTCGAAGATGCCGGAGAGATTAGAGTTGGAGGAGAAGAGGGAGTTGATGTGCATCTGAAAATTAAAATAATCTTTAAAGTTTTATATATTTTATATGTTTAATTTATCATGTAAGTTAATTTTTCAAATTTCATTCTGCTTATTTGTATTGCATTTATATTTTTCTTTACACTGCACTGAAGTTGAAGGAATGCTTGGCCTACTATTTTTGTCGCATATTTATTTACCTCCACTTGATATGACCCGCTACAGGTCATTTACCTTTCTCTTTTAGCTTACGTTTCGATCATGCACTCAAGAAAGTCTCAAGTTCTATACCGATTTCAGCCGATCTTTCGATGTACTAGACTCACTTAAATTCAATATACATACATACTGCATACTTATGCATATTATCATCTTTATTACTACCAGTAAAAATGGAACTGAGCTGATTTTTTTATTAGCTTTTTGAGGCTTTATTTGATATTGTGATCCCTCTGTGTGTCGCTTCTATTCTATATCTCCTTCTTTCTTAGTTATTAAGCTAGTAGCAATTTCAATCAATATTTATTCCAAAATACTTACTTTAGAGAGTGGTTCAACCATATCGCCGTTATAGTCGACTGTGAACTTAGGCATAGCGAGGGTGACGTCAGTCTTGCGCAACATACGGTAAATATGGGGAAGGCTGATGAAGGGTAGGTCTCTGAGAAGAGCTTCGCAGCCCTCTCTGTCCATGGGCACTAAGAGGATCATTGAGTAACGCCCGCCCTGAAAAAATAATTGCATTTTGCTTTTTGGCTTCGAATTTCGTTAGGGTCGGTCTTAAGTATATTCAAACTAATACTAACTGGTCTATATATTAAAGGTTACATCTACCTAGATAGTTTGTTTCCTAGGCTACATACAAATCATAACAATCAGATGCCTACTTATTTAATAAGAAGCTAGGTACCAACTATAATTAGCTAAGTAATTTGTTGGTGCTTATAGCGTTGTTATTAATGAACAGAAATAAAGAAGATTGCCTTGGTTTTTTTAAGGAAGTAGTTAGTATATCTGGTAAAATATTGCTATTAAAGGTATATTTAACTTTTTACTTTGTTGGTTCTAAGTATAAAATATATCTCAGGGTTCTAGTAAACTTAAATATCCTTTTGTGTCATCAATACATGATGCTCTTTTCCAGATCTTATTATCTCTGCTCCAAACAAATCTAAATATCCATTAACGATTTTTTCATCTAAACTATCTTATTGTCTTCTTGTCTGATTATTTCAGAAAATGTGTATTACATATCAGTGCTAAAGCCAAATTCAATTAATTGCAGCTAAAAAAATCGCTGACAACCAGATCCTCACCTCATATGGCAGTTCCACAGCTTGAGCCCTCAAATCTCCCACGTAAGCATAAGGAAGTTCAGTCTCCAATTCCATCATAGTAACTTTTTGACATTGTCCAAAGCGGTAGAAGCAATCGGGCCGCGTGCGCAGAGGATCGAAGGAATACTTCCACGAGCTTTTGAAGTACAAAGCGTTGGTAAGGATCATTTGCGCTGATGCGGCCAATTGCGCTGTAAAATCAGATAAATTTGGTCATCAGAGGTAAAATCGGCAATCGATAATTGTAGATATTAGTGTGAACGAAAACATTCACACAACAAGTCTAAATCACTTTTTTTATTATAGATGATTGAAGATTGCTCTAGCTTTTGATTTTGGATTTGGTTAAAACTTCAGGAGTGAAGAGTTACGGCAAGATATTGGTCCGCTTTTTAACTGACGTAAGATAAAATAGTTATATTACCTGGTTCCACGATGTTCGGGATAAGCCCGTGCGTCTTCTGAATGACCCAACCATTCACCACATCGGACGCTTTCTTAGCATCGTCAAAGTCCAACTTTGTCATTTCTGCTGCAAAGTCACGTTTGACAGCCGTTTCATAATCCTTCTTCAGTGTTAACTTCTTGGATACGAACACTCCGTTTGCGCTTTCTATCACTGTAGATGTTGACTTTACCTTAAATTCAGATAAACTCTTTAATTAAAACGATTGTCATCGCTAACATTAAAGTGGCATCATTTAATTCTGCATTATGTGCAAAAGTGACGTGATCTAAAAGCATTTCTGTTCCGGCTTTTGTGCCAGTTTGTACAGCTTTTCACACTTTATCGGAGTTAAGAATGACCACCGCTGACTTTTATGGGTTCGCGGGACGGTATACTCTTTCTACAGCAAAGCGGTGGTCACTGTCTACTTCAATAAAGTGAGATAGTAAGGAACTAACGTTAGATTATTTCCTTATAGCAAACCACAACTTACTTGCAACGCGTTCATATACGCAATCAGCTCCATTCTCCGATCAGCTGCGTTTTCAGAAAGTCTGAGTGCACTCTGGATCTCCTTAGCTGTGGTGTCTTTAGCTCCTTCTAACAACATCGCCAGGGTAGTCCTGACGCTGACAGGGGACACCATGATATTACCCCGTTTGTTTTCAGCAGTGGTTCGTAGGAGGTCGATATCGAAAAAGTTTAGGCGAGCTTCAGACCCGTGGTTGATGCAGTCCATGCTTTGGAAGCTGATGAGCAGTAGCGCTAGAAACACCATTAAATTGAAAGTTAAAGTTAGGATTTATGTTTTTAACTTAACATTCCTTTTGAAATAATAACGTGGGAACGGATATAAACCCAAACCCATGCACAAGCCAGGTAACTAACTAACTATCGTAAACGTGCAACTTTTCACAAAAAATGTTATGTTTTTGGGACAATTCCAGTCATAAACAAATAATCGGGATCTTAAGTGTACTTGTGTATTGAATAGTTCAATGCACGGCATCATCTGAAGCAAATACCTACTTGACTGCTTTAATGAGGTCACTTTATTATTAAGACCTGTATATCAAGAATATTTTTCGACAACTTTATCCTCAAACTCTCCTAAGTTAATTACCTACTCGTTATGCCTATGTATCTTTACGTAAATATTTATATAACTCAGACCATATACTTAGTATTGATCGTATATACAACTCCAGTTTTACATACAGATGATTATAATAATAATAAATATCTATAAATAAAGCTGCCAAGATAATCTCGGCTTCTTCATAAGCAACTTCACGTTAATCTTCTGTTAAAAAACATCCGATAAACAAAATTATTTTAGTCAAAGTCAAATAATATTAAAGTTAATAATTTTAAAGTTAATTAGGTTAATAGTTTAAGATTAAAGGTAAATAAACAACTAAAACACTTACCTAATATAACAAAGAGCTTCATATTGACCACGGAACAGCAACCAACGACGTAAACTATCGCACTGTGCAGTGCACAGAACACTAATACCCCGGCGGTGAATGGATGAGGTAAACAAAACAGTAATAAAACAGTTGAACGCTATAGGTTGGTCGACCACAGAACAATATCTATACACCACAGAGGTCCGAGCACGAAAAAATGTGATAATCGCTAACGTATCGAAATGGTACCACATTCAAGACACACTGCGCGGTGACACTGCGGCGTTGGGCAGTCGAGCTATTGTCAACGCGTAGTGTTTCTCAAATATACTACCGTTTTGATACGTTATCGATTGTCATATTTATTCGTGCTAGGACCTCAGAATCTCAGACTGCCTGAGGCGAGGGCTGAGGTCAAGCGCACCAAAACCGTGTCATGTTGTTGTCATTTATACGGTTCGGTTCACAAAGTAGAATTTAAATTTTTAGCAATCATACTTACATATATTGTGTTCCTTGTAACTTGTAACACAGACTTGACCTAGTACGGCTGACAGGATATTTTTTTTTTTCGGAAAAAAATTAGCGTACAACAAGTATTCTTGTCAGACATATTCTGTCGAAATAGCTACATCAATAGGGATTTTATACACGTTTTTCTGTGTATCAATGTTACTATTATTTATGTTAGACTCGAAAATTTGAGTATCTCTACCATATAGGTTCCTACTAACTATAAAGAACTTATAAATCAAGCATTGTTTCGTTTTCGATGGCTTTGTGTGAAGTGGCTAGGAATCATTGAAATTTATTAAAGTCGGTCTTTTTGGTAGTCCTACTTGCAGGTGATATTTGGTGGTTTGGTACCAATTGGTGATGTCTAAATAAACTGGTCCAAATGAACTTTAAATTACCTGTTTGAATAAAGTTTAATAACATTATGCTATGCGAGTGTTTTCTTCAATACAACATTTATTTTTTTAGTATTAACTCGACCCGGTTTTCTTCATCATTTTATCATCTCTCTGCTGAGTATATGCTTCCTCTTTATTATGCCATTTATTCCTGTCCTTGCGACTCTCATTATTTTTTTCGTTCTAACTCGACACTTTATTTAATTCCTATATCTATCCTTATCCTTTAAATCAAGAAATCTTTGAAGATTTTTATATTTATTTTGTTAAAACTATAAATAATTAAAGCGATTTAGTATATCAACGTTTTCTTCGAGTCTCAATTTTTACTTATTTCTTGAATATTTAAGTTATTTGCAACCTAAAGGTAAATAAACTAGACGGTAGATATCACTTAAGTATCAGAATTTAATTTCAAGATTACATTAATGGCACTTTAGCTGTAAATAAGTGTAATATAAATTATAATAAAAATCAAAGTAATTATTACGCCGCCCTCTCGTGAACAAATTCAGCGCATTAATTATGAAATAATTATTTTATTATTTATTAAGCCTACAGTGGGTATTTAGGTACTATTACATTACTAGATAGTTGGTATACTTTATTTTAGATGTCTGTTTTTATCTGAACCTCTTAAATAAATCTGTATAACCGTTAGGTACGCACTGGCGACTCGGTCGCTGGCGACTGTGACTTACTACAGTTTAAATAGGTGTTTATACGCACTTGGTCGTCGGTGGCCCTATTGTTTTTGGTCTAGCGACCGAGTCGCCGGCGTCAAGTCGACAGTGCGTAACGGCTATTATTGTATTACAAATTCTGCATTTTTTTAATGTCTTTCAATATAAATTACGTTATGATTTATACTTTTAAAGCGCCATCTACAAGCTCTGGATTGGAAACTCTGCCAGTGAAGAGGAGTTGTCTTGTGGGCTCGTCTTGGATGAAGAAGAGGAAAGGCTTGTCGGCTACCACCTCGTAGTTGCTTTCTGTGTCTTCTCCGAACTTGTTGACTAGGCCTATCTCTGTGGAAACAGAAAAAAAAAGATGTTATTGTACATCCGAGAACAAATGTCTGTGTGATGAGATAAATAAATATACTTACTGGACTGGACATTGGACAATCCACACAACATCATCTAGCCCCAAGCTAAGCAGAGCTTGTGTTATGGGTACTAGAAGACTGTCATACATAATACAATACATTGCATAGATAGATATTTTTATTATACATATAAAATACCCAGAACACCCGGAATAAATATTTGCAGATCGTACAAACATTCGGAATTCGGGAATCGAACCCGCAACCTTCCGTGTCGCAGGCGGACCTTCGCCCACCGCGCCACATCGGTCGTCTAAAGAAATATATTCACATTTCACACATTACACGCTAACCTTTTTTTTATAAATAAGTACAAACATAGGTTACATAGTATCACCCAGACACAGAACATATATTTATGTTCATCACACAAACATTTGCTCTGGATGGGGTTCGAAGGTGTAAGGATCAAAATTTTCCAATCTAATAATGACTTTCTTATAAGTTTTATCTTAGGCCAAATGTCACTGGAAATATTATATCTTGTAAGAATTCTAGGGTCATCGGATGACGTCATTCGGAAGATCATTTCCTAGAAACCCTTGTTTAAGTACAATAAGTCACTGTACCTATTTAATTTACATTTAACTATTTTATAGGTAATTATTATAATGAAGTATAGTTAATTACAATTAATAACTTATATTATTGTAGAAAGGTATATAACAGGAAAACCACTTATACAATAATATGATGCACCACAATAAAATATAGGTAGTTACAGCTAAGTACTTATTTTTCTTTAGGTTTAGTAACCGGAAGACATATGTTGGAACAGCCTCACTCAGGTCCAAAACAGGACAGCGGGAGCAGGGAGAGGATGAAGACTACAATTCTTCTTCTTAGTCGGACACTCATAGTAGAGTGGTCGTGAATATGAGTGGCCCGAATCAATAGATGCTCTAGCTATGCGCTTCCAGCTATCCCTGTTAGCGGCGTGGTGTTAGATTACAATTACATTCATAATTAAAAACCAAATAATTGTGAAATAATTCAGAAATTTTGGTTTTTAATTGAAGGCAGAGACATCATGCTCCTAAACCGTATCAATTGTATAACGCGTATGTAATTAAGAAAACTGTTATTACCAGAAAACCAGTCGAAGTGTTACTCACCAGTAGCAGAGTAAGCAATACTGCCGACCTCGTTGACTTCGATGCCAGACCGCTGCAGCACTTTCGAAACCCTCAGTTTCTCATGCAGGAGCTGACCCCTCGCGATTCCGGGGAAGGATGCGTCGTCTTCGAAAGCCGTGCGGACTCCAAGCTAGATAAAATATTTCATCATCATCATAATTTCAGCCCGTTCGCTGAGTATAGTAATCTTTGTTCCATTCTTTCCCTTGCGACTCTCATCCACTGATTCCCGGCTAGATAAAAGATTTAGTGAAAATAGTTAGGTCTTCCCGATTTGTAAATAGTATGTTCAGCATCGTCAGGTTCGAAATAAAAGTCTTTTAATCTATATCTACTTAAATCGTTTGATTTCAAACTCATATCCTAAAACCCTTACCCCCTATCTTATAATAAGGTCACTATTACGTCAATCAAGACATCAAGTCTGGGCTAACTTTTTATAAAATAGACCGTTAAAATAAATGAAAACCCTGAAATAGCAATTTCAAACTAAGCTATTTTTCTAAGCTGGATAGGTCGAGATCGTATATTTGTATGTGAATGTACTGGGTCTCTAACTTATTTCGAATTTGTTCATCTATTTTTTTTATTTATTCAAGTGGACATTCCCGTGTTGGAGAACCTAAAGAGTCTTCTATTCATGTCCAAACTCCTTTACCTCTCGCAGGATTCCATCAAGCTGCGAAGTGTAGTCAAACTTGAACTTAGGCAGAGTGACGTCAACCAGGCGCTCGTTCAGGTTATCGATCTCCAGACGAAGGTCGGAGAGGCCGTTCAGCACGCGAGGCAAGCCAGCGATGGAGTTAGGAACCACGATGTACATTGCGAATTTGTTACCCTGGAAAAGTAGGTGGTATTAGGCTGAGATTCAGAAAAATTGGTGGGATAAACTATAAATAAATAAATAATAAATATTCATGGACATTTTACATAGCTATAAAATGTAAAGTGATCTATAGATACGTAATTTTTCCACTAGCATCAAATATAGAAAGATTATGTTTTGCCCAGCCTGATATTGGCTTTCGCTAGTTGACTAATTGCTCTCGAATTAAATGTTAATCAGCAGCTCCTAGAAAATTACAGCCAAATTGCTAAAATAAAAAACTTACTCTATACGGCATCCTCAAGATTTTAGCATCATATTTGGCGGATTCCGTGTAGTAGAAGTTGTCCTTTACATTCATGAAAGGGATTTTGCTCTGTTTGGTTGCTGACACGTAGAAAGGTCCAGCTTTGGTGGCATTAGGAGCAAACTGGTGACGCCAAGTGCCTTTGAAGTACAGCGTGTTGAGGATCAAAACCACCATGTTTGCGACTTCGTCTGTAAAGAATTGAGACAGCCATTTTGTTATAAGACAGCCTGAAGAAAGCGGGCTGAATAGAATAGAATTTCTCTATTTGAAATTTTTTGAATTCTTCTTGAAATAGGTAAGTACCTACATGCATACATGGTGCTAAACAAAACTAAACTAGACCCATTTTTTCGCTGTATAATAAAGATAGCGGCATTTCGAATAAGAAACACTAAGGATATTGCTCATATTTTCTGGAATGCCAACCGTATTTCATGTTTTATGCGGAATATCCTCCTAGAATACATTACGGTCAGCTCGCTGGCACTAGTAAGAATATTTTACTTTTCTTGGTACCTTGTGTGACCAGGTCCGGGATCCGTCCAGCAGTGATATTGGACACCCATCCGTTGATCTCCTTCGAGGCCTCCACTGGGTTTTGGAAGTTGACAGTCTTCAACTCAGTCTTATAGAACTGTTCAGCAATAGCCGCGAATCTCTGCCGGGGCTGAGCGCTGTTGCCGACGTAAATCCGACTACCGAGGTTCAGGATGTATTCATTGGGCGACTGTTTCTGTTGGTCAAAAGTTTAGTGAGTGTGAGAGATTGGAAAATACAATCTTACAATTTTCGATTCAGTTCTTCAGGAAGATCAAGACTATATAGTATTGACAAGACTATACAGTAGGTTGATTAATTAGTCACCTGAAAAGTCAAAGTCCTTCAAAAAAGAATATTTTTTTTTTTCTTACTTCTTATGTATCAGCTAGTACAGTAGTTTCGTGCAAAAACCCATGTTTACCTTCAATGATTCAATAATGGTGGCGAACTTCCTCCTAACAAGGTTCCTGTCCAGATCGAATCCGAGGACTGAAGAAAGTTCTGTCTGCGTCGGTCCCGTGGCGGCTTCAGTGAGGATAGCCAACGCCAGCTTCAGACCCAGAGGAGAGAGGAGGAAATTCTGGTCTGATGATGCTGCAACACGCTGTAGACAAACACATAACTTAAAGTTAGCTAGTAACCTACTTACTTAATTATTTAACTGTACAAAACAGTTTCTGTAGGTACAGTTAAATAATTAAGTAAAGAACCAATCTTAAAAATTGATACAGGGTTACACAGAAAATTATTATTTATGTTCGCAAAATAGCGTCCGGTCAATTTAGACATTCGAAGTTACATAAATTCCCACCAAGCTGAAAATCGGTAAGATTGTTTAAAATATAATTAAAAACAAAATTTGAAAGTTCCCCATCATTCCCATGTAAGGATTTTTTTTTATTCAAGTTCAAAAATAAAAAAAAAGAATTTTTCGCAATTTTCAGCAAAGCGGTAAGTTTTATCATGAAAATACCTAAGACAAAATTGTAGATCATAATACTATCTACAAAGTAATTACTAATACTTTTGTCTCTACAAGCCACCGTTTTTGAGATATAACGATTCTAAAAGTTGTAATCGTCATAATATGCTTGAGTACGCCACGTATATATACATCTCTATAGTTACAAGGCAACATGCGATACATCGCTATTAATGCAGTTTACATGCACTCAGGATGAAGATAAAGAAGAAAAAGACGAATAAGAACAAGAAAAAGATTTTGAAAGTTACGACTCGGACGATTAGAGAATGGGCGATTCTGTATGGAGCGTGGGCCACGACTAAAAAACTCGTCCCTCAGGGTTGCCACATAATATGTTTAAAAGGACTTTTAAAGGCCTACCTTTTACTATTATTATTTAAAAAATCCATCCCATGGAAATCGATATATTTTGAAAAATAGTTTTTTATTTTAACGTCGTATTACCCCGAATTCTGAAGGTCCACAAAAATGCCTGTAGTTGCGTTTAAAAGGGCATAAAACGGGCTTTATTTGTTTTTAGATTGTTTGAAAATCCAACCTGTGGGAATCGAGATATTTCCGAAAAACTGTACTTATTTTTTGCAATACTACAGTTTTTCAGGAATAACTCAATTTCCACAGGTTCGATTTTTAAACAATCTGAGAAATAATTAAAGCCCTTTTAATGTTCTTTTAAACGCCATCACAGTTTTTCTTGTGGGTCTTCAGAATTCTAAGTTATATGATGTTAAATGAAAAACAATTTCATCGAAATATCTCGATTTCCATGGGACGGATTTTTTCCGTATTTACAGTAAAATATTGGCTTATAAAAGTCCTTTTAAATGTACTATGTGGCAACCTTGAGGAACGATTTTTTTAGTCGTGGCCCAAAGTGCCCATTCTCCCTTAAATTGCTTTTTGCTTTTCAATCTCTGCTAATATCCATTATTTTTCAATAGTTTCAAATTAAACAGGATAAAAACTGACCCGTGGAATAGACCTACTGGGGAAACCACGTTAAAAAAACGCGCTAAGTACACTACCTTATAGATGGCGAGGAAACGTACTACAACTTTTACAACTTTTTGAATCGTTTTATCTCAAAAACAGTGCCTCGTAAAAAAAAAGTATCAATAAGTTCTTGTAGATAATTTTATGATCTACAATTTTTGTCTAAGGTATTTTTATGATAAAACTTACCGATTTTCTGAAAATTGCGAAACTCATTTTTGACCTTTGACCTTGAATAAAAATTTTTCCTTACAGGGGAAAGATGGGGAACTTTCAAATTTAGTTTTTAATGATATTTTAAACAATCTTACCGATTTTCAGCTTGGTGGGAATTTATGTAACTTTACTCTTATTTTTTGGTCTAATTTGACCGGGCTATTAAACTAGTAAAAGATTTATCAGTTCAGCCGCAATAAAAAAGAAAACCCTAAAAAATTTGAATTTCCCGCTAGAGCGAGAGATATCACCTTAAGTGCGACGAATTCAAAATATGCTTTAGTAATCCTGACATGCGAGTCGCTTTCCAATATGGTATACTTATTCGAAGAAAGTCTCGTAAAAGGAAATAAAAATGCGTTGGTCCAATTACCCTGCGTTTTTGAATATTATTTACAATGATTAAGACATGGCTGGTACCTACTACACTTAATCAATCAATCAATCAAATATTTCTTTATTCAATAAAATCAGAAGGATCATTTAGAATCGTCTTACATTATAGGGGGAAGTCCCGTAACGCCGGACGGCACCTAAAATCGGACACTCGAAAATCTCGAAAAGTCGCAACGCGTTTGTTTAAAAAGCGGGTGATAGGGGCGCGGGGGAACGTTACAATACACGGTCGCGGGTCGCGGGTCGCCTGGGTCGCGCAACGCCTCGGTGGGAACGATTATTGCTGATTTTGGCGGGAATACATTGCATCGCGTAAGATTCACGTGAGTATAACTACAACGGTTTTTAGTTTATGTAGTTTTGATAATTGTTATTTTATTTCGTAGTTAATACATATCCAAAATTTGTAATCTTTTTTGTCGAATTCCATAGCAGTTTTTGTATACGACAATTAATTAAAGTATTCTCTAGCCCCTAGTACCGGACACAAAAGCTTTCCCTAATATCGGACACTAAAAAAAACATATTTTTCATACAATAAATTTAGGACAGCAATGAAAGAGAAAGGGAAACAGACCAAAAGAGTAAAAGCCAAAGGGAATAGTGGAAATAAAGCAAAGAAAAAGACATCGTTGGCTGAAACATCGAACACGAGAACTATTTGCGTAGTTTGCTTAGAGGATCATGGTGAAGACTGGATACAGTGCTTCAGCTGCCACGGATGGGCACATGAAGCATGTGCAGATATCCCTAAATGATCAGAATGCTACATATGCGATCGATGTACGATGGGTTGAAGATTTCCGGTACCAAGGGTTTGAAGTAAAGTCCGTCCGGTACTAGGTGCCATTTTTTGAGACTCGGTTTTTTTTGTCAAAGTTTGATTTAAGATTGTTTTTCTATTTAAGCAGAGTTATAAGTTTTGTTAATCTAATTTGATTTTATGTTTTGTTATAGGAATAATTTCATTAATAAAGCTTTATTTGACGAAACAGTTTTTTTTTTATCGTTTAAAAACCTTAAGTGTCCGTCACTGGGGGACTTCCCCCTACGTCTTAACCCAGAACGTAGGTACTATTTCTATTATGTGCTAAAATATATCCAGTTTCCTTAATATTGTTATTCTATGTAGAAGGTAAATTATTATAAGATCTTTATACACAGTTTTACAATAAATTATTCTTATTCTTATGCTTACGTTCGTAAGAGTCCAGTCAAAGTTATCGTAGTCAGTGTTAGCAGGCATGAACTCATCAAACGTGTCCCAGTAGTCAGGGTCAACCAGGGTCCCATTGGAGGGAGTAACAGCCTGAGCTTGGATGTTGGATGCTGCTAAGGCTTCGTCGTACTGTTGGGCAGTGCCGAAGACATTGTACAGTGTGCTGGGATCAATCGTTTTGGCTGCACTAGCGACAAGGAGTGGTGCTGTAAAGGAAATCACTAGTGTCAAAAAAAAATTAGAAACAATTAAATAATTATGGACATTCCACACATCACGCTCTAATCCCAAACTAAAAAAAGTGAAACTTACCTACTATCGCAATAAAAATGATGCAAAGACTGCTAAAAGAACGGAAGAAAACGATGATATTCAAGAATACCTTCCCGAAATGATAAACTTTATGGAGGGTAATAAAAAAAACATATCTAAACTTTAATCCAAAGCAGACCAAATTCTCTCACATCTTTTGATAAAAGACATATGTTATGTTTAGACGTGCTCTGATTACCATTTTTA
This sequence comes from Ecliptopera silaceata, assembly GCA_932527185.1. Taxonomy (NCBI): domain Eukaryota; kingdom Metazoa; phylum Arthropoda; class Insecta; order Lepidoptera; family Geometridae; genus Ecliptopera; species Ecliptopera silaceata. The sequence goes on from OW052210.1 coordinate 5,749,173, forward strand.
GTCTGCAACAAAGTTTATTTAATACCTACTACAGGTGTAACTTTAAAAAGACATGCTTTTTTGCAGTACTTAGTATTCCATACATCGTCGTGAGCCCGTATAGGTTTTCCTTCGGAACGAAATTGTTGTTTCATGAATACATGAATCGGTATATCACGTTTAAGTATTTGCTGTTTTTACCTCGTATAGATACATAATTACCTAGTAGAAAAACTTTGGGAAATCCCTACTTATTTCCAATTAGACTGACGTACGTAAACCCGTTTACCAATAAATCCGTAGAATCACAATCCAGTCTCGATTTACGCCAAAGAGGTAAAGATCCAGTTCTTGGCCTTGTTGAGTAATTTCATGCTTATTAGCTTATTATTAATAAAATAAATAAATATATTCACGTATATTTCACACAACACGCTCTAGTCCCAAACTAAGCAAAGCTTGTAATATACTATACTAGCAACCTATCTGTTCGTATTTTTTTCTATATTTTAACGCAACTTTGAGTGAGGCAGTAACATAATCCTGGCAATACCATATATACTTATAGCATAGATTTATGGGCCATTAAAATCACATTTGCCGTCTAAAGAACTCGACGGTCCACAAAACTGTCGGACTTGCATTGAAAAGTTAATGCGAGTCTTTAGACATTTTTTATAAGATAGAAAGAGAAACATTTACAAAAGAGTTGTCGTGTGACAGAGATAGAAGAGAAAGTAATTAAATAATGTGTGATCATTATTATCTGCAATGATGACCTATGTTAATCTACTCAGCGTATTTATAAAGTGCTGTTATATAAAGTTAGAATGAAGTAAAGTAGTGTACCTGTTTGTGTAATATAGGGGTCCTATTATGACTAGTTATTAGTTGTAGGTATCTAGTATTTACGAAATACTACCTACAAGTTTTGTCACAGTCAAGATCTCAGATCCGTATTGGGACTAATTGGTCGTAGATTCTAATTAGGAAAACACACACTATTAAAAAAAATGTTTTACACTTTTTAGCAGAACTACTGATTCTAACATCTAATCAATATTCATGCATATTAACATTGGTCAAAAAGGTTACTCAGTTTGATAATGCCCTAATGTTGTGGTTAACCACTCTACCACAGATGATTTAACTGTTACTAGAAGATAACATGTTTGTTTCTGTTCACAGACATCTATAAAATTGTGACGCTCGATAAGTAACAAGGACGTGGGAATTCAAATGATTAACCTATCAAGAATACCTATCAAGCAATACCTACTGAGGATATAGCTTGATAGGTGGTCTACGCTATGCTACGTAGAGCTACACAACGCTACGTCACGCTACGCTATACTACGCGAAGCTACACAACGCTACACAACTACGCACCAATAAAAAATCTTCAAATTAAGGTAGGTAGGTAAAATGTACTTGTTGTTTCATCTGTCTTTTCACTATTTATATTAGTAGCTGTGGAAATTAACACATTTAGTAATGAACAATAAATTCTAACGATAATAAAGAAGTAAAAACTTACCAACAACAAAAAACATAAGATATACACCCGAAGACATCTTGACCGCGAATGAGGAAAATCCGCGAATAATAAAAATGAGAGTTCAAGGTAATTTCAGACCAGGACCGGTTCGAATGCAAATACTATTTAGTCACCATTGGATTTTATCACTTTGTATTAGGGTTTATTTTACTTTAATTAGATATTATCATTGTGCGATACGACCGGACTAAACCATGTCCGAGAGACGACTAACCAGTCATCATAATAACATAGTAGGTAGGAACATGTTTTATTTCGAGTCGAAGGCACCACAACAAGTTTTACAACATGACGGTTAAAACCTGCTCAGAAAACATAGACAGCTCAAGACTGTTATTTGCCTAGGGTTTGATATTTTTAAGGTGAGAGCAAAAAACTTAACCTGTAGTTTCAAGTCTCAATTAGGTCAAACCTTGAGACATTTCAGAAAGAATAACAGATACTTAGTTATTTGAATTGCATAACGGATCATAGTAATCTTTTTTTTATACAATTCCACCCTCCGTCTTTTGCTAGACAAGCGTTATAATTTTTGTAGGCCGATGTTACTACACCAGTCTTAAAATAGCAAAAATTTCGCCAGCTCACTCCAACATAATGGATGATATAAAATAAATACAAAAAAGGTAGGAAAATAATGTATAATAAAGATTTGGTGGTTCGATTAAAATTTTGATTCAAACAAATATTTCTACCGAAACTATCAGGTTACAATGTCTAACTAAGTAGTTTACAACATTTAAGAGCTTAATCTTTGCAGGAAAACTTGTTTTGACTTCACAATGTTATTCTACAAAACTTTGATACTTGCAACATTTCAACCGGCTTATGCGATTAGTTCGCCAATCATGATTTGATTCTGATGATTCTTTTTTGTTTGATTCAATTATGAACCGATTTTGAATTTTTCGGTCGGTTGAAAATATAATTATCATAAACTGATGTCATCTTCGAAAATTTAAAATGTTTCGCACACAAAAATACTAAGTAGGTAAGTACCTAAAGCTTAAAGGTGAAACCAAAAATATACGTGATAGAGTCTGTCAAGCGAAAGATGGCCCTGATAAATCGCGGCAAATTCAAAAACTATTAGTATGGCAATAGTATATCATCTACTTATTCATAATCATCATCAAAAATTATGTAAGTATATTTATTTAGAATAATATCAAAGTATCAAATTATGTAATTCCAAGTTATCCTATTATTTAATGTATTGCCATACTAATAGTTTTTGAATTTGCCGCGATTTATCAGGGCCATCTTTCGCTTGACAGACTCTAGTAAGATAATCTCAAATATATAAACTTATATAAAGTAAGTACTTAATAAAAATATTTAAACAATAAAAGCTTCAATTTGTTTTATACCTCTAAAAATTTACCACAAATTTAATGGATTACTTTGGGTTCTTAGTTGTTTATTAACCGCTTCTTTTCAGGCATACATAATAGCAAATTGACAATCTCCTATCTATTCTTATTTTTTTTATTGTATTATGCATTTGTTGTTTTACCGTTTTGTTAAAATATTTCTATTTTTCTCTCCCTCAAATTCTGAGAGCACAGCCCGAGTTCATTGACTTACGGCAAGTTCCCTCCCGACCTGAGCATTTATAAATACTCCATGCATATACCTACTTAGGTATTCATTTTAGTTCACTGGCCGATCTTTGGTAAAATCACATTATTAAATAAATAAAAATTCATGGATATTTTCATAAAACGTCATCTACTTAGTATCAAACTAGGTTCCCATTGTACAAACCTGGCAACTAGATTGTTTAATAGATTCAACTTATTTACCTTTAATACCTATTTGTTTAGTAAAAACAACCTACATAGAATACATAGGTAGTAATACCTAGACACAGAACAAACATCAATCTTCGCAATCCTTGGAGGAGCTCTAGCTATAACCCTGAAATGTCTTCGACTTTGACGTCTATCTAGGTTCATTATTTCAAAGGCACTCAAACATTTTAGGTTTTTTGTATTTTCCCCAATTTGGGGAGAAGGTAAATCATTTTTAAACACCCAAATAAAATAAGTACCTACAAATATATACCTAATATTTTATTTTCGTCTCTTTTTCCTAGAAGCTGTTTTAAGATGTGCCAGTTTCCTTAATGGTCAGTCCGTGAGTTTACGATACACTCAGACCTACCTATGGCAGGGGCCTTACTTGCCTACACAACTAATTTTATTGTAAACCGCAACTACTTAGATAAGGTTGGTATCTGGTACAGTCAGCATCAGTAGGTATGAAGTAATGAACTAAGTATGATAACTGAAAGTATTTAAGCAGCGGCAATGAACTTGTAGTAGGTACAAAACAACTGCAAAATGTGAGCTTGTGTCAAAATTACATCAACAAGGTATTTTTAATATGAGATACCAAAACATCTAAGATAATGTAAAACATAATCAAATTATATCACTGTTAAAAAAATTTTGACATTTGACACATCGCTTTTATAGTTATAAACAATAATTTAAATAAGAAATGATAGCCGGACTAAAAACAATAATATATAAATTTCAGATTTCTTTTTTTTAAGTAGGTAGGTATATTCAATTATTAAACATTTTGTAAATAATTATTTTTTATTTATAATCTAATTCTGATGCCAACTGTACTGGTCAACCAACTTTAGTTGGACAAGAACTTAGTATGCATTGAAATGAATAATTATATATATTAGGTACACATATCCTAGTCGCAAAACGTGACCAAACCACGCATAATTAATTGTGGGTTTTCCTAGGTACTTACTTACATTGGATTTCTTCGCTGTTTTTGTTGATTTATTGACGCGTTTTATAGAGGCACTATCGTAATTCATCCGGATATTCTCTGCTCTGTATAAATAATACTAATATCACAGACATTTCACACATCACACTCTAGCGCCAAACTAAGCAATACTTACTTGTACTATGGGTACTAGACTGCGAGTAGAATTGAATACATATATAATTTTTTTCTAAATACATAACATCCAGACATGGAACATAATATACATATGTAATAACAATTGCTGTCTGAGTGGGAATCGAACCCACGACCCACAGCAGCAGTATAACAGAGCATATCCTGAGAAATGTTATAAATTATTTGTTTAGAACAACTAAATATATAATTTTCTTCTACATTATAACTATAACCTAAATAGTCTTTCATCTTTTGTGAAATTGGTGTAACTGTGTTACTTGATTAATAAATCTTTTATTTTATTTATTGATGATATTTTATAGTTTCTTATAAATTAATTCACTGGTTACGCTATGATAATGAATATTGATTACTTTCAAACATCTATTTTAAAAATAATAACAGTATAATAAAAAAAAAAAACTTGTTTACTTAAACAGGTAGGTAACTACGTTATCGTTTGAAATGAAAAACATTGTGTGAGTTTTCATAAATAAGAAAGTTTATTTTTATATTTCTCCCGTTCACAAAACAAAACTTAACGATTACCCATTAATATTGAAACAACACAATTTTGTAGTCTAAACTATGAATCACTTTTAAATAGCTAGAAAACATTGACTTATGGAATATCCTTTAGATACGTTAAAGTGAGTAAAATAAAATAAAATAATGCTGGACCATCCACACAACATCATCTAGCTCCAAGCTAAGCAGACCTTGTGTTGTGGGTAATAGAAGACTGATATACTTAATACAATAGATTACATACATGGATATTTTTTATTATACATACAATACACCCAGAACACCCGGAATAAATATTTGCAGATCGTACAAACATTTATCCCAAGGCGGGAATCGAACCTGCAACCTCCGCGTCGCAGGCGGACATTCGCCCGCCGCGCCACATCGGTCATCAAACAAATAAATATTAATTTATTATATATTAACTTCCATAACACATTCTACTCACTTTAACATATAAAAAGAAATATTGTATCTACACATCTAATATAAATAATACAGGTACAAATTACAATGGCCTAAAAGGTACGAGAGATTCTCGATAAGGAATAAGTATTAATTAACCTTCATAAAAATAGCACCATTTTTAAAACAAACTATAAAAATAAAGATTTTGCTGTATTTTTTCATGTATCTATTGCATATTTTATTTTGAAAAATACTACGATTTACGTAATTAGCAACCGATAATAATAGATTTAAATTTTTTAGTATTTTTTGCGTCACTTTTACTGATTTTGTATATAAATTGCTAAATATTTTGATTTTCACCGTTTTTTTAAATACCTATTTCTGTACCTAATAAATGGAATTTTCTTATACAATATTTATCACTCAAAATACACTAATCTCATATTGTGCTGATTAATGTCGGCACGACGAAACATTTTAATACATACTAATATTGCTTTTTGGCACACATGTGTATGCTATCATGATCTTTTGCTTGCTTGTCTGGGAATGTATGTGTCTGGTGAGCTTGTTAGTAAAACTGTCATCACCCAAAAGTGGAGACAGATCTGAAACAAGAAATGTTTATGATTATGAAACCTCTTAAAATAGTATTATTCTAGAACTTAGTGACGCGTTATAGCTAAAAAAAGATATAGAATGTATAGTAAAATAGGAGGAATTTATTTCAGAAATATTATTGGAGACCTTTTTTGGTTATTGATCTACTAATGACATCACTCTTAGTTGGTTGGCAAAACCACAGAAATTAGTATTCAATTTTTAAAAAGTTGGCCCTAGACCTAGTAGGACTCTAGAATAAATGAATTGAACTGAATTGACCCTTTAAAATTTGGGCCTCTAATTTCGTCCTAGCCTTTACGGCGACATTGGATGAGCGGCATCCACCCAATCTGTATAATAGATCTAGTAGGTGCAAAAGTTGCCTAGGCTAAGACTAGCTGACTAGCACCTAGGAGACTTACCATATAAATAACGATGAATATTCTAAAGGCCGGGTGCCGCCGTAGCACAGCGCCCATTCTGTTCGAAATTATTTGTAGCATCGAGTCGGACTGACCGCGTCGTTGCCGATCGGACGTCAGATTCACAACGCTGTGAGAATTTAGCCGTTGGGTGAATTCCGTTTTGTATTTTGACTGGTAAAAAAAATATACAAAAATGTTATAAAAAATTAAAAACAAAATAGCGGAGATACAACGATGGTTGAGACGTTAACCCAGCTTCATATTAGTTAGAAAAAAATCGTACTGCCGCATAATTACAGTACCTACTGGATAATGCAGTTAATAGTCATTTATCCTTACATACAGAAAGATATTGTCATCTCTTATATTATTATTATTTATTATTCAGCCATTGTCGTCCCACTGCAGGGCAAAGGCCTCCCTTCCCTCCTTCCACTCCTCGCGATTTAACGCAGCGACGACTTGGAAGACCCAGGATGAGATGGCGGGACGAGCTGGACTCGCACCTAAGCACATGGCCTGTCATCTCTTATCATGTTAAATGGAAATATACAATTTGAGAACAATTTTCTGTCTGTAAAGATGCGTTAGTAAAACTATTTTGAAGTTTTTTGGAATACAAATGTTGTATTTCATGATTCAAGCAAAACACACCGAATTTCTATTGTTGCCTTTAGAACACACATTACTTTAAAGACGCTAGATCAGCAACAGGAAAAACTCTTTTAAAAACAAATATAACATCTACATAAGAGCAAGGCTAAACGATGTCAACATAAAACGTCTTCAAATAACATAGTACGAGATCCGGCTGCAGGATTACTGCGCGAATATATATTTATCAGGTTGCCTAGCAAAATTTGGCCGCCAGTATGTTTAATTAAATTATTTTTAATTGTTTTTTGAGAAAAAATATCGTTCACTTGTTTTTAAAATAAAATAACGTCTACATCATGGCAAAATTGGCATTGCTGATAAATATATATTCTCCTAATTGTAAATATACATAAAAAAATCGGTTTTCAGCAAAAAACAGATTAACGCAGTAATCCTGCAGCCGGATCTTAGACTAACAGGAAATATGAACAAGAATGTTTTTACCTCTAGTTTATCGAGTTGTATTTTGAGCATGTTGTTCTCAGCGAGTAACTTGTCGACTTTGCCTTGCCGCTGGACCAACGTTTGCGTGAGGTAATGTATCTTCTCATTGTCTATGGTGTCCTGGTACATATCAAATAATGAACAGGATAAATTATATTAATATATAAGCTAAGCCCTGAAGTAAACAAACTAAGCAGAGCTTGTACTAGGGGAACTAGATTGCTGATAGAACATTTATATACTTTTTTTTGTAAATACCCAGACATAGAATAAATATTATCACAACATTTGCTCTGGGTGGGAATCGAACCCACGACCCACAGCATGGAAGATAGAGCTACTACCAACTGAGCTCAAGGGCGGATCCAGCTTTGGCTCCAGGGGGGGTCACGATCAAGTTTTGGCGCCAGGGGGGGGTCACGATCATGTTTTGGCGCCAGGGGTGGGTCACACAGTCGTGGTCAAGCCAAGAACTTATGTAAATTAAAAAAAAATATGTTCGATTAGTGGTCCACCTAAGTCCTGGAACCAGCTCAGGGGGGGGTCATGACCCCCATGACCCCCCCCTGGATCCGCCGTTGACTGAGCTGTGACGCCTGTCGAATAAATAAGCTGATTTATGTGTCTAAGCTCTTGTATTACTTAAGTTTTTACTAAAAGTAAGTACTGTATGTATCCCAAATAAATTCTAAATTCTAGCATATCTATGTACCTGTGTGACGTCATAATCAGCGACATTCAGCGCACTTGTATTAGTAGTCTTGACTGATGATGCAGTGTCTCGAAGGTTATTCAACTCTGTCTCTTTATCTCGTAAGGCGGTGCGCAGACTGGCGATTGTCTGTCCTGTCTCTAGCTGCATTGATTTTAACTCCTGGAAACATTACGAAAGATCGATGTCACACTAACTCTGCTAAATTATTTTTTACTAGCTGACCCGTGCCCACTTCGTTGGGCATAATTCGACCGTTTTTCTCCGATTCGCTTTGCAAAACGGACTACCACGTAAAAGCCTTTTTATTTTTCAGTTTTGTTTATAGCCTAAGACACTCAGCAATAATGTGGCTTTCTAATGGTGAAAGAATTTTTAAAATCGGTTCAGTAGATCCCGAGATTACCCTTACAATTTAACAAATAAACAAACTTTTCTTCTATTAGTATAGATTTTACTAATTATGAGTTTAACATTATATGTATACTGTTAAACTCATAACTCTCCTTTTGAATCCACGTAATTAAACCATAGAACCCGCATTTATACTCCCGTAACCGGCACCTGCTTTATTCCGCTTGACATTTTTCTATTACTTACATTTTTGAACTCGTGATATCTTTTGAATGGAATGTCCAAATTGAATAATTTAAAAAGTCATATAAAGGTATTGAAACAGTCTTAATTATGAAGAAATTTATTTAGATAAGGATTAATACCAAAGCACAAATAAAGAACGTTTTCTAGCGGGGTCATTTTAATTATATTTTTTCTATATTAAAACACTTATAGTGACATATCTGTAATAGTTAGACATATGCTGTCGCTGACTTTTTTGTGGATGATGATGTGTTCTACAAAATTGTAGTACTTAATTTCTTTCTATCATCAATAGTTTTCGCAGCGCACGCGATGTAAGGAATTTCTTAGGTATTTTTTTTACACCTTGGGTTACATAATCGAAGTTTTAGTAAGGATCCCTAATTTTTTTGAAAATATAATATAGCCTATGACACTCAACAATAATGTGGCTTTCTATTGGTGAAAGAATTTTTAAACTCGGTTCAGTAGATCCCGAGATTACCCCTTACAATTGAACAAATATACAAACATACAAACTTTACCTCTTTATAATATTAGTATAGATTATTGTTATTTGTACATCTTTGTTAATAAATGAAACTCTATTCTATTCATAGAATAAAACTCGAACTCAAATATTGAATGTTTCGTAAAATCACGGATCACCGGATAGTTACACCGGATAGTTATAGAACAAATTCATGTTCATCACACAAACATTTGTTCTGGGTGGTAATCGAACCCACGACCCGCATGGAAGGCAGAGCTACTACCAACTGAGCTGTCACGCCTGGCGCAGCTCAGTAATAGATATTATTATCATCATATTATTTAGAATTTAGTAAAATATTCCTAGTTTTTGCCAAAGAATAGAAAACAAATAGAAGAAATATTTTTACTTACTCATGAACATTTCACGTCAACTAACCCCAAACTAAGCAAAGCTTACTATGGTAATTAGATTAATGATAAAATACACCCTGACACAGAACTACTAAATAATCAGATACTTACTTAAAACTAAAATCCAACACTGAATATATGTAACAAAACTTTATGTATCCTGTTATAGAAATTAATTCTTATTAATTCTTAAGAAATTATTTCTTATGGTAGGAACTATAAAGCGTTCTGTGCTATGTCCATATATCTAGTCCCACTTTGCTTAGTTTGGGACCACAGCGGGATTGGAAATGTCCGTGAATATTTACTTATTTATATTTTTTATTTTCCTAACAATACAAAAGAGAAGAAAACCTAACAATATGTATTATAGAAAATCATTTACTTAATATAAGTTACCTTATTAAAAGCAGCACATTGCGCTTCGGCCCTATTCCTGGCGCCTCGCTCGTCGCGCAATGCGTCACGTAACGCCAACACCACCCTCTCAGCGGCCGAATGACGCGCTTCCACTTGTGTTAGATACGCTTTCATAGTCTCAGAGTCGTTGCGGACCCGGCTTATTGCGTCTGTAAGCTCGTCGCGTTCATCTCTATATGAAAAAAAGCTTTTAGATGTGCCGCATGGACTCCCGAAAATGGGCTAAAGCTGTTACACCATGGATGCCTGCAGACGGAAGAAGGTATCGAGGCCAACCAAGAAGCCGATGGCGGGACGGCCTAGACCTAGGTACTCAATGCACAATAAACCTCATTGTGAGATGTCAGGTCAGATCTAATTCCCTCAACTAGAATTAGAATTGAGAAGGTACTCAATTTTAATATAAGAATAAAATATAACTACTATTGTATCTTTTAAATGCCAGCCCGGGAGATATAAATAATTAGTGAAAACCTTTGCAGTAAGAGTTTGTTTATAGTGGACATCTAGCGTTAAGAAGTCGAGTCGAGAGTCGCTTGGATCTAGGACTCAATAATACTAACTTTAAATTTTCTAGCTGCTCCATTAATACTCTAGTATCTTCAGTCAGATTCAATCCATCTTGTAACGCCTTGATTTCGCTGTCCTTAGAAAACAGCATATTTTTCACCCTAACTTTGTATGACTCCCAATCCTTCTCAAGCCTTTGGCATTCAGCGTTGGACTTGTCCAAGTTGCTTTGAAGATCGGATATGGTGGACTGTGCATGGCGTAGTTCATTTTCGAGCTTTTGTCGGGAAGTTTCAATTTCATCTTTATTTTTCGTTATTTCTCTGATCCTGTAAGAAATAGTTAAGTTTAGAGACAGCTAACGCCATCTGTAGTGAACTGCTGGAAACTTTCTCAGAATTATTTTAGCGCCATCTACTATGTGATGTCGTATAGTAGTAGGTTGCATAAATATGACAAGAGATGGCGCTGTATATAAACTCTTTCTAACCAATCAAGCAGATTAGAAACTTTTTTATTTTTAAATACTTTTACCTTTCTTCAAAGTCATTGTTACTATCTTGTAAACAGGCAATTTGAGTGAGCAACTTTTGTTCCTCATTTTGATGGGTTTTTTGTACATCGGTTATTTCTGTAATTCTTTTTTTGATTTGGTCCAACTGAGATGCCAGTGAAACTTTGTCTAAAGTCACTCTGTGATTTTCTAACTCTGAAGATTCTAATTTGAGATGGGCTTTACTTAGTTCTGAAATATTAAAAATGTATTATTGTCATCTCTATTATGGTAAAAAGAAAAGTAAGTATGAATGAGCCATTATTTCTTTAACAAATCAGCAGAACTTCGTAAAATGAGGGTATGTGTGTGTGCACACACACATTGAATAGACCAATACATGCAATTTTAATGTGTCAAGCATCAGTGATTTCATTGCACTAGTTTTTTTCTAATGAGTTCTAAATACCTTTGCTATCTACATTATTACCCTCCTCTGCTTTCCTCAGTCTGTCAAGCAATTCTGACACTTCTCTATTCATAACATTGAGCTCATTTTTCAACATTGCATTTTCAACTTCCAAGTTTTGCATCCTAATTGTCCATCCATCATTGTTTATTAGCTCAAGGTCTGCGGGTAGACTGAATCCTGAAAAATACAATTGTACTATATTAGTATATTATGATGTACTATAGAATATATTATGTATGGCTGCTTGTAGACAGTGGCAATTCATTCTAACCATTTTTCATTATAGAATGTTGTTTCTAGAATGACAGAATGTGAACACTTTCTAAATTAATATTTATATGTTGCCACTTAAAGGTTTAAATTTTCTTGTAAATTTTTATGCAATCTAACATCAATAATTAACATTTACACCTAGTATATGTATAAGATGATTCTAAATGATCTTAGTAATTTTACTGAATAAAGTCTAATTGATTTTGTTAAACTGAAATAACACAAAATACTCACTTCTTTGTTTCAAACCAAAATGATCTATCATTTCAGTATCTCCTTGCACCTCATCAACCATTGTTTTTGGACAATTATTCAAATGATACTGTGGACTTTTCCGCCCGGGGGACTTTCTCTGCCTTATTACACTCTTAGTCTCGGGTATCTCTTTGATTTGTGAACGGGATTGGTGATGAGTAGGAGAAGATTTCCTACTTGGTGTATAGCTTGACTTAGTCTCTGTCACTGGAGAGATTTTTTTTAAATTTCGAGGTGGGATCCTCTTCTTCGGAGCCCAGTTGCCATCTGGGTGGAGAGCGTAGTCGTGTTTCTCGCACTTTGAACGCTTTGTGTTATGGTTCCGGATCACAGCGCCAGTGGACTCATCCAAGTTGTTGAGTAGGCTCTCAGCCCTGCCAGCGAGGTCCGCGAACCATGCCATATCGAAAAGTTATGTGGTTCCTGAAAGAGTCGGCAATTTGATGTTACCTACCATTTGCTCAGTAAGGAGTATTGAAAAAGTCAATACTTCTTGCGAGAGCAATAGTAGCTAATAATCACAAGTGCTAAACAAAAAGTAAAAATCTACAGGGCAGTTATATAGATGAAATAAGCAAGATTTTTACGCATGAAATAAGCAAAACTACTATGGATTAATGTTTATAAAATAAGTAATAAAATAATTTACCAATCATGAGGAAAATATAAGCCAAATTGTAATAGATTTCAATAAAAATAAAATTACTGTACATAGATTTTAGAAATTTTGTTGATTTCAACTGACATTTATTTGACACGCACGGTTAGTTTGACATTGACGTTGACATTTTGAAAAACACGTAAACGTTTATTCAAATCAAATCAGGAGTGATATTCTCGGTAAAGAATAAAAATGTTAGACTTCTTTGCACTTTCCCTAAACGAGTGTCAGTGTCAATAGTCTCACAGTGTCATCCATCAATCAGCATAGAAAACTTAAATTATAAAAAAATACGATTACAAAATAACAGGATCAAGATCAAATATTTATTGTATTTACTTTATGAGTTTCGTGTTGTAAAAACCGAATTATATTACATATGCGTAGAATTTGATTTCGATTTGATCAAGTTATCTATAATATCTTTTTGACCATGGATTTTGAAAGTCCTGATGTGGAAAAGGATTTTCCAGGCTTGTACGCTTCCGAAAGTGGACGGAAAAGTAATGAGAGTGACTGTAAGTATTCTCTAAATAAAGGACTGCCGAGTTCCTTGTCACTCTGTATTTCGACAACTCAAACAGCTGAGTATGTACTTGATGGCAAACAGTAACAAAGCTCCAACAAATGATATGTTTGTGTTCAAACTTTGCTACAATAACATTGTGTATTGCACATAAATTTCTATTGCTCATTATATTTATTATTATTAGCTATTTTTCAGTATCAATGATAAACACCGTTCAACACATAATCTGGTAAAATATTTGTAAATCTTAATATTGCTCCCTGGATGTAGGAATCAAACTAACTAAACTATCACATAAGTGTTGGAATAATATACATTTATTTTTGTAGTTAGTGATGGAGGTGACCATGAGAAGTCCGGAAAAAAGGATTTATTAGGAAGACGTAAAGAGAAAAAAGAAAAAAAAGACAGAGGTTATGCTGCACTCGGGGGTGAAAGCTCTCCGGAGGAAGACACTGACACAAAGTGAGATGTTTATCAATTTATACATAACTAGCTGACCCATGTTCACTTCGTTGGGCATAATTCAACCGTTTTTTCTCAGATTCACTTTGCAAAATGGACTACCATTTATGAGCCTTTATATTTTTCGGTTTTCTATATAACCTATTTATAATCGGTTCAGTAGATCCAGAGATTACCCCCTACAATTTAACAAATATACAAACACACAAACTTTACTTCTTTATATTAGTAGGTATCTATAAATATATAATAAAAATTATCAAATATAATCTAAAATAGTCTGATTTTTCGATAGATCTTTACTTCAATCTGGGCAAATGACCATAAGACTTTGGGACTGCTTGGCAAATATGTGGTAGGTAAACAGATGATGGTGATGGTGATGATTAGCGGTAGGAGAACTATCAAAACTTACTGGCCTTTTGATATCACTGTTAGCAAGACAGTGAAAATTATATATAGAAAAAAGCATTAATATCTCCAATTATCAATCATTCCATACCTAGTTCAATTAGGACTGTATTAAGTGTAAGTAGATTGTTTTTTTTTATGTAAGTAATTATGTATGTTTATCATAAGCACGCTCTACACTGGCGGCGCGAAAGGCCGCGAAAGCCGCAAAACGCGTGTGTAGATGGTTTCGCGCGTTCACGTTCACGCTTCGCGCCATTCCCCGTTCGTTGTCGGTTTTTTGTCCCGCGACAAAGGTTCGCTTGGTTCACGACTGCGAGGCTTCGCGATTGTGGAGAGACACAATGTAAACGCGAAGTGCACGGCGCGAATTCTCAGCAAGAATCGGGAGCGAGTGTAGAGCGCCTTTTAGACACGCCTAAAAGATTAATTAATCTTAATCAAATTGTTTTTTGTCCAGAAGTCCATCAAAATCCAAAAAAACGAAATCCTTTAAATTCCCCTCCAAGAGCAAGGAGAAGCGTGAGAAGTCACGTGACAAAGAGAAGGTTCTTGAAGAAGTTGTCAAACACAAAGAGCTAAATGAAAAGGAGAAAAAAAAAGAGAAAGAAAAGGAACGCAAGGAGAAAGAGAAACGGGAGAAGATGCGAGAACTTAAAGTAAGCAATTTATATTATTCGAATATAGAGAAAATCATTTGTGAGGCTAAATATTCTAAAATTATATGTACCCAAATAAATATTGGTCAAAGCCTCGAAAGGTCAATATATGGAAAGAAAGGTCATAATTAAATATTTATTTTTTTATTAGGTCATACTCTGAACCAATATTGTCTTACCTTCAGACTGTATTACTTCGATATGAGTAGTACTAGGTAGGTTCACCTACTTACATGGCAGCTACTACAGTTACCACCTACTATGAAGCCAGTACTGGAGTGGAGACCGCGTTTAGGCAAGCGTAGTGTAGGACGCCCTCCGGCGAGATGGATCGACGATCTGCGTAATGTAGCTGGCAAACACAACATGAGAAGAGCCGAAGACCAGACTCAGTGGCGCGTCTTGGGAGAGACCTACGTCCAGCAGTAGGTTGATGATGATGATGATGATGATGAAGCCAGTCAATCAACCTACATTACTACCTATCTTCGTACCTCAGCATATTATCTAGATCACATGTAATGTAACACTCCCTCCACTCTAATTATTATCTGATACCCTCCCCTCTGGCTTTACATAGTTAATGCATGAGCTTCAATCATTACTTACTCAAAACAAACAATTTCTGGTAGACAGAAAATTATAAAAATTAAATAAGAAGAATATTTGACAGGCATCACAGGTCACAGCTCAGTTGGTAGTAGCTCTGCCTTCCATACTGTGGCTCGTGGGTTCGATTCCCACCCAGAACAAATGTTAGTATGATAAAAATAAATATTTGTTCTGTATCTGGGATGTATGTATCTACAAAAAAAACTTGTATAAGTATTCTCTCAGCAATCTAGTTCCCATATTACAATCTTTGCTTTGGAGTGGAGCATGATGTGTGCATTGTCCATGAATATTTATTTAATTAATACTTCATCGCACAGGCGTTATATTCTGTAAGTTGGTTTACCTCTGTCTTCGAAGCTGTCGTGGGATCGGTTCCGCTTAAAACAATATTTTTCGTAATAGCAAACATTGATGTTTGCCTGTGACTATACATTCTATCTGAATTTTTAAAAGTACTTATGCTACTACTAAATTTACAATACCAAAGAGAGTATTCTCGTCGAGATTTCTTTTAAAAACAAAACAAACCTGCACTAAGCAACTAGTAAATCATAAACCACCCACATTCAATAAAAAAAATCAAGATTACGCACAACGATTTACCAATGAAGAATATTACACGCGCATTTCTAACGCTTCTTTGAATATCATGAACTTTGCTTCATTTGTGTTACAAGACGTAAACAACTAAGTTGAATGTTCGCGCTTTACTGAGTTTGTGATGTATTTTAGCATAATTTTCGCCTTATTTCTTTTACTGCGCCGTTGAACACTATAACCTTGGACAGGTTGTCGGTGAAACGCTATTCAGTTGTGTTTGGTGTTCGAGCGATGCATCACCTACGTAGCGTTTTTTCAAAGGTATTATACGCGTTACCTTATCAGTGTGATTGTGATTGCTGACAGGATTTATAAGTGGCTGTGTTTCATGGGTATTGGATGCGGGTAGAATGTGAGCTGATTGGAGTTTATTTTCAGAAAAATATATGAAAAAATATTTAAAAGTTCAAATGTTTAATAACTTGAAATATTGCGTTTACAACGACTTTGGAAAATATATAGTTGAAACATATTTAAAAGTTCAAATATAAAATAACGTTTGACATATTGCATTGACTTGGTTTATTTTTTTAGCTGAAGTCTTGCTGAAATGATTATTTTGTATACTAGTTTTATATTATTTTTCTATAGGAGTATATAAGATCACTATTTGTTTCGATGTAGTAACTTATACCTATTTATTAGATACACCTACCCATCTATCGTGTTTACACGATTCACTATTAATTCAACGTTTAACTAATCAGAGTTGGATTCATCATTATTATTTTAATGTTACTACCATACAGAGATAAGAATGGATCATGGTAGCATGTACCATAGTAGGTACCTATTAAATTGTCCTATCATGCCCTCAATTAGTCCCCGTGATGAATCAAGATAATTAGTAATAGAGTTGATCCAATTTGAAGTCTATACATGGTGGTCATACTTTATTATAGAAGTATTTCGGTGGATGAGTTGTTATAAAATAAAATGTAAATCCATAATTGGCTTTATGTATTGTCTATAAGTTTTGTAAATTATAAATTAAGAGCTGTGGATTTTGTTTAATAAATAAATAAATAAATTACTTGGCAAAAAATATCCTTATCAGTGGCAAAATCTATTGGTTCAAAAATACATAATCCTTTTCATTTTTTTTAATAAATCTGGCCAATTTTTTCAATCTAAAAGGTTTATAAAAATACGATTTATGCAGATAATACTTTTATACAAATCGAGGGCATGGTTTCTTTCACGATATTTCTCGTGGATTGCGCCATCACCGCTCAAAAAGACATCCTGTGTACTCCCACATCAAATATGGTTATTTGACAGCAGTAGTTAATAGGGCAAACGGTTATGGATGTAAGGAATAATCTTTCCTTCCTTGGCAATCCTTGAAAACCGCTTTCGAAAGCAGATATGCTACTTCGTGTACAGCATAATATTCGTAACAAAGAATCTTTAATGTCATTTACATAACTAGGTCCTAGTAGGTAGTTAAAGTAGGTAACCCAGTCATAATGTTCGTGGGTGTTACATTTAAGTATTCATGTTTATATATTAACAAGTAACCGAGAGGTTTTGTTTATTTATTTATTCATTGACACTGCACGTGACTCTGACGTAAAATGCATCGCGTGTCTGATTCTGACTGAAAAATACTTGGTAAATAAGTACTCAAATAAACAAACCAACAATTTTTTTATAACAAGTTATTGGCAAGCGATTGACCGCAATCTCACCTGATGTTAAGTGACGATGCGGTCGACGATGTAGCACGCTTGCCTAGAAAATAAAAATACCCATTCATACACGTCTCTTAAAAATATTAAATAAACAATTAGGTACCTAAACTTCATAACTTAACGAACTTTTAAGACCATTTGTTGAAATATAACTGTTTATTCAATATACCCATACATTATGAGTTATTAGTAATAACACATAATGTATGGGTAAATAATGGTCCAAAAATAAAGTCCTTATAATAAAGGTACTTATTACCCTTAAGGCGACGGGTAGGGTGAAATTTTTCATAATAAATAAAAATGACAATAACTTCCAAGTTTATTATTTATTTATTAAATCTATACACACGTTAAACTTGTAACACGGCATAGTTTTTGCCGTGGTGGTTAAACTCTAGACAGTCAGCGTGGCAACGTCACAATTTCAATTTCAACAAAAATGCTGACAACGGCGCAAAACACATAATGAGCCGCGCACAGTTCGGATAGTCAAACTCTAAAGCAGTGCCTTATGTATATTTGCGAGCACACAGCAATCAAACACTTATAATTCCTAAGGCGCTACTCTTCTTCTTCTTTAAACACCTTAATGTAGAAATGTTTTCTTTAGAGTCACAAGATACGAACCATAAGAATAGCTGTGCTGAGTTTGGTACCAAACAAATCTGCCAAACCCATAAAAAATGGGATCTTAAACCACACTTTTGCAAAAGGTGTTGGTACTAAACTTACATTTAAAAGTAAACTATATCCAAGAGCACAAATTTTGAGTAACAATACACTAGTTCAATATATGTGTTATAGGAAATAATAAGTTTCACAACTCCACATGCTATCACTTTTTCTGAAAACAGTTTTCGGTTTCCCCAAAAACACGCATTTGGCTATACCCGTCACCTTAATAAAAGGACCTTATTTTTGTATAAAATAAATAAACATTAATTTATTAACTAACGTCTATTTGCAGTGATGTGTCCGCAAAATCACATTCCGATTTAAAAATTAAAAATATTATTTCTTTCAGGAAAAAGAAGAAAAGGCTAAATTCAAGCTAGAATCGAAGGAGAAACTCAAGGATGAGAAAAAAGAAAAAACAAAAGATGACAAAAAGCCGAAGGATAAAGAAAAGGAAAAAGTCAAAGGTATTCTACAGTTTTTCTTAGAAAGTTAGCGACTTATCTAAAAGCAGGGCTTGTATCACTCAAGTGGTACTCAAGTTTTCTAGATTAATTTCTTTATTGAAAAGGTTTTCAATACAAAATTCAATTCCCACCGCGTTTTCAAAATTATTTCTGGGCGTCTAGTCGAAGCGACGCGTGACCCGAGGGCTGGTGAGTATCTGGCCCAGCGTATCAGCATTGCTATTCAGCGCGGCAATGCAGCCAGTGTCTTGGGTACGCTTCCGATTGGTACTGATTTGGATCAGTTGAACTATCTATAGATCGTTTGCAACGGTCTGTAGATAGCTCAACTGTTTCTTATGTATTTTATATGACAATGTACATTTTGTAAATATTGTATAGTCGTAAGTTTGTTTGTGAATAAACTTATATCTTAAAAAAAAAAAAAAAATATGCAATATTAGACCAAACTCAGCAATAAATAGGTGTATATTTTTGAACTTGTGTGCCCGTTTACGTCACCCTTCTTTGTAAATTAAAGGAGTCTTTTGAGAGCTGTCAAGTCAGCTGAAAAACAATGCTCTATCATTACACTGTCGTTTCTCGGCTCTGTTTATGATATTTAATTAAAATAAAATAAATTAAAAATCTGATTCGTACGTATTACGACGAATTGACTATTTAGCGAATTGACTGTTGAGATTTTTCTGAGTTGACTGACTGACTGATTTTAAACTGATGTGAATGAGTCTATTGTTTGGATAGTTTGGAGGTATATACATATTTTGTTCCTTTTAAGTACTCGATTATATTGGTTGAACTACTGAGGGATATAAGAATTTTTAATTTTATTTTTTATGTTGTCTTCCTTGGTATTCACACACGCTAGTATAACTTGCATCACATGGTTCAACCGATCAGATACTGTTATGAGTACTAAAACTTAGATTGTATAATTTGTCTAGTATGTGAACAACTTATGCTATCTGTGGTGCAGTGTTGCCAACAATGTTTGTTAGTTCTCGTCTTTTATTACATATAATTTGTTATGTATTATTATCGTTTAATTCTATATCTATATCTATCAAAGTGATGTAATTACCTTTTTATTCTCTAAAACTGTGTACTGTGTATTTGTCTGCCTATCTATAACTTTTTTGAAACTGTAAATGTACTTACCTATTTTTATTATATATCATTATTATCTATTTACAAAGTGTTCTGTATCTATCCTGTATTGACGTCACCCGTATTTTCTGGCTCAGTCTGAAAAACAGCGCTGCTCTGCCTTTTGCGGGGCAGCAAACAAGCTGAGACTGAGCCTTTTTGACATTCTATCTTGTTAATTCTACTGTATTTGTATTCTATTATTATGTTGCTTTTCTTTTATGTTCTGTATTCTCTGTGTTGTTTTTGTCAAATAAATATATTTCATTTCATTTCATTTCATTTATTACATAAGAATTCGTATCACTGACATCCGCAATGCTCCAGAGATAATATTTTTAAGCGGAGGATAGATAAATAGATATACTTATAGAAAACACTTTATTGCACACCACCTAATTTAAAATTACAAATAAAACAAGATGAACGAAATCGAGATATACAATGGGCGGTCTAATCATTATGAGCGATCTCTTCCAGGATCAGATCTTATACTTTTTAAAATGATCTATAGATATAGATCTTATACCTTTTAAAAATGATCTATAGATATTTATCTTACAGAAAAAGAGAAGGAAAAAGTGAAAGAGAAGGAAAAGGAAAAAGTAAAGGACAAAGACAAGGATAAGAAAGCGAAGTTGACCAAAATGCCTTCAACTGTGACCTCGGGCGTGCCTTTTGAGGAGATATTCACTTTGGGAGGTGAGCTGGTCTGTTTCTTACATTTGCTTACTATGTCGGTATATTATATTTGGGTTATTTTAGGCGTCATTCAGTTGAATAAATAAATGACGGAATGTTTGTTCTTGATGAGGATCAAACCGTCGACCCCTAGGAGGAAGGGTGTGCCGCCTCTCATCATCTCATTTTTTTTTTTTTTATCCATTTATCTCGCTCGCACTCTTTACTAGTGTAAGAAGAGTATTATATCTCTCTGTTCTGAATGGTCTGTGTTGTAAGTATATCGTTTTATCGCACGAGAATACAATACGGGTACGAGCATGGCGTAGGTTAAAGCGGATTCGATTCCCACGTTATAAAATGTGGGACACATGTTATGCAATTTTTGAACACTCAGAAATATATTTCTTCAATATTAAATCATCATTTCACTTCAGGTGTGATTGCGATCAAGCGTTTGCCTGTACTAATAATATTTTTTTGTTTGTTTCTTGCTTACATCTGGTTAAAATCGAACCCGCCTCACTGTGTTAGGTGTCTAGTCATCCACCGAGGTCGTCTAATTATACCGGATAGATCACCACTATACATGTTTTCGCAAACTACTCTAAAAAAATAAATTTAACATGTTGTGCATAATGATAAAACAGATAACACATAGTACTATCACAAATAAATAAAACAAATTCTTGTCAGATAACAGCTAGCGAAAGTCGGTCGTGTTTTGATATTTACGAATTTGTGCGTATTTTTTCTGTGAACTGTAAATGAATCCTTTTCTCAATGGATTTTCTATTGACGGTAAGAACCTAGTATAAACTTTCAACGATAATTTTTCATCTTAGTTCTGTGAGTTCTAAACTCACTGTAAATATTGTTATAAGATAAAAAAAATATACAAAAACTATTTAAGCTCGGTATTTATCAATCTAAATTAAGCAACCCATAGAAATTTTGGTTAAACAGTCATGTTAATTACCTACACATTCTTAGTGTGAGCAAGTTACTTGTTACAAAACGAATTCCTTACTATTTACATACCTCCATCATAGAAGCAAGAATACCCAGTCAAAAGGCCAGCATATGAAAAGTATTCAGTTAGAGGCTGTTGTTTTTTTTTAATGTTAATATTTGTTAGTCAAAGTTATTTAGAATTAAAGAAGTAAAAAAAAATATAATGTCTAAGTAATTACAGATAGCGTAGTAGGTACGTATTGATTTTAGAATAAAGGAATAAAAAGTATTTTTTTATGGAGATTGTCCATGTCCCACTTACTGAACTGTCCATCTTGCCCGAGCACCTGTACTACCTCTGACCTCATGCATTGCTCGTCTGACGCACTAAATGTGGCTAGCTATTGGTCAGGGGTGGTCTAACCTTGGTGATTTTCTTAAAATGGTTTATCAACGACACGAAGAAGAAGAATGGAGATTGTATATGTCAGTTTCACGATGTATAGTGTAAATAATTGTTTACAGTCGCTCTGCCGATATTTGGTGTGCCGCTGCAGCAGTCTGTGGAGCGGTCGAGATGTCACGACGACACCGGCTTACCGCTTGTTGTTCGAGATAGTATCGACTACTTGCAGGTTAGCAGCTACAGTAGCTCTACCATGAGTTTTTACTATAGCATATTTACTATACTCGCTAGCGTCTGTAGTTAAAAAAATGTATGAAGATTTGTACAGCGCCTCAAGCGGATAGTTGGGTACTAAAATTCGTCATACTAATATTGACGTAACTACTGTAGTAAAGTTAGGCGATTTTACTGTGACAACTCATGGTAGAGGTACAGATCTATTGTATATAGTCCAAGAGCTAGTGAACCCTGCGAGTAACGGTCTTCCTGTAAGGCTAGAAATTTGTACACTTACGATTTATAGCATGCTAAGAGCACTAGCCATGATCTGGCAGGCTTCAGCCCTGTACTTCATCAGCCACTTAATTTTTTAATTGTAAAATAATTTGAGTTTCAAAACTTGTTTCTGTAAGCTTAAAAATTTAATAGGATAGAGTTTATTTATTGTAAATCTTGAAAAAAAAGTTACAGACGATTACAATCAGCAATAGTATATGCCAGATCAATTAGAAAATGCACAGTTGATGAGGTAAAATAAACTTTATCCTGTATACTTAAAATTTTTATATGTTTTCAAGTAAACGTCTCAGAGTAAATATGTACAATGCCAGACGGTTTTGAACAGCATAAGACCTTGCCAGGCGAGGGGACAGCTGCTAAAGGCGTGCGAGTCAGAGGTGTTGCGTGAATGCCTATCTTTCAGTTTTAGTTCAGTTTCAGTGATTTTACTTATTTTTTATGACATATCTGGCAAGCTAGCTTGCGGGCCACCTGATGAGAAGTGGTCACCGCCGCCCATGGACACTTGCGAACACCAGAGGCGTTGTCGGTGCACTACCGGCCTTTGAGATAAAGATATACTCTTCTTTTGAAGGCTCCCATGTCGAAGCTCCAAATGTATGGTTTGAAATGTTTAAAATTAAATAATGCTCCTTATGTTCCTTACTACGTACAACTACGTACAAAAATAAATTAAGTGGTGTGCAATAAAGTGTTTTCTATCTATCTATCTATCTACAACACAAATAATCCTAAAATGCTTATGAAAAAGTAGTAAGCTATGATTCATCGAATTCACCACCCTGCCAACGTGAACTACATCAACAATTATTGAGAACTGCCTACATTACCTACAAATATATGGCGAAATTGTAATTTTAAAGAACCATTCTTATTCCTGAAAATAACGGTTGGAACTTAATTGATAGTTCTTACGATTTTAATTTGTTTGAGAGGAATAAAGTTCCATCTTCTTTGCATAAAACCCAATAAAATACATTGCATTTACTGTATGCTAATAAATATGTTCATAAAATTGAAACATTAACATTTCTTATTTGCACTCCCTTAGCAGCTGTCCCCTCGCCTGGCAAGGTCTTATGCTGTTCAAAACCGTCTGGCATTGTACATATTTACTCTGAGACGTTTACTTGAAAACATATAAAAATTTTAAGTATACAGGATAAAGTTTATTTTACCTCATCAACTGTGCATTTTCTAATTGATCTGGCATATACTATTGCTGATTGTAATCGTCTGTAACTTTTTTTTCAAGATTTACAATAAATAAACTCTATCCTATTAAATTTTTAAGCTTACAGAAACAAGTTTTGAAACTCAAATTATTTTACAATTAAAAAATTAAGTGGCTGATGAAGTACAGGGCTGAAGCCTGCCAGATCATGGCTAGTGCTCTTAGCATGCTATAAATCGTAAGTGTACAAATTTCTAGCCTTACAGGAAGACCGTTACTCGCAGGGTTCACTAGCTCTCCAGCTAATACGAGTTATTGAGTATTGCCTGAGTTATTGACAGGTGTCACAACTCAGGTGGCAGTAGCTCTGCCTTCCATACCACAGCATGGAGGGCTACTGAGCCCACAGCATGGAGAGCTCATGTATAATGGGCATGGGGGCTACTGAGCTACGGTCTGGATGTGAATCGAACCCACGACCTGTGTGTCGTGGGTTCCATTCCCGCCCAGAGCAAAAGTTTGTGTGATGATCATAATTGTTCTGTGTCTGCGTGTTACTATGTATTCTATGTATGTACTTACAAAAAAAAATTATATAGGTAATTATATTCTATCAGCAATCTAGTACCCATAGTACCCAAATTTCTTGCCCGTTCTTCTAGGCTCTGGTCGCGTGGAACTGGTACCTAGTATGTAAGACGATTCTAAATGATCCTTGTAATTTTATTGAATAAAGAAATTTTTGACTTTTAGTACAAGCTTTGCTTAGTTTGGGACCATATGTGTGAAATGTCCATGAATATTTATTTAGTTATTATAGGTACATAACTAGTTGTATGACATGACAGTGTTCTCTAACGATGCTAGGAAAGAAAGTCAAGGTTGTATTAAAAAAAAAACTTCGGTCAAAAGACACGGTAAAAAGTTTTTTTGTAGTTCAGGCAAACATTGAAATGTCACGCGAGACGCAACAATCAAATAACATTTTATAAATGCCACCGCACTCCGAATCAATTCACCACGGACAGCGTGGAAAATCCATTATAATAATAATATTTTATTTATATTACACATTATATTACACTCTATCTTTTCAGGCACACGGTTTAAAATCGAATCAGTTGTATCGCACCGAGCCAGACAGGATCAAGCTTCAGCAGCTGAGGAAACTATTCACGGACCGAGGGTCCACATTCCCTTACCATTGGGATGTGGCTGTAGCTTGCGCGATGCTCAAAAGTTATATCAGGTAAGCATACTACATATCTCAAAAGGGATACATGTATAAAGTTAAATATTTTACAAAATATATCTGTATTTAGGCTTTGTCAACGAAAACCTGTGTTATAGTTTTTTAAGAAGTCCGGTGATGGCCAAGTCCTAAGCCACGAGATATCATGAAAGGAGTAATACACTCGATTTGAAAAATATAACGTTTTTTTTAATAAATCGTTTATCAAATCTTTAAGTTTAAGAAAAAATCGACCCGAGTGATACAAGAATATATGCTGTATCTGAAACGTCAAAGTTTGCAAGAAATCTTTGAAATTTTAAGAAAATTAGGGAGTGCATTTAACTGCGCTCAGGACCTCCTTGCCTTATTTTTGCCTTATTATGTTTATCAGACAAAGTTATACCGTATCACCTTAGTTTAAGATTTATTTTACACTATTTTCTCAAGTTTTAACATTCCATTGTTTCAGTGAACTTCCAGAATCGATTCTAACCCAGGAGCTTCACGGTCAATTCGAGCAAGCTACAGCGATCGCCGAACCGCAGAGAGAGATCACTATGCTTGCTTTAGTTGGGAAGTTACCCTCTGTCAACTATAGTCTAGTGGGCTGGCTGATGCGACATTTTGAAAGCGTTGTTGCTAATGAATCCGTGAGTATTACATATTTATGTATTTGAAATAATAGTACCTACATAGCTGATGAAATTGTATAATATTTTGAATTTTCCGAGTGTACATTATATGTAGGTAAT
Source organism: Ecliptopera silaceata (assembly GCA_932527185.1). Taxonomy (NCBI): domain Eukaryota; kingdom Metazoa; phylum Arthropoda; class Insecta; order Lepidoptera; family Geometridae; genus Ecliptopera; species Ecliptopera silaceata. The sequence continues at coordinate 5,774,977 of OW052210.1, forward strand.
TGTATCTTTGTGGACAAAAATAAATTGAATTGAATTGAAATATGATGGCCTATCCGATGTTAAATGGTAAGCACGTCCACTGAAGACATGCCCTATGACAGGCATCACAGCTTAGTTAGTACCTCTGCCCTCCATGCTACGGGCCGTGGGTTCGTTTCCCACCCAGAGCAAATATTTGTGTGATTAAGTATTCTATCAGCAGTCAAGTTCACATAGTACGGACTAGAGTGTGATGTGTGAATTGTCCGTGATTTTTTTTTTTAAAGAACATCGTGATGTTTCATCAAAATCCATTGAGTAGTTTTTACGTAAAAGAGTAACAAACATACATCCATTTATCCAAACTTTCGCGTTTATAATATTACTACGATAGGTTTTACGAAAATGGCAATTGCTTGTTTCGAAATAACAATAATATTTTAGATAGATAGATAGATAGATAAAAACTTTATTGTACACAGAAAAGGATTTAACACACAAGAAACAATAAATTAACAGCACAATGGGCGGCCTTATCGCTAAAAGCGATCTCTTCCAGGCAACCTTTGTGTTTATTTTGTGTCCTTTTCCAGACGAATCACGCAAACATACAGACAATATGTACAGCAATGGGTCCAGCACTCAATATGTCGCTCAACCTTCTCACATACCTAGTGACCAAGTCAGAAAAACTGTTCCCAGACGTCCAACTCAACAAGTAAGCATTTATTGACTTTTGGCAAGAGCTTCCGAGCTTGTATATGTATAATTACATCTCGATAATAATAACAGGAATCAGATTAAAACTCTGTTTTTATTGAGAAATTATTATACATTTATGTTTATGCCATGTTTTCCATATTGTGTTCGAAATGGTGAATAAATAACTATGAAATATGTCTACATCTATGATCACACAGCTAAATAAAGCTTGCCCATACCGTTTAACTTAAAATAACTTATGATAATTAGTGCTGACCCCTCGCAGCTCAGTTGACACTATTTCTACCTACCGTGTTGTCGCAGATTTGATCCCCACTGAAAACAAACGTTTGTTTGATGTCAACCATTAAGTTAAGAAATAATTAAAAAACTTAACAAAACAAAGATAATTTTGCTTCATTTAGGATTTAAATACTTACTTTATTGTCCAGCAGTGACTTTTATTAGTTTTTGTTTAGGCATCTATAGAAGCTTGAATGAATGCTCGCAGATTTCAGAGAACAGATAAAATTGGCGAGATATTGTGAGGCGTGCCATGATAAGAAATAATAAATCATGAAGACCACGACCACTCTGTCAAGAGTGACGCGACCAAGAAGAGAGGCATCTATAATTAACCTATTTATTTATTTTCGTTTCACAGATACGTGCCGCCATTACTCTCCCTTCCTCCCGACTTTCCCGAATCGGCGAACGAGATGAGTTTAGAACTTCGCAAGCAAGAGTCCTTACTTAGCCAGATTCATGCAGAAATGCATGCTGGATTCATCACGCCAGCGAGGGATCATCAGCTGTGGGAGGCGCAACGGATTGTCACTCAACTTAAGGTACTTGTTTCATTCCTGCTTAGTTCTGTCCTCCTAGTACTTTTTATTTTAAATAGTAGTATATATACCAGTAGGTATTTTTTTTTTATTTGCTTAAAGTACCCCACTCTACCTTGTTATTAAGATAACAAGGTAGAGTTACCTTAGAGTAAGTTGAGGACCTTTCCTTAATCTCAAAGGTTTGCTGGAAGAAAACTTTTATTAGAGTTAAGGTTGCCTTTGCAATTTAAGAATAATGGTCTGACAGCTTTGCAAGTCCTTATAAAGGATCTATTTAACTCTTGCTCAGTTCTTCTTGTACTTTTCAAGTCCTTCTACAGATACATCTATTAGTACAACTCTTGGTTAGCTCTGTTCACCTGGTAATTTTACTTTTAACCTTACTGCAGTTAAAGACGCAAGCAATTATATGTTCTTGCAACTTTATAGTTAGTTCATTTTTCCTGGTACTTTTATTTGAGCTAACAGGAAAAAGTCTTCACATCATCATCAGATTTTGAGTTGTGGACAGCTTAACGAACTGTTACTGAAATGCTTTTGAGCCGAATAACGGTTAGTGTTACTTACATAATATTCAATTGGGTAGGTCGATTACATCACATTTATTTATAGTTCTCTGGTTATCTTCCTTAAATAATATTGTAAATTATCCTTATTCAATTGGCCTTACCCATATTTTTGCTGCCTTCCTACTAAGCTGGCATATTTTGTTACAGAGAAAGCTTCGTTCCCTCCAAAAATCCGTCGAACCAAATGCTCTATCTCAACAACAGCCATCCATTGACGAAAAAGATGGCGGATCCAGGCGTAACTCACACAATGATACAAATACACATACAGACACAGAAATAAAGACTCCACCAGACGCTTTCCAAGATAGAACTATAGACAAAGAATCGCCAAAACAACCAGACGCACCTTTCGAAGCTGAATTCAAATTGCCTGATCCAACTTTTGAAGCTGAATTTGAAGACAATTTCGAATTCAAACCAAAGAAAGATAGCTTCGAATTCAAAACTAACAAAGATTTTGAATTCAACCCAGGCGTAAGTAACATTGAATTCAAATCTGACATAGAAACGCCAGAATTCGAAGCTCCGCCTGAACCTGTAATCGAAAAACCAAAATTCACTGAAAAAGAACTGAAAATACTCCGTCTAGAACTAGAAAACGCAGAATATTTACAGCTCAAGTCCTTGCTCCAAGCTAAAATAAACTCTGAACAGTTTGAAATAGTCAAACTAAGATCTCACGTAGCCCTTAAGAACAAGCAAGAAGGTTTACTCAATAAGGAAAATAAGGAAGCACTTTCACCAGAAGACCAAGATTTAAAGCAACGACTTTTGAAAGAGAACGCTATGCTTGAGCAAAAGAGATTAAATCTGGTCAACCAAATATTCCAAGAAAGAGTGGCTTGTATACAACTCAAGATTGAATTAGCTATGAAGGAAATTCTATCAAAATCGTAATCAGATACTCTTAGGGCTGAAGGCCCCAAATGGTTGTTACTGGATCGTTTTTAGTGAGATTTGGGAAGCGAAAAACACACACACGTATAGCCTTTGGCGCATTTCTACTAGTGAGTAGACTAAGCTTACATATAACTTTTGCTTATGATTATGAGTGATAGTTTTCCAAATGCTTCAATATAGATAACGTGAATGTTATTATAATGTAAGCTTTTACTATTTATTTCGTTATATTAGAACACATTATGTACTTTGATTACAGAATATATATCAAGTCAAGAGTTATTTAAATAAACAAGAACTGAAAATTGATTATCTTTTCGCTCAAGAAGAATAAAATATTATTTGCGTAATTTATAGAATGTATGCGTATATTTACTGCATACGATAATAATACAAGTGTTATTCTGTTTGGAGTGTATTAAGCTGATTTTAATTCATATAGACGTTGAATATAGTAGCATTTTGTTGTAGAATAAAATAATTATTTTTAAATAACATGACATAGTGAAAGGCAAGCTGCTTTATGTATTATATAAAATTATGTACTCGAATATGATTTAACTTAAAACAACTAAGTAGTATTTATCAATATTATAAAATGAAGTTAAATATAAACAAAATACATTGCAAACACTATCTTTTCTTGTAAACTAACAATCGGATAAGATAACGGTCTAACAAACACATACATAGTTTTACTCACACTACGACGATTCTTTGTCTTGGGTACTTACACTTACTTGGTAGCACCACTTACAAACAAGATATGTTTTATGAAAATGTGTTTATCTGCACTGAAAATTGAACCACCACTGCTGAGCAAGTTACAGAAATCCTAAAATCTATTTTATTTGGCTAAAATATAGCAACTTAATTCATCTATGTAGGTAGCTACTATGAATTTCTATGTATCATCTTATAAAAATATTCTAATAGTAATCTAATTCCAATAGTCCAAGCTTTACTTAATTTGGAACTAGATGGCGTTGTGTGAAATGCCCATGATATTTATTTATTCATATATGTAGATGAAGAGATGTGTGGATGTATGATAGTTACTATTTCATGCAAAAACGTATGGATTTAATGAAACTTAAAGAAAGAAGCAAAAGTCTTTTATAAAGGGCATTCAGTAAACCATTTTGTACATAATTTCTAGATGTTTTAACTCACTAACAAGTGTATAATTGCATAACCACAGTGACTTATCGATAACTATCGATTACTTTATCGCAAACCACTTACCGACGCATATCTTAATTTGCTGATAGCTTTCCTACAAACTTACTTACGTGTTGGCAAATCGTGTTTTATCTACAGTCTTATATAAGTTTTATAAAATTGGAATCATTTTGTAGATACAATTTTTTCACCATTTCGAAACCACTTTGTATGCTCAGTTCATATATTTTATGCGTATATTTTATTGAATTTGAAATTTTCAAGTTTTTTAGTCCCATTATTACTGTTTGGAAAAGATTTTGCATGCATATATTTTGGGTTATTTCATCAATTAAAAATACATACGTATGTTCATTTAAAAACCTATACAAACCAAGTCACCTACTTACTGCTACAGAAAAAGAACTTCTCGTAATTTGTTCTCATTTACATCACAGTCCAGTTAAAAGTGGACGACCTTAAGGTTAAGTTGTATAACTGTGTCGGCGTCAAAGGGCAGACTGACCATCTGTTGTCTAGATTAGTAAACCTTCCATAAAAACAATTATAACGCACCGTTGCAATTTGAACTCTATTGAAACCTAGGCTAGAAAGAAATTTAACCTGTGCTAATACTATGTTAGAAACGAACCAGTTGACCACATTTCTTGTTTCAAACGTTTTCGATTACTTTTATAGATAAAGCCCAGTTTTCACTGAAAGTTAAGACTTTCCTGTGTTTTATAAATTAAATGATTGCAACTATAATCTTGTCCTATAAAAAGAGCCAACAATATCTCTTACTGACCGGATATCAATATTTTATAATACAGTAATAATTGAATTCTAAATACATATCAATCAATTGTTGACTTCCGGGTCGGGCTTCATCGTAAGGTCTATCCACCGGATGTTTCCAAATTTGGTACAGTACTGGAATGCTGTGACTAGTCTATAGTATATATTCAACAGGTCTTAACTAAAAAAAATATCATTAAGTATTTTTTATCGAATCGATCTAGATCAGTTTCCGTGATTGAGCTTGTGGATACCTAAGCACTGTGAAAGTGATCACATGCCATGATTACCGAGTAGAAATTGTGATATCACATTAAGTACATTGATTGGATAAGATACCTATTTCTATCTTGATAGCCTAGCCCTACTTATAAAGTACCTAGTCGGCGACTTATCAATTAGGTACACTGATACAGACTAATAAAAACACAAACAGTTCTATCTACAGCACTATTTTTGACGCAAACTACTGTTCCAAAAAAACAAAAATGATATGTTCTTTCAATAGTTAGTATATCAAATAAAAAGTTCAATCGGTTATAATATAATTAATTGATGTTAATGTGTTCCTTTTGTAAGTAACAAACAAATATATTTTTTGTCGCTATTATTGCCCCGGGGCCTATGCTGATTTCATGTCGTATCTATGCACATTTTATGAAAGAGGGAAGTCTACGCTCAGTTTGTCTAAGCACAAAGGACACGTGCCAGCCTACAGGTATGCGTAATGATTGGACGTGACTCGACACTTTCTTTAGACAATCATAAACTTCTCAAAATAGTGACGTATTTGAGATACATTGCGCGTCAACTTCATCTTAACTGACGAACATTGCCGCGTTAGCGCGCAGTGTATCTCAAATAAGCTACGTTTACGATTGTCACATTTATTTGTGCTAAGTCCTCTGACATCTGAAAATTTACCGTTCATGCATTACTCTCTGCACGTGCTTCCTCTCAAAGTAGACATGGTATCTCTACGTATGGATTGTATGATTGGACAAGATCACAAGACAGACACAGAACACGTAAAATCGATGTGTCCATTCAAGCTTGTCCGAAGTCCAATCCTGTCGTTATGCATTGCGCTCCTACACCTATTTTTTATCACCTTTCTGATGATCACACGGTCAATTTGAATTATGAATTTTTAATGCCTATCCATTTCCTGATGGGTATTGACTGGCTAACATTAGTCACACACCGACTATACTGGAGTCACGCAACGCGGAAAAAAATGCAAGAAATACAGGCTGTCTAAAGACTACTTCCGATCCGTATTGCAGTTACAGAAAATTGTATTATAGTTGGTGTATATAACCTACCTATATGTTGAAATGGAGATTATTAAGCACTTTAAGCCAGACCGTTAGTAAAGTTATTGCCTCTTTACTTATTACTCAATGCAACTGTGATTTTACATAGGATAGGATGTTACAGCAATTGAAATTCTGAGACACCCGGTATATTGGGCATGGAATAACCAACCGTAGGCGTGAATTTTTGATCACGGCCAAACAAAAGGCCAATGCCCAAAATCGTATTCAAATTCACACGAATGAGCTCACCAGCCTAATAATCCGATGATGTGTGATGTTGACAATGTAGTTTTTGTCTACAGTTCGGGTAAAATAAATAGGAACTAACGCACCAAGCCATCTCACACTAGGATTTTGATTTTACTGTGTGGCTTATCTACAGTCAAGGTTACTTTTTCATAAATCTTCTGTATCTAATTTACAGGCTTTTACTAGCCATGATCTAGGAGAATGTTGAAGATAAACCAAGCCTTATCAAACGTCTTGAAACAGCGATGCGTATGCGCAAGTCTGATCTAGTCAGATAAAAAAATTACGAAGACACCTGTGATACCTAGCTGCTAGAAATACAACCTTGTTGTAAATAGCATAGGTTAGAGTTCAGCTGCATAATGTCGGCATAAAACGCTGCTTAGACATTTTCCTAAGTAATAAGACTCAGTTTTGTGTGCGATACGATATTGCCAACGACGTCCGGGTGTGAGCGTACGAAAGATGTTGACGACACTTTTAGTATCGATTTTACGATTCCGACGTTGAAACATAAATGCTTTTGTATACAGATGACACTTTCAGTATCAATTTTACGAGCGAGATGCTGGAACATGCGTGAATGCTTGTTGTGCAATACCTGCTTACTGCTTACCTAACAGAAACACTAACAGTTTATAAGAATATAAAATAAAATACTCTACCTCTGATCTACGTAAAGGAAACTAATTGGAGACCTCTAACAGTACAATAATTGAAAATTAAGTACAAAAGCAATTAATAATTGAGTTAAAGTAGGCTAGGTATAGTCACCACAAAAAATGCCAGCGACCAAGTTGAGTAAAGTTTACAAATAGCCTAGATGCAGTCAGATCCTTATTTTTTTCTTTTAATATTAAATTAATATACTTTATCTAGTCTAGTTATTATGTTTGTGCATGCCGTGGCATTCTTTAATTGAAAGAAAAGTAGCTTTTAAATCTTAATCTTAAGATTTATTTCGATTTGTGTTTTTTTCAATGTCAACAACAAATATTTAATAAAAAAAAATAATCCTTACACTTTCTGAGGAAGCTAATTTTAAGCAGTATCTATTACAATGGAGGATCATTAAAGGCTTACAAAACACTAATGGCAATATAGTGTAGTCTTCTTTTCCAAGTTTCCAGTTAGTGCTAAGAGTCCTAAGGACTTTTCTAATAAAGTCAAATTGTATACTCAGTTCAGACTTTAAATTTGATCGAGGCTCGAACCATTTATTAACTTTTTTTCGTGATATGAAAAACCCTCGTTCCAGGTATCAACTTTTGATGCTAACTGTACCTATAATACTGCTGTGTACAGAGTGCACTGCCATGGACATTCCATTCTATGCTACTAGCTAGACCGACAGGTTCCACAGGTTATCAACTAGTATGGTAATTGCTCAAATTGATAGGTAACCGTATGTCGAAAGGTTAATTTGCGCATATTTGATTAGTGACGGCAAACGACATGATTGGCAATTTTAAACAGGTCATGTAACTTTTATTGTTTATTTGGAGAATTTCATTATTTATGGAATGAGAACAGAACTTGTTTGGTGTTAACTTGGTTTTCTGTTACTTTTAAATTGGTGACCTCAAGTGACATCTTTATCTAACACTTCCGTGAATTGGATGAATACTTCCCGGCTCATCGAACCTATACCGTGTCGAGTTGTCGGTTAAGAGTTTTACAGCGATCTCTCGATGTCAACTCATACCGTCATAAAAGGGACATCGTAAGTACTTATATTATACTTTTTTTCTCTTTTAAGAAAGTGTATAATACAAAATGGAATACAAAAGCGGCGAGCGTTGTAAAGTTTTCTAGATGTAAGTAATTTTAACAAAGATAAAATTGCTAGAATTAACGTCATACGGTCTATCTTATAAAAAGTTAGCGCAGACTGAATGAACCTACCATACGTAATGATGGCTTAAAGTCAACGCTAACATTTCATAAGATAGGGGGTTATAGTGTAGTACAAACAATCTCGGCCCTAGCACTCGCTAAGTACAGAAACCGAAGAGCCGGGAAATACACAATCGGATGGTATGTCGGTTTCCGATTTCCGGTTGTAGGTAACAGTCGTTAAGCGGTAGGTACCTACCTATTTTGCTTTCACGTTAACTAGCTATTGTTATTTTTTTTTTTTATTCTTGGATATGATTAGGGAAACACTTGGTTAAATTATACTAGGAAACTTCTAGATAGGTATCTAAATATTAGCATACGGTGGTTTACCAAGTAACAAAAATCAAGGAAGTTTACCTAACATAGAGTCTTGCATATGAGCTCATATCTCCACTTAAGCTTAAGAGTCGTACCTACTATCTTTCAGCAGTTTTCGTAAATAAACTGCGCTTATTATTATCAACTGGCAGAAGCGACGCCCCAGAAAACAGTAAACTAAAGTAGCACAAGAAAATATCAACAAAACAGAACGTAGACGGGTACTTAGGTATAAATAGCACAAAATACGTAGAGCTACCGACTAACGTGTATGTCGGCTGCTCTATCTAACAATCGGTTGCATTAATCAGATACAAAACGTTGCTTGCAATGCTAATCACTCAAACAATTTTCGTTCTAACGGTTCATTGAGCACAAATAAACTCTGGAATCTACCAAACTGCATGCAAATTTGATCTTTATATCCACAGAATACTATTTATAATAGCAACGTAGCCAACAGTCGATATCTCGTCACATCGCGGCTTAGACGTTTCCACAATCTCGGAGTTTGTCAGAGTAACTGAACAGAGCCCTATTCAAAACCCTATTAGCGAGTCTCCGCGAATTAGTTCAAAAGGTCGGATTGTGTAAATATTGACGCGTACAATGCGAAGAATTAGCATTCGGTGAGGATTACAATGAAGCATTCTCGCGTATTTGGGACATTTGTTTTAATATTCATTACATAATGAGGCGCTCGCTGATGATAGTCCGCCGTGTAGCGCGCTTTCACTCGCTTCGCTATTAATTACAAACGCGATTGTATTCAGTCAGTTATATTTACTCAACTGGTTCGACTGCTGAAAGATAAAGAAATAGCTAAAGTGGCGCGGGACACGACGCCCGTATCTTATCGCTTCCACTCTATTGATCAGTCACATATCGCGAACGGCCCGCCTTATACGGACGACCGGACCACCTTTATTGTCCAATTTAATGTGCAGAGTGTACCATAGGCGCGATGTTACCGGTGTGGTGAAGTCATTATGTGTGTCGGACAGAAATAGAAAAACAGTGTTTACAGGAAAATAGAATCAATAACATTGTGTTGCGGTTTGTTATCGAGCGGAAATGACTGCAAAATCACCGACGATGAGCGTGAAGTCGCGAGAGATCATTGGAGGTGACCAGTTCAGTCAGCGACGCGAAGTGTTCGACAAGCACAACACGGTTTTTTTGCCGCCGGCGTCACCCACGAGCTTACTGCCTGCTTCGGATGTCGAGCCGATCGTTACGTCCAACCACGGAAAAACTACTTCCAACTTCAAGCGGAATACCGCAGGATACTCCAGCATGAGAGAATCCCGGACCGAGGAACTGGAACACGACTTCCGGCCAAGAAAGTATTCGGACAATTATACTTCCGAATTGAACCAGAGCGACGATGTGGATTATAGACGGTCGATGACCGACCGCACGCGCCGACTCTCTAAGCTGCGAAGGGATTTTATGACATCAAACATCCACGAGCACAACAGCGAAACCAGCCCCTTCACCCGTGCAGGTACAAGAGCTTCTTTGCCTGCAAAGAGTTATTCACCAAGCTCTCCCATTCAGAAGTACAAAATCGAAAGTCCCAACTTGTACAAATTTCCTTTTGCGGAGCCTTACAGAACTCCGACATCCACGCGCAAAGTTAGACTGGAGTTAGGACCGTCTGAAGTAGACGGAGGAGGTAAGGAGAACGAGGACCCCAGACAGCGCCATTTAAGTCTCCCGGATAACAACAACACATCAAAAATTGATCATAATAAGTTGTTTGAAGAACTGGTGAAACGTTACTCACCACAGCGAAAGCCGGTCGATTGGAAACTACCTCCAACTAAGCCTAGGGTAATCAGTTCCGTTCCTAAATCAAGCGCCGGTAGTCTCAATACTGATGAGAAAAAAACCGTAGAAGAAAAAGTTGGAGACGATGAAGTTTTTGAGAAGATCGAAAACAATGTAATCCAAGAAGTAAAAACTGTAGAAGTTGAGAATAAAGTCGATAACACTCAAGCAATTGTGAAAAATGGTCCTGAAAGATTGGATGGCAAAGAAACTATTTCAAAAACGTCGCTATCAGAATTGGATGAGAAAAACGACAAAGTGCCAGAACTAGGTAATTTCCAAAGGCAATTGAGTAGAGAGTCCGCTAAAAAGCCACATTTAGAATTTGTAGACATGACCATTCCAGACTTGATAGATAAAATGACGGCAGAAGGCAAAGAGATAGAAAACCACGCAAAGACTCCAAATACTAAAGTGAAGCGAAAGAGGAGTTTTATAGATAAACTTTTAGGTCGTAAGAAGGATAAATAATACGGTAGGTAGGTAGGTACCTACATAATGCAAGGATTGCGAATGATACTGCATGTTGCAAACCCGCCAAAGATTATAGCAAGGTTGTACCGAGTGACGTCATTGCAATCTTTCGATAAAAGATAGCATTAAAAGAATATTTTTATTTCGTTGGTATTATTTATGAACATAATTACGGCCAGTCTTTCCTATATTTTTATCAATACACTTTGGTTGGGTTATCTCTAGTTGATAAAATGTAAGGTGCCATGTGACACTCCCTATCGCAAAATTTAATGTGAAGTTAACCATTAGGTATATTACAGTATATTATTTAATTTACTGTACCTACTTTTAAAAGGCTAAAAATTGTTTGTACAGTTTCTTTAGTGTAACATGTTTTAATTATTGTTTGTACATTTTGGACTATATTTCTATAATTATAACCGATTTTCCTTAAGTATATAAATTAATACGGCCTTTTCCTTGTTTTATAACTTTGTTATATTATTTTAGTTTGGTATTATTATTAAATTATTGCTAGTAAGACAAACAATGTTTTGCTAAATAAATGTTTATTTTAAAATTGTTTATATTATTTCATCACCTACAACAACATACTGTATATTATAAACAATTCAGTTAAATAATTTAAATTATTATAAATTCAAATAATAATAAATAAATAAATAATAAGAAACTTATTAGATTTGTTTGAAAATAGGAACTTATCCTTGAAGATCTCTATCACAGCGGCATGATTCATCAGTTTATCACAAAGACTACAATAGAATCACAGAGATATTTACATTTTCATTGTAGACCTTAACCCCATTGTTACAAAGTTTGCTTTTAAATGATTTCATTGTGTATTTTTAGCACAGAGCAAAAATAGTTGAGTCATTTCTAATTTATAAAGTTGTAAAAAAACTCTTGTAAGAAAAACTACTTATTAAAACAGTTGAAATGATAATGCATGTTTTATTACATTTTTATTACCAAATAATGTGGCAATCAGTCTATATCACTTTTATAATAGTGTTATCTGAAGATTTATAATTATACTAAGAAATGTGTATAAATGTCATTCTACAAATTCAACGACTGTGCAAAGGTTGTCAAAAGTCAGTGATTAGAAATCATACATAATTTGTACTGGAAATACTATGCATTGCTCTTGTTATTCTTTTTCAGGACATTTAGTTTATGGCAACATGGTTTTAAAATCTGGTGATATTTATTTAATACTTTAAATACAATTCAGGAAAAATAACTGGCGCCTGTTGTGCATGGAAAAGCTGAGCTGTGCAGACTAAGTAGGTACCTACTACAAGCTCTACTGACTACTACTACATCTAAACTCAAGCCTTACTTCATTATTTTCAACATTGTGCTACATTATTTATTTATAACAAGCAGAATCTAGAGAATCGAACTATTATTATATTACCTACTAACCACCACTTTTGTACCACCTAGATTCACAGACAATAAAATGATTTGATTTGATTTAAATATACAGTGATCATCCTGGATTCACCTATAGAGAGAACTTGGTAGGAATATTTGTCTTCTACGAAAAAGAAAGATATACCGCGCCGACCGTAGGCTCTGGGTCTAAGCACCATTTGACAGAAGCGCAAGTTATCATGCCATCTGTTGAGCGTAGTTTCAGTTTTAGGCACAGTTTTTCATGTAGCTTTCTAGATGGCGCTATTAATATTTTTAAAATTCACAGCAAATCTTAAATAGCTGCAGCATAATAGGTAGGTACATAGCCCTGTTATATTTCAAAATTAAATAATGTACTATGTGAAAGGCTTAGTTGGTATAATAGCCATTATATATAATTATATAATAATATATAATTTCAATCTGTAGGATGAAGGTTTAATTGATGAATAGCATCAATTAAACTAATTACTTTGTGTTTTAGACAACAAAGATCTCCAAGCAATAAAGTCTAGTCTAAGTTTGTATTTAAGAATGTGTTTACAAAAACAGTGAATAAATATTAAAATGTACACTATTTAGTTGCTAGTTACAAGCTTTGCTTAGTTATGGACTAGGTGTTATATGAACTACCCTTACATACATAACTATATTTTCTTTCATAAAGACCATTCTAAATGGTTCTTAATTCACAGCCAACCTTGCAATTATATTAATTATCCAGGTATTTCACAATAAAATAATCATTGGTATTGAAGGTTTGAATCCTGACTCGATAACAAATGTCAATTTTAGAATAATAAAATCTTTGCAATACCATATACCAAGATCTAGAATTACCTTCAAAAAGCTTCTGTATAAACCAAGTAGGTTTACATATAAGACAATTTACTTTTAATTTGTATAGTACTGGGGCATTTAGATTTAAACTGAATATACTTTCACAATAATATACATAGAATATACTACATATACTATCTGTGGAATCAGTCCCATGCTAATTTTACCAGATCTAGTACTTAGGCACATAGTTTATACAAAATGAATTCTACTGCTCTACTACTACTCTCCACTACTAGAATCAGGGTCTAAACTTCGTACCGCAGCTTCTAGTTCAAACAAGTGGTTGTCCTTGATATGTGGTGCAAGCTGCCTCATTGCCGCAGCCAGGTTATAAACATATTCCTTATTAGACCCGCTTGGGCCCTGGCATGACACTACTTGTTTAGCTAAGTCTTGCAGAGACGCTGGGCCTGAAATGAGAAATTCAAGAACTGTAAAGACCTTAACTCAACTTTTGACTGTCAACATGAAATGATACAACAGGATTTAAACAAAATATTAAATATGAAAAATACCTAGGTAAAACAATTTTAGATGTGATAAAAATATTATGGTTGTAGAAAACAAGAAATGTTAAGAGTTCATCTTTTCATGCTAACTGTCCATATGTGTCCCGCACACTTGCAAAAAATATCCAGCGCATCTACCAAACCGAAATGAAATAGGCTCCCAAAAGCTTTATTTCTTACCAGCATAAGATTGATTATCCTCTGTAGCTACATAGAGTGTCAAATCAAATGGCTCCATATCATCCTTGGGATGGAATGTAACAGATTTCTTAGAATATCCATTTTTCTCCCGAAAATCTAAGTGTTCAGTGACCTCTTCTATGTCTTGTTCATTAATTTTGTATGCTACACCCCACACTTCACTTGTGGAGTCACTGCTGGGTATTAATGTTACCACTCTACCTGGCTGGAATTGAAATGATATCAAACATAATGAAAAAAAATTACTTATAACTTCTTCTTCTTCCTGCCCATAAGGGGTTAAAGGCAGGTTAGTTATAAAACTAATGCTAGTAAAACAAAGAATGTGATAACTAGACTGCTAAATGATATTGAGGTTTTTAAGAAAGCAACCTTGTTGTGTGATACATTTTCAATCATGCTGAGGGCGTAGTCCGAGCTTGTATTTTAAAACTCCCTACTCTCGAGCCGACAGTCGTCTCTCCGATGTCCATACATTTTTGTATGGCTATCCGAGAGACGACTCTCGGCTCGAGAGTAGGGAGTTTATAAAATACAAACTCTGACTAAGGCCTCTGATTATGATCTCAGAAAGCAAACAATTAAGTACCATTAATTTGTTGTATGTTGTTGTTATTGTTAAATAATTTTCACTACTTACTTTTTCAGGTACACCTCTGTGATCTATGCTGTGCTGATAAAACCTTCGGAGATAACCCTTGATGTAACCAACTACTTTAAGCTCGTATTTGAAGTCCACTTTCCACACCAAAGAACCGTAACCAAAAATCCACATACTGAATTGATTATGGTAAATAACGCGCGGGGCTATTAATAAATTATTTTACATTATTCAAAAAATAAACACAAACCATAAACAACAGGGTAAATTGCAATGTAGACAGTTAACAGAGAGACTTGACAAGTTGGCTGTCATGTCACGTTGATGTGAGCCGTTTATTTGCTAATCAAGAATTATATAAAAATCTGGTTGTCTATTCTTTGATATGTTTCCGTATCCGTTTTTTTAGCACCAACATTCAAAACCACGCAAAATGACGTGAAAATTTTATGGTCCCCGTTTTTGCTTTCCATCATACTACTATGAAACCTATTACCAGAATGATACCTTCTCAGAAAACTACAGGGCTTGTTATACCAAAACAGCATCAAAATATTATATTAATTCCTAAATCAGGTAATGTTTGTAGTGCATAGAAGAATATAAAGTTTAAAAATCAGTCAAACCTAGAATAGCTTGCCCAAATGTCTAGGGTAGCTCAAAAACTTTGTGATGAAATCGTAGAGCCTGTTCTGAAGCCATCCAAAGACAATGCTACGAAGAGGTCGTCGAGTAAATTTCTAAGCCAATGTCCCAGCAGACAAGATAGTAAATCTACACGGTCCATCACAATTGAGAAGAGAAAGGTAATCAACAAGCTAGTTCCGAACGATTCGAATTCCAGCAGGACAAAGTTCAAATCGAAAGAAACTCTCTTTAAGAAAAAGTTTACTGATATTGCCGTAAATACGCTAATCACAGGTCCACTACGGTGCGACAATGACTGTGTGACGATGGTGCGTAAACGGGACAATAAATGCAGCTGTAAATGTGCTCAAAAACGCTTGAACTATAAAGCGAGTGCCAAGCAAATACAAACGTTTGATAGCAGACATTTTTCCCTCACAGACAAAGCGTGTGCTCAGTGTATTGAAACAGCTAGCTGTGGTACACAGTTCTTAGAGAAACTGAGTGGCGGCGTTCTGAAGCCCCAGAGCAGTACTGGAACCAAGAAATCAAGCAAAGACATCATAAAGATTAATTCAAGTTTCAAAGACCCTTACAGAGTCAGACAAGAGGAGTCTACTACGAAGCCAGCTTTTATAAATTACATGGGTGCCAGACGCTGGGCTCTGTCCCAGTACCCAACTCGTGGACCAGACTTTTGATATTAAAATAAACTACTGACAGTTAACTTTCAAGAACTTTATTTAATTCACAAAAAGATAACTTCACAATTTATAGAGAATTTATCTACCTAGCTGATATTATGCAAAAAGGTCCTACCTGAGACCTAGTTCTATTAGCTGCTCACCAAGCACCATGTTTTGGAGTAGTCTTCAATGTAGGGATATGTGAAGGTGAATGTAGAAGCAAAAAAAGACATTTTATCAAAAAATGTTTATTTGTCTAATCCAGTCCAATTACTACTGCATACAAAATTAGTGCATCCATCTGGTTTTCAACCTAAAAACAATAAGATAATAAGGATTTTTGACAATAAAGACAAACACTCAGTTCATTAAAAATACATTAATTTAACACATAGCAGCAGATATGTTTCAAACATGAGAATAATCCGCTTATAATGCATTTATGGACCAATGAAACATAACATAAAAACATTATTATTATAGTAGAATTATGTCTAATAAATTTTATTTAATATCAACTGTTGCAGCGGCAACTTCAAAAATCTGTGAAGCATTCTATATACGAGTGCTTATAGCTGCCTAGTTATAGAGACCAATAACGTGGGTATAACAATAGTATGAATAAATCTAATAATATTATTGAAAAATATTTTGCTTAGCAAATTATTGACTTTTTATAAACGGATTGTCCTGTGATAAAAATCTAACATTAAATCTTATAATGCAGCAAATATCTTTGAATACATTTTTGTTACAAGGCACACAAGCCCACCACAGAGTAGTAGCATTATCTCACTTATTTATATAAATAAACATGAGCAGACTGGTACCAATACCAGTTATACCTATCTAAAACTATAAAAATATTAGTACTTTGACTATAAATAAATAGATGCAAATGCAATATTTATTGCTATGAATTATACTAATTTAGAATCAACCAATAGGTTCAACAATGTCTTGAGCCAGGTATTCCTATTAAATAATTATTTGTACTACTAGGTGTCTGTAGTGGGATTGTGTAGCCTTCTTAAGATTGAAGCTCACAAGTTCTGTTGGGCCGGACTGGCTGGAGGAGGAGCAGCTTCCAAGTTCTTGATGAGTTGGGCCAGCCA
Organism: Ecliptopera silaceata; assembly: GCA_932527185.1. Lineage (NCBI taxonomy): Eukaryota > Metazoa > Arthropoda > Insecta > Lepidoptera > Geometridae > Ecliptopera > Ecliptopera silaceata. Next base: position 5,792,039 of record OW052210.1, read on the forward strand.
ATGTTTGGTAGAACTATCCTCTTGCAGGCACGCTGAAAAGGTGGCATCTCTCAACTGATCGGGAAGACATTGCCTTAGTGCTTCTCGAGCTCTTGGATTGTCAGAGAGTCGTAAATAGCATCGGACAACATGCTTCAATAAACGTGCAGATGGCTCTTTGGCAAGAGATAATACCATCTTTCCTAATATCATAGCCACATGAGAGAATCTGTCATAGGTTTGACATATATAACAGAGGCCACTGTCATCCAGCAAAATCTTCTGTAGAATAAATGTAGCAACTGTCTTAGAAAGTTCAGATCCATTTTCCATGATACGGAGGCATAGGGGTATGATCTCAGTGGTCAGCAAGAATGTAATGACCTCTTGTTCATCAGTTTTCACTAGAGCTCCAATGACGCCCAGGCTGGTGAGACGCAGGTATTCGAAGGGGCGGGTTTTGGACACTGTGTGCAGGAAAGGGTAGAGGAACAAGGGTACGTGTGCTTGAAGGAAGGCGGACCGCGTTTCGGGATGCGAGGCGACGCATTGCATGAGTGCCAAGGCGTTGCACACACGGTTGCTTTGATGCGCGGTGAGCGTTGGCGGTATCATAGCCACGTATATGTTAGTTATTTCTTGCAACAACGCTGCTATCGTACCGAAGCTATGCCAGAGCATTGGCGCTAGGTCCGGCACAACTTCACGCTTTTTGCTCAGTTCCAGCAATGCATTCTCCCTAGTCTCCGGGTTGCAGAGCTCCACTATCCAAGTATAGATTTTTTCTCTGTCCACCGCGGCTTGCATATTTGCCGGGCTCGGCTGTGAGCTCATGCTCAGCATTGGAACCACTTGCAGATTTGGTACTGGCTTTGTAAAAGTAAAATCCAACCAACGCTGTTTGGTTCACCTTCAGTAATTCATAACATATTAAACAATATATCTGCTGAGAATCACAAAACTTGACGTTCTACAAATTGAATTTGTTTTGGCAAAAACCACACAACATGAATGAAAGAAAGGGGTGCCGTGATTACACAACCAAGGAAAACACAGCCACGGAATGTACAGCCCGGATGAGCGATTTTCCAGGGAGTGTTCTTAGAATACACGATAGATGGCGCTCAACATCAATTGCATTTCAATGTCAATTGTCAACACAAAAAGTTTTAATATTTTATCTGTGGTGTGAAATTTTTGTCCTAGAAAAATTCAAAACTTTTTGACAAAAGCTAAAAGTCTTCAATCATGGCAGAAATTTGAAACCAGTATACAGTCTGTTGCCGTCAAAAGTAAAATCCACAAGAAGGTACACGAATGCTAAAAGAAAAGCAAACAAAAGTTATCAAAACGCTGAATACACCGAAACGGACGTGACAGGATGATAATGACAGCCACACGACAGAGCTGCCAATAGATTATACAGATAAAAAAGAGAGGGATTTTGATTTACACTATGTGTCCAGCGCTACTCTTTTTGAACTATTTTTTTTTTTAATCTATTTGGAAAATCTCTCATTGGTGACCATTTTGGCACCCAATTCCGGGCTGTGCATTCCGTGGCTGTGTTTTCCATGGTTGTACATTCCCAACACGTGTTGGGAATTTGTTTTTTTTTTTTTTTATTTATTTATTTGCTCTTCCGAGCAGGCTAAAGTTTTAAAACCATACCGCCTAGTCTTACGTAAATGTTTTTCTCTTAAATTAGTTTATTTTCTTTATTATTTTATTTACAACGTCTTCCCGTTCACTTCACACTTCTATCATAAAGCATTCACTTTACAGTTATGTTTTTCCCGCCATCTTGGGGATGGCGTCCACTTATATTTCATACGTTATGTTTTTCTCTTATGTTAATTTGTTTTCTTCAGTATTTCATGCATTCACTTCACAGTTATGTTTTTCTCTTGAGTTAGTTTGTTTTCTTCAGTATTTTATGCATTCACTTTACAAGTTATGTTTTTCCCGCCATCCTCAAGACGGGAAGTCCACTCATTTTTCGTACGTTATGTTTCTCTCTTAGGTTAACCCGTTTTCTTCAGTATTTCATGTATTCACTTCACAGTTATGTTTTTCTCATAAGTTAGTTTGTTACAGTAAATGTTTTTCTCTTAAATTAGTTTATTTTCTTTATTATTTTATTTACAACGTCTTCCCGCCATCTTGAAGATCTTGGGAATTTGATGCTAAATGAAGTCATAGCATATGCTTCGTTTACACTTACTCGAATTTTTCGTTTAGCCGATTTAATTTTTTAATTTTTAATTTTTACAAGTAGCTATGCCACTGTCAAAATATTATTATTAAACTTATTTTTTTTCACGTGTGATGCGTCACAGTAGGTGCGAGGAGCGAAGCGACGAGCGTTAGTTTGATATAGAAAACCGCGCCAGAACCTACATGCGTTTAACTATTTGCCAGACAACAATTATTGAATTGGATTGCTTTCTTTTCATATTATATGTATAATATATAATCTGTGCAGTTTATCTTTATCAAAATGGGATAGTAACATTTTAATCTTTGGTTTCATCTAAACGAAGCATAGGCTAGGCTTTCGACCAATCAGAGCAATGGTCGCCAATTCCATGGTCGTGTTTTCCACGGCTGTACATTCCGTGGTTGGACACTCCCAACACGTGTCAGGAATACGCAGCCAGGAATTGATGACCATTTTGGCTTCCAATTCCATGGTTTTGCTTTTCATGGTTGTACATTAACCGGACCCAAAGGAAGTAGCTATGGACCACAGACTATAGTTGGAGCACAGAGTATAGTCCGTTCACAGATATTTTACCTCTAGCTGTTAGGTTGGCAATCTGAGAATTATATTGCCATATCTAGGACGTCTAGGACTCCCATAAACGAAATGTAAAAATACAGTATTGCTAATATGTATTACATAACTAGGCCGATTTAGTATTATTACACTTCGTGTGATAATGGTGCATATAATACGATATATTTTTAATATTTAAACAAGCTTATCTCGTATATATATGTGTATTTATTTATTCTCTCTTTATATTTCTTCTTTATTCAACAATAAAATAACAATAATAAAACTTCATAATCGTTACCATCATGTAATAGGGGGAGAGCCACCCTCAGCCAGACCTTCGTTATTTTAGTAAGGCTGAAAGTTTCCCTGTGAGCCTCCAACACAGGTAAGAACGACCCCTAACTATCGAGTTTCGGTTGTGGTTACTTTAGCAGATCTCTCGCGCTCGAACCTACAGCGGGCTTTCAATGTGTCTGGCGAGATGTAATAACCATGACAACTGTCTGGCTTTTGAGGTACCATATTTTTATAAGTCTCTTAGTAACATATATAAAATTCAGCTTTTATACTATGACGAAAGTATGTTTAAAATTGATTAAGGTTTAGGTGTGTCTGGCGGGGGGAAGCAACCGTGACAAGTGTCCGGCAATGAACATCGTGATTCCCAAAGGTATTCTGGAGAAAATATAGCAAAATTGAACTTTACACTTTAAGGAAAGTAAGGTGCTATTTTATAAGTACACCTTTACCACCGGTTATCTGCTAAAGTAACCACAACCGAAACTCGGTAGTCAGGGGTCTTACCTGTGTTGGAGGCTCACACAGAGAAACTTTCAGCCTTACTAAAATAACGAAGGTCTGGCTGAGGTCGGCTCTTAGACTATAAGTAATTTCACAAAAATACCTTGACAATGCTTGAGTATGTTCTAAATATAGTGCTTACGGTATCACATTCTAGTTTCCAATTTAATTGGGTAAAATGTTAAACACGGGTAACCCTTTTTTACATACCTTTAATGGCGGTTACTTGTTTACAAATGGAATTATAGGAGCACTAGGCACTACCTATTGTCTTTCGGTCTATCTTATAAAAATAGCCTAAATCAGATTGTAAGTGTTGTTTAACAATAGCGAACTTTAGCAGTAAAGCGTGTTCTTTATTAACACATTAAGAATGATGTCTTATAATCGAATTTTAACAGTGCAATAACTATGGTCTCGCAATTATGTGCTTGATTCAGTTTTCATCCAAATAATGGCAACAATCAATTTTATTTTCTTTCGGAATACATCGGTTTTAGTTTTATCCATCATTTTTGACAGAAACATAAATTGACTTTGGCACAATTGGCACGCTTTTGACATTAGAAAAGGTAAACAAAAGAATTTATTTCGTTTTATTTTACAGAAATCTTGCAAATACATAAAATCAAGAATAGAATTTTGTTTTCTGCTGTTTCATATTGGTTGTAAAAATACGACTAGCTGCTATTTCAGTACAAACACACACAAAAACCCTTTTCATTTTACGGAACCTGAAAATGTAACTGCAGTGTTGTATGTATGTATGGTTTTTAAGGCTAGTCCTAGGTATATATTCTGGCGGAAAACAAAGCATGCGGAAGATAATATGAAACAAAGCATGTCAATGCTTCGCACAAAACACAAAATTGTTGTATTTGCCCAGACTCTTGAACTTACCTATACCAACAACCTCGAAGTTTTATCCCCAAATTTGAACCAAAACAGCTATGACGTTTGTCATAGATGTATGTTTATACAGAAGCAAATGCCTAAATTGTTTGTAAAATCTTTGCTCTCTCTCCCCGATATATTCTTACCTATTATTAATTTTTATAATTTTTGACCCGTACCATTTTCTTTCTATTCCAGATAGCAATAAGTAAGAACTAAGAACAAGGAGAGCTGAAAATTAAAATAGACTGTATGGGTTCTCAGTTGAAAAGAAGAGTTATCATCACCTATTGTTTTCAGTTTGAAAAATAATAATAAAAGAAGATTCATTATTGATTTCTAAACAATGAGATCCACGTTCAACTGATTATACATGTGTTATATTTCTAGATGACTTTTATTTAATCCTATCTTCATATTTATGGTGTGTGTGTATGTACCTACCTGGTATATCATGAATAATCATGGTCAGATTCTAATTATTAATTGGCATAAAGTAAACCAAAATTATTATCATAAGCTTATTATAAGCATCAAGACTAGTGTTCTAATTCTAAATGGGGGAATAAGATCTGCACTGACATCCCGCAATGGGGTGTATTGTGCATTGTCCCCGTGCTAACCTCACCCCAGCCAGCCCAACTCCTTAAAGTAGCGGAGAAGGACTTTGAATTGGTGGATGCAGTGTTCCCCGATGGTGTGGTGGATGACAATAGTGATGAAAAAAACTAATGTTGTAGAGATATAAGTAAATAGATTATGCATAAGTAGGTAATAATCAGAGGGTTTCCATAATGGTATCAGGTCAAGTCTTTATTAGGTAGTATATCATATTATATCCCCGTTGATCAGGTGATCAGATGATCATCTCTGTGCTGATGCAGTTGCATCTCCGTAAACCTGACACATAAGTAAGAAGGTGAGTAAACATTTACATATTTATGTAGACTAGGCAGCTACTTCAAGAGACAAATGAAAATGAAAAACCTTATTATCCAACATAATGTATTTGCCTCAGCATTTAATTACTGTTAGCACATGATGTTTTGGTGGTATACCGGCTCTACGCTAGTCTCTTTCTAGGTCCAAGCATACCTATTTCCAAGATATTTGATTATTCTTTTTGAAGAATTTATTTAACAAGAAATCAACAAACAACAAAAATTTTCATCTCATTTCAGCATGTCTGTCCTTTTTATCGGTCGGCATTATTTTTTACTCCTTCGCTGTATACTTTTTGTACCATCTAATGTCTCAATTACTTAGAAAGAAGCAAAATAAATTTAAGAATTTATTTTGACATGACGGCCATTTTTAAATATCTGATAAAGGAGGGTTCTGAGCACTTTAGTTTTAGGATACACCAAAAGGATACGTTTGGCTTATTGTTCGTTTATAAGACGACAAAAATATCACCGAGCCTTTAACAAGTCTTTAATTCTGCCGTAACTTTTTATAAGATAGACCGTTTTTCTTTCTCACAAATATCACGCACTGCTAATACAATATTTCTTCCGAGAGTATGAATCCTTTTCAGCATTATATCACATCAAATATCATACCTATGAGCGATTTTCCAGGGAGTGTTCCTAAAATACACGATAGATGGCGCTCAGCGTCAATTGCATTTCAAAGGAGAATGGGCGATTCTGTATGGAGCGTGGGCCACGACTAAAAAACTCGTCCCTCAGGGTTGCCACATAATATGTTTAAAAGGGCTTTTAAAGGCCTACCTTTTACTATTTTTATTTAAAAAATCCATCCCATGGAAATCGATATATTTTGATAAACAGTTTTTTATTTTAACGTCGTATTACTCCGAATTCTGAAGGCCCACAAAAATTCCTGCAGTTGCGTTGAAAAGGGCATAAAACGGGCTTTATTTGTTATTTGATTGTTTGAAAATCCAACCTGTGCGAATCGAGATAAATCCGAAAAACTGTATTTATTTTTTCCAATACTACAGTTTTTCAGGAATAACTCAATTTACACAGGTTGGATTTTTAAACGTTCTGAGAAATAATTAAAGCCTTTTTAATGCTCTTTTAAACGCAATCACAGTTATTCTTGTGGGCCTTCAAAATTCTGAGTAATATGATGTTAAATGAAAAATAATTTCATCGAAATATCTCGATTTCCATGGGACGGATTTTTTCCGTAATTATAGTAAAATATTGGCTTATAAAAGCCCTTTTAAACGTACTATGTCGCAACCTTGAGGGACAATTTTTTTAGTCGTGGCCCAAAGTGCCCATTCTCCTTTGTATTTTTTCAAAGAAAGTTCAGATACTTTATTATTTCAATAAAAAATAATGCTTTTTAACTATTTTATTTATTCATATTGTTGAATAGTTACTATTATTAATAATATCTTATGCATAAATGCTAATTATAATTAAGTACACAATCATGGTATTAAAAAATTTGGATATATCGTACCACCTCATAGCTGGTGTACAGTTTCTCACCCCATTCACGCCGGGTTAAGTACCTACTTTTTCACAACCTACGCTACATCTTTGTATTATAACGGTCTATCTTATAAAAATAGCCTAAATCAGATTGTAAGTGTTGTTTAACAATAGCGAACTTTAGCAGTAAAGCGTGTTCTTTAATAACACATTAAGAATGATGTCTTATAATCGAATTTTAACAGTGCAATAACTATGGTCTCGCAATTATGTGCTTGATTCAGTTTTCATCCAAATAATGGCAACAATCAATTTTATTTTCTTTCGGAATGCATCGGTTTTAGTTTTATCCATCATTTTTGACAGAAACATAAATTGACTTTGGCACAATTGGCACGCTTTTGACATTAGAAAAGGTAAACAAAAGAATTTATTTCGTTTTATTTTACAGAAATCTTGCAAATACATAAAATCAAGAATAGAATTTTGTTTTCTGCTGTTTCTTATTGGTTGTAAAAATACGACTAGCTGCTATTTCAGTACAAACACACACAAAAACCCTTTTCATTTTACGGAACCTGAAAATGTAACTGCAGTGTTGTTTGTATGGTTTTTAAGGCTAGTCCTAGGTATATATTCTGGCGGAAAACAAAGCATGCGGAAGATAATATGAAACAAAGCATGTCAATGCTTCGCACAAAACACAAAATTGTTGTATTTGCCCAGACTCTTGAACTTACCTATACCAACAACCTCGAAGTTTTATCCCCAAATTTGAACCAAAACAGCTATGACGTTTGTCATAGATGTATGTTTATACAGAAGCATATGCCTAAATTGTTTGTAAAATCTTTGCTCTCTCTCCCCGATATATTCTTACCTATTATTAATTTTTATAATTTTTGACCCGTACCATTTTCTTTCTATTCCAGATAGCAATAAGTAAGAACTAAGAACAAGGAGAGCTGAAAATTAAAATAGACTGTATGGGTTCTCAGTTGAAAAGAAGAGTTATCATCACCTATTGTTTTCAGTTTGAAAAATAATAATAAAAGAAGATTCATTATTGATTTCTAAACAATGAGATCCACGTTCAACTGATTATACATGTGTTATATTTCTAGATGACTTTTATTTAATCCTATCTTCATATTTATGGTGTGTGTGTATGTACCTACCTGGTATATCATGAATAATCATGGTCAGATTCTAATTATTAATTGGTATAAAGTAAACCAAAATTATTATCATAAGCTTATTATAAGCATCAAGACTAGTGTTCTAATTCTAAATGGGGGAATAAGATCTGCACTGACATCCCACAATGGGGTGTATTGTGCATTGTCCCCGTGCTAACCTCACCCCAGCCAGCCCAACTCCTTAAAGTAGCGGAGAAGGACTTTGAATTGGTGGAAGCAGTGTTCCCCGATGGTGTGGTGCATGACAATAGTGATGAAAAAAACTAGTGTTGTAGAGATATAAGTAAATAGATTATGCATAAGTAGGAAATAATCAGAGAGTTTCCATAATGGTATCAGGTCAAGTCTTTATTAGGTAGTATATCATATTATATCCCCGTTGATCAGGTGATCAGATGATCATCTCTGTGCTGATGCAGTTGCATCTCCGTAAACCTGACACATAAGTAAGAAGGTGAGTAAACATTTACATAAGTAGGTAGACTAGGCAGCTACTTCAAGAGACAAATGAAAATGACATTACCAACCAACATATGTACTTGCCTCAGCATTTAATTACTGTTAGCACATGATGTTTTGGTGGTACATCGGCTCTACACAAGTCTCTTTCTAGGTCCGAGCGCACCTTTTTTACCAGATATTTGATTATTCTTTTTGAAGAATTTATTTAACAAGAAATCAACAAACAACAAATTTTTTCATCTCATTTCAGCATGACTGTCCTTTTTATCGGTCGGCATTATTTTTTACTCCTTCGCTGTATACTTTTTGTACCATCTAATGTCTCAATTACTTAGAAAGAAGCAAAATAAATTTAAGAATTTATTTTGACATGACGGCCATTTTTAAATATCTGTTATAAGAGGGTTCTGAGCACTTTAGTTTTAGGATACACCAAAAGGATACGTTTGGCTTATTGTTCGTTTATAAGACGACAAAAATATCACCGAGCCTTTAACAAGTCTTTAATTCTGCCGTAACTTTTTATAAGATAGACCGTTCTTTTCGTTGGTAGGTATACTTATTTCTTCTCCGCATGAATGCTCGACATGTGATTATTTATACTACTCTTAAGACTAGCGGTCTATCTTATAAAAAGTTACGGCAGAATTAAAGACTTGTTAAAGGCTCGGTGATATTTTTGTCGTCTTATAAACGAACAATAAGCCAAACGTATCCTTTTGGTGTATCCTAAAACTAAAGTGCTCAGAACCCTCCTTTAGCAGATATTTAAAAATGGCCGTCATGTCAAAATAAATTCTTAAATTTATTTTGCTTCTTTCTAAGTAATTGAGACATTAGATGGTACAAAAAGTATACAGCGAAGGAGTAAAAAATAATGCCGACCGATAAAAAGGACAGACATGCTGAAATGAGATGAAAATTTTTGTTTGTTGATTTCTTGTTAAATAAATTCTTCAAAAAGAATAATCAAATATCTTGGAAATAGGTATGCTCGGACCTAGAAAGAGACTAGCGTAGAGCCGGTATACCACCAAAACATCATGTGCTAACAGTAATTAAATGCTGAGGCAAATACATTATGTTGGATAATAAGGTTTTTCATTTTCATTTGTCTCTTGAAGTAGCTGCCTAGTCTACCTACATATGTAAATGTTTACTCACCTTCTTACTTATGTGTCAGGTTTACGGAGATGCAACTGCATCAGCACAGAGATGATCATCTGATCACCTGATCAACGGGGATATAATATGATATACTACCTAATAAAGACTTGACCTGATACCATTATGGAACCCTCTGATTATTTCCTACTTATGCATAATCTATTTACTTATATCTCTACAACACTAGTTTTTTTCATCACTATTGTCATCCATCACACCATCGGGGAACACTGCTTCCACCAATTCAAAGTCCTTCTCCGCTACTTTAAGGAGTTGGGCTGGCTGGGGTGAGGTTAGCACAGGGACAATGCACAATACACCCCATTGCGGGATGTCAGTGCAGATCTTATTCCCCCATTTAGAATTAGAACACTAGTCTTGATGCTTATAATAAGCTTATGATAATAATTTTGGTTTACTTTATGCCAATTAATAATTAGAATCTGACCATGATTATTCATGATATACCAGGTAGGTACATACACACACACCATAAATATGAAGATAGGATTAAATAAAAGTCATCTAGAAATATAACACATGTATAATCAGTTGAACGTGGATCTCATTGTTTAGAAATCAATAATGAATCTTCTTTTATTATTATTTTTCAAACTGAAAACAATAGGTGATGATAACTCTTCTTTTCAACTGAGAACCCATACAGTCTATTTTAATTTTCAGCTCTCCTTGTTCTTAGTTCTTACTTATTGCTATCTGGAATAGAAAGAAAATGGTACGGGTCAAAAATTATAAAAATTAATAATAGGTAAGAATATATCGGGGAGAGAGAGCAAAGATTTTACAAACAATTTAGGCATATGCTTCTTTATAAACATACATCTATGACAAACGTCATAGCTGTTTTGGTTCAAATTTGGGGATAAAACTTCGAGGTTGTTGGTATAGGTAAGTTCAAGAGTCTGGGCAAATACAACAATTTTGTGTTTTGTGCGAAGCATTGACATGCTTTGTTTCATATTATCTTCCGCATGCTTTGTTTTCCGCCAGAATATATACCTAGGACTAGCCTTAAAAACCATACAAACAACACTGCAGTTACATTTTCAGGTTCCGTAAAATGAAAAGGGTTTTTGTGTGTGTTTGTACTGAAATAGCAGCTAGTCGTATTTTTACAACCAATAAGAAACAGCAGAAAACAAAATTCTATTCTTGATTTTATGTATTTGCAAGATTTCTGTAAAATAAAACGAAATAAATTCTTTTGTTTACCTTTTCTAATGTCAAAAGCGTGCCAATTGTGCCAAAGTCAATTTATGTTTCTGTCAAAAATGATGGATAAAACTAAAACCGATGCATTCCGAAAGAAAATAAAATTGATTGTTGCCATTATTTGGATGAAAACTGAATCAAGCACATAATTGCGAGACCATAGTTATTGCACTGTTAAAATTCGATTATAAGACATCATTCTTAATGTGTTATTAAAGAACACGCTTTACTGCTAAAGTTCGCTATTGTTAAACAACACTTACAATCTGATTTAGGCTATTTTTATAAGATAGACCGTAGGTATATTACTTATCACATTTGCTGCATGAATAAGCCCAGACCCCTGAATGATTCAGCATATGATTTCGCAAATACTCCTTTCGTGCAAATGTTTTATAACAGGTCGTGCACTTATACGGTTTTTATCTTGTGCGAAATGTGTAAATACGCATATGATTAACTAAATTACATTTCAGACCAAAAGATTTATGACATTTGTGTGGTTTTACCCCTGTGTGATCGCATATGAGTTTTTATGGTACTTTTCACATTGAAAGCCTTGCCACATTGGTCACAAGTAAATATATTTCCTGTATGTATTCGCATGTGATAAATTAAGGTATTTTTTAGTGCAAAAGTCTTATCACATCTGCTGCACGGATACGCTGCGCTGCGGCGGGATGTGTACCTACATTTATATAATACATTTATATGATTGTGTAAGCTGGATTTATATTTGTATTGCTCGTTACATTTGATGCAGGAATAATTATACGGATTGTCGTCAGTGTGGATTTGCATATGGTATATAGGTACATATATCGTCTCCGTGTGGAGACGAATATGATCAGATAAAGTAAATGCTTTGTTACATACATAGGTACCTATATCACATTTGTATGGTTTTTCCTTTGTGTGAAACCGCATATGGGTGATTAAACCATGTTTTTGTGTGAATGATTTTACACATATATCGCATTTATATGGTTTTTCATATGTGTGAATCCACATATGACTAGATAAAGTGTTCTTTAGAGTAAATGCTTTGTTACATATAGGTATCACATTTATATGGTTTTTCTTTTGTGTGAATCCGCATATGACATGAAAAGTGTTCTTTAAAGTAAATGCTTTGTTACATAGATCACATTTATATGGTTTTTCTTTTGTGTGAATCCGCATATGACGAGATAAATTGTTCGTTATAGAAAATGCTTTGTTACATATAACGCATTTGTATGGTTTTTCTTTTGTGTGAATGCGAATATGACCATATAAAGTGCCCTTTAAAGTAAATGCTTTGTTACATATATCACATTTAAGTATATGGTTTTTCTTTTGTGTGAATCCGCATATGACATGATAAAGTGTTCTTTAAAGTAAATGCTTTGTTACATATATCACATTTATATGGTTTTTCTTTTGTGTGAATCCGCATATGACAAGATAAAGTGTTCTTTAAAGTAAATGCTTTGTTACATATATCACATTTATATGGTTTTTCTTTTGTGTGAATCCGCATATGACAAGATAAATTGTTCTTTAAAGTAAATGCTTTGTTACATATATCGCATTTGTAGGGTTTTTCCTTTGTGTGAAACCGCATATGGGTGATTAAAGTATGTTGATGTGTGAATGATTTTACACATATAACGCATTTATATGGTTTTTCTTTTGTGTGAATCCGCATATGACAAGATAAAGTGTACTTTAAAGTAAATGCTTTGTTACATATATCACATTTATATGGTTTTTCTTTTGTGTGAATCCGCATATGACGAGATAAATTGTTCTTTAAAGTAAATGCTTTGTTACATATATCACATTTATATGGTTTTTCTTTTGTGTGAATCCGCATATGACAAGATAAATTGTTCTTTAAAGTAAATGCTTTGTTACATATATCACATTTATATGGTTTTTCTTTTGTGTGAATCCGCATATGACAAGATAAATTGTTCTTTAAAGTAAATGCTTTGTTACATATATCACATTTATATGGTTTTTCTTTTGTGTGAATCCGCATATGACAAGATAAATTGTTCTTTAAAGTAAATGCTTTGTTACATATATCGCATTTGTAGGGTTTTTCCTTTGTGTGAATTCGCATATGGGTGATTAAAGTATGTTGTTGTGTGAATGATTTTACACATTTAACGCATTTATATGGTTTTTCTTTTGTGTGAATCCGCATATGACAAGATAAAGTGTACTTTAAAGTAAATGCTTTGTTACATATATCATATTTATATGGTTTTTCCTTTGTGTGAATTCGCATATGGGAGATTAAAGTATATTTTCGCGCGAATGATTTTACACATATATCACACGAGTATAATTTCGTGGTATGCTGTTGCAAATGATTGGCTAGACCAGATTTGAGGGTAAAGGACTTATGACATGTATTGCACGAATATTTTTTTTCTTTATGTAAGTTCATATGTTTTACTAAAAAACTTTTGCAGATAAATTTTTTGTCACAAACTTTACAACAGAAACATGAATCCCAGTCTAGAGTTTGCTGTGTATTATTTATGTCTGAAATTATATTTCTTTCATTGTCTGGAGTTGTTTTAGATACATTTGTGCTTAGAATTGTATGTTCTGTGTCATTACTTTCCTCTTTAGTTAGATTAAACTCACACTCTTCATAGTCAACATCAATGTGATTATCTATAACTTCATTTTTGACAATTGTTTGATCCTTTTCATGTTTTATTGATATTTCTTCTGTGTTTATAAATATTGGTTCGCTGTTTAAGAGAGCCTGATCATCATTTGTTTCTTCTTTTATGAATTCATGTTCTAGTTTAAAGTCGATCTCTGTATGTAGATCATCAGTTGATTGCATTGTCGCCGAGTTGTGTGTCCTGAAAATTTAAAAAGTCTTTTAATATAAATCTTTTAATTATATAAAAATTTTAATTAAAACCCCAAAACTTTGTTATAAGTAAACATTTCTTTTAACTAAGTCAATAATTTTAATAATATTTGTTTGCTCTTATAACAACAAATAAATAAAAAAATCACTATCTAGTCACTAACTTAGCAAAGCTAATGAAAAGAGTCAAAGAGTCAAGAGTCAAAATTACTTTATTCAGTAAAATCACAAGGATCATTTAGAAACCAGACTTGTGCTAGAATAATTAAGTTAATTTCTTTGTTATTACCAGGAACCAGGCCGTAAGTTTCTTGCTTGTTTTTCTAGGCTCTGGTCGCGTGGAACTGGCACCTAGAATCACCTTGTATGTACGACAATTCTAAATAATCATTGTGATTTTATTGAATAAGAAACTTTACTTAATTACATACATAAACAAAATAAATATCAGGTACAGCACCCAGACTCATAACAAACATTTGCCATAACACAAAAGTTTGGTCTAAGGGAAATATTTGAGTCCTTACTTCAGTTCAATTGTGTCGTTTAGCACAGAATTTTGAAGTTTTTGAAGTGAAAACTTCTTTAGCGGCGCTGAGGGTAAAAACTTTCAAACTCGCGTCAGGGTCACGTGATGCTGATCGAAAAAGCGTAAGATCGAGGGGAAGGGAGAGGAACTAGTATCTCCCACTCTTTCTACCGTGCCTGAGTGTGCTGCTCTGTTTAGGCAGCACAGGGCGCTTGCGCGAATGACCGTGTGTGTTTATTTGAAGTTTTCACTTCTGCCGGCACTCCCGGAGTGCTACCTTTTTTTTACATAGTAACTTGATTTTACAGAATGTTAGCTAGGAATGTGAGTAAAAAATGTACTGTGACAAGGTAACTCTTTGTCTAGATCTCATCTCATGCCTGTCGCTTTATTTTTCTCTCGCTATCTAGGGTCACTAGTACGAAGCAAGATTTTTACGGCGGCGTTGCTAGAATCAAAAATCTTCTACTTTCAGATTACATACCTTTTTAACACGTTTGTAACACTTATTTTGGCAAAATAAACTACCTACCACAAACTTTAAATAAAACAATTTCAAAATGTCGCAATGCTTACTTTGTTTTTTAGCTTGGCTTGGCTTGACGCTTGACTTGACTTGACGTCTTGGTTTATGGCTTTTGTGACATGTTGCCACAATTCTGCCAGTGTCGAGTTCGTTGAATGTTAAGCGCCATTTACATGATGCCAGTTTCTTGCCTATTGCATACAATAAAATTGAAGCAATAAATTACCTGCATGGTCTAAACAGTACGTAACATTTTGATCTTTGCGCAAGTTTTGCTTGCCAAAATTGTCTTGGTGTAAACAGCACATACAAAAATTTACAAAACCTTCCAACACTTGAATGAAAAATTTGACAACGCAAATACGTGCAATACTTGAAGCAACCCGCCAATGAATGGTACACGCACATACAACTCTCTATTTAGACAAGGCAAAACTTGAAAGCAATAATCTCCTAAACATTATTGTATTGGTCTAAACAGAAGACATTTGCAACTATTTTTTGTCAAGACTTGCATTCAATAATTGCGTTCAATTTTTTTACTTGTATCCACGTGTAAACAGTTACGATTTATTGCATTCAATAATTGCACTTGAATGTACAAGAAAATTGTATCGTATAAACCAGGCTTTAGTGTCATAAACATTGGGGGGAGTGCGGAATAGTTTTCAGAGGGAGATTCGACCAAAATTTCGACAATTTGATTGATCATTGACTGTACTGCTGGTTTCTGGAAACCCAAATCACGATTGATCCGAGTTTGACACATAGTAATTATTTGATTTTTTCGTTGATCATCGTTCGAGAAACCGGCCGTACAACTTTTAGACAGCACAAAGATGGAATTACCTATTATTAGTTAATAAATAATATATTATACATGTATACGAAAAGTATTGTTTAGTTTAATAGTTTATGATTTAAAATTTAATATTAGCTAAATGAATAAACTGTAATGTGCGAGCCCAACAAAAAAAAGAAGTAGAGAACTTTATCCATCTTCCATCCTGTGACTGTGTCAGCTGTGTGCCTGTGTGGACGGTGCACAGACAGAACAGAACATAATATCCTAAAGTTGTGTGTGCGTGTGTGCATTGCATTGCATGTATGTTCCTTCGGTCTTTATCTGCTGGAAAATAGATGATTTTCTATAGTGAAAACCGTGTATAACTCATCTGTATCTTGGGGAATTATCAACAACTCTAGACATGCTCGACCCAGCCATTCGTACTGATTAGGTGAAAGTTTGTGGTCCATAATTTTCGTCCCACACATCACAAGAATCGCAGGTTTGTTATTAACTTGGATAATATTCTGTTCAATACAGCAAAATAAAATATTAATTGACGCTACACCTTAAATTTATCAGTGGATACTAGTAGCCTTGTGCTGATTTCAGTTTAATAACGTACAAGTAGAGTAGAGCAAGTACATACTAACTAGTTGAATCATTAATCTGACGCCATTTCCCAGTATGATTATAAACAAACAGTGGTGGTGTTGTATTACTGTATAAGTTCAGAATAATAAAATTATTCAGCCTTGAATGTAGTGACACTTACACTTCAGTTACACTTATTTCATTTATTTAAATAACTATTCTTTAAATATTTGAAACTATCACAGTTTCGAACACAGTTTTCATGAACAGGATATTTACATGGTTTTCATATTTTTTATTATATATACTCGTCGGTTTACTGACGATAGTTGTACGTGACAACATACGCAAAGGCCGATTGTGCTTCTTTGTCGCTCATTCCGCGCTCTCGCTTGCACTTTATGGAACGCCTCAGAACGCCTAGTGAGTCATGTTTTTTCGTGTGTGCAGCCGGCTCTATCGAATTATACGATAATCGATGTTGTCACGTAAAAAAAGTATAATATAGATTTTTTCCAGAAATATGGAGGTGTCTCACTCCCTAACACTCAATGAGACAGCTCTTCAACAGCTACCAGATGACAAGAAACCGCACTTCATATTTGAGTGGCTTCGATTCCTTGACAAGGTCTTGGTGGCTGCTCACAAGGTTTTGTACTAGTTTATAAAAAGTATTTTATGATAAAAAAATAATGCTGGACAATCCACATAACATCATCTAGCCCCAAGCTAAGCAGAGCTTGTATTATGGGTACTAGCACACTGACATACTTAATACAATACATTACATAGATGAAAAGGTTTATACCAAAGTAATATCAACAAATACCAGTTTACCACATTTTTAAAACATAGTTTCCATAGTACTAGCTTGCTAAAATTATTTATTCACAAACAAACTTACGACTATACAGTATTTACAAAATGTACATTATCATATAAAATACATAAGAAACAGTTGAGCTATCTACAGACTGTTGCAAACGATCTATAGATAGTTCAACTGATCCAAATCAGTACCAATCGGAAGCGTACCCAAGACACTGGCTGGCTGCATTTTTAAAACTGGAATACTATCTTTTAAAATCTCTTATCATATACTTTTTTTTTTCCAGTCTGATATAAAAAGTTGCCAGCAAAAGCTAGTGGCACAGCTAGTAAACCTGCTTCGTGAAAACCTTGGTGTTCCCGCACGGAGGCTCTTAGCAAGATGTCTGGCAACACTCTTCTCTGTTGGTGACACATTCCTGCTCTTTGACACTGTCAACAAATGCAATGACATCATCAAAGTTAAAGATGATTCTCCTTCCTACTTACCAACTAGACTGTAAGTGCTTAGCTTTATATTGATTCATATCATTAGGTACTATTTAACACATAAAAAATAATTTTAAATGGATAATTGGATAAAAAAAAAAACATCAAAAATCATTGTAAGCTGATGATGTAATAAAACTATAGTTTACACAATTAAAAAAGTAGGTTAATGACATGTACATTACTTTTTCAGGGCGGCAATATGTTGCTTGGGTGGAATGTATGAGAAACTTGGTAGAATGATGGGAAGGTCTTACGAAGAGACTGTCACAACCCTTGTGAGGTCATTGAAGAGTGCTGAATCTCAGACTAGACTCGAGATAATGAATACCCTTGAGAAAGTAAGACACAGATACTTTTCATAGTTGATTAGTTTATGAAAACAAAAATTAATTACAAATGAAAATTTTAGACTAAGTCTCAGGGTTGCCATTTACATTTAAAAGGGCTTTTAAAGGCCTAAATTTTGCACACTCTTTAAATATACATACATATTTTTAAATTCCTTCTTCATTTCGGCACATAAAGCGCAACGTAGCTCACAACCGGCAAAACGTTAAAAATCTTCATCGCAATAATTTGAAAATTCATATTATTGCGATGATACTTATTGCACTCATCGTCATCACTAAGCCAATGATAACCAGGGGTGTATATCCTCAGATCTGCGTGGGTATGGGTACAGCGGCCCCGGCCGCGGTCAGAGAAGTGTCTCGTGCGTCTCGTAACGCACTGATGTCGGATCGTGCGTCACCGGTCCGAGCAGCTGCGGCCAACACATTGAGGAATCTACTACCTCTGATGAAACTGACTCCAGCTGATTTAGACGCGATAGCCGCGGCTTGTTTAAGAGCCGCTCAGCCCAGTGATTACACTCTTCGGTAAGCCAAGTCACTCTTATATATACCCAGTGGCATAAGGTTAAAGTAGACCCAATGAGTACATTCTTACCTAGACCCAAAGATTAGACTCAAAGTAGATCATTCTTATGTAGGGTACTCTAGCGCAATAACTATATCTACTAGACCCAACGACTAAACTATATATGTATATCGGATCGTACTGACTCTGGCGAAGCTTTCGACAAACATACATAAATTACATTTTTTAGATAAGTACCTACATATAATTACATACAATAAATACATATAAATTTTATCAACAGATGCGCGATTGCTGAACTTTTGGGTACATTGATAGCAACATCGCAGGCTGGTGAAGTTACTAATCTAAATAGCAAGAAAGGTGCTCAAGCAGGTAAAATTGTCTATTTAAACACTCAAAAATTTATCTTTAAGATAAGATAAGATTTTTATTCATAATAACTATTATAGGTCAGATTTAATAGGACTTTAATAGGACATATACAAATACTAAATCCCAACTACAGGGTGAGCCAAGCATTCGTTAATAGATTTATAATCTAGAATCCTACGCAAACATAGGGGCACTTGCTACAGGCTCGTTTCGCTAAAATGAACTTAGTCGCAATTAAAATAATGTATATTTCAGTTCAACAAAACAAGAAAGACCCGCCAAAGAATGTAGTCTCATTAGATGAAGCTCTAAATCTACTGATGGGAGCATTCCTTAGAGGTGGTACATCATTCTTGAAGGGAGAGATTATCAAATCAGGATCCGGAGTGAATAGAGAAGTCAGAGTTTGTGTCACTAATGTAAGTACACAGATACATAATCTTTTCAAATATTAAAAGACGTGTGGCACTCTGAGACTGCCGCGGTAAAGTTATTGCATAGCATTTTTTGCTGAATTACGCATGCGCAGTGTTAGGTTATTTTCGTTCGGTTTTTTGGTTACGGAATTTCTGGATTCGGTCTCCACGCTCAAGGCCCGCGGCAGAAGCTATGCAATAGCTTAAAAAGTACTTCTTTTATGACAAAAGGGGTATTTTTTAGAGCACGTCAACCGAAAATGGTTTCTTTATAACACTGCACTGATATATTCGGCTGGTAGAATGGTATACAGGTGCTAGTGCTAGGCAAGGTTCTTCTTAGTTAATACCCATTTTTTTTATCGCCCTATCTGTCCTATGTGTTCCTTTTCGTTTTTCGTTCTAGTTTGAGTGAGACTAGATTGTGATGTGTGAAACATCAATGGATTTTTTAATATTTATTGTAAAACATTTTCCAGGCGTATGTGGTGTTTGTGCAAAACATGGGCGGAGTTTGGCTGGAGCGTAACATAACCACATTCCTGAATCATGTGCTAGATCTAGTCGCGAATCCTAAAGCGGCGAGCTCGCATGTCGATGCTGTTTATTCTAGGTAAGTAATGACCCCCTTGGAGTAGCTACTGTACCCTACTGTACTGTACTGTACCCTACTGTACTGTACTGTACCCCACTGTACTGTACTGTACCCTACTGTACTGTACTGTACCCTAGTAGGTACTGTAAGAATACCCCCAGGACTTCAGGATCCAACTCCAAGTAAATCAAACCCCTCAGGTCCGTTTGGACCAGTTTCCCGTTTGGTCAAGTCGGTCCGTTACGTCTTATTCCCGGTTAGGCAAATCCTGTTAAGTCTTATTACTGTTAGGTCTAATTACCGTTTAGTACATTTCCTGATTCGTCAAATTTTTTTGTCTATAATATTGAAAAGACATTAGTAGTAATTATACCAACTATATTAAAATGATTTTATTCGGACACCAAAAAACAAATCAAATCAAATATTTCTTTATTCAATAAAATCACAAGGATCATTTAGAATCGTCTTACAAACTAGGTGATTCTAGGTACCAGTTCCACGCGACCAGAGACTAAGATCAAATCAAATATTTCTTTATTCAATAAAATAACAAGGATCATTTAGAATCGTCTTACATACTAGGTGATTCTAGGTGCAAACAAGGAAGACCCGCCAAAAAATTAAGTCTCATTAGATGAAGCTCAAAATATACTGATGGGAGCATTTCTGTACTGTAAGAATGTCCCCAGGACTTCAGGTTTCTACTCCAACTAAATCAAACACCAAACTGTTATCATAGAAAAACCTAAACAACACAATAGCTAGGTTTTTCAATGATCATATTTACGCAGAGTTGCAATCTGTGTCGATTGATTTATTTTTCTGGTAGTTTTGAGTTTGAAATGATTACCTATTAATCGCGGTTAATGAGTGAAACTGATTAACGATTAAGGAGAAACTAGAGTCAATTCAGTCATTATTTTCCTTTCGTTATGAACTTTACGTATAGAGCGTAAGCTTTTAGACATTAACGGCCGGTTTCTGGAAACCCAAATCACGATTGATCCGAGTTTGACACATAGTAATTATTTGATTTTTTCGTTGATCATCGTTCGAGAAATCGGCCGTTAATAGTTAAAACTAGCTGAAACTACGATCATACGCGTGGGCCAAAATATCTGTCTATAAAATGATCTTTATAGTGTAAATTCATGGAATATTCATGGTCATTTTTTTTGAACCTATAACTCTTATTTCATAGAAAATGTATCAACTTCATACTTCGGAACACGCTTGGCAAAATGTTGGGAGAGAAAGCGCAGTCTTCGGCGTGCAAGGAAATTATCCAAGTGGTGATCAAACAAATGAACAGCATTGATTTCAACCCAGAAAACGCTAAAGATTGTAATCAGGTAAATATTTTAGAGAATAGGCTTCAATATTAATCTTGGATTGGAGGGTGAATAGAATGAATGAATGAATAACACTTTATTGTACACACAAATTACACCAACAAAATACAAAAAGAACAATAGTTATAAAATAAATGCACAATTGGCGGCCTTATCACTCAATAGCGATCTCTTCCAGGCAACCTTTGGATGGAGAGTTGCAATCTGTGTCGATTGATTTATTTTTCTGGTAGTTTTGAGAATAGTTTCTTATATATCGCTCATGATTCAAAATTTAGTCTACTTAGATAGGATCTGAAATTATAAAATGTACATCCAATACCCAATAATAGTTTTCTACTATCTACGAATTCATTGCTGTAAAAAAACAGTAAGGTCAGTGTGGGTAAGTCCGTCTAGGCCCTAAGTCCGTCTAGTGGCAATAACTTCTGTTTTTGAATAGCTAGAGCCATATAACTCGGTTGGTAAAACAGTATCATTGAGTTTGTTCGAACTAGTGATAATAGATGTCGCTAACATCTTAATGTTGGAAAAAAATTGACAACCAAAATTTTTCGCGAATTTAACTTGAAGTTGAAGTTTGACGTCTCGTCGAAAAATGAAAAAAAAGGTGTGAAATCTAAGGAGTTTTCTGAGTATCTGTGATAACGTAGGCCATTTACAGATTCGGGAATGTATATCTGGTGTCCGATTCAAAAATAACGCATTAGTTTTGTAATTATAACAAATAGAAAAAATCCAAGCTTCGAATGTTATAGTTGGGAAGTCCGTCTACTACACATAAGGCAAGTCCGTCATATGCCGGTCTTGCCTTAATTCCAGATATTGTCAGCCTTTTTAGTAGTTCAAATTTTATAATTATTTTATACTGTTTATTCAACTTGTAAGTATTATTCGCCTGTCTACGAAAGTGAACTCTTTTCAGGGTTAAGCTTGCCTCTGTAAATCTAATCTATTTACGTTTATTTTTCTGTATTTACTTTGTGTATAATAAATAATTAAGTGAAAGATGCACTGGTATGTTTGCAAGAGGACTAGCATCACCTATAAGTATTCTTTAAAAGTTTATAAATTGTGAATACATATTTTGAAAGCATGGAACTATCCAACCTTTTTTTTAGTTTCTGATTTTTTATACCTGACTCAATAAGTAATAGTAGCATGGCACATCATGTGAACATTTATCGTTTTAACAAAGATCTGATTTAGAAAATTATCCTATACTCATTTATTTCGTACTGGCAGAAAGTGTTATAAATGTAGCTACAGATCCGGCAATAGTTTGCCACACTATTTCTAAATTCATACATTACATTATTAACGATTACTTGTTTACAAATAAAGATTCTTGTGTACTGATAAGTATGTTATTGACAAAAAAAATCGTAAGTGGGTACTTTGTGAAAATGTTTACAACCACTGGAAGTACGTCATCAGCAAAGATATGCCGGACTTGCCCTTGATTTTAATAATTTTATTTTTCTTTAAAAGTATACCTTATAGTCACACGTTTAAAACACGTATTTCAACGGCAGCTTTTCATCATTTATCGATAAGGTTTTCATACATATTGGCTCACTAGTTACGATTTTATTGCTACTAGACGGACTTGCCTCAAACTGGTTGGGAAGTCCGTCTAAATGCCTACTTTACAAAAAAATGCTATAAATCTGAAGACAATTACAATTAACCCTACTTTTAGATAGATATAGAAAGATAAATGTAATACCAATATTTTCCGACTACTTAAAGTAACTAATAAATTTTATTTCGATTTTTAAAGTTAAATTGAAATTCAATTTAAGAAAACTATGCCGGACTTGCCCACACTGACCTTAATTTATCTCAGTAACTGAATTTTATAATTCAGTTAAGTAGATATTTTATTTGAAACTTTGGTTCACTATCAGTAACTAGGTAATGATTTTGACTGTACTTACCTAATACTGTTACATACCTACACCTAGACAAAACCAAAGATATATATTTATTTGCTTTCAGGAAACCCTATTCAGCCAGCACTTATTAGTCTGCGCTTTAATGGAAGCCGGCGAGTTAGCGTTACAGCTAGGCACATCAGTTCAGAACCTGGTCTCTGACACGTCTCTGAATATGTTGGATGCGATCTGCACAGTGTTAGAGCATCCATGTGTGGCGGCGAGATTAGCGGCCGCTTGGTGCGTCCGCTGTGTATGTGTGGCACTACCCTCACAAATAACGCCGCTGCTGGACAAATGTGTTGATGCTTTAGATGCAGCTCGACCCACGCCGCATCATATCTCTGGTTCGTATATTATTTATAGGAAAACCAACAGCACAAATAATAAAAAATGAGACAAAACACAGTATATAGTAAAAAAAATAAAACTACTGTGATACTGGAGTTAAGTTTCGGATCGTCATTACTGATAAAACCGCGGGTTTCCTCACGATGTTTTCCCACTGTTTTTGAGCCCAGTGTTCTTTGAATAGAAATATTTTTCGTTTGCTTCATTGTAAATTTCTTCTTTTTTAGGCTACTCAGCAGCATTAGCAGCGATTCTCGGCGCAGTTCGTCTGTCACCGTTAGGGGTGCCGCATGGGCGGGGCAAGATAGCTTTCAACGCAGCTGAACAATTACTTCGATCGGCCGGCCAGAGCAGCCGACTCACTGCTGCTAGAACTAACGCTGGATGGCTCATTGTGGGAGCTATTTGTACACTTGGTAAAACCTTCCATAGATTATGTGTCGGCGACAAATCATCTCATCGCATTGCATGGACAAAACCGGCATCTAAAAACCACCAGTTTTAACATTGTGCAAACTTGTGTTTGAAAAAAGTATAGCTTGATCAGATTTCTTCATAACAAAGGAGTCAAGTATCTACACTTAAGAATTGTCTCGGCATTCAAATTTGTGGTTTTAAAATACTACAGCTGTACAGAACTTGAAATAATTAAACAGGTGTTCCTGTTGTACGTGGATTACTGCCACGAATGCTGCTGCTATGGCGGAACAGCTTTCCGCGATCCGTCAAGGAGCTCGAGTCTGAGAAGTCAAGGGGAGATGCATTTACTTGGCAGGTAAAACCCGAGTGTAAAATCTCATCAATCCATGTAGAATAGAATAGAAAATATCTTTATTGTACACCAGAAAAGAGAAACAGAACAGAGAGACAGTACAAACAAAACGTACAATGGGCGGTCTTATCGCTATAAGCGATCTCTTCCAGAGAACCTTTGGATGGACATTTAGGTAAGTAATTGTATTTGGAGTTAGGCAAGTTTTGGTTTTCGAGAGATAAAAACTTGTTTTGATTTGCTTTGAAACTTATTTAACTTCCTTAGGTAACGTTAGAAGGAAGGGCAGGTGCGTTATCTGCATTGCACAGTCTTCTGATCCACTGTCCGTCGCTGGTCAATAATGATGACACGGCGAAGAGACTGGCTCAGCCGATAGAGGGCGCTATTGCTGTGCTTGCTAAGTAAGTACCATCAATCTTTTTACAAGTAAAAAAATTAACTTACGCGATCTGTACCCCAAGTACGAGTTTGTGCACACACGGATCACAGAGACGCGATTGCCGAGCGCCACCGATTTCGTGTGGATATCCAAGCAGCGCCCCTAGCAGATTTATTTAGAAGCTCAAACCAAAAAAAAAAACCACAGGCTTCAAATTGATTATCCCTTCCATTATACCCCTTATTTCGTAACTCAATCTAGGTTTTCCCGGTTCATCACAATACATTCTATTTCAGCGTATCAACTGTAGTCCGAAGCTACGGCGGAGCCCTAAAAGCTCCCGCAGCGTTACTTCGCCTGCGTTTGTACCAAGCTTGCGGGGCCTTGGGCGGCGCCGGGGCTCCGGCCGCGCCCCTGTTGAGACTATTAGCAGCTGAACTTGCCGGAGCCCCTGGGCCTGCGCCCCCCAATTTAGCCACCGGTCAGTACTGGAGATAGAGAAATGACAAAGTTTTGGCGTAAAATTGTTTATTTTCACAATACATGACTTACGGCCGGTTTCTCGAACGATGATCAACGAAAAAATCAAATAACAATGTGTCAAAACTCGGATCAATCGTGATTTGGCTTGTTCATTGCTTGTCATCTGCGAAATACCTTTAACAACAGTTCAGATGACAAGCAATGAACAACCCATATCACGATAAATCCGAGTTTTGACACATTGTTATTTGATTTTTTCGTTGATCATCGTTCGAGAAACCGGCCGTTAGACACAGAACATAAGAAAAACAAAGTCATGTAATACATACATAGGCACAGAAAAACAAGATATGTCAAATATCATAATTTTAATTTGAAATGCCTTTTTACTTAATAATTGTGATATTATGCTATATTTGTATTTTTTTATATGGTTATTATTAATTAGTGTAATTGATTTCGCAAACCGTTCTAGTTATAAATGAAAATAGGATTATGTGATAGTACTAATTTAATATCGAATTAAATACCGAATCATAGAGTTACACTACCTAAGGAAGTTACACCATTTATAGTATCTCATAATATAAGTAATATAGTATATAATATAAGTAATAATATAGTATAGTAATATAATATAGTATAGTAATATAATATAAGTATCTTATAATATAAGATACTATTAAGTTATGTTATGTTTATTGTGTTGCTCAGGTATGGTCCGAGCCGCAATGCATCCGCGCGATACTATTCTACTCGGCGAAGAAGGATGGATCTATGATACGGACCATGCAGATATTGAGGAACAGGTATGTATTCAACTGTTCTATGCATTTTTTAATATTCTTTGACTTTGAGTCAGCCTTTATTTCTTGCCATTATTCTATCTATTCCTGATTTTGTCTGGTGTCATAATCATCTTGGAACCAGGCCGTAAGTTTCTTGCCCGTTCTTCTATCGTCGCGTGGAATCGGCACCTAGAATCACCTAGTATATAAGACGATTCTAAATGATCCTTGTGATTTTACTGAATAAACTATTATTGATTTTAATTTTGATCTCTTAGGAAAAAAAGTGTCAATAATGTATAAAACTCATTCTTAATTATGGAGAATTGATTTGTTTGTTTTACGAAATAGATTGCAAACGATAGATATAAAACAAAAAAAACTATTTTACAGCTAGAACTAAAAAACTATTTCAGATGTATATTATTTTAGACGCATTTGGCCAATATTCGTCTCAATAAGTTACATACCATTTGACTTTGACCCCTCAGCTAACATCACCGCTAAGCGCGAGTGGGTCCAGTGCGTTGGAACATGAACCTTGCTGCATCTACCGAGGGTTGAATGGCGCTCAGCCGCTCGGCGTCTCAGTTATCGACGCTTCTGTCGCATTATTCCCACAAGTCTTCGCTAGAGCTGCTAATAAACATAGGTATTTACAAATATACTTACGGTCTATGTTATAAGAAGTTAGCGCAGACTTGATGTCTTGATTACCATACGTAATGGTGACATTATGTCAACGCTTACTTGTTTAAGATAGGGGGTTAACCTTTTCAATGTGTATCGATTTTTGGTGGAAATCAGGCTAGTGTTGAACGTTTTTGACTTAGTGCAATGTTCTACGGCCAACTCCTAAACTTTTGACATCATTTTGTCGGGTCATTTAGCCTGATCAACACGTAAGGGTTTCCTGAAGTCAGGCAAATTGGGCTATTTAAAGCTCCTGTTACTAATCATCTTGATTATGAAAAATATTAAATTGCTCAAAAAAACTTAATAATGGAAATACTATTATTATTAACTCTTGGTTTTCTGGCCGCTTTTAGCGATGTCCATTAAGGTTATGTATGTAATTTTCTTTATCGTTGTTTAATTTTAGGCGCCAGTATTTTATTTCTTAATACTTTTCCCAGGCAACAAATGCTAGAACATTTCACGGAATGCATCAAAATGTCGAAAGGCGCACGTCAAGAGGCAATCCAAGTGAATGTATACACAGCGCTACTACTTGCGTTAAGGACCTTAGCGGAACAGAAGAGTGCCTTAGGACAAGAACCTGTTAAGAATATAGCCACTGATCTTATCATGGTAAGTGGAAACATGAGCTGATGATAATATATATGACAATAATGTCTACAGTTTGTTGAATAAAAATATTCCGTAAAATAAATCTCTGTAGTAGCTAAGCCAGATTAGATTAACCTTGCTAAATATATTAAAATCATAGTCTATTTCTGAATATAGTACTCGCAACATGAGGGCTAAAGAAAAGAAACATGAGTTTCTTTTTTTTTGTTGAAGTAAATAGCAGTGCTTTTTCTCTTTCTTTTGCTTACGGAAAAATGAGACAGCAATAGATTAAGCCTAGTTTTTAGTAGACATAACGCCATCATGGTATCATTTAATCGCAGCAGATGCTGAATAAAACAATAAGCTTTTGCCAATAATAATCTGCCATAAAATCAGCTTCCAAAGACAAAGGAGAATGGGCATTTTGGGCCACGACTTTAAAAGACGCCCCTCAGGGTTGCCACATAATACGTTTGAAAGAGCTTCAAAAGGCCTACGTTTCACTATATTTACGAAAAAAATCCGTCCTGTGGAAATTGAGATATATTGAAAAAACTGTTTTTTACTTAATATCGAATTGCCACGAATTCTGAGAGTCCTCACAAATGACTAAGGTGTCGTTTGAAAGGACATTTAAAGGACTTCATTTGGTTCTAGAAGTGTCAAAAAATCCAACCTGTGGAAATAGAGTTATTCCTGATAAACATGATTTTTTATAAAACTGACGTTTGCTCACATCCAGCGTTACCACAAATATGACCGATACGGCATTTAAAAGAGCGTATAAAGGACATTTTTTTAAGGCATGTCAATCAAAAATCCATCCTATAAAAATAAAGTTATAGTTGAAACACTTTTGAATTTATACTATTCTATTTTGCTTCGTTCTCTGAAACCCCACATCAATTAGATATAATACGTTTGAAAGAGCATTAATAGAGCGTCATTTGGTTCTAGAAGTGTCAAAAAATCCAACCTGTGGAAATAGAGTTATTCCTGATAAACATGTTTTTTTATAAAACTGACGTTTGGCTCACATCCAGCGTTACCACAAATATGGCCGATACGGCATTTAAAAGAGCGTATAAAGGACATTTTTTTAAGACATGTAAATCAAAAATCCATCCTATAAAAATAAAGTTATAGTGGAAACACTTTTGAATTTATACTATTCGATTTTGCTTGGTTCTCTGAAACCCCACATCAATTAGATATAATACGTTTGAAAGAGCATTAACAGGGCATCATTTGGTTCTAAAAGTGTCAAAAAATCCAACCTGTGGAAATAGAGTTATTCCTGATAAACATGTTTTTTTATAAAACTGACGTTTGCTCACATCCAGCGTTACCACAAATATGGCCGATACGGCATTTAAAAGAGCGTATGAAGGACATTTCAATAAAAATAAGTAATAATAATAAAATAATATTTATTTGTTTCAGACCTTAGTCCATATTTGTTTGTATCATAAGAGCTTACTGATGTTAGTTATTGATAATGATATTTCTATATTTACAATCTGGTGTGCTGCTCCATCCAATAACGAAGGATCGAGCAGTACCATCTGTTTGACAATGCGCTCACGATGCTGTTCTCGTTATGATCTATGCTTCTGAAACGGTTGGTCCACAAGCTGAATGTCGCTCAGCGCGCTATGGAGAGAGCTATGCTCGGAATTTCTTTGCGTGACAGAATCCGCAACGAAGTTATTCGTCAGAAAACTAAAGTGTTCGACATAGCTCAAAGAATTAGCAAGCTGAAGTGGCAGTGGGCCGGCCATGTTTGCCGAAGAATCAACAACCGTTGGAGCAAACGGATACTGGAGTGGAGACGGCGTTTAGGCAAGCGTAGTGTAGGACGCCCTCCGGCGAGATGGAGCGACGATCTACGTAGTGTAGCTGGCAAACACTAGATGAGAAGAGCCGAAGACTGGGCTCAGTGGCGCGTCCTGGGAGAGACCTACGTCCAGCAGTGGACTGAAATAGGTTGATGATGATGATGATGATGCTGTTCGGGCTGCCACGAATCCGACTCCTTAATGATGCGCATCTTTGCGCATGATGGCATGAAAGCCGTCGACTCTACTTTCAGCAAACATGCCAGATGCGCTGCAGAAACGTGGCAGCCCCATCAACACCCTGAACGCATTATTATACTGAACCCGTAGAGCGCTGTATGCCTTTCGAGTGTACCTGAGTGTACCAGGTGTAGAAGGACTGACAATATACTCCAAAGAGGGTTATTTTTACCTGTGGACTGGTCGCTGCGAACCTCCGGGCCAACATGTTAACTCGAACGCACAGGGCTCTGAGTTCTCTATCCAAGTCTAGAAGTCGTAAAGTATAGTTGAAACATTTACGACTTTATGCTGTACATGTAAAGAAAATAAAGTCACTCTTCCAGATTTTTCTTTACATGTAAAGCATAAAGTCGTAAATGTAAAGAAAAATCTGGAAGAGTGACTTTATTCTTTAAAATTCTCTAATAGATTTTAACAAACCTGATATGGCGCAACACGTGTCGTGATATTTTGTGACGCTACGCGGTAATTATTAATAAGTTAATAACTTCACCACTTCACCTGCAGATGGGCGAAACATTTCGATAAAATGTAAAAAGCGGTATAAAGTTGTCAAAAGTGTTTCAACTATAACTTTATTTTTATAGGATGGATTTTTGATTGACATGCCTTAAAAAAATGTCCTTTATACGCTCTTTTAAATGCCGTATCGGCCATATTTGTGGTAACGCTGGATGTGAGCAAACGTCAGTTTTATAAAAAAACATGTTTATCAGGAATAACTCTATTTCCACAGGTTGGCTTTTTTGACACTTCTAGAACCAAATGATGCCCTGTTAATGCTCTTTCAAACGTATTATATCTAATTGATGTGGGGTTTCAGAGAACCAAGCAAAATCGAATAGTATAAATTCAAAAGTGTTTCCACTATAACTTTATTTTTATAGGATGGATTTTTGATTTACATGTCTTAAAAAAATGTCCTTTATACGCTCTTTTAAATGCCGTATCGGCCATATTTGTGGTAACGCTGGATGTGAGCCAAACGTCAGTTTTATAAAAAAACATGTTTATCAGGAATAACTCTATTTCCACAGGTTGGATTTTTTGACACTTCTAGAACCAAATGAAGTCCTTTAAATGTCCTTTCAAACGACACCTTAGTCATTTGTGAGGACTCTCAGAATTCGTGGCAATTCGATATTAAGTAAAAAACAGTTTTTTCAATATATCGTAATTTCCACAGGACGGATTTTTTTCGTAAATATAGGGAAACGTAGGCCTTTTGAAGCTCTTTCAAACGTATTATGTGGCAACCCTGAGGGACATAATTTTTTTCGTGGCCCACGCTCCATACAAAAGTGCCCATTCTCCTTTAAAAAAGACAAATTAAAAAAAAAAGAAAAGGGAAACTAGCGTCACGACGAAGAAGAAGAAGAAGCTTGAAAACATAATTAACTTTGTTATTATTACAGACGGTTGCAAACAAAACTTTTGTTACAGACGGGTCTATCAGCCAATAGCGCGACCGTCCGTGCTTTAGCGGCATCATGCGCCGGCAGACTATGCGGTTGCATCACCGAGGCCGAGAGCCAAGCGTTAAGCGAAAAGGCCATAGCCCTAGCCCGGACAGCTGTGAGCCGACCGACTAAAGCAGCCGCCGCCGCTTGCGTAGGGGCGGTGCAGCGGGCTAGAGGCGCCGGGTTCAGTGCCGCGGCCTTACCCTTACTGCGAGCGTTAGCACAAGACAGCGCGGGCCATGAACTGCAGGTAAGATACTTAACAATTTATTTCATCATCATCAACATCAACCTATATCAGTCCACTGCGGGACGTAAGTTCGTATTTCTTCAATTATTTATTTCTTCAGCTTAAAGCTCTGCCTTCCATGCTGTGGGTTGTGGGTTCTATTCCCACCCAAAGCAATCGTTTGTGTGATAAACATAAATATTTGTTCTGTGTCTGTACTACGTTTTATATGTATAGACAAAAAAAAATGTATACATATAAGTATTCCATCAGCAATTTCGTTCCCATAAGTACATAGTAGCTTTGCTTAGTTTGGGACTAGAGTGTGATGGGTGAATTGTCCGTAAATATATATTTTTTTATTGTAGAAGCATTGTTGTACTTGCTATTCTTAGTCTAGGCTCTGGTCGCGTGAACTGGCACCTAGAATCACCTAATATGTAAGACGATTCTAAATGATCCTTGTGATTTTACTGAATAAAGTAATTTTTGACTTTGACTTGACTTGACTTTGACTTTGAACTAGAGTGTGATAATGATAATGTATGACTTCAATTCTAGTATTTTGTAATTTTACTTTTTAATTTGGTCAATGTACAATATTTTTCATTCATTCATTCTAGGTATGGTCACTCCATGCTCTCTCAGTACTGGCTGATGCATCAGGACCGATGTTCCGTTCGCACGTGGACTCTACCCTCAACTTAGCGCTGAAGTTGCTATTCGTTTCGCCGCCATTTCCCGAAGAATTGCACAGAAGTGTCGGCAGATTGCTTGCGGCACTTATCACTGTGGTTGGACCTGAGTTACAAGGTACATAGTTCATAGACTATGGGTTTGTTTTATTTTATTTCTGCGACGCGGAAGGTTGCGGGTTCGATTCCCGCCTTGGGATAAATGTTTGTATGTTCTGCAAATATTTATTCCGTGTGTTCTGGGTGTTATATGTATAATAAAAAATATCTATCTATGTAATGTATTGTATTAAGTATGCCAGTCTTCTAGTACCCATAACACAAGCTCTGCTTAGCTTGGGGCTAGATGATGTTGTGTAGATGGTCCAGCATTATTTATTTATTTGGTTAACAAACAGTACAATAAACTTTAATATTAACTTTAATACATAGGTAGACTATTAGATTAATCTACTGCAGGTTGTTGGTTCGATCTCTGTAAACAATATTTTGAATATTATTTTTTTTATAGTAAAGTAAGTTTTTTTTCCTTGACAGTGACAGCAGTAGGTCGGTTTGTCTGCGCGTGCGCAGCTCTACTGGAATGCGGAGGGCCGGGCGCTCGGGCCGAAGCATTGGGATGTCTGCAACAACTGCAAATGTTCGCGCCGTCCCATATCAATCTACACACACTGGTGCCGCAACTTTGTGTGAGTAACTAACTACCTTATTTTTAGAATACCGTACCCAATGGGTAAAACGGTAAACTAATACTAAGATTCCGCTGTCAACTATGTAACACACCTTTGTCATTTATCTACTTTCTTCTTCTTCATTTTTGTGTGGCTTCTGCCCGTTTACAACAGGAAATTTTGCCAATATCAAAACCATGTATAGGAAACGATTTATTTATAAATCATAATCATATTCATTTATTTGTATGAAATGTAGGTACTTATAAATGCAAATAAAATATAGGTTCTTGGTTACAAATTAATCGATCCTTCGTACATTCGTCAAGACGTGAAAAAAATCATATAATCTTATGTCGTTAATTCATTTACATTATTTAACAATTTCAAATACCATATAGACAAAAAACGACGAAAAATATATATTTTACTACAATTGTTGGTTAAAATTCAGCCAAAACATTTGAAATATAAATGCTGTTTCATTGACAAATTACAGATCTCTCTCATTATCTATTTTAATATATTTAGTATGTTCCAGCGTGACTTATCCAGTTCCGAGCTAACGGTCCGTCGCGCGGCGTTGTGCTGTTTGCGTCAACTGTCGCAGAAGGAAGCTGCCGAAGTGTGTCGACATGCCATGATGGCTAAAGACCATGTACCAGCTAAACCTTACTGTGGTAACTAATTATACATCTATGATTATTCACAGCGTCACAACTCAGTTGGTAGTAGCTCTGCCTTCTATGCTGTGGCTCGTGGGGATTCCCACCGAGAGCAAATGTTTGTGTGATGAATATAAATATTTTTTCTGTGTGGGTCTGGGTGTTACTATGTATTATTTGTACTAATTAGTCTGTATTATACACTTAGCAGCAGCGTTGCCAGATTTTTTTTATGCCAAGTCGGGATTTTGTAACTATTTGAGTGAAAAAAGCGGGATCCTTTCGTTGAAAGCGGGACATAGTAAAAAACGTATATAATCAGAAGATTTTAAATATTTTTATTTTAGTCCAAATTACTTTTCATTGACAATAAAAGGGGGCGTCCATAAATTACGTAAGGTGTTTTTTCCAATTATCTTTCTCCCCCCCTGGTGAGATGTAATGAGATTTTATTCAACCCCCTCCCCCATACCCCAATCTCACGTGAGATTTCTCAAAATGTGTGTTTCTTACGTAAACGCGTTGGACTGTTATTGTTGAAAGAAAATAATTGCGTGATATTTGCCGAGACCCCCCTCTCACGTACTTAATTTACGGCCCCCCAAGAATATTCATTAGAAAAATATGGCGTTTCAAACAATAGACTGAGGAGTGAGAGTTTACGAATTGCAACTTACAATAAAAGAAAAATAATTATAATTATATAAGTAAATGTTATAAATAAGTTATCTCCAAAAAGCGGGACTGAGCCTGTCCCGCGAGGGACATTTAATTTTAATTAAAAAATCGGGACGTCCCGCCAAAATCGGGACGTCTGGCAACGCTGCTTAGCAGTAAGGCATAATTATGATCACATTTTGAGACATATTTTTGTCTGCAACAAATTTTAGTTGCGGACAAAAATATGTATTTTATTACAGTTTTATTACTAAACACATATTATCAACCTTTCGCATGAAAGATAATTACCTTCATCTTCTTTGTGTTGATGATCTCAAACATTATTTTCCCAAAATTTGGCATTATTTTGATTACAACTAAAAATGTCTTTTGTTCTACAGGTGTTGTGATAACCGAGACGGGTCTACCAGGTGCGCTATTCGCGTATTTGGATATCGAGCGAGATGCAGGCGCCATCTCGCATGCGAGAGACACTTTAACATGTTGTTTGTTAGCGGCCGCCTCTGCCGCCGCGCTAAAAGACTGGCTAGCATTAGCCAAGCGAGTGCTTACTGTCAGACTTGGTAATTACTACTACTACTATTTACTACTATATACTAATTGTTTTTTTTTGGTATTATTAATAAAAATGATGGTATTTCCTAAGCATATTTTTTGTATTATTACAAAAATGATGGTATTTCCTGAATCAAAATCAATTAAACTTTATTCAATAAAATCACAAAGATCATCTAGACTTGTCTTATTCGTCTTGTTTATAAGACGATTCTAAATGATCTAGGCGCCTAAGTGATTCTAGGTGCTAAAAGATAGATTAAAGCGATGATTCGAATTGCTGTGTGTTTTTAATAATTATTATTATTGAGATTAAAGGACGTACACGTACTTAAAAGACGACATTTCGTCTTTTACTTAAAAGACGACATTTCGTCTTTTAAGTACTTTTACGTCGCAATGGATGCATTGCAGTCGAACTGAGTACGGTCACAGAGAACGTGCCTTATCATCATAAGGTCAACCTTAATTCGGATAATTTCTTGCTTGCTCTAGATCTAAAATTTAATATTATTTATATGTAAATGTAATATATATGTAGTATAGAAAAAATAAACAAAATGTTATTCTTGTTTATTTTTTAGAGGATAGCAATAACCCTGAGATGGATTTTGACGTGGAAGGAGATGATGATCAAGCTGAATTCCACGCCGAGTCTGAAACATCCACACATCCCGCTGTTCAAGCTCGGTGGCCTACTCGGGTAACTATATATATATATATCTCTCTCTTTATCACTGTCTTTCTATCAATGTCTCTTTTTTTATAGCTCTCTGTATCACTATATCTCTCTGCTGTTAGAGCAATATCAAGCGCAAGTATGTCGAAATATGATTCAATTTGGTTTAGCAATTTATAATATATTAGCCAGACGCTTGTTTGGCTCGTCATCTTCATAGATCTTTTTGTGTTGTTTTGATTTTATCTCTTACTAGCTGACCCGTGCCCACTTCGTTGGGCATAATTCGACCGTTTTTTCTCCGATTCGCTTTGCAAAACGGACTACCACGTAAAAGCCTTTTTATTTTTCAGTTTTGTATATAGCCTATGACACTCAGCAATAATGTGGCTTTCTATTGGTAAAAGAATTTTTAAAATCGGTTCAGTAGATCCCGAGATTACCCCTTACAATTGAACAAATATACAATCATACAAACTTTACCTCTTTATAATATTAGTATAGATTTGTTGATAAGTGGTCAATCTCTCATTATTTATAGCTTTCTTTATCACTATCTCTCTATCAATTTCTCTCGTTATCACTTTCTGTGTCTAATAGATGTCACTACTTAGTTCACATTACTTCCATGACCGGGGGTTCGATCCTATTTGTGATTTCTTTATGGTGTTATACTACGCATTTTATGTATCTATAGTTTTGCCTAAACATATTATTTTAACAATTTAGTAGGTATACAAATATGTTTAGTTACCATAATGTTTGGTCAGGTTTTCGCGATGGAATGCATTCAGAAGATAATGGGTGCTTGTGAAGCCACCGGTGACGGAGCTCACTTTGATCTTGTCAAAGCTACCAACAAGAAGGAACAGGATCCATCATGCGGTGAGATATATGTATATTTCTTAATTTTTTTTTATTCGGAACATATGATAATAAAGGTACAATAACAAAATTAATAACGATGAAATAGCCTCTCATTAATACTTTTTATCACACCCTAGTTTTCATTTGTTTATTATATATTTCAAAATTGTTGTTAGTTTATACATTGTTATTTTATATTACAAACATTTAAGAATTTCAGGTCATCAAATTCCAGAAATATTAAACTTATTATTTTTTCAGGCGATTACCTCTCATTTCACCTATCAGACCTCGTCCGAATGGCCTTCGTAGGAGCAACGGGCGAATCGGACGCGTTGAGGCTTTGCGGCCTCAGGACGTTGCAAATGATCATACAACAGTATGCCAGAGCGCCTGAACCTGACTTCCCGGGGCATCTGCTGTTAGAGCAATATCAAGCGCAAGTATGTAGAAATATGATTCAATTTGGTTTAGCAATTTATAATATACTAGTAGTACGCCCCGGCTTCGCACGGGTAGCCTATATAAAATAATAGGTATTTTTATACACCTTGGGTTACATAATTAAAGTTTTAGTAAGGATCCCTATTTTTTTTGAATATATAATATAGCCTATGTTCAGCAGATAATGTAGCTTCACAACAGTGAAAGAATTTTTGAAATCGGTCCAGTAGTTTCGAAGCCTATTCGATGCAAACAAACAAACAATCAAATCTTTCCTCTTTATAATATTAGTATAGATTACCCAGACGCTTGTTTGGCTCGTCATCTTCATAGATCTTATTGTGTTGTTTTGATTTTATCTCTGATTTGTTGATTTACCAAAGCAAGCTTAAATATGCGAGAACGTATAAGTGGTCAACAGATATAATTTTAGATAAGATATAGCTTTATAAGACTGTTTGTTTTCCTTGGGAATAAAATATATTATATATATTTTATAATTTTATTATACCCTGTATATTCATTGACAAGGGTCACAGCTTAGTTGGTAGTAGCTCTGCCTTCCATGCTGTGGGTCGTGGGTTCGATTCCCACCCAGAACACATGTTTGTGTGATGAACATAAATGTTTGTTCTGTGTCTGGGTGTTACTGTGTATGTATTTACAAAAAAAAATGTATATAAGTAT
The DNA here is from genome assembly GCA_932527185.1 of Ecliptopera silaceata. Lineage (NCBI taxonomy): Eukaryota > Metazoa > Arthropoda > Insecta > Lepidoptera > Geometridae > Ecliptopera > Ecliptopera silaceata. The sequence continues at coordinate 5,828,944 of OW052210.1, forward strand.
TGTATCAGCAATATAGTTCCCATAATACAAGCTTTGCTTAGTTTGTGACTAGAGTGTGAAGTGTGTAATTGTCCCAGAATATTTTTTTTATTATTTTTTTTTAATTTTATTTATATTGTATTAATTTGTAGGAACTTTGTACGCCTTAGCGCAAATCAAAGTGCACATACCTGCTATTAACCATCACTATTTCACCTGTTTACAAATAAAATGATTTGATTGATTTAATTAATTTAAAATAATGATTGTTTGTAGGTGGGAGCCGCCGTGAGGCCTGCTTTCTCCGGCGACACGGCGTCCCACGTGACCGCGGCGGCGTGCGACGTGTGCTCGGCGTGGATCGGCTGCGGCGTGGCGAGAGATATCAACGATCTTAGACGGTAAGTAAAGTCGAGAGGCAAACAAATACTATAAAGATTTCACTGTAATCTCATTATTGTTCACTTATAATGAGATTACAGTGAAATCTTTCGTTTTTTATGAGAAAATAAATATCTATAAACCTAAGTAAGTACCTACATAGGTACGACGGTAGATTTCGCTTGCCTGGAATAGATCGCTTTCAGCGCTAAGCCGCCCATTTTGTAACCATTGTTATGGTATGTTTCTCTGTAATTTATTTGCGTGGTGTACCAATAAAGAGTTAAGAAAATATCTAAGCGAATCGATTCTGTTTCATGTAGAAATAATTGAAGAAATTATTAATAAAGTTAAATATTTCCCCATACATTTATAGAATGGGATATCATCATTTATTTCAGTTATTTTATAAAACTTAATGCTAGGACATATTAAAACGATATAATTATACTATAATATACATTTCCTAGTTAATGAAATATAATTATGATTGCATTGATTACGCAGACAAGAGCGTAGCTCTTTAATAATAAGAAGAAGTTAATGAAACCTAAACAATTATTTATCGTCGTGTTCCAGGGTTCACCAACTATTGGTTTCAAGTTTGGACAAGTTGAACACAAAAGGCAACACAACATTGATTTACAATGAAAGTATGGCGACATTGGAAAAGTTATCCATCCTAAAAGCTTGGGCTGAGGTGAGAATGTGACTATATTAGCTGTTGCCTGCGACTTCGTCCTATCATAATTATCATTCGTCTTATCATAATTATCATTCGTCTTATCATATTTATAAATTATATCCTCTCAACTTCATGTCAAGTCATCCCAAAAAAAAAGAACTCTATAAAATAAAACATTTTATAATTTAAGTTAACAAATAAATACTAAAAGTACCATACAATATTTTTTTAGGAGAGTTCTTTCACGTCGTCCTACTTTGTTCCTAGGGAGCGTTCAAGTATTATGTAACGCAATTTTTGAAGATTTTTTGACCCCTCCGTCATCTTTTCTAAACGTTACGTAACACTCAAGTAATCCATTTTACCCTAAATTCGCAAAGAGTTATATTATAGTTTATCGTTGATATAGTTTTAACTGTTTATTTAAAAAAGAAACAATGTTACGTTGCGTGTTGTAAGAAAGACCCCCACCCGCCCCCGTAATGCATCGTAATGTTTTAAAGACACCCCCCCACTCCCCTCAAAATTGTGTTACGTAATACTTGAACGCTCCCCTACTACCTTTTACGGATTTAATAATTCATCTCTACTAATATTATAAAGGAGTAAAGTTTGTGTGTTTGTGTGTTTGTTAAATTGTAAGGGGTAATCTCGGGATCTACTGAACAGATTTTAAAAATTCTTTCACCAATAGAAAGCCACATTATTGCTGAGTGTCATAGATTATATAAAAAACTGAAAAATAAAAAGGCTTTTACGTGGTAGTCCGCTTTGCAAAGTAAATTGGAAAAAAACGGTCGAATTATGCCCAACGAAGTGAGCACGGGTCAGCTAGTCTCTAATAAAAGTCCTTTCTCAGGTATACATAGTAGCGATGGTATCTAACAACAGTGCACCAGGCAGCTACGTTAAACAACTTGACACAAAACCCTTCAACAATCGCGCTGAGATCGCAAAATGGCGGAATCAACTCACAGTTAATACACAAGTTGATAACGGCAATACGGAAGAAGAAGAAGATGATTTTGGAGAGTTCGAAAGCAAAGGTAAGTTAAGAAAATAGTACCGGAGTCTGTAATAAAAGTTAATAAAAGTTTGTGCATCAATAATTGACACGAAAATTGACAAATGAGGCTTGCAAACCGAAAACATTAATATCTACTTGCAAAGACTTCAGTTCGACCCGCGATCATGGCGCATGCAACTGTGCCGAAATATCGGAAAATAATCAAACTCACAAATCATGGGAAATATCCCGTTTTTTAAAGAAAACTATGTACTGTGAAAATTGTAAAGATTTGTTTTTTTTTGTTTGATAGAAGCTTTATGTCCATAGGAGAAAGCCTGCTAAGATTGGTTGAACCAGAGCTGGAAAGTTTGGGAGAGAATTGGCTTGCTGCATTGAAAGATCATGCTTTACTGAGTTTACCTCCCGGTGAGTACAATTATATAAATATATATATATTTCTACTGGTTTTTTTTGTTTCATTCATTTTAAGTCTAAACTTTGTAACGGTTTGACTGTAACAAATCGCACTATGCGATAAGAACGCCCTTTGTAAAAAGTTATTTTGTTACACTAAAATATTAATATTTATAGAATTTGCGTCTCAATTACCTCACGGCGGGGGCGCGTTTTATTCAGCGGAAACTGCGGAGGCGTCTAGAGCTCACTACGCGAATGCATGGCCGTCATTACTCTACGCAGCGTCGCTACGATTCAATGCTAATATCAATACTGCATCTACTAATGGTAAGGACTAGTGATGTGCTGGATCGTCAAAAATTTATATCCGCTGATACGGATATCCAGTGTCAAGATATACGGATACGGATCTAATTTTTTTGCTTATATGTATATGGATACACCTCTAATTTTTCCGCGGATATCCGCGGATACGGATACGGATATCCGGGACATCAGTAATAAGGACTTAATTATTTAATAATACTTACAACATATATAACTAGAATATTCCTTTAGTTTAGTTTCTAGATTGAGATAGATTTTACAAAACGTTATTCAAAGCTGTTGGTACACATTTGATATTGAAAGTACATATGTAATTTTAATTTGCAGAGAGCTCAGACAATAATCTGGACAATCGATCATCTAAAACCGAAAACGGAAACTTTGAATTCTTTGAACCGGTGGACGAGAGATTTCATTTGCTGTTCGGTAAGTTATAACTACCTTTATCTGACACCAATTTCTTAAAGACGTTTAATATAATAATTAAAAAAGGCCGAGAAGGAAAAGAAAGGCTGAGAAGGAAAAGAAAGGCGGAGAAGGAAAAGCTTAGCACTCAGACTAGAACAAACATTTCTGTTATGGTTTAAGATCTTTATTAATTCTCTCAAGATTACAAAATCACTTACGAGAACTAAACTAGTATGCTAAGGTAAAATGTAGTTCGCAACGGACAAAAGCAGAAATATGTAAGTAGGTAGATTTGAAAAATAACAAACAAAACAAACAGCATAAACATTGCGAGTGTGTAGGGCAGACCCACGGGCCGATATTTTTTTTGCACATGAATTGGTTTCAACTTGATCACTCTTTGGTACAATCCTCCAAATGTGGCAAAATGTTCATCACACAAACATTTGCTCTGGGTGGGGATTGAACCCACGGAAGCACGGAAGGCAGAGCTACTATCAACTGAGCTGTGACGCCTGTCTATATTGGAACTTTTATTAGATACTAAGATTATAAAATAAAAATGTGTAAATAGTAATATAAATTATTGTATCAGGTATTTGTATGGAAGCTCTCTGTGCCCAACGTGATATGAGCGTTGAAAACTCAATATCAGTACTATTATCCCTTGTGACATTACTCGACGCAGCTGAAAACAGAGCCAGGCTGCTGAAAGACAGGTATTTATAATAATACAACTTTCGATAACATAAACTTTAGATAGGAATACATAGATATAACATACCTTCTTAGGTACTGTATGAAAAGAGCCGAAGGCCGGGCTCAGTGGCGCTCAGGAGAGACCTACGTCCAGCAGTGGACTGATATAGGTTGATGATGATGATAAAGGTTGAAACTTGATTTAGTATATTAATGGATATTTATTTATTACCATAATATAGATAGATACCTCCTGCTGGGTTCGAATCCTGCTTGATTCATAACTCTATCTATAATCATACTACGCAAATATAATCTATCACAAAGATTTTCCATTTATATATATTATAGCACGAGAAGCAATTATAAATATTAAATACATGAATTTTTCAGATCACTAGCAATAGAGCTGTGTCAAATGATCCATCGAACCGGACTGACTCAGGAAAGCACCGAAGCGTTGCTATTGGCAGCTGATGTGTTGAAACTGATCATAGACGCCGCCAGGGAGCAGTTGCATGCTAATATGCACGCTAAAATCAAAGGTAATAATGTTGTTAATTAGTTATACCGCATTATGTCGTATGTTAAGAAGTATTTTAGTTACGTGCTAAACAAAATATTGATATTTTGCAAACTTTGCACACTTTTCTACAATGTTTCAATAATATAGGTAAGCAAGTCTACCCACCTAAATAGGTGATGAAATGGGACATTTTTATATAAAGTTTGTGTGTTTGTATATTTGTTAAATTGTAAGGAGTAATCTCGGGATCTACTGAATCAATTTTAAAAAAAATTTCAACTTTAGAAAACCACATTATTGCTGAGTGTCATAACCATAAGCTATATACAAAACCGAAAAATAAAAAGGTTTTTACGTGGTAGTCCGTTTTGCAAAGCGAATCGGAGAAAAAACGGTCGGATTATGCCCAACAAAGTGGGCACGGGTCAGCTAGTTATTTCATAAAACAACTTATCTTTTTTGCTAATTAACGGATTCATACAATTCCGTTTATCCGTTAATTAGTTATTGTAAGCAAAAAAGATAATTTAAAAATAATAATATAAAACAAATATAAAAACAAAAAAAAATATCAAAGACCAAAAATATGCACAAAAAAACTTGATAAAGTTCTGATCGAGAAAATTAAAAAAAAACTAAAAACCAAAACTTTTTGAAAATAGGTGATGTGATTTTCTTTCACAGAATTAGCTCCAAATGAATCACCAGACTCGATCCCAGAATCTGTTCTCGAAGTGGTCCACACATTAGGAGAAGGTGGTCCCACTGGGGATTTACCACCTGGAAAATCTTTGGTCTTCTCATGTCTAGAGGTCTGCGTTTGTTTGCTGGTCCGAAGGTTACCAGCGCTCAGTCCTTTGAAGCAGGAAGGGACTGTGGGAGTTATTGGAGTGCCAAGAGGATTGGGTATACATGGAGATACGTTGTTGGTCAAAACTTTGTCTGCGATGTCTGAACTGCCCAGTCTAACCAGTCCTCAAGGTAAGAACAAAAATTGTTATAATATTACTAAAATAAATATATTTACGAACAATTCACACATCACATTCTAGCCCCAAACTAATCAAAGCTTCCTGGACACAGAACAAATATTTATGTTCATCACACAAACATTTGTTCTGAATGGGAATCGAACCCACAACCCACAGCATGGAAGGCAGAGCTATTACCAACTTAGTTATGACGCCTGTCATCTTAAAATAAATTTAAAGTATCGCAATTTTGTTTAAAAATAAATTTTAAATTTCAGGTGCTCTGTCAATCCTGCCTACGATCCTATTCTTAGCAACGGAAATCCTACGTCTGAGCAAAGATTCGCCGACGTTATCCGACGCCGGCATAGTGGTGTTAGAGCGCGCGGCGGAGTGTAAAACGGTGCGGGTTCAGGAACAAACGCGCGCGGCGCATGCGTTGCTACTGCAAAGTGCACTCGCTAGTCTTGTGGAGCGCGTTAAAAGTGGTAAGTTTCATCCGAGTTGAGATTTTAAAATCGATGTTTTTATTTAATAATTAGATACATGTAGATATGTAGTTTATTCTTAATATTTTTTCTTATTGACATTTTTATTCTTAGTAGTTATGTTAATGTTTGTAATTTTGAATTGTTGAATAATAAATTAAATAATTTAAATTACCTATGACATAAAATTTTTGCACGCCTTGACGAGGCAGAATGTACGGATTATTAATTATTTTATGCCTAAGTACCTACATCGTATGCATATAAATTAATGATTATGATTATATTTATATTAGGTTTGTTTGCAATTTTTTTTATTTGAAAATCAAAATTTTAGTAAAGTGTAAATGGTAACTTTTTGGTAATATATTAGATTTATTATTAAAATGTATGTTCTGCAAAATATGTTTTTTCTGTTCCATTATTTATTTGACACGAGCATTTGTTGACAGACGAGCCGTCTCAGCGCATAGAGGGCGTGACGGGCGCGCGCGGCATGGCGGCCGTGCTCAGTCGCGCCGAGCCCGCGCCTGCGCTGCACTATCCCTGCATCAACCACTTCAGGCACTGCCTCGAGACTGACGACCATGAGGTACTAAAGTTACATTAAAAGTCATTTTTTTCTACTATAATTTCAATTACATCTAAAAACATAAGTCGTAAAGTCGTTTTCGCGTCGGGGATAAATATTAGACCCTTTACATTAGAATCTTCTTATATACATACTAGGTGATTGATTCTAGGTGCAAGAATGGGCAAGTAGCTTACGGCCTGGGTTCTCCCTATAGGGGCAGTAGGTACCCTACATTCTTATAAGTTCGTTGGTTTCGTAATAAAAGTAGTTAGTTAAATGTTCAGTTGTTTTTATTTGTAGAGTTACGTTAAATGTAGTTATAGTAATGATCTTAAGCTACGCTAGGACGCGCTGTTGATCTCGTAGGTTGCTGTGAAGCTTGAGCTGTGAGCACTACCGAGCGACGATCTGCGCGGAGTGTAGCTGGCAAACACTGGATGTGAAGAGCCGAAGACCGGGCTCAGTGGCGCGTCTTGGGAGAGACCTACGTCCAGCAGTTGGTGATGATGATGATGATGTACACTACCGTTTTTTATGTGATGCTTCACCAGGTGTTCGCGTCGTGTTGCTCGGTGCTGCGCAACATCTGGGGCGGCGCGGCGCCGGGCTGCGTGTCGTGGTGGGCGCGCGGGCTGGCGGGGCGCGTGGCGGCGCGCGCGGCGCGGGCCTGCGTGCCCGCCGACGCCGCGCACGCGCGCGCCGCCGCCGCCGCGCTGCACGCGCTCGACGAACTCGTGCACGCCGCCCCTCCACATGCACGTGAGTACTCAGCATTATACAAAAAATGAATTCTGTTATTGAAAAGGCAAACGAAGAGGGCTGAAAGATCTAGGGCACGCAGCGCTCCCCACATGCACGTGAGTACTCAGCATTAAAAAAAAAGATGAATTCTGAAGGCAAACGAAGGAAGTTGAAAGATCTCGTGCACGCCGCGCCGCGTCATGCACGTGAGTACTCAGCATTATACATGTAAGGTGGTGCTTTGAACAAGCTCGTGCTCGGAGTAACTGTGATATAAATAAGACAAACGAAGGGGACTGAAAGATCTCGTGCACGCCGCGCCGCGTCATGCACGTGAGTACTCAGCAATAAACACGTTCGGTGGGGCTTTGAACGAGCTCGTGCGCGGTACTAACTGATATGGAAAAGGCAGGCTAAGAGGACTAGTCTGCGTACGAAGGTGATTATTGCTAAGCACTTATATGTACAGTACATGTAATTAAATGAATCCTACCGCACGATATAGTTCAATAAAATAAACAAAAGTTTTATTTTTAAGACAAGAAAAATACATAGTTGGGGTGGGAAGTCTTTTAAATTTTCCAACCTCTATTAGAAGAGTCCCCGTAGTTACTTTGTTATCGAGGAGTCTTTCGTCGTGAATTTGCAACTTATTGATAGAGTAAAATACAAAACGTCGTGAAAAATTACAATTATATGTGTTTTTTCATTCCATGCTGCCAAATAGATGACGGTAGCCCTAAAGGTAAGTCATTTCCTAAACCTACTTCCTAAATGGGTCATGTTCAGATCGTAATATACCTACTAAGGGCCTGCGCAGACCGGGACGGCATGGCAAGGGATTTTAATTTTTACTAATGGACATTCAACCGTACTGTTACAGAAATACGACATAAATTGCTATGCTTTAAAATGTGCCGTTCCATTCATGTTCAATGCCATGGCATCGTTTTAAAGCATAGCAATTTATGTCGTATTTCTGTAACAGTACAGTTTAGTAGTTTTGTAGCCAACATTTGACAATGTAACAATGAATAATACTAATTTTATTATCTCAGGTATCCAAATGCTATGGCTGCTAGTGCCGATAGTGATATCGTATCTCCGCGAAGGTGCTGAGTTAGCGCGCGCGCCGCCGCATGTTCGCGCGTTACACGACTTCGCTCTACAATGGCTGACGCGCGTCGGACCTAAGCATCCACAGGTAAGTCTATAAAACATATTCATAACACGATGTGGCGCGGTGGGCGATGGTCCGCCTGCGACGCGGAAGGTAGCGGGTTCGATTCCCGCCTCGGGATAAATGTTTGTATGTTCTGCAAATATTTATTCCGGGTGTTCTGGGTATTATATGTATAATAAAAAATATCTACCTATGTAATGTATTATATTAAGTATGTCAGTCTTCTAGTACCCATAACACAAGCTCTGCTTAGCTTGGGGCTAGATGATGTTGTGTGGATTGTCCAGCATTATTTATTATTTATTTATTTATAACAGACGTTTTATTCATAACAAACCAATCAAATCATTTTTTTTAACCTATTCTGTCCCACTATAAATAAATATTCATGGACATTTCACACATCACACTTTAGTACCAAACTAAGCAAAGCTTGAACTATGGGAACTAGATAGCTGATAGAATACTTATCTATTATTTAGTAAATAAATACATAGAAATACATAGTAACACCCAGACACAGAACCAATATTGTATTTTTGTGTGAGAGTGTGTATGTATGTTAATAATGAATAATCTAAAAAACTACATTCATCCTGACTAATATAGGCTATAAAAATATAAAAAATCTTATGTCCACCCGTGCGAAGCCGGGACGGGCCACTAATCATATATAAAATTTGATATTTTATGTATATATAATTCGGTAATATTAAATTTCTTTCTTCCAGGAGTTCAAAACCATGATGCAGCAATCATCAGAGCTCCGCAACAAACTAGAGATGGCGGTGAAGGCGAGTCAAGCAAACGCACGCCGTCAAACACCACGCCCGGTCTTCCAACAGCAAACCAGTCGCCCCACTATACAACTGAAGACTGACTTCAGTGACTTTAGATAAACTATAAACCATCAGACAGGCGTCACAGCTCAGTTGGTAGTAGCTCTGCCTTCCATACTGTGGGTCGTGGGTTCGATTCCCACCCGGAGAAAAGTTTGCGTGATTAACATAAATATTTGTTCTGTGTCTGGGTGTTACTATGTATGTATGTATTTACAAAAAAAATTGTGACTTTAAAATATTTTTTGTCGTCAGTACCTATGTAATTTAAAAAAATCTTTATTTTAAAATATGTAACTTATTTTAGTTGTGACCAGTGTGTTTTTTTTTAATTCAAAGACTAGTATCTCTACAAATGTTATTTTCAAATTTCCACTTTTAAGTGTTTTAAGACCTTAATCTGCATATTTGTATTAAAATAGCAGACATACTTAGCCTTACTATCCCTTGGCCATGGACATTGAAAACCATTGAATCGCAGACTGTAGTCAACGGCGATTGATTTATGCACAAAAAATTTATATGATTCCCCTTTTATTTCAATTTTATTTAAGTATTGCACGCTTTTTGAGCTTGATTTTTACTTGTATTCTTTTTTAGGTTATGTTTAGTATTAACGGTATTTAGTGTAATATAGGGTTCCTAATTAGAACTTGACTATATAAACTAACTAGATGAAATAATTGCGTAGCAATAATAACTATAAATTATATTATACATAAAATATAAAATAATTAATCAAAAATATGGAATGTTACAGATAAAGAAATTGTATAATCTATGGAAAGTTATGGATATCTGTGATAAAGTTTAAAAAAATGTAGTAGATAGATATATTACATGGGTATTGATTCCGTTCCTTATTGTTTATTGTATTTTAAGTCCAGTGCTCATAATGATCGAAAAGATTAGCAAATAAATCAGCTCTGCACGTTGTCTTAAAACCTATAACTCTGTATAAATAAATCTAGTTTAAATGCAAAAACTATTTATTGATTTATTTTACCGTGTAATATATCTATCTGACTATTAGACTCGATCGCGAAAGTTTAAAACTCCGTTTGCCAAATTTTATATTTTGAACACTGCCTGATTGTCAGAATATTGAGGCTATTTTTAGAAATCTCATATTTTCTCAGCACTTTTACTTTGTTTTATGAATTGACTTTAAGAAGTATTAAGATATTTCCTTATTTAAGATATTTATGTAACCATAAGTTTAGTTTAATGTGTATTTTAGCGGTTATTTAATAAAATATCTATACTTATATCTCTAACTTGTCTTTATTTTTATTGTTAACTTTCCTATGCATTAAAGAGAATTTAGATATAAATGTAGGTACCTAAAATAAACACATCCTTTGGTCAATCTCTCCCGATGGAAGGTTACGATGAAGCCGACGTTATTAATATCTACTCTAATATTTGTGTTAGATGGTAGGAGGAAATTATAACTATAGAAAAACAAAGAAATCATTGGTCACAAAAGTAATTAATTTATCTTATCGTTATGTATTTACATCAACAATCATCTTTTCACCGTTGTCAATCTCAGTTTTCTTTTCAATAGCTTCAATAATTGACTTCTTTGATTTTCCTGAAAACAAAAACAAGTATTATTTAGTCATCATCATCATCATTGCATTAGCTTACCGAAGACTTAAAACTTAAAGGCATTTTGATATATTTCATCATCATCATCATCAACCTGTATCAGTCCACTGGACGTAGGTCTCTCCCAAGACGCGCCACTGAGCCCGGTCTTCGGCTCTTCTCATTGATATATTTACTTAATGACATATTGCACTCCAGTCCGAAATTTAGTACCTAACAGAGATAATTAAGAAAATAAATTGTACCTCAGTGTTGCCACATAATACGTTACGAAGAACTTTAAAGGCTTTAATTTCACTATTTTTACGGAAAAAAACCAACTCGCGTCAATTGAGTTATTTTGAAAAGCTGTATTCCGAAATAACTAATGTTGCGCTTGAAAAGGCCTTCAAAAGCCTTGAAAAGGATTCATCAGGTCACGCTCCAAAGAAATTTTCCCATTCACCTTTGACCACACCACATCTAGATTTTTGACTTATGGGGAGTGAGCACGAATAAAAGTGACAACCGTAAACGTATCGAAACAGTAAAGTATTTGAAATACACTGCGCGTCAACATCAGCTTTACTGTCGAACTTTGCAGCGTTACGCGCAGTGTGTTTTAAATCCCTTACAGCTGGTTATATTATTATTAATATTCGGATCCGACACCCGACAAGTGGGAACCAGCTCTTACGTTAACGATTGTCACATTTAATCGTGCTCATTGCTCAGAACTTACTTCTAGCAAACAATGGAGGAAGTGTCGCCACGGTCAGATACCCGGTGTGTCCCGGAGTGGTGGTCGGCCATGTTCCGACAACGTAGCTTGTTTCACTGTTGGGCTTCTCTTCCACTGGCTTTTCTGAACTCTGTAACAATCTAATAGTTAATACTAAACTTCGGCAGATATCGTACCTTTGCAACCTAAAGTAATAAAAAAAAAGACTTGTGGCACTCGGGGACTGCCCCGGGATAATAGCATGTTTTGCTGGATTACGCATGCACAGTTTTAGGCTTTTTTCGTTCGGTTATTTCGTTACGAAATTTCAGGATTCGGTCTCCACGCTCAAGGCCCGCGATAGAAGCTATGCAATAGTTTAGAAAAAAACTGTTTCCGTTCATAAATCCTAATATTAATCATCATCTTCCTCCCCGTGTGTGGGTTCGGTACAAAATGTCCTCTTCCACTATCCTCTATCAGACGTCATATCGGTGGTCACTCCTTTCTTACTAATTTTATCATTCACACAGTTCGTCCATCTATTCTTTGGAAATTAATTTTCTAACACAGATGAAATATGAATTAAATTATTACAATTTTATTCCAAGGTCTTACGTAACATGTTTTTTTTCTTATGCGGAAAACGATGTGAGCAGATGCAGGGCCTTTTATGGAGATACCTTATCTATCTTGGTAATGAAGATTTTGGTCACACAATTTAGTTACCTACAGTTTGCGACCTCGAGTATTTTAGTTCGTATATCCATATGAATCATTCTGTAGATTTATTTGAACTTTAACACCAGTGATTCACCGTATCTACAATTAGTTGTGGGAACTAAAATAATTATACTTTAATCGTGAACAAATCATCCAATGTTTCGATAATATCTCAAGGACATGTCTAAATAACTTGTATGAATTATTAAAAATTTAAATAAATAACTATTTATGCACCTTCAGCTAGTATGCTCTGTGCCTCTGTGAGGTTTTTAACTAGGTCTGAAATAGATGCTTTCATAATCAGAAAAGTACGTAACATGTAGACGATATTGCTAACATAACGTTGAATCTACGGACGGCATCCTTAGGAATGGCAGAAGTACTTATATATAGATAGATAGAAAATTCATTATTGCACTTTTAAAGTAGTGTACAGGCGAACTTAATGCTAAAAATAGCAATCTCTACCAGCTAAACTTTGGGTAGTGGGAATAACAATTTAGGGTAGTGCGCATACAAAATCGATAATAAAAATAAAGTTAAAGAACTATACCTATATACCCAGTTGTAGCTGTCTGGATGATGATGAACTAACAGATTTAATCTAAAACACTACCGCGTAAGCAAGTATCTTGTAGTTTACCTTCTAGTTTGTGATTCACTGATTTTAATTCCTAAAACGATGTGCTAAATCATTTTGCCTATCAACGGTTAAGTCGGAGTCTATAATTACCAACTCATTACTGTTTAAAGTTAAAAGTTATCTCAATCTGCGTGATGTCAGTAAACGTGTAGATTCCACCGTAGTTATAAAGAAACGTGGTGCATTGATGTGGTGGTTTAGAACAGGTGTGTGCAACTCTATAGCCTATCTTTCCCCAGATTTCCTACTATTTTTACGTTTTCGGGACATTATATGAGATCTTTTATTGGATTTATAGCTCAGTTGGTAGTCAGTTGGTAGGTAGATCTGCTTTCCATCACCATCCACACAGAACAAATATTTATGTTCATCACACAAACATTTCTCACAAACTCTGGGCGGGAATGGAACCCACGACGATGCTGTGCGTAGGTAGGTAACACCCAGACACAGAACAAATATTTATGTTCATCACACAAACATTTCTCACAAACTCTGGGCGGGAATGGAACCCACGACGCACAGCATCGTCGTGGGTTCCATTCCCGCCCAGAGTTTGTGAGAAATGTTTGTGTGACGAACATAAATATTTGTTCTGTGTCTGGGTGTTACCTACTATGTGTTCCATGTATTTACAAAATATCATATCAGCAATCCAGTTCCCAAAGTACAAGCTTTGCTTGGTTTGGGACTAGAGTGTGATGTGAAATGTTTATTAATATTTATTTATTTTATTTTCCGGGACACGGAACAAATAAAAATTTCAAGGAACGTTTCGCTTAGCAAAATCCGTTTAGTAATTTTAAAAATCGGATTGATTATCTTGAGAGTAGCAAATCGCTGATTAGGTTATTCGGCCCCCCTGAATAGTAAATCCAACGGGTCCTAAAAATACCCTGAGCACAAGATGGCACGCAGACACCTGCCAACCGTATACGTGCTTGATGGTCCGAGCAGTCGTCTGCAAAACTGTTGAGTTTAATATTATCTTCAAGGCGAATGTAAATAAGTAGGTGTCTTTTAGACCATCCTGCTCCATTGTCGGTGTTTTCCATCAGGCGAGATAGAAGCCAAAGGACGGTCTAATGATTATAAAAAAAAATTGTGGTCAAGCGTTTGAGTTCTTTTGCTACGCAGACAAAGCTTTTTTACTTAAACTCATATATATTAAAAATATTTACTTACATACTCGACTATTACCTTTATCGCGACCAAAACGTATCTACCTTAATTAAGTTTCATGAATGATGTAAATGGTATCTATTGTAATTATAAATTTTGAGTACTTAAGTATTATTTTAGAAAACAGTGAAGCTGACTGTACCGAAAGTCAAGAGGTCATGGAGTAGCGTAATTATCGATGTCACGGCACCGTCAGTACACAGACACTGCAGTGCGTCCTTCAGCAAACATAATCACTAATTATATTAGCTTCGTCCCATTTTTGTTCATCATGCTATCAAACCTGGCGCGTCCAGAACACCCCATAGTCATTTTACAGTTGCTTGGGAGAAATTTGTATCAGCGATAAGGCCGCCCGTTGTACTAAATTACGTTAGTTCTTAGTTTTTTTTGTATTTTCCGTTATGCAATAAACATTTCTAAATATATTATAAGCTATTTTAATTTACCTACTAGGCATTTGCAGTTAACCACCAAGTTGAATACACTTTCCATTTTGCTAAGTTAAAATATTATAAAGGCATGCTAGGAAAAAACAGGCTTTTTTATTTATTTGATTTATTAATGCTATAGCTTTATTTACCGACGGATTTCAATCAAACTTGAGGCGTACAAAGGACTTTATTCTTCACAAGATGTTCGCGTCAATTATCACAGAGCCTAGTACTTGCGACTCTTTAGAGTGGATCAATTTCGCAATAGACCTACATTTCGTAACAACAAAATGAACGCCTAGACAAGACAGATGTTTAGTCGAATTTCTCTAAATGACAGAGCACCGGTGGCGCCGCGTATAATCATAGTACAAGATGTGCGCCACGGATTTGTTATTATGGTTGGGCTTTTATTGCTTCATATTGTAGGAACCATTTGAGCAGAAGGTCACAGTTTTATTTTTATTTATTTATTTTATTTTATTCGGAAAACAAACAGTGTACTTACTGAAACTTCAGTAAGTACTTAATTTAGTTTAATTGTAATTCTTTGTAAGAAGGATCATATAGGTAAATAAAACGGTAGGAACCAGGCCGTAAGTTTCTTGCCCGTTCTTCTAGGCTCTGGTCGCGTGGAACTGGCACCTAGAATCACCTAGTATGTAAGACGATTCTAAATAATCCTTGTGATTTTACTGAATAAAGTAATTTTGACTTTGACTTTGTACAAACGATATTAAAAACAACTTAAAAACCACCAATTATATGCTTTCACAGTATTGCTGAAGGAACACCACCTTTTTGTGTGTGAACTGTTTTTGGAAAGATGTCCCTTATCGCGCGTTGCGAAAGGGGGCTAGACTGAAAATATTAAGATCAAAAGTTGTAGCGTGTCGTTACCACTTTTGGTCTTAATTTTTTTGCTATAATTTTAAGCCGCGCGGTGTGCGCGTTTTTCTATCTCTGTCTCTTTCTCTCATAGAAAGCAAGCCAGTCATTAAATTAAGAACTTCGTTCCATCCGGGTGTCCACTGACACCTTTCTAGTTTTTTTTTCTTATAATTTTTATTGTTAGTAAAGTCTAACCCCCTATCTTATAAAAAGTTAGCGTTGACTTTATGTCATGATTACGTATGATAATCAATACATCAATTCTGCGCTAACTTTTTATAAGAAAGACCGTAATAATCTAATGACACAAAGGAAGTTGCGGGTATACCATAAAACATCTTTACATTGTAGTACATTTTAATTCGCGGCTAAGCTTCAAAGTCAATTTAGATTACGACCACGTGAGCCTGTAATTAGGGACCTTGACAGAATTGTGGTGAAGATTACACTAATTTGACCCCGGCACAGATTACATAGCAAGTAGTACACGGATAATCTTAAAGGTATAGTCTGCGATGTAAATTGTGAATGAATAAAATAGTACAAATCTGCTGCTTCATAAATATGACAAATAAATAAGTGTCTACAAACTGCATATCGAGTATTAACTTAATTATGCAAAAGATATTTCTATACAACCAAATCATGTAACAATCTGACGTGTCGGAAAAATAAATGCCTATAATTATCTACCTAATTGTATTATTTACAATTTAGTACGGATTTCATAGGAACTAGAATTTTTAACTTTCCCGATAAAAACCAGAATAATATATTTTTATGTTTATTTGTATATGACGCAAAATAAACTTTTTCTATTTCTATACGATATCTCTTTTTAGGTACAATACTGATAGAATTGAAAATAGTGTATATAATAAACAAGTTTTAGATTGAGGACAGTCAGTACTTATAAAAAAACTTACAAATACTACGTCTGTTTGCCACAGATTAACTGTCAATGTGCCAGTGGAATCTTAAAACCGCAACATGAACTTGGAATAGTGCCCTTGACTTCGCCTAAGTTTGTTCTAAGTTATTTTTGAGTAGAGATGCGTTTTCTAATACTACTTGAACTTTATTATTTTTGGAATGCTTAGTAAGTATTATGTTTGCGAAGCTCTTGACTATTGTTTAGTTAGGTACATGTACTCGAAACAGACGTTTGAAGGTCTGAGTTACAATGCTTAGTTAGAGAATTGCATTTAGGTAAGTACATAGGTTTTGGTAAAAATATTCATTTTGATTTTTCATATTCTTTAGACAAAACCAATTGGTGCGCTTAAATAGTGATTTGTCTTGAATATTTAATTAAATATAATGCTGGACAATCCACACAACATCATCTAGCCCCAAGCTAAGCTTAATTTATCTTATATAATGTCTTATATGACAGTTTTAATACAAACACAATTCAGGTATTTTACAATTTATTTATATAGCTATTTAGACAGAGTAATATTATTATAAGTATTATACCTAGATAAAATTTATAAAATAAATCCACAGGAAACTCCCTCCACCTACAAAATTTGGTTAAGTATCTAAAACTTTGCAACATGAAGATACTTCGTACCTAAATATAGTATGAGTATAAAGTAAATAGACTATAAGTATGAGGTAGTAAGTACGCACACAGCGCTTTGAAGTTGTTCTTGAAGCGAGAGCAAGCACTAAATCTGTGCAAAGCCGTACGCAACACATATTCTTCCCATCAAACAAAATACATTTCGTAAATCATGTCATAATAATTGTTCAATTTGCTGCAATCGCGTGCAATAATAAACATACAATTTCTCGGTGCATTAACAGAGATATCAAGGCATTAACATGAAAAACGTAATGTCGAATGCAATGCGCGCGCGCAGCTCGGTGCCCACACACCGCAATTACGTAACATAAATCCATGAACGCGGCCCGTGATCGATGGATCCCTGCGCCGGAGCCTGCGCCGGACCTCGGATACACAACCAAACATACCACACTTGTTACACTTCTGATTTATCGCAGTTTATTCAAACCGCACCATTAATAGCTCCTATTTCATTATTTATACGTTGGTGAAGTCAAATACAAGTCAATAAATAAAGCTCATACCTCCATGAAATAACATAAAACAAAACGTTTTAGGAAACCACAAAAACAGAAATAACATTTTCTAATACCGATTAAACGACCATAAAGCCCAGATTAAAACATAAAACCTCCGCGCTGTCAACACAGAATTTAACCTCTCTGGATGACATAAAGAAAAAACAAAATTCTATAAAAGAACAACGACCAAAGAGGCGCATTAAGAATTGAGATAAGAGAGATGGACGAGCACTCAGCGCGCGGCCAACTTTATTATTTATTGACACTTAAAATAATTACCGGCGGTTGGCCCGTGCCGAAATGGTGACCGTCGCAGTGTCGAAGACCTTACCACCAATTTGTGATGCTTCACATATTTAGGTAAGTAACTATTTACCTATCTATTTATGTAACTTAACACACTTGAGATAAAAATAGACCCGAAACTAGACTGTCAATTTATTTCTATGTCATCAGATTGACGAAAACTAGATCTGTGAAATAACAAGTACCTACTTAATATTTGTTCAAAAGACTAAACTACAGAAAACTCTACGCAACTTTAAGGTCATCAACCTTGGCCTGGTGTGGTGTTAAAAATAAGTCATCCCTTTCCTCCATTGCACAATTCGCAGAACACCAGACGACATTATCAACAGCCATACATAAAACTTCCAACAAGTGTTTTTTATCATCGATTCATGTACCCTGTCGCCATAACCGTCGACCGGTGATAAAGAACCGTACATTCGATTTAGACGTTTATACGGAAAATAAAATAAAGAATAAAGTGTTGGGAGATAATTTGTGAAGTGCGTCGGTAGCGTTCGGAACTTGTAAGATAGCACGCACGCGAGTAGTTTGTAGCTTCGTACTTAACTAGAATGCCTAGATAGGAATATCACCTCTGCAAACTAATTGGACCACTCTTGGACCACGCTTTTTTATTGATAACTTTTAATACCTAATGAGGACGACTGCTTCGCTGAAACTGGAATAGAATTCGTCAATTATAATTAATTTCACAAAGTTATGTATATCATCATATTACAAATCAGATAAGTATATTTATTTCATTGCTTTAGGTCTTAAAATTACATTACTCTAATTAAAGTCAGAAATTACGTAAAGATGACCTTTTGTTAGTTCGAAATATGGAGTTCCTCGCTCTAAGCTTAGCTTGTTTTTTCTCGCGAATTTCGCACATCATTAAAAACTAGAGTTTATGCAAAAGGTACATTAAATTACTCCTATATCATGAATGGCAAAGAGCCGTCAGGTCATCAATGGTTCGTCTTCGTCCAACAGAATTTTCATATTCTCCATCAATCCAGTCTTCATGAGGCCATTGAAAAGCCATTGAAATTGTGTACAATATATTCGCGTGATTCATGCGCTCCCATTACCGACAGCCTGAAAGATGGTGGTATAATGGCGATTGATTTATGATACCGCCGCGCGTAATAGTAATCGGATCCTGAGACGAAAAGTTTTGGTGGTTACAGGGTGCACTATTCATAAGCTTATTTAAGATAAGATAGATCTTTACTAACCCACATTAAAAAGTAAAATTACACAAACGTTAAATGATATCTACCTACAGGTGTTTTACCTTAAAAAAAGGATTTTCATTTTGGGTTAGTCGTGCTACCTTTTAAACGGATTGATATTTGACTGTTTTTGTATTATAAATTCCTTCTCTTTGGCAAAGCAAAGGAGAAACGTAAAAACGTACTCAAAGAAGAAAAGCTTTGGATTTAGCAGACCAAGAGACTTGCAACGAACAGAAAGGTCAGCGTAGTATTACCTAATGAACTTAGAAGCTGGACATTACTTAATGAACTTAGAAGTTAGTGGACATCGAATGGTTTATTGGTGAGAATAATTACCGAAACATAAAACATCTGTCTCTAAATGTCCTTTCCCTTGGAAGACAAATGACATACTCCAGCAGGCGGCTCGGGTGCTGATATATCACGCGTCTCCGTCAGCCGCCGGCTTCCGAATACATTCCTCAAACCCGCCTCGTCACAGCTTGATGAATAATTACTGCATTTTTATATTAAAGCTGCTATCCATACAAGCGTTCGCCTTGTGACAACGCCACAAAAACGCTACGGCACGGTTTTAATCATCAGTAAATTAATACAAAAGGCGTTGAAACGTTTAAAGCACAAAGTTGCCGGCCAACTCTAACTAGGTAAATTAAGCGAGTGTCTCAGATTTGTCAAATTTATGAGATAAGAGTAGTTTGTCCAGCTTTTTAACTTCGCAATGTATGACTTTACTAGGTTTACTTACATACATAAGTTTAAGAACTTAGGAATTAGGATAGAGAGCTTTTCAGGTTCTTCAGCGGTTTCATTTTTTTGTTAAAAAGTTTTATATATTCCGAATTTTAACAAAGCCCAACCAAGGTTGCCCGAAAGATTGCAGACACTTGTACCTACAGCAAGACCTTTAACAGCAGCATATTTTTAACAAGATGATAATAAATAAGATGCTGTCGGAAATAATGTGACGAACTTGAACTTTCAAGGATAATATGCTTCAGTGACAGTAGTACTTTATAGCAACTATAAGGTATTCTGCGGTGATCAGTCATACTCTAACTAGCAGCTTGTACTGTGACACGCTATCTCACCACTCACTCATTGGCTTGTAATGAGCTCTGCATTAAATATTACAGTCTCTCGAAGCTTTTAAATACTTTATTTGTCTGCTTTATTTGGTAGGAATAACTTATGGGTATGAACAGGCATTCTGTAACTTTTTATAAGATTACCAAAGATTTTTGTTTATAGATTTGATTATATGTATTTGTTATTAGATTATGATAGTTGTAAATATTTCTATTAACCAACAATGTTTTTTATTTCAAATTTAAAAATGTACTTACCTTGGGTTGTAGTTACTCGACGGGGTTCGTAAGTAATTAATAGATACAATTAACTTACAACCCCCTTTGAGGACTTCAATCAGACCACATTTCGAAAGTAAAATATGATTAACTGTTAATTGAATTAATGTGTTATGTAAATGTTGTCAGTGAAAGCTGGTTCGCCTATAAACAAATAAATAAATCAAATCTAACACCAAATAAACCAACATGTTGCAAAAACATTTTTTATGACTCAATCTAATCATAGGTTATATCAATAAAACAATTAATTATAACAAATTGTTACAATTTCAATTAACAAACAATTAAGTGGAGTAAAATCGAAGTTCGATTAATACAGCTGAGCTAGAGCGGCTGTGTCACTCACTTAAGTACCCATTATCTATTTTGATTACCTTGGGGATTGCGACAAACCTTAGTGTTTGTTTACTTAGCGTAGGTAACGGTAAAAATTGTTTGAGAGGCGTGGCAATGAAAAAAAAAAACAATTTTCAAAGCAGTTGAGCAATCATTGTTTGTTATGATGTGACGTTATGATGTCACGATGTGTAAATAAACAAACCCTACCCTCAACTTATAATACTTTGCTATTATATAATACAGGCTAAGAGTTAGTAACCAAACTATGTATTAAGTTATTTTTATGTTATACTAGCTGACCCGACAGACGTCCTGTCTTAACGATTAAGTATTATTTAATTTGCTTTATTACCGCGCATTTTTAAAATAAATTCTTTCATAAAAATCTTCTGACAATAATGAGCACAACAAAAAATAAAGGTGAAATCGGTCCAGCCGCTCACGTGTGATGGCGTGACCAAGGGATATAGGGATTCATTTTTATATATGTAAATAGATTTTCTTTTAATTAGATTTTTTATTTGATCGGAAGCTTGATTGAATGCTCCCAGCTGTCAGCGAACAAAAAGAAATGGCGAGATATTGTGAGGCGTGCCACAGCCCATGATAAGAAAAATAAATCATGACGACCACGACCACTAAAAAAGTAAAAAAAAAGTAAAAGTAAAAATTATTTATTTTCAAATAACTCAGTCAAGAGTGACACGAATAAGAAGAGAAGAATATACATTTATTAAAAAGGTTTAAATGCCGATACTATTTTGAGCTAGTAAAACATTGATTAGATCATTGCAATTAAATAAAATGTGATTCAATATCTGCGCCTTGCGCAAGTTCACTTGACTTTGAATTTTATAAGAGTCTGTTAGCTATTAGGCTTTGATAGCACGTGTAGGGTATAGGGCTGTCTATGTTATGTATAAACATACATGCTAACATACTTATACATGCTTTTTAGAGACCTTGTGCGGAGAACAAAGCTCATCTAGGTACCTTGTATTAGGTATTATTTACTATGTACTATACAATTAGCAAGAAAGAAAGAAAAAGAGAAAAAACTTTATTTAGTGTCACACACATAAGATATCGTCTGTGCGATAATACCTACTTATGTTTGATATGTAAGTATCTACAAAAAAATATAAGTATTCTATCAGCAATCTAGTTCGAAACATTAGTTGAGTATAACATTAATTTAGCGTAGGTGTACGATATCTGACAGCCCTAAACGAGTGGGACCCCCCCAACGAATCGATAATCGTATTACAGAGCAATTGATCGATTATCACTCGATTGGATTGGTAAATCGTATACTTTCACCGAGTGTGAATGTCATATCCCAGTGACATTAAACTTGTATCGATTTCGAGCCGGCTCAAGAGTATTTGTATCGATTTAAAATCCTTTTAGTTACGGTCGTTTGGACCCGAAAAGTGCCTGTTATGACATTAAGACGTTTTTATCTTTAAATTATGCATGAGTACTGATAAAGTAATACATTACAGTAGATTGTTTTAATGTTGCGTCATAGAAAGTTTTCGAAATTTACCAAATTTTAATTGTTCAGTATAAATAGCATACACGAACATACTATTGTAGCGACACACATAAATAATCCTTCTGCAAAATCAAGTATGTGCAAGTCAGTTGCGTCTCCCCAACTCAACCAATTCGTATTCCTTTAACGTACTGAGTAATATTATTTATGTATTTATAGGAAAACCAACAGCACAATTAATTAATAATGAGACAGAACAAAATAGAAAACATAAGGCCAATAAAAGGTTTTCACGAGTAGTATTCCTGAACAAACTATTCAACCGTCATCATCCATCCCATGTTCTTGCTGAAAGAAGTTTAAGATTTACTGTGAATATTTTAGCCTTTACGGCTTTTCAAAAATTGCCGTAGCGGACGGTATTTCACGTCCACATGGCGGGGTATTGGTAAAGTTTTCAACTAGCAATAATCGCACCTCGGATTAACCTCATTGGTTACGATATTGCCTCTGCGCAAAGTTAACTACTCAATAAAATTTGAGTTTGCCCTTTTGCGTAGCCAAAACGCAACGATAGCGCGTTCTAGGATCGGGACAGATTTACTAGCGACATCTAGTGGTGAATTTGGAACTAAACGATGTACCACAGAGTACTATTGTAGTATGTACTTCGATACATCGCACATTGTCTACATTATCAAGTGTATCGATACACATGTGTTTACTGTATATAACACCAAACAAATGTCATTATCATAGGATAATGACATTTGTATGATTAATATCTATATATTGATCATAATTTAGTGTGATTCTAAAGATACTTTTTAGAGCAGTTTAATTTCTAGAACTTTTACAATACCCTTATTTTCGCGTT
This sequence comes from Ecliptopera silaceata, assembly GCA_932527185.1. NCBI lineage: Eukaryota > Metazoa > Arthropoda > Insecta > Lepidoptera > Geometridae > Ecliptopera > Ecliptopera silaceata. The sequence goes on from OW052210.1 coordinate 5,852,071, forward strand.
TTGTATTTTTTTTAACTAAAACTATGAATATTTAATGAATTTTTAGATAACCAGCTGAAGATTTGATTTTTTTTGTTTATTTTTTCAGTTGCCTGGGAAGTAAGATTCGAACTTCAGAAAAATTTGTGATGACCATCTGGGCATGTCGAATGGTGCGAAAACGCTTGCACGTCTGGGATCTGTGAATGAGCTCGGTTACCGTCACGAGTGTATTGTGTAGTTTTTTCTGGATCGTGCCTTCCGAGTCGCAGGTCGACCGACCGGGCAATTGACCATTGCTTAGGGGAAGACGACATTATTGTAAAGGCTATTTTATCGGGTCTGGTCTTGTTCATCACTTTCACCATCCACGACACAATCGCGGATGCTTGAACACTGCTGCCATCAACCCAAAGTCCTTCTCAGTTAGTTTAGGGAGTTGGGCTGGCTGGGGTGAGGTTAGCAGGGAGACAATGCACTATACACCCCATTGCGGGACGTCAGTGCAGATCTCATTCCCCCAACCAGAATTGGGTATTTGAATATATATATTTTTTTGATAAATGGAAAGATCACGTATAAGTTTTGTAACAAAAGTACATATTTTTATTTTATTTTTTTTCGCAATAATTCAAAAGTTATTTCAAAATAAAAATGCTTTAAATCCAGTACCATTTGTCACAAATAAAAATATATTCAAATACTTACCCAATTATACAAAAGACATATTTATGGTACATGGTGCTGCTTATTTTAAAATAAAGTATCGAATATAACAATACTCTTCTCGGATGTCGCTGCAATGGACACAGGCCAGGTCATCGGTAGGCGGCAGATCGTGACCCTTACCAGTCAATCAGTCACGATGTCAATCCAAATCCAATCCTGAATGAACCTCTTTTACAAAAACTTGTAAAAACAGACCCGTGGAAAGATGTTCTATAATGATTTGTTGAGTCAATCACGACTAGATTTGGGGATAACGAAGTGTTTCAATTTATTTGTGTTTGTTTAGAAAGTCTTCATAAATATTTTTAATATTTTACTGTGTACATAATACTTACAGACTTTTGCGAAACATTTAAATTGAATTCAAATGCAGATAGGTAATTTAACAATTGGGCTAAAATTAACATATCTATTTTTATATTTCTCACTTTATTGGTAAAAATAGGATGCTTAATGAGCTATAGCTATTATTATTGCAATGACAGCAGTCGTTAAAAAGCTAAAACTTAATAATCAAACATAATAGGACCACTAAAGTAAGCAAAAGTGGTCAGAAAAACTTCAAAATCTATTTTGACTTTATAGTCCAGTCAAATTATGGCTAAAAACGAGTTAAATAAACATGAGCGAACACAGTTTGGGGACTTTGAGGATCGATAGGGGGGTGTATTCTGAGCATACATTCCAATTTGAGGGGTTGTACTGAGGTCAGCTCAAGGTCATTTCGATGGAAACGCGTTTCATTCGATATCTCGAGAATGGTTGGTGTTAGGCGAAAAATTGTTGAGACCTTTTCTTTTTCAAACAAAATTTACAAACTTTATTATTTGAAACTTTTTTTTATAACATTAATATTTTTGAACTTATTACTCCCGCAAGGCAAAAATTCTACTTTTTTTTCCATTTTTCGTCGTTTTCTCCCCAACCATTCAATTTTATTAAATTTTACCGATCATCAAAGTGTAGATCTTTTAATTATGAACAGTTTTGTCCTTAAACTTTTTTCCGTAGTGCCAATACCTTCGGAGTTATATATTACTTTATATTACATTATTACATACAATAGTGGCTACAATCTCTAGATTCTAGTAATTAGTGTTGAGTACAACATACATTTAAGTATAGACAAGATAAGCCCATAAATTTATCTTCCATAGACAATAGAAATAAATGCGTTTTATGTCAAATCAAATCAAGTTTCGAGTGGATTACTACTATGGATTGATGAAATAATGTTTTGTTTTCGTATTGATGAAATTACGCATTGTTTCGACAAATTGAATTTGCCAAGGCTTTGTGTCAATCAATGCTCATGCAGCTTCGGTCTTTTAGCGTGGCACATCCCACATAAAAAGAGAGATACTAGACAATTGGCACTCTTTTTGTAGTTATTTGTCGTTAGCATCAATGTAACAGAAGATTTTTGAACTATTTACTGTATATTAATCAGATCCAAAAAAGATCAGATCGCGTTGGCAGGATACTATGAACTTCATTAAATGATATCAATTCTATATGTAGCATTACAACTAAGTAGAACGTTTTTAGAAAACAGAGATCACAGCTCAGTGCAACGTTTGTCACAAACTTGTGTGATGAACATAAATATTTGTTCTGTGTTTCTTTCTTTGGATCTATTTACAAAAAAATGTATATATGTAGTATGTCAGCACTTTAGTTCGCATAGTAGAGCTTAGCTTAGTTTTGGACTAGAGTGTGTTGTGTGAAATGTCCGTGTTTTTTTTTATTTTTATTACCTATTGAATACGTTACATACAACAATAAACTAATGTGCTTCTGTTGAAGATACAAACTGTGATTAACTAAGGTCAAGTAGATGTGTAATAAATGATGAAGCTTTGCGGCCTTTTAATTGTAAATTTATAAGTGCTTGCAATTGACACTAATGAAACTTGTTCTTAATGGCAAGCAATGATTCATTTTGTAACCAGACTTTTCCATACATGACTACGAGGCCGTGTCAAATGACAATCAGAAGTCTTCTTCACATTTATAAGAATTATAAGTGACTACAATCATAAATAAATAAATATTTAATTTAGTTTCGTTTAGCTTTGCTTATTTTAAGGCATGAGCGCGTTGTGTGTATAAATAAATAAATATTCATGGATATATTCCATGAATATTTATTTATTTATGTCACGTCCCACGGGAACGGATAAAAAGAATATCTTGTCCGTCTCCTGGTTCTAAGCTACCTCTCCACCAAATTTCAGCCAAATCAGTTCAGCCGTTTTTGAGTTATAAATAGTGTAAATAACACGACTTTCTACTATACTATACTTTTATATACTGTATAGAATAGATTAACGGCCGGTTTCTCGAACGATGATCAACGAAAAATCAAATAATTAATCAAACGAGTCAAACTCGGATCAATCGTGATTTGGGTTTCCAGAAACCGGCCGTTAGAGAATAAGATCTTGACAAACTAGAAGTGAAAGATTCTATCACAAATAATGAAACTGCTATCTAAAGCCTTCCCCTTGCGTAAGTGTTCTCGCATGAGTGGTCTGTCACAGCAACACATTTCAATTACAGATGGCTGGGGAGATATAACGCCATCAATGTAAGTTGCGAGACCAAAAGATAATCAACTTATTAAGGAGCAAATTCGTCTTATCGTGGGCTTAAATAATAAGCTTATGCATGCATCTTTATGGGAGGTACAGAAAAAACAATTGATGTACTGAAACTGAGTCCCATGTTTGCTTGGAGCTGGAATACAGTTCAGGAAGTATCGATTTATTAATCGACGCTTTCAAAGAATTGCGTTAAGCTTTTGAGGGCGATTACATCTACGTGCAATTAAATAAATAGTAATGTCAGAATTTATGCTCTACCAACTATTAAAATGATTTTTGATCCTAATAACAGTTAGTGGTTGTTAACAGTTTCTACAATTTTTGAAAACTTTAGTACGTACGTTTCTAAGATAAAAAGCTCAGTAATATCACAAACAGTCTTATAAATTGCACCAATCCTAAACACAAGACAATGGGTACAAGCGGTTACTAGATCGGGGTCACAACGGGTCACGAACCAAGTCACTTTTGGGGTCACAATATGAGCTTGAAAATCTTGGTGTGCGATTTTTATGACATAAAGTATGTCGCCCTAGGCAGGAGTGACAAAACTTGAAGTGAGGCAATACATAGTATTTGGTAGCCAGGCCGTTTTTGTAGGCTCTGATCGTGGAACTGGCACCTTGATTTACCTAGTAAAAGACGATTCTAAGTGATCGTTGATTTTACGGAATTCTTTGACTTTGAAAGAAGCGGTTTCTAAGTGCAGCAAGAACTTGTGTGATAACGTTTTTAGAAATAAAAGGTTTTTGATACGATTTATGTTTTAATTCGTTTTTTTACGGAAGCTTATTTACTTGTGTTTCTGCGTTGAATGTTATAAAAAGATTAAAGGGATAAATAAAACAAGATTTATAAATAAATATTCACGAATGTTTCACACATCACACTCTAAGTCCCAAACTAAGCAAAGCTTGTACTATGGGAACTAGACTAGATTAAAGCAATAACAATATTTTCGGCTTTAAAACAAACAATACGTGAAAAACTGTTAAAGGCAACAGAGAAAGCCTGTTAGAAGGGACTGAGTCAGATTATTACAAATCATATACAATAGTAGATAGAAAGAAAAATAAAAAACAATTTTGTTATAGAGATATGCATTCATGAAATAACTAGGCTGGATAAAATAAGACTCCATAACATATCCTGGTATATTGTTCTGTGGAGCCAATCAATCAAAATTTACGGATGTATTATAATACTAGCTGACACGTGCCCACTTCGTTGGGGATAATTTTCATTAAATAAAAAAGTAAGACATATGCCGTCGTTGACTTGTGGCTTTTTTGTAGGCATTATTAAGCTCCACATCTTTTCTCTAGAACACTTCTTTCATAGTTAAGGCAGCGTTCGTAAGAAACGCTTTCATTCGACCGTTTTTTCTCCGATTCATTTTGCAAAACGGACTACCACGTGAAAGCCTTTTTATTTTTCAGCCATAATGCAACTTTCTATTGGTGAAAGAATTTTTAAAATCGGTTCAGTAGATCCCGAGATTACCCCTTACAATTTAACAAATACACAAACTTTACCTCTTTATAATATTAGTATAGATTAAGTAAGTATATTACAGATATATATCTATTTTTCCTAACCTATCTTGTCCCACTGCTGGGCAAAGGTCTCCCCCAAATCCTTCTCTCTGCTTTCCGCTTTCGTCCACCAATCCCTCTCGAAAGCATCGAGGTCGTCCCGCCATCGCATCGCCTTTTTGGTCGGCCTCTACGCCGCCTTCCGTCTTCAGGCAGCCACGGTGTCACGATTTTGGATCATTTCTCTGGGTCCATCCGGCTAATATGACCTGCCCAGTCCCACTTAAGCCTCGCGGTTTTATTGCCTACATCTGCAATACCAGTGAGCGAACGCAGCGTAGTGTTTCGCACTCGATCGATGCGCTTGAAACCAAAGATGCTACGTTCCATTGCTCTTTGGCAAATCTTGAGTCTGGATTTCTGTGCTTCAGTCAGTGACCATGTCTGCGCACCGTACATGCACATGTCGATGAGTTGGCGTTTAAGCGTAAGTGGAAGGTTCATGTGTTCCTTCATGGACCAGTAGCTCTTCCAGGCGTTCTCGATGCGGCGATCGATCTCCTTATCCTGCCTGTTTTCGAAGCTCGCTAATTGGCCCAAGTAAATGTATCTACTCATCAACAACAATATATTTTTTATAAAATATTATATGTATAATAAAAAAAACAAACCATCTAAGTAAATTATGTTTTTGTATGAGATTATGAGCACCCCCTTAAATATTTAATATTTTATTTTTAAATATTTATTCGTCATTAAAGCGGTAATCGGATACGTAACCCTAAATAACTTATCAAGATAACTCAATTTAACGGAACTATTGCTAAATACCGACCGACTTATAACACATTGCCAAAACGCACCGATAGCGCGATCTAGGATATGTGCACAGTAGCGCCATCTAGTGGTAAACACAACAAATTTCAAACTTTACTCGATTTGAGTATTCAAGTGCGACGGCGCGATGGCTTATTTCATGTATAAGTTTGGTGTTTCTATACCGATTTCTATGATTCTTTTTTTATTGAATAGGTAATAATGTTAACTTTTTTAAATTAGGAATGAGTGAGAGTATTATAAACGTAAGAGTAAACAAATATAATCAGAATGCTCCGAACTGCTAAGCTATCGAAAGTTACACGTGTTATTGTGAGTCAACCATAAAAGATAGAAATATGCTGTTGTGGGATATTTTTTAGACAATTTTATGTAGAATATTTCCGTCATACATGATTTCTATGTAACTTCAACCATTAAGGCTGCACACGCGACGGAAGCTTAAAAAATAGAGTAACTTCTCCCGTTTTCCCTTCACTACTCTGCTCCTATTGATTGTAGCGTAATGAAAAGTATCCTATAACCTGCCCAGGAGTATAAAGAATAATTGTACCAAGTTTCGTTAAAATCCGTCCAGTAGTTTTTGTTTCTATAAGGAACATACAGACAGACAGACAGACAGACAGACAGACAAAAATTTTACTGATTGCATTTTTGGCATCAGTATCGATCACTAATCACCCCCTGATAGTTTTTTTTTCAATATATTTCATGTACAGAATTGACCTCTCTACAGTTTTATTATAAGTATAGATATTTCCGTCATACGTGATTTCTATGAAACTTGAACCATTAAGGCTGCACACGCGACGGAAGCTTAAAAAATGGAGTAACTGTTAAAACTGTTAGATATAAGTACCTACTGTAGGATCGAATAAAACCAGTTACAATAAATAAACGAATATTAGTAAAGAATATATTTAGTCAAGTGAAGATAGTGACATTGATGACAATCAACAACGTTTAGGTTGCTATGGTAACATCTAAGGCTGGTGATAGATATTAAAGGAGTATCTATTCCTAACATCCACCTCTTTTATAATGCCAGCCATCTTCTTGAGACTTTCAATTCTAGGCCCATAAAGTGGTTTGGTGAGCATATCAGCAATCTGCCTGGTTGCTGGCACATGGCAGATGGTAATGCTTCCATCTTGAACACATTCTCGTATAAAGAATGATCGTATCCTTATGTTTTTGGTCATTTGGTGGAATTCTGGAGGATTCTTAGCCATCTTAATTGCTGATATCTTTCATGATCTTTTGAAGCCAAATAATTTCGCTAGCAGTTTAACTTGCTGCCACTATTTCTGCCTCGGTGGATGAAATCGCTACTGTGCTCTGGCGTTTACTATTCCAAGATATTAGACCTCCAGCATACATACAAAGAATGCCTGAGGTAGACCTTCCAGTTTCATGATCACCTCCGTGGTCAGCGTCACATTCTAAACTATGATTATTTCCTGGCTTGTAAACGATGCCTTCTTCTATAGTCCCTTTCAAGTATCGCATTATCCTCTTGATATTGATGATGTTCTCCCTTGTAGGTTTATCTAAATTTCGAGATACAACACTGATAGCAAAGGCTATGTCAGGCCTCGTGCTTGTCATCAAATAAGCTAGTGATCCATCAAATAAGCTAGTGATCCAACAGCTTGACGGTACGGGAAGTTCACAGAAACTTCATTAACATCTTGAGCATTATTTGCTTTTAAAATTGGTGTTGGCACTGGCTTACATTTCTCCATGACAAACCTTTGCAATATGCGAGCGATGTACGATTTCTGATGCAGTAAAGTAGAACCATCAGGGTACCTTAACCACGCTCTGCTACCATGTTAAAGCAGATATAAATACTGTAGAATCGAATAAAACGGTTACAATAAATAAACGAATATTATTAACGTATACTGTAAAGAATATATTTAGTCAAGTGAAGATAGTGACATTGATGACAATCAACAACGTTTGGTTGCTATGGTAACATCTAAGGCTGGTTATAGATATTAAAGGAGTATCTATTCCTAACAGTAACTTCTCCCGTTTTCCCAACATTTCCCTTCACTACTCCGCTCCTATTGATTGTAGCGTGATGAAAAGTATCCTATAAGTTGCTCAGGAGTATGAAGAATAATTGTACTAAGTTTCGTTAAAATCCGTCCAGTAGTTTTTGTTTCTATAAGGAACATACATACAGACAGACAGACAGACAGACAGACAGACAGACAAAAATTTTACTGATTGCATTTTTGGCATCAGTATCGATCACTAATCAACCCCTGATAGTTTTTTTGAAAATATATTTAATGTACAGAATTGACCTCTCTACAGTTTTATTATAAGTATAGATTTATTAGGACAATTAATTTTAATTCGTCCAAGGTTGCTGTATTGTATAGTTTCTTGTGTACGACTATAATTATTATTAAAATGAGCAACGAATTATTAATATTAAAGTAGATGTAGGATTTTGGGTTCAGAGTAAAAATTTAACGTTATATTCATACATGCATAAATACGATGTCTGTATGTAGTACATATATGTACTACATATGTACGTACATGTGGTGACGAAGCATCTTATTTATTAATATTATAATTTCTGATAAACTATCCATGTTTTTATAAATTCTTATATTTTTAAATTGTTTCTGTCATTTTACATCTGCGGTATTAGTTCTGCAGCTATTTTCAATTTTGTACTTTTTCTTTATAACAAACACATACAAAATCTTATTCACATAGATAAATTTATTGAATGTCTTAGTAAATTTCTTAACCTGGCAGCAAATGAAATTAAATTCCATCTAAGCAAGTAGAGAAAATTAATATTTTTAAATGTATATTTCTTACATAACTTATATAACGGTCGTAATCATAAAATAACATAAGTACGACACGTCACGAACAAAATGATAGCTCGTTAATTTTGTAGTTAATTAAAACAATTTCTTTGGTATTTTCTGTACCACTACAAAGTTTTGTAACATTAATATACGACATAGTAATGTAAGCAGGCACTGTAGGTACCTAGTTAGGTGCACTAGGTACTAACAAGTGTGAACGCGCGACAACCAACACAGGGCTAGGGTTAAGGCGGCAGTTCACTTGCAAGAGACGTCAATATGCTTACTAGAGTTTACTTTATTGTTATTTTGATTGTTTAGTTTTTTTTGGTGTTTCTGTTTTGTGTGCTATGTGTAGTAAATAAATAAATGTCTAAGTCTATAAAAAGTGCTTTTTGGTTAAAATGATTACTTTATAGAATAAAGTAACAGAACAACAGTTATCACTAAGCGCATGAAAGCTTTTCAAACTTTTAAGCTATAGAGTTTGTATAAAAGACATCTGCTCGTATATTTAAGATTTGATTCCGTTTTATTTTTTATTTTCGAAAACGTGTAATTTTAAAGCGAAGATTGTTGTCATGGCATTTAAGATGGAAACCGACAAGATCACGCTTTAAGAAGTGTAAGAAAAAAAAATTTTACTTTTTTTAACCATTTCGAGATCGAAGACTTCGCCAATGAACCACCACCTTAAAGTACGTACGATTAGGTACTATTCCGATAACAAGATAGCAAAAAGCGGTTTAGAACTAACTGCGTACAAGGGACTTGACCTGGATAGCACGTGAAGCACGTGTATGTGTCTAAAAGCCTTCGGGATAGCTTTGATACTTAGATATTTAGGTCCCACTGCCTATGTACAATTTATTTTTTGTGCAATAAAGAATTTTCAAATCAAAACCAGCACTATAGGAACCTCACCGTTCCCTATGGCATTATGCTGAGTGATGACCCTTTTACACATCTTTATTTGTATTATTTGTTTTTAATGTTATATTATGTGTGTATATAGACGTTTCTATTCTGTTATATTTTATGGAAACGATAATTTAAAAAATAGCGTGATAATAGCTTTATTCGGGTGACTGATAAAATGTAGCGTAATTATATGTAAGGTAATTAACTTGATCAATCAAAGTACCCTTAAATCAGTTCAGGCATGATTGACTTGTAAACATTTAAACAAACTTATTTTTTACATATTGTTTATCATACTTTTAATAATAGGATTATGCAATTTTCTACAGCAGAAGTGATTTTCTAACACAATTTATAATATTGTGACGGGAAGCTCTAATTGTTGTCATGTTTTATCCAGATCTAGGTTCACCTCAGCTTTGACTTGGCACTTTCGAATGCAACAATGATGTGTTACACAATTTACAACAACGTTACAAGTGCGACCGACTGACAGTTTACAAAGCCGGCCATATTGTAAACTACGAGTGTGACAGTGACAGCTAACAAAACGTCACAATAAATTGAGCGGGAAAATAAAGCATTTCGCGCCGTTTCTAGGCCGCTTTGGAGACGTTGTTCGACTCAGGCGCACCATCTTGATACCGTTCCACTGTTCGTGGGAACACTCCACTCCCAACAGTCTAATTTATTGCCTAGAACTAACCCGCGGAGTAACTAAATCATGGATTCAGGATTGCGAATAATTCTTTGCTGCAAACCATTTTCTTGAGATTCTTTTTTCCATCGTAAACCAGATGATATAACCAGAGATGCCATATTAAACATTTCCAGCACTAATCATATTATGAAGAAAACATGTTTTCTTGTCTTACTGCTGGGCAAAGGTCTCCCCCAAAGCTTGCTTGTCACGGTCTTTGGCGATACTCTACCTGTGTTTTTCCTGGGCGTTCAGCTCATCTTATATGCATAATAAATGATTATTTACACGAAAAAATTACAGGATTTTAAAAGGCTGCATCATTTCTGTTCTTGGCTGGAATTAAAATTAACTATGGATAGAATACGCCATGTTATAAGTCTGAATAAAATTATGAGAATGCGTCTGCTATGGATCTTTGAGTCCACAACTTAGTAAGTTCTTTACTGAACTACATGCTAGTGACGACTCTATACCGTCTGCCGTGCTATCGTAAATCCAAATAGCAAATGAGAGTGCAAAAATTAAGTGAAGTTAGCTGTCAGCGTGCATTGTCGCGGGTTTTGTAATGTTGTGACATGCGGAATAGCATATTCCATGAACACTATGTAAATAAATACATTTTCAAAGTAGGTACAGTAAGTAACACCCGTATTCACAAACATTACTGTGAGGTCGCATAGTGTGCACGTGCGCACAGGGCGAAACCAATCCAGAAACAATACTTAAGTGTCAGAGCGCACTATGCGTCCGTCAAAATGAACGAACAGCTAAGGAAACGGGCTAGTTTGAAGGCTTGTCAAAAGGAACGCACTGCAAAATGGCATTCTTTGCACAGTGTTGATGCTATACTTAAGCAAGTACTCTTTGTGAATACGGGTGTAAGTGTAGTTACATAATGACGTAAAATGTAGTAAACATAATTTTACTTTTCGTCACTACTTTTGAAATGTTATAAACAATATGTGTAGAACATTTTCAAAGTAGTGACGTCATCATGTTGCTTGGTAAGTATTTGTTCTCACTTTTGTATAACTATTGCATTTGACTTAGTTAGAATGGTTGCTTAATATTGCTAATATTAATTTCTAGAAATAAACAAAAATATTATCATGATTGAGTTAATGTGAGACAATTTTTTTATTTTTTTGTCTAAAGTGTTAAGTTAATAGCTATATTAAAAAACACTTGTTTTAGAAACATACAAGTGTTTTTATATGACAGTTATCCAAATTAGCACGAAAATCATTAATTTATTTTCATACCAATAAATGCCACTGAAATATATTTTGCCTTCGTGATGTTTGTTTACTGCAAATGGAATACGAAGAAAACGTACAGGACGTTCATAGAGCTGCCTAAACAATAACTTGAAAATAATTATAAATTAAATTACTTATTAAAATTAAACTACAAATTCGTAACATCTACCAAACTTATGAACACGCCGTCTTTCTGTTTTTGTCTATCCTCCATCCAAAGGTTGTCTGGAAGAGATCGCTATTGGCGATAAGACGGGTCATTGTACAAAACTATTTATGTTTTCCCTTGTGTAATGTTTTTTGCGTACAATATAACTAAAGAAATAAATATTAAAGGACAATTCATACATTTTAGTCCCAAACTAAGCAAAGCTTGTATTATGGGAACTAGATTGCTGATAGAATACTTACATTTTTTTGTACATACACATAGAAACCCAGACACAGAACAAATATTAATTTATCTATCTACCAGGATACAACAAGACGACATCGCTGCTCTGCGACATTGTTTGCGCAATAGAAGAAGCCACGCTATATGATCGCACAGTAAATCAGATTAACCAGTAAATTGTTACTATTACTGACATAAATAAATAACGAACGTGCCAGATGACGCACGAAGTTGTACGTTAATCATTTGCAACTTTATTTGCACAATAACCATGGCTTGAGCGTTTTGGGCTTTCGACATACATAAGAGCACAAGATGTTTTTACCTAATGGCGTTAATTATGAGTTTTAATAGCTTATTTTATTTCATTCTCTAACACAATTTTTTTCTGTACTACATGTTTAATTGTCCCAAAGACGTCTGATAGAGGAGAGTGGAAGAAGAGGACGTGTTGTACCGACCCCACATAATGTGGGACAAGGGTAGGAAGATGATTATGATGACTACATGTTTAATTGCATTTTTTTATTTTAAATAAATATTCATAGGCATTTCACACATCACACGCTGGTCCCAAACTAAGCAAAGCTTCTATCAGGAATCTAGTTCACAAAGTTCTATGTGAACTAGATTGCTGATAGAATACTTATATACTTTTTTTGTAAATACAAACATTACAAGAAAACATTGTGACTAACAGACACAGAACAAATATTTATGTTCATCACACAAACTCTGGGTGGGAATCAAACCCACAACCCACAGCATGGAAGGCTGCCCAACTGAGCTGTGATGCCTGTCTATATAACGCTCCTATGTCATGATAATTATAAAACACCATTGCATACGGGCAAATAGCTGCAAGTACCTACAAGTGTAGCGAAATGTGCGTCTACATCAATGACACACGCAACACGCGCCGATCTAGCCAAGTTGTGTTCATGATTCCAACAAGTAATGCTGTGTTTACTATTACAAACCTTTTTATAAGTTAGTAAACAAAATATTAAAAAAAGACGTGTGGCACTCGGGGACCACACGGACTACTCGGGGGTATTAGGGGGCATAGCATTTTTTGCTGGATTACGCATGCGCAGTGTTAGGTTATTTTCGTTACGGAATTTCTGGATTCGGTCTCCACGCTCAAGGCCCGCAATAGAAGCTATGTAATAGCTTAAAACTACAACGTTGACCAGTTGAAATGCGCAGTCAGAAAAAAAAAACAAAGCTAGCTAGGCTAAATGTTGATTTCGCAATAAGTACATTCATTATTCCCTAAACTTTTTAGTCACTAAAAGTCAAGAATGTTTACTTTAACAAATCACCGCGCCTGTCAAATTTTCTATTACAGTTTACAGTTATATATTATGCATAGTTTATTTGTTTTTGTACTGGCACTCATTAGTAGAACTCAAAACCATAAAATCAGAGGCATAGTTAATAATAGGCTAAAATCATAGTTCCCATAGCTTTGCTTAGTTTGGGACTAGCGTGCGATGTGAGTTATTTCCTTCAATAAATATTATTAAACTCACAGATATTTTAGAAATTAAATACTAATTCTAGTGTAGACTAACCCTATACCGATCTCCCATACGGAAATGCAGGCGTAGAGGAATAGAAGTGATCCGATTCGGTGTCGTCGGAAAGCAAATCGATTTCGCTATTCGTACAGATTTGCATTGTTTCATACGAATGCCACAAATGATTATCCACATACTGACCGTAATGGGATTACAACTGTACCTCTACCATGAGTTGTCACAGTAAAATAGTCACTTTACGTAGTTACGTAAATATTAGTATTACGAATTTTAGTACCCACATATCCGCTAGAGGCACTGTACAAATCTTCATACATTTTTTTAACTACAGACGCTAGCGAGTTTACATTGTAAAAACTCATGGTAGAGCTACTGTATGCAAATATCTGTCAAAATAGACTTTATTCTGTTTGGTCTTACTACGTATTAACAAAAAAAAGTATGTATTATGAGCAATCTAGTTCCCATAGCACAAGCTTTGCTTAGTTTATGACAGCGCGATGTATGAAATGACCAAGATTATTTGTTTCGTTTTTTATAACTTTTGAAGTGCTGTAGCTCTACCATGAGTTTTTACTATACTATATTTACTACACTCGCTAGCGTCTGTAGTTAAAAAAATGTATGAAGATTTGTACAGCGCCTCTAGCGGATAGTTGGGTACTAAAATTCGTTATACTAATATTGACGCAACTACTGTAGTAAAGTCAGGCGATTTTACTGTGACATCTCATGGTAGAGCCACTGTACAAAGTTTTGCTGCAAAGTAGAGAAAAAATTTACGGCGTGAATTTTGGTGGTTTAGCTATAATTGAATAAAATGATATACATAAATATGTATAAATATTGTATTATTTTTGTTTCTTTTATTTTGGTGCCTCTGTTTTGTGTTGTTTTTTTGTCTGCTATGTAGTCAATAAATGAATGTCTATGCATATTTCTTGAGACATTCAAATATTCAAACTCTATCTCATGCATTTAGAAAGTATCTTATAAAATATAAAGCCATTTCCACACCACTTATGATTCATAACTACATTTACGACTGCAGATAGTAATTGCTCCCAAAACGTCATATAAAAATAAATAAAACTTTATCAGATCTTTAGAAAACGACTCGAACGAGTTTAATCAACACAACATAAAACTTCCACTGTCATTACACATGCGATTGTAAAACCACAGCCAAATGTAGAACAGCTGGTTTTCTCCGTGTATAAAGAACATAATGGTCTAAAAAATTACGGCACATAAAAATAAAAATACTACGGAGCATATAATTATAAGAACAACCAACAAATATCTACAGTAAGAACTGTAACAATAGGTAACAAATAATTTAAACATAACACAACAATAATAATAAGTCTCTTAATGTATGCTGTGTAATCAAATTTTAGGTTAAATGTCCCATCCCAAGTATTTAACCTAAGATTTCGACGAAAATTTCATAAAAGTGCGAGTAACTTTTAAACAACTAAATCTGCTGAAGATACATATCATATCGATAGGCATTGGTTCCCCAACACCCTGTCACTTTTGGTCCACCTCTCCTGTTACACCCTGTTATATATAAGGTGTAAAGGACTTGCTATAGTCGAGAAAAATAGCATCTTACCCCAAATGTACCAGCTGTGACCCGAAGTTATATAATGTCATGGCCAAACGTAAATATACAGTCTATATTTTACAAATAATAATACTCATATAAATTTATCTACAAATAAACATGTCAGGTGTAAATGTCTAAGATACAAACGCATAAATGATATATACAGCGTTATATTCAATCATACGATATTATTATATGTCATTTATTTTTGCTAAAATTATAGGTACGGTATGATTTACACCTACGAAGATAAGTGTAGTGTTTATGGTGAATAATTTGTAAATTATTGCTTCTGTGATGTGATGTGCTGTTTCGATAAGGATGAAGGACGCTCATAGTTTACTATTACTATTTATTTCTAGTTAATAAATATTCATAGACATTATCACTTATCGCACTCTAGTCCCAAACTAAGCGAAGCTATGGGAACTAGATTGCTGATAGTATACTTATATCGATACACTAGTTGATGCCAGCGACTTCGTCTTGCTATCGTTATATGTTTGTCAATTCGTAAAATACTTATCTTCCAGATATGCCTATGTGTTATTCTGATGTATAAAGTACATGTCTGATGTATATTGTAAAGTTTCATTAAAATCCATTCAGTAGTTTTTACGTAAAAGAGTAACAAACATACATCCATTCACAAATCCATACATTCTTTCGCATTTTTAATATTAGAAGGATTTATAATTTTTTATATTATAAATAATTATATAAATAGGTATGAAGCTTTGCTTAGTTTGGGACTAGAATGCAATGCGTAAAATGTCCATGTTTTTTTTTATTTGTAAAAGCATGTTATGAGATTTATTGATCGAGGTGATCAATAAAACTGAAGATATCAGTCTACAAAAGCTGAACACTAAAGATTAAGTTCCAACAGCCTATATTAAGGTATCTGATTGAGACAGGCAGATCCAATATATCTCCCAAGGCGTTAATAGCGGAGAACTATCGAGCACCCTATTATTTTGTCAAGTCGCGGATTTATAGATCGCTCTGTATAACGGTGAGTATCGCCCTCGAGTAGGGTTCAGTTGATTTACTATGTGAAACTATTTAATTATATTAATATTATATGTGGTGTGAACGCAAACTAATGTCACTTAGATATAATCCTAAACCAAAGTGTCTTTGCTTTAAGTGGGTGTAAAGTTTTTAGAATAGTTAATGAAAGCATTTTTTGGTCACAGATTCAATCGCCTAATCTCATAATCCAAAACGTATATACTGCATAAAGTTACAACAATTGCATCTATGAATGTTTTGAACTTAGCTAGTATTTAGAATGACCCCAGTAAATAATGTAAATATCGGATATTAATTACAAACATTTTTGATTTCGTTAACAAAGATTGTTGCTAAACCAAAGTTGTCACTAAGATCTTCGCTCGCTTCGCTCGTCTGATCCACAATAGCAATGTGACACCCTATATAACAGCGTTTGTTCTCACAACTGTCTTCTCCGATTAGCTTCCGATAGCGGTTAACTAAAGGTTATCCGAGACAAAACAATTTGATGGCAGTAATGTATAGTGCCTGTTTGCTGCACAATTAAAGGATGCTGTGATTTACGAGATCAGCTAAAGTTTATTGCGAAGGTTCTAGATTGCGATTGCGGAACCCAGATTCTACTGTTATAGTACGAGACGAGACTGTTGTAATTGTTATGTAGTTTAAATTATACACGATAAAAAAATATTAATCAGTAGTTTTATTTTAACTTAGATTTACTAAATTATTTAGTGTTACTTTTGGTAAATGTTTAAGTAATAAATTATATTTTCATACCTTAAAGGTGTTTTTTCTTTTTATTGTTAGAATTGACTTGTTATGGCAATTGTTATTATGTGATATTACAATTGCCATATTTGAATATATAGGTAACATAACATCATTAAGGTACAAAAGAGAATATTGTAATGTTTAGAATACATTTCATAATATAATTCAAATGCTCCAGTTCGGTTTAATCAAACAGAGAGATGGTTGCAGCAACCGCAGTCAATAAGTCGACACAAGAGCAAGTAACGAGCGATTTCACGGAGCGCATCCTTTCGACACGCCTGTCGCTCGATCAATCCAATAGGGATGTGTTGATATCGATAATTCAGACGTGTTATCGATACACTTATTTGAATTTGAAAGATTTTATCTTATTTTACAAAAGATAAAGGTAGTATAGTCCAGCGGAGCGATTTAGATAAAACTAGTATTCTATAGTAAATACTATTGTCCTGTCCTGATTCGTTTGACATACATAAGCTAACCTAAAACTCAAATATTCTTTATTGCGTAAAATCACACTCATTTAGAATCGTCATTACATAAAGATCATTTAGAATCGTTTTAAGCTCTCAATTTTTACCTATTTTAAGTTCTAGAAAAATAAGATAAATTGATTAATTATTTTTCATATGGCACAACATCGCCCATCCTTACGTTAGAAATAGCCTGCGCTCGCGCATACGGCAGATTTGTTGCATCACACGCGCGACAGTACGGTGGATCGTGTTACACTGTCCTAAATGTCTTTGTTCTTTGATTTGCAGGTTCTTAGAGAACAGCGAAATATATCGCTTAAATCCCAACATAATCGTAACATTGCAAAAATATTTTTTTTAATGGCGGACTGAATATAAATTTTGGATTTAAATCTTCGGTGGTATACCTACTTATAAATTATGATTTAGGTCACGAATTAGATCTTATGACGTGAGTGAGACACAAACATAAACATCAAAATAAAAAAAAAAGGTAGCACTCCGGGAGTGCCGGCAGAAGTGAAAACTTCAATATTAACGTTGTGTTTAATTATAAGTATAAAAGTATGTACTATCATTTATGAGGTAGAATACAATGTTTATGTTTTTATTTTTTATTATTTTTAATTTTTTGCCCTGTGCCGCCTAAACAGAGCAGCACACTCAGGCACGGTAGAAAGAGTGGGAGATACTAGTTCCTCTCCCTTCCCCTCGATCTTACGCTTTTTCGATCAGCATCACGTGACCCTGACGCGAGTTTGAAAGTTTTTACCCATACAAAAAAAAGTGCTCAGCGCCGCTAAAGAAGTTTTCACTTCAAAAACTGTATAGAGAGAACGCGGTACGAAAAAAGAGTAGGTACCGAAAATAGAAGAGGTCTTTTCTCTGGGTCTGAGAACCAAAGTCAAAGTCAAAGTCAAAAATTACTTTATTCAGTAAAATCACAAGGATCATTTAGAATCGTCTTACATACTAGGTGATTCTAGGTGCCAGTTGGACATTAGCATAATGAACCGATGGACATTAGTCTTCTGCCTACTAATAATAGTACTTCTGTAATCTTCGCTGTAGTTTTGCTAGCGTTGTTTAGGATTTCGTTGTCAATAACCAACAGTGTAAACAATCAGGTGCAGTTCTGGGTAATTCATGTACTGTGCTAGATGGCGCTGCACGTAGTAATATAATATAGACCTGTGATGGTTGAAATAAAATGTAACATCTAAACAACTGCCCGAGTAAAGATAAAACATGACGTAGTAAAAATCGCCGTAATCAGTCACCCGTAGCTCTACGTAGTTTTTACTATACTACACTCGAGAGCAATGAATCCGGGTCACTTAAAGAATCCTAAAAATCTCGGAAACTAAAAATGCTAGGTTAATGCAATAAATTGTATTTAATAGACAATGTAATACTCCTTAAATGAAGGTATTAAAACTTCTTAGTTATTGTAAAGTTATATCATAAAAAAATCAAATTTGAAAAAGGGCCACTTTCGAAAATGGAACTACGAAATTACAGCATTTGGTTTTGCTTTTGTTTGTAATCTGTCATTTATGTGGGTACATAAAAAATGTTGATAGTGCTCTATATTCATTATTCAAGCTGAAATTATGTCGCTTACGCCTGAAGAATGCACCAGAATACTTACAATGTTGGAAACCGGCCGGAGTCAGCGCGATACAGCCAGGACTGTCGGTGTGTCGCTGTCAACAGTACAAAGAGTTCTCCGACGTTACGAAGAAACTGGTTCTAACCTACGCAGACCAGAAACGGGCAGAACCAGGTGTACCACAGCACGAGAAGACCGATACTTGGTGAACACCATGCTTCGAAATCGCTTTCTCACAGGAACTGAACTCACCAATCAGTTTCGACGCCTCGGAGGAAGTAACCCAAGTGCATGGACAGTAAGACGTCGGCTTGCTGAATCTAACTTAAAACCCCTTAGACCTGCAAACGGCTCTAAACTGGAGCGTGGGCATCGTATTTCGAGACTAAGATATGCCCAGAGCCACGTAAATTGGAGTATTGAAGATTGGTCAAAAGTTATGTTCTCCGACGAATCAAAATGTATGCTCTACAAGCACGATGGAAGACACAGAGTGTATCGAAGACCAGGGGAAAGATTCAAGCAAGCATGCATCGAAGAAAAAGTAGCCTACGGTGGTGGGTCTGTACTTGTGTGAGCCGGAATTTCTTCTGAAAGTCGCACAGAGCTGGTGATCATAGAAAACGGCTCTTTAACTAGCGTAAGATATGTGGAAGAAATCCTCAATGATCACGTTGGTCCATTTATGGTCAATTTAGGTGAGGATGCTATATTTATGCATGACAATGCCCGACCTCATACAGGTAGGATTGTGAATGACTACCTTCAAGAGATGAACATTACTCGTATGGAGTGGCCAGCGCGCAGCCCGGATATCAACCCGATCGAGCATGCTTGGGACGAGCTAGGCAGATGCGTAAAACAACGAAACCCTCCCCCAATCACGCTTCGTGAGCTCAAAATTGCTCTCACAGAGGAATGGGAGAATATTCCCCAAAATCGTATAAGGAACTTGGTGTACAGCATGCCAAACCGCGTAAACGCAGTAATGGAAGCACGAGGAGGCAATACGAAGTATTAAAATTCAAGAAAATCGTAATAAAGTTCAAAAATTTCATGTTTCCTATTTTTGTTTTAAGGAGAGATCAGCAGTTTTTTTCTTTATGTAATTTTGTGTTAATAAAATGTATGGTGACTCATATTTTTTTTACTTTCATTTAAGGAGTATTACATTGTCTATTAAATACAATTTATTGCATTAACCTATCATTTTTAGTTTCCGAGATTTTTAACATTCTTTAAGTGACCCGGATTCATTGCTCTCGAGTGTATATATAGGTACTATACTCGCTAGCGTCTGTAGTTAAAAAAATGTATGAAGATTCGTACAGCGCCTCTAGCGGATAGTTGTGTACTAAAATTCGTAATACTAATATTTACGTAACTACTGTAGTAAAGTCAGGTGATTTTACTGTGACAACTCATGGTAGAGGTACTGTTATAAAATAAGCTATAGTTATAGTGAAAGAGACAGTATTTGGCTGTAAGCAACGATGTTTTGACACGAAGTCCGCACGAGGAGTCGAGTCGATTGCCGATTAGATTGTATCAGAGCCCGTAGTCTGAAGGTGCATTTTAGAACTCCCTACTCTCGAGCCGAGAGTCGTCTCTCGGATGTCCTTATATTTTTGTAAGAAGTAGAGAGAGAGATCCGAGAGACGACTGTCGGCTCGAGAGTAGGGAGTTTTAAAATGCGTCTTCGGACTAAGGGCTCTGTGCGCACGCGACGGTCACTACTTCAGTGAATATTAATGAGATTTATGCAGAGTACATGTGTCCATGACTTAGTAGGTTTAACACCGTAAGCCTGAAATTCACCTAGAGCAAATGTTTGTGTGATGAACATGAAATTTGTTCTGTGTCTGGGTGTCTCTATGTATTCTTGTATGTATGTATGTACTTAAAAAAATGTATTATGTATTCTATTAGCAGTCTAGTTCCCATAGTACAAACGTTGCTTAGTTTGAGACTAGAGTGTGATGTGTGAAATGTCCGTGAATATATATATATATATAAATATATATTTCTTATTTCCAGTTTCCTAAAGATTGGCTAAATGGTGGCAAATCCTAGGTCTAATATAAGTCAGAATGGCCAACACAGATAGTTTTAGAATAGAAACCTACGTCCACTATTGGTCAGCTACATTGGCGGCAGTGTTTGGACACGCAGTTCGCGCGACAATGTGCGTCGATCGCTGATCAGATGTTATCGATGAGCACGCGCCGGCACAAGCCCCGTTAAATTCAACGCGATTTATACTATGGGAACATGGAGTAATTAATGGAGAATTAGTTTTCATTATTCATTTATGTGGTCACAATGGATTATTTCACTTTAAGACAAAATTTAGTAGTAGATTTTATTAAAATAAAAAATACAGGAGCTCAATTTTAACGGAATGGTATTTGAAGCTTTCAACATGAAATGTACTTTTCTGTATGCTGTAATTGCTTCTTTGGATATTGAATTAGCCTTATTTTACACAACTCATACAACCATTTACAAAATTAGTTTTTTGAGAACTAGAAAGCGGAAAGTCAATTAAGTACATTATTGTCATGTCAATAGGTTTTAAAACTATGAAAACATGGAACAAACAATGTATGGAAACATTTTTGTAAATGTCTCTGAGCATATAGATTGGAAACTGTCCGTTGGCCTTCAAACAATTACCAGTTAAATAAACATAATAATTACAACGATAGTCCAACAATGCTTCAGATAAATCTCTGACGTCGGAAACAACATGAGTTTTTGTTGTGGCACAGGAATGACACCACGATAGCGTCTCATTGTACAACTCTGACAGTCGCTAGATAGAGTCAGTTCGGTTTTATCGAGTGATGTATCATTCGATTATGAGGCTTGATTTTATGCTTTGAAGGCTGTAATGATGGTTTGGTATGAAGCAATCAAATATCTTGTAGGTTTATATAGATCGTAGATATTCAAAAGTTTGAAAATAGTTAGGGACTGACTAATTTCTACGAACAAAAATAATAGGTTGTCTGAGATACGACGCGGGTAAAGATGATGGGCATTTTATATGTATAATAAAAAATATATATCTATGTAATGTATTGTATTAAGACTGCCAGTCTTCTAGTACCCATAACACAAGCTCTGCTTAGCTTGGTGTAGATGATGCTGTGTGGATTGTTAAACATTATTATTTATGATCAAGAGTTTGAGAATATGTAGTTTATAGGGACAAATTATTATCTCTAAAAAAAAAATAATGGGTAGTCTGATACACGACGAGGATAACGATTTAAGAAAACTTATCATAAATTAAATTAGGCAGTATAGTCTTGGTCTGTATTACAAAATAATTTACATTTAATTACCCCATATACCTAATAGATTAATAAATTGAAAGCTTGATTTTAAACTACTGCATGAATATCCAACGTAGTATTATTACGTTTCTTCTTGCATCTCAGAGAATCTTTTATATGTATTTATAAAAGAAATTAGTGTTAGTTACACTATTTATAGCTCAAGAACGGCTGTACCGATATGGCTGAATTGGTGGGTATATACCTTAGAGCCAGGAGACGGACATAGGATAATATATAATATGTATGTATGAATTATGAATGTATGTCTAATACAAAAAAACTATATAAATTACAAAATCTGCTTATTTATTGCCTTTAGCGCGGAACAGAGTTCGCCGGGACAGCTAGTTTGTAATAAAATGTAATCATAGTCTGCCATCGATATTGTCTACCTTAGTTAAATTGCGCTTCATAATATGAAACCCTTAATGGAGAGTACCAGCTAATCACACAATATTTAAGTGACGACATATTGTACGGCCATAATAATAGGTTAGCGTCGATCAGTCATTTCTGTAAGTAATGTGGGAAAGCCTGCGCACGCCTTTGTTCGAAGTGCGCCGCAGCTGTGCATGCGCACATATAAATCATATCCATACTAATAATAGCATATCTAAATTAGGATGGACGCTCGTTTAGATAGTTATTAGTAGCATCATTAACACATAGTCAGAGCATCCCTGAAATATTTTCCAAACATAATTCTAAACTAGTTTATTTAGAATTAAGTAAATACCTATTAATTAAACATCTTCAAAGTATGACAATAATAAAAACCTGGTCTTAAATGTCAAAGCGTTCTTAATGCAATGCGCCAATTTACTAAAGGAAAAAAATGCTCTTAAAAAAAACTATCTATTTGAACTTCCATTTCAAACAAACAGGGCCATAACCCATAACGTTAAACCCAGAAGAAATAAACAAATAACACTAACGGCCGGTTTCTCGAAACCCAAATCACGATTGATCCGAGTTTGACACATAGTAATTATCTCATTTTTTCGTTGATCATCGTTCGAGAAACCGGCCGTTAACCTTAGTAGTGTATGTGATTTTTCAGTATTTAGGTTCATATTAGATAGATATTAGATGTCAACAAGCCTAAGCTTTTCTCATATAGGATGTAATTTGCACTAGACCTCGCCAACCATGTTCCACGGCCACCATATTAGGAGTCGCTAGCTACCCAAAATGTCTACATAGCCTTTTGATGTTGTACGAAAGGTCAAAGCCCTGTAAACGAGATAGGAAGCGTAGGATTTGTTATAATTTATTTCAATCTGTTCTTGAAGGTTGGATTTTAAGGTGAAGAGAGTTCTACTAGTAGAAACAGAACTAAAGCAGATGTTACTGATAAATAATGTGGTTTGTTTAAATGAATAAAAAAAATATAAGTACTTAATAAAAAAAATATCCGCCAAAAAATGCAAGGCAAAAAATTATTAACCATTTTTATTGTATGCTTATTGCTTGGTATATTTCATAATCATTTTATTGTTTGTGAAATCAGGTCAAAATACATTTCAGATGATATGAAACTTAAAATTAGCGCCACTAGCTTCTGCCATATTTGACGGTTAAGAATAGGATTTAGATTTGAATAATTAAGCTTACGGTAAGACAAAACAATATCAAAATTGGATTAGTAAATTCACGTGTGGTGTTTAGCTCTACGAAATACAGCACAGACTCTAGATTAAGTTAGACCATTTATCTATGTCTAGCCACTTCGCTGCAAGCATTAGATACTGCCAGACATGAAGTTAGGAAATAAATCAGGTGAAAATTTGCTAAGAGCATTTCTTAAACAATTGTTCAAAAACGTTTACGTACTTTTAAGACAAATAAATAAATATTCACGGACAATTCACACATCACACTCTACTCCCAAACTAATCAAAGCTTATGCTAATGCAAGATATGTTTAGTTAGTAAAGTTATTATAACATTTAGATCTTGATACACTAGCGCCTAGAATCATCTAGTATGTAAGACGTTTCAAAGTGATCCTTGTGATTTTATTGAATACTAGTAGTACGCCCCGGCTTCGCACGGGTAGCCTGTATTAAAAATATCATTATAATAGGTATGTTCAGCGCAGATAATGTAGCTTCACAACAGTGAAAGAATTTTTGAAATCGGTCCAGTAGTTTCGGAGCCTATTCGATGCAAACAAACAAATAAACAATGAAATCTTTCCTCTTTATAATATTAGTTTAAGTTTAGAAATGCAACTGAAGTTTGAAGTTTACATTACGATCTCAATTGTAGGTACGTACGTAATATATTAACTTTATTCGGTTTTATGTATCTCTTATCTCTGATGATGATCGATACCTAACCAATGCAAAACTGAGCATGATAATGGATCACCGAATACATTCACTCACTACAGATAGATCCAGTTCTAGATACGGAATGTTCGGGCTCGATATTTTGTTAAACGTTAGATTATCGATACGATCATCGATTATCGACAGATGTCGATTACGAGATCGATACTGTCGATAGATTTACCTAATGTGTACACGGCGCTGACTTTGATGTAAGGAAATTGTTTTGTACGGTGACGGTGAGTGGTTGAGTTAAAGAGAGGAAAGAACTATAAACAAAAGTAGTTAAAAATGTTGATATATGATACTTGTGTCTTGTTATATTTTTGACGACCGATGTGGCGCGGCGGGCCGGCGCGGAAGGTCCGCCCGACGCGGAGTTTGCGGGTTCGATTCCCGCCTTGGGATAAATGTTTGTACGATCTGCAAATATTTATTCCGGGTGTTCTGGGTATTTTATATGTATAATAAAAAATATCTATCTGTGTAATGTATTGTATTAAGTACAGTCAGTCTTTTAGGGTGTAATTCTTCCAAAGTACTGAAACTCATATTTATACAGTACATTATCACTTTATTTCAAAAGCACATACAACCTATAAAGTCGATGTCAAAGTTCAAGTCATCGATCATTTATTTATTGAAAGCCATCGATACTAGTAATCGATATGAATTAAACAAACATGCGCATACGCCTCACGGCTACTGTAAACGTGATCGCTTGTGACAAACGTGACATATTAAAGGGACATCCCTTTAATATGTCATCGACTTTACTCTGATGAGTACCTATATGTTTTGCCAGACTAGACACTGCTTTGCCGTGCCTAGCTGTTACCGGTGTGCGCCACGAGGAGGCTCTTTCCATGCACCCACTTATACTGTTAAAAAATTGATAACAATGTCCTAAAAGAAGTTTATGCACATTTTACTGTCAGTAAAGTCATACTCTTAATGTAAACAATTTTGATACGAGCAATTATGAAAACGAAATTGTAAAAGTTATAATATAGTAACTTATTCATGCCAATACATATATCCGTCCGAGATAGCAAAACCAATTAATAATAAAAAAAAAACTTGCGAAGTGTCAATACACTTCACCCGGACCCCCGGATGGAACGAAGTTCTTAATTTAATAACTGGCTTGGGTTTCTATGAGAGAGAGAGAGAGAGAGAGAGACAGACAAAGTGTTTCTTTAAAAATCAATTAATAATAAAAAAAACTTGCGAAGTGTCAATACACTTCACCCGGACCCCCGGATGGAACGAAGTTCTTAATTTAATAACTGGCTTGGCTTTCTATGAGAGAGAGAGAGAGAGAGAGAGAGAGACAGACAAAGTGTTTCTTTAAAAATCAATTAATAATAAAAAAAACTTGCGAAGTGTCAATACACTTCACCCGGACCCCCGGTTAGAACGAAGTTCTTAATTTAATAACTGGCTTGGCTTTCTATGAGAGAGAGAGAGAGAGAGAGAGACAGACAAAGTGTTTCTTTAAAAATCAATTAATAATAAAAAAAACTTGCGAAGTGTCAATACACTTCACCCGGACCCCCGGTTAGAACGAAGTTCTTAATTTAATAACTGGCTTGGCTTTCTATGAGAGAGAGAGAGAGAGAGAGAGAGACAGACAAAGTGTTTCTTTAAAAATCAATTAATAATAAAAAAAACTTGCGAAGTGTCAATACACTTCACCCGGACCCCCGGTTAGAACGAAGTTCTTAATTTAATAACTGGCTTGGCTTTCTATGAGAGAGAGAGAGAGAGAGAGAGACAGACAAAGTGTTTCTTTAAAAATCAATTAATAATAAAAAAAACTTGCGAAGTGTCAATACACTTCACCCGGACCCCCGGTTAGAACGAAGTTCTTAATTTAATAACTGGCTTGGCTTTCTATGAGAGAGAGAGAGAGAGAGAGAGAGACAGACAAAGTGTTTCTTTAAAAATCAATTAATAATAAAAAAAACTTGCGAAGTGTCAATACACTTCACCCGGACCCCCGGTTAGAACGAAGTTCTTAATTTAATAACTGGCTTGGCTTTCTATGAGAGAGAGAGACAGACAAAGTGTTTCTTTAAAAATCAATTAATAATAAAAAAAACTTGCGAAGTGTCAATACACTTCACCCGGACCCCCGGATAGAACGAAGTTCTTAATTTAATAACTGGCTTGGCTTTCTATGAGAGAGAGAGAGAGAGAGAGAGAGAGACAGACAAAGTGTTTCTTTAAAAATCAATTAATAATAAAAAAAACTTGCGAAGTGTCAATACACTTCACCCGGACCCCCGGTTAGAACGAAGTTCTTAATTTAATAACTGGCTTGGCTTTCTATGAGAGAGAGAGAGAGAGACAGACAAAGTGTTTCTTTAAAAATCAATTAATAATAAAAAAAAACTTGCGAAGTCAATACACTTCACCCGGACTCCCGGTTAGAACGAAGTTCTTAATTAAATAAAATAAATAAATAATGCTGGACAGTAAACACAACATCATCTAGCCTCAAGCTAAGCAGAGCTTGTGTTATGGGTACTAGAAGACTGACATACTTAATACAATACATATATGTATAGATATTTTTTATTATACATATAATACCCAGAACACCCAGAATAAATGTTTGCAGAAAATACAAACATTTATCCCAAGGCGGGAATCGAACCCGCAACCTTCCGCGTCGCAGGCGGACCATCGCCCACCCACCAATTTAATAACTGGCTTGGCTTTCTATGAGAGAGAGAGAGAGAGAGAGACAGACAAAGTGTTTCTTTGTCTGTCTTTGTCTCTCTCGCCGCACGGCTTACAACTATAGCAAAAAAAAAACCGTCTAGCCCCCCCATTCGCAACGCGCGATAAGAAACTTCGTTCCAAAACAAAAGCTTTCAGAAAACTTCCTAGTATTTTAATATTCAGTACCAGTATCCGCAGCACAATAAATAAATCAACCAACTATGGAAATTCTATAGAAAGTTCTCACAAACCGCTACTTTCGTAAATCTCTATAACACTACCGGTGAGATCAATTTACATCAATCAATCGATAGAGTCTATCCTATCCGTGGTTTATTTAATTTAATCCGAAACACGGTAACTATTCAGTCGTAAAGCTGATCTAGACAATCACATTTGAAAGTTTTTTGTTTTTGTTTGGAGATTTAAATACAATATCGCGAGTCATCGAAGTAAAATAAAGTAAGTAAATATATGGAGTCTGTGATAGCTGATTTTTTTTTCTTGGTTTAATAAGTGCTCTAGAAAAATGTAAGCGTTCAATTTTTAGAGATCCCTACTCAAATGGTAAAACGGGACCCTATTACTTCACCGTCTGTCTGTCTGTCACCAGACTGTATCTCACGAATCTATTACGATTCCAACTCGCACTTGGCCAGTTTTATTTTAACAAACTGTACACCTAACCACTAGACTGTCATCAAAATGTCCCAAGAAAAAAAACATTGCTATTCAAAAAAAAATCTATGCATTAGCTCGTGTGCCACTACCTTAAGGATTTGATCCACATCATTCCGTCGGAACCCAATTCAATGTGAATCAACTGTATTTTAATCCGTGACTTTGCAAAGCGCAGACGTATGACCTTATTCAGTAAGTATGTGAGTTTCACGTATCTTTGTATGGCCAATTATACGCCAAATTTATGTACTGGCGGTATAAGCTTAGTTGGTAGGGTACAGAGCTTTGTCTAGGTAACCTACTTAAAAGAAGCCTTCATGTTTGTAAATGAAAATACTAAGTTATAAATAAATAAAAAAAAATGGATGGAAAGGCCACAATGAATATGGTAGTTTGTTAAGCAAATTATATTGAGAAAGTTAGAGGTGGATGGCAGAAGACATATGGTAATATGTGAGAGTTTGGAAATAGTATACATACCGACCAATTATGTTGAACGGAAACCTGAACAAAGTAAGGCGGTTATCGTCACGTCTAATTGGTTGATAGAAACCGCAAAGAATGTGAATACATCTTATTTTAACATAATAACATTCATATTGCATTTATTTTGTAAAAGTAACTTATGGTATAAATTCTGATGGTATCGAAGAGGATAATAAGCTAAGAAATACGAGTACGATTCTACGAACAAAATTATGTATTGATAGAATCAGGTAGGTGTACACTTTAGATAGCCCACCACAGTAAGTGAAACTAACCAAACAAGAAATTAATTTAATCTGTACAAGTATTTGCGAATAATTAATTGAAACGATGTTTCATGACATAGTGGTTTTAGATTGAGAAGATTTATTTACGGTGAGAGCTTGTAGATAGGAATTATTAGTTTAGCGATAAATTGTCAATTTATCAATATGGTATTTATTTATCTTGGAAGTCAACACCTGAGGTGATGTATCGTTTTATCAAGAGGCTTCGACAGAGTATGTACATAGCGAAATATGCGATACATAATTAACATAACATTGATACGAGCTTTATAACCTCTGTAACCTAAGAAGCACATAAATATTAATAATGTTAGAAAATGTCAAAGCAATTTTCTTGAATTAGATTTTTTCAAAACAATAAATCTGGGGAGTATTTCAAGGCTGCATATTGGGTCCTGTATTTATCAAAGTCTTTAAAAAACGCTTTGATAAAACCGTTTTGGTCTAAGAGGTTTACATACTTGTTTTATAATAAAATGGTATCGTAACATCCGTGTCACCAGAAGTAATTTGAAACCTGATCCAGTAAGCAATGCTGCGTACTTTATTCGTTGGTTCTGTCAATTACTTGTACCTATCGGCTTGTTAGCCTGTGATCGATCTTGAGCTGGTCTCCTAAGTTAAGTTATGTGTAAGTGGATTGAAGTTAGGTCAGTAGATCTACAGAGCAATTGGTCTAAGCAATTGGATTAGATAGATATGTGAAAATTTGTACCATTGGCACTGATATGGAATTTTACGAGTGTCGCTCATTTCGGTATTGTATGTACTTTTCTGACCAGGCCGTAGTTTCTTGCCCGTTCTTTTAGGCTCTAGTCGCGTGAAACTGGCACCTGGAGTCACCTAGTATATAAAACGATTACTTACCTAAATGATCCTTGTGATTATACTGAATAAACTTTTATCGATTTTGATTTTCTGATGTAAACAATCTCCTACTGTGTCATTTCATACATATTTATTCATAATTTAAATTAATATTTCGTATTGAGCGCAATTTTGTCTAACATCGTAATACCTCATTTTGTATTCACATATATTACCTGAATTATTTATTTGTTTTCGCCATCGTGCAAATTACTTGTACCAAAAAGGTCTACAGTATAAATCTTACCTTATGTTTCAAGAAGGATAAGTCCCTTACTGCCACCTTTCTCCGTGCCACACCGATTTCACTCTGCAGCACTTCCATCGTAGATATGTCTGTGAACCCTTGCTCCTGCAGCACCAGACACGTTCGCTGGACCTGTTCGATGCACGGCGAAAACGAACAGAATCTACCACCTGCAGAAAAAATAGTTCACAGTTTTGTTGCTAAGTGTTACAAATAAATATATGTAATTAAATTCATAGACATTTCAAATCATTTTTTTGTAAATACGTACTTAGAATACATATTAACACCCAGACACAGAATAAATATTTATGTTCATTGTGTGATGTGACAGCTCTCTTTGCTCTGGGTGGGAATCGAACCCACGACCCACAGCATGGAAGGCAGAGCTACTACCGACTGAGCTGTGACGCCTGTCAGAAAGATTTTAAAACCTGAAAGTTATTGAGTTGCGCAGGATTCGAACCTGCGGTGTTTTTCTTAATACGGAAGTGCGATAACCAACTAAGTATGCCATCGACTTCCAACTCCATTAGTCAAATAGACTACCAGGGATTTATTCAAGCAGTCAGAAGTAAAAATGTAATTAAACTCCAACATAATAGAGCTAATAATGTAGAGCAATTGAACCTCTTATAGAACTCTGTGTCTTGTCTTGCAGTCTACTCTAAAATATAATTTTAGCGTTCATTTTACAAATTAATCTAATTTTTATTTTAAAATGTATTTTCTCAATTTTTTGTTACCGGAATTGGATTCCTTTCCTTATCGGTTAGTGTAAAGGCTAATTCAATAATCAGTTGGTGTTGTCGTCAATTTAATCGACTTTACTTAGTAACTTTCCTACATTGGGAGTGGGTAGTAAATACGTATAGTATTAATCAGATTGTTTGAAGCCCACGCCTAAGTAATAAACTAGGTGGGTCAATACTACGGTCAATACATTAATTTGACCCAACCTTATGAAACATTCCGTCCACATTTTTGCCAGTCCCGATCCTTAATATTTTACATAACAGGTATTAATTGGCACATCTTATTGTTTTTGGTAAATAATAGCGGCTATTAGGTGCCCATGCAATAATTTCGTAAGATTCACACTTCTAAAGTACTTTAAAAGCTCAGCATAATGCCTTCATTACCGCAGCGACTGTACTGATGCTATAAAAACACGTAATAGATCGCTCGGGTTATATCATACTGGCACGCGATACACATTTAAATTTGTTCCAATTTTTTAATCCGACTCCCGCTGAGTTGCGCCCGCTCCACTCAGATTGGCAGACTGAGTGACGTTCGCTGTCCTTATTGGTCGATAAGATGTGACAGATAACAGGTCGGTAACATAAAAGAAGTCGCGTCTTTTCCGTAACGTTTCGGACTTTTCATTAAATGGTTTGTATCTCGACGCGCGGTCATCTCGCATCTATCACATGGGAGTGAAAACATCTGTCGATATTTGTCTTTTTGTAGCGTTTTATGTTGGGTTGTTTTATTTGGATTGTGTAATGGCGAGGTCGATCGCCGCTGGCGCGTTTCAAACATTGTTAGTCGGTCGGACGGGTCCTGACGCGGCCAGAGAAATCCTTTCGGACATTATCGACTCCTACCATTGTGATACGCGGCACAATACACGATGGGCGATAGTGCAGCGGGTTCGACTGCTATCATTCATCTTCGATGCACAAATTGAAATTGTACTGTTATGAGATCACAGTTACAACTAATAAAAAGGGAACATCGATTACAATGTTCGATTGTGAGAGACATACTAGTCTGGTTAGGAATACTTGGTTGGTACTGATTCGTTTTTATTGAATACCATTTTAAGACTTACGGCCGGTTTCTGGAAACCCAAATCACGATTGATCCGAGTTTGACACATAGTAATTAGGTACTTGATTTTTGCGTTGATCATCGTTCGAGAAACCAGCCGTTAAATTACTACGTGCGTTATAGGCGCGATTAAATGCCAAAATGAGGTAAATGACTCTCAACTCAAATAGCAGTAAACTCATTTAGTAGCAGCTCTCAATAACAATCCGCCTACACTCCGTCACATTACATTACATTGTCCTTACTTCATTCTAATGATTCCGGTTATTTGGGTATCAATTACAAATACCATGTACTTAATCGAGAAGCTTTCCGTGAACCTAATTTAACTAGCTGACAGAATGGCGCCGACATAACGCCCAGTTTGGAAAGGTCCCTCGACAAAGGTTAGTCATCATATTGGGAGGTTGCGACACACTGGGTCAGGGCACAGGAATGTCGGCTAATTGACAGATCTGTGGAGACGTCCACCTTCGAAACACCACCTCTATTCTAGTCTTATTTTAAGCGATTTGAAGAATTATTTAGCCATTGCCGTCCCACTGCAGGGCAAAAGCCTCCCCTCCTTCTACTCTTCGGGATTTAACAATAGGTATGCTTTACCAAAGCTACTTTTAGGGTACTTTTCTGGATTGCTAAGACATCTAGTTTCTAAAATGATCAAAGGTGCTGTGACTTTAGGTCAGGGCACAGGAATGCCAGTTGCCAGATCAGTGAGGACGTCCGGCTGATGTGTGTCAGTAAGAGTAAAGTTCGGTTGGATAATTATTGGTACCGTGCTCATATTTGGATAAAGCTCAGGTCACTGGTTGCATTGCGTATCAGCTTATGTAGATTACTTGCGTAGTTGGACGGCTTAGTAACCTAAAGAATTATGATGACCATTTAGAAGACTGTAATAACTTTAAATATTTTGAATTGGAGAAGTCACATTTTCTTACAGTAATATTTTTCAGTCATTTGAAAGGAGGATCAGTGGATGAGAGTTGCAAGAGACCGGAAAGAATGGCATAATACAGAGGAGGCTATATTCAGCAGTAGGTGCCAACGGGCTGGAATGATGATGATTTGAAAGGGCAGTGAAATTATTACGTGAGAAAACGGATGCAATTCATCTTATGTTATTGGAAAATAATACCTGTATTTAAATAATTTAAATTAATAAGAGTGATCATAAAAAAATGTAATACCCGAACACACGCAAGTTTTGCAATAAGAACCAAAATATCTGACGTACCAAATAATTTAAAAAGTAGTTCAGGCATTTAAACATTGCATGAAGATCTTATAAAAGCTGACTTACTTTTGTAACGTATAACTGAACGTTACGTAACAAAGGCTTTGTGCTGTAAATACTCCCATTCAATCACTTTGTTGTACCTACGAGTGTCGTAGAGATGGGATACCAATTCAACTTAACCTTCATATCGATAAAGAAGACCACACAAACTATTGCAGATAGACCAGTGATTTTCAACACTTTTTATGACACGACCCCCCTTTGTTTTCATGTATTTCATAATTTTACCTATGTAAAAGTAAGCAAGTACTTGCTAAAGAGGCATCGCGACCCCATAGAGGACCACAGGTTTAAAAACAGTGACATAGACAAATCAAAGAGTGGAATCAATGCGATCAAGATACAATGAAATTGAACAATTGCCAATGATATGTATAGACGAACCAAACAGATGGAATTAAACACGATACAAATGTAGAGTTAAAATATAAAGTAATTGAAACTCTAAAGACTACTTGAACTGAACTTTGCCCTTAGGCCGTAAGTTTCTTGCCCGTTCTTCTAGTCTCCGGTCGCGTGGAACTGACACCTAGAATTACCTAGTATATAAGACGATTCTAAATGATCCTTGTGATTTTACTGAATAAAGTAATTTTTATCGATGATTGTAACTTACAGCCCTACAGAGGAAGGTATGACAATAGCTCGTGTCGCGTCACTAACAATACTGGACAAGTCATTGATGTATTAGCGTAGATAACGCGGTGAAATCATATGTGCCCTCGTAATGAGGTCGGTTCGTACAAACGGTATTGTTCTTTAGATTAACCGATTAATTATTTTTGAATGCCAGAGACGCAGCTGCTTTGGGGGTCGATGGTTCATATTGATTTGGCAACCTTGTGTAGGTTACTTATGCTTTCAGTGGAAAAAGAGAGTGGAAAACTTAAATCTAGTTATGGTAAGAATACTCAATAATGTTTGTAAGAAAATACTTCAGCGCCTCTTAACCTTTCTAGATATGAGGTCGTGATGACCAGCAATCATTATGCAGAGTTTTACCATAAGTACATCTTTACCGTTCTATGTTGGTTCTATAATTATTATGTCGTCTTCAAAAGGTCTACTGCACAAAACGTACACGTGAGAAGCTATGTAATTGGAGTTTTAATTTTGAGCATTCTCTTACTGGTGTTCGTGAAGGTTCCTTATGCACGTCTTTTGTTTTTGCGTTTACGTGGAAATAT
This sequence comes from Ecliptopera silaceata, assembly GCA_932527185.1. Classification (NCBI taxonomy): domain Eukaryota; kingdom Metazoa; phylum Arthropoda; class Insecta; order Lepidoptera; family Geometridae; genus Ecliptopera; species Ecliptopera silaceata. The sequence continues at coordinate 5,886,213 of OW052210.1, forward strand.
GCCACGTTGCCACGCAGTTTAAATCAAACTTCGCCAGCAAACCTTCGTTCATGAAAGCCACAGGACGGTGACCGCGTGTGGTGCTGGGCGTCGTCGCTGGGGTGGCCCGCGCATGCGTCCGCCCCGCCCCAGCCTGCGGCCGCGCGGCTTTCCAACAGACTCATAGTGAGTAGGGCTACCCTCTTGTGCCAATATTTGACTATATTTGACTCACTACGGCCGGTTTCTCGAACGATGCTCAACGAAAAAATCAAATAATTACTATGTGTCAAACTCGGATCAATCGTGATTTGGGTTTTCAGAAACCGGCCGTTAATTCACTATACCGATTCAACATTTACAAAACATGAATATATTACGTGCATGACGACGCTACTTCGACAAAGGGAGTGATCCATTGAATTTAATTTAGGGGTATCCACGAGGGTTATTTTTATTTTCCGTGAAGCTACAGTACCTGGTAATTAAGAGACATCTTCGTACTGTTTCTGCGCAAGTTCAGTCAGTAGATCATTATGTAAAATATTAGGACTTCTTTGATGACATAAGAACTTATCCAGAAATTCACGAATTGAGTAAAAATGCTTAAAAATATAATGTTCTTTTTTTAATGAAGTGGCATCCCTATTGCAGCTATTACAAACACACCACCTTTAAGCCGAATGTTGTAATTTAATGTAAACAATCCTGGGAAATGGCGCGGATTGTGCTGTCAAACAAACAAACATAATTTCAATTTAATATTTGCATTAGATAAATTATCGCTTCGAGCTTACTATGTAAGTTTACCAATGATGATTGAGAAAACATTTTTAAATTTTTGCCTGCCTGCAATCTGACAACCTGCTTTTTATAGAAAGCAGTTTAATGAGGAAAGTAGCATTGGAGCAGTAGATGAGTACTATGAAATAAAACCCATACAATTAAAGTCATCTCAAACCAGGTCTAATACCAGGAAGGCATACGATCCAGGATAACGCAGTTCCCAGTACAGGTTCAATTAATTTAAACTGCATTCGTTAATTTTATTAATGCGAGGTCCAAGAATCTACCATCGTAGATGCCATCGCGAAGGTCTTCTCATTTTCGAAATTAGCAAATGGATAAAAAAAGGCCAACCGCCAACAGAGTGGACAAGATAAAGAAATATACGGAGAGGTGGCTGCGTTCGAGGCTCCAGATAACACCATTAACGCCGGGTAGGTTTTCGAGCAAAACAATAGAAAGGGACACTGATACTCTACCCATTACGAAAGGCAGCATGTCTTCGTTAAACCAAACAAAACCCAACTCTAATACGAAGGAATAAAACACAATTTTCAGGGGTCATGACTGTGGTATAGGACAACAGCGAATGCATTCCTTTCAATACTTTGGCGAACGAGCGAAAAGGACAGTGCATGATGACAACGATAGCAAAATGAGTGGAGTAAGTTTTTCTCAGCCACCCAGTCAGCAACATAATTAATGATTCTCGTGTCTCAGACGAATTTATAAATTGGCTTTTATTCCGTTTTAACAAACTCTGAACACGCGTGGTACTAACGATACCGTATCTACGCAAACGTTAAATAATTATGGGAATAAAGAGAACCATAGATTAACGATTGAGCAGGTAAACTGCGATAAGTTCTTCGTTGTTTACGCTATCTAACTTGAAAGTCTGGCATTCTAAATAAGAGCAAACGTCGATAGTTTTTTTTCCGTTTCAGTGGTTTTAACCAAGTGAACGCTACTGACTCGACGAGTCACGATTTTGACTCAAAATTTCAATTATGCGACTGAGGAAAATTCATATCTGTATTCTGGATTTTTAAGTAAAGTAGTGTGATTTTGGGTTTGTTTTTTGTTTAATGTACCATTTTTCCCGTATAATTCATAAAGCTCTATGACCTTCTCATCTGATGATTCAGAAGAGGGTGTGACGTGTGATCCAAGGTGGAAGATTCCACTTACCATTCTCACTCGTATAAATCAAACAATATAAAATCTTCTTGTATTTGCCCGCATATAATAATGGCATATTTAGTGTTCGATAAGGTTTAATGTGTAGAGGTTGGCATAAATCGGCGCGCGCGCAATCTAACATCGCGCCCCGCCCCGCCCCGCGAGTAACTCATTCCTATCTACCCCGAATATTGTTAATCAGTGTATCATTAGCTGTGAGCTTCGGAACTCACTATGGGAGTATTTTAACATTTGTAAAACAGGTATCTGCTGTTGCATTTTATGATTTTGCTTTATACAAGTGCAGCTTGCATTCTCGTGGCGTGCGTACCATGTAATTACTCAAGTACTTTTTCATGTAGATCCTCTTTACCCGTTCGATGCGACTTTTAAAACACACAAAAACTTAAATTTTGTCTGTTTCGGTCACTGCATACATATTACCAAGCAAAAAAGAACCAGTGTTCAGAAAATGTAAGAAGAAACCCGTGTGCGCTGATAACTCAGCTCCTAACGCAAGAGCCGATGGGGGCCCGCGCGATAGCTCCATACCGCACGGCTGATATTAGATAAAGCTAACGGGGAGGCGCAGCTATAAATCCAAAATCGAGCTAAACCTACCTCTGTCCTGCTCTAGCAAAGGAAAATATCACCCTCTCAGAGCATCCCTTTCGTGTAGTTGGTTTTATGTGTTTTGATGTTAGTTAGGTTATTTTTGTTACTTATTTATATAGTTAGGTTATTTTTGTTATATGTATAGTTAGGTGACAGCTTCATTTACCTGTTTGGAAGTTTTATTAACCTTATTCCAAGTCATCAAGATATTAAAAAATAATAACCCATATTTCCTACATTAGAGCTTAAATTTGCCTCAGCTTACTGTCTTTAAAACAAGACTTAACAGCCATTGTTCCGCTGTGAAAGTTTTAGGGATGGCAAGTAGCAAATAGCCAAACCCGCAGGCGAAACGACGACCAATTCATAGCAGCCCCAGTGCAGGCCAATAAAGTATTTTACAAGTGATACAAGAATGTAGCCCAATCTTTGCGCCGCATCGCTCGGTGCTTTAACTTTATAAATACTTTGCTATTTATTTCTGGGAATCGGACGATCAATGTGTTGGGCTGGCCTTTAGATAGGCATCCGGGGTTTAATACGAGAAAAAGCCTAATCTCAGGTCATCGGCCGAGCCAGCAATTATATATGGTCGGGTATAGTTTTTTGATTCGAGATCGATTGAACTATTTGTTATTTAAGTTTTTTACTTATAGATACTTTTGTATTTTACTGCAAGCTTTTAGATTAACTCGTAGGTCTAATTCGTTCGCCTGATCATTATTTACTCTACAATTATTTACCTTTGCAGAAGAGTCCGTATAGTGCATAGCGATCACCTCTTTTGGTCCCGAAGACACATTACGTCATTGAGCTCCAACAGTCTACAACTTCAATCGACATTCAAAAGATCTGGAGGACTAAAAACACGGCATTTGTTTATTAAGCAAAGTGAACCATCAGTTAGGGTTGTCCAATTTTTTTTAGATACCATAATATATCATGGGAATTTTGAATTTTTTTCTATTCAGCGCGGCAATGCAGCCAGTGTCTTGGGTACGCTTCCGATTGGTACTGATTTGGATCAGTTGAACTATCTATAGATCGTTTGCAACGGTCTGTAGATAGCTCAGCTGTTTCTTATGTATTTTATATGACTATGTACATTTTGTAAATACTGATATTATTTTTTTCTTGGTCGGCATATTCGGCTTAAAAAGCTCTTTTGGTTATACATCACGTTGAATATCAAAGAGTAGCGCACAGTAGCGACAGCGAAGCTTGTCGCGCGACAACTACTCAATACCATATACGCACTAAACGTGCGAGTAGCCGGACCCTAGTAATTAGGTGTTAGGTGCTATTTGAGTCACGATTGGAAATTGCTAAATAAATTACTGTAAATTAGATAAGGAAAATCAATTAATTTTCATTAAATACTGCTTGTTCGAAGTGCAACTAAAATCGAAGATTAATTAATTAACATCACCTGCTGCTCACGGTTCCGTGCCACTTTCATCCAATTTTGCTTAAATTTGGACGATATTGCCTGCCTAGTTTTGTTTATTTTATTACTATTAGAAAGATTTCCCAAAAAAATATTTTGAATTCCGATATGCTAATCCTAATAATATTTGGAGAAACTTTGGCATAAATCAAAATCGAATTAGAGAAAAAAATGACATCGAAAAACCCATCAGCTTCTTGACAGTTTGTTTATGCAATTCAGACTGTGATAATTACAATGCAAATTGTGAGAAAACGGTATTAATATCGGTCGATTGCCAAAGAGCGCCCAATCCAAATACTCACGCCCACACAACAAAGCCTAATGGTAATGAATCAAAATCAACAACATCATTAGACTAGGAATCCAATCGCAACGAAATAAATGGTCTCAAAGCGATTGCGCTATTTTCTATTCTGTTTTCGTGAGATTATAGACATGGACGCATGCGCGAAACGATCATAAATTAAACAGTAACGTTTGCAATATTGTCTTGAGCCGAGGGTTTAGACTTTTGAAATATAGACCGTTTGTTCAAAATAGGCTGGTCTGGTAGACTGTGGTTTAAGGTAAAACACTCAGTAAATCATTAAGAGACGTGCCAATGCCTCCCTTGGAACGGATAAGGCAATAAAACTCATTCACACGTTCGTCAACTAAACAGGTGGCTTATTAAAAACGCGCAGCTCTCGATACCGGAATCGATTCCATGTTCCAAACGCGATTCAATCGAGTCAGTTATGTACGTACATTATGTTACAGTACTCGATACTAGATTTAAATGGCGATTTCAACCGATGCTCTACCTTCGTCGTGAATTCACACCTGTCTGACTGCAGCATGTACCCGGGAATGGTTGAACTAGTTATTGGAATATTTAACATATAGGTTAGGTTTTATAAAATACGCCCCAAAATAATTTTATTATTATTTGATTGATACTGTCTCATCTAATTTATGCTACGAAATATACTTGTATTTATTATTTATAAAAAATGCCGATTCTTCTTGAAATGTCAATTTTAAATTAATAAACATCGGCTGTTGCGTACGCGCCGTCGTCGTCTGTGCTTCGATATTTAAATTTATTCGTGTCCTATTTTGTGACTTATTTCTTATGTTAGACTTCAGTAGCTTATGATTTATTTTGCACTATTGGGCTATTAATTGATTATTAATAGGTTTATGTCGACGTTTACATGTTTATAGAAAATTCCAAGCAGTTTTATATGGCTAATTCTATTTAAAACGAACTGACATGACAGTTTGCTAACTAATAGCTGTTCTGACTTTATAATTTCTCAAGTCATTCATTCGAAGGCGTCCCATAGCCTTGGAGAATACCAAGAAGAATGCCTAGCTGAAAAAATTATAACCAGTTAGGTCGTGCGTGATATTTCAATAGACAAAAATAATGAAAATATTTCTGATGAAAGACCAAATACCGTCTCTCACTCTAGTGATGAAGATTTTATAGTCCCCAAGTCCAACCCTCACTCATAATGGGGGTTCATAACTATATCCTCGTAAACTTAATAGATCGTTTTATTGATCGCGTATGGTTTACAAAGCACACTTCTCACACCCCAGAAAGCTAATCCACCTGTCTGGTCCGTGGGAACGTTCCCTATTCCCTAATTACCCGGGGCAGATAACGAGTCTAATTCGCGGGCTGCGTGCGCCGGCGCAGCTCTCACGCACGCATTGTCTTCGGTAATTGCCGATCCTGTTCAATTGCCGGTCCTGTTCAATTGGCGGTCCTGTTCAATTTGTTGGATTTGTTGCCTTCCCCGCACTGTGATTCCTTTAAGTGGCCACTTTCAATTGCTAAATAAATCGCATGCGTGCTTAGGCGCCTATTTCGCGTACGTAGGGTGGAACATGTTTGGTGCGAATTAAATAGGGAGCAATTAAAAAGGTTCTGGGAATGGTGGTGTGGTGATCTACTGAGCTTGTTCAACTAGTACATAAAAATAAGTAACAAGAGAACATCGCTAGAAAATTGCGTGAGTTAAAACATTCAAGCTTCTTGAATGATAATAAACTTATTAAAAAAGCATCAATGTTTTAATATATTTTAGTAAGTAACAGAAATACAAAGCGTCAGAGTACAGTCAAGATCGAAGTTCTTAGCACTAAAACAAGGCTAAGCTTAAAGCTGCTATGAAATTGTAATAGAGATAATATTGATATTATGGCTTTGTTTAAAATAATGTAGTAACGTAATATTTGAATTTTGCAAGATATTTTCTACAAAATTACAATAGAACCACAACATTCGCGTAGAAAGGCGAATAGGTGCGCAAGCGCAGGGGCGTAACCCCCCGGGCGGCTGATGAAGACATCACGCGACCGCGCCAATTGATTAGTCGCGCGACGGCCGCTAAGACGAGCGGACGTGTTATTATGCGACGTTAGACACGCGTCCTGGTTGTAAGAAACGTTGTGGAGAATAGACACGTGCGAATGCGTAAATAATTATCATTAAAATTTATGACATGGAATTAAATATCTCACTTAAGATTTTGTCACCAAACTCAATCACATAGCAAAGCGAACATGGTAAACTTCAATCGGTAAAATTACTAGGATCATTTAGATTCATCTTACATGCTTAGCCCACACGACTCGGGCCTTTATGAACGGGCAAGGCCTGATTTTTAATGTTTTTGTGAACGAGAATAAGTACATAAGCTTAATAATAAATATGTTTACTGGAACATGTTCATTAAAAACCAAATACTTATAATTCTTCTTCTCTTGTGAAAGTAACCATTATTTTACATCTCAACTCCCTCCTCCATTATGTGTTCAACTTTATTAGACTCCATTTTGTTGTCTTCATTCCAATTCCAGTCTAATCAGCTGAATCCAACAGTTAGTTATTGCTAAAATTAACTTCTCTAATCGATAGAAGCACGCGTTATTGGATAGCCATAGGAACCGTCATCCTTTGCGGGAACTTAACAGGATAATCAATCGTGTAATTAAGGCCTTATAAACAGCTTGGTGTGAAGCAGCTGGAACAATTCCAACTTACAGAAAGGCACCTTAAACGAACTGCTATTATCGGAGAAAGTGCGGATGTGATAGCCTTAGAATTTTTCCTTAATTGGAGTTCAAGGGATAATTGATCTTGTATTTGGCTTCACAGTAAATGTTGAATCAAATGTATCAATGAAGTTGTGGCTTTGTATTTGGCGAATAACAAAACAGAAGAATGAATGAACTGTGCAGCTTGTAGAAATGTTTGGGAGTTCTAGAAACATTTTGACAAAAAACAAGCTTCTATGTAATATTTTTTTGTCTTTTCGGACCTCCTCGGTCCAGAGAGCTGACGTTCCGAGGAATACTACAAATTAACATAAGGCTTAAAGGCACTAATTTAACAATATATATATATATATAATATATTATTATGTATGTAAAACTAAATAGATAAATAAATAAGTGACTTGACATTTGTCAGGACGAGGTCCTATGCATTGTAGTGTATATTTGTAGAGCACCAGCTGTTTTTCTCTAAGCTTTAACATCAAGCTAAGCATCGTGTTGAGAGATAATTAAATGAATTTCTGGTTGAATAGAGCGATGTTCTTTATTCCAACCTTTATTGATTTAGAGGTTACGCTTATTTTATGGCTACAGAAGTTGTCGATGTAAGTGTTTGATAGATAGCGTTGTGTAGTGTTTACACGTGTGGACTTGATAATGTATTCTTGATTTACGAAGCTTGTTTGAAGGTGTGGCGATATTCTTTCCAGCTTTTTGTTATGTATGTTTAAGAAATTGTTACAGTGACCTTGTAGGGTGCATGATTGTATCCTAAATCTTTCTTTAACGGTCCCTGATTCAGAAATTTGCAACCGCACTTACAACATTGTGTTTTGTAAATTGTTACGGTCTATCTTATAAAAAGTTAGCGCAGACTTGATGACTTGATTACCATACGTAATAGTGACATAATTTCAACGCTAACTTTTATAAGATAAGGGCTTAATCATTACTCTTTTGTGTCCCGCGTATCTCTGATAACATTGAGTTAGAAGTTTCATAATCAATTGCCATGGCAAAGTAAAAAGTTCGGCAGTAAGTAATTTAATCAGTAAATGCACTTTGAGTTAGAGACTCAGATGCAAGCCTTGAAATTTTTCAGATATTATTTTTATAGATGCCTCATCTGTTGATGGGTAAAGTAACTCTTCCCAGGTAATGTAGTTGATCTAATAGGTGCTTGTATGAATTCTAACCATAATTTCGACCGGTTAGGAATAATTTACTCTAACCACAGTTACCAACACCAAAAGCTCGATTTAGCAATTTGCCTACAGTTTTGCTATTAATGCATTTAGTTTAAGCAATACCTTTTCTATTTCTGTATTTGTAATACAATATGTTTGATTGTTGTTTTGTTTTATGAGAGTTGGTGACTTGTTAGTTCAATTTGCAATCGTTATTTTTATGGGCAGATTTTATCAATCACTTTATTAAATAAAAATATTATTATTATAAAAAATTGTGATATATTTGATATTTTAATGAATGGCTTGTCCTAACAAATTTCCTTTTTATAAATTGAATCGAAAACTCAAAATTTTTGAAGATGATTTAAATAAACTTACCTATATTATAACAAAACAACAATCGAAACGCACAAATAAAGAATTATAAACTAAATGGCACTAATAATTGTCATAAGAAAATACATCGTCGCGTCAGAATGACGGACAAATATTTTTTTTCACATACTAGAGTGCCATATTTCAAAATCAAAATATCAAAAAGATTTATTTTTACAACAAGATAAATAAATAGTCGAGGTGGTAACTCTTCGTTTAAGTTTTTCAACCTGTGCTAAAAGAGTCCCCTCTATTCTGTGGTTATACACTAGTACCTATTAAAAGTATACATATTTAGTACATTCCCACATAACAGCGATTCATAACAACAGTCCTAGCGTGCCTAGACGCATTTGCAAAGAAACCGCCTGAGGCCCTTAAGCGGATCGCTTAAAACATTCACCTACGAATTAATTGCTGGCATAAATGAATTTAATGCGATACATTAGTCTGGACACGTGATAGTTTTTGTTGTATTTAATTTTAGTTGATAAATGCATGTTGTATAATGGACTAATGGATTCACTTAGGTATTAAGCTACATTACTTTCTTGATGGACTCTGTCTAAAACTGGGCTATAGATCATGTCTACAGTATTTTGTTTGCGTACCTATACTAATGGCGTACTGATACGAATTAGACGCTTATTGTTCACTAACAATAAGCGTCACTATTTTCAATCACTATTTTTGAAATGAAATAAAACAAAAAAATATGAGAGAGTTGGATATGGGGCTACGTTGTTTAGGTTTTAGGTAGGCAAGACCAAGATGAAAGTATCAAATCATTCTATTGTTTGTGAGTCCAGGTACATTATTAGATGAAGGGTATGTAAGGTATGAAACATTTGAAATTACTAATAACCTAAATTATTAAATACTTAATATAAAAAATCAAATATGTACATAACAAATTCATTACCAAACACATACAGTATATAGTATGTTACAGAGTGTGTATATATTCGGTAAATATACCTTTGTTTACCTAAAAAAAAAGAGTACATCTATAAACAATTTAAATTACTTTTGGTACCCCGCTGAGTTGCAAAAATAAACATTATTAGCTATTCTATTAAAAAGGATCCATATAATCTTAATAATTAAAAAGACTAGATTTTATTTATTCGCGAATAAAAGATAAAAGTTGGTATATTTCTGACATAAAGCACACACTGAATCATACATCCGAATCGCAATTAAATAAGAGTTTCACTACGAAAAACCGTATTTCACTGCATAATGGGCCGTAAAACAAATTCACTTTCAAAGACACCGTGTTTATAAGCAGTATACTCAATAAACATGTAGCAGAAGGTATAAATTAAAATGGCAGACAGGCCGCTTTGCACGTCCACAGGTATTGAAACTAAATCATTTCCAACTAGGGTCTGGTTTCGAATTCTTGATAGAAAATTTAGAGGACTAAATATACTGAAAATCAGTTAAAGTTTCTATAAACTGCATAGAGTCTACTTTACCTTGGTAGTCATTTTTTAAAGCATATCATGCTCGCAAAAAATATAACGTCAAAATAATTCTGCGTTTTTATGCCAACGGCAAAATAATACAGAACCTAAAAATACGCGAAAATATTAAAAATCACGATATATGTATGCAAAATATATTTAAATGTCCCAGCTCTCCTCCATCAAATGTTTACTTAATCAGATGCCCTTGGAGGCCTATAAATATTTTGTTAATTAAGTCTAATTTTAATCTAATTATGTTCTAAGAACTAAATGTTTGCAATAAAGCTGTGTACAGCTATTGTATGCCAGCCCTATTTTCATTCCAATCCATAGTCTGCAATAAACAAATAACCAACCTAATAAAATGTGATTAACAATAAAACTGATTTATTTATTTTTATATTATGCGTCCGGTTAATTGTTATATTTCAGTTATCACGCGGTCTTGATCGATTCGTAATCGACTGAGTATTTCGTTTGGTGACTGATCTGATAGATACAATCTGTGAGATTTGCACTATTTAGATAGGTAGATAATATTAATATTATCATATTACATTTTAATCAATTATCGTTAAGCTTTGATCTTATTAACACCCAAAAATTTATTAGAATTATCTTTGTATTAGAGGTGTTTTTGTGTTAATTAGTGAGCGATGTTTTCGGTTGGTAATATTAGTAACATCTGCTTTTTGTCCCTATTTTATTATTGTAAAATCAAAGTACCTTTTGTATAATTAGGTACAAATTCTAACGTATGTTATTTCAATATTATGTCTTAAACCATAGTTATTTATTACTCAGCTGCGCCAAACTGGTCTTAAACTAGATCAAAGCACAATGTCACCTGGGATCAGTCGAACTTTGAGCTTATTAACCGCAGCTTATAAGCTTATTGTGTACCAATTATATGCACGCCCTTATAGATACAAGTCAATTTATATTTAATAGTTTACAGTGTAACAATATTTTTTTTTTTCGGCAAACCAATGATATTAATAATTGGTTTAAGCGGAATCAAATCGCTGACACTTTTTTAGCACATAAGCTACATCACGTAGGACATCGAATGATGACTAAGCTATTTAGAGAGTTGTCAAAGAAGAATGCAATACCTAGCTGAATTGGCAACAAAGCCTTTTGCATCTACTCTAGATGGTTCACTAGTCATATATATCTACATGATTATTCACCGGTGCGACTGGGTTTTTTAGTAAAGCTTGCTCAGCACTCAGATCTTCTCAGTCTACTAGGTATTTATTTTAATCTACCTCAAGATATACAGCGTCAGAAGTCACTGTCTACTCGTATTTCGATGATTATGTATTTCGTTAGAACGCCTGGGGTTTTTAGGAGTAAGCTTGTCTAACACTTATCCATCTTCTTAGGATAGTCAGCCTTTTAAACTACAAGGTCAATACGTGCAATGCTAAACCGCGAGTTTCCGCCGAGCAATATATTATACCATTGCCTAAAATTATGACTGACGTTGATTGAGAATTCGGAGTACATATATTGAAAGTGACCAAGCGACCGTTTTCACGGCCGCAAGTTAGCTAATTGTTATTGATAATGCTGTGTAAAATTAACTTGGACAAGACTGCCTTTCTCTATGACCCCTTACCTTGACTCGCCGCGCCCTATGGCATACCACACGTCACAATTCTACGTCATATTTATTTAACCTATCTCGAGGCTATTGTAAAATGAGATATGGTAATAAGGAACTAGAGGCTTTCTAGGCAGCTGAGTATGTTGACAGGAATCAAGAGTTCTATTAAAGATGTTTTGCGCAAGATTGTTCGCTTCAATAACAAGGAAGAGAATATTCTGTTTGTTTATCATATACATTATAGCTTTTGAAAGATTATTTTTAAAAGTTAGGTTAGAATTTTCATATGATATTGAAAGAACGTTAGAGTATAGTTAGTATAGTTTTAGTAAGTAGTTTTTAGCGCTAAGAATATTGTCTCAAAAGCACCAATTATAGACATATCCTTCTATATCTTGAAGATTAAAATCATGGTGTAATCAACTCTCATTAAGTGTTAGATAAGTATTATTAAATAAAATGAGCTGATGCCAATATAATTTTTGAAAGAGACTAGAGAAATATATATATCTCGATATCTATGCCTTTAATATAAGATGCCTTTGATAAGAAACGAAATTTACTAAAATGAACATTAATAACAACAAAAATATACATACGACCGGTCAATAAGTCCGTTGAAGTATTACTTACAATCTCAAAATTATTTTGAACGCTGCTCTCGATACTTCCAGTTAACAATAGGACAAATCATTTCGACATATGATCAAGAGTATTGTTATTGCAACACTTGTTGTGAAACAAGCCTAGAGCCTTTGCATTGATTAGGAACAGAGTTTTTTTAAATCGAAGGATTTTTTGACAACAGATTTCATGAATTTGACTGATAAAACACTAGATATGTGATAACTGTAAATATTCGACGCGTGCAAAATAAATACACTTTCAACATTTTTACACAGAGGTAAAAATGTTAAAAAAATTACAATCAGGTTGTTACCTTACACAACCGTTAAAAGGAAAACAAACAACAAGATAAAAGACGTAGAGTAAATAAAACACAAGAGTTTCATTACCTTTAAAGTAATCAACATAAGCCTGCGTAGGTGATTCAAATATAACAGCTGGAATTCAAACTGGGATAATTAATGCAATCAACTAACGCACAAAGGTTAGCACAGAAGCCGTAAATTTATTGTCTGCTCGTAAATAAATCAATGATCCGTATGCACTATGCTCTAAGTATTCTGGAATTCGCACTGCCGAGATTATCTGCAGCTAAATTGTAAAATTCTTATGCAGGTGCTGGCCTGTTTGTTGCACAATTTGTCGCGTACGGGCGACGGTGAAAAATTGATCAATTTGCACCAAAATTATTGCCTGGTTCGAACAAATTCAAATGCATTTATTTAGAACACATAACGCAAACGCAAGTCAACCAATGCTGTGGTGCGGCAGAAATAAAATATGGACAAGGAAAATTTAACCACCCTGAACATGGATGAACCAAAGTCATTCAAAACAAAAGACGATCACAAACTCTAACAGTGCATATTTCAAAAGAAATCAATATACATTGTAGCAGATATAACGATTTCAAAACGTTTTAGGTTCAACATATTATGATTTTAAAGCCCGGTCGGATTTTATATTGATTTACGCAACTAATCTACTGATATACTGATCGAAATTCAATTCACTATGGCCCAGTTGTAATTCAGTTAGCCAAACAAAACGCTGTATTAGTCATACGCACTATTGTCCAGAGCTGTCGGCCGAGGCGCTTTATCTTAATTGAGTGCAATTTGATTTAGTGGCGCAACCTCTAACCAAATTAAATCAACCATGGAAAAACTTCAGGGTATACTATCTATGCCTTCGAAATGTATTTAGGCAACTGTATTTGTAACTTGGTCTTCGGTAGCACGTGCCGGATTCCATGTAGAGCTGTTGAATGACTCTGCATACAAAATGAGTTTTTATTCCGATTAAAATAAGAGCCAGAAGAAATATGAGAGACGCACATTTAAAGATTGGGTTCAGTACATTGTGTGAGACGCCTTAGGGGACAAGTTATGTCATACAACTATTTCGTGTCCAAGTCTACGAAATTAACAAGGATATGAGATCTTTATCACACGTAGATTTCGATTGGAGTTTCGAAGTTATTTGAATAGAATTAAATGTATTAGAATATGTTCCTGCTTAAGCACTGGTTCAGATCAGAATGTTCTGATCGTTATCAGCATAGTTGGTTAGCAAATGAAACATGTCAGCGAATAAATTTATCAACATTGATTTGATAAGATTTGTATCCCAGTTGAGCTAGGCATTCTGTATAATATCATGTTAATGCGATTCCCGTTTTCAATGATGAATCATTGATGTGTCGACATTGGGTCTGAGTGAGATAGTGTGTAGTCCATGGTAAAACAACTTTATGTAACGAGCTTTCTACAGATCGGATGGGAGCTCAGCTCATGCTAATGCTAAGCTAGTTAAAATTTAAATATAACATTTCCAGACCGAGATTTTTTTGACCACAAACTTTCGAAATACTTCCTATGAAAAATAAGCTTAATATAGCTTATTTTTACGCTAAGCTTATTATTTTTTTGTATGTTTTACTGTTATTTTACTAAATCGTAACCATGGTTATTTTTAAAAATATGGCTAGCATAATTACCGCAAGTTTTTCGTAGATTTTACAATCATTAATCAAATATTTCACACCCAATGTGTCTATCATTTTAAATGAGCTGTACTCTCGATTTATTATTTTATAGCCTGTTATTCTTTTAAATAACATTTTGCTATGATGCAAGAATTGTGCAAAAACGGTACAATAATGGTGCAACTGTTTTTTAAACTAACAAGGTATAATCCTTTAATCGCTGATTATGTACGATGCAGCTATTAATCAATCTACCGGCGGTGTTAATGCTAATCAAATTAAATGCTTCGTTAAGATGTGAGATAGTGTTTATGATGTGTTTTGCGAGCCTTATATAGATGGTGTTTGGATGACGGAATTATCGTGTAGAAAAATAAACTTACATAATTAAATATATTGCATTAAGCATTATGCTGGTATTCATATAAATAATAAATACTTGTGTATAAATTACTGATTTATCTAAATATATTTGAATCTCTATCACGTCCGTTTAACGTACATGGAAATTTTAATCAATGTTTTTTATTTACTAATTGAAAAAGTATTTTTTTTAATAATTGGACTGTCAGCGTTTTAAATAGATAATGATTACATGATGTTGTAAAATATATTTATTTGTGTACTTATTTACAGTTCCACGACAAAAATTGGTACGAAGGCATACATGATTGGAAACAGTTTATTTTTCAGTCTCATAGAATGTTGAATTAACATTGATATATCTTATCTCTTATTATTAAATTAGCTTTTAGATTAAACATGTAACTCAATAATTTTTCAATTTGTACTAAATTGCAAAAGTAGTTTAATTTGCTCAACACCACTCTCCATTAAGAGTGCAACCAGGGCACAAAAGATGCAATTTTTCAGACAGAGATAATGTCTAGTTTAGACAGTTGAGCAAAGCAGCTGTCCTATTACAGTTCCGCTCGTGTCCCATAAGACCACCATGGGAGAGGCTCTTGTTTCGCAGATATGTCATGTTGTTTTGGACATTTGTTAATGGCTAGATTGTGACCACTTAGGGTTACAGTGCTGGCGAAATTTTGCCTTTGAACTTTGCTTCTTTACTCTTTAGTTTTATCTTGAAGTCTGGGAATAGTTTTGTGACATCAGTCTCCGTGTGCAAATCACTAAGATTTACTTCAATACATAACATAACCTTTGTAGACAAAAAGCTTAAATTAATTTTATTTATTCACAAACAAATTTACGACTATTACACTATCTATAGATCGTATGCAACGGTCTGTAGATAGCTCAACTGTTTCTTATGTATTTTTGACTAATTTGGTAAATAAAAATGTGGGTGATGACTAGAAATAAAAAAAATCTGTTCCTCTTTCTCAGAATTATGCTTTAACACGCTACGAATTAAATCATGCTTGTATTTTTTGTCCAATAAATGTATCTTTATCTTTACGTGTTTGTTCGTACGAATAACAAACGAGCTATAAAAATGACAGATATTTAAAAGAAATAAAGACAAATAACAACACATTCCTCATACGTTTCATGACCAATTTTGTTGGTATTGTGGACCAAACCGGCCTTTCCCGGCCCATTTATTCTGGCCCATATATAGGACGTATTTAGACACGAATGTATGGTCATACAATATGACCTGCTGGATGTTCCGGAACGAAGTTTAGTTAGGTACGGTTCAAAGGGTTTTGTATTATGTTATGAAATAGCTCCAATATTCATATGTAATTTTGAGCGTAAGTGTATTTGTAAAGTTTCACTTACAGCGAACCACTACTGCGATCAAGCATGTCGATAGACACAGTTTGAGTGTAGTTTTATCAATGTAGTTTTATCCAGATAAAAATCCGCCTACCATCAATGTGATGCCTATAACGATGCATCACATTGATTATGTCCATTAAGAACATGCTTGTCTCTGTAACTGCACCGGCATACATACAGAGAGTAGGTACCTACCTTTCAAATGTGACCCCATCAATGCGACCATCAATCGCTTTACAGAAGACAATACTTCCCCAAATAAACTCAATAAATGCTAAATCCTACGCTTTTGTGTATCCAGGTCTTACCCTGTACGATGTCTGGATGCAAATAGTGGCGTTTGAGTAAGGGGGCTCCAGTACTAATACTGCCTATGATGATGATGCTGAATTGTGTGTGGGTGTGCATTGAGATGACGTCTGATAGAGAAGAGTGTAAGAAGAGGACGTGTTGTACCACTTGTACCGACCCCTCATAGTGTGGTACAAGGGTAGGAAGATGATGATGATGATGATGATGATGCTGAAATACGTTTAACAAACCTTGGAGGTAAGTAGCCTACTTGAATGCACATCGCAATATCGGTAATGTATGAAACACACCGATTAGCTACATTATCCGCTATTGACCACATAATGACGTAGTTACGTTGTATTAACGTACGACCATGGACTAATACCTAAGTAACTATGGTACTTGTGATATGGCTAAATAAAGGGCTTGGTAACAGAGACACAATAAACATGATAGTGCGAATATAGGTATGATCATCAGCGGATTATAATTTAAAAGCACGGAAAACGATAAGATGAATGATTTATTTATTTTTAGAAAAATCTTACATAATCTAAAACTAGACAATACCTACATTCCAAAACCTAAAATTACTTACACAAAAAATAATAATAACGAGGTTTTTGAACTGTATTTGCGGTAAAAAATAGAATTGGTTGTAGGGTCCGTTTTTTCGCATAACCTTATAAACTATTATTTATACTTTTCAAATTATTTTGGAAACCAATATCATCGTATCGAATCCAACGAGCTCAACCAAACTAACTAGATTGTTTTTTTATAAATGTTAAAGAATGACATAAGTTTATTGTTTTAAAAAGTTTAGGATTGTAGTTAGAATAAATGGTCAAGGCATTTGAGCTTTTAACTAAAAAGCAATTCCGTCTGATCAATTATAGTGATATAACTACTGTTCGTACTTTATGATCATCATATCAGTCCACTGCTGGACGTAGGTCTCTCCCAAGACGCGTCACTGAGCCGGGCCTTCGACTCTTTTCATCCAGTGTAACCACTTTGCTGTTCATACTTTCTACATCAGATTGCCTTGTACTTTTTTATTACTCTGTGAACTTAAAGATGTTTGCAGAGAACGGAGAATTAAGTTTAGGAAATAATTACAACTATAAACGGTCCGTAGACAGTATTCCTTAGTTTTATAAGGAAGACATTTATTTAATCGTAAGATTCTTCGTAACAATAGTGCAAAGCTCTACTGTAAAATTATTTTTCGACTATTTCACTTCAGATCAGAAATTTAGATGGAGTTTGACAGGCGTCACAGCTAAGTTCATAGTAGCTCTGCCTTCCTGTGGGTCGTGGGTTCGATTCCCACCCATGGCAAATGTTTGTGTGATGAAGATAAATATTTGTTCTGTGTCTGGGTGCTACTATGTAATCAATGTAGGTGTGTATTTACAAAAATAAAATAATATACGTATTATATCAGCAATCTAGGTCCCATAGTTTTGCTTAGTTCACGTAACTTGGCAATAGTGTATAGTTTCAAGAATTATTGACTGTTGTCTTAGAGCAATATAACAACTGCATTGTTCTACAAATACACAATATCTGGTGACTGATGGTATCTAGGCATTATTGTTATTAGCTACCAATTAGGCAAATTATTTAGTACCTAAGTACATAGAACTAGCTTCTAAGAACACTCAGAAGCTAAACATAAATAAAACATTGTTTAAGTCTAATCATCAAATTTTTAGTAAGTTAGAGTAACGTTGTTGTGAGACGAAAAGTTGAGAGAATTATAGAATGACTAAGTACTCTTTACTTAAACACTGTTTGATTCTTTTTTTTTCTGATTCTTTTTTTTGTATCTGCTGGTGATTCTTATTAAGACTAGTTGTTTACTTCAAGGATCAAGTCACATTCGATGCTTAAGATAATATGGCGTAAATCCATGTACTTGTTTATTTGATAGAACAATAGATTTGTTTAACATGGTTGAACGCTAATCGCTCGTAATCGGACCTGTATAACGGGTGAAGGAATGATCGGGAACTAATTTACTGTACGGGAGAATTTCAATTGTTTCTGTGTAAGTAAGTATAGTAATTATAGGATTAAACGTAGCTTTGAGTGATGTTCTACAAGTAGTTTGTCTAGTTTCAGGTCAAGGAATGGCTGAGTTTTGGTTTGCAGGATGCATTTGAGACTGGACGCATTGCAATGCCTCAGAGGGTATGTTCTCAATGGAATTGTTCAATGAAGTTTGATAGGCATTGTGATAGTGGAGGATATTACAGCTTTTTTTTTTAGTAAGTATATGTAAGTATGTGTGTATCTTATGTTTGTAAGTATATGTAAGTATGTGTGTAGTGTATATTACGTTTCTGTCCGTTTCCATGTTATAAATTATTAATATATTTTCTTTATGTTAGGTGTGTTATCAGTTAGTTCAATCTTATTTTTTTGTTATGAGTACCTACTTACTTATCATAGTAAATGTATATATTATGAACCTAGATCAAGCTTTGCATAGTTGGTTTTCGCTAAAATGATTATGTGATAATTACATAATATAATTAATTATGTGTATTACAAACCTTCATCCTTCAAGGCAGCTACAGCATGTTCAACTCCAATCCAAGGGCTCGGCAGATCAAGGAACACAGCATCTGCTTTACCGTTGAGATCTGCACTGAATCCTTCATGGAGTACATCCCTGTGTTTAGCCTGTAATAAGGTTTTATTGTTACTTTTTTGAAAAACGTTTTTATTTATTTCCAGTTATTGGACAATTTTGCGCAGTGTTAGGTTATTTTCGTTCGGTATTTTCGTTACGGATTCGGTCTCCACGCTCAAGGCCCGCGATAAAAGCTATACAACAGCTTATTAAAAAAACAAATGAGGTTCTATTTTTAGTTTATCCTGGAAAGATGATATAAGTACAATAAAATGGATGTTTCAACTTTTTTTTAAAATTAGAATAAGTAGACCAATTTGAAAGAAACTAGGAATAGTGCATGTGTTACCAGGATAGACATATTTTTGAAGTGAAAACTTCTTTAGCGGCGCTGAGCACTTTTTTTTGTATGGGTAAAAACTTTCAAACTCGCGTCAGGGTCACGTGATGCTGATCGAAAAAGCGTAAGATCGAGGGGAAGGGAGAGGAACTAGTATCTCCCACTCTTTCTACCGTGCCTGAGTGTGCTGCTCTGTTTAGGCGGCACAGGGCGAAAAATAAAATATAAAAAATAAAAACATAAACATTGTATTCTACCTCATAAATGATAGTACTTTTATACTTATAATTAAACACAACGTTAATATTGAAGTTTTCACTTCTGCCGGCACTCCCGGAGTGCTATTTTTTTTACCTGAAAATTAACACATCTACAGACCAGACAGGACAAAACAGATAGGACTCTAAACAGTGTAGGGTATTATTAGTACACCTATCTATTAACCTAAGTTTTTTTAATAATTTTTTTATGGACTTGGTTTAGTCTTTTGTACTTACAGTGACGAAATCAGCTAGTCCATGGTTGGTGAATTCCTCCTGAGCCAACTTAGATCTGTGCTCATGAAAGTCAAATGTGTGGACGTGTCCGTGGGGCCTTACTCGACGGATCAGAGCATGTGTGAGGGAACCACTGCCTGTACCTGTTAAATATATCAAACTTACAGGATGACAGTATTTTTTTTATTTTTGACGTGACAACTTCTTATAATTCGATAGAGCCGGCTGCACGCACGAAAAGTGTGATGTGTGAATAGTCTATAAAAGTTATTTTATTTATTTATTTAACCTACTCTGTCTCACTATAGTGCAAAGGACTTCCCCAAACATAAAAATATATAATGAATTATGACATAATTACCAGAGTTCATTTTTTATAGATTATTTTTGTTTTTCAAAGCACAAAGCACTATTAACAAAACAAAATGTTTCCTTATTAGACAACCACAAATTTCATATGTACCTGCTTCAATAACCACAGATCCTGGAACCAAATCAAGTTGTAGAAGAATCATGCTGATGTCTGGAGTGTAGATTATCTGAGTCCGATGGGGTAATGTCAGTGACCATAACTCAGGGGTTGGCTGCAACACATGACCCCAGCCCTTAGATAATTCCACCTATAGAATAGAATAGAATACTTACTTTGACTTTGACTATATGCTGTCACCAACCCAAAGTCCTTCTCCGTTACTTTAAGGAGTTGGGCTGGCTGGGGTGAGGTTAGCAGGGGGACAATGCACAATATGTCAGTGCAGATCTCATTCCCCCAATTAGAATTAGAATAGAATACTTTATTTCAGTTATTATAAAAATGAACGCTAGAACTTATTAATGGATATAATAATTTCATGTTAAAATAACTGAAAATGGTCATCACTCAGCTTGTGCTGGTGTATTGGGCTCTACACCAGCGCTGGTTTTCAGTAATGCCTTTAACAATCAGTTTTTACAGCTAAATGATATAATAAACAGTACTTAGTTTAAAAAAGAATAACGCTATGGAATTGTCTGTTACGTGATTTTTATTTTTAATCATTAAAGAATTCAGAGTTTGAATATAGGTTAGGAACACAATTAATGTGTAACTTTAGTAAAAAAAAGAGATTAAAAACTTACCCGGCTCCCGTAGTCAGTGCCAATTAGGTTTTTAACTTTTAAAGCACCGTATGTTGTTTGAAAAACATTCTCAACCATATCCCCCTTTTTGTTTTTAATTTCATTGGTTACATCAAGAGCGTACAAATTATTGCTAATGTACAAAATCACTGTATCACCCTCCTCAATTTTATCTTTGTAATTTTTAAAACTCATTTTTATTTAGTGAAATCTTCAGAAATAAACTTTGTTTACCTATAAGTTTGTAAACAAGCGGTGTGAGGTTATGTTTTGTTTGAGTGTTTTGACGTTATGGATCATGTGTGGTTTCGTCTTCAACCATTTGGGAAATGCGGGTAAGAACTAACTAACTAACGGTCTGTAGATAGTTCAACTGTTTCTTATGTATTATAAATGACAAATATGACAATGTACATTTTGTAAATACTGTATAGTCGTAAGTTTGTTTAGAACTAACTTAACATTTGACACATTCCCTCATACTTAACGGAGAGTTTGTTGAACCACCAAAAGATGCTGCAACAGGCAAAGTCAATGGATAATGTTGTTGAGATATGATTATAAGTTCAAGCCAAAAAAGAAAACAATAATAACATCGTTATAATAAAATTGCTTCCTTGGTCGCGCAACAAACATGTCATTTCATTAATTCTTTTTTGTCGATTTCGATAATTTTTTCATCAATTGAGTTTGACAGTTTCGTAGTATGACATGACAGTAGGAATAGTCTTGTCTTGTTTATTGACCTGACGTTGCAAGCCATCGAAAAATAATTATTTATTGAGTTTTCTGCATGAATTCTTTGAAAAAAATATTACAGTTTGGTAGTGAATAGAATATAGGACAGTGTAAAGTTATAAAACCACATTATGCTGTAATACTTACGAAGTTGATTCATAAATCCTACATCTAAAGTGCCCGAAATGGACGCTTCAAAGATTACCAGCAAAACAAGCTCCTTGAAGGCGCTCATACTAAAAGCATGGCGAGAACGATGGACCGACATTCAATGGGGTATCAACATCAAGACCATTCTACCCAGAGGAGTCAGTGGCGACCTGTACAACCTAGCTGACTGCATCCTTCAGCAAGCCATGGTAGGCTGCGGCGCAAACCAGTTAGTAATATCTTACCTTAAGCATTCTTTAGCTTCCCATCTTGTATCTTACGCTGCTGTACTCCAGAGAATCGCAAAATTCGATGCTTTTCATAAACCCCACTGTGTGAGCAGTCTTCTTGAATTTCTAGAAAGTTTTCTGGACAGTATCACTTGCCGAGGCAAACTCGAGGAAGAGACCCTGACCTATGCAGTATCATCTATAATATTATGGCTATTACAAGTTTACCATTACTGTCTTAGTAAACCATCCACAAATCCAACACAAAGTCAAGAGCTTTTAGAGAAATCAACTACGCTACTCAACCAAATTGTCAGCTCAGATTTCCTATTAGCTATGTTTTATCTAGCTAAACAAAATGATCCAGAAGAATATCAGGAGGTGACCAAGAAATGTAAAGAGATTCAAGCTTTTATGATGATGAATACTCAGTTCAAAGCACCAGTGACTATTCATGAGACCATACAAAAAATCTGTGTTATGGATGTAGACAAAGTAGCTCCATTGAATAATAAAGCCGAGCCTGTCACATACTGCCTCCAAGCTCTCATCACTGTCAATGTCTTATCAAATCCCAGTGCTGATACACAGCAGCTTTCAAGCCAGTTGCTGATGGTCCATCGTGTCAAAAGCTACTCACTGTCAAGACTGTATTGTGAACTTATCCGATCATGCTTCATTTCTCTCAATGACTCCAGTAAAGATGCTTCAAAACAGGCACTGTGGGCTACATTTACTTTCCTTAAAATACCTCAAGTAATGCACTACATACACAGTACTTGTGGGACAACAAACAAGGAGTCAGAATATTCAGTTGAAATAGTGGATGCCTTTGAAAAATTATTGCAAGCAACTCCATTATTAGAAATTGTTGATACCAAAAACTGTTGCAACAGCATTGTGTCCTTACTAGAACCATTGGTCAAACTTAATGTGGTGTCCGAAAGCCATTTACTGTACTTCCAACAAAAACGAGAAAGTAAAAGTACAAAACTACAGAAACTTGAGCCGACTGGTTTACATGGACCGGTACCTTCCTTCATTACCAGAGCAGAACCAACTTTAGCAGGAATTTTAAAGACTATGGGAGGAGATTTCCATAAAACCCAGGAGTCATTGTATGCTATGCTTTGCCAGATAGTCGGAGGAACTACATTGGACACTATACTAGCAGTTGCTGCTGTAGAAGGCAAATTGAAATTGTTTGTCTCAAGACTGATAAAATTCAATGAATTTGCATTAATTGCTGCAAGTGAAAAAAGTGCCCCACCAACCAAAGCCTACATTTTTGATATTTCATTCTTGATTCTTTGTTCAATCGTTCAAGATTATGGACCTGCGGCAGTACTTGAGGAAAATGGAGATTCATTTTTTGAAAAATGGATTCGTGACTGCATGCCTCATAAAGGAGTTTACAAATCCCCAGAACAAATTCTCCAAAAGTGTGAGGCTCCACTCATAGATTTCTTCATTCACACCCTGTGTTCCGACTTTGACTTTAAAAATACTAGCATGAAACCTCATGATCTTTGCATGAATGTAACTGGGGCAACCAAAGAAATACTATTTGCCTGGGAACAAGGTTCACTTACTGCTGCTGATGTCAAGCGCATGCTAGATTCTATGCGACAGAAAATGGCGTCGTTGAGCGTGTGTGCGTCTGTATGGCTATGCTCCTACATAAACGTTGCACATCAAGATGCATTCCTTAAGCCTATTAATATGGTCCAACAATTTTTAACACCACCAACAGAACTTGAGATTCAAATTGATAATTTTAAAGAACGTGCTGCGCTCATGTATCAAATAATAAGGAAAATGCAAAGAGACATTCATCCCCCTTCCGTGCCGAAGTCGAAACCTATTATTCTGTCGCACAGCATTATCTCTCGTCAGCCGATCTTGGAACAATTGCATACGGTTTGGGATGATATAAAAAACCGAGGCTATCTTCACATTGACGCAACTCAAATTATTGAAAGCCTTCTGAATACGACTGGACCGGTTTGGTTTGTCACTAATATAGTGCAGGAGACTCTCAAATTCCGATATCATGAAGATTTAGACAGGACGGTCGATATAGTCTTGGCGATGTTCCATTTGGATATAGAAAAATGCACTGAAGCCTTGATTTCGCACGTGCTGCCTCAGTATCTGTACAATTCGAAGCTGTGTGAAGAGTTGGTAGAGCCTCAATGTGCTACTTTAGCTAAACTATCTGTCTACTGTATATACGCCGCCCTTGAGGCGAGCAACTACAACAAAGCTCAATCTACTAGAAAACGACGACACGACGACTCTGATGATTTGGACAACCTGTCCTCAAGTAAACTAAGAAGGTTGAACGATAACTCTTCCGATGCTAGTGCTTATTACTCCCAAAGTGCAAATTCTTCTGGAATCGTATTGAAGGAACCTCTACTATCGTCATTGGAGACTTTGTTTGCTACGTTTTCTCAATTAGCTGGTAAAAACGGTGATGTAACACCTCAAACCCAATTCATTCTCGAATTCCTAGTGTATGTAGTAAGATGCGGATATGATAGATCACAAGTGGTCCTACAAAAGATGGCGAGTGAACTCGTTCCTACTTTGATAAAGGCTCTCCCTGATACATTCAATATCGGTTTGATACTCAGATTGTATGACTTGTCCACTCCTTATGGCAGAAAGGATACTGCTAGAGATTTATGCCTACTGAGAAATATGAGACTACGACCAGACTAGAGACTGTAAATATCCTAGAACTTATGGTATAGGTATAATATAATTAATAAAAATCACTGATTGATTATTCACGCATTTTATTGAACCAACCTCTCGAAGTGCCTAATAGGACAGGATAAATTCAAACAAAATTTTCAAGGCCATAAATTTTACTTTCAGATCAATCAACAAAATCATAAATTAATACTACCTATAGAAGACAGATACTGCTTTTCGAAAAAAAATCTAAACAGTAACGTCTATATAATATTTAAAACAAAATAGGACTCAATTGGACGGAATATAGTTATTTTTAAGACACGAGAAGAAGACTGTTCACTTCTTGAGAAATTCAAAATCGAAAGGACGGATAAGATAACCTAAAGAATCTAAATTCATTTTTGTATACATATATCTACACAAAATACATCTCGTATACACAAATCACATTACATGTGATTATTATTTAATGATATTAATACTAGGATATTTTTACTTACAGACATTTGTACAAGTTTATAGTAGGTAATTCTACTTTCTATTTATAGCATTTACAAATTTTTACAAACATCACAGGAGAGTTCAGAGCTTTTAAATATTTACTAAGTACACGTTATATTTTAATTAAGTTAATGGGTAACATAATTATGCTATTGTAGTTATAATGCTGGCTTTTTGGCGTCCGGTGAATCCGGATGTGGATGATCTAAAACAAATAGAGAGATATATAAACCTTCGATAACATGACTAACATCTTTGATTGTGTTACGAAAGGCATGCATAATTTTTCGCGGTCGAATTTATTTTGCATAATATTATAGTAATCAGAAGGATCATACTTATTTGTACACACTTAAATACTAAAAGTGATGACGATGATGTAACTGAACTTACCAACTTGCCTTCGAAGTACCTCCCCTTCCCTCGCGTTGTACGCCGGCGGTTGATTACTGACCCTCATTGATAAACTTATTCTATTAGGATTGCAATTCTCATCCGAGTTCTCAGCGCCATTAGCGAACGTTCTCTGATTTCTATTCCACGTTTGCTGGTAGGAACTTTCTGTGGTTATTGTGTTACATCTATTGTTAGTATGAGGAACATATTGCTCTGGTGACCAATCGAAAACAAATGAATGACTATTGTAGTTCTGCGTGTACGCTGAAGGAGTGCCAGAAGGTGTCGGAGGCGTCGTCGTCACGTACGGACTTAGGTCCTGATGACATACGTCCGGAACTTTCTGCAATGCTGACTCTGACCACGTCGGACTGGGATTCCATTGGTCTATTTCAGTTTCTGATATGTTAAAAGTTTTTGATCCCGGTCTTCTGCTCGCGATGGATCCTGCTGATACTGCGACTAATGTGTCTCCGGACGTCACAGTCGAAGGTGTACATCTAGGAGACGTGTTCGTTGGAGTTGTTGATTTGTCTTCTGAGTTTTTTCCTTTCCGTTTGGCGTTAGGTTGAACCCTCGTATCCTCTATCCGAATATTGTGGTACCTGAAACAAGAAACTAAAGTTAAACATGCGGAATAACTATCGTCTGCTAGGGTGGTCATGGACATTAAAATTACAATAGGCTTAAGTGTGTCCGCATTCCTTAACGTTCTTTGATCGACACTACAAGGTTTTATTCAACTAAAGTTATATCATCTGCAGTTCATGTCATTATTATTGATCCGGAGTTTATGGTTTTACGTCTGTTGGTAAAATTACTTACCTGTTATCCTGTAATGAAACTGAGTAGTCCACTGGGCCAGGAATGTTATCTGGTCTCTCGTAAGCGTAGTGCATCGGAGCTAGGTGTGGAGGAACGTGGGGTATGTGCGTCTGGAGTCCAGCGTTGGGCATCATGACTGGCTGGTTTCCATTCATGCACACGGGAGTGGTGGGGGCGTATTGCATAGTTGGAGGGTACACTTGGATGTCTGGTGGTGGAGGCCCATACATTCTAGTAGCCGCTTCGTATGCTAAGCCGTAGTGAAGTTTGGATTGGACTGCGTAGTAGTGGTAGAGCCAGGGATTCGCCTTCATCACTGCTGCTTCTTGTTCACTGTTGACAAATAAAAACTTTAGGTATGCAAGATTTCTCACGAGAAACAGATACTCACTATCAAAATCTATATAGGTATAAAAACAGGTGCTGTATTATGTTCACAGTCATACATAAGCGCTTGATTATCTTACTACCTAGGTCAATACTCTTTTAAGACCTAGCCACAAGCCTAATTTAGACCAGGATGTGATAGAGATCGTTTTATTCAGAACACAAATTGGTACCTATTTTAATTCGAATAAACCAGACATCTAAACGATGTCGTTACAAGTGCATAGCTGCTTGTTTAAGTCAAGTTATTACCGAGATATGCAGTTAAAATAACTTTTAATTGGTGATGGGTATTATTGCTGGAAATACGCGACATTGTTACAAGCTTTACCCATTAGGTAGGTAAGTATCTTTTTACCGAAATAAACAAAATGGGAATCGCTTAAGTTTAATGTTTATTGCTACTTAAGTACTACACTTACTAGCACCCACAATGTCTCTAAGTATATCTACTGTTACACACCTAGAAATACCTTTTTGCGATCGTTTCTTTTAGGGTCAATCATAATAATAAACGTTGCTAACAAAAGTTCTTGACCGTGTTTTATACGAATTTCTTAGATACTAAATTAGATAGTTAACCAATATAAAACTAACTAAATACGTTAGTAAATTTTACTAATATAAATACATTTCTACCAACAAGTTGTTCTACGAACTCTTGCATTATGCCAGATCAACAAAGGTGGGATTAAATCCGCAAGGTGCTGTTTCACAAAGTATTGAATTCGTAGGTAGTTAGTAACCTTTCGCGGCAGCTAACTTTACCTTTAGATAGGATGCGGGGAAATGTCACATAGTTGGACTAAGCCCTGGACCTACATAAGTACAGTGAGCTGTAGAACTTGAATGATTTTTGTCTCATCCAAGTTCTACAGCTCACTATCTTTGTAATTTCCAAACAAATCTTTTTAAACCTCAAATACCATGAAAATAAGATAATTATATTGATAGCCATTAATATTTACAATAAATAATTGATTTAAAAAAAATATATTTAAAAAATAAAATAAAAAGCATATAATAGAAATTAAAAATGTATATATACAGTCTGTAGTAGTCACTTAGATAAGATTGCTTTATATATCCTGTAAAACCCAGACAGCATCCTAAATAATAGGTAAATTAATTAGGAACCTAACCAGTTTGACTTAGGTAGGTAAGTCTACGAAATACTTCACAAACAAGGTAGGTCATCTAAGTAGTAAATCATAAATGTAGGTGACTTAGGTAAAAAGAACCAATACAACGTGCAACGTGAACTTTTTTGGACATAAAACCTCATTCGACATAGGTACCTACATCTAACAAAACAATAGGCATCAGTTATAAGCTCTTAAAGTTGCTTCTCTCCGCGAGCGTACTAAATCAAAGTTTAGATATGTCTTGGACGTCGACAAATCGGTTTAGCATTCACATTAGAGAATCGAGATAAACGCCAAATCAAACGGCGAGAGGATAAACCCAGCCAATGTTAACACACGTTCTGCATTAATGAACTTGAACTACAGATGAACTCGGGAGTTAAGCTTGCGTAAAAGGTTTTATACGCGTTTCGTTGCAGTCTGAGCCTTGTTTGTTTACCCGTTCGTGTATCTTGTGGTCTACGATTGCCGGCTTCCAATGATTATTCAGATTGTCGTGACAATTTACTGTCATGGGTTATGTCGCTGAATTTTGTGTACAAGGCCTTACCACTACGACTGAGTTCTCGCCCTTACACTATTTTCGCAACTTTTGTGCACAAAAACCGGGCCGTATATTCTTGGCAGGAACCATTAATTTAGCAGTTGCAAGTACTTAATAAGATACCGTACCGCACAGTCATGTAGTGATTTTCAAAGTTCACTTTAAAAGCCAGCAAATATATAGTTTATAGATTTGTGTTCCCTCCATAATACTCAAGGAAACCAATAAGGTGCCTAGAACAAATCGAATCTAAATAGCCGTAAGATAGGTAGAGCTTCTTAATCTTAGAACCGGATTCGTGCTTTTAAGCTGTTAATGTTGTATCGTACTTATTAATTTAACACATGCATGATACAGTGAACGACAACAAATTGTCAACGTGTACTCCCGCCTACGTTATGTCGCCGAGATTTATGCGTCTAGTCTAGGGCTGGCAGTCGTGCGTGTTGTTTTCAACAGAAAAAGTCTTAACGGTCTATCTTATAAAAAGTTAGCGCAGACTTGATGTCTTAAATACCATATGTACCTACCTAATGGTGACAAAAATGTCAACGCTAACTTTTTATAAGATAGCATAGATAGTCCTATGTAACTCGAAAAGCTTCAAAAGCTGCTGTTTGAGTGAGATCTTCTGTAGCCTGGCATATTAACTCTTAAAGATCCGTTAAGACCTGATCTACTCAAAGCTCCTATATTTTTACTGTCGTCACATTTCATCATTTAAGTACATAATATTGAAACATTCGTATGCAAAACTTTCATATACATTCACGAAAAAAAGCTAAGTATTTTTCGTTACAAAAACTAAATGTATGCGAAGCAACCCTATCTCTAACCTGCGCGGACGCACAAATTGGCGTCTGGTGGGAAACTGAGAACGTACGGATACGATATTTCCATTAACTCTGTTATGCATAACAAGCGAAGGATTATGGAGCAAAAAACCAACCGAGAATGCTGAGGAGCCTTGAAAATTATCTACATCTAGGATACAGTGCGCTGAGCCTGCGCGTGCGTCTACGATCTACTGGAACTTACTGGTAAGACGTAGTGCTATAAACATTTCTTAGTTGAATATTTAACTATTAAATAACTAGGTCTTTATTAGAAAATCTATTTATATACATATATTAGGTAAGGCCTATTTGAAACGGATGAATGCAAAAACATAAAACTACCTATAACGAATTTGTTTCTAACATTTAGTATTTTAAAATAAAAATAAATTGTTAAATAATTACTCATCTTACCTACTCGTATTTACCTACCTACTTCAAAGATCAATCATTTGGATGTTTAAGAAACCGTTTAAGTTTCACATTTAAGTATGATTGCCGATCATAATCAAATCAAAGTTTGATTAACGATTGCATATTCTATGCAAATTAAACCATTGACCAAATCATAAACATACTTTTAATCAATAAATATTAAATTGATCTCACTCAACAAATATTTATTGGTTATAGCAGTGGTTTAGAGAACCTACGCGGTAGGTATATAAATCTTACGCGTTTATGGTACATAATATTCCTTTCAATTTAATTAACCTATTTACTAACGTTGATTTAGTATCTCTACATCAACCTCAATGAATAGTTTTATGAAGTGATT
Organism: Ecliptopera silaceata; assembly: GCA_932527185.1. Lineage (NCBI taxonomy): Eukaryota > Metazoa > Arthropoda > Insecta > Lepidoptera > Geometridae > Ecliptopera > Ecliptopera silaceata. The sequence continues at coordinate 5,916,421 of OW052210.1, forward strand.
TTATGCGGCTCCTTACAAGAAACGACTTTTTTGCCTACTTGTTTTTGTAGAGCACAGGTACCTACTAACTACACTCGAGAGCAATGAATCCGGGTCACTTAAAGAATGTTAAAAATCTCGGAAACTAAAAATGATAGGTTAATGCAATAAATTGTATTTAATAGACAATGTAATACTCCTTAAATGAAAGTAAAAAAAATATGAGTCACCATACATTTTATTAACACAAAATTACATAAAGAAAAAAACTGCTGATCTCTCCTTAAAACAAAAATAGGAAACATGAAATTTTTGAACTTTATTACGATTTTCTTGAATTTTAATACTTCGTATTGCCTCCTCGTGCTTCCATTACTGCGTTTACGCGGTTTGGCATGCTGTACACCAAGTTCCTTATACGATTTTGGGGAATATTCTCCCATTCCTCTGTGAGAGCAATTTTGAGCTCACGAAGCGTGATTGGGGGAGGGTTTCGTTGTTTTACGCATCTGCCTAGCTCGTCCCAAGCATGCTCGATCGGGTTGATATCCGGGCTGCGCGCTGGCCACTCCATACGAGTAATGTTCATCTCTTGAAGGTAGTCATTTACAATCCTACCTGTATGAGGTCGGGCATTGTCATGCATAAATATAGCATCCTCACCTAAATTGACCATAAATGGACCAACGTGATCATTGAGGATTTCTTCCACATATCTTACGCTAGTTAAAGAGCCGTTTTCTATGATCACCAGCTCTGTGCGACTTTCAGAAGAAATTCCGGCCCACACAAGTACAGACCCACCACCGTAGGCTACTTTTTCTTCGATGCATGCTTGCTTGAATCTTTCCCCTGGTCTTCGATACACTCTGTGTCTTCCATCGTGCTTGTAGAGCATAAATTTTGATTCGTCGGAGAACATAACTTTTGACCAATCTTCAATACTCCAATTTACGTGGCTCTGGGCATATCTTAGTCTCGAAATACGATGCCCACGCTCCAGTTTAGGGCCGTTTGCAGGTCTAAGGGGTTTTAAGTTAGATTCAGCAAGCCGACGTCTTACTGTCCATGCACTTGGGTTACTTCCTCCGAGGCGTCGAAACTGATTGGTGAGTTCAGTTCCTGTGAGAAAGCGATTTCGAAGCATGGTGTTCACCAAGTATCGGTCTTCTCGTGCTGTGGTACACCTGGTTCTGCCCGTTCCTGGTCTGCGTAGGATAGAACCAGTTTCTTCGTAACGTCGGAGAACTCTTTGTACTGTTGACAGCGACACACCGACAGTCCTGGCTGTATCGCGCTGACTCCGGCCGGTTTCCAGCATTGTAAGTATTCTGGTGCATTCTTCAGGCGTAAGCGACATAATTTCAGCTTGAATAATGAATATAGAGCACTATCAACATGGTTTATGTACCCACATAATGACAGATTACAAACAAAAGCAAAACCAAATGCTGTAATTTCGTAGTTCCATCTTCGAAAGTGGCCCTTTTTCAAATTTGATTTTTTTATGATATAACTTTACAATAACTAAGAAGTTTTAATACCTTCATTTAAGGAGTATTACATTGTCTATTAAATACAATTTATTGCATTAACCTAGCATTTTTAGTTTCCGAGATTTTTAGGATTCTTTAAGTGACCCGGATTCATTGCTCTCGAGTGTATTTTACAGTTTTTGAAGTATTAACTGCGCTAAATAAATGAGTTTAACTACAGTTACATTCCCTGAAACTGGCAGTACAGACTCGGAGCGAAGACCGCAAGAGTTTATTTAAATGTCCATTTAAAAGACAACCCCAATAAAAGTTTAGTGGGAGATTAAATTACCTACCATTTGAACATCTGAGTCAGTCTAAACGGCCGCACTGCCAACTAATTGGCTCGAAGCCGTGCTATTAAACCTGCCGATAATGCTGCAGACCCACGGCGAGCTGGACTTTGAAAAATGACCGGCCATAACTAACGCGGTCACTTACAAACTTCCCTATTGAGATATCAATGGTAGATGAGCGACGTACACCTCGCGTAAACACGGTCCTTACTAAGGGTTTGAACAATGTCGATGAGAATTCACTTCAGAATTCGCATTCGCAAAATTGACAAATACTTATTGTGGAGGGTAGTTTGCAAATGAACCCTGTGCTGTATGGACGTGGATTAGACCTGGACATAAAGGATATTGCTTGAATAGTCCATCCGAATTATTCTTGAGACAATTTTGACTTTCACAAATGAAAATTGGGAATCAAAAACCTAGACTTTAAAATTCTAAATTACCACGGAAGACAATCGAGAAATAATAAAGACTATAGTGATGCTCCCTCGAATAAATATTGTAAAGGGTGATTTATTGAACAAGAGCGGTGTTTCGAAGCGATCTGCTGCCCGATGCAGCTATCAGGATTGCTTGAAATATGCCCGCAGACCTGCTATTGTTGCTATGTGAGAAACGGTGTTTAACAAGCGCCGCTGTTGATCGATGGTGCTGGCAACTATGTATTATGCCGGGAAATTGTAAAAGTTAGGACTTTTATGAGCTTAGCAGGATTTTTTCTGAATTAGATATATTTTTACGTTTGAAAATATTAATCGAAGTTTTCATGAAATTTTCATTTTCGGATGACAACTCAGCATGATTTTTCATAAAACAGACAAATATTTTGTACAGCGTCAGACAAGTTTTTCCCATGCTGTCAAACATTTTTAATGCAATAGACATTTTTGATCCAGCACTTAGAGCCTTCTCCTAACCAATTGATTTACGCTGTAGATAAAGATCAAAGACCATTTATTTATATATACTTTATTGTTCACGTTGAGACAAAAAATACATTTCATTCTCATATAAGTAGACCCTATTCATTATTTATCATTCCACTCAAAGTACTTATTAATTATTAATATTTAAATCTAAGTTATGTTCAAAACAAATTGCATTAGCAAATAGATCCAGTCGCACCTTTCCGAACAACGGTTGGTAATGATTTTGTTAGCACCGATTAGCATCACCCGCCTGCCCTTAATCTGGTCAACTTGAATGGAACCCGAAGGTTTTACAAAACTACACCTGTTTTATGACGGCCGTCAGCTAACATATATAACATCCTTATTTTATTTTCTAACTCCCTATCTTATAAAAGTTAGCGTTGACTTTATGTCATCATTACGTACGGTTATCAATACATCAAGTCTGCGCTAATTTTTATAATATAGACCGTAAGTTTATTTTTCTGGACAGCCGAGAGTCGTCTCGGATATCCATACAAAAGAGGATATCCGAGAGACGACTCTCGGCTCCAGAGTAGGAAGTTTTTAAATGCAACCTCGGACTAAGCACTCAGTTCTTAACATAAATCTGAGTTGGAATAAGCTCGAGTCTTTTGAAACTTAAAATTTAGGTGTCAAAATCGAAAACAATGAAAACCTGAAAAGTAGGTATAAGTAATTGTATTCACAAGATGGGCCAACTTTATATTTAACGGTGACCATAAAACTGGCCGCATAGGACTTCGGAGTATTCAATTCAGAGTTTCAAACAATAGAAAGTAAAGTAGAATAGGTGCAATACCACCTATTTTGCTGGAAACACCACTGAATAAGTAAATGGGAATGAAAGATAGGATTCAATGGTGAAATCAAATGAGTGTGGTAAGTCACTTACCTACTCCTATTCTTAAATGTAGTACTTACCTAATAGAAGAAACGTGAAACAAAATGGTACTTCGTATTTCGTATCTTTAAAATTTTTCCAGAATATCTGTAGTTAACCAAAATTATATGAAACCAAGAATATACTTTGCGCACTACGAGTACCTATGTTTAACACAATTTTTTTTTTGGCTATTAAAAAATAGATTCTTAATAAATACTTAGGTACCTACTCGTAACATTGGGATAAGTGTGTGATGTGTGAAACGTCTATGAATATTTATTATTGTGTTTATTGCACCTAAAAGCATGAGTATAGGTGTGCCTAAAACTTATTACAACGATCAATTACATAAACTAGGTTTAAGTAGTAACTACCTAGTGCTAATAATTTTGTGTCAAGTTATCAAATCTAAATATATTAAAGCGAGTGGGTGACAATGGTGACCCAACAGTGGACACGTGGTGGGTATATAGGGCGCGGCTTTGCACTTGTGGTTTTAGCTGATTATATACAAGAGTTTGGTTTAAGTTAAACGCGATTGTGGACACAAGTAAATTTGGTTGAATTGAAAAAGACGTGTGGCACTCGCGGACTGCCGCGGTAAAGCTATTGCATAGTAATTTTTGCTGGATTACGCATGCACAGTGTTAGGTTATTTTCGTTACGGAATTTTTGGATTCGGTCTCCACGCCCAAGGCACGCGATAGAAGCTATGCAATAGCTTAAACTGAGCACTAAAAAATAGTATCCGATTAAGAGACACTGACCGAAAACAGTAAAAAGGTGGCATATTTTTTCTATTTTAAGTTTTAAATTAAGTAGGTACGAAAATAAAAAAAACAAATGGTAAATAATCACAACAAATTGGCCTGGTCCTGGTCATCGCGTTAAAGGTTAAAACGCATGCGTACTAAGTTCAAATTATTAATATCAAATTGCCGCTCCTTACGTGTTCCTTGTATTTGTATAGCTCTTGTCGGGCGTGCGATCGGCTTAGGCGAAACAACCTCGCCGGCATTGTTCCCTAGATTGTGTAATTTGTCACGTTTCACACAGATCTTAGGCAGTTAGGGTAGACATGGTACGTGAAGCAAATAGGTATATATCTACATATTTTTTTTAAAGCAATAGATTACTAATACATGATTAGGTACTATAAACTGAATTTTATATAAATATAAATACATGTTTTGCTACGCGCTGGCTACGCGGAAGCTACGAAGCATAATGCTACGCAAAGAGTAAAAGTAAGAGTTAATAAAGTGTGGTGATAATACATCAATGAATACTCAAAATCTGTTGATCATGTTTTCAAACCTGAAACGCTTTTTTGAAACGTTTCGACGCTACCGACATTGCTGTAACTATGTACTTAGTTCACTCCGGTCCTAACATTGTCTAAGGAATTGTATAAGTACCTATACCTAATCGTATAAGACGGAAAAAAAATCGTATGTTATTAATAACATGCAGAATTCATAATATAAAAAACACACATTTTATAAATATATTAGGTAGTACCTGCTACTTATTGAATTGGTAATCATTTCAGAATCAGATTATTTTCCGCTCGTGTCATGCGTGAAATGCGTCGATTTCATCACTTTCCATCAGGAGTTTGTAGCCAGACGACCTATTCTTAGTAATTTTTTTATTGAAAAGTGAAACTAACCTCAACACCTGGTTAGTGCAGACGATGACAGGCCGCTGCGAGTTCTCCAGATTGTCCTTCAGCTGCATAACAGAATGCACCCACAGGTATTGACCGCATCGTTTTTGCAGGCGGAGGAGCGCGATACAGGACCTCTCTTGTTCCGATTGTGTTACTGTTGAACATACAATTTAATATCTTAATGTGCAATGTCTGCGTTTGCTACTCCCCCACCTTCTCCATCTTTTGGCATTACTGAAAACCAGCGCTGGTGTAGAGCCTTTAAAGTTGTTTTCATTTTTGTAAACATCTGTACCAGCCGCCATTATTTGAAAATAAATTTTTACTTTTTACTTTTTTTACTTTAATGGTACACCAGCACAAGCTGAGTAATGACCTTTTTCTGTTATTTTTACTTAATAATTATATCGTTTAAGCGTTCTAGCATTAAGTTTTTATAATACTTAACTGAAATAAAGTACTTATTCTATTCTATTCTTTTATTATTTATTGGATATCATTATTATTAAAGTTAAGTGGCAAAGTTCTATTCGAACTTAGTTTATAGTTGTTTATCTCTATTGATAGGTACTCAAGAAGAAGACGAATCTAAGTAGTTAAATAAATAAATAAAATAGGAATGTCAACATTTATAAAGGAATGCTTTTGAATACGCTGTCCTACGACATACCAACAATAAGGTATGTTGTAGTAAGGTAGGTGTATTTTACCTATTCCGACGGTACCTAAGTAGGTTTATTTTATTCATAAGTCCTATGTTTACACGATCACCTCTCAATACCGAACACACTTGATTTATTAACAACTGACTATGCTAATTATATACTGCACATAAATTAGAAAAGGGAATAAAGTAAACGAAGGTCCTAAAGGTGATTGTTCATTAGTCTGTGTCGTACCGTACGTACACAACACATGAAATTACACCAATAAACCATTTGACGAAAGTCTATACAGTATCTAGTCCAGATTATTTTGAGCCTAATGTTAGTAATGAGGAATTATTCGTTTTAAAAAGGTCCTCTCTGGCGGCCAGTATTGCTAAATCTCTGTTCTAACTTCAAATTTTAGTTTTTAAGGTATTGCGGGCCTTGAGCGTGGAGACCGAATCCAGAAATTCCGTAATGAAAATACCGAACGAAAATAACCTAACACTGCGCATGCGTAGGTAATCCAGCTAAAAATGCTATGCAATAGCTTTACCGAGGCAGACCCCGAGTGCCACACGTCTTTTTGTTTGTTGTGTTCCGAGACGATAGTGGACATTAAGCTTAAACAACATAACAACAATAAAACAACATAACACAACAGCATTTCACGGTAAAGTCGATCTTATTACGATGTCAAATGAGTATCAATGCACAAGTTGAACGGGTCAAGGTATAGGATCTAAAACTTAATGTATGCGTAGTGAACGTATCTACTTATACATCAAATAGGTAGGTATAGGTAGGTAGGTATGTTGAGGGCGTCCCGGATATCCGTCTTGCCGGTACGTTTAGATAATGACAAAAAACGAAATAGGTATAATAATTGATTTGTATTGTATCTGTACACAATTTTGTATGTGAGCGGGGCCGCGGTGGAGACGCGTTTTTAGAATGGTTTACCTCTACTTAGGTTACTTATCTACATAGTAAATACTAGAGAAAAATGCTCTATGAATAGGAGGCTGAGAGGCAAAATCCTACTGAACTGAAGGTGTAATTATATTACATTGATATTGCTATCAAAATAAATAAAATAATGTTTCGAGGTGAAGTAGGAATTTATGTAGGAAAACTACGTATTTATTCAGTTAAAAAATAATCAAAACCGCATTTTAAGGCCACTGCACACGGCCGCAAATAATAGACCCGCCCTTGCCGTTACCACAGAATACAAATAGTAACTACCCATTACCGATTATCGAATCATTCGAATGATGACTCGAATGCCAGCGATTTGAATCCCACAAATTATTTTTAGTGCATCTTATCAATTTTGAACTGTATTATGAGTGAAGCAAGGTTTGTTTTTATAAGCAAGGCTTGCAGAAAAGTAATGAGGTTTAATGCCAGACGGTTATTTGTGCAATCCATACGGTTGGTTTATACCTACTCTAGACTTAACCAAGGATAAGACTAAACAGCTAGACTATTACTCAAATTTTAGTGAATGCTGAAAGAACAGAATATTTTTTGTAAAAACTTTTTTTACGAGTTCCATTTACGAACAGCTAACGTTAACTTACAACTTTACATGTAAAATAATTGTAAATTATCGCAATTACTTTATATTATAACGTGTTACGGTGAACCAAGACAAGGCTTTTATTTAAAAACGAAAAAATATTAAACAATAATTAACAATCAATCAATATTTTTAAATACCTGTCCTATTCTACCTACTTTATAATGTTTGTTGCAATAAATAGAGAAACAAAGTGACAATCTAAGAGAATCGAATAGCTCATTCCCAAATACCCCTGCCACAAATTCCCCTACAAAGACTGTCTTACGATTACAGGGGTTTGAGTTCAGAAGTACCTTAGCAATAATTACTAGAATAAAAGTGATCTAGCTGTTATTTTCCTAGTCGAGATTGATTAGCAGTGATTGTGGTCTAGTAACTTATTCGTATCAGTGCATGTGTTTAAGTAAAGTGGGATTACTAGTGGTTTGATTTGCGAGTCTGCCACACTTCACCTACGCTAAAGCACTACTGATACCTCTGTGACGCAGATTAACGAGATGGTGTGGTCTCTGTATTTACAGTACTCTAGATTATAGACACTTTAGTGTTATTTATCTTGTTGAAAATGTTTTCATTTCTGTGGCGTTTCAACTAATTAGCTAGGTATTTAAAATTGCTTTGACTATTTCTCTTGCAAACTTTAATTGTACATTTTTGGTTTCACTTTTTCCGCGAGCATCGAAAATCGAATTAGGTTCATAGGTTTGATTAATGAAATAGCGTTTATTTATACTATAAATAGTATTGTAGTCGAATGACAATATTAATCGATAAGGATATCTGAGATATTCTAAAGGTTATAAATCTCTACAGTAGGTAGGTAGGGATGTGTTACACTTTTTCCTCAAAAAGCCCACACAACAGAAATCGCAAAAATCTCGCAAACAAACACTATCATTGTAAATCTAGTGACCCGGCGACCTTTAGTACATTTTAGCGACATTATCTGTGTCTTCACACGATAGAGAAAGTCAAACGACGTGCGCTCGTGTGTGAATAGCTTTACTACGTGAGCGATTATATCGAGACGCTATTTCTTACATACAATATGTATTCATTATAAAGAAAGTGTATTTTTCCCGAAATAACGATAACCGACGATAAAATTGAAGTTGTATTTTACAGAAACAGCTTTTTAAGCGCAAGTTTAATCGTTGTTGGAGTACTGTATTTATCTCTGGGATGGCACTATCTCTGCCATACCAAAAGGATGTCTGGTAAAAAGTATTGGTACTCACTTAACCTGTGCTTGCTCTGTGCCTCCTTGCAGCAGTCTGGATGCAGGAGGTGGTACCAGCTGACTCCATGGAGGGATGTCCTCTCCCAACCCAGATGCCACTCACTACTGGACAAAAAAAATATAATTTTAAAAAGTGCATGTAGTGTAGTTATCTCACACGATATCGATAACATCAAGCTTTAGATCGTAATTTCATTAGTAACATTATTTTTCTGAAAAGATTTAAATTCTAATTCGCTATCATCATCTACAGAACCATGTCTGATTTTAATTAGTTCCTGGTAGGTTAAAATTAATTATTAAAAGTTTCTGAAACTGCTACCGGATAATTAAATAGATAATTAAACTCATCAGGCATTTCATTTATGCATCTATGCAAATCATGCATTTCATTTCATAATAAACAATACTTATTGATGCGTAAGCCACAGCCACCGTCCGTCAAAGCAACGCAGATGTATGACAACATCTCTATTGAATCCGTTTCATATTCATGCCTCTCGTGGACATGACACTGCAGATAATGCAGCTCACAATAACACAGGTAAACAGTAAAGAGCTTTTCACATGCGTATTTGCTGTATAAATGGCACGCGGTACGTCCTTGATGACAGTGCCGTCTTAAGTCTATTCGGCGCCGGGGTGCGGGGCTCAGCCTGCGCCCTGGTTTTCTTTTACATTGCAGATAGTCCAGTCAAAATAGACTAAAATTATGACTCCAGTTTGCATTAATTCCCAACAAGCTGAATTTTTGTGCAGGCCTTGAATACGTCATTACAAATGATATGTCAAAAGTCCCCATCGATCCCGCATGTGCGTTGTTTTTTATTCGAGGTCAAAGGTCATAAATTTGCGTTTTTTGCATATATCTCTGAAACAACGAGAGCTATCGAAAAGTGGTTCAGGCAAAGTTTGTAATCGTAAAATTGTCTACAAAAATACCTCAACACTTTTCTTTTACAAAGCATCGCTTTCGAGATATAGTGACTTTAGACCACAGGAACATCGTCGAAGATACTGCGTTTTTTCATTTCAGCCGTTTTATCTGTTTCATTGCCACAGAACAAACAGTAGCCTCGGTGGACTAACCCATCGAACCCATCACCCCTTTCAGTAAATTTCAAGAAATACTGTTTGTTATGTGGCAATGAAGCAGATAAAACGGCTGAAATGAAAAAAACGCAGCATCTTCGACGATTTTCCTGCGGTCTAAAGTCACTATATCTCGAAAGCGATTCTTTGTAGAAGAAAAGTGTTGAGGTATTTTTTGTAGACAATTTTACGATCTACAAACTTTGTCCGAACCATTTTTCGATAGATTTCGTTGTTTCAGAGATATACGCAAAAAACGCAAATTTATGACCTTTGACCTCGAATAAAAAACAACGCACAAGCGGGATCGATGGGGACTTTTGACATATCATTTGTAATAACGTATTCAAGGCCTGCACAAAAATACTGTTTGTTCTGTGGCAATGAAGCAGATAAAACGGCTGAAATGAAAAAAACGCATCATCTTCGACGATGTTCCTGCGGTCTTAAGTCACTATATTATCTCGAAAGCGATGCTTTGTAGAAGAAAAGTGTTGAGATATTTTTGTAGACAATTTTACGATTACAAACTTTGCCTGAACCATTTTTCGATAGCTCTCGTTGTTTCAGAGATATACGCAAAAAACGCAAATTTATGACTTTTAACCTGGAATAAAAAACAACGCACAAGCGGGATCGATGGGGACTTTTGACATATCATTTGTAATGATCTGTATCTGATCTGTACAAAAATCCAGCTTGTTGGGAATTAATGCAAGCTGGAATGTCTATTTTGACTGGACTAAGACGGCTATGTCAAAGGGCGCAATTATTCGCCTATGATGACAGACGCACAGGTGCCGCGCCGCGCGCTCATTTTAAATGAACTTACACTTTATTGACTTAGAGATCATTTTGCTTCAAGTGCGGGCAACCGGGCGGCAATGTGTCAAAGGTCAACACTCTTTTTGGCATGACATTTTTTTTTTTTGCGCATACGTGTTTGTCGTAACCTGTATATGAAACTGTGCAATGGCGTTAAGTTCAATGAAATATCTAAATATTCATTAATTAGCGCTCGGCAGGCGCCCCCGGGCGCTCCGCGCCCGGGTGCACCGCACCCCTTGCACCCCCGGGTAAAGACGGCCCTGCTTGATGAGTCCGTCTATGTCGAAGACCGACCTCCTTGCGGCAAATAATGATATTAGTCTTGGGATGTTTTGAAATTATTAATAAAAAAATATATTACTTGAAACAACAGCAATATCGTGGCTTATAGTATAGCACAATAAGATACAGGACACCATCATATATGCCGTAATATTTCATCAATAAAAATCAGTAGGCCAGCCCAGCGTAAAAAAAATTAACCTAACCTAATTGTGACATAATTTTTTGTAACATATCTGAATTATTTAACAATGCATAATTATACAATTTCGTACACCATAAACGTAAATTTATTTTTACGGATCACAAACTTTGTACAATTAGTTTTTGTTTTCCGTGCCGTGAAAACCGTGTAAATGTGAAAAGTGCGTCAGTTTGTCACTTGTAGATTCGCAGTCGCATTGGTTTGCCTGCAAGTCTGGCTTTTCGTTGAATTTATGGAAAAGTTTGGATGTTTTATTTATGACGACGGACATCGATCTTTTAAACCCGCACGTATAAAACAGGAAGTCTTGAAACTAAAAAGACAACAGAAAAAATAACTGGTCTTGTACTTACTTAAATTAAACTGGAGATTCGAGCACTATGAAAGTCTAGTCAAATAGGACTGGCGTTGTGTTATCAATATTTGTTAGATATATCGATAATATTTTATTGCAAAACGAAAATATACAATAAATCTTAGAACTAACTTAATTTAGTACAATGGGCGGCCAACGATTTCTTCCAGGCAACCGTAGCATGGAAAGTGACGATCGAAGCGGTAAAGAGGAATTATTTTGTTGCACAAACAAGGTGAAAGAAATGTATAAAAAAAAGACGTGTGACGTGTGGCACTCGAGGACGGCCGCGGTAAAGCTATTGCATAGCATTTTTTGCTGGATTACGCATGCGCAGTGTTAGGTTATTTCGTTACGGAATATCTGGATTCGGTCTTCACGCTTAAGGCCGCGATAGAAGCTGTGCAATAGCTTAAAAATGTATTAATATATCATAATATTTATATTAGGTTTGCTTATAATAGCTACATAAATACTGGTCACCTGCCACTGACAGTGTTTGCATACAATGACAAGTTACTTGCTTCTGTCCAGCACGATTGACAGGAGCAGCCCGCGATGAATATTAATGAAACTGTCACTAGATTATTAACATGTATCTATATCGTGTAGGTATTTCATGCCTAAGAGATATTGAAAGTTTTGATTCTTGGTTTTTATTAACGTAGTTTAAGGATTTACCCCTATCTTATATAAAGTAAGCGTAGACTTTATGTCATTATGACGTATGGTAATCAATACATTAAGTCTGCGCTAATAACTGTGTCCTTATAATCTTAACTTCTTAGCATAAATATGTAGTATCTCCGAGATTTTAATGTGTACGATGAGACTACGCACTTTTAAAAATAGCAGTGACGTCACAAAAGTATAAAAAAATAAGTATATTATTAATTATATTCATATTTTTAGCTGTAGGAAAATTTGTTGTAATTATCCACACGTCTGTCGAGTTCATTTGAACCTTCCTTATTGAATCATTTGGCCTAAAAATACTAGCAGCACTTACTTAGCGTCAATATGCAGGATTTTCATGTCCATTGCGTGCACAGTTGTGAAGACGTTAGTCGCGCCGTGGACGACGCACTCGCGCGTCTCGGGCATAGCGAGCGGTGTACACGCACATAGAAAAACTGGCTCGTTGCGGCTGCATAGTGGTAGGTAGGACACATAGTGCCCTCGGACTAACACCACCTGGGGAAGACAAAATGTTATGTTATAAAATTAGTCACAAACAAATCCCTATGTAAATATAAACAAGTACTTAAATATTATTTTCCAAAACACGTGCATTATAAAAAATAAAAATTGTTTATCTAATGTATTGTATTAAGTATGTCAGTCTTCTAGTACCCATACACAAGCTCTGCTTAGCTTGGGGCTAGATGATGTTGATTGTCCAGCATTATTTATTTATTTTAGTTGGTTTGAAAATATGACCTAAAGGAACTTAAACTATTTTACGAAACTCTTTTAATTCAACTGGTGAAAGAACCTTATGCTTCTGCTTCTTTTAAGTACCAGTGACCTGTTTTTACTCATATATATTCATATTGATTTTAATTATAATAAATGTGTTTAAGCTCAAAGGTTGTCTGGAAGAGATTGCTTTTAGCCTTGACCCTTTGTTTAAAATTATTGTAATATTTTCTCTTGTGTAATGTTCATTGTGTAGAATAAATAGTTTATCTATCTATCTATCGAACTCGCGACAATGTCGTCCCAAAAGTTACTTAACAAATAGATAGAATTTATTCAAAAACTTACGACTATTACAGTATGTAGATATCTATTTACAAAGTGAACTTATCTATACTTCTATACTAATATTATAAAGAGGTAAAGTTTGTATATTTGTTCAATTGTAAGGGGTAATCTCGGGATCTACTGAACCGATTTTAAAAATTCTTTCACCAATAGAAAGCCACATTATTGCTGAGTGTCATAGGCTATATTATATTTTAAAAAAATAGGGATCCTTAATAAAACTTCAATTATGCCCAACGAAGTGGGCACGGGTCAGCTAGTATTAAATACATTAGAAACAGTTGAGCTATCTACAGACCGTTGCAAACGTTCTATAGATAGCTCGATTGATCCACATCAGTACCTAAGAATAATAATAATTTATTAGTAACTGTTATAATATAAAGATATACCTACGTATCGATAGTTCGACACAATAGTTCACAGTTCACCCGCTCTCCGCTCTTCAATCCGGACGAAGGAGACCTTGGACGATATATTATTGTATTCTATTCATAGACTCCGATCATACTATTGAATGCGTATCGTTTAAATGTATGTCATTTGATTTTAATTCAACTCCGATACACATTTTATACGATTTTATTTAACTATTTTTTCTTTTATTTGTTTACTGTTAAAACTAACATTTTATGACTATTACTGTATTTACAAAATGTAGGTACCTACATAGGTATAAAAAAAAACATAAGAAACAGTTGATTTACAGACCGTTGCACACGATCTAGAGATAGCTCAACTGATCCAAATTACCAATCGGAAGCGTACCCAAGATACTGGCTCATTCGCCGCGTTTTTAACATTTAACTTGATTTTTTCGTTTTACAAACATAGAATTTCTGTAATTTTTATTTCTATTTAACAGTTCAAGATGAGGTTACGTAGCCAAGTTTCTGTACCCCAAGTACGAGTTTGTGGAAACACGGATCGTAGAGACGCAATTGCCGAGCGCCACCGATTTTCTATGGAGACCCAAGCTTCAAGAAATCTGCTAGGGGCGCTGTTTGGATCTCCATCCAAAATCGGTGGCGCTCGGCGATTGCGTCTCTGCGATCCCCGTGTGCACAAACTCGTACTTGGAGTACAGGTCTCTCTTCGGGAATTGTAAATCAAAATGATTTTCTGTGCCGTAAATCATTTCAGTCTCCCTATCGATTTTCACACGCGTTATGTTGGTGCGAATCAGTAAATTATGATTTAAGAGTCGGTGAAACTCTCTTCTATGTTGATAGTCGTAAATCAGCTATAAGTAGTCTTAAATGACACTTCAACCGCTTGCAACTTCATTTTATGTAAAATTCCTATTTTGTTATACCAAAATTAGTTGTATAAAAAAAAACTAAATTTCTTTCAAAATCTATCAACAATTTGAAGATAATATAAACATGTACGTACATATACCTATTTATATTATCTTCAATTTGTTAATATGTTGACACAACTCAAGTTAATTTAAAACTAAATTGCTTCTAGTTAAGAGAAAATTGTTTGTTCAATTTCAATTATTCAATTGTTATTATTTACATGTATTATCTTTTAGTTTTTGTGTCGTAAATAAATGTTTTGATTCTGATTCTGATTCTGAAATTGTTCTCACAATAATTTCCATGTCAAATCAAAACTTTTATGTTAATAATCCAACAAAATTCGAATTATAATGTGTATTTACGAAACGTTTTTCTCTTAAAACTCAACTAAGAGAGATTACATTTGTTTTATTAAATCAACGTCTAAAAATATTAATTAATAGCTTCAAATGATTTGGTACGATTTTCCTAGAGCAACGAGCGCGTTGAAGTCTTTTGTCTGTTCCGTTTTATTTGACATATAAATTGGTACATATTTTTTCAACCTACTTTGACTTAAGACAACCAATATTACTTTATTGTTAAATTCATTTAAAAGCGTTAAGTTGCCTGATCAGCACTGTGCAAGAAAGTGTCAAAGACAAGATTGTTCGGTTATATAACTTTGTTTTTAGTTTTTAAACAGCCGAGGGAAATGGGTGGCGATCCCACAAACTTGAGGTTAAGCTTCTGTAGACCCCCACACATGTCCCGAAAATAAATTTGCGTCCTCTAAAAATGCAAAGCTCATGTAACATTTCAATGGACTACTTCTTTATGCTATGTTTTCAATATCATGTAGACACATTGACAGCCCGCTGTCACAAAACAGTATAACTTCACTTGAACTGAGACACGTCACCACGTCCACCCACAAACCGTAATGTTCTTAATGACGATAGATCAACCGGATATGAACTCGTAGATTAACTGGCAAATAGCCGATACGCCCATTCTTAAAGCAAGAAGGACTGCGGTCCAAGTTATTAATAAATAATAAATAAATATTCACGGACTCTCCTTCGACCGGGAATGAGTAGAGTTAGCCAGGGATAGAGAAAGGTGGAAAGAAAGGGGGGACCTTTGCCCAGCAGTGGGACAGCGAAGGTTGATAAAAAAATAATTTAAAAAAATCACGGACAATCCACACATCACACTCTAGTCCCAAACTAAGCAAAGTTTGTACTATGGGAACTAGATTGCTGAGAGAATACCTACTTATATACATTTTTTTTGTAAATACATTGATAGAATAGATAGTAACACCCAGACACATAAAAAATATTTTTGTTCACCACACAAACGTTTGCTCTGGGTGCGAATTGAACCCACGACCCACAGCATGGAAGGCAGAGGTACTACCAACTGAACTATAATGCCTGTCACATTTACATGATATTTGAAACAAAACCAGCTGTCGCCTGTAACTCAGTCCAGCTCTACATCGCAATGACACCAGTGATCAATCGTGACTTATTATCGAACCTCAAACCGGCACTGAGGTGAACAATGAACCACTTTCTAACACCACCGTCGTGTCGTGTCGTGTCGTGTCGTGTCGTGACCCAACTGTCCGATATGACTTCACCCCCGTACAGTTCAACAGGATTTAAAAGCCCCATCTGTTAGATTCTAACAGATGGGGCTTTTAAATCCTGTGACTGTTAGAAGTTCACCCTATGATCACCCCGTAATGTCTCCTAGTAGACTTACTTAGGCAAGGTTAATCAGATAGCATATCTACCCATGTTCAATGAAAAACACGTTCAACTTAGCTGAAACGTCGGAATAATAATAAATAAGTACGCGATAAAATCCCGTATAATATGTATCTCTTTACTATGTTCATATTTACCTTACCTTATTTCAATCAATTGTCTTACCATACGCATTGCTGCACACTAAATCCATCACTTTGAGGTTGTTAGTTAAAACGAATACTTGTAAATAACACCAATATTCACTTCCACTCTTCTCGAACATATTAGTGAGAGAATTACTGCATAGTGGCATAAATAGATACGATATGTACTTCTCTTGATCACCTTTTTTGTTACAAAAAGTGCTAGAGCTAAGATAAAGACAATTTTGCTTGACAAATCAACAATACGGTAGCTTTGAGTTGTGTAGCCCTGTATGTTATGATTCGACGCTAATATAATTAGTCTAACTATTTAGTTGGTAGATAATCTGACCGAAATAGATGTCAATTATTGAGATAATTGTAATCTGGGCGCCCACGTGTTCAACGTGCGATTATATCGATATATTTAGTGCATTAAATATTATGTAATACTAAGTGCTACTGATTTGATACATATTATTGTATTGTGTATTGTATTAAGTATGTCAGTCTTCTAGTACCCATAACACATGTTCTGCTTAGCTTGGGGCTAGATGACGTTGTGTGGATTGTCCAGCATTATTTATTTATTTATATGCCAAAACAGATGTTTTAGTTACAAGACTAGGCTTAGTTAACTCTCTCAACATCCTTCTACATTAAATACTAGAACATCGTGTGGAAAAAGTACATAAAACATATCTAAGTAATCTGTGGATATGGTTTTCTTATTACCTATTATTGTTTATCTAAAAAAACTACAAATATGTAACAGTATATACTTGTTATTAATTTTTAAGAGAAATAAATATATAATTTTTAGTTATAAGTTTCTTCGTTAAATTTACTAAGGTTTTGACAGAAGTATACCTAATAACTATCTACATAAGTAACCGGCATTCCTATACAAACATGAGAATTGTTGAGCATCATTAGGTACACAATGACAGAAGAAACTTGTGCAACTAAAATGTGAGTTTAGTTATGTAGGTACAGTTTGTAAAATAATATTCAAATTACAGAAATTTGTTTTATGTTCAAATCAATCTGGTCAAACTTTTTATTAGTGTTAATATAAGTTATTGAAAGCAAAATGTCACTTTAGTTATTTTTTTTTCTCACAATCATCCGTAAAAATGTACGTAGAGTTCCATATAGAAAACTAATCAAATTATATTTTTTTTGTTAAATTGGACTGCCAATGCTAAGTCTAGGTAAGTACATACTAGTCTTAAGGCGACGGGTAGGGTGAAATTTTTCATAATAAATAAAAATGTCAATAACTTCCAAGTTTATTATTTATTTATTATATCTATACACACGTTAAACTTGTAACACGGCATAGTTTTTGCCGTGGTGGTTAAACTCTAGACAGTCAGCGTGGCAACGTCACAATTTCAATTTCAACAAAAATGCTGACAACGGCGCAAAACACATAATGAGCCGCGCACAGTTCGGATAGTCAAACTCTAAAGCAGTGCCTTATGTATATTTGCGAGCACACAGCAATCAAACACTTATAATTCCTAAGGCGCTACTCTTCTTCTTCTTTAAACACCTTAATGTAGAAATGTTTTCTTTAGAGTCACAAGATACGAACCATAAGAATAGCTGTGCTGAGTTTGGTACCAAACAAATCTGCCAAACCCATAAAAAATGGGATCTTAAACCACACTTTTGCAAAAGGTGTTGATACTAAACTTACATTTATAAGTAAACTATATCCAAGAGCACAAATTTTGAGTAACAATACACTAGTTCAATATATGTGTTATAGGAAATAATAAGTTTCACAACTCCACATGCTATCACTTTTTCTGAAAACAGTTTTCGGTTTCCCCAAAAACACGCATTTGGCTATACCCGTCACCTTAAGTAGTTTTTATTTTTTATTTTTTGGGCTCGCACATTTAGTGCATTTGCCATTTATCAAGTACTAGTCTAAGTTAAAGAATTTTGCTTTGTTGTGACGTTTACATTTTAGTCAAAAATTGTGCATAGATATATTCTAGAGTCATCTGCTATCGGAGATATCAGTTCCAGTATGTAACCTCATTTCACATTACAAGAATAGTTCAGACAGCTATAGACATTCCTGCGCGCGCATTGCTATAGGTAGTACGGTTAATCTGTCAATTCAAAATGACACATTACAAGCACATTACACTTCTATTAGAAATCTGGCATCCTAGTCTAATAATAGGGAAAATTTCCCCACTACTTTTATTTAAAACAAATGACAGTCGACTTGACTGATTCACTGACTTGACTAATGTAAAGGGCGGAAAATTAGAATATTTAAGAACACTTAATCGTTAAGACGGGACAACGTCTGCTAGTATAATATAAAGTTTAAACAGTGTGATACACTTACTTTTAAAGCGACCAACCCTTTAAATCCATGTCTAGACTTAATATTGAACTTACAGAATTAAATAAAATTCTTGATCAAATAACATTATTTTCAACAACTTATCAAATATGCGTTCAACGATAAAGAGTTTCATTCACTCTTTTTATGTATTACTTTGTAAGGCTTCTTTGTGTCACAGAATTTATTAACTTCAAACTGTATGCGCTCACATTTAAAATTCAATTTTGTTTGATATGAAACTTACGTGTTTGTGATCTTGACGTTAAGCAAATAAAGATTGTATAGTGTTATTAGGCCTATTCATTTTTTAATTGTCAATATTGTTGTGGTATTATATGTGGTAATCGATAGTTTATTGACAGTTCAAGGTTACAATACTGACCATGAGAAGTTCATGTTTTTAACAAATCTTCAGACACAATTAATATTTAGTGTATTTTATATTAATTGTATTATTTTTTTCACTAATACGTACGTATTTACTAAATTTGTGACATAACTCATTAGATGATAATAATAAGAACTTTACTTTCTATATAAAATATAAGTATGAAAAAGAAAATGTATCTATAAAAAAAGCTTTAAAAATATTCAATCAGCAACTTGAAAATCAATTAAAAAGTTAGACACACTTTTCAAATGGTTTGTGTCTTTATCCTTATTTTATTGTAAATTATATTATATAAACTACTTATGCAGCTGTAAGTTGTAACTTTAAGTATCCTATAAGTTATTTAAAAATGGACCAATTTATTACACTTATAAATCAAAGTTATCTGTAGTTAGGACTTCAATCTAGGTCTAAATAGACGTACGAACAGAATTTATTGCTTGGTTTGATTGCTGTGATTTGTGGGGTTAGTTGAGATAAAACAGAGCTAGCCTAATATGGTAGTTATATAAACATAACGCCGGAGTTTGATGACGTGATAGAATTCTGCAGGTTTTAGGACTAGACTAGAACACTTTTGGAACTAGATAAAAGTAATTGTGACGTGTTACTTGTAGTGAAAATCAGACAAAATAATTGAGACGACACGAAGGTTATTTTATTTTATATTTCTGTGTCGTTATTTTAATAATTACTAGCTGAAATATAATTAGTCAAAAAGGACGCAGAATGGCAGCTAAAGATACTTTTAAATAAAGTGTAATATACTAAACAGTTGAAATATTTTTACTAGAAGACGATTTTTTTTTTGATTTTGATTTATAATTAAAACAGAACGGAAAGATTTTTGTCGAAGTCCGAAACATTTTTGTCCGTCCTCTTTATCCTTTTATGTAGCGCGCATGGGACTGTATAATAATGATTTAAGTATTTTTTTTATCTTCACATTGATTCACACTCTTGAACTTATACCTACTTGAACACTTTCCATCGCACATCATTTGCAACTATTTTTTCAAGAAATGTATTTTTTTGTAAAATAACAACAACTTAAAAAGGGCTCGCTTATTTATCGACCGTAGCGGGATCTTAGCAAAAAAAACCAGAGACATATCATTTGATTTCTCACGGACGTAATAAAAACCATGTACCTAATGTATAGATCATTACACCTCTCGAACTGACACGTAGGTATATTAATTCCATAATGACCATCAGAAAGATGATTATTTCGTCACAGACATACAAAATATACTGTAATTATATATTTATTAAGTATGGTAATGTGTACCGTATGCTTTAATTATTAAGACCGATGTTGAATATTACGGTAAGTCTTATTGAGAGCAACTTAATGAGCTGGCTTAGGGAGCTTCTAGGCTCATCATTAGAGCAAGAGGTGGGAGTTTGAAGCTCTCATCTTCTCATCTTGCACTACCACTCTTTCACGCTGCGTGAAAGAGTGGTAGTACTGGTGGTGGTAGTAACGGCATGCTGTTTAGTCGACAACGATATTTCTTTTCAAGCAAAAACACGTCTAGTATCGTGTAAATGTCGATGTATATGTAACACACCTTTTCGAGCAGGTAGGTATAGTTTGACTTGACAAACGGTTAAATGAAAAAGTTTTGTCAAATTATGTTATCTACAACGACAGCCGACTTGACTGAGACACATTTTCAAACATTCGACATTGGTTGTGTATTGACTGGTAGAAGCCACATAGAAATGAAGAAGAAGATTGATCGCTCTACGAAGCAGTGGGTATCCATGACGGATTTCGTCACTTAAAAATAGGTATTGAAAGATATTAAATCGATCATATTAGCTCCTCAGTAGGTTGCTATTGAATAAAAACATGCCCATCAATTTTCTGATTACAAGTGGCCAATTAAAAAGAATTGCTCAAAACATTGCATAAACCACGAACTATGAACCGAAAAGTAAATTGAAGGTGATTGTATAAATTAGTTTTTTAAATTATGGGGTAGATGCGCACTCATTGATCTTTTACACACCGACCGATACCGACGACGAACGATTATTGATGTCGATATTTTTTTATTTGTCAAATTCCGCGTTTGTAAAGTTACATAATGTTATCAGCATATTTATGATTGATTGTTGATCAATCAAAGATATCGGTGTCAGCACATTCGTATACTCAGTATATCCCTGAAGTTTATTATTGGAAATGAACCTTTTACATTAAGTTTATTTCTTTGTAAGATAATACAAGAAAATTATAGACACCGGATTGAATACCCGTTCTTATCTCGACTAGCAAAACACCGACACTTTTCCAAGTCAATTTTAAGACTAAAATAACACAGCAATGATCTGTTTGATTTGACTAAATATAAATAATATTCTTGGACATTTCACACATTACACTCTAATCCCAAACTAAGAAATAAAATCAACTTAGAATTTTACGCCAAGTAAAAATGTCTAGATACAAAAAAATCTGTCGTAAGCTCAATATCGTACAGGTATCGTGCCGGTGGTAATAAAAAACGCTCAATCAAGTCAAATTAGAAAGTTTAATACCCAAAGATGCCACTTGTAAGTAATTTTGATTTTCGATGTGTGGTCTTTAATCATACGTTAGGTATTTATAGTTCTAGCTGGCTAGTTTTAATTAATTATAATACGTGTAGTGTTGAAATCTTAAGTAGATCTCGATCAGATTTAAGTCCAAATTACCAGCGAATTTTCAATTATCTATTCGGTAATTACATTGGAGGTTAGGAGATAAATATAGCTACGTATATGAAGAGAGCTTTAGTGCTATAAATAGTATTCAAATTGAACCTTTAAGGGACAAAAACTAGCTGTTAGATGCGAGGTTTTATCTTTATTTTTTGCAATAAAAAAACTGTAGCTTCAAGCATTCTGTAGCAAAAAATCAGACGCACTCACAAATGCGAAACAAAACGCATAAACACGTGCTAGGTATTCAAAAACAAAGAATTTCACACTCTCTTTAGAATTAAGATCGAAGCGTTGACTTAGGGCTAGACTGCATAGCATTTATGATTCAGCAGAAAGATATTTAGATTGGCACTGATTTTATTTTATGTAAAGTGACATGAGTCATCTGCTAGGAACTAGCAGATGACTAGTCCTCTGCCTGTAACCATGCATTACACACACTGAGGACGTGATGTGTGAAGTATTGCACTGCGTCTACACATAAATGCATTGTTGTCAGCAGCGGTTACCACTTACTAGGTACTTTAAAGTTTTTTTTTATATTAAAGTATAAAAAACTCGAGAACAAGTAATTTAAATAAATATGATTTCAGTTATCGTTTAGTTACGCGATCATTCTCTTTGGTCTTTTATCCGGCAGCATTTTAAAGGTATTTAGTGTTACCATATGCAGTAAAAAAAATGCTATTATATATAGTTCTATCCTTATTTATATTACTTGTACTCGAGTTTATTTGCTGCAAAAACGTTCTGCATCGTTAGAGGCAAGAAGATGCATTTATTTATGAAATGTAAATACGGTTGCTTGTAATAACAAAACTTCTCTATATTAAGATGTTGTATTAACATATTGCATTGTAGATGTGAGTAAGTGTACGTCGATTATATGAGAAGCCTTGAAAAATATGTTAATTATTTCTGCAAAACAGATATTGTCTAAGTAATACACGTTTATTTCCAAAATCCTTTGCAGATTCTTCGGATATTGAGCATGTTTGTGCCTAAATTTTTTAAGTTTTCTGTGTAGTGACAAATCTCATGAACAAAAATCAAAAACTTTGTCATACAAAATTTTGTTAACTTTTTAACAGTTTTCATTTTTTAATACCTATAAAGTATGCAGACAACTCTTGATAATATTTTTGACGTGACAACGTCTTATAATTCGATAGAGCCGGCTGCACGCACGAAAAAACATGACTCATGAGGCGTTCTGAGGCGTTCTGAGGCGTTCCATGAAGTGCAAGCGAGAGCGCGGAACGAGCGACAAAGAAGCACAATCGGCCTTGACGTTGTCACGTTCAACTATCGTCAGTAAACCGACTTTACAGACAACCATTTTTTTTTCTAACGCTACGCATGAAGACACTCTTAATAACCTAATCAAGATATGGTTATTTAATTACCAACCTAAATGATGAGCATTTTCCGAAAAATCTCATCTCATCACAAAAACTACATATATAACACACAAAATAAAATAGGCCATAAATCAATATACAATTCGCTAGCCCAGGGCATCAGCTTCCAACCTTCCAAAGGTCTTTAACACCTGATCGTGGTCCAATCGACCGCTCGTGATTGAGCGGCGCGTAACATGAAAAAAAAAAGAGGTGTGTTCTGTGACGTCACGATTCGTGACTACACCAGACGCGTGACTCCCTTGGCCACGGAATTAGTATAAGGTTGACGGTCTGTCCCGTTATTTTGGTTATGTAAACAGCCAGAAGGAATAGTCGATTAGGATGGGCTTTTTAAACCTTAAAAGTTATGTTATTATTTTTTTTTGTATTTACGCAAAAAAAAAAATACTCAAAAAGGAAATGATGCGCATTATAAATCAAAGTATAAGATGTGAAATTGGTACTGTAAAATAAATATTAATGATCATACACAACGCCATTTAGTCTTAAACTGAGTAAAGTTGCACATTGGGAAATATATAAGGTAGGTAGGTACTGTAGACATTAAATACTTAGATTGTGATGTGTGAAATTGTCCATGAATATTTATTTATTTACAAACTCCTAGCCACAGAAAAAAACATTTCAATGTATTTGCCAAAACAAATAATTTTGCTCAAATGTTGCTTATTAAGTCTAAAAAGTTACAATAATGTAGTCATAAGGCGTGCTGTATTTATACAATGCAATATAAACAAATACTAAAGTACCAGCCCCCAAAAATATTCAATACCACCCAAGGTACATTCTAGTATCGAATCTATTGTGCCTAGGTACTCTAGATAAACACTAGCCTTTGTTGGTGGCTTTGATTTACATAAAATTACCACATGGTTCGTTTGTTGAACAAAAAGCTCTCATATTTTGATAAGTTTATTGAATATCAGCAAGAATTATACATTTCTGATATAAATGTCTTAATTATAACAAAAAAGCTAGCCAAAAAACCTTTTGGTTATAATTTAGCCCGAAAACTGACCTATAAAAAAAACTTTAACTCAAATTTTCGAAAATAAAATTTAACACTCGTAAGACGCGGATATCAGCTATTTTATCATGAAGCAATCGTTTATTTTACTTTTCGAAGACCTCACTGATGGACCAAGCCGATTGCCCACCTCTTTTTAAATGTTAACCATTATACATTGTCACATTGAACACGTCCTCTGAAGACATGCTCAGTGAAAGTGCTTAGTAAACCGCGCTCATTACTCCACGTCATGGGTGTCAAGTCAAGTCTTCTTCTTTTATTCGTAGCATTTTTGGTGACTAGGGTTGCAACGAACTTGCCAATTTCAGTGTTTATTGGGGTTTGCTTATTTACTGATCTTGTAACAAAGCGGCGGAGATCTGAGTAGTGATGTGAACCGGTAAAAGATAATGCTCTACAGTGTGTCTGTAATAAAAACAGGGACAAAGTTGACTAGCGATTGGCAGTATCTGGCGCCAAAGATTCAATAAAAGCTTTGTTATCAAGTCATGACTTTACGTAGCGCAATCGTCTTAACTACAATATTTTACACAAATAATAGCTTTCGCAGCTGCACAGAGTGTAATGAAGCCTTAAGTTTATGGAGTATCAAAACTGATAAGTAGGTTAAGCTGAAATTGAATATTTTGTCGGTGGTACTGTAATGCGACTGTTTACAGTATAAATAGTTTCATTCAAATGAAAATTAAGGCCTCACAGCTCAGTCGGTAGTTCTGCCTTCTGATCGATCCTCCATACCAATCACCATCCTAAAACTTTCAAAACCCCATCAATAACGTTATTCGATACAACAACAGGCGCACTAATACGTCAGTTTATTAGAAAATTGAGGGTATTTATGAAATAATACGGCCATTAGAACGATATCAGCCTCTTATATGTCAGTGTCGTGACTATCGAGCCATTAGCGGGGCTTGCAAAACGTTTAACTCAATCGCTGGAGAAACTCTGGAAAATGCACTTTTGTTTCCATAACATGGATGAAAAGTTGGTGTTATAATGGAATCTAGCTATATGTATGTAAGATATATACATATAGCCTAAAATACTCGTTTGAAGGCAAATATCAACGAGCTTTAAAATGCATGGCATTTAAAACTGCATTAAACATGAAAACCATGTTGTATAGAACCATAGTGCGTATTGTTATTAGTGTAGACTGAAATAAACAAGACTATAGCTAGTCATGTCACTGATGATTTTGACAAGCTGAATAAAAATTTCAATTTGCTTTATCTGTTTATAACGTGTGAATACTGTTTGGTACTTTGAATTAGAGACCCCTAGACTTCAATGTGGCTGTCATGTCATTTTTATCATGACATAAAAACACGCGGAATAAAAATTCCTCAAAACATTCTCAAAAGTCATAAAGGAAAGAA
This sequence comes from Ecliptopera silaceata, assembly GCA_932527185.1. Classification (NCBI taxonomy): domain Eukaryota; kingdom Metazoa; phylum Arthropoda; class Insecta; order Lepidoptera; family Geometridae; genus Ecliptopera; species Ecliptopera silaceata. Next base: position 5,942,233 of record OW052210.1, read on the forward strand.
TCCAAACGCAGTTACAATTTTCTCTAAAAAAACAACAATATTTTGCCGTGAACCAAAACGATGTAGTGAACAATGAAAGACTTACAATACCTGTTCACAATCCTGTATCTCCAAAACTCGCTATGTACAATCGACATCAGCATTCCCGAATACCAATACCTATCCCGAAGGCTGACCCTTGAGGAATGTAAGCGACTGTACGTCTCCTTGCATTCCGCGACCTTCAACCTCGTGGAGACCACAGAGAACGTACCAGACGTTTCATGCTTGAAACTCCTGACCAAATGGGATAAGGGTAGTGGTAAATATGAGGGGAAAACTAAAAGCCATATGGATGTTGTCAAGAGACTTCGTCAGATAAGACGAAATGATCTAGCGGAATGGTTGAGTACTGCAGTATTCAAAAAACTGGTCAAGGATGTCAATGCTGCTCTAGATGCCAAGTTCAACAATACTACAGATCGAGTACAAACTAAAACAAACAAAGATGAGCAAGTCAAAGAAGATTGGAACTCACATGATACTGTAATGTGGTTTATTTTTGCTGGACTAGTAACAACAACAGTGCTGATCATATGTCGCGTTGTAGTAATATGCTGTAAGAAAAGAGTTTCGACAAAGAAAGCAAAAGAAGAGGAGGTAATGGAGCTGCTGAGTTACGGTTCACTGGATAGTGATCAAGAGACTATTTACGAATGTGTGCCGAAACATAATAAAATGAAACAGTAAAGAAACTACAAGAATGATTACTTACAACTTTTACAACAAAAATGATAGTGCTATGTTCAATTTGTAATAGAATATAATATAAAATGTAAGAAGTTTTAACCCTATTTCTCTACAGTGAGCTGCTAAATGATGAATCTTAATTTTTTTATGTTAAAATATTCTCTGCTGAAGTATCTACGAACACACAATTATCAAGTTGGTACCTACTACAAAAGCCTTAGATTTAAAAACTGAAATTCTTAATATTCTTATTATTTTTAGGTTAGTTTCAAAATAGAATTTGGCTTGCATCATTAGAACAATTAAAACATTCCGAAATCACAAAAAAATTAGTCAGAAACGAAATTCAGTACCTACAACTAACTATAGTAATAAGAGTATTCTATTTAAACCAATCACAAACTGCCGATCGCTAAAACTGGCATCAGATGGTTCACTCGAGTGATTATTCACTCGAATGAACACATCATTTTTCTATCTTTCCATGTTCACACATCTTAAATGGAATAATATAGAAAAAAACACTAATTGTTCCTTTTTTTAATATGTCATCGAGCGTCCTTCGTCAACAGATTAAAAAAGTCCCGCTATTAAATGGAAGAACCCAAATAACTATTAATTCAGTGTACAGACGTTCATTCGGAGTGGGAGTGAATGATACCAAGTCAACCGATCCAAAACTGTTGGATCGTTGCACTAATTAATTCATTCGGAACTAATGTTTCATTTTGTCTTCAGATGTTTCATTCAGAGTGAAAGATGCAAAATGAACAAAAAATGAACCGTCTGATCCCAGCATGTAACAGCAAAGTCATCATTAGGTACGTCTCTCGGAGCCATCCAGCCAATCACGGTGTTTAATTACAGCCCTGTGCAAATCAACTCGAGCCTGCTAACAAGGCACAATAAAAATAACATTGTACTGTCGTAGATATAAGTGTTTCACTGTTTATACAACATCATCATCATCATCTTAATATTATTATTAATAACCTATTGTGTCCCACTGCAGGGCAAAGGTCTCCCCCAAACTCTTCCACTCATCTCGATCTCCTGCGTTTATCCACCACTCCGTCGCGTACGAGTTCACTAAATATTAAACCTAATATTATAAACGCGAAAGTTTGATGTGTTTGTTACTCTTTCACGCACTACCGAAAGGTTTTTAATGAAACATTGCAATAATATAGCTTATACATCAGAATAACACACAGGTTATATTTAAACCGATATTGAGTGAATTGTCCAAAATATAAAATTATAAATAAATAAATGTTCCCGGACAATTCACACATCACACTCTAGTCCCAAACTAAGCAAAGCTTGTACTATGGGAACTACATAGATTGCTGATAGAAAACTTATATTTTTTTAAATACATACATAGAATACATAGTAACACCCAGACACAGAACAAATAATAATATTCATCACACAAACATTTGCTCTGGGAATTGAAAACCCACGACTCACAGCATGGAAGGCAGAGCTACCACCAACTGAGCCGTGACGCCTGTCACATGTGTAGTAAAATAAATTAATTTATACTTAAACTTTTGTCAGTGACTGTACGGTAGGGTGGCTCACGAATGTATGGAACTTTTTTTTTTTTCGAAATTTGAGTTCTAATAGGGGGGGTTCGGTGCGTTATATTAATGTGAAAATAAATGCAATTACAAATTTTTTTTGGATAACTCCTTCTGCCTCCGCAAAGACCTCAAATTATCATAAAAAAATGTTTTGTTTTACTTATGGAAAAACGAAATAATTTAATCACAAAATTATTTAGATAGTAATTAAAATTCAGTATTTTTATAATAAACATATTTATTAAGATAAAATGACCAAAACTCATGTTACTTAATTAGATCGAAAATATTTTTTGGAGTCAAAATTCGGCATTATTTTCCTCGACTCCAATTTGGCTTTTATTGCACCCAAACGGGCTTTTCTTGTGCACTGTAAACTTGAAGCTTCAGTTGTTATTTTTACTGCACGTTCAACGACTTGAGTATGACAGGGAAGCCTCAGAAACAGCAGCTCGTCCTCACCTCCAGTTTCAACGAGGTGCTGGATTTCTTGATCGGACAAGTTCCTTAAAATAGGTGGGTCAGTTAAAGTTTCCTGCCAATTTACGTGGAAGCATTGAAATTTATACGGGGCACTTCAAATAGTCTTGGTACTAAAGGCTGAGGCATGCTGCGTGCCTTCAATATGCGCCGAGCTGGTAATTCTCTAATGTGTTTCCTGTCATCAGTAACCATTGCAAGAAGAATGCTCTCCGGATGCGCAAAATAACTATTGCGTTGAATGACAGGATCAATAATATTTTTGAAATCTTCTGGCAGGTATCTGGAGGCCCTTATTATTGAAAAGATGGCGTAAACCATCTTTGCATGATGGCTTGTGTTTGAATTGAAACCAAGATGGTGCATAAACTTTCAGGACAAATTCAGCCAGAGTTTTCAAATTTTCCAATGGCTTCTCAGATGTAACGTACAAACGTAAGATCCGGTTGGCCCGCGTAAGCCAGCGGGCATGAAAGAGTTTGCCTGGAGACTTATTGGCTAAGTCATCTGGGAAATCACCTGAAATTACCGCAAAGACTATCTTGTACAAGTACTGTTGATTTGTACTTAAATTTTTTGACATTTCAGGAAGCGCCTCTCCCTCGATGTGTGTAAAGTTTTTCACAGGCAGTAATTCGCAGGTTTCCAGAGCTTTACCTAATGGTTCAGTGTATGATTTAGGTCCCGAAGTACATCCGTCAAGATGAAGGAACAAGTGAATCTCTCCCGCTCTCCTCCCCCACGTTTAAAACACTAAGTCGAACGTTATTATTATTTTATTTAAAAAATAGACCATAGTAGGAATACATCAGCGAAAAAAAAAAGTCAGCTGATTTATTTTTTATACAGTAATGTAGCATCAAAGTACACTCTAAAATCATGTTTTTATTAATAATCGATGACGTGGCGGAGGCAGTTACTGTCAATCAAATCAAATAATATTTTACATAGTCGGTTTTTACCCAAAAACGCACAAACTTTTCACTATTAGGTTACCGTAAGTCGAAAAAAAAAATTTCGAGCCACCCTACTGTACGGACTGGTACGCATAGACATCGTCGGTGTCATCGCGTCGATAAGCCTCATTAGACTTTTTTTTTTTTTTTATTTGTTTAAATTAGTAAACGATCTGATTGATTTAAAGGCTATTTTAAAACAACTGCAACTTATTCTGGGAGATTAAAAAGATGGCGTGGATCGTAGTTTGAGAAATTCCAGTTTAAATTACTTTTAAAAATAGCTTTGTTTAACTTTAAGACATTTACAATTTTAGACATGTTTTTATGGAAATTAATGATTTATATTTGTGTTTGAACTTAAAAACTTGTATAATCATTTAGTTGTTATCAGCAAAAGGTAATCGATCGTCATAGTTGAAATATGTTACTAAAACGATATTAGTATCAGAAACTGATATTAATCTAAACTATAATATATATAATATTATAAAGAGGAAAGATTTGATTGTTTGTTTGTTTGTTTGTTTGCATCGAATAGGCTCCGAAACTAATGGACCGATTTCAAAAATTCTTTCACCGTTGTGAAGCTACACTATCCGCGCTGAACATAGGCTATATTATATTTTCAAAAAAATTAGGGATCCTTACTAAAACTTCAATTATGTAACCCAAGGTGTAAAAAAAATACCTAAGAAATTCCTTACATCGCGTGCGCTGCGAAAACTATTGAAGATAGAAAGAAATTATGTACTACGATTTTGTAGAACACATTATCATCCACAAAAAAGTCAACGACAGCATATGACTAACTATTACAGATATGTCACTATAAGTGTTTTAATATCGAAAAAATATAATTAAAATGACGCCGTTAGAAAACGTTCTTTATTTGTGCTTTGGTATTAATCCTTATCTAAATAAACTTCTTCATAATTAAGACTGGTTCAATACCTTTATATGACTTTTTAAATTATTTAATTTGGACATTCCATTCGAAAGATATCACGAGTTCAAAAATGTAAGTATTGGAAAAAAGTCAAGCGGAATAAAGCAGGCGCCGCGCCGGTCACGGAAGTATATGCGGGTTCTATTGTTTATCCCACTATGTGGATTGTGGATCAAAAGAAAACTTATGAGATTAACAGTATGTACATATTATGTTAAACTCATAATTAGTAAACTATTGTAAAAAATTTCGACTACCACAGCACTTTTGCCCATACGTCGGCATATTAATAATATTTTGGATCAAATTCCTTATAACTATGACAAATACTATCCCTCTATCTTATAAAAAGTAAGCGTTGACTTTAAGTCATCATTACGTATTAGTACTTCAAGTCTGCGCTAACTTTTTATCAGATAGACCGTATAACTTTAAATAAAATACCGGCTACCGCAGCACTTCTGCTTACACGTCGGTATATTAAAAATAATTTGGTTTAAAATCCTTATCAACTATGACAAAAACTCAAATATTTAAAAATGTATGCTACCACTTCCGCCTATACGTCGGCATACTAAAAATATTTTGGTTCAAAGTCCTTATCAACTATGACAGATACAAAAAAAACTGTGATATGTACTAAATACATATTTAAAAAATCCGACTACCGCAGCATTTCCGCTCATCCGTCGACATATACAAAGTATGTAGGTTCAAAATCCTTATCAACTGTGACATGTAATTAAACTTTGTAAAAAAAAAAAAACCGGCTACCGCAGCACTTCCGCCCATACGTCGACATATTCAAAGTATGTGGGTTCAAAATCCTTATCAACTGTGACATGTACTTCAACATTGTAAAAAAATCCGGCTACCGCAGCACTTCCGCCCATACGTCGACATATTCAAAGTATGTATGTTCAAAATCATTATCAACTGTGACATGTACTAAAATATTGTTATAAATTCCGGCTACCGCAGCACTTCCGCCCATACGTCGACATATTCAAAGTATGTGGGTTCAAAATCCTTATCAACTGTGACATGTACTTCAACATTGTAAAAAAATCCGGCTACCGCAGCACTTCCGCCCATACGTCGACATATTCAAAGTATGTAGGTTCAAAATCATTATCAACTGTGACATGTACTAAAATATTGTTAAAAATTCCGGCTACCACAGCACTTCCGCCCATACGTCGACATATTCAAAGTATGTGGGTTCAAAATCCTGATCAACTGTGACATGTACTTCAACATTGTAAAAAAATCCGGCTACCGCAGCACTTCCGCCCATACGTCGACATATTCAAAGTATGTAGGTTCAAAATCATTATCAACTGTGACATGTACTAAAATATTGTTAAGAATTCCGGCTACCGCAGCACTTCCGCCCATACGTCGACATATTCAAAGTATGTATGTTCAAAATCATTATCAACTGTGACATGTACTAAAATATTGTTATAAATTCCGGCTACCGCAGCACTTCCGCCCATACGTCGACATATTCAAAGTATGTAGGTTCAAAATCATTATCAACTGTGACATGTACTAAAATATTGTTAAAAATTCCGGCTACCGCAGCACTTCCGCCCATACGTCGACATATTCAAAGTATGTAGATTCAAAATCCTTATAAACTGTGACATGTACTAAAATATTGTTAAAAATTCCGGCTACCGCAGCACTTCCGCCCATACGTCGACATATTCAAAGTATGTGGGTTCAAAATCCTTATCAACTGTGACATGTACTTCAACATTGTAATAAAATCCGGCTACCGCAGCACTTCCGCCCATACGTCGACATATTCAAAGTATGTAGGTTCAAAATCATTATCAACTGTGACATGTACTAAAATATTGTTAAAAATTCCGGCTACCGCAGCACTTCCGCCCATACGTCGACATATTCAAAGTATGTGGGTTCAAAATCCTTATCAACTGTGACATGTACTTCAAAATTGTAAAAAAATCCGGCTACCGCAGCACTTCCGCCCATACGTCGACATATTCAAAGTATGTAGGTTCAAAATATTTATCAACTGTGACATGTACTTAAACATTTAAAAAAAAATCCGGCTACCGCAGCACTTCCGCCCATACGTCGATATATTCTAAGTATGTAGGTTCAAAATCCTTATCAACTGTGACATGTACTTCAACATTGTAAAAAAATCCGGCTACCGCAGCACTTCCGCCCATACGTCGACATATTCAAAGTATGTAGGTTCAAAATCATTATCAACTGTGACATGTACTAAAATATTGTTAAAAATTCCGGCTACCGCAGCACTTCCGCTCATACGTCGACATATACAAAGTATGTAGGTTCAAAATCCTTATCAACTGTGACATGTACTTCAACATTTTAAAAAAATCCGGCTACCTCAGCACTTCCGCCCATACGTCGAGATGTTCAAAGTATGTAAGTTCAAAATCCTTATCAACTGTGACATGTACTAAAATATTGTTAAAAATTCCGGCTACCGCAGCACTTCCGCCCATACGTCGACATATTCAAAGTATGTATGTTCAAAATCCTTATCAAATGTGACATGTACTAAAATATTTCAAAAATTCTGGCTACCGCAGCACTTTCAACCATACGATATTTTGTGTCGGTTTTTTTTGGGCGTTCATAATTCGGAGTAAAACAATGTTATATTAAAAATTGTTTTTAAAAAAAATCTCTTTGTCAAAATAGCAAAAGGAAAGTCTGTTCAAAGGGCTATTAGGTGGCTACTCTAAGGAACGAGTTTTTTAGTCGTGGCCCAGGCTCCACAGCGCATTGCCCTTTCTTCTTTGCGGTTACCGCAGCACTTCCGCCCATATGTCGACATATTTGTACAATTTTATAAAGGCTACCCGTGCGAAGCCGGGGCGTGCTGCTAGTTGATTATATTTCTTTAATACTACAATTAATTAATAGTGACCGTGTTTGGTCATAATTGTTTCATGTACCTAAGTAGATTACTTTATGTAAGTATTTTGCCCTGTGAATAAGATATTGTCATTTCGCACGCAATCCTTACTAAACTGATAACTTTACATAATTTATCGAATACTAGCAGCACGCCCCGGCTTCGCACGGGTAGCCTTTATAAAATTGTACAAATATGTCGACATATGGGCGGAAGTGCTGCGGTAACCGCAAAGAAGAAAGGGCAATGCGCTGTGGAGCCTGGGCCACGACTAAAAAACTCGTTCCTTAGAGTAGCCACCTAATAGCCCTTTGAACAGACTTTCCTTTTGCTATTTTGACAAAGAGATTTTTTTTAAAAACAATTTTTAATATAACATTGTTTTACTCCGAATTATGAACGCCCAAAAAAAACCGACACAAAATATCGTATGGTTGAAAGTGCTGCGGTAGCCAGAATTTTTGAAATATTTTAGTACATGTCACATTTGATAAGGATTTTGAACATACATACTTTGAATATGTCGACGTATGGGCGGAAGTGCTGCGGTAGCCGGAATTTTTAACAATATTTTAGTACATGTCACAGTTGATAAGGATTTTGAACTTACATACTTTGAACATCTCGACGTATGGGCGGAAGTGCTGAGGTAGCCGGATTTTTTTAAAATGTTGAAGTACATGTCACAGTTGATAAGGATTTTGAACCTACATACTTTGTATATGTCGACGTATGAGCGGAAGTGCTGCGGTAGCCGGAATTTTTAACAATATTTTAGTACATGTCACAGTTGATAATGATTTTGAACCTACATACTTTGAATATGTCGACGTATGGGCGGAAGTGCTGCGGTAGCCGGATTTTTTTACAATGTTGAAGTACATGTCACAGTTGATAAGGATTTTGAACCTACATACTTAGAATATATCGACGTATGGGCGGAAGTGCTGCGGTAGCCGGATTTTTTTTTAAATGTTTAAGTACATGTCACAGTTGATAAATATTTTGAACCTACATACTTTGAATATGTCGACGTATGGGCGGAAGTGCTGCGGTAGCCGGATTTTTTTACAATTTTGAAGTACATGTCACAGTTGATAAGGATTTTGAACCCACATACTTTGAATATGTCGACGTATGGGCGGAAGTGCTGCGGTAGCCGGAATTTTTAACAATATTTTAGTACATGTCACAGTTGATAATGATTTTGAACCTACATACTTTGAATATGTCGACGTATGGGCGGAAGTGCTGCGGTAGCCGGATTTTATTACAATGTTGAAGTACATGTCACAGTTGATAAGGATTTTGAACCCACATACTTTGAATATGTCGACGTATGGGCGGAAGTGCTGCGGTAGCCGGAATTTTTAACAATATTTTAGTACATGTCACAGTTTATAAGGATTTTGAATCTACATACTTTGAATATGTCGACGTATGGGCGGAAGTGCTGCGGTAGCCGGAATTTTTAACAATATTTTAGTACATGTCACAGTTGATAATGATTTTGAACCTACATACTTTGAATATGTCGACGTATGGGCGGAAGTGCTGCGGTAGCCGGAATTTATAACAATATTTTAGTACATGTCACAGTTGATAATGATTTTGAACATACATACTTTGAATATGTCGACGTATGGGCGGAAGTGCTGCGGTAGCCGGAATTCTTAACAATATTTTAGTACATGTCACAGTTGATAATGATTTTGAACCTACATACTTTGAATATGTCGACGTATGGGCGGAAGTGCTGCGGTAGCCGGATTTTTTTACAATGTTGAAGTACATGTCACAGTTGATCAGGATTTTGAACCCACATACTTTGAATATGTCGACGTATGGGCGGAAGTGCTGTGGTAGCCGGAATTTTTAACAATATTTTAGTACATGTCACAGTTGATAATGATTTTGAACCTACATACTTTGAATATGTCGACGTATGGGCGGAAGTGCTGCGGTAGCCGGATTTTTTTACAATGTTGAAGTACATGTCACAGTTGATAAGGATTTTGAACCCACATACTTTGAATATGTCGACGTATGGGCGGAAGTGCTGCGGTAGCCGGAATTTATAACAATATTTTAGTACATGTCACAGTTGATAATGATTTTGAACATACATACTTTGAATATGTCGACGTATGGGCGGAAGTGCTGCGGTAGCCGGATTTTTTTACAATGTTGAAGTACATGTCACAGTTGATAAGGATTTTGAACCCACATACTTTGAATATGTCGACGTATGGGCGGAAGTGCTGCGGTAGCCGGTTTTTTTTTTTTTACAAAGTTTAATTACATGTCACAGTTGATAAGGATTTTGAACCTACATACTTTGTATATGTCGACGGATGAGCGGAAATGCTGCGGTAGTCGGATTTTTTAAATATGTATTTAGTACATATCACAGTTTTTTTTGTATCTGTCATAGTTGATAAGGACTTTGAACCAAAATATTTTTAGTATGCCGACGTATAGGCGGAAGTGGTAGCATACATTTTTAAATATTTGAGTTTTTGTCATAGTTGATAAGGATTTTAAACCAAATTATTTTTAATATACCGACGTGTAAGCAGAAGTGCTGCGGTAGCCGGTATTTTATTTAAAGTTATACGGTCTATCTGATAAAAAGTTAGCGCAGACTTGAAGTACTAATACGTAATGATGACTTAAAGTCAACGCTTACTTTTTATAAGATAGAGGGATAGTATTTGTCATAGTTATAAGGAATTTGATCCAAAATATTATTAATATGCCGACGTATGGGCAAAAGTGCTGTGGTAGTCGAAATTTTTTACAATAGTTTACTAATTATGAGTTTAACATAATATGTACATACTGTTAATCTCATAAGTTTTCTTTTGATCCACAATCCACATAGTGGGATAAACAATAGAACCCGCATATACTTCCGTGACCGGCGCGGCGCCTGCTTTATTCCGCTTGACTTTTTTCCAATACTTACATTTTTGAACTCGTGATATCTTTCGAATGGAATGTCCAAATTAAATAATTTAAAAAGTCATATAAAGGTATTGAACCAGTCTTAATTATGAAGAAGTTTATTTAGATAAGGATTAATACCAAAGCACAAATAAAGAACGTTTTCTAACGGCGTCATTTTAATTATATTTTTTCGATATTAAAACACTTATAGTGACATATCTGTAATAGTTAGTCATATGCTGTCGTTGACTTTTTTGTGGATGATAATGTGTTCTATAAAATCGTAGTACATAATTTCTTTCTATCTTCAATAGTTTTCGCAGCGCACGCGATGTAAGGAATTTCTTAGGTATTTTTTTTACACCTTGGGTTACATAATTGAAGTTTTAGTAAGGATCCCTAATTTTTTTGAAAATATAATATAGCCTATGTTCAGCGCGGATAGTGTAGCTTCACAACGGTGAAAGAATTTTTGAAATCGGTCCATTAGTTTCGGAGCCTATTCGATGCAAACAAACAAACAAACAAACAAACAATCAAATCTTTCCTCTTTATAATATTAGTTTAGATAAAAAGGTATAAAATGTTGTACGTATTAATAAAAATATATTAATTGTTTAATTGATGTAATATAATACCCAAAGAACGGGATAAATGGAAGGCTGTAGCGGAGACCTTTGCCCAGCAGTGGGGCAAAATGGGTTAAAAAAATTTGATATTAATTAGAATTTCTGTAAGAAAAAATATTATGTAAGTATATACTTTTTCGATACTCCAAAGATCACCCGTTATACTAGATCTAGTTTTATCTTTTAAGTTTTTTTTTAATATTTCATTCATTCATTAGTGTTTTGAATGAAAGTAGGTATTTTTTCTGTTCGATAAAGATATACGTAATACCACGTTTTATTAGTATTTCCCACTTAAAGTAAGTGGCAAGTGGTAGTCGAGGCATTAAAACACTTTGAAATAACTAATGCAAGTAATCACGGAGTTAGTGTATGCTATTAATAAAAGCACGTGCATTTTGCAAAAACACCGCAAAATGGAGACAATTTATTAATTTACAACTTGTATACTATTCACAAGACACTAGGGTGTGATGTGTGAAATGTCCGTGAATATTTAATATTTATTCATACAAATTTCACCTATCAGTAAGATTTAAATTTACACGGACGCAACAAACTTGATGAGAAAAAGCTTGTAATAAGTGGAGATAATTATAACCATTATATACGGTTTATTTTGATCTTGGCCGTAGAAACCGGTGCGAAGTTAAATGATAGTCAAAAGCGGATAAATCAAGCGAAATTACTCACAGCTTCCGGTCAAGGTCCGGATTCCCACGAAGTTTGTGTGAATACTACAAAAAGCAGGTTTCAATAGACATTGGAGTACAGCTGGTGCACTCCTTACTGAAACTGCTGGTAGTAAAAATTTCACAGGAGTGTATCATCTTTACTACCAGTTGTAATTGTAGTACTAGTGTCACAGCGCTTTATTACTGAATCAATGCTTGTTCAGTAATGTCTAAGTTCTAGCGCGAGAAACTGTCTTAAAACTAGTGTTTTTTTTAATTTGATTCGTGACAATCAATCTTCTCTGTTTTTTTTTCGTCGGTTAAAAATATGCTGCATGCTAAGTTGAAATTGCGTATGAATGAGTGTAATCTGTCTTGTAATTTTATCAATTAGAAATTAAAATAAAATTGAATATATTATTAGTTGGATGTATTCATTAAGATTGTTTGGTTAAGATCGCTGTTTAGCGGCGACAAGACCTATTATTGTATGGCATAGATTTTTTTCATTCTATAATCTACATGATATTTTATGTTACCGTCTGCAATATTTTTTATTTATCTTTCTATTAATGTGCGCAAGTGCACAAGTAGTCCAGTCAAAATAGACTAAAATTATGACTTCAGTTTGCATTAATTCCCAACAAGCTGGATTTTTGTGCAGGCCTTGAATACGTCATTAGAAATGATATGTCAAAAGTCCCCATCGATCCCGCTTGTGCGTTGTTTTTTATTCGAGGTCAAAGGTCATAAATTTGCATTTTTTGCGTATATCTCTGAAACAACGAAAGCTATTAGAAAGTAGTTCAGGCAAAGTTTGTACATCGTAAAATTGTCTACAAAAATACCTCAACACTTTTCTTCTACAAAGCATCGTTTTCGAGATAAAGTGACTTTAGACCGCAAGAAAATCGTCGAAGATGCTGCGTTTTTTTCATTTCAGCCGTTTTATCTGCTTCATTGCCATAGAACGAACAGTATTTCTTGAAACAAAAAGACGATTCATTACCTTGGAGGAGGACTAACCCATCGAACCCATCACCCCTTTCATTAAATTTCAAGAAATACTGTTTGTTCTTTGGCAATGAAGCAGATAAAACGGCTGAAATGAAAAAAACGCAGTATCTTCGACGACTTTCCTGCGGTCTAAAGTCACTTTATCTCGAAAACGATGCTTTGTAGAAGAAAAGTGTTGAGGAATTTTTGTAGACAATTTTACGATGTACAAACTTTGCCTGAACCACTTTTCGATAGCTTTCGTTGTTTCAGAGATATACGCAAAAAATGCAAATTTATGACCTTTAACCTCGAATAAAAAACAACGCACAAGCGGGATCGATAGGGACTTTTGACATATCATTTGTAATGACGTATTTAAGGCCTGTACAAAAATCCAGCTTGTTGGGAATTAATGCAAACTGGAATGTCTATTTTGACTGGACTAAAGACAAGCTTGACAAGTCAAGCCATAGGTAAGTGGGACATAAATGTAGTTACCCAGCTAAATATCGCTACGCTGTGTCACTGATAACCCTGATTGTTGATACATTGATCTGATGATTTTATAGGCATGGTAGTTATAATTATAACGTTTCAAATGCATTGGGTTTATAAAACCCGACTTCATAGTTTATTTATTGATTTACGTCTGTGAAAATTAAGTGGGGCGTGAAATCTAACTGGATTTAACTAGAAACAAACATGTTTTGGTTAAATTGGTAATTTGTACGTAGTTTTATTTTCTTACTAATGTAGTATTTAATACGTGATGAGAGCTTATAGACCATACATCCAGTTGCTCGTTACTTCTCTTGTAAGCATCCTATAAGAAAATACATGATCTATGTTATGAACAAATTGGATGACATTTCAATGTATAAGAATTGGATACTCTTGAGAGAAATTACTAGATAATATATTATGATCATTATCTTGCTATTAAAACTTGCAAGCAAAGCTTGGCATTTAAGCTCATGCTTTAAATGGTTACTATGAAAAAGAGTTGAACAATTTTTTTGTTCTGTCTGTAATATAGCCAGTATTTTGGGAACGCCAATTAATACTTCTATTGATAATATATTTCTAATTATTTGAATCAGTTGAGTAACGTTTTTTTATAATTAGTTTAACATAAAATACTTTTTACTTTCTGGACTAGCGTTACTCACTTATACAATACTTTATTTAATAAAAGTATAATCCCAGTTGGATTTTGATACATAAAATATTTTAGACTTTATTATTCACCTCGAAAGTTTTACCTATTTACTTCTATAAAAACGACTCAATATAATTGTAATGGATATAATTCATTTCATAAGTAAGACGTTACTTTTTGCTGTCTTAAAAGGATTAGACAGTCTCATTTCAAAACTTAATTAAAAAACTTTGTAAAACGAAAGTGTAATGAACACATAATATAGTTAAAGTTTAGACATTCGAAGTGGTAGCGTCAATCAAAGTAACATTTATATTGATCGCTAGTAATTGACGAGTAACATGTTACTTTCAATGATAATTTAAAGTGCTTTGATTGGATTAGCATTCCTTTTACGATATTGGTTTTGAAATTGAAGAAAATTGAAGAAAATTGACTCTTTTGTCGTCACGTCCTCAATGAGACAATGACATACTCAGTTAGACTGTGCATATTTATTTGCGCAGTCATAGATTATTTATGTATGCAGTATGATTCTTTGACAGCTTTACGTATATAAAAACCACAATACAAGTAGCATTTGGAGATAAAGTATTCAGCCAGCAGATAACGTAACATTGAAAATAATAAGCTACATGCGTTATTTTAATATTTTATTAAAGTGCTTCCTGCACTTACGGAAAATCACAAAGATCAGGCTTCAAACCTTGTCGACTCAATTATTTAGATTTTTTATCCCCATAATGTTATAAAAGAAACCTAAATAAAATACTTTTACTTACAAAACCAATCAAAAGATATCATCAAAGTATGAATAGATAGAACATTATTTATTGCACTTCAAAGTCCCTAGTGTACAGGCTAAAATAGCATTACCCAACTAACCTTTTGGTATGATCTGAAATAAACCATCATGATAAAAAAACAGTACCTTCTGATCTCCAAAGCGCATCTGTCTCCTGGCGTTCCTGGCCACATTCATCCGACAGAGGAACACGCGGTCCTCTCCATCAGAGGGCGCTCGAGACAGCTCAGTTCTAACTGCTTGCTGGTCTTGCTTGTCGATCACGTCGTAGACGCTGTCACCGTGGATTAGCAGGTCTTCCTGTGACCAAAAGTATCAAAATTATAATAACGAACTTGATGAAGAAAATACAAATAGTCTTTGGTTGGAAAGTACCTACTCAGGTACCAAAAAATAAAAGAGATGAAGATAATTAATATCATCTGTTGTTGTAAAGTTATCATTTAAGGGATAAGATTTTCGTTAAAATAAAAATAAAGTTATAAAAATAAAAAGTTTATTGAACAAAAGTAGAGCGTAAAAAATAATATATAAAACAATGTAAATCTATGTGTTAACATATAGTACTTTGATTATTTTCGTGCAAAAATTATAAGATAAATACCGCAAAACGTAGTGAGACATTGCATCATCAAACAGTTTAAAATATTGTGATAATGAAATTTTATCTAACTGAATAGGTACTATTCTACACTTTTGATAAAATTACTCTTGTTGTTATAATGCCTACTTTTGGTGGTCACAAGTTTGCTATTACCGACGGACGACCGAGCATTCCTTCTGCCAGAAGAAAGGCTACGTTCATGCTAATTGTGGTAGCGGGTTCCGTCACCATAGCCGCAGTTAGGCTTTTATTTTTAAACAGGGCTATACTTTGCGAGATTGCGCAGCCGTTTTCATCAGTGCGCAGACCGCAAGACGTATTATTTTAATCGTAGCCGCGGCACCTTTGTCTAACGCTTCCTACGTTTAGCTTTGTTTGGCTTGTGAATGAACAGCCGGGTGTTGCGATCAACTAAATGTGGTTTACGTTGAAATTTTATTCATTTTGTTTGTGAAGTTTTTTTTTCAATTTACTTACGAATTGATTATACACACAATAATGAGCGAATGAGTTTTTTTTAAAGGTAGATAAGTTAACCCTATAACAAAAGAACTTAAGAAGTGTCAAGAGACACCCGGATGGAACGAAGTTCTTAATTTAATAACTGGATTGATTTTTATGAGAGAGAGAGAGTCAGAGAAACACGCGCACGTCGCACGGCTTACAACTATAGCAAAAAGTGTTGTTCAATTTTTGGTCTTAATTTTATCCCTTTCGAAAAGCGCGATCAGGAACTTCGTTCCAAAAAAATATTACAATCAGTGTTGCCAACCTCAAAAGTTTAAAAAACATCAACTCGTCGAAAAAAAAACAGTAGAAAGCAGTAGGTAAAGAAAAAAAAGGCAGATTACAAAATTTTGCTCATATAATTAAATAATTATCAAATTTTTTAGTTACTTTAACTCACATACATTGATATATTTTATTATAAAAACAACAAAAAACGAAAATCAAAACATAAGTATTTTTCAGTTTCATTTTCAATTGCCTCATCTTCAATATTTTACCACTCATTTTTATTTTTAAAATCATACATGTATGTTTTGATTTGGATTTCCCCGTGCATAAAAATATAATTGTCAAACACATTTAATGTGGTCGGGAATTCCTTCGAATCCCGACTAAAGAAGGTACTGCCATCTAGTGTCATTGCGTTTTATTCCGTAGTGGTTATATAAAAATGTTAGTCTGTTATGTAGCACTGAACACTAGTTGAAAAACAGTAGAAAATAGGAATGAAACAGAAAACATGGACATCAATGTGAAAACAGCAAATCTACTGTTAAAACAGTAGGGTTGGTAACACTGATTACAATGTTTTAACTGAATAAAATGTTTTCAACCCTAAGCGCCATATCAGTCCGATGAAGTCATAAAACGTTAAAATCCCGCAATCAATATCCAAGTTCTATTCTAGCAACACTATTCCTCACTACCCAAACAAATGCTGGCAATATCCCTTTAAGGTTTCCTCATATTTTGTTAGCCCCCCACGGGCACACACGTGGGCGGCGAGCGCGCGCGCACAATTATGTCTTAACGGAGAGACCGCGACAGGTGGGCGGGGCCACGTGACAACTGACGTCACTCAGGGCTGCCAGGTGTGAAGTGTTATGATTTCACTTGACAATTTACTTTAAATTTGTAACATCAATATATTACCAAGAAGGAAATTCAGGCCATTAAGCTGTGTCAAACGCTGGATACAATACTCGATCACAAAATACGTACGTTGGTGAACCTAAGCTGCTGCTTTTACGAACCGTTTACGTTACAATTTAGCACTATCGGGGCCCTGGATTTTACTTCAAATATGATTTGTTTTTGTGAAATCTACAACTCTGTCATTGGCTACTGTGCTGCAACAATGGACGTCGCTCAGAAAAAAAAGAATTATAGTAATTTTAGCAGGTTTCAATCTGCCAACCCTATATCTTAAAATACTTACTAGCAATATCGTGTAAACTTAAGTTTACTCTAGGAATATGATTTAATTAAAGTTATTAAAGCAGAGCCAGGTTAATTGAAATTTTATGCGCAAAGTAAAGAAAATTACGAATTTATTGACCCCGTCGGACTGGGTCGGGAGTTGAAGGGTTAATAATTATTATGTAATTACTGGGTTTAACTTTAGCGTTGTTATAAGGTAATTCTGCGGGTTATTTGCGAAAGATTTATATTATGTAAAGTACCTACTTATACCTACCTATCGCTATTCTTATGTAGGTATGGAACAAGATCACGACTTTATCTAAGATTTAGACATCTTCGAAAATTTATTGGCTCCTAGTAGGTACTCTAGATGACTTGTGTAAAAAAGGTAGTAAAAAATGAAATGCCCATTGCACATTCAAACTTAGCCTCTTCTTGCTTAATTTTATGTTCATTATTCTATTGCTATTAACACGTATCATAAAGTGTTTTTCATTTATCCATTCATTCATTAAGAACCACTTCCAAATCTTTGTAATATTTTGCAGTAGTTTACTAAGTTATTTTCAGATAGAAAAATGTTTTACATCAGATCTTAGATAGATAGAAAATTCTTTATTGCACTTTTAAAGTAGTGTATACAGGCGAACTTAATGCTACAAATAGCATTCTCTACCAGCTAACCTTTGGGTAGTGAGAATAACACTTATGATCTTAAGTTTTAAACCTGTTTCTTAGTTTCAAGGAAATTTTATCACCACGTTAGAGAAGATTCTTTCTCTTTGAGATTTTACTTACATTATAATTGAAACATTGGTAAAGGAGACTATGAACAATCATGACAGTTATGCATATTATACTTGGTTTATAAGTTTTATCTTTGGCAGACAACAATCTATAGACCACCCACCAAAATACGAAATTCTGTACTACAAAAGTGAAATTAACTTTAATCGTCTCGCAATAATTGCTCTAGGCATGCCCGCCCTGTGCCGTACTACTTATAAATAAAGGCTGATGTACATCAAGGCATAACTTCACTCACATTTTCACGTTAAAAAAACGACGAGGTGTTACAAGGGTGTGTCGGGGGTGTCGGGGTGTGAGAGGGTGTGTGTGCAGATGTACAGTGCGGAGGTGTTCTCAGTGCCGGGCGCGTGGGTGTATAGTTGTATAATGCAGTATGTGTGTTTGTAGTGTGTAAGGTGTATGTTGTGTAGGTTTGAATTGTTGTGAATGCTAGGGTGTGTGTGTCTGTGTGCCTGTCTGTTACACAGTAGTTTCCGCTTATGGATTTGTAATTAATCTTTAAAATAAAGCTTTATACATCAAAAACACATAGGCTATAATTTATAAAGATATTGTTGAAGACTAAGTCGCGGACACCAGTTAGATTGTAATAATGATGATGAAGATGTCTGGAAGAAATCGCTATCAGCGATAAGGTCGCCCATTGTACTAAATTAAGTTAGTTCTAAGATTTTTTGTATTTTCCTTTATGCAATAAAGTGTTATCTATCTATCTATGTATCTAATGATGTAGGCACAAATACTGTTAAACAATGCAGACAAGTTGGTGGAATTTTATAACCCGCTTTAGTGGTAAGCAAGCTTTATTCCGTACAAGAACCAAGCTAACTTGGTATAATTTTAAACAAATATGACAGTTAACGTCTAGATACAAAGATTAAATTGATAAACGCAATTTTTATTCATATTAAAAAAAATATTATATTTTCGAGTTTTACATTATTCGCAGTCCCATCGTTCTAGTTTCCGATTAGCTCATTAAAAATTTAATTAAATAATAAAGTTTTTATTCGCTGTCTTTTTGATAGTGACAATATTATATTATTATTACGATGAAATTAGCAATTACAGCGTTCTAAATAAATGATTTCTTTCCATATTTTGGGTAGATAGGTAGGTACGACAGAATCACAAACCCGATATAAGTAATAGTTTAGTTTCAGATAAATCTTTTGAACTCAATTTTCAATCATTTTTAGTAGATTTTATTAAGATTATTCTAGTACGAATAAATATATCGAAATCCAGAGAAATGTAACTGGACCAGTCATTTCCGTATCTCCAATCTGTAGGTAACGGTACTAAACTACAATACTCAATAGAATCAATCCAAAATATCGTAATACAGCTATTGAAAACATTCTTTGACCACCTGGCCACAGAATAGATTATAAACAGAAGGAACACTCTAAAAAAATATTATATTCTTAGACATTTCGCATAATATCCCTAAGTATAAGAATGCTTGTACAATGTGAACTAGATTACTGAAAGAACACTAACTTAAAACATAATTTATATAAACTTTACATTTAAATTGTAACTACTGTATCTATATTTTGTAATTTTTATGTGTAGCTAATTATTTTTATCAACCTACGCTGTCCCACAGCTGGGCAAAGGTCTCCCCCCTCTCCTTCCACATCTAATAAATTAATATTATTTAATTAGAAATTATCATTATAAATTGCGTCAATACAACGTCAATATTTTATTCAAAGATTATTAAAGCTTACAAAATGCACATTAGCTATATAAAATACATCATAAATAGTTAAGCTAACTGCAGACCGTTGCAATTGATCTATACAATCATTTGATAAGTAAATTGTTTAACATACTATCAAAACTTTGTACCTCAATATTAATTTAATGATGGAATCTTTTTTAAGTATCTCTTTATAGTTTAAGCAAACACCTCGAGGGTCTAAACACGTATAATAAATCATTGCGTCTACATACTTCTTACACTTCCAAATTACAGAAGTGGAGCTAATGTTAAACAAACTAACATTCCCTTTGGATGTGTAGATTAATGATATTGTGCATTCATTTTAATGTAAATGATTTCTGTATTTTATTATGATTTATTGCGATGCGATTTACGAACAATTTATAGGTACTTAGGTATTATATAGACGTGGTAAAAACTTGACTAGTCTAGATTCTAAACGTAATTTAGAGTAGATTTCGTTTATTTTCTGGTTAGCTACTATCCTTATTTTCTGATTTCAGTTATTTCATTTCTTGATAATTTTAATTACTTCACTATTAATTTGACGATGATTAATTAATTTGTGAAAATGTTGCCACTTTATCTGGCAAGGTTACTTTAGGTTACAAGGTTACACTATAATTAATAAAACTATAATGCTGTATTCATTTTAAATTGAATGCTAAGATCCTAATTTCTGACAATTGATTATAATGATTAAAACTATAATGCAGTATTGTAAATTGAATGCTAAGATCCTAATTTCTGACAATTGATCTTTAGATTTGATAGACGCATGGGCATTATTCTTCCAATCCGCACAAAAGATTCTCATACATCGTAAATCTGGCATCAGCTATTACCATATCAACCTTTATTGAATCGAACAATCGATTTGCAACAATAACGACATATCGAGTGGAAAGGGCATTTGTAATGTATCGATATGCAATTGCGTGCAAGTAAGGCTAGTGTTCACGTTAGGATTCATCTCCCTGTTCAATCCTGAAGTAAACACCAATCTAAAAAAAAATATAATTAAAAGTGTTCTAATTCTGGTTAGGGAAATAAGATCTGCACTGACCTCCCGCAGTGGGGTGTATTGTGCATTGTCCCCCTGCTAACCTCACCTCAGCCAGCCCAACTCAATAGTGTTTATGAGAAACGTTAAGGTGTCTAGGAACACTGTACCTGTACTTTTAACGCTGCAACGCTGTTGGTACCAACTTTCTTTTATTGGAAAAAGACATGCGGTTATCTAAATTCATAAATATTTAATATAACGCCATTTTAAGGTAAGTTTGTTTATGGAAACTAAATTCTAAATCATGGGTAGTTACTGTATTGGACATACATTTAATTAACCATTTTTTTTCTCATTTTGTCAATGATGATAGTTAGCACGATCTCGCATACACCATCCTTTATTGCCATAGGCTCAGTACAAACCATTCCTTACTTACCCACCAACTAACAAGATCTGTAATATCCTCGCACTCCAAAGGAATTATAGACAAATATGGAGTTTTAGCTGTAATTTCAAAGGTCTTGATTCACTGGTTATGAGCATCAATAAATCGATACAGTGGTTAGTGCGACGAAAAGGCATTGTCTATGGATTGGATTATCATTACATTGTTCGGTTTGCATATTCAATGCGTTCTCCATTGTCTGTAGTCTACGGTTTGTCTACGTGTGTGGTTTTTGAGTGTAGAGGTAGGTATTTGTAGGTTATGATGTTCTAGGATGAAGAATTTTACAACTACTCGAAATTATTTTATCATGTGCTTGAAAAAGCCATTTGCATGATAAAAACAATATGTAAAGTAATGTTGGTGTCGTATTGTGAGACGTAGATTAAATTTTCTTCGGTAGTCGTAGCGACGCGTTGCTCTTCGTATCAGCATTGGAATTCAGAGCGGCAATACAGCTAATATCTTGAAGACGCTTCTGATATGTACTGATTAGAGTCAGTTGAGCTATCTATAAGTCGGTTTGCTTATTCCATGAGTATTTCGAAAAGCTGTAAAATCATAATAATATTTTTGTTCTTACATAGTAAACTAAGGTGAATTGATAATTGAACTTTCATTGTAGTAAACTAAACTGAATTGATTTTTGACGCCATCTTGATTTAGTCCAACCAAACTCGTCTACATCCAAAATAATATCGTCCGGGTGTGAAAACCCGCCAATTATCTTGTTTATACACATTCATAATAAATAATAATAAATTATAAGACAAAGTACAGTTAGGCACACCCACGCAGCAATTTAATCGTATAAACGGTGTATTAACTATTCGGCATTGTTTTTAACGAGATATTTGGATTAAGTACTTACTACCTTTTATCATTAATCTTAATTGCGGAATACAATAAAATATTGGCCGGGAGGTTATTCCTTGTTGTACAAAACTAGATTGTATTGTTAGGTTGTTACGGTTGTTTGTTGGTTATTTTTAAAGTTAATAATAGTTGGTATGGATCATTACATCTTGGCTTGTAAGAACGGGATCGTGGGAATTCTGTTGATCTATGAGTTATAGTACTGGTATCGACGTGTACTATGTTATCTATGGTTATATATAGATGTAGCCGGATGTGACTGATCATAGACAAAGTAGGTACCTACCTACCTACATTTTTAAGAAATGCAAAATAAAATGAAGGAGATCGAGCTCTTCATATCCTACTACTATTTTTAAAGTACTTTTATAAAAATATTTTTTGGTTTGATTAGGAAAGTATCAGATTTTTAAAAGTATTTTTCTAGAAGGATTTCGTTTATAACTGAGTGATGGTACTAGTCTAATCTATAAATAATAAATAATAATAAATAAATAATGCTGGACAATCCACACAACATCACCTAGCCCCAAGCTAAGCAGAGCTTGTACCTATTATGGGTAGGTACTAGAAGACTGACAAACTTAATACAATAACATTACATAGATAGATATTTTTTTTATTATAAGTACATATGAATACCCAGAACACCCAGAATAAATATTTGCAGATCATACAAACATTTATTCCAAGGCGGGAATCGAACCCGCAACATTCCGCATCGCAGGCGGACCTTCGCCCGCCGCGCCACATCGGTCGTCATAATAGTAATCAATAAGTAAGATAATGACTTTTTACGATGCATTGCCTCACTGAGAACGTCCTCGGAAGACATAGAAAAATACAAGTTTAGTAAGAAATAACAACGGCACGAAGTTGAGAAAAGCCGCGGGCTATAGTTAGTAGATAACAGTGATAAATTGAACAAAAATAAGATCGAACTACTTTCTTATCTAATCTGAAGGTACATTTGTAATGTTTTTGCTCAGATGCACCGATGATTTGTTTTGAAAGAGCTGATCTAAATACTTTGGACCACTTTATTGGTAGGTACCTAAGTATTATGAAAGTATTTTGTATTATAGAAATTACTTTGTTTATTTGTCTTTTGTTTAACCTTTTCTTAATGTATGCCTATATCTAATGTGCGTATGCTAAAGCTACAAATAAACGTCGGTCTATGTCTATTAATATAATATTTATTTATTGATAAATAAATAAACGTCGGTCTATGTCTATTAATATAATATTTATTTATTGATAAATAAATATTCATAGTAAATTCACACTCTAGTCCCAAACTAAGCAAAGCTTGTACTACGGGAACTAAATTGCTGCTAGAATACTTCTATTTTTTTTGAAAATACATACATAGAATAGGTACATACTTAGTGACACCCAAACATAAACAAATTAAAAAAAAACAAGCAAATTTAATAATTTATAGATAATTTAATAAGACTAAATATTCCACATGATTATGCCTAAAATAGTACTAACCTAATTGTAAAGTTTTGTAAAATGGTTGACGTTCTACCGATGTTTTAGTGGAAGTACTAAGAATATTTAACAGTATTTAATAATCGTGTTATATTTTGTGTAGGTAGGTACAGTCACGAGCTTTAATTTGGGACCCTTTTCCATTAAATGTTGTTAGAACATTCATAATGCAATAAGGTCGAAACTTCAGTATGACGTATGACATACGTTAGAATATTAGCACTAAATAACGTCAGTTTGCCACACGATATTCAACCTTAGGTGGGTCCCAAATTAAAACTCGTGACTGTACATATATTGGTTTTTGTATGAATAAACTTATGCTATTCCAAAACTAGAACCTAGAACCTACTACCATACAAAGATAAATAGGTATGAATCTGTACCCGGTGTGGTCCGGATACAAATAGTCCCGCGTCTGACCCCGAATTGTTGCTCGTTAGCTGCGCCCGCGCCGATAAATTAATCACTGCGTTTTATTGTACGCTGCGCAGCCGCCGACTTTATACAGAGTGATGGAAATATTATAGTTTACAATACTTTACCTACTATAAATTAGAATGAAAATGGATGTTTTTTAATGTATTAATTTTTTATTTATTTGTCGCTTATAATCATAATATTTAAAAAGAGCTTTGTGATGTAATAGGCACTGAGAGTATTAGCTTAGCCTTTCATGCTGTGGGTTGTGGGTTCAATTGCCACTAAGAACAATCATTTGTGTTATGCTTGACATTTATTATTGTTGTGTCTGACTGTCACTATGTATTTATATCAAATACGAGTAATTTTATAAGTTTTCTACTTTAAATATATTTATGTGAACATACTTATTTTAAGCTCCTGAGTTATATTAGTTGTTCAGTTTATACTATTTTGAGAGTCATGAATATTTATTATTCTTTAATATTTATTACAAATCACCCTTTATATAAATTTTGGCGGTAACTCCGTGTGAAACATCACTACCTACATCGATATCTACTACATAATGATAGCCAGTCAATAACTTCAAATTATGATTAATAAGCACATCGGGGCGGTTCATGGTGCACAGATTCGGTTCACATCCATTGAAATAATAGACTTTTATTTATAGAAAAGGTACTTAGGTAAGTATGTATTTATTTATACCAAATACAAGTACATATATAAATAATGCTGGAGAAATAAATAATAAATAATGCTGGACAATCCACACAACATTATCTAGCCCCAAGCTAAGCAGAGTTTGCATTATGGGTACTAGAAGACTGACACACTGAATACAATACATTACCTACATAGATATATATTTTTTATTATATATATAAAAAATACCCAGAACACCTGGAATAAATATTTGCAGATCGTACAAACATTTATCGCAAGGCGGGATAATATAAAAAGAACTCACCATAGAATGTCCCAGATATTCAGCTGCGTTGTCCGATATGTACAATAGTTTGCCGTTTTGTGTCATCATCATCAAGAATCCAGTTAGAGCCTGTCAACAAAAATAGATCAGTGGAAAGCCGGCTTAAAAGGTATAAGTAAATAATTCATTGAAAATATCTATATTCGTAAAATAATAGCTATAAACACGAGATAAAATGTTGCAGATAGACTGGTAAGTAGGTGCATACTGAATAGAGCCAGTAGGCCTAACATTACCTCTATTGTGCGATAATGCCCTCCTTTCTACAATATATAATAGCAATCTGAATTACGAACTGAATTTAGATCGCTAAAGCTCTCGAATCGCAACACAAACGCTCTGGAATCGCAGCACAATCGCACATTTGTCGCATAAACTTGTGAGCTGTTGTGATATTTCAAGAGAATTTGTTGAATACCACTATGTTGTATGTACTTTAAACCTCCTAGAATTAAACACGTAACATATCTAAGAAATAAAATAAAATTGTAGAACTGTACAAAGAGGGCGATCACGAACATGTGGAACACGTATCGAAACAGTCATTTGAGATACACTGCGCGTCGACACCAGCTTTACTGTCAAACGTTGTAGCGCTAGCGCGCAGTGAATATTAAATACGTTACGTTCACGATTGTCACATTTATTCGTGCTCAGTACCTCTACCATGAGATGTCACAGTAAAATCGCCTGACTTTACTACAGTAGTTACGTCAATATTAGTATTAAGAATTTTAGTACCAAACTATCCGCTAGAGGCGCTGTACAAATCTTCATACATTTTTTTAACTACAGACGCTAGCGAGTGTAGTAAATGTAGTATAGTAAAAACTCATGGTAGAGCTACTGAACCCTGATCACGAATAAATGGGATAATCATTAACGTATCGAATTGATAATAATCGAATTATATGTCAACGTCAGCTCGATTGTCAAATGTTGAATTTTCATTTAAATGACAGAGGCGGTAAATAGTCCAATCTGCCTGACTTCATGAAATCCTCCAGCGTTGATCAGGCAAAATGGTCTGACATCAGTCAAAATACAGGTGCTAGCCGTAGAATAACATCACTTAAAAAGTCAAGTTTTTGAAGTAGAAAACGCCAGCCGGTTATTTACCAAAACTGGATACAAGCGCGAAAGGTTAATATTAAAAAAACTAGAATAACCCGTATTTAACCCGACCAAATGAAAAATAATCCTCCAACTCATCATTGAAACCCCTAGAATTACGTTAATTAGTGGGTACAGGACCACACCCATCAGCAACTAATCAAATTACGTGTGTCCTAGTCGCTCATAAGCTATATTGGTTAGTTGGAAAGAGACAAAAGTTTGTAATACATGTGTAAAGCTATGTTGATCGTGGGAAAGAGTTTGTTACAATAGAGGATTTACTTATTATGAATTTGCTTATGTACCTACTTTAGAAACACAGAAAATATTTACGTAAGAAACTTACCTACTATAAATAAAAAATGTATTCCAAAATTAACATGGACCTATTTTGGTTTTTAAATCGTTTTTGCGATAAAGATATACTGTAGGTTTTAAAATTTGTCTTTTTTTAATCATTGCAATAATAATCTCTTGTGTTTATTATCTGTACTTAAAATATTAATAAATCAAAATGTTGTCTATCGAAATCTATATCCGCTCAGATGGTAGGAAGAAGTAAGGCAAGCATTTATTTATGCGATTCCAAATTAAAAATGTTCGTGAAAGTCAAAATTATTTCCCAAAACTTTGAGGGGACACTAACCTTAGAAAATCCAAAATTCGGCGCACTTGATTGTTGGTTGATGTCAAAGCGTTTGAAAACTGAAACAAAAAAATACAATTTATTATTAAGTAAGTAATAATAGTATGACCCTATTTAAAATGATCGATTTGACAAGTAGAAACGGATAGAATTGATTTGTCTTTTCGTTTTAATTACTTGCCTAAAAGCATAATGAAATTATTAAACCTGAATATATTTTAAACCTCATAAATCAAAATAAGATCGAAAATATCGATAACTTATCGCGCATTAATTGTTGTGACACATCACTAAAGTACGCCCACATCGACTTTATTATAAACCGATTCATTTAAGTGTAGTAATAAAAACTTAGTAAATTATTTGACAGACTGGCTTTATATCATTTATACCTACTAAACAAGGCCATATAAAAGTATAACTAATTTACTAGTAGCTATACAATAGCATATTATCATCATCATTATCAACTTATATCAGTCCACTGCTGGACGTAGGTCTCTCCCAAGACGCGCCACTGAGCCCGGTCCTCGGCTCTTCTCATCCAGTGTTTGCCAGCTACACTCAGCAGATTGTCGCTCCATCTCGCCGGAGAGCGTCCTACACTACGCTTGCCTAAACGCGGTCTCCACTCTCGTCTAGTTGTAGTACTTCAGCACAATAGCATATGGTATTCTGTATAATTTTAGTCCTATCTAAGCATTTCAATATCCATTTTTTATACTAGTTTATTCATAAAAAAGGAATATAATATTTTGTTCACATATCATTGCCACACTTTTATATACTTTTATTGAAGTCATTGCGCACTTACGGGACAAAACATAGTTCGTAATTAATCGATAATATCTATCGATACTTTCTCGTCGATAAACAATAACCAAGAGCGGGCAGCCGATAGTATCGATAAGATATGGAATAACTCCCAACTCTAATGGGCCCGCCACGGTGCAAACGTAGAGTAATACAGATACAGAGGCAAAGTTTGACACAAAGAATACGCAAATGAACCACTTTTTATAATTAAAATATGTCTCACAGAGCAAGTTCGTTGAAGGCTATTCTGAGGCACACCTAAAGATTAGTTTCACATGCTCGAAATAGAACAGCGCATACACCTCAAACTTAATCATGGCATTGCAAATAATTATGGTTGCTTGTACTTATGTAATTTTATTTAAATTTTATTTTATTTTATAACTTTTAGAAAAACTAACAGCTAGGTAGTTACATAGTAAAAAAAATAATAAGTAAATCTGAAGGCCAATTAAAAGTTTCCACAAAATACATAATATTATCTACATAGAATAAATAGTAACACCCAGCCAAACCAATATTTATGTCGTGCTTGAAGTAAAAGAACTCGAATAAAAATATAGTATTCTCTGTATAGTTGATACTCTACACAGCAAGGGATTTACACTTTCTAAAGTGTATCAAAATAGGCTATGTGGACGATGGATTAGAATAACGATAAGTTATAGGTTTCACGGCGAATAAACTTATGGTGTCGCTTGTTATATTGTGACAAGCTATTCACGATCTGATTAGATAGTTTTGTTAAACAGTATCTAGATTTAAAACACGAGATTTTTTATACAGACATATATATTTAATCAATAATTCATCTATTTGCAATAAACATGGTAGATTTTGTACACGATGACATAGTGGGTAACCTTTTTTACCAAATTAATATGGTGTGCAAAAAATATAAGTCGTACACCTAAAAACAATATTTTCAGACTTTTCAATGTGGGTTTACCATATTTTTTTATTTTTTTTTTATTTTTGTATTACAAAATATAATTTGCCTAGCTTAATGCACTTTTACTTTAAACTTAACTATTTTAAAGCTTTGTTATTTCGCATAGTTTTCTGAGTATTTAAATATTTTGACTAAAAACGTAGTTAAATATTACTAATATCAATTTAATAGTTCCCTCGCCCCAGGCATTAGTCCGAGTCAGAATAAATACAGCTCACGCGGGTCTAACTGATTCTAAAGCTGGCAACATTTGTTTCGGCTATTGCTATGTCTTACGAGGACAAGCTATGCTATAGTTCGATGATTTATTTATTTATGAATTCCATGTATGTATATTTACAAAAAATGTACCTATGTAAGTATTCTATAAGCAATCTACATAGTTCCCCATAGTACCTCTTTGCTTAGTTTGGGACTGGAGTGTGATGTGTAAAATGTTCGTGAATATTTATTTATTTACTGTGCGCAATTTAAGGGTCAAACAGTTTGAACTGATTTACTTTACAAATATCAAACATTAAATTAAAAAATAGCTTTGTTATTTACAAAACGTCTTTAATTTAAACGTTTCTGCATATTTTCAGACCTTAAATTAATCTGATATGAACAAGCTTTTGAGTAGAGGCCATAATCAAAAGCTTAAATAATCCAGTAAAATGACTTTTTTATTGACTAATTATGGGTTAAAAGGGTGGAAATCAAACCCACACCATGGAAGGCAGAGCTTCTACCAACTGAGCTGTGACGCCTGTCAATTAAGAATTTAGCGTGTTTTTATCGCTTTAATATAAAAATCGCTTACTATCTTACCGCACGTACGACATCGAACGCTAACGTGGCGACCATTTGTCTAGACATCGTCTCGTTTCACGAAATATTTCGTCTCATTAAAGTTAATGTTAACACGGAAAACATTGGTGTAAGTAATTAACTTAAGAACGTGACTTGGGCGCTATGTAATGTTTGTTAGGCTGTGATTCAAGGGATGCTTTTAAGGTTTATATAAGTACAGAAACAAACATGAACTTAGACTCTTTAAATACTAACTAGCGCTTTTCTAGGTTTAAATAATATATAAACATATAATACTAACACGTACCGGATATATAAGATATTTTTTTTGCCCAAATCATCACTATCATCATCATCATCGACCTACACTACTGGAGGTAGGTCTCTCCCAAAAAGTACCACTGAGCCCGGTCTTTGACTCTTCAAAATAAGTGTAACAAACTTGTCATAATCATGCGAAGGTCTCCTGTAGGTTACCAAAATAAATAACATACTTGGTCTTATAAGTAGGAGGCGCCTAATTTATTCAACCTTTCCAGTATTGAAAAAATATTATAAATATATACATTATAAACATTTAATATGATTTAAAAAAATTCTTATAAATCATCTTTTAAATCATACTTAAATCACGCTGCAGCGTGTTGGAAATGTATATTGTTTATCATAAGATAAATAATATATTTTGCTCTATAGTAATACAAACAGACTTAATAAAAGATCAAATAAAAATAAAACTGTCATCATACAAAGCACGTGCGTCGCCCGCGGAGCGTGTGCTCATAATGGTAGTTATATTAATTAGCAGTTTCCATTTGAGTGCGCTCGCGCACGCCGCTAATCAATTCCAATACAATGTTACTTAGCGTCATTTTTTGTTTTAAAATATTGCTTGAGTTTTCGAATATAAATTATTTTCTTTAAATACTTGAAAACATACATCAATGTTTAAAAAAAACTGTATGGAACTTTATATGGTGTTTTAAAAATAAATACATTTCACCATAAAAAAACAACATTGTTATTCTTAAACCACTTTATACCAATAAGTTATATAGCAATAAAAAACCTTGTAATAAATCTATTTACTGAATAACTCTTCATTATTTCTTGTTTTGGTCTATACAATATATACCTATCAAATAAGTCCTATTTCAACACCAAAGGGCCTGAACAAGGCAGGTGGTGGCTTTAATAGAGATGTTCGTTAGTCTAATGTATGTATCGAGTGGATCTTGGCCACCACGTCAGACGTTCATTCCCAGTCTTTTTAATAATGTCCTCTGGTCGCTGATGGCTGGTACAGTCGGCATCAGAATATTACCTACGTTGAAATTTCTAAATGATTATGTTTTGTTTTAATATTTTCTTCTCATCACTTTTAAAAATTCATTCTGAGTCTTTTTAATAATGTCCTCTGATCACTCATGGCTGGTACACTCAGCATCATAAGTATTTAAGTACACAGTTTTGAAGTTTCTAAATATTTTTTTTTCTTTAGACTTTTATGAACTACAGTGTGTAGTTTGAATATGAACCAGTATGTAAATGAAATGTAAGTATTATTAATATTTTTTTAGTATGCTGACTGTACTGGCTGTGATAATGGAATTGTTATTTTTGCTAGTTGGTAAATAGTTTTATTTTGTAAGCACTATAAGCCTTTTTTGATATAATAATAATAATAAATAATGCTGGACAATCGACACAACATCATCTAGCCCCAATACATAATATTGTTTATTTTATATTGGAGGAGAATGTCATTAAGAATGTAGATTTACACAAACTAGGTTTCATATTTAGATGCAAGTTTATAAAAACGCACGTAAAGCTTAAAAAATATCGACTTTTTTTTACCCTTGACTCATTTCATTTAAGTCTCTGGACATTTTACACAAAACTAAACTAAAACTTGCTCTATGGGAACTAGATCACAGATTAAATAATTATATATTTTTCGTAAATACAAACTGTTTACTATCACACAATTATTGATTCCTAAGAATAAATAATTGAACTAATAAATAAACAAATAATTATTTCAAACATGTCTTTTTACAGCTCACTCCCATTTAAGGCAAGCGTGAAACGAGATCCTATGCAAATCGAAGGGCAATTTAAAAACTATTCCTCGCTTCTAAATGATACTCAGGTCCTGTACAAGACCTAGGTTTAAGTATAAGTACTATAGTGGCTGGATCGTGCGAATCCTTTTCGGGTTTAAAACAACCATTGTCTGTCAGTCTTGTAATTACACTGAAGATGCTCTTTTAGGTAAAGGAAATTAAGCAATTACTGATTTTCTAGTGACAGGCGTCACAGCTCAGTTGGTAGTAGCTCTGCCTTCCATGCAGTAGATCGTGGGTTCGAGAACAAACATTTGTGTGATGAATAAATGCTTTTTCTGTGTCTGGGTAAATACTATGTATTTAAAATAAAAAGGATTCTATGACTAATTTATTTACGGTCTGTAGATAGCTCAACTGTTTCTTATGTATTTTATATTACGATGTACATTTTGTAATTATAATTAATTTCTGGTCCTATTTAGTTACCTACTAGTTATGCTTAGATTGAGTCTAGATAGTGATGTGTCAAATGTCAATGAATATCTATGTAAGTATGTTTTTAGTGTAGTTAGATTACAGTCCGTAGTCCAAACAGCTTTACAGGTGCTAACATATCACATTAACTACAGTTAATAAAATTGTCTGGAAGAAATTGCTACCCGCCATAATACCGCCGAATTTAAATTACTGTGATATTTTTCTATGAGAAAAAAAAATTATACCTAAGCAAGTTCCTTTCTTTCTGATCCAAAGAATTAAAATTAAATATATCCGCCCATCATTTCAATTTACTAATAAAAAAGGCTCATCAAAATCAAACTAATCCATCTATCTGATAGCTGTCAATCGGGGCGGGTAAAGTGTGTTTCACACGAGCCGTGACAAGCTAATTTGTATGACCCGTGTTAAGGTAATCGGTGTGCACACGACCTTAGTTGCGTAACGTCTTTCGAAAATTGACTTTATTTTTTAATTATGACTTTTTTGGGATTCTTAGGTAAAATTAAGGTGAGTATTTTTTTATCTAGATAATCCAATATAATATATTCAGTTAATTTATTGTATTGCCTATAAAATATGGCTTAATTTTTTTTTCGTTTATTAAACCTATGGTGTCCCACTGCAGGGCAAAGGTCTCCCCAAACTCTTCCACTCATCTCGATCTCCTGCGTCCATCCACCACTCCGTCGCGTATGAGTCGAGATCATCTCTTACAACGTCTTCTCGGCCGGCCCGGTCGTCTCGCCTCTGGCTTATTTATCTTCATAAAATAATTTAAATTTGTATTTAGTCAATAAAATAGTGGTAATAAATATTCCTATTTATGTCACCTAGCTCTTTAGTTCCTAATATAAATGCCAAAGTTTTAGTAGTTAACGATATTCGATTTTTCATTCGATGCTTACGAAGAATCACACAGCTTGTAATCTATGTAAGTATGTAGGTACTAGACTTTTGAGATTTTAAGTTAAAATGGTCCTATGCTGATAATTCGTAGAATTTTATAGAAGGCAGATAAAACGATTTATAAATCGATTGGCCACATAAATACAGGTCATTCGATTTATAAATCACTTTGGAAATCGATTTGAACAAGTGGCTATTAATTAAGTTGTTGTTAGATTGGAAATTAGATAGGGTTACCGTTGGGCGGACGATAGCTTTAATATATGAGGGCTATACGGCGTTAAGGTCACCGCGCACTATAGTGCTACGAGCGTTAAGCATGACGAGCAGTTAGGTACTAATCCTACTGTCACAAGAATCATAATCATGAACCTATATCAGTCCACTGCTGGACGTAGGTCTCAACCGCGCCGCGCTACTGAGCCCGGTCTTCGGCTCTTCTCATACAGTGTTTGCCAGCTACACTCCGCAGATCGTCGCGAGTCGCTCCATCTCGTCGGAGGGTGTCCTACACTACTATTGTCACAAGAATATAGAATCTCATCTCAATCATGAGCTCGTAAGACGCGCTTGGTTAATTTTAAGCGCTAAAAACTTAGCGCTTAAAATTAACCACTTTTAATTCATTGTTTTCCTCAAGAACCGAAGATTCAATTTGCATATTGTACGGAAAAAACTAGACATTACATAAAGAATTAATTCTTAATTTACAATAATAAAATTGTAGACGTAACGTTGTAGTGAGCGTGCACCTTTAACTTCACGCACATAGGTACCAACAAGAGGTGTTAAGAGGTGAAATGTATGACACAACAGCAATTATTCATATTCTAATTACTAGTTAGATGTACCTACTTCTTTCTAACATATATGGAAAAATACATGTAGTAATTAAAAAAATATGTTTTGGAACACCTGTGTCTCAATTAAAGGTTTGTTTGTGTTGTGTTTGGTTATACAGAGTTAACTTTTTTGAAACATCCTGAATAGTATGATTTAAATCTGTAATTGGATTAAAAAACTTATCTGGAAGAAATGACGATAAAATCTCGTTGTTCTTTTTTTTAGATCAGACCATAAAAATAATTGAAAAAAAATTGAAAACACAATATCAGATTATATACTTATTATAATTATCTAGTATAATCACAAAAACATATGTTCTATAAAACCTATTAATCATTTTGTAATATGTTTAGAAGTATTCTTTTAAGCTAACATGATCAAATCATGGTCACTCACTTTATTAATAAATCATTAAATAATCATAAGATTGGCTGTCAAAATTGACAATAAAGGATTGCAAATCAAAAACTCTATAAATCCTACTATACTACTAACTATACTTATATAAACGCGAAAGTTTGTATGCATGTATGTATGTTTGTTACTCTTTTACGCAAAAACACTGAATGGATTTTGATGAAACTTTACAATAATCTAGTTTACACATCAGAATATCACATAGGCTATAATTTATAAAGAAATTGTGTGAATTGTCAAAAATATAACGAAAACAAGACGAAATCGTCAGCATCAGCTAATAATATAATATATTTCTTTGAATCCATTGAAAGATCCGATGAATCCATCAATTATAATTATTTAGTAAGCGTATTGCAAATATTACAAATTGTTGTATGCTGTCTGCTACTTCGTTTTATATTCATGGACATTTTACGCAATGTCATCTCCAAACAAAGGAATATTTATAAAAAAATAGATTGCTAACTAAATTACATAATGTATTTACTATCTTTGTAGATGCTTCTTGATAATTAAGATAAGATAAGAATACGTTTCTTAGGTATTTTACTGGCGCAAAAGCAGTTTCAGGCCCACTGAAGACCAGCGCCCAAGGAGGAGCAAGAACAAGATAAAATTTAAGATTTTGTCAATAAAGTTATTCTTATTCTATTCTTGTTCTTAATAAATGTGACAATCGTAAACGTATCAAAACAATGACGTATTTGAGATACACTGATACACAATATCAGCTTTACCGGACGTTGCAGCGTTAACGTGCAGTGTATTCTACATACGTTATGTTTACGATTGCCATTTATTCGTGTTCAGTCCTATGTACATGATTACCTTTATTACAACTATGATAGTTACTAACTAAATGATCCTTGTGATTTTACTAAATAAAGTAATTTTTGACTTTGACTTTGACTAAATAATGGAACAAACCGCATTTCAACATTTTTTTAGTGTCGACGATACTTGTAATATTATACTAATATTCTTTGGCAAGGATCGCTTTACAAAATACATGATCAGCATATTTTTTTCGTAAATCGTATCCTATTGTGAGTTTCAATGAAATCATCACTACCGGTTATTCTGACCTTTTGTTTCGTAATATAATAAACGTATTTTTTATAAAACAATTGAAAGTGAGACTGGTACTTAATTTTAAGGTCACGTCGCTTTGATTTTTGAACGGACTGATGGATTGATATATTTGCTACTGATAGGTTTAAATTAAATATATTGATAAGTACTTATAGTATTTACTGTTTTAGAAAAAAATATAAGTACTTAATATTTTAAGCGTATCTACGTATATAAGAATAAGGAATTTACAAAGTCAAAGTCAAAATTACTTTATTCAATAAAATCACAAGGATCATTTAGAATCGTCTTACATAGTGATTCTAAGTGCCAGTTCCACGGGACCAGCTTAGAAGGCGGACAAGAAACTTACGGCCTGGTTCCTACGTTTTGTATGATCTTTCTAACAACAGATACAAGCAGGTTGAATTAGAAGCTAAATATTTCTATCAGCTAAGTCCCATATCCAAAGGTTGTCTGGAAAAATAAGTGATAAGACCACCCATTGTACATTCATTTTCATTTTATGTATGTTATTTTTTTGAATGAATGAAAAATGATGAGATTGAAAATATATACATATTACTTTTCTTTTCATAACCTCAAAGACTTTACAAAAGAAAGTTTAAACCGCATATGAATATTTTACCTTGAAATTGAATAGAATTATTAATTTATTGTACCATTACAAACGATTATTCAATAAATCAATAATACGACAGCTGTTGAGTTCCTGCTTTTATAATAAATATTATACAGTAGATTTATCTTGGTAAATTAAAGTTTTACGTTTAATAGGGAATGAGCGTTGAGATATTAATATATAAATAAATAACCACGGACATTTCACAGATCATATAAAAAAATATTATGAAGTAATCTATTAGCAATCTAGTTCCCATAGTACGAGCTTTGCTTAGTTTGGGTCTAGGGTGTGATGCGTTAAATGTCCGTGAATATTTATTATTATTTATTCATTTATAGCTGTAATAGGTATAGCTGGCAAACACTGGATGAGAAGAGCCGAAGACCGGGCTCAGTGGCGCGTCTTGGGAGAGACCTGCGTCCAGCAGTTGACGAATATACGTTGATGATGATAATATTTTTTTGTAAGTAGGTATACATATATCTGTTTTTCAAAAATATTCGATACTTAAACGGTTATAAAACTAGAGAATTATATTCTTTCGGAGCACAATTACTTCGTTCCATTTAAACAACGCAGATTTTAACGTTGATTTTATAAATATGTTGTTTGAAGTGCGTCAATCATAATGTCAATCTTGGTATTAATGCGTTTATAATATTATATTTGTTGTTTATAATAATATAGTAAGAAAATAATAGAATTTACTACTTAAGTAATTTAATAAATCAATCAATAATTACTGAAAAACATGCAGTAAAACCCCATTTAAAAAAAAGGCATAATATGTTTGCTCGTGGTAGGAATCGAACTCACCACCCAAAGCATGAAATGCAACAACTGTCTGAGTAATGACATCTTATATACCTACCTAACTTTTTATTATCCTTAAACAAATTACAAAATATTTATCTCAAATAAACAAGAACACTAACACTATAAAATTGTTTTTCATCTATTTTTTTAATAAAATAAAACTAAGACCTTTTAGTCAATAACAAAGAGTGATAAGGTTACCCGCACACAATTAATGCATCTTTCATCGATTCGTATCGGTCATTCAATCGAGTCGTTAGCGCATTTATCGATTATAATA
Organism: Ecliptopera silaceata; assembly: GCA_932527185.1. Lineage (NCBI taxonomy): Eukaryota > Metazoa > Arthropoda > Insecta > Lepidoptera > Geometridae > Ecliptopera > Ecliptopera silaceata. Next base: position 5,979,282 of record OW052210.1, read on the forward strand.
ATCGTGAATAATAATTTCTGACCTTATGTTTGTTTCCGTAAACTCAGCTACCGTCTTTATTTACGGACTTAAAAAATATTTAGTAAACTTATGTTGAAACCATTTAATACTTAATCGATTTGTGAAATGACCTTTCCTATTCGAATTTTGTTTAATTTAATTTATTTTTTACTAATTTTAATTTCTATACGTTAAGTTAGTTATGAATTGACAGACTGATAAAAATAACGAAGGTTTTTTTTTAGGAAATTTGGACATTAAAAACTAACCTATAATTACAAGCATTTATCTATTTATGATTTAAATCTAAAATAATATTTCACAAATATTAATTCTAATCTATTGAATTATTTAAAAATCACGTATCTAAGTAATTTAATATTTTAACATAATAACGGTAACCTCAACTTGAAAAATCCTTAAATACTCAAATAAAAACTTTATTATAGATACCTACTTGTTTACTAAATGTTATTTGGTTGTAAATATTGTTACTACTGTGTATCTACCATGAGTTGTCACAGTAAAATCGCCTGACTTTACTACAGTAGTTACTTAAATATTAGTATTACGAATTTTAGTACCCAACTATCCGCTAGAGGCGCTGTACAAATCTTCATACATTTTTTTAACTACAGACGCTAGCGAGTACCTATAGTAAATATAGTAAGTATATAGTAAAAACTCATGGTAGACCTACTGACGTGTAAATTGATGTTTGAAATGTTGCCAGTAAGTAATTCAATAAATAAAATAAGCAACATTGTTGTATTCTTATTCTATTTTTATTAAGTTTTGCTATTTTGCTGCAAGTAAAAGTATCAAAAACCGGTACCTATATCGGTGAAGGGTCAGTATTTAAAGCTATAAAACTTAGTAATATTTTTTAATGTAATATTTTATTTATTTCCTGTTGAACAGTTATGGCAGCCGTTTTCTACATTTCAAATATTCCAAGGTTCAATAATATAGACGTAATACAATCGGCTGCATGTTTATTAAAATAATATTCAATTGTAAAACATTATGTGTAATAATAGTGAACAGACATTGCTATAAATCTTTTCTGTGCGTACGGTATGGGTTAAGGCAGCTTTCCACTGAGAGCTTTATTATTACACTATAGCTACGGCGAATTATGTACTCTCTCGCGCAAGTCTGATTCGGGTAGAATGACTACCCGAATTAATTTGATTTTTGGAATGCTGACGGTTAGCATTCCAAAAATCAAATTAATTAAATAACATAACAACTAGAACAAAATTAGATTAATTTTACAACAGATCTAATGTTCTCTATAAGTAAATTAATAATTATTACCGAATGCACTTTAACAATGTTATAAAAAACTAGCGCAAATAAATTCTGCGTTTACAAACATCTGTAAATAAAATATGAACTTGGCTAAATATGTACCTACCAACACAATACTTATTCCAATAAAACGATATACAATGACATGATTGACGCGTGGTTTACATTTTAACCATTAATAAAAATAAGTACTTATAGTTATTTTCCTAAGCTTATCTGATTGTATTCAGTGGACGCTAGCCTTAAGTTTACCAGTTGAGCTTGCACGAGACCTTGACCCACACTTGGTCTTACATGTAATCGGATACCTCTGTTAGCTATAATAGAAGAGCTTAGCTTCGCGATGTAGGACAAGCTTAGCTTATAATAAAACTTTTTAAATTGTCTTCGAAAACGATTGGCAGATTTTTGTTTATGGAAATAGAACTGGATCCGTGTTGGTTTAATTTTATAGTCTGTGTTTCTTGTGAACGATGAACTTTTGATTTGTATCTTTAAGTTCGTTCTTTTAGGATTTTACACAGGATTTTAGAATTTTACGGATTTAGAAAAGGAGAGAACGGGAGTATTTTTTTTATGAATAAAAAAGTAAAATAAATGTGAAATGAATATCTAATAAAATAATTATTTTTTTACATTTAAATGATATGTGTTCGAAATAAAAGGTAAACATTGGTAGATAATATAAAATATTTAAATGATGTCTACATAGGTACTATGATTCTATCAAATCAAATACTACAGAAACTAAATTCCGTTTAAGATAACTTATTTTGCTAATATCGCAAAAATGTTAGCAAAATGATAAAATTGGATATTTATTAATTATTAAGTTATTATGATTGCTAATCAAGTTAGTTATACATTGAGTTATATGTTCAACATTAAGTCTACCTGTCACGTAATCCTGCAGCAAGGTACAGCGTAATTTCTGGCTGATTTAAAATTTAAATATATTGTAATGTGACACACACAGTAACATAAAGCTAATTGGATTAAGGTGACGTATGCATTAGGCGTGCCACCTAATGGTAGTTAAGAAGTTTTAGATGTGAAATCATAACATCAAAAAGTTCTAAATGAAAATAAAAATAAAATATTTGTATCAATCATGTTGTATTCTGCAAATGGATAAAAACATTAGTTACTTTTACATAACGAGAGTGTCAAAATTTGCAGAATAACGCTATAGGACCTTATAAATTTTTTTTCTAGATTAACCAATATGTTATTTGATGAGTATCTCTATTCCTATTTGAGCATACATAACATGATACATAAAGATACTCATATCTTGTCGATTTTTTAGTACTTAAAATATTAACACGACAGAAATCTGCTGTTGGTCTCCCTTCCCACTTCATCTCTTGTGTCGTATATATTTTTTGTGGACAATACTTTCAAAAATAGCTTACGAAACGATTACTAATAACAAGAATAATAGATAGCTGATATTTTAGTACTCATAAAACAAGCTCTGCTTAGCTTGGGGCTAGATGACGTTGTGTGGATTGTCCAGCATTATTTATTTATTATTCTTTATTAATTTTGTTTTTTCAACTCAAAGTCTGGTTTCTCGACAGGTTTGCCCTCTTATCTATAAACCAAGCTCAGTTTTAAGTCCTATCTACTAGCTAAGCCTAAGCTGAATTGATTAATTACTACAAACAGCCAGGTGTTTTAGTTACGCCAGTATTTAATTAATAGCTTAACTAAATATTGCAGATTTTGAAAATGTTCAATTTGCACCTGTTTGTATTGGCGAAATTGAAATATTTTAACTTTAAGACTGTCTAGAACAAGTTCCTTTCTTGATTTATACCCTTGATTTGACCCACGACTTTTTATGAGAATAATTTGAATATAGACGTAATAAATATTATTTCTATATCTATTACTATTTTTTTTACTTTTGTGTTGATTTCGGTCAAAAGAAAAATTACTTATAAAATTATAATGTAATAGTGTGCTCAAATAATACTCGGTACAATAACCCCCTATCTTATAAAAAGTTAGCGTAGACTTCAAGTCATCATTACATTTGTTAATCAGTACTTCAAGTCTGCGCTAACTTTTTATAAGATAGCCCGTAAGTATCTACTTTTAACGTTCCTACGTACGCTTAAAGAATGTACCTAATACCCACTCTTAGACATAAGTAAGTGTGTATGTGTACACACATACCTAATATATTTTAAATTTTTTACATCATGTATTTTTTAGAAATATTTTGAAATATGTACATGGAAAATTGATAAGGTATGCAAAATGACTTGCGTATCTTGTTGTAGGTATTGACAGCAGTATTGTTGGTTCGAGACAGCTATCGAGAACAATTTACCTACATTCAGCATACCGCAGTAATTATTTCTAATTACAGTACAATTGCAAACGAACAAACAATTGCGATATACTGATAATGGCCCGCTAAGTGTTACTGCCGCTCCTACTAAGCTAGAAGTCAAGTTAAAGACGCGACTTTTTGTCGCGGCAAAAAGTATTCAATACGTTATGCCTTGTGTCCAATATAGTTCAGGGATGACAAGCGAATGGCGTGCGTGCTTGAATGGCACTCGACGAATTTGGGTACGTAACCGATCAAAAATGTCAATGCTTAAAAAGAGGTGTAATGTAAAGGTATTATGATGACATCTGACCTCATTAAATATTGATTTAGAAAAAATAGCACGGCTCGTTGATACTTATAATTTATGTCAGAATGATAATTTTAACTCGATAATTTTAATCGAAACTATTTTTAATACCTATCTAAAATGTTAAATGAATTTCTGACATTTCTGGTTTCATATAATCTCATCCGTTAAAACTACTAATAGTGTCTAGTATCCATCACAACTACTTTAATTGCAGATTCTAGTACCTGCCCGTAATGCTACGATCCAAAACGATGAACGAAAACAGACTTTTTGACATTTCTGAGGTGTAAAAGACCGATTTATAAAAGTCTCGTCCGTTACGTTCCTAGTTTCATAATGATACGTTGATGCGCGGCTGGATCACGATAGATGCGCAAACATTTATGTTTTGCTTCACAATAAAATGTTTGTAGAAATTGGAACGGTTCTTGTGATAAGTAGGTAACTGTCGCATTCTTAGATGTGTTTATATTCACATAACTTGTTATAAGTAGTAGGAGCATACTTAACATGTGATGTTTGTTATATACTTAGTTATCATTATATCTAGGTACTTAGTAAAAGAAAGCATGTTATGTCGTTCTGTAGAAAAAGACATAAGTACGTGTTTTATAAAGTTTGTAAAGATGATTAAAACTTAAAGATGATAGAAACTAAAAATAAAAAAAAAAAAAAAAATTTTTTTTACGATATTGCGACATGAATATTTGAGGTTTTTGATTAAAAATATACAAACAAAATATAGATTACGTTGTTTGAGCTAAAACAAATGGTATTATAGCTAAAAGCGTTTCTTCCAGACTTTTTTTAGATAAGCATTATGAATAGATAAGAAAAATGTATGTAAATATTACAGCAATCTTTAAACGCACACTAATCATGGTCTATCTTATAAAAAGATAGCGCAGACTTGAAGTATTGATTACCATACGTAATGACGACGTTAAGTTAACGCTAACTTTTTATAAGATGGGGGTTAATAATCACAAAAATAAATTCCCCAGAAAAAGATCTCATCATTAAATCCAGGAGCGAGATAAAAATTAAATAGGTCATACAAGTCTGCAATTTCTTGTTCTCAATAATAAAAGAATACCCAAAGAAAGTTCCCGCCACTTAGATACCTAATTATGCATCTTATGCAAACCTGTAAGGTTCCCACGTAAGGTATGCAGAAATTGTTGAGAACATTCCAGGAGGAGTAAAGTGCGTGTTTACTCCCCCGCCAATAACTTCCTCACTGCTACCGATACGATATTACTTAACGATATTGAAGAAGAGTGAATTACATAAATAAATAATGCTGGACAATCCACACAACATCATCTAGCCCCAAGCTAAGCAGAGCTTGTGTTATGGGTACTAGAAGACTGACATATTTAATACAATACATTACATAGCGCGTAAACCTAACTAACCTACTACTTTACTAACCTAACCCGCAAAATGTCCAGCCACAGAGTCCAGTTTTTGTCTCATCTAGTACCAGCTACGGAGATCGTCGCTCAATCTCGCGGTCCGTACTACGCTACTATCATCATCATCCGCAGCCAGATTTAACCCACTGCTGGGCATAGGCCTCCCTTTTTTTGTGCCACTCTCTACGCTACTTCTTCTTCTTCTTATCGTGTCGATGCTACAACTGTATCTTTGCTACTATACGCGGTCCACTCCATTATCTGTTTGCTCCAATTGTCGGTCAACGAATGTCGTTATCGGCTAATGTAAAACACTGAGTGCGTGTGTAATTTCACCGTTTAGGGGTAACACTGGGAATATCGCAGTAAATAATTAGTGTCAATGTTTTCTTGATCTGTTATTATGAATAAGAACTTGGTAAAATATGATAAAATTATTCAATGATAACATATTTTTAATCGATACGAAATAAAACAATCGATACTGATAGTAGGCACGATCATAAAATGGTATGCAAAATGCTATTCCCACGATCGAGCTATCGAACATTTATCGATTGAAGTCTTTATTCTTTATCGATTCGAATTGAGATTGCTGCAATCTCAGTAAAAAAACGTAGCTATTTGGTAGCTATATTGTTTTGCTTTCAATGTGTTTTTTACTGTCATTCAGAATGTGAATCATAATACCGAAACAAGACTCTTAAGAATTTTAAGGTAAATTTTGTTACGTAGAATTTAGGTAGCTATTATTAATATTTTAACAGAATTTATACTTATCTAATTTGGCGTAAATCTAGCGTTTTATGGCGTAAAAGTATTTAAAATTAAGATTTATGTTTATGAAATAAGTTATTCTAAAATCTAAATGTTATAAATAATTAATAAAACTATTTATCGAATATAAAATTTAAATTTTGAAATGCATGTCGCATTATTTATTCTATTGATTAACATTTATCGTTAAATTCACACTTTACTTGTTTTAAATATTTATAAGTCACGCAAATTTACTCTAATAATTGTTTTACTAAATTGTTCAAAGAAATAGGTATTTGAATCTATTTGACCGTGATGCAGTGTTATGGACAATAAAAATTACTTTTAAGAGGTTTTTAAAGTGTTTCCTGTCAGAAACTAATCATTTTATTGTGCAAAATTCACTTTATTTATAAATATGAATTAACTACTAAGTATATGATAATATATAAGTATCTTATTTCTCGAGTTTTTTTATATAATTATTTTAAACAATATAGGGGAAAGTGGGGGAATGGCGAATACCTAAGGGAAATCATAAATAAAAGAGTGGAATTCAATCACAGAGTTCTTTTTATTATTGAATTATAAAATATACTTATCTGTCTAAAGAATTCAGTAATCAACATTTATAGTTTTTCTATAAAAAGTACCAAAATAAAAAAAAACAAAACCCATGGTGTTCGTGTTTACCCGACATGAGCCGGGCTCATGTCGGGTAAACACGAACACCAAGTGGGGTAATTACGTACTAACATTTATAACGACAGTTATCACATTAATATTGTTTTATAATCGCTTTATTTAAGTGATCAAAAATAGTCGTTTTAGGCACGTTATAAGTCTCTGATGCTCTGCTGATGCTCAGTTTTTTTATTTTGACATCATCTACAGCTGTTTTGAGATCATCAAGACTATATATCGTCTCATAATAAAACAAAATAATAGGGAACCAATAAAAAATATGAAGATGTTAGTCAACTAAAAATGTATTAGCTATATGACAATGACACAATCGGCAAACAAAATATAACCTAATGCCAGGAGGTAATACCAAACGTTCGTGATTACCCGACACGGAGTATTCGCCGTTACCCCGCCAAGTTAGAAACAATAAAATGAAAAAAATGTTTTAGGTTATATTTCTTTTGCCAATTGCGTCATTGTCATTTAATAGATTAATATGTGAGTGTTTCACTATAAAAATATTACATTACTAGTATGAATAGAAATAAAGCAACGACAACTTGAATTTACACAAAAATTACAACAAAACTTTCAAAAATGCATACCTTCACAAGTACGTGCGACCGCCTTCCTCGTAATATTAACTGGCACTAATGGTGGCGTGACCCACCAAATCGCGACAAAATCGGGATTACCCCGCGTTTGCGTTTCCCCCACTCTCCCCTACGTCCAACAATAAAATGTACCAAAATATATTACAAATTATGCTAAATATTATAAGTACGAGATTTTCATGATAACTTATAAAATTTTCTTTATTTTTTATTTATTACATTGATATAAGGTTTAAAATAAATTATTTAAAAATCTCAGTGAATTTTCTTTTTTTGATTGTATTTCAGATTCTAGAAACCCCCCGTGAAGATAACGTTTAAGATTTCCGAGTAAAGGTGCATAGAAGGAAGTATGTGAAGTGTGCAATATCCTGAGTTGCAAGTTAGCGATCCCTCGGGAAAGCAGGAAGAACGCCGGCATGATTTAAAGCATGGCTTACATGCACCTAGTTGTCCTGTATACAAAAAAAAATGATAGGAACCAGGCGTTACATGTACACATTGTCCTATTTACAAAAAAAATTGTCAGGAACCAGGCGTTACATGTACCTACATAGTTGTCCTGTTCTCAAAATAATGGTACGAACCAGGCGTGACATCTACCAGGTTGTCCTGTTAGATGTCACGCCGAATATAGTATAAATGAATACATATTTATGTGTATATATTATTTCTCGTGGATTTTGTAATCTGCTTTCCATGTGTGTCGTGGGTTTGATCCCTACAAAGAACAAAGATAAGGGGAAAAAAAATATAGTTTGTTTTTAATCTTACATAATAAGCAAGCTTACCTAAATAGTTAAAAAATAAAGTAGCAAAAAAACAATATAAAAATTCTGACTGATCAAGTTAAAAACTTATTAAAATTGACTCATAAAAATCTTACTATAAATAACAAAACCGTATCGAACACAAAAGGTTTCGAACTGGACCGCATGTGAACCTTGCAGGCGTGACAGCGGCGGGTTCGATTCCCTGAAGGCACCATTAGCTAACCATCAGTCAGTAGCGGCCGGAACCGCTAATTTTCTCTAATTTTCCTATCAAAACCGATACGCCATTGTTTTTTAAACAGAAGCAAAATAACTGTTCCGATCGTGAGAACAAAGTTTGTTATGTAATTATTGGGGGGCTTCATGCTTCCCGATACGATGCAGCTTTTATTTTTAGAATCAATAGTGAATACAGGTGTAAATATTGTTATGTTCGATACTGTTATTGCGCTTTTTTTTATTATTTAAATTTAAAGAGCATAACCAGTTCCTGCGTTGAATCAAAAAAATATAGGTCAAATCACAATTTACACGTACAGAGAACAATTAACACGTGGCAGAAAAGATTTCGTCAGTGTAAAAATGAAACTTTGTTTTGCGTGATGTTGTTAATCGATCGTAGAGATCAAAGTAAAGTTTTACTCAATATCGTATCGAATAATATAAAAACTTATTGATTAAACTCAGCTTTTTAAGTCAAGGCTGTCCAATTTTTTTTATTCTGTAGCTTTGCTTGCGTGCGTGTGTGTCGGCCTTGCTTAATCTGCCAAATTAAGCTTGAAGGATGCCTCGATGTATTAGTGTATTGTGATGTGGGGAATAGTTACAAGGTCGTAACCGTGAAGTTTAAGGTAATAGTTGCACATTGATTACTAGTTCTCACGGTCATTGGATAAGATTTTTTTAATTGACGCATATATAGGTAAATGTTTGTAAGACGTAACAGATTTTCTATGTATACTTTTTGAAGAATAAAATTAGAACTTGTTATTATTGATTTTTTTATTAAAAATTACTGAATCTGTCGGCCAACTACATAAAGAAAAGGCGAAAGTACGTGCATTTTTTAAATAGTTGTACCTAACTTATAAAAAATAGCGATGACATTATGTCACCATTACTTATGGTTATCAAGACATCAAGTCTGCGCTAACTTTTTATAAGATATACCGTAGCTACTTATATCTACTACCATACAGTTAAACCAAGTACCTACCTACATTTATTAGCTGTCTACAAGTTTACGGACTACCAAGTAATTGATGCAGTTTCTTATTACAAAAGTAACTGACAGGCATATTAGAGGCGTTAAATAAATTTATGCATGGCTAACTGAGTTCAAGCATGAGATGATTGCATGGTGGCAATGATGTGTCTAGGACTGGTTTAGCTTCTAACTTGATAAGTGTTGTAATGCTAATTCTTCAATTGATTATGTCAATTTTTTTTACACATCACACTTTAGCCCTAAACTATGCAAAGCTTACACTACTTGTACCTATATAATACTTATAAACATTTTTTTTATAAACATATATTGCTGATAGAATACTTATGTACTTACATTTTTTTCGTAAATACCTACATACATAGTATTCATAGAAACAGTCAGACACAGAACAAAAATGTTCATCACACAAACAGTTGCTTTGGGTGGGAATCGCACACACGATCCACAGCATGGAAGGCAGAACTACCAGCTGAGCTGTGACGCCTGTCAAAATTGTGTATAAAACTCTTTGAACTAGCGAGAGAAAGAGCTCTTACTTCTACAATTCTATCTTCTACAATCGGTTTGACAGAACTGCGTTAAGAGCTGAGGCCGTATCCTAGGCTCTCAAAACCTACCAGGTTTTAAATCACGTTCAGATTTTTTGTAACTTACCTATCGCTGTTCTGGTGGACTGATGTGACTGAGATGTATTAAATCCTGTCAATAATAACGTCACAGATACATACATCAGTATTTACATCAGAGAATTACTATAGAAACTAACGTGATTTAAAACCTGGCAGGTTTTGGGAGGGTAGGATACGGCCTCTGAACCTATTTTGGAAGTAATCAATATATCACATGATTGGAATAAATTACAAATTAGACGTACTGTTTTTCATTATATCATATGTTAAGAACATACGTATGATATAATCCCTAACCTATCCCTAGCCCTATAGTAGGCGTCAGAAATTCTTAACAAATCAAAATCAAATCAAATCATTTATTTGCAACACTGGTACTAACTCCCTGACCTATCCCTAGCCCTATAGTAGGCGTCAGAGATTCTTAACACTGGTACTAACTCCCTAACCTATCCCTAGCCCTATAGTAGGCGTCAGAAATTCTTAACACTGGTACTAACTCCCTAACCTATCCCTAGCCCTATAGTAGGCGTCAGAGATTCTTAACACTGGTACTAACCTTGCTGAAAGTAGTTGCTCTTCCTCACATAGACGCAGACGAGCGCCATGAGCTGCAGCTGCGACAGTCTCTGCCGGGTGGACGGCGGCAGCGGGAGGAGGTCGCGCAGGTTCGAGATCTCCGCGTTGATGAGGTCTCGGCGGAGTTTGCTCGCGCCTTTTGTTGACTTTCCCTGATCGAATCTGTAAAAGATATCCTATTTTAAATAAATCTATACTAATATTATAAAGAAATAAAGTTTGTGTGTTTGTATATTTGTTAAATTATACTGAACCGGTTTTAAAAATTCTTTCACCAATCATCATCATCATCATTGAACTATATTAGTACACTGCTGGACGTAGGTCTCTCCCAAGACGCGCCACTGAGCCCGGTTTTCGGCTCTTCTCATCCAGTGTTTACCAGCTACACTCCGCAGATCGTCGCTCCATCTCGCCAATAAAAAACCACATTATTGCTGAGTATCATAGGTTATATAAAAACCGAATAATAAAAAGACTTTTACGTGGTAGTCCGTTTTGCAGAGTGAATCGGAGAAAAAACGGTCGAATTATGCCCAACGAAGTGGGCACAGGTCAGCTAGTTTAAAATATATCTACCTATACCGATGCTCGCGACTTCGACTTGCTATCGTTATATTTTGGACAATTAGTGGCGCTAATCTCTAGCTCGGATCTAGAAAGATCTACTACAACTTTATATTCAAGCTATAAATATATTTCCAAATAGTTAAATTTTAATTCTTAAAAAAACTTGTTAACATAGCAACAATATATTACAAAGTTGTAATTATACTGCTATTTTTATTATTTATAAAATTTGTTCCACTATCCATATCCTAGTTCTTATTTATTAGACTATTATTTTGAATCGGTGGATTTTATCGATTTATTTTTATTTATAACATATTAGACGTACTTCTATCAAGGTCACTGTAAATTGATGTAGGAGTGTGTGGTGTAGAGGAAAGGTTGTAATGTACGTTTCAATTCATTATCTAAAGTATTTGAGTAAGTAGACGACTGATGAGGCGCGGCGGCGGGCGAAGTTCCGACCGCGACGCGGAGGTTGCGGGCTCGATTCCAGCTTGGGATAAATGTTTGTACGATCTGCAAATATTTATTCCGGGTGTTCTTGATATTTTAAGTGTATAATAAAAAATATCTATCTATGTAATGTATTGTATTAAGTATGTCAGACTTCTAGTACCCATAACTCAAGCTCTGCTTTTAGCTTGGGGCTAGCTGATGTTGTGTGGATTATCTAGCATTATTTATTAAATTAAGTAAGTATTTTAGTCTTAATAAAAGATTTGTCAGTATAGCTCTGCCTTGCGTTGTGGGTTTGACGATGATATTATTTATCTTATTTTATTATTATTTAAAAAAGGGAAAGTGTGTAAAAAGATTTGATTGATGTCGACCATTGTCTTAAGGAAATACATAAATAAATATTCATGGACATATCACACATCACACTATAGTCCGAAACTAAGAAAAGCTTGCACTATGGGAAATATGTTGATTGCTGATAAAATACTTATACTTACTTATTTTTTTTTTTAAATAAACTTTTTCAGTTACATACTCAAAATTAGATAGATGAGTGGTTAAGTCAAGATGGGAAGTTGAAAAGTTATTAATAATCTTAATATAAGCATTCGTCAAGTAGCTGAGATAAGTTTGTATAGTGAAGTCGCTACGAATTGGTATTGTTAAGATTATAATAGGTTAAGAGAGTAAATATGGAATAGAATAGAAATATGTTTTTTTATTATGCGTTTTTAAATTTGACAGGCGTCAGCTTAGTTGGTAGTAGCTCTGCCTTCCATGCTGTGGGTCGTGTGTTCGATTCCCACCCAGAGCAAATGTTTGTGTTATGAACATAAATATTTGATCTGTGTCTGGGTGTTACTACGTATTCTATGTATGTATTTACAAAAAAATGTTTACGAGTATTCTATCAGCAATCTAGTTCCCATACACGCTCTGCTTAGTTTGGGACTAGAGCGTGATGTGTGGAATGTCCCAGAATATTTATTTACTTATTATATTTTGTTTGTATAGTAAGTCTATAAGAGTTTCATAAAAATAAATTATCAAAACTGGTGACCTCATGAAGTGTGAAGCCGAATAATAAAACAAGATTGTAGTCCAGTCAAAATAGACTAAAATTATGACTTCAGTTTGCATTAATTCCCAACAAGCTGGATTTTTGTGCAGGCCTTGAATACGTCATTATAAATGATATGTCAAAAGTCCCCATCGATCCCGCTTGTGCGTTGTTTTTTATTCGAGGTCAAAGGTCATAAATTTGCGTTTTTTGCATATATCTCTGAAAATACGAGAGCTATCGAAAAGTGGTTCAGGCAAAGTTTGTACATCGTAAAATTGTCTACAAAAATACCTCAACACTTTTCTTCTACAAAGCATCGCTTTCGAGATATAGTGACTTTAGACCGCAGGAAAATCGTCGAAGATGCTGCGTTTTTTTCATTTCAATCGTTTTATCTGCTTTATTGCCACAGAATAAACAGTATTTTTTGAAATTTACTGAAAGGGGTGATGGGTTCGATGGGTTAGTCCTCCTCCGAGGTAATGAATCGTCTTTTTGTCTCAAGAAATACTGTTTGTTCTGTGGCAATGAAGCAGATAAAACGGCTGAAATGAAAAAAACGCAGAATTTTAGTAGATTTTCCTGCGGTTTAAAATCACTTTATCTCAAAAGCGATGCTTTGTAGAAGAAAAGTGTTGAGATATTTTTGTAGACAATTTTACGATCTACAAACTTTGTCGGAATCATTTTTCGATAGCTCTCGTTTATGACTTTTAAACGCAAATTTATGACTTTAACCTGGGTATTTGCGTTTTTCACGTATATCTCTGAAACAACGAGAGCTATCGAAAAATGGTTCCGACAAAGTTTGTAGATCGTAAAATTGTCTACAAAAATATTTCAACACTATTCTTCTACAAAGCATCGCTTTTGAGATAAAGTGATTTTAAACCGCAGGAAAATCTACTAAAATTCTGCGTTTTTTTCATTTCAGCCGTTTTATCTAATTCATTGCCATAGAACGAACAGTATTTCTTGAAACAAAAAGATGATTCATTACCTCGGAGGAGGACTAACCCATCGAACCCATCACCCCTTTCAGTAAATTTCAAGAAATACTGTTTGTTCTGTGGCAATGAAGCAGATAAAACGGCTGAAATGAAAAAAACGCAGCATCTTCGACGATTTTCCTGCGGTCTAAAGTCACTATATCTCAAAAGCGATGCTTTGTAGAAGAAAAGTGTTGAAGTATTTTTGTAGACAATTTTACGATCTACAAACTTTGCCTGAACCATTTTTCGATAGCTTTCGTTGTTTCAGAGATATACGCAAAAAACGCAAATTTATGACTTTTAACCTGGAATAAAAAACAACGCACAAGCGGGATCGATGGGGACTTTTGACATATCATTTGTAATGACGTATGTAAGGCCTGTACAAAAATCCAGCTTGTTGGGAATTAATGCAAGCTGGAATGTCTATTTTGACTGGACTATTGATTGCTTCGATAAAAATCAACTTTGTATTTTTAATTGCACATAATCAAATGTTCTTGAATATTAAATTACAAATAAAATTTTACTGTGTTTTACGCTTGATATTATCTGATGATCAAGGAACCACTAAGTAATCATCAATCAATAATATTAACGACCGTTTAGTTCGTAATCAACGTATCTATTATGAAACTATAAATCAATGTTAAATGTCAACTATTTACTGTTTGTAATTTGTACATTATATAGAGATTTTTAGACTATGTTTTATACTGTCGTCAATTTTTATATAGAGACTCTGCTTAATTGTTTCACTAGATCATCATCATCATCATCAACCTATAATATATGTTTCTTTAAATATTTCACTAGATGGCGCTAGTAAATTGGTAGTGTCTTGCATGGCCGTCTGACAATTAAAATAAAAAAGAATGTTTATTTAATTAAGTCATTTCTTTGTACACATTGTTTTTAAATTGACAAATTAATAAAGCTGGGGATTCAATAGTTTTGAGTAAGTTTGTTAGTTTATTCAGTAAGTATTAAGTACCTTTTTATTTATAAAAATCAAGAAAACATGCAAAAAAACAAAACTGGCGAAACTTACAAAATGTTTGAAGACGTTCAAAAGTTCTTAGATATTTTTTTCTTTTGATTCTACCTACCTTATCAAGTGTTTAAAAATAGCTTTTCCATATACAATCATAGTTTTTTTTTCCAAAGCCAATTCTAGCCATTCCGAGCACAAACGCATTAGCATCCTAGGGCATGCGATGAACCTACGACCTTCCTGTCCATCTTCATACTTCACGGTCCTTGTTACCGATGCCATCGTTCGTCTGACATTTCACCTCCAGTAGTAATAGCATAAGTACGCTGGTATTAGTTATGTAAAGTGACTAAATTAAATAAAATGTCATTTTTATTCCTAAAAATTGGTTGTAACACTTTCCCCCTATCTTATAAAACGTTAGCGTTGACTTTAAGTCATCATTACGTATGGTAATCAGTACTTCAAGTCCTCGCTAACTTTTTATAAGATAGACCGTTTTACTTAAAACAATTAAGGGCCCCGCAAACTGCAGACTTTTTATCGGCCGATAGTTTGGTCGGCTTCTTAATCAGTACCTAAGAAGACTGAATCACTGTGATGTGCGCATCTGCATACATCTTCATACTGATTAAGAAGCCGACCAAACTATCAGCCGATAAAAAGTCTGCAGTTTGCGGGGGCCCTAAAGGTTTTTATACGCTGACCCACCATTCAAATCTACTAACAAATCAAAACCGATTGTTTCGATGTTCAAATGGCATCTGTGTTTTGAAAATGGATCAGGAGAAAGCTGAGGTATTAAACTAAGTTGTTTGTTTTTTCAAATATTGTTCGACATTCTGTATTTTTATACAATAACCTATGATATATCAACAAGTTTTCAAAAAAAGAATGCACCGAAAATTTTAATATATCATTCCAATGCGTTCCTTTTTCAAATCATGTAATACACAGATAAAGTGCATTTTTTTAAAATATACACAGATAAAAAAGCTTTAAACTCAGAAGTGGATGTACACAGATAATATAAATAAAAATGCTTTAAAATCAGAAGTGGAACAGCATCGCGTGCACCACTTCATTATAATTAGTTAAATAACAGATACTGGAATCATTGATTCTTCTCCTTTGTTGTATCCGAAAGGCGCACTTTGAAAGCGACTTTCCCACCTTTTTGCAATACTTATGTATTACTTAATACTGTAGTAATCATAATACTTTTCATATATTCCATTATATAAATAAATATACTCACATGGACATTTCACGCATTATGCTTTTGTCCCAAACTAAGCATAGCTTGTACCTACTATGGGAACTAAATTGCTGATAGAATACTTTTTTTGTAAATAAATAGTAATACAAATAATAGTAGATATATACTACATACATCGCGTTCTAATCAAATAATAGTATATAAGTACTACTTAAAGAGCGTTAGCTTATTAGCTCTACCATGAGTTTTTACAATCTATACTCGCTAGCGTCTGTAGTTGAAAAAATGTATGAAGATTTGTACAGCGCCTCTAGCGGGTAGTTGGGTACTAAAATTCGTAATACTAATATTTACGTAACTACTGTAGTAAAGGCAGGCGATTTTACTGTGACAACTCATGGTAGAGGTAATGTATTGTAACTTTCACACGTCAATGCAAACGTCAAAATGACAGCCGGAACTCGGCAGCTGCATCGTGGGAACGACGTGCATTACCGTCTTGGAGAGGGTTCTATCTACTTTATATAAGGACATCTTCACGAATACAAGAACAAAGTCCAATTTAGACTAGTCTAAGTTAGAATAGAGTTTAACAGTCTATCTTATAAGTTAATGCAGACTTGATGATACCCATACGTAATGATGACATAAAGTCAACGCTAACTTTTTATAAGATTAACGTGTAGGTAATAAGTAGATAGATGGTCTAGTAAATGTAGAAAAGTACATGAACTTTGTTTGAAATAAGTAGTTATGTTTAATTGACACGCAATAAAAAAAGATGGTAGTAGTAGGTATGTTGCGGCCAAATGACGACAAATTCATTGTAAAAAAATGTTACTAAACAATATATTATGTGAAAGTCCATACATTATGTATTTATTTATGTGAGGAAGACCATCCGCCAAAAATTATCTCTCATAACGACAGTATAAGGTTACATGCAAGCCATATAGGTCCTCACTAATAGTAACAGTATAGCAACAACAAAATAAAAAATAAAGTAACAGCACATGAGTTCCAATAATAAAATTAAATATAAGAACATAATCCCTAACAGGAATTAATAAAACAAATGGGTTACACACAAACATGATGACAGCATTATCATTAGCATTATAATATTTATTTAATTTGTCGACTCAACATGCTCTCTTCAAAATGCCCTAGTGTACACAATTACTAGCCTGTGATTTAAGACACGCAAATACTACACCTACATACAAAACGTTTCAGCACTTATTGTATGGTGAAAACTGTTTTCCCACGCCGCGAGCCACTAGACGATAATTTAGACAATTTTCCAATATCAGTAGTAGTACGGCTTAAAGTATAAATAAGAGCGGTTTGAAGTTTTTAATCTGCAAATATTTATTCCGGGTGATCTGGGTATTTTATATGTACCTATAACAAAAAATATCTATCTATGTAATGTATTGTATTAAGTATGTTCTAGTACCCATAACACAAGCTCTGCTTAGCTTGGGACTAGATGATGTTGTGTGGATTGTCCAGCATTATTTATTATTATTTTAATACGGTTTGTTATTGATATGGACACTAGTCTTGTCAAATTCACGCAAAAATAGAACCGATATTCAATATTTTAATGTCCCGTTATGAAACAATCAATTTTTGACATAAAAACTTTTTATTCGATCCTCATTCTCGATTCAATTTTTAAATATCGAACTAATAAGCTCTTTTTTATTTACGTAGGCGAATCATTTTTTTTTACATAAAAACTCCTTATTCAAAACTCAAATTTAAATTTTATTTTTAAACAAAATAATAAAAGTAGTTTACCGTTCGCGGAGGTTTTATTCGCTTTGTCTATACGTTTAGAACAAGCCTCAAGGGTAGCTTGGAAACCGCAACAGCGTATCTGTACAACACTGCATCACATTAGATGCATTCCGTACTGAACATTACCTACATCTGAATTTATTGCTTTAGTATGTTAATTATTCGCATAGATAAAACTATTAGATCATTCACGGATATAAAATGGGTTTATCTAAAATAATAATCGGTTACTTACGATATGAGATTTTTTTGTTGGCTATTTGGAACTTGTGTTTATTTGTACGCTAGTTGTATCTTTGTAATAATTGAAAACAGTTATATTGGATTACAAAGTACTTAAAGTATATATTTTAAATGTGTTGTTGATTGAATGAATGATTTATTACAAAGAAAATCTTACAATTACTTATAGTAAAAAGTGTCGTTACAACTTTGGTCTTAATTTTATTCCGTCTAGCCTCCTTTCACAAAGTGCGCGATAACTTCGTTCTAAAAAAATACTCTGCGATTTAGCATAAGTAGTTGTCATTACAGAATATTATAAAGTTACAAATCCGCACTTTCTCTGTACATTTGCTGAAAGTAGTATGAAGTTAGATTCCTAGAACATTTTTAAGCACCAATCTTTTAGTAAACGCTATCGTTTAAGCTTCATCATAGTCAAAAGTTAGCTTAAAATACCGTTCTGAAATGCCAAGTCGATAGATAGGTCTTCTAACAGGTTGATTATGATAGACCTAAGCCACAATTGCAAGGAAAGTGAACCCTCCGGCTATCCCACCTCATATCACACGATAGAATACTGTGAACTTATTGTAGTGTGCAAATTGTGAAATGCATATCGATGGTTAACGACCAAAATGGGATAAGCGACATTTTTACAAAATTGAATTTAATAAATAAATATTCACGGACAATTCACACATCACGATCTAATCCCAAACTTATAAAAGCTTATGGGAACTAGATTGCTGATAGAATACTTATATTTTTTTTTTTGTAAATACATACATAGAATACATAGTTACACCCAGACACAGATCAAATATTTATGTTCAACACAAAAACATCTGCTCTGGGTGGGTATCGAACCCACGACCCACATCATGGAAGGAGTTGTTTTAAAAACGCACCAGCTTGCATAAAAGTTTATTATTATTTTTATTAATACAAAAGGTACAACCAATAAATAAAATATTCATATTGGTACTTAATCAGTTTCTAATTTATTAATTAGTCATCTAAAGTTCGTTATTTAAACACTTCTTAGTTCGTTATAATAAACCCACCTATTCTATATTTGTTATTTAATAATAATTAAACTTGGTCCAATATCTACAGATAATTATGCTAAGACTTGGCTTCACGCTGACAGACAAGTAAACACAAATAAACGCAGATTCCATCGGTCAAGTGTCAACGCTCGCCGAGACAATAGTACCCTCATTAGCACTACATTTGCATGCACTAATTACTGGCTACTTAGTAAACTTGGTACCTGCGCGGTAGCTTACGCGCATCACTAGTTTGTTAACCCTTTACTGAAAATAAGCCTTTTTAAACGGGTTTATTTAGTTTAAACTGTATAAAACGGCCAAGTGCGTGAAACTTGACATTATTCTTTTATATCGACATAATAATGTAGGTACCTACCGCACTTCAAACAAAATAATAATAAATCATTTCATTTATTTGTTTAGGAAATTTAGTAGGTATATTAAGTTTTACCCTCATTCTGTTGACAGTTAAATCTGATTTTTGGTTATGAATATTTCATTTATTGTCAGAAAAGAAATATTACAGAAACTTTAAAAATGTAGATTTATTCTCCATCGCGTACGTTTATGACTATCTAGACTTTAAATCACAGCAATGTTTGCTTACATTAGCTGTCTATAATAAACCATCCCACCTCATTATTCTCATTTAACTTTGACAGATACCTAGCGTTTAATCGAAGATTAAAATTAGCTGTCAAGTAATGAACACTGCAGCGGCTCGCCGGTTATTTAAACACCCGTCCGGGTACTATACCAATTGGATTATAATTGTTTTTCACGCTCATTTAAGGGTTATTGAATAAATCTTTTGTTTTGCACTGGTGCGTATTGATTTGCTGAGTTGTGAAGGGATTTATTTTGTTTTTTATTTTAATACTAGCCGACCCGTGCCCACTTCGTTGGGCATAATATAGCCTATGACACTCAGCAATAATGTGGCTTTCTATTGGTGAAAGAATTTTTAAAATCGGTTCAGTAGATCCCGAGATTACCCCTTACAATTGAACAAATATACAAACTTTACCTCTTTATAATATTAAGTATAGAAGTATAGATTGACTGTATACAAACGCAAAACAATATGTTGCATAGTGATTTAAAGACGTGTATTCTTTTGTTGAATAAATTTGAGTTTTATGTACTGGGTATACAAGTTGAGGAAGGCCGAGAAGTGGCTGGATTGTGTGAAAGAGGATATGAATGTGAAAGGAGTAGACTCAGAGTTGACGAATGATAGGAATGAGTGGAAGAAAAAACATGTTGTGCAGACCCCACGTAACGTGGGATAAGGACAGGGTAATGATGATGACTGACAAAATAAGTCAAATTTACAGAACTGTCTTAAAAACCACTGATCTACATTTTTTTTTCGAACTATTTTCCCACAGCAATGCAATGGTCTCTCCTAAATTTTTCACCACATTCCATACTTAAAATAAATAAAAAAAACCGTTTAATATATTCAAATGTAATTACTACAGTAACAAAAACACAGACAAAGTCTGATATGTATCTATTTATAATGCATATGTTAAATGTTTGGGAATATTTATTTATTTTTAATATGAATTTTCAAATAAATAGAAAAGTGGTTTTTACTCTTGTTGTCATTGTTTATATTTATTATATTTTTAGTTTATAAATAGTATCGTACCTACTTACGGAATTCTAGAAATACCTTTGAATTACGTTCATTAAAATAAAATAACCCATCATTACATACATCTTTACGACCAGGAAATTGTCATGTATTGTCAAACAAAGCTATAGATTTATGAATAGCATAATTGCACAATGGTGTTGGAGGTACCTTGAGGACGAGGAAGCCATTAGGAATAATTCAAACAACTTATTCAAAATAAAATATACTCTCATTTTTATTAGCGTGTAAATGTAGAAATCTACTATACTATAACCATCCTTGAAATGAAATGATACAATACTTTATTGTACATATACAATACACCTTACAACTAATTATTGAGACATACTCTCCTTTTGCTCCGCGTAGTCGGGTAAAAAGCATGTCCTCTTACATTACTAATATAGGTACAACTATACAATAACCATTATTTAGTATTATAAATAACTATCAGCGATCTAGTTCCCATAGTACCTACAAGCTTTGTTTAGTTTGGATCAAGAGCGTGATGTGTGAAATGTCCGTGAATATTATTTATTTATCACTCATTTATTATATAATCTAGCAAATACTTTAAATTTACATGTTTATATTCACAAAGGCACCTATTTCATACATCTATATTTTTGATGTATCTACTAGTTTTTTATTATAATTACAGCGTCATTGTGTTTTGATATTGTCCTTATAAATAAATGTCAACGTTTTGAAGGTTGATTTTTGTGTTCGCGATATAAGTCAGGGCTAGGAGACTCATCTGTCAACCTTTATGCTCTCAATTCTAAAGGTCTGAGCTTGACATTAAGTTCTAATTGGCACAAAAACTGTTGCCTACCTCTGTAGATAAAACGAATATATGGAAGGCCAATTAGGAAAAATGCCATCCTAAGTGGCCACGTAGACCACGTATTGCTAGAAATAATTTTATGAAGCCAGCTTAATAAAAAAACTTGATTACGAAGTTTTTTATTTAGTAGGTACCTTACAAGGTCCGCAGTCAGACATTATAAAAAAACTTTAATATTAGGCACGGTAGAAATCCTTAGAATCTTGGGGGATCTGATAAAAAATAATAAATAAATAAAAAATAATACAATACACTGTCTGTGGGACCCCCCATAAAATCAATGTCTCACATGCTCGTTTGCCCCTTGTGCCCTAATACCTGCACAAGGGATGACCTCATCAATGCTACAGATAAGGGGATAAATGCGGCAAAGTTCTACTTGAACTATGTTTCATATTTATGTTGTTTTCAATTGACACGCAAGAAGAAGAAGATTGGGGATGTCTAAAGGGATCGGACGTAATATAACATGTCTACTTAGTAGTCGTTTGTAATTAAAAGTATTTTTAAATAGTTTTTTATTAAAGAGAGAGAACACTTAAAAACGATCGGAGGTCATTTATAAAATCCAACTTTTACTCTTGCAGTACGAATTCATCAATGTCAAAATTTAACAAATTGATGAGCAATTCACTACTCAAAATGCTTAAAATAATACATATCGCAATAGTTAAAAGTTAAACCATAAAATAACCGTTACTAATTAGCCGACGTATTAATTACATCATACATTACGCAAAGTTAAAACTAAAAGTCATACATTTCATGTATTTCAAAGTGATTGACAATGCATTAGTAGTTTAGTTACTCGACCACTTAAAAAAAATAGTTATACTAAGTTTTTTTAAGTGGTCGATATCTAAGTAGAGAGGGTACAGGTCAGGGTACCTACTAATAATGTATATAAAACAAAATAAATAAATAAAAATAGCCTTTATTTCCCTTATTAAAGTGAAATCTGTTCCTATTTTCATAGTACAAGCTCTGCTTACTTTGGGACTAGAGTGTGATGTGTGAAATGTCCCAGAATATTTATTTATTATTTATTGATAATACATTATATTCATATGAATAACAGATCCAGCCTAGTATTTAATTATTTTTCTATCCCCATAGCATAAAATTAACGGTTGTAGGTACATATTTACTGACTCGCCGTATCGTTTCTTAGACCTGATTTAATATCCTATTACGTGCGATACTAACCCGACCACAGCGTACTCAATAGTTAGTATTGTAAAACCACAGGTTACCATACTGTTAGTATTGGAAAACCACAGGTTACCATACTGTTAGTATTGGAAAACCACAGGTTACAGTAGTTGCAGGTATAGTTAGTATAGTGACTTCACGGATTAAAGTAGGTGGATAGAATACATAGATTATAGTTGAGTTAGTAAGGGAGGTGTCGCGGGTTATAGTGAAGTTGGTATGGAGTTGATTGTTGATTTAATATGGACGATGGTATTGAATAGTCTGATTTATAGGGTTTTGGTGTAGCAACCGTGGGAATCACTTAATGTAGACTATCGAAATATATAAATGTAATAAATGAATATTTAAGCATATTTCACTATGTTTCAAACTAAGTTTTAAAAAAATAAATTATAAAAATGTAAATTATATTAGAATAGAATAGAATAGAAAACTCTTTATTGGTACACCAAAAGTAAAACTGTAATTTTATTTTTGGTGTACCAATAAAGAGTTAAATAGTAACAATTACTATTCTTATAATATATTATTATTCTTACAGCATTTTGGGTCCCATAGTACCTATACGATTTTGTGTGAAACATCCTAAAATATTTATATTAGGGCGTGATGTGTGAAATGTTCGTGTTTTTTTTATTAAGTACTAGCTGACCCGTGCCCACTTCGTTGGGCATAATTCGACCGTTTTTTCTCCGATTCACTTTGCAAAACGGACTACCACGTAAAAGCCTTATAATTTTTCGGTTTTTTTTATATAACTTATGACACTCAGCAATAATGTTATGTGTTTCTATTGGTGAAAGAATTTTTAAAATCGGTTCAGTAGATCCCGAGATTACCCCTTACAATTTAACAAATATACAAACACACAAACTTTACTTCTTTATAATATTAGTATAGATAGATAAGTACATATTATGGTAAAAAAATGTTATAAACTCATATTTTCCTAAGAATTCTATATTTAGCTTGCTGTTACGTGATATAAATATACGTAAGAATAAATAATAAATGTAATTACAAATAATTACCACAACAACATTGTAAGAACGTACGTAACTTAGACGTCGTTACAAAATCACTTATTTATTTATACAGATATCTACGATAAGTATATAAATAACTTGCTGAATTATTTATTATGATAACGGGTTGTCAATTTATTAAATACTTATCAATAGAATACTTATCTATTGATAAGTATTTAATAAATTGACAAGCCTAAATAGGATTAAAATCGTTCTATATCGTCAGAAATTACTCAAAAAATATTAGGATGACTTAAAAAAGAACTCTAATGTATTGTAATAAGATTTCGCTATGATAAGCTTGATGATAGATTTAAGTTCTTCATATTCTGCTTCTTGGTTATCATTGATTCCAAAATAAAAATAAAATCCAATAGAAGCAGCCTACTTAAAGATACTACCGACATAGCCGAACAAAAAAACATTTGAACATTAACAATCGGCAAAAAGACTTAAGAAATGGATCTTTCAATTAAAAGCCTTCTGCCACAGACGGATCAATAGATAGTACCAGAGCATCTTCAACAAAAAACAATCGAGAATCACCGCTGACGTTTGATTTACATTGCGCAGCTACTTTGTGCATGCACACCAACGATCACAAAGTTTCTGCACCGCTACGCAATGTACGTCAAACGAAAACATCGATTTATCGTTTTATGTATGTAGCTTGCGCCCGTGATTGATTTTTCAATAAGTAGATAAATCCATTAAGGCTATACGCATCCATTAAGGCTATGGCGCGTTTGTTAATTGTGCATTTCTGCGGCTGTCAGCGGTGCGTAAGTGATGGGTGACTGCGGCTGAATTCGCTTCCGGGTTCAAGATACAAAAATAATAGAATTATAGATGTTTTTATATCAAAGAACACCATTAAAATATTATCAAAAATGATCTGGACATAAGTTGAAGTCTGAAAAATGGCTTTGGTATAAGTACTTTTTTTTAATAAAAAATCACTCAGATTATGAATTAGGAACCTTTAAACGTAATTTAGTGTCTAATTATGGAATATTTCCAACTTTTTTTATTTCATAAAAAAAAAGGTAGGAACCAGGTCGTAATTTTCTTGCCCGTTATTTTAGGCTCTGGTCGTGTGGAACTGGCACCTAGAATCACCTAGTATGTAAGACGATTCTAAATGATCCTTGTGATTTTATTGAATAAAGAAATATTTGACTTTGACTTTGATTCCGATAGCCCCATTTGATTTTAAGTAAAATATGTATTGCCTCACTTTCTCAAAGAGCCTACTTTATATAACTTTATAAAAACATACAAACTTATTAATTACATTTACTAATGATACTAGCTATAACTCCAATACATAATATCTTTTACGCATAATACAAATACCTTTGAAATAATCTCAAAGAATTGAATACAAAAATTGCTTCATCGGATATTATCAATGGATTATCGTAATTAATGTTCGTAGTTTCATTAAATTTTAATGAGTTTAGTTCTAACATAAAGGTTTTAATTAGATCTCTCGTTCATTAACATAGCCTTGTGTCAAAACACTCGGTTTGACGTCCGACTGTCAACTAAATGTCAGAAATGTCCAAATGTCTCCGAAGCAATTGTGTAATGTAATGGTGTGCACAAAAGTGTGTTCGTAAATGACACTTGAAACGTCTGATATGTCAAAAACAATCCATGACACTGTAAATGTGTATTGTAAAACAATTTAATTTTATTAAAACTTTACAATTAGTTTAAAATTTTCTAATAATCTTAAAATTATTTTCTTGAAAGCTGGTAATTTTCATTTGATCTAGTTTAACGATCAAGATCTGAGCAGTAATTTTTAAGTTATCCTTAAAAATGCTAAATATTATCTACTTGTCTATGTCGAGAAAATAATGATCAAACCCACTTCTGATCAAAACTTAAAAAAAACTCAAACTTAAGAGGTCTTATTAACCTTTTAAGTGTCTTTAAATCCCACTATTTATGAGGAAAATAATTATAAACTTATGAACATTTTTTAAACCTATTTCGTTCCACTGCTGGGCAAAGGCCTCCCCCAAATTCCTCCACCACTCTCTTTCTTTTGCTTCTTCCCACCATCTCTTTTTTAGACTAAGAAGAATTAGGCTAACAAAAACTGTGTAATTGTATTAACTTCTAATAGAACACTTTTGTGACCGGTTGTACCGAAGTACGAGTTTGTTCGATGTCCCGTGTACACTTGCGGACAACAAATCTTCGCTGATCGGCTTATGTCGCTCCAACTATCTGATGTCCACGTGCCCAGATTATATCTGTACATTTGTAGATTTAAAATACCGTATAGGTACATTAATTTAAACAGTTATTTGTTTGTACAAACTTATATTTGTAACTATAACTAAACAAAAAAAAAATTTAGTTTAGTTTATGATGAGAGAGAGATAAGTGAGACTTATAAAACAACATATTTCAAATAGTGTTTTTTTTAAATGATGTCAAATTATGGATTTCTTCTTGTCTATTCATTTTACGCTAGAAAACTTTCAAATAATGCAAAAAATAATAATAAACGGAAATTAAAAATTAAATTAAACACCACATCATTAGTCATTAATTATCTCATCTGAAAGTTATATTGCTAATTTTATTTCCGAAGAAAAAACAATTGATTATAAATTGTTATCAATTTCTTATGCTGACTATACACATCGTTCGTGTATGTAATGGTTACGCGCATTACGTTATTTTAACATGGTTAAAAAAAGTAAAAAATAATCCATCTATGCTGAGAACGTTATTTAGTAACATGAAGGTTAAATAGTTTTGAAAGCTTTGTCTTAACTTTATCAATAACTTAGATTGTACTATATTTAGTAGATATTAATAGTATTTAGTAGGTTGCTCATTATACTATCATTTTACATCCTACTTAGTTTTTTAGCCTTACCAGTAATGCTTTCCTAGCCCTTTGTAGACACGCTAAGTATCATGTATTGTTATACAATTATAAAATTCAGAGTTTGATATTAAATAATCATTTTTTCTCCTTAAAATAAGAGAAATGACTAAAAAAGGCAAATACCATATAAGCAATACTAGTTCTGGTGATAATGTTCTAAAAATATTGCGATACATTACACCATAAGTTCAAATTATCGAAATAAATGCCGCAAAAACATTAAATAAATAAACTATTAGCAGACACATGCAAAGTATCTATTACTCTGATTCAAGTCTATCAAAATCTAGACGATAATTGTATACTACAGTACAGTGTAATATTTACCCGTGAAATTAAATAAAGATTTAGCATATACGTCGCCCGGCGCCAATAACACTAACATATTACTTAAAGACCTATTTATATGACGTTGTGATTTGTCACGTGATTTCACTAATATGGCCGTAATTGAATCAAAGTTAGCGTCAAGACCGTCAAGTTAGAGCATAAAATGAGCACGAATATATGTGACAATCGTATCGTTACGTAAATTCAAGACACACTGCGCGGTGATGCTGTAACTACCGGTAGTTAAGCTAGTGTTAACGCGTAGTGTTACTCAAATACGTTACCGTTTCGATACGTTTGAGATTGTCACGTTTATTCGTGCTCGTGTCTCTGTACCTAATGATAAGAACACTATGGCGCGTCATATTGTGTTAAATTCTACGTCAGAGAAACGATATAGCCTATTCATGGAACTATAATACTCTTATAACTAAACTGTACACACGATGAAAATAACTGACTTCTATGGTCCTTTTCGATTAGTAAATAATATGATCACATTTTGTTTTGATCATTACAACTAAAAAACAAAATAGATCACCTATCAAATAAAATTAAAAAAAAATTAACATTGGGTTATTTAATTTACCTACTCAAAAGTACTAGTGAAAATATGGGTCTCTGATATATGATCTATCAAACAAAAAAGAATCATCAAAACCGGTTTATAATTAAAGTTATCAGTTTAGGCACTTTATTTATTGGATAGTTTGCATGCTCTGAATGATTAAATTAATAAAATAATTAGTAATTTTTTGTTTATCAAAAATATTGGATTTATTTTTTAGATCAAGTTAACTCAAATAGTACCTACTAGTAAAATCTTTAACGAATTTTGATGTTAAAAAAAAATGATTTTCAAAAATACTGGATTTATTTTTTAGATCAAGTTAACTCAAAAAGTACCTACTATATTGATCGAATTTTGATGTTAAAAATAAAAAATAATTTATTGTTATAAAAGCTTAGATAAGAATTTGAAATAGGAGAAGAATCTCATTTATACCTACTATACTATATAAAAACCTTGCTCACGTACTAAGACACGGACAAAATACACAATCATCTCAATATACGTTAAAAGTACACATTTTTCAATAAATAAGTCAAACATGGTAATGGTATGGTGTAAATTAGTTTACACTGAAAACTGTACGAATACCGTGAAAAGTTAGTACATCGCGTCAGATATGCTAATATGTATTGTTATATCACTTTATGCAAGGTTAGTAAACTTGTAATACCTTGAAAGAACATTTTAAATATGTGTGGAAAATTTTGAGTAGTTTCCTGCTATACCTAAACGTATAATATAATAGGCTATAAGAAATTAATATATCACAAGATCATAGAAAACTTCTTTAAGACAGGCGTCACAGCTCAGTTGGTAGTAGCCTTCCATGCTGTGTGATGTCCGTCCCGGTGAATGTGAATCTAGAATTAGGTATCATAAAAATATCTAATTCTAGATCCAGAAATCAAAGACAAAAAAGGGAATTAAATTCCGTTCAAAAACTACCAGCCATCATTCGTCTTAAAAATAACCGAAATGACGTTTCGGAAACGTAAGTCACGATGTTCTAGTCATATGATTTTAAAATTACATTTTACACGTAAATTGGATGCTAAAAACGATTCGATGACGTAAAAAACGTCAAAATTAAATTGAAAACACGTTACTAGGTACGTGACTGTTATTCCTGTCAATGTCAACTTAAAAATTTGAAGCATAGTGTAAATCATGGTAATAGTACGTAATTGAGAGTAAAATTAAAGACAATATACAGGGTGTCCTAGAACCGGTGTGTTATTTCGAATAGAAGATTTCCTAAAATCAAAATATATCTGGTTGGTAAATCACTCAATAAAATCTTTCTGTAAATTTAACTAAGTACAGAATTAATATATATCATTAGATCGAACAATCAAACTTGAAGAGTATATTTTATTATATAAAAGCCGGAAGATTCCCACTGCAGAGCAAAACCCTCTCTTTCCTCCATACACTGATGTCGGTCATTTTTAAGATTAAAACAATAATTAGCATTAAATAATACCACAAGTTTTATAGATATAATGCAAAAAAGCCCCTCCATTAAGAAAAACACACTAATTCACAGACACCGTGTATGTTACCTGGTAAACATGATGGCACAGAGTCGGAATCGAAACGCACAGGTCGGCGTCCCCTCGCGCCGGCTCTGTTGTCATCATTAGCACGAGATCACACTTGCCACCTCACTGTCAACCTAAAAAAAAAAAACAAAAAATATTATTCCCCATTCTATACCGCTAAAATAGCGTCTACAGAGCTAGTTCCGTAGACGTTCCGCTGGACGGTTTAGGTAGATAAGACAAAACGCTAAATTATTTTGTAATTGATTTCGCTAAACAATATCAGGTCCGAACAAAATATATCTATATTTTCGAAATTCTTGCGCAATCTGTAATTTTGCGTAAACTAAGAAACGAAAAGCTCTACTTAGGTCAAAAAAACTAGTTTACTTTTCAGTTACGTGTAATAGGTAAACTGACCTAATCTTGTTAAAACATCGTAAACTCACGTTATTGGTCGCAAAACTACAGTCGCTCCTAAAACAGTGAACACAAACACACCACAAATGATATGCTAAACGAACCATAATTAGCATTTAACATTCACCAATCATGAGGCATTATACCAAATGAACCTAAAATGGTAATGGGAGGAGCGTTCATTAACAGTACCTACAACTTTTGTTCAACTTCTGTTCACACTTTCATATATGGTGTGTCAAATTCTGAGACCAATGGTTATAAAATGCTAATGTGTTATGACCTTTTTTGTGTCGACGAATCATCGCGGAGTAGGCACTGGTCAGTTTATCTGTAGAATCTATTAGAACTTGAATTTGGTACAATTTACATAAATTTATGTACGCTCTATGTATTTTCTACAGTAGATTTTGAATCTATTATAACTTGAATTTGGTACAATTTACATAAAGATAAAGATAAGATAGAGATAAAGATAAATTTATCTAACAATATACAGTTGCTTTATAAATAGTCTGATATGTATGCTTTATGTATTCTTTACAGTAGATTTTTTTTGCAATCATTAGTTTGTAGTTGTAATGTTACACCTTGCCTTTACAAAAGAAAATTGCAGTAGGGACCGTTTAATTAAAATCTAGATATAATTATAGAAACATTTTATTATTCACCACTATAACATTAACATATTAAACTAACACAAACTTTATTGGCATTTACTATTGTAGACGGTCTTATCACAACCAATATCTTCCAGACAACCTAGGTATAGACAGATTTAATGTTCTTGCTTTTCAAAATATTGTTCTTTCTTTCAAAGATGTATATTGTAAGCAAAATACTCCACCGTTAACGCTACAAATATAGACAGACAGTTATTTATTCTAGTCTTCTAGTAGGTACATATAACACAAACTCTGCTTAGCTTGGGGCTAGATGACGTTGTGTGGATGGTCCAGTATTATTTATTTATTTATTTATTTATTCACCACACATAGCACACAAGATAGAAACACAAAAAAATCTTTGTGCTGCAGCAGCAAAATATCGTTTTGGAATGCATTACCATTATTTTATATTAAAGCTATTTAAGCAGCTCTGTCTCTGCTCTACTTGTGCTTATCAGAACGTCTCGATTTGTGGCCCTCATCTGAGATACACCGCATCATTCACCGACCTTCTGCTCAGGAGTAACGAATATTTTTTGGTTTTTGGATAAGCAATTTGGTTAGGTGTTAGGTGCAAAAGCAACCGCTATGTAATTTTTTAACCTAAAGAAAATAAATAAAAAATCACATATATTTCACACATTACACTTACTAGTCCCAAACGAAGCAAAGCTGTGACAGACGTTACAACTCAGTTGGAAGTAGCTCTTCTTTCCATGCTGTGGGTCGTGGGTTCGATTCCCACCCAGAGCAAATGTTTGTGTGATGAGCATAAATATTTGTTCTGTCTGGGTGTCACTATACATTCTATGTGCTTACAAAAAAAAATGTATGTATCAATAATCTAGTTTCTATAGTACAAGCTTTGCTTAATTTGGGACTAGAGATTGACGTGTGAAATATCCATGTATATTTATTTATTATGTATAGAAATCAGGGTTTTTTTTTAATAACTGCCGCATCCAAAAGCTTTTTATTCCACACTACCAACCCACAAAACCTAATCGTAGGCCATTATGTTCTACCAGAACTAATTCACTGGGCCTTATCATAATTTGAATCGACATTTTGTATGACTTTTGTATGACGAACTAGAGTTTCCTTACGGTTATTAATTTCTCTGTGGCTATATGAATTTTATTCTCATTAGAGTTTTGTAGTTCACTCAACTTTTGATAAAGATTTTTGGTAAAATAACAACGGGATTTGATATGTATTATTTTATTTCGCAAGCTGGCATTCAACAATTTACCTAATTTATTTTATATCACACGACCTCAAAACAAAAAGAAAAACAATTTAAAAAGTTAAATACAGAACCATTTTGATCTTGATACTACGAGATTTGTTATACTTTATTAAGGTATGTATTCGTAGGTCATAGAGACATTTAGTGACTAATAAACTACCTAACAATAAGACAGTACCTACATTTTAATTCCTATTTCAATAAACAAGGGATGTAAGGTCAAATAATAACAATAAAATTAATTTCGCCACTTTCATTTTCTAAAGCTATCAAAGAAAAGTCATCTGCGCGTACGCTTTTACTTAAATCCTAAGCTATTGTTGCTATCCCCTTAAAAGTCACGGTTGCTACCTTATTGGCATATTGCGAACCCTACATGGCAAGGACCTAATGACCTGCGACATTTCAACCGGCTGTCTCTGTCTCTTACCGTCTCCATGAGACGGAAAGGGACAGATGATCACCATAATAGAATATGGCCGTATTTGTTTTGTTCGATTTGCTAGTGGCCAGTATCTCTCTCATATTGTTTCTTTAGTGCTCTGTTGTCTATGGTTTGTTTTTTGTTGGACATGATAGGTTCCCATGGGATTCTGATAGCATTACTCGAGAGCTTCTTGAATTGGTTTTGAACTTTAGCCTTACTGTGTTAGTAAGTAGAGAAAATGTAGTTTTCTCCTATGTTAAGCAAACTTAAACTTCTTAACTCTATACATATTACCTATTGTTATCTGTGCATATACGTTATCTGTGCAGATAACATTCAATAATATAGGCCCAGCTTTTAACCTTTGCCCAGCAGTGGGACAGGTTAAAAAAAACCTTAGATAACAAGAATAAATCATGTTATGATAAAAAAATAACCATCAACATCTTTACTTATTCGAATTACAACGCTTTTACAAATAATAGCATTAAAATTATACACCATGTGATGACCAATTCATCCAAAAGTGGACGCAATCATTTTAATCGGGTCCTTATACACTCTGGGCCAAAATTATTGGTGCATTGAAAACAGTAATTTAGTTTTAAGAGCGAGTGTACGAAAAGTACTGGCATTAACCGAAAATAAATGTAATTTACATTAAGCTTGTACAACACTAAAGTGCTTGATAATGTTTAGTTTTTTTTTTGGTAATTTTATTGAACTAAATGTTGGAATCAGCAGAAAACGGAAAAGTGGTTGTATAGCATATAACTATAGCCATTATGAGAGAGATAACTTTTGTCCCTTATACTTATAATGATGGACGCACATCACAAGACACGCCCTCAGTAATGTATTTTACAAGTAGTCCACTTAATATCTGGGATTATATATGCCCATCAGTGGTAAGTTATATCGGTAAGAACATATTTTTAAATAGCCTTTTAAAAAACAAAAAATCAAATCAGGTGCCGTTTAAACAAAGACCACCTGCACTATAGTAAGTAACTGCTAAATACGGGTGTTAATTTTGACCATTTTAAACCAAGTAATTTTAAACCCTAATCCATTGACTTAAAGGTGGTATTTCTGTGAGGTGTTTTGGGATGGTACACATTAAAAAAATGTGGACAAACTGACAGGATACTTGCTAATGTGGGTGTTAAAAATGGGGGGTCAATATTTGGACGTGCGTTCATGTTTTGGATGGTAAATTGGGAAAAGAGAGACGACTGGATGTTTTGTCTTCTTCGCGTAAATAACAAGGGAAAACTTTATATTGTAAAGAAAGTACGAAAGTAGACAAGAAAATGTATGAAAAAGTAGAAACAAGTAGAAACAAAGACTACAAATAAGTACATATTTAACCAAGTAGGTACCTAAGTATAAAAAGTTTATTACAAAACCTCCTCATTTAAAAAAATAACTAAGTCTAGGGTTAATACTTAGTGATATTTTTTATCAAACAAAAATTTATAATTTAAAAAAACAAAAATGGTATTATTCTTAACATAATTGCTTATATCTAGATGTTTTTACGTTTAACATTGTCGAGTTTATACCTTTTATCTTTATTAGTCAGAGATGCATCCTAGTTAAGACTGGATCCTGTTTCCAAAGATTCCCATGCGCAAACATCGATGAGCTAATCATTGAAAGACCTCATTGGTATTTACAGATAATTATAGAGATTACTCATAATATAAAGTGTAATTCAAACCTGTTATTTTTTATGATACAGGTCTGTAAAAAAACAGACTACATTTTGGCGCCATAGATCGTTAGAATAGAATAGCACTAGATTACAAAACTTGACTTAAACAATCGTTGGAAACATAAAATACTGGCATGAAAGGTTTTTTTCTTATTTGAAACTAAAAAAGCTAGACACTAGTCGTTATCAATACTGACAGGTTACAAAAAAAGTATGAATCAACATTTTGAATTTAGAACTTTAACTTTTTTAAAGTGACATGAGGGTTTCTTACACACATGTATTATTTTTATTTATTTATTATGGAGTAGGTTAAAGTTTTAGAACCATACCGCCTAGTCTTACGTTATATTTTTCTCTTAAATTAGTTTGTTTTCATTATTATTTTATTTACAACGTCTTCCCGCCATCTTGGAGATGGCGGGAATCTTACACACATGTTGTAATTGTTAAAAAATAGCTACTGATGATAGACCGTCTCATTGTGATGCATCAAGAAAAGAAATCACAAGCAACGCTCAAGAAAAAAAGTAAAAAAACAAACGAGATGCGCCCGCGTACGCCAAGATCTCGGTCAGGCAGGAGCCGACTTCTTTTGTTTCCAACTTCGAATCAGCCAACTCTTGAATCTAGATGCTGTTTTCGTATTTTTTCTTTTTTTTTCCCTATGGCTTTTTCTTTATTGTCTCAGTGCGGCTGCGCATAAAAAAAGTCGGTGGCTTATGGCTCTCCATTGATATGCGACGTTCGAATTGAAATTTAAATATTTGCTTGTGGGTATTCGACGTGCTCCATCTTGGTATTCAGTGTTTTGTTTTGAGCATCTGTGTTTCCATCTTAACGTTTATATATTAAAACTGTATGGTAAAATAAGTTGCTAAATTCCAGGATGTTTATTTCGGTTTTACCTTTGATTTATGGGAAATATTTGAATTTGTAACTTTGTTTGCACTTAAATAAAGGAATGAAAGGATTTATTTGACTCGTACTTTTAAACGGTCAAATCATTTGCTTAGTTTGTTTAGTTCTAACATCCAACAGAAAAAAAAACTTTACTAAGTTGTTATTAAGTGCACAGTTGTTAATAAATTCAACATTTTCTTAAATATTTTAATAAGTACTTACTTTTCTTTGATTCAATCCTCACAATTTTTGTTGAATAATCTTCAACAAATTCTATTCAAACATTGTTTGTCTGTCGTCACTTGTTTCGTAACAAAACCGTTTGACTTTATTAATGAGTGTCATTTGTCAAAATCAAACAATGACAGGTGTGTGCTTAGAGCTTAAAGCCAGGGTTCTTCAAGATTCAAGACAGACAAAATGACAAGACTTATAGAAGACAATACGAGGTAAGTTATAATTATCAAATTTGCACAATATTGAACAAACTTCGATATTTTGATAGTATACCTACCTTCGAAACGTCACGTGTTTAACCCTAGTTTATAAACTTGTTTATCTAACTTGTATGTTGGTTGTAGTTTGCGTTGTGGCACCCTAGTCCTTGAAATTGTTTGATAACTAAGCAGTTAATGTTTCACAAATAAACGCTCACTAAAATAAACACTCACTTTTTGGCGCTTAATTTTATGGTTCTATTTTAAATTGTCCATACAAAATGTCATTAGGTATCTCATACAAATCCAGTTTTGAAACTACAAATACAAAAAAGTTTTATTTATTGCAAAAATATGTAAGTAATCTAGTTTATACAAGTTGGAATGTGAGATATTCGTGAATATTAAAAATAAATAAAATACATACATTTAAAGACAAAAGTACACTCTTCAGTACAACTGAACTCCGTACTCTAAAGTACAACTCTCACACTAAACTAAAAATATTCATTTATAGTTTAACTGTACTAAAATGTAAACCTTTTTTGTTAGTGCGAGATTGTACCGTAAAATGTCAAATTGCACTCCATGACAGCTCTGACAGGGTTTGAAAAAATGCGCCGGCGCAGCGGGTCGGGCCAAGCACTGTGATTTACCGATATCATAGTGAACTAGAAGTGACAAGGCTACGATTGACAAAGGTCATGCTTGCTGCTAAGTCATATCTAGATTTCAAATGTTTCAAAACAACTAGATCTAATCTTTTCAACAATCAAAAAAAAACTGAATTGAAAAATTATAAAAATATGTATCAAAAAGTTTTGGAAAAGTGTTGTACGAGCGGTTGATTTTATATATTTAAATATTTATATGCATTTTAATTTATTTATCGCTTCTAGTATTTTTTAGTAGCGTGTAGTTCTTGAACTATCAGCTTAAATTAAAAAACAAGACGTTGATCGAAACGGTTCCACATAAACACCATTTGGACCTCTGACCTCTGCAGCATAGCAATTAAATTCTGTTGGTCCAAATATCCGATGAACAGGTTCTGATAGAGTAATGATAATATCAGTCTATTACTATGCACATTGAAATTACGCTTTGGGAACCTCAGAGTCCAAAGTCAAAGTCAAAGTCAAAAATTTATTTATTCAATAAAATCAAAAGAATCATTTACCCCCTATCTTATAAAAAGTTAGCGTTGACTTAAAGTCATCATTACGTATGGTAATCATTGCTTCAAGTACGCTAAATTTTTATAAGATAGACCGTTAGAATCTTCCTAGTGCATATGCTGAATGGTGTGGTGACCCCATTATTTATCTGTTTTTGTATTAATTTGTTTTTAAATGTATGTTCTAAGTATGTGTAAATAAACGCTTTCTATTCTATATCTATTCTTGTTTATAATGTTGATCAACTGTACACTTGCAAACACTAAATAAGAAGAGACGAAGACCGGGCTCAGTGGCGCGCCTTGGGAGAAACCTACGTCCAGCAGTGGATTGATGTATGTTGTTGATGATAATATGTAGTATTCTAATTATGTATCGCTCTTTTAACTCTATCTGTTGGTATTCTGCGTTGTCTTTAATCATAAAATAGTTGTAAATAGTGACCGTAGTAGTGATGCTTTTCAGAGAGATGAGGATGAATAAATGTGACAATCGTAAACGTATCGTAACGTTAGCACATTCAAGATTCTTGCATTTCACCGCGCAGTGTGTCTTCAATCACACTGCGCGGTGAACCTGCAACGTTCGTCAGTCGAGCTAGCGTCAACGCGTAGTGTCACATTTATACGTGTGCGGGCCTCAGATTGTGGTAGCCATTTGAGAATCTCGTTCAAAGTGCGAATGATAATGATTAAAAAAAATAATTTTCATAATAATAAGGATGCAATACGACACAAAACAAAGGTCTAAACGGTAAGTTAATAACGATAGTGACGTCACCCAGATCATACTAAAAATATCGCCTTAACTTTAAGTCGCACAAAAGTTCTTACTTATACTCAATACTCAATATATTTATTGCATTCATAATGGTACATGTCAGGTTACAAATATTGTGTGGGTGTTCTGGGTATTTAATATGTATAATAAAAATATCTATCCATGTAATAAATAAAATAATAAATAAATAAATAATGCTGGACAATCCACACAACATCATCTAGCCCCAAGCTAAGCAGAGCTTGTAATGTATTAAGTATGTCAGTCTTCTAGTACCCATAACACAAACTCTGCTTAGCTTGGGGATACATGATGTTGTATGGTTTGTCCAGCATTATTTATTTAATACGATAAAACAGAGGTCTAAACGGTAAGCTAATAACGATAGTGACGTCACCCAGATCATACTAAAAATATCGGCTTAACATTTTTTAGTCGCACAAAAGTTCTTACTTAATTAGAACGGTGCCTTACCAGGAACCTTACAGAGATAATAAAAAAACATAACTGGATGCGTCACTTGACCTATTAAACGCAAATAAAAACTATAAGGCCCCCCGCAAACTGCAGACTTTTTATCGGCCGATAGTTTGGTCGGCTTCTTAATCAAGAAGATGTATGCAGATGCGCACATTACAGTGATTCAGTCTTCATACTGATTAAAGTGGGTGATAGACGTACGAGCAAGTACGCGAACTTATGGCTCGCCGACCTTTTTCGCTTGTGTGTCACCGTAAGAACGCGTACTGACACAAGCGAAAAAGGTCGGCGAGCCATAAGTTCGCGTACTTGCTCGTACGTCTATCACCCTCTTAAGAAACCGACCAAACTATCGGCCGATAAAAAGTTTGCAGTTTGCGGGGGCCTTAGGAATCGAATAGGTATACTCAATCGGCATTGTGAACATACTACTTAGGACTTGAAGTTTTTTTACGTCAATTAGTAAGGCACATTATCTTTTATTCGCGTTGATTATAGAAAAAAATCAGGTTTCGAGTGATCTAATAGCCTCTAGATATAAGTGCGAAGAAGAATAACTAAATAATTGACTACATGACATTGTACTAATAGGAACAATCTGTTTTACAGTATTTAATAAATACTTAAATATTCACAGGTATTTCACACATCACACTAGTTACAAATTAAGCAAAGCTTGTACTATGAGAACTAGACTGCTGATAGAATACTTATACAATATTTTTTTGTTTATACATACATAGAAACAGCCAGACAGAACAAACAACAAACATTTATGTTCATCACACAAATAATTGATCTGGGAATCGTACCCTCGATCAACAGCATGCAATGCAAGGCATAGCTATTACCAACTGAGCTGTGACGCCTGTCAAAATGTAGGTACCTATGACTTAACGGTCGTGACCTTTGGCAAGCGTATCTACTCTATATTGTTATGAGAAATCTTAAAAATAAAGAGCTGCATGGTTTCATGATAGTGGCAAATATAAACAACAGTAAAAAGCAGAGCTTGTGTTATGTGCCATATTTAGGCCCATAACACAAGCTTTGCTTAGCTTGGAGCTAGATGATGTTGTGTGGATTGTCCAGCATTATTATTTATTTAAAGTGGACATACTAAAAAGATAAAAATTCTGGGCTTTTATAGCGTTTTTAATGTTGCTCTTCTTGACTATGATTCGCGAAAATACAAAAAAATTAAATGCATGTTCTAGACATTTCAAAACTAGATCCTTAAATAGGTACAAAATATGTCCTAGCACTCTTACTAACAACTAACTAGAACTCTTTTAAACTTATAGCGCAATCATATTTTGACTAGCCTTACCTCATATTTTATCCTAAACATTGTTTGATTTTTTTAATAAAATTTTGAGTTTCAAGAAACTATGAATTAGGCAAACTTAAAAAAAGTATGTACTAGCTAGCTTTAGTAGAAATATGAAGTATTTAAGTTAAATGTTGCTTTAATAAAATAATGTTCAAGTATAGCTCTAATATATTTACTATTAACTATTCTGATCTCATTACTGTGCATTTCATTCACATAATAACAAAAATAAAATAATATCCCACGTTTGTAAGTTTATAAAAAGATGACCATCTTTAAAATGTACTCCTTTACCGATATTGACTTAATTTGATTATTACCATTATAATGCAAAATGTTTAAACATGAATAAGAAGTGTTGTAGATAAGAAAAAGCTTCAACTGTGAAAGTTGTAAAATACATACCTTTTGAAGTACCGAAAAATCCGTAATACTAATTGTTTATCAATATCTGAAAATTACGGCTCAAACACTACTATTTTTGGTCAAATCCACTACTTCACACCTTCAGTTCACACTTCTCTGACAAGTCAAATTCACGCCCTTGTAACCACTAAAAGAAAATTAAGCAGACCTAGAGAAACGGTTAGCACTAAAATCGGAACACTGTATGTAAATACGAGGGTACTTTGAAACTTTAAATGTCACCAACTACCGAATGAGTAAATCAGTTCCAGATTTGAAATCATTAGTTTTTTTTTGGCGTAAGTCGAATGGGCGTTCCGAATTGGGAACTGTCAACGCGTTTTTGAGTGGTCGCGTGTCCGGGCACGCGCGGGTCGTGTGAGCGTGCTGATCGCGCGAGCATCGGCGCCACACTGCGTTCGCGCGCTTTTGAACCTACGAAACCTCCACAGCCTCCGGCTCTACGTATTAGAACTGTCGATTATTCTAAAAGATTTTCTCACGGAAAGGACTCAGTCGATATGTAGATCTGTCGACGGGTAACGGTTTGGAACGACTGACAGATGGTGATGCGCTAAGCGCCTTTTTAATTTTGACGGGTCGGATGGTTTATTTTTAAGCTGGATTATTCTAAGTGAAGGCTCGGGTTATGGACCGTACTTAATTGTTTAGGTTTTTTGTGTTCTTGATGTGTGAATGGATTTGTCTTTGAAAGTGAAACGCTTAAGTGGCATTTAATTATGTAGAGAAGAATATTAATAGTAGTAACTTGGTAACAAAAATATAAGAAATAGTAAAAATAAGTAAATGTCTTAAAGAAATTAATATACTTAACTTGACAAAGTGGATCGTTCATACAAAAGATATCAACGCGCTCCGTATCAATGTCATGTTCGAATTAGTTTGACGAAAACAAAATTATATTATTATTGTAAATTAAATTCAAAAGTATTGCGGTTATTGTATTGAGATCCGGAAGAAAACATAAAAAAACATTCATGTAAAAAGATCTTAAAATTATTTAAAAAAAATAGGCTGGAAATTGTTAAAGCCTAAACGTCAAAACAAACTCTGAATTACAAATAAAATGAGCTGCACCATAACCTTGATAACTTTACACGTGTTACGTCACAAGTTGTCAACATCAATTTAAAAAAAAAACTGTGTGAAGGAGATAGCTAGCGTTCTCTGATCAGTATTGTCGCTTCGACTTGAAGTAGAACAGGCGTCATGGATCACTGCGAAACTCTGCCCACAACGAAGCAAGACTCACAAACACTATCCGTCCTGCTCTCGCACGTGAGTTCGATGATATTATAAACATTTAGAAAGAGATAGAGCTAGTATTTTTTTCAAAGTTTTTGTGAAATATAGATCAACTTTTGAATAATGTGTCGTTGACCCGGAGTTCAGCCGAATTGAGAGCAATTTGCAGAATTTCTAGAAAAAGTATGTAAACATTGATTTTTATGTCATGTTTTAGGGTGCGAAGTTTTTTTTAAGTATATAATTATATCAAAGAATTGCTTGCTTTGGCAATAGCATTAATCTACCTATGTTATATTAATGATTCAGTACATACTTATATGTGAACTGTATTTGTTCTGATAAGAAAAATTGGATAAAAATAAATATATCTTAGAAATATCTGGGAGACTAATGTTAGGTTACTTTAGTATAAAACACTTGAGGGCGTGCTTTGTGTTGTTGTGAGGCAATACACTGCGTCCATCAGACGTAGGTACTTGAATACAAACATTTACTCTGGGTGGGAATCGAATCCATGACCCACAGCATGGAGCTACTACTAACTGAGCTGACGCCTATCTGACCGTGTATACTAAAATGTACCCAGCTGAGTTTAGAGCATAACGACGACCTCTTAGCTGTGGGAATCAGATTGTTGCCATGGCAACCGATACCCGGATTAATGTTAGATGTTGAACGATTTTTTTTTACTCTCAGTACAGTTAGCTCCATCAATCGATTACCAGTTTCTTACAGGTTAAGCTACGAAGTAAATTAAAATGAAATTGTTTGCAATTAATTATTTTCTATTTTAAAAACGTGCTTGGTGATGTAAATATTTTTGTTTCAAAAAATGTTCTCTTATTTGTTACTTACTTGTTAACATAACAACAAGATATTTTTTCCTTAAAAAAACACACTTTTGTCAATATAAAATGAAATGACCAACCAATTATCGAAAAGGCATTCTTTTACCATTATTTTTCGATGACAAAGATATTTCAACCTAAAACATCATTGTCATCGAAATTCTTCACAAATTGCTACAATTAATCTGTCATCCGAATAAAACCCCATAAAATGCAGCCGTGAAATGAATTAGTTGTTGCTAGACATTGCTGGTCGCTGGTGAAGTGTGACCGCATGCTTCGAATACTCCGAATTTATCACATTTTCAAACAAATTGACAAAATCAAAATCACTTAAACACCTCTTTTAGTATTTGATAGATTAGTTAGAAACAAAAGTGATAATTAAAGATTTTAAGGGTTTATAGACATTTCACACATCGCGCTCTAGTCCCAAGCTGAGCAAATCTTGTACTATGGGAACAAGATTGCTGATAGAATACTTATAAATGTATTTTTTTTGTAAATACAAGTTATTTACAAAAAAAACATAGAATAGGTACATAGTAACACCCAGACAAAGAATATTTCAAATTATGGTGTGTAAAGAAAAAATCACTGAATATTTTTTATGGCACAACTTATTTCGAAAGGATATCGATCCTCAAGTATGCAATTAATATACACATTAATCGTTTTCATATTTTATTTCTTAAAAAGATCGATTATTAATATAATTTAACTCGTTTATTAATTTTTGTGAATTATTGAAAATACCAACAAGTACCTACTCTTTAAACATTTGTACAAAATTATTAACTCTATCAAAATTACCCCAAATTCTAAAACGACCATTGAAATCAGCTTCCGAAATTCCTTTCATTCACACGCGTTCTTAAATAAATCGATGCGTTGCGATCATTCCGTGCTAACAAAACATCCAAACAAGCTAGAACTATTCCTTCCCAACAAT
The DNA here is from genome assembly GCA_932527185.1 of Ecliptopera silaceata. NCBI lineage: Eukaryota > Metazoa > Arthropoda > Insecta > Lepidoptera > Geometridae > Ecliptopera > Ecliptopera silaceata. The sequence goes on from OW052210.1 coordinate 6,021,486, forward strand.
GCTTAAAGCACTACTCACATCCAACAGGTCTTATAAAACTGGACGAATTTTCAATAAAACCAAATTATGCAGAACCATTATACAGATGCATTTTATGAGAAACTACTCAGAATATTGAGGTCTTTATAACCTGGTTATCGAAAAGAAAAAGGACGGCCAGTGACGGGATAAAGTAGTTATTCAAACCGTTACAGTTGCATAGGTATTTGTGGAATTCGTAAGTAGTTTTTAATGAAAATAACGGACAAATTGGATTCAAAATATTTCCAAGAATTTTCGATACATTTGTATCTTTTGTTTGCTCAAACTCAAATCATTTGCAGTTGAGTTAGCAGGTTTACTCTAAAAATTGATAGATAACTCTTTATTGCACAACGGAACGGAAAAAATGCAAAAAATCTTTTAAGTAAGTAACTTAATTTAGTACAATGGGCCTTATCGCTGATAGCAATTTCTTGCGAGCAACCAGACAAGTTGATGAGAAAAAATGCAAATATTGCTAATAAAAATTAAAGATCATCATAGGTATAAATTTCTTACTATGTAGTATTATGTGCCTACTATAAGTACCTACTATCAAGAATGCATTCATTTTGCGGTAATACCATTGCACTAAAATTATCTAGATTCGTTCAGTCAATGCCAAAATCCATTTGTATGAAATTGGCTGCCTACGTTTACCATAATCATGAATTATATTCCCAATCCAATATAACAAAGTAATCGGGTAATATCAAAAATAGGCGCATTACGCGGCTAAGGGCACGTGCACACTGGATTGTTTTATCTCACAAGGCAGACGCACATTGCACTCCAATAAAACGTATGAGATTGCCTGCTGCACTAGTGATGTGCTATCCAAGAGCTAATCAACTCGATAAATATGATAATGTTTTTTGAAAAGCAGATCATATTCATTAATATAATGTAGTTACCATATAGCAAGCTTTGCCTAGTTTGGCAATACGATGTGTGAAATTTCTGTGATATGTAATAAACATACTTACATAAATAAATAAAATATTCTTGGACATTTCACACATCACTCATTTCACACCAGTCCCAAACTAAGCAAAGTTTTTAGATATTATGGGAACTAGATTGCTGATAGAATACTCATATACTTTTTTTTGTAAATACATACTTAACTACATAGAATACATAGTAACACCCAGACACAAAACAAATATTTGTGTTCATCGCACAAACATTTGCTCTGGGTGGGAATCGAAATTGACCCACAGCATGGAAGGCAGAGCTATTACCAACTGAGCTGTGACGCCTGTCAATTTATAATATAATAAATGAATTTGAATAAAATAACCGATATATCCCGTCCCTAGCGCGCCGAATCGCCCCCGCATAGCACCGCGTGCTCAGGAGTCTCGCGTTACGCAGACTATCCCACTTTCCATTTCCTCACTGCATTACTACAATACCTTTTGTACAAAACATAGAACTTTTTGTAATGGCTTTTTTGATACCCTTTTATACATTCTTATTCGATAGAAAACAGTTTGGGCTACCTGAGGGAATTCCATCAATTCGTGCTTTTTTTTATAAAATTAAATATTAACATCTTTTTTACTACGAATTTATGGAACCACTCGTTAAACGAATGTTAAGTACCTACTAATGATGTACTCACTGAGCACGTCCACTGAAGATGTGCCTTATAAAGCATTGCACCGCGTCCATCACTCTGAGACCTAAGAATTGTCAAAGGATTGAAATCAAAACCGCAATGCGAGAATGACTATTGTGGCAGATGGATACAGATAATATATTATTGAAATATTAGATATTGCAACATCCAAACTAGGATACATTTTGTATTAGTTATACCTATAACCTGTAACTGTTATAAGACCTGTAAACACAATGGTGGTATTAAAATACTTGTAAAAAGCCGATTATATATTTAAACAAAAATATTTTGAAATCGGTCATAGATCCCCCATAGACTTTGAGAAACGACTCGAAGTTTCTCAATGTATCTGGTCCGTCAGTTTTTTGACTTTAGCTAGTAGTGAAAACAGGTAGAATAGAACCTGGTCAAAGACCGGGTCTGGACCCCAGGCTGCCTCGTTACGGTGTAATGAGTGAGCGCGCTACTTCATTAGCTGTGCAAAAACAACAGACTCCTGCACCTATGCATCTTGTATGAGACACCCGGCGAGCGGGGCTGTTCCACAGTGCACTGACACTTTGACAAATGCGAAATATTATATGTCAAGAATCTCTGTCTTAGTATTAAAGCTTCAAAGAAGTAGGTACTAGTTCGTTTATAGTTTAGTAAGTTGTAAAGAGATATATTATAAACCCTGTCAAGAATCTCTGTCTTAATTTTAGTATCACAACTTCAAAGAAGTACTTGTTGGATTAGAGTTAAGTAAGTAGTGATGAGATATATTAAAAATGCAAAAGTTTGTATGGATGGATGTATGTATGTTTCTTACTCTTTCACGAAGAAACAAAAATATCTTATGCCTATAGTAAAGCTAGCATAACTTTGCTTAGTTTGGGACTAGATAACGATGTGTTATATGTCAATTTTTTTTCCTAGCCTGAATCGTACCTAGTAAAGTAAATTGTCTCGATCTCAATAATAAAATTAACAAGCTTAGGCTTAGTTAGAGCAAGGAACTCCATGTTTTTATCTAACGAAAGGTCTTTTTACATAACTTTGTTCCTTATTTCTTACTAACACAAGGCTGTTATTAGATTTATGTAATTTTAAGACTTAAAGCAATATTTTTTTATTATTTTTTCGTTATAAATAAAAAACGGTATGAGAATAGTCCAGTTCCCGGTGTTACCGAGTTCGTTTGCCAACGATGTATTGCGTATTGTAGCACAACAAATTGATTGGCCGCGTCAGAGGACGCCGCCTCCCCGCCTGTCACTTCGTCACTCCATACGCGTAAAATACCACAAACTTACCGCACTGCATCCCCAAACCCCACAACAATCCAACCTCAACCTTATTCCCCAACCAATAAAGCTTCTAATCCAGTTTATAACGCTTGGACAACTTCGCAGAAAAACCAGCGTAAATTGCTGATATAAGTCCAGAATCACCCAGTTTTAGAACTCAAGGGTAGTAAATAAGGTTGGTTTTTCCGTGACCCCAGGGTTAGGATATTGGTTTTCACATGTCAATAAAATCAAGAGCAAGTGTAGATCGTAACGGATTTGAAAGCGATAAAAAGCATGCAGTTTTATTGAATGGTGTTAAAACTGATACGTGTAGCAGAAGCTACAAATTTAAAATAAAATAAAGGTATTCGAGGAAGACCTCTTAGATCATCTGCTTATTTCAATCTGTAGGAGGTATAGGTAATTCAAAGCGAGTAAGCCTTTAATGCATATGTCTTGTTCTAATAAGCAGCTGATGTTGAACGTTTTTTAGTTAAAAATCCTAGTTAACCTAGACTAGGTCAGTCCTAGACTTTTGACAACTGTCAATGTTGATTGTTTGATGTTATGATTAATATAAGTGTTACGACCAAGTTTGTACCTCTCATAGAAGTAGTTAGCAGGCCTAACAATATCTCGATTGAGTGAATGAATGAATGAAAATACTTTATTGCACACCTTAATGCTATATTATTAGAAAGAAAAAATAACAATAGATAAAATAGAATAAAATGTATTGTGAAACTCAGACTACTGCCTCCGTAGACGAGAACAGACAGACAGAAAGACAGAAACATTTATTGACCAATTTTGAAACTGAGACGACTTCTTTCGCTTCGCTCGTTCGATCAATTAAAGCATAAAGGTTTCATATCCTTCTGTGTAAAAACTATACAAATATTAACATAAAATGAAATATCTGTATTAAAAGAACATACATTGTACAAAAAGAGAATAAACAATGGCCGATGCATTCAATAAATACTAAAACAAAGAGATGAGGACGAACATGATCAGTATTATTGTAGGCAAGAATATTTATGCGCAAGACGGGAACGAACCTGCGACCTTTGGCTACCGTGTCCGCTTTGGTGGTCTTAAGGCGAATGATACTGAAATAGCTAAAAATTTTTGAAAAAGATTTTGACAAAGCTAGGGCCTTCTGGATTTCAAACCTTCTAAATTTTAATTTATTAAAATGCGTATAAACAGCTTTTTTGATTTTCACTTTTTCTGTTTTACTTTAAAACTATATCGAAATCCAAAGTTATCTCATTAAATCAAATCAAAATACTTTTTGATAATAGATAACAGTAGAAAAAATCCTTGTGTTTACAAGGCAGTTTTTTTATGTAGGGAGATAATAATAATAATAAATTCTTTATTGAGGACTAATAAATTGAGTTACAATTGTTAAAATTGTTAAATTCTACTGCCTCTTAAATGCACTACCATCAAGTACTCCAATACGGTGTATATGCCACAATGTTATTTTTACAAAGACTATAACTTGGCAGTGGCATTCAGAAGCGGGTCACGGATATTTGTAAAAGACTGAGCGAATTGTAATGCATCGTGCATGGAGGTTTGAGACGCACTGCTTGTGTTCAACCGACCTCACCTCACTAATGGAGGTTTCCAATTCTATAGTTTTAATTACGATTACTCCGACAATTAAAATTATTATCTTATATCTTATATATTATAAGAGTCCAAAATTAACATTAAGATTTAACACGTACCTACTTACATACATCTTGAGCTATCTCTAAAATGTGTTTCGTGTCGATGTTGTTAAATAACTTATTGTATATAAGTAACCTACTTGGGTTTCTTATATCTGGTACTCGGATTGTAGAAGAAACACTAATATAGTTATTTTATTTTCTTTCGTCCTTAGGTCGTCGTTTATAAGTATGGTTTTCTAAAATACCAATAAATAGTCACTTTAATCACGAGTTCCATTAATTGGCTTGTAATAATACGTTTATGGATTTTAAACAGGAATTTATAATTATTCTAAAGATATACGTCGTACCGATATTGTTAGTTCTTAGTATTTTCTAACTGTACCTTTATTATTCATGTTTTGTTTTAAGTATAATGGAATGGGTATGAAATGAAAAGAAATCACGGACAAATCACACTCTAGTCTCAAACTAAGCAAAGTTTGTACTATGGGAACTAGATTGCTGTTAAACAACTTACCTACATACTTACATTTTTTTCTGTAAATACATACATAGTACCACCCAGACACAGAAGAAAATATTTATGTTCTTCACACAAATATTTGCTCTGGGTTTAGACTTCTCGCATACCATCACAAAAAAGCTCTTTGCTACACATTCGACAAGCATCACAGCTCAGTTGGTAGTAGCTCTGCCTTCCATGTTGTGACTAAATGGCTAGATTTTTTTTATTACAATTATATCAAATTAATACTGGTCCTATAATTTCCTTTTTTTTATCACAATCGCTTCCATTAAACTATATTCAATGTTTTAAGCATTTGAACCAACTCGATTTACAAAGTCCTCAGTTTACCTACACCGCGTATGTTTCCCATTGATTTATTATTGAGAAGCCTTCGGAATTGCTAATTTATTATTGTTTGTTTGTCATCGATGCAAATGAGGCTTAATATAAGTTTGACGTCACTAAGTCAGCACTTAAATTTAAAATACATTATTGGAAAGTTAAAATTGATCCGTTTTTATTGAAAAAGATTTTATGACCACATGCCACAAAAAAGGCTTCGCAAAATGTTACCATTTAGAGACTGTGACGAAAATATGCATATTATAAGCATGTAAATGTAACACCATTTATAATTTACTTATGAAAAGAATATGGTGTTTCCAAAAACAAAAGAAGATTTTGGACACTTTTGGCTCGAGATCCTATCACCCATAGTATTCGGATATTATGTTTAAACTTCGCCAGAACTTTTTGCACGATCAAGGTTTTGTCAATGCCTAAACATTGAGTCTATTTATTTTTTTCAATGCAGACCTATCGTGGTCAGACTTTAAAGAATGACGTTATTTCAACTAAGTAAGGCATATCTTGATACAAAATCTTGCTTTATTTTATTTATTGTTTTATTCGCTATCTTCAACTGGTGCTGATTTATTCATAGCTCTTTAGATAAGAAATAATTATCTGTAATAGTTATTCAATATAACGGATGTTGCTAACATAAAAAATAAACTATTTTAAAATAATATAGGTACTTCCGCACGATCTTATCTCTGATAAATAAAATTAAATATATATATACCTACTTAAGAAATATGGAGTGTTTTGTTAAATGACTGAGGACAACGTGTATATTTATTGATATATATTTTATACCACATCATGGGACAAGGCTTTCATATTTTAAAGCTTTGTAGTGAAGTTATAGTCATTTTACAGAAAATAGAATAATTGAGTTCAAGTTTGGTTACTGTACCTATGTGTACGAGCTCACTAACCCCTACAATTTTTGTTTTAAGACACAAATAAAGTATTGATTCCAAGCTCAGTTATATCATGAACAAAGTATATGCATTACCGTATGTTCTATCCCGGTAAACATAGATTTGCAATTTATATCAATAGGCTTCAGGGCGTGTGTGCGATACGCGAGCGAGTACTTTACTACACCATCCGATACGATACCTTCACGATACTGACATGACAGTTGACAGTGCTTTAGACATAATTAGCGGTGTCAGCGCCATTGTTTTCAGGCGCAGTCAGTGGGTTGGGTCCCCACAGAAAATATGTATTTGTTAATCAGCAAACATCGATTTGTGTTCTGTATCAAAGTGATGTATTTTACTAAGTATTTTAGTTGTGAAGTTATTAAAAAATGTCAGTAAAAGCAATATGATTCACGCCGTAAAAACTTAGTTTGCAACTAAACAGTGTTAGATGAAATAACCGTAATTATCCTAAAAATATAATATATATAACAAAAATTCGCGTATTATTCATCTGTTGATTTTGAGGTAAATATTTACAAGTTTTATTGACATCGAACGAGTAGTTAACATAATTAAGGTACGAATCACCAAATCGTTATAGAAATACGTGTCACTTATAACTATTTCAAAGTAAACCATTTTAATGACACTTTCTCTTACAATTGTATTAATGTAGTCGCTTATTAGATTAGTTTTTCGCCAATATCATGCAGATATCGTGGTAGTACAATGTAAAAACCCCCGATGTAACCAGTATGTAATCTAATCTATGGTTGCGCAGATAATAAATACGCACAGAGTTATGCGATGCCGTAAGCTTTCTGATTAGACTGAGAATTAATTTGGAGTATCTCTAATAAAATTTCAATCTCATTAAATAAATAAAAATAATCAGTAAATAATGCTGGACAATCCACACAACATCATTTAGCCCCAAGCTAAGCAAAGCTTGTGTTATGGGTACTAGAAGACTGACATACTTAATACAATACATTACATAGATAGATATTTTAATTATTCATACAAAATAACCAGAACACCCGGAATGAATATTTGCAGATCGTACAAACATTTATCGCAAGGCGGGAATCGAACCCGCAACCTTCCGAGTCGCAGGCGGACCTTCGCCCGCCGCGCCACATCGGTCGTCGAACGAAAGAACGTGGTTCAAAATTCGGGTATGTTTCGAATACGCCATTGGTTAACCTATTCTGATGTTTTTTTTTGTTTGACAGAGTTATTGGTAGGTACTTCCAAGGTCCCTTATTAAGATTAATATCTGACTAGTAATTTTTGAGTACTGAACTCATACTAGGCCCTCCGGTATTTTCCTAGTGTTACAATTTATTGCTAAATTAATTCATCTTTTATGATTTCCAAGTTTTCCTCTGACGGAAATAATATTCGCGGAAATGTTTTATTGCAAGCAATTTAAGGAAAACAATACATAAATAATGACCGCATAATAAAATTAATTGAATAGGTAACAAGTTCAAAAACCTACTAGTTCATAGTAAAATTGTTGAACTATTGCACGTTATATTATGTAGGAAAACAGTTGAACTAAAGGTAAAACCAAACCATGTACGTAGTTTTCTTGAATTTTTAAAATGTGTTTTACTATTACTCATACCATACGTCACCTATCTAATAGACAATTAGTATTATTTTTGCAAAATAAATAGTCCCCTTGTACATATATCTAGTTTTCATAGACTAAAATAAAAATTGGTTTTAAGATGCGTTACTCCACATATTAGATCTGTGGATTTTATAAAAGTATAAAAATGTTAATGATTAAACTTCGTATTTTTTTTCCAACAAAAATCACAAGCTTAAATATATAAAAGCTAAAAAACGTTTATCTATCTAATCTCTACTAAGGGTTGTATATTCGGTTAGCTGCTAAACATTATGTTCGTACCATAAATAGGCATCTGTTGATATTATCTAGCTCGAAATCGAGATAAAATTACAATGCTTTGCGCGATACATTTATCATTTTTGACTTTCAAATTCACAGAATTCCAACTGATACACATAACTTAGGACTTCTAAATTAAGACATAAAGACAGTAGGCTTTGTCTCTGAAACGTGACCTAGCAGGACCTATAACTATGGTGTACAGTCAGACACATAAATTACAAAAAAAAAGTTTTTTTAGTATTGAAATTTTGATCACTTAAAGTTACTCAAAGTTTATTTTTCTGAAAATATAATGTTAAAGTGAAGTTATTAAAAATTATGTTTTTTTTTCAAAGAAAGTTTTATTTTATTCGTAGTAGTATTTTATGTTTATAAGAAAATAACATGTTGTGCCGACCTCACCTAGTGGGGCAAGGGCAGGAAGAAGAAGAAGATGATTCAAAGTTGAATTTCCAAATAATGAAAATGATGATGTAAGTAATTCTTGTTAGTCTTTATTCTAAAACGGACATACCATACCTAAAAACCACCATTTTAATCTAAAGTTTTCCGATATTCAGAAATCTAATCTAATAAAATTTAAATGCATACATAAGTTTTCAAATGACAATGTTCTTGAGTGTATCCGCTCTGTGCCTGGATATGAAGGCAGCCATTCCGAGCCGAGCCGAACGATTTTATGTCACAATGATGTTATCGAATGTGCAAATGCAGCTCAAACTGGGTGTGTCCAGGGGTTCACAACCTTTTTTAACTGTCAAAATAGAATTAGATACTTTTCTTGTTTGTTTAATGACTCGTCAGTATACCTGATGTTTTTTATAAAAAAGGCGGTGATGGCCATGTTGCATGCATGCACACTGCATGTTTCTAACTAAAAACCACGCTCTCGATTAATAAAAAACCAATAACTGCATTTGTAGTTTTTTTCATGAATCTTTTAATTTAGGTCAAATATTACCCGAATGATATGAAAAAAAAGATATTGATGATAAATAGATATATTATACGAGATTTTATCACGTACCTTTTTATTATCTATTATTTCCGACGTTTCTCGTACAATATATATCTTTACTACTGATACACATAACTTAGATCGCTAAAGTTAAGAAGACATATTGACATCCTATTATTTTTTTCGTATCATTCGGCACATACATTATAAAATATCTGACTATTTAGAAGACAAGCAAGCTTGGGACGAACTAGCTCCAACTTTGTTAAACAATTGTAAGAAGGATCATATGAAAAAAAACGTTAGAATCCAGGTCTAGTTTCTTGCCAGTTCTTCTAGACTCTGGTCGCGACGAACTGGCGCCTAGAATCATCTAGTATGTAAGACGTTTCAAAGTGATCCTTGTGATTTTATTGAATAAATGAATTTGAAGTTTGAAGTTTGAACATAATTGTTTTAATAATTCGCTCTAAAAACATAAAATATATAAAATGTTGACCACCAAAGAATTCACGACACCACACTATTAAAATAATGAAACAGAATACATGTTCTACTTGTGGCAGAGTAAGATAGCGCCAATAATAGTGCTATAGCGCCAATAATAGCGCTTCATCTTAAAATATACTTTAATTAAGACGTTCTAGAGTACAGTGAGAAATAAAAGTGAAATGTGCGATAGCGCGAGTCACATTTAAAGAGCTGCATTTTAAAAAATAAATAAATAAATATTTACGGACAACTTTTTAGACATTTTTCGCTGTAATTCTTGTTTTTTTATTGACTCTTCTAATTCAATATGGTGTAAGCTGGTGTTTTTTAAGAAGAGCGGCCATATTTAAATAAATAAAGAAATATTCACGGGCAACTCACACATCACACTCTAGTCCCAAACTAAGCAAAAATTGTAATATCAGAACTAGATTGCTGATTGAATATTTTGTAAATACATACATGGAATACTTAGTAACACGCAAATACATAACAAACATTAGTATTCATCAAAAATATTGTTCTCAGTAAAGTTTGAACCCACGACCTACATCATGTAAGGCAGAGTTACTACTTACTGAGTTGTGATGCCTCTCAAACTGGCGAACAAGTGAAGACCTAAAAATCTATGCTTGTTTTACTGGCTTAAATTATCATAAAATTGCTTAAATTATCTAAAAACTCCAATACTTTTTTTAGGATAGAGAATACTTAATTCAATAAAACAATCGGCTTTCAAGAGTTTGCAAGTCGTAAAATTTTATATTACGGGACCACTTACCCCGTGACGTGTTTGCTCCTGGCACTTAGCTGTAATAGTTGTCGTTATTGTAAATACTCTATTTATTTTATACTTACTTAAAATAAATAAATAAATAATGCTGGACAATCCACAAAACATCATCTAGCCCCAAGCTAAGCAGAGCTTGTGTTATGGGTACTAGAAGACTGACATACTGGTATTGATGTTCAAAAATAATTAGATAGATTTATAAACTTTTACTTGACATTTGTACTTAAATAATCATTTAAACATAATTGCCAACTAACAAACCAATTTAAACTAAAAACAAGTAATAAAATCGATTTATTTTCGTGTAGCTACCGAAACTAATGAGCAAACAATGTCTTAGATCGAGTTAAGTGTTGAAATTGTTAATTAACCAGAAATGAAGTAAGCTACTTAATCGGTTAAGTGTTTCGATAACATTATGGTTTCAACAGCCAATAAGTGCTCATTTATCAATGTTTACTTAGCTTGTTGGAAACAATACTTTGTAGAATTACATGGATCAGTTGACCTATCTATAGAACGTTTGCAACGGTCTGTAGGATAGCTCAACTGATACCCTACTATTTTTAATTTCTCTACTCATTATAGTTTTCGTAAAGTAAATTCAAAGCTTGTACTCAAAATGATTATTTTGTAGCGTTACTACAGCTTTATGACTTTATTTTAAAGCATGACGTAAAACAATACAAAATACATATAGATTAACAAACCCAGGTGTCTAATTAACAGCTGAACTATGATCACAATTCGCAACAATGTCTGATAGTATATATTTTACTATAAGTTATTAGTGGACTTGCAATTAAACTGACAAAAGTTGAGGCTTGTCACTGATTGGATATTAAATTGATTGTAATTACTATTGTTGTATTTTACTCAAATTACGGCTAGATCCGGAATAAATACAGGATTTGATTAATTAGATAATGACTTGATATAAAAGAGACGCTTGATTGCTTGATATAAAGTTAATACAAGTTTATATAGTTTTATATAGTTAATATTAGAAAATGATAGGTTTTTTGATTGAACAGCTACGTATAATTTTTTTATAAAGTTTTAGTATACCACCAAAAACGTAAAAAACCACCTCAAACTTAAACTCCCTCAAATTAAAACTCAATAATTACTTATACTGAAGGTATACTATTAGTTTAAGAGGTTTGTACTAAATAAGGGCAAAATGAAAAAAAAACATTATTTTTTGCTTTTCCTTTTTTAGTTGGTTTATTTCTTCTCTGTTTAAAGTTACTCTTTATCTTATCTGAAATGTATATGTAATCAAAACATTAGTTTTATAACCTAAGACAAAGGTAAGCCTATCCGGTTGATCTTCGTAAAAAATCTCCCAGCACATTCTCCAGAAACCCAACATAAAATGAAGCATAGAATTATAACCGCAGACATAAACAAATAGAAAATTGTTGCAACAAAAACACGACCGCAAAGATCGCACAGATTGAAACGTTTCTTTATAAATCCACGTGCCTTTAAAGGCACATAAAAACACCGCCTTAAGCCATAAATTATAACAGCATAACATAAACACCCCATCGGAAAAGAGCTCGCACAAAAACAAAAAAACATCGTAATAAATTTCAACTTAAACAGGTGTTATAATTGATGTTTTAAAGCTAAATGCATGACCTTAAACAGAGAGTTAATTTCTTTGAGCCTGTGCGGGCAGAATGTCATAATTTGTAAGGGACAAGAGCAAATAACTTAGTGATTGCAAACAGCTGTAGGCGAGGTGGCTTTGTTTTATTGGACTGTGGAGGTTCTTGTATGTCGAACCTTACACATCCGCTTGCGAACAAAATGGAACGTTCTTTTAAACCATTGATAAGTCAAAATGTTTCTTAGTTCATAAAAAATATAAAGGAGACAAAGGTTATTGTCTATGTGTTTATGAATAGTTGATCAATTTGCCAGAGATTATTAAAAATAGTACTCAATATTTGCAATATACTTAAACATTGTACAGTAAATATTTTATCTCACAACATAAAATTAATTATTAAAAGCAAAATGGATAACTTCTAGATAGCTGATGTATATTTTAAATACATATCTACTCTTAACACACTTGCTTTATGACGATCAAACTAGCAAAGTCAGTGTTCACCTGTGTTTATTGACTGTTTTATTTACTCTTAATCATTGCTATGGCGACCACTACAACTTTAAGTTTAAGTTAAGTTTAAGTAAAACAAGAGGTTCAGCCAAAATGAAACTTACAAGCGATCTACAAGTAAATCTCGGCTCTATAAAGTGTTAGCACGAACACCATAAAATTGTGTGTCCGACGTCTTAGTTAGCACAAACTTTATGTTCTGCTAAAAGTACGAAATCGTACCCGTGTCGAAGTATTTCAACTTGAATTTTCAATACTTTGATTATAATAAAATACTTAATATTTAAGTCTAAGTTTTAGCAATTAAATTAAACACAATAGATTGACTCTGGAATTAAATAGCAATTGTCGTGGTTTTCAATAGATTGCTTTAAATTACATTTATAATTTTATGTGGTATTTTAGTGTTAAAACAACGCCTCAACGAGTCCGTCCCTAAACTTACTTTTGAAGACTAAAACTCGTTTAGCAACTATGAAATTCTAGTCAAAAATGGGACCTCTGAAGTAATCTACCATCGATGTTTTTGGCGAAAAAATTGCTTGAAATATGTGCAAAAAAAACTGTCTAAAGATACAGACACTTCTCTTTTTTTTTAAAGAAAAGTCAACTCAGTATACAGCGAAATACGAAACAACAAACATCCTTTATTTGCCTTTCATCATCATCATCATCATCATCATCCACAGCCTGACTTGACCCACTGCTGGCCGCAGATGAGTGAGAACAGCTCAGAACCGTGCGGAATGAAAAGAGCAAAGGGAGGCCTATTTGCCTTTATGTAAATATAATTAGGCTTGCGTACACTGGCGTAGGGCTCACACCTATTGCGTGTTGCAGATAATTGACTACATGAGCTTGTATTACAATAGATGCTGGGTAATCTGTGACACTGTACTCTTATTTAAAACTTGTATGTATTATAATTTACAGTGAATCTAAATTTAGCTGATATGGTCCGTTTTTGAACCGGTTTTATAAAGTTTTTGTATGTTTGTTACGTGTTAATTTCGCCAAATCAGAATTTCATTAATTAATCTAATAAAGTTAAATAAAAAATTGCTATGTAAGTACCTACATCTTGTAAATACTGTAATAGTCGTAAAGGAGAATGGGCGATTCTGTATGGAGCGTGGGCCACGACTAAAAAACTCGTCCCTCAGGGTTGTCACATAATATGTTTAAAAGGGCTTTTAAAGGCCTACGTTTTACTATTTTTATTTAAAAAATCCATCCCATGGAATCCGATATATTTAGAAAAACAGTTTTTTATTTTACCGTCGTTTTACTCCGAATTCTGAAGGCCCACAAAAATGCCTGCAGTTGCGTTGAAAAGAGCATGAAACGGGCTTTATTTGTTTTTAGATTGTTTGAAAATCTAACCTGTGGGAATCGAGATATTTCCGTAAAACTATATTTATTTTTTGCAAAACTACAGTTTTTCAGGAATAACTCAATTTCCACAGGTTGGATTTTTAAACAATCTTAAAAATAATTAAAGCCCTTTTAATGTTCTTTTAAACGCCATCACAGTTATTCTTGTGGGCCTTCAGAATTCTATGTTATATGATGTTAAATGAAACACTATTTCAGCGAAATATCTTGATTTCCATGGGACGGAATTTTTCCGTAGTTATAGTAAAATATCGGCTTATAAAAGTCCTTTTAAACATACTATGTGGCAAACTTGAGGGACAATTTTTTTAGTCGTGGCCCAAAGTGCCCATTCTCCTTTGTTTGTGAATAAAGTTTTATTAGTTAATATAATAAAACCTTATACAATAATAATTAGTTTTATTTTTGAGATAACTTTTAGCACAAATAGTTTGTTTTTTTTATGTAAATATTGAAAGTACTTGAACCAGCTGCTTACATATAATATGTGTCTAATACCTTATCGTCTGGTAGCCGCGGTAGTAGGTTCGAGTAACTGAGATATGGGACGGCAATTAATCGATTATTATCTGTACATTAATTATTTAGAATCCAATTTGCATAGGTATTTAGTAAGTATGTAAGTTTACATTTTGTTTGGCAGTAAATCTGTACACATTTAAGTACTTTTATACTTCTAATACTTCTTTTTTTTTATTGTTTTCGAATTTTTTTGTCCGTATGACAACATGTAATATGTTTGTTGGTTTTTATTGTAAAGTTAAATAATGAGAAATATCTACCATATTTTTTTGATGTTTTGCGATTAGACAAAATAAAAGCAAAAGAATAAACAGACTTATTTTAACAAACAGGAATTTATAAACCATATTTTTTTATACGTAGTGCTATTTATACGATAAAAATACATTCATATCAGATCAAAATCAAATAAACTTTATTCAGTAAAATCACAAAGATCATTTAGAATCGTCTTATATACCAACCCCTATCTTTAAAAAGTTAGCGTTGACTTTATGTCATCATTACGTATGGTATCAATACATCAAGTCTGCGCTAACTTTTTATAAGATAGAACCTAGGTGATTCTAGGTGCCTAGATAAAGAGTTTTGTATTATCGAAAACAATCCCATTACAATATAGATTGCAATTTCTCTAACCAGCGCTCAATCTCACTCAAACACAATATTGATTTGAAATTGATACTGAATCGAACACAAATGTAGTCGAGTTTAGTTCTGTTATAGATAACGAGATATCAAAACTGAACTACAAATCTTATTACTATGTCTAACTCGACTATCGATATCGACTATCTATTTATTAAACAAATAATAAAGTTTATTACGTTCTATAATACGTGATAAGTACCCAGATACTTATAACACAAATAAACTATAGTTAAGTTAAGGTTTGTTTATTAGTTTTACCTATAATTAAGTTAAATGTGTATTAAGTTCCTACCAGAGTAGGTACTTTTCTGTAAGTAATATCAAACATATGCATGATAGAAAATATTGTTGTTTGTTGTGTCTATGTAGTATAAATATGCATTTACAAAAATAAATAGCCGCGTGAGTTTTCTATCAGTAATCTAGTTCCCATTACATGCTTACTTTGGGAGTAAAAGACGTTGTGTGAAAATATCCTAGCATATTTATTTCGTAACTACAAACATATCATCATCATCTTCCTACCCTTATCCCACATTATGTGGGGTCGGTACATCAAACATATATGGTAGTTAAAATATATTATTATTTCTGTATCAAATTGTTTCCTCTAACATCAAGTACAGTTTCACCCTAATTGTAAATGATAGTCCCATATGCTTTGCAAAATGAAGATCCATCTCAAACAATTGCCGTCGGACTGGCTTATTATTTTCACGGTCACTTTTCCCAACAGCCTGTCATTCTGCGCTTGCATAGAAAGCAGGAAAAGACTGATAAACTAGGATACACTTAGGATACTACAGACCTACGATATAATGATTAGAAAAATTAGCCAGCTGAAGAGGCAGTGGGCCGGCCGGTATTTTTAAAGCGACAGCTTATGCAAGCCACTCCAGATGCTAAACTTGAGCCTCTCCAAAAATTAGAAATCTACTAAGTATGAAGAATCATCATCATCTTCCTACCCTTGTCCCACATTATGTGGGGTCGATACAACACGTCTTCTTCTTCCGCTCTCCTCTATCAGACGTCATCTCAATGCTCACACCTTTCTTACACATCTCATCATGCACACTGTCCATCCATCTTTTCTTTACTAACTATGAAGAATATTCTTCATATCTTCACTGCACTTCGTATCCGGGTAAAAACATCACAGTATTGCAAACATAGGAAGGAACGGGTTATCGGTGTGTTCGCAAGCCAATGCCTTTCAGTGTGGCCCGTAGGTATCAACAAATTGGGATTATTACGTTAGGACATAACGAGGTGTTCTGGCCAACTCTCTAATCAGTGCGCCGCTGTTGTGGGCTCTAAAGGATGTAATCATGGTATCTTACGGGTTTTATTACGTGGCAAAGATGGTAAAGGTAATATGTGGCTAAGAGATTGAAAATGTACGCTCCGAAATTGTACACTTCTAAAATAACTAAAGCTGTTTGAAAGTTTCAAGTTGATAGTCAATCCTAATGACAGATAGCTACAAAAAAACATAGGAGATTGCAAAAAAAAAACAAATGACAGGCGTCACAGGCCACAGCTCAGTTGATAGTAGCTCTGCCTTCCATGCTGTGGGTCGTAGGTTCGATTCCCATCCAGAGCAAATGTTTGTGCGATGAATATAAATATTTGTTCTGTATCTGGGTGTTCTATGTATGTATTTACAAAAAAATATATATGTAGAAGTAATCTTTCAGCAATCTAGTTTCCACATTACAAGATCTGCTTAGTTTGGGGCTAGAGTGTGATGTGTGAAAATTTTGTGAATAAATATTCACGAAATTTCTCAGATTTATTTATTTAAATAAATAGATCTCACAACCTCATCCATGGTCCTATGATAATCTGAGCTGACGATAATTATCCAATATGTGCTAAAAAAAAATCGCTTTTACCATGTGCAAAGAAAATAATTTAAATTGGCATCGTTTGTATAGCTGGCCTTATTGAATACCATAAACACTTTCAGACCCTTCAAATGTAGGTACTATAAATCACCGACAATAAAAACAATCCATTTAACACATCAGAATCAACACCTCGCTATCATTCCACTCTCACTTCAACTCTTGACACACAATTAAATAATGCTCCGAGTGCACACTAAATTCAATATCTGCAAGCGGACTCCTTTAGATCTACGAGCAATATGGTTCTAGACCTTACTAAGGTAAGAAACCTAAAATATGAATACTCTCAATCTGAATTAGCTTAAAATTATGGTTGCTAACGATCTATAGATAGTTCAACTGATCCAAATCAGTACTCAACTGTTTCTTATGTATTTTATATGACAATGTACATTTTGTAAATACTGTATAGTCGTAAGTTTGTTTGTGAATAAAAATCAATATACTTATAAAAAAAAATATGGTACAATGACCCACATGCTCGTTTGTCCCTTGTATATCTGCACAAAAGATGACCTCATCAATGGTACAGAAAAGGAATAAATGTGGCAAAGTTCTACATGAACTATGTTTTTTTTAAAGATAAAATATAAAATGCTGGGTAAGGAATTATTCAAATGTAAAAGTAGAAAACAAAGTAAACAAATTAAAATGATACCCATAATGTTTAGTAAAATAACGGCCGGTTTCTCTAACGATGATCAACGAAAAAATCAAATGATTACTGTGTGAAACTCGGATCAATCGTGATTTGGGTTTCCAGAAACCGGCTGTAAGTGTTGCATTGATAAACATAAGTTTTACAAAGTATACCTACTGCCCGACTCGAAAATAAATTGTATAAGAAACTTCGAGTTCCATAAGTAGTGACCAGCAATCCAAGAGCTGTAACCCTGCATGTAACTGAACACGCTTTGTTTTCGCGGACAGTTCCCACCGCGTGGCTAATTGAGTGTCTGCCGAACGAAATATCGTGTTCGCACTCCATTTTTGCATCACTTTATATGCTGTTCTGCCGCGAAAGAACCAAGTTCTAGACGCAGACTATATAATTACTGGACACACTTTTGCTGTAAACAAAGATTCTTGTGTCTTTTAACTTGCTCTTTCATCATAATTTTATAATTTCAATTTTTCATTTACAAAATGTACATAGGAATATTAAAGAAACAGTTGAGCTATCTACCGTTGCAAACGATCTATAGATAGCTCAAATGATCTAAATCAGATACAGAAGCGTAGGTACTCAAGATACTTGCCGCACTGAATAGCATTTTTTTAGCATGAAAAACACTAGTTTTGAACATAAAAAAACAGATTTAAGAACGTTTTTATTTTTGAGTCAGTCAAAAAGTAAGGATGGCTTCAGACGATAAACTTGGTTGATCAAGCAGGTTGCACAACAGCAAGTACTACAAATCGTAGTCCACAGGTTGAAAGGATCGTAGATCCTTTACACCTGGTGATGGGTCTACGGCCTGCAGACTGGCAACAGACAAGCAATTGTTTAGATGCTCAGTTTTTTTATTTACCCTTCATTCTTGTCATTCTGTGTGGTATGGAATACGTAACTAGACAGTTTTTTATTTATAATGTAGTAGTTTATTCATTATGTATACGAGTGTTGGATCTCTCCTAAATATAAATTAAAAAAATAGGAATAAGTACATCTTAAATCTTTTTTATTATTATTATTTTATGCTTACGGTATCTAACCGTACCTATATATAACTTTTTTTTTAATAAAGTACTTACTTACTTCAGTTTAGTATCTAGTTTTTTATTTAAGAAATTTTTATTGAAAGAACACATCAGTATTTGTTTAATCAAAGCTACACTTTTATATTTCAGAGTAATGGACGTTGTGCAATGCTTCAAGACACGTCTTTGGATGTGCACAGATATAAAAATGTCACTGTCTCATAAAAAAAAAATCTAATTAAGATACCCTTCGCCTATTAGTTCATCATTTAATGAAGTTGACTGTACCAAACCTCTGTTTACTATTTAATTAAACGCTATTTCACATGAACATTAGTTCAGTACGAATGACAGAAGCGCATATTTCACGTCAAACAGAGCATTACATCAAAATGGCGGGCAAATATCAAAGAGAAAGCCTTTTGCTCTCACATCATTCTCTATGGCATTAAATGCTTGCGAAAACTATCAAACACAACATATTTAAGCAATTTTGTTCCTTATCTGTAGAGCTTTAAGGCTCATTTTTCAGTGATGAGAAGGTGTGGTCTATGACAGGTCTAAATTTATCAATTTACGAAGATTGTTTCATGTAAAGTTATATTAACACGTTAGCTTCGTGTCGGTAACGTTGCTAAATATTAAATGATGATAGTTCCATGAGGTTTTAATGTCGACCCAGTGGCTTTTGTGAACTCTTCGTGCTTCCAGCAGGGATTGAAAACCGGTTCCAAAAAGGGTTCTGGTTCCCATGAAGGTTCTTATAAGGGTTTCGGTTTCGGTAAGGTTCCAGAACAGGTATCACGACCCTGATCTCTTTAGTTTTTAGAGCCTTGAGGATATTTATAAGCTTAATAAAATATTGAGTACTTAAATTTATATAACTTCTTTTATTTATATACTTAGGTATATTTCCTGTATAAAGATTGATAGAAGTGCTATTCAATTTTAAATAAAAACAGCAAAAAACAATGTTCTTTTTAATAATTTTCATTATATTAATAATCATAATCATAGGATGAAGACTTTTTAGGGTTAATATTTATGTTGAATATGGCAGTGTACCAGAACATTGTTTTTTTTACATAACACATTAAGAAAGAAATAAAACAAAATGAATTTTAGATATTTTAATCACATTTTAATTTGACAGACATAAGTTTTCCACATTATTTATACATCTAACAGAATTGCATTACTTGATCATATATTATGAGAATAAAAACACGGACTATTGTTCATAAGATCTTCTTAATAATTAGTTATGTAATTTATATTATGGCACGAAATAATATTATTTAATAATATATAGAATTCATATAGAATAACTAGGTGTGACCCGAAGACTGGTGAATCTGGTACAGCATCAGCATTGCCATACAGCCTTCTTGGAGACTCATCGATTTGGATTAGTTGAGCTAACTTTAGATCGTTTGCAACAATCAGTAAATAGCTCAACCGATTTATGAATTTTGAAAATGTTTTAACTACTGGTAATAACCGTAGTTTTTTCGTGAGTATATCATTTTATTGTAATTTATATATTACATATTTATTGTTTCCAAGAGTATTTTAATATTTATTTATTAATAAGACTAATAAGAGTACATTTTAGTACATTTGATACTAATATGAGAATCTTCAATATAAGTGATAGATTCACGCTAAATAATAGAATTGACTTGAATACAAATATGTTTAGTGCATTACCATTAAAATTATATAAAGCTAGAATATACATGAAAAATGTTCTACTTAAAAACAGTCGAATTTATTTTATAATTTCACAATATATTGATGAAAGCATTTTCCCTAGAAATTATTTCGGCAACAACACTTACGTTATCTAGAAAATTAAGTTTTAAGTTCAGCTAGTTAAAGCTCAAATTACATTGTTTACAAGTAATAGCTTTATTTGGGGCCGATTGGGGTTGAATTTTTATAAATATTCTTTTACAAGGCACGCAAATCAATTGAAAAAGAACAGTAAATTTTAATATCACAATAATAAAATCATTGTTTAATTTTATTGCCATGTTGTTATATTCCAAAAAGAGATTTCATATGTGAGAGCAATAGAAAAGATAGAGTAAAATCACATTTTAACATTTTTAACATTACTTACTATCATTATCATGCAAAATGTGCCATAGAATACATTTAGGCCATTTTTAAAGTCAAAATATGTTTTTTTAACCATTTTCACTAAGAATAGGTTACAAATAATGTAAGTTGAAGACACAACATGAAGTAATTCCATTTTTAATATTATCTAAACTTTCATCTATTTTTACATGATGACAACCAAAAAAATGTAGATTCGTTTTTTCTAAATTTCATTTAAGTATGGCAATATTAAAAGTGTATGTATATTATAACATTTTAATTAATAACTAGCGCTTAACATATCACCTTCGAATCCGTTGGTGAAGAGAGAAGTTAAAAGTATTTTCCTGAAAACATATAAAAATAATTAATTTCATTATATTCAAAATATATCATCATAACTAATATATTTTTTATGTTATATTAATATAATATAAATGTTAACTATTATATAAAGTAAAAATGTTAGATTATATATATTATGTATGTAAATAATGTAAATTATGTTTAGTATTATTTTGACAGTTAACTTTGTAAGTTATATTATATAAAATCAATGTTACTTACTGCAATAAGATGTCAGTGGTTAGTTTCTTTGTGAAAAAATTCAGAATCAATATTGTGATAGATTAATAAGTATATATAATGTAATTAAGCAAAACTACAAGAGCTTTATAAAAAGCTTAATGGTGTGAATAAATTAATAGGATTATTATGATGTAAGGTTATATGTGTAAAGTGAAAAAGTGAGAAATATAATTAAACTTTATAATTGGGGTTTTTGAATGTGTCATAATATTATTTTGAATTTCAAAGAAATATAGCCTTTAAATACTTGAAAAATTTTGTTTATAATAATAATATCACTCAAGATTTGAATTATTATACTTTTTATTATGACGCACCCTAAAATAATTTTTTTTTTTATATAAAATAATGTATGAAAAATTATTAAGATACTTTTCAAATGTGTTGTAATGAAAGTGTTATCAAACTATGCAAATAATGGCAAAACTGTTAAAAAATATGTTAAGTAAAGTGCTTCGTATGTGTAGTTAGTTTATTGAGAATAGTGTTACAGTTAAATCATCATCATCATCATCCTTGCCCTGTCAAAGAAACGGACAGACCTCACTTAGTGCCAATACGCTAAGTAGGGTCGGAAGTCTTCTTCGACTCATTTCTATAATACGTTTGTATTTTACACCAAATAGAAATAATACATCAATCATTTAAACTCCTCCAATAAAATTTCAATATCCTAATAAAAAATTCTCGGTAAAAATTTAACAATTATTTAATTCAGCAAATAGTCCTACTGCAAGACAAAAACTTTCTTTCCGTGCACGCATCTTTTTTCTGTTTAATAATAGTTCCAGTTGTTTCTTTTTGAATCTAACTTATTAAAGACGATAGAAAGCCATACCTACACACAAAAAGCGTAAAGCGTCATTCACTAGACAATCGACGACTTTTCGGTAGCTTTGGGTAAATATTTGGCAACACTCATTATGCATGGTATGGTGCCTGATTAATCTGTATTTACAGCATGAGTTACTTTGCCAAAATACTCTTATACATTGTTTTTGATTTTATGATTTAATTGTGCTAGTATCTCGTGCTCAAATACAAACAATCACAGCAACAAAAGTTGACTCAAAGCAAGCAGAAAATGAAAGAGAACTGACATGCGTTGACATTGAAGTGGAGACTACAAAAAAGAAGGAAAAGCGCAGAAAACTGAAGAAAGCAGTGAGGTTAATAACTTACAGCAAAGATTATGTCAAAGCAAGAACTGACACGCGGTGACATTCAGGTGTTGTCTACAGAGATGAAGGAAAAGCACTCGCAGAAACTGACAGATGTCAGCGAGGTAACAGTAACTTACAAGGGGTAGTAACAGCCG
Organism: Ecliptopera silaceata; assembly: GCA_932527185.1. Lineage (NCBI taxonomy): Eukaryota > Metazoa > Arthropoda > Insecta > Lepidoptera > Geometridae > Ecliptopera > Ecliptopera silaceata. Next base: position 6,044,376 of record OW052210.1, read on the forward strand.
GTAAAGTGTGGTTGCCCACAGCCGGTAAGGCCGGCACGGCGGGCGCCGGCGAGCGGTACCGAACTAATTAAACATTGCTTTAATGTTATCACCTGCAAATGCCAAGCAGAAATGTGCCCGAAGCTTCTCTGCACTACCCTTGGTGTTTTAGTTTTAATATTGACTGGTCGCCTGTTCTTGACTATAATTTTGGCGACGAGATATGTGAGAATTCACACACACTTTTGAAACCTGCTGATCAACTTATTTGACTGTTATGATTCTTTATAGTAGAAGACAATAATTGTGTAATAGCAATATCTCACAACACTCGCGCAGTCTTATAATAGAGTTTGAAAGGGGATTTAACAGTTTATATAAGCATAGAAAAGTTCTAGATTTGGATAGATCATTCTGCAGCCAATGGAAGAGTAGCTTTTCTAAACAGAGACGCAATTTACACTCTAGACACAGATAACATATTAACAATATCCACATACAGGGTATCTAAATGAGGCCAAACGTATCAAAACAGTGACGTATTTGAAATACACTGCGCGGCAACATCAGTTTTACTATCGAACGTTGTAGCGTTAGTGCGCAGTGTATCTTAAATACGTTACGTTTATGATTGTCACATTTGTTCGTGCTAAGGCCTCTGGGTTTTTTTCATGACTATTTCGACTATCAGCGATGCTTTTACTTTATCTGAAAGGTCTCTAGAATTTTGTATTTGATTATTATCCATTTTTATCTTAACTTTTGAAGGATAAGATCCGCTTTTTTAGCTTTTGAAATTTTGAACATTAAAAATGGAAGCTAAAATCTGTCTTATAAAATTGACTTTGCTATGCATTTGCTAGTATCAGTAATGTTAAGAACTAAAATCGTTTTTTTATTTCAATTCCTTTCAAATAGAGTAAGATACCTATTTCACATGATCACATCTAATAGCCGTAAAACAATCATCCATGCAATCAGTTTTATGTCAGACGTTGTGTTTTTCATAAACATATTTGTTGCTAGCTTTCACTTTACAACATCGATCATTGAAATGTGTGATGACTTACCAAACAGTAGTCCGATTATCACGATTCCAATCACCCCCATTATTATCATCATCTGAAAAAGCATTTTTAAATGTTTTTATAGAAACTCTGCTGCCACCAACCCAAAGTCCTTCTCCGTTACTTTAAGGAGTTGGGGCTAGCTGGGGTGAGGTGAGCAGGGGAAATATGCGCAATACACCCCATTGCGAGACGTCAGTGCAGATCTTATTCCCCCAACCAGAATTAGAAGTATTCTTATAGTTTACTTTTTGTGATTCATTCTTAATATTCTGCTATACATCATTTGGGTGTTTGCCAACTAAAGCCACACAACGGATGTCAAGATCTTTATTAGCTTATCTGTTTCATATTGATTCTTTCTCATGGTTATCCTCTAGTTATGATAAATAGCTATCTATAGTTGGTTGTTTAACGGTTTCTTTAGCTTTTCGTTGTTTTTGACCACTAGAAGGGTCTTTACCTTAAGGTTTTGTAACCAGAACTTGTTCTTCAAGCTCTTCGCTTGCTGCTCAAATTGAGACGCACCTTGCTGTAGAGCATCTGGAAATACATATATCTTTGTAAGACTACTATGCAAATTGGCAGAAAAAAATGTATCTTTTTTTGCAAGAATCATTTGGTTAGTTTTTTTGAGTATGGCAGTTAATATCATACCTGCTCTGTCGTCCAGTTCTGATAGTTTTTCGTCCCTCACGAGAACTTTCTCAACGTTCGTCTTCATAATATCAACCACCTGAAAAAATAACGCACTCTGCATCCATCTTACTGTGTCATCTTACTTTGTTCATTGATTTAAATACTTAGATATAAATAAATAAATATTTATGGACAATTCACATATCACACTCTAGTCCTTAACTATGTTAAGCTTGTACTATGGGAACTACATTGCTGTGAAATAGTTAAATACATTTATGTAAATACATATACAGAATACATCGTAACACCTAGACACAGACCAAATATTTATGTTCACCACACAAACATTTGCTTTGGGTAGGAATCAAACCCACGACCCACATGTAACGCAGTGCTACTACCAACCGAGCTGTGACGATTGTCAATTAATCTATTACTCTAGGTCTACCAAGGTCTTTCAAGGTTTCTTCCTTTTCAGACCACGTCATAATTGTATTAACTTTACTTCATAGTACATTACCTCGTCGACTTGAGCTTGTGTCTGCTGAAGCCGCCTCTGGGCAGCAATCTGCTGCATGGTGCGAGGTCCTCCGATGACCTCACCGTCGGGACCGACCTCGGGCTCCGCTGGCGCCATCGGGTTGGGATTAGCTGCATCTGCCCTGAAAATACATGTAATCTTATTACAATCTACTTACATTATGTTTATTTATTTATTTATACCAACGGCATATTCACACATAGTAATATAATATTGTAAATTTGTTACCGTCTAGGACGATGTGATGCACCATCACTGCTTCATCGTTTATCAAGACTTGGGATTTATATAATTCGAATTTTATCGATCCAAAGTTTATTGATAAACAATGTAAGGTCAGTGTGGGCAAGTCCGGCATAGTTTTTTTAAATTGAATTTCAATTTAACTTTAAAAATCGAAATAAAATTTATTAGTTACTTTAAGTAGTCGGAAAATATTGGTATTACATTTATCTTTCTATATCTATCTAAAAGTAGGGTTAATTGTGATTGTCTTTAGATTTATAGCATTTTTTTGTAAAGTAGGCATTTAGACGGACTTCCCAACCAGTTTGAGGCAAGTCCGTCTAGTAGCAATAAAATCGTAACTAGTGAGCCAATATGTATGAAAACTTTATCGATAAATGATGAAAAGCTGCCGTTGAAATAAGTGTTTTAAACGTGTGACTATAAGGTATACTTTTAAAGAAAAATAAGATTATTAAAATCAAGGGCAAGTCCGGCATATCTTTGCTGATGATGTACTTTCAGTGGTTGTAAACATTTTCACAAAGTACCCACTTACGATTTTTTTTGTCAATAACATACAAATCAATACACAAGAATCTTTATTTTGAAACAAGTAATCGTTAATAATGTAATGTATGAATTTAGAAATGGTGTGGCAAACTATTGCCAGATCTGTAGCTACATTTATAACACTTTCTGCCAGTACGAAATAAATAAGTATGGGATAATTTTCTAAACCAGATCTTTGTTAAAACGATAAATGTTCACAAAGTCCGACATGATGTGCCATGCTACATGCCAGTCAGGTATAAAAAATCAGAAACTAAAAAAAAGGTTGGATAGTTCCATGCTTTCAAAATATGTATTCACAATTTATAAACTTTTAAAGAATACTTATAGGTGATGCTAGTCCTCTTGCAAAAATACCAGTACATCTTTCACTTAATTATTTATTATACACAAAGTAAATACAGAAAAAGAAACTTAAATAGATTAGATTTACAGAGGCAAGCTTAACCCTGAAAAGAGTTCACTTTCGTAGACAGGCGAATAATACTTACAAGTTGAATAAACAGTTTAAAATAATTATAAAATTTGAACTACTAAAAAGGTTTACAATATCTGGAATTAAGGCAAGACCGGCATATGACGGACTTGCCTTATGTATAGTAGACGGACTTCCCAACTATAACATTCGAAGGTTGGATTTTTTCTATTTGTTATAATTACAAAACTAATGCGTTATTTTTGAATCGGACACCAGTTATACATTCCCGAATCTGTAAATGACCTACTTTATCACAGATATTCAGAAAACTCGTTAGATTTCACACCTTTTTTTTCATTTTTCGACGAGACGTCAAACTTCAACTTCAAGTTAAATTCGCGGAAAAAATTGGTTGTCAATTTTTTTCCAACATTAAGATGTTAGCGACATCTATTATTCCTAGTTCGAAGTAACTCAATGATACTGTTTTACCAACCGAGTTATATGGCTCTAGCTATTCAAAAACGGAAGTTATTGCCACTAGACGGACTTAGGGCCTAGACGAACTTACCCACACTGACCTTAAACAACATTTTTATTTTTTTATTATCAAACCTGACGGCGCGCGCCTTTCATCATATCAAATACAAGAGGAAAAAGGAGTTCTCCAGCTTATGAGTCTTGTCGATGGATTAATTAAGCACTGGCTGAGTTTGTGTTCGATAGAGTTTGAATACGTGGAACTCTGGCGAATGTCAGAGATGCTGTCAAGAGAACAATGGCTTTTTGTGTGAAGATGTTTTGGAGAATGGTCATGGAAAAGGAATAGAATCGCGGTAGCCTGGTTATGTCGGATTCACCGTGATTCCAAGTTAAATCTCGAGCTATATTAATCAACCTAATTAAGAAAGTGCAAATCATGATTGTGGAAAAGAAATAAACCATTTGTAATACCATAATGATGCTGTTTTCTAGAAGACCTACCTATCCCAAAGAGATCCCGTGATAGTAATGCTCGAAGAGCCTTAGAAGTCACATAGATTCCACATAGAACCTTGTATCAGTTTGAAGTTGTCAAAAGGCGTCCTGACACCCGCCGACATCAGGCGTGGGATGCAATCCAGTTGCCCACAGCAAAGAGCTTTCAATTCAGATGCACACATATGTGAGGATCTAATACAGACGAGAGATTTTATGGAATAATAGCGACGCATATTGAGATGGATCCTGTGTGCTTAGTACGAGTTTTGCACATGAAACTGAACGTATCGTCTTCGCAGTATAAAAGTGAGCGCACTCGTACTTGGGGTACTGAGCGATGCATAGTGGAAATGTAATCGATACAATTTGCAACGGAATACCACTGCACAGCTTGATGCAACCTGAACGTGTTTGATTAGACAAGGTACATGTAGTCGTTTCATTTTGTTGTTTTTCTAACGATAAAGTCAGCTGTTTTTCTTGTTGAAATAAAAAAAATGCCAAACAATACTTAACGATATCTATGATCTTTGAATTTGGTTTACGGATACTTGACGACTTTTTGGACCATATAACCACCAGTCAGAATGCAAGTGTGGTTTGACTAATGAATGGTAGAACTGCCGGTTCAACGTGAAGAGTGTGTTGGGGTACTAGATGAAGGTACCTAGACAAGATGTTTGGATAGATGCCAGATACATGGTGGATCAGACACGTAACTTGCTGAGACTTCGGTCATGGTTTTAATGTTGATGACGTTGATGATGATTTTCTTCGATGACAAGTATTGACCTATCGAGTTTAAATTAACATTTTCCTGTAATGCAAGCTTGTTCTGTTGCTTGCTTGATGTTTGTGGTCAGAACAACCGAGCTAGAAACTTGTGACTGTGCGAGATATTCATTATTTTCAGATGAAACACGTAGATGTGGGTGAAATGACAAAATAAAGCATTATAGTGAGACGCAGATGAATGACAATTATATTGCGACTAGATTGAAGAACAGCAACTACCTGATGACAGCGAGGGTCATGGCAATAGCAATCGATGCAACATGGCTGTATCTGTCATCGTAGTTTGTTAGCATTGAAATCTTGTGAGTAGTTCTTGATTTATTTTGATTTTTATAATGATGTTTATTCTCGGACTAATACTACCTAGAGCTAACCATATACGATATAGCATGATTTAACCTATGTTCTAAAGTTTTGAAGAAGTTTCTCATCCATGAAATATTTTCACAATTATGAAATGTGGTGTTAATTTATATTGTTTTACAAGACACATTCTGCAACAGTTTAGCAACATTGTTGATGGAGTAATAATAACAAAGCTTCAACATCATCGTCATCATCAACCTATCAGTCCACTGCTGCACGTAGGTTTCTCTCAAGACATGCATTGAGCCCGATCTTCGGCTCTTTTCATTCAGTGATTATCAGCTACATTCTGTGGATCATCGCTTTTACACTACGCTTGCCTAAACGTGGTCTCTACTTCAATATCAGCAAACATGGAACACTCTCTGCCACTTCAGCTTGTTAATTCTCTGAGCTAAGTCAAACGCTTTGGTTTTTCTGTCAGATAATTATGTTACGGATTCTAAGTATCTCTCCAAAGAATTCTGAGTACAGCATTCTTCATAGCGCGCTGAATGATTTTCAACAAAATCAAATCTAATTAACTGAATAAAGTTATTCAGTAAAATCACAGGGATCATTTTAAATCGTTTTATACTTGGTGATTCTGGGTGGGTAGTTCCATGTGACCAGAGCCTAAAAAGAACGAGCAAGAAACTACGGCCTGGTTCGAACGGTTATTTTTGTATGATCCTTCTTACAAAGAATCACAATTAAATATTGTTCTGAAATAAGTTCCGGTGAAGTGTTATTTAACTTAGTACCTAACATTTAAATGAAACAAAATATGATATGTAATGTCAGGGTCATGATTACTTATGAATAAAAAAAAGCTATACTTACTTACATAACCCTTAATCGTATTATCTATTACGATATACTGCATACTAAGTAGGTACATAAACCACCTGTAGACCAATTCCATTGTCAGTATCCATAAAGCTTCAAAAAAGTTCCTTATTCTCAGGAATATTTAAAAAAAATAAGAAAGAATATCTAGAGTTGAAGTACTTTAAAGCTTCATAATTGATCTGCTTGATTAGAAGAATATTTTTGGTTCTTGTGTGGGTGTGAGCATTGAGATAACGCTTGATAGAGGAAAGTGGAAGAAGAAGACGTGTTGTACTGACCCCACATAATGTGAGACAAGGGAAGGAAGATGATGGTGAAAGTTGCCTTAAAGGCAGTAGTATATTGTGGTGCCCAGTGGGGTCGTGTTCGGCTCTTATCTTAATTTAAGACCTATAATTATTGTAACCAACAATGCAATGGACAAGTCTATCTATCTAGTCTGAATGTTAATATATGACGTTGATTCTCAACCTGGTTAAGTGAACCCTGGGTAACGAAATAAAGTAACAAAATCGGGTAACGAATTCGAGTCACAATTAAGAGTTGCGATTTACAGCTACGATTTAGAGTTGTGATACAAAGTCGTTATGTTAAGTTGTCATGGTAACCTACGATGAAATCAAAGCACAAGAAAGCAATCACATTTTTGAATTAAAACTGAAGGATTTCGCAGCGGCTAGCTCATAATAAAACAAATTGGTCTTGTATTTTTACTATAGACATTGTATTGGAATATATGGAACACATTTCACAAAATTACTAAGGATTACTTAGATTTAACATAATTACATTTTAAACATTAAACTGTTTAACATTACATAGTAAAAAAAATAATGAACGTCCGGCACAGACTTAATATCTAACTGAACGTTGCCGGGAGTTGATTTACAGTTGCCCTCTGTAGTTGTGTAAGGTGTAAGGGCCATGTCACACGCTATAAGGACCTCACTGAGAAGTTCTACTACTTTCTCATCGGGTATTTTTAATGAAATGAAATAAAATAAAATATGACGGAAGTTTAAATAATAATTAATTGACCAACCGACATTATCGAAGTTTCCAAAGCATAATTATTATAATTAATTATTTGAATGTTTAAAAGTTTGTCCGTTCTGCAAATATAATTATAATTATTGTAACACCCAAACTTGGGTATATTATGTACTACAAGATAAGGTTTGTTTTAGACATAAGACATAACTGTGTACCTACATAATGACGACAATAAAGATACTGAATACTGATGTTAAGCTTTGATGTCAATTCGCGGTGCAGAGATGTGATGTTCGGTTCAGTCGAACAGAATACTGTGTTGAACTTTTGTTTACAGAAGCTGCACATCATGACATGTGAGTTGTTGAAATTCACATGAGAACGAGCGAGTTGTTGGAAGTCACACGAGGACCTGCGAGTCTTCAGCAGCCACACGGAGACATCAAGCTGGGACGTGTGACATTGACAGAATACAGTGTCTCGAAAGGATAATCTTAAATTAGTTATTAGTACTATCGCGTATCGCGGCTTTAGTAATGAATTTGTAAGTTGAGTAAGAAAGTTTGTTGAAATAACTTGGAATCGAAGTGTTGGACGCTTGGTGTAGTCGATGCAACGATGGCTTAGTAGAGTTAATGACCTGAATAAAATGTGGTATGAAGAGTTAGAAAATATTCAACTTGCAATGAACAGTACCTCAAGGACATGATGGCTATATTACGACTATTTATTTTTTGAATATTGATGAAACCGTGACGGCGTGTATGATGTTACTACATCTTTGATTTCCACTGAAGTGACCTGTTGCGAATAATACGTTATCTTCAACGATAATTGATATTGAGTCATTGACCGTACGTTTGGATACTCTCTTCGCATATCCTTGTACTGCCTCAACAGGTCTAGAGACTCTCAGTACATATCCCGATTCGGAACTATGGGATGTACAAAATGAAGTATACCAATGAAGGTAATTTGTTATAAGTACCTGTGTGTTCCACCTGCACAAGGCTGGACCTCATCAACGCCACAAATGAGGGTTTGAAGTTGTTGTCGTTGTACCCATTGACATGTGAGAAGAAGAAGTACCTGTGTGTGTATTTAATTGTGTTATCCAATCCACCGAAGAACAGTCGATCCTGCCAACATGTGCCATCCGCTCTATGCTGCAAGGTATGGTGGAAAGGATGCACGTGTTCGGGCAGATGTGTTTGCCGTTGATCCTGCCAACACATGCCATCCGCTCTATGCTGCAGGGTATGGTGGAAAGGATGCACGTGTTCGGGCAGATGTGTTTGCCGTTGATCCTGCCAACACATGCCATCCGCTCTATGCTGCAGAGTATGGTGGAAAGGATGCACGTGTTCGGGCAGATGTGTTTGCCGTTGATCCTGCCAACACATGCCATCCGCTCTATGCTGCAAGGTATGGTGGAAAGGATGCACGTGTTCGGGCAGATGTGTTTGCCGTCGATCCTGCCAACCCGTGCCATCCGCTCTATGCTGAAAGGCATAGTGGAAGGGATGCACGTGTTCGGGCAGATGTATTTGCCGTTGATCCTGCCAACCCGTGCCATCCGCTCTATGCTGAAAGGCATAGTGGAAGGGATGCACGTGTTTGGGCAGATGAGTTTGTCGTTGATCCTGCTGACACGTGCCGCCCGCTCTATGTCGCAAGGTATAGTGGAAAGGACGCACGTGTTCGAGCAGATGTGTTTGTTGTTGATCCTGGCGACCTGCTTGGGCCAGATGAATGTACAGCGGTTGTTCAAGAACAGTTACATGGATTACTTGAAGGATGGACGAGCGGTTATTTCAGTGATTATGATCTTTCGGAGACAAATAATGAAAGCCCGAGGACGGGCTTAATGTCAGTCCGGCCGTGACGGCGCGCGCCTTTCATCATATCAAATACAAGAGGAAAAAGGAGTTCTCCAGCTTATGAGTCTTGTCGATGGATTAATTAAGCACTGGCTGAGTTTGTGTTCGATAGAGTTTGAATACGTGGAACTCTGGCGAATGTCAGAGATGCTGTCAAGAGAACAATGGCTTTTTGTGTGAAGATGTTTTGGAGAATGGTCATGGAAAAGGAATAGAATCGCGGTAGCCTGGTTATGTCGGATTCACCGTGATTCCAAGTTAAATCTCGAGCTATATTAATCAACCTAATTAAGAAAGTGCAAATCATGATTGTGGAAAAGAAATAAACCATTTGTAATACCATAATGATGCTGTTTTCTAGAAGACCTACCTATCCCAAAGAGATCCCGTGATAGTAATGCTCGAAGAGCCTTAGAAGTCACATAGATTCCACATAGAACCTTGTATCAGTTTGAAGTTGTCAAAAGGCGTCCTGACACCCGCCGACAAACCTTATTTAATCATAGACAAAAAATGCAAAGTCATTAACCTCGTAAATATTTTGTGAATTAATGTAAATTATCGAAAAAGTTGTTTGGATCCGTGAAAATTCCCTTAAAACATAATACAAAGTGTATTATATTATATTTTGCAAGCTACCTTCACCTTACGACCGTGGGAACTATCGATCGTACAATTAAATGCTATATTGTAATTGAAACGAATGCCATTATGTTACCTAATGCGATGGTGCGATCGATGGCAAACTGTGGCAATTTGCCAGAAGTAGATCAAGCCAAAATGCTGGTCAAACTATTTTTTATATTAGATATCTCGATATATACCTATTTCATAAATTTTTGCTTTGAATGCCTCGATTATTTGTATAGCTTTGCATATATATATTTTTTTTAATTTTAATTCACACGACATCATCTAGCCCCAAGCTAAGCAGAGCTTGTGTTATGGGTACTAGAGGACTGACATACTTAATACAATACATTACATAGATAGAATGTTTTATTTATTGACAACCTTCAGTTTTTAGGCAAATATATCATCACTGTGATTACCAAGAAAATATAATTATTTATTTAGTCACATCATGATAATTTAGAGTAAGTAAGTATTTAAAAAAAATGTAGAACACGCATTAAGCACATCTTAATAAATAAGAAAAGATGATAAATATACATACGATATCTGAAAATAAGAACTTGTATAAAACTATTCGTACCACAAAGGATATTCCTAAAATATAAATACGTAAGGTTTATTAAAAGTAGTAAGTATATAATTTTACTTCAACTTTTACTCAAAATATCAAACCTACACGAGTATAAACTTTTTGCACGTCAAGCTTTTAAATCTTAATCAAACAGGTTTGCCGCATTTTTACTGCATTACAAACCTTACTCATCTGTAACACGACCAACCCTAAATACGCATTCAATGTAATTACTAACATTGTACAGCTCAATATCTATGCAGTTATAAATGCGACAAAAGCTTTTAGTGAAATCTCAAAGCAATGAAAATCTCTGTGCTTGATACATGAGATTTTCACATAAAACCTCCTTGCTCTAGATTAAAAAAAAAAAAACTTACATTGTGTTGCTGGCACTCACGCACTCACGGTTCGAATAAAGAACAAATTCAAATTAAGAATTAGTTCTAGAATGCAGACGTTGGGGTGCTTTCACGCGCTTCTGCGGCAAATATACTGGACGGGCCGCAGTAATGTCGGAGAGAAAATGGTTTCGCAAAGCTTTCAACGAGCTTTGCTGTGGAGGGATTTTTGGCAACGATAGTTGGTATGTTTGGACAGATTGTAAACACTTCATGTTTGCTAAATATCCCATGCTTATATTTAAGGAATATCTCTTTTATTATGATTGGTTACAATTGTATTTTCGTTGAATTTATGGAACAAAGAAAGCACTATAAACATCAAAGTTCATGACTGAACATTTTAAAAGTTTTATGTGATGCAATTGACCTATATTAACAATAAATGTATTCAAGCGATCTGTTTTTAAAATAAACATTTTGGTGGGTACCATAAAATAAATAAGTATATTTCTGATCACTTCTGTATCCAACAGTACAATCAAAAGCACGATGCGCGCATGCGCGGCGCAACGCGTGTGCACCCTATCGATTGGCAGTCGTGGGGTAGGTCCGGGGCGAAGCGCACGTCTCAATGAATCCGTGCATGAATGTACCTCTCAACTACTTAACAAAGGAACTAAAATTAGTAATATGATAGAAACTCAACCAATACTCTCTAGTAATGGATTTATTTTTAAGCATTGTTGTTCGAATAAACTGCCGATGGAGTTGGTATAAAAAAAGTTAGATAAAAAACGAAATTAGTTATGTAACTATTGACTATATAAAGGACGAATGTCATATTTACGAGTATTTATTAATTTCACTGGCTTTGTCTTTTCATTGTTTATAACGCTATTTATTATAATAAATACTCAAAATAAATTTTATAAAGCCATTAAAATTAGGGCGGTCGGGCCGCAAGCAAATTGTTGTGAGCATCGGTGCAGGCGCACAAAGGGCGCCGACTAATCAATTGCCTCTAGATCGGCCCAGCCCGAACTCTTGCGCAGGATTCAATAAGCAAGAAGCATAACTTACAAACCATTACTTTTTAATTTTCTTTTAGCAGTCATTTGTCATAATGTAAAAAGGTACTCTTGTAGATTTTTTTATCTATGTAGGTAATTTTTTTTTATGGTGAATTAATAAATTCAAAATATTATTATTATTTATTAACTTTATTTATCATAATATTTTTTCACGTACGAATTGTTTTAGTTCAATTGATAAAAGGGTAAGTAGATATTAACTGTACGCTCCGTTGTTCGGCAATAACTTTTTATTTTATTTTAATAAAAAGGATGTCGACGACATAAGGTCATCTAAGCCGCATAGATAATAGAGATCAATATCAATTTGATTTTATGTGACTTTTTCAAGCATTTTTTAGCTAATTACACTCTCATCCCTTGTTAGCTCAGTGTGGGTATGTCTATAACCCAATAGGTATCAAATTGCTCCAACCACACGAGAAGGTAGAAAAACAGTCGTCACAGCTCAGTTGGTAGTAGCTATGCCTTCGTGGGTTCGATTCTCACCCAGTGAAAATTTTTGTGTGATGAACATAAATATTTTTCATACATAGAATACATATTACGACTATATACACGCAGGTATATAGTCGTACTATGTATTCTATGTATGTATTTACAACAAAATGTATATAAGTATTCTATCAGCAATCTAGTTACCATACAAGCTTTGCTTAGTTTGGGACTAGAGTGTGATGTGTGAAATGTCCGTGAATATTAATTTAAATAACCTACGCACGTATATTTTTTTAAATCTTAGAATTTTTAATTTGTTAGTTATACCATTTCGCTTCCAAGGTCCGGTCACACTGCACTGTGGCACTGCCCAAAGCCGGCTCTTCATTTATTTTATTAGCGAGTACTGCAAGCATCGTATTTCAATTCTCTAATACGTTTATTTATCTCAGCATTTAATTACTTAGCTCAGAATTAATGAGCGCTGAGTTGACTCTGCCTGGTGGGTATTATTTTAAATGTATTTGTTATAAAAAAAGAAAGAAAGAAAAATAGTTTATTAACTCATAGATAAACACATAACAGGTAAGAACAAAAAAATTAACAAAATTGGGTTAATTAGGTCTCAGACTCAGCATACAATGCCTAGTTACCTAGGTAACAGTGATTAGTTACCTAGGCAACAGTGCCTAGTTACCTAGGTAACAGTGCCTAGTTACCTAGGTAACAGTGCCTAGGTTACCTAGGTTACAGTGCAACACCACAAGTTAAACCTCTTGAGCTTATGATGATGAACGTAGCTTGATGTCTTTTAGGATGCGTCCTCAAGGCTTTGTGAGGCAATGGATTCTTGGCTGATTTAATATTATTAAGGGAACAATGTTATAGCCTGCGAGACTATTGTATTCAGATATATTTCTTAATTAAAATAAATTTTGTACCTACGTGTACAGATTTTCAGTTTAGATGTAAATAAACGTTTTCTGTTCTACATCGCAAAGTTTTTAGGTTTATTGTTATTTATCTACAAGCTTTTTATTTATCTTAATCATATCATGTAGTTAGTAACCGTAATTAACAATAAGCATTTATTCTGAAAATTCAGTACACAAACTGAATGCAGATGAAGTCACAAAACGAAGTTAATGCACACAAATAAAATATTTTAAATATTTTTGAGTTTTATTTACTATGCATTGCAAGAAATCGATACAGTTTCGAGTTGTTTGTTCAGATGACGGCGCACGCGCGTGTCTTTCGTTTAACATCCTCGTGATAATGTAGCTTTAGGGAAAGCCGAAATCTTTTCAAACTTTTTCGGTGACATTTTTTTGGTTAACTTGTTTTTTTTTAATTGTACACAGTTTAAAAGAAGATATTATTATTATAATATAGTTTTATTATTTTATAATAACTCAAAGTAATATGACGGATATTTCAAAAAAACAAACTTAAAAACCTCTTTTTTCATCGGTTTAGAAGCGAAAGATTTTTTGTCGCGAAATGTAACAAAATATTTATCTACAAAACATAGGTACAAGAAATGTTCAAATATAATATCTAAATTAATTTTATTGATTCAAAGTCACCTTTGCAACTAAGAACATTGTGTAAGTTACAAGCTGAAGCAGAAATAATGAAAAACTTATTATTTTAATTTTTTTGTTTGCGAATAAATATTTAACTGAATTATTTTACATATTTGAGGATTTTTTCTACTTAATACAAGTCTCTTATTATTCATATGCTTCACTAGGTTGGTACAGCTCTGCCTTTTTGGTTGTAGGTTCGATTCCACTGACAACAAACATAAGTCCAACATTTTCTTCAAGGAAATACGATAACATATTTCTTAGTACCTAGACTTTGTATGAACTGAAACAGGCCTAGAAACTGGGCTACGCTGAAAATTCATCCACCCATCATTATGTTAATTGAAGTACACTACGCGGGGGATTCAAAACAGCTGTAAACCGCTCTAGTTTTACCACGCAGTGTACCTAAATGTTTTGAACAAAACGTGCAAAGTGTAGTTTTGTTACCTACCCACGCTCAGTCGTCAACTCGCTACCTTCTTGTTCCAATAACCGGCGCACACATAGGTACGTCTTGTTAACGTAAAAAGTTAACAAGGATCGAGCTACACTTAGCCGTACTCTGCTAACGTTGTGGACAAAGCTAGGATGTGTTTACACTGCCTAGTTGCAAGTTAAGTGGGCTAATTGTTGATAGAATGTGGGCACCTGTGACCTCGGCTTGCGCACCGACCTTAGGAAACGTTCGTTTTTTATTTATTTATTTATTAGGTCTACCAACGGCTTCGATGATGACATGCTAGTTTTAATGCTCAGCTGGTCCATTACCCACATAAAATTATACATAAGCCTTTTAGATTTATGCACGAGGGAATAGCGCGTGTGTATATTGCTACATGAGAAACCTAAAATAGGTAAACATTGCTTACACCAAAATTAAACATAATTTTATTTTTAGCACTATACGTTTATTATTAGCACTTTAATTTCATTTTATTTGAAGGTCAAAAATATCACTGAAATTATTTTTTTCACTTTCAGAACTTCACACAATATGAAACAATATGACACACATTACAACCACTTCTTTTTATTATATACCTAATTTTTATACTTTTAATACAATAACGGCCGGTTTCTCGAACGATGATCAAAGAAAAAATTAAACAATTACTATGTGTCAAACTCGGATCAATCGTGATTTAGGTTTCCAGAAACCGGCCGTAAGTAAGATAAATGTAACATTCGGATAAAAAATAAAACAATATGAAACCAAATCCCATTCGATTCTATCGCCGTCGTTAAACAATACAATCTTATCACAAAAGTCTATGTTAATGTTTTGGTACAAATTAATAGTAACAAATTGTTACTATTTAGATACCTTTAGATTACAGGCTACTTTGGTAGATAACCTACGTATGTCATGGCGTGGCCCGCCGTTTGTCCCTCTATCAGTTTTATAGGTTTTAGTTCTATTATTGTAAGTTTGTAATTCGAATTGTATTTTGTGATAAAACAATGGATGTTTTATCACAAAATACAGAGTTTAGATTTTAATCATATAAAATATAATTTAATCAAATAAAATAAAATAATAAATAAATAATTTTTCTAACGTTTTTTTAACGTTTTTCTACCTAGGAACTAATATATTTCATGCGAAAATAAACCGTGGTTTGAAAATAGCGTTTAGCCTATTTTAACCCGAATTAAATGTGACTACCTTAATCCAAAAATCTTTACCATCTTTTGCCACAAGTCGATTGCTTCAAAGCATTTTGCATGTAAAGTAAAGTGAAAAAAATCTTTATTCAATAAAATCACAAGGATCATTTAGAATCGTCTTATGAAGTCAACAACTTCAATAAATAAATATTCACGGACATTTCACACATCACACTTTAGTCCCAAGAAAAGCTTGTACTATGGGAACTAGACTGTTGATATAATGCTTATATACATTTTTTTTCAATACATCTATTGTGTGGTAGAGATCGCTTTTCAGCGATAAGGCCGTCCATTGTATATCATAGTTTAGTTGTTAAGTTTCCACATGTTAAAATGTATGTTGTAGTGTGCAATAAAGTATTTTCTATCTATCAACCTAGAATACATACCTTGCACCTGCCAGCTCTTCGAAGACGGTACCTGGACAATTTAAAGAGCTTGTATCAGCTCTACTGTTAATTGAGCATTGTTGGCGCGTGAGTTGCTGAGCTATCTCTACAAAGGTTATTATTAAATAGCTGCATTTATTTTACTATCAGCCGCACTCAGAAACGTTATTTAAAACTTAAAACATGGATAAAGTCCAAAATCAGTAAAGTTGCAAAATATTTGTACGAGATATTTTGTAGAAAAATTGTAATCTGATATCTGTTATGTACAATAACATAATGTACCCCAATTAGGGTATTGCAACAGGTTGAAAAAGAGCGGACCGATTTAAAAGCATGCATTAATAAAATTATGTACATAATATAATAAAAAATGACAATATTAAAATTAAAAAGGTGTATTTAATCGTTTGGTTTTTGGTAAATATCTCGTTTTTAAAGAAAACATATTAAAATATTTCTTTGTTTCAACTAGTTCGGGAACCTATGGATTCAAAATATAGCTGTTAAAATTTTTTGTTTCCAATAAATAAATATTTCATTTCATTATCATTATTTATATATCCACGTGTTGATAACATAACATATGCGCTACCTAAACTATTTGCTTAACTTATTCCGAGAAGACGTAACATCTTCGTCTCTAGCGTAGAAGTGATATGTTTACTTGTCTTGTGGACATGCGCGGGCGCGAGTGATTTATGTGGCTTCTGTTTGGACAGATGTTTGTTCCGATGCTTAGAGGCTGTTTTGAGAAAACAGTAAACTGGCTTTTGACCTCAACACTTCGTCCACTGTAATAACTTCTAGTAGGTAGAAAAAAGCTTGAAAAGTTATAAAATGACAAGTGAAGTACTGAATAGATCGTAGAATTCTATATCCATTCAGCACCTTATGTCCAAGGAGTAAAAACAAAGCTTTCGTTGGGTTTTGGTAGAAAGTGGATACGCAAAGAATGGGTTTTTTGGGCCACGATAAAAAAATACCCCCAGGGTTGTCATAAAATGCGTTTGAAAGGGCTTCTACAGGCCTACATAGGCCTAATTTTAAGTAAGTATATTAATGAAATAATCCCATGGAAATCAAGATATGTATTCTGAAAAAACTGTTTTGCCATAGATACACAACCCATTCTCCTTTTTTGAATGTATTGAGTGAATTTATATTGATATCTTGTTGCTAACATTACTAAGAAAAAAAACTATTTCTTAGTTTAGGTACTGTTTTATTTTCTCTAACAGGTAATTGCAATTCAGTCATTATTATGTTTTATTTTATAATTCGTACTAAGCCTTGAAATATTTATTTATTTAGATCCAGCCGCCTCTGCAGCTGCTGCTTCATACTTGCACACGTCCATTTTAACATGACGATATTCTGAAAAGAAACAAATATGTGTGAGACTCTAATTAGCTTTAACAAACAATTTACTTTCTTAAACGTTTATTTACAAAAATAAAGTATTTATTATTATATATTCTATCAGCGGTCTAACTCCCATAGTACAAGCTTTGTTTAGTTTGAGACTAGAGTGTGATGTGTGAAATGTCCATGAATATTTATTAATGACTTTTTTATTAATATAATATGGTTAAACTTCCTCCAAATATCCTCCACATCATGGAAGCCAGAACTACTACCAACCGAACTGTGCTTCATCGAGAATAACCTCGATAGTAAAATAAAATACCCACTAGGTTTTTTCATTAAGTTTATATCAATTATTTATTTATATTTATTTTTTGATATTGTCTTACGTTTCTTCTCATCACAGTTGTACTCATAAAGGTCGCAGTTGTCGTTGAACATGCGAGTGATGCCGAGGGAGTCCTGACCGCAGATCGGCACGAAGTCATGCTGGCACTGGTCGGCCATCTTGCAGAAGTTTATCACCTAGAATTAAAAAACTAGTTGACTATTGCTTAAAAATACAATAGAATTTCCTTTATTAAATATAATATAATATAATAAATATTATTAAAGATAAGCAGTTAAGGTTCACCAACGTAACTACAAGCTTATCGCGATCCCAAAATGTCTATAACGTAAGCAGTTACGTGTGTAGTTAGAAAATTAGCGCGATCGGGACACAGATCGCGTTATTAATCTTAAGCCCTATAAATTCTAAAATAGGTTTGTAGTAACTTACTGGTTCCAGAGGAAAAAAATAGTCTTCAGCTTCAATTTCCACGTGGGACCACACTTCAGCGGCTAGGCCCACGATAATTAAACCTAGACAGAAATACAACTATCAAAAAATAACAATAAATCAGTATAAATAACAATAATTCGATGAAAAACGAGAAACTAAACCAAGACGTTAGGGCCCCCGCAAACTGCAGACTTTTTATCGGCCGATAGTTTGGTCAACTTCTTAATCAGTATGAAGATGTATGCAGATGCGCACGTTACAGTGATTCATTCAGTCTTCATACAGATTAAGAAACCGACCAAACTATCGGCCGATAAAAAATCTGCAATCTGCGTCATTGTCTCCAATGCCACAGTATATCGATATGTTACTATACCGAACGTGATTAAAAACCTTGCCGGTTTTGAGAGGCTAGGATAGCACACTTCTTACAGTAGTTTTTTCCAGTAAAACTATGCTTACTTGTATAAACTTTTTTAAATATCATGTTGCACTATCACCACAGCCGATGGCCCACAATGGTCTAGTTTGGCTAAACGACTATTGTTTGCAGGTGTAAATCAAAACTATGCTTGTAGAACAGGAAATTATGACATAACACTAGCTTTGTTGAGAGCTATCTAGACCACGAAGGCCAGAGGCTCTCAAACTTTTGTAGAATTTAGATTTTACTATGAGTGTTTAAAAACATGGGAATGGGCATACAAAACTTTTAAAACTTCATAAAACTGACGTAAATTAAGATTTTGAATTTTGCTTCATTACATTCATGTTACTATGTATTTACTCCTTTTTAATGTATTCTATCATGAATCTATTATATAGTATCATTTATTTGCTGAACATGTGTAAATTAAGATGACAAACAATATTATTTATGAGACAAACATGCTTTACCATCACTGGTGTGCAAATTGAGATTGAGACGAGACTAGCGAGTGTGTGAATTGTCCATGTGTGAAATGTCCATGAAAATTTATTTATGATTGTGTATTAGCGGGTTTTTGTGACCTGCAATATATGTTCATTGTTTATACCTTGGCATTTGTATACAACGTGAAATAAAATGTTGAGAATCTCTGTCTTCAGGTTTCTACTGCAGAGGCGTTTAAATAGGTGCTTTTGTAGTGCCCCAGAGATAGTACCATTTAAATTTACATTTATGTCACCATGAGGACTAGCATACTCGTTTTTTGTAAGTTTTTAACACTATTTTATAAGCCTATACATACATTGAAAACATTGTTTTTATATTTTGAATCGACAGTGTTTGTAACCATATCTACTATAAACATTTTATGGGTGGATTTTGGAATGTCCTGAAAATAACTGAATTTCATATTGTTATATCCCTTTTGATAAAGCTTTAATTTATTTCTAAGATAGATAGACACAAGAGGTTTCAATTTTTGTATAAAACATTAAATAATTTTGTTTTTTTTAGTATTCTTCATACTACAAGGCTCTGTTCGCTGTCATATATACAGTCAAGCTTCAACACCATCGGTATAGTATTTAATTAATTATGGCCCAAGTATGAGTAAAAGTGACAATCGCAATCGTATCGAAACGGTGACGTATTCGAGTGACACGACGACGCGTTGACGCTCGATTGCCGAACGTTGCAGCTTCACCGCGTGTGGTGCAGTTATCATTATCACATTTATTCGTGCTCATCCCACTTATCACTGAAATATTGCCTGGAAGAGATCGCTATTGAGCGATAAGGCCGCCCATTGTGCATTTATGTTCTAACTATAGTTCTTCTTGTATGTTGTTGGTGTAATTTGTGTGTATAAAAAAGCGTTATTTATTCATTCATTCATTCATATTTTTTAGCTGATTGTTTATTATTAATAGTTAAACGAATACATATAAAACGAATACATATAATAATTGCATGCTTAGTCTAAGCGAAATGTGTTGAACCTGCTTTCTGATATACATCTGTAATTGACCACATTTTAAGCAATAAATAATTTTCATTTTCATTTCATTTCATCTTGTATTTTAGCTATATGTTTTGTGTTTTTAGAATAAAATCGAGCAGTTCTGCCTTCTAGCAGAGTCATGTGTACATGATACCATACAAATCTGCGGGACGATGGGAGACCAGAAGAGAACATTCCTGGACCTGTGTGATCTGCTCGAGTACGCTTGTGATACTAATCAAAGTAAGATGTACTTACCTTTTATTTTAGTATCATCATCTTTGGTTAAATATTTATGGTAAGAGATTTGCTAATACTTTAATTACAAATCCAGTGCACCTTAACTTCTGAAAATAATTAAAAAAAGTAACAAATGAAAAAAAAACTAATTTTAAAATATAAAAAACAAAATCGACATCTTTTTAGCGAATAGTAATATGTCGATACATTCTTAGTAATTTCAGATTGTTTTTTTTTTTGCAGTTTTCACTCACGTGGAAGACGTAGAGGGATGCCCCGAGCTGAGAAAGAAAATCTGACAACAATAAAAACATCATACAAAAACCACATTTTACCCGCCTTCGATACAAAATCCACTATAAAATTACAACCTTCTATAAATATCTTGTAAACCATCTTGTAAAGGCAGACGCATGTCTTTTTACGCAAAAAAATCTTTACTTAAATATGTGTTTAAGTATCATTACCGTAATGTGCTCCAGCCTGACCTGGGAACGTGGGAATGGGATGGAGCGATATGGAATGGTGTGGTGTGAAAGAGATAGTGAGGGTTGACCGGGTAACAGGTTGTAGCAGACAGAATAAGTTTAGTATGTAGTGGTGGCTATATTTAGGAAAGCCGGATAAATAAATAAATCTTAGAAATCTTCAAACTAGTGTACTTGGTGGTTGTTTTTTTTATTATTAACGTCTCTAGCTTGAGAAATTAAAATAGCCTATGCTAATAACAAAATGTAAATTTAACATGTGTAGCAGTCTAGCATCATAGTGCAATATGGCGAGCCTAATCACTAGCCACGTGCAGATGACATTTCTTGATGACCCTTCACTTTACTTTATATTAGGTACGCTTTAGCCCCGCTAAATAAAGCTTGTACTATGGAAACTAGATTGTTACTAAAATACTTATACAAGTACTTTACAGTGATTCAGTCTTCATACTGATTAAGAAGCCGACCAAACTATCGGCCGATAAAAAGTCTGCAGTTTGCGGGGGTCCTTAGTATTACTAATCTATAATAACTTCAAAATAAAATATCTTGTACTGACGTATTATCCTTCTTGCCATCACGGTATTTAACAGTTCGTTGTAAATATTTTTGTCAATCTTTAGAATCCGGCCATTTTTTAAAAAGGCCGGACGTTGTCAGCATTAAGTAGCAAACGCAGTAACGTACCGGGCGGTTGGCTCATCTAGATACGGCGCTAACAAAATGTTGATCGCCGATTAATCTCAGCTTAAATAAAGGTTTCGATTCCTGCGCTCTGAGTGGCAAATCTTTACTTAAATATGTGTTTAAGTATCATTACCGTAATGTGCTCCAGCCTGACCTGGGAACGTGGGAATGGGATGGAGCGATATGGAATGGTGTGGTGTGAAAGAGATAGTGAGGGTTGACCGGGTAACAGGTTGTAGCAGACAGAATAAGTTTAGTATGTAGTGGTGGCTATATTTAGGAAAGCCGGATAAATAAATAAATCTTAGAAATCTTCAAACTAGTGTACTTGGTGGTTGTTTTTTTTATTATTAACGTCTCTAGCTTGAGAAATTAAAATAGCCTATGCTAATAACAAAATGTAAATTTAACATGTGTAGCAGTCTAGCATCATAGTGCAATATGGCGAGCCTAATCACTAGCCACGTGCAGATGACATTTCTTGATGACCCTTCACTTTACTTTATATTAGGTACGCTTTAGCCCCGCTAAATAAAGCTTGTACTATGGAAACTAGATTGTTACTAAAATACTTATACAAGTACTTTACAGTGATTCAGTCTTCATACTGATTAAGAAGCCGACCAAACTATCGGCCGATAAAAATTCTGCAGTTTGCGGGGGTCCTTAGTATTACTAATCTATAATAACTTCAAAATAAAATATCTTGTACTGACGTATTATCCTTCTTGCCATCACGGTATTTAACAGTTCGTTGTAAATATTTTTGTCAATCTTTAGAATCCGGCCATTTTTTAAAAAAGCCGGACGTTTCCAGCATTAAGTAGCAAACGCAGTAACGTACCGGGCGGTTGGCTCATCTAGATACGGCGCTAACAAAATGTTGATCGCCGATTAATCTCAGCTTAAATAAAGGTTTCGATTCCTGCGCTCTGAGTGGCAAGTCTGTGTTTTATCCTCGACAATCAAATCGTTTATTGAAATAATTTTAATATCAAAATACCTACTAGTATATATAGCTTTCATTCTTTTATCTTGCTATCGTAATATTTTTGATAGTTCGCACAATATTTGTATAAATTTTATAGTCTATGTGTTATTCTGATGTATAGACTACATTATTGTAAAGTTTCATTACAATTAATTAAGAGTAACAAACATACTGGATGTATGTTTGTTACTCTCTACTAATTCGTCTAGTGTATATCACAAGTATACTTTCTATAAACCTTCTTTGAAATGTATCTTGCTCTACTTAACTTAATTTGTTTTAAGAAGATCTAAAAAGCCTTAACCCGTAACCTGCCTTTCCCGTTCCGTGAGAAAGGCACAATTTGAACAAGCTGTAATTAGCGAGTGGGGTATTAAATCACGGAGCCCCCTCCCCCCCTTCTACCCCTCACTCCCCCCTTCCCCCCTCCCCCCCCGTCCCCCTCGCAGTGATCCGATCGGACCCAGAGGTCAGATCGAACAGGTGGAATTGTAGGGTCAAGGGCTCTTAAAACGGATTTCTGCATTTCTGTAAGATATCTTGTTGGTTCATTGGGATTTCATTGTTTTGTAAAACTTAAAACAGTGTAGAATAAGGTTCTATTTTGATTGGAAGGAAGTAATGAACAAACATTTTACATAAAAAAGATCAAAAAGTATGTACATAATTAGCGAGAGTATTTATTTATACTTTCATCAAAAATCATCTACAATGAAACACATTTTAAAAACTAAAAAAAATAATATGTTAACTATAATAATTAACTCTAAATTAAACACAGCCACAATTTTGGTTTTTAAAAGTTGTTTACCATTTCAGTATCTACTATAATTTTATTTTACTCTTTGGCGTCTGAACTTTTTCAAAAAGTTTATGTTGCAAAAGACTGTGGCGTCTTTTCAAAAGTTTAAACATACGATGTGTTTTTAAAGATAGGGTTGAAGTTCGTTTCGACGTGCAATTTATTTACTGGCGCCAAATTGAAAGATTATAAAGCAGGGGATTAGGATTACAAGCTATTAGGATTTTTCGACTGGATTCACCTTAAAAGGACGGATGGTTAAGATTATTTCGCAGAATATATCGTTTGATGATTCATTTCTTCTCTGTATACTTATGGTATTCTCGCATTTAATTTTATGAATCTGAATGAGATCTCACGAGAACAGTGAAAATTGATACTTTAGTAGTGTTTAGTATTTAGTACAAGATTGTATTCGCTGACTATTTTTTTTGTTATTAAGTAAACGTTTATATTTATCAATAAATACTCCTACCTCGAAATAAGACATATCTTGATTACTTATTTTTATTCTAGTTAATTTCAAGATTTATTATCATCTATCATGGCTACGTAAATTATGTAGATATTGTATACTGGAAGGAGTGTAGCTGGCAAACACTGGATGAGAAGAGCCGAAGTCCGGGCTCAGTGGCGCGTCTTGGGAGATCTACGTCCACTGGACTGATATAGGTTGATGATGATGATGCTGATGATACTGGTAGGAGGTATGTTATGTCATTTCATTACAATGATAGATAATATACACCGATAGAAAATTTTACACATAAGAAACATGAAATCTACAGCACAATGGGAGGCCTTATTGCTACGCGCGCTCTCTTCCAGGCAATGATTTAACATATGCTTTGAAATTTCATAAATAATTTGAGTACAAAAAGGTAGGTATAACAATATATTTTATATTAATAAATATAAAGAGTGGTATTTATATTAAAGTTTTTAGATGAAGTTTGATTACAGTGGTGTGTGGTCAGCCCTAAAAAGCGAGGGTCGTAGGGCGTGGTGGTAAGATGGTAGGATATCTGGTCCTGTTTACCTGGCCGCACTGCATGTTGGGCAGATGAATAGATCTGTACCATTGCAGTATTCAAAGTATTCAAGAATAAGAAATAAAAAGTACATATTGTTTAAGAAGTCTTGAAGTGTGTGTAGCTAAAATAAGCAAAGTTTTGCAAGGTTTACTTTAAAGTGTAAATAAATAATAACGAACATTTCACACATCACACTCTAGTCCCAAACTAAGCAAAACTTTTACAATGGGAACTAGATTGCTGGTGGAATACTTATATACATTCTTTAAATACATACATAATAACACAGAACAAATATTAATGTTCATCACACAAACATTTGATCTGGGTGGGAATCGAATCTACAACCCGCAGCATGGAAGACAGAAGGACCAACTGAGCTGTGACGCCTGCCATGATGAATTGACATTTGTTAAAAAGGTACCTAAATAAGGTACCTGCTTAAAAGACAAGTGAGGTCAACCTTCAACCCAGCACAGACGCTGATACGATCAGAACGACCTGTTTAGGCCAAAACTGTTGAAACGAGAGCGCACCCCAGCCTGATACGGAGATTTCTAGTTCCTAGTAGCGGTACTGTCAGCACCATTAACATGTACTATGTTCAGTCATTTTAACATGTCTTGGGAAAAAACTTACAGACCCGTTTAATAAACCATGTCTAGATATTATTAAATATTTAAAAGATTAAAATTGTATGTAAGTATTTTATTAGCATCTAGTTCCCATAGTACAAGCTTTGCTTAGTTTGCGACTAGAGTGTGATGTGTGAAATGTCCATGAAAATGTAAATGTATTATATAGTTGAGCTATCTGCAGACCACCTAGATTTGTTATTTATAAATAAATACATCACACAAACATTTGTTCTGGGTGGGAATCGAACCTACGACCCACAGCATGAAAGGCTGATCAACTGACCAACTGAGCTGTCACGCCTGTCACTGTCAACTTTTCCACTATTATGTATATTGTATAGAGTCATATTTTTTATGTGAATTCAGAAACAAACTTACGACTATACAGTAGGGGAGACCTAGGATAGTTGTTACAGAGGAGAGTTGTTACAAAGCCGATTTCTCAGAACCTATGATCGTTGTGAGCTGGCAATGCCACTCAATTGATTCTTTTTAGATGCGCTTCTTGATGAAACAAGTGCCTCAGGCACCAGGCAAATGGTTGCCCGAGTACGACGTCTGCATGAAAAAAAAGCCGAAAAGTAATTTTTTTGACAAAATTTTGGTTATATTTATATCGTGACACATTAAATTTAGGTGGTTATGTTAATTTTTTGTATACTGTAGGGTTTTTGAAGTTTCAAATAGTGGCGTTGTTTTGATGATCCTTTACGTTGTTGTGAAATTATGAATGTTTATTCTGACCAGGTCGTAATTTTCGACACCTAGGAGAGTTGTGACACGCTGTAACAACTCTCCTATTTTAGTTTGTTTGCTTTGAATTTTATGTCATTAGCAATCCAATCAAAAGATTTCAGTTCAGGAGTGGAAAGGCTGGTCGAGAATGGCACTAGGAGTGAGCTGCTGTACGTCTGTCATAATAGATTGGATTACATTAAGATTTTTGACTTATTTTATAGTGGCTGATATTGTCATGATGCCATAGTTACTTAAAAAATATTTATTTCTTATAATCTTAATGTCTGTAGTCTCAACAATTATGCCAAATGATAATTGAAGTATAATTAAAAGGTGTGTGTTTTATAATTCATATAAAAGTCATCTTACCTATCAAATATAGTATTGATAAACAGCTGTAACAACTTACCTTGGTGCCTGTCACAACTTACCTCGGTGTTAGGAGAGTTGTTACAGTTTGAGTTGTTTCTGTTTTGGTGGATTTTCTCAGAAACCTTACAACTTTCATTTATTGTCATGACCGTTTTTGATAAAGGAAAGATTGCTCTATATTTAGACATAAAGTTGATAACTGTGCTATGTTTCTTTATTGAGATATGTGGTTTTAAGTAAAAATTGTAACAACCCTCCTTGGTCTCCCCTATTTAGAAAATGTACATTGTCATATAAAATACATAAGAAACAGTTGAGCTATCTACAGGCCGTTTGCAACGGTCTACAGATAGTTCAACTGATCCAAATCAGTACCAATCGGAAGCGTACCCAAGATACTGGCTGCATTGCCGCGCTGAATAGCAATGCTGATACGTATATACATATATAATATATATATATATATATATTTACAAGTTATAGGTCATATATTTTCGTGTGTTCACGCAGAACTTTTAACAGTAAATATTTACCAATCTGAGTGTACGTCTTTGATGGTATCAGCCTAATAACGCGGTGCCTTTGTCTATTGTTTACATTAGGGAGGGTACGTGGGTTCGACGTCATGCGGCCTCTTTGCGGACCTCCCTGCTGTTACTGTTAAATACGTCGTCATTGTGGCGGCCGCACCGGAGTCTGATTATACAGGGTGTTACAAATATTCTTGAGTTTTGTAGCACCCTGTATGCACTCTACTTGGACTTTAATCTGTATTATTGTTAACTTGGAGTTTGTTTTAATCAGATTTTGTTGTCGAGGAAATTAGAAATTAATAAAACAAAAGACCTATAAATGTTATAAAAACATAATATCGACTTTAAAATTTTCTATTTAAGTACATATTTAGTTTTCACGATTTGCGATTTTAATATTTTATATATGGGTTTATAAAATATTAAAATTGCAAATCAAAGATATTCCTAATATGCAAAGGTTACTGTTAATGTTACTTTAAACGAGTGAATTTAATACATTAATAGCGATTTCTTTCAGATAAAATAAATACAAATATTTGTTTTTAACATTTTTAACACATCCTGTATAACCGAAAGGGTGCACACGCGTCGCAGTTTAGCCGGCGCGTGCGCAGCGCTCTAATGACGTCGTCACCGGACATACACCGATGACTTTTGATCCACCGCGCTCAGGTGGCTGAAACATATCAAATCGGACCTTCAAAGGGTTTAATTTACCGCATTAAGGTTTTAACTTATTCGAATTCCAAACTAAAATATGTATATCCATATATATAGATATATGTCCATATATATATATATATATATTATATATGATTCATATATGATACATGATATGGTTTTATAGCAAAATGATACCTGCTAGACGGTAATCATTTAGTTCTAAACGCTTTAAACGCTCGAAGACTTTCAATATTTTTATACTATTTTTGTATTTAAGGTGTGTCTCTACAGTTACTTCAAACCATTTATTTGTCCATATATATAAGTATATATAAACTACTAATCCTTTGAAGATATAGTGACATTGCTTTCTCATCGCTACTCGTTAAAAAAAATGTTCAAAAAATACTTGATTTATTAAAAACCATAAAACAAATTAGTTTTACAGCAACTTTAGCGTGAAACTTATAAAACATAAGAGTGTGTATTTAATTTCCAAATTAAAAAAAAAACAATTTAAAAACATACCTACTGAATTTATGAACCATCAAACCAAATATCTAATAGCAACATTAGCGTGAAACTGATAAACAGATAAACAAGAGAAACCATGAGAGAATGTATTTAATTTCCAAATAAATAAAACGTTTTTTGCCTCACGACGCAGATTTAGTTTAAGATGTACAGCCACCCTGCGGGCAGCTACCGTGGTACGCGCGATAACCACCATAATCTCACAATCGCGGGGCTAATGTGGGAACATCTGCCTTTGCAGTATTTAGATTGTTTATTTTACAATTTAAAAATAAACTTCAATGCTAATAGTATTGGTATTTTAAAGAATTGACTAGGTTAATAAATATTCACGGTCATTTCATACGCCACACTTTAATCCCAAACTAAGCAAAGCTTGTAACTGGGAACTAGACTGCTGATAGAATACATAGTAACACTCAGCCACGGAACAAATATTTATGTTCATCACACAAACATTTGCTCTGTGTGGGAATGAACTTTATAGTTCAAGCGTCAGTAATGATGTCTTTTGACAATCTTATCTCTGTAGTTATTAACACATTTCCTTGGTAATGCAGATATTATATTTGAGCAATGTTTACCTGAAAAGGTTTCTACATAAAAATGTTTGAACTCTCACAGGTTGTGTTAGTGCAGGTGATAATTTTATCTAAGAACATGACAGGTACGCACGGATGTATAATCAAATAAAAATAATAAGAAGCTCAATAAGCGTTATGCACGTCGCAAGAAAACAAGACCACATAGTTATTACGGCGCTTGAAAAACCAGTAAAGTGCATGATTACACTATGCACCTAACACCTGCCGTCGAGCCTATAATTGCACTAACCCTAGGTACTAACGCCAACATGCCAAAGCAAATCTCAACTCAATTGCTCATCATTAAAATCTAATTAGAGTTGCGTTACATGCGCAAACGCAGGCCCAACCAAAACACACCACTCAAAGCAAATCGCTGCTTATTACGACAGTATCAATAACTGTCATTTCAACGATCATCATACTTTTGTCTCGTTTACGCGAACAACTCATAATTACAGCATTACCGACATCTCCCTCGAACTCATTACTTTGAACGCGGTCACTTCAGCCTCTTTCCGTTTCTTTCGCGCAAAACCTCCGAAGGCTGCGGGGAAAAACGTTAAATATATCCGTCTCTTTCTTACCCGCCTCATTACGCTCGAAATAAAGTCGTTTTTCAGTTTTTACTCAAATTAAACGATAGTTCCAGTTTTAAAATGACAGTTTATAAAATACTTTTTATGAAATTGGAGCGGTCGAGCTAAGGGATTCGTTAAAGCGCGGGCGCATGTTTTTTCAAACAAAAAGAAAATAAGGCTCGCGGGAAAGAGAGGCTCAGTGGCTTTTTATAGTCGTTGTCCCGATGCGGCCGTGCACGGAAGTATCGGCTCTTCAGGATCGGCTCTAATCTCATTCTAATAAAAAGCTCACGCATAAATTGACGCGTTGTCATAGAGTTTGACGTTTTGTTTTTTTTATAATGATTTTGAGGTTGCGCAGTGTGAGGTTGCATGGGCGTTGAGTATGTGCGGCACGTGCGTTTTATCGTTATTTTTATGGTTACGATATGACATTAATTTTGTGAAGTTTAGTGTTGAAGGGTTGTTTCTTTTATTGAGTTATCATTAGAACTTGATCGGTCGAGCTGTGTGGTCGTGTTTGTTTTGTTATCTTATGATGGACTGATTTGTGCTACAGTTTAGTGATTATATTCTATTATTTGATTCAAAATGTTTTTAAGGTGAGTAAATTATTTTATAGTTAAGTACATTTATTTGTAGGTTCTTATTTGAATCTGTTTTCACTATGTTCTTTCAAACGTTTCAGAATTATGTGGTATCAAAAAAAACCATTATAGTTTTTATTTCAAGTATGTGTCAAACGTTTCCTAAAGCAATGTTTTTCGCAGTTGCAGGATATTATGTTTAATAATTAACGTAACTTTTATTCCGTTTTAAAATAATGCATGTTTTCAAGCACTTGTATCGTTTCAGGAGTGATCTTTTGCACCCTGCACAATAAATGCTTAACACATGTATACTAGATAAAAAACTGATTTAATGTTGAAAAAACATGCAAAATAAATAAATGCTATATTACTAATAGTGCCTAATTTTTTGTTTCATAATATTATAAATGATAAAAGATTTTGCAAGATTTCTTTAAAATATAAAATCTTGCCATTGATAATAAACATTTTATAATATATTAATAATAAAACATTTATAAACATCTGTTTACACATTGTTGGATTTCAAATTAATATAAAAAATAAATAGATTTCATAGAAAATTTTACGCAGAGATAGATATATTGTTGCAAATCGATTTATTGTTATAAACACAGACTATCGCTAAGCACCAAATGCGTATTTTGCTCGTTAAATCACTGATTTTCATAAAAAAGCTCCTTGTTCGAAGGCATCTGAGGAAATCGTTTATGACCAATTAGTATGTCTTCTATAAAAGATAATGTAATATTTTAGCAGTTACAGATATTTTGTGACCAACGTGCTAAATGTTTCAGGCGACATCAGTACCAATAAATGCGCAATATACTCAAAAATAAACAAACAATTATTTATCAACTTTGTCCGTTCGACATAAGTCATTTTTTTACTTAATTTTGTAGTCATTCGGTTCTTGCCCGCACTTGCCAAGCTGCCAAAGTGTAGATTGTCACTGAGAGCTTCATTACATAGGTACTTGTAAATCTTGTAAGATGAGAGGAATTACCGGTCATTTTTGAACACTCAGATCTCCGCTTTTTTGTTAAAAGATTAGTAAACATAAATCCCCATAAACTCCGACATTGGCAAAATCGTGGCAACCCTAGCCTGCGAAAAGCCACTAAGAAAAGAAGAAGAAGATGAGAGGAATCTAAGGGCACAAATAAATGTGAAAATCGTAAACGTATCGTAAATGCAAAATGCTTTAACGTGCAAAGTGACTCGAATACATCAATTCGTTAACTATCGTGTTTATTTGCACTGGGGGTAAAAAAACAGAGAGAAAGAAAAAAAAATAGGACAAAATATTTATTGTTGTAATACAAAAAACTTCTTATTTCGTTTCGATTGTAACAGATATGGGAAAAATTATTCAGATTCTTGATTACACTTTGTATACTTAACTTTAAATAGATTTAAATATTTCTTATGGGGTCTCTGTTACATTGAAAAAAATTGCTTAGTAGGTACTAAGCTATTTTATCGAGGCTGTTTTTTAGTTGTTAAGTGACTCTAAGTAAATTGTAAATGAATAATATTAGTTCTCTGCCGTTATCGTGTAGTTGTCGTATCGGTGGTAGTGTAAAACCTCATTTATAGTAACCATATTGTTTATTATGTCCACTAGGTATCTACCTATGTACATACGTTCCACGTATTTATTTCATGGTTCAAATATAGTAATATTTATTTGATTTCCTTATTATTGCTAGGTATAAATAGATCGACACGATTTTGATGATAATATGTTCTAATTTCCTGATATTTCATGGTTATAGATAAAAAATATAATTTGTCATTCAGGATCGCTTGTGAATCAAGACTTTGCTTTGACACTATTGGCAAGACCGTAAATACTACGGTAAATTGTCTGATATTGCAGAAACTTACTTTATTCGCAAACAAACTAACCACTATTACAGTATTTACAAAATGTACCTAATAATATATAAAATACATAAGAAACAGTTGAGCTATCTACAGACCGTTGCAAACGATCTATAGATAGATCAACTTAATTAATAAAGAGCAGATAATTCTAAGTAAATCATATAATAAGATACTACTTCTGAACAAAATTTTAAACTAAATAAAAAAAATACTTATAAATAAGTATAGCAAATAGTGTTGTTACAACTTTTGGTCTTAATTTTTTCCGTTCTAACCCCCTTTCGCAGCGCGCGATAAGGAACTTCGTTGCAAAAAAATATAACCATAATCATAAAATATTTGAAACTATCATGGTTTTGAACATAGTTTTCATTATAAACGGGATATTTACCATGATTTGTAAGTTTGATTATTCCCCGATATTTCGGCACAGTTGCATGCGCCACTCACAAATCATGGTAAATATCCCGTTTATAATGAAAACTACATAATGATAAAATTCATTCATCACCTACGCTCATTCAAACTCCTGATGTACAACGTAATATAGAAGAATTTTAACGCTTTAAACGTAGGATTCACCGTGAAATAGTCTCGTCTTGGAAGTATGTGAGGAATGTCGGTTTTGTGGCTCTCCTACTGCATTCTCGATTAGATTTCTACGTAAAAACGGGTCAATTGAGATTTGATGACATTGTGTTTTGTAGGTAATTTCACAAGGTGTTTTAGTAGAAATAACGCTTTAACAAGTCACAATTCAAGACATTTTTTATATAAATAGAAAAATATGACAAATTAAAGTATATAACATTCTTATAGAGAAAAACATCTAATTCACACGCAAAACTCTTGGTGAGAATCAAATCTACACCAAAGAAGGCAATATATGTAAAATAATTGTGTTTTATCTAAGTATCTGTTTTATTTATTCTGTAATTATTTATAAAATATATATATTTTTAATTAACTCTAGATACATTCATAAAATATCATAATTATGTTAATCAATTAAAAAAAAACAAAATTATACTAAAAAGTTTGTTTCCATCAAGAACCGATATAAACATCATTGCCAAAATAACAATCAAACAAACACCCAATAAACATAAAAGGAAGTGTCTTTCCGTCCCGTTCGTATGATAAGATGCGTGTCCGTCTGTATGTTAACATGCGCGCGCACCCGTGCCGCCGTCGGCACTTTCATCTCCCAGGCAGTCCCTTAAAGCCTTTTTTCTTTTTCATTTGACTGATTAGATTTTTTACGATCGTTAGCCTTTATTGTGGGAACGACGGGTTTGTTATTAATTTGATTGAATCGTATTTATTGAGTGATTATTTGTTTTGGTTTTATTTATTGTGTAGTGTTTCACTAAGATTTATATTGTTCGAAATAATAAATGGAAGCTCCAGGATTCGAAACAAACTTTTATTTGAATAAAATAATTTATTTTAGTCAGAGTATTTAATAAAGTAGGTACTTATTGCAAGTTTACATGTAGGTAAAAATTCGTATTTACGAAGATTTTTTTCAATATTTTGTTTATAATATGGTTTTACAGATACATATTATTTGGACATTTTCAAGAGGAGAGTGAATAAGTTTTATCGATGCGTTCCACCATAGGCCGAATCATCATTTAACATATGTGATTGCGGCCAAGCGGTTGCTTATAATGCATAAAAAAACTGCGTTCGTCGTAGATAGTGCAATTGCTCTCAAACCCAAGAAAAAAATAAAAATAACTATTATTGTAATGGGCAATATCCGGGCACTTTCCACTAAAGCGCACCATCGGCGTTAAAACAGAGATTGGTTATGTAAATAGTACAAAGCTGCCGCACCTGTCCGGAACCCTGCATCCGCGCATTGTTTAGATCCTAGAAAACATTCGCTTAAACGCTTAGAAATGGGGAAGTTTGTGGGAGCGAATGCTTAATAGTTTTCCCTGTAGGGTTAAGTCAACGGACGTTTAATTGTTTGATTGTTTGGAATTTGCAACTTAATATACATTAATTTTAGATTGCAATTTTATAAATATCTCTTTTTCATTATGATTGACTTGTTGTCTATGTTAAATTCTATATATATGATATCATTAAAACTTTTTTAATGATTACCATCTCTCTAACTCTACAATGTTTTAGAATCATAAGTTCTTAATTTCTTTTATATCAATGTATTTTTAAGTTTACCTCAAACTCAATGACAATTTATTTAATAAAATCGGATCACTTTGAAGCGTTGTTTTTTAAAAAGTTGTTGGATACATGCTAGATGATTTTAGGTGCTAGTTCGTCGCGACCAGGGTCTAGAACTAGGTTTAACTTATTTATTGGATTTTTATATGATCCTTATAACAATTGTTTATATAAGAAGTTGGAGCTAGTTCCTACCAAGTACAACACACATACAAAATGCTTTTCGGTAAAATAATAAATCTATTAATTACAGTGTAATACCTCCTTTTAAGTATATATTAAATATAAATATTCATGGACATATCACACACCACACTCTAGTCCCAAAATAAGCAAAGCTTGTATTATGAGAACTAGATTGCTGATAGAATACTTATATGTATACTTTTGTAAATACATAAGTACATATACATACATACATATAATAGTATAATAATGCTGCTAGAACATATAAAAAGATACAATTACTTAATGCTAAAATACTGAAAGTGGTCATCACTCAGCTTGTGCTGGTGTAGAACGATTGGGCGCCAGCGCACCAGCGGTGGTTTTCAGTTTTAGTTTTTTTTTTTTATCGGATCGACTAATTATAAATAACTAAATAAGACGACTCTTGGTCGTCTGACGACTCTTACAGAGCACTGGTTTTCAGAAACACCTAATACTTGTACAAGGAGAAGTATCTTAACAAATGCCATGGTCAACAGATTCGAACCAACAAAGTCAACGAAAGGCGCGAGCAAGATGCGCCGAGACCTCATCAACGCGGAGATCTCGAACCTGCGCGACCTCCTCCCGCTGCCGCCGTCCACCCGGCAGAGACTGTCGCAGCTACAGCTCATGGCGCTCGTCTGCGTCTATGTCAGGAAGATGAATTACTTTCAGCAAGGTTTGTTTTTTCTCAAAACGTAAGAGGTGTTTCAAAAAGAGGCTTCATATGAAAATGATTTTATCCTTGACGAGTTGAACCTTAAACAAAATGCTTGCTTTCGGTATCCACTTGGTATTCATTACCACTATTTTTATAACTCAACTTTCTGTTATTATATTGTTCGAAGCTTATAATAAAACAAAAGTATGTTTTATCATTGAGAAGCATTTCCACAAAAGAAACAAATACGTTTTTAAGCTATTGCATAGCTTCTTGAGCGTGGAGACCGAATCCAGAAATTCCGTAACGAAATAACCTAACACTGATCAGCAAAAAATGCTATGCAATAGCTTTACCGCGGCAGTCCCCGAGTGCCACCCGTCTTTTTTATATTAGTTGTATTATCATTTTGTATATTAGTCTCAAAACAACAAAAAATAAGCTTTTGATGTAAAATAATAACATGCAAAGCTCAGCTCATTTCCAACTATTCCTATAATTTAAAACTAGCTATTTATGAAAATATGTGATGTCACGAGACGTTTTACATAAACCCTAGCTACGTTAATCTGCTTCAAAATCTCACGTTTATATAACCGTGTAGTTACACTATGTACTATTTCTTTCACCCATCTTCATTTCCGTGTTTTCCGTCGTGTTTCTCATGCTCCAAATCTTTGTCAAACTCATCACGTCCAACCCTTATCCCAAAATCTCACTCTCATATACCAAAAAGTCTCGGCAACATTTTGTCCGCTCACCTTCAGTCACGAAAAGGTATATTAAGACGTTTAAAATGCATTTAGTTCGCTATCTTATCTGTTGTTGCTATTACTTCACCCATAACTCCGTCTTTCTTTCTGTTTTAGTGTTTAAGAGTCACGAGTTTAGCTATCAGTATCAAGAACAAGCGAGTCCCACACCCAATATCGGATTTTCAAAGGTAAGTTTTTCAAGTTTACAACAGCGGCAAGCTATCAATCCGTTCTGACAGCTTCACTTCTATTATTGTTCATTTCATGTTCTTTTTTTTATTGTTGCTTGAAATAAAGAAGATAATTGAAACTACTATTAATTATGTAGGTACTTTAGTACAGTTGGTAAGTAAACAGCGTTTTGAGTAGTACGAATTTTGTAACGAGTTAGCGAGTATTTTTTTAAATTTTCCTGCAAGATTTTATCGAGTATTGATTAATCAACATCTATATTTTACATAGTCGATTCTTATGCAAGTAAACAATACAAAGTTTCTACTTACAAGTTATTTTGATACACGTTATAAAGATATTTAAGATGTTTATAACAAGAAGCAAAAGAAGCATGTTTTATAATTTTGTCTAGAAATAGATAAAAAGATTCTTTCAAAAGATACTTAATACAATACCGCTAGATTTGTAACAGTGAAACCATAAAAATGTATACTGACACTTACTTTGTTTTCAGGCTATGAATGGTTTTATGATGATGATGACACAGAACGGGAAACTATTATATATTTCGGAAAACGCCGCGGAGTACCTAGGACACTCTATGGTAGGTTTACTTTGACAGGCGTCACAGATTAGTTGGTAGTAGCTCTGTATTCCATGCTGTGGGTTGTGGGTTAGATTCAAACCCAGAATAAAAATTTAAAAAATATATTTACAACTATAATATTTAAATACAAAACAAACTTATGACTATTACTACGCTACGATATAGACTACCCCCCTATCTTATAAAAAGTTAGCGTTGACTTTAAGTCGTCATTACGTCATTACTCTTCTTCTTTGAGCTTTTTGCAAAACAAAACCTAATCTAAATTAAAACTAAAATGAGTTTTCATTATTTTTTGATTCATTATTTTTTTATTCATTACGTATGGTAATCAGTACTTCAAGTCTGTCGTAATGACGACTTAAAGTCAACGCTAACTTTTTATAAGATAGACCGTACTACTATACGCTAAAAGTCAAACTAATATGTCTCTCAGCTCTTTTCAGCGCTGTATAATAATTATGATACTTAAATTTTACCAAGAATGTTTTAATATTTTATTAAAACTTTTAGGAAGATCTACTTATCCATGGAGACAGCGTTTATGACATAATAGATAGACAAGA
Source organism: Ecliptopera silaceata (assembly GCA_932527185.1). Taxonomy (NCBI): domain Eukaryota; kingdom Metazoa; phylum Arthropoda; class Insecta; order Lepidoptera; family Geometridae; genus Ecliptopera; species Ecliptopera silaceata. Next base: position 6,081,028 of record OW052210.1, read on the forward strand.
TCACCAAACAGTTCAGATGGAACTGAACCGAGGCAACGGCGAGACTGAAAACATACCAAAGAACCGACATTTCTTTTGTCGAATGAACGTATCCAGAAATGCTAGACGGCAGATGAGATTTGGTGACCAAAAAGTAAGTAATAATGGTTGTCTGTAAAGTCGCTTTACTGACGATAGTTGAATGTGACAACGTCACTTCATGGAACGCCTCAGAACGCCTCAGAACACCTCAGAACGCCTCATGAGTCATGTTTTTTCGTGCGTGCAGCCGGTTTTATCGAATTATAAGACGTTGTCACGTCAAAACATTTTTTATAATACATGGTAAAATATTTTCTCTTTTCGCTTCTTCCCACCATCTCTTTTCAAAGCCTAGATTATCCTAGATAATTTCTATCTAGATCATCTTTACATTATATTTATGTTAGAGAGACATGGAGGAATTAGATGAAACCTTTATCCAGCAGTGGGACGAAATAGGTTTAAAAAAAATGGTAGAGCAACAATAAGTACCTATACAATACTTTTGAACCGCTTCATATTAAATTGTGTCCCAATCTTCAAATGAACGAAAAAAATATAATTAATCAAAAAATGTTGAAAACTCAATTTGGTTTTCATTTAGATTAGGTTTTGTTTTGCAAAAAGCTCAAAGAAGAAGAGTTGCATTTGAGGGAGGACCTCAAATACAACTCTTCTTCTTTCTCTTGTGCTTTGAGCTTTGGCCCAGCAGTTGGCTGATAAGTAATAATGATGACGTTTTCTTTCAGTCAAGGTTAAACATATTTCGTACATATTTTATTTCAATATTAATTAAAATGATGGTATTTTTTTGCTCAGACTTTCTCATTTCTTGAACTGTGCTTTTAATTCTGAAAATTAATCAAAGTCAAAACTTAAAATACTTAAACGTGTATTTTTTTCTATGTGAAATTGAATAATGATCCACGGGAAACCTATTGTCAAGATTTAACAAGTCCACAATTTTCAGGTAGTTCTTGTAAGAGGTCATTACGTGTCCTACCTACCACTATGCAGCCGCAACGAGCCAGTATTCCTTGCACAGTGTACACCGCTCGCTATGCCCGAGACGCGCGAGTGCGTCGTCCACGGCGCGACTAACGTCTTCACAACTGTGCACGCAATGGACATGAAAATTCTGCATATTGACGCCAAGTAAGTATTTTAAGGTAACCTGAAAATATATTAACAGCTAGTAAGACCAGTATAGTTAAACGGTCTATCTTATAAAAAGTTACGACAGAATTAAAGACTTGTTAAAGGCTCGGTGATATTTTTGTCGTCTTATAAACGAACAATAAGCCAAACGTATCCTTTTAGTGTATCCTAAAACTAAAGTGCTCAGAACCCTCCTTTAGCAGATATTTAAAAATGGCCGTCATGTCAAAATAAATTCTTAAATTTATTTTGCTTCTTTCTAAGTAATTGAGACATTAGATGGTACAAAAAGTATACAGCGAAGGAGTAAAAAATAATGCCGACCGATAAAAAGGACAGACATGCTGAAATGAGATGAAAATTTTTGTTGTTTGTTGATTTCTTGTTAAATAAATTCTTCAAAAAGAATAATCAAATATCTTGGAAACTATCTCGGACCTAGAAAGAGACTAGCGTAGAGCCGATATACCACCAAAACATCATGTGCTAACAGTAATTAAATGCTGAGGCAAGTACATAATATGTACTTGCCTCAGCATTTAATTACATTTAACATATTATGTTGGTTGGTAATGTCATTTTCATTTGTCTCTTGAAGTAGCTGCCTAGTCTACCTACATAATGTTCTCACCTTTTTACTTACGTGTCAGGTTTACGGAGATGCAACTGCATCAGCACAGAGATGATCATCTGATCACCTGATCAACGGGGATATAATATGATATACTACCTAATAAAGACTTGACCTGATACCATTATGGAAACCCTCTGATTACTACCTACTTATGCATAATCTATTTACTTATATCTCTACAACACTAGTCTTTTTCATCACTATCGTCATCCACCACACCATCGGGGAACACTGCTTCCACCAACCTAAAGTCCTTCTACGCTACTTTAAGGAGTTGGGCTGGCTGGGGCTTAGGTTAGCAGGGGGACAATGCACAATACACCCCATTGCAGGATGTCAGTGCAGATCTTATTCCCCCATTTAGAATTAGAACACTAGTCTTGATGCTTCTAATAAGCTAATGATAAACATTTTGGTTTACTTTATGCCAATTAATAATTAGAATCTGACCATGATTATTCATGATATACCAGGTAGGTATATACACAATATAAATATGAAGATAGGATAAAATAAAAGTCATCTAGAAATATAACACATGTATATAATCAGTTGAACGTGGATCTCATTGTTTAGAAATCAATAATGAATCTTCTTTTATTATTATTTTTCAAACTGAAAACAATAGGTGATAACTCTTCTTTTCAACTGAGAACCCATACAGTCTATTTTAATTTTCAGCTCTCCTTGTTCTTAGTTCTTACTTATTGCTATCTGGAATAGAAAGAAAATGGCACGGGTCAAAAATTATAAAAATTAATAATAGGTAAGAATATATCGGGGAGAGTGAGCAAAGATTTTACAAATAATTTAGGCATATGCTTCTGTATGTTTGTCATATCTATTTGGTTCAAATTTGGGGATAAAACTTCGAGGTTGTTGGTATAAGTAAGTTCAAGAGTCTGGGCAAATACAACAATTTTGTGTTTTGTGCGAAGCATTGTCATGCTTTATTTCATATTATCTTACGCATGCTTGGTTTTCCGCCAGAATATATACCTATGACTAGAACTAAAAACCATACATACAACACTGCAGTTACATTTTCAGGTTCCGTAAAAAGAAAAGGGTTTTTGAGTGTGTTTGTATTGAAATAGCAGCTAGTCGCATTTTTACATCCAATATGAAACAGCAGAAAACAAAATTCTATTCTTGGTTTTATTTATTTGCAAGATTTCTGTAAAATAAAACGAAATAAATTCTTTTGTTTACCTTTTCTAATGTCAAAAGCATGCCAATTGTGCCAAAGTCAATTTATGTTTATGTCAAAAATGATGGATAAAACTAAAACCGATGCATTCCGAAAGAAAATAAAATTAATTGTTGCCATTATTTGGATGAAAACTGAATCAAGCACATAATTGCGAGACCTTAGTTATTGCACTGTTAAAATTCGATTATAAGACGACATTCTTAACGTGTTATTAAAGAACACGCTTTACTGCTAAAGTTCGCTATTGTTAAACAACACTTACAATCTGATTTAGGCTATTTTTATAAGATAGACCGAAAATATCTACAGTTTTTCGGTTTTTTTTTTCAACATTATGCGAAATACTATTTATTTAAGTATTTCACAAAATATTGTAGTAAACTGTGATGATTTTATTAAATAAAAGGCACTTTAAATTAAAATAACTTTAAGACCAAAACTAATTTATTTTCGAACAAGTAATAGCTATAATATTAATTTAGACATCCAATAACAGTGTTTTAATTAAACTTCGACTAAGATTAATTGATAAAATAATCTTAAAAGGTCTAAAGCGTAACGAGCTTATAATTTATTTAAAGCTAAATTCTGTTCCAAAATTTGATATAATTTATCGTGATAGATTATTTTGTATTATACCTACAATATTTTGTATTAGAGGTTTACCTACAAATATTTTAATAACATAATGTTTGTTTTTTGACAAAATGGAAAATATTTTGATATAAGATATATAAGAAGTGAAAAGATAGTATATTATATCTTCACTGATAGAATATAACTATCTATAGATAGACAAAATCGACTGTGTATTTAATTTCTCCACATTTATCTCAAATCTATAATATTTTATTCATGTGTACACGTCTAGTCTATAAATTATTTATTTAGGTTTCTCGCTTTCCTAAGGATATCTATGCATTGAATTCAATTTATATACAAAGCGGCTTAACAGATAAACTAGGTTATGCTACGTTCAGTGTGATTGTTTGGATAGGTGACCGCTTTTAGGTGACATGCTTCAATACTTAATACAATAATTTGATATTATATTATTTGTAAAATATTAGATTTAAATAGAATAACGCCTTAGAATAGTCTGTTATGTTCTTTTATTAGATAATAAAGAATAAAGAATACTATAGATCGTTTGCAACGGTCTGCAGATAGCTCAACTGATCCAAATCTGTACCAATCCGAAGCATCTATGATACTGGCTGCATTGCCGCAATAGCAAATTATGATTATTATTTATCCATTGCTGTCCTACTGTAAAGCATAGGCCTCTTCTCCCTCCTTCCACTCTTCACAATTTAACGCTGTTACAGGCCAAGATGGTAGATGTGCATCAAGTTCATCTCTGGGCCTTCTACGTCGTATAGCACGTTGAATAGCAAAGTACTTAAATAAAATATAATTATTGTTATTAATTATATTTCTTTGTTTCAGTGGTGAATGGTACCTAGGATGGAAGAAAGCTGAGCTATCAGATGTGTCGTGGTACCAGCTGATTCACTGGGACAGTTTACGAGAAGCACAAAGCAAGCATAGACTAAGTAAGTCACATATTTTTATCATTAGAGTAGTGAATAAGCTGTAACTACTGCCTAAAGATGCATTGCCACACTGAGCCCGTCCACTGACCATAAGCCCTGGTGCATCACGCCTATTACACTAACCCACTATTTTATAAAAAGCTAGCGACATTATGTAATCAAGACATCAAGTCTACGCTAACTTTTTAAAAGATAGACCTTAAAACACACTGGACATAAAGGTTTTCAAACATACCTTTTTAATAACACTGCTTGGAGATAGATACCTCAAGAACAGGACAGTATGTGCTTGATTGATTGACTTTAATACAGCTCAGTTACATCAGTCCACCAGAAATGCCACAGAATACCGATGAGTTACAAAGAACCTGAACGTAGGGCATATCCTCATAAGGGCAGAAGAATTTAGATAAAGCTACGTACAATAGCATGGCCTCATTTCCCATAAAAAACCTCTATTAATACTAAATTCATCAGTAGTCATCAGTTCTGCATGGTGCCCACTAGATTAGTAACCAAAAGATTTGTTTACAGTAACGCAATCAGAACAGGACAAATGCTGCATCCTCCTAGTGAAGTTCCAGCAAAGGAGTGGTCTCTTCATCTGGATCCACGTAGTCCTGCAGGTGAAGGACGCGGCTGATACGCCGAGGCAGTTCATTGTGGCTACTAACCAGGTTTTAAGGTATTTCTACTGCATTTCCGTCTTGAATAATAATATACAGCTGGGTTTTGTGCAAAAGCTTTCGTCGGGGCTAGTATTAACACTGATACTCACATTGCTTAGTTCCAGTTTAAAGGAATTATTGTGTGCGCGTGCAATTACAGTGTACCTACCTAAGATATAATATCTAGGATCTGGTTGCGTGGAACTGGCACCTAGAATCACTTAGACTAAGACGATTCTAAATGATCCTTGTGATTTTATTTAATAAAGAAATGTTTGACTTTGACTTTGAATTGCTGTATGTTTCAAAGTAATGGACGCACTGTGATGCCCTATTGGTTACGTTCTCAATGTATATACCTACATAATAGGACAATCAATAGGCTACTTTCTCAATGGATATGCTCAATAGGACAATACGTTATAGGCAGAATTACCGCTTGGCATAAGGTAGGTCATCTGCTTTTGTTATTTTGTTTTCATCAAAAGAAGTAGTACATTTCTGACAGAAACATACTCTATGTTTCTGTCACAAATGTGCCTAACAAATAATTTTCCACAAACAGTGAAGAAGAAGCTCAAATCATGCTGGCCAACTCCTGGCTCTACCAGTACTACGGCTACCAAAACCAGCCCTGTGGCATGCTGGATCCTCGCTGCCAGAAGTTCTTCAGACGCGACCAGTGTTACCAGGACCCTTACCAGGAGTATTATGTAGAGAACCAGGAGGTCGACTACACTGGTTACCATGTGTCTCCATACGTGCAGAAGGATGAATATGGCTGTGAGCGAGTGTATACTGATCGAGGACCTGTGGACTACTCCACGCATTCGCCAGGGTCTACTATTAGTGAAGAAAGGTGAGATTTTGTGTTTTTTTGACTATCATAATATCTTTTAAGATAATTTAATATGAAAATGAAAATATTCATGGACATTTCACACATCACACTCTAGTCCCAAACTAAGCAGAGCTTGTACTATGGGAACTAGATTGCTGATAGAATAAATAAAACATATATAAATACAAACATAGAATTCATAGTTACACCCAGATACAGAACAAATATTTATGTTCATCACACAAACATTTGCTCTGGGTGGGAATCGAACCCAGGACCCACAGCATGGAAGGCAGAGCTACTACTTACTGAGCCGTGACACCAGTAACAATATATGGCTCATTATTTTCCTTAATTTATCAGGTAAGTTGCCGATCACACAATCTAGATAGTTTCGATAGATGTGTAAAAAACACAAAGCTACAAAAATCTAGTTTTTATTTGCACAATAATACGATATTTCACATACACAATTCAATTCACATCTAAAACACCCGTCGAACGCATGCATACACATTTCCATACAATTCACACAATTATCTTTATAAATTGGTTTCAAAAACCAAACATGCGACAAGGTCGACTTAAACGATTTGTATACGTCACGTCACAAACGTCACAAAGAATATTAAATATCTGACATCGTGTGTGAGTAGAATTTACGCTCTTGAGTTCCGTACAAAAATATGTTTTTGACGTTTAACTTGACGTATCCAACAGTAACATTTTTTCACGCAGTAAAATGACACGCAATGTACGCGATTATTTCTGCGTTGTTTTTTTATACTTAATCGAAACTTACTATTAAGCCGAATATTTTATAAACTATAACTTATTTTAAGTAAAACCTTTAAAAACTTAATAAATAAATAATTAAAATAGAATTAAATTGTCTGTGCAAATAATCCAGATAACGAACTATAAAATATTTGAAGTTTGATCAAAAATTTGCTAGTTACAACGCATTAGATAAACATGTAAATTATTTCATGTTTATAAAAGTATATGATAAGTCAAGTGTGAATGCGACTTACGCTCTTTAGGTTCCGTATAAAAAATATTTTATCTCTTTCCGCCATTTTAGTTGAATTATTCAGCGCACATGTCTAAGCTGTAACGATTTATAACACCACTTCAAGTTTCAAAGGAAGAAGTGCTTATTTTTTTTTTACATTTCGATTGCTGAATCAATAAGTAACATTATATTTTGACTCATTTTCCTCGAGTTCGATTTAAATGTGTATTTTTCATTTAATTACCTCTGTCTTAATGGCAAGCGCCAAAAATTGTATGGTCTTGGTTCACATCCAAAACTATTTTGATTAGTAGGTAAAAATATTTTTTGGTTCTTAAATATGTATACACAGTTCACAGATATGTAAACAATAACAAAACAAAAGTAATGCCTATAAGCTTTCCTTAGTTTGGGGCTAGCTAGCGAATCTAGTTTGAAACCAAGCAAAGATATAAAACAATTATTTGGATCTGTATTTTAACCCTAACAAGAAAATCATCACACCGTCTGGCCGTCAGTCTCTAATTTGACACCTTTCATTACCATATTTATTGTAAAGTTATTCATACAACATTAAAATTAACATTGAAATATCCTTATTACGTTGCAATAAGGTATAAGATACAGCAACATTAAAGATACCTACGTGCATTACTCGCGCTAACCAAATACGAAATGGGGTGATCCGAAAAGGTATAAACTAAGTAGGTACGAGTTTTGTATGTTCATTGAATAATGACGAATGACCTTAATTGATTTTTATATGAAATTTAAGTAGTTAAACCATCTATTTGCTAACACAAATAAAAAATATACTTTAAATTGTTAGTTGACAAATAATGTATTTACCAACATATTTACTAATATTACGTACAGTCGTAAGCAATACCAGTTATTTGTTTTATAATATAGTTCCCTAAACTTTTACATTAAGGTTAGGACACTTTTGGCCGACATATCGTGTGATGTGTGAAATGTCCATGAATATTTATTTATTTTATTCCATCCCCCAGATCTCCCCACCACTACGAAGCACCTCCAGAAATGTTGAACAGCATGTACATGTATCCCCACAAGAGGGAGTACTTCGAGCAGTATCCGAGGGTCAGCTACCATGCCCAGGAGCCTTGCACGAGCACTGCTGTGGAGAGTAAGTGTAACATTTCATTTTCAGCCTGTGGTGTCTGTGGGCTGTGGGTTGGCCATGTTATCCTTAAAACCGACAATCGTTGGAGCAAACGGATACTGGAGTGGAGACCGCGTTTAGGCAAGCGTAGTTTAGGACGAGATGGACCCTCTGGCGAGATGGAGCGACGATCTACGGAGTGTAGCTGGCAAAAACTGGATGAGAAGAGCCGAAGACCGGGCTCAGTGGCGCGTCTTGGGAGAGACCTACGTCCAGCAGTGGACTGATATAGATTGATGATGATACTGATGGTGTCCCACTAAAGGCCTCTTCTCTTCTTCTTCAACCTGTTGCCACCCAATGCTGAGTAAAAGTCTCTTCTATTCTAATGCACGCCTTTCTGAGCGATCTTGAGCATTTCGTATCTTTGACTAGTCATTGCGTCTCAGAGTGATAAACCAATCGTCTAATTCGTCGTATCATCAACCTATATCAGTCCATTGCTGAACGTAGGTCCTTCCCACCCAAGACGCGCCACTGAGCCCGGTCTTCGGCTCTTCTCATCCAGTGTGTGCCAGCTACATCGTTTGTCGTGTTTGGATTATTTAATAAATCAACCTTCTAATACAAAAAAATATGACCTTGACGTGTTTGAATTGGATTGGTGGGTCACTGCCAAGGATAGAGAGAAGTGGAAGTGTTTGGGGGATGCCTTTGCCCAGTAGTGGGACAATATAAGCTAGAGAAAAAAAATACAAAAAGAACTTTATAAGCTTCTGCAGTGTATTTAATTCCTAGTTGTTTCCACAGGTATAGAATACCCCAGTGCAAAACGCATGCGGCTAGCTACATTAGAAGATGATGGTATGGACCGGTGGAACCCGAGCCCTCCCTGGTCGGACACCACCCTCAAGATACCTGACTACACCCAGCGGTTCGCGTATATGGTGCCCATACCACCTGGCGATCGAGCTATGGTTACCTAATATATATTCCAGCTGTATTTTTAAGGTTTATTTAAGGTTTTTTTGTGTATAATTTTGATCCTCGTGATTTCTTATTTGATGATTGTGGAGTTGAAAAGTAGTGATACTACTACTTTCTACAGTATCTAAGGTTGAAAAAAGTGTAGATAAAAGTTGGATGAATGAAGCCGATCTAGGTATCTTTGTCTCATTCATAATCATGAGTGTGGATTTTCATGGATATTTAAAAAATGTGACACTCACAGTATTTATAATTTTACAATATCCATATAAAATTGTTGAGTTATCTGCATGGATAGCTGAACTGATAAATTAATAATTTGTGTAAGTATAAATATTTGTTTGATAGTTGTAAATTCATTTTGAAGTTAGGCTGTAGTAAGTACTTTATAATTAGTTTTCAAGCTGTACTTTCTTGGTAAATACAGATGGATACTCGTCTGTATTTACCAAGAGGAAGATAAAATATCAAGAACATAGAATACACATAATAATATGTATGTCACATGAGTGTGAGTATATAAGTATGTATATACAAAAACACGTATATATGTATTCTATCAGCAAATTTAATTTCTATAGAAGCATTGCTAAATTTGGGGCAAGATAAAAAAATTATACGTTGACAATTTTTTTAGGCGTGTTTAATGGTTTTTATCAGGTGCGTAATTGTCATTCGTCAAGTTATAATAGTTACTGTATAATATAATCAAGCCAGCATTTTTGCGTCTGCATATGCAGAAATAAATCGATTATTTGTGTTTGATTTAATAAAAAAAGAATTTATTGTAATGAACTAAGTAGACTTTTATGTTTCCGAATTATAAATAAAACAGGTATTTTGTATGTAAGTATATTATTTCAAAATCTGTTTTAGAATGTAATAACGAAAGAGTTGTGAGTTTTTCTTCCTATTTTTATGCATTTATAAATTGTTGACATGTTAATAAATTAAGTTATTAACATTGACGCTCAATTTTAAGAATTTACAGTATTTAACTATATCTTATAAGTATTTAAGTAACTTAATTAAGTAATGGAACAATTCCGTCCAAATATAAATGCAATCCAAAGGAATAGTTTTATTTTTTGTAAATATTTCTTTATAATTAAAATTATATTATTTTGTAAATATGCTATTATATTAAGGCATTTTAAATTTAAGATGAAACGCAATAAATTGAATTTAAATACTTTCATTGTTTTATTTAAAAAACATAACCTTTTTTTATTCTAGTTTTAATAAATTAATCAGATCTAAAAACATCCTATAACCCCGCTATAATATAATTATAAGTATTCTATCAGCAATCTAGTTTTCATAGTACAAGATTTGCTTAGTTTCGGCCTAGAGTGTGATGTGTGAATTGTCCATGAATATTTATTTGTTTATTAAAGCTTTGTTTATTTCCATTAAATAAAATAATATTCATGAACAATTTGGGCGCTGTGTCAAATTTCTAGAAATAAATCATATTTTTGTAATAATATTTTAATTAATAATATAATTTAATAATGTAATTCATTTGACATACGCAAGAGTAACTGTCCTTAAGTTCGTCGCCCTAAGATAAATGTAGCTTGACGTCACTGCATCTCTTTGCATTAAATAATGACAATGCATGTAAATGACCCATTACGATGTAAGTTTCATTACATAACAGTATCACACCGGTACAGTACAACACACTTATCTGTTCCGTACACAGCGAAGGGCGTATAATTTTGACAGAACTGAAAAGAGTTTTGTCAAAATTATACGCTCTAGCTAGACTGAGCGCGTGCTTGCGCTTATTGTTTATCTTATAAAAGTTAGCAAAGACCGAAAGTCTTGATTACCATACGTCATAGTGACATATTATCAACGCAACTTGTTATAAGATGAGGTTAATATTTTAGAAGAAAACTAATTCAAGCGGTAGTTGCTACATTTCAGGTGATTTCAGTTAGTAGTAGACTTTACAGGATTGTCAATTCTGTGTATAATATTTAAATCTAGCTAGATTTATTAGGGCTCATGCTAGAAAACACTTCGATTATAAAAAGCTAATTTAATTTTAGTTGGGTCGCCGTTATGAAATCAATGAGGTAAGTTATAATAATACATAATATAGTCTACCAGGTAGACTTTATGACAAACGTGACATTATAACAAACTTTGTCCTGTCAAACTATCAACGGGCTTCATAATTGTGTAGCACTGTACCATCACACCGGTGCTAATAAGGATCAACAGATGCAAACTAATACAAGATAAGGTCATACATACAAATTATAAATTAAATTAACTTGTGCGAATGTCTCTAATGGCACACATTAGCCACAAATACAATTGCATAAGTTTCACGAATCATATATAAATGTGTAATGCGATTAGGGATGTTTTTTTCCGACTTTTTTTATAAAATAACAGATTCATTTTCGGTCTCTTCACCTTTAGTGTTTTAGGAATATTATCGACTAGCTGATCCGTGCCCACTTCGTTGGGCATAATTCGACCGTTTTTTCTCCGATTCATTTTGCAAAACGGACTACCACGTAAATGCCTTTTTATTTTTCGGTTTAGTAGATCCCCGAGATTACCCTTTACAATTTAACATATATACAAACTTTACTTCTTTATAATATTAGTTATAGAAGTATCTATAGATAAATAGTTATAAGTTTTGACGCTTTCAACTGTTAAAAGAAAAAATTGCTATTTGATATAAAAAAAATACTTACTTCTGCAGATTGACCAGATTGACTATAATAATGAAAATAATTAAATATATAAAATTAGGTTTCATAATAAAAAACCGTCCTTTTGCTATTCTTCCAGCTCTACCCATTATTTACATTAGAAATCAACTATCGACGTTTTAATAGTTGTTACACTAGCAGTCCATTCTAGGAAAAGCTCCGAGGTGGTATACAGCGGCTCTTGGAGGGTGTGGGAGAAGAGGGCTCGGAGGGAGGTGGGAGGTCTCGTTATGCTGGTGGCGCTTCGGCTGTCAATCAGGGCAAAGCTAAGCCCGATTTGTAGGGTACAAGTTTGGAGCGATTTGGTGCAAATGTTTATAATGTTTCAAGCTATTAAATCATCGTCTAATGAGCTTATGCAAGCATTAGCATATTTCTTACTATTCCCTGTGAATATTTATTAATAAATAAATTCACAGACAATCACATATCAGACTATAGTCTCAAACTAAGCAAATCTTGTACTTCCCATAGTACAAGATTTGCTTAGTTTGAGACTAGATTGCTGATAGAATACTTATATTTTTTTGTAAACATGTACAAAGAATACATAGTAACACCCAGACACAGAATAATTTATGTTCATCACATAAACATTTGCTCTGGGTGGAAATCGAATCCACGACCCACAGCATGGAAAGCTGATCTACTACCTACCAACTGAGCTGTGACGCCTGTCAAAACCTTACCGCGATCAACTCATGCCTTATCATCAAAGCTCTCTATAAAACTACAATGAATTGATATTTTAGTGATGTTCACCTGCCTTAGTAGTCGAACACGATGCATTATGGATGTCTACCGTGCAGTATACGTGACCCTGCAGCCTTTCTTACACTGAACAACGCCGGCACATGATTTGAAGACACCAGGTACACAGATGAACAGAATAAAATATATTATTTTTCTGTAGAAAAAATAATTGAAGTAAAATCCAATGTAGGTGTGGTAAACCTATGTGGTAAAAAGTTTGCGCAAACTTGATGTCTCGATTACCATACGTAATGGTGACATAATGTCAACGCTAACTTTTTAAAAGATAGGGTGTAAGTATTTAGTGGTTTTATTAAACATAGGAGCCATAAGCCATACCTTTTTCAAAATATCATTGTGTATATTTGCAACAACAAAAATCAACAAAAATATTCACACATAACTCGGTCTCTTCAGCATATGTGCCGTGCTATATTGATGTTCTGATCATGAAGATGTGGGTGATACGTTCAATGTTCAGTATTAGAATACATAATTAGTTTGCGTAAATATGGACGGCGCTGCTAATATTAACTAATAAATAGATTTCTGTTTAGATAAACATTTAATTTAAATAATATGGTGTTTTATAATCGTAAACAAAGGGAAGTACCTACATCTATTTGTCGTCTTTTGTTTCGTGATAGTTTTCAATTAGGTTGAAGTTTTTTTTACAAAAGAATGACATAAACTTTTCGTTTATTTATTTTATTCAAAGTCTTTATCTAAAAATACATTTAATTAATTCGTGACAGCGAGGAGAAAATGGAAGTGGGCAGGTCACATATGCCGTAGATCAGATGACAGATCGGGCAAGAAAGTTTTGAGTGGAGACCAAGGACGGGCCATAGAAATGTGAGCCGTCAGAAAATAAGGTGGACCGATGACCTGGTCAAAGTTGCGGGAAAGAGCTGGATGCGGAAAGCTCAAGATCGCTCAGCATGGCGTGCATTGGAAGAGGCCTTCACTCAGCATTGGGTGGCAACAGGTTGAAGAAGAATAAGAAGAAGACATTTAATTAAACCTTAAGTTCTACTAAAGTTAAATCATAAATCAATTTATTTATCATGGTTTTAAGTTTTATACAAAGAGATGCATCGTCATTTGTAGCAAAATTACAAAAATCGAAAATGTAACATTCCTAAATGAATAATAAACATAAAAAAACATATTCAGACAAAATCTAATCAAAACTCTTCGTTCTAAAATTATATTGTTAACAAACTTAACAAAAACAAATCTATAGATGAGCTTTCTTACTGCATAACATTACGATGCAAGTCGCACTTTGTATTAGCAGCTCGTTAGAATCAAACAAATTAATACACACTAACTCTTCCCGATCACATAGTCCGTGAGAAAGGTCGATCCAGCTCTAATTTATTTAAACTGTACCTCGCGTGCGAAATACAAACATGCGTAAGATTAGAATTTGCGTCAAAATCGATAAATATTTTGAAATGAAGATGGAGATCTCACTATATCTCGGCTGCCTTATCGTTACGTGCGATAAGACCGCACATTGTATAGTCAAAGTCAAATAATTCTTTATTCAATAAAATCACAAGGATCATTTAGAATCGTCTTACATACCTACTTAGGTGAAAAAACGGAGGAGGTTCTTATTATAAGTATTTAGGTACCGTAAATATTGTAATACTTATATTTAGTTGCAATTTTAATATATTTTTGTGAATAAATGTTAACAAAATGAATATTTCATTCACATATTGCTAAGAATTATATATATAGCTCAACTTATATCCACATATAATTTCTCAATTAAAAAAGAAATGTTTGTTGTTTTTTTAACGTTATTCCCGGTCAGTGCCTTATTTACCGAAAGTCAAAAAAGTACTAAATTACACCGCAGTTGTACAGAATATAAGGTAGGCAGTGCGAATAAAAATGTTAAATTATCAGGCCTCACGTAAGTGTTTGATGTATTTATTGGATTGGGAGACGATTACAGATTTTCTAAGTGTTTCACGAGATTTTGTGGTGTGAGTCACCATGGCAACCATTCAATGACGGTGAAGAGGTTTGGCGAAGCAGAAAAAAAATGTGAAAAAAGTTTAGTGTTAAAAAGGTCCTTCGCAAAAAATGAGCACCTTTTTCTTGATTTCTAACCATAAATAAATAAATAAATGGTCTGTCTGTGCTTAAAATTTCATGACACTTTTTATTTATTAAAATTTTGAAATGCTGTCGACTAATTCAATATGTTGTTTATTAATTGTTTGCAAGTTTCTCATTAATTAATAATTTTTTTATGATTTTAATACAAGATATAACTGATTTTTAATACGTTTTTAAAGTATCAAAAAATCTGAATATAACACGATTTTTTGAGGTTAGAAGAAAAAGTAAGTATTTAAAAATAAAAACTGTGGACATTTAAACAAAACGTGCAACCAAAGTGAATAAAAATCCATTAAAATGCGGTTTACGGCAAAACGAACGATATTCTAATAAATATTCATGCAAACATACATCCTGGATTCCGTTTAAAAAGGAAAATATCAACGCGGATCCCATATAATAGCTCACAGATTAATCGGTAATGGTTTCACAATAAATATTATGCATTACTATTTCCTAGATGCTAAACTAATGTGTAATTTTAACCGCCTTCAAAAACAGCATGTTCTCAATTCTTCGGAAAAGTTTATCAATGACGCCTGAACCGATTAACGATTTTTATTTGTTTCGAGTCGCTTTCCAGATTGTCCCAGTATTTACAAGCTTTGCTTAGTTTGAGGCTAGATGGTGTTTATGTCAATTAATCGTCAAGTCGGCTGTCATTTGTTTTACTGGGTAAAGAGTAAGTAGAGATGTTTCCATGCATATGAACGAGTTCCAACACATTTCAAATATTATTAGTCAATATTCCATCAAAATTAGACAACAAAGCTCACTACAACAGTACAAATATATTTGTACACTAGCTAAAATGATCAAATTAAAAGTAATTTAAGTGTGAAGTCTTGCACACATAAAACAAAACTAGACATAATTAAAATTATAAAAAAAATATTCAGCTTCAAACTGAACTGATTTCAACCGGTCGCAACATGTCGCAAAACGTGTTAATTATTATAATATAACCGCGATTATGCAGCCCCTGCCGCTATATTACTGTTTATAGTGAATACTAAGTAGATTAGGTACCGTCAAAGCAACGATTCCTTTATTCGTGTAAATCGAATTGACTCGATATTGAAAACAATCGACAGGGTAACGCACGATTCTTTGGCTACGATTTAGAGATGGGAGTTCGTTATCGATAAAATTTCAGCAGTTTTTTGGTTAATTTATTGTTTAAGGTTGTTCATTAAGTTTCAAATACTTTTTTTTATGTCCTGCTACTCGGCAATTTGTTCAGGAACAATGATCCAAGATGCGGGCTGCAGACATACTCTGGTTTATTGTCTTGGAGAGAGAGATACATCCATTGAGCCATCTCTCATTCTTTTTTAGTTTCAAATACTAGCATTTTTTTGCAATAAGAAATTTTAATAAGAAACTCTAATTGTAAAACACTTTATTATTTATATTATTTTGGAACGAAGTTACGACGAACGAAGAAAAGTCAGATTTTGCTATAGTTGTAAGCCGTGCGCGTGATTCTCTGTCTGTCTCTTTCTTTCATAAAAAGCCTACATTAATAAATATTAATACTTATCAATCGAAAGTAATTTCGTTCCATTCGGGTGTCCCATGACACCTCCTAAGTTTTAAGTTATTGGATAGCTTCTATTTCGGGCCTTGAGCTTGGAGAAATAATCCAGAAATTCCGTAACGAAATAACCTAACACTGCGCATGCGTAACCAAGTAAAAATGCTATGCAATACCATATATACCTACCAATAGCTTTACCGCGGCAGTCCCCGAGTGCCACATTTCTTTTTTTTTGGTTAATTTGACTTTGGGCAAATCTATCGATATCGATAAAGCCCATCCCTAGATATTTATAAGCACGCACGATTTCCATGTCATTTGCCACGTGTGCGCCGGCCTACACGACCGGGGTGTCCACCCTGAATTTATAATAAGAACTCTTTTACCCTTTCTAATTCTAATTGTTGACGCACGTGCCACTCGCTTAGACGGAATTTTAAAAAAGTTTTGATATTTATATCAAAATAAACTATTTTCCATTTTAAAATTGTAGCATCGACACGATAAGAAGAAGAAGAAGATTTTAAAATTTATATAAATTTTGCTATTATTGAAGTAGTCTAAATATCAGTTCAAAATACAATGTAGCTATTTGCTAGTGTAAATGAAACATTGATTAAAATTTTAGATTATCATAAATATTAAAATTATGTTATATTCTAAAAAGGCTAGTAAGTATTTTTAGCACTAGAAGTGGTTTTAGAATAAAATAAACAGTAACCTCATTACTGACAAACATTTAATTTATCAAATAAGATCAAATAACAATCAAATCAGGAAACATAACAAACAACCTTTAGTTTAACAGGGAATAACACCCTTACAACAATTACTATGCACAATTACGACAAAATAACAGACTTACTGCAAATTACACCGAGCACCTTCGACCACCTTTTTCTCCCTAACCAGCCCTGTCAAGCAGAACAGCCGCCTTTTATCTTTTTAATGTCAGATGACCAAAAAGGTAGAAGTTCGGTATTTATGCTTTTTGAAAAGGTAGGTAGCAAAATTACAATAAATCTAAATATCCTAATACGGCCTATCCTGCTATGCGCCGACCACGGCCGCATCGTTGAGGAGATGTTCTTGTCGGAGACACCTTTAATATGGCTGCCAGGAACAGCCAAAGGACCTGCCACGGAACCATCGTTTATCAGGGTCTGTTGATGCAAAAACAAGGATTAGGTCACAACATCACAGGCATTTGCCTATTCATTCATTCATCTCACTCAAGGCCCTCTTTCAAAGTTTCAATCACATATACAGCTAAGTAATTCCTTCACAAACACTCGTCAAGTTAGCAAACATCATCTGACAAGTGTCTTGAGACACATTCATTCTCATACCTGTACGTACGCACCGATCAATTTAACTACACACGTGTCTGCCAGACATAAGTCTGCACGCATAAATGCGTCTGCCAGGACAACACCTGATATGCATTGAGAAATGCATCTGCCAGGACAACACCTGTTATGCACTGAGAAATGCATCTGCCAGACATGAGTCTGTACGCGCATCATCTTCGGTAACCGTATCCAACCCTCTTGCTCAACCCGACACATACAACAATGTGGATCGCTATCCATTGACAGGAGGATTGTTTTTATTGAGATAAATCAAGGGACTATTAAGATTCTTACCTACCTATGCTAGGGACGACGACAGTTAAGTTTGTAGTCAGTTGAGTTTGTAAAAGAGTTTAGGTTTGATTATTGTGAAAATGGATAACAACCAACAAAGGCATAAATGACGGAATGAAACAAAAAGTGTGGTACGCGCCGTGCAGCCGCCGGTGAAGGGCTGTACGTCCACAGCGCAGTGCAGCCGCCGGTGAGGCGCTGCACGAGCAGAGCGCCGTGCAGCAGCAGGAGAGGTGCTGCACGCCCACAGCGCAGTGCAGCCGCCGGTGAGGCGCTGCACGAGCAGAGCGCCGTGCAGCAGCAGGAGAGGTGCTGCACGCCCACAGCGCAGTGCAGCCGCCGGTGAGGCGCTGCACGAGCAGAGCGCCGTGCAGCAGCAGAAGAGGTGCTGCACGCCCACAGCGCAGTGCAGCCGCCGGTGAGGCGCTGCACGAGCAGAGCGCCGTGCAGCAGCAGAAGAGGTGCTGCACGCCCACAGCGCAGTGCAGCCGCTGGTGAGGCGCTGCACGAGCAGAACGCCGTGCAGCAGTAGAAGAGGTGCTGCACGCCCACAGCGCAGTGCAGCCGCCGGTGAGGCGCTGCACGAGCAGAGCGCCGTGCAACTGTTGCTCTGCGCTCTAGCACGAACTCGTACATTCATGCCACACGTACATATGACATGACATAGTCAACCAGGATAGTGCCTGTAACATTAAAATAAGTAAAAGCCTTTTGGTATGTAACGCAACAAATGTTACACTTCTTGTACACAATAATAACAGTCTTTTAACACATATTGGGTTATTTATTTATCTACATTTATTTATTTAGTTATACAAAAGACCTACACTTGTCTTTATATCAAATCAAACCATGAGAAGTATCATCAGTCCGTTACGCCATCTGCGCCGTGTCAAATCAATGTGGTTGATCTGCAAAACTCATGGATTCCGCTCAATAAAACCGCACCTCTAAATATTGTTCCTGTTCTGTAAATAATTTTAAAATTAAAATAATAAGACAACGTTCGGCCATCACTAGCCAATAAAATGGTGACTACAATGCTGCACAACAATGCTTCCAATGACCACCAATTACAAGCTCGCATGAATACCAGCTATAAGTCTTCATTCAGCTCTTACATAAGCTCCAGCCAGAACAGGTTACTATCAGACTGAATAAGGATACGGTGTTCAGTCCTATTTCATTAACGATAAAGTACTCTGCAAAACATAAACATTAAAAAGCTTGTTTGATATTAATAGGAACGATAGAAGGACTTATTTTCCAACAGCTCGGCCCAACCTGATCATGACTTATTTACTAGATAGAAAGCACTTTTAATCAATGAAATCAAAACATCGTTCAAGTATACTAGAACGTTTTCCAACTTGATTAACTTCCAAAGAGTGCACAGCAGCCTATATTAACCGTAGAAAATACGATATGGGATAAAATAATCACGTTGAAACTAGTTGAGGGCATTTCCAAACGCTCATGATTTTTAAAGTTCATTGACCTCAGTTCCCGCCAATACTCGTTTCTAACATTTATTTTTTAGTCTATGTACTTCACACAGAACATAAAAAACTCAGTAGAAGGCGCATAGTATTTCATTAGCACCGGAACCAGCGTACCCCAACTAACACTGACACAGGTCAATTGTATTTAGTCACACTAAGAAAAGCGTCGTGTGATTGGTTGAATGAAAGTAAGTAATACATTAGTCTTCGTTCATTTGAAAATTAACAATAATCATATGACGATAGAGTGGTTTATTATCTAATCCATTTACGTATTACCTCATACGGAATACTTTCACTACCAAGTTCTGCTACTCGCCGCTAGATGTCACAACACTAAATGCATTTAATAAATCTTTATTACTTTAACGTAACTTACGATAAGATTGATAATTCCGTGACGAGCTCATTACTATTTTTGTGCTATTCGTCCATTTTTAGGGTTGTACTACTGCCCTTGCTTTATATATCGACATTCAGACTTTGACTTAAGGTCGATAAACCTTTATCAATTTGAATATTTATAATAGATTCCCCATATCCACGTTTGAAAACGTATTTCAAACCTTTGTTTAACATTCCCTATAATCCCGAAAGGGGGGTACCTATAGTAAAGGTCATTACGGACAACATATTTTGTTCTACGACTTAGGTATGATTTATTTTATTTTTCATTCGTCTAAGCCTATTAAACTTTTGTCCAATACGTCACTTGACACAACATTTAGACAACCCGGTTTACAGCCGTTTTCAGACCTTTTAGTTTGAACTCTGATACATCATAGAACATTGTAAGTTTAAAATATCGATAACTCATTATCGATAACGTCAATACCTAATTGAGTAGCGGACTGTGACATGTGAGTAGTTGGAATCTTCGAGAATAATATGATCGAGTTTCAAAGAAAGTAGACCCTATAGAATAAACAATAAAGTCTATTTGTACTTGTCTTGTACAATAAAATAATGTTTTTAAAATTTTCATCAAAATTAAGTAAATTAAGACCTACCGATAATATGATATACAACCATTTGAAACAGTTTTAGTTCTGCTGCCGTTTGTACACTCTAGGACAGCGCAATAAGGCATTTTTGTAATTTTCCTTAAGTTATTATCACTGTGACGGTTCGATCTAGACTGATGTGCGTGAAATGGACGTGGCAGAAACAGTTTGCGATACTACGCAAAGCTCGGGGTACGCGTGCCCCACCCACATACTACTTCTACTGTATTTTTGGTACCGTACTTCATGACCTACTAGATTTCACCCAAAACGGCGGGATCACGGAGGAGGTCTATAACGGTGTCGGTGCAATTTGCTACGAACTACGAAACTCCTTTGCCTTTACGGCACAACGAGTTCAATTAATTTTGAACAAGATAATCTGACAACACAATGTCAAACCAAAAGCTGTTTGTTTCAAAGAGAAAATTTATAAGCAAAACTAGTGTGGGCACAGATTTACTAATCCCTATTCTGATTTTAGCACTAGAAGTGGTTTTAGAATAAAATAAACAGTAACCTCATACTGACAAACATTTAATTTATCAAATAAGATCAAATAACAATCAAATCAGGAAACATAACAAACAACCTTTAGTTTAACAGGGAATAACACCCTTACAACAATTACTATGCACAATTACGACAAAATAACAGACTTACTGCAAATTACACCGAGCACCTTCGACCACCTTTTTCTCCCTAACCAGCCCTGTCAAGCAGAACAGCCGCCTTTTATCTTTTTAATGTCAGATGACCAAAAAGGTAGAAGTTCGGTATTTATGCTTTTTGAAAAGGTAGGTAGCAAAATTACAATAAATCTAAATATCCTAATAGTATAATATTCACACATGTCGCAAAAAAAGTTGTTTATAACTAAAATTACTGGCTGGCCACAAATAATCCAGCAAATAGTTTGCAGAGAAATTTAAATATCGTACAACGTAATGTTCTAGAAAAAAAAAGTGGAAGCCCAAAAAATAAATGTTCTAGAACTAATTTGAATTTGACAATGAATTTTGACGCCTCCACGTTTTGCTATATGTATACCATAGACCAGAGAGATATCGTGTCTATTTTTCTCGTTAATTCCTTTATAGCATATATTATAATATCATAATAAACTTAATATTATATATTATTATAATATAATAATATTAGCCAAAAGGGTTTTAGTGTTGTTATTGATCTTGGAGCAGGCTGTAAAGATGCCCAAATAACTTTTCAAGCCATTAAAAAAATTGAAAATGTTGCAAGCTTTGCAAAGCTCTTAATTACATAAATGTAGAGAACAAAGACCGTGGGAAATGCTAACCGTGGGCTTACTATCTAATCTCTCGTCTATAAGACCATTTAAGTGACAATTTCACTTGGTTTGCGAATTTTACTTCCTTTCCAAGTATTTGTCAATGTTATAAGTTGCAACATGTAGAAAATACGTGTAAATCTTGCATCTTTTTAAAACAATGTAGATCTTTCGGTGTATTTTTCAAATGAGCAAAGAAGCTTTCTTCGATTGTTTAGAAGTATGCTATTGAATAGGTTTATCCGTTAAAAAAAACGTAAGTAAAAAAAACCTTCCAATAAAAATGATTGTGATACAAAAATATGTATTACGTTATTGTAGATAAAATCAGGAGACACAAATTGCCACAACATGAAGCTTCAGTTTTATTTGAGCACAACTAAAATACCTAGTCAACTAAAATAACTAAAATAGTAGTATAGTACCTAGTCACCTCATTTCATTTTATAATTGTTTGAAAATAGCCTTACAAAATCAATGGTTGCTACTACTAGCGCCATCTAGCGGAAACTCCCAGAGTTTTTACATAGCCTTCTTGGTTTTTATCCTACTAAACAAGGTTTTACTTTTTATGAATCTTTTTACGAAAGCTACGTTACTTTGAAGTTAGTAAGTAATCCTCTAGATGGCGTTAGCAGTAAGTATACAATAATTTTCATTCCAGATATTACTGATTCTTTTAGCCAAGATTCTTATAATGGTATTGAAAGATTTATTTATTAGGATTTGTTAATCTTATATTGAAAAAATCCATTTATCAGCAGATTTGAATAAGAAATCAGATCGAAACTGTAAACTGTATAAATAAATTATCTTTATCTTATCTATCTTATGTTTGAATTTGAATGAATTATTTTTATTTTGTGCAATTTTATATTATAGTAAAATAATAATTATTTTGTAGTAAGTTTATGCGTAATAAAACAATATATTTAGTTTTTCGTCTATATTTCTCCTTTCACCAACTTAACAAGTCCTAATCCTGCTGTTTTTGAATCAGGTCGTAGCCTTATAAAAGTATTGTCAATAAAAGTTGAATTATCTGGATTGTCGGGGTCACCAATAGGCGCTGCTGTATTTCTCACGATCGGTTCAAATTGAAATTCGTCATCAAAGGTGACAGTGTAGTTATACTTAGCGTCACACACCGCTAAATCAACAATATTGTAACCTGAAAAATCATTAAATGATAATTATTAATAGCATTTAAACGTTATTAGGTTGAATTGAGACCTCGCTGGAACTAACATTAGATTGTAATTCTTTGTTAAAAGGATCATATTATACAAAAACGGTAGGAACCAAGCCGTAGTTTTTTTCCCCTTCTTCTAGACTCTAGTCGCGTGGAACTAGCACCTTGAATCACTTACTATACAAGACAATTCTAAGTGATCTTCGTGATTTTACAGAATAAATATTATACTTAATTGAATTAATTAAATTGAATAGAGATGCGACATTATTCAAGTATATAATAGAGATTATTCATCAAAAACAGAGCTTTACCAACTAAGCTAGTCTACATGGTGTGATAAAACTACTCAACAAAGTGTACGAAACAAGTAACACCCTGTATAGTACTTACTGCCAGCTCTATTGCAGTTCGCTAAGTGTAGTTTGCACCGATCACTGAAGTAAGCTAGGTTGGTTGACCTGATGTCATACCCACAGACCTTACCGCTACCTCGAGCGCAGCCCATCTGTTTAAAGCAGTGGAACTGAGCAAAACGCTCGTAGAACAAATTCTCTTTCTGTAATTAATATTATCTTAATGAATTAAAAAATATTTTTAGCCGACGAAATAAACGGAGAAGGTTCTCAAGTCAACGTGTTTAAATATTTTTTGATATAAGATAGTATCTTCATCCTCCTTGATCTGAATGATGAAGGACTCTTTCAATCATCATCATCATCATGAACCTATGTCAGTCCACCGCTGGACGTAGGTCTCTCCCAAGAGCCACTGAGCCCATTCCACTCTTTTAATAGCTTTTTTCCATCAACAACGATCTATGGCTTCATAGATAGCAAATAGAACGATAGTTCGAGTATCTTGGTCTAGAGTTACCATTATTTATAAATGAAAGACATTATGTCACAGTGTAGGACGCCCTCCGGCGAGATGGAGTGACGATCTGCGTAGTGTAGCTGGCAAAAACTCGATGAGAAGAGCCGAAGACCGGCCTCAGTGGCGCGTCTTGGGAGAGACCTACGTCCAGCAGTGGACTGATATAGGTTGATGATGATGTTACCGAATATTGACCTCTATTTATCTGAAATTAAGGTCGAACTTACCTCGTCTTCTCGTCGTCTACATTCAGCAGTATTGCAGTTAAACTGAGTAAACCGTTCTACAGTTAAAAGTTTTTTCTGAAATTCATTTAAATAAAGTTATCATTAAACTAACGGCTCAGCCAATCAGAGACTGTAGAAAACACGATCATTTTAAATGAAGACTCCTGATTAGCTGATACATCAATAAATATTCATGGTCAATTCACACATCACACTCTACTCCGAAACTAAGAATAACTTTTTTGTTATTTTCACAGTATTCATAATAACTAATAACACCCAGACACAAAACAAATATTTATTCATCAAACAAATGTTTGTTTGTGCTACGGGTGAGAATCGAACCCACGACCCACAGCATGGAAGGCAGAGCTTACTACATTTTATGTTACATTAGTTAAACCTAGTGTGGATCTCAATTCTTACATATTTACATTGTCAGTAAATACTTCAATAAAACTTACCTCCATGTCGCTTTTACAGTCAATATACTCAGATAAATGAATTAAAACTAGAAAATAATTAATTAATTAGTTATATATTTTTATTAAAATGAAATAGGTGATTATTTTTAAATTTTACTTACACATTCCAATTAACAGTTTGTCTATCATTTTTCCAAAAAATAAAAAAGAATTCATTTACGATCTGAGTACCTACCTATAAGTGATACTAAGTAATCTTAAGTAGGAAATTAGGTAATAACTAAACCTAGTAATTATAATTATACATTGCTAATTAGCCTTTATTGCTTTTTTTATTCTTCTTTTTACACGCATTTATGTTCGTAACCGTGAAATCTGAAATCAGAATTGAGCTAATTAAAAAATATTTATTAATGAACAAAATTACTGTTGAATTAAGACTTCCTTTTTGTTTTTTTTAAAGTCAGTAAAGAGATATAAAAAAATGGAAAAAGAAACTTTCTTGAATGCTGTTTTAAATACAAAAGCAAAAGAATATCTACCCTTTTCGTAGAAACCACCCCTATCTACTCAGTTAGGATTACACCACATAATTATTATTTTTTTTAAATCATTTTTTTATTTAAAAAATCTTTACCATGATTATTATCGCAGTTGTCTTCAAAAACACTGCATTTGTCATCAAAATACTTCTTTTCATTCCTGCGCCTATCTCTTGCGCAGACTTTGACACCTGTCACATGACAGTACTTCGTTCTCCAACACCAATATTGGTTGATGACAGTTAGCACACCAGACTTTGTTGTAGATTTTATATCCTGTGAATATTTTACCATGTAGTCACTTAGCTCTAGAATATATTGTAGTATCTAGATTATACTGTAGGTAGTATCTTAATATACTGTAGGTATATATAGAAGGATTAAACTATAATATAAATAAATATTCACGGACGATTCAGACATAAACACTCTAGTCCCAAATTAGGCAAAGCTTGTACTATGGGAACTAGATTGCTGATAGAATACTTACGGCCGGTTTCTGGAAACCCAAATCACGATTGATCCGAGTTTGACAAATATTAATTATTAAATTTTTTCATTGATCATCGTTCGAGAAACCGGCCGTAATATATACATACTTACATTTATCTTCTAAATACTAACATAGAATACATATAATAAATAAATAATTATAAATAAATAAACTTTGCAATAATGTAGATCATCAGAATTACACAAAGTTTATAAAGATATTGTGTGAATTATCCAAAATATAACTTAAAGTTATAGTTAGAGATATTAGCCTCAAAAGATTTTAGCATATTCTTGCATCTACCTATCATTAATATTGTCTATCATCCAATTTGTAGGTGATTAAATAAATAAACAGTTAAAAAGCTTAATATTTCGAGTTTATTACATAATAATCATTCATGTTATTTATAAATCAACTTCAACACTATCGTATTCGTAATCATTATATCCGTCGCCGTCATTACCTTTCCCGTTACCGTCGTTACCTCCGTCACCATAATCTTCTCCACCAGGTCCATCATTTCCATCACCTTTGCCATAATCATCACCAATACCGCCATCGTCATCAGTATTCGCTCCACCACCGTAATCGTTATCTTGGGCATCTTCTTTAATGTTGCCGCCACCTCCGTTGTTGCCACCTCCATCAATGTTGCCACCTCCTCCAATGTTTCCACCTGCTTCGTTATTGCCATTACCTCCAATATTGCTACCTCCTCCAATATTGCTACCTCCTCCAATGTTGCCACCGCCTCCATTATTGCTACTTGCTCCGTTGTTGCTACCAGCTCCATTATTGCCACCTCCTTCAATATTTCCACCACCTCCATTATTACTGCCTGCTCCATTGTTGCCACTACCCCCAATGTTGCCACCTGCTCCGTTATTGCCATTACCTCCAATATTGCTACCTCCTCCATTGTTGCCACCTCCTCCAATGTTGCCACCACCTCCATTATTGCTACCCGCTCCGTTGTTGCCACTTTCTCCAATGTTGCCACCACCTCCATTGTTGCCGCCTTCATTGTTGCCACTACCACCATTATTGCCACCACCTCCATTATTGCTACCTGCTCCGTTGTTGCCACTGCCCCCATTGTTGCCACCTGCTCCGCTGTTGCCACTATCCCCATCGTTGCCACCTCCATAATCATTTCCACCAGCTCCATTATTGCCCCCACCACCACCCCCTCCATAATTTCCATAATCTCCTCCATGTGCACCTCCGCCTCCGTAGTTTCCATAGTCTTTGCCACCCCCGTAATTTCCATAGTCTTTGCCACCTCCATAATTTCCATAGTCTTTGCCACCACCGTAATTCCCATAGTCTTTGCCACCGCCGTAATTCCCATAGTCTTTGCCACCTCCATAATTTCCATAGTCTTTTCCTCCTCCGTAGTTTCCATAATCTTTCCCACCTCCACCGCCATAATTATCATAATAAGCGCCACCACCTCCATAATTGTCATTATCGGAGTATGAGTCAAAATTGTTTCCATAAACTTTGCCACTGCTGGACGCGTCGGGGTCCGATTGAAAGTTGTTACCATAAACATCATCTGACCCATAGCCCCAGTTTAGTGCTTTCTTGTCGTGTTCGTACAGGGACGCTAAGTGTTTACATTTCTCCATTTTTGATTTTTTGAAATCTGCAATCGATAAATTTTGTTAATTTGGATACTACCTATTCTTTGCCCTATTTAAAATGCTGGATAACCGTATCCTGCTAAAAATTAGGCCAATCGACATTTTCCATTAACCACTAAGTAATGAAACAATAAAAAATATCTTGATCAGATGTTTAAATTAAAGCAACGTTCATAAAGCTGAATAAAATCTAGTTTCCAAAACAATATGTAGGTACTATAACATGTACCTACTATTGTAGTACCTACTATAATACACTTACCTGTGTCTTTCAAACAGTTGTACTCGTAGATATCACAGAGGTCCAGGAACCTCCGAGGAGTACCATTGCTGCTGATACCACACTTCTCATGATTGTTGTGAATACATGTTTTAGCTTTGTAGCATTGCTAAAAAACACCGTTTCATTGTAAACCTTAGTTGAACACCGTCACGAAAAATAAATGCATTAAAAATATTTTGATTACGAAATATCTCGTATCAAACTTCAAAATTCTATCGAATTTTTTCAATAAAATCACAAGGATCACTTTGAAACGTCTTACACACTATAGCAGGGGTGGCCAACAGGTCGATCGCGACAGTTAGTCCAGTCGATCGTGGCAAGGCATAAAATGTAAATAAATACGTAGACCTGACTGCACAACGTACCTAATCAATAAGTATCTACCTATAGTCTTTCGTTTTCGGCTTGCGATGACCAATAAAAGTACTGATTTTCTACTAAACTATGCTGTTTCATTTAAGATTTCAATGAGTATATAATTGGTAGATCGCACAGGGTTTAGTTAGTAAACAGGAGATCTTGGGGTCTAATCAAGTTGGCCACTCCTGTACTAGATGATTCTAGGCATCAGGTCGTCGCGACCAGAGTCTAGAAGAACCGCCAAGAAACTAGACCTGGATCCTGGCGTTTTTTTAATATGATCCTTCACAACAATTGTTTAATAAAGATAAATATTTAATTTTTTAGTATATTAAAAAGTCTTCAATAAGTACTGGATATTTGAGAGGATTTTAACCGGGTCTTAGTATTATGTAACTACCTATGCTTAAAGTAATTTTATTGTAATATTATGTATTTGATTTAGTGGATATATTTAAGTTACCTTATTCATACTACCAATATGCGCCTGAGATTGGACCGAAATAAAAAAATAGAACAGCGTATCTGAAAAAAAAATTACATAAATAAATATTCACAGGCATTACACACAATGCTATCAATCTAGTCTCAAAGTCATTTAGTTCTCAAGCATATAATTTTTCACATAACTTACCTATTTGTTTTACCTGTTTTTATCCCTAGGCGAAAAGGTAGGCCACCTTTATAAATAAATAATAAATAATGCTGAACAATCCACACAACATCATCTAGCCCCAAGCTAAGCAGAGTTTGTGTTATGGGTACTAGAAGACTTAATACTTAATACAATACATTACATAGATAGATATTTTTTACATCATAAAATACCATTTTGGGTAAAAACAGGTAAATAATTTATGA
Source organism: Ecliptopera silaceata (assembly GCA_932527185.1). Taxonomy (NCBI): domain Eukaryota; kingdom Metazoa; phylum Arthropoda; class Insecta; order Lepidoptera; family Geometridae; genus Ecliptopera; species Ecliptopera silaceata. Next base: position 6,109,792 of record OW052210.1, read on the forward strand.
AAAAGAAATCATTTGACTCACACAACGATATCACAATATTCATGATTGAAATGTTTTGAAATAGAGCATTGAAAATAAAACCTATGATTTTTGTTTCTTGCATTCAAATTGAATCGTAAAGACTTGTTCACATTAAATATTCAGCGAACATTTTACAAAGCAAATTAAAAAAATATATATAAAATCCTACTTATATTATAGAGGTGAAAGTTTGTATGTATGTTTGTTACTCTCCCGCAAAAACGTCAGAATGGATTTAAATAAAACTTTACAATAATATTGCTAATACATCAGAATAACACATAAATAAATAAATAATGTTGGACAATCCACAACCCACACAGATATTTTTTATTATACATATAAAATACCCAGAACACCCGGAATAAATATTTGCATATCGTTCAAACATTTATACCAGGGCAATTACAAAGGCTATAATTTATAAAGAATATTATAAAGAGGAAAGATTTGATTGTTTGTTTGTTTGTTTGTTTGTTTGCATCGAATAGGCTCCGAAACTACTGGACCGATTTCAAAAATTCTTTCACCGTTGTGAAGCTACATTATCTGCGCTGAATATAGGCTATATTATATTTTCAAAAAAGTTAGGGATCCTTACTAAAACTTCAATTATGTAACCCAAGGTGTATAAAAATACCTAAAAAATTCCTTACCCGCTACCCGTGCGAAGCCGGGGCGTACTACTAGTAATTTATAAAGATATTGAAAGAAAGAAATTATTTATTTATGATACAAAACATATTACTATAGTTTCTTAAGACTAACATACAAACAAAGTATCACAAAACGAACTACAATATTGTGTGAGTTATTCAAAACATAACGATAATAAGACGAAGTTGCGGGCACCATCTAGTGAAAAATATTAACTTGGTAACTGAAATGTTATGATCGCAGTTAAAGTTAATTAACAGCACGTGTTTTGTGTTTCATAAAACCCACAATAGCGTGTATAACTTTATTAAAATTTTCATAGAAAAGATTTTGCTTGAAATGTAAAACCTGCTTAGTAATTCTAGGGTCTACACTGACCTAACTTTGAAACACCTTTTATGAGTTTTTTTCGGTTTAATTATTTTACAAATACTCTATCCGGTTTTTTTTAACTAGTTTTTATAAAAAAAATAATGATAAGAAAAAATGTGATTAATCAGGCGTCCAACTGAGCTGTGACGCCTGTCAATAAAAATACATCCTACATATTCAAGGAAATATTTATTTTTATAAAGTCCTTCAATGTGAGCACAGCCCACGTCCCAGCTCTAACAACATCGATTGTATCAACCCACACAAAATCTGAATTGAAACTGAATTCGGCACAATGGATTCAGATAACAACTCAAATACACTCAATATTCTCGAATTAGTTAGAAATGTACACTACAGTATTTGTTTTAGGATTTATTTATCTGGTGACATTAAATGAGGGCAAAAAGGTGAGTTATTTATTTAGTGTTTGTTGAGATTAATTAAGCTAGATTTTCTTAATAAAAAGGAAACGTATAAAAAATATAGTAATAGACAAAACAGTAAAAAGGAGTCGAGACTCTAGGTCCGTGGGGTACCGAGGCCCACCGCGTTTTCAAAATTATTTCTGGGCGTCTAGTCGAAGCGACGCGTGACCCGAGGACTGGTGAGTATCTGGCCCAACGTATCAGCATTGCTATTCAGCGCGGCAATGCAGCCAGTGTCTTGGGTACGCTTCCGATTGGTACTGATTTGGATCAGTTGAGCTATCTATAGATCGTTTGCAACGGTCTGTAGATAGCTCAACTGTTTCTTATGTATTTTATGTGACTATGTACATTTTGTAAATACTGTATAGTCGTAAGTTTGTTTGTAAATAAAATTTTATATGTATAATTAATAAAAAGTAAAATATCACAATCCCAAAAAAAGGAGTAGGTATATACTTAGTGTTATAAAAAGTTAGAGTTTACTTTAAGTCATTATTACGTATCCTAATCAATACTTCGAGTCTTCGCTAACTTTTTGTAAGATAGCCCGTCTTCGATCTGCATGCGGCGGCCTTGATATAAAATTCCTCTTTATTGGAACGAAGTTTCTTATCGCGCGTTGCGAAAGGGGGCTAGACGAAAAAAAATTAAGACCAAAATTTGTAACGACACTTTTTCCTATAGTTATAAGCCGTGCGGCGTGCGCGTGTTTCTCTCTTTCTCTCTCTCTCTTGGAAAGCAAGCCAGTTATTTTCGTTTCTTCGAAACTTTTGAGTTCCATCCGGATGTCTCTTGCTTGACATCTCTTATGTTTTATTTTTAAGCTATTGCTTAGCTTCTTTCGCGGGCCTTGAGCGTGGAGACCGAATACAGAAATTCCGTAACGAAAATACCGAACGAAAATAACCTAACACTGCGCATGCGTAATCCAACAAAAAATGCTATGCAATAGTTTTACCGCGGCAGTCCCCGAGTGCCACATGTCTTTTTTATTTCCAGCCAACATGCCTAGACGCCCACGTTTGTATGCACAGTAAGAAGAGAGTGTGTGGAATGAATCCTCAGACAAAAGAAGTAAGATGGTTCTTAGATAAATGTGATATATTGGAATTTAATTGTGAATATAGAACTGGTAAGTTATTCAATTACGGTCTATGTTATAAAAAGTTAGCGCATACTTGATGTCTTGATTACCATACGTAATGGTGACATAATGTCAACGCTAACTTTTTATAAGATAGGGTGTTAATCTACGATTCTTATAAATCGTATTTAAAAAACGCTACAAATAATTCAGAATCGTTTAAAAAAATCTAAAGGACCACGACTAAAAATCTTCTGCTGGCTTGCCACATAGTACGTTTCCAAGAACTATTACAACCTACCTCTCACTATTTTTATGAAACAAAGTTAAACATTCTTTGTTTTTATTTGCAACTACTAATGAAACCGGCTAACAAAAATATATTTCAATAATTTTCTTCTCATAATTTTATGTCTTAAGAGATATTGTATCGTAATATTTTCCTGTTTTCAGAATTCAAATCAGTATCAAAGCAAATATGTAGTCATGTACCTCCTCTATGAAATGTTTACAAAACTTAACCATTCCGGCGTATACAGGATGTTTATATACCATAGACAATAGATTACATATAGACAATAGACTTAGATTGTAAACGAGCTTACAACTGAAGTTCATTTCTGTTAAAATAGTCAAGGAAATAAGATGTCTATTAAAATTATTACTGGTAAGTTCTGGATTAACTAGTTAATTTTCTGAATTAGGATCTCAACTAAACCCTTTTTTATTGTATAGGCATATAAAATACATAATAAACAGTTGAGCTGTTTATTATGACCATATATGTTTATTATACAGACCGTTGCAAACGATCTAGTTATGTTACACCCTCGTCCCTCTGCCTTAGCTTAAGATAGTTTATAATATTTTGCTGAAATGCATCTTCCATGCATTACATAGAATTAGATTGTTTTTGCTGACGAGCCGTCTGGCCTCTCGAGACGGGCTCATCCGCTCTTGTCGTTTTAGATTCATTAGTTAAGTTACCTCCAAATCGGTATAGCGTATAAGTTTTAATTTTACTTAATTAAATAATTTTCAAGTTTTTTTTAAAAAGCTTTTATTACGTTCCGAAAGCAACAGTGGCGCAGCCGGCGCGGATTTTCTTGAAAATCACGGAGTTTTTCGCGTTTTCCGATGTCAAAATCCGTCAGAAAATCGTTAAAATAAAATTTCGTGTAGAGTGAATCCGACGAACCAAATAAATAACTCGCTATACGGAAAAAGCAAGCAGTATGGGAGTAACGGTCGGTTGGTGAGTAAAACTTTTCGCCATTCCTTTCCCTCATCCTCCTATATTGTGCGTTTATTGTAATTTTGTTATACTTGAGATTAGAACTCTCTCATTGTAACTATTGGGTAATCTTGTATAAAATTCTACAAGGTTAAACCGTGTTCTCAAAATAGAACAAACATAGAGTTAAGAAAAATTGATGCGGTATATTCGATCTCAAATCGATCTGCTTTTTATAAGATAAATAAATGTTTAAGATTATTGATCTAAAAATTGATCTGCTTTTTACAAGATAAATAAATGTGTTAATTAAAGATTATTGATCTAAAAATCGATCTGCTTTTTACAAGATAAATAAATGTGTTAATTAAAGATTATTGATCTAAAAATCGATCTAATCATTTTATATAAGAAATAAAAAAAAAATATAATTTTAATAAAAAATAATTTTAATATTAAAATTTAATTTTATCATTCCTATTTTTATATTGCTTGTTTCTTTTAATTAAGTATTGTATTTTTGTGTGTTTTAATTTTGTGTATTTTTGTGTAAAAGTGAGTTGCCACCTCCGAATTACTTAGTAGCTCGCGATGTCGGAACCAGTGATTAAACTTATTCCTAGAGAAGTCTCTCAATTAATCCCGCTTTTTAAAGGCGATAAAAGACAATTAAATTTATATTTGAGAAAATGTCAGTATATAATCGATCGTTATGGTAAAGCGGGTGATGAAAATCAGAATCTTTATGTTTATAATGTTCTGACGAGTAGATTAACAGAGGAGGCAGCTGCTCTATTATCAGAACGGGAAGATATTGTGACTTGGTCAGAATTGAAAGAACTACTCATCCAGCATTTTGGAGACCCGCGTAGTGAAGCGTGTATTAATATCGAATTAGAATCTTTAAAAATTAAATCAGGTGAAAGTTTTCTTGATTTTTGCAACCGGATCCAAAGTGTTCGATCGCTTTTGATGTCAAAGGTAAACGTGATTGCGGACAGTGACTTAAAGCGCGCTAAGTTAATCATTTACAATAATACAGCTCTGAATGTATTTTTATACAATCTACCGGAAAATATGGTTCGCATAGTGAGACTAAAAGCTCCAGCAACGTTGGAAGCAGCATTGACTGTCGTACTTGAAGAAGTGAACTTCTTAGAGCAATATAATATGAGGAATAAAATTCATGGTAGTAGACAGATTGAACCTACACCAGGTTCAAGGCCATTAACAACTCAGCCAACTGGGTTCAAACCAATGTTACAAGGTAATAACAATAACCAGCCCAAATTTAATTTTGGTATACCCCAAAATACACAGATTAGGACGCTAGGTCAACCACAAAATAACGGTACATTCCGCCCACCAACATTAGGATATAAACCTCAATTTGGTCTTCAGCCACAACAACAAACTGGCCTTCAGCAATTCGGCTATAGGCCTCCTCAACAATTCGGCTATAGGCCCCCTCAACAATTCGGCTATAGGCCCCCTCAACAATTCGGCTATAAGCCCCCTCAACAATTCGGTTATAGACCACCACAGCCATTTGGTTATAGACCGGAAGCTAAACCATATGTTCAGCCTCCACGCACACAGACAAGTGACGTTACGATGCGAACAGCAGCCCCTAAGGCACCAGAGCAAGGTTTTAAATTGAATGAACTGACCACTATAGAATATGAACCTTATTATGATGACAGTAATAATTATAATGACGTGAACGAGTTTAAGGACTATGATGATGATTATGATAACTCGGAAAGTAACGTAAAAAATTATGAAATTGAACAAACTGATGAAACTGAGTATCCTGAAATCTTAGAATTAAATTGCGATCCAACCTTAAAACTTCCTTATGTTCACATAAAAGAAATAAACGCAAATATGATAATAGATACCGGAAGTATGAGATCCTTTTTAAGCCCTCGAATTGTGAATAAATATTTCAATGACTTTGTTCAAAAAGAACCATTTCATGTGGTTAGCACCCACGCAACAAGTAGACACGATGAAGTAATTAAAATCCCTCTCTTGCCTACTTTTGCATCTAACGATTGGCATAAATTCTATATATATGACGTCGACCCACGTTATGAAGGTTTAATAGGAAATGACCTTCTTGGACAATTAGGCGCAATTATTGATTTGAAAGCTAATGTTTTAAAGACGAATGCTACTTGCATTCCAATAATCAGTAACAACCTAAATTATACAATTGACATACCAGCTCCTCAGACAGAGAAAAGAGTAAAATTACCAATTGATCAGTATCCAGGTGAGGCTATCCTTGACGCAAATGATTTAAAAATGCCTAGTGCATTAGTAAACTGCATAAACGGTTACAAAACTACAGTCATTCAGAACACATTAGATGAACCAAACGAACTGACGGTCAAACAACCCTTTACTGTGACTAGATTCGAAAATGATGTGACAAATTTTGACTTAAATTTTATTAGACCAACTAACGACATTGAAATTGATCAACTGTTACAGAAAAACTTAAATAAAATCAGACTAAGACAGCCCAAATTAAAAATACAGCTAGACAAATCGGAAGTTTTACGTAAAGAAGACTTAGGACATACGATTACTAAAGATGGACTGAAACCTAACAATGACGAAATTGAAGCGGTATTAAAATATCCTATACCTAAAACGACTACTGAGATTAAGACTTTCTTAGGACTTGTAGGATACTATAAACGATTCATAAAAGACTTCGCTAAAATTACTCAACCATTGACAGCCTGTTTAAAAAAACGCAACAGAATAATAATTAATCAAACATACATTGACGCATTTAATAAATGCAAAGAACTTTTGACGCATGCCCCTTTATTGCATTACCCGGACTATGACAAACCCTTCGTTCTAACGACGGATGCGTCGAACGTAGCAGTAGGTGCAGTACTATCCCAGGGACAGATTGGTAGTGATAAACCTGTAGCATATGCTAGTCGCACACTGAGTGATACTGAAGCTCGTTATAGCACGATTGAACATGAATTGCTCGCTATTATCTGGGCAGTGAAGCATTTTAGACCTTATTTATATGGTCGAAAGTTTTTCATTTACACCGATCATCGTCCATTAATATGGCTTCGATCTCTTAAAGATCCAAGTAGTAAACTCACGCGATGGAGATTACGCTTACAAGATTATGATTATGAAATGATACATAAAAATGGCAAACAGAATACCAACGCTGATGCCTTATCTGGAATAAAAATTAATGCTTTAGGTTCTGATGACGAAAATCAATCGATAACAGTTAACGGTGACGAGAAGGAAGAAAAGCTTAAAGAACATTTATTTGATGTAGTTGAACAGGTAGGAAAGCTAACAGCTGAAAAGAAAAAGAATAAAGAAAAGAAAGGTGGTGAAAATGACGTAGAGTTGCCCATAGTTTACGCTAAGGACGTTAACAAATGTAAGAGTAAGGATACGGCACGTTATGTAAAAGCGAAAGTAGTAGGTGAACCAGAAAGAAATGTATTGCCTATACAGGTAGGAGAAAGAAAAACTAAAGCTCCTATTAAAAACATCAAACGCCCTTCACAGGTGCAGTCTACTGCTGATAGTAATGCCGTCGCTGGCCCTTCATCTTCAAAAACTTGATGAAAATCCAGGATTACTTCCAATTAAAGAAGGACAAGCTTATTTACAAACCGATCATTGGACTATAATTAAGGTTATTAGTTTGGAAAAGATTTACGATGACTTTAATTACGTATCTACGAATTATGAACAACTATGTAAACTAATTAACTGGAATGTTTCTTACTCTCACGATTTTAAGAGTGTGAAATTACATACAGAGTTTATTCGCCATATAACTAAAGAAAAATACCGACAACTTGTTCCACAACAGCGTTTTAGGAGAGGTCTCCTTAATCCTTTGGGTTCTCTTATAAAAATTATTACAGGAAATCTTGATCACCAAGACGCGATTAGAATTGTCAATCTTACTTCTCATTTGAATCAAAATGATATCTTAATATCTAAAAAATTAACCCTGGTCTCTAAAATGTTTGACAGCTTTATAAATGTAACCGGAACTATTGATCAAAATACATTAAAATTGGATAACCGTCTAAAAATCACTGAAAAAATGTTAAGTGATTTAGCCGTTACGCAAAATAATTGGACTTTTTATACATTTGTAATAGGATTATTTAACGTTTATACAAGCAGTTTCCACACTATATTTATTAGACTTAGTGAAATTGAAACAGCTCTAGCATTGAGTAAAGTCTCTATATTACATCCATCTATCGTGAACTCTACAGAACTCTTGTATCATTTGAAATTGATTTCTAACTCTCAAACCTTAGTATACCCACCTATAGAAGAAAACTTATTGAAATTAGAGGAAACTATTTGTGTAAAATCTTATATTAAGAAAAATCAAATTACGTTTATTATGGAAATTCCTTTAACAGATAGAGATATTTATAATTATTACAAACTGTACTCCTTACCAATTTTCCATGAATCCGAGAATAAGACCTTATCCATATTTCCTAAATACCCGTACCTTTTGGCGAAAGGAACGAAATACTTACCGATCGTGAAACCGTGCCGCCCGTTATCAGCTGGCGACCATTTCCTGTGTAACGCAGATCACCGAGCTTTGTACCATGAGCTTACCTGTATCGAACAGCTCATGAGATTCGACGATGACCCCACTCATTGCACGCAACATCAGGTTCAAATTGAAGAACTTAAGATCCAGCAAGTCAACTCTGACAGTTGGATCCTGTATAGCAGACTGAAGACGACGCTTACCAAGCATTGTGACAGTGACGTCAGCAAACTGTCAATATTCGGCACATACCTCGTGACAATCGATGAACCATGTGATTTGGAAATCAATGGAATTCGCATAAGCCACCGTATCTACATAGAGACGGACGTTGTGGAGCCAATTCCACTAGTTACCTTACCACAGCTACGTGTGGGCGCAAATCTATCCAGTGCACGCGCACTCAATCTCAACGGCGTTAATCTAGATGAAGTGAAGTACATGGCGTACTCCTTAAAACATTCTTCAGTGATCGAAAGTGTTTTAAATGAAAGAAATGATTTTAAATTCAGTGAAAATTTAGGATATGTATCTTTAAGCTTAGTAATCTTAAGTTTTATTGCATTTGTGTTTTATGTGTTTCGACTCAAATTGTTGAATAGCATACCGTGTGTGAAAAATTATCGGAACCAATCTCAAATCGATCGTACCGATAATTTTCCTCTTAGGGATGGAGGAGTTATGTTACACCCTCGTCCCTCTGCCTTAGCTTAAGATAGTTTATAATATTTTGCTGAAATGCATCTTCCATGCATTTCATAGAATTAGATTGTTTTTGCTGACGAGCCGTCTGGCCTCTCGAGACGGGCTCATCCGCTCTTGTCGTTTTAGATTCATTAGTTAAGTTACCTCCAAATCGGTATAGCGTATAAGTTTTAATTTTACTTAATTAAATAATTTTCAAGTTTTTTTTAAAAAGCTTTTATTACGTTCCGAAAGCAACAGTATCTATAGATAGTTTATTTATATTTTATTTTATTTGGAAAATAATAATTTTTTTCTATGTTTAAATCATACAGACTTTTGGATTACTATAATTTTTAAACGAATTTTTATTATTTAATTTTTATTTATGATATATTTGTTTTTTTTTTGTATTCAATTGTAATTGTAATTTTCAGTAATTATTGTGGTGTACATTGTGTCAGTGGCCACCCATGGTCCCCCGCGGGAACGGGATAACGAAGATATTGCTATGGGGCGTAAGGTAAAAAAAGTAATGTAATCAAATCTTCTATTTTATTTATTCATTTTTTATTATTTAGCCATTCTCGTCGTTATTTTTGCCATCTATTTAATAATATTTTTATTTTAGTATACTGAGTAATAAGCATATTTATTATTTTAATCAAATTTGTAATCACACCGAAATCATATTAAAAAAACCAATATAGGCGCAAAAAGCAAAATGATCGAATATTCGATTCGATCGGATTCTCCGTTTATTATTATATTTTTTATTATTCTTAAACAATTTATTTATCAGATGGGTCCAAAATGGTGCAGCATGGCCAAGGTATGCAACCACGACCGCGTGCCTATCTGCGGCATCAGCCACGCGGGGGACATCATGGGCTTCAGAGACCTCTGTGATATGTTCGACTTCAACTGCATCAGGCGACGAAGTGAGTTTACACCAATAGACATCACAAATGAACTGAGCAATTTCCTGTCTCTTTTCTGTAGGTCTATAATCAATGAAATAGAGAATTTCTATGAATTATTTATTGATTTATTCACTTTATACCTGGATATAGAACGCACTTACTTATATTATATTATTTACTTTTCAATTCGACTGCATATTTTATCTCCTACTAAAAATCATGTATAATTCTACCTGTAATAAGAGGTAATGAATACAAAATTAAATTAATGTTGTTAATCTTTAATTTCAGACTACAAACAAACCGCGTGTCCGGAGGATAAGTCCCTCCTCACAGTGTCCCGACGACCCACCAGCAGCTATTACGACGATTAGCTCATTCTGTAATCGCTGAGTTTTAGCTCATTCTGTAATCGCTGAGTTGTAGCTCATTCTGTAATCGCTGAGTTGTAGCTCATTCTGTAATCGTTGAGTTTTAACTCATTTTGTATTTGGAGATACATTTTATCAAAAAAATTATTCATTTTATATTGCGACATATACCATAGCATATAACATTTTGTTAGTTTTAAGCTCAATTTTTATTCTTTTTTAGCTCTTTTTTCTAACGTTTTGGTGTATCGAATAAACTAATATGCTTACTTAACACAAATGTTCAGTCTACTTCTACTACGTCAAATTTTGTGAATTTGTATAAATTTCAGCTCAACTTGCAATTGTCTATTATATTTAACATAGTCTAGCTCATTTTATCTTTTATTTTGATAGCATACTCGGTCTACTTAAAAGTATGGATCGTTTTTATTTAAACCTAAATATGTTTATTCCATATCATGTTTAATCAAGTGTTTATGTGTTTATTGGATTACGGTTTGTGTAAATATGACTTTAATTAATAAAGGTTTGCAATAATATGATTTTTGTTTAATCTGTATAAGAGCTACCTTTTCAAAATGGTAGATGAAAATGTTAATAAGACCCATGTCAAAGAACCCTAATTTCAAGAACCTCTAGTCGATTCTTCAATTCATGTCACCATTTCTGAACCCAAGAAAAAGTTTTTGCTGGATCTATCGGCCAACTAGTCCAATAAAGAGACGAATAAGCGTTTATATTCAAAATCTTATTAACTCTATATCGCAAATCTATCATTTTATCTATATTATAAAGAACTTTCTTCCTTATAAAAGAACAGCGGTTTTGAAGATAGTATTATAAATTCACAGATATGAAAGTCTAATAAAATAACTTTCTTAATAAAAACACACAGTTGGCCCACCTGTGGAGTTGAAAACTCTACATCAGTTTTAATTTTGTTATAGTGGAAAATTGGCTGAATATCTGAATATTTCAAAATTCTCTGCACCTGATTGTTTGGCAGCTATCAGGCTATTTGTCCCGATCCACGCTCGAGAGCTTCCTGAAATTGGACCAATTAAACAACGCTCCTGTCATTATGTACTGTTTCTTCAGACCCGTACATAACGACAGGTGCAGTAGAACTAGATAGGTAAGGTAAATAAACTTCCAGTTTCTGAATATTATCTTTTGTCAAGAAGTGCATTGTGAGCTCCATTTCCAACGCGTGCCTATTGTTAAGAATATAGACCACATTTCTCTGAATCCAAGACACAAAACATCATTGTAGTCTAAAGCCCTGTTTTCTGAAACTATTACCGCCATAACAGACAGAAGAAAACGGAAAAACAGTTCTAAAATAGACATAGATAAGGTTGAAGTTTGCAGAGCTAATTAGTCATTTGCTGTCACTTGCTTTTGACATAAAGCTTAAAGGCAAATTGCATCAAGAGGATTAGATCAACATTTAACTTAAGTCAGTACACTGTGTTTTAACTAAATATTATATTAATATTATTATTATTATTAATTAGTGATTGATTTATAAGTTTTAGATCATTCTGTAATCGCAAATTGTTAGCTCATTTTGTAATATAATAACTAACAGATAAGTATAAGACTATTATACTGAAAATAACGGATTTAGGTAATCGCATAAATAGTTCAACATGAAGCAAGGATTCATTTTCGAACTAATATTGGTTCTGTTATTTACATCTGCGAAATGCCATATCACAGGAGATAAAACATATTTGGTAAGTTTCATACAAATTTTCATTAAAAGTAGGTATATTTCTTAATACATATTAATAGAAAGTTTCAAATTAAAAAGTGAAGACTTTTTTTTTCATACAGCTTTTTTTCCACATTTTCAGTAATCATTTATTCAAAACATCATAATATAACTCCAAAAATATATTTAGAAATTTTACATACTAGGTAGAGTTATTTTTGATCTTACATGGATTTCATGAAGCAAAAGAATAAAGTGGATAAGCTCAAGCCCCGAGATGAATATCAAAGGGCAGAAATAATCTTTAGCATTCCTCTTCTTCTTGCGTGTCAATGGCCAACACAAACAACCCACCAAATTCGAGTAGAATTCCGCCACTTTAATTCCCTCCTCTGTGGCGTTAACGAGGTGACCTCTTTAGCATTTAAAAAATGGTTATCTGTAAAGTCGGTTTACTGACGATAGTTGAACGTGACAACGAACGCAAAGGCCGATTGTGCTTCTTTGTCGCTCGTTCCGCGCTCTCGCTTGCACTTCAAGCCTTACATGGAACGCCTCAGAGCGAGGTAACGCCGCATGAGTCATGTTTTTTCGTGCGTGCAGCCGGCTCTATCGAATCGCGCCAAAAATGTTTATTTTTTACTTTTGATTCCAGTCTGAGCTAAAGAAGTTATGTGAGCATGCCTACCTTTGTTTCCACGATACCGTAATAATTTGCGGCAAGTCCGTCAACGAGGCTCGGACGTTTTTGGATCTTTGCGACCTTTACGAATACTCCTGTGAATACAATATGGGTACGTAATATAGTTAGTCAAAGTCAAAATTACTTTGTTCAGTAAAATCTCAAGGATCATTTAGAATTGTCTTACATTAGTTAACTAATTAAACCCTTTTGTGAAAAGAAGCCGAACAAGTGATTCTAAGCGTAATCATTCCTATTTTTATAACAAAAGAAGTTGCCAAGTTCGACCAGAATGTTGAAACCTTGGGTTGAGCACGAATAAATGTGACATTAGTAAACGAATCAAAAAGCGACGTATTTGACATACAGTGCGCGTCAACATCAACTTTACTGTTGGACTTTGCAAAGTTACCGCGCAGTGTATTTAGAATACGTTACGTTTGCGATTAGCATATTTTTTGGTGCTTATTCCTTAGTTGTCACATTAAACGTACATTTATGTTTTTTTAAGAATCAATCGTAGAACATGAAAAATTCATCATCAAATTAAACATATTGAAATAAAAACATTTAATTTAATAACAAACTATTCTGGCTATTATAAATTGATTAACAGAAATTATTTTAAAGCATGAAAAAAAATAATTTAAAACGCTTTTTTTAGTTTTCAGACACGTCAAAGAAGATGAAGGGATATGTCCAAATGCAAAAGAGCTTGGCACTGGAATTGGATAAAAATGTTATAAGCTAAAACTTAAATGTACAATTCAGAATAGTAGGTTTTTATTTATTTTACTTAATCAACACGGAGCTACTGCAAATTCTGGAAAAAATGAAAAGTTATGAAAAATACTGAATGTTCAAAGTAAATAGAAATACTTATTTTAAAATGAATTTATATTATATTACATATTTTAGTATGTATTTTCTGGACAAATAAACATATATCTTACCATCATCATCAAAGGCAGCCTGTATCAGTTCACTGCTGGGTATAAGCCAAACTATAAAAATTATCTTAAATACGATAATCTTAATTTATAATGTTAGAAATGACAGATTACTTACTATAATTCCAATAGCAGTTAACCTCAATCATGTGACAAATATCGTTAAATATTGCCAAGCCATAGAAGCTGTCAAACCCACATATAGATTTGAAATTTTGATTGCATTGGGCAGCTAGCACACACCATTCACTTTGATAGTCAGGATGTCTCTCAAAACCTTCTATATTTGTATTCTTGTAATTAATACGTGGCCTTTTTTCTTTATATTTTGAGTAACGAGCAACACAATATCTAGTAGTTTTAGATTCTATTTCTTTTCTCGCTATTTTTGTATCTTCACTGCTTTGTTTTGTTGAATCCTAAAAAATAGGAACATTTAATTAAAAATGCAATTTGATAGTCTGTATTTTTATTAGTCAGTTTAACATTTTGTAACTATTGCTTTTGTAGAAAATACATAATATAAAGTTAGTAATCTGTTTAAAAATATAATGTTACCAACTATACTGATGTTTTATTGGTTTCAATTACAGGTTTATCAGTGTCTTCCACAGTCACTTCTGGATCTCTTGCAACGTCAGTCATTATTACAGATTTTAGGAGATTTCCATATTTTATGATATCCTTTCCATATCTCACGATAGGTAGTTCTTCGTTATCATTGTTGCTTCTACGATTGGATCGATAAATTTTGATTCTACCGTGTGTTTCTGGTTCATCTAGTTTTTCATTGAGACTCTCTATAATACTTTTGGTCAATTCTTCATTGTGTTGGACGACAGCCATCATTCTTTCTAACGTTTCAGTATGTTGCAGTAGTTTCTGATGTATGGTTTGTAAGATTTCATTAGTTGCATCTCGTCTATTTATGTTCTGAAAAAAGTAAGTTTCTTTGATAAAATCACTACGATAGCATTTAAGTGCCAGTTCTTCGTAACAAGAACATATTATATTGCTTTGTTTATTTTCAACAAAATGTAAGAGGGAGGTAAATAATTTCTTAAGTCGACTTTATGTTTTTTTTGTTATATACTTATCTACGATTAGATATTTTTTTGTTTGGTAGATTATTCTTCAGAGTTAGTCCCATATAAAGGTAATCTTAATAATGGAATTAGTATTACCTACTCGTAAAAACATTATTTTTAAAATTTAGTAAAAATATACTTTCTTACCATAGATGCCTGCATTTGCATGGGATCTACATACACAACATTATCATTGTCCTTTGTAGCCAGTACACAAGATACTAGAGTAAAGACGGATACAACTGAAAAAAAAACATATTTCTTAAATAAATAACTTGCTTTTATAAAATATAGTAATACAAACATAAATAAACTATAAGAAAAACTAATTAAAGTGACAATGTCAAATTGAAAATTAATGTTTTAGAATAATGCAACTTTTGTGGATAACGAAAATTATCTCCAAGTTAATTAAGTAATTATAATGTTTCTAATTAAAACACATATTTTTATCTTGTTTATGATAACAACGCAAATATATTAATAATGATGTAAAAAAAGATATAAAAAAAATCATTGCAAAAATCAAACAAAACTCAAAACCCCTGAAGAATACAGTTAGCAATTATTTACCAATAGGCAGAGGCAGTCCCATGATGAGAGTGAGAAGAGTGGTAGGGTAGAACGCAGTGCACTTATAGTGACGGTAATTGGCAACTGGATGTTATGATCTTGATACTTTGAATATTTTTATAAAAAACAGTAAAGCCACCACAACAAATGAAATCACAAATATTATTTTTATGATTTTTAGTGGTACTAGATTCAAAGATCTTACGTACGGTTTCTTGTAACCGAAGTTGATATTCAACAGTCGCTAGAAAATTCTAAAAACGTTAAATAAATAAATAAATAATGCTGGACAATCAACACAACATCATCTAGCCCCAAGCTAAACAGAGCTTGTGTTATGGGTACTAGAAGACTTACATACTTAACACAGCATTACATAGATAGATATTTTATTAAATATTAAACATGCAACAATTTTCTAATCGTTTAAATACCTACTTGTCTTCATTTGAACCTAAGAAGTACTCGATTTTTGTGTAAAACTCCAAGTATCAAAATGGCAAGGTCCAAACTCACCCTTTCAAATATGATCTAGATTCTTAGACGGAGCTGTGATTGAATTAGGGGCTTCGATAAGCAACTTGTGTGAAATTCTCATTTTATACGCCTTATCGGTACCACGTCACGCCTGTCTAATGTCAAATTATGTTATTAAACGCATTAAAAAAATACAACAATAGGTTTCGAGTTCTATATCTTTTGTTGTACAACGTAGTATTTTTTATTATGTAGAGGATATTACAAAAATAGGATTCAAATCCTGTACATTTTTTGGTGAATAAAAGTATTTTCAAAATCCCATTTGACAAAATTATTGGTCGTATTGACGGAAAGAGACTATAAGAAGACATAAAGAAGATGATTAAAAATAAAATTAAGCTAAACAACAGAACTATATTTATCATCTAATAATGAATAATGATCTTATCTTTAAAGTAACATATTGTTATTAATATTTACAAAAATAACGTCTTTATAATGAAGATACTTAAAAAATTAATGTAAAAAACAGAGCTACGTTAAATTTAGTAACATTACTCGATTTTTTTTACTGTAAAATACGTAGAGGACGTTATATGCAGTCCACTCGGTTTCACGATCGATATCTAAGTTTAAATTGCTTTTCAAGTAGGTTGCCTTGGTTTTATATGACCAAACATTATATTACCGCTTTTTATATTACCATTTCTTACAATGTCGATAACATAGCTTACTATGTCGAGCCGATATGTTAATAATATTAGGTAAATAGTAATAATATTATTTTGAAATATTTATTGAATTCTTCTTTCTTCAACAGACATCTTTAAGATGTATAAGAATTTCCAGATAAATCTTAAGAGATAATTAGTAAAATAGGATGTTTCTAGATTTTTTCAACTTTATTTTAGTTGATATTTTTAATTTATGTTTTTATTTTCAGCCCTATTTTCGTACTTATCATTAGTTAATTGTCATAGTGAGATAATGAAGGTAAGTTTACTTGTTTGAACCTAAGACTCAAAATATGCTTTTTGTAGTTAGATACGTATTTTATTTCAAAGATTTCAATTAATCTTTTAATGCGAGTTTAACAATTAGGTACTACATACAAATAAGAATTTAAAAAAAGTGCCATATTTTAACAATCACGTTATATTATAAGACTAATCAGGGGCCCTATCCAGAAGGGGCAAACTTGCGTGACGGAATATCCTTTCAGTTGCAGGTCAGTTTTGTAGGCATTTTTTGTGGATTGACGTGGCTGAGCTGTTCAAAATATGACTGAAATGTTTTAAATAATGACTGAAATGTTTTAGATATGACTGAACTGTTAAAAATGACGTCAACGAGCTGGCGCATGCCTCTCGCTCGCACTTGCAACGGGGCTTCGCGGGCGCATATTTCTGTACCGCTCTAACATGTCTTCATACTTGTTCGTTTTAGGGGTGTCCATTTTGAAAAATCATCGTTGTTTTTTTAGATTCGATAAATCAGAACTAACATCGATGTCGTCCAATTGAGTTTAAGAGCTCACACAAAGATGAGATTTTATTGTAATGAGTTGGTATATAAATACAGTAAAACCCCGTTAAGACGATTTCTCAGGGACCCTACCAAAAACGCGTCTTAAGCGTGAAAGCGTATTATGCGGGATAGACAAAATAAATCGTTCTACATAGTCTACATTGTTCTGTATTATGTTATAATGTAATATGTAGGTATTAAATATACCTACATTTATAGTGTATACATTTATAAATTACATTAAATACGTAGATAGTGTAATAATTATAATTACTTACGTCATTTAAAATAATCGCTTATTTTAGTTTGACAGAAAGATTTTGATGCATTAGTAATTAAAACATTTTCAACATAATTCAACTTTTACAGTGCGTCTTTGCTTTGATCCAAAGACGCTACATAGCATTTTAAAACATTAACAGCTGATAATGCCTGGGCGTTTGACAAAACCGGAGTTGACTCATCTTCATCATCATCATTATCACTCATTTTGTGTGTTATTAACATTCTCAATAAGATCACCGTATGAAAATGATAGAATTTCATACGGTGCCAAAATATCCAGGAAAATCCTGCAGTATCTCGGGTTCTTTTTTTTTCCAACACGGGCGGGGGGCTTTCTAAGGCTCGCCTGCTAGTGACCGACGGCTCGGCTCGGGCGTATTATACGGGATGACGAATCGTATTAAGCGTTAAGAAATGTATGAAAATATGTCTCAAGTTGCAGGGACTGGCGTAAAGTGGCGTATTATGCGAGAAATCGTATTAAACGTGATCGTCTTAACGAGGTTCTACTGTATAATATAATTATACAATACACAATCTACTTCAATTTTATTTCGTCCACAAAACCAAATGTTATTCACAATTCGTTGTTTGTAAACATTGAAGCCCGCCATTTTTTTAGTACACATATTTACATATTTACAGACAATATTTTTATTATATTGTCAGTCCAATAATAAACTTTTCATTTTTAAATAATCAAATAGGAAAAAAATTAGTAAAATTATAATGTTCAAACTGGAATTTTTATGAAATTATTTGGATATAATTATTGACTCGATGTTTTTCTACTAAAAACTGAAAAAACATCGATATTTCGAGTATATCAAAAGCATTTCAAAACATCGGATCGATTCGATGTAGGTATCGCATTGTAAATATCGATGTTTTCGATGCATCGAAGTTTATCGAATATTCCGTCCCTATAGTTTGTTTACATTTATTATTTATAACCTAAAGATTTTGCATTTTCATTGTAACTTTCGTGATTGTAATTACGTAAAAACTTTATTCACAAACAAACTTACGACTATACAATATTTACAAAATGTACATTTACATATAAAATACATAAGAAACAGCTGAGCTATCATGATTGTTGTATCATAATATTGTTATGTGCCATCATAATATTGCTGGCTGCCTTGGACTCGATTGAGCGAAGAGCCTTCAGGATAATAGGTGAGCAACATATGGCGGAGACTAAGATCCATAGTCTCGAACACCGTCGTAAAGTTGCTTGCCTATCCATTTTCTATAGGATACATTTCGGGGAATGTGCCCAGGAACTGCACGACTTGATACCGCCATCTCCTTTCTATAACCGTACAAGCAGACGCACGGCCCAGTATCACCCATTCCTTGTTGACTTACCATCCTGCCAAGGAATGGAATACGCTGCCTGCGTCTGTTTTTCCCAATCATTACAACCTAGATCAATTCAAGGCCAATATAAATAGGTGTCTTCTAGACCATCCTGCTCCATCGTCGGCTTCATCGGCGCTTTCCATCAGGCGAGATTGAAGCCAAAGGATTATAAAAAAAAAAATATGTGAGTATGTGAAAGTTTTAATACATACATAATTGAGAAAATGGTGAAATCTTTGTAAGTATTTCACGGAGAATAAAAACCTCAGCTTTGGCAAACCTACACCGGATTTGCGCATTTCGCAAACAAGTATGTTATTGAAAAGTGAATAAATCAGTGTACTACCTAATTATGGAAGATTTTAATGTCAAATCTAATCATAAACATGAAACGTATGTCGGGCTTGTCCTGTTTTTCAATACTAGGAGACTGACATACTTAATACAATACATTACTTATATAGATAGGTATTTTTTATTTTACCTACATATAAAATAACCAGAGCACCCGGAATAAATATTTGCAGATCGTACAAACATTTACTTCAAGGCGGTCATCGAACCCACAACCTCCGCGTCGGAGGTGGACATCTGTTGCAGAGTTTCTAACATGTTTGGTCACCACTTATTCATGTTTCAGATGCACACAAGATGCTGGTGCCCAGTATGTGTTAGCAGATCAGAAATCAGAACACAACAATTTAAGACTAAGACATGAATCATTCTATTTAATCGTCCAGGTAGTTGATTACTTCACTTGATAGGTTCATAAATATACCTATAACAAACTAAATCAATCATTGCAATAGGCATCACAGCTCATTTGGTACTAGTTCTGTCTTCTCTGTGGGTTCGATCCCCACCAAGAATAAATATTTTTTAAAAGTTCAATAAGTCTTTATTGGTAAAACATTTTTTTATTACTATTAGTAAATATTAATGTATGTTCTGCTTTTGGGTGTCAACATGTTACATATCTATGAATTTATTCATAAAACAGTATATGAGTATTCTAGTTGCCATACAAGCTTTGTGAAATGTTCATAAACATTTTTTTAACTTGTTTAAGTGTAATGAAATAAAAGAAAATGATTTATGTTCAGATTTCAAGACTGTAAAATATTTTAGTATTGAACTCTATGCGTATTAACTCTATTTACAATACACTTCATTTTATTTCAGGTATATCTGGGATGTGACACGAGCAAATTTCGGTTGCCAGGAAGAGATCTCTCTCAGCGATAAGGCCACCCATTCTGATGCCTATTACTACTTGTTTAAGCTCTTTGTTTTTATTTATGTGTGATGAACAATAAAGAGTTATCTATCTATTTAGAAATGTTTTAATAAAATAATACTGAAACATGGTTTTATTGAATTACTATATTATTTCACAAATGAAAACAAAGATTAGTTTAATAGTCATAAACAGATTAGGATAGTGAAGTAGTACCATCATGGTAATTTGCATATTCTGAAACAAAATAATATATACTTAATAATATATATATCTCAGCTCAGTATTGGCATTAGTTCTGGCATCTATGCTAGGATGGTGGGTTCAATCCCCACCACAAACAAACATTTATGTGATTACTTGTCATTGGTAAAATATTTATTTATTACTATTTGTGAACATAAATATGTGTTCTGCATTTGGGTGTTAATATGTATTAATTTTTAGAATACTTACTTATAATAGTATTCAAGCAATCTATTTCCCATACAAGTTTTGTTTAGTTTGGTTCAAGTGCATGCCTTGGGAAATAAATAAATATTTTTGGACAATTCACACTTCACACTCTAGTTCCAAACTAAGCAAAGCTCTATATGTATGGGAACTAGATTGCTGATAGAATACTTACATACTTACATTTTTTTTGTAAACACATTCATAGAAACACCCAGATTCAGAAAAAATATTTATATTCATCACACAAACATTAAAATTTGCTCTGGGTGTGAATCGAACCCACAACCCACAGCATGGAAGGCAGAGCTTACTACCAAATACTTACTGTCAAATGTTCATGAATACTTGTTCAAGTCTAATGAAATAAAGGAAAAAAAAATTAGATTATGTACAGATTTTAATATCATATTATAAACTATGTAATCATTCTTTACCACATATATAAGATATAATAATAATAAAGAATCAAAATGGTTTTATTCCTTGAATTCTAGTCATTTTACAAATTACAACTTGCAGATTAATTTTATATAGTCTTATACTGTCTACTACACAAGTAGAAACTTCATGGTAATCTGCATAGTATTCTGAAACAAAATAAAAGGTAAGAAAGTTTTGTAGGTATGTACTATGTGAATGTGAATGATGACGTGTAAGAAAGGTGTGAACATTGAGATGACGTCTGATAGAAGTGAGTGGAAGAAGAGGACATGTTGTACCGACCCACATAATGTGGGACAAGGGTAGGAAGATGATGATGTACTATATTCTTATCTTATGTTATTGTACCTACATTTTAGATGTAACTTTATGCTACTAATCTCAATGATGGTTTATCTTAGCAAAAATTTATTTCAGGATAGGTACTGAAATTATGTTGTCTCTATATAAATTTGCCATAAATATTTTAAATATGATGAGACTAATAGGATTTATAACTACGATTACATACAACTAGTTAGGCATTTATGTTCCTTGTTGTCTTAGACTATTTAAAAACAAGTGTTAAGTAAGAACTAAAAGGATGAAGCGATGATATTACTTTGAAGTTATCTTGCCCATACCTACTTAGGTTTTTTTCAGAAAATGTGTAGATGGTAGTCCTGAAAACCTATAAAAATTCACAGGTCAGCATTGAAATCGCAGCTAATTGCGTTTTAATTTTAAAACTACTTTGAAATTGTCACAAAACATTATAATTTTCGTGTTTGTATGAATCCATGAATTCTGCAAAATGAAACCAAAACAAACTTCGGCATGTCACAATTCTGTCAAAGTTAATTTACAGTCAAAATATCAATAAAAGACGAAGAAGAAAACTGAAATGTTATTTGATCAAATAAAAGCTCAAAAACATTTCAGCGGTCTGGATAGGCCCCCAGTATTTATGTTTTATGTTAATTTGCAGTAGACATTTTAACCCTTCAACATATTTAATGATCGAGCAAATAATGTACAACTAAATAATATCTGCTCATGTTTTCTACTAAGCACAAAACCACTCTATTCTTAATAATGCATCCATTGTATAAACTATTAATATTGTATGGCAAACGTAGTGTAGGACGCTGTCTGACGAGATGGAGCGACGATCTGCGGAGTGTAGCTGGCAAACACAACATGAGAAGAGCCGAAGACCGGGCTCAGTGGCGCATCTTGGGAGAGACCTACGTCTAGACTGATGATGAGATTCTAATAATAACGAATGTTCTAGAACGAAGAAGAATGCAAGGTAGCGGATCTGTGTGTTCACGACAAGGTCCCGATGTGCGGGATCGACTCCTGCGGCGAAATGAGGACGTTTATCGACACCTGTGATATGCATGAGTTTAACTGCGATAGTAAAAAAGGTCAGTATTTCCAAAATCTAGAAATAAATAAATATAAAATAAATAATTAAATATTCCTGGACATTTCACACATTACACTGTAGTCCCAAACTAAGCAAAGCTTGTACAATGGGAACTAGAAT
Source organism: Ecliptopera silaceata (assembly GCA_932527185.1). NCBI lineage: Eukaryota > Metazoa > Arthropoda > Insecta > Lepidoptera > Geometridae > Ecliptopera > Ecliptopera silaceata. The sequence goes on from OW052210.1 coordinate 6,132,498, forward strand.
GTTGAGAGAATACTTAAATACATTTGTTTTTTTAATACATACATAGAATAAATAGTAACACCCAGACACAGAACAAATATTTATGTTCATCACACAAACATTTGCTCTGGGTGGGAATCGAACCCACAGCATAGAAGGCACAACTACTACTACTTAGTAGCTCTGCAAAACAAATAAATCAAAAGTAATTTAAACCCATAAACGATACTTAAGAAAAAAAAATCTACATAATAAAACCCAGTTCTCCTGGTTGTTTTTCATTGAAATTTTTATCAAAAATATATGTTTTTGGTGTTAATCATGCAGATTTCAAACAACGTCCAATCCACGAGTGCTGGGTGACGTGCAAACGAGGAAGGTCTTTCAAGAAGCCGGAGTACAGGACAGATTGTAATATCAATGCTAAACCAAGTAGACTGTAATAAATATTTTACATTAAAACTGTAATTAGTACTGAAAATGTCAAAAAATGCTTCACAGTATCGACATTTTGTAATAAATACTTCTCGCTCATACTCGAAATCACTGATTCACACATGGTCCCTAATAGTACCTATAAGATTCACAGTAAAGGACGACAGGTAAAGGTAATTTCGTATGTCTAGTACTATTTTTTATTAACCTATATCTTCCAACTGCTGGGCAAAGGTCTCCCCCAACTCCTTCCATCATCCCTCTCCGCTTCCGTCCACCAATCCCCCTCGAAAGCATCGAGGTCGTCCCGCCATCGCCTATTTGGTCGGCCGAATACAATAATAGTGCATATTTGCTTAATTTTTGTTGAGTTACGCCCAAAATGGGTAGGCTGTTAAAACATTTATATTGTAAGATCTTTAGACACAGTTTTACAATAAATTATTCTTATTCTTTTTTGTAATTTTACTAAAACCGCACGTTGTAGGTAATGCAAAGATTAATTAATCTTGCAAACACAATGCAGCTCTAGCCGCAGTGTTTGCAGTTATTTGAATGGACGAGCTATTCAAATAACTCGAACTTGTATTCAAACCACAGAATTTAGCAAAAGCTACTCCGATGACGTCAGTTCATCTAGAGATTCGAAGAATTCTAGGACGTTGAGATCAATACTAAGAACCTTTGATTCCTTACTTCTATAGTAGCCCAGTCATATTAGGGCTTTCACCTCGGAATGAAAGATAATAAGCTGCAAATTGGTATGAACCTTCATTTTGTCATTCTAAATGTTGTCTCAAAAGTCACAATCGTTATCGTGTCCGCGTCTCAAGATATTCAAGGTCAAAGGTCACAAAAATCGGTTTTTCGCGAATATCTGGCTTCCTATCGGTTAAATGAGATTTGCATTTATTATAAAAGTTGTAGGCTATAAAATTCTCTACAACTTTTGTTTAAACTTTTTTTTCATACGACCAACCGTTTTGAAGGTAGAGCGCGAAGTGCACATCGCGTCTCTGGAAGTGTTTCTGTGTGGTTGTACTGTGTTTATGGTGGTGTTACGCGCGATTAATTGAAACAGATACCTATGTACTACAAATCAAACTGTGGGAGCCTGTTTACCGTGACTGTGAAACTACTACGAAGGTGGAGAAGATAAAAAACGGATGGTTGGATGCCTACTAAAATGAAGAACGTGGGGAAAAGCGCCAAGCAAGTAATGGAAGATCAAGAAGTATGCAGAAAATACGCAAGAACAAGGTAAGACTGCTTCAGGCTTTAATACATTCATGTAGGCGTGTTGGACCAGTGCAGTCCACACTGATCCTATAGAAGTAAGCTAAGTTAGGTAGATATTTGGCACGCCAATAGTAGCTTCTTGAGTTTGCGTTTGAAAGTGCCAACTATTCTTAAAGTACGAATTGGTGGTGGCAAGTCGTTCCAACACCGAGACGCCGCAAACCTGAAAGAACCACGGAACGCTGCAGTCTTGTGTCTCGGTGATACAAACACATGAGTACACTCTCTCTTCCCGAAGCGAGAATACTCCTTCGCCCATTTCAACTTATGAAAAAGATAAGAAGGCTTCTCGTAATTCACCACACCGAAAAGCAGGGTCGCTAGGTGAAGGTTTCTACGAGCTTTCATCTTTAACAGACTTTTGCTATTAAGGTAGGGAGTAATGTGTGTGCGTGCAGGAATATAAAAACAGAACCTTGCGCAAGCATTCTGGACACGTTGAATTAATTTTTCTGTTTTTACTAGAAGACAAGGTTTTTACTAGGATACTATATCTGTCCCGGCAATGAATAGAAAAGGGCATAGGGTAGGGACAAGTATTTCCAGGTATATAAGTATTGAGAAATTTACGCGTTTTAAAGAAAAGATATATAATGTCGTGTTAACTTAAAATAAAACTAAAATATATAATCCAGAATTAATAATATTTTATACTTAAATAGTTAAATATGAATAATTATATATAAATAATCAAGTTACTTACTTTAATTAAATATAAATAATTAATAGTTAGTACATAAATAATAGGCATTGTTTAATAATTATAATTTCCAAGTAAATAATTGACTTTATAACGTACTGATAACCATAACTCACGCTTGACCTTGCATTAAGCCGTATATGACTGTACGATGTGCACTTCGCGCTCTACCTTCAAAACGGTTGGTCGTATGAAAAAAAAGTTTAAACAAAAGTTGTAGGGAATTTTATAGCCTACAACTTTTATAATAAATGCAAATCTCATTTAACCGATAGGAAGCCAGATATTCGCGAAAAACCGATTTTTGTGACTTTTGACCTTGAATATCTTGAGACGCGGACACGATAACGATTGTGACTTTTGAGACAACATTTAGAATGACAAAACAAAGGTTCATACCAATTTGCAGCTTATTATCTTTCATTCCGAGGTTGACCCCTTTTTTTACCTAATATGACTGGGCTATAGGTATAATATATAGTCAAGTTGACATTTTATACGTATAAAATCTCAACTTGACTATAAGGGTCTATATTCGTGGCTAGAGAAAAGATAGTGACAAAAAGGGTATGGGGTAAAATTGTACGACGCCTAGAATTTAAATTAACACTTTGTTAAATCTTGAAACTGATAAAAGAACCTCATTTCTTACAAAGCACATACAATGTAGCTTTTCAAAATTAGTATTTATTTAGTATTATTATTAGTAGTAACTTTATTAAAATACTGTGTTTCCAAGGTTTTTGCTTTCGTCAAAATAAACCTACAAGTGTTTTATTTTTTATTTAATTTACGTAGTAAGCAGACCCAATACCATTCCAAACAGGTGCTGGTAGTTACTTCAAATTATTTCTACTGATATGATTTATTTTTCTAGTTTGTAACAAATATAAATAAACAAAAATTCTTGGACATTTCACACATCCCACTGTAATCAAAAACTAAGCAAACTCGTACTATGGGAACTAGATTGCTGATAGAATACTTATATACCTACATTTTTTTATACACAATACATAGTACAATTTAACACACTTATCATTATCGCAGAGCAACTCTACGTGTTTCGAAATACAAGAAACGTAAATTTCTTATCAATAGCAAAGCCATACAAATAATATCAAATATCTTCATATAATGTAGGCGTATGGTAGAACAATGTTTAACTTGTTACAACAATGTTACACGCTTTTTTTCTGCGCTATTGGGTTATTGGAGACCGCTTACGGACACGTGGATAGTGCCAAGGTAAGTACAAAGTTATTTGGATCAGTTGAGCTATCTATAGATCGTTTGCAGTTTGTAGATAGCTCAACTGTTTCTTGATTTTGAATTGATGAACCTATAAATTTTTTTGTTTGTTTTGTAAATACATACAAAATTCATAGTGACACCATGATATACAAGAATATAAAACTTCGCGTATGCCCAAACAAATCTTGGTCTATTTCGACTATTTGATGACGACGAAGGTCCGCCTGTGACGCGGAGGTTGCGGGTTCGATTCCCGCCTTGGAATAAATGTTTGTACGATCTGCAGATATTTATTCCGGGTGTTCTGGGTATTTTATATGTATAATAAAAAATATCTATCAATGTAATGTATTGTATTAAGTATGTCAGTCATCTAGTACCCATAACACAAGCTCTGCTTAGCTTGGGGCTAGATGATGTTGTGTGGATTGTCCAGCATTATTAATTTATTCCGAGATTGGGTAGTGTTACCTAGAGAGTTAAAGGGGGGAAAAAATATTAATCATGTCGTTTTCAGCTAACCGAAGAATGCAACATTGGTGACATATGCCGTCACGACCAAGTACCCATTTGCGGCATCGACTCCTGCGGCGAGATGAGGACCTTCATCGACACTTGTGACATGCATGAGTTTAACTGTGACAGTAAAAAAGGTAGTAAAAATGGAAAAATCCTTTTGAATTCCAGGCATTATGCTACAAGAACATTTTAAGACACATTACCCATATGTCTAGTCTTAAAATGATTCAATGTTAAATGTTCATTATGAAAAGATGATTTTAATCTGATGATTTTAATCCGGACGCAAAAACGATGGTACCTATTTTGTGGTGACAAAAGTTTTTTTTTCGCAATATCCTTAGTATGGGTATCAAATAAAAGGGCTTTACTTGTTGAATACAATACATACACTATGACAAACGCATTTTGAAAAGGTACTTTAGTTTGTTACCGTATTTATTACTATATACCAAATATTGCTCGTATTGCTGTTCCGGTTTTAATAGCGCCGGTGAAATCAACTGTACATGACACTTCTCAATAAAATTAATTAAATAAATATTCACGGGCATTTCACACTTTGCAGATTTCGTTCAAAAACCGGAGCACGAATGTTGGGTGACTTGCAAAAGAGGCAGGAGCTTCAAAAAACCTACTTTCGGAGGAGACTGTGACGAACTGAACAAATTGGTTTGAAAATTATAAGGAAATTCATCTTTTACATGACCAGCCTATATCAGTCCACTGCTAGACGTAGGTCTCTCCCAAGATGCGCCACTGAGCCTTTTTGGATCTTTCACAAAAGTTTAAAACAAAATAAATCATATTTTTTTTATTAAAATAAAATAGACAAACAATAACTTACTGGGTACTTATTGTTCGATATCACAGGTTCATTTGCTTAAGTTACTAAACCGGTTTAAACTTAATAACTTAAAAATATTTTATAAAATGCAAAAATATAACTTATCTACATTTTTAAAATTATTAGCTTATTATGTAAGTCTTAGCTATTTTAAATATATATTTACACAGTTATCTAATCTTATAATAGTTAAAATCGAATTTACTTAACTAAAGTAAAGGTGACGACGCGATGGGTATATTAACATATTTTAATAACAAAACAACAATAATTAAAATTAATTAGAACTCCTAAATAAATATATTTATAAAATTAAATCGTTCGCTAAATCAATGTATTGTCTATTTTGTATACAATTAATAATTTAATCTAATATTTACAAAAGCTTTTTAAACATAGAAATATGAACAAAGGAACATGTACCGCAGCGAACGCTCGCCGCCGCGGCAAGCGGGACCATGTGCATACCCAATGACTAATGACGATCTAAGAATCCAGCGTTTTTGACGATCTTGTAAATGTTCTCCCTGGGGATTTTCTCAGCCTCTCTCTCCACCACTCTCATCTCCTTGTTTGTGAACCAGGACTCTCTGGCTAGACCCTCAGCAATGGCTGGATTATCGTAGAAATCCCTAAAATGAAAGTGAAAATAATTTATAAAACATTGTCGGCCGGTTTCTCTAACGATGATCAACGAAAAAAACAAATAATTACTATGTTTCAAACTCGAATCAATCGTGATTTGGGTTTCCAGAAATCGGCCGTGTGTCATAAAACATTTTTAAGCTGAGTGCGTTGTGCACTCAATTAGTAACGGTGTCAATTTTAATTAAAATAACTTTTACATTGATTATCAACTGTGAAATATTTACGGCCGGTTTCTGGAAACCCAAATCACAATTGATCCGAGTTTGACACATAGTAATTATTATATTTTTTCGTTGATCATCGTTCGAGAAACCGGCCGTTAGTATTGCTACGGTTTAAATTACTATACTACTAAATAGTTTTAGCTTACAAAATTGGACAGATATCTTCAACTAATGGCATGGTTACTGCAGTGCTTTGCACTGCTTTAACGACCAATGTCGCGCGGTGGGCGATGGTCCGTCTGCGACGCGGAGGTTGCGGGTTCGATTCCCGCCTTGAGATAAATGTTTGTACGATCTGCAAATATTTATTCCGGGTGTTCTGGGTGTTTATATGTAAGTATACCAAATACAAAATATCTGATAGATCTCTATAGATGATGTTGTGTGGATTGTCCAGCATTATTTATTTATTTATTTAGTGATTACCTCGACTTAAGCAGTTCTCTAGGCAGCAGAGCCTCGCTGGCAGCGTTCAACTCTACAGCATGGTGAGGGTGTACCACTGGACCCACGTTGGCATACTGGATGCCAAGAGGCGAGAAGGGCTGCTGGTACACCAGACCAGGCCTGGCCTGGACTGCGGCTAAGACGGCGGCGAGGAAGAGAAAACGCATTTTGACCTAGAACAAAAAAAAATGCTACTTGCAGTATTCTGTGGGTAAAGGCTGTTGCTTTTAGAAGTCCACACGGGTCAAGGCACACTGACGACGAAGCCTCAATCTACATATGTATTTACATAGCATATTGACCTTTATCTCCACGGCGTAATGCCCACATTGCTACCCAAATGAAGTATTTTTATTCTCAACCTTATTACGGAGACTACGTCACAGAATAGTTTATCTACGTCGTTATTCATTTGTTTATTTTGAATATTCAAATTAGTTGTTCTATAACTTGTACAAGTTTAAAGCGAACATAATTACAAAACTAATTGACCGATGCCAATTATTTTATGAATGTTTTAGCATAAACCTATTTGCTCCTAATCTTTATATTATACTTATATAAATAGCAAATAGGTAAAATAAAGATTTTACTTCTCTACTATAATGTTCAACTGCATTAATGATTAAGAAACAACGCTTGTACATGGCCAATCGATAGGTAATCTTGCTGTTAGAGTACCTACTTGAACGGCTGCTATTCACTCAGCCAATAAAGATTAAGTCATTGATTTTGCTAAAGCAGAACGGAGAGCGGAGCGAGCTACAATCACAGTACATTTACGAGACTGATACTCTCAAGGAGTCACAAAAATGTGTATTTTATATGTATTGACAACCACAATTTAATATCATTATGGCGAGAACGATATTGAAGATTATAATGTCCTGAGCGGACGTAAATGGTGCAATGCATTATCCTCAATGAACGTACTATGTGAGATAATGCATCGTTATAACAATGTTAGCCATTACCGTTTAACATCAATTAGATCACTTTTTTGGACATTTCAATAAGTATATAAAACTTGAGAGGTGTCAAGGGACACCCTTGGAACGAAGTTCTTAATTTAATAGCTGGCTTGCTTTCTATGAGAGAGACAGAGGTTCAGAGAAACACGCGCACGCGCCGCACGGCTTACAACTATAACAAAAAGTGTCGTTACAACTTTTGGTCTTAATTTTTTCCGTCTAGCCCCCCTTCGCAACGCATGATAAGGAACTTCGTTCCAAAAAAATTTACAATTATCTTGGTTCCTGTTTTGTAAGTATTTTGTAGATCGCTAAGCTCACCGCTAAGCTTAACCAATAGCACGGCTTAAGACCTCGTCTACGTCAGCTGGTCTACGGTTCTAATGTAAATCGATACGCGTATAACAGTTCAGCGACACTATCTTTTGAATTAACTTGTTACTGTCGCAGACGTCAATAAAGGAGTCAGTGTCGTGTCGTGGCTACTCCGAAAACATGTCTGGATCTTTATTGTATCTACTATACGTATCTTATTGAAACTTAGTTGAAAACGAGTTTGGTAACTAAAGTATCTACCTTTATGTATTTTATTGATTTAAAATAACTAATTATAATATGGTCTCAAATATATTTATAAACAAAAGTTATGAGTCGAGCAGACTATTTTATACAATTTTTCTTGATTTTCAGGAAGGAACAACATTGTGAAAATCAAGAAAATTTGTATAAAATAGTTTGTAAAAAGTTAGAAAAATACGAAGCTTAGTAAACTTATTTGATAGAACTACAAGTTATTGTACTAAAGTAATACCGTTACTAAAATGTAATTATCACCTATCTAGTTCACGACATTTAATACAATAAACACAAACTACTTATTCTAATAAAACCACTTTTCCACAAACTTGTATCTCCATTATTCACATCAATTAAAAAAAAAACACAGATAAAACACTATCAGACAGTCCAGCGTATCGCTTTGTAGCGGGACATTTATTCCTCTTCCAAACTATTTACATAGATACACATAATGTCACTCACAAAACACACTATATAGCGACACGCTATTTATTATATATATATTATTTATTTATATATTTATTTAAAGGAAAACCAACAGCACAAATAATAAAGAATGAGACAGAACAAAATAGAAAACATAAGGCCATTATAAGGTTTTCACAAGTAGTACCTATATCTAACAGTGAATATTAAGTTGAAAACAATGCACTTACAACACGGTCTTAAGAACGAATGTGAGGAAACTGTGCGCGCGGACTCAAACACAGCATTTTATAGTGAAGGTAGTATAACCTTCTGCTCTTCCGGGACCAGAGCTTTGATCTTTTGATGGGAATGCCAGCTAGGAAGTACACTTGATCTTGTTATTTAGCGACTGAATAGCCGTGCAATTTGGCATAATTAAATAATAAATAAATAATGCTGGACAACCCAAACAACATCATCTAGCCCCAAGCTAAGCGGAGCTTGTGTTATGGGTATCTACTAAAGGACATACTTAATACAATACATTACATAGATATTTTTTTATTATTCATGTAAAATACCCAGAACACCCGGAATATATTTGTAGATCGTACAAACATTTATCCCAAGGCGGGAATCGAACCCGCAACCTCCGCATCGCAATTACAATTCATGGCCACGAAGTTATTAGTAGACATCATAATTCAAATATAAAGGAGGATCAGAAATCCTCTCAGATCAAGATATCTTCAACTTACGCAAGATACATATCCTTGAGTAAAAAAAGTCTATCCGAGAGAGGTAGTCAAAAGCACGTCCATACATTACACTTGGCACGTAAGTTGCAAGCCCATCACCGCTGCTGGAATACTAACTACTTTCTTCATGATGTTTTCATTCACTATTCCAAAGCACTGCAAATGCTGCTAATCTGTGTGCAAAAAATGCAATCTAATCTCAAGTCGTGTCTATTATATGGTTTTATTTACCGGTTTTTCTGGCTAATTGTCGAATCTAAAGTCAATTGAAGTCTATTATTATAACAGAAACGTAGGTGTTCAAGCTTTCCTTCTTAGTAATCATTATTATATCTACCAAAAAGGTTCTATAATTAAACAACCTTCTTTTTGAACTCAGTTACTATTGAATTGACAGTTAGAAGAACCTTCTCGTTGCCTTCTTCCTCTTTTATTGGTGGCTTTTCGGAGGCGTGGACTGCCACGAATTTGCTAATAAACTTCTCATCTCTTGACGCAATGCTGTGACCACGTGCATGACAGAAAAACTGCTTGAAGACTGAACTGAAGGTTTTTGAAAAAGTTAATATATATTCTTATTTTTAAGCTATTGCATAGCTTCTATCGCGGGCCTTGAGCGTGGAGACCGAATCCAGAAATTTCATAACGAAATAACCTAACGCTGCGCATGCGTAATCCAGTAAAAAATGCTAGGCAGTCCCCGAGTGCTACGCGTCTTTTTTCAAACTTGTGGTACTTACTTGAATAATCCATTCCGAATACATAGCCACTTAAGACGTTTTCAGTATAAACAATATCACGGTCAATAAATAAAATATTACTAAGCAACTTTAATAAAAACTTATCCAGTCAGTGAGCCGAAAAATTCCTATTCCATATTAATATAGATAATTTGCTTTTCCCCTCGAAAATTGTATTTCTCAGAAGTTTTCTTGGAATTTCCATTGATGGAAATTTCTGAGAATGTATGCTTCAATGGAGGGCGGAGCTACAAAACATCAAGGTAGAAAAGATTAGGTAAATTAAATTGTATTATTATTAAGAAGAAACCTAAAAAAGCTATTGTAAATTCTCTCTTCTGGGAGCAAATACTGAAAGCTAAATAAGGTACCTAATCTCAGAAGATTGTGCTTATAATTTCCAAAAATCTTAGAGTAGGGATACTTAGTTGTAAGGTAAAAACTACTTCCTTTATAGTACTACTGAGTACCTACTATTTATAATCTAAAGTAGGATCATATGCTTGCTCAATATGTATAAAATGCTAGCAGCACGCCACGGCTTCGCACGGGTAGCCTATATATCTTTTGGCATTACTGAAAACCAGCGCTGGTGTAGAGCCCAATGGTTTTACCCCAGCACAAGCTGAGTAATGACCAATTTCAGGTATTTTACATCCAATAATTATATCTCTAATTATGTTCTAGCCTTAAGTTTTATAATATCTGAAATAAAGTGTTATATTCTATTCTAAATATAATTTTAATTTAGCTTATGTTTCTCAGATATATGTAGCTTCCAAATGGTAAATAATAGACCCCCGCATATACTCCCGCGACTAGCACCCACTTGAGTCTCCTGACTTTTTTAATACATACTTGCATTTTTGAACTCGTGATATCTCTTTATAATAATATGTATTTTGATTGTAATTTTATAACTGTATCTTAAATGTTTGAATATCGTGTGCTAGTATTAATTAATGTAATTGGTTGTCATAACCGTTTTAGTTAATATAAATAAATAAATTAAAAAAAAAAAAAAAAGTTAATCATTTAGAAAATAGTTTTATAATAAATCACAGAGCTAGTCAATCAGCCGAACAGTTCACCTTGTGCGACATTATTTCCGCATCCACTTCCGCCGGGTAACGTGCTATAACAAACCTGCTTTTATTGTGCCGGCAATAAACTTTTAATTTGCACAAACATCCGCCAAATATGTACCTATTTAGACTTCATATATGCCAGCATGCCATCACCTTTTTAACTGACTGTACGAAGCTGAAAGGGGACAACTATAATATAAGACCATGTTGTATCAATCATCTTTTTACCCGTCTGTAAGGAGCTGAAAAGTGGGGATAATTTCTTAAAAAAATATAAGTAAATAAATATTCATGGACATTTAACACATCACACTCTAGTCCCCAATTAAGCAACATCTCAGATAGCCTGAATATTCTAGTGTTAGTTACCAAATATTTTTTTTTTTTTTTTGACTGAAAATGACTGGGTGTAATAAAATAAATTTGCTAATTACTGTTTATTCATTAACATAGCCAGTAAAAATAATATTAACTCTTTACAAATCTTTGTAGTTAGAAAGAAAAAATACTACAAGAGTACAAATGCACTATTTTTAGCTATTTAAGAACGGACTATCATTTTTATTGAATAAATAATGAGAACTTGATTTAATAGTAAAAACGAACTAATCTCATGTTTAGATCTTTGACCAGAAAAAAAGGATTAAGATACTATTTAATTTTCTGTCTGGGTATTATTACAAACTTATAAAAAAAATTTGGCTCGGGGCTAGATGGTGTTATGCGTAATGTCCATAAAAAATATATTTCAAGATACTGTATATGCTTTGTTTCTTAAGAAAGGCTTAACCCAAAATGGTTGTAGTATTTTTCCATCGTTTGACCTCAATTGCCGACATGTGCCAGTGTTGCCATCTAGCTTAACCTAAAAACTACCAAACGTTTATGAAATAATTCTCTAGATCTTTTGTATGTGACTTCTACCAAATTATTATGTACTGTATCAGCATTGCTATTCAGCGCGGCAATGCATCGAGTATTTTGGGTAGGCTTCCGATTGGTACTGATTTGGATCAGTTGAGTTATCTAAGATCGTTTGCGGTCTATAGATAGCTCACCTGTTTCTTATGTATTATATATACCTATATACATTTTGTAAATAATGTTATAGTCATAAGTTTGTTTGTGAACACTGTAAATTGTAATTATTCGTATTTGTTAATAAATCGTAATGAACTTTCCGATACAAATACAAAATATTATATAATCGAAAAAGTTTTATAGTAGAACCGTAAATAGGTAAATAAAAAAGTAAAAGTTTAAGTACTTATTTCAATAAAAGTTTTTTCTTATATGGCTTGAACAATTAACATTTATATTTTTTCTACTTACTATGTTTTCTATGTATCTATATATTTAGCTACCATACCACAGTACAAACTTTGCTCAGTATAGGACTAGCGTGTGATGTGTGAAATGTCCTTTATATTTAATTATGGGACACAGTTTACATAACTGTTTTATTTACCTACTTACAACGTAACAGTCATGTGATAAAGTGCATGCACGTAACTTGAATCTGGTTCAAGGTTGCTGGCTACGTGGTACGTAGAATACTTAATAGTCATTGTATGTATCTATGTTGGCTTTTAGGTACATCTCATCTAAATGAGTTTTTTTTTATGCCATAGCTGGCAGACGAGCTTGCGGGCCACCTGATGGGAAGTGGTTACCGCCGCCCATGGATACTTGCAAGACCAGAGGCGTTGTCGGTGCGCTGCCGGTCTTTATACAGCTTTATGGACTATTTTCACCCATTCCCCGATACACGAGACGCTGTAATGCCTTCACACTTATTTTAGATGGCTTTAGTAGGCTTGCCCAGCATCAAATCCTCTCAGCCTAGTCGGCCTTTTCCACAGGAAAGACAAGGTCAATACGTGCGGAGCTGACTAAGCCGCGGGTATCCTCACGATGTTTTTCATCACCATTTGAGAGCACTGGTATTGCGCACATTAATTTTCCTAATTTTATTTGAACCCACGACCTTCAGATCGGAAGGCGAGTTTACTACCGACCATCGGTGCTCTATTATTATTGAGTTGTACACATTGATATACATATATACTATGTTCTAGAACTTTATTGTATGTTTTGTGTAAGTACCTATTAGTCCAGTCAAAATAGACATTCCAATTTGCATTAACAGAACAAACAGTAGTTCTATTTGTTACACACAGAACCAAACAGTCGATTTTCCTGCGGTCTAAAGTCACTATTTCTCGAAAGCGATGCTTTGTAAAAGAAAAGTGTTGAAGTATTTTTTGTAGACAATTTTACGATGTACAAACTTTGCCTGAACCACTTTTCGATAGCTCTCGTTGTTTCAGAGATATACGCAAAAAACGCAAATTTATGACCTTTGACCTCGAATAAAAAACAACGCACAAGCGGGATCGATGGGGACTTTTGACATATCATTTGTAATGACGTATTCAAGGCCTGCTCAAAAATCAGCTTGTTGGGAATTAATGCAAACTAGAGTCATAATTTTAGTCTATTTTGACTGGACGGTCTATCCGGTACTAAAGTCGACTGTAACATGATGTTTATACATATGTTATTTAATAAGATTATTTTAACTCTAATTGTTAGAATGCGTACACCGCCTCAGCCTATTATAACCTACAATTTTATTTGTCAGGAGATTGAAGCTTTGATTCATAAGTATTCATAATTTATCTCAATTAATTCAATAGACGGCATTGAAAGTCCATCTAGATGATTCACCACATCTTATCATGATGCAAATTATCTACTTGATTATGCTGTCAGCAAATAATAACTTTAATAATTTATCATTGTCTGAACTTGGCCCATTATTATATTTTAATAATAGGAATGGGATGGGAAATATAATATAAATTTTATTCACAACCAAACTTTCGACTATTACAGTATTAACAAAATGTACATAGGTATATATTATTATGGCCCAGTGGTATGAGCGTTGCTATTGCGCGGCAATGCAGCCAGTATCTTGGGTACGCTTCCAATTGGTACTGATTTGGGTCAGTTGAACTATCTTTAGATCGTTTGCAACGGTCTGTAGATAGCTCAACTATTTTTTATGTATTTTATATATACCTGTACGTATTGTAAATACTGTAATGGTCGTAAGTTTGTTTATGAATATTTTAAACTAAATATCTATAATTTTATAATAGTAGGTATAGAAAGCAACGCCCGAGTGTCATCTAAGTGTGATAATACATATACGAGTATTATCACACTAAGACGTCACTTAAACTTAAGTAAGTATTACTTAAATACTATTTGTCATAACTTAGTTAAATATGTCAATAGTCCACTTGAGCAAGATGTTTGTTGATTAATATTAGCATATTCTAAGCCTACTACAAGAAGATAACTAGGACAAGAACACACACAACATTAAAGTTATTTGTATTTAAACGTTGAAGTTAACTTAATTAAGATTTGATTAATCCTACCCCTATTGTTCTCCTTCCTACTAAATCTACTAAATATAATTCTATAAGAGTGAGAAACACCTTATAACCGCAGTTACAAAATAGCTAGAATATTGCAAAGGGCTGATTGCTATTGCAAACCAACATTACTTTGATTACAACCCAACAGAATACACCACAACCATCACATTGCATCAACAAGATGCCCATAAGGCCTATGAGGCACGAATAAATGTGACAATCGTAAACGTATCGAAACAGTGACGTTTTTGAGATACATTGCGCGTCAACATCATCTTTACTGTCGAACGTTGCAGCGTTAGCGTGCAGTGTATCTTAAATACTATACGTTTGCGATGATCACATTTATTCGTGCATTAAAGTGCACTCCTCACTTGTTAGGCATCCACAGCTGAGCGAGTTAAAATGTACTTTAATACATATGTTTTAGAGCAGATATTTCAATGAATATTTCTACGCAATCGGCCTTCTGCACTAATACTCCTGTGCTATCAGTTGGATCTCAAGCGTAGAGCACCTTGACATTAGTATTTACCTATTGCTATAATGTTATAATAAAGACATAACAAGATTATAATGATGCTTATAATTGGGTAATTATGTTAATTATCAGGAACATTTATTTAGGCTCAAGATTATGAAATGTTTTTTTTAGTCCGTTTTCTGTCTGAAACCAACTAGCTTTCGACTACTACAAGACTACCTTTTTACTCTGCATAGTTAGAAAAATAAGTGTAAAGGACAATGCCCAGTGAGCTATGGGAATCTGTACCAACTTGCATCAATTTGAATTTACTCTCAAAGGTCTTATTTTTATTTACCTTTTCGCTACCAACAATATTTTTTTCAATGTTTAACCGCATTTCAAAATATTTAAAAATGTATTTTATTTTATTTTTTTATCATGTTTGCCTGCTCAGCTAAAGCTTACTTGGCAAACAAGATTTTTATGCTCAATGTCCACTCACGAAAATAGGTGACAGCTAGGATCGGAACAAAATAGTTGACGTGCGTAGGGCTTAGTCCGAGCTTGCATTTTAAAACTCCCTACTCTCGAGCCGAGTATCGACTCTCGGATGTTCTTGTATTTTTGTATGGATATCCGAAAGACGACTCTCGGCTCGAGAGTAGGGAGTTTTAAAATGCAAGCTCGGACTAAGCACTCGGAAGTAGGAAATTGATAATCAAGTTTTGTATAATTAATTTTAATTTTCTAAACCCGGTTAAAAAATACTGTTAAAAATTAACGAAGAACACATATAAATACAATATTAATTTTGATGATAATTAGCTTGTGACGCAATCTGGTACAGGGTTTGGGCAATGTTCTTTTCAGGCTTATATTCTTAGACGACCGATGCGGGTATTCTGGGTATTTTATATGTATAATAAAAAAATATCTATCTATGTAATATATTGTATTAAGTATGTCTGTCCTCTAGTACCCATAACACAAGCTCTTCTTAGCTTGGGGCTAGATGATGTTGCCAGCATTATTTATTTATTTATTACAATCTTGTATTAGAATATTACAATCTGCAAAACCGCAAAATTGTATTCCAACCACTACTTTTTCTAAATGAAATAAATTTGCTGCACTTTAAATAATATCTTATAAGAAATCCTAAGAAGTCAACAATGAGCTATAATTTAGTATCCAGCATTGACCTTTACAATCCAAGGCGCATTAGTTCACACGTACTCGAATTATATATATATATGGTGATATCAGTCTGCAATCTGCAAAGAACTATTGTAAGAACCCTTATCTAATAAAAATCTGTAGGTTTTAATGAACGAGTTTAATGTTTGAGTTTTATCAGACAGAGAAATCTGAAATATTAAAAAACTAAGATCACATGTTTATAGCTTTTCTCATCATCATATTTTTTGTATTCTGTATTTGAAACAGTACAGCTACTTATAGATCGTAATTTTAATTTATGTTTATGTATGTACACAAACCTACCTTTATACTTAGTCACCTCTTCCTAGTCTTAAAGGTTTGCTGGAAAAAAACTCTTATTAGGGTTAAAGCTCGCCTTACTACATTTCATCTATTTTTGTCTTGTTTATGACATATTTTGAATACAATAAAGAATCGTTATGCACATCAAGTATTTTGTATTTAGTTACTTTTGATGGTCTTACAATTGATTTCAGGACTATTTCTTCTACTATATGAATAGTTGTACCTATACTTATTCCCTGACATCATTGTACTTTTATGTAAAGTTACTATCCCAATGTCTTCCGTTATAAAAAGCGTTTCCCTGATTTTGTACAAGAACTCGCCTCGGCCAGTGTGTAGTTGCTCTGAGGATCTTAACCTTATTTCCGAACCTTTCACGTAGTATTTGAAAGAAATCTCTCTTCTCACCTTTAACTGTTGTCTCCCAAGTATAAGGTCTATCACAGTCTTCAGGGTATGACGAGCAAGTAGCCATAGATGGAGCACTTGGAGTGAGAGAGATAGTTGTAGGTTTCTCTGTTTCAGTTTGTATTTCAACTATAGTCATTATAGTGTCTTCTGTGTACTCAGCGTCTGTTATATCATTGTTCGTAGTTTCCATACTTTCTATTATACTTTCTGTAGTTATTTCTATACTAACTGGAGTTGTCATTTCTTCAGTAGTCTGTGTTGTTGTTTCTAATGCTTCAGTACTTGGCATGGGAGTAGTGGTTTTAGTAGGTTTGGAGTTTCTAGTACATTCTGTATGCAGTGGTGTAACAGAAATAGTGGTCATATGTGACGACTGAGTCAATGTTTCATTGGTTATCGTTGAAGATTCAGAAAGTGTTACGGAAGTAGTGGTTGATGCAAGACTTACGGTAGTAGATAGTGTTGTACTTGGTTGGGTTGTCTCAGTACTATTTGTGGTTGGACTAGTAATTGTTGTAGATTCTGTTGTTGTTGTACTTGAAGTTGTTGTTTCTGAGCTTGTACTTGCAGAAGTAGCTATGGTCGATGTGGTGATTATGCTTTCCGTAACAGTTTGAATAGTAGTATCTTTAGTTGTTGGTTTGACAATTGTAACTTCATCAGCTTCAGGACATAGTTTTATATCAACTTCTTTATAATCTGAAATGTTTGTAGAGCTATGTTATAAAACATTGTTTTTCTTTTCATAAAACTGTTTTAGATAATAAATAACAACCTTTCTTTTGGTCGCAGTTATATTCATGCATATCACATGAATCCAAAAATAAACGCACGTCTTTATGGACAGTTTCTTGTCCGCATTCTTGTGTCCACGTGTGATTGCAAAATTTTGACATCAAGCAGGCAGATGGTGGCTAAAAATTACAAGTGAATAGAGTTTAAAACAAAAAAAACAAACAGTATAACATAAGAAATCAATAAATGTTAAAAATATAAACTTAAGTTTAAAATTACCGGAATGAAGTGCGATAAAATTGTCTTCGAAATCAAGAAAGCTGAAAATAAGAAAGTAAATATCGATTATATTTAGTACGAATAGTTGTATCGAGTTCGAAACATGTATGTAGGTACATACCCAATACCAAAGAATGTAACATAACTCTTTCATGATTTCAAACCAATGCACTTTATAGCGGCATTTTATTGACTACTCTAGTGTTATATCCATTTTATACCTTTCAACAACAGAGGAGATTGTGCTACACGATTCGTTACACTATTGGTTTGCAAAATGGACGTAGAACTACATTTTGATATTAGAAAAAATCAATCATTTTATTCCGTTAATTTTATTAAATCAAAAATTTAGATAAAACACTATATTTTTCTTTTGACTTGATAATTTAGACATTACCCATAGGTTATCTTGTCTTTATCAAACTACAGTTTAGCAGTATAAATTAATCTAAAAAATCTGAATCAGACATAGGTGTCGTCACTTTCCTGATACCCTTTACCACTCTCAACGCTTTTTTTCCATTTATAACCACCGTTTCACTCTTTATGACGTAGGTTTCCGTCTTTTCTGTGGTTGTTGTTGTTTTTTTAGCTAGTTTCTTTTTCGTCGCCTTCTTGGTTGCCACCTTTTTTGTCCGAGTGTGTAACCTCTTTTGTCTCATCATTCTTCGTCGCACTTCCGGCGTATACCTTCTTCTTCCTTTTAACATGTGTGCTGGTAAAGATGCAGGGATAAAAGTTTTCCTTGGTGGTTCTGTTGGCGCATATACCATCTTTCGACCTTCGAGTTCGAACCTGTAGTTTCCCATTCTGTAATATTTTTTTGAAGCAGGCGTAACACAAACCGGTCCGAAGCAGTCTGAGTAGTTTGCTATTTCAAATTCTGCAACAATTTAATATATTTTTTAGACCCTGGCTGTAAGTTTATAACCCATTTAATCTCATTATATTCCTCTCCGTTCAAGGTTGTCTGGCAGAGATCGCTTTTTAGCGATAAAGCCGCCCATTGTATATCATAGTTTAGTTGTACAGTTTACAGCTAAAATAGGGTATGTGAGTCATATAAGAGCGCACCAACGAAGCTCTTCGTTGTGACAGATTCAAAAGTCGCCGCGGTCGAAATCGGCCTGGACGAAATCATCATATGTTTAAATTTAAGTTGTGGTGTGCAATAAAGTATTTTCTATTTATCTATAACCTATCTTATATATCCTATAAGATGCGTACTTAGATCTTTATCGCAATTGTATTCAAACATATCGCACTCATCAATGAACAGTCGATAGTCGGTGACATCGGTGACATGCGCACCACATTCTGGAATCCAAGTGTGGTTGCAGATGTCTGCTCGAATACAGAAGCTGAGAGGCTGGAAAAAATAAAACGATCATTTAATATCCGTGCATGATTTCTGTAGTCTCTCAAAAATTTTGAATAACTCTTGTTTATTCTCTTATTTACGAAATTTACAAAATGTAATATTTCTTATGTACTTATACTTAAAAAAACGGATGAGCTATCTGCAGATGGTTAAAATAAAACAATATTATTTACTTGTTCACAAACAAACTCAACTTTTGTTTGTGAAGATATATTGCTTATTTTTTTGTCTAAATAGATCGTTTTAAAACATTTATGACAAACGGGATGTCAACTGGGAATTAGCTACAGAAAACGAGTTGGGTTGAGTAGATTAAAAACTGAATTTATACCTATTATATATATGCCACTTACCCAAACAAAATGTAGGAACACTGGCGCTGGACTGAATATGGAAACTGAAATAAATATCGTTTTACTATTTAACTATTTAAGTATTTACAAAATGAAAAGAATAAAAAATATTTGATTGTCACTCATGCCGATACGCGGCGATGTCGTGCCTGTATTATATCTAGGGGTAATAAATAATAATAATAGTCTGGATAATGCATATTTTGATTAAATAGATTGTCTACTTAGTGGTTTATTATCTACATTTGGTACAATACCCATAAGTGGATACATTACGTTGAATAAATAAATAAATAATTAATAATGCTGGACAATCAATAATGAATATTTTAGTCATAAAACCTGACTGTGTAAAAAAACGATGCTAATAAAATAATAAATACCACTTATCTAAAAGAAAACATTCTTACCTATAAGATAACACGGAACGCACATAATACACTTACATTCCACTAAAATAAATTATGATAAATCTTTGTTTTGTCCATAGAACTTATTTCTCGATAAATCGCGGTTAGCAAAATGGGTTTTTGCGCGAAAGTAGCGCGTATAAAATTGTTATTTCTACATCTATGGGCCATACAGAAACTACACGCGTTTTTATTTATTTTGAAAGAGATTGTGTTATAGTTTTATTTTGATATAAACTAGGTTTATACAACGTCTTGGGTAAAAAAAAACATACAGAAATATACCAAGACTTTCAAAAAAGTTTGCCATGCAGAACAGAAGAGAACATGTTAGGTACTTTTACCCATTCCCCGCTTAACGGACGATTTTTTAGATGTCTTTCCCAGCATCTAGCTAAGTCGGCCTAAAGGGCAAGACAAAGTCAATAATAAAAATAAATATTTAATTGGACGTCGTCAGTAAAGTTAAAGAGTTGTTACTTTATTCTCTAGAAAAAAGGCGGCTTTATATTAAAGATAAAGATATTTTTATTGGCAACAAACATGGTTATTTACATGGGTATCCAATGACCATAACAATGTATTTATTACTATTTGTTAATCGTTACATGTTCATGGTTGGAGAAACATAGGTACCCAAACTAGGTTTATTTTAATTACTTTTAAAAATCCCAAAAAAACAGTCTCAAAGTATTCATTTAATTACCTTATTATTTATTCATTAGCATGAGAAAGTTACGTTCTATGGGTGTGGCCATAATTAGGAATTACTAATAAACAACAAACATTAAGTGCATTATAAATTACGGCCATTGATCAAGTTCATTGCATCATGTGGCCGGGAATCGAACTCGCTCACCTCGCATCGACATTGACACTGCACTAGCTTCCGGTTCAGTGTAACCATTTCTGGTTCGTGATTAATATGTTGAGGAAAAAGTGATTAATAATATAAAGTGATTTATATTTTAGTTGTTTGGTAACACGTGGAGATTGCTATTTATTATTAAACTGTTTATTTGAGCTTTTAGCCGACTTCATAAAAGGGAAGATTCTCAATTTGTTCTCAACTGTTTATATGGCTTTTTTATTTATCGCTTAACTTTTTCCTATTGCGCCAATTTCAATTTGTGTTTTTTTTATTATATTACCTATGTTATTATATTTATAAAATGTACATAGGCATATAAAATACATAAGAAACAGTAGTCTATAGATAGTTCAACTAATCTGAATCAGTACCAATCGGAAGCGTAATAGTAATATTCGTAAGTTTGTTTGTTATTATACTTATATTTCTTATGTCTCAAATGATCCAGTTTGATCAAGACATGACCGGTAGTAACTTAAAAATGGGTTAAAACTTCATCTGATCCTTCACAGTGCTTATTAAATGTTGAAGTTGATTGCAATCGGTTTTCATGTTATGAAAAATATATATTTTAAGTACAAGTGGCCGTGGTGGGCTCGCTGCCAACTAGGTGAGCTATGAGAATCAGCTGACCGAGTTTTACGAACAAAGCTTTCGTTTTTGGCAACAATTTTATTATTCTAGTAGCCTATTGTATGCAACAGATATCTACTTATAAAAAAGAAGAGCTGAAGACCGGGCTCAGTGGCGCGTCTTGGGAGAGACCTACGTCCAGCATAGGACTAACATAGGTTGATGATGATGATGATCTACTTATATAAATATAGTCTAGTCTAGACCAAGAAATTTATGACTGTACCATTATTTTATAACCCAGTTATTTCGTTTGTTTTTGTTAATAAAATCAATGGTCTAATGGTAAAAATGCTAAATTCATATGATCTAACGGTGCATCTACAAAAATAAACCAAAATTACTAGAATTACACAGAATAAATAAAAAAATCGAAAAAGAAAACAGTTTCAGTATATGCTAGGTTACATCAAGATCACCTTAACAAATAACAGAAAATATTATCTAATTTTTCAAACCAACCCATCGCTACTCTCTCTTGAACATTTTTATCGACGATTCTCCTACGCATTTCAACTTTTTTCTCTATCTATCATATTTAATTCTAGGATGTTTATAGACTAAAGTTTTCAGAAATTCAGTATTAATATGTATTTGGATAAAAGTATGACGCATGGCAAAGATAACAGTATTTAAAGTGGATTATCTACAATTAGGGCAAGTACAGTCGCCCTCGAGCATGTCTCCTCTATTACGTAACTCCCACACGAATGGAATTGATTTTTGTTAGCGTTCTACTTAAGTGTATCTACGCATGCGCCAATAACTTTACGCACACATACTTAACTGCTACAACAACATTGATAGAACCTCTGCTTTGAACCAAGAGTTAATTCCTACTGTAATGTAATAGGTGTAAGGTTGATTTTTGAGCTGAAAGTTTCATTGATATTTTTAGACAATACGCGCCTATTATGGCTTACTGACGCGCCCTCTTCCATACAAATCGGGAAACTCAGTCGTGGAAGGTTTTCCACTTCTGTCCATAATTTCTGAAATTCCATTCAACAGCACATACTTGCTGTCTCCGGCTGAAAATAGTGTGTTCAAGTGAATAAAGGCTTGCATTTGTGACTGTTAACGACTTTTATAACCGTTTTGGAGTTTTGTCTCCCATTCATAAAGTATATCTCATATTGTTTGTGGATGTACGCAGATTGGAAGGGATTTTAGATATCAGTGAATGAAATAGGTGCCGGTCGTAGACCCGAGGAAATCGATAAGCCTCTGTGGAGTCTTCTCGTTGAGGAACCGGACAAGGAAACATTAAAATGTAAGTTTTAAGATAAGAGAATCAGAATAAAATAACAGATTAAAAAAATATCAAACCTAAATTCAGAAAATGAAAGTAGAAATCAGCAAGCTAGCTTTAAAATAGCAGCTGTTTTTTCGGTAGTCAAAGAATCGATAGCTTTTTCAGGCCTAAACTACGCTTCAAATGCCTGAAACAAGTTATTTCTACTTACCCATTTATTTTTCAGCCAGCAACACGATTCGAGTTGATTACCATCGATTTGCGTCGATTAATAATGAATTCTGCCATTCGGTTTCTATTTAGGCTTAAGGATTAATTATTTGGCTTATGGGCATTGGCTCCCCTGTTAGCTCCCCAAGAGGGAACATGGAATTTGTGTCTATACGCCATTCTGGTAGTTCTAGCTTGGTTATAATGTGATAGAGTTAGACGGCCACCACACTGGTTATAGCTATAGGTACACCGTGACATGGTTCGGTCATACGGATACGAAAACGGCTACAAACAAGTAATTAAGTAAACAGTTACTAGCTCTTCTATCGACATCATTCCAACTATGTGTTCTATGTATGTATTTACAAATACATACATAGTAGGTGTACCTACAAGCGTTGCTAAGTTTGGGACTAGTGAGCCATGTGTGATATGTGCATGAATATTTATTTATTTATTTTTATTCAGCACATATTTTAGAAATACATATATGTATGTACCTATATGAGCGCGTAGTGTGTACCTACTTAGTTGGTGTCAAATAAAATTGGCCATATCTATAATGTTAACATTTCCCTTGTGCATTTATTTCAATAAATCTAAATTAATAATATATTCTATTCCTCAAAATCCTAGAGTGTTTTCAGTGAGATTAGTTAGATGAACATCGAAGTACTTTATTTCCCAGCTTTGTATTATAATAAATAAGTTAGGTTGATCACTTAAGCACATAACCTTAAATTACCCAGTAAAAGCTGAAAAATAATCTCTGAAACTTCTATTGAAAACCGATAGACAAAGAACGGGCACCCACAAAACTGAACAACACTGAACGGCTGGATTTCGGGAAATTCAAATATAAAAAGATTGATCAGAAAAATCTATAGGTACCTACCTACCTAAGGTTTATGTTTGGCTGTAGTCTTTTTTTGTTTCCAGATTAGGTACTATTCAAATACAAAATACAAAATGTTTTATTCAGTAACGTAACTTACTAACTAGATACAGTGGTTGGATACCTCCTTTTAAGTATGTAATACCTGTATTAGGAGATACCGCTCTTCCTTATCCGTGGTATTACGAACAAAGTTACTAAAAATTAATAAATAAAAACATTTGAATCAAAATTAAACAAAATTAAAAAATAGGGTTACTATTATTATCCAACATTGGGAGATAATTATCGTAGTTGATTAAAACTAATCTTTTTTTTTTAACTACCTACTTCTTAAGTTTCACATTTTGTATGTTTTTTTGTCATCCGATTACCGATATTGGACCCAACAAAGACTCAACTAAAATTTACAGAAGAAAATAAATTGCCTGTTTCTTATCTAAGTGGATAAGTAATAAGCATTTATTTTTCATCAAAGATGCCTTAGAAATAGCAAAAACAATTTAACTTAGATTCCAGGTCAAGTTAGGTTAAGAATTTAGTAGAGATCATGCTATAAGCCTAATCAACTCGTCTTTCACTATGACGAAGCATGACCTCATCCCTGAAGCTCATTACTCATTTCAGACAACAGTAGCCTGACATGCGTCAGGGCCTTATCTTTCAATATAGAGCCACATCATTCAATATACAAGCACATATGATATAAGTATTTCAGGGTGTGACTATGTATTCTAGTATGTATTTACAAAAAAATTAGTATATAAGTAGATATTATATCAGCAATTTAGCTCCCATAATACAAGCTTTGCTTAGTGTGGGACTAGAGATGTGATGTTTGAATCGTCCGTGAATATTTATTAGTATTTATTTCTGATCTGAAGAAAACATCTATTTTATTTTGATTGTTTTTCTAATGTTGAGTTTTGCTGTCTTACTTTAGAGTAATCTTAACATCGAGTCAATCGATCCAATATCTACTGGATATCTACTCGACGAATCTTAACCAATACTGGTCGAATCATAAAGTATAAACCATTGAAAAAGTATGTTTTGAAAGGAAAATTTGCCACCTTTTTCCGTTTTAAACAAATGACAGCTGACTTGACGATTGACTGACTTGACGAGTAACTGAGGTATACAAAATAAACACTTGACACTGACAAAATTGCACTGTCGTATTGGCGGGAAGAAGCCATATAAAAAAAATAGAAGATTGTACTGATCATAGACCTACTAGAGAACAGACTGGGCCTATCCAAATAAGTACATTCGTGTGAATTAATATATTCGAGGGACAAAGCGTCAGAGAGACAAAACAATCGTGCGGCCAGTAGTTGTGCAGTTCTACATAGACTTACGGCGGCCGGTTTCTCGAACAATGATCAACGAAAAAAATCTAATAATTTATGTGTCAAACTCGGATCAATCGTGATTTGGGTTTCCAGAAACCGGCCGTTAGAAAAGAGATAGGTAGGTGCTGGTCGCACATGTCAATTTAATGAGACTATTCCACAGTCCATTCTCGGTTTTAGGTTTTGACGGTCTATTAAATAAACTTTGTCATAGAATTAATGACTCTTGTTCAGTTGTAAACCTGAAAACCTGAAAGTGCTTAGTGACGTCATCATTTCAGCTCCATAGCAGTCCACTGCTATCTATAATAATTTATCCGTGACAGTTATAATGGCATGAAGAATATATAATGATATATGCTCCAAATTAAATTAATTGATGAAAAATATATATGTAATTGCAGAGCAAACAAGATTTCGTGATATTTAATCATTATAATTCATAGTTTTAAATTTTTTCATACTTACTAAAGTTTATAGCCAAAGACGAATGAATAAGTTAAGTCTTTGATCTATAGCAACAAAAGAAAAGTAAGGTAGTTGCCTGACTTGCCCGAGCGGCTTAACTTCGTAAACAAGGGCGCAATAAATATTTTTAGCAATAGGTGTGGTGCATGATGGCATTTTTTACTTGATACTTAATTGTATTTATGTATCTACAAATTGGCTGAAATATTGAGTTACTTTTTTTGGTTCAACGAACTATATTAGGTAAGTAGGTAGGTACATTTTACGGCTCGTTCCCAAACTCCCGTGTCGATTCCCCCTTCGCAGGGGCATTTGAAACTTTTTCTCCCTTACACATCCCGTGAAAGCTTGTACTATAGGAGATTACCATTAACTAAAGATATACCCCCTATCTTATAAAAAGTTAGTGTTGACTTTACGTCATCATTACGTATGGTAATCAATACTTCTAGTCTGCGCTAACTTTTTATAAGATAGACCCATAATTTTTAGGTAAATACAAAGTATCCCCCGACACAGAACAAGCATACATTTTGGCACACAAACGTTCTCTGTGGGGAACCCACAAGCTGTGACGTATCAAGTTATGATACCCCAGGTTTTGGGAATAATGCCAATGTCTATAAACATGTTATAACAAATTTAGTACACGCGCGGCGGCCCAGCCCGTTAAAGTTTCAAGCCACGAACAGTATATTTAAACATAGGTATGTGTGCAATCGATATTCTCCACAAACGTGAAAGTAATTTAGAGTATACTGTGCAACTCGAGCATGCAATCTTTTATCGAAAGGATAAGAGAAAACCTATAGCCAGTTGACCTAGTTCCAACACTTGCAAGTCTTGCAACACAAATGTGTAGACACTTAGAGAACTTAAAAGGAGGTAGACAACGGATCGATCATTCTTTTAAAACACACTTTTTTTTTTATACTTAGCGATACTTTTGCAGACAAACAAGCGTGAGATGAACTAGCTTCGACTTTAATTGTAAAAATTATACAAAAGTAAAAAGTAATATAAGTACGAAAGTAAATAGTTTTATAAAGAAACGGATGTATTATATAAGTATAATGAAATGAAATAGGTAAATAGTGATTTAGCTTGTTAATTATAGTGAAAAGATAAAGAAGAGTATCATAAAAAACAAAATAAAGTGAAAAAAAATCTATGTAATGTAGGTATTGTATTAAGTATGTCAGTCTTCTAGTACCCATAACACAAGCTCTGCTTAGCTTGGGGCTAGATGATTCTGTGTGGATTGTCCAGCATTATATTTATTTATTTAATGACTAATAGTGGCGTAATAGAAAATGTATCAAAATTATATTCCCTGTATAAAGTCCACACACCTACCACGCATAATACATAATTATAATATTGTGTGTGTAGGACTGTAGGTTCAACAATATTACCTATAAGCTTTTGGAAATTTACCTAAATACCTTTTGAATTTTGAGTTCATACAAAGTTACGTGGGTGGGTTCTAAGTAAATAGGTATTTCGTTTAATTTAGCTGCCTACGCTTTTCGGTTTGCGTAGTCTCCTGATAATAATTCAACCTTTACTTCGTGAAAAATATTGGTTTATCCCCAATACTACTTTGGTAAGCATCAAAGTTATTTTACTGATGTTTTACTGATTTATATTAGGTACTGATACCACTTAGGTTGACTGGGAGGAGGATGAGCACGTATAAATGTGACAATCGTTAACGTATCGAAACAGTGACGTATTTGAGATACACTGCGCGTCGACATAAGATTTACTGTAGCTCTACCATGAGTTTTTACAATCTATACTTGCTAGCGTCTGTAGTTAAAAAAATGTATGAAGATTTGTACAGCGCCTCTAGGGGATATAGTTGGGTACTAAAATTCGTAATACTAATATTTACGTAACTACTATAGAGATAGAGCTACTATAGTGGTAGAGCTACTGTTGAACGTTTCAGATTTTCACATCTATTCGTGCCCAACCTTCTGATATCGGTTGATGATAAGTATTATTGCTTGTTGCATAGTTGCACGTTGGTATGCAATCAACCGTGACGGATGGCCAGCTGCCCACTCCGACATAAATCAAACGAAGTGGGTCAAAGATATATCTATCTTGCTATCCACATTTACCATGATGTTCTCTAACGATACTTCAGTACCTCTACCATGAGTTGTCACAGTAAAATCGCCTGACTTTACTACAGTAGTTAAGTCAATATTAGTATTACGAATTTTAGTACCCAACTATCCGCTAGAGGCGCTGTACAAATCTTCATACATTTTTTTAACTACAGTCGCTAGCGAGTATAGTAAATATAGTATAGTAAAAACTCATGGTAGAGCTATAGTTGTATCTCTAGAGATATCTGTCTACCATCTCCTTTTTCCATATAGCTGCTATATCGCCTTACCAGTTAATCCGGGACGTCATGAGATTCTATATAACGTGTCGATTGCTGTATCAATATTCTTTTCACATTTATTCGATATAGGACAGCTTTTGAATCACTCTGAAAATTGCTGTACCTACCTACATTAAAGTTTTTTTTATTATTATTGGTTCCCAAATTAAATCATGCGCATCAACTGTCTTATTGGTAGGGAATAATAATAAAAACATTTACGGCGCAGTTTCTTTATACAGTGGACACTGCATGCAATGTTCTAAGGCTGCAATAGGTATACCTACTTACCTATTATGTTTCCAGTTTAATCAAAGGGTTTACCTGTCCTTTATCGTGAAGAGGGTGTTCTCCGGACGTAAACTTTTATTACAATCCAAACAACGTCGGAACCATAGAGGGTTTGTTTACAACTTTTGGAGAAACTCTGAAAGTAATTTCGACAGTGTTTACCGGCTTAACTTCATCTGCTGGTACATATTAAGTATTATGAAACTTCTAAGTTTAATAAGTACTTTTTGTCGAGTCAAAATTGCTTTATTCAGTACTAGTAGTACGCCCCGGCTTCGCACGGGTAGCCTATATAAAAATATATCATTATAATATAGCCTATGTTCAGCGCAGATAATGTAGCTTCACAACTGTGAAAGAATTTTTGAAATCGGTCCAGTAGTTTCGGAGCCTATTCGATGCAAACAAACAAACAAACAATCAAATCTTTTCTCTTTATAATATTATATATATATATATTATATTAGTTTAGAAAATCACAAGGATCATTTAAAATTAATACCATCATTAAATCATTTATAATTTCATTATATTTCTCTCCGTTCAAGGTTGTCTGGTAGAGATCGCTTTTTAGCGATAAGGCCGCCCATTGTATAGGTATCATAGTTTAGTTGTTAGGATGTTCAAATTGAAGTTGTGGTGTGGAATAAAGTATTTTCTATCTATCTATCTATGTTAGTACTTATTTGTATTTTTATGTTTATAGATTTTGTAGCAGGATGACTAGGTTCTAGCATCGTCACTTGCGTATTATGTTTACCTTCATAAATATCAATCCAGTTTCTGTAAGATCACTAAAGCTCCTGTCATAGACATGACACATGAGTGACAACACAAAATGTAAGAGCAAAACTTATTGAAGAAAAACATAACGACTTATCGACTGATATTGATACAAGAGCCACCAAACCATGACTAACGGCCGGTTTCTCGAACGATGATCAACGAAAAAATCAAACAATTACTAACAGCCGGTTTCTCGTTCGTCGTTGTTCATTGCTTGTCATCTGAACTGTTGTTAAATAAGTATTTCGCAGATGACAAGCGATGAACAACCCAAATCACGATTGATCCGAATTTTGACACATTGTTGTTTGATTTTTTCGTTGATCATCGTACGAGAAACCGGCCCTATCTATGTGTCAAACTCTGATCAATCGTGATTTGGGTTTCCAGAAACCGGCCGTAAATTAACTTTTTGGTTGCAGGGCCAGCGAAGGAGGACTAGCACCGGGTGGTGATGGAGACATGCCTGTGGGGGGGCCTAAGACACCCCAGCAGGTAGCAGCACAACGACGCCTGCAACAAACCCAAGCGCAAGTAGATGAGGTACGCAATCTTTCAATCTTTCTCTTTTAAATGTATGTAGGTACTCTATTCCTATTGTATAAGGACCTACATTTATTTAGTCATAAAATCATAAATCATCATTTATTCATTCAATTTGGAATCTAGAAATATAATTCATATAATTTTTAAAATAATTATTACAAATAAACTAATGTGCATTAGAAGATGTCATGTAATAGTTTTTAGCATTAGTTTATATAATGGGCAATAAATGATTTTTCTTTCTTTCTTTCTTTCAAATGATCTGTATCCCAAGTACGAGTTTGTGCATACTGATCGCATGGACGCGATCGTATGTCGTCCAGCGTCACTTATTTTGTATTTAGATCCAATCAGCGCCCTTATCAGGTTTCTTGTTTCTCCTTACAAAATCGGTGGCGCTTGGCGACAGGAATACTGTAAATCATTGAAACTAGATCTCAAATGATAGATACAAACTATCTTATAAAAAGTTAGCGTTGATTTTATGTCATCATTACGTATGGTAATCAGTACATCAAGTCTGCACTAACTTTTTAAAAGATAGCCGGTAGAATTAAGTGGAAAATATCATGCAGACTTTACTTACGGAATAAATCTGTGAACCTAATGTTAAAGAATAAAATACCTAGCTCTAGGTTTCTAATAAAAAAGATAAGTACTGCTATCTAGAACACAGTAAAACATCTTGTAAATAGACGTGAAGTTATTGACGTCATCCATTTTACAGTAGGGTGTCTTATTTACTGGCCTGTTTCTTCGTAAGAAAGCTATATAATATTGAATATGTATGTTTTTCTTGAGTCATCAGAACAAGTGGGTATAGACTTGTTTGAAAAGGTTTTATATTCAAACAATCATCATACAAATAAACAAGAAAATGATAGAGCCACCATAGGTATGTAGGTATACTTAATACGTTTCTGAAAACCTAGTACCTAGTCAAACCTAAATAAGGCTTAAAGGCGCTACTAATTAATAAAATGTTTGTATTTTTGTCCAATAAATGTATCTTTATCTTTAGAAGAAGAATATTTTTAACTGGTTTAATATAATGTTTCAGGTCGTTGACATAATGAAAACCAACGTTGAGAAAGTGCTGGAGAGGGATCAGAAACTTTCTGAACTTGATGACAGAGCAGGTAAAGACTAAGTAGAAATGTTTTTTTTTACCAACCTACGCTAGTAAAAGGTCTCCCCCTTTATTTCAAAGCGTTGGTGGACTAGAGAGAGTGTGGAGGGATAGAGAGAGGTGGAAAGAAAATATTTTAAGCTATATTAAATATTCTCCTTAATACACATGAATACAAACTAGCCAGAGGGGTGAATAAATATGACAATCGTATACGTATCGTAACGTTAGCACATTCAAGACACAGCGCGGTGACGTTGCAACGTTTTGCAGTCAAGCTACCGTCAACGCGTTGTGTCACTCGAATACGCCACCGTTTCGATACGTTTCCGATAGTCACATTTATTTATTCTCGAATCACTGAAGTAACTTCAAAGATGAGGCACATCCTTCAAATGAAAGCTTTTGTGATAAATAAATTCATCCACTTAAATAATTTGTAAGTAGGTACTCTACTTTCTGTCAAGTAAGTATTTGGATAGATACTGTTCTATGCCGAACTATATCACTTCTACTGGCAGTAGAGATGGGAAAGAAAAAAAAACATTTACTTACATATATTCTAAATAATATTCTAACTTGGTTTTTCTGATTTTCCCAGATGCACTACAGCAAGGTGCTTCTCAGTTTGAGCAGCAGGCTGGCAAACTGAAAAGCAAATTTTGGCTGCAGAATCTAAAGGTACCTATAATAATTGTTGTTTTACATATTTTCACGTTATTGATAATATTATGTTCTTTTACCTTTAAAGTTTAATCTTCAGCTATACCGAAATCCACTTCTAAACCAAAAATCTTCTGTTTCCAGATGATGATCATTGCAGCTGTTATCGGCATCATCATCTTGGCCCTGATCATCGGTAAGCTTAAAATTAACTTACATACATTACATGACACATCCATACCTCAAACTAACATAATATTATACATTTTCAGCCAACTGTACGTGAACAAGTTTCGGCAAAATGCAACTTGTTACGTTATTCAATAGTATGTTATTTTTATTAATATATATGTGTTGGTAAGTCGGGAGATCAAAGGGCTGAGCACGATGATCACAATCGTAAACGTATTTGAGATAGACTGTGCGCTGCCGCTTCAACGTTCGACAGTAAAGCTGATGTTGACGCGCAATGTATCTCAAATAGGTCATTGTTTCGATACGTTTACGGTTGTCATATTTATTCGGGCTTACCCCCTTTATCAGTGTTGGTGGTGTTGGCTTTTGTTCGTTTGACTGTCATGTCACAGTGTATATAACTAACTAGTATTTTAAAGGTGCGCGAGCTGCAAGCAGCTCGCGTGGTCTTGTTGCAGCTTTTGTTATTTAAAACAGAAGCCTCATATATGGCAACCCTACATGGAAAAATTTGTACAATAGGAGTTATTATCGCGTATAAGTGACTTTTACTTACTGTGTCCTTGTTTTGTTGCTTCATTTACTATGATTTAAAAACTAAGGTTTCATATTACAACAATGTCTGAGTCTTATTACAATAAATTCTTACCCCCTATCTTATAAAAAGTTAGCGTTGACTTTATGTCATCATTGTGGTAATCAATACATCAAGTCTGCGCTAACTTTTTATAAGATAGACCGTTGATGTTTAGCACCAATACATAGTCACATTAATCTCGGACTTAAAGTAATTGACAGCCACTTAAGTGTTCAATTATTAATCACATAAACACGAATCAGCTTTGCAAACTATTGTTATTGTGTCTGGTTCCGCTTAATAAATAACATATATTAACCTTTCATGTATATTTTAGATACTACATAAGTTAAAGTAATACGAAACTGCTTTTACGTGAATTATAAAACTATTTGCTTTTTACACATAGGTATCCACTTACCAATTTGATCCCCTTATGACATGATATGTTGAAAATATTTGTTGTTCTATCTTTTACTGCCATTATAATAGTAAAACTAGTGCTAGTATTCTAAAATAAAACCCACACCACATGAAAGTAGAGATTAAAATATTTTCTCTATTCATGAAGAAAACGAATATACTAGAAATACTTAATACTATACATAACCTACATCAATCCAAAATCAATCAAAGCACTAATTTCTTTAACTGATGTTTTCTTCTCTAAATTTATACAACGCTAATCTATTATTTTACTTTATAGGTCTGTAAACATCTGAAAAGGGAATAAAATGAAGTCATGGTACGTTTCAATTATTTTGTTGTGTTAATAAGACATCAAAATGTTGAATGATATTTATTTTGATTAAGTATTTTATCTTGCAGGAAACATCAAGGAAGACTTCACAAAACTAATAATAACATTTACGTAAAATAATTGTTTGTAACACGTTTTTTCTTTAGAACTTAGTGTTGTTATACCTAAATGTCCTACGGATAATATCAAATTAATATATCTGATGTTTTGAAACCAAATAATATATTCTTATCGAGATGTAACCGTTATTGTACCCTTGTCTACGGAACCACACGTCTTAATCTGGTCACATACGAGCGTTCCAACAAGACAAAAAGCTGGAATGAAATGGAACGACATGTATGGCGAAACCTGTACCCCAAGTAGGTACGAGTTGCTTGGATTTCCATACAAAATCGGTGGCGTTCGGCGATTGCGTCTCTACGATCCGCGTGTGCACAAACTCTTACTTGGGGTATTCTTTCCTTCGTCGTTCCAATACCGCCCGCCTTCGCGCCACGCCACTCCATTTGGAATTTCGTGTGACCAGCTTTAGGACCGTTTCGTTTATAAAGATTACCATCACGGCTCCGTGAATTATAGCGTATTTTTAGATGATCTTATTTTGTTAAAAAAATATCACAGTTACCTGTTTGCTAACATTTAGATAAGGCTTTTGCAATATCTTTTTTGAAAAAACTGTACACTGGCAAGTTGTTGTTGCTTTTTTTTAAAAAGGACCAAATTTCCTAAATCAAACCTATCTTCTACTAATGGATTCTCCTATTTTGTGTACTTAGATTTTTTCATTCGTATAGGAGGTTTTAAATATTTTATGAACAAATTACAATTGCATTTATATCATGCCCTTCTAGATCCGATGTACTTTTTAGACTGATATATTTATTTTTGTTCAAAAGATTACCATATCGTTGTAGATTAAAATATAAAAATAATAATCCATGTTACGCTGTGCGTGTTTTTAAACTTTAACGTTCAAAAAATATTCCTCTGTTACGTCCTTTTCAAAAATTATCTAACCTAACAAAACCGTGATTAATGAAACGAAAGTTTATACCTATTTAATGTTGTTTGTTTAGAAACTAGAATAATCTAGATAAGAGTTTGTGCTATTATGTTCTACAAAATATACCTTTACTGGCCAATGTTTTCGAAGTATATAATCTTGTATAGCTACCTATATATGGACATCTGTTAGTGTGTGTTTATCCGTATATAAACTGCTTTGTATGTAGTTAGAAATTGTAAAGTCACAATAGGATATTCTAGATGTTTCGGATAGTGGTAGACTAATGGAATGCTATTTACATACATATATGGGACGGTTGGTCAGTTAAATCAAAAATAATCCGATTGATTTAAAAATCGTGATAATATGTGGTTTAGAATCACATGTTATATCGGTTCTCGTATTTAAAGCACGTTATTGTTGAAAGTCTAGGGAATGTAGAAATAGGGATAGATTTAAGATAAATCGTCGAGTGCACTAACACATCATCTAGGTATATTTGCTAGTACTACTGGTAGTAAAAATGACACAGAAGTATTTCAACTTTACTACCAGTTGTACTGTTTAGTAGTACTAGAGTTACAGGCAAAATATTCGAAAAAGTGTTGAAGTAAAATATTTTCCGAATATTTTGCTCTGTGACGATAGTAGCAATTATTTATTTATTTCAGAAAATAAATAAATTAGATATACCAAATGATGAAAACGTGCTAATGCACTGGATAGATCATAATAATAAGTATTTATTTTAGCCAGTTGTTGAGACAAACATAACTTATCTTTCATTTATTAAGTTAAATTACTTTGGTTTGAATAAACCTATACCTATACCTATTCAATTAAATATTTATAATTAAAACTTCTTTGTAAAAGTGTCTGCTTGGTTATTTTCTTATTCATATATTTAAAGTACTCTCAGAAAACTTCTGTTAAGTTTTTACATACTGTCTCAATATTTTTTTTTTCTATTGTATGTTTGTTTCATAAACTGACTAACACACATTTCACTGTAAGGTAAATTAAACCAAATACACCAGTAATATAGCTTAAGTTAGGTTAACGAAGTGTAGTTAACTTTCTCAACTGCTTTTTGTTCCTAATAGCTTTTTACTATTTTTTATTAGCCATTTGTCTTTGAACATGGATGTTTTTAAGGTGCTTGGAGTGACAAAATTGGCTCTTAATCATATTGAATTAAAGTTCAAATGTTAAAATATTATGATCGTGTATGACACAGACAGTGGCCAGTTTAGAATTATCAGTAAAGAGAAGTTAATTTGTACTTTCAATGCCGAATTGTGTCTCTCGTACTACCAGTAGTAAAAATGACAAAACTGGTTAGTTGAACTACAGACACGGAGGTTTGACGCCTTGAGAACAATTTTGAAAAATTGCTGTCATTTCCAAATACACTATTTGAAGAAGCTCTAATTATTGGCAAAAACATACCAAGAGACCAGCCAATGATTTTAAGCATCTTAAAAAAAAACCATAATTTGCTAAGTTTGTGTGAGCATGAGTAAGGGTTTGAAAACAATGTTATAACTTAGGTAAGTATAAAAAACAAGCATACTTAAATGATAGTTAGGTACCTATCTAGACATACAACGAAATATTTAACAATATCATGCTACGAATGAGCAATGGAATACCTAACTATCGCAAAATAATCCGGCAACAGTTTACCTAGTACGAGTTTTTATGTTTAACTGGTGTAAAGTACCTACCGCGCACGCTAGCGTGGACTTATTCACATACAATACATCTAACTGCAGAGCCCCTAGCGGATTGTTTGAGAAGCTCGGACCCTGTATACGAAATAATTCTACTAGGCATTAAACACAACGGACCGGAAAACTTGTACTAAGTCTCTGAAATTATTACCTACTTAGAAATCCATCTATACCGCTTAGTCGGTAACTACAAGTAGCGTTACCTAGGTTTGTAGGTACCTTGGTGCCTATCTTACTCACTACCTAGTCAAGATATTTGTGTATTAGTGTTTTAAATGCTGGTGGTTTTGAATATTAAAATAAACAATGTCTAGTCTTTATTTTAAGCTTAAATATAATTGTGTGCAGTTTGCTATTGTAGAGTTATGTTGGATATCAATCATGTAAAAATATCTTACTGAGAAGATACTATTATTATCTTTCTAATAAGTATATGTATCAAAAAAATATCATTCTTGACCGAAAAATCAAAATATTCTGTGGTTGTATTTTTTTTGCATGCTTACGGTGAAAGTTGATATCCAGTGTTACATGATAAATACATAAGTAGTATAACTTTAGATATAAAAGTAGGAACCATATAAATATAATCTAGAAAAGAGTTATAAATCACTATAATCACTGAAGATAATGTTGTAATCAACCATTGAATAACGCATGAACCTATGTATTATTGTAATTATTGCTTCACTGAAATAAAGCAAATTTATTATCAAATCGTATTCTTTTAATTTAATAATGCATTCCTGATATCGTCTTTCTAATTAGATAAATTACGTCACACACGATTGACTCAGCCTATTGTGTTCTAAGTCTACGACGTAGCAGTCGTAGCAAATGATCGCTACGTTATGCTACGCAAGAGAATCTCAATCTTAAGGTGACGGGTATAGCCAAATGCGTGTTTTTGGGGAAACCGAAAACTGTTTTCAGAAAAAGTGATAGCATGTGGAGTTGTGAAACTTATTATTTCCTATAACACATATATTGAACTAGTGTATTGTTACTCAAAATTTGTGCTCTTGGATATAGTTTACTTTTAAATGTAAGTTTAGTACCAACACCTTTTGCAAAAGTGTGGTTTAAGATCCCATTTTTTATGGGTTTGGCAGATTTGTTTGGTACCAAACTCAGCACAGCTATTCTTATGGTTCGTATCTTGTGACTCTAAAGAAAACATTTCTACATTAAGGTGTTTAAAGAAGAAGAAGAGTAGCGCCTTAGGAATTATAAGTGTTTGATTGCTGTGTGCTCGCAAATATACATAAGGCACTGCTTTAGAGTTTGACTATCCGAACTGTGCGCGGCTCAGCATTTTTGTTGAAATTGAAATTGTGACGTTGCCACGCTGACTGTCTAGAGTTTAACCACCACGGCAAAAACTATGCCGTGTTACAAGTTTAACGTGTGTATAGATATAATAAATAAATAATAAACTTGGAAGTTATTGACATTTTTATTTATTATGAAAAATTTCACCCTACCCGTCGCCTTAACCTACAAATACAAACAACTATTGTAAAAGATACGCAAATAATATGATACCTTTTGTCTATGCTGGGCTAGTGCTCTACTAAGTAGGTACAGGTTGTCTGGTGGCAGATTTATAATTTCCAACTTAAAAATGCTGTCATATTAAAAAATGACAGAACTCGAATCTTTTTGACGACTGATGTGGCGCGGCGGGCGAAGGTCTGCCTGCGACGCGGAAGGTTGCGGGTTCGATTCCCGCCTTGGGATAAATGTTTGTACGATCTGCAAATATTTATTACGGGTGTTCTGGGTGTTTTATATTATATGTAGGTAATAAAAAAACTATCTATCTATGTAATGTATTTTTTCAGTCATTTTGTCAGTCATGTAGTAAGTACTCCATAACACAAGCTCTGCTTAGCTTGGGGCTAGATGATGTTGTGTGGATTGTCCAGTATTATTTATTTATTTATCGATGATTTCAGAAATCTAAATACTATTAAGTAAGATAAGAAGCATGAAAGTACCTTACGAACCACAGCGGCTATTTCTTCTGCCATATTTGCCAGGCAAATAAGATTATGCCATTACTAAATTTAAGTAAAATAATATTGTACGCCCGAAATGGGTAGGCTGTTGAAACATTTATACTTACTTTAAGATCTTTAAACACAGTTTTACAATAAATGATTCTTATTCTTATTCATAAAATAAGGTACATAATGTATTTCGATACTTACCTTCACTTTTTTTTCATACTCAAATGATTTCTACAAATGTCATAGTCAAAATTATTTTGACATTGACTGTTGGCAGCCGACGACGAGACTGTCATTGCCTATGTATTGCCAACTCGGTAAAACTAATGCTGAATCTAGTATGTTTTCACTTTTTCAGAATTAACAAATATTTATTAAACATATTAATAACAGTGTGATTTCTGTATTAAACTATTTGATCTTAAAGTTCAATACCCAAAAAAATATCAATTTATTTCTGATGTATCACAAATATATTCATATAGTTAAAAACGGGCCGTTCTGGCCGATTAGGTACCAGCTTTTTTAAGAGTTCTCGTGCTGGCAGCACTGCTCTCAGACCGCAAGGAAAGAAATTCGCGATTTGTGTATTTTTCTGAGGTCGTGATTTTGAAAATCAAATAAAACTATCGGTTTATAATGTAAATTCATCATTTTGGTTGATAAAAAATCATATAGTTTCTCTTGGCTTGGTGAGTTACTTGTAAAGCCTTGATTTCACGTAGATTTCATAATATTTTACACATAAAATTGCTACCATAATTACTTTGTATCGTAAGACGTGTCTTACATATTATTTGTTCCACACATAAAATTAAAAGGCATTGTGTTTATACTACAATAAGACCAGTTTAGTATTCTCAAAACTCTTACCTTAAAAGTTTTTAATACTGTTCTGGTTTTTTATTACTAGACCACTTCAGTACTGAGTTGAACATAGTAGGAGCAAATAAAAAAAAAATAATAAACCTTGTGACCTGCAAATTTCACAGGAAGTGATCACAATGACAACTACAGCAGAACTTCCCCGTATCACAAGAGCATTGCGAGCCCACACTCAACTCGATAAACCTCGATGTTTGAAGCCCATTGGAGACACAAAACGGGTTCTAAGAGCTCGCAACTTGCAAAAGTGAGTATTTTCTAGTCTTGCTAATATCTATTTGATTAGGAAATGGAGTTGTTTTGTATAGAATATAAGGTTCAATTTACATATTCTTATAGCAAACTTTCAGTACAAGTTTGCTATAAAATTATGAAAATTGATTCTTTTATTTTTATATTAGGGGGTAAAAGCTAGCAATAATGCATTCTCCCGCTTAGGAATTCTACTTTCATTCTAAGCTTAATCAGATTGCACAATATTTATAAATAATATTGTGTAATCTCAAAATTTGATATATGGCTCAATATTTTACTTATTTTAAGCAACTTTACTCTGGCTTAGGTCATTTGAGTGAGGATTTTTGAAAGGAATTTACCTATTTTATAGATATTGCAACATATTAAGAAAAGAATATTAATTTATTATATAAGTAATTGAGTACTTACCCATATTAAATATATTTTACTATAAACATGTAAGCTATATTTATTTGTTTTGATACAAATAAATGCAATA
Organism: Ecliptopera silaceata; assembly: GCA_932527185.1. Lineage (NCBI taxonomy): Eukaryota > Metazoa > Arthropoda > Insecta > Lepidoptera > Geometridae > Ecliptopera > Ecliptopera silaceata. The sequence goes on from OW052210.1 coordinate 6,171,803, forward strand.
TTTACTAGTGTTTGAGTTTAAATTTACTTAATTTCCCAGGTTTAAATCCTTTACCGACATCCAAAGCTTTATAAAACAAAATGAATCGAACGCATCTGATATGTTGGATCTGCTTGAGGAGCTCAAGGTTGCCACCAAAGCCCTAACCGGAGAACAGTCGGATGAAGTGATAGAAGATGCAGCCATGCTGTGTCTCCGGATGTTTGTGGACCAGGATATTGTGATGCTGAAGCATCTATCTCAGTTGAGACAAATGTTCGGGACAGTACAATCTTCTACAGTCAATAAGATTTGCGAGGCAAGTTATTATCTCTTACTTTTTAAAACTCAGTTATAATTATGGGAACACTCTTGTCTTACTTCCAAGTATACTACTTTTAAATTGTAAATTGTTAACCTTTGTTGGGTATCCTATCTTATAAAATAAAATAAAGAATGCTCTGCCTTCCATGCTGTGGGTCGTGGGTTCGATTCCCACCCAGAGCAAATGTTTGTGTGTTGAACATAAATATTTGTTCTGTGTCTGGGTGTTACTATGTATTTTATGTATGTATTTACAATATAATATATATAAGTATTCTATCAGCAATCTAGTTCCCATAGTACAAGCTTTGCTTAGTTTGGGATAAGAGAGTGATGTGTAAACAGTCAAAAAAAATGTAACACTTAGTAGTGATACCAGCCTGTTGCTTCCATCTTGCTCTATCCTAGGCTTTAATCAAGTATGGTGGCAGAAAAGTTTACACAAGTGTATCCTAGCAGGAGTCTTCAGTTTGTCAGACCAATTAGTCTTATTGCATAGCGCGATTTCTTCCAAACAAACCCTAACTGAATCTAGAAAATTTTGTAAAACTTTTTAGTATCTTTCAGATTGTCACAAGCATCTCTAATGATCTATCAGACGAAGGTAAAGAGTACATAAGAAAGGAAACCAGTGAAAATAAAGAAAACATTAAATTATGGGGTGAACACATCCAATGTTATTACATCCCATATAAACCGGCTAAGAAGCCTCTAGCCAACTTACTGGTTAAACAGGCCACTGCATCAGCATTTGTCAATGATTTCTCTATGAAATATACTGAGCAGGCCGCTCCCACACCAGTTCAGGAATCTAAAGTAAGTTTAAAGCTACTTTTTGGATGCTTATAATTTGTACAGCTGAAAATTATAGATTTTATTTTACATTGGTTTGAATACAAATTAATCTAAAATTGTACTCATAGTAATGTTCATTTGGTTTAACTCATGTTTCGTTTATTCTTAAAATACACTGGCTTTTATCCGCCATATTGTTTTTTTAATGTCAAAACAAATACAACAACACCAATGCTTGATATTGCTCATAGGATTCTTTGTGAATGAGCTCGTCCGAGAAAGTACTACAACATACATATTTTAACAGCAGGCTATTTCAGTCATAACAATGTTTTTAGGCTGCATTTTCTATGTCTCACAATATCTGCTTCCTATCTGAGCATTGCAAACTATATGAAGTTACAAATCTTAATAACAGTGGTTTTCCGTTTCAGTATGGTAAAACCTGGCTAGAAACAAAAGTGAACGAGCTCTACATAACCTCAGGAATATCGAGTGCAGACATACTTCAATCTATCATCACATTCCTAAACTCGCCGCGATCGAACGACGATCTACAGAATGATATGTTTGAACTACTGGGATTCGATAAGTTTGAGTTTATTCAAGAGATGCTGATACATCGTCAGGAGATTACAAACAGTTTGAGAGCACCACCGGATCCTGGACCTTCGATTGCAGAAAGTAAGTGGTTTAACGTACACTACGTAGTCCGCTCTGCAGTATTGTTGCGTCTACGGCGTATTTCGCGCAGTGTAACTCGACATAACAATGTAAACATTACTTTTTTGTGTTTTGTCAGTTGTCTGATCAATATAAGATGCATAGACTGCCCTTGTAAACGTAGATTACAAAGTCTTATAGCCTTTTTTTAGTAATATTTAAAAAAAAATTACGGATAATTTACACATCACACTATAGTCCCAAACTAAGCAAAGCTTGTGCTATGGGAAGTAGAATGCTGATCGAATACTTATACACACACATTTTTTTTTGTAAACACATACATAAAATACATAGTAACACCCAAACACAGAACAAATATTTATGTTCGTCACACAAACATTTGTTCTGGGTGGAAATCGAACCCACGAGCCACAGCATGGAAGGCAGAGCTACTACAAACTGAGCTGTGACGCCTGTCAACTTATCTACTTACTACATACCTTTACTACCTACTATCGTATGTAAAGTTTGTTATAATTTTAGTTGCATCAGCGATCCTGCCCGAAAACAAAATGCCGCAGTATCTCTGTCAGGTGTCAGTGGCGTCAGAGGGAGAAAGAATGCTCGCGAAACTAGCGAGAAAGGAAGAGAAGAAAACTAATAAGAATGCAAAGAGGATTGATGAAGAGGATGAACCTGAGATTAATATTGCACAGTTGAGGGCTAAAAGGTGAAGATATTCTACATATTTAATTAAAATAAAGATCATGCAAAACCGTTAAGACAATGAAAGCTTGTTTTATAGATTAGATAGCTGATGATTATATTTTTTTATACATACATTGTATACCTTGAGAACGTATAACTGGTCAGCATATAATTTTAGTTTAGATATAGTTTATAAGACTGTTTGTTTGGCTTTGAAATAAAATAAATAAATAAAATAAAAAAAACCCAGACACATAAATGTTGGCCAACACACAAATGTTTGTTCCCTTCAAAACTATATACCAACTGAGCTGTGGTACCTTGTACGTAATTTAGCTAGTAATCAAATCCTTGATAGTTTTTCTCTAACACTTATATGTAGATATACATACACAAGTAATTATAATTAAGGCCACAAAAATTAATATAAAAAATTCCCTATTTTTCAGATTGGCAGAGCTATCAAAACCAGTGGTACCATTTTCAACGTCGCGATCACAAAACAATATAGATCCAATTCTACAAAAGATATCATACTTTCAAACTAAAGTACAATATCCTAACGTGTTTGATTCATCTTTGAATGCTAAAAACTCTGCAGGTATTTTAAACCTTAGGTATAAGCAGCATTATAAAGTTTAGTTTTGTCATCAGAACTTCAAATGGATTATAAACCTTATGATCAACATTATATAGTTCCTTATTGATATTAGTATAAAGTCCCTTTTGCAAAAATCACAGAACTTCCAAATGAACTTATCAAATCAAATGATTATCAACTCTAATGCTAACAAAATAGAGTTCATTTTCAGGTTTTGTGTCGGGTCTTAAACTAATATTGCCGGAGAATGTAACGAGAAAAGATACAAAGGAATACGAAGAAGTTATATTACCTAAGAACGAGCCAACGCCTTTAGAAGTTGGAAATAAAAGGGTCCCTGTGTCAGATTTAGATGAGGTAAGGATATGATATATTTTGTTGAGAAGAAATTACAAATATTTATATATTTCTAACGAAAATGAGCAAAACCGTCTTCAAGCGTCATCAACTTCTACATATTATATGACTGACTGACATAGTAGATCTCCCACTTGCGCTTTGAAAATGAAAAAAGTGAAAATGACTCTTTATAAGATCTTAGTGAAATGTATATGGGACCATCTCCGATTTATTTATATTCTACCAAACAAAATAATCATCAAAATTGGTTCACAATTGGCGGAGTAATCGTGTGACATACACACAAAAAAACAAACTCAAATTGAGAACCTCCACCGTTTTTGAAGTTTTAGACTGTTTTGTCTTGTCTTGAGACAACAAAGATTTTAAGAAGGCTTACGGCCGGTTTTTGGAAACCCAAATCACGATTGATCCGAGTTTGACACATAGTAATTATTTGGTTTTTTCGTTGATCATCGTTCGAGAAACCGGCCGTTAATATCTTTGTTGTCTCAGACAAAGTGTTAATTTGTTTTTTCTCGAGAGCCTTTTAGAAATAATAATTCTCTCATGAAAACCTTGAGTACGTGAATCTGACAATACATTAATACACTTTTTTTATAGATTGGACAAATGGCGTTCGAAAACGTGAAAGAGCTGAACAGAATCCAGTCTGTAGTATTCCAAACAGCATACAATACAAATGAAAACTTGCTGATTTGCGCGCCCACTGGCGCAGGCAAAACTAACATAGCACTACTCACTGTAGTGCATCAGATTAAACAGCATATTGAAAATAATGTTATTATGAAGAATAAGTTCAAGGTTTGTACAAAATTCACATTATTGCATATAAAAAAACCTTTAGTTCTCAGTTTACAAAACTCTCAGACACAAATCGGTCATCGGCCCTTTGTTATGTACAACAAAATGTGTTTCTAAAGAAAACTTGAAAAAATATGTTTAATGTACATATGCTATGAAAATACCCTCTAAATAACAAGTATCCAGAATAAATGGTTTTGTTTGTCAACCACCCATTTAGGACTTTTGAATCTTGTATTATAAATATTCATATCAACTACACATTTTAAAAATCTTGGTATCATAGGAACTAGACAGACATAATTTATATATTCTTTTCCCAGACCTCTCATTTGTTTCTAGGCGGAGAGAAGAAGAGAGAAGAAGGGATCCATCGACTAAAACTGCATTTTTCTATATTTAATTTCAGATTATCTACATAGCCCCAATGAAAGCTCTCGCGTCAGAAATGACAGCCAGTTTTGGGCGAAGACTGAAAGGTCTTGGTATTTTGGTGCGAGAGTTAACGGGAGATATGAAACTGACCAAAACTGAGATACAGCAAACGCAGATGATTGTAACTACCCCTGAGAAATGGGATGTTGTTACTAGGAAGGGAGCAAGTTAGTTATTTGTTTTAATTACTCACCAATGCGGGGTTTCCAATGTATTTTATGATTAACCTCAGATTTTACATACACAAACAAGATTTATATATAAACAGCATGACAGCTATAACAATATTGAACAGCCATGTTAGTTACACTTTGAGGTATGGGATTATTGTTTGGGGAATTCCTACAAACATTTTTAGAGAGCTGACTCAATAAAAAGAAATCTAAGGCAGTTTCATTTATTTATCATTTGTTCTTATTTGTATTTAATTAATGATAAATAGAAAACATATCGTTACTACACATATAACTTTCAATATTTGTCGAAATAACTGGTATTAAATTCATCTAGTCTATAAGAAGATTCTAAATAATTCTGGTGATTTTTCCTATTTCGACTTTTCATACAAGACTTTTTACTTTTCAGCGGATACGGAACTAGCATCTATAGTCAAACTTATAATAATAGATGAGGTTCATTTACTCCATGGTGACCGAGGTCCTATAGTAGAAGCTATAGTCGCACGCACACTAAGACAAATCGAGTCTTCGCAGAATATGATACGAATTGTTGGACTTTCTGCTACATTGCCAAACTACATTGACGTTGCCAGGTGAGTTTCAACCTAATGTATGGGACTTAAGAGTTATTATGTATTATAAAACTTTGTCGCAGACATGTGATACGAATAGGATTGTCTGCTATGTTGCCAGATAAGTGTGAGCCTTATAACTAGAATGTTAAGGTCTATTTTTTAGTATCAACAGTCAATCAACACAAGTTGAGTTTTCAATGCATAAATGTCGATTAAAAACTTCATTTCATTTCATTTTAATAAAAATATTGTTCATTATCATATAGAATCTTTTCGAGACAAAATTGAACTTTAACCCTACAAAAATACAGTTTAATTTTATTTAACAGATTCCTCCGAGTAAATCCAAATGTGGGCCTTTTCTTCTTCGACTCACGGTTCCGTCCGGTACCATTGGAGCAGCAGTTCATTGGCATCAAAGATATCGGCAGCGGTGGTGGCGCTCATCTTAGACAGGTTAGAAAGTTGTAGTAGAGCTTCTGGTTATACTGGTTTGGGGGGGGTCGGTGTTAGGTCTTAGTGGGGCATGTTCTTGTCAGGGAACATGCACCTAAAAAATGCTAAGAATACCAGTAGCGTACGCCTAGGAGTGCGAGCTAGGCTACAAGGCGCGCACCGAAAGCCATCATACACGTCCACGCCATCTCTATATTACCACCACCTTGGCATAGAGATGGGCCCACATCATCGTCCTAGTGGGTCGTCCTCTCCGGGCAATGCTGCGGTCTGAAACGAGTCCCGCACAAATCACCTACCTCGGGACCGCAGTAGCTGAGTATGATAGGCGAAAGCGAGTCTTCGGTGCTATAACCGAACCTCCTGACTAGGGGAAGAAAACCCTGAATATAAAAATAACCTCAACATGGCTGCAAGACTACAAGAAAATCTACCCCAGGAGGGTACCGGCGTCGCCGGAGAATCCCTCCCTGAGCATAGCTCAGGCTGCCCCACGTATTCTGGGGGGGGCAAAGTATTGCAAACCAAAGAATCAACGAAAACCCTGAAACCTAAAGTCCTAACCCAACAGCTTTTTCATCCAGGACTGTTTAATCGTCAACGCTCTGCATCTGTTAGTGATGCGACAGAAACCAAAACTCAAACCAACACTCAATATACTACACCTGTTTTGAGTGATGATCTTCAACATGAGAAAATGGACTGTACCTCGAGGCCATCACAAGACTTTGAATTAACTCAGGACAGCAACACAAAACTAAAGCAAGATTGGCAAAAGGTCCCGCAAATCAGGACCCACAAACGAAAGAGAATTTCAGATTCTCCTCCTCAAATAGTAACTGAAACTAGCAATAGTTTCGCGGGCCTCCCAACTGATGCTACAGATGACAGTGCCAAGCAAATTAAAATAAGTAAGCCACCTCCACTCATTCTGTATGGCATAGAAGATGTGAACAAACTCACAGAAGCTATCCGAACAGTTCTGCAAAAAGAGGAGTACACTCTAAAACTAATAAACCAAAACCAGTTACGAGTCAATTGCTCTTCGGTAGAACCCTACAAACGCCTAATGAGTGTTGTCAGAGAAATGGGGCTCATTGGACACACTTTTACAAGAAAAGAAGAAAGATGCTATAGAATAGTAATCAGAAACTTACATCACTCTACACCTTATGAAGCCATCACCGAAGCAGTTGAAAAGTCAGGCAATAAAGTTCAAGGAGAAATTATAAATGCTAAAGCAGGTCCTGAAAAAAAGCCAACATCTACCTTCTTTGTCAATATTGAGCGCCACCAAAACAACAAAGCAGTGAAAGGTATAAAATATATCTATAATACTGCCGTGACCATTGAGGATCCCAAAAAAAGAAACACCATAGTTCAATGCAATAAATGCCAGCAATATGGACATTCGAAAAATAACTGCATGAGGCCTTACAGATGTGTTAAGTGCGCAGGCCAACACAAGACCAGCGATTGCCAGAAAAAAGACCGCAGCACGCCAGCAACATGTGCGCTATGCCTTGGAGAACATCCTGCAAATTACAAAGGTTGCACAGTTTACCAGGAAATTATTACCAGGAAAAACAAACGCAAAACTGTATTCAGTAACAGACCACCTCCTATCCCTGCTTCCTTAGATGAAGACAATCAAAAAGGCATAGAAAGACAACACCATTTCCCTGAAATAAACGAATACAACAAACAACAAAAAGAAAGAGCAAGCAAAACTACAAGGAAACCACAAAACGCAGAACCAAAAACAGAACACACATACAACCTCAGGAAATATTTCGAACCAAAATCTCAAAAGGCAATAGATGAAGACACTACTACTCACACGAGAGTTCGCCCACAAACAAGACAACAAACCTACTCTGAAGCAGTTGTTGCTCAAAAACCAGTACAAACTCGTGAAACAGAAAAAAAAGATGAGCATAATATCAACACAAGGATGCCCTTGCAACCACAAAGACATCAATATACACAAGAGGACTACCTCGCGCCAACACAGGTCATTAACGACTTATTAATAAAACAACTAGAAAAAATGGACATGCTCTTCAACCAAATGAGTACGCTAATGGGCCTCATTGTGACCCTCGTCGAAAAGATGTCAAAATGATTTGCTTAAACATAGCTGCGTGGAACATCAATGGTTTAGCACCAAATATTAACGAAGCTGAAATGTTGCTCAAAATTCACAAACTGGATGTATTACTTATCTCAGAATCACACTTCACTGACCGAAGCCAAGCAAACATAAGAAACTACACAACTTACAGCACACAACATCCTGATGGAACTGCACACGCAGGAACAGCATTGATAATAAGAACTTCATTAAAGCACCATGAATTACCTTCATATAAAACTGACCATCTACAGGCAACCACAGTAGCAGTCGAGGGAATAACTGGCAACTTTAACGTTTCCGCAATATATTGTCCACCAAAACATGCCATAAAGGAAGAACAACTGACAAACTATTTTAAATCACTAGGCCCCAGATTTCTTGCCGGAGGAGACTGGAACTCCAAACATCCACATTGGGGATCAAGACTAGCCACCACGAGAGGAAGGCAACTCAAACTATCAGTTGACAAAAATAACCTCACAACGCTATCCACTCCTGAGCCTACACACTGGCCTAGTGACGTAAATAGACTACCAGACGTTATTGACTTCTACATCAGTAAAGGAATGTCACAATATCATGTCATGATCAACTCATGCCTTGATGGCTCTTCGGCTCACACTCCTGTGCTACTGACAATCAGTACAACGCTCTTGGAGTACGAGACTATCCAGAAACTCTATAACAAGCACACGGATTGGGACTCATTTAGAGAAATTATCGATAAGAGATTAGAACTCCAGGTTGCTCTCAAAACCCCCGAGGATATAGAGGTAGCTGCAACCCATTTTACGAACCTCATTCAAGTCGCATGTTGGTCAACCACCCCAGATATCCCAGCTAAATCTCTCAGGCACAATAGTGTTCCCTTGGAAATAAAAGCTAAAATCCAAGAAAAAAGACGACTACGTAGAGTGTGGCACTATAGCAGACTCAACGATGACAAAAAAGCTCTTAACAAAGCTATATCTGAGCTCAAAGAGCTCATAAGCAAAGCTAAAAATGCAACACTGACATCGTACTTGGATTCTCTAACAGCGACCAAGGCCTCGAACTACTCCTTATGGAAGGCTACGTCAAACCTAAATCAGCCCATGAATACTCGACCACCTATAAAATTAGCTGCTTCCAAATGGGCCAGAACAGCTCAAGAACGGGTGGACGCTTTTGCGAACCATTTGGCTAACGTGTTTAAACCAAATAGTCACACAAACAACAATGACTCAGATATCGACGTAATTCTTAGTCAAGACTTCCAACTAGACAGACCTATAAAATCAACCAACCCAAGAGAAATCACTAGATACCTGTCAAAACTGGATAACAAAAAGGCACCAGGATTCGACCAGATAACTAAAGAAGTGTTAACCCAACTCCCGAAAAAAGGATTAGTGTTCCTTACCACACTTTTTAACGGGATCTTGAGAGTTGGGCACTACCCAGGTGTTTGGAAGGTATCCCAAATCATTATGGTCTACAAAGAGGGTAAACCTGCAAATGAAGTCGCATCGTACAGACCAATAAGTCTATTACCGGTTATGTCCAAACTGTTTGAAAAAGTTCTGCTCTCACGTATACTACAAAGATTAGCTGAAAAATCGATTATACCTGACCACCAGTTCGGATTCAGACAAGAGCACGGCACAGTCGAGCAAGTCCACAGGGTCGTCGACCAGATTAGAAAATCTCTTGAACTCAAAGAGTACTGCTCAGCTGCTTTCCTTGACATACAGCAGGCTTTTGACAAGGTATGGCATAGAGGTCTTCTCTTTAAAATAAAGAACTCACTACCGCACACATTCTTTGGAATATTAAGCTCTTACCTCTCGCAAAGAATATTCCAAGTGAAGGATGGTGAATACACCTCAAACTTCCATGACATACAAGCAGGAGTACCCCAAGGATCAGTACTAGGCCCAGTCCTATATACCATTTACACGTCAGACCTACCAGAAACACCAGGTGTCGTAACTGCCACTTTCGCTGACGATACTGCTATCCTAGCCAGTAGCAAGGACCCTAACGAAGCATCACAACAACTCCAAATCGGGCTTAATAAAATAGACGAGTGGTTATCTAAATGGAGAATCAAGGCTAGTGCTACCAAGTCAGTCCACGCAACATTTGCTCTCCGCAAAGGTGATTGTCCTCCTGTTAGCCTCGGTACAAACACACTACCACACAATAACTCGGTGAAATACCTGGGTATGCACCTGGATCGCAGACTGACCTGGAGAACACATGTCAAGAAAAAGAGAGATGAACTGAACCTAAAATACCGCAACCTACAATGGCTACTAGGTAGAAACTCTGTCTTGTGTATTGACAACAAACTACTTATATATAAGGTAGTACTAAAACCCATTTGGACATATGGCTTACAGCTATGGGGGTCAACCTGCAATTCCAACAAAGCAATCATACAACGAGCTCAAAACGGCATCTTAAGGAACATCTCTAATGCCCCATGGTTCCTTATGAATTCCGAGTTGCATGGCGAATTAGAAGTCAACACCATCAATGATGAAATAAAACTTACCTCAACCAAATACAAGCAACGCCTGAATGCCCACCCCAATCACCTGGCTACACAGCTCACAACAATCAGCTACCCTAAGAGGCTTAGAAGACAACATATCATTGACCTGGATGGGCAATAATTTTCTAGAAAAGGAAAAGTTCTCACTGGAGTTCTTATCCTACAAGCCAGACTGCTCTCACCAAACCTGCTTATAGTCTGAAGACTGATTGCAGATTAAAATACAAAAAAAAAAAAAAAAAAAAAAAAAAAACTCTGCCTGGTACGATTTTAGTACTACTCTGGACAAACTCTTGCACAAAAAACTCAAATGCTATCACAATTTGTCAACATAAAAAGACAATCACAAAAAATGTTACTTATTTTCTTATAACACTTAACTATGTTTTTTATTTATTTAACCTATTGTGTCTACTGCAGGGCAAAGGTCTCCCCCAAACTCTTCCACACATCAAATTCCTCTGCAGTGAACAACAATTCCGTCATTAATATTTTTTAATTGTATTCTTCTATAATAGATCCAACAAATGAACGAGATATGCTACGACAAAGCGGTCGATATGGTCCAAAAAGGTCACCAAGTCATGGTATTCGTTCATGCTAGAAACGCGACCCATCAAACTGCGTCAGTGCTCAAAGAGTTGGCGCAGAAGAAGGGACATTTGAAGTACTTTGAACCGGAAGATTCCGGAGCATTCCTTAAAGCTAGGAAGTCGATTGGCAGTAGTCCTAATAAACAGCTGGTGGAATTGTTTTCTAGTGGATTTGCTTGCCATCATGCTGGTATGCTGAGAAGTGATCGGTGAGTTAATAATAGTAATGAGCTTTATTGAAGGGATAATCAAATCAAATAGAATACGAAAAAGGTCAGACTTACCGCGGACAGCAATTTCTTCAATACAACCGTATTAAGAGAAAAAGTAAAGGTAGCGTACCTAAGTATACATAAATAAAATTACCAGAACATATAATTTTTTTTATCAATTGCTTTTATGTTTTTTTAGATCATTTTCAATACCTTAGATATCAATTTGACGCTAACAGTACAAGATTTTCTTAGTTTAGCACTAGAGGGGTTTTTAAATGTCATGTTACAGTTTAGATCAAATGATTTATTATTTTACAGAAACATGGTCGAGAAGTATTTCTCTGAAGGATTTATAAAAGTGCTTGTTTGTACTTCAACGTTGGCGTGGGGTGTCAACTTACCTGCTCATGGGGTTATTATAAGAGTAAGTATAAAAGTAAGCAGCAGGCGTCACAGCTCAGTTGGTAGTAGCTCTACCTCCCCATGCTGTGGGGCGTGGGTTCGATTCCCAGCCAGAGCAAATGTTGGTGTGATGTACAAAAATCAACATCCAAGATATTTTTTTTTAATTTAAAACCTATAATATAATTGTAACCAACATGATGCAATAAATAATGATGTGCTACATATCTGATTTGGATCAGTTGAGCTATCTATAGATCGTTTGCAACGGTCTGTAGATAGCTCAACTGTTTCTTATGACAATGTACATTTTGTAAATACTGTATAGTCGTAATTTCATTAATAAACTATCTTAATACTTTGCAATAAATATATTTATTTATCTAATGATAAGACCGTTAAATGCTATTCAAAAACCAACCTTATTCCACCTTCACAGGGTACAGAAATCTACGACCAAGCTCACGGCACATTCGTAGATCTATCGATTCTAGATGTGCTACAAATATTCGGTCGCGCTGGCAGACCGCAGTTCGATACGTCGGGCACTGGCATCATTATAACCGCTCATGATAAACTGACGCATTATCTCAAATCTATGACCAATCAGTTCCCGATTGAGAGTAACTTTATTAATCTTCTTGCTGATAACTTGAATGCTGAGGTAAGTTTGACGTATTATTGGAACGAAGTGAAGGGCTAGACGGAAAAAATGAAGACCAAAAGTTGTAACTACACTTTTTGCTATAGTTGTAAGCCCTTTACTCTGTGTGTCCTTCTCTCTCTCATAGAAAGCAAGCCAGCTATTTTCGTTTCGTCTTTCTATTTCGCATCGATTGTTCAGCATTATTTATTTACTAATTAATCGAAAGGAACTTCGTTCCATCCGAATGTCCCTTGACACCTCTTAAGTTTTTAAGTTTTGATTACAGGTTGCTCTAGGCACAGTGACGAATATAGACGAAGCTGTTGAATGGCTCAGTTACACTTATCTGTTCGTCAGAATGCGGATCAATCCACAGGTAACAACACTATTACTATTTTTGTCATATATCACTCCCTAGGTAGAATATATAACTCCCTAGGTAGAAGGTAGGAGAGGAAGAGGAAGGCCAAGGATAAATATGAGCCAAATATAGATGAAGGTTGCCCTCGTGTCGTATAGGGAGGTCACGGAGGCCCTGGAAAGAAATAAATGGCGTGACTTGCACTCATTACGCGGACAAGAGCTCGCTCTAGCGTAGCTCTTAAATAAGAAGATAACTCCCTTTGGAGATAGGTGTGGTATCTCCAACGAAAAGGGAAGATCTTCCACGCCGAGCGACCTTTGGCTTACGGTCCGAGGACCGATGGATAGCATTTGTTTCTATTACTTATGTTCAAACTTTGCGCGATCTTCCACGCCGAGCGTCTTTTGGCTCGAGGTCCGAGGACCGATGAATAATATTCGGTTCTATTACTTATGTTCAAACTCCATGATAACTTCGTTTACACGATCTAGGATTTATCTCTGCCATCTATTGGTCTGTTGCGTAAACTTCGATGTAGATATGTACATGTAGCAAGATAGATGGCGCTACACTCTCCGTAATCAGTTATTATCTATTAAATATTTTACTAATCACTTTCTCAATCAAAAATTATTTATTTAGTTAGGGTATCCAACGGAAAAACACATAAAAATACAAAAATAGAAACAAAGGACTTAAATCTAGTGTTTCCCCAATTATAGGACACCACAACATGCAAATAATTAAAACTCAACTAAACTATATACAGAAAACAGTTACTTTAACGTTTAAAAAAATGTAATTATTAGAGAACTAAATTATGTGAAACTAGATTAGGATAGGAGTTAAATTATTATAGGTCTAACATTATGGTTGTCAATTCGTTTTAGTTATAGTATAGTTATTTATACATATAATTTTGTACTTAAAAACACTTGTATCAACTGTTTAGGTGTATGGACTAACATATACAGATGTCCAAGAAGAGCCGATGTTGGAGACAAAGCGAAGAGATCTTATAACGGCCGCAGCCATGCAACTTGATAAAACTCAAATGATTCGATACAACGAGCGTACTGGCGATCTTAATGTTACTGGTAAATATTTATACTACTATTAAAAAAAATACTTTAAATTGAGATCATCCTCTGTTTTTTTCGTCGGTTAAAAAGCGGCAAAGTTAGATTGCTATTAGTTCTGTCTTTATATAATGCGAGTCGTAGGTTTGACTTACTTAGAAAATCTGTGTTTGTTCTGTACTTAATTTAGTTTAATAGTAATTCTTTGTAAGAAGGATCATATAAAAAAACGGTAGGAACCATCTTGCCCGTTCTTCTAGGCTCTGGTCGCGTGGAACTGGCACCTAGAATCACCTAGTATGTAAGACGATTCTAAATGATCCTTGTGATTTTATTGAATAAAGATATTTTTATTTGATTTGTATCTGGTTGAGTATGAATAAATGTTGCATTATATAAAAAAGCCAGTGCCATCTGTTGGTCTGTTGCGTAGACTACGATGTAGTTCATCATGTAGCGAGATAGATGGCGCTACACTAACCAATAACTAATCTTTTGCTAACTCTAACATACAATTAAATAAAACTCCCTATTCCCTAGATCTCGGTCGAACAGCGAGCCACTACTACATAACGTATGAGACAATGGAAGTCTTCAACACAATGGTTCGCAAATCCATGACCCAAGGATACGTTCTAGAAATGCTGACGCGATGCTCCGACTTCCAGCAATTGAAGGTAACTACCAAAACAGCATTATTAATAACTGAAATAAGGTATTTCATTCTATTTAAAATGTTTAAAACTCTGGTCAACTTATCCTTGAAATAATAATCCGCGCTAGTGACGTCACATATATTCTAGAACACGCTCTCATTCTAATTGATAGTTTCATTTCTGTATTTTCATTATTAGTTTTGATTAGTTCTAATATTCGATAATAGATGGCGCTATACTAGTTCTAATATTCGATAATAGATGGCGCTACCGATAATATTGAATAAAATAATTTGTACGCCTTAGCGCTAACCACAGTGCACATAATTTATCTATCACCATTTTAATTTCAATAAATGATTTGATATTTATAGGTTCGGAAAGAAGAGCTTTCAGACCTCTGGGCATTAAAGAACGATTATTGTGAGCTGCATATAGAAGATCCCCCCGAAGATATCCATTGGAAGATCAATATCCTTCTGCAGACCTATCTGTCTAGAGGACGGATCACGGCCTCGTCATTGCAGTCTGATCTTAATTATATTAGTCAGGTAATTCATTTACATTTTGTATTTTCATAAGTCTAGGTTTTTAGAGGATGAACCCTTGACACGATGAATGAATGAATAGGTCTAGCTCTGTTGGGTATATGAAGATTTATATCTGAATTGTTAGAAACTTTTTAAACTGGCTTCCTAAAACTTTTAAAGAAATTAAAAAGAAAACATTTTCGATACATTTGACTTTTAGACATTCACTAAACTAACCTAGTATCGAAAATGTTTTCTTTTTAATTTTGTTTTGTTTTGACTTCTTGGTTGTATCTGAAATCATTTTGAATGCTTTTGGTTCTCAGTCAGTCTACCTACGCTATCAAATTGTAACTGACTTCAATAAAGGTCGATAAATGTTATGTGATCATGATCGTACTTTTTAATTATCCCTAAAAATATTTCATTTACTAGAAATGTATAAGTAGATCTTAAGATTAATTTATTTTTATTTCTCAATAAAGATTTTTGACTTTATATTTCTAAGTACATAATATATTATGATAATCTCTTTTAGAATGCAGTCCGGATAGTCCGAGCATTATTCGAGATAACTCTACGCAAAAACAACGCATACATGGCCGGAATGTATTTAAAAATGGCTAAAATGTTAGAACTACAACAATGGGACTTCTACAGTGATATGCGACAGTTCAACTGCTTTGGAATCGAGACTTTGCAGCATATTGAATATCCCATGTTGAAACCGGATCAGATACGAGATATGGATTGGAAGGAAATTGGTAAAACTATTATTACTTTCTTGCCAGTTCTTCTAGACTCCGGTCGCGACGAACTGGCGCGATTTTATAGAATAAACTTTATTTGAGTTTGAGATTTATTGGTTAGACTACTCATTTATATCCTTACAGTCTATCTTTTGAAAAGCTAGTTCAGACATTATCCTTCTAGATGTGACTTTAGGTGTCTTATACATATTGCTAAACAATACAAAATTCCACCTGATATGAAAATAATACTTGGAGCACAAAAAAAAATCCGTGCATTTTCGTATTTTTTTGTTTTGTCTGATCGTTTTTCAATCGTTTCACTCAGTGCCATGAGTTTGTAACATATTGTTACAAACGCATTTTGTGATTTTTCTTATTTTACATAAAAATCATCATATAACTCATGGGACGCAAACAAAGTCGCTGCCAAAAACTCTTATGTAACATTACCTAACACAATCGATATCTATTTACAAACATTGGCGGTATTATAAAGTGAAACTAACCCGTTTCAGGTGATTTGCTCAGAAATCCTAAAAACGCTCGTCATCTTAAGAAATGCGCTGAAGAATTTCCCCTACTTGAAATGGAGGCGAGCCTTCATCCCATCACCAGAACAGTGCTAAGGATACGACTGACTATAACACCTAATTTCAAGTAAGTACAGAATTGAAAGCAAACGGATACTGGAGTGGAGACCGCGTTTAGGCAAGCGTAGTGTAGGACGCCCTCCGGCGAGATGGAGCGACGATCTGCGGAGTGTAGCTGGCAAACACTGGATGAGAAGAGCTGAAGACCGGGCTCAGTGGCGCGTCTTGGAAGAGAACTACGTCCAGCAGTGGACTAATATAGGTCGATGATGATGATGACAGAATTAGATAGAAGAAAGAGATAGAAGATATTAATTAGAAAAACATGAAAGAGAAGGACGCAAGTCATATAACAAGTTATTTGACTTAGAGGGACCAACATTTGTGTAATGAACTTTTTTTCTGTAAATAATTATTTTATAATTAATGTGCACTAGGCACATTAATTAATTCTTAATTACGTACCGTAACATAATTACAATCTAGCCACAACATGGGCATCGACATATTGAGTATTTTTTTATTGATCTCATTTGTTAGCGTAGCTTATAGTGTATTGAACTGATATATACCTTATTGTTGGTTAAATACGGTTCAAATTGGAACTAAAACTAATAATTTCAGATGGAATGATAAATACCACGGCAAAGCACCAGAAGCTTTCTGGATATGGGTGGAAGACCCAGATACGGACATTATGTATTACCATGAATACTTCCTCATCACTAAGAAACAGGTGAGCTAATAACACACGTATTGTTTTAATTATAAGGCCCTTTTTAGCTTATTTAAACTCCATTTGCCTATACATGTGGTAAAAGTATTTTAGCGTCAACTTCGCCTTTGTATTTATATTTCCATTTATGTTTGTCTCACTGTGTACAATAAAGTATAAATAAATAAACTTCTAGGCCTATGTATAGGCGACAAAGAAATTGGTTTACCACTTTTGATGACATCTCCCAGTAACATAATTATTCGCTAAGGATTACAGATTGACAGATTCTGACGTAGCAGTTACTAATCTTTCAAGCGAAAATAGCCCTTGACGTTTTGTACGTGCAAATGATATTCAGCCTTAGAGTGGTAAACCAATTTCTTTGTCGCCTATACCTAAATAAACATTTTTTTGTATAATCCAAAATAGTGTCAGTACAAAAAATGGACCTTATATTGATAGGTACTTATATTTGAAAATAATAGGAGCATTTTAAGACCAAGCGTCATACTTGCGAATTCGAAATGACCACACGAAAAGTAAAATTTCGTTCAAACAATTTCTTTATTATTTTAACTTCTGTTTTGTTGTAGGTGATCACGAATGAGCCACAAGAGTTAATTATAACTATACCTATATCTGAACCACTACCGCCTCAGTACTACATCAGGGCAACTTCAGAAAGGTGAGTTTTGTTTATTTATGGACATTTTATTTGGACAATTCATACATCACACTCTAGTCCCAAACATAGCAAAGCTTGTACTATGGGAACTAGATTGCTGGTGTCTTTTGTTTTTACATAGAATACATAGTAACACCCGACGTAAAACAATTATATATGTACATCGCACAAACATTTGCTCTCGATGGGAATCGAACCCACTCACAGCATGGAAGGCAGAGCTACTACCAACTGAGCTGTGACGCCTGTCGCTTTATTATGTTAGTTTCTTACCCGTTCTTCTAAGTTCTGGTCGCGTGGAACTGTCATCTAGAACTACGTAGTATATAAGACGATTTTAAATGATCCTTGTGATTTTGTTGAATAAAGAATAACGTAACCACAGTAATAATGTAACGTAGTAACGTATTCTTAGGTTTAAATAGAATTTTATTTTATATTATAAATTTATCTTTAATGTATTATTTTTGTTTTTTAGATGGATTGGCTCAGAAAGTGTGCTACCATTGACATTCCAACACTTAATTCTACCAGAAACTCATCCGCCTCACACAGGTAATTAAATTTTTAATAATAATAATGCGTTTATTTGAAACCATAACTTAAGGTAAAACAAAAACTTCATGGAAAACTATGACATCTACAGAAGTTAAAACAAATATTTGTTCTTGGCACGCAAGGCAGTTTATACCTTGAAGTGATATAAGAGTTATGGGCTCTCTTATAAAAAGTTAGCGCAGACTTGATGTCTTAATTACCATACGTAATGGCGACATAATGTCAACGCTTTTATAGGGTAGGGGGTTAGTCTTAAGGCCTGTCTTATTCAATAAAATAAGAAATACATAGTTTTATTACATTTCCAGATTTGCTAGAGCTCCAACCCCTACCTGTCACAGCGCTAAACAATCCTTCATACGAGTTACTGTATAACTTCAGTCATTTCAATCCGATACAAACTCAGATATTTCACTGTTTGTACCATACGGACAACAATGTGCTACTCGGAGCTCCGACTGGCTCGGGCAAGACTATTGTAGCTGAAGTCGCTATGTTTAGAGTATTTAATGAATATCCTGGATGTAAGGTAAGATCATTATCATCATCTTCCTAAAAGTTTAGAATTCAAATATACTTTATTCAATATCACAAGGATCATTTAGAATCGTCTTACATACTAGGTGATTCTAAGTGCCAGTTTCTAGTGAGCCTAGAAGAACGGGCAAGAAACTTACGGCATGGTTTCTACCGTTTTTTATATGATACTTCTTACAAAGAATTACAAGTAAAATACTACTACTGAAGTTCCAGTGCGGTGTCAATTTAACTTAGTAGCTTACCCACCCTACCATTGTCCCACGCTATGTGGGGTCGGTACAACACGTCTTCTTCTTCCACTCTCCTCTATCAGACGTCATCTCGCTCACTCCTTTCTTACTCATGTCATCATTCACACAGTCCATCCATCATTTTCTGATTCTATATTTCTGTCCGCAGGTAGTTTACATAGCGCCATTGAAAGCTCTTGTCAAGGAAAGAATCAAAGACTGGAAAGTAAGGATGGAGGAGAAACTTGGCAAGAAAGTTGTTGAACTGACAGGTAAATCGAAACAATCACGTATATGAGACAGAGAGATAAAAAAATTTTTTTTATATTATATACCCAAATCAAGGGCGGATCTAGGATTCTTTTCTGGGGGCACAAGGGGATTTTCAGTGGAAATTAATTATAATTGAAACGGAGCTAAACTTGAACAATGATAGTATGTACCATCACCACAACATCGAGGATGCTAGAACAATGCTGCCACCAACCCAAAGTCCTTCTCCGTTACTTTAAGGAGTTGGGCTGGCTGGGGTGAGGTTAGCAGAGGGACAAAGCACAATACACCCCATTGTGGGACGTCAGTGCAGATCTTATTCCCCCATTTAGAATTAGATTAGTATGTACCATCGAGCGCAACGGCGGATCCAGGGGGGGGGTCATGGGGTTATGCCCAAATCCGCAATCCGCATATGCCCAAAATTATAAATGAAACTTATAAGTAAATATTTATCTACAGGTGATGTATCCCCCGATATACGAGCAATCAAAAACTCCCATATAATAGTAACAACTCCCGAGAAATGGGACGGAATCAGTCGATCCTGGCAAACTAGGAACTACGTACGGGATGTCGCCTTGATCGTTATTGACGAAATACATTTACTGGGAGAGGACAGAGGACCTGTGTTGGAAGTTATCGTGTCAAGGTAAATACAACCTTATTCTCATACACTTACGGTATATCTTATTAAAGTTAGCGCAGACTTGATGTATTGGTTACCATACATAATGGTGTCATAATGTCAACGCTAACTTTTTATAAGATAGGAGGTTAGAGTATATTTCTATTGACGAAATACATTTACTGGGTGAAATAGAGGACCTGTGTTAGAAGTTATTGTGTCAAGGTAAATACAACCTTATTCTCATATTCTTAGAGTCTACTTTTATTCATGAAATACATTAACTGGGTGAAGACATAGGATGTGCATATATTGCGTCAAGACAAATACAACCTTATGTGCATCTCCTTAGAGTCTATTTTTGTTGACGAAATACATTTACTGTTAGAGGACAGAGGACCAGTGCTGACGTTTAAATAAACCTGTATCTTAAAATTATATAAACAAACAAATAAACCTGATAAATTTGATAAATTTATTGTTTAACTGTTGTACATAAAAGATCTTAATTGTAAAGTAGTACAAGTTTATACAGTTGTCCAGTCCGGACGTACAATAAGGCCGGCCTCACACAGCCGGAATTCGTCTCTGAATTCATAATCTGAATTCATACTCTTAATTCCGGCTCCCTCAACTCACATTATCTTAAAAATTCAGATAGATCAGTAGTCTCTTGTTTCTCGACACACGCAAACGTCTCGAAATGGAGGAGGAATTAATACTAATCGCATTGCTATTGGCTCAATACAGAAAAATTCATAATCTGAATTCAGTATGTGTGTGTTGCTCCATGCAAATGTATAGGATTACGTGCGTTCTGAAGTCATAATCTTAAATATTCAGATCAGGAATTCCGGACGCACATCAGAATCATTCTTACAGATCGATCTGAGAAATTCATAATCTGAAAAAATCAGAATGTATGTGGATCATAACGACTTTGTATGGGATTCCGGCCTTTCTTAATTAAGAGTATGAATTCAGATTATGAATTCAGAGACGAATTCCGGCTGTGTGAGGCCGGCCTAAGAGTGTAATGAACAGAGTCATACCCACAAAATAAGTCCATGTCTAAAATATTGTCCTATTTAAATCCAAACAATCTAAATATTTTATTTATCTGTATCCTAATTATATTTTTGCAGAACGAATTTCATCGAATCTCACACATCGCGACGCCTTCGCATCATCGGTCTATCTACAGCTTTAGCGAACGCAAAAGATCTTGCAAACTGGCTCAATATCGGGGAAATGGGGCTCTACAACTTCAGGCCTTCGGTTCGACCGGTGCCGTTGGAGGTAACACATAAATTATAAATTAAAAACTTACCGAACGAACCACAGAACAAAAAACTCAGTAGAAGGAGCATAGACCTTTTTTAGCTTTGGAACCAGCGTACCCCAACTAACACTGACACAGGTTAATTGTATTTCGTCACACTAAGAAAAGCGTCGTGTGATTGGTTGAATGAAAGTAAGTAATACATTAGTCTTCGTTCATTTGAAAATTAACAATAATCATATGACGATAGAGTGGTTTATTATCTAATCTATTTACGTATTACGTCATACGGAATACTTTCACTACCAAGTTCTGCTACTCGCCGCTAGATGTCACTACACCAAATGCATTTAATAAACCTTTATTACTTTTGAGATAAGATTCATATTTCCGTAACGAGCTCTTTACTATTTTTGTACTATTCGTCCATTTCTAGGGTTGTACTGCTGCCATTACTTTATATATCGACAATGCGTTTTATTTTCAACTAAAATTAAAATCGATAAATATATTTTACATTTCAAAATGAATTAAGTACCTTACTCATTTTTATGTTTGAAATCATTGTGTTTATAAATGTCAAATATTGGTTCAGTAAATATGTCTGAAATAAAATTAAACGGTGAGCGAAATAAGATAACAAGTGAGTCTTGAAATAAATAGTTTTGTATTGAATATTAAATTAGTAATAATATGTAAAATTCAAGTCCATTACCTATTTATATACTTAACTATTTTGTATTTGTATTTTTGTACTCATTTCATCAGATCTGGAGCGCAAATTTCAGAAGAATTACGATACAATAACATAAAATATGTTACAAAAGCGTAAAAATTAAAATTAATAAAAATTAATTAATTAATTAAAATTGTACTAGTTTTTGCAGGAAACCAATTTTGCCTTCCAGTCGCTTCCATCCATTTTTCTTTTCTTTGTGGATCCTTAGGAAATCTGAAGCCATAAAATAATCCAAAACCTCCTTTTTTATAGGTTCGAGACTTTGTGAATGACTTAAGGTTGAGAAACCTTTCTCAATTTGAATATTACTAATAGATTCCCCCATATCCACCTTTTAAAAACTTATAAATAAAATTAACTAATTAATTAACCTTAATAAGGAAAATAAAAAAAAAACGGTTTGAACAAATCATGGAAGTACCTACTACTACAATTACTATACAGAATCATAAAAAAATGCATTATAGGGTTAATTTTTTGCCGATATATCATAGAACATTGTAAGTTTAAAATATCGATAACTCATTATCGATAACGTCAATACCTAATTGAGTAGCGGACTGTGACATGTCAGTAGTTGGAATCTTCGAGAATAAATGGTTGACTTTAAAAGAAAGTAGACCCTATAGAATAAACAATAAAGTCTATTTGTACTTGTCTTGTACAATAAAACAATGTTTTTACAATTTTCATCGAAATTAAGTAAATCAAGACTAACCGATGATATGATATACCACCATTTGAAACATTTTTAGTTCTGCTGTCGTTTTTACACTCTAGAACAGCGCAATAAGGCATTTTAGTAATTTTTCTAAAGCTATTATCACTGTGACGGTTCGATCTAGACTGACGTGCGTGAAATAGGCGTGGCGGAGACAGTTTGCGAATCTACGCTAAACTAGAGGTACGCGCGCCCCGCCCCCATACTACTTCTACTGGTTTTTTATGTTCTGAGGAACGAACATCTCTTAATTAAATTCTTTCACGGAGTCGGCCTTCTGTATTTGTAGCAATATTTCTCCAAGCAAAAAGTATTTTTATGACCATAATGTAAATATTTATGTAGGTGCACATATCAGGACATCCCGGTAGACATTATTGTCCGAGAATGATGTCGATGAACAAGCCTACGTTCGCAGCTATCAGAACACATTCACCGAACGCGCCCGCTCTGGTGTTCGTATCCAGTAGACGACAGACAAGGTAATTCTAATTATTTCTTTACCTAATGAACAAAACCGTCTTACATCCACAAGTAAAACTAAAAACACACTTTTGAAGATTACAAAAAAGTAATTTTCAGATATTGTATGTTTCAGAAATTTAAAATAATAAAACACCTCAAAGTATGATCTATCAAATATCTAAATCCATTCACAATTGATGGAGTAATCGGCTATAGTAGAAAAACGTTCAGTTTAATGAGAACATCATTTTTGTCATTTTAAAAGTAATCAATTAACATATATTTATGTATTCATTGTAAACAACGTTTCTTTATCAACTTTCGGTTAATAAGAATAATAATGCTACTTTTATATGGAAATATGGAAAAAAACAATCTAAGTACATATGTAATTTCTTTCAGACTGACAGCATTAGACCTTATCGCGTATTTAGCCGCAGAAAACAACCCAAAACAGTGGCTTCATATGAAAGAATCAGAAATGGAGCAGATCCTATCCAACATTCGGGAATCGAACCTGAAACTGACCCTTGCTTTCGGTATCGGCATCCACCATGCTGGGTTACACGAGCGAGATAGAACTACTGTTGAAGAGCTGTTTATCAATCAGAAGATACAGGTGAGCTGTTGAGCTGTTATTAACTGTAAGAATGAATGAATGAATGACAATACTTAATTGTACATACACATTTAAGAAAATGAGAAAATTATTACATAAAAATATATATACTTAAATGGAATATACAATGGGTGGTCTTGCTTATTACTCTCGAAACTTTTCTAACTCTCCTAACTCTCCTAACTTTTCTAAATCTCCTCTCTCATTCAGCAACTCAGTTAAACTTGCCACCATTGCCAATTTATCTCAAAAACCCATGCCTGACTGCCCTTCTTTTCTCTTCAAAGAGGTTACTGAAAGTGAAGTTATGGTGTTCCTGAAATCCATCTCCACTAAAGCTGTCGGCACGGACGGTATTTGCATTCAGATGCTAAAACTACTTTCCTCTGAACTTGCTCCTGCCATATCTCATATTATTAACTTTTCCTTCACAACTAGTTCCTTTCCTGCGGCTTGGAAGACTGCATTCGTATTGCCCTTGCCTAAAATATCCAATCCGACTGATGTTTCCCAATTCCGGCCCATTTCCATACTACCTGTCTTGTCCAAAATTCTCGAAATGGCTGTTCATAAGCAACTATCTTTCTTTCTAAATCATAACAGCCTGCTGAGTCCATTACAATCTGGTTTTCGCCCAGGCCACAGCACTGTAAGTGCTTTAACAAAAGTCTCTGATGATATTCGTTGGGCCATAGACAACAAGTACCTTACCGTTTTAGTGCTCTTAGACTTTAGCAGTGCATTCAATTCAGTTGATTATGACATCCTCATTTCCATCCTGTCCTCCCTCAATGTATCATATCCAGTAACCTCTTGGTTCAGATCTTATCTTACCGGCCGCTCGCAGTGTATACGCTTGGACGATTCATACTCGGACTGGTGTGATATTACTTCGGGCGTTCCACAAGGCAGCGTTCTCTCTCCACTTCTATTCTCTGTATTTATTAATTCTGTAACCCAAGTAATTTCCTCTTCCTGCCACTTGTACGCCGATGACTTACAAATTTATCGTCATTTTCAATTAAATGGCCTAGCTGATGGTATTGCTCAAATTAATACTGATCTTGGTTGCATAGAATCCTGGACCAAAAGCTTTGGACTGTTGGTCAATCCTTCGAAGTCCCAAGTTCTTATTTTGGGTAGTCCGTATATGCTAAATGAGATAGCCAAATCAACAATACCCTTCGTTTCGTACGACGGGGTTCCCTTGGCCTACTCCAATAAAGCCAAAAATCTTGGGGTCATTTTTGATAGTTGCTTGTCATGGGTTTGCCAAGTTAATGAAATTAGTAAAAGAGTCCATTTCACTTTTCAATCACTCAAGCGTCTCCAGAAATTCCTTCCTCTCGAAACGAAAATCACGCTTGCTCAATCTTTAATGCTACCTTTAATCGACTATGCTGATGTTTGCTTTCTTGATGCCACAGAGGAGCTTCTCAATAAACTCGAACGTATTCAAAACTTGTGCATCCGATTCATTTTCGGACTGCGCAAGTTTGATCACGTGTCCGAGTTCAGATCCCAATTAAAATGGCTCCCCATTCGTCGTCGTCGTGATCTTCACGTAATGGTTCTTCTATATAAAGTTCTTTTCTGTCCGCTTTCTCCTTCTTACCTTCGCGAGCGTTTCGAATTCCTTATCCCTCGTGGTGAACCGTGCAGGTCTTCTATGTCTCTTCTCCTTAAAACGCCTCAACACTCCTCAAGTCGGTATGGTGGTTCATTTACTGTGACTGCAGTTAAACTATGGAATGCTTTACCCCATTCTATTCGCACAAGTCCCTCACTTAACTTATTTAAGAAGACGGTCAAAGAGCACTATCTTTCGCAATGAACTGTTTTATATTTATTGTACGTATTTATGTATTGAAATATATATTATAAATTATATAAGTACTATATGATATTAGTAGTTTAAGTATTTGTTTTATCTTCGTGTTAACTATCATCTTTAATTTATTTATTTAATTTATGTACACGTAGCTACCTCAGTAATAACATTTCTCTAGCCTCAAAGGTTTGCTGGAAGAAAACTCTTTTTAGGGTTAAGCTCGCCTTTGTACATGTCCTGTTTTCTGTTTTTATTTTATAAGTTTATTGTGTACAATAAAGAATAAAGAAACTGAGAAGATTCATTAAATGAAATAAAATATGTCAGAGCCTTTGGTTCAATCAGAAAAAGTAATGAAGTATGTTATTAGAAAAACTACTATGGTACCTAATTCAAGCTGTGATAATAAATAAATGTTTCAATAATAAATAAATATGAATAATTATTTATTTTTTTAATTCACAGACAAACTTACGACTATACAGTATTTACAAAATGTACATAGTCATATAAAATACATAAGAAACAGTTGAGCTATCTACAGACCGTTGCAAACGATCTACAGATAGCTCAACTGATCCAAATCAGTACCAATCGGAAGCGTACCCAAGACACTGGCTGCATTGCCGCGCTGAATAGCAATAATTATTAACCAAATATACGCCTGGGTTTTAGACGTTCTGACTGCAATATGTAAACTCAATTCTATTAACCTATTTTTAAGGTCCTAATCTGCCCAACCAACATTTACTTGTGTTTTACTCTGTAATATGTAAATTCAACTTTATTTATCTATTCTTAAGATCCTAATCTGCACAGTATCATGAACTTCATATTATTGCGTCTGCAATATGAATACTGAACTCTATTTATCTATGTTTAAGGTCCTAATCTGCCCAACAAAATTTACTTGGGTTTTATTCTGTCTGCAATATGTAAATTCAACTTTATTTATCTACGTTTAAGGTCCTAATTTGCACAGCAACATTAGCTTGGGGTGTGAACTTCCCCGCTCATCTGGTGGTTGTGAAAGGAACGGAGTATTTCGATGGAAAACAGAAGAGATACGTCGATATGCCCATAACAGATGTACTGCAAATGATGGGCAGGGCTGGTAGGCCGCAGGTATTTTCAACTTTATTGTAATGGTATTAAGTCTATATTAGCTTAAAATATTTTTTATATACACTAAAACCTCGATAACTCAAACCTCGGTAACTTAAAAACCTCTATAACATCAATAATGTATGTGTGCCTTTCCAATCAGAACCCAAAAGCTCTACCCTTGATAACTTAAAATATTTTGTGTTTCCCTTGGACTTTAACTTATCGAGGTTCTACATAGATTTTGTCTAGATTGTATCTTAATGTAATATGTTTTTGCACCACTGATAAGTTAGTCGTTTTCTAATATTCAAAAAGTTATGAGTCAAGTTACATTCAAAATTTGTGTGATTAGCCAGCCATTTTGTTATTCAGTTGTTTTTGATCTTTCTCACATCGTAATAAGGTTTAAAAATCTGTATATTTGACAATGAAAGAATATTTTTTACCATTAGATAATATATTTAAATCTATCAAATTATGTTTATCACAACATAGCTCAGCTCAAAATGTGTTTATATTTTCGACTTTCAGAAAACGTAATATAAACCTCTAAAATGATCCTTATCACATAGAAACAAGGTTTAAAATCTAACTATTTACAGTATGACAACGAAGGAGTAGCAGTGGTGTTAGTCCACGACCAAAAGAAGAATTTCTACAAGAAGTTTCTCTACGAACCATTCCCGGTTGAATCCAGCCTTCTTGGCGTGCTGCCGGACCATTTGAACGCGGAAGTTGTTGCTGGTACATATTATCATTTTATTACTGATCATAAAAAAATATATATAAATATTCAAGGACAATTTACACTTTGGTTTAGTTTGGGACTAGAATGTGATTGATACTCTAATCTCAAACTTAGCAAAGCTTGTATTATGGGAACTAGATTGCTGATAGAATACTTATGTACATTTTTTTTTATAATAAACTATTTATTAATTTTAATTTCAGTCTTTATTATCTCTGTAGAATACCTATACACATTTTTATGAAATATACTTTTTTAGCTATTGCATATCTTCTTTCGCGGGCCTTTAGCGTGGAGATCGAATCCACAAATTCCGTAACGAAAATGCCGAACAAAAATAACCTAACACTGCGCATGCGTCATCCAGCAAAAAATGCTATGCAATAGCTTTACCGCGGCAGTCCCCGAGTGCCACACGTTTTATTATTAATTTTAATGCAATAGTCATTATTATCTTTGTAAATACTGTCTATTTATCAGGTACTGTACAAACCAAGCAAGACATCCTAGATTACATGACGTGGACATATTTCTTCAGACGACTGCTCAAGAATCCTACTTACTACAATCTGGAAAGTATCGAGCCTCAAGACGTTAATTACTACCTTTCGAATCTGGTACAAACGTCGCTTGACGCGTTGTGCAACGCGAATTGCATTGAAATTGAAGAGGTAAATATTTGTTTAATTTAACCTACACTATATAATACATACCATACCGAATATAGAAACACGTGCGAAGCCGGGAAAGAACGCTAGTCCTATATATATAAAAATTAAACCTGTTTTCCGTTGTCACGACATAGCATGAAAACGGCTTGACCGATTTGGCTGATTTTTTTTTGAAGTTTTCTAATACTATGTACAAGGTTCTTAGGGAAAAAAAATTAAGAAAATCCCTCATAAAAAAAAAATACTCTCAAAGTTCGCCGGGACAGCTAGTTATTAAAAAATAAAATAATTATTTTTTACGGACACTACCAATTTCTATACTAAGCAAAGCTTGCACGAATTAAACTAGATTGTTGTTAGAATACTCATGTATACTTTTATTTTAGTAAATATGTACGTCTACATAAAATGTAAAACATACATCAATAATATTTTTAACGGGAATCGAACCCATGACCCACAGCATGAAAGGCAGAGCTAATGCGATGCGTGCATGCGATTAATATTTTTTTTAGTTATTTATGTCATTTGTTTTTATTATTTTATATAATTTGCAGGATCAACGTACAATTCACACAACATGGATGGGTAGAATAGCGTCGTACTATTACCTATCGCACAAAACAATGGCACATTTCACTGCTAACTTACAGCAAAACATGAATGTGGATGATTTACTGCGGGTTTTGTCTGACAGCGAGGAGTATGCTACTTTACCTGTGAGGCATAACGAAGATATACTTAATGGGTGAGAATTTGTGGATTTTGAACCTTGTTTACGGGGAATTGATTATATTCTTAAGTATTGACAGACGTCACAGCTCAGCTGGTAGTAGCTAGTAGTAGTAGTAAGTAGGTAGTAGCAGAATTTCGCCACTTTAATTCCCTCACAGAGGAGGGAATTAAAGTCAATGTCAATGGGTAACACAAAACAACCTTACACGAGTAGAATTTCCCTCACAGAGGAGGGAATTAAAGTGGTGAAATTCTACTCGTGTAAGGTTGTTTTGTGTTACCCATTGACACGCAAGAAGAAGAATAAGTTGGTAGTTGCTCTGCCTTCCATGCTGTCGTGCAGGTCGTAGGTACGATCCCCACCCAGAGAAAATGTTTGTGTGATGAACATAAATATATGTTATGTCTGGGTATTACTATGTCTGTATTCTATGCGACGCGGAGGTTGCGGGTTCGATTCCCGCCTTGTGATAAATATTTGTACGATCTGCAAATATTTATTCCGGGTGTTCTGGGTATTTTATATGTACAATAAAAAATATCTATTTGTGTAATGTATTGTATTAAGTATATCAGTCTTCTAGTACCCATAGCACAAGCTCTGCTTAGCTTGGGGCTAGATGATGTTGTGTGGATTGTTCAGCATTATTTATTATTGTTTTATTTATTTTTTCAGGGAGTTATCACAACAATGTCGGTTGCCAGTGGACGCGCTATCATTGGATTCTTCAAACGTCAAAGCGTTCCTGTTACTTCAAGCACACATGTCACGCCTGCCGTTGCCTAATACTGACTACTTGACTGACACCAAGTCTGTGCTTGATCAAACCATCAGAATTCTACAGGTGAGGTGTTAAGTTAGGTGCAAGTTAGAAACATAGCGTCTTATTTGAAATGTTATAGTATTATTCATTCAAGGCTGCCTTACCTCAAATAAACACAGAGTATTTGACTGATATCAAGTGTATGTCCATAGACTTGATGAGACGATTAGACTGCTGAATCAAACCACTGAAAAACAATGTTTTGGGAGATGAATCTTTGTTTTGTGGAATAAGTAGGTCAAGAACATCATTTAGAAAAACGAGAGGACATTTTTTTATCTAGTTTACTAGATATAAAATCTAAAAGAACAATTAAATTAAATTATTGATGATTGGACCCGAGCCAAAGGATAGTAATCGGTTCTATTACTTATGTTCTAACTCCGTGATAACTTCGTTTGCGCAATCTAAGTTTTGTCTCTGCCATCTTTTGGACTGTTGCGTAAACTTCGATGTAGTTTATCATGTAGCGAGATAGATGGCGCTGCAACTAACGTAACGTTACATTTTAACGTAAGCCACATTTTTTCATACTAAAAACATCAACATTAAACAATAGGCATACATTTATTTGCAACTTTAGCGCACACACAGTAAATATGATCATTCCTTAAAAAACATGGTACAATATGATAAAATATTTTACTAACTTTTAATTAACTAACTTCTTGCAGGCAATGATAGACACATCAGCAGAAAACGGCTGGCTATCAGTCTGTTTGTCATGCCAAATTCTCATGCAGTCTATCATACAAGCTCGCTGGCCGTCCGACTCACCCTTGACCACATTACCGCACGTGGAATCAGACCAACTGTATATATTCTCACAAATGTCTAAAGATACTAAGAAACCTTGCGGATCATTGAACGGGGTTAAAGTGGCTTGTAGGAGCTACGAGGTGTTTGCTAAACATATGAGAAGAGAGTTTGATGAGAAACAGATTGAGCAGATACATAGGGTAAGTTATATTTTAACAGTCACAGTTCAGTTGGTAATAGCTTTTCCGTGCTGTGGGTCGTGGGTTCGATTCCCACCCAGAGCAAATGTTAGTGTGATGAACATAAATATTTGTTCGGTGTCTGGGTGTTACTATGTTTTCAATGTACCTATGTACATACTTACAAAAAAAAATGTATGTGTATGTTTGTACAACCTTTGTTTAGTTTAGGACAAAAGTGTGATGTGTGAAATGTCCAAGAATATTTATTTATTTATATTTATTTTCTACAATCTCATTCACAAAGGTACCTACGGTATAGAACTCTGTTGAAATATTTGCGTAAGCGAAAATCTCTTTACTTACGCAATCAGTTCATTATACATAATTGCAGGCAATAATGGACCTACCGACGTTGGATATAAAGCTGCAAATCCGTGGGCTGTGGTTTGACAGCGACAATGAGCAAGACAAAAATGTGTCTCAGCCACAAAAACGAGATGTATGGATGCCGTTGCATGCTGAACAGGTAACTATTTAAGTAGATAGAACATAGAAAATACTTTATTGCACACCACAACTTCAATTTAAACATATGAGAACTTAAAACTACTAAGGGGACGTCCTCAGAACATAAAAAACCAGTAGAAGTAGTATGGGGGCGGGGCGCGCGTACCTCTAGTTTAGCGTAGATTCGCAAACTGTCTCCGCCACGCCTATTTCACGCACGTCAGTCTAGATCGAACCGTCACAGTGATAATAGCTTTAGAAAAATTACTAAAATGCCTTATTGCGCTGTTCTAGAGTGTAAAAACGACAGCAGAACTAAAAATGTTTCAAATGGTGGTATATCATATCATCGGTTAGTCTTGATTTACTTAATTTCGATGAAAATTGTAAAAACATTGTTTTATTGTACAAGACAAGTACAAATAGACTTTATTGTTTATTCTATAGGGTCTACTTTCTTTTAAAGTCAACCATTTATTCTCGAAGATTCCAACTACTGACATGTCACAGTCCGCTACTCAATTAGGTATTGACGTTATCGATAATGAGTTATCGATATTTTAAACTTACAATGTTCTATGATATATCGGCAAAAAATTAACCCTATAATGCATTTTTTTATGATTCTGTATAGTAATTGTAGTAGTAGGTACTTCCATGATTTGTTCAAACCGTTTTTTTTTTATTTTCCTTATTAAGGTTAATTAATTAGTTAATTTTATTTATAAGTTTTTAAAAGGTGGATATGGGGGAATCTATTAGTAATATTCAAATTGAGAAAGGTTTCTCAACCTTAAGTCATTCACAAAGTCTCGAACCTATAAAAAAGGAGGTTTTGGATTATTTTATGGCTTCAGATTTCCTAAGGATCCACAAAGAAAAGAAAAATGGATGGAAGCGACTGGAAGGCAAAATTGGTTTCCTGCAAAAACTAGTACAATTTTAATTAATTAATTAATTTTTATTAATTTTAATTTTTACGCTTTTGTAACATATTTTATGTTATTGTATCGTAATTCTTCTGAAATTTGCGCTCCAGATCTGATGAAATGAGTACAAAAATACAAATACAAAATAGTTAAGTATATAAATAGGTAATGGACTTGAATTTTACATATTATTATTAATTTAATATTCAATACAAAACTATTTATTTCAAGACTCACTTGTTATCTTATTTCGCTCACCGTTTAATTTTATTTCAGACATATTTACTGAACCAATATTTGACATTTATAAACACAATGATTTCAAACATAAAAATGAGTAAGGTACTTAATTCATTTTGAAATGTAAAATATATTTATCGATTTTAATTTTAGTTAAAAATAAAACGCATTGTCGATATATAAAGTAATGGCAGCAGTACAACCCTAGAAATGGACGAATAGTACAAAAATAGTAAAGAGCTCGTTACGGAAATATGAATCTTATCTCAAAAGTAATAAAGGTTTATTAAATGCATTTGGTGTAGTGACATCTAGCGGCGAGTAGCAGAACTTGGTAGTGAAAGTATTCCGTATGACGTAATACGTAAATAGATTAGATAATAAACCACTCTATCGTCATATGATTATTGTTAATTTTCAAATGAACGAAGACTAATGTATTACTTACTTTCATTCAACCAATCACACGACGCTTTTCTTAGTGTGACGAAATACAATTAACCTGTGTCAGTGTTAGTTGGGGTACGCTGGTTCCAAAGCTAAAAAAGGTCTATGCTCCTTCTACTGAGTTTTTTGTTCTGTGGGGACGTCCATAAATTACGTGAGATGCTTACTGGGGGGATGGGTTGAGTCAAATCTCATCTAATTTTACGTTGGAGAGGGGAGGGGGCTCGGAAAATATCACGCATTTTTTTTTTAATTGAAACTAAAAATAATTATACTATTTAGGTCTATTGAATCAGAAAATTTTAGAAAAAACCTCACGTAATTTATGGACGCCCCCTAAACTCTATGATGTACAATGAGCGGCCTTAATAAAACGCGATCTCTACGTCTATAAACTCAACTTGTGACTCTTGTGAGCAAATACGACAACCGATGTGGCGTGGTGGGCGATGGACGGGTGGGCGGGTTCGATTCCCGCCTTGGGATAAATGTTTGTACGATCTGCAAATATTTATTCTGGGTGTTCTCGGTATTTTAAATGTATTATAAAGAATATCTATCTATGTAATGTATTGTATTAAGTATGTCAGTCTTCTAGTACCCATAACACAAGCTCTGTTTAGCTTGTGGCTAGATGATGTTGACGTCATGTTGTGTGGATTGACCATCATTATTTATTTATTTATTGTTCACAGGAATACACACTCGTAATAAACACAAATCGTCGCGGTGGAAACCCAAACAACGTGTTATGCCCGCGTTTCCCGCGAGGAAAGAACGAAGGATGGTTCATAACTCTTGGAACCGTTGATAACGGAGAGCTACATGCGTTGAAAAGAGTCTCGCCTAGAGGATCAGCTCAGATCACCTTCTACACGCCTTCTTACACAGGTAATAAGAGCTATATTCCAACGATGATAGAAGTTTTAGGACAGAATTGGTTAGCAAGTTATTTACCGGATCGGCGGATAAATCAAAATTACTTTATTCAATAAAATCACAAGGATCATTTAAAATTGTCTTATATACTAGGACCTAGTAGGTATATTAGACACCTACGGACTATCTTATAAAAAGTTAGCGCAGACTTGAAGTATTGGTTACCATACGTAAAGTTCACTTAATGTCAACGCTAACTTTTTATAAGATAGGGGGCTAGTACCTAGGTGATTCTAAGGGTGCCAGTTACACGCGACCAGAGCCTAAAACAACGCACAAAAATCTTACGGCCTAGGTCCTACTAAATTATCTTAGTATTTACATGAATAATCTTGAAAAAAAGATTCTATTTTTGAGCGTAATAAATAATAAAAATTATAACTTTACTGTTTCTTGTGTATCGTATCTGTAATCTAAAAAAAATCACGTGAGAATTGGTATAAAGTTAAAAACATAGAAATATAATGAAATATTTATTATTTTCTGGCAGTTGTGCAAACTCAAAATCTTTTTGATATTTCAGGTCGTGTTATCTACACTGTTTACATAATGAGCGACTGTTACCTTGGACTGGATCAACAGTACGATCTACAGATTGAACTAATAGATCCATTACCAGAAGAAAATGTACAAAAAGTCTATACTATGGATAAAACTATTATAGAGTAATTTATTCACCTAGAGAAAGTATCGTAAACCAGTAATTATCAAGAATGATAAGTTTTAATAGATTTTATTATATTACATAGTAATAAGTAAGCAAGTGTATAACACGATAAATGATAGTAAGTTACCTATCTATATTTATAAATAAATTATTTTATATTGTTGTTATTTGATTGTTTTATTATTTCAAAAAATAAAACTATAGGTTTATATTAAATAAAAGAGTTAAATCTCATGCTTTATATGTTTATTTTTACACATTTAAAAAAATATATTTACAATGGCTAAGCTACTTTTCAGTATCTTTCATCTATATGTATAATCTTCGTTTTTTCTGCATTTATTATTTCCTACACCCAAGCTACCAACTAATATTCTACTGGGATTACAGACTAGCATATGCTCGCATCTTATTTTTGTCGATTATTCCGAATATAAAGCAGCTTTCAGATAAATCCAGATAACAAGAAATATATTTAAATTACATTAATAGTTAAAACATGATTCAATCTTAATTTAATATTTATAGTATAGGAATAAAAATCTAGTATTGAAACTACAAATAAAAATATAAACTGGTAACACCTAATATTTAGTCAAAATTTTAGTAGCAAAGCAAAATATTGTGTACCTATTCTATGACTCTTTCAGCATGGGTCAGGTTATCAAAGTCTACAAGACTTCTGTATGAAGGTTTTTACACAATATATTGGATAATTTTTCTCAATAGTTCTATCATTGTCTTATCATTAAAATCTAGAAATATCAGTCCACAAATTACAGCCAAAAATTCTCTTTCTGAGCACTTCTCCTTAATTTTTTCTTTAACTGGGTATTATTTATATTATTTAACTAGAAGACAGGATTATGTTTTTTTTTTAAATTACATAGCTAAGTGCTAACATGCGCTTTCAAAGATAACTTAAACGAAAGTTTAAAATTAGTTGGAATGGTACTAAACGAAATTACATTAATAAAAGCTATTTATTTATACCACACAAAATGCTACTTAGCAAGACAATATTATATAATTCCACCTAAAACTTATACAGTAAATATACTAAATCGAGCATCTTTAGCCATTGAGGAATGACATTTAGCCTCCAAATTTATAAACAATTATTTTGTTAAGCACTAAAGCAAACTAAACTGATGTTGTGTCATTCTCTAAGCCATAGTTTATAGGGCTAATGCCCATCATATCACATTCTAAATGCATTTATACTACACCTGCTCGGAAAGTACCTTGATACTTTATCAAATTTACGGTAGAAAGTACGTCATTGCATATCGAACAAATATGCGGGGAGAAAACGCATCTGAGCGGGAGAGAAAAGTGTATGAAAATCCATTTCTTACGTGGTTTTTCTTTTTTAATTTTGGGTAAGACTATGCGCTGGTAACCTAAATATCAAAAGCCAAAAAGTTTTTACAGTGAGTTTTACTAGCTGTGTGTTGGATGGTGTCAAACAATTTGAAAAAAGAACATGTGAAAATTGCAGACGCCATTGGCGCCATTTTCAATTTGTGTGTTGTTTGAGGATTCAGTTTTCGTAGAAATTTATTTTCCTCGTAGGTGTAGTATAAAGCACTATGTATCACTCAAGAGAAAGTGCGATTCCCGATCTCGGGTGTTTTAAAGCCCTCGCCTTCGGCTCGGGCTTCAAACGACACCCTCGACGGTAATCGGTCACTTTCTCCTCTCGGTGAACAATGTACTATTCTTTGGTTGTGTAACACTCAAACAAGATCAAACATTGTCGGAGTGTTGGCATTATGTTATTTATGCTTTCTCTCTTGTTCAATAGCTCGGTTTTGTAACGCAATTTGTCTTTCCCGGCTTAAAATGCCTTCCAATTGTTCTGCAAATGCATCAAATGAGAACTTTGTTTCAAATCTTTTCAATCCGGCATCACCAAGTCTTTCACATAGGTCTGGATTGATCATCAACTTGCTCATTGCTTCGGCAAATGATTGACTCTTTGGCTCACACAAGAACCCTGTTACTTCATGCACAATAGTCTCCGTAGGCCCGCCACTGTTTACAGCAATAACAGGCTTACGGTAATACATTGCTTCTAACGGCACAATTCCAAAATGCTCATTTGATGGAGTGTATATCAATGCTTTGCAGTTGTACAGCAATGAAACCTTTTCAACATCTTTTGGTGACTTCATAAATGTGACTTTGTCCTCTATGTCTAATTCGGCAGCAAGGTCAGTTAACTCCATGTAATGCTCCATGTTTTCCAAGTTGATGGGATCAAACCCACCAGCCATGATCAAGTGAACTCTGTTCCAGTCATCCTCACTGACTATATGCTTCAAGTGTTCCAATGACCTTAAAGCCAACTTGAGATTCTTCTTCCTCTCATATCGGTTAATTGATAAGAAGATAAACTTATCTGTTCCAACTGGAACTATCTCCTTCAAAGGCTTTGGTACAGTAGCCTGAAAGAACTCTGTATTGATAGAAGGATAGCAAATATCAGGAATGTCCTTTATTCCTTGAAATGCGTCTTGGTACACCCTCGCTGTGTATTTGCTGTTTACTAAAACTTTGTCAGCTCTGGCGGTTGTTAACTCCTCTAACCAATTCAATGGATATCTGTACAACTTTTTTAGTATACCACCTTCCGACGTAAGCAGTTTGTCTGGATGATGGCAGTAAAACACGACTCGAAATGGTCCTTTAGCTAGTTTTAAAAACGGAATGCAAAGAGATATCAGGTCGGTGAAGATGAGTGTCGGCTCTTCGTCCGGAATGACGTACCAAGCCATATACACCGCCGCATAGACCATGCGGATATAAGCGCACGCCGCTTTAAATCTCCAAAAGATGGATCGGGGAATCCAGTCGCCGACAACCGTCACAGGAAATGTTCCATCTCTAGTCTCGGCAAAGCAATGCGTTGGGTCGTGGTGATTCGTGTAGAATGATACTTCGTGTCCTTTCTTTCGGAAGGCTAATGCTGCATCCAAAACGAGGCGCTCGGCCCCGCCGATACCCAAGTCAGGGTGCAGAAATATTATCTTCACCATTTCTACAAAACGTTTACGGTATTATCCTTGCCAATGGTAACAGAATCAGAAATGATTACATACGTCATACCTATACCTACCATGAAACAAAACTCCTCCGATCGATTCGACCACACACGCACACAGTGACGGAGTGCGGACGTGCGAGGCAAAAAACCAATGTTTTGACAAACTTGACTTGACAGGCTCATCTGACATTTGATTACAATTTGACTTTATGTTTTTTTTTTATACAAATAAGCAGTTCAAAAATGTAGATATGTATTAGCATCCTATAAGTCCCCAGTACACAATGGCGTATGCTGTGCTGGCCTGGCCCACGACAGGCCATCGCCATTGTGTACAGGGGGCAATGTCGTATGATGGCGGACCGTGGCGCGCAATCGGAAAGTTGTCGGTTTTTCGGGCACACTTCAAAGGAATCGTGGCGTAGCGTGGCCTGTGGTGTTCACACAATGGGCCATTGTTTAGTTTGTCACCTACAACTTTCAAGTTTATTGATTTATAATAATTGTAGTATTTTAGGTACGATGTTTTCAGATGAATGATGCATTTAATCGTATCGACTCCCTGAAAATACCTATTTAAAAAAAAGGGACATTTCTTCTACGTCCATCGCAAGTGGATTGCCAGGCAGCAATGAGACATGCGCCATTGTGTGAACACCAAGTGATCGTGGCCTACAGTGGTGCATTGCAAAGCGTGGCCCAGCATACGCCATTGTGTACTGGAGCCTTTAGGATATTATGTTCTGTGGTTATTATCCCACTTGTGTATTGTATTGTATGTGTATGTGCCATTCTATTTGCACCTCGCACCGCCCGCACGCATCTTACTAGCTAGGGAAGGTCCACCTAAACGATCGTTAGTTGCTTGAATAATATTGTTCCTTGTTGAATGTCTTTACTTAGCTTTTGGGAAATGTGCCCAGTAA
Source organism: Ecliptopera silaceata (assembly GCA_932527185.1). Taxonomy (NCBI): domain Eukaryota; kingdom Metazoa; phylum Arthropoda; class Insecta; order Lepidoptera; family Geometridae; genus Ecliptopera; species Ecliptopera silaceata. The sequence continues at coordinate 6,210,207 of OW052210.1, forward strand.
CGGCAGTATAAAAACTAACATCCCTAAAAATAATCTAATGCATAGCCCAGTACCCCTCCATTCTTGTATTACCTGAATATTCTCTAATTCATCTAATCTATATCATGCCCCAAACTCACCATGATTGACTAACCATTCATACTGTTTTAAGCCTTTACCTAATTTACTTTAAAAATAAAATAAATATTCAGACATATAACGCATAAAAACTTTTACTTTGTGTCTGGCATTATTAATATGTGTAGAGGTTACCACATAACATCAGGTGACCTCTTGATTTGTTTTATCACTAATTAGTAAAACAAGTATGCTGTGTAGCATTGTACATAAGTTTATTTTTTTTTTATTGTTCAAAAGTTACATTATTAAATTAATAATGACAAAATACTATTACAACTCATCTTTCCTCTCAATTTTAACTAAATCAACATGGAATGTTAGAGTAGCAGATTTGGGAATCTTTGGTGGTGCTCCCGCTTCACCATACCCCAGTTCTGGGGGAATGACCAGCTTTCTTTGTTCCCCTTCACACATGCCCATAAGGCCTTGGTCCCATCCCTTGATCACCTGACCAGAACCCAAAGTGAATGTAAGTGGGTTTCCTCGGGGGATTGAACTGTCAAATTCAGTGCCATCATCTAGAGTACCCTGGAAAATATAAGTTTATTAGTACTATTTTTTTTCATTTGATCGATAAATTTTATTAAAATTGAACAAAATATTTTCAGTAAAAACAATTAGATATGTAAGTACCTACCTAATTTTATATGTATTTTAAAGATGTGAATGATACAATAAATAAAATTTACTACTTACCGTATAGTGCATGTGGAGGAGATCTCCTTTTCTGCTCTTGATAGGACAATCAGCGGGGCGTTTCTTTACACCGATCTGCAGTTTTTTCGGTGATGAATTTGCTATCACAACGTGAGATATTACGCTCATTAGCACAATCACAAATATTAAAATCTTGCACAACGTTAAAACCGCGGCCTTCATGTTTTCGAAATGTGTTATTTAATTCACAAATTAGATAAAAACTTAAATAAACAAGCAAGCGTACCGCACTTGCACCTTACAGATATTTTTTTTTCAGTAAATAAATTTTGTTTTGTAGATGAGACACAAAAATGTAAGCAATACATTGAACGCTTTCAACGAGCTTAGAACTGTACGTAGGTCCCTCAACCGCAATGTATGCAATCAATAAAACACAGTATAAAAACCACCGTCAACGTCAACCAACCAGACCATGCCATCTGTCAGTGATTTAATTTTAAACCTGGCAATAACTTATTTAGTCGATTTTTTCGAACAACTGAACATTCAGCACTAGAGAAAATTAGTTTTTTTAGATAAACAATCACTACACTAGTTTGTTTTGTTTGTGTTTCTTAAATTTTGTAAGAATTAATGAAAATTCTGAAATGGAAGCTAAGAAAAACCCTCTGGACAATCATAAGAAGTTCCTGCTAAACAGGTGGACTTGTACTACTCCATTCGTAGAGTTCCTTGAACATTGTGTTGCTACGGAAGATGAAGCCGCCAACCACAGTTTTCACAAAATTATGGTAAGAATAATTTTAAGATGGTAACCTGAGTTTACTTATAGTCGCTTGAAAATGTACGTAATTCAATATTTATTTTATAAAGCACTTTTCTATAAAAAAACAAATCTAAGTAAATGTATATATATTTTTGCTAATCTTTTTAATTTTGATTTCCAATGCTAATTTATTAGCATTATCATTAATAAATTAGCCAATAAATATTAGGTTGATTAAATAAATAAATAAATAAATAATGCTGGACAATCCACACAACATCATCTAGCCCCAAGCTAAGCAGAGCTTGTGTTAAGGGTACTAGAAGACTGACATACTTAATATAATACATTACATATGAAAATTGACATGATTAGAAAATCCAATAACTTTTGGATTTTCTAAACAACCTAATATTAAATGTCACTGAATATTTACTAATTATTATTTATAAATATTCAAATTTTATGTTTCAGGTACACCACTGGACTGATTCAAAACCGAAGCTCTATGAGGCATTCAGTGATTATTTTACATCATATTTCATTCCCGTTGCCGGTACAACCCAAGCTGGTGTTACCTCATTCTACTCAAGTAGTTTGTCATTAATAAACAAAATCATAAGATATGATTTCATGTTTCCATATCAACAGAATATGTACTGTTTAGATGTATTATTCAACAGTAAATCATCGATGGAATTGTTTGATAGTACTATCACTGTTGACAATATAGTTAGCAGTGTGGTGAGCAGACGTTTTAGTGATAAACGCGAGTTAGATCTGTCAGACTTCTGCGCAGACCAAGGTTTGTTTCATACCGTTTTTATGACTAAATAATAACGAATAAACAAGCTGATGGCCTTATCGATTTTAAGTGGCCTATATCTAGATGCATTGACTTTTATGTTCCTTGCACTAAGTCTTCTAAAGAGATAAATGGCGGGCTAACAGTGTCTCGCCTCGATCTCTACGTTATAGGTATTTTTGTGTAAAGAGTAACAAACGTACATACAAACTTTCGCATTTCTTATATTAGTAGAATACTGAAACTTGGTATCCATAAAATGCATTCCAGCTTGGTGGGGCAGAAATAGGTGGTGACAAGCTTTGGTCATAAAAAAAAAGCTAGTATTACTAAATAAAAATATTAATTTTGTTATATTTGTTACAGAATTTACCGACAAAAATGTAGGATTTTATAAGATTTCACTGCTGGCTTATTTTAAGATATTAATGCTACGGATGGGAAGGGATACAAAATCACTAAACCTAAGCAACAATAATTTAGTGTAAGTTTTTTATTTAAAAAAACACATTATGTACTTTTATAATTAAAACATGTTCCCATAAATAACTTAAGGTCAATAGATTTGTGAGATTGGCATCAAAATAATTCAATAATTGAAATGCATTATATTTTTGTTTGTACTGAAACATGTTTATTTCAGGCAACCACCAATTGAAATCCTTAACTTTTTTATAAAAGGGGATCTTACATCTATCAACTTATGCCATAATAAAGTAAGTACTAGTTTAAACATAAAAAATATATGATTTATTTTATATTTTTTCTATATTGCTCAGCAAAGAATTGGTAGCGCCATCTATCTCGCTACATCATGAACTACATCGAAGTCTACGCAATAGACCAACAGATGGCACATCTATCCATCGGTCCCCGGACCCTGAGCCAAAGGTCGCTCGGCGTGGAAGATCTTCCTTTTTCGTAGGAGATACCACACCTATCTCCTTAATTATTCTTCGTTCTTCGTTAGTTCTTACATATTTCTCATTTCAAGACTATAGAAAACAATAATTGATTTGTTTGCAGATTAATTCAATATCAGATTTATTTCGTGTCAGCAGCAAAATAGAGAAACTATGGGTGGAAGGGAACCCACTCTGTGATAAAATAGAACCGTCTGCGTACGTCAAAGGTATTATTATGAAGTTTCCGAGATTATCTGAATTGGTGAGTTTTTATAACTTCAGATAGACAAAAATTTTTTTCGGCAAACACAAAACAAAGCTCACACATAAACCTTAAAAAAACAGACGTGTGGCACTCGGGGGACTGCCACGGTAAAGCTATTTACCTTAAAAATAATACCGTTTACTTATCTCGCATATCATATTATACATATATTGTTGTATGTAGGTTCTTTATACAGTAAAATCTCCATTGAACAAATTTAATTTATAAATACTTTTGTATAAATTAAATTCTAAGCTGGGTGTACCTACCTATTAGGGCCCCCGCAAACTGCAAACTTTTTATCGGCCGATAGTTTGGTCAGCTTCTTAATTAGTATGAAGATTTATGCAGATGCGCACATTACAGTGATTCAGTCTTCATACTGATTAAGAAGCCAACCAAACTATAGGCCGATAAAAAGTCTGCAGTCTGCGGGTACTCTTAGTCGTATCATCAACCTATAGGTATCACTACACTGTCGCATATAAATATAAATATTCAGGAATATTTCACACATCACGCTCTAGCCCCGAACTATTTGTTACAGGATGGTATAAGAGTTAACGATACAGGGCTCCACTTTCCTTTCGTTCGCAACTTCCTAGAAGCTCCTGATCGTATGACAAAAATGTTGGTTGAAAAGTTCCTAACAATATATTTCGCGCAATACGACACGCCAAAACGAACTGGGATTTATGGATTTTATAATGATAAATCTACACTCACAATTACTACAAGGTTTTCAGGTAAGCAGACTGACTATAACTGAATTATTCAGTATTTAATTGTAATTTTTTTGATACAAGGTTCAAAAACTGTATGAAACAGGCCGTAGTTTCTTCCCCGTTCTTCTAGGCTCTGTACCCCAAGTACGAGTTTGTGCACACACGGATCGCATAGACGCAATCGCCGAGCGCCACCGATTTTGTATGGAGATCCAAACAGCGCCCCTAGCAGATTTATTGAGAAGCTTGGATTTCCATACAAAATCGGTGGAGCTCGGCGATTGCGTCTTTGCGAGCCGTGTGTGCACAAACTCGTACTTGGGGTACTGGTCGCGTGAAACTGGCAGAATCACCTACATAGTACCTATGACGATTCAAAATGATCTCTGTGATTTTATTGATCAAAGTTTAATTGATTTTTATTAATTAATTCATTTTGGTTACTAAAGGTATCTTAGCAGAAGTTTACACACTAAAATGTGTTTTTATTACAAGAAGTTGATAAAGTTTTTTTTATAATGAAGTAGCATAATATCAATTATTTTAATCTTCTTCTTCTTATTATTAAAGAGCTACGCTCTTGTCTGCGTAATCAATGCAATCCACGCCATTTTTTCCTTTCTAGGGCCGCCTCCTTGACTTCCTTATACGACACGAGGGCAACCTTCATCTTTACTTGGCTCATGTAGTTTATCCTCGGCCTTCCTCTTCCTCTCCTTCCTTCTACCTTTCCTTCTATGATGTTATTGATGAGGTTGTCGTGTCGTATAAGATGGCCAATCATCTTCCCCCTTCTGTTCTCAACCATTTTCATGAGGGCTCTTTCCTCGCCGACTCTTCTCAACCTCGCCGATTTTAATTATTTTAATACTAGTATCATTTTCCTATGTTTTACAGCATCTGATGAAATAGAGATGTCTACATACACCTCTCACGGCCGTAACATCTTATCCCAGAGAGTATCTGCTACCAACATCAACCGGGTGTACACAGGCGTGGATTCGCTGAGATATGTGTTGGGAGAGCGGTTACCGGCCACAGTGCATGATCCATCCACTTTCACTGTAGACGTTTTGCATCATGATGCAAGTTCTATTTTATTATTATTTTTGACATGACAACGTCTAATAATTTGATAGAGCCGGCTGCACGCACGAAAAAACATGACTCATGCGGCGTTACCTCGCTCTGAGGCGTTCCATGAAGTGCAAGCGAGAGCGCGGAACGAGCGACAAAGAAGCACAATCGGCCTTTGCGTTCGTTGTCACGTTCAACTATCGTCAGTAAACCGACTTTACAGACAACCATTTTTTATTATTATTTAGCCACTATCGTCCCACTGCAGGGCAAAGTTATATAGATAAAATAAATATTCATGGACATTTCATAATCTTGCCGGCGTTGGTGTTTCCAGATAGCTATAATTTGGACATTTTCAAGAGGAGAGTGAATAGATTCTGTCTAGGCTAGGCAACAACGGCGGATCCAGGGGGGGGGGTCATGACCCCCCCCTGAGCTGGTTCCAGGACTTAGGAGGATCACTAAAATATAATAACTTAGTATGAAGGCAAACGTTTGGGAATTACATTATCAAAATAAAATAAAGTTCTTGACATGACCACGACTATGTGACCCATCTCTGGCGCCAAAGCTGAATCGTGACCCCCCCCCCCCCCTGGCGCTAAAGCTGGATTGTGACCCCCCCTGGCGCCCAAACTGGATCGTGACCCCCCCCTGGCGCCAAAGCTGGATCCGCCCTTGCTAGGCAAACGCGTTACACCGTAGGCCGCATCATCGTTTAACATAGATAGATAAGATAGATAAGAAATTTATTTGATTTACAACAAATCTCATCTGATTAACATCAGATGAGATTGCGGAAAAATACCACACTCTAGTCCCGAACCAAGCAAAGCTTGTACTATGGGAACGAGATTGCTGATAAGAATTTAAGAATACATTTTTTTTGTATTTAACACCCAGACACAGAACAAATATTTGTTCTGGATGGGAATCGAACCAGCATGGAAGGCAGAGCTACTCCGTCTGAGCTGTGTGGCCTGTCACAGCAATTATTATTTTAACTGAGCTGTGACGGGCCGCACGCTCAGTAGCTCTACCATGAGTTTTTACTATAAGTACTATATTTACTATACTCGCTAGCTGTAGTTAAAAAAATGTATGAAGATTTGTACAGCGCCTCTAGCGGATAGTTGGGTACTAAAATTCGTAATACTAATAATAAACGTTGACAGCTTAAATTATTAGATAACATTCGGACAAAATTTCATTCGCTTCTTAATAATTTTAATTATGAAAAGCGGTCAATTTATCTGTCAACTGAGCTTAGACGCCTGCCAACTGCCAAGTGGCAAATCCTTATGTTATTTAAACATTTGAAGCCATCTATTTATTTAATTTTGTATACTATTGTTCCAGCGACATATGCTTATCCTAGTTGTAACCGGATTATTCAAAGAAAAGTACGCAGTAAATCACATACCTAAAGTGTTCCATTTCCGCCGGACTTTTGCCCTCAAAAACTTTCAGCATACAGGTTCAACCTGGACTTATGTGATCCTTAATGAATTGCTGCATATTACCGCTGCAACGCACGAACAAACTGTTCACAGTTTTAAGGTAAACGCAAAATCCTACTTAAATGTTAATGTTAATGTTAGTATGGATGGATGAATGTTTGTTGCTCTTTCACGCAAATACTACCGAATAGATTTTAATGAAACTTTATAACAGGGGTCACCAATTAGTTTCGCTGGGGGTCCATTTTATAAGAAATAAAATGACCTTCGCGGTCCGCACGTTTTATAAAAAAAAAATATTGAACATAGGTAATTACGGAAAACAAAGGTATTATTATTTACATATCAATGAGAATAGTGACATTTTTTATTGTGTTACTGGTTGATGTTTGGAGTGGAATTGGTGCAAACTATAGACATTACTCGTTATTTCGCCCGGAATATTTCGAATTAACGTCAACAGAAATACTGCGTAGGATATATTTTTCGGTCCGCATACAATGGGTTGGCGGTCCGCACGCGGACCGCGGTCCGCCAATTAGTGACCCCTGCTTTATAATAATGCAGTTTATGCATCAAAACTACACATAGGCTATAATTTATAGAGATATTGTGCGAAAAATATATAATGATAGTCATAAACCATGCGCGGTTTTTCATTGCACCAATAAAAAAAAATACAAAGAATATTTATAGTAGGAACTTAAGCTATGTCAGACATAGGTACTCTTGAAAATAAAACAATCCAAAAAATTATTACTTCCAAGATTTTCAATATTTGTTTGTTTGTGTATAATTATGTGAATATGTGTTTTTTTTCAGAAACCTATTAAAAATCCTAATTCGTTGATGCTAATTGACCCAGAGCGCGAAGAAGGAGAGACGATCGTCAAAATATTTACTCACATCACTCAATTGAAGAAAGAAGCAGAAATGTGAGTTTCATCATAGTTTTGAAAAAAACAATATTATATAAATTTCACAATACTAATTTAATAAGTGGAACCACGCTTTAGGTTGTATTATGATAATCTAATAATTTAATTTTTATCCGTATTAATTTGAGCAGGTATGATTGAATAAAATTATATCATAGAAAATTCACTTAATTCACATTATGTTTCTACCTATAACAATGCATTACCCCACTGTAACTGCGTTAATTAACTAATTAATTTTCTTTTTATTTTATTTTTTTGCTACTATGTTAAGGAATGTGTAGGGATGTTAATCTAAGTAAGTAGGTATACAATTTGTGTATTTATATTATGTTTTTTATTTCAGACGTCTTCGAATACACAAATGGGATATCCGAGAGGCAATAACCGAGTTTATCAATGATATAGCCAGAAATAATGTTAGTCACCACAGTTTTGTAGAAGATGACGACATTTCAGATATATCGTCGCTGATGGATGAGGATATGGTCGATTAATCCTTTCTCGGTTATTCGACTAAAAGACGATTTTCAGTGAACCTTAATGAATAATAAATAGAACTTAATTTTGACATGCGTTGTGTTCTTTGTTTTTTTTCAACGAACGACTCTTCTTATATAAGTTACCGTTAGGTTATTAATTATGTATATGGTATGTATAATTATACAGATCTTTAAACGTTTGGCTGTCGATATTGAGGATTAGTCAAGATTTTAGTTGAGTGTGCAGATTTGTAGCCATAAAAATACTGTTTATTTTTATAAAACAGCGCGCGCTTTATTCAGTCTACATATAACATAGAAAATTTAATCAGGAATAAAATATCGACTAAAACACCAGTATTTTTTTCATTTTATAGCTGGCAATCATTTTTAGTTTTGAATGAATGAATGATTAAACTTTGTAAATGTCATTTGTCATCAGTTTTGTTGTATTTCGTACATAATTTAGCTTGAATTTAGCGATTCGGAAAAGCACTGACTGGCTTTTTCCTCTAATCAGTAAAACCCCCAGAACTTTCGATGAAGATGAACACAGGCGGCATCATGCCAGCCATCAACCAAGGAAACATTCAATTCGTGAACAACCCTGGATCACAAGGTTCCGTACAAAGCTCGCCAACGCAAAACAACAACGCTCAAGGAAATAAGAATAACAATAATACAGGCGGAGACTCAGCGGTTTGTACACTTACATCTTGTCCTAGTTTCACACTTCATCATCATCATAGGCAGTCCGTATTGGCCCTCTGCTGGGTATAAGCCTCCTCTAAACAAAAAAAAGATTTCTTCGTACTAGAATAATAATGTAGGTCATTCTTTCAGATACTAAGTAGACCACGGCTACAGGAGCTGGTCAGAGAAGTAGACCCTACTGTCCAACTTGATGAAGAAGTAGAAGATATCTTGCTGATCTTGGCCGATGATTTTATAGATACCTCACTTATCAATGCCTGTGGATTGGCTAAGCACAGACGCGCTTCGACTGTGGAGCTAAGAGATGTACAATTGCATTTAGGTGAGATATATTATCATAGCACTGCAATCATATTTATTTAGTTAATTTGTATAATCACAAAATTATGTAAAATTTATGTATATCAACAATTCTATGATCATCTAGGTCTAGTTAAAAGCAACAGACTTACAATCTGCACTAGGGTTTTAGGATCATTAGGTTTTAACTAGATTAAGTTCCATTGGAGTTGCTAAAAAGCTAACTCGAGGTTTGTTTTCTTATGAGTGGAATTATGGTAACATAGTGACCCATGTAACATCCATAAAGCCTCTTAAGAAACAAATGACTATTGCATTATGTAAAACTTTGTTATTTTTATTATTTTACAGAAAGATTATGGAACATGTGGATACCAGGTTTTGGCAGCGAAGAGGTCCGACCTTACAAGCGCTCCGCCATGACAGAGGCACACAGACAGCGAATGGCACTCATTAGGAAGACTATAAAGAAATACTGATTTATGTCATATAATAATGTATGTGGAAGACCTAGACTCGATGACTACACGAGCTTGATTCATACAAGGATTGGTCATTGACAGCCCAAGATCGAGATGAATGGAAGCCTTTGACCTGAAGTGTGAAACTTCCGGATTATGAATAATAAATAAATAATGTATGTGTACTGATTGGTGGCTAGTTTAATTATAGAATAGGAATATTGATGTTTGTGGTCATTGTTCTCATTATTTTAGAACCTTTTACACTTCAATAAGTTGAGTAGAATTTTTCTTGCTGATACATATTCTTTTCTACTTTTATTGAAGTGTAAATAAATATGTAGAGTAGGTAGGATGTACTGTGTATTAGGTTTACTAAGACTAATGTAAAGTATTTAAATTGTTAAAAGTTCTAAGTAAGTTCATTAGAATATTGGCTGAAATAAATATGTATTATTCCTAGAAGCTATTTTATTGTAGAACCAGAAATAAAACAAACAAATTTCAAACACCACTTTATTGATAAGCTAAATTAAAAATCGTGGTACACTGATGTCATAAAACGCAATTAAACATAAAAATACATCACAAATTAAATCACAACTATTTATAAATAGATTAAGTACATTTTGGTTTGGTTTGTAACAAAACTGTACCCCTAGTCCGACTGCGAAGGCGTTAGTAGTTATACGTTCAGTTTCATGTGCAAAACTCAAACTAAGCCCACTGGTACAAAATAATGAAAATCACAGTAAAAGGTGATATTTATTTTAGAATAAGATTTTGTGATTTTTGGAATGTTTGAGACACAAATAGTAACATAAAATGGGAAAACAAAAAATTACTAGCTTGACCTAGGTCCATATTTTTAATACTGAATTATTTTTGTTAAAATTAAACTAGGTCATGGCTATGCCAAACTACAGAGTAAATACATAGACAACTTTTTTAGAGTAATATTCATGATAATATGTAATTCACTTTTTTTAGAGTAATATCCATGATAATAGCTAGGTCAACTATTTAAGCTTTTTAATGTCTTATCTGTGATGTTATCTCAAGTCAAATAACTTATCTACAACTAAATACAAAATTAGCCAGGATGTAAAAAGATCAATCACACTCGAATACTTCGACAGTACGTAATCATTTAAAAAAAATGGTAGCACTCCGGGAGTGCCGGCAGAAGTGAAAACTTCAATATTAACGTTGTGTTTTCACTTTTAAGTTTTCACTTCAAAAATATAACCACAGTCGTCATAATGACAATGACAATCACAATGACACAGACACATTCGCGCAAGCGCGAATGTGTCTTGTCAAAAATATAACCACAGTCGTCATAATGACAATCACAATGACACAGACACATTCGCGCAAGCGCGAATGTGTCTGTGTCATTATGATTGTGTCATGTCATTGTGTCACATTCGCGCAAGCGCGAATGTGACACAACGACGAAGACAACGAAGACACAGACACATTCGCGCAAGCGCGAATGTGTCTGTGTCAGTGTGTCAGATGTCGCCACAACACTATTTAATTGTTTGAGTCATACGTCGCGTGACCGCAAGTGTGTTCTTTTGTCGTCTCTTGTTTTACGAGCAATGTATAAAAATTAAATAAGATCTTACGCTTTTTCGACGTCACGTGACCCTGACGCGAGTTTGAAAGTTTTTACCCACCCAGCGCCGCTAAAGAAGTTTTCACTTCAAAAAACTATAGGACCGCATAATGTATGTGCAAAAATGAACACGATTTTATGTAATTCCTAAAGTTGTTTTTAGAGGTTACTTTAACCCATAGAAGTATTCAGTTATTTTTACACCCTGTATAATACAACAAACGCAAGATAACTTTAAGCTTCAATCTATGCTCCTACAACAAAACTGATGTAATGAATCAGGATAGAGCCGCTAGTTTTCTAGAAATATCTAACCAACTATATTACCTACTGATTATACGTGTACAGTGAACTTAAATCAATAATATCTTAAGTACTAAAACCTAGACGGTGACAAGTAAAAGCTTTTGTTCTACAATACGTAGTTAAGCATAAAAGTATCTTTCAATGTAAGTATAGTGCCAGACTATTCTAGTTTTAGTAACTAGGTTTCACTAACGCGTGAAGCGCTAAAATAAATGTGATCATTACACTGCGCTATAACGCTGAACGTACGTCAGTCAAGCTAACGTTAACGCGCAGTGTGATTCAAATACGTGAGGATTACCGAATGCGGCAACTGATTTATACCTACTGGTAAATCTGTAGAATATTAAGCTATTCCTACTCTCATAACGAATCTATCGGTGCAAACAGATAAACCTTATCCTAGTTTCATTTCTTCTCACCTAGCCATAACAGGCCCTTAACCATCACTGAGATGTGACCTAGTATACTATCTAGTATACCTAAGTGATCTATAAGCGTCGCCCTCGTCTTTACTCGTGCGTTCTTAAGCAACAGATGCAGTGTCCTTGTTAGGGATGTAAAGATGGTCTGACGGATCCACTTTCTTCCAATGCAGAGACTTGGATTTAATCGTCACTGGCTCCTGAAAACACGCATTATATTAAATAATTGAATTTTGATTCATATTGATGTTGATGTCTGTGAATAAAGTTGAAATAAATCAAATATAAGAGGAAACCCATAATGTTCTTTCCGATTTTGTCTAATAACTCATACCGTACAGACTAGATTAACACAGATTGGATGATGACGTCAATACCGCACCTGAGATGCCTAATTAAAATACAAATAAATCAAATAGTAAGTAAATAAGATAAAGATAATCAAATCTTAGAAACATTTTTTATTCAACCCATTGTGTCCCACTGCAGGGCAAAGGTCTCCCCTAAAATCATCTCGATCTAAGAAATAATACAATACTTAACAAAAACATTCTGGTAGTAGGTAAGTATATCAATTATTGAAACCATATTAACATATTAAACCATGTTCACAAAAATCAAGTTTTATAATAGTAAAAAATGCAACAAAATTGGAAAAGACTTCGACAAAATAAACTAACTTTAACAAATTGTATGTCATATTGCCAAATTTCGAGGTTCACTACCAAGGTTCCATGGTGTAATGGTTAGCACTCTGGACTTTGAATCCAGCGATCCGAGTTCAAATCTCGGTGGAACCTGTTCTTTTTGCATTATAATATTTTTCCTGTTTACTACGCAGCTAGTCAAATGTCGGAACGTGCGAATGTAATCAAGCGATTAAAATGTCCTTCGAACACTTGGATAAAAAAATCTTCGTTAAATATAATATAATTTTCATAAACATATTTTTACACTGCACAATAAATTTAAATGAGTTGATTTCATTTAATCAAGTTTAGTATAGTTTCAGTTTATTTGTGACATTCGCAAGTTTGCATACGCAAGTTTGGAGTAAAACAAATGAACAATGATATAAGAGTTTTATACAAACAAATGTCTGTTCTATTCTTACAGCAAAGGATAGTTTTTTGACTTTCAATGATAATATCCTGTATCTTGATATTTTTCAATCTGATTCTAGTGTTTTAGAATTTAAGAGCCTTTAATAAATTAAAGGATCATAAATTTTGTCTAATTTAGATGCGACTTAACTGAGCATGTTTAGAAATTTTACCTTGAAAATTTAGGAATTTTGCCAAGTGTTAAGTTCAAAGACATGAAAGTGTATACTTTTATAGCTCTGGGTAGTAGTTTATAAAAAAATCATTATTTATTTCAGATCATATATAGAGCTATAAAATTTGACATATTCTTCATTAAAATGTATCTACGCGAAGTAGAATTTTAATGATTGTTAGCTGTTTCTAGTATCATTAAGTGCACTTAATGGCATAAGGAAGGAAAACGCGGTAAATATCATAAGTATAAAAGTGTTTATAAATTTTATTTGTATATATTACTAACAACAATAAGAATTGTAGTATTTTCGTTATTCTAGGTTTTATTCGTGTTAAAAATATTTCAATCATCTAAAAATGTTTTTTACATCTTCCGATGATGAATTCATGTGATTAAAAAAACATAATGTCAAGTAGTAAATATAATGAAGTTCAGAATAATTGTTACTTCTCTGATAAAAAATCTCTATCAATCAGAGAGTATACTACTTAATAAAAAATAACACGAAGTCAATGAATGACTATACATAATGGACAAGATGAATTGTTACAAAAAACATTTATATGTACTTACTTAACACTTTGGTGATACAAGTAACACAATTTGGGCATATGTACCTAAAAAGTTGATCCGCCAAATCTAGATATATCCTTGAATATTAGAAAATGGTCCGTGCAATGTGTGTTTCAAATTAATTGTTAGACAAATGGTAAAATATTTTCCGGATACTGTTTAGGGAAACCCTGTTATCAATAAAACACGTATTGTTGACGCAGAAATCTCTAAATTATCAAGTTTTGTTATTACGATAACTTAAACCAGTTGCCACTGTAAGGTTATTTTGATGTTCGTGCGAAGAGTCACGTATTATTCGAGTTTTTAATCAATAACAGCTTTAATACGCATTTGCCATTATTCTCTTGAACGCAGTACATTGATTCAAAGAGGACTGATTCGGTGAAGTAATGCACAGGCAGTTGACATCAGAGCTATATGCAGACTGATTCATTGATTAAATTGTATAAATACAGTAGAATCTCGATAATTCAAACACCAAACTTAAAAACCTCTATAACATCAAAAAATAATGTGTTCCCTTCCCATGTGAGCCCAAAACCTCTACCCTTAATAACAACTTAAAATATTTTGTGTTTCCCTTGGACTTTAACTTATCGAGGTTCTACCGTATATTGAAATAACAAATATTTTATTATTCTAACGATGTTTTATAAACAAACGTAGAAAATATGTTCTTTAAAAAATATACCTAAATTAAAATTAAAGAATTTTCAGTTATTATGATAAATAAATTATTTATAAACCTAGTCGTGTTTAAAAGAAGCCTAAATTGTCTAACCCAAGACAGTAAAGTCATGCAGTAATGCTTGCAGTCAAGACTGGAATGTGTGAATCAGTGTCATGAAACTTATGAACTGGCAATGCAGAAAATTAGTGATCAAAAACAAGAACTATATGAGTGCTCTGTGAAGATTGAACTTTATGAGTCTTCATTAGCAAAACATTACCATAGTAGCTTAGATTTGCGGACCGAGCTAGAGAATGATGATCCTAGCATGTCATTATTAGATTATAAATGTACTACACCAAAATGCAGTGGTGATTATGGAATACAAGGGAGTAACAAAATTAAAAAGTATGTAAAATTAAGTAACTTCATAAAAAAATCAGAAAAAAAGTTGAAAAAACATAAAAATGTATTTACTAAAGCTAGACTTTGCAAAGAAAAAAGTGAGTTAAATAAAGAATTAAAATCCTGTTATAAATTACTAGGACAAAACTCAATTCAACAGGATAGCATGTCTGAAAAAATTGTATGCTTGGAAAAATCACTTCATGATTTAACTGAGAAATACACGCAAAGTGAAAATGATTTTGCAGAAATTAATGCAATTCTGAGTGATGAAACTGTATATGTGCAAGTATGTAATAGTAGTTCACAAACGGACCAATCAACATATGAACAGTTGTCATCAAGTACTTCTTTGCAAGGAGGGGCTGCATGCGCTGGGCTTATAGCGGCCCAGCCAGTACCGGCACCGCAGCCTCTGGTTAAACCTCATGCATCTAGTTGCAACAAAAAAACGGTTATGTACTCCGACCAGATAGGAATGGGGATGGGAATGCTCCTTAGGGACCAACTTCAACAGGAAGTTATCAACAATTGCACTCCTAATGCCCCTATTAATTACTTTATAAATAGGATTAAAAATGATAATTGTTTTAACAATAATACAACATTGATAGTGCAGTTAGGTGAAAGTAGGGGTGTCAAGCGCCTAGATGTTATTCAGTTAGTTGAGACTTTGCTGGGAAAGTTGGAACAAGGGCTAGGAAAACTAATTTTATGTGCATTTCCATACTCTAATACATTAAGTACTCAAGAGAATAAACATATTTTTAATATGAACTTAATATTATATAATTTGACAAGTCGTCATAGTGACATCTTATATTTTGAAACTAATAATTTTATTAGTAATTTTATTTTGACTAAATCCTTAGTACATCTAAGTAGACGTAGTAAATTAATAATTGCTAAACTATTAGCATTTAATATTTTTGATACAGTTATAGGTATTATAACGCAGTCCACTGACAAGCCCGTAGTTAGTAGTAGTACTAATGAGGGCCTTCTTGTAACAGGGCCTATTGCTCGACATTTAAACTAGCTTCTAAGACAATGGAAATGCCTCGTACTTTACATATAGTACATCAAAACATGCAAGGTCTTCCCAGCAAAATATTAGAATTAGAGTTATTCTTGAGTCACTTTAATATTGATATTATGTGCATAACCGAACATTGGATAACACAACTTGAGTTACTCCCTTTTTATGAAAACTATAGTACTGTGAGCTCCTATAGACGAAAAACCGCCATACGCGGTGGCTCATTAATAATTGTAAAGAGTAGTATTAAATGTAAGGAGCGTAGAGATATTGCAGGTATATCTATTGAGAGAACTATTGAGCTGTCATGTGTAGAGCTGGAGCGACATCTTGTATTGAGTGTTTACCGTCCTCCCGACGCGGACTTCACGCTATTTGAATCCACTATGGAAGAAGTACTGCTTAAAGCTTTTCAATGTAATAAAACGTTAGTCGTCTGCGGAGACTTTAATATAGATATTCCGGCTCATCCTCTTTCAGCTAGGTTATTAAATCTGTTTAAATGTTTCAATTTGCTCCCTCTGTTTGAGGAACCAACAAGGGTCACACTGACAACCGCCACTTGCTTAGACAATATTTATTGCAATTTTGTACCAATCAGTAAATCAGTAGTCAAACATTTTAGCTCCGATCATTACGGGCATAGCGTAAAGTTTCCTTACAACTTAGTAGATAAATCTGAAGTATTTACCTATCGTCCCATAACAGAAAGTCGTGTCAGTAGATTTCAAAATAATATTGGACTCAAAGTACCACTTATACCATGCATGGCTGACCCTAATGTGGTTTTTACAAAATTATTTAACTTAATAAATGAACAACATCGAGATACATTTACATTAAAAACATGTAAAGTCAGTACTGGCGTGAAATTTACTGATTGGGCTACACCAGGTATTTACAAAAGTAGAAACAAATTATATGATCTATACGCTACCAGGGAGTCAATGCTGAATGATAGTGAGTTTATTATATACATACAGAAATATTCCAAAACTTTCAAAAAAGTTTGTCATGTAGCGAAATCTTTGTATATAAGGAATAAAATAGAAAATTCAACTAATAAAATTAGAGCCACTTGGAAAGTAGTAAATAACGAAACAGGAAAATCAAAAACTCGGAATAAGCAGATACAATTACAGATAGATAATAAAGTTTTAACAAAAGACATTGAAGTTGCTAACGCATTCGGTAGCTTTTTCTCCAGTATACCTAAAGTTGTTACCCAATCCTTAAATGCATCAGCTTTAGGAGCGATGACGCTATTAAAATCTAGTGTTGAAAGTTGTAATAGTATATTCAGTTTTTCATATGTTCAGGCTATTGATATTGTTAAAACTTTTAAGTTATTAAATATAAAAAATACGGAGGATCTATGGGGAATGTCAACAAAAGTGCTAGGTTCTATTATATTAGATATCGCACCGTGCTTAGCCTATGTTTTTAATAGATGCGTTGACGAAGGTGTTTTTCCCGACTTAATGAAACATAGTAAACTCATTCCTCTTTACAAGTCGGGAAGTGAAAAAGATCCTGCCAATTACAGGCCAATCTCGGTATTGCCTACGCTAAGTAAAATATTTGAAAAGGTTATTCTTAATCAACTGTTAGCTCATTTTAACTCCAACCAGCTGCTACATGTTAACTGATTCCGTGCGGGTGGCACCACAGTGGTGCCATGGATTATCCTTTGCGTATGGCGGGTGGCACCCGAGAGGTGCCAAATTTGAAACCCGTAAAAATCTAATAAATTGACGTTTTTCAAAAACTTTCCGGAAACAAAAGAGTCTTTAATTGTCACACAGATCCTCCCTACAGTGTCAGTTTCAGGAAATCACGTGATTTCACACACTTCAGGGATTCTCAACCTTTTCCATAAAGAAATTATATGAAATGTAATTCGTTAGATACAAATTGCCCAAAATATTAATGCCATGAATATCTGAGGCTGTTCTTCATCTTCTACTATTCTACTAGTCTTTTCAGTGGACATTGAAATATCTTTGGTTATTATTTCTGTGCACGTTGCACAACCCTTCGTAGTTTTTTTTGGATCGTTTTTCATACATTTTTTTTCATCCTCATTTTCTTATGTTCTCAGACGTCATAAGTCTGGGAATTTTGTTCGAAATAGGGATCTTCCCCAAACTCATTCTGGAATATAATTTTTTTTACGTAATTCTAAATCAAAACAATATATTATTGTATAACATTAAATATCTGCCATAAACAAAAGCCAAATATCTAATTACTATAGTTGTATTACTATAATAGAACATTACGTTACTAGTAAGCCAGTAGAATATTCTTTTCCCCATCAAAACACTACAAAACAACTCCCAACAAAACACTAGAAAAGACTCATAGCGCTCTGCATGTCTCGAATGTTCATATTTCACTCTACAGTAACATTATCAATCGATCCATCAAAAAACTACAAAAATGTTTACAACCTCTGATAGAAATAAGGGATTTTACCTTCTATTTCCGTTAATACATGTAGATAGTTACTTTTCTATACGCCAATCGAAAAGTTAAACAATTTACGTTCGGTTTTGGGTGGCGACTAAACTTTCAGCACGTGAAAACAGGCAAAAAAGCGATAAGTTACAATTCCTGGCGGAGGACACCACAGTGGTGTCATCAAAGTCCCTGGCGTTAGGCACCTCTGTGGTGCCACGAAATATTTGTTCGCCGCCAGGCGTTAAAGTTTGTCCAAGAGACTCCCGCATCGAAACGGTTAATCAGTTTGGATTTACTGAAGGTCGATCTACAACTGATGCCGGCTCGGTGCTCTTAAAGCACATATATGATGCCTGGGAAAATTCAAAAGACGCAATCGGTATTTTTTGCGATTTATCCAAGGCTTTTGATTGTGTTAGTCATGCAACTCTCATTTATAAACTTAAACATTACGGAGTTCAAAACCGGGCTATTGATCTTATTCAGTCTTACTTAACCAATAGAGTACAAAAAGTTGACGTTAGTGGTGAGAGGTCTTCTGGGTCAATCATTGATATGGGAGTGCCACAAGGCTCGATATTGGGACCTTTCTTATTCTTAGTCTACGTTAATGACCTTGCCTCTTATGTTCAAAAGCTATGTAACATAGTACAGTTTGCAGATGACACCTCCTTAATTTTTAAAGTAGATAGACAAAAGACTGACTACGATGACGTAATTTCGCAAGTACTTAACTGGTTTACTGTTAATAATCTGTTACTTAATGCTAAGAAAACGAAATGCATGAAATTCACTCGGCCGAATGTTGTTCAAAGACCAACCAATATTTTATTGAATGGAGAGTCACTTAATCTTGTTGATTCTACTGTCTTCTTAGGCCTAAATATTGATTCGAAATTGCAATGGGCTCCACATATTGGAACGCTTGCTGGTAGGCTGAGCTCAGCTGCTTATGCTGTTCGTACGATAAGATGGCTCACTGATGAAACGACAGCTAGGTTGGTTTATTTCAGTTACTTCCATAGTGTGATGTCATATGGTATACTTCTCTGGGGTAAAGCAGCTGATATACACTATATTTGTTTTGCAAAAAAGGGCTATACGTGCCATTTATAAAATGAAACCGCGGGATTCGTTGAGGGAGCGGTTTGGGGAGATTGGTATTCTAACAGTAATTTCACAATATATTTATGAAGTCTTATTGTACACTCATAAAAATAAAGATAGCTTTTTGAAAAAGTGTGAGGTTCATGGTGTGAACACTAGAGGCAAATATAAATTGTGCGTCCCTGGGTTCCGGCTTTGGAGGGTGAGTGGGTCGTTTGTGGGGGGTGCCGTGCGTTTTTATAATAAACTCCCCGAAAATGCAACAAAACTCTCAGTTAGAAAATTTAAAACATACATTAAAAATAATCTTATAAAAAAGGCGTATTATACCTTAGACAGCTATATTAATGACAAAACTGCATGGCCTGATGTCGCTCCACCCGTCAACAGCAACTTTGTCGATTTGTGATGTTAGTAATGTTCTCTTGCCTTGCTTATGTACTTTGTAGTATATTTGTATCTGAAGCGAAGCGTGTGCTGTCTTTTTGATTTACGTATAGCTTTATTATACTTCTTTTTTTTAAACTCATTAGTGTATCATTACTAAGTTAAATTGACACCGCACTGAAACTTCAGTACTTAATTTAGTTTAATTGTAATTCTTTGTAAGAAGGATCATATAAAAAAACGGTAGGAACCAGGCCGTAAGTTTCTTGCCCGTTCTTCTAGGCTCTGGTCGCGTGGAACTGGCACCTAGAATCACCTAGTATGTAAGACGATTCTAAATGATCCTTGTGATTTTACTGAATAAAGTAACTTTTGACTTTGACTTTGACTTTGAAAAGACACTCATGACGCCGCCCATAAAACCAAAAATAAGAATCGAATCAATTGTAAACCTATGCAGGTAATAAATAGTCGCACTTTTGCCAATGCGCCAAAACCCAGCACTAATGATTCAAATGGCTCCGTTCGAGATATTTTTAGCTTATTGATTTTTGGGGAACCGAGATTCGAATATCCACTTTGCAAACACTCGATGCGAAGCTGTTTTTGGCTACATCAATGATGACGTTTAGGAATTGGAAAACTCTGGCATCTAGCACTTAAAATGTAATACGATTGAACATTCATAAGATATGGAAGTATACAAAGTAAAGACACAATGACAGGCATCACAGCAGAGTCGGTAGTAGCTCTGCCTTCCATGGTGTGGGTCGTGGGTTCGATTCCCACCCAGAGCAAATGTTTGTGTGATGAACATAAATATTTGTTTTGTGCCTGGGTGTTACTACGTATTCTATGTATGTATTTAAAAAAAAAAGTATTATATCAGCAGTCTAGTTCCCATAGTACAAGCTTTGCTTAGTTTGGGACTAAAGTGTGATGTGTGAAATGTCCGTAAATATTTATTCTATGCTTAGTGTGGCTTCTGATAACTTCTAAACCTACAAAACACATCATATCTCTGCTCTTTGTAGAGCATATAAAGATCTGACGGAATATCTATCTTAAAGAGGGTTTGTAGTCCGAGTTATTGCGTGATTCGAGTACTTGTAAAGTATGTTTTGTTTTTTTAAGCATAGTTGTAAACATAAGTTCGTAAACACAAATCTGTAAGGATATTCAAGCGAGCAAATTGCATTGGATATGAGTTATCATAGAGATAAGGACCTACTTAACAGTGTTGAAAACAAAAGACTATTGCTTGGACAGTTTGTGGTTAAAACCACATAAATTATAATAGTTGTGCAAAACTGATAGATTACAAAAGTATCCTTGAAATAAAGACCGTTTTATTGTCATTCGTTTTTGAGTGAAATGAATGAGTAACAAACAAACATACATCCAGACATCCATCCATACTAACTTTCACGTAAATAAAATTAGTAGTAGTATAGTAGAATAGGATTATAATATTAGTAGCATCTTACACAATAGTTACAAATGTAAATACATTTTAACGTCATGCCTGTAGCTCATCCGGTAAAGCTACACTTGATATTGATAACAGTTCTGCGAATACACGATATTGTGATACATTCTGAATCACCCATAGAATAAACGGAGATTTCAGCTGAAACCTGCTTTTGCGTAGTTTAAATGTATATTGCGTCATTTTATTTTGGAATCTGATCACGCGATTAGATTACACAACTTTCTGTGAACTGTTTACACGACAAAAGGATCGCGCGATCAGATCAGAAAGAACCGTAGAAACGAGGTATCACATATGTGTTGTTATGGAAGTATGTTTGTGTGACTGTTGACGGAAGGCGTTAATGATGTTAGCATTATCATAATGTTACAAACATGTTCATTTAGCATCATTGAATGTTCCTGTTTATGTAACTAAGTTTATTGCATTTTTTTAAAGTATGTTTTTCGTAATATCTAGACGGAGTGTGAAGTTTACGGTAAGTGCTAACATTGCAAGTTAATTTGATGGCATACAAATTACTTGCTTAGGTTGTTCAGTTCATATATATACCGTAGCTAGTATTTACATCTTTTAACGTCCCTAAACAAACGTATATAATAAAACATAAATACTATAGTAATTAATATTATAGTATAAACGAAATTACGAGAACAAATAATGTTGCACTGCCAAATCATAAAAGTAAAATTAGATTATTAAATTCTAAGAAGACATTTATGTTTCTGTAATAAATACGAACGCCTTTACGATTTCGAATGAGGAAACTGAAAAAAGGCGAAGAAATATGTAAACTTTAATTTAAAGCTGTAAACTTTATTCCACTGCATTGCTACAAATCCTGCTCTGTTAATATGATCACAAAGTTTAATTTACAAAAGCAATAAGATTTCCATCATCTCATTACTACGGAAAATCACTAATGAAATGACACACGATAATCTATATATAAAAATGAAACCCGTTTTCCTTGGTCACGGCATCACGGCATCACTAATTCTTTTTTTGTTGTATTTGTTATTATTAGGAGAAGGTTCTTACAGAAAAAAAATTAAGAAAATCTCTCAGCAAAAAAAAAAAAACTCCCTAAAGCGGTACGAAGTTTGCCGGGACAGTTAGTATTTAGATAAATAAGGATAAATTTACCTTAGCAATAAGTTTTCCATCATCGCCAATTAGATACTCTTCCAAGCCGAAGACAAGTGGCGATGCGTTCCCAAGATGGAAGATTCTAGATTCAGTGCCGCGAGTTACTCTGAACTCTATTGTCTTCGCCATAAGGACGTTTGTGATCATGTAGACCGACTTCTTGCCTTTTAGATCTGGAATGAAGATAGGCAAGTTTTGTTTTTGTGATATGAACAGTTTTTTTGCCCAGTGTTACTGGATTCCAATAAAATATTTTAGCAGATTTAGCAGCGTCATGGCTTACTATAAAAGGAATATCTACATAAAATGGCAGTCATTATGCCATCTAGGCGCTATATTTATGCCGCAAAGAACTTATAAAAAAATCTTCAACGGTATTGGAAATAATCGCTTTCGATTTTTTATTAGATTCTATAATCAAGAAAATATCGATTTTAGTAAAAGTCTTTGGAGATTATCGCTTACGATTTTTTATTATAATCAAGAAAAGATCGATTTTAGTGGTAACATTATATGTAGTTTCTATGTTTTAGTCTTTACAGGCAAACTTTGATGAGAGAGTGATAAAGGAGATATGATATCATACTTTTATTGTTTTCGACGTCCAAATAAATGTTGTTCACCAAATCCTTGCTCTTCGGTACAACATGCT
Organism: Ecliptopera silaceata; assembly: GCA_932527185.1. Lineage (NCBI taxonomy): Eukaryota > Metazoa > Arthropoda > Insecta > Lepidoptera > Geometridae > Ecliptopera > Ecliptopera silaceata. Next base: position 6,233,464 of record OW052210.1, read on the forward strand.
TGTTGAACGATACCATGATTACTCGCACTTTGTTCTTGATCGCTTCATCTTGAAGTGTGATCTGTAAAGATGATTATTTTATTTATAAAAAGTTATTAAAACAAATACTTACACACAAATAGGAGGTAGCAAAGTTGAATTTAGTTTTTGGATAAATCTTTAAAAACTCATTATCTGTGCAGTTCTATTTGGTACCGTGAAAAAGATTACAGTCTGATCTTGGCTGTATTTTATACAGCCAACATCAGCGTAATTAAAAAAAAAGTGCGGAACCGAGACAACATTTTTTTTTTTTTTTCTTAATTTTCATGTTGCTTTTTTTTAAGAAGTAGTGTACACAAATAAGGATACGTCCTATCTTTTTATCGTTGACATTCGTCAGTTTATTGAAACCTATTGATTGTGACGAACTGAGTTTCTAGCTTATTAATTTATAACCAATGGAATCCCGACGGACAAGCATTTGTTGCACTGCACCTTTGTTTATAAGTAGCTGTTTTAACCATAAGTAAAAGTGGTATAAATGCCTATCTACTCACTATGTACTTATACCTATATATGTGCTGTGTTGCACATGTTCTTATCAATCAACTCTTGCTGATATGATTTTGATAGCAAGTAGTTATCAATGCAAAATGATCGAGTTTTTATAAGTTGATGGATTCTCATTAACTATCCCAATGTGTATTTAATTTTAAGTAAAAATAGGATGGTGTTGAATAATTTTGACGTCAAATTATCTATGGCCAAAATGCTGTGTCATATTTTCTTGAGCATTATTTCAAGAGCTAGATACTTGTTTATTGAATATTTATTTAAGAATTCAAGTACAAGTAGATAGGTAGATAGAAAACACTTTATTGCACACCACTTAATATAACATTACAAATTGAATCAGAAGATGAATAAAATTGAGATTTACAATGGGTGATCTTATCACTATGAGCAATGTCTTCCAGACATCCTTGGGATGGACAAGTACCCAGCTATAAATTCCATGTTATCAGTAAGTGGTTCTTTGAAGTTCTTGATATTGCTTTTGTATATAGCGGATTCAATTTTGATAAAATACCTGGCACTCCCATCTGGTTAATCTCTGGCTAATGCATACATTGTAGCTTTTACCTAAATACATTCAAGGAGTGCATTCAACACTATCTAGTCCTAAACTAAACAAAGCTTGTTCTATGGGAACTAGATTGAGCACCAAAACACAGAATACTAACAATGTTTAAAATTATGTTTTATAATAACACAAAGGTTTTTATGACATCAATGAATTATTTATGTGATTTTATTTTAATAATGTATTTTTGTACGCCTACGTAATTGGCGAAGTATGTGAATCTAAAAACTCTGAACACTTTCACCTGTATAACCATACTTCTCCCAAATAAACAATTTCATTTCATTTCAATTTCATTTCACAACATTTTTGTTCTTAGTAGTGCTACTATCTGAGCTGTGATATTTCAAGAAACTTTAATTATTTAAGTGACCTATAATTTGTTCTTTTTGTGGAAATACAATTTAAATTGATCATTATCATCCCTCTTAGGGTCAAGCTCACCTTTGTACATATCTAATTTGTAGTTTTATAAAGATTGCAATAATAATGAAGGTTATTTTAATATTTCAATATTAGATACCGAATTGAGCTAACATTTGTTCAACTTTATACTTATTGTAATGATGAATATTGTTTATTTACAGTGTTTTAAACAATACAAGGATAAAGATTTAATTAGGAATTAATAAGTTCCAAGTCGCACATATACTTAGTCATTGATATAAATATGCAAATGTTTTTAAAAGCAACTGGTTCATTAACTTACTGTGATTTGAATTTTTAAGTACATTTCAATACTGTGAATTGAATACTAATTGAAGGTATAATAGTAAGTAAATAATTACAAGTAGCCTTTTTTGACCTATTATTATATTAACTTGTGATATATGTATAGATATTTGAAACTATCATTATTTAAACGGGATATATACCATGATATTCATACCATGATTTGTGATATAAAAATGTAATTTTGAAATTTAAGTAAATAACTACCTAAATATATGATATTGTATAATAATAATATAGGTAATAGGTATATAAAAGTATGATAAAAATTATGGTACCATAATAGTGCCAAGTAGTCTATTCACAACTATTGGGTATAAGTATTTGTGCAATTACTGGCAATAGGCAAGTTAAAGTACACCACATTTTTCACTCATGTCTCCAAGGAGGACAAGTGAAGGTCGGACTCATGGTTTTAGTTCGTGGTGTAATGACATACATACGGTGTACATGGCGTAATCGTTACGAAATAGCCTCAAGAACTGGCCACTATTTTCTACTAACAAAAAAAAACATTTCAACTTACCTTCACGCTCTCATGAGGAAACTTAAACCCATCGTCTTGGAACTCACCAGCGTCCAACCATTTCACATATTCCGCGTTTGATTTATCTCTATTTATATTATTTTTCAGCTCACCAAGAGGCGTGAACATTTTACCGTTAGTTTCTCTATCATTTGGTACGAAAAGAGATGTGCAATTGTACAAATCAGCCTCAGTTATGTGAGGGATAGAAACGAACTGCCTGCCTCCGATTTCAATTTCGATTTCGTCTCTAATAAATGGCCAGGCGTCCTCTAACTTTAACGATTTTAAACTATCCAGGCCCACATCTTTGCGGATTTCATGTCCGAAAAGAGATTTTACATGAGCTTTTAGTTTTTTCGGCATTTTAATATTGAAAATTCACAACAAAAACAGCGTCTACCCAATAAGGCTGTCAAATATTAACTGAGTGAGTGAATGAAATGAAAACAACTGAATTCAATTGATCAATAGGAACGAACGAAAGAAACAAACTTCCTCCCCTCTCCTCTGGCTGTTTTGGCGGCTGACTTGAATACAATAGGTGCGGATTGAATTCGCAAAATATCTATTTATATTTATCTACTAATAAGAGACATATAAAACACCTCGATATGTCTTGGCACGGTGATTGCATCTATCTACTCAAATGACCCAGTATGAGAAAGACTGAGTAGGTGTACAGGATTCTTTATTATGTTGTACATGTAGTTGATTCTAGTAGGTTTTATTCGACAGGAAAAGCGACGACGAAAACTCACGCACGCACGATTCGCACGAACAATAATGCTATGTTCAGACGCGCGGCGTGCAGCCCGTCCCGGGCCGGCGAAAATTCAAGCTGTTCACATGCGCGCGGTCGTGCCAGTCAATGCCAGCATGTCGAGCAGCGATGATCTCGGTGTTATATTCCAGGAACGTCAAAATTCTCTCGTTTGACCATTCGTGTGCGATTCAAATTCTTTATTAACTGATAAAATAACATTACAGACTATTCTAATGCATTATTCTATTTAAATCTAATATTTTACAAATAATATAATATAATTTCCGATTGGTACTGATTTGGATCAGTTGAACTATCTATAGATCGTTTGCAACGGTCTGTAGATAGCTCAACTGTTTCTTATGTATTTTATATGACTATGTACTGTAAATACTGTATAGTCGTAAGTTTGTTTGTGAATATAATTCTAATTATTGTATTAAGTAGGTACCTATTTACAGACATAAAAATAACAAATAATAATAATTAAATCAACTGGTCAAGCGATGGTCCGCCTGCAACGCGGAAGGTTGCGGGTTCGATTCCTGCCTTGGGATAATTTGATTTGTATGTTCTGCAAATATTTATTCCGGGTGTTCTGGGTATTATATGTAGGTATACTTAATAATCTATGTAATGTATTGTATAAAGTATGTCAGTCTTCTAGTACCCCACAAGCTCTGCTTAGCTCGGGGCTAGATAATGTTGTGTAGATTGTCCAGCATTATTTATTTATTTATTCCATGCTGCAACATTCGATCGTAGCGACTTTTTTTGGCACGTCCACTCGTCACGAAAGCGCGAGAGAGACTGACTACCCGCGCGCGTGTGAACGGTCGGCGGGCGCCCGGACATTCATCCTTTGAACTTTGCCAAAAAACCGACACTCGCCGGGTTCGCGGCATGCACGGGCACGGGCGCGTTTACGGGCTCGGGCGTACCGTTCACATGCGCGTGAATGTGAACGTGCCCGTTGAACGTCGAGTTGAACGCGCGCATGTGAACGGCCCATGAACTTTGCCAAAAAACCGACACTCGCCGGGTTCGCGGCATGCACGGGCACGGGCGCGTTTACGGGCTCGGGCGTACCGTTCACATGCGCGTGAATGTGAACGTGCCCGTTGAACGTCGAGTTGAACGCGCGCGTGTGAACGGGCCATAATATGGCATTATAGTCCAAGCCACGTCACGCTGTTTTCACGCGTTTTTCATGCGTCCACTTGACTGGTTTCCTGAGATTGCATGCTTTGTGCATGAACAACGCGAGCGATTTGTCTGACGAAAGGGAAATGAGCCAGTGTGAAGGTTATTTATAAGTCTAACTACCTATACCTACCTATATAAAGTAGGTATTTTGGCGTGATGATCATGCGAGTTTTCCCGACAAATCGTATCTATATGATGCGTGTCTCGTCTGGCTATTCTTATTTTATTACGAATTATTTTCTAGTCTAGAGTCTAGCTAGACTCAAGAGCCAAGTTCAAGTTTAACATACTATTACTCTATTTTTTTTTAATTTATGTACCTTTAAAAGTTAATTAACCAAAGTTTTTTTATTTTATTATTTATAAGTACTATGTAGGTACTAAATGTCAACCTAATTAAATAAAATAATTTGATTATTTTATTTGTTGAACAACAGCAAGTTTGTAAAACCAGTACTTATGACTCAAATTCATGTTATATTATATACCTTAGGTAGTGCCATGTATTATTATCTATTACATATATTATATAAAATAATTATTAATGTATAATTCACAGCTCACAATTTAATCTATAACAAAGTCTTTGACACAAGGAATCTAGTGAATTAAATAAAACAATAAACTTAACTAAAGAATTTATTTAAAATAATAAACATGTAAGTATATAAAGCTTAGTTTATAATATTAATTAAAAGTACTTGTGAGAGAGCTTATAATTCTTATTTGAAACAATTATAATATACTATAAACATTGTGGAATGTTTTGTTTTGCAAGATCAGATAACTAAATAACTGGATCAGAAAATGAAAACAGATCTTACAACCTTGTCTAAATAATATTACAAGATCTTTAAAACAAAATTACAAATGACAAAAAAGCAGCTCTGCAGTATATCTTAATTTTTTATTTAATATGATGTATTTCAAGCCTTAGGTGCTTTAATAAAATGCTAAGCATTAATATATTCTAAATTAATTGCTCAATGTATGCTATAGATCAGTGTTTTTCAACCTTTTTCCTGACATAAAAAGGAGTTTCCCTTTTTATGAAAAAGTATTTAATGCATTTAGCTTTTTTTTTATAATGTTTACTATTTATGCATAATTAGCTTTCAGATAAATACAGAATAAAGTAATACAGTTTTTTTACTGAGGTAGTGTTTGCAACTTCTTGCCCGACAGATTGAAAAACACTGCTATTATATGTATAGATCAAGCTAATAGATTTGGTGCATAAAGATTTTCACTTCTTGTGAATGTTAGCGGAAGCTGTGGATTGAAATACAGACGATGCTGACATGAGATTCTCAATATACTGTCCTAGAACTTGATTTTCCGATCTGAGTTTCAGATTTTCTTCTTTCACTGAGTCCACTCTCTGTGACAGATCTAAAAATAAATGTTTCATTATAATGTAAATAAAACAAGTACTTGCAGTATTTTATAGGTGAGGTAGGTTAGTAGGAAACTTATATTTTTGAAAATTTCTGTTGCTAATAAATGTAAACAACTGTGGTCAAAGAACACATGTACAAGTGAATAAAATTCAACAACAATAGTTCGTGAAACGTCCTTCAATCCTGTAAAACTAAACACGTCAACAAAGAATTCAAAATGAGATCATATTTACCATCCAATGTGTTCTGTAGTTCTAACACTTGTGATATCAAACGAGCCTTTTCCTCCTGCTCATCAATCCCGGAGTCAGGCTCAAAACTTGCGGGACCATTGAGGCCAGGGCTCGAAGATCCAGTGTAGGAGCTTGGCAAGGAGTCCATCGATCGACCATGGTCCAGACGATTAATGTCCATTTCGTCATTGATAATCACTTGAGGATCGTCATCAGCTAATGGAATGTTATCGTCATTACATTTCTGCATGATGAAGGACATACGATTTTGTAATGGTTGCTGAAAAACCAGATGATTTTACAAGAAAAGCACAACAATGATCGATTTTCTTGTTTTGTTTATTTTGCTTTGACGTTTTTTTGACCAGACATTGACATCCTTTCACATGTGGATTGCGCTTTGGTACAGAAAATTATATTATGTGTGATTGTTTCGTTTACTTGACAGTGACAACATTTTTGTGTAAAAAAGAGGGAAAGAAGAAGAGAACAAGTAGTAGAGAGAAAAATGTTTTTCTTTGGGTTTTGTGTTTTATAGTTTTGAAATTAATATTCCATTCTAGGAAACCCGCGTGTAAAACTTGCTTCGATAAAATTGTTCAGATGGCACTATCAATATCAATCCGAAAAACATCTGGCGATCTTTTGGCTGCTTCAAAATGGTTTATGCGAAGAGGTTAGAAAAATATTAGCAACTTTTACATGTACCTACGCCTTCCTGTCTACTTACAAGTTCTTTAACTGAACTGTTTTCCAGATTATCGCGTACTATCTACAGTGCCTGAAAAAGCCGAAGTGCTCGAAGAGGTAGAATCAGAGCCGGTAAAGGTCACGAGACGCCGACCTAGGCCCTCGAATCCTATTTTTGAGTACAGACACACATTTCCCGAGTTTCTGCCCGACCCGAACCCTAAATGGAGGAACAGTCTTCGCGAAAAGCTGGAGAGGATCGATATGTTGAAAAGAAGAACTAAGATTGACATACCTGAGTTCTATGTGGGTATGTATTATTGGGTATAAAATATACTCACAGATATGTACTGAAGCTGTGTACTGTAACATTTTGATCTGATTGTGTATAACATTTGTAGCTGAACAGACTTGATGCTAATCAAGGTTCAAAAAGAAATATTTTATTTTTTGAGTCTTGATGACCAAACAACCACCAACAACACCAATCACACAATTTTTCATTCACAATAACAGGAGCATTGAATAGTCCAATTGGCCTGATGCAGGAAACACTCAAGTATAGAATAATAATCCTCAATAAACTTTAATACAAGCTGGTTTACTTTGCTATTTGTATAGACCTAGATACACAAGGAAATAAAAAGACGTGTGGCACTCGGGGACTGCCGCGGAAAGCTATTGCATAGCATTTTTTGCTGGATTACGCAAGTGCAGTGATAGGTTATTTTCATTTGGTTATTTCGTTACGGAATTTCTGGATTCGGTCTCCTTGCTCAAGACCCGCAATAGAAGCTATGCAATAGCTTAAAAGATTAATCCAAAACAATGTTACAGGTTCGATCCTAGCAGTTACAGTAGCAGACCCGCATTCTCAAGGCAAGTCAAGCCGCTTTGTCGGGATATGTATTGAGAGGAAAGGATGTGGCCTACGAGCTGAGTTCACACTGAGAAATGTGGTGGACCATCAGGGGGTTGAGGTTTGTATATATTTCACAGAAATATGCTTACTTTTTTGTACTTATATTTTATTACTTTTTTGTCTGTACTAATACTCATAAATTACCTTTCATATATTGATACTAGCTGACCCGTGCCCACTTCGTTGGGCATAATTCAACCAGTTTGTCTCTGATTCACTTTGCAAAATGGATTTTCGTTTTTTTATATAACCTATGACACTCGGCAATAATGTGGCTTTGTATTGGTGAAAGAATTTTTAAAATTGTTTCAGTAGATCCTGAGATTACCCCTTACAATTTAACAAATTTACATACACAAACTTTACTTCTTTATAATATTAGTATTAGTATAGATAGTATAGATTCGTAAATGCCCCTACAAATCATCATTAGTAAGTAAAAAACTGTCAAAAGATCTTACTTGACAGAAGCTACAATCATACTATACAAATGCCAAGGGGGTTTTTGGTAAAGGTGTTTAAGAATAAGCCAATTTTTATGAGTTATTAAATAATTTCAGGTCAGATATGACATGTATGATCCGACGATCCAAAATGTGCAAGTACTGAAGCTGGAGAAGAGACTAGATGACAAATTGTTTTACCTGCGGGATGCATTGCCGGAGTACAGCACATTCCCTTTCAACATGGACCCTGAGATTCTACCGGAAGGCACTCCAGTACCAGTTAATCCTATTCAAGTTAGTATTATATCCTGTCCTTGTGCAAAAAGGGGCCGCTTGTTGCCTATTTAGTTACGTAAAACAGCCTGCTCTGTAATAACTACGCTTATTTTTCAATTCAAATTTATATGGGACCTCTCAGAGTTCCCATATTTTAAATCAAATATAAATTTGATCAATTGGCTAACTAAAAAGGGCTACTCTGTGAAAAATTCTACAAAAAAAATTATAAATGTTTACTTGAGGACTTTTGGCTTAAAGAATCACCAAGATGAACTGGTGGAGTAATTGTGTGATATTTATTAAAATTTGCATGTTTCTAGGTAAAACTAAAACCCAAACCCTGGTTGGAGAGATGGGAGCGGCAAGAACTGAAAGGTGTCTCCAATATTGAGGATTATCTCAATAATAAAAACCGCGTGCAGCGCGAACTCAGGGCTACCCCCTGGGAGAAATATGACCTCATGAAACAGTACAGGTACATACATTTTGAAAATAAAATATGTTGTTTACAAAGTATGTGTGCATTGAAAATTGAATAAAAAAACTTAAGATCTTATTAAGCATTAATCATCAACAAATTAAATTATCATAATAATATGATATTATTATGATAATCTGAACTCTGGGATAAGAGTTTTTCATGGAGATAAGAGAATAAATAAATATTCATGGACAATTCACACATCACATTCTAGACCCAAACTAAGCGAGCTTATACTATAGGTATTAGATTGCTATTAGAATGTTCATCACATAATCATTTGCTCTGGGTGGGAATCGAACCCACAACCCACAGCATGGAAGCCAGAGCTACTACCAACGTGACGCTTGTCAATAAATTTATAGGGATATAAAATGAAAATAATCATGCGCTGTGTTTTATCGTAATACTAACATGCTTTATCCTTTTAGAAATACCATACCTGCTGAAGAACAGTCTAAGATCTGGTCTGAGGTGAATACGCAATTAAAGCAGATCCAAGTTGCCCGCAAGAAGCAGTCGAGAAAACGCACGTTTACCGCGCCTAAAACGCAGCTTGGTTGAATTTATATGTAGTTTGTATTGTAGTCAATAAAGTTCTAAGAAATTTATATTTTGTTTAACTTCTTGGTGTAGCATTAGAAAATACTTTATTGCACATAAATAATTGTACAGAGGCGAGTTTAATGCTAACAAGCATTTTCTTCCAGTTAACCTTTGTGTAGTGTGGAGTTGAAGTTTGTGTAGATTTGGACCGTTCCTCGCAATACGAAATTCATTCTGCAGGTATTAAGGTGACGGGTATAGCCAAATGCGTGTTTTTGGGAGTGTTTTCTGAAGAAGTCATAGCATGTGGAGTTGTGAAACTTATTATTTCCTATAACACATATATTGAACTAGTCAGGTAGGGAACAAAATGTGTGCTCTTGGTTATAGTTTACTTTAAAATGTAAGTTTAGTACCAACACCTTTTGCAAAAGTGTGATTTTTGATCCCATTTTTTATGGGTTTGGCAGATTTGTTTGGTACCAAACTCAGCACAGCTATTCTTATGGTTGATATCTATACATCCAAGGTAAAAAAAATCTACATTAAGGTGTTTAAAGAAGAAGAAGAGTAGCGCCTTAGGAACTATAAGTGTTCCATTGCTGTGTGCTCGCAAATATTCATAAGGCGCTGCTTCAGAGTTTGACAATCCAAACTGTGCGCGGCTCACTATGTGTTTTGCGTCGTTTTCAGCATTCTTACTGAAGTTGAAAATGCGACGTTGCCACGCTGACTATCTAGAGTTTAACCACTGCGGCAAAAACTATGCCGTGTTACAAGTTTAACGTGTGTGTAGATATAATAAATAAATAATAAAGTTGGAAGTTATTGACATTTTTATTTATTATGAAAAATTTCACCCTACCCGTCGCCTTAAACGGAATCCAAGATGAATATAAATAAAACTTTAAAAGTATAAATAATTTCAATAATAAATCAAGGGCACTTCTATAATGGCTTTTATATCTAAATCTCTTGGTTTCGGACTTGGCAATCATCGCATTTCTTAAATAACCACCCTGTATGGTTGTTACAGCAAAACAAACAGTTCTTGTAAATAATAAATAGTTTCTATGATTTCCTTTTTGTTTTAATACATATTTAATTAATTAAAGATCAATTCAGCTAAAAAGTTCTCATTTATGTGGAGCTGATTCGATTTAGTTTTGATTTATATCAAGAGATGGCGCTAACTGCTGGTGTTCAGGAAAAGGATCTCAATGCATGGTAAAGTCGACTGTATGTGCTTGGTTTAAGCTTTTAAATCGCAAATCACAGTAACATGGTTTTGTTTAGTGCAACAATCAAGCAAGCAATGCAATCAATCAATCAAATGCAGCAAGCAAGGCAAACAAAACAAACGATTCGGTTTCGGTTTCGGTTGTTTTGTTCGATTTTTAAATGAAAATTAATAATATTATCGTGATTATTGTGTGAAAGTTGTGTAATTTATGTGGTGCTACGTTTCCTTTTTGTGATTTCGACTATCTAGGCCGGATATCACTACAACCACCTGCTGCCGGTAAGTTGTTTACATTATATGTATTGCAAAGTTGCAAAAATAATGTAATCCATATTATTTTTGTTTTAAATCTCTTGTACGTGTGCGTTGTATTAAAATAAGATATAGTTCGTTATATTGAAATTTTTGAGAACTCTAGTGACAAATGCACCAAGTCTTGCCCGTGCATGATCCTTGGTTTGGTTTATCGATCTGATGCGTCATTTTGGACCTTCCACTGAACTAGGGTAAAGTTATAAGCATAGGCAGAAAACTACCTACCTTATTTACTCATGTTTTACACAGCTAGCTTATAGAAAAATATTTTTATGAATACATATAAAAAAACACTTGTTTACAACTTTGCTACAATTTCTGCATTTATTTAGCTGAACTTATTTATCTATTTTAATAAACTAAGTTAATTTGGTTCCTGCCTTGCCTTTTTACCTAATTGATTTCCGTCCAATTTCAGAATCTCAGTTCCAACAACAAATCCCGATCCTGATCCAAATCCATTCCAATCCTAGTATCAAGATGGATTTGAAGATTTATCTTTGCACTTAATAAATACTTATTTTGTTGGTAACAGAATCCAATAGGTTACATAATGTTTAAAAAAGAAACTCTATTTATAACTTATTATTTTTTATACATATAGGTAAGTACCTATTTTGTGGGGTTGAATTTTTTATTTCATAAATATTTGTTCATTCCTGATGTAGTCCCCAGTGGGACGATCCAGTGGGATGATCGGGAATGAATGAAAATATTGATTTGCTGACCATACAATAAAAAATCTTATTTTAATGTTTTCATTTCATTATTCATCATGCTAAAACTATTGAATAGGTTTTAATGAAATTTTACAATAATGTACTTCATACATCGGATGCATACTTAGACAAATATGTGGTGTGCGTTGACAAAATAAAGCTTGAAAGATGTGCGAATTGTCCAAAATATAATGATAGTAAGACAAAGTCGCGGGCATAAGATAGTGTACAATAAAAAATAATCCTTACCTAACAAAGTAGAGTGCACAAGGCTCTCTGATATTATAAGATAATTATATTCAGTCTATCTTATAAAAAGTTAGCGCAGACTTGATGTATTGATTACCATACGTAATGATGACATAAAGTCAACGCAATTTTTTTATAAGATAGGGGGATTCTTTTTAAATTGAGATTGAGACAAACTCGATTTTTCCGATCAATAAACTTAAGATATGAAAATACAAAGTACCTAGCCCTAAGAGGCTAATATTAAGGTCAACGTTAATTCGGTATAGTATTGCATGAAAACACGTGTAGAGTTCAACAATCTATAATCTGATAATTTAAAAGTCTAGTAAGTAGTTCTAGTGATGTAATATGATATAACTTCTTTCTAAATGATCCTTGTGATTTTATTGAATAAAGAAATATTTGATTTGATTTGATTTCCTATTGATACCATCAGTTGTGGCGTAGCGTAGACAAAATACTTAAATAAAGTTTTAAAATCCTGTTACAGTTGTTACTAGTTCTATCATTGAAAATATCAAGAACTCTTGATAGTTGCAAAACAGACAAAAGCTAGTAACAATAGCTAGTAACAGGAATATATTTCATAAACATAAGTAGGTACTTTTATGATACAATAAATAATGATAAACGATTCTTATCAAAATAACTCTAAATTCTGAGTCTATTGAATAGAATAATAATAGATGTGTATGATAAGGACAGGAAAAAGAAAAAGAAGATGTGCAGGATTCCCCTTAGTTTCTTACATCATATTATAAGCTCTGTAAACCTTGTCGTAATTTCACATCATTAGTTTCTAAGAAAGGCGCGCGGCGTGTGTCATTTGTTTTGATAATTCGTGTAAGTTGGTTACGAAAACGGAAGGCCGTTCAAATGGCGTCAACGTCGTAAGATGCGCCTGAGCACGCCAAGTAATTGAGGAGCTGTCTATCTAACGGTGTTTGTAATCTATCAATTACTTCCCTGGTTGAGTAAGACACTGGACCAAGCGAAATCTATGTTAGGATAGGTAACATAGGTATCTATTTTTGTTGTTGGGACATCTGCACATAGACTTCTTTCCGCGTTTTGAGGGAAAGAAGTAAGTGTGAAAATAAGAAGCAGAAAGTAAGTGTAAGAGCTGGTTCCCACTTGTCGGGTGACGGATCCGAATATTAATCGGAGGTTCTAGTAGCAGAGCATTTCAGCAAAATCGGTTTCCGATAAGTGTGAATAGCTTCATATAAAATGCTCTGCTACTAGAACCTCCGATTAATATTCGGATCCGACACCCGACAAGTGGAAACCACCTCTAAGGATCACGATCGACTGGTCGACAGACACTGTAAAAACACCCCCGTGCACATAAGCATAAAAAAATAGATAATATAGGTAGGTATACGAAACATAATCATTAATCAACCAGGGTTCAGGGAGTAATGAATGAGGAGACATTATAACACCGCGTTTTAATGAGTAGTTAATTTGACCGTGGTTGTATACGACTCATCTATAGGTCTTACCCAATTAAACACCCTGTTGGTAAACTGTTGTGCCATTGCCCGAATTTGCTTATACTGGCAAGTAGATGTCGTAAGACTTCAAAGTAGATAAGGTCTGTAAAGCTCATTGTAAAAAGATAGATATCAAACCATAAAAACTCCCAGGTAGTATCTGATAAGGGCATGTTTAACCTCCGTTCAAATCCAGGTCACTTCCTACCGAGATGGTGTACTATCAGCACTCAATATCACAGGTCAAAGACCTTAGCGGCGGTAATGGTCAATTTAGAAATTATCCGATCCCGTACCGTACTAGTTTCTGTACCACTTTCTATTAATTACTTGCCTTTTCCAGCTCTTGTTTTGTACCTCACATTGTCAACGTTCTTCCGTGTTATTATCAAGATTTCCGTGGTCCCCAGTTTCTTGCATATAAATTCATAGAAACATGAATAATGCATACTTACTATCTATTGTTAACTAAAATATTTTTGTGCAAAAAGGTAATGTTTCCGCCCGGGATCGAACCGGGGGCCTTGTGCGTGTGAAGCACACGTGATAACCGCTACACTACGGAAACTTGACAGTCGTAAGCGAAATTATCTATATAACTTTTAAAGATATCAATCATCTAATGAGAGCCGTTTTGCTGTGGTACTTACAATAAATGCTACAACTTCTCAAGTACTCACTCGAACAAAAACGGCTAATTGCAACAAAGAGCCTCCAAATCTAACTACAAACAAAGGGATCATCAGCTATCGATTAGAAGTGTTGACTCACGCTCATTGCTCGGTGCCCACAAAGGTAACGTACACGCGATGTCATGCTGGCCAGTAAGATGCTGCTTTTGAGAAGATACATACTATTTGAAAAACAAAAAAGCTTTATTGTTTTCTAATAATATGTCTTTTAGCGCCAAAATAATTGTATTTGAACCTAGTCCATAACAATCTACGATCGGCAGCCACTTCGGCTTCTTGGTAACTTATTGTTTCGTCCGTCAGTCCCTACGAGCCCCTAGCGCACTAAAAGTGAAGAAAAACTGTCTCTAAGCTTTTCTAGTTTACGAATTTATATGGTTTAAACTGTTTTGACAGATTGCACATCTTACGTGCCTAGCGGCGCTACGATAGAACGTAGGTACCAGTATCTAATTGAATTGTATTGTGACGTTTTATACGATAATCTTGCGCAAGATCCCACATTATGTTCATTAGCTCAACCTTCATGTAGAACAGGTTTTTGTAAAGGATCGATCAATGGTTGCATTAAAAGATTAGTTGATGACAACATCTTTAGCATTAGATATTACTAGTCTCTGGCATTAGTTACAAATATCTTGCAAAATGACTCCTGAGCTAAGTACTTCAAACATAATATTTCTTCTTTTAAATCCTTACTTATTGTTCAGGATAGAGAATAAGAAAGAGTTTTGATGTTATAATTGTTTTGCATTTGTTACATTGAATTTTAGATTGGTTGGGAACGTGTCCTTCTTGTGAAGTGTAGGGCAAAGAGGGGATTGGCGCACTACCTCTTCTTCCCCTTGTTTTCATTTGCATGTGACTGAAGGCTCAGGCCGTCAAGTGCAACTTTCTGTCAAGGAAGCTGACGTAGGGTACCTACCTACGAGACGGCGCGAACAGTTTATATTTAAACAAAGAGCTTTAACAGAACTCACTATCCTTACACTAGAGAATATAGAATTATTGATTCTTTCCTACCTTGACCTCTAACGTATCGCTATTTGTACCACCATAGACAATATAGATTAAAAAACTTTTGACGTTATCTATGTAGGTATAATTATAGGAAATGGAATATAGGTAATGGAGGTTGGGAATTCTTTCAAACTATTTAGTTAACAAAACTTTAGTTCATAAAAGAAACCGATGGAATTCATAGTTAAAAGAAGAAATATTTATAATCTTTTTTAAAAATTCGTAAATAAAATAAACTCCTTTATAAATGTTCTTCCATTCGCGCGCGAAGTAGCCTATTGCATGTTTGTAACTCGTTATTATTTTAAGGGCTTGTAATCTTTAGTTAGGGGCTGTTCCGAGGGTGGTTCCGGTTTCATTGACCTTTTTAAACGTGTTTACCATAAACTATTCAATTAGTAATAGTAAAGTCGATAACTTTGTTGACATCACACACATGAAACAGAAACAAAAACTTTTTTTCAAACTAGGTATTACGTACGACGGAATTTAGATAAGTATATCTATCGGGATTCTATCAATATGTTTGTTTTTATTTTGGATTTAAAATCTGTTTTCGTACTAAAAATATAATATCGTATGTAATTAATTTACCATAAACTATTCAATGAATACAATATCATCTGTCGTCATCAAAATGGCCGCGTTTTAGGAAAGCAACACAAAGTGGTCTTTCTCATATCACCTAGTTTGGTCTGGGCTGGGTCCGTGCCGTAATAAGCTGTCCGTATATGGAGTACAAACAAGCCTAGCCTATTTCATATTAAGTGTTGTCTTGAAAGGGCCTTATATGAAGTGATATCTTGCGATAAATCGCTCATTTTTTGTTGTAAACATACTATGGAAGTATGTTCTAAATACCTGGGTATCTCAATTTACGCGTGTCGGGGCACTAAGACCTGCCCTATCTCTTAGAAGTTATAAAGTAGCAATAAGCTGATCTACCATCTGCGATATTGCCCGTCATTTTCCTTGTTTCTTTGTTGATGTTAATCCTGATAACATATAATAACCTGGTAATCCTAATATCGATGAGAATGGTACAGTTGAAAAGCAGATTAGAAATACGATCGCCGCTAAATTCAGACCGCTGTTTAGTTAAAGCTTTGCATCAGAACGTAGAAAGCAGAACTCGTGACTGATGGCGAATCGCGACATCGAAATGAAATGGTATGCAAAGCAAAGCGAGATGGATAGCCTGGGAAATGGGCTATCGTCCTATCGGCAACTGTCTTGTTTGCTGAATCCACTTTCAATTTGGAAATAGATTCAGATGGTACCTATACAATAATTTGTCAAACCTTCACATTTTTTTAATGATAAAATAAATAAAAATGAAATGTAAGTATTTATTTCACACACATAAATGTAGGTAGGTACAGTTAGAAAGAATAAGATTATGTAAAAAAAATGATGAGGAGTTTACATTTTTTTGTCAATGTCAACTAAGTCGAAAAAGAAGAAGGGACCGCCCCTTCTTCTTTTTAGAGAAAAAAAGTTGGTGCAGTGTGACCATATAATATTGCAGTTTTAGTTTAGGAATGGTGGCTTAGAAGTTTTAGACTAATTGATGAAACTGACTAAGAATAGCAGGATATCAAATAAAGAACAACCCATTTGTAACATTTTATTCAATGCTTTTTGTAGTTGCTACATTACTTACCTATTGATGATGTAATAATCAAACTGTTACGGCATTTGGCACAGCGGGAGTCAAGCTCAGCTGTTCATAAAAAGTTATCTATCCCTTCTTGAATTAAAAATAATACTTACACATCTGCGCACTAATTGTTTGTATTGTTGTATTAAAATAGCGTCAACTGACAGAACGGCCACTTTAACCCAGGTTAAACTGGAGACCACCATGGAGATAGATATTTGGAAATTCATAGGGGAGAGTTGATGTCCAGCTTTGGACTTCTTCAAGGTCATGACAAGAGATGACACTAAAATTGTGTTATTTTTTGTTTTTTTTCTCGTGTATGCAGGCTAAAGTCAGATTTAGGATTATTGATTGTTTCATATTGGTTACTAGCGACCCGTACCGGCTTTGCAAGAGTCCCTAATCTTAGTAATAAATATAGCTATAATATAAATAAATATATAGGTGAATGTAGCTTTAGGTAAAAAATGATTTTGAAATCGGCGCAGTTGTTTTTGAGTTTATTCATTACAAACATACTTACACCTACACAAAAATACAAATCTTTCTCCATTATAATATTTGTGTAGATGTAGATAATAGGTAAGTGTTCTTGTAGATGACAGGTGTATCTACCTACCTACTCATAATCGTGTTAGGTAACTAAACTCCCAGATTTGTAGTTTGTACCAATTAAACACGACCACGTAGATTGACAGAAGAAAGCAAGTGGCTGGTCATGGCGAAAGTGGAATGATCGTTAGCATTGAATAAATCTTGGGAATCGGCAGTAATGCACAGTCGAATGCTATCACTTATTATATCATACAGTATTAAAGCTTCTCAAAAAATCGCCCGAGAAAGTACCAGAAGGCTGACTTGATTTTGTCTTGTTTAGGTATTTATTTATACTCGGTTAAAAAATTGTTCAATGACAGAAGTCATGAAGAAGAAGACATCTTCTTCTTTTTATATGGCTTTTGATTCGATACGATAGTCAAGTCAGACAATCATCAAGTCGTCTGTCATTTGTTTTAAAGAGAAAATGGTGGAGAATTTTTCGTTCAAAACGTATGGAAAATGAGTTCCATCAAATCCCGATATCACTTATCAAATTTTGTAGGTACTTATATTGAAAAATGACAAGAAAATATAACACAATTTGCTGTGCTGCTTTTGTAATAGGCCAGTTTAATCATTGTGATAATTTGGTAGTAGGTAGGTACTAGGTAGGCGTTCCAACAGTTTCGCCTAACTAATGACCAATAATGGCTTAATTTTAAATCAACAGCACAGGGGCACCGTACCACGACAGCCTGTCATTATACAACGCTTAACGAGAATTAGATTGTGTAAACATGCATATCCGCTCACATTCACGAAAAACTAATAAAAGATAATAGACAACATGCATATCTAGACATGAATATTCTATAGAACCTCCTTCGCGAATTTTACTAATGATCGATATTAAAATCGATTCGCCAAAACCTAATATCTCTATCGACTAAACTACATACAAAACTACTACTACAACATACTAAACTACTATTATTTTACACAGAAAACTTTAGTAGATAAACATACTAAAGTTTTCTGTGTAAAATAATAATAAACGAGATATACCTTCTCAGAAATATAGGTGATAAAATGACTTATCTGATTTGGATGCTTCACTTTCGATTACAATAATGTTCTCAGAAGAATGAGCCATTCTGTTTTTAGGCGTACATAATTCAATACCAAAGAAACGAAAACACATGTTTCCACTCGTACTTTAGATTCCTACGAGCTTAAAAATAGAGAATCTTACTAAAAACAGGAAGAAAACGAAACTTCTTATAAAAAGTCCAAAAGCAGGTATGTATAGGCGACAAAGAAATTGGTTTACCACTTTTGATGACATCTCCCAGTAACATAATTACTCGCTAATGCTTTGGCTACATTAGCGGGCGAATATTCGTATCGTGTTGGCGCGACAAAAACATCGTGTTCGGGTATAGGCGATGTTCTTGTCTACATTAGACGGGCGAAGATTCGTGTCGAGTTGACGCGATGTATCGTGCCGAATTAGGGTGACCAGATGTCAGGAATTTTCCTGACATTTCAGGAATATTAGACATATGTGAGGAATGCGGCCGGAAAAGGGAAATGTCAGGAATTTCTCGGCAAATAAATGAAACAATATTTTTTTTTACACTTTAACCTTTTATTTATAGTCACAATAACAAAAAGGAAATTGTCATTAATCGTAATTAACTTTTTAACGATTTTGACATCAATCAATCAACATTGACATACTAGGTAGATATAATATTAAACGTACCTACTGGATTCAAAAAATAATTTTTATTTTGAAATAAATTTGAATTATTGCAGAAAAATAGAATAAAATTAGTTTTGTTATAAAACGAATAAATTCTAACGGTCTATCTTATAAAAAGTAAGCGCAGACTTGAAGTATTGATTACCATACGTAATGATGAGATAAAGTCAACGCTAACTTTTTATAAGATAGGGGGTAACACTCTTTCGTTACTTCACTCCATAAGGCTAGGTTCAGATGACCGCGCGTAGCCGCGCGTCGCCGCGCGGTTGGAGCACTCACTTGACGGTAAATGTATGGGAGCGCGCCGCGTGGTACCGCGCGGTCATGTAGACGATAATTACCGTTTATATTGATCTTGTACCGCGCGATCATCTGAACCTAGCCTTAGGCTAAGTTCAGATGGCCGCGCGGTACCGCGCGGAACTACGAACCGCGCGGTACAAGATTAATATAAACGGTAATTATCGTCTACATGACCGCGCGGTACCGCGCGACGCGCTCTCATATATTTACCGTCAAGTGAATGCTCCAACCGCGCGGCGACGCGCGGCTACGCGCGGTCATCTGAACTTAGCCTAATAAATTGACGTAGATGTAGCCACCTAAGCGAATATTGGCGCGACAAATTGATTCGCGTCTTCGCCCGAATACTACGCGATGACACGATGTACCCGGCCACATACATCGCGTTAACACGAATATTCGCCGTAGCCCGCTAATGTGGCCCCAGCATTAGGATTACATATTGACAAATTCTGACGTAGCAGTTATTAATCTGTCAAGCGAAAATAGCCCTTGATGTTTTGTGCGTGCAAATGATATTCAGCCTTAGAGTGGTAAACCAATTTCTTTGTTGCCTATACCTAATCCAATCATTACGTGTCATTATGAGCAAAAACAGCCAAGTGCGAGTCAGGCTCGGACATCAACGATTCTGTACCTTTTCACTCTTGGAACTTATAAAAAGATATTAATAAAGTCAATTATGGTACTTGACTACATTAATAAGTTTGGTAAGCTTAGAAGTAAAAGTTTTCGGAAGTTCAGTCCTCATAAACAGAAAAAAACTACCTAGACTAGTTAAAGATGAATTGTACCTAATTCATCTTTAACTAGACTAGGTAATTTACCTACTTTACTACCTACTTTAAAATAAAGAAATGAAAAGGGGCCCTGTTTGACAGACAAATTAACGATGAAAACTTTAAAATAGGATTTTGTGTTAGGATTTGTATTCCTTACAATACCCTAAAAATGTTCTCATTATTAGTTCTCATCCAATTCGTGACTCGAGACAAAATAAGTAGGAATGTAATGCTTTGGAATTCGATGCGTTTTAGAGTTTTCTTATGTTTTTTTTGTGGTGCTCTCCATCATTAGATCAGTGATGGCACATTAACGGCCGGTTTCTGGAAACCCAAATCACGATTGATCCTAGTTTGACACATAGTAATTATTTGATTTTTTCGTTGATCAGCGTTCGAGAAACCGGCCGTAATTGTTTTAAAGTCTGTGTGGTGAAGACGAGCAAACGAGATACCAGACTAAACTTTATTAAACTTTAAAAATAAACTAGCTTAATTAAAATCATAATTAGCTTTCACTCGTCAAAAATGTACTTAAATAAAAAACATGTTTATGAACAAGGAATGACATCTGCACTTAAATACGTACACACCAATATTATTTTATTGCCCAGTCTGATAAAAATCGAATAAACTAACTGCAGGACACACCTACCACCAATTATTTAATCTGTGCCCCTATATTTTAATCTATGGATAGATCTCGAGGGCCCGTCCCTGCCCTGTCCTAATGATAATGTTTTGTGTTAGTAACATGTTAGAAATGAGAATTGGTGTGTGGTCGAGGCCCACAAATTGTTTCTAGGTAAATAATGGTTAGTTTTCTAGTTTTGTTATCCATATCAGCGTCTTAAAACAACTAGATTTTTTTCATGAAAGCGGTGTCCGTAAGATTACTAAGTGTTTTTTTGACTTTTGACATGAAGTTGACGTTTGTGATTTGACGATGACAGCTGTTAGACTGTCCAAACTAACGCGTCAACAACTTGAATTTTTATGGCTCTACTTAGGCTGGTAGTTGTACCTAAAGATATGATCCACTAGTAGATTAAACTAGTTTATGTGGTAACTTAAATAATAAAAAACACTCAATTTTTTAATAGTTTAAAACGAAATACTTAAAGGCAAATGTATTTAACGATTTTAAAGACCCGATACCGACGATTATTTAAAAATTTATTGCGGTCAATAAACTTTAAATTAACGAAATTCTCCCCAGTGCTTAGAAATTCACGCTATCATTGTTCTAAATTGCGAAATAGCATTTAAACAGCTGCTCTTTTCAGCAATTCTTCTGTATGGTGTTGCGCGTACGTAGTGTTAAGCAAATATATAAAGTATTTTACATAGGTATGTGATAGCAAACATGGTCTCGTATCTCGCAATAAGGTTTTCCCTCAAAATTTAAAAGTATAAATGATAATAATTACATTATCTACCTAATCTTCTGTATAAGGTGTTCAATTTTATTAAAAAAATAGTTTTTAATGCAGAATAATTAGTAATCTAGTCCATCCTCTACCTCAGATAGAGTAAATTTTTCCTTTCTTACAAATTTGACCGTTCAAGGATGCGCTTCAACGACACATATCTACACAAAGCAGAGGCTACTTGATGTACTCAGCTAGTAGTTAACTTAAATTGACACCAATCAGACCATATAAGAGCCTGATATCTAAGCACAGCTATCTTCCGTCTAACTTATCTGTTTTCAATATCTGACTTCTAGATTCGCTATTGTTTTCAATGATTTGACCTCGAGACTGCGTTACCTTTGCTTGTCTTCTCTTGTTTTCTCTTTGTGTTGTGAAATCTTTACCTACATTGTAAATGTGTCATGATAATAAAGAGCTTTACACTTAGAAAGTCTGTTACCTAGGCTAATGGGACCTTGATTGAGCTAAGCTTTAGTTATTAGACCCGACGTGCAAATCAAGGATACTTTGTAACCATTTTAAAATTTACGAATCGATAGCAATGATCAATCTTAACCACACATTAAACAAATTAACTAATAGACTCTGTTCAAAACACGAAAATTAAAAAACACTGTGTCTGGCTGGAGCCAAAATATCGGTGCCGACACGATATGATAGCATTTACCTTGTAGCTCTCAATAGGCCTTCAAATAGTTGAAATTTTTTTGTGCGCATGCTCCAACTTCCGCCATGTTTTTCGGGCACTTTATTTAAAAATGTATGAGAAGTGCACGTTTTTTGAAGAAAATAGTAATAAAACCAGTAATAATAAACATAATTTTACAATCAGTTCAATTCAAATTATTGTGCATACATAATAAAATTATATTACAAGTATTTTAATTAAAATATATAATGTTATCTTTAAGGAAAGGTAAAAAAACGTTGTTGTTATGGAGTATGCCGCAGTGATACGCGTAGTAAATCCTTTCAGGAGAATTTATATTATTTTATTGACGACCGATGTGGCGCGGCAGGCGAAGGTCCGCCTGCGACGCGGAGGTTGCGGGTTTGATTCTTGCCTTGGGATCTTCGATCATATAAGAACCTTGGGATAAATGTTTGTACGATCTGCAAATATTTATTCCAGGTGTTCTGGGTATTTTATATGTATAATAATAATATCTATCTATGTAATGTATTCTATTAAGTATGTCAGTCTTCTAATACCCATTACACAAGCTGTGCTTAGCTTGGGGCTAGATGATGTTGTGTGGATTGTCCAGCAATATATTTATTTATTTGTAATATAATTTTTTGACGACCGATGTGGCGCGGTGGGCGATGGGCCACCTGCGACGCGGAAGGTTGCGGGTTCGATTCCCGCCTTGGGATAAATGTTTGTATGTTCTGCAAATATTTATTCCGGGTGTTCTGGGTATTATAATTACTTATGTATACTTAATAAAAAAATAATCTACCTATGTAATTTGTATTGTATTAAGTATGTCAGTCTTCTAGTACCCATAACACAAGGTCCGCTTAGCTTGGGGCTGGATGATGTTGTGTGGATTGTCCAGCATTATTTATTTATTTATTATTATTTTTTTTATATTAAGATATTTATTATTTTTTTGTATTTACTTTTACTCATTATTATTTAATTATTAGATATTATTCTAATCTCTCAACTAGTTCGGCTTTATTTCCTCCTTGAGGACGACCATGGCATTTTAACCATCATTGTAAATGAACACAGTTGTGGGCTTCTACGGTAGGATGCACTAACGAAGCTCCGTCAATTAATTTTTCATTTAATTGCACTATTAAAGGTGATAATGTTTGTTGCCCAGCCATTTCTATAAAAAGTGCCCGAAACTTTCATATTACCGCGTTTTTAACATGGCGGACGCGCATGCGCTGAGCATACTGTGGACAAGTCTATTGTATGATGAATGCCGTCGATGTCGTGTAGATATCAATAGATGTGTCATAATAACCATCATAGCATAATCTCGAACAAATAGAACATAGACTATATATTAGAACAGAATATATATAAACAAGTCTAAACTAAAAGCTGGTGTTTTACCGCTTATTTCATGAGCTCTATAATTCGTTGCGGTCTACAACACCACATTACAATCCCATTCACACCGTATTATAGTTCGCTACGTAACTACCGCAAACGTAACCTTTTAGCTCTTTTATTGTCTGTGGATCTATTACTATTAGCAAAACTACAGATCATATAAACTGTATAATCTATTACTAAGGGTATTTTTATTACAGTCTGGTAGCAGCAGGAGGGTCAGCTTTTTCACCTATCAGCCTTTCTAAATGAGATGAAGATACTTTCATATACATTTAAATTATCCGCGTACTTAGCATCTATATATTATACACAAACATCTACAGAAATGAAAAAATATGAAACTGAGAAAAGATCGTGCGATCTCTGTTTTTCTAAGCAAATTATATCAGCGCTGATATAAAGATGATTGACGTTTTCACGTAGGTGCCCATTTAACCTACATCCGAAGATGTCTACAATGACAGTGGTAACGGGAAGCAGAGACCAGATGGTAGTAGGCCTACTGGTTCCATGTATATGACTTCAAAATACGTTCTGCTGTCCAAAACACTGCTACCGCTAGTATAACGAGATGGAGATACAAATAACAGCGACTAAGTTAAAAATACACTTAACTTAGCTATCTTTATAATATTTGTAAAGTTTTGTAAATCTTTGTTACCTATAACAAAAATTAGAAAAAAAATTGTGTTTGTAAGAGATTAAAAAACGGATTTGTCATACAAATTAAGTAAATAACCACAAAAATTATCATCTTCTAATCGTTAGAAATAGGTAAGCACATACAAATATACAAAAAATTTAGTAAACTTTATGTATTTTTTAAATCATATTTCATATTTCACTCATCGTATGTACTACATGAACATGGTTCTTATCATCCATGGTTTTTAACGGCCACAGTTTTTCAGAACTAATACGTACAAATTAGGACATTATGTATTTAGTCCATCTGTTTCTCATTTCTTATGCAAATGAACAGTAGGTACCTGACCTACCTACATAACCCACTCCACGTGAACTAAAATATTTGGTTCCAAATCTGTAAATTAAACAAATTGTGGAACTTTAGATTTATTACGTTTGTTTGGAACTGATACAAGTAACTGTAAAATGCATTTTGGAAGATTCACACTTGTCTGTGATTTATTGATTATCAGCTTTTATATTGTAGATAGATGTTTCAATTGACATGGAATTTAAGGTAGTAAGGTTGATTTATTATTTCCATTACTATTTATAAATACATGTTTACGATTTTTTTTTGATGTTTCACCGGTTTTTACTACATCATCAATTTAAGCTTAGGGTCATTTAGAATTTCGTAATGTTTCATCATTTCCGCTCGAAAGATTTATTTAATAAACTTATGTACACGTGAATTTACTGAGATCACTCATTTGCACTCTGGTCATTACACCGTAGTTGTGTTTATCTAACTGGAATCGAAAGACAATGTATCCCATATAATAATTACTTTAAACACACATTTATTATAATAATAAAATCTATTATTATATCAATTGGTCGAGTGCAGGACAAGACTGTATAAAATTTCTAGGAAGAACGGTTTGAGCTTCTACTACGTATTAACCATGATCTTTTCAATATCGCTGGTCCTAAAAGAATGTATTGAGTACCTACTGAGATTTAGTCTAATTAATAGCTGGACAAACTAAAATCTTGCCCAATAAAAACTGTTCTAATCAAGGGCTGGCCTAATAATTATAATTCATTATAATGTCTAACAAAGAGCTGGTCTAAGACCTAGTCTAAAATATTGTCTAACTAAAAGCTAGTCTAATTGAGAGAATGTCTAACTAAGATCTGGTCTGACTTAAAGCTTGTCTAATAATTGTCTAAACGCTGGTCTAACTAAACCTAAAATAAGTATACGACTTCTTTTGAGACAGTAGAGGTATAAAGATTGGTACATAATATCTAATTGGATCGAACGTCGTATTCGGTGATTATCTGATGCCCATCCTTTATCAAGATTCAAGGCTAAATCAGTATCAGTTTAAAGTTTCAAATTAAGTGGAGAAACTACGTGCTTAAAGGCTATTGCCAATAAATGTGCAGTTACTTGAAATGGCGGACTTTATGGTAGATAGCGATTAAATTGATGTATTGACTGATAACTTGTACGACATTCATGTTTAAGATGTTGCAGGTTTTATATCTTGGAGAAACGTCGAGGAAAATTGACATCCAGCAGTTTATTTTTTGCTATATAAAATGGGAATAGACTCGCGCGGCTTATTGTTTTCGTGTCGGATCCATATATTTTGATTTGTTTTTTATTCTTGAACGATGGATAGATAATAGATCTCTGGTAAGATGTAGCGACGAACTAAATGTAGCTGGCAATACTGGACGAGCCGAAGACCGGGCTCCGTGGCGCATCGCGAGTCGCGGGAGAGACCCATGTCCAGCAGTGGATCAATACAGGTTGATGATGATTATAGGTAATCCTAATATTTTTGGATTCAAAAAGGTTTTATGATTTTAAGAATATTATTAAAAAAAAATACAAATATTTGGATATTTTATTCGAAATCTTGTTTTTTGCGGTTTTTCATCAAAACATTCAGTGATTCTAAATAATAAATATATTGAAATATCCAGAAGTGAGAAGTGCTATAGCTGTTTAAAGCCCCTCACCTAGTCTAGGATATAACGGCCTAATACTAAACTAGCTTTTATGGTAACTTTATAGCATTTGTTTAGTGGTCAGAA
This sequence comes from Ecliptopera silaceata, assembly GCA_932527185.1. Taxonomy (NCBI): domain Eukaryota; kingdom Metazoa; phylum Arthropoda; class Insecta; order Lepidoptera; family Geometridae; genus Ecliptopera; species Ecliptopera silaceata. Next base: position 6,259,862 of record OW052210.1, read on the forward strand.
CGAATTCGCACTCAACTTAATTTATTTTACTATCACATCGAGTATTTTAGTATCTTAACTACAAATAATATGCGTGTTAACTTTTATGAGTTGAGTGTAATATTTGTTTATTTTCTTTAGTGTTCCGTACGGATTTTGCTATTATTTATTCATCTAAAAATGCGCAACAAACTTACAGTAATAAACCAAAGCGTTTTGGTTAAATCAGAGCCTTTTATCTAAACTAATAATCTAAACTAATATATATATATTATATATTATATATTATATATTATATATATATATATATATATATATATATAATATTATAAAGAGGAAAGATTTGATTGTTTGTTTGTTTGTTTGTTTGTTTGCATCGAATAGGCTCCGAAACTACTGGACCGATTTCAAAAATTCTTTCACTGTTGTGAAGCTACATTATCTGTGCTGAACATAGGCTATATTATATTTTCAAAAAAATTAGGGATCCTTACTAAAACTTCAATTATGTAACCCAAGGTGTATAAGAAATTCCTTACATCGCGTGCGCTGCGGAAACTATTGATGATAGAAAGAAAATATGTACTACAATTTTGTAGAACACATCATCATCCACAAAAAAGTCAGCGACAGCATATGTCTAACTATTATAGATATGTCATAATAAGTGTTTTAATATCAAAAAAATATAATTAAAATGACGACGCCAGAAAACGTTCTATATTTGTACTTAGGTATTAATCCTTATCTAAATAAATTACTTTAAAATTAAGACTGCTTCAATACCTTTCTATTACTTTTTAAATTATTGAATTCGGACATTCCATTCGAAAGATATCACGAGTTCAAAAATGTAAGTACTTATTAGAAAAAAGTCAGCGGGCGCCGCGCCGCTGCCGGTCACGGGAGTATATGCGGGGGGGTTACATACTATAGGGTCTATATTTTTTATCATTTCGAAAATACATTTATACTGAGTAACATAATTAGCTGTATTATAATGATATTTATTTATATAGGCTACCCGTGCGAAGCCGGGGCGTACTACTAGTGACTATATAAATTCTGGAGTAGGAAGCATTCGCGAGTCAACCTGTCAGTCGCCGCGTAGTAAACTAAATTTTGTGTGTTACACTGCGCACATACATCAGCTTTATTGCTACACTGTGCAGTGTCACCGCGCAGTGTATCCATACGCTACTGATACGTTTACGATAATTAACGTTTCCGTGTCACACTGCGCGTAAACATCAGATCGATTGCCGACCGTTGCATCACGGATACGCTACTGTTACGACACCACGTTTACGATTGTCACATTTGTTTGTGATTTCCCATTGTCGTATAAACGTATTCAATCTCATATATAATGTACATACATAAAGTCTATCGGTCTATCTTATAAAAGTTAGCGTTGACATTATGTCACCATTACGTATGGTAATCGAGACATCAAGTCTGCGCTAACTTTCAGATAGACCGTATATCTTCAGTTTCTATGGGCTATGTATTCTTAAACTCTACAGCTTGATGATGATAGTGTACACAACAATAGTCTTATCTGAACGAAAGCGGCGCAAATCCATCATTTGCAATGCATGCCTGTGGTCGCAACGTGACCGATTTGCTAGATTTCACACTGACCGACTGCTTGGGGGTATAGCTGGAGACGAAATTATCTGACGCTGACTTTAGCGCACGATTTCAAGCGTCAGTCCTGCGTCTGTTGAGTCGCGATCGTAGCCACAACGGTGAAGACGCGCGGTGTAATCGCGACCCTATAATTTTGCATTACACTTTGGTTTGCTTACGCTGAGAAGTTCACTAAATCTGCCTAGTTAGACCCATCGGACCTTGTATACGCCTGCGGTGTAACTTTAAAACTTGATTTATCTTACTTAGTTAAAAAATACAAACTAAAGGCTTTTGTGTATGTTAAAACTTGTGTGCTCTGTATTATGTGAAGTTATTAGCACGGAACCCGTAGCACGCGAGTCTGATTTACACTTGACCGGTTTTTCTCTATCTCAGACAGTCGGTCAGAATCGTAAATATTATGTTGTATCTGAAATGATGTGGGACACTTCAATATTCAGAATGTGGTCGGGTAAGGTTTTAACCTATTTAAATGGTATTATCTCATGTATCTAGGCCTTGTTTGAATGCATTTAAGATACAACGGTGGTCAGTGGTCAGCAGGTCACAGAGAAGACTTCCGCTGGGCTAGTTTCGTGCAACCTCCAACCTGACAACAAAACGTGGAATGTAGAATTGTTTTTTTTTTTCATCAAATCAAATCATTTATTGTTCGTGAATCTAGGTGGTACAAAAGTGGTGGTTAGTAGGTAGTATTTAGATTCTCTAGATTCTACTTGTTAGTATACAAACATTTATAATCATATTATTTAAGTAAGCTATACATGTCAATTAATAAGTCCCTACAGCAAATATAATTCAATTATATTATCGTTATATTATCGTATGTACAAAAAACACACGCATCAGCATCAGCCTGAATAGCCCACTGCTGAAAATAGTTTAGATATATAAATGAGGTATCGCTTTAAAACGTTTGATGTTCAATTGTTGATACTGTAGATTTCCAGACCATATTGCATGCTAGCGTCTTCTGGCTGATGATGGATGAATTGAAAGGTGGGCTCTGTTGAAAATTGCTTGCAATGGTGTAGATGGATCGTTTTTCCACAATTCCCTCTCCGTATCCTCAGGTGTCAATTTCCAACAATTTGCACAGTAAATGGTACAATACATCACTTTGTCTTCTGTAACTTTGCGGTAAGCTGTGTTTTGTTGAACTTTTCGATACTAGCTACAGAATGTGACTTCTCCTCTTATAATCGTTGGACAAATTTATTTATATTTACTTTCCTTCGGGGACCTTTGACCTGCAGTGGAACACTAAGTATAGGTTAAAAAATAATCTTAAATGCTCGGTTGATGTTGTCCGAAAATATAATTTCGTCTAAGAAGCAGGCTCGAAGATTACATTTGGCACATGCTAGCTTTTAACAGTACCTACTCTGTAGGTAGTGTAGGTACCCACTCTGGTTACAAGAACCACATTGACTTCCTTCGATGTTCCTTCTAAATAAATAAATAACCTTCACTTGAAGCTATCCATAAGTTAATCTCAATAACCTATGCGATAAAACAGGATTTCAAATTATGCATGTTTGTGGGGTCAATGTGAAGTGCGTAGCCAATTGCTGATAGAAAGGATCGATCTCGACCTGCCTCTGGCACCAACGCAACGGTACAGCTGTTTTGTTAAACTTTGACCAGTTCTGCTTATGATAAGATAAGATAAGATAGATACACTGCTAGTACATTGTATATTGCTGTTTCCGTGTTTATGAGACGAAACTTGAGCCGTACAGCGTGCACTAATGAGATTGCAACGGTAACCACTGCACGCTAATCCTGGTTTGCTAATTATACGAGAGCACCACCCAACCTATAATTCTGCTGTAGGTTTATTAGAGCTGAATTATTGCGCAGCTCTGAACACTTGTATGAACATCCGCAGGAAACGCATAAAATGGCGCCGATCACTGAAAACATCACTGTTTTCTCGTGGTTCCATTATTTTGTACCGTGTATACCACGAGGGAGAACAGAGCCCTTAGTCCGAAGGTGCATTTTAGAACTCCCTACTCTCGAGCCGACAGTCGTCTCTCGGATAGCCATACAAAAATGTATGGACATCCGAGAGACGACTGTCGGCTCGAGAGTAGGGAGTTTTAAAATGCGTCTTCGGACTACGCCCTCGTTTCTCGTGGTCCCATTATTTTGTTCCATGTTTAAGACCACGAGGGAGAATTGTTTCTCCTAATTTACCTTAATTTATCGCGAACGCGGCTTTGATGAAAGGGTCAATAATCTTATAACTTTAGTGTACAATAAAGATCAATAGAGACCAGGCTCAGTGGCGCGTCTTGGGAGAGACCTACGTCCAGCAGTGAGCTGATATAAGTTGACGATGATGATGATGATGAGTAAAGATATTTTATATTCTATTCAAAATAATAAATCCTACACAACCTGCTAAATTCTACTCCACTCAACCGTAGTCTATGATTTCATGGCGTTGTCTATGATTTAATGGAGTTGAGTAGGACAGTTCAATTGGTCGATTACCGTGATGTGGGCTAAACACCTCGCAGTACCTATCTGTTAGTTTACAAGCTTTAATTACGAACACCGATGTAATGCAACGCACTATTTGAAGTGCTTTTCCTTGCTGACGTTGTATCTATTGCCTAAGAAAGTGTATAATACATACATTCAACACTTATGTACAGATTTTATGCTGCTAGTAATTCAGACTTAACTGCGGCTGGGAACTAACTAATTATTAGGTTGATTTTCTTCTTATCTGATCTCTACCTATGATTGATAGATAGATAAAACATTTATTTGTTGTATTGTAACACAAATTACACGAAAAGGCAGTAAGGAATGGTAATAAGTTAGCTTATCTTTAAAAGCCTATTGAGATCATTCTTAGGTATTTCTATAAACGGTCTGTAGATAGCTCAACTGTTTCTTATGTATTTTATATGCCTATGTACATTTTGTAAATACTATCGTAAGTTTGTTTGTGAATAGAATCAGAACTTATTTCTATCAAAATAAAATATTAAAACAAATAAAAATAAAATATTAAACAACGCTGTCACTGAGTGAGGTCACTCACTATCATGAGATCAGTTTAACCCAGCGTAATCTTGGATCTTGTTATTATTTATTGTGGTGGCATCACATACCCAACTGCACCGCGGGCACCACATACCCTAGTACACCGCGGGCACCACATACCCAAGTATACCGCGGGCACCACATACCCTAGTACACCGCGGGCATCACATACCCAACTACACCGCGGGCACCACATACCCAAGTATACCGCGGGCACCACATACCCTAGTACACCACGGGCATCACATACCCAACTACACCGCGGGCACCACATACCCAAGTATACCGCGGGCACCACATACCCTAGTACACCGCGGGCATCACATACCCAAATACACCGCGGGCATCACATACCCAACTACACCGCGGGCACCACATACCCTAGTACACCGCGGGCACCACATACCCAAGTATACCGCGGGCACTACATACCCTAGTACACCGCGGGTATCACAAACCCAACTACACCGCGGGCACCACATACCCTAGTACACCGCGGGCATCACATACCCTAGTACACCGCGGGCATCACATACCCAACTACACAGCGGGCACCACATACCCAAGTATACCGCGGGCATTACATACCCTAGTACACCGCGGGCATCACATACCCAAGTACACCGCGGGCACCACATACCCTAGTACACCGTGAGCACCACAAACCCTAGTGCACCGTGGGCACCACATACCCAAGTACACCGCGGGCACCACATACCCTAGTACAACGCGGGCATCACATACCCAAGTATACCGCAGGTACCACATACCCTAGTACACCGCGGGCATCACATACCCTAGTACACCGCGGGCACCACATACCCTAGTACACCGTGGGTATCACATACCCAACTACACCGCGGGCACCACATACCCTAGTACACCGCGGGCATCACATACCCAACTACACCGCGGGCATCACATACCCAACTACACCGCAGGCACCACATACCCAAGTATACCGCGGGCACCACATATCCTAGTACACCGCGGGCATCACATACCCTAGTACACCGCGGGCATCACATACCCTAGTACACCGTGAGCACCACAAACCCTAGTGCACCGTGGGCACCACATACCCAAGTACACCGCGGGCACCACATACCCTAGTACAACGCGGGCATCACATACCCAAGTATACCGCAGGTACCACATACCCTAGTACACCGCGGGCATCACATACCCTAGTACACCGCGGGCACCACATACCCTAGTACACCGTGGGTATCACATACCCAACTACACCGCGGGCACCACATACCCAAGTATACCGCGGGCACCACATACCCTAGTACACCGCAGGCATCACATACCCAAGTAAACCGCAGGCATTACATACTCTAGTACACCGCGGGCACCACATACCCTAGTACACCGCGGGCATCACATACCCTAGTACAACGCGGGCATCACATACCCAAGTATACCGCAGGTACCACATACCCTAGTACACCGCGGGCATCACATACCCTAGTACACCGCGGGCACCACATACCCTAGTACACCGTGGGTATCACATACCCAACTACACCGCGGGCACCACATACCCTAGTACACCGCGGGCATCACATACCCAACTACACCGCGGGCACCACATACCCAAGTATACCGCGGGCACCACATACCCTAGTACACCGCAGGCATCACATACCCAAGTAAACCGCAGGCATTACATACTCTAGTACACCGCGGGAACCACATACCCTAGTACACCGCGGGCATCACATACCCTAGTACAACGCGGGCATCACATACCCAAGTATACCGCAGGTACCACATACCCTAGTACACCGCGGGCATCACATACCCAAGTACACCGCGGGCATCACATACCCTAGTACACCGTGGGTATCACATACCCAACTACACCGCGGGCACCACATACCCTAGTACACCGCGGGCATCACATACCCAACTACACCGCGGGCACCACATACCCAAGTATACCGCGGGCACCACATACCCTAGTACACCGCAGGCATCACATACCCAAGTAAACCGCAGGCATTACATACTCTAGTACACCGCGGGCACCACATACCCTAGTACACCGCGGGCATCACATACCCTAGTACACCGCGGGCACCACATACCCAACTACACCGCGGGCACAACATACTTAAGTACACCGCGAACATCTCATACCAAACTACACCGCGGGCACCACATACCCAAGTATACCGCGGGCACCACATACCCTAGTGCACCGTGGGCACCACATACCCAAGTACACCGCGGGCACCACATACCCTAGTACAACGCGGGCATCACATACCCAAGTATACCGCAGGTACCACATACCCTAGTACACCGCGGGCATCACATACCCTAGTACACCGCGGGCACCACATACCCTAGTACACCGTGGGTATCACATACCCAACTACACCGCGGGCACCACATACCCTAGTACACCGCGGGCATCACATACCCAACTACACCGCGGGCACCACATACCCAAGTATACCGCGGGCACCACATACCCTAGTACACCGCAGGCATCACATACCCAAGTAAACCGCAGGCATTACATACTCTAGTACACCGCGGGCACCACATACCCTAGTACACCGCGGGCATCACATACCCTAGTACAACGCGGGCATCACATACCCAAGTATACCGCAGGTACCACATACCCTAGTACACCGCGGGCATCACATACCCAAGTACACCGCGGGCATCACATACCCTAGTACACCGTGGGTATCACATACCCAACTACACCGCGGGCACCACATACCCTAGTACACCGCGGGCATCACATACCCAACTACACCGCGGGCACCACATACCCAAGTATACCGCGGGCACCACATACCCTAGTACACCGCAGGCATCACATACCCAAGTAAACCGCAGGCATTACATACTCTAGTACACCGCGGGCACCACATACCCTAGTACACCGCGGGCATCACATACCCTAGTACACCGCGGGCACCACATACCCAACTACACCGCGGGCACAACATACTTAAGTACACCGCGAACATCTCATACCAAACTACACCGCGGGCACCACATACCCAAGTATACCGCGGGCACCACATACCCTAGTACACCGCGGGCACCACATTCCCAAGTACACCGCGGGCATCACATACCCAACTACACCGCGGGCACTACATACCCAACTACACCGCAGGCACCACATACCCAAGTATACCGCGGGCACCACATATCCTAGTACACCGCGGGCATCACATACCCTAGTACACCGCGGGCACCACATACCCAAGTATACCGCGGGCACCACATACCCTAGTACACCGCGGGCACCACATTCTTAAGTACACCGCGAACATCACATACCAAACTACACCGCGGGCACCACATACCCAAGTATACGGCGGGCACCACATACCCTAGTACACCGCGGGCACCACATTCCCAAGTACACCGCGGGCATCACATACCCTAGTACACCGTGGGCATCACATACCCAACTACACCGCGGGCACCACATACCCTAGTACACTGTGGGCACAACATACCCAACTACACCGCGGGCACCACATACCCAAGTACACCGAGGGCATCACATACCCAACTACACCGCGGGTATCACATACCCAAGTATACCGCGGGCACCACATACCCTAGTACACCGTGGGCATCGGATATCTAAATACACCGCGGGCATCACATACCCAACTACACCGCGGGCACCACATACCCAAGTATACCGCGGGCACCACATACCCTAGCACACCGCGGGCATCACATACCCTAGTACACCGCGGGCATCACATACCCTAGTACATCACGGGCACCACATACCCAAGTATACCGCGGGCACCACATACCCTAGTACACCGCGGGCATCACATACCCAACTACACCGCGGTCACCACATACCCTAGTACACCGCGGGCATCACATACCCTAGTACACCGCGGGCACCACATACTTAAGTACACCGCGGGCATCACATACCCTAGTTTACCGCGGGCATCACATACCCTAGTACATCACGGACACCACATACCCAAGTATACCGCGGGCACCACATACCCTAGTACACCGCGGGCATCACATAACCAACTACACCGCGGTCACCACATAACCTAGTACACCGCGGGCATCACATAACCAACTACACCGCGGTCACCACATACCCTAGTACACCGCGGGCACCACATATTTAAGTACACCGCGGGCATCACATACCCTAGTTTACCGCGGGCATCACATACCCTAGTACATCACGGGCACCACATACCCAAGTATACCGCGGGCACCACATACCCTAGTACACCGCGGGCATCACATAACCAACTACACCGCGGTCACCACATACCCTAGTACACCGCGGGCATCACATACCCTAGTACACCGCGAGCACCACATACTTAAGTACACCGCGGGCACCACATATCCTAGTACACTGTGGGCACAACATACCCAACTACACCGCGGGCACCACATACCCAAGTACACCGAGGGCATCACATACCCAACTACACCGCGGGTATCACATACCCAAGTATACCGCGGGCACCACATACCCTAGTACACCGTGGGCATCGGATATCTAAATACACCGCGGGCATCACATACCCAACTACACCGCGGGCACCACATACCCTAGTACACCGAGGGCATCACATACCCAACCACACCGCGGGCACCACATACCCTAGTACACCGCGGGCATCACATACCCTAGTACACCGCGGGCACTACATACCCAAGTATACCGCGGGCACCACATACCCTAGTACACCGCGGGCATCACATACCTTAGTACACCGCGGGCACCACATACCCAACTACACCGCGGGCACCACATACCCAAGTATACCGCGGGCACTACATACCGTAGTACACTACGGGCACCACATACCCTAGTACACCGCGGGCATCACAAACCCAACTACACCGCGGGCACCACATACCCTAGTACACCGCGGGCATCACATAACCAACTACACCGCGGTCACCACATACCCTAGTACACCGCGGGCACCACATACTTAAGTACACCGCGGGCATCACATACCCTAGTTTACCGCGGGCATCACATACCCTAGTACATCACGGGCACCACATACCCAAGTATACCGCGGGCACCACATACCCTAGTACACCGCGGGCATCACATAACCAACTACACCGCGGTCACCACATACCCTAGTACACCGCGGGCATCACATACCCTAGTACACCGCGAGCACCACATACTTAAGTACACCGCGGGCACCACATATCCTAGTACACCGCGGGCATCACATACCCTAGTACACCGCGGGCACCACATACCCAAGTATACCGCGGGCACCACATACCCTAGTACACCGCGGGCACCACATTCTTAAGTACACCGCGAACATCACATACCAAACTACACCGCGGGCACCACATACCCAAGTATACGGCGGGCACCACATACCCTAGTATACCGCGGGCACCACATACCCTAGTACACCGAGGGCATCACATACCCAACCACACCGCGGGCACCACATACCCTAGTACACCGCGGGCATCACATACCCTAGTACACCGCGGGCACTACATACCCAACTACACCGCGGACACCACATACCCAAGTATACCGCGGGCATCACATACCCTAGTACACCGCGGGCACCACATACCCAAGTACACCGAGGGCATCACATACCCAACTACACCGCGGGCACCACATACCCAAGTATACCGCGGGCACTACATACCGTAGTACACTACGGGCACCACATACCCTAGTACACCGCGGGCATCACATACCCAACTACACCGCGGGCACCACATACCCTAGTACACCGCGGGCATCACATACCCTAGTACACCGCGGGCACCACATACCCTAGTACACCGCGGGCATCACATACCCAAGTACACCGCGGGCATCACATACCCTAGTACACCGCGGGCATCACATACCCTAGTACACCGCGGGCACCACATACCCAAGTACACCGCGGGCATCACATACCCTAGTACACCTTGGGCACCACATACCCAAGTATACCGCGGGCACCAAATACCCTAGTACACCGCGGGCACCACATACTTAAGTACACCGCAAACATCACATACCAAACTACACCGCAAACATCACATACCCAAGTATACCGTCGGCACCACATACCCAAGTATACCGCGGGCACCACATACCCTAGTACACCGCGGGCACCACATACTTAAGTACACCGCGAACATCACATACCAAACTACACCGCGGGCACCACATACCCAAGTATACCGCGGGCACCACATACCCTAGTACACCGCAGGCATCACATACCCAACTACACCGCGGGCACCACATACCCAAGTACACCGCGGGCATCACATACCCTTCACATACCCTAGTACACCGCGGGCACCACATACCCAAGTACACCGCGGGCATCACATACCCTAGTACACCGTAGGCATCACATACCCAACTACACCGCGGGCACCACATACCCTAGTACACTGTGGGCACAACATACCCAAGTACACCGCGGGCACCACATACCCTAGTACACCGCGGGCATCACATACCCAACTACACCGCGGGCACCACATACCCTAGTACACCGCGGGCATCACATACCCAACTACACCGCGGGCACCACATACCCTAGTACACCGCGGGCATCACCGCACCGTGTTTGCATTTTGAACATTACCGTGTATCGCACCGTGCTTAGCCTATGTTTTTAATAGATGCGTTGACGAAGGTGTTTTTCCCGACTTAATGAAACATAGTAAACTCATTCCTCTTTACAAGTCTGGAAGTGAAAAAGATCCTGCCAATTATAGGCCAATCTCGGTATTGCCTACGCTTAGTAAAATATTTGAAAAGGTTATTCTTAATCAACTGTTAGATCATTTTAACGCCAATCGGCTGCTACATGTTAATCAGTTTGGATTTACTAAAGGCCGATCTACAACTGATGCCGGCTCGGTGCTCTTAAAGTACATATATGATGCCTGGGAAAATTCCAAAGACGCAATCGGTATTTTTTGCGATTTATCCAAGGCTTTTGATTGTGTTAGTCATGAAACTCTCATTTATAAACTTAAACATTACGGGGTTCAGAACCGGGCTATTGATCTTATTCAGTCTTACTTAACCAATAGAGTACAAAAAGTTGACGTTAGTGGTGAGAGGTCTTCTGGGACAATCATTGATATGGGAGTGCCACAAGGCTCGATATTGGGACCTTTCTTATTTTTAGTCTACGTTAATGACCTCGCCTCTTATGTTCAAAAGCTATGTGACATAGTACAGTTTGCAGATGACACCTCCTTAATTTTTAAAGTAGATAGACAAAAGACTGACTACGATGACGTAAATGTATCACTTTCGCAAGTACTTAACTGGTTTACTGTTAATAATCTGTTACTTAATGCTAAAAAAACGAAATGCATGAAATTCACTCTGCCGAATGTTGTTCAAAGACCAACCAATATTTTATTGAATGGAGAGTCACTAAATCTTGTTGATTCTACTGTCTTCTTAGGCCTTAATATTGATTCGAAATTGCAATGGGCTCCACATATTGGAACGCTTGCTGGTAGGCTGAGCTCAGCTGCTTATGCTGTTCGTACGATAAGATGGCTCACCGATGAAACGACAGCTAGGTTGGTTTATTTCAGTATGTATAGTATATAAATTGTGCGTTCCTGGGTTCCGGCTTTGGAGGGTGAGTGGGTCGTTTGTGGGGAGTGCCGTGCGTTTTTATAATAAGCTCCCCGAAAATGCAACAAAACTCTCAGTTAGAAAATTTAAAACATACATTAAACATAATCTTGTAAAAAAGGCGTATTATACCTTAGACAGCTATATTAATGACAAAACTGCATGGCTTGATGTCGCTCCACCCGTCAACAGCAAATTTGTCGATTTGTGATACTAGTAATGTTCTCTTGCCTTGCTTATGTACTTTGTAGTATATTTGTTTCTGAAGCGAAGCGTGTGCTGTCTTTTTGATTTACGTATAGCTTTATTATACTTCTTTTTTTTTTAAACTCATTAGTGTATCATTACTAAGTTAAATTGACACCGCACTGAAACTTCAGTACTTAATTTAGTTTAATTGTAATTCTTTGTAAGAAGGATCATATAAAAAAACGGTAGGAACCAGGCCGTAAGTTTCTTGCCCGTTCTTCTAGGCTCTGGTCGCGTGGAACTGGCACCTAGAATCACCTAGTATGTAAGACGATTCTAAATGATCCTTGTGATTTTACTGAATAAAGTAATTTTTGACTTTGACTTTGACTTTGACTTTGACACCGCGAACATCACATACCAAACTACACCGCGGGCACCACATACCCAAGTATACCGCGGGCACCACATACCCTAGTACACCGCAGGCATCACATACCCAACTACACCGCGGGCACCACATACCCAAGTACACCGCGGGCATCACATACCCTAGTACACCGTGGGCACCACATACCCAAGTATACCGCGGGCATCACATACCCAAGTACACCGCGGGCATCACATACCCTAGTACACCGCGGGCACCACATACCCAAGTACACCGCGGGCATCACATACCCTAGTAAACCGCGGGCACCACATACCCAAGTACACTGCGAGCATCACATACCCTAGTACACCGCGGGCATCACATACCCTAGTACACCGCGGGCACCACATACCCTAGTACACTGCGAGCATCACATACCCTAGTACACCGCGGGCATCACATACCCTAGTACACCGCGGGCACCACATACCCAAGTACACTGCGGGCATCACATACCCTAGTACACCGCGGGCACCACATACCCAAGTATACCGTCGGCACCACATACCCAAGTATACCGCGGGCACCACATACCCTAGTACACCGCGGGCATCACATACCCTAGTACACCGTGGGCACCACATACCCAAGTATACCGAGGGCACCACATACCCTAGTACACCGCAGGCATCACATACCCAACTACACCGCGGGCACCACATACCCAAGTACACCGCGGGCATCACATACCCTAGTACACCGTGGGCACCACATACCCAAGTATACCGGGGGCACCACATACCCAAGTACACCGCGGGCATCACATACCCTAGTACACCGTGGGCACCACATACCCAAGTATACCGAGGGCACCACATACCCTAGTACACCGCAGGCATTACATACCCAACTACACCGCGGGCACCACATACCCTAGTACACTGCGAGCATCACATACCCTAGTACACCGCGGGCATCACATACCCTAGTACACCGCGGGCACCACATACCCAAGTTCACTGCGGGCATCACGTACCCTAGTACACCGCGGGCACCACATACCCAAGTACACCGCGGGCATAACATACCCAAGTACACCGCGGGCATCACATACCCTAGTACACCGCGGGCATCACATACCCTAGTACACCGCGGGCACCACACACCCAAGTACACCGCGGGCACCACATACCCTAGTACACCGCAGGCATCACATACCCAACTACACCGCGGGCACCACATACCCTTCACATACCCTAGTACACCGCGGGCACCACATACCCAAGTACACCGCGGGCATCACATACCCTAGTACACCGTGGGCATCACATACCCAACTACACCGCGGGCACCACATAGCCTAGTACACTGTGGGCACAACATACCCAAGTACACCGCGGGCACCACATACCCTAGTACACCGCGGGCATCACATACCCAAGTATACCGTGGGCACCACATACCCTAGTACACCGCGGGCATCACATACCCAACTACACCGCGGGCACCAAATACCCAAGTATACCGCGGGCACTACATACCCAACTACACCGCGGGCACCACATACCCAAGTATACCGCGGGCATCATGTACCCTAGTACACCGCGGGCACTACATACCCAACTACACCGCGGGCACCACATACCCAAGTATACCGCGGGCACCACATACCCTAGTACACTGCGGGCATTACATACCCTAGTATACCGCGGGCATCACATACCCAACCACACCGCGGGCACCACATACCCTAGTACACCGCGGGCATCACATACCCTAGTACACCGCGGGCATCACATACCCAACTACACCGCGGGCACCACATACCCAAGTATACCGCGGGCACCACATACCCTAGTACACTACGGGCACCACATACCCTAGTACACCGCGGGCATCACATACCCAACTACACCGCGGGCACCACATACCCTAGTACACCGCGGGCACCACATACTTAAGTACACCGCAAACATCACATACCAAACTACACCGCAAACATCACATACCCAAGTATACCGTCGGCACCACATACCCAAGTATACCGCGGGCACCACATACCCTAGTACACCGCGGGCACCACATACTTAAGTACACCGCGAACATCACATACCAAACTACACCGCGGGCACCACATACCCAAGTATACCGCGGGCACCACATACCCTAGTACACCGCGGGCATCACATACCCAACTACACCGCGGGCATCACATACCCTAGTACACCGCGGGCACCACATACCCAAGTACACCGCGGGCATCACATACCCTAGTACACCGTGGGCACCACATACCCAAGTATACCGAGGGCACCACATACCCTAGTACACCGCAGGCATCACATACCCAACTACACCGCGGGCACCACATACCCAAGTAAACCGCGGGCATCACATACCCTAGTACACCGTGGGCACCACATACCCAAGTATACCGCGGGCACCACATACCCTAGTACACCGCAGGCATTACATACCCAACTACACCGCGGGCACCACATACCCTAGTACACTGCGAGCATCACATACCCTAGTACACCGCGGGCATCACATACCCTAGTACACCGCGGGCACCACATACCCAAGTTCACTGCGGGCATCACGTACCCTAGTACACCGCGGGCACCACATACCCAAGTATACCGCGGGCACCACATACCCTAGTACACCGCGGGCACCACATACTTAAGTACACCGCAAACATCACATACCAAACTACACCGCAAACATCACATACCCAAGTATACCGTCGGCACCACATACCCAAGTATACCGCGGGCACCACATACCCTAGTACACCGCGGGCACCACATACTTAAGTACACCGCGAACATCACATACCAAACTACACCGCGGGCACCACATACCCAAGTATACCGCGGGCACCACATACCCTAGTACACCGCAGGCATCACATACCCAACTACACCGCGGGCATCACATACCCTAGTACACCGCGGGCACCACATACCCAAGTACACCGCGGGCATCACATACCCTAGTACACCGTGGGCACCACATACCCAAGTATACCGCGGGCACCACATACCCTAGTACACCGCAGGCATTACATACCCAACTACACCGCGGGCACCACATACCCTAGTACACTGCGAGCATCACATACCCTAGTACACCGCGGGCATCACATACCCTAGTACACCGCGGGCACCACATACCCAAGTTCACTGCGGGCATCACGTACCCTAGTACACCGCGGGCACCACATACCCAAGTATACCGCGGGCACCACATACCCTAGTACACCGCAGGCATCACATACCCAACTACACCGCGGGCATCACATACCCTAGTACACCGCGGGCACCACATACCCAAGTACACCGCGGGCATCACATACCCTAGTACACCGTGGGCACCACATACCCAAGTATACCGAGGGCACCACATACCCTAGTACACCGCAGGCATCACATACCCAACTACACCGCGGGCACCACATACCCAAGTACACCGCGGGCATCACATACCCTAGTACACCGTGGGCACCACATACCCAAGTATACCGCGGGCACCACATACCCAAGTACACCGCGGGCATCACATACCCTAGTACACCGTGGGCACCACATACCCAAGTATACCGAGGGCACCACATACCCTAGTACACCGCAGGCATTACATACCCAACTACACCGCGGGCACCACATAGTACACCACAAGTATACCGCGGGCACTACATACCGTAGTACACCGCGGGCATCACATACCCAACTACACCGCGGGCACCACATACCCTAGTACACCGCGGGCACCACATACTTAAGTACACCGCAAACATCACATACCAAACTACACCGCAAACATCACATACCCAAGTATACCGTCGGCACCACATACCCAAGTATACCGCGGGCACCACATACCCTAGTACACCGCGGGCACCACATACTTAAGTACACCGCGAACATCACATACCAAACTACACCGCGGGCACCACATACCCAAGTATACCGCGGGCACCACATACCCTAGTACACCGCAGGCATCACATACCCAACTACACCGCGGGCATCACATACCCTAGTACACCGCGGGCACCACATACCCAAGTACACCGCGGGCATCACATACATTAGTATACCGCGGGCACCACATACCCAAGTACACCGCGGGCATCACATACCCTAGTACACCGTGGGCATCACATACCCAACTACACCGCGGGCACCACATACCCAGTACACTGTGGGCACAACATACCCAAGTACACTTCGGGCACCACATACCCTAGTACACCGCGGGCATCACATACCCTAGTACACCGCGGGCATCACATACCCAACTACACCGCGGGCACCACATACCCAGTACACTGTGGGCACAACATACCCAAGTACACCGCGGGCACCACATACCCTAGTACACCGCGGGCATCACATACCCAAGTATACCGTGGGCACCACATACCCTAGTACACCGCGGGCATCACATACCCAACTACACCGCGGGCACCAAATACCCAAGTACACCGCGGGCACCACAGACCCTAGTACACCGCGGGCACTACATACCGTAGTACACTACGGGCACCACATACCCTAGTACACCGCGGGCATCACATACCCAACTACACCGCGGGCACCACATACCCTAGTACACCGCGGGCATCACATACCCTAGTACACCGCGGGCACCACATACCCTAGTACACCGCGGGCATCACATACCCAAGTACACCGCGGGCATCACATACCCTAGTACACCGCGGGCACCACATACTTAAGTACACCGCGAACATCACATACCAAACTACACCGCGGGCACCACATACCCAAGTATACCGCGGGCACCACATACCCTAGTACACCGCAGGCATCACATACCCAACTACACCGCAGGCATCACATACCCTAGTACACCGCGGGCACCACATACCCTAGTACACCGCGGGCATCACATACCCTAGTACACCGCGGGCACCACATACCCTAGTACACCGCGGGCATCACATACCCAAGTACACCGCGGGCATCACATACCCTAGTACACCGCGGGCATCACATACCCTAGTACACCGCGGGCACCACATACCCTAGTACACCGCGGGCACCACATACTTAAGTACACCGCGAACATCACATACCAAACTACACCGCGGGCACTACATACCCAAGTATACCGCGGGCACCACATACCCTAGTACACCGCGGGCACCACATACTTAAGTACACCGCGAACATCACATACCAAACTACACCGCGGGCACTACATACCCAAGTATACCGCGGGCACCACATACCCTAGTACACCGCAGGCATCACATACCCAACTACACCGCGGGCACCACATACCCTAGTACACCGAGGGCATCACATACCCAACCACACCGCGGGCACCACATACCCTAGTACACCGCGGGCATCACATACCCTAGTACACCGCGGGCACTACATACCCAACTACACCGCGGACACCACATACCCTAGTATACCGCGGGCATCACATACCCTAGTACACCGCGGGCACCACATACCCAAGTACACCGAGGGCATCACATACCTAACTACACCGCGGGCACCACATACCCTAGTACACCGCGGGCACTACATACCCAACTACACCGCGGAAACCACATACCCAAGTATACCGCGGGCATCACATACCCTAGTACACCGCGGGCACCACATACCCAAGTACACCGAGGGCATCACATACCTAACTACACCGCGGGCACCACATACACAAGTATACCGCGGGCACTACATACCGTAGTACACCGCGGGCATCACATACCCAACTACACCGCGGGCACCACATACCCTAGTACACCGCGGGCACCACATACTTAAGTACACCGCAAACATCACATACCAAACTACACCGCAAACATCACATACCCAAGTATACCGTCGGCACCACATACCCAAGTATACCGCGGGCACCACATACCCTAGTACACCGCGGGCACCACATACTTAAGTACACCGCGAACATCACATACCAAACTACACCGCGGGCACCACATACCCAAGTATACCGCGGGCACCACATACCCTAGTACACCGCAGGCATCACATACCCAACTACACCGCGGGCATCACATACCCTAGTACACCGCGGGCACCACATACCCAAGTACACCGCGGGCATCACATACCCTAGTATACCGCGGGCACCACATACCCAAGTACACCGCGGGCATCACATACCCTAGTACACCGTGGGCATCACATACCCAACTACACCGCGGGCACCACATACCCAGTACACTGTGGGCACAACATACCCAAGTACACTTCGGGCACCACATACCCTAGTACACCGCGGGCATCACATACCCTAGTACACCGCGGGCATCACATACCCAACTACACCGCGGGCACCACATACCCAGTACACTGTGGGCACAACATACCCAAGTACACCGCGGGCACCACATACCCTAGTACACCGCGGGCATCACATACCCAAGTATACCGTGGGCACCACATACCCTAGTACACCGCGGGCATCACATACCCAACTACACCGCGGGCACCAAATACCCAAGTACACCGCGGGCACCACATACCCTAGTACATCGCGGGCATCACATACCCAAGTATACCGTGGGCACCACATACCCTAGTACACCGCGGGCATCACATACCCAACTACACCGCGGGCACCAAATACCCAAGTATACCGCGGGCACTACATACCCAACTACACCGCGGGCACCACATACCCAAGTATACCGCGGGCATCATGTACCCTAGTACACCGCGGGCACTACATACCCAACTACACCGCGGGCACCACATACCCAAGTATACCGCGGGCACCACATACCCTAGTACACTGCGGGCATTACATACCCTAGTACACCGCGGGCATCACATACCCAACCACACCGCGGGCACCACATACCCTAGTTCACCGCGGGCATCACATACCCTAGTACACTGCGGGCACTACATACCCAAGTACACCGAGGGCATCACATACCCAAGTATACCGCGGGCATCACATACCCTAGTACACCGCGGGCACCACATACCCAAGTACACCGCGGGCACCACATACCCAAGTATACCGCGGGTACTACATACCGTAGTACACTACGGGCACCACATACCCTAGTACACCGCGGGCATCACATACCCAACTACACCGCGGGCACCACATACCCTAGTACACCGCGGGCACCACATACCCTAGTACACCGCGGGCATCACATACCCTAGTACACCGCGGGCACCACATACCCTAGTACACCGCGGGCATCACATACCCTCGTACACCGCGGGCATCACATACCCTAGTACACCGCGGGCACCACATACCCTAGTACACCGCGGGCATCACATACCCTAGTACACCGCGGGCACCACATACCCAAGTACACCGCGGGCATCACATACCCTAGTACACCGTGGGCACCACATACCCAAGTATACCGCGGGCACCACATACCCTAGTACACCGCGGGCACCACATACTTAAGTACACCGCAAACATCACATACCAAACTACACCGCAAACATCACATACCCTAGTACACCGCGGGCACCACATACTTAAGTACACCGCGAACATCACATACCAAACTACACCGCGGGCACCACATACCCAAGTATACCGCGGGCACCACATACCCTAGTATACCGCAGGCATCACATACCCAACTACACCGCGGGCACCACATACCCAAGTACACCGCGGGCATCACATACCCTAGTACACCGTGGGCACCACATACCCAAGTATACCGAGGGCACCACATACCCTAGTACACCGCAGGAATCACATACCCAACTACACCGCGGGCACCACATACCCAAGTACACCGCGGGCATCACATACCCAAGTACACCGCGGGCATCACATACCCTAGTACACAGCGGGCATCACATACCCTAGTACACCGCGGGCACCACATACCCAAGTACACCGCGGGCATCACATACCCTAGTACACCGTGGGCACCACATACCAAAATACCGAGGGCACCACATACCCTAGTACACCGCAGGCATCACATACCCAACTACACCGCGGGCACCACATACCCTAGTACACCGCGGGCACCACATACCCTAGTAAACCGCGGGCACCACATACCCTAGTACACTGCGAGCATCACATAACCTAGTACACCGCGGGCATCACATACCCTAGTACACCGCGGGCACCACATACCTAAGTACACTGCGGGCATCACATACCCTAGTACACCGCGGGCACCACATAAACAGTAAACACTTTTAGGAAAGTACTTAAGAAACATTTGTTCATTGAACAATCAAGCGGTCATCGAATTACCTTGCTGTAGTGTATAAAATGACTCACCTCCGTGTTATGTACGATTGAGTAACATGCTCCTCATCCATGATCTTTTCAGATTCATAATGCGTCTGTTCTTTTAGCGTTCGGTGTTCAACTGTTTGCCTTGCGTCGCCACTATAAACCCCTAGTACCCCTACCGTATAAATATATTTTCATTTTATCGGATATTTTACCTTCAGTTTTTATGTGTTCTAGATTTCTAAGTGATTATTGTTGTTTGCGTTATGTTTGAGATTGTAGTAGCTTCTATTTTAATTTTGTTTACATGCTGCAATTTCATTATATATTGTATTGGCTAGGCCTTGATAATTATGGCACAGATACTTTGTATTACCTCTATAGCTACCTACACATTACGAGGCTTGTATTAAGCATGATTGTTATACTAAGTGCTTAGTTGCATCGTACCTATGCTCTAATATTCTTATTACAAATAGGAGTATTGGAATATGGTTGCGATGTACTAGTTGCTAAGTTGTATTTATAATCTAGGTAATTGATCTTACATCGCACATTAAATACTAGGCATATTTGGCTTATATTATAGTATATAATATAGTATTATTTTTAAGGTTTTCTTCGGTGTTCGTTACGTCACTTGTTCGGCATCGGTTCCGTCTGAAAACCAGCGCCTCATCACACCTAACTTGGTGTGATGTGGCATAATGCTGAGATTGGGACCAATTTGCCCTCATAATCCACACGGTGTGCGGTTTGGTTTGTGGGTGCATGTGTTAGGCTGATACATTACTTCATTTATAGTTATACCTTCTTCTTTATTATATCTTTTCAGCCGAGCATGTGCACTTGCCAACCAACCAACTTATCCTGTATTTTATTTTTTGTTATAAGTTTGTGTGTTTTTTGTGGTCAAATAAATAATTATCTTATCTTATCTTATCTTACATACCCAAGTATACCGTCGGCACCACATACCCAAGTATACCGCGGGCACCACATACCCTAGTACACCGCGGGCACCACATACTTAAGTACACCGCGAACATCACATACCAAACTACACCGCGGGCACCACATACCCAAGTATACCGCGGGCACCACATACCCTAGTACACTGTAGGCATCACATACCCAACTACACCGCGGGCACCACGTACCCTTCACATACCCTAGTACACCGCGGGCACCACATACCCAAGTACACCGTGGGCATCGGATATCTAAATACACCGCGGGCATCACATACCCAACTACACCGCGGGCACCACATACCCAAGTAAACCGCGGGCACCACATACCCTAGTACACCGCGGGCATCACATACCCTAGTACACCGCGGGCACCACATACCCAAGTACACCGCGGGCATCACATACCCTTCACATACCCTAGTACACCGCGGGCACCACATACCCTAGTACACTGTGGGCACAACATACCCAAGTACACCGCGGGCACCACATACCCTAGTACACCGCGGGCATCACATACCCAACTACACCGCGGGCACCACATACCCTAGTACACTGTGGGCACAACATACCCAAGTACACCGCGGGCACCACATACCCTAGTACACCGCGGGCATCACATACCCTAGTACACCGCGGGCATCACATACCCTAGTACACCGCGGGCATCACATACCCAAGTTCACCGCGGGCATCACATATCCAAGTACACCGCGGGCACCACATACCCTAGTACACTGTAGGTACAACATACCCAAGTACACCGCGGGCATCACATACCCTAGTACACCGTAGGCATCACATACCCAACTACACCGCGGGCACCACATACCCTAGTACACTGTGGGCACAACATACCCAAGTACACCGCGGGCACCACATACCCTAGTACACCGCGGGCATCACATACCCTAGTACACCGCGGGCATCACATACCCTAGTACACCGCGGGCACCACATACCCAAGTTCACCGCGGGCATCACATATCCAAGTACACCGCGGGCATCACATACCCTAGTACACCGCGGGCACCACATACCCTCGTACACTGCGAGCATCACATACCCTTGTACACCGCGGGCATCACATACCCTAGTACACCGCGGGCACCACATACCCAAGTACACCGCGGGCATCACATACCCTAGTACACCGTGGGCACCACATACCCAAGTACACCGCGGGCACCACATACCCTAGTACACCGCGGGCACCACATACTTAAGTACACCGCAAACATCACATACCAAACTACACCGCAAACATCACATACCCAAGTATACCGTCGGCACCACATACCCAAGTATACCGCGGGCACCACATACCCTAGTACACCGCGGGCACCACATACTTAAGTACACCGCGAACATCACATACCAAACTACACCGCGGGCACCACATACCCAAGTATACCGCGGGCACCACATACCCTAGTACACCGCAGGCATCACATACCCAACTACACCGCGGGCATCACATACCCTAGTACACCGCAGGCACCACATACTTAAGTACACCGCAAACATCACATACCAAACTACACCGCGGGCACCACATACCCAAGTATACCGCGGGCACCACATACCCTAGTACACCGCAGGCATCACATACCCAACTACACCGCGGGCACCACATACCCTTCACATACCCTAGTACACCGCGGGCACCACATACCCTAGTACACTGCGAGCATCACATACCCTAGTACACCGCGGGCATCACATACCCTAGTTCACCGCGGGCACCACATACCCAAGTTCACTGCGGGCATCATGTACCCTAGTGCACCGCGGGCACCACATACCCTAGTACACTGTAGGCATCACATACCCAACTACACCGCGGGCACCACGTACCCTTCACATACCCTAGTACACCGCGGGCACCACATACCCAAGTACACCGTGGGCATCGGATATCTAAATACACCGCGGGCATCACATACCCAACTACACCGCGGGCACCACATACCCAAGTAAACCGCGGGCACCACATACCCTAGTACACCGCGGGCATCACATACCCTAGTACACCGCGGGCACCACATACCCAAGTACACCGCGGGCATCACATACCCTTCACATACCCTAGTACACCGCGGGCACCACATACCTTAGTACACTGTGGGCACAACATACCCAAGTACACCGCGGGCACCACATACCCTAGTACACCGCGGGCATCACATACCCAACTACACCGCGGGCACCACATACCCTAGTACACTGTGGGCACAACATACCCAAGTACACCGCGGGCACCACATACCCTAGTACACCGCGGGCACCACATACTTAAGTACACCGCGAACATCACATACCAAACTACACCGCGGGCACCACATACCCAAGTATACCGCGGGCACCACATACCCTAGTACACCGCAGGCATCACATACCCAACTACACCGCGGGCATCACATACCCTAGTACACCGCAGGCACCACATACTTAAGTACACCGTGAACATCACATACCAAACTACACCGCGGGCACCACATACCCAAGTATACCGCGGGCACCACATACCCTAGTACACCGCAGGCATCACATACCCAACTACACCGCGGGCACCACATACCCTTCACATACCCTAGTACACCGCGGGCACCACATACCCAAGTACACCGTGGGCATCGGATATCTAAATACACCGCGGGCATCACATACCCAACTACACCGCGGGCACCACATACCCAAGTAAACCGCGGGCACCACATACCCTAGTACACCGCGGGCATCACATACCCTAGTACACCGCGGGCATCACATACCCTAGTACACCGCGGGCACCACATACCCAAGTACACCGCGGGCATCACATACCCTAGTACACCGTGGGCACCACATACCCAAGTATACCGCGGGCACCACATACCCTAGTACACCGCGGGCACCACATACTTAAGTACACCGCAAACATCACATACCAAACTACACCGCAAACATCACATACCCAAGTATACCGTCGGCACCACATACCCAAGTATACCGCGGGCACCACATACCCTAGTACACCGCGGGCACCACATACTTAAGTACACCGCGAACATCACATACCAAACTACACCGCGGGCACCACATACCCAAGTATACCGCGGGCACCACATACCCTAGTACACCGCAGGCATCACATACCCAACTACACCGCGGGCATCACATACCCTAGTACACCGCGGGCACCACATACCCAAGTACACCGCGGGCATCACATACCCTAGTACACCGCGGGCACCACATACCCAAGTATACCGAGGGCACCACATACCCTAGTACACCGCAGGCATCACATACCCAAGTACACCGCGGGCATCACATACCCTAGTACACCGTGGGCACCACATACCCAAGTATACCGCGGGCACCACATACCCAAGTACACCGCGGGCACCACATACCCTAGTACACCGCAGGCATCACATACCCAACTACACCGCGGGCACCACATACCCTTCACATACCCTAGTACACCGCGGGCACCACATACCCAAGTACACCGCGGGCATCACATACCCTAGTACACCGTGGGCATCACATACCCAACTACACCGCGGGCACCACATACCCTAGTACACTGTGGGCACAACATACCCAAGTACACCGCGGGCACCACATACCCTAGTACACCGCGGGCATCACATACCCAAGTATACCGTGGGCACCACATACCCTAGTACACCGCGGGCATCACATACCCAACTACACCGCGGGCACCAAATACCCAAGTATACCGCGGGCACTACATACCCAACTACACCGCGGGCACCACATACCCAAGTATACCGCGGGCATCATGTACCCTAGTACACCGCGGGCACTACATACCCAACTACACCGCGGGCACCACATATCCAAGTATACCGCGGGCACCACATACCCTAGTACACTGCGGGCATTACATACCCTAGTACACCGCGGGCATCACATACCCAACCACACCGCGGGCACTACATACCCTAGTACACCGCGGGCATCACATACCCTAGTACACCGCGGGCATCACATACCCAACTACACCGCGGGATCCACATACCCAAGTATACCGCGGGCACCACATACCCTAGTACACTACGGGCACCACATACCCTAGTACACCGCGGGCATCACATACCCAACTACACCGCGGGCACCACATACCCTAGTACACCGCGGGCATCACATACCCTAGTACACCGCGGGCACTACATACCCAACTACACCGCGGGCACCACATACCCAAGTATACCGCGGGCATCACATACCCTAGTACACCGCGGGCACTACATACCCAACTACACCGCGGGCACCACATACCCAAGTATACCGCGGGCACCACATACCCAAGTATACCGCGGGCACCACATACCCTAGTACACCGAGGGCATCACATACCCAACCACACCGCGGGCACCACATACCCTAGTACACCGCGGGCATCACATACCCTAGTACACCGCGGGCACTACATACCCAACTACACCGCGGACATCACATACCCTAGTACACCGCGGGCACCACATACCCAAGTACACCGAGGGCATCACATACCCAACTACACCGCGGGCACCACATACCCAAGTATACCGCGGGCACTACATACCGTAGTACACTACAGGCACCACATACCCTAGTACACCGCGGTCATCACATACCCAACTACACCGCGGGCACCACATACCCTAGTACACCGCGGGCATCACATACCCTAGTACACCGCGGGCACCACATACCCTAGTACACCGCGGGCATCACATACCCAAGTACACCGCGGGCATCACATACCCTAGTACACCGCGGGCATCACATACCCTAGTACACCGCGGGCACCACATACCCAAGTACACCGCGGGCATCACATACCCTAGTACACCAAGGGCACCACATACCCTAGTACACCGCGGGCACCACATACCCAAGTACACCGCGGGCACCACATACCCAAGTATATTGCGGGCATCATGTACCCTAGTACACCGCGGGCACTACATACCCAACTACACCGCGGGCACCACATACCCAAGTATACCGCGGGCACCACATACCCTAGTACACTGCGGGCATTACATACCCTAGTACACCGCGGGCATCACATACCCAACCACACCGCGGGCACTACATACCCTAGTACACCGCGGGCTTCACATACCCTAGTACACCGCGGGCATCACATACCCAACTACACCGCGGGATCCACATACCCAAGTATACCGCGGGCACCACATACCCTAGTACACTACGGGCACCACATACCCTAGTACACCGCGGGCATCACATACCCAACTACACCGCGGGCACCACATACCCTAGTACACCGCGGGCATCACATACCCTAGTACACCGCGGGCACTACATACCCAACTACACCGCGGGCACCACATACCCAAGTATACCGCGGGCATCACATACCCTAGTACACCGCGGGCACTACATACCCAACTACACCGCGGGCACCACATACCCAAGTATACCGCGGGCACCACATACCCAAGTATACCGCGGGCACCACATACCCTAGTACACCGAGGGCATCACATACCCAACCACACCGCGGGCAACACATACCCTAGTACACCGCGGGCATCACAAACCCTAGTACACCGCGGGCACTACATACCCAACTACACCGCGGACACCACATACCCAAGTATACCGCGGGCATCACATACCCTAGTACACCGCGGGCACCACATACCCAAGTACACCGAGGGCATCACATACCCAACTACACCGCGGGCACCACATACCCAAGTATACCGCGGGCACTACATACCGTAGTACACTACAGGCACCACATACCCTAAAACACCGCGGGCATCACATACCCAACTACACCGCGGGCACCACATACCCTAGTACACCGCGGGCATCACATACCCTAGTACACCGCGGGCACCACATACCCTAGTACACCGCGGGCATCACATACCCAAGTACACCGCGGGCATCACATACCCTAGTACACCGCGGGCATCACATACCCTAGTACACCGCGGGCACCACATACCCAAGTACACCGCGGGCATCACATACCCTAGTACACCGTGGGCACCACATACCCTAGTACACCGCAGGCATCACATACCCTAGTACACCGCGGGCACCACATACCCAAGTACACCGCGGGCACCACATACCCTAGTACACCGCAGGCATCACATACCCAACTACACCGCGGGCACCACATACCCTTCACATACCCTAGTACACCGCGGGCACCACATACCCAAGTACACCGCGGGCACCACATACCCAAGTATACCGCGGGCACCACATACCCTAGTACACCGAGGGCATCACATACCCAACCACACCGCGGGCACCACATACCCTAGTACACCGCGGGCATCACATACCCTAGTACACCGCGGGCACCACATACCCTAGTACACCGCGGGCATCACATACCCAAGTACACCGCGGGCATCACATACCCTAGTACACCGCGGGCATCACATACCCTAGTACACCGCGGGCACCACATACCCAAGTACACCGCGGGCATCACATACCCTAGTACACCGTGGGCACCACATACCCTAGTACACCGCAGGCATCACATACCCAACTACACCGCGGGCATCACATACCCTAGTACACCGTGGGCACCACATACCCAAGTACACCGCGGGCATCACATACCCTAGTACACCGCGGGCATCACATACCCTAGTACACCGCGGGCACCACATACCCAAGTACACCGCGGGCATCACATACCCTAGTACACCGTGGGCACCACATACCCAAGTACACCGCGGGCATCACATACCCTAGTACACCGCGGGCATCACATACCCAAGTTCACCGCGGGCATCACATATCCAAGTACACCGCGGGCACCACATACCCTAGTACACTGTGGGTACAACATACCCAAGTACACCGCGGGCATCACATACCCTAGTACACCGTAGGCATCACATACCCAACTACACCGCGGGCACCACATACCCTAGTACACTGTGGGCACAACATACCCAAGTACACCGCGGGCACCACATACCCTAGTACACCGCGGGCATCACATACCCTAGTACACCGCGGGCATCACATACCCTAGTACACCGCGGGCACCACATACCCAAGTACACCGCGGGCATCACATACCCAAGTTCACCGCGGGCATCACATATCCAAGTACACCGCGGGCATCACATACCCTAGTACACCGCGGGCACCACATACCCTCGTACACTGCGAGCATCACATACCCTAGTACACCGCGGGCATCACATACCCTAGTACACCGCGGGCACCACATACCCAAGTACACTACGGGCATCACGTACCCTAGTACACCGCGGGCACCACATACCCAAGTACACCGCGGGCATCACATACCCATGTACACTGCGGGCATCACATACCCTAGTACACCGCGGGCATCACATACCCTAGTACACCGCGGGCACCACATACCCAAGTACACCGCGGGCATCACATACCCTAGTACACCGTGGGCACCACATACCCAAGTATACCGCGGGCACCACATACCCTAGTACACCGCGGGCACCACATACTTAAGTACACCGCAAACATCACATACCAAACTACACCGCAAACATCACATACCCAAGTATACCGTCGGCACCACATACAAGTATACCGCGGGCACCACATACCCTAGTACACCGCGGGCACCACATACTTAAGTACACCGCGAACATCACATACCAAACTACACCGCGGGCACCACATACCCAAGTATACCGCGGGCACCACATACCCTAGTACACCGCAGGCATCACATACCCAACTACACCGCGGGCACCACATACCCAAGTATACCGCGGGCACTACATACCGTAGTACACTACAGGCACCACATACCCTAGTACACCGCGGGCATCACATACCCAACTACACCGCGGGCACCACATACCCTAGTACACCGCGGGCATCACATACCCTAGTACACCGCGGGCACCACATACCCTAGTACACCGCGGGCATCACATACCCAAGTACACCGCGGGCATCACATACCCTAGTACACCGCGGGCATCACATACCCTAGTACACCGCGGGCACCACATACCCAAGTACACCGCGGGCATCACATACCCTAGTACACCGTGGGCACCACATACCCTAGTACACCGCAGGCATCACATACCCTAGTACACCGCGGGCACCACATACCCAAGTACACCGCGGGCACCACATACCCTAGTACACCGCAGGCATCACATACCCAACTACACCGCGGGCACCACATACCCTTCACATACCCTAGTACACCGCGGGCACCACATACCCAAATACACCGCGGGCACCACATACCCAAGTATACCGCGGGCACCACATACCCAAGTACACCGCGGGCATCACATACCCTAGTACACCGCGGGCATCACATACCCTAGTACACCGCGGGCACCACATACCCAAGTACACCGCGGGCATCACATACCCTAGTACACCGTGGGCACCACATACCCTAGTACACCGCAGGCATCACATACCCAACTACACCGCGGGCATCACATACCCTAGTACACCGTGGGCACCACATACCCAAGTACACCGCGGGCATCACATACCCTAGTACACCGTGGGCACCACATACCTTAGTACACCGCAGGCATCACATACCCAACTACACCGCGGGCATCACATACCCTAGTACACCGCGGGCACCACATACCCAAGTACACCGCGGGCATCACATACCCTAGTACACCGTGGGCACCACATACCCAAGTATACCGAGGGCACCACATACCCTAGTACACCGCAGGCATCACATACCCAACTACACCGCGGGCACCACATACCCAAGTACACCGCGGGCATCACATACCCAAGTACACCGCGGGCATCACATACCCAAGTATACCGTGGGCACCACATACCCTAGTACACCGCGGGCATCACATACCCAACTACACCGCTGGCACCACATACCTAAGTATACCACGGGCACCACATA
Organism: Ecliptopera silaceata; assembly: GCA_932527185.1. Classification (NCBI taxonomy): domain Eukaryota; kingdom Metazoa; phylum Arthropoda; class Insecta; order Lepidoptera; family Geometridae; genus Ecliptopera; species Ecliptopera silaceata. The sequence goes on from OW052210.1 coordinate 6,290,905, forward strand.
CCCTAGTACACCGCGGGCATCACATACCCATGTACACCGCGGGCACCACATAGCCAAGTATACCGCGGGCATCACAACTACACCGCGGGCACCACATACCCTAGTACACCGCGGGCACTACATACCCAACTACACCGCGGGCACCACATACCCAAGTATACCGCGGGCACCACATACCCAAGTATACCGCGGGCACCACATACCCTAGTACACCGAGGGCATCACATACCCAACCACACCGCGGGCACCACATACCCTAGTACACCGCGGGCATCACATACCCTAGTACACCGCGGGCACTACATACCCAACTACACCGCGGACACCACATACCCAAGTATACCGCGGGCATCACATACCCTAGTACACCGCGGGCACCACATACCCAAGTACACCGAGGGCATCACATACCCAACTACACCGCGGGCACCACATACCCAAGTATACCGCGGGCACAACATACCGTAGTACACTACAGGCACCACATACCCTAGTACACCGCGGGCATCACATACCCAACTACACCGCGGGCCCCACATACCCTAGTACACCGCGGGCATCACATACCCTAGTACACCGCGGGCACCACATACCCTAGTACACCGCGGGCATCACATACCCAAGTACACCGCGGGCATCACATACCCTAGTACACCGCGGGCATCACATACCCTAGTACACCGCGGGCACCACATACCCAAGTACACCGCGGGCATCACATACCCTAGTACACCGTGGGCACCACATACCCTAGTACACCGCAGGCATCACATACCCTAGTACACCGCGGGCACCACATACCCAAGTACACCGCGGGCACCACATACCCTAGTACACCGCAGGCATCACATACCCAACTACACCGCGGGCACCACATACCCTTCACATACCCAAGTACACCGCGGGCATCACATACCCTAGTACACCGCGGGCATCACATACCCTAGTACACCGCGGGCACCACATACCCAAGTACACCGCGGGCATCACATACCCTAGTACACCGTGGGCACCACATACCCTAGTACACCGCAGGCATCACATACCCTAGTACACCGCGGGCACCACATACCCAAGTACACCGCGGGCACCACATACCCTAGTACACCGCAGGCATCACATACCCAACTACACCGCGGGCACCACATACCCTTCACATACCCTAGTACACCGCGGGCACCACATACCCAAGTACACCGCGGGCACCACATACCCAAGTATACCGCGGGCACCACATACCCAAGTACACCGCGGGCATCACATACCCTAGTACACCGCGGGCATCACATACCCTAGTACACCGCGGGCACCACATACCCAAGTACACCGCGGGCATCACATACCCTAGTACACCGTGGGCACCACATACCCTAGTACACCGCAGGCATCACATACCCAACTACACCGCGGGCATCACATACCCTAGTACACCGTGGGCACCACATACCCAAGTACACCGCGGGCATCACATACCCTAGTACACCGCGGGCATCACATACCCTAGTACACCGCGGGCACCACATACCCAAGTACACCGCGGGCATCACATACCCTAGTACACCGTGGGCACCACATACCCAAGTACACCGCGGGCATCACATACCCTAGTACACCGTGGGCACCACATACCTTAGTACACCGCAGGCATCACATACCCAACTACACCGCGGGCATCACATACCCTAGTACACCGCGGGCACCACATACCCAAGTACACCGCGGGCATCACATACCCTAGTACACCGTGGGCACCACATACCCAAGTATACCGAGGGCACCACATACCCTAGTACACCGCAGGCATCACATACCCAACTACACCGCGGGCACCACATACCCAAGTACACCGCGGGCATCACATACCCAAGTACACCGCGGGCATCACATACCCAAGTATACCGTGGGCACCACATACCCTAGTACACCGCGGGCATCACATACCCAACTACACCGCTGGCACCACATACCTAAGTATACCACGGGCACCACATACCCTAGTACACCGCGGGCATCACATACCCATTTACACTGCGGGCACCACATAGCCAAGTATACTGCGGGCATCACAACTACACCGCGGGCACCACATACCCTAGTACACCGCGGGCACTACATACCCAACTACACCGCGGGCACCACATACCCAAGTATACCGCGGGCACCACATACCCAAGTATACCGCGGGCACCACATACCCTAGTACACCGAGGGCATCACATACCCAACCACACCGCGGGCACCACATACCCTAGTACACCGCGGGCATCACATACCCTAGTACACCGCGGGCACTACATACCCAACTACACCGCGGACACCACATACCCAAGTATACCGCGGGCATCACATACCCTAGTACACCGCGGGCACCACATACCCAAGTACACCGAGGGCATCACATACCCAACTACACCGCGGGCACCACATACCCAAGTATACCGCGGGCACTACATACCGTAGTACACTACAGGCACCACATACCCTAGTACACCGCGGGCATCACATACCCAACTACACCGCGGGCCCCACATACCCTAGTACACCGCGGGCATCACATACCCTAGTACACCGCGGGCACCACATACCCTAGTACACCGCGGGCATCACATACCCAAGTACACCGCGGGCATCACATACCCTAGTACACCGCGGGCATCACATACCCTAGTACACCGCGGGCACCACATACCCAAGTACACCGCGGGCATCACATACCCTAGTACACCGTGGGCACCACATACCCTAGTACACCGCAGGCATCACATACCCTAGTACACCGCGGGCACCACATACCCAAGTACACCGCGGGCACCACATACCCTAGTACACCGCGGGCATCACATACCCAACTACACCGCGGGCACCACATACCCTTCACATACCCTAGTACACCGCGGGCACCACATACCCAAGTACACCGCGGGCACCACATACCCAAGTATACCGCGGGCACCACATACCCTAGTACACCGAGGGCATCACATACCCAACCACACCGCGGGCACCACATACCCTAGTACACCGCGGGCATCACATACCCTAGTACACCGCGGGCACCACATACCCTAGTACACCGCGGGCATCACATACCCAAGTACACCGCGGGCATCACATACCCTAGTACACCGCGGGCATCACATACCCTAGTACACCGCGGGCACCACATACCCAAGTACACCGCGGGCATCACATACCCTAGTACACCGTGGGCACCACATACCCTTGTACACCGCAGGCATCACATACCCAACTACACCGCGGGCATCACATACCCTAGTACACCGTGGGCACCACATACCCAAGTACACCGCGGGCATCACATACCCTAGTACACCGCGGGCATCACATACCCTAGTACACCGCGGGCACCACATACCCAAGTACACCGCGGGCATCACATACCCTAGTACACCGCGGGCATCACATACCCAACTACACCGCGGGATCCACATACCCAAGTATACGTGCGTCGCGTTGTGGTGCGCTTCGCGCGGCGCGACCTGCGCGACCAGATGTTGCAGGGGGCGCGGGTGCGGCGCACGCTGACGGCCGCCGACGCAGGCCACGCCGCTTCGGTCGGCCGCATATTCCTTAACGAGCGACTGACGCGCGATAATCGGCTCTTGTTCCACCGTGTGCGCGAGGAGTGCCGCAGACTTCAGTGGCGGTACTCATGGACAAAGCGGGGTCGCATTTACGCGCGGCAGGCTGATGGCAAGCCGGCTTATCCAATCAAGACAATGGCCGACGTCACGAGGGTTTTTGGATCTGCACCCGTTTGAACCCGATCCATGTATTGGTCCTATTAAATATATATTCTTAGTTTATACATATATTTTTTTGAAATTAGCATATAGGTGTGAACTGTTTATTGGTGCCATTTATCTAGAGAAATATTATGTTCTGTCTTACTATATAATAATATGTTACTGTAAGAAAAGCAAAATCAAAGTGCCTGTGGACTCATTTAAAATTATACTTTACAATTTAATTATAGTTATCACAATATATTTTCTTATAACTAGTTTTTTTTCATTAACCTTAGTAATTTGTAAAAAAGTGCAAGCAATAGTAACCTATTATAATGATAAACCCCTAAATTGTGGTTGCACTCTTTGATAAGTATTTCAAAGTTGGTCTCTTCAATGCAGGTTCGCTGAATACAGGGCATGATGAGTTTATTGTGGCGATGGATGAGCTGAACCCGGACATTATGGCAATAAATGAGACATGGATAGGGGTTGGTGAGGTTGAAAAAGCACCTAAGGTGCCTGGGTACCGACTGCGCTTCTCTCCGAGACCTACTTGTATTCGACAGGGTCGAGGAGGAGGCGTTGGGTTCTATATTAGAAAGGGAATCTGTGCACGAACTTGCCCTCATCCTCTTGCATCCTCAGTTGAGCAGATGTGGATTCGGCTCAAGGTAAATGGTCAAAACATTGTTCTGGGCACAGCATATAGGCCTCCCTGGCAAGATCCTAATCAAGTGTTTGAGGCCCTAACCGACTCTATCTCTTCTTTCACTAACTATGAAAAATTAGTACTGGTTGGTGATTTAAATTTAGATGTTCTTTCCCCTGATTCTTGGAAGACCAAACTTCTCACAGAGTTCTTACATAGCCTCCACTTAGATCAAGTCATTACGGAACCTACACACTTTACTGATCATAGTGAGACTCTTATAGATATAGTATGTACAGATGCCCGTGTCCGTAATGTCAGAGTCAAATACTCCCCAGATCTAGGACATCATGCTATGCTGCTGGTGGAGCTTGACATAAGGAAAGAAAAACCTCGCCCACGCCTCGTTACCTATAGACCTTTTAAAAATATATTACTTGATAAATTTTACAACGACCTGAATTGTATTAGATGGGATTACTTTAAAGGTACAACAGATGTGAATGATCTAGTTGAAACATTTACTAACGTAATAATCACATTATTTGACTTACATGCGCCTCTTAAAACTACTTTATTTAGGGAGCGTCCACACCCCTGGATTACGGACACAGTAAAAACAATGATGCGTATTAGGGATGACTATCACAGTAGGCTTAGATCACTTAAAACATCAGCCCTGAGGGAATCTTATAAGGATATGAAACACTTGGTAATTGAGGCAATCATAAGTGAAAAGAAAGCTTATTTTACTGATCACATCAATAATAATATAAAAAACTCAAAAAAACTTTGGAAAAATTTAAAAAGTACAATTTTACCAACTAATAAGGAAGGTGAGCTTCCAGTCCAATTTGATGATCCGGATCTTATTAATAGCCATTTCCTTAATGTGCCAGGTCAGAATCAGGTATCTATTTCTCAGCTCACTTTCTTCGAGCACCATAGACATAGCACTGAAACTTTTTCTTTGAACCCTGTAAGCACAGACATTGTTATGGGCATTGTGCGCAGTCTGAAATCAAATGCACAGGGTGTGGATGCCATATCTTTGGAAATGTTATCCTTGACCTTGCCTGAGTCTTTAGAAGCAATCACATCCATTGTTAATAGTTCAATAGTGACTGGGGTTTTCCCTGAGATCTGGAAAGTAGCCAAGGTGAGGCCTATACCAAAAACTAATAACCCCTTATTGTGTCAGGATTTAAGGCCTATCAGCCTGCTGCCTTGTTTGTCAAAGGTCTTGGAGAGGGTGGTGAGTCAGCAGATGACCAAATTTATGGAAAAGAACAGCATACTCCCACAGTTTCAATCAGGTTTCCGTAAGGGGCACAGCACCTCAACTGCTCTTTTGGATGTAGTGGACCGTTTGCTGGAAGCTCAGGACAGTGGCATGGTCAGTGTTCTCATTCTTCTAGACTATTCCCGGGCATTCGATTCCATTAATACTTCTTTACTCCTATCTAAGCTTGCTTTCTACGGTTTTGATGCGCTGACAGTCAAATGGTTTCATAGCTACCTGAACTGTAGGCAACAGGTTGTGGAGTTAACTATGCCTGATGGATCTAGACTCCAATCGTCTCAGCAGCCTGTGCCCAGAGGTGTGCCGCAGGGATCTATCTTGGGGCCTCTGTTATTTATTTTGTTTAGCTCTGATGTGATTGAAGTCATAACTCACTGTAAGTATCATCTTTATGCAGATGACTTGCAGCTTTATGTCTCATTTCCTCCATCGGATATTGCTGGTGCTGTAAACAAAATAAATTCTGACTTAGCAAGGATTTCTGAATGGTCTAGAGAAAATTCTTTGATAATCAACCCTAAGAAGTCTAAGTACCTGGTCATAGGCAGTAGGCAGAAACTGAAAGAGCTTCAAGATTATCAAGTGAATATTGTGGTTGACGGAGTGGATGTGGAGTGTGTTTCTGATGCTAAAAATCTTGGTTTAGTATTGGATAGTAATTTACATTTCGAGAAGCATGTGGCTGAGAGTGTGCGCAATTGTTTTTATAGACTACGGCTTCTCTATAAAATTCGACCTTTTTTAAGTGAGGCTGTCAGAATCAATCTGTGTGAGAGTTTGGTCCTATCTAAACTGAACTACTGTGATGTGGTCTATGGGCCTTGTCTGCTACGCAGATCAGTAAACCTTATACAACGGGTACAAAATGCTTGTGCACGGTTTTGTTTCACTGTTCCTCCACGGTCACACATCACACCATTTTTAAACACATCTAATCTGCTAAAAATGGAAGCACGCAGGAAGCTTCATCTAGCTGTACTTCTGTTTGGTGTTATCAATACTCAGCACCCGAGATATTTATTTGATAGATTTCAGTGGGCTCGAAGTCACTCCAAACTTCCGAGTAGAACATGTACATACGTGTTTGAGGTGCCGAAGCATAGGTCAATGGCCTTTCGTGGCTCGTTCAAGTTCGCCGCATCAAGGTGCTGGAATGACTTGCCTCCGCCCATGCGTGCTCTGAAAACAGTACAAACTTTTAGGAAAACCCTTAGGAAACTTTTGTTTACTGAACAATCATGCATTCAGTGAATTACGTCGCTCTAGTGTATGAAATGACTCACCCCCATGTTATGCACGTCTAGTTTGAATACTCTACTCCTCATCCATGGTCTTTTCTAACTCATATTGCGTCTGTTTTTCTATGTCCGGTACGTTCGGTTTCCAAATGCTTACATCTATTCAGTAAACCCCAGTACCCCTACCGTATTAATACTTTCATGGGTTAAATGCATTTATGAGATGTATAACATTCACTTTTTCACAGATTAACTTTCACTTTTTCACAAATTGGCTTGTTGTTGTTTTGGCTATTGAAAAACATGTCTGAAATAGCAATACAACGCACAGATAAAAAATATGCACCTGGAGACTGTACTTAGACAGATAAGTTTTGTGTTGCATGACGCGATCCTATGGTCATTTTGCTGTTTCTGTGAGTGATTATTGTTTGTGAGAATTTGTTTTGAGATTTTATTTTATTTTATTTTGTTTAAATACTGAAATTACATAAATATGTTGTTTAAGTGTATAGTTAGAGTGTTGCGGCCTTACTACTTATGGCACAGATAAATAATAAGTAAATAAATAGTTGTAGGACTTTTGGTTGTAATCTGGGTACATAATCTTTGTATATTAAACACAGATAAACAATAAATAGATAGTTGTAGGACTAAATTTAGTTGTAATCTTGGTACTTACTAATCTTTATTTATAAAATTTTGGTTTATATAGTATTATTTTTAGGTTTTGTTCGATTTTCGTAACGTCACTTGTTCGGCATCGGCTCCGTCTGAAAACCAGCGCCACATCTTACCTAACACGGCGTGATGTGGCATTATGCTGAGACGGGGACCAGTTTGCCCCCATAACCCACACGGTGGGCGGTTTGGTCTGCGGGTGCATGTGTTAGGCTGATACATCACTTCATTGATTGTTTTATCTTCTATTATATTATACCATATCAGCCTAGCATGTGCACCTGCTGGCCGACCAACTTATCGTGTACATATGTATTTTTATTTTTTGTCATAAGTTGTTTGGGGACAAATAAAGATTTATCTTATCTTATCTTATCTTAAGTATACCGCGGGCATCACATACCCTAGTACACCGCGGGCACTACATACCCAACTACACCGCGGGCACCACATACCCAAGTATACCGCGGGCACCACATACCCAAGTATACCGCGGGCACCACATACCCTAGTACACCGAGGGCATCACATACCCAACCACACCGCGGGCACCACATACCCTAGTACACCGCGGGCATCACATACCCTAGTACACCGCGGGCACTACATACCCAACTACACCGCGGACATCACATACCCTAGTACACCGCGGGCACCACATACCCAAGTACACCGAGGGCATCACATACCCAACTACACCGCGGGCACCACATACCCAAGTATACCGCGGGCACTACATACCGTAGTACACTACAGGCACCACATACCCTAGTACACCGCGGTCATCACATACCCAACTACACCGCGGGCACCACATACCCTAGTACACCGCGGGCATCACATACCCTAGTACACCGCGGGCACCACATACCCTAGTACACCGCGGGCATCACATACCCAAGTACACCGCGGGCATCACATACCCTAGTACACCGCGGGCATCACATACCCTAGTACACCGCGGGCACCACATACCCAAGTACACCGCGGGCATCACATACCCTAGTACACCAAGGGCACCACATACCCTAGTACACCGCGGGCACCACATACCCAAGTACACCGCGGGCACCACATACCCAAGTATATTGCGGGCATCATGTACCCTAGTACACCGCGGGCACTACATACCCAACTACACCGCGGGCACCACATATCCAAGTATACCGCGGGCACCACATACCCTAGTACACTGCGGGCATTACATACCCTAGTACACCGCGGGCATCACATACCCAACCACACCGCGGGCACTACATACCCTAGTACACCGCGGGCTTCACATACCCTAGTACACCGCGGGCATCACATACCCAACTACACCGCGGGATCCACATACCCAAGTATACCGCGGGCACCACATACCCTAGTACACTGCGGGCACCACATACCCTAGTACACCGCGGGCATCACATACCCAACTACACCGCGGGCACCACATACCCTAGTACACCGCGGGCATCACATACCCTAGTACACCGCGGGCACTACATACCCAACTACACCGCGGGCACCACATACCCAAGTATACCGCGGGCATCACATACCCTAGTACACCGCGGGCACTACATACCCAACTACACCGCGGGCACCACATACCCAAGTATACCGCGGGCACCACATACCCAAGTATACCGCGGGCACCACATACCCTAGTACACCGAGGGCATCACATACCCAACCACACCGCGGGCACCACATACCCTAGTACACCGCGGGCATCACATACCCTAGTACACCGCGGGCACTACATACCCAACTACACCGCGGACACCACATACCCAAGTATACCGCGGGCATCACATACCCTAGTACACCGCGGGCACCACATACCCAAGTACACCGAGGGCATCACATACCCAACTACACCGCGGGCACCACATACCCAAGTATACCGCGGGCACTACATACCGTAGTACACTACAGGCACCACATACCCTAAAACACCGCGGGCATCACATACCCAACTACACCGCGGGCACCACATACCCTAGTACACCGCGGGCATCACATACCCTAGTACACCGCGGGCACCACATACCCTAGTACACCGCGGGCATCACATACCCAAGTACACCGCGGGCATCACATACCCTAGTACACCGCGGGCATCACATACCCTAGTACACCGCGGGCACCACATACCCAAGTACACCGCGGGCATCACATACCCTAGTACACCGCGGGCACCACATACCCAAGTACACCGCGGGCATCACATACCCTAGTACACCGTGGGCACCACATACCCAAGTATACCGAGGGCACCACATACCCTAGTACACCGCAGGCATCACATACCCAACTACACCGCGGGCACCACATACCCAAGTACACCGCGGGCATCACATACCCAAGTACACCGCGGGCATCACATACCCAAGTATACCGTGGGCACCACATACCCTAGTACACCGCGGGCATCACATACCCAACTACACCGCTGGCACCACATACCTAAGTATACCACGGGCACCACATACCCTAGTACACCGCGGGCATCACATACCCATTTACACTGCGGGCACCACATAGCCAAGTATACCGCGGGCATCACAACTACACCGCGGGCACCACATACCCTAGTACACCGCGGGCACTACATACCCAACTACACCGCGGGCACCACATACCCAAGTATACCGCGGGCACCACATACCCAAGTATACCGCGGGCACCACATACCCTAGTACACCGAGGGCATCACATACCCAACCACACCGCGGGCACCACATACCCTAGTACACCGCGGGCATCACATACCCTAGTACACCGCGGGCACTACATACCCAACTACACCGCGGACACCACATACCCAAGTATACCGCGGGCATCACATACCCTAGTACACCGCGGGCACCACATACCCAAGTACACCGAGGGCATCACATACCCAACTACACCGCGGGCACCACATACCCAAGTATACCGCGGGCACTACATACCGTAGTACACTACAGGCACCACATACCCTAAAACACCGCGGGCATCACATACCCAACTACACCGCGGGCACCACATACCCTAGTACACCGCGGGCATCACATACCCTAGTACACCGCGGGCACCACATACCCTAGTACACCGCGGGCATCACATACCCAAGTACACCGCGGGCATCACATACCCTAGTACACCGCGGGCATCACATACCCTAGTACACCGCGGGCACCACATACCCAAGTACACCGCGGGCATCACATACCCTAGTACACCGTGGGCACCACATACCCTAGTACACCGCAGGCATCACATACCCTAGTACACCGCGGGCACCACATACCTAAGTACACCGCGGGCACCACATACCCTAGTACACCGCAGGCATCACATACCCAACTACACCGCGGGCACCACATACCCTAGTACACTGTGGGCACAACATACCCAAGTACACCGCGGGCACCACATACCCTAGTACACCGCGGGCATCACATACCCTAGTACACCGCGGGCATCACATACCCTAGTACACCGCGGGCACCACATACCCAAGTACACCGCGGGCATCACATACCCAAGTTCACCGCGGGCATCACATATCCAAGTACACCGCGGGCATCACATACCCTAGTACACCGCGGGCACCACATACCCTCGTACACTGCGAGCATCACATACCCTAGTACACCGCGGGCATCACATACCCTAGTACACCGCGGGCACCACATACCCAAGTACACTACGGGCATCACGTACCCTAGTACACCGCGGGCACCACATACCCAAGTACACCGCGGGCATCACATACCCATGTACACTGCGGGCATCACATACCCTAGTACACCGCGGGCATCACATACCCTAGTACACCGCGGGCACCACATACCCAAGTACACCGCGGGCATCACATACCCTAGTACACCGTGGGCACCACATACCCAAGTATACCGCGGGCACCACATACCCTAGTACACCGCGGGCACCACATACTTAAGTACACCGCAAACATCACATACCAAACTACACCGCAAACATCACATACCCAAGTATACCGTCGGCACCACATACCCAAGTATACCGCGGGCACCACATACCCTAGTACACCGCGGGCACCACATACTTAAGTACACCGCGAACATCACATACCAAACTACACCGCGGGCACCACATACCCAAGTATACCGCGGGCACCACATACCCTAGTACACCGCGGGCATCACATACCCAACTACACCGCGGGCACCACATACCCAAGTATACCGCGGGCACTACATACCGTAGTACACTACAGGCACCACATACCCTAGTACACCGCGGGCATCACATACCCAACTACACCGCGGGCACCACATACCCTAGTACACCGCGGGCATCACATACCCTAGTACACCGCGGGCACCACATACCCTAGTACACCGCGGGCATCACATACCCAAGTACACCGCGGGCATCACATACCCTAGTACACCGCGGGCATCACATACCCTAGTACACCGCGGGCACCACATACCCAAGTACACCGCGGGCATCACATACCCTAGTACACCGTGGGCACCACATACCCTAGTACACCGCAGGCATCACATACCCTAGTACACCGCGGGCACCACATACCCAAGTACACCGCGGGCACCACATACCCTAGTACACCGCAGGCATCACATACCCAACTACACCGCGGGCACCACATACCCTTCACATACCCTAGTACACCGCGGGCACCACATACCCAAGTACACCGCGGGCACCACATACCCAAGTATACCGCGGGCACCACATACCCAAGTACACCGCGGGCTTCACATACCCTAGTACACCGCGGGCATCACATACCCTAGTACACCGCGGGCACCACATACCCAAGTACACCGCGGGCATCACATACCCTAGTACACCGTGGGCACCACATACCCTAGTACACCGCAGGCATCACATACCCAACTACACCGCGGGCATCACATACCCTAGTACACCGTGGGCACCACATACCCAAGTACACCGCGGGCATCACATACCCTAGTACACCGCGGGCATCACATACCCTAGTACACCGCGGGCACCACATACCCAAGTACACCGCGGGCATCACATACCCTAGTACACCGTGGGCACCACATACCCAAGTACACCGCGGGCATCACATACCCTAGTACACCGTGGGCACCACATACCTTAGTACACCGCAGGCATCACATACCCAACTACACCGCGGGCATCACATACCCTAGTACACCGCGGGCACCACATACCCAAGTACACCGCGGGCATCACATACCCTAGTACACCGTGGGCACCACATACCCAAGTATACCGAGGGCACCACATACCCTAGTACACCGCAGGCATCACATACCCAACTACACCGCGGGCACCACATACCCAAGTACACCGCGGGCATCACATTCCCAAGTACACCGTGGGCATCACATACCCAAGTATACCGTGGGCACCACATACCCTAGTACACCGCGGGCATCACATACCCAACTACACCGCTGGCACCACATACCTAAGTATACCACGGGCACCACATACCCTAGTACACCGCGGGCATCACATACCCATTTACACTGCGGGCACCACATAGCCAAGTATACCGCGGGCATCACAACTACACCGCGGGCACCACATACCCTAGTACACCGCGGGCACTACATACCCAACTACACCGCGGGCACCACATACCCAAGTATACCGCGGGCACCACATACCCAAGTATACCGCGGGCACCACATACCCTAGTACACCGAGGGCATCACATACCCAACCACACCGCGGGCACCACATACCCTAGTACACCGCGGGCATCACATACCCTAGTACACCGCGGGCACTACATACCCAACTACACCGCGGACACCACATACCCAAGTATACCGCGGGCATCACATACCCTAGTACACCGCGGGCACCACATACCCAAGTACACCGAGGGCATCACATACCCAACTACACCGCGGGCACCACATACCCAAGTATACCGCGGGCACTACGTACCGTAGTACACTACAGGCACCACATACCCTAGTACACCGCGGGCATCACATACCCAACTACACCGCGGGCCCCACATACCCTAGTACACCGCGGGCATCACATACCCTAGTACACCGCGGGCACCACATACCCTAGTACACCGCGGGCATCACATACCCAAGTACACCGCGGGCATCACATACCCTAGTACACCGCGGGCATCACATACCCTAGTACACCGCGGGCACCACATACCCAAGTACACCGCGGGCATCACATACCCTAGTACACCGTGGGCACCACATACCCTAGTACACCGCAGGCATCACATACCCTAGTACACCGCGGGCACCACATACCCAAGTACACCGCGGGCACCACATACCCTAGTACACCGCAGGCATCACATACCCAACTACACCGCGGGCACCACATACCCTTCACATACCCAAGTACACCGCGGGCATCACATACCCTAGTACACCGCGGGCATCACATACCCTAGTACACCGCGGGCACCACATACCCAAGTACACCGCGGGCATCACATACCCTAGTACACCGTGGGCACCACATACCCTAGTACACCGCAGGCATCACATACCCTAGTACACCGCGGGCATCACATACCCAAGTACACCGCGGGCACCACATACCCTAGTACACCGCAGGCATCACATACCCAACTACACCGCGGGCACCACATACCCTTCACATACCCTAGTACACCGCGGGCACCACATACCCAAGTACACCGCGGGCACCACATACCCAAGTATACCGCGGGCACCACATACCCAAGTACACCGCGGGCATCACATACCCTAGTACACCGCGGGCATCACATACCCTAGTACACCGCGGGCACCACATACCCAAGTACACCGCGGGCATCACATACCCTAGTACACCGTGGGCACCACATACCCTAGTACACCGCAGGCATCACATACCCAACTACACCGCGGGCATCACATACCCTAGTACACCGTGGGCACCACATACCCAAGTACACCGCGGGCATCACATACCCTAGTACACCGCGGGCATCACATACCCTAGTACACCGCGGGCACCACATACCCAAGTACACCGCGGGCATCACATACCCTAGTACACCGTGGGCACCACATACCCAAGTACACCGCGGGCATCACATACCCTAGTACACCGTGGGCACCACATACCTTAGTACACCGCAGGCATCACATACCCAACTACACCGCGGGCATCACATACCCTAGTACACCGCGGGCACCACATACCCAAGTACACCGCGGGCATCACATACCCTAGTACACCGAGGGCACCACATACCCAAGTATACCGAGGGCACCACATACCCTAGTACACCGCAGGCATCACATACCCAACTACACCGCGGGCACCACATACCCAAGTACACCGCGGGCATCACATACCCAAGTACACCGCGGGCATCACATACCCAAGTATACCGTGGGCACCACATACCCTAGTACACCGCGGGCACCACATACCCAACTACACCGCTGGCACCACATACCTAAGTATACCACGGGCACCACATACCCTAGTACACCGCGGGCATCACATACCCATTTACACTGCGGGCACCACATAGCGAAGTATACCGCGGGCATCACAACTACACCGCGGGCACCACATACCCTAGTACACCGCGGGCATCACATACCCAACTACACCGCGGGCACCACATACCCAAGTATACCGCGGGCACCACATACCCAAGTATACCGCGGGCACCACATACCCTAGTACACCGAGGGCATCACATACCCAACCACACCGCGGGCACCACATACCCTAGTACACCGCGGGCATCACATACCCTAGTACACCGCGGGCACCACATACCCAACTACACCGCGGGCACCACATACCCAAGTATACCGCGGGCATCACATACCCTAGTACACCGCGGGCACCACATACCCAAGTACACCGAGGGCATCACATACCCAACTACACCGCGGGCACCACATACCCAAGTATACCGCGGGCACTACATACCGTAGTACACTACAGGCACCACATACCCTAGTACACCGCGGGCATCACATACCCAACTACACCGCGGGCCCCACATACCCTAGTACACCGCGGGCATCACATACCCTAGTACACCGCGGGCACCACATACCCTAGTACACCGCGGGCATCACATACCCAAGTACACCGCGGGCATCACATACCCTAGTACACCGCGGGCATCACATACCCTAGTACACCGCGGGCACCACATACCCAAGTACACCGCGGGCATCACATACCCTAGTACACCGTGGGCACCACATACCCTAGTACACCGCAGGCATCACATACCCTAGTACACCGCGGGCACCACATACCCAAGTACACCGCGGGCACCACATACCCTAGTACACCGCAGGCATCACATACCCAACTACACCGCGGGCACCACATACCCTTCACATACCCTAGTACACCGCGGGCACCACATACCCAAGTACACCGCGGGCACCACATACCCAAGTATACCGCGGGCACCACATACCCAAGTACACCGCGGGCATCACATACCCTAGTACACCGCGGGCATCACATACCCTAGTACACCGCGGGCACCACATACCCAAGTACACCGCGGGCATCACATACCCTAGTACACCGTGGGCACCACATACCCTAGTACACCGCAGGCATCACATACCCAACTACACCGCGGGCATCACATACCCTAGTACACCGTGGGCACCACATACCCAAGTACACCGCGGGCATCACATACCCTAGTACACCGTGGGCACCACATACCTTAGTACACCGCAGGCATCACATACCCAACTACACCGCGGGCATCACATACCCTAGTACACCGCGGGCACCACATACCCAAGTACACCGCGGGCATCACATACCCTAGTACACCGCGGGCACCACATACCCAAGTACACCGCGGGCATCACATACCCTAGTACACCGTGGGCACCACATACCCTAGTACACCGCAGGCATCACATACCCTAGTACACCGCGGGCACCACATACCCAAGTACACCGCGGGCACCACATACCCTAGTACACCGCAGGCATCACATACCCAACTACACCGCGGGCACCACATACCCTTCACATACCCAAGTACACCGCGGGCATCACATACCCTAGTACACCGCGGGCATCACATACCCTAGTACACCGCGGGCACCACATACCCAAGTACACCGCGGGCATCACATACCCTAGTACACCGTGGGCACCACATACCCTAGTACACCGCAGGCATCACATACCCTAGTACACCGCGGGCACCACATACCCAAGTACACCGCGGGCACCACATACCCTAGTACACCGCAGGCATCACATACCCAACTACACCGCGGGCACCACATACCCTTCACATACCCTAGTACACCGCGGGCACCACATACCCAAGTACACCGCGGGCACCACATACCCAAGTATACCGCGGGCACCACATACCCAAGTACACCGCGGGCATCACATACCCTAGTACACCGCGGGCATCACATACCCTAGTACACCGCGGGCACCACATACCCAAGTACACCGCGGGCATCACATACCCTAGTACACCGTGGGCACCACATACCCTAGTACACCGCAGGCATCACATACCCAACTACACCGCGGGCATCACATACCCTAGTACACCGTGGGCACCACATACCCAAGTACACCGCGGGCATCACATACCCTAGTACACCGCGGGCATCACATACCCTAGTACACCGCGGGCACCACATACCCAAGTACACCGCGGGCATCACATACCCTAGTACACCGTGGGCACCACATACCCAAGTACACCGCGGGCATCACATACCCTAGTACACCGTGGGCACCACATACCTTAGTACACCGCAGGCATCACATACCCAACTACACCGCGGGCATCACATACCCTAGTACACCGCGGGCACCACATACCCAAGTACACCGCGGGCATCACATACCCTAGTACACCGTGGGCACCACATACCCAAGTATACCGAGGGCACCACATACCCTAGTACACCGCAGGCATCACATACCCAACTACACCGCGGGCACCACATACCCAAGTACACCGCGGGCATCACATACCCAAGTACACCGCGGGCATCACATACCCAAGTATACCGTGGGCACCACATACCCTAGTACACCGCGGGCACCACATACCCAAGTACACCGCTGGCACCACATACCTAAGTATACCACGGGCACCACATACCCTAGTACACCGCGGGCATCACATACCCATTTACACTGCGGGCACCACATAGCGAAGTATACCGCGGGCATCACAACTACACCGCGGGCACCACATACCCTAGTACACCGCGGGCACTACATACCCAACTACACCGCGGGCACCACATACCCAAGTACACCGCGGGCACCACATACCCAAGTACACCGCGGGCACCACATACCCTAGTACACCGCGGGCATCACATACCCAACCACACCGCGGGCACCACATACCCTAGTACACCGCGGGCATCACATACCCTAGTACACCGCGGGCACTACATACCCAACTACACCGCGGACACCACATACCCAAGTACACCGCGGGCATCACATACCCTAGTACACCGCGGGCACCACATACCCAAGTACACCGAGGGCATCACATACCCAACTACACCGCGGGCACCACATACCCAAGTATACCGCGGGCACTACATACCGTAGTACACTACAGGCACCACATACCCTAGTACACCGCGGGCATCACATACCCAACTACACCGCGGGCCCCACATACCCTAGTACACCGCGGGCATCACATACCCTAGTACACCGCGGGCACCACATACCCTAGTACACCGCGGGCATCACATACCCAAGTACACCGCGGGCATCACATACCCTAGTACACCGCGGGCATCACATACCCTAGTACACCGCGGGCACCACATACCCAAGTACACCGCGGGCATCACATACCCTAGTACACCGCGGGCACCACATACCCTAGTACACCGCAGGCATCACATACCCTAGTACACCGCGGGCACCACATACCCAAGTACACCGCGGGCACCACATACCCTAGTACACCGCAGGCATCACATACCCAACTACACCGCGGGCACCACATACCCTTCACATACCCTAGTACACTGCGGGCACCACATACCCAAGTACACCGCGGGCACCACATACCCAAGTATACCGCGGGCACCACATACCCAAGTACACCGCGGGCATCACATACCCTAGTACACCGCGGGCATCACATACCCTAGTACACCGCGGGCACCACATACCCAAGTACACCGCGGGCATCACATACCCTAGTACACCGTGGGCACCACATACCCTAGTACACCGCAGGCATCACATACCCAACTACACCGCGGGCATCACATACCCTAGTACACCGTGGGCACCACATACCCAAGTACACCGCGGGCATCACATACCCTAGTACACCGTGGGCACCACATACCTTAGTACACCGCAGGCATCACATACCCAACTACACCGCGGGCATCACATACCCTAGTACACCGCGGGCACCACATACCCAAGTACACCGCGGGCATCACATACCCTAGTACACCGTGGGCACCACATACCCAAGTATACCGAGGGCACCACATACCCTAGTACACCGCAGGCATCACATACCCAACTACACCGCGGGCACCACATACCCAAGTACACCGCGGGCATCACATACCCAAGTACACCGCGGGCATCACATACCCAAGTATACCGTGGGCACCACATACCCTAGTACACCGCGGGCATCACATACCCAACTACACCGCTGGCACCACATACCTAAGTATACCACGGGCACCACATACCCTAGTACACCGCGGGCATCACATACCCATTTACACTGCGGGCACCACATAGCCAAGTATACCGCGGGCATCACAACTACACCGCGGGCACCACATACCCTAGTACACCGCGGGCACTACATACCCAACTACACCGCGGGCACCACATACCCAAGTATACCGCGGGCACCACATACCCAAGTATACCGCGGGCACCACATACCCTAGTACACCGAGGGCATCACATACCCAACCACACCGCGGGCACCACATACCCTAGTACACCGCGGGCATCACATACCCTAGTACACCGCGGGCACTACATACCCAACTACACCGCGGACACCACATACCCAAGTATACCGCGGGCATCACATACCCTAGTACACCGCGGGCACCACATACCCAAGTACACCGAGGGCATCACATACCCAACTACACCGCGGGCACCACATACCCAAGTATACCGCGGGCACTACATACCGTAGTACACTACAGGCACCACATACCCTAGTACACCGCGGGCATCACATACCCAACTACACCGCGGGCCCCACATACCCTAGTACACCGCGGGCATCACATACCCTAGTACACCGCGGGCACCACATACCCTAGTACACCGCGGGCATCACATACCCAAGTACACCGCGGGCATCACATACCCTAGTACACCGCGGGCATCACATACCCTAGTACACCGCGGGCACCACATACCCAAGTACACCGCGGGCATCACATACCCTAGTACACCGTGGGCACCACATACCCTAGTACACCGCGGGCATCACATACCCTAGTACACCGCGGGCACCACATACCCAAGTACACCGCGGGCACCACATACCCTAGTACACCGCAGGCATCACATACCCAACTACACCGCGGGCACCACATACCCTTCACATACCCAAGTACACCGCGGGCATCACATACCCTAGTACACCGCGGGCATCACATACCCTAGTACACCGCGGGCACCACATACCCAAGTACACCGCGGGCATCACATACCCTAGTACACCGTGGGCACCACATACCCTAGTACACCGCAGGCATCACATACCCTAGTACACCGCGGGCACCACATACCCAAGTACACCGCGGGCACCACATACCCTAGTACACCGCAGGCATCACATACCCAACTACACCGCGGGCACCACATACCCTTCACATACCCTAGTACACCGCGGGCACCACATACCCAAGTACACCGCGGGCACCACATACCCAAGTATACCGCGGGCACCACATACCCAAGTACACCGCGGGCATCACATACCCTAGTACACCGCGGGCATCACATACCCTAGTACACCGCGGGCACCACATACCCAAGTACACCGCGGGCATCACATACCCTAGTACACCGTGGGCACCACATACCCTAGTACACCGCAGGCATCACATACCCAACTACACCGCGGGCATCACATACCCTAGTACACCGTGGGCACCACATACCCAAGTACACCGCGGGCATCACATACCCTAGTACACCGCGGGCATCACATACCCTAGTACACCGCGGGCACCACATACCCAAGTACACCGCGGGCATCACATACCCTAGTACACCGTGGGCACCACATACCCAAGTACACCGCGGGCATCACATACCCTAGTACACCGTGGGCACCACATACCTTAGTACACCGCAGGCATCACATACCCAACTACACCGCGGGCATCACATACCCAAGTACACCGCGGGCACCACATACCCAAGTATACCGCGGGCACCACATACCCAAGTACACCGCGGGCATCACATACCCTAGTACACCGCGGGCATCACATACCCTAGTACACCGCGGGCACCACATACCCAAGTACACCGCGGGCATCACATACCCTAGTACACCGTGGGCACCACATACCCTAGTACACCGCAGGCATCACATACCCAACTACACCGCGGGCATCACATACCCTAGTACACCGTGGGCACCACATACCCAAGTACACCGCGGGCATCACATACCCTAGTACACCGCGGGCATCACATACCCTAGTACACCGCGGGCACCACATACCCAAGTACACCGCGGGCATCACATACCCAAGTATACCGCGGGCACTACATACCGTAGTACACTACAGGCACCACATACCCTAGTACACCGCGGGCATCACATACCCAACTACACCGCGGGCCCCACATACCCTAGTACACCGCGGGCATCACATACCCTAGTACACCGCGGGCACCACATACCCTAGTACACCGCGGGCATCACATACCCAAGTACACCGCGGGCATCACATACCCTAGTACACCGCGGGCATCACATACCCTAGTACACCGCGGGCACCACATACCCAAGTACACCGCGGGCATCACATACCCTAGTACACCGTGGGCACCACATACCCTAGTACACCGCAGGCATCACATACCCTAGTACACCGCGGGCACCACATACCCAAGTACACCGCGGGCACCACATACCCAACTACACCGCGGGCACCACATACCCTTCACATACCCTAGTACACCGCGGGCACCACATACTTAAGTACACCGCGGGCACCACATACCCAAGTATACCGCGGGCACCACATACCCTAGTACACCGAGGGCATCACATACCCAACCACACCGCGGGCACCACATACCCTAGTACACCGCGGGCATCACATACCCTAGTACACCGCGGGCACCACATACCCTAGTACACCGCGGGCATCACATACCCAAGTACACCGCGGGCATCACATACCCTAGTACACCGCGGGCATCACATACCCTAGTACACCGCGGGCACCACATACCCAAGTACACCGCGGGCATCACATACCCTAGTACACCGTGGGCACCACATACCCTTGTACACCGCAGGCATCACATACCCAACTACACCGCGGGCATCACATACCCTAGTACACCGTGGGCACCACATACCCAAGTACACCGCGGGCATCACATACCCTAGTACACCGCGGGCATCACATACCCTAGTACACCGCGGGCACCACATACCCAAGTACACCGCGGGCATCACATACCCTAGTACACCGCGGGCATCACATACCCAACTACACCGCGGGATCCACATACCCAAGTATACCGCGGGCACCACATACCCTAGTACACTACGGGCACCACATACCCTAGTACACCGCGGGCATCA
The DNA here is from genome assembly GCA_932527185.1 of Ecliptopera silaceata. Taxonomy (NCBI): domain Eukaryota; kingdom Metazoa; phylum Arthropoda; class Insecta; order Lepidoptera; family Geometridae; genus Ecliptopera; species Ecliptopera silaceata. Next base: position 6,313,358 of record OW052210.1, read on the forward strand.
CATACCCAACTACACCGCGGGCACCACATACCCTAGTACACCGCGGGCATCACATACCCTAGTACACCGCGGGCACTACATACCCAATTACACCGCGGGCACCACATACCCAAGTATACCGCGGGCATCACATACCCTAGTACACCGCGGGCACCACATACCCAAGTATACCGCGGGCACCACATACCCAAGTATACCGCGGGCACCACATACCCTAGTACACCGAGGGCATCACATACCCAACCACACCGCGGGCACCACATACCCTAGTACACCGCGGGCATCACATACCCTAGTACACCGCGGGCACTACATACCCAACTACACCGCGGGCATCACATACCCTAGTACACCGCGGGCACCACATACCCAAGTACACCGAGGGCATCACATACCCAACTACACCGCGGGCACCACATACCCAAGTATACCGCGGGCACTACATACCGTAGTACACTACAGGCACCACATACCCTAGTACACCGCGGTCATCACATACCCAACTACACCGCGGGCACCACATACCCTAGTACACCGCGGGCATCACATACCCTAGTACACCGCGGGCACCACATACCCTAGTACACCGCGGGCATCACATACCCAAGTACACCGCGGGCATCACATACCCTAGTACACCGCGGGCATCACATACCCTAGTACACCGCGGGCACCACATACCCAAGTACACCGCGGGCATCACATACCCTAGTACACCAAGGGCACCACATACCCTAGTACACCGCGGGCACCACATACCCAAGTACACCGCGGGCACCACATACCCAAGTATATTGCGGGCATCATGTACCCTAGTACACCGCGGGCACTACATACCCAACTACACCGCGGGCACCACATATCCAAGTATACCGCGGGCACCACATACCCTAGTACACTGCGGGCATTACATACCCTAGTACACCGCGGGCATCACATACCCAACCACACCGCGGGCACTACATACCCTAGTACACCGCGGGCTTCACATACCCTAGTACACCGCGGGCATCACATACCCAACTACACCGCGGGCTCCACATACCCAAGTATACCGCGGGCACCACATACCCTAGTACACTACGGGCACCACATACCCTAGTACACCGCGGGCATCACATACCCAACTACACCGCGGGCACCACATACCCTAGTACACCGCGGGCATCACATACCCTAGTACACCGCGGGCACTACATACCCAACTACACCGCGGGCACCACATACCCAAGTATACCGCGGGCATCACATACCCTAGTACACCGCGGGCACTACATACCCAACTACACCGCGGGCACCACATACCCAAGTATACCGCGGGCACCACATACCCAAGTATACCGCGGGCACCACATACCCTAGTACACCGAGGGCATCACATACCCAACCACACCGCGGGCACCACATACCCTAGTACACCGCGGGCATCACATACCCAAGTACACCGCGGGCACTACATACCCAACTACACCGCGGTCACCACATACCCAAGTATACCGCGGGCATCACATACCCTAGTACACCGCGGGCACCACATACCCAAGTACACCGAGGGCATCACATACCCAACTACACCGCGGGCACCACATACCCAAGTATACCGCGGGCACTACATACCGTAGTACACTACAGGCACCACATACCCTAAAACACCGCGGGCATCACATACCCAACTACACCGCGGGCACCACATACCCTAGTACACCGCGGGCATCACATACCCTAGTACACCGCGGGCACCACATACCCTAGTACACCGCGGGCATCACATACCCAAGTACACCGCGGGCATCACATACCCTAGTACACCGCGGGCATCACATACCCTAGTACACCGCGGGCACCACATACCCAAGTACACCGCGGGCATCACATACCCTAGTACACCGTGGGCACCACATACCCTAGTACACCGCAGGCATCACATACCCTAGTACACCGCGGGCACCACATACCCAAGTACACCGCGGGCACCACATACCCTAGTACACCGCAGGCATCACATACCCAACTACACCGCGGGCACCACATACCCTAGTACACTGTGGGCACAACATACCCAAGTACACCGCGGGCACCACATACCCTAGTACACCGCGGGCATCACATACCCTAGTACACCGCGGGCATCACATACCCTAGTACACCGCGGGCACCACATACCCAAGTACACCGCGGGCATCACATACCCAAGTACACCGCGGGCATCACATATCCAAGTACACCGCGGGCATCACATACCCTAGTACACCGCGGGCACCACATACCCTCGTACACTGCGAGCATCACATACCCTAGTACACCGCGGGCATCACATACCCTAGTACACCGCGGGCACCACATACCCAAGTACACTACGGGCATCACGTACCCTAGTACACCGCGGGCACCACATACCCAAGTACACCGCGGGCATCACATACCCATGTACACTGCGGGCATCACAAACCCTAGTACACCGCGGGCATCACATACCCTAGTACACCGCGGGCACCACATACCCAAGTACACCGCGGGCATCACATACCCTAGTACACCGTGGGCACCACATACCCAAGTATACCGCGGGCACCACATACCCTAGTACACCGCGGGCACCACATACTTAAGTACACCGCAAACATCACATACCAAACTACACCGCAAACATCACATACCCAAGTATACCGTCGGCACCACATACCCAAGTATACCGCGGGCACCACATACCCTAGTACACCGCGGGCACCACATACTTAAGTACACCGCGAACATCACATACCAAACTACACCGCGGGCACCACATACCCAAGTATACCGCGGGCACCACATACCCTAGTACACCGCAGGCATCACATACCCAACTACACCGCGGGCACCACATACCCAAGTATACCGCGGGCACTACATACCGTAGTACACTACAGGCACCACATACCCTAGTACACCGCGGGCATCACATACCCAACTACACCGCGGGCACCACATACCCTAGTACACCGCGGGCATCACATACCCTAGTACACCGCGGGCACCACATACCCTAGTACACCGCGGGCATCACATACCCAAGTACACCGCGGGCATCACATACCCTAGTACACCGCGGGCATCACATACCCTAGTACACCGCGGGCACCACATACCCAAGTACACCGCGGGCATCACATACCCTAGTACACCGTGGGCACCACATACCCTAGTACACCGCAGGCATCACATACCCTAGTACACCGCGGGCACCACATACCCAAGTACACCGCGGGCACCACATACCCTAGTACACCGCAGGCATCACATACCCAACTACACCGCGGGCACCACATACCCTTCACATACCCTAGTACACCGCGGGCACCACATACCCAAGTACACCGCGGGCACCACATACCCAAGTACACCGCGGGCACCACATACCCAAGTACACCGCGGGCTTCACATACCCTAGTACACCGCGGGCATCACATACCCTAGTACACCGCGGGCACCACATACCCAAGTACACCGCGGGCATCACATACCCTAGTACACCGTGGGCACCACATACCCTAGTACACCGCAGGCATCACATACCCAACTACACCGCGGGCATCACATACCCTAGTACACCGTGGGCACCACATACCCAAGTACACCGCGGGCATCACATACCCTAGTACACCGCGGGCATCACATACCCTAGTACACCGCGGGCACCACATACCCAAGTACACCGCGGGCATCACATACCCTAGTACACCGTGGGCACCACATACCCAAGTACACCGCGGGCATCACATACCCTAGTACACCGTGGGCACCACATACCTTAGTACACCGCAGGCATCACATACCCAACTACACCGCGGGCATCACATACCCAAGTACACCGCGGGCACCACATACCCAAGTACACCGCGGGCATCACATACCCTAGTACACCGTGGGCACCACATACCCTAGTAAACCGAGGGCACCACATACCCTAGTACACCGCAGGCATCACATACCCAACTACACCGCGGGCACCACATACCCAAGTACACCGCGGGCATCACATACCCAAGTACACCGCGGGCATCACATACCCAAGTATACCGTGGGCACCACATACCCTAGTACACCGCGGGCATCACATACCCAACTACACCGCTGGCACCACATACCTAAGTATACCACGGGCACCACATACCCTAGTACACCGCGGGCATCACATACCCATTTACACTGCGGGCACCACATAGCGAAGTATACCGCGGGCATCACAACTACACCGCGGGCACCACATACCCTAGTACACCGCGGGCACTACATACCCAACTACACCGCGGGCACCACATACCCAAGTATACCGCGGGCACCACATACCCAAGTACACCGCGGGCACCACATACCCTAGTACACCGAGGGCATCACATACCCAACCACACCGCGGGCACCACATACCCTAGTACACCGCGGGCATCACATACCCTAGTACACCGCGGGCACTACATACCCAACTACACCGCGGACACCACATACCCAAGTATACCGCGGGCATCACATACCCTAGTACACCGCGGGCACCACATACCCAAGTACACCGAGGGCATCACATACCCAACTACACCGCGGGCACCACATACCCAAGTATACCGCGGGCACTACATACCGTAGTACACTACAGGCACCACATACCCTAGTACACCGCGGGCATCACATACCCAACTACATCGCGGGCCCCACATACCCTAGTACACCGCGGGCATCACATACCCTAGTACACCGCGGGCACCACATACCCTAGTACACCGCGGGCATCACATACCCAAGTACACCGCGGGCATCACATACCCTAGTACACCGCGGGCATCACATACCCTAGTACACCGCGGGCACCACATACCCAAGTACACCGCGGGCATCACATACCCTAGTACACCGTGGGCACCACATACCCTAGTACACCGCAGGCATCACATACCCTAGTACACCGCGGGCACCACATACCCAAGTACACCGCGGGCACCACATACCCTAGTACACCGCAGGCATCACATACCCAACTACACCGCGGGCACCACATACCCTTCACATACCCAAGTACACCGCGGGCATCACATACCCTAGTACACCGCGGGCATCACATACCCTAGTACACCGCGGGCACCACATACCCAAGTACACCGCGGGCATCACATACCCTAGTACACCGTGGGCACCACATACCCTAGTACACCGCAGGCATCACATACCCTAGTACACCGCGGGCACCACATACCCAAGTACACCGCGGGCACCACATACCCTAGTACACCGCAGGCATCACATACCCAACTACACCGCGGGCACCACATACCCTTCACATACCCTAGTACACCGCGGGCACCACATACCCAAGTACACCGCGGGCACCACATACCCAAGTATACCGCGGGCACCACATACCCAAGTACACCGCGGGCATCACATACCCTAGTACACCGCGGGCATCACATACCCTAGTACACCGCGGGCACCACATACCCAAGTACACCGCGGGCATCACATACCCTAGTACACCGTGGGCACCACATACCCTAGTACACCGCAGGCATCACATACCCAACTACACCGCGGGCATCACATACCCTAGTACACCGTGGGCACCACATACCCAAGTACACCGCGGGCATCACATACCCTAGTACACCGCGGGCATCACATACCCTAGTACACCGCGGGCACCACATACCCAAGTACACCGCGGGCATCACATACCCTAGTACACCGTGGGCACCACATACCCAAGTACACCGCGGGCATCACATACCCTAGTACACCGTGGGCACCACATACCTTAGTACACCGCAGGCATCACATACCCAACTACACCGCGGGCATCACATACCCTAGTACACCGCGGGCACCACATACCCAAGTACACCGCGGGCATCACATACCCTAGTACACCGTGGGCACCACATACCCAAGTATACCGAGGGCACCACATACCCTAGTACACCGCAGGCATCACATACCCAACTACACCGCGGGCACCACATACCCAAGTACACCGCGGGCATCACATACCCAAGTACACCGCGGGCATCACATACCCAAGTATACCGTGGGCACCACATACCCTAGTACACCGCGGGCATCACATACCCAACTACACCGCTGGCACCACATACCTAAGTATACCACGGGCACCACATACCCTAGTACACCGCGGGCATCACATACCCATTTACACTGCGGGCACCACATAGCGAAGTATACCGCGGGCATCACAACTACACCGCGGGCACCACATACCCTAGTACACCGCGGGCACTACATACCCAACTACACCGCGGGCACCACATACCCAAGTATACCGCGGGCACCACATACCCAAGTATACCGCGGGCACCACATACCCTAGTACACCGAGGGCATCACATACCCAACCACACCGCGGGCACCACATACCCTAGTACACCGCGGGCATCACATACCCTAGTACACCGCGGGCACTACATACCCAACTACACCGCGGACACCACATACCCAAGTATACCGCGGGCATCACATACCCTAGTACACCGCGGGCACCACATACCCAAGTACACCGAGGGCATCACATACCCAACTACACCGCGGGCACCACATACCCAAGTATACCGCGGGCACTACATACCGTAGTACACTACAGGCACCACATACCCTAGTACACCGCGGGCATCACATACCCAACTACACCGCGGGCCCCACATACCCTAGTACACCGCGGGCATCACATACCCTAGTACACCGCGGGCACCACATACCCTAGTACACCGCGGGCATCACATACCCAAGTACACCGCGGGCATCACATACCCTAGTACACCGCGGGCATCACATACCCTAGTACACCGCGGGCACCACATACCCAAGTACACCGCGGGCATCACATACCCTAGTACACCGTGGGCACCACATACCCTAGTACACCGCAGGCACCACATACCCAAGTACACCGCGGGCACCACATACCCAAGTATACCGCGGGCACCACATACCCTAGTACACCGAGGGCATCACATACCCAACCACACCGCGGGCACCACATACCCTAGTACACCGTGGGTATCACATACCCAACTACACCGCGGGCACCACATACCCTAGTACACCGCGGGCATCACATACCCAACTACACCGCGGGCACCACATACCCAAGTATACCGCGGGCACCACATACCCTAGTACACCGCAGGCATCACATACCCAAGTAAACCGCAGGCATTACATACTCTAGTACACCGCGGGCACCACATACCCTAGTACACCGCGGGCATCACATACCCTAGTACACCGCGGGCACCACATACCCAACTACACCGCGGGCACAACATACTTAAGTACACCGCGAACATCTCATACCAAACTACACCGCGGGCACCACATACCCAAGTATACCGCGGGCACCACATACCCTAGTGCACCGCGGGCACCACATTCCCAAGTACACCGCGGGCATCACATACCCAACTACACCGCGGGCACTACATACCCAACTACACCGCAGGCACCACATACCCAAGTATACCGCGGGCACCACATATCCTAGTACACCGCGGGCATCACATACCCAAGTACACCGCGGGCATCACATACCCTAGTACACCGTGGGTATCACATACCCAACTACACCGCGGGCACCACATACCCTAGTACACCGCGGGCATCACATACCCAACTACACCGCGGGCACCACATACCCAAGTATACCGCGGGCACCACATACCCTAGTACACCGCAGGCATCACATACCCAAGTAAACCGCAGGCATTACATACTCTAGTACACCGCGGGCACCACATACCCTAGTACACCGCGGGCATCACATACCCTAGTACACCGCGGGCACCACATACCCAACTACACCGCGGGCACAACATACTTAAGTACACCGCGAACATCTCATACCAAACTACACCGCGGGCACCACATACCCAAGTATACCGCGGGCACCACATACCCTAGTACACCGCGGGCACCACATTCCCAAGTACACCGCGGGCATCACATACCCAACTACACCGCGGGCACTACATACCCAACTACACCGCAGGCACCACATACCCAAGTATACCGCGGGCACCACATATCCTAGTACACCGCGGGCATCACATACCCTAGTACACCGCGGGCACCACATACCCAAGTATACCGCGGGCACCACATACCCTAGTACACCGCGGGCACCACATTCTTAAGTACACCGCGAACATCACATACCAAACTACACCGCGGGCACCACATACCCAAGTATACGGCGGGCACCACATACCCTAGTACACCGCGGGCACCACATTCCCAAGTACACCGCGGGCATCACATACCCTAGTACACCGTGGGCATCACATACCCAACTACACCGCGGGCACCACATACCCTAGTACACTGTGGGCACAACATACCCAACTACACCGCGGGCACCACATACCCAAGTACACCGAGGGCATCACATACCCAACTACACCGCGGGTATCACATACCCAAGTATACCGCGGGCACCACATACCCTAGTACACCGTGGGCATCGGATATCTAAATACACCGCGGGCATCACATACCCAACTACACCGCGGGCACCACATACCCAAGTATACCGCGGGCACCACATACCCTAGCACACCGCGGGCATCACATACCCTAGTACACCGCGGGCATCACATACCCTAGTACATCACGGGCACCACATACCCAAGTATACCGCGGGCACCACATACCCTAGTACACCGCGGGCATCACATACCCAACTACACCGCGGTCACCACATACCCTAGTACACCGCGGGCATCACATACCCTAGTACACCGCGGGCACCACATACTTAAGTACACCGCGGGCATCACATACCCTAGTTTACCGCGGGCATCACATACCCTAGTACATCACGGACACCACATACCCAAGTATACCGCGGGCACCACATACCCTAGTACACCGCGGGCATCACATAACCAACTACACCGCGGTCACCACATAACCTAGTACACCGCGGGCATCACATAACCAACTACACCGCGGTCACCACATACCCTAGTACACCGCGGGCACCACATATTTAAGTACACCGCGGGCATCACATACCCTAGTTTACCGCGGGCATCACATACCCTAGTACATCACGGGCACCACATACCCAAGTATACCGCGGGCACCACATACCCTAGTACACCGCGGGCATCACATAACCAACTACACCGCGGTCACCACATACCCTAGTACACCGCGGGCATCACATACCCTAGTACACCGCGAGCACCACATACTTAAGTACACCGCGGGCACCACATATCCTAGTACACTGTGGGCACAACATACCCAACTACACCGCGGGCACCACATACCCAAGTACACCGAGGGCATCACATACCCAACTACACCGCGGGTATCACATACCCAAGTATACCGCGGGCACCACATACCCTAGTACACCGTGGGCATCGGATATCTAAATACACCGCGGGCATCACATACCCAACTACACCGCGGGCACCACATACCCTAGTACACCGAGGGCATCACATACCCAACCACACCGCGGGCACCACATACCCTAGTACACCGCGGGCATCACATACCCTAGTACACCGCGGGCACTACATACCCAAGTATACCGCGGGCACCACATACCCTAGTACACCGCGGGCATCACATACCTTAGTACACCGCGGGCACCACATACCCTAGTACACCGCGGGCACCACATACTTAAGTACACCGCGGGCATCACATACCCTAGTTTACCGCGGGCATCACATACCCTAGTACATCACGGGCACCACATACCCAAGTATACCGCGGGCACCACATACCCTAGTACACCGCGGGCATCACATAACCAACTACACCGCGGTCACCACATACCCTAGTACACCGCGGGCATCACATACCCTAGTACACCGCGAGCACCACATACTTAAGTACACCGCGGGCACCACATACCCAAGTATACCGCGGGCACTACATACCGTAGTACACTACGGGCACCACATACCCTAGTACACCGCGGGCATCACAAACCCAACTACACCGCGGGCACCACATACCCTAGTACACCGCGGGCATCACATAACCAACTACACCGCGGTCACCACATACCCTAGTACACCGCGGGCACCACATACTTAAGTACACCGCGGGCATCACATACCCTAGTTTACCGCGGGCATCACATACCCTAGTACATCACGGGCACCACATACCCAAGTATACCGCGGGCACCACATACCCTAGTACACCGCGGGCATCACATAACCAACTACACCGCGGTCACCACATACCCTAGTACACCGCGGGCATCACATACCCTAGTACACCGCGAGCACCACATACTTAAGTACACCGCGGGCACCACATATCCTAGTACACCGCGGGCATCACATACCCTAGTACACCGCGGGCACCACATACCCAAGTATACCGCGGGCACCACATACCCTAGTACACCGCGGGCACCACATTCTTAAGTACACCGCGAACATCACATACCAAACTACACCGCGGGCACCACATATCCAAGTATACGGCGGGCACCACATACCCTAGTATACCGCGGGCACCACATACCCTAGTACACCGAGGGCATCACATACCCAACCACACCGCGGGCACCACATACCCTAGTACACCGCGGGCATCACATACCCTAGTACACCGCGGGCACTACATACCCAACTACACCGCGGACACCACATACCCAAGTATACCGCGGGCATCACATACCCTAGTACACCGCGGGCACCACATACCCAAGTACACCGAGGGCATCACATACCCAACTACACCGCGGGCACCACATACCCAAGTATACCGCGGGCACTACATACCGTAGTACACTACGGGCACCACATACCCTAGTACACCGCGGGCATCACATACCCAACTACACCGCGGGCACCACATACCCTAGTACACCGCGGGCATCACATACCCTAGTACACCGCGGGCACCACATACCCTAGTACACCGCGGGCATCACATACCCAAGTACACCGCGGGCATCACATACCCTAGTACACCGCGGGCATCACATACCCTAGTACACCGCGGGCACCACATACCCAAGTACACCGCGGGCATCACATACCCTAGTACACCTTGGGCACCACATACCCAAGTATACCGCGGGCACCAAATACCCTAGTACACCGCGGGCACCACATACTTAAGTACACCGCAAACATCACATACCAAACTACACCGCAAACATCACATACCCAAGTATACCGTCGGCACCACATACCCAAGTATACCGCGGGCACCACATACCCTAGTACACCGCGGGCACCACATACTTAAGTACACCGCGAACATCACATACCAAACTACACCGCGGGCACCACATACCCAAGTATACCGCGGGCACCACATACCCTAGTACACCGCAGGCATCACATACCCAACTACACCGCGGGCACCACATACCCAAGTACACCGCGGGCATCACATACCCTTCACATACCCTAGTACACCGCGGGCACCACATACCCAAGTACACCGCGGGCATCACATACCCTAGTACACCGTAGGCATCACATACCCAACTACACCGCGGGCACCACATACCCTAGTACACTGTGGGCACAACATACCCAAGTACACCGCGGGCACCACATACCCTAGTACACCGCGGGCATCACATACCCAACTACACCGCGGGCACCACATACCCTAGTACACCGCGGGCATCACATACCCAACTACACCGCGGGCACCACATACCCTAGTACACCGCGGGCATCACCGCACCGTGTTTGCATTTTGAACATTACCGTGTATCGCACCGTGCTTAGCCTATGTTTTTAATAGATGCGTTGACGAAGGTGTTTTTCCCGACTTAATGAAACATAGTAAACTCATTCCTCTTTACAAGTCTGGAAGTGAAAAAGATCCTGCCAATTATAGGCCAATCTCGGTATTGCCTACGCTTAGTAAAATATTTGAAAAGGTTATTCTTAATCAACTGTTAGATCATTTTAACGCCAATCGGCTGCTACATGTTAATCAGTTTGGATTTACTAAAGGCCGATCTACAACTGATGCCGGCTCGGTGCTCTTAAAGTACATATATGATGCCTGGGAAAATTCCAAAGACGCAATCGGTATTTTTTGCGATTTATCCAAGGCTTTTGATTGTGTTAGTCATGAAACTCTCATTTATAAACTTAAACATTACGGGGTTCAGAACCGGGCTATTGATCTTATTCAGTCTTACTTAACCAATAGAGTACAAAAAGTTGACGTTAGTGGTGAGAGGTCTTCTGGGACAATCATTGATATGGGAGTGCCACAAGGCTCGATATTGGGACCTTTCTTATTTTTAGTCTACGTTAATGACCTCGCCTCTTATGTTCAAAAGCTATGTGACATAGTACAGTTTGCAGATGACACCTCCTTAATTTTTAAAGTAGATAGACAAAAGACTGACTACGATGACGTAAATGTATCACTTTCGCAAGTACTTAACTGGTTTACTGTTAATAATCTGTTACTTAATGCTAAAAAAACGAAATGCATGAAATTCACTCTGCCGAATGTTGTTCAAAGACCAACCAATATTTTATTGAATGGAGAGTCACTAAATCTTGTTGATTCTACTGTCTTCTTAGGCCTTAATATTGATTCGAAATTGCAATGGGCTCCACATATTGGAACGCTTGCTGGTAGGCTGAGCTCAGCTGCTTATGCTGTTCGTACGATAAGATGGCTCACCGATGAAACGACAGCTAGGTTGGTTTATTTCAGTATGTATAGTATATAAATTGTGCGTTCCTGGGTTCCGGCTTTGGAGGGTGAGTGGGTCGTTTGTGGGGAGTGCCGTGCGTTTTTATAATAAGCTCCCCGAAAATGCAACAAAACTCTCAGTTAGAAAATTTAAAACATACATTAAACATAATCTTGTAAAAAAGGCGTATTATACCTTAGACAGCTATATTAATGACAAAACTGCATGGCTTGATGTCGCTCCACCCGTCAACAGCAAATTTGTCGATTTGTGATACTAGTAATGTTCTCTTGCCTTGCTTATGTACTTTGTAGTATATTTGTTTCTGAAGCGAAGCGTGTGCTGTCTTTTTGATTTACGTATAGCTTTATTATACTTCTTTTTTTTTTAAACTCATTAGTGTATCATTACTAAGTTAAATTGACACCGCACTGAAACTTCAGTACTTAATTTAGTTTAATTGTAATTCTTTGTAAGAAGGATCATATAAAAAAACGGTAGGAACCAGGCCGTAAGTTTCTTGCCCGTTCTTCTAGGCTCTGGTCGCGTGGAACTGGCACCTAGAATCACCTAGTATGTAAGACGATTCTAAATGATCCTTGTGATTTTACTGAATAAAGTAATTTTTGACTTTGACTTTGACTTTGACTTTGACACCGCGAACATCACATACCAAACTACACCGCGGGCACCACATACCCAAGTATACCGCGGGCACCACATACCCTAGTACACCGCAGGCATCACATACCCAACTACACCGCGGGCACCACATACCCAAGTACACCGCGGGCATCACATACCCTAGTACACCGTGGGCACCACATACCCAAGTATACCGCGGGCATCACATACCCAAGTACACCGCGGGCATCACATACCCTAGTACACCGCGGGCACCACATACCCAAGTACACCGCGGGCATCACATACCCTAGTAAACCGCGGGCACCACATACCCAAGTACACTGCGAGCATCACATACCCTAGTACACCGCGGGCATCACATACCCTAGTACACCGCGGGCACCACATACCCTAGTACACTGCGAGCATCACATACCCTAGTACACCGCGGGCATCACATACCCTAGTACACCGCGGGCACCACATACCCAAGTACACTGCGGGCATCACATACCCTAGTACACCGCGGGCACCACATACCCAAGTATACCGTCGGCACCACATACCCAAGTATACCGCGGGCACCACATACCCTAGTACACCGCGGGCATCACATACCCTAGTACACCGTGGGCACCACATACCCAAGTATACCGAGGGCACCACATACCCTAGTACACCGCAGGCATCACATACCCAACTACACCGCGGGCACCACATACCCAAGTACACCGCGGGCATCACATACCCTAGTACACCGTGGGCACCACATACCCAAGTATACCGGGGGCACCACATACCCAAGTACACCGCGGGCATCACATACCCTAGTACACCGTGGGCACCACATACCCAAGTATACCGAGGGCACCACATACCCTAGTACACCGCAGGCATTACATACCCAACTACACCGCGGGCACCACATACCCTAGTACACTGCGAGCATCACATACCCTAGTACACCGCGGGCATCACATACCCTAGTACACCGCGGGCACCACATACCCAAGTTCACTGCGGGCATCACGTACCCTAGTACACCGCGGGCACCACATACCCAAGTACACCGCGGGCATAACATACCCAAGTACACCGCGGGCATCACATACCCTAGTACACCGCGGGCATCACATACCCTAGTACACCGCGGGCACCACACACCCAAGTACACCGCGGGCACCACATACCCTAGTACACCGCAGGCATCACATACCCAACTACACCGCGGGCACCACATACCCTTCACATACCCTAGTACACCGCGGGCACCACATACCCAAGTACACCGCGGGCATCACATACCCTAGTACACCGTGGGCATCACATACCCAACTACACCGCGGGCACCACATAGCCTAGTACACTGTGGGCACAACATACCCAAGTACACCGCGGGCACCACATACCCTAGTACACCGCGGGCATCACATACCCAAGTATACCGTGGGCACCACATACCCTAGTACACCGCGGGCATCACATACCCAACTACACCGCGGGCACCAAATACCCAAGTATACCGCGGGCACTACATACCCAACTACACCGCGGGCACCACATACCCAAGTATACCGCGGGCATCATGTACCCTAGTACACCGCGGGCACTACATACCCAACTACACCGCGGGCACCACATACCCAAGTATACCGCGGGCACCACATACCCTAGTACACTGCGGGCATTACATACCCTAGTATACCGCGGGCATCACATACCCAACCACACCGCGGGCACCACATACCCTAGTACACCGCGGGCATCACATACCCTAGTACACCGCGGGCATCACATACCCAACTACACCGCGGGCACCACATACCCAAGTATACCGCGGGCACCACATACCCTAGTACACTACGGGCACCACATACCCTAGTACACCGCGGGCATCACATACCCAACTACACCGCGGGCACCACATACCCTAGTACACCGCGGGCACCACATACTTAAGTACACCGCAAACATCACATACCAAACTACACCGCAAACATCACATACCCAAGTATACCGTCGGCACCACATACCCAAGTATACCGCGGGCACCACATACCCTAGTACACCGCGGGCACCACATACTTAAGTACACCGCGAACATCACATACCAAACTACACCGCGGGCACCACATACCCAAGTATACCGCGGGCACCACATACCCTAGTACACCGCAGGCATCACATACCCAACTACACCGCGGGCATCACATACCCTAGTACACCGCGGGCACCACATACCCAAGTACACCGCGGGCATCACATACCCTAGTACACCGTGGGCACCACATACCCAAGTATACCGAGGGCACCACATACCCTAGTACACCGCAGGCATCACATACCCAACTACACCGCGGGCACCACATACCCAAGTAAACCGCGGGCATCACATACCCTAGTACACCGTGGGCACCACATACCCAAGTATACCGCGGGCACCACATACCCTAGTACACCGCAGGCATTACATACCCAACTACACCGCGGGCACCACATACCCTAGTACACTGCGAGCATCACATACCCTAGTACACCGCGGGCATCACATACCCTAGTACACCGCGGGCACCACATACCCAAGTTCACTGCGGGCATCACGTACCCTAGTACACCGCGGGCACCACATACCCAAGTATACCGCGGGCACCACATACCCTAGTACACCGCGGGCACCACATACTTAAGTACACCGCAAACATCACATACCAAACTACACCGCAAACATCACATACCCAAGTATACCGTCGGCACCACATACCCAAGTATACCGCGGGCACCACATACCCTAGTACACCGCGGGCACCACATACTTAAGTACACCGCGAACATCACATACCAAACTACACCGCGGGCACCACATACCCAAGTATACCGCGGGCACCACATACCCTAGTACACCGCAGGCATCACATACCCAACTACACCGCGGGCATCACATACCCTAGTACACCGCGGGCACCACATACCCAAGTACACCGCGGGCATCACATACCCTAGTACACCGTGGGCACCACATACCCAAGTATACCGCGGGCACCACATACCCTAGTACACCGCAGGCATTACATACCCAACTACACCGCGGGCACCACATACCCTAGTACACTGCGAGCATCACATACCCTAGTACACCGCGGGCATCACATACCCTAGTACACCGCGGGCACCACATACCCAAGTTCACTGCGGGCATCACGTACCCTAGTACACCGCGGGCACCACATACCCAAGTATACCGCGGGCACCACATACCCTAGTACACCGCAGGCATCACATACCCAACTACACCGCGGGCATCACATACCCTAGTACACCGCGGGCACCACATACCCAAGTACACCGCGGGCATCACATACCCTAGTACACCGTGGGCACCACATACCCAAGTATACCGAGGGCACCACATACCCTAGTACACCGCAGGCATCACATACCCAACTACACCGCGGGCACCACATACCCAAGTACACCGCGGGCATCACATACCCTAGTACACCGTGGGCACCACATACCCAAGTATACCGCGGGCACCACATACCCAAGTACACCGCGGGCATCACATACCCTAGTACACCGTGGGCACCACATACCCAAGTATACCGAGGGCACCACATACTCTAGTACACCGCAGGCATTACATACCCAACTACACCGCGGGCACCACATAGTACACCACAAGTATACCGCGGGCACTACATACCGTAGTACACCGCGGGCATCACATACCCAACTACACCGCGGGCACCACATACCCTAGTACACCGCGGGCACCACATACTTAAGTACACCGCAAACATCACATACCAAACTACACCGCAAACATCACATACCCAAGTATACCGTCGGCACCACATACCCAAGTATACCGCGGGCACCACATACCCTAGTACACCGCGGGCACCACATACTTAAGTACACCGCGAACATCACATACCAAACTACACCGCGGGCACCACATACCCAAGTATACCGCGGGCACCACATACCCTAGTACACCGCAGGCATCACATACCCAACTACACCGCGGGCATCACATACCCTAGTACACCGCGGGCACCACATACCCAAGTACACCGCGGGCATCACATACATTAGTATACCGCGGGCACCACATACCCAAGTACACCGCGGGCATCACATACCCTAGTACACCGTGGGCATCACATACCCAACTACACCGCGGGCACCACATACCCAGTACACTGTGGGCACAACATACCCAAGTACACTTCGGGCACCACATACCCTAGTACACCGCGGGCATCACATACCCTAGTACACCGCGGGCATCACATACCCAACTACACCGCGGGCACCACATACCCAGTACACTGTGGGCACAACATACCCAAGTACACCGCGGGCACCACATACCCTAGTACACCGCGGGCATCACATACCCAAGTATACCGTGGGCACCACATACCCTAGTACACCGCGGGCATCACATACCCAACTACACCGCGGGCACCAAATACCCAAGTACACCGCGGGCACCACAGACCCTAGTACACCGCGGGCACTACATACCGTAGTACACTACGGGCACCACATACCCTAGTACACCGCGGGCATCACATACCCAACTACACCGCGGGCACCACATACCCTAGTACACCGCGGGCATCACATACCCTAGTACACCGCGGGCACCACATACCCTAGTACACCGCGGGCATCACATACCCAAGTACACCGCGGGCATCACATACCCTAGTACACCGCGGGCACCACATACTTAAGTACACCGCGAACATCACATACCAAACTACACCGCGGGCACCACATACCCAAGTATACCGCGGGCACCACATACCCTAGTACACCGCAGGCATCACATACCCAACTACACCGCAGGCATCACATACCCTAGTACACCGCGGGCACCACATACCCTAGTACACCGCGGGCATCACATACCCTAGTACACCGCGGGCACCACATACCCTAGTACACCGCGGGCATCACATAC
The DNA here is from genome assembly GCA_932527185.1 of Ecliptopera silaceata. Classification (NCBI taxonomy): domain Eukaryota; kingdom Metazoa; phylum Arthropoda; class Insecta; order Lepidoptera; family Geometridae; genus Ecliptopera; species Ecliptopera silaceata. Next base: position 6,331,648 of record OW052210.1, read on the forward strand.
CCAAGTACACCGCGGGCATCACATACCCTAGTACACCGCGGGCATCACATACCCTAGTACACCGCGGGCACCACATACCCTAGTACACCGCGGGCACCACATACTTAAGTACACCGCGAACATCACATACCAAACTACACCGCGGGCACTACATACCCAAGTATACCGCGGGCACCACATACCCTAGTACACCGCGGGCACCACATACTTAAGTACACCGCGAACATCACATACCAAACTACACCGCGGGCACTACATACCCAAGTATACCGCGGGCACCACATACCCTAGTACACCGCGGGCATCACATACCCAACTACACCGCGGGCACCACATACCCTAGTACACCGAGGGCATCACATACCCAACCACACCGCGGGCACCACATACCCTAGTACACCGCGGGCATCACATACCCTAGTACACCGCGGGCACTACATACCCAACTACACCGCGGACACCACATACCCTAGTATACCGCGGGCATCACATACCCTAGTACACCGCGGGCACCACATACCCAAGTACACCGAGGGCATCACATACCTAACTACACCGCGGGCACCACATACCCTAGTACACCGCGGGCACTACATACCCAACTACACCGCGGAAACCACATACCCAAGTATACCGCGGGCATCACATACCCTAGTACACCGCGGGCACCACATACCCAAGTACACCGAGGGCATCACATACCTAACTACACCGCGGGCACCACATACACAAGTATACCGCGGGCACTACATACCGTAGTACACCGCGGGCATCACATACCCAACTACACCGCGGGCACCACATACCCTAGTACACCGCGGGCACCACATACTTAAGTACACCGCAAACATCACATACCAAACTACACCGCAAACATCACATACCCAAGTATACCGTCGGCACCACATACCCAAGTATACCGCGGGCACCACATACCCTAGTACACCGCGGGCACCACATACTTAAGTACACCGCGAACATCACATACCAAACTACACCGCGGGCACCACATACCCAAGTATACCGCGGGCACCACATACCCTAGTACACCGCAGGCATCACATACCCAACTACACCGCGGGCATCACATACCCTAGTACACCGCGGGCACCACATACCCAAGTACACCGCGGGCATCACATACCCTAGTATACCGCGGGCACCACATACCCAAGTACACCGCGGGCATCACATACCCTAGTACACCGTGGGCATCACATACCCAACTACACCGCGGGCACCACATACCCAGTACACTGTGGGCACAACATACCCAAGTACACTTCGGGCACCACATACCCTAGTACACCGCGGGCATCACATACCCTAGTACACCGCGGGCATCACATACCCAACTACACCGCGGGCACCACATACCCAGTACACTGTGGGCACAACATACCCAAGTACACCGCGGGCACCACATACCCTAGTACACCGCGGGCATCACATACCCAAGTATACCGTGGGCACCACATACCCTAGTACACCGCGGGCATCACATACCCAACTACACCGCGGGCACCAAATACCCAAGTACACCGCGGGCACCACATACCCTAGTACATCGCGGGCATCACATACCCAAGTATACCGTGGGCACCACATACCCTAGTACACCGCGGGCATCACATACCCAACTACACCGCGGGCACCAAATACCCAAGTATACCGCGGGCACTACATACCCAACTACACCGCGGGCACCACATACCCAAGTATACCGCGGGCATCATGTACCCTAGTACACCGCGGGCACTACATACCCAACTACACCGCGGGCACCACATACCCAAGTATACCGCGGGCACCACATACCCTAGTACACTGCGGGCATTACATACCCTAGTACACCGCGGGCATCACATACCCAACCACACCGCGGGCACCACATACCCTAGTTCACCGCGGGCATCACATACCCTAGTACACTGCGGGCACTACATACCCAAGTACACCGAGGGCATCACATACCCAAGTATACCGCGGGCATCACATACCCTAGTACACCGCGGGCACCACATACCCAAGTACACCGCGGGCACCACATACCCAAGTATACCGCGGGTACTACATACCGTAGTACACTACGGGCACCACATACCCTAGTACACCGCGGGCATCACATACCCAACTACACCGCGGGCACCACATACCCTAGTACACCGCGGGCACCACATACCCTAGTACACCGCGGGCATCACATACCCTAGTACACCGCGGGCACCACATACCCTAGTACACCGCGGGCATCACATACCCTCGTACACCGCGGGCATCACATACCCTAGTACACCGCGGGCACCACATACCCTAGTACACCGCGGGCATCACATACCCTAGTACACCGCGGGCACCACATACCCAAGTACACCGCGGGCATCACATACCCTAGTACACCGTGGGCACCACATACCCAAGTATACCGCGGGCACCACATACCCTAGTACACCGCGGGCACCACATACTTAAGTACACCGCAAACATCACATACCAAACTACACCGCAAACATCACATACCCTAGTACACCGCGGGCACCACATACTTAAGTACACCGCGAACATCACATACCAAACTACACCGCGGGCACCACATACCCAAGTATACCGCGGGCACCACATACCCTAGTATACCGCAGGCATCACATACCCAACTACACCGCGGGCACCACATACCCAAGTACACCGCGGGCATCACATACCCTAGTACACCGTGGGCACCACATACCCAAGTATACCGAGGGCACCACATACCCTAGTACACCGCAGGAATCACATACCCAACTACACCGCGGGCACCACATACCCAAGTACACCGCGGGCATCACATACCCAAGTACACCGCGGGCATCACATACCCTAGTACACAGCGGGCATCACATACCCTAGTACACCGCGGGCACCACATACCCAAGTACACCGCGGGCATCACATACCCTAGTACACCGTGGGCACCACATACCAAAATACCGAGGGCACCACATACCCTAGTACACCGCAGGCATCACATACCCAACTACACCGCGGGCACCACATACCCTAGTACACCGCGGGCACCACATACCCTAGTAAACCGCGGGCACCACATACCCTAGTACACTGCGAGCATCACATAACCTAGTACACCGCGGGCATCACATACCCTAGTACACCGCGGGCACCACATACCCAAGTACACTGCGGGCATCACATACCCTAGTACACCGCGGGCACCACATAAACAGTAAACACTTTTAGGAAAGTACTTAAGAAACATTTGTTCATTGAACAATCAAGCGGTCATCGAATTACCTTGCTGTAGTGTATAAAATGACTCACCTCCGTGTTATGTACGATTGAGTAACATGCTCCTCATCCATGATCTTTTCAGATTCATAATGCGTCTGTTCTTTTAGCGTTCGGTGTTCAACTGTTTGCCTTGCGTCGCCACTATAAACCCCTAGTACCCCTACCGTATAAATATATTTTCATTTTATCGGATATTTTACCTTCAGTTTTTATGTGTTCTAGATTTCTAAGTGATTATTGTTGTTTGCGTTATGTTTGAGATTGTAGTAGCTTCTATTTTAATTTTGTTTACATGCTGCAATTTCATTATATATTGTATTGGCTAGGCCTTGATAATTATGGCACAGATACTTTGTATTACCTCTATAGCTACCTACACATTACGAGGCTTGTATTAAGCATGATTGTTATACTAAGTGCTTAGTTGCATCGTACCTATGCTCTAATATTCTTATTACAAATAGGAGTATTGGAATATGGTTGCGATGTACTAGTTGCTAAGTTGTATTTATAATCTAGGTAATTGATCTTACATCGCACATTAAATACTAGGCATATTTGGCTTATATTATAGTATATAATATAGTATTATTTTTAAGGTTTTCTTCGGTGTTCGTTACGTCACTTGTTCGGCATCGGTTCCGTCTGAAAACCAGCGCCTCATCACACCTAACTTGGTGTGATGTGGCATAATGCTGAGATTGGGACCAATTTGCCCTCATAATCCACACGGTGTGCGGTTTGGTTTGTGGGTGCATGTGTTAGGCTGATACATTACTTCATTTATAGTTATACCTTCTTCTTTATTATATCTTTTCAGCCGAGCATGTGCACTTGCCAACCAACCAACTTATCCTGTATTTTATTTTTTGTTATAAGTTTGTGTGTTTTTTGTGGTCAAATAAATAATTATCTTATCTTATCTTATCTTACATACCCAAGTATACCGTCGGCACCACATACCCAAGTATACCGCGGGCACCACATACCCTAGTACACCGCGGGCACCACATACTTAAGTACACCGCGAACATCACATACCAAACTACACCGCGGGCACCACATACCCAAGTATACCGCGGGCACCACATACCCTAGTACACTGTAGGCATCACATACCCAACTACACCGCGGGCACCACGTACCCTTCACATACCCTAGTACACCGCGGGCACCACATACCCAAGTACACCGTGGGCATCGGATATCTAAATACACCGCGGGCATCACATACCCAACTACACCGCGGGCACCACATACCCAAGTAAACCGCGGGCACCACATACCCTAGTACACCGCGGGCATCACATACCCTAGTACACCGCGGGCACCACATACCCAAGTACACCGCGGGCATCACATACCCTTCACATACCCTAGTACACCGCGGGCACCACATACCCTAGTACACTGTGGGCACAACATACCCAAGTACACCGCGGGCACCACATACCCTAGTACACCGCGGGCATCACATACCCAACTACACCGCGGGCACCACATACCCTAGTACACTGTGGGCACAACATACCCAAGTACACCGCGGGCACCACATACCCTAGTACACCGCGGGCATCACATACCCTAGTACACCGCGGGCATCACATACCCTAGTACACCGCGGGCATCACATACCCAAGTTCACCGCGGGCATCACATATCCAAGTACACCGCGGGCACCACATACCCTAGTACACTGTAGGTACAACATACCCAAGTACACCGCGGGCATCACATACCCTAGTACACCGTAGGCATCACATACCCAACTACACCGCGGGCACCACATACCCTAGTACACTGTGGGCACAACATACCCAAGTACACCGCGGGCACCACATACCCTAGTACACCGCGGGCATCACATACCCTAGTACACCGCGGGCATCACATACCCTAGTACACCGCGGGCACCACATACCCAAGTTCACCGCGGGCATCACATATCCAAGTACACCGCGGGCATCACATACCCTAGTACACCGCGGGCACCACATACCCTCGTACACTGCGAGCATCACATACCCTTGTACACCGCGGGCATCACATACCCTAGTACACCGCGGGCACCACATACCCAAGTACACCGCGGGCATCACATACCCTAGTACACCGTGGGCACCACATACCCAAGTATACCGCGGGCACCACATACCCTAGTACACCGCGGGCACCACATACTTAAGTACACCGCAAACATCACATACCAAACTACACCGCAAACATCACATACCCAAGTATACCGTCGGCACCACATACCCAAGTATACCGCGGGCACCACATACCCTAGTACACCGCGGGCACCACATACTTAAGTACACCGCGAACATCACATACCAAACTACACCGCGGGCACCACATACCCAAGTATACCGCGGGCACCACATACCCTAGTACACCGCAGGCATCACATACCCAACTACACCGCGGGCATCACATACCCTAGTACACCGCAGGCACCACATACTTAAGTACACCGCAAACATCACATACCAAACTACACCGCGGGCACCACATACCCAAGTATACCGCGGGCACCACATACCCTAGTACACCGCAGGCATCACATACCCAACTACACCGCGGGCACCACATACCCTTCACATACCCTAGTACACCGCGGGCACCACATACCCTAGTACACTGCGAGCATCACATACCCTAGTACACCGCGGGCATCACATACCCTAGTTCACCGCGGGCACCACATACCCAAGTTCACTGCGGGCATCATGTACCCTAGTGCACCGCGGGCACCACATACCCTAGTACACTGTAGGCATCACATACCCAACTACACCGCGGGCACCACGTACCCTTCACATACCCTAGTACACCGCGGGCACCACATACCCAAGTACACCGTGGGCATCGGATATCTAAATACACCGCGGGCATCACATACCCAACTACACCGCGGGCACCACATACCCAAGTAAACCGCGGGCACCACATACCCTAGTACACCGCGGGCATCACATACCCTAGTACACCGCGGGCACCACATACCCAAGTACACCGCGGGCATCACATACCCTTCACATACCCTAGTACACCGCGGGCACCACATACCTTAGTACACTGTGGGCACAACATACCCAAGTACACCGCGGGCACCACATACCCTAGTACACCGCGGGCATCACATACCCAACTACACCGCGGGCACCACATACCCTAGTACACTGTGGGCACAACATACCCAAGTACACCGCGGGCACCACATACCCTAGTACACCGCGGGCACCACATACTTAAGTACACCGCGAACATCACATACCAAACTACACCGCGGGCACCACATACCCAAGTATACCGCGGGCACCACATACCCTAGTACACCGCAGGCATCACATACCCAACTACACCGCGGGCATCACATACCCTAGTACACCGCAGGCACCACATACTTAAGTACACCGTGAACATCACATACCAAACTACACCGCGGGCACCACATACCCAAGTATACCGCGGGCACCACATACCCTAGTACACCGCAGGCATCACATACCCAACTACACCGCGGGCACCACATACCCTTCACATACCCTAGTACACCGCGGGCACCACATACCCAAGTACACCGTGGGCATCGGATATCTAAATACACCGCGGGCATCACATACCCAACTACACCGCGGGCACCACATACCCAAGTAAACCGCGGGCACCACATACCCTAGTACACCGCGGGCATCACATACCCAAGTACACCGCGGGCATCACATACCCTAGTACACCGCGGGCATCACATACCCTAGTACACCGCGGGCATCACATACCCTAGTACACCGCGGGCACCACATACCCTAGTACACCGCGGGCATCACATACCCAAGTACACCGCGGGCATCACATACCCTAGTACACCGCGGGCATCACATACCCTAGTACACCGCGGGCACCACATACCCAAGTACACCGCGGGCATCACATACCCTAGTACACCATTGGCACCACATACCCAAGTACACCGCGGGCACCACATACCCTAGTACACCGCGGGCACTACATACCCAACTACACCGCGGACACCACATACCCAAGTATACCGCGGGCATCACATACCCTAGTACACCGCGGGCACCACATACCCAAGTACACCGAGGGCATCACATACCCAACTACACCGCGGGCACCACATACCCAAGTATACCGCGGGCACTACATACCGTAGTACACTACAGGCACCACATACCCTAGTACACCGCGGGCATCACATACCCAACTACACCGCGGGCCCCACATACCCTAGTACACCGCGGGCATCACATACCCTAGTACACCGCGGGCACCACATACCCTAGTACACCGCGGGCATCACATACCCAAGTACACCGCGGGCATCACATACCCTAGTACACCGCGGGCATCACATACCCTAGTACACCGCGGGCACCACATACCCAAGTACACCGCGGGCATCACATACCCTAGTACACCGTGGGCACCACATACCCTAGTACACCGCAGGCATCACATACCCTAGTACACCGCGGGCACCACATACCCAAGTACACCGCGGGCACCACATACCCTAGTACACCGCAGGCATCACATACCCAACTACACCGCGGGCACCACATACCCTTCACATACCCAAGTACACCGCGGGCATCACATACCCTAGTACACCGCGGGCATCACATACCCTAGTACACCGCGGGCACCACATACCCAAGTACACCGCGGGCATCACATACCCTAGTACACCGTGGGCACCACATACCCTAGTACACCGCAGGCATCACATACCCTAGTACACCGCGGGCACCACATACCCAAGTACACCGCGGGCACCACATACCCTAGTACACCGCAGGCATCACATACCCAACTACACCGCGGGCACCACATACCCTTCACATACCCTAGTACACCGCGGGCACCACATACCCAAGTACACCGCGGGCATCACATACCCTAGTACACCGTGGGCACCACATACCCAAGTACACCGCGGGCATCACATACCCTAGTACACCGCGGGCATCACATACCCTAGTACACCGCGGGCACCACATACCCAAGTACACCGCGGGCATCACATACCCTAGTACACCGTGGGCACCACATACCCAAGTACACCGCGGGCATCACATACCCTAGTACACCGTGGGCACCACATACCTTAGTACACCGCAGGCATCACATACCCAACTACACCGCGGGCATCACATACCCTAGTACACCGCGGGCACCACATACCCAAGTACACCGCGGGCATCACATACCCTAGTACACCGTGGGCACCACATACCCAAGTATACCGAGGGCACCACATACCCTAGTACACCGCAGGCATCACATACCCAACTACACCGCGGGCACCACATACCCAAGTACACCGCGGGCATCACATACCCAAGTACACCGCGGGCATCACATACCCAAGTATACCGTGGGCACCACATACCCTAGTACACCGCGGGCATCACATACCCAACTACACCGCTGGCACCACATACCTAAGTATACCACGGGCACCACATACCCTAGTACACCGCGGGCATCACATACCCATTTACACTGCGGGCACCACATAGCCAAGTATACCGCGGGCATCACAACTACACCGCGGGCACCACATACCCTAGTTCACCGCGGGCACTACATACCCAACTACACCGCGGGCACCACATACCCAAGTATACCGCGGGCACCACATACCCAAGTATACCGCGGGCACCACATACCCTAGTACACCGAGGGCATCACATACCCAACCACACCGCGGGCACCACATACCCTAGTACACCGCGGGCATCACATACCCTAGTACACCGCGGGCACTACATACCCAACTACACCGCGGACACCACATACCCAAGTATACCGCGGGCATCACATACCCTAGTACACCGCGGGCACCACATACCCAAGTACACCGAGGGCATCACATACCCAACTACACCGCGGGCACCACATACCCAAGTATACCGCGGGCACTACATACCGTAGTACACTACAGGCACCACATACCCTAGTACACCGCGGGCATCACATACCCAACTACACCGCGGGCCCCACATACCCTAGTACACCGCGGGCATCACATACCCTAGTACACCGCGGGCACCACATACCCTAGTACACCGCGGGCATCACATACCCAAGTACACCGCGGGCATCACATACCCTAGTACACCGCGGGCATCACATACCCTAGTACACCGCGGGCACCACATACCCAAGTACACCGCGGGCATCACATACCCTAGTACACCGTGGGCACCACATACCCTAGTACACCGCAGGCATCACATACCCTAGTACACCGCGGGCACCACATACCCAAGTACACCGCGGGCACCACATACCCTAGTACACCGCAGGCATCACATACCCAACTACACCGCGGGCACCACATACCCTTCACATACCCTAGTACACCGCGGGCACCACATACCCAAGTACACCGCGGGCACCACATACCCAAGTATACCGCGGGCACCACATACCCTAGTACACCGAGGGCATCACATACCCAACCACACCGCGGGCACCACATACCCTAGTACACCGCGGGCATCACATACCCTAGTACACCGCGGGCACCACATACCCTAGTACACCGCGGGCATCACATACCCAAGTACACCGCGGGCATCACATACCCTAGTACACCGCGGGCATCACATACCCTAGTACACCGCGGGCACCACATACCCAAGTACACCGCGGGCATCACATACCCTAGTACACCTTGGGCACCACATACCCTTGTACACCGCAGGCATCACATACCCAACTACACCGCGGGCATCACATACCCTAGTACACCGTGGGCACCACATACCCAAGTACACCGCGGGCATCACATACCCTAGTACACCGCGGGCATCACATACCCTAGTACACCGCGGGCACCACATACCCAAGTACACCGCGGGCATCACATACCCTAGTACACCGCGGGCATCACATACCCAACTACACCGCGGGATCCACATACCCAAGTATACCGCGGGCACCACATACCCTAGTACACTACGGGCACCACATACCCTAGTACACCGCGGTCATCACATACCCAACTACACCGCGGGCACCACATACCCTAGTACACCGCGGGCATCACATACCCTAGTACACCGCGGGCACCACATACCCTAGTACACCGCGGGCATCACATACCCAAGTACACCGCGGGCATCACATACCCTAGTACACCGCGGGCATCACATACCCTAGTACACCGCGGGCACCACATACCCAAGTACACCGCGGGCATCACATACCCTAGTACACCATGGGCACCACATACCCTAGTACACCGCGGGCACCACATACCCAAGTACACCGCGGGCACCACATACCCAAGTATATTGCGGGCATCATGTACCCTAGTACACCGCGGGCACTACATACCCAACTACACCGCGGGCACCACATATCCAAGTATACCGCGGGCACCACATACCCTAGTACACTGCGGGCATTACATACCCTAGTACACCGCGGGCATCACATACCCAACCACACCGCGGGCACTACATACCCTAGTACACCGCGGGCTTCACATACCCTAGTACACCGCGGGCATCACATACCCAACTACACCGCGGGATCCACATACCCAAGTATACCGCGGGCACCACATACCCTAGTACACTACGGGCACCACATACCCTAGTACACCGCGGGCATCACATACCCAACTACACCGCGGGCACCACATACCCTAGTACACCGCGGGCATCACATACCCTAGTACACCGCGGGCACTACATACCCAACTACACCGCGGGCACCACATACCCAAGTATACCGCGGGCATCACATACCCTAGTACACCGCGGGCACTACATACCCAACTACACCGCGGGCACCACATACCCAAGTATACCGCGGGCACCACATACCCAAGTATACCGCGGGCACCACATACCCTAGTACACCGAGGGCATCACATACCCAACCACACCGCGGGCACCACATACCCTAGTACACCGCGGGCATCACATACCCTAGTACACCGCGGGCACTACATACCCAACTACACCGCGGACACCACATACCCAAGTATACCGCGGGCATCACATACCCTAGTACACCGCGGGCACCACATACCCAAGTACACCGAGGGCATCACATACCCAACTACACCGCGGGCACCACATACCCAAGTAAACCGCGGGCACAACATACCCTAGTACACTACAGGCACCACATACCCTAGAACACCGCGGGCATCACATACCCAACTACACCGCGGGCACCACATACCCTAGTACACCGCGGGCATCACATACCCTAGTACACCGCGGGCACCACATACCCTAGTACACCGCGGGCATCACATACCCAAGTACACCGCGGGCATCACATACCCTAGTACACCGCGGGCATCACATACCCTAGTACACCGCGGGCACCACATACCCAAGTACACCGCGGGCATCACATACCCTAGTACACCGTGGGCACCACATACCCTAGTACACCGCAGGCATCACATACCCTAGTACACCGCGGGCACCACATACCCAAGTACACCGCGGGCACCACATACCCTAGTACACCGCAGGCATCACATACCCAACTACACCGCGGGCACCACATACCCTAGTACACCGCGGGCACCACATACCCAAGTACACCGCGGGCACCACATACCCTAGTACACCGCAGGCATCACATACCCAACTACACCGCGGGCACCACATACCCTTCACATACCCTAGTACACCGCGGGCACCACATACCCAAGTACACCGCGGGCACCACATACCCAAGTATACCGCGGGCACCACATACCCAAGTACACCGCGGGCTTCACATACCCTAGTACACCGCGGGCATCACATACCCTAGTACACCGCGGGCACCACATACCCAAGTACACCGCGGGCATCACATACCCTAGTACACCGTGGGCACCACATACCCTAGTACACCGCAGGCATCACATACCCAACTACACCGCGGGCATCACATACCCTAGTACACCGTGGGCACCACATACCCAAGTACACCGCGGGCATCACATACCCTAGTACACCGCGGGCATCACATACCCTAGTACACCGCGGGCACCACATACCCAAGTACACCGCGGGCATCACATACCCTAGTACACCGTGGGCACCACATACCCAAGTACACCGCGGGCATCACATACCCTCGTACACCGTGGGCACCACATACCTTAGTACACCGCAGGCATCACATACCCAACTACACCGCGGGCATCACATACCCTAGTACACCGCGGGCACCACATACCCAAGTACACCGCGGGCATCACATACCCTAGTACACCGTGGGCACCACATACCCAAGTATACCGAGGGCACCACATACCCTAGTACACCGCAGGCATCACATACCCAACTACACCGCGGGCACCACATACCCAAGTACACCGCGGGCATCACATACCCAAGTACACCGCGGGCATCACATACCCAAGTATACCGTGGGCACCACATACCCTAGTACACCGCGGGCATCACATACCCAACTACACCGCTGGCACCACATACCTAAGTATACCACGGGCACCACATACCCTAGTACACCGCGGGCATCACATACCCATTTACACTGCGGGCACCACATAGCCAAGTATACCGCGGGCATCACAACTACACCGCGGGCACCACATACCCTAGTACACCGCGGGCACTACATACCCAACTACACCGCGGGCACCACATACCCAAGTATACCGCGGGCACCACATACCCAAGTATACCGCGGGCACCACATACCCTAGTACACCGAGGGCATCACATACCCAACCACACCGCGGGCACCACATACCCTAGTACACCGCGGGCATCACATACCCTAGTACACCGCGGGCACTACATACCCAACTACACCGCGGACACCACATACCCAAGTATACCGCGGGCATCACATACCCTAGTACACCGCGGGCACCACATACCCAAGTACACCGCGGGCACCACATACCCTAGTACACCGCAGGCATCACATACCCAACTACACCGCGGGCACCACATACCCTTCACATACCCAAGTACACCGCGGGCATCACATACCCTAGTACACCGCGGGCATCACATACCCTAGTACACCGCGGGCACCACATACCCAAGTACACCGCGGGCATCACATACCCTAGTACACCGTGGGCACCACATACCCTAGTACACCGCAGGCATCACTACATACCCAACTACACCGCGGGCACCACATACCCAAGTATACCGCGGGCACCACATACCCAAGTATACCGCGGGCACCACATACCCTAGTACACCGAGGGCATCACATACCCAACCACACCGCGGGCACCACATACCCTAGTACACCGCGGGCATCACATACCCTAGTACACCGCGGGCACTACATACCCAACTACACCGCGGACACCACATACCCAAGTATACCGCGGGCATCACATACCCTAGTACACCGCGGGCACCACATACCCAAGTACACCGAGGGCATCACATACCCAACTACACCGCGGGCACCACATACCCAAGTATACCGCGGGCACTACATACCGTAGTACACTACAGGCACCACATACCCTAGTACACCGCGGGCATCACATACCCAACTACACCGCGGGCCCCACATACCCTAGTACACCGCGGGCATCACATACCCTAGTACACCGCGGGCACCACATACCCTAGTACACCGCGGGCATCACATACCCAAGTACACCGCGGGCATCACATACCCTAGTACACCGCGGGCATCACATACCCTAGTACACCGCGGGCACCACATACCCAAGTACACCGCGGGCATCACATACCCTAGTACACCGTGGGCACCACATACCCTAGTACACCGCAGGCATCACATACCCTAGTACACCGCGGGCACCACATACCCAAGTACACCGCGGGCACCACATACCCTAGTACACCGCAGGCATCACATACCCAACTACACCGCGGGCACCACATACCCTTCACATACCCTAGTACACCGCGGGCACCACATACCCAAGTACACCGCGGGCACCACATACCCAAGTATACCGCGGGCACCACATACCCTAGTACACCGAGGGCATCACATACCCAACCACACCGAGGGCACCACATACCCTAGTACACCGCGGGCATCACATACCCTAGTACACCGCGGGCACCACATACCCTAGTACACCGCGGGCATCACATACCCAAGTACACCGCGGGCATCACATACCCTAGTACACCGCGGGCATCACATACCCTAGTACACCGCGGGCACCACATACCCAAGTACACCGCGGGCATCACATACCCTAGTACACCGTGGGCACCACATACCCTTGTACACCGCAGGCATCACATACCCAACTACACCGCGGGCATCACATACCCTAGTACACCGTGGGCACCACATACCCAAGTACACCGCGGGCATCACATACCCTAGTACACCGCGGGCATCACATACCCAAGTACACCGCGGGCATCACATACCTAAGTATACCATGGGCACCACATACCCTAGTACACCGCGGGCATCACATACCCAACTACACCGCTGGCACCACATACCTAAGTATACCACGGGCACCACATACCCTAGTACACCGCGGGCATCACATACCCATTTACACTGCGGGCACCACATAGCCAAGTATACCGCGGGCATCACAACTACACCGCGGGCACCACATACCCTAGTACACCGCGGGCATCACATACCCAACTACACCGCGGGCACCACTTACCCAAGTATACCGCGGGCACCACATACCCTAGTACACTACGGGCACCACATACCCTGGTACACCGCGGGCATTACATACCCAACTACACCGCGGGCACCACATAGCCAAGTATACCGCGGGCATCACAACTACACCGCGGGCACCACATACCCTAGTACACCGCGGGCATCACATACCCAACTACACCGCGGGCACCACATACCCAAGTATACCGCGGGCACCACATACCCTAGTACACTACGGGCACCACATACCCTAGTACACCGCGGGCACCACATACCCTAGTACACCGCGGGCATCACATACCCTAGTACACCGCGGGCACTACATACCCAAATATACCGCGGGCATCACATACCCTAGTACACCGCGGGCACTACATACCCAACTACACCGCGGGCACCTTATACCCAAGTATACCGCGGGCACCACATACCCTAGTACATTGCGGGCATTACATACCCTAGTACACCGCGGGCATCACATACCCAACTACACCGCGGGCACCACATACCCAAGTATACCGCGGGCACCACGCACCTTCGCCTTCTTCCGGTCCTACGTCTACGCTGTTGATCTGCGAGAGGGTCATCCTCTCGTATTCGTTCCGCTTGTTCCTTCTGCAAAATAACATTTTCGCAGAAGGCTGTCATAGCCTCCCAGGCACCATCGCTTCCGAGCATGGCCTCAACCACACTCGAAAGCGACAGATCCTGCCCAATCTCATTTGTCAGATTTTGACGCTGTTGCGTCCAAGCACTGCACACCTCTAAAGTGTGCTGCGCTGTATCATCGTCGGCTCCACAGTGATGACAAACTGTGCTTGCTTCCCTCTTAGCAACATGGTGCAGGTAATGCCCAAAACACCCATGTCCAGATAATACCTGCACCAGCCTAAATGTATGATGGCCGTGGTCACGGTCCATCGTCCATAACTAGCAGTCTCCAGTTCTTCAGTCCATTGTAGCAGGGCGACTCGTTGAGCTAGTTTTCTTGCATGCTGAACTTCTAGCGGGGCAAGGCGATGTCCTTCTGCCTGTTTTTCTACCTTGTGCCAGTAAACTTTAGCCAGCACCTTAGCCTCCCAGTCCCATGGAAGGATTCCGGCAATCACGCAGGCAGCTCCGTGTGATACAGTGCGGTAACCTCGTATCGCTCTGATTGCCATTATTCTCTGCGGTCTTCGCAGAAGAGATGTATTAGTGGCAGTCAGAGCGTCCGCCCATACTGGTGCACCATAAAGAGCCATCGAGCGTATAACTCCTGCATATAAACGGCGACAGGGTGCTTTTGGGCCGTTTAAATTAGGAAGGAGACGTGCAAGCGACCCTGCCGCAGCCTGTACTTTGGGGGTCAACTGCTTAAAGTGCTCGGAAAAATTCCAAGCACTATCCAGAGTGAGCCCCAAATACTTCATATGAGGCTTTATCATAACACGCACGTTGTCAATCAATATATAGGCACCGGCAGGAGGCTTCCCTCCTCTTCCGTGTATTGAAATGACCTCTGTTTTCGTAAGGGCCACTTTTAACCCCAGCAATCTGATTCGGCCGACCAATAAAGTGGAAGCCACTGTGGCCAGATGCGCAACTTCCTGGTAGCAGCCTATCCGCCTTCGCATCCGCCTCCGCCTCCGTTAAGAAGGCCTCCGTTAGTTGAACGCGACAAAAAGCCTACAAATGACGCTCGTTAAAGTGCTGATAAAATATCTAATGGCCCAATCACGCGGCGATTGTGAGCTGATAGCGGAAGTAGGCAACTTGTAAATGAGAACTTGATGCTAAATAGGTACTAAAATAACTTAGATATAATAGAATTATGTGGTTTCCGTTTGAATTAGAACAAACTAATCGTAATTTCAGTTTTCGCAAACACGCCCTGAGGGCTGAGTGCTTAGTCCGAGGTTGCATTTTAAAACTCCCTACTCTCGAGCCGAGAGTCGTCTCTCGGATGTCCTTATATTTTTGTATGGATATCCGAGAGACGACTTTCGGCTCGAGAGTAGGGAATTTTAAAATGCAACCTCGGACTAAGCACTCTGAGCATGAACAAAAGTGACAATCGTAAACGTAACGTATTTAAGATACACTGCGCGCTAAAGCTGCAACGTTCAATAATAACGCTGATGTTGACGCGCGATGTGTCTCAGATATGTCACTGTTTCGATACGCTTACGATTGTCACATTAATTCGTGATGAGCAGTGGTAGACTTAGAATTTGATGGTATAATAAAATAGCACCCGTTTTCCACATATTGCCTTCACCAAAGCGTTTCTATAGAAACTGCCGTATAGTACAGTTAAGAAGGTGACAAGTGCGCTTGCGTAACTTTACTGTTATGCATTGGAGCGTAATTGGAGATGTTGGTTCTCATGAGTATCGGTAAATGTTACACTTTGTAGAACTTACGAAATCATCTTCATCTTGCCCTCATTTTATGTAAACTAAAAGCTTTTATTTAATTTAATTTTGAAGTTTGAATTACTTGCAATGTATGTACCTATGTAATTAAGTATGTTTATTATTACATATATTGCATTTAGAATCAAGTTAGTATTTAGAAAATTATTATGTTTGGTATTCTCAAGCATCTCAAAAAAATACTTACATATAATAAAAGCATATAAAAACAATCTATAAGCAAATAATTTTGCTAATGATGTCTTGTCCTGTTCAGACATGAAGAATGCTTTGTATTATTCTAAGACCTAGAAATAACTTTGCGGCAAATTAATAAAACGCTTTAAAGGAGAGGTTCAGAAATAAACTAGAGTCTGGCAACACGCCAGCTCTTCGGTCATCGTTGTGATTGGGACTGGAATGGCTTGTGAAACATGAAGATTTTGTGCTAAACATGGAACATTTCGTAACTTACGATGGTTCTACTGTCACTTACGCGTGGTGCGTTTACCACATTTCATTTGCTTATTAATTACTATTTAAAAAAAAGCTAGCACTCCGGGAGTGCCGGCAGAAGTGAAAACTTCAATATTAACGTTGTGTTTTCACTTTTAAGTTTTCACTTCAAAAATATAACCACAGTCGTGATTGTGTCATGTCATTGTGTCACATTCGCGCAAGCGCGAATGTGACACAACGACGAAGACAACGAAGACACACTGACACAGACACATTCGCGCAAGCGCGAATGTGTCTGTGTCTTCGTTGGCTTCGTCGTCATCGTCACGTCACGTCATGTCGCCACGTCATCGTCACGTCATCGCGCAAGCGCGAATGTGTCTGTGTCTTCGTTGGCTTCGTCGTCATCGTCACGTCACGTCATGTCGCCACGTCATCGTCACGTCATGTCGCCACAACACTATTTAATTGTTTGAGTCATACGTCGCGTGACCGCAAGTGTGTTCTTTTGTCGTCTCTTGTTTTACGAGCAATGTATAAAAATTAAATAAGATCTTACGCTTTTTCGACGTCACGTGACCCTGACGCGAGTTTGAAAGTTTTTACCCACCCAGCGCCGCTAAAGAAGTTTTCACTTCAAAAAAATACATGGTAGGTATAGGTTGCTGTAGTCCCGAGCTATTCTGTCATCGGTTTGAACGAAATAAAAAATGCAGATGCAGAGTGAAAAATGAGCTACGTTCATGTGTTTTTGTTTTACGCTAAAAACTTCTAAAAGCTTTTCAAGAAACTAGCGAACTGTGAATTTGTATTACGAGTAGTTCTATGTAGTATTCTGGTTAAGATAATGTACCTAGTTTAAACGCAAATACTTGTAGGTATAGATAGCAGTGTCCCTATGGTAGCGCCATCACAGTGAACTTTATCTGCGTATCCTTTAAGCAGATTATTGTTTGATAGATATCATATGGAAGGCTGAGGTATCCGTGTTTCAGTCCCCAGACTACCAACGTCTTATAAATTGCCACAAAACCTGCTGATGGCAATCTAATGGACTCTGGCCTTTTTCCTCGCTTGTGTCCTTAATGACAGAATCCTTTTAGAGTATACCGGCACTTCTAAGCATTCTTCAATAAGTACTTCCTCCGGGAGCTTTTTGTAGCTGCTTTTGGATAGATGGGCGGAAACCCATGGATGTCGCGATGACGGATACCTTGATTTATGGCTAGATTGTCCCTTTCAAGGAGTGGACTTATAGAACCCTGTATTAAACATTGAAGTCAGTTTCTGAGGTCAGTAGATATACAATCGTGAATTATTACTGTACGACTAACGATAGTTTATTCAGATACGCTGCGTGGTGATGCTGCAACAATCGGCAGTCTAGCTGACGTTAACGCGCAGTGTGATGAATACGTGCAGACAGACCGTGTTTTCAAGTATAGTAGTTCTTTTTAAAATTTGGTCACATTAATCTGGATTTAGATTTTTCTTGCTTAATAGCTGTGAAAGTATCCTATGGTTGCAAATAAACTAATATAATAATATATTTTTTTTTTTTTCAGGTAAACTGGCAGCACCATTCTTTGATCAGAATGATGGAGAGATCTTAGGTAAGTTAATGCAACTTTTATTAGACTTTGAAAACATACCTACTGTTAGTACTGCTATGTAAAATGACCGGGAATCTATAGTGATCTTGCTGCCTTAGCTGATCTATAGTGATCGGCACCCCATTTATCTCTTCGATTCGTTCATAACTTAATCTTAAACCCTGCAGCTGTTAGAAACTAAAGAATTACTCTAGCTAGAATGTCCCGAAATAACCTCAAATTCTTATAGCCTTGTAGATCTCTTGTCAATCAAAGCTACAGATAGTTACAGCGTTCAGGATGTCTGATCTCATACTATCAAATCTTATTACATAATTAAACAATGCTCCAAACACCCGAACAACACTTTCTCCTGTCATGTGTATCAGTCCTTATCATTGAACCGTAACTGCAGTAACAGACTATGAAATGTATTTGAGTGCAGAGTATCGAAAATGATAGGTGGTACAATTCAACAGAAATTACTTAGATTGGAACAGGATTGGGGACTGAGTTAAGACTGGTACTGGTAGGGTGCTGTAAGATGCCAATCATGACCGACCTTTTTTGTAAATTTTAATTACGAAAAAAAGACGAATTTACGAATTTCACTCATAGTGCTAGGAGGACTTAATGCTAAGAGCATTTTTTGCCAGTCTTCCTGGGCGTGCATAAAGTGTGGCGTGTTATAAAATATAATACTAAGTAAGTACTTCAAAATTATCAATTATGTTTTGCATGTCACGCATAAGTTCATCCTTCCTCATCCTCTGATTTCACAAATATTGCCAACCAAAATGGTCAAGTATATGTGTCGCGTGTCGTCGTTAATTAGGTTCAGTCTCGTTCATTCATTCATTCAAGTGCCATTACCACCTTCAACTGTCATTCAGCTTCTGGTTAAGACATCTTGCCCCACGGTTCAGTGGGTCTCACAGACCAGCGCAGCGGTGGTACTCCGTGGAATGACTCATTTTACGCATCAAAGCCTTTACCGACTGAGACTTGGCTTTCGTATTGAAAACAATGTCAGACTTCTGATAGACAATATCTTAACTAGACAAGATTACGATAACGGTTCGTAGGATCTTTATAAATAAACTAGCTGACCCGTGCCCACTTCGTTGGGCATAATTCGAATCCACGTAACTAAACAATAGAACCCGCATAAACTCTCGTGACCGGCACCTGCATTATTCCGCTGACATTTTTCTAATACATACATTTTCGAACTCGTGATATCTTTTGAATGGAATATCCAAATTGAATAATTTAAAAAGTCATATAAAGGTATTGAAACAATCTTAATTATGTAGTAATTTATTTAGATAAGGATGAATACCAAAGCACAAATAAAGGACGTTTTCTAGCGGCGTCATTTTAATTATATTTTTTCGATATTAAAACACTTATAGTGACATATCTGTAATAGTTAGACATATGCTGTCGCTGACTTTTTTGTGGATGATGATGTGTTCTACAAAATTGTAGTACATGATTTCTCTCTATCATCAATAGTTTTCGCAGCGCACGCGATGTAAGCAATTTCTTAGGTATTTTTTTTACACCTTGGGTTACATAATCGAAGTTTTAGTAAGGATCCCTAATTTTTTTGAAAATATAATATAGCCTATGACACTCAGCGATAATGTGGCTTTCTATTGGTGAAAGAGTTTTTAAAATCGGTTCAGTAGATCCCGAGATTACCCCTTACAATTGAACAAATATACAAACATACAAACTTTACCTCTTTATAATATTATTATTATTATTATTTTTTGTTGTTTATTTTTAATACTCGGTAAAAACCGGAGAATAAAACTGATTTGCACGGGCCTAAGCCAAGTGCAAGTCAGAAATGTGTGAATGTGTGGCTAGGTTTTGACTAGCCAGGTCAGTTTGAAGAAACTTGCGGACTATTCGGCACGTGTTCAAAATAGCCGCTTTCTGCATCAGGACAAACGTGTGTTTTGGGAGGTCCAGTAAGGCTAGAGACTGGAACAGTTGTTTTGGTATAACTCCTGTACTGGACAAAACTATTGGTACTATTGATACTTTCTGCAGACGCCACATACGAGTAATTTCATTTTTCAAATCGACATATTTTGAAAGTTTTTCTGAAATCGTGTTTTGGAGGTTGTGAGTATTTGGGATGGCTATGTCGATAAGAAGAGCTGTTTTACTGCGTTTGTCTAAAAAGGTTAAGTCTGGTCTATTGAAGTGAGTTGTTTTGTCAGTTAGGATGGCTCTATCGAAGTATAGTTTATAATCTGCATTTTCTAGTACGGTCTCAGGAATGTATTTGTAGTAGGGTGTTGGTTTGCCAGTTTTGTCGCTTAGGTTGTATTTTGAAACTAATCTCTGGTGGATAATGTTGGCTACTTGATCGTGTCGGAACTTATAATCTGTTTGAGCCAGCGCTTTGCAGGCCCCTGTAATATGTTGGATGGTCTCAGAAGAGCTGCTACATCTTCTACAAAGGTCTGTTTGTAAATTTTGAACTTTCATGATGTACTTTTGGTAGTTCCGCGTTTCGATTACTTGGTCCTGTATTGCTATCATGAACCCTTCAGTCTCAGGAAAGAGTTCACCACGAGTGAGCCATTCGTTCGACGCCTGTTTGTCGACGGTGGGTTGACTCAAGTCGTGGTGGTGCCTTCCGTGTAGAGATTTCCGGGCCCATTCGGTAATCAAGGTCTGTCTATTAATCAATTCTTCGTTTGTTTGTGTCTCGTGATTGTGCAGATTAAGTGGTGTATGTCTATGATCTAGTTTAACTATTGCTTTATGGAGGGATGACGTGTCTGTCTTGGAGTGAAAGTATGCTCTTAGAGTTGAAATTTGCCGGTTGTGTAAATTTTTTATATCTATTAGTCCTCTTCCTCCTTCTAATCTAGGTAGGACCTGCCTCTGAATGCATGCCCTAGGGTGGTGTTTTCTGTTTTTTGTCATTGTGACATTAACAAGTCTTTGGAGATCTTTTAGTTCCTTTTTGGTCCAACTGATAATGCCAAATGAGTATGTGAGTACCGGGATAGCGTAGGTGTTGATGGCTTTGACAGTATTTTTTGAGTAAAGCTGTGTTTTTAAAATTGAGTTTAGTCTATGTTTGAAATTCTGTGTGAGTTGGGTTTTTATTTGCTTATAATGTATTAGTGTGGACTGGTGGTATCCCAAATACTTATAGGATTCCTCTTCATTCAGTGGCTCTATGATCTCACCAGTTTGCAGCTGATATGCGTGCTGGTAATTTTGACCTGCTCTAACTGAGTTAATTTTGCATTTGTCTATACCAAAGTTCATAGAGATATTATTAGAAAACTGTTCAGTAATTTTAATTAGTGTGTCCAAATCATTTTGAGTAGATGCGTAGATTTTTATGTCATCCATGTAGAGAAGATGATTTAATTTACGTTCTTCGTTTTCGTGTCCTCTGCCATGATTACCATCTAAGCTATATCCTAAGCCAGATGCGTTCAGAAGATTTGAAAGAGGATTCAGAGCAAGACAAAACCACAGAGGGCTGAGTGCATCTCCCTGGAATATGCCACGTTGTATTCTTATTGGTAGTATTTCTGTGGTTCTATCGGAAGTCTGGGCGTGGAGTTGTGTTGTCCAGTTGATCATTGCGACACTCAAAAACGAGAGGAGTTGTGGGTGGATCTTATAGATATCTAAGACTTTTAAAAGCCATGTGTGTGGAACAGAATCATATGCTTTTTTATATTCTATGTAAGTGGAATATAAGTCTTCTTTATTACGCTGCACCTGCTTCAAAACGACTGAATCTATTACAAGCTGTTCCTTGCAACCCTGGCTAAACTTTCGGCATCCCTTTTGTTCCTCGGTGAGTAATCTGTTCGTGTCCACATGACTGTAAATGAGCTGAGACAGACAAGCTGTCATAATTTTATAGATAGTTTGTAAACAAGTGATTGGTCTATATTTTGCTGGGTTATTTATGTCATTGGCATCTTTTGGTAGCATGTAGGTAATGCCATTTGTTATATACGATGGTAACGTGTGAGGATTCTGTATGAAACTATTAATGTGATTGTAAATGTAAGGTTGTATGCTGGTTAGTTTTTTATACCAAAAGCTATGAATGTGATCAGTTCCAGTTGCTTTCCAGTTGTGTGTTCCCTTAATAACTTTTTGGTAAACGTCTACGGGGATGTTTGAATATTCCATACATTCTATGTCGGTCTGATTATCCTGCTCATTCTTGATCCAATCAGCGTTTTCTGTATAGTCCGCAGGGTGTTCCCATATATTGGCCCAGAATTCCCTTAGCTTTGTCGAGTCCACTGTGTTGGTAGTTTGTCTACTACCATTAGTAGTGCAATTCCTGGTTGACTGTGTTAATGACTGATAGAACTTTTTCTCGTTGTTATTGAACTGATTATTTTGGGTTTTTCGGTGTGAGCATGCTTTGTAACGTCTAAGACGGCTGCTGATAACTGTAAGTTTTTGTTTGAGTGTATCAAGATACTCTGTAAGATTTGAGTTGGGTTCTTCGTGTGTAGTATGTGTTTTATACTGTTCTAATATATTCTTTATTTGTTTATTCAGAGCGTTGCTTCGATTCCCGTTTATGTATTGTGTAAGTCTGCCTATCTTTTTCCTCAGATCTTCTACTTTATTCTCAAGGCGTCTTTGCCAGTTAGGAATAGAGCCTTTGTAATTATGAGAGCCTAACTCTTTTGGTGGTATCTCGAGTTTTGACCCATTAAGCTTGGCTGCAGTCCACGCAGCACAATAAATTACCGTTTGCAGAGTATCAAAATCAGTATCTATATTAACAGCTTTTGGGAGAGTTACTTCGTTAAGGTAGCTTACGATTTTTCCAAATTTCTTTGAAGACTTTTGTTTGGGTATAAAAGGTCTATCTTCTGGGTGGGTTCTAATAAAGTACTGCTGCGCTTTATCAAATGTGTCATCTACTTCTTCGTTCCTACGTTCTTCAAAAGTTAACCCTGACTGACTAATTGGTTGAGTTGGTTGGTCTTTTTCGGTGTCATTTAAAATACTAGTGTCATTATTTATTGTAATCGCGTCATACCATGTTGTTGTATTAAGGTCTTCTTGAGTTTCGTCGTTTTGTCTAACACTCGTGTCAGAAACATTTAATTCGCTAGCAATTTCTCTTTTAATTAGTTTAATTTTATCATCATCAATAAACTTGTTTGCTATAATGACCCTTCTTTGGTCAGCTATTCTCTGTTCACTAAGGTGAGCTAAGTGAGGGAAAACACTGATGAAGTTTTGATGCAAAGGCTTCCTGTATGCAGTTTTGTTAGTCTCTAAATGAGTGATTCGGTAATATGCTCGCATTATACTTTCATTGTGCTCCGATGTCCATTGCATTCGTTGAGTAGTAGATGATTTTTGTGTAGATGTTTGTGGTGTGTCTTGTTCGTGTTTTTGTAGGTATGCTTCAGCTTCGGTTCTGAGTTTATTTATAGTAGATGTTGTTAATAAGTTGTTACGAACTATTGCTCGGCGCTGGTCACCT
This sequence comes from Ecliptopera silaceata, assembly GCA_932527185.1. Classification (NCBI taxonomy): domain Eukaryota; kingdom Metazoa; phylum Arthropoda; class Insecta; order Lepidoptera; family Geometridae; genus Ecliptopera; species Ecliptopera silaceata. The sequence goes on from OW052210.1 coordinate 6,356,565, forward strand.
ACTCTTTGTCTGCTGACTTGCATGTCAGGGAATTTCTCACTAAACTTTGTATGGAGGTCGGTTAGATAAGTTCGTGTATTAGTTTCTAAGTTGGTGATTATGAAGTATGTGCGCAGGATAAAGGTATTCATCTCTTCAGTCCATTTTTTACGCGCTCGTTGTTTAGCTTTGGCGGGTACAGGGTCAGCGACAATTGTCGCCTGTACAACGTCCTCAGCTAGTGAAGTAGATGATAAAGAAGAAGGTGATTGAAAATGAGGTGATAGGGAAGGTGGTGATAAGGAAGGATTTAGATCAAGATATGAAGGTGGGGAGGAAGGAATAGAAGAGAAAAGAGTTTTAGGTGAGGATGAAATAGATTGAACGTCCTGGTCTTCTTTAGTCCAATCTGTTGGACTCGGGCCTCGTTCCTCAATAGAGGACAGCTGTCCAGCTCCCACATCAGCTGCACTCATGCTGCTGATACCTTCAGTGCCGGCTAAAGATGTGCTCCGGTTTGAATTTTTCCGTGGCCGTAGGTTATACCTTCTGTTGGACTCACATTGTTCGGGTTCCCCGGCTGAGGGCCGCCCATTACCCTCGCCACCGATGGCTTGCATGCTGTAGCGCCCAGCATCGGCTCCAGGCGCGCCCCGGCGATCACCCCCGGGAAGCGACCATATACGTTTACTATTTCTACTTTTCTCCATCATGATGGGTTTGCCATTGCCCGTTTTGTCACTTGCCCCCGATCACGTATCTCACAACAAGCCCGCAGCAAGCGCCAGCCACGCCATCACTGCTGCCAATCTTCACTTTTTGTACTCAAAAATGTGAAGATCGGCAGCAACGACAGCACAACAAACGCCCACAGCAGGCCCGTCGCGAGGCACACAATCGAGAAGCCGCTAAGTTATTTCGTTGCGAGTGTCCGCCCCTCACGTGGCTTAGATGTTTTGCACGGACGTAGGGTTGGGCTTTGAGGGGCTTATTATTATTATTATTACTAGCTGACCCGTGCCCACTTCGTTGGGCATAATTCGACCGTTTTTTCTCCGATTAACTTTGCAAAACGGACTACCACGTAAAAGCCTTTTTATTTTTCGGTTTTGTATATAGCCTATGACACTCAGCGATAATGTGGCTTTCTATTGGTGAAAGAGTTTTTAAAATCGGTTCAGTAGATCCTGAGATTACCCCTTACAATTGAACAAATATACAAACATACAAACTTTACCTCTTTATAATATTAATATATTAGTATTAGTATATTAGTATTAGTATTAGTATTATTAGTATAGAAGATAAACAAATATTCACACTTCACACTCAAATCCCAAACTAAGCAAAGCTTGTATTATGGGAACCAGACTGCTGATAGAATACTTATTTACAATGTTAAATACATCATACATAGACACCGAACAAATATTTATGTTCATCACACAAAAATTTGCTCTGGGTGGGAGTCGAACCCAGGACCCACAGCATGGAAGGCAGAGCTACTACCAAGTGAGCTGTGACGCCTGTTTATAATATAATAATATAACATATTAAACTAAATCTTTTTTTAGGTTATAATGTTATCTTCTGTCGTATTTTAAAGTTACATTCGGGAACTATATTGGTGCATCATTCCTCTCATCTATTCTGCCCTAAAATAGCTGCATTCACTGCGGTTGTTACAGTTGGATGCTAACTAGAGATGACGTAAGATGCTGAAAATAATGTTTTGACCTTTTAAAATGAGCCTATTTGTATAACTCTTGTTGAAAGGAACAGAAGTGAGCTATTAGTTTGTGTAATATGATTCACTATCGCCTGAACGAAGGTGACCGGTCGGATTTTGAAGATTTTTTAATACATTTTGCAGCCGCTAAGCTATATAAGCTATGTTTTTAGTTTGGTTCAAATCGAAGTTTAAGTTGCTGATACTAAACATGTAACGCTCTATACCGTGAAAACATTCAACTGAATGTTGAATTCAACTGAACTCAACACTAAAATTATTATTTTTGATTAGATGTGTCTAATCATAATAATTTCAGTGTTGAGTTAACTGAATATTTTATATTTTATAAATCTTTCTTATGATTATGCATATTCTTAGCTTCTCGCCGTAGGTATACCAAACTTAAAAATAAACTGCTTTTAATCAGCATCAAAACTTTACTAATGATAAAAGTTGTATATTCGATTTTTATGTTTTAAATTATGATATTTTCATCGATTAGAGTTCGAATGATCTTTTCTTAAGTAATGACTTGAAGTTGTTTTGAGTAAAACTCTTCAAAGATACATCTTAGTTTACACAATTAACTAATCTAAAATCCATTACCGTCGGTCTCACCGACCTTGTGTGTCTAAATCGAGAAAGGTTAGTGCCCCCGATCCAAATAAAGACATAGTGAGCCTACGGATTAGCTAAGCATAGATAAATATGCACAGTACATAGGTTCCTTCTACTAAGTGGTAGAATATTACGTGATTTGTTTAATTACACAGCTGTGACAGACGTCACAGTTCAGTTGGTAGTAGTTCTGCCGTCCATGCTGTTAGTTACTATGTATTCTGAGTATGTATTTACAAAAATGTAAGTAGGTAAAAGTAATTAAGTATTCTATCAGCAGTCTAGTTCCCATAGTACAAGCATTGCTTAGTTTGGGATTAGAGTGTGATGTATGAAATGTTCATGAATATTTAATCATGAATATATTTATAAAAAAATTAAGTAGTGTAGGAGTTGTATATTTTTGTGTAAGAGCTGGTCTAGGAGAGTACTTACTACAATACATTTTCATTGGTCGCTAAGCTAAGATTGATATTTTTAGTTTGGTTCAAATCGAAGTTTTTGCTGATACTAATAATTTATTTCGACTTCGAGTCAGTTCCGTTACTAACAACAAATCAATAGGTACCTAATCTATTATGATTTCAACAAAAAGCATCTTCGCAAGAGCCCTTGAAAAGTTTAATACTGCATAGGATACGTAGGCGCTCGATTGTATGTTGTAACTTTTATGCTTAGAAAAATAATGCGCCACTTCGTACCTACTAAGAAAACAATGAGTAGCTACAAACAACACGTATATAAGAATTTTTTACATATATCTAAAGTTTACCTCTAAGAGCTACTGTTGTAACTACCTACTGTTTTAGTTTCTAGCACGCCAATCTTATTTGTCACCTTTTAAAGAATCATCATCATTCCCCTGCCCTTATCCCACGCTAAGTGGGGTCGGCACAACATGTCTTTTTCCTCCAATCACTCCTATCATTCGTCAAATCAGAGTCCACTCCTTTCACATTCATATCCTCTTTCACACAACATCTTCACCTTTTAAAGAATGGCTGGTAGAAAATGCTCTTTGCAAATTTCTTTTTTTTTTTAAGTTTCAAATAAATAAGAGCCATTCCAAAGTTGAACCAGTCAGAGACTGTAGAAAATACGATAATTTTCCATGAAGATCTCTGATTGGCTGATGTATGGAATATCAGGCGTTACAGCTCAGAAGCTCTGCTGTGGGTCGTGGGTCGTGGGTTCAATCCGCACCAAAAACTAACGTTGGTGTAATGAGCACTGATGTTTTTTCTGTGTCTGGGTTTTATGTATGTACTATTTACAAAAATATACATATAAATTGGTATTTTATCAGAAATCGAATCTCTCTGTTTTCATATTTCAAGCTTTGTTTAGGACGTGATGTGCGAAATGTCCATGAATATAAATGAATAACTACGTATCCGAAGTGTAAGTTATCAAATATAGATATCAAAATAAGAAATCTATGAAGATAAATCAGTGTAAATGCTCACAGATGTCATAACATGCTCGTGGGCAAGGCTGCAGTGAACTGCAACTGTTTATATGTAAAATGTACTGTGAATGGAGGCGGGTATTGTCTACTAATGTCATTGACACTGATTACAACTAGGCTATGGAAATAATCTTAAAGACACGCATGGTAGCATGGCAGAGTTTTTAGGGTTCCGTAAAATGGGACCCTATCACTGAAACTCCGCTGTCGTCCGTCTTTTTGTCAGTCTGTATGTCTGTTTGTCTGTCATCAAGCTGTATCTTAAGAACCGTGATAGTTAGACAATTAACATTTTCACAGGCGACGTATGTCTGTTGCTGCTGTAATGGGGCGTCTAAACGGGCAATATTTTACGGCTATTTGTGGCTGCAATTATTGGCAAACATTGCCCAGCCATCAATAAAACATTTTAGTACATTTTATGGCTGAGCAATCAAGTGCAGGCAACATGTTGCAATATGTTGTATTTTGTCGTGGCTACACATAAAAAACATTTTGACATATCAAAAAATATGTGGCTATAATGCCGGGCCATCCTTAAAATATTGCATAGTGTGGCTGGTATTGGTAGCAATGTTGCCGGCCACAGTATTGCAGCCACAAATTGCCGTAAAATATAGCCCGTTTAGATGCCCCATAAGAACAATTAAAAACAATATTGATAACGACAACAGATATGATACGGACCCCTTTATGCACGGGACCGACTCGCACTTGGCCCTTTTTATCTAATGAGCTCTTTTACATGAAACAATAGTTGTCGGAAAGCTTTAATGCACTAAATATAGATCTTATGTAGGTAAGCTAGGTTCATGTCTTGTATTTGCGCATATAATTTTATTGTGAGGTAGGCTGTATCTAAGCATTTTACCATAAACTTTGGAAAATGAAGTGAACTATTGAGTATTAATGTAAAAAAATGCTTTTTAAATTATGAATGATCATTTTATTACCTAGATAGATCGTTCATTGATCTTTTTAAAAATATCAACCTTTATTAATAACAGATTTTTTTTTCAGTTTTGTATGATTTAGGTAGTGACTCAAAAAATAGTTAAACGTCGTCGCAAGCGCATCTCAAATCGAGTTCGGTTCTGTATTTAAAGTCCAGGGTAAGGGTCTCAAGCCACATTCCTGACCAGTGCAGGATTACCTATCCGTGGCTTGTGAGCGCTCATTGGTGCGTGGCGGTTTAATGGGTGACTAACTTGTTAATGGTTTACTCAGTACATTGCCTACCTACTTATACTAGTCACTAGTAACTAGTGGATAGGTCAACGCAATCAAACTTTTAACTCAAAATTTATTTGCAATAACATAAAAACAAATAAATATGAAAAAAGGTCCCAACTCAGCATCCGAATACAACCTGCGCTGGTCTTCTGTTGGAGCCGTAAATAAACCGTTTACACGCGCGTTTGGTTCTTTAGTCACTAAAAGAGTTGGCCAATTAGTGCACTAAAGTTTAGTGCACTAATTGGCCAACAGATCCAACCATTCTCGGTAACGTGTCACTGAACAAAAAACAACTTTGTATTGTATCTGTATAACATTATTTGAGTGTGAAAGTGAGAGAGACGAGTGCATTTTTGGGATGGTTTATCAATTTATACGAACTGAATATAAAATCGAATATTGACATAACAAAATAGTGTACATGGCTATAACTCCTACCAAGATGAGGGCTTAAGCAAAAGCTCTACTACAGTAAGTTGCGTTGGCTTTCCCTGGCTGTAAGGGCATCATATTATGTCAATATCGACTTCCTATTCGAATATTTTATGTCATCGGCAATTGCTATCGAGCTGACTTGCTGGATACGAGGAAATGATAAAGTTAAGTACACACTAGACCTGGAACATTTTACCCGTTTTTTAGGTAGATATAACCTAAAAACGGGTAAAATGTTCCTAGTTCTAGTAAGTTACCAAAAGGGTGGGTGGTGTATTCCTAGCCTGTCCCCCTTAGCTTTAAATTTCCCGATATTTATTGACGTGCATGAAACTTATAATTTTTTCAAAGTTTAAAGCATCTTGATAAAATTTGATAAACTTTTTTTTTGGGCGCTATCTTCAAACATTTCCGGTCATATTGTAAAACCGACGTGTAAAACCGACTGGCTTCAGGATCCCTGGTACATTACGTATGATACCAGCTGATACCATCGATTATAGAAAAAAAGAAAAAAAAGTTTGTCTATGATAAGTGTGTGGAGAATAAAGATGTCGTTTTCTGATTTACAACAAAATTATAGTTTTTTCTCCTTTTGGATTGCCCTGTAGATAAAACACCAGCCTTATTGATTTGTGCAAATAACACGGGTAACTGATGTAGCTTTCGTATTGACAACATGACAAAGCTCAGTCCCAAGACGCAGTAAATAACGATAGAAACGGTAGCTGACTGGAGATATTTATTGTTTGTTTCAAATGCTACTAATAATGGCAGATAACACTTAACATTTGTGAATATACGCCTCATTTCTCTTCCTTATGTTTTGTATCGCCGCCGTGAGAACTTTTCGAAGATGCTGCGATAACTAGTTAACGTGGGTCAGGCAAATCAATATCTATTTGCTCAGTAAAATCATCAAGTATTTCTGAAAAGGTAGTAAACCTAGCGCAATTTTTATGCAACAGAAGCATTCGTTGGAGTATTTTTTGGTGAGCCTCTATCATAAGATATGATTGTTACTCAATCAAAACTGTGCAATTTAGTTTTGGATCAGCGCAATGTCCTTCTGCATTTGAGGGGGCAGTGTTGCTATCCCCTTAAGCTTACCCCAACTTTTGGGAAACATCGCGCCGTGTGTATGGTCAATGCTGGTTCATACTACCAGTTTCTCCTTAAAGTGGCCATTGACCACATAATTTAATTCAAAGACTAGATGATTTATGGCCTACTCCTGCAGTCTTGCCTTGATAGTTTACAACTTTTCGCAAACTTCCGGTTTTTAGTGTACTTGGTATTAGTTTCGGTATTCGTTTTCTAACATCCTAGTCTAAGGTCTAATATAATCAAAATGTTCGCTTTCAACAAACCCACGCAATTCTTGACATCTTATTAGTTTGCGTTTGCATTAGACGATTTAAATGCAAGCGACCAGCTCAAAAGATCTCTCAAATTATCATAACAGCACGTTATTCTACTATTGTCTAGAATCTAGATGTTATTAAATAATGGACCAGTAAATTTTTATTTAATGTCGGGAGCGTTGAAAAACCCAATTGGCCTGCTTTCAGGAAACTATCAAATGATGACCAGGCCAAATGGGCCGACAACTGTCAAAAACTCAGGTGCTGGTCGTAAAGAATTTTCCACGCCTCAAAAAAAGTTCAACGACAGCCGGTTATCTGTCCAATCACGGAAATATTTCAATTAGCAAAAAAATTTTTTTTATAAGTAGATGACTTTGAATCCTCGACTTAGTGTTGCCAGACCCATGAGCCCTTTTAACCGTGTAATGCAGACAAATGCTAGTTTTACAGGTCCTGCATATCTCCACGACACTTTCACTGACTGTTTAAAGACCAATTGATATTACGAAATGATATTTTGCGTACTATCTTGTTTCTGGTATTTAGTAAGATACGATAGGGGTGATGAATGGAGTGGTTTGAAGGTTGTTGGTAATAGATACTGTTAGAAAATACCTAGCTTACATAACAATAACAAATCTAAAGTAAAGTACCTACCTATTAATATACCTTCTCATTTCGTTTCGAATTTTGCTAAAAATAATACAAATAGACTATCTTTAAAGTGGTGGTGACGACTTATGCCTTGATCACACGTACCGAGTAAACCGGCGAGACAGTGACGTATTTAAGATACACTGCGCGCTAACGCTGCAACGTTCAACAGTAAAACTGATGTCGACGCGCAGTGTATCTCAAATACGCCACTGTCTCGCCGGTTTACTCGGTACGTGTGATCAAGGCATTACTTCCACATACGGATTTTGCTGTAAAGGCAAAATGCATTAGTGTGCGGCAATGTGTCGCTACACTAGCATTTTTTTAGTAACAAAAATCGTAGAAAAAAATCATTACACGAAAATAATGATTTACCATAAATCTTTTGACAGTAGGAAAAGATTAATGTCATCTGTCAAATTGACATGCCCCTACGCCACCTATTCAATCTCTGATTAGTTTGTAGGAGTCGAAATAAGTAGCATAATCAATTGTTCCTCCTCTTTCAATTTCACAATTACATACAAAAATCTGTAAGTATGTCAAGGGCAAGTTTTATGTTGTAGGCAGAAGTTATGTTAGTCACTGAGTATTATTTTTTAAGATTTCACATATTACAGAAAGCTCTTGATTTCCGTAAAGTATTTTCATATAGAGTGACCACAGAACATAAATTTTATGTTCTGTGAGAGTGACGAAACTAAAACTCTTTGAGACTTGTAGGAAAAGTCCTCCTAGTATTACATATTTGTGCGATATTTTAAAATAAATAAATAATCTAATATAATATCACTTTAGGATTCTAGAACGGTTAATCAAGATTTATGAAAACGTCAAAAGATATTTGGTACTTAATCCTCTTTTGGAACAAGAAACATTAGCTCAATTATCGCCTTTTTCTTTAATTAGGCTTAATAATATAAGCTATCACACTTTTTAATTAATTATTATAATTCGCTACATTACAAAGTGAATTGTGTAATAGAAATCATTTACAAGAAAGATAAAATCATGATGGGATAAACATTATCTTTCAAACAAGCTAATTTCTCATATCACTGCTACATAGCACATAGTAAAATCAATAAAAATACATTGTATTTTATATTTCTATACAAATATCAACCTTAAAGTCATGGAAATAAGGCGTACAGAAATGTGGCCAGGCAATCAAAATCTGCCAAGATCAAACTGTCACTTTTATGAAGTTAACTTGTCAAAAATGAAATTGATCTGCGTTAAAAATGCTCTCTGATGTGAGAAATGTGTTATGTAAGATTTGAGTGAGATTTTGACGAATGATTTAATAATAGCGGTTTCTAATTGAAATATTTTCAAATAAAATCACATCCGGAACCTTCATTCTTCTTCGTGTCGATATTCCCCGTTGTTAGATGTGTTTGGCCCAAAAACGGGCCACGTCAATGGCACTCTCCGTGCCTTCGCAGAGCTCCTTTATAGTGCAGGTGTTGGTGCACTCTGGGCAAGATGACAGATGAGGCATTGTCTGTGGGTCTCCACAGTCACATTGCGCTTGTTTGGAGTATCCCCATTTGACTATGTTATGCTTGCAGCGGCCCACTTGGCTCCGAAGTCGGTTCAGAGACTTCCAAGTGGACCAGGTCCTTCACTTCATGGTCATTTCATAAGTCAGGCTTAGCAGCCCCTTGGAGTATTTTTGCACGCTCTATGGTTTTTATTTCTTATTGTTTTTACATTTAGTTATTTCCTCGCTTAGATGGAGTTGCGTGATGCGCGAGCGCAGAAAAATCACCTGGTGCTTAAAAATAAAAAAAACGCTCTTATATTTATATATAAAAATTAAAAAGCTTTGTAACCATAGTATTATAATTGCTCTGCTACAGACTAAAAACACCACAGACAGTGAAATGAATGACAGTTGCTGTCACCATCTCACAAACCCTTACATAACCAGCAATGCTCGTGCAATACCATAATGAATTTTCTCAGCGTTGTCTATTATAATTATATCATCGTAAGGAAGTTATTTTATATTTCTATTTATAATTTTTACGCGGTAATTATCAGGTGTCTAGACGTGTCTTTTCATTATTCCTGTCACGACTTTATGGAGAACTAATAATATTAAAGCAAGCTTGCATAACAATTGAATGTTTCATAAAAATCGCAAAACTTAATTAAGTTTCGTAAAAATATCATTGGGTTGTCATTATGTCTTATTTACCTATTCATATCAAAAACAGTTTTGATAAAATAATTACACATTTTTTTGTAAATACATGAATGGAATACATAGTGATACCCAGACAGAACAAATACTTATATTCATCCCACAAACATTTGCTCTGGGGGGGAATCGAACCCACGACCCACAGCAACTGAGCTGTGACGCCTGTGTGTAAGATAAGATAGTATATATTATGTATGTGTTATCTAACAGCTTTCTTTCACGTTACTTTAACAGAACGAAGACAAGATAATTAATACTTGTACTATTTTCGGTTCCACTTCAGCCCTTTGCTCTGAAATGTCAAGAATTTGTTTTGACTGTATTTGAAGTTGGTCTTAATCCGTTCTCTTCCTTCACTAAATCCTGTAGCTACTAAAATAGCTGTTAAACATGTTTTTATTCTTAAATATACAGGCTTCTTCCGTCGTAGGTCTTATCATATCTGTCAAAGTATTATCTGGAACCATTTTGAGTCGGTACGGGCTTAATATAATTTATTGTTTAAGCGGGACAATAATGTAAGTATAAATAAATAAATAATGCTCGACAATCCACACAACATCATCAAGCCCCAAGCTAAGCAGAGCTTGTGTTATGGGTACTGGAAGACTGACATACTTAATACAATACATTACATAGATATATGTTTTTATTATAAGTACTTACATATAAAATACCCAGAACACCCGGAATACATGTTTGCAGATCGTACAAACATTTATCCCAAGGCTGGAATCAAACCCGCAACCTTCCGCGTCGCAGGCGGACCCTCGCCCGCCGCGCCACATCGGTCGTCAATTGTAATTCAATAATTAAAAAAAACATTAAAAAAAATGACATTATACATAGTGTAACATGTTTTTACTGTAGTTTTGTTTATAAACCAATCTGCAGTTGTGTTACTAAAATAAACCGGGTTGTTTCCCATCGAAATAATTCGTAACTCTGATTTATAGTCATTTATTGTTTTGGTTTAATTTTAATTAAAGTCGTTTCCAATCTTTTTTCTGGGCGTCATTGCCCACGAAAAAGATAAGAAGTTTCTCCGGGAAAAGTGGATAGTTTTGGGTGAGACTTCATTGGGATGCATCATGGGAAATATTCCATGTTTAGTTTTATAATACTGTGTGTGGTAGTGTATGGTAGTTATAAATCCATGCCATAGTATTAAGTAATTTGAACGAGTTCAAATACCGTAATAACGGAGGTCTTATAAACCCAAATTACTGTGATGCAATGCAATCAGAACCAAGCTATTAGATAAACCAACAGCATCGTTAATGATGTTTTTATTCACCATCCGAAGAGCTCCAACTGAAATGTGAGAGAAAACATGTGGAAAATAAATAAATCATTGGAAAAATTACTCAAAACAAATATTTGAAATGTTGACTCGTGCTAAATATTTGGACTTGTCGTAGCTATTTTAACCACTGACGCAAAACTACGGTGTGTTATAAGTTTGGGTTGTCGGTGTGTGTGTGTGTCTGTCTGCTGCTTATTTATTTAAGTATTTATTATTTAATAACTACCGAACGGATGAATCGATTTCAATTTAGTTCCTATGTTTGAAAGGTGAAGGTATCGTAAGGGCTATGTTTCATGAAAATTTCAAGATGACTGCCGCTACAAAATGGCGGATATCATATTTTTCACTTACCTTTACCACTTTTCAGTATGGGTATCAAATGAAACTGATGCCATTGTTTCCTACAACGAAAGACGAGTAGCTGAAACCAAATCGCGTTTTGAACCAGGAAAAAGGTTATTTTTTATTTCCTTAACTAAATTTTTTAGACAGCTAATTAGCAATGACGAAATTGGAAGACATCTTTTAAAACTTGCACAATGATTTATTTAGCTTCAGAGATATTTTAGTTAATGCATTTCTCTGGCATCAATCTTTCACAGCCTAGTGGCGTTTTATTTTTAAAAAATTGTAGAAAGCTTAATTTCTGACAGTTAATAAAAAGTTCGGAAAACACTCTGAATTGAAAGCTTACAAACTTTAACTGGAAATAGGCCACCAATCTACCGGACTAATGGGTTTGTATATCATCGTAATTATCAGCAGTCATTACGAAGCTGGCCAATATATCTCATATGTATTTAAAATAAAATTTTAATTTATCTTAAACAATTCAATTCGTATCATATTCGTTATTCAGCCAGGATCTTGGGTACGCTTGCGATTAGAACTGATTTGGATCACTTTAGCTATCCATAGATCATTTACAACGGACTGCAGATAGCTCAACTGTTTCTTTTGTATTTTATATAATTATATATCTATGTAGATTTTGTATGTACTGTAATAGTCGTCAAACTTACGGTATATATAAAATACAATAAAAATAATTGAGCTATCTGCAGTCTAAGTAAACGTAGTATCCTTAAATTATAGATAGTTAAACAAATATATTAGGCATAGGAAATATAAAAACTATCAATTCATTGATCGTATTTCATTCCAACATAAAAGCGGAAACATTTATAACGACAACCAAAATACAAACCTACAAATTCGATGTATTATGCAATATGATATTTACGACAGAAACTTATTTCAGGAAGTCTGTTATGCTTTTAAGCTGAAGATTTGGTGGTCTGTATTGGTGTGTGAATAAAGTTTAGTGGGTAATAGTCATTAACTTCGTTTTATAACGTTTTATTTTATGGACTGCGTCTTCGACTATTTTAGTAAGTGGTCGTTCTGATGTTACTCTTAGATTAGGTGATAAAAGAGTAGGTAGCTCTAGGTTTTTTACTTGTCATAGTATTTTTTATTTCTTTTGTTTTAGAATAGAAAATATTAATTTACACCAAGACACAATCCACTCAGCATAAGCTACACTGGTTTTCAATGTGGCCAAAAATGCTTTTGCGATACGCGCTCATTATGCATACACTCACATAAAAAGTAAGTATAAAAATTATTTATTTACCAAAACCGCAGGATATTTACAAAAAACATTAATAAAAGTATTGATAATTACAGATTTCCCTAAATGTTTGTTAGCGGAGACTAACTAGACAAACTAGGCGCTAAGCTTGTATTTTGGACTTCTAGAGTGGGTGAGTTCCCAACCAGTCACACCAAATCTAGTCACACTGTGACTCGTTGGGAAAAAAATTCCCAACGAGTCACACTGTAACTCGTTGCAACGCAGTTACTAAACATTGAGGTACCTTACAAAGTTGAATATACAGGGCGTTTTGAAGCGAGATGGCTTTATTGCGCGGATCTTGTTTACGATGTTTTAGCTATAATAACATAACACCTCATTAAGATCATTAGGTTTCCTAGGATTATTAAGTCTAAATTTTCTAATCCGATTGTAAAAAAGTCGCTCTGGTCGTAATACTTTAGTATTCCGATGGCGCCGGTGTAACACGAAAGCGTCCTGTTCTGTTTTATATCTTCCGCATTCTTCTAATTGGTTCTATTTCTGTTTCCCTTTATGGACAGTTCTTTATAGTTTCCTGTGAAAATTCGGACACCTTCTGTTTGGACACGTTAACCTCGTTCTTTACTCGGAACCCTTATTTTTGTTGGAACGAAGTTTTTATCGCGCGTTGCGAAAGGGGGCTAGACGGAAAAAATTAAGACCAAAAGTTGTAACGACACTTTTTGCTATAGTTGTAAGCCGTGCGGCGTGTTTTTCTGTCTGTTTGTGTCTCTATCTCTCTCATAGAAAGCAAGCCAGTTATTAAACTGTACAGAAACTGTTTTGTACAGTTTCTGTACTTTTACAGCAAATATAAAGAACCAATCTCAAAAATTGATACATACAGGGTTACACAGAAAATTATTGTTTATGTTCGTAAAATAGCTTAAACTAGTAAAAGATATAGGTAACAGTTCAGCCGCAATAAAAAAAAGGCAACCCTAAAAAATTTGAATTTCTTGCTAGAGCGAGAGGTATCATCACCTTAAGAACTCCGTTCCATCCGGGTGTGTGATAGTTTTTTTTATTGATTTACTGCTACAAAAGTCTTCACTTACTTACTCTTTGATGCTTAGTTCTTTGCAGTTTACAAATGAACGCGCTTTATATCTTTGTTGGAAAGTATTTTTCAGATGTTGTCAAGATCAAAGAATTTCCTTATTAGAGTAAGATTAATTAATTAAATAATTGTCCAGTTATATGGTGCGAAACACCTGCCGGAAACTACGAAAACCCTAATAAGTATATGTAAGCTTTATCCCAGACATTATCTTAGACCCTGTATATGTATTAGTAATAAAGCCATTTTTATAAATAAATAAAATAAATAATGCTGGACAATCCACACAACATCAGCTAGTCCCAAGCTAAGCAGAATATTAGCTATTTATTCGGTTTATTAGTCCGAATTCCGAATAAATGACTTTATTACTAATATTATACATATACAGGGTACATTTTATTTGTTTAATGCACTGTTTTAATAGTATTGGTTTTCTTTTTCCAAATTTATTCGTGAATTTGATGTTTCTTAAACAGTGTAATGTTCGTTTAGTAATAATATTTGCTAAACGAAGATTACAACTAATTACCAATGCAATAAAAATGTTGAAAGTTGTAGTTCTAAGTGCTAGATTTTAGAAACGAGACACCCATCAAACCGTGCTTTTGTGTCTTATCCCATCTGGAAGAGGATTATTTTTTACCATCGTACAGACCATAATATTTTACGAGTATTACTAGATATTAATCACTTGGTTATGATGTGAAGGGTACAATGTTATGGTTGGAGAAAGATTTATGGGTCAAGAGTCGAGTAGCAAGGATGATAGATTTATAACTGTTACACTGTTTTAGTTGATTGAATTATTTTAATACTAGGTTTTTTGAGATGTGAAAGTCGATGGGTGAATGCGGCTAAATATTTTTAGGTGTATTAACCTCTTGAGAATTCTAAATATAAAGCAAATATTATAAAGTTTTTGTTGATACATTGATAACATATAAATGAATAGAAAAACAATAAAAAATTAATAAATAAATAATGCTGGACAATCCACACAACATCATCTAGCCCCAAGCTAAGCAGAGCTTGTGTTATGGGTACTAGAAGACTGACATACTTAAAACAATACATTACATAGATAGATATTTTTTATTATACTTACATATGAAATACACAGAACACCCAGAATCAATATTTGCAGATCGTACAAACATTTATCCCAAGGCGGGAATCGAACCCGCAACCTCCGCGTGGCAGGCGGACCTTCGCCCACCGCGCCACATCGGTCGTCGAATAAGTAATACAATGAGCGGCTTTATCGCTAATAGCGATCTCTACCGGGCGATCTTTGGATGGACATTACAGACTTATTATTATAGTCAAAGTTGGCTCATAAAAAATCTTTTTTGGGAGTACGGCCTTTATATTATCTATGTTTAATGCAAACTTTGTAATCAATTTGGTTTTGTACATAATCTTCTAATATGACTTTAGTAGGTCCTTCCTTTCTTGATGTTTTTAACTGTCGTTTACAAAACTTTAAGCTGAGAATGGGTTTATTGGGATATAATGCTAGAAATGGCATTTTTACATAATAATCTAGTTCAGAAATAAAGGTAAGTGGAAAAAAATGGGCCCAAAGAGCATATTAGCATGTTTTGAACGTTTTGTCAATGCGTGGGCAGACTATGTGGGCAATAAAATAATTTGACCCACTAATAACTGTTTCTAGACACATACTTATATTGAACACATATATTGAAAGGTTGACATGTCATTATAATAAGGTATTCTGTGAGAAAGAGGTTAAAATGGTTGACATTTTAAAGTATAGCGGAAAGAAAGCAAATCTTTTGGAAAAGCTTTAACAGCAACATCATAAAAAAACTTTCAAAGAAATTAAACTCAACGTAAAACTTGTTATTCTCAAAATAAACATGCTGCTAGTTTTCTAACAATATAATATTTTATTTGACGGTACGGAGTTCAAGAACATGAAATGGTTTGTTTTATGGTAGATCTAGGATTTTTAAGACGATCCTAACCAGTGTTTTTCAACAATTTTTCCATAATACACGACCCTCATATAAAAAAATATGTAGCAACACCCGTCTTTCGCTTATTTTTATGTAAGTATATTAATATTACAAAGTTATTGTAGGGACTGAATACATCAATACATACAACATTTTAATGCATATGCATAATAAGGTTTCGGATAAATACAGAATTAAGTATTACAGTTATTTTTACTGAGGTAGTGTTCGCGATCTCTCGCGACCCCTCAGCCTCTGTAGGCTTCGCGAACCTCAAGAGGGACGCGACCCCCATTTCGAAAACCAATGTTCTAAACTATGAACTATTTTCATAGTCAACCACTTCCGTGCTATAACATTGATCTGCTTTATGATTGACTGAGCAGAGGCCATCAATCTTCTTCGATTTAAGATAATTCCGTAGTTCTCGAAAGCGGGCTAGTTATAAACTATCGTATAGAGAGCCTAGGGGCTGGATACGATGGCTACCGATAACAAGCATTGTTCTAACTGGATTGTTACTTCTTATTCACCAAGAAGCGAATCTTATCATCATAATAAAAAAAAAATATTTAAGATAATCAAACTTTCAGAGATTTTCAGAGATCATCTAAAATGATCAATGAAAATCTGTGCTATGTTTAAATGCATTAATGTTATTGAACTAATTAAATATTATATAAGTAATACTGTCCGCATGAAGTCTTGTTTAATGCAAATATAAATAAGTATTAATTTAATTGTATCCGAAAAATTTGCTTAAATTGTGAAAATGTTAAATCTCGCCTTTTGTTTGATATTCCATAAAATTTTCTATTTGCTACGAAATGTAGGTATAGTATCTACGCCTTTAAACGTTACAGAATACGGGGAAATGGTTATGGGCTGAGTATTTATTGTGAACAATAAAGAAAACGGGTCGCTTATCGAGTTTGTATGGAAATTGTGCAGCTAAATGAAGGCATTTTAATGCACTGCATTGGTTCTTTGTATTCATAACTTCGAAAATAATTCAAAAGAGTAATGAGTACTTACTAATAAATAAATATTCATGGACATTTCTCACATCACACTCTAGTCCCAAACTATGCAAAGCTTGTACTTAGATTCTTGGGAATTAGATGGCCGATAGATTTTATTTTTTGTACTTACTTAAATACATACATAGAATTCATAGTAATATATCACACAAACATTTATGGGTGGGGATCGAACCCACGACCCACAGCATGGAAGGCTACTACCAATTGAGCTGTGAAGCCAGTTCAATGGGACTAGAGTGTACACAGTAGAGCTATTGAACAGTTGTAATCGACTTGTTACTTTTCTCACACATTTCACTGTTGTCTTATTCATGGGTATTACAGTAGGAATGTTATTCCCATTGAATCCCTTGTTATCATCTGTACCAAAAGCACCCACATAGATTTCATCAGTAATCTACCATCAAGATGGCATACAAAGTTAACCATTCTTAATGTGTCACGTGACCTTCAATTCAAATGTATAACCTGTCATGTCAGGTAAGTACATAATATTGTCTGTCACATTGTGAGTTGAAAGTTGCCATTGACACATCAGTACGGCCGGTTTCTCGAACGATGATCAACGAAAAAATCTAATAATTACTATGTGTCAAACTCGGATCAATCGTGATTTGGGTTTTCAGAAACCGGCCGTGAGTTGTTGAGGTAGAATGGTAACATAAGACGTTGCATAGTGATCCTTTAGATTCTTTTGATACAAGGATCAAAAGACTCAAAAGGATCACTATTAAATTTTGTTTGAATTCAAAAAGACCATTGCATCAAATCTTACACTCACGTGTCTGAAGTTTCACCAAAATCACTAATAAAAAATTGTTTAGTTATATTGATAAAATAAAATTATGAAATTAAAAAATCTTAATTCGCCCAATTTAAATGGTCTCAGATAATAAACTCGGAATGAAACGATTTTTAATAATATTGAATTGTACTAACTCGTCCCGTGACACCTAGACACACAACGAATATTTATGTTCATCACACAAACATTTGCGCCACCCACCACCCACAACGCATGGAAAGCAGAGTTACTGTCAACTGAACCGTGACGCCTGTCATATAAACTAACAATAACACGAATATGTCACTAAAAATAATAATAAAGTAACTTTTACAATATCCCATAATCACCTAAACAACTAGTTACTAATTAGCATAACCGGTGACAATTTAGCAATTTTGATTATGTTGAATACCTATTGTGAAGCCGTGACAATTGATCGTATATATCTCATACTGGTTTATTACAACATGTTTAAGCAACCTAAATACTAATGTCAACTGCATTAGAGTAGTAATTATATAAACCATTCTAAAAATGCACGCCCAAAGTTTGTTATTTTAAAGTATAATGGCCGGTTTCTCGAACGATGATCAACGAAAAAATCAAATAATTACTATGTGTCAAACTCGGATCTATCGTGATTTGGGTTTTCAGAAACCGGCCGTATTACTTGTTTGCGTGCTAGAACTTAATACGAATCATGGACTCATTCGCGCGCTGACAGGTCATTAAATAAACAGGTAAAGAAATCGCTTTCCGCGATAAGACCGCCGTTTTTTATATTTTTGTCAATCCTGTGCCCTCAATATATTTTGTTATTATTATAATAAAGTACCTAATAAAGATTTTAGTAATTGAGATAAGTTTTGAAAATAAATCGGGCTTACTAAGCAAAGTTCTCTCATCAGAAATTATCAACTGTTAACACAAACTTACATACTTACAAGACTTGCCGTACAGTGCAGACCATAAAAAAATATTTTTAGACGCGTAAGCTAAAAATAACCTTAAAATAAATGTAATAAGATCTAAAATTGTAGTACATTTCGGCTTACGAAATATTTCCCCAGTTTCCACCATTGGGTAATATTTACCGAGATATGTCACAAACGTATTTCATTGTTTGTTGTAGTTTCATATTTGGAACGTTTAATGATATGGGAGTTCATATTTTTTTAAACCGTTTTAATTTGAATCGTAGATTCTTTTATATTGAGCAATATTCTCTTAGATTCTTGAAGTTTCTTTAAAGTATACAAAATTATTATAAACTACTCTGTCTGTCGGGTCAGACGTTGTCCCGTCTTATCGATTAACCCCCTATCTTATAAAAAGTTAGCGTTGACTTAAAGTCATCATTACGTATGGTAATCAGTACTTCAAGTTTGCGCTAACTTTTTAAAAGAAAGACCGTAATTGTTCTGAAATTAAATCTAATTTTCCGCGCAATTTTTCAATATTTTTCTTTCATATGAACCTTCTCTTGACAATAACAAACCAACAAAAAAAAAAGTGAAATCGGTCCAGCCGTTCATGCGTGATGGCGTGACACACAAACATTTGCTCTGGGTGGGAATCGAACCCACGATCCACAGCATGGAAGGCAGAGCTACTACCAACTGAGCTATGACGCCCTGTTAAAACTGTGTTGTGTAGTTTCCTGACTTAAAAATAAAAGATTAAAATAGATACTTGCAGTCCATGAGAATTCATTATTTTCTTGCTCATAGGATCATGATGCTACATTATACCAGTTCCAATAAAAACCTAGACTAAGTCGTCTTCGACTGCGGTCTCAAACCAGTCTGAGCACACCTACTTAAAGGCCGATTTACACACCCATAAGTATAGAGGTAAAGATCGATTTACATTGCCGCGCAAGCTAATGCACTAGTTGGATTAATCTTACTATGGAATGGAAGTATGGCTAGATTGTATTTTTGATAATTATTGGTGTTTTTTGACAGGCGTCACAGCTCAGTTGGTAGTAGCTCTGTATTCTATGCCAAACTAAGCAAAGCTTGTACTATGGGAACTAGACTGTTCATAGAATACTTATATATGTACTTTTTTTTGTAAATAAATACATAAAAAAACATAGTTATACCCAGACACAGAACAAATATGTATGTTCATCACACAAACATTTGCTCTGGGTGGGAATCAAACCCACGACCCACAGCATGAACAAAGCTACTACCAACTGAGCTGTGACGCCTGTCATAATAAAACATTAATGAATCTAAATGTGATACCTCTCGGTATCCATCTTACAATTTGTATTTTAATGTTTGTGTTACTTGTATATTTTCGACAGTTAAAACATCTTTAATATGTATACTTATGCAGAATTTTTGCAAGAAAACCGGTTCAGAACAAAAACGTGGGACTAAGTTTTTTAACGTCATCACAAGTAGGTAAGTATAAAATGAATAATGTTTTTAAATGAATGTTTATCGTCAAAACGATCTCTGTGGCGTTATTTTGCATAGACCTTTTTGGGTTTTAAAAACGCCATTTTGACGTTTAATAAATAAATAAATATTCATTGACATTTCACACATCACACTTTAGTCCCAAACTAAGCAGAGCTTGTACTATGGGAACTAGATTGCTCATAGTATAATTAATTCGATACTATTTTTTTTGTAAATACATACATAGAATACATAGTAACACACAACACAGCACAAATTTTTATGTTCATCACACAATAACGAACTGTATTCTTAAAAATACTTAATATGTGTACTACATACTCGATAATAGTTTTTACAGTATATTTAAGCTAAAATAAACTATTTAACCTTTTCTTAGATATCCATTTTAATAGCAACTATTTAATTTAATATCCGTTTTATCCAATTTAGCAACTTTTTACGAAACAAAATAAAGAATGTTACTTTATCATCTGCCTTTTAAGATCCAATTAATCTATAAGGTGCATAAAGACTACATTATTTGTTATTACTTATCAGTTTATATAAATATAAACTAAATAAATATAAATGTTAATATAACCAAATACTAACGGTCTATCTTATAAAAAGTTAGCGCAGACTTGATGTCTTGTTAACCATACGCTAACTTTTTTTAAGATAGGGGGTTATAATATTTGTTGGCACTTAAAATAGTTTTTCCCATAATTATCCAATTTCAAACAAAATATATATAAACTGTGCAGTTTGTGTGATCGTCCTGTACCACAATATCTTTATACATCCAGTAAAAAGGACTAAAAATAATACAAGTAGTAGGACAACTTTTTTGTTGACCAACTGACCTATAAAAGTGTAACTTGTAAAGTAGAATAAAACGACCCATCTGCAGCCTTGTCTAAAACAACTGTAATTAAAAAGTATACACATTGTGTCTCTGACACATGTCATATTGGCAGATATTTTCCACCTGCTAGTTAAACACCTGCCGTATTCAAAGTAATTATAAGCAGATGAGCTGTATAGTATGCGCACAAGGCGCTTATGACATTGACATTTGGTTTTTGTCATATTTGACATCTGATGTTCGCACCTTATTTGTTTAAAATACAATAAATTCTTGTTAATTCGTGTTATTTTGCAATTAATAGGACTAGTATCGGGCAGCTGACTTTTAAATAATTTGAGTCGAAAAGTACTATCCAAAGTAATATTGAATTAAAATAATGCAGAATGGTTTTTAAAATGGTTAACCGGTTGATAACCAACTAGATTTGAATAAAACCTATTTGTTTATTTTAAACCATTTGACATATTTTACTATTTAATTTACTGTTGGAGTTCCACAACTAATGAATGAATGCGCCTTGTGATCTATCGTGTGAAAATTACTATGCGCCTGCGCAGGTCAAGGTTATTCAATTTATGTATCCGTTATTTATTATGATAATAACATAGTTGAAGCCTAATTTATCATCTTGAGGAACATAGAAAGACACCCAGACACAGAACAAATATTTATGTTCATCACACAAACATTTGCTCTGGATGGGAATCGAACCCACGACCCACAGCTTGGAAGCTACTACCAACTGACAATTGAGGTAGGTTTTGTTGATCGTTGTAAACAAATATAATTATCGTGAAAAAATAGAATTCTACGTAGAATTTCTCTTGCTCCGTGATCCTTCAACAAATTGCAAGCCCACAACCTGATGGTATCTTATCAGATGTTCGCGGCTATTACATCAGCTCCACACCGCTCATCTGGGCTCGATCAGGCAGCCAGGATCTAAACACTGCAATATGCCTCTAATCGCTGCTAGATCCTTTGTTATTGTTTACAGGAAGGCAACAATGTCGAACCTAATATGACGGTGTTATATCGTTAACTTTACAAACTGCTGATCATAGAAATGGTAGTAGCTCTGCCTTCCTTGCTGTGGGTCGAGTCGAGGGTTCGATTCCGACCCAAAGCAAATGTTTCTGTGATGAACATAAGTAAATATTTGTTCTGTGTCTGGGTGTAACTATGTATATCATGTACGTATTTACAAAAAAAGAAAATATAATCTATTAGGAATCTAGTTCTCATTGTCTTGTACAATGAGAACTAGATTCCTGATAGATTTATATTTTGCTTAGTTTGGGAGTAAAATGTGGCCTTTTAAACGTATTATGTGACAACCCTGAGGGCCATTTTAATTACTCGTAGTATCATTCTCCTTTATATGGGACTACCATGATCTATCAATAAAAAAAAACAAATTGGAATTGTAAACCTTTTTTTGGAAGTCTGTCTAAAATAGCGGTCACCGTTTTCTTCAAACAAACGGTATAAGCTGTTATCTATCATCAATACGAGTCTGTCTGTAATTAGCTACTACGTTCCCATGTCAATTGCTATCAGTCTTTATTTCTTGATCAGGGACTATCCGGTGGTCTTGATTACAGCTTCATTCGCGATATGCAGCGGACAGCGCAGCGTAGACTTCAATTAGATGAAATTATTGCCTAGTTACTAGGTCCTAGAGTGTCTCACATTCTCACAGATCTACTAGGAGTCCTAGTGAGACACAATATAGGTTCTTGAAATTCTTTGAAAAAATGGGTCGGATTTAACAAGATACTCTTTATTCTTTACATACATAAAACATGGAAAAAACTTAAATATAAAACATGTATAGATGCGTGAAGTTGACCCTAAAGAGAGTTGTCTTCCAGCAAACCTTGGATGCTGAAATTAATTGCGACGCCATCTCTCGAATAAATTTCTAATTGTTTTATGTTTTTCTGCTATAATACATTTATAATAGAATAATATATTTCCACCTAGTTCTAAAAACGATATCGTAAATACGAAACCTCAACCAGAACCAGTATTTTCATAATAAACAAGATTTAATCTTTGACTCCGGATGTTCTTTCTTTCATTCCAGTTAAACGGGAATTATAAAGATGCTGTTTTTAATAAATAAACACGGACATTTTACACATCTTGCTCTAGTCCGAACCTAAAAAAAGATATAGATAGATTCTTTATTGAATAACAGAAAAAAAAACTTCGAACCAATTTAATGTAGGACAAATGAACCTCGATAAAATGCTATTTATGTAATATTTCTTAATTTAGTAGTAAGTATGTATAAAATTTTATATTTCATTATATTAATTACATTATAATATAAGTAATTAATAACCTAATAACCGTCCAAGTGCGAGTCGGATTCATGCACGAAGGGTTCCGCACCAAGAGTAACAGTTTTTCAATACGTATGTGTTGTTATATCGGCAACAAAAATACAATATCTGAAACTTTTTCTAACTATCAAGGCTGTAAGGACAGACAGACGAACAGTGTCACACCGTAATAGGGTCCCATTTTACCCTTTGGTTACGGAACCCTAAAAACCATTAAAATAAGGATTTAATTAACATATGCCATGCGCATACGCTACATAAATTGACGTAGAAACATGAGCTGAACAAAATTACTTGCATAATTATCATAGAAACTAGTAAAACTAGGGTTTAAGATACGATTCCCATAGTTATGGCAATCTTGGAACCCTCGTAATGGAGCCCTCAGGGTTTTAAACACCACAGTCTAATTAGAATAGAATAACTCGGACCAGCTATGTTGTGAAGTATAAAATGAAGTATAAAAAATGGTGTAAATTTTAGGAAATGTATTTTTGAATTAATAAATGAAAAACATATTGTTGTACATAAGAATAACGCCAAAATCAATTACATAAAAAACAACCATGATACGAATATTCTTTTGTTCATAAGAATATGTTTTAAATATATATTTATACTATTTTAAAGAGTCTTTAATAAATATTTACCTACAATATTTCAAAGAGAAGTGCGGGCGAAGTTTATTTGTTTAGGATTTTCAACCATATTTGATCTATTTTATGTTTAAAAAGTAATTCTGGGAACAGTGCTTTCAGTTACTAAATTTCTTTGTTAAAAAAAATAATAACTTGACTTGGTATTTTTTTTATTCCTTTATGTATTTCGTTTTTTTATCTACAATCATGTTTATATAAACTGTATTTATTAATATGCGTATCGCTTCTTACTTGGCTCAAGCAATGCATCGGGTTGAACCTACGATGCAAATTTAAAAAAACCAGTATCAAATTATGCATAACATTAAAATTCTTCAATATCATTTATAAGTAATGGTCTTCGAGTTAATTTGAATCTCTCGCTTTGAATTTACATTTTCTATTTTTGTGTCTCCATAAGAGCGGTGCTACACGGGCGTTGTCTGTGCGCTACGTTCGCGTTGGCGCTGCGTCGACTGAGCGGTGACGCTCCGAGTGCTCCGACGCAACGCACATGCAGCGTACAGGATATGCCTTGATCACATGTACCGAGTAAACCGGCGAGACAGTGACGTATTTGAGATACACTGCGCGTCGACATCAGTTTTACTGTTGAACGTTGCAGCGTTAGCGCGCAGTGTATCTTAAATACGACACTGTCTCGCCGGTTTACTCGGTACGTGTGATCAAGGCAATAATAAGAAGAGGTGGGGGGAAGGGAGCTGCGTTGAAACGATAAGCGACAGGAGTAACGCAGTCGGGAATAGCTGCGTTGACGCAACGCAGCCGCAACACCCGAAGCATCTCTAAATGCACAAAGTTGTATGTAACAGCTGTCAATGTTGTAAATAACCTTGTATGTTTTTATCCTTTTGGAATTCCTGAACCCCGGCTTTGAATGCTATTTCAAGCACATCTTGATTGCATTTGACTAAGCCTTCACGTTCGTTTAATGTGTAGATTATTAATTAACGGACTTTCAATTATATTAATTTTAACTTTGGCATTGTAATAACAAAGTAAAATTTTTAGCGGACTTCTATATGAAATCTTTAAAATATATAACACAAATTCTCAGGCGTAGATTCAAGTCACAGATTCCTGTTGCCTATTTAGGAGCGCCATATCTGTTTTGATAGTAAGCGTATCCGCTTTAAGAACGAATTTGGGTTAACTTGCATTTTACATCTCTAAAGTCGTCAGTTGCTTTTAATAAAGTGCAGTGTGCAGTGGTAGATTTGGTAGGTATCTAATTATATATCCTACATAATAATGCTATGAAAACCGATATCATATTGCACAGATCGATCGAATTATTATCAGGCTTTATCTTAATTTAGTTATCGCTGTCGTCACAACGGTTTCCATAACATTTGATTCCTCGCGTAATCGTTGCGTGCATGAATGTCATTTCTCGTGAGCCTTGTCCAGGTGTCTTGTCCATGTTTGTAGGCTGCAAGTTTATTTGCAACTTGAAAAACCTTCTAAGTTGAAAGTTTGTTTTGATATAGGCGGCGTGTTGGCTGCGCGGGTGTTTCGATTCGGTTGGGTAAAAGTTTGAAGTCCGTTCCGAGCGAGCGGTCGCACCGCGGCGCCTCCTCAGTTTGCTAGCGCTACCCGCGCGGCTCACTCGCGAGTGCGACTACATTTTATCTCGACGAATTCGGAACGGTCCCGACCGGTAAAGTCGGTGATACCGTCGTTTAATGCAGAGAACATTTCTGCGACCGTCAAATTTCGCATTGCGATTCGGACGTGCTATTGCCTCACGCTGTTTCGCTTAAACAGATATTCGTAACTGTGAAGGAACGTGTGCTCTATGTGATACGGAGTCAGCGGTGCCAGTGCATGCAGTGTTGTGCGTATGTGTTTTGTGAAAAGTGCTAATATCGACGTGTGGTTCGAGAACTTCGAGGCTTGCGATACGTTTCACTGAACGCGATACAAAAAGTAGTTTTGTTATCGAATTCATGTGACTACCGGACTATTGATGCGCTGTGCTTTCCCCCTGTCCACTGCTTCATTTATGGTAAGTCATTCCCCAGTTCACCACACGCCATTACATTGAATAACAGACAATGATCGTAGTATTATACTTACCAACCATCTAAATCCAATTACTCTTTTCAATTAAGTAGCCTCATAAGTTCTAAAATATAGTGTCAGCATGAACAAGTTTATGCCTATAGTATTATATTAAACACGTATCCTTTAAACAATTAATTCAATGACAACCTCGTGTCATGGAAGTCCGTAAAAGGTAGCGCGAGGTTCCCGACCGACGCCAGCCGTTCAAGAAACCTCTAACTTAAAAGCCAACTTATTTCATCACTGACATTGAACATGAGAAAGAAGAAAGTGACATTAATAACATTATTAACAAACTGGCACGCATATTCATCACAGCAGAACTCGAGACGGCAAAAGCTTACATTGAAATTAATTAAAGAAGTGGTAGAATGATTCGTCAGAAGTCGATAGTGGGTCGACTTTATTAATTGCAAATCAGTACGAACAAGTGGCGCGCCATTGTATGCGAATCTGGAACTTGAGAAATTCCGTTCACTTTTAAGCAAGACGAATACGATAACATTGAGAAGGATGATCATACTGAAATTGTTATTGGAAAAGATTAAACGGAGAAAGTTGAGGTAAAGCTTAGTCTAGGCCATTGAAACCTGCATATTCAAATAGCTTATCGTAAACGTACAAATCGCCTTTTGTTCACAACTGGCACTGGGAATAGTGCTGTCTGCTAATATTTATGGTCTAAAACAGTGCCCTAGAGAGTTTGACCTAGGTTTAGATTGAATTTCTAAGCTTAAGCAGTCACATCAGTAACCATTTGCGCTCCCAGCGTGACCTTACCGTCACGACAACAGTGAAATATTGAGAATCGTGAGTTTCAATTGCTGATTTGATGATATATTTATAGCGTAATGATAGTTTTGAAGCCATTCATTTTGTTTTTGAATTGATTTACTTTTAATAGTCTAAATTGCTTCGCTGGCAGTAACCCTCTGACCTCTCTAGCATTTTAAAATGGGTCATATTTCTTTGTTTATCGTGTTACACTCGATTAGCTACTTTTGTTTTATTCGGAATGTTCGTTCAGTAAATTGTACGTTGATTGCAGAGTAAGCAGTATCATCATAATGCATTATGTATTCTTCAGTTAGAGCCATGGTCACGCACGATCGCCTTTCATCTGTATCCGACTCGGTAAACTATAGTGTGATCCAAATTTGTTGTTTTAAACTTTTGCTTCAATTGGTTTCATCTCTTTTCGTTCATCTACACTTCCTGCTTCTTTAAGTTAAATTAAGGTAGTACTTGCATTGGTAGCCAAAATAAATGACAATTTTTCAGGGTTATTGTGATAAAAACAGTTCGTTTTTGATTACTTGTCTTATTAGCACGAGAACAACCTTATATTTATCAGTCAGCTAGCCTTCTTGTTTAATTATGTTGATTTATTCAAGGTCGATTCCGTAATCCTTGTAAAAACATTTTTATTGTAATGTTTAACATTTATTACACTTTCAAAATTATTACCAATTTCTTACATATTTAACATATTAAGACCAAAAATATTCATACAACTTTATGTCATTTTAAAGTGCGCCAGCGAAATTTTATTTTTTAATATTATCGAAAACTTTTAGTTGGTATAATTTTTCTATAAGTACTTTAACTTATTATGAAAAATTTAAACAACTTATTTTTTTTAAATATATAAAAAAGACTTTGCTGGCGTACTTTAAATTGGCATGTAAATTTAATATTAATATGAAAATACAGGATATATAGCTATGTAACTACGTACCTCCAGAACACACCACATTAAAAATATCTTCCTCTAATGTATATTTGAATTAATGAGTGCCTCATGCTAATGGCATTGAACATTACAATGTTATAAATGATATCAATTCGTATAAATTTTAAAACAAAGTAATTCTCTATTTGTACTAGATTTGGGCAATAAATTAAAATATTAAAAACATAATACGGATATTAACATACTTAATCGTAATATTTAAATCAAGTCTTACAAGTATATTTGTAAATATCTTGTATTTAAATAATATAATATTTGAAGTATCATTAAGTTTATCGGTTAGTGTAATATACACCTAAATATTTCTCAAGTTTTATTTTTCGCTGATTTTATGTAGGTAATTTACGCAAGTTATACCTAGTTTTTATTTTATTTTAAAACAATGATAATAATTTGTGCAAAACAAGGTTTTACTACAGGTTGTGCTATTACTAGACAATCAAATATAATAACAAGGTTTATTCATCTTTGAGATCGAATGCTTATCGATAACCTTCAATAAAACTACTTGATTAATAATAAACTATTGCATTAGGTAATTTAATAGATATCTATCGGTGCTATAACTCTCCCTAGCGGACCCCCGATGGCTAAAGTAATTTTTATTCCCCCGCGAGGGTCACGCCTCGCCGTAATATCCTCGTACGCCCCTAGCATGCTTGCTTTCAAGTAATTATAGGGAATCATAGCTTAGAATGTGATAAATGCACGTATCTCTCCATGAAACCTTATCGAAGGCCTTTGTAAGTTCAGAGGGATGAGCACGGATAAATGTTACAATCGTAAAGTTAAGGCGACGGGTAGGGTGAAATTTTTCATAATAAATAAAAATGTCAATAACTTCCAAGTTTATTATTTATTTATTATATCTATACACACGTTAAACTTGTAACACGGCATAGTTTTTGCCGTGGTGGTTAAACTCTAGACAGTCAGCGTGGCAACGTCACAATTTCAATTTCAACAAAAATGCTGACAACGGCGCAAAACACATAATGAGCCGCGCACAGTTCGGATAGTCAAACTCTAAAGCAGTGCCTTATGTATATTTGCGAGCACACAGCAATCAAACACTTATAATTCCTAAGGCGCTACTCTTCTTCTTCTTTAAACACCTTAATGTAGAAATGTTTTCTTTAGAGTCACAAGATACGAACCATAAGAATAGCTTTGCTGAGTTTGGTACCAAACAAATCTGCCAAACCCATAAAAAATGGGATCTTAAACCACACTTTTGCAAAAGGTGTTGGTACTAAACTTACATTTAAAAGTAAACTATATCCAAGAGCACAAATTTTGAGTAACAATACACTAGTTCAATATATGTGTTATAGGAAATAATAAGTTTCACAACTCCACATGCTATCACTTTTTCTGAAAACAGTTTTCGGTTTCCCCAAAAACAAGCATTTGGCTATACCCGTCACCTTAAAGTAACGAAGCGTATATTCATGTTGCGTGTCAAACGCTAGACAGCCGAACGTTGCATCGTCATCGCGCAACGTGAATCAAATACGTTGCGTAAAGTAAACTTTACGATTGTCACATTTATTCGTGCTTATCTCTCAGGTTTAAGTTTTTTCTCTGTATCGTGTCTAGACTTTTATCTCTAGATGCTTTCACGGCGAAGACTTTTTTATCATCCACTAACATATCGGTATTGTGTAAATGTGTTTTTTTATTTTGTTGTCGGCTTTTTTTTGACTCAATATTGTTTACCAGCCCTCAAAAACTATACCACATATGTGGATTTTATAGCTCCCTGAATTTTATCGCGTAGCATTGTTTTATGTTGAATATAAAGGCTTGTTGAACCAACTCAAGACAAAAAGTAGTTGTGATTTGCAGTTACTTAAATACAACGTAATATTCCGCCGAGCGAGACCAAAGATTTTCATATTAATTGCTTCTTACGCAATGAAGACGCCCGCCACCACAATATACTCTACTTCCCTCATTCAGTGCTTTTTACCATATTTTTTAATGTAATTAACTCAGTGACTTTGAAATTTTAATGTTTCGACGGCTACTTACGCTTTTTGTGAATATTTGCTGTGAAGCTTCTTAAAATTTTGATATTGTTTCCGTATTTTACGTCATCTTAAAATTGTATAATAAAAATAAAATAAAATTGTAATACTTTCGCTGTGATTTTGTAATTTTAATCACGTTGTCCTCTACGCGTAGACGGTATAAAGTGATCTATACATTTGTTGCAATTATCAATATCCTGTGCTCGAGTCACGCACGTCCGCTAGCATTAGCGTCATCGACACGAGTGCATGATATACGTGTCACGATTGGCCAAAACTAAAGTTCAACAGTCGCACCCTTTTCCGGTGCGTGCCCGCCACCGTGGAGCTGCAGCTTTTGGATTGCAAATTTTGAATTATATTCACCAAATTTAAACTGAGTTATTGCATCATGTGCCTTTGTTTCTTTGCCGTTATAATTAGAACCGTTATATTGTGGGCGCTTGCACTCTTTTGTGCTCATTGAAACTTATATCTATATTTCGACATACTTGTTCTTATAAATGTTCAAAAAGAATACAAAGACATTGTTACAAAAGTTATATATTTACTTATTACAAAACTCAAGGCTTCTCGACGTTTGTGTATCACTGCAGCTAACGTATTCCGATCTGATGAGTCACTGTGGTCTCAGGAAGTTTATTATAGTCTGTTAGCTGTAATACTGCATTAACGGAATTCACATCAATAAAAGTTTGTTATTTTAGATACTATTCTTGTGTCACAAAATGAGACAATAAATCCAGAACATGTTATATACTAAGAATAAGCGTAAAAATATAATATTTATCAATTGTTTCTTGTGACTGCAAAGTATCAACAGTTGAACTAAAAATGGAACGAGCACTTTTGTGCAAAATGACCTTTACGTTCACAATTATAACAAATTGCATCCCATGCTAAACACCTATCGCCTATACCATGCTCAGAGCCACAGTAATCACAAGAGAGAGTGCTAGCACGACTTAAATGTTCCATTGCAGGTAGGCTATCACTGTCTTCCGCCTCTTTTTTTGCATTTTTAAAGTCTTTTCTGGGCACTTTAACTTCCTGGTTAGCATTTTCTGGCTCCTGGCTAGCATCATGTTCCTGCTGACTTGTGATCTCCGCTATTCGACACCACGCCATCGCTTCCTCTAAATCCAAAGTAGGTTTCTCTAACAATTTGCTCCGTAATTTAGAATCATTGAGACCTCTGATGATCTGCGTCAAAATTAGTTCCCTACGCAATCGACCGAATGCACACAATTTGCTTTTTGTTTTCAGCAATTCAAAAAACACATTAAAACTGTTCTCGTTTTGGTAGATATTGAAGAATTCTTGCCGCTGGTAGTTCACATTACACATGGGATCAAAGTGACGCGTGAATGTATAAACTAGTTTCTCGTAGTTATTTTCTGCTTCGTTGTTCAAATCTAATTCATCTAGAATATCTCTTCCGCCTTTTCCTATAACATGTAGGAATAACGCACACTTTTCTCGAGATGATGCGTTTTCTTTACCTGATGCTGTCATGTAATATTCAAACGCTGTTATCCATTCCCGCCAATTCTCATCCATAGCGCCGACGGTGCTCATCGGGGCTGGCTGGTTCAGTGCTGTGTTACCTCTTGGGGTGTATGAATCTTCCGACTTAGCAACTCCACACGAAAATCTTTTTCTGGCACTGCTTTTCATTTTACCGGTAATAAATTTGTACCCAGGAATATAATAACTATAGCACATACAAACACTCAGTTCACAGAGTTAAAGACAACTGAATAACTCGAATAACCACAAAAACCCGATGGCACCAATGAACAGTCATGTGTCACTAAGTATATCACGTTAATGCCTTATTGAAAATATTTAGGGATAATAATAGTCTAAATTACTTGCCAGTATGCCATGATTTGTTACTAATTAACTGGTACAGGAAAACCCTATACGAATAAATTAATTATTTACTTATATTTTAACTTATAAATATTATTACTCTCGGCACAGTTTGGTAGACTTCTTTTCGTTCACTATATTTATTTAATACAGCGTTTTAAATATAAACATAACATAAAGCCTATGTTACTCAGTACCGATGTAGCTTGTATGGCTAGTGGTGAAAAAAAGTTTACGACAAGTTTTTGAGACAAAACAAATCTTTCCTCTTTATTATATGAGTTAAGATTTGCATATCCATAAAAAATGTAATGTTAATAGCTACGTGCATTACACTAATTATCACTCTGATTGTTTAAGACTAGAACAATGATATAGGACCGTGAGATTTTTAGTTCTCGTTTTTCTGTTATATCATTCCCTTCATTGAGGGCTTAACGGTCGTTGACCTTACATAATGCTACATATCTATCTATACCATCATAATCTTCTTTAACTAACACTGTTTGTGTTGTGTTTGGTCCTCTTTTTGTACGCTTCTATAACACAATACTGAGATTTTTGTCAATTTCCGATTGGCAAGTTCAAAAACGTAATAAAATTAAAACTCCTATCAAAGGCATATTATAAAATATCTGATTATTTAGAAGACAAGCTTGGGACAGTTTAAGCTCCAACTTGAAAATTCTGCGTGGACACACTTAAAAAAATATATATACACGTTGACTTGAGAACCTCCTCCGTTTTTTTGTCGGTTAATAACTAAACAAACTCTCATACAATAGTTTTTTTTTTATTATCTAGATATTATAGAATCCTCTCAGCAGTAACCAACTGTTAAAGTATTTTTTTATATTCATAAAGTCTAGAATTTAAGTGTTTTATTATACATTTTCAAATTATAGTTATAAAGGAACAAGGCTGCATTAGTCGTCAATGAAAGCACCGGCATATATATATCAATGTTTAACTATTTGACTGACCGTCATAATGTCAGATTGTATGTTTACTGTATGAAACAAAAAAAAAGTACTCTTGAATATTTGATATTACTTTACTGTTGAGTTGGGAACAGAAAACTAGAATGAAACATGGAAATAAAGTAAGTAAAAAAGTGTTTTGTTCAAGATTTTGTAAAGTTATTTTATAAAGCACGAAGTGTTTGTTTTAAAGAGCTTGATTAAACGGATCTTATTTCGTAGGTCTAATAATGTTGTTAAAATCTGACATCACTGATTATAATCATCAATGATAAGCACTATTAATCACGCAAAAAAAAGTTCGTTTAGAAGTTACGATGCCTTATTTAGTCTTACTGATTTAGGCTTTTTGAAGTATAAACTTCAAAAATCTAAAAATATGAAGAAAATACTAATACAGTAGAAGTCGCACGCTATCAACTAGTTAAACATTACAAAGATGAAAGTGAACTCACGGCTCTTATTGACCCCCAAGGGTTTATAGATTGATTTAATCGTATAGATAGATCAGAATGAAAAGGTATTACCATTTAATTTAATGACGAAGTTGTTCTTGTAATGAATGAAAGTGGTAATGATGGAAAGTTATTTATAATGTTGTGACAGCGTTTTGATGTTACGGTTTTCATTATCAAGGTTGGCTTTCCCTCTTTCCCTTCGAATTGTTTGTGGATTTAATTAAAAGACAAATCTTTTGTTTTTTTACATTTTCGTTTTATCGGTTGTACGACAATACTTTTTGGCTAAAATAATAGTGCGATGTACCTACTTCCTGTAAGTACCTCTTCTTTTCTTGTTCGTCTAAATCATTTTCGATAATGACTTTGTATTGCTATTTTTAGATGTTTTATCCTTATCAGCAACAGAATCTATTCGTTAAATATTTTTTTTCAACAAATCATTTGACTCATTTTTCTCCTAATCGAAGATTTATGAAAAACTAAGTTTACAATTATTTATAAATAACTTTCACAGCATGTGAAAGAAACTCGTGGTTTCGGCCTTGGCCATCACCACCTTATTTATTTTTATATTTTTTATAATAAATATTTATTCTTAATATCTCTAATTATCTTTTTTAAATAATATTTCCTACAATCCCACAGTTTTGCAATCTCTAACATGTAGAATCACAGTTCAGCAAGGAACTCATCCCAGTATTTATAATTTGCACTGTTGCAGCTAATAGCAATTAGTTCCATTGCATGCAGGTGTTCTATCTCACAATCTAAATCTACGTTTAATTTACGTAACGTATCTATTTCTTTTTGTTGCGTGCAAGTGTTCTCTTGGGTACAGTTAGTTGCACTTGGTTTACTGGTATTGTTTCATGGTGTACGTTCGTGGGATGGTCTTTTGTGCTTATTTTTTGAATATTGAAACTTATTATAACTCTGTGTGATTAAGCTTTGTCTTCTGCGGTGCGGGTTTGATCTCAAATTCGATCCTCACTGAGAACAATTTTTGTGTGATGTATGTTTGTTCTGTGTCCGGTGTTATGTATAATAATATAAGAATTGTAGTTGCTATATCTTTGCTTCGTTCGGTATTTGTATTCTTTGTTTTAAGTTATATTATTGTTTTAATCTTACACTAATCTCTCAGATCACAAAGAAACGTCAATGGCGTCAAAATGGAGATTTCCAAAAGCTGATTATAATCATCATGTATTCTTTTTAAACGTTATGTATTTCATTGTCTAGTTATGCAATTCGCATTTAATGTATAACAAAGATAAAATCATAAACAATGAAAAAACAACATATTCCGTTTTGTAAGAGAGCGTGAATGAAATCGTTGGATGTAATTACACCAAAAGTTATCTGATAAGCACGTATAAATGCGACAAGCGTAAAATTATCGTAACGTTAGCACATTCAAGACACACTGCGCGTTGACGCTGCAACATCATCATCAACAACCTATATCAGTCCACCGGTGGACGTAGGTTTTTCCCAAGACGCGCCACTGAGCCCGGTCTTCGGCTCTTCTCGTTCAGTGTTTGCCAGCTACATTTCGCAGATCGTCGCTCCATCTCGCCGGAGGGCGTCCTACACTACGCTGTAACGTTCGACAGTCAAGCTAGCGTCAACGCGTAGTGTCACTCGAATATTCGTTTCGTTTGTGATTGTTATATTTATTCATGCTCAGTAGGTCTACCATAAGTTTTTACTATACTATATTTACTATACTCGCTAGCGTCTGTAGTTAAAAAAATGTATGAAGATTTGTACAGCGCCTCTAGCGGATAGTTGGGTACTAAAATTCGTAATACTAATATTGACGTAACTACTGTAGTAAAGTCAGGCGATTTTACTGTGACAACTCATGGTAGATACACAGGCCTCGAAACATTGTGAATAAAGATGTTTTTCCTGTTTATAAGATGTAATTCGTATTTATTGCAGTTTCTATACTAACTTACCTTAAACTCGTATTTGTACTCAATTAGCGTTATTTGAACATTTTCAAATAGTTTTCACACATGTCTTACATGAGTCAGTAGTTTGACAACTTGTTAGTTTGTACATTGCAATGAACATAGGATAGTTCACTCTGACCGATACCGACACGATAAAGAGAGCTCGAACAAAAATATCGGCGTCACTGACGTTTTTAAGCACATGATTACTCCTATAAACTTATGATATGTGAGTATTTTCGCTCACGACTATGCGTTTTCTATTGATTTTACTTAAACATGGTTATGACCTATGTATATTTTATATCGTGCGTTAATATTTATTTCATTACGCCTGGGGCCTTATTCTCTATTTTCCTTCCCCAAACCGTGCTACGTCACAACGCGTTCCAGAGGGCTTAGTCCGAGGTTGCATTTTAAAACTTCCTACTCTCGAGCCGAGAGTCGTCTCTCGGATATCCATACAAAAATGTATGGACATCCGAGAGACGACTGTCGGCTCGAGAGTAGGGAGTTTTAAAATGCAACCTCGGACTAAGCCCTCTGGAACGCAAACTTCAAAAATGATTGATTTGTATCTATATTATTCGAATCGCGCATGACACGTTTTGAAACGAATAGTTTTCATAACGCGGCAGTCTTCGACATGTTTAGTTGACAGTTCAAACCGTACCGTGTCGCGGTAGGGAATGACAACCAAGGCTTACGCCATAAATTTTTTTCAGATTCCACGCCCGTTGTCTTGCCTAAGCCAAGTAACGCGCGTGGTTTGCAATACAATAGAGAATAAAGCCCCTGTTTGAATATGTCATACGATTAAATAAAAAAATCAAGTTTCATCAAATTCGGACCAATAGTAGCAACGTAATTAAGAACTAATTATGGAACTTTCGCCGATATCGTGTAGATGTCGTGTGTTGTCAATGTGAAACTGACAAATAGCTGTCAAACATTGCGTATGTGCTTCTAACGGAACTTCTTGACCACACCGGTGTCATGTTTGACAATTAGCTGTCAAACACTTTATATTGGTGTACTTTTCATAGATACAACAGATTAAAGATGATAAATCCGGTTATCATTATCAAGTTTTGTAAAACTCGTATCTGCTTGCATACATAATTAGTTACAGAGCCCTTAGTCTAAGTTTTATTACTGCTTCTCGAAAATATCAAGCAATTGTAGTCAGCGCAAAACGAAATTTCGAGTTTTCCACTCGATATAATATCTTCGAGATTCTACTTTCGAGAAACGATTCGATGTAACTCAGAATACGGGCTAGATGCTTCTAATGTGTAATGTCCCGTAAATGTCCCGTAGTAACATTACAATTGATGACGTAGTACCATTAAAGACTCATGTGACCCATGAAAATACACATATTTACTGCTGGTAATAGAGCGATTGTTACTAGCAAAGTGACGTAACTTACAAAACTCTTGTTTATTTACATTACAATTGATGACGTAGGTACCGTTAACCCGTGATTTATTTATTTGATTCAATGCTTCTGGTAATAAAACGGTCACTTGTTAGGCAAATTACATAACTCACAAAATTCTTGTTTATTACAAAAAATAAGAAAAGTTCGTTGCGGTTCCGTTAAATCTGTTAGATACAGCAATAGATGTATTTCTACGTAATGAATATCTATTTCAATCTAAAATCATAACTTTTATGTTAACGTGACGTCACGTGACTAATTCGTCACACAATAAAAACACAGTTAGAACTGTGTATTCCCTCAGCTGATAATAACGTAGTAGTACGGTTCATTGTGACTATGTACTATTGACATACTGTGATGGTACTGTTAATGAGATCGTGTGAAAATTCTAATTAGCACTGAGCCTCGGCGCCGTTCGTATAAGGATGCTTTAACTGTATATCAAGTTCTTCATTGAATATTACAGATATTTGTAATATCTGATATAACATGACATTTATAACTGTCAATTTCTCGAATACAGGATCGTATCCATCTCTTCTTCATCAGTCAGTCATGAGTGAAAAATTGTCATGTAACACAAATTCGAAGAAGGCGTCGAGGCCGACCAAGGAGACGATGGCGGGACGACCTAGACACTTTCGAGTGGAATTGGTGTAAAAAAGCGGAGAATAGGGACGAGTGGAAGGACTTGGGGGAGACCTTTGCCCAGCAGTGGGAAGAGATAGGTTAGAGAAAAAAAAAACACAAATTCAACAATCCAGATGTGGTTGAGGGACGTTTTATTTGACGTTTTTGGAGTAACAAGAAACAACAAAATAAACTGTCAAGAGAATTTGATTTCACGTTGTCTTAGGTTCTCATAGGACATAAGTCTTTGGATCTCAAAAACTTAAAGAACAAGATATTGAAATCTCATAAATATATTGTCAAATTGTGTGATGATTTATTGTCTTATAATTTGAGTTGTGTCACTTTAGTATGCGGGTCTCGTTCTATCCCACAGGATCTCGAAGATTTGTGTGGTCAATGGAACAGGTTTGTCAGGGCTATGGGATCTGTTCTCGGAAGTGTGGCCTTTTGTTTATCTGTCACTGATTTATGAGGTTGTCGATGGTGCTTTGATGGTTATGGGTAAATGGGATTTGAATTGTTTTAAGTCTTTATACATACATAAAGTATTATAAGTACCTATTCTATAAGACATCTTGTTCACATGTACCTTTGGATTGTTAGGAATTAATAATTCGATACTTATATGTAAAACAGTTTATTACATTAATTTATTTACAAACTAACTTACACAACAATACAAACTACAGTATTTACTAAATGTACATAAGCATATAAAATACATAAGAAACAGTTGAGCTATCCGTTGCAAATAACTTAATTGTATTGCAAAAAATACTGTAACGATATCTTATTCTGGAGTAAAACTATGTTATTGTGTTTAGAGGATCACTAAATGAGTTTTCATCGTTCTATATAAAAATCTGGTACCATCAAACGCAACAAACATTCAATCTTTGAAGAATTTCTCCTCATTAGTTCCGTCAACCTTATCTGTATTCACGTCGCCAGTATCTTCGACAAATCGAATTCCTCCATCAGCGTACCTAACAACATTCTCAACAATCTTATCCACGTGACCGGTATCTCGGGAAAGTCTGGGAAAATCTAAAGGAAATAAGGGAAACTAGTCAATAATATCTTTATTGATTTACGATGTGAGATCGACACCTCTTTATCAGTAAAGTTGATTGAAGCGTGATTGGTTAGACAAGATTGCCTTGATTTTGATTGGTTGTCAGATTTAAGATTGCTGTGGTGTAGGCTCGTTAAATTGAGTTGTTCTGATATCCGAGCACGAATAAATGTGACAATCGCAAACGTATCGAAACGGCGTATACGAGTAACACTCCGTGTTGACGGTAGCTTGACAGAAGCTTGACAGTTGGGGTGTCATCGCGCAGTGTGTCTTATATGCGCGTTACGATACGTTTACGATTGTCACATTGATTCGTATTCGTCTCTCTGACTAGTGTTGCGTTAGGTTTATTACCAAGTTGTTTAACCTAGTACGTGATTCAAGAATTCTAATTAACTGTTACTTAGGCCTCCCACCCGTTAGACTGACGACATTGTTAAGATTGCTAGAAACCGGTGGAGATAATTATAAATTATATCTATTGTTTGTAGAAACTTATTATTTAAATTGGTTTTAGATTCTATCTTATCACTAGATAATATTATAGGTTTTTAAACATACACCTGGTCAATAATCATTTTTTCAGATCAACTGATAGTATAATATTCTCAAAAGCTACCATATATTGTCCGCAAAAGCGATAAAAACGACAAAAGCTACAAAATTATATTTCCAATGCCTCGACTAGCCCGACTTGACCGCACTTTGACCATATATAGAACCTAAACCGGCTCGTGCATGAATGGCGGCTGTTTCCGAGGTCGTGGTTGGTCCATTCAAATTTCGAACAGCTGTCGATTGTAGACGAAATTCTACGGGTTTCTGGATCATATGC
Organism: Ecliptopera silaceata; assembly: GCA_932527185.1. NCBI lineage: Eukaryota > Metazoa > Arthropoda > Insecta > Lepidoptera > Geometridae > Ecliptopera > Ecliptopera silaceata. Next base: position 6,395,510 of record OW052210.1, read on the forward strand.
GATTGGATCATATTGACCTTGGTTTTTTCGTTCAAACTAGAAAACGATTCGACTATCGCTGTATTGTTCTGTTCAGTAAGATTCGTTCAGCTTTCTTTTAATTCACGCGTTCAACTCTGACCGGCATGTTCTATCATTGTTAATTTTATGTACGTACGTTAATTTTATAGGTGAGATGGTGAGAATTGAATATTCATGGTGTTAGTCTCACACAGTACTTACGTAAGTTTTATGACAGAAGAATTAATATTTTAACAATGGTTACGTGAATCGTAAAATAATCTTTTGATCTTGATCAATGATCAAATAATAAACCGCTTTACACTATAATAGGTATAGTAGAATGTGCAATAACGAAAATACGAAATGATACAAGTATTTGAGAGTTCTCTGTCGTAAATTGTTATTTTATTTAAACTTTCGCGTTTAGGACGTAGTAAAGAGATATATTATCTGAAATTATCGCGAGTTTTCCCGCGATTTTGGCTATTGCAACATAGCCGAAACAGCGGGAAAAATACGCATACGCAATACAATATGGAACGCCATAAAATCCCGTATAATATTATACTATGGCTACATAATCGGTAAATAAACTGACCTATTTGAGAGACCAAAAAAACATCATGGTTTCGTTACAAATAGAACAGGTGATCGACAAGTGCCTACTTTTGTTGAGGTTTTGTGATGTCATCGAACTGAACGGTACACGTAGTCTTGTAGATTGTAGTGTGTGTGTGTATTTTAAAATGTAGAATAAAATAGTAGGGCTGAGGACTAATAAGTCTTGTAGATTGTAGTGTAGTGTATTAAAATGTAGAATAAAACAGTAGGGCTGAGGACGAATAAATGTGACAATCGTAAACGTATTTGAGGCACACTGCGCGCTAACGCTGCAACGTTTGGCAGTAAAACTGATTTTGACGCGGAGTGTATCTCAAAATACGGGGGCTTTGGTCAGCATGTACAAAATTCTCATTATTTTAAACATTCTATGAGTGTGCGGTTTTTTATGCGGATTCTAATGCAAAACAGAAATATTACAAAATAGCTGCCAATGATTTCATTCATATACATTGTGAATGAATGAATGAATATTTGAAACTAGATCCTATTAGCACAAACCTTGTTTCAGTTCTTCGTAACGTATTTCCGATAACAAAAGCATTGTTATTTATTTTATTGTTAGTTATTGTTTTTCTTTATCGCTTGTAAATGTTATTTGATTTATTGATTTGAATGAGTTTTGAGAAGTAACAATTCATGGTAATTCTAATTCTAACCTAAGTTGGCTTTGCTTGCTGCGCTCTTTTCTTGATTGCTCTTTTGCTATCTTCTGGTTTGTCTGAGATCAATAATGCTAAATTCATATAGATTAGTTAATTACTTAATGAGAAAGTATCAAAGATATTTTTTATTAAAATCGTTACAGAAAAACTGCTTTTGAATTCAGCTTCAAGCTTTTGCTATTGTCCAAAACATTCAAACATAGTTATTAAGATTGCTAAAGGTCTACAGTATAAACCAGCAGAGTTACAAAAGTAAGTATCAATTGATTAAAAAATACCTACACGAAAAGTATACTATAGTGGAGATCGTTAGGCAAGCGTTGTGTAGGAAGCACCCGCTGAGATGGAACGACGATCTGAATGTATCGCAAACACTGGATGAGAAGAGCTGAAGACCGAGCTCAGTGGCGCGTCTTGGGAGAGACCTACGTCCATCAGTGGACTGATATAGATTTATGATGATGACTAAACCGCAGAAACTGATTGTCGATAAAACAATCAGTTTTTCTTCTATTATCTAAAACGATAACTCTCACTGTCGTTATATCGATATCTTATCTCTTATCAGCGTGATATTGATGTACTTATTTGTTTTGGTTGCATCATTGATAAAGTTTATTGCAGTAACGATACATAAACAATTTTTTAGTCTAAGCATGGTGACTCATAAAGTAAATCCTATCGAATATTATTAAGATATTTGTGCTTTAATCATAAATCAATTAATATTTTACTTTTAAGTTATTTTTTAATTTTTGTAAAGCTGCTGCTGCTGCGCAAGAAATATTAATCTTTTTATTTATGTACATAGATTTATTTAAACCCATAAGTCATTTTAAGCATTTTTCAATAGCCAATAAAAGGAATAATTATTGACAAGTCTAAAAGTGTTGCCAAAATGATTATAAGAATTTAAATTAACATACAAATTCTTCAAATAGCATCTCTAATCAGTTGTGGCCATCTCCGACCGGTATTCGCAAGGGAAAGTAATCTAAATAATATTCGCAAGCTATTGTTCTCAGCATGATACTCTATTTGGCAACACTATCCTCAGCGCCTTGTAATTAGAACCTTAACAATATTGTAATACAGCTGATATTTCACATGGTTTAGACGTGCGCACGATTTTATCAGTACCCCAAGTACGAGTTTGTGCACACGGATCGTAGAGCGCAATCGCCGCGCCACCGATTTTGTATGGAGATCCAAGCAGCGCCCCTAGCAGATTTCTTGAGAAGCTTGGATCTCCATACAAAATCGGTGGCGCTCGGCGATTGCGTCTCTACGATCCGTGTGTGCACAAACTCGTACTTGGGGTACAGATATCCGAACTTTCAAGCCTCAATATCAAAAGGTTTTGAAGTGAGAAACTTTCGATTTTTATTAAGACTTTAAAATAATATTTTCCGGTTTATCGGTTTTGGTCACAGAGTAAAAACATTAATAATGTAATGAATGTGTGTAAAAGTCGCAATTTCTTGTCATGGGCACAGTAAAAAGTTACAGTAAAGTAGGTCAACTTTGTCACATACCACATACCCAACATAAGTGACATGTTTATAAAATTGTTGTCGTTAGTTAAATTAAATAAAGGTTTTTATGTTTTCGCAAGCTTTAAGCAAGTTTTACATGCACTATATATTTATTTTATTTGTATTTCTTATACTAAAGCTTTAAATTCGACGAAATTAAAAATCGTTACGAACTTAATGAAGTTACTTTACAGTGCTTTTTTTACTGTGACGAAAACTTTGAAAGTTGATGAAGCTAATGAATACGTTGTTCCGTGATAGATTCATTGTCTATTAATTAATAGTTAATAATAGTGAACAAATGTTTGACTGACAGTGTAAATGGATTATCCGTACTAGGCCTATAATGATATGAAGATTCACTTAGCTATTACGGGCCTTAATGGGGATCGTGAGACTTTTAGTCCCATGATCCCCATGATGGGGATTATGAAACTAACCCGTTTTTACACCTTGTGTAAGATAAAAACATTATTTGCACTTTTACTTTTTACTTTACTTTAAGTTTCAACTTGTTTAGCTTTTTTCATGTATAATATAATCGTATAAACGTTACTGAATGAAGTTTTCTGTATAAACGGGATTTTTACCATGATTTTTTTACAAGCGTTTGACCGCGATCTCACCTGATGTTAATTAATTAACATGTTTTATATGAAGGCGGTCTAGGTTATGTAAAAAGCTGACTTTCAGCCGATTTAGTAGTGACAAAAAAAACTAAATAAATCATTTATTCTAAAACTAATTTTAACAAAAAACTACTGCTCACATCTTAATTTAACAGAATCACATGAATTAGTTTTCAAATAAATACCATCAAAATCGGTTCACGTACAAAAGAAGTAACATGTGAACAGACCACAAATACAGTCAAATTGATAACCTGCTTCTTTTTTAGAAGTTTGTCGGTTATATGTAGATAATTTAAAAAATATAAGTTAATTAATGTGATTTATGATTTTAATCTTTGTTTGTGTTTGATTTAGTAGTTTATAAGTGGTTAAATATAACCTAATTTCTTATCTACCTGCATAAAATATCGTAATATTCGTTGTAGTTAGATTTATATTAAAGTTGGTTGGAATATTGTCACGATAACTTCGAAATCGATATCGTTGATTTATTTATTAGTTTGCGGTTTTCATTCAATTTCCATAAAGATTAAAAATATTGCTGTATAATATGTTTTAAACGTAAAATTTAAATAACTAGGATATTGAATGAATGAAAAGACTAAAGTTATTGTAATATTTGTTTTTTTTATAAATTAATTTTTTTTATATATGTACAGTAGGTACAATAACTTAATACTGACTTTATCATAAGTATGTGTATTTAAATGAAACTAGTTATCAAACAGTTATTTGTATGAAACTATTAAGTTAATCTAGGTACGCCATCTCACAGGTCTTACTAGTAACCTATGACCTCATGTTATAAGATTATGTATAGTTTGTCGTTCATCAATAAATTTATATTACTTATCTTATTTATCTTATATTAAAGTACCCACATCAGAATAAAGTTGTGATACTTCATCTCAACAGCACATGTTTAAGAGTTTTCAAATATGACTCATATCACATTTCTGAGAAAGAAAAGTGTATGTACAGACAAACATTACTAAGGCAGTCTGACCTACCTTATATGACTTAGAAAGTGAACAGGGATTCGTAAGACTACAAGATTTTTTACTTTAACTAGAATGTTAGATAATGCAGACTTAAAACACTTAAAAAATAACAGCAACGGTTAGATTTGTTACTGAGTTTTACTGTTTTTTTAGTACTTACTTAACTAAAAAATATCACTAAAGCAGTATTCACTTCTGTATTTTTAATCGATATTATCTTGTTATTTATCGCGATGATAAATCTGTTTCACTATTCTGCACAATATGATCCGATTCAATAAATTCTAAAATAGTTTATCGATTTCTAAGTAATGTTTTCGATTAGTAACTTTCTTTCATGCAGTTTACTGCTACCAGTCTCGTTTTAAATGAATGTATGTAGGTTTAAGAGGCAATATAAAGTACATTATGATTTCTATTATAGAAGAACTAAAAGCAGTTGAGTTGATTCCGAACAAGAGCAAAAAAGATTGGTTCTATGGTAGTTTTAGGCCTAAAGACCGAGGTATGAATAGTTTTTCAAAGTTGACCCGTGGATGGACGATATCGTTGCCGTACAGTATAGGACTTGGATGCAAAAGGCCCTATTAAGGAAAGAGGGACGTTGGCTGGCTTATACCCAGCAGTGGGCTAGTACGGGCTGTCTATGATGATGATGAAGTACCCGTTTGCTTCTTTTGGTTCTAAGCACCAAAAGAGATACGAATCTAAGTAGCCTAGGATAGACCCACGTCCAGCAGTGGACTGGTCTATACCAGTCCACTGCAGCAGGAGGCTTGGATCGTAATTTAGTTTCCTCATATCTCTGCTCTGGCCTGCTGCCCTACCGCAAAGTTAGTCAGTAAATTAGATGAGTGCTAATAGCAGATCAAAAAAACCTTGCAAAGTGAAAGACAACTTTATTAAAGGTTTTAAGGTTTATGGCATGGCGTGGGCTTAATGCATGGCGTAAAGATGTCCATTTCCTCATGCGATCAAACATTACGATTTTTATATGAATTTTATGTATGTTATATAATTTGTACTGTCGTTTAGCAAGATCCCACATTCAGCCTACGCTAAACTTTCTACTTTTCTGTCTTCCTTTTCTTACGTTTTCATCATCAGACAGAAGGTCTAGACTAGAAGACGCAAAAAATCTGTCTATTGCGTCATTTATCTGTTGCTCTGTCAAGGCGATCTTTGCTATTCCTATAACACCTGACTATGCAGTTCTTCCGCGTCTTCTAGACCTTTTGACTCCTTGTTCTTCAAGAAGAACTGTTGACGCAAGCGTCAATTCAACTCAACATAAATTTCAAACACGTAAAACTTTGCCACATTTATCCCTGCACAAGGGATGACCATCAATGCTACATATAAGGTGATAAATGTGGCAAAGTTCTACCTTTTGGCTATAAGTCTACCAATTCCCGAGGGCCATCTGACTATCAGAGTTATCGCGACTCCTAGACCATTTGACTTTACTATCAATTCCCTAGATTCCCTGACCATTACTCTGCCAAGGTATTTCTTGATTTACCTAAACTGTCATGCTGTCAGGGTCATACTTCTACCATTACTTGCCAAGTTACTTTATACAGCAGTAAACTAGTGAACGTATTATGTTTTATAGGACGTTTGAAATTACAAATTCAATTAAATACTGTATTGAATTTGTAGTAAACCAACAAGTCATTGCAGCCATTTTGGAATTTATTAAATAACTTGCGGCCAACACGGGGTAATAAATTGTCGAACAGATTAAAGAGGAAAAGGACTATATATATTTATAGAATTCTGAGGTAATTCAGAACTTATATGTAAAGAACTCTGTATCTGTAACATTAATATGAAATTATCGCAATACGGTATTTTCTAACGAAATTCCTCAAGGTGTCCACGTTTTTTTCAGAACTGCAGCATAATAAGCGACTTTTGAGAAATTCTAATTCGTCGAGTTTGGAGTCGGTAAATAGAACTCCCGTAGCAAGGAGAAGACCGCGGGTTCGAATCCTGCTCGACTCAATATCTTTTACGATTTGCGAATTTTAAGAGGCTCTATCTTTCTCTTATCGGGAACCTATACAGTTGTTTTTACTATACTATCATAACTTTACTTTTAAACGCGCTAAAAGATAAAAGCGCGCTTATCATTTACTACGCAACGTAACTTTTTATTTCATAATTCTAAAACATTTTTTAGCACAAGTAGAAGTGGTTAGTAAAGTTACTTATAGTCTGTAGTACAACTAGTGCACTGATTACAAGAAAACAGTGGGAACTTGTTACACTGTTCACCTGCCAATTTAATTTATGCTAATAGAAACTAAACAGACCTATCGACCCAGTAAATCGTTTGAACAGTTCTAAATATCAAGTGCAATTTCGTAAGGCAAAGGGAACGCGCTGAACTTTACCGGCGTTTGCGCAGGCGTGACGTAATAAGGGTGACAGGTGACAGGTTAGTGTCAAACAATTGGTGCAATGGGTATAATCACGTATTTTGGGACAGTTATCGTAATTAAATAAATAAATATTCACGGACAATCACACATCACACTCTAGTCTTAAACTAAGCGCAAACCTAGATAAGCTAGCTATGGGAACTAAATTGCTGAAAGAATACTTATATATATAATAAGTAGTAATTATATTCAATGAATGGGCATGGATTCTTAAGAATTCGATCACCATAATTCACGAATACATTGCATAATGACCAGCATAATATAGAGAAAAGTTATAACATAAATTATTACGATGATGAATCAAAAATCTTGTTGTAAAGCAAGAGCACTGCGTTGGCTGGACTTTATGGTCTTTTGATAGACATTTTAATGGGAAAATAAAGTTCGCTGAGATGGCTACCGCGAGGCAGCGGCCAGTCTATTTGCAGCTTACATAAAAAGACGTTAAGAAGATAAGGATACAATACTCAAAGTAAAGACGTATGGAATACAAGAAGGAAGATATTATAAATATTCACGGACAATTCACACATCACACTCTAGTCTCAAACTAAGCAAAGCTTTTACTATGGGAACTAGTAGAATATACAATTATACACTTTTTCGTAAATACATACGTATAATAGAAGAGGTATGTGACAAGTTTTCAGCTTGCCTCAAATACCTACCCAAAAATTGGTGCTAGCTCTCGGACTAGTAGCAGTAACATCCAGACACGGAACAAAATGATGATGATATCTTGCGTACCGCGTACCCGACTTTGTTTGTAAAAGTACGTTCACAACTCAATAGGCCATTGATGTAGTTATATGAGAGGACCGCAGATGTGGCCTTACGTACGTCTTGAATCCTACCAAGGTTCGTTCTTCTTCAAACTCGTCGAAGAAGAAGGAACTAAGCAAGTATACACGAAGCTAATCTAAATATTAATTATTTCCAACTATTGCAAGCAGGATACGTTCGAGATATTCTGAAACCACACAGCCCTCGGCTCATTTAACTTATTACTGATCCGGAAAAGGCGTACCGAGTTAATGAATTTGATTGCGTCAGATTATGAAGAAAGCCTGAGGACATTCTTACCAACCAAACGTTTGTTTTTAACAGAGGGCTGAGCACGAATAAACGTGACAATCGTAAACGTAACGTATTTCAGTAGCTCTACCATGAGTTTTTACTATACTATATTTACTACACTCGCTATCGTCTGTAGTTGAAAAAATGTATGAAGATTTGTACAGCGCCTCTAGCGGATAGTTGGGTACTAAAATTCGCCATACTAATATTGACGTAACTACTGTAGTAAAGTCAGGCGATTTTACTGTGACATCTCATGGTAGAGCCACAGACACTACGCGCTACCGCTGCAACGTTCGACAGTAAAGATGATATTGACGCGCAGTGTATCTCAAATACACTGTTTCGAAAACTCCTTCTGGTGGGCTGAAGATTGCTGAAAAAGCAAACACCCAAGTGTTACAAAACCGATTCTGTTTACTGACAGGAAATTTATGCCTATTAGTTTTTGTTTATGGGTAATTTTTTAAGCATATCTTTCACAATAATCATCTTTTCTTAGATCATCTCTTCGTCTACCACGTTCTCTTCCATGTCCTGTATCTAATGGATAAGTTTCTGCAAGTGTTTAATGCTTATGCCAGTAAGTTCTTTTCAATTTGTTGACGGATCGCATCATTATCTATCCGTCCTTGTCTATCTAGTAAATTCTATTATTTGCGTCTCTTATCAAGGTGTCACTTAGAATGCATAAGGGTGTGGTCCAAGCAGTATCTACTAACGTATCTACTTAGTCTGCTAACAAACTGTTGCTTTCACTTATGTTTGCCTGGGGTGCTTTGAAATCGCAAGTATTCGTTAAGTAGATTAAATTGGCTTTGTGTAATTTTACAATTAGCCTTATTTACGGGACTCTGCTAAACTTTGGTCATGTTTAAGATGTACATTTGTTTTGGTATCGTTGTGAGATTCTGATGAATATGTTTGCGAGTTTTTGTTGTATTAGATTTGATTCTTAGTACCTAAGTTATTTTGCATAATCTTCAAAGTTGTTTTGTTCTCGCTTTAATGTAGTATGTAATATACTAGGTTACTAGTTCAAATGGCCTGATGATATTGTTAAGATTGCAGCAAATTTGGAAATCTACGGAGGAGACCTATGTCAAACATGTAGCTTTAAGTAGTTGATCGTCTTATTTTTTTTGTAATGGGTACAACTACAACAACTTCAAATCAAGTTCGAATAAAAATTTGCCAATAGTTGATAGTAATGCTAGATTCATTAGTATTTCTACAACAACCATTGTTACCGCTGCTTATAAAAAACATTGTTTACAGTCCACATAATTGATATCAAAGTCAATTAATTTTATAATCAAACATAACACAATGGGTTGCCTTGAAGGGTTAATTCTGCTTGCGTAAGTTGTAAGGTTTCAGTTTATAAACACGGCGTGAATAACCGCACGTGCACGCGAGTATGTACATCGACATATCGACATATTTAGTAACAACACCTAGAAATAACAAGGGTATTCAAATAAATATTAATAATCGGTAACGGCCCGGACGTAGGTCTCTTCCAAGACGCGCCACTGAGCCCAGTCTTCGGCTCTTCTCATTCAGTGGTACTGTACTACTGTACTTAAACGAGAATCAGAGGGTAACATAAAGTTGTTTACAAAAAAATAACAAAATATACTAGTAATAACACTTTACTTATGTAACGGGTGGCGCAAAAGTAATGGCACTAAAGAAAACACTGTTTTTTTTTTTATATGACATCTCCTGTCATTCTATTGTTGAAAATTGTGTAGTGAACAAATGTAAAATACACTGAAAATAAACATGGGACGTTTTACTCCCCAAGAACGTGGAATAATCGAGTTAATGTCCTTACGAAATAATTCATCAGTGATAAAAACACAACGTGAATTTCGTAAAAACACTTATTTTATAAAACAATAAAGACTTAGTGAGGGACGCTTTTCCAGGCCGAGTTATCTCTCGTTTTGGCGATTTGCCTTGGCCTGCAAGATCACCCGATCTGACCAGTGCAGACTTCTTTCTTTGGGGTTTTTTGAAATCTCGGGTGTATGTGAACAAGCCACAGACTCTCGCAGCTCTAAAAGCAATCATTCATCAAGAAATAAGGAACATATCGCATGAAGTGTTACGGCAAGTTATGCAAAATGTCATAAATAGGGCTCAAACGTGCATCAACTCTGGAGGTCACCATTTAAAAGATATCATCTTTAAATCCGAATGGTACGAAACTTAATGACATATATATACATTTAAAAAAACCCAAATCTAGTTTTCTAATTTAGAAAAAAAGTTATAGCTGAACCAAATAGGGCCTTTTCTTTTGCGCCACCCTGTACATATTTAACTCATTATCTGTTCCGTGTTACCAAATAAAGAATTACATAACCATCATTTTAAAAGCATAAGGAAATAAAACGCGACAATATTGGTTTTTTAGCACTTTCCAAAATATTTTTTGGATATTTAATTTAGTAATACTAGCACCACGCCCCAGTTTTGCACAAGTAATGTTAAATAATTAATTTAATTTTTGGGTTAAATAAATTGAAGTTTTAGATCTTTTTTTTTTAAATATAATATAGCCTATGTTCAGCGAAGATAGTGTAACTTCACAACGGTAAAAGAATTTTTAAAATCGTTTGTGTGATTTCGGAGCCTATTCGATGCAAACAAACAAACAATCAAATCTTTCCTACTTGTAATATTAGTTTAGATTACTTTAGATACTTAGTTAAGACATATAAAAATATATATCTTTGAATGAATGAATGATAATGCTTAAATATGTTTAAGCATTATTTTTAAGTTATTGTTTTATGAAACAAAAACTTAAAAACTGGAAATTATCTTAATAATATTATTAAAGATTTACAATACCCTTAAGTTCCGTATATTCCTCCAAAGGTTAAAAGTTAAAACATATTATGTAAAGGAAATTATTTTATTAAAACTGACCTTCAAAGTTATCGTGGCCATGATTAAGTGATTTAATGATTTGATGACCACTTAAGCAACTTAATTAAATACATCATCGGGTCAGTCTATATATCACCATATGCCTCAGCATATACGTGACATCGAATTATTTATTTATTTTCATTTACTTACATCTATTTTTACACAATTATCCTAATGTAATAGCGTAGTCATATACTATATTATATTTAGGTCAAAAGCACAATTTATCTAGGATAATGAGCTATGATCCTGTTTTACTTAAACTACAGCTAGGGTCACTAGATTTGATTATAATAAAGAAAAAGCCTTAGAAAAGCGCTCAGTTTTAAATTAAATAGAAATATATTTAGTTAGATCAAAAAACTTATTAAAGTAAGGTACACATGTTAAATAAATAAACATGCAGATATTCACGGACAATTGACACATCGCGCTATAGTTCCAAACTAAGCAAATCTTATACTATGGGACCTAGAAAGCTGATAGAATACTTACTATTATTATGTAAATTAAAAATAAACGATGAGATCAGACGATCAGACTAGTTACCTACAACTATTAGAGTTCATCTAGAACTAGAAACTAGAACTATAATCATCTAGTATGTAAGACGTTTCAAAGTGATCCTTGTGATTTTACTGAATAAATACAATTTAAGTTTTATTTTTTATTTTATTTATTTTTTATTTTAAAAGATTGGATACCCAACACGGGTTTACACTATACATTTAAAAGGTAATGTGCAATGTTACGAACTAAGTGCTCCCATAATTAGAGGGTACCACAGCATGCGTACAGAATCAAGCTTTAACTTATATACTATATTAAAACTAAGGAAACATAGGTAATACAATATAAAAAGGCTTATAACACTGAAAATCGAATATGAAAACAGACAATTAGGTAGGTAATTAGCTAGTACTTAGGTTTCTAGACGTAAGTAGGTGTATATCTAAGTCAAAATTATACCAAAGGCAAAAGGATATAAAAAATAATAATAAGAATGAAGATAAGAATTACAGTAGATTGCCAACATAAGATTTAATAAGATATCATGATCAAAAGAGTTGAAATTATAAGAATAGAAAACCAGGTAGGTAGTACCTAGAACAAATTGTTAATAGGTAGGTATTCATCATCTAACATAAAAATTAAAACAATAAAATAAAAATTAAGTCTTGAAAATAGTAGGTAGGTAAGTAGTATTTAACAAAAATTTTAGTTGTAATAGGTATAAACTAAATGATTATGTCAAAAATATACTTATATGTGTTCTGATAATAAACATTGATATTTAGTTTTTTTATTATGTAAGTACTTATATGAAAGTGGAACTAAAGATTTTACAAGACTAAATAGCAGAATTAAATTAAGTAGGGATCTATTCAATACAGAGACTTAAGCTTTTCAGCACTGTCTATGACGATGCGATCCGAGTCCTCTGACTTTTTCATAAAAATGCGTCCGTTACGAACCCACACGAAACGATATCCCAGTTCTTTGCCCCGGACACGAGCTGCTGCGTGAAGCGATTTATTGTCAGCAGAAAGGTGTTCAACAACGTAAATAGGTTGGGCCTTATCTGCAGCAGCACCCAAATGCCTTGTGTTCAGGCGGTCCTGAGGGTGGTTCCTGTTGAACTGGATTGAGGCAGCGAGGAATTCGTCACGTAGCCGAGGAGTATTGAATTTCACCAAGATAGATCTCGGGCGAGTACTCTCAGAGTCCTTCTTCGCAATTCTGGTACAATGTGAAATGTCGGCATCCTTTACCTTGCTCTTAATTACTTTGCTTATACCGAGTAAGGTATCAATTACGTTCTCAGATTTTTTTTCTGGGACACACTGTATCTCAATGTTATTGGCTCGCGCGTGCTGTTCGGTATTGTTCAATCTTTTAGTCAGGTTTTGAACTGTCTCTTGCAAGGTGATAGCTGATTTCTCGAGAATTGCTATTTTTTCCGATTTTACGTCAAGGTCCATCTTCAAATCGTCGTATCTATCGCTTAGAAAAGAAATGGTACGTTGAAAACTATCCACAAGGTCTGTCAGGTTTTTTTGTTCGGATATGATGTTACTTAATTTGCAAGTTATCTCCTGATTGATTATTGCTTTCAATGCTCTTCCAGTTAATGGGATATCTTCTTCGTCGCCTTCAGTAGTAGATTCGTGCACTTGGCGAGGCGGGGATGGAGATGTAATGTCTTTAGGCTCGTTGTTGCGACATCCAGCACACTTCCAAGATATTTTTTTATCAGTTATAAGCCGGTATTGCTTTACTGTTAAATTAGCACAGTCTAGGTCATACCATTCATGACAGTGAAGTTTGAAGAACATGCCAGCAAACCCGCGGGCAGTAGCTAGTAGCAATCATAATTCACAGGTTGAATATAAAAGTTTTATTTACATCGTTAGTGATAATGAGGTAATGATAAACGCGCATAAACTTTTATAATGTCTAGTTGTAGAAAGCCGGAAGTGGAAATGCCATGGTGGATCCATAGCCTGGAGCTGAGACTGCGGAATCGATCACCATAATTCACTTTGGTTATTATTCGTGGTTATTATTCTAATAGCTCCTGTAACGATCTTTACGTAACATTCTACGTCAAAAAAGCTCAAAAAGTTGACAGTCAGCGACATAAGTTTATATATTTCAAAGTCTATTTTATATTAGCTGCGATTGTAATAGTAATGTTTTACGAGTACATACAGTTTTAATAAATTGTATTTATTAAAACTGTATGTATAGTAGCTATATGTATGTATATATACAGTCTATTTTATAGATGTCATTTTTTAGGCTGCGATTGGGTATGGGAATAGAAAAAGGAAGTCGTTGGGTATAGTCAGAAGCTTATTAAAAGTTTTTATTTTTTTATTTTTGGATGATGTCTGTCTTAATTGGTAGAGTGTGGGTCTACTCTGACACTTCACCTGTCTTTAAACTTGTAACCGGTAAAATATCGATAACGCGTGATGACAGAAAAAAAATGGTAGCACTCCGGGAGTGCCGGCAGAAGTGAAAACTTCAATATTAACGTTGTGTTTTCACTTTTAAGTTTTCACTTCAAAAATATAACCACAGTCGTCATAATGACAATGACAATCACAATGACACAGACAAAAAATATAACCACAGTCGTCATAATGACAATGACAATCACAATGACACAGACACATTCGCGCAAGCGCGAATGTGACACAACGACGAAGACAACGAAGACACACTGACACAGACACATTCGCGCAAGCGCGAATGTGTCTGTGTCAGTGTGATTGTGTCATGTCGACACAACGACAATGACAATGACAATGACACATTCGCGCAAGCGCGAATGTGTCTGTGTTTTCACTTTTAAGTTTTCACTTCAAAAATATAACCACAGTCGTCATAATGACAATGTCATGTCATTGTGTCACATTCGCGCAAGCGCGAATGTGACACAACGACGAAGACAACGAAGACACACTGACACAGACACATTCGCGCAAGCGCGAATGTGTCTGTGTCAGTGTGATTGTGTCATGTCGACACAACGACAATGACAATGACAATCACAATGACACAGACACATTCGCGCAAGCGCGAATGTGTCTGTGTCATTGTGATTGTGTCACATTCGCGCAAGCGCGAATGTGACACAACGACGAAGACAACGAAGACACACTGACACAGACACATTCGCGCAAGCGCGAATGTGTCTGTGTCAGTGTGATTGTGTCATGTCGACACAACGACAATGACAATGACAATGACACATTCGCGCAAGCGCGAATGTGTCTGTGTTTTCACTTTTAAGTTTTCACTTCAAAAATATAACCACAGTCGTCATAATGACAATGTCATGTCATTGTGTCACATTCGCGCAAGCGCGAATGTGACACAACGACGAAGACAACGAAGACACACTGACACAGACACATTCGCGCAAGCGCGAATGTGTCTGTGTCATTGTGATTGTGTCATGTCATTGACATTGACACAACGACGAAGACAACGAATGATGAACGTCACGTTCGATGAACGTCACGAGTCACGTGACCCTGACTGAGTTTTCACTTCAATAAGATGGAAGCGATACAGTTAAATACAAGTTAGGCGAAACGATTCGTACGATATAATAGCGTCTATCTGGTTATGCGCGCCCGGCGAGCGATACGTGTTTCCCGTGCGAGGGTGCTCAGAGCGTCTGTCGGCTGCCGGCGCGCGAGTGCCGCTCCTCGGTCCTCCGCCCCCGCGCTCCGCACCGCACCGCGTGTTGGCAGCGCCTTGTACTCGCCTTGTACGATGTCGCCACAACACTATTTAATTGTTTGAGTCATACGTCGCGTGACCGCAAGTGTGTTCTTTTGTCGTCTCTTGTTTTACGAGCAATGTATAAAAATTAAATAAGATCTTACGCTTTTTCGACGTCACGTGACCCTGACGCGAGTTTGAAAGTTTTTACCCACCCAGCGCCGCTAAAGAAGTTTTCACTTCAAAAAGACGTGTGGCACTCGGGGACTGCCGCGGTAAAGCTATTGCATAGTATTTTTGCTGGATTACGCATGCGTAGTGTTAGATTATTTTCGTTCGGCTATTTCGTTACGGAATTTCTGGATTCGGTTTCCACGCTCAAGGCCCGCGATAGAAGCTATGCAATAGCAAAAAAATCCGATTCAGACATCATTTTAAAGTAGCCACATGTACCTACTTTATTTAAAAATATAACATATCTCAGACAATACATTGCCTAGTAATTATCATGCGTGAAAGAATAATCCGTCTGATGACTAGATTTTTTTTATTTAAGCTATTAGGTTATCCCATTTGTTATTTAAATATCTAACAGTAAATTACGACTTGAGAATAATGTTGACTATTATACTAGTCAATGTAATATATATGTATGCTTATAAATATATTTTTGTTACAGGTAATTATATTACTGCTTATAATGAACACTGGGTCATCTGGCAAGGTAATCTTTTGTGGTTATTTCTTATACAACTAGTTGTCGAATTAATAACCCACCTGATGTCGATAGCCATCACCGATGCAGTTAATTTCTACATCAAAACAATTATACGTTGAAATAACATAAATACTTAAAAATATCTAATAACAAAGCCTTATTTCTTAACGGCCTAGAAGAACTGGCAATAAACTTAAGACTTGCCTTCAAGCATGCTAAGTTACAATTTGTAAACTGAGCCTTCGACCTTCACCTGCGCAAGCGCCGATGAGGTAACATAGCATCGAGATGAAACAATGTTAGGTAATCGAACAGCCAATCGAAGTCTAGATATGGTTCAGTTTAATGGACAAACGAACTGGTTCAAATTAAATAAATAAAAAAAATTAAATTTAATTGGTCCAAATTTCTACGGTATGCAGTTCTCTTTTGAGATGAGAAAGTCAAAGAGACATAAGATACGTTTTCCTGGAAGCGGTAGGCGTATTTGACGGATGTAATAAAATGAAGTATGTAGTTTTGAGTTTTGAGACAAGTTTTACAACTCTCCTTATCACGAACCTTTCCAAAACTGGAATTAAAATTAAGCTCGATGATATCTTGAAGAAATGTGATCATATCTTTCACTAATAATTATTGTATCTATCATTTTATTGATAAGTTCGACCGTGATATGCAAAAAATAAACTTTATAAAATTGAATTGTAATTTCATGACCGTCTGCTTAAAGGCTAATTGAACACAATACTCAAATCTACATGGTAGTAGATTTCTAAACACCCTATACATTTTCATGATTTCTATTTTTTTTCCTTTCATTGATTTCTCGCTACTAGCATAACAGTCTCAATTTCATATACGCTTTGTAAATTTCTTGTTGAGGTTTTGCGGTAATGTTCACACAATATACACTAGCATGCTCTATTGTATTTTCCAATGACACTCCTTCTGATAAGACTTCCGATTAACCCACTAACCTGAATTACCTTGTACGCTTCACTGAGGTTAGAGATCGTCTTGAAGCAATTTGAGTTATTTCTTTCATTATAAATACTTAAGTAGTAAATTCATGTGTTTACAAAGACTGTAGTTTGACCCTTGACTCTGGCTACATCTTGTCAAATTGGCCGTTTAACGCGTTATCTTTATTATGAGTACGTTATTTACTTCTTCAGAAGATGCCAATGTGTTGTAACTATCTAGTATTAAAATCAAATCAATCAAATCAAATTACTTATTTAAAACTTCTACATTAACTTAAAGTAATAAAGGAAAACTTTAAATTAACATGAATAAAATATATAAAATAAAGAAAAAAAATATATAAATAATGCTGGAAAATCCACAGAACATCCTCTAGCCCAAGCTAAGCAGAGTTTGTGTTATGGGTACTAGAAGACTGTCATACTTAATACAATACATAGATAGATATTTTCTTATTATAAGTACATATCAAATACCCAGAACACCCGGAATAAATATTTGCAGACCGTAGAAACATTTATCTCTAGGCGGGAATCGAACCCGCAACCTCCGCATATGCAAAACTAGCGCTGGTCTTCCGTTACGAAGATTATACTAGGAAGTTGCAAAATCTAAATGTCATTCAACGACCTGATAGTTGGTAATGTAACAGTTTGTGTATGTCTCGAAGATGGATAGATCACAGCACCGTGATGCTGTGAGAAATCGGATCAAGTGCTCGTTCATTGTGATCGGTTTGCATTGTTATAATACTTCCTGGTTTCACACCTCGTTTATTGTGATTTAAACCTGTTTTGTGCACGGATTTACTTCTCAGATTTGTATGCAGATCGATGCGTGTTAGCAATTTCAAAACTTCAAACTTCAATTGCATTTATTCAATAAAATCACAAGGATCACTTTGAATCACGTCTTACATACTAGATGATTATAGGCGTCAGTTCGTCGCGACCAGATTCTAGAAGAACTGGCAAGAAACTAGACCTGGATTCTAGCGTTTTTATATGATCGAAAGTTTAGTCATATATCCTATTACAGTACTGCTCAAGTTCGAGAATATTATTCTATCAGTTTCCTAATACTCGATTGTTATTAGCAAATAAATTAAAAACCAAAGGCCTTATAGCAACTTTTACAGTCCAGTTTTTGCAGTACACATACTTTAGCAACCTTGGACAGAAAAGGGTCTCTGGCTCAGTCTGTACCTATAAAACAAGCAATACATATTTGATCGTGTTTTTCTGTGGGAAATACAAAATGGCTACCTTGTGTTTCGTTTTACGCAGTAAGCACGTACGTGAATTTTTGATGTCCATTCTGTCGTCTGCTATAACGGCGAGTCTATAAATAATTAAGTGGTTCTGGTCCTCAATGCCACATAACTTAAATACCTCCATAAACGAGTTTAATGCTGAAATTTAGCAACTAGTTGACATACCAGTACGCGGTACCAATATACTAAGGCTTGTATTACATTTCTAAGCTTTAATACATGTAAAGCTGAGAAAAACACTGAAAGGTCTGCCTGCGACACGAAGGTTGTGGGTTCGATTCCCGCCTTGGGATAAATGTTTGTACGATCTGCAAATATTTATACCGGGTGTTCTGGGTATTTTATATGTATACTTAATAAAAAATATCTATCTATGTAATGTATTATTTTATGTAGTCTTCTAGTACCGATAACTCAAGCTCTGCTTAGCTTGGGGCTAGATGATATAAATAATAAACGACCCGTGTATCTTCATGAAAAACTTAGCTTCTCTGATCGCCTTATGCGGTTTGCGGTCCGTCTTACATGCCCTCGTCACAGAACGGCTGCATTTCGTGGCAGCTTCAAGTATGCTGCTACGAAGTGCTGGAACAATCTGCCTCCACCAATCAGAAACTCAAAGTCTATTGGGTCATTTAAAAACTCTTTAAAGAATTACTTATTAAATTCACAAGTTGTTCCACGCTAATGGTCGTTCTGGACCCACTTTTTAGATTAGTACATATTATTAGTTTTGGACATATGCTTAGGGAGTAAAATATTTTCAAAAAATAAATAAATAATAATAATAAGTAGGTAAAAGACTGTTTAATTGTGTACGTGTATAGATTGTTTTGTGTTTTGTATTGTTTTGTTTTGTCAGAAGCTTTTATTGTTTAGATGTTTATATTTTTATTACTTAATAAGATCACGTGTTTAGTTTGTTTCTTTATTTATAATATGCATAAGTATTAAATCCTTTTGAATAATTAGTTTAATAAGATTTAAGCTGTGTGCCGCTGTTGCTGCCAGGGTACGCATGGGCATCACGGAAGATCAGCGTTGTAGTAGTACATAGGTACTACTACAACACATGCTGAGTGATGACCGGTTTTGTCGTCACAACCATGTAAATAATAAGGTTTATTTTTAATTGTGTATACTAATATGTTTTGATCTCATGTGTGTGACACAAAATAAAGTTTTTCTTTCTTTCTTTCTTTCTTTCTTTATGATGTTGTGTGGATTGTCCAGCATTATTTATTTTAAATAAAATATAGTTCACTACCTAGATGATGTCTTCTATCATATGTTAAAGTATGATTCCATATCATGCTTCCGTTTCTCGCTCTAAAAACTCTTTTCAAAGCATCGGCATCTAGTTACTATTTCAACAGTATTAAGTGTCTGCGTTTTTGTTCAGACGCACTCACTGACACAGACAAGCTTGGTGAAATGTGATACTAAGTACTAGTAAAATGACTATTAGTAGTTCTTGCAATATAAGTAGATAGGTTATTCAATTGATGATGTCGAAACGCGATAGTCAAATTCCTATTTAGGCACTTGTTCCATGTGATTCAGTCAATTTTGATCCGAATTGGATTAGGATTAGTACGCTGTTGACGTAAAGTAGTATGTATGTATATGAAAATACACATTTTAACAAATATTTTTTTAAATAGCATTTATCTGCTATAAATGTTAATAAGTAATGATGAGTCAGACTATGATGAGACATACTCTGAGATGATAATACGATCTTAGGTACCGTGATCTATTAGATTTAAGTATCATTCCAATTCAATATAAGGTTCTAACCTAAAATCAATAGATAAAACCACAGTCAAGTCACTTATCATTGTTTGTTAGGAGGAAAGTAACCTGCAGTGTTTACTTTCATTGGAACCACGTCGTGTCTTTTGATGGTAATTCCAACCAGAACCGATCACAACCTAACTTGAACCTCTGACCTTGGAAACAAGTTGATTGACTTCGAGATGAAAAGACATTGAAGATATCGATTCTTTGATTGCCTTACCTTCATTCAAAATTAACTGTTTACTACCACTTATAAATAAATATACTTAAAACAAATAATGCTGGATAATACACACAACATCATCTAGCCCCAAGCTAAGCAGAGCTTGTGTTATGAGTACTAGAAGATTGACTTAATACAATAAATAACATAGATAGATATTTTTTATCATTCATAGAAAATACCCAGAACACCCGGGATAAATATTTGCAGATCGTACAAACATTTATCCCAGGGCGGGAATCAAACCCGCAACCTCCGCGTCGCAGACGGACCTTCGCCCGCCGCGCCAGGTCGTCAAATCTTATTAAAACTATTTTCTGAAGCTTTTGTGTATTTCTAAGTTCGTGTAAATAGCTAAAGCGATTTGAATTGGTATAACACGTGGTTTGCAAATTCTACAAAACTTTTGCGAAATCACGTTTATTTACCTGATCAATCAACGGAAACCGGCTTTGACTAGTCAGACGTGCCTTACCGTGACAGTGATTTTCCAAGAAGTCTGGTAAGCATGATACATGCATAAAATATGTCTGATGGAATGTAGGTAATGATATGATTTCGTGTTAAAAACGAGTCCTTATGCAATTGAAAGAAAAGCAAGAAAGTAATTTGTCCGAATTTAATCAATTCCTCTTTGTTCTTTTTTATTTTTTTTACAATGAATAGGTCGTTCTTTGGCCACAAATTCACCTGGTGGAAAGTGATGTTGTGGCCGACGATGGTGCAGGACGATCTATTAGACACCTATTCACTCGTGCCTTGAATACATAACCATTTATGATGTTTTGTAATGTTAAGTTGGCATTAAAACAGTATAGATCCTCTTCATCTGAATGATTATCATGATCAGAGCTTAATATACGGACTATTCAAAATGATCATTATTAGAGCCTTCTGTTTTTGTCTATCCTCTCCATGCAAAGGTTGTCTGGAAGAGATCGCTATTA
This sequence comes from Ecliptopera silaceata, assembly GCA_932527185.1. Lineage (NCBI taxonomy): Eukaryota > Metazoa > Arthropoda > Insecta > Lepidoptera > Geometridae > Ecliptopera > Ecliptopera silaceata. The sequence continues at coordinate 6,416,624 of OW052210.1, forward strand.
CCGATAAGACCGCATTGTACAAATCTGTTGTAATGTTGTCTGTTTTGTAATGTTCTTTGTGTACAATAAAGAGTTTATCTATCTATCTATCTAGAGCTTAGGATACGGATTGTTACCAGTTTATCAGAAGCTTTTAGTGTTTTTTGCATATTGCAATGTTGCAGGATAATTAGATTTTACTCCTTACCCATCCTCAATGCGCATGTCTCTTGCAATATCGATTGGTTGCGAAACGTTTCCAGATTCATCTCACTGCAAATACTGCTAGGTAAATACGGACCGTGTAGTTTTTAATGAGGTTTGACCGGAGAGACTGGCTTGTTGATTCTCGATCTATGTCGTGGATATTTGCTCGTTTGTTCTCATAGATTCCTTGTTTTAAGACTTTGGTTTGGCGTGTGGGAATATCCGGTAAGATTTAATTTTTATTTTAGTGAAAGTACCAATAAATGGTTTAAGATCATTATTAATTCTTTCAAGATTATAAAATCACTTACGAGAACTAAACTAGTATGCTAAGGTAAAATGTAGTTCGTAACGGACAAAAGCAAAATATGTAAGTAGATAGATTTGAAAAATATCAAACAAAAAAAACATCATAAACATTGCGAGTGTATAGTATAGTCCAGTCAAAATAGACTAAAATTATGACTCCAGTTTGCATTAATTCCCAACAAGCTGGATTTTTGTGCAGGCCTTGAATACGTCATTACAAATGATATGTCAAAAGTCCCCATCGATCCCGCTTGTGCGTTGTTTTTTATTCCAGGTTAAAAGTCATAAATTTGCGTTTTTTGCGTATATCTCTGAAACAACGAGAGCTATCGAAAAATGGTTCAGACAAAGTTTGTAAATCGTAAAATTGTCTACAAAAATATCTCAACACTTTTCTTCTACAAAGCATCGCTTTCGAGATATAGTGACTTTAGACCGCAGGAACATCGTCGAAAATGCTGCGTTTTTTTCATTTCAGCCGTTTTATCTGCTTCATTGCCACAGAACAAACAGTATTTCTTGCAACAAAAAGACGATTCATTACCTCGTTCTCTAGTACGAGGCGGACTAACCCATCTAACCCATCACCCCTTTCAGTAAATTTCAAGAAATACTGTTTGCTATGTGGCAATGAAGCAGATAAAACGGCTGAAATGAAAAAAACGCAGCAATTTCGACGATTTTCCTGCGGTCTAAAGTCACTTTATCTCGAAAGCGATGCATTGTAGAAGAAAAGTGTTGAGATATTTTTGTAGACAATTTTACGATTTACAAACATTGTCTGAACTATTTTTCGATAGCTCTCGTTGTTTCAGAGATATACGCAAAAAACGCAAATACCCAGGTTAAAAGTCATAAATTTGCGTTTTTTGCGTATATCTCTGAAACAACGAGAGCTATCGAAAAATGGTTCAAATAAAATTTGTAGACCGTAAAATTGTCTACAAAAATATTTCAACACTTTTCTTTTACAAAGCATCGCTTTCGAGATATAGTGACTTTAGACCGCAGGAACATCGTCGAAGATGCTGCGTTTTTTTCATTTCAGCCGTTTTATCTGCTTCATTGCCACAGAACAAACAGTATTTCTTGCAACAAAAAGACGATTCATTACCTCGTACTCTAGTAGGAGGCGGACTAACCCATCGAACCCATCACCCTTTTCAGTAAATTTCAAGAAATACTGTTTGTTCTGTGGCAAAGAAGCAGATAAAACGGCTGAAATGAAAAAAACGCAGCATCTTCGACGATGTTCCTGCGGTCTAAAGTCACTATATCTCGAAAGCGATGCTTTATAGAAGAATAGTGTTGAGTTATTTTTGTAGGCAATTTTACGATTTACAAACTTTGTCTGAACCATTTTTCGATAGCTCTCGTTGTTTCAGAGATATACGCAAAAAACGCAAATTTATGACTTTTGACCTGGAATAAAAAACAACGCACAAGCGGGATCGATGAGGACTTTTGACATATCATTTGTAATGACATATTCAAGGCCTGTACAAAAATCCAGCTTGTTGGGAATTAATGCAAGCTGGAATGTCTATTTTGACTGGACTAGTAATATATAGTAAAATATTTAAGTACTAAAAGTGCCTAATAAGATTTTCATCAAAAACCTGCTCTAAATAAATTTGTGAACAAAAAATAGTAGGCGCCTGTTAATTATACCTCCGCTTAATTATATTCTTGATCTGATTTTAAGTTTTCCTCTAAGCAACACACGGTCACGGCTGATGACCACCGTGTATGCTAGTTAGCTCCAGGAAAAAAATACCACTTCAAGCAAAGTTACGAGCTGAATACTAAGTGTGTATGAATCCACGCATGACTAATGTATTGTGCCGTGTCGTGGGACTGGCCTAAAATATATAGATACTTATGTATTTAAATCTATATATTTTATGTATTATATTTTTTTTATGTCCCACTGCTGGGCAAAGGTCTCCCCCAAAGCCTTTGAAGGAAGAAAGGCTTTGGGCTTTGGGGGAAAAAATAATGATATTTTGCAAAAATAAAATATTTTTAGTACCTATTTAACTGATTTGTGAATCAGCTAAAGTTATCTTATTAATCTAGCTCCCATAATACAAGCTTTGCTTAGTTTAGGACTAGAGATATGTACATGAATATTTATTAATTAATGAATTATTTATTGAAACAAAATGTATGCAACAAATATAAGGTTCACAGGCTGAAGACGAAGAATCCATTCATTTTCTATTTAACAATATCCATAAAACATTAACAATCCTATCAAATAAATATTTTATTTGCCAGTTACCGATCGATGTAGTTTTATCCTCGAATTTAGCAATAAAGTTACCGTTGAACTCCAATCCAGGGGGGTATCCTGACAACTGAAATATTTTTGAACTGTTATTTGATCAAATTGCAGTTCAGTTTTCTTCTTCGTCTTTTATTGATATTTTGAATGATCGATTTTCATACCGTTTGATAGAATTAACGAAAAATCCGGTAGGTCATGCTTAAATCAGGTAGGCCACGTGCTAAACCGCGGCATTGACGTCATATTTAACAGCTCAGTCATAATTTTATAAAGATCAGTCCACAAAAATGAGTTACTATAGTAAAATCATCGAAAAACTGCAACTGAAAGGATATTCGGTCACGCAAGTATCCCCTTGCTGGATAGCCCCGCAGGATTGAATTACCATAGTAAACCGATTTGCTATTCCTTACGATTATTGCTTTGTTATTTTGTATTCGGCAGGTGTTGCTTGCTTGTTGGATGTCGTCGACTTTGCTAAACATTTGTGGGCTGTCTCCATGTTTTATTACCTGCATCTATGACGAAATATGCACAGTACAGCAAAACACCCAATGCTCGCAATTTTTCTTCATGGCCATGACAATTATGTGTCATTAAAAATAATAATAAAATAGTATAAAGAGTATCCTATTGAGAGGTATAAAATGTTAATAGACTTAATGTTTTGTATATAAAATTATCTTCAAGACTTATTAGTATAGGAAGGACCTAGTCTTTGACTTCTTCTTGCGTGTCAATGGCTAACAAGACAGCCCTACACCACGTTCGAGTAAAGTTTCGCCAATAATAATGTAATAAAAAGTCTTTGACTTGACTAAATTGTTTATGTTCGCGAAGTACTCGTATATAGTCTGGTCATATTTTATTTAATACTATCTCTGGCAGATCTTACTCGTATCTGCGGTTCTAGACGCCATACATAAACCAGTGGTGTCTCTAGCCACATCAATCTTTGTTCAATTAAGGTCAATTTTCCAATCGCCTATTTTCAGCATTTACAGTAATAGCTTAATTCCCGAAACCTGAGAGACCAAAAAAGGACTAGGTACCTAAATATAAGTATCGCGTGTCGAAATCGCATAGGGATGGGGGTTGTAAAACCCGTCAGTTAAAATGTTGACGGGGTGCAACCCTGTGTTTTAACTTCTGAGAATGTTATGTTTTAAAACGAAAATTAGGGCAATAAAGTTTTAATTTATGCAGTTTCGTGTTGTTTTCGACTGTAAATATTACTATGTAATGAATTTGTTTCATTATCGAATATATACATTAAAAAGCTTAGTATTATTCTTATCTGTTCTGTTCTGCGATCATATGTGTCAATTATAAAAATAAATATTCACAGACATTTCACACAACACGCTCTAGTCCCAAACTAAGCAAAGCTATGAGAACTTGATTGCTGATATAATACTTATAAACATATTTTTTTTGTAAATACATATAAAAATATAAAATACATAGGAACACCTAGGCACAGAACAAATATTTATGTTCATCGTATGATGTGTGAACTTGGTGGGTACTTACGTTTTATAAGCCCAACATAAGCATAAGCTTACGTATAATTGACATCTAAGTAGCTATTATATGCATATAGTATACTTATATAATTCATGCTTCACCCTTCATAGTCAATAGGATTTCGAATTTATAAATAAACAGTAAACATTAATCAATCAATACATAAGTTCTTTAGGATTTTGAAACTTATTTAATACGCATTTATGATTTAGATTTGCTTGTAAACAAACACAAAGTTTGTACAGAGTTTTCATTCCAAGTCAAGCCCTATTGTTAACTCAATACATTTCAATTCTTATTACAAGAGGTTTCAGTTCAAATCATTTTGGCAGAAAATTGACAATATTATGCCACTTTTCTAGCCCATAGAACATTCGTCAATATTTATTTAACTTTCATTTTATTTACGAAAGCTATGAATATTTCTTGTTGAAACTTTCTGTTTAAAAAAGACTAGATTACTTCACATGGCTTCGCACGAGTAATAAACTCAAATCAATTACTTATTTATTATTATATATCAATAGTTACAATACGAGGATAAACTATTTTTGCCTTTATTGGATTTTATAAACATTATCAAAGAATCATGTGTTTTTACTGCAAATTCAGTTTCTAATATTACATTAACTAGCTATATTTTTATGTAAAACTTTTTGGGTGCTATAAAATCTTTTTAGTAGCGGCTTTTAAGTATTCCTAATAAGATGATTCATCGTAAAGATGTTAATCTTTATCGTAAAATATAATGTTTATATTTTATATATCTTGTGGTTTATTTTTAGCCTAACGATCCAATTAAAACAATTTAGAACTTAATTTCTATCATCAATTTAAAGGCGTAGAAATACTATTGGTCGTTAAATTAGTATTATTTTATCTACGAGAGCGTTTTACTTGTAGCCGACACGACAGCTACTCGATATCGGACCGATTCTTAATGTCATTTAGTACTGGCGATTTTCACCGTGTTTGTAGCCGATAAGTTGGTACTTATCAGCCAGAAGTCGCAGTTAAGACTTTTATTCATGTCGTGGTTAAACTTTATAGATAGATCCTACCAATAATATAAACGCGAAAGTTTGTAAGGACGGATGCGTGGATGTATGATTATTACTCTTTCACTCAAAAACAACTGAATAAATTTAAATGAAATATCTCTGCTCTAAACGTCGCGTCGTCAACCCATGGGTGCCGGTGGTCGGAAGGCGTCGGCGGGGTCGGCCGAAAAGACGTTGGAAGGATGAACTGGACGCGCCTAGGAAAAGACTGGTGGAATGTCGTCAAAGACCGGGATAAGAGGAAGGCTTTGGGGGAGACCTTTGCCCAGCAGTGGGACAATATAGGTTAAAAAAAAACTCTGCTCTAACTGTTATGTTTTTTTAACTCCTAAATCAATTTATTATCAGAAAATATGAAGCCCGACCAAAAACCTAAAACTTTTTTCCGAAGAACGATGATTGGCGGCAACGTAATCATGTCATATAAAAAGTCACAGTTGACATTATATTACCATACGTAATCAAATTATGACATAATAACTTTTTGTCGTATAGCTCGTAAATCATTTTCAGTTGTCGCGACTTCACGGCGACCAAAAACAAGAAGGCTACGAGTAAATACACTGCGCGCTAACTCTACGACGTTCGACAGTAAAGCTAGCTTTGACGCGCAGTGTATCTCAGATATTATTATACGTTCATGATACGTTTACGATTGTCACATTTAGTGATCGAGCCTCTGGGCCCCGATTGTGCTGAATTGTATCATAAACGGTTCGAGCAGCTTAGGTTCGCGAACGTACGTATTTTGGGATCGCGATAAGCGTGTAGCCAAACACGTTCAACATTTGAACGCTAGTGATCGAAGATTGTGACATAACCGCTGTCACACGAACGGAAAAAAGATTTTACAGCGATACGAAGTTGTACACGCTACGCACATGTTACGTTGGTGAACGTAGTTGCTGCAAAGACGAACTGTTTACGTTACAATTTAGCATGATCAGGCCGATGGTCACCGTGCAAGCAAAACGAGCCTGTAGTATGAGTTTTCTCGATTTGCTTCTTAAACCTGTCATGTACTTTTCTATGCCACGAAATTTCAAGCTACGCCTCGAAATGCGCGTAGTGCGTTTGCAAGTTACATACAACTTACAACATACTTAAGAAAATTAAAATAGATAATGACTGCGTAAGCGATCACCATTAGAAATCGTGCAAAGATGATCATTCAAAGTAAAACGAATCTTAACGAAAGTGAAAACATAGACTTTGATAGATTGTAGAGACATGACATAAACTCATATAGCCGTCTTATTTATAAATGATTGCTATCTTCTTCTTATCGTGTCGATGCTACAACTGTATTTTGTTGTAGCATCGTGTTGGAAAGATTAGCCAGACTAGACACTGCTTTACCGTGCCTAGCTGTATATATTGCTATCAAGAGTATCAAGTGGTTATGTCTGGCTCAATGCATCCAATTATAAACACAAATCCGTCTTTGTGTATGTTTGATGTTTATACACGTTTAGATAATCGCTTCCAAATGTATGTACAGTCAGCTGTACCAATTAGTGATTGTAGCAATTAGTGATGGTAATGTAATTTTTTTTTTTTTTAATCATCCCTCTATTCTTGCGATCTGCTCTTTGGGCATAGAGCGAGAGTTTTGTCGTTTCTTCGCCAGGCGTGCGTGAACTGCGTCTAGTGACACATCACACATGTTATAAAAACCAAGTTATATTAAATACATAATTCAGAAGAACTCAAAAAGCTCAGATATTGAACAAAATATTGGCACAATGAGTAACCCTAAAAATAATGTTCAAATCGGTTCAACTTAAGAAATTAAGATCAAAAAATACTGTTGAATTAAGAAATTCCTTCTTATTTTAAGCCGTTGAAAACTATAATGCTACTTTATTTGGTTCTGATAATAATCCTCAACCAGTTCCCAGAGCTACTAAATCGTTCCAGAGGCAATAACGGTTATTAAAGCTATTAATAACCGTTAAAATCATTTACTGTCTCTATAGCTATAGGTCCTTTAAAACAGGACGGGTATACTCCTATTCCATTATAATCTAGGCGTGTCATCGTAGCATTCTTGACTACAAAACTTCACTTTTTGTCCGGTCCACGTCCGCCGTACAGGATTCATTTTGTCCGATACACTGCATTCGTCCTGCTATACTATGTTACCAACAATTTGTGTTCACAGGATGGTTCTTTTTTACGATTATGATACCTGTTTGAAAACATCTACGTCATATTTTTTTGTAAATTCATAAAATGTTAATCGTAAACGTGTAATCCGACTCCGGTTTCCAAAAAAAAAAGAAAATATTTTTTTAAATCATATATTTTACTAAAAAAAATATATTTAATCAGCAATCTAGTAGTTCCCATAGCGTTGCTTAGTTTGGAAACTTTATTCAGAAACAAACTTACGACTATTATAGTATTGACAAAATGTACATAGGAATATATAAAATACATAGGTAAGAAACAGTTGAGCTACGAACCGTTGCAAACGATCTGTAGATAGCTCAACTGATCTAAATCAGTACCAATTTTAGGAATAGATGACGTTGTGTGAAATGTTTATATTTTTTTTTATATAAAGCCCCAGTTTGACGTGTAGATGTCGGGTAGTCCAAACGCTTGATTCCAAGCCTCGTGACAGATCGCATTGAAAACTATTTTCTTCCATAGATTTGCGAATCAATGCTCTTAAAACCAAATAAAACTACAGGATATATAGCGTCAAGTTAAGTAACTGACTACTATCATATTTATGGTTACCCCTTCACGATTTACAATTTGACACAATATAGTTAGTAAACCTTTTTATTTGACTAAAGGAAGATATTACCTTTCTAATTATTTAAAACGACAAGTAGCTGTTTCGCTATCATATTATTTTAATATTACAGCCAAGAACTTGGCTAAACATACTGCTTCTATTGAACAGTGTCCTGACATGCAAAGCATGGCTATGGAAGTTATCCCAAGTCATTTAAATTAGAACATAAGACAACAGAGAAAACCTCTAGCATAGTTCCATTAAATAATCATTTTGAAAATAATTTAAATAATAATAATAAATCATCTAGCATAGTTCCATTAAATAATCATTTTGAAAATAATTTAAATAATAATAATAAATCATCGGAGTCAAAAATTAAATGTATCAAATTAAATAAATATAAAAAACTTAGTAAATTTAAATATACCAGCTTGGTGCATCAGAACATCGAAGGTTTGCGCGGTAAAGAACTAGAGCTGGAACTGTACATGACCTCGAACAGCATTGACATTATTTGTGTCACAGAACACTGGCTGAAATGTCATGAGCTTATGTTTAGTTTCAGTGATCACCAGGTTGGTAGTGCTTTTTGCAGAGAACGGTTTATTCGAGGTGGTTCACTAATAATATTAAATAAACAAATAACATTTAAAGAACGCAAAGACATTGTCCACCGCTCTGTAGAAAGACACATTGAAGTAGCTTGCGTGGAGTTGGAGCAGTTCATTATTTTAAGCACTTACAGCCCACCATCCGCCTCATTTGATATTTTTGAAAAAGTAATGGAAGATATTTTGTATAAAATAACTAGCACAAATAAAGAGATAATAATTTGCGGTGATTTTAATGTTAATTTACTTGTACCAGGCTCATTAAATACAAGACTTTTAACTCTTTTCAAATCATTTGACCTGGATAATGTATTTTTAGAACCAACTAGAATTACAGCCACTTCGGCTACATGCCTAGATAATATATTTACAAATGTAAAAATAATTAACAAAAATCTAATTAGTCAGATTCCTTCAGACCATCTAGGACAACTTATTCAAATAGAAGCCAAAACAAAAACTAATGTAACAAAAAAAATTACTTTTGTACCAATGACCATAAGTCGTCTGGATAAACTAAAAATAAACCTCATTTCGAAGCTTCCTACACTATCCTACAACAATTATAATTCAAACATTTCCTATAATATTTTTTTTAATGAGTTTAATAACTTATTTAACACTATTTTTACATCCAAGTCCATGATGGTCTCTGATCGAATTAAGTTCAGTGAATGGGCAACAGCGGGAATCCACAAAAGTAGACAAACCTTGTACAATCTTTATAGTGAAAAGCAATACAATTTTAGTGAAGAGTTTAAAGAAAAAATAAGAAACTACTCAAAAATTTTTAAACGTGTTTGCCGTACTGCTAAGTCTCAATATATAAGTTCAAAAATTAAAACTAGTGATGATAAAATAAAAGCTACGTGGAAAATAATCAATAATGAGACAGGGAGGGTCAAAGAACATAACACCATATCCAAACTGAAGGTTGACGACATCATCATTGACCAGGATGTTGATGTGGTCAAAGCATTCGAGACATTTTTCACTGACATTCCTGTCTCAACTACAAAATCCTTAAACTCTTCCCACATAATCGCGGAGTCATTATTGATAGAAAATATACCTAAAATTCAAAAACTGTTCAACTTCGATTATGTGCATGCAAAGGATATTGTCAAAGCTTTTAAAATGATCAATGTAAAAAAAACCACGGACCTCTGGGGCGTCTCCGTTGCCGTCGTAAAACCCGTGATTGACCTTATCGCTCAAGATTTGGCCTTTATATTTAACCAAAGCATCGATTGTGGTGAGTTTCCTGACTTAATGAAACATAGTAAAATAACACCGCTATTCAAATCAGGTAACCGTTCAGACCCTACTAACTTTCGACCGATTTCAGTACTACCAACATTTAGTAAAATCTTTGAAAAACTTATGCTTCTACAATTACAAAGACATTTTGAAAATAACAATTTACTTGACACAAAACAATTCGGGTTTACGAAGGGACGCTCAACGACCGACGCAGGCATTGAGTTGATAAAACATATTTTTGAAAACTGGGAGCAATCAAATGACGCCTTGGGTATATTTTGTGACTTATCCAAGGCGTTTGATTGTGTGCATCATGAAACGTTGGTCAGGAAACTAAACCACTATGGTGTTAGGGGTGTTGCTCTGGAACTTCTGTCTTCTTATTTAAGCAACAGAATTCAAAGAGTTGACGTAAATGGGAAACGTTCTCCGGGATCTGTGGTGAAAATGGGTGTACCACAAGGATCAATACTAGGACCGTTTTTGTTTCTAGTTTACATCAATGATCTACCACGAGTAGTTAAAGATGATCACGAGATTGTACTGTTTGCAGATGACACTTCACTTTTGTTCAAATTGGAACGACGACAAACAAATTATGACGACGTGAATAATACAATCTCAAAAGTTGTAAACTGGTTCAATGTAAACAACTTATTATTAAACGAAAAAAAAACTAAATGTATACGATTTGTTTTACCAAATGTCACACAATCGCTAGCTAATGTCAAAATTAAAGATGTAAACATAGATCTAGTGGACACCACAGTGTTTTTAGGAATAACCTTAGATAATAAACTTCAATGGGGCCCACACATAGACAAATTATCGAAAAAGCTTAGTTCTGCAGCATATGCAGTCAAAAAGATCCGCTTCTTTACAGACGTGGACACAGCTAGACTAGTTTATTTCAGCTACTTTCATAGCATTATGTCATATGGCATTTTGTTGTGGGGGAATGCTGCAGATGTAAATACCGTATTTGTGTTGCAGAAGCGAGCTATTCGTGCAATCTATAACATGGGTCCCAGAGAATCGCTACGAAATAAATTTAAGGAAATAAACATAATGACAGTGCCTTGTCAGTACATTTACGAAAACTTAATGTATGTTCGAAAAAATATTAATCTTTTTGCTAAAAAAAGCGACAATCATAATGTTAACACAAGAAATAAGGATAAACTCGCTGTTCCCATTACTAGGCTCACCAAAGTAAATAAATCTTTTAAAGGGCAATGTGTACGCTTCTATAACATAGTCCCAAGCTATGTTTGTCAATTGCCGATTGGCAAGTTCAAAAACGTAATAAAACGAAAACTCTTATCAAAAGCATATTATAAAATATCTGACTATTTAGAAGACAAGCAAGCTTGGGACGAACTAGCTCCAACTATATTAAACAATTGTAAGAAGGATCATATGAAAAAAACGCTAGAATCCAGGTCTAGTTTCTTGCCAGTTCTTCTAGACACTGGTCGCGACGAACTGGCGCCTAGAATCATCTAGTATGTAAGACGTTTCAAAGTGATCCTTGTGATTTTATTGAATAAATGATTTTGAAGTTTGAAGTTTGAAGTTTGACATAGTTTGAGAAATGACGGAGTTCGGTACTTATCTAAATGTCCATCTTAATTGATTTAAGACATTTATGGTTGAGATTGAAAGTTTATTGTTTCAACAATAACTATTTAACATTTAAAACGTTTGCCCTCTGGCTTTTAGCGAAAGTTAGAAATATGGGTTACATTCTTGAGTGTTTTATGATGATTATTTGCAATTTGATAAATGTTGTTGATTGCGCAGATTTTTAGTATTTATGGGCGCAGAACACGTCCTTGTTGGATGCGCTATTTGAGGCTTGTGGTTCATCTTTATATTTTATGTAGTTAACTGGTTAACAATTAATAGAAGGGCAGTGCTTGATCATTATTAGGTACTTGTAAATATTTTTTGGGACAATGTGTTTATCTAAGTAATGGGGCGTCTAAACGGGCTATATTTAACGACAATTTGTGGCTGCAATTATTGACAAACATTGCCCAGCCATCAATGAAACATTTTTATGGCTGAGCAATCAATTGCAGGCAACATGTTGCAATATGGCTGCCTTTGATTCAGAACCCTTTAATGAGCCACACAATCCAGCAACAATGGCCGACGAAATGACGCTCATCGCAGCCGCTTACATTGTTTTGGCAGAAAAACGAAAAAAAAGGACACGAATGTGGATTCGACCCTACCTAAGTAGGCGTGACACTTTGGATTCCGTACACAAGGAATTAATGCTGGATAAATACTTATTTAAGTAAAAATTATTATTATTAATTTATTATATTATTAAAAATTATTTAAAAACGTCGCGCAGAAAGTGAAACGCAAAGTACTTACTTCACGTCGCAAAGAGAAAGGGACGCGCATATACAGTAAAACGGAAAAACAATATAGATGGCCCAGATATATTGCAGTATTTTCGATTACGAGACGATCGTTCGGCCACACGCTGGCTACACATAAAAACATTTTGACATATCAAAAAATATGTGGATATAATGCCGGGCCATCCTTAAAATATTGCATAGTGTGGCTGGTATTGGTAGCAATGTTGCCGGCCACAGTGTTGCAGACACAAATTGCCGTAAAATATAGCCCGTTTAGACGCCCCATAATGTATTTGCGAAATATTTTACACCTAGGTTTTCTTATAAGTGTTTAAGAGTGTTTTAAAAAAATCTTAACATTATAATATAGATACAGGGTGTTATAATAGTACAAAGCACGCGACGCATTGTTTATTGTTGTAACAACTTTAGAACATCTGTATAAACAGTTCCTGCATCCCGCGAGGTCTTGATAATTACGCTATTGTGTGAGGGCTTGTGAGGGCTTGGGAGGTTTGTGAGGGTCGGAGGTACAAGCTGATTTGACACGTGTAGGTCAAGTTCACTGCAGGAATACTAACTTAATACTCAATTGTATTGAGATAAGTGATTAATTATTAATGCATATTAAAAAGTACTTGACGATATCGAAAATATTTTTATTTCTTGTATTGTCTACAGTGTCCAAGGGTTAAACAGCCGTAAGGTAGATATTTGATCTCATTTTTTTTTATTTAACCCAATATATTTCGCAGGGTAAAAGTCCTCCCCCAAACCTTACCACTCGTCTCGATTTCATCTAAACTATCTAAACTAATATTATAAAGAGGAAAGATTTGATTGTTTGTTTGTTTGTTTGTTTGTTTGTTTGTTTGTTTGTTTGTTTGTTTGTTTGTTTGTTTGTTTGCATCGAATAGGCTCCGAAACTACTGGACCGATTTCAAAAATTCTTTCACTGTTGTGAAGCTACATTATCTGTGCTGAACATAGGCTATATTATATTTTCAAAAAAAATAGGGATCCTTACTAAAACTTCAATTATGTAACCCAAGGTGTAAAAGAAATTCCTTACATCGCGTGCGCTGCGTAAACTATTGATGATAGAAAGAAATTATGTACTACAATTTTGTAGAACACATCATCATCCACAAAAAAGTCAGCGACAGCATATGTCTAACTATTATAGATATGTCATAATAAGTGTTTTAATATCAAAAAAATGCAATCAATCCCGTGCGAAGCCGGGGCGTACTACTAGTTTAAAATAAAAAGATTAAATTCCGAAGAATAAGCTCGTTAGCCGCTATAAATCGATTAAATTCGGTGCGATCGTAATATCGATTAAAATCGTTCTAGTACCTTTGCGTGTAGGATATTCGATTTAGTTGTGATTGGGGTCCGATGCGACCCTCAGGTCAGGTTTAGTGTCAAGGGCTGTAAACAGATTGTGTGTTTGAAAGGAAATATATTTTGTAAGCACGAACCAACAACTATTATAAAATCATAGATCAGGGTACATAAAAACGACTATTATTATATATTAATACAACGCTGCGTACCTTTTGGATTTTGCGCCGCTTATTAAAAAAATGACTTATTAGTCGACTACATAAATCATGTCTTAAATAATTAGTTCATTCTTCAATAATAGATTTCACTTTTAATTATCTAACGGATGTAATATGTTATATCATGCCCTTTCTCTTAAGACTATTGTCTCTTGGCAAAACTCCGAAACATTGCTATTCTATAACATGTTCCTAATTATGTTTATCAATACGATCTTTTTTGGAAAGCTATTCTGTATTGCAAATTAAGTTCTAAGAGTGATAAGGTTGTACAGCGACAATTCTCCTTGATCGTTATACAACCTTGTCACTCTAAGCGCGCAATTTTGTATGGATCTTGACCAAATTAAATATACCCTCAGGGTTGCCACATAGTATATTTGAAAGAGATTTTATAGGTCTACATTTTACTACAATGTATTAAAATTTAGGTCTGTCAAAGCCCTTTGAAAACGTGCTAAATGGCAGCCCTGAGGGAACATTTTTTAATCTAGTTCCAGAGTGCCCATAACAACTAGTCTATAATTTAGGTTTGAAAAAAAGATTATACAGTTTGAGTAATATGTTTATGGTAATCCTTGCAGTTTATCCGCAATTAAAAAATAAATGCGAAACTAAATATTGACATCAGTTCATACCAGTTTTGAAGAAGTTCATACTCTCTTCCGAATATTATTACTCTGAGAATCAGATTAGTAACTGAATAAAATAGCGTGTAACTTTAATATATATTAAAATTACAGTACTAATTATAATAAAAGCTTTGTCACATGCTGATCCAAGTGGTTTTAGTGGAAATCTACAAATTGCTTTTATTGTGTGTATATGCACTATGGGAAAAAATATAACTAAGGAATATAATAAGCCAGCTTTCTATATTTCTATCTAGATAAAGTTAACTTAGTAGTTAATTATATAAATAAATAATTATGAAAATTTCACACAACGCTGTCTAGTCCCAAACTAAGCAAAGCTAGTGATGGGAACTAGATTGTTGATTTTATTTTTGACAAAAACAGACACCGAACATAATTATGGATGTATGGATCACACAAATATTTGTTCGTAATAGAGATTTTACTCCCGATCCACTAGAAAATCTATATAATATTATATTTATATTCATGGACATTTCACACATCAGAGTGGTGATTGTCCCAAAATAAGCAATATTTATCGATAGTATCCCATAAGTACGGTGGTAGTACTTTCCAGACGAGCTCTATTACAGAGAGCCATACTACTGTATGACATAACTGTATGACATAAGGCATACTTTGTCCTACATTCAAACTACACAATTAATTATGTGATATCTATAACAATACTATTAATTTATGACTTATTAACCTGTGTTTCTAAATCACGATTATAAAGAATGTAATTATATACTTGCAAAATAAATTAGTTTTATTTGTTGTGTTTGTAGGCCAAGGTGATTGATTGAAGTTATGAGAAAAAATTGTATCTCACATTTTGACTTTCTTAAAATAAACTTCATACTCAGACACATAATTTTTAGAGGTTTTTTTTACACTAAGATTAAAACTAACGTCAATCGTTATTGACGAGACATACCGAACTAAAAAAAATACGTTTCATCGTAATCAAAATATGAGACCACCTCTGTAGAATGGTCTTCAAAGTTCAAAGACTGACAAACGAAAAAAATAATCATAAAATCTGTTATTGATTAAATTTCACATACAAAAAATATATTGACAAATTGAGAACCATAGAAGAGATCGATTCATTATTATTGATGAAATGATCACATCCCATACATAAAAAATAAACATTGTCTAATTGAGAACCGTTTTTGAAGAGAAAAAATTGTCTCGTGGTAAAAATAACTTTTATCGACCGAATGATGGTTATGATTATGCATTTATCTATGACTTTAAATATAGTTATTTGCCAAACGAAAGTAAAATGTTCGAAAATTGGTCTCATGTTTGTTTTCTCACGGTCATCAATCATTTGACCATTTAACTATTAACTTCATCTGTTATTTAGGTATTGTAGAAATTTTTAGTAGATGTATTTTTACTTAATTGAATAGAATAAGTATGTACTTAGAATTACACGACCGATGTATAACCTCTAGTTCATAGATAAAAACATGATATACCTACAGATAATTATTCAGTTTCGCGAAGGATTTAATCGCTTAACGCCGAAAACTATTTTCGTTAATGAGGACGTTACTGAATCTCATATTAACAAGAGTGCTAATAAGCACTGTATATTTCGTTCGCGAAGGGTAAATGAGGACGCCTCTAGTTCTCAGATTAACATAATTGAGATAATTTCAGCACTGCAGTTTTTTTTGTGTTATGTGTAGTGCTGCCTAAGTTTCGGCTTTTTATTCTACTTTTACACCATTCTAACTAGACCCGTAAGTATCTTGTCAGTTTTTCAAGGCTCTGATCGCAGCTATCTTAATTTAGGGTAGTAAAAAACAGTTTCTAAGTTAATTTATTGAAAACTCTAAGTACCTCCAGTATCGTTACATCGTATCCACCTTTCTAACGTTGAAATAAGGCCATTTTCACATATTATCCAGCTTCTATCCATTTACTCTTGTCAGCTACAGGTTAATAATAGGCAATTCTACTTGTACAGGTATGTAGCCCATGTTTACAATAGTTGGGGTCAGATTGACCCTTGTGGTCGTGTTTAGAAAGTCTGGCTAAGGAAAACTCTATTTTTCACTTTTGAGCTAGATTGAGAATTGATATTGAATAAATAAATATTAGCGGACAATTCACACTCTGGTCCCAAACTAAGCAAAGTTTGTACTATGGGAACTAGATTGCTGATGGAATACTTACATATTATTGAAAATACATACCTACATAGAATACATAGCTTTGTTCATGATGAAGATTTTTCGCAAGCTTTTCCAAAAAGTGCATCCACGCGCCAAAGTAGCAGGTAACAGCTAATATTTACATAAATATTCATGAATGGAAATTTCTATCGAAGTTTTGTTGATAAAAAGTGCAATTAGTGTGGTGAAAAGCTTAGTCCAACATATTCTAGATCACGCATCATTGACTATGAAATTTCTGAGTCGTTTTTAGTAAATGATTTGTTTAGTGGGTTGGGCGTAGGTATAACTTTGAAAGTGAGAGTTTTAAACGGAATAATGTTTGCATACAATTTGTTAGTACCTATGTATTGGATGTTTTAAGGTAACAGGAACTTTCAATTATCGTATTTCTCAAATTGGAGATTTAAAAACTCCGCCACTAAATTCCGTGGAATTGGTGTTTTGTAATACCAAAAATAATAAGTAGGAATAAAAAGATTTGTTGTGTTATTTCCCATTGATAAGCATAAATAATACAATTTTATCGTTGTTTTTGTACTTATATAACTTTATAAAAAACAACTATTAAATTATTATTTATTTTTATTTATTTATGTACTTACCTACTACAGATTATTTTTAGATTAAGCAATGTTTCAAGGTTGTGGCAAATAAAAATATTCATTTCATTTCAAAAAATATTTCATAGTTCATTACCAACAATTTGTTTAGGCAACACATTTTTAGCCCATATTGTGGAGTTAGCGCATTGTCTCAGAGATTATGCCCTCAAAGTTCCTCTATGAGGGAAGTGTAAACTTTAGGAAGTGGTTATATCTACCTTATTTCATTGCTTATCATAAAACCTAAGCACTTAAACTTTCGCATCTACAAGTATTCCACGTAGTATCGTGTCGCGTCGATTTGTCCCGCGCATATCAGTAAATTGGTGTGAAACTCGAGAAAATGACTACTTTCCTTTCCACCAAGGGCGCCGGTGAAAACAATTGATTCTCTTTTGGTGAAAGCGATTTTAACGGTGATAATAAATAGAATGAATGGTCCTGCTAAATGCCAATAAAATTCTATTAGAACATTTCTGGTACGACCAAACTATTTCAGGTTAAAAGCCATGCCAACACAACCATGGAATTGGATGACAAAATGGTCACCAATTCCGGGCTGTGTTTTCCGTGGTTGTGTATTCTTTTATCGGTAATCACGGCACCCTGTAAATCATGTTCAGTATTGGCATTGTCATTTTTAACAGCTCAGTCATCATTTTATAAAGCTCAGCCACGTCAATCCACAAAAATGCCACGGAATACTGATGAGTTACTATAGTAAAATCATCGAAAACTGAACTAGAACTGAAAGGATATTCGGTCACGCAAGTTTTCTCTTGCTGGATAGCCGATAGATGGTCTGGGTGTTATTTTGAAATCTATGTATGTATTTACAAAAAATACAAAATACTTAAAAATTTGTTTTGTCAGCATTCTAGTTTCCTTATCGGGTCAATATAAATTTTCTATAACGTTTTATGTCATTAATACCTAATATAAAGGGTAGGTATAACATAACATGATCTTTATAATTTATATCAGTAGTTTTAACCTTTATTTTCTTCTCGTTTCAGGACAGTCCGGCAAAGAACAACCAGCACGAAGCAGAAGGGACGAACGACCAAAATGTGACCACCGAACATCCTACCAAAACAAAACAAATTCATGAATCCATCAAGATTACATGATTAGCAATTAATTATTTATTAACGAATCTAGTCGCTATAGCACTTTTCAAATTTTATAATAAGCAATCGAAACTTGAAGAAAAAAAAAGAAAAAGAAAAACAAGACGTTAAAAGTACAAAGATAGAAAATCTTACAATTTATTGGAACGCTATTGTTGATTTAGAAATAAATCAATACATTTAGAATGTTCCCGAAGGAAATGATGGAGATGTCGTCAAGTAAGTAGTTTTTTTTCTACAATAACCCACTATCTTATAAAAAGTTAGCGTTGACTTTATGTCATCATTACGTATGGTAATCAATACTTCAAGTCTGCGCTTTTTATAAGATAGACCGTAAGCTTCTTACAATTACAATACTTATTATATTTTATCTGTTTGCTGCTTGGAAACAGATTATAATAAGGTATGCAACAAAATTGAATTAGATTATATTATCAACTCAAAGAAGGAAACACCCTTTTCACTTCAATACTTTTCGGTCAGAACTTTCATAATTGATTTGGTAGTTTTTCAACCCATAATAAGACCTGTCTAAATTAGTCAAAGTTTTGTAGATAAATTTCGCTATAGTATTGAATAGAATAGAAACATTATAAATAGTTCTAAAAACATAAACTAGATAATCATAAACATGTAGTCTTGCTTTTAACCTTTTTGATTTGATTTTTTTTATTTTTGACCGGCAACGTATGTAATAAATATACTACAAAAAGTATGTAGCCATCTATCTCGTTACATGATAAACTGCATCGTATTCTGTGTTTTATAAATACGCAAAATACACATATACATATATTTATAAAACAAAGAATCAATTGAGAGATATCTCAATTGATTCTGTGTTCCGATCCGATATCAGGGTATGTAAAATGTATGAAATATGTACCTCCGATATCCGATATCGGACCGGACAATATGAAAGACAGGTACATATTTCATACATTTTACATACCCCGATATCGGATCGGCGTCCGACACCGATATCGGATCGGATAATGTGAGATCGGTTTATATTCCTCGTCTCTATTTCCAGGCTTCGAGCCCTCAGCGATGAAGAGTAGCTTCTCGCTATCCTCTCTGAGGAGTGCGCATGCCCCACCTAGCAGCCCCTACGATAAGGTGGAAAGACCTTACCATAGTCTCACCAAAAAGAGGTTTGTATAATTCTTCTTCTTATCGTGTCGATGCTACAACTGTACTTTGTTGTAGCATCGTGTTGGAAAGATTAGCCAGACTAGACACTGCTTTACCGTGCCTAGCTGTTACCGGTGTGCGCCACGAGGAGGCTCTTTCCATGCACCCGTTTGTAGAATATAAATAAATAATGCTGGACAATCCACACAACATACATATAAATGTATGTTGCATATTAATAAATGTATGATAAAAAATATCTATCTATGTAATGTATTGTATTAAGTATGTCAGTCTTCTAGTACCCATTGTGTTACGGGTACTAGAAGACTGACGGCCGGTTTCTGGAAACCGAAATCACGATTGATCCGGGCTTGACACATAGTAATTATTTAAAGAAAGAAAGAAAGAAGAAGAAGAAAGAAGAATAAATTTTTTGTTGATCATTCGAGAAACCGGCCGTAACATACTTAATCTAGCTCTGCTTAGCTTGGAGCTAGATGATGTTGTGTGGATTGTCCAGCATTATTTATTTTAAAAAAGCTTCTCTCGTAAATTGTCGTACAACTTCACATCGAAGATTTTAGCTATTATAATGTTCTAGTACACCATAACTAATCCTCTAATTAGTGCGGAAGGCCAGCAGGCTAGCTTCAACTTACCGTTGCTAATGACTTTTGCAATGTCCGAGGTGAACGACCCCTTTATTGAGTTATTTCAAGCTTATCAAGCTGGTGAGATAGTTTAGGATTCTCACAATAAAATTGAAACTTTACGGCGAAGGCTACACGCAAGATCCATATTGTGATCCGTCAATATATACTATCGGATTACGATATTTATTGACGTGTCGGGTAATGTATTGACGTATCACAATAAACATAACATACAAAAACCGAGATACATAAGTAAATATCATGATAATTATCACAATATTTATTGACGTGTAGCGTTCGCCTATGACCTATTTTTGTCATCTTTCAGCATTAATACAGTAATTGACAGGCGTCACAGCTCAGTTGGTAGCTCTGCATCCGTGCTGTGGGTCGTGGGTTCGATTCCCACCAAGAGCAAATGTTTGTGTGATGAACATATTTGTTTTGTGTCTGGGTGTTACTATGTATTCTATGTATATGTAATTATATGTATTAGTATTCTATCAGTAATCTAGTTTCCCATAGTACAAGCTAAGCTTACTTTGGGTCTAGAGTGTGATGTTTGAAATTTCCGTGGATATTTCTTATTCATCGTCATCATCATTTCAGCCCGTTGGCACCCACTGCTGAGTATAGGCCTCCTCTTTATTATACCATTCTTTTCGGTCCCTTGCGACTCTCATCCACTGATTCCCGGCTCGTTCCATAATGTCTTTGGACTATCGGGCTGGTGGTCTGCCTCTTGGTCTACGAGCATCCCTTGGCCACCATTCCGTAATCGCCTTTGTCCACCTTCCATCGTCTCTTCTTGCTAAGTATCCCGCCCATCTCCACTTCAGCTTTGCGATTCGCGTATTTCTTAATATTATTTATATTATATTTATAAAGTTTTAATTATAAACGGAATATTTACCATGATTTGTGAATTTGTTTGCAAAGACTTCAGTTCGACCCGTGATCATGGCGCATGCAACTGTGTCGAAATATCGGGAAATAATCAACTCACAAATCATAGTTACAAGCCCGTTTATAATGAAAACTATGTTCAAAACCGTGATAGTTTCAAATTTTATATTTATACTTTTTCAAATACGTTTTCCAGGAAGGAGCCATGTCGCGAAGCTTGGCGCCGAAGTTGGGGCTCTGCAGCCAGCGGTGGCAGCGCGGGCGACGAGTTGTGGCCCTTACTGCAGCACCACTACGACTACATCATGGACAACCAGATTATCGAGAGCTGCAAGGTGAGCTATAGTAGCTATAGTAGTCTAGAGTGAGAGACTTCGTTTTCCTTCCGTCAGTGGAAATTCGGGACTTTGCGCCATCGGCGGACCCCTGAACTGGTTCCAGGACTTAGGTGGACCACTAATTGAACATAATTATTACATTATCAAAATTAAATTATAAGTTCTTGACTTGACCACGACTATGTGACCCCCCCTGGCGGCAAAGCTTGATCGTGACCCCCCGCTGGTGCCAAAGCTAGATCCGTCCTTGCTTTGCGCAATACCAGAGGGTGTGAGCACGAATAAATGCGCCATCTATCCCGCTGCATGATGAACTACATCGAAGTCGGAGTGTTGTAGCGCCATCTATCTCGCTACATGATGAACTGCATCGTAGTCTATGCAACAGACCAACAGATGGCAGTGACAAATCTTAAATCGCTTAAGCGAAGTTATTACGGAGTTTGAACCTTAGTAACGCCAGTTCGACGTCAACACATAGTGTCACTCGAATACGACACCTTTTCGATACATTTGCGAGTGTCACATTTATATGTGCTCGGGTTTTAAAACCATCTTGTATTCGAGCAGCGGCGATGGGCTTGCACCAATTACATATAGAATTTAGTAGGATCTAGCTACCAAGAAATATATCTACCCTCCCAATGGTTGAACGTGCTTCTGAGACGAAGTGCCTATATTTAGTAGATAATAAGAGACCAAGAGATATGACCATCTTAATCATTCTTCCATTATATATTCTTTTATCACATCGTACATATCTCTTTCAGGAAGCAAACGGCGAGTTGCAATCATCCAACCCGTCAGCATTGCGTCCTCACCTGAGCCCCAGCGCCGGCCTCAATCGTCAGTGGTCACTCAATCAGCTGACAGCAGAGTTCAACGAACTCTGCCGATGGCTGACACTAGTGCAGGAGGAGATCTACTCTAGTCCCGAGAACCTGGTCAGCAGGCAACTGAGAATGGTGAGATGACGTCACATTTATAAGGAAATAAAAAAAATAAAAAAAATAATTAATGAACAATCCACAGAATATCATCTAGCCCCAAGCTAAGTAGAGCTTGTGTTATGGGTACTAGAAGACTGAAATACTTAATACAATACATTACATAAATACTACTAATACTAAGACTGCGGAGTGTAGCATAACTATAGAAAAACTTATGCCTAATATTAGGTTAATTCAGGAGTTGCAGGTGATGATAGAAAAATGTGAGTGTTGCCACTTGCCCAATTAAGTAAGTTGTGCATATTTTTGCCAAAACTTTTATGTTTATAAGTTAAAGCTTGGCTAGTATAGCTTTCATATTTACTTGGAAAAGAGTCTTCTGAGAATTGGAAGCTAACAAAAGCGATAAATCAATGTAACATTATATTTCGTTTTTCAGACCCGAATGGTTGAGTTGAGCTCCGTGGAGCCCCGCCGTGAGAAGTTCATTGAGCAAGGAAACGCCATACTAGACAGAATCCCTCAAGTCAGCGCAGATGTAAGTACCAACCTGTAGGTCTACCATGAGTTTTTACTATACTATATTTACTAAACTCGCTAGCGTCTGTAGTTAAAAAAATGTATGAAGATTTGTACAGCGCCTCTAGCGGATAGTTGGGTACTAAAATTCGTCATACTAATATTGACGTAACTACTGTAGTAAAGTCAGGAGATTTTACTGTGACAACTCATGGTAGATACACTGAACTAAGCAAAACAATCATGAAGAAATCTTGTGCAAAAATTTGCAACAAATTGCATGCATCTTTCTAGGTTGAGACAATGTTATGGGTTCCGAAAGTAAATATTAATACAGGGTTAATGTAAGCTTATTACTTTTTTCACAAACAAACTTACGTCTATTACCTACAGTATTTACAAAATGTACATAGGCATATAAAATACATAAGAAACTGTTGAGCTATCTACAGACCGTTCTATAGATAGTTGAACTGATCCAAATCAGTACCAATCGGAAGCGTACCCAAGATACTGGCTGCATTGCGGCGCTGAGGGTTTATTAAAGCAGGATATTATAGTGCAGTTTTGCCGACCTTTCGTGACCATAAACTCTTTTCACCACATCAAACATTTGTTATCAGTACTAACAAATGTTTTGGTATATTGCAGGTTCTATGGAGAATAGATCATTTGAACGCAAAATGGGAAAGCCTGTATCTGCTGCTGAGTCCCGAACAGAAGAGGAATGGTGAAAGCTCTGACACTGTTGGTAAGTATCTACTGCTATTCTGGGGGTTTAGCAAGAATAATTGTGACAATCTGAAACCATATCGATACGTAACAGTGACTTATTTGAGATACACTACGCGTTGATACCAGAGTGCTTAGTCCGAGGTTGCATTTTAAAACTCCCTAATCTCGAGCGTCGTCGTATATTCGAGAGTCGTCTCTCGGATATACATACAAAAATATAAGGACATCCGAGAGACGACTGTCGGCTCGAGAGTAGGGAGTTTTAAAATGCAACCTCGGACTAAGCCCTCAGGTTTACTGTCGAACGATACGTTAGCGCGCAGTGTATCGTAAAAACATTATATTTACGATTGTCACATTTAGATATTCATGCAAAGCCCTCTATAATAATGCTGGTAACTATCGTTTTAGCAATACAGTGGAGTCTGCGATATTCCAACCAGTGTTAAATAAGCTGCCTAGTACGGCGATTTTGATGTTATTATGATCTGTAATTTGTCGGATTAAAAATTACGTTTTAACCAAAAATTTGATTACTTATATGGTAATGTACAAAGTACAAACCTTGTAACATTTATCTTTCAGACATGAAACAGAAACAGAGGTACAGAATCTAAAAATCTGTAACATTATTCACTCAGACACAACATCTTGTTGCTACCATCATACCACCAGCACAAAGTTTATCTGAAACATTTTTCTCTAAGACACTGCATCTTGTTTCTCCCAGCACAAAGTACATCTCAATACCTGTAACATTTATGTCAGATACAGCGGCTCACGAGCTTCACTGCCTGCGTCGCTGGCTGCACCGCATGGAGGGGAGACTGCCGCCGCCGTCGTTAGCGCACGCACGCTCCTGGACCTACCACGAGCTGCAGCGCAAGTTACACGAGCATGAGGTCAGTGACCCTTTCTTATCAGGCATGCCTCAAAAAAAAAATGGTCTATAAAGTAGGTTTACTGACGATAGTTGAACGTGACAACGAACGCAAAGGCCGATTGTGCTTCTTTGTCGCTCGTTTCGTTTGTCTCTCGCTTGCACTTCATGGAACGCCTCAGAGCGAGGTAACGCCGCATGAGTCTCAGAGCGAGGTAACGCCGCATGAGTCATGTTTTTTCGTGCGTGCAGCCGGCTCTATCGAATTATAAGACGTTGTCACGTCAAAAAGGGCTATATTTTACCGGCACGCCATGGCGGCGCAACCAGTCGCCGACACCACCAAAATGTAGGTGTCGGTTAGGTTGCGCGCAAGGGCGGATCTAGCTTTGGCGCCAGGGGGGTCACGATCCAGCTTTGGCGCCAGGGGGGTCACGATCCAGCTTTGGCGCCAAGGGGGTCACATAGTCGTGGTCAAGTCAAGAACTTATAATTTAATTTTGATAATGTGATTCTAAACGTTTGCCATCATACAAAGTTATTATATGAAATTAATTAAATAGTGAAGGTATACTTAGGTGGACCACTAATTAAAATTATTGTATTTAAGGTCAGTGTGGGTAAGTCCGTCTAGGCCCTAAGTCCGTCTAGTGGCAATAACTTCTGTTTTTGAATAGCTAGAGCCATATAACTCGGTTGGTAAAACAGTATCATTGAGTTTGTTCGAACTAGTGATAATAGATGTCTCTAACATCTTAATGTTGGAAAAAATTTGACAACCAATTTTTTCCGCGAATTTAACTTGAAGTTGAAGTTTGACGTCTCGTCGAAAAATGAAAAAAAAGGTGTGAAATCTAAGGAGTTTTCTGAGTATCTGTGATAACGTAGGCCATTTACAGATTCGGGAATGTATATCTGGTGTCCGATTCAAAAATAACGCATTAGTTTCGTAATTATAACAAATAGAAAAAATCCAAGCTTCGAATGTTATAGTTGGGAAGTCCGTCTACTACACATAAGGCAAGTCCGTCATATGCCGGTCTTGCCTTAATTCCAGATATTGTCAACCTTTTTAGTAGTTCAAATTTTATAATTATTTTATACTGTTTATCAACTTGTAAGTATTATTGGCCTGTCTACGAAAGTGAACTCTTTTCAGTGTTAAGATTGCCTCTGTAAATCTAATCTATTTACGTTTATTTTTCTGTATTTACTTTGTGTATAATATAATTAAGTGAAAGATGCACTGGTATGTTTGCAAGAGGACTAGCATCACCTATAAGTATTCTTTAAAAGTTTATAAATTGTGAATACATATTTTGAAAGCATGGAACTATCAACTTTTTTTTTAGTTTCTGATTTTTTTATACCTGACTCAATAAGTAATAGTAGCATGGCACATCATGTGAACATTTATCGTTTTAACAAAGATCTGATTTAGAAAATTATCCCATACTTATTTATTTCGTACTGGCAGAAAGTGTTATAAATGTAGCTACATATCCGGCAATAGTTTGCCACACCATTTCTAAATTCATACATTACATTATTAACGATTACTTGTTTACAAATAAAGATTCTTGTGTACTGATAAGTATGTTATTGACAAAAAAATCGTGAGTGGGTACTTTGTGAAAATGTTTACGACCACTGGAAGTACATCATCAGCAAAGATATGCCGGACTTGCCCTTGATTTTAATAATTTTATTTTTCTTTAAAAGTATACCTTATAGTCACACGTTTAAAACACGTATTTCAACGGCAGCTTTTCATCATTTATCGATATGGTTTTCATACATATTGGCTCACTAGTTACGATTTTATTGCTAATAGACGGACTTGCCTCAAACTGGTTGGGAAGTCCGTCTAAATGCCTACTTTACAAAAAAATGCTATAAATCTGAAGACAATTACAATTAACCCTACTTTTAGATAGATATAGAAAGATAAATGTAATACCAATATTTTCCGACTACTTAAAGTAACTAATAAATTTTATTTCGATTTTTAAAGTTAAATTGAAATTCAATTTAAGAAAACTATGCCGGACTTGCCCACACTGACCTTATATATTTTGTCACCATACAGATTTAATGTAACTATTAAAGCCCCGTGACCCTGGATCCGCCGTTGGGCATGCCTCAAACCAATAAATACTTATGTATTCATGGACATTTCACACAACGTGATGTAGTCCCAGTCATAGATGGCGTTTATTCTGAATTCAAACATGATGAGTGTAGAAAGGTAGCGCTTCTATGTAGTTTCTCTCAAAACACATAGTTTAAACCCGTGCCCAGGGTTACGGATGAAGACCTCAACGGCTTCAAAGGCGGAAATGGAAGAGGCACTTTTTATACCCAGCACAAGCTAGCTCCACATATTGGGTCAGGTGGCAACCGGCCGGAAAAGATTATAGCCACTTTTATTCCTTGTCCAATCATTTTAGTTGTATCTTCCAAATATTAAACCTTTCGATGTATCTATCTACCATAACTTTAGTGTCAGTGTATCAAGCCATTTGTCTCCTGTGAAATTTTTGACAAAAAAATAAGCACACACAATTATAGATGGCGCTGTAAATCTTCAAGCCATTCATAGATGGCGTTAATTCTGAATTCAAGCATGGTGAGTGTAGAGGTAGCGCTGCTATATAGTAGTTTCTCTGAAAACACATAGATGGCGCGGGTAGATAAACTTGTGTCACTTGACGTGATCATTTCTTTCAATGTATAAAATTGAATAATATCTTACCTAGAGCTTAGTATTACAATATTTCGAGATAGTGTTAATATATTTATCAGTTATGTAGTAGGTATGCTTTCCATGCTTCGGATCGTGGATTCCCCAGTGCAAATAATTGTGTGATGAACATAAATATTTGTTCTGTGTCTGGGTGTTAATATGTTTTCTATGTATTTACGAGTATTTACAAAAGTATTTTAAGTATTACCTATATCAGCAATCTAGTTCCCACAGTACAATAGAAGCTTTGCTTAGTTTGGGATTAGAGCGTGATGTGTGAATTTTCCATAAATATGTATTAATTAAAACATAATACGTTTGAAGGCAAATTTGACTTGAAGATTTTTTTTTCCTAACCTATTTCGTCCCACTGCTGGGCAAAGGTATTTGAAGAATTTTAATTTAAAAAAAAAGCAAGTCATTAAGTAATTTAATGTATGATCAAAGGGACGAAAATAACCCTTGTCTTGACGACTTCCTTACTCATGGAATTTTGATGATGTGTTATTATCTTTAAGGTCAGTGTGGGCAAGTCCGGCATAGTTTTCTTAAATTGAATTTCAATTTAACTTTAAAAATCGAAATAAAATTTATTAGTTACTTTAAGTAGTCGGAAAATATTGGTATTACATTTATCTTTCTATATCTATCTAAAAGTAGAGTTAATTGTAATTGTCTTCAGATTTATAGCATTTTTTTGTAAAGTAGGCATTTAGACGGACTTCCCAACCAGTTTGAGGCAAGTCCGTCTAGTAGCAATAAAATCGTAACTAGTGAGCCAATATGTATGAAAATTTTATCGATAAATGATGAAAAGCTGCCGTTGAAATAAGTGTTTTAAACGTGTGACTATAAGGTATACTTTTAAAGAAAAACAAAATTATTAAAATCAAGGGCAAGTCCGGCATATCTTTGCTGATGATGTACTTTCAGTGGTTGTAAACATTTTCATATAGTACCCACTTACGATTTTTTTTGTCAATAACATACAAATCAATACACAAGAATCTTTATTTGTAAACAAGTAATCGTTAATAATGTAATGTATTAATTTTGAAATGGTGTGGCAAACTATTGCCGGATCTGTAGCTACATTTATAACACTTTCTGCCAGTACGAAATAAGTGAGTATGGGATAATTTTCTAAACCAGATCTTTGTTAAAACGATAAATGTTCACAAAGTCCAACATGATGTGCCATGCTACATGAGTCAGGTATAAAAAATCAGAAATTAAAAAAAAGGTAGGATAGTGCCATGCTTTCAAAATATGTATTCACAATTTATAAACTTTTAAAGAATACTTATAGGTGATGCTAGGCCTCTTGCAAACATACCAGTGCATCTTTCACTTAATTATTTATTATACACAAAGTAAATACAGAAAAATAAACGTAAATAGATTACATTTACAGAGGCAAGCTTAACCCTGAAAAGAGTTCACCTTCGTAGACAGGCGAATAATACTTACAAGTTGAATAAACAGTATTAAATAATTATAAAATTTGAACTACTAAAAAGGTTGACAATATCTGGAATTAAGGCAAGACCGGCATATGACGGACTTGCCTTATGTATAGTAGACGGACTTCCCAACTATAACATTCGAAGCTTGGATTTTTTCTATCTGTTATAATTACAAAACTAATGCGTTATTTTTGAATCGGACACCAGATATACATTCCCGAATCTGTAAATGGCCTACGTTATCACAGATACTCGGGAAACTCCTTAGATTTCACACCTTTTTTTTCATTTTTCGACGAGACGTCAAACTTCAACTTCAAGTTAAATTCGCGGAAAAAATTGGTTGTCAATTTTTTTCCAACATTAAGATGTTAGCGACATCTATTATCACTAGTTCGAACAAACTCAATGATACTGTTTTACCAACCGAGTTATATGGCTCTAGCTATTAAAAAACGGAAGTTATTGCCACTAGACGGACTTAGGGCCTAGACGGACTTACCCACACTGACCTTATTTGTTTATTCATATTTTTATTACAAACATA
Source organism: Ecliptopera silaceata (assembly GCA_932527185.1). Lineage (NCBI taxonomy): Eukaryota > Metazoa > Arthropoda > Insecta > Lepidoptera > Geometridae > Ecliptopera > Ecliptopera silaceata. The sequence continues at coordinate 6,446,017 of OW052210.1, forward strand.
ACTCCCGATTAGGACTCTGTTTTTACAAGTATGAACAAAAAAAAATAGGGTTGCCATCTCCAAATTTATAAAAATTAATATAAAAAAATCAAATATTAACTATAAACTTTAATTCATAATATTTTATTAGTCGCAAGCAAACTTACGACTATTACAGTATTTACAAAATGCATATAAAATAAATTACTAATTTCAATTATCTTACATCTTGTATTTCAGATACTTTGTTTAAGGTATCTTATACATCTCTGATCTAATTACAATAAACAGTTGAGCTATCTGCAAACCGTTCAAAAAACTTTACATTTTATTAGGCACCCCATGTTTTGCGAGCTCTTAAACAAACTTATATACTTTATCTTAGTCAAGTTTTTTTAGCCTACAATAAGCATAATGCAGGAACCTCACGCTGATATTCGCCAGGTCCAATTTGTTTAATTTACACACGAAGCGTCATAATAAGAACTAGAATATTTCTCTATTCAACTTCTTTGACGCCCAACTTCATCGTCTGTTTTCACCCTAACCATAATCAGACAGTTGCACCACGCAGGCTTTTTCAAGCTTTTATAGTAGATTCTTTCCTCCCCAAGGCTCTCTGGATATCGGCAAATGTTTTATTCTTTGTCTCTGGCACGAATATAGCCACAAACGCGCAGACTAGTACACAACCTGCCGAAAAGATCCAGTATGTCCCCGCTGCTCCTACAGCAGCGTTGAGAGTTGGAAACACGAAGGCCATGCCAAACCCTGTGATGAAATACACGAAGGCGCAGACAGACATTCCGTACGGACGTACGGGACCGTAAAACAACTCTGCGACTAGCATCCAGAATAGAGAACCCAAACCTGGAACAGAATAACCTCTAAATAGCTCTCCTCTAGCTTATAGTTATCAAAATATTCAGCTAATGTTACTAGCAGCTCAAATTCATCAAGATGTTTCATTAGTTATATCAACCAAATGTATAATACGTCATCTAACTAGTTTTTCAATATTAAAGTCGAAAAACCTCGCTGAGATTGAGCTACACCACACATTGAGTAGCTCAATCTCAGCGAGGTTGTTCGAGAAGGTTCATTAGTTATATCAACCAAAACGTCATCTAGTTTTCAGTATTAAAGTCCTATCGCAAGTCTTTTACCATCTGCGCGATTTTCACGATAAAAAATGACTATAGTCTCCCACTTATTTCAATTACACATAGTTCAATTTAGAAAGTCCTTACCTGCATTGTATCCGTAAATTACAATTGCGACAGAGATGAGCGGCAAGAAGTTCAGGAAGCCCTTGATTTCAATGTCATTTTCCACAAATGTAAAGAATGTACCCAATCCGATCTAAAACCGAAAAACAGATTGTACCGAATTGAAACGTAAAAGTAACAAACTTCAGAAAAGAGACTAGAGTCATAGACCCTGATTTCTACAAGTTAAATGTGGTCCTAAACTTTGTGGTTGACTGTTGGACTTAGCTTACCATTCCAACAAGCATCCCTGCTATAGAAGTGCATATTATCGTCTTCCTTCCAAAGCGATTCGTCAAGAAGAAAGTGCAAAAGCAAGCCAACAGCTGGATTGCTCCTATGATCAGCGAAGATATCTCTGAACTAACTGACGTGTTCGCAGTCTCCAATATAGTTTGCAGGTATATGTTTACAACGTTGTATCCACTAAGTTGCAGTCCACTTGTCAAAAATATAACAATGATAAAGGTTTTGATCACTGTTCTATCTTTTAAAAGTTGCCAAATGTTGGGTTTGTCTTCGTCGTTCCTGGAATACCCTTTTATTTCCTCATGAGCTAGATCTTCTGTTCCGTGCAAAAAGGTCAGGACTTCGACCGATTTATTTGTTTGTCCTAAAAAGAGGAGTATATAGCTAGATTTCCCATTTGGTTTATTTAGCACCATAATCATTTCACTAGCAACATCTATTGCATCGATATTGCCACTTAAGATGTTTTTGTTTGGTTTTATTACGTACACTTCACTGTGTCATTCAGCGTAATCATGATCATCGATCTAATCATGGCACATATTGTCAGGACAGAAAACTGAGAAGATACGACATTATCTACTTTGGTTTATAAATTCAACTTGTGCATTTACTGCTGGGTATAAGCCTCCTCTTTATTACATCTGATTTGTTAGTTTTGTGCCAGTCTTCTCAACAGTTACTCAAAAATACTGGTTCCCAATCATTGTCTGAGTCTGGTTGCCCATTAACACTAAAAATATAATTCTACCTTTATTATTAAGCCATTGTTTGTTTCCCAATCATTAGTAAGTTTAGGTAAGTATTGTATAGTTTTTTTTTTTTTTTTCTACCTTTAGTATGCAAAAATAAAGGACTCTCAGGCATGAACAGCAGAGGAATAACAGCGGCGATGGCGAAGCACGTCATGAACGTATTCATGGCCACGTATGATACGAAGGGACCCACTCCGAGCATTATCAACATGCCAATAGCTGAATTGATCTGCGTCATAGTACCTGTGGCACCTCTGATCGCTTTCTGAAATAAGTTATAATGTCTCTTTATATTTGAGCAAATATTAGGTACTTTACTTGTAACAAGCTTTGTATAAACAAAGGTTAATATTTTATGCATTAACTTGAATTGAGTTGACCTTCCAGTATATCTTGTGATAATGAAAACGACCGACAGCGGCATCGATAAAGGAGTTTAAAAAAAAATATCTTACGCCAGAAATCTCCGAACTGTAGGTAGTTAAGGCGGTCAAAGCAAGAAATTCACAGATTCCACCCAGAGATCTGGAGACCAGGATCATCCAGTATTGGCTGGCAAAGACTGCTAGGAAGCAGGATACGATGCGAGGCACGTAGCTGATAAGGAGAGTGTTCCTTCTGCCTATGTTATCTATGAAGAATCCGTTCACGAATACAGCTGAAACGCAAATAGTTTTTTGGATTAGCACCATCATTAATTTAATGCTGATTGTCCCACTGCAGGGCAAAAGTCTCCCCCAAACTCTTCCATACATCTCGGGTCTCGGAAAACAAATAGAAAATAAAATGAAGTATCAGTATCGTCAGGGTCAAATTAATGAAGCTTACCGATAAGTCCAGCTAGCATATTGATGGAGGCGATCCATGCTGATTGCTCCTCCGTGATGGGTTGGGGCAGTATGGTCTGCTCTGGATCTGATAACTTGATTAACATGGGCGATGACCAGACTACGTTCATTCCCAGGCATATCATGCTCATATTTGCTGCAATGTTGGATATTTAATAACTAGATACAATATATTTATTTTGCCAAAATAAGTGCTACAAACATGGTCTTAAAAGTTTTTTATTTACCCTCTCCGGGTTTAACAAACGGGGGTTGGAAGCTTAAACATTTTATTATTTAATAATAAGTGATTCTAACAGATCTTAGTATGTATTTGAAGTAAATCTTTATATCCGTTCAATATGATTGCTGTAAATGTTTAACTATAGATAATATATATTTAATGAATAAAAAAAATAATTAAAAACACACCTATTTGGACACATGTGAACTGTCTCATCACAGGACTCATAAAAGACAGTTTTATAATCATTTTGATTATTGTATTGTATCAATTTCTTAAAATTAATATTAAAATTTAATGTAGTAACGTGAAAAAATCACTAAGAATATTTTTTTACTTATTTAATATATTTGTTACAAACGAAACGGTCGTTCTCGATGGATGCTATCAATAAGACTGCTGTAATCACAAATATATGTATATCTTACTCCTTTTATAGGTTTTCTTAAGGTGACGGGTATAGCCAAATGCGTGTTTTTGGGGAAACCGAAAACTGTTTTCAGAAAAAGTGATAGCATGTGGAGTTGTGAAACTTATTATTTCCTATAACACATATATTGAACTAGTGTGTTATTAATCAAAATGTGTGCTCTTGGATATAGTTTACTTTTAAATGTAAGTTTAGTACCAACACCTTTTGCAAAAGTGTGGTTTTAGATCCCATTTTTTATGGGTTTGGCTGATTTGTTTGGTACCAAACTCAGCACAGCTATTCTTATGGTTCGTATCTTGTGATTAAAAAAAAAATGGTAGCACTCCGGGAGTGCCGGCAGAAGTGAAAACTTCAATATTAACGTTGTGTTTTCACTTTTAAGTTTTCACTTCAAAAATATAACCACAGTCGTCATAATGACAATGACAATCACAATGACACAGACACATTCGCGCAAGCGCGAATGTGTTTTCACTTTTAAGTTTTCACTTCAAAAATATAACCACAGTCGTCATAATGACAATGACAATCACAATGACACAGACACATTCGCGCAAGCGCGAATGTGTCTGTGTCATTGTGATTGTGTCATGTCATTGTGTAACATTCGCGCAAGCGCGAATGTGACACAACGACGAAGACAACGAAGACACACTGACACAGACACATTCGCGCAAGCGCAATGTGTCTGTGTCAGTGTGATTGTGTCATGTCGACACAACGACAATGACAATGACAATCACAATGACACAGACACATTCGCGCAAGCGCGAATGTGTCTGTGTCATTGTGATTGTGTCACATTCGCGCAAGCGCGAATGTGACACAACGACGAAGACAACGAAGACACACTGACACAGACACATGTGTCTGTGTCATTGTGATTGTGTCATGTCATTGACATTGACACAACGACGAAGACAACGAATGAGGAACGTCACGTTCGATGAACGTCACGAGTCACGTGACCCTGACTGAGTTTTCACTTCAATAAGATGGAAGCGATACAGTTAAATACAAGTTAGGCGAAACGATTCGTACGATATAATAGCGTCTATCTGGTTATGCGCGCGCGGCGAGCGATACGTGTTTCCCGTGCGAGGGTGCTCAGAGCGTCTGTCGGCTGCCGGCGCGCGAGTGCCGCTCCTCGGTCCTCCGCCCCCGCGCTCCGCACCGCACCGCGTGTTGGCAGCGCCTTGTACTCGCCTTGTACGATGTCGCCACAACACTATTTAATTGTTTGAGTCATACGTCGCGTGACCGCAAGTGTGTTCTTTTGTCGTCTCTTGTTTTACGAGCAATGTATAAAAATTAAATAAGATCTTACGCTTTTTCGACGTCACGTGACCCTGACGCGAGTTTGAAAGTTTTTACCCACCCAGCGCCGCTAAAGAAGTTTTCACTTCAAAAAACATTTCTACAATAAGGTGTTTAAAGAAGAAGAAGAGTAGCGCCTTAGGAATTATAAGTGTTTGATTGCTGTGTGCTCGCAAATATTCATAAGGCGCTGCTTAGAGTTTGACTATCCGAACTGTGCGCGGCTCATTATGTGTTTTGCGTCGTTGTCAGCATTTTTGCTAAAGTTGAAATTGCGACGTTGCCACGCTGACTGTCTAGAGTTTAACCACCACGGCAAAAACTATGCCGTGTTACAAGTTTAACGTGTGTGTAGATATAATAAATAAATAATAAAGTTGGAAGTTATTGACATTTTTATTTATTATGAAAAATTTCACCCTACCCGTCGCCTTAAACAATCATATTAAGAGGGCGTTATAAAAAAATATATTTAATAAATTATAGTTTTATGTACAAAACGTGGGCAAGAATCACAGTTGAGATAGACTTAAATTCTTTATTTAATAAAGTATTTTAGTTATGTATATCTTTTTACATGTTTAAAGTTTCTACTGCAAAATTTTGATTAGTATAACTGTTGAGGTTTTTTTTTTTTACAATCTTTTTAACAACACAGGTTTCGAGTCCAATTTAAAAATTAAGTAGGTACTTAATTTTTTTTTGTAAGTATTTAAATATTTCATCAGCAATCTAGTTCTCATAGTATGAAAAAAAAAAATTTTTTTGTAAGTATTTAAATATTCCATCAGCAATCTGGTTCTCATAGTACAAGCTTTGCTTAGTTTGGGACTACAGTGTTATGTGTGGAATGTCCATGAAATATTTATTTATTTAAAGCAAACCTTTTTATTACCTCGTCCGATCATATCGTATTTACTTAGACCATTAGATATTTATATGACGACCGATGTGGCGCGGCGGGCGAAGGTCCGCCTGCGACGCGTTGGTTGCGGGTTCGATTCGCGCCTTGGGATAAATGTTTGTACGATCTGCAAATATTTATTCCGGGTGTTTTAGGTATTTTATATGTATAATAAAAAATATCTATATATGTAATGTATTGTATTAAGTATGTCAGTCTTCTAGTACCCATAACACAAGCTCCGCTTAGCTTGGGGCTAGATGATGTTGTGTGGATTGTCCAGCATTATTTATTATTTGAAATTTTAATTCGTCGCAGTGTTTCTTGACTGTATGGCGCCTTAACAATATCATTATACCTGGTTTGGTAATTCTGATAGGATAAGATATATTCGTGATCGATCATTGTAAGTCATCACAACTTTGCATTATTTAAATTTAACTATATTTTGTTGTTTTTATTTATATTTTTATTTATTACTATCTAGTGCTCGCGACTTCGTCTTGCTGTCTTTATATAGATATGACAAATATCTATATAAAGACATCTTCTATAAAGAGATCTTGATCTTTATAAATTATAGCCCATGTGTTGTTCTGATGTGAATATAATATAATATAATGCATTAGAGCAGGGGTCACCAATTAATTTCGCTCGGGTCCATTTTGAAAAATGAAATGAACGCCGCGGTCCCCACATTTCATAAAAAAAAAATAACAAAGGTAATTTATTTAGTGTCATTTTTTATTGTTGATTTATCTGTCTGAAGTTTGGAGTGGAATTGGTGCAAACAATTGACATTATTTGTTAGTTCGCCCGGAATTTTTCGAATTAACGTCAACAAAAATACTGCATGGGATATATTTTTCGGTCCGCATGCAATGGGTCGGCGGTCCGCATGCGGACCGCGGTCCCCCATTTGGTGACCCCTGCATTAGAGTATGTTAAGCTGGATATATTTATTTACGATCGCTATTAAAAAGTAGCTTACCTTCTGTACAGAAGGTGTATCGTCCGCGCTGTAACTCTAGTACTACTTCAGTACAACTGGTTGTTAAGATGACACACTCCTGTGTCTCATCTTACTCCACTCTTTTTTCCAACCAGTAGTTCTCGTCACGTATATTTGCAGGTAAATAAATAAAACTTGCTGGCCAATCCACACAACATCACCTAGCCCCAAGCTAGGCAGAGCTTGTGTTATACTAGAAGACTGACATACTTGATACAATACATTTCATAAATAGATATTTTTTGTTATACATATAAAATACCCAGAACATCCGAATATTTGCAGATCGTACAAACATTTATCCCATGGCGTAAATATAGAACAGAAAACTTTAGTAATGTTTCTAATCTGCCGAAGGTATCTAATTATTCAGAGTTTCATCCAGCATCTATTGCATTAGCTAGAAAGTGCAATTGTGGGCGAAAATTGGCGAAACGATGTTGCAACGTGAAGGGATCATACAGTAACCTCTTGACCTCTAGCTTCTCTCTTGAAGATTAAGGCAGCCCTAACTATTATGTACTCGTGCGTCAGTTTAACTTGACAGGCGTTACAGCTTAGTTGGTAGTAGCTGTGCTTTCCATGCTGTGGGTCGTGAGTTCGATTCCCACCCAGAGCAAATGTTTGTGTGATTTTTGTTCTGTATCTGGGTGTCAGTATGTATTCTATGTATGTATTTACAAAAAAAAAAGTATATATTTATTGTATCAGCAATCTAGTACCCATAGTACAAGCTTTGCTGAGATTAGGACTAGAGAGTGATAGTTGAAGTGCTATTAATATTTGTTTTATTTATTTATTGAGTTTAAAGGCTATCGGTAATCTGAAAATTCTTAGCGCTAATTTTACTTCTTCTTATCGTGTCGATGCTACAATACAACTGTATTTTGATGTAGCATCGTGTTGGAAAGATTAGCCAGACTAGACACTGCTTTACCGTGCCTAGCTGTTACCGGTGTGCGCCACGAGGAGGCTCTTTCCATGCTAATTTTACTGTAAGTGTATGATCTCTTTATTTTCAGCTCTCAATTGATTTAATGATTTGTAAAGGGGATATCCATGCGTGCATGTAGATACGAACCCTGAGATAACTCTTGAGATTGATAATCTACGAACAAAATCAGCTCTTGAGACTTTTTGAATTGATTTCTCAGTTAAGATTCTAATCATCTTTATCATCAAATGCTTTAAAAACAAAACATCTCGCATCAAACAAACCAAAATCTCATTGTTCATGCTTTTAAGTGCATGTAAATTATTTAAGAGCTTGTAACCCACTGCTAGGAAGGTGGAACTTTGACGTCTGTCAATGTCTTCTTCTTCTCTTCTTCTTCAACCTGTTGCTACCCAATGCTGAGTAAAGGTCTCTTCTAATGCACGCCATTCTGAGCGATCTTGAGCTTTCCGCATCCAGTACTTACTACAGTAGTTATAAGTACGTAAATATTAATATTACGAATTTTAGTACCCAACTATCCGCTAGAGGCGCTGTACAAATCTTCATACATTTTTTTAACTACAGACGCTAGCGAGTATAGATTGTAAAAACTCATGGTAGAGCTACAACTCTTGCCCGCAACTTTGACCAGGTCATCGGTCCACCTTATTTTCTGACGGCTCATATTTCTATGGCCCGTCCTTAGTCTCCACTCTAAAACTTTCTTGCCCCGTCTGTCAATATAATCTACGGCATATGTGACCTGCCCACGTCAATGTACGTAGTATTTTATAGAATAGTATAGTATAGAATAGATCTTTATCACCAATGAAAGAAACTATTGTTAGTTTCTTTCAGAGAAACAATAAAAAATAAGACGTACAAAAGATGCCTGTCTTATCGTTATACGCGATTTCTTCCAGATAACGTTATTGTACGTAAAAAAAAAGAGAATTAATAAGAAAAATAAAACAATTTAAGGTGAGATACAACGGTTATGTAGGTACTTTATTCGGTAATATAATAAGGATTAATTTGAAAGTAACAGACAATAACTTACCTAACATCTGTATCACAAATGTCGTTTATTTTTTAGTTTACCTTCGTTGTCCCACTGCTGGGCTAAGGACTCCCCCTAATAATATAACTTACTATTAATATCATATAATTTATTTATAAAACAATATCATTACAATCGTGTCTAAATAGCCTAGCATGCAATATAACAATAAAATAAAAATAAGACTGAAGAATAGTAAATAAAGTAATTAATAAACATATGTCAGGAAGAAATAATAAATAATATCGCTAGACTAGAGTTCGATCGAGTTTTATTTGATTAAATAAAAACACACTTCCCAGAGTTTTTTCAATTCTGAGTTAAATTCGGTCGGATTTTTGATGATTTCAACTCAACCGGTAATTAATTACTATGTATTATGATGTGTTATTATGTATTCTATGTATGTATTTACAAAAAAAAGTACAGTAACCTAGTTCCAATAGTACAAGCTTTGCTTAGTTTGGGACTAGAGTGTGATGTGTGAATTGTCCGTGAATATTTATTTATTCATTGGACGCTCCAGTGTTCAGTATATCTATAATCTGTGAAAGTCCACCTCTTGTTTCCCATTATTAGAATCTTAGGTGTTAATTTTGTACCCTCAATTACTGCTTTTTAGTCTCTAGGTTTTCCGATTTCAGTCTTATATGGATGTAATAAGGCTGTAATTTCAGCGTAAATGTGCTTTTGTTTAGCTGCAATTTATATTATTATGAACAACGTATTTGGCGTTATCGTCTTGGATGTCGATAACTCGTTCTATGCTTTAGTTTTGTTAATTAATTACACTTTCACAACGTTTACACTTAGCCAGCCCATAGTTGCTTAAGAGGACTGCAAAATCAATATAGAGAATAGACAGAGATACATTTATTTGCACTAAAATCACTGCTCATAGAAATTTATCTAAGAATAGTTCGAGTATAATTCTACATGTGACTTGTCTTTTTTACCTTTATTATTGTAAAGTAAAAATTCTTCTCATTTTTAACCGACGAAAAAACGGAGGAAGTTCTCAATTCAGTGTGTATGTCTTTTTTTTATTTATAACTTTTACCTTCGCAAGAGTAACGAAGAACTAGAGAGTAACTAAGTACGCAGTTTTTCATTTAAAAAAAGCTTATTTCTAACACAATAGTAGGCGAATACAATTAAATATGTAAGTAGTAATTTCTATGATTTTTATTCATTTATTATACAAACAACTTAAACTATCATTATTGGTATTATTTTCTTTACATTGACAATTTTACAATTGTTTAAAACAAAGAGCATCGCTTTAAAAAAATAAAATAAAGACGTGTGGCACTCAGGGACTGCCGCGATAAAGCTATTGCATAGCATTTTGCCGCCAGTCGGCGAGTTAGGTTATTTAGTTACATTACAATCCAATTTCTGGATTCTGTCTCCACGCTCAAAGCTCGCGATGGAAGCTATGCAATAGCTTGAAGTTGAAAAAAAAATAGAATTTGAAACCAAAAAATCCAGGTGCGTGCGGTCGTCGCAGAACCCTTAATAAACCTTTGTTCATTTACTTGATATCTAAGTTACTAGTATCGTTTTATCGTAATATTAAAGTGCTTCGTTGATTGTGTTTAGATTGTAATAGAATTTTTAGGTAGGTAGGTACAATATTAAAATCTGATAATTTTAATATCAACTGCGCTACAATATTTTCAATATTTATTAATAGGCAACGCTAACAGCACACACAGTAAACATATTCCGTTTACCCAAGGGGTAAACGGAATCCTATTTTATTTTGTTACCTACTTGAGATTGATAAGTTTACTTTTAGTTAGCGATAAGTATCAGTGATTTTACCACCTGCCGAAGGAAGATAGTGTTGATTTGACGAAATGCAATGTCATGCTGAGTCAGACGCCATTTTGTGACGTCACACTGACGTCTGTCTCACGTCACGTGGTGTATTTCACCACTTGACGAAACTTTGGTTCGCAGTGTTTTATTCTACAATAATATTTTTTCGTTAATTTTGGTCTCTATTATACAGATAACAATTAAATCGTTGACGCGACTGCAATAGCGCGTAAGAGCAATTTGCAATACCGCGTATCAGTGTTTTATCAATTTTACAGAAGTAAGTATTCCATTAGGTGCCAAGACAAGCAGAAGTGGATGGCGCAATAACGAATTTTTGCGACTTTAGCAAATACGCGCTATTGCAGTCGCATCGACGAAATACCTTATTACATTATCATCATCTTCCTACCCTTGTCCCACTCTATGTGGGGTCGGTACAACACGTCTTCTTCTTTCACTCTCCTCTATTTGATTTGAAAATACTTAATTGCGCCTAGCTACCTATAAGTGCCAGCATTATGCTGAGTCGGGGCCCTTTTGCTGCTGTAGCACACAGAAATGATTGTTAGTTTATTTTTTATTGTTTTGTCTTTGTTTTTTGTTTTTGTTTTGTGTGCTATGTGTGGTAAATAAATAAATGTCTATGTCTATGTCTAAATTGCACAAATAAGAAATTGTACATAGGCGAGCTTAATGCTAAAAAGCCTTTTCTTCCAGCTAACCTTTGTGTAGTGTGGATCACTCTATCAGACACTCTATCTCGGATACCTTATTACAATATTAATGAATTAGTAATATGCTATTTCCTATAGTAATACTGGTTTCTGCCGCCAAATGACTGATCGTCAATAACTCCAGTTTACACCATGTTTCAGTATATTGAATCGAATATCGTTACTCGTATTTTACCAAAAGGGAAATCGATTTTATATCGAGTTGAATATCGATTACGCGTGCACTGAATAATTCACAAGCGAATCGCCCATGAAGTAGCCGATTCCAATTACTAAATGTCAAACATGACCATGCTATTTTGAGTTTTAATGTAAAGTTCCATGGTTAAGAATCGATTGAGGTTATTGATACAATCTTTTGTATTGATATTGGTGCTTGATTCCTAAATATGGCTAGGGAGGTCTAATGAGAACATAAATATACTCAGTTTCGCCATAAAAGATTGGCGATTAGATTCGACTTGTGATTCAGTCAGGGAATGATGAAGTTCTGGGTTAATGGTTTGCAACTGACAAAGAGTTGGTTATTCTGGTACATGCTTAGCACAACTTGCTTGTATTGGCGATACTAATAATATCAGATACGATATTATTTTAAAGACTGGTCTCATCTTACTAAAAGCCTTAAATGGAAGACTTCTTTAAGTAAAATGATGCGATTCTCTACAATAGCAATACATAAAGCAAACTTTTTTTTTAGATAATATATTGACCATCCTTTGACTTTAATCTGAATTCATCACTTAAACATTTTGCTCTGGGTGCGAATCGCACTTACGAGCCACATCATGGAAGGTAGAGCTACTACCAAATGAGCTGTGAAGCCTGTCCAAAGTATGAGATTTGATACATGGGTCTAGTGAAGAACGAATAAATGTAATAAACGCAAACGTATCGTGGCGTATTCGAGTCACACGACGCGTCGACTACCGAACGTTGCAGCGTCATCGCGCAGTGTGAATGTGCAACCATTACGATACATATACGATTGACTCATCAATTTTTGCCTTCTGATATTATTTGATGATGAAAAATATTTCAAAATAGCAGCCAAAGACTAGACGCAAGGCTCCAACTAAGCCTAAAAATTTTAAGATAACTGCCTGTCCTAATTTTGTATATAATCCGCAATGAAAATGAAAACAAGAACAAATAAAATACGAGCTAGAAGGATAATAATTGCACGTTGGAAGATAATTCAACTCTCGCTCTCAAAATGGCAGAGAAATATTGTCCCGACTTCGATAATGCAGCACGATGTTGTGAAACTTTGTAACCACTTGAGTACTAAGAATAATTAAATACAAAGACTTAAAATTTGGGAAATATTACCCTCCAGGATAACAAGAATACTATTTAATCAACTTTTTTTGCTCTAGCCTATATCGTCCCACTGCTGGGCAAAGCCTTCCACTCTTCTTTATCCTTGGCAGTGTTTCAATAATCAACTTTATTGACGTCAAACAAAGGGTAAATAAAAAATAAATATTCAGTTAAAAAAAATCTACCTACTACTAACGGCGGTTATATCGCAGATAGCGATTTCTTTCAGACAATCATTTTTATAAAATAAATCAAGTTAATGCATTATGTAAACGTCTTATGCTAAGTTTATCGCGTTATTCTTTAACAATTTTCGAAATTTCGACGAAAAAAAAATATAATTGAAAACAGAAATCTTATATCGACATTTTGGAAATAAATGAAATAACCTACACAGAAATATATTCTAACTTGAAGATAGTTTTATCATGGGATCCCGTATTCTTAGTTAAACATGAATTTAAAAGCCTTTAATACTCTATTTAAACATAAATCGAAAAATTTGAATCAATTGATTTTATTTAGGTACTTTTACTATCTCTTGTTGTCTGACGTCAGAATAATTCTACATCAATAGCATATTACCCACTTTCTTAGGTAATTACGTAAAGCTCTGCGTTTGAGTTATAGACCAGCTAATAATCTAGATAGCTCAAAGTACCATTTAGTGCCGTGCATAGAGCCCTAGGCATTTAACTTTGTGCACTGAAAGTCTGCGTAACCTGACTTTTACAATAGGTTTTTGTTTCTTTCTAGGATAGATTTATTTTATTTTTATTTTTTATCTTAATCATAAATCTTTTAATTTTCATTATTGTAGGGCACAATAATATTTAAAATTACATACGATAGAAAACTTTAAATTACGACAAAGTTCAAACAAGTCAACGAGATGATGTCAGTTTACAATATGAAAAAGACTTAGACAATAAAATGTTTATTTTTATTATTATATAACTAGCTGTTCCCCGCCGCGACTTCGTCCGCGTGCCGTTTTAAGAGATTTTGCTATAACCCATTGCTATCTTCCTAGGAGGGAAATTGATGGTAAAGAGCAGTCTATGACGGAAAACTTAGTATCTATACCTACTTATTAATAAAACCGGGCAAGTGCGCACGAAGAGTTCCGTACCGTATCTATCTCCCGTTGCCCTTATCAATATCGAATAAATAAAAATCACGTTTATGTTTAAGCCCCCTTTAATATTAATTATTCGTGATAGTTATAGAATTGAAAATAGACAGAAATCAAAGACTCAGTAATAAGATCTAGTTTTACCCTTTGGTTTCCGAACCCTAAAAACCCAATAACGTAATGCTTCCATCTTGAACACATTCTCGTATAAAGAATGATCGTATCCTTTTGTGTTTGGTCTTTTGGTGGAATTCTGGCGGATTCTTAGCCATCTTAATTGCTGATTCGTTATCAACACATAGGGATGCTGGACATTCACCAATGATATCTTTCATGATCTTTCGAAGCCAAATAATTTCTCTAGCAGTTTCACTTGCTGCCACTATTTCTGCCTCGGTGGATAAAATCGCTACTGTGCTCTGGCGTTTACTGTTCCAGGATATTAGACCTCCAGCATACATGCAAAGAATGCCTGAGGTAGACCTTCCAGTTTCATGATCTCCTCCGTGGTCAGCGTCACTGTAACATTCTAAATTATGACTATTTCCTGGCTTGTAAACGATGCCTTCTTCTATAGTCCCTTTCAAGTTACGCATTGTCCTCTTGATATTGATGATGTTCTCCCTTGTAGGTTTATCTAAATTTCGAGATACAACACTGACAGCAAAGGCTATGTCAGGCCTCGTGCTTGTCATCAAATAAGCTAGTGATCCAACAGCTTCACGGTACGGGAAGTTCATTGAAACTTCATTAACATCTTGAGCATTATTTGCTTTTAAAATTGGTGTTGGCACTGGCTTACATTTCTCCATGCCAAACCTTTGCAATATGCGAACGATGGATGCAGTAAAATAGAACCATCAGGGTACCTTAACCACGCTCTGCTACCATGTTAAAGTAGATATAAGTACTGCAGGATCGAATAAAACCAGTTACAATAAATAAACGAATATTATTAACGTATACTGTAAAGAATATTTTTTAGTCAAGAGTGAAGATAGTGACATTGATGACAATCAACAACGTTAGGTTGCTATGGTAACATCTAAGGTTGGTGATAGATATTAAAGGAGTATCTATTCCTAACAGTAACTTCTCCCGTTTTCCCAACATTTCCCTTCACTACTCTGCTCCTATTGATTGTAGCGTGATGAAAAGTATCCTATATGTTGCTCAGGAGTATGAAGAATAATTGTACCAAGTTTCGTTAAAATCCGTCGAGTAGTTTTTGTTTCTATAAGGAACATACATACAGACAGACAGACAGACAGACAGACAGACAGACAAAAATTTTACTGATTGCATTTTTGGCATCAGTATCGATCACTAATCACCCCCTGATAGTTTTTTTTTTAATATATTTAATGTACAGAATTGACCTCTCTACAGTTTTATTATAAGTATAGAAGATTATTATGAATGATAGGAGTGAGTGGAGAAAGAGAACATGTTGTGCCGGCATGTGCATGGCAGGGGAATGATGATTATTTATTTATTATATCAATGAGCAATATTGAAAAGAATACTTGCACAAAAACAAGAGGTGCAATACATTTGCATCTTTGTGTAATTAATTAAAATGTATTTTTTTTTTTATAATTATTTTAACTTCTTAATTATTTTTAAAGTCATTTTATTGTCTAAGTCTTTTTCATATTGTAAACTGACATCTTCTCTTTGACTTGTGTGAACTTTGTCGTATTTTAAGGTTTTCATCTATCGTATGTAATTTTAAGTATGTATTATTGTGCCCTACAATAATGAAAATTAAAAGATTAATGATTAAGATAAAAAATAATTCTGCTCTTGATGGTTTAGTTCTGGTTCTCATGTACTAATTTTGCAGCTAATTAAAAAATAAGTAGCTCATTGAGTAGATTAAAATCAGTGCTGTTTATTGCATTTTCATTTAGCAATTTATAGCTTAGAAAAAGTTTGTTAGTTAATCAGATTTTGAGTTTTTTTTACTTATTTATCGCGATTAGCTTTATTTGTAGCTTTAGTTTTAGTAATTAATGATTAGCAGCATAGTAACTAAAGTATTTAGTCGATCATCGATTATATCAGAATTTATCACACTTTAAAGTATATTGCGTATTATTGTTATCACATCAAAATCAAAATGGTTTTCTTGGTATGTAAAATTGTACCTATATATTTACCAAGAATTAAATTGCTGTTAAAAGAGTTCCCTCTTTTATGTGTTCTCACACCAACTCACTTTGATTTTAATTGTTTTTTAAGTTATTGTTTAAGGTGTTTTATATATAAATTATTTGTTAAACATAGTGCATAGTACAGAAGTCATGAGGTTGAGTGGTCCTATTGATCAAGGTCGGTCCCTTTTCGATCAAATTTCCGGTTAGCATTGTGTGTGTTTCCTGTCGCGTCTGCGTAATTCACTTTTACGACTTAGTCGTTTTTTGTCGACAAGATGTTCCGGTCATATGTTAGTTTTGTTTTAATTTGAATAATGGTTACATTTGGATCGTTTATTTGCTTGATTTTAAAATGCTTTTAATCTTTTCATGTCATCATCATTCCCCTGTCTTCACACCATGCTAAAAGGGATCGGCACAACATGTTTTCTTCATTCACTCACTCTTATCATTCGTCAACTCTGAATCTTGTAATCTTTTCTTTAATTTTTTTTCGATTTTAAAACTATAGATCGGTGAATGCATGACAATCAGAGGTTGTCTTGTCAGGCTGGAAAATATTATTCAGGGCCTATAAATTCTGTTTTTGACAGATTTACCTAAATTCTTGTTGTTCATGTGAGGTGTCAAACATGTTTTGTACATTATTTTGATTGAGTTTCATTAACTTATGAATGACCAGCAGATTTTGAGTTTTAACCCGCCTTTGATCTTCCTTTAATGCCCTACTTCCCCTCAGTTATAGTTGATATATTTAGTCATAATATTGTAGGTTTTTAATACAAAAATTTTCTTTAAATTCACAGTTAAATATTATTCCTTGTTTTGAACTAACCATAACTAAATGTTAGGTAACCATTATCTTCGTCTACAACTAACCTCTTATCACAAACGCTGTTTTTTTTAACTTCTACCGGAACATCATTTCCGGTTACCTTCATTTTATCTGGTTATTTCATTGACACCGATGCCCACTCATCTGTGTGTAATTAGGTTTTACCTGTGTCATACAACCATTGCACTACACACGAGGAGCCACCAATTTATTTAAAGGGTAAATTAGTTGCGATTGTCAAACGTAATATATTTAATAGCAAAAAACCGAGGATGATATGGAACGAACTGACCTGTCACACTGTCACTGTATTGAATCCAAAAGCAGTGCATCTAAGACTAGAATAGCTGAATAATTTTCAAGAGGAGAGTGAATAGGTTCTATCTAGGCAAACATACCTACATCATCATTTAAATATGTATAATGCATAAAAAATAACAAAATTTCAATCATTTAGGCATTACTACACTTGAAAAAAATAGAACAAATATATGTATATCGAATAATAAAACATGGTTTAGTTTTTCTAGTTTATCGACATGTTATTTTTGCTAGGATATATCACATCTCAAATACGGCGCATTTATATGTGTTGAATTTTGACAACATTTGTGTTAACATAATGTGGGGAACAAAACATTTAACAACAAAAAAAATGCCATGTCCGAGTGTCTGACGTAAACAAAATGCTATTACCTAGCTTTTTCTCAACCGAGTCTAGTAACATTTTGTACAATCTAACCGCGCCATCACGCATATGTCACTGCTACGCTTCGCTGCCGGCCAGTGTTACCGTTATAATTGCTTGTTTAGATATGACGCAAAATTGCGCCTGCACACTTGATGGACTTGGTCGACATGTTTTTTAGTTTTCTTCTAGGCTGTAGAATTTCTATATAAAAAAGTGCTATGCCATGCTACATAGCTTTAAGTATTTATTTATACGAGTTTAGCCATATGTATGACTAGTTTAAATTAGTTGTCTTGTCCTTGTATCGATAGTTAACTGGTGTCAAGTTCGTTATCTAGGAAAAATAAACAGCTTTATATAATAGTTCTGGAAGTTTAATGTATGTTTTCATTCCTGTTAAATGCTTGTAGTTCATTCCAAATTGAGATCTTTCTAACTTAAATTAGAAAATGTGGCATGCCCGTTATTTTCATTGTATTTAAAAAACAATTTTATTTAGTTCAATAATAAGATTGTTTAGTTTTCAAAAAGATTTCCTTCCATATAACACCAGTTATTTTACCCCATAGTCAAATTTACTTCATAATGTTACTAATAAAAAATTGTATATCTTTCAATCAAATTCTAAGAAAATCAAACACGAAAGAGACTTGTTAGAGCAAACATGAAACGACGGGTTTCCAAAGCGAAAATCTTACTTTGTCACTATATTTCCCAACTTAGACCCCCATTATTTTGAGCATTGCATATAATGGAGTAATATCAGTCAATGATGTGTCATTAGAATATCATGTTCGTGTATCTCGGCCTTATGTTTTCACCTATAAAAATATATGGGAATTGACACGACGTTTGGATCATGCTTTAGTCTTGAAGGCAAAGCTTTTACTATGAAAAGTATAAGATGTTCTATTCTTTATTCTACACATAAAATACAGAGAAAAAACTTAAAAACAAAACACGTACATATAGGCGAGCTTAACCCTAAAGAGAGTTCTCTTCCAGCAAACCTTCTTATAAAACGTTATACATATATTTTTGTAAATGCAGTTTTCCAACCTGTGTTATAAGAGTGTCTTCTAACACAGTTTGGAAAACTAAAAAAAAGAGTTCCCACCCCGACTATGTATTTAATTTTTCTTGTTTTACGAATTAAACTATTTAGTTTTGATTAAGATTTAGACAAAATAACACTCAACCAGTAGTAGTAATAGACCGAAAACTGTGACTACCTAGTTCGCGTAGTACTTTGGTGGCGTCTTTAGTGGTCAACTTGGACCTATCATTGTATCTGAAATCATACAGTTTAATAGATTAGAGATCAGAGAAACAATATCTTGCTTGGCTTTGTGTTCCATCTGTCAAATTCTGACATTACTTCTGACTTAAGTTCACAGAGTATCATCATGCTGACTTATATGTATTTGTTTGAGTCTTGACTTCACAGTATTATTGACTGTTTCTAATTTATTTTGCTTGCTCCTTTTTAAAATTGCAACAGTGATCCGATGAAACAGCGCATTAGTATACCTGTTCTGTCGTCTATTCTCTATAACTTGTCTATGACCTTAGCTTTATAGGTTTAACCTGTGGTTTTGTAGCCATTAGCGTAGTCCGTTCCTAATGTTGGGCCATCAATGCTTATTTAAGGTTATTTAAGCGCACAGCTTTGTTTTGTTCACTATCTGGGTTAAGAACCCTTGCATATTTTACTTTAAAAATAGCGATTTTACGATATAAACATAGTAAGGTGGTCTATCTGCCGGTTATTGGATTGAAAAGCTTTATTCTGGATTTGCATTGTATATTTGATAAAAAAAACAATATGGTCTATTTATTATCTTTTTGACGTTTATTAAACATACAGGTAAGTGTCAAAAAAAAGTCTTTAATATTGTACAACTTCGCATAATTTTGACATAAGTCAGGGAAAACCAAAACATCCTACAAATTGCGCTACCTGTGTGAATTGTCTTGATTATTTTTAATGTAAATAAAAATAGAGTTTCGTCGAATATTATAAAGAAATCTTTGCGTAAAATTATCTTTATGAGATGGCTGTCTTGTCGTGACTGCAAGATCGTTATTTTAATTTGCCAGTTCTCGTATTGAGACTTATCTTAATTGCGTAAGAAAAGCCGTACCATAACTTGATAACTACCATGAAATTGTGCAGGAAATGCAAATTTATTGTACTTAATCCTACTTCAAGCATCTTGTGAGAAAACAGACAATAATACTTTATTTATTTATTTATTTTATTTTATTTGGAAAACAAACAGAACAATGGTGCTTACATGACAAAAACTAATTACTAAGGCATAATCCAATAAAGTTTCCACTATTAATTGTTACACACACGTAAAAACTGGCTTACTTGTGGCTAATAACGCGTTGTGAATGTGCCGATGATGATAATTTTTCAACTGACGACGAAAGAAAACGGAGGAGGTTCTCAAGTCAACGTGTTTTTAAGCTATTGCATAGCTTTTATCGCGGGCCTTGAGCGTGGAGACCGAATCCAGAAATTTCGTAACGAAAATAACCTAACACTGCGCATGCGTAATCCAGCAAAAAATGCTATGCAACAGCTTCACCGTGCCAAACGTCTTTTTTATTATTGTATTTAGAGGTTTATAAGTATTTTTAAGTGATAAATTGTAGCAAACTTACTCAAGAAAAATATATTCGATTTTTGACATACACTCCTAGCCCAGGCTCGAGACGAAACTACAAGCAGAAAACCTTGACCATGGATTTGGCTGTACATTTTCTGTAAATTCGTTAGGACAAATAAATATTCTTGGACACATATCACACACCACGCTCTAGCTAGTCTCATTCTAAGCAAAGCTTGTACTATGTGAACTAAATTGCTGATATAATACTTAAATAAAAAAAAACTAACTATTCTATATTTTTTTTTGGAAATACATATAACACCTAGACACAAAACATATATTTATATTCATCACACAAACACTTGCTCTGAGTGGGGATCAAACCCACGGCCCAAAGCATGGAAGGCAGAGCTGTGAAGTTGTCAAATGGATCAAATATAACAACTTTTTGCCTCAGTTAAACCAATGTCGAAATTATAAGTAGTCAAACCTAATGTTAAGACGCGGTGTACCAAATTACTTGGTAATCTAACCATCGCAATTTGGTGAATAATGAGCCACTCATCGCATTCTGCTTATTGCCAACCGGTGAATCATCAAAAGCAGGCTCACTGAACCTTATATTTGAATCTACGTAAGATGTAGGTACGATTGTTGAAAATAATTATATAAACGGAAGAAAATGTGTTTATCAAATCTACTTTTCTTCTCTTGATTTTTTTTCTTTTTTAATGGATACGCATGGCATGCCAGCCGAGAAGTGGGCAAACATCGTCACCCCATGGGTGCCGGAGGTCGGAAGGCGACGGCGAGGTCGGCCGAAGAGGCGTTGGAAGGATGATCTGGACGCCCAGGAGAGGGATTGGTGGAGCATCGCCAAAGACCGGGATAGGTGGAAAGCTTTGGGGGAGACCTTTGCCCAGCAGTGGGACAGTATAGGTTAAAAAAAAAAAAAAAAAAATGGATACGCATCCAAAGGGTAAATGGCGCTATTAATTAGGCTTCGCTTCATCTGACTCTTTGTCTGTCTGTCCGTCCGTCACCATATTATACATATAGCTAATGAACCGTGATATATAGAGATGATATTTTCACAGATGATGTATCTGTTGCCACTATCACATCAAATATTAAAAACCTACCACGTGCGAGTCAGACTCGCTCACAAATTGTTGTTTTTTTTTACAAGTTATAGGCAAGCGTTTGATCGCGATCTCTCCTGATGTTAAGTGACGATGCGGTCTACGTTTTTATTATTTATAACAGTTTTTTTTATAAATAATAATACGGAACCCTTTGTGTGCGATTCCGACTCGCGCTTGTCCGGTTTTATTATTGTAAACCCTTTGTAGCATGAAGCTAAGTCTCCGTATATCACCGTCAAATAAACCGACTTTTAAAGCCATTGCATAGCTTCTGTCGCGGGTCTTGAGCATGGAGACCGAATCCAGAAATTCCGTAGGTAACGAAAATAACCTAACACTGCGCATTCGTAATCCAGCAAAAAATGCTATGCTTAGCCGCGGCAGACCCCGAGTGCCACACGTCTTCTTTTATCTTCGTTAGGTTGTGAAGTAAGAAGATGTATCAAAATCTTTTTACATAATTCAGCCATCTTGTAACTCACTGCCATACGATGTTATCATAATATATTTGACATTTTATAACCACTTATTCGATCGTAACTCTGAAACACAGAGTTTTTATGTTTTTCACGTTTTACTTTAAGATATAATCTGTTGTTTTGATTTTATCTTGTAGTTTATAAGTTGTTACTTGCCGCTTTCACCGTTACTTGTTTAACGTGTATTTTTTTGATAACTTTTTATAAACAGTCATTGTTGAACAGGCTTGACTATTCAATTCGTCTACTACGTATTACTATATTTTTCAATGATCTTCTCTTCTTATCGTGTCGATGCTACAACTGTATTTTGTTGTAGCATCGTGTTGGAAAGATTAGCCAGACTAGACACTGCTTTACCGTGCCGGCTGTTACCGGTGTGCGCCACGAGGAGGCTCTTTCCATGCACCCATTTTCAATTATGTTATAAATAGACAATGTAACTTTTTAACATAGGTAGCTACTTCAGAAGAGGAACGTGTTTTTGGTAATATTAATTGCTTATTAAGGTAACTCAAAAGGTACTAGTTGCTTAGATATTTTAATCAGATTCGAACCGGACGATTAAATTTATTAGTACTTTTTAAGCAGTACTAATAAGTTTAATAAAATAAAAAAGCTTTTATTCGCTGACCTTATTATATTATGTAATGTTAATTTATAAGTATAAATACATAATATCATAAAATTACTAAAATCATAAAAAAATACAGTCAAATTCAGAACCTGCTCTGTCTAAAAACATTTTAAAATAATCTTCTCCTACCAAATCTTGAAGCCTCAAAAAAACTAGTCATAAACTAGGTAATCCTGAGCACAAATAGTATAGAAGATTCGCGATTTTATACATTGGATTCCTACTCGAAAGACCAGTTAGCACTTTCGATTCGATTAGGTAAACGAGTACAATGTATGTGTTAGTGCAATGGGCACCTTGTTCTACCATAGATGTGGTGCGAGATCAACTTGTGGTGTTTCACTTGTTTTTTGACGTGACAACGCCTTATAATTCGATAGAGCCGGCTGAACGCACGAAAAAACATGACTCATGAGGCGTTCTGAGGCGTTCTGAGGCTTTCCATGAAGTGACGTTGTCACGTTCAACTATCGTCAGTAAACCGACTTTACGGACAACCATTTTTTTAACATATTGCGTCCCACTGCAGGGGAAAGGTGTTCTATACATAAACGGCCGGTTTCTGAAACGTTGATCAACCAAAAAATCAAATCACAATGTGTCAAAACTCGGATCAATCGTGATTTGGGTTGATCAAACGCTTGTTATCTGATCTGTTGTTAAATATTTCGCAGATGACAAGCGTTCAAGCAACCCAAATCACGAATTTTCCGAGTTTTGACACATTGTAATTTGATTTTTTGGTTGATCATCGTTTCAGGAACCGGCCGATACTGCTCTATTTTCAAGGTTTTGGTGACCTTAATTACTCAGTTAATATATTAATTTTACAGTAACCACTTAGATTTTCAGTTGCACGCCAACCTTGAGATGATTGAATCTAAAGTCGCAGTAATAGAGTTCAGTTTACATTGTAAGTTTGTTAAAGTGACATGACTGACTGGTGGAAAGTTGCCCTATCGCCCATGATTTACCTGAGAGGTGTTCCCTTAACTTTGTGACTGGTTTCTCTTGACGGTATTGTCACAATTTGCATTTACGACTTCACAGATTTGAGCTTTCATGACGTGATTGTGTTTTGTTTTATTAATAGAAGACCGAGCACGATGAAATGTGAGAATCGTAAACGTAAACGGTCTATCTTATAAGAGTTAGCGCAGATTTGATGTATTGATTACCATACGTTATGATGACTTAAAGTCAACGCTAACTTTTTATAAGACAGGGGGAAAGTGTTTTAGATACACTGCGCGCTAACGCTGCAATGATCGACAGTATAGCTGATGTTGACGCGTGTATCAGAAATACGACACTGTTTCGATATTTTTACGATTGTAACACCCCTACCAGTTCTTTTTACTGCCTGAAACATAACATGATTGTGCATATATTTAACTGATCCTACTTCTACGCCGCGTATTTGGTACAAACTTTGTAGTTGGTTAACGTATCCCTGTATCAAAGGGAAGGTTGTGGGTTCGAATCTTTCCCGATCGATGGGAAAGTTACAAAAATCTTAGAGATGTTTTGCAGGAATTGTAACTCGAAATTTTAAGCTTATTTTGTCAAACTTCCGGAGGTCTTGTTAATGTAAGTAAAGGTAACACTACGCTTGGCCTTCCGGTGTGGACACCTTTGTTTCCCATCGATTTCCTCTTTACATCGCTTGTCTATTACTTCAACGTGCAAATTCAAAGATTCACATCAAAGACCTTTGTTCCCACAAATCCGAGAGATGTTAAGTTTGTGGGTTCGATCCTCACTGAGCAAATGTTTGTGTGATGAACATAAATTTGGGTGTTAATATGTATTCTATGTATGTATTTATAAAAAATATGTATAAGTATTCTTTCAGCAATATAGTTGCCATAGTGCTTAGGCCGTAAGTTTCTTGCCCGTTCTTCTAAGCTCTGGTCGCGTGGAACTGGCACCTAGAATAGTATATAAGACGATTCTAAATTATCCTTGTGATTTTACTGAATAAACAATTTTGATTTCGATTTTTTGTTTGGGAGTGTGAAATGACCATGAATATATATTTATAATACCTCTGATTATGTTACGTATGTACGAATTAATCTACAGTTTGAAAGTGTCTTCAAACGTGGTAAACCGGCACTTATCGTCACAATACATCTAAAGCTAACCCGTGGCCCGCTGAACTGCACGTTTTCGTGAAAACTCGCAAAATGCCATCGAGACGTGACGATGTGTTCCGTATGTGTTTGTTACGAAGTAGACGATGTATTGAGCACTTATTTCTTGTTAGGTCATCTGCTATATCATTTTCGATGGTGTTCGTGACATACATGTGTGAGACTCAGTTCCACGTACTTAATAACATAATTTTGTAATATTTGTTACCAATAAATGCTTATTACATTCATTTACTAGCTACTTAAATATTTAATAACTTAAATCAGTTAGTTGTAGATGGATTCTTTCATAGAATTATATTAACGACTATTACGAAAAAATTCGTATTTTATAGTTTTATTTCCTTCAAAATCAGTAAAACAATTTCATGATTAACATTCTATGATTATTAATTAAACATCACAAATAAAAGCTATTCTATGAATGGATAAAAAAGTGTTTGTGAGACCAATGGCTAAAAATACAAGATTTAGCTCATTACTTACGAACATTTTCAATATCTGCTAGAAACGCTTTTACAACCTTTTTCTGAAATTTCTCATCGCGTTTTTCAATAGAGATGTATATTATACATAGAGAGATACATATTATATGAAATCGATGTAAGTCACAAATGCTAGTCAAGTACACTCGAGAGCAATGAATCCGGGTCACTTAAAGAATCCTAAAAATCTCGGAAACTAAAAATGCTAGGTTAATGCAATAAATTGTATTTAATAGACAATGTAATACTCCTTAAATGAAGGTATTAAAACTTCTTAGTTATTGTAAAGTTATATCATAAAAAAATCAAATTTGAAAAAGGGCCACTTTCGAAGATGGAACTACGAAATTACAGCATTTGGTTTTGCTTTTGTTTGTAATCCGTCATTTATGTGGGTACATAAACCATGTTGATAGTGCTCTATATTCATTATTCAAGCTGAAATTATGTCGCTTACGCCTGAAGAATGCACCAGAATACTTACAATGCTGGAAACCGGCCGGAGTCAGCGCGATACAGCCAGGACTGTCGGTGTGTCGCTGTCAACAGTACAAAGAGTTCTCCGACGTTACGAAGAAACTGGTTCTAACCTACGCAGACCAGGAACGGGCAGAACCAGGTGTACCACAGCACGAGAAGACCGATACTTGGTGAACACCATGCTTCGAAATCGCTTTCTCACAGGAACTGAACTCACCAATCAGTTTCGACGCCTCGGAGGAAGTAACCCAAGTGCATGGACAGTAAGACGTCGGCTTGCTGAATCTAACTTAAAACCCCTTAGACCTGCAAACGGCCCTAAACTGGAGCGTGGGCATCGTATTTCGAGACTAAGATATGCCCAGAGCCACGTAAATTGGAGTATTGAAGATTGGTCAAAAGTTATGTTCTCCGACGAATCAAAATTTATGCTCTACAAGCACGATGGAAGACACAGAGTGTATCGAAGACCAGGGGAAAGATTCAAGCAAGCATGCATCGAAGAAAAAGTAGCCTACGGTGGTGGGTCTGTACTTGTGTGGGCCGGAATTTCTTCTGAAAGTCGCACAGAGCTGGTGATCATAGAAAACGGCTCTTTAACTAGCGTAAGATATGTGGAAGAAATCCTCAATGATCACGTTGGTCCATTTATGGTCAATTTAGGTGAGGATGCTATATTTATGCATGACAATGCCCGACCTCATACAGGTAGGATTGTGAATGACTACCTTCAAGAGATGAACATTACTCGTATGGAGTGGCCAGCGCGCAGCCCGGATATCAACCCGATCGAGCATGCTTGGGACGAGCTAGGCAGATGCGTAAAACAACGAAACCCTCCCCCAATCACGCTTCGTGAGCTCAAAATTGCTCTCACAGAGGAATGGGAGAATATTCCCCAAAATCGTATAAGGAACTTGGTGTACAGCATGCCAAACCGCGTAAACGCAGTAATGGAAGCACGAGGAGGCAATACGAAGTATTAAAATTCAAGAAAATCGGAATAAAGTTCAAAAATTTCATGTTTCCTATTTTTGTTTTAAGGAGAGATCAGCAGTTTTTTTCTTTATGTAATTTTGTGTTAATAAAATGTATGGTGACTCATATTTTTTTTACTTTCATTTAAGGAGTATTACATTGTCTATTAAATACAATTTATTGCATTAACCTATCATTTTTAGTTTCCGAGATTTTTAACATTCTTTAAGTGACCGGGATTCATTGCTCTCGAGTGTATATGACAAGTGAAACGGACACAGAACGATAAATTACTTATGAATTATACCCTAGGACCCAGGGTTGGTTGTTATGCGGCTTTTTGTATATCTATATAACACCGTAGGCCGCATCATAATTTAACATCAGGTGTGATTGCCTATTAAAAAAAAACTTCTAGCTGCTGAAGCCTTTTGTATAGCTAATAGCTTCTAAAGCTTTTGTATAAATTAGTATGTTTGTGTACAATAAAGTATTAAAATAAATAAATTTGAATATACTTACCTACTTATTAAAATAAATAGATAATAAATGGATAATAAAAAGGGGAGACTTTTGCCCAGCAGGGATTTGGGACAGTACAGGTTAAAAAAAAAAACATCAATGCGTAAGGAGGGTTCCTGCTCGGTTAAGGATATGAGGGTTACACAATTTGAAGTTATTGACACTTTTTTAAATATATTTTTTCTTGAAAATTGACAATTAAATGTCAGGCAATTTTCAAATAAGCTGAACTTCAGATGTTTATTTTAATTAAACTAACCTAGTTCTATAAATATGACTAAAAATGCTTGACAAAATTGTCTTGAGCTCAGTTTACGAATATCCTGTCCGGTTATTTGTTTTTTGTCCGCGTACAAATAATACAACCCTATAAGGAATAATATCTCATTGTACCGAGGAGTCGTGATGGATAGCAACGCCTTCGATTCCGTGCGATGTTATATCAATAATCTATGGCTTATGTAATGCTTAGGAAGTGGTCAGGATTTACGACCTGTGAGAACAAGATGTATTGATGGGGGGAAAGGTGAGCTGATCAATGACCTGAGATATATGGGCTGATTTTGCACGCTTTTGGGAAGCTTCTGATCGGCACAGTTTTTCTGTTAAAGTCTACGAGATATCAATTAGTGTCAGATATGGTTCTCTGCTCTCTGCTACTCTTTATAAAGCAGTTTGAAGGTTCGAAAAACTATTATGTCAATAGAAAAACTATTGTATCAAGTGACTATTATGATATGCTGGGGCCACACTAGCGGGCTACGGCGAATATTCGTGTTAACGTGATGTATGTGGCCACGTACATAGTGTCATCGCGCAGTATTTCGCCTTTATCCGAACACGATGTTTTTGTCGCGCCAACACGCCCGCTAATGTAGCCGAAGCATTAGTGCATTGGGAATTGAATGCTTTTGTTATAAACCAAGGCCATATAAAATGTGTTTTCAATGTATAATTGTATAAGAAAATTAATGTACTGTTTTATTGTTTCAGGTAAGTTACATGTTACTGAAAACTCCTGCATCAAGTAGCTAAGGTACCTTGTTTATCTTAAAAATGATTCGAAAAAATCTTTGAAATCAGGAAATTGGGACAGAAAAGAAGTTCTTTAACAGCAAAAGTCATATATTATGGAGAAAACAGTCATCAAGTAGGTTTATATCAGCTAAACTATGGAAAGCTGCATTATATCTCTGTAGGTGAGGACCTTATATTATGGACGAACAGTCACCAAGAATGTTATAATCAAAACTAAGGACAGCTGCAATATTTATCTGTAGGTGAGGACCTTATATTATGGACGAACAGTCACCAAGAATGTTATCATCAAAACTATGGACAGCTGCAATATTTCTCTGTAGGTGAGGACCTTCCACACTGGTCACGGCCGATCGCCTGCTCTCCAGTCCGTGACGATGCCGGCTCGATCTGCTGAACACCCTTGTAATCGTTACAATTATGTCAATACGTGCACCTGGCTTTCGGTAATTAGGATGCAATGATCCGGAGAATATGACCCATGATTGTGCCTGGTGTTTCTTGCGTGTTGTTCTAGACTTGAAACTTAGTTCGAGTAGACTTAGCCACTTTTTCCCAGTTATCTGTACTGTTGGTCAGCGTGATATCAAGTTTAATTATACCAGCTGTCCAATACAGCTGGCAGACTCAAGTGTGGTTGCTGCAGACGGAATAAATCTTGATGAATTGCCTATATTTGGAGAAAACAGACGCATTAGCGACCAGACAAACCTTGGTTCTGGGCTTTCTATACCATCTTGTGATACAGTTTATTTATATTTTTTTTTATACTATAGTTCATTTTATTGTGCTGTTATTAAAGTCCGGATTCGTCCAGCACGTACATGCTCCTAATATCTATTTATGTATGTCACTCGCCAGTTCTTGAAAAATATATGTCGTCAACTGATTTAATGATTTTTGGGCAAACGCCCAACACGAAGAGGAAGTGTCATTCATTATCAATAACAGGTAGTTTATTTCTTCAGAATATATTACTGAAAATTCTTCTGAATAATCGGTTTGCTGATTGCTTGGACCTGTTAGTGGATTAGATGGTTTTTGGGTCAGTGGATTGCAGTTCGTTAAAACACGTCTTCCTGATCCAAAGCTGAAAAAAATGGTTTCTTGCATCACAAGCCACAAAGGAGAATAGGCAATTCTCTATTGAGCGTGGGCCACGGCTAAAAAAAACTTACCCTTAGGGTTTCAAACGTACTATGTGGCAACACTGAGGAACATTTTATTTAGGCTCAAAATGCCAAAATGCTCTGTCTCCTTTGAAAACTGTTATATACACATTTTGTAAACCCATTGCCTCAGTCGCATCATGATTAGCAAATTTACCGTATAAGTCCTTCCCTTTATTTTCAAATCTATTACAAATTGCAGTAAAAGGGCCCACACAATAGCTCACAAATCTACTAAGCAAGGATATTACTAAGTGGTCCCTAAAAGGTAGCGTTTGGTAATAAATTTATGCTAATCTAATGAGAATACTGTACAGTCAGATGTTAACTATTGATCCATAGTTTGGGGACCTATTTTTACTTATAGAAGATGAATGAACTCTGATTTCTATCTGTGGGAATTTGATATCGTGGGATATTTGTATCAGATTGACACACTATAAGATAAGACTATCATTCCGATGTTTTGAAAACAGGTTTCTAAATTATGTTTCCTTTCAATAAGTAGATATTACTTTTTACATCTTTGATTTAGAGGAAAATGGAACTAGTAATGTCGTCAATTTTGAGAAAGCTCGAATGCACTCGACATCTTAATGAAATGAGAATAGGACCTCAGTAAGGCTGCGCAAGCGCATCTGAAGTGTTGCAAGATCCTCCCACATTGCTCCCACGTACAGTATTAATGATCGTATTATTAGTTGTATAGATCTTATCGTAACTATAAAATATGTCTTTTTAATTAATATAACGTAGTTAAGTTAGATTGCTTTTCCAAAAATAAATCAATTATTAATATGTTTTTGTGATATTATAGAAAAACCGTAAGCTGTATGTATATACAGAAAAAGTAAATGTCTATAAGTGAGATAAGTTTATGTATAATCAAAATATTAACAAAAATCAAAATCAATTAAAGTTAAATCAGTAAAATCACAAAGATCATTTAGAATCGTCTTATAAACTAGGTGATACTATGCGCGAGTTCCACGCGACCATAAACCAAATCTAAAACAAAAAAAAAGACCGATTTTCGTAATATACGACATAAATACTGATAACACATTTCTATAGTAAATTCAGATCGCGAAGTAGGAATTGATTTCATAAATATGCAAATCCATAGCAATCAATTCTTGTGTTTTCTATCGGACTGTACTTACGTACAAGAATGATGGCGCGAGCGATGCCCCGAGGCACTTACGATATTGTGAGAAATCTCTGGGAACTGATGGATAGATAGTTATTTTAGCTGAGATAAAGTAATAAACTGAAAGAGAACGAGTATAGAAACCAGATATTTCAATTTAAAATAAAATATGTAAGGTCCATGTGTCAAAAGAGTAAAGAATTGCGATAGGATGACAAAAAGGATAGTTTGCACAATGTTATAAAAACGTTCAGTCATATATGTATCGAAGATAGGTCTTTATACCATAAAGAAATAAAGTAACACTGAGATAAAGACTGAAATAGCTAAGAACATTATGTTTTACACGAAGAACACAAGCATTTACAAATCTAACTGAGCAACACCAACAGATAATAAAGAAAAAAAAATCAGGCGCATTGATTTCATTGAAATTGACGCGATAAAAAATTCAACGGTCCGAAAAAGCTGATAGCTTTCGGAATCCCAAGATAAGATAGAATCAAGTGTTACAAAACTTGCAAATGAATATCTGTGTCATAGGAAATTCTTAGCACTCCATAATCAAGAAAGGCAAACCCTAGAGGCAGGTCTCGTAATTCGTATTGTGTGAAACGAACCGTAGATAGACTGACTCTAGGTTTCCTTCAAAGCGATGGACGTCATATTAATAAATAAATAAATAAATAATGCTGGACAATCGACACAACATCATCTAGCCCCAAGCTAAGCAGAGCTTGTGTTATGGGTACTAGAAGACTGACATACTTAATACAATATAATACATAGATAGATATTTTTTTTTTTTATTATACATATAAAATACCTAGAACACCCGGAATAAATATTTGCAGAACATACAAACATTTATCCCGAGGCGGGAATCGAACCCGCAGCCTTCCGCGTCGCAGGCGGACCATCGCCCACCGCGACACATCGGTCGTCAAAGTAATGATGACAGAAGATCGTAATTTTTACTAGTAGTTAGTGTTGACAGGTTTTAAACGTACCCTGTATGCTAGACCTATGTTTGCCGCCCCGGAACGATACACGTGTAGAAGTCTTATTGTTCTTGGGTTGCTTCATACTATAGTCAATGTTTTCTGACGAATGATTCGATGTTTGGTGACGCTGTCTTTGTCTACGTTATGGCTGGTTTATGACGGTGACGTTTTTGGAAACTCTAGTTCTTGCTAGGTGTTCCGTGAACCGAATTGAGGCAAGGCAGGTGTTGTGTTACGGTCAATTACTGTCTAATTCTGAATTGGGCATTGTGATCAGCTTCCTTGGTTGGTGTTGCCCAATAAATTATTTTCGAATTTATAATCATTATCTTTAGGATTGCATTCAAAAACACTGGCTTATTAAGCTATTGCATAGTTTCTATCGCGGGCTTTGAGCGTGGATACCGAAATTCCGTATCGAAAATAACCTAACACTGCGCATGCGTAATCCAGCAAAAAATGCTATGCAATAGCTTCACCACGGCAGTCCCCGAGTGCCACACGTCTTTTTTTACCAAAGGAATCTAAACTGTAAACATTGGAAAAGGATGTAGAATAGTGCTAATTATTACTACAGAATTAGTATAAGACGCAAAAAGGCTATTAAACCTTCTTGATAACGTTATCAGTCGGCTTAGAAAAGAGATAATTGAATCCGTTTCACAGTTGCCAAAGCCAATAGGGTCACTGACAATGAGGCCGAGTGCCAGTTCATCACGCTTCAAATGAGGTTCTATTGACAGAAGGGCTGAGTGAAAGTTCGGAAGCTTTTGAAGATCTTGATCTAAATTCCATGAAGTGAGCAATTGGGCTCAGTCATGCTATATCTAACGCACTTAATGCTTAACATGATGGTCTTGTACTTAATGATCTGGCAACTTTGGCGAGTTTTTGGACGCCTTAAGGCTTTGTGGCGTAGTGATTGCTAATAGAAGGAGTAAAAGCTTGTGCAATGTTTTGCTCGCTTTTTGAGAAAGTTGAACTACAGTGAACAAGTTAAGAGACAATCTTGCTGTAGCTTTGCATATCGCTCAATCTGATGTATCTAGATAAACTTCTGGTTCTTTTCTACCTAGTTATGTTATGGAAAAGATCTAAGTAGTAGGTATAGTCATGTAGATAGTATAACAATTATTTAATTAATAGCGAAACTAACCTAACTTTGTATTGTTGAGAGATTTTTGTCATTTCATTTTTGATTTGTGACATTTATGCAATGTATGACATATGATTCGACAAATTTAAAAATCTTACAGCAAATTCTAAATTGGACTATCTTTTTAATTCCGCTTCAGATATGTATTCTGAGCTGATAGTTATGCAAAAGGAAGCAAACCAGAGCTCAATCTCATCCTTACCAACTGGGGGGTGAGCACAAAGAGCTTATGTACTTTGTAGTATATTTGTTTCTGAAGCGAAGCGTGTGCTGTCTTTTTGATTTACGTATAGCTTTATTATTATATATTTTTTTAACTCATTAGTGTATCATTATTAAGTTAAATTGACACCGCACTGAAACTTCAGTACTTAATTTAGTTTAATTGTAATTCTTTGCAAGAAGGATCATATAAAAAAACGGTAGGAACCAGGCCGTAAGTTTCTTGCCCGTTCTTCTAGGCTCTGGTCGCGTGGAACTGGCACCTAGAATCACCTAGTATGTAAGACGATTCTAAATGATCCTTGTGATTTTACTGAATAAAGTAATTTTTGACTTTGACTTTGAAAGAAATGTGACAATCGTAAACGCACCAAAACAGTATTTGAGAAACACTACGCGTCAACATCAGCTTACTGTCGAGTGTTGCAGCGTTAGCGCACAGTGTATCTTAAATACATTATGTTTACGATTGTCACATTAATTTTTGATACAAGGATGTAACGCACTTATATACTAATCAGATCTTTTTCATAACATTACTATATAGGTGTAAAGGAACCAGTTTATCTAAATACATATATCTGATTGAGCTCTGGTTTGCTTCCTTTTGCATAACTATCAGCTTAGAATATAATACATATCTGTAGCGGAATTAAAAAAATTGACAATTTAGAAATAGCTGTAAGATTTTTAAATTGCCGAAAACATATGTCATACATTGCAAGAATGTCACAATCTCTCATAAAACACAAAATTGAGTTAGGTTAGTTTCGCTATAAATTAAATAATTGTTATACTATCTACATGACTATACCTACTACCCTATTCTATTATAGTCACATCTAGGTCTGACCCACATAAAATCTAATTTGTTATTTATTACATCATTGTAATCTAAACCAAGTTTAATAAACGTTATTGTAATCCTAAAATTCAATTAGTTTTGGTCGATATCGATGTCTACTTCCTGCCCCTGTTACTTGTATTACACAAATATGCATTTCCGATCGGCAGTTGATTTAATCGATTTGCTTTATTTTGATCTCGATTTATTTATCGGTGACAGCTATTGCCAAAACTAACACGAGAAATATATTATTATCGACCGTTACGCAAGTTTCATAGACAACCGTTTAAACCTTTTTAACTGTCGATTATATCTTTCACTTGTCATTTAATTATATAATTATTTTAAACTAGTTTCGCAAATTATATTATTTGACATTTAAAGTGTTGCTCTTTGTGACAGTATTTTATCGATAGTGATCTTATTATGATAAGAGCTATGAAAATGGGGACGTTCTGAAAGTTACTTATTTGTTAGATTTCAATACACTGTTTGACGGAATGCAACGAATTTTAATTAAAAAAAATAGGCGTTAAAGAAATCGCACGTAGATTACACAAAGTATACAAGATTTGTAAGTTTTGGGCTAGATATTATAAGACTGTTTTAAAAGATTCTTAACGAATTATATTTTTGTTGTTGTATTAATGTGTCATCTCTAATAAAACTTTAGCAGAAACTTAGTTAATTAACAAGATGATATCATCTGGCCTTGAGCTCGAGAGCCTGTTACCACATATATCTTCAGGATAGTTAATAATAACTAAAGCTTCTGAGAAATCTAGTTCAATCATCACACCACTTCCTTTCCAAACAAAGTTGTCTCGTTCACTGCAACGTTGTCGATACACAGCAAAAATAGAAGTTGAACCGTCCAAAGAAAAAGTCCTGCCAAATACACAAAAAAAGTATTCGTTCCATTCCTTTCTGGCTAATGCTCGAAAACTATTCACGTCGCGTTAAGTTTATCCTGCGATAAGAAGTACAACGGCTGAATTGTGTCTGTCTCTGTCTGCGGGTTGGAGTTGTCCCTCAGCGAGGGAGACAGAGAGGTAGGGCGCCCTCCGCGTGGCGGTTAATGTTTAGTTTGAAACGGACTGGAACAGTTTGCAAGTCGCCGGCAACGCGCGCGGCCGACTCGCGCACACCGTCCGTACCAATATATCGAATTATTTTTATACTATAGTCTAACAAATAACAAAGTGCCTTATTAATGGATGTGATGTGACGCATGGAATGACCTGCACGAAGACTGAAATGAGAAGTAACAGCGTGTGGATTTTTTAACGCGTTCGTGTCCTTTTGGTATAGAAGTTTGCTGAAATTGTCTTACTGTTTTTTATGCCTTTGTCGAGCACGTTTCCTCCCTTTGGCCGATTGGCACGAGCCTTTAATAATAATAGTGCTTTGAAGTCCAAAACCTGTTTGCAGTGCAGTTTGGCTGCGGTTATCCTGAGTTGTATGCGGGTGCCTTTCTCGGGTGAATTTCGGAGCATCTGCGTTCCTTTTAAGGACAAAGCGTGTTGATTCATTTCATTACATCAGTTTTAACATTATTGTGTTCTATATTATCAGTAGCTAATATCAGCTTATCTATCCTATCGGGCTTTGTTTATCACAGGTATTTGCATGTTGTCAGACATATTGGTCGAAGTAGAATCGACTTATTCAGTACTAATCACCTTGACCGTTCTACCGGTAACTTTCTGTCTCGAGGTTAATCGGATCCTGAGTGCACCTTGTAACTTGTCACTACTAACATGTATGTTTCTACAACTGACATTTACTGTATGTATTATTAATGATTAAAAGGTTAAAGACGATATAATTTATACTTCTAAAACAAGTCTGTGATCTTGACGTGATCCTTTCAAGTTTATTGTTTTATTAACACTTATTAATGTCATACATCCCGTTACCTTTTGCATGTGTAATGCCTAATGTCTGAATAACCTCGAGTCATACTCCAAGCTATATATCTGTCTACAAATAAACTAGAATTAATTGCCTCATCACTTCTAGAGAGTATTCCGTTAGTTTATGGGGGCTTTAGAGTTGTAATTAGTTTATTTATATACTTAATCAAATATTCTGTAGAAGAATCTTGTTCACTTGTTATATCAATTTCGATCTCATTATTTCCACCAACATTGAAACATCTAAGTTTTCTTGCCACTTGTTGCGCTTCGCCTCGCTTCTGAACGTGACTTCGCTGAGGTTTTATATTTTTTACTTATCTAACTTGCAATCTTTTTAAATTACCCAATTCACCTTTGCAACTGAGTTTTTATCATCTGTTTCAATATCCGTCGTTTTCTGTGATTCATTGAGTTGTGTAAGAAATAAGAATGGCAGTCGTCCAAAAATCGTCACACAAAATTATTGCTTCCATGAAAGAAAATGAATATTAAGGTTGAGTAAACTAGACATTTTGTCGGCGGAAGATTTATGTAATGTTGTGAGCTGGCGAATATATAAGCTGAAATATTGGCTAAAATGATAATTAAGGAGCTGAGATACGCTCTATTGCTTATTAAGTATTTTAGAAATTGAATTAGTTACCTATATTACCTGTTCAAACCAGATTGATGTCATAATGCTTTCTTAAGTGTTTAATCATTCCTTTTTCCATTTCATATTATTGGTATTGTTTGGGCTTAATTTTCTTACTACAAAACCTTTTATCGCGCACAGAACACTTCTCTAACCTGCATGTTTTTTGTTTGCTACTAAGGAGTTAATTATTTGATTTATAACAAACGTTAAAATGATGTGGGTCGAGGCGTAACTAGACTTTTTATGAGCAATTTGCGGTATTTTTGCAGCTTTAGTTTCTCGTTTCTCGAGATCTCTCTCACTTCGAGAAATAAAAACTTTTGCGTTTATAATATTTTATGGCGTCTTGCGCTCACTATTCTCCATCGTAAAAACAACATCTAATTATTTATCTCCTTCATTGTTAGTAAATTAAACTCAATAAATGTTTCTTGTAACTTTCATTCCGTTTGTCGCATCGCCGACTGATGTTTTTAGTTCTATTTTAAACTTTATTACAAGGGAGTAGTCATCTTATTCGAAGTCCTCGATAGGCACCCGCATCTTGCATTATGTGTACGAAGGACAAGGCCCATTAATGTTATTTCGATAAAAATGTTGAACATTTACAATATCTAACATTTAATGGTTATCTTGCATGTTTGGAATGAAATTTTCTAAACCATAATAAATATACCGAAAGGACAGAATAACATTCCATAATCATATTTTAGACGAAACAAACGAATAAACAAACAAACTAATAAGTGACCCGCCAAGTGCCTTGAGAAATGAAACATACAAATAGTTGAAGATAGTTTTAGAAAAACTTGATAAATGTTTGAAACTGGATTGGAACGGCATTGCTGAGATGACTGTCACTTCTAAAGGATTCTACGTATTGAATGATGATACAAATCAATAGGTAAGTGATTTTATTATTACAGCATTATTAATATTATTATTAGGAGCCTGTCCTGTTCCACTGCAGGGTAAAGGACAAAATTAAATTATTAGAGCATAATATTTAGACACGTTATCTGTCTTCAGCGTCCATATAAATATGAAAACTATGCAAAATATTTAATACTTTGAGTTCATCGTCACTTTCGAGGGGAGATTGAAGCCAGGGGGCCAATTCTCGCTCTTACAACAATAACTTATTTAGCGACATACTCCGTCTTTTTTTTTCGACCTATGTCGAATTCGACTTAATCTCTAAAGAGCGAAAATTGGCCCTCAGGATGGTATATTATAAAAAAAAAACGATAAACATCCGGGATAAGTACTATAGTTTCTTTATCTTTTCCACTTTCACTAATTTGTATCAATCGATCGTAATTTGAAGGGAATCCCTTGTACATCACCTTTCAACTGATGCTGGCAGATTGATTGGTCATTTATCATTTAAGAACTTTCTCCCACTTAACATATTGTCCAAGTATGTTGTATCTACTTTAACGATGTAGTACTGAAATCTGCAATCAATTTAATGTTTATTACTATGTATATTACTTTATAAAATATCTGGTACAAATATGAGTGCTCATAAACTATCGATGTGAAATATATCGATATATTTAGAATCGATTGAATCGTTTTTTATATTCGCCTCACTGGCCTGATGACCTTAGTTTCGTTTAGATTTATGGCTTCAAATTGACGGATGTATGATAGTTATTGTTAGTGATAGGCGAGATAGTTTTTGAAAGAAAAAGTACATAGAGATTTTGGCCTGGTATTTAAACGATTAGCTATATAACTGACTGATTGAGGCCTACATTTTCTGTGTGTCTTTTTTTTACTGTACATTTACTGACAGATAAGTTTATCTATCATACATTAAAAAAAAAGACGTGCGGCACTCGGCGACTGCCGCGGTAAAGCTATTGCATAGTATTTTTTGCTGGATTAAGCAGGCGCAGTGTTAGGTTATTTTCGTTCGGTATTTTCGTTACGGAATTTCTGGATTCGAAGGCCCGCGATAGAAGCTATGCAATAGCTTAAAAATAGTCACGGATATTTCACACACGGCACTCTAGTCCCAAACATACATTTTTAGTAAAAGGATCTTCTTAGCGCCCTTTGGGTATCGGAACTTTTATGGTAATTACTAAAGTTGACAAGCGTTAGTTTTAAATGTTATTCTGAGGGGTGAGCCCAAATGAATGTGACAATCGTAAACGTAACGTATACTGCGCGGTCACTTTGCAAAGTACGAAAGTAAAGTTGATGTTGACGCGCAATGTATGTCAAATACGCCACTGTTGCGATACGTTTACGATTGCCACATTTATTCGTGGCCATCCTCCAGTTTATTAGTTCTTCCGCGTGTTTAATGGTAGACTTTCGACCTGAGCCGCTCTGGTCGAAAGTCTACCTTAACTTTTTACGCTACCATTCGGCGATTTGTAGCACTTCTGACAATAATCGATTGATCCTTTCGATTTTATGAAGGTTGGCCGTTCAGGTTGGCATATATTTTATGATGATATGCCAGACTACCTACCCTTCCATCACGTTATACACCACTATTTTTTAATTACCAGAAAAAAATTAATGATAGCTGCAGCAGAGGCTACTAATGATAATGGCATGTCAAAAATATTAATTATTGCACTAGCACAAAGTTATCGTACTTTCTTTTTAACCGAAAACTGGCACAAATTTATGGTCACAATACAAGAAACTACTCGTAGTATTTACACGAGCCTATCTCATACGCACTTCATTCAAGATCTCATTCCATCTCCTTCCTACCTAACTACGTCATCGCCCTGTCTCACTCTATTCTCGCTCGTCTAACTAATTCAAGGGGTTATGTAGGTACCTACAGAAAAAAAAAGTCATTTTGTTTTTAAAATAATTTTATTTGTTATCAATTGCAACTTCCCCTTCATACTTTTACGGGCTTAGGACCGGCAAAATTACGTCTTGTCGTTTAACTTTATGAAATGCGTCTATTATGCACTGTTTTAATGCCTGCGCACTGGTAGGCTCACTCACATACACTAGTCTTTTTATTTCGCTGCACAAAAATAAGTCCATGGGTGTCAGGTCGGGTGAGCGCGGGGGCCATGGAACAGGGCCGCTGCGGCCGATCCAATGGTTGCCAAATGGTTTTGCTTTAGCTGACGCAAATGGAATATCGGCTGCTAATGGAATATCGTCCAACATTGTATTCACCATAGTTCGCATCAGGTTTAGGTACGATTCACCTGTGAGGCGTCCTTCGATGAAAAATGGTCCGATCAATTTATCATTGAGTATTCTTGCCCATACATTTACACTAAACCTATGTTGGAACGAATGCTGCTTTGTAAGTTTCGGGTTCCGAGAGTGATAATGATATTACGTGCGCGCAGCGCAGTGTCATCTCACAAACTACCCGCCGCCGCCGCGCCGGGCAGTTTGTATAGTCGGGCGGCGGGCGAGAAGGCTTTAGCGAAGAGTGAGACGGAAGCTATTTATGAATGGATTTTTATCGTGAAAACTTAAGTAGCTATGTAGTAGGACGGTACGAATAAAAGGTAACTCAATATTATGTTTTTGTAAGGATATTTTTTTTAATTAATTATTTTAAGTTTTAACGGTCGAAATGTGATTAGTAACAGACACTGAGTGTAGGGTTTTTTTTTTGGTAGTTAAAAAATAGTGGTGTATAACGTATAGTTTTGACTTTAGGGTTCCGTGCAAATGTAAACAACAAATTTGTGAAAGAAATCGTGTATTTTAAGCTATGTAAGATATTTTTTTTCCTGGTACAATAAATCATTCATTTATTCAAATATTTATAGACATATCACAAACTCTAGTTATTAGGTGAATCCGGCTTGCAACGCTCTCTTCACGGTTCAGTACCTCTCTTTGTAATTACTTTTTTTAGCACTGTCACTAACTTTTTTGTTCTACCAGTTAGTTATTTGGACAATTGCTTGAGTAATAGGTAATCGATAGTAAGTAGTTATCGATCGACTTGTTAACAATATCGTACTCGATTCTTTGTGTTTTGTATCCGCATTAAATTCTCTTTTTGGTTGTTACATGATTGATTCGTTAGTGAATCTAGATCTATTACAGGTTCACTGACCTTGTTATGCTAGACAAGTACTTATATCCAACCTTACTGTTTTAATGTAGTTTTATTAAACAGGTTATAAATCAGTGATTTTTAGACTATTCTTTAATGTACACAGAATACAGAAATCAAACTTAAATAAATTAGATGTACAGAGGCGACTACAGATTAATAGATTTGTATTAAATAAAAATAACTTAAGTTTATTTATTTATTTGTATAGCGTTATATCGTTCACAATATTATATTGAACTTCTGAATCCATTACTTAACTAAATTAATTAATGAATGGCTTAACTCAAGTAAGATGATTCTGGTCTACTTAACATAGCATAGCACTGTTGGACTGACTACATTGTTAAAGAAGTCAGTCCGAAGAAGGTGGATGAGAGGTCAATTCAAGAAAGTTACAAATCAGTTCTAAGTGACCTTTTCAAAGCTACTAATGATTGTAGAAATGTTCTCACGACGACACGCGTACTAGTACCTAATTCTATTTGCCGACATTTGTAAACAATGTCCATTTACACAGTTTGCGAACCAAATAGCCAGTCGAAAGCATCCAAAATGTAATCTAACTACCGTTATGTTGCAGTCCGTTGTTATCGAGACTAGGTCAGTTTTTGTAGGCTTATTACAAATTGGTGTCTTTGTTGGTGCGGAGATGTACGACAAAAAATAATAGTCGTCGATTTATCACGAGATAAACCTATGGAGAAAATGATAAAGGGAACGCGTGTCAGCCCTACGCGTATTAACTGTAGTGTCTTATAGCTTGCGGGTACTTGGCTAAGAGTGTAGTACAAATAGATGCTCAATGATATAAGCCATCTCAATACATTTTTAGACACTACATCATCTACATCTTGCGTTAAAATAAGTTATCGATAGTGTACCTACTAATAATAACATTGCCTTTTAATCTGAGGCCCGAGCACGAACAAAAGTGACAATTGTAAACGTAACGTATCTAAGATACACTGCTCGTTAACACTGCAACGTTCGACATTAAAGTCGATGCTGACGCGCAATGCATTTTAAATACGTCACTGTCTTCGATACATTAACGATTTTCACCTTTATTCGTACTCCGGGTGAGCAATTTACGAAAAACAAAAATACTGACAAGAAAATACTTCGATGCGCTAACCAAAATACATGTAGAAAGTCGTCCATGCAATGTGCTATTTTAGAAATAGCATTGGATTTTATTGATTGTTTTGTAAACTTGCTTCTTTATCGTTTTATCTACAAGGGATTACTAAGCTGCAAACGTGCATTCGCCGCGATCGCTTTCTGCATGACGTTTGCCTGACTGGGGGGGTATCCTGACAACTGAAATGTTTTTGAACTGTTATTTGATAAAATTGCAGTTCAGTTTTCTTCTTCGTCTTTTATTGATATTTTGAATGATGGACTTTCAAACCGTTTGATAGAATTAACGAAAAATCAGGTAGGCTAGGCCATGCTAAAATCAGGTAGGTCATGCTTCAATCAGGTAGGCCATGCTCAAACCGCGGCATTGACGTCATTTTTAACAGCTCAGTCACGTCAGTCCACAAAAATGCCACGGAATACGGATGAGTTACTATAGTAAAGTCATCGAAAACTGAACTGCAACTGAAAGGATATTCGGTCACGCAAGTTTCCCCTTGCTGGATAGCCCCCCTGACCACATTTTAGAAGCAAAACAAAGATCAATTATCTGCCGCGCCAAGTGCGTTTGCGCACAAGTAACGGCGTTTTTAATTATAAAACTCTTGTGAAATAACTCCTCTATTTCTCACTTACATATACGGAACTCCATATTCTATTGTTCTAATAGAACTTCCTCGTTTAGCTTTCATCTTTTACCGATCCGATGCACATCATGAGGGAAGTCGATTTAGTTTTCTCGTATTTCATGCTTCTAACTACTACTACACATTCTTTTGCTTTGTCAGTAAGATCATTGTGTAAATATCTACGGTGTAGAAGTTTATTTCCGATGTATTGGTTTGTGAGAATCCAAGTCACACTCTAGTCCCAAACTAAGCAAAGCTTGTACTATAGGAACTTGATTGCTGATACTTATATATTTTTTTGTAAATACATACTTACATAGAATACATAGACACAGAAAAAATATTTATGTTCATCACACAAACTTTAGCTCTGGTTGGGAATCGAACCCACGACCCACAGCACGGAAGGCAGAGCTTCTACCAACTAAGCTGTGTCGCCTGCCGAAATATTTCACTTAAAGTTCAAGAATGTAGCCAGATCCTTTTAGAATAACTGTCTTTTATTTCTTTAGTTGAATAGCCGCTAACAATATGAAGAATGAAACACTTCAGCCAATGTAATAACATTTAGTAATATGGAAATGTATCTTATAGAGTAATATACTAATCCAGACAATATTTGAGGTTCACGCCTGTTCCGAAACCACATGGCGCTGTGTACTTATGATAAGGAGATATCGGATCTCGTTCCACGCATTTGATCAGCTTTTTCCGCTAGGCATTTAGTTTTATTGTAAAGGTAGTATGTATAATTCAATTATTTTCCAATTATATCTTTATCACAAGCACTTATTCAGGACAACAGCATCTACACAGCATCTTCATAAGAAGTTCTTATATTTTACAATAAGGGTTACAGTTAGACATAGCCCTCATAAATGGAAAGACGACCATATACAGGAACTTTTTGGACAGTTTTGCTTTGGACAGACGGTGGATTTATGAAGGCAAGTTATATTATTTAGTAGTTGGTGTAAGGATTTTGGCTAAGTGCTTTGGCATTGTGCAAACGTATATAGAATCTGTAAAAAGCTTATCTGATGAATATTGTTATAAAGACTGAGTTATCTATTCCAATTATAAATCATCATAGGCAGCCCGTATCAGCCCACTGCTGGGTATAAGCCTCCCCCCTCAAACGCCACTCTTTTCTACATGGGCTTTTTGCATCCAGATCCTACACAGTACGGCAACGATGTCATCCATCCATCTGGCTGGCTGTTGGTCTGCCAGGGCCTCTTTTGTAATTTTTTTTATTTACCCGTGCCGTCCCACTGCTGGGCAAAGGTCCCTCTTTCTTCCATTAAATTATAAATAAGACCGAAAAATAGGTCTGTCATGCTTCATATTACAGCTGAGACGAAGTATTTAGCCACGCTACGATAAGAGTCCGTGTTTGAAACCTCAAATATCATATCCGC
Source organism: Ecliptopera silaceata (assembly GCA_932527185.1). NCBI lineage: Eukaryota > Metazoa > Arthropoda > Insecta > Lepidoptera > Geometridae > Ecliptopera > Ecliptopera silaceata. The sequence goes on from OW052210.1 coordinate 6,489,613, forward strand.
AAATACACGCCAGCAGTCCGGCACGCGTTCCACTTAGCGAATGTGGAAGTGAATCGTGGGGAATGGAATGCGTATCATTCATGGCATCATGGCTTACTACTGATCTGTAGAACCGAAGACTAGTCCACAACTATCAACAACTTTCTGTATAATCCGTCCTGTATTTATGTGAATTGAGTTTTTGTAGCGGAACGATTGTTTGTATCTGTAAATACATATTTGTGGTCTGTTTACCTTATGTAAACTACGAATAATGAATAGTCACCGACCCATCACACTCTAGTCCCAATCATACTATTACAATATTTGCAATTTTGCGGTGAATTCACCACAGAAACATCTCTGAAATAGCATGTGCGAGTTGGCGTCCAAGAAATCCTCTCACTTCCATTAGTTCCATTAAGGCTGCAATCATACCTTGGGTTACAGCAACAATAGCCTTCACGTTGCGTTGGATATAACCCTGAGATGAAATGTCTCAAGTGTGTAATTTCCTATCTGACCGCAACAATAATGCACTAGCTACTTTGCTTTACTGCTTTAGAAATAGCAATACAAGAAATGGCTCTTTGAAAGTTGAATACCTCAACTTGTTTTAAAGCAGAAATCTTCGCATCAGGTGGCCCGCAAGCCCGTCTGCCAGTTATGGCATAAAAAAAGGAACTTAAACTTGTACCTTCTTTAATCGAGCGTTCTTGATATCAACTTACATTATCTGTTATTTAAATTGATGTTACAAACTGATTCATATTAAATCCCGTTTTAGTGAAAATAATGCACAGAGTAATGTTTTGAAAGTCAAAATTCATGTTACACTGCATTCGTAAACTCTTCGTCTTCGGCCATTTTGTGTTAAATTTCCAATAAAAATTGTTCGAATCTCCATTTCATCGTAAAATTTAAGCACTACCAAGCATTTTGCCTGAGAAGTGGAACATATCGAACATACATCTCTAAATTGTTGTTCACACAGCCTTCCTTTGCCTTGAAAGCAGTTGCGTGATGCTCGGTTAGCAGTAATTAAGGCTTTTAGAACAAAACTGTACAGCGAAGTGCCGATTATAAACCATATAAATTAGTAACAGCTTCGATGCGATAAAAAATATTTGGTGAATCGTGTTTCAAACTTTATAACAACATGCTTTTTATGTTTATCAAACGGTGTTCTCAGATTTAGGAGTCTGCGAATTCTGTAAAGTGTATATTCATTTATTTCGCGTAGGTCGTCTTTGTTGTTATGAGTTTGTATTTTCAATGTTTAAGTGTTTAAGATGGATGGACTGTGTGAATGATGACTTGTGTAAGAAAGGTGTGAGCAATGAGATGACGTCTGATAGAGGAGAGTGGAAGAAGAAGACGTGTTGTACCGACCCCACATAATGTGGGATAAGGGTAGGAAGATGATGATGATGAATCCAAATTGTATAGTACTAAAATAAATAATTACATTACTAAGATTAGAAATTCCAATACTAGCGAGACATTTTGTTTCTTATGTAATCTACAATATGATTTATATATTAACGGTTTAATAAAATTTTGTATAAGAAAATATTGCTATCTGAAGTTCCCAGTTACTATGTTTTTATGCAAGCTAAAAGTAATGTTTATCGCCCATAATAACGGTACTTAATGATCAGTAAACTGACATTATTAGAAGTACAAATACCTTTCATCACGAAATTTTCTCATTAGAAATGTACAAAGGGCTTTCTAATTGATGGTGTCCCACAATGGCTCTATTGTCTATATCTCGAATTGTGATGTACGTGTCTGTAGAAAACGTTAAAGAGAGTAGGCGTATTTTTGAAACACAATACAACGTACGTCTGAAGGGACCACCCACTATTCAATACATCTCCTTTATCACGAGTTCTAATCATATGTGGTTCATACTGGTTCATACATACGGGGTTGCATCGTTTTTGAAGTTAGTTAAAAATACTACTATTTACAAAACAAAATGTATGCAAGTATTTTATCAGCAATCTAGTTCCCATATAATAGTACAAGCTTAGTTTGGGACTGAAGTGACTGTGTGTGTCCATGAATGTTTATATATATGTATAGATTGATTTCTAAATATCAGACGGTTGTTTGTTTAAGGTGCCGCCAGCTTAAATGAATTCTTGCTGACTAATTGATTCTTGTGTTTACTATAATAAGATGACCCTTCTCTATTTATGTTTACCATAGAGTTTGTTTACATAAATCTATCCGTCCGATGTAACGGTTAATAGGCTAGACTGTGACAACTTAATAGTTTCCTCTCCTTTTAGAAGCAATTCATTCAATCGTGCTTCCTGCTCAAGCAAATTGTCCATCGCTATTATAGACTTTATTTTTTGGTTCTCATCCTTTTTTCTTATTTCACTAACGAGTAGTTTTGCAACATCAATAATGATAACCATGCGTCTTTATCTAGCAGAATCGTTTAGTGTGACATAAGTGAGTTTGCAAATACAGACTTTTTTTCTTTTTATCGTCTATTTTGTTGCTCATTTCATTAATGACACATCCGCAATCGTAATAGTCACTTTCTGTTCTCTGGTTAAACTTAATGTTAAGGCACCTATGTGATGTAGTCGAAATCACTGCTCTCCCGAGGTGTGTAATTTTCTGGGTCGCAAACGTGACGTATCATAAATATCTCTTGAGATATCCGTCTCGATTGCAGGTACCGAATGCCCTTGAGCACAATAATATAGCACAGATTTAATAAAACCCCGGCTGGAGAGAGTTACAATAAAGTGTTAAGCCACAAGCACAAACAAAACAGGTGGCCGCTGTTTACCTGTTGGAATATACCGGCTTTGGTCTACAAATTACAATACAATTTACTACAAATTCTACACACCCTATTCACATACTCTTGCCTCCTATATTACTTTGCATACCTTTCAAGTTTTCGAGACGTTTTAGTTACTAGTATGTACATTGTTTATCTCTTACGTTTAGCTTGTAAGCTGAAAGAACTTTTAGCTTTTAGATAGATGTTTGCAGCAATATCACACTCGTTATCTTTTTACATTACCAGTACTAAGGAAATAAATTGACAAAGCTTCGTAACGCGATGTTATGGAACTTTGACAATTGCTTTCTTTGTGAATGCAGACTAGGGTCGGTCATTACTTTGTTAGATTCAAGTGAAAACACTTGGAAACTTACGATGAAATTGCTAGTTATGGATTTACAGCATGACCGTCAGTCACCGTTACGCATAACGCACTTGACGATACTATCGTATTTTACCGTTCTTAGTTTACAACTGCAAGCCTAGTTTATATCTTTAATACAGTTTCTTATTAACATCTAAGCAAATTGGCTGTATATTATATCTATTAGTCATCGTAAACACGTTTTATGTTGGTATTGCAACTATCACTATCTTATCAGCTTTCATTTCGGAAACATTGTTCTACTTCGTTTTGGTTTCCATTCGTCCCACTAGGATCCGCCTGGCCCATAACTTTTTTTATGTCATCGTTTCGTCTGATCACAGATTTTTATCTATCAATGAGTATTGGTTGTTTCTTTAAAGGTTTGTCTCTTTTATTTCCGTTCCCGCGGATGATTACTTCTTATAAGTCTTCGGTACATTCGGTCACATTTCACAGTCGCCTTTTATGAAATTTTGGTCAAGTTTCATAAGCAAAGCGTTCTAAGTCGTACAAACGTGACTATCGCAATGACATATGAAACGTATCATTACAATACAATTGCCATACGTTTGATTGATCTCTATTGTGCGTTTTATTCTGCGTATAAATTTTTGATTGCCTTATAGTACATCGATTGAGATTCGAAGAAATGCTTGGTTTAGTTTAACAATTACATTTAAATGACACATCTGTTTCATTTTGAATATTAAAGCCTCATAGTAGTTTATTATTTCTGGCTCCTGAAACACAGTTTACACTTCGGGAGCCTATGGATTCAAAAACCTTATAAACACAACATTATGGTAATAAATGTTTTTGTATTTGTATTTTTAAAAACATTCATATCTTTGTTATAATAAGTTATTCAAAAGATTATACCTACGTATTGTTATCGGTCATACGTTTATGACCAAAACTAAAAACCTTATCTTTCTCAGTTAGTTATGTACACACAAATATTAAAACAGCTTCCGGTTATTGCTATAAAACAAACCACCTTATTTAGAATACTACTAGAAGCTATTGTTCTATTTGGTTTTAACGATCTCAACAATGTGTCGTACAAGCTATTAAGGGATATTAAAATGGTAGGTCTTATCACTGGACATAGCACGCTTAGAGAGACAAATAGTCCAGCCCATTTCAACCAACTAAGACTCAACATGGGGTTTCAGATTGTTTCCTATGATAATTCTACAGCCTATGGGCATTTGCACACCTTCCGACACCAACAGTTTACCGATATTGGTCCGAACAGACAGCATTGGCAAAACCATGGTGCAAAAGCCATTAGTGACACTAGCGGCCGGTTTCTCGAACGATGATCAACGAAAAAATCAAACAATTACTATGTGTCAAACTCGGATCAATCGTGATTTGGGTTTCCAGAAATCGGCCGTAGGTCTCCGCAAATATCGTGTCGTTGGTTGTATAAAACCAGTCAATAAACTAGTCTTCCCCTCCGGCGTTGCATATTTGATGGACGATTGTTCGCTAGAATTAGTCGTAAGCTGTATTCAGGAACTGTCGATAGATATCGGAAGAACTGGATTTAAAGCCACTTTGTGTCTAATGTTATTTTATTGCTGTGTAATCAATTAGAGTGTAAGCTTACATCTAGCTATACATCTTTGTTGTTTTAGTTTGTTTCATGAGCTGATCGTTACTTTCAAAGTTGTCTGTAATTCTTTAAACATTTGATTTTATTAATCATTAACTTTTGCTCATATCCTCTTGCCTTCAAAATGTTCCTTTGAAAACTTAGTCGTTGCATTACCTCTATGATCGTTTTAATCTGATTTTGATCCAGTATCTTGGACTCAAATTATAATAACTTCTTAATTACATTAATCTATCTCCTGACAGGTGATTCTCATGTCACATGTAAGTTTAATTAAGTTTATCCGATGAAGTTTGAATAGGTGAGATCTCCCCACAATTATAAACAGTACCACACATATTGTAGGTTCCACTAGCTAGTTGGTTATCTGGTACTAACCGCTTGAAAGATCGTACTAAACAAGAGCTCTTTGAGTTGTGTAAAACTGTTCTTAATTAGAAACTGCAGTCTTAAGTTTCAATGGATCGTTAAAATGAATCGGTGTGGGATACATTTGAGATTTGATGATAGATTTAGCAAGTGCTTGCATTGTATGGGATGTGTACGTAAATCCTCTGATGCATTGAATGTAGATGAAGATAGAATAGAATCGAGTATATTTCTATGACATACACACGAGCAAATGAAGACCAAACCAATATATGAACAATAAAAGATTAAATGTGGGATTAAATATAAGAAATGGTAGTAAAAAGCAAATTTATTCTAAGCTCAAAACTACACAAAATCTACGAATAGCAAAGTTAAGAATAAGCCAAGTTACTACATATAAGATGTTATATTTTGGAGAGTTCAATAAACTTCAAATTTCCTTTTTATAATTTCAATTGCTACATTCATAATGCACTCAGCATTGATGGTTACTTACTGATTTCTAATTCCACCATTTACCCAAGAATCTCAAGAATTATTGAGTTACTGTTGCTTGAACTTCGTTCTGCTAGACAAGTCATTACGTACTTTGCTTCAGCAATTTCTGGAATTGCGATAGTTTAGATTCTATTTATGTTTTGCTTTTGAATTTTCATTTTCTTTTTACATATATTCTACAATTTCGCGCGGCTTCGTGTATTATCATTATATTTTGGAGAATTCGCACAATATCTTTATAAATTTTATGTGTTAAATACGCTATATTATTGTAGAGTTTAATTTAAATCCATTCAGTAGTTTTTGCGTGAAAGAGTAATAAACATCCATCATCATCATCATCGGCAGCCCGTACTAGCCCACTGCTGGGTATAAGCCTCCTCCCTCAAACGCCACTCTTTTCTTAATGGGCCTTTTGCATCCAGGTCCTACCCTGTACGGCAACGATATCGTCCATCCATCCATACATATTTTCTTGTTTATAATATTAGTAGGACAATCTATAATTTGTTGGGCTATATTACAAACTGTTTAAAATCCAATAGCAATTCGCAACTTCGTCTACGCTTGCTTATTCTATGTTTTATCTATATCTATTAATGGTTGTTTGTTTGTGAAGAGCTCGTTAATAGTTTCAACATCCTTTAAATATTAAGCCTATCCGATCCCAGGCCGTCCCATTTCCGCCATTTTAATTAGAAATGTTTCATGCTTGGTGGACGTGCTTCGGCATATGCATTCGTATTGTAATAAGTGACACAGTTTGACTGTTTTCACACACGTAACGACAACGACACGACTATTTCGTAAAACTCTCTGATACCCAATGTTTTAGTATGGTATAGACGTTTTCATATCGTATCGGCGGCGCTGAGAACGATAATTTTGTTGGCGCCTTTGACAATTAATAATTTGACATATTATTATTAGCGTATGACAGCACTATCATGCAATACTGTCAAGCAACTGCTTGACTGTTTCAAACAAATTCTAATTATTAAAGTGCGTATTAATGATGTATTAAAAGCATTGAAAATGTTTTTGTTTGTTACAAAATTTAAATTAAAGCGATAAGAAATTATGTAGATAATCTTATGTAAGTAAATAGATAAACATTCTGGCAATGGCGATAAAATTAAGTCCACCAAATCGACACGTTTTGGTTATTTTAAGTACATTTGGGCTAAACAGCCACTGATGAGGATACTTTTTTTTTATGTTGGCCTAAATCGTCCCACTGCTGGACAAAGGCCTCCCCACTCCCTCCCCCTCCCTTCCACCTACCTATCTCGGTCCTTGGCAGTGTTCCACCAATCCACATCAAATTACTACTTTAGTATAATAAATGTACAACTAAGAAGTAGTTGTACTATAAGAAGTAATGGTGAAAAATCAGTAACATAAAATGATAAAAATCAATCTAAACTATGCTTGACACTTGATACAAAAATAACTTGATAACCGTGCTCCTAAATTTCAAAGTCATTAAAATCAAACGCCTTTGTAACATGAGCTTAAATATGCCAACAAATCTATATTTTTGAATATAAATATGTAATACGATAAACATTGTAAACTTATATAATATTCCTGCTTTCAAATGTCTAAATGAAGGCTTATCGAATTATATTGAATTTTAGATAATAATATAGCCTTAAGTTATAGTAATTCTAGGCATTAGAAATACTTTATTTTGTTCTTGATAGCTGAATAGGCTATAATATCACTAAGATACCATTACTCTGAAAACTAGAAAGTGTTTTTTTTTAATAATCTATTTTCGTATTACAGAAAATAGTTTGGGACTAAGCAAATAGTTTGGGACTCGAGTGTGATGTATGAAATGTCCGTGAAAATTTAATAAAAGTCTAAATTTCGTTCTTAGTGCATATTTTATTAGTATAAAATATCTTTATCTAAATCGTGCTAGTGTGATATCTATAATCTTAGTATTAAAAATATAAATTCCTTTCTGTCTCATAATATCTGTGCTAATAAATATTTTATTGTTTCAGGTAAGCACTTTTATTCAAGAACATGCATGTCCTAAAGTGGTAAGATTTCATATTTTTATTTAAAATACACACTGTAACAAAAACAATTTCAACTTGGGATTTTTTCTTGAAATTTCAAAAATGGTTAAATGGAGAGTACAAAATAGAAAAACAAAAATTGTATTAATCGTTTGATAGGGATAGAAGGGATAATAGTAGACTATTATTTCTATAGATATACATCAATAAACAAATAAGTTCTTTACATTATTATTCCATACATGCAATTTTTAAATATTCTCCTTTTTACACCTCCTCGTTTTTTATTCTTTTAAGTATATGTTCTTTTGTTTTTTTATTTGTTTTATAAAATTATACAGTGGATGTTCCCTCTCGCATTAGGGCTAATCGTACAGAGATCGCAATTCCTATTATACGCATTGTTAAAGCCTTTTACGCTTCCATCGAGGTTAATGTAGAAATAATTTTATGTCGACGCTTTTCTATTAGAGTTTTAGCTACTGTTACAGTGATTGCTACTTTCCTCTATTTCATGTTTATTGCCGTTTTCATATGAAATCGCATTTTTATTTCCGGCGATGTTTAGATATTCTAAAGATATAAATGGGTCACGCTCATCATCATCATCCGCAGCCAGAGTTCGCCCACTGCTGGGCATAGGCCTCTCTTTTTTTGTGACACTCCACGGTCCTGTGCTAGTCTCATAAATGTGTTACCCGCCTCTTTGGATCTGATTATATTTTATAAGGTGTTTTAAATTATTACTGTTATGCTCTTGAGATATCAGTACCAAGTTCTTATTACGCTTTGTTTAATTTGCAACACATTTAAAATCATAAAATATAACGAACAGCAATACATATTTCATTGTAGTTTCTCACGACAATAAGAATTGTTTGTTGATTGAACGAAATATATGCAAAATTAGCTAAACTAACGTGAGAAACATATTATCTTGCTTTAAATACCTAGCATTTAGTTCCAATAGTGATGAAGGACACCTATAAAGTGTGCAATTTTTCAACATAAATTGTTTGTTAAGTATCGAAATCCATTAAGGATCGGAAGATTAGTATCACCATATGGTATTATAGACTTTTAAACCAGCTTTTAATCGTAAATAAGACTATTTGTGTGTCTAGCATGTTTCTTGTTTGTCCTACCAATAAATAAATAAATAAATAATGCTGGACAATCCACACAACATCATCTAGCCCCAAGCTAAGCAGAGCTTGTGTTATGGGTACTAGAAGACTGACATACTTAATACAATACATAACATAAATAGATATTTTTTATCATAAATATAAAATACCCAGAACACCCGTAATAAATATTTGCAGATCGTACAAACATTTATCCCAAGGCGGGAATCGAACCCGCAACCTTCCGCGTCGCAATAAAATAAAATAACTAGTTTTTACGATTCTGTTCAATATAGTATTGATAGCTTCCTCCTTCAGCAGTGTATAGTGGAATCTCTCCCACGGAGGAAGGGGCAGGCGTGAGAAACTGCCACAAAACGAGATCTTGTTATTGTGTGGCGCTTCAGTTCAGATATAGCTTCGCCTTATGAGGTGTAAACGTATAGACGACACAGCCATCGTTGTATGCAGACTCTCTAGTCTCGTTTACATGTTGTCTATACGGCAGGCGTCACAGCTCAGTTGGTAGTTAGCCTTACATTCTGTGGTCAAGGGTTCGATCCCCACCGAGAGCAAATCTTTGCGTGTTGAACACAAATATTTGTTGTGTCTGGGTGTATCTAAGTATTCTATTTTGTATTTGCAAACAGATTAGACAGACATATTTATTTTTATTTTACCAATTTGTACCGAGTATCATCGTGAAAATTTCGCAAGCTTAAGGTTTTCGTTAGAGGTGTTGCAATTGCTTTGAATCTGCTCATAAACAAAACACAGGATGCAGTGCTGTTTAACATGCTAAAGCTGTTTAATTCATCTCATTCTGTTTACTTATTTAATCGCACAAAGGATTCTAAACCTAGTTTAAGATTTATGTTGGGTTCTGGTTGAACCTTGTTGATTTTAACTAGATAAGACCAAAGCCCTGACCGTATGCAGTCCTCACAACAAACTAACAACGGAAACTATAACACGTGTTTCAGCCGACCCTCCCATGCTTCCTCTCGTCCCTCATTAACCAAGAAACTGCTATAACATCCCATTTCACTCTGCACCTTACCGCACTGCTATACGGTTTAATATCCTGGGGTGTTTGCTGCAAGGTGTATTAGTATACAGAACGACAATGTTACTGTTTTTTGAGACGATACATGCTATGGTGACATGTTTGATTTATTCTTTGAAGTCGATGCTTTCTTCATTAGTAGCGGTTTTGTGCCTATTTTAATTGATTAGTGGAAAATGTTATTTGTTGTTCGAAAATGTTTTGGGTTTCAAATGTGGATCTCCTTTGTTTGATGCACCTCAACTGATATGAATGTTTGGCTGTGCTCGTCTAGCATCTTTTTTTTATTTTACAAATTTTATAATTACAATTAGTATAGTTTTACTCTACCAATGGTAGATTATGATTATGATTATGGTAGACTACCATGTGTCCTGCACTTTTACAATAATGAAAGTACGTCATGATGCAGCTGTAGACACATCTGTTTGGCTCGAATCTAAATAATCATACAACGTTACTTGAAGTTTATTTTAACTGAATTCAATATTGGCTTTTGTTTTCAGATTTCTGAATCAGATGTAGATATTTTTGGACAGCTGTTACTGTGACTTTTTTTTATGCTTAAGAGAGGTAGCATAATTGAAATGGAAAGTACGTTTGTATGAAGAAATTAGCGAAAATTGAACGTTGCCGTTGGCGTTGGTCGAGTTGAAAGACATGTCATTGATTTGCCAAATTAACTTCGACCATCTGCAACTTTCAAAGCCATTTAACATAAGCACAGTCACTCAGCCATTCATGTTATTATCAATTTAAATGCATCTCATTTTCTCATAATTATATTACTTAATTTGTCCAAAAATGAACATGTTTATTGTACAAATTTACAGCACCTTTCGCTAGTAAACAAATTAAATCATCATTAAGTATACATCAGTTAATCGCTGATTTCCTTCATTAAATACAGTAAATATATTACTGCATTCGATAATTATGACGTAATATTTGGGTCGAGTGTTGCTATATGCCGAATCGTGAGCACGATTTCGTTTTAGCAGATTTTTAAGATTATCTCGATAGCCTATTCAGTGTATACCTAACAATTGTTATTCACTGTTGTGTACACATGTAATTATTAATTGGCACCTCTCCTACCATCACGGATCATGATATAACAACCTGGTGACGGATAGATAGATAGACAGACAGACAGACAGACAGACAGACGGACAGCAAAGCAAAATATGGTCCCGTTGTATCATTTGGGTACGGAACCCTTAAAACGATAAAATAACAGTGATATTTGAAGAGGTTTAGAAAATTGTGAAAAGCACGTGCGTGCACAACTGAATATCGTAAAACAAAACGCAAAGAATGTCGGCCGAACTCACGAGAATTGACGAAATAATTTATTTTTGACCTATGTTTTCGTTCAAACACACTATTTTGTTGAATTTTAGCATATTTTTTGAAGAAAGAGGTGATTTAATCATGCTCATTCGATGGACAAATCTTCGAAACTCACAAGTTAAAAGTTCTCGCAGGATGTCCGTGTTAGATTTGTTTTGCAGATTAAGTACCTAGTCTTAGTTAAAATATTAATATTATTGTGATATTTTAACTTTTTAACATCACACACTTACTTCAGTAACACCAATTCTTATTTTCGGAACACAGCTTTACCAATTAAACCTTTTAGTGTCGATAAATCAAATAAAACAATTCGAGAACCGCAACGCTGATCCGCCATTTTGATTTAAGGTCGTCGACCCTGTCTTTAATCACGACTGGGATACGAGTGGCGACTTGTGAGATGTTTCAATTTGTCCTTGGACTTGTATTACTTAATGTACTGTAAACAATGGCAATATCGTGGGTATTAAATCAGCTAAGTAAATAAATACCAAAGTAACCAAATAAATCCTTTGGTGAATAACACGTTTGCGTATGCACAACGAATCAAAAAAACAAATAACAGGAAAAAAGTTTTATCGATAACAATCCCGCTACACTAACAAATTATCGGTGTTTTTGAGGGTGGGCAGGCCCTTACGGTTAGATTTACACAACGCGGGGTGCGGTCAACGACCTCACTTACCTAATGAAACCTGTAATTATGACCTAATTCTTTACTGATATTGACGCAGTAAATTTGCGCGATGGTAGAGGAAATAAATTAGGTCGTATTGCTCTTTGGCTGAATGCATAGCTACCGACACGACATCTATCGTAACGTAAAGCTGTGCATTTTGTAGAACGCTAGCATGTCGTGCCGATATTCGTTGTAAATAGCCAATATCCGTAGGATCGGGTAGTGTCAAATGCTTGATTGAGCTGAAACGTGATCTACGATAGTCCCGAAGATGTTTTAACTGGACTTTTTAAGCTGAAATCAGATGTAGGAAATAGGAAGCTTTGAGGGGGAATCGCAGCCCACGTGAGACTATATAAGTCGCCGATTCTCTTACTCCAATTAGAATAAAATACTTTATTTCAGTACTTTACTTAATGCTAGAACATATAAAAAAGATACAAATACTTAATTGATTGTTTATATTAAGTATTTGCATAATAAATCCATGCCTGGGCCTTATTCTCTATGACATAAGAGATTCCTTCCCCAAACCGTGCTACGTCACAACGCGTTCCGAAAGCAAACTTCAAAAATGATTGATTTGTATCTATATTATTCGAATCGCGCATGACACGTTTTGAAACGAATAGTTTTCATAACGCGGCAGACTTCGACACGTTTAGTTGACAGTTCAAACCGTACCGTGTCGCGGTAGGGAATGACAACTAAGGCTTACGCCATACATTTTTTTCAGATTCCACGCCGATTTCTTGCCGTAGCCAAGTAACGCGCGTGGTTTGCAATACGATAGAGAATAATGCCCCTGGATGATATAGGCAGAATATTATCAGGGACAACCCTAACTTTACTTAACTTAGGTACCTGTTATAATATTGCTACAAAAGCATTTGTTTGAGAATACAGTGGTCGATGACCTAAAAACATTTCCATATAAGTTATACGATACTGTAAACGAGCAATCGAAACGTACACGCGTATGTTTTATTGTTGAGGTGTAACTCGCCCCCGATGTAACTCACCCCCGGTCGAAGTCACGCAATCCCCACGTGTTCCTATCTACAACATCAATGAATGAATGTGGGTCACTTATACAGTATTTAAAGTTTTGCTAAACGAACATAGCTCATAAAACAAAACTCCAGATCAAAACTGACTGACTAGATGGTAAATGTATTGCAACTACAATTCAAAACATAAGGATAGTTACCAGAAAGATAAACAAAGCAAACCTTGTTGTTGCTTCAAAGAATGAATATCTGACAGTAGGTAAGTAAGAATAAACTAAAACCTATATTCTTTATTGTACGCAAAAACTACAGACAAAGGAAACAAAAAAACTAGTTGTAGTAAACACCTAGTAGTAAAGTGAGTTTAACCCTAATAAGAGTTCTTTACCAGCTAATCTTTCAAGGTAGATTAAAAACTCTCTAAAATCACACAGTCTTCACAAGTCCTGAGGGACTTGAGTCCAAAACAAAGTAAATTTTAGAAATTATCTAACAGTCAGGAAATAGACAGGTCAAAGGTCACCACGGGTCATTGGTTAGAACGGTAGGTCGGGCGTGGGTGTGATATAAACCGCAAAGGTTGAAGTGGAGGCTAAACCCGGGCTGATGGATAACAGATACGAGGATAATAGTCCCAGATATAGTGTTATACTCATAGATACGAGAATACAAATGTATGTCGCTATATCACGAAATGGCGATCACTAATATATACAATGAAAAAAAAATAATGTTCCACCAAAAATAAACACGTACTTATCAATTACATATTGAAAAATAGTCTACGGAAATGAGTTTTATCTAATAGTCAATAACAAATTTAAAAATATTTATGACAAAGATTTTAGCATTTATGATAATTTTACTTTTCAAATTAAAGTACATATTATATAAGCTTTATAGCAGCAGTCATTGCTTAGCTTGGGTCTAGAGTGTGATATGTGAGTGTCCGTGAATATTTATTTTATTTCTTTAGTTATCTACAAGAAAACTAAACTTCAAAAAAAATACTATTTTTACAACCGTGAAAGGAGAAGCAGTTTCAACGCAGTTAGTATTAAGAATTACTGGACAATTAACTTTAATTAGAAACCAAGTAATTACTAGGTGATGTGAAGCAAATAATTGTATTCAGAACTGCCTAGGCATCTAGGTATCTAGTTAGATCGCGTGTCCTAGAACTATAAACGAAAGTAATTAATAAAACTATCCTAAGTCATTCACCCCTGACCTTTTTAACCTTGTAATAAGAGACTTCGTTTAACCAACTGATGATTTATATAATGAGATTTGTGGTGTGAACTTTAAACGAAAGGGGTAGGGTTGAGATTTGAACAATTGACAACTGTCGTTATAGTTAAGTGAAGTCGAGGGTTTCTTTGTTCTAATGTAAGAGTCCATATATCATTTCTGTCATTATGTCTTCAATTTGTTAAATGTTCGTTACGTTTTTAGTTATTTACATTGCCACGCTTTCTAACACTATCCTTGGCTTGCTAATAGACCTGTCCACAGTATGCTCAGCGCATGCGCGTCCGCCATGTTAAAAACGCGGCAATATGAAAGTTTCGGGCACTTTTTATAGAAATGGCTGGGCAACAAACATTATCACCTTTAATAGTGCAATTAAATGAAAAATTAATTGACGGAGCTTCGTTAGTGCATCCTACCGTAGAAGCCCACAACTGTGTTCATTTACAATGATGGTTAAAATGCCATGGTTGTCCTCAAGGAGGAAATAAAGCCGAACTAGTTGAGAGATTAGGATAGTAATAATAAAATAATAATGAGTAAAAGTAAATACAAAAAATTATAAATATCTTAATATAAAAGAAATGGAAATAATAAATAAATAATGCTGGACTATCCACACAACATCATCTAGCCCCCAAGCTAAGCGGAGCTTAGCTTCTAGTTATGGGTACTAGAAGACTGACATACTAAATACAATACAAATTACATAGATAGATATTTTTTTTATTATTCATAAATTTATTACCCAGAACACCCGGAATAAATATTTGCAGAACATACAAACATTTATCCCAAGGCGGGAATCGAACCCGCAACCTTCCGCGTCGCAGGTGGACCTTCGCCCGCCGCGCCACATCGGTCGCCAATAAAATAATATAAATTCTCCTGAAAGGATTTACTACGCGTATCACTGCGGCATACTCCATAACAACAATGTCTTTTTACCTTTCCTTAAAGATAACATTATATATTTTAATTAAAATACTTGTAATATAATTTATTATGTATGCACAATAATTTGGATTGAACTGATTGTAAAATTATGTTTATTATTACTGGTTTTATTACTATTTTCTTCAAAAAACGTGCATTTCTCATACATTTGTAAATAAAGTGCCCGAAAAACATGGCGGAAGTTGGAGCATGCGCACAAAAAAATTTCAACTATTTGAAGGCCTATTAGTTCAACTTGTAAATGCAAAACTTTCTTTGGCAAGTCTTGTTCACTTGTTTTTGTATTACTATTCTGCAAGTCGCGAGAACAGCTATTTGATGATTTCATAGTGCACTTTGTTTATCCATGGTCAATTTATCTCAGTTCTTCATTCTGTGTTTTAACACGATGGTTTTGAATAAAAAGGGTTGTTTCCACCATTCCGAACCATGAAAAGTCGTAAATAGACTTATGTTTACTGTGTGGTTCGTGGAAAGGAAACTATACCTCCATTAGTGTTTCCTTTCGGGAACATGCGACGGAGATCATTCACATTTTAGGAAATATAAATTTAGATATTCCTTCATCATCATCAACCTATATCAGTTCACTGCTGGACGTAGGTATCTGCTAAGACGCGCCACAGAGCCCGGTCTTCCGCTTCTCTCATCTAGCATGTTTGTCAGCTACATTCCGCAGATTTTCGCTCCATTTCGCCGGAATTATTAATTAAAAGTAAGTATACCTATTTTCATATTTAAAATAATTAAGTGATTCTCATAACTAAAACTTCGTTTAACTATCTAATCTCAGAGAGCAACGGTGTTGCGCTTTATCATGTGCAAGGATTTATTTAGTTCTGTTTCTCATAGTATGAAAAACATAATAGTTTAAGTCAGACAGAACCGTTATTGACTGTCGACAGAATTATAACTACGTTTAAAGCATGACTACATTTAATTTAACGCGCTGTAATAATAACTGACCCGTTTTCCGCACTAGCAGGATGCAAGACTGCAGTATCTATTTTTAGGTGTTTCTTAGTCATTGTTGTATTATCGATGATTGTAACATTATACAAATGTTCATTTTCTATATCATTAATGATGTTCGGTATTTTATTATCACTATCATCAATCACTGCGATCTTATCAAATTACTTTTATCTACACAAATCTTCCAAATATAATGTTGGAATATCCTTTGTATGGTACTTCACTCACACTTCTTCATAGGTATATATTAAATACATAGAACAGTTGAGCTATCTACAGACCGTTTCAAACGATCTATAGATAGCTCAACTGATCCAAATCAGTACCATCGGAAGCGTACCCAAGATCCTTTGTATTAAATTCAGAATATTCAACCTTTAGATTTAATTTTAACTTTACTCGTTTTATTTTGTTAATAACTGATATTTAAACAAACAAAGATCAGACAACCTACCTCACTAGTCTCCGCGAATTTCAAAAGTACACATTTGTAATAAACTCGCTGCAACTGGTTGTTTCCTGCCTTTGTTTAGTTTTTGAGCACATAATTTCTGTTTTTACAACAATTTATTTATATATTTTTTTATTTTATGTATACGTGACTCCGCTCAGGCTTTTGACAAAGCGGTGTCGCAAATCACAAGCAAGATATCATCAATACATTGCCTGCTATCTTAGCTAAATCCGATAGCGGTTTTCACTTATAATATATCGTGTCACGATAAAATCATATGTTTCTATACGATTTTAACTTACAATTTTGTGTTTTTAGTTACAATTATTTATACATAGGTACATATGTATAACTTGTTAATGAGAAATTTCTCTTTATAACAATATAGATACTGATGTGAGCGTCTAAATAAAGAATTAAAATGCTGCAATTTCATTTTGCCAAAAATGTGAGGACTAGCAAAGGAGAAGGGGCGATTCTGTATGGAGCGTGGGCCACGACTAAAAAACTCGTCCCTCAGGGTTGCCACATAATATGTTTAAAAGGGCTTTTAAAGGCCTACCTTTTACTATTTTTATTTAAAAAATCCATCCCATGGAAATCGATATATTTCGAAAAACAGTTTTTTATTTTAACGTCGTATTACTCCGTATTCTGAAGGCCCACAAGAATGCCTGTAATTGCGTTGAAAAGGGCATAAAACGGGCTTTATTTGTTTTTAGATTGTTTGAAAATCCAACCTGTGGGAATCGAGATATTTCCGAAAAACTGTATTAATTTTTTGCAATACTACAGTTTTTCAGGAATAACTCAATTTCCACAGGTTCAATTTTTAAACAATCTGAAAAATATTAAAGCCCTTTTAATGTTCTTTTAAACGTTATTACAATTATTCTTGTGGGTCTTCAGAATTCTAAGTTATATGATGTTAAATGAAAAACAATTTCATCGAAATATCTCGATTTCCATGGGACGGATTTTTTCCGTAATTATAGTAAAATATTGGCTTATAAAAGCTCTTTTAAACGTACTATGTGGCAACCTTGAGGAACGATTTTTTTTAGTCGTGGCCCAAAGTGCCCATTCTCCTTTATACACGTTCCCTACAGCGAAAGTTGTTCATATTGATAGATAAATTAATTCCTAAAATGTTTTGAAAGCGGTGTTATTGCTATGCCCAAATATATTGCTAAAAAAGATCTCACATTAATATTCCAATATAACTACCGACCTCAAAAGTTTGCCGTATTTGAATAATTGCTGTATAACTAACAAGGAGTTAACGTTTACTTAAAAAAAACTGCAACCAATAAATCTATCGTAGGTAAGTACTAATCATGCGTAACTCGACCTTCATAACATTTCTTGTTTTCCGCGATACCTCATCGTTTATGATGAGTACTTTTTCTAGCATTTATTACACATTTTACTTGTTGATTGCTCGTTTTTAGTCAACACCCCCAAATATTTTAAAGATTTTAAAGCAATTTAGCATTAAAATAGGAACTATTGTCTAATTTGCTAGAATTATTCGAAAAATATGTATCAGATATGGATATTATCAGATTCTTAATACTCCCCTAGATGATTATTATAAATCTTTTTCCAACTTACTAGAATTATTCGAAAAAAAAGTATCAGATATGGGTATCTATTATTAACAGATTCTTATACTCCCCTAGACGATATTATAATTAAATTGATAAGAGGCACGAACTTCTAAATATTCTTCAGTAATTCACTAACAAGTCCGTGAAATACATGAATATCGTATTATTAAAATATTTATCATTTACTTGTGATTGTGAGAACATTGCGCTTTAGTTTCTGTCATTTATTTTGACTTTCACGCAATATCTATCATTGGGTTTATTGATCTGTTATAAAAATACGCTCGCTACAATCTGCTTATCGGCTTATCAGAATGATATCAGTACTAGCGTTGAGATTGTGTCATGTAAACAGAAATCGACCCGATTCCTGAATATTATATTTCTCCCAAGTGTTAACGTCAATCTATGTTGGTAGAACTTCTACATTTAAAACTTAATTCTTTAAAATAAGGATCATAAAGGCTCTAGACACCAGGGGCATTATTCTCTATTGTATTGTTAACCACGCGCGTTACTTGCCTTAGGCAAGACAAGAGCGTGTAATCTGAAAAAACTGTATGGCGTAAGCCTTAGTTGTTATTCCCCACCGCGACACGTTACGTTTTGGCCACAATTTGAACTGTCAACTAATCGGGCCGACGTCTGCCGTGTTATGAAAACTATTCGTTTCAAAACGTGTCATGCGCGATTCGAATAATTTATATACAAATCAATCATTTTTGAAGTTTGCGTTTTGGAACGCGTTGTGACGTAGCACGTTTGGGGAAGGAATCTCCTATGTCATAGAGAATAAGGCCCCAGGGCGTTAGTTTTTTGTCCATTCTTCTAGAGTCTAGAAGAATGGCCAAAAAGTCTATACTATGACCGATATGTATTGGTATACCGATGTATTTTGAAGCAGTTTACGATTCTGAGTTTTAATGTCATATAGGTCTTTGATCGTGTCTTCAAGTTTAGTAACATCTATTTTGCCTACACAAAAATGTTCGTTATTCTCAGTTCAAGCATAATAGTTCACATATTAACAGCACTATAAAGCCGTGGGAGGCGCCACACGTGGCTTACTATGAATATTAATACATCCAAAAAAGGAGTTCATTTATAACGGTTTTTACTTATTTTAGGGTGTGTTGTAAGATTGTTGATTTTTTCATCTTAATTGTTGGCTATTACAGAATTTTGATGATACAAACTACACATATTTGTAATAATACCCATGAATATTGGTGTTTTTATTATAATTGATCGCATTTTCTATTGCACAATAATTAAATGTTTCAATTCTTTGTTCACAGGTAAGTCGTCTAAATACATCTTCTGTTGTGAAAGGTAAATTACCATCAATTATTTAACACTTAAATTTTCGTAACCATCAATTCCTTTATTCTTTAAAACAATTACTCTTAGAAGTGCTGGTAGATTGAAAGTGAGATATATATGCACTTCCGTCTTTATACATCTTATCATTAGATTAGAAAATTCTTTATTGCACATAAAGTATATTGTATATAGGCGAGCTTAATGCTAAAGAGCATTTTCTTCCAGCTAACCTTTGTGTGGCGTGGAGTTAAAGATAGTGCTTAGAAGAGTAAATTAAATTATTAACATAAAATTAAAATAAACAACATATCTACTTATATACTTATCATTATACCAAAAAATATACTTATACTTATAAATACATCATTGACAGCCAGAGTAAGTTTTCTAGTGTATGTGATTCGTTTCTGATAGGAACTAGACGCGAGGCTATTTATTCTAGTCTAGCTATTTATTCACGTATCTAATTACAACAGTAATTAATTGAGTCAGCTACCAGTAAGCAGTCAACACTGTTTATATAACCGTGTGTCACGCTGTCGTATCGTCACTTCTGCTCCATCTCTTCGATGTCTGTTTCAAAGTTTTATTGGCAGTCTTAATACGATTAGAAACCACTATTTGTAGGTTTATTATTATATTATTATTATTTATTTTTTACTAGCTGTTCCCGCCGCGACTTCGTCCACGTGCCGTTTTAAGAGATTTTGCTATAACCCATTACTATCTTCTTATGAAGAAAATTTATGGTAAAGAGCAGTCTATGACGGAAAACTGAATAGTTTGGTTTGGTGTTTCTATACCGATTTATTCTGTGATTATTTTTTTATTGAATAGGTAGGTAATAATGTTAACTTTAAAAATTAACTTTAAAATTAGGGATGAGTGAGAGTAAATGTAAGAGTAAACAAATATAATCAGAATGCTCCGAACTGCTAAGCTATCAGGAGTTACACGTGTTATTGTGAGACAACCACAAAAGATAGACATATGCTGTTGCGGGATATTTTTAGACAATTTTATGTAGAATATTTCCGTCATACGTGATTTCTATGAAACTTGAACCATTAAGGCTGCACACGCGACGGAAGCTTAAAAAATGGAGTAACTGTTAAAACTGTTAGATAGGTATAAGTACCTACTGTAGGATCGAATAAAACCAGTTACAATAAATAAACGAATATTAGTAAAGAATATATTTAGTCAAGTGAAGATAGTGACATTGATGACAATCAACAACGTTTAGGTTGCTATGGTAACATCTAAGGCTGGTGATAGATATTAAAGGAGTATCTATTCCTAACATCCACCTCTTTTATAATGCCAGCCATCTTCTTGAGACTTTCAATTCTAGGCCCATAAAGTGGTTTGGTGAGCATATCAGCAATCTGCCTGGTTGCTGGCACATGGCAGATGGTAATGCTTCCATCTTGAACACATTCTCGTATAAAGAATGATCGTATCCTTATGTTTTTGGTCATTTGGTGGAATTCTGGAGGATTCTTAGCCATCTTAATTGCTGATATCTTTCATGATCTTTTGAAGCCAAATAATTTCGCTAGCAGTTTAACTTGCTGCCACTATTTCTGCCTCGGTGGATGAAATCGCTACTGTGCTCTGGCGTTTACTATTCCAAGATATTAGACCTCCAGCATACATACAAAGAATGCCTGAGGTAGACCTTCCAGTTTCATGATCACCTCCGTGGTCAGCGTCACATTCTAAACTATGATTATTTCCTGGCTTGTAAACGATGCCTTCTTCTATAGTCCCTTTCAAGTATCGCATTATCCTCTTGATATTGATGATGTTCTCCCTTGTAGGTTTATCTAAATTTCGAGATACAACACTGATAGCAAAGGCTATGTCAGGCCTCGTGCTTGTCATCAAATAAGCTAGTGATCCATCAAATAAGGTAGTGATCCAACAGCTTGACGGTACGGGAAGTTCACAGAAACTTCATTAACATCTTGAGCATTATTTGCTTTTAAAATTGGTGTTGGCACTGGCTTACATTTCTCCATGACAAACCTTTGCAATATGCGAGCGATGTACGATTTCTGATGCAGTAAAGTAGAACCATCAGGGTACCTTAACCACGCTCTGCTACCATGTTAAAGCAGATATAAATACTGTAGAATCGAATAAAACGGTTACAATAAATAAACGAATATTATTAACGTATACTGTAAAGAATATATTTAGTCAAGTGAAGATAGTGACATTGATGACAATCAACAACGTTTGGTTGCTATGGTAACATCTAAGGCTGGTTATAGATATTAAAGGAGTATCTATTCCTAACAGTAACTTCTCCCGTTTTCCCAACATTTCCCTTCACTACTCCGCTCCTATTGATTGTAGCGTGATGAAAAGTATCATATAAGTTGCTCAGGAGTATGAAGAATAATTGTACTAAGTTTCGTTAAAATCCGTCCAGTAGTTTTTGTTTCTATAAGGAACATACATACAGACAGACAGACAGACAGACAGACAGACAGACAAAAATTTTACTGATTGCATTTTTGGCATCAGTATCGATCACTAATCAACCCCTGATAGTTTTTTTGAAAATATATTTAATGTACAGAATTGACCTCTCTACAGTTTTATTATAAGTATAGATTTATTATTATTATAGTTATATGGGATTTTATCACGTGCTTTATTTTTGAGAAAAATAACAATAAGGTAAGATCAGTACGTCAAAAAAATTCGTAAAGTATATTTTAATATAAGTTCTGATCGAGAAACTTAAAGGAAAATTTTGTATATTTATTGTTTGTAGGTTTAGCGTTCCAGCTTAGTATTCATATAGATTATTGTCAGCTTATAAACTTGATTCAAAATATGAGTGTCTACACCTTTATTCCCGTTTTGATAGGTGCATCATTTTATATGAATTTGTCATCACAACCCACATAAGCGATCTTTATGAGAGACTTCATAAATGATTATAAAAGTCGTCGTGACTTTTCTAAGCATTAAAATTATGAGACATAATATTTGGTGGTCAGCCATCAAGTTATTACGTTTGCTACCACGTGTCAAAAATTACATTCACTTTCTCTACAAGATACTTAACCACAGTATCTAAACTAAAGATACTAGCGGATGGCAATTCCTTATGTTTCTTTTTAACCGACGAAAAACGGAGGAGGTTCTTAAAACAACGTGTATATTTTTTATATCTGTTTGTTATTTAACTGTATTGAATTAACTATTTTATATTGTAGTTAAAATTTAATATTAATTTAAGTACTAAACAATAAAATTTAATATTAATTGAAGGAACACACATCTATAAGCCGACTTACTCTAATATTTTTCTTGTGATTCTTTTCTTGTCCTAAATAAATAAATAGAGTATGAATATCAAATAACGTCTGAAGATAAAGTAACAGTAAATTTGCCAGCAAATGTCTAATCAAACATGGGGACGCCGTAGGCTAGTCATTAATTAAACTAAATGAACAAATTAAATAATAACGCTATCATGACAGTACCCATAAATTATCACGAACGACTCAACCTGATACATATCGGCGCCTGCAGCTAAAATCTACAAATCTCTAATCCACTATCCACTAAAGCGTCTAAGCTCAAATACATCATCTTAAACGACCCCGTTTAACAAATAAAAGCATATAAAATAGTATCTATGATCAAAGATCTGAATAAATAAATAAATAATGCCGGACAATCCACAAAACATCATCTAGCCCCAAGCTAAGTGGAGCTTGTGTTATGGGTACTAGAAGACTGACATACTTAATACATTACATAGATAGATTTTTTATTATACAAACAAAATACCCCGAACACCCGGTATAAATATTTGCAGATCGTACAAACATTTATCCATAGGCGGGAATCGAACCCGCAACCTCCGCGTCGCAGGCGGACCATCGCCCGCCGCGCCACATCGGTCGCGATCGCGAATCGATCGTATAAAAATACCGTCAAAAATATCATAGAATATAGATCCAGTAAGAAAAAAAACTAGGTTTCTCTTCTAAACCTTAATAGTATCTAGCTATACAGCAGCGCTTTGATCGACAGCAGTTCTATGAAAGTACGTAGCTCGTCAGTCACAATTTACTTGTCAATCCACAATTAGACTACATTGGTCTTATTTATGAATTATCACAGTAATGATAGTAATTGATGCATCTAGTGAAAGTTTTGCTTCATTATATTTTGATTTGGGGTTTGGCTTTGATTAAAGATTTATGAGGATATTGCTAATTATGATGAAGTTGTTTTAAATTTAACGAAACCCTACGGCAGTTATAACTGAATCAATGGTTTAGTTCCTTTATATAATGTTGTTATACGTGGTTTTCAGCCGACTAGTATCTTAAGTAATAATTAGAGTAACAGTTTCTCTCTCGGCTAGAATTGGGAACGGAAACACACTATCTAAGGGGTCATCTACCACTTAAGTTGCGGCTGTGTCTATTGTTTTTAAAGATGTATCTACTGATAGCTGAGATGGAGCACGATCTGTATCAGTGATTTCAATGATGCGAATGTTTTGATCGCTATTGGCATTTGGTACATTACTGGTGATATAATATCATTAAGTTTTTTCGTAACATCTATCTAGGCGACCACTTCCTGTGTGGCGTGATTAACAAGAAATATTTTAAAATTTACTGACATTCGTATCTTATTAGCTACTTGAATTAGTTAATCGAGAAATTATGTTACAACCAAAGTTTTAGCTTTATATTGATCATTTAACCACACATTTGTAAGCTAAGCTGTTACGTATATTTAAAACTATATATACATATTAATATGGAATTTTAATAAGTATACATCGTATACGTCACAAGCGCGAATAAGACATGCTTAAGGTTTCTTCACAATAACTGTCTGTTCGACATGCACAGAATTATTACGTTCTACATAACAGACTTCACTATTTCCATACACATCAACCTCATTGAAATATAGTCTTTCTACTATATCCATATGGTTCAGATTCCTATGAAGATCATATTGTTATCAGATGCTATCGATCAGGCAAGTGGGATTGAGGTGTGTTCTTTATTGTTAGAATATGACCTCTCCTATCTCCCTGTGCTTAATTCTGGATGGTTTATTGCTCTGTGATTGTCTGTCCAATATTAGTTTCTACTTCGTTAGATACATTTTGGTATCTTGTATTATTATTTCTTGTAGTGTACATATTATCATCTTGTATTATTATATTATTAGTGTATTTATAATGAAGTTAATGCTCTGTGATTGTTGGTCTGTTCAATTTTAGGTTCTACTTTGTTAGATACATTTGGGTATCTTGTATTATTATTTCTTGTAGTATACATATTATCATCTAGTATTATTATATTATTAGTGTATTTATAATGAAGTTAATCAATATAATCAATATTCATAGGCATATTGATTAATAGTTAAAAATTATATGTAAACATGTTCATTAAAATTTGAAATTGATTAGTTGATAATTATATTATTTATATTAACCGTTTATTCAGGTGCTGTAACGAATGTTAGTATAATTATTATAATAGCTACTTCCTTGATTTTATTATTATTTAATAGCACACTGTTATTGGGTCATAAAAGATTTCTCAGATTTCTCTCATTAGTGCTTAGATTTACTTGTGAGATTAAGTTGTATGCGTTATTACCTTTAATGTTAAGAATTGCCTTAGATTTCATTATCTCAGCTCCTAATTAGGTATACTACTAATTACAAGTACGTATACATTATTCAGTTGAAATTAATTCGATCAAAATTTCTCTTTTATTGTTGGCGCAAAAATGTATGTTTTATGCCATTGAATTCACATTTATTTATAAACCAAAAATACGCTGATAAACTAAAGTTTTTGTAATCCTCGTAAATTATAACAAAAAATTAAAAAAGAATATTTGTAAATATTATTTTTCACTACTTTGTGATACTATATACGTATGTGTACGTGACTATCGTAAAAATCGTTAAAAATATTGTAAAATATACAAATTCACCGAATTTAACATTGTAATATTTGAAAGTTGGTAACACATTCTTTAACAACGATGCACATAAAAACTAGATGTGCCACACGCATCATGACATTTACTGATACTCTGCGATCAAGCAAATCCTACTTCCTACTTCTAATATCTTAAACGCGAAAGCTTGTATGGATGGATGTTTGTATGGATGTGTCGATGTAAGGGTGGATGTATGTTTGTCACTTTTTCACGCAAAAACTACTGAATGGATTTTAATGAATCTCCACAATAATGTACTTTATACATCAGAATAACTCATAGGCTGTTAATAATTCTATTTATAAAAATATTGTATGAATTATCAAAAATATAAAGCTGGCAAGACGCGGGCACCCTCTTACTTACTTACTCCTATGGCGCAGTAACCTAAGTTGAGTCTTGGCCTCCGATGGGCACCATCTAATAAATATTAAATGTGGAATCCCCAAAGCATATTTTATTTTACTTATTTATAGTTCTATTTTTATAGTTTATAGGTTTTATTATTCTCCCACGCAGGACCGAGATCGACCCGAATCTAATACGCGTTGAAAACATGTGTCAAACTCTGGATGGTTATTTAAAGTTATTGTAAAGTGCTTTTACGAAATAGGTCAATCGCTTTTGATTTTTGAATCATCTTGTTACAATGTATGATCTTTTCAAAACATCGTTCACATACAAACATAGCTAGATTTTTTTGGAACGATTTTTCATAGCGTGCGTTGCGAAAGAGGGCTAAACGGAAAAAATTAAGACCAAATGTTGTAACGACACTTTTTGCTATAGTTGTAAGCCGTGCGGCGTGCGCTTGTTCCTGTCTGTCTCTCTTTCTCTCTCATAGAAAGCAAGGCAGTTATTAAATTTAGAACTTCGTTCCATCTGGGTGTCCCTTTACACCTCTCAACGTTTTTTATTTTAATTTGATTCTTGGCCTTAGAATCAAATCAAATCATTTATTTGCAAAATGTGGTTAAACAGTTGGTTGTTGTTAGTATAAAGACCCTTGGGAATTCCATATTTGGTTTATTAAAACGATTTAGAACTTCATTATTTGCGTAACATACATTTACTAATCTAATATTTTTAAAACAAATATTTGCTATCCTAAGTGCGTTTCATTGATTATAGTATTTTACCGCGTTGATAGTAAAAGTAATAGTTTGATACCCTGCGATAACAGAAAGTTAGTTGACCTTATTTAAGTTCTTGAAGTGAAATGAAGTTTCCGGCACGTGTACTTGTTTATTTTAATCACTTTCATCATTCTTATCTATTAAACATACATTCATATCCAAACAAAATTGTCATCAGAACATTACTTTGACAGTTCAGCGTCTGCATCAATGTGTTTATTATTTTTTATTTTTGTATTTATTTATTATTTTTGTAACTTTATGTCTCTATTCTAAACATGTTATGTCATTGAGTTGTCACATACCTCTTTGATTCGGTTTTTGTTGGTCCTATCTAATAAATAGCGGTTTTTATGTCTGTCAATTCTGTCGTTTCCTGTTACCTTGTTCTAGTTACGGTAGAAGACTGAATTAGGTTATCTACAGGTGTGCCTATGAATTGCATTCGTGACCATACGCACCCTGTTTCGATAGGAAAAGCGCAGTTTGTGGCATAACTTATTGTATCTGAGGTTTATCTGGGTTAACATCTTATTGAAGACGTAAAATCAACGGCCCACAGCCATCATTCTCGCAATAAAACAATTTCATTTGATTGTAAACATTCACTTGTAGTCTTTCTGTTGTAACGTTAACCCACGTTGGGTTTGAAGCATTTCAACAAAAGCTTTGCCAATGAATATACAATCGTCTAAGAGCCTGTAAAGTAGGTCATTCTATAAATTATACGGCGCGTGAGTCGCACATTATTTTTTAGGTCCAAGGTCGCTGGATGTGGTCCAGACTTTTTTTATTTTTATTGTGGTCCATCGGCTTAAGACCTGTTATTAGATGAGCGATTCGAAGGGCTTCGTGTTCCTTTTTTATGTTTGTTTGACGTCATCGATGTTTTTATAACTATTGCTGTTCGTTGGTTCCATTCCATCTTAGATGTTTTTATTCGTCTTTTAGTTGTTTTATCTCAATATTCTTTCTTCTTCAGTCTTTTAGTTGTTCCACTATCTTTATGTATGATGATTCTATTGTTCCTTTTGATTTCAAAACCTTTACATTGTGAAACATCCTCTATTAAGTGCTGGAAAGTTGTGTCAAACCCCTTGTTCTTCCGCTGGTGAAAGTGACCAGCGAATTAACTATGAAGCATTATTACCAGGTGCTAAACTTCATGTAATACTAGGTTTGGTTTTAACGTGTTCACGTCATTCGTATAAGAGTTATTATCTGGTTTGTACTGGTATCTTTATCGTAATGAATTAGGCGTACGTGACTTAGATTTTAGTTGCTCAAAATCTTTGGCTTTCCTCATACTGTTTTTATTTGTCTTAAAGAAGTATGAAAATACACAACGTTTAAATAGTTTAAACGGAATATATGACCTGTCAATGAATTAGTTTTACGATGCGTTTTTGTTTCATCATCTTTTTCTAATGCTTCGGCTACATTAGCGGGCGAATATTCGTATCGTGTTGGCGCGACAAAAACATCGTGTTCGGGTATAGGCGATCTTCTTGTCTAAATACTACGCGATGACACGATGTACCCGGCCACATACATCGCGTTAACACGAATATTCGCCGTAGCCCGCTAATGTGGCCCCAGCATTACAGTAAGTATTGTGTCTGGGAATATTCTGAAATAGAAACACAACTATTTATACAATACTGCATCATTATTTATTTTGTATAACATTTATTCGATACTGCATTATTTGTATAACATAATTAAAAAGGCTATAGTTCAAGCAAATCTATCACTTTAACTGATAAATGGACAGTTAAAGTGTTTTTTTTACGAAACAGACGTGCCTGTTTGACCCTTCCAGGTAAAAGCCTGATGTGATGGTGATGGATCATCTTGCATTACATATTTATCGGCTCATAAACTTATGCAACGATCGATATGTTTACACGATGATCTTGCAATCTGTCGGTGATCTATCATACTGTGAAAGCGTATTGAGAAATTTCATCTGGTTCTGGATTCGTCCTATTACTAACCATCATGTTTTTGTTGCTTTCTGACATCTACATAATGACAATCATTTAATTTAATGTTTTTTTCTTAATGGTTCTTCTTCTTTTTTATATGACCGTTATACGACAGGCAATTCTGTATCAAGTATCTTGAAGTTTCAAGTGTTTGTTTCTCATTTGTCAATACATCTCCTGCTTGTTATATCTTGATGACATATACTTTACTCTAGTTTACTTGTATAATCTGTAAAATATCAATAGGTAACATTAAAATCAAATCGATTTGAAAACCCCCTTCATTTGAAGTTGGTTGAAATACGTAGTAAAAAAGTACTAATAAAACTACTTATACTAAAGTATAATGAAAGATGTGGTTCGAACGATGATTCCAATGGTAAAAAAACAGTATATAAAGAGTTAAATAGGGTCACGCACAACTAATGTTAAAAGAAGAATACAAAACACAATCGTTATTGATTAAGTCATAATGGGTTAAGTTGGTCACACATGTTCACTTAATGTCACTTCTACAAAAGCTACTAATAACAAGATGATAGAACAAAAACTTGAAAAGAAAACATGAGTGAATGCTTGTTATGTAATAAGATATTGATTTTAAAATCAATTATAGAGATCTTGTTCCGATAATACTTAATCTTTGCCCTTTACTAAAATATCATTATGGCAGTCTCATTAAAATTCGAATGAAAAATTTTAGTTTTTATCTCGATATCACTTTCTCTTTAAATCGTTTGCTTTTGAAATACATTACACATAATGAGTTACTGTACATTTGATTTATAAGTGATCGATGATTGAAATCAAAAATACTTTGAGTTATGTTATATCCTGTGTTACATGAAAAATTCATACATAATTGTAGGTATTATAAATTACCACTGTTACGATGTACCCAGTACATCATAATTTTTTTTATGTGTCTAAAGACTTTAAATTTATCATAGCTTTAAAACAAATTTAAAAGAATAGTAAACACAAGTAAAACAATTTTTGCTTTCAATAGCAAAATAATCAATTTGCGTATTTGGTTTAAATAATATCTAAATTACCGAAACAAATATCAACAAAATTGAAAAACTTACAACCATTTGAAAAGTTTAAATCTAGTTTAAAATAACAACTTGGTTTCTTGAATGATGACTTCAGCCACACACAAACAATTAAAAAACAAAAAATGAACAAAATCGCGGCCATTTTTTCTAGTAACGACCTCTAGCGGACATTCAAAGGCGATTTCAACTTGATCACGCGAGCTATTGTCTACTTAGTTTTTATAATTTTAACTTAAATTCACAGGTTTTAAGGTTTAGATTTGTCTGAACATAGAATGATCGTATGTTCCGTTTTTGGAAATAAATGACGACCTTCTCGTTTTGGAACGATTTCATTGCTAACTTCAAGTTAAACTCTAAAACTTAGCTTGAACTTAAACTATACTAATTAAATATAAGTGTCGCTTTTACAATTATTGACAATACTATTTTATTTATCTAATTTTGCAATTCAATGTTATCAATCAAATCAATACTAAATTAAAATTATAATATGTACCTAGATATAAGACTAAAATTTTTGCACACCACAATTTGGTAAAAATATGTGACACTTATACTTACCCACTATGACATCTTGTACAATAATCTACCATGTTTTTTTGCAAATAAATAAATAAATAAAATAAATAAGTCAACATTTAATATAAATTACCTACATACGAAATGAGGATTTCAGTATATATTTTTGGTAGAATGTAAATCCCGCTTCTGTCGACAAAATCAAAAAGTATCTATTATGTCATATTGGCATGTAACTTGTTCCCTTTAACTTATTGTATTTTAATTAATTTTAAATATTACTAGTAAATGGAAGTCTTTTAAAACCCATAATGCAAAAATATTATCAAATTCAAAGTGATTTTAGTTTTCATTATAGTACAAGCTTTGCTTAGTTTGGGACTAAAGTGTGAGGTGTGAAATGTCTAATGATTTTTTATTTATCTTTGCTTCTCTGAAGTAGCAAATATTATTGCGATAATAAGTATGTCACGTAAATAGTACCTATAAGTGTGATCATGCTCAAGCTAATATTTACTCAAAAAACAAATATGTATGGATTTCTAGTTATTTCTAAAAATAGTCTGGTTACTGAGTAATTGTACCTACTTGAACTAGTAAGACCTCTATGGTAATTGGTAAAATTATAGTCTGGCGAATGATCAGATTTAAACTTTGACAGTTCAAAATTAAAAAAAAAGCGTTTGTTTATCAAATCGTTGAATTAGCTTTGTTTAATCTTCGGTCGTTTCATTTAATTCACTTCTCGATCATTTTAATTACATCACTACTATTTTTAAAAAGTGGACACACTATCTGTCAAAGTTAGAAAATGATAAAACTTCTATGTGTAGGTCAAAATTTTGATAATTTTTCCTCTAAAACAAAAGACAACCGACTTGACAATCGACTGCCTTGACTGGGAATCATATTCACACTTTTGACATTGGCAGAATTGCTTGTCATATTGACGGGCAAAACCTACATAAAAAGAAGAAGAAGAGCTAAAATATAAATCTATTGTTAAAAGTGACCGGCCTCGTTGTTTTTGATAAATAAAGGCAATTTTGTCCAAACAAAAGATTAGAAAGCCTGAAAAATGTGTTGTTGATAATAATCTGGAATCTGTGGATAATGATACTTTCACAATATTGTTGAATCTGTTGATGTCATTGTCACTATTATTTTGGTAAAACTCACGCCATTGTTGAAGATTTTTTTATATGGATTCTGTCCGTCAATACTACAGGATTTACATTCTGCCAGTGTCAAGTGTTTATTTTGAATATTTCAGTCAATCGTCAAGACAGCTGTCATTTGTTTTGAAAGAGAAAAAAAGTTAATGACTGTAAGTTTTTTTTTGAGTTTTGTTTTGTTATTCTATTTTTTTGTTTAATTCCAATTCAAAGGTTTATTGTTGTTTTTTTTCTCTATAACATTTCATTTCATTTCATTTATTCAATAACAATTAATTTAAATCGTATTTGAAATTATTACATTATTAAACAACACAAAACATAAAGCAAAAACAGAATTATAAAATAGCAATAAAATGTCAAATAAATTAATTAAAATATCAAAGTAATGTGATATGAATATGTATTTTAGTATTCGTTTTGTAAACACTTAAAACCCTTTTGTACTTACACATACTGTTAAACAATCTTAAAATGAAAGTAAAAATATAACCTACAAAAAATCTTATGGTTTACCGCAAGTTACAAACCGCCCTATAAACATCTGCTCTTTAAGTTTTTTTTTTTACAAAACTGGCTCAGATTGCACAAGGTGGTAGTGCACCTGCGAAAGCGGATGTGAAGACTAAAAATAAATCTTATTTGGTATAGATAAGTACCATTTTTGCGTAACAAGTTTTTACCTTGGAAAATGTCAAGGAGGCTTTTGTCTTACAAGATGTAGCAAGATGACGCCGCCAAGATGGAGCGACAATCTGCGTGTAGCTGGCAAACATTGGATGAGATGAGACGAAGACCGGGCTCAGTGGCGCGTCTTGGAACAAACCTACGTCCAACAGTGGACTGATATAGGTTGATGATGAAGATGTAGCTAAGGCTTCGTAAGGATTCGAAAATCTTCGTTATTCTTCGGCTGCTAATTAGAAATGGTAACTCTGAGCAAGTGGTGGCTGTCGGGATGGTTGATAATAATAAAAAAATGGCTCATATACTAAAGATGAAAGTATTCGGCTGACCGAAAAAACATGTTCAAAAGGAAACCTTAGCCACGAGTACAATAGTAGAGAAAAAATAGATATAAAAAACTTATGATAGATGTTACGTTGTAGATTATCTAAATTGTACCAGGATATAATTATGTAGGTATTTGTTGCATAATTACATTACATTAATTAGGCACATAACGTTACTGAAAGTGGAACGTGACTTAGAATTAAACACGCATAATTAAAATATATTCGATTGTAAGACCTACATTTAGTGGTTAGCTTAGGTCTTAGAATAGTTTTTTTTTATATTGTTTATTATAATATTTTTAAAGTGGAGGTCGCGTTTAGGCAAGCGTTGTGTAGGACGCCCTCCAGCGAGATGGAGCGACAATCTGCGGAGTGTAGCTGGCAAACACTGGATGAGAAGAGCCGAAGACCGGGCTCAGTGGCGCGTCTGCAGAGAGACCTACGTCCAGCAGTGGACTGATATAGCTTGATGTTGATAACATTTGCTTAGGTTGGGACTAGAGTGTGATGTGTGATTTGTCCTGCTGTGTGTTACTGCTGTAACTTTACAATACTAAGATATATTTCTTTCTTAAATAACATACATAACAAGGCATTGCAATACCAAATGACCATATCTATAATTGTTGTTGTAAAAGCAGTTACCGTCGGAAAACTGGTCACGAATGAGATAACACAATAATTGTCAAGCAATACACTGGACAGGCGTCACAGCTCAGTTGGTAGTAGCTCTGCCTTCAATGCTGTGGGTCGTGGGTTCCACTTAGAGAAAATCTTTAAAAAATCATGCCGTTGATTTGAGAACCTCCTTTTTATACGTCGGTTGTTGTATGCTTCAAAAGTACTTTATTTCCTTACACCATTGACCCAATTCTGTCTAGTCTAACACCTGACTATCCGTCATTATTACCATCCGAATTGATCATGAACACAGTTACACAATCACACATTTAACTTTAAATTACAGTTATACATATGAAAGTGGTTGCACTTACAGTACGGGGCACTTGAATATGCACATTAAGTTTAAATTATCAAAAAGTCTAGCTTGAATAATTTAAAACACTTGCTTAGTATCTCTGGGACTTGTCTGTGTAAGTGCATGAAAAGTAATTAACAAAAAAGAAATATCATTGCTACTCGTATGTACAGCGAATGGTAATAATATTTTTAGTATATTATGTACTTTGTAGGCTGGACAATATGAGTGATATATTTTCATACGACTTCAAAAAGGAGTTTTTGATGATTCTTTCCCGTTTGGTAAACCTTTCGAGGTGGTTTCTATAAATAAAAATGTAATTTGTACCTTAATAATTTAAAAAAATGTGTATTGAGTATCACTCATCGATGAAGAGTAAAGTCAGTTGTCGAAACATATAATATTGTTAATGTCAGAAGATTCAAAGAACAGTAAAAGGGAATAACATAAATAATATAAGAATTTATTTATTTTCATATATTTTGTCCAAATGTAATATGTGCGTATGCAACACCCGTGCACTAGTATGTGGCGCGTACTACACTAAGTGAGCGAGCAGGCTAATTTTGACAGACTGGAGAAAGCGAACACTTTTCAATGATTAAAATGATTATAGTTAACACATACTTACCAAATAATATTTTAATGATTCCTATACGCATTTGTAGGGCTTTGATAACTTAATGCGATACCTTGTAATGTAGGTACATTTTCACAAAATTACTGTAGTTTTTTGCTACAAAGCAGTGATAAGACCGCCCACTTGACTTAGTTGGTTCTAAGATTTTTTTATTTTTCTTTTATCACATATTATCTACCATCCATCTTTATCTGTTCAAGTATTACCTATGTCTCAGATGTAGAAAGTTTTTTAACTAAAATTTCGATTTCGGTGTTTTGATAGTTCAGGTCAGTATCAGACCGTTTGGCCTGATCAACGCTGGGGTTTCCTAAAATCAGGTCTATCGGGCTATTCAATCCTCTTGCCATTAATATTAGGTCAACGGCCCGTTTCATGATAAAAAATCAATTTTAATTTTAACCTTCATAAATTAATGATACAAATCTTTCAATCAATTCTCAGTGACAAAAAACGTCAAAAAAATTGTACACCTGTGTTTGTACTCAATGAATTATCTTGGTAATAATATAAATAGGTTATTTCTTTCTGGCAACTCGGTCATTGACGTGGCCTTGGTGTTGCCCGCGCAAAAAATAATACGATCGCACGGTCTTACGTCATCAAGTTCGGACTATAATAGTGAGGCTAGATTTGTTGCTGTTTTATGTAATGAGACATGACTTACGGCCGGTTTCTGGAAACCCAAATCACGATTGATCCGAGTTTGACACATAGTAATTATTTGATTGTTTCGTTGATCATCGTTCGAGAAACCGGCCGTTAGACTATTTAGTTCCATAATCAAAACCTTCTTCTTCTTTGTTCTGATGACTGCATACAAAATTTTCTCAAAAATTTTTATTCTAAATTATTTATTAAACTTAGCTTAGTATTTTAAAGATATGTAGCTCAATAATCATCGAAATGATATTGTAACACAAATTATGATATAAAAAATAAATTGGGTGAGTAATTAAAGATTAATATTTAAGTATTAATTGCTAGCCAGTCTACAAAATTAAACCACTAGACAGACCACAAACATACTTTAGTTTTTTTTAATCAATGTTTGAGTCAGGCTTCGTAAACGCTATAAAAAATACACTGGAATATATAAAATGTCCTTTTAAGAAAATCCGTACAAAATCGTTGAATATTTAGTTACATGCCCGCATTTTTGAACTCCGGTAGTCGATATCCAATTTCAGAAAGGAAAAATCATCGCTCGTTTTTGCGTGAGTATGTAATATAAGTATCCTATATTTTGCGATAAATTAATTATGATATGCATAATTATTTGTAGAAGTTAATTTTACGGCTTCCATCACAAAGACTGTTAAAAAAGTTTTCTATTTATTCAACAAACTATCGATACCGACATCAGTTAAACTAAAAAAAACAAATGTTAAAATGAATACCAAACTGTCACATTTTAAACAATAATTATGAATATTAACCTAGTTAATATTCTAATTTAAGACAGAACACGGTGCATTTTTCTAGAATACACCATAGCCTTGATGAATCTACCATGGGAAAGCTCACAAGATTTCACAGTAATAAATACTTGAAAACGGTTTCAAAAGTAGCAAAACCTCGTCATGCAAATTACAATCACATTTACAAAGACAGCTATAAAAAAAGTTGTTCAACTCCAATATTGTATGAGAACTTGCGAATATGTAAAAACTTTCTCCGTAAACGCATTCGATTGGAGATCGATCGATGTGAGAAAGGAAATTGTCTTTTGTTTATTTATTTTGATATGCAAAGTGAAAATATCGTGATTTTTATTAGAAATATGTTGTTGACTAACCCTATATCTTATAAAAAGCTAGCGTTGACTTTAAGTCATCATTACGTATAGTACTCGGAACTTCAAGTCTGAGCCTACTTTTTATAAGATAGGCCGTAAGTTTTTATTGCATAGCTTAAAATCCTAAATATTGCACAAAAGATCGAAAATATTGCTCATAGTTTAGAGATCGCTCTCAGCGATAAGGCCGCCCATTGTAATGCCTATTACTTCTAGTTTAAGTTACCTACTTACTCCGCTGGCTCAGCGACCCAAAGTGTGTCTTGGCCTCCGACAAAAGAATTCGCCAACCCATCCTTAACTAACTAGTTTAAGTTAAATAGGTATTTAGTTTTATTTGTGTGTGGTAAGTAGGTATACAAGAAAGAGTTATTTATCTATCATATATTTATGGTCGATATTATCTAGTCCAAGTGAATAAAAAAAAAATTACCAAGATAGAAAGCGGTAATTTTTTATTTACGCTCACAAATCAAAGCATTGTGTAACATAAAAGAAATTACATACGAAAGTATTACTACTAATATTACTATAAAAGTAATATTACTAATATTTATTGTATACTTGTTGCTCCGTCAAGTTTAGACAGTGGATATGTAAAGAGCTTTCAAAGTGTTCATTTTTACGTAAGTTTTATTTCTACCAATATTTTTTTAGACTTTTGCGATCATTACTCATAGTAAAGAGATTTCTATCTGTTTTTACCGTGTACCTTATTTCTAAAATTAGTTATTTTGAACATCACTAATCAACCAGAAAAAAAAAGCAAAATGTGACAGGCAAATGCAAAAAGATCAATGACAGGTGTCAATGTCATTTTGGGGAAAACGTCTTTATGTCAAAATGCCAAACGTCTTTATGTCAAAATGCCAAAGACAAAACTGAGGTTAACTTAATTATTTTTTAAGCTTGATATTACGTAACTTCCTTTGTTATATATTAAAATGTTTAACTTTTTACGCCCTACATCTGTCTACATAATTTAAACAAGTGCTACAACTAATTCAATGTATTTTACAGAACATTACACAAAACACCTTTGATTTCACGCTATGCAACCTTTTCGCTCGAAACTCGTTCAGCGTCAGATGGTTTTAAAAAGACATGCGCGTGCACAAACGCGTGAAAAAACAAGTTGGACTTGACAATTTCACAGGAGATTCCCGCCATCTTCAAGATGGCGGGAAGACGTTGTAAATAAAATAATAAAGTAAAACTAATAAATAAACTAATTTATGAGAAAAACATTTACTGTAACAAACTAACTTATGAGAAAAACATAACTGTGAAGTGAATGCATGAAATACTGAAGAAAACGGGTTAACATAGGAGAGAAACATAACGTACGAAAAATCTTGAGGATGGCGGGAAAAACATAACTGTAAAGTTGTAAAGTGAATGCATAAAATACTGAAGAAAACAAACTAACTCAAGAGAAAAACATAACTGTGAATGTAAAGTGAACGGGAAGACGTTGTAAATAAAATAAACTAATTTAAGAGAAAAACATTTACGTAAGACTAGGCGGTATGGTTCTAAAACTTTAGCCTGCTCCGAAGAGCAAATAAAAAAAAAAAAAAAAAAAACAATTTCACAGCAACATTGCTACTTGATCTAGTTTAACAGATAAAGTAATCGGAGTCGACGCAGCGTTGCATTTAGACAGCTAGGTATACGTGAGACAGTGTTATTGAGAAAGATTAATTTGATTTTTTAAACTATTACAGTGTTCACAAAATGTACATAAGCATATAAAAGACATTAGAAACAGTTGAGCTATCTACAGACCGTTGCAAACGATCTCTAGATAGCTCAACATCAGTTGCTTCGCGATGACGCTTCCGATTGGTACTGATTTGGATCACCAAATCATTACCAATCGGAAGCGTGCCCAAGATACTAGCTGCATTGCCGCGCTGAATAGCAATGCTGATATGCTGGGCCAGTACTCACCAGCCCTCGGGTCACGCGTTAAAATAGGCTATTTAACGTTATTCAAACGGGCTAGACCTAGACACTTTCGAGAGGAATTGGTGGAAAAAAGCGGAGAATAGGGAAGTGTGGAAGGACTTCGAGGAGACCTTTGCCCAGCAGTGGGACGAGATAGGTTGTATAAAAAAACGGGATAATCGATTATTAAAACCAAGTAAAATAACTGTTTAATTTAAATTATAATTGTTAGTGTAATGATTTCGATAATTTAATTTATAATTACTTGTATTATTTTTCGATTTAAATATGTTCTTCAAATGTATTTTTGTAGACAATTAGCTCGTCAACTGATTGTGACGTGACTTATCAGACCACCGAGTCATGCTGCCTTGTAATTGGTCGCTTGGGTAGCCATTGTGGTAGGGGAAGTATTATAAAGAGAGGACATTCTGTAGGAGGGGGATTCTGTAAGTTGACTCGGTGGAGTTAACAAGTGTATAAAAGAATAAAAGTGGAATTGTCTAGAGCTAAATTAGTGTACAGATAAGTAAGAGTGAAAGTGTTTAGAATTAATAAGTGTAAAAAGGAAATAAACTTGAAAGTGTTGGACAAATGAAGTTGTTTCATTATAAGTCAGAAGCGGGATAAACCAAGGTATGTAAAGTGTTCATTTTAAGGCCATTATATTTTTATTATCTTTTTGGAATTCATTGGCGTACAATTTTAAGAACTACCCTCATTTAGTTTTTGTATGAATTGTTGTTTGCATAAACTGGTCGGTATCAAACCGAGACTATCCAGTAGTGCGAACACCTTTCAGTTTGCAATTGCGAGCTACCCTCAATAAAATTCCATGAATCAAAAATGGCTAAGTATGCCTATGTTGAAGTACATATGTAGGCTATGTGCGCCTAAAGTGAATTGCAAGAAATATTTTATGCTATGTATGCCTTATTTTCCAAATTACATCTGGACCTTAATTTTATTGAGTCGACAGGATTGAGTTGGCTATGTTTGCTGACTGGATTGAGTTGGCTACGTTTGCTGACTGGATGGAGTTGGCTATGTTTGCTAACTGGATTGAGTGGACTATGTTGGTCTACTGGATTAACTTCAACGTATGTATGTATCATTTTTTTATATATATGTATATATGACTAGCTTGAACACGCGGCTTCGTCAGCGTGCACTGTTTTATTTTCAAAGTATTTGGAGTTCATAAATCATTAACATAGTGTTATGATAATTATGAACAACAATTTTAAAGTTTCTTATTTTACGTCAACCAGACAGTTCTAGACTGAACTGAAGATGAATTTGAACGCTTTGAAATTTACAAATTGTTAACATTCTGATCTTATCAACTCTTAAGTTTTGGTGTTGTGGTAGACGAACATATGGTTCACAAACTACGAACTAATATTTATTTTCTTTTACTTTAGAACTATTGTTTTAATTATGTTATTTCAGTACCTGTAACGCAATCGCAAACACGCAAATGATGTTTCGATGGTTCGTAAGAAACAGGAGGGTAGAACTGATAATGTTTTCCGTTATCTTTCCCTACTTGGAAAGTTTGATAAAATATTCAAGAATTAGTCATTTGTTGTGGAACTGTGTATAAATTCTTTAATGGATGAGTGTTTTAGCAGCCTGCTCATTTCGGGCGTGTAATAATTTATGCTTGAGTTAAAATACTTTCTATAATTATTATTTTATGTTTGAATTTAAACCTTTCAATGATTATCAATTATTTATGCTAAAATTTTAAGATTTTCAATAATTATTATTTTATGCTTAAATTTAAGGAGATTTAATCATTATTTTATAATAATTATAATCTGATTATAGCTCAAAGTGAATTGAAGTGTCACAACGATATGTTTTTCTGGATAAGAATTCAGAAATTTGATTCACAATAGCTTATTGTATTGTTCACAGTTTTAATTATATTATTCACAGTTGAATTACCAGATTGTAATACCCCAAGCGTTGAACAACCAAGAATGTTTCTGTCAAATTAATGTAAAATGGAAACATCGTTCGCGTATGCACCGAAACTATCCGGTTGTGCTAGCTTCTATTTCATAAAGTATGGGTTCCTAATTTGTTTTGGAGAGGATGAAAACTTTGTCTCACGGACCCTATCTGGCTGTGCAAGCATTTTTCTACCTTGGAATTTATTAGCGCCTACCCGTACATATTTATTAAACGCTGAGTACTTACTGACAGACTGGTTAGCTTTCGCAGTAAATAGTATGAATTTTCAAATTTTGGTAGCATATAATTTTTCTGGAACTACCTACATTTTATGTTGGTTTGAGTGGTTGTTCGCATAAACCGGTCGGTATTACACCGAGACTATACGGTAGTGTGAACGCCTTTCAGTTGATGATTAATGTTGCATTATTGTGAGATTACCTAATGATATAATAAAGTTTAAGTTACAGAAAATATTTAGGATTGCCAGATAATGACTTATTGAGACTGTCTGCCTCGGTTCAGACTTGCGTGACGTAAGTGGGCTATGTACGCCTTATTTTTGAGTTACTCCTAGTATATTTTAATAGAATAGAATCATTTATTTCAGTTATTATTATAAAACTTAATAATAGCACTATATGGAGGACCTGTACGTGACTAACGTGACTAAGTTAGTCACAAAATTACACGGAAAGTGTTAGGCCTATACCTACGGGGCAAGGCTAGTCCACGTAATTTATGATGATGACTATGATGACGATGATGATGATAAAAAGGGCAAAGTGTGCTATGATGATGATGTATATGATGATAATGATGAAAGGCCATGTGTGCCATTACAAGATGATAATGTTTTTATTTTTGCAGGTGTGTTACGGGGTTTTTGGTATTATTAGGCCAAGTGTGCCATTATAAGGCTAAGTATTCCATTATAAGGCTAAGTATGCCATTATAAGGCTAAGTATGCCATTATGAGGCTAAGTATGCCATTATAAGGCTAAGTATGCCATTATAAGGCTAAGTATGCCATTACGAGGCTAAGTATGCCATTACGAGGCTAAGTATGCCATTACGAGGCTAAGTATGCCATTACAAGGCTAAGTATGCCATTACGAGGCTAAGTATGCCATTACGAGGCTAAGTATGCCATTACAAGGCTAAGTATGCCATTACAAGGCTAAGTATGCCATTACAGACCAAGTGTGCCATTATAGGCCAAGTGTGCCATTATAGGCCAAGTGTGCCATTATAGGCCAAGTGTGCCATTATAGGCCAAGTGTGCCATTATAGGGCCAAGTGTGCCATTACAAGATTGAAACTAATTTTTTTATTTTTATTTATGCAGTAGACCTGTAGGTGACTAATTACGTCACAAAATCACACGTACTGCTTAGTAATCTTAGACCAAGTGTGTCATTATAAGAATGCATTTTTTTTATTATTTATTTGGTTTCATGTTGGTACTATGTACATGTACCCACTAATTCGATAACTGTTCTTTCATTTAGAGTCCGTCGATTTTGATGGTACAATGAGGAACCTCCAGTAGCACAAAGCCATAGAAGACAAAGGAATTTTCTGGTGCACCAAGGTGTATGCACAAGTTCGGTGTCGATGACAACAAATGAGTATGACATGACCTACAGCTCGTTCGTCAAGTCTACGCAGTAGTGATGAGTGCTATACGCAAGGTCAGATCCAAACATTTACTTTGATTTTGTATTTTCATTCTAGTTTCCAGGATATCGTTTTTTAGTGTCAGTACATAAAAGCGAGCGAGACTGTGACAGACGGGTGCTTGTCCCGGATAGTTCGATTCTAGAAGGGCGACGCTTGTAATTGAATGCCAACAGTTTTTTCACATAAGATGGTGCCTCACTTTGCGCCTTGATTTTGTCAAAAGTAAGGAACTGACTAATAGTGTTACTGTGTAAAACTGACTTATTGGCCGCTGCTATGATATGTGCCGTTATAAACGAAAATATTTAATTATAATACAATGTTAAGATCTGCTAAAATACATATTATGAGTGGTACACTCGTTTGTGTACAGTTGAAGGTACACAACGAAATGGTTCGATTTGATTTCTTTGGGCTACTGTTAGTGTGTTGACGGTAGCATTTTATTGAAACGAAACAGTATCACAGATCGTACGTTAAGTTCTACCTAGGTTTACAACATCAGGATCTCGATGTTTACAAGTATTCACAACTATTTGACATTGGAACTGAAAACTATTGGTCTCGTTTTAGATTGGTATGTTTACCTGTAAAGAAGGAGCGAACAAGTTGTGAGTCAATGGTGTAGATTGTTTACTTTAAATGCAGTAGTGTACGTGTTGTGTACGCATAGTAGGCTAGTCGAATAGTGTTTCCGTCATGAAATATGCGAGATGAAGGCGTAGATCGGGTTTCCTACTACATTCGCTTTGAGTTTTAAGGGTTGAAGATGTCTGGAAATGTTTGTGATGTACCTGCTTGTAGTACCCTCTCCTAGGCCAAGGTAAGTACTAGAATACTGGTCTACTAATCGTCACAGGTTCGTCAACAAGCGGTAAGTACGAACAGCACGTCTACTCTCGCCCACGGCTCTCGTAACACTGACGCGCTGTCCTACCCTACTCGGATGCTCGAATCTGTGTATGTATTACTTAGATATCTATAATACAAACACTACATCTCTATCTTATTAAATTTATTTAATTGAGATACTTCTCCTTACAGGGGAATTGTATTATTAATAGTTTGTCATCGTCAGTTCCTTGTCACTAGGTACTTAAATCACTTTGTTCTTGTCGATCCTCATTTCCATTTCTTTGACATACACTTAATCAACTTCGATCAAAGTACTTTCTTGAACTCTTCTCTTTCTATCTCTCTTCCTTTCTTTTTAACAGTTACATCCTTGAACTTTTTGACCTACCTGCGCTTCATTAAAACTGTTGTCATAATAAAACATCCTGTTACCGACTCATGATCTATCGATTTTTAATTTGGTTTTATTGTGTTTTATAATTAGGTTTAGTTTTATTGTTTAATAAATGCCGGGTTCAATAAGACGCGGGAGACGCAGGCAAGCGGTGTAAGAGGGGTGCATACCTCCTGGCCTAGTGGCTGTAACTAGGCGAACATTAAAATCAGTGATCTTTACAGTTGACACCGCGCGGACGTGTTTGCCTCTCCTAACCCCTTAACCTTTTTTTTTTATCGTAAAAAGTTGTACTTTCTTTATATCCTCTTCACATGCCATCCATGGATTACTAGTATAGTCGGGTTTATGATGAAGCTACGGAATGAAGCTTCTTCAGAATACCATAAAAATATGCTTGAGAGTAAGAGAGAGTATTACAAAAGTCTAAAGACCATTGTTAACGAAGCTAACAACCATTAAAGCTAAGCTGTTAACCATGAAAAAGTTGCTTATTTTATCCTCAA
The DNA here is from genome assembly GCA_932527185.1 of Ecliptopera silaceata. NCBI lineage: Eukaryota > Metazoa > Arthropoda > Insecta > Lepidoptera > Geometridae > Ecliptopera > Ecliptopera silaceata. The sequence goes on from OW052210.1 coordinate 6,532,786, forward strand.
TATAAATAACAATATTAACAACCCGAAACATCTTTGGAAACTTCTCAGAAATACTCTTTTGCCAAAGAGAAATACCGAACTGCCCTCGTATTTTCATGATCCCGATGCAATTAACAATCACTTTTTGAATATATCTGGTACTTCTCATGTATGCCCTTTAGAGCTCGCTTACTTTCGATCGCATAAATTTAGTAATGCCATTTTTCACTTAGAGCCTGTCAGTCTTGATAGATTAAGTAATATCATAAGAAATTTAAAGTGTAGCTGAGGGTTGTGATAAAATTAGTCTGAGTATGCTCCTTATGAAGTTACCTGATACGTTAGAGTCCATCGCTACTTCAGTTACTACTTATTAATGACTGAGCAACATATTAATTACTGTAAGATACATATCTATGCAGATGATACGCAAGTGTATATTTTATGCAAGCCGTCTGATATAGATAACGCTATTGATAAACTTAATGCTGATTTGGTAAACAAAGCGAGCGAAAGAGAAATGGTCTTTTACTAAATCCCGCTAAGACTAAATACTTGATTTTTGGTAGCCAATTTCATCTCAATGGGCTGAATCCGATGTTGGATGCCATAGTTAAGGGTGAGCCGATAGAACGTATATATAGAGCCCGAAATCTTGGTCTGAAATGAAAGGCCTCAAAAGGTAAGAAAGGTATCAGGTTGGTAGAGACACTAATTCTATCTAAGTTGAACTACACGGATGTGGTTATCGGACCGAGACTATTAGCCAGAACGCATAGGCTTCTACAGCGAGTACAGAATGCTCGTGCTCGTTTTAGCTTTAACATTCCTCTTAAAGGTCATGTTAGCCCGTTCTTTAATGCGCATTTCATCTTGAAAATAAAACATCGTTACAAATATCACTTGGCGTGCCTTCTTTTTGGAGTTATGAAGCTTAATGCTCCTAAATATCTTTCTGAGAAGATTAAACGGTTGCCTAACATAACTGCGAACATATCCTGCGAACATCGCCAATGCTCGATGCAGCTTTTAACCCAGTGGCACAGATCAGCTGCATTCAGAGGCAGTTTCCGCTATGCTGCATCGAAGTGTTGGAACAATATTCCTCCGCCGATCGGGAACCTGCAGAGTTCCTATGGGTTTAGAAACAAACTTGAAATATTTCTATTGGACTGGCAAATAAAAGCAGGAATGTTTGATACATGATACGAGTGCTATATAACAATATTGATTATGATTTTATGTTTTATAACTTAGAATTTTTATTTCATTAAATATTTTAGAGTCCCTTATTATTATTATGTTGTAGTCATTTATCAAGTATTGTTATATTTACATAAGTACTTGGTAGTTAATATTTTGTAGTATATTTGTTTCTGAAGCGAAGCGTGTGCTGTCTTTTTGATTTACGTATAGCTTTTTATTCTTCTTTTTTAACTCATTAGTATGTCCCTGACATGACTGTAGATATAGTATGTGTATTATTACAAAGTTAAATCGACACCGCACCGGAACTTCAGCACCCAATTCAGTTTAATTGTAATTGCTTGTAAGAAGTAAATGATCCCTGTGATCCCACCAAACAAAGAAATATTTGACTTGGACTTATGTATGTACGGTTTGTTTAGTTTAATTTACTAAGTTTTATTTAGTTTGTGTTTTTAATTTTCTTTTTCTTTTTGCATTTGTTTGATAACTTGTTTGATAATTGAAATTGGTCCTAGCGGAAGACCAGCGTGGGTTGTTTTCAATCCACATTATGCTGAGCTAGGATCTATTTTGCAACACAGTAGATTGTTTTGTCCATATAAATAAGGTATTCTCTAGTTATTGTTTCTATTCCTTGTTTTTTTTCTTTTTTTTTTTTTTTCTTTTTTTTTTTTTCTATGTTTCTGTGATGCAAATAAATGTTTTTCTATTCTATTCTATTGCATTATTCCAGGTTTGTTTGTTTATATTTCCCTCCTTTATATGCTATAGCATTGACATCAGGAGTTTTGCTTTTGCCTTCGTACTCTTCTAATTGATGACTTACAACTTTTAAGGTGTTTGCTTCAGTGATAATTTTATCAAGGGTTATGTCATCACCGGTGGTCAAAATCCAAGTAAAGATTTAGAGAACGTCTCCATTTTTCCCATCTATGCCCAACCGACGCCTCATCACCTTTGAGATCTAGTTTTTCTATGTATGGTATTGTATTTGTTATCATGGTTTATGGGTTTTTTGGGGTGACCTGTTATATAGAATAATTTTCCACGTGAACCGTTTCCAATTAAATGGGGGTGGCTATACCAATCTCCGATGTGAGAAATTCCTTGCATATTTCCAATAAATTATGGAGGTGCGGATGAACACCAATGTTCCCAGTTAAGTGGGTACCGTAAATTTTTCAATTAAATGAAGGTATCTTTTTGTACCAGTCATCCCAGTTTAGTGGGTTGCGTTCCCAATTTAATGGAGGTAGGAAATACTACCAAGTGTTCCCAGTTTAGTGGGTACCGTAAAATTTTCAATTAAATGAAGGTATCTTTTTGTACCAGTCATCCCAGTTTAGTGGGTTGCGTTCCCAATTTAATGGAGGTAGGTAATACTACCAAGTGTTCCCAGTTTAGTGGGTACCTTATCTGTTTTACAGATTTATTTGTATAGTAACGATCGTAGCTTTAAATGCATTTTTTAAGCTAATGAAAACATTACTTGTATGTAGTTACCTAAGTAGAAAAATAATATCTAATATATTAAGTGTATTTTATTCATTTTTATATTAGACAGCTCTAACACATAAGATTAGTTATGTAATGACACTAAGGATATACAATAAGATTCCAAAAATAATACGAGAATTACCATTAAAACAATTTAAGACAAAACTCCACCTTATATAATTTGTTTGTTACTGTGTGTATTTTTTAATTCTTCAAATTTTATGTACCTATACTTTTGCATGTCGGTCTCCGACAAAGTGTGTAAAAGACTCATTCACTTAATGGTATTTACATCAATTTATAATAATTTATAGTAGGTACCTACATTGATTCATTTAATAATACACGGTTAATATTAAGTACTTATACTTCTGTTTAATACAGTATTATCGTCACACCATCTAATACCACCTTTAGAACCTGTCAATGCGACTGTTGGTTGGAACTCAACTCCCGTCAACTCGACTCCCTTTGGTGTAGCCACCTCTTGCTTTTATATCGCCGCCCAAGCGTAAACAACAAGATGGCGGCGGCCCGCTGGACGCGACGCCTATTACTTTCCGAAATCTTCACAAATATGTGCATTTAAATAGCAAACATATAAATTGATTAACCAAACTATTATATTAAACAATAAGTCATTTCACATAAACCGAGAGTTCATGGAGAACTTCCGCGCAATTTATGGACAATAATCGTTGTAAAATAACAGAACAATGATAATTGATAATAAAAATAAATAAACGCTAACATGTGTGAGACATAAAATATTACAATTACCATATTTTTAACCATACTTCAGGCAAATAAAGACATTTCATTTCATTTCATTTGTCAGTGAAAATAACTATCAATAAATGTGGTGCATGCCACATCGCCTTCTAGTCGCGCCAAGCGGCGCGCGCGCCGCCGGTAGTAAACAACTACTAAGTATGTCTAGACTAAGAAATAAAATCTCGAAACTTGTCTACTGGCATTATATCAATGCCTGTTTACCGGCAAAAGAATGATTCTTTAAGCAGTCCACTATTTTTTTTTTTTTTTTTTTGTACAGTTATTCCACTAACCTTTTATCCCATCCTCGTCGCCACATGTAGTACCCTCTCCTAGGCCAAGGTAAGTACTAGAATACTGGTCTACTAATCGTCACAGGTTCGTCAACAAGCGGTAAGTACGAACAGCACGTCTACTCTCGCCCACGGCTCTCGTAACACTGACGCGCTGTCCTACCCTACTCGGATGCTCGAATCTGTGTATGTATTACTTAGATATCTATAATACAAACACTACACTGCTGTTAGTTGTTTTATTTATATATTGGTCGTAGCAGTTTTTTTTTACAACATTTTGTCCGTCAGCTGACGACAGACAGATGTGCTAGTGTCAAGTGCTCTATTGAAATAATTCTCAAGTCCATTTCCAAGTCGGTCAATTGTCAAGTAAGTCGATTATCAAATCAGTTAATTGACAAGTAAGTCAATTCTCAAGTCAGACAATTGTCAAGTCAGTCAATTGTGAGGTCAGCCAATTGCGAAGTCAGCCAATCGTTAAGTTGGTCAATTGTTAAGTCAGTCAATTGTTGGGTCGACTGTAGTTTGTTTTGAACGTGAAAATGTTAGGAAATGCTTCACTTCAAGGTCTGGACACAGATTTAAGATTGTTTTGACCGATTTTTGTAGAAACGGGAGATATGACAGTGTCCCATGGAATCGGAACGAGTTTTATTTACAGATTATTCACAGAGTTTGGTTTTGAACTTTGATTTTTCAATGCGAGTAGGCAATAGCTTGAATTTGAAAAGGTGTGCTTGAGTGGAGTTTTTACCGTTTTGGTTTCAAAAGTGAAGGAAAGTCTTTCGTGTAATATGTTGTTGAGTTTGACAATTATTCCTTGCTGAAGAGGACTGTGTAGATGACTACGGAAGTATAGTGCTCAAGGTTTTGACAACACTTTGCAGGTTTTATTGATTAGACAGTTGACATACTAGTAAACGTGTAATATGGTTATTTACAATTTAGTTAAAGTTTTCAATGGAGATGTAAGATTTACAGGATTAGACGTGGTAGAAAAAAGTACTCATTGACATCTGTTTTTGCAACTGAGTAATGGTTGCTTGGCGCGAGGACCTGTACAGATTCGTACAAACGCACAAACTTAAATAAATGTAAAGCATACAAACTAAAATACTAAATTAAAACGTAATGTAGACTCAAATAAATATGTTTTGGACCCTTTTCTCGATGAAAACACAGTTTCTCAAGTACTCATATCAAGGTGGTGTTTCTGATGAGACAATTCTAAAGCTGGATCTCCTATATTTCGTGATAGTTCGTAAGAGACAAGCTAACTCGGTGTTTTTAGCTGTTGTTAAAGCTGCAGGTTCTCTATATATCTTGATTGGGAAAAAAAAAAAAGGCATAAGTTTGTGTTTTCTGTTTCAGTTGAATAACATCCTGTTAGTTTATCCCAGTTTGTTTAGGCACCCTTGAGTTGAAGAGCCTAAATCAACCATGAAGTAGCAGATGACCGTCATGACTGTACTACCGAAGGGAATCTTCTAGAGCAGTAATAGAATAATATGGTAGAGGGCTACCATCAGTCAGTATGGCCGAATCAGCATAAATTTTGTCGTCTGATCGTCCATGAAAAGTGTACTGTATTTATGAATTGCTTACATGTATATTTTGTTGTGAGAACTTACATATAGTATAGTGCGACACCTATTTAATATTGTCAACTAGGAATAGTTAATTCTGACATTAATGGACTTTTTTAAGATTTATTTCTTATTATTTTATAAAAACTGCTTAATATTGTTGTAGCAATTGATTACATTTGATATTTTAATTGAATATTTGGTCATGCGTCAGGAGATCGCATGATGACGGATGGCCGAATGTAATGATTTCGATAATTTAATTTATAATTACTTGTATTATTTTTCGATTTAAATATGTTCTTCAAATGTATTTTTGTAGACAATTAGCTCGTCAACTGATTGTGACGTGACTTATCAGACCACCGAGTCATGCTGCCTTGTAATTGGTCGCTTGGGTAGCCATTGTGGTAGGGGAAGTATTATAAAGAGAGGACATTCTGTAGGAGGGGGATTCTGTAAGTTGACTCGGTGGAGTTAACAAGTGTATAAAAGAATAAAAGTGGAATTGTCTAGAGCTAAATTAGTGTACAGATAAGTAAGAGTGAAAGTGTTTAGAATTAATAAGTGTAAAAAGGAAATAAACTTGAAAGTGTTGGACAAATGAAGTTGTTTCATTATATTAGTATGAATATAGTTTCAGTCCTAGAACTCTATCGTATTTAAACACTGTTTATTTGCTGTGAATACAAAAACATTTTAACAAAGAGCTTACCCGTTATTTTGTTCTATAAAATACCTACCAAAGAAAAAATCAAATAACGAGTCGAGACGCTCTCTTCTCGTGATAGTCGTTTAGCGAAATCTGAATTTAATCAGACTGTACCCGTGGCCAAAATGTTTTTTGCTTTACTTCTAAGAATATTCTCGCGAATATACGACCATCTAAGTCTATTATTAAATCGTTTTTACGGTGCCCGCTTCGTTCATTCGTTCGATCTTTTATGCTGATTCAAAACATGTCTAATTTCACACATTTACTTACAAGGTCTATATTTGGGTATCAAAAACAAAGATGATGTGGCTAAAAAGATGATAAAATCTAGACCCGATTTTACAGTATGATTTTTATTTATTCAAAACGCATTCTTGTTTTCTAAAAGATATTGTGTTGTTTGTTACAGGTATGTAAACATCATTGATATTGAAATCGGTGCGAAAACGGTGCGTATTATGACTCCTACAATAACTCTCAAGAAAAGACACTACGCTTATAAAAGTGGGACATCTATTCTACCAACAAAATGCATTACGTTCGTCGTACGAAATTCAAATTTGGAACAAATGTTTTTTTTTCCCTGGCTCGCACCTTTTGTGCATTTGCCATTTCTAGTGGAACATATGTTTCTTGTTGACACATCATTCTTTTTTCGAAGTTTCGTATGTTCGAGAGAGGATTCTATTATGATAACGATGTTTTTTTTTTCTATTATGGCAGGCATCAGACAGTTTGTTCATTCTACCAATTTTACACTATCACCGTACAAAAAAGATGTGAGCAATTTGGATGCTGCATTAGTTTACAATAGTGAACATATTGAGGGTAAAATGATTAATTACTTTTATCCCCTACTCATATTTGTTTATTGATCGATTCCTGATTGCTGTTGTGATGAATATTTCCTTCTATTTTTAATCTAAGTATTTGCTTATGTATTGTGCATATTGTATCTAAACTCCAACCGGAAATTGATACACAATTCAATTGATTTAAAGGACGTTAGGTCCGGAAATTCACAGATTTATTTTAAATGGTGGGAAACAAATTAACAAAATGAATGAAACATTGAAATTGGTGTTCATTTTCATTGGACGGTTGCATTATGTATTGTCACGAACTGTCCAGCCTTGGATTGCATTTATACAGCTGCACGGCCGTCTGTCAGTCGTATTCATTTGTTGCTAAATAATAGCACATTGTCGTGCTGTGTTCAAATCTAAAGCTAGTTTGTACCTTTCTGTAAACCCTGTGAGTGATACCGGATTATGAGGAAAGAAGTGTATAAGTTATAAGGGTACGAAATCTGTAGTAACCAGGCCGTAGTTTCTTGCCCGTTCTTTTATACACGGATCGCGTGGATCGATTCTAGTGATTTTATAGATAAAGAATTTGAGTATAGTCATTAAGTCTTCTGCAACTAATGACTTCTTATGTGGATAAAGACGATTCGATTTGAAAGATGGAGATCGTATTGAAAAACCCAGTCCATTTTTAAAAAGTCACCTCTATAGGGCTTCAACAGGGCATGTCTAAAAGTGGCGTGACGCCATATTTTTTATTAGCAAATTTTTTGTTCTTCCTGATTTATACGAAAAACTTTTTGTTTGCTAACAGTATTCAGAAGTATACCGATGACATTTCTTTTGTATGTAAATTGTATATTCAAATTCTAAACTCTAAACGTAATATTTCCACGCTCCATTTAACTATCTATTCAGTTGACCTAGCCTCTTGATTAACATCGATTAACTTTTACTAGTAATTGATAATCGATTACATACTCGCTTCTTTACGATCTTATAATCGATTCGCACAGTTTCTTTTGTTTTATTACTTACATCAATTATTACCAATCAAAATGAATGCAAGTTTATTAATACCTTCTTTTTTATCACTTTGTGAGTAATGTTCAGTAGTTAATTACTGGTTATCATACTATTAAAATTGCGTATGTAAAGGGTCAACTTCCGGTCTGTTATTTCCGTTCGTTCTTACCCCATTTAAACTCTCATTCATTCTTCTCAAATACTCATTCGTTCAATTGAGCTTTATTTGTTGACCGTAATTTAGGGACCCTTTAGCACCATTTAAGTGTGCGTCCATCTGCTCTCTACATTAGATTGATTTGACAGATGCCTCTAAAGTGCATGTTGCGTGGTCTGTAATTTGTACTTCAAATCGTCAAAACTAGACCCCCAAATTGATGGTTACAGTTTAAATAGCTTCTGCTTTCTGATTTTGATTACTTGTTAGTTGATTATTAGTCCGGATTCGACTGTGATCTATAATTTTTCAATTATTTAATATATGTATAAGTATCTAATTATGTATTACATACTTTGTGTAGTGCTTTGTGTTATTACTATTTATTACATTAAGAAGAAATACAGTGCGTTAATTTGTTGGCAGTAAAAACAAGTTAACAAAACACGTTAATATATTTTTTGTGATATATTTATTCTAAAACTAAGATTACATAATGTTAGTTTTCGCTAGGATTATAATCTCAAAATTCTAAATTACCGGAAGTACATAGGTAGTTGCATCCGGTGGTAGTTTTTTTTACACTATTGCTGTTGAAAGCTTATTTGTATAACTTATCTTAAGGCGACGGGTAGGGTGAAATTTTTCATAATAAATAAAAATGACAATAACTTCCAACTTTATTATTTATTTATTATATCTACACACACGTTAAACTTGTAACACGGCATAGTTTTTGCCGCAGTGGTTAAACTCTAGATAGTCAGCGTGGCAACGTCGCATTTTCAACTTCAGTAAGAATGCTGAAAACGACGCAAAACACATAGTGAGCCGCGCACAGTTTGGATTGTCAAACTCTTAAGCAGCGCCTTATGAATATTTGCGAGCACACAGCAATGGAACACTTATAGTTCCTAAGGCGCTACTCTTCTTCTTCTTTAAACACCTTAATGTAGATTTTTTTTTCCTTGGATGTATAGATATCAACCATAAGAATAGCTATGCTGAGTTTGGTACCAAACAAATCTGCCAAACCCATAAAAAATGGGATCAAAAACCACACTTTTGCAAAAGGTGTTGGTACTAAACTTACATTTTAAAGTAAACTATAACCAAGAGCACAGATTTTGTTCCCTACCTGACTAGTTCAATATATGTGTTATAGGAAATAATAAGTTTCACAACTCCACATGCTATGACTTCTTCAGAAAACACTCCCAAAAACACGCATTTGGCTATACCCGTCACCTTAATGCCTTGATCACACGTACCGAGTAAACCGGCGAGACAGTGACGTATTTAAGATACACTGCGCGCTAACGCTGCAACGTTCAACAGTAAAATTGATGTCGACGCGCAGTGTATCTCAAATATGTCACTGTCATTATCAAGGCATTAGTCACGATTGGCTGCTTGGCTGTCTAACTTACAAACTATCAATAAATAAATAAGAAGTATCTATTTATTCAGTTTCAATCCTAATTTAAACAATTTTGACTTATCCTTACTATTGTGTTAAAAATACTTATAGCTTTGACTTTCATAATCACACGTATATCTAGTTCTTTAAACAAAGTTGTAATTATTATCTGTCTAATCAAGTCTCCACATAAACCACTTTCATTATTACTTTTAATTGCAATCATAATGGCTTTGATCTTAATTCGGTTATATCATAGAATTAAATCTTTTAAGATATCAAACAATGACAGATCTAAAATCATTGACACCACTGTTGTCATAATCAAGATGATTTTGATCTAATTGTACAACTGTACTAGCTGTTTTTAGGTCAGCTTTTTTTTATTTTTTTTTCTACATTGCCATACGCTGCACTTTATATCTAATGATATCATATTTAACTTTTTCAAAAAATAATCACACAGTTATTTCAAGACTTTCCAGCGGGTCTCACGTAAATTGAATGTAATTGATATTTTTGATGATAAAAATATTTATGTATTGAAGACGTAAATGCAGTTGTGCAAGCATTGACTTTCGCTGATTACAACATTTTTTAATGTCCTTAATATGTTATGCAAAGTTTATGAGTTTATTTTAACTGAGTTCTTCTTCATCACTGAAAACCAGCACAAGCTGAGTGATGACCACTTTCAGTGTTTTAGCGTTAAGTAATTGTATCTTTTTATATGTTCTAGCATTAAGTAAAGTACTTATTGAAATAAAGTATTCTATTCTTCCTCGTGTCGATGTTGGTCTCAAACATTGTTTTCCCAAAACTTGGCTTTTGCGTTTTCTGACTATTTGAAACATATATAATGACATATATAACTAGACTATTAATATAAATAAATAAATTACATTTTCATAAACGTCTATCAATATTTTTTTAATATATCCGTTCATGAATCGAACATCAATTCAACCCTTATCTTTTTTATAATTTATTAAGCTATTAACACTAGCTGCGTTTATTAGTAGAGAAAAATATAAATTGTAACCCCCTCTTCCCTCAGTCACAGCGCAAACATACTCAGTAGAAGAACTCCAAGACGTCTTATTTCTGATCGGCAGATTATCCGTAACATATCTTGTTCACAAATAGAGAGAGATACATAATTATTTTTATAGCATTTTTTATTTTTTATTTATTTTTATAACCATTAAATAAATTATTTCTAGACTAAATCAATAAAAGAATTAATTTTTAACAGACTTCAATCCTTTGTTTATTTTCATTGCATATCCAACAAATTTAACAAAAAAAATAAAGACTCTTAAAATCTATATTTTTTCTGTGTTGGAGTTTGCCACAACACTCAATCAATTCGAATTCTTACACTAAAAAACTTATATAAATTACACAAAAATAAAAATCGTTATATTTTAGTAAATCGTTTAAAAAAGAAAACCATCGAAGTTACCCTTCTGGTAAACCTGCACTGTGTGAAGGGGTTCAAGTGTACATTAGATACGGGCGGGGCGGATGTTCATTATCGAATTATCTGGTGGTGATTGAATGTTTGTATAGTTGCGTTTAATGGATGAAAAACTGTGAGCCGACAGCCGCATCCTTCGGTTACTATCTTATTTATAAATAAACAGTTTTAAGGATGTTTAAGTTTTGAAGCTATGCGTTTTGAGTTGTCTTGTCAGACTTTTTTTTTAATAAGAATAGATCAAATTTTGGACGAATCGGTACTAAACAATATGTTTTGCATATAACACGTTTGAGGATGTGCTATCTAAAGTTGCAAATGTATTGAGATATAATTAGTAAAATATTCCACTTAAAAATTAAATTACACAATTCTTTGTATTTTTTTACTAATTATTTGTATTTTCGCTAAAATAGTCAAATATTTTGATTTCTATAATCATGTCACTTTTGGCGCTATACCAGCTTACTCATCTAGAATCATTATACTTGACATAAGGCATACAGAAAACAAAAAAACAAACACACAAACACTGAATTCTCTCCATGGGGCTAGGATCGTATAGCCGTCATCTCATGTGCTTATGGGATCTGGTATGGGGTTCCATGGCAGCTGTGTTGTGTAAACATCCGAGGGTGATATAACAACCCTATGGGGGTGTAGAATCATCAAAAAGTGCCTTCACTTTACAGATTTTCCGAATTGTCGATAACAATCTATAGTCATTTATTTTTTATTTGGTGAATGATTAATGATTAAATTGTTTTTATAATGTTAATCTATTAATCGCATATACACGCCGGTACAGCAGTCCGAGCATGTTTATTAATTTATTTATTAATCTATGTTTATTTATCGTATTTACGCTATGGTCAAGAGGCGAAACGGAAAAGAAACGAATAAAAAAACGAGCGAAAAAAGTACCATCTAAAAAAAATATACTTAAATAATTTAATGAATCTCTGTACTATTGTATTGTTTTACGGTTATTCCAAAATGTTTAAAATAACCACCCGTGCGAAGCCGGGACAGGTAGCTAGTTAGAATAATCAGAATAATCAATTTATTTGTAAAGTTCTTTTACAGGTCAGGTTAGTTATATATTTTCACTTGTATTCTCTAGATGAGAACTGCCAAAGAGTTACCGTAAGGAATTCCCTTACCGTGTCCATCCGTGTTGTCCTTCTAGTGAGATTTGCGTAAAATTGCGCAAAATCCCATACCCTGTTCATCCATGTTGAACTTCTAGTGAGTCTTGAGTAAAATTATGCAAAATCCCATACCTACCCTGTTCATCCATGTTGAACTTCTAGTGAGTTTTGCGTAAAATTACGCAAAATCCCTTACCGTGTCCATCCATCTTGTCCTTCTAGTGAGATTACGATAAAATTACGCGAAACTTACACAAAAAAATATACTTAGTCTATTCTTTAGGAACCATAGTATAAAACAATAGAGGTAGTAAAGTTAGAGGGTAGGTAGGTAAAGTTAATTAGTTTAGTGCGCTAATTAAAGTACATAAACGTTCGTTTCGTTTTCTTTTAAAGTAATGGTTCATTTTATTACTGCTCTTATTTCTGTTAACGTGACCATACTTGAATTTACTACCTAAGTTTATTACTGTTGTGCACCGATATAATTGAATATTATGCATCTTATCAATGGTTTAGGACGCATTTATAATGTTAATAAATGAATCCACAGAAAAAATATTTTCAGAAGAAAAAGTTATGCACATATCATAAAAAGTATACTTATGTAGTAATACACATTTTTAACTAACTAAATAAACAACTTCTATTGTCATAAAAGTCGTTAACATCATTTATAATAAAATATAAAAAGTGTTTTTGCGAAAGGCGGTGACCGCCTAATCTGAAACTACAAGAGGACATGACACCTTACACGATATTAACTCAGACTAGGCCATCTCATTCTCACAAAATCATCCTGTATAATATGTAAAAAATCTCTTCAAAGTCTAAGCAGCAAGTAACGATACAATTTTAAGTCATTAAGTGGTAGGTACTCTTAAGTTTAGTCACCTCATGAGGTCTAGATATCGCTACCACGAAGCCGTAATGAGTAACTGTGTTTTTGAACAAGTTAGTACTCAAACGTATTATGTACGGTTATTAAAATGAACGTCGATTACGGAAACTTCCTTAGAATTTTACAATGTAGGTTTTTAAATAAGCACGAACCGAAATCAAAGTCTAACGGCCGATTTCTGGAAACCCAAATCACGATTGATCCGAGTTTGACACATCGTAATTATTCGAATTTTTCGTTGATCATTGTTCGAGAAACCGGCCGTAAGTTTATTTATTTACATATAGATTTACGTCAGATGTCCTAAATATAACATGAACCATTGTAGCACCCTTTAAAGGTGTGCAAAAAGTTTAATTACAATATTAAATTACTTTATATAAAAGTATTCTATCAGTAAGATTGTTGATAGTAATCAAAGACAAGCAAAAAAATTATAAGAAGCAAAGCTTGTACTGTGGTAACTAGATAGTTTGTATAGTACAAGCTTTGCCTAGTTTAGGACTAGCGCGATGTGTGAAAAGTCCATAAATATTTCTTTAATAATTAAAAACCCTTGTAAAAATTATTGCTGCACGGAGTTTATTATTCTGTAGAAGATTTCTTGACAATTTGTAATGTTAAGTAATATAATAACTTTATTTCAAAGACAAAATTGTTTACGTTACTGAATAAAATATTTTGTATTTGTATTGTAATTGTAATTAATTGTTTATGAATAAATATATATGTAAATATGAATATGAGATCAGATTGCGAAATTCAAAATATCTATGGAATCAAACATACTTACGTATTTCTCAGTTCACCACTTCGTAATAAATGATCTTAAATAAATTGTCTGGTGGAAAAATTTCCTGTTCAAAATCGTTGCGCACGCATACCCAACAATTATATTTTTTACTGAGAAAAATAACCTCGACCATGCACGTACCCTTGTTTCACTACTTTTCGAGTTTCAAAGTAAATTGAACTTTACCGCGCTGTATTACGGTCTTGTGGTTTGCATCAATCAATAATGTTATTTTTTTTTAATTCTATGGCTCTATGAAATAATATTAATCTGTGTCAATCAAAAAACGAAGAATAAAAATATTTGGCTTTAACTTTTTAATTACATGAAAACAGGATAGTCACTTGCTAATAACTTATCGAAATCGAATATATCCGACTTCTATTGATTTCTGTCTTTCAATAAATTATAAAAAACAACAGATTCTTAGAAATAAACTACCTATAATTTCAAATTAAGTTTTGAAACAATTTTGCCCTAGACCCCTTTGACATGGATTACCTACAAAAAAAACCTATTAGTTACGATTAAATGTGACGTCATAGTGATGCCAACTCCATAGTAACTGTTATATCTTCTACCAACCGCTTCCTTCAAAATACACCAGTAACGAAGGATCGTGACGAACAGACAGACCGACGCCCGTTCTTATTACGAAGCTAAGGCTGCGCGCGCGCACGATGTTATTGCACAGTCGTGTGACTTGGAACGTAAATCATTTACACAACCGAGAAGCATGTCCAAATAAATGAGTACTGAGAGTTTTACAGAGGTTAAAAAATGTCAAAAAAAATAAAATATAATCTATTATGATGATGATAGTCCCAAACTAAGCAAAGTTAATACACATTTTTTTGTAAATAATATAATACCAAGACTACTACTACGCTTAATTTTACTACGCTTGTTACTTGTAAAAAAAAACACATGAAAATAACTTAATTAGGGCTACAGTTCGCAGAAGCATGTTCTTCTTCTTCTTCAATCGAACACAACATAAACAAATATAGTTCATACTAGCTGACACGTGCCCACTTCGTTGGACATTATTTTTTATTAAATATAAAAGTAAGACATTATTATTAAGCTCTCGTTGACTTTTTTGTAGGCATTATCAAGCGTCACATCTTTTCTCTAGAACACAAAAATATATATTTCATAGTTAAGGCAGAGTTCGTAAGAAACGCTTTCATTCGACCGTTTTTTCTCCGATTCACTTAGCAAAACGGACTACCACGTAAAAGCCTAATGTAACTTTGTATTGGTAAAATAATTTTTAAAATCGGTTCAGTAGATCCCGAGATTACCCCTTACAATTTAACAAATACACAAACTTTACCTATTTATAATGTTTGTACCTATATAAGTAAGTACATATATGTACATATATTTTTTATAAAATATTATTTATATTAAAAAAAACAAAACATCTAAGTAAATTATGTTATTGTATGAGACTATGAGCGCCCCCTTGATTATTTAACATTTTGTTTTTAAATATTTATTCGTCATTCAAGCGGTAATCGGGTACCTACGCAACTTTAAATAACTTATCAAGATAACGCAAATTAACGAAACGATTGTTAAATACCGACCGACTTATAACACATTGCCAAAACGCACCGATAGCGCGATCTAGGATACGTGCACAGTACCGCCATCTAGTGGTAAACACAACAAATTTCAAACTTTACTCGATTTACGTGCGACGCGACGGCGCGATGGCTTTTTTTTTTCATGTATGTATAATTTTGGATGAGTGAGAGTATTATAAACGTAAGAGTAAACAAATATAATCAAAATGCTCCGAACTGGTAAGCTATCCGGAGTTACACGTGTTATTGTGAGTCAACCATAAAAGATAGACATATACTGTTCTGGGATATTTTTTAGACAATTTTATGTAGAATATTTCCGTCATACATGATTTCTATGTAACTTTAACTATTAAGGCTGCACACGCGAAGGAAGCTTAAAAAATAGAGTAACTTCTCCCGTTTTCCCTTCACTACTCTGCTCCTATTGATTGTAGCGTGATGAAAACTATCCTATAACCTGCCCAGGAGTATGAAGAATAATTGTACCAAGTTTCGTTAAAATCCGTCGAGTAG
The DNA here is from genome assembly GCA_932527185.1 of Ecliptopera silaceata. NCBI lineage: Eukaryota > Metazoa > Arthropoda > Insecta > Lepidoptera > Geometridae > Ecliptopera > Ecliptopera silaceata. The sequence continues at coordinate 6,548,687 of OW052210.1, forward strand.
TTTTTGTTTCTATAAGGAACATACAGACAGACAGACAGACAGACAGACAGACAAAAATTTTACTGATTGCATTTTTGGCATCAGTATCGATCACTAATCACCCCCTGATAGTTTTTTTTTAAATATATTTCATGTACAGAATTGACCTCTCTACAGATTTATTATAAGTATATAGAAGATAATATTTGAAACTATCACGGTTTTGAACATAGTTTTCATTATAAACGGGATATTTACCATGACTTCAGTTCGACCCGTGATCATGGCGCATGCAACTGTGCCGAAATATCGGGAAATAATCAAACTCAAAAATCATGGTAAATATCCCGTTTATAATGAAAACTAAACATAGTTCATGTAGAACTTTGCCACATTTATCCCCTTATGTATTGATGTAGTATTGATGAGAAGTATCTATGTTCATAGTAAAGATGCTAGTCACAATTACACATGCAAATATCGACAATCAATACCAGAAGGACTATTCTTCGCGGAAGGAAAGTCGATCACGAAGCCATTAGCAAACTGCAATTTAGCTTTACTGGAGATAATTTTACTGTCGCAGTTACTGCAGTGCAGCATAAATGGAAGCTCAGGGGATGCGGTTTTTTTTATTCACAGACATTTCACACAACACTCTCCCCCAACTAAGCAAAGCTTGTAATATGGTAACTAGATAGCTGAAATAATACTTTTATATATTTTTTTGTAAATACATAAACACCGAGTGTTCTATCAACAGTCTAGTTCTCATAGTAGGGGAGACCAAGGAGAGTTGTTACAATTTTTACTTAAAACCACATATCTCAATAAAGAAACATAGCACAGTTATCAACTTATGTCTAAATATAGAGCAATCTTTCCTTTATCCAAAACAGTCATGACAATAAATGAAAGTTGTAAGGTTTCTGAGAAAATCCACCAAAACAGAAACAACTCAAACTGTAACAACTCTCCTAACACCGAGGTAAGTTGTGACAGGCACCAAGGTAAGTTGTTACAGCTGTTTATCAATACTATATTTGATAGGTAAGATGACTTTTATAAGAATTATAAAACACACACCCTTTAATAATACTTCAATTATCATTTGGCATAATTGTTGAGACTACAGACATTAATATTATAAGAAATAAATATTTTTTAAGTAACTATGGTATCATGACAATATCAGCCGCTATAAAATATGTCTGTAATCCAATCTATTATGAAGAGCTCACTCCTAGTGCCATTCTCGACCAGCCTTTCCACTCCTGAACTGAAACCTTTTGATTGGATTGCTACTGACATAAAATTCAAAGCAAACATACTAAAATAGGAGAGTTGTTACAGCGTGTCACAACTCTCCTAGGTGTCGAAAATTACGACCTGGTCAGAATAAACATTCATAATTTCACAACAACTTAAAGGATCATCAAAACAACGCCACTATTTGAAACTTCAAAAACCCTACAGTATACAAAAAAATAACATAACCACCTAAATTTAATGTGTCACGATATAAATATAACCAAAATTTTGACAAAAAAATTACTTTTCGGCTTTTTTTTCATGCAGACGTCGTACTCGGGCAACCACTTGCCTGGTGCCTGAGGCACTTGTATCATCAAGATGCGCATCTAAAAAGAATCAATTGAGTGGCATTGCCAGCTCACTAACGATCATAGGTTCCGAGAAATCGGCTTTGTAACAACTCTCCTCTGTAACAACTATCCTAGGTCTCCCCTACAAACTTTGTTTAGTTTGGGACTAGAGTGTGATGTGTGAAATGTCTACGAATCTTTATTTATTTTAATTGTAGTTATTTAGTAAAAAATATTGAAATTTTATATATTTTAATTGTAATCAGTACATATCAGTTTTTATTAAGAATGTAATAGTTAAAATTCACTCTGAACAAAGAAATCTTTGTATGCAACGACAAAGTTTCTGGAACCTCCAGTTGTTGCACTGTAAACTTGATTGTTTCCTGGCGTGATGCATAAATCGATTCAAACGTGAATTCGAACGAGTCTAATCGATTTGTGAACAAAATCGATTGCATTGTCCCTTCAGAATCATTCGATTGTCGTAGCTATTCTTTTGTCAGTTCTGTTTATTTTGTATATTCCATGATTACTATTTTATTCATATCTATATTGTTATCCTTTTATATTCTCATAAAATTTAGAATTATGATATCAAGTCATGCTTATTCTTATTTTGACTGTCTAAGATTTTATTTCTAAAGATTAATATTTTATGGATTTATCGAGAGCTTTGTATTGCCTACGTAAATTTAGCTTTTGAGGCATTTTGAATATAAGCGTTGGTATTGATAAGTTTATCATACACATTTAAATCTTTATTATGTTATACAAAATGTCTTATTACCTGTATTCTGTAAGCCTGTGCCTTATTTTGTTCCCAAAACCGGTTACTGTGATTTCCTTTGTAGCTTTTAATTTTGCATTGCTCCCGGACTTTCTCTTTACGTGTTAGCTGTTAAAGTAAATTGATTGTAACAGTACGGTGTCAATCAAACTAACGCTGTGCCTTGTTCAGGCTGGAAATGTCTATTTCAGATAATAGTTCTACATCAACATAAACTATCGGAGACTTTCTTGGTTATATTTCATTTATATATTTAATGTCTAGCTTGATTGACTTCTTATTCTTACAAACATTGACTTGTTTTATAAGTACGTACACTTCATCACCTTTTGATGTATTCTTATGTATCTAGGTCACTAATTGACATCGAATGAAGGGAAAGAGTAATCAATTAAAAAGATGTATATTACACTTTCTTTTATTGATTGTTTGGCTTCAAAATATGCGTGAGCGCCTCCGGCGATTCTCTGTCTTCCACTATACGACCTTACGTTTCTTTTTAATCTATTTTCGGTTGCTTTATTTATGCTATATCCATATTGATGACGCTTTGATTTATCGTTTCAACCGAGTCATTCATATCTGTATCATTATCATTTTATATCCTATCGTAAAGTTAGAATCTTTCAAGCTCAGTGTACTATTGAATAGCGATTGACTAATGGTTTCCACTGATTGCATAGGTGTCATTACACGTTATAGTCATGGTATAGGAAATGAACAATGTCTTGTGAAAGTTGTTACACTTTCTTACAAATTTAGCCTTTATTCCGGGGTATTAAGAGCGAAAAGTTGCTTTTAAAGGCTAGATCTAGGGTTTAGTGAGACTTTGATGGATTAAGAGCATGAAGTAGCTGCGTCATATCGATGATATCGTATCAATTTATGCAACGGTGGTCAGATCTGGTCCTAAAGGTCGAGTTGGTTCAAAAGAAAGTTCGAGAGATTTTTTATGACTTTGGGTTGGGCTTTTGTATTGTAAATTAGCTGATTTAAATTGAAAGCAATATTGAGCAAGGTTTTTGATTTACCTACAGGTGTAGATTTAACATATTTTGAACTAAAAATTTACAGACTTCTGACAACCACAAAGCGGATAATGGTCTATTTTTATCAAATTCGTTTCTTTTTCTGTGACACGCTTCCTAAACATGCTTTTTTATCATATTTTTATATAACAATAGTAATGATTACAATAGTTTGATTTATTCAATAATGGCTTATTGAATAAATCAAAGTTTATAATTAAGTCCTGACTCCTAAACTAGCATATGCTATATTATCTTCCTTAATATACTAACTATTTGATAGGATTGATATCCTATGGTTATACGATAGTACTTTATGACAGGGCTTTACTTTACTACCGATCAATACTTTATCGTTAAATTATAACTTCTTTATCGATGTTCACAGAACTTGGATTAAATTGTCAACATTATCTAATATATTAGTTTTTACGTTGATCTGTTAATTACATTGTTAGCTTCTAGTGAAACTATATCTTTTATCTAGAATATTTGTGACGTGCTTATCTAGGTACGTCAGTAGGTCTACCATAAGTTTTTACTATACTATATTTACTATACTCTCTAGCGTCTGTAGTTAAATAAATGTATGAAGATTTGTACAGCGCCTCTAGCGGATAGTTGGGTACTAAAATTCTTCATACTAATATTAAATTTACTGTAGTAAAGTCAGGCGATTTTACTGTGACAGCTCATGGTAGAGGTACAGTTCAGTCATTGTATCAAATATCTTCTACACCTTGATTCAAATAATAATAAATATTCACGGACTTTTCATACATCACACTCTAGTCCCAAAAAAGTAAAGCTTGTGCTATGGGAACTAAACTGCTGATATAGTACTTATTTTTTTACATAGGTACATAACACCCAGAGACAGAACAAATATTCATATACATCACACAAACATTTGCTCTGTTTGGAAAACCACCCACAGCATGGAAGGCAGAGCTACTAACAACTGAGCTGTGACGCCTGTCAAAGCATAAACAATAAACATGTTTGTGTTAATAAAACATTGAATTTGATATCCTTAGTAATCATGAGTACTACGTACCTATAAGATTTCGTCGAAATTCAATACATCATGATCTCATACAAAATCATATGTTGTCATAGCAATTGGTTTTGATAAATGAACAAACTGGCCTACAAGTTGTAATGTGAACACGAAAAGGTCCATTATGTATTGTGCGGTTTTACAAATTAGCGTGACTAAACGGCTTAGAATAAGGCAGGTGTAGAACACTATAATATTATAGATCATTATTGTTTTATATATATTTCACACAACACCGTCTAAACGCAAACTCAGCAAAGCGCTATAGGAACTAGAAAAAAATAATATAAATAAGTACATAAATAAATATTCACTGCCAATTAGACAGGCGTCACAGCTCAGTTGCTAGTAGCTCTGCCTTCCATGCTGTTCATCACACAAACATTTTCTCTGGGTGGGAATCGAACTCACGACCCACAGCATGGAAGGCAGAGCTACTACCAACTGAGCTGTGACGCCTGTTACTTTATAATATTGATGTAGATATCTACTAGTTTTAATTAGATTAATCTACTTTCATAACTGTAAGTTAATACTGGAGGTAATTGTAGCTGTTTTAAACATAGTAATTTCATAAAATGAATAACTATTAAAATTGTTCAATAGCTTATTCCAATCAATGCAAAACTAACCGGTTTAAATACAATATCTTTTGCGGTATTTTCTTTAACCGTATGCGGTTGTTCCGTTAGATTTGTAAAGTATCTATTCCTAGAATAGAATAGAATACATATATAACTTTATTGTACACAATAAAAGAAATACAATGAAACAAACAATTAAAAATAGGACTCAAACTTGTTGAAAGCATTTCATATTTTTAACAATGTTTTTAAAGTTTTTGTAAAGTTATTTAAGTTTTAGTTTCAAAACATTTTCGTTAAAACGGTATATTTATCATCACGGTTCAACTTGTGATAATAGTGCATGCAACTGTGACGAAATATCGGGATATATAAATAAAAATAAATAAATAATGCTGGACAATCCACACAACATCATCTAGCCCCAAGCTAAGCAGAGCTTGTGTTATGGGTACTAGAAGACTGACATACTTAAGGTGACGGGTATAGCCAAATGCGTGTTTTTGGGAGTGTTTTCTGAAGAAGTCATAGCATGTGGAGTTGTGAAACTTATTATTTCCTATAACACATATATTGAACTAGTCAGGTAGGGAACAAAATGTGTGCTCTTGGCTATAGTTTACTTTAAAATGTAAGTTTAGTACCAACACCTTTTGCAAAAGTGTGATTTTTGATCCCATTTTTTATGGGTTTGGCAGATTTGTTTGGTACCAAACTCAGCACAGCTATTCTTATGGTTGATATCTATACATCCAAGGTAAAAAAATTCTACATTTAGGTGTTTAAAGAAGAAGAAGAGTAGCGCCTTAGGAACTATAAGTGTTCCATTGCTGTGTGCTCGCAAATATTCATAAGGCGCTGCTTAAGAGTTTGACAATCCAAACTGTGCGCGGCTCACTATGTGTTTTGCGTCGTTTTCAGCATTCTTACTGAAGTTGAAAATGCGACGTTGCCACGCTGACTATCTAGAGTTTAACCACTGCGGCAAAAATTATGCCGTGTTACAAGTTCAACGTGTGTGTAGATATAATAAATAAATAATAAAGTTGGAAGTTATTGACATTTTTATTTATTATGAAAACTTTCACCCTACCCGTCGCCTTAATACAATACATTACATAGATAGATATTTTTTATTATACATATAAAATACTAAGAACACCCGGAAATAATAATTTGCAATAATCATATATCATTTTATATATGTATCTCGATTTTAAAGAAAACTGTGCTTATAACCGAAAGTTTTAAACAATATACTGTTAACATATCGCACCTTTAGAATTATAGAGACCTAACTCAAAATTTTACTAAATTGAGTTAGGGTCATAAAATGACTTAAAAAACCATCCACCATCGAGTGTTCAATCGAACAGAGACTTTTTTAGTATAGAAAAGGACAACATCATAATTCAGCCTATCACGTTCTTTCCTTTTCTTGCACTCTGTTTAGTCAAAGAAAGACACTATCAGTAAAGTGCCGCCCGTGTACTAAACAAGTTGCTGCGTGTTTGGTAATTGATAGACCTAAAACTTATGAAGTCGCTATGGGACTGATCTAAAGGTATGTTAAATGTAATATGTTTAATACAATACAGACACTTTAAGTGTTTAGGTCTATTCAAAATTGAAATGTTTCCTCACAGATTTGACTTATTTGTTATTAAGTCTCTATTTGACTGAACGTATTGAAAACAATAAGACATAATCATCATTAAGTCATTCTCGAAATAAAAGTAATGTTTAATGAACAGGTTTACTTATAATTGTGTCTCTATTTTAACAATTATGGTTAAGTTCGTTCCGACTATTTTAGAAATGGGTCTGTTTAGTAATGAAATGTGCTATATATTTTTATTACATTAGTTATTTGTGTTCGTGCATTGTTTTAAACGATTAATATTATTACGGTTCCGCTATTGATTTTTATTATAATTTCAGATACTTAATAAGTACCTACCTACTTAACATTACTCTCATCTCAAAATTAAGGTGTGCTACAACCAAACCAAAAAATGAAGAGAAGAGCAGACCATATTTTGGAACAACTAGATTTACTTAATCATAAAGAGGTTACTTTGGTGTTATTTATTAAAGCAAATAATGTTATTTTTAATCATTTGGACTTAAACTCACAGCTTAATTTCAGGAGAATCAAAACAATAGTGCTCGCACGGAATCAATAAGTAAAACCAAAAAAATGATCGTGATTTCCCGATAGGTAGGTAGTTTTACGCTAATTTATTATTAGGTTTATATTGAATTGTAGACTATTCTGATAGTGAATGTTTTAAATAATGTCCTATCCTACTAATGTATGATGTTTGTTACTCTGTCAAGCTGAAACGGCTGAACGGATTTGGCTGAAACTTAGAATATACATAGTTTATGACTTTTAATAATACCTATAAGTACTACTTTTTATCCATGTGCCGCGTGGGCAAACCCGCAGGAATGAGCAAATTTATATATAATTGCTTTTAGAATGAAACCGATAAAGAAAACATACTTTCAAGCCCATCAACAGCTAGTCGTACAGGTAGTCCATCAATAATAGAAAATACTCCTGACAGATCCATCCCATATGATACGAGCACGATTCCTCTGTATAGTCAAATCACAAAAGAGGTAAGTTTACAGCAATTATTTTACGTAAATGCCTAATGGTAAAATATTAACTATAAACTCTTATTTTTAGGCACAAACTCTCAATGAAAAACCAAAAGATAATGAAGAAATAGAAAAAAGAAAGAGTGTTCTACCGCCAGATCGTCTTGGCTGGTTGTAAAAGGTGCTAGAAGACGATGAATGGCTGGAGAGTGATAATAATCGACGGCGATTAAGAGAAGACTGAGATCTATAAGTAGGGTCAGAGTCACTCAAATCCACATCACTCTCGTTAGAATTGATAGGGGACTGATGGTATTTTTTTCCTACTTTAAATCATTTCTAATAAATCATCTTTAATAAATAATATTATTATTTATTAAATCTGTCCGCGACTTGATTCCTTAACTTGGATGTTGAAGCTTCATCTACGGTCGCTTTTGTTTTGGTATCAGAGATATTTTCGGTATGATCGTCAGAAGTACTGCTCGAGCTGGAAGATGAGGATGAACTATCCGAAGAAGACGATGAACTACTCGACGAATCACGAATGCTTTGACACTTTTGTTTGACGATCGATAATGCTAACAATTCTGTTCCGGAAACTCAAGGAAAACGAGGCGCTAACGAGATTGGCTCGTGTATTCTTGAATATTTACAACAATTACTTAAATGAGCAGAATCCAAACAAAGTTCTGAATATAATTTTTTACTCAGATAATTGCTACGGGCAAAATTAAATCAAGTACATAGAATCATTGTATTCCTATGCTGTGAGTGACCCATTTCGAAAATATACACTTAATTACACATAAGTACCTAATAAAATGAAGAAGATAATGTACATAGCATTATCGAAAAGTAAATCAAGATAAATAAAAAGTCTGGGCCAATAAACGCCCCATTCCAATATATAACCCTTATTAAAAGCTCACGTAAGCATGGAAAACCGATTACTGTCAAAGAATTGACGTATGATTTTTTCATAGATTTAAAGAATTTACAAGAAAAATGGGCCTACAATTTTAAGGAGGATGAACAAAAAAACACTGTGATATGGAACAGCGTAAAGGTTCTAAAATTTTGTAAAAACAAATGTTTTTCTTTTTACGATAAGAAACAAACGTAAGAAAATGATGACTGCAGAAGAAATAACGACGATCAAAGCATTAACCAAAAGACCGGACTAAGTGAAAATAAGAAAAAAAAGACTTATTACGCAGACTTTTTTAACAATATACTGTGATTGGTATGTGATATGTCTAGTTATAGTACGCTACTACCTAGTTGTAAGTTCTATAAATGCCAGTGTTTTTAATTTTCTACCAACTTATAATATTATTCCAACATTATTTTTGTGCCTTCTTAAAGCCTTTTGTAGCTTACACCTTCCTGTGCAATTGATTATTTAATAGTTCTATTGTTCAATTAAAAGTATTTTGACAATATACTATATATTTTATTTTATGTCATACTAAAAAGTTTGAGATTTCATCAATGTGTACAACGTGTATTTAATAAATTTACTTTAGTAGGGCCCTATATCGGAATAATTCAACAAATTAAAATAAATGTTTAGAAATACATTGACCTAAATATAAATAAGTCTTTTTAAAAAATACGATTTCAGTTTTATACAGACTCAAAATGATACCTATTTAAAAAATATAAAAAATAAAATAGAAGTAATGATCCCATTTCATATTTATTTATTTTAATTAGTAGACAATAAACCTGCAAATGATATTAAATCAAAATAGGAGACCTTATAACTACATTTTTACAGATTTATTGCCTTTTCATACAAAACTAGCAGGAATTCAAACTTTATTCAACGTTTCCCAAAAAATACGTTTTTTGCGATAAGTCACTATAATTCTAAAGGTGCGATATGCTCTTTTAATGTGTACGTACTATTAATGTTATATAGGTCAATGGCACAATAAATTGGTGACGAAATAAACTAGTAACGTCTGCTTCAATGAATAGATTATGTGTGACTCATCGCATCGTTGGTGATCTCAGTCTTATTTTTTGCGATAAACACTTCCTTACTGTTAATTCACTAGTATTATGTACTATATACAATACACTATGTATTCGATTTTATATACAAACAAAAGCATTAAGTATTTGATCAACAATCTATTTCATACAACTTAACTAACAAACTATTTAGAAAAGACATACGAAACAGTTGAGCTAGCAGACAGTTGCAAACGATCTAAAGATACTTCTATCGATCCAAATCTGTACCAATCGGAAGCGTAGCCGAGATTGGCTGCATAATTAAATTAATTAAATAATAATTAAGCTGACTTAGCCTGGGCCTAGAATGTTATAGATAATAATGTAAAAGGGTTATGACTATTTATTATTTATCTACTTATTTAATCGGTTTATAATATAAAAACTTCTCCGAATCAAAGTAGGCATTAAAACAATTTAAAGTCAATTCATATACATATTTATTAATACATTTTCTGTTTATAGCCAATATTGATTACATAATTTTGATTTCGTCTAATTTTATATACTTCATATACATAAATATGAATCAAATATTTGAATGTTATAAATATTTAACTAACTTTAATACATAAAATTTATTTTTATTATCCGAGTTACGATTTAACAAATGTTTTTGCATGACAATTGAAATGCATCAAAGCGTAAAGAGTTTGATATTTATATGTATAACGTCAAGGTCGAGTTTCTTTTAACTTGATGATGTTATCGACCCTGGGCTTAGATCATCGATATATTTAACATTTTAAGCCTGAGCTTGTTTTTATAATAATAAAAAAAAAACGTTTATTTCGGAACAAAAATGTTTTTACACAATAATATTTAGAGAAACGATGGCATCTGCAGTAGTCGTGAGACTGTGTCGCAGCTACCAACGCCCGCCTTCCAAGCTAAAGTGCGCTTCCAAACAATATGTAAATGCCTTATTTTAAGTTAACATACATATATTAAAAATATTCCTATAAAAAATCTGTAACCGCAAGGTCTAGTAGAGAAAAGTGAATGAGTGTGAGGGTGTGTATGTGGAGGGGGGGGGGGGGGGAAGAATGAGAGTGTTGTGTAAATAATGAGAGTTGTTTGTGTGTGTTTGTGTGTAGTGTGGTGTGTAATGTAAGTAATGTAAAGTGTAATGTAAAGGTGAGGTGTCTAGTGTGGTGTGTAATGTAAGTAATGTAAAGTGTAATGTAAAGGTGAGGTGTCTAGTGTGGAATGTGTTGAGGAGGGCTCTTCTGGTACGCCAGTCTCTTGAGAGTCTGGTTATAGAGAAGAAGCCCTCCTGTGTATGTAAGTGAGGAGGTAAGATTGGTATTGGATTTAAGTTATAACTCGCATTAAGTTTTCCGTTTCTTCGTAAGATAAAGATTGAAGCCAAGATAACAGTTTTTGCTTGCATTTCTGTAAAGTTAGAGGATAGATGTTTAGAAGTAAATTAGCTTTATTGTAGAGTAACGAGCTAATATGAAGATTATGTCGGCTGGCAAGCGCTGTTCTACGAGACTCCGTCTTGCAAACCTTATCAGATCTTCGTCTAGTGTTTAGGGAGGGGTCATAGGTCAGTTGGGAGTGTTTGTTTAGTATAGTTTTAAAGATAAATAATTGCCTCACCGTGAGCACACCACAAAGGTTGTAAAGATCTGAGGTAGGATACCGATAGGGCTTACGTGTCATAACCTTCAAAATGGCTCTCTGAGCTCTCTCTAGTTTTAAGAATGAGGTTTTCACAGAGCCGCCCCAAGCAGAAATACAATAACTAAGTACGGACTGGGCTAAAGAATAATAAACCATTTTGAGATGTTGGATGTCGAGAACATGACGTAGGTTCTTCATAACAAAAATCAATTTTCTTGTACGAGATGCAGTAGAGTCGATTTGATTTCTCCAACAGAGCGTATTATCGACATTTACACCTAAATACTTAACGTGGTTTGTACGTTCTATCGGGGTACAGTTACATACGCGCTGACCCAGGAGAGAAAAATTACAGGAATGTGGACGAAGGATATACGCGGGGGAAGGTTGGCTTGAAACATTTGGGGAAAACGTCATATATTTTGTTTTATTTAGGTTTAGAGTCAGAAGATTGGAGGCCAGCCAGTGCATTACTTCGCCCAGAGCAGAATCTGCATGGTAAAACACCTCGTCCCAATTTTTGCCATTTATTAGTAAGACAGTGTCATCAGCGTATGTGACAACACTGCAATTGGGAAGTTTCATTTGGCAGAGTTGGTTGATGTAAATCAGAAACAGGATGGGACCGAGGACACTGCCCTGGGGTACACCGAACGTAATGATTTCGTTATTACTTTTTATACCATCAATCACTACGCACTGCGATCGATTGGTCAGGTAACTCTGGAATAAGTCCAGAGCAACGCCTCTCACTCCAATGGCTTCGAGTTTATTTAAAAGGATGGGAACAGAGACTGTATCGAACGCCTTCGAAAGATCTAGAAAAATACCAATTGTTTTCTGTTTTTTGTCAAGATTCCAACTATAGTGTTTATAACTTCGCGAACTGTATCTTCAGTTGATACGCCAGAGTTTATACATCTTTTGTATCTGTATTACCAATATAAATGAATAAAATGAATATTCATGGACATTTCACACATCAACACAGTCCCAAACTAAGCGCAGCTTGTACTAGGGGAACTAGATTGCTGATAGAATAAATAAATAAATAAATAATGCTGGACAATCCACACAACATCATCTAGCCCCAAGCTAAGCAGAGCTTGTGTTATGGGTACTAGAAGACTGACATACTTAATATAATACATTACATAGATAGATATTTTTTATTATACATATAATACCCAGAACACCCGGAATAAATATTTGCAGAACATACAAATATTTATCCCGGGGCGGGAATCGAACCCGCAACCTTCCGCGTCGCAGGCGGACAATACTTATATAAGTACAATTTTTTTGTAAATACATACTCAGAACAAATATTAATGTTCATCACACCCACATTTGCTCTGGGTGGGAATCGAACCTATCATGGAAGGCAGAGTTACTACCGACTGAGATGTGACGCCTAAAATACTACAACAGTCGTAAGTTTGTTTTTAAAACGAAATTGTTAAGAACAAGGTTCCTTATGGTTGCTGGAGTTCTGGATCTTTTTATTTGAATTAAAATAATTAAGAGCCGTGTGCAGTGTTTGATGTTTATTGAGGGAGAGAATTAATCTTAGTACCTACTAGAATGAACGTTACATAAATTAATGTTTCCAACAGTAATTAAGTTAAGTAAACATATACATTTAAACTTTCTTGTCTCAATAACCATAGTTGGCCAACCAACACTCAAGATGATGTATTACAATAAGTAGGTTCTATTTGTATTGTCATAACCTCTTTGCATTAAATTAAGGAAGCTATCTTATCGACCACTTTGACTTGACACTTTGCTACCACTACAGTTTCAAGTATAGCGTCTTATTTCTCAATTTGACAGCGTCACAGCTGAGTTGGTAGCTTTGCCTTCTGTGGTGATCTATAAAAATATAAATACATATTCATGGTCACATCCCGTATCGCACTCTAGTCCCAAACTAAGCAAAGCTTGTACTATGGGAACTAGATTGCTGATGGAATACAGAATAGTTTTATTGAACCGAAACATCTGTATCCTAGTTATCCTACTAATATTATAAACCCGAAAGTTTGTATGGATGGATGTATGTTTGTTACCTACTCTTTCACGCAAAATAAGTACAATAATCAGAATAACATTCTGATGTATAAACTACATTATTGTCGAGTTTCATTGAAATCCATTCAGTAGTTTTTGCATAGGCTATAATTTTTAAAGATATTGTGCGCATTGTCTAATATGTAACGGTAGCAAGACAAAGTCGCGCGCATCAGCTAGTTAGATAATATATCTGTCGATAGCTCAGTCAGTTCTGGTCGATCGCTGTATCAGGTAGACGTTGAAATATACAAAATGGCTCAATTTGTCTTGGTAAGTGGCTTCATAATTTAGAATCTCGCCCACTACTGCCAGTAGGAAGCTAGTAAATCTCTAGAATGGGACAACGAGATCGAGCATTACCGTCATGTACTGACTAACGTACATAGCGTACTTCCTCGGGAATATGGGCTAGGAAATTAAGGTCTGCGACAATCGTCTGAGGGGTTCAATGAATCACGACGATTCATGTAGATTAACATAAAACATTAAAATATATTTTACACAAAAATTACAACGTATCTTAGAGGTTATTTACAGTAGATGTGTCGCGTAGGCCTAAAACTTGGCTATAAATGTTTTTTTTTAAGTATTCTATCTCGTGCCAGCTCTGGGCATAGGTCTCCTCCCAAGTCCTTCACGCTGTAAGATTCACAGAAAAAGAATGAGAGATGTATCTCTCTCTCCAAGACAATAAACCAGAGGATGTCTTCAGCCCGCATCTTGGATCATTGTTCCTGAACAGATTGCCAAGTAGCAGGATACATAAAAAAAAACAACTTATTGGCTATTGTAAACAAAGGTAGATCAGAGAAAGTTTATTTATACAGATTTATGAATAACAAACAACTTTACGTTCTAAGATATTAAGCACTAAAATTCAACCTAAGTTTAATTAAACTGAGACTTTCATAATGCTAGTACACGAGTTACTGCCCTTTTAAGTTATTATCATTTACACCCACTTCTAAGTAAATTTACTTAATATGTATATCTAAAGCCTACAACTAGATATATAAATGCTAGATACTAGACAACAGTTATTATGTTAATCACAATTGACAGATCAGTTCAATTGAATAATAATTTGTTTTATTTAACTGATTTAAGAAGTATTGTTTGTTATTTATAAATAAATATTCACGGACATTTGACACTCTAGTCCCAAGCTAAGCAAAGCTATGGAAACTAGATTGCTGATGGAATATGTAAAAACTTTTTTTTTTTGTAAATAATAAATAATAATCACATAGAATACACAGTAATACCCAGACACAGAACAAATATTAATGTTAATAACACAAACATTTACTCTGGGTTTGAATCGAACCCACGACCCACAGCATGGAAGGCAGAGCTACTACCAACTGAGCTGTGACGCCTGTCAAACTATCTATATAACGTTATGAAACTATATCAAAGCATACATTTTTCCATATTATTTTCCTGAGACCTCTTTATGTTGTAACTTTAAAAAACAATATATCATAATACACTTACAATACATATAATATTTCAATAGCCAAATTTAAAATAATGGTGGTAATATGAACTATCATATAAATCATTATATTATCATCTGTAGGTCCGTTTGCACATTAGCCGATATTTATGATAAGACTAAGAAAAATATCGTTATCGGATCCTACATTATTAAAAAAAATCAGATATCGTGCAGGTCGTCAGAATAAGAGTGTAAAGTGTAGAAGGTAATATCTAAAATGTCGGTATGGGCTCGCATACACGTAGAGCGAATTATATTTTTTCCATTTTTTCTCCGATTCACTTTGCAAAACGGACTACCACGTAAAAGTCTTTTTATTTTTCGGTTTTTTTATATAACCTATGACACTCAGCAATAATGTGGCTTTCTATTGGTAAAAGAATTTTTAAAATCGGTTCAGTAGATCCCGAGATTACCCCTTACAATTTAACAAACACACAAACTTTACTTCTTTATAATATTAGTATAGAAATAAGATAAACTCTTTGTTCCAATATCGTGCAGTGTAAATAGTCAACACCTTTTGTTATTCATTTCCACTTACAAATTACTGCGTCTTCCTTCAAATGATGAATGAACCCACGTGGGTCTCTCGTTTGTCGAAATCGTAAACGCATTAATATGTGGGTAGTTGATTGAATCTAATTTTGTCTTATTTGAGGTGAATGACCTGAATGCAATGAATCTGTTTAGACGGTTCATTGCGGAATCGTGTGGGTAGTTTGTTATTGTTGACTAAGAGTCCTTTAATAACTGTTCCTCATTATAATGGGTTTAATAGTTACTACTACAGTTAGGCTACAGTGCTGTACCTCTACCATGAGTTGTCACAGTAAAATCGCCTGACTTTACTACAGTAGTTACGTAAATATTAGTATTACAAATTTTAGTACCCAACTATCCGCTAGAGGCGCTGTACAAAGCTTCATACATTTTTAAACTACAGACGCTAGCGAGTATAGATTGTAAAAACAGGTAGAGCTACTGAGCACGAATAAATGTGACAATCGTAAACGTAACCCAAATCGTTAACGTTTTGAGATACGCTACGCGCTAACGCAAAAGTTTACAAAGTAAACGTTAATAATAATAATTAATTAAAGTAATTAACATTTTACAAAGGGTTTTGTATCATTTTAACTATATCATATTTAAAATTATAGTCATATTATGACCCTGTCAGTTTCATAAATATATATGACGAATGTGTAATATATCAAAAGGTAAGCTCTGGAGTCCAAGGTCTTAATCTCAATTGTTCGTTTAAAATCTAGTTCGAGTGAATAATTACAGTAATTACTGTAATTCGCTTCTTTGTTTGGTATATAAACATTTCCTATTTATGAAGGTTGCTTAGATATTAAGTTTTATTTATCTGTTCGATATAAGTACAATAATTATTATGATTTTAATGTATACCTTTTCATCAGAATAATTGCACGCCAATAATATCAGTAAGTAGGTATTTTCTAGTAAACACTACCTTGTTATCTTAACCTTTCCTTAACCTCAAAGGTTTGCTAGAAGAAAACTCTTCTTAGCGTTAAGTTCGTACAGCCTTTGTACATAGCTCTGTGATACCTAGTATAAGTTTTCTGTTTAAAAATTATCGCCATAGGAAGACATTGGATGTGTGATCACACATCTCGCTCTAGTCCCAAACTAAGCAAAGCTTGTACTATGAGAACTGCATATTTAAAAACCACATGGTTGCATATTTAAAAGTCATCAAATTTCAACTTCAAACTACAGTTTCTGTTTTAAATTAAGCACAGTAGCATTATTAAGACTAAACAAAGGACTATTCAAAGCTCCAGCTGCATTTCTATTTCATAACTTTGTTGAAATAACATTCCAACAGCCAACAATTTAAAGAACAATGTCAAGTTAACAAAACAACTTAACATATTAACAAGTTGCTTGTAACTGTAGTGTACTTGAACTTATTGTAAAGGTTAAAGTTATTGTTATAATTATATATTCATGGACATTTCATACATCGGACCCCTGTTAGAACTAGGCAAAGCTTGTACCATGGGAACTAGATTGCTGATAGAATACTAATAAATATTTTTTTTGTAAAAAATACATAGCTACAACCAGCCACAGAACAAATATACATAAGTATATATTTATCATACTAACATTTGCTCTCGTTGGGGATCGAATCCACGACCTACACCAGGAGCTACTACCAACTGAGCTGTGACGCCTGTCTGAATGTTAACATTATATTTATGTTGTATATTTTTTGTTACAGGTAAGTTCAATGTGGATGCAGATTTTGGTAAAGTGTACAATATTAGTAAACTTTGTACTCATATGGTAAGGATAATAAACTTTTTTCTTTTATATTCCATAGCGGTATTTTTACAATAAATTGTAAGAAGAATCATTAAAAAACGGTAGGAACCAGGCCGTAGTTTCTTACCCGTTCTTCCAGGCGCCAATCTCAAGGAACTAGCACCTAGAGTCTCCTAGTATATAAACGATTCTAAATTATTATCTTTGTTGATTTTATTAAAAAAAATATTTGAATTAAGGCAAATAGGTCTATATTGCCTATAGGTAACCTATTTATAGGTTTTACAGACTACCTACATGCACTAAGCCTAACGGACGGGACGTATGTAGGACACGGTGAAGTGGGAATTATCTAAAGTAAACCGTGACACTAATCAGGATAAGCGATACTAAACAGTCGATAAAGTATAAAAAATAGGTCGTATATGAAAAATGCTATTATTCAAATACAAAGAGGAACGAATGAAATAGATGATTTATTAACATTCATTCATTTCATTTTCTTTTGAAATTTTATTTTATTTTAACAAAAAACATCACTCATCCCCATACATGAGAACAAAATAAGGCGCCTCTGTGACACTATATAAAAAAAATTAAGGTATTGATAATTAAATTACAAGCAAATAAAGTTTTTGCACACAAATTAAGCTCGAACTATTAGACCAAAATTAAGAATGTTCCAGAAACTTCACTACAACCATACCTCTAGAAAATGGAAAGTTTGTAAAGATTTTACAACTGATTTGTAATATGCTAAGTACTGTAGATAAAATATTAAACTGTGTTACACCAGAATCAACTTTGCTGAATCATAATAGTTTCAAAATAGTTTTGTTAACAACAATCCAGCCGTAACTGCAATAGATTGCTATCGAGCTTTGTAAATGAGGAGAATAATATTATAATGAAAGTATCAAGTTTCTGTGTATCTGTTATGTACAATATGGTTGCAATCATTTGATCAGATTATATGTGTTATACAATACACAAGATTTATATTTATCTATAGTTTTCTCCTATAAAAGTTCATTCAAGATTATTTTTCTTGTCTTGTATAACTTGTGCATTTGCTATCGTATTTTTGAGTAATTGGATGAATGGATTCATATTTTATCTAAATAAGAAAGTAGTAGTATTTTCTGTATCAATTTCTTTTAACTTAATTATTAAATTTATTCACCTCATGCTGAGTCAGAGTCGGATTTGGAACACTACCATTTTTTATTTTTGTATATTTTATTTTAGTATAGTTTTTTAGTATATAAGTACATATATATAGATAACATTATTTGCAAACACAGCTTATCATTAATTATATCTATATCTCTCTCTTTTACAAGTTTAACTTTATCTCGTTACCACAATATTGAATTACAAACATGAATAAACATGACGTATCGAAATTACTGCATATATTTCACATACATTTTTCTCACACTGTTATGTAAAAATATCGAAATACAATACTCGTAATATATAACTTAAGTTAAAACAATCGTATGCGTTATCAGATTAGCAGTGCATTGCACCTTTCACGTGCGAATTAATGTCTCAGTTATACGCTGGCTTGGCTTAATAGTGTTCGTGTGCACATTCCTAGCGATAACTCGCAGAGTCACAGACTTTCTGCTTAGTAATATACAGGGTGTTTGGAAGGGAGCTGTACATACGCCTAGGGTAGAAACTAGGGATAGTCTGCTACCTACCCCCGCCCATTATATTGACCTTGGCCTCAAGGTTTTTTTTTAATTTATTATTATTTTTTATTTGACTTTTTTATGATTTTTTGACTAAAACTACCTGTAGCTCAAAATCTATCCATGGGACCGGTCGGCTAATGGTCTTGTTTTAATCGTTAGAGTCTTAGGGTCCTGCAAAAAATTATTTTACACCAGAAAATTGTGGAGAAGAAAAGTTATGGGGCCTGAAGTACCGTAGTAAGGTAAAGAAATAATTTTAAGGGCAACTTTCTATGGGGTTTAAAAAAAAACTAACAGGGTTGGAGTTCTTCTGATTTTTTTAAAACATCCTCAGTCCATGCCCTTTCTAACGATATGCTAAAAGTGTATTTATCACTTTTAGTTTTAAAGTTATTAATTAATTTCCGCAACTAGGGCACTTCAAGCAAAAATTTCAACTAATGAAAATTAAATGTGTTCGATCGTAAAAGGATGGCAAATGAAACAAAAAATTTGGTAATGACTAATGTCATTAAATTACAAATTTTAATTAATTACTAATTTTAATTAATTACAAATTTTGTTCAAATTGATGACCATTGACCTGTAAACATGCTCGGCACCTCTTCCTCATCTCCACGGTCACCGTTCTAAGCAGCAGTTCCTCGCGCATTGTATCGAATGCGGCGTGGATCCTGTTAATTAGAACCTCCCTTGTTGGTACTTCTTCTGCGTACACCAACTCTTTCGCCCTTCCCCAGACGTAGAAGTCGAGTGGGGTAAGGTCAGGCGACCTTGGGGGCCAAAAATTTTTAATTAATTAAAATTAGTAATTAATTAAAATTTGTAATTTAATGACATTAGTCATTACCAAATTTTTTGTTTCATTTGCCATCCTTTTACGATCGAACACATTTAATTTTCATTAGTTGAAATTTTTGCTTGAAGTGCCCTAGTTGCGGAAATTAATTAATAACTTTAAAACTAAAAGTGATAAATACACTTTTAGCATATCGTTAGAAAGGGCATGGACTGAGGATGTTTTAAAAAAATCAGAAGAACTCCAACCCTGTTAGTTTTTTTTTAAACCCCATAGAAAGTTGCCCTTAAAATTATTTCTTTACCTTACTACGGTACTTCAGGCCCCATAACTTTTCTTCTCCACAATTTTCTGGTGTAAAATAATTTTTTGCAGGACCCTAAGACTCTAACGATTAAAACAAGACCATTAGCCGACCGGTCCCATGGATAGATTTTGAGCTACAGGTAGTTTTAGTCAAAAAATCATAAAAAAGTCAAATAAAAAATAATAATAAATTAAAAAAAAACCTTGAGGCCAAGGTCAATATAATGGGCGGGGGTAGGTAGCAGACTATCCCTAGTTTCTACCCTAGGCGTATGTACAGCTCCCTTCCAAACACCCTGTATATACCTACTGACTTACAAAAGGTTCGACTACAGCCATTTTATTTACATTACAGCTAAAATGTATAGACTTAAAAACAATAATAACTTGATGGACAAAGGAGAATGGGCACTTTGGGCCACGACTAAAAAAATCGTCCCTCAAGGTAGCCACATAGCACGTTTAAAAGAGCTTTAAAAGGCCAATATTTTACTATATTCACAGAAAAAATCCGTCCCATGGAAATCGAGATATTCTGATGAAATTATCTTTCATTTAACATCATATTACTTTGAAATCTGAAGGCCCACATGAATAACTGTGATGGCGTCTAAAAGAGCATTAAAAGGCCTTTAATTGTTTCTCAGATTGTTTGAAAATCCAACCTGTGGAAATTGAGTTATTCCTGAAAAACTGTAGTATTGCAAAAAATAAATATAGTTTTCAGAAATATCTCGATTTCCACAGGTTGGATTGTCAATCAATCTGAAAAACAAATAAAGCCCGTTTAATGCCCTTTTGAACGCAACTACAAGCATTTTTGGGGGCCTTCAGAATTCGGAGTAATACGACGTTAAAATAAAAAACAGTTTTTCAAAATATATTGATTTCCATGGGATGGATTTTTTAAATAAAAGTAGTAAAAGGTAGGCCTGTAAAAGCCCTTTCAAACATATTATGTGGCAACCCTGAGGGACGAGTTTTTTAGTCGTGGCCCACGCTCCATACAGAATCGCCCATTCTCCTTTAAGTTACCAGTTTTTTATTTTTAAACTTTTTCCAGTGGAAACACACAGTAACAGAGTTATTATTTGTATTTGAAAGTGATTCTTTTCGTTCACAAAGTGCCTTATACTTGTACTACTACTAGTATTAGATGCTTATTCAATTAGCACATACTTCTATGTGGGTGGTCTCATGCTTGCTGTCTCTAACGGTAGCTGGAGTAGCTATTATTATGAAATTACAATAGTGATTCAATTAGAAATATATCATTCTTCAACACAAAGTACTACTACTAGTATTAGATGCTTATTCAATTAGCACGTATACTTCTATGTGGGTGGTCTCATGCTTGCTGTCTCTAACGGTAGCTGGAGTAGCTATTATTATGAAATTACAATAGTGATTCAATTAGAAATATATCATTCTTCAACACACAATTTTATCGAATACAAAATGCAAGATTTTAATCATTATTGATTCGAAATAATTTAAACTTCTTTCTTCTTTAAACTTCTGTGTTCTGACTCACTTTACGAATTTTCTCTAATTTGTCAGACTTGGCCATCACGCCCTTCTCAACAAAAACACCCTTTATATTACTATACCTACGTATCACCATGATTATATGAGACACACAAAAAGAATTGAATTGATTTGGCAATAGAAATGAACTCGCAATAAACGCGTTAGTATCAATTAGAATTTGTTCCAATTTGCCATCTCAGTCGTTTGTTCATATTAGTACAATTTAGGGCACAATCGGTTCAATTGTCATTTTGCTTCATTGAAACTAGTTGTTTGAATTTCGAAGTAACAATCAGTTGACAATATCTGCGAGACGTGAACTGTGAACCAATTTCTTGCAATTCTATTGTTTGAATTTCGAATTGCTTTGTCGCCATCACCCTACACACTACAATAATAGCATCGACGTGCGCAATTTCGGTCTATCTTATAAAAAGTTAGCGCAGACTTGATGTCTTGATACGTAACGGTGACATAATGTCAACGCTAAATTTTATAAAATAGGAAGTTTAGAGTTCTGAAAGAGTTGTATCAAAGGGCTATTTAGATGTATTACGAAATAGCTCAGAGCAAATTTAGCTCATTTAGCAAACACTGTGTGTTAGATGACTCGAAAACCGGACATCACTGTTTTATTTTCTTCATCGAAAGTGAAAGTTATTTTGAAAGAACTCCTAAAGCTCATTTTAGAACTCAATCATATCTTTTTAAGATAACAATGGATTATAAGAAAACCACTAAAATATAGGAACTGCTTATAATTTACGCATTTAATAAGGCAAAGTGGCACCTATAAAGGGCATTTTAAAAGCTAAATTACTTCGATTTGACGATACTACATAGTAAAAAAGATATTCCTAATTTTGACATTTTTACATTATCTGCAATTCTGTTTTTTACTAAAAAAAACCTAAAAAACTTTATTAACTAATATAACAAAACTAATATAATAAAAATGACAAAATTATTCAAGGAATTTTGTAAAATCATTGAAAATTAATGAAAAATCATACCTCGAGTTTTTAAATGAATTGACCTTTAGGAGTTATACTTTAGTATTCAAAATAGACATACTTTCGATTAAAAAACAAAAAAGCTATTTCCGATTTTTGGTCATTACACTCACTATGTTTTATTCTGAGCTGTTTCGTAATACATCAAAATAGCCCTTAGATACAAATCTTTAGACCAATTGCGTTGATGCTATGTCATCTAGTAGTAACCGTAATTACCGCGGAATAGTACGAAATCGACTTCGATTCCGATCTGATAGTATGACTAGTATTCATGTAGGTAATTTGGTCCATGATAGAGGGGTCATTATATCCTAGTATGATTTGCGGGTAGTATTACTATAGTGTGATTTGTAAGCGTATATGTAGTTTCACTATATTACCGTTTTCTCTATCTATCTCACAAATTATAATTTGTCACACCAATAATTATTGTTGTGACGTTTAAAATGTCACTTTGAAAAAAAAAATGTATTTAGTTTGAATGATTAATTCAAACTTTCAAACTTAGTTGATGAATCATTCAAATGAAGTACTGATTTGGATCAGTTGAGCTATCTATAGATCGTTTGCAACGGTCTGTAGATAGCTCAACTGTTTCTTATGTATTTTATATGACAATGTACATTTTGTAAATACTGTATAGTCGTAAGTTTGTTTGTTAATAAAGTTTTTTTTTTTTTTTTTCAAATGAAGCAGAAAAAATAGTTTATTTTTAGTAAGTAGGCATGTAGTTATTTATTGTAAAAAGAAACAGCAATAAGGCTATTTTATTTATTTATTTAGTTACTCGTTGTATTTACTTTGTACTAAAGAATAAGATATGTATGGACATATCACACTACGCTGTCTATCCTCAAACTAAGCAAAAATTGTTCTGTGGGAACTAGATTACTACTGATAGATGAAGGCGATAAATAAAAAAAAAATGGTAGCACTCCGGGAGTGCCGGCAGAAGTGAAAACTTCAATATTAACGTTGTGTTTTCACTTTTAAGTTTTCACTTCAAAAATATAACCACAGTCGTGATTGTGTCATGTCATTGTGTCACATTCGCGCAAGCGCGAATGTGACACAACGACGAAGACAACGAAGACACACTGACACAGACACATTCGCGCAAGCGCGAATGTGTCTTTGTCATTGTGATTGTGTCATGTCGTTGTGTCACATTCGCGCAAGCGCGAATGTGACACAACGACGAAGCCAACGAAGACACAGACACATTCGCGCAAGCGCGAATGTGTCTGTGTCTTCGTTGGCTTCGTCGTCATCGTCACGTCACGTCATGTCGCCACGTCATCGTCACGTCATGTCGCCACAACACTATTTAATTGTTTACACACACAGACACATTCGCGCAAGCGCGAATGTGTCTGTGTCTTCGTTGGCTTCGTCGTCATCGTCACGTCACGTCATGTCGCCACAACACTATTTAATTGTTTGAGTCATACGTCGCGTGACCGCAAGTGTGTTCTTTTGTCGTCTCTTGTTTTACGAGCAATGTATAAAAATTAAATAAGATCTTACGCTTTTTCGACGTCACGTGACCCTGACGCGAGTTTGAAAGTTTTTACCCACCCAGCGCCGCTAAAGAAGTTTTCACTTCAAAAATACGTGTGGCACTCGGGGACAGCCACGGTAAAGCTATTGCATAGCATTTTTTTCTGGATTACCAGTGTTAGGTTATTTTCGTTACAGAATTTCTGGATTCGGTCTCCACGCTCAAGGCCGATAGAAGCTATCCAACAGCTTAAAAGAAGTAGAAAAAGTGTGTATATTCTTAGTATCTTTCATCTTTACATCTTATGACAAAAAAAAATTGTTTTGTCATAATAAATAGTTATAAGTCCATGATAATTATCACGATAATTAAATGAAACTACTCAAGTACATAAGTTCCACGATTTCTCACTTATAACGTTTGTGATATTTTGAAATGTTTTTGCGGTTTAGGTACATTTTGTCGCTGCCATGAAGATTCTAAACAATAACTTTAAATAAAAATTGCGTTATACAAAAAAATACATACATACCTAGAAACATTAAAAACCTGATGGGTGTGGTAATACACTATATTATTTTATTTATTATTTAGCCACTGTCGTCCCACTGCAGGGCAAAGGCCTCCCTTCCCTCCTTCCACTCCTCGCGATCCAACGCAGCGACAGGCTACGTACTTAGGTGAGAGTCCAGCTCGTCCCGCCATCTCATTCTCGACCATTCTTCGACCCAGAATGAGATGGTAATACACTTAATATAAAAAAATCTTAATTGTTTTTTTCATGGTTTTGTGCATTTACCATAAATATAACAAAGTAATCCTTTTGATTTAAAAATGTTTTCCTTCCTTAGTTTTCTTAATTTAGACAACTAAGAACAATCATTACATCAGCATTATGCCGTTGATTTCACGGATTCGATACAGTTCATTTACTTCCCATTGGCTGTTTTAATACTACCGACACGATATATACGATATCAAATGTTTGGTGTTATAATAAAATAACTGATTCAAATCCGCCATCTTTTATATTGCTCAACACGCTAAACGAAACGTATTAATCATTCAGGGCTAAGTTTACTGGTATCATTAAATTAAATAAATATTTTTTTTCGAAGCAAGAGCAAGTGAGCCTAAGTCAAGAAGACTATTGATATTCTGATAGAATTGAGCCGTAGTCCGAATTATACTCGATCGACTCTCGAGAACTAACACTATTTTTGTAAAACGAAATTTAATGGTAGAAGTTTTGTGAAAATAAGAAAATAAATAAAATGCGCTTTGCTCCATACAAAATTGACGAGACTCTTCTTTCGAACTTCAGCTCTGAGTTAATAATATCGTGCAGATGTCGGTATCGGACAATGTGCAAACGACATCGAGGGTTCTGTGACCATCCGCACTTGTTACATGTTACGTCACATCATAGATGAATAAGTAATAGTTAGTATGGGTAGAGCAAGGTACATTTCACTATTGGTCATGGTGTTGGCCTCCGGTACTTTGAAATTTGCACGGTTGTCCACGGTATCTTGATTTTTATGTAAATGATTAGGTAAATCCTATGGGAAACGGCATAAACACTCAAAAAGACAGCTTTACTTTTTACCATTAGTATTTTTTTATCTCCATGTTATTAATCTCTACCGTTACATTATAATTGAAATGTTGACTTCAAGTTTGAACATAATTACAGAGATAAGATTAATTGCAGTCTTGTAACATTTTACTACATAAAGTTCTCATCGCCTCCATTTTTATTATAATTAAAATGCTTTGTGCTGAAATATCAACATGCTGAGAAACGAGTTCGTAAAAGTTCGTAAAAACTAAACTAGATGGCGCTGCTCATCGACGTTACAATCCTAGAACGCGCTATCGAAGCGTTTTGATAATAAAGCGGCGTCAGGACACGATTGTTTGAAAGGCAACTTTGCGCAGAGGCAATATCGTAACCAATGAGGTTAATCCGAGGTGCGATTATTGCTAGTTGAAAACTTTACCAATACCCCGCCATGTGGACGTGAAATACCGTCCGCTACGGCAATTTTTGAAAAGCCGTAAAAGGCTAAAATGAAATAAAATATATGTACGAGACTATCATTACAGACAGATACATATAAAAATGAGATGTAACTAACAGTTTAGTATTTCCTGGTTGTACAACATTGATACCCAAACTAGGATATTTAGCCTATGGTATGGCGTATCAATGCCCTCCGCCAAAATTTGTTCATTAACTTAATTAAAATAAAAACAAATGAAATACTTGATCGATCGACATTGTATATGATTTATACCATTTTAGATCTTAAAACCAGACTAGTTTGTCATAGACTGCAATAATTCCAGCGGTCAAGTAATGAGTGCATTACTGTTCTGGTTTGCACAGGAATGGCAGGGGAATTACAGGTCCATTATACCTCTAATAGTTGTGAGTCGGGGAAAGGAATGCAAAACAGTCCTATTACAGTTCCATACCAACAAAGAAAAATGCAGCTGCACCTTATGTTTGGGTTAGAGAGAGGTTATGTGAGGTCAGCATAAGCAGTTCTTTTTATAGTGTGTATGTTTCAATGTTTGGCCTTTTTAGGTCCCAGATTTCATATATTTTTGCAACTTTTGACGACCGATGTGGCGCGGTGGGCGAAGGTCCGCTTGCGACGCGGAGGTTGCGGGTTCGATTCCCGCCTTGGGATAAATGTTTGTACGATCTGCAAATATTTATTCCGGGTGTTCTGGGTATTTTATATGTATAATAAAAAATATCTATCTATGTAATATTAAGTAAGTATGTCAGTCTTCTAGTACCCATAGAAGATGTTGTGTGGATTGTCCAGCATTATTTATTTATATATTATTATTTAACTTTGTTCTTATGGATCTGTGGAAATGATAATCCTGTTGAATCTCTAATCTAGGATAATAAGTGCCCTGTTTGAAGATATGGATCTATATTTATATGTACATGACTACATTTAATTAAACCGTGTTGAAACGGCGGTCCTAAACTAGGTCTCCAAGCCATCTGGTCGTCCTGACCTGACACCAATACATTCCTAGCCCAAGAATACATCATTATCAACCTCTATAAGGCTTCAAAGCCGGCGAGAATCAGAATTAATAAATATTAACGGAAAATTGTATAAGCTTTGCTTAGTTTTGGACTAAAGCGTGATGTGGAAACAATCTATGAATATTTATTTATTTTGATACTAGCTGGTGCCCGTGGTTATCTTAATATTGTTATATTTAGGTTAGATCGATACAAAATAAATACACCATTACTTTATAAACTTGTGTTATTCTGATGTAAAAAAAAATACAGTATTGCAATCCATTCTGTAGTTTTTGCGTAAAAGAGTATCTAACAAACATACATTTTCAAACTTTTGCGTTTATAATATTAGTAGGATTTCTATGTATAAGATCGTCGATGTCGATTCCATGTCTGAGACGGTGTGAACTGTGAATATATCCAATAGGGTTGGTAGCCGGTTTGATGTCCGTCCTTCCTTTTGTGGTGGTAAATACCTATATTATAACGGTTGTACCGATTGATTTCTCTGTTCATTGATTTATCTAACCGCGGTGAATCAAACGGTTCACATAAATTCTTCTGTGGTATTTACCTCATTGTGGCGGAATGTATCTTTGCCTTTCCGTGTAAGGTCATCTTGAAAGTTGTTCGTAATTATTAAATTCCTTAGAAACTGATGTGTTATCTATATAAACGGTATTGCGTAGTAGATTTTAGTTGTCCCTTTTATCCATTGAACTTTCAGCGTACCAGATAGCTGTGCTTTTCATTACAATTTTAAGGTTATGTTAACCAACTAAATTAAAAAGTATCTACCGGTCTACTACCTTTTTATTAGTCATGTTAGGAAGAACGGAAGGAGGAAGAACAGTACTCCTTAATTCAGCTGGTTTATATTTGCTTCCTCAATGAAACAAAGCATTCCTTTGTTATTTTCCAATACTTCTCATCTATTGCTAAGTTTTTAGTACCAGTTACCTTGAAATTGATTTCCCACGACTGGTCACGTTCGACGCATATTTGGTTACGCACAATAGAGCTTTTTACTGCCTCTTATTTAGATCATCTCGTTGAGTTCTATGGTGGAACGATTTAGGCTGATGACTGAGATGTGGCAATCTTTGTGTGTTGCTCGCTAGATGTACTTGATGTACCCATAGGTATAATCATTATCTTGTTTATGGTATACGTTCTCTCATTTACCTTTACGTTCTTATTACGAAAATCTGCCAGTATATTTCGATATTTTCTGTAACAAATTATAAAGTTACTCTCTACATATAGATTACAGGAGCTTTAATAGATAAATCAATAATTAACGCCCATATTTTATGATTTACAGCTTTCATCGGCATTGACCGCGCAAAAGCTTGCAGAAACCATTTGTAGAGGTTCGGCTATTTCCGTCTGGCGTTCGGCTAAATTCGTCTTTTACCGGCCGATGACTCCAACGGCATGTGTTACCTTGACGGGTTATGACAATGCATAATAGACTTTATTACAATGGTGTGTTGCAATTTTTTTCGATTACATTTTTTGTTCCGATAATAAAATTACCTGTTGAAATATCTACTGTTCTAATTCTGCAAAACATCTAATTTGTATCATTACAAGCGCATAGAACAGACGAGATGATAAATGATAATTTTGTATTGAATTGTGTAACTTTCATTACATACATTTTCGCTTTCAACCAGCTTATTATCCTGCTTAGTTGGTTCTGAAGTCTATCTGATTAGATTTAGCAATCCATTACACCCTATCATAACAGACTTCCGTGAAATGGTATCTAGAAAGCGTTACGTTTCTTGTTAGTCCCTTCTCATAATTACAAACTGTTAAAACATCGGAAAGACTACTATTATCTTGTCCAGTCTGAATACTTGCCACGTGTTCTGTATGACCTTTCTCAATCATCATAGCTCGTGGTTTAAGCTGGTGCAGTTTCATTAATAAGTTTGCTGATAAAAGACTTTATGCCAGCGCTGATATGTACCTTTATCAGAATCTACATACTTCAGACAAAAACTAGACCTTCCTTCTCATGCTCTCATGCTTCTCACTTTTATTTTAACACCAATTAAATAAATAAATAATTACGGACGTTTCACACATCACACTCTAGTCCCAAACTAAGCAAAGCTTGTATTGTAGTATGCTGATTTAATACTTTTATATTTTTTTTGTAAATACATAGTAACACCCAGACACAACAAATATTTATATTAATCACACTAAAATTTGCCCTGCCAATCGAACTCACGACCTACAGCATGGAAGGCAGAGCTACTACCAGCTGAGCTGTGACGCCTGTCAATTTGATCTCAAAATAAGATTAAAGGCCGCAGGACACGTTTTTAAATGTTCTTCTAAAACATCTAGCGTTGATTGACTTGGCTCTTCTCATTCTTCAATTATGTAGGTGCCAAAGGTATAATTTGTTCTAGCTGTCAATCACAAAGATATAGTATGTCAAAGGACAATGCCCAATGGGCTATGGGAATCTGTACCACCTTGCATCAATTTGAATTTACTCTCAAAGCCCTAATTTTTATTTACCTTTTCGCTACCAACAATATTTTTTTCAATGTTTAACCGCATTTCAAAATATTTAAAAATGTATTTTATTTTATATCATGTTTGCCTTCTCAGCTAAAGCTTACTTGGCAAACAAGATTTTTATGCTCAATGTCCACTCACGAAAATAGGTGACAGCTGGGATCGAAACAAAATAGTTGACGTGCGGAAGGCTTAGTCCGAGCTTGCATTTTAAAACTCCCTACTCTCGAGCCGACAGTCGTCTCTCGGATGTCCTTGTATTTTTGTATGGATATCCGAAAAACGACTCTCGACTCGAGAGTAGGGAGTTTTAAAATGCAAGCTCGGACTAAGCACTCGGAAGTAGGAAATTGATAATCATGTTATGTATAATTAATTTTAATTTTCTAAACCCGGTTAAAAAAGACGGTTAAAAATTAACAAAGTACACGTATAAATAAAATATTAATTTTGATGATAATTAACTTTTGATGCAATCTGGTACAGGGTTTGGGCATGATTCTTTTCGGTGTTGTATCGAAAACAATAACGATTACGCCATTGTTAAATTACTGTTCTGTTGCTCAGCGCCTAGGGTTTTGCAAGCAATAATTATAGCTTCGGAATAAGTATGATTGCTGGCTTTGCTAGATAAACGAATTCTGGAAATTATGACTAATCTTTCACAGCTTTTGTACCTAATAAGGTACTGCATTATTAGTTATCCGCTATTGGTTAAATCACTGGGGTTAATTAATCGCAGTTCGTGTAAGGGTTTTATAAACAAACTTATTTGAATCTTTGGATTTGCATGAAATTTTTTTTGTTTAGTTTAGTTTGAATTTCGTGACTCCACTTTCACTGTTTCTTAATAATTTAAGTATTTTAAATATTTAGCACGTTTAGTATAGAAATGACAAACAGCACAATACGATGTATTTACTGGTTGCTACAAGCTGTGAAGCAAAATGGACAATAGCTTGTAAATGACTTGTTCAATATGGGCTTGCTTTGTTTGCAACATTGCTGCAAAGTCAGTAATCTCTGGTTATTCGATCGATAGATCGATTACGTAATATAATAGGACTAATGGTTTGATCATCGAACTTTATTCGTAAGTTACATTAAAGTAAAATAAAAGTGACAAAGTTCTAGAACTTCGTTTGAACGTCACGCTAGAAGAAGTTATAAAAGCAATAAACACATAATAACAGTGCAGGCGACAATATTCAGAGAGCCGTTAAGGTGAGTTCTAAAGAAAGGAAATAAAGTCGGCACTCCAATTGAAGTAACCGTGGCTTTAAATAAAAAATGCAACATCACAATCGGTAGTCGTGCTCTCCTCAAACGATGGTTTGAATAAGCTACTTGATAAAATTGCTTACAATAACATTGCGCAAGGTAGAAGCAAGTTATCTCCGCTCACGATTCGATTAGGAACGTTTTGTTCGCTCTTTTGACTACTTTACAATGTTAATTTGTGAGGTAGCTTGAGAGCTACATAGACATGTTAAAAAAACAACTACATTTTAAAGAATCATAACTTAACGAACTAAGATATACAAAACTCTAAATACAAGTGAAATCAAATCACAAAATGAAAGCTATAGATAAGAGGTAGTAAAGGAAAAGCTTTTCTAAATAACCGATACAATTTGACAGGCGTCACAGCTCAGTTGTAGCTCTGCCTTTCATGCTGTGGGTCGTGGGTTCGATCCTCACCCAGAGCTAATGTTTGTGTGATAAACATCATAAATAATATTTCTGTGTCTGGATACATAAAATACGTAAAAAATATCCTCAAAACGATGATGATGCATCAAATGTTAGCAAGTAATCGTTTACAGCTTAGCAGAATAGTACAGTAAGTACTTCTGGTTATACCTAAATTATTTTATACCTACTAGGTTTATACAAACCTAGCATCATTCTAATATGAGCCTTGACTTGCCGCCTTTGGCATTTAGCGTGCTGTTTGTGGTTAGATTTGATTGTTGGTGTCCTTCATTTTGTAGATTTGTATCTGCATCTAACAACAGCTGGATTGTAGCTTCTTTTGGATTTAACTCTTCGTTGTTATTATTTTGTTGATCTTTTTAGTTTATATGATTCATTTGTTTAATATTTGTACCTACACTATACTAACGAGCACATCAAAAGTATTTTTTTTATTTCGGAACAAAAAACAATATTTTTAAAAACAAAAAAAAAAAAAAAAAAAAAAAAAAAAAAACATGAAGCTATAATAAAAATAAATAAAAAATATTTTCAAGTAATGGTACTACAGATGTGTATAAATAAAAAAAGACGTGTGGCACTCGGGGACTGTCGCGGTAAAGCTATTGCATAGCATTTTTTGCTGGATTAAGTAGTGAAATATTATTCAGTATTATATCGCTATGTACTCTTTATTCGCTATATTGAAAGGAAATAAAATACATGTATAGTTACTCTCAGCCAATTTAACTCATACTTCCTATATCGAAATAGAAAACTTTCTTTCCAATTATATGACAAATCGTGCGATTGAAATCAAAGCGAATGCGACCATAACGATTCATAATTTGACATGTAATCTGTGTGCCCACACAACAGCTACATAATGCAGTGTACAATACACAAATGCATTAAATAAATAATGCTGGACAATCCACACAATATCATCTAGTCCCAAGCTAAGCAGAGCTTGTGTTATGGGTACTAGAAGACTGACATACTGAATACAATACATTACATAGATAGATATTTTTTATTTTACATATAAGATACCCAGAACACCCGAAAAAAATATTTGCAACTCGTACAAACATATATCCCGGCGGCGGGAATCGAACCCGCAACCTCCGCGTCGCAGGCGGACCTTCGCTCGCCGCGCCACATCGGTCGTCACAATACACAACAGCATTGCAACATTATTTGTTGAGATCAGATCTTGAATACCTCATTAGAACGCTGTTTCAGTTACCAGTAACTGCCTTAGGTAGATGGGCTGATATTGGATGGGTCAAAGATTGACAATGATAAATATATCAAATACCATATCCAATAGATATTTTAGTTACGTATCAGATTTATATCTATCTATGTAATTTATTGACACAGTTTGTGCACAAACTCGTACTTGGGGTACTGTTCCGTGATCTCTGGATGGGTTCAATTCACTCAAGTTGCATCATAACCTCAATAACTCTTCAAATTCTAGTGTGATTTGATTTGATAACGCCGGTAACGTTACAGAATTTTAAGAGTGGCAATTATGTGATTGGATCTATCAATTTAAATTGAAAACTGTTTCTACATACGCTCCGGTGGTCAGACTTTTATAATGATCATTAAATTGTATATAAATCTTACTAATGTTATAAATGCCAAAGGATTTTAATGTAACTTTACAATAACGTAATTTATACATCAGAATACCACATAAGCTATAGTTTGTAGATATATTCAGCGATATGTCAAAAATATAACGATAGCAAGACGAGTCGCGGGCACCAGTAGCCCTACCATGAGTCTTTACTATACTATATTTACTATACTCGCTAGCGTCTGTAGTTAAAAAAATGTATGAAGATTTGTACAGCGCCTCTAGCGGATAGTTGCGTACTAAAATTCGTAATACTAATATTGACGTAACTACTGTAGTAAAGTTAAGCGATTTTACTGTGACAACTCATGGTAGAGGTACTGTAATCTTGTTTTTTTGCATATCACCTTTGATCAACATTTATTTTACAACTCATTTACTTAATATTTCAATAAATGCACTATCATTGATCGTTCCTTTTTAATTATGTTTCGTACCTCCTGATTACTTATTTATTGTAACTAGTGGTGAGGTAAATGACCCTATTTAAATTAACCGAGGTCTACTAAGGTATGTTTATTTCATTTCTTGCCATTAAAAGCACGTCTGTTTAATTTCTTTGGATCAAAGGAGAAAGTTCTATCTAGCTCATCAAGCCCTGCTTCAATTCCATTGATTCTCATCACTCATTGTTTATGTATGACATTGTATGATGCGTGATATGTTATGTATGACATTGTATGATGCATGATGCGGTATTTATGATCGTATCGCTCAAGTATGCAGGTGCGAACGCGATGCATTATATTATGGCTTGATGTACTCATTACTTTACTATTGAGTGCTTTTATTTCAATTGCTTTGTTTGTTTTTATTGAATCATATCTAAGATTGCTGACGTCATTTTTATACATGTAGTTTAGTGACATTACCTATAGGTATCATGATTATAAAATAATTTCGTTTTTAGTACTTACAGATATTTTTGGATAATTTAGGTACTAGAAATCCTAAAGCTAAGCGGTAATTTAAACTCTATTAGTAGCACACTATTCTCAAGTGGTATGACAAGTACATATATACTTACAATACATAAGTAGTTTTTGAAATGTTGCGGTAGCATTCGTGAAACCGATATTTTTTTCGTAAATACAGTTACATTATTACCAAGCAGATAAATCTACCGTAATATAGGCACAGTAAAAGTATCGAAACAGTAAAAGCAGTCCGTACAAAACATTGCCTCATTAAATTTATATTTATCAAGAACCTAGATTCAGGATTGTATATAAATGAAAGTATTATTGAATTTTGGTTCGTAAATCGCATTTCAATGATGATCAGCAGAATTCGTTGCGTTTATTATTGATGGATTAATATCTATAGTGTTTTTACGGTTTGATATCTGTACTGTGCTATAGTCGAGCGCGTGCACAACTACCGGAGCACGGACCGCCCTTTGTTCAATTTGATACTTTTTCTTTTCCACTAAAAAGGTTCCGCTATTGTTGGATAGATTGGTTGGTCTCTATTGACCCCCAACTTCACTATTGTGTAGATCAGGGCCCCGATTGTGTTAAATTGTAACGTAAACAGTTCGTCTAAGCAGCAGCTAAGGTTCACCATTCGAACACGTGCAACATTCGAACGTTAGTGAGCCGAAGAGTGTGACATAACCGCTGTCACACGAAGGGTAAAAGATGAGCAGTTATCCGATTACAGCGATACGAAGTTCCAGACGCTACGTACAAGTTACGTTGGTGAACTTTAGCTGCTGCTTATACGAACCGTTTTCGTTACAATTTAGCACGATCGTGGCCCAGATTCTTTGTAAGTTGAACTGAGCACGAATAAATGTGAGAATCGTAAACGTATCGAAACAGTGACGTATTTGAGATACATTGCGCGTCGACATCAGCTTTACAGTCGAACTTTAAAGCGTTAGCGCGCAGTGTGTCTCAAATACGTTACTGTTTCGATACGTTTACGATGATATACTTTAGTATAGGAATCTGTCTACTTATCGACATGACGCAATTCATTTATCATGGAATTTTGATCTCATTCGTATTGGGTATTTCTGTTAGGGCCCCGCAAACTGCAGACTTTTTATCGGCCGATAGTTTGGTCGGCTTCTTAATCAGTATGAAGTCTGAATCACTGTAATGTACGCATCTGCATACACCTTCATACTGATTAAGAAGCCGACCAAACTATCGGCCGATAAAAAGTCTGCAGTTTGCGGGGGCCCTTAGTGTTACTGTCGAGTGTTTTTGTATTGCTTTCAACACTTGCATCATTGTTTTGATTAGATACGTTATCTATAGCATCATATTTTTTGTGTTTCATCATAGAGGCGGGAGATGTCGATAAGATTTATCAGTTTGGGCAAACGAAATGTTTAGTTAGATATTCGTCTACAGATGAAGTGTCTTGTTGAATTTCTGTAAGTACAAATATGTTAAAATTTACTAAAAGCTAAATTTTTACAGGTTAATTTAAATAAGTGTTCTATCATCAGTTATCTTATACCCACCTATACCCATTTTTACAATCAGCTCTTCCTATCCTCCAAGGTTTGCTGGAAGAAAACTCTTTTTAAGGTTAAGCTCGCCTTTGTAAATATTTTTCTATTAGTATTGTGTAAGTATCATTTTATGTAAGTACAACAAAGTATAAATAAATCAGTGTGTAAACGGGAGATTTACCATTATTTGTGAGTTTGATTATTTCCCGATATTTCGGCACAGTTCGAAACCATGATACTTTCAAGTATTATAAATCAGTGTAGTTTCAAAGTTTGCTATATTTGAGACCAGCTAATAACACGTTTACGAATATTTATTTATTCTGACAGATTTATTAACAATATCGATTATTTTTATTTATGTATGTGACACTTTAGATTTAGATAAGGCATAACTTGGATTATGCGCCTTAGCTCCTAAACACCGCATTCGGGAAAGCCACCATTTTATAACGCCCTTATTATTATGATTTCTTGAAGTTTTACTCTAATTATTTGTTTGCAGGTATTGCAGAAGGACGTGGAATGTCACAGGAGGATCGTGAGCTCGGTGGTGAGGCTCTGCAGCGGTGGTGACGTCGCCAAGGCGTACGAGAGGCGCTGGCACCTGTTATACCTGCGGGCCATCGAGTGGCAGTGTCACCTGGAAGCGTGTATCGCTAGGATTGATAACCAGGTGTGTACTCAGCCTTGGCCCTAACTTGACTTATTGGATGCTTAGGAGTGCTCCCAAAAGGTTCAAAAGCGATGGGTAAAAGTCGCGGGAAACACCTGGGTAAGAAAAACCCAAAACCGATGACGCTGGCATGGCATGAAGGAGGTCTATACCCTGTTGTTGGTGTTACCCGGCTAAAGAGAGTGCTCCTAAAAGTGGTCCCTGATCGAAACTGATCCCAAAACATGATTGCAATTATGTATACTTAAAGAGAGATATATAACTAAGTACATACTTACCTCAAAATTCAAATAATGT
The DNA here is from genome assembly GCA_932527185.1 of Ecliptopera silaceata. Classification (NCBI taxonomy): domain Eukaryota; kingdom Metazoa; phylum Arthropoda; class Insecta; order Lepidoptera; family Geometridae; genus Ecliptopera; species Ecliptopera silaceata. The sequence continues at coordinate 6,585,117 of OW052210.1, forward strand.
ATGGTAACTACAGATCATCAAATGAATTTTGAAAGTAATACGTGGTATAATGTCTTGGTATTTTACGTTAGATATGAAAATGGCGTAATATGTCATTATTTAGACTCTAAATACTTATGAATTTGTATGACCGTTCGCTTTTTATGATTTATCATTAAAATATCGACCATTTCAGCTACAAAAGACAACTCCATACTACAGACTTATCTGCTTTTTTAAAGTCGTGTCGGAAGCTGTAAGAACACTAATTTATTTTATTTATTTATTTATTTATTTATTTGGGACAAAAAACAGTTAATACATTGTATAAAATAAGATAGTATAAGTTCTAAGTAATATTTTTAAATGTATAACCAACAACATTATCCACAGCTTACAACAACAATAGTAAGATCTTGCTACATAGCGCTAACAGAATATCTAGCATTCTGCTTGTAATAGTATTGATAAAGAAAAACAGATATACTTATATAATAAAAAGGTAACATAAGGAGATTATTTACATAATTAAGATTTTACATTTTATAGCCTTTTTAAATTGACCGACGGAAAGTGCAAAGATATCAACGTCCTCAAAAAAGGAATTATATGAGTTGATAAGTTGATAAATAGGTGCGCGACGACCTGCATTAGTGCGGCAGGTTGTGATACCAAACAGTTTGCCGGGGCGCACCGCTCGTCTATGCACTGTCCGCGGGACACTGTAACATAGTTTAACTGTAGTAAACAATGAAATGAAAGCGACAATAGTAGGTAGGTATAAGTATAACAATTGTTTTCTGCCGACTGTGACATAGATACTTACAATTTTATTACTCATTGCAAGCTTTTCCTTCCTCATTTCATATCACAAATAATGTCAACTATTTTCAACAATCCCATACTTTATTTAATTAGTTGGTGGTTCCCACGAAAGTTGACATATTTATAGCTATTCTCAAGTGACATAACAATGGGTGATCAGCCACCCGTCGTTTATTTACAAACATGCGGATCCCTAAATGGCGGAACAAACCTACTTGAATTATTACGAAGCCAGAAAAAAACTTGAATTAACCCTACTTCTATGAGTGCTAACTCCTTTGTGCTATTTTGTCTGTGGTCGATTTGTTGATTTTATAAATAGACAATTTTTTTTTCTGGCTCGCCCACAGACAATGTTTACACATGTTTGAAAATGGAATAAGTCTAAACGGGCTAAGAATGCCATTCGTAGTAAAGTTCCAATGATTATAGGTAACTGCGATAGAGGGACTTCCATTCTACCAATTTTCGAAATTCTAATTTAGACTTATTCCTCAAACATCGATATTTTAGAGAGTTTAAATCTGATTCAAAAGTTTCACTAAGCTATAAAGATATTTTCTACAGTTAATTTATGACGATTCGAATTGATCTGTGATTTTATTGAATGAATAACATATCAATAAATATATCATCAATTGATGTCAATGACATGACGAATAACCGTATTATTTATTAATTTGGGGCATTAAATTATTTTTAACCCCATTTTATTTAAAAATATAGAGGATATCATTTTGAGCCCTTTACTCAAGCCCTCAGTAACTCAATTGACTCAAAAGTCAAAGGGTTGGTCGCGTGCGCTCAAATCTAAATCATTTCAGTTGTGTAAGCGGTCAGGCAATGACCTAATACAAAACACAACACAAAAACAGTTATTCTATTTATTATTCCAATGAATTTATGAGATCAATTTGACCATAAATATTATAGGGTTATTATAAAATGACTTTTATTGCTAGTAAATTAATTTAACGATAACAACTTTGATATATTGTATGGGTTTTATAAGTTTACTATTGGAAATAAATAAGGGTTTTTAAACTTGACAAAAAACAATCTTTGTAGAAACTTTTTTCTAGTAAGTATTTTAGTTTTATAATAACCTTATGTAAGTACGTAAGAACGTAGTCTAAGTTTACATAAAACTTTATAATACTTACTAATTTGAATTTACTTAATAAACAAATACTCAGGAATAAATAATATCAAATGAAATTTAATTACTCATGCCAATATACTTGTCTTATATTAGGTATTCCTGTAAATTCTGTGAATACATCGACATGCGTCACAGCTCAGTTGGTAGTAGCTCTGCTTTCCGTGCTGTGGGTCGTGGGTTCGATTCCCACTCAGAGCAAATGTTTGTGTGATATTTGTTCTGTATCTGTACCCCAAGTACGAGTTAGTGCACACACGAATCGTAGAGACGCAATCGCCGAGCGCTACCGATTTTGTATGGAGATCCAAGCAGCGCCTCTAGCAGATTTCTTGAGAAGCTTGGATTTCCATACAAAATTGGTGGCTTGCGATACGAAGGCGATACGTTCGTATTTATGTACAAAACTTGTACTAGGCCCTCAGGGCTGCTTTTCTTAGTGTAGGCTAGAGTGTGATGGGTGAATTATCCGTGAAAATTTATTTATATTTTCCTATTGTACATTTCAGGGTGGAGCATCAATCGAAGCGGCGAGTGATAGCGACGACGAGCCGGTGCTGAAGCAGCCTCGGCTGAGCAGACGCGGCTCGCCTCGACGTCAACGAACACCAGTCCTCTCCCGCTGTCGGGACATCTCGTCTGATAGTCGACAATCTGCTTCTGAGGTGCGTAACGCGGACCGATTGTCATCTCTTTTTCGTTAAACTCAAACATGTCCAAAAGTAAAAAAAAAATCCTTATTCAATAAAATCACAAGGATCATTTATCATATACCGTATGTCTTACATACTAGGTGATTCTAGGTGCCAGTTCCACGCGACCAGAGCCTAGAAGAACGAGCAAGAAACTTACGGCCTGGTTCCTACCGTTTTTTATATGATCCAACAAAGAATTACAAACTAGGCAAAGCTCGTACTATGGAAACTAGATTGCTGATAGATTACTTATTATACATTATTTTTTTTATAAATACATAGTGTAGCGCCATCTATCTCGTTACATGATAAACTACATCGGAGTCTACGCAACAGACCAACAGATGGCACAGAAAAATCCTAGATTGCGCAAACAAAGTTATCACGGAGTTTGAACATAATAGAACCGATTTATATATATTTCATCGTTCTTAACACGTTAAACGTCAATTTCCAGGAGGAGCAAGACTATGCGGTGACTTACACCTGGCGAGGCTTTGGCTCAGACTGCGAATCGGAACTGACCCGACCTGAATACAACATGGCGGACGAACGACGAGTGCCCACGGCATGCGAGGATATGGAAACCAGGAGCACAGATCAGACCGTGCCGAATGATCAAATCGATGGTAAGTTCGTACATAATCAGACTTGCAGTATCTCGCTGGTCGCCTTTGTACATACCTCTGTAATACCTTGTCTGTAAGTTATCTGTGTACAATAAAGAATTAAGATGGTAGGTACATATTACAAGTTGCGAATCATAATAATCTATTCTAGTAATCAATATTCTTTCCAAATAGATACGTAGCAAATATTGCTGGTGATTATTTTAGAGTTTTATCAGCCTAAGACCACAGATGGGAATTTGTTGTAAATATTCCGAAAAAAGGTTATATTAAACTATGGACTTCCCGCCATTTTTACATGATAAACTCTTTAGACCATTCTAAGCCTTTGATATGGTAGCGAGTATTTATAGTCGGCTTTGCTTACCTGCTATTTTACAATAAACTGGAATATTACTTGTAATACGACGACATTTACAACAATACCTTATATGTACAAATTATAAATGCTTCAACAATACCATTTTACTTTCCTCATTATTATCCTTGTTACATCAGTTTTAATTCAATTTGTGTAACTGCAGACCACTCGCTACGAAATATAGAAAAAAGTAACTAACGGATATGATCCAACCGTATTTAAAAACAATAGCAGTAACAATATGCTGTTACATAACAGAACTGTTTTTAAATTCCATTCTTTCATAAACAAACACCATTCATCATTCATAAACTAAAGGCCGGTTCTTCCACAGGTCTTGAAATAAATCCATTCATCGAAGAAAAACTCAGAACCCCTCCCACGGTAATCAAGCGAAAGAAACCTGTCGACTCATCAAAGTTCAACCAAACGGATAGAAAGTCGAAACATCTAGCTACCTTCTACTTTAGACATCACGACACCGATTCGGATCGACAGGTCAGAGAAACTGAGAAGAGTCAAGAGGAATCCTCCGAGGAAGAATGGACTTACGTCGGTAACCCAAAAATCGCCAATGAAGATTCAACAGACATAATGACGTCATCAGTCGAGATCCAATGCGAGCTGCCTCTCGAAACAAAACCGAAACTAGACGCGTCGACACCGGACCTTCTAAAACTGGAACAAACAAGATGCCAAGATATAGTGAGGCTGGTGAATCAAGCGGAAGAATTAGTACAGAAACAAGCTCAGCAGATGAAGAAAAAGGGTAGGAGCTTCAAGCCGCTTTCGTTTGAGGAGGAGGGTAAATGTAACAGTCGGAACAAGATGTCGAGGATCAAGGAGTGGCTGAACCAGAGCTCAGAGGGAAACAAAAATGATAATAACCAGGTAAGTTTCTGCAATCGTTGTCGCTTTCACAGTTTTGCAGATCGTTGCTGCGATAGCCGAATTAGCTTTTTTTTTTAGTCTATGTCCCTGACATGACTGTATATTATGTGTATTATTACCAAGTTGAATTGACACCGCACTTCAGTACTTAATTTAGTTTAATTGTTATTCTTTGTAAGACATCATATAAAAAAAACGGTAGGAACCTGGCCGTAAGTTTCTTGCCCGTTCTTCTTGGTTCTGGTCGCGTGGAACTGGCACCTAGAATCACCTAGTATGTAAGACGATTCTAAATGATCCTTGTGATTTTATTGAATAAAGATATATTTGATTTGATTTTAATTGTTTAAAACCACTGAATGACTGTATTAAACGTATTTCTTTATACTTAGGTAGCCCATATTATCATCTTATGTTACACATAAATTTTCAATTTAAAAAATGAGACTTCAGCCATCTTTTATGACATATTTCTTCTCATTCCAGGGTACAGAGAGCTATGACGCATCAGGGGAATATACCACAGAAAGTGAAGTGGATAACTCCTTAACTTCCGAGGAAAGGAACCTGCACTCCTCAATGGATATGAGCACATCTACTTGCACTGTTACGCCGACACACCATGCTAAGGTATTGTGGAACTTATGGTGCTATTTTGGGCTATATTTGTTTGATGTTATTTGTTCTGACATGTTTTTTGGAAATTTGTATGGTCTACTTTGGTGATGGGATTGGAATGTATGTAGGTTTATCTGACTGACTACCCCCTTAATAAACATTCATAAGTTATCTTGAGTAGGTACAGTACCTACCAAGAGGCTTAAAAATATATCTACCGTGCCTATGGAGATGTGTTAATATACTATTTAATTTTTATTTAAAAGTAATAGGTATTTTGGTTTTGATGACATTAAAACAATCTCTTATCCTATCCTCATCTCAAACGAAATATGAAGAGCAGCTTGTAACTAATAATTCCTTCTTCTTAAATCTTTTTCTCAATCTAAATCTGTAACATAATTGGTGTATTTCACGTTAAAGTATCAATCTATTTTCTACTGTATTGGTCATACACTCCGTGTGCTTGCTTCCACGGCTGTCAATCTGTAACTAACCTAAAAATCCAGGTGACCCTACGAAAGAAGCGAGCTGGCAACGCCGCGCGCCCGTGGTCAGTATCATGCATTTCGCAACTAACGACGGGCGCTAGTCTCGCGGCCACGCCCACTGCGGGCGACGTTGCCGCTATGTCGCACAACATGTCGATATCGGAATCTGCGCTGAATACCCTCGCTTCGCCGCAAAGGGTGACGCCGGCCAATTCTAATTCAAAGCTTAGAGGGAGCTCTACTACTGTGCAGGTTTGTAATACTAGTTTGTACAGAAAATAGTCTTTGAATAGAATAAATCTTAAACACGGTTTGCCAAAACTTATTTCCACTCACCTAGTGTAGATTTTAGCTAGATTAGATCAGTTTCTTTCCGAAAACATAAGAATCATGTCCTTCGTAGAGGTCATGATTCTTCAAACCCACGATAGCCCGTTGGAAATGTTGGAATTTTGTCTAGTAGATAATTAAGTAGATACACTTAGTTAAACCAATTTCTATATCAAGAGAACACTCCTTGGTTCAAATTCTTATATCTCGTCTAGTTCCAAAATAAGCAAAGCTTGCACCACGGGAACTTTGAGATATTATAAGCCTTAATTTAGAATCAGAATCTAAACACTTAACTAAATAAGTACATGTAATTCACTGAGCAACGCAAACGAGCAGGGATTTTTTTTTATTTTATCCATATTTTCTTCAGGGTCACGTCTCAAGCACAAACACGATGACAGAAGCGTGCACATCCTGCGTAGAAGCGAACGACAAGCAATGCTGGCTGCGTCGGAAGCGACTCAAACTACGACTCAGAAGAAACAACAATCCTTCTAGAAGGGAGAGACTGGTCAAAAGTCTCTCTTTTTGCGGAAGAATGACTCCGGAACTGGAGGATAAGAATGAGAGGAGCACAGCTAGTGATCCCGCTACTAGTAGGAAAAGCAGGTTAGTGACTTCAACAATCCTTATAGAAGAGAGAGTAAACGTCTCTCTTTTTGCGGAAGAATGACCATGAATGACAATAAGCATAATGAAAGCCACGCCAGTGATCCCGCTATTTTATGGCAAAGCAGGTTTGTAAATCAAAAAGTCAGGTGTTCTGTGGCAATGACTCTACTGGAAGATATTATTAAGAAGCAAGTTAGTGATCATGGTCCAGCATTATTTATTTATGCTATCAGTAAAATCAACAGGTTAGTAAAAGGATTAGATTTAGCTCTAAAAGAACGGTTTTTTTACAATTACCGTGATAGTTCCAATATAATATCTTTTGGAATAGGTATGGAACGAGATTTTCTACAAAAACTATATTAATGTTGTTATAATGGTCTTTAGTCTTCTCAAGTCACCCTTTGGGATGTTCATTCTCTTTCTCACTCTCCTTTGAATGGTTCACAGGTTTGACACAACATCAACATCCGGCAATGACAGCGACGAGGAGTTGATCCGACAACAACTAGCCACCATTGCCAATCTGCGGAGAAGCATCGAGAAAACGCACATAACTGCCAGGGAAGATGGCGTTATTCCGGAATTTGAGCCAGAGACAGGTACTTGACCTTCTAATAGACAAACTCATCAACTCTTGTGTATTAAGGACGTATCGTGTGAAGTTTTGACGACCGATGTGGCAAGCTCTGCTTAGCTTGGGGCTAGATGATGTTGTGTGGATTGTCCAGCATTATTTATTTATTTTTATTTTAAAATATTACTATGGTGAAGCGACAGGATTGAAATCTAGAATCCCCGTTTTAATTCTTATCGTCACAACTGACTTGTAATGAGGATTTACTTTGTGAGGATACCAATACGGTATTACTACAGTTTTTAATTCTATTATGCACTTAAAGATGATCAAAGTTGATGGCCTGAGATAACTAATGCCTATCAATATGCCAAAATTGTTTAACTAGGGCAGTTTTTTGCATTGCATTGCGCCCATCACTACTCATGTAAACACCACATATAATAGCACCAGTAATTACCATAATCTTATCTATTCCAGTGGCACCAAGTTTCAAACTAGGCCCAGCCGGCGGTCCCGTTCGTCCCCGCTTAGCGAGTCAAGACCGAGAGAGGAACTTCCTAGCTATGAGCTTAGGAGACCCGAACCAAATGTGGGACCTCAGTATAGACAAGGACTCTGATATAGACAGGAGTGTGACCGCTGGGACTGAGGAACATAGCTCGTTCTCGGAGCAAGCTTGGGACTTCTATCAGGTAAAATGACTTTGGATTACTGATTGAGTTTTGAAACTCCATCATTTGTATTTTTATACTTTTGGAATGAACTAGGTGCATTGTTTATATGATGTTTAGGACAGTAATGTCCATTTCAATCGACATCCGCTGACAAAAGCATATTTTGTTCTCGGGAATCTTGTTTATAAATAAGCACCTAACCGGACCTATTACTTGTCTACAGGAGAAATACAACTCTGAGCCTTACTCCGAAGCACCAGACTCGGACGCCGCCCGCCGACTCCTGGAGTTCGGAGACGATTACCGCGCATTCCTCGACTCGCAGTCCGACTGCTGCTCCAGCCTGTCGGCGCAGCCGGAGAACGACAGTCCGTCCGGCACCCGCCGCCGGAAACCGACAGAAACCAGGGAGAGATACAAGAGACCCCCGACAGACCTCCGCAAACCTAAAAAATCAATGTCCAGCGCGGAGCGAAAGAAATCCCTTCTCGACAGCCTCGAACGCTCCAGAAACAACACCAGCATCGAGAGCAACGACGGCGGCCGCCGACGCAGACCCGCCGAGTCCACCAAGAGCAGCAAACGCTCGCCCGAATTCGACCTCCTGAACGTGCAAGCGCTGAGCCGCAGGCGACACAGCTCGAACTTAACCAGCGACGAGGTGAACTCCTCCCTGGAGTACACCGAAGTCAACAATCGGCCCGATTTGCTCGACTCGCTGAACAGACGGAGGAAGGACTCGGAGCTGCAGAAGATTGCGCTATCCGAACTCCGACGCAGGTCGACGGAGAGCGCTGATTCGGAAGGCGAGTCCTCCAGTCCGAAGAAACATAGCCGGAGGAATTGGGACGGGGATTCCGATTCGGATTCCGAAGTGAGGTGCCTGGTCCGTCGGTCCAGCTCGCAGCTGGAGGCGGCCGAGGCGATGATGGCTCGCCAAGACTCGCCGGACCTACTCCGCGCTTTCGACTATGTAAGATACGATAGTGATAGTAGTTTTTCCGACGACGCGTCTTGTGTGACTCAGTATAGGAGGCCTGCATGCTTGCGCACTAGGTTTTGCCTCGTTGTGGCCGCATTCTCTGTGCTCATCATAGTATACATACATCTGCAGTGACGCTTGGGCTTGTGTTGTGAGTATTGCAGCTGCGATGGTCAGATCGGAAATATATTTCCAACTTTCGAAACTTGAAGGATCTCTGTAAACATTCCATTAAGAATAAATTAGTGTTCACTTTTAAGTGTACAAATTCAATGAGCATTTATTTAAGTAGCTAATATATTTAATTTAAATTATTCAATAAATCTGACCATCGCAGTATAAACATAACAAAATACTAACGTTTCGAATCATTTTTGTGACTGCTTTACTATGAATTTAGAACACAGTTTAAAAATATTTTATTAGGCCAGTTACAAAGGCCCTATTCTCAGAGTCGAGATCTGAATAAAGTAAAGAGCTAAGGAAAGATTGAAAAATCTTTTTGAAAGTCGCATACGACAATATGAATTCTTAGTAAAGAAGTCTCAATAAAAGCTCAAGTGTATTTTTTGTTTGTTCCTTCTGTGCCCAAGTTTTTTTATTTCTTTTCTTACTAACACTTAGATTTTCGAGTAAAGAAATGTGTTTTTACTAACATTGAGCATTTCGAATGATTGTTATTTTTTACTTAATATTCTAATTATTTCACTAACCGCATTATTTTAAACATCATTCTCATCTTATAGTGGTGAAAACATGGTGCTAGTATATTGTATTGATTACAAAAGTAATCCTATTTTTCTTTATTTAAAGCTTAATTTATGGGGAAACGGTACTGAAAGCTTCACGTAGGAATCATTCAAAGTTACCAGTGACATAAAATACGACTGAAAAGTGTAATGTCAAGTTGACAGCTGTCACATTTGACGGTTTCATTTTCAGTTCAGTGTTTTGGGGGTTATTCTTAGATCGCACAATAACTTATTTTTATTAGGTTACTTACATAAGTATTATGGTACTTAATTAGATTTCTTGTCATTGAGTGAGATATTATTAAGTATACAAAGTAAGATTAGAAGTAACATTTTGGTTGTAACACTATAAGTGTGCCCATATTATATTTTATTGCCTTAATGTGGATTGTACTTGACTGAACTCCAAGATATCTCACAATATTGTATAATCTAATGTATAAAGTATTTGTAGGGATAGGTTGTTAATTGAACTTAGGTACTTCTTTTATGTTAAATTCAGTGATTTTGTATAAATGTTTAGATTAATAAATGTGTTAATTTGAAAATTAATGTGGAGTTTCAGTCAATTAACACCCTACTCTCTGCAAACTATTTTGACATCTTAAGTTAGGTAGTAGTAGTTCAAAATAGCTAGGCTGTTAATAGGTGTACAAAATAAATTTAGTTTTGAAATGTTTTGGCCTGTTTTTGCTTTTCTAATTGTTTGGCAACTGATTTCTTCAAGCTTGGGCATTTAATGTTGAGTGGAGTTTTAAACTGATATAATTATAGATACAAATAGATACTTACTCATTTTGTAAAATTAGATATAAGAGGTTTCTGTTTAATAAAAAAAAGTGTGAAGGATTCCAGAGTAAGTTCGTAATAGATTTCACTGAATTTTGTAAAATACAATATTACACCTTATTTCAATACGTATTAAGTTTTATTTGCTTTGTTTGCAATGTACATTTTCGTACGCAGACGGAGCTGATCACGCGTTGCCGGGAAAATATCAACTTACTGGATGCAGCCCTGGCTGAGGGACTGTCCACTACCCTTCAAAGAGATGTCCGAGGTAAGTCTTAAAATTAATCAATTTGGAATTTCCATTCGACTTAATTTCGAATGCCAGCAGAATAGACCATAAACAGAAGGTAATTTCAAATTGTATAAAAAAGAAGAAGATGGAACAGTGATTGCAAAATGTTTGTTCTCAATTTGACTCTGTCAGCTGAAATTAAATAAAAACTTGCCAGTTTTGAAATATTTGCCTTTAACTCTGGTAAAAATCGCCCATCAAAAATACAGGATAATGCAATTGCATTACACACGCAACACTGAGCAACGCAATATAATATCTTGTTTCATGCAAAAATGCGAGCGCTCGGTGGTCGGTTTTTGCATTTCAAGTTTGTTTACGACCGGTTTTTGATCACATCCAATCTCGGTTTGCAAGGTCTATATTTGGGTTTTGAACGAGTTCTTTTTTTACTTTTTGTTGGTTAAGACTTGGATGGAGAAAGCTGTTGTAAAAAAGTCGTTGAATTTTATATTATGGTGTTCGTTATAGGGTCCTTGTTACAAGAACGTCTTAAGTAATTATAACCTTATTTTGAGCTAAATTAAGCTACAAATCTTAACTTCCTTTCTGTTGGTGGATTTATGATAAGATTGTAGATATGCTAATCTTGCCTATTTTTAATCATTGATTCATTCGGATTAATTCTTTCAAAGTTCATTGCTGCAAATAATATGTTAGTGAGACTAACTGGCAAAGAAATATGACATAAAATATGTAGCCTTTTGAGCTGTATTTATAAGAATACGTTTTTATGTAATAATGTGATACATACGAGTATGATTTTTTTTTCCTTGAATGGGTTAGGTTAGGTTAGTTAATTTATAACCATATTATAAAATAAAATAATTCTTCCTTTAAAATGGGTAAGAAATAACAATTATGGCAACCCTACCTTTCCCGGAAGCGGCGACACGGAGAACGACCGCGCGCGCCCATTCGTTCGTCTCCATCTATTTTTGACAACGAAAGCGGAACGAACTACTTCCCAAATTAAGTACTTACTTATTTCAAATCTTTTGCAGTACTAAAATATAATCTATGAATTTAAGAATGAACTAATAGAGTGTCAATCTGATTATTTGTTAGCAGAGTGCTTAGTCCGAGGTTGCATTTTAAAACCTCTTCCCTTCTCTTGAGCTTCTTCTTCTTCTTGAGAGTCATCTCTCGGATATCCTCATATGTTTGTATATCCGATTTAGGATATCCGAGAGACGACTCTCGGCTCGAGAGTAGGGAGTTTTAAAATGCAACCTTGGGCTAAGCACTCAGCAACGCTATCTCGATCTATACTTAATACTTATTACTTATTACTTATTACTTATAATATTATAAAGAGGTAAAGTTTGTATGTTTGTATATTTGTTCAATTGTAAGGGGTAATCTCGGGATCTACTGAACCGATTTTAAAAATTCTTTCACCATTAGAAAGCCACATTATTGCTGAGTGTCATAGGCTATATACAAAACCGAAAAATAAAAAGGCTTTTACGTGGTAGTCCGTTTTGTAAAGCGAATCGGAGAAAAAACGGTCGAATTATGATCAACGAAGTGGGCACGGGTCAGCTAGTAGTTTATAAAATGGGACTAGGATGTGGAAAATGTTCGTTAATAATAAGGTATTTATTTATGAAATGTAACTCAATCTGAATAGTTAAAATACCTGCTACATAACGAAACAGTTTTTATCGAAATGAGTTATCGTAATACTATTTTCTTATTTAGTTTATGCTTAAATTCCGTCATTCCAGTTTTATGATTTGGTTGTTTCTAGTTAAAATTCCAGCATTGGTTGAATTCAAGAATTTAAAGAATTTAAATGTTAAGTTTAATAATTTAGGATGAAACCGCACGTAAGTTATAGTAAAGTCGTGAAAATATCCTGTCCTCAATTTAAAAAAAAAACAATATCTGCATACTTAGATTTGTTTATTTCAAAACGTGTGTGTTGTTAATATTATCTATTTGCATATAAGACAGGTAGCACATTTGTTTCAGTAAAAACACGATTAGGTCATAAAAGTACCAAAGTAACCATAAAATAGACACTATGGTATCACTCTTTGTTTTATGAACATGCTCTAGAAATAAATGTCAGCGTTTATAGCTAAGGCAGCTGGCAATGGTTCATAAACAAACAATCGAGTTTCCTTAATTTTATAGATTAGGTACTCGGCAGTTTTGAAAGCGAGAGTGGCAACATATTTCTTGGAAACTGGCAACATTGTATCCCAAAATTTTTAAATTTGCCATTCTTCTTACTACTAGAGATGTTTATAAAAATATGATATACTTAAATAATTAAAAAGTTATTGAGCAAAATGTAAAACGTACAAAAATTAATTAAATGAACTTAACACTAATTAAGCTCCGAATAAATTGTAGGTACTTACATAACAGTATTCAATATGGTCTCTTTGATTCCCAACCTAAGTAAAAAAATGCACTTAAAATGTAAGAAATAGCCTTAGATCGTACTATGATGCTTCACATGGCCCGTCCTCAGGACGTGCTCAGTGAGGCGAATATAGATAGATCATTAAGTATCGAAAACGAACAGCAAGCTTATCTAACCATACCTAAAATTATAACTTTTTCAAGTCTATTTTCCTAGTTTTCTAACATGGCTAGTAGGTAATGATCTATGGTCATACTAATGTGAGGTGCGAAATAGTTAAAAAAACCAGTCTAAGCAGTCAATATTGATCAAGCACGATCAGTCTGACATCATAGATGCAAAATCTTAAACAAATATCTTCAACTTATTGCACTAAAATAAATTCATTTTAGTATTTGATAACTTGTGAAGTGGACAACTTGTACAAAATGGCGGTCAACGGAAAAGTGTTAATTATTGTTAAAGATGGAAGTTTCGGAAGGAAAGTTAGATGTAAGTTTTGCTACATTTTTATGTGAGATTTTGTTTAAATAGAAATGTTAGCATTTTCATACGCCCTAAAACATAAAATAATGGAAGTTAGAATTTTGTTTGATATTTGAATTTCTACTACCATTAGTACAAGCGTTATGTTTGGCGCTAGATGCTGCAGTGTTTTTTAATCTATGGATAGAAAAAAGATCAGAAAAAAGAAAGAAGAAAGGTCAAAAAACCAAAGTGTTCGACATAGCTCAAAGAATTAGCAAGCTGAAGTGGCAGTGGGCTGGCCATGTGTGCCGAAGAACCGACAACCGTTGGAGCAAACGGATACTGGAGTGGAGACCGCGTTTAGGCAAGCGTAGTGTAGGACCCACCCGACGAAATGGAGCGACGATCTACGGAGTGTAGCTGGCAAACACTGGAAACCGAAGACCGGGCTCAGTGGCGCGTCTTGGGAGAGACCTACGTCCAGCAGTGGACTAATATAGGTCGATGATGATGATGATGAGAAGAAAGATAGTAATATTTAGTGCTTTAGTACAAAGACTTTTTATTTTTTCATCTTTCTTCTATCCTAAACTAAAGATTAAAAAACTCTGCATCATCTAGCGCCAAACATAACGCTTGTATATACCTACTATGAGAGCTATTTTGCTGCTTCCTTAAACATAAAAATAATATATACCTAGTATACTTTATATTGGTTTATTATTCTAAATATGTGGGTCATTAGTAGTACATTTATTTGTGTTGGTGTTACTTTGGCCTGTTTTCGTTTTAATATGTTGCCTTGAATATAAAGTACATTTCAAATAAGCATGTAGGTTCATTTAAATACTAGGTACACTTTTATCAGTTAGCAAATAACAGTGTTTAAACTGAGGGTAATTCTCTAAGTGTCATTTCGACACTTCATGTTTGATATCCGTCAGCGAATGTCTTTGTCACTGTCATGGGGTGGGACTGTCATGGGATGTCTCCATCGTGTTTTATTTGTGGCCATTCTGTTCATGCTTCAGAACTTCCTTCTAATTTTCGTGAATTGCCCCTCCGACTATTGACGTCAATACAAGGTTATTGAAGCAAACCTCCTATTTTCTATTACGTAAGTACTGACGGCTGCAGACTGGTGCATTCTTTGGCAATAGTGCCAAAACATTGTTCTAGGTAGCTTAAAAATCTAGATAATCTGAATCTAGATATCTTTCAAGACAGCCTTGAAGACTTTATCACTACAATAAATTTAAAATAGGTCATTGCAATTAACTCAGCTGTTTAAATAAATGTAATATGCAGTTGTATATCTCAACATTGCCAAAACAAAGAGTTTTTTGGTCCTAGATAATGTAAAAGTTTTTTATTGTAATCTTGATTATTTACTAAATAAAACATAATTAAAATTAAATTTTATATCCACTGCACAGATCACATTATTTTCTGTTTTGAAGCCATTGTACAAATAGTACTTATAACATCAAGACATCCTATGCCATAGTTTTCTTTATAAACGGGATACCATGATTTGTGAGTTTGATTATTTCCCGATTTTTCGGGACAGTGCATGCGTATAAAGAAAACTATTTTCAAAACCGTGATAGTTTCAAGTATCATATCCTACCTATGCCATGTGTTCCAATTTTTTTTATATTTTGCCAGAGTGCTAAGTTCGGAATCTGTCTGAGATCAAACTTTCAAAAAACATTGAAGTATTGCAGAACTCTCTGCGAATTGCTTTGTGCCTTTCAGAAACTCGAGGTCTTTCTTTGTAGTCAATAAACTGTACACTGTTACTAACTGAATTCATCAATCTAATATAGTATTTTTGAAGATTACCTACTCAAAGTGTGATCTGAATAAAAATATGCGACGTCTAAAGTATGATTTAATCAAACAACAAATAAAAAAAAACAGAAAAAATCATCAAAATCGGTGAAGTAATCGCGTAAAATACATGCCTACATACAAAAAAAAACAACCGAACCTCCTTTTTGAAGTCTGTGATAAATATAATTATCGTGTCTGTGTTTGACCAATAGTACAACTTACAAGGCATCTAACACGCATGCGTCAATTTTTTTTTAAACATTACAAAACTTCTTGATGGATATTTTTTCCGCTAATTTTACAACGTAAATACTATTTTAAATATCCTATCCTACCTGTAATTTTAGCATTATCAAAACGAAGACCGAAATTTCCTTAATTTCGTTCTTAGTTTCATCGAATTAGCATTCTATTTCGCAACTTTATTGTCATTGTTTTAAAAGCATTCAATTGAATCATTCGTTCTCGTTCATTCTTGTATCTTCAATTTATTCCTATTTTATACTTAGGTACTAATGTCTACCTACACTATCAGGCTATTCGTGATGACCTCACTCTTTCTTGGCATACAATAGGGCACATTATTATTCCTCAGTGTATATATGATACCTATCTATAATCCTAAACTCATCGGTACCAAAACCTAAAGCGCTTGATCGCTGAATTGTGTTTATAAGCCGTACATCGATTTGATGTCGAGCGAAGATTATTTTCGTAGCAAAGGTAGTTCAGTACTTAAACCGCTTCGTCAGAGGTGGACGTGTCCTCAAAAACACTCGCGCTGTTCGTGAAATAATACGTCGGCTCTCAGTGAAAAGTGTTCAAACTATATCTGCAGTATTGATATTATCAATTTGAATCGGTATTTTATTGCAGAGAAAATGTTTGATGCGCACGAGTGATTCTAACTTTCGCTATAGTTGCTGTTTTTCTGACATTACATTTGAATTTGAAGTGTTCTAATTTTGAAAATTTGCGGAATTGATTTTTCAAACGTCATTCTCTTCAAACTAATCATTCCTAATTTAAACTGTGCGTGCTACAATAACTTTTTTTTAAGCGTAACCTTGATGGAACAAATAGTACAATGTTTTGAAATTGTTGCCAGCTGTTCGCATATTGTACTTCCTTATTATTGAGCGTTGCAATTCAGTCAATTGACTTCGTTTTGACGTAACCATGACACCAGAACAATGGCTAGTTTTAAAAATCGCGATTATCTCAAATCATGTCAATTATCCTTATCTATCTTTATTGATTGCTTGTTTACAAACAGTAGGTATCAGCTGGTTAGGTAACGTTACTTTCACTATTTTTATTTTACGTAGGTAGTGTAAACTCATTTTTAGAACAGGTTATGGATTAGATAATTTGTTTTAAGCTATTCTCATACTATTGTGAAGTTTCGTCATAAAGAGGTTATAATGAATTAAATTCTGAATAAATAAATAATGCTGGACAATCCACATATCATCTAGCCCCAAGCTAAGCAGAGCTTGTGTTATGAGTACTAGAAGACTGACACACTTAATACAATACATTACATAGATAGATATTTTTTTGTAGGTAGGTATACATATAAAATATCCAGAACACCCGGAATAAATATTTGCAGATAATATGACAGTTTTGACTGGTCATTTTATTATTACAATTAATTTTTTTTAAACGTTTTGATGTCCGATAATACATTAGTAGGTAAGTAGATAGGTTTTTTTTATATTTATCTGTAATTTGTTTTTGATTTTTCATCTACCATCAGTTAAAATTTCATATCGCACTAAAATCTAAAGAATAAAAAGTAATAATGTCAGTTACGAGATTTATCGTTTAAAAATATCATTTTTGTTTATATTTTTTTTCCGAGTGATTGTAGAATGGCAACTTTTTTACGTTTCATATTAAAAAGCAGAATTTGAAAGGTGTTTTTTGATTTAGCTTGTAATGAGGTCTCAATTGAAATGACCCACAAATCATTGGACTTGATTCATTTTCTGATTACGTGATTCATTTCATAGGAAATTGATATTATGCAATTTCGTATTGTTTGTACTTGGTTCTGATTTAAATTTACTTAATCCTGTAGCTACTTAGAAACGTATTTCAACTATTCATAATTATGCCAAGGAGATAATATGTTCCTTTCATGTTTAAACGCGAAGTTTAAAAATAATATTTCTTATTTTGAAAAAAAACTCTTCTGTTTCCCACCTTCTTGTTAGTCAAATCAGTTATGTACTACATAATATAGCTCCTGTATTTTCATATACATATTTAAATATTATCGCTAGTTACATAAACTAAGTTTTTTTAAATAATGTATTTAATTGAAATCCTGGTTTAAACCATAAGTTTCAAATTATTCCTAGTTTAAACCTAAAGTTTTTGAAAATTATTCCTGGTTTAAACTTAAGGTTTTTTACTTCTACAGTACGTTACAAGAATTATGTATAATATGTTGAGTATATATTATCATTTTATGTGGCTATAAACTCAGATTTCTCTGTACGTGTGAAAGCATGTACTTAATCTTAACGTTTTCTTGCGGTTGGGTCAATATTTTGACTTGTAATATTATGCAATGTTTTTTTAAAGTGCGTCTCAGTACATTAAATAATAAATTAATGTAAAGAAAAACTATCGGTGAGATAAACATCTTAGAAACGAAAACATTTATTAAAGTTTGGGTCATCATCATCATCAACCTATATCAGTCCACTAAAAATATTAGTATTATTAATATTATATTTATTTGTTGTACGATGCTACAACAAAATACAGTTGTAGCATCGACACGATAAGAAGAAGAAGAAGTCCACTGCTGGGCGTAGGTCTCTCTGCAGACGCGCCACTGAGCCCGGTCTTCGGTTCTTCTCATCCAGTGTTTGCCAGTTACACACCGCAGATCGTCGCTCCATCTCGCCGGAGGGTGTTACTATGAAAGTTTGGGTGTTACTCTGTATTCTACGTATGTATTTACTTTAAAAAAATACAAGTATTCTATCAACTATCTAGTTCCCATAGTACAAGCTCTGCTCAGTTTGGGACTAGTGTGATGTGTGAAATGTCAATGAATATTTATATATTTATTTAACTTATCCTTTGAACAACTCTAGGATGGGCTTATGACTAAGTATTAAGATAATATACCTACTACTTAGCATCACAATGGGTGTAAAAGTGGAACTAAAATAAACAAACCATTAAGATAAGATAACAGTAAACAATAAAGAAGAAAGTATTGCGTAATTTAAAGATGTATTATATAACGTACGGTCAAATTAGCATTTAGTTAAAGAAAATATAATTTTACCTTTTATAAATAAAACAAAATCTCGTTCGAATCCGAGTCTCATGAAATGCAATAAAAAAAACACAAAATTGATTAAGTAATTGAGATTAATCAGTAGTCAAAACAATCTGAACAAGAATAAAACAAGAGAGAATCATACGTACAAACTAACTCTTAAATAAACAGAAATAGAAAATAAATCCCCAAATACAAATAAATATAGTACAAAAAAAAACAAATTCCTTTATAAAATTAACATAATCCCTATAATTATGTATGAGTATCTCCACCCATTTTCCGTGTATAAATGAATCTAATCAGTCCTATAAAGAATCTTCTTAGAATGGCCCAAGTCAATGTCCTTATTTCTTGTATGTAGATGTTTATATTTCTTAAGGCTGGTATGAGATCAGCTCGGGCACTCCTTAAAAGAGCCTCTCCTCTTAAGGCGCCACGTCTTATATTAGTTTTTATACTGTATGTAATTGGTACTTATTTACTTCGTAATTATATAGGTACACAAGTTTTATTATGGTGTACCTATATGTATAGGAATCAAATATGTAAGTACATACTTGTGTGAGCGACCATCATCACTAAATATATAATGCAATGTCTGTCTGTCTATTCGCAATTAACTCAAAAACTACAGAACGGATTTTGAAGCGGTTTTTACTTAAAGATAGAGTAATTAATGAGGAAGATTGAAGTGTACAATTTAATACGTTTCGTATAAATTTGGTTGAAATATGACGATATTTGGTCTATTGAAGTAAATCAAGCTTGGATTTCTTAAATATTAGCTAACTTAATCATCATAATCTAATTATTAATAATTAATTATTACAATTACTTATACGTGCGTAACCGGGGAATGTTTGTATTTTAAATGAAAATGTACGAAAGTCTTGATTATGTACGTTAGCATCTATTTATGTCTCATTATATGCGCATTATAACATCATTTAACGTCAAAGTCTTCAAATTGACGTATTAGGTTCAAATCTAATGGTTTTGACATTTTCAAAGGTCATTTGTCGTCATAAGTGCAAATTGTGCACAAATAGCCTCCATTATTTTAGTTTTAAAGTCAATCACTCCATGTAGGTTATATTTACTATCTACCTGCTTAAATTTGACCTTTATGGTATATAGACGGCTAAATAAAGAGGTTTAATTTATATTAAGTCATACTTGTTTATTTCTTGTTCATCTAAAAATCTCTTTATTTGCGTCTACTACTACTACTTCTGTCTGGAATCTGGTGTCTGGAATCTATTGTATGCCAAAGTTAGTTAGATATTTGTATCGCTATGAAAGTACTTTTAGCACCTGTATTTTTTTCAAAAATGTTAGATGTATCTTCTTCTTTGCTGCATCTTCTTTTATTATGTAGTATTGGTTTCGTTACGCGTTTAGGCAAGCATAGTGTAGGTACGCTCTCTGGCGAGATGGAGCGACGATCTGTAGAATGTAGCTGGCAAACACAACATGAGAAGAGCCGAAGACTAGGCTCAGTGCGTTGTGTGAGAGACCTACGTCCAGCAGTGGACTGATATAGGTTGATGATGATGAGTGCTTACGTAAACATGTCCATTACCACATTACAGTCAGTGCTTATATTTTCGCTTCTATAACATAACATATTGATGCTATCTACCTACATAACTTTACAGTTCCTAGGAGCGTTATTTAAGTAATCTTCTGGTTCTGAGAAAAAGCACTTTATTATCCTCTATTTATTGCAATTATCAAGGCTTTAGCAATCAGACCGGCAGCTGCTACCAATTTTGCTATCAATTCCTCGCTTAGAAACTAGTTTCGTTTTTATAAGTTCTAAAAAGGTGAAAATGTGTCTTAATTAAGCTTCGCGTGTAGACTCTTGATTGATTCCCATACGTTGCCTGACACGATTAGTATGTATACTAGGTTAATCGCTCATCTAGCTATAATGACCTCTATTGTAAGTGTAATAAAGATTAATATATTAATTACAGTCTGCAGACAGTAACGGTGCATTAGACCGGACATTCTAGTTCACGTACCGCTAACTTTGAATTCTTTTATAAGTCTTTATGTTGTTTATCTCTGGATTCTGTGTAACTTACTATTTCTTGAACTATCTACACATGCTACACCATCTCTCTTCTTTCATCTCTAAACCATATTAGTATGTATTTATTCATAAAGTGTCTCAACAACGCTTTCATTTGTTTTATCTACAATTTAAAGCAAGCATTGCGTTTTCTGTTTGGGCGGGTTCGGAGACATAAATTTAGGATTACATCAGATCATAAATCACAATTTAAGCGATAACCACGATCATCGTGCTCATCTAGCACTTTCTAATCTATCATTACACCGAAATATATTTCAAATTGATAATAATCATTGAAATTGCAGTTATGTCATTGTTCCGAGTGAAGTAACCATCATTATAAGTTAATTATAAGTGGATAAAAGTAACAAAAGTGATGTGTTGATGTGTAGAAACTAGAAAGTTATAGTATAGCCACGATGAATGTATCAGTTACATCGACTAGCAACAATAATGAGGAAATCGGTAAGTTTGATGCATTATTTTGTTTTTAATTGTAAATATAAGTAAATTAAAATATGAAGACGTTGGAGAGACGATCACGACTCATACGCGACGGAGTGGTAGATAAACGCAGGATATTGAAATGAATGGAAGACTTTGGGGGTCAATAGGTTAAATAAAAAAAAACAGAGACGATTTTAGTTGAAGCATTCAAGCGGCGACAGTAATAGATACATATTTGGACAATTAACACACTTAAACATTAAAATATGATGGAGCCATTCCTGTTAACATAGAACTGACAATCGTTAGAACAAATACTGGAATTGAGACCATGTTTAGGCTAACGTAGTATAAGACGCACTTTGGCAAGATGGAGCGATCTACGGAATATAGCTGGCAAACACTGGATGGAAAGAGACGAAGACCAAGCTCATAGGCTAGGGAGATATCTAAGTCCAACAGCCGATATATAGGTTAATGATGAAGTATTGTTAAAGAAAAACAAATTGTTCACTTGCAAACATGGAAAGGTGGAAACGCCAGTGGAAATATCTAATGTTACTTTCTAGTTTACGTCACAGCAAAGTGTGATGGATGTAATGTTACCACATTATGTGCAAGCA
The DNA here is from genome assembly GCA_932527185.1 of Ecliptopera silaceata. NCBI lineage: Eukaryota > Metazoa > Arthropoda > Insecta > Lepidoptera > Geometridae > Ecliptopera > Ecliptopera silaceata. The sequence goes on from OW052210.1 coordinate 6,606,923, forward strand.
TGCATTGTGTAAACTTAGCTTTACGCTAGTGCCTTTTGTATTACCTATATCATATAACTTGGGTGACATACAAACGACCAAGCAAGGAAGTGTCTCCGGAATCTGTATTGTTTAATTGAAGCTCTTTTGTTTTAATACTCGTAGTAGCTTCATCCATATCTGCATAAATATCTAAATAAGTTGAATCGGTTGTCGTTTTCTCTTTTTTTATAAATTAAAACTATTTTAATAGTGCTGTTTTATTGGTTTTATCTATGAAACAAGCATTTGTTTATAGAGAAAGTGTATGTTAGTTCTTTTTCAGTCGTTAATGATATACCTACCATCTAGGTTCAGTTCTAGGTTATTTATGCAAACTTATTGTACTTGACCTGTGCAGTCAGGTTCGCCTACACCCGTCCTACGCATTCCACATACAACTTGCTGATTTCTTCGCTAGATACCTAATAATATTTGTAGTTATTAGACTCTTACGGCCGGTTTCTCGAACGATGATCAACGAAAAAATCTAATAATTGTCAAACTCGGATCAATCGTGATTTGGGTTTCCAGAAACCGGCCGTTATTAGTTGCTTAGAAATAATAACCTAGTGTAGCTAGACTATAAAAATCAACGGATACCTACTTATTTATTTTATTAACAATAGCTATTTTCAAATTCAAAATATGGAATACGTAATGCCGCGAACTGCACGCTTTTAAAACGGTTTGAAATTTGAATTTTCAGATGACCAAGTAGGTCACGCTCAGCCAACCTTTACAGCATTATACTCCTTGCTTTTATATTCGGCTACTGTGCGTGTTGATTATCTTTGCGATGATGCAACTGCAACTCTTGCGCAAGTCTTGGCAAAAAATGACAGACGGTATATCCGACGCTAAAATTACATTTTATTGACTGTATGATTGACCTACCGTTGACTGAAAGAGAAATGATAACTTTTGCATTAAAGTAAAAAAACTACTCACATTATTTATTACTAAGATTATCAAAGATTAAATTGATATTATAATCACAGACTGTCTTTACAGTTTATTCTTATCAATTGCATTCAACGGTTACGTGATTCAATTTATTATACAATTAATTATTTTATTCACGCAACGCTTTCCGGTTTGATGATATTCGGTTACGAATGATTGTTTATGAATACAGTTATTGGACATTCGATAATCAAAATGACAGTTATTTTCCAAATCGTTATTATCAATTTGTGTATTTGATGTGTACCTTCTCTTAAATTCTTTATTGTACACAGATAACTTACAGACTAGGCATTACAGAGCTATGTACAAAGGCGAGCTTAACTCTAAAAAGAGTTTTCTTTCAGCAAACCTTTGAGGTTAAGGAAAGGTTAATATAGCAAGGTAGAATTTCTGTTTTAAGAAAAGTTTATCTTGTGTTTAAAGTTATTTAATTGACTATTTAAATTCAAATGTTTTAAATTAGGTACTTCAAGTTCATTTTCACTTCAAGTTCTGTTCGTGTCACATTCCTTTTTGACTGAGAGGATGTCTAGTCTACCGTACTTGGACACAAAGTCATCTACTATCCATTTAAAAATATTTTTGGTATCGTATATTGCAATCCTATTAAACAGTTTACTTAACTTCGTAAGAACCAAGTTTATAAACCCACTAAAATTAGAATCAAATTTTTATCTTATTCAGTTATAAGCATAACGCTTTTATAGTCGTAACGTTGTAATTGACATGTTTTAGCTCAATTGGTATAACTAAATTATAGTTAACTATAGTTTAAATCAATCTTCTTGGTTTTATTATGATTGACATGTCAATTTATGTCAAATTATGGTGTAATTTATTTATGACTATTTTTATTCTTTGTTAAATTGATTTAATTACTTCTATTTCTCTTATCGTGCAAAGTCAGCTTTTGCAAGGTTAAATGACTAATAGCCTATTCTCGTTTAATCGTGTATGTCGAGGTCATGACTTGCTCTTGATAGCCTTTTAAATAAATATCATTAACCCAATAATCTACATCATTCATGTTAGTATTTGCCGTGTGGAACGTAGCGTCGTTCGCTACATTATTAAAATAATCTTGAAGAACTTTAGATCGTTCTAAGAACAAACTGTGGTTGTGATCTATAACATCTCCTAGATCTACGACCATTCTTAGTACATCGAGGTCACCTTGCATTCGACACAGTGCTACAGCGAACTGCAATTCATGAAGAGCTTAGTTCCCTTGTCACAAGGCTTAGTTTCCTTCGACCTAGTTTAGTGTTGGTCTACTACCGTTAGTTTTCCGTCAATCACACCTTATTTGCAAGCGGAGGATGAATTATTTGTTGCATTTGACGCCTTATTGTCTTGACAATAGGTGCAGTTTCAAAGACCAGTAGCTGCGGTTTCCAAGTTTAGATTTGCTGTGCTGATAGTGGAGTGTTGTGAAGTAACACGGCATTGTGGTCGTTGCGGTGTTGGGATAAGGTCGTTTTGTTTTTGAGTGTTTGTTTTGTAACGTTGAGTGCACCGTACCGACCTTGCCGCCTAGTCGACTCCCGCGCATGATTGAGTTGACTTTTCCGAAATGGATTGCAATGAATATCTTCCACCTTACCCAGGTACAGTGTTAATTAATTAAAACTAGTTGTTACTCATTGTGAGCGTTTTGATTAGCTAAAATGTGAAAATAGCATACCTACTTATGCAATAAATATAATGTATTTCTATGTTGAGTTGATAGACTGACTAAAATATCTGTCATCACAATATTTTATTGCTTTTAGTTAAAAGATTCGTGATTTTAATCACCATAAAGCAATACTCATTTTCGAAAAAAAAACCCATCTTTAAAAACCGTATCGCATGAACGATAAAATATGATTTTTGTTATTTTAACTGTGCTTGTGCTTGCTTTAAACTTAATAATTAGGTGTGTTGTAACTGGTTCGCAAAATGATTCACAGAACAATGACCTATGTTTTGCGTTATTGCAATTTACTATGTATACATATAGAGTGATGGTGTGTATTACATAGCGTGTATTCTTAATAGAACGATTCTGTTGAATGTGTTGTCATAAGCAGAGGTAGCCGTTTCCCTTTCTTTCGTGATATTACCGGACAAAATTAGGCGCTGTGGCACCAGTACAACTAAACAGTACCTACAACTAACTGATAGTAAAGATGACACACTTGTGTCGTTTTTCCTACCAGTAGTTCTATGCCAATATTGAACCGTGTTCCAAAAATCTACTTCCCAACTGCCTTATAAGCGTAAGTCTTAATAAATCAAATGACGTAACTGATGTAAGAAATAAATTCATCAATCGATTCCTATCAACACCCACATGTTTCATCATTAACTCGATCATTTAAAATGCTAATGTTATTGACAATAAAGTTTGTGATTCATTCATTGATTGATTACAAATAGGTCATAGTGTTGTATGTTTTCACATCACTAGTGAAACATACAACATCCTGACCCATGAGACAATATGTCGCAATGCAATTGTGGTCAAAATACAACTAGTGATGTGAAATACATTACGATCACCGAATTCAATCGTCTTAATCGGTTTAAGCTGTGCTTGACTAATTAATTGAGCAGCTGATTCTAATATAATAGTGTAATCTAATCTAGCAGTACAGTAGTCTATTCTTGAAGTGTATTAGTCTAGCCTAGTTAAGTCTAAAGTTTATCTTAGCCGAGGAGTATTTTCTTGTTGTCTAGTTTATCGGTTCTTTCTTGCAGTCTTGCTACTTTCTAGTAGTGTAGTCTAGCAGCCAAGTAGCAGTCTAATATTATCTAGATAGATACATAGAAGGTTGGAAATACTTTACTGCACACGAAAACTTTAAAATAAACATGCAATTTTACAAAAACTAGACTACGACACACCATGGCCTTATCGCTAAATAGCGATATCTAGTCAAGTTTAGTAACTTAGGCGAGCGGTCTATTCTAGTTGTCTTGTTTAATAATAGTCAATCTAGAAGTCAATTCGGCAACTGAAGCTACTTCTAACGCTACTAATCAAGCCATCCCGTTTACATGTTTGAAACTGTGTACATACGTAGCTGATATATTATTCATTTCGGCAGAGTATGTTGGTACGACTGTCCTCAAAGTGCATACAGATGTGACGAGCCATTCTACTAATATATTAATGCTGAGTCACTCAGTTACTTTACAATTTATTTGCTTTCACCGAAGGATGTTTGCCTGTTGCGTGTCGTAACCAGTTATTCCACGTATGGAAGCGGTTCCACTTTTGAAAGCAACGCAAGGAATTTTATCGAAAAATCCGCTCGTTTAACTATGTTTTTTCGATCTTGATTGCTTTTAAAAATGGAGTACGCGGTTCGGTGTTCGAGTTTAATGACCAATCGACTCGTGTTTTCAATTTGTTAAAATATAAAAAAAGTTTGTTAACATTTTCGAAGTCGTAAAACACAAGACACTTGAATATTCTCGCTGTGGACTAAACTTACCTATCTACATTTGTCAGAAGAGATATTTGAATTTGTAAATGGAATGCACACAATACCAGCCAGTGCGCTGTTCCGTTCCATTTCACAGGACTCGATAGGAAGTTGTAATAGCTTGTTGAATTTGACTGATGACCTCCTCGGTGGGATCGCCAATTGTTTTCCGCTTGTATCGGAACGCAAAATTGTTCGTAATTTAAATAATTGAGAAGGAGTTCGTTCGTTTTAAGATTTCCTTTCTATCAACGATATGTTGAATAATATCTGATTCTTTTGTGCATTAAATTTATTATCGCTTAAACCAGTTGTGTAAACTTGTGTATGATTTGGTCTGCATCTGAATAAGACAATTTATCATCGAAACTTTGTACCTCAGGTCATCTACCTAAAGTATTTTGGCAAAATGCGCATTGCTCTCAATGCTATGGTCCATGAAATTTCAATTTCTTTCATCTTTTCAAATGAATTCGTCATGAACTCAGGAATTTTCATGTATTTGTAAATGACTTGTACAAAGGAAGCTACATATCTATCGGCGTGTAACAGTTTCAGAGGCAGTCTATTTCTAACTAGACTCAGACAAGATGTCTGGACATTCGTGAAATGCAAGTCCATTGACTCCAGCTGTAAATTAGCAGTGTTATGTGGTAATATTATGTCCGCAAATATCAAAGGCAAGTTCATGGATCCACTGACATTTAGGACGCCATTAAGAACGCCATTTTGGAAACGCAGCGCAACGGTTTGCTATATCCTTTTAGATTCCTTTTAGATTTATCGTTTAGTAAAATTATGATAACTGGTTTATGATGTTTTAACTACTTAAAAGTCGAAATTTTGGAGCTGTTTTCCGGGTTCCCATTCCTGCATTTAATATAAAGACTTTCATATCACCTCGTAAATCAAATGGAGCCCGTTGGCTGCGTTTAGGAAATAAAAATATTATATTCAACAAACGGATTAAGAGATATCAATGTTTTTTGTTTAGGAATTATGGACTTTTTTTCTTATGAATTTATATATAGATAGAAAAATATAGTTTTGTTAAATTCTAATGAGTAAGTTATCCAAGTTTTCCCGGTAAAGACGTTGATCGATTATGTCTTGATCCTGTTTGCGATAGGTATCGATAGCATGGTATTTATATCGTAAATAGCGCTGAGATCGATACCTAATATCCGTTAGGCTTTCAACAGATAACCAGTCGATGTGAAAATGCTTCCTTTGGGACCGGTCGCAATCGCTATTAAGTAATATAAGTAACAGCACTTCTAATATTATCTCTTTCATAATCTATGTGATGATCAGCCTCTTTACTCTTTTGTTCATATTAAAAAAATTTAGTGGTTTTAGATACATAACGACACATATGATAAATCCAGTAACGCTGCCCAAAAGTCATGTAAACTCAATGTTGCGATACGGTATTTTATTTTGGGAACATGCGTTTGCTATTTTTACTTGTGTCATCTCGAGTATTCTCATTCGTTTCCTTGTTATTTGTGAGCTAATATTTTCCATCTCTAAATAGATATGTTCATTTGGAACTTCATTAACGGCTTTTAAACATGTTTTACCTTAAGCTTTTAAGCACCATACTATCAAAACATAGTTTGTTTTATGTTTGAATGTTATAGGATTATCTCTGATTCTGGGCTTAAAATCTTACTAATTAGCCAACTTTATTAGATTATTTTACCATTAAGTCGAATCTACCGAAATATTTTCATTTAAAAATTTACTTGAATTCATGTCATTAGCTGAATGATCTATATTGGCTTCTGGTAAGATAAGACATCATCTCATCCTCACCGAAACTTTCAGCTTTAGTTTGTAGCTTTGAAGATAGCGAGACGGAAACCAAGAGAACGTTTAAGATAAAACTATTTTAGGAATCAATTATAAACTCACCGAACCTAGAATTAAGTTAGTTCTAAGATTGTTTTTGTATTTTCGTGCTACAAAGAGTTATCTGTATATCTAGAAAGACTGGTGTTGCTTTTTATATTTGTCTTTGTGTCATCACTCACGTATTAAGATTATTATAATATCTTCACTCTCATGTTCTTTTTATTTCTTCCTCATTTGAGTCAATGACAATTATATTGTGTCCAGTTACATCACAAGCTTCTGTTTACTTGTACTATTATATTTTATCCAGTACTAAGCATCTGTTTACTTGTACTACTCCAGTCGTTATGTATTAACCAACCAAAATAAGATTCTTGTAGGCTTACTACTTCTGATCAGCGATGGATCAGTCCGTTTCTTTGATCTCCTATTTTGCTGCTTTGGGTTGAGTTGTTTCAAACAGTGTATTTACAATTCAACTCGTCAGTGTACTTTGAATATCAATTGCATCTACCTGGCATTCAACCAGCACATTAACCTACTGATATTATTAACATCCTGGCCTACTTCCCTACGCATCAGTGCTTAGTAAACAAAGGGTATTTTTGTATCTCTTTGTAAACTAAATAGTATAGCTACTTTTATGTTGCAATGTTTCAATTTTATCATTCTTCAAAACTCTTTTAATATCTTCATCATTCCCCTGCCCTTATCCCACGTTAAGTGGGGTCGGCACAACATGTTATTTTCTTCAAAACTCTTTTAAATCGATGTGATTGAAAAGCTGTACCTGTTCTTCATTATATTCGTCATCTTATATTTTGAAAATAATGTTACAACTTGTTTTACCGCAACTGGCTGACTGCCAGATTCTAATCAGATCGATACCTAGGCCGTTGCATTGATTCGTTTTTGTTGTTAGCGTTTTACCAGGCCACGTACCTTCACGTACCACTCTCTCAATCCGAGGTTCCTCACAGGTTTTCATAGGAAAAGTTGCCAGTACGTTAATTTAACTCCCAATATCCTTGTCAACAGCTGTATCAGCGAGATGGTCAGCCCTCCGCGTGGCAGCCACTCGTCGCGGTGGTGCCAGACGTCTTCGTCGGGAAATGGCAGCACTGCGGGAGACTTTGGACGATGTCTGCGAGCCAGGGGACTGTGCTCCGCAGCCGCATACCCGAGCCCAGCTGCATAGAAGGATCGATGAGCTCAAGGTAAGCACAGACCCAGTTCAAAAACTTCATCTTGAAAATATCAAATTGAAATCATTCGTTTGCTAGATTCAGAATAATAGTATATAGTCTTTATAAGTAGCCATACTAATTTGGAGCACAATAATTAAAGGGTAACCTAATACAACACAATCATGGGTTACATTTGGCTAGATGCAAGACTGAATAAAATGTATAGTGTATCTAATTCTACCACAAAATATCCGTTGCTCTAAAAAACCCACATATTGACCGTGACATTTCATTGTGTAACTCTATACGGAGCTTAAAGGCTGTACATCGAAACCTTTAATCCCACAGCTTGACCTTCACGCGACGTCATTTCCGTTTGCTCTTTTTAATTGAAAGGAACTTGAACCAGTTCTTTTGTGTCCTCGGATTTCGTACAGGAAATACATTGAAATTACCTCAATTGTTTCAGGAGCGTATGTCCCGCCTCCTAGAATGCAAAGTGTCGATTCTAAAGCTGGACGTGTCAGTCAAACGTTCGCTTGGAGACTCGGAGACTGATGATACCGGGCTGGCGACTGATCTGGCAGCTTTACGGGCTGCTTGGGACGATGCTCACAGCAGGTAAACGTCATTATTATTCACCTGTACGTAAGAAACGCTGAATTTTTTGGTGGATACCACGTTAATAACACAGTATCCACTAGATAACAAAGCTATCATACCACCATATATAGACTCCAGAGATATCTTTGCGCAGTTCTTGCCAAAAGCTTCTTTGTCTCATTTCTTCACCCAGATACGAGTATCATTCAACCAGTGCGCTTTCAGACCTGCTATGGGTTTCAAACATTCCACCTTGAAGTTTGTAGTGTATATAAATAGAAGTATAGTTTTAAAGGGCACCCAAGCTTCATCAATATAAATATTTATTCCGAGTGTTCTGGGTATTCTATAAAAAATATTTATTATCTATGTAATGTACTGTATTAAGCATGTCACCCATACCACAAGCTCTGCTTAGCTGCGTTTGCTAGATGATGTTATGTCGATTGTCCAGCATTATTTATTTTATCAATGGTACAGCATAGTTTTTTAAGATTTGAATGTAGGGTTAAGCAAGTAAAACTACTCTCAAATCTCCAGTTTGTTTCACGTCTTGATATATTATTGCAGGACATCAAACGAGCTGCTGTCTCTTGAGAAGGCGGTATCCGCCTGGACAGAATGGGAAAGTGCCCTTCGAGAGCTCCAAGGAGCCCTTCGTGGGGACCTCGCTACGTTGGAGTCCCTCCGGGACCGCAGCGAGGGAGACCAGACGGATGTCACCGCTCAGATCAGGCAGCTGGCTGCTTCTCTTGTAGAGAAGAAAAAGGTAACTTCTGAGTTCCAAAGGGCATTTGTATAGATCTCTCATAAGGTCTTAACCCTAAGTCCTTCTCCGTTACTTTTAGGAGTTAGGCTGGCTGGGGTGAGGTTAGCAGAGGGACAATGCACAATACACCCCATTGCGGCACGTCAGTGCAGATCTTATTCCTCCAATTAGAATTAGAAGGTCTTAATGTAAAAAAAGTCTACGATTTTTATGATTAAGACAGAGTAATGAATGGTTAATTTGGCTAGTTCATCACACAAATAGATGACTCTCATTCCAGAAATATGTACATTCTTACGGTCTTCGCATATATTTGGATACATATCAATGCCAAGTAAGAATGTTAGCATATAGACTGACAAGCGTGTCATTTTAAAAACTTCATCGACGTCCAATATTGTTAACCTATTTGTATTATTTTTTAACTTATTTGTACTATTTGTTAACTTATTTGTATTATTTAAACAGGGTAGTTCAACATGCGATTCGCTGTCAGATTCTGGTATATCTGACGGTGACAGTGACGGCGCTGGAAGACGCGCGCGTCGGTTGACAGCTTTACGAGAATTAGCGCGTCGGCTGCAAGCTGCTTTAGCGCCCAACTCACCAGCACATCGGGCTATTACTAAGGTATATATTATATATTCTATATAGATCCATACATAACTACGTCACCCATTAATGGGGTAGGAAGGGTGACCCCCCTTCCTGAAGTTTGTATTATTACTTCCTCCTTGAAGTGTGACATTATAACGGTTAATTTGGCACGCCCATATTTACAGGAATATACGAGGAAATAAGTAATAATACAAGTAATAGTCCAAAAAATAACTACTTTTTCGATAAGCTTGCGATTTGGATCAGTTGAGCTATCTATAGATCATTTGCTATGGTCTGCAGATAACCCAACTGTTTGTAATGTATATTGTACATAGGTGTAGTGTACTTATACATATTTTAAATACTGTAGGTAATAGTTGTAAGTTTGTGTATTTAAGACTTAAATTATATTTAAAACGTTATTTTGTAGCGTATGGAGCAGACCGAGAATGAAGTCCGTTCTCTCCAGGAGTCCTGCCGTGCTCTGGTGGAATTAAGTATTCCAGATCTTAAAATAGACGAAGTAACGTAAGTACCTATCAAAGTACTATATTTTTTGTATAAAAAAAAGTAAGGAATCCATAGACACGTATGTCCCGTGCATGTTAGTGTTGCCACATAATCTTTCATAACTCTCCTTTATATGGTAGTTACAGATACACAAAGGAAACTGGGCAAATTTCTTCGAGAAGTGGTCAAAATTAAATGTAAAGGTGTTTTTGTCAAAATGCCCGATTCCAATTAATTTGACTCCAATAAAAACATTTCTTTTTTAAATGAAATCTTCTAAAAAAGAAAACGCAATCGGTACTTTAGCCCACTTTTTCTTAATATCCAGAAATATATTCTAAGTACTTACTTCAAATCAAATCAAAAATAGTTTATTGGGAACAATAAAAACTTAGGTCTATTAACAAAATTACTGTACTAACAATGTTTGTATCTTCAGCAGGGACCAAGCAATAGCATCTATATCTGGCAAAAGGAAGACCGGTTCTGGTGACCCTGACTACAGCCCCCGGGGCGGTTGGCTGTGGCGCGTCATGCGTTCCTCACTCCCCATCCAGCTGTGCCTGGTGGCCCTACTCCTGGCCGCCTGGCTTGTGGAGCGCCCCAGGTGTTGCGACTCCCTGAACTCGCTAGCGCAGACCCTGACTCCACAGCTACGCTACGTCCGCGGTCCACCACCAGTTTGAACATAAGTATTTCAAACATGTGTAAATAACAGCAGCGTAGGATTTTTGTAGGATTATCTGGAGTGGAATATTATCTAGAGTGGAATATTATCTAGAGTGGAATATTCTCTAAGATTAACAATATGACTCTGGAGAGCTAGGAGCAGACGCGATATAGTTATGGGATTGTTATAGACATCGCTCGAAAGATTATCTAGAGTGGAATATTTGATTACTCTAGTGGTAGTGAGTAGAACTCGGATTAATTCCTTAGATAATAGGTACCTAACTTGTTAGGAGATCCGTGATAAACATCATTTGGAAGATTATCGTAAGTGGAATATATTACTATTTCACAGATAATGATTAGGATCTAATCTGTTAAAAGAACTATCGACAACGCTCGATAAATTATCTAGAGTGGAATATTTTATTACTCTAGAAGTAGTTAGTGTGTTCTTTAGATTAGATCTACTTATGAAATTATCTAGGAGTATAAAACTCTAAAGATTTTCAAAACCGAATATGACACTGAAGATATTAAAGAGTAAGCGAGTACATAACTCTAACTCTGTAATATTACTAGAATTTTTCTAGATTGGACTATGAAAGGGTAGCATATTGAATGGTCAATTTAGCTATACATGAAGACTTAGGTTTTATTAAACCCAAAGGTTGAGACTTGGTCATGCTTTTGCATACATAATAAACCAACGCGACCTAGTACCAGATCGTACCAGAATCGTTTAGATAGAAAGCGTGTTGGAAGGAACCAATTTTTGCCTAGAGCAATAATTTTATCATACTAACGGTGTTATTAAGTTTAATTGTTTGACAAAATTAATAATGTTAGTTTGACATTACTAACATTTGAATCTTTGTATTCTGCCCAAAAAGTATTGACAAGTATAGAATAGACATTATTTGTTTGATAATCATGTTAATGACAGATGTCAAACTAAATAACATCAAGCATTTAAAAGAATAAAGACCTTGATTGCTCATTAATAGAGTTCAAATACATCTGTATCAGATGCAGTTCAAAATAATAAGTTTTAGTATAAGTTACTAACAATTTGACATTTTGATAGAAGTAGATTGCATGCCTATTTTAGTACAATTATAATTTAGGATACTTAAAATAGGTGTGAGTGTGACTGAGTGAGAAAATATACAATTTTTTAATATCTTTTATTATATCTGATAATTAATGTTAGTCTCCAATTACTATATGTGAAATTTCTATGTATTTCTGAGGCTATTTTCTAATATATTTTAAATGAAATGAATATGTGTCCTTACTGAATATAATTTGCTTATTTTAAGACTGATGATGTAGCAAATCTTAAGATTTTTTATATAAATATCAATATAACTTCTACTTTTATAAATTATAAACTTCTATTAAATAGGAGACACGAATATATAACCAAGCGTTTAAAAATACCGCTATATGTATGTTTCAAATATTAACAAAGTTATTTGATGTTATAACTGTTTAAGTACTTTACATTTTAATTTATTTTATTATTATTTACAATATCAACTTATAATATTTAATAGGTACTCATCATTCGGCATATAAAATATAAAAATCGCGGGTCGAGTCGATCATAATATTTGACAAAAAAGAAAGATCTAGATGAATTAAAAGATCTATTAAAGTTCAAAATTTTATTATAAAATATTGTGACATTTACAGAGTACATTCCTGTTTCATCATCTCATATCGCTATCCTATTTTCTTAATGTAAAATTAAAAAAAAAATAGCTCTCTCTCGAAGTTGTGTCTACCTAACCGCAGCGTCTGCCCGAGGTAGACATACTCCTGCACAACTTCGAGAGGCATTCCGGCAACGGTGATTGGCTCTGGGGTAATACGATCATTAATCATGATCTTTGTTTTATCTAAGTTCATGCCCAGGCCAATCCGTCGTGAGGAATCAGCAAGACTGTTCAGCATCTGCTGTAAATCCTGCAACGATTCTGCCAATATGACGATATCGTCAGCAAATCGCAAGTGTGAGATATACTCGCCATTGATGTTAATGCCCATTCCATTCCAACTCAGCGTCTTAAACAGATCTTCCAGCGCACTCGTAAACAATTTGGGAGATATGACATCTCCTTGTCTTACTCCGCGGCGCAGCTGGATAGGTTTAGACTGCTGGTTCTGGACTTGGACAGACATAGTGGCATCATCGTATAGGCATCTCAACACTTCGATGTATCGCCAATCAACCTGGCATCGCTGCAGAGATTGCAGAACAGCCCAGGTTTCAACAGAGTCAAAGGCTAAGGCTAAGGACTAGTACTAGTAGTACGAAACCACACGCGGTAGATCGTTAGAAAAGTTTATGTTACCTACTATTAATCAAAATCGAAATGAAGAGCCGAAGACCGGGCTCAGTGGCGCGTCTTGGGAGAGACCTACGTCCAGCAGTGGACTGATATTGGTTGATGATGATGAATCAAAATGATTAAACTTGTGTACTTAAGTAATTTTTATTTTTTCTATGTTCAGATTACGAAAGATCAAAAAATTCTAAAAAAATTATGGATAAATCCAGGATAGTTCTCCAGAAATGATGAAACAGGCCCTAAAAATATTTGATTTATTATTACTGTCTATTATACTATCTATATATTATTATAATATTATGTATTTATTTTATGTGAGCTGAATACTATAATATGTATATACAAATAATTATTTACCAACTTGAAAAAAAAGGTTCTATGAAACCTTGTGGCCATTGTAAACATTATATTGATTCTTGTAATAAATAAAAACTCTTTTTTTAATACAGCTCACAGGAAGAATGTTAAAATAATTTGCTGAAAAAAAAAATTCAGTCATACTGACATTCGGTCTGACCGCCAAGTATAATTAATTTACCGAATTATATTGCTGATAAATGTCTAAATATATTTGTAAATGTATTGCAACAACATCCAGAAAGATTAACAGTCTATCTTATAAAAAGTTAGCGTAAACTTGATGTCTTACTTACCATACGTAATGGTGACATAACGCTAACTTTATAAAAGAAATGGGTTAATATATTTTGATTTAGGTAAGTACTTATGTCTATTATACTCGGCGGTCAGACAGCAGGGTCTTATTTAATAAAACATCAATCAACAAATTCCTCTATAAGCAAAGACGAAATAATATGTACGGGTCAATATGTTATAGAATTCGTTTTCGTTGTTTTTATTATTTTATTTCCTAATCAACATGTTGAAATGTGTGCAGCAAATCTGCTTTGTATGAGTGTAGTGTTGCCGTAATTCTAATTAGAATTAATTTGCATTTTTTGCAAAACTTTCTCTGTGGTTTATATTTAAATTGTTTTGCAAGGATTTTACTTAACTAGTTGATTAGATTCGGTTGTTTTATTGTTAAAAACCACAGCGAAAGTATAACTTTTGATTAGATAAATTAAACAAATGATTTGCATTGGCAATATATGCCGCCCTAGTGTGTCATATTTCTGTAATGATAGTTTTATTTAAAACTTTTAAAACTAGATTGAAGTGACATGCTAAAACATGCATTTACCCGGCAAGAAGAGGAAGTTATGTAACAAACATACGGCATGTTCGCTTTTGGAATGGAAATAAAAATAAATTGATTAAAATGTAATTTTGTTTTTATACCTCCTCCCTTCAAGTCAACGCAATTTACCAGAACCTAAACCCATCAGCATCCTGCAGACGGTCTAAACCGATAAGTAGGTACTTACTTCACAGTAGTATTATAAGTAGTAGGATTTTTTTTTCTAGCAGCGGCATTACGACAATTACCTAAGTATTGTTAATCGACAAAAAAAACGGAGGAGTATAAATACCTATAGTTTTTTAATGAAAAAAAATTCTTATTGTGTTTTAGAATTACTTACTCGTAATAATAAAACAGACAGAAAGTTTTAGTATGTCATGTAATCCTATCCTATCCTATCCTATCCTATCTAATGTATGTAATCCAAATTTTTTTTATCATTTAAGTGGTAATAAATATAAAAGCCTATGTCATCCGGGGATAGTGTAGCTTCCCACCAACAACGGCAACGGTGAATGAAATAATATTTCAAATCAGTCCACCCAGTGGTTTCGTACCCCATTTGCTTATTTGCATTAAATAGAGTAGGCAGATAGATAAAATGGCAGCACCATCACATAAAATAAGATTATAGTAACTAATGGTAGTTTTGGTGTGGCCACACAGACAAGCACTTCCGCTTTGTCTACTACCGGCCAGACTAGTGATGTACGAACGCCTTTGCTCGATGACCCTAACACGAATAGAATAATACCGATTGGTACCAAATCGATCTTCACATGGTCTTGTTTAATGTAACTATTGCTATCTAATATGATTAAACAATAATATAATTTATTCCCCCTTTCAAAATCTGAAACTATGAACAGAACATCAACGTGCTTAATAGAACCAAATGCAAAAGACTATACTTATAAAGTTGGATTTTATATGATCATATTGGTATGAAACTGTAAATTCTATGATAAAATAATTTGAACAAGAAGTCTTCCCCTGAAACTAGTTTTTCTAGGAAGGCTATAGTTTTTGAGTTATGACAATTTTGGGAGCCAAAATCTTCATTTTTAGGTTTAGGTATAGTCTTCCTAGAAAAAATATTTTCAGGGTAAGACTTCTTGTTATCTCTTCTTCCATAGACACCTAGTCACGACTCCCGGCGCAGGTACCGAATATCTATAGCCAACCCTCAATGCAGTCCACCATCGAATGATTCGAGTTGAACACATCGATTGACGATTGTCCCTTCCCTATCCGATTTTGTGAACCAAACCAACCAACCAACCAAACCAAACCAACCAAACTAAATATATTGTGTGAGTGCGTACACGTGTCGGTGAAACAATTTGTGTAATTTGTAGTTTATTTATCTATTTCTCATAACTTTTAAGTGGTTCCATGTCGGCCTAAAAGCTAGACACGCTGGGAACATTTTATTCGTGGCCTCATCGTAGGTAAGTGCCTCTAATTTGTCCGTGAAAATCGAACCGCGATAGTAGGCCGCCATATTGTCTTGCCCGAAACGCTAGCTTGGGTGAAACGCGAGGCAGCGGCAGCGGCGTGGTGATTGTTTTTATTTTTGATAGTATTGCTTGGAAATCTCTTCGTGTGGTAAGTTTTCGATTTATCCTAGGCACAGAGTTGTGTATAGGATAAATAATGGATTAATTTTGTAGCGTCCACATAGCCATTGTGAAACCGTATCACCCAACTTCTGCGGTCGATAAATGGTAGGATAAGCTACTTTCTTAGGTTGCTTACTGACCTAATCGTAACGTATAGCGAAAGTAATGTTCCTGAATCATGGACTACGTTTCGTTTTGCGTTGTTTGTTCAATCCGATCGTTTCTACGCAACAGGCGGGAAATGCCTCGTTCTAGCTCTAACCTATGAACCCCACACATAAAAAGTTAGGCATCTAGGCGTAGGACTAGTCCAAAACAAGTTAGTTTGGCTCTTCCTTACTCTGTGCCTATTTACTTGTAGGTAGACCATGGTGGGGTCAAGAGTCTACGTAGGCGGTCTGCCTTTCGGCGTCAGAGATAGAGATTTGGAGAAATTCTTCAAAGGCTTTGGAAGAATCAGAGATATTCTTATCAAGAACGGATACGGATTCGTGGTAAGTGGTGTTGAAATTGACTTTGGTATTTATATTATAGGTAGAGCATGAAGGGGTCACGTGTCTACGTCGGTGGGCTGCCCCACGGGGTCCGAGACAGGGACTTGGAGAAATTCTTCAAAGGATTGGGCAGAATCAGCGATGTTCTAATCAAGAATGGCTACGGATTTGTGGTAAGTATTAACTAAAATTATTTAATAAAACTTGTATTTGCAAACAAAGCCACAATGACTGTTTCATTTTGTTTATAACATCTTTTAAATCTCTAGCTACATTGTAGAGTGCGGAATTGGATCCTTTCTTTATTGTCACCGACAACAGCAATGTCATATTATTTATGGTGTTTCCTGCATTTTTATGGTATGTTTCTTGCATCTGTCAAGTAAAAACAACTGTACAATGATTTCTTGTTTGGTTACTTACAGTCAGTGCTTTTGGCAGGGGCGTTGGGAAATAAGCCAATCCTGCCCAAAAAGAATATCACAAAGATTAGAAAATTTCAAGAGTCAGTAGCAGTTGACTCGATTAGTTTTTATTTTGGAGTTTTCTATACCTATATATATTTGTGAACAGCAATGTAGTAAGGTAGAAGCCAGCCGAAGTCTGCAAAATTTATAATAGAATATGATAGCATTCTGTAGAATTATTATACCAGCAGGTTTGTAATGTATCATTATTGCTGCAGGAGTTTGAAGATTACCGAGATGCTGATGATGCTGTATACGAACTAAATGGAAAGGAACTGCTTGGCGAGAGGTAAGATCTAAGATTTCCTTTATTATTTTGTTAATTTTTCAATTCAATTTATTGTTTTATTCCCTGTAATAAATTTCAGATTTCAGTTTCATTCAGCCCTTTAATTTGACTAATTTAATTCTTAAATATTATTTTTGTTGTCCAAACTTTTTGTTTTTTAATTGTTATTTGTATTGAACTAATAATATATTTTTCTGTCAGCCGGCTCCACATTTGTGTGTGAAGATTGTACTGAATGGCTAATTGTTTTTTTTTTTAATGGATGGATGATGTTTGAAAGATGAAGTGTGGCTTGGCATTGCCTCACAGTATTTTATATCAAAATTTTTAATTGGTTTGGTTTAATCCAAACCGTCAATATTTGTATTAATTTGTTCAGTTAGCAGCTTGCCATGATGACATCACATACCTGAATATCCCTAAAATATCCTGACCGTTCCTTTGCCAGAAATCTTGTCTTACAAAAAACATCAAAATTAAAATAATCAGTCTGTTATTAAAGTCATTTACTGTTTTGCCTCTAATTTGAACATAACATCAAGTAACTAGTGATATGATAGTTCAGCTATTTTTGCCCAAAAAACAAGTTCTAGTTATAAACTATAAACTTTATCCCTAACTGTTATAGCTTTCATCATCTCCTATGATATTGCTGGCAATATAATAATTCCCTGGCATGTTAAACCCCATATACAATTCTAAACTTCAATTAGTACTAGTGTTTCCCTTACATCTTAGTTATTCCTTACATTACTCTCTCCAGTCCTTACCCTTATGACCTAGTTCAGGGATGGCGAACCGTTATATGACGTGCCATTTTTCTAAAGCCTCAGACGTGCCATCGCTCGTCATACCAATAGCACAGTGTAAGGGCTATATTTCACCGGGTCGCCATGGCGGCGTAACCAGTCGCCGCGACCAACAAAATGTAATACAGCTCTATAGAGCGTCACTCACCTGGTGTCCGTTTGGTCGCGCAACCAAACGTACATTTTGTTGGTAGCGGCGACTGGTTGCGCCGCCATGGTGTCGGTGAAATATAGCCCTAAAGTGGGTAATAGACGTACGAGCAAGTAAGTGTACTTATGGCTCGCCGACCTTTTTCGCTTGTGTCTCACCGTAAGTACGCGTACTGACACAAGCGAAAAAGGTCGGCGAGCCATAAGTTCGCGTACTTGCTCGTACGTCTATCACCCACTTTAGTGATATCGGTACGTCATCCCTGAGCTAGGACACGTAGTGATACGATGTCAGTTCATGGCAAGCTGGCGGAGTACGGGCAGTGCTAACGCGGCCGGATGCGCAGGGTCGTGGTGGAGCCGGCGCGGGGCATCGACCGGAGCGCCGACCGCTACCGCCGCGAGCGTTACAACGACCGGGACCGCGGCCGGTCGCGATACGAGTGAGTCTCCTGCTCTCCTGTTGTAGGGTGTCTGTGGAGCGCGCGCGCGGCAACCCCAGGGGGTCCGACCGCTGGCGCAGCCGCGACCAACCCCCGCGCCGCGCGCCGCAGCGGACCATGCCGTCTGTATACCTACCCACCCCCCTCTCCCCCTCTACAGGCTACATAACTCGCGACAACCCAACATTATCTATTCTTAAACTTCACACATTAAGTCCCAAACTAAGCAAAGCTTGTAGGCAGTTGCCTTCAAACTAAAGTGGTTTGGGACCGATTTCTATCAGTAACTAGTTAGTTACTGATTATACTTATATCTATATCTTAATTATCTTTGATATCTATTTGAAGACAGGGACAAGCAGTCTAATTTATTTGATCTCTACACTGAGAGTAGAGGCGAAACTAACAACTGCAGTCTGGCGCGATAGTTATCAATTTGAAGCCATTTATCTCAGCTTTCACAAAATTTCATCGAACATATGCAATAAATTCTGACAATATCAACTTAATTAGAAAAACGCTTGTCGCGGGATATGTAATCAAGGATCCTGTCCACTACACCTCGGAACAAATACTAGGTATAGGTACATACCTGACTTTCTTTTACATTGTGAAAGTAATGCAATGATTTCGAGGTCATTTTCTGACTAAGACGAAAGTTCTAGAACCTGCCTGGTAGTTGCTCCGAATTTTTTTGTGTATTTGTTTTTTTAGTTACCAGGTATTATGAAAATCATGAGACATTTATATTCATAAAAAAACATATCCATGAAATCTTAAAATACATTTGATCGACGGGATTTAACTGTTTTAATGAGTGATTATACCACTGAGTAAAAGAGGCTAATGTACTAAATTTCTATTCTGAATAATATTCTGAATAAATTTCTTTTCAAAATTCTGGGACATTCATTCAGCTTTCAGTCATATCCGCATTTCATGCCCCAAATAAGTCTTCTATAATTAATGTAATCACCATGCCATATAAATATGTCACATAAATTTATTCATTTCATTTTATGCTGTAAAATTGGGATATGAAAACTCTCCCAATGAGATAGCTAACAGAAATAGGGCACCATTCCCACCACAACTTCCAAAATTAGCTGCACTATGTATATTCTAGTCTAGAACATTCTTTTTGTAATCATTGTCTCAAATCTACTCAAGACTGAATAACTTGAGCTTTTATCTCGTCAAATGAAGTCTTTATTCGGACTTGAGAAACTAAATTGAGTCTTTATTCGGACTTGAGAAACTTTGAAGCATAGCTTATTGATTGTAGAACTATTGGTTAAGCCAATGCTTGGAAATGAAGCCAGCGTCTTATCTCGTGCCGTTTTTCTGTCCACATGTTCGATTACCGAACGGTAACATTCATGCAACATTATGTTTCGCGGCCCGCGACACTACAGCGAGGGCGGATCGTCTCGTCGGCCTACGCAGCGCCGTGAAACGTCTGTATTACTAATAATTTTAGTCTTATTTTATTATTTTTTTATATCCTTCTTTCATCATCGGCCGGAAGACCTCGAAAAACAAGTGGTTATTACCTCTATATTGCTCAAAGTTTCCTGACTGTTAGACTTGGTCATTATTAAATTGGTCTAAAAGTGTTTCGGTTTGATGATATGAGGATATATGTTGTATATGTGTATCCACTGTTAGGTCTGCTCGTAGACTGTACATTACTACTATTTAAAAAAAAAAGCAAATCAATGTTGCATGCATTTATAATTCTCAAGTTTATTTCAACTTTGAGCATGTGGTAAAATATATTCTAGAGCAAACTCAAAGTGAATCAGATCGAACATAGACTTTGCAACAAAAAAATCTATAATTGAGTCTGATTAATAGTTAAGAAATTTAGTATGCTGTATTCCCAATTTATCCCAATCTATTATGCTGGCTGGAGCATTTACTTAACTGATGGAAATTACGAGGCCTCCCAAATATTCTGTAATAAAATAAAACTAAAACATTTCACAATGATAAATTTATTAGGCAGAGACTTACCTACTGCCCCTTCTATATTTATGTCCACATATTATCAGCATTTCGTTAAAAACAGAAAATAATCGCAAAACCGGCTTTAGTCATGTTCAAAAATATAAAGTTTAATATCATTTCAAAATATTTACCTGTAGATGATAATTGTTGATGCTATCATTATTAACATATCCTTGATCTGTCCCCATTCACATTTGCTTGTCATTCTACATTCTGAACGCAGCAAATTCGCGATATGTATGACCTTGGAGTAGTTTTTTTATCGTTTCGGTTATAATTGATAACGTTGCTGCTTATTTGCGTAAGTTAGCAGAGTTGTGTTATAAGCAATATTTATAATTATTGCTCAACAGACTAACTACTTTTGAAATACCTTGTCATACATAGCTTTCTCTCTGTTTAACTTCAATTTTACTGGCCATAAACAATGCAGTGCAAACTGAGATCATGTGTTTTTTTAATTTGAAACAAATTCTTGTAATTTTTTTAATGAATAAAAGTTTCATCTCTTCAAGTGAGAATCTTGTGAAGATCCTGTTTTGCACTACATTGTTTTATAAAGTACAATTTTGATGTAATTACATTTTAATACAACTACAAATTGAATTTACAGTTACGGGCCTCCAACTCGCACCGATTACCGCCTAACCGTGGAAAATCTGTCGAGCCGCATTAGCTGGCAGGTAAGACTACCGACGTCACTGTTGGGTCCATCATCACCGTCACCCGCGGTCCAGCAGGGTCAACGCACGCTCACACGCCCATCGGACAATCACGGACCATACAAGGCACAGGGCAATCACGGACAAGGCACAGGGTACCACCATCTCTCATTGGACCGGCTCAAAACAGGGCACTGTACACGGCTATTTCAAGAATCCAAGACAACATCAACTGAAGACCTAAAGCAATGATTGCTATGACCGAAACACAAATGGAAGTAACACGAGGCGTGTAACATGTAGGCGTGTTCAGTATCGGGAGCGCCGACCTACCCGCGCTGACCTACCAGCGCCGACCTACCCGCGCTGACCTACCAGCGCCGACCTACCAGCGCCGACCTACTTGCGCTGACCTACCTGCGCTGACCTACCAGCGCCGACCTACTTGCGCTGACCTACCTGCGCTGACCTACCAGCGCCGACCTACTTGCGCTGACCTACCTGCGCCGACCTACCCGCGCCGACCCGATAATGATCGCCCGAGGGACACCGCGCACTATAAAAACGGATCTTCACACACTTGCTTACTAATAAAATCAAAAACAAAACATTATAATATCAATCAGTAGTCAGAACTTGTAATGTTTAACACAGTCAGCATTTGCATAACATTTATTTTTTTTAAACTATACACATGTACAGAATAACTTACGAGCTTATAGATTAATTTTTAAAAACAACAGAAGGTGGCGTACCGTGCCCTGAGTCCCCGATGTAGCGCGATGTGAGATGTGGTCAATGGCGATGTTAGGAGGTAGCGATCCCGACGCGCCAGGCTGTACCCACGGACCTGGCCGGCCGAGCCCCGACCCCGCGCCGCACACGCCAAGGTAAAGTCGGGCCTACGTGCACAGGAAGGCATCCGTGCAAACTCACATTTTTATTCACATTTCATTGTCTCTTGTCCACCACTAGACTAGAATCAAGGTGGACATCTTTCGGTCAGTTTTTTAGCCTTAGCGACGTTTTGTATGCTGTAGTCCGTTTACGGTATCATTGTTTATGAAAATTGGATCGGATCGAGGCGCGATTGAAGCGGCACGGATTGTGCATGGATCGAGTGACCAAGGGTTGTCGCGACACTGAATGCATTGGAATTACATCTAGAAAATAAGAATACTCGCACGAAAAGACCGTACGGAGTCATCACGCAAGGAGGGCCAACCTGGGACCTAGTTGCGGAAACAAGTACCCTCCAAAACCATCTGGAGCCATCCTGATTGCGGCAGCAAATGTCAAAGGAACTCGTGAGAGGGACAAAACGGTCATACATCGGAAAATTATTCAAGGATTAGTCAATTGATGGATGGATGCTTGGAATGAACAGCATTACAAAAAGTTGCTGAACCCCGGAGGATATGACAGGAAGACAGTCCATCATGCTTCTGAGATTAAGGTTGAAACAATACTCAAGGAAAGGCACTGAGGGATGGGACACATGAAATGCATGGTTTTATCAGACTTTCAAGTCCAAATCTTGAAACGGGAGTAAATAAAAACAGACATATGGAGGAGGCACTGCACCAAAAACAGATTTTCAGCGTTGCACATTCTACAAAAACGTATTTTCTAAACAATGATCACCGATGGGTGACCGCTTACAGAACCGCTGCTATTAGGCGTTACTTCATGATTCACTTTAATATCAGTCGACTAGTATTCCTACTAGTACATTCCGATCTAAGAAACATGATGATATCGTTTATTTACCATCTTTCGGGGCTGAATACCTTGATGATAATTTTAACGCTGAATTTTATTAATTTTTTAGGCAAAATAACGAGTTATTTGACGAAATATTAACATTATACATTGGTTTTCAGGATTTGAAAGATTACATGCGTCAGGCGGGCGAAGTTACTTACGCTGATGCTCATAAGCAGCATAGAAATGAAGGGTAAGTGTCATTTTAAATAGTATTTTAATACTTTAGAGTAAAAGTTTGCGCTGGATTTGCGTTGATTCGTAAACATTTTATGAAGAAAACTTTACTTTCGGTTAATCATGATTACAAAACAAATACTACAATGCTTTCTATCAGTTTTAGGGTTAAATCATTCTGGTAACTTGTGAAGAAACCAAGGAACTATTTTACCAATCAAATGTCGCGTTCTTGAAACGTGTGAGTAGGAAAAATACGCGACGCTTTCTGCAATGAAAATTATAAAATCAAACAATTTAATGATGATACTACATTATTACCATCTTTCGGGGCTGAATACCTTGCTGATAACTTTTCCACTGACACATCTCTCACAACATCAAAGTGGTATACTACCTAGCACTATTTAACCATCTTATTGTACTTGCAGCGTGGTTGAATTCGCATCTCACTCTGACATGCGCGCAGCTATCGAGAAGCTAGACGGCACCGAGCTGAACGGGCGTCGCATCCGCCTCGTGGAGGATAGAAGGTCTGCTCGCCGTCGCACTCGTTCGTCTAGCAGTCGCAGCCGCAGTCGATCGCGCGAGAGACGTCGCAGCAGATCCAGGTAACACTGTATTTACGTACGGGACACGCCAAGATGGAGCTGCATATACAACACAGCTGTTACAATTGATGCAGCTTTCAAGGTAACTTATCCAAATGCAGGAGCTTGGAGATTAATGATAAGGAAAGCCGCAGCAATAACACTTGTTAGAAGCACATAGAGGTAACTTATCCAAATGCAGGTAACACTGTATTCACGTACGGGACACGCCAAGATGGAGCTACATATACAACACAGCTGTTACAATTAATGCAGCTTTCAAGGCAACTTATCCAGATGCAGGTAACAGTATATACGTACGGGACATCAAGATGGAGCTGCATATACGACAGCAGTAAAGTTATAATGAATGCAGCTTCAAGGTCCGAATGCAGTAGCTTGGAGATCAGACATTATTATTGATGGAAAAATACCCCATCAAAAACACTGTTAGAAGCACACTACAAGAAAGACACCGCACTCCACAAAGGCTAGGTATTCAAGTGTTAAATATCAAGGTAATCTATATTGGCTATATTTTCAGTGGGAATCGCATCATTAGCTCATAAATAGCAGCATCGTCACATCACAGCCTATACAGGTAACATTGTATTGTACGGGGCACATATGAAGTAGCAGTTTTTTGCTACAAGCGTTCTTCATGCTCAGGTAACACGCTTTCTAGATTGCGAGCTGAGTTCAGGTCAGAAAGGGCAAGAAATGGTGTCAGCCAGAATTGAATAGAAGGTATGTATTTGCGGCATTATTATTAGGTAGTATTTTCACAGCATTTGGCGTCAAAAATGGGCTAAAATGCCACTGCAAACTAGCTGAGACATACTCGTTCATGCATTCTCACTGATAATGGTTATGGTAAGTCACAACACAGTAAGATAAAAAAACCGTTCCATTGTCGATGCATCCTATATTTGATTAAATAACATACTTTATACACTCCCAATATACCACAGTACGATACGCGTATATATGTAATTATCGAATTCATGATTTCATAATTTATTGTTCATGATGATACTATATCTTTACCATCTTTCGGGGCTGAAAAGCTTGATGATATCCTAACTACTGATGACACCCCTACCCTTCGATTCTACCCTAATTTATTTACCCATGTAATTAACTTTACTGTTTTTCTTTCCAGCCGGTCTCGATCAAAGTCTCGTCCGAAGAGCAAGTCTCCTGCGGCAAAATCTCGTTCGCGCTCTCGCTCCAAGTAAGTATATTTTTTAGTCTAATCTGGTGCGTTCAAGACAAACTTCTATCATTTTTAGACATATTTTTTAGCGTGGGGTAAGGTATATTTGCAGACTAGCCTTGGTAAGTACAAAAAAATATGTATAGTAGATCTAATTTCATTGAGGGAGACAAAATATGGTCACAAAATAAGTACTACTTACATTTTAATATGTATAGGGGCACGCTCTTTGTGCTGAGCAACGGCGTGCCAAACCAAGGGTCGCCTGCCGTGTGTCTGTCTTGTCCATACACATTTGGCGCGTTTCAACTGTTAAATGATTGTGTTGTATTAGTTTTTTTATGGTCTGACCGGGATGTGAGAGTCTAGTAGAAACAGCCATTAGTTAGAAGTGTTTTTATGAGTAGGAAATAGATTTAATACTTTTAAAATGTAGAAGCTGTCTTGACGTACTCAGATTTGTTTATTATGAGATTTCTATCCCGTAGTGAAATACGTAGAGCTATGCCGGTTTATTTTAGTCTGCATCTGAATAGTCTCTGATTCGGTTATTAATTAATTTTAGCACTAATTTGCGATTATAATGCTTAGCTAAACGTAATTCCGTCGGTCGATCTGTGTAAATATATTTCCAAAAATCTTTTCTGACTAAGAATTACTTGATATTGTAAGGCCAGATTATAAAAAAAAAATCAATATCCTATATTCCCAAAAATATTGCATAAATCTTGCACGCTATAACAGTTTACCTTTCTTGTCTAAAAATACTCTATAATCTTCCTAAAATTTAGCATGTACATAAAAATTAACATAATGTTTGTTGGTTAGGTGCGTAAAGTCTTGCGCTGAGCAAAACTTGCAAACGTAAGTACTGATCTTAGTACAATAATAATATAACTTGTATGTTGCTATTGGTATACTATTATATATCTGACTAATTATTTTCACCATACAATTGCTGAAGATGGTTACAGATATTTTTTCTTGTCTTAGCATGAATTTCTGACTCTTTTTATTTATAACAGTTGTAGTCGCTAGTAACTAAAGCTAGGCGCTGCTGAAGCTAGTAAATTGTATGTATGAGAATCTTGTAAATTACGGGCTGCACGATGCATGTAGCTACCGAATCAGAAATTCGCGCTAAGATGGTATGTAGCCAGAATAATTACGGATGGGAACTGTGTAGTACCGGGAAATATATTTTAATTAAAACACAATACACATTATAAACAAGAAATTTGTAACACTGCACACAACACCATCTAGTCGTAAACTGAGTTGAAACCAAGCTTGTGCTATGGAAACCACATTAACATATACACTTTAGAATGCATAGTTACATAGAGACATAATCATAAACCAACGGCATATTCACACATAATATACATAGCAGGTTCACAATCTGGATGGTACGATGCACTATTACAGGCGTAAACAGCTAAGATTTTTTATTTTAGGTTTACAAATTGAAACATGCGCATCAATATAATATAATAGTAACACAATTAATTTAATATTATTTATAAATTAATTTAATTAAAAAGCAAAAATATTAAAGGTAAATAGAAACATTCGGCGCAGTTTCTGAAAAGAGTGAACACTGCGTGCTTTTTGTGCTAAAGAAAGTTAAACAAAATAAAGATATAGTATGTACTTAGCAAATACGTTCAACTTAGTAAGTAGTTAAAACATGCGTTGTCAAGTAAATTCCCCGACACACACAGCGTCTATCCGTAGTTGAGTAGAGCGTGTAATAACGTAGGGGCCGCAGCCGCTCCAAGGACCGCAGTCGCTCCAAGTCGCGCAGGTCTGAGCGCCGCTCCGAGCCGCGCCGCTCGCGCTCCGTCTCCAAATCTGCAGATAGAAACGGACGCTCCGCCTCTAGGTCCAAGTCGAGGTCGCCTAAGGCCGAATCCAAGTGAGTTATGTGCCGTCAATTTTGATCTGACGGTTGTGCTTGGTGGGGTTATTTTTCCAACAACAATATTTTCAATTTTATGAAGACTGAGTAAACTAGCATTCCTACATTTTATGAAGGTAAATGGTGTGTTTACAGAACAGCCTAATTTCGTGCGTTATTTTATATAAATAGATGCTTTTTAACTTTTAGTCAGCATTAAGGTGACAGAAACTGTTTCTCTGTTTTGTTTATTATAACATCATTTAAAAAGTGATTCGCGCTCTGCGGCCATCAAATCCGAAAAAAATGACCCCATCTAATCCGAAGCACTACCTTCAGACAACCCAGAGTACACGTGGCATATACATTGGCATATTAACAATCAAAATTAAATTTAACTTGTACATTGATCGCACAGTTTTTAATGTTGTAACTCTTTTTTTCCTTCCGCCTACGAAGAGCGCCTGCCGATAAGAGGTGAGCATTGTAACTAATGTTTGTGTTGTTTAGATAACCGTGTTGTTAGTTGGTTTTCATTAATTTGCTTTCACCATGCTTTGTTATTTGGATTCCTTGTTAAAATGTGACCCAGCCTGTTGATAGAAAGTCCAGAAAACCCTTATATATTTGCATGACTAAACTAGCAATGTTCAATAACTTTGGCACATAATTAAAGATAAACTTTCATGATGATACTATTTTTACCATCTTTCGGGGCTGAATACCTTGATGATAATTTACAATCTGATGTCCAACTATCCAAATCATTTCTATACATACTCATAGTAGTTCTATTTTAACAAAGTTTCTTTTCCGCAGGGAGAGATCCCGCTCTCGCAGCAAAGAGGCATCCG
Organism: Ecliptopera silaceata; assembly: GCA_932527185.1. Lineage (NCBI taxonomy): Eukaryota > Metazoa > Arthropoda > Insecta > Lepidoptera > Geometridae > Ecliptopera > Ecliptopera silaceata. The sequence continues at coordinate 6,634,586 of OW052210.1, forward strand.
TCAAGCGTGAGGAAGAACGTCGCCCTAAGACCAAGTCTCGTTCTCGCTCGCGATCCCGTTCTCGATCCCGGTCTCGCTCGGGATCCCGCGATCGGTCCCGCTCCCGCTCGGGTTCGCCTCGGCAGAACGGCAACGCGAATAAAGAGCGCGCCGCAAGCGCCGACCGCTCGCCTCGCAGCGGCGACTAAACTAACAACTGTCACTCGCTACATGCATTATTTTTCTCGACTGGCAGATTACCTTTTTAGAAATAAATCGATCTATAAACTCTGTGACAAACAGAACGCTCCGTGTGGCTTCTGAACATTTCTAACTCATCTAGTTATGTACCTATAAAGGTGAAATGTCAGTCGTCAAGATCAATGTGTTGAGTTTTTAAATTAATTACGCACTAGAGATAAGAGTGTCTTCAATGTTGACTAGAGATTTGCTTTGTAAACCGCCGTTTTGATTTCATAAGAATAATTTTCTTTTGCCATTAGGGAAAAATTAAGTAGATGTCATGTTTGTTGTACGCATTGAAGTCACGTAGTTGTTTAAGTCATTTTGGTATCTCACGGATTTAATTGTTCTACATAAATGCATTTCGGGGCTATCGGGAATTATAGATGTAGAAATTCTAAATGTTTTAATTCAAAACTAATATAATGTAGTATTGTACTTGTTACATGCCGATGAGCTGACATAATATTCTTGCAACTGTATACTTAGTAAATAAGTAAGTTTTGGCAAAACCCTTTTGGTTTTAAATGTATTTTTGACAATCGTTTCGTTGGAAAAACAACTTATTATAAGAAAGTTTTAAGACTACGGTATTTTGTAAATAGTGAATTAATTATAACCAAATAAATAAGTTATAAGATATTTTATGTGGTTTAATTTTAGTGATAGTGACCTTTGAAATACAAAACTCATTACGAGTAAACTGAATAAAATTAGTAAAATCACTAACATTTAGACATGATGCATCTGCATGTCCCCAGAAAACATTTGATTATTGAGTATGCAGTCATAGGTGCAATCTGAATATCTAGATCAAAATTTAGGTACCAAAAAACACCGAAGTTATAGGCCTAAGGCTAAGAGCCAGGTACATGGGTCCACAGCATACACATCTGGTTACGTCAAATGGCTGATAGTACAGCATTTATTTGTAGCTCTAGATTTATTGCATCTGGTGCCTGAGGTACAAAAATCGGATTTCTGTTACTTAGTTTCAGAGTTTTAAAGACTAAATCAATATGTAAGCTGAGGACCCATTTGATTTGATGAATATTCTATGATAAAGTACTTACAAAATTAAAAAGATTCCAGGTACTCAGATTAACGACGGATTTACTCGAAAATAAATTGAAGGCTTTGATAAAATTTTCATTCGATTTTGACAGAATTTATCTACATTTTGGAGTGTTCATACATAACGTAGCGCTTAAATAGATTCCAAGTAGGTAGGTCTTTATTGAGCTTGGATCAGGTAGCTCAGCGACTATGTCTGCGCCCACTAGAGGAATGGGCAGATACTCATGACCCTGCGTCGTTTTTTGACTTGAATTTGACTGGACTATAGAAAATAAAATAATAGGGTTTAAAAGAAAATGCATATTTTAATCTTTTGTAAACAATTGTTTATTAACATTTTATCCATTAACTCCAACACTCGTTGCTTATCACCGCAATATCATTACAATATTATGACTTTCATTACGGATAACTATGGAATTACTTTGTTACCTTCATGTATTGAAAGTTGCTTTCATTTTTCTTTTGAAATAGAAAGAAAATGTGAATATACCAAAAGGCACTGAAAGATACATTAAACAGCCCATCAAGGGTTCCAAAAAGATTCGAAAATAATCACTGGATATGCATGCAAAATAAACAATATCTAAGAAAATAGAGAAATTAAAAATAAGAATTATAAAGTTAACCTAAGAAATGGAATGATTTGAAATGTTATCTTTCAGTATACTCACACATCGAAGCAAATACATTAATGATTTGTAAAGACACACGGATCCGATGCACTAATACATAGTCAATTTAGAATCATAAGTCAAATTGTAAACCTACATTCAAAAAATAAACATGATTTCAATAAAAATAAGAATTCACAATCATATAATGGTATAAATTAATTATAAAATACTGTCATTTTATTGTTCGGAATGAAAATCATAGCAATTCGATAAGTTTATTAAAATTATCAAAAAGAAAAATGAAAGTTTAATTATCTGCAATCAATTAAGTACAAAAACTATTATAACATCGACTGGGCATTTCTGTGTTGACATATAGCATACTCTTGTCACCTAACATTACGTAACATTATGTTCAGTCTATTAATTATAGTTCTTAGTAAATTTTGTCCATTTATCTTCTCTATTAGTCTACTCGGGCGCAAAAGGCAACATAAGAGAGAAGACATAATAATTATCACTTATCAAATAATACTATCTACAAGTATATAAAAGCAATTTCACATAAATTATTCCCTGGTCGGCCTTATCAACGTCGAACATTTTTGGATAAAAAAAATGTACGGCGTTAAGTCTGGTCGATATTTCAAGAAAACCTATTAAAATAAATAAGTTAAAACAACGAATCCTATGTTGCCTGATGACCATAAAAGATAATCTTACTATAATGGAGATATGCTTACACGACTAAAACTTAATTGTTTTATACAAAATGACTTAGCTTTCGAAACTTGTTACTTATAAGTACAGATAACTTATGGACTACGTGCTTCATGATTTTGTGAACGAGAACTATGCACGTATCAGAAACATGGCTAACTCAAAATTTGGAAAATCTTAAAAACAAGGTCGGAAGGCACAAATGTTTGGAATTAACGCTTTTATTAGCAATTTTTTTTGTTTCAATTGAATCATTATTTTTAATGAAATTATATTATAATCATATTCACCCATGTTTCTGATATATGCTTTTATAAAATCGGCCTCGGTTGAACAGGAACTAACCTAACCGTTATGTAGAAAAATCTGAGTCAATTTTCAGAAAAATCGACAGATTTAACAGAACTAAAATCATAGGAACAAAATATATTCGATCACAAAACTAATTAACGCTAGATTTGCGTATCTTTTGTCTAAACGCACGGTTTGGTGCGAGTCTGGATAGGTTAGTGTATCATTTACACAAACGACACTGGACCCTGGGCATCCGAAAGGAAAAAAAAAAACAAAATCCCAACTTAAATCCAGAAATACACAATAACAACAGGTTGTTGTCTGATATACAACAATAAAAACATACACAATGTAAAGCTTCCATTTGCCGAAGTTGCCGATTTGCAATACGACATTGATAACTTTTATTTTCGTCAAGTCTGGAATTACGTCGGAAGATTGTTATTTAAGATGTAAAGAGTACAAAAAGTGGTACAAAGTGAAAGATGGATGTAAGGTCCAGTGTGCACACGATAGCGGACCGCACTACCGCCTGCCTACAGAGATCGATCGTGGCACACGCCACAGCTCGCGATGCGTACGGTCCTTGCCCGCGATTCTTGACTACCCTCAATACGAGACTATTTTTTTTTAAAGAAAATTTAGTAAAAGAAACATGCATTTTTGCGATTCAGATTAATTCCTTAACAAAATACAACTTGGTATTCAGATTTTATAAACATCGTTGTTTTGAAAAGGAAAGTTTTCTCCGAATCGCGATTAGAAATTACACAAGATACAGATGGACTAGAAAAACACCCTCTTATCGACACAAAGAAATGTCTCAAATGTAAGGGCATCCGATAATATTGCTTATTTAGAGAGACTAAGAAGTTTCATATATCGCAGGAAGTAACCGCGGGCATACGCATCGAATCCGGAGCATAGCGATTCGCCCCGCCTATGTACACAGACGAACCGCCAAATAAATACATCGAACGCTTACACCTAGCTGTCTATACAGGGTCACTATACATTTAGCGCTATATTTACACTTAGGCCACAGCCTGGATCGCGGGAGCGTCTTTTTCAATAAATAGTTTAGAATAGTCCTTTCACTACACTTGCGTCGCGAACGTCGGCGGGAGGCAGTGGTCGTCCAGCACGTACACACCGCCCCCGCCCCCGCCCCCGCCCCCGCCCTCCAGCCCGCGCTTCACCAGCGACGTATCGCTGAAACAACACAACACGGTTAGATCGTGGAAATAGAAAAATAACGCATAAGAATATTCGAGTTCGGATTTCGATTCAGTCAGGCCGATCTGCGAACTCCACATAACAAGGTGATAAATAAGGTAGGTACCTGTTGGCGCAGTACGCGGAGTCGGTGGAGAGGCGCGAGAGGCGCGGGTCGAGCGCCGCCAGCAGCCGCGCGTTCTCCGTGTTAAGCGTCTTGCGCTTGCACTCCTCGGCCGCCTGGTTGTGCGCGTTCTGGCACTCGGGCGGCGGCGCGTCGCACTTGCCCCACGTGTTGCGGATCACGTGCCCGCCGCCCGCGTTGGCCGCGTTCTGCGCGCGCGCCTCCGCGTCCGCCGCGCGCGCGCGCCGCCCGCGCCCGCGCCGCACGCACGCCAGCGCGCCCAGCGCCAGCAGCGCCAGCAGCGGCACCGCCGCGCCCACCGCCACCAGCCACGCCAGCCGCCCCGCCGGCAGCGCGTCCGCCTCGCCCCCGTCCGCGCCCTCCGCGCCCGCCGCGCCCCCCACGCGCCGCAGGTGCCCCCCCGCGCGCTTCGACTCCAGCTCGGCGGGCGATACGGTGCAGGTGCGGCCGCTCCAGCCGGGCGCGCACGCACAGCGGAACCCGTCGACGCGGTCGCGGCAGGTGCCCCCGTTGCGGCACGGGAAGGAGGCGCACTCGTCGACGTCGACGCTGCAGTCCTTGCCCGCGAAGCCCGGCCGGCAGCGGCACTCGTAGTCGTTGTCGCGCACGAGGCACTCGCCGCCGTTGGCGCAGGGCTTGGCGAGGCACAGGTCGACGCGGGTCTCGCAGCGCGGGCCGAGGAAGCCGGGCGCGCACTGGCAGCGCTGGCCGTCCACGAGGTCGACGCAGGTGCCGCCGTGCTCGCACGCCACGCCCGCGCAGTCGTCGATGTCGATCTCGCAGCGGTTCCCGCGGAAGCCGGCGCGGCAGGTGCAGCGGAAGCCGTCGCCGGCGCGCGAGCAGGCGGCGCCGTTGCGGCACGGGCCGGCGGCGCACGGGTCCGCCTCGAGCGCGCAGTCGGACCCGCCGAAGCCGAGCGGGCACACGCACACGTAGGAGCGCGCGCGCGGCTCGCACACGCCGCCGTGCTGGCAGGGCGCGTCGGCGCACGTGAGCCGCCGCGTCTCGCAGCGCGCGCCCTCGTAGCCCTGCGGACAGGCGCACGCCAGGTCGCCGCCCTCGTCGGGCACGCACGCGCCGCCGTTGAGGCACGGCTGCACGGCGCACGAGTGCAGCGACTTCTCGCAGTTGGCGCCGGTGTAGTCGGCGGGGCACACGCACGTGTAGCTGCCCTGCCCGGTGTTGTGGCACGTGCCGCCGTGCTGGCAGGGCTTGTGGTTCGTGCAGAAGTTGAGGTCCTGGTTGCAGAACAGGCCGCCCCAGCCCTCCTCGCAGATGCAGTCCCAGGGCCGCGAGCACGTGCCGTGCATGCAGCCCGGGTGCCGCTCGCACTGGTCGCACAGCTCGCCCACCCAGCCCGAGTGGCAGCTGGAAGGAAACCGTTCGTGAGTCACGTGATAACGAGCGGCTAATGAGACGCCCGACGGATCGGCATTGTTGCAGTGCAGGATTAGCGGCGAGGTGCGAAGTGAATACTTACATGCACTCGTCGGGCTTGAGGCAGTGGCCGTGCTCCGAGTCGCAGCCGGACAGGCAGCGCGCTGCAACAAAAGGAAAACGTTCGTTAGCACTCCGCACAAAAGAATCGTAAATGCAGGCTCGTATTAATGATAGATGAGACGTATGTGTGCAGTGCACCCGGATTCGCAAAGGACGCGACGTGCGACAAAGAGAGAGGTTCGTTAGCTTCCCGGCGTACCTACGAGGGGCGAGGTCGCGACGAAGACATAAATATCCGCGCGAATCGTTTACGGATCCCGAGCTAGCTTGAAATGAATTCAAAAGAGATACATAAAGATGAATAAGCTTCGATTTGATGTATCGCCGGAGTAATGTGTGCGCATCGTTAACTTAGTTGATTAACGTTCGATGCAGCGAACCTTACCCTGTTGTAACTTCGTCAAATCCAGAGAAATTGCGTTCGATACGAAACGTTCCAAGTGCATTGCCGAGCACGATTAAAAAAAACATAAATTGTTGGTAAGCTGTACGGTAATGTATAGCAAACGTAGAAAAGGTGTTTTGTAATAAGAAGTGTGGTACAAGTCGTATCGGTCGGGTGCCCATGGGCAAGTTATCGGAGCGAATACAAAGGGGAAGATAGCGCGGGGAGCATAACCGTCGCTCGACCGTTACTATTCCCCTAACTAGAAAAATACTAGACGCCATCTTGATCGTAGACTAATGCAAATGCAGCTGCTTTATAAGTTATCAAAACGAGGAAGCGAGCTTGAGTAAATCTAGAGGAGTTAGCACGAAATCGGAGCTCAGACTCGATCAAAATAGAGGATTATCTTCCCTCCCTGGCTGCAGACTATTATAGGTTTGAGCGCAGCGTTAAGCCCCCAAACTTGCTCGCAAATCCGCTTAAAGCCCACTTCCACCAAATTGGCATTTGCCTCGCTTCCCGTCCATTCCGGCAAACTTTACGGTTTTTATTCGACGCAGGAAATTGAAAACATAATCTGACTTTCACTAATACTTTCGCGAATAATATACCTACGAGTAAAATGTTTAAAACAATCATTTCACAGCCGAAATAATCGTAAGTACCTTTTATTTAATTGAATAAAGTTCATGTATTTATCTACATTTATTTAGTGGAATAAACGTTTATGGGGTTCATTAGAGCGCGCCGGGCGCCGTGACCGGCTCTGCAGATAGATCAAAGACGAGTGCAGCGCACTTCAGAGCACTCTCTCTTGAAGCTCACGTTATCTGACCCTCGAGACAGGAGTAGAACGGTAGTAAAAATTACACTCCAAAAGCAATTTGGCCCGTAAGTGGGCACGGAAGAGCCGCGGGTGGATGTTTTACGTTCCAACAGAGCTATTAATTATTATCAATGAACAGTATCGATTTCTAATGAAAGGCTACCGTGCCGCAGTGCGACCAAGGTCCCGCGGCAGGCCTCCGAGCGGCCCGCTTCGGGGCTACCTGCCCGACGACAGCCTCCCCATCCACATGTGAGCAAATATTAACTTCCCATCTGCCCACGGAGCGAGAATTAGGAGCTCGTGGGATTCGCGATTCATTATACAGAAGGTAATATTCGTGAGAACGTTACCGCTTACAATTTAGGCGAAATTAAGCGGCAGTAAAAGGTTCCTCTCGATGTTTACCCTATCATTAGCGAATCTGGACGCGGATAATGCGTGGCAGACATGCAAAGTGAGTTTTCGGGATCGTTAAGCTTTCCCAGAAGGCGAGTACCGTTCGGCAGATGCTGGCAGAGCTTCGTGACACGGTCAAGTGCGGAGTTTATTTCGATCGGTTCTCGTTTAAAGATGTTTTTGACCCGGTTCGCGGCAGGCGTGTGCGTGCGAGCGCACAAAGCTGTATCCAGTACATGACGGCCGCATCTATCGCTTTTACATTTTCGTAATCGCCGATAGGGTTACCTTCGCAACTTTTACCGCACACATTGTAAGTTATCGTTCCGGCGCAGCGTTTCACACGTTTCCTGAATTCGGTCTCGCCAGAAAATCGTGATTTGTTTCGTCGAGTGGAGGCTGTGGCAGCCCTGGTGGGGGAGCGGGACGGCGCGCTACGTGCCGGCGAGTGCTGCGTCTCGCTCTCGCGCGTTTTTTGCGGCGCCGGAGTGTGGGAACGCGGCGGCAGGTGGGGCTGCCGAGATTGCGACGCGACAGACATCCGCTCGGCACAATGCATCTCCACCACCGCTTTGTTTCAATACCTGATGCGCATACGTCACACACGATGACGTTTTATAACGATTGATTAGAAAGCGATTCGAGACTTGTCCGATGTCCGTTTGTTTATGTTTTGTGAGCCAACAGACCACACGGAGCGCGTGTTCGTGAGATAATTAGTGTAATCCGAGACCTAGATGTACGATCAGCGCTAGGAGCCCTTACCCGGGTCTGTGGATGCCCCGGTTCATAATACAAAGGCGATGGAGTTATTCTGTGTTTATGGTGTACTTTGTAGTGCAAACAAGTACGCAATACCGGTCGCACGGTCAACTGGCTGAACGTGTCATCTTTTCGTTTACGATAATGACTCTCTCCTCATAACAGACGTATATTTCTTGCTTGCTTTCAAGTATTTTAAAGTTGTTTTTAACATTTCTAAGTATAAAGTTAAGTTAGTAAGCATTTTGGGTAATACTGTAAGCTAGCTATCATAATTTGTAATAAATAAATACAATTTCAAAGTGTAAGTTTATTTATTCTAAATTACTTATTACTTACTTATACTACTTTTTTTTCGAGTTGAAATAAAAACAATAGTTTCTATTTAATTGGTTAAAATTATATTTAAATTAATGAGTTTCAAAACAATACTTGTACCTATGTTTGAATATATATACATATACTTAAGTATTTTGTATAAGTAATAAATATAATAAGCATAATAAATAAAATTTGTATCCTAATCAATTCATTACAAACGATTACAATCAGATATATTCTCACAAGTCAAGTTTTTATGAGTTTTTTGACACTCAAAAAGAAATACTTCTGAATGGGCACGTAAACTTTTGAACTGTGAATATTTTGGTATACTATTGTAATAAAGTGTAAAGATGAATAAAATAACAAAATTATATTTAATTAATAGTCTAAGTTAATGTACCATAAACAATAAGTTTTTGCATTAAATTATTATCACTCAAAAGTTTAAATGTGTATTTTTCTAGATTAAACATAAAATTCAACTGAAAATTATATTTAATTTTATTGTATTTGATTGACGAATTAAACTTTATATTCTGCTAACTACTGGTGTTCTACCAGTACATCCATACATCCATCCATAACAATATTTTTTTTCTGATTTTAAGGTTTAATAAAAAAATACGTAGCGTATTTTTTTTTCCTAACCTATCTCATCCCACTGATGGGTAAAGGTCTCCCCCAAATCCTTCCACTCATCCCAGCTCTCAGGCGGATTTAAAGATTTATATTTATTTAAAAGTTTAAATTTAAAACACGTTTTAAATTTAAACTTGTGAATGCTTAATGCACTCGCAGTTCACACCCCTGCCTCCACGACATTCGCAAAAAGGTAACTCACGAAAAGAGGTAAGTACGAGTTATTTATATTACGTAAAGTGTATGTCATATAATTATAATTACACCATTTCTATGCAAGAGGCCCGAAAGGATGTGGAGCTAAAAATTGTCACGCATTTAATGAGGATGAACTGAATTATAGAATGACCTATTTTAGCATTTTGGGGCATATTTTACATGATTTTGAACTTCTAAAGAGCAGTAAATATAGTAATGACATGTAAAGTACGTAATACATAATTGAATACTGTAGTTGTCCGACAGATTCAGCCATTGATCCCATGAACGTATCAAGACGATGACAGAACAGCTAATGACAAAAACCAATAAATATTGTATCTGTACTATTTGTGTATAATCGCGTAGGACGCATTTTGTATCTGCACACTATTTTTGAGTGTGATCATGGAAAAGGCGCCTTTTTTTTTTCAAGAAACTTTTTTTTTTCATCCCACTGCTGGGCAAAGGTCTCCCCCAAATTCCACCATTTCTCTCTTTCTTCTGCTTCTTCCATTTCTTTTCAGCCGTCTAGATCGTCTCGCCTAAAGAAACTATGACAAAATAATTGTTGAGGGTAGGTACTTACGTTTAGAGCAATAATCGCCCGTCCAGCCCTGTCTGCAGACGATAGTTCCATTGGTCGAGCAGGTATAATGACCGAAGTTGTCATCTCTCGGTCGGCAAAGCGCCTCGCAGCCCGAGCCGTAGTAATGGGGGGAACATGTCACTCGGTATGACACCTTGAGCTGAGGACCAGTCGGCCATCGTTGTTCTTCTTCGACCCAGGTCCCTCCAACGTCTGCTACGCTCTGCTTCGTCATGCGGCCTATTAGAGTGTCTGGAAGGAAATATTTTGAGGTTATTTTTTGTTTACCCAGATGAAGTAACGTCGAAAAGCGCAGATAATTATATCTAAGTATGAAGATTAGTATCTAAAAGTGATAGGTCATAAAGTAATCTAAATTTGATTAGTTTGGATAGTTTTTTACTAGATATATTCAAGGACATTTTACGTAGGCGTGAGCAACAATTTAGGCTAAGCCTACTAATACCTATTTAAATTGAAGCCTGATATGTAGCTTTAAGATATTCAAATGACGTCTAATTAATTTATATAATAATATTGGCCCTAAAAAGTAAGCACGAACGTTATTATTTTAGGTAAAACACTCAAGCTAAGATAACAATCTTAAATGAATTAATAAGTTTCGTGTTAATGTTGGTCGTTGGGCTAATTAAAGTGACCGTATCAGGGCAAATAAAAGTCAAAACCAGCCAGTTTTACGTCTCAGAATAACATGTTAAGTTCTGTATCTCAGTATCTTCCCGAGTCTGAGGAATCTTCGAGATTTGTCACGATTAATAAATATTTGTTTATCGCCGTGAGAAAGGGTGGTTGAGTAAATTGGTGTCCGTTTGACGCCCGCATTCGAGCGTGAGATCTCATTGTGTTGTGAATCAGTGTTTTGATTCGATGGTGGCGCCTCTAATAGTTTTTCAACTGCATTCTATGGCTAGTCTAGATAAGTTACATCAAACGCAAAAACTAGCATGAGAGCTTGACTGAATTGATTTTAAAACATCCATTCATCACGGAGAAATGACCGGTTTTAGGGTTGCCATTTTTATTCATAAACTCCATTTTTAATTTATTTTCGAAAATTAAGGATCGTTTATGTTTTGCTAATCGTTAAAATAAATGGGTAATGTTACTAAAGAAGCAACAAGACCGGACTAATATAAACTAGAAATTGTATAAATTTAAGTATGTGTGTGGGAACCCTAGGGTAGAAATCTCAGCGACCCGTCGTACCACTCCTACCTTTATGTATTTGTCGGCGTAAAGTTTTTATTCTTGTTGCATCGATGGATACATTCCTAAGACGGTAAACTCGACAGCAGATAAAATTAAACCAGACGCGAAACAAAATTAAAAGGTACATAAAAACCTGACTAATTTCGTAGCGTATGCTCCATCGCTCCTTTTGTTCGACGTTAGAGACGAACAGTAAATGAGAAACGGTTATCTATGATCGGCGATCACGAATAGTCGGGTATCGTTTAAAATTAGAAAATTTCGTTTGTGATTCGTGCTCCAAAAGAGGTTAGTATCTAGGTCTTATGTCTATAAAAGTTTCCTCGTAATGTATTATGACAGTGATTAAACAATATATTTTTTTATATATGAATCTTGCATTTAGAATTCGATCAGTTTATATAATAATATGAATATAATCGTAATGAATAGTAGTTATTGGTAAAGTGCCGGTTCGATGCCGGTGTAGACTTACAGTGATCGTATCTGCCCAATAAATCTAGAAGATAAAACGCGTATGCCGTGTACAACCTAACGAAAATACAATCAGTCGGGAGGGCTATCAATTTATTTCGATCTGGGCCCCGTTCCGATGAACATCGTAAAGTAAAAGGCTGCAATGCGCATGCAATATCCAACTAGATTCAATAAATATTAAATTTAATATCCGAAAAACTCTTTAGTTTGTTCTTTCTTCTTTCATCGTTCCTTTGTAATAAATTCGGATATAATTCACGTTTTCAGACATTAAAGTGAGTTGGAAATTAGAAAAATGGTGTGGGAATGGAGTGCGGGCGCAATTTAATTCCAGTGCTCCGAGAGTTATGGCAACCGTGCACTTGCCGGCCAGGGCTGCGCGGAATCACAGCAATCATTTATCAACTTCAAAACGCTAGCAACCCTACTCCTCGGCCAATTGGATGGAAAATTGCAGGACGTTTTTGTCTTCTATTATTTCTCGAGTCATCGAAACTTCGGAAAGAAACAACCGCACAAATTACAGCCATCATCCTAATTCGACGCCGTAACGATATTAAATGAGGGTGTACCCTATCTATTAATGTAATACCGATTTACAAATAAATAACACATTTAAGGACGAGACTGGAACGGTACGTGTTCGGCCGCGGCAGACGTGTAATTACGATCCCAGAGGTCAATACAAATAAAACGAGAATAAATCCAGCTATAAACAGAAACAAAAGAAAGCAAAATAACAGATAATTTGAGTCAGTGGATAACGGAGGCGGACGAGCGCGATTTGAACACTTTTGAGTTCGACCAACGCGGTTTTGGGGTCCTCGGAGATGATCGATCGATCGATGAACAAGTTCGCCGGATGCGACCCAGTTCAGCTCTCATTCATTATGCGACTAGATTGACGACGTCTACTGTAGAACTTGATCCGAAGCTGTAATTAGTGAACGGTGGGAGGTTTCAAACGAAATCGAAACTTTGACGCTCGATCTCGACACATCAACCGCTTTCTGCGGCCGATGTGCTTCCTACCCACTCGTCTGCGACACCTGCCGCTCGCCTCCAGGCCTGTGGGAACAGACTCTTCAATGGCTCGGACAGAAACGCTTTGTTTATAAAACTGTCCACTTCTAACCTCTCATCGAGTATTTCAATCTGTGAAGAGCGCCTCGAGCGTCTTCGGTTTGATAAACAACTCGACCGCTCGAGTGGCTCGACAAAATAAAAGAACGCTTTTGATTTAGAGAATTCGCGTGAGGACGTTTTAAATTCCCATTGTTTAGTACACCGTTCCGCGGTAAGAATTCGTTGAATGAGATGAATTGCACAACTCAGCCTTTACATCTCGGGACGGATGACGTGGCGCGCTTAACCTTTGAGAAAGCCAATTAACATCGCAAGCAATCATAGAGACAAGGCTCTGGGAACCGCACGGCACGAGGCTAGAAGCTTGTCTACGGTTGACTAATACTGCTCAGCCGAAAGATAAGCAGCCGTCACAACATAACTGTATCGGTAATCGCATCTTGTCGTGTAACCAGCCGGCCGGTAGCGACCGGCCCGCGGCGGCGCTCCGCCCCAGACGAGTAATTGCTCTACGAATCTCTTATCGATACATTTCACACGCTCTTTTTTCTCCAGTTTCGGCTGCCAACGACGAAACAAAGAAACAGGACGAGACACTGGAAGTGTGCCCACTCATTACCAGGCACATGCTGAGCATCTGTCGACAGCACTTCCTGAGAGCGTCGTCGCCTGTTACATCATAAATCGAGCCTTCCGGAGCGTCTACCGTGATTTTTTACCCCTCAAGCCATACGACGAAAGACGTAGTGTAAACTAAACTCCTTGGCTTCCTCGGTGTATTTTTTAGCATCCAGCGAGTAAGTAAACAAAGTTTGGGGTCCGTTAGCGACCAGGTGTGGGTCTGTGCCTCGGGCGGTACACAAAAGATTTCGGTGAAGGAACGACCGAAACCAAGATCTGCCGAGCCATTGTTGATGGTTATTTGTTTAGCGAAGAATCTTTTTACCCGGCAACAATTGTTATTGTCAATGAGACGCGTGTTGATCTATGATGTATTGGATTCTTTAGACGTGCGTCGGCATTCTTCAGTGTTTCTTAGGTTTCAGGGGTCGATTTGCCGATTAGTTTTGTGATTTCGGGCAACGGTTGGTTGGCATGCAGCTGCCGAGATGAACCTCTGAATATGATTTAATAAAGCATTAACCCGGAGAGTCGATAGTGAGTGAACACAAACGGCGCGGTAACCTGTTATTATGGTTGATTAGATTTCTGTTGGTAACATTTCTCGGTAGTAAGCCGGTACGCCCATCGCTCCCGCCGTATTAAAAATATACCCGTCCTATTCGGCGGACGCTAATGATTTTCGGTAAACCGGCCCGTAGACACACCTCGTCGTATCTCTAAATCTCCTAAGTAAATCACCGGTTTTTTCGTTATTCGGTCAGGAGTAGTAATTATGTCGGTCAGAGTGCAGCGGGATGAGAATCTAATTAAGAAATGGGCGGTATTGGCGTCCGCCATTTTTATGGTTTTGTGAAACGTTGGGCGCGTTTAGGTATCCGCTTATGTCTGCTCAAATCATTGAGGGTCTTGTTATTCGTGTCCAAGGAGTTATCCAAGGAGTTACCGATGCACGCGGCGAATTATCATGATGATGTATTTACAGGCATCGGCATGGCGGTTACAGTTCGAGTCGTTTTTTCGGTCACGCCACGTCGCATGCACGGCGTAAATTGTCGATTCTTTATTGGGCGTTTAGAGCTCTCGTGACATCGTCGAACTGAACTAGCCCAATCGATCGTTATTTTATGATAATAATCTAATATTAAAGCACATGGCTTCTGCTTCGGTGATTATGCGGTTAAGACAAAAGGCGATTAGTCAAGTTCGCTCGTGAACAGCACGCCGCAATTTGGTTGTAATTGTTATGTACCGCCGGCTGTTGACGACGTCTAGGTGCCGGTCAACGGCCATTGAATACATTACAACATTTCTACTAAATTTTCGTCCTACAGAAGGCTGAGTTTATTAGAATAGCGCGGGCATTGCGACGCGAATCACGCGCCGCGCGGCGTGCCCGGCACACCAAGCGTCCACGCCATGGGAACATTTTTGTCTTCCACGATATGATAATATGAGCATTCAAATATACATACTGTCCGTTAAATGCACGATAAACACCCAGAATTACAGTGAAACCTGAATGCGAGTGAGTCGTGACCGACGTGATATGAATTTTACAAGCGTTTGAAGATTTTCATGACCCTTTTATCATAATCGTATTTGAATGAGGACTCACCGTCTGATCTCGACGTCTCGTTCGTGTCGTGCCACGCTTCCACTATGAGCGAGAAGGTGCCCTGAAACACGAAACACAAACATTATTATAAAGAACAACGCAACTAAATCTACTTTTTATATGGCCAATATCAAAACACCTCACAGAGCCTAGAAAGGAATCCTGTTACCATTAAATCTGAGCTGTTATTTTTAAACTCTGCTAAACTACACTGGCTACTAGTTTAGCTACATGGAATACATTTTAAGTAGATAATATACCGATCAAACGAGCTTCACAAGTGAAGTTCGATCGTTATTATATGAGTCATTTCATTCGAAGATATAAGTATATTCCAAACGTAGTACCTCCAACCTACAAGGTAACTGCACGATTTTTTTAAAGTCGAATCGATATATTTGTCGATTTTTTAAAACCATTTGTGGCAACACTACCGCGCCATGTCTGCCGGCGCATTCTCCTGCTCATTCTCTTTAAAGATTTAACAAAACTTTCTCTAGGGTTTTACCAAGGGTGGGTTGGGTACTTATATCTTCGAATGAAATGACTCATATAATAACGATCGAACTTCACTTGTGAAGCTCGTTTGATCGGTATATTATATTGCGTCTATTTCATTCTCAATATAAGTATATTCCAAACGTAGATGTTTAGAGTAGAAAGTTTTGTAAAAGGGAAAATAAACACAGGGAAAATCACAAATCAGCTTTATTAAGAAATAAACAAACATAAAGCGGTTTTAAGTACCTATTTAAAATAATATTGATCAAAACTTAATCATAACCTAATTAGTTATTAATCGTCGGCAAACAAACGGATCTAGCAAATTCGCTGGGGTCCACAATGGGCCGATTATAAAATTTTGCGAAAGTGTATGAGGTGCTAGACCATCCTGCTGTCTTACGTATGGTATCTATGGAGACGCCAGCCGCGTTCGCTGCGGACGTCGAGGCGTGACGGGTACTATGGGCTCGGAAAAGAGTTGTATCCACGCCGCTCTCTGACAACACTATTTTTATCCATTTGCTAATGGTTTGAGCTGAAGCATTTTTGTAAGGCCGAATACATGTTAATAAAAGGTTACTATTTTCATTTCTAATATCTTTAGTTTTAATCAGATAATCCTCAAGTGCTGTGGCTGGACAGATATTAATATTTTCTCTAAATCGTGGGAGAAAAAGAACGGGCTGCTCGCGGCCAGGTCCCGATGTTTTTATTAGATTAGTAATAACTATTTTGATGCCATCTGACTGAACCTCGATTTGGTTCACTTTAATTAATGATAATGTCTGAACTCTGTGCGCCGTACAAAGAGCTAATAGCATAACCAACTTTTTAGTGAGTTGGGAGATAGTTATCTCATTATGTGGGACCCATTCCGCAATATGATTGAGAACAAGTTGTGGATCCCACGTTGAACTATATCTAGGTGCTGAAGGTTTCAGCCTATAGGCACCTTTAAGCAACCGTTTAATTCGTTCATCATCTCCTATGTTACTATTCAATAATAGTGATATAGCCGAGCGATGGTTGTTCAGTGTGCTGTAACTAGCTCCGTTATTAAATTGTTCGGCGATGAATAACATGACATTTTCATTTGGACCCTCAAGTGGTTCAATATTTTTGTTGGTACAAAATTGCCACCACAGCTTGAGTGATGTGCCATATTGTTTGATGGTGTTGTCGGAAAGAGATGCAAGCATCAACCTCATAGTTGATTCTGGGGACCCACGCTGGATGAACGCCGCCCGCAGAGCTTCGCGACAGCCAGGGTAAGTTGTTTGTGAAGAGGATGATGATCTCTAGAAGGAGATATCAAAAGCTGTTTACTAGGTCCGAAAAAACTTATTTCAGACACAATTAGGCTATTAAGCATAGGATACCATGGCTGAGAAGGCCAGTAAGGAAATACTAGTATTCCATTTGCTTTGTCGTCGATAATCTTTCTTAAACATTTAAGAATTAACGTGAACGGTGGAAAAGCGTAAAAGTAATATTTACTCCAATTTAATGTAAACGCATCTACGGCCATCGCGTCAGGATCCTGTTTCCAAGAAACAAATAATTCACATTTGGCATTGGTACGAGAAGCAAACAGATCTATATCAGGGCAACCAAAAGAGTTTACTATATTTTGGTAAGCTGACTTTGAAAGTTCCCATTCTATATCCGGATTTACTCTTCGAGATTCTTCGTCCGCTTCCTTATTATCTCTGGTGTTTATATACGATGCAAACAACCAGATCTGTCGTTTCTCACACCATTGCCAAATTTGTCGCGCAATATCGTTCAAATGGGGGTATTGTATTCCACCCATTCGGTTTATGTAGCTGATAGCCGTAGTATTGTCTACTCGTAACAGTATTGCGCAATTATTTTTATCTTTAACTAAACTTTTGAGTCCGAGAAACACTGCTAAGAGCTCTAAATAGTTAATGTGAAATTTTCTTTCATTAATACTCCAACTCCCACTCACGCGATTTCCGTCGCTAAACGCGCCCCAACCTGTCATTGAAGCGTCCGTAAAAATTTCTTTACAGTAATTTCCTGGTCTCATACTATTTGTTGTAGTTTTAATATTTTGAGACCACCAAGAAACATCATCTAAGATTTTATTAGAGAGACAAACTTTTGCTTCATAGTTGTCGTCATGTTGCTTAAGTAAAATATATTTTTCTCTTTCGATTTGTTTCGTGTATAACCAACCATATTTCACTGCTGGGCAAGCAGCAACAAGAACTCCAATGAATTGGGCAAGTTCTCTAATTGTACATCGGGGAAGACAAATGAACTTTTTAACTAATTGAGCAATACTGTTACGTTTTTTATCTGGTAATGATAAAGTTAAACTTTTTGTGTCAAAGACAAAGCCAAGAAATGTATGCACATTTTTAGGAATTAAATTACTTTTATCATAGTTAATAATAAATCCTAAGCAACTAAGTTGATCTATAGTTGCTTTTACATTGTTAAGGCATTCTGAGTAATCGTTACCAATACACAGAATATCATCTAAGTACTGAACCGATTTGAAGCCACGAGCTCTTAAAGAAGTAATGACTTCTTTCATGATTTTACTGAAAATTCGAGGCGCTACTGAAAGACCATATGGTAAGGCTTTAAATTCATAAATAGTGTTTTCGAAAATAAATCTTAAATATTTTCGATGTATCGGGTCAATCGGAATTAAAAGGTATGCCTCTTTTAAATCTATTGTGGCCAGATATCCATCTTTAGGTATTAGTTTTGAAGCGGTTCTGTGATCTTCCATCTTGAAGTGTTCCGTTGTTATAAATTTATTAAGTGGCTTGAGATTTAAAATAAATCTTTTACCACCGTTTGATTTTGAAGCAAGAAAAATTTTTGAAATAAATTGATCGGGCAATGAAGAACAAGGGGCAATAGCGTCTAAATTTAGTAAATTTTGAATAGCTACAGACATTTCATGCTTTTCTTCTTTAGAGCAAAATGTGGAACGAGGAACAACTTGTTGTGTTACAGGTTTGCTAAAAGGGATGTTAAAACCGTTACAGATCCACTTCAAAACTAATGCATTTTTAGTGACCTTTTGCCAGCAACTATAAAAATATTGGACTCTGCCAGCATGTGGTACCTGTCTTATGACTGCGTCTGGGTTCGAGTCTGTGGCTTGGCTGGATACTTCGCCTGTGCAGGTGGGGTGGCTGGTGGCTTGCGCGTATTCGCAGGTGCCGGCTTCCTGATCCCTCCTCGGCCTCCGCGGTTGGTCGGATAGCGAGGAGGGGCTCCCCAGTTTCCCCGAGGCTGCAGTGGACGTGAGTTTGCAGAAGTCGAGGGCGTAGCTTGGGCTGTGTGTGTAAAGGTCTTCTTTATCTGAAGACCTTGCTTCTCGATTGTTTTCGACGCTTTTATTTTTTCGGACAACTTTGTGCCAAAAAGCATTTCGTCCCTGCAAGTGTCTTGAATTATATTCAGGAAACTTTTGTCCAGGCTAGGTGTTATTAACTTAATTCTAGTCTGACTATCGCGATAATTCAGGTCGCTTAATATGCGGCATGCGTCGCTCAGGTGTTTGATGACTTTTAATTTGTCAAATTCTTTGTTTAGGAGCAAATCCATTGCTCTGTTAACAGCCGTGACGCCAGCGCCAAGTTGCTGTTGTGAACCCACAAGCTTCTTGTCTCTGTTTCGAGCACTCTCTGTGATTGCCGCAGAAATTTCAGGGTTTAATTTCGGGGCTTGTAAAAAACTGCAGTTTTGCGGTACCAGATAATCTTTGAGAAGTTTATCTTTATCCTCTTTAGGTAAACCTTTCTTTAATATTGGCAGCCACAGCTGAGCCAAGTTTTCGTGGATTTTGTCTCCGTATTCTGGACCTTCAGACGTACTGGCACCCAACGCTGATAAGATTTCTGAGTCTAACTCTTGAATCGCTACTTGTTCGTCTTTAGAAGAATCCACGATGTCTAATAGAGATGAATCAATTTGCGTCTCCGTGGATACTTCAGTTGGCAATTCACTTGCTGGTGATTGGTCTATGACCATTTCAAATGTCCCGTCGTCATCTACGGACAATAAATAAAATAGTTGTATTATTTTTGTACTTAAGTAGCTATTAGTCTGTATTCCCAGTACCAATAATCTCCCATTGTGAAAAGACCTTGATTTGAAAAGAATACCGATTTACGATCATTTAGTGATTTGCAATCACTTTAGGTACCTTCGTGTTGGTTCACGACCAACCCCCAGGTTCAGGTTTTTATGTTATAGGTTGAGGATAAAACCTACGTGTTGATTCTCGACCAACTTACAGGTTTTAGAAAGTTTACCTATTTTAATATATAATATAACCTTCGTGTTGATTCTCGACCAACCCCCAGGTTTCAGAAAATAAAAGTACAAATGTTTTTTTTTTTTTTTTTTTTTAATTTACACCTATTGTACTAGCGAGTCAAAATAACCATTGTGTTGATTCTCGATCAACCCCCAGGCATCAAGAAAGAAACTTATTCTTAGTGGCAAGTTAATTCTTCTTATAGATTACGTAAAATGTTTAACTTACCATTGTTATCCTCTGAAGCAGATGAATCCGATGACGAAATGATTCGTCTGCGGGTGGTTTTCACTTGATTTGCTTCTAACTTTCGTATTTTTTCTTCGTAATGCTTAATTTTATGTTCAGCATTACGTTTCGACATTTTCACAGTTAATACGTAAAAATGTAGGTAGATTTGAAATAATTTTTAGACTGAGTCTGATGCGTGTGCGCGTTACCTTGCACGAAAAAGGAATGAGCAGGAGAATGCGCCGGCAGACATGGCGCGGTAGTGTTGCCACAAATGGTTTTAAAAAATCGACAAATATATCGATTCGACTTTAAAAAAATCGTGCAGTTACCTTGTAGGTTGGAGGTACTACGTTTGGAATATACTTATATTGAGAATGAAATAGACGCAATATAATGATGCTACGTTATGCATGATGAGATTCAGCTCGGTCAGGTAAAATAAATAAAATAAAAAGCTCGGAGCGCATATACGAAGGTAGGTTACTTCACGGATAATAAATGTACGTTCATACAGAAGCAAGTGCGACCTTTGGAGGGCGCGGCAAGTATTTCAAACATTCCCTATAGCTTACTGGCTAGTCAACTACTATATGTACGTCTGACGTGTGGGATAGTCGGGCTAAAACATCGATTGCATCAATCGGATTAGAAAATAAATAAGCAATAAAACTATGGCCGTCGAGGACCGGTCATACTTAAAAAATGAGGAACCATCGTATCAGATACAGTGCTATTGACATTAGTTGTTGACATAAGGCGAAACGGCAGTCTAAATCGATTAAGTTATGATAAGGTGGTGTCAACACCTTTTAGGCGCCTGCGGTGAGCGCTATCGGGATATGAGGCGACTCAAGTTACATGCAAAAATTATCAACTATATTGTGAAATCTCCCATAAAAACCGGCCGCATGTGATCCGACACTCACGTGATCCAGGTGAACATGATAACCGCTCATTATAATTTATTGAAATATTAAATTTTAGAAAAGCCGACGAGAAAATTGAGGAAGTCAATTGAGAACGTTAAATTAAAACAAACGACGAGCGTTGAAAAGTTGTTGACATACAAAGTAGAAAACTTGTCTCTTAAAACTTTTTGTAAGTTTATTTTGCGCGCGAAAACAGAATATTCTTCGGCGAGACGAAAACTAAGATAAGGGCATAATGTAAAGACCGACACAGGTTTAGAATAGCTCCGTCGAGCTTTTGTTTTGGATGTAAAAGGAGTGTCCTGAATAGACGTGTAGAAATGTTTAAGACGGACGGAGCGACGGAGTATTATAATTACAATAAGCATGTGATGCGAGCCCGAGCGCAGCTGCTTCGCCGGATACCAGGGGTCAGCGCTTCAACTAATTCCTCATTGATCACTCTTAACAAAGTGATTCACAGTTTTTCCTGACAGATGTCGCTTATTAAGCCATGAATGAAAACTTAATTTGCATGAAGGAACAATGCGGCATTTGCATAGGAACTGATACCGTCTCATAACAATGATTATTGTCGATGATGGAAATCAATACGAGAAAACGTTTCACACACAGACACACAGACAAAAACACATTTTCTATCTCTCTCCAACTTTACGAGCTCGCAATTAAACTTTCGTTACGTTTATAGATTTGACGAATTTCAATGTTGTAAATACGTCGAGTTTTATCGCCTTTTTTGAATACCAATCGCTCGGTAGTATTCCGGACAATCCTAACTTGGTTTTATCAGTTCAAATGTGGATTATCGTGTGTCAATAAGGAGCGAATGAAGCTTGTCAAATACTATAATGATGTGTGAGCGTGCACTCAAATATGGCAAGTAATACTGAGCGTATCGATTTATAAATCGGGTATGCCCAGCGCATTTCGGTCAGCTGTGGCCGGTCTAAGTATATGCCGGTTCCCACGACAGTGACTCTCGAAACAGCCCATAAAAAGCGGCCGACGCAAGCGTACGTGGCAGGTAGGTAGCCTTTTAAACGTGTCAAGCTGCTATACTGTCGAGTTGCATAGACATCTCGTCATTAGGGAAATGTAGTGCGGTGTACATGCCGGTTTATTTATAACGTTGATAATGTTCCAATTTTAAATTAGAGTGTTTATGGTCCGTTAATTATTGCCAACATTCAAAAAATGTTTTATTGGTAGCCTTAAAAAATAGGTACACGAACACAGACATACAATCTCAGTCAGACACATAAATACTTCGGGCAAGCGAGAAGCGATGCGTTAAATTGTATTACTTGCGGTGAAAAAGGAACCGAGAATGATATCATGGGATTCGAATGCGAGGGAATCATTTGATAATCGTTTTACGAGGGTTCCAAAGAGGCTACTTCCATATCAGACTCCGACATTTTGTTATTAATTAGAGCCCAAGGAATAAGGTACGTGGGAACGGATCCTCACTTTTCTTCGACCATGTGTTTAGGATTTAGAAACAAAAGACATTCAGGTGACCATTCTCCATGAGCACGTGTTTGGGGTAGTATTGTTCTATTATTGACTCGCAACAGATGTCCGTTTGTGTGCTGTTTTAAGCTGATTAGTGCTACGCCGCTTTTATGAATAAACAATAACACTTTTGTGAGCGGAAAAGGTACACGATATTTTTCTCATCACTGTACAACAAAATAGAACAAGGTCGGTGATGTACCGAGGTACCATCGCGGTCAATATCGATACAATGTACCTATAGGTATTTATATAAAACCATCAGAAAAAGTCATTACCGTGGTTCGCTTTCAAGCATTTCGACACAAGAAAATATTTGGAACACAAACAGGCAAGTTGAAGAGTCGTGATTTCATATTTCACACTTTGCCGTGTGGTAACATTAACATTGAACAGGTTGTTTTTAGAGTTCCGTACAAAAGGTTGATAATAATATCTGACATAAGTTTTAAAATATAAATCCTAAATCTAATATACCGTGGAAAATTTAACAGATTTCTTAAATTTGATTTTAATCGGTGTAAGATTTACACCGCTCAACAATAAGCTAAATTAAATAAATATGCAAATATATCCGAATAATAACGTGTTCCATTGGTGCGTTTCCATTTTATTATAATGCTTTTAATTATTTTTATCTCCTATTTTGGAGGCTGATTGCTTAGCTCGTTGACCCGATGATTCATGCACAAAAAGGTTTCAACTTTTAAGTTATGCGTAATATAAAATGTTTTATGTTGTAATAGCCGTGCGAACAGGACACTTCCTGAACAAGGCCTGCAGGAATCGAGGCCAACATTTTATTGGTTTAACATTCTGACAGTAAGCGAGCATTCTGTCAGAATGTTAAACAGTTTTTGTTTGTGACACTGACAAGCACAGAGCTTTTGCTGTGACGTTTGTTTTTGGCGGGACGTGAGTGTATTTGGATAAGCCACAGAGTCTTAATTCTACTTACACGTAAACACTGTAAAATACTGTAGAAACCACAATGTTGGACCATAGACAAAAGTGATATGAGTTCTCAAAGCAAGCGACATGCAACCTCACGGTCCGTGTGACCTATGACGTTCGAAATTCGAATTGTTTAACAAGAGAAATCCTTTGTTTGCATTCAAATATGGAATGGTTGTTACACTATTAGGTGAGTCAATATGTCTCTATTTTGACGATATAAAGTTAAAAATATAAAAGAAAAAGTCAGTTTTAATGAAATTACAGTGATTTACAGTCACACTCATAAAAGTTGGAAACTCTCCAACGAGAAGGATTTATATTACGATATTTAGCGATATTTTATTAAAACATTCAACATAATGACTGACATCTTTTTCAACATTCGATTCGCAAACGTTTTCTTATCGAAAGTTAAGTGAAGGCCAAAGATCAAATAATATTTGATTTCACCGCGAAGGAAGAGACCGATTAGTTTAAAGTTAGGTACTAACCTACTCGTATTCATCATTCACCTACATGAAAACAAAATGTTCGACCAATTAAACACGTTCACACGTCAATCATAAATAATAATAACCATTAAATTGATGCCATAATAAAGTTCCAATGTTGCCAGTAAAGCCGAGAAAGTAAACAGCGAGGTACGGCTTAAAAACTGAACTGTTTATCTAACATTATGGAAGGATTAATTACCCGAGTCCACATTACTCAGAAAACATTAAAAAGTTGAAAAACTAGTCGCAACCAAAACGGTTCTGAGATTATTTTACAGCAGCCTAGACAACATTAAACCTCTTTACAACCGCTAACGACCTGTCCGAAGTGTATGAGACACGGAATAAGATAAAAAAAAATATTGCCCTCAATTACAAATGGCAAAAAGGCGGTCGGGCAAAGAATTCGGGAATTATATCGAGAACGAAGTGAAAAACGATGGCTATGCTGCCTTTGATTTTCACATGGAATCGCCGGCATTCGTCGCCGGGCGGGAAGCGAGGAATTCCAAAAATTAAAATGTCGGCCATAAACAACCAAGCGATTTGAATGAATAAGAATTAAAAAATAAAATATATAACAAATTTTAGAGCTACGATGGATCTGATAAGAATGAGAAGGGTTGAAACCGAAACCGCACTAAAAAAAATTACCCATTCGGATTAAATCAACAAGTCTCGACTTGATTTGAAGATCTCTATTTTTTCTAACCTACTTTGAATAACGAGAAACCAGACAGACTTTTGACACCTATGAGTAATATTATATTACACCATAATAGATAGAATTGAGGCGTGTTTGATTCTAAACATAATAAATTATTCGTCACAAGATCTCTAATATTGCGAAACTAAACATTTAGTCAAGTAATAGTAAACTTCCAAGTCACAATTTGGAATTATGGATATTTATTTGTAACACTTCTATTAAAGCAGTTTAAAAGTTTATATTTCATTTTGACTAATACCTACTATATTATTATGTATGTAAAATGTTCATTTACTCGTACTTACATACATTATAAATAATAACTTACTTCTTTAACTAACAAATCCTACAAATATCAAATTGTCAAAGGCAATACATATTATTTAATGGACTTATGTAAGTCGTACCTGAAATGCCCCACTACCTTTACCACATAAATTAAAAAAAAACTAAACATAAATTATTGTAATTTGCAAATCCACCAGTTCCTATAATCGACCTCAACATATATCCGAAGAATATGTTAGGTTAATATGGTACGGGCGTCTTCCATACAAAATGATAGGACGAAAGCATGTGAACTGCGATGCGACTCAATGTTCCTAGAATTGCGCGTGTGATGAATTAATAAGGAATGTAATTTTTTAACTTTCGCGATCTGAACTTATAGTAAAGAGAATCTTATATTATACGGGATTTTATTGCGTATTTTATTGTTTTTCGGCTATTGCGGCTAAGTTGCAATAGCAGTGGACGCTTAATAAAAATAAGGTACGCAATAAAATCCCGGTATGATATATAAATAATGTAATGCTGGACAATCCACACAACATCATCTAGCCCCAAGCTAAGCAGAGCTTGTGTTATGAGTACTAGAAGACTGACATACTTAATACATTACATAGATAGATATTTTTTATTATACATATGAAATACCCAGAACACCCGGAATAAATATTTGCAGATTTACAAACATTTATCCCAAGGCGGGAATCGAACCAACCTCCGCGTCGCAGGCAGACCTTCGCCCGCCGCGCCACATCGGTCGTCAAACATAAGGAATACAATGAGTAATGGAATTCTATCTTTGCAGATTTGAGGGCCCTGCCTCAGGTCAGGTCAGGCCAGTGTACGTGAGAACTGATAAGCCATGCCACACCCTACTCATAAAAAAACTATAGAATTTCATTTGTTTTAAAGTCTTTTAGTTTTGTGTTTGGGTGTTACTATGTATTCTATGTATGTACAAAAATAATGTATATAGGTATTCTACCAGCAATCTAGTTCCCATAATACAAGCTTTACTTGGTTTGGGACTAGAGTGTGTGTGAATTGTCCGTGAATATTTATTAATAGTTTTTGAAGGCATGTGGTTTGAATACTCAATCAATCAGTTTCAATCCACTTTATTGCGAATAAAGTTACATTATCAATGGAATTTTCGGCTACCATAATAAATCGGTTTCTTTGAACATATTTTTATAAGCAGTAAAGGTATAAACGCAGTTAAAACGTCAAAATGTGACCGTAAACGAGCAGCCATTCGGCGGAGTGTTTTCTTAGCGCTCGCCTCGGAACTGTAATAACAAGCCGAGCTTTTATTGTCTATTCAGTCCGTTGATGAGCTTATTATTTCTATCGTCTTGTCTATGAATAATAATTATTTACGATAACACAGTTTACAATTCGGTTTCGGGGCTGTGTTGTTTTAGCACACGAAATTGGGCTGCGAGTTTGTTTAGGCGGATTGAGTAGACTGTAGAGAATCACACTTAATTGATAGGTTGCCGAATACCTGTGCACTGGCTTCGAACAATGCAACACCAATTATACACGCTCCGATTGTTTAAATTTGAAACTTATGAAATCGCGTTACAAGCGGTATTGTAATGGCACATGTCTTCACAAACTACTTTTACGTGGAATTTCATTCGCGATGCTTTTTTGTTTAAGTTTAATTACTCCTCGGGAAGAGAGATAAAAGCCGAAGGAGCAGAATCGAATGAAGCATTCCGTCGCTACGGTATTAAAAGAAGCGGATGCTGGGGTAGGTATTTTAAGAGGATCCCGGCGCGAGCGGATTCAAATAAAGGAAATTATTAAGAGCTCTTGTGAAAAACCGAAGACGGAAGTCACTCGACTATGGTCTATAAGGCGGCGGTATATCGCGTTACATTATGAAGCAATAACCCGATGATCCGTGCGAAGGTTTTACGTTTTTCGAAGTGGAAACTTATGTAAGAAGCGTTCGCCCGAAGAATAATAATGCGGGTAACCGATTACGATTCTAACATAATTGCTGACGGTTTGAGGCGAGTTTCGAGGTGTGTGGTTACTTTACGATGCGATGCTCATTTTTAATTACTTTCTAATGTTGATACTTGTCTAGAAGTGACAGTTCACACGAGACAAACACGTATGACATTCGATAGCGTGCGTTACCGTAACTACACACTATTGTTTTGAAATAAGAACTTAAAAATGTGACGTCATCGTAACGTTAATTTCTGCGAAGCGCACCTGTTTATTACTTAAATTTCGAAACGGGATCGCGTCATAGACAATAATACATTAAAGCATACGAGTCTTTTGGCCTCTCGAAACCATGTCTTAACAAGAATGTGAAGATTCCATACTTTCATTTAAGTTATTAGAGCGTGAAACCATTTTACGAAACATGCAAAATAACTAACAATCTCTAGAATTAGTTACGCTGTTGCTTAGTCTACTTGTTCCACAATAAGACGCGTGTTTCTTCACTAAGCGACACAAATACATTAATCAGTCTGAGCTTTTTTATACTTTTGTTTACGGCAGGCCCTTTACTGAATTTTAAAATAAGTACAGGCTATTTAAGATCAAATAAACATATTGAATTCCAATGGCTATGGATGGGTAGGTCTTTTGTGTCGTTGTTTTTTACAATAAGCTTTTTATCTGTATCTGATTTACTCATTGTAATTATTCGTTTACTTTATTGGGAGAGTCTTGGTTAGCTCTTCGCTTGGCTGACCGCGGGATAAGAAGTGAGCACTTCTTGCAGTTTAAACACACAGCTCGCTTTTGTATTAATTAACCTTAATTAAGTTGACTCGCATGTCTATCTCACGGTAACAAACAAAACTGGATATAATTTCACCGCAAGTGAAAATAATGTTTTCCGGAGAAATCGTTTATGACGCAAAATTATGGTCGGTTTCAATAATTTGAATTAAGAAGCGAACGTTAGGCACTTGACTTTGACTTATGGTGTGACCTAGATTGAAGCATTTCACGACACGAGTGGCGACGTGAGTACGAGCTGACAGGTAAACTGATGGCATTTAAGGGTTAAGGTAAAGATACAGACGGATGAGGAATTTTATAAAAAAATCTTATAGAAATATGCGCACCGAATTCCACACGCCAGATCTTAGAAATCCAAATGTTTTTATAGGACGCTTTGAGCGTGCTGAATGACAGGTTTTGTTTACTTGAAGCTTCTGACAACTGAAATTAGCTTCGAAAACAATGCATTATAGTCGATAGCACCGACAATAATCGACGGTCAAGATAAATAACAATGGAAGGAATGACGAGTACATCCGAAGACGGATCTATGGTGATTCCACAAAAAGTATAGTTCAGGGCCAGACCGCAGCGAGCGCCGGCCGAGGCGCACGAAACCACACTTTGACATTTGCTCATACACAGCAGGTGTAAGCTAAATAAGCACATTTTTTCACAATTAAACGACTGAGTAACGGTCCCGAACGGAATACTTGAATGGAGTGAGTGAATGGCTGCAACGGGGTGCAACCCTAGCATTAAGGGCGCGTACCACCGACCTTTGTACATTGTATGCGCACAGAGTACGTGCGCAGACTCGCTCATAATCCGGTCTCGTAGTACAAGTAACTACTAGTCTCACCTCTGTGACATCCGGACCGAATAACGGACCACGCATTACAATATAAAACGCAACATTTACTAAACTCAAATTGTTAAGAGTGAAATAAATGAAATCCGCCGAGCCGAGCTGAATACAAATGAGATTTCTTTACGAAGTGAGCCATCTCTCGCTACCAACGCATGATAAATCGTTTGTATGAGTCGTTAGCTCGCAAGCTTTACTTGTTATTTTACTGTTCGATGTTGTCAGTAATATTAATAATATGACCTACTATCGCAGGTCACATCTGTACTCTACGCTACGGATTTATTTCACATGGGATCAGATAAGGTTCGGATGCAGTCTCGTTTAGAGTTACATCGTATTGCGTTGCAGCGCGCTGCAGCGTCGAGTTTCAAAATATTGTGGTAATGAACGACTCAAATACTAAAAGGTGATTTTGGAATGAAGTCGAGCTTTCTTGGTAGACATTCACCCGGTCGGAGGCAGCGCGCGGAACGCCTATGTGGCCATACAACACATTACGTGGACGACATGGCTGGCGGCGCAGGCGGCCGCGCGCCCGGCGATGACCTCATTACAAGAAAAAAGAACCTCGACCAATGCTAGGGGAAGATTGTATTATTTAAATAAGAGCCAGCCGACCATATCGCAACCGGTAAGCACGCGTATGGCGCGCATCCTCAGGACTCCCATTCCGACATATGCAAGGAGATGTCACGATAAACCACCACATATGGCGTCAACTCGTCAGCTCCGATAGCTCAACCTGTCTGTCAATGTCGACGCGATAGATGCAGTCGCTTTCGCTCAATTGATCGCATGTCAACGCAATATGTCTGCCAATAGAGAGCTCCACGTGAATTTAAACAGGAAGTTTCAATTTAGCGCCAATTCATTTGGAATGATACAGGCGGTTACCGGACGCACATCCATCCGAAAAAAGTTTAGAGTTTCGTCTATGGTTCCTCTTCCTATCCTACCTGAGCATGAGACCAAATGTCACGTTCTCTCCAGATGGCCGAGTCCGGCCAAGCTGGGCGCAATTGTTTACACACACATTACAAGACGGTTCGACATTTGAAGCGGGCCGCTAAATAAAATACAAATAGCACTCGAGATCTCTAGTGTCCACATGTTGCTGTGTAAACAATTGACGCTAGCGAAATCGCAGCAGAGGTCCAATTAAGACGTCCGTTATCCTTGGAAACGAGATAGATCGCGACTGTAAATAAATAGCGGGGTAATTACAATATCGAATCACGAACCCGGCCGGCCTTTGCGCTCTAATCGTCTGAAGATGAGAACGGAGCCACGAAGCAGGCTCGTAACTACTTCTAATAACACACGCCGGTGTATGACCGCGAAGCTACTTCGTCCGTAATTAATTAAAAATGAACCATTGAACGCTGTAATCGTCCCACGCGGGCGCTCGTTAAACCATCGAGTTACTCGATTCGAGTATTCTTATCGTCATCGCTTCTGTCAAATTTGAATAAAGAATCCCTTAATTTCTTTTACTATTATTTACGGCGAATGAGATGCCTCACACTGCCGGTTGATGATTGGAATTTGAATGTTGGTTACATCGACAACGTTGATTTATTGCTATAGGGTGTTGCCTGCTACTTAATGTTGCTTTTACGAGCTATTGATTTTATTATTGGCTACAAAACTAATGAAGTTTGAATTAAGGGAATATCTGGGGTTATCAATAGTATGTATTAAAGTACACTCACCGGCCACGTGAAGTCAAAGGGGAAGACGATGGGATTACTGAATCCTTCCACGTTGAGGTTGGGCACATCCAGGGAGTTTCCACCCAGAACGGGTGTAGTGATGTCACCGAAAGTGCACGGTGACGTCGTATCGATGTTGACTTGATAAATCTTGAGGCACACTCGGAATTTAGTCCTACACGGCGCCATACACGACGCGTCACTATTTGAGGAACCATCACAGCACTGGCCACTACTTAATCTACCCAACGAGTTCGTAAAACTTTTTATCCTTAGTTCGAAGGAACCGGACGTCAGCACCTGGAAAGAGAAGAGAACATTATCAGTGTTTGTTTACTAGCACAAGATAAATAATGGGACATGGATTAGGCGGCCGTCCAATATATCACAACATTCGGGACGGAGCAAACAGAGGTCGGGAATACATACAGCTTTCATCGCCCTAAGATGTAATCCCAATACAGACGCTATTTGCACAACTGTCCGAACGATCGATACCGCCGAGACATTAACGGTTATACTGGACAGACATGTAGGTCGTTTAAAAATGGGGTTGCGTGTGCCCCACACGCGTTGACACCCCTAACCTGAATTAAACTTGGAACAGCCGAGACGCGGCAAACAATTCATATTTTTCTAAATCGAACTGTCAAATATCGACGGCCCCCCGCTTTGTTTTAAACGATACTATGTTGCCAGGGCTACCGATACATAAAAAATGTTTTATTTCGAACTTCGTTGATAGATACACTCGTCGAAACGAGTTTAATTCTCTATTTTTGATGTATGAATAATAATAAAACTTGTTTTTGTTGCCCTCCAGGGTGTCCAACCCTTGTATTGATGAAAGAATGTGCAGTTGGTCGTATTATCGGACTTGCACTGCATGTGGGGTCAACAAGTTTGAAGACTGACGTTTGTGCGATCATTACACTGAATCAAGCAGCTCAGCTTTTACTCGACATCAAGTTGCTTGTTATTAGTTAAAATGTAGTCGTAGCGTTTGTAAGGCATCGGAAGGAAGTGGTGGTATTAAATAATGGCGTCATGTCTCGGCAAATCATTACCGGTACTTATAATTATTTATTGATGCCGGTGTGTCGGTCTTCATGAAATAAAATACAAACATTTACTGGCTACTTTCAATCTAAAATTGATTAGGTACTTGATTCGGCCTCATAATAAATTACTTACAATAAAGCTTTACCGCTTTCA
This sequence comes from Ecliptopera silaceata, assembly GCA_932527185.1. NCBI lineage: Eukaryota > Metazoa > Arthropoda > Insecta > Lepidoptera > Geometridae > Ecliptopera > Ecliptopera silaceata. The sequence goes on from OW052210.1 coordinate 6,666,033, forward strand.
TTCGGCTTAAGACGTGATTTGAATATTAACAAACTAACTGACTGAGAATATTTTGTATATCAACAAATTAACATGTTCGGCCAATCTTCCCACGCAAAATCAAGTTTTAACATCCAAATATCAGATAGAGAAAACAATGGACCATTCAAATTGAGTTTTATCTTGTTACCGAGACGGTATGTCTGTCGAAAAACTTTTACCCCCGTTTAAACAGAGCTGTGGTAAAAAATACACCAGATTTCAACCAACTTCCTGCCCTACAGAACTGATCGCAAAAGCACTCTCCTCTCCTCTATATCCGAGGGGTAGACAGAGACGGAAGACAATCACTTCACACATTCACGTCAGGTAGGAGCGGAACCAAAAAAATACCCAAAAAAGATACGCAGCACTCTAAACATCCCATTTTTTGTTCCCATTGTTTACAAAAGGAGTAGCTTGTTTTATGAATTGTGGGTTACTGTTTTAGACTACCTACTATCAATCAATAATCCTTACTCATTAGTGTAATGAAGATCTATTACTATATAAACTGACGTCTTTACGGAGACTTGTTAAAAAACTCGCTGTCAAGAATGACAGCTGTCACTGTCATGTCACTAAGCGAGCTAACTTTTACTTTTAAGTTGAAAGATCAAATAAACAAGTTAAATACATTGTCATGAAGAAACAAATTAAGTTAAATGAGATTTTAAAGCGGGATGCGCGCCCGACACTAGCCTCCGGATAGAACAAACCAACAATTAAATAATGCTTACTGGACTACCGTACGGTTTATTATGTCTGCGGGCGGATTTGACGCCATCCTGATTGATGACTTTCAGAATGCGTTTCAAAAAAAAGAAAACACCAAACGTTATTGTCTATGGATTTTTCATTCGGTAACCCGCGTCGTGTTCGATGTTTAAATTGGAAAATAATGAGAACGCTGGCCTACACATTCGATGTATGCCAGTACTTTAAGAAATCAATTACACGTGAGCCTAATTTATTTAACATACAACTTCATGTTTAATGCATCCCACGTTAGAAGCATCGTGAACATCACAACCTTTTTTATTTACCACGTTGAAAGGAAAGTAACACCGGCACGTAACATTAATTGCGCCGGCGCAGGCATCAACAAAACCGTCCAAATTGATTTGGATACCTAATCGACTATCTCGCAATACCATTCCAGCTAATATATCGTGTAGCATTAATATTTTTAATAACAGCAGAATCACGATCAAAAGATATTTTAAGAGAATTGCATTGTCAAGATGATTTGTTGGCCACTTACCCGGATGGATAAATGTATAATTACGGTATTTTAGTCCTCGGTTAGATTAAGATACGGAGTAATAATGTGAACAGCATTGTATGTAAGTAAACCAAGAGAGTAAACACTCCAACAGGTTGAGCGTATGGCTAAATATAACACTAATAATGAAACACAGGGGAATGTTTTTCATCTCATCCGTTATAACACACGCAAAATGTGTTAAAATAAACACCCAAACAGTCTTTTAATAGCGACGATATTGTATGTGCAATTCGCAATTCCAAAATTAAAATCGGAATCATAAACGTATGATTTATTTTTTCCATCTAAGTATTTTCGGCCAGCGTTTCGTACACATGCCGTAAAGATGTTCGGTCTTTAAAAATAGATCGACGCTCTTATGTCTGAATTAAAACATGAAAAAATTATTGAGCCTGTCCTTTAGCAGCTGACGAATGAGCTCTGTTGCTAATTGGTTTTCTGACCTGACTTCAGAGAACTTAGCTTCGCTAGTATTGTGTCAGGGGCTTACGATTTCACAAAGGGCGTTCCGTTTCAGAGAATGACTCTCGTGGAAAATAAAAGAACTTGTTAAAGTTAAAGCGTAGGTACCGATATTCGGGCGACAAAAGTAGCGATGTCCTTTGTGTAAGACGCTGGCAGCTGCACCGGCACAAAAGAATCGCACACATCTAGTGGAATTCGAAATGAACGGAGAATGATGCGCGTGGAAGGTAATAGGCCCGCAGATTGCCTGGAACTTATATGGAAAGCGCATAATAAGGTATTTTGCGGTTATTTAAGCGTTGCACAAGCGAATTGAGATTTCGTGCGTTGGTGTACCGAGCGCTATGATCTGAGGAGTCATGTACCTACGCTCTATCGTAAACCAGATCTTCTTGCTTCAATTGCTATTGGGATTACTACGTGTGAACCTCTCGCTGTGAGCATTCAATACGGAACTGATTAAAATACTTTCTATTCTACCTTCAACCTTTTTGAAATTCAAGTTTTTTTTTTCTAACCTCTTCAAGCCGCGTTTTCTAGCACAAGACTATGAATAGTTCTTAAACCATCCTGTTTTGCAGCTACGTTTTAGTCAAATCATACGTTTGCCGACACGAGATGCGAGTATGTTATTATTTTCAATTTGTAAGCAATCTTCATTACGCATCGCAATATTCGCAAAACAACGTTATGAAACTACATCTACAATTCCATAGAAAACTACTTTGGAGGTAAATTGAAAATACCATTTAGGAGAATGGTGAATCTCATTACTAGAGATCCTCCTACGTTAATTAATTACTTTATTCGCACAGTCGCTTATCATTCGTATCTGTCAACCATCGGCCTTAACTTTCTACCCACATAGGAGTACCTAAGGTTAAGTTAGACTCATCTACAAGATATGCCTGAAGCATTGAGCAACCTACACAATATCGCTAGATCAGCTGACACATTTACCAAATTCGTATCTTAATAATTCGCGCTGACACCTAACAATAGCATCTTAAATTAGAAGGTTACTGACTAAATTACGCTTACGCGCCATCCGATATTCAAATTTCGAAACTACTCTATGAATTACGAAACAAAACAATTGTCTATGGATTCGTGTGCAGATCCCAGAGATCTAATAATGTTTGTCGAATTAATTAGCAAGATATATTAATAAAACATAGTATTGACTTCCTCCTGCATCCAGTTTGGCAGCATTGCGTAATCTGATGAATGATCCAGGCGGCCATGTTGTTTTTTACAACATCGGGATTCAATTAAACGTCCGGTATTGAACGATAAAAACTAAATCGACTTTAATAGCAGTTTGTGTTTGTAATGAGATAGATTGCTTTAACAATAGTGACATTAGTGTTGTGACACTTTGGGATTGAAAGTAGTCATTTGTCAAACATGTCAAATGAGGCTTGTGATAGGTTGGATCGATGCACGCGTTCTACAATTGAACCATTAGCTTTTGTCTATGGCACAATAAGACCAAATTCTAAGCTTCTCATAGTTAAGCAGTTGAAACTGGACGATTATACTGATTTCGTATGTACTAGAATAATTGAAGCGGTTCTCATACAACGAACTTTTTGGACAATGGACGAAATTATAACAGAAATCTAAAGACGCATAGTTAGGGAGTTTCACATACTTAAATGCTCATTGCTGCTAACATGACATATGAGGAATAATAATTATTGTAGCATTGTGAAATAGAAATTGTGTGAAATCTGAGGTCACCTACCTTATAATATGCAAGTTTTTATTTGAGTGAAATTTCCAACAAAACGAGATGATTATAATCTATTTTTAACTAACTTTCAGGAATGCCCCAATTTCCGCCGATTGACAAAATTCACCTGTTTATCTCTTGGCGATTATTTAATTAGAAAAATAGTGGCAATTATTTAACCGCTAACCTTCAGAATCGGGGCTATCTATCGGAATTTGTTTACGAGTAAATTGTGAAAAAGCAGATGTTTTTAAAAGTTGCCATTAAATACGGCTCGCACCTGCGCAGGAGCAATGTTTGACGAGACAGGGTTGCCACGTGACACGCATTGATAACCATGAGGGTAAATTAATTAATTGGATATTACATATGTACAAATATAAAGTCATTTATATAACTTTTCAACGAGTTGTTTATTGAAATGGGACAAGAAATGATAAATTACCAAATATAATTTAGTTAGCCGTATGTCCAAGCGCAACTGGCACATAAACACACCTAAATATGAAATATATCGATTATATCACAAATAGTAACGCAATAATACACGCACAAGTAACGTTCCATGCGAGCTATGACATGCTATGTCCTAGTTATGCGACAGGTAGACGCCGACCGTAATCGAGAATGTATAACTCAGAGAACTGGCAACATTGTCGGATCATTGCAAAAATAATAAAAAAGCTAGACCTCTTAATACCCTTATACGGCTCAAATAAGGATACAATCAATTTAATAAGCTTTATCCTCTCGAGGATAAATTATATAAAACAAAGGTAACCTTCATCGAATTATTTATTTGAAATTGGAAATTATAATGTTGCGGTTTTCGGGGCAGACGTGTTTCCGACGCCGCTTCCGATGAAGATGGTCGAGCGATCACGCGATTGTTTTCAAATTTCGAATCGCGAGAGAACTAAAACTCGTTAGTGAAATAAAAAAAAAAAAGAAAAGTCCGGACATCGATTCCTGCGGATGTGCCGATGCAGTATCGAGTTGACCGATCGGTGGGACAATTACATCAATGCACGCTCCTTGTCACGTAGACGCCCGGAGCAAGACAAACCAGTTCGACTGTTGTGGTGCAAAATACCGTTTTTTTATAAAACAACCAGACTTCATTCATAATGTATTGAAAACTGAAGCACACAGATGCAAGCAGACGCTAAAAATACACTATTAGACACCCAAGTGTGTTGGTTCGAAGCTGTTATGGTTAATTAACTTGACTCGCGTAAAAACGATTACAAAGATGCTGGACTAAATTCGAGACTGGTTCTCGTTCATAAATCCCCTACACTTGTCCATTTTGACTTGTCTCTGACACACATGGCTATTAGAGTTTATTTATAGACTTGTCTATGGTAGGCTACGGTATGTGGGTAAGATACCTAGGTACATGATAAAATGTTGCGTCAAAAGTAACGGTAAATTCGCGTGTGTGCAAGGTGGTGACCCTACTGGTTTAATGCGCACACGCACTGGGGTACACTACCCTACCCTCCGTCATGCAGTGCGTTACTTATGCGGGAGAACAATGACACCCGGCGAAAATATCGATTTTTATACTAATGACATTTTGGAAAGTGACAACCGATTATGACATTTTACCTACCTATAACAAATGCTTGTATACCTCCCTAGATCTGCCTACGTTTACTAAGGTAATGTTTAGGTAACTTTACTAGTTAGGTACTCGATTGGGAAAGTAAATACCTAGTTAACCTATAGTACCTCTGTACCGATGCTGGATGAGTCATGCAACAAGCGCTTCTTGAGTCGAGTTTAACTAGTGATGTACCTAACGTACCTACTCGAGTCTAAATAAACATTTATGTTGAACGGGAAAGGAGTGATTGATTCGTTTCCTTCGAATTTAACGAGGCAAATAATTAACTTGATCCTCGGCGAGTGTAAACTTGCCGTGCTATAAAAATGTCGTGGGAACACGAAATCAGGAAAAGTTCACACGTCAACCTGCCCTTAGAAAAGTAACCTTGACCGACCGCGGGGGCGATGACCTGTAGGTATTCCCAACTATGTCATGTCGTCACTTTCATCTCCTGTTTGTTTACGCGGAGTTTACGACTCCCGGCGCCTATTGCCTGGCGATTAGCGCCGGACACTAAACGAAGGGCTCCGAGCTAACTAGACCGAACTACTAACCCTGCCCGAAATATGTTTCGCTCTCGTCTGGAGAGTTATTCCTGTCGCAAGTGCACGCGCAGCGCGGATCACGGACAGCGCGGCGAAGCCTCGGAATGCATCTAATTTTAAAGCGAAGAGGCTCGCGACCCTGCTGACCCCGCGCCGGTCGTATTAAAACCTGACTTTCTTCACAACTAGGTGCCTGTTTGCTCGGCAAACGTATCGAACACACACAGGCGCGTGGAGCAGCCAGGCAGGCAGGCCGGCAGGCAGGGCCGGTCACGACGCGGGCTCACCTACAGGCCGGCTCGCTCCCGACTATCCAGGACGATCTGCTAGCGCGGCCGCGGCCGTGCCTAGCCGCTCGTGGGAAAGTGACTCGCGACTCGCGAGACGGCCGTGGCCGTCCGCCCGACCTCTTTGTGAGAATCGCAACTTTTCGACTCGATTACGTGCGAAATGTAAACAGATGGGGTTTCGTGGTTTTCAGTGTCGGTGGCGTAGGCAGTACCTGGGGCAGAAACCCTAGCAGGGCGACGAGCACCGCGGGGGCGCGCATAGTGGCGCGTCCGGGCTAGCGGCGCCGGGGTATACAGTCGGCTCCTAGCCCGACGATCGTCACCAGAATCTGCGGTAATCCATCACTCGATAGAACACTGAGCGTTTTCACTAAGTCACACGGCACAAGGTATCTAGACGTCACTGGCTCATCGGCTCCGGCGAACCGGTCGCGGGATCGTGCACTATTCGAAACGCGCGCGTCGCGTGTGTGTGAGAATGCGGGCCGCGAGGACGTGCGTTCGACTCGGCGCGTGACGGCGGACTGAGGGCGGGCGCCGGGCGGCGGGCGCGGCGCGGGCAGCGCGCACCTGGCGCCGCGCCCCGGCCGAGAGATGGCGCTGCGCGGCGCATCTGCCGGCGCCCCTGCCGCCCGCGCCCCCGCCCCGCCCCGCCACCACCCGACCACTAAATACACGGAAAACACGCCGTTCTTGACGAGAACACGTGCCCCTATGTAAAAACTTCGGAGAAGAATCGAGCGCTATGCAGTTTCTTTTTACAACATTACATATGTATTTTATCATTTATCTGGATATTTAATCTAGGTATCGCGTTTAGCTAATTAAATACTTACCATTACATTCCTCCTATATAAATTGAAGACCTACCTATTTATTATACCTAAAGTAGTAGGTACACAACTTTAAGTAAGTAAACATTATCTTTAAGTACCTAGCAGGTACCTAACCCGGGATATTATAGTTCTCATTAGTTAGATAGAACTAGGTAATTAAGAGGAAGCGATCTCGTTTTCCAATCCTAAGGTCGTGGGTTCATTTCATATCCAGACCAATTTTTTGACGGAAAACATTATAAGAAAACTTGACCTTGTTTTTCGATTATGGGATAAAATAATGGTAGGTATATTAACCTAAGACCTAGATATCAAAGATCACAGCATCATTTTATCAAGGCTGAAAGTTTATTAAAGTTTGAATAATTGTGACTACGAACAGAAAACGCCAATTCGCTGCAACGTTCGGCAGTCGAGCTTGTGTTATCGCGCAGTGTATCTCTAATATAATTTGACGTAACACAGCGATTGTCATTTTTTTCATGTTTAGATACCCTTTGCGAAATAAAGGTGTGTGCACACCGAATCGCGTGTCAAGCGAGCTTCCGTTCTGATGCAAATTTTTGTAAATCTGTCCAATTACTGGCAGCTGCCAACTGCCTCAGAAAATACCACTGTAGGTAAACGAAATGATAATCAGATTCATAAGGCATTTCGCTCGGAGGAACGTTTCAGTTAATAATATAAATTATCTTCTTGAATAGAGTTTTTTGCTGTTTTTTTTTACTCGTGATTAAATCTACATAGATTTATTAGATCCCTATAAGAAGCCAGTGGTAGGTTTAGGTACAGGCTTAAAATTCATTGGCGATTTTATTTTTATTTTATTGCATTTGTTTTTTTTATTAATATCAAACATTCTACTGAATACAATCTCATGTAGGAAGGATATTGCATTGGAAGTTACCTGCGTCCTTACCTTACTTAGTAAATGCAATTTTGGTAATTTCAATCAAAAACATATATTTTAACTTTCTATGTTAGTAAGTACAAATAATAATCACCATAGTCACACACAGCCTATAGAAGTCACCATAGTCACACATCATCATCAGCAAATAGAAGTCCGCAGCACATATCCCTAGACTTCTCGGAAGATCTAGTCTAGATGAATTTCATGTCATCGGTCCATCGGACGGGGGCCGTTCCACGCTTCGCCGAATAATCGCGTGTTCTAAAACAATGACTTCAGGTTAACAAAGGCTTCGCCACCACACCTACACCACGCCCAAGAGACCCTGACATACAAATAATTATGCTGAAAACTGGAAAAATTAACTAGTTTTGTTACTTTGTTACTTGAAACTTCAATTGCATTTATTCAATAAAATCAAGAAAACCAAAGTGTTCGACATAGCTCAAAGAATTAGCAAGCTGAAGTGGCAGTGGGCCGGCCATGTTTGCCGAAGAACGGACAACCGTTCGAGCAAACGGATACTGGAGTGGAGACCGCGTTTAGGCAAGCGTAGTGTAGGACACACCCGGCGAGATGGAGCGACGATACAAGGAGTGTAGCTGGCAAACACTGGATGAGAGGAGCCGAAGACCGGGCTCAGTGGCGCGTCTTGGGAGAGACCTACGTCCAGCAGTGGACTAATATAGGTCGATGATGATGATGATGAATAAAATCACAAGGATCACTTTGAAACGTCTTACATACTAGATGATTCTAGACGCCAGTTCGTCGCGACCAGAGTCTAGAAGAACTGGCAAGAAACTAGACCTGGATACTAATCATACTAACTAAACTACTAATCATCAATCTATATCTACTGGACGTAGGTTCCAAGACGCGCCACTGAGCCGGGTCTTTGGCTCTTCTCATGTTGTGTTTGCCAGCTACACTCCTCAAATGGTCCAGGTTAGATACCTACACTTTGTATCATCATCATCATCAACCTATATCAGTCTACTGTTGGATGTAGGTATCTTCCAGACGCGCCACTGAGCCCGGTCTTCGTCTCTTCTCATGTTGTGTTTGCCAGCTACACTCCTTGTATCGTCGCTCCATCTCGCCGGGTGGGTCCTACACTACGCTTGCCTAAACGCGGTCTCCACTCTGTATCCGTTTGCTCCATATATATATAAGATAGTGGGTTAGTTTTCAAGATAGTGGGTTAGTTTTCAAGATAGTGGAGAAGCCACTAGCTTGGAAAATAATTTCTTAGACTCAAGAGATCTAATACAGGTACAGTCTGTACACGAAGGAGATAAATTTATACACCTGTCAGAAATTTATTTAAAAAAAACTAATTTATTATACCTACGGAACCTCCAATAAATAAAACTAAACCGCGATAAGAAACTAAACGCCCTTTTGATTTAATTAGTAAATACGGAAATTATGTTATCTGTGCCAAGTTCAACTCTGATAGAGTCTGTCAAGCGAAAGATGGCCCTGATAAATCGCGGCAAATTCAAAAACTATTAGTATGGCAATACATTAAATAATAGGATAACTTGGAATTACATAATTTGATACTTTGATATTATTCTAAATAAATATACTTACATAATTTTTGATGATGATTATGAATAAGTAGATGATATACTATTGCCATACTAATAGTTTTTGAATTTGCCGCGATTTATCAGGGCCATCTTTCGCTTGACAGACTCTAACAAAGAGTTTAAAAATAAGGCCACTTATACACAGCGACCGCTTATCGGATTAGTAACCTTTTTGACAGATATGTTTAATTAATCATAATGACATTTCTACCACATTTTTTTTATAACTATGAATATTTTTTGTAATATACCTACCTACTTACGTTATTAGTAAGTATTTTTTTAAAGTTTAAGTTGACTCCAAAAGTGACATGGAAAATTAAGTTATGAATGACTTATGTATAGAATAGAATTAATAATAATTAAAACGAATACTATAAAATTAAATTAGCTTTGATAACGTATTTAAAATTTAAAACACATGGACGTTGCGAAAACTTTTTACAACTTAAATATTATTAACTAACTTCAATATTGTCCCACGGCTGGGCAAAGTCCTCCCACAAAGCCTTCCATTCAAATTAATAAAAAAAAACTTTAATTTTTTTTAACAGTGCAGTAAGTTTACCGTTTCAAGATTATTCTTTCGCCCAAATCTCCTAAATCACCTCTCATTATTACAAATCATTTGTTTACCACAAATTGATTAAACAATGGCCTTGGTTAATAGCTGTGAGAGCACATGCGTAGACAAACACTCACTTTGACATTACACGTCAATGTTGCATTCTTGCAAACTAAACTATTCATTACTTTTGAACCTTATGTGAGTGTCAATAAAGATGAATTTAGCGTGATCGTATGTACTGGGGAATTGGTTGAGACTGACGTATGGATTGATTCGCTGAAGATGAATGGTATGATTTACGGCTAAAGTAAACTGTGCTTCAGTTTTACTCTTCAATAATGTTTAGGAATTTCGGTAAGATTGCAATTTTAAAAATATTTTTTTTTGAATATCAATGATGATTTTCTTATTTCAAAAATCTTGAGTGGTGTCAAGGGGCACCCGAATGAAACCAAGTTCTTAATTTAATAACTGGGTTGGCTTTCTATGCAAGACCAAGACCAAAAATTAGGACCAAGAATTACAACTTTTGGTCTTAATATTTTCCGTAGCCCCCTTTCGCATCGCGCGATAAGAATCTTCGTTCCAAAACTTCGTTCCAATAAAAAAATAAGGTATTGTCTTTTTAGTTTTTGAAAGAGGTGTTCTTTGGTTGTGTTGTCACTTTTTCATTTGATTCAATGTTTTTTTTAAATTCATATTTCAAATACAAAATCGCAATAATAGAAATAGTTATGATTCTTTTCGAAAGATGCGTTATTTATTTGAACCTTCTTAGTTTTTGATAAATGTCATCTTTTATTTTTATTTTTATTTGATGCCGCACCTTTTTAGTGGATTTGAAATTCAAATCACTTGTATAATCGTAATAATAATCTAGCTTCATTAGATACTATTTAATGTTCATTTCGCCAACCTCTGCTAGAATTACGGTAATCCAATGAAGATTTCGATACTCGCAAAAGTACACGCCTCGGCTGTACATAGTAGAACTTATTTCAGTAACTTAACTACACTTTATTTAAAATAATACAAAGTAAGAATTATCTATTGTGGAACGGTAAAAGCAACGAGAACACAAGATAAACTAATGTGAATAAATATAAACATAAGTAGATTTATATTTATTCTTTTTGGGGGCATTTGCAAGTTGCTACCCGTAGCAATACCTATAAGTTTTTACAAATGTGAAGTTAAATTACTTAAGTAAGTACTTACTTATTGTATCTTATAATTTTGTGGTGTCATATTAATATCTTTTATTGTCCAATATATTTGTTTTCGGTAAATTGATCTAAGTACTTAATCAATACTTGCAATGTGAGTCTCAATAAAATATGATTAAGTAATAGAAAAATCCTATTTTAGAGAAGTATAAATCGGAGTTGCGGCACTGAAGCGTCATACCAAGTTCGATGCGCTTACGCATATCGGCGGAGTCAAGAATGCAGGTTACGCAAGCACTTGCATAAACACAGCGCGTTCGACCAGTTAGTGTGTAGTGGTGCCCGAAATTAATTATATGGAGGAAAATATTTACCTTTTAACAAATAAATGATAGACGATGTACCTGATAGTTTTCATTATAAACGGGATTATTTACCATGATTTTTGAGTTTTATTATTTATAATGATGACTATATTTGACGTTTATATTGAAAACTATGTTCAAAACCATAATAGTTTCAAATATTAGATGTACCTGATGCTACCTTAAACAAATGATTGTGAAATTCGAGGGTCCACATGGTAACAATGGTTACTAATTTTTATTTTTTATATTTTTTATACTAAAGCCGGTAGCTTAAGTATAAAAATTCCCATAATTACGATTACTTAATGAGGTTTGTACGTCCACTAATTAATAAATTAGTGTTATATGGAAGGTTTTTTGCATAGAACTATATTTACTTACTTAATTGTTTTATATGCATAAACTAAATAAATCATGTACTTACTACACAAAAATATAAATAAGTAGTCAAATAAATACGTAGATTTTTATTTAGCAATTTTCCCTTCTAATATTATATTACAAAATCAAGTTCTATAATATTTTGAAACTGCATTATACCTAAATAAAATCACAAATTAAAACATTCTTAATTAAAAAAAAACACATTCTTAATTTAAAACACCAATCAGTCCATGACACTGGCTGGATTCTTAATTTATAACGGTTTTAATTTAAAAAGACAATAGTCTAATCCTTAGCGCGAATGAGTGACGTCAGAGGCGTGAAATGCGAACCTTTCAGACATACCTTTGTCTAGATTACCTGCTGGTTAATCTGTCTAAATTGACTTAGTTATAATTAAGATTCACATAATAAATTGATGTACTTACTTATAAATATGCAAAATCCTTTGTTGCAAACAAGCTGACCTGCCCACTAATGATCAGCGTATTGTTCAATAAATAAAATCATTAATGGTATTACTTATTTAACTCAGGGTTATTGTAACTGATTGTATCAATGAAAGTTTTTTTAGAAACGTATCAGTTTTTCGGAACTTCTTACAAACAAACTTACTAACAAAACGATTTAAATTATACATTTTTGTGTATCTCACTATAACCAAGCAGGGACTGACTTTAAGTCCTTAATGCGTCTCTGGCGTTCCAAAATTGACAGATTTTCAAAAATAGAACGACAACTTTTTAAAACCGAAGTTCGAAATAAGTTGGTAATACTTGAAAATGGCAAATGCACGAAAAGTGCGAGCCAGGAAAAAAAAAAAAAAAAAAAAAAAAAGTTGGTAGTAAAGTCTTTAAAAATGCTTACGATAAGCGTGTAGATAATTCCTTATATCTGTACGCAAGTTAAGAGCTTAAAAATTGCGATAAAAAATGCTAAAATTTTTGTTGTGTGTCAAGCAAGCAACGAGTTCCTTTCAAAAATTGTATTTTATTTTGACAGTCTGAGTAAGAACCGCTAAGAATCGCGATAAGAAACCACTTAGAAGCGCACGCTTTTAGTTTCAACTTTAACTTTTAATTACTTTAGATAGGTGCATTTAGAATTAATTTATACTTCAGAACACCATTTACAGAAACACTAGCTATGAAGTGGTCATTAAGATTAGGTAAATTCGTTTTATATTGATAAATGAAGTCATGGTGACCAAAAAGTTAATTTACTTATATTGACAAATTCAAATAATTATGTAAGATATTGCAAATATCATACTTTTATTGGACTAAGTAATCTTGTACTTACTCGTAATTAATCAATCTGATAATCTCTCTAAGTTTTTTATAAATAATCGCTAGAAAGCAGAAACTTAAAACCTTTGACAGGTACTGCCTAACCTAAGTCTAACTTTATCATTATCGTAATTGTATTAACTACTTACTTCAATAACAAAGAAAATAAAATAAAGACGTGTGGCACTCGGGGACTGCCGCGGTAAAGTTATTGCATAGCATTTTTTGCTGGATTACGCATGCGCATTGTTAGGTTATTTCGTTACGGAATGTCTGGTTTCGGTCTCCACTCCACGCTCAAGGCCCGCGATAGAAGCTATGCAATAGCTTAAAAAAAGTACTAGAGGATTGACAATTCTCCCGCGCAATAATGAACACGAGAATTATCAGCGCTATGATTGGTGCAAATTTTCCCGCGGTTTTTGCACAATAATTCTCATATACTCAGTTGCAATGAATACAGAATTGATACACTCTAGGTTGACACCACAACAACCTGCACTGATGTACAGTATGTGTTAAACATTACAGATCATAAATGTAATCTTTAGAGTTTAAGATTAATATGATGTATCTGGCTCTGATGCTGGATGTAGTATTTGTTTCCCTCTTGGCATAAGTATGTAATTTTATCTGAATCTATAACCGGTAATAACTATAACTTTGTAAATTATATTTTTGTGATTTTGGAAAGGTTTTTCTGGTCTCACAGTAGATGCTATACATAATACATATATTGTAAATTAGAGCACTTAGTGAGTTTGGGTTCATTCTATCGACTGCTCAACTATTCCCTATCAATATCTTTGTCTCTCATTTTATTTATTGTATAATTGACCTTTTTATGTGATTAGTAAATAAAACACTAGAGTTCCATTCCTTAATTTGCACTTTATTCTGGTATTTGTCTATCTCATGCTTTGTAAGCTCCCTGCACTTAAATGCAAAATATGTACATGTCCACGTAGCAGTTCGAAGGAGGGCGCTGGGTGTCGGGATACAGAATTTCTCGTCCGACCCCAACACATCTCACCACTTGTTGTGTAGGTTCTTTAAAACTAATTTTCCTTTAATTTCTGTATTTCATACTTAGCTAAGAATTAAGCTTAGTTTAGTTTTTGTATACATTATAACTTTGATGTACCTACTTGTAACCTACTTATTTGATTAATGAATAAATGATTATTGATTGACAATTCTCCCGCGCAATAATGAACACGAGAATTATCAGCGCTATGATTGGTGCAAATTTTCCCGCGGTTTTTGCACAATAATTGTATCCCATTTTCAAAGTCCTGTCATAAATTGATCTCAATAAAGTTCAATTTATAGGCAAATGCGCTTAATGTGCGAGCCAAAAAAAAAAGTTGAAATTTTCGTTAACGTTTTAAATCCAGGACTATTTAATCTGTAGAATTAATTAAGCTTCATAAAATAATAAGAAAAGTGGTCTTAAGGGACTAGTTTGTCGTAGAAAGCGTGACCTAAGGTCATTTGGACGGACGACACGGAAAATATGTTTCTATACCTACGTGTGCAACTAGATACTTGGAAGATAAAACAAATAGATAGTATACTTATGTACGTATTGCATAAATTAAAAATAATGTAAGTAAGTGAAAGTTACTTCTTAAACTTGACTTACAAAAGTTTTTAGTTAAAATTAGGTACTAATTAAGTACTACTAAAACCGCTTTTTTTTTTAGTTTGACAACGATACCTAAACGATACCTAGAAGTATCACACTTTACACTTAAAAAATACAGACGTAGTAAGTTTGACAGAATACGAATACCTACACCTCTTATTCCCACATTTATATAAACCAGTTTAAGTCATGAATAGCTAAATAGATTCGGGTAACTAAAACGCTAACTAGAGATTTCAATAGATCAGCATAATTTGGTCAACTCAATTCAACTGGCTCCAACTAGGCTACCAGTCGCGCTACAGCTTGTGCAATAGTTACTATGAGATGTCCACAGGCTATGGCGTAGTAGGTATTAGATTGTCGCAGCTCTTAGATAAATCCAGCTTATGTTACAGTTATTATGAGATGTCCGCAGATTATGGTGTAGTAGCTATTAGAATGTCACAGCTTTTAGATATTTCCAGCTTATGTAACAGTTATTAGGGATGACTACAGATACCACAGATTAGGAACTAGTCTTTATGAGATTTTTACAACTTTTCGAGATTTACAGTTTATGTAACAGTTACTATAATATTACCACAGATTGGGACGTAGTAACTACGAGATTGTGTCAATTTCGATAATTTCGAGTTTTTGCAAATAAATCCAGACCAAACTAATTGTATTAACATGTTTCAAAGATAAACCAAACTTTGATATAATTTTAATAAAATTTGATATAATAATTAAGTAGAATGTGATTACCGGTAATAAAAATGGTCAAAAAATTGGAGTGGTATGTATGGAATAGATTTTACAGTTTGTGACGAATCGCAACGTTACAAATAATCACATTTAAATGGTGTAAGAACTGAGTTTTGTGATCACACTGCCTGATTTTTTTAAAACTTAGACTAGGTTTTATTTATATACTTATATAAATAATGTTTTTTTAAAGAAGTGGTTGGTGTGTGTGACGGACTTAGACTAGGTTTTATTTAAGTAATATAAAAGTTTTTTTTAATGGTTTTTTTTTCTTTATTAAAACGTACTTTTCTATATGAAAATCTAAATATGATAAAACAATTTGTATTTAAAACTGAGTCATTATGAAACATATGACAATTATGATAGGTAAGTAAAGTACTTATAGTTTACATTTCACATTTCATAAACATTTCATAAACATTTTCATAAACATTTCAATGTAACCGCATCAGGTGGGCCATCTTTTCATAAAACTACCATTTATCTGGCACTGGAAATACTATAAAAATATTATTAATATTTTTATTAAAAATATTATTAATATTTTTATTATCTTTTATTTCGTTTGCAACGCTCTGTAGATAGCTCAACTGTTTCTCGTGTATTTTATATGCCTATACATTTTGTAAATACTGTAATAGTCCTAAGCTTGTTTGTGAATAACTACATAGTTTTTTATTTAATATTTGTCATACAGTATTTCAAGCAAAACTTCAGACCGAAATCACAGAACCATTAGAAAAAAAAACTTCCCCGTGTACAGTTCTTAACACAACTGGTCACGGCGTATTCTATAGCGTGATCGATACAGACGTACAGTCGTAAAGACACGCGTTTTAGATATTAAATAAAATGTCTAATTGGAACGTGGGCTACATACTGCGATTGGGGCTTGACGCGTGTGACTGACAAGCAAGAGTGTGGGCTTGAACTGAGGATTCTGTATATTGTTGAAATAAACAAAAATACATAGATAATAATACATTTTAATAACACCATTTGTTTTTATTTTTTAACCCTTAAAAAAATAAAAAAAATTAACTGATTTTGAACACAAGGAAGAAAATAAACAACATCAAAATTTAAACACAATGATTTTTCAGAATTTAGAGAAAACAATTCAAGTTTAAGTTTTTTTAAAGTTAAGAGCGGGTTAGCTTTCCCAATAAAAGTGTTTTTTTTTATTATTTGGTCTACAGTCAGTGATTTTGGAATCTTTAATGCCTAATTAGTATAACGATAGGTATCTATATATTTTTTTATACTTACATATTACTTACTTGATTTCTTTTTTTAATATTTCTGGCGACAGAACTCTAACACAAGTATTTATTATCCGACCGATCTGACTATAATTTGATAGCCGTAATATATTTATTAGTCTTGCTACGGAACTCTTGAGATTGGTTTACGAGAATTTAAAAAGAAACAAAGGATCGTTTTAATCTGTGGAAATGTTAACACCTTTTTACACGAATACTTTTTTATGGATTTATTAAAATTTAACTTTTAACGAAAATAACCTAACACTGCGCATGCGTAATTCAGCAAAAAATGCTATGCAATAGCTTTACCGCGGCAGTCCCCGAGTGCCACACGTCTTTTTTTTTAATTAAATATCTGTTTTTATTTTTATGAATACGATAAAGGAAGTGCCGTTTGAGGCAATGCACTGCGTCCCACTCTTAGGCATAAAAATATTGTAATTAATTAAATAAAATAAATAAATAATGTTGGACAATCCACACATCTAGCCCCAAGCTAAGCAGAGCTTGTGTTATGTACTAGAAGACTGACATACATAATACAATACATAGATAGATATTTTTGTTATACATATAAATACCCAGAACACCCGGAATAAATATTTGCAGATCGTACAAACATTTATCCCAAGGCGGGAATCGAACCCGCAACCTTCCGTGTCGCAGGCGGACCTTCGCCCACCGCCCCACATCAGTCGTCAAATAAAATTGTTTATTAATAATAAGATGTATGTGGGAATATGCCGTTGGTGTAACATAAATAAAGAATAATAAAAGACCGTACTACAAATAGCTCTACTACAACATAAACTAAAACTAATTAACATTACGTTAGTAACCTATGCCAATTAACGATCTTAATCATTAATCTTTGCTCACTTTCAAATCTTGTTAGCAAATACTTAGGTCACATCATTTGCACCTGCTTTTTAATTACTTTTGAGGGAATCGAACCCACGACCTATAGGTACTTAAGTATATAAAAAAATAAATATTCGCGGAAATTTCACACATCGCGCTTTAGCTTGCTGATATTTTTTTTTTATAAAACAGCATTCCTATCAAAATAAATTGTAGTTACTTATGAAATATTTGAGCAATCTGTCAAAAATTGCAAACGATCTATAGATAGCTCCACTAATCCAATTTATAAATGTCATAATTTTATTTGTGAAAAGAGTTATAAAAATCTATTAATCTTGTGTACAAATAGAGAAGAGATGATCGTGTTATTATGTGGGTGTCGGATCATTAACATAATTATATTAATTAATTTAATTAATTGCCACAATATTATGAAACGTGTCACAACTCTACATTTTATTATTTATGGTATTATCTACCTTTTATGGGGGTCGTGGGTTCGATCCCCACCAAGAATACGATGTAATGTCTATAATTCATTCTTCTTCTTCTTATCGTGTCGATGCTACGACTGTATTTTGTTGTAGCATCGTGTTGGAAAGATTAGCCATGTCGATGCTATAATTCATTAATTTTACTTAACAAGAACACTTTTATTTGAGAGAAAATGGCTTCCATAACTTTATAGTTAGCTGGTAGAGAATGCTATTTGTAGCATTAAGTTCGCCTGTATACACTACTTAAAGTGCAATAAAGAATTTTCTTTTCTTTCTATCTATCTATCTATAGTTCGGGACTAAATAGCGCTATATGGCACAAAGCACAATACACCCCATTGCGGGACGTCAGTGCAAATCTCATTCCACCAATCATAATTAGACTAGATATCGCTATAATAGTAATAGAACTTGAGAGGTGTCAAGGAACACCCGGATGGAAAGAAGTTCTTAATTTAATAACTGGCTTGCTTTCTTTGAGAGAAAAAGAGGAAAAAGAGAGGTGAAAGAAAGGAGAAACAGAGGAGAAAGAGAGAATAACAAAAACAGGCTTTCAAGTCTTACAACTATAGCAAAAAGTGTCGTTACAACTGTTGGTCTTAATTTTCCGTCAAGCCCCCTTTTGCAACGTCCACGTCCGTTCCAATATTTATTTACTAATCAAATGACCAACAGTAATTATGAGAAAATGCTACTTTTCCTTTTGCATTCGTCCGGTAGGGTCATCTTCTATAGGACAGCTTTCGACTGCGATTTGAATCTTGAACGAGTCGGACGAGCTTCATTATCCCTTGTAAATGGCAAGGTATAAATTACAAAGGTTAGGATTGAGTATAGTTTGTATCTCAGTTTCGTCAAGCAAGGAGATCGTAGAAAGCTACAAACTCTTTCTTTATTTGATACTAGCTGACCCGTGCCCACTTCGTTGGGCATAATTCAACCGTTTTTACTCCGATTCACTTTGCAAACGGACTACCACGTAAAAGCCTTTTTATTTTTCGGTTTTTTATATAACCTATGACACTCAGCAATAATGTGGCTTTCTATTGGTGAAATAATTTCAGTCAATTTCATTTAAAATCGGTTCAGTAGATCCCGAGATTACCCCTTACAATTTAACTAATATACAAACACACAAACTTTACTTCTTTATAATATTAATTAAATTAATATAGATGAAACAAAACTCCTTGGTAGCACAGTTTTGCTCGAAATATGAAATGGACCTTTTGTGACCAACAAAAAATTTATTGCACAAGATTTTTTTTTTGGCTCGCACCTCAAGCTCATTTGCCATTTAGCAAGTTACCTACACAAGATTTGCGAGCCAGAAAAAAAAACAAATCTATTCGAAATTTAAAATGTGCTATGGTTTTTAAATCCGTAGAAATGACGAAATTAAAAAGCACGTTTCTAGCGTTATGTCAATTGACCACACTATTTTATTAGCTTTGAATATTGTAAGTACAACGTCTATGAAAAAGTAGACAGACGTTTATAAGAATTTATTTTGACATGCTTTCATTACAAATGCTCATGTTTCATTTTTTTATAGCATCAAGCTGCCCCACTAATGTATACTAAGCACGTTTTGTTACAGCTAAAAAAGTACACCACTTAAACATTTTAACATGGAACAATGTACTTTGTACTAAGGTAGGTAAAACGCAATAAAACAAAATTCAAATTGGTCGGCTCACTCTGGCGCTGAAATCGATGACGTTTTTGTCATTTAAAAAAACAACAAAAAGCTTTTCTTTTTTGATCCAACTTTATTGATACTTTCGACAAGCTAACATGATTGGTACTTTAAAAAAAGGTACGAACTGCTATAGAAATTTCAACCGTATTATAATAAGTTTAAGCTTCATTTTCGTTAGAAGTTTGAGGTCAGATGTGATTGCAGGGAACAGGTGTAAAAGAACAGGTGATTTGTGACCGCTAATAAATTAGCCACAGGATTCAAATCGGCATTCGACATATTGCGTTACGATACCAAAAACTATTTTGATCCTTATTTCTGGTCAATAAAGTCTATTATTCTTTGACAGTTTTTTGACAGATGGTGTACTAATATAGATAAAGTAGGTATGTGTGCGTGTACGCAAGATTTGAATTTGGAATGGCCTCGGATAGGTCCTGTAAGCGATCTGAAAGTGCTCTATAGAATAGACTATAGTTAGTATTGTCTATTGCGTAAGTAATATTCCTTGTCTTTATTGAAATGAGTTAGAGCATGGTTTTATTTACTGCTAAAATGGCGTAGGCGGCGATGATTTGTTTTTGTCATTTATAACCTAAGTATTATGCAAAGGACTTATGTTACACTATGTTATAAAGTATATTATATAACTAGAAATTGCTTTTATTTCTTATTATTTTTAAAATATAATTATATCTTATATAAAATTGTTTTTTTGTACAAATTATACATGAGCCAAGGAGCGCGTTGAGATCTTTTCTAGCAATATTAAAGTTATCTTTTTTGTTAAGTATTTATAATAATGAATTAATGATTTATATAACATCAGTCTTTTAGTACCCATGGCACAAGCTCTGCTTAGCTTGGGATGATGCTGCATGGATTGTCCAGCAATATAATAAGCGAATAAATGATTATTATTCATATGCAGAGCGATAGTCGCAGTGAACTTAACATCTTTACGTTTTAAAGTGACGAGGACCGTGTGATACAAAGAGCAAGTCTTCAACTAACGTGATTGGTGGCACTGCATTTAAAAGACTCCAGGTTTAACCTGTTGGAAGACTAGGCCATTTGTTCTGGGCATGTCAGGTGTAAGGTTTCTAATATTGAAGCCAGATGGCACACCTTTGATTGCAACTGTTGATGTTAACCAACTTCCAAAAATAACGAGGTTCTGAATTCGACGGAGTTTTTTTAAGTTTGGTGGGATCCCAATTTTGATTAATGTGGTGTAATTTGGTCAAGATTTGATCATTAGTTTTTCTAAGTACATATTTCTAATGTGTATTTTTTATTAATTTTATTAATTGTCAAAGTCAGTAATAATTTTTTTGTACTAAAGAAATAAAATTGTATTATTTAGGTGACCCGAACATGTGGAAAACAAGTATTTTATTTTAGCATTTATTTTCATAGATAAAGATATAGCGCATCTATATACATTTAAAACCTCTCAGTTCTATTAATTACGGTTCGCTATTTTAATTATTTAAAATATAAAGTCAGCGACAAAAACATATATGTATGTATAGTTTTGTTATCGCTCACTGTACATCAGTTATTTAATTAGCTTAACAATTAAAAAAATGCATTTCGTCAGATACCAACAGAAAATTTTAGTTTGGTTAATAAATTTTCAATTTTATTTCGATAAAATATCAATTATAAAATAAATTATAGCAAAATAAAATAACTAACGATGATAGCGTGCATCGCTTCCATATATCTCTTTGAATATACATGATATATACATTATATTTATAAATTATGCCTCATCTACATCTGATCAACATCTGCGCACTTGGTGGCATTCTAGTGTTTCTATTTCTAGGTTTATAAACTAGTCATAATCTATTTATATTGTGGTTTGAACCTGGCCACGTTATCTAGATCAGCAAAACATTTTTTTTTAATTTATTAAAACGTTTTAAATTAAATATTTTTATAATACTGGCCAGTTACACCAAGAATTCAAACCAGTCTTAGTAAAAATAAACTTTACTTTAAAGTCAAAGTCAAACATTTCTCTATTCAATAAAATCACAAGGATCATTTAGAATTGTCTTACATACTAGGTGATTCTAACTGCCAGTTCTACGCGACCAGAGCCTAGACGAACTGGCAAGAAACTTACGGCCTGGTTCCTACCGTTTTTTTATATGATCCTTATTACAAAGTAGATAGATAGATAGATAATTCTTTATTGTTTACCACACACAAATAGGACAAAGAACTTAAACAGGTAACTTAAACAATTAAACTAAATTAAGTACTTACTAAACTTCTTTATAAGTCACTCAAATGACTTAATTATAAAATTTCCTGAATGTTATAAGTCAAAGGTTATACTCGGATCATCACTGACTCACTGTGAAGTCATTGTAATCATTTACAAATCATTCCTATTATAAATCTCACGATGTTCTGTGATTCAACAGTTTATTTAATCAGTTATTTTCAAGAATTTATTCTAATTTAATGTGATGGGAATGAGAACTATTCTACGATTCCTTATTTAAGGTTATTACTAAGTTTTGTATTTACAAAAATACAAAAAAAAACTTTAGATATAATTTTCTTGTAATATGCTCCAGAGTAAAATAATTTATTGCCGTCTTTTCTATTTGTTACAGTTGTTCTAAATTAATCATAATCATAAATCATAAAATAATTCAAATAATTTTAAACTGAAAGACAGTATCAAAGACATACTTTCCAACTGGACTCCATTTTTTTAACAAAGCTTCGAATCAAATTCATTTCCGGAATAAATTACAAAAGAAAAGAGTTTTTCAGTAAATAAACCTTTTGACTTCGTTCACCGTGTTTATACCTATCAATAAATATGTATATTGGCCTAAGGTGTGAAAACTAGGTATTAAGTTAGATTAAAATGTTCTAAGACCTAGAATCTAGGTTATTGAACCCGGAACATCATTTATTTAGAAAAAAAAGTATTTCGCCACAAAAAAAAACATTGATATGCAAAGGTTTCGCGAAAACGAATACGAGGGCTGCATTTAATGTAGTTGATTCGACTAGTTTATGCAAAGTTAGTATCCCCTAACTGTAATAGTTCACTATGTGCCATCACGTTTGCACGATCAGTGGAGATAGGGATGTCCTCCATTGAACGATTATTAAAATTGTTTTTTTAACACTTTACGGCAAGAAGATTAATACAATTGTTTTTTGTTTTAGATTTTAATACAAGAAAATTATCAAATTTACTTATATTAATGAATATAAGTAAGAACTTAATGAAAACTTGGGATCAAAAATAACATTTTCGATCAATACCTACTCAATTATGCATATTTTAAAGTAAGTATGTACTTAAGAAATGGTATGTCAATAATTAAAAAAATATGTAAGTACATACTTACTTAGTCATTAAATAATTTACAAACATTCATAAAAAAACAAAGCAGAAAAAAATGTTGTCTTTTTAATCTCTATTTTCTACCTTCACACCTAGTGAAGTTACCAATAAGACCACGCGAATCAAAAAATATTTTCCATAATGACATTATTCAATACTCGAGTGCCAGAGGCGTAAAATTGATAATTCCCCCTCCCTGTGGTCCGCGGCCTTTAACTGAGTCATAGCATCTCTCGTATCTAGGGTTACCAACATTCAAACCATTCTTAAAATATGGGTATACCTACGTAAAGAACTGGTATACCCACTAAACAACCCAGACGCGTTCCGGCATCTTCTGTGAGTAGGAACCCTCAACATCCAGTACCTCAGGTGTATAGGTTACCTAAACTAACCTAACATGCATTTTTTTTAACTATCGAACTAATGTTAGACGCCGGACTGATTTGATGTAGGTATGCATGTATTATGGATGTACAATTAATGTAGGTAAATTGCACATTTGGCACTGCCTACGGTGCATCTTTTATAGCCGTCGAACACGTCGTCAGTACGCGTTCGACAGCAGTAGCGTGTATTCATATCGTATCAATAAATCATTAATCAGTATTAATCTCGTATCAATTATCAAATCATATCAATCAATTATCATCTAAAGTTGTAGGGCGGAAACCTTACATCTTTATGGTCCTTCGAGCTACGGTCCTTTATGGTCCTTCGAGAATTTGAGCTATCGTGCGGTAAAGTTTAAATTCAGGACCACGCGTTGCAGTGACCTAGTTACTTTAACACGCGTTTCCTGTGAATTTACCGTGTGACGTTCACTAGCATTAAAATTGACTATCAAAAACATTATCATTTTATCAAATCAATCAATAATTAAAATCATTCGTGTGAAGTGTTTAGTGCCTTTGTGTGAGTGAAATCATAATCATCATCACGTAAGGTAGTATTGAAGCCTTCGTGTAGTAGCAGTATCAAGGTAACTTTCCTAAGCTTCTCGAGTGCGATAGCAAATCGGTTTAATCGGCCTCCCACCAGCGGGTCTCACCAATTAAACTGAGAAGGTGCATATATCGCGCAAGGGAAACCTGGAAAAGCATCATCACTATCATTGAGCAATATTTAATAGGTACCTAGCTTCCTGCTTCGCTCAGCAAAACCGAACGCAGCATACAACTGTAAGTAAGTACTAGAAAATGGAAGACCTATTAGCAACCCAGCAACAGATCATTACGGAAGTGGAAAGGTCGATAACTAACTTTGGAAAGGATGGATCGGAGAGGAAAACCCCGCAGTACGCCAAGAAGAAGCTCGACACTCTTACAGCCCTCTATGGAGAGTTTGAAAGCAATCATAGTAAGTTGTGTCATTACGAGTCAGATCACCCCTACTTCAAGGACAACTACTACGAAGGTTTCACAAAAATGGCAAAGGAGCTCCGAGATAAAATCCAACCCTACCTTATAGAAGATAAACCATTGTTGAAGCCAGCCAGCCCAGGCTTGGCTCGCTCATTCGAATGGTCGCATACCGCTGGAACAGGGACGCCTCAGGCACAGCAGCCCCCGCAGGCACCGCAGCGTACAGCAAACATCGATCAATATCAAGCAAGTACTTCTAATCAGTCGGGCATCGACAAAGTTGACCGAGGTAACACTACAAAACTAGACGAAATGTTTAGAAAACAAAAGAGCAATTTTAAAGCACTAGCAAGAGCATTAGATAGCATCAAGGTGTCTTCATTATCAGAAAAATGGGAATTCGAAGACGCACTTAATACTATTAAGGTTCGCTGGTCCGTTGTAGACACTTTACATTGGGAAATAGACAGCGAACTTATCAACGACAATTATGAGTATGAGAGTACATATTATGAGTATGAAGAAAAGTACAATGCCATCAAGAAAAGTATTAATAGCAGTATGTGGTCAGTTAAACATCGTGAAAAATCAACTCCGGCTATGGAAATTCCAGTTTTTCATGGTTACTTTAATCAGTGGATGTCCTTTAAAGATTTATTCACAGAAGCCATTCACATAAACAAATCATTATCAAATTCACAAAAAATGCAATATCTTAAAAGTAAGGTCAAAGGACAACCAGAAAAACTGATACAACATCTAAATATCAGCCACGACAACTACGAAACATGCTGGGAAATACTTAATCAAAGATATGATAATAAAAAACTTATTCTTAACTCTCATTTAAACATACTCCTATCAATCCCTAACATGCAGCATCAATCATCAGCATCTATCAAAAATCTTCACGATACAACAAACGAGTGTTTAAATGCCATCAAAAATCTAAGCATAGATATTTCGAACTGGGATCCTCTTATAATTTATCTTTTGTCTCAAAAATTGGACGCAGACACCCATAAGGATTACATAGAGTATGTTCAAGATCCCAAAGATGTTCCAATTTTATCAGACTTCTTGAAGTTCCTTGATTCGAAATTCACAGCATTAGAAGCATCCCGTCGTGTTCGTGGAGAAACATCAAAATCATCTCAACAAGAAGCAAATAAGAAATCTAATGATCAAAAGTCTAATAACAATTCATTTAATAAATCAAGTAACTATCAATCAAACAGCAAATCATTTTATGTTTCTATGCTAAAATGCCCACAGTGCAACGATCAGCACAAAATATTTCAGTGCCAAATATTTAATCAATTAAAACCTGCTGATAAACTGAAAAGTGTTGCGAAACATAATTTATGTAAAAATTGCTTATATGATCATAAGGGAATAGCATGCTTTTCAGAAAAAAGATGTCAGCAGTGCAAAGGCAATCATAATACACTTTTGCACGAGGCTTGTGTGAATGAACCTGAACTAGAGCATTCTACCAATAATAACGTATCACATGTATCGGTATATAATCATCCAGAAATTATATTAGCAACAGCACAGGTTCAGGTAGAAGCTGAAGATGGATCAATCATAAAGATGCGCGCCCTTATAGACCAAGGGTCACAGACATCTTTGATTACAGAAAATGCCGCGCAACGCTTAGGGTTGGCACGTAAACGTTGTAAAGGTGTTATTTTTGGAATCGGAACAAAGGAAAATAACTGCAAGGGTGTTATCAAGATCACAGCAAAATCAATGTACAACAATTACACGTTTAGCACTGACGTACTTATCATGAAAAATTTAATTAATAACCTACCAAACAGAACATTTGAGAAACCGACATGGTCCTACCTAGAAGGTATTCAATTAGCAGATCCGGACTTTAATGTCAGTCGTCCCGTAGATATTTTACTAGGAGCCGAGATTTACTCTAAAATCATCTTAGGAGGCCTTATCAGAGAAGATGACTCAATGCCTATCATACAACAAAGCCGCCTAGGTTGGATTATTTGCGGAAATATGAAATCCTATCAGTGTAATGTTGTCATCAATAACATCGAAGAAATCAGTAAATTTTGCGAAATTGAAAATAATGCCGAAAGCACTGCCGTAAATATGTCTACGGAAGATCATTTCTGTCTCCAGCAATATAAGACAGAAACTACAAGTCAGGAAGGTCGTTACGTCGTTAGACTGCCCCTGAAACCCGAAATCAAACCTGATGAATCAAAACAAAAGGCTGAAAGACAATTATATCAATTTGAGAATAAATATCAAAAGAATAAAAATATAGCAAAGGATTACAAACAATTTATCAGCGAACATCAGCTGTTAGGTCATATGAGGTCGAGCGGAAGTAACTTGACACCAAGTTATTACTTACCACATCATTGTGTGCAGCGCGCGGAGTCTACTACTACTAAACTTCGTGTCGTATTTACTACGTCATACAAAACGTCATCAGGTTACAGTTTAAATGATCTTATATACAGTGGACCTAACCTACAAGCAGATTTACCAGCACTTAAGTTGAGATGGAGGCAATATAAAACTGCCGACATCGAAAAAATGTTTAGGCAAATACTTTGCCATGAAGAGGATCAAATATATCAAAAAATAATATGGAGAGATAATGAAAATCAATCATTTAAGGAATGGAAACTTACCACCGTGACTTATGGGACAATGGCGGCATTATTCCTAGCCATAATGACCCTCAAGCAACTAGCACTTGTCGAAGGCCAAATCTATCCAAAAGCAGCAAATATCTTGGATAAGGACTTTAACATGGATAACATGATCAGTGGAACACACAGCGTCCAATCAGCATCACATCGCCGTGGGAAACCATTCGTATCAAACCGAACACGAATAATCAACCAAGCTGTAGTCTATGACACGAATCAAGAATTGAAATATTATCATACTAACGTTTCTCCACTGTGTCCAAACAATGACGTCATCGATGAGCTTATCAACAAACACAGCTGTCTTACTCGAGTGACGCGAACTGGCGCGTGGATATATCATGTATCACGGTTCATTCAAAACCGATACCTCGCATACCTAACAAAGCTAGAAATACAATCAGCAAAAATCAAATTCATTAAATACGTTCAACGAGAAAACGAAATAAATTCGTTAGAAAATCATACGAAATGTAAGGCAACCAGCAAGCTTCTTTCGTTGAACCCATTTCCAGATCAAATTCATTTATTAAGAGAAAAAGGCAGATTATCAAATGCAAACATAAGTAAAAGCATTAAACATCCACTCATAATTCCACAAAACGCACACAAGGTGACTCTAAATGGACGACAAGCAGAACCAACATCATTTATATCAAAATTATCAATAACAAGAAGTTTTGTGGGGCTATTGATGACAATAATGTTACTAATATCACCTGTCCAATGTAATTACAAGGTATCCGATGTCAATAACAATCAGAGCATTTATTTTGACAAGATATCGGACATGCATCTTGTACGAGATGAGTGGAAGCTTGTAGTTTACTATGACATGGACCCCTATTGGCAAGGACTGCAATTATTCAACAAATACATCAGTCATCTTGAAAGCGTGTGTTCAATGCCAATAAAACAAAATCACTGTGACGTGATATTACTACAGTTACGTCATGGATTCAAAGAATTAGAGTACTATAACAGCTTGATGCTCGGTAAACAAATGGCACGCGCGATAACTAGACGCCGCCGTGGTCTTATCAATGGAGTTGGATACCTAGCACATAGTCTGTTTGGAGTACTGGACGAGCATTTCGCAGAACAATATGAACAAGATATCAATATGATTAGAAACAATCAAAAACATTTATCGATGTTGTGGAAAAATCAAACATCAGTCGTTGAATCCGAATACAATTTATTAAAAAGAGTACAGCAATCTATGAACAATCAGCATAAACTATTTAATCAGCAACTTATTTCCCTGGAGAAAAAATCAAACACTATGTCAGAACAGATTGTTTCGGTCACAAATAACAATGACTTCGCCTTATTATCAATTATTGCCAACAGTATTCTTATGAACCTGAAAAACATTCAAGAAACACTAGTCGATACTATCACTGATATACACTATGGGAAACTCAATGTTCATTTGTTGACTCCAGAGCAACTTCGGAATGAATTAAACATCATATCAGGGCAGCTTTCCAAGGACTTAACCATACCCATAGGCAACATTCAAACAGAACTATCAAGCATATATCATTTATTAAAAGTGAAAGTCAGAATGACTAGTCTCTACTTCATTTTTGAAATAAAAATTCCGCTGGTTACTAGAGATAGTTATGACATTTATAAGCTCATACCTATTCCTCATCAACACGGGAATCAGGTGACCGTAATCACACCGGTAGCGGAATTTGTAGCATTAAATATTCAAAAGGACTCATATATCACCTTATCGGAAAACGAGATTCAGAACTGTCTTCTTTATGACCCATCAACACGTCTGTGCCCACTACAAAAACCTATCAAGCATATGTCATCAGACGAAAATCTTTGCGCTATGGATCAGAAAAATCAATGCAAGACCAACACGCAAAAATGTACAACCATCTGGTCGGAATTAAACCAGTTAAATACGTACTTATTTTTTACCTGCAATGTACGTACCATCAAAATCATATGTGAGCATCAAGTTACGGCTGTACAAATCAACAACGCCGGTATAATGACCCTTAGAGACAGCTGCGTCATCAAAGGTGATGGCTATGAAATATTTGCACACAACAGGCAAATAAATGAGTTGAAAACTCATCCAGATATCATGAAAATAGAGATTCCACCAATAAATAACATAATTAATCCAGCAATACCAATTAAAGAAAACATATCACATCACTCAGATAATCCGAACTTTGAAAAGGATCTACAAAACATTGCCACCCAAATTACGAACATTAAAGCAGCCGAAACCAACTTAGAGGCATCAGACTTATCACAACATGACGTGCACCAGTTCGTGGTTCTATATCTCGTGGTCGGCGCAGGGCTCCTGTCTTTCGCGTTGTTTGTGTGGCGGCGAGGGAGGATGCGCTGCTCCGCGGGTATCACGCCCGCGCCCGCGCCGGCGCCGCGCAATCGCTCAGCCAGCATGAGCGTGCACTACACCACGAGCCCGCCCGCGGTACCAACAGCAAGCACCAGCACCAGCATCATTGAACTAGACACTGCAGTGAAACATAGTGCGCGCAGTAAACCTAGAGAAGTAGACGTTACTACTTCCCCATTATTTATTAATAGATTCGTTAAAAGTGAAGTGCAGTGAATGAAATATATTAATCAAGACATTGACTTTATTTTATACTTTTACACGACTATTTGTTTTATCATTTTTAAGCTACTTGTTTTACATTTATATCTTTAAAATCATGTTTAATTATATTCTTCTCCCTCGGGAGCATGTACAATTAATGTAGGTAAATTGCACATTTGGCACTGCCTACGGTGCATCTTTTATAGCCGTCGAACACGTCGTCAGTACGCGTTCGACAGCAGTAGCGTGTATTCATATCGTATCAATAAATCATTAATCAGTATTAATCTCGTATCAATTATCAAATCATATCAATCAATTATCATCTAAAGTTGTAGGGCGGAAACCTTACAATGGAATATAAAAAAATGTATATAGTATAACTTATTTTATTATGTGGAATGAGAGTTTTACTTCCCGTTATCCCTTAGTCTACGAAGACTAAGAGGAAATTAAACTCTCATTCCACCTAAAATCCAAATTATCATCAAGACTGACTATTGGTGAAAATTTGCAGCTCTGACTCAGCGGCACATAGCTAGAATGTCGTTCCGATTTTTTAAATTTTATATAGGGTGAGAATTTTTCTGACGTTTACGTAAATGTCAAATTAAGCAACGTCAGGAAATTGAGCAGTAAATAGAACAGTATATATATTGCTTGATTTCTAAATTTAATATCTTAGTACCTTGACTCGTACTTAGTTAAAATAACCTCTAAATCGAAGGAAATAATAGCCAAATAACTAGAATTAGACTTTCCCAATTCGAGCAAAACGCTGTAATCAAAAATGATGCAATAAAACAAGAGTAGGTTATTATAACGCGCAAAATTTTATTAACGTCGATATTTAACACGCATAACTACTTCTTTGGGACTTAAAACTAATTTCACAGAAAAAAAAACTTTTACAATCTTGAGAAGGTTTCAACAAACTTCACAACACGTGCAATGAATTAACAAACATTCTAGTTTTTAAACCAGTCCAAATAAACAATGTCTCAATTTCAAAGACCAATCCACTAGTCGGCTCAATAGATTAGTGCACAGATGTCTATTATTAGTCCATCCAGGTGTCCAGATGTTGTATTGTTTGTGGGATACTTAGCTGTAACTGCTTGTAACCAACAAATGTATCAATAATCTTTTTTTTTTTTAAATAATCTTTTTAAAGATACACGTGTAAATAAATCACAGATGTTATAGAATATTTAAATTTTGAAGTCATTGTTCTAGAATTTTACAAGAAATGAAAATCGAACGCATAACACTCCTCTTTTATAAAATGGAGTATGTATTCGATATATGTACTTACATATAGCATTGATGAGTTTGAAAAATAATTGTCGGAAATTTTAAGATGTTTTATTACTAGATACAAGACGTTTTATTAATTAAATTCGTATGTCATGAAAGAACATTAGGTTATGATATTTTAAGGATTTTTTATTTTTCTACCTGTAGTGTCGATATAAAAGTGATGACGTTTGACCTAATAATCTATATTGTTATACATATATCTATCTATAATATTCTATGTCTACCTATATCTATAATGTTATATGTAAAAATACGTTTATAACCTATGTTTTGTGTGTGGAAAAACTACAGTGTTATTTAAATTCTTATCGATGATCGTGTCACGAAGCAAACTATCATTCGATAAGTAATAATAAATTATTAATAACTCTGCATGGTCGAATGGCAACGTTTGCTTCATAAAATATGCAATTATTTATGTATCTTCAATAATTGTTACAAATGTCGTGTATTTTTTTATTGATATGAAATATGTGTATGAAACTTTTTGTTCGACATTAATAAATATAGTCTTTTAGAAAAAAAATATGAAGTAATCTGTGTGTAAGTATAGAAATATATGTTTTAGTCCAAGAGACAAATAAACATCTCTCACTTTGTAAAGTAATGCGAACGGTGATAAGGCCAATATCTGGCACGATGAGCGCAGGTTCAAAATCAATGTCACCAGCCAATACATACATCAAGATGGCAGGAGCAATAATAAAAAATGTTCCTGCATATTTCCTGTTCCTGCTACATTGTCGCATCAGCAATATTTCCATAGCAACGTGTCGTGCTGCTAAACCTTGTCGCACAGAAGCGAGCGTGTCGTGGGCTGACCCTATCTGCAGACCCCGATCGGCCTTAAAGGTCGCATACACCGCTTAGACCTCTTAGGACCCCCCCAAGGGAATAACAAACCTATTTGGTACACACACGGTTGGTATTAGAACGCAGTTGGTGTTGGAATGTTGGTACTTTTGAATGCTCTTTTATTGGAAGATGATGCTAGACAATGATTTTTAGTTTTCTAATGCCATTTGTATATGGAATTCGTTTTGAAATTAACTGTGTAGCAAGTTTGTTGATGACCAAACTAGCAAAGAGTATCGATATTGGCAAAAACTTTTTAAAGTTGAAACTACAAAAACAGAGTAAGCGACTAACATAAATTTACGCATTAAGAATGGTTATAAGGCTGACCGCGAGCTCAATATTTTTGGCCCAAACTTTAGACAAAAGTCAAAACTACCTACTCTATTCAATACAATCACAAGGATCATTTAGAATCGTCTAACTAGGTGATTCTAGGTACCAGTTCCACGCGACCAGAGCCTAGAAGAACGGGTAAGAAACTTAAGACATACAGACCATGCATGTTTGCAGCTCTCTAAAAACATCTTTAACTTTAGCCAAGAAACGAGAGTCAAGAGTTCAAGACTACTTTCAGCCGCGAAGGTCTCCAAACCTGAAATGCTTCTTGACTTCGAATACAATTATCACATTCCGATGTATGCCTAAATCCGTGAAGGATGGTGCTACTCAGAAACTACTAATCATTGAAAATCAAATCAAAATCGCAGAAATCATTTAGAATGTTATATACTACTATAAGATTATAAATATAGTGATTCTAGGAACCAGTTCTACGACCACCAGACCAGATCAGACCTAGAGTTCTACCAAACCAGACCTAGAGTTCCACTAGACCAGACCTATAAGAACAGACAACAAACAATAGTATTATAAGTATAGATAGACCATATATATTATACACCTTATATATTATATAGTTTATATAGACCTGCTTTGTCTGTATACCCTTGACTTTCTAGTATAACTGACAGGCTGAAGGGATGGTATACACGTACGCTGGGCCAGTTTTTCCATCTTTAAATGACATGACATAAAAATAATTTAGGCACGTTCATCAGATGAAAACATAAATACAAAAGTATATAAGTATTCTATCAGTAATCTAGTTCCCATAGTACAAGATCTTTGTTTGGTTGCTTAGTTTGGTACTAGAGTGTGATGTGTGTAAATGTCAATAATTATTTATATTTATTTATTTAACTTCATAATAGAAAGATCTAAACTTTCATAAATACTATTTCTAGTATTATAGTCTCCAGTTTCACATTAGCCCTAGGTAGAGGGGCGAAGGGACTAAATTCCAACAAAACTGCCTTCACCTGACCTAGCTCGGTGCCTCGCTATTTATGTTTACAAACTGCGCATTGACTGCGCTTAGTGGATGAAAGGAGAATTAATTAGAAAGATTAATTAATTAAATTTAAATAAATATTAATAGACATTTCACACATTATACTCTAGTCTCACTGTAGTCACATTAAACTAAGCATAGCTTGTACTATGGGATATATACCTACTTATAAACATTTTTTTTGAAAATATAGACATAGGATACATAATAATACCACATATATTTATGATCGTCGTTTGTTATCACAAAATATTGCAACTTTCAAAATACCTAAGTATTAGTAAAATTAATTGAAACAAAAAATTTTTTAGATAAAACATAAATGAGTCAGGAATAAGATCATTGTTGTCATTTTGATTTTTAAACTACAATTTATATATTTTATTAAAAATATATAAGCACATAGTTTTTCTACAATTTTACGCCAATTATTATGTTTCCAAATATATTTTTTAGTGTTCGATGATCCTATCGTAACTTATCTATTCCAACTCAAAATAAAAATAGTAAACGTCAGTAAGTGAATGAGGCAGGTCCAGGATAGATAATAAACAATTCCTGTCTTCGGTCTTGGATTACAACTTGTTGAACAAGTTTTGGGTTACACCGGCAATCGGCATGCCGTCAACACACTCCAATTATATATTATCGACTATTTTGTTCGTATTTTATTATATTAAACCTACAAGTATCTTTCTTTATTTATTAAATATCATAATCTATATATCAATTGATTAAATATAAAAATATCTAAAATATCTATCTATGTAATGTATTATATTAAGTATGTCAGTCTTCTAGTACCCATAACACAAGCTCTGCTTAGCTTGGGGCTAGATGATGTTGTGTGGATTGTCCAGCATTATTTATTTATTTATTCATTTAAATAAATAAATTTATAGAATTTATTTATTTATTTCAACAATTTTAAGTTTATAACCTTCTAATATATATTATCGACTATTTTGTTCGTGTTTTATTATATTAAACCTACAAAATATCTTTCTTTATTTATTAAATTTATTAAATAAATAAATTTATAGAATTTATTCATTTATTTCAACAATTTTAAAGTTATAATATAACCTTATAATACAATCTTACGATTATTACAGTACATATTTACAAAATGTACATAGGCATATAAAATACATAAAACAGTTAAGCTATCTACAGACCGTCGCAAACGATCTATAGATAGTTCAACTGGTCCAAATATCAGTTGAAAATGAAAAAGTTAGAAAAATATGGTATTGTATTTCTATTTCTGTAAGGTTTTTGCGAATCAGGTTTTAATAGACTGTTGAGAGCTATTTTTGTTTTAGGTTAAGATAACTAGATGTCGCTAGTAGAAAAATTAGAACGCGCTATCGTTGCGTTTTGTGTATTGAGTGGTTAGGTTGTTCTTTAGAAATGATGTTTGCCCACACTTGAGTAATATAAACCTACTTATTATATAAATACATGATTATATATCATTTATATACGTAGTATTATTTACTCGCTATCCCAAACCTATCTAAAGTTCGTTCATAGACGAAAGACGGTCATGTGCATTTTCCATCACGCATTGTCTCTCTGAACTTGATAGTTATTAATTTACAACGCAATTACAAAAAAAAACTCTATGGTCGTAGAAACCAAAAAGTTCAAAATTCAAATCAATAAAAAATAAGCGTATAACTAGAACAATAATTACGAGTATACCGTTCTAAAAATGTTCCCAATCATCCCTTCACACCTCTCAGGTATGGCCAGATGTTAAAAAGTTATAAATCTCTCGGTCATTGTCTATGGCCGGTTTTAAGTTATTACTGGACACATGGCTCAGATGGCGGGAACAGATGGTGGGATTTTGGCGTCTTAAAATCCGACTTTCATCAAATTTCTAAGAATCGCGTACAAATTTTATGGTGGAATTGGTTTTATTAAATTTAAATAAATAAATTTAACAGAGTAATACATTTAAACTTTTACTTTTAAAATTACCTTTATTTAGTTCTTACGCATTTATATGACCGAATAAATATTAGCTAATTAGTATGATAAAAAAAGCATGCCAACAAAATTGTTCACATTTTCTTGCATACATTGTGTCTATTTATGAGAAACATTCAAATATTTTCCGTAATTTTTATTGGATTAGAATTTCTAATTTCCTAAATAGTTATTTACTTGTACCTGTCTCGTGATGACATAATGAAAACTAATGGTAATGTTTTTAAAATCTCAATCTAAAAAATCTTAACAATTTTATCATGGACATTTCTTTAGAAATTTAAGAATCCGTTAAATCAATAGTTAATTCATGTTCATTCAATACATTCCATTTTATTTTCTAATGTTTTGGGATTCGTTTACAAAACTTTTTCATTAGATATTTGGTAACTGTTATAAAAACACGTCTTTTTGACAGAACAGTTGTTATTGTAGAATCTATTGATCAAAAAAATAATTCTTTAAGTAGTAGTTTTTTTACTATGAAAAATATTTTTAAAAACCTCTTCTTTGGGTTAAGCTCCTCTTTCTAAATATTTTAGATTATATCTACTCATACCTATTTCGTAATTATTTCTGTGTAAGTACAAATAAATTATTAAAGAATAAATGTAGTCTGTGAATTTTTCTATGCTTCCTCTTCTTCTTGGGTGTCAATCTGCAGGAAAGTTCAAGTGAGCGTATTCATTTTTGTTAGGTTGGTATGTCATGTCAAAAAGAACACGTCATGTCACTTTCGAATTTCCGTAAATTGATATGTTCGAATGTGAACATAGAGTTACAATACTGACCTACATATCAGTGCTAAGTAGTGTCAAATGAACGACAGCTTACAAAACTAATTAACACTATGTTGACTGTTATTTTGTTACGTTATTTTGATGGACAACGATGGTTTAGCGGCTGCAATGAGGGTTTTCTATACTGCCACTAGGCGGCGCTACAATTTTTGTATGTATTTTGACAGCCCAGACAGATTGGACCTGACGCTACAGTCCTGCCATCTCACGGAGATCATTTCAGAAAACCCTCATTGTAATTCTATAAGTATATATTTTTTGGTTTATTTATTCTTAAAATCATTCCTTTATTTTTTTTCAATAATTTAAGTTCATTATCTACGACTCTGTGCTATTTGACAGATGTTTGGACCTGATGGCCACGTAGCGCCGCCTTGTGGCAGAAAAAATATAGAAAACCCTCATTGGCCTCTAAGGTCGTGGATTCCAAATCGGACACCTACCTTAATTCTCATAATATCTTAGTACTTGCTCAAGATCTATTTGTTGGTATCAAAAGAGCTTAGGTATAATAGGTACGTCCAAATATATAATATTGGGTAGAACTAGTCACAATTTTGAGTAAGTAGTTTTTATTCCATTCGTGATAGGTTGGTCCTGATTACCTGATGATGTTTTTCATCACTGTTTGAGAATAATGTTATTAGACAATACTTATATTATAAAACAACTATGTTTTATATTTCAAAAGGATGTTTTTATCAATCGTATAACATTTTCATTATTTTATTTCCATTAGCATTTTGTCAGCTGATAAAAAATAAAAAATAACGCCAAACAGTATAGGTACTGTGCTGATATGCAGCTTATCCTTTTGATATATTACCCAATTATAAGATAAATATTATCATAAAAATTAGATACTTTGTATTAATTAGAATACATTGGTCTCATTAAGTAACATATAAAAAAAACATGGAATATTTTACCGCGAAACAACTGCATAACAGATGCTGGCAGAATGGCGGAAAACTCGTTGATTAAGTTTAAAAACAAATAAAAAAGCCGGCTAAATGACACGTGCCCGTTTTGCATATGTTGCGCAACCAACATACGGTGGTACTATACATGGTCGGGTTATTTCAAGCTATGCATTTTCAATGTTGCCAACTATAGTTCAAATAATTTTAAGCTATTGCATAGCTTCTATCGCGGGCCTTGAGCGTGGAGACCGAATCCAAAAATTCAGTAACGAAATAACCGAACGAAAATAACCTAACACTGCGCATAATCCAGCAAAAAATGCTAAGCAATAGCTTTACCGCGGCAGTCCCCGAATCGTCGTCTTTTTTTTTTTACTTACTCTTCAACAAGCAGTTTGCTATAATTTTTAGAATATGTACTTACTTCTGTCTTTCCCGATCACTACAATCTTGGTCTCTTCAAGGTGTATTGTCCTGCTCTATCGTCGGCCAAAACAACATCACTTTCTATTGGGTGAGTTTGTGGTCAAGGAACGACCTATTCTTAGTAAAAAAAAACTTATTCACGTATTATTTCAAAATCTTAATAAATGAGTAAACTAGGTTGTCTAGTAGAAATCGCTGTTAAGTGATAAGGCTAATTGTGGCAAACTTAAGAATCTTTCTAAACGACGTATGAACTAATTTTTTTTATCTTTAAAATTCCTACGAACTTTAGCAGCAATTTGACTTAATTCGATGACTACCTGCTGTGACCAACATGCTGACAACAGATTGGATCACGACATATGATGCCTTAATGTTTTTAATTACAAAAAAAGATAAACGTTCTGATATCACCTGCCGATGTAAATGTAGATTTGTGCCCTAAACTTCCCCCTTTCACTCAAGCCATTCATAATTCCTTTAATTACTTAAACCGTTTAGATTCAAGAGTGAACGATACGCCAGAAAGCGCGGGAAACGTTTGATTAGCTATTAAGATAAGTCTGACCGAATGACCGGTACAAAATTAAAAAAAAAGTAAGTATTCTAAATTAAATTACACCGATCTTTGACGACTGATGTGGCGCGGCGGGCGAAGGTCCGCCTGCGACGTTGGTTGCGGGTTCGATTCCCGCCTTGGGATAAATGTTTGTACGATCTGCAAATACTTATTCCGGGTGTTCTGGGTATTTTATATTAATTAAAAATATCTATTTATGTAATGTATTGTATTAAGTATGTCAGTCTTCTAGTCTTCTATTTTCTTCTTCTTTCTACCCATAATTCAAGCTCTGCTTAGCTTGGGGCTAGATGATGTGTCGATTGTCCAGCACTGTTTATTTATTTTTTTATCTAACTAGATTTCAGAGCCGACATTTCCTTGACATGCAATAAAATAAATAGTCCAATATTTCATAATAACATAACTAATTGCTACTGGTAGCCCATAAACGGCGTTTCTAGTTTATTTTTCTTAATTAAATATAATTATGACTACGTGAGTTATTTATAAAATGACTTGGATTCTAATCAGAGAATGTTTTGCGATTTTTTATTACCATTTTAATGTGATGGTACAAATTAGACTTTATAGTATTAAAATGTGTCGTAAACTTGTTGATGGTGCACCAACTATCATTAAAGGAAGGCTGAAGACTGTCATAAAACTCATGGGTACTCTATATGTAATTATTATCCATTTATTTTCATAATAGTTACGAAAATACTGAAAAAAAAAAAATAACAAGTAGATACACTCTTTTTAGGGTTAAGCTCGCCTATCTGTACATGTTTTATGTTTAAGTTTTTCTCTTGTTATGTTTTGTGTACAATAAAGAATAAAGAATACACATTATTTTGATGAAAAAACCGGCGATACTTGATATGTCTATTTAAAACACTTTTATACTTATTAAGAAAACGGAAAAAATCTCTTCCTGCTAATATTTTATTGACAATTCTTATCCACCTACTACGTACGGTTGAAAAAGTACATAAAAACAGTGGTTAGTTTAACCAAATAAAACAAATATAGGTCGCCAATAAATCTTTTTAAAACCCAATAAAACGAGCAGTATACTGACCGAATGATGTATTCTGAAAACAATTGGCCAACATGAAGAAACTAAAGTTTATATTGTACCTACTGATGGCTTATATTAGTGAGGAGCTTTCAAAAAAAAGAATATTTAAAATTAACCACGTAAAGTTGACCAACTTTACGGATGGCCAACTGTTGGTCACCGTGAATGATGTACATATTCAGGAAAGACGTGACATTTTAAGATTAAAAACAAAGAAATTGGTTTAAAAGTATTGATTTCAAATCTAAATGAGACCCCTACTGCGTTTATTAGTAAGTTTTGCTGGTCACACAGGAAGCCATTTAAATGTGATAATTTATATTTAATTATATCTTAATTAATCATTCAATATTAGCATACGATTATATTACTTTTTAATACTTCCTTTCGGTTTGTCTATCATATTAAGCTGTTATTTTTATTTGATTCGTGAATCACTTTTAATTGTGAAAAAGGTTGACAGTAGCGCCTTTATTGATGTAATAACTAAATTAAACATAACACATTAATATAATGCGCATTGTACATACTATACAATTCATAGAGCTAATGCACTAGATAAAACATCGACAGACATCTAAGCAATCGTATTGGATTCACGTATTAGATCAATTTGATCATTTAATCTTATTGGATTGATCAATTTGATCATTTAATCTTGTTGGATTGTTCAATTTGATCATTTAATCTTATTGGATTGATCAATTTGATCATTTAAACTTATTAGATTGATCAATGTTATTCTTACCTTTTATATAAAGTTTATCTTGTTACGTCACATACAGTAATTTTCTTAATGACAACACATTAATTAAAAAAAATCACAAGCATCACTTTAAATCGCTTAATCACTAGGTGATTCTAGGTGCCAGATCCAAATCAGTACCAATTATGAATTGTATATTAAAGAAGTTGGAGCTAGTGCGGTCGATAAAGACCACAATCTAAAATATCAATACAGTAATAATTAGTTTACGAAGAAGAATACAGAGAATACATGTCCATATTATTCTTACATCCAGGCCTATCGAAGAACAGCTGAACTGAACAGTAGACTATCACAACATGGTAATAAAAACGGTAATTAGGTCCCGCTATTAACTAACTTAACGTCTATTCTGTATTACACAATGACGTCAACAGTAGTAAATAGTGTTTTTACCGATTTCAAAAAAGGAGGAGATTCTCATACAATGTTTTTTTTGTGTGTATGTACGATTTCTCCGCCAATTATGAACCGATTTTGATTATTCTTTTTAAGATCGGTAGGACAGACTTCAGAGGTCCATATACATTTCATGAAGATCAGGCAAAAATGCATGAAATTAATTGCCAAGAATCTAGATATGATCTCTAAGAATTAGCCACCCAAACAAGCAGCAGTATTTCTAAGAAACACCCAAGCAGTACCATAGAAGCAAACATACTAGTGCATGATATTCCTATGAATAAAAAAAAGACAGAAGACAGAATACATTTAAAGACAGCGTTTTATAAAACTAAAAAGTAATGCTCACGAGAGAACAGATGCAGGCAGAAGTGAGGTTAACTAATCAATAGCACCTAACGGGTTTCAATGTACATCTGCTGATCTGTTGAGTACAATTTTAGAAAAATAGCGAGTATTAAACTAGCACAGACTGACATACGGATAGACAGATAGAAAAACCCTAAAATGACATTCATGTAAATAATAATAATAAATAATTAGGGTTATTTTCTCATAAAAAACATAGTTCACAAATGAGATTACAATGAAATCTTAAAACTGTTTGCCTCTTGATGGCGCTATTGTAATTTTTACTTAGATTATTTACTTAGACAACCATTTCACAAACATTTCACAGAAAACAGATAATTTTTACATGGACCACAAACAAAATACCCACCTTCAAAGGGTTGGGTTGGATCCTACAAGGTGTTTGGCGGTTTTTTTGGCGACAAGTTGGAAGAAAGGTGCATTAACTTGATTATATCGTCTGTGGGAACGCGGATATGTACTCTGTGGAGAGGATGTTGGCGGGAATCATTATGTCAAATATTATGTCAATCGGAAGGTGGTACAGTTGTATACCGACATCCTTTTTTTTAATTTCTTCGTGCAAGTGAATGTAACTATTGAATTTGTCTAAAAGAACATGAAAAGGACCTAGGATAAAGACCGGATGTTCGTAGCGTGGCCTGACAGGTGTATTGAGTACATTGATTTCCGGTTTAAGAACAGAGGCTTGGTTTACTGTTATAGAAATCGAGTTTGATTACATTTTTCTGATAATTTTTAAATTAATTATTACGTAATTATTATTGCTCTTTTTAAAAGTTCGTGATTCCTATTTTAAGAGATATGGTGCTGCTTACCTTGTGTTTCCTGTCGATAAGGCAGACTATATTAGCAGGAATTATAGTTTAAGCGTACTTTTTCTAAATATGTCCCAAGTAGGTAAAATGGCCGAATTCGCTGTAAGTATAATATAAAAAAGATAACGATTTTGATAATAATTGAGATAAGTATATTTTTTTATTAAGAATTTAGCTGTTTTTTTAATATCGTCTAGCGCAGTATGCAAACCATTTTTTAAATCACGCTGCATCTGCCCGTCGATGAAACTTGATAAATTACCTACAAACGACGTCAAAATAGTCAAAAAATTACAAAAAAACAAAGCACATGCGACACTAATCACTTACTGCCGATTTTTAAGAACGGATGTACGAGCCAAACGGAAATTGGCACCTTTTGGTACCCGCTAGCTTTTAAAAAACAATAAACTTATCACTCGTATTACCCACAAAATAGAGTTCAAAATAGAAGTTTCCAGAATCTGGGTGGATTTAGTGTAAAATTAAGTTTTTAAAAAATATACTTTCTGTAAGTAGGTCAAGTTTTTGTTATCAAATGTATGCAGATGCGTGGCTT
The DNA here is from genome assembly GCA_932527185.1 of Ecliptopera silaceata. NCBI lineage: Eukaryota > Metazoa > Arthropoda > Insecta > Lepidoptera > Geometridae > Ecliptopera > Ecliptopera silaceata. Next base: position 6,708,111 of record OW052210.1, read on the forward strand.
AAAAAGCGGTGTGCTGTGAACGGCAGATGCACGATAGACCTTGAAGATGTTTAGCAGAAAAAATAAAACACCTTTGCTAGGTATCTTTTTTTTATTTGGTAATGTGTGCCGTCTTGTCTAATCAAGGCCAAGTCTGTTTCATTTAGTACACACACATTTTTAGGTTAAGTACAATTTATTTTTTAGGTTAGGTAGCTAAAATTTTATGGAAAAAGAAAAAAAAAAGTTTAATGGGTTACAAATTGTTATCTAAACAGGTAATTAAGTTGAATTATGAAATTGGACATGTCTGTAAAGAAATAATGATAAAATCGCGAATCATCAAGTTTCTGAGTAGACCGGAAATTCTTAATACATTGTCGTTAAATTTTTTTTATAACCTCCGATTCCAAACTAAAACAGTCATTAGGTACACTGTTAATATATAAAGTTTCATAATAATAAAACAAAATGTTGTTATTTTTTTTTGCTATTCAGCGCGGCAATGCAGCCAGTGTCTTGGGTACGCTTCCGATTGGTACTGATTTGGATCAGTTGAACTATCTATAGATCGTTTGCAACGGTCTGTAGATAGCTCAACTGTTTCTTATGTATTTTATATGACAATGTACATTTTGTAAATACTGTATAGTATAGTAAGTTAATATAAAGAACTTTTAAAAATTTATAATAAAACAAAACGAGATGAGGCAGTATGGCCTTTAGACTTTAGTCTAGCCATAAGAAAAAAAACATAGTTACACATGATGGGTACAGATAAAAAAACCAGTGCGAAGCCAGAAAAAAAAATATCATAGTAATTCTTTCTACAAATCTATGGTTGTCTATATCCATTGAACTTTTACTACTGCTAATAATAAAAAATGTGTTTTAATATATGTACTTTAAAAATATTGCAATAACTGCATCGTTAAAGTAAACTGTTTGGCACTTTATTAATAAGTACTAGATACCTACTTAGCAGCATAGTATAAAAATACAAAATAAAATAAATTTTATAGAGCAACCCTCATTTGACCAAGACTGGCTGTTTATTGTTGTTTTATTTACCTAGTTTTTATAAAATAAGAAACTAAAAAAACACATTATTCAAAAACAAACTTACGATTATTACAGTATTTACAAAATGTACATAGGCATATAATATCTACGTAAGAAACAGTTGAGCTATCCATAGACCGTTGCAAACGAGCTATAGATATTTCGACTGATCCAAATCAGTACCAATCGTACCCAAGATACTGGCTGAATTGCCGCGCTGAAAAAATTATAAAATAACTATTTTATTTTCTATTATTAACGGCCGGTTTCTGGAAACCCAAATCACAATTGATCCGAGTTCGACACATAGTAATTATTTGATTTTTTCGTATCATCGTTCGAGAAACCGGCCGTAAGTTAATCAAGCTGTTTTTTTTTAATGAGTTGACTTCATATTATGTCAACTTCAGAGCCACGCGTCCGAAGATACCCGACAAAACCCGAAAGCTACCGAAGATGTTGCCAAAACAAACATACAATTAAACGACAGACTCTATCTCATTGCAATAAGGTGTATTTTTGTATAGAAAGTAGCAGGAAAGCCTCGAAGGTAGGCAGATGTGTTTCACACAGTTTTCGATGTAACCTTTATGATTTTTTTTCTTAAGAAAGGCATGTGCTAAGATGTGCCAGGTAAAGAACGATACATCTGTCCTTTCTTGTGTTTTGATCAGTAATATAGTAGTTTTAAAATTATGTATACTTACATAGGTAGGTACTAAATCAATATAATCATTCATAAGCTAAAACTGCACCTGATTTTCGGTTTCGTACCGTGTTTCGGTTTGATACCGCTATTGACCACGACTTTCGGCCTGGTAACCCGGAGGTCGTTGGAAATTGGTAGTTTTAAAATTATGTATACTTACATAGGTACTAAATCAATATAATCATTCATATTATTACTTACCTATATTTTTATTTATTAACAGTTGTTAAAAACTTCCGCAAACCCTTCATATTTTTTTCATATGCGTACTCACATAAATGGCAAATATTTAAAATGCTCAAGATGACAATAACCTGAAAAATCTTATACTGACATAGGAACATAAAAGTATTTTTTCAGTCTACAAGTTTAGGTACTTATACAAATTATGAATATAAACAAAACAAGTCAATGGCCCACGCTCTGTGACCATCACACTGCGCCCATTACCCGTAAACGGAAACTAACAACGCGAGCAACTCCTTGACAGAACAAATAGTACGGTGGTAGTTCTTCCCCAGATAAATACATCATATCATCATCATCGACCTGTATAGTCCACTGCTGGACGTAGGTCTCTCTGCAGACGCGCCACTGAGCCCGGTCTTCGTCTCTTCTCATGTTGTGTTTGCCAGCTACACTCCGCAGATCGTCGCTCCATCTCGCCGGAAGGCAATATAATACATAATAATGTAGAAATATGAATGTTATAAATAAAATTCTAGACGAGTGGAAGGTCTTGGGGGAGACCTTTGCCCAGCAGTGGGACAAGATAGGTTAGAGAAAAAAAAATCAAAACAAATAGTACGGCGGTAGTAGATGAAGACATTATAAGAATTAATATTACTGTTATAAATAAAATTTAAAATGTGCAAGAAATAATTATTGAAATACGATCTAAGTTATTGAGACTACTTTTACCGTTTGATTGAATTTCTTTGGTATTGAATATCGGCAAATGTTACACATCAAAGAGTCTAAACAAATAGGTATTTAGAAAGATACCTAATACTTAGGTCACGAATCTTATACACCAGAAAGATAAATAAAATAAATATTCATGGAAATTTCATACATCACACTCTAGTCTCAAACTAAGCAAAGGTACTATGAGATCTAGATTGCTGATAGAACACTCATACATTTTTTTAAATACATACATAGTATACAGAACAAATATTTATTTTCATCACACAAACATTTGCTCTGGGTGGTAATCGCACCCGCATTGAAAGCAGAGCTACTATCAACTGAGCTGTGACGCCTGTAAGAAATAGCAACAATACTTCGCGATCAATAATCTATATACATTTTACGAAATGATTACAGAAACAAAAAGAGCGAGCACTTAAAAACTGGACATAAAATAAACTCTTCACCATCTTTTTTACTCATAGACAACATGTTTTTTTCTTTTTTTTGTTCGACAGCACGTACCAAATGTTACAAGACAGCTGCGCACGCGTCTTCAAGATCATTTCGCGAATTTTCGTTTCTTCGGAGACAGATGTCATAAACTAAAATTTCCTATGTTTATCCAAGATGGCGTATCTCCGTTCCGTTCGGAAGGTACTTACGCTCTTTCACCATGAACCATCGACGCTGGTATTTTTCTCGTAACTGCATGCGAATATAACTTGTATTTAAACGTAATAAGGTGCAAAATTAATATGGTTTTGTTATATGAAGTGCAAAGTAACGTCGGTATATTGTTAAATGTATTTAAAGTATTTAAAAGCATGAATACACTTGGCACACCTGACTTTGTAAAGGTATTTTTTGTGTTTTTTAAACATGATCTTTATGAAACTTTGTGCGTTTTTCGCATTATGGTAATTTCATTGTCTCCGATTATTCTGTCAGCTTTTGGCAGTAAATTTTTAATGAGAGCTAAATAATAATTATAATGTAACTTTGCCCTATTAACTGTCTGTTTGTACTTGGTAAGTAGACAGATAATAGGGCAAAGTTAGAAAAAGTAGGGCACCTATATTATTTTTTTATTTTATCAAAATCGATTTTCCGGTTACAACGTAGAAAATACAGAAAATACTTTATTGTACACTTAACTAAATATCAAAGATATATGAAAAATACATCGGCGGTCTTATAGTTAAAAGCGGTATCTTCTCAAAAAATTTAGAAATCATGTGACTGAAAATACATCCACAAATCAAAGGCATTCAACATTATAGCTATTTTACTTATTATTGATGGGATGGAATCTATGAGCTCGATTTACACTGCGCGTTGGCCTGTCGAACGTTACAGCATCATCGCGTAGTGTATCAATACGTTTATATGATTGTCTCTTTTTATTATTATTTTCTATCATTGTTGTGTAAAAAAGTGCTTAATACATAGCTAATATTTTAAACAAAGCTTTTAAAATCTGACAGAGTGACATGACATTGTAAAAATAATGTATTTTTTTCAGAATTTTTCTATAAAAATCATGTGATCGCTAGACTGATTTATTGCAAAGAAATTTGATTTGTTCGAATCAGATCTTTAAAAGCATTCCGAGATTAAGCATTTAAATCTAGTTGCTAAATAAATAGTTAATTAACAAATTACCGGATGTTCATAAAATTGAATCATAAAAATATATAGAATTCAAACCAGTTCCAAATCATACGAACAAATTGAATATTTTTTTTACATGACTAGCATCCGCACGTGAATTGGTTCGCTTTTTTTTCTTTTTTTATTCACAATTCAATTACATTTTTTTTTTATTGTATCTTATATTTTTAGGCATTAATAAGGACAATTCAAAAACTTCTACTCAGATCTTGATCTTAATAGGATTAATAAGATAACACGATAATCACCAGTTTTCAAATAAAAAGAATCATCTATATTGGTTCACCTATAAATACACACATAAAAAAACAAAAACGAATTAAGAACCTCCATTTTTTTAAGTCGGCGATAAAATACCATTTGAATTCTCTCAGTATGGACGTGCTTAGTAAGGTAATGCATTGTTATCCACTTAACATCAGGTGGGCAATCTGCTACACTTATAATAAATATAAAATAAAATACTATACTATCCATAGCCGAGTTAAATGTGATGTATAAATTATTTTTATTACTTATAAATACTTTAAATGAAAAAATACTAGATTTTCCCACAGACTAGGTTTCCTGATTCGAATATTAATACATCTTAAGTAATGCATATTTGTATGTACTGTATGTTCATAGGTATTTCTATTTAATGGGTACTAGTCTGCTTAGTCATTTAGAATTAAATGAACGAGCGAAGCGAGCGAAGAACTTCTGAGTGGTATATTTTTCAAAGCCTGTCAGCTATAGTAAAATGATTAGCGTTATATGTTCTGATTAATTAATACTTTATTACACGCAAAAATTAAAAATCCTATTGTAAAATGAATACAAAGACGAGCTTTTTTTGTAAACTATAGAGGATAGAAAGATGATAGAAGTATAGGTACCTATACACAAGGGTAGGTATCTACATTAAGAGCTAATTAACGTATTCATCATCATCATCATCAACAGTCAGGTAGTATAGGACGTGTAGTAGTGTAGGAGTAGTGTAGGACGCACCCGGCGAGATGGAGCGACGATCTGCGGAATGTAGCGCAACACAACATGAGAAGAGACGAAGACCGGGCTTAGTGGCGCGTCTTGGGAGAGACCTACGTCCAGCAGTGGACTGCTATAGGTTGATGATGATGATGAACATGAGACGAGGCAACGACCGGTCTCAGTGGCGCGTCTGAGAGACCTACGTCCAACAGTGGACTGATATAGGTTGATGATGATGATGTCATAATAGAACAAGTGCCACAGAGCTAATTACTCAGTAAATAAAGTTCATTGAGCCGTATTTTACCGCAAGTACATTAATATTAGCATTTGTCAAACAAACTGTTTGATTTGCTGACTCATTTTAGCGATTGATTTAAAATATATATGTACATATTGTGATTTTACAGAATAATCTATTACAGAATCATTTATAAAATGAGATCGCGAGATTATACATATAATAAACATACGATGACATTTCACACAACGCCATTTAGCTGAAAAGTAATGTCATTATAAAAAGTAGATCGCTGATAAAATACAAATGAATAAAATTATTTTACTGTATAACTGTGTAACCACATAAAAAATGGTATAAAATTAAATAAAATAGCCTACAGTTTATTATTTTCGGAATTATAATACTATATATACTTTATAGTAACTATTTTATATAAAGAGTTTAAACAGAGTGTTGTAAAAGTTTTAAAATATATTCTCACAAGCTATTAAAACAATAACGACATTAACTATAGTAGTAATTTAGCAAAAATATAAACAATTGTAATAAACTTTTGAGTTTGTAATTATCTAGAAGTTAGTTAAGCTTTTTTAAAACTTTAAAGACTTTTATACTTATAATATGGAATTTTGTGTTATTTATTTTAGGAACCAATTACAATGTTAAATTTATTCTGTTATCTAACGCTAGACTTAGCATAAAGAAGTTTACTAAATAAACAATTTGCCATCACAAAAAGATAAATTTTGTTGAGAATCGAACCCAGCACCCGCAGCATAATGGGTAGTGAGTGGGTTCATACCAACTGAACTGAGAAGTTTGTCAATGATTCCTAATCGGAATATGAAACTTAATGATAACAATACTTAGTTTAGTCTAGGAGATACTTTTTTTTGACAGGTGTCGAAGCTCAGTTGTTAGTAGTTCTGCCTTATAAGGACAAGATGAAATCTTAATAACAGTACTTACCTACTGTTAATTTTGTGAAATAATCATTTTAATAAAAATCTAGCGAATGGACTTGGTGTAATTAAATAAATAAATATAACTAATAAAAAAAAATATCTATCTACGTAATGTATTGTGTTAAGTATGTCAGTCTTCTAGTACCCATAACACAAGCTCTGCTTAGCTTGCGGCTAGATGATGTTGTGTGGATTGTCCAGCATTACTTATCTAAACTAATATTAAAAAGAGGAAAGATTTGATTGTTTGTTTGCATCGAATAGGCTCCGAAACTACTGGACTGATTTCAAAAATTCTTTCACTGTTGTGAAACTTCATTATCTGCGCTGAACATAGGCTATATTATAACGATATTTTTTATATAGGCTACCCGTACGAAGCCGGGGCGTACTACTAGTGTATAATATGAAAGAAGAGAGACGCTTGCGACACTAGCGACGCCGTCAACTGAACAGTAGCTCTACCATGAGTTTTTACTATACTATATTTACTACACTCGCTAGCGTCTGTAGTTAAAAAAATGTATGAAGATTTGTACAGCGCCTCTAGCGGATAGTTGGGTACTAAAATTCGTAATACTAATATTGACGTAACTACTGTAGTAAAGTCAGGCGATTTTACTGTGACAACTCATGGTAGAGGTACTGATAAGATGGTGGGACTGTACTTGTGAGATTTTATAGAGTTATTCTGTACGTGACTTTTTTGTGTTGTCAGACCAAATAGTTTGGATGTGTTTGAGACTAGTGTAAAGTGTGTTTGACGTCTGTTTAGCCAATCGTAGGTGAGTGTGCTTTGAGTCATTATTTCACATAGAAATATGCACTTTGCTTATAAAGTGTGTGTAATTCTTTTGTACCTAGGTATATACAAAGTGTAGGTACTTACTTTATAAACTGAGATAATTACTTAGTAGAACAAAATGGGTACCTACTTAGTATGTTGTGGAAACTTTTACGAACTTTTATAACTTCCTGAACATTTTGACTAATAATGATTATTATTTGACCAGGGATTAAAATTACTAACTTGATTATTATATAATTGAAAGTACTTACCTAAGTATATAAATATTTAACTTTATGAAGTAAGTATACTTATACGTTAGAATAAAGACAATAATTACAAACTAAAATAAAAGTTTAGATTTTTAATGTTTGTGCATCAATATCGTCAAAACCGCTAAACCAATTTAAATGAAACTTCAAATATAGGTATACTTACCTATGTATATTTGGGATTAGGATAAGCACACAGGCTTTTTATTTATCCGAAAAAAAACTGTAAGTACAGCCAAATTTACCTATGTAAGTAAGTATAAAAAATACTAGAGAAACTGCTCAAAATCGCAGACTGAAAGATGAAGATAGTCGCAAATATTGTTATAATTCAATTGTTGATAACAATAAGTATCTACTCATCGTACGAGTAAATAATGTAGTTTATTATTGAGTTTTTTGTGTACATTTGAAGCCTTGACTGACTTCCTGGATCGATTAAGTATAGATTGTATCTTCGAGGCATTGTTTATTAAACAAAAAAGAAGCTTAACAATAAGTAAGTACTTAAGTTGAATCATTCAACATGTTAAAAAAGCAAGAATCTGTTTCGAAAAACCCAATCTTAATTAAAGTTACAACTTTTAACGCAATAAGTATTTGTAATAATAATAAACCTTTTTTATTTTCTTAAAAATACTAACAAAACTGCTTAAACTTATTATTTAAATAATTAATTTAATAAACAATAAAAAAACATAACAATTCATAGCAAACAGTAAAACCTACTACTTGTTGTAATAAGACGATATTTACATTTCAATTTTCAATTACTTACAATAGTTTAATCACGACGCGCGATAAAAAAAAAATCAATTCAATAAAAGAATTTACAGCAAATAAAAAAGAAAAGTACATATTATGTAAAAAAAGTTTAAAAAGAAATAATAAAAAAAAAGATTTTACAGTAAATAGAAAAGAAAAGTGAGATAAAAAAGGTTTCATATCAAAACAGGTTTCATCAAAAACTGGTCACAAATGTTAGTAAAAGGCTGCAAAATTGGACTATAGCAGTGTTTCGTCCGACAAGCGATTATATACTCCGCATATCCGACTTCGTTCCCACGGCTGCTACAAACGAGTTATTATTAAAACCTACTGCATTATACAATCTAATTTACACCTTATATCTTACCATTAAAGAACATAATCCAATAATTCAACAACAGATACATCAGGTGAGACATCACACAAAACGGACTCAAATGCAGCGAGCATTGAATTCAAATTTGGAATCGCGGCTACTAGAAGATGGCCACCAACACGATTTCAAATTCGAATTCGGTCGGTGAAGGATTTTAAGTCTGCTATGAACCTAATAGCGGTAAAAAGTTATTGACGTTTAAGTTGAAAACATATTAATTGTTGCTACGAATATACTTATCTACGTGTTTATGTTGAATGAAGCATTACTTAACTGTTATTTAAATAAATGGATAGTCTTTCGTATTTGAGACTGACAGAGGTAGGGTAGGTACCACCATTTTTGTTTTAATGGCGGCGCAAGGTTGCCAAAGTCAGGTCAAATGTTTGTTATTCTATTTGTTTTGGAGCGTTTTGTTTAAACTGGATTATTCCTTTTAAATGAGGCATTGACTTTATTATGGCGGGTGATTCATCATTTTTTCGAGTTAAGTTTTATGTTAGTTGAGTTTTTATGTTTGGTATGTCTGGGAAGAATCAAGATCTCAAGATTGTTATGAAATAGTAACTTTTGTAACGTCAAACAAGAAAAACTGCGAATTATCCATCACTACTTTTATTTATACTTCCTGTTAATATTTGAAATAAGCTATTGCTTATGAATAATCTCTGCATTTTAATAACTTAGTCACACAAAATACCCCGATCGACTGTTATGTTAGCGATAGAATGTTCTAGAATGTCACAGAATGTCAAAGTGATAGCCACCTCATTTCACAAAAAGAAAACTGTGACGTACGTGCTTGACTGACTTGACTGACTGTGCAAGTCAACGCTTCAAGCAATGTTGTCTTGCCAGTTACAGTGAGAACAATTGACTATGTTGCTTCCGATTATTAAAATATGATGATAAAACAAATAACAAAGAATGTAAATAAGATAATTTGTAACAGCTCGGCCATCCGATCGCTAACGAGTCCTCTCGTTTGACTACTACTATAAGAATACTAATTAATTAATAATTCTAGTTAATAAATTAACAATAATATTATTATACCAAACAATTAATTTAACTTTTAAAACATAAAAGCTGTAATTCAACAGCGTGATTCACACAAAACATCATCATCCTTTTATATCACTTAGCATGTTACTTTAGAATTATTCTTAAGTAAGTATCCTAAACTTATTTAATAACTAATTCAAATTCTTAATGCAATTAATATAATTTTAATATTTCCGCAGTATGATTATTGTTTTTCCTTAGGCGACACATCATAGTGCCCGTCATGCCCACAATAATAATACTGAAGTCCCCTCAATTAATACATATCCGCAGTATGATTCTTGCTTTTCCTTAGGCGACACATCATAGTGCCCGTCATGCCCACAATAATAATACTGAAGTCCCCTGAATTAATACATATCCGCAGTATGTTTATTGCTTTTCCTTAGGCGACACATCATAGTGCCCGTCATGCCCACAATAATAATACTGAAGTCCCCTCAATTAATACATATCCGCAGTATGATTATTGCTTTTCCTTAGGCGACACATCATAGTGCCCGTCATGCCCACAATAATAATACTGAAGTTCCCTCATCATCATGCTCTGCACTGCGCCTGCTGCGACGCTCTGCACTGCGTCCGCTGCGACGCTCTGCACTGCGGCCGCTGCGACGCCCTGCACTGCGCCGCTGCGACGCTCTGCACTGCGTCCGCTGCGACGCCCTGCACTGCGCCGCTGCGACGCTCTGCACTGCGTCCGCTGCGACGCCCTGCACTGCGCCGCTGCGACGCTCTGCACTTTCTTTCACTTTTCGAAACTGAAATGGTAAAATTTTACTCAAGTACACCTTCAACAACGCAAATGTTTGATCATAAAATCTTTTGAAAGAAACTAGCAGAGCAAGAGTGTTTCACTGCAGTCTAAGACTACTTCACTATAAACGCTACACGTACAAATTAGCACTAACTAACGACACATATATCTGTCTTATCGCAATTGTGCAAATTGCTAGAATTAAACAAGAACAAAAACACTACAATTGGCTTAACATTTAGCACAAAACTTTATTACACTTAACGGATATCAGGTCGTTTTCGATCGGACAAAATAATCTAAAAGATCTTATAGAAACGACTATCGCTTCAAACATGTTTTTTTTTTATTGAAGTGAAAACTTCTTTAGCGGCGCTGGGTGGGTAAAAACTTTCAAACTCGCGTCAGGGTCACGTGACGTTGATAAAAAGCGTAAGATCGAGGGGAAGGGAGAGGAACTAGTATCTCCCACTCTTTCTACCGTGCCTGAGTGTGCTCTGTTTAGGCGGCACAGGGCGCTTGCGCGAATGTGTCTGTGTCATTGTGATTGTCATTGTTATTATGACGTCTGTGGTTTTGAATTGAAAACTTAAAAGTGAAAACACAACGTTAATAATGAAGTTTTCACTTCTGCCGGCACTCCCGGAGTGCTACCTTTTTTTTTTTTTAATATTTTATTTTGTATTTCGCTAACAAAAGTTTTAGACTGCAAATGGCAGCGGCAATACCACAGCAAGGGCTCATACTGACTCGTATGAGTCACTTTTATCACCCACTGAACTACACCAATAGTTTACTAAACTCAACAAAGACGCAAAATAAAACACCTAGCACAATCTACATATGTGGCATGGCTTTACTGAGAGTTTACGAAATCGATTATGTTACTATTGTGTAACATTGTGCTTAACTCATTTCGAAAAAAGTGTGGGTCGTTGACTACTTACTCGAAAAGTCAACTACAAGCATCGCCCTTCAAGAATCGAACTGTCCGGGACAAGCATTTGCTTGTCTTATACCAGCATTTGCTTTTGCGCGTTCGTTTTACCTACCCACACTAAAAATCGATATTTTGCGAACTAGAATTAATGTACAAAATCAAAGTAAATGGTTGGATCTGACCTTGCATAACGCGCTCATCACTACAATCTGGCATTCAGTGGTGATTATCCTTTATGTAACACTTTATGCACACTCCAGGGGCTCACACGCGTGCTGGTATCGCGAGTCGACGCTGATGCGGTGACAAACGAGCTGGTAGTCACCACGCACGGCACACTCATTTGTCGTCATCGGCACCAATGTCACAGCACAAGTGTTCCCAGTGGACTTTTCTCTGAAAAATTTAATAATGAAGCTGATCTTTGCTTTAGGCCAGAGCTAGGATGGAACGATTGAGTCTCGTGCCACTTCTGAGATGTAACGTCAAACAAGAAAAACTGCGAATTATCCATCACTACTTTTATTTATACTTCCTGTTAATATTTGAAATAAGCTATTGCTTATGAATAATCTCTGCATTTTAATAACTTAGTCACACAAAATACCCCGATCGACTGTTATGTTAGCGATAGAATGTTCTAGAATGTCACAGAATGTCAAAGTGATAGCCACCTCATTTCACAAAAAGAAAACTGTGACGTACGTGCTTGACTGACTTGACTGACTGTGCAAGTCAACGCTTCAAGCAATGTTGTCTTGCCAGTTACAGTGAGAACAATTGACTATGTTGCTTCCGATTATTAAAATATGATGATAAAACAAATAACAAAGAATGTAAATAAGATAATTTGTAACACTTTTTAATAGCTAATACTTTTCGACCACAAAAAAATAAAAGACGTAGAAATAGGAACGTGACTAGTATAAAAAAAATACTTAAGTTCCTTTGCAGAGGGTAGGTAAGTATTTCTTTTAATTATCTACAGGGTGTAAAAAAACGGATATTCTTGTACACCCTGTATTATGTCATATAGGAATATAACTATTAATAAAATAGCACGTAATTTAGATATTTACTAGTATCTTGAGGCACCACGATATGCGTGGGTTATCTAACATAGATAATACTAGACTTCACTTAAGTAACTATTTCTAGATTTAGGTAGGTACTTCAAAGATGGCATCTAATTGTTTACGTGGGCCTTATACGTTGATACAAGATAATTAATATATATAAATATTCATGGACAATTCACACATCATACTCTAGTCCCAAACTAAGTTAAGCTTGTTCTAGGGGAACTAGATTGCCGATAGAATACCTACTTAAATACTTAAAAACAAAAAAAAATATGCTCCTAAACTAGTTTATATTGCTCATAAGAAAAATACATATTAAGTAAGTATATAGGTAAGAACATTAATTTGTAGGTACTTACTTAAATAGATTTATAGTAACACCCAGACACAGAACAAACAAACCTACAATATAATTCCCTACATTTAGCGTAACACAAGATTTTGAACCCGCGCCTCCTGTTTCCCAGCCAGTAATTTATCCACTACGCCACAGAAGCATGTAAAATAATTCCGCGTTCCTAGTCTATCTCAATACGTGACTTGGAAAGAAATGAAATACATTTCTTAAGATACCTACCCACATATATAACCATAGATACACTAACTAAATAGAACTGTTTTTAGTAGTTGCAAAGATAATTCAATAGATGGCGCTGTTTTTGCTCCCAAATAATATAATACTTATAAGGCTATATATTTTTGCCCCTTGTTTTCTGTCTAAAAAAATACTAAATGAAACATTTTTTTTTCTATATTGACCTAAAAATCTGAAATAATGGTTTATTTATTTTAAGTTTTTAATATTTTAATACTCTTAAAAAGAATGTTATCCTTTAAAGAAAGTTGACAAAAATTTATAGAATCAGACCTAGAGTAACGAACTCTAAACCACAACAAATGTACTTACAACTGTCAAAACAAGTGTCTAGTAAGCGTCAAACATGACGTTTCTAAGGCGCCAAAATTAGTGTTTTGAAGTACCTACTAATTTTAACTTCTACACTGCAATAGTGCTTGTTTTATTAAAATATCCTAAAACTGAAAGAGCATAATAATACTTATTTATATCCTGACAGTTCTAATAGAAGTGTAAGTCTATGTTCTAAGCCAAAAACACAAATTCGTGGATCTGCAGTGATAGTTGCTAAACTTGCGAATGGTAATTGCGCGCGCGCCGCCTGCATACCGATTAACAGGGTTTAGACCTCTTCAAGGTCACTTGGGGTCAGTTCAAGCATGAAAAACCATGTAGACTTGGATATTATAAATAAATAAATAAATAATGCTGGACAATCCACACAACATCATCTAGCCCCAAACTAAGCAGAGCTTGTATTATGGGTACTAGAAGACTGACATACTTAATACAATACATTACATAGATAGATATTTTTTATTATACTTACATATAAAATACCCAGAACACCCAGAATAAATATTTGCAGATCGTTCAAACATTTATCCCAGGCGGGAATCGAACCCGCAACCACCGCGTCGCAGGCAGACCTTCGCCCGCCACGCCACATCGGTCGTCAAATACCTATGTTCTGCTTTAGATAATTTGTATCAACTGATCTTCGCGATACAAGCTTGCTTAGTTTGAAGATCGCAGTAAAGTCGAATTTAGAAATGTTTACCACACCTACATGATTGTATCAACTGTTTATTTTTTTGTAAACTTTCGTTTAGTACTCAGTAAAATCACAAGGATAATTTAGATTCAACATTATATATTATTAGGTGATTCTAGGTGTCAGTTCTTCACGACCAGAGCCTAGAAGAACGGGCAAGAAACTTACGGCATTTCTTACCGTTTTTGTATGATCCTTCATACAAAGAAATGAATTACAACTAGACAACCCTGAGTGTCTTCTATTTGCAATAGTTTATTTTACATGAGAACTAACTGTCAAAACATTGTCTAACTACTGTCAAAATTTGACGTCTAAATAAGCAGTTAAGCCTATAAGACCTTACATCTCACTTTCAGGGTCATATACCCCAATTAAACCATACATAGGTCATGTTTTAAATAACTAATAAGATAATAAATATATTATTTACGGACATATCACATATCACACTCATTATTATTATTTATATAAGTAATTTTTTTTTATAAATACATACAATGAGTTTGTTTTTTGGGGGAGGCCTTTGCCCAGCTTTGGGACGATATAGGCCAGATAAAAAACATCTTTCAATTTATATTGTTCTCAATCTAGGTTATAATCCATTAGTAATAGATCTAGGTAGAACATCAGCTCGAAGGTCGCTGATGTCCATTGTCCAAGCAATTTGCTGCAAACTAATGAGAGCAACGTCTCCTCAATCTTACGCTTGATTTAAATGCAAATTGTAGATTAATTTGTGTTTCTCAAATAGAGAATGACCCCCATTCTACAAAAAGTTAGCGTTGACTTCATGTCATCATTACATATGGTAATCAAATCAATACATAAAGTCTGCGCTAACTTTTAATAAGATAGATTCCTTTTTATGTGGCTTCTGTTCGTCAATACGACAGGCAATTCTGCCAATGTCAAGTCTGCTGTAATTTAGCTTGAAAGTCGTCACAGCTCAGTTGGTATTATTTATTAGCTCTGCCTTCCGTATCACGGGTTCGATTCCCACCAAGAACAAATACTTATGTATGATCAAACTTTTACGTTTCTTTTATTTTTCAGTATTCATATATTTATTATTTGTAATAATATGCTTTATTTATACTTATAAATTATGTGGAACTTCCAAAAAATATTATTACTTATACTTAAGATCATAAAATATTCAATAAGTAGGTAATATAATTTGTCCATATATAATATTTTATTTTTCGTTTTATTGCAAACTTTGAGAACCCTAAGCTTTACGCATAATAAAGTTTTCACAAGTCTCCTATTATTCTATGGACTTAGTCTAGGCCTTGAGTCTAATACACTGGCTTGAACCACATATGCATGTATACAACCACCTTATAACAACCTAGATGTAGTCATCTTTATATACACTCTTGTCAGAGTGTGTTAGCCTTTGCAACTCAACTAGATGATTCATACACCGTTGCTATTTTGACAGGATGAGAAGAGCCGAAGACCGGGCTCAGTGGCGCGTCTTGGGAGAGACCTACGTCCAGCAGTGGACTGATATAGGTTGATGATGATGATGATGATGATGATGATGATGATTTTGACAGGCGGCATAGCTTAGTTGGTAGCTCTGCCTTCCAGGCTGTGGGTCGTGGGTTCGATTCCCACCCAGAGCAAATGTTTGATGAATGATCACAAAAACACGTTGTAGAGTGCGTCTCCATACGCATTTACATTGCTCTTCTGTAATTAATGATATCATTTTATTATTGTTTATATTCTTGCTTTGTTTATAAGTAAGTACATGAGTAGGTAAGTACTTACTTAGATTTATTTCCCCAATAAATCATATTTATTTTTAAAATTAAAAAGTGCTTATTCATAAAAAAAATTATCCTTTAGATAGTGATAGTGATAGTTATAATGCATAATTTTACCTGCAGTAAGTATAATAATATTTACTCTGTCCATATCATAATTTCTAAAAATTGTCTCTTTTTAAATTAAATAATTATTTAGATGTGTGGTACCCACTTAGCACGTGCTAAACTTATCGTTTGTAACAAAAAAGTCTAGCTTTAAAATCCTTCAGCATTTCTGAAGGTGTATAAAAAGCGCGTTCAAAAACACTTTAAAACTATAGCGAATTTGAAAACGTGACGGAAAAGGTAGGAAGTACCACTTGACTATTCATATCGCTTTTGGCACGCGCGATAATCTACCAAAGATAGTCTTTATCACTATGGTATACGGTTCAATTTATAATGATTAAATTTTATTCAAAATTTTCATAGACAATATAATTAGTCCGTATTACAATGAGATACGGTTCAATTTACTAGATATTGATTTGTATTCTAAACAAAATGAAAACTGTGATCCTTATTACAATGGAATACGGTTTAATTTTCAAGCAAATATGTTCTAAATTATAAAATATAAAATCTTCGAAATTCAAAATTCGATTTTTGTGACACAAGATGGTGGCAATTTTGATGCTAGCTACAATCGTTTACATTTTAGTCTCTATTTTCTTAGCAATAAAGCTCAAATTCTTTAGTAAAATAAAAGGTACTTTGACCACGTGGATAAAATCTGAATAACACTTTTATGAAGTTACTCTTTTGAAAGTTTTTTAAACTAAAAGGGGGAGATAGCGCTAAATTGGTGAAATATTTTTGATGATATCCGGGAGATATCGGAAGTACCTACTTTTGGGGAGTTTAGTACCTTTAAGGGTAAGTTAAGGGGTAGATTAAGGTCGTTAGGCACAAGCTACCCTCTAAACAGTTTTAAAGGGTACTTTTTGCTCACTTTGTTCGAAATAGACACTTATTACGTTATTACCTAGCACAAATGACGCATATAAGTTTTGAAAATTGCCATTTTTCAACTAAGTACATAAGTACATACTTTTTTTATTTTTATTGAATGAATAAATGAATACTTACAACAAATTATTTTATTGACATATAATATTACACCTACGATAAATACTAGATTAAGCTACTTAAACCTTTCTATGTCCATATTCGTCTGTCCGATTGTTAAATACGTCTCACGGTTTCACCCCATATATACCCGCATCCTTCCGTTCTTTATACATACATGTATGGGATCTGCGAATGAATGTATGACGTCACAGCTCAGTTACTAGCTCTGCCTTCCATGCTGTAGATCGTGGGTTCGATCCCCGTCGAAAGCAAACTTTTGTGTTATAAACATATTTGTTTGTCCGGGTGTAACTATGTATGTTTTATAAAAAATATATGTACTTACTTACTTACTTATTTAAGTATTCTATCAGCAATCTAAGAATACAAACTTTCGTGATTATAAGTAAGTACCTACATAAGTACATGTATGTATTTTAAGAAGAGCCGAAGACCGGGCTTTGTGGCGCGTCTTGAGAGAGACCTACGTCCAGCAGTGGACTGATATTATGTTGATGATGATGATGGGTATGCAAATTATAATATTAATAAAGAAGGTATGGCCTTCGTATAAGATTGAATTAGTTATGGTATTGTGTGACCCACTCGTGTGCAAGGTTGCTACTAATCATTATGTACAAGGTAAATCACGTCTCATCGTAGTATGGCGCTAGAGTTGAGATTTTAATGAATATCGATGAAATTAAAATACAAAAAATCTTTCATTTCATTAGATACACTGATAAAACACAATTGAATTGAGAACATCCTCCATTTCTGAAGTCGGTGTAAAATAGGCGTCACAATCACAACGCAGTTGGTAGGATCTCTGCTTTTCATGGAGGTTCGATGTCTAGGTGGTATGTATTCTATGTAAGTATGTATTTACAAAAATATATATGAGTATTCTATCAGTCTAGTTCCCATAGTACAATTGTAACAGTTATAATAACTGCAGTTTGATCTCTTGATTGATTAAGTCTTGCTTTATAGAAAATCAGAATAATTAATAACCTACGAAAACAAAAGAAAAAAACTTGAGAGGTGTCAAGGGACACCCGGATGGAATTCAATAACTGGCTTGCTTTCTATGATGCTTCGGCTACATTAGCGGGCGAATATTCGTATCGTGTTGGCGCGACAAAAACATCGTGTTCGGGTATAGGCGATCTTCTTGTCTAAATACTACGCGATGACACGATGTACCCGGCCACATACATCGCGTTTACACGAATATTCGCCGTAGCCCGCTAATGTGGCCCCAGCATGAGAGATACTGACAGAGAAACACGCGCACGCCTTACAACTATAGCAAAAAATGTCGTTACAACTTTTGGTCTTATTTCCTTCCCTTTCGCAACGCGCGATAAGGAACTTCGTTCCAAAAATATGTGCAACTTTTTTATACTTACTAGTTTATTTAATCGATATCGATGTATTAATGTCACAAATGCACAACTCTAGTGTCTTCGCAAAAAGATCTCACGGTGTTCTCTGACGGAGTGACACATCTCGCTTAGTTAAACATTATACCTAACCATGGGAATTTACTGATAACGCCATTAACATTATGTAATACACCACCTTCAAGTAGGTAAATATCAAAATAATATAAAAATATATTTCTGTTATTTGTAAAAAAAATTAAAAAAAACGTGTGGCACTCGTGGACTGCCGCGGTAAAGCTATTGCAAAGCATTTTGCATTTTGCTGTTGCAAAATATCTGCAGATAGCTCAACTGATCCAAAACATTACCAATCGAAATACTATATCAAGTTTTTAATTGCACAAAAATCATGTGCTTGATAATTTTCTTAGACTAGATTTACATCCATAATAATAAAAATATTTTTTATTATTACATATATTGATTCAAATGAGTATTGATTACAAAAACAAATCTATTGTTCATTGTTTTTTATTAGTTTGAATACCTGTGTTTGCTGATCTTTGTCTAAATAAATAAACAAAATGGCTGACATCATTACCTCATCAAGAATTGTCTTTGGACTTGGTTTTCAATAAAAAATATATATTTTATAACAACGAGCAAAACCTTAATCAATAGTCATCGTCAAGTAAAATATAAAAAAAAGATTACTAAAAAAGAAAACTTGTCAGATCTTTATATGGGACCTCTAAGGTGTGATCTACTTAAGAAAAAACCGCAATAATAAGAATTTCCTACTTTTTTTGCAATCGGTTAAATAGGGTTACTTTAAAAAAATGAAATATGTAGTAATGTTAACTTGTAGTTGAAAGAATATAACTTAAAAACTTTGCAATAGTATTAGGAAATAAAATGATTGCCTGAAGAATAAAATATTTTTCCTTTAACCCCATAAACTACCTATAGATAAAAAATTTCTTAACAAAATTATTAGCTAGACTTATCATAATTTAGAAACTTTGTAGGAGTATTACAAAAAAAGTTATTGGTTTGTAAAGAAATATGTATTTCTTCTATACTTACCTAAACTTGTCATTTGATTGAGTTTAGAATTTTAATTTACAAAGAAGAAAATGTTTATTTAATACAAGAGACCTTTTTTTCGTTCATTCCCGATCGTCCCACCAACAGTGGGTCAATAAGAAACAAAATAAAATGCATTTAATGCATTCCCGTTCGTCCCTGCAGTAGAACGAAATCCAGTGGGACGATCGGGAATAAACGTCTTTTCTAAACTCAGTTAAAAACTAGTGTACTTAGATACAATGTACTAGTACTAACTACAGTAAAAGCAAATTGCTATACCATTGTTTCAACGCCATTAAATAACTTAAGACGTGGACTCTTCAAACAGCAAAGCTACTTGTCTCGCTCCCTCTGCACGGAAAATGTTGTGATTAGAAAGGGACAGAAGTATTGTAGTTGAAAGCAATTGGCGATTTCCTCTATTAGATAGATTTGAGATAAGTTACAAAATATTCTGTCTGATTTGTATCAGCTATTGAATTGTTGGTAATCTAGTTTTTACAGGACAGGCTGTAAAGGGGTTAAATTATGGCGGGAATTTTAAGCTGTGTATTTTTTTATTGTATTTAATACGTGAATTGCTTGTAATAGGTTTTTTCACTGCATTGTAAATACATAAGTACTTAGATTAGTCGAAAATACAAGAGGTAACGTTGGTCTTTTATATTTCATGTTAGTTTTTAAGCTATTGCATAGCTTCTATCGCGGGCCTTAACCGAATCCAGAAATTCCGTAACGAAATAAGCTAACACTGCGCATGCGTAATCCAGCAAAAAATGCTATGCAATATCTTTACCGCGGCAGTCCCCGAGTGCCGCACGTCTTTTTTTGTAAGTATTATCTATTTAAGGACTTAATTATTTCAATATTTTTTTATGTATTTTACAGTTCATTGCAATGTAGGTTATATACATCTATATATATTGAAAAACTAAACAAATTGAAAAAAGTTGACATATTATTATTATTTCTTTTAATATAATAAAAACTTTATTCACAAACAAACTTACGACTATACAGTATTTACAAAATGTACATAGTCATATAAAATACATAAGAAACAGTTGAGCTATCTACAGACCGTTGCAAACGATCTATAGATAGCTCAACTGATCCAAATCAGTACCAATCGGAAGCGTACCCAAGACACTGGCTGCATTGCCGCGCTGAATAGCAATGCTGATACGTTGGGCCAGATACTCACCAGCCCTCGGGTCACGCGTCGCTTCGACTAGACGCCCAGAAATAATTTTGAAAACGCGGTGGGCCTCGTTAAATAATAAAATGAAATGAAAAATGTACTGAGCTATTTTTGATTAAAGTTTCAAAGTTGATGAAAATGAAACATTTTTTAACAACAACTTTTAATTTGTACCACACGTGTATTTAAATAACATTACACCTCAATTCCACCCCCACACTTTCACCCTTATTGTTAAACCAAAGGTAATTCAAAACACATGTTTGTTCAAAAGGGTTATTATTTATATTATATGCAGTCGAAAAATCACTAAAATATGCAATTAATATTTTGAATAATATATAAGTAAATGCTCTTAGAATAATAAGTTTATTGCTCGTTCTTATAGGCTATGGTCGCGTGGAACTGGCACCTAGAATCGCCTAGTATGTAAGACGATTCTAAATGATCCTTGTGATTTCACTGAATAAAGTAATTTTGACTTTGACTTTGAATACCCCGAGAATGCTAAAACAAATGCATTATATCTTTATGGTCCTCATTTGAATATACGTAAGTAAGTATATATTTAATTAGAACAAATATATATTCGCTATTTCCGAATACATATTAACATTAAAGCACTATCTACACATTTATAATTTAATCATTTTATTTATAAAAATTGTTGTATCGTTATTAGTAAAAACCTTAAATCAGGAAATAAATACGATATGATTAAGATAATATGATTCACTTTATACTAAAAACTCTTCGTTTTAAATAAATATGCTATATTGCATATAAAAATTTATGCATATTATTATGTTCCTGCTCTATAGTCGGACGCACGTGCCTGCACAGATTATATAATAACTTCCCCCTCTAATCCAATTTCCGATACCCGCTTCCGCTGAGTGACAATCGATGATATTTAAAAAAAACAATGTTGGATGGCGCCAAACAGTGTTCTTACTTGACGACCGATGTGGCGCGGCGGGCGAAGGTCCGCCTGCGACGCGGAAGGTTGCGGGTTCGATTCCGCCTTTTGATAAATGTTTGTACGATCTGCAAATATTTATTCCGGGTGTTCTGGGTATTGTATATGTATAATAAAAAATAATAATAGTTTGAGAGTGTGAGATGGTCGTGAATATTTTTATTTTGCATATATTTTTAAAAAGTCAATCAATTAAATTCTATTGTTCATAGTCACGTTTCGTTAATTGATGATAGTTAACCCTTTCGAAGGGTTGTTGTTAGCAGATGCATGATTTTGGTCAAGCATCGGGTTAATTCCTTATTGTGATCGTAATTGCTTCGTTTTTGTATCGCAACAGCTGCTAAATTAAAAGGATTAAAAAGAATAAATAATTTTGATTACTTTTAGATAGGTGATTGACACGCAAAACGTATCTAAGTAAGAAATATTTAGGTGCTAATGTATTTTTTGTTAAGTTTGGTTGATTTATTATAAATATAATGGTGTTACTATTAATTATATTTAGTATTTAGGTATTTAGTGTATAATAGTATCTATTTATTTCAATATACTAAAAACTCTTAAACTTCTTGGAAGAGAAGTGAACCCACGATACGTAGAAGCCACTATGCCAACTAAGTTAATGAAGAAAATATCTTTATTCACAAACAAACTTGCGATATTACAGTACTTATTTTCAAAATGTATAAGGGTTTATATAAAATATATAAGAAACAATTGAGCTATCTACAAACCGTTGCAAGCGATCTATAGATAGCTCAACTGATCCGAAATATATTATCTGA
Organism: Ecliptopera silaceata; assembly: GCA_932527185.1. Lineage (NCBI taxonomy): Eukaryota > Metazoa > Arthropoda > Insecta > Lepidoptera > Geometridae > Ecliptopera > Ecliptopera silaceata. The sequence goes on from OW052210.1 coordinate 6,730,645, forward strand.
CAGATTTCTTATACATTTTTCGCGATTATATTAAATAAATTAAGTAAGTAAAAAAACCTTTATTCAATAAAATCACAAGGATCATTTAGAATCATTAAAACAGCAGTAAAATAGTAGTAATTATGCCTATAAATGTAGTATTTGCTGATTTGATATAAACATGTGTTAGAAATGCATTCCGGTATTTATAAGTGTAATTTTACGTTCTTGCATGCAAATCACATTCTTAACTAATTGATATGTTAGTGCACTATGTGTACCAGTTTCACAATTTTCTTAAGAACGAATAAATGTAAGTATGTGTTGGCTAAGTGCGAGTTTTTTGGACAACCTTGTGTACCTTTTTGTTAAATAAAATATGACGACCGATGTGGCGCGGCGGGCGAAGGTCCGATGGTCCGAGGTCGATTCCCGCCTTGGGATAAATGTTTGTACGATCTGCAAATATTTTTTCCGGGTGTTCTGGGTATTTTATATGTATAATAAAAATATCTATCTATGTAATGTATTGTATTAAGTATGTCAGTCTTCTAGTATCTACCCATAACACAAGCTCTGCTTAGCTTGGGGCTAGATGATGTTGTGTGGATTGTTCAGCATTATATTAAAAAAAAATGTGACAATCGTACACGTATCGAAACAGTGTCGTATAGATACACTGCGCGTCAACATCAGCTTTACTGTTGAACGTTGCAGCGGTAACGCGCAGTGTGTATTAAATACGTTACGTTTACAATTATCACCTTTGTCCTTATCTGTAGCTCTACCAAGAGTTTTACAATCTATACTCGCTAGCGTCTGTAGTTAAAAATGTATGAAGATTTGTACAGCGCCTCTAGCGGATAGTTGGGTACTAAAATTCGTAATACTAATATTTACGTAACTACTGTAGTAAAGTCAGGTGATTTTACTGTGACAACTCATGGTAGAGGTACTGACAAACCTGTCACAGCTGCATGCACAGTAATGCCGCGTAACATCAGGTGAGCTACCTTGCAATTTTCCCCACAATTTGATACGTACTTTCTGATTACATGTCTTTGTAACTGTTTTAGAGTTCCGCATTCGGACGGAACAACGGGGAGAGTAGTGTTCCGGATAGAGGCTGGCCACACTAACTTTGCAAATATAGATAAACGTATTAATATAGATAGTCTAGGCAAACGCGCTACACCGTAGGCCGCATCACTTTACATCAGGTGTGATTGAGGTTGTTTGTATATGATTTAAAAAAACATAGTGGCTAAAGCTGTCAATACGATTGGACAAACTGTGGCAACAAAAGGTTCGATAATGAATCAGTCCTTAGATACAAAGGTATCTAGAAAATATTGATGAATCAAAAATATATCTGGCTAAAATTTTATCTAGAGATCAAAATTTCTAGACACTATAATGCGTCGGCTACATTAGCGGGCGAATATTCGTATCGTGTTGGCGCGACAAAAAAATCGTGTTCGGGTATAGGCGATCTTCTTGTCTAAATACTACGCGATGACACGCTGTACCCGGCCACATACATCGCGTTAACACGAATATTCGCCGTAGCCCGCTAATGTGGCCCCAGCATAAAACGCAGACAATGAAAGTTGATGAGGTCAAATGAAACTAAAATAAACGAAGACAATGAAATGTCAAATGATAAAACTATTTTTTGGGTCGTTCATTATTGTATTGGCTATTTATTCCTTTGCAGACGTAGTGTGGTCAGAATATAGCAGCGATGAGGAATGTCGACAGCAATCAAAGATAATTTCATCTTCTTCTGATTGTCCAGCTGTACTTCATCTATTTGCAGTGATAAACTGCTAAGTTGCGGGTTTAATTCCCATAGCGTAAATACTAGAAAAAAAATCATTTTTATTTTTTTGATTATTTTATTACTTTTGGATAAGTAGTCATAAACTACACTTAATTTACTTTAAAGAAATCGTTCAAAAAAACTATTTTGACTAAACTTTTTTTTACCTTCGTTGGTTTATTTAAATCACACAAAACCGCAAGAAAAGTTTGAATCTTACCGAAATTACACAAACAAAAACGGGCAAAGTTTAATCTTAGCCAAATTACATAAAAACGCAAAATATATAGTTAAAAGGAAAGTTATCTCGTTTCTATATAACGTAAGAAAACCTTGACGTACTTATAAGTCCTACTAATATTACAAACACGAAAGTTTGTATGTGTGTTTGTTACACTTTCTCGAAAAACTACTGAATGGATTTCAATGAAACTTTACAATATGTTTATACATAGGCTAGTTAAAATAAGCGAATTGACAAAATATACCAGATAATAAAATAAAATATAACAGAGAACCAACACAATATAAAATATAACATTGACAGGCGTCACAGCTCAGTTGGTAGTTGCTCTGCCTTCCATGCTGTGGGTCGTGGGTTCGATTCCTACAGAGAGCAAATGTTTGTGTGATGAACATAAATATTTGTTCTGTGTCTGGGTGTTACTATGAATTATATATACTTATGTATTTATAAAAAAAAAAGTATTCTATCAGCAATCTAGTTCCCATAGTACAAGCTTTGCTTAGTTTGGGACTAGAGTGCCATGTGTGAATTGTTCAAGAATATTTATTATTTATAACAATAGCAAGATGAAGTCGCGGCACTAACTAGTATTAAAATAAAACTCAGGGCCATATTTGCCCACGAAGGTATACAATAACTAGACAATACGTTGTCAACGTCAACATTATATTTTCCAAACATAAAGTTACTTGGATGTGGATATGCGTTTGCGTTAAGAGCACTGCGAATAAGAATTGCAGTATCGTTTTTTTTTCATTTTTCAACCTGCCTGCCTCTTGGGCTTAGGCGACCGCGACAGGCGTCACACCACTATGAACCTATGTAGGTATTTTCAAAAAAGTATAAAAGTATTCTATCAGCAATGTAGTTCCCATAGTAAAAGCTTTGCTTAATTTGGGACTAAAGTGTGATGTCTGAATTGTCCTCGTATATTTAGTTATTAAAAAAAACATCATCATAGGCAGCCCGTATTAGCCCACTACTGGGTATAAGCCTCTCTCAAACGTCACTCTTTTCTTACATGGGCTTTTTGTATCCAGGCATCCTTACCTGTAATATGTTGAATTTTTAAAATCGGTTCAGTAGATCCCGAGATTACCCCTTACAATTTAACAAATATACAAACACACAAACTTTACTTCTTTATATTATTATTATTAGTATAGAAGTAGGTATATTATAGATAAATGCTTATGACTTACCCTGTACGGTATCGATGTCATCCATCCATCTGTAATGATAATGATAATATATAATGTACTGGCTAATGATCACAATTTAATAATTAGTTTTCCAGTTATTTGTTGTAAAAAAAGTTAAATAAACTTCCAAACGGATGTCGCCGGACACTTAATATCTTGCAAAGATATTCAAAGATTAGCAAAGTCTCACGCTTTTTAAAATTTGCGCCATTCTCAAATTGGAGGTCGAGTGCTGAATTAAGGTATTTTTTCTCACAAGCATTTAAAAGAATTTATAAACCATTGTGTATTTGTTATTCTGTGCGATTACTGTTATTTATAACATTACTAATGAGTTTCTCTGCAGAGTTATCTTTTGTAATGATTCTACTTAGTTGATCTGCATATTTCTTTTTTATTACACCATTTTCGGCTCTTACAGTTTTGTAATAAATATGTATAATAAATCACGGACATCACACTCTACTTCTAAACTAAGCAAAGCCTGCAACGACGCTGCAACGTTCGGCATACAAGAGATATACTACACTAGGGTATTTTGTACTCAATAATACCAGTACCAACAATATCAGAATACCAGTGTTGCACTGTTACCTAGGTACCAGTGCACGTATGCTAAGTCAGAGACCTAATTAACCCAATTTTTGTTTATATATTTATTTTGTACCTTACCAGTTCTGTTCTGTTATTGTATCTGTTATTGTTATGTATTCCTATGGGTTAATAAATTATTTTTCTTTCTTTCTTTCAATACAACGATATACAAACGATACGTATACAATTATCACATTTATCTGTAACCACTGATATCCTTTCATAATTTTTTTTTAAACCTATACCAGACAATATGTAACCAAAGTAATAACCATACTTCTAACAAAACACATCCTCAGCCACGTGCTTGACCAGCTTATCCTGGCCCATGACCCTTAAAGCTTTCAGCCAACGTCCAAGGAGTTTGAAGGTCTGGGTAAAGTGGTGAAACGTAAGCTTATGTGGTCAGTCGTTCCGGTGGCGTGGCTGACACATGATTCTTTTAAAGTATAAATAGTGTACTTGACCTACGAATAATAGAATTATAAGTTACTAGTAGTACGCCCCGGCTTCGCACGGGTAGCCTATATAAAAAATTAGGTATTTTTATACACCTTGGGTTACATAATTGAAGTTTTAGTATGGATCCCTATTTTTTTTGAATAGCTTTATAATATAGCCTATGTTCATCGCAGATAGTGTAGCTTCACAACGGTGAAAGAATGTTTTAAATCGGTCCAGTGGTTTCAGAGCCTATTCGATGCAAACAAACAAACAAACAATCAAACCTTCCCTCTTTTTTATATTAGTTTAGACTACACGTCTACGGCTTTTTTTTGTATGTAGGTATATACGGTATGTATCATTTTTAAGCTATTACATAGCTTCTATCCCGGGCTTTGAGCGTGGAGACCAAACCCAGAAATTCCGTAACGAAATAACCGAACGAAAATAACCTAACACTGCGCATGCGTCATCCAGCAAAAGATACTATGCAATAGCTTAACCGCGGCAGTCCCCGAGTGCCACACGTCTTTTTTTTATAATATTCATGGATATTTCACACATCACACTCTAGTCCCAAACTAAGCAAAGCTTGCCTTGAAGAGATCGCTTAGAACGATATGGCCGCCCATTATGTCACTATATAACTTCTTATAATCTAACTATTTTAGATAGGCGTTGCAGCTCAGTTGGTATAAGCTCTGCCTTCATTGGCCTTAGGTTCGATTCTCAGCAAGAAAAACATTTGTAATGGAAAATATTGAAGTTTGTTTTGAATTTTGTTACTACTTATTTATTAAAAAATAAAAAGTATCAGCAATCTAATTCCCATAATTGTCAGGGCTAGATGGATTATATAATTATTATTTTTTATACTAGCCTGAATCGTCCCACAGCTGGGCAAAGGCCTCTTCCAAAATAAAATTATAAAATAAATAAATAATATTCGCACTCATGCTTGCAAGTATTAACATAATTACTTTATATTTCAAGCTGGTAACCCTAATCAAGACAAGGCGTGGCCAAGTCTTCATTTTGGATGAAGATATCAAAGTGAAATGAGTTTTTTCATCCAAACTGGATACAGAATATTTAATAGTTACTATTGAGCTGGGTGGTCGATGTGGTCATTGCTAATTGTGACATAATATAAAATATTTTTTAGTGATGGCAACATTGACGTTTTATTTTAATAATTGTGCAGTTTTTCATACGAATTATAATTCTATTAATATCAATATTATTCATAAAAAAGCCTTTACCTACTTAATACCCGTGCTACATGGCTACATCCTACATTGTTTTTGACTTAGTTCTTTGGTGTCTATATAATACTCAGTTTTTTATTTATTTAGTAATTATTTGACGAACGATGTGGCGCGGCGGGCGAAGGTCTGCCTGCGACGCGGAGGTTGCGGGTTCGATTCCCGCCTTGGGATAAATGTTTGTACGATCTGCAAATATTTATTCCGGGTGTTCTGGGTATTTTATATGTATAATAAAACATTATCTATCTATGTAATGTATTGTATTAAGTATGTCAGTCTTCTAGTACCCATAACACAAGCTCTGCTTAGCTTGGGCTAGATGATGTTGTGTGGATTGTCCAGCATTATTTATTTATCACAAGAATTACAATTCTCGCATAAAAGTAATAAAGCTCGCCCGTCTAACGTCCCCAGAGCAATTAAAGACAGTTACATGCGCACGCGCCGATCGCTAAGCGTGACGCGTTCCGACGTTCCGAGTAAACCGGCGAGACAGTGACGTATTTAAGATACACTGCGCGCTAACGCTGCAACGTTCAACAGTAAAACTGATGTCGACGCGCAGTGTATCTCAAATACGTCACTGTCTCGCCGGTTTACTCGGTACGTGTGATCAAGGCATAAGCGTGACGCGTTCCGGCCCGTGCGCTGCTCCCTACGTACTGGGCTCAGCTGTCAAAAATGACAAGACTAGTCTAGTATTTAGAATAACCTCTTCCGTGATTGTCAGAAAGCCGGCTAGTGTCAAACGTTTTTACGTCACATAGGTAATCTTCATATAAATTGCCATGATGTTGCCATGATGTGATTGCCATTATTTTATTTAAAAAAAAATGGTTGTCTGTAAAGTCGGTTTACTGACGATAGTTGAACGTGACAACGTCACTTCATGGAACGCCTCAGAACGCCTCAGAACGCCTCATGAGTCATGTTTTTTCGTGCGTGCAGCCGGCTCTATCGAATTATAAGACGTTGTCACGTCAAAAACAAGTGAACGATATTTTTTCCCAAAAATCAATTAAAAATAATTTAATTAAAAATACTGGCAGCCAAATTTTTATAGGCAACCTGATAAATATACATTTCTTCTAATTATAAATATACATAAAAATTCGGTTCTCAGCAAAAAACCGATGAGCGCAGTAATTCTGCAGCCGGATCTTAGACTAGAACGATTAATTTACCTATAAGATTTACATGTTCCTTCCCGCTAGACCTATGGCTGACCAGAGTTTTTGACAGAGGGTGGAAGGCACAGGCCGGAACGCGTCACGCATGTGGACACGACGCGTGCGCCAGTTCTTCAATAGTTCCTTTAGTCTAAACTAATATTATAAAGAGGAAAGATTTGATTGTTTGTTTGTTTGTTTGTTTGTTTGTTTGTTTGCATCGAATAGGCTCCGAAACTACTGGACCGATTTCAAAAATTCTTTCACTGTTGTGAAGCTACATTATCTGTGCTGAACATAGGCTATATTATATTTTCAAAAAAATTAGGGATCCTTACTAAAACTTCAATTATGTAACCCAAGGTGTAAAAGAAATTCCTTACATCGCGTGCGCTGCGGAAACCTTTGATGATAGAAAGAAATTATGTACTACAATTTTGTAGAACACATCATCATCCACAAAAAAGTCAGCGACAGCATATGTCTAACTATTATAGATATGTCATAATAAGTGTTTTAATATCAAAAAAATATAATTAAAATGACGACGCCAGAAAACGTTCTATATTTGTACTTAGGTATTAATCCTTATCTAAATAAATTACTTTAAAATTAAGACTGCTTCAATACCTTTCTATTACTTTTTAAATTATTGAATTCGGACATTCCATTCGAAAGATATCACGAGTTCAAAAATGTAAGTACTTATTAGAAAAAAGACAGCGGGCGCCGCGCCGCTGCCGGTCACGGGAGTATATGCGGGGGGGTTACATACTATAGGGTCTATATTTTTTATCATTTCGAAAATACATTTATACTGAGTAACATAATTAGCTATATTATAATGATATTTATTTATATAGGCTACCCGTGCGAAGCCGGGGCGTACTACTAGTATTGGTATAATTTACTATGTATTCTATGTATGTGTTTACAAAAAAAAAATAAGTATTCTCCCATACAAGCTACAAGCTTTGCTTTGTATGGGACTAGAGTGTGATGTGAAATGTCCGAGAATATTTATTATGATTATTTATTCTGTAAAATCACAAAGATCATCTAGAATCGTCTTATTAGGTGATTCTAGGTGCCAGTTCCACGCGACCAGAGCCGAGAAGAACGGGCAAGAAACTACAGCGCATTATATTCGTGCATTTTATAATTAGATATTAGTTTGAATTACACTCGTATTATTTATAAACGTAGAAAATTTCCGAATGCGTTTTGGTTAAATGATCTATCTTTGTTGAATTATAGACGAAATTCAACTGTCTTTAGTAAATAAGTAAACGAAATTCAACCTTATTACTGTGGAATAAAGTAATTGCATTTTTTAGTCTTATTTAGATAAAATCTAAGTCAATTACCACTCGGCTGCAGTCCCACGAATGCTACGAGTAATTAAATTACAACCATCGTATTATCATAATACAAAGTTATTCTGGAGCTATCCCTCGTTTATCAGACCAGACGAATTTTATGATTTAATGAGCTTTTGCGATACACAGCTTAGATGAAACGGCTGGTACACTTTGTTGTAACTATAACTTTTCTGTTTTGTTTTAAGAATGTTATAACGTAATTTATTGTTTTTGTGATTAAACATATGTAATAAACGTAAATGTTCAATTGTCACGTATTGTTTTTTTATATTTACTCTTTTAAGGCTCAAATCGTTTCTCAACTTATGTCAAAAGTCAATCACAGCTTAAATAATGCAGTCATTTTTTAGACAGTGACAGATAGTGCCATAACGCCCATAACCTTGAAAAGTGTTAAATAAAGTTTTTAATTTAGAAAGTGATTATCACTTAACATCGGGTGGGTTATTACGTTAATTATTTAATAGATAAAAACCTTATGAAGTAAATAAATAGAATATTAAAGTTATTTTTTTGTTATGAACGCCTTCTATTGATTTAAATTTCTTACAAGTCTTTTTATCTATACTTCTTTCTTAGTGTGTTTTTTTTAAGAATAACAATTATTATTATTAAATAATAAGCTTTGTCTCTATTAAACAAAAAAACATTGTACCATTGAACCAGCTTCATAAATTACAAGACTGTGGTCACGGTAGTCATGAATATTCATATCAAAGCTTATTGAGGTTCGTTAGCTGACGATTACCGATCGCTATGACGATAACAAGAATTGTTACTGGCTTTTTTATAATATACACATTTATATATTTTATTGTATGATAGTAATATCCTTAGCGTGTGATCCTCGCCAGTTACCTAGTCCACTGTTGGGCGTAGGTAGGTCTTTCCTAATGGTGCGTTTACGGCCTGCAAATACACGAGCCGTGCCTGGCCCGCCGTTTACTAATCATCAATTTATATATATATATACTAATTATATCTACTGTTGGACGTAGGTCTCTTACAAGACGCACCACTGAGCCCGGTCTTCGTCTCCTCTCATGTTGTGTTTGCCAGCTACACTCCGCAAATCGTCGAGGTTATGTACCTACTTTGTATCATCATCATCATCAACCTATCAGTCCACTGTTGGACGTAGGTCTCTCTCAAGACGCGCCACGAAGCTCGGTTTTCGTCTCTTCTCATGTTGTTTTTGCCAGCACACTCCTTGTATCGTCGCTCCATCTCGCCGGAGGGTGTGTCTTTGTCAGCCCTTAGAGACCGCGTTTAGGCAAGCGTAGTGTTCCTACACTACGCTTGCCTAAACGCGGTCTCTAATCCAGTATCCGTTGCTCTAACAATTGTTATATGACACCGATAAGAGATTAGAGGTATAGAATAAGAATAATAAGAATAAGAATAAGAATAAGAATCATTTATTGTAAAACTGTATAAGGAGATCAAGGAGGCTGCCCTGGAAAGAAACAAATGGCGGGACTTGCATTAATAACGATGACAAGAGCGTAGCTCTTAAATAAGAAGAAGAAGAAGAAGAGACTAAAAATCGGTTGTATTCAATCAAAGTTATAATTAAAACCTAAATAACGATTGAACCGAAAAATTTATTTAAATTAAAATATATTGGAATTTCAATTGTAGTTTTGGTTTCTGTGTGACACGCGACAACGCGTGTGCAGATTTGAGTCATACGAGCAACTAATAAACTATAGAAATTCGGTTAAAAAATTGGAAAAATGTAAGATTATTTTATATAAGTATTAGAATTTGACAAGATGTTATATTTTTTTTTATTTAGATGCTAAAGGATTCAAAGCTTGATTTTATATTTGAGACTGAAAAGTGTCAACCGTGACGTCAATTTCAAGAAAAAGGCATAAGTGTACATTCATATTTTCTAAAATATTGTACAATTCAATTCAATTCCAAAGTACTTTATTCAATAAAATCACAAGGATCATTTTAAATCGTCTTACATACTATGTGATTCTAGGTGCCAGTTCCACGCGACCAGTGCCTAGAAGAAACCTACGGCCGGGTTCCTACCGTTTTTTTATATGATCCGTCTATACTAACAACTATGTATTTTTTTGATCACAAAAATCAACACACCTTGACCGATTCCTATAATAATCTTATCCGTTAAAACAGCAGATATCATAAAAATAACGTCCAAAAACCCAACGACATGTCACTTCCTTTAATAACCCCTTGGCTTGCAAACTGCGGTCAGCCCTTAAAGACACTGTTCTTCCAACCAGAAACTTCAAAGGAATTTCAGCTCTAACTCTCCCGCAATACAGCTTATAATATTTTTTGTTAGGTTATAATGATCAGGAACAAAAAGGGCTTGAGTGTAGTTTGTATCCACGGTATTTTCAGCTTTATTTTACTAGATATAGAGGTGATAATAGAATGTAAAGATGAGATATTGTGGAGTAATTTAGGGGCAAACGCAACCCTACCGTCACGGCACAAGCGCATGGTAATCAGAAGGCAAACAATTTTTACTGAACTGTTTGTCGATTTGTATAATTCACACCGAAAATTCTTAGTGTCAATTAGAAAAGTGTGCTTTTAACGAACATCTGGTATACCTATATATAGCCCGCGACTTCATTCATAAATAAATTAATAAATATTCATGGATTCACATCACAAACTAAGCAAAGTTTGAACTATGGGAACTTGCTGGTGATAGAATACTTATATTATTAAGATATTGTGTGAATTTACTTAAATATAACGATAGTTAAACGAAATAATAAGTAGGTAGGTACTTAGTATGTAAGTAAGTATTCTATTTTTATGTATCTATGTATTTACAAAAAAAAATAAGTATTATATCAGCAGTCTAGTTCCCTTAATACAAGCTATGCCTAGTTTGGGACTATGATTTTAAAATATGTAAATATGTATTTATATTTTAATATACCTAATAATTGCAGAGTTTGTTAGCACAATATTGTAACAACACAATACGTAAGCTTATAAATTAGTAACAATTACGTCACTTACTATATAATTAGGTAATAAATAAAGCAATAATAAAAATAAGTCAATTTCTAACAGTCATTATTTAAGAACCACCTGCCACCAAATACAACAATAATTAGAAATAACTGTATCTATTTTGTATTTGACGATAAATTATTTTTTGTTTTTAATTTTTAAATTGGAACGGCATTTGTTTTATTGGCGCTACTTTTGACTACTTATAATGCGGTTTAGGATTTTGAATTTTAACTTTTTTGTAGTATGAATAGGGTCAATGAGATGTCTAAATTAGTATAAACGAAATTAAGTAATAATAACGGTCTATCTTATAAAAAGTTAGCGCATACCTACTTGACGTCTTGATTAAAATACGTAATGGTGACATAATGTCAACTCTAACTTTTCATAAGATAGGGGATTAGTATTCTTAATATATACTTGAATTTTCTTGTGCATATTACCGTTTTTGTTTCATATTTGAATCAGTGACTTATCATTATCATGACATACTAAAATAGTTTACGGTGTACGAGTATTTTTAATTTTAAAGTAAAGTAAGTAAAAATTGTTTTATTGACAAATTATTTTGTAACAGAATAATTTTATAATACTTTATTTTTAGTTTTATAGTTACACAAGCGAAATGCCATAAATCCTCAAAGTTAAGAACCTTGACCGACTGCACCTTGAAATGAGGGTATTAATTTAAATAAAGGATTCCATTTCCGGTCCTGTTCACGCGTGGACGAACAAATGCGTGAAATATTCAAATTTTGCTGTTCAAGTCCTATTGTCTTGAGATTGGGCCAAGTTAAAGACGCAAGCGGTATCGGAAATAAATATATCGGTTGTGGGCCAAGTTATAGACGCACCCCCTATCTTATAAAAAGTTAGCGTTGACTTTATCTCATCATGAGGTACGTATGTTAATCAATACTTCAAGTCAACGCTAACTTTTTATAAGATAGACCGGTAAACTATATCGAAAAAAAAATGATATCAGTGATTAGTAGAAGTAGAAGATTCACGGCCGGTTTTTGAAACGTTGATCAACCAAAAAATCTTATTACAATGTGCGAAAACTCAGATCAATCGTGAAATCGAGAAACCGGCCGTTAGTTTTGTCTTGTTTTGGCATCTGAAAACTGTCTTCAATATAGTTAAGAACAATTAAATAAAAAACTACTTGTCAGAAACTTGATTGAAAATTATCATCAAAATCGGTTTACTTGACAACAAATTAGGTACCTAACATAATATGAGGATGTAATAATATTAAAAAAATACGTTTAATTATGCTCTAGTATATGAATTATTGAATATGATAATAAAACATAAAAAGTAACGGAAATATACTTTAGGTATTTTGTTACAATGATTTCAAGTAATTAAACTTTTTTTAAAGCAATAAATAAAATGAATAAGCAATCATAATTTGGAGTAAGTCTGAGTAATTTATAAAAAAACTTGTTTTAATATACTGTTAGGTTATTAAGTTTTTTGTATATTGTATAAAAATCAATAAAATTATTTGCACTTATTGATTTACTTGTTTGAAAAAGTATTTTATTATGATGTTTTTTTGTATGATTAAGTTCTGCACCATAGTCCAATCACGGAAATCAAACCTACATCTTAGTTGCCACAAGCTTTAATTTTTTTTTTTAATTATGGCAGCTTTATTTATTATATCAAAATATTATTTACAAAATGTACATCGGCATATAAAATACATAAGAAACAGTTGAGCTATCTACAGACCGTTGCAAACGATCTATAGATAGCTTAACTGATCCAAATTAGTACCAATCGGAAGCGTACCCAAGAAACTGGCTGCAAAATATTGTCTTACTCTTAAAATCTAAACAATTATTTGTGACAAATTCGAAATGAGTTTTATTCTTAATACATCAAAGTTATAATTTGTTTACAAAATTCATCAATTTAATTGTCTCAAGTCAAAATATATATCAATTATCGTTTAAAAGTGTGAATCTATTATTCAGATTGCTAAGACTTGACCTACTTCCATACGATTAACTAAGATTAATTAATTCTATAGATTAACTAATAAATTCTCACGGACAGATGAGTCAGTTACATAATATTGCAACAATTTGCAGTCTTTTTTTATTGATTTATTACAAATTAGATTGCATTAATGAAATAAATATTAGATATAATTAAATTAATTGATAAATAAATAGGTGTCAATAGAGATCTAGTGATAGATTTCTCTTGGTTTATTATGAGATTTAAACTAATAAAATGAAGACTTAAAATTGTGATGAATAATTTAGCAAATTCTTATTTAATTAGAGAAAGTATGAGTAGAGTATATAGTAGAGCATAAATACACGGACATATCACACATCGCGCTCTAGTCCCAAACCCAAATGTGATGTGTGAAAAATCCGTGAATATTTATTAATTATAACAATACTGTATTGCCCATATAACAGTTTTACATAAAAGTTAAAATAATAGTATAATAGGCACAGGAAAGAGAAAAGAGAGAGCATCAAGATGAATGACTTCTTCTTCTTATCGTGTCGATGCTACAACTGTATTTTGTTGTAGCATCGTGTTGGAAAGATTAGCCAGACTAGACACTGCTTTACCGTGCCTAGCTGTTACCGGTGTGCGCCACGAGGAGGCTCTTTCCATGCACCCAGATGAATGACAGAAAATAATGACAGTTGAAAACCTGCTATGCCTATCCTATACGGGCGAAACGGACAGGAAAATAATGACAATAATAATTTACTACACAAATTCACAAAGCTTGCTAAACCTACATTTTGTTTACTTTAAAATAAACTATATCCATCCGTTACACGCATTAATACCTGAAGGTTTGAGCTGTGAGATTATAAGAGACATTTAAATAGGAAGATCTAATTTATTCTGAATGATCTGTAGATCGTTTGCAACGGTCAGTAGATACCTCTTGTACTTACGTACTTTATAAATATGAACATTTTGTAAATACTGTAGTTATTATTTTGTTTGTAAATAAATACATACTTATATATTGTTTAGACTAATGTGAATTTTATGCAAAACAAAATGGCCATGAACCGAAAGTCGAAGACGCAAACGGAACAGAAAATATCGCTTAAGTATATTAGTCGTTGGACGGAAGAGAATCAAGATCTTTCTAGAAATCTGGAAGAGACCTATACGAAGACAGATGCCTATGGATATTCTACAAGCGGCATAGACATATTGATAGATTACATTTGACCTCTATCAAAGTACCTGTTCATCTATACTATCTATTATAAAGAAGTAAAGTTTGTGTGTTTGTATATTTGTTAAATTGTAAGGGGTAATCTCGGGATCTACTGAACCGACTTAAAAAACTCTTTCACCAATAGAAAGCCACATTATTGCTGTGTCATAGGCTATATAAAAAACCGAAAAATAAAAAGGCTTTTACGTGGTAGTCCGTTTTGCAAAGTGAATCGGAGAAAAAACGGTCGAATTATGCCCAACGAAGTGGGCACGGGTCAACTAGTAATAGATATGGGGACACACTGACTATCACAACATTGGTAACCAACTTGCTAGAGAAAGTGGATATGATAATTGAACGAGCAGCGATGTGCGACCGGGACCTGCTTGGTGAGCAAACGTTATTCATAGTATGGATAAGCTCGATTCTAATTCATATATATTTAAGAAGTTACACAATAATTAGCTCTACGGATTCGCAGGATCATGGTTCAGTTGGTTCAGCATTGATTTTAAACTTCTGAACGCAGAAGATTGTAATCGGGTGTAATCTGGTCCCTAAAAAGAAGAGTCCCACAAGGGACTTAACTAGGTCATTTATTGTTTATTACTTATAATAATGAAAATGTAGTATTTTATAAATCCTTTTTGATATACTTACCTCGTAGTTAATGCAAAGTATATCCACATTTTGATGTAGTTGTCGTCCCAACAACACGCGCTCTACCGCGTTATCAATCATCTACTTTACTATTCCACCGCTCGGAGGCAGATTTTATGCAACGTTTATTGCTGTGCCTTGATTATATACTAATATATCGTGTTATTGATACGCCATTAGGTAATGCAATATGTTTTAATAAATTATGCTGAAAACTGAGAAGGGATTTAATTAAGATTTTAACGCAATGTTTAAATATGTTTCAATAAATAAAAGTCGTACTATAAACCATGAAGGAAATTTGGTTAATTCTTAACTTAAGGTTAGAAAATGTAAACGAGGTTTATGAAAATAGCCGTGATTGATGATTTTATAGGTTTTAAGGATGCTAGAGTTATATTAGTTTGGTACAACTAGCAACGTCTAACAACGTATTTATGTCTTTAGATAGACGTAGTCGATGTCACTTGCATAAGTCTTCAATGGACTGATTAAGTAAGGTAATCTATTGGTATAAACATAGGTAACATAACATCTGGTGAATCATCAGCTTATCCCATCACTTTGCCCATAAACACATTTTATGGAATGTCCAAATTTAAATCATAATTTCAATTCCCATGCAGTAAGAATCCAAGAATTTGTATTTCAAATTTTGACACATCAGTACTAACACTACAAACACCTAAATATGTTTACTAAATCAAGTCTAATACGTACTTAATTCATTGAAATCAAAAACTTAACATGTTTAACAGAGTACCCTCACTTCCGCATAAGTAAGGAATGTACTATCACTTAGCGCGCCTCGCGAGGGCAAAGATTATACAACTTAACATAAACTCGCTATATTTTCTATCCGAATTGATATTTCCTAAGGTAAATTATTTTATACGAGGCATTATGTATAGTAACAAATTCAGGGTTCCGTGCCTGGGAGGTGAAACAAAATGACGGAGCTTGGCGTCAATCTGTCTGCGTCAACGGTTGAATTTTAGAACGCATTTACAAGTGAAATGTTGAATCGATGCGTTTTAGCATATTCAGAGTCCGTTAGATATTTATAACACTTATAATTAGGAGAACACGTTTTATATCATCAAATATTTTATGTCTATTAATCAGTGTAGCAGCGAACCGAAACTAAAGGTTGTAGTTTTGTTTACAAATAGTTTTTGTTCTTAGCAAAAAAATATGGTTTTGAAACTTTTTTAAAACATCTAATTCGCATAAAGTTAAGTTGCATTAAGTTACTATAACTTAGTAGGTGTTAATTTATAGTTAGTTAAACATATGTTTAATTTTAAATTAAAGGAAATGGACTTTTGGTAGAAATGTTATTCTAAACTTAACAACAGAACCTAGCATAAAACTCCAACTCTCACTTAACCAACAATTTTAATAGTTTGATAAATATATTTGGGCTATAGATATACATTAAGTAGCGGTAAAGTAGAAGACATACATTCTATACATTCTTCTTGTTAGAAAAGAATTTATTTAATCAGTTTTCGGTCTAAATATTTGTTAGATTTGAACTTCGACTTGTATTATTGATTCAAATTAGCTTATAGGATGAATATTTTTAACCATATTAGATGAATTTGGACATAGTTTAATCTTATTTATACAGCATCGTGATATAACATTGATTATCGAATAAATAAAGCTAATTTTTTTAGAATTAAATCTTTTTATCATTGCTTGGATCTTGCTACTGAGTTTTACGATGCTTTTTATCTGAATTTATTTAGTTTTCATTGATAGGTTTAACTAGAAGTTTGTTTGGTTTGATGTGTATTAGTTGACTAAATGTGGTTGGAATGCTGACATAATTTGAAAGTGTTTCAATTAAATTGCTATTTAAACTAAAATAATTAGATGAAAATTGAATCACTGAAATTAGTTTATAACCAAGATAGACTTTATTAGATAATACTAGTTTTTTTTTATATAAATGTATGCAGAATATTTATAACTCATTTTTTTAAATGTTTTTGTACTTATATTCTTCTTAAACCCAAGTTTTTTAAAGTAACTAATTATACATTATTAAAGCAAATTTCTGCCTCACCATCCATTTTAAAATGTTAGAAGGTTTGAATTCTAACCCCGTATCTTATAAAAAGTTAGTGTTGACTTTATGTCATCATTAGCTATGGTAATCAATACATCAAGTCTGCGCTAACTTTTTATAAGATAGACCGTAAGTTTTTAAGTATAGTCTTATCTGTATAAGTGTACCTACTTGATCTATGTAAAGTACAGTGTAATAAATGCAAGCAAACACTCATGTTGACTGTACCTCGTACTTGGGTTTGGGTGCGATCTTATTACATTTCGTTAGGCTCATTAGAATTAATTATAACTAATTATTCGGTCTTTCAACATCGATATAAGAGATATTGTTTATACAAACTTTTTTACTATTGACTATTACAGTAATTACAAAATATATAAAATACATATGAAAAAATTGAGCTATCTACATTCCGTTGCGATCGATCTATAGATAGCTTAACTGATCCAAATCAGTACCAATCGGAAGCGTACCTACACAAGATGCTGGCTGCATTACCGCGCTGAATGGCAATAAATTGTCTATACTAATATTTGTTTTTACGTTTTAACTCAAAGAGTAATTGACCGATTTTGAAAATTCTTTTATCATTCGAAAGCGTGTTCTCTTATACAAAAAACCCCGAACAGAAAATCCTTGTTTACGTATTTTAAGGGCTTTTTAGACTGTAATTAATTAGACTAATTTTCGATTTGTTGATTCTGCTATCTAGTGCACACAGGTCGTTGACTTTATCACGTCTCGGTATGTCTCGGTGATCTATCAAAGATACGCTAAAACAACACTTCTTGTTTGTTTGACTCGCTCCCACGGGACACGGGATGCTATATACATTGTACATAATAAATACATTGGGCGAAATCAGTGTCTTTATTAGTCTACTAGTACGCCCCGGCTTCGCACGTCGCGGGTAAGGAATCTCTAAGGTATTTTTTTACACCTTGGGTTACATAATTGAAGTTTTAGTAAGGATCCCTATTCTTTTTGAAAATATAATATAGCCTTTGTTCATCGCAGATAGTGTAGCTTCACAACGGTGAAAGATTTTTTTAAATCCAGTCGTTTCGGAGCCTTTTCGATGCAAACAAACAATCAAATCTTTCCTCTTTATATTAGTTTAGATTAGATATAAAAGTCGAATTCTTGACATACCAGGAAGTATAATTAACTTCAAGTAGGTATAATGTTCTTCTAGGTTCTGTAACTAGCATGCGACTTCGTCTTGCTATTAATATATTTATTTATGATAATATGCACAATATTTTTATAAATTATAGTCTTTGTGTTATTCTGATGTATAAAGTACATTATTGTATAATATCATTAAAATCTATTCAGTAGTTTTTGCGTGAAAGAGTAACAAACATATCCATAGATCGCTGATAGAAAATATATATAAGTACATACTCTTTTCAAATAGTACATATATCCCTAAAATACAAAGTAACACATAGACACAGCCAACATCAATGTTAGTCATCTCACAAAAGCTTTGGTGGGAATTGAACCCATGACCCACGGAAGGCAGAACTTTTACCAACTGTGACGCCTGCCCCAATTTTACTACCTTTTTTGCGTAGTTATAAAAAAAACCCTTTAAATATATAACATAAACGATTTTTTAAACTCCATTATTATCACAGAAGATTTTAGATTGGCAATAAAAAACCCAAAATCTTCCAAAATCCACCATATGAACGTCAGTTGTTCAAGCAGGTGGTATACAATCTGTGCACCTCAAACGTCAAGACAGGAAAGAGAGGGCTGTTGTTAGAGAGAGGTAGTATTTCCGTTTCCGCTTTAAAACATCTGTAGTTTGAGATGTCAAAAGATGGCGGGACTTGATACTAGATAGCTGTTCCAGATTTTGCATCGAAAAAAATCTGGGATAGGATACATATTTTATTAAATTAGTATAATTATTAGTTAATATTATAAAACAATTTAAAATAAATATTTACTTAGAAGATTTTTGGAATAGTTATTTTATTGATATAAAAATTGATTTCGCAAAAACATAATGTGATTTTATGACATAAACTATGTTTTGTTGTACTTGAAAATGTAAGTCAAAAAATACTTCATTAAATTACTTGGGAGGTATGTTTGTAGTTACTTTGCTTATGAAAAATAATCATTTAAATTAATAAAATCTTTAAGTGCCAAAACTTAATAAATAATTATAAAAAATATCATTGTAAAAAAATCTAGATATTAAATCAGTTGGGTGCAGAGTAGCTTGTTAATGACTAAAATTCGTAGAAACTCTTTATTACCATAAAACATAATACTGCCACGAATACCTATTTCAATAACCATTTTAAATTAATTGAGTGCCATTTATATTACAATTCGTTTAATATTTAAACGCGTAAGCCAACACCAAAAAGGTGTGTAGGTACACGATAACTAAATATCGGTTTATAAATAGATAGATGCATGGTGCATGCTGGTGCCATGAATCATGTGTGCATACCTTTCAAATCGAAAGAATTACTTACAAGTACTCATGGGGTTATTCTGAACGCGCATTTATTATTACTATAAGACAACCAAAGTTCTATTTTATCATATAATAAACGGTATGAAGCGGGCCGTAAGTCTTCCCCGTTCTTCTAAGCTTTGTTCACGAGAAACTGGCACCTAGAATCACTTAAAAGATTGTAAATTATCTATGCGATTTCACTAAATAATTTTTAAATTACAATAATTACATAAAACGGAATTTAAAGTTATTATGGTCAAATTAGAACAAAACATGTTAACACTATGTTGTAAGTAATAATATTTTGGATCTTGAAGTACCTATTTAAGGTTTCCATTTGACAGTAACACTTGGGGCATCATACGATCCGTATTTTTCTTTGAAAAACCGTCAAAGATTCTAATAATTAAGTTATTTTTAATAAATCAACATCAAACTCCATTAAATAAAGCGACGACGCGTGAAAACGATTTCATTTTGGTTTGAATGGGCTCTGATTGATGATTGATGTATGATTGTACCTTTTGTTATTAAGTAGCCATTCGTTAAATTACTAAAATTACATTTTATATAGGATAAAAATATTTGTTTTTATACTGAGATTATGATTATTAGTCTTTTAATTCAAACAACATTAAACTATCATACTTGCTAAATAAATGGATTGGTAGGTATCGTTTGTCACTTGTCAAATATCTTTTTTTTTTAAATATTATCCATAAAAGATCTGATACAATTGAATTTTTATAAAAAAAACTATACAAATAAGCTTTCCCACCAAACATCTAACAAAATAACAATTGAAAATCGATATCATCAAATAACAATCGAAACTCGATCTTCATTTAATCGAATCTCGTTTAACTCCAGAATAGTCTCCACTCAAAGCTGTTTATTTATAAAGTAACCCTTTTATACGAGAATTAGTTCATTAAGGATGAGTTTTTATACGTTTCTATTTATATTAAGAGCACCATATGTTTCTCTATATTGTTAAAGGTGAAAAAAGGTATAAGGAAGTAGGAAAAAGTGACACAGATGTATTTTACTTCCTCTTTGGAATATAAAAAAGATATTTGAATGTATGTTTGATGAAAACTTATTTAATGCCAATATTTACTATCAGTAACTCTACCATGAGTAGTCACAGTAAAATCGCCTGACTTGTAGTAAAGTCAGGCGATTTTACTATAGTAGTCACTTAAATATTAGTATTACGAATTTAGTACCCAACTATCCGCTAGAGGCGCTGTACAAATCTTCATATATTTTTTTAACTATAGACGCTAGCGAGTATAGTTTGTAAAAACTCATGGTAGAGCTACAGCAGTCTAGTTCCCATAGTACAAGCTTTGCTTAATTTGGGACGGAAAGTGTGTTGTTTATAAAAAAATATATATAAAATAATAAAATGCCTTTATATCGTAAAAAACACGTTTTATGTACTTATAACAAAACAATTCAGTAACATTAACATAGGAATCTAAGTTATGTTTTTTTACAATCAAAGATTGTTTGAAAATCTTTGTTATTCCTTTAACCAGATCAAAACCAGATTACTGACAGAAAACTGACATATTTTTTTTTAACATCAATACATAATATACTTAGTTACTGTTTGTTATTCTTATAACCTGACAGAAGACTGATTTTTTTAAATAAATCAATACTTAGTTTCTGGGTGGAGTTTTCTTAAAATTCGAAATATGATACCTTTAGGAATCATTCAGCTAATCGCTTCCCACCCTCGCATTCCCATTCCCACCCACACAGGTACATTCGAACAATTGTACAAACATATCCGCGGATATCCTTCCTTTTATCCTACAGGAAGCACATCCAACAATACACTACTAGGTTCTATAACATTACTTAAATCGTTGTAGAACACCAACACGCAATGGTCACCTAACATACCACTCGGATACATCGCACGCGAATCCGAAACAATTCTACGATACTTTCAAAACTCACCTTATACATTACTGGGTTGTCAAACGTATGGTGAGTTTAGACGCGAAGGTAACGCGCAGTGGTTACAGTGTTGATTATAGTTTTTGATGACTCTTGTATGCTTTCACAGGTTTGCAGTGTATGCACAAGTGGGCAGAAATTGTATCAGATTTCTTTCTGCAAGTGACACTTCAGGATATGTGGAGCAATGTAGGAAACAGATGTTGATGTAACTTCCGATCCCATGACTCTAACTTTTTTTTATCTCTAGGCTGTAATGTACTTGGAAATGAATTCTTGTTAATTTACTAGCTGCATTGACTACCTTATTGAAACTAGGAGGTTATTAATATGTAGTTAATATGGCTATATATGCCTGGAAGAGATCGCTCTTAGCGATAAGGCCGCCCATTGTGCTGTAGATTTAATGTTTCTTGCGTGTTAAATCTTCTATCTATATGCAATAAAGTTTTTATCATGTATAATAATTCAAATAAACTAAATTAGGTACATTAAGGTATATTGTCTACGCTATGAAGTCGATATTATCTATTTGCCATATTTTGGCTTTTATTCATTGCTTAACCAAACTCATTTTAACTTTACTTTGCATTACATTTAGAGGATTTATGTAGTGTCAAAAACATAAACGGTCTATCTTATAAAAAGTTAGCGCAGACTTGATGTCATGTTTACTATACGTAAAGGTGACATAATGTCAACGCTAACTTTTTATAAGATAGGGGGTAAGTATTTTTTAATTTGAAATCTAAACAAAGAATACACCACATGTCTAATAAGCTTGAAATAAAGAGATATGTCGCCTCCAGCAAACCCTTCCGTGTAAATCATAAATAAATATAAATAATCATAGGTATATAAATCATAACAAAGTACCAAAGGGTGTGATATAAGTCGTGATTTATTTGTTGTAACAAATTGAAAATAAATAAGGATAATAAGCAGCTGCTAGAAAATACATTTTTTAATCACTTTGTTAGTGAGCTTGTCAAAATTCTGTCAGCATTTAAAAATGTACCAAACATAGTTTTCATTATAAACGGGATATTTACCATGATTTGTGAGTTTGATTATTTCCCGATATTTCGACACAGTTGCATGCGCCATAATCACGGGTCGAACTGACTGGTGGCGCATGCTGTGCCGAAATATCGGGAAATAATCAAACTCACAAATCATGGTAAATTTCCCGTTTATAATGAAAACTATGTTCAAATCCGTGATAGTCTCAAATATTATATGTACCAAACACTCAGTTTTTATACTTGTATATAACTTTTTTTATTTATAATTGATCATATTGGCGCGTCGTAGAGACCTACGTCCAGCAGGTTGATATATGTTGATGATGATGATGATCATGTTGACAGGTGTCACAGCTCAGTTGGTAGTAGCTCTGCCTTCTGCTGTTGTGGGTTCGATTCCCACCCAGCAGAGCAATGTTTGTGTGATGAACATAAAATTTGTTCTGTGGTAGGGTGTTACTATGTATGTATCTACAAAAAAATGTATGTATAAGTATTATATCAGCAGTCTAGTTCCCATAGTATAAGCTTTGCTTAGTTTGGGACTAGAGTGTGATGTGTGAAATGTCCGTGAATATTTACATAACTTTTTTTACTTATAATTGTCGAACTTTTTTTACTTATAATTGTCGAACTTTTTTTATTTATAATTGTCGAACTTTTTTACTTATAATTATTTGATCATATAACAACAAACCAAAATTGTTTAATTAAATTTCAAATTAAAAATTCATTAAAATAATCAAATGCGCTAAATTCTAGACCTTATACAACCAAACACCTAGATACTAATAACCTATAATTATATATTAGTTAATTTCATAAACCAAAGTAGACGTGTGAAATATATTATGCAATGTTCGTGGTGCATCTTCATGTTTGTGAAATGTATCTATCATCATCACCATCATCATTATAGACAGCTTGTAGGTATACTATGAGGAGGGATGAAAACCATATTACGAAGAAAGTTATGAATGTGAGTGTGACCGGGCGTGCGAGTAGAGGAAGGCCGAAAAAGAAATGGTTATGGATTGTGTGAAAGAGTATATGAATGTGAGAGGAGTAGATCAAAACTGACGAATGATAGGAGTGAGTGGAGAAAGAGAACATGTTGTGTCAACCCCACTTAACGTGGAATGATGATGTAGAGACCCACAGCTGAACATAAATCCTCCTTTCAATAGCCACTCATGTCCGTCTCTTTTGCATTATTTCTGCTCAAATAGAGGCGACTCTTGGCAATATTTGTTACTGGTAAAGTGACAGACAGGTGGTGACAAGGGGACACCAGAAAATAAAATAAATAATTAAATATTTGCGGACGTTTCACTCATCACACTCTTGTCCCAAACTAAGCAAAGCTTGTATCATGGAAACTAGATTGCTGATATAATACTTATATACTCTAATCGTAAATACATACCTAGAATATTATAGTAGATTAAATAAAAATTTTGCAGATACCACCTGGTAACCTCACTCCTTATTTATGCAGTACATGCAGCCGTATTCAAATAAAACTTAAACATCCATATCCCCTGTCTACGTATCTCCCCTGTCTACACGATAAACATTTAGCAACCCTCCCCAACCACCTGTTGGACGTGATTTAATAGGGTAGTGTGGACTGGAAGTCGGTCGATTCGCCAAGATTTTGACCAAATGGCGCTGGAACTGAAACTTTGCTTTGTTTTTGGTGATCCTTTGTGTACTCTTCTATAATTTATATGTTTCAAAAGTGACTGAAAGTAATATTCAAAAAATTGCCTGTAAGTTTCTCGCGAAGGGTGCCTTTTTTGGTCCCGAAAATCATTTAAGATTTACCTGACAGTAGATCTTTAGAAAAAATATTCTAAATACTCAGCAATTGAAATGATTCAGTTTAAATGAAACACAACAATCCGATTTCGGTCCTTATATCAGGACGAAACTCTACGCTATTACAAATACATCTCGAAATTATGAACGCAATGTAAGTATGTCCTAACTAGGGTTCGTCCTCCATAGACATAGTCATGAAAAATATGATATCCTGAGAAACCTAAAAAGCTAGAAAAACGAAAGGTAAAATTTGTTGTATTTCAAGTTTTTACTACGAAAAACATAAAACTAAATACACTTTACCTATGTTATTTGAAGGTTTATTTACCAGCCCACCTGTTGAATGAGATTTAAAAGGGGCTGAGTAAATATGGCCGGAAGTGGTTCGCGAAGATTCCATCAAATGCTATTTCCTGTTGTAAAGTTCTTGATAGATTTTTTAGGTTATAATCTTAGCTATATTTTTTCATAATTGATATTGAAATGTGAATTATCCGTTAATTTATTATTATTATATTTATATATATTTATTTATTATTGAAAGTATTAGATTATTAAATAATAAATAATAAAAAAAAAACCAAGTTCACGTAATCGGTAAAAATACCAAAAAAAGGTACCGACAATTTGAGAGCATTGATTTGAATAAAAAAAAATCACGGACATTTCACACATCACACTCTAGTCTGGCTTAATTTGGCTAAGCAAATCTTGATCTATGTGAACTAGACTGATGATAGAATACTTATATAATTATTTTTGTAAATACATACATAAAAAACATAGACACCCAAACACAGAACAAATATTTATGTTCATCACAAACATTTGCTCTAGGTGGGAATCGAACTCACGACCCACAGAATGGAAGACAGTACTACCAACTGAACGCCTGTCGAAATCGATTAATAAGAGAAAAATGACTCATAATATGAAAATAAATGTTATATTAAAGCAGACAGTCTAAACATAAATCTTTACAACATTAAATTAGCTAAAAGCTAAACTCATCTAGGTGTGTAATCGCACGCGAGGTATTTACTTCGTGGTGAAAATGTATCGGGGAATCGGATAGTGGAAATGATGAGGTATGAAAATGATTTAGAAATCATAATAATATAATAAACATAATGATAACTGTGGTAGAACATTTTTATTAATAGATACCTAAAATAATTGCGCCAATATATTATATAAGTATTCTATCAGCAATCTGGTTCCCATAGTACAAAATTTGTTAAGTTTGGGACTAGAGTGTGATATGTGATAATAATTTGGGAATAGAGAAAATAATGTGTAAATAATAATGTGTGATATGAATATTTATTTATTATTATTATATTTATTTATGGTCGTACAATCCGTTTCCCTGACATACTAAGTAATTGGTATGCCAACAGGTAGATATAAGTACGTTCCTCAGGTCAGAGTGCAAATCACTTTCACCAATCGCATCCATTAGCCAGTCAGCCAACTGACTTACAAAAAACTTTTTTACTTTTTAAATATTTCAGACGGATAAAAAATAACAAAAAAGAAACTTACGACAGTATTTACATAATAATTATACATAGGTATAAATAAAATACAAGAAATTTGCGACGTTATTTACAAATTATACATACATAACATAGGTTTAAATAAAATACGTAAGAAACAGTTGAGCTACCTGCAGTTGCAAATGATCTATAGATAGATCAATATTCCTATTTACCTCTAATTACCATTTAAATAAGTACGTAATATGATAATAAATATGTTTGAATATCACGTATTATATGAAGTTTGGAACTACAAATAGGTACTTATTATTTTGTAGTGCCAAAGTTGTAAATACATCAAATTTTTAGGATCTAGGACATTTTATAGGACATTTCATTTACCGGATTCTTAATTTTTTAAGTTTAAGGTACTTACCTCTAAAGTTTGTAAAAAAATATTTTTATAAATAAAAGCTTGTTAGTAATGTCATCCTTCAACAAAAGTGAAAAGACAGAAATAAATTAATCTTTACATCATTATAACTAAAGGGGTTGTTTTTTTATTTTTTAATAAAAGTATAGGGTAGGTACTGTTTCCGCTACAGAACGGGTTGAAGACACATGCACCACAGATTTCCGGAAGACGTTGTACCACCTGGCCGAAATATCCACTTTTTGTTACCAAAATCGTTTTTTTACTAAATAGGGGCTATATAAACCCCTTAAAGAATCTCCCCTCTTCACCCCTTTTTTTATCAAACTCTTTGGTTTGTTAAAAAACGTTCTATTTTAGAATTTCGATCATTATCGGGATTTTTAGGTTTCTAGTGCATATGGCTAAAGAAATCTAATTTTAGTTTGGCATATGTTTTGAAGGTGAGGTCTTTAAAGGGTTATTTTATGAAGTTGGCGCCAATTTTAGAATGACATTTCTGTTCATGGATGTCAAAATGAAATGCTGATGACATGATTTTTTGATAGATTTTGTATCTAATTAACTTAATAAGATGAAAGGGATAAGTTCAGAGGATATGCGTGCGGTTATAATGGCTTTTAGTTATTTGTCTCATCTTGTTGACAGGCGTCACAGCTCAGTTGGTAGTAGCTCTGCCTTTCATACTGTGGGTCGTGAGTTCGATTCACACCCAGAGCAAATGCTTATGTGTTGAACGTATATATTTGTTTTGTGTCTGAAAAAAAAGTATTAAAAGTATTCTATCAGCAATGTATGTAGTTCCCAAAGTACAAGCTTTGCTTAGTTTGGGACTAGAGTGTGTTGTGTGAATTGTCCGTGAATATTTATTACAACAATCACTTTAATGTTATAGGAAGACTTTAAAAAGGAATAGTAAGCGATTATCTATGGTTTCTTTTAGTTAACACTTTCTTTTAGTTAATTAAATGTAACTTTCTTTGCTATAACAATTTGTTTGAATCAATTTATATTTGCACACATAACATACATTTTGATTGTTATAGAACTCACCTTAAAATCTTTATATGTATTTTATTTTTTATTAAATTAATTCTTCTACTTTAATATTTTTTTGGGTTTTATTACTATGTATTACTATTTTTTTAACTATTCTTGTCTTTTATCGGAAGATCTAATATAAAAAACGTAATAACTATATTTTAAGTATTGTAAGTACTTAAACAATTAGTTATCAAATTAGCTAAAAAAACATTTTACACTATATTATTATCTACTGGGCCGGCCGAGAAGACGTCGGAGAGACGATCTCGACTCATACGCGACGGAGTGGTGGATGGACGCAGGAGATCGGGATGAATGGAAGAGTTTGAGGGAGACCTTTGCCCTGCAGTAGGCCACAATAGGTTAATAAAATATAAAAAAAATATTATCTAGTTTATCTGAAGCTGTTAAAAATAATTTCTAGTGATTGGTTTATACAATGTTGGCGACTCAAATAAATAAATCCAACATTTATATCACATGACCTCCTTAGAAAGTGTACCTCCTTCGTTAAATGGAACAGCACACGTGCTGATGCAGCTGCATTGAGGATGTTCTTCTGACTTCTGTCGGTAGCGGTAGTGCAGCATATACATGGTGTTTGATTACTTAAAGGTGATGGAAGAAACATGAGGATATGCAGCAATTATTTTTAAGTATACGTGTATCTTTAAGTTTATGTGTATCGTAAATAAGGTGTATTCTTGATTTTTGAATTAATATGTGGCTTAGGAAATAACTTATTTGTAAGGATATTTAAAAGACAATCAAATCATAGTAATTCTTACGTATAATAGGATATTTAGAAGAATTAAATCAATTTTATTTTGCCTCTCAAACTCTGCCAAGAGTATGGTTTAGAATAGAGTCTCTGAGCCTTGATTTTTGGTGAAAATTCCCAAAAACCAATTTATTTAAGTACTTACACTATTTAATGATCAACTTAAACGAAAATTTACGAAACAAATCCCACTCACAATCGGCGTATCCACACTAAATCTAACATTAAACCAAAAAAAAAATCAAATCAGACTTAGAAAAGCACAATGAGCACGTGTTGTTCGAAACATGTGCACAAAAAGGCACTTTTATCACGTGCACTAAATGGCACTTCTTTCAAAAGGAAGAATCGGAAGTACCCACCTTTTGTATTCAAAAAAAACCAGCATCTCTTGAGCTCTACATCTATATAATCCTACGTTATTTTGCGAGGGCTTAAAGGAATGGTTAAGCTCAAGATACGCTGGTTGAGGCGTTTATTTTTTGAATGAATGATTTAAATAAAAAAATATATCCGGTTTTAGTAATATTGATAAAAGTCTAATTAAATGGGTTTAAAATGAGAAAAAATAATATTATAAAGTGATGGTACCTATGCGGTTGCTTTTTGTATAAATACATATCTACTTAGAATACATATACAGAACAATCATCAATTCATGATAATGTCTATAGCTTATACCTATATTATGTTAGAAATTATGCAAAATATACAAAAAACTGTAGGCCAGATGCACAAGCGTACAGAATACGCACTACGCATATGCGGGTTCTGGGTCAAATTCCGTTTTTTTGCAATTAGCAAAGCATGTGAAGTTTTATTTTTAAAATGTCAAAAGAAAGCCCGTGGCGTCACTTAAAAAATGAACATATGGAATTCGAATACTTTTTTTGAGTATTTTTGAGTATGCAGGTATACTGCGATGGTATATTTTGATCATTGACGGATTATCTTCTCTGAAGATAAATAAATTCAATTTTTTTTAATTGTTAGTAAATAAGTACAAAATTCCATCTTATACGACACGACAACCTCATCAATAACATCATAGAAGGAAAGGTAGAAGGAAGGAGAGGAAGAGGAAGGCCGAGGATAAACTACATGAGCCAAGTAAAGATGAAGGTTCCCTCGTGTCGTATAAGGAAGTCAAGGAGGCGGCCCTGGAAAGGAAAAAATGGCGTGGATTGCATTGATTACGCAGACAAAAGCGTTGCTCTTAAATAATAAGAAGAGAAAGAAGAAGTACAAAATAAATGTTCCTAATAGAATTGATATTGTTTTAAGTGTTTTTTTCTTTATCCTTTACTTAGTTTTTAGTTTTAGTCTTTTTTTAATTTGTTCCTACCTATAACAGATCGATGGTGGATCGTTTTAAAGGTCTAATTATATTTTATTTGTTATATTTTACACGATTACTTGAAAACAACGTTTAAAACTAAAAACGCTGTAAGAGACATGACTTCGCATATATTTTTCTTTTATCTACATTAAAAGTAAAAGTATCAAAATTTTTATTTCATTCCGTGACAGTGACAGTGCGACGATATCACATGTTTTGATTTTTTTTACTAAAAAATCGGAAATATTTTTCGGAAATCCATTAAAAAGCCTAGCTATTAATCATATTGCATCTGCCTCGCCCGGAGCGTTCATTTATTACTTTTGTCCTAGACTGGGATGAT
This sequence comes from Ecliptopera silaceata, assembly GCA_932527185.1. Classification (NCBI taxonomy): domain Eukaryota; kingdom Metazoa; phylum Arthropoda; class Insecta; order Lepidoptera; family Geometridae; genus Ecliptopera; species Ecliptopera silaceata. The sequence continues at coordinate 6,760,456 of OW052210.1, forward strand.
TCTGATATTTTCATTTAGTTTTTGGCACATTTTTTTTGACAATTGAATGAGTTTGTTAAGCCAGGAGCCATTTAAATTTATTTTTATCAAAAATTAATAAAACAAACGTTTTTCTAGTATTGCTACCATTATTAAACCTTAATTTCGATAGATTTATTTACTTAAGTACATTTAATTGGATTTAAATTCTAAATCTAGGCTTTTATCCTATTTTCACTATAAATGTGTCATGATGTGTCACTATTTTTATTTATTTTATAAGGTTAATCTCTATGATTCTTACTGTCTGTATGATTATGTTAATTTTCTATATGTATAGGTACTTACTAATTTTTTATATTACTTGCACACATCACTATTGATTATCATAAATGTTCTATTAAAACTAGTATTTCGGGAAATCGACAAAAAATATCGGTCAGTATTTATACTTACAAATAAATTCTGACCCTATCCCTATATTCTTAAGTGTTGGTATGTATAAAGTTAAGTACTTTACAAAAATAGCATTACAAAAAAATAGTAACTAACTACCAACAACCGTCTGACCTTCTGTCAAATGTAATTAAGGGAAGTATCAAGTGACTGAGACTGAGAGGTCAAGAACCATCAAAAAACACGGAATAATAACAACCTTAAGTTTTAAAAATACTTGTCAAAAAGACGAAAACTATTTAAAATGACACGGTAAGTTTTGGGCAATTTAGTTTTAAAATTGACCAATTTAAAGTTTTCAAGGATGAAGTAGGCAATAAATCAAGATGTTTTTACACTTTTGTGCATAAAAAGTAGACAGGAAATCGATTTGTGCAATAATATAGTTATTAGTACTCGATACGAATTGTTTTTTTGTACTTCTTCTTCTTATCGTGTCGATGCTACAACTGTAGGTATTCTGTTGTAGCATCGTGTTGGAAAGATTAGCCAGACTAGACACTGCTTTACCGTGTTTTTTTTACTAACTGATACCCTTCGTCTTTATAAATTATAGCCTACAGTGTTATATAAAAAATAATAGCAATAATGTATCTTGACAGTGTTTCTGCACAAGTTTCTACTGATTTATTTTATAATACATTGTATTTGTTAATAATAAAAAAAATTGACTTGGTGGAGACAGTGGGACAAGATAGCTTAGAGAAAATAAAAAATATAATTATAACTTAAAATGATAAAAATGGAAAAGAATGGAGGAAAAGGGGGGAGACCTTTGCCCAGGGAAAGCACAGGTTAAATAAAAAACAACTTAAAAAAAAATGGTTGTCTGTAAAGTCGGTTTACTGACGATAGTTGAACGTGACAACGAACGCAAAGGTGTGCTTCTTTGTCGCTCGTTCCGCGCTCTCGCTTGCACTTCATGGAACGCCTCAGAGCAAGAACGCCGCATGAGTCTCAGAGCGAGGTAACGCCGCATGAGTCATGTTTTTTCGTACGTGCAGCCGGCTCTATCGAATTATAAGACGTTGTCACGTCAAAAATAAAATTTTGTTACAATTCCTTCACTAATTAATCGAAAGTAAGTACGTTTCATCCACCTTTCAAGTTTTTTTATGAAAAATATATGATTCTTCAACGCCCAAGTAATAACGAAACATTATAAAACAATCAGCCGTCAAGTTTGTGCAAATGAAGTGGCAAGCCACCAGCCACCTACAGTGTCGGTAATGTTAATGATGATTTGCACTGTAATCATGTTTAATGGATCTCATTTTGTCATTCTCCTTTATATATAGTTACTTTTTAAAACTACTTATTTTTAAATGTCTACAATGTAATACAAGTATTTGGTACAAATTTTTTTAATGAGTAGGTATTATAGTGAGTATTTACAAAATATTTATGAATACATATGAAAGAGTAGAGCTAACTGCAACGGTTGAAACGATCTATAGATAACTTAACTAATCCAAATCAGTAGGTTGCCATTGTATATTGTTACCAAAAGATAATAATGTATTGAACCTTTCAAGTAGATATTCTTGTGTTAGAAAATAAGGAGGAAATAGGAAACTTGCATTGGGTACATCCTCAGAGGACGTGCTCAGATGGTCCATCCTTAATTGCCTTTTAAAAAAAATTGCCAATCTCTTTCACGGTCTAACAAATTACCAGTCATACTTGAACTACGAAATCATTGACTCTCTATAAAACGGAAGCTCAAGTTATACTGGTTTTTTACTTTTCATCGTACCTTATAATTTTTAACATATATACGAAAAAAATCTTTTCAATGCAATTTTATTACCAACTCCATTTATAATAGTAATATTTCCACATACAAGAATCTCGAACAGCTAAATTAGCGCGTGTCTTATTGATAATGAACCATATTAAATCAACAACACTATTCACACAAAACACTTAGAATTGTCGACTTTATTTCTATGAAACTAAGGGTTCTTTTAGCTTGACTTATAGGTAGTACATTCCAAGTTCTTAACGGGGTTGCATTGACATTTTTATTATTGTGAATCGCTTCTCACGATTTTATTCATTTGAGTGAGTTAATTATAAATATTTAACGTTCTCGGTATCTATGTAGGTGCTTGGAAAAATTACTTTCGTTTTTGCTAAATCATATCTTTTGAAATAGATCAAGATGATTCGATCGATGTACTTTTTGTTTCAATTGTACATAGCTAGATATTTCTAAGTATTTCTAGATACTTTTACCTATTTTAATAAAAAAAATCACTAAAAACAAGTGCCAAATAACTAACATAAGTTAACATAAGTTATATTTATTATTATTATAATTACTTATTTTATTTTATTTATTTACTTACATATAAATAGTTTGCATCGGTTTGCAGATAGCTCAACTGTTTCTTATGTATTTTATAAATATAGAAATACTTTATCTAAAAAATATGTACATGCAAGGTTTGTATATAAAAATCCAAACAATAAATATTTTAATTTTTATTAAAGTTTCAAACAAAACGAATATTTACAATGAAATACACTAATAAACTTTTATAAACTCAATAAACACAAAATATAATTTGATTCATTTGAATAAAGTATCGATACCGATTCGTTCTCATTTATCTAAAGAATAAAAATTTATTTGCAAAATATAAAAGAAAGCATAAAAAATGTAACTACATCACGGATCACAAAGTTTATGTAAAATAAAGATTATGTTGAAAAGAAAATACTAATAAAACAAATTCAATGATTTGTTTATTGGTTAAGGAAAGGAAAACGAATAAATATTGGATGAAAGTTAGTTCAGGGATGGATTTAGTATAATTATAATTTAGTACGAGGTCAAAAAGTGGTGTATATCAATCGGTCGTCTGTCACAAATCACAATTTATTAAGAATACCTCCAAAATGTGGACCATGACTTTTAAACAATGTGACAATAAAATATTTGATGTTTTTTTTATGCATTATAGGCCAACGCTTGACCGCAATCACATCTGGGGCCCAATCGCCCTAAATTGTAACGTAAACGGTTCGTATCAGTAGCAGCTTTGGTTCACTAACGTAACGCAGGTATACGTAGCGTGTGCAAATTCGTATCGCTGTAACGGCTAACCGCTCATCTTTTTTCCCTTCGTGTGACAGCGGTTATGGCACCAACTTCAGTTCACTACGTTTCGGGTTCGGCTAGACGCTTATCGCGATGCCAAAATACGTACGTTACTGAACCGTAGCTGCTACTGAAACGAACCGTTGACGTTACAATTTAAGGCGATTGGGTCCCTGATGTTAAATGATGATGCGGCCTACGGTGTAACGCGTTTGTCTAGATAGAACCTATTCACTCTCCTCTTGACAACGTCCAAATTATATGTATCTGGAAACACCGACGCCGGCAACGTATTACGGTTTTGCACATAGCTTTATAAACGTGATATTTACCATGATTTGTGAGTCGATGAAATAATCAATATATGGTAAATATCCTGTTTATACAGAAAACTATGTAACAAAATAGATAAAAAGGGGGGGGAGGGGGTAAAGTTGCCCACATTCTAGCAACACTGAGTACGTCCACAGCAAGGAGGACAGGATGAACTACAGTACATTGAACTTTGCGTGGTTCGATGCTATGCTTCTGTGGCAAGTCGAGGCACATTTTTCAGCAATAAAAGAATAGTGTGGATACGACCCTGGAAAATAGAAAATACTAGAAATTATTATTAATATATTTTATGAAATCTGTGAAGATTAATAAATTGAATATAAATAAAAATTGAATATAAAAATGAAAATAATAAAAATAAATGAGTAATTAAACAGTTGACTGATAAGACTGATATGATCGAGACATAACTTTTGAGCACACAAAAATGACAGATCTGTCAAAACTGTCAGACTTTACCACAGTCAGACTTTTTTTGTAAATGCATACCTACATACAATACATAGTAACGAAGTATAGTAAATATTTATGTACATCACACAAACATTTGCTCTAAGTGGGAATCGAACCCAAAACCCACAGCATGCATACTACCTACTGTGATTCCTGTCACAGAGTAGTTATGCTTAAGGCGTATCCTCTCTAAGCTGTCAATGTCATCCGGGCATGAACTCCGACCCTGGCTGGCACTGGCACTGGCACTGGCGCTGGCACTGGCTCGGTCCCCGCTATAAATCTGTCCCACTTCTATTGTTGGCATCACGATCTACCAGCTAAATGACGCAATCCACTTTTCAGAATATAGCTCCTTTTAATATGATTTTATATCGATAATTCTTCGTAATTTATGAATCTTGTTTGCAAGATAGTATAATAAGGTTTTTTCTTTATATATTTTTTTTTTGTATGAGATAAGAACTTCGATCGATAACGATAAGTTTTGTAATTACATAATACGTCGAGGTACGAGCGAGGTACCAGCTTTCCAAAAAAAATATGAAAAAATATATACTTACACAGATAAATACGGTCAAATTAAAAACTCCTTTCTAAAGTAGTTTTTCTTACTTGAAGTCTAGAACTGTGAAAAGTCAAAAGTGTTAAAAAGTCTTAGTCCATGAATATTTATTTATTTGTTAGGCAGTAAAATACTTGTAACATCAGTAGTAAAATATGAATATTGTATGAGTTTGTATGGAATATGTATTCTATGTATGTATTTACAAAAAATATATTAACAAGTATTCTATCATCAATTTAGTTCCCATAGTACAAGCTTTGCTTAGTTTGAGACTAGAGTGTGATGTGTGAAATGTCCATGAATATTTATTTATTTATATATTTAATGTTACAACCACCCACCTTGGTTTGCGATTAAAATAAAATCAAAACGAAATCGCGACAGGTGGGGAAGAATGGGGTTAAAATATAGAGTTGCCAACATTAAAAAATAGCCGGTATTTTTTTTCAATTTGATTTCAACACTTCTTATAACAGTTCTTAAGAAGTAAAATAATAAAAACAATTAGTAAAATATTTTTGTTCTGTATTTATTTTTTTGTTACTGGAAGAGATTGCTCTTCGTCCGTCCACTGCAGGTAATTTGATCTCCTTGTCTTGTGTAGGTAAGTATAAAGAGTTTTTTTTACATTATCTATTTGTATTTTAGTAATGTTTATGGAACTTTTTACTATCGAATTTTAAAAAATATGTTTCTTAAAAATTTCCACAACTTAATTATTAATAATTTTTGACTTTTCCGGTTTATTCAAGATTTTCATACATCCTTATACGTAGATAACATACAAGATACGAACAGACGGACAGATGTGTTTACATATTTTAAGTGTGTAATATTTATTTTATATACACGTTTGCCTATAAGTGGTTTAAGTATAGACAATACCAACTTCTTCACTGTTCTTGAAAACGTTAAAATGTTTAAAACTAAGTTTTCTGTTTCATTTATCAAAGCAAAGTCAACAGATTTTTTTAGTAAGAATTTTGAATAAGAATAAATAAATAACATAAATAAATATTCACGGACATTTCACACATTACACTCTAGTCCCAAACTAAGCGAAGCATGTAGATAGGTACTATGGGAATTAGATACTTATATTAAATATACATTTTTTTTAAATTCATACAAAGAATGCGTAGACACCCATGTATTTTATATATACCTACATACTTATGTACATTTTGCACATACTGTAATAGTCGTAAGTTTATTATTCTAATTTATAACATTAAGTAGGTATTTTAGACAAATTCTACTTGTAAATAAACTTTGGTTTGTATTAATATCAAAAATAAAGAAAACGACAGAAAACATTAGTATCTTAAGTAATTAGTTAAGTTCATAAATATCTTGTCATATTAATTATATGTTTCGTACTATTTTGTTTAAATTATTATCAAAAAGGTCGGTTTTGTTACATCAAATATTAATAATATTGTTTTGTTACTAAAATCAGAGAGATATAAAAGTTATAGAAGTGTACAACATCAGTTACTGAGCAATACATATGTAAAAATAATTAGATATAACAATTTTATTACTGAGAAATGTGATGTTACAAGTAGTGTTACTCGTAGTAATAAATAAAAAATGCGACTTTAACAAATATAGAAGAATAACTTGGATTTAATTATTAAATTTTACTTGAATCTCAAAATTAACACGGGGTTTAAAAATGGGTTATTACTAAAAAATGATGAACTATTTTTTTTATTTTACTTATTTTGTCCCACTGCAGGGTAAATACGAACTAATAAAAAATAATCATGGATGTGACAATAAACAGATAAATAATTAGATCTATTTATTTATATGTTAATTTTCTATACATTTATAGCTCTATATAAACCAACAAAATATCAAATCATATTAAAGATTGTTTTAATAAGTCAATGTTTTTGCGAGCGAGCTGTCACTGCACTCTGTAATTAGGCGGTCTTATGGCCAATGGCGCGTGTAGGTCATGAATGACTAGTCCGGGTAATGTTAATCTTAGAAGATCTAAGATTCAGACTTGTGATTTTGTTATTATTTAATAAACTACAGTATAAAAATAACCATACAAAAGATTGGTCCACAATTGCCCAGAACAGAAGGAAGGGAGGCCCTGCAGTGGTATTGTAGATATGTATTGAAATGCGTTTCATACAAAATTGATTTTCAGGACACTTTGTTGGTAGTATGGGGAGTCCTACTTCTCTTCATACAATATGACGTCATATTTTAGCAGTTATTTATGTACCCCTTTTGAATCTGAACTTTTTAATAGGAATACTTAATTAACTTTGTAATAAGTTCTGTAGTTAATGAGTTTGCCATCTACCACGTGATCAATAAAATAAATACTTTTTGGTAATTTAACCCTCAAAATACCAGTAGAACTACAACCATTCCTTACATATTTTTACTGTTGTAAACAAGCTATTCCATGTTTATTTGTTCACATCCTATCATCTTATTGTCTTTGTATTTAGAAAACATTGCATTCCAAGATGGCGGACGCTATGACGTAACGATCGGACAATACGTGTAGTGTGAAATAACTATGCGAAAAATGTCATTCATAAATTGATACGAGTTTATCTACGATTTTCTGTAACTAAACTTGTGTAGACTCCATGTGTATATCGTCACTTCACTTATTTAGTATCAGAAAGCACTTAATAACTTACAAATATGTAATTCCTTTAATTATAAGCATTCTTTTCAATATCTCAAACATAGCATCCCACAGATTGATTCCCTCTTTCGCGGTATTTTTTCTACGTCAAAAGCTAGCTGACATTGACATTTGAAACGACAGTTCCCAATTCAAAGTTGCAAAGACTTGTAGAAACCAACTAGATCTTGTAACCTTTTTAATACATCTGTTACTTAAGTAGGTGTGAGGTCTAGGATCTTAAGATCTTTTTGATGTCACATGTCCACGTTTTGCAGTAGTTTTTCAATTGTTGACAAGATTTAATAAAAAATATATCAATATTTGATAACAAATAACAAAAAAGTACGTCAAGGGTACAATAATATTTATAAAGATTTAAAAGCTACCCTTCGTATTACAAAAACATAAGACCTAAAGAAAACTAGTAATTTATTTATTGTTTTCTTTAATTAAATTATAGTGTTGGTAAAGATTGCAACCAAGTTTCATATTTTTTTTAACTTGGCGGTAACGCTGCTGTTGGTTATCTGACACGTTCCAAATCTCTTTTATAAGTAAATGTACAACTTCTGAAATACGCGTGTTTTTCAACATTTGGCACTAAACACGACATCACGAATTCACTTTATCCGGATTCTATCAAAGTACAAGGTGTCTCACTACTACCTATGTGTTAAGCTAAACTTTCATAAAGCTGTTACCTATGGGGTTTTCACTCGTCACCTACTTTGAGAAGAGACGAAGACCGGGCTCAGTGGCGCGTCTTGGGAGAGACCTACGTCCAGCAGTGGACCGATATAATTAAATGAAATAATAATATTCATGGACATTTCACACATCACACTCTAGTCCCAAACTAAGCAAAGCTTGTACTATGGGAATTCTATTGCTAATAGAAAACTTACATGCTTGTTTTTTGTAAATACCTACATACATGGAATACATAATAACACCCAGACACGCCAACCAACCAACAAATACTGACTACCTACTACTATCTACAGCTACTACCAACTGAGCTGTGACGCCTGTCACAGTATATGTTGATAGAATAAGTATTAGTTTTGTTACACCCTATACACTAATCTGTTTATTTATCTTATCTGTAGACGTCAGCAGCTGGTTGTCATAACATAAGGTTTGTTCGAAATAAAGGTGTTTTCACACAAAAGACCAAACAACTCTTGACACTATCGAGTGGTTTCATCTTTTTATCTATTTTGAGCGGCTGCTCGATTTAGCGATCAATGGACACTTGTGCACGAAAGTGTTACACATTTTAAATTAATTAAATCTATACTATTCCATAGTACAAGCTTTTGCTTGTGTGAATGTCCATGAATATAAAATTTGTTTTTATAATTATAAATATAAAGTTTGTGAGGTTGTAGGGATTTAAGCCGATTTAAAGAATTATTCTACTAAAAAGAAAACTTTTTATTTTATATTTATTTGATAAAATATTTTTTTTTTAATAAAAATCATAATTATTGCTAATATGAACTAGTGTCGTGTGGAATCTATAAAATCAAAAGTTTTAGAAAACTGAAAATGGAAATCTTAATGCGCATTGTTTATTGAATTATTTATCGGGTGTTCTGGGTATTTTATATGTATAATAAAAAAAATGTATCTATGTAATGTATTGTATTAAGTATGTCAGTCTTCTAATACCCATAACACAAGCTCTGCTTAGCTTGGGGCTAGATGATGTTGTGTGGATTGTCCAGCATTATTTATTTATTTATAAATTATTACTGACTCAAAATCTATTATGATTGATTCACTATGAAAAATAAATCTTGCTAATCAAAATAAATAAAACACCACTGTTCACCACTGTACCGGCTCTTATTACACACCACGTCACTATTGATTGTAAATTAAACACCCTATATGTATAACAATATAACAATAGTGGAACAATCTGTATATCTTTTCATTAATTATGTTATAAACGTCGGTTCAATCAGATGATCGAAATGATTTTAATTAAGTTAATAATGTTTTTGTACCGAAAAAAAGCCAAATTTATAAATATATAAATTATAAATTATTAATTTATAAATTGTTTGGGGCTAGCCCAAACAAGGTAAAGCTTGTTCTATAGGTAGTTACTAAGGTACAGACAGAGTAGTTCTACCTCATATATAATCTACAAACTTTGACTACACAGTAACCCAGGCATAGAAAAAAAAACAATATGTGTTCTGTGTCTGGGTGTTACTAAGTATTCTATGTATATATTTACAAAAAATGTATATAACTATTCTATCATTCTAGTTCTCATAGTACAAGCTATGCTTAGTTTAGGAGTAGAGTGTGATGTGAGAATCGTCCGTGAATATTTTATATTTATTTTATTATTCAGCCATTGTCGTCCCGTCCCACTGCAGGTCAAAGGCCTCCCTTCCCTCTTTCCACTCTTCACGACTCGCACCTAAGCACGTGGCCTGCGAAGACTTATATTTATTTATATTAAGGCCTTTGCAAAAGACGTGCAAACAATTGCTTACAATAGAGTCGACTAGAGAGAAGGAAGGGAGGCCTTTGCCCTGCAGTGGGACACTACAGGCTGCTAATAATAATAATAAGGTAAACCCAGGTTAAGACGGTAGTGGCACAAGCAGTAAAGCTGTGTGAACGTCCGCTCCACTCCACAGCACATCGCTAAGCGTCCACTTCCTACATCGCGTTATGGCGGGTGCCTCCGCTAACTACGTGCTTTATGGGAATAACCCTCCCCCCCCTTTGTCTTACTCCTTGAAGGAAGTACTTCTTGAAAACTGAATGATCATCATCATCAGGCAGCCCGTATTAGCCCACTGCTGGGTATAAGTCTCCTCCCTCAAACGCCACTCTTTCCTTATAATTGGACGTAGTTAGTACGTAGTTAATAGAAGACTCGAGAAGTAAGAAAACTCGCGAAAATTTTGTGTAGGATGAACTACTAACATAATGCTCCGCTCTTAATCAAAATCCATCGAAATACCACTACGTACAGTAAAAAAATACTTGTATGCCAATTTACGTTGTCGGTATCGATAAATCGGTTGAACAGTTTTAAAACAAATATCTAAAGAATCGTCACCATAAAATGCCAGTGTGACGAAAGAATACACAGATCAATGGGTAGTAGGTACCTACCGGTATCTAAAGGTCAAACCCCATATCCATGCGGTTTTTGAAGGGCGCCTCTGGACACGCGGTGCTGACGCGTGCTGACCACGTGGCACCCTCTAGTGATGGGATTCGTTTATGACTATTACAGTATTTACAAAATGTACATAATATAAAATACATAAGAAACAGTTGAACTTTCTACAGACAGTTGCAAACGATCTATAGATAGTTCAACTGGTCCAAATCAGTAGGTACCAATCGTAAGCGTAAGATATATTTGATCCCAAAATGTCCTTAATATCCATACAAAAATAAGAGGATATCCGAGAGTTGACTCTCGGCTTGAGAGTAGGGAATTTCAAAATGCAACTAACTACTCTAAGCAATTTAGTCTATGGAGTTTTGACGTCTGTCAAAAGTAACGCTACTCATTTTGACATTAAAAACAGCGCGGATCACACAGTGCAAGCACGTCTCTAGTGAAGCGGGGCGATGGCGGTATAACCTTGGTTGGCAGCTGCGATACTCACCTGCCGCTCAAACAAGTATAGCATACACTGAACTTCCTAGTAAAGTGATGGACATCACTATCACACGATATATGAATTAACTGTAAAACCCCACCATGTTTTTCAGTGCAAGTTGTGTTTACCTGTTATTGGTTTCTCATGTAGCAAAAAACCCTGTACTTATGTAAACTAGCATGTAATCTTGAAGAAACTGTTGGTAGACCTAATAAATAAATAAAGAAATAAACTGTACGAGAATTCCTACTTAAAAACAATCTACAGAATAAATCCAACTGCACTATATGGAGGCCATTTGAGCGACTTCAAAGGTATTCAATTCCACTAAAATTTGTTTTTGCATGTTGGTAGATAGATAGAACGCTCTATTCTCTATGTCAATGAGTTAGATACAGTATTGACAGATATGCATTTTCACAACAATCTATATTTTGAATTTCGAACGTAAATACTGCCAATATAAAAAACCAACTCAATATAGGTACTTACAAACATTTATCGTCTTTTTTTTCGAATGTTATTGAAAGCTTGTTTCGATTTTCAAATGTTTATAAATTATAATATATTATATATAACTTTATGGCAAATGAGCTTAATGTGCGAGCCAAAAAAAATATAACTTTTTAGTCATTTCAAATTTAGAATCGATTTGTTTTTTATTGCACCTGCCAGTATTATTCGTCATGATCGTAGAACAAAGACGGATGTGATTTTTGGCCATTTTTTTATTTAATTAATTAACCTATTATATATTTTGTATGCAACATAAATTTGCATTAAATTGTAAAGGCCTATACACATATAACAACTTGTCTAAATTTCACGTTGATAGGCGTAACCGTTTTTAAGTTATGACATAAAATGTAAACCTGCAGTTTTGCACATCCGCCTTTGTTCTACGATTACGACGTATTTCTTGTTTCATATCGAGTGCATTTAAAATGTTGTGTCAAAAATCTAATGTCCCAAATTAAATTGAATACACAAACACCTTGCGATAAAAAAAACTAATGCAAAAGGCAGGTGATTCGGAACGTTAAGTTTAAGACGAGATAAGATATTCGAACTTTAATTATACTTAGAAATGAATGATCGTAAATAACTAAAACGATTAATTTTATATAAAGCTTAGAACAAGATGACAGAGACCTAGGTATTCTGAAACGCACTAAATTAGTTTAAACAGCAATTAAACTACGTATAGTCATAAATTACTGTTTACTTCTTATCTACGAAATTATCACACAAATAAAACAGAAAATTAAAAAAGAATATCTATTTGCGTCGAACTGAATTCTTATTTTAACATGATTTGACCGGAAATACCGATATAAATACCGCGAAAACTATTCTTGTAAGCATTTCCGTAATTACGAATCTTCAGTTTTTACGGTAATTTATATGACTAACAGATTCTAAATATTATGCGTAATGTTTGTAGTAATTTAGGTACCGTTCTAGTTATTCCTATAAAATGACTAATAACACCAGGAAACTAAGAAATATTTGAAAATTTTATTCACATATAACTTGCTACTATTATAGTATTTACAAAATGTACATGTTTATAAAATACGTAAGAAACATTACAGCTATCTGTAGATCGTTGCAAACGATCTAAAGATATCATAGCGCTATTTCTTCTAGACATCTGATTAATATTTCAGGTACAGACAATAACTAGTAAAAAAACTAGTTTCGAAATAAGAAAAGCTTAAAACTATTAGGTATATGGCTACTAAAATCCTACAACAATACTTAAAAATACTTTATCTCCAAATAAAAATAGAAAAAAAAAGGAAATTCACAATGACAATAAATAAAACCAGCCAAGTGCAAGTCAGACTCGCACACGAAGAGTTCCGTACAAAAAAATAAGGATTTTTGTATTTTTTTTATAGCGGTACCAAACTGAAATACATCATCTGTGACAACTCTCTTATTGTGACAGACAGACAGACAGAGAAACAAACAAACTCAGTAGGTAGGTACCTACTGAGTTTGGTACGGAACCCAAAGTAACGTTCTTTATAAGATTACCCCTTTCAAGCTGCTTGATACAAAAATAAATCAATCATTTGCTTGATAAAGCTCACGTTTAGCTTGAAGTTACTGTCATGCTTCAGTTAAGAGTAATTCTAAAGATGCAGAAAAAAGGGGTTGTAAAGGATTACATTTTTCTTAAAAAACAGTTTTTTGCATGTCACGACAGTGTAAAATTTAAGCAGTGTTACATGTCTGCACAATAAAATATAGCCTAGTTTTTTGAGAAATAGAAATATAAAAAACAATTTAAAACACAAACAACATAGTATTTTTTAAACAAAAAATAATAAAAGCAAATTCTCTTCTTCATCTTTAAGTTGCAAAGATGTGTTTTTTTTTTATATTTTTTAGTAAGTATTATTGTAATTATTAGTTAGTGTTGACATTGATACAATACATACCTATGTTTTGTATATGACACAATTTGAACTAGAAAAAAGTTCTGTAAGTACAACGGCGCTTTTAAGTATACTTCGACAATGGTTTTAAACTAATTTTATAAAATAGACTTTGATATGGTAATATAATGACGAAGTCTCACCATATTATTTTTTTGAATACTTACTTAAAGTATTTTTAATTATAAACAGAATGAGTCAAAACGAGAGCTTAAAAGCATTTTTTGCATATTTCTTCTATCATTGAAACTCAAACAAAGTTGTACTTCTGCATATAACATTTACTATGTTCAGAGGGTAGACAGATGCAAGGGTTGCAGATGCCCGAAATTAATGAAGCTACTGTAACGTCTTACTTGTCTCATCATTTAACTGTTTTATAAAAAAAAAAGCTTTTTATTATACGTGACGTGTGCTATGTATAAATAAATAAATAAATAATGCTGGACAATCCACACAACATCCAGCCCCAAGCTAAGCAGAGCTTGTGTTATGGGTACTAGAAGACTGGCATACTTAATACAATACAATACATAGATATATATTTTTTTGTATGCATATAAAATACCCAGAACACCCGGAATAAATATTTGCAGAACGTCCAACATTTATCCCAAGGCGGGAATCGAACCCGCAACCCGCGCCACATCGGTCGTCAAAAACCTGTACACTAGCTAAATCGCCCTTCGTTTAGCCAAAACTAACTAATATACTATTTGCCTTAGTACTATTTTTAGTAACTTTTTTTAATTAGACGTCTATTTTTAACTTGTTTTTTACTTTAAAGTCAATAATCGATTGATAAGGTCATATTTGTTATCATTTGAACAACCTCTTTTTGCGTACGACACAAAATATTCTAAGACATGGTTTTAAGTCTTATAATGTAAAGCCCTTTTTACACTAAACATTTGTTGCGCACGTCAAACATCGTGCGGAAAAAAATCCAATAAAAAATAAAAAGAAATGAGCGGAAAACCAACGTCTATTTTTGAAGTCGATTCTGGATCTTTAATTCCGTTTTGAATATCGACCTATCGTTATTGGTATTGGATTGTTGTTTGATTGATATTGGATAATGAAATTTGACATTGACAGGAGTCACAACGCAGTTGGTAGTAGGTCTGCTTTCCTTGCTGTGGGTCGTGGGCTCGATTCCCACCCAGAGCAAATGTTTGTGTGATGAACATAAATATTTGTTCTGTGTGTTGTTATGTATTCTATATATGTATTTACAAAAAAAATATAAGTATTCTATCTGTAATCTAGTTCCCAAAGTACAAGCTTTCCGAGCTTTTGAAAAAATTCTGCTTTACATAGTCCGGGAATATTTATTTATTTACATTTTATGTCTAAATGCTCTTTATTTTTTATATTAGTCTATCGCATATTTCTGTAACTTTGCTTGATTAAATAGTGCTTGATAGTAGTTAGTATAAATGGTTCTTAATATTATTTTGTATACCTATGCGTGTTGTTATTGCAACTATTGTAGTTCGGTATGCGGCAGTGTACTTATACGGACGATTTGAAATGTTACATAAATAATTCAGAGAATATTGTGAGCCTAGTTACAATTGCGTAATAAATATTGAACAACACAATATATCGTTAAAACAATATGTTCCTAACCATGGACTTACTATTATATTACTCAATCCGGATTTCTCCGGATTTTTCCGAACACTTTCAAAATTGAATTCGATCTCGATATCGATGTGAAATTGTTTGTCAGATTCACGGCCGGTTTCTCGAACGATTATCAACGAAAAAATCAATTAATTACTATGTGTCAAACTCGGATCAATCGTGATTTTGGTTTCCAGAAACCGGCCGTCAGAATATTCCTGACGATGTCAAATCAGTTCTTTATTTGAATTGATCTTTTTCGATCGCTGGTGGATTACGTATGCGTAGCGTTAGGTTATTTTCGTTAGGTTTTTTCATTAAGTACAGAATTTCTGGATTCTGTCTCCACGCTCAAGGCCCGCTATAGAAGCTATGCAATAGCTTAAAATAGAAATAAAATGGAAGGAAATAAAATTCAGATGACAAGTGACTATCACTTATCAAGTTGTTGGTTTAAAAAAAACATGTAATAAGTTGTCTGGTTAAATCTCCATGCTTTTTGTGAATATGTCTGTTCTACTAAGTGTTAAGATCTAGGTTCTAGAAGAGTCCAAGAAGAAGAGTCTAGAAAGAGGAGTCAAGAAGAAGAGTCTACTCCAAGAAGAGTCTAGGTTTATTCTAGCAACCAGCATGGGGTTCGAATAACGACGTTTTTACATTTATATTTATATTTTACCAAGTTATTGGCACATCGCCGAGATGCGCACGCGCACCTGTATAACGGCACTTTGCGCCGATAATTAAAATAAAAAGTGTACAAAATTCCTGTTTAATTAATCAGTTACAAAGTGATACCTTTTAGTGCGGACCCGAATACGTGTTTAAGAGATAGGACAAGTGTAACTGGACCTTAAGATTGTTGCAAACCTGGCATTCTTAAAAAAA
The DNA here is from genome assembly GCA_932527185.1 of Ecliptopera silaceata. NCBI lineage: Eukaryota > Metazoa > Arthropoda > Insecta > Lepidoptera > Geometridae > Ecliptopera > Ecliptopera silaceata. The sequence continues at coordinate 6,776,627 of OW052210.1, forward strand.
CATGCAATCGAATTGAGAACCTTCTCATTTTTGAGTTGGTTAAAAATTGTTTTATGCAAGAAGCTTTTTATATTACTTTAGTTTACGTAGTCTAGTTGAGTTTTTATACTTGTGCATGCTGTGGCATTTAATTGAATGAATACGTAGATTTAAGACCTTAGCCATAAGATTTGTTTCAATTTGTGTTTTTTTCGTTGAATATCCTATTTAATAGATAAATAAAAAAGCAAGCTATAAGACCGCTCATGGTAAATATAAACAATTTTCATAATGCATTTGCGTTTGACTGCACTTGTTGGCCGACAAATCCTATACTAATGATGTGACTGATATGACTGACGGTGACTGAACAACCAATGACAAAAGCCAATAATAATATATTTGTATCTGTACACCATATTGTTTTCGTATAAGAGTGTAACCGTGGTGGAGGCGCGGAAATATAATGGTTTATTTTGAAAACTTTTATAAAATTATAAAAAATCGGGTATTTTATATGTATAATAAAAAATAGTTATCTATGTTATGTAGGTATTGTATTAAATATGTCAGTCTTCTAGTATCCATAACACAAGCTCTGCTTAGCTTGGGGCTACTCAGAACACCTGGAATAAATATTTGCAGATCGTACAAAAATGTATCTCAATGCGGGAATCGAATCCGCAACTTCCGCGTCGCAGGCGGATCTTCGCCGCGCCACATCGGTCATTGCAAAATGCTACTAAAACCAAAGGAAATGAAATACAAAATTAAAGTAAATTAGTTTGTAGTTTTAGTTTCAAGGTTGTGGCCAAGGGTGGTGCAGGATGTAAACGATTTGTTTTTTATTAAATTTGCTTCGTTGCAAAGTTGCGTGTTTTTATCTGCGTGTTTTTAAAGGGTGCATCCTAAACCCTGAAGTATTTTTGTAATATTTAGTATATTTTTTGCAACCTTGACTTGAAACTGACCACTGTAAGAGCTAGCATCATCAACCTATACCAGTCCACTACTAGACGTATAGACTAGGGCGATTTTCACGGCATTTTTCAACCGATGGTTCCAATGACCCATCCATTTTTGACACTGGCTCCTAGTTTCTCTCCCAATGGCACATAAAGAGACGAAACTGAGGAGTGATAAAAAAATGTGACAATAATTACGTTAGCACAAGAGTGCGCGGTGACGCTGCAACGTTCGTCAGTCGAGCGTCAACGCGTAGTGTCACTCGAATACGACACTGTTTAGATACGTTTGCGATCGTCACAATTATCCTCAGAGAGCTTAGTCCGAGGTTGCATTTTAAAACTCCCTACTCTCAAGCCGAGAGTCGTCTCTCGGATATCCATACAGAAATATAAGGACATCCGAGAGACGACTGTCGGCTCGAGAGTAGGAAGTTTTAAAATGCAAGATTGGACTAATAGACCAGGCTCGATAGGTTTTAAAACCAAAGAAATTAATAGCAGGATGAAACCCATTAGAAAAGGAAGAGAATATTATAAAAACATAAGGAAAAATAATTTAGGGGCGATCTGAGTTCGGGAAGGGGGTGGGGGTGAGCTTTTAAGGGTAAAAAACGCTTTTTCTCGATTTCCGGCAAAACTAAAAGTCCTATGCAAAAAAGTCAAATGGCAAAGTTGTAGGTAATTAAAAGATCTAAAACTTTTCTATACACACTTTTTTCACATAACCTCAAGATGTATGTGAAAAATTCAAAAAACCAAGATTTTGGTTTTTTATTAATATCTTTTACAAACAATTATATTTTTTCACTAAATTCGGTGAAAACTTACCTCTTTATGTCCCAAATACGCTGTAATTTATTCGATTAGAAATATATATTCTTTTCACCTTATTTTGATTAAATATCGAAAAAATATCCTTATTTTCAATCGAAAATTCATCCGTCAAAATATCAGCTTTCTTAAAAAAATTGGTATGTTTTCTGTTTGTTGAAATCTCTTCTTTCCGATAGTGAAAAAAAATGTATATGTTACCATAGAAAATCTTCTCAGAAAATGCAAAAAAAAAAGTTAGTGAAAAAAAAAATTGTAGGATGAAACCCATTAGAAAAGGAGGAAAATATTATAAAATTATAAGGAAAAATAATTTACGGGCGATCTGAGGTCGGGAAGGGGATGTGAGTAAGCTTTTAAGGGTAAAAAACGCTTTTTCTCGATTTCCGGCAAACCTAAAAGTCCTATGGAAAAAAGACAAATAGCAATGTTGTAGGTAATTAAAAAATCTAAAACTTTTGTATACACACTTTTTTCACATATCTCAAAATGTATGTGAAAAATTCAAAAAACCAAGTTTTGGGGTTTTTTCAAGAAATTTGGTGAATACTTACCTCTTTACGTCCCAAATACGCTATAATTTGTTTGATTAGAAATATATATTTTTTTCCCCTTATTTTAATGAATAAAATAAAAAAATTATAAAATATTGTAATGAATAACATAATTCGAATAAAGTATCTACATTTAATAGAACGATTTACATTTTTATTTATATAAAATCAGATTTTTAAAAGATATTAATAAAAAACCCTGGTTTTTTTAAATTTTTCACATAAATTTTGAGATAAGTGAAAAAAGTGTGTATACAAAAGTTTTAGATCTTTTTAATTACCTACAACATTGCCATTTGACTTTTTTCCATAGGACTTTTAGTTTTGCCGGAAATCGAGAAAAAGCGTTTTTTACCCTTAAAAGCTCACCCACATCCCCTTCCCGACCTCAGATCGCCCGTAAATTATTTTTCCTTATATTTTTATAATATTCTCCTCCTTTTCTAATGGGTTTCATTCCACAATTTTTTTTTTCACTTACTTTTTTTTTGCATTTTCTGAGAAGATTTTCTATGGTAACATATAATTTTTTTTTTTTCACTATCGGAAAGAAGAGATTTCAACAAACAGAAAACATACCAATTTTTTTAAGAAAGCTGATATTTTGACGGATGAATTTTCGATTGAAAATAAGGATATTTTTTCGATATTTAATCAAAATAAGGTGAAAAGAATATATATTTCTAATCGAATAAATTACAGCGTATTTGGGACATAAAGAGGTAAGTTTTCACCAAATTTAGTGAAAAAATATAATTGTTTGTAAAAGATATTAATAAAAAACCAAAAACTTGGTTTTTTGAATTTTTCACATACATCTTGAGGTTATGTGAAAAAAGTGTGTATAGAAAAGTTTTAGATCTTTTAATTACCTACAACTTTGCCATTTGACTTTTTTGCATAGGACTTTTAGTTTTGCCGGAAATCGAGAAAAAGCGTTTTTTACCCTTAAAAGCTCACCCCCACCCCTTCCCGAACTCAGATCGCCCGTAAATTATTTTTCCTTATGTTTTTATAATATTCTCTTCCTTTTCTAATGGGTTTCATCCTACTATTAATTTCTTTATCTTTTTGTCATTTTTCAAGCTATCTACCCCGGACTATAAGCCCTCAGACCTAGTACAGAGTACAGACCTACGTTTGTCATAATTATGCACTAGATTGCTGATAAAATACGTTTTTTCTATGTAAATAAATACATAGAAAAACATATTGTTGAAAACGATAAAATGAAGTTACAAGCGGGAGTCGTGTCGTCCCTTATATTTTTTTCTCAAATTAGTGTACTTAAATTTAAGTATAAAACGCCTGCAGGATGCTATTTATCAGATATCGCGCCCGTATTACCCTGATCTACCCTCTGTTTACAAACATTGTCGAATTTCGGCTACTGTCGAGTCTTTATTTTAAAGTAGTGTTCAGTAGTAATGTATTTATTGAAGTCGTTTAAGGATGTAAGTAGATTAAGGATGCGATAAGGCCGACCTTTGTACCATATTATTTACCGCATTGTTTCTAGTTTTTGTTTCATGGTGTACAGTAAAGTATTATCATTCATTAATTCATGTAATTCATATTTGTTACTCTTTCACGCAAAAACTACTGAATGGATTTTAATGAAACTTTTCAATAGTAAACCTTAAATAATACATAGGCTATAATTTACCAAGATATTAACAAAAACATAAAAGGGTGAAGTTGCGGGCATCAGCTAGGTATTTCATCTTTAATAAAGTTAATATTCGACGCAAACAGCGCCATCTAGTCCCAAATACTACGAACTATATTGGTCCTACGGCTGTTTTTTGCGACTATCGATGATGGCTTTTCTTATACTTAAATTAATTTATATTTTTACAAATGCCTGACTATTCCTTTGTAAACTTTAGAAATTATCGATTATTTATCGACGGATCCCTAATTAGTAAGTAGTTTATTGTCCATGGTGAAGTCATGGTGTGTGGTCTGATCAAGTACCCACGTGTCTTCAAAGCTTCCTATACTTCCGGGTGATAGCTGTCTTTTTGTTTTAATAAAATATTTAGGGTCGATAAGGTTTCAAAAAACTGATTTTGGGTTTTTGAATGTTGTTGAATCCAAATAATATTTTTTGAATATTGAAGGAAGAAAATTTTAAAAACTTGCAAATAAGAAATATGTATAAATATAACATGATAGCTGTATTTTTGTTTTAATAAAATATGCCGATAAGGTTTCAAAGACTGAATTTTGGGTTTTTTAATTTGGTTGAACCCAAATAATATTTTTTGAATATGAAGGAAGCATTTGATAAACGTGCTAATAAGAAATAGAAATATTACAGTACTATTTTTTGTCTTTTGTTTATCTACTTATTCACGGTGATATTACTGATCGAGATTTGTTTTATTACACCAAGCTAGAAGAGTTAACTTGCTGGTTCACAGTGGTGTTGTTGCCCAATACATCACACTAAACGAGCAAGCTAACTCAAAATGCGCGTCTTAGAAGCTGCTTTGCGTGCAAGTGCATTTTGTAGAAAAAAAATCATGCAAAATCCAGTTCGCTGAGAATAAACTGAATACCATCTGTCCTTCCTCGTCACCATCTAAAAATACATTCCATTCGCGGAAATCACAAATATTTTTTTCTAAACCGGCAGAATAGCGATCAACTTGTGCCCGCATCATTTTTTCATAGCACGCGCTACTTTTTGTACCTTCCGTGACTTACAGCTGTCGGTGCAAGCTGTGTTTTGTATAACCTGCCGAAATACAAGACGCAGAGCTTACGAATATTCGTGAGGAATACGCGACTCTTGAATTCGGCAAGGTTACTTAATTTGCAACATGAAATGTGCGAGCCAGAAAGAAAAAAAAAACATGATGCTTACTGGTTGGTACCTGCTTTGCATCTGGTGAATTTCTTTTTTTGATTTTTAAATATAGAACGCTAATGTTTTGGAAGCGCAGCCGTCTTGCGGTTTCCTTGATTCGGCACACATTTCCTTAACTTTGTTTGTGAAGTCACGTAAAATGCGTTTTTGCGAATGAATAGAAAGAAAACAGATGTTGAGATACGTGAGAAAATATTGCAACTCTCATCGAGAATTTGAAACTGCTGACGGAAATTGAACTTTTTAAAAGAATGCAAGCGTCAAAATGCTTACGTCATATTTTTCGATGATTTTTGACATGCAAGATTTATAAGCTATTGCATAGCTTCTATCGCGGGCCTTGAGCGTGGAGACCGAATCCAGAAATTCCGTAACGAAATAACCTAACACTGCGCATGCGTAATCCAGCAAAAAAATGCTATGCAATAGCCTTACCGCGGCAGTCCCCGAGTGCCACGTCTTTTTTAATAGTTCTGTGTGCATCAAATCGCAAATTATCTATGGTATTCTTAATTCAAACAATAGATACTCATTCTATTCAATAATTCACTCAAAGCTTTACCGTTAAGTTCTTTTATAGTCTATAAAAAAAGTAGTCTATGGGCTATAGTCAACTTTTTTTTTTCAGATCATCTTGCTACCGCGCTGACAATGGTGTATAAGATGAAATGATAAGATGGGTCAACATTTATTTGTTGTGGCTTTTATACCATTGTGGTTACGATATTGATCGATATTGAATTGTTGGAAAAAATCGATTTATCGAGATTTTATTATTGTCAAGATGTTATTGAGGTCTGTGTAATGTGGTACTTAGGATGATATCAGGGGTCATTTTATTGTTTTTTTGTTTAATAATATATTCATCTTCTTACAAAGATTTAATAATATATTCATCACAGGTCTTCTTCTTCTTCTTCGAGTCGTTGAAAAACCATGTTCATAGGTATAAGCATATTAGTCCCAAACAAAGCTTGTACCTACTATGGAAACTTAATTGCTAATAGAATACTTATATATTTTTTAATAGATACTATTGACAACAAAGTAATGCTCAGAATATCATCATGCAAATATGTAATTGTTTGTTCTTTCAAGGGATCAAAACCACCAATCTTCAGATCCAAAGGCAGAGCTACTACCAACTGAGTCTACATCAATAAAGCGAAGTAAGTATTTCTTTTTATTATTTTAATGTACATTTTGGGACAAGATGGCGTTACTGAATATGTGCTTAGTTATAATAATATAAGTTTCTTTTTTAACAGAAAATACAAGACGAGCGAGACCAGTGAATCGGAAAAATAATTGTATTTTTCTTAGATTTTCTATCATTTAAGTTTATTTAACTATGTTTTACCTTATAAAATGTAGTTTCAATGCAATATGATGTCATGTACGTGTAATTGTGGTATTGCAAGAGATAATGTGATGCTGTATAAGAACGGATAGTAGTCATAAACTTTGCTATTTGATGTATAGTGATTATCTACATGTCATATGGAATATAAAGTTTCCTTAAGTAATAACTTAAGACAAAACACTTTTTTTTTTTTTTTTTACAAGTTATAGGCAAGCGTTTGACCGCGATCTCACCTGATGTTAAGTGACGATGCGGTCTACGATGTAGCACACTTGCCTAGAAGATACCCATTCACTTGTCTCTTAAAAATATCCAAATCATAGGACTCTGGAAACACAGACGCCGGTAATAATACTTGATAATACTAAGGCTTACTAATAAATAAATAAGTAAATAATGCTGGACAATCCACACAACATCATCTAGCCCAAGCTAAGCAGAGCTTGTGGCTAATAGGTAAGCCTTAAGTACCATCAAGTGTAGATATAATTAAAAGTAGTATTACTATAATAGTAGTGTATGTAAAACTAAAAAAAAATAGTTATCTTTTTACTGACTAATTGGTAATCGCGTAACATACATTCAAAACCCTAAAAACCATTTCTTTGCAGCTTGAAAATAGTTACCAGTGTACTTCTACTACTTACGGCTATCAAGGACACTCCGTATAATAATGCACTGAGAATATTGTACGTATTATAACTACCTATCCGAACGAATAAAAAGTAGAACTCACTATTTGCTCCGAAGGATAAAAATAATCAACGCTAACGGTAGCACGTAACCTTTCAAAAAGCTCAATAACCAAGTATGAACCGACACCTATATCTTACCTTTGTGATGTAAATAGGCACCGTTATACGCAAATCAGTCCCCAACAGAAGGTATTGGATCCACAATACATTGCAATACAACTTCTGTCACACGATCACAAACTTAAACCGAATATACTCAAAAAAACTCCCCACAAAACTCAACCGTAGTGCAATGTAGCACGAACTAATTCATTTTTCGCTGCGAATCGTGACAATATGGGATCTGTTGTCTTGAGAATAAGGTTGCAGATGGTAATGATCTTGGTAATGTTTAACTTGGTTTAAGATTAATGGGGTTTTAATAGAGTGAACTAAAATCGTCCTTGCATTGTCCCATTGTATTCGTACATCGTTTCACCAAAGAGATTGCATTTGGATTATTCTGAAAGACTTATTTGGTCGAGTATTTAGGCAAAAGTGAGCACCTGGTTAGCGAGTATTTTGTTAGGATTTAAATGTTGTTTAGTTTGTAAACAGACTATGGAATGTCTATGTAGGTACTGTAAATGTACTGCAACTTAAAGCGATAAATGAATATATAAATGATTAAGTATATCTTCACGGACAATTCACAGTAGTCTAGTCCCAAAAAACCTGTACTATGGGAATTACACACATAGAATACAAATATTACAGTGTTTATAAAATGTTCATATTTACAAAACACATAAGAAACAGTTGAGCTATCCGCAGACCGTTTCAAATGATCTATAGATAACTCAACTGAACGCATAGTTTATACATCGCTAAATTAAAATATATGTCTACTAAACCTAGCTATTTATCTATTTAATATGATGTTTAAGTTCCTATCGATTGTATATAAAAACTGGAGTGGTTCTATCGATGCTGACTCGATTATTGACAGAATCGATCGCCGAATTCAGTAGATATCGTCAAACGTATAAACAATCACTTGATTAGTAGTGGAAGTATTTATTTATTTACTAGGCATTTATTAACCGACGAAGAATTGGAGGAGATTTTAAGGCAATGCGTATTTTTTTTTATAAATCTGTTCGTTCACGCATAACTTTTTACTAAGTAGTCTGATTTTGATCATTATTTTTTCTTAGGCAATGTTTGGTTTGGGAGGAGTAGTTTAAGCGTAACGTAAGTAGTAGTAAGCTTTGTAAAAGAACACGTCAAGGAAGTACTACAACCGTATTTTTACGTAAAGCAAAGATTTTAAATTCATTAATTTAAAGATATTTTCTTATCGTATTTACTCTGTTTTATTCCAAAAACTACTGAATGGATTTTAATGAAACTGTACATTAATATAACTTATACATCAGAATAATACACAAGCTATAATTTACACAGATATTGTGGGAATTGTAGAATATAAACGAAATTACGGGCATCAGCTGTTTCATAATAATTCTTAACAATTAAAAATTATCGGTCATATACATATTATAGCTAGAAATATGATTTGCATTGAATAAAAATGCCATGTTTCTGAACCTATTCTATCCGCACGTGCATATGTATGTATCTTTTTTATTTATGTTATCATACAAATCTTTGAATGATCCAAATCTTAAGGAAACTCATTGTGTCATCATCGTTCCTTCAATTCTAAGTTTTATTTTCATTACATTAAAGTTCTTAATTCTATGTAGGTATAACATTGTCAAAATCAGCTGATATCTCGAAATAACGCATTGTAATTTCAACTTTATTGCGTTAACCTTAGGGTCTAAAATAACTGTCGTAGATTTTGACATGATCAGCTGATCTCAAAGCTTTCATCCCACACGTGTATATTTGCAACTTTTTTTTTTTAATCTTAGTTTTGCGCAAACAGCGTGGGAAAAGGCTCCACGTGCACTTTTGAAGGCTTTACGTACCTGAGTTTAAAAAAAAGTATTTTTAAACAGCTTTCGGAATTTAGCATGACACTTTTAAAGCTATTGCATAGCTTCTATCGCGAGCCTTGAGCGTGGAGACCGAATCCGTAACAAAATAACCTAACACTCCGGCGGCAAAAAATGCTATGCAATAGCTTTACCGCGGCGGTCCCTGAGTGCCACACGTCTTTTTTTTTTAACTAGGATCAGTTAAAGCTGGAACAGTAAAGTGCCATAGCATGAACAGAAAACTGCATCATATGTTCAATGTAAAAAAAATTTACGCAATTCAATTGAATACATTATTAAATATTGAAAAAGTATGAACGAACATGAAATCATTTGACAGTTGGTGACAGATTTGATTGACATTCTTTAAGAGCTCTGGGATCCCAGAGGATACTAATTTATATAAAAAAAAAATATATGTGGTAATTACACACAACGCGCCCCAAACTAAGCAAAGCTTGTAATATGGAAACTAGATTGCTGATAGTAAATATAAGTAGGTACATTTTTATTTGTAAATACATAGAATACACCCAGATTTGCTCTCAGTGGGGATCGAACCCACGACCCACAGCATGGAAGGCAGAACTACTACCAATAGAACTGTGACGCCTGTCTAAAACGTGTTCTATGAAATGTATTACATATAAATTTTATTAATAACTACATTACTTATATTACAAAAACCGAAGAAATATTTTAGTTAGCCGAGTCACCTGTCAATTACATAAGATCTTAAAAAAACTTAGTACATATTTTAATTAAAATTGAATATTTTGAAAATTCAATTCGAAATATTCAATACACTCGCAATCCAATTATATTATGTATTTGCAAATGAACTTAACGCTACATTTAAAAGTCGAATAAAATTAAATGAAATGCGCAACGAATAGGTTAAGAAACATTTTTTTTTATTTCATTTTATTATGAGGGTTCTTTGTAATAAATGTAAAAAATAAGAACTGACTGAGTTTTTTTATAAATATGTTATGGAATGTCATCTGTCAAGTGATATTTTTTTTTGTACCATTAATCTCATTAACTTTTAATGGGATTGTAATGGGTACAAAAATCTACTTTTTAAATGAAGAGATTTTTATAAACTTATACTTCCATAAAATAACATAGTAACACCCAGACAGAACAAATGGATATGTTCATCACGCAAACATTTGCTCTGGATGGGAAACGAACCCACGACCCACAGCATGGAAGGCAGAGCTGCTACCAACTGAGATGTGACGCCTGTCAAAATATATATATTACGGTGGGTGGACCATGGAAGGCCATGCTCCTTTGAAGGCCAACTATAAAAAAGATTATTATTATTAACAACTGATGTCTTCTCTAGAGGTTTATGCATTTTTGTAATAAATATATGATTATGCGATCCTACGGAACCCTAAAGCGAAGTCGCGTGCCTCTTAATCGATAACTCGAGCGATCAGATATTTGTAGTTAAAAATATAACGTTTTCAAAATCAGTGTAAAAATGCCGCTAGTCACGCCATCTTTCGGTAAAAAATGCATTTCAATCGATTCAATACTAATTATACGGATGGTAAGTTTTTATAGTATAATGTTTGTCTGTCTGTATGGTAACCTAAAGCAACTCGAAAATTGTTCTTAATATAGCTATTTTTTTTTAAATCTTATAACTATTTTTCTGCAAATGAACAAACCGACTTTAATAGTGACATATTTAGTTCTAATATCAGAAAAAGTTCCCAATGTTTTATTCCTAAATTTTTATAAGTATGTAGTACCTACAGATTTTTTACAGAATCGAATTTACCACCATATTTTAGGTCGGTTTAAACTTAGCCACTACATGACTACTGAGATAAATCAATATTCTTAGACCTTTCACAAATCACACTCTAGTCCGAAACTAAGCTTGTGCTATGAGAACTAGATTGCTAATAGAATACTTACTTATAATACATAGTAACACCCAGACACAGAACAAATATTTATGTTCATCACACAAACATTTGCTCTGGGTGGGAATCGAACCCACGTGAGCCAAGTGAGCTGTGACGCCTGTTATATAGAGCAAAGTCACAGGAAACAGCTAGTGAACAATTAATTGGAACTACGGATATTATACAAAATGCACTTTAGCTTCAGTTACAGTAATTTCTCGTGATGCAATCTTTTTAAAATATTTTAAATTCTTCGTTTCATTGACTTATATGTATATAAGGCGAGTAAGTCGATTTTGTTCATTTATGTACTTACTTACTTAAGTAAGTACATACATACTTATAAAATATTAAAAAAAATTAGAGGCATCTTAAAATCTTTACGTCTTAGACATCTTTACCACATAACATCAGATGGGCATGAACTTGTAACATAAAAAGTTAAAAAAAAAAGAAAAATTGCTCAAAAATCGTTTTCAGTGACGAAAGTCTCCGTATAGGTAAGCAAGTAAAGAATATCGTTATTCAATAAAATCACAAGGATCATTTAGTTTTTTTTTATGAAGAATAGGTCGTCCTTTGGCCACAAACTCACCTGATGGAAAGTGATGTTGTGGCTGACGATGGAGCAGGACAATCTAGGAGACACCTATTCACTCGTGCCTTGAAGAGACCTAGATTGTAGTGAATAGTTGTCTTGAATCGTCTTACATACCTGGTGATTCTAGGTACCAGTTCCATTCCACCTAGTATCTCCATAGAAGATGAGATAAGTATAAACTAAAATCTTAAAATTTATATTTTCTAAAGCTTAAGAAAGATCATACAAAATCTTTCATTTTTCGAAATCCAAAGTTGTAGGTAAGTACTTCTTACATAAACCTTCCATCAAAGAAACAGCCTTTACAACTACCCGTTTTTTTTCCATCTTAAAATGTCCGTCTTATCTGAAAAGAGACAACGATATACTATTCCGTGTGTTAGAAAAAGACAAAAACAGGGATCGATTTAACAGCTGCTGTATTCAGGTAGCGAGGTTCTATGGGAACAGATCTATTGATTTTTTTAAAGATTTTTTGAGTGGGAACTATTAATATTCTAAGATTTGAAGTTTTATAGATGGGTGATTGAAATTTTTTTTTATGACAATCGATTTGAATCGTGGATATAATAATCCATAACTTTTCAAATGCTTCTTCTTCATCGTATTGATGATGGTCTCAAACAGTGTTTTCTCAAATGCTAAAACAAAAGAACGGTAAGAACCAGGCCATAGTTTTTTATCTGTTCTTCTAGTCTAGACTCTGCAAGTCAAAAAATGACAAAATATTCGGATTTCAAATTCAAAAATATAACAATATAGATCTTCATCATTTCAGACTTAAGTACTAATATTTTTATTACGAATTTCAAATTCGAACTAATTATTGTTCGAATTTCAAATTCAAAACAGGAATAGAATTTGAAATTCGTACAAATGAACAATAATTCGTTCGAATTTCAAATTCAAAAATGGAACAGTAAATTATAAGCGCGAACAAAACGTTTAGAACCTCACACTAGTTTCATTCAGTTAATGAAGATTATAATGATAGAAAGTAATTCTGTTGTTTCCGACTGATTTCTACTTTCAGTCATCAATCATTTCATATCATTTTGCTATTGATTCTTTTGTAAATGGCTAATGATTAGTCGTCGGAACAATTGCTCTCAAATCGTTTTTAAACTGATGTTTTTAACACTTATCTATTGTGATGTACTTGACGTAACTGTCTGATTAATTTTACTTTATTTAGGATATTTTAATTAAAACAATGCATGTAAGTTTTAAATGACAATGCGCATTATTGTTGTCATTAATTGTACCTAACATAGACAAGAATCATAGAAGGGAACAGAAGTACCTATCATAGACAAAATTATTAAATATTTATTGTTAAGGACGTTGATCACGAATCTATCAAATTTATAAAATTAATAACAATGTAGATGTCTCTAGGTGTCAATACTGGACTACAATTTAATGTTAAACAGCATTACTGTGATTTACAGTAATGATTTACACCTCAATGACTAGCAATCTTAAAGTATCACAAAGACTTCTTTGAAAAAAAACTTAGTAACTGGCTGCATAGAACGTAAGTCATATTCCTTATCAAGCCATTGTCCGGAAGTTCCAAATTCATACTTCGACCAATCAGAGCGGACCATCTGCCGGCGCGTGCGCCGATCTTCGATAGATCGCTTTAGCACTGTGTGCGTGTTTTCTTATAGCGTTTTTTCTAAATCTATTTCTTTGTAAGCGTCCCTTAAGATTTTGGCAGATGGCACGTGCTTAGTTCGTACATCTGTCGCGGCTCAAACCTTTTTTGTACTGATTTTTTTTGACAAAGATTTTTTGGTTCTTGAGACGACATGTGTCAAAGATGTAAATATGTAAAAAAATATAATTCGATGTGCACATGTCGTTTGAAAAACTAAATCGTTGTGTGCAAGTGCATTGTGCTGGTATTTCACAGCTGCACGCACCTTCAAGAGCCTTGGAGCTGGAAGCCTTAGATTTCTCCTTCGATAAACAGATGTCCTTTCACTGCCTTCTAAACATTCTGTGTGATGGACTTACTTAGTAGCTTTTAACTTTGGTTTAAATAGTTTATTTGGATAATTAAAGTAAATATCTATGTAAGATATAGTGATCCGATTATTTACTTACCTTTCAATATAATTAGTACTATATATATAAAAAGTTTAAGTATATTTATTTATATTAGATATCATTAGGTTTGGGAGTCTATCCGATATCCGAACTACTTATATGTAACGAAGTACATAAGTAGTTCGGATAATTTAAAATCAGTGTTTTAGATTTCCTATCAAAGTTCTATTTTATCGCCTTATGAGTGGCAGGCGAGATATAGGTACAAAGTATTTAATATCTCGTCTGCCACTCCCCAAAGTCACCCCCAGAAATCGGAGCTCAAGGTCAAAATGCACCTTCTTTCTACCTGAACCGGAAGTCGTTCAATGCTTGCGCAAAAACCCGCCAAATCAGCGCTTCCGCCGGACGCGGAAACGCCTGCAGGATGCGCGCCAAATGCAGGTTGTACTTGTACCCTCACATGTGGAGGAAGTGCTTTCATGCTTTTTGCACTGAGATTTTGATCTTAATTAGAGAAACAGAAAAAAATATTTCTAAGACGTTATTTTACTCCCAGTAGCTGGCAAACAATGGATGAGAAGAGCCGAAGACCGAGCTCAGAGGCGCGTCTTGGGAGAGACCTACGTCCAGCAGTGGACTGATATAGGTTGATGATGCTGATGATTTTACTCCCTCCGACGAGATGGAGCGACGATCTGCGTAGTGTAGCTGGCAAACACAACATGAGAAGAGACGAAGACCGGGCTCAGTGACGCGTCTGCAGAGAGACCTACGTCCAGCAGTGGACTGATATAGGTTGATGATGCTGATGATTTTACTCCCACCGACGAGATGGGGCGACGATCTGCGGAGTGTAGCTGGTAAACACAACATGAGAAGAGACTAAGACCGGAGTCAGTGGCGCGTCTGCAGAGAGACCTACGTCCAGCAGTGGACTGATATAGGTTGATGATGCTGATGATTTTACTCCCACCGACGAGATGGGGCGACGATCTGCGGAGTGTAGCTGGTAAACACAACATGAGAAGAGACTAAGACCGGAGTCAGTGGCGCGTCTGCAGAGAGACCTATGTCCAGCAGTGAACTGATATAGGTTGATGATGATGTTATTTTACTAAGTTTTACGCGTATTTTTATAAGTTAGTTATTAATTAAATAAATCGCCAAGATATCGCGTGTAATGAATTACTTACACTGAATTATAAACAAGCTAATAAAAAAACGCAAAAAGCGCGAAGATCGTCAAATGTCAAAAACATTACTCGGTTATAAAAATAGTGATGTGACAATGTATAACTAAAACAAGTATCGATGGCCGGTCGTTTACATTAAATTCCAATTTTGTAAATGGAATGTGATCGTCAGGCGTAATGGCGGCCGGTGTGCGCACGCGCATGCCGTATAAGGCAGGGGCCATGTTGTCGTAAATATTAGACACCTAATTCTTATCGGCTTTCGATAATGTCAATTTAAATGCAACAGTAGACGGGTTGTAGTGCCAAGGACGGGGGTTTATGTAGGGTCACAATCTGCGCCTACGCTTTGGAAGAGATCGCTTTTAGTGATAAGACCTCAGTCCCCTGTGACGTAATTTACGAACTTAAAGAGCGGTGACATCTTTTAGTGACGGTCATTTCATATATTAGGAGAGTTTCAGTATGGGTTGACGTTTAAATGTCTCGATATATCTCGATACCCAATGCTATAAATAAAACTATCTTTAGCAGTTTGGGTAGGATAGACTTACATATCCACAGATCAACACCATACTTATTATTACATACATGTATCGTGTATTTATGAAGAACGATGTGGCGCGGCGGGCGAAGTTCCTCCTGCGAAGCGAATATTGCGGGTTCGATTCCCGCCTTGGGATAAATGTTTGTACGATCTGCAAATATTTATTCCGGGTATTCAGGTTATTTTATATGTACTTATAATCAAAAATATCTATCTATAAAATGTATTGTATTAAGTATGTCAGTCTTCTAGTACCCATAACACAAGCTCTGCTTAGCTTGGGGCTAGATGATGTTGTGTGGATTGTCCAGCATTATTTATTATTATTTATTATATCTCGATCCACAATGTTTTAAATAAAAGTAGCTGTGTGTGTGGGATAAACTCACATATCTACAGATAGATCATGTTGTATCTGTAGATAGGTATGTAAGTCTTTTTATATGTTTATCGTGTATTTGATGTTGATAAATGAAACAATCTCAACCAATCACGCAGATCCTTTCCCATCAAACAAGACGCTCCAAGATTGATTCACATCGTTCCAAAATTATATATTCAAATCATCGTTCCAATTAAAATGAAAACGCAGCGGAAGTACAGGTGATTGTTTTTTTTTTCATTTGTGGCATTACACGACCAAATTAAAGAGGCTCTAAACATTTCAATTGCGGACAAGAAATATATCCGGTTTACAAACCTTTTTAGCCACGTCAATTTTATTTAGCTACGTGACAGTGTTAAGGTCAATTTGACAGAAAGACTGATTTAATAGTCACTTAATTTGAACGAAACTTTTTTACACAAAAATACGGACCACGCGGTAGGTTTTAAACAAACTTTCGTAGAGTCATCTACACGATTACTCGACCAATTTAATTTGGGGAATAATCGACGTGCGTTCTTTGTTGAGAAAAAAAAGCATCGCGTTATGATGTCTATAATGATCAATAACCCTTCATCGTTCGTGATGCAGCGAATGAAAAAAGACGAGCCACATCGTGATTCTACCACTTGATAATCGTAGTATACCGAGTATCTCACGACTACTTTAAAAATAAAAATGGTTGTCTGTAAAGTCGGTTTACTGACGATAGTTGAACGTGACAACGAACGCAAAGGCCGATTGTGCTTCTTTGTCGCTCGTTCCGCGCTCTCGCTTGCACTTCATGGTACGCCTCAGAGCAAGGTAACGCCGCATGAGTCTCACTCTCAGAGCGAGGTAACGCCGCATGAGTCTCACTCTCAGAGCGAGGTAACGCCGCATGAGTCATGTGTTTTCGTGCGTGCAGCCGGCTCTATCGAATTATAAGACGTTGTCACGTCAAAAATACGCATAAGAATATTCGAGCGATAGGTCCATGATACAAGATACTAGATATTTATTTTTTAAATAAGTGATACATACATGGTTTTAAAAAGTAGGCACTTTAAAACTTATTCACCTTTTCCAGGTATCGCAAAAGGGGGAGGGGGGTTGGGCGCTTAAACATTATATTATATACTTTAAAGGAACTATATTATGATATTATATAAAACTAGTTAACGTTTTAGGTAATATGCTCTTAATGTTAGTTATATAAGTCTTAAGTATATCATTTTGGTTAATTACTTAATTACAAGTTGATGGGTAGATATAATTTTTCAAAATATTCTTCAATAAAAAAAAATCAGTGCGTTCTTTTTTCGAATGAATTCATTCGAAAAAAGAACGCACTGATTTTTTTAAGGAAAGCTGCGAACGGCCAGCAGGTGTAATCTACAATGAGGATTTGAAAAAAGAGGTTCGAACAGGAGGCCTTTTTCCCACGGCCTTTTTGGTGTTACCGTACGTCAAGAGAGACATTCAAATTTCGAATATCAAAATGAGTTTCTTATGTTAAAAAAAATAAATACTTAAAGGTTAAAAAACGTTTACTTACTTATTTTTTTTTTATTTATTTATTTAAACACAATATCTAACAAATAAAAATAAAAGCTAAAATACTTAAAGTACCTACTACATTTATGTTACATTCATCTACAATCGAACTATTTGTTCAAATAGCTTTAATATTTACTGACATTTTATACACGGATCGTAAAAGTCACTGGTACAAATTATTTATTGAAACTAGACAATAAACAAAATGTACAATCTCAATAGTTGCGTTATAGAGTTGTACAGAGCATTGGTATATAAAAATGTGGTTTTAAGAGCGCAATTTTAAGGTTAACAGTTGCTGTATGCATTCCAATGTGAGTTTCATATTTGACCGCATGTTACACCGCACCGAGCAGAAAAAAGAACTTGTTACAAATATATTATATGGGCTACAGATTCAAAATCAAAGTTTTTTATCAGTAATCGCATAATTATAAAATTAATTTGTGTATTTCTCTGAAAAAAAATAGCTTTCTCAACAATGTTCTCTTAGTTCATGGGATTTGGTAAGGTAAGATTCATATTATGTTACGTGAGTAGGTATATTTGAAAATCTGCAAACAAGTGACGCCACCATTTGTCCTGGCGAAAAATAATCTAAGCATTTTTTGGACCTTGAGATAGGTTCGAGAGAAGAAATATATTTAATTTTTTTCAAATGGACAAGATGGTGATGGTCAACTGACTTGCAGCGTAACAACAGAGGCAAAGACAAATGATATTCGGTAGTGTATTGTTCAAATTCTGTGATAATTTCTAAAACTTTTCTGTGTTTAAAGTTGTTCAAATAGCGTACTAGATGGCGCTGAATATATATACATATTGAATGAATAAAAAACGCTTTATTGTACACAAAGATTACACCAACAAAACACATTCAAAAAATAGAACACTAGGTTCAACTTAAATGCACAATGGGTGACCTTATCGCTCAATTGCGATCTCTTCCAGGCAATCTTATCGCGTTACACTACAGTTTAAATGCTTCCAGTTGCGTTGGAAATGACGAGAGACTTGTGCCATGACATTTGCTAAGAAAAAAGAACAAGGTGGTACAATAATGTACTGTTATGTACGTACTTACTGTAAACTGTACTTACTATTGTTGCACAGATGCATCGGTTCAAGGCGAGCGAAAGTTTATTTACACCCACTTCTTCTTCTTGCATATCACAATAATTGTGATGTGCAAGAAGTATATAAATGGGTATATATAAACTTATTTAATATATATATAACAATTTTATTATGCTTAACAATTATTGTTGTGTTCAATAACCAAACAATAAAATATAGTTCATGTAGAATCTTGTGACATTATACCTACTAGGTGTGTGTATGTGATTATTTTAAAAAATAAATATCTAAATTACACATTAAAGTACTTATTCTAAACTAATGATTAAGAAAGCTCTGGAATGTGGAACCAAACCTTCCCTTAAAACGATTCAAAGAGTTTTGTACGAAAAAAAGTTATTAAATGCATTCTGTCTCACCTTATAAACCAACTATTTTCTGTTCGTGAATTTTTTATTTAATTATATTTTTTTAATTAAAAGATAATGCTTTTTCTGTAAACCTACTTCAATTTTATTAAAATTAAACTTAGTTTTTCTCAATACTGCATATCGAAGTTTTTTTATGTCTTGCTAAATAAACATTAAAAATATAATACAAACTAAAAAGATTACAACACAGTTTAAAAGAATCATTACGTAAAAACAGCATCATAAAAATACCATCTCAAATTAAATTGATTCAACTTTATATTGCAAAATAACTAATTAATAAGTAAGCAGGTCTTAAGGTATGAAGAAATGTGCACCATCTGCCTATCCCGTTAATACAAGGTCGAACCTTTCTCAAATTATTACCATCACAATTAATATAATATATATATATATATAGAGCCTCCTCGTGGCGCACACCGGTAACAGCTAGGCACGGTAAAGCAGTGTCTAGTCTGGCTAATCTTTCCAACACGATGCTACAACAAAATACAGTTGTAGCATCGACACGAGAAGAAGAAGAATATAATATATCATATACCAAACCCTACTTAAACTAGGTATTTACTTATTTGTTGAGTTATGACAGGTGTCACAGCTCAGTTGGTAGTAGCTTTGCCTTTCATGTTGTGGGTCGTGGGCTCGATTCTCACCGAGAGCGAATGTTTGTATTGAACATCAATACTTGCTCTATGTTTGGAAATAAATATATTTTTTGGATAAATAAAGCTACCGAAAACTTCTCTCTTTCCTACACCTTCATTTTTTTTTACATCATTTTGTGTAGATTTAAGTCTTTAGTGCCTCAACCTCAAACAAAAATCTGTCGATTAATAACACTCAGTAAACGTGCCCTCTTTCCCTCCGTCCTTTTGCACCAATAAAAAAATTTGCGCTCGCCAAAGAATATTAAGTACATCAAGGAACATGTGAACCAAATTTCATTGAAATCGATTGAAATTGCGACCTGTAAGCGAGAACATACAGACTTCTGTCTGTATGTTCTCGCTTACAGGTCTGTCCTTCTGGACAGAAGCATTTTTGCCTACTGTCAGAATTGAGACGCTTCGCTCGCTTTGTCTCGAATACACAATAACATAGGTTTCAAATGAATAATAGATAGCCTTATAAACAATTTCTTCCAGACTCAGTTACTTATGAATTTGTTAGATATTTAGATACTTAGATAAATAGATAAGACATTTATTTGATTTACAACAACACACAAATTACAATTAAGTTTTCACTAAAACTATAAAATAAACTTATAAAATAAAACAGGCACACCATCCACTACAACATGCATAAGGTTCTGTGTGTTGTGGTACTTCAAAAGAGAGGGAAAGAGAGAGAAACATTTATTAAACACACAACACACAGGTACAACACATTCAAAATAGTAAGACACATAGGTAGGTACACAAAGACAGAAATCAAGGAAAAGTAAGACACATAAATTACAAAAAACATAAGTACATTAACACATTTATACAAAAAAAGGTAGCACTCCGGGAGTGCCGGCAGAAGTGAAAACTTCAATATTAACGTTGTGTTTAATTATAAGTATAAAAGTACTATCATTTATGAGGTAGAATACAATGTTTATGTTTTTATTTTTTATTATTTTTTATTTTTCGCCCTGTGCCGCCTAAACAGAGCAGCACACTCAGGCACGGTAGAAAGAGTGGGAGATACTAGTTCCTCTCCCTTCCCCTCGATCTTACGCTTTTTCGATCAACATCACGTGACACTGACGCGAGTTTGAAAGTTTTTACCCACCCAGCGCCGCTAAAGAAGTTTTCACTTCAAAAATTAGTAAAATAATGTGGGTGCTGACCAGTGCTGAAGTGCGTTAAAAAGGTTTAGCCTCAGCTTAATGCAGCTTTGCTTATTAAAGCAACGCGGCGCTGGTTTTCAGGCAAAAAGGTATTAGCTCAGCATAATTTTGCTCAAGAGCAAACACTGATTTTCTAATACCTTCCGAACAAGTTGAACGAGGCAACATCAAGTTATATGTTGTTATTGTCTGGAAGTAGCTCGGTTGGAATAGCTGAGTGATTTTGGCGGGAAGGCTGCACGCCTAGTACGGACTACTCTTCACCTGCGCGCGACACCTGCCGAACATCTGACACAGATGCAGGCTAGGGATGGACTAGAGTCGATGAATTTGACGATGCTTCTCTTATTTTACGTGAGGACATCTATGATAAATTATTGTCTGTTAAAGCAGAAGGTTATGTCAGACATAAACTGACCAAAAGCTCTCGGTCCGTCGGACACTTCTGTTCTTCGATTGCGCGTTTGCACTCTTTGTCGATGCTTCTCTGATCGATATTAAATCTAACCTAAAAAAATTTAAAAAAACTCACGACGGCATCTTACTCTAGCTAGAAATATCGATGTCGATGAATTTGCTGGTTCATGCTAGTCTAAACTAATATTATAAAGAGGAAAGATTTGATTGTTTGTTTGTTTGTTTGTTTGCATCGAATAGGCTCCGAAACTAAAGGACCGATTTCAAAAATTCTTTCACTGTTGTGAAGCTATTGCGCTGAACATAGGCTATATTATAATGATATTTTTTATATAGGCTACCCGTGCGAAGCCGGGGCGTACTACTAGTAGTAAATAGTAGACCTCTAAGTGACCTAAGACCTAATCCAGGCTAGAGGGTAGACTAACTATGTAGTTTTGTTTTTGTTTGTTTATTTGACACAGATACAGGCTAATGATGGGCTATATGTATTTCCATGCTCGATAGTAGATCTAAAGAGTATTTAAAGTATCTTTGTAGTGTCGTTTTTTGTTTTTTTTTTATAAATTATACATCTTCCTCGCGCACATTTTGCGCATCAAAGCTTTTTCTTCCAAACCGAAGCTCTCATTTTTTTATTCGGTCTCATAATCCCTGGTGCATTAATACCGGCCTCCGATATAAGGTAGGTAATGAAAAAGAAAACTAAAAAATACTTAGTTGGATATTACAATGTGAAACTTCAACATTATTTACTAGAATTTCATCGATATTTTTCATCGATGTTCATCTATCGACGTACACCCATCCCTACCCTCACACATCTCAGCGCACTTGATAAATGCGCTTTGCGCTGTGCAAGTGCACTAATTACTTACTATACAGAACACTAAGCGCTGCAGCCGCTGGCTTGACAAAACAATTGATTGATTTTTGTTTGGCTACGAACGGGTAGGAACGGGTAAAGTTATTGCGTAGTATCGATATAGACGCTGGGATGTGCATACTAACTGATCGTGTAAGAGTTATATTGTATGGCATTCGACAGGCGTTACAAGCACAGTTGGTAGCTCTGTCTTTTGTACTGTGGGTCGTGGGTTCGATTCCCACCCAGAGCAAAAGTTTGTGTGATGAACATAAATATTTGTGTTCAAATCCATATATAGTAAATAAATAAAATAAATATTTGTGTCTATTCTGTGTGTTACTATGTAAGATAAATACAATAAGATAGATAAATACATACATAGAATACATAATGTATTCTATGTATGCATTTATCTATCTTATTTTGAAGTTGAAAAGCTGGTTGTATTTAATAACTATGGTTGTATTTATTTAATATTTATTCACAAATTTAAAACTATTTGCAAAATGTACATTTATAAAATACACAAGAAACAGCTGAGCTAGCAACATACCGTTGCAAACGATCTACAGATAGCTCAACATATCCAAATCAGTACATAGTATAATTTAGCTATACAAATATATGAATGAGTTTTGTTTGAGTGTAACTAACATCGTTATGTCAGAATAAAACCAAATCAAACAGAGCTGCGTTCTCGTTAATAGGGATGTATTACAGGTAACTAAAGTCCGGCCAAAATTATCTATAGTAAATACTACTGGACAATCCACACAACATCATCTAGCCCTAAGCTAAGCAGAGCTTGTGTTATGGGTACTAGAAGACTGACATACTTAATACATTACATAGATATTTTTTTATTATACAAATGAAATACCCATACTATACATTAATAATGATATTTGGGCAAACATGGGACGCACCCGGCGAGATGGAGCGACGATCTGCGGAGTGTAGCTGGCAAACACAACATGAGAAGAGACGAAGACAGGGCTCAGTGGCGCGTCTGCAGAGACCTACGTCCAGCAGTGGACTGATATAGGTTGATGATGATGATGATAAATACTAGACTTGTTATTAAAACTAAACTTAAACTATAATAAAACATATTTTATTATTATTTAAGTTATTTATTTACGGTCTATCTTATAATTCCTATATAAAAGTTAGCACAGACTTGAAGTATTGGTATACGTAATGATGACATAAAGTCAACGCTAACTTCTTATAAAGGTGGATTTACATCGAACGAGCGAATGCTAGTACACTAGAACAATTTGACGTAGTGAGGATAGAATTAGCAATCGCTTGTTTGATTTAAATCCACCTTTAGATAGGAGGTTATTATTTATAACATACTACTTTATTCACAAACAAACTTACGACTATACAGTATTTACAAAATGTACATAGTCATATAAAATACATAAGAAACAGTTGAGCTATCTACAGACCGTTGCAAACGATCTATTATTGTTATTATATTAATCCGGCTTTTATTCATCATACAATAGTCATCTCTACTTAGTCGCATAATATAAAAGTTGCATAGTAAACAGTGTACATCGTACCACAGCTGCCCAAATACGGGAGGCATCTTTATCAATTCATTGTTCGGTGCGATGACAGGTTTTTAATTTAAAGTTTTGATCTAGATCTAGAACAGTTAGTTGAAATGAGGACGGATAGTGTGAGAAAGTCGACTCGATCGGCGAACCAGAAAAAAAAAGGGTGGAATCATGACTTTAAGCAAATTGAAGAAGTTAGAATACTTAGGAGTAAACAAAAAAGGTTTTATTTTTTA
Organism: Ecliptopera silaceata; assembly: GCA_932527185.1. Taxonomy (NCBI): domain Eukaryota; kingdom Metazoa; phylum Arthropoda; class Insecta; order Lepidoptera; family Geometridae; genus Ecliptopera; species Ecliptopera silaceata. The sequence continues at coordinate 6,800,565 of OW052210.1, forward strand.
GAACGCGATGAGTTATGTGAATATTTGTGAATATTGTAGGTACGCCCGAAATGGGTAGGCTGTTGAAACATTTATTTATTTATTATTTATAGACGAGCAGCTTTCGCTGATGTGTCTACGTCACACAGTGTTGAAATAGGAGAATAATGTTCACTGTTCATTTAGTCACTTTTTTTGAGCACTGTTTTACTTGTTCGTAGCCAGTTGTCGAGTTTGTTTTTGAAGGCGTTAATAGAGTCAGCGGAAACAACATCCTCTGGTAGCATGTTCCAGTTATGGACCACTCTATTGCTGAAGAAGTGATGTGCCACATGTGTACTGGCTGGGGCACGACATTTACTTGTATCATAAGATCTTGATAAACAGTCTTACAATAAATGATTCGTATTTATTCTTTTACGTGAACAGAGGAAGCTAAAACATAAAAAAACTCAAGAGATGAAATGAAATTTGCCAAAATTCTAAGAACTTTACCAAAACATCGTTCAGTAGGTGTACCACTGTTTGCTTGTGATACGATTATACCTTATCTGTCTGCTAATTTTATCTACCGCTATGTCCGGACCTGTACTAAACTACTACGTTTGCTAGAAAAAACTTCCGTTATATGGCGTATTATTACTTTCATTACAAGCTGTACTGTCCCACTGCTGGGCAAAGGTCTCCCCCCTTATATATTATGTACATATATCGTTATATGGCGTATCTATGTATTACTTTCATTACAAGCTGTACTGTCCCACTGCTGGGCAAAGGTCTTTCCCTTATATATTATATAATTTATAAACTTTAATTCAATGTATGGACATTTTAACAGGTTGTAGCTCTACCTTCCATGCTGTGGGTCGTGGGTTCGATTCCCACCCAGAGCAAATGTTTGTGTGATGAACATAAATACTTGTTCTGTGTCTCGGTGTTACTATGTATTCTACGTATGTATTTAGTAGATATTGTATTAAGTATGTCTGTCTTCTAGTACTCATAACACAAGCTCTGCTTAGCTTAGGGCTAGATGATGTTGTGTGGATTGTCCAGCATTATTTATTTATTTATTTACAAAATATGTATGTATAAATATTCTATCAGCAATCTAGTTTTCGTGGTGCAAGATCTGCTTAGTTTGGGACTAGAGAACTATGGCGTGATGTGTGAATATTTATTTATTCATTATTAAACATATAAGTCTATATTACTGGCGCTAAATAACGGAGATCGCATTTTGAAACATACTAGTAAATAAATAAAAATAATCTACAAATTCGGCAATTTGTCGGTTATCAGTAAGTATGGTGCGGCAGGGATTAGTTTGAAGTACTTCTCTTAGTTCGTATATTGACTCGGAAGAAGAGTAAACACAGCATTAGAAAAAGCGGGAATTTTCTACCAAATTCTACCAAAAAATACAGATGCATTGCAAAGAAGCAGGGCTCCCATTCTACCAACTTCTACCAAAAAAAAATTACTTACTTACTAAAGATCGCACATTGTATGTCATTCTTAATCTATTTCAAGAATTATTTTTTATTATATTTTTCCTCAAAAGATTAATGGCCTGTTTCTGGAAACCCAAATCACGATTGATCCGAGTTTGACACATAGTAATTGTTTGATTTTTTCGTTGATCATCGTTCGAGAAACCGGCCGTTAGTTTACTGAATTAAATGAAATTGAAGTTTATCAGTATTTAACCAGCAATCTAACTCCTTCTAATAACACTTCACTTCTAATAACACTTTATTTCAGTCTATAATTCTACATGTCTAGTCAAATGACTATATATTTGACGACTGATGTGGCGCAGTGGGCGAAGGCCTGCGACACGGAAGGTTGCGGGTTCGATTCCCACCACGGGATAAATGTTTGTACGATCTGCAAATATTCCGGGTGTTCTGGGTATTTTATATGTATAATAAAAAATATCTATCTATGTATTAAGTATGTCAGTCTTCTAGTACCCATAACACAAGCTCTGCTTAGCTTGGGGCTAGATGATATTGTGTGGATTGTCCAGCACTATTTATTATTTATTTTTTAATTTTCAAGTTCCAAAAAAACAATTTGTACCTACTCAAAAACAAATTACCAATTTAGTACGATCTACTTTAAATAAAAACATGACAACTTAATGTAATAATAATTGGTTAAACTCATTACTAAAGGTCACACCGCTTATTTTGATGTCGGTGAGACGAACACATCATGTCACCTACATAACACAATAAAAAATAAAATAAAAATATGTTTTTATTTTCTCACACAAAGTAACAGTATCATAAACACAACAGTACAAGTTTGGTTACAATAAAATGTTATATTAATTTTTGATATAAAAAACTGATTGTAAATTAAAAAAAAATTATATTGTTGTATTAATATAAAAGATTAATTTCACTTTAAAAAAACTATTATAAGTTTAAAAAAAATACATACTTATTGTAAACAACTTTATTCACAAACAAACTTACGACTATACAGTATTTACAAAGTGTACATAGTCATATAAAATACTTATTATTAAATACTTAATATTAATACTTATTGTTATATAGACATATACTAATTACTATTAATAAAATAGATTAATTCACATTAAAAAAATCTATAGGTACATAATGAGTATAAAAAAAGACATATTGTTGTATAAAAATATAAAAGATTAATTTCATATTAAAACTATAATAATTTTACATATCAAGATCTTGAAGAAATTATAAAACTACCAGAGGGGGCGTGGCATCCGGTTCTTATCACTTCCGGCGCCACTGTTTAAGTATCAGTGATAATAAGTCAATGATAACACTTTTTTTAAGCTATTGCATAGCTTCTATCGCGGGCCTTGAGCGTGGAGACCGAATCCAGAACTTCCGTAACGAAAATAACCTAACACTGCGCATGCGCAATCCAGCAAAAAATGCTATGCCGCGGCAGTCCCCGACTGTCAAATGTCTCTTTTTTTATCTCTCTTTTTGAAGAGAGACTTTTCTTGGCGATAATTGTTTGACGTGTCTTTGTTTATTTTTAATTGAATATTTGTTTTGATTTCGATATTAAAATAAATCTACTTTATAAATAAATATTTATTAAAGAAATGTAACTAGAAATAGTGCATATTTTTATTGATAATGTGATTTTTTTTATGTAACTACATTATTCATAGAATACATAGTAACACCCAGACACAGAACAAATATTTATGTTCATCACACAAACATTTGCTCTGGGTGGGAATCGAACCCACGACCCCATGGAAGGCAGAGCTACTACCAACTGAGCTGTGACGCCTGTCTGATCGCTAACACTGGATGAGAAGAGCCGAAGACTGGACTCAGTGGCGTGTCCTACGAGAGACCTACGTCCAGCAGTGGACTGATATTGATGATAATGATGATGTTAGGTAAAATTTACCGCTTAACATCAGGCGCATCATAAACTAGACCGAGAATTTTCTCATACAAAACTAAGTATGGTAATTACCCTACTATTATTATTGTATAATTTGACCACTAAACTCACATTAAACAAACATTTACTTAGCTTAGAGGTCAATTACAGCTTAAAATAATCAATCAAAAATAGCTTTTAAGGCCTTTAGAATAAAGTCCGTTATACCAAATCATTGGATATAGACATACAAATAAAATAGCATTTTATTAGGATAATGTTTGTTACAGTTAAGAAGTTGTAATTAAAAATGATATTAAAAATAACTCTTTAATGTGAGTCATTTTTTATGAAAATATCGCGTTATTTTACATAACTAACACGGTTCGCTTCGGTCGGGTAATTTTTATTACTTACCCTGCTAGCGCCATCTAGTGACGAGCGGCTGAACCAAAAAGCTTTATATTTTAAAAGCCTTTTAAAATATTTACATAATTTGTTACAACTCAAAATTATAACTTTTTTGTCACATTCACTTTACTTTTGTTAAGTAATAACAAATAGGTAGTATGTATCTATAATTATTTCAACCAAAACTGAATTTCTGCTTCTTTCTTAGATATATCTAAAAAAACTTGATCTTGTATTTTTTTATGGTATCTGAAAATCTGTATTTTATTTTACTTTTGCGTCTAAAATCATTTATATTTTGTTATTTTGATAAGTAAAGTTTTTAGCATCGTACATGTGAAAACATCTAATTGATGATTAGTTTTTTAAGTAATTTTTAATATAGTTTATAACAAAGTTTGTTTTCCAAATAATAAATTTCATTTCATTTCAAATAAAATAAAATGTCTATTATAACTGAAACAGCCGTTTTAAAAGCTATTTACTTTTTAAGGGGAACCCCCAACTCATAAAAACCACAGATCTTAAATAACCGACAAAATGATTTGTCATAAAATCGAAACTCATTATATTTACTACCCTCGATATTTACGACGCTCATGTAAAGTGCACGCTATCGAAACGCAATAGATTCGCACGCGATACGCCGGTAAAACGCATATCATTACATATCGATTTATTATTTACACATCAAATAAATGTATACTTACCTATATGTATAAGTTCTATTTGTTATGTTATTCGATATAATTCGACAGGCGCCACAGCTCAGTTGGTAGTAGCTCTGCCTTCCATGCTGTGGGTCGTGTGTTCGATTTCTACCCAGAGCAAATGTTTGCATAAATATTTGTTCTGTGCCTTTGTGTTCTAAAATGTTCTTACTTATATAAGTATTCTATCTGCAATCTTGTGCCCATAGTACAAGCTTTGCATAGTTTATGAATAGACTGTGATGTGTGAAATGTCCATGAATATTTATTTATTATTTATTTTTTACCTAATTCTGCCGTTAAGCAGTAATTTGTATTGCTAGGTTACAATTACACATATGACAATACGACTGTAAGACAGAAAACACAAGAAAAATTGTCTATTGTCTTGTCTATGGAAATTACAAATCGTGAGCGAACCTCTTTCATTCTACAAAACATTTTATTTCCAAAACGTGCATTATTGTGTAAGCCAAGGTGCCGCGGCTCGTGCTATTACAATATATTATTGACACGTGCGTAGGCAGCGTGTGCTATACACCGTGACGTCGCCTTTGCCTGTCACTGATGATAGAATAATTCTACACGATCCACAGGGCTGGATTTAGTTACAAAATAGATAAATAAATAAATCGTCGTAATCGTAGAACAAAGACGGATGTGCAAAACTGCAGGTTTACATTTTATGTCATAACTTAAAAACGGTTACGCCTATCAACATGAAATTTAGACAAGTTGCTATATGTGAATAGGCCTTTACAATTACCTACATACAAATTTAAGTTGCAAAAAAATAAATTATAGGTTAATTCATTAAAGAAAAAGATGGCCAAAAATCACATCCGTCTTTGTACTACGATCATGACGAAATATTCACGGACAATTCACACATCACACTCTAGTCCCAAACTAATTAAAGCTGTATTAAGTTGTATTAAGGGAGCTAGATTGCTGATATGTAATGTAATTTTTTTGTTGTAAATACATACATACATAGGTAATGTATTTAGTGGTATTTACACAATGTATATAAGTTTTATATCACCAACCTAGTTTCGATAGTAGGTACAAGCTCTATTTGATTTGAGGATAGAGTGTAATGTGTGAAATTTCGGTAAATATGCTCAAAAACACCACAAAACATATATTAACGGCATTTTGTCTCAGCACTTGCTACTCCGTATCCAAAAAAAGCATTATTATGGTTGAAATAATTAAAAATAATATAGAAAAGGTTTGAGAATTCAAATGTACATAAATTACTAATCTAAATTACTTACATAAATAATATACCTCATTAACCTTTAAGTCCATCCCTGTATTTATCTATGCTACGCAAATGGCGGACGGCACGGCGGGTGTTTTTTTTTTTACAAATTGGACAACGGACGCAACCGATAGGTGTCAAAGTATTCAACCCTTTCCCGCGCATATGTCGCCACTTCCGGTACCACAGAGTATAGAGCTAGGTGATAATAGTAGTTTGAATTTAGAACAATTTCTATGTAGAGCCATCTGTTTTGTAGATTTCAATAATGTTCTTCGAATTTTTTTAATGACAGATTGTATACTACTAATGAGCACTTGCGAAATGTATGAAACGGACGGTCAAAATTTGAAGTGCGTTTCATACAAATCTCGTATACAGTAAATTTACATGCAAGAATGGAAGTATTGTTTCTATAAACGGTATTTTAGAATATTTGAGTAGCTATTTATAAAAAATAAATCGAGAATTATTAGGCAAAAGTTCCATAATTACAATAAAACTTAGGAAATACAGAATAATTAATGATTCCTGTTGCCTTTTCAATTAACAACTGAATATACAAAATTACAATGCTTTTGTAAGTAACAATAGTCTTAAAATTTGACCAAAAGGTGTACACTTACAGTGAATAGCGCAATATGGTGTTGCACATTTTATTGCAATTGAGTGTATTGTGCACGGCTTCGGACTGACGTGACTGTCAGGAAATGATTTGATTGATGGATTGAATGGGACTTGAAGTAATGACCAAAATGTCAAATTCTCAGATTTTGAACAAACACGGTTTTGGAAAAATTTCCTTACTGTTTTTTTTAATATTCCTAGCAATTCAGCTTTTAGTTAAGTGATTACAAAATGACAAGCTTTTTGACCGCTAGTGTAGGTAATATAGTACATTGAAATGTTTGTAGTAAGTAAGTAAGTAAAACTCTTTGTAAAAAGCTTGCTATGTTACTATATCTATAGAACAAAAATAAACCCCCCGTGCCCGTGGGTGTTACTATGTATTCCATGTATTTATTTACAAAAAAAAAGTAAGTACCTAAGTATATAAGTATTCTATCAGCAGTCCAGTTCCCATAGTGCAAACTTTGCTTAGTTTGGGACTAGAGTTCTTTATTTAATATCTCTGCAGCAAATAAAATGATATCGTGTTGTGGGAATCAAACACATACCCTTTTCATGTCAGAAATTCGTCATTTAATATTGCTATCAGAAAATTAAAGTATAAAAAATCACATTTTCCCAGACATAACTAATTACTCGAGGTAAAGGCATTACACACGACACAAGCATTAAGCTACTAACACACTGCAGTAACCTGCCTCGTTACTCAGCCCCTAATTATAAGGCAAGGACTCACTGGGTCCATCTAGTGTTGTAATAACGTCGATGATTATCGACTATCGATATCGATAAAAATATCTACTATAAATTATTTATGGACTATAAAACTGACATAAAGGTTTTGATTGGACTGTATCTGTCATTTGTTTGATTGTGTTGACAGTTGATGAGGTGATGATATAGGTATTTTTATTAGTGCTGATTAATTAAATGGAAAGCTTTTGATAAGTTTCGAGATATATCGGTTTCTTCATCAATTTATTTAGAACGTAGTTAAACCAAATATTTTAACTACTACTTTAAGAACTACCGCTATTTTTTAAATTACCTTCCTTAAAAAGTTGTAAGTATAAGCGCAAAAAAACTGCATACAAAAAATAATCAAATTTCTTTATACTTAAATAAATATTAATAAAACCGACATCAATTGTCTTCGATAAGTACCTACCTAATACAAATAACACATTATTTAATATCAATCAAAAAGTACTTTTCAATTCTTTATATAATTTTTAGGAGACATCTAAAGTAAGCTAAACAAAAATAATCATCCCTTATCAAGTCGGTTGAAAAATAAAAATAGTTTAAATTTAACTAAGTATTTTTTTTTTGAAATATTTTCTTTTATTATATTAGGTATACCTACTTACTTATATAATTTTTTTCAAAAATCTTTTCTATTCCCATCCCTACTTAATTATATAAAGGGGTCTGTAGAGTTATGACGCGTGGGACCACTAAATTCAGTAACCCAGTGTGTAAGTGCCTTTACGGTTCGTTAGCCTGCACTCGCCTTTATTAACTAATTAGATATCAGACAGGCAAATAAGCTAATTTTCAGCTTTATAAAGTTATTTTATGAAAAAGTTGAAAAAATTACATTAAAAATGTATGCGTTAAATATTAAAATAACTTGCTGAAATTATTTTTATTAATTGTCAAAATAGTTTCTTTTAATTAACTTTATTTCACAAACAAATTTACGACTCTTACTGTATTTGCAAAATGTACATAGGTATTAAAATACATAAGAAACAGTTGAGCTATCTACAGACCGTTGCATTGGAAAAAAAACAAATAAAATTGCCATAAAATTTGTTAATTGTCAAAATAGTTTTTTTTAAGTACTTATGTGAAAAATCTATAGACCTAATGTTAAGCGGTACGGTAGCTTTTACTTACAGCAATGGTTACAAACACTAATAATCTTGTACTATGAGAATTTGATTGCTGATAGAATACTTATACCTGTTTTTTTGTTAATACAAACATAGAATTAATTGGGTACTATGTATTTTACATATTTTTTTTAAATATGTACTTAAGTATATAAGTATTAAACCAGTAGTCTAGTTCTCATAGTACAAGCTTTGCTTAGTTTGGGACAGAGTGTGATGAATTGTCCGTGAATATTATATATTTATTGTAACAAAATGTCGACACATTTGTATATAAATAAATAATGCTGGACAATCCACACAACATTATCTAGCCCCAAGCTAAGCAACATATTTTTACAAACATATTTAACAAAACGAAAACATATCGAAACACATATTGTATAATATTGTGAAAGCTCTGTTAAAAGCTTTTATTACAATTACGATAACGTGAGAGTAATGATTACGGAAAATTAATACCTCACAAAAACTAATTAGGTAACAAATGAAAAAGACGACAGAAACACAACCTTTGACACCGGCCGAAAGCTATTTTCATTTAAATTATACGCATTTACATATTGATAAGTACTAAACAGGTGTGGACTATAAGTCCACGGAATAATATTTGAAACTATCACGGTAGTACAAGCTTTGCTTAGTTTGGGACTAGAGTGGGATGTGTAAAATGTCCGTGAATATTTTTTTATTTATCCGTGCTCAGGCCTCAGGTATTGTATATTTTCTGATACTGTGTGTATTCCGTAGACTTAGTTTTCATTATAAACGGGACATTTACCATTATTTGTGAGTTTGATTATTTCCTGATATTTCGTCACAGTTGCATGCGGGAAATAATCAAACTCACAAATCATGATAAATATCCCGTTTATAATGAAAACTAAGTCTACGGAATACACACAGTAACAGAAAATATACCTACAATACTTGAGGCCCGAGCACGGATAAATATTCATGACAAATCACACTCCAGTCCCAAACTAAGCAAAGCTTGTACTATGGGTGGGAACTAGATTGCTGATAGAATTCTTAAAAACATTTTTTTTGTAAATACATAGAATACTTAGTAACACCCAGACACAGAACTAATATTTATGTTCAGCACAAAAACATTTGCTCTGGGTAGGAATCGAACCTACGAAGCATGGACTACTACCAACTGAGTAGTCACAAATGTTACAATCGCAAATGTAACGAAACAATGACGTATTATAGTAATGACGTAATAACGCTCGTTTGACCTCTCAAAAGTTCTCACCCTAAATATTTTAGACGTTCCCTAAAGTACGATAAACAGCAATAGATTTTTATATATCATATACTGCGTTTAAATTCCGGCCGCTTGTAGTCCACACAGCTACGTCACGACATTAGTTAAACAATAAGGCACGCGACACACGTGTCACACGACACGACCGTGTGGTCATGCCTTTACCGATCGTGTGGAGCGTGCCTACTGTGCCTAGCCGATTATTGATATTAAATTGTTTTTACGTAAACAATAACAAGAGGTTTGGATCAAAGATTGCGACGTTTTTTTACGAATTCGGTGTTTTTGATCATTGATAATAATAGAAGGATATCCTTTTTAATATACCTACTTACTTTAGATATGTAAATGTAACCCTCTTTTTGCTCCGCGTAGTCGGGTAACAAAAATAAATATGTATGCCATCCTGAAAAAGTGTGATTTTATGACAAAAGTGACGGAAGAAGATGGCCCACTTGATGTTAAGTAAATCTCATTGGGTTAGTTGTGGTTACCACTTAACATCAATTGGACGAAACGTTTATATTTTGAGATTTCTTTCCCAAATTCAGAAGAAAAAAAGTCTTCGCATTGTAAATTGGTAAGTAATATGTTGCCTGGAAGAGATCGCTTTTAGCGATAAGGCCGTCCATTGTGCTGTTAATTTATTGTTTCTTGTGTGTAAAATCCTTTTCTGTGTACAATAAAGTTTTTATCTATCTAAATTATCCTCACTATATTTACTGTGAAATACATAATGTATTGTTAAAGGCTGTTGTTACCACTTTACATCAGGTGTGCCCAGATTCAACAGAAAATAAATCCTCCACCTAATTATCGTTAAGTATATTTATTTCACTATATTTCATAGCTTATACTCCATGCGGAAAACATTTAATTTTACAACCAGAAAGTGCACTATCTATAGCTCTTAAGTCATTATAAATAAAGGTCATTTTAGCTTAAGAACTTATATAAATATAGTAAAAGTCAACTTTAGTTCCTGTTTCAGTAGTTTCTTAATGAGGTAATAATAATAATAACACATGTTTACTGTCAACACTACATTACTTATAAAGGGTCATTTTTTTTTTAACATAAATAAATTCTTATTGGCCAATAAACTAGGGGTGTACTAAGAACCGATTTTTACCGGATTTACATTTCAGAAAATGTTCAAAAACTTTTTTTTTTACTTCACTTTGATTAATTTTTAAATGACGCATAAGAAGGATAAAATATATTTTTTACGTTGGTAAACAAAATTAAAATTTATAAAAATAACTAAATCTTGAATATGAGCATTTTAGTCAATATATAAAACGTGTTAATACATAAAATGGTTTTTACTACAGTTCATTAAAAACTTCCGATTTCAATTTAGTAAAAAAATAACTTAAAAAACGTAAAAAAAAGAATACATATATATCAGGCAGAATACCGATTATGATCTTTAATCGATAATCATATCAACTTTTAGAAACACAAAACTCAAACCACATAATTATTCAAGAAAAAAACTTTTTTGCGGCCCTCCTGACTTCGTGCCGACATCAACTACCTACATACTTACAAAATCAGTTAATCCCAAAATGTCGGTGAACACGACCAATTACGCTTTCACTAGAATCCTAAGCCCCGTCCAATTACCTCCATTTCGGAATTTATGAGCTATAACTGTTCACACGTACGACTCAAGTAATTATTCGTCTCACATGCTAAACTATGGCGTAATAGCCGCCATATTTATACGTATTTAAATATTTACGGACATTTCACACAACGCGCTCTAATTCCAAACTAAGCAATGCTTGTACTATGGAAACTAGATTGCTGGTAGAATACCTATATAAGTACTTTTTTTTATAAATACATAGTATACATAGTAACACCCAGGCACAGAACAAATATTTGTGTTCATCACACAAATATTAATTGCTCTACTTTCTACTTTCCAAAAATATCCAGCGTAAAACAATATTTTAGAGATTATCTACAAGATGGAGGCACAAAAATAACTTAACCTTTTTAGCATTACTTTTGTCAAATCTTCACATTTTTGAGCAATTTGTTCCACGTAACTCCGTATTAAAATCAACAAATTGCTCAGTAAAAATAAGCAAGCGATGTCACGTGTGGCTCCAGCTGCAACGGTGTACATTAGTTTTACTTAAAAACCGCCGCAAACTGACGAAAACCCATTTTTCACACTCAAAAACAAATATTTTGAGGCGTTCCTAATCTTCTTTTTACGTGGTTGCACATTTGGTAATTTTCAAGCAAGCATTCTATTTTTAAATATTTCGAATCTTTTTTTTTCTGGCTCGCACATTTGTAATCTTCTTTTCATTCAATTTAGAACATGACTTTTGTTTTTATAGATCATTTGAATATGTTTTTTTTAACCAGTTGCTTGCGTTGCTGTTTTTTTTAATCTTTATTTACTTATGGTTTTTTTTTTTGGAACGGTAAATATGACCAAGAAGATTTCGTTTTAGTAGTTTGATATAACTATTTTTGCTCGAAAATAAAAAGGAATTATATTTGCCTTTGAGAAATAAATGTATTAAACCGTAAAATAGGCTCAGACTTTCGCAGTGAATAAAAAGAGCCCTTTCATTTGGAAATACAGTAATTTAAGCGTACTTATTCAAAGTAAGAGAAGCGTGACTGCAGCCTGGGAGCTGAGCTATCTATTGTAGCCCTGAATAATGTAAAATGCTTCGACCCTATAAACAATTTCGCTAAATAAATCTAGCGAGTATGCAGTTAGTCAGTTTACTATGAATTGGTCATCTTACATAATTAAATTTTAATTGATGTTTTATTATGGTTCAAGATTTTTATTAATTCTCTCAAGATTACAAATCACTTACGCGAACTAAACTAAACTTGTATGCTAAGGTAACATAATATAACAATATTTTTGATGTCGTCTTTTGTATTTTTTTTTGTATCAACATTGACTAAGTTTTATGGCAATAGATTTATCACAAGCTTGTCGAAGTCACGTGGAACAACTAGTTTATAATACAAAAATCTAAAACTTAGCACATAGTACCTATTATGCTACTATTTTTTAATATTATTGTACCTACTGTTTGTTTGTTAAAAATCTAAAACTTAACACATAGTAGGTACCAACTACAAATACTTACTATTTTATTGTAGTTTGTGTCCCTAATAAATAAAAATAGCTGGCCAATTCTCGCTGTGTACACTGCTGTGGAATCCTCGTAGATATCATCGCGTCTTTGACACGAGCCCTTCTCTGTACATTGCGCGCTGTGTATGGCACTCATTTCCTAACTGTTCACTAGATATTGCAATATTTTCTATGTTATGTGACCTTTTTACGTAATGAAATGAAATAAACAAATATACTTAATTGTAGATGTAGATACAAGTCATCTACTACTAGTCATCGAAAAATTTACACAAAAATCTTTATGTAAGTATACAATGGTTGGTCTTATCGTTAAGAGTGATCTTTCATTAAAATGGAAATCAACATAAAATAAAAAGTTTATTTAAGATACTACATAAATCAATTCGCAAAAAAATCTGACGTGTAAAATGTATATCTAAATAAATGAAATTAATAAAAATACTTTATTGCACACTAAACCAAATAAAAAAAGCAAATCACATACATAAAAAAATTAAAACTATATGCACAATGGGCGGTCTTATCGCTAAAAGTGATATTATCTAGATTTTATAATTATATTAGTATTTTTGTCATTTATTGTTATATATGAAGGTAGTAATTACAAGAAGTGGTTGCCTTCGTCTTCAATAAAAGATTGTATGTAGTAAATGCTATTTATTCAAAAAATTAACATTGTATATTATTATAATACAAAATAGCATTGTCAAAGTTGATTAATTGATGGTCGGCCATAAATTGAATTTAAATGAAATAATCATTCGGTAATAAATGTAATAAATCCACACGTCATTGGTATACAAATTGTAAATATACTTTAATACTTATTCATTGAAAACTTACAAATTAAGCTATTAATCACTAAAGCTCGTTAGTTCCGTAACTTCCTAATAATTGAAAATATATTTTATGTATATAAATATATCATGAGGTAATGAAGTGACATATAAATAATTATATACATATGTAGATGCATATCGCACCGTTTAATGTTATATTCACCCACGCAATCGGGTATATTTATTAGTTTAGTTAAATTAATTTAAATGTTTATTTTTAACTTCGACCAGGAATGGGCAGACTTAGCCGTGGAAAGAGAGGGGGGAGACCTTTGCCCAGAAGTGGGACAGCGTAGGTTGATAAAAAAAAATATATTTTATAACTTTAAACAAATCCTACTAATATCATATAATCCTACACGAATGTTTTATGGATGGATGTGTGTATGTATGTTTGTTACTCTTTATAAAAACTGATTTGAAACAGATTTTAATGAAACTTTATAATAATGAAGCTTATACATCAGAATAACACATAAGCACATATTTATAAAGATATTGTGTGAATTATTCAAAATATAACGATAATAAGACGAAATCGTTGTATGTAAGATCAAATTCGAGTGTTATTATGTTTAATATGTACCCGTACGAGCTTTGCTAAGTTTGGGACTAGATGGCGCTGTGTGATAATTAAAGCATAATAAAATTGAAATTAATGTTTAGTCAATAATAAATAATAAAAACTTTTGTAAGAAACTCTATTAGGACCAAATTTGCTCTTTGAGGTGTAAAATTAAATCAAACATTATAATAAGCCTTAAAATTAAAATTAAACAACAATAAAACAGTTTATTGATAATAAAATTTTACAATTGCGAGTCCCTAGTTTAGGTTATTGTTCATAGGGGGCGTTGTTCGTGCCGTATTCCGAAATGTGTGGATTAACGTTACAAATGTCATGCGCAACTTGGTGACAGCTACGAATTTAGCTGTCAATTTAGGGAAATTTTGCTATTCAAGTTAAATGAAATGTTTGTTTGTTTTTTTTAACTAAAGGTTTTTAAATACTGTGGTTAGACGAGCTACCTACGTAGCTATGCAGCTAGCTAACTAAAACACTTATATTAACCTTCCTATACCCGCGCATTGGTCTGTGACACCGACAAAATAATCTTTCGTGATTTTTTCTTAGATTCTTTTTTGAAAAAAACTATGACATTGGGTTTCAAACTTTCGGTCTATGAGACCGTGCGCGGGTATAGGTAGCACAAAATTTGGCGCGGGTATAGAAAGGTTAAGTAACTTTTTGTACTACTACTATTTTATAAAAATTACTACCACCGTACTATAAATAGGTATTTATAGTGTTGCTGTCACTATTTAGCACTAAACTAAATATAGCTAGCATTATGTGACCTGGATTGCTGATAGAATACTTACTTATACTTAAGTACTTACCTAAATATTTTTTTGTATTATACATAGTGACACCCAGTCACAGACCAAATATTTATGTTTATCGCACAAATATTTGCTCTTGGTGGGAATTGAGCCCATAGCATGGAAGGCAGAGCTACTACCAATGAAGCTGTGACGCCTATCAAGTATATTATCCCTAAAACTATATAAGTAAACAAAAACCCGAAAATTCGATAATTCGCTAATAGTCACCCTACGGACCCTACGGACGTGACCAACAACAGACTACTAAATCTTATCAACATATTTGCACAAGCCCTCCACTATAATAAAATGTTTTATTTTTATCCGATAATAAATTGGTTTATTTCTATACAATCATAAATTTCAGAGATATATGTGACGCCGGCAGATGGTGTTTTTAATTGTGTTTCTGTGTTGTATTGATAAGCTACCATAAAATGCGACTAAATCGAAAAAAACATACCGAATTTATACTTTTTCCTAAGAAAAAGGTCAAGAAAATCAGGCGTTAGGTATTTTTCATCTGTGTTTATCCATTACCACAGATTATACAAACTGATAAAGATTAAATTGTTTAAAAAGAAAAAAATCCGATTTTTATTTATGTCAATTAACCTAAAACAAATCAATCCACAGTCAAACCATACCAACTCACCAAAATCAGATAAAAATCAGCTTACAAATGATCGAAAACCCGTTTCCCATCCCATTCAAACATATGACATCCCACAAAAACATGTCAGGACTTGTATCAAGAAGAGTCTAATTAAATATATCGGCTCTAACTCAAAACAAAAGCTTTGCACATGTTCAAATTTCGCGTGACAAAAACACATCGTCCTGTCAGACGCCATATTTGATTGGCATGGGTGGGGGCGTTGACCCCGGCGGGAATAGGCAACCTTGACCGCCATGGCCTGCTTACCCGTAAACATTGAGATGTTCTGAAGGGTTCGGCGATGAAACTTTTTTTTTTGGATTCGCACTTTTTTAAGCTAATGTTTTGTTTCACGATAAAGTCAAAAAGTAGTTTCAATTAATAACCATTACGAGAGATGACAATAAAATAAGGTTTATTGATTTATAATAAGTAATTTCGTAATTAATTCAAAATAAAAAAAACTAAGTAAGTATACAAAGAAGGCGTAAAGCATTTTTAAAGTAATACTTTGACTTTGAACTGTCACAACTAAAAAAATACCAATATTCGAAAGTTTTATTTTTATATACTTATCTTTATTATCTAAAAACAAAAAAAAGATATATAAAATACACCTAAGTATTTATGAAACCCCAGAGGTCTAATAATGTTACCATATTATCGCTAATGAAACTATTTAGAGGTTTTAACTGTTAAAATAGTTAATCAAATTAGAAATCAAATTTGGGTTAGCGATTTGGCAAGATGGAACCGCGCGGTGGTCCCACACGTGGGGAATTTCCCACGGCCGCGTGGGGCCATCCCACTTCGGACCATATGATTGAAAAAGTCAGGTCCAGCCATATTTTTTGAAGATAAGGAGTATCTACTTAGGTTACTTTGTCAGTACTATTTAGACCTCCCGCAACCAATGATTGGCGCGAAATATATGTAAGTAAGTACTTATCTAAAAAAAAACTAAGCTC
Organism: Ecliptopera silaceata; assembly: GCA_932527185.1. Lineage (NCBI taxonomy): Eukaryota > Metazoa > Arthropoda > Insecta > Lepidoptera > Geometridae > Ecliptopera > Ecliptopera silaceata. The sequence continues at coordinate 6,817,134 of OW052210.1, forward strand.
TGAAAATGTAAAAAATACTAGGAAATCTGTTGAAATACCAAGGTCACTGATATAACTTTCAGAATTAATACGTAGATATTACTTTCCATTCACAATCTATGAGAAAACTATTTTTCTCTTTACAAAAAAGATTAGGACTTAGTTCGATCTCATGTTTCAAAAAAAAAGCAAATAAAAAGCAAACACGGATACAGCCCGAGACAATCTCTAACAAGAAGTCCTGAAAAATAAATAGAATTCTAAATTTAAAATGGTATGAAGAACATAATTTTTAAAGTGAGAATTTTTGTACATTTGGTAAAATGGGTATCCCGCTTCTGCTTACGTTGTGTAATAAAAAAAACACTGACTTTCTAAATGGCGCCAAAAATATCATTTGCAAAAAAAGTTGGCATTTTTTACAAACCTTTTTAGACTTTCTTGGTAAAGTAAAAATAGTAAAGAAAAGAGAAATATCGTTGCAATGTACTAAAGACAAGTCTAAATCTAAATACAGAAATCGAAACAGTATGATCAAGAGATCGTTGTTTGGAATATACCTACCTATTGGTGAAATTCCTTTTAGTGCAACATTGTAACGTTTACTGACTTCCTCGGCTGATTTATTTGAATGGGCAGACGTCTACTTATCATACTACCATACTAGTATCGTTTCACTATATAATAAATCAGGTAGCAACAAATCTTCGAAAATTGAGTTGAGATTCAGCGATTTGTAGCGTTGTTAGAGCAATACCGGTAGCGCCATCTTGTATCTAGTAGCTGAAACTAAAAAAGCTTTGATACGCTGTTTCGTGATTGATACTTAACTTATTTGAAAGCAAGTAAGTAATAAGTAAGTACGTAAAATAATGAAATCAAATATTTAAATATTTGCATTGAGCAAGAGCAGATTTATCTATTAGAGATTATTACTACTAATTTTGTGTATATTTAAAAATAGCTTAATTTTAAATAGATATAGTTTTAATAAGGTATCGGGCAACACCATAAGTGAGATTTGTTTAAAAATAAAACGCGATGTGTCTGGACAAAACTAAAATAACTGTCTATGGCTCGCGGTAATAGTCTGTTGTTCCAAGTTTAAATATAATGGAACTTAAATCGTTCAAGCGCGCCGTTTGGCGCCAACACAACATTTTTTTTTATAAAGTTGCTTAGAAAAAATAAATCACAATAATTATTAGTAATTATTGTGCCTAATTTTAAGGAATCTTATTTTTGGTAAATAAATCTATTAATATTATTGTAGTGGTAGAAACAGTTGCTGCACTTTATATGCATGCTCCATGTTAGTAAATATCGAATTACTTACCTACTAATTACAAGTTTTGAGTTCAACTACGCTGCTGTCAATAATAATTGTAATATATTCATTTTATTCTTCTAGCATAAAGTGTCCGAAACTAAGGCAAAGACCCTATAAAAATGTATTGTTCATGTATATAATATATATTTATTTATAATACTTATATAATATATTTTTGTGTAATATATATGAAATTACACAAAAATAATTTCCTCACATTGTATGTATTGTGCATGTCCTTCACGGTAATATTGCATCGTGCGATGCGCCGGCGCACGGAATGCGTGACGCAACGCAGTGGGAAGTCTAGATCGTATCTAAGCTTTAACAATATTTGTCGAAGATCGAGTTATGTTGCGCCCATAACCTATTATTTTAGTACGATTGGGAAATTGAATAGTGCAGTTTCCTTACCTATAGAACTTTATAAACTATTTTCTAAACTTCTTTTGATTTGTTTTGTATAGTCGTTGCTTATGCTTCGGCTACATTAGCGGGGGAATATTCGTATCGTGTTGGCGCGACAAAAACATCGTGTTCGGGTATAGGCGATGTTCTTGTCTAAATACTGCGCGATGACACGATGTACCCGGCCACATACATTGCGTTAACACGAATATTCGCCGTAGCCCGCTAATGTGGCCCCAGCATTATAAATAAAAATAAAGGGATATTTCACAAAACGCTAATTAATAATATCAGCCTCAAACAGAGAAAATCTTGTTTTAAGGAAAGTGATAGTACCTACACTGAAATATTTTATATGAAAAAGTGATTCCTACATTCCTGAAGATAATTTTTAGGTCTTAAGTATAGTAGTTAATTTTAAATAAAGTTTTAAAATAAACTTATGCACCTAGCCCATGGAAGTTAAGAGCTCTTACGAAGTTTTTTATGATGCTATAATTTGGAATTATTGCTGGTTTGTATGGCGGCCATACTTTTAGCTTCCTAACGTCGTCTGGGTTCTAGGACGTGTTGGTTTCCATTACTTTGAGGTTATTAAAACTTCATCTACACTTCTACACTATTATTATAATATTATATCTACCTAATTATAGTAAATAAGTACTTAATAATAAGTAAAATTTGGTTATAAATAAATAAAATATTATAAGAGGAAAGTTTTGGATTTTTGTGTGTATATTTGTAATGAATAAACTGCTGCGCTGATTTCAAAAAATCTTTCACTATTAGAAAGCTACATTTACCTTGAGTAACTTAAAGAAGTTACCAATATTCATTGCTAGACCTAGAATCTATTTTAGAATGTTTATTTACTTAAATTTGGCATCTCATATTTTTATCACTTTTTATTTACATCAATTTGAACCCTTAACTTTATACCCCATGGCCGACTTTTCTTATTGCAATCGGTGTGCGCCATCGAGTTCACAATTAGTGTGCGCACACCCTTTTAAAAACAAACATTAATTAAAAGCATTAGAATCATTTAAAATCTCAAAGAATTATGTGATTTATTGTTAAGAGCTGATTTACACAGACAGGTCGACGTTTTGACAAGGATTTAAGAGCAAAGTGCGTCATACACCGAAATTAAAAATCTAATAGGACGCTGAAAGTTTCAGCTGAAGTTTTATTTTATACTGCCGATACGATATAGAAAGAAAGAAGAAAGAAAACTCGTGAAACAGGTGAAATAATATAAAAAATTGCAATAAATATTTTTGATATTACACATATTATTTAAAATTGCAAATTGCCTGCAGTTAGCTCAACTGTTTGTTATGTATTTTATAAATATGTATTTTGTAAGTAAATTCATCAAAATTAATTGATGAATGTAAATCTATGAATAAATGACGTATTGACGACCGATGTGTCGCGGTGGGCGATGGTCCGCCTGCGACGCGGAAGATTGCGGGTTCGATTCCCGCCTGGGGATAAATGTTTGTATGTTCTGCAAATATTTATTCCGGGTGTTCTGGGTATTATATGTATAATAAAAAATATCTATCTATGTAATGTATTGTATTAAGTATGTCAGTCTTCTAGTACCCATAACACAAGCTCTGCTTAGCTTGGGGCTAGATGATGTTGTGTGGATTGTCCAGCATTATTTATTTATTTATTTATATTTATCTTATTAATACTATCCATAATTTCACATAATCGTACGATTATCAAAAATATATCGTTTCCTATCGTGTCGTGTCTAACAATAGACACAAACCCACATGATTAACTTTTCAAAATCGTTGATTAAAAAATAATGTCGTATCGTATCGTGTGTGACAATGGACACAAGCCCACATGCAAAAGCCCCACGACTAGATTTACTGTAATGCGGCGTGCATCTGCCGAGAGTTATTGCACGATATATCCTACTTTTGAACTTGGACTACCTAAATAATCGTATTTACCTACTACTTTACTAAGTTGTTTTTAGGGTCACCCAAAGGACTCGACAGGCGCCACAGCTCAGTTGGTAGTAGCTCTGCCTTCCTTACCTACTAGAAAGATTAAACATTTAGCTGAGTTTTTTTTAGGGTTCCGTACCCCAAAGGACACAACTGTCACAACTGAGCTGTGACAGGCGTCACACACAGGCCACACAGCTCAGTTGGTAGTAGCTCTCTTTCCATGCTGTGGGTCGTAGGTTCGATTTCCACCCAGAGCAAATGTTTGTGTGATGAACATAAATATTTGTACTGTGTCTGGGTGTTACTATGTATTATAATGTATGTATGATCATTCCATTCATGGAAATTTCACACATTACACTCAATTACAGGCAATGCAGCCAGTATCTTGGGTTCGCTTCCGATTTGTACAGATTTGGATCAGTTGAACTATCTATACTAGATCGTTTTCATTTGTTAACTTTAACTAGCATTTATATATTGGAAATATGTTTATTTGTTAAAAACAATTTTGAATATTTCTTTGAAACAAAATCTTGCAGGGCCGATTCCTTAAGAATAAAACACAAATATAATATATGTATACCTCAAATTAGTAACACCATGTATAAAAAAAGTACATACATTTCAGCCATTAAGATATATAATAAACAACCTACAGATATTAAACCTCTTAAAGGTAATATTTTCAAAAATCGTTTAAGAAAATGGTTAATCTGTAACGCATTTTATTCAATTCAAGAATATTTTGAAAGATAAAAAACAAAGATTATAGGTGTATAGCATGACAAAGTTTACATTACTGAAGTTGAGAACATACTTGTGAGCTTCTCGTCGTTTATTGGGTATGGCTCTGTTCATTACCCTCTTATTGTACGTCCAGATTGGACTAACTGTATAAACTTGTACCACTTAAAATTAAGACCTTTTATGTACAACAGTTGAGCAATAAAATATTTCTGATTTCTGATTTCAACGGTCTGTAGATAGCTCAACTGTTTCTTATGTATTTTATATGCCAATGTACATTTTGTAAATACTGTATAGTCATAAGTTTGTTTGTGTATAAAAATACTTGATATAGTCCGAAATATGTTGATATGTACCTAAGTATAAATAAAAATTCCCATCAAAATTAGAATTTTCCCAAATCAATAATGTCATTACAACAAAAATGAAAGCCAGACTATTTACCGGACCATTGACGATCAAAAGACCAATAGGCTATAATGACCCACAATAGACCATTGATGGTCGACATAATGACCCACACGCGATCAATGATGTCTGGTCACTATCCTGTTGATGCAGTGATTCGTCATTGTCATCACATATTGATCATTGATCGATCATGCAAATTGAGATATCGAATTACTATTCAGTTGAATCGATCAAGTGGATACAGTTTAAAAGTAACAAAAACGCAAAATATCCCAGATCATCACTATCATCATCAACGGCGGATCCAGGGGGGGGGGGTCATGGGGGTCATGACCCCCCCTCTGAGCTGGTTCCAGGACTTAGGTGGACCACTAATTAAATAAAAACAAATTTATGTAGCTTAACCTTCAATATGTCATTAATTTAATATAATAACTTTGTATGATGGCAAACGTTTGGGAATTACATTATCAAAATTAAATTATAAGTTCTTGACTTGACCACTACTATGTGACCCCCCCCCCCCTTGGCGACAAAGCTGGATCGTGACCCCCCCTGACGCCAAAGCTGGATCCGCCCTTGATCATCATCCTACTTGCGTGCTGGCTAGAGGATTCGATCCCGGGCGATTTTTTCTAATCCCGGGATTCGGGATTTTCAACAGTTAATACCGGGATCCCGGGATAATCCCGGGATTGTATTGGTAATAGACAGTGTAGCAAAATAAAAGTAAAACATGTCACAATCAAACTTTTATTTTATATCTTTACTTAAATCTTCAAAACAAAACGAAATTATAATGTCTTCTAACAAAATTGACAAAGTAGGCTCTTATAAAATAGTTTAATGAATTATTGCATATTTAGTTTATTTTATTTGACAATAAACTTAAAAAAAACAACTTCTTAAAATTTGTCTAAAGAGATCAATGTTAATAGGACTAATATTTTAAATAAAATAGACTACAAACTATTATTCACCTATGTATTGTAAGCCACGAAAATAAAATCTACTAGCTGACTCGCGCCCACTTCGTTGGGCATAATTAGACCGTTTTTTCTTTTATTTTTCGGTTTTTTATACATCTTCTTCTTCTTCAACCTGTTGCCACCCAATGCTGAGTGAAGGTCTCTTCCAATGCACGCCATGCTGAGCGATCTTGAGCTTTCCGCATCCAGCTCTTTCCCGCAACTTTGACCAGGTCATCGGTCCACCTTATTTTTTGACGGCCCACATTTCTATGGCCCGTCCTTGGTCTCCACTCTAAAACTTTCTTGCCCCATCTGTCATCTGATCTACGGCATATGTGACCTGCCCACTTCCATTTTCTCCTCGCTGCCACGAGAGCTATGTCGCTTAAGCCTGTTCTTTTCCTTATTTCCGTATTTCTTACGTGGTCTAGAAGAGAAATACCCAACATAGCTCTCTCCATAGCTCTTTGAGTGGTTTGCAGTTTGGTCATCATTTGTTTGGTGAGTGCCCAGGTCTCTGCTCCGTATACCATAACGGGGAGGACACATTGTTCAAATGCTCGACGCTTGAGGTTGAGTGGTATATTGCCTTTGAACACATCGGACAGCTTGCTAAAAGCTCCCCATCCTAACTGGATACGGCGCTTGATTTCCCGCTGTTGCCCCTCATTATCTAAGCTCAAAGTTTGACCGAGATAGACGTACTCGTTGACAATATCGATGCGTTGACCGTATACCAAAATATGGTCGGTGTAGTTGTTGATGCACATTAATTTAGTTTTTGCTGTGTTCATTTTTAGGCCCACTCCAAGTGACACCAAGTACAACTCTTCAATCATTTCCTGAAGATTTTCTACCTTGTCAGCGAAAAGTATAATGTCGTCAGCAAACCGAAGATGAGTTAGATTTTGCCCGTTTATATTTATTCCTTTTCCCGACCAGTCCAGTAACCTGAAAATGTCTTCCAAGCAGGATGTAAATAGCTTTGGTGATATTATGTCTCCCTGTCTAACTCCTCTTTTGACTTGTATCGGTTTCGTGAGTTCATGAAGTTTGACCTGTAATGTGGCTCCGCGGTATATTTCTTTAATTGCTTCAATATATCTAGTGTCCACTTGGCATCTTTGCAGAGATTGTAATACTGCCCAATGTTCCACTGTATCAAATGCCTTTTCGTAGTCAATAAAGGCTATGGCAATGGGTATGTTGTACTCTGTACATTTCTCCATTACTTGTCGTGCCGTGTGTATGTGATCAACTGTGGAATAACCCCTTCGAAAGCCTGCCTGCTCCACTGGCTGCGCCGAGTCAAGTCTGTTGGATAAGCGTAGAGTTACTACTTTTGTAAATAGCTTGTAGATATGGCTGAGCAACGAAATAGGTCGGTAATTAGCAAGATTCGTCACGTCTCCTTTTTTGTGAAGCAATTAACAATTGCATTTTTCCAAGTTTTTGGAGACACACTCTCGAACAAAACCTTGTTAAACAGTATTTGTAATTGCTTGAGTACTGGTTTTCCGCCATAGAGTAGGTGTTCATAGGTAACTCCATCCTCTCCTGGAGATTTTCCACGTTTCCACGTAACCTAGTATATAAAACACCGAAAAATAAAAAGGCTTTAGGCTTAATCCGTTTTGAAAAGTGAATCGGAGAAAAAACGATCCCGAGATTACCCCTTACAATTTAACAAATACACAAACTTTACCTCTTTATAATATTAGTATATACTAGTATAGATGAAATAACAACGCATCCAACGTCTCATTCGAAAGCAATCTTCTTAATTTATTGCACAAATATGACTTTTAACGTCAAATGAAAGTAAGTGCGTTTTGTTTCACGCACATTTTTGTTGATTTTATTAAAAATATATGAATCCCGAAAATCCCGGGATTCATTGATTTAAATCCCGGGATTTTCGGGACTAAAATATGATCGGGATCCCGGGATCCCGGTTTTCGGGATCCCGGGATCGAATCCTCTAGTGCTGGCCTAAACCTAATAATGTAGCTTATCGATGTAATATCGTGGTAGTTAGATAAATGATAGATGAAAGAGATGAAGAAGACCTTATCTCATAAATTTATAAAAAATAAAAGAATAAATAAATAAAATAATAATAAAAAATAAAAAGAACTTTATTAAAAACACAAAAAGTAATTTTTAAAAGGCGGTCTTATCGCTTGGCGCGATCTCTTACAGACTACCGTTACTAATACTAAACTTAAAAACTAAAAGCCATTATAAAAAAAGAATAGGTACTAACTTATACCTATCGTTTCATTTATCATTTTACCCAATATTTATATTGTAACTAAAAAATATTAAGTCCCAACACAACACAACAAAACGTGTTTTCAAGTAAATATTTTATATTTTAGCGCAGACTTGAAGTATTGGTTACTTACGTAATGATGACATAAAGTCAACGCTAACTTTTTATAAGATTAAAGGGGTCTAATATTTTTTTCTATTTCTTTAATATTTAATGGTTATCAAATAAAGTCGTCTGTTTTAGGTACTTTACTTTTTTCTAAAGAATTAAATCTATGCTCTCTATGTATAAGTAGGTAGGTAGGTACATATAAGTAGGTAAATAGGTATAATTTAGGTTCAAAGGACATAAGTGAATGTTAAAAACGACTTACATAATAACCATAATTCTTAAGTACATTTTGAACATTTAGAGGTCGCGGGTAATTAACTTTAAGGTTTTGTTTTTCTGTCACAAATATTATGTTAACACAAAAAAACAAATAATACCTACTTACGGGTCTTATAAGCGGTAACCGCGCGGCTACCCGCTATTTCTTAATATGCAAACGCTTGTGATTATTTGAACCACCAAAATGTTATTGAGTAACGCAAATTACAGACAGGCGTCACAGCTCAATTGGTAGCTCTGCCTTCCATGCTGTGGGTCGTGGGTTCGATTCCCATCCAGAGCAAATGTTTGTATGATAAACATATATATTTATTCTGTGTCTGAGTGTTTCTATGTATTCTATCTATGTATTTACAAAATAAAAGATATATAATTAGCATCCTATCAGCAGTCTAGTTCCCATAGTACAAGCTTTGCTTTTTGGACTAGAGTGTAATGTGTGAACTGTCCGTGAATATCTATATATTTATTTACATTTTCTTTCAGAGATGAGTGGAAGGATTTGGGGGAGACCTTTGCCCAGTAGTGGGACGAGATAGGTTAGGAAAAAAAATGGTTGTCTGTAAAGTCGGTTTACTGACGATAGTTGAACGTGACAACGAACGCAAAGGCCGATTATGCTTCTTTATCGCTCGTTCCGCGCTCTCGCTTGCACTTCAAGCCTTACATGGAACGCCTCAGAGCGAGGTAACGCCGCATGAGTCATGTTTTTTCGTGCGTGCAGCCGGCTCTATCGAATTATAAGACGTTGTCACGTCAAAAAAAAATTGAAAGTGCGTAACGGTCCTTAGAACTACTCAGACCTCTGGGTCTGTTCAAAATACGACCCTACATAGGTAATAGGTAGGTATTCTTCCGTAGGTAGCACCATAGAAACTGTGGTTTAAATCCTTGAGCCCAGTCAGATCCAAAAGAGTCTGTACCGATTGCTTCATCAGCAACCAACCTTCTTGCGAAACGCGCCTCGCTGGGACTTACAAAACACATTGACATATAGTGTCCAATAGTGTGCACGTATTATTAGGAAAGGCACACAAAGTGCGTCAAAAAAAACCAAAATCCTGTTAAAAAAAAGTTTTAAGATCTAGGTCTATTTAAAGAACTTGATTCATAAGTACAAGGATGGAGGTTCAAGTGTGTGTATTTGTGGTGCTGTGCTTCTGTGTCTATGGGACCTTACAGCTTATTCCTTTACGTAAGTCATCATTATCATCATACCTACATATAGAAGTCCAAACGTAACACTTGTCAAAAGAACGGTGTTGTTCCCCGATTATCGATTAACCATGTTTTCGAGTGTTATCGGTCCATTGGATGGGGGCCTTCTTACGCTGTGAGGGCTGAGGATTATTTTTATTTTAATAGCAAGATATTGTAAGCAGGACCAAACCTGCACCTCCTATGCACAGCAAAAAGTGAAAGTGTCTCATAAAAAAAAAACAAATCCAGCAATTGGTTTTAACATACTCGTACTGACTTATAATTATAAGTATTATGTGTGTTTAATATATGTATATAAATAGCTGTAGATTTTGTGTAACAATAAAAATCTTAAAAAATACCCTCAGCGGACTACATACACCCCTGCGCTGAGCTCACGGACGATTGCTTCACACAAGCAACCCTAGACGCGCTCCCGGGGGTCGTCAAAGGAATCCCGGAAGCCGGGATCCCGACTCTGGACCCGTTGTATCTGGATAAGAACATCAGCATCGTGCTGCCCGGGAATCTGAAGATGACCTTCCACAACGCGAAGCTTGTAGGGCTGAGCTCTTGTGTCCCGGATAAAGTTTCGTGAGTAGCTAGCTTCTTCTTCTTGTTGTAAAAAAAAGTTAATTGACATTTCACATATCACACTGGACCCAAACTAAGCAGAGCTTGTACTATGGTAACTAGATTGCTGATAGAACTGCTTTGACTGAGTTTTATAAATCGGCCAAGTGCGAGTCGGACGCACGAAGGGTCCCGTACCTAAAAATCACGTTTTTGTATGAGAGCACCCTTAAATATTCGTTTATTCAGATTTTTATTATAGTCATGTTTGAAATTTCAACTCTCTAACTACCACGGTTTATGAGATACATACAGCCTAGTGACAGACGGACAGTGGAGTCCCAGTAATAGGGTCCGTTTAACCCTTTCGGTACGGAACCCTAAAGGTCGAAAACCAGGTATTTATTGCAAAACTGAGTGAATGGTGAATGGTGTGCTGATTACCTAGATCAGCACAGAGTATAATATTACTTAATTTAAGATCGATGTCGGTTCGTTTCGACCAAATATATTGACTTTCAAAGTAAACAAGTCTAGCCTATACAGGGTGTAACAAATGAGGTGGACCAAAAGCAAAAGGGCGATAGGGGAGCCCAATGGCTATCGATATAACCCCCATGTATGTTCAGCGATATTCAGTCGTTCAAAAGTTATTCGCACTTTTATGATTTTTTTTTTCATTAACATATTTTAGGTTACATTTGCCAAGTATACCCAAACTATCAAGGCTACAACCGTAATTTTTTTACACCACGTAGATTAATAGTAGACCTTTCGTACTACAATACCAATTTGAGTCGTTATTTGATTGATTTCCAAATAAAAAATAATCTTTGCAGAAAAATCCGAAACCTGAACTTCCGCGAAAAACTTTCAACGCAATTTAAAAAAAAAAATTGCTGAATATTTTTTTCTACAACCTATCTTAAAAACTTCCTCCATTTATGGAAAAGTTACCCTGAAAATTTCATAAGGCTAGTGCAAGAGCATCATCTTAAAAAGTGAACTCAAGTGTTGTAAAAGTGCTGAAATCGAGGGTTCAATCGACCAGCACGATGGTCCGGGTAAGTCTCAGACTGTATGCCACTCTTTCTAATCAATTGCTCTTGGTACATTCTAACAGCCTCTCGAGTCGTTTCCTTGAGCTACTCCATGACAATAATACATTTCTGCATATCTACGAGGAGAATATGGCATGATACACTAATCGCAAGGTTTGTACAGTCCGTAAACGCGCAGTTTTCGTTAAAGTAAAATCATCCATATTCAGACTCCTGAGTGGCCGCACTTATTTTAACCCCTGACTCCAAAATAAAGATTTAAAAACTAAAACCCGACTACGAAAAGCTAGGAAGTAAGTTTAGCTTTTAAATTGTTTTTAAACAGAATTTGGTTTTTTAACCGAAACCAGATTGTTTTACTTAACATGGTTGTATTCGGAGGCTAGTTATGTTAAATTACATAATATTTAGCATCCGACAAAACCCGTGATGAAATAAAATAAATCAAGAAACCAACAGTGGATTAGGTGTGAAATTTAAAAAGTTAAACTTGTTACCTAGTTTTTCGTAGTCGGGTTTTAGTTTTTAAATCATTATTTTTGTGTCAGGGGTTAAAAGTAGCGCGGCCACTCAGGGGTCTTAATTAGGATGGTTTTTACTTTAACGAAAACTGCACGCTTACGGACTGTACAAACTTTGCAATTAGTGTATCATGCCATATTCTCCTCGTAGACATGCAGAAACGTATTATTGTCGTGGAGTAGCTCAAGGAAACGACTCGAGAGGCTGTTAGAATGTACCAAGAGCAATTGATTAGAAGGAGTGGCATACAATCTGAGATTTACCCGGACCATCGTGTTGTTCGATTGAACCGTCGATTTCAGCACTTTTACAACACTTGTGTTCACTTATTAACATGATGCTCTTGTACTAGCCTTATGAAATTTTCAGGGTAACTTTTCCTTAAATGGAGGAAGTTTTTAAGATAGATTGTAGAAAAAAATATTCAGCAATTTTTTTTTATAAATTGCGTTGAAAGTTTTTCGCGGAAGTTTAGGTTTCGGATTTTTCTGCAAAGATTATTTTTTATTTGGAAATTAATCAAATAACGACTCAAACTGGTATTGTAGTACAAAAGGTCTACTATTAAGCTACAAGGTGTAAAAAAATTACGGTTGTAGCCTTGATAGTTTGGGTATACTTTGAAAATCTAACCTAAAATATGTTAATGAAAAAAAAAATCATAAAAGTGCGAATAACTTTTGAACGACTGAATATCGCTGAACATACATGGGGGTTATATCGATAGCCATTGAGCTCCCCCATCGCCCTTTTGCTTTTGGTCCACCTCATTTGTTACACCCTGTATACTATGGAGTCACAGCTCAGTTGGTAGTAGCTCTGCCTTCCATGCTGTGGGTCGTGGGTTCGATTCCCACCCAGAGAAAATGTTTGTGTGATGAACATAAATACATACCTACTTATATGTAAGTATTTGTTCAGTGTCTGGGTGTTAGATGTACAAAAATGTATGTATTTACTAAAAAAAAATGTTTAAGTATATGTATTCCATCAGCAATCTAGTTCCCATAGCTTTGCTTAGTTTTGGGACTAGAGTGTGATCTGTGAATTGTCCGTGAATATTTATTATTTATTTATTTAATTACAGATCTCGCCGAGATATAAGGACGTTTATATTCGACATGCACTGCAACTTTACGATCCGAGGCACATACAGCCTCCTAGGGAGGCTTCTACTCTTCAACTTGGACACTGAAGGGAGCGCTAAGGTCAAAATCTGTGAGTTATTTCAAGCTCTTTCTTTATTAGGTATCTCTTTTATTACAAGTTCTTTGCAATTTCAAGGTTACTATCGTGGAAATGTAAGTGAAACCATGTGCTCTATTTAGTTCCATGTCGGCTGCCAATACACATACTATAATTAAAAAAAAAATCAAAATTATTTATTAAACTGATTGTGTTACTACTATAATATATAATTAAATAAATAGATAAAATCGCGGCGGGCGAAGGTCCGCCTGCGACGCGGAGGTTGCGGGTTCGAGTCCCGCCTTGGGATAAATGTTTGTACGATCTGCAAATATTTTTTCCGGGTGTTCTGGTGTATGTGTATAATAAATAATATCTATCTTTGTAATGTATTGTATTAAGTATGTCAGTCTTCTAGTACCCATAACGCAAGCTCTCCTTAACTTGGGGCTAGATGATGTTGTGTGGATTGTCCAGCATTATTTATTATTATTAATGAAGCTTATTTTACTACAGGGAACCAAAGAATCAGATTAGATGTAGTAGAACGAGTGGTACTGAACGAAGCAGGCGAGGGGCACTACAAAATAAACTCTTATAAATACAAAGCAGACTACGGAACCTCCTTGAAGCTGAACCTCACCAACCTCATCAGAGGGAATCCTAGGATTAGTAAGTTTAATGCAACTACTAAATAAAAAAGACGTGTGGCACTCGGGGACTGCCGCGGTAAAGCATAGCATTTTTTACCGCCGCCGGTCGTAGTGTTAGGTTATTTCGTTACAGAAAAACCCTAGGATTAGTAAGATTGCATAGAATTTTTTCCGGTTGAAGTGTTAGGTTATTTCGTTACGGAATTTCTGTATTCGGTCTCCACGCTCAAGGCCCGCGATAGAAGCTATGCAATAGCTTAATAAAAAGTGAAACAAAATTACCTAGTATTTTCAACTTATATTCTATTTAGGCCTTATTAGGGCCTCACAGTACTATTACTGTGAGGTGTAGGTATTATACCTATGTATAATGAAACCTACTTGTCATGTTGTGGGTTACATTTAAGAACAAACATTCTTTCGGTCTGATATTTCTATTTATTCAATAAGGTAAATTATATAGACATGACACTCAAAAATAACGTGCCTTTCTTTTAGTAAAAATTTTCAAAATCGGGTCCGATACATTTTTAATTCAAATCTGAATTAAAAATGTATTAATTTTAATTATACCTATAGCAATTTTTACAGAACTAATTCTGTTTCCAGGTGCAAACGTCCTCCAGGTCTTGAACTCGGACGCGCAGATGTTCGCCAGCGAGTTTGGAGGACCTATCCTCGACTACGCCATAGACTACGCCATGAACGTCACCCAAAGATTCTTTGATGCCTACACATACGACCAGCTCTCTCTCGTTCCTCTCAGTAAGGAATTCTTTGAGAAGGAGTGACAGGAATTTGACAGGAGTTTGACAGGAGTTTGACAGGAGTTTGACAGGAGTTTGACAGAAGTGATTGATCAAAAAAAATAATTGTGTAGGTTTACCTGTTAACTTCATATATCACAAAAAGATATTTAAAGAGCTATTTAGGTGTTAGTTATTAAGATTTATTTAGTTACTTAGTTTATTTTGTAGAACTGAGGTTTTTGGTTTAAAAGTAGTGAGAAAGAGAGAGTACAAAATAAAAGTTAAGTTTCTATATTTTATATAATTAAACCATGTTTTATTTAAAAACCATTAAAACTTGTTACAAGTCATACTAATATAGGTAGAGGTTCGATATTAAAATTACATAACATTCATATTATATTTGATGATCGAGCCTACCTCTACTAGTATTCATTAGTAGGAATAAGTAAAAACGACATTTGTTTTAGTTATATCTAACGCCTTTAATACATTATTCAGCTTTACGATTAAAAAAACTACAGCAATATCACAAAAACTAATTTGAAACTTTTCAGAGTAGAATAGCTGAAAAATCCTCAGCCTTTTTTATGAAACGAATAAAAAAGAAACAGCGTATTTTTTCACGACATAAAATCAATTCCAATTTCAAAATTCCATTTGTTTTACCGCTGCAGCCAACGTTCGAAAACCAATTTGTTTCTGTCAACTATTCTCTAGACTCGACCGTCACGAGACCGGCCGAGATATCTCGTCTGAAAACTTACGATTTTCATTTTATTTATACGAAACACATAAATAAAAAACAAACTAACAATTCGACCTTTGAACCAAGGAAAACTACTTATATAAACTAAGTAAATGCACTCAAGACCTAATGCGAGCGCGCAACAATGATAAAAAATCTTGTGATTTGATGTTTAACTATTGGTATCGAGAGAGTGACGTAAGTAATATAAAACGTATATAACTTTTCACAAAAAGAATTAAACCGCCGAAAAACTGAAAATCAATAATTAAAATATTTCTAATCTTTCCTAATTACTCAGTTCTTTAACATATATAAGTAAACCTAGTAATTTTGAGTCATATCTAAATATATCAAATATACCTACCTATATATTTATACACGTTGAGTTGAGAATCTCCTCCGTTCTTTTCGTCGGTTAAAAATATGTAACTGCAGTCTTGTCGGTGTGCGCACACCCTAATCCTTACCTTACAAAGTAAAGACACGGATTACAAAGCACCTAGGTAAGTAAATTATCTCACGAATAAGATAATAAGTACTATAATTAATTTCCTACTAATTAGCTGATATTAACATCAACTGCACGAATACTGCCAATAACGTAGAGAATGGATAATTATTTCAGCCATTATTAAATTATATTGTACTGCGCCAGACAGTACCGTACGTATCGCTGTACTGTCAGGGAAAAAAAGCTATTTAAAATTTACCTCAGTAACGATGACCGGACGGACTTCTAACTAAAAAATCAATCGTAGTAGGTAAAAAATCAAAACTACAATTTGTTTTAATATTTAATAAAACAACATAACAGACAATTCCAAAGCGTTATTCTATTTAAAACTAAATATTGTAAAAGTAATATCCTAATTGAATCAAGTAGGTTCCTAATGTTCCTATTTACAGACATAAAATGACAAATAATAAGAATGAGATCATCCTAAAACACCTAAAAAACAAAATATATCCAATTTTCCAGAATGTGAATGAACAAAAAAGTTCTGGGGTTTTTTATACAGTAAGTGTAAAAATCTAAAACTACTCCACATCTACTGTAGATGTAAAACTGAGTAGCAAACAATTCGATTTTCACATGTGTTTTTGAACCTTCAATAACATGTCAACAGTTATGAGATGACGGTGCCCTAAAAGTGTTAATTTTGAGTTCTTTTAGATCTTCTATTAAGGTGGCGTAACTGGCATACATATATTATTTTAAAGTAAGTACGTAATTGGCAGTTGACAAGTATATTATAATTTTGTACCAATCAATGTTTGACGAACGAACGCCACTTTACAATATCATAGCGAAATACGGTAAATATATTTGTTTTAGATCAATAAATTCATTTATAACTTGTGTCTGCTTTAGTTATCAATAAATTGATTTCATTTATAAGTTGTCTTTGTTTCTTTAAAGACTTTGGTGGCTTGGTCATCTTGAGCGAATAGGTGAGAATCGCAACGTACAGAAAGCGTACCTAGGAATCCTTTCTGGTAGCCGGCCCGTTGGGGAGCCCTAGGTCCCGCTGGAAGGATGTTGTGGAGGCCGACTTGAGAGAGCTCAAAGCCGTAAACTGGCAGGAGCTAGCATAGGATAGAAAAGGATGGCAAATTCTGCTATCGGACGCCAAGAGACTTTGAAATGAAATGAAATGAACCTATATTAGTCCACTGCTGTACGTAGGTCTCTCCCAAGACGCGCTACTGAGCCCGGTCTTCGTCTCATCTCATCCAGTGTTTGCGCTACATTCAGATCGTCGCTCCATCTCGCCGGGTGCGTCCTACACTACGTTTGCCTAAACGCGGTCTCCACTCCAGTATCCGTTTGCTCCAACGGTTGTCGGAATTGTTTATTATCAAATCAAATATTTCTTTATTCAATAAAATCACAAGGTTCATTTAGAATCGTCTTACATACTAGGTGATTCTAGGTGCCAGTTCCACGCGACCAGAGCCTAGAAGAACGGGCAAGAAACTTACGGCCTGGTTCCTACCGTTTTTTATATGATCCTTCTTACAAAGAATTACAATTAAACTTTTACTGAAGTTCCAGTGCGGTGTCAATTTAACTTAGTAATAATACACATACTATACAGTCAAAAAGGAGACAGGCGTTAATTTCCTCGCCAGTACAACAACCATTATCCATTGCAGACTCCGTTGCTGTGTACATTGAGCAGTCGCTAACGATAATGGAAAATCCATATCCTGGCGCGGATGGCGACGATGCATTTTTAATGACTGCCATTTTGTCTCTGCATTGGCTTTCCTACTTATGTATCTCTAATAAACCTGTACCCCAAGTACGAGTTTGTGCACACACGGATCGTAGAGACGCAATCGCCGAGCGCCACCGATTTTGTATGGAGATCCAAGCTTCTCAAAAAAATCTGCTAGGGGCTTGGGGTACTGTTCTTATAGCTTTGCTCTCAAAAATAGGAAAAACAAAATGCTTGAAAGCAACGAATTTTTTTTGGATGTTAATTGATCACAAAATTAGCAGTTTTCATAAGCTATAATCATCTTGATAAAAGACTTCGAAAAGATACAAAGAATTGTAGGAAACTCAAACTTAATTTTTAGTAAGCCCCACATGTACTTATTTCCTGTGGATTTTGCTACTTGAGAATGGTGTTAGGCTAAAATATTACCCATACATATTCTATTAGATAAAGGAAGATTGTTTTCTAACGTTGTATGAAATTATGATGAAAACTAAGTACATACCTAATACTTTCTTATTTCCAAGACCCGTTAAACAAGCGTTTATTTATTTATCCATAGATTAATAACTAGCACTGTCTGCATAACCAATTACGCTAATTATTACCATGTCAGGAATTCACTTACTATATTATTTATACTACTTTACTTACTTCAATACATGCATTACTCTAATCCAGTTGGTACTGAAAGATATCTATACTAATATACTAATACTAATATAATATTCTAGAGAGGTAAAGTTTATGTGTTTGTATATTTGTTAAATTGTAAGGGGTAATCTCGGGATCTACTGAACCGATTTTAAAAATTCTTTCACCAATATAAAGCCACATTATTGCAGAGTGTCATAGGTGATATAAAAACCGAAAAATAAAAAAAACTTTTACATGGTCCGTTTTGCTAAGTGAATCGGAGAAAAACGGTCAAATCATGCCCAACGATCGAGTCTGCTAGATACAGAGGAAATCGTCAAAAATCAAAGGAACTGTCAAAATTCCCCACATAAAAACTGATCATTAGTGAGCACAAAAAGTTCACCCGTCGGGGTCACCAGCAATTTATCTTCGGTGTTTTCGCACCCCATCGACGACATGCCGACGTCGTGTCGGGGATGTCTGTCGTCGTGTCTCAAATTAAGGGATGGAGGGCTGTGACAATGAAAGTACTTAAGTGTTTTTACCTTATTTACCATTTTAAAAGTTACATAGTTACGTAATCTGTATATATATAAAAGAAAGTCGTGTTAGTTACACTATTTATAACTCAAGAACGGCTGTACCGATATGGCTGAATATTGGTGGGTAGATAGCTTAGAGCCAGGAGACGGACATAGCATGATATATAATATGTATGTAAGTATGTACCTATGTATGTATTTTTATTTTCAAATAAAAATAAAATCAAAATCTGCTCATTTATTGCCTTTGAGGCGGAACAAAGTTCGCCGGGATAGCTAGTTTAATATAGAATTAAGAAAAACCACAAGGTTTGTAAAAGTAATGCTAATTGTGTCTTCATTTCAAAAATATAGCTTGGTCCTAGATAAAGTAGGTACAAGCTAGGCAAGCTTTAGCTTAGTTCAAAAATGAATTAATTGGTAATTATTGATGATTGCTAAAAAGTAAGTTTTTAATATTTTAATGTTTTTATGCGTTATGCTGTTGTACTCAGTAGGTAGTTTGTTTAGTAAGTAAGTTACCAGGTATTATTTTAGATGATGTCTAATGTACTATACCCGAAATGGGCCTTAAACTGGCGAATTCAAAGCACATTTTAATTAAATAATGTCTTGAGAGTATATTAATAAATACATAATTATAAGATTAACATTGTAGTAAAGAGGGAAAATAAAAGCTCTATAATTATATTATTTACTTAATACTTAAGTATACATTATAAATTAAATAATAATATTTGTATGATCTGCAAATATTTATTCTGGGTGTTCTGGGTATTTATATGTATGTAATAAAAAATATATATCTATGTAATGTTATTGTATGTCATTATATGTCAGTCTTCTAGTACCCATAATACAAGCTCTGCTTAGCTTGAGGCTAGATGATGTTGTGTGGATTGTCCAGCATTCTTTTTATTTATTTATTTACGTACTTATGTATTTCCCATAAATCGAGATTCAGTCGATTCGTTCGATCGAGATCAATTTATGAACTCTACAATCTCAGAATCGAGACTCGGACGTCGAAACGTGATCGAAATTGGGTTATTGTGTTACTTAAAGGTCTTCCGTAACCTAATTGCTGAAGCCAGATGATTTGTTTAATTAAAATCAATTGTGTTTATGTAACGAAATAAGACGGAAAAATAATTGTTTTGTTATGAAAATATTTCTAAATATTTTCTAAAATGATAAATGTTTGTACGATCTGCAAATATTTATTCCGGGTGTTCTGGGTATTTTATATGTATAAGGTCAGTGTGGGTAAGTCCGTCTAGGCCCTAAGTCCGTCTAGTGGCAATAACTTCCGTTTTTGAATAGCTAGAGCCATATAACTCGGTTGGTAAAACAGTATCATTGAGTTTGTTCGAACTAGTGATAATAGATGTCGCTACCATCTTAATGTTGGAAAAAATTTGACAACCAATTTTTTCCGCGAATTTGACTTGAAGTTGAAGTTTGACGTCTCGTCGAAAAATGAAAAAAAAGGTGTGAAATCTAAGGAGTTTTCTGAGTATCTGTGATAACGTAGGCCATTTACAGATTCGGGAATGTATATCTGGTGTCAGATTCAAAAATAACGCATTAGTTTCGTAATTATAACAAATAGAAAAAATCCAAGCTTTGAACGTTATAGTTGGGAAGTCCGTCTACTATACATAAGGCAAGTCCGTCATATGCCGGTCTTGCCTTAATTCCAGATATTGTCAACCTTTTTAGTAGTTCAAATTTTATAATTATTTTATACTGTTTATTCAACTTGTAAATATTATTCGCCTGTCTACGAAAGTGAACTCTTTTCAGGGTTAAGCTTGCCTCTGTAAATCTAATCTATTTACGTTTATTTTTCTGTATTTACTTTGTGTATAATAAATAATTAAGTGAAAGATGCACTGGTATGTTTGCAAGAGGACTAGCATCACCATCACCTATAAGGTATTCTTTAAAAGTTTATAAATTGTGAATACATATTTTGAAAGCATGGAACTATCCAACCTTTTTTTTAATTTCTGATTTTTTATACCTGACTCATGTAGCATGGCACATCATGTCGGACATTGTGAACATTTATCGTTTTAACAAAGATCTGGTTTAGAAAATTATCCCATACTCACTTATTTCGTACTGGCAGAAAGTGTTATAAATGTAGCTACAGATCCGGCTATAGTTTGCCACACCATTTCTAAATTCATACATTACATTATTAACGATTACTTGTTTACAAATAAAGATTCTTGTGTATTGATTTGTATGTTATTGACAAAAAAAATCGTAAGTGGGTACTTTGTGAAAATGTTTACAACCACTGAAAGTACATCATCAGCAAAGATATGCCGGACTTGCCCTTGATTTTAATAATTTTATTTTTCTTTAAAAGTATACCTTATAGTCACACGTTTAAAACACTTACTTCAACGGCAGCTTTTCATCATTTATCGATAAGGTTTTCATACATATTGGCTCACTAGTTACGATTTTATTGCTACTAGACGGACTTGCCTCAAACTGGTTGGGAAGTCCGTCTAAATGCCTACTTTACAAAAAAATGCTATAAATCTGAAGACAATTACAATTAATCCTACTTTTAGATAGACATAGAAAGATAAATGTAATACCAATATTTTCCGACTACTTAAAGTAACTAATAAATTTTATTTCGATTTTTAAAGTTAAATTGAAATTAAATTTAAGAAAACTATGCCGGACTTGCCCACACTGACCTTAATAAAAAATATCTATCTATGTAATGTATTGTAATAAGTATGTCAGTCTTCTAGTACCTACTCATAACACAAGTTCTGCTTAGCTTGGGGCTAGATAATGTTGTGTGGATTGTCCAGCATTATTTTATTATTTATTTTATTCGTCTAAAGTAAGTGGCTACCGAACATTACTCAAATAATACCATAAAAACAGTAGCTACCACAATCCTAATAAGGATACATGATATCTTTTACACGATCTAAAAATGTTCTCCCTAAAAGAAAAAGCATAAATAATTTTAGTCATAACAAAATCGTCACGTAAATGCAAAACACGTTTTTCGTCACGTTATTTTAGTAACGGGCACGTGGTGGGTGATATGATACGGTTTTTTACTCGACTGTACCGATATCCGTTTTTTTAGTTAACTAAAAAACTAACTGGGGGAACGGATACACTCATCTTTCGCGAAAGTGATATGTTATCTGTAACAGTGGATCTCAAAGTTTTATTTAAATGAGAATTTAATGCGTAAATATTTTTGTAAGTAGATGTTAGTGGAATTAGAAAAATAACTACGTTATAATATTGTTATATGTTCTGTATTTATATTTTTTTAAGTCATTTAGGTAAGTAGATAATTAGGTAATAATTTAACTATTTAACGTTCTTTTAACTTAACTGTTTTTTTTGTTTAAATGTATCTAACAAAAAAAAGTGACCACTCCATTTGTTTAAGGACAAAATAATGTTTTTGCACTTATTAGTTTTCGAACTTAGTTTTTCTATCATTTTATAATGTCCTGTAATTTTACTTTTGTCACAGATCACACAAAGTTTTTCAAGATAGGTAGTTATCAGCCGTCAAAACATTCGTTCTAAATTTAAGCTTTCGAAAAACGAAGGAGACAAAAGTCCGAATTTAAAAACTTTAGAATGACAAATGCACAAGATGAGCGAGTCAGGAAAAAAAGACATTTTTTTCGAAATAATCAAATCAAATCATTTTATTGTCTGCATGTATTGTCTGTTTTATGTAATGGTCAAAAGTATGAGTTGAATTGAATTGTAATACCAAGTCATTCTAGGAAGATAGATAAAAGTTTGGGAATAACCTAAAAAAGTTAAAAATAATGAATTCTAATGCCACTGACAAGTTCTCAAGCTTGTAAAGACATCCGTCATTCGACGCTTTGCAACGATTTAGCCACCCCCGTGTTTTGCCACCCTCCACCCCTTAACCAGTATAAAAAAACCTATAATCTATCAAGAGAATGTAGAAAATACTTTGAACCAGACGGGTCAGAGTATACTGGTGGGGAAGTGATAGGTATTTTTAGGGGTGTAATGTGTCATTTCCGATTCTTAGGGAGTTTTTAAGTTTTTTCAGTTGAGAGATGATTTCATGCTATGTTCACTTAGATCACTGTTTTTAATATTATTATTCATTAAAATGAAAAAAGTTTCATTCTGCACTATTACATATTATTACAGTATTTACAAAATGTACATAGGTATATAATATTTAAAATACATAAAAAACAGTTTGAGCTAACTGCAGACCGTGGCAAACGATCTATAGATAGCTACATTGAAAACAAACATATTAGCAGAAACATATCCAGTATATAGACAGAACACGATTACAGTCTAGTGAACCGAAAAAAGGGGTCATTCGAATGAACGACAACGGTTTTGTTCACACGTGGAAACACAGTATCTTTATTTCAAAAAAAAAAAATAACGGCCGGTTTCTGAAACTTTGATTAACCAAAAAATCAAATTAGGTACAATGTGTCAAAACTCGGATCAATCGTGATTTGGGTTGCTCAAACGCTTGTTATCGGCGAAATATTTAATAACAGATTAGTTAACATTAAACGAAGCCGAAGAGTTTTGACACATTGTAATGTGATTTTTGACACATTCTAATTTGATTTTTTGATTGATCAACGTTTCAGAAACCGGCCGTAAAACTACTATCCTTTTTTTAGTAGTTATACCTACATACGTGCTTTGCACATTGTTCATATTTTTACGATAATTGTCAATAACGAACCAGTTACAGTAATCGTACCTATATAAATTATCACAAGGCCTGAGTTCTTCCTTTCCGCTTCATTGAACTTCACCAAATTCTTTCACCCAAAAGTGTCTAAAATTCCTGTCCTATTAGCACATTCTAAATCTATTTCGGGGTGTATAAATCAATATATGATTTTCCAAGTCAGCACCTTTGAACATGAATCATTGATGACAGATACAAATGGCACAATAGTTTTTGTGACATTTATTATATGACAGACCGCCCTGAGGCGTGCGCACGTAAATGTGACAATCGGAAACGTATTGTATCGGTAGCACATTCAAGACATACCTATACCTACCTATACTATACCTATACCCTAATTATGAGTTGATTAACTTTCGAACCGACCGATGTGGCGCGGCGGGCGAAGGTCCGCCTGCGATACGGAGGTTGCGTGTTGGATTCCCGACTTGGGATAAATGTTTGTACGATCTGCAAATATTTATTCCTGGTGTTTTGGGTATTATGTATAAAAAAAATATATCTATCTATGTAATGTATTGTATTAAGTATGTCAGTCTTCTAGTTACCCATAACACAAACTTTCCTTAGCTTGGGGCTTGATGATGTTGTGTGGATTGACCAGCATTATTTATTTATATTTAAGCCATAATAATAGTACCTACCTTCATAAGTCATGGATGAACTCTTTCGTTTCAACCTTTTTGCTATGAGACGTTCCTACAAATCTGCAATATGGCCTTCTTATTCAAACTCGTGAGGTAAGACAAAATGGCGGATGAGCATAAAAAAAAAATCAGAAAATTAATTGATTTTTGAAGACAACGTTAGACTAGGCGGTATGGTTCTAAACTATAGCCTGCTCCGAGGAGCAAATAAATAAATAATAATAAAATCAAACTGGTGACAGGTCGCAAGCCCAACGCCGCTTTACAAAAGTAACTATTCTTTACTAGTTATACATATGAACAATGAGTGGAATTACTCCACGTCCTGAGGAGAGTTCCAGTTCGCACGGTGACTCACGAGATGACTGTTGATCTGGTTGTGAGTGAAATTACAACGACTTAGAACGGGGCTTCGATGACGCGAGCGCGCCGCCATTTTGAATAAGTATTGTGTAAAATATGAAAATTCACGAATACGAGTGATACAACACCCGTAAATTAGTGCTAATGAGAAACGCTTGTCATTTGTCATATAAAAAATAAAATCACTAGCTTTTACTAGGTCCCTCCGTGTCGTGTCGTGTCCTGTTCTAGGTAGGTACCTAAAAAAAAACAATATATGAGGTAGGTACTTAATGAAATATAGTTTATGAAAAACAAAGCGAGACATAATCTGCTCTAAAAACGGTTTTTTTTCGACTTGATTCGAAGCTCAAGCCGTGCATTGAGATCCCTTGCAAGCAAACGTCTCCTTAACATTATGTTTTTGTCTACGCGAGCCTGATTTGAATACTAATCCTTTGCGGTTGTATATGTCCCGTGAGAGTAAGTACAAGCTAAATCAGTTCAATCTTCAAGTACCTATGCATGTAGCTTTGTTTGGTGCTTGATATGTATTTCCTCATACAATTGGTTTTTTTGCTTGATGCTCATAGAACGTGAATTTCAGTAGGTATAATTTATTTTCAATTTCCAATTTTATTTTAAGCAGTGATAAATAAAACTGGAACATTTAAATTCGACAGGCGTCGCAAATCAGTAAGCAATGCCTTCTAATCTAAGAGTTGATTCTCAACAAGGACAAATTTGTGTCATGACAAATATTGATAAGTAGGTATCTAGATGTTGCTGTCTTCAAAATGCTTTGCTAAGTTTTAGATCAGATATCGTCATGTGAAATGTCCATTCTATTTGCCTACAGTGAACATAAAAATATTAATAATATTCATTGTATGGCAGGTTTGCGTAGCCCGGAGACCTGTCACAAAGCACAGCTAATTGGAATGGTTAGCGGTCACTCGAGAAGACCCCCCTGTGAGATACAACCTTGACAGTTTTCTATCTATCGTCTACCATTGGCTACCTACTATATTTCGTTTTCAATTTGTTATGTACCTAAATATTTCATTTCATTTATTCGCCATAATTATTACAATGAATGTTATACAAGGCATGTCAAATTTAATACAGTTCATTAAGTAATAATTATAATAGGAATAGGTACTAATAAAATTTTAATTGTTTTTTTGTAGTCACTTTTATTTGTAGTTTTTGAATATATCTAATAGATTTAGATTTTAGGACCTAAACGAGGTGGTGCCAGTTTTTGATATAATAAACTATCCAAATCGGAAAATAATCGAATTCAAAAACTCCTTTAGGTAAGCCACAAAAATAGCAGATTACTTTAATTTCTTTTAAGATAGACAATTTTTACCAAATGTAATATTTATATTCTATTAGCTAGTTCTCACAGTAAAATCCTTGCCTAGTTTTTGACTAGATAACGTTAAGTGAAGTGTCCATTAATATATTTATGTAATTAATTTTTGACCAATTCCCTGAAATAGTTACTCTACACTACAGGTTTAAAAATAAATAAAACCAGATATTTATAACAACATTTATTTCACTTGACACATACATTTGTTTGGACATTTATTTGTTTCTTATACGAATATAATAATATATCTTTCAATCATTTCAAAGTTTTACTCAAATATATTGACTGACGTTTACACATCTTAAAATACTTTTGTAAGTACATACAAACGATTTGAGCTGTGGTGGCTTAATGGTAGCCTTGGATTCCAAAGTCGTGGGTTCAAATAGACCTATGGATATTTCCATTCGAAAAATGTACATGCTATATCAGTGATCAAACGGTGTAGGAAAACATCGAGCAGAAACCTGCAGATAAGCGTTGTTTCTCCTTCATGTCCTTGTCTTTCATATCGATAAGGCCGCCAAGGCTGAGATGCATTAAAGCGTCATGGCCCTAGACGCGAAAAGAATTATTCAGCGTCTGAGATCACTCTTTACATATACCCTAGACCTAGAGTCTAGGGTATGGTAATCTAGGGCCTAGACTCTAGCCCCCTATATTATAAAAAGTTAGCGTTGACTTTATGTCATCATTACGTATGGTAATCAAATACTTCAAGTCTGCGGTAACTTTTTATAAGATAGACCGTAGGAGTATAAGTAAAGAGTGATCTCATACGCTGAATAATTCTTTTATATATTAATTAGATGGAAGAGTTAAACCATTCTAAAAATGCATGCGCCTTTACCGCTGTTACACTCACATACAAAAGTCAAAAAATGTACAGATATAATACAAATACATAGGTATAATATTTGAAACTATCATGGTTTTGAACATAGTTTTTATTATAAACGGGATATTTACCGTGATTTGTGAGTTTGATTATTTCCCGATATTTTGGCACAGTTGCATGCGCCATGATCACGGGTCGAATGTCGAATGCGCCATGATCACCGCGCATGCAACTGTGCCGAAATAAATCATGGTAAATATCCCGTCTATAATGAAAACTACATACATAGGTTTTTGTCATTGGTTGTTCAGTCACCATCTTGACACGTTACCATTAGTAAAGAATAACTGGATTTGTCGCCTAACTATTGCATTAAGAAGCGCATTTATTTAACAATAGTTTATCTCTATATTCAAAGTGAAATAATTTCATCAATTTGATCATCATAATAGACTTTTCTTAACAATTTTTACACATAAAACTTCATTTTATAAATTGAGTATCGTCATTCTGTATATTTACATAATAAACTTAAAATATAATATCACTCTAATGCAAAATTATAAATAACTAATACTTATACATTAAAATCAACGCACAATATTATACTAAATAACTTTTTCTAAATACGTTCCAAGAATGAATAGATCCTGGCAGTACCTGAAACAAACGAACATCTAAATAAACTCAATGTTTATTAATTACTTTAATTATTGTTTGGTGTGTAAGTTTATGTGTATATGTGACCTCATAGTTTATGTGCATATGTGACTTCATAGTCAATGTGTATATGTGACTACTTTGTGTATTGATGAACCTCAGGTTGAGTTTAGCTTGCAGGATTATGATTAGAGAAAAAACCACGATACATTTGCTCTGATGACGTTTTATTTTGCGACTGGTTTGACAGCTGTTATGATTGTTTGTAACACAGGTAATATACAGGGTGTAACAAATGAGGTGGACCAAAAGCAAAAGGGCGATAGGGGAGCTCAATGGCTATCCATAGAACCCCCATGTATGTTCAGCGATATTCAGTCGTTCAAAAGTTATTCCCACTTTTATGTTTTTTTTTTCATTAACAAATTTTAGGTTAGATTTCCCAAGTACACCCAAACTATTAGGGCTACAAGCGTAATTTTTTTACACCTTGTAGCTTAATAGTAGACCTTTCGTATTACAATACCAGTTTGAGTCGTTATTTGATTGATTTCCAAATAAAAAATAATCTTTACAGAAAAATCCGAAATCTGAAATTCCGCGAGAAACTTTAGGAGCAATTTAAAAAAAAAAGTTGCTGAATATTTTTTTCTACAACCTATCTTAAAAACTTCCTCCATTTATGGAGCAGTTACCCTGAAAATTTCATAAGGCTAGTACAGAAGCATCATGTTAAAAGGTGAACTCAAGTGTTGTAAAAGTGCTGAAATCAACGGTTCAATCGACCAACACGATGGTCCGGGCAAGTCTCAGATTGTATGCCACTCCTTCTAATCAATTGCTCTTGGTATATTCTAGCAGCTTCTCGAGCGTTTCTTTGAGCTACACCATGACAATAATACATTTCTGCATATCGACGAGGAGAATATGGCATGATACACTAATCGCAAAGTCTGTACAGTCCGTAAGCGCGCCGTTTTCGTTAAAGTAAAAATCATCCTAATTAAGACCCCTGAGTGGCCGCGCTTCTATTAACCCCTGATACAAAAATTATGATTATAAACTAAAACCCGACTACGAAAAGCTAGGTAACAAGTTTAACTTTTTAAATATCACACTTAATCCACTGTTGGTTTCTTGATTTATTTTACTTCATCACGGGTTTAGTCGGATGCTTAATATTATGTATTTTTACATAACTAGAATTAAAAATATCTGTTTTAGGTAAGTAAAAAAAAAAAAAAATCTGTTTAGAAAATTTTTTAAAGTTAAATTTCTTTCCTAGCTTTTCGTAGTCGGGTTTTAGTTTTTAAATCTTATTTTGGAGTCGGAGGTTATAAAAAGTACGGCCACTCAGGAGTCTGAATTTGGATTATCTTTACTTTAACGAAAACGGCGCGCTTACGGACTGTACAAACTTTGCGATTAGTGTATCATGCCATATTCTCCTCGTAGATATGCAGAAATGTATTATTGTCATGGTGTAGCTCAAAGAAACGCTCGAGAGGCTGCTAGAATATACCAAGAGCAATTGATTAGAAGGAGTGGCATACAATCTGAGACTTGCCCGGACCATCGTGTTGGTCGATTGAACCGTTGATTTCAGCACTTTTACAACACTTGAGTTCACCTTTTAACATGATGCTTCTGTACTAGCCTTATGAAATTTTCAGGGTAACTGCTCCATAAATGGAGGAAGTTTTTAAGATAGGTTGTAGAAAAAAATATTCAGCAAGTTTTTTTTTTAAATTGCTCCTAAAGTTTCTCGCGGAATTTCAGATTTCGGATTTTTCTGTAAAGATTATTTTTTATTTGGAAATCAATCAAATAACGACTCAAACTGGTATTGTAATACGAAAGGTCTACTATTAAGCTACAAGGTGTAAAAAAATTACGCTTGTAGCCCTAATAGTTTGGGTGTACTTGGGAAATCTAACCTAAAATTTGTTAATGAAAAAAAAAAACATAAAAGTGGGAATAACTTTTGAACGACTGAATATCGCTGAACATACATGGGGGTTCTTTGGATAGCCATTGAGCTCCCCTATCGCCCTTTTGCTTTTGGTCCACCTCATTTGTTACACCCTGTATAAAAAAACTAAGTAAACAACAATTGTATCGACCTCACAGTTTATATGTATATGTGACTTCATAGTTTATGAGTAAGGGTGAGTTAGTGTGTGTATTGACCTCATAGTACGCGTGTTACTCCGGCGGCGGCGCTAGCGGCACTAAGAGCGGCTCGCGGGGGCGGCGCGGGCGGCGCGTGGGCGTGGCGCGGGGGGCGGGGCCTCGGGGCCGGCCACGCCCCCGCCTCCCGCGCGGCCCCTCCGCCGCCGGGGGCTCCAGGGGGGCGTCCGACTCGAGGAGCAGTGCACCTGGAATACAAACATGTTACATTTATATTAGGTGAAGATTGGGGTTTTTCTTGGACGTTGTGATTCATTGAGTAACTCGTTCGCACATGGATGAAATTAACATCCACACTAAGGCTCATCTTGGCCACTAATTTAAGGTAAGATCAATGGCTGCACTTATCTTGTCCGTCCATCTCATGGGTGATTTACGCGCTCTTTTGCCCTCACTTGCCCTGCACCACCAAGGGTTCAATAGAGATCAAGCTCAAAAGCCCAAAGAAAGACTGCTGTTTGATGCTGAGTAAGGACTGATTTGTGCGAAACTTGGTTCATCGCGGGCATCAGCTAGTTATAAATAAGAGGGTAGGTTAGGGACCGAACCCATACTACGTGACCTATTTTTTTTAGACTTTTTGACCCCTCTCTCCCCTCGGTGAACACTCGTAGTAAATGCCAAGACCCCCTCCCCCCCCCTTTAGTTTTCACGTAGTAATTCATAATCATGAATTTTAATCATTTTAAAGCCAAAAAGTGAAAAAAAAAATGCTTATCCTCGTCTCTATTGCATAAGACTGCATGCGTACTTAAATTACTAGTGAATTTTATATTTTTATAAAGAACTAAATACGAGTAAAATCGACTACGTGTCAAAAACCTGAGCCACCCCCCCGCTCCTGTGACTGACCGTAGTATTTTAAAGATTCCCCCCCCCCCCCCCCCCCCCCTTAACGAGTCACGTAGTATGTGTATGTTCCCTTACCTGCGGCGAGTGCGGATGCATTATCCGCGTTGGAGAGCGAGGGCCTGCGCGCGTGCGCGTGACGCGACCCGCGGGGCCGGCCGCGCCGCGCGCCGCGCAAACCGCGCTTTACGCCCCACGAGTTACTCGATATTACCGACGAAAACGCTGGAACAAACAAATTATTGCGATTATTATTTTATGTTAAAATTATCGCGCGTTGCGAAAGGGGGCTAGACTTCTGACTATGACGTCTGAATGTGATGTGTGAGATGTCCGTGAATATTTATTTATTATTTATGAGTTAAAATCGATTCATAGGCGGAGTAATCGCAAAAAAATAATCGAACCTATTTCCAATTTTTTAATTAAGTATGTAAGTGTTCAATATTTATTTATTTCTTTGCACTTTATATTACTCAAAGAAATAATATGCTTTTGCAACAATATTAAACAATAACCCCCTTTCTTATGAAAAGTTAGCGTTGTATCATTACGTATGGTAATCAATACTTCAAATCTGCGCTAACTTTTTATAAGATAGACCGTAAACTCACTAAACCACAAAACCCAATCCATCATTCATTTAAAACTTCGTTTTTGAAACTATATTTTGATGAATAAATAAATAACTTACAAGTAGAAGCTGCAGGAGCATCCACTATGATATTATCTTCATCATCATCGATTTGAAGCGGACTGGGCGGCTCGGACGAGTCGCGCGACCGCTTCGATTCCGGGGTGGAAATAGCTGTTGATTGCTGGAAATTATTAAATACTTTGCAGTCATAGACTTAGGGAGAATATGGTATCTCCAAAAGGGAAAATCTTCAGAGTGACTTTTGACTCGGGCTCAGACAACTAAAAGTATTTTTTTTTATTCTTGTGTAATCTTTATCGATGGATGGTAATCGGTTGTATTGCTTATTCAAACTCAGTGATAACTTCGCTTGCGATCTACGTGGTAGTTTATCATAAAGATCAGATAACCTTTTCCTTAAAACTCCTGTGCATAGTACTAGCTTCTATGCAAATTCTTTTTCTGTCCAAGCTGTCCGCTTATGGAATTCATTACCGGTTTCCATAAGAAAATCTTCGTCATTAAATGTGTTTAAAGATAGACTCAAAAACTTTTATTTGACTGAATCATGACATCGCTTGTTCATCTGACTTGTCATAGTTACTTATATATATCTATATATATATATATATATATATATTGTATTTGTGTATGTATATATTTGTATTTATCTATGTATAGTATTACACTAAGTATATCATAATAAATGTAATAAATACTTTCTTTTCTTAATCTATAGTGCACCTAGCTGACCCTCTTTTTGTAGGCTTCTTTCCATCCAAAGGTTGTCTGGAAGAAATCGCTCCCTAGCGATAAGACCGCCCATTGTACTGTATTTAGTTTAGTTTATGTTTTTATGTATTGTTTCTCAATAGTTCTAAGGTGTACATGTACAATAAAGCATTTTCATTCATTCATAAAGCTATTGCATAGCTTTTATCGCGGGCCTTGAGCGTGGAGACCGTATCCAGAAATTCCGTAACGAAAATAACCTAACACTGCGCATGCGTAATCCAGCAAAACATGCTATGCAATAGCTTTACCGCGGCAGTCCCCGGTCTTTTATTTATTTACCACATATAGCACATCCACTAAGGACGTGATATGTTAGTCATTGCATTGGAGCACTACAAATAAATAAATTACCTGTGAGGGTAGTCCACTCTTTCTCTTCCGTTCTCTTTCTTCGCGTTTCTTCTCTTCAGATTTCTGGCGATCTATAAATAATATAATTATTATTTTATTTAGTGTTTAAATGCTCTATAACATAATAATATACTCCTAAGAGGTGTAGTGGGGCTCATAATAGTAATAGCAGTAGGGTTCATTAGTCGAAGGAACCTACCACCGTACCTTTCTTGCCCGTCCTTCTAGGCTCTGGTCGCGTGGAACTGGCACAAAGAATCACCTAGTATATAAAACGATTCTAAATGATATTTGTGATTTTACGGAATAAAGAATGTTTGAGTTTGATTGTGAATTTATTTTTGCAGTTATTTTGTTTGTTGCAATGTTTTGAAATTATTACAATACTTACATTTGAATTCAATTTCTTCATCATCCAACAATAATGAGACTACTTCTTTAGGTTTCAGTGAATCCACTTTGAAGTTGCCACCGCTTATCACCATCCTTTGAATCTATAAATTTCAAATAACATTTAAAATAGTACATAGAATCATCATAAAAAATAATATGAGTAATAATACTGCAACCGATTAGTAACTAAAGTAAAACAAGTAAATAAGTACAAAAAAATAAATTATAAGTAGACATCGGATTATATGCATTTGCATGTTTGCATATGCAAATGCATATAATTCTATTTTTATAGCGTTATTGCATATTTTGATACTTTTTCATTGATAGTGCTTATTTCAATAGGTAGTCAGGTATACGTGTTTACACGTCCGGAGAGAGGCATATCTGGCACTCGCGGCTTCACTCACGCGCCTAACGCAATTCAATTGTTTTTGTCTCGCTGTCTTTGTTTTTGAATCTTATTTTCGTTGAAAAAAAAATACCCGCAGAGGTTTTTTGATAGTGCATATTTTACACTTTTTAGTGCATATTTTACCCTTTTTTCGTGCATATTTGCATGCATATTTTAGCATTTTGATAGTGCATATAATCCGATGTCTAGTTATAAGTAAAGTAAGTCGCCATTGAGCCAATACAAATTAAAGAAACAATTAAGAGAACCGACTTCTACAATTAATATGAAACATGCATACTTATTAGATAAGAATCTGAAAAAAAATCATCAAACTTACATCTAGAAAATGTTCTAGGGTTCCTCATAAATAATATTACTGATGACGATTGAAATCAGTACGATTGAATCACACAGGGCTGCAAAATGAAGATCACTGCTTTCTGCATCTGACCTTTGAGCCTCGCCAGAGGTTGAAGCTCAAAGTCACCTCGTAAGGATAAGCTTAAGGATTTGTCTCTGCCATTGTTGGTCTGTTGCGTAGACTACGATGTAGTTCATCATGTAGCGAAATAGATGGCGCTACACAGTAGATTACTTACAAGACACCTCTTCATTATTCTTATTGTCCATACCTCACTTTTCTCCCGAGCACGCTCCATAATTCGTTCTTCGATAGTGCCCTGACAGATAAGACGGTAGACTGTGACCTGCTTGGTTTGTCCGAGTCGATGTGCGCGGTCCATCGCTTGTTGATCCACCGTTGGATTCCAATCTGAGTCGTAGAAAATCACCTGGAAAAGTAGATTTAATTTGATATGTTAAGTTTACTATAAATCAATATTCACGGACATTTCACACATCACACTCTAGTCCCAAACTAGTACTATAACCTAGACTGCTGATAGAATAGTAAAATATATTTTTTTTTTTTTCAAATAAATGCATAGAATCTATGTAGTGTATTGTATTAAGTATGCCAGTCTTCTAGTACCCACTGCTCTGCTTAGCTTGGGGCAAGATGATGTTGTGTGGATTGTCCAGCATTATTTATTTACTAGTAGTACGCCCCGGCTTCGCACGGGTAGCCTATATAAAAAATAACATTATAATATAGCCTATGTTCAGCGCAGATAATGTAGCTTCACAACAGTGAAAGAATTTTTGAAATCGTTCCAGTAGTTTCGGAGCCTATTCGATGCAAACAAACAAACAATCAATTCCTCTTTATAATATTAGTTTAGATTAGAATAGAATACATAGTAACGCCCAGACACAAAACAAATATGTTATGCTAAACACGCAAACATTTGCTCGGGTGGGGATAGAATTTACAACCCACAGCATGGAAGGAAGAGCTACTACCAACTGAGCTGTGATGCCTGTCAAAATAACAATAAATATATTAGCACTTACAGTATCGGCCGCAGTTAAGTTGATGCCAAGTCCACCGGCCCGCGTTGAAAGCAGGAATACGAATATATCTGTACGAGCCTGTAAAATTTATACTCTAGTTACATAAAACATCATAAAATAATTTTTAAGCTATTGCATAGTATCGCGGGTCTTGAGCGTGGAGACCGAATCCAGAAATTCCGCAACGAAAATACCGAACGAAAATAACCTAACACTGCGCATACGCAATCCAGCAAAAAATGCTATGCAATAGCTTTACCGCGGCAGTCCACGAGTGCCATACCTCTTTTTATTATTAATTTTAATATTTTTCCAACTAAAGTTTAGTTGTAAAAGTTTTTGACTAGTGTCAGTAATCACAAAAGTGATTACTTATGCCAGAATATCGTTTAATGCTAATACAAATAATATTATTCTTATAATAAAATTATCTTATTTTTAAATCGGTTTGAAGACCGATGGATAGTAATCAGTTATATTACTTATGTTCAAACTCCGTGATAACTTCGTTTGCGCGATCTAGGATTTGTCTCTGCCATCTGTTGATCTGTTGCGTAGACTATGATGTAGTTCATCATGTAGCGAGATAGATGGCGCTACGAAAAATTTAATAGTTATTACCTGAAAATCGGCAACCATGTCTCGCCGAGCAGATATCTTGCTAGAGCCGTCAAGTCTCATGTATTTGTGTTTCCGATGCCACATGTACTCCTGAAAATTACAATTACATACTACATGCAACAAATTATATATAATAACTCTTCTTTCTTCTTTGTCCTTGTGTACTAAATAATACTAAATAATATACTAAAAAATATACTAAATAATATTGTACGCCCGAAATGGGTAGGCTGTTGAAACATATAAACTTACTTTAAGATCTTTATACACAGTTTTACAATAAATGATTCTTATTCTTATTCTTATACTATTTGTTTCTATTAACGATAACTCGATCTTATAAAAGAACATTTGAGTCGTTTAAGGTGATACCTCTAGCGGGAAATTCA
The DNA here is from genome assembly GCA_932527185.1 of Ecliptopera silaceata. Taxonomy (NCBI): domain Eukaryota; kingdom Metazoa; phylum Arthropoda; class Insecta; order Lepidoptera; family Geometridae; genus Ecliptopera; species Ecliptopera silaceata. The sequence goes on from OW052210.1 coordinate 6,852,407, forward strand.
AATATTTTAGGGTTTTTTTTTATTGCGGCTAAACTGTGATATCTTTTACTAGTTTAAGCTATTTTGCGAACATAAACAATAATTTTCTGTGTAACCCGGTATCAATTTTTGAGTTTGGTTCTTTATATTAACTTACTGTACACAAAATAGTTAAATAAGTTCAAACGCAATAAAAAAAACCCTCAAAAAATTGAATTTCCCGCTAGAGCGAGAGGTATCACCTTAAGCTACAGTGGAGAGATAAACATACCCATACAGACTCATAACCCTCCTTTTGCTCCACGTAGTCGAGTAATAAACTTACTTCCAATAGATCAATCATCTTCGTCATCTGGCTGTAGATTAGCACCCTGTGTCCGGATTCCTTGAGTTTCTTCAGCAACGAGTCTAATACGGTCAGTTTTCCCGCGTCGCTCACAAGTTGATTTTTATCTGAAAAAAAAATCAAATCAACATGGTGTTAGTACCATAGTACCATCAGCATCTAGTTCCCATAGCTTTGTTTATTTTGGGACTAGTGTGTGATGTGTGAAATGTCCGTGAATATTTATTATCATGTTTTTTTAACCTATTTCGTCCCACGGGCAAAGGTCTCCCCCAAATTCCTCCACTTCTCTATTTCTTTTGCTTCTTCGAACCATCTCTTTACAAATTATTATCGTGTATTACGGCCGGTTTCTCAAACAATAATCAACGAAAAAATCTAATAATTACTATGTGCCAAACTCGGATCAATCGTGATTTGTGGTTAAAGACATTTATTCTCAAAAGAAATTACAATTTCACTTAATGAGAAATTACTAAATTAAACTTACGTGCTATTTATATGTAGGTACAGCGGGTTTACAGAGCATGTTCAATAATAACAACACCACACTATGGTTATATACACAGTACTCAACCTACTAAGTTAAACAATAAACTAACACAATTGCAACATAAAAATCCATTTGTATTGAGGAAGTTTTGCTGTTAGATTCTAAACAAATAAAATATGTATGTTTACAAATATTATGTGGGTAAATCTAAAGGACAATGCCCAATGGGCTATGGGAATCTGTACCAACTTGCATCAATTTGAATTTACTCTCAAAGCCCTAATTTTTATTTATCTTTTCGCTACCAACAATATTTTTTTCAATGTTTAACCGCATTTCAAAATATTTAAAAATGTATTTTATTTTATATCATGTTTGCCTTCTCAGCTAAAGCTTACTTGGCAAACAAGATTTTTATGCTCAATGTCCACTCACGAAAATAGGTGACAGCTGGGATCGGAACAAAATAGTTGACGTGCGGAAGGCTTAGTCCGAGCTTGCATTTTAAAACTCCCTACTCTCGAGCCGACAGTCGTCTCTCGGATGTCCTTGTATTTTTGTATGGATATCCGAAAGACGACTCTCGACTCGAGAGTCGGGAGTTTTAAAATGCAAGCTCGGACTAAGCACTCGGAAGTAGGAAATTGATAATCATGTTATGCATAATTAATTTTCATTTTCTAAACCCGGTTAAAAATTAACAAAGTACACGTATAAATAAAATATTAATTTTGATGATAATCAGCTTTTGATGCAATCTGGTACAGGGTTTGGGCATGATTCTTTGGGTTTCCAGAAATCGGCCGTAAGTTTTTTTGTAAACGAATCTAATATAGTAAGTAATAAGCTACATAATACCTGGCACTTGTATAGCGGCCCACCCGATGGCGGGTCGGGTCGCGGCGACCAATGCGTCGATGGTGCGACTTCCGTCTGCGCACTCCGCGTGTTGATGTCGCGTCACGTGGTACGCGAACGAACGGGACACGGCGAATGGGACCAACGTATGCGCCGCCGCCTGGTAAGGACACAAAAATGTACTTTATTTCGCTCCGACAAATCAAATCAACAGGCGGGCTAGGTTAACGCTCAAGAAGCCAGTTCAAGGGTAATGATGAACTTGAAATAATGCATACATTAAATTATGATTAGTTTCGCATTTAATTATTGAGATTCTTATTGTATTTTTATATGTTGAAATCTTAAATTATGGAATATTTTGGCTCTTCTAGAATATTAAGCATCAATACATCTAAAGCTTTAGATTCATTGATGGAGCAAAATAGCAGAGTTACGAAGGGTAACCTAGTTTCATTCAAATCTAACTTAACTGAGGGCACACCCAAAAATAAATTTGATATCCTGCTTTTTGGCAATCTTACGGCCGGTTTCAATATGTTTATGTGTCAAACTCGGATCAATCGTGATTTGGGTTTCCAGAAACCGGCCGTTAACCTTCTAAATTTTCTAAATAAAATATAAAATTCATACTATTCATGTGAAATGATATAATATAGTTCCTGCTGTAAAGTCTACACGTCTATTTTAAATACCTTAGGCTGTGCTGCATACAAGAACTGCGGTAAAGGTGTAGGCATCATGGGAAACACTATGGAATCTCGTTCAACGTGAGGGAACTCTTCGATAGGCTCTGACGTCACGGACATGTCCGGGAATGACACTGCACTTGTGTTCGGCTGCTCGATGTTGGTCCAGATCTGTTGAAATTACAAATTGTATAAAACTCATACAAATAAATACATATGTATATGTTTTCAAAGTTTCTCAGGGTTCCGTACTAAAGGGTAAAACTGTACCTCTACCATGAGTTGTCACAGTAAAATCGCCTGACTTTACTACAGTAGTTACGTAAATATTAGTATAACGAATTTTAGTACCCAACAGAGCGCGGTGTGTAATATGTCCATGAATATTTATCAACTTTACATCATAGTATAAGATACCTGTTCATCATTATTTCTCAGATGTTTAGCTCTCATCACTCGATGCTCCATAGTTTCTGCCATGTAGTGTAGTGTATAGTCGGTATACGTGTAGAAAGGACCACCTAAAAATTAATAAAATAATGTAATTAGTTATGAAAATAAGACGACCGATGTGGCGCGGTGGGCGATAGTCCGCCTGCGACGCGGAAGGTTGCGAGTTCTATTCCTGCCTTGGGATAAATATTTGTACGATCTGCAAATTTTTATTCCGGGTGTTCTGGGTATTTTATATGTATAATAAAATATATCTATCTATGTAATGTATTGTATTAAGTGTTTCAGTATTCTAGTAAAGAAGAAAGAAAGAAATATTTATTTATTGGGCACAAAAAAATTTAACAGCTATATTTTGAATCCATAGGTTCCCGAACTAGTTGATACTGTGTTTCGGGAACCAGTGGCTTCTCACAAATGGGTTCTTATTATTATTTTTTATGGTCTAAAAAGGCATATAAACTGAATTTTCAAACTAAGACTAACATGCGATTATAATTATATTAACAATTTGATCAATTACCCATAACACAAGCTCTGCTTAGCTTGGGGCTTGATAATGTTGTGTGGATTGTCCAGCATTATTTATTTATTATTATATATAATAATTCTCACCATTTATCCACAGCGGATCCGTGAACAAAAGTTCTTTCCAAACCAAGCTATCATCCTTCCTCTTGTTCAAGGTGTCACCGTCCGGGCATATAAGCAGCATATCTTTCCATCTCGTTCTATCGTACTGTTTGGAGCATACATCTCTCCCTCTCTTCTTGCCTTTGATGGAGGAGTGGTGGGGCGTGAACCACCATAGTTGGCGGTGACGGAGGCGATCGTATTTCTTTAATGATGCTGTGATGTGATGCATTCTGCGAATTTTTCATTTTTTTTATTTTTATGGAACACAAATAGTCTTACGTAAACTATTTTTTTTTATTGTAGCCTACATTGTCCCACTGCTGGGCAAAGGCCTCCCCCAAACACTTCCACTTCTCTCTGTCCCTGGCAATGTCCCACCAATCCAAGTGAAATAACGTAAACTATATCTTAACAAAAAATATAACTATTGACTAATACGTTTTTACATATTGAGACTATATTTATATACAGTAAGTCAGATAATAAGTTATTATTATACTAAGCTGTTACCCACCGAAAACAAACGTTTGTGTGATGAACACTGAGATTTTATCTGAGTCTGGGTGTTACTATGTTTTCTAACGATGTATGTATTTACAAAAAGAAATCGTTGAGTAATCTAGTACAAGTTTGGCGAGATAACGTTGTGTGATATGTCCAGTCCATGAATATTTATTAAATCAAGCATTGTTTATTTTATAGCTTTCTCATATCAAAATAACTCTTGCATTATCGTAGGATCACAAATATTAGTACACAGTTCAAATGACACGTATTCCCAAACAAGTCAAGACAAAAAACAAACCAGTCCTTCTACAAATACATCAAATCAAATCATCAAATCATTTATTTATTGCTTGTGGGTCTAGGTACATTCATCGATGGAGGGTGTGTTAGGTAGCGTCTCTAGATCCTGCTAATTAGCATACAAACATTTAAAATTAATAATAATCTAGATCATTAAAGTATACAAAAATAAATTAAATACACATGTCAAATTAATTACCAAAGAAAAATAATAACAATAATTACAAATAAATTAAATCTTCATCAAATCAACTTCACTATCATCTAAAAAGTACAAATATTAGTACCCAGTTCAAATGACACATATTTCCAAACAAGTCAAGACAGAAAATAAGACAGTACTTCTACAAATACACAATAATCAAATCACTTACGCATACAACCATCCACACAGCATAACTCGATACAACTCCATCGGCGACAGATCCATAAACCTCGTGAACGAGAAACATCCGTTGACCTCTTCTCTTCTCATTCTCTCTCCCTTCAAATCTTGATCATCTATCTCTTTCACTTCCACTGCAACTCCCTTTAAACTATCGTTGATGTATTCCGGGGTTAGGATTGACAGTTTGTTGTATAACAAGTGACGTTTGGAAGGTATCGCTCGGAGAAGTATACATTCCTCTGCTATTATCTTTGGAACGTGGTAATCATCGAGATGGACTGAAAAAGGGGACCTAACATCTCGTCTTTCGAATAGCTCTGGATGGTTGCATACCTGGAACATAAAATATTTGTTAATGCTCTTTTATTGTCTTATTATTGACGTGACAACGTCTTATAATTCGATAGAGCCGGCTGCACGCACGAAAAAACACGACTCATGCGGCGTTACCTCGCTCTGAGACTCATGCGGCGTTACCTCGCTCTGAGGCGTTCCATGAAGTGCAAGCGAGGGCGCGGAACGAGCGACAAAGAAGCACAATCGGCCTTTGCGTTCGTTGTCACGTTCAACTATCGTCAGTAAACCGACTTTACAGACAACCATTTTTTTTGTATGATTATTGTTTTGGAACGAAGTTCCTTATCGCGCGATAAAATTAAAACCAAAAGTTGTAACAAGGCTTTTTGCTGTAAGTAGTTTTAAGCCGTGCGGTGTGCGCATTTCTCTGTCTGCTCTCTCGCGTAGAAAGCCAGCTAGTTCATGTTCATTAATGGCAAGTGATGTTCTGATGCTGGCCATCAAGAAATTTAAGTCAGTAACGTTCAACATTAACCAGATTTTTCGCTTACCTTCCTAAACTGCATGACCAGGTTCATAAGATTGGAAGTGAAATTCTTATCAATATTGTGTCCTGTTTCCGCTCCAACCGAATAATGCAGCAAATCTTCTATTCTAATCTTCTTTTTCAGTGCTAAAAAAAAATATGTATACGTTTGTACGATCTGCAAATATTTATTCCAGGTGTTCTGGGTATTTTATATGTATAATAATAAATATCTATCTATGTAATGTATTGTATTAAGTATGTCAGTCTTCTAGTACCCATAACACAAGCTCTGCTTAACTTGGGGCTAGATGATGTTGTGTGAATTGTCCAGCATTATATATTTTATGTACAAATACTTACCGATATAAAGCAGCTTCTGTCTGATAGTCAACGGACAATGTACCATAATCTCAATCTTGTCTGAAAGTTCATTTTCTACGTCTTTCTTGACTCGACGCAGCATAAAAGGTTTTAGAATCATATGCAGACGCGATAAATGCTCTGAAAATCATACAAAATTAAGTAATTACTAGATTAGAAACTCCAGAGTTACCGAAGTTAGTTATATTTTTTTTATGTATTAAAGTGATTGAACATAATCATTCACAAAGTCCATCCAACTTTTCTTTGGCCTACCTCTGTAATATGACTTTCTTCCCTCCGCATGACATGCCCATACCATGCCAACCTATTACTTTTCAACTTGTCCATTATTGGCGCTACAATGAACATGAGTCTATCAATAGTATCATCATCATCATCATCAACCTATATCAGTCTACTGCTGGACGCGCCACTGAGCCCGTTCTTCGGCTCTTCTCATGTTGTGATTGCCAGCTACACTTTGCACTCTTCACACCAGTTCATAGTTTTTTTTATTAAAAAAGTTATTGATAACTTCTGTTACATACAGTATTACCTTCTATCTTATAAAAAGTTAGCGTTGACTTCATGTCATCATTACGTATGGTAATCAATACTTCAAGTCTGCGCTAACTTTTTATTAGATAGACCGTTAGTACACATAATTATAATTACTTTCATCCATAGTAGTTTTATTCTCAGCATGACTCTCGATATCCTTGGAGAACCACTCGTTGAACTCTTCGTGAGAATCGAAAAGAGTCGGCATTATAAAATGAAGTAAGGCCCACAACTCGGCCATACTGTTTTGTATTGGTGTACCTGAAAATTTATATGAATACTTCAGTTTTAAAGTCTAGAACTCAAGACGAAGAAACTCATTCAAATATTTCTTGTGCCGTAAATTTACATAGATCATAGACTGTCCTATAACAAAGTGATTCTAGATACACGATACACCACATGATAATAGTCTGGGATCTAGATTATTTTAGACGCTAACCTTTACCGTAATGCTATCTCAAACTCCAGTTTTTTTTTAAATTTATACTTATTCACGTCTCTCAAAAATATAATAAAATATCTTCTTCTTCTTCCTGCCCTTATCCCACTAAGTGGGGTCGGCACAACATGTTCTCTTCTTCCATTTTCCTCTATCATCCGTCATCTCAGTATTCACTCCTTTCAAATATAATAAAATATATCTAAATAAAATATTACCAGAAAGCAGAAGTCTATTCCTGCAGCTAAACCCAAGCAGTTGTTTCCACCGCATGCTATGCGAGCTCTTAATGGCCTGAGCTTCATCCAATATCATGTACTGCCACGACACTCGGTTCAAATACTTCATATCAGACACCACGATCTGGTACGAAGTGATACAAACGTGGAAGGCGGCTTGACGCGTGTGGAGGTCTCGACGTTCCCAGAACTGACGAAGGATCTTACGCTCTGAGGGACTGCCCCAATATGGCACCTGAAAGGAGGTAGATTAAGGTGATACCCCTCGCTCTAGCGGGAAATTCAATTTTTTTAGTGTTTTATTTATTGCGGCTGAACTGTTAAATCTTTTACTAGTTTAAGCTAATTTGCGAACATAAACAATAATTTTCTGTGTAAACTCTTCCTCTTCTGTATCAATTTTTGAGATTGGTTCTTTATATTTGCTGGGAAAGTGCAGAAATTGTACAAAACAGTTTCTGCGAGAGCGAGAGGTATCATCTTATTTTGTGTTCAATTGACACGCAAGAAGAAGAAGAAGATTACATTCTCGTTGTCGGGATTAGTGGCGCGTCGTGGGAGAGACCTACGTCCAGCAGTGAACTTATAATGATGATGATCTTTCTAATATGCTAGGTGTTTTTTTGGAAAGGGCAGCTAAAGCATAGTCCAAATCTACAAGAGTTAGAGAAAAGTTATAAAAGAAGGCATGCCCTCGATTAAAAAAAAAAACAACGACATACTCTTTTTAATCTTTGAAATATGTTGTCACAACACATTTGATACCCTACAGAAATGAGGCAGGTATTGGCCGCACAGAGTGACAAATTTCGAGAGGCTATAACTCAGTCAATTCCTTACGTCTTTGAGTTATACTATCTCACATTCTTCTAATAAAGTAAATTACCACTTTAAAGTCCGGAGCAAATCGTTCAACTTCCTGCTGCCAGTTGTGAAGTGTGGAAGCCGGCGACACGACCAGGAAAGGTCCCCATACACCGAGCTTCTCAGCCACGTGGCACAGGAATGCTATGCATTGCACCGTTTTACCGAGACCCATCTCATCGGCTAATATACCGCTGATACCCTGATTATACAAATGAAAAAAATAATTAGAACAATAGAATAAATAGTCACACATATTATAATGATAAATGTCTTATCCTTCTAATATTATAAAGGCGAAATTTTGTATGGTTGGATATTTCTTACTTTTTCACGCAAACACTACAGAGTTAAGTATGAAGTGTCAGTATAACATAAGCTCTGCTAGCTTATTTATTTAATTGATTTTAATTGCAACTTTACAATAATATTGATGTTATATACCAGAATAGCCCATAGGCTATGATATAAATATAGCCATAGCATAGGATAAATATTTGTACGATCTGCAAATATTTATTCCGGGTGTTCTGTGTATTTTATATGTATTAAAAAATATATCTATCTATGTAACGTATTGTATTAAGTATGTCAGTCTTCTAGTACCCATAACACAAGCTCTGCTTAGCTTGGGGCTAGTTGATGTTGTGTGGATTATCCAGCATTATTTAATATTTATACATGTCTATTAAATATTTATCTATCCGAACCGACTAACCTGATCGTACAAATTAGCGAGCCAATTCATCCCCTTCAGTTGGTACCCCTTGAGGGTCCCGCGGAAGGTGTCGGGCTGCGGTTGCTCGCCGCGCTTGGCCTCCGCCTCGGGCTCCGCCTCCACGTCAGCCTCGACTTCCACTTCAACATCGCCGACGTCACCAACGCCCGCCAGAGAGTCGAAGAGCTGCGTCCTGGCGCGTTCTGCGCGGAACGCCTCGCGAGCGTTGTGAGTCGCTTGAGCTTTCATCGCTTCACTGTATAAATAAATGTTCAACAATTCACACTCTAGTTCCAAACTACTGTACTATGGGAACTAGATTGCTAATATAATACTTATAAATATACATTTTTTTGTAAATACATACGCAATACATAATAAAAATGACAGGCTTCACAGCTCAGTTGGTAGCTCTGCTTTCCATGCTGTGGGTCGTTGGTTCAATTCCCACCCAGAGCAAATGTTTGTGAGATGAACATAAATATTTGTTCAGATTATTTATTTAATTATTCAAAATAAATAAATATTCACGAACAACTCACGCATCACACTATATAACCAAAGTTTGTACAATGGGAACTAGATTGCTGATAGAATACTTATATATTATATTTTTTTTTGTAAATACATACGTATAATACATAATAACAATAATAATAGAGCGTTTATGCAAGCGTAGCGTAGAACGCCCTCCGGCGAGATGGAGCGACGAGTGGGAGTGTAGATGGCAAACACAACATGAGAAGAGACGATGACTGGGCTCAGAGGCGCCTCTTGGGACAGATCTACGTCCAGCAGTGGACACATCACGCACATCATTAATAAATAAATAAATAATGCTGGACAATCCACACAACATCATCTAGCCCCAAGCTAAGCAGAGCTTGTGTTATGGGTACAAGTAGAAGACTGACATACTTAATATAATACATTACATAGATAGATATTTTTTATTATACATATAATACCCGAGGCCTTAGGGAGGCCTTTGCCCTGCAGTGGGACAGTCATGGCTGATTAATAATAATAATAATTAATAATAATAATATAATACCCAGAACATCATTGAAGGTAGAGTAACTTCCAACTGTGCTGTAACGCCTGTCGGTTATGGTTATGGTTGATGACTTATTACTAAGTTAAATTGACACCGCACTGGAACTTCAGTACTTAATTTAGTTTAATAGTAATTCTTTGTAAGAAGGATCATATAAAAAAACGGTAGGAACAAGGCCGTAAGTTTCTTGCCCGTTCTTCTCGGCTCTGGTCGCGTGAAACTGGCACCTAGAATCACCAACCACCACGCACCTAGAACCACCGTATGTAAGACGATACTAAATGACCCTTGTGATTTTATTGAGTAAAGAAATATTTGATTTGATGATTTACTCTACCTTTGTATTAGTGACTCACCTGTCATACAGATCTATAGAAGCTAGTCTTGGATCGACATCCTCGTCCAAATGTCGCAGGATATGTTGGGCTCCGTCGTCGGTGTGCGCCTTGCGTTGCATGAAGTGTGCGTACAACTCTGTTTGAGTAATAAGGAAGTTTAATTTGCGACGTTGCCGCTTCGCTTCCATTAGTTCTACGTCCATCTGTAAATAATTTTATTTATTATTTTAACAATGCTCTCATATAATTAACTATTTTTTAGCTTTATTATATGAAACTTTTATGTATCAGATTCGTTTTGATATATTAATACTTAGATAATAATTTGTGCGGTGTTTCCCACTTAGTCAGATATGGCCTAAAAGAATACTTAAATTATTGTAATTAATAAATTAAATTAATAATAAACAATAAAAAAATATATAACGTGTCGCTAAAGAATGTAAAAATACAGTTACACTGCGCTATATGCGGAAAAACTCAGCACACGTCGAAACCGCGCACTGTAACTCTTGCTTTACCTTTCTCTGTTCTTCAGCTTCTTTCTCCATGCGTCGACGCGCGTCTTTTTCCGCGCGGTCGTACCGCTTCCAATAAGTTTGCATCTCTCGGCTGAGTCGTTTGCAACGCCATACTGTTTCTTTCATATTCTTTTGTGACTGAAATACAAGATAATAATTTTTCTAATTATAATAATTAAGTTATTAATAAAAAAAAATACTAAAGTTCACATTTGATTGAGGGATTTTCTTGTAACTTGCAAAAATGCGATATTTCTTTTAATTTGTAATAAGTTTTCTTTTATAATAATCCTTGTCAGCAAAAAAAACATTGGTTGCATAGTACATAATATTTTTGTTTATTCTTTGTTCAAGCGATCTTGGATTGGTCTCTGCCATCTGTTGGTCTGTTGCGTAGACTACGATGTAGTTCATCATGTAGCGAGATAGATGGCGCTACAAGAGTATAATTTCTTTCACGACTTTCCTTTAAGTCTCATTATTTCTACTCTAGTTTATACAGGGTGATATTTAATAGACTCACATGACTAGCAACATTCCTCCAATGTTTAGCACAGGCTGTAGCTAATCGCTTGCGTTGTAATATAGCCTCCTTGTGAGCATTCGCTCGAGATCTTTGCACCTTGCCCAAATCCTTCTTCACCACAGATTGCCAGTGACGTCGCCGTAACGCTGTTAGGGCTTCGGGAGTGTTCTGTTCTGATAACTTCTTGCGGCCCCTGTTTAAATATAAAAAGTATGCTTGCTTAGTCTATTTTTCAGTTGGCCAACAATAGCGTTTTCAAAATAACATATTTTTCACATAAAAAATCTGCGCCGTGGATGACAAACATTAAAGTTTGTTTTAAGTAATTAATTTAAAGTATTTTATACAAAAAAAAATAAGATCAATTTAAGAAGAATCTGATTAACATAGTAGGTTGTCAAGTGTGGCCTTATAACCTTGATACAATATGAGACAGAAAAATGAGAGTACAATTTTCTTAAAAAACTATACTACTCTTACCGAACTCCCGGTACTTTTTCAGGTTTTTCATTGGACATCTGGTTGTAGTACGGGTAGTTATCTTCGTCCTCCACTTTGACAGTTCTACCTAGTTGCTCTTCCCAATCCAACATGCCATCTTGCATCGTCTGAAAGATACATAAATCGTATATTAGATTCATGCTGTTAGTCTATAAATAAATAAAACCGTCCGAATTACGAGTCCGATCGCGAACGAAGGGTAAAACGACGTTTTTGTAAGAGAACCCCCTTAAATATATCTTCTGTGGAAATTTCACTATCACGGTTCATAAGATCAGGATTTCTTTGAGTATGGACCCCTAAAAAGGTTGGAAAATATTTGACAGATACCTTCAAGCTAATAATCCCTTACCGGATCACCACCGCTTGTGCTCGGCCCCTCCTTAGCACGTCCTCTTCTCGGTCTATAAGCCCCTCTCGTCTTCCGTTCTGACCTGACCCTGCCGCCCCTTTCTGTGGGGGGGCGCCCCCTTCGCCCCCTGCCCGTGGGAGGGGGGAGTCTGATAGAACGCTGGGGATGGACGTAGCGATCGACAGTTGATAGTAGACCTGAACTGTAGTACATGTAGTTTGGTTTCTGAAACAAACATTTACTTTATAAGAGAAGTTAATGAATAAATAGTCACGGATATTTCACACATCAAGGTCTTTTCCCGAACTAAGGCAAATATTTTTTGTAAATACATACGAGTACATGTAATACTAACACATAAACAGAATAAACATCAGCGATCATCAAACAAATATTTTTTATGCGTGGGGATCGAATCCACAACCAACAGCAAGGAAGGCAAAGCTAGGCAGGACAATGGCCTCACCTCTCTTTCCACTTCCCGCGATCTAACGTCACGAGAGGGAAAGGGAAGGTAGGATGGAGATGGTAGGTAGGGAGTGAAAGGGAGGTTAGGGAAGGAAAGCATGGTGAGAAGGGTGGATGAGAAAGGAAGGTAGGGAGATGTAGGGAGGAGGTAGCTTCACCCACGACATTAGTACGGGTTGGTCGATGGATTGATTGTGTTTGTGGATCGGCAGAACGTAGGCAGTAAACGTAGCATGCTACAGCCATCGCCCATCAGCTATTTACATAAATACAGCACATATAAATAAATAAATAAATAATAAATAATGCTGGACAATCCACACAATCTAACCCCAAGCTAAGCAGAGCTTGTGTTATGGGTACTAGAAGACTGACATATTTAATACAATACAATACATAGATAGATATTTTTTATTATACATTTAATACCCAGAACACCCGGAATAAATATTTGCAGAACATACAAACATTTATCCCGAGGCGGGGATCGAACCCGCAACCTTCCGTGTCGCAGGCGGACCATCGCCCACCGCGCCACATCGGTCGTCAAATATAGCAAGTCACATGTATAGCCATCCACCATAGGCTATAGCAGGGGTCACCAATTAATTTCGCTCGGGGTCCATTTTAAGAAATAAAATGACCTTCGCGGTCCGCACATTTTATATAAAAAAAAATTGAATAAAGATAATTGGGGAAATAACAAAGGTATTATTATTATTTTATCAATGAGAAAAGTGTCATTTTTTATTGTTGATTATCTGTTTGATGTTTGGAGTGGAATTGGTGCAAACTATTGACATTACTCGTTAGTTCGCCCGGAATTTTTCGAATTAACGTCAACAAATATACTGTGTGGGATATATTTTTCGGTCCGCATACAATGGGACGGCGGTCCGCATGCGGACCGCGGTCCGCCATTTGGTGACCCCTGGGCTATAGAATCAAAACTAGTGTCTAAACTTACTGTTCTTTTCATTTGAAATCGTTTCGCATACTTCAGTTCAAGCCTGCGTTCTTTGAGCATTATCTTTATACGTCGATCTTTGGCCTCGGGGGTGGTTTCATCTTCTGAAGACTCTGAAGAGTTAAGGAGCACCTCTCTCAACCACTCTCGTTCTTTGCCGATGTTTGAGAAGTTGAAGAATCTTGCCCTGTCTTTTCTACGTTCTGTAATTTTACAATAGATGTAATGTTAATCAGAGTAAACCCGAGGCGAAACCTTGTGGTTTATACGATTTTTAAATAAATTCTTTGTTTAAATGGTTTGATATTAGGTAGTAGACATTAAATAACAAATATGCGCATGGTATCATTGTATATAACCATCGGAAAACTCATGCCTAGGCAAGTCATGACGTTAATCTCAAGCTTAGCTCGAGATAAGCTTGAGAGCTTAGCTTAAGCCACCCTTAGCATAAAAAGCTAGCTTTGTTTCTAACGCGCAACAAACAACAGCTCGTAAGTAGGTCAGAAGGTGCAACAATCCCATCGCATGGACTTGAGTCACACTTTAAAAAATTACAAGGCAAAGTTTAACATGTATCGTAGACCTACCCATTTACGCAAACCAATATAACAGGTATTCATTTTCACTGTTGTATATTTCACACCAATAGTTCATCCAAATATAACATAAACCAAAAAAAAAAATATATACAAACGAAAAAGTTGCCGTTAAAAGTCCGTTTAATTTTCGTAGTCCGGATCGGTTCTGGTAGAAAACCGAATGGTCCTAAAGTCCGGACGAGCACCAAAGCGCACTCCTCTCACGAAAAAATTCAAAATCGTTCCAATATAATATCTCAGAACCCCAAACAAAATCAACCGAAAGTAATACGCAATACAGCAGCAGAATAAAACATAAAGAATTCTAGCGATCAAGTAAATTTTTGCCATATTCAACGGATAATATGACACATCACAAATTATAGAGATGCAGTGCCGCGTCTGATGCGTGTCGAAATAGCACTGACAAGGATTTATACCTTCCTTTTACATGTCCCGGGGAATATTGATTTTCCAGGCACACTTTAATTGAGTCTAGATGTAGGTTAGGCTGTTCTATGCAATATGGCGTCATTTCGAGGGGGTGTTATCCCACCCCGACCGAGAGGGTGACCCCCACTTCGGTCAAAGAGCATGTAATGTTTGGTATAAACACAATCTTATTGCATTACGTGTTTCTACTTCTTTTAAAACAGAGATTTTCCCATTTCGTCTCTTAAATTTGTCAATGATTCTTATCTGCACCTTCCGTGAGAGTAGTATGATGAATTAAATAAACATACGGCAGTAGTAAAGTTAAGACTTTATCTTGCATTGTCGTCATCTTGATCAGTGCCCAGGAATAATATTAGGCTCAATAATTAAAATATTCATGGACATTTCACACAATGTCATCTAGTATCAAACTAAGCTAAGCTTGTAATATGAAAACTGAATATGCAATTTGTTTCGCGAATAAAAATATGTACCATCGAATACATCAAACAAACATCGATATGTTTGCCATCAATAAATGTTTGTTATGGGGATCAAACCTATGTGTCATCAGCACGGAAGGCAGAGTAACTAATTGAGCTGTGTGTCAATGCTAAAATATTCACAATATCAACAGATAAACGCTGCGAATATGACACGAGTCGGACAGGGGGTGAAGGGAGAAGCTACTCGCTCGAATTTCCACCCACAAACCCCAATTCACCCCTACCGTATCTACTTTATTCTATTCAATTGCACTTGGTACCTAGCTAGTACCTACACAATTGTACTTATCGAAAATGTTTTATTTATCAGTCGGTAATTAAATTTTCAATAACCGTTCAAATTAACACCGAGAATTTTCAAAATCAAGAAGATTTTTTTTTTAGTAGTACAATTTGATTATCAGTAGTAATCTCAAAAAAGATGTAAAGATTTTCGCCCGGTTTATACAGAAAAACAACCGACAAACGATATTTTATTCTTTATGCTATTTTCGTGTCTTTTAAAACACTTGATAATAAATATTGTCTCTTGTCTCTTGTATATAAACACGCACACCAGTCTATCCTACAGCCCAGTTTTACTGGTAACCTAGCAACCTAGATCTATCCCCCAAGGGAGATGTGGTCTTGCCACATAATATAAATCCTATCATATTTCAGCTTGTAGGCTCCTAGCAATATTGAATGTTAATCTTTGAGACATACAGCGCATTTTGCAATGACAAATTTTTGGTTGCTATGGGATAAACACCCTCTTTCTGCCCCTTGTCAATAATGCTGCAAACCCAATTTAAACTTAATTTTATCATTGCACACAGGGTGGTTTCATAGTTTTTTATTTTTCAGAATTAAATGATGAAACAAGCCAACCTTTTTGCGAGGTAATTGTGGTGTTTAACCAAAGACGTCCGATGTGATGCGACGGGCGAGGGTCCGCCAGTGGCGACGCGGAGATTGCGGGTTCGATTCTCGCCTTGGGATAACTGTTTGTACGATCTGCAAATATTTATTCCGGGTGTTCTGGGTATTTTATAAGTATAATTAAAAAATATCTATCTATGTAATGTATCGAATTAAGTATGTTAGTCTTCTAGTACCCATAACACAAGCTCTGCTTGGGGCTAGATGATGTTGTATGGATTGTCCAGCATTATTTATTTATTTATAGATAATGTTCAATCTTTAGATTAGTAGAATTAAGGCACTACAGTTGTACCAATAAACCCGCATTTACAATAAACATCATTCTGTCTGTTCCTGTACCACGGTAGGTATTTCATAATTCTCCCTGATTTCCAATATTTTCCAGTAACCACTGCTTATAACATTGTCTTACTGAGCATGTGCTCTGTAATGCTTGAAGACGAATGGGTATGGTAGTTTACCATACTTTACCGGATAAGGTCTATCAGCTATAATACTACTACATATTTCTTTTAAATCAATACTTATTGTAGTGATAGTTTTAGTCATAATCATACTATATACATCTTAATATAATATCACAATTTGTATCACATCCAATAAATGTTTACAAGAATTCAATAAACATCAATAAAATAAATTGGTAGTAACCCTGTATAACCGGCCTGTACTTCCTACACAGTTAGCTCAGGTAGACGAGAGGGTGGAAGAGAGGGTGGCAGTCTGTTGCATGCAATGTGTCCCTGGTAACCGGGAGTGGGGTGGTCCTCTCTAGTTGCCTTGGTTACCCTTGCCCTCTATGCAAAATGGCGGTTTTGATGTGAAAAGTTCAATAAATGTTATGCAAAATTATTATATCTATCTATGTAATGTCAAGTCAAAGTCAAAGTCAAAAATTACTTTATTCAGTAAAATCACAAGGATCATTTAGAATCGTCTTACATACTAGGTGATTCTAGGTGCCAGTTCCACGCGACCAGAGCCTAGAAGAACGGGCAAGAAACTTACGGCCTGGTTCCTACCGTTTTTTTATATGATCCTTCTTACAAAGAATTACAATTAAACTAAATTAAGTACTGAAGTTTCAGTGCGGTGCCAATTTAACTTAGTAATGATACACTAATGAGTTTAAAAAAAAGAAGTATAATAAAGCTATACGTAAATCAAAAAGACAGCAACGGTAATGGTAATGTATTAAGTATGTCAGTCTTCTAGTACCCCTAATACAAGCTCTGCTTAGCTTGGGGCTAGATGATGTTGTGTGGATTGTCCAGTCCATTAATTATTTATTTATTATCTTATTTTTTTTTTAACTTTGGGTAAGTACTTATAATTTTTTGAACATGAATTCATTGTTTTATCTTAGGTGCTCTACAAGATATACTTACATGTAATGTATGTATGTTACACATATTCATTTATTATCTGTCTTCATAGAAACTATATTGGCACAAGACACTACAGGCTAAAACTCTAATTAATATGCTTTCTGTACCAGTAACAGTATTGCAGAGCTAGAATTTAGCATCAAAGCCCAATAATTGTCCGGTTTTTAGGAAACCCTCACTATTGAATAGGCCATATGGCCCGACAGCTTTGAAAAGTAGAGGTACTAGATTTATTTAATGTATCATGTTGTTTACAATTATAGGTCTTATATTAAAATTAGAACCGAACATGACACCGCTGGGGCACTACAATATTATTACCTTTACTGACCAAGTGTAGAAAATTTGGAGCATTTATCAAGATTCAATACATTTGGGAAAGGTTGATCTAAGATTTTATCGGTATCGGTAACTTACCTTCTTTGGTCATCAAAACGCCATTGACATAACGGGCACCTTTCGATTTCTTCACTTTGCTCATAGCTTCATCATCAGAATCAGAAGAACCCTCATCATCACTCTCACTTGATGATTTCATGACCTGCTCCATTTCACGCAGAAACGGTCTAGGGTCAGTGGCTAGCTCTATCTGTCGAAGATACAGTGGCTTTGCCACCTCACCTGGAGTCAAGGGCTCTCTGCGAGCCATGTTTTCAGACATTTTGTCAGTTCCTGAAACCAACCAGAATAAATGTAACAAAAATTAACCAAATAACCGTGAAAAGTGACAAGGACTTTTTTAACACTTCATCACGGCTTCTTACTTGTAGGTATGTGGAATATATCAGATTTGTATAATCACATCTAAATAGAAAAACAAACAATAAACTTACATTGATAAACCAATTTCCTTGTTAGACTGTTCAACAAACAATTATTTAATCATTTCCCTTCAGATTTAGATCGTACTGCGCTCGTAACTATTTGGAATGAAATGTACCACAAATCGCTGTAAGTCAATTCATGTTGCAGTCAAAATAACCATTTTTTTCTCGCATGGTTGTGGTTCAATTTAATTCAAAACAAATACCCGCCATATTTTGTTTGTTCGGTTGATTGTTTGTCTTGACAGCAAAAGACAGTCGTCGTCGGCTCGTCGGAAGCATAGATAATAATATACTCACTGTGCTGCCAACTCTACCCGAAAATAAAATGTCAAGGACCTACTGTAAAGCCGACTCTACACTCGCAGGTGAACGTGAAGGGACACAGTTCACGCGTGGATCGCGGCATACATTCACGGCGTGAATTAACAAGTGACTTCGCGTTCCCGCGAGTGTAGAGCCGGCTTTAAAATTTTATATACCTATCACTACACTACAACTTTTTAAGTTTCTCAAGCCATATACTATTAATAAATATACAGTTTAAAATTATTTGATACTGAAATAAGCTTGCTTCTTGACTGCCGCAACAAAAATAAAATAATATACATCAGGTATATTTTTATTTTTGTTGTAGGAAAGAACAACTTATTGCACAGCTTATGAGTACGTTACTTACATTGGTGAACCCTTGGCTGCTGCTTAGGCGAACCGTTTACGTTACAATTTAGCACGATCGAAGCCCTAACATGACCTTAGTAGTTTTATACAATGAAATGGAATCAAATATATTTATTTGACACAATCGAGGGTTAGTGTCTAAATAGCCCAAAATTAAACAATTAATATACCAATACTAAATATAATTATGTAAAGATTCTGTAGTTGATACTAGTGTAAAAGTTACTTTATATATTTAGACCGACCAACAACATGCATTGCGCGCGACACTGCTTGCTTTTGCCAACATTATAAACTCAATTGCTTCCGATACGATTAACAACTTTGTCAACTAATTATATGTTCAATGGTTCAGAAAAAATATTGTCTTATCTATATAACTATCAGCTTATTGTTTTAAATCATTTAAAATTTTTCCATAATATTTATATTGAATTTTTCGTTATATTTCAAGCAAGCAGCAATTAAAATAGTTCGACAGGCAAAGACAGACGCAGGCAGAGAAGTTGATTCCAAAATGGTGGTCGTTTGTTGTGCTTTCATTCAATTGATTTATAACTTGTAAGTGGAAATAGTAATTATTCCCTTGCGAGGAGTTCTTGATTTTATAATCGTGCGAGTGCATTCCAACTAATAAATCATTTGTGTTAGTGCTTTGTGATGTAATGTAAAAAAAAGTGTCAAAGTTGCTCTCAAAGTGTCTCTGCTTACAAAGAAACCCTGACCAACGATATATTCTACAAATATATACGCAGTGAAGAAGAAAAAAGCAGCAGCTATAAAGTATAATTACCTCTCTCGTAACTACATTAATAAAAATAGAGCAAACATAGGTCGAACCCATTTCAAAGTCAAATTAAAATTAGCGCGGGATGTGTGGCTTGCTTGCAGCATTTACTTTGGCGTCATAGCAATAAAATTGCCCTCGATGAAACAGCAGCTCAACCGCGAGAAACTAAGTGCTACGAAGCCGAAATAGTGTTGGCTAAGAATGTAACTATTCTATTTGGACATCAATCTTGTAAAAAGCCTCTTTTGCCATATCTAACCTAAAAGTCGTATCGCCGGGTGCACCGCAAAACCCAAAACAGGATATTTTATCATAAAAAAAATGTTGTTTCAGATGAGCAGTTCACGTTGAAAATCTGTGAGCTTTCCAGTTGGAAAAATGGACGAAAAGGAAGGCGTCTCGAGTCTCGACGAGGGCGGGACGGAAGCCGTGGACGGAAAAACTGGCGATAATGTTGACAGTGAACCCAGTGCTAGTGGCTTGCAGAATCATGTGGACAATGACATGAGTGTAGATGACAGTTTGAGTGATGCTAACAAAAACACTTCTATGGATGTTGACATACCTGGTAAGTGAACTTATACTGCCTGGAAGCCTTAGACTATCTAGCTCTACATGCATTGTACTCAGAGCAGCTCTAGAATTCCCAAAACTATTGATTACCAAAATTGGTCCAGTAAGTAACATTAGCTTCTAGACTAGACATATTTAAAACTAGCTTCCTACTTGTTAAACATCCTTAATTTTTATATTGTACACAAATATAAACTATGTGTAACATAAATTTTTGTACATACAGTAGAGCGTCGATTATCCGAACTAATTGGGGGACATGGGTGTTCGGAAAACCGGTTTTTGCGGATAATCGAACAATTACAAGCATGGGCAATCGGTGGCTGCCAGTAGAATTAGGGCATACTAAGGCAGTGATACGATCCTTACTTATTTTAGGGCCAGGTGCTGCTAATCCACGACTTGAAGCAAGAGTTTTTCGCGGCAAATCTTTCCAATTAAGCCCGGTTTCGTCTGCATTGTAAACGTTTTCCAGAGCGTAATTTTCTTCGTTCAGTATATCCCTTAGTTTGATATTGAATGAATCAGCAGATAGTTCTTCTCCTTGAATTTGAAGCTCACGAATGCCATGTTTTGACTTAAATCGTTTTAAGCAGCATGTGCTTGCTTGAAAATTAGATGTCCCTCCTAGTTTTTTGTTAAATTGAACCCCAGGGAGAGTGTTGACCCGCGCGTTAGTAGTGTTCGGATAAGCGGTCGTTCGGTTGATCGACGTTCGGATAATCGACGCTCTACTGTATATGTTAACAAGTTTAACTCTACGAAGTGTTATTGTGTGATTGAATGTGTAGTATTTAGTAAAAAGTTATATTTAGGATGATAAGATAGTACAATCAAAAACATGCTTTTTTTTCAGATGACAAACTAAAAGCGGAGTCGGCAGATCAGAATAGTCAAGAGTCTTCCAGTCAAGATACTCAAGGCAGCGGTGATAAGGCTCTAGAAACAGAAAAAGAAGATGAGGTGGGACAGCCTAAATTTGAATCCGCACCTAATGTTACTATGGATGAATCCCAGGAAGATCATTCACAGGTATTATTTATAGGTATTTTACAGTATGGTTGCTGCCCTGTCAAAAATACTCATAGTTCACTAAACTGCAGCTAAAGCCATCCATTATATTAGAGAACTCAAGATGGCCATGACTTATAATTTTATTTTCAATATTTTTTCGATATGTCTTGTAGAACATACCCATACTATGTGACCTATTTTTTTAGTTTTTTTGACCCAATTTTAAATTTTTTTGATATATGACTTGATTATAATAATAATAATTGTTTATTGTTCAAAAAGAAATTCATAGGAAACAAAGATTCCCTGTGTTGTCGGAAAGTTTATCAGTGACTAGGTAAAACTATGCTAGTCCTTATTTTAGTACATTCATACAGATCTAATTAATAATGATAAACCTACCTAGACCAGAACTTTCTACATATTTTGACATTGGCATTTTTTTCTTTTCATATAAACATTTTTATAATCAATCTACCTATTATTTTTTAAATTATTTTGATCTCGACTCATATACATATATCTCGCGACGGAGTGGTGGGGTGGATAAATGCAGGAGATAAAGATGAGTGGAAGTGTTTGGGAGAGACCTTTGCCCTACAGTGGGACACAATAGGTTAAATAAAAAAGTATGATGTGTAAAATTTTCTTGAATATTTATTTTCCAGGCCCTAGATCCCTTTGATGCCCTACTAAAAGACACAACAGATACGCCAACAACTTCAACAGCAACCAGCAGTGCCCAAGGCACTTCTACAGTCAACTTGGACAATGATGATGATGGAATTGACAATGTTGATGAAGCTCATGATGATAATACAGGTTATTTATTTATTTATAATATTTAGTTTTACATTTACGCTTCCAATTGGTACTGATTTGGATCAGTTGAACTATCTATAGATTGTTTGCAACGGTCTGTAGATAGCTCAACTGTTTCTTATATGTATATTATATGACAATGTACATTTTGTAAATACTGTATAGTTGTAAGTTTGTTTTACATACATATATTTATTGAATTAGAGCCTTTGTCAAGTTTGTATAGGCACTAGGTTCTCATACAAAAAATATATTGTTATAAACAATGATGTGGTTGACTTATAAAGTATTGACAAAGTTTTTAAATTCTATATCTATATTCATTGTTTTATTCGAAAACCTTATATCGGCTAGGCAGGAAAAAAAAATAAATATTCAAGGACATTTCACACATCACACTCTAGTCCCAAACTAAGCAAAGCTTGTACTAAATTGGACACTGCATAAGCAAGTATAGTGTAGTTGGCAATCACTGGACGAGAAGACCAAGCTTAGTGGCATGTTTTGGTATAAACCTACGCCCAGCAATCAAAGCAATAAAGGTTGATGATGATGATGATGATGATATGGCTGTGAATGGATTGTAACATGTTATTTTGTATGTAATTTTTTGTGATACAGTAATAACTTATTTACCTTTTAAGGCTATAGAAAACATTTATGGAAGAGTTATTAATTATCTATTGGTTTTTCAGAAGAGCCAGCGGCAGAAGAAAGTAGTGTAACGGAAACTCTCGATGGACCTGGAGCAGATGAGGAAGTCTGCCTACTGCCTGACACGGAGAGAGAGATCTCCGAAGCAGACAAGGCAGAAGCTGCTAAGGTCCTGGCTGAGAAGAGGAAACAGGCAGAAGAAGGTAACTATTCTAACTTAAATACCTCATTTTGTTGGTTGTTCCATTAAGTGCTGTTATAGCTGGTTGAATCTTTTATTAGTTACTAGCTGGTACCCGCGACTTCGTCTTATTATCGTTGTATTTTGCATAATTCACTTCATATCTTTATTAATTATAGCCTATGTGATATTGTACATACTAAAATAATGTATATACTATATTAATGTAAAGTTAAAATATATTTTGTAATTTTTGAATGAGTAACAAACATACATTACATCCACTTTCGCATTTATTATATCAGTAAGAAGGATATATTTTTGTTTTTAATCAAGTCTTTGTATCAGTTTCTCTAAAAATATCGGAAAAAATGCGATAAAACGAAAAAGAAATGGTCAATTTCTCAATCAAGTTTACTATATGAAGTTTTTTTATGTTTGTTTTATATTGCAGCAGCGGCGACAACAGTCCCGAAACAAGAAAACGTAGCGATGGATACAGATACGTCCAGGGACGAGGCCGACGTATCGCACGCAGCCTCACCAGCCATTGATGGCCCATCCCAGGAAAATGGTGCGGGTAAGTTGGATCACAACTCAGAGAAGACTATGCTATCATCTCATTTCGTGCCTCACAGGGCGCCTCACATTGAGTTCCTCTGATTCTCGTAAAAAAAATTAGAAAATGAATCGATTGTTTATTGCCTTCTATCAACAACTGAAAAACATTACAGGTGAAAGCGAAAACGATCACGAAGAACCGGTAGAAATAGACGAGGAATCAATACCCGGCGTCATCCAAGAAGTGTCTCCCATCGACGGGCCTTGCGTCCAGTGCGAGATCGAGCAACCTTGCTCCTTCCGATTCCAAAAAAACGGAGAAACGCTCTATGTTTGCAACGAACCCTGCATCAAAGCCTACCAAGCAGAATTCCCCGGAAAATACACAGTGACTCGCAAAAAATACATGATCGAAGAAATACCGCCTAAGATCATCCTCTGCTCGGAGTGTGAAGAAAAAAAAACATGCTACTTCTACTACAATTTCGACGGCGAAGATACTTACTACTGCTCCCTCAGCTGCCTCGAAGGCATGATGGCGGATGAGAAAGACAAATACGCGTTTAAACGAATCCGGGTGACCATCGATCAAATACTCCCAAAAGACGGCAAGTGTTTAATATGTGAAAACGTAAAATCTTGCATGTACTCGGTGGTAAGATACGGAGAGCAACATTACTTGTGTGACCAGGCTTGTATCAAGGTACTTAACGGCAGGGAAGGGGGACGATACTTTATCAAGAAGCTAAGGATAAAAAAAACACCTCCTCCACCGAAAACTCCAATGTTGAAGTTAAAAGTCATAAGCAATGCGACCGATAAGTACCTAGATGAAGGCTACAAAATACAGGCAAAGACGCCTGCGATGGTCCAAGCCGCAAGAGAAGAAAGAGAACGATCCTTCCTAAGAAGATGTAGTCAATGCACATTGATACTATCCATGGACGAAAAGGTCCTGACCTGGGAAACCATGGATTTCTGTGATGAAATATGCTTAGGAAGGTTCCAAAACAAAATCGGCTCCCGATGTGCGAACTGCAAAAACCTGGTTCAACACACTAGCTTAGGGAAGTACTGCGTGCGATTCGGTTACGATATCCGGCAGTTTTGTAACTCTGCTTGCTTGGAGGAGTTTAAAAAAGGTCTAAAGATATGCTGTTACTGTCAAAGGGATATATCAGCTGGGGCGCAAGGTTTTCTGGCCCCTGTCGGCGATAAAGGGCAGTTCAAAGACTTTTGCGCGCAAGCTTGTATGGAAAAGTTCGATCAGATGAGCAAGAATCCTATTCCTCAACCTGTTTGGGCGAAGTGTGCTGTATGCTCGCTGGAAAAGGCTACGACTATTGAGATGGAGGTGACAGAAACTGCATCGCAGAGACTGTGCTCTGATCCTTGCTTTGCTGCTTTCAAGTTTGTCAACAACATATTCCCAGGTTAGCAATCTTTTACTATGAGTAAGAAAGACTTCACTTTCTTAGGCTTGTCTGAAGTAGAAAAATCTTCGATATCAATGGTAGATTTTTACTACGTAATTAATACAGAGTTTGGAGCCTCTTACCCGTGCCTCAATAATCACTATTTGAGAACACTGGCAGTCATCAAAATCAACTCAAAAGTACCAATTTTTACAAAATGTTTTCATCAGTTTTTTGTGCTATTTATATTCATATCTTTCCACAGATCAATGCAAATGGTGCAAGAAATACTTCGAGCGTAAACAAGCGAAAAACTTCACAATCTACGATGACACGAATCCTCACTGTTTCTGTTCTAAGTCCTGCATGAATGTGTACATCAGTAATACGCGACATATTGTACCTTGCAATTGGTGTAAAGTGAAGAAATATAACTTTGATATGATAAGGCGGGTGCAGGCTAACGGACAAGCTGTAATGATGTGCTCGTTAAATTGTCTGAATCTCTATCAAGTCTCCGTTAATGCTGTTTCGTCGAGAAAGTGAGTTGTTAACTATTATGTTTTGGTCATTTCTATCACAGGATTGCCTAAAGCGTTGAATACTCAATCTAGATGACAAGGTTGAAATTTTTTTGTTGATACCAATAAATTGAGAATCTATCGAGCATGAATGTGAATGCACAATAGTGTATGAACTAAAAACCTTATTAAAGTATGAGGATACAGTATTGATGTATAATCTACATCTAAAATATCTATTTCACTTCCAGAACGAAATGTGACATGTGTAAGAGGACGTCATTAGCTCAATATCACTTGACGATGTCGGATGCGACCGTACGGAACTTCTGCACGTACCAATGTGTTATGTCATTCCAAGTGAGTATATATAAATTACATTTATTCGAAAGTAAGACGGTTTGTCTTATAAAAAGTTAGCGCACACATGAAGTCTTGATTATCATACTTAATGGTGACATAATGTCTACTCTACCCTACGTTAATATAAACTTTTACTGTCGACAACCATTCACTAATAAAAGCATTTAGACTGATACCAACATAATTATTTTTGTTATGAAGTAAAGTTATACATGACTAGTTGGTGCCCGCGACTTCTATCTATCGTTATATTTTTGTCAATTCGCACAATATGTTTGTAAATTATAGCCTGTGTGATATTCTGTTGTATAAACTACATTATTTTAAAGTCTCATTAGATCCGCTAAGTAGTTTTTGCGTGAAATCGTTCCACACATTCATTCATTATTAGTAGGATTTCTGTTGATTCGTTCCCAGTATACACTAGATTGGATACGTAAGCTAAATAAATGTGTTATTTCCAGGGTCAATATTCAAAACATCCTCCTCTAATGCCGGGAGAGGCGATCGATCAACAGAAAGCGGTACCGACGGGTGCGCCGAGGCGGACATACGCTCCCGCTGCTGCTAAAAATAATGGTAACTTACTACTTCACAGCTAAAATGGGGAGTCTTTTTTCGCACAACACTATTTTTCGAATTTCAAAATAGAAGGTAGTTTGATCTAGTAGATAGATAGTCCAATCTTTGGCATTGATGACGATGTACTTGTTTCGGGTCTGCTATTTGTTTTATTTCAAAATCTTCCCACTCGTCCTTGGAAAGAACGAGAAGAAACGTAAAGATAGTGCACTAAAACATTAGAAAATTTGTCTTTTCCCTGTTTTCAGTAAGCATACAACCGAAGTCAAATCAGCGAACAGCCGGCATGACGGCGGGAATGCCTGTCATCTCCAACATCCACTCCCTGGCGGCCCCTCCCCCCCTAATGCCGACCTCCACTCGCGGCAAATCAAAACGACTCACGCAACTAGTTCAACAGCCTCCGCCCCCTCCAGAACCGGAACCCCCCGCCGCACCGAAGACCCCCCCGCCCCCTCCCAAGCCCCCGACCCCCCCGCCGCCGCCCCCTCCCAAAATCTACAACCACGTGATCGTCAAAACGATCCCCCCGCAAGAGGTCGCCAATAAAGGAACTATGTCGAAACCGACGATGGTATCGAAGGGGGTGTCCTGTCGCCCCCATCCTTGCACGAAGGAATGTCAGACGGACCCCAGCTTGGAGCGAAGAGTTCTCATCCCGGTTCCGGTGCCTATATACGTACCGGTACCGTGCGCTATGTGGTCGCTACCTTTCCCGGTACCTGTCCCGATTCCCATTCCCATCCCTACCCCTGTCTTCATTCCTACTACGAGGAATTCGGCCAAGGGTATAATGAAGGAAATCAACAAGATCCACGATAAGATGCCGACGGATCCGTTCGAAGCCGAACTGCTCATGATGGCGGAGATGGTCGCCGGCGACAAGAAGAAGGATCAGAGCGATTCCGATACTGATGATGACAATGGTAAGCACTGCATGCAATCTTACTGCTAAGTGATCAGTTACATTTTTAACAACATCGTCATGGTTCTTTACACTAATGTAAGGCTTTTTATCGTGTAGTTATGTAATTATAAATCATTCCATATTTATATAAGTAAATAAACATTCAAAGGAATTAGTTTTTACAATTCTGTTTGTACTTACGATTGGAAAAACAAATCATGTTGTACCAACTTCTCAAATCACATGATTTAGGATAGGAAGATGAGAATTAAAATGACTTCTCGCTATATAAACTAACTTAATATTAATTTCAGCAGAAGAAGGCTTCAGTCCGGTGCCGGGTATCGATGGTAACAACGCATTTGGTGAGGACATGCTGCAGATGGCGTTGAAGATGGCCACGGAGTACGAGGACCAGCCCGTGGACTTGGAGTCTGCTATGACGGCTAACACCATCACGCCCAGCTCACATCCCGGCATGCCTGGTGAGGACTACATTTTTAGACATTGTTTAAAAACTATTAACTGTATCTATCTGTTCGAATCATGTGTGACCTAGAGTGGGAGATGCATTGATATTCTACTGAACATCGGTCAGTTTTTGATGAAATTTAAATGGGTCACGTGCGATATAGGTATAATACGAATAAATAGGAGATATTTAAAAAAGTTGAATCTAGAACATCTTCCTTTGAATCACATTAAAAAACGGTTTCAATCAGTTCCCTGTTTCATCACACGTACAAGACGTTTTCATGTACGCACAATTTTACAAGCGTCGCGTCTTGAAAAAAAGTATTTTTCAAGACGCGACACTAATATACATATGCTGGTCCAGCCCAGTACTGACTGATATCCTGATTATTATTATTTGTCTGTAGGTTTAGACGGCGAGGGCATGCACCACCACCACATGATGGTGCTGGAGCAGCAGCGCGCGGTAGCAGCCCTGCGCGCGTCGGGCGCCCCGCGCAAGCGCGCCGCCGCGCCCGCGCCGCCCGCCGCCACGCGCGCCTCCTCGCGCGCCAAGCGGCGCCGCGCCGACCCGCCGCCGCCGCCGCCCGAGCCCGCGCGCGAGCCCATCGAGAAGCCCGACGCTAATATGTGTCTCAAGGTAACTCACAACACTCCTGTGTTGCACTTACTAGCCGGTGATGCCATTCTTCTTCTTATCGTGTCGATGCTACAACTGTATTTTGTTGTAGTATCGTGTTGGAAAGATTAGCCAGACTAGACATTGCTTTACCGTGCCTAGCTGTTACCGGTGTGCGCCACGTGGTGATGCCATTGAGGAACGTGACGCTAATGTGTCTCAAGGCTAACCCACACCTACAACACTCCTGTCTTGCACTAACTAGCCGGTGATGCCATTGAGAAACGAGACGCTAATGTGTCTCAAGGCTAACCCACACCTACAACACTCCTGTCTTGCACTAACTAGCCGGTGATGCCATTGAGAAACGAGACGCTAATGGGCACATCACTTTAGTGGTCCATAACTGGAACATGCTGCCACAATGTTGTTTCCGCTGACTATGCTTAACGGATTATTATTTTTACCTTATACTTTTTGATTAATTTAACGCCTTCAAACAAATGAAACTAAACTGTGCTAAAAACAAAAGTGACCGAAATTAATATTTCAACACTGTAACGACACATGCCATGTCCGCTACATTTACTAGCTGAAATGAACTCGTCGACAGACGAACCTCAAAGTAATAATCTTCTGCAAATATTAAATGGTAATTATTTTCAGTACACATTCGGCGTGAACGCGTGGAAACAATGGGTGATGACTAAGAACGCGGAAATAGAGAAAAGTTCGATACGGCGGAAACCCTTCAAGTCAGAAATATTGCAGCTAACCGCAGACGAGCTCAACTACTCGCTGTGTCTGTTCGTGAAGGAAGTGCGGAAACCGAACGGCAGCGAGTACGCGCCGGACACTATTTATTATTTGGTTTTAGGTATGTTTATTGGAATATTTTTTTTATTTAGGTATGTACACACATAACCGAGGCTTCGATCGGCCAAGTGATGTGGATGGAAGTCAAAGTCAAAGTTTATTTACATATTTGCATTATAAGATGTTATAAACATAGCATTGGCCATTGTAATGTTACCCTGTTAGGGGAACATGATTATTGGATCTTATTATTTTAAGACATTTAAAAAAAATACCCGGCTTTAGGTAAACATAAGCTGATATAATCATGGCAGTAGAAATTGATTTTGAAAATTGCAATTATCATGTATGTATTAATCTAAGTGGAAGTTCTCTAAGTGGGAAGTTTTCATAGTATGATTGTTGTAAATTAATCTTGTAAAATTTATTTTTAGGTATACAGCAATATCTCTTCGAAAATGGTAGGATAGACAACATATTCACGGACCCGTATTACGAGAAGTTTACAGACTGCTTGGACGAAGTCGCGAGGAAGTTCTCAGTTTTATATAACGATTCACGTAAGTTTTATTAATATTCATTTTACTCACATATTTATTTGTACCTAAAATACCACAATTAAACTTTAGTAAAAGGTAGTATGACATCTTTCTTTATTATAAGATAGCTATATTTCTACCTATGCTATATTTGCAATAAAGATTATAATTATGAAAACAAAAGTTCCTACTTACTAACTAAAAATAATTATAAAAAAAAATCTGGAAGTTATTGCTCAATATTATGTGTTAAAATTTGAGTTCGGAATCTTTTAATTGGCTTTCAGATTTACTTATTTATTTTACTATATAACTACCTAGCTGTTCATCATCATCATCATCATTCGCAGCCAGATTTAGCCCACTGTTGGGCATAGGCCTCCCTTTTCTTGTGCCACTAGGACCTAGTAGTGGCACAAGAAAGTAGTACCTAGCTGTTAGTTGTCCTAAAACTTATAAAATAAAATATTCCTTTAGCCGCGACTATAGTAACTTGGAGAGAATTGTTTGTTAAAAATAATATTTTTATTCTAGAGTACATAGTAACGCGAGTAGAAGAGGAACACTTGTGGGAGAGTAAGCAGCTCGGTGCGCATTCACCGCACGTTCTGCTGTCTACGTTAATGTTCTTCAATACTAAACACTTTAATTTAGTGGTAAGATACCTTTATTTATACCTTTTTTTTTTGAGGGAAACCCCCATTTGGCAGTACCTCTGCCTGTATTGCTATGGGTCGTGGGTAATCATGAGAGCAAATGCTTGTGTGATGAACATAAATATTTGTACTGGTCTGGGAGTTTGCTATGTATTCTATGTATGTAAAAAAGTTAAAAATGTATATAGGTATCTATTCTATCAGCAATCCAGTTTCCATATTTCAAGCGTTGCTTAATTTGGGACTAGAGCGCGATGTGTGAAATGTCCATGAATATTTATTATTATATTTTATGTATCTTGAAATTAGATTATTTCTTAAATAACATCAGAAAAGACGTGTGGCGACCGGAGACTGCCGCGGTAAAGCTATTGCATAGCATTTTTAGCTGGATTACGCATGCGCAGTGTTAGGTTATTTTCGTTACGGAATTTCTAGATTCTGTCTCCACGCTCAAGGCCCGCGATAGAAGCTATGCAATAGCTTAAAAACATTTGTTTTTCAGACAGTGGAGGAGCATATGCAGCTATCATTCTCTCACATAATGAAGCATTGGAAACGGAATCCGAACCAGCCGGGGCAGGCCAAGATCCCCGGCTCCAGGAATGTGCTGCTGAGGTTTTATCCACCACAGTCTGCGCTTGGTATGTCAACTACATTTGTTTACATTGTCGAATTAGTTAAATCTGTAATGACCTTGTAAAATGAAATAAATAAATAAATAAATAAATAAATAAACTAGACTTTATTTTATGTTCTTATAACATAATTATGTATTAAAAAGGTTATAATTTTTTGAAAAATTAACAAAACTTACAATAAACAGACTTACGAAACGTGACTAACGGCCGGTTTCTGGAAACGTCACGATTGATCCGAGTTTGACACAGTAATTATTTGATTTTTTCGTTGATCATCGTTCGAGAAACCGGCCAAGATGTTTAAAAACTTATTTGTAAAGATTACTCAAAATATACTAGTTAGATATTATTGAAAGAGACCACCACTGAAGTATGATCTACCAAACAAATAAAAAGTATCATCAAAATCGGTTCATAATTGGTGGAGTAATCGCGTAATACATAACAAGAAGAAAACAATCGTATTGAGAACCACATTTTTTTGTTGCCATAATTATAAGCTTTCACTGTCTAAAGTCACCAGATGAAGGGTTAGAACTTAGAAGGTACAATAGCACCATGGTACTTGTACTATGCAAGATTGACATAATTTAAATTAAAATTCGTATATTTTGCAGAAGCGAATTCAAGAAAAAAGAAAGTTTACGAGCAACAAGAAAATGAAGAGAATCCACTTCGGTGTCCTGTGAAACTTTACGAATTTTACATCTCAAAATGGTAAGTAACTAATAAAAAAAAAAAAAGGTAGCACTCCGGGAGTGCCGGCAGAAGTGAAAACTTCAATATTAACGTTGTGTTTTCACTTCTAAGTTTTCACATAAAAATATAACCACAGACGTCATAATGACAATGACAATCACAATGACACAGACACATTCGCACACTCAGGCACGGTAGAAAGAGTGGGAGATACTAGTTCCTCTCCCTTTCCCTCGATCTTACGCTTCGATCAACGTCACGTGACCCTGACGCGAGTTTGAAAGTTTTTACCCACCCAGCGCCGCTAAAGAAGTTTTCACTTCAAAAACATTTTACGATATTTATTAAAAATAACTTATGCTGGGTTTTCTATGTTATGTACATTTTTAGCTACGTCGGAAGTCTTACGTCTTTAAAACTTTTATTTTTAATACTCAATCACTATGTAATCTACCGTACAAAAGCTTTACTAATGAACTATGCAGTTAAAACAGTTGTAGCATCGACACGACAAGAAGAAGAAGAAGAATGACATATGCAAGCTTTTTGAAATTCTAATTCACAAACAAAAAAGATACGCTGCAATCCCTACTAGTTCCCAGTCACTCCAGTCTATACATATTCTTTTTTTTCCAGTCCGGAATCAGTGCGTACACGCAATGACGTATTCTACCTCCAACCCGAAAGGTCGTGCGTGCCTGACTCTCCAGTCTGGTACTCCACTCAGCCGCTCAGTCGGGCCGCGCTCGCCAAAATGCTGCATCGCGTCAAAATGGTCAAGGAAATCAACATAGCGCTGCTCACTAGCTAAGGTAACCTCATCATCATTATCACACACAGCCTGATGTGACTTACTGCTGGGTATAGGCTTCTCTCTGAATTATATTATTAGGTAAATATTCATGGACATTTCCCACATTTCACACACTCTTGTCCCAAACAAACGAAGCTTGTACTCTGTGTTCTACTTAGAATATTTATACACATTTGTTGTAAGTATAACATTGTAACACCCAGTCCAGAACAAATATGCATGTTCATGATACAGACATTTTCTCGCGGTGGGAATCGAACCTACGACTCACAACATGGAAGGCAGAACTACTACCAACTTCTTATCGTGTCGATGCTACAACTGTACTTTGTTGTAGCATCGTGTTGGAAAGATTAGCCAGACTAGACACTGCTTTACCGTGCCTAGCTGTTACCGGTGTGCGCCACGAGGAGGCTCTTTCCATGCACCCTACCAACTGACTACTACCGACGTAGTTGTCAAAACAACTACGTCGCAAAGCGAAAGATATGTGTGGTGCTTTGAAGCCCACAACAATTGATGTGTTTCGCTTGATTTTAGTAAAAAATATGTGTTTAAGAAAACAAAGTATTAAATGTTCATTGTATTTTTAGATTGATTGTACATCGTCGATGTGACTCGGCAAGTGTCGGGCGCAGTTCGGAGCCACTACGTTACACAATACATGCTGTGAACCCAATAACAATGTATATTTTTCTACTCTGTATATCGGTCAGCACGACACAGCAACGATAATTTACGAAAAAATAGTTTATAATAGATAACATTTTATTATATAGATTTTATTGTTGCAATTTTTAGATCTAAGTATTCTGTGCGGGACTGTTTTTGTATGTACAGATTATAATGGTTGTAGGATTGTCATTGAATTACTGATATTGTTTTATCTCAATCGCTTTTATGTTTTATCGAAGTCTATGAAATTTTTCATCAAAATATATTCCTCGGAGTGTTTTTTACACGCCATGATTTTATAATAGCAGAAATTAAGTAGGGTTATCAGTATCGTTATAAATTGTAAATACACCATGAAGAAATCATGACTATTATGGGCATACAATTTTGTTCATGTGGTCACACAATTGGAAGAAATGTACTTGTATTGGCAGTAGGAACAGTTTATGTACTGCTAGCATGACAGATCAATGAGAATATAATGTATTACGTAATGTAATAACTTAATAATATTAAAATAGGTAATTAAGCTAAATTCCAAGTTTTTTTATAGGACAAAAAGGCACTCCTGTTTAGTAGTGTTACATTTTATATTGGGAATTATTGTATTATTCCTGCGGACATAATTTTTTATTAAAACAGATATCTATAGTTTAGTGAGAGTCAGATTCGTATTATATTATAAGTATAATTGGCGCGTTGGATGTAATTTAAGATTAGATTAATGCTGTGTATAAAGAACACTGATTCTATAAAAATGTGTTTGTTTTTATTACTTCCCAGAAAGTAAATCTATAATTTGCAGCCATTTACCGCATAGTTAGTGCAATCTGAAAATGTAGATTAAAATTGTACACAAAAATACCGATGTTATGTATACAATTGCGATTACGGCTGCTATTAATTAACTAGTTGCTCTTACTATAGAATTATATCCTAGCTACTTGGAATCTCCAGCTGGCATTTTCTGCACTAACAACATAATACCTTAGATTTGGTGAGTTTACTATTTATGTTCCTTGGGTACACTTATGAATTTCAAATGAACCTGATTTACCCTAGGCCAGCAAATATCATCAAAGATGGGAGTACTCACGCCCCAACTTGTGATAACTTCTAGCTGAAATTCAATAAATGGTCTAAGGCTGGCCTCACACAGCCGGAAAACCTATCTGAATTAAGAATCTTAATTCAGACTCTTAATTCCGGCTCCCTCAACTCACATTATCTTAAAAATTGAGATAGATCAGTAGTCTCTTGTTTCACGACACACGCAAACGTCTCGAAATGGAGGAGGAATTAATACTAATCGCATTGCTATTGGCTCAATACTGAGCAATTCATAATCTGAATTCAGTATGTGTGTGTTGCTCTATGCAAATGTATAGGATTACGTGCGTTATGAAGTCATAATCTTAAATATTCAGACCAGGAAATTAAATATTTAAATATTCCGGCTGTGTGAGGCCGGCCTCACACAGCCGGAATTCGTCTCTGAATTCATAATCTGAATTCATATTATTAATTAAGAAAGGCCGGAATCCCATACAAAGTCGTTATGATCCACATACATTCTGTTTTTTTCAGATTATGAATTTCTCAGATCGATCTGTAAGAATGATTCTGATGCGCATCCGGAATTCCTGGTGTGAATATTTAAGATTATGACTTCATAACGCACGTAATCCTATACATTTGCATAGAGCAACACACACATATTGAATTCAGATTATGAATTGCTCAGTATTGAGCCAATAGCAATGCGATTAGTATTAATTCCTCCTCCATTTCGAGACGTTTGCGTGTGTCGTGAAACAAGAGACTACTGATCTATCTCAATTTTTAAGATAATGTGAGTTGAGGGAGCCGGAATTAAGAGTCTGAATTAATATTCTTAATTCAGATAGGTTTTCCGGCTGTGTGAGGCCAGCCTAAGGCCGGCCTCACACAGCCGGAATTCGTCTCTGAATTCATAATCTGAATTCATATTATTAATTAAGAAAGGCCGGAATCCCATACAAAGTCGTTATGATCCACATACATTCTGATTTTTTCAGATTATGAATTTCTCAGATCGATCTGTAAGAATGATTCTGATGTGCGTCCGGAATTCCTGGTCTGAATATTTAAGATTATGACTTCATAACGCACGTAATCCTATACATTTGCATAGAGCAACACACACATACTGAATTCAGATTATGAATTGCTCAGTATTGAGCCAATAGCAATGCGATTAGTATTAATTCCTCCTCCATTTCGAGACGTTTGCGTGTGTCGTGAAACAAGAGACTACTGATCTATCTCAATTTTTAAGATAATGTGAGTTGAGGGAGCCGGAATTAAGAGTCTGAATTAAGATTCTTAATTCAGATAGGTTTTCCGGCTGTGTGAGGCCAGCCTAACTCCCTATTGGTCCGTACGAGAACTGACGGTGACGTCACGTACACCAATCGCATCGCACTACCTGAATGAATTAATAGTAGGTATAATGTTGCCATGTAAATTACGTGTTTTGTATATTTAAGTGCCCAGTACACAATGGCCCATGCTGGCCCACGACAGGCCATCGCCATTGTGTACACGGGGCAATGGCGTATGATGGCGGACAATTGTCAACCGTGGCGCGCAATCGGAGAGTTGTCGGTTTTTTGAACACACTTCAAAGGAATCGTGGCGTGGCGTGGCCTGTGGTGTTCACACAATGGGCCATTGTTTAGTTTGTCACCTACAACTTTCAAGTTTATTGATTTATAATAATTGTAGTATTTTAGGTACGATGTTTTTAGTTGAATGATGCATTTAATCGTATAGTAGACTCCCTGAAAATACCTATTTAAAAAAAAGAGACATTTCTTCTACGTCCGTCGCAAGTGGATTGCCAGGCAGCAATGAGACATGCGCCATTGTGTGAACACCAAGTGATCGTGGCCTACAGTGGTGCATTGCAAAGCGTGGCCCAGCATACGCCACTGTGTACTGGAGCCTTTAGATAATGTTCACATACATACATTTTTAGGGAGAAACGTATTATGTTAGGCATATCATCCGTGGTTCAGTCAGTTTGTTTCGTTCACTAACACAATTATACATTAGGAAAAGAGTGTAAAGGGCAAAATAATACAATACGATGCAGTTGTTTATCAATGATCTACCTCTTTCAATATAATCAAATCAATAATTCATCAATACTAGACTACTGTAAAAAGAAAAAGTTAGTGAAGAGATAGTTAAAACTGCCGCCACCACAAACAAGGCCGCGCCCGATCGCCAAGAATCGTAGTTACAATACAAACAAAAGAATAAACTCACTTTAATGAGGTTCTTTTTTGTTAGATTTAATCCATGTGGCCTATTTCATACAAAAAATTAAAAATATAATTTAAGCTGCTGATTCGTTTCAATTTTGGCGGGAGGTCTGGCATGTTGTGTCGGTCGTGCCGTCATCGAATGGCGAGCGATCTGTCACCTGTCGCCCCTCGCTCGACGCCGTTTATTCGTTCATGTTTCAGAAAATAATAAAATTAGCAGTGCAATAGTAAAATCGGCGGTGCGCGATCGATGTGGACGTTCGACGATGCGTCGCGACTAGGTTCGGATATGGATAGGCGAGCGTGCCCGAGCAGTCCAAGTTACGGAGTCGGGTTCGACGCGTGTGATCCTCTGGGTTCGGTGTTGGAGTGGTCGCGAGGGCCGGCGCGGATCCTGCGCCGCCGCTGCCGCAGCGAGGGTGTCGACCGCTCGCCGTACGACGATGCGAGAGAACCTCGCTCCGCAGACGGCTTCCGAGAGCGCCTTCGTCCGCAACCCAACAAGAGTCACTTCACCATAAACAGCGCCGAGAGCCAGCCGCGCTTCCGGCACGAGTGCACGCTGCCTGCCGCCGAGAACGGAGACTACGTCATGTCTCACGACCACAACAGATACCAAGGGTGAGCCCCGCAACACCACCTTCATAACCCCACATGTGGGCTTCTCTTTGTTTATCACAAACAACCTTTGTTATTGTCTGCGTCTTGACAAAATATGAAAGTATTCCATTATTAAGTGATAACCTTGCCCTAATGTGCTATTATTAAATTATAAGTTGTGCAGACAAGATATTCTAATTTTAGACCACTGTGCCTATAACTACAATGTCATAATTCTGACAAACCTTTCCAACAGCTACCAGCCTGGAAGAAAACTGTACAAAGCCAGCCCCACTAGACCACTATTAGTAACCACTCTATCAAATACAAAAGTTGATGAAAGCCGATTGCCAAAAGTAGAAGAATTACTTGAAAAGGTTGACCACGAAATGATAGAAGTTCCGATGACAAAACAACCTTTGAAATCAATACTCAATAACCCTACACCAAAGTCACCTCCCCCGGGTATACTGAAGAAGCCTAAGAGTAAGGCATATCAGGACTCTAAATCCAGTTTGGAAGGGCGCCGCAGACAAAGGGCTTCTAGCGAGTCCGATAACTTCTACTGCAACTTCCATATTGGATCTCCCATACCTGGATATGATACGTAAGTTACTCATCTTAATCCTAGTCCTCAAAACTGCAGTAACTTAAAAGATAGGTATTTTATATATTTTGTTACAAAGATAATTATTATGCAGTAAAATGAGAATGGCAACATTCAATTTATTTGTTCAAAAGGATGTTCTGATAAAAACATTACAGCTGATAATTTTTTTTTTTAATTTAATGTTTACTCTGTCATTTTATAGGTTATTCCACATGCTCAAACTAATCTAAGATATTCTTGTATTTCTTTGTCAGAGTTATCTTATCTATTAAGTTAATTTTTATCCATACATTATCTCGGTGTCTAATCAGGATGGTTTATAGTTGTCAAATCTAAATTTCAAGTGAAATGAACTGAAATTCAAGTTTATTTATTTATTTATTTATTTGATAGATCACCAACATAGTGCACATCATTACAGCCACAAAAATAATAATAATAGGTTAAAAAGAATCAAGTCAAATGCCACCACAATTATAGGCGAAGACTGCATGCTTTAGTTTGAGTTTGAACGAGTAACAGCAAAAAATCACTTAAAAATAACTTAATTTTACAAGAAAAACAGCTTAAGCACCTACCTACATATTTACAAGAAAGAAGCAATACAAACCAAATAATCTCAACATAAAACTGATAGCAATACAAACTAAATAATCCTAATATAAAACTGATATTTACAAAATTTAATCAATACAAAATTAAAACATAAATAATATTATATTATAACACAATTAAACGATTTCATTTACTTGTTAAAAACATAATCACAAATAAATAGATTGACAGACCGACTTGTCACGCTTATCACGCTTAAAATAAGTTTTCAGTTTCATCACATTTTGATTGAACAAATCCATTTGATATAATTTAGAAAATTCATTATAATGTCTAAAAAGCCTTGACAGTGGCGCATGATGTCCCAGGTTGGATTTAGAACCATCCACAAAAAACAAATTGAATCTTGATGCTCTGGGTTGTTTATAAGGAACGCGAAAGGATACTGAAGCCAAGAGATCAGGAGCATCAAGATTGCCATTAACAAGTTTGTAAAGAAATGTGGTATCTAGCATGCGTCTTCGATCCTCAAGAGTAGAAATACCAAAATAATCAAGTCTATTCTCATAGCTCAACAAAACCTTGCCAAGATGACAGGAAAAAGTCAGATGCCAGAGGAAACGTTTCTGCACACCTTCTAGTCGCTTCCTATGAACATCATAGAAAGGGCTCCATGCTACACTAGCGTACTCCAAACCACTACGCACTAGTGTATTGTAGAGTAATATTTTAGTGTTATGAGATTTAAAATCTTTACAATTCCGTAACAAAAAACCGAGACACTTAAATCCCTTCGTAGCAATGTTGTTTATATGTATGTGTAGACGTAAACGACTGTCAAGAGTAACTCCAAGGTCCCGTATTTCCTGTACGTCCTGCAGAGTGCTACCCCTAATGGAGTAAAGAGGATTAGTTATTGATTTCTTGCGCGTAAAGTTGATTGAATAGCACTTCGAAATATTTAAAACCATATCATTAACGTCACACCAATCGCTCAGTCTATTTAAGTCCTCCTGCAACAGGGCCACATCAATGTCATCATCTACTGCCCGAAAAAACTTAAGGTCGTCCGCAAAAAGATAGTGCTTTGAATTTAAAAAACAGCCGCCTATGTCGTTAATGAAGATGTTAAAAAATAATGGGCCAAGATGAGAACCTTGAGGAACTCCGGAGCATGCAGGGAAAGAATCGGAAGCACATCCATTCACCACAACCATCGACATTCTCTGAAGCAAATACGAACTGCACCAACTCAGCAATGGTTCGGTAATACCATGCATGGAGAGCTTACGAACAAGAATCATATGATTAACTTTATCAAAAGCCTTGCTGAAGTCAGTATATATTGCACTTACCGAAGAACGCCGATCAATGATAGAAGAGACTTCTGTCACGAAGGAAACAAGATTAGTAGTAGTCGATCTGCATCTTATAAAGCCATGTTGCTGGGTTGTGACCATACTTTTAAAGTGCCAAGATAGTATAGGATGTAATAGTTTCTCAAAAACCTTGGCAAACGTAGACAATATCGATATAGGTCTGTAATTCCCTATTAGGCCAGTGTCACCAGTTTTATGCAGTGGGACGACAAGTGCCTTCTTCCAGAAGTCTGGAAATAATCCCTGTCGTAAGGACTCGTTGAAAATGAGGCATAATGGAATTGCCAGAGCTGTTGCGCATTTGACTGCGAAGATCGAAGGTATACCGTCAGCGCCTGCGCCCTTGCTACGATCAAGTCTCTTTAAAACCTTTAAGACTTGTCCATGCTGAAATTGTATTAGGTTTAGATAATTAGTAGTAGACTCAGTAAGGTTAGCGGCATAGCATGGTTTGGAATGGACTGGACTATATACCGATGCAAAGTTCTTAGCAAAAAGTTTACAGATATCATCTCCGTTGGATGCTGACTCTTCACCTAGTTTCATTTGTGCAGGAAAATAGCTGTGACCCCCTTTTTTATTTTTCACAAATGACCAGAAAAGCTTTGGGTTAGAACATAAACTGCGCTCGAGTTGAGAAATATAAGACTTGTAGCATTGTGACATAAGTTTTAGTGATCCTTCCTTCGCATACTCGAAAGAAAGCATGTCACGAGGGTTAAAATTGAACTTACGTAGCTTTTGGTGGTATTTATGCTTCTCGCGTAAGAGTTTTATAAGTTCATTCGAAAACCACACAGGATACTTTTTAGAGCGCGGTCTAGAAACGGGTACATGCTTTGATATGACTTCACTAATAAAGCCATAAAATACCGTAATCATCTCGTTGACCGTCTTACAATCTGCAAACTCCTCGCTCCAACGTATTTCACTAAGTTCACTCACAATTTTCTCATAGTCAGCTTTGTGGAAGCACATGCGATAATGATTACTAGCAGGAAGACAGATGCTCGAACTAAGCGAGATAGAGAACTGCATCGGAGGATGCAAGACGTCGACAGTCGATAAAGGAGATTTGTTTTCTAATAAAGCTGTGACGCCTACGTTAGTTAACAAAAGGTCAAGCTGTTTGCTATTAGCATTAGGGATATAATTATATTGCTTAAGATCGTTCATAGCAGCAAAATCAAGAAGCATGGTGGAATATAAACTATGATTTGTTTCCCCGCTAAGCGGGCAAGATGTATTTTCAAATTTCCATGTAATTGAGCTGAGATTGAAATCACCAACTAAAGCAACATGTCGAGTATTGTGGCCTTCGATGACTCTGTTGGTATTATTCAAAAATTCATCCAATATATGCTTTTGTATCGGCGGTGGAAGATAAACTGCACATAGGTGCAAGTCGTCAAGTTTACCATGTTCTGTTCGAACCTGTACACTCACCCAGATGTCCTCACATTGCGATTCAAAGTTTTGTAAACGTTGTGAATGTAGACGCCGGGAGACAGCTATGAGTACACCTCCGCCATTTTTTCTCATATGAAAACCACTCGTTTCCCTGTCTCGCCTATACACCGAATAACGACTATCGAAAAGTTCCGAATCGAAGACGCTGCTGTTCAGCCACGTTTCAGTCAGAATGACAATATCATAATTGTTACAAACAACATTATTAAAAAAGTCTATAGTTTTTGTCCTTAAACCTCTAACATTTTGATAATAAAAAGTAATCATAATAATTAAAAAGTTAAATATAATTATTAAAATATTAATTGTAAAAATAAATTGCTAATTGATTATATTAATATAAAAATAATATAAATTGGTTTTAATAAAGAAATCTGTATATAGTTAGTCCGATTAAAACATACACAAAAAAATAAAATTATAACAAATGATTTAAGGTTTCTATGCTCTTGATTAGCGTATAACTCGTATTTTCAGTTTTTCTGAGGAAAACTTTACCGTCGCGGACCCACACAAACTTGTAATTGAGCTCCTTGGCCTTACGTCGCGCAGCGGCGTGCAGAGCCTTCACCTCCGGGGTCGAGTGCTCCGCGACGTACACCGCAGTCTTCTTGGCCCCTCCGATGCCCAAATGGGCAGTGTTTAATTTGTCGGCCGGGTTGCACTTGTTATACTTTGCAACTGCGGCGATGTAAGTGTCACGCAGGCGCCTGCTGGTAAATTTCACCAAAATGGACCGAGGTCTCGGACTTTTGCTGTCAAACTTCGCTATCCGACTACAGTATTGAACGTCGGACTCCGCAAGAGGGCACTTGACTGTTTTAGCAAGCTGCTGTACTGTGTTGTACAAATTTTCACTCTTATGTTCAGGTACACACTGAATCTCGACGTTGTTTGTACGAGACAGTTGCTCCATTTGATGTACCCGGCCAGCCAGTTCCTGTGTAGAAGCCCTTAGCTCCTCGTTGTTCTTTTTTAGGTCTTCAATAGCCAATTTTTGTGATTCGTTCTCAAGTCTGATCCTGTCAAACTCAGTGCTGAAGAATGACAAAGACTCACCCAGTGTAGTTACTTTTGACTGAATGTCACTTAACTGTGTGTTTAGCTGCCTTTTTAGCTCTTCTCTGAGTATTTCTCGTATGCTGTCTGCCGAAATACAATTGCAATTTGAATCGCAAATGTTGTTGCTGCCGCGAGGTTTAGAGCGCAATGTGACGTTGTCGTAGTGCGAAGGTGTCTCAGCGCAAGTTCTAGATGTAGATACAGAGGAACGCACTGGAGTATTGCTGTTATCTCCACGTTTAGGCTTCTTGCACCGGCAGGTTGGGCACATCCAGTTATCCTTAAAGTCCTTAGAGAACCCCAAGAAGTCGTCCTTACTGAAGTTCATGCAAGCATAGTGATATTTATCAACACATTGGCAGCATTGAAGAAATAGCACTCCTTTAAGTTGATTGGGACAACCAGCGCATTTCTGCGAATTCATAATGTATTTGTACGGAAGTAATCTTACAGTTTGTTTACATGAAAATAGACGAGAGTAGCATGAATGTCGGCAGTTAAATATAGCGGGTAGGACTGGCACACGTTATGGATGTTTGTTCACTGTAATTGCGATTATTTGGATTATATCACTGTTTTTTTAAGTTTTACTGTATTGTCACTGTGTCTATGATAGTTCCACTAACTTTTTACCCCTAAATTATTTAAATAAATACGTAAAAACCTAAAATATGATTAACATTTTGACGATGACACGAAACAGCTGTTACTCGCTCGGCGGTTCGAGCGGTTTGTCTAAGTTTAATATTGTTTTTGGGTTATAATGGTGTTAAATTAATAAATATTATCCAACTTTATTGATAAATCTGTAATGTGAAGCTAAATATTCAAAATGATGAGAAAAAGGTAAAATTATATGATGTTTCAAGTTTATTAAGGT
This sequence comes from Ecliptopera silaceata, assembly GCA_932527185.1. Lineage (NCBI taxonomy): Eukaryota > Metazoa > Arthropoda > Insecta > Lepidoptera > Geometridae > Ecliptopera > Ecliptopera silaceata. Next base: position 6,895,321 of record OW052210.1, read on the forward strand.
TTATAATTATCATTACAAATTAACTTGAATACAAGTATTTATACAATAAATACCAGGACATTTATTAATAACTAGCTGACTAGCCACAAGTCAACGACAGCATATGTCTTGCTTTTTTATTTCATACTAGCTGACACGTGCCCACTTCGTTGGGGATAATTTATAGATAGATAAATTATCCCCAACGAAGTGGGCACGTGTCAGCTAGTATGAAATAAAAAAGCAAGACATATGCTGTCGTTGACTTGTGGCTTTTTTGTAGGCATTATCAAGCTCCACATCTTTTCTTTAGAACACTTCTTTCATAGTTAAGGCAGCGTTCGTAACAAACGCTGCTACTTACTACTTTTCATTCGACCGTTTTTTCTCCGATTCATTTTGCAAAACGGACTACCACGTAAAAGCCTTTTTATTTTTCAGCAATAATGTAACTTTCTATTGGTGAAAGAATTTTTAAAATCGGTTCAGTAGATGCCGAGATTACCCCTTACAATTTAACAAATACACAAACTTTACCTCTTTATAATATTAGTATAGATTAAGTAAATATATTATATATTTTTTTCCTAACCTATCTCGTCCCACTGCTGGGCAAAGGTCTCCCCCAAATCCTTCTCTCTTTTTTCCGCTTTCGTCCACCAATCCCTCTCGAAAGCATCGACGTCGTCCCGCCATAGCCTCTTTGGTCGGCCTCTACGCCGCCTTCCGTCTTCAGGCAGCCACGGTGTCACGATTTTGGACCATTTCTTTGGGTCTATCCGGCTAATATGACCTGCCCAGTCCCACTTAAGCCTCGCGGTTTTATTGCTTACATCTGCAATACCAGTGAGCGAACGCAGCGTAGTGTTTCGCACTCGATCGATGCGCTTGAAACCAAAGATGCTACGTTCCATTGCTCTTTGGCAAATCTTGAGTCTGGATTTCTGTGCTTCAGTCAGTGACCATGTCTGCGCACCGTAGGTTAGGACGGGCAGGATGCACATGTCGATGAATTGGCGTTTAAGCGTAAGTGGAAGGTCGCCTTTCATGTTTTCCTTCATGGACCAGTAGCTCTTCCAGACGTTCTCGATGCGGCGATCGATCTCCTTATCCTGCCTGTTTTCAAAGCTCGCTAACTGGCCCAAGTAAATGTACTCATCCACAACAATATATTTTTTATAAAATATTATATATAAAAAAAAACAAACCATCTAAGTAAATTATGTTTTTGTATGAGATTATGAGCACCCCCTTGAATATTTAATATTTTGTTTTTAAATATTTATTCGTCATTAAAGCGGTAATCGGATACGCAACCCTAATTAACTTATCAAGATAACTCAATTTAACGGAACTATTGCTAAATACCGACCGACTTTTATCACATTGCCAAAACGCACCGATAGCGCGATCTAGGATTTGTGCACAGTAGCGCCATCTAGTGGTAAACACAACAAATTTCAAACTTTACTCGATTTGAGTACATATTCAAGTGCGACGGCGCGATGGCTTATTTCATGTTAGTATAAGTTTGGTGTTTCTATACCGATTTCTATGATTCTTTTTTTATTGAATAGGTAATAATGTTAACTTTTTTAAATTTGGGATGACTGAGAGTCTTATAAACGTAAGAGTAAACAAATATAAACAGAATGCTCCGAACTGCTAAGCTATCAGGAGTTACACGTGTTATTGTGAGTCAACCATAAAAGATAGACATATGCTGTTCCGGGATATTTTTTAGACAATTTAATGTACAATATTTCTGTCATACATGATTTCTATGTAACTTTAACCATTAAGGCTGCAAACGCGACGGAAGCTTAAAAAACGGAGTAACTTCCCGACATTTCCCTTCACTACTCAGCTCCTATTGATTGTAGCGTGATGAAAAGTATCCTATAACCTGCCCAGAAGTATGAAGAATAATTGTACCAAGTTTCGTTAAAATCCGTCGAGTAGTTTTTGTTTCTATAAGGAACATACAGACAGACAGACAGACAGACAGACAGACAAAAATTTTACTGATTGCATTTTTGGCATCAGTATCGATCACTAATCACCCCCTGATGGTTTTTTTTTTAATATATTTCATGTACAGAATTGACCTCTCTACAGTTTTATTATAAGTATAGATTCTATGTTTTGAACAAATTTTTGTTTTTTAAATTGACAGTGCTGAATCAAGCTATAAAAATAAGATGTTACATATTTAACTCAGCACCATATTCTCTTGCTACATGTGTTCCAAATTAAGCAAAGCTTGTACTATAAGAACTACATTGCTGGTACACATTCATATTATTTTGTAATACACTAAAAAAACATATTATTATATGTTTCCGTTCACAAAAATGTTGGTTGTTGGATGGGTATCAAACCCACAACTTGCAAAGTGAAAAGCAGTGCTACACCAACTGAATTGTGAAGTTTTATAGCATTTATATATGTAAGTATGTCTAGTCTTCTAGTACCCATAACACAAGCTCTGCTTAGCTTGGGGCTAGATGATGTTGTGTGGATTGTCCAGCATTATTTATTTATTTTAATATTTTTATATTAAAGAAACTTTTTCATTTTATTAAAGCGTATGATGTACTTTTTTAAGGCATATCAAGGGCTTCAATTTAGTTCCATTCAATTTAGTAATTGGATTAAAGTATGTAATCCATCTGAACTTTCACTCGGGTTTATTTGGATTAGTAAATTGATATTCGGTTCATGCAATGTTCCATGAAGTGATAATTTCTCTTTCCAAACCTTTCTTTAAATTGTCTGTAAATTCTGACCTTAGTCAGAATATGATTAATTCTGAAAAGTGAAATATGTTATCGATTATTTAATGAAATTACACTTACATGAGTGAATCCAACTATAAAACTACATGTAACCATTAGTGGTTACATGTAGTTTTATAGTTGGATTTAGATCTAAATCTACAAGACAACTTAATGCTGATTCTAAATCCCACACTAAAAAACCAAAAAACCTCCAGGGAAAATCGCTGTAATCAATAATTATTATTTTTACCTCCCGACGCAATATGACTGGATGTTATAAATGTGACTGTGTGTATTTGTCTGAGTGTGGCATTGTAGCTCCCGAACGCATGAATTGTATTTAATTTTGTTTGCAAAGTGAATTAGTCGGGAGTCTGCTATGTTTTTGTTATTTTGCATCTGTTGTGACTTTTCAATTTAACCTATTTTGCAACACTTCAGGGCAACGGTCTCCCCCAAACTTTTCTACACATCTCGGTCTTCTGCGATGATCCATCATCCCTTCATGTACGAGTCAAGATCTCACCAATAACTTGCGGCTGACTAAAATTATTTAATTTTATTCAAAAATCAAAAACGGTAGAGGTTTATTCAGTCAAATCACAATGATCATTTAGAATCGTCTTATAACTAGCGGTCTATTTTATAAAAAGTTAGCGCAGACTTGATGTCTTGATTATCATACGTAATGATGACTCAATTTCAACGCTAAATTTTTATAGGATAGCGTTGTAGTAATTTATTGTATATTATGTATTATATATATTTTTATTTATTGTTCCAGCCGTCTATCCTACTTATCAAACAACACAAAACGTGTGAAAGATAACTCAGGTACTGGGTATTCATACGGCTCTGCCATCGCCAGTCTCAGTAACACGCGATGCAAGAGCCCTACGTACAAGAACAGATGCTCATGCAAGGACCAGGTCATCGTGGACGACAATATGCATGTGTTGAGGACTACTGCGATCAATAGTGATACAACTGATGAACTTGATGTGGTATGTTTTTTAACTTACGACCGATGTGGCACGGCGGACGAAGGTCCGCCTGCGAAGCGGAGGTTGCGGGTTCGATTCCCGCCTTGGGATAAATGTTTGTACGGTCTGCAAATATTTATTCCGGGTGTTCTGGGTATTTTATATGTACAATAAAGAAATATCTATCTATGTAATGTATTGTATTAAGTATGTCAGTCTTCTAGTACCCATAACACAAGCTCTGCTTAGCTTGGGGCTAGATGATGTTGTGTGGATTGTCCAGCATTATTATATTATTATTATTACTACATAGATCTTGTCTAGGCAGTAGATGGCGTTGTGTGAGAGGTCAAAAAATTTACATTTATCTTCATACTTATCAAATCTGTGTGATTTGTCATGCTTGTTTCACTGCTATCAAATTATACCGGAAAATCCTTTAAAACATCAAAATGGTGACAAACACTTTGAAAAGTGTTCAAAAGTGTTTTATAACTTCTATATCTAAGTCTGTACTTATTCAAATGTACAAAACGTGTTAACGATAATGCTTATTTTAACATGTTTTAGTATAATCTACGAGTATTTTATAGTAGAACGCTATTATCGTTGATATAAAAGCGGAACATTAAATTTCAAAGTTGCATTAACTAAGTTAGAAATAGAAATTGTGCTAATAATTGCAGAATAGCGTGTTTTCTTGCGACTGAAATAGGGCAAAGTTAAATTAAACTGCCTTGTACGACAACTTCCTAGAACAGAAATTTAAGTTTAATACACATCGGTATTGTAGCATAATGCGACATTTTATCTGCATTGTGTTGGAGAAATTATAAATCTTCAGGGAAACATTTTAAACTTTTATTATTTTAAAACACACACAATGTTGACACGACATACTGACATAGAACACTATTCATTTTTACATTATAATCTTTTTAGTTAAATTATTTTTATTACAACTAAAGAGTTCTTACAACACATTGAATCAAGCAAGAAATTATACGTTATCTATTTTAGTATGCTTACACGTTTTCAGGTATTAGTGACTGCAGTCTAAAATAATCTTATGACAAACTATCTAATACATTTTACTAGATGACTTTAGATTCAGATATATGTGGAATGCGGGAGTCCAACCCGCTTCATTCACTTTACGATGATATAGGTAGGAAAATGAAATCATAATACTTACCACAGAAGTAGTTGTAGTAAGGAAGCCATATAAGTCCCATAGCATAAATATTCTGGGCGAACTTCGAACACTTTGACAATAGTCAGTAGGTATAATTCTTATCCTTCTTCTTCTTCTTCTTATCGTGTCGATGCTAAATAAGTTTTGAGAGGTGTTTTGCAAGCTCTATAGCACCACTTGTGGCTGCATTCACGTTCTTATCCTGAATGCTGTAAAGTCTAGTTTCAGTTGCCTCAACCGAGGGGTAGATTAGTTTGGTAAAAATCTCTGTCTTAGCAACAGAATTCGCCAGCACGTGTTTTGTCTCATTTCGGCGCGGCGACTCGCGTTTTACGGCCGTCCTCTAAATGTTTACATAACTGCTAAGTCGCGGAAGTTTTTTTGAAGTATTTTAGAATTCGGTGACGATATTTTGATAGGGTACGGTGGTTTGATGTTATGCAAGATGTAATCAACCATCATAGAAATAAATATAATCAGATTGTCTAGTCTAGTTTGATCTAATCGCAGATAGCAGTGCAAATCTGATAAAATAAATACGCGGTTCGTATTTACTCTGTTTTGTTAGAAAATAAATGTGCAAAATGCGTCTAATCAAAAAGTTTGTTAGAAAGCTGTGTAAATCTGTGAGTATTATTTTCTTTTTTCACCACAATTTTTCTCATTTTGTAAAAGCATTTTCGCACCATTTCTATGTGCACATCTATTGTGTCCTTGAATATGTTTAGCACACAATAAACATGTGCTCAGTATTCAAGCGTCGTAATAATATTTTCATAAATCATAAATATTATTTTATCTTGGGAAATAACAGCATTTATTTATAACCCAACCGTGCCTACAATTATAAGCTGAACTAAAGTGTTCTCTCTTAGTCTGTTTGAGACCATTTTAATTAATGAAATCTGTTTATTTGCGATTCAAGAACTTAGACCTCTGAATAAATATGTAATGGTTTCAAATTTACAATGAGAAAGTAAAAAAGTGACGTTTAACAGATTCCGCCAGTAGATTTTCAAATAATGCTGGTTTTTTTATTTACCTGAAATGTACAGCAGCAAAAAAATATATATATAAAAATATAATAAAATATGGCGATTTATAAACTAGAATCCAAGGGAACAATCATAAAAATGTAGTGCTCTATTAAACATAATTATCTTTTCAACATCAGATTTTTATTGTAACTGGTTACATCTTACACAAACCCGTCATAATTGCTTGTATAATTCTGTTCGTCTATTTTATTGTCACAACGGTACACGAGTTTTGGCATAGTTCCATTAGGTCTAAATGAAAATGTCAATACTGCATTATCGGGCTATCACTGTTACGTGCGCGACCGATAGAGAACAATCAACTTAATAAACGTGAATCGTACAAAAAGGCGTGTGTTTTAAGCCTGTTGTCTGCTAAAGCGATAAATTACACTCATGTTATTTCGCCGATGCGGATCAGTGCTTGTTGATTGTCTTGTGAACGCTTTAGTGTGTCGACGGCTTTAGAGAAATTTGACCCGAGCTGACTGGCCTTGACATGCATGTTGGTTATATTCGGTGGCTTGCCGCGTTCAAGGTGCAAGGAATCACAATAGATGCTTCTAAAACACTAAACCAATGATGAGTATTAAGTTCGTCGAGACATCGCCACTCCGCACCGATAACCTATTACAATACGGTAATTACGTCGACCTATATTCTAAAATCGCGTTCTGATTCATAAATATGTTTATTTTTAAACATTCCGGTGGAATGTACAAGTGGTTACCCCTCTCCTCTCTGACAGATAGACAAACCGTCATAATAGAATTATAGGTGTTTTCAAACTCAGTTTTCTTTGATCGTTGATTTCTGAAGGTGTGACTACGTGCTACCTTACTGCGCGCCAACTTCAATATACGAAGAATAGTGCGTAAATTGATTTTCTATTGATACTCGTCATTATTTATAGGAAACCAACAGGCAATGTAACAAACCTAAATTGGTGAACTAATAATTGGCTTGTGAGGTTTGTGTCATCTTTGATTGTTTATGCGTTTATTGAACACAACAATATTTTGCTATCTCTTGGTCCACGTGGACATCATGGGCTTGTAACAGCAATATTCTCTATAAAGTTTAAAATATTTGGTTTTGGCTTAATAATGCTATTTTATTTTAATATATTGCATATAGATTTTGTGTATTATTAATAAACATTGTGTGTATGTCTAGTTCTTTATTGGCCATTGAAAAACTGTACATAAGAACCACCTGTCTTTGATTCTTAGAAGCTGGTACAAGAATCAGCGTATTGATATGTTTTAGTGTTATTTAGGATGCTCCTACGCAAATATTAAATAAGCAAACATTTTTTTAAATATGCATAGAATATTTTTGTAAACTTGGCCTACATACATCAGTTCTCACAACCTACGTAAAATGTTTTGTCAGTTTTGAAGCTTGATGAAATTCAGTAGCAAAAAATTTACGCATTTGTTTAATTTATTTAGCGATAGATATCTTCGTTTTATTCTTTACGATTAAATTGAATAGTCTTAACTCGTTTAGAGTTAGACCATATAAAAAAAAACATAAGTACGGATAATTCTCGTGTAGGTTTTTATTATCAAGCCACGTAAAATAAAATCTCTGCTGCTATTTTCCTTTTGATAAATGCATATAAAACTAACATGCCTTAGACTTCCTTTCTTAAATATAAACGAAGTATCTTACGCAGATACTAGGGATTTAGATAAATCGTGACTAAGAGATGATACGTTTCGTCCCAGGATCTATAGTCGCGACCGTAACTTTTATCATGTTTAATAGTTTTTTTTTGTTCTCAGCCTCGACAAGACACCCCAACTTGTCCAGCTGTCAGTCCAGCGCTACCTGTCAGTTCCGTGACAGCAGTGCTGCCAAAGAAAACTGTCAAAACATCCAAGAAAAAAACCAAGCCTAAAATCAAAGTAACCAAGATGAAGTCAACCAGCAAAATTGAGTGTAACATGGATGAGGAGACTGAGGAGTAAGTGGTTTTATTGTTTTTTTTAATATAATTTCAAACAAACAACATTTACCTCTGATGGTTAGGTTATGACTGACCGCGTAGCGCTCGGACGGTAAGTCAAAACACATACTCATATATAAAGTCAATGCACTTATTAATTATAAAAAAAAATATATAAATAAAATCGATTGAATTACATATTATCCTCAAAATCCTAGAAAAAATTATTAATATCATTAATATGGAGGAGATCGTTTTTATGATAACAATTGTATTTTAATTGAACGTTTCTTTTTTATATACATTAAAGATTTTCCTCCTATATAATAAAAAGATAGCGTTGACTTTATGTAATCATTACGTATGGTAATCAATACTTCAAGTCTGCGCTAACTTTTTATAAGATAGACCGTTTATCTAAGTCACTTTCTTCTATATAAAAATACATATTAAACCTCCTTATTCCAGTGCCCACAGCAGATCTCCATCCCCTGACACGTTGACAGACCCGTGGCAGATGGAGACGGAGCTGGTGCTGCCGGTAGCCGCAGACCTGGTGGAGAAGCCGGCTAAGGATGAGGTAGACCACCATTCTGTGGCCAAACTGAGCACCAAACTTAACGGGACTGCGGTCACTGCCAAGAAACCTTCTAAGGGTAAATACTTTAATAAATACTTTGTCCTTTTGCCAAAGACTAAGACGTATAAGTGGAAGACTTTGGCCAGCAGTGGCACAACATAGGTTTCAAAAAAAACATCTTTCTACCCTAATTTCTACCCTTAACTGGAAAGATAATAAAATCCCTGAATTTATACAAAGCGTGCCAATAGGAATAAAGTAATTGAAGTGAAAACTTCTTTAGCGGCGCTGGGTGGGTAAAAACTTTCAAACTCGCGTCAGGGTCACGTGACGTCGAAAAAGCGTAAGATCTTATTTAATTTTTATACATTGCTCGTAAAACAAGAGACGACAAAAGAACACACTTGCGGTCACGCGACGTATGACTCAAACAATTAAATAGTGTTGTGGCGACATGACGTGACGATGACCAACGACATGACACAATCACAATGACACAGACACATTCGCGCTTGCGCGAATGTGTCTGTGTCAGTGTGTCTTCGTTGTCTTCGTCGTTGTGTCACATTCGCGCTTGCGCGAATGTGACACAATGACATGACACAATCACGACTGTGGTTATATTTTTGAAGTGAAAACTTAAAAGTGAAAACACAACGTTAATATTGAAGTTTTCACTTCTGCCGGCACTCCCGGAGTGCTAGCTTTTTTTTTTTTTTAGAGGGCCAACCTCTAAAACTTAACAATTTTACAGAAAAGCTTAACAAGGATCAGCTATTCTTAACAGCTTTGCATACCACCAACCCGTTCAAATCGCTGCCGACACGCAAAGGTTTTAAACTTTAACTTAATTTATTCTATTGTATATATTAAGTATTCAAAAATCTTTATCTATGCTGTAAACGGTATTTTGACGATATTTGCAACTGGGTTTTTGCGCATTGAATTACAAATTTAATGTGTCTTTGAACTATATTGTAATTTTATCATAGGAAGTGTAGATACCAATCTAACCAGAGGCCGTAGCATGAATAAATGTGACAATCGTAAATGTATCGACGGTATCGTATTCGAGTTACACTACGCGTTGACGCCAGCTCGCCTGCCGTGCGTTGCAGCGTCACCGTGCAGTGTGTCTTGAATATGCCACATTACGATACACGTACATATTTCTTCCTTGAAAAATCAATTGGTGTGGTGACCACCAATGATAAATTCCTATGAATATAATCAATCCTAATAATCAACATCTTTATTTTATTTTATTCTACGCAATTTAGCCCGTATCATTCATTTCATCGCCATATGATTTATCAAGACTAAAAATGGCTGATCTACAACTTAAAATATTCTAAGATTTATTAAAATCGGTTCACTCTTTCCTTAATGGTGGTCCAAACATTTACATTAAGATAGGTACATAGGTCTTAAATAAACGTACAAAAATCCAGTGCATAATATCATAGAATTTTGTCATTGTAATGTTTATGCCTATTTGAATTATAAATAAGTGGTAGCTATGTAGATCGTAGCACGACATGGTCGTAACTATACTGAATCAAATACTTAGTACGATGTGGGCACGCGAGCTGATTTGTTTGTAAACATTTTGATTTTGATTCCATTTTATTGGTAATTTCGATGTTTGATATCTGTTTTTGATCTGTAGAATTGTGTCGGATCTGTTTTGATTTTCAGATGTTTTCAAGTTTATTAGAACTTATTGCATTGAAGAAATATACCGTGAATTCTTATGATATGATAGATGTTTTCGAATTTCTATTCTGTATTTGTTAGATATAGTTAAAATTTACAATTCTCGATGTGTAGTTTAGTTACGTTATTATGTTATTTATTGTCGTAATTCGAATCGCATGATAGAATAGTCCTATTTTGGAATCTTTGTATTGTTTAATTTGTAATTATTCTTTCCATGTTATAACTTTAATATTTATCATTATTTTGTATTTCCTATGTATTCATTAAACATACATTGTATGTCATTAAATGCATTTAATCAGCTCAATCATTAACATCAATAATATAACAGTTCAATATACTAAAATTATTCTTAATAACTTTTCAGAATCCCCACTCAGTATACCAGAATCGGTAACAAACTGCCTCCGCCCCTCTCTATTCCCTCGCGTCCCTCCGTACTTAAAATTTGTCGCTCATGATGAAACCTCCCCAGTGAAGATACCAGCACCTATACAGAAGCATCTCAAATGGAAACTTACCACGATAACGCCTATTGTCGTGCAGAAAACGCTTACCAATTCTGGGTTTAGATTGGTTAAGAGCGAGTGTGATACCGCCGAATGTCCGCAAGAAGGTAAATATTATATAACTACGCAATGTCGCTTATGGTAGATCTAAAGATGTGGATATTGGATCTCTTGTATCGTGATTATATCATTTGATTTCGGAATATGAAAAGTGAATGCGATAGCATCACGATCCTATAAGGATTCTAAAAGAGTAGTAACTTTCAACTTCCCATTAGCGGGAAAATAGTAACAATAGCACAAATCTGCAAATCTTGATTACTTATCCTCACTGTCAAATCTCAGCAACAATGTCTAATTTTTTGGGCAACTATTGATTTCGAGATCTTACAGAACAGAAAGAACATAAAATGGTAACAAATACTGGGAAACTTCTATAGTATTAACTGTGTTGCAGTTTCCAGTATCCAACCTTGATACATATAAAAATATTTTATTTTCAATCCAGTATCCCACCCACTTATAATCAATACTCTTACAGAAACGGTAGAATGGATTGGCATATGGGGTAAACACATGAAATCCCTAATGTTCCGAGCTATAAAGGATGGTCAGAAAATGAACCATTTCCCCGGGACCTTCCAAATCGGTCGCAAAGACCGTCTCTGGCGAAACCTTCAGAAACTGGCCGGCAAGTATGGAGTCGATGAGTTTGGTATAATGCCGAAGACATATGTACTGCCGCATGATTTGAAGCTACTGAAACATGATTGGCAGAAGTATGCGGCTAATAATGAGAAGTGGATCATAAAACCTGTGAGTATTTTGTAGCAGGCAGTAAAATTCCTGAATAAATACTATTACTAGAATTCTGTTGGCCGTCCAGTAGCGAGATAGGCTAACGATATAGCGTGGCGTAGGCTAACGATATACTCGCACATGGATGAGACTAGCACAGGACAGTGGTGAGTGGCACAAGAAATGGGAGGCCTGATAAGATTACTATTATGACAGGCGTCACAGCTCTGCCTGTGTCTTCACACTGTGGGTCTTAGGTTCAATCCTCACTAAGAACATACGTTTGTGTCTGTGCTGTGTATGTTACTATGTATATACAAAAGAGTATATAATATTCTATCAGTAATCTAGTTTGCATAGTAAAATCTTTGCATTATTTGTGGCTGGATAGCATTGTGAGAAATATCCTCTAGTATTTATTGCTGAAAGAGACAAAAGCTTAAATTAAAAATACTTATTTATGTTTGTAATATTGTAAAAATGTATACTTACCTACTTATATTCATAAATAAATATGTATGTAAATAATTTAACTTTACAATATTTTTTCAGCCTGCATCCGCCCGCGGTACCGGCATCAAAGTAGTATCCCGATGGACGCAGATCCCCAAAAAAAGACCAGTAGTAGTTCAACGCTACGTGTCCAAACCTTACCTTATCAACGGCAATAAGTTCGATATGAGGCTTTATGTGCTTGTGACGTCAGTGCATCCGTTGAGGATATATTTATATAAAGACGGACTCGCTAGGTTTGCTTCAGGTTAATATTAATTATTGATATTATTTAATTAAATTGGGACAAACTTTAAAAAATTGGAAAACTAACTTTTGTGTGATCGTAAACATTTCATAAATATTCAAGAACATATCACACATCGCGCTCTAATCCCAGACTAAGCAAATCTGGTATTGAACATTGTTCTGTGTCTGGGTGTTACAAGATTTTTATTTAAACAACAGAAATTGTGTTTAATTTTTACATTTGGCGGTTTTAAATCAGTCTTATTAATGTCTAACAGTCTTTGTAAATTTTGTTAGTAGAAATTACGCCATACTTCGAACTCGGTTTGTTTTCAGTCTGTCATAATAAACCAAGTTTATTACCTACTCTTTATGTCCATACATTTGTGAAATACTCTGATATCTCACAAATTTATGGTGGTACTTATTATATTACATTATAAAAATAAAAACAATAATTTGATTAAGTAACCTGATTGTGTGCAGTTAAATACAACGACGAGCTGACATCTTTGAACGACCGATACATGCATCTAACAAACTACTCCATCAACCGGCTTTCCAAGAACTACACGCCCAACGAAGACTTTGCATCGTGCGAGGGACACAAATGGTAAATTACACTGTATTATGCAAAATAATAGTGGCTACTTGGCCGATAACAATGTATCCTGAGTCAAAGGTCGCTCGGCGTGGAAGATCTTCCCTTTTCGTAGGAGACACCTATCTCCAAAGTCTAACTAACTCCACAAACGGTATTACAATAGCTAAATCAAAATTGTAAACTAAATATCCGGATTTCAAATGTTTAAAACACGCTTAGAAAATAATATAATGTTTTAAACTTGCGCGCTCTGAACTATATATTATAGGTAGAGATATTATTTATTATAACGTATTATTTATATATTATACGTAAAATAATGAGGTACGCGATAAAATCCCGTATAATATATCTCTCTACGACACTTACGGCCGGTTTCTGGAAACCCAAATCACGATTGATCCAAGTTTGACACATACATAGTAATTATTAGATTTTTTCGTTGATCATCGTTCGAGAAACCGGCCGTTAAAAAAGTTTTAAGATCTAGTTATATAATTTCTTGTCTATAATAAAGACTTTTTACTCTATTAACAGGACATTACAAACACTATTCCAATACCTGAAATCGGAGAAATGCGTAGACGTGGACACCCTATGGGAGTCCATGAAGGACCTGGTCATCAAGACAATCATCTCCGGAGAAGCCAGCATCAGTTCTTTGACGAAGGCTAACATCACCTCGCGGTATAACTGCTACGAACTATTCGGGATTGACGTGCTGCTTGATGAGGATCTCAAACCGTGGCTATTGGAGGTCAGTTAAGTACCGCTATATGTTAAACAGCGGTCGGTAAATATGAAAGTTTTAAACCTGTGCGTCGTGCCATTGATTATATACTTAAACAGTGGAAACACCACTGTCAGGTTGGTCTGAAAGTATCTCAACGAGATATAATGGGAAACATGCTTTGAATTTGAGAACAGCATTTTATCAGTTTCATACGAAGGGTATTTTATCAGGGTTTTATATGAACGGGACGGGACATTACACAGTCTCCGTCGTCTGTCGGTATGTCTGTCTATCTGTCTGTGTATCTGTGTGACCTGTGATAGTTAGAGAGTTCACATTTTTTTACTGATGATATATTTCTGTTGCCGCTATAACAACAATACAAAAAAAAACAATAAAATTAATATTTATAAGGCTCTCATACAAAAACGTGTATGATGATCATCTGAAATGTGTTATATTTGGACTGTTTATTGGCATAAAACCCGTGCATAGATATAGAGTTGACTAATGATAGGAGTGAGTGGAAGAAAACATCTTGTGTCCCCCCTAGCGTGTGATAAGGATAGGGAGATGAAGATAGGCATTAAAACCCAGTAACTGAACAACTTAACTGACTAGTTGTGTACATTCCAGGTGAATATATCTCCAAGTCTGCACAGCGCGTCTCCTTTAGACCGACACGTGAAAGGACCTCTGGTAACCACCGTGCTTAACATAGCACAGTTTCAAGTGCCCATCAAAACAAACCTTGAAATGCTGGCCAAGGAGAAACCTAACAAACTGGTAAATACAAGATATCCTTTAAACTAACTTCAAACCTTTTTTATCGTGTGGGACGATTAACACCATTCCTATGGCGCTTATGTCAAAAAAACCCAGAAAGAGTGTATAAGTTTTATAGTTCCTTCTACTAATATGACTAGTTAACACTTTTGGCAACACAGTATTTTTTTAGGAAAGCTGCTTTAGTAAATGCTAGCTGACTCAGCTCAGTTAGTTATCTTTGCTTGCTGCAATGTTAAGCTGTGGATAGTGGGTTTGTTACCCACAAAAAACAAATATTTGTGTGTTGGCCAGCACTGATGTTTTCTCTGGCTCTGGGTGTTTATATGTATATGTATTTACAAGTGTATCGTTACCGATAGTGCTTATCTCTCACCATCAGGTGGGCCAGCGGCTTATTCCATCACTAAGTTCTATAAAATAAATCCATTCAAGTAATTTTAAATGTATTTTTTTCAGGCGGGACTACCGTACGATAGCAGATTATATACAGTTTATCTGTCAAAGGAAGAAAGAGATAAACATATAATTTACACCAACATGGAAGAGAGAGATATGGTGAGTTTATGTACATTCCAGAATGTACAAGAAAATAGAATGAATGAATGAATGAAAATGCTTTATTGTACATGTACGTACACCTTAGAACTATTGAGAAACAATATATAAAAACACTAGCTGACCCGTGCCCACTTCGTTGGGCATAATTCGACCGTTTTTTCTCCGATTCACTTTGCAAAACGGACTACCGCGTAAAAGCCTTTTTATTTTTCGGTTTTTTATATAGCCTATGACACTCAGCAATAATGTAGCTTTCTATTGGTGAAAGAATTTTTAAAATCGGTTAAGTAGATCCCGAGATTACCCCTTACAATTGAACAAATATACAAACATACAAACTTTACCTCTTTATAATATTATTACTTTATAATATTATATTAGTATAGATAAACTGAGCTAAATACAGTACAATAATAGACATTGGCCCTTACCTTTATTCACAAGAAGAGTTAATTTAGTTGTGGTCCAAAATGCTTTCCTTTATAAGGTTTTTGAATTTGTTGACCTATCGGTTAGTTTTACGATGAAAATATGTTTGGGTGTTACTATGTGTTCTATGTATGTATTTAGAAAAAAAAGTATGTAAGTATCCTATCAGCAATTTAGTTCCCATAGTATAAGCTATATCCCAGGAGAGGGATTGGTGGAGGGTCGCCAAAAACCGGGATAAGTGGAAGGCTTTGTGGGAGACCTTTGCCCAGCAGTGGGCCAGTATAGGTTAAAAAAAATTAAAAAAAAGTACAAGCTCTTCTTAGTTTGGGACAAGAGTGTGATGTCTGAAATGATATTTATTTTATTTATTTGCAGTACCTTCGAGATATCCTCTCAACGTTAACCCCAGACGACGTTCGCCATCTCTTACAAGCTGAAGACGAGCTCACACAGTCTGGTGACATGGAGCGCGTGTTCCCCGATGCGTCGTCACACAAATATCTACCTTATCTCAACGGTCCGAGGTACTATAACCGCTTGTTCGATGCCTGGGAGACGCGGTATGGACATAATCGACTTTCTGGTGAGTTACTGTCACTTACTGTAGATTTATTTAACAATGAATTGATTGTACTATCGATTTATACATCAATTAGATAATATAAAAGTAGGCGTATACAACTTTACATGTGATCCTAGAACCTACTCATTTTTAGAGTTTATTTAAATTTACCCTATTACTACGACTCTGCTGTCTGTCCGTCTGTATGTCTTTCTGTCTATCTGTCTGTCAGTCAGTCTGTCTCCACAGGCTTTATCTCATCATGACATGACTCCTTATAGTTAGCGAGTTGAAATTTTCACAGATTATGTTTGTCTGTTTGCTGTTATAACTACGCAAAAACTACGCTACTTCAGAACCTATATATCGAAGTTGATAAATAGAAATGAAAGTAATTCCGAACCTCTATATCATAGAAGCCTCTTGAAGTTGAAATTAAAGTACTCTAATTCATCAATTAAAACTTCCAGGCATCGAGCTACTCCGAAATCTGTGCGACATTGGCTACCATCTGGAAGTGCCGCCGGTCCCGCTAAAGGTAACTGTCGACTCGAGCGCGCTGGCCGCCACCCTGCGAGCGATGTTACACGCGATGCTCGCATGCCTCTCACTCATACTCACGTGGTTATGGTGAACTTGCGTCTTTACCAGCTTTATTCTGAACAGTACAATTCACTACAACATAAATATATATTCACAAACAAACTTACGACTATTACAGTTAGAATTTATATTGGCATATAAAATACATAAGAAACGGTTGAGCTATCTACAGACCGTTGCAAACGATCTGTATATAGTAAAACATCAAATAAATATACATATGAAGCAAGATCTCTCATTGCGTTTGACGATAACTTAATAAACAAAACAAATCACTATATAATTACAAAACAGAATCTTCTGCTGCGTTGATAATTGTAATCAGAAACTACGTATTTTTATTTTAATACAAAGAAACATTAAATACAGAGTAATTCATGATGAATCTGTGTAAATTTGGTGTTTTTTTTTGTGTAAATTGGTTGATATATGACAAAATTTGTATAATAACCAGAAAAAAATATGCCACTTGATAGTTTTTCATTGACATTTGCATTTAAAAACAAATATCTCATAAATAATAAGAGTGACATGTAAACATGTGCATTTAAAACAGAAATATGTCCTATTCAAATATAATTATTGTTATTCTAACAGATATCTGGTAAAGATAGCAAAGTTAAGTTAATAATATTCTCTTGTATGTTTTGGTTACTCATCTATGTATTTATTTACACCATATATTTATTATTTAAACACTTTTATATGAACTAATGTTATCTCTATGTATTATGAAACGAAAAGGTGATAGATTTGATTACTAAGACAATTTCACACAATACAATATATGTACCGGGATAAGATTTATCCAGAGATGCACTAAGGATAGAATGAAATGATATTGTGAATTTCAGGCCAGATCCGGAATTAGTGTGGTGAGAACCTTTTTCCGTTTTTCCAGCATGACTTTTAGACAATTTCAAACATTCCGTCTTCAGGTTTTCCAAACATTCTCATTGAATGAACTCTTTTCATATCGATGACGTCATCTCAACTATTTTTTATCTAATCAAAGGCTTTTTTTATTTAAAAATATATAATTCAACATTAGTACGAAATTGTTAAACAATTAAATTTCTTTTCAGTACACAGAGGTGTCGATTCAAAAATATATTTTCATGTTGGTTAGTGCTTGATTTATATAACTTATTTCACTAGCATGATCATTTCGTGACTCATATGAGAAACAGTGTTTAAAATATGCGATTGATCCATCAGGGCAAAGTGACTAGAGCGCTACGAAGAGCGTATTTGGGTTGTAAGAACGTCGCCTACAGTAAGTTTGTAGTGAGGAAAATGAGGAGAATTAGAATTGCTACGGTACCGTCGGACGAGATAGACGTAACCTTGTAACGGCGTTACAGTAGACTAGACGTTCTATAGACATTTGGAGCTAGAGGGTAATATGTGTTGTGCAAGTTCTAGCTAGATTTGTGGGACATATCTCACGGATGTTATAATGAAATGTTACTAAATATTTTGCTTTCAGTGTAAATAACCAAATTCAGTTGTAGGATGGTGTAAGTGTCAAAACTAAAATGTTGAACTAGATGTTAATGAAACGAATAGACGTCAAATAAAATCGCATGAATGTGTAATGGAATCCAATAGAACCATTTTTTAAATAAACAAAACACTGCCGTAATATGAACTTTACAGGGTAGTTAACGTTGGTATTTTTTTAAAGGAATCTGATGTAGAATAATGAATATTTTAGACGTTTTTACAATGTTATGTATTTTGCTATATATCTGTATTGAACTTGAAAGCTAGTTTTACTAATAAAGTATTTGAATTTTATTACCTAGGTGCTACATACAAGGTTAATGACAGGTATTTCTTAATGTATATTGTGTATATTTATAGCTAAGTATATACAGGGTGTTTGGGTTGGTGTAAGGTTTTTTTTTAATTTATTATTATTTTTTATTTGACTTTTTTATGATTTTTTGACTAAAACTACCTGTAGCTCAAAATCTATCCATGGGACCGGTCGGCTAATGGTCTTGTTTTAATCGTTAGAGTCTTAGGGTCCTGCAAAAAATTATTTTACACCAGAAAATTGTGGAGAAGAAAAGTTATGGGGCCTGAAGTACCGTAGTAAGGTAAAGAAATAATTTTAAGGGCAACTTTCTATGGGGTTTAAAAAAAAACTAACAGGGTTGGAGTTCTTCTGATTTTTTTAAAACATCCTCAGTCCATGCCCTTTCTAACGATATGCTAAAAGTGTATTTATCACTTTTAGTTTTAAAGTTATTAATTAATTTCCGCAACTAGGGCACTTCAAGCAAAAATTTCAACTAATGAAAATTAAATGTGTTCGATCGTAAAAGGATGGCAAATGAAACAAAAAATTTGGTAATGACTAATGTCATTAAATTACAAATTTTAATTAATTACTAATTTTAATTAATTACAAATTTTGTTCAAATTGATGACCATTGACCTGTAAACATGCTCGGCACCTCTTCCTCATCTCCACGGTCACCGTTCTAAGCAGCAGGGGAAGGGCGAAAGAGTTGGTGTACGCAGAAGAAGTACCAACAAGGGAGGTTCTAATTAACAGGATCCACGCCGCATTCGATACAATGCGCGAGGAACTGCTGCTTAGAACGGTGACCGTGGAGATGAGGAAGAGGTGCCGAGCATGTTTACAGGTCAATGGTCATCAATTTGAACAAAATTTGTAATTAATTAAAATTAGTAATTAATTAAAATTTGTAATTTAATGACATTAGTCATTACCAAATTTTTTGTTTCATTTGCCATCCTTTTACGATCGAACACATTTAATTTTCATTAGTTGAAATTTTTGCTTGAAGTGCCCTAGTTGCGGAAATTAATTAATAACTTTAAAACTAAAAGTGATAAATACACTTTTAGCATATCGTTAGAAAGGGCATGGACTGAGGATGTTTTAAAAAAATCAGAAGAACTCCAACCCTGTTAGTTTTTTTTTAAACCCCATAGAAAGTTGCCCTTAAAATTATTTCTTTACCTTACTACGGTACTTCAGGCCCCATAACTTTTCTTCTCCACAATTTTCTGGTGTAAAATAATTTTTTGCAGGACCCTAAGACTCTAACGATTAAAACAAGACCATTAGCCGACCGGTCCCATGGATAGATTTTGAGCTACAGGTAGTTTTAGTCAAAAAATCATAAAAAAGTCAAATAAAAAATAATAATAAATTAAAAAAAAACCTTGAGGCCAAGGTCAATATAATGGGCGGGGGTAGGTAGCAGACTATCCCTAGTTTCTACCCTAGGCGTATGTACAGCTCCCTTCCAAACACCCTGTATAATAGATATATTCTTTCATTTATCTTAGAAAGTTTCTAAATACTTGTACATAAATGTTTATAACCAAAACTAGAAAGAATAATGTAATTGTTGGTATTGTCTAGTTTATGTATTTATGTTTATTATTTTGTATTTATTTATCTTTGTATTTACTAAATTTACTTAAATATTCATATAACAACATTAACACGCTGCATGTTCTATTCAAATACACAAGTACAATTTCAACAACTATTTAACACGCAATCGCTTCGCTATTCTAGAAATTTCATCTAATTTTAAGTTCATTGCTGGTTTTGATGCCAACATCATCATATAGCTTTAAGGAATGCATGCAATCTATCCGTCCAAATAACCCGCACCACCACCGCTCGCTATCGTGCTGATGAGAATATTCTAAATCCATGGAAATACATTTAACTCAAGAAATACTAGAATGAAACCTTAGATTGTTTAGTACTCGGAACTTCACTAGAATCATTTGGGACTAGATTTTATTTACGAGCATTTATTTGCTGTAATGTTTTTATTTTATTTTTATTTATTTATTTATTTCATTTTACAACAACTATCTAATAACATTATTACAATAACTATCATGTTTATGTTATGTTTATGTTATGTTGTTATACCCTTTAATTTGTCGCAAGGACCGTTGGTTGTGTGTTGCTCACACATGCTCCCTCTCTTTCTTTCTTAATAAGATAAGATAAGATGAATTTTTATTTGTCCCCAAACAAACTCAAAACAAAAAATAAAAATACTTTGGAACATGATAAGTTGGGCGCAAGTGCACATAATACGTTTATAATACGTTTGAAGAGCGCACATAAACATAGTCGAATGAACTTGTGGGACAGAACAGCTGTGAAAATCAAGGAAAAGATTCTTATTTAATATAATAGTATCATTTTAGAGTAATTATTATTGATTATTTTTCTTGATCATTATATGAGGTTTCAGAATAGATTAGTCATTAACAGTAAATGTAGTTGGAATTTTGTAATATACGCTATGCTATCATTACTAATTGATATTGATCGACGCCATTTTTCTAACCTCAAAAATCTTTAACAAAATGGGGGTAAGTCATGTTTTTAAATGGATTTACAGTATTATTGGTTTATCATGGGGGACGTAACTCATAGTTTCAAAATTAAACTCATCTAAAACTACTTATACTCATACTATCGCTCACGGCTTTGGTAAAATAATAGTTTATATTTTAGTGAAATTGTTGTGCTATGTAATGTATTTTGGAAATATATTTAAATGTTGACGTTTCATTTCAAAGTATTTTCTTGATACCAGCACATAGTTTAAGATATGCGTGCCGTGTGTTCACTGTCTTAGTTACATAATACTTATAGTCAATCATACAATATAGAGAATTCACCTTAAATCACTAAGTTCATGTTAGTTGATGTGTCGTGTGTATGTAGTATCTTTGTGAATTCCTTTATTTTGATGTTAAGTTGCCTAAAAACATCATTTTCTAATCTAAGGAAGTTTAAGTTTAGTCAGATAATCTAGTCTATAGGTAAACATCTCATTTTTGCAGTATATGTGTACCACAGTGTTATTCCTTAGCATGCTACACAATTAATTATACAAAATCACGAAGCATCAATCTAGTTACAAAGGTTATTTAGTTAAATCACAAAGATCATTTTAGAATCGTCTAGTTTCAAACAGTCTCACGACCGGGGTAGTTAATTAGTATGAGATAGTTATACCCACTTGGGGTTTGCGGGTAGTAAGTTAGTTAGCATCAGTCGCGGACAGTGAACACAGTAGTGCAGCGCACGAGCGTGTGAGTAACGGTGCCTCCCCCTCCCGGTCCGGGTCCCCGCGGCCGCCGCTGACGCCGCCGCTGCTTGCAGAATGACGTGGATGCGCCCTCCCCGCCGCTGTCGTCGCGTGTGTCCGCGCCCTCGCTGGCGTCGCTCGAGGCGGGCTCGCCCTCCGCCCTCACCGAAGCCGCGCTGACGTGCGCGGCCCCCGCCGGCGACGCGGCGCCGAAGGCCTAGCGCTGCGCCTGCCGCTGCCACTGCAAGGACACCATTGTGATATTCTATCGGTGATGCGCGGAGCGGAGCTGTCAGATCCAGTGATGCTGTAAATTTTAGTGCTAGTGGAATGTGTGGAACTTAATGATTCAGATCTGAAAGCGAACGTCGAAATTACAGACTAAAGTGACAAAGTGCGGCTCGCTTAAAATGCCTGCGTCTTGATGGCTGAAAGTGCATTTCAAAAGTTTCAACTAAATTGTGGAGCAGTGATGTGAACGGTGAATGTCAAATCGTGACCGTGCTATAGAACGATTGGACGGTGAAATTCGAGCAGTGAAGAGCTTATTTCGTAAGATATTATATTGGCTATGTCTGTAACATGAGGACGGAGAGAGAGCGTTTGCGTTTTTCGCTTCCTTCCCCCTGAACTTTGAGGCATAGTTCCAAATGAAATTGTATTGTATTGGTTTATTTTTTTATCAGAACTGTTAAGGTTCAGACAACCCTATTGCTGTAGCTTGAACGTCGCTTTATATCATTGTTGTAAATGAAATTATGTTGTGACGAAGAGCTTAGCTAAGTAAGGTACTCTCATACATAATTATAGTGAAACATGTTGTTTATTTTATGAGATTACCTTAATTTTCTTTCAATCTATGTTAGGGTTGTAAACTTGTTGATTGCTTGACATTCAACATTGGAAGAGGCTTTACGATTTATGTAACTAAATTTATTGATAAAAAGCTTTTTTAGAGTTAAAACTTATTCTTGGCTCAATATTGAATCACATTCCTGATCATGACCAACATGGTTGTGTGTCTTAAAAAATAAATAAAAATAGAAAAATTTCGCGTAGGATTCATCAAGCTGAGTTATTTGTGTCAACCTGAGTATATTATAGTTTTAAATATAAATTGATTATAGGTATGTTACTGTAAATCTTATGAAGAATGTAATAGACATAATTATTATCTAGTATATTATATGCAGCTACTTTGTTAAGTATTGAGTAAATATTAATGGACATCAAGTTCTTTGATAGAACTGCGAGTAATGTATTTTACTCTCGTAAAATTTCATGTGTATAATTATTTTATTTAAAAAGTTAAATAAAGTAACTAAGCAAAACCTTTGTTGGGTCTATACTATTAAATCATGTCATCTGATTATCTGATGTGATACCAGATTTAAAATGTTAAGCCGCGTACACACTGTGCGTTTCATTGAACGAGTGTACGTACGTTGAACAAGCGTACACATACGTACGGATACGCGTTCATCGTCTGAAGCGTCCGCTTTAGCGTGCGAACAAAAACCGAATCGCATAAATTCATCTTGAAACTGTCCTACGATCATAATTGTGTCGACATATTTGATTAAACTTATCGATAAAGCGGAGTTTTACTATGGTACATTTACGTTTTATCGAGAAGTTTTGTAAAATGTTTTTGTCGACCCAATAGATCGCATTGTAGTTTCGTGCGACACGCGTGCACTTAAAGTATATGTGTGGATGCAGGTATAGACATTGTACGCGTAGTCAGTTAACGTATTGGGGCGCGTAATCTGTACGCGGCTTAAACATCTAGTGTAAATCAAAAACAGATTGCAAAAAGCCATGAATCTCAGTACATTTGTACCTACCTAAATGAATATTTAACATTATTGTTGTCATTACAATACTCAATATTGTAAAGTTTACTTTGTAACTATTGAAAATTTAAAATTACCATATGATTACGTCATTTGTTAATTTTAAATGTACCCATGTATTGTTATATCATAAAATAAATGATCATCAATTGCACTCAAAGAGCGAAAACAATATTGTAAAACTTGTCAAAGAGTTTCAGAACAAATATTTATTTACTAGGAGATACAGTTTAGATTTTAAATACATAGTTTGTAATTGAAGTACTTTGACTTTCGTCATGATCTCTACTTTTATTCTTGTCACTTTTGTAATCTTAATTTGGATTCATTACAATTTTAATAGATCTTCAATCTAGAATTACCTAGTAGTTTGATTGGAATATGTCACATTTAAAATTATCTGTGCTGTCTTTTAGTAATTTTTCTCTTTTTTAATCAATTTTGAACTCTTCAAACTTTTTGCTGCATATTCGTTCTGACAATTGTTACTATTTACCTATTATAAAAGATGTTCAGAATGTCTAAATAATCTAGATCCATATACTCTGTTTCAAGCTACCTGACCTGAATATACATACGACGAATATTGTAAATAAAGAATTGGTAGAGAAAATGTTATTTCCATGTAATTTTGATGATTTTAATAGGTATCCGAGTTGGACTAGCATAGTTTTAGTTCGTCTAGACGCTATAAGTAAAGGTAATTCTCAAATTGCCATGTGTTCATGTAACTAGTGTTGCTAGTTAGGGCCGAGGTCCGCTAAAGCGCGGTCTAACTTTTGGTTTCTGTGCTATTGCTATTACAAAAACAAGTGAATGTAGATTCAAGTCAAGTGTGGAATTTTTGACATTCACTTGTAAAGCGTTATTTTGTTCCGGATAAAAATGTTGAACGCCGCATAAGTGTACACCGGCCCTTAGTTTTATAAACTCGTGTCTTCGACCCGTGTTCAAACAAATCTCGATGTAAATAGTCTTTAAAATTTAAATTCTGTAGTAAATCTTCCTTTAAAAAATGTGCTGATTGTAAAAGGCCCATATTGGTGAAATTAGTGTTCTACTTAGAATCTTCTATGATATTACAAAATTGTAAATTATTTTCAGTGTAACGAAATAAATGGTTAACACGTCTTATTTTTGTATTCATATATCCCTATTTTTATTTTGACGAAGCAGTTTTATTTGTACAGATTTATCGGAATATAATTTTCAGTCACTTTATTTTTTGTTTAATTGTTACTATAAATATTTAGACAGAATAAGTTGCAGGTATTATAAAGCTTTTAAATATTACAATGAATATTATCTAAAAGATAATGAAATCTCCAAGTAATCTGATACAAGGGAATATATTGCAAAATGCTTGATCAACTTCTCAATAAAATAAACTAAATTACACAAAAAAGTTGGAGATGCCGGGGATCGAACCCGGGGCCTTTCACATGCAAAGCGAACGCTCTACCACTGAGCTACATCCCCACTTGAAATATAAGTCGAAATTATAATGTGGTTTACCATCATAGTAATTGATAAAATTTAATGGTATCTAAGTAACAAACGGATATAAACAACACTGGATTTGAACTGTTCAATACTTATAAAACCGAAAAAAAAAATGACTTTATCATTCTAAATACTTACAAGACTATAATAATACTTATAGTAAAAGAAATCTATAGAAATAACATTAAACAAACCATTTCGTAAATTTTTACCGGCATTTTATTCATTGTACTGGCTTGTAAGACGAAGATCTAATCTAAACGTTCAATGTAGATTGCGTAACTACATTCTAGCATTTGTAATGAATGTATCTACTATTGAATTGCTAAGTTTATTGCTAAGAGTGTTATATAAATAAACTGCAGGTATGTATGAACTAATGTTTGTTAAGCTTAAGAATTTTCGCACATTATCAAAAGTAGATCACATCTTCAGTACCTATTCGTTTCGTTGTAGTACTTCTGTCTTCTTATGTAGGTAAAGGTACCTATTTGTATGAAATTAAATATAAATAAATAGGTAGATAATAATTCGTTAATTCTTATCATCATCATCATCAACAAATATCAGTCCACTGCTGGACGTAAGTCTCTCCCAAGACGCGCCACTGAGCCCGGTCGGCTGTAATAATTAATTAATTCGTATAAAAACCATAAAATTATATTTTTTTCCTTATTTTAGGTAGTTTTACCTTTGAAAAACTGTTTTACCTACTGATACTTTTCATATAGGACTTACTTAATGTTGAAAAAATATTTTGATCAAGCGTATTACCGCTCTGTGAATTGCCAGATACAAGATATTTATTTATTTTGCCAAAATAAGTGTTACAAACGTCTTAAAAAGTAGGGAGGCACTTAAAAACTTATTCACCTTTTCCAGGTATCGCAAAAAGAGGGGAGAGGGGGGGGGGGGGTTGGGCACTTAGTTGGGACAATTATAGTCTTGTTTCTTACATATCCTATAGCTAGTTTGTCAGTACTCCTAGGTTGTGTTGATTTTTTCCCTCTTTTATGTGAAGTATGTCCACTATGTAAGCGTTGGGCAATAAAGATATGCTTTGTTGCCTTGGTATGAAAAAATAAACCATGTTTGGTGTTTATGGGTAAGGAAAGGCTATCTACGGGTGCTAATTTTGATCTAGATCGTGTTTTGTGTTTGCTTTATGTATAATGGGGATTAGTTCTTATAATATACGTTTAGAAAGTCACATCCATTTGACTTAGTAAATATAATCAGTTTAGACATAATATTCCAATATAAGTACTAGCCACATGCCATGACTTTTAATACTGTAGCTTGATTGACTAAACTTTTAACTAAATAAAAATAAACCTAATAATAATATCTCTAATGCTAGATACGTTGCACTTTAGTTAGTAGTTTTAAAAAGAGTTTTTGATGAATAGAAAAATGGTCAAATTACGTAAAGTTATATAGACATAACCTTACATAGGTTACCTATCTGTTAATGTTTCTAGGAAATCTCGTTGATTTGTAGTTTCTAACATTCAACATGTTTATTCTGATTATTATTTCAAAGAATTTCATACAACCATAGCGGGGTTTATCTTAATCTGAAGCCATGTTTATACACTCACTAGTTTCTACTTTTTTAACAAATAACTAGAAAATCCTTCATTACAACTCTGAATGAATATAAGATTCTTTAGAAAAAACAGATTTGTAATGACGATATTTCCGTAAATAGTTTGTTTAGTTAGTTCAGCTACTAAAAATCTGTACCAGCCACCATTATTTTGAAAATAAATATTTTTTTTTTACTATTTACCATACCTACCTACTTGCATATCGCTTTTTATGATGACCTTACCTAAACTAAACTTGTTTAGGTGTTTGTAACGCTCAACAGGGCCCAGGGGGCGCTAGAAGAGGAAATGATTAGTTCAATGAGTATGATAAATAACGAGGTGCAGGTTTGAAGTCCATGTATAGCCGATGGTTTTTAAGCCTTTTTTAATTTGTAGGATGATTAGTTGCATTTTATACTGACAAGTATTAGCAAAAGTTAGGTGGCGACTGGGATTATTTTTGTTCTACACTATAAAGATCTTTGATGAATACAAAACGTTCCAAAATTTACTTAAACAATTATTAGACCATTGAGGTTTTAATAATTTATGTTTACTACACTTATTTCGTCATAAATAAAGTAGGTATATCGGATGCTAGGATGGAAAGTAGGAAATAAAGGAGATTTGAAGGCAACAAATTACCTAAATCAAGAGATATTTTATCTGTTTTTTATTTAAGTATCAGGTTACGTTTTCAGAACATTTTTACAAATAGGTAAGTATCTTAAAATATATTAGTAGCTAAGTATCTACATAAAGCATCTAATAAGCTAACATAGTAAAATAGCGACTAAATGCTTACACCCTATCTTACCTATAAAAAGTTAGCGCAGACTTGAAGTAAGTCTGCGCTAACTTTTTATAAGATTGACCGTTAATAAAAAACGTTTCATAAATTGATTTTTAAATAATCTGTGGAAGACTAACGGCCGGTTTCTGGAAACCCAAATCACGATTGGTCCGAGTTTGACACATAGTAATTATTTGATTTTTTCGTTGATCATCGTTCCAGAAACCGGCCGTAAATATTCTAACGCAGTAAACTGCCGCAATCTATCACATGATGTGTTCCCGTGATACTCTTCGCCATATCACTCGCCAGAAACGCTATCGAAGACGCTACATCATCTCCTTCAACCGGTCTCTTCAGCGGCATATTTCCCACAACATTCTGCGCGAAATGCAACAACTGCTCGTCATTCAACCCAACATCTTTCAATAGATTCGTCTTCACAAATCCTGGGTTCACAGAATTTACTCTAACGCCATCTGCCGCCAATTCCAGCGCAACACACTTTGTGAATTGGTCTAAAGCTGCTTTAGACGTGTTGTAAGCCAATGCCATGGTGCTAGGCTTCGAGCTTGAGATACAGGAGGTGTTTACGATACAGCCCTTACTCTTGATCAGATGGGGAACCGCGAGCATGGTTAGTTGGTAGACGGACCTCATGTTTGTGGCCATGACCTTGTCGTATGAATCCATGGTCGAGTTCTTGATGCCTCCCATGGCGATTATCCCGGCATTGTTCAGCAAGACGTCGAGACTTCCGAAATGCTCGATGGTTTCGTTGACGACCCGCTCGGCATCGATGTCGTTGGTGAGGTCAGCGGTGATTGCAATAGGTTTTATACCTTTTGATTTTTCACAATACAATGCGATTTTTTTTAGATTTTTCTCGTTCCTTCCCACTAAAGCAAGTTTCGCTGACAATTTCGATAGGTAGATGGCAGTAGCAGCGCCTATTCCTGAACTGGCACCGGTTATAAGCACTACTTTATCGGTAAAATCCATTTTTGTTTTTGTTAGTGTTTGACACAAGGATAAGAAGGTTAACACCAACAAAGCAGCTGTTTACTGAGTGAAAGTGAAGCGACTAAAGCGCTTGCGTCAACCAAGGCTACGTCAAATGCTGCCAGCTGATAAAATAAATTTCTTCTATATTATACCGTTGACGTTGTACAAGCGTCCAACTAAGTCAAGTTTACAATGCTTTGATGACGAAATTGTTTCATTACGAAAACGATTTGGCAACCTACCTACGACAATGAAGAATAATTATTAAGTTATTAGAAATATATAAATAGATTACCTAAGTTAAGAATACGAACATATTATGATTACCCATTGAACTAATTATTTTCAGACTTTGCTACGGAATAAATTAATGGCACGTTATTTAATTAATTATGCAAAGTTAAAAAAGTTTTTGTTGGCATTAGGATATTCTTTGTTACAAGTTAAAATATCGAAATTTCAAATTTCTACTAAAGTAGTTGTCCTGCATTATTTATTATTATCTTTTTTCTAAATAGGGATTTGACATCTGATATTACGATCTGATTGAAGATGAGACAGATCACAAAAAGTTTTATAATCTGATCAGGTGATCTGTTTGTAAATGAAAACAACTTTATGTAGGTGCCGTAAGCACATAAAATGACAATCTAGCACATATAATGACTTTTGTATATAAGGTGGTTTTGATGTAAGTAAGTCAGGTTTATAGCGATTACACTTTAACTTCCAGTTTAGTCCAGTACAGTTTTATTTTTGTCAAAATACGATACTTTGAAATATCTCAAGTATTTTTAATGCATTCAGCGTAAAAAAAATTATGGTCAGTAAGGTAAAGTCTCATGGACAGTAAAGTATCTACCTAGTTTGGTTGAATGAAACATCTTTTCTACTGAAATTGTAGTTTCTGTAGTTTTGCAATTTTTTTACTTTAACTTATTTAACTATTGCACGACTTTCTCCAGGTAACTTTTTTTACGTAAACCCTACCTCATACATAGGTAATACAGAGTGTTTTTTTTAGAAGGGCGGCGATGCCAGGTCTGAAACCAACAGAGTTAAAGAAAATCGTGAAAGGATTCATGCTTTCGATTTATAAAAAAAACAACATAGGTAGGTTTATCAATTTTCTTTAACAGTGGCTACAGACTTGGTCATCATCACCGCTAGTCTAAAAACTAGCACGATTATCATATTAAAGACGTTATGTACAGGCTGGTTATGGATCATTACATTAAGTTTATGTAATAGGTAGGCATATTAATACATATTGTAATTATAAGCAATGGGAAATGTTATAGGACATGTTATTGAAAACAATAAATCATCAGATAGGCATCCGTTTGTGGGCCAACCCATTCGTCTTAGTACCGAATTTACATATAAAACATTCCAATATATCAATTCGGTGAATGCAATTTGTGAATGGCTTCCATAAATAACTATTTCCTTGACATATGGCGACCCTTCGATTCTACTCGAAGCTGGCAACACCGCGGTCTATGTTTTCCCGCCACTATTTGACAGATGCGTTCTGAATTCGAAAATGCTTACCGGATTTTCGGGCCGCTCAAATCAACTGTGAAATTCAATTGTGGGCCCATAAATTTTCCTGCTTTGAAAAATGTGCGAGTTGCCTCTTTTATTGTCGAGATACGGGCACGTAGTGGACCATAAATATATTCTAACGGGACATGAAAATTTAAGTTGAGCTGAAGCGGTATTTCATAGCATGTTTACAATTACGTTCGTAAAAATACATATGTCACTAAATTCATTACTTGAGTAGGTCACTGACTGACAAATAGATAAGTATAATTTATAATCAAATATTTTTTTTTTATTTAACCTCACTGTAGGGCAAAATTCTTCCATTCATCTCGATCTCCTACGTGTATCCAGCACTCCGTCGCGTATGAGTCGGAATTAGTTAATAACATGAAAAAACCTGTAACTACACAAACCTATAATATAAATCAACTAGCCCCCTCAGGTAGTATTCTGGTATCACGACGATTCGTTTGGATCGAGAGGACATCGATACAGATCCAATGAAAGATTCAGGCCCGGCGCGAAGCATGTCGCTATTAGCGCGATGTATGGCACTACTCGCCTGATCTATGGACTAATATTGCGATTGCGCGGGACTTTTTGTAGGCGCTGGTAACACCGGTGAGAAATCTTTTCTGGGGGAAAGTGTTATACGTTCGATAGAAAAGTAATTATGTATTGTAGCTGTAATTTCCTAAATGGCCTCCTTATATTTCACTTATTTACAATGAAAATTACGACTATCGCAGGATTTCTCGCCAACTAATAGAATAATGATAGGTACCTACCTACGAGTAGGTACCTACCTATTTACTTAATTTATATTATTGAAGTGAAAACTTCTTTAGCGGCGCTGGGTGGGTAAAAACTTTCAAACTCGCGTCAGGGTCACGTGACGTCGAAAAAGCGTAAGATCTTATTTAATTTTTATACATTGCTCGTAAAACAAGAGACGACAAAAGAACACACTTGCGGTCACGCGACGTATGACTCAAACAATTAAATAGTGTTGTGGCGACATGACGTGACGATGACGTGGCGACATGACGTGACGTGACGATGACGACGAAGCCAACGAAGACACAGACACATTCGCGCTTGCGCGATGACGTGACGATGACGTGGCGACATGACGTGACGTGACGATGACGACGAAGCCAACGAAGACACAGACACATTCGCGCAAGCGCGAATGTGTCTGTGTCTTCGTTGGCTCGTCACGTCACGTCATGTCGCCACGTCATCGTCACGTCATGTCGCCACGTCATCGTCACGTGACGATGACGTGGCGACATGACGTGACGTGACGATGACGACGAAGCCAACGAAGACACAGACACATTCGCGCTTGCGCGAATGTGTCTGTGTCTTCGTTGGCTTCGTCGTTGTGTCACATTCGCGCTTGCGCGAATGTGTCTGTGTCTTCGTTGGCTTCGTCGTTGTGTCACATTCGCGCTTGCGCGAATGTGACACAACGACATGACACAATCACAATGACACAGACACATTCGCGCTTGCGCGAATGTGTCTGTGTCAGTGTGTCTTCGTTGTCTTCGTCGTTGTGTCACATTCGCGCTTGCGCGAATGTGACACAATGACATGACACAATCACGACTGTGGTTATATTTTTGAAGTGAAAACTTAAAAGTGAAAACACAACGTTAATATTGAAGTTTTCACTTCTGCCGGCACTCCCGGAGTGCTAGCTTTTTTTTTTATGAGCAACATACCTAATATATGAATTAAGTAGGCAGGACAATCACTAAAAATACAAATAAGTAGAACTAAGTATGCTTGCTTCAATTTCTTCTGAAAATCGCTGAATTTATTACTTAAGTAGGTACTTACTTACCTATTTAAAATCGTTGCCGGGTATACAACATATCTTACCGAATGATTTTATAAACGGACCGCTTCGTACAAGAACCTAGGATAATCATTCCAACTACAATAAAAACAAACTAATTTCTAATTTCCAATCAAAATTCACCCGTCATTGATAGGCTGTAAAACAAGTTACATTTGCGGGTAGATTGACAATGGTGCCCGTAAAACCACATCAAATGAATGCTACGGTAAAACTGCGAAATAAGTGCAAAGACGAAACGGCCGGAATTAGCAATAAAAACTTTTTTACAATCGACTCGACATACCGTTGGGGATCTAGTGTTGGAATAGCCCCAAATAGAAATGAGGTGTACGTATCGATAACCGATATTTTTATCATCGAATTAATTTAAAAAATAGATCATTTGTCAGTTATATTAATGAAAAGGATAAACTGCTCAGTTATAATTGTTTGCTCAAATTTTTGGGCTTTCTAAGTACATCTACCACCACTTCCTTCTACTCTGGATATAATATGGTTTTGTCTAACACCACAGATCATCATCATCATCAACCTATGTCAGTCCATAGCTGGACGTAGGTCTCTCCCAAGACGCGCCACTGAGCCCGGTCTCAGACACCACAGATACAGAGGTAGGTACAAAAGAATAACAAAATATTTTATTTTTAAATCTAACATATTAAATCAGTTTATCGATAGACTAGGGGTGACCCATGACTTTGGCTCATCCCTATTAGGTGCTATATTTCTTGGCGGCACTTCATTTGCATTTCTTTATTGGATCGCGGGAAATTGAGAAAAATTCGCGCGCTTTTAATTACAAGCTGCTTGATATTTACATTTAATTATTAATTGTAATTCCCTTGGTTAAGCTTAAAAGCGACAGGAAATAAATTATTATCTGCTATTTTAACTGTAAAAATATATGTCAATCTAAATACATGTATAACTTTACCTACAAAAGGTAGGTATAATTAAATAATGTATTATTATTATAATGACTATACCATGAAAATTTCAATTCAATTTCGCATGCGTGTTAGTTTAAACTAAGTATTCCATTCATTCATTTTCATTTTCCGTCTGTGGTGTCCTACAAAGGCCTCCCTTCTTCCTCTCCTCTGTAATATTTATTGATATTTATTAGTATTTATTGCTGTAAAAAAATATAAAAAGTTGGAAATGCCGGGGATCGAACCCGGGGCCTTTCACATGCAAAGCGAACGCTCTACCACTGAGCTACATCCCCACATATACTTAAGTGTCAAATAATTGGCTCTTTGCTATTCTACACAATATAAAACCTTGAAGGCCTTTCTCTTTAATCAAAGTAACAACACTTGTGTTAACAGGTATTATATTTATCTGATTATTATATTTATTATGTAAATAACAAGACTGATATGTAATATAAAGCCTTGTTATTGTAGGTACTTATCTAAGATTCAATTTAAAGTATTTTATTCCTCTCTGTTTTTGTCCATTTGACGAAAAATTTACTAATATGTACAACATTTAATACTACTTACACTATATATATATCTATATATGTATTATACACATACTTTTTAAAGAAAATCTCTGTAAGTATTGCTTTGATATAAACCAAATTAACATGTGAACTTTAAGTATGATAAATCTACCAAACAAAAAAGAATCATCAAAATCGATTTGTAATTTTCGAAATACATACGCAAACATACAGTCTAACACCCGTATTCACAAAGAGTACTTGCTTAAGTATAGCATCAACACTGTGCAAAGTATGCCATTTTGCAGTGCGTTCCTTTTGACAAGCCTTCAAACTAGCCCGTTTCCTTAGCTGTTCGTTCATTTTGACGGACGCATAGTGCGCTCTGACACTTAAGTAATGTTTCTGGATTGGTTTCGCCCTGTGCGCACGTGCACACTATGAGACCTCACAGTAATGTTTGTGAATACGGGTGTTATTCTAAACCAAAAATGCCTTATTTGAAGACGTTTAAAAATAACTGCCTAACTTATCAAAAACTTTTTAAAATACGTTCCAAACCAAAAAAGGCCATTTTTGAAGACGTTTAAAAATAACTGACCAACTTATCAAAAAAATGAAATTCGGATTTAGAAATATTTAAAGCATTATTTATTATGCGTATAATATTAAAACCAAATTAAAGATCCAAGACACTAAATCATGTCTATGCTATGGGGCTGCTCAGGGGGTCTCGATGGGGCCTTGGAGCATTCCTCGACGTCCATAAAAATAACTGCGCGTATAAGGACTTAACCTTATCGCTATTAATATAGTTTTGCATTATATTTGGCGGGTTAAACGTTTTTATGATGCTTAGGTTTACTTATAAAGGAAAATAGTGGAACTGGCACCTAGAATCACCTAGTATGTAAGACGATTCTAAATGATTTATTGAATAAATAAATATTTGATTTGATTTGTTTTGAGTGATCCGTAAACTATGGCAAATTAACTATATTTCTTAAAATCTGAAAACACTGAAAACTCTGTCTTCTTCATTTGACTTTTTTTATAATCAACCCGTCAACACGACAAGCATTTGACAGACACAGCTCAGTTGGTAGTAGCTCTGCCTTTCATGCTGGGTCGTGGGTTCGATTTTTACCCAGAGCAAATGTCAATGTTCTGCTCCGATTTCCAGAAAACATTTGTGCGATAGCAAACATAGATGTTTGTTCTGTATCTGAGGGTTGCCATAAACTCGATGTTTTTGAAAAAAAAAGTATTTTTAGTAATCTGGTTCCCACAGCTATTAGAAACTAGATTGTGTGAAATACCTACCCATGAATTAAATAATGATTTAGATTTAATCCAGTTAATCATAAGATAAGGTTGGAACACATTTCATAACACAACAGTGCCGAAACTTCCATCATCCGGAAAGTTTTTCATTACTAATCACCCACCACCCCCACGGGGAGGCTTTCATGCCGGTCACGTAGATTGTACGTGAGAGACGAACGTATTACGGGTAGTGATGTGTGCCACCGTAGTTACGGATACGGAAACAATTATTCATTTCATTTTTTTTTTATTCTACTGGCACAGTAACACAGTTTTTACATAGCTTAGTATAGAAATCCACATAGCATTATAGATAGCATTGGAGTTTCTCTGAATGTAACGTAAATTTTGTCACTAAAACATATTTTTGCTTCATCTTCAAACGGGTATAATCAACGGGTTTTAAATTTAATACAAAAATAAGTCTTAATATAAAAGTCAAATCTTGGACAACTTGAGGGATGAAAAATGACTGTGCTGTTTGGCTTTCAAATTTCAAAGATCAATTAATATTTTAATAAACGCCCATAGTACATACATAAACTGATTGCGATTAGGATATAGATTATGAAAAATATAAATTAAGATATAGGAAAGAGCACCACGTATCTTAAGATCATTGCTCCAAATTCTACAGTGACTTTTAGATAAAAAAAATATATTTGGTGTCATACATAAGTCATACAAAATCATCTACGGAATATAATTTACGGAATTTTAATACGGAATGAAACACATCACTACTGAAGCTATAATATCTACGTGTACGTGTATTCACGGAAATGGTTTTCGGTGTGATGGAAAAATACGTTTTGAACTTTTCTGTTTATTGTATTTTCAGGCGTCAGCATTTTAATGATCATAAATATAAAAAAGGACATTTTTATATTTTTTATCGACTCAAAAAATATTATTAGGTTCAGTTTAAAGTAGAATAAAATCTAAAAATATTTCAGAAATCAAGTAATATTAGCAATCAATTGTTCATATTACGTACATTACAATTACAGTAATGTGATAAGCTCTGCCTTCAACAAGCAGTCCATTGAGGACGTACCCTGTAAAGCAATCTACTGCCATCGCTTTGAGTCAAAAATGGTGAATTCTCATGTGCACTGAAACACATTACTATTTGGCTGTATTAGTACAGTATAATACATATTTGTTAAATCTTATTTTTATGTATAGGCGACAAAGAAATTGGTTTACCACTTTTGATGACATCTCCCAGTAACATAATTATTCGCTAAGGATTACAGATTGACAGATTCTGACGTAGCAGTTATTAATCTGTCAAGCGAAAATAGCCCTTGATTTTGTACGTGCAAATGATATTCAGCCTTAGAGTGGTAAACCAATTTCTTTGTCGCCTATACTAAAATTAAAAAGCATGATAAGTTTAAAATGTTAATTAAGTTATGGAATAAATGGGGCTTTTTATATTATTTTATTTATTTATTTCCCCAGCCAAGCTCTTACAATGCCTAGCCACTAGAATGCAACTATTTTAACCTAAATAAAAATTTCTCAATAATAGTGACACTGAAAAAATCCCCTGCCTACCCTGAAGGATCGCTATACCGAGAAGATACTCTTCCAATAGGTACCCCCTACCCTCGCCATGCTAGTCACGCGCCGGTACGTGCCTGAAACATCCCAACATCCCCCTGCACCCCTGTACCGTACAACTCGGAACACCCTGTAGAGCAGTGTAGATCAATACTAAGTACTGTGAGACGCTGCTGCAGATCTGCTATTTGCAAGGTTTTGAAATGGGTACCGCTAGTGGAAATTCCATGTGGTCAGAGGCACGGTAGATGTCATCTGTCATATGCCATCTGCCATATGTCAATCAGCTATTAGCAGTAGCAGTAGTGGTAGAGCTTCTTGTGGTATCTCATCTTCATCATGCGAACTTCAAACTTAATAAAATCACATGATCACTTTGAAACGTCTTACATATTAGATGATTCTAGGCGCCAGTTCTTCGCCTAGAAGAACTGGTAAGAAATTAGACACTTTTCTATGGAAATAATAAATAGGTTCTTTTTGAGTCGTTTTGAGTAATGAAGTCAGCCGCCAAAGATTATTAGAACGACTAGGTATATAGAGAATAATATTTTGTATTCACGTTCAATTCATAAAAAAGGTACCTACCTAAGTTTAAACTATAATATAGATAACCTATAGGGTCACCCATAACCGATTTTTGCTATGCCAACATAAACAGACCAAATACAAACTGTTACATACTTCCGTAGTACAAAACCTTGGAAAGAAAATCTAGCAATTTATATTCTCAAGCGGTCTACCCTTCGGTAGCACTAGACAGCGATTGTCACGTCCCGGGCCGGTGACGTCCCCGCGAAGTCACGTGGTCACGTCCCGGATCGAACACAACGGGTCCAAGGGTCTACGTGTAGACAGAAGTCAGTCACCATAGTTAATAATAAGTTCATACATTTTTACTATAATCATCGACAAGTAATACTAGATACGCATTTTTTAAGAACAGATCTTATTTTATATGGAACCTCTGAAGTATGATCTGCCAAACAAAAATATTAATCATCAAAATCGATCTAAATTATCATACTAAATTGCCTAGATTTTACAATAATAATACTGTTGCCAACACAACAAACTACAAATCAAAACACTACAGTTTCTTGCGAAACAGACCCATCCGACAGGCATGAAAGCTCAGTAGTAGCTCTGCCTTCCATACTGTGGGTCGTGGGTTCGATTCCCACTCAGAGCAAATGTTTGCATGATGAGTAGTCTGAAGTATGATCTGCCAAACAAAAACATAATCATCAAAATCGATTTTTCTTTACATTCGAAACTTATGGTTATTAAATGGCCTAGATTTTACAGTAATAATATTGTTGCCAACTGGGTGCATGTATTTTCCCGGCATTATACTTTAGAATAACCTATTCCTGGACATGTAAACAATGAATTAATAAATATTAATATCGTTATTTATAATAGAATATCGCAATTGTGTGAGTACTCACACAAACCTTGCGTGGTTTATAGGGTACAATATTATAATTGTGTTTTGTGTTTTTTAAGTATGGAAATAAATAAATAAAAAAAATGGTTGTCTGTAGAGTCGGTTTACTGACGATAGTTGAACGTGACAACGTCAATCGTATCTTATCTTATCTTGGAACGCCTCAGAACGCCGGAACGCCGGAACGCTTCATGAGTCATGTTTTTTCGTGCGTGCAGCCGGCTCTATCGAATTATAAGACGTTGTCACGTCAAAAAAAACTATTATAAAACACAACCCGCACAACAAACTACAAATCAAAACACTACAGTTTCTTCCAAAACTAACACTTGAAGTTTTAACTTTACGCCAGTACTTACATAACAACGCACTATCCACTAACAGGAGGTGGTAATGGTATAAAAAATAGGCCACCCCATACCCCTACCTGAGGACGCCGGCCGCATAGTAATTTTAGGGGTTAAGAGCCTTGTGAGAGAAGGTGTGACTTCAGTAATTCTGCAATTAGGGCCCGTGACTCGATCTCGACTCATGGTTTTACTATCCCATAATAAATTCGCTTACATTTTTGTTTACTGCTGAGTAAAATATCGCTAACACTAAACTTGTTGCCTTTTACTTCATAGCTGAAGGGTTTTTTGTAAGAATCGATTTATCCAAGACATTTAAAAGTTTAACCTAAAGAAATCTTGTGCTAAAAAAAAATGGTTGTCTGTAAAGTCGGTTTACTGACGATAGTTGAACGTGACAACGTCACTTCATGGAACGCCTCAGAACGCCTCAGAACGCCTCATGAGTCATGTTTTTTCGTGCGTGCAGCCGGCTCTATCGAATTATAAGACGTTGTCACGTCAATAATCTTCTTCTGTACTTTAAAGCCACAGATTTCACGATGTTTTGACTATTAATAGACCGACTCTTCTTTGACTTATTCATCTTAAATTTTATTATTTAAACATTATATTACTTGTGATAAAGTATAAGTGAAAGTTCTACCGCTAAGGAGTAATACAAATGTGTTTTTTTTTATTAGATATATTTTGAAATGTTATCATCAATTCTACATCCAAAAGAAATTGAAATAAAAAGAAACAGCAGGACAATACAAATTGTTTCTGACCAGAGGGTAGTGTCCAGTTTTTAGGGGTTGTTATTAAAAAGAGACGTTGTAAGTGGGATAAGATGGCGGTGCAGTGACATGTGTGGACACACGGGTACGGCTTCGAAACCCGCGGACAATATTTTTAGACAAGTTTTGAATTTTATTGTTTTAGAAGTGTTTATCTTTATTTATTGGAGAGAGGATCTATATATGAATAACAAAATTAAATTATGCCGTATTGCTATTATACGCGACCTTTCGGTACCATGTCACTAGTAGGTACTACTAAACAGAAAAACTAGTATTAAAAGTGGTTACTACTTTGGTTACGTAACGAAAGCCATCGCGGTCTAAAAATCTTTTTTTTTGTTTTTGTCTTATTTTGCGAAATATGAAAAACATTCTATAAAAAAGAATATTATTTCTTTAATACCTAGTAGACATTAAACACGGTTTTTTCAGAATATCTTGGTTTCTATTAGTTGATTTTTTTTATAAAGATTAAAAAAGAGTGAAAGTTAGTTTAGGTTAGCCTGTAAAAGTCCTTTCAAACGTAACCACGCTCTACAGAAGATTGACCATTTTTCTTTGGTTGCTTTGCAATAGTCGCGATCGTGGTTCAAGAAATCTATTTCTTCCTGGGTTTTGATCACGAATATTAAATAAAGAATTTAATGGAATCGCCTGTTTCGTAGCCCCATGTAATGGCTACCTCAGAAGGGAGGTAATGGCACGAAGTCCCGACTTAAAGTCATTCCGCATGACACTGTCTGTCGTAAATCAAACACTAATCCACACTATGATAAATAACATATTTTATTGGCGCTTGCACTATACCAAAGTATGTTAGTTCGATCTGCAGAAAGAAAATGGTGAACACTGGATGAGAAGATCCGAAGATTTTTGATAAAAATGTCATCTTTTTAATTATTATTCTTGTCTATTAGCTTTCTCCTAAACTGTTTGTTTCTTTATACTGATAACCCTGATTACTTACAAAAGGTTTTATAATGACACAACTTGGTTTTAGATTTTATGACTTTTTCACGATTTTTCTAAGTTAAAATAATTCAGACGTTGTTAAAGTAAAAATTATCCTTAAAATAAATACTTATAATAAATAAATATTTCAATTTTACACG
Source organism: Ecliptopera silaceata (assembly GCA_932527185.1). Taxonomy (NCBI): domain Eukaryota; kingdom Metazoa; phylum Arthropoda; class Insecta; order Lepidoptera; family Geometridae; genus Ecliptopera; species Ecliptopera silaceata. The sequence goes on from OW052210.1 coordinate 6,935,197, forward strand.
TTCCGCGCTAAGACTAAATGTAAGTAGTAAGTATGTGTAGCGATTTAGATATTATACTTAGATATAAGTTTATTTAGTATATAAATCTGTAATGTTGCAATATTTAATAAATAAATAAGACTACATTGACTAGTTTGAAAATGATGAGCTTCCAATCCTCTGTCTATAAATAAGATCAGTCGATGACAATAAAAGTATCGTCATCGGTATGTTCGTCAGCCGCTTAATAAGTTTCTGCTTACTTGTTCATCATCACTAAGTTTTTATTCAGCCGAATCTACCAACACTGAACTATACACTTTATCTCATTATAATAACGTCGTTTTTCCGATAGCGGTAAGTTTTCTGGGTTGTCGCGTGTAGCCAGGTGAATTTGGTGTTTAGTAGGATGGTTTTAAGGTTGGGTTTGGGTTGTGGAGTCGGCGTCAAAGGGTTTTAAGACATGTGGAGGAGCAGCTTCTTACTGTAGTACCGACTCACTTATTTTGTCCATAATAAGACATATGCGACTAGTTGACAGCACACAGCTTTATTCGCGATCAATTTCAAATTATCAGAATACTGACAGACGTCACAGCTCAGTTGGTAATACTTAGCTTCCATGCAGAGGATTGTGGGTTGTTTGTTCGATTCGCACACATAGCAAATGTTTGTGTGATGAACATTAATATTTGTTCTGTGTCTGGGTATGTATTCTATGTATTTACAAAAAACTAGTTTATATCTACAATCTAGTTCCATTTATATCTGCAAACTATGTTTAGTTTAGGACTAAGTACCTATACGTATCTATAAAAAAATACATACTTATTAATTTTTTTTTAATTATGTCGTCTTGATTGAAATACAACCAGTCAGCCACTATCATAGTCTATACATAAGTATCTGAATTCGAAGACTCGATACAAAAACATGCGTTAGTACGTCGGAGTCGCTAGGGATGTCACTAAAGACATGTCATTCATTCCTTAGGGCGGTGTCACACGGGCGTCTGTGCGTCGCGTTAACGCTGCGTCGACGGACCAGTGACGCTCCGTCATCCTACGTATAATCGGAATGTCATGCCATACAGAAGATCAGCGTTGTAGTAACACATACTACTACTATAACATATGCTTAGTGATGACCATAGTTTTGTTGACACGAATATTTTATGTGTAAAGACTTATGTTTTCTATTTGTCTGTGTTTGCGACGCAAAATAAGGTGTTTCTATTTCTGTTTCTAAAATTACGGATAGGACACGCAAAAGGATATAAGGGAGATGAGGTGAGGAAGATGTGTTTAAACGATGGAGTGGCAGGAGAAACGTCATCGGAAATAACTGTCAAGGAATGGTACTCGTTGCCGGCTACTGTCTTTCCAGATCACTACAATCTTGGTCTCTTCAAGGCACGAGTGAATAGGTGTTTCATAGAATCCTGCTCCATCGTCAGCCACATCATCACTTTCGATCAGTTCATTATGTGGCCAAAGGACGACCTTTGAGTTTTTAAACCTTTATTTAAAAAAAGATGCTTTGACGCTGTATTGACGCAGTGCTCGTGTGGCACTGCGTTGAAATCATTGCGTTGCGTCGACGCAGCGTAGCCGCAACGCTCGTGTGGCATCTCCCTTATCATCTCCATTCCATGCTTCAAGAGTTGTCAATGTTAAGTATTGTCAATAGTTACAATAAATCGTATAAACTTCGTTAATTTACTTCAGCGTGTCGATATGGCTTCGTCTTTTATCGATAAAAAATTGGTAAGTAATTAAAATTGTTGATTAATTAACTGCTTTTTGGTTGTAAAAATAATTCTACAATTTAAAAGGTTAACGGAATCTTTAAATATTTTTGTTGGCGTTACTCAGGGAATATACGTTACAATAGTCGTTATTATAAACCATGAACCAAGGAACTTTGATTTAGGTACGTCAAAAGTTTGACACTTCAAATGTCATTAATCTACGGTTGTCAGTTTATGGTACATTACCGATTTTTTTTATTTTTAAATGTTGTCTGACGTTGTTCAGAAAATGTTGTCAGTGTCATCACTGACAAAAAAATGAATCTAAGAATTCAAGTACTCGAAATCTAAGATGCATAATACCATAAGATGTATAAACCTTTCATAACTAAAAGCAGCCATACATTTTTTTTATATAAGTAGGTACCTAGTTTATTTCATAAGTATATAATGTAATATACCTATACTTATTGAATACGCAATAGAAGAAAATAAACACAATTTGATTTTGAACTAATAATGTAATTTATAATGTACTTTTTACTAAATTCTTTATAAAAAAAAATTTGTTTTGATAACTTACAAGCATATTTAAGCTAAAAATACTCGACATTATCAGAAAACTGGCTTGTAAGTATTTTATGGCAAGTCCATAAACAGAGGTTTATGTCATATCGGCACTTCACGTTGCAGACGTGTTGGGAACGTGTTGGGAACGCGTTGGGAACCGATAAATTGTAAATGAATGATCTACAATCACCAACTACCGAGGTAAAGGTGCTGTTTCAAACATTGTAACATTGCTGGGAAGTAGAAAACTTATTTTTTTATTGTACACACAATAAGAATTTAAATATAAAACATGTATAGGCGAGCTTACCTCTAAACAGAGTTGTCTTCCAGCAAACCTTGGAATGAGTGACGACAAACGAGAAGTGGGTACGTGTACTAAAAATAGAGTGAAAGATATTAAGTAACAAAAATATTTCTTATAGGCTATGGTCGCATGGACAGCCATATATAAATATAGATAGGTGCCAACCTAGAATCACCAAATTATGGTATATAAGACTATTCTAAATTATCACTGTGATTTTACTAAATACATTTTAATTAACTTAGATTTTATTTACTTAACATTACTAACTCTAATTTTTGATGTAGTAGGAAACGTGAATTTCAACTACATGCATTTTTGTCCGGTTCTTTTAAACATTTATTTATTTATTTCTTAAATTTGAAGAAGGACTTTTGTAAAATCTGACATTAAACTCGGATTCATTTCACAAGACTCCACCTTAATAGCTTTACCGCATTTTATCCTCTCAATCTCGAAGATAAGAGCTTTTAAATCAAACCGAGGTACTTTTTATTACTATATTCTTATTCATGAAAGCTTTAAATAAAAGGGAAAAAGGCACGCGAGTGGGGGGCTGACATAAACAGTATCAAGCAAAAACTTGGATTCCTAACTTTAACATAAAGATGGTAAAAACGGAGCTTCACATGCGCATGCAGTTTCATTTTATCATAAGATCACATTACTCTAGTAGACTTTTTAAATAGAGCTTTTATTTTAAACATTGTAACCTAAGTTTTAAATTTATTCAGTAAAAAATTTCAAAAAAATATTAATGTAAGTAGTTAGGTATAATATGTGCATTTGTTCAATAAATTTATAAATTTAGATGTTAAATTTAGTGGAATTATATTCACGAAATGTAAAAATAGCGTACGGAAGATGTATTAGAAAAAAATGAAAACAGGAAAATGCGAGATGAATTAATAAATACAATAATAAATAATTTTGTTAAATGATATCAAGATAATTTATTTACTTACACCTTTTTTAAACTTTACGAATAATCTGGTCTTGAGGTCAAAGGTCCTCAACTTAATGATTCTAAATTCAATAAAATCATAAGGATCATGTAGAATCGTTTTAAGGTTATTCTTGGTGCCAGTTCCACGCGACCAGAGCCTAGAAAAACGGACAAGAAACTGCAAAAACCGTTTGAAATTCTATCAGTTGACATTAACAGTGCATCAATACTTCGATCGATAAAAACAATTCGAGCAATTCGATTCTCCGTCCCAAAACGACCCGGCTTTTGTCAAAGCGAAAAGATCGCATACAAAAAGTGTCGCAATTATTTCTGTCAAACAGTAATTTCGTGTCATTGTTCTTGAGAAATACCAATTATATACAATTACTTGTATATTACATTGTGTTGTTTATTTATCGATCGATGCAGAATCGATTCGGGATCATTCGAATAGTCCGCGAGTCGATACATCGGTGTGTTTGATGGTAAAAAGTGTAACAATGAGAAATTATGTCGGTTGGTTTGTGTTGTGGACGGTGATGGCGTTGTGGTGTAGGTGCGATGGGGAATGTGGGGGTTAGGACTTTCTTTGAGTGTTGCCCGCTTATAGAATAAATAAGACACGAAAAATAGTTCCAAATGGAGGCAATGGAGCTTCCGTCAAGCTTCAAACACAAGCACTGAATGGATATACTATAGCTGGCAAAAACTGGATGGGAAGAGCCGAAGACCGGGCTCAGTGGCGCGTCTTGGAAGTGACCTACGTCCAGCAGTGGATTGCTATAGGTTGATGATGATGATGATGAATGCAGAACAAATGAATAAATAGAATTAATGATGTCATCATCATTTCAGCCCGTTGGCACCCACTGCTGAGTAGAGGCCTCCTCTTAACTATGTCATTCTTTCCGGTCTTACGACTCTCATCCACTGATTCCCGGCTCGTTCCGTGTTTTTTTGTATGAAGCTTTTAATTAACTCTATTATATAATATTTTCAACAAAGTGTACCTACCTACCTAACAAAAATATTGTAAATTTATAAAATAAATTTTAATTAAAATTTTACTAAAAATTAAATAATAAGGTACAGTTGCAAGCAAACTACTTGCTAAGATAAAAAACCAAGGCTTTGCCGCCAATTTTCAAAATTAAATATACGTTGTAAACTATGTGTCAACCAACATAGATAGATACAATGTAGGTGTAAAATAAAAAAAAAAAGGCTAAACTAAAAACACGAGTAATTTGTCTGTATGCATGTCGTAAAGTGTCCGCCAAGTCAGGTGAAGTCCATACATGGGACGACTGCATACTCTTCAAATGTAGCAATTTATGTTTAATCTATAACTTAATACCTACCTTTTTAGTGACAGAGGTACTTTGTTATTAATTTTTGTTGCCGACTGTACTTTTTATTAGTGTTCTGCAATGTCAAGTGTCATTAATGTTTAGTTTATAAACATTTTTATTGATATTCTATCTTATATAGATTTTTTGTAAATTGTTTGTTAATGAAAAAAAGTAGGGAGAGAAGGTGGTATCGTGGCCACTGCTGTTAAATTGGACCCCTGCTCTAATAAATAAATAATGCTGGACAATCCACACAACATCATCTAGCCCCAAACTAAGCAGAACTTTTGTTATGGGTACTAGAAGACTGACATACTTTATACATTACATTACATAGATAGATATTTTTTTATTATACATATAAAATACTCAGAACATCCGGAATAAATATTTGCAGATCGTACTGATCGTACAAACATTTATCCCAAGGCGGAAATCGACCCCCAACCTTCCGCGTCGCAGGCGGACCATCGCCCACCGCGCCACATCGGTCGTCATTTCATCATCATCATCTTTAATGAAAAAAAGTAGGGGGATAAGGTGGTATCGTGGCCACTGCAGTTAAATTGGACCCCTGCTCTAATAAATACCTATAACCATTAAAGTATAATAAGTCTACTTAATATTGTCCTGCATGGAACTAAAAGTCATTGTATGTAATATGTATTATAATATGTAATATTATATAATATGTAATATTGTATAAGTATTATATTTCTTTATAAAAATATTTTTATGAAAGAGCAAACCTTGAAAGCGCAGACATTTAAAAGTTAAAAAAAGTAAAAAATACCGATCAATCGATCGGCAGTTCCCCGACATTCCAACAGAGGGCGACATTGCCCGATGTAATTACTGTAACTAATTATAAATAACGTAATTAATGGTACTAATTACAATAATGTGTGGTCGATTCGCCATCAGATAGGTTTTATTGATGTCCAATTAAAGTTGAGGATTAGTTTGGCGCTGGTCGGCGGAGTGATAGGTGAATGACATAGGATTTATTAAGTTAGTGTACTTATAGATAATTGAATGCATGATTGAATGAGAAACACTATTTATTGTATACAAAAAATACACCAACAAAATACATTTAATAAAAATAACAATACAAACCTTACGGCCGGTTTCTCGAACGATGATCAACGAAAAAATCAAATAATTACTATGTGTCAAACTCGGATCAATAGTGATTTGGGTTTCCAGAAACCGGCCGTTAGTCCCAAAAACAGTCCCTCATAGTCCTAAATAACCATTCTTAGCTAAATTTGAACATCCGAGCGAAGAGTTTGTTAAAAGATAACTGCGAACTTTGCCAGTTATTTAAATAAATAAATAAATAATGCTGGACAATCGACACAACATCATCTAGCCCCAAGCTAAGCAGAGCTTGTGTTATGGGTACTGGAAGACTGACATACTTAATACAATACATTACATGGATATATATTTTTTATTATGCATATAAAATACCCAGAACACCTGGAATAAATATTTGCAGATCGCACAAACATTTATCCCAAGGCTGGAATCGAGCCCGCAACCTCCGCGTCGCAGGCGGACCTTCGCCCGCTGCGCCACATTGGTCGTCAAATTTAGTAAAGTAATAAAATCTACATCGAGTAAGATGACATGGTGGGTAGCTACAACGCCATCTCGCGGCTCGCGGCGAAAAAATCGCGTCGCTTGAAACCTATGGATACGACATTGACGGATTCGGGAGCTTTCATTTATGGTTGGCAACACTGGATAATAGATATTTTTTTAAACTTTAAAAATAATATTTTTTATAATCTATGTATGTATATTGACAGGCGTCACAGGCACAGCTCATTTGGTAGTTCTGCCTTCAAGGTGTGTGTGATGAACATAAATATTTGTTTTGTATCTGGGTGTCAATTAATATGTATTCTATGTATGTATTAACAAAATAAATAAAAGTATATAATGTATTCTATCAGTAATCTAGTTTCCAAAGTACAAGCTCTGCTTAGTTTGGGCTTAGAGTGTGATACATCCATGAATATTTTTTTTTATATTAATATCTAATAGCCAACCAGGGATAGGTGGAAAGAGAGGGGGGAGACCTTTGCCCAGCAGTGGGACAGCGTAGGTTGAAAAAAAAACCTACAAAAATTAAAAAACTAAAATTAATATAAAGTGGTAAGTGACGACCCTAGCATAATATACATGGCAGAGACGCCGCCCTGACATGTTTACGGGCCAATTATTTGTATGGATTCCGTCTCAGTAATGATTTCTTGTGTCCGTCCGTCCGTCCGTTTGTCCGTCCGACGTACTATAATATTCCTTTTTATTGTGAATTTAGATTTTGCGCGGCGCAGCCCTAAGATTTATAACCATCTTGTGGATTATGAACAAGTTTATGCGTTCGGATTTGCTTGTCGTTTTATAGATACTGTTATATTATTTGTATTTGTTATCTGTATGTTGTTATAGTATAAAAAATGGCAATTATAATTTCATTTTTAAATACTTAATTATTTTTTTTTCTTTAGATTGTGTAATATCTATTTTGAATAGAAGGTACCTACTACCCAAATGGTTTGAGGTGAGATGAGACTACCGTGCCTGGGTAAAGATCATGATCCTATTTGGAACATCTATGAATAAAGATAGATATTGTTACCTATGTTATAATATTCGTACTTTATTTCATGATTTATAAAAACTTCGTAAATATTAATTTAAAAAAAAGACATAAACTTATATTGCTGACTGTACCGGGATAATTAAAAGGAAGAGTATCATTGATTGTTTGATCAAACAAACATACAAACAGACAAGTAATTTTGGTGTATGAAATTGTCAATATTTATGTATATTTTCAAGTAAGTTGTTGCAAAGAGATTGATTTATTGCTAAATTGGATATTTTTTGATCTGCCTGAGGGCACAAAAAAAACGTTTAAGTAAGTTAAGATATATTAATCAACTTACTCTATGTAAGTACTTACTTAAATAATTTTATCTGTGTTTTTGTTTATCAAAAATATATTACTTAAGTACATATTTAGTAGTTATGTAATTTTTCAAAATAACAAAGCTGAAACTTTTTGTTTTCATGAATTTATTCCTGTTTGTCCAAGTGTAGTATTAAATTATTATATGTATGAAATTCCTTAATGTTAACGCGTACAGGCTTAAGCGTACTTTCAAGCTGGCAATCGTCTGGGGATGTAGCTCAGTGGTAGAGCGTTCGCTTTGCATGTGAAAGGCCCCGGGTTCGATCCCCGGCATCTCCAACTTTTTGATGTTTTTTTTCTAAAACGTAATAATAATGATAACTGCTTGTCTTATTCTTTTTAATAAATTATTATTTTTTCTAAACTAATACTTATTATAACTGGACCGATTTCAAAAATTCTTTCACTGTTGTGAAGCTACATTGTCTGCGCTGAACATAGGCTATATTATAATATTACTTTTTATATAGGCTACCCGTACGAAGCCGGGGCGTACTACTAGTATTAAATAAATATTTTATCAAACCTAATTTCTAATGAACATGACCTTTGTTTAAATTAGTTCGAAGCGTGATAATTATTTAAAAACAAATTTTATTCGCAGTATCACGAAATTCCGGATTTACAAACCAAGTATTTTTATATTTTACTTAGTTCACTCATAAAATTATTTAAGTTCAACATCCAAGTTCTGACGATAGCGTAGTCCTTATTCCCTCAGCATCAGTAGATCCAAGTTCCCAGGAATAGTCAGAAAATATGTAAGTATTTCAGGGTGATGAACACGAATAAATGTGACAATCGTAAACGTTTTGAAACAGTGACGTATTTGAGATACATTGCGCGTCAACATCAGCTTTACTGACGAACGTTGCAGCGTTAGCGCGCAGTGTGTATTAAATAAGTTACATATATTCGTGCTCAGCTCTCGGATCGCCATAATCGAAACCGTCAAGTATTCGCGATACATTGCGCGTCAACATCAGCTTTACTGTCGAACTTTGCAGCGTTAGCGCGCAGTGTGTCTTAAATAAGTTACATTTATTCGTGCTCAGTTCTCGGATCGCCATAATCGAAACAGTAACATATTCGCGATACATTGCGCGTCAACATCAGCTTTACTGTCAAACGTTGCAGCGTTAGCGCGCAGTGTGTATTTAATAAGTTTACATTTACGATTGTCATCGCCCTCGGATCGCCATACGGCGGCGCGGTCGATACTGAGCACGTGACTTGATTCACAACACAACTTCTAAATAGCTTTCCCGACACTTACTTGACAAACTTTTAAAATCAGTTTAAAAAAGAAAAAACTATATTTTTTTTGATATTAGCTAAAATCCGCGACGCTCGTACGCGTAGGTAAAACATGTCAGTAGTACAAAAAAAAATCACGGACAAATCACTATCTAGTCCCAAACTAAGCAAAGCTTGTACTATGGGAACTAGATTGTTGGTATAGTTGAAATGTTAGAGAATACTTACTTTTTTTTTGTGAATAACATACAAAGATAAACTACATAGTGCCACCCAGACACAGAACAAATATTTATGTTCATCACACAAACATTTGCTCTGGGAATCGATCCCACGACCCACAGCATGGAAGGCAAAGACTACCAACTGAGCTGACCTGTCAAATAACTCGGGCAGAGCTATTCCCAAGCTGTGCTGTGACGCTTGTCATATAACATAAGGACGTGGTTTGTGAGGCATTGCATTGCGTCCATCAGAGCCCAGAGAGATAAGCACGGATATATGTGACAATCGTAAACGTATCGTATCGGTATCACTTTAGGACACTGCGCGGTGACGCTGCAACGTTCGTCAGTCGAGCGTCAACGCGTTGTGTAACTCGAATACGACACTGTTTCGATACGTTTACGATCATTACATTTATTCGTGCTAGGACCAACATACATAAATGTACTCACGTCGTATATACCGAATCAACACTTATTAAATGTAATGTATGTGTTTTCTTTCTTTTCAAAAATAAAGGAATGTTTTCTTTGAGTAAAATTTTCTATCTAAAGTATTAAGAGTAGGTACTTCCCCTCCAGGTGGCATTACAAAATTCCACCCTGTATAATACGTCGTAATGTCGTATCGTATTAATTAAGTTTATCAGCAATCTAGTTCCCATAGTACAAGCTTTGCTTAGTTTGGGACTAGAGTTTGCTGTGTAAAGTTTCCGTGAATATTTATTTATCGTTATATAAGCTATTGCATAGCTTTTATCGCGGGCCTTGAGCGACGAGACCGAATCCATAAATTCCGTAACGAAAATAACCTAACACTACGCATGCGTAATCCAGCAAATGCTATGCAATAGCTTTACCGCGGCAGTTCCCGTTTACTCCCACCTGTTCTGTTGATTAGTTCTGTTGACAAAACTACTGGGATTTTTTCCCCCATTAGTTCTGTGACTTAAAAGACTACGCTTTACACCTGACTTTTATCTGTACTAATAATAACACTACTGGGTTTTTTTTTGTGATAAGTTCTGTCCACAATGAAAATGGGAATACAATGCTCTGAAAAAAATATTTTGTTTTCGCGTAAAAGAGCTCTTGCGAAAAATCAAAATACATGCCTTCGGACTCATCATTATTACTACATTTTAGGGAGCCAAGTACCAGGAAAGCAGAATTATATAAGAGGTTCGTAAAGGCTTTACGATCCATACTTATTATTTTTTGGAATTCATGAAGATATTTGAATAAAAGAGTATTTGAATCAAAAGTACCAGGTGAGCAGAACTTAGTAAGCGGTGGTTATAAATATATTTTAATGAATTGAATTGATAAACCACCTTATGCTTCTGCTAGCCTGGTAGGTACTTTTGGTTTTAAAGGTAAAATCCAAAAACATTGATTTACCAACAGAACAAGTGAGCATTGTATTCCCATTTGTTTTGTGGACAGAACTAATGGGGGAAAAAATCCCAGTAGTTCTGTCAACAGAACTACTCAACAGAACAGGTGGGAGTAAACGGCAGTTCCCGAGTGCCACACGTCTTATAATTTGTAAGTTACCCGACTACAAGCAAAAGGAGGGTTATCCCTATTCCAGACAGTCGAGACCCTGCTGTTTCTATCGATTGGGAGACATGAACTGAATACGAAATAACTCTCGTTGTTTTGAACCTTATTTTCATGTATATAGAGGTGTTTATTAAGTATCGTCTGAAGGCCAGTCAAGGACAGATTTGTGATATATGTTTTTGTGTATTGAGGTTACTTTGACAGTTGTTTTTGTGAACTGTATTTTGCGATTGGTGTCAGCTGATTTGTCGTAGGTTCAAATTCAAGAGTTTTTTATTTCAAATTTCTATAGGTTAGCAAAAAGTGTGAAATTCTGCAGTACAGTTTTCTAAGATCAATACTGAGATAAAACTTGTAATTAAGCAATGAAACGCCAGATATACCTATGCAGGTTTGATTTCCGAGTCGGGACTTATTTTAATAACCTGAGTTTAAGTACAACTTATATAGGTTTTATACCAAAAAATCTTATAAGGGGTTAAGATTATTGTTAGAAACTAGATAGGGGTTAATATAGTTCGTTATCATGTTCTTTTTTTTTAACACTCAGTTTGAAAATGAAACACATTCAAACTCAACTTTGATTTATGAGTAGTTGCAATTAATCCGTAGCAGTGCTACGGCGTAGCACCGTAGCACCATAAACTATACAAATCTATGATAAACTAATTTTATCTCTGACCCAGGTACCACGCCTACCCGCCAATGCAAAGCGCGCACGCCTTCTGAATGCTCTCGACCAATCAGCGCGTGGCATTGGAATTTAAACGTCAACGGAGAATTATAGTTGTTTCTGTCACACCTATGAATAATAAGCGAGAGGGATTAGTATTAATTTTGTTTTGCTTTTTTTTTTGTTTATTTCAGAGGTTTTCAGAATTTAATCTCGTTTTGTTATTAAATTTCTCGCACGTCTTCATAATATGTTTTCGTAAAGCTAAAAGAATTATTCTCGTAAAACTCGGGTTTTAAATGCAGGATTTTGGAAAGTTATGGAATATGTAGGTGGCCCACCTGATGTTAAGTATTTGCTTATACATAACATAATATTAACAATGCACTGCCTCAAAGTAATTATGTTTATTAAGGTTCTGTGAGGTATTCATTGTGTCCACTTAGCAGCAGTAATAGGTACGGTGGTAGTATTTCCCCAGACGACCTTATTTACAAAAAGTTCACAAAAAGCTTAACTAATACCTACTAATTTGCCTTTACTTACTAAGAAGAGATTTTTTGGTTGAAAATGGCTTTGCCACTTAGAGAAGGTTCAAGTGGTAGTCAGAGGAACGTCCTAAATTGTGGTATTGCTATCAATGGTTTTATAATGTACTAGCTGACCCGTGCCCACTTCGTTGGGCATAATTCGACCGTTTTTTCTCCGATTCGCTTTGCAAAACGCTGTTAAACTCATAACTCTCCTTTTGAATCCACGTAACTAAACAATAGAAACCGCGTAAACTCCCGTAACTGGCATCTGCATTATTCCGCTTGACATTTTTCTATTACTTACATTTTTGAACTCGTGATATCTTTTGAATGGAATGTCCAAATTGAATAATTTAAAAAGTCATATTAAGGTATTGAAACAGTCTTAATTATGAAGAAATTTATTTAGATAAGGATTAATACCAAAGCACAAATAAAGAACCCTTTCTAGGGGCGTCGTTTTAATTATATTTTTTCGATATTAAAACACTTATAGTGACATATCTGTAATAGTTAGACATATGCTGCCGCTGACTTTTTTGTGGATGATGATGTGTTCTACAAAATTGTAGTACATGATTTCTTTCTATCATCAATAGTTTTCGCAGCGCACGCGATGTAAGGAATTTCTTAGGTATTTTTTTTACACCTTGGGTACATAATTGAAGTTTTAGTAAGGACCCCTAATTTTTTTGAAAATATAATATAGCCTATGACACTCAGCAATAATGTTGCTTTCTATTGGTGAAAGAATTTTTAAAATCGGTTCAGTAGATCCCAAGATTACCCCTTACAATTGAACAAATATACAAACATACAAACTTTACCTCTTTATAATATTAGTATAGATTAAAAAAAAGAAGATAGAAGAAACTGTGCATTTGTGTCTGGAAGAAATAGTTTTCCACGATAAGACCGCCTATTATTAGTACAATTTATTATGTACTATTAAGTACTTAAGTCAAAATCACTTTATTCAGTAAAATCACAAGGATCATTTAGAATAATGTAATAATGACGACCGATGTGGCGCGGTGGGCGATGGTCCGCCTGCGACGCAGAAGGTTGCGGGTTCGATTCCCGCCTCGGGATAAATGTTTGTATGTTCTGCAAATATTTATTCCGGGTGTTCTGGGTATTATATGTATAATAAAAAATATCTATCTATGTAATGTATTGTATTAAGTATGTCAGTCTTCTAGTACCCATAACACAAGCTCTGCTTAGCTTGGGGCTAGATGATGTTGTGTGGATTGTCCAGCATTATTTATTTATTTATAGTATAAGTACCTACCTACACTAGTTTTGGTGACGTGTAAAAATGTCCACAATAAAGTTATATTATGAATGACGTAAATCTAGCTTTGACCATATTTGCATGTAATATACCTCACTTAAGGGGACATCCCACTTCATCCGCACTAAATCATACTTTAGCCTTTTAAGATAGGCGTTCGACTAAAACATCCAAAATACCAAGACCTCTTAACTTAGAAAGTTTTGTTCAAGTGTGGTTTGAGATGAGAGGTCAACTTATGTTGGTTGTTTAACCCTACTTTCGGTATAAGTTTTTTGTTAAGAAGCTTGTTGTATGCAGAGTCATGTTTTTTGTTTATTATGATATTTCTATGAAAAACACTTTTTTTTTATTTAGGATTTCAATAGTAGATCTTTGGTACCTATCTCTCTAAATAGGTACTAAATAATATAAAATAGGTACCAGGCACGGTAGATGTTCTCTCAGATCTCTATCTTAGAGGATATCTACCGTGCCTGAGGATAAAGTTGTGACCCTATACATAGATAACGCTTTATAAGAATAGTTTCTGAATAACATAAAAGTTATGTGGCCTTATCGCTGATAATAATATCTTCCAAGCAACCTTATCACCAAATAAAATAATAGATGTACCAAAACGTTCGTGTTTTATTTTTAAACTAGTAGTAGCAGTTGGTAGTAGGTCTGCCTTTCATGCTGTAGGTCGCGGCTTCGAGTCCCACCCAGAGCAAATGTTTGTGTGATGAACATAAATGTTCTGTGCCTGGGTGTAACTATGTAGGTATGTATGTATTTACAAAAAAAAATATATTAGTATTCTATCAGCAATCTAGTTCCCATAGTACAAGCTTTGCTTAGTTTGGGACTAAAGCGCGATGTATGAAATGTCCATAAATTAATATTTTGACTGAATATTCATCATCATCGACCTATATTAGTCCACTGCTGGACGTAGGTATCTCCCAAGATGCGCCACTGAGCCCGGTTTTCGGCTCTTCGACTGAATATTGAATAGTTATAAACGTCATTATGACATTTGTGCAAAACTATGCTCTACTTCTAAAACACTGAGACAAATGCAAAAACACCGTTATGCATTAGTCACACCTGTGTCACTTTGCAATTATTATAATAACCATTATAACTTAACCCGTTTCCATACATTACAATCCCCGCAGCTCTCAGCTTTTTGTTCAAGACAGAGAGAGGCGGGAGGTCAACTTACATCGGCCGCGCTGTCTTATGACTTTGACAGTTAGAAACGTCAAAAGGTTGGCGACGGGTCACAGGGTTGCAATTTGGTCGTGAGAATATTCGAGATTCATTTATTATGGTACGGTTTTTTTTGGTAATTTCATGTTTTTAACGAGCTTAGCAAATATGTATCATTACTTTTTTTGCCTTTTATTTGAATGCTCGGTAGAATGGTAAGTATTTTAGCAAAAAAAAATATAAGCTGTCACAGTGACATTTGATGTTTTACTTTTACAAGTCAATTTATCGCATTTATATAATTTTTCATACAAAAGACTTCAACGAGTGATCGATAATTTTTAATTTGAATAAAAAATACTTTATAATGAGAGATCGTTAAATACAAAAAAAATAGACGACCTATAATTATAGATACAATATATACTTACTATTATAAGATTTAAATCAGAAAAAATATAATTTCGTGAAAAAATTGAGAAAAACAGGCAATTTTATCGAAGGAAATATTTATCACAGAATTTTGAAAATATTTTCCGATAAAAATAATTTTGACTTGAAAACAACCAACACTCTATTTTCCATTAGCACGGCGACCTACAAACGTGCCAAAAAAGATTTAACCCTAATTAGGGCACACGCCTCCGACGTGACGTTTCCAAACGTCACGTAACCTAAACCAAATTACACGTCGTCGCGTCATTGAATAAACTGTAGCTGTCATTTGTAGAAGTTCCACTGTCAATGAATGCTGTGTGAATGTGCTGTGCGATTTTGAAACGTAATTGTTATGTTTCTTAGCTCGTTATTGTATGATTTGATGATAATTACGATGATTATCATAACTAACAACTTCTACAAACTGGATTACTTCAAGTTGCTTTGTTTGGAGATATGTTTTTTTGTTTACAGTTATTGATATAAACATAATGTGATCATAAACTAACAAGTAAAACGAACTTTATATCAGAAACTAAGTATACCAACTTCGGTAAAATTTTAAGGTAATCGTCGTCGTCGGCCTTATTGTCTTGTCCAGACGGTATAAACAGTGTCAGTGTGTACCTAGGTCATTTAGTAACTTAGTAAATAAGTTTTGTGTTGAAAAAACCTAATATAATTACTGTCAAAGATCAGTTGATGTCAGAATATTTTGACATTACTTTCTCCTGAATGTTGAGTATAAGTCGATGTCAGAATATTTAATTTATTTATTGAATATAATACATAGTGGGCATACTTAGCCGTTTTAATTTTTTTTTCTCAACTTATTTCGTCCCACTGCTGGGCAAAGGTCTCCCCCAAATTCCTCCATTTCTCTCTTTCTTTTGCTTCTTTCCACCATTTCTTTAAACACACATATTTCACCGTTTTA
The DNA here is from genome assembly GCA_932527185.1 of Ecliptopera silaceata. Taxonomy (NCBI): domain Eukaryota; kingdom Metazoa; phylum Arthropoda; class Insecta; order Lepidoptera; family Geometridae; genus Ecliptopera; species Ecliptopera silaceata. Next base: position 6,951,212 of record OW052210.1, read on the forward strand.
ATTGAAGTAAATAAAAAAAAAGGGCAGGAAGAAGAAGAAGAAGATAACATACCATTATCTTACAGCTAAGACGCTAAGGCGATAGCATTTTAGTATTTGATGTGTTATGTGGAGTATAGTGGAGAACCGTTATCTTACAGCTAAGACGCCAAGGCGAACTATCGTACTAAAATACTAATTTTAGTACATATTAGGTATATTATGTGGAGTATAGGAGGTTCCAGGGTGGTTCGGAGTGACGCAGACTGTCCGTGACGTAACTGGCGGCAGAAAGCCCGCGCGCGCCACGCTCCCGCCATCCCAGCTTGTTTCGTATGCTCGTCGCAGCCGGCCGGTTCGACGCACACATCCAGCCGAGTACACTCCTCAATGACCGCTGGACCGAGAGACTCAGCACACGTGTACGGACCATTCGCCAAAACATGTAAATAACGAATTCGAACGTGACACGCGTTTGACAGGTGACGTTTCGGTGGTTCGCGCGCGGTGGTTTTTTTAGTGACTTGTTACGTTGTAACGTGAAGTTGGGTATTGTGATTGTGTGACGTTTTGTGAAGTGTGACTTATTAAGGATTCTAATAAGATTCATAATTAGAATGGTTAGTGCTTAAATAATTTCACATCTAGATATTAGACTTAAATTATTTTTCTTACTCTCGTATTTATTAATGTTTTGGTTCATTGAAGTAATTCAATTTTGCGAAATCTATTTTTATTTATGTACTTATACCTACTTATGTTTAAAGAGGTGTCTATTGAGTTCAATCTACAGTATATTGTTAAATAAATATTAATTATCGCACATTTATCTAAAACAACACTTTTACATTCCTGTAAAAACTATAGCAAACATGACAAATCCATAAAAGCGTTTATTGTCAAAAACCGTCGTAAACTCTTGCGCATCTCGGCCAACATACACGTGTTAATACAAAACAAATATAAAAACCTGTAATCCCTTGAGGTTAACAAAACATTAGCGCAATAAATACTTAATGTTTGAGTAAATAACGTATCGGTTTGACTAATAGGTGCCGATTTGACAGAAAACAATCGTTCTGCGCGTACGCAGCCTACTCCGAGTGCTTTGTGTGCGCAGTCTCCAATATCGGAATTTTTTAAGTGGTTTAAGTTAGACCTCTCAATATTTCCCAGTAAGTTATTAACGATTGCTAAATGAAATGTTTGGTTTACATTCTCCTCAAGTAGTTAAGTATCTGGTATGTCAATTAAGTACAGATGTAGGTTTTAAATGGGTTACATACGATATCTCTCAAAATATCTCATAATCTAAAATTATCTTATCTGAGAATCAAACATTATAAATTAAAAAAAAAAGTATATGCATTTAGAAATAAGGTTAGGTTATTTAGGGTTAAATAATATTTTCGAAATATGTGAAAGCAAAGTTTTTTGCAAACTGTCCGATTGACAGCCTTGTACAAATACACAACTAGAAGCAGTAATATCAAACACTTGTCAAATAAAATTGAATTTTATCCTACGATAGCTGTTATAAGTAAATAGATTTCGCGCTAGTCCGAATCGACCGTTATGCAAATATTTATCTTAATACTATTAATTGGATTTACGTGTACGCTATCGTTGTTTTCTGTTCAAATTATTTCTGTTCTAATCCGTTCAAGCAATTTATAGATTTAGTTCTGTTTACTAAGTTAACGGACACTGACAATGCACACCTACTAAGCCTATTTAATAAACCTTGAATATCTCAATGCTAGAATAATAAAAAAAAAAAAAATGCTGGACAATCCACACAACATCATCTAGCCCCAAGCTAAGCGAGCTTGTGTTATGGGTACTAGAAGACTGACATACTTAATACAATACATTACATAGATAGATATTTTTTATTATACATAAAATACCCAGAACACCCGGAATAAATATTTGCAGATCGTAGGTACCAACATTTATCCCAAGGCAGGAATCGAACCCACAACCTCCGCGTCGCAGGCGGACCTTCGCCCGCCGCGCCACATCGGTCGTCAAATTATAATTAGAATAAAAAAAACAAATACTTCAATGAAACAAAACAAAACGTCAAATTTGACACTTAACATTTTATCTTTCGCAGCAGAACCATGACTGAGTAATGAAGGGTTAAGTGCCAGTAAAAAACTACGATTCAAAAATGGAACTCAAGTGAATTCAAACCAGTGCGATAAATCTAAATATGGATCCCAAAATCAAATTGTTGCTTAAAAAAAAACTTACCGGCCAGTGTTTTTGAAAATGGAATTTTGACAGTTTCCAGCCAGTGTTTTTAAAAATGGAATTCTGACAGTTTCCAGCTAAACTTTTTGAAAATGGAATTCTGACAGTTTCCAGCCAGTGTTTTTACTTTTTAATTAAATAATGGCAAAGTGAGGTGTGATGGAGCACCCCGGTGGGTTTACGGCGTCGCCATGGGCCGCCATGCTGGGGCATGGCATGCACGGCATGATGCAGCATGAGTACTCGCATGCCGCCCATGCATCCATGCCTATGGACCTGCATGTGCCACAGCCGTTTCCTTATTACCGGTGAGTTAGACTAACATTTATTAATGTTTAATGTCATATAATATTATGTATAACGGTCATGGTGTAAATAAATATTTCTTGCTTTCTTTCATTTTCTAGTCGAAAACCCAAAAGTAATATAATATCTAAAAATCGTTTTTTTAAAGTAATTTTGTAACACCTAAAAAGATCAATGTGCGTTTTTGTAAGTGATTTTATAACATTTTTAAAGTCAAGCAGGATTCGACCCCGCGCTTTTTCCATTGATTAGGTTAGCTATCAATGCCTACACGATAGACCAGATACTTGTCAGCCACTACGCGTCACTAACCCCCTATCTTATAAAAAGTTAGCGTTGACTTTATGTCATTATTACGTATGGTAATCAATACTTCAAGTCTGCGCTAACTTTTTATAAGACAGACCCGTAAGTCTGCCCAAGAATACTTTTTGAATACTTGAAAAGTCTTGGTACCCAACGGACCTAGAGTCTCGAACTACGTAAATTTGAACAACTCTGTAAATTTGAACCCTGTCGTTATCCTATTATTGAATTTCTTAAATATTTCCGTCTCTTGATATCCTCGGCTGAATCTACCACCTTCTTCTTTAATAACCTGATTACAGATTCCTAAAAACCTATATATAGATACGTAATTAGGATTATAAAAGAGAAAGGTCACAGCTTATTAGAATAAACTCTGCTATCCGTGCGGTCGTAGGTTCGATTCCCACCAAGAACATTTGTGTGGCAAACATCGATGTTTGTTCTGTGTTGCAATGTATAATGTATTACAAAAATGTATATTAAGTGCTATCAGTAATATTGTTTGCATGGTACAAGCTTTGCTTAGATTGGGACTGTAGCGTGATGTGTGAAATGTCCCTGAATATTTTTTATTTTTTTAACCTGTACTGTCCCACGGCTGGGCAAAGGTCTCCCCCCCGTTTCCTCTATTCCTTTCTATGAATAATTATTTATTTTTATTAAGTACCGAAATACTTTCAACATCAGTTTCTTCAACATCCATTTTATTATAACTCCTTACCGATTGGCCGGCGTACAATCCCTTCAGACTAATTAAAGCCTAATTAACAATTATGACACCATCCAATCAGCATAGGCTCATGGTAGAGCTGTAAGGTTGAATTTCCCGTGTCGGGTTTTGGTTTAAAAAGTGGATGCATCATATATGGATCGTATTATTAGGACGGGATGCTTCAACTTTGTACGTTTTTGTTCGTTCGCATATATTGCGTACCATAGTGCACAATTGTACATGTATTTTGTTGGGTAATAAGTTATTTTTAGTAGGTTATTTTAGTAAGTATAGAGTTTTATTGATAACTTTACATAAATAGTATTTTTAGTGTCACAAAAAAAATACTTTAAATATATACTTTATACAACTATAACCCCCTATCTTATAAAAAGTTAATGTTGACTTTATGTCATCATGACGTATGGTAATCAATACATCAAGTCTGCGCTAACTTTTTATAAGATACATAGACCGTTAGTATACAAATAGCGTATTTTTATTCAATACTCCAAATCGAGCAACGCCGATGACTCTTCAAAGATTACTCTTCAAATTGTATTTTGAAATAGAAAAATCCCATCTCACATTCGATACCGAGAAATCGATATAAATATCGATTCGAATCGAATCACAGTCATTTCTGTCGTCCGTCGCCGCTAATGTCGTTTCGCACTATAATCTGAGCATGCGCAGACTAATATTAAAAAAATTACAATCCAAGATGGCGGACAACCTTATCATTTTGCGGTGAATGGTGACCACTGCGTATCATTTGGACAGACCTTAATTATATGCTCGATAGTCCGTTTCCGATCATCTTTTGTCCCTTTGGGATTAATATTGATGTCATTGAAAGGATGTTATTATAAAACAAAAGAGTTTCCTCTTAAAATAATAAAAATGAGTTTACTCTCAGTTCAGTAGTATTTTTAACACACCATACTTAGTAAAATATAAATAAAAAATACGTGTGGCACTCGGGGACTGCCGCGGTAAAGCTATTGCATAGCATTTTTTGCTGGATTAGGCATGCGCAGTGTTAGGCTATTTTCGTCAGGTTATTTCGTTACAGAATTTCTGGATTCAGTCTCCACGCTCTAAGCCCGCGATAAAAGCTATGCAATAGCTTAAAAACAAGAATTTTGTGTGAAATGACTTAGCATTTGATTCTAATCAATTTGTGTTAATTTAATTCACACTGGCCAATAATAAACACTAATCAAGAAACAATTGATAAAAAAAATGTATTCTAATTTAAATCTGAATTTCAAAAAGTGTTCTTCACATGGAACCTTATTTGGGTGTGTTGCATTTAGGACCACTTTATTGTTGGCTGGTGTCGATTGAAGTGAGGTCTCGACTTGCGTTTTGCTGACTCCTTTCCTTTTATCATCAATAATTAATGACGGACGCCGTCGGAATATTCCAGCTGATTTAAATTAACTGAATACATTTTAGGACAGTATTTTCTGATAATGTGACTTTGTACAAATTAATTGTATTTCGGAGTCTTTATCCATCTGAGGGTGTAAACATGCCATGTTGGTTGCAGCATGAGATTCTTATATTGGCCGCTTACATGGTCCTTGAAATGCACTTTTAACTTTTTCGTCTGAGCCGAACCATCATTTGTTTTCTAAATGACAAGTCAGTGACCAGCTTAAGATGGCCTTGGTCAGAGCTTTATGTAAAACCTACAAGTACGTTGATTTTGGGTATTACACACTAACCTTTAGCTACAGACTGGTCAATATATTTCTAAGATTGTAATAAATGGTTACTAAATGCGCCTACGCAAGAAAAATCGCCATTTTCACTTTTTCCATTCCCATAAGGCTGCAATTTTCCATTCACGGTAATTTCTTTGAGATCCAACATCGTACAAGCGCCGTAAATGGGCTTCAAAAGAGTCACAGCCGTCATAAATCGAAGGCCGATTGATAAAAAACAACGCAATTGCCTCTTTAATTCCCTACTGTGGACTGATCGTAATATACGTCACAATTAGTCAGGCAAAGACTTTATTTACGTTAAAGTGATCAAGTCCAGGCTAAACCTCATTTGGCTTCTAACGTAAGACTAGGCGGTATGGTTCTAAACTATAGCCTGCTCCGAGGAGCGAAAAAAAAAAATCATTTGGCTTCGAAATGAGGTTGCGTGCGGGACGCAAGCGGAGTGCACTTGTTTTTGTAGTCAACAAAAAGGTTGACTACTTTTTAAGCTATTGCATAGCTTCTATCGCGGGCCTTGAGCGTGGAGACCGAATCCAGAAATTCTGTAACGAAAATAACCTAACACTGCGCATGCGTAATTCAACAAAAAATGCTATGCAGTAGCTTTACCGCGGCAGTCCCCGAGTGCCACACGTCTTTTTTTATTGTTATAAAAGACCAAAGAGTTTCTATATTCGAAGTAAGATCTACTTAGTTGTTACCTACTACGAGTAAGTAGTACTTTGCGCAGAAAGTTCAATAATCTTGTATCGACCACGATTCTTTGGCAATCTTATCCACGACAAGACATAAGGCATAGCTACTATGGGAGTAACAGCTGGTTCACTTAGGAAAAATACAAAATAAAACACTGAAATAATTCATTGTATTTTGATTTTATTTAATTGTGGATAATTTATCTTAGAGATATCAGATTACTGTCTAACCAATATGCAATCATTTCACCGTGAATTCAGCTAATATTTAAACACTTAAAAATCACTTAATAAATAAAAAGAAAATCTTATAGTTCCCATATTATAAGCTGCTTAGTTTGGGTTTAGAGTGTGAAATGTCCAACAATATATAAAAAATGGGTAGGTAATAGTGCAGCACTGATATTCTGTCAAATCCTTAAAAACTATACACGCAAGACATACACCAAAACAAACTAACTTAAGAGAAAAACGTAACGTAAGACTAGGCGGTATGGTTCTAAACTATAGCCTGCTCCAAGAAGCGAAAAAAAAAATCTATGCTGTACCAGCCATTCTAAATAACCTGTGCCCTAACAAGACAAGACATGGTGAAATTAATTTCTATGGAGCAATTAAGTCACTGACGGTAGAATGCAGAGTTATTTTATTTTATAGTTTATTAGCTCTAAAGGTAGTCTAAGGAGGTACCTATTTCATTTAATTCTATGAAGATGAAAGTTAGGTCATGTTCGTTAAATAACTTAAGACGTTGGATAGTCCAATTAGACTGATTTTAGGGTTCAGATCAGACCAAACATAGATTTAAGCCAACAAAAATAAAAAGTATATTAATGCGCTAAGGTGTTAAGGTTGTCTTTAATTAAAAAGTATTAGTCATTATAAAAAGTTTTATAAAAAAAACATAAAGTTATTAAAAAAGTTAGTTCAGTTTAATTTGAAATAGATTTATATTTGAAGGTATATATGTTAGTTTATTCTTTATTACTTATAGGTACTTAATTAAATATCTAGACACAAATCATAGTCTATGCTGTCGCCGAATTGACTAGATATACTTATTTAGATACCTAGGCACAGTCAGTGCCGACAATGGCCATTTTTTCTGCCGGTCGAAAGCTAAAAATAGTAAATCAACTATCGACGTCAACTAGCTCAGATTTATTGCTGGATCTAGCATCTGAGATCAATCTCAGGTATATTTGTCTACTAGCTTTTTCACGCGGATTCGTTTATATATTTATTTAAAATTTTGTCAAAATGGTTGGATATTGCGATAAATTAAAAAACATTTTTGCGTTTCAATAAATGTTTAAAATACTAAAATGGTCAAAATATATATAAATATTCATGGACAGTTCACATATGACCTCTAGTCCCAAACGAAGCAGAGCTTGTTGCTGTGGGAATTGAACCCACGACCCACAGCATAGAAGGCAGAGCTAGTCGCGTGGAACTGGCACCTAGAATCACCTAGTATGTAAGACGATTCTAAATTATTTTTGTGATTTTATTGAATAAAGAACTATACTTAGGTACTTCTTACCAACTGAGCTGTGACGCTTGTCAATAGAAGTTATAATCCATAATGTAGATTTAAAAACAGTGTCATGTTTGAACGGAAGTTTGTCGTTTTGCTATGTACACTTTCTAACATGGTGACAGACGGACAGTGGAGTCTCAGCAATAGGGTTCCATTTTACTCTTTGGGTACGGAACCCTAGAAACACAGTCGAATTTGAGAACCTTTTTGAAGTCGGTTGAAAGGAGAATGGGCATTTTGGGTCACAATAGAAAATGTCCCTCAAGTTTGTCACGAAATACGTTTTAGAGGGCTTCTAAATGCCTACATTTTGTAATATTTACGGAAAAAAACCATCTCATGTAATAGATTTTTATAAAAGTTTTTTTACTTTTACTTAACGTTGTATTGCTTAGCATTACGAAGGTTCATAAGTAAAGGCTAAGATTGCGTTTAACATATTTTGAGGCCCACGCTCTGAAATAAAATGCCCATCCTCCTTTCGACGTCTCCGTTCTTAGTTCTAGGCTACTCAGCATAAAGTACAGATCTCGCCGCTCGCTCTGGCACGTTGACGCGTGAAGTGCTAGATTTATAGCCGCTTCAGGTATCGGTCGACGAGAGTTATTTCTCTATTGTACCTTATTTACTGTTTTCTGGAGAGATGTAACTACGCAATTAAATCAATTATTGTGATGTTTTGATGATTCTACTCTAGTTAATATTTAATTATGATCATACATTAAATATATTTTTAAACCAGATATTATTAACAGATATATTTTTAATACACAAAAAGCAGACTAACGGCCGGTTTCTGAAAACCCAAATTGCGATTGATCCGAGTTTGACACAAAGTAATTATTTGATTTTATCGTTGATCATCGTTCGAGAAACTGACCGTAAAAATATATGACTTTCAATCAATCTATCATTTATTTGCAAAACATTTGGAAGATTTCGTACAAGATTCCGTTCACATATTTTTACCAAATTAAAATGTTGTGCAAATTAAGTACGAAATCAGATAAATATTTTTTTGGAAAATTTACGTCAACGATTTTTATCAATTGTAAAAGCTATAAGAACCCTTTTACTGAAAATTAGAAATCCAATAAAAGCTCTCAAGCTATCCACTTTATCAAATAAAATAATCTCTAACCTTATATCATCTAAGTTTCAATATCTCCTTACCCCACATCTCAAAAGACAAGAAGCTGCAGGTAACATCAGTTAAGATAAAAGGAAGAGCTACCATTACCTAACCTCATGATTACGGTTGGAACTGTTGACATTGCGGTCCAGAGCTTGCCACCCGTCATTTCCTAGCTGTGATTATTTCCTTATCATAAGTAGGTACATTAGGTACATAATTGTTGATTAAGACGGCTTTATTTTGAAATTACTAAGTACTTTGTCGTACAAAGTTGGATGAGTGGGTTCGATATCCACCGAGAGCAAATGTTTAAGTATGTTAGTTTAAATCTTTTACGTTAGGCTGGCTGACAGATAATGCTTTAGCATTAAGTCCTCCTTTTGTATAGTTTTATTTATGTGCAAAAATAATTAGGTAAATAAATAATGAATTAATTTATGATGATGTTCATCAAAAATAAAAAAAAATGGTCTGGGTTATGCATTCTATGTATGTATTGACAGGCGTCACAGCTCAGTTGGTAGCTCTGTCTTCCATGCTGTGGGTCGTGGGTTCAATCCCCACAAAGAGCAAATGTTTGTACGATGAACATAAACATAAAAATATTTGTTCGATCTAGGTGTTACTATGTATTTTATGTATGTATTAACAAATAAAATGTATATAAGTTTAAAAAAAATGTTGAGTATTTCAGCAATCTAGTTCACATTATACAAACTTTGTTTAGTTTGGGACTAGAGCGTTATGTGTGAAATGTGCATATAAATTTATTTATACTTTATAACAAGTTTTCAGATGCACTCCTCATTTGAAGTCGTCTGGCGGAGATTACTATAAGCCCATTACATTAATCTTTTTATTTGAAGTTAGTAAAATGTTTCACTCATAAAATACATTTTGTACATACAATAGTCTTAAATTTGTGAGTTTATCGTTATTAAGATTACCGACACTTATCAGGTGTTAATGCGCGATAACCTTCTGCACGTATTTCCATAAAAATACGACATTCTCCAATTAATTTTATGCAAGACGATCTAGCACTTAGGTAGGTAATTGTTAATTATCTGCATAGCTGTTCTTGTTTTAAATATAAATTATCAGCTCATAATTACTTACGGGACAAAGGTCCTGGAATCTACTTTTCTTTCTGCACAGTAAATGGTAATGCAGTAAAAAAATAAATAAATATTCACAGACAATTCACACATCACACTATAGTCCCAAATTAAGCAGAGCTTGTACTATGGGAACTAGATTGCTGTTATAATAGGTACTTATATACTTTTTTTTAGTTAGAAAGAAATGTGCTCATTTATCTACATTGAAATGTACTTTCCCTCTCAATACAAAAGTCCTCCAAGTCCTCAATAGTTCTCGGATTCCAAATCAAAGATTTCTTAATTCAAGAATTTGGTTATTCGTTGTAAGACTCTTTATAAGTACTCTTTATTACCAAAACAAGTAACTTATGTAAAATCTATGCAATATATGAGCGCCAGTTACCAATTAGCAGTTATTTAGTTTTAAGAAACAAAAGATAAAAGTAAATTATACCACTCAATTAAAATCATTAACTGAATAGTTTCATGTTCAATATGCTATCTGTATTTTGGAGTATTCTTTATTTTTTGCGTTCGCCTTAAGTAAGTCAAATAATTGTGGGCTACTTAAGTATAGTATATAGCTTTTATTTACTTTTTTATATTTGAAAGGTATTTCGATTTATGATATGACAGATAACTAATTGTTCCTCTTACTTTGAGTATTAGTACTTTGTCCATTAGTAATTAAAATTAAAATAGGCGCAATATTGTAGTGTTTTTACTGACATAGATTTAGTTACTGTGCTAAAGGGGAGAAAAAACCGAATAAAAGAAATGTGCTAAAAGGGATGCAGGGCAATTGAACAAATGAAAGGGCAAGCTAGGGACATATTTAGGGACAGTGGTGGTGCGGAGTGGGACATTTTTTTACTAAAATATAATGTAAAATTATATCGAAGTTGAAAAATGTAGCTTAAACATATACTGGAAACCAAATTGTGTCAAGTTTTAAATAAAAACATATGATTAATATTTTTTGGTTCGGTTTATTACCTACATTGTAGTGTTTTGATCAAAAATAAATAACTGTAATTGAGTTTATAATCAGAAAAATATGATATAGATCAAATTGATGGTCTCACTATAGATTCTTAGTTATAATAATAATATCTAATAAATAATGCTGGCAGTCAACAAAAAAGTTGTCTTTGTTTTTATTATTGGTTGATAAACTTAATTTTTGTGTGGCAAAACAATGTCTTTCTGCTATTAAAAAAAAGATATCATCTTCAACCTATTCACAGTTAGTCCACTGCTGGTCACTCCCAAGACACGCCACTAAGTCTTCTTCTCATCCAGTGTATTCCAGTAACATAAAAAAAACACAGAATGCTATCTGTAGCTCTACCATGAGTTTTACTATACTATAATACTATACTCGCTAGCGTCTGTAGTTTAAAAAATGTATGAAGATTTGTACAGCGCCTCTAGCGGACAGTTGGGTACTAAAATTCGTAATACTAATATTTACGTAACTACTGTAGTAAAGTCAGGCGATTTTACTGTGACAACTTCAAACTTCAAATACATTTATTAAATAAAATCACAAGGATCACTTTGAAACGTCTTACATACTAAATGATTCTAGGCGCCAGTTCGTCGCGACCAGTGTCTAGAAGAACTGGCAAGAAACTAGACCTGGGTTGTAGCGTTTTTTTCATATGATCCTTCTTACAATTGTTTAATACAGTAAACTCATGGTCGCGTGGAACTAGCACCTAGAATCACCTAGTATGTAAGACGATACTAAATGATCCTTGTGATTTTATTGAATAAAGAAATATTTGATTTGATTTTGATTCATGGTAGAGGTACTGCATAGATTTCCCTGTTCACAGACTGCACCCAGCCAATGGGGTGTAAGAATTAAAAGGTGCTCGTGCCCCGTCTGTCGCCAGCTTTATTAGACACTTTTCATTATACTACGGGTAAAATGCGATTTTCTTAAGAATAATAAAAAAAACTTGAAACTTAATCTAGTATTCTTTTTAATAAAAAAAGTATAAAAATCATCACATCGTTGAAATACGTTGAAACAGGTATAACATTTCATAACAGTTGTTATAAGTTGAACTATGTTAGACAGGCGTCACAGCTCAGTTGGTACTAGCTCTGCTTTTCATGCTGTGAGTCGTGGCTTCGATTCCCACCCAGAGCAAATGTTTGTGTGATGAACATAAATATTTGTTCTGTATGTTGATGTTACTATGTATTCTATGATAATATGTATTTACAAAAAAGTACATATAGGTAAGTATTCTATCAGCAATATAGTTCAAGTACAAGCTCTGTTTAGTTTGGGACTAGAGTGTAATGTGTGAAATGTAATTTTATCATTGTATTGTTGACATAGTAGTCTTTCAACATATGAAAACAATATATAAAAAAAAGGTAGCACTCCGGGAGTGCCGGCAGAAGTGAAAACTTCAATATTAACGTTGTGTTTAATTATAAGTATAAAAGTACTATCATTTATGAGGTAGAATACAATGTTTATGTTTTTATTTTTTATTATTTTTCGCCCTGTGCCGCCTAAACAGAGCAGCACACTCAGGCACGGTAGAAAGAGTGGGAGATACTAGTTCCTCTCCCTTCCCCTCGATCTTACGCTTTTTCGATCAACGTCACGTGACCCTGACGCGAGTTTGAAAGTTTTTACCCACCCAGCGCCGCTAAAGAAGTTTTCACTTCAAAAAAATATTAGCTCAACTGTTTCTTATGTATTTTATATGACAATGTAAATTTTGTAAATACTGTATACTTAGTCGTAAGTTTGTTTGTGAATAAAGTTAATAAGCCTTAAAAAAATAATATATATAAATTGATTATTAAGTATTGACATTGACAGGTATAACAAAGTTTCCATAACAGGTTGTTATAAATTAAAATTAAAATATCACATCCACACAAAATAATGTCCGCCATTACAAGGTACAACGACAAAAGTCACACTTTATTAAATCCTATTTGTTTTATTGAATAAATAATTGTTGGCTTGTCCATGTCCTGGTATGATGGAGAGGGTACTGCTGAGTACAAATTGTGGAACAGTAGGGGTCTGCTCGCTTTTTGTTGTACCTACCTCTTTTAAATATATAGGTCTGAAAATACTTTGATCTGTTAGATTATATAGTTATAGAAAATATTAAAATATCGCATAACCAAAAAATATAATAACGGAGTTAGTAGTCTAAATTGAAATCTTAGTAAGTATTCAAAGTGTATATTTGTTTCTTAACTAAAAAACGATCTCTTACATATCTTAAAAAAATTAACATGAGCAATTTGTATTATGTAAGATATCGTTTATTAATTAAGAAACAAATATATAATTATAAGAAATTGTGCACATTTATTTCTCATTTATCTTTAGATTTTTTTTTCAAATGCATCAGGAAATACTTATACTTCATAAAATGCAATAAAAAAAATAAAAATGTAATGTTGGTAAGTCGAGCCTTGGTTAAAAAAACAAGTTCCTTGTCCTGATAGCGGCTTCATTCACAAATTATTCAAAATTACTTGAGAAACAAAACGGATGCTTTGATTAATCGACGCCATCTTTCTTTTAGCTTCTTTAAACGCAACAATTTTAAAATGATTTCTGACAACGTAATAACTGACCTTAATACTTCGTAATAAGAGTGGTAATGCTGTAAATACAATAAAGAACGTTTTAAAATAAAGAAGTGTGAGGTATGAGGACTCAATTGTAAAATTTCTTGAGGTTGAACAATATAATCAGTAAAAAAATCTTCATATTATGCGCGGGAATGATAAACTTTATGATTTGAAGATTAATTTGTCGACATTTTGATTACATTTTAAATACTTAGGGTGTATAAAAATATCACAAGTCGGCAGGAAAATACCGGAATAATACAATAAAGTGTTTAAGAAAATCATGTTCATTATAAAATTTATTTCTCAGTATTTTCGTATTTTAATGACAGTTTTGTTATTAAATAGCTATAAAACGACTAATATGAGAAATAAATGTGTAAGAAGCTCACATGACTCAAATTATGCTTTCGGTCGAATACGAAGGAAATAAGTAACGTTCGGTTTCACGCTGCGTTTGTCGCATGGAGTTATTTGTTTATTTATTTTTATAAGTACCAGCACTGTTTTATACATTATAATATAGAAAGGTTGACATCGCGGCAAGTTGATTAATTTTTCCTCCAAAATGACAATCAGTGTGATTGGACGCCCAAAAGCAGGCGCTAGATCAATAAACCAATCTAGCTTGTCAACACTTCGCCTCTACCAGCTATACTCTACTGGCTATGGTTTGAGGTGCGGGTAAGAGTCGAATAAAGCTTTGAAAGCTTTTCTTTGATTTTGGGAACTTAGCTTGTAAGTCTCTGGATGTTTGGGCCACGCCACGTGATGCAGTTATGATGTCTTCGAGAACAATCGTGACGTGTTTTGACAGTTTGGTAGAATGACATAACAGCAGCAAAGTCCGGTCTGAAAAAAAAGACGTGTGGTACTCGGGGAATGCCGCGGTAAAGCTATTGCATAGCATTTTTTGCTGGATAACACAAGCGCAGTGTTAGGTTATTTTCGTTACGGAATTAGATTTACAGATTTGTCTTCTTTAACGATATTTTTATAGAAAAACAAAAGTGTCTGCGACCGCTTACGTTTTAATATATTTAATTAAAAATACACCAGATAAATCTTCAACAGCTAGGTAAACTTTCGAAATGCTACAAAATAAATTTAAACCAATTTAAATTAAAAAACAATAATCTAATCTGGTACATGAGGACGAAAACGCCACTTACCGCGCCCGCGCGAAAGGCCTAATTACCATACCAATCTGAAACGCATAAAGTTAAGATTGTACTAATTAAACATGCCGACTTGTTTGATTATACCACGATATCTTATAAATAAATAAAATCTGATACGGTAGGACTGATTAGTTCCAAAGGTGTTGGCATAGTGCCATTTTTATATAAAAAAAAGTTTTGACAGTTACAACTCACTTGGTAGCTTTGCATTCTATGTGGGTCGTGGGTTCGATTCACGTAGATCAATTTGTGGTAAGGACAAAATAACTATCTATTGTTAATTTTGACATTCACAGCTCAGTTGGTAGAAGCTCTGCCTTTTGTGCTGTGGGTCGTGGGTTCGATCCACGTAGATCAATTTGTGGTGACTGATCTTTGTTCTGTATGTGCAAAAATATTCATTTCTATCTTCTAGTTTCTAGTTTACTTAGTCCAATTTTGTTTAGTTTGGGACTGAAGCGTAATGTCAATCCATTATTATTTATTTATTATTAGTTACATAAAAAATATCAATACAGAGCAAATATAAATTCAAAAGCAGAAATAAACTAACCTTTTTTACCTTTTCAAATACCTAAGAAGGTAGCATAAAACTACGGCACTAGACAGAGTTCTACTTTAAAAAAAAAACCAATAGACAATTTTCCCAGACTAGATAAAATAAAAACGATCTTCCGTTCGATGATGGCCGACAAATTCGCAATTTAAAAATGTAATCTGTCATCAAAATGAATGGAATCACCATCATCGTACAATTTCGCCACCCGCAGCCAATCAAACGATGCGATGAGATCAGATGTAACGGTGCAGTGCGTGTTCGAGCGGGTTCATAAGCTCAGCGAGTTTGTGTGAGCCAAGTGAATGACATCGTTGCCGTACAGGGTAAGACCTGGATGCAAAAAGCCTACTTATGTAAGAAAAGAGTGGCGTTTGATCGAGGAGGTTTATACCCAGCAGTGCGCTGATACGGGCTGCATATGATGATGATGAAGTGAATGGAAGCGGATAAAGAAAATACTTTATTGGTTGCTAATAGATGGCGTTGATAGGTAGCGTATATAATGAAAACTTTTACTTTAAATCATTTCTTATCCCATTAAATGGCACTACCACGTATGTACCTACATTTTTGGAATAATTAATTTTGCAGTTCATAATATTTTATTTATGATGGCCTTGAAATAGTCGAGAATTCTATCGATAATATATGAATTGTGCTTTGAAGTAACTATTTCAACGTATTTCTTAATCGACTTATCTCATAACAAACTATTGTGCTTTTGTCTAAATAAACTTTTTACTAAACTTACTTTTACACTTTTTTCTCTGTCCACTCTTGTCGCTAGATGTAAGACCCCACCCGACACAACACACCGCCCTGTAATTCCAATACTTACGAACATTACCCATCCAGGATCCACTATTATAATGTATTAAGGAATATTATTTTATGGCTATGGGCCCGGTGCGCGTTATGGCCATACGCTGAAAATACCGCGTGTGTAGGCACCTTTATGGAGCTCTGATATCAAATCTGATTATGAAGTTATTGACTTTTACACACTTTTTTGATAGTTTAACTCCCGATATTATACGGACATTTCACACATTCTAGTCCCAAAGTAAGCAAAGCTTGTATTATGGGAACTAGATTGCTGATAGAATACTTTATACTTTAATTATTTTTGTAAAAACATAGACCCAGACACAAACCAATTATTTATGATTATCACACAAACATTTGCTCTAGGTGGGAATCGAACTCACAACCCACAGCAGAGCTACCAACTGAGCTGTGACGCTTGTCCAATGTTATCAAAGTCAAAAAACTTTTTTATTTTAAATTGTCTGACGTACAAACTCACGATAGATCCTTGTAGTTTTACAGTTTTGTTTCGTCGAGCCGACATTGGTCCTTCGAGTAAAACATTGGTCTTTCGAGCCGAGTAGGTCCCGAACTCAGTGTAAGTTAAAAAAGCTTTGGGTATTAATTAAGGCACTTAGAATAAAATAATCGTAATGATTCTTATCAAAATATCACACTAAAGTGTTTATTTAACATACTAAAGCGTAAACTTATCATATTTTATGAATTCTTAGTATAGTGTAATTTGACACTTCTTAATTTACTGTTTTCTGTGCATTGTTTTAGCGAAACAGATGAGCTCAGCGTCTATGGAGCTTTTTCTCCATATAAATAACCACTATGGTTTGAACCATAAGCCCGTATATCTAGGCTTGGCACTTATTTGAGTAAAATCCGATAAATTCCTCTCGAATCAACACTCAGCCGTCGATACTCAAATAATTATTTTAATAATGACACGTACAATGAAACTAGCTGCGCCGCCGCCCGGTCACGACTCATGTAATAAGTTAGACACTTTATAACGGTATTGCAATTTCTCAGTATTTTGGTATATTCTAGAATAATCTTAAAAGTTAAACCTGTGCAAACCTTGAAATTTACTAGTCTAGTGTCTATAATTTTGCAACGGCCTGTAGATAGCTCAACTGTTTCTTACGTATTTTATATGACAATGTACATTTTGTAAATACTGTATAGTCGTAAGTTTGTTTGTGAATAAATTTTGAGGTTAGGTTATTTCAAAAGTTGTGGAATAAACCAATGCAGGCTTGATATTTGCTAGTGTCTAAATTGGAGGTTAGAATTTTTCAGGGCCCATAACCCATTCTTCTGTCAATACAAGCGGCCATTTAAACTCTTTAAAGTTCACGCTAAGTTCTTATTATTGCGATTCGAAAATGTCTAAATTATTAAATCTCCAAATGTACAGTCGTGCAATCAATATGGTAGATTCAAAGTAGTACAATCGCGCACAGCGTGCTATAGGTGTGAAAGGTTACGTTCTGCGCTCGCGCAGGGTATTATGAGGATTATATCGTCGACTGTGATTTTACACAACTCGTAAACTTATTATTGTTTGGATTTTTGTGGATAAGACGATATAATAACTTTTATTTGTTGTGTAATTTGCAAGTCAATCCAAAATAATAAAAAACATCTTATTACAAGCTTTACTTAGTTTGAGACAAGAGTGATGTATGAAATATCCATGAATATTTATTTTTTATTTGCTATTTTTACTTTATCTATCATTTATTTTTTATTGTAAATAAATAATCTATGGTGGTATTTATTTAATAATTATATACATACATGTACTCTATTACCAAGCGTATTAAGTACCCGTTTAAGTCAATAGCACAGACAATAAAATAAATAATTTATCTTACAACCACATCCTACCAATATCATATGGATAAATTGCAAAACATATTTTATTGATAGTATAAAATAAACCTAAAAAAATGTGCAGTAAAACATGAATTAAATATTTTTGTAACTAGCCTTATTGTCGAAAACAATTTTTGATAAACCATTTTAAAAATGCACTCACCTATACCACGCTTACACACATAATTATTCGAAAATCATGTCCAGACAGACAAATAAATTGTTTTTTGCCATTTTTGTCATCGTCTTCTTCAGCTTTCTTCTTTCATGTCATTAAAAATGACTGGATTTGTCGGCCAAATAAGAGTCGAATACGCGTTCATTTTTAAAATGGTTTATATACGTACCTGTTTATTTTCTATACCCACCTACTTATTTAGTCTTAGCTTCAGCTTATCCATGTTTTATCTCGAGTTTAAGAATCAGTGGAGCATATCCATACTATCCTGTCCTCACTGAAGCGTATAATCTGAGTACAGTTATTGTTTTTTCCGATACTAATAAGCGGCCGGGCGTCATTGATAGAAAATTATTGATTACCTGTGTGTTGATTGCTAGTGGAATTATTTTAGTTATTGATGTTGGATGTGAAAAATGGACACGAGATGTGATTGGTTGTGAATGTTGCGAAATTGGAGGTTTGATGACTTTATTTTGTGGAATGACAGTTAAGTAATAATAAGTTTTTGATGTTTATTCTGTGTCTGGGTGTTACTGTTGTATAAATGCATTAATAAAAATTATTATTTCCCGTAGTAATTATTATTTCCCAGCTTTGCTTAGTTTGGTTCTTAAACGTGAGATGTGAAATGTCCGTGATGATTTATGTTAGCGTGGTCTAAATAGGATCATTTTTGATTTGATTTGATTTAAAATAGGATCATATTTTTACTCTGTGGTTTGCATCAAAGGAGCTTATCTAAGGTCATTTACAACATTGAAAGAAATTCAAATTTAGAACAAGCAATGAGCCTACAATTTAAATATCGAACTGTCTCGGCCGTGAGAAAGAACTCGTACTTATACAATCATAGTTTAATTATGGTTTTACTTTCTGGGATCAAAATACGCTTCAAGTGTCTATTCTTCACGATTTTTAAAAACCTTGTAAGTAACAAGAAAGATTTATTTTATTTATTTAAGTACTACATAAAGTCATATTAGAAGGCTTAAATTAATAAATAGTAAATTAGTTAGACCTCTATAATTATAAGGAATTATAAATGGCCCGTTTGTTACCTTATGTTGTTGTTATGGAAATTGTTATTGGCCGATGATCTTCCTCAAAATAAATAAATAATTTTGATACCCAAATTCGAAATTATTAACATAAAGAAAAGTACCTACATTAAGACTGATGTAGGTACTTTATCTCTACATCAGTCTAAAATCTCAATAATATTAACCAAATTAAATGAAGGAACAGAAGCCTCCTCAGTTTTGATTTGACAGGTTTTTAATACCAGATTAACCCCACCATTTTTTTTACAAGTCGTTTTTTGTATACTCTTTTATTTTCGTCAGTTTTCTTAAAAAGCTACATCCTCATCTATCAAGCAAAACAAACACTCATTAGTGTTCGTTATTGTATATGATTACAAGGAACAGGGAAAAGCAATTAGTCGTCTGCACTCGGGATAAGATAACGCGAGATAACTGCAAATACTAAACGTTATTTGACACCTATTGTGCAAGGCATTCTGCTTAAAGCTCTCCGCGGTGTCTATGGTAACAACGTTGTGTTTATTGTCTATGGTAAAGCACTGCTCTTTGTGTCTGTGGTTTGAGATAAAGTTTATTTTTGGATCGGGTGCAGCGTAACTGATAATTGGGAAGTATAAACCATTTTTTTTTCGAATGGTCTAATGTTGTTGGTCGTCTGACGAGTCTTACAGCGCTACCGTACGATAATAAAAAATAGAAATGTAAGTACTTATTGATTTTAACATGAAGTTACTTTTATGATGATTTTTATATGTGTGCATATAAAAATACACAACTATTTTTACAGATTTTATTTGGCGCACTTATATTGTGGCCTGAACATTCAAATTCGTTGTTTTATTTTTTATACAGATCGAAATAATCTGTAGGGAAGAAAGTGGTTAAAAAAATAGGCATTGATTTTTCTAATATACCGTAGGTTAATGATTTACCCCGTTGATTTTATGTCATCATTACGTATGGTAATCAGTACATCAAGTCTGCGCTAACTTTTTATAAATATTGTATCTAAGTAGTCGAATTGTGTAGGTAAGTTGTCTTATAGGTTAATTATGAAAAATAACTAAGTACTTAAATGCTGATAACCTTAAAAGTAACTGTAGGTAACTACCTGTTTTCGACCCAAAGATTTCATCACTTCGAAACCAAAACTAATTACATCCCCTAAATTCAGCAATAAGCGATTGTTTTATTAAATTTAACAAGGTGTGCCCATACGGGCTAAGTGTGGATGTGCTTTATAGTAATTTTATGCAATATCGTATGCACATGGCGGGAACGCGCGGACGTGGCGCGAATTCGAACAATTTAAATTTAGAACATGCGGCGTTTGTCTATGGTGTCTGGTTATTGCCAGTGCGTTTTGCTACGATGATTTATTTGATGACATCCAAAATCTATTTTGTTGTTTATGGTCATGTAGAGGTTTTAAAGCGAATTGTGATTGAGGCGGGGAAGTCAATGTATCAATATTTTTTATATAAGAGGTTACTTAAGAAAAAAAAGTGATACAATGAGTGGCCTTATCGCTTATCTTGCTCTTCACCAGGCACTTTTTTATAAATAGGTGTTTACATATACAAAAAACAATATTAATTCAACCAAAGCATTTTAATTTTTACTATGTAAGTAAGTACCTACTTAACTATTATTTTTTCACTTAAGTACTTAAAATCTTCGCGTGATATAAAAGTTTTTAAAATTAAACTAAAAATACCATGAAACTGTTATTGGTGTAATAATACATGACTAGCCTCAAACAAGGACGCCATGTGCGTTCAATAGCCGTAAGTTTGCGACGTGCGCGGTGCAAGGGTTAACAGTCATTAACCGGTTAATAGCCGGTAAAATATTAATATTACAACTAGATTAGAGCTATGAGTTCAAATTGTATCAAATTTGTGGTAAAACAATGACATACCCGCCAAAGACCGACGACCGATATGGCGCAGCGGGCGAAGGTCCGCCTGCGAGGCGGAGGTTGCGGGTTCGATTCCCGCTTGGTATATATAGATAAATATTTGTACGATCTGCAAATATTTATTCCGGGTGTTCTGGGTATTTTATATAAATATTTGCAGATCGTACAAATCGAATCCGCCGAATCCGCAACCTCCGCGTCGCAGGTGGACCTTCGCCCACCACGCCACATCGGTCGACAAATGACAAATCTCCGCCAAAAACATTGAGACAGTAAGTTCTTTAATTGAAAGAAAAACGTTACTTAAACCAGCCAGCTTACAAAACTGATATAAATCTAAAACATAATAAAACTGGAATCGACGCGTCACCGTAAAAATTGATAGCCTCATTACCATGTCGAGAAAAGCGCACAAAGTGTCGGAAATGTTATAACACTGTTATAAAATGCAAAATGGCTGCGCGGATGTTGACAATTGCACATCGCGATTCTTTAAACTGTTTTCGATTACGGTTTATAGCTTTCCAACACGTGCTAAGCGTTGGAGCACCTTCGCTCTTTGAATGTGTTAAAAAGAGCTCCAAATTCAATCTCTGGATTTATTTATATCAAAATGAACCTCTTAGAACCTCCTAGCATTGTGCATTCTGAGAATAAACGCAGAATTCTTCAACAGAATCGAAGTTTCTTTGAAAAAATATGAAGACACATTTCTTGTCGACTTCATTTCATAGCATACAATACCTGCGTTGAGCGTTCTTTTTATGAAAAGTTAAGCGCGTTCGGAACATGTAATAAGGCAGCGAACAAAAAAGAAAAATCGGGCAAAGATCGCTTCATCTATTCTACCGACATATTGTTCGACATATTTCATTTGAATTTACGACAATAAGGTGTTTTATTAAAATTCCGCTGTAGGGTGTTGCCGAGAGATATTGTCGATACGAAACTTATGAAAATCGTGTGCGATTTGTGGAAAATATTTGCGGGGTGGTTTATATTTCTAAGATTATCATAATTCATTATTTGGGAAACGGGTTAGTAGGGGGCTAAATAAATGTGATTGACTTGTGGAATACATTTGTTTAGCATAACTAAGTACAATCATTTGTTTTTATTGCGAATTTTGCAGCGTTATCATCATCATCATTTTAACCCAGTTATGTAGCTCAATAAATAAATATTTAAAGAGATGCTCTATTTCCGACATACCTACGTAAAGCTTGTATTAAGTAAAGGAACTAAATTGCGGAAATAATATAAAAAAAAAATACTTACTTAGATATTATGTTTTTAAAACCTACAAAGAATGTCATGCCATTTTTATTGGATGGCTTACTTTGCAACCTTTTCGCATTGGTGTCATGCTTTTTGTACTTTTCACTTATTAGAAAGGTACCTACCATCAACCAAAAATATATATATATAAGTACTTACTTATACTTATTATCAACCTATGCTGTCTCACTGCTTGTCATGATCATGGTCAATGGTCTTTCAAAGGTCAACCAAAAATTTTATACTACAAAATTTTTCAAACTAGATCTTTGTGTTACCCAATCTTTACTTCCGAAACTAAAAAAAAGTAGGTATAGCTGCGGGCGCCGCCGTTCCGTTCGTAATATCGGAAGGAGCGCGCGTCTCGCATACAAATGCGGTTTTATCTCGTAATTTGTCGGAGTGCCTGAATCTGCGTGCGAAGGAACGTAGCGGAGTTCTTATTTTAAAAATTTAGAAATGGTATTCGATTTTTCCCGCTCGTTTTGTTTATCTTGATAATGAAGTTTTGTTCATAACCTCATAACCTTTCGTGTAGGTATCGAGTTTTGGTAGAAATACGAAAATTTGGATATTTTAAAAATGTTTATGAAAAATCGTCATATGAACTTTTGACAGCGGTCGGGCCATTTAGCCTGATGCCTGAGTGTTTCTCAAACCAGATCAGACGGATTGGGCCATTCAACGCTTTTCGTCCTTAATAGATACAAATATGCATGACTCATGCGTAAATTCTCGTCGAAAATAGTGCATATTTGCATGCATATTTTAGCATTTTTATAGTGCATTGCATATAATCCGATGTCTAGTCATTAAAATCTTAAATATTGAAATATAAAAAAGACTGGTCTTTGACTAATATGTAAAGTCAATAGACTGTCTAACATTTGACATTAACAAAGCAATGTCCTAAATACCTATTTACCATTTCTCCTCATACCATGAACAAGGACGTAGAAACAAAAGATTCGAATTGTCTATA
The DNA here is from genome assembly GCA_932527185.1 of Ecliptopera silaceata. Classification (NCBI taxonomy): domain Eukaryota; kingdom Metazoa; phylum Arthropoda; class Insecta; order Lepidoptera; family Geometridae; genus Ecliptopera; species Ecliptopera silaceata. The sequence continues at coordinate 6,974,458 of OW052210.1, forward strand.
GCTCGCTCTACATTGTCTATATTGTTCGTGTCTCTTGTCTCTGGTCTCAGTCTATGGTACAAGAAATTTCTCCTATAATTACTCAGTCACGTATTCAGGCGACTAATAATGCAAATAATTTTCAAGTTAGACTTAATGCACCTCAGTTCTCTATTTAGTTCGTAACTAATAAGTTTATTCATAACTTAAGAACAAATTAAGTTACTTTGAAAAGTGTTCATTTCTATGTTCTCTTTGTAGAGATGATTATTATTTTATTGTTTTTATTTTTATATTCTTTATTCCTATGCAAATATTGGTGTGTAAGTAGATAAAATCTCTTTATTAAAATCCTTAAAAATCAAAAGGAGATTAAATAAACAAAGTTGCTTCCGTAACTTCTATATAAAGTTACCACAGAGACCGAAATATCAAAAAAACACAGATCTCACTACATTTGACTAAGTTGTATGAATAATAAAAAAAAGTTGTCTATGTAGGCGTTTGGTATTTAACCGTTCTGAAAGCGCAAAAAGGATTACATTAATTATCGACTAGTCAGGGAGAATCGACTAGTCAAGGAGAATCAAGTTGGGTATACGGGCTTGATTGGTATTACCTTGATTAGAGGGAATGATGGAATGTCAAGCAGAAAGAAATAAAGGAATGACAACAGTGTACACTTTACAAGTTATTCTAGGAATTCTTTTTTTGAATTCGAACGAATGATGTTTTCATTTCAATGTGTTTGCATTTGTTATTTTTTTCCAATTTTGTATTAATTTGTAAGAGAGTAATGCAGACGTCAAGGTTTTTTTTAATTTAACCGATCGAATAAAATATTTTTTGCTCTTCTGCTTACTTCTTGGTGCGTCTTTTTATTGAGCTTATGATTATGATCTAATGTCTTATGACATAAGCTGTCAAATTTGACATAAGTACCTACCTACAAATTCCTGTTTAAATGTTTTGTTCTAGGTAAGTACATGTTTTACGTACATTTAAATATTTTCATTTCACTTTTGTACTTACTTACATGTTTTTCTTCTTTTCAGATATCGAGACGACGCTCTCTGCTGGTCAGACAGGTTGGTTAAAAATACAGTTTTTGATGCAAATATTCTATTTAAGTTCCAATTGTAGGTCGTCGGAAGATAGCTTAACTGATGTTGTATTTATAAATACCTACTTTTTGTGCGTTAATAAAATTTTAAAAAACGTATTAATTAATAGTCAATATTCTACAAAAAAAATAGTGATAAGTTAAGAAAAACAAGAGAAATAAAAATAACTGGCTTTAATAGGACTTTATGTTATGTCAACAAATTCTTCTACAAAACGTACCCGAGTTTACGTAAATAATAGTTTAAATCAGGGATTTGTTACTCAAGGATTATTGGGGTCAATATTTACATAGCGACGACCGCCAAAGATTATAATAATTATACTGGACGGTCACTGTTTGCACAAGACCTCCACTTAGCATAATTTTAGTCAAATCCATAATTATAAATGCGAGAATTTCCACTAGTATTTTTTGATAAATAACTCTATTGAAATGCTTGTAAATGTACTATTTATAAAAAAGTTTAATTTTGAGCTCATATTTATCTATACTTTTCAAGAATGTAAATATTATTTTAAAAAGTTTGATTTGTACGTTGCCACTGAAAACGCCATAGAGGTGGCCAAATTTTGGGAGGACACTGTTTGAGACATTCGACACAAAGAAGAAGATGAAGATTTTTAAAAGTCTTATTTTTGGATTTTCAAAAACCACTGCATGTGTTTTTTTTAATTACTTGTGTGATGAAGAAAGTAAAGTTATCGTAAACGCTTTGCGATTGAATTGGATATCAACATCGGTCGGTGATGGAGAAGTGGTGGGATCGTATTTGCGGCTTAGATAACAATGGGATACGCTAGGGCTATTGGAGATATTGCGAGAATTCAACATCATTCCCCTGCCCTTTTCCCAAGTTAAGTAATTCTAGGCTCTGGTCGCGTGGAACTGGCACCTAGAATCACCTAGTATGTAAGACGATTCTAAATGATCCTTGTAATTTTATTGAACAAAGATTTTTTTTAACTTTACTTTACTTTAAGTTAGAATAAGAATTAATCTATTTGACATAAGTACACAAAATATTTACAGACTAAAATCCACTTAAATGTCCATGAATATTTATATTTTTATAATGTTAAACTTCTTCTTCATTCATCTTTATTTACAACAGTAAAATATATTCTTTTTCTGTTATTTTTTGGACTGGACTGATGTGACTGAACTGTATTAAATCCTATCAATAATTACGTCACTGACACATCAGTCAACAAGAAATGCCACAGAATACCGATGAGTTACTATAGGAACTGAACGTGATTTTAAACCTGGTAGGTTTTGAGAACCTAGGATAGGCCGGCTGTAATAGTTTTTTTTTAAATATATAAATATTTTTTTAGTGTTAACCCTAGTGTGTTTTGGTCAGACAACCGCTGGGGTTAGGGACACAACTGACACAAGTTATGTGTATCGCGGTTAACCCTTCAATTACAGGGTCCGACTGACCACGTGACTTAACCCTACTTTGATTGTTGTTTAATTGTTTTTATGGCCTGAGTTTGGGGTACTGTCGTGTAATATGTCAGTGTTTAGTTTTTTTTATCTAAGTTACTTGTTAAGTTCTATTGTCATTAAAGTTTAAGAGAGAAATTATTAAAATAAAATACATTATTGCGTTTTTATGCGTGGATATTTGAAAGCTAAATATTGTATGAACGGTGTCTAGTCTTAAATTAAGAAATTTAAGCAACTGGAATCAGGATGTAGATAGGTACTAGGTACGGTGTAAATTGTTAACACATAAGTAGAATACATAACAACACATATACACGAAAAAAACAGCGGTCGAAATCAAACCTACGGCCCGTAGCACCGAAGGCAGAGCTAAAACCCACCGAGCTGTGACTCCTGTATTAAAATAATGCCATAATAATTGCCTTATTAACAAGGCATTTTAAAAATAGCAATTTTATTTACAAAATAGCAATTTTATGACGGATATTAATTAACCCCTACTTTCAAAGATACTTCAATCCAATAATTACGATACAATTTTATTAAATATTAATTCCATACGTTCATAAACACAACTTTTATAATCACAGGATGCTAGCAAATCTTCGATTAAAGTCATGTGCTTAAACATATACTTTAAGTTGTCTGCTAATGTGCTACCAACTAATTATTACTAGTTATTATTATACACGATCGTTTAAAATGAATAAAGGTTTTGAGCGCTCAGAGCGCTTTACCTAGGACACGTCCATGAGACACCTGTCATTGTGACAGCTAATGTCAAAAGTAATGGCACGTCTCAGTTGATAGAGGGTTTCGGGCAATCAAAAAACCGTTAATTTCACATCGTAAACTATGGGCTGTTTGTAGGGATGTACCTCGGATACAGGTTTTATGTCGATTATGTTTTGTATAGATTGATTTATACCAGACCTGTTTAAAGACTAGATGTTATTTAGATTATATTAGATGAGAATTCGCTCGTTTTTTACTTATTCTGGTTTTGGTGATAAATACTCGTATCTTAAAAAACATACATTTTTTATTGATTTAAACAATTCAGTTATATTTTAAATTTCAAACACTCACAAAGATGTCAATGAAAATGTTAATAATTACTTAAATATAAAATCTGTTCTGTTAAAAAAACTGATTCTACCTTAATTTTGCTAATGAAACGAAAATGTTGTTTACATAATAAAAAAAAAATCGATATATCAGATAGCACAGCATTAACCCTGCACTGTATTTATTAAAATCATGCATTATAACAAAAAAGCCCGCGAACCAAAATCGATCGGGATTTTTTTTTAAATTAACGGAGTGCATACGCAGTCTGTACTTAAGTTAATCGTCTCAAACGGTCCGCAATTTGCGGAGGTCTGAGTAAGCTATAAATCAAGCTAAATTATTTTTTCATTACTTCGTACTTACGGGTTAAAATCAGTGGCGTGGCGATAAAACAAATAAATGTGACAGGCATCACCTCAGTTGGTAGTAGCCTTCCATGCTGGTCGTGGGTTCGATTCCCACCCAGAGCAAATGTTTGTGTGATGAACATAAATATTTGTTCTGTGTCTGGGTGTCACTATGTAGGTATTCTATGTATGTATTCACGAAAAAAAATATTTATAAGTATTCTATCAGAAATCTAGTTTACATATGCTATGCTTGTACATAGCTAGTCCATATTACAAGCATAGCTTATTTTGGGATGTGTGAATTGTCCGTGAATAAATCAATAATGCTGGACAATCCACACAACATCATCTAGCCCCAAGCTAAGCAGAGCTTGTGTTATGGTACTAGAAGACTGACAGAAGACATGACATGGTAGAAGACATACATAATACAATACATTACATAAATTAGCTTGAATTAATAAAATTGCAAAAATGTACTGCGGGTCCTGGAATATGTAGGAAGTAGAATAGGATCTCGCTGTAAAATCCTCAATATTTCCTCCAAGTCTGTTAAAAAAACGTGTTATTGTATGTTTGTGTGATGTGTTCCATTATAGGTGCTATCCTTATTTGGTAAATGATTCTGTGTCGATACGGTTTGGAGAAGCGCATTCAATCTTGTAGAGCCATGATTAAATAGAATTGACATATAAATAATAAAAAAAAAATGGTTGTCTGTAAAGTCGGTTTACTGACGATAGTTGAACGTGACAACAAACGCAAAGGCCGATTGTGCTTCTTTGTCGCTCGTTCCGCGCTCTCGCTTGCACTTCATGGAACGCCTCAGAACGCCTCAGAACGCCTCATGAGTCATGTTATTTCGTGCGTGCAGCCGGCTCTATCGAATTATAAGACGTTGTCACGTCAAAAACTATTAATAAATAAAGACCGGTACAAGTGGAAAGCTTCGGAGAGAGACTTTTGTACACAGTAAGTAAAAAAAAAACAATTATTTAGTTAATTTTATTAACTAGTTAATTTTTTTTTGCTTAAATTACGTACCCTGTATATTAAAACGAAATGTAATGCACAGGATGGTTCGTGAGAAGAGGAAAATAATGAACAAATGCAGAATTCATTTCATCATCATCATCAACCTATATCAGTCCACTGCTGGACGTAGGTCTCTCCCAAGACGCGCCACTGAGCCCGGTCTTCGGCTCTTCTCATCCAGTGTTTGCCAGCTACACTACGCAGATCGTCGTTCTTACGCAGAATTCATTTGTTTAATATTAAAGATAAGTTACTAAAAATGAAAGGGAAAAACAAAGTTCTTTTATTATTTAGACATCAACATTTTCAGTTTTTGCTAAAAATGGTCGAATAAATTAAGTAAAAAGGTCTAAATGTGCCTAACTCTACAAAGTCCTTATTACGCGGAGATCTCAGAAAGTGATCAGATGAAATAAGCAGCTTGTATTACATCCACTTCCATACAGGGTGCATTATTACTAATAATTACAGTTTATCGGCCTGGAGCAACTAATCTTATTAAAACATAATCAAATTGCACTTTATTATATTATCAAATGAAATTTTCGATGCTAATATGCAAAATTTTAAACCTTTTAGAATTTTTACCCTATATTTATTTACCTTTTGTAAAAAAAATATTAATAAAAGTTTTTTAAATATTTGTTACAATTAAATTTTAATTACATTGCAATATTTATTTACATCAAAGTAAATTTTCAAGTACTTATGTATATACTTATTTTATAATAGAGTAGATATAACTAGATAGACACATAATATAAAAAATATTATATTTTTTTGCGTGAAACACCTAAAACGGCAACGTAATTTCTTTATCCATTTAATATAGTCGATTATTAATAATTAATAGGTTATTATAATATGACGCAAAATGTCACACATTATTATTTTGTTAGACGCATATCAGTTTTAATTTGCAAATATGACATTAATTATGATTGCTACATAATTTTGTAATTAATATTACCATATCGGGAAACCACAGGTTTTTTTTATAATAAACTTTCATGTTTTTATCGATTATGCACTAAATCGATAAAAATATCGATATCGCCGAATACAAGTACATATTCACACACCAGTGTACACTGACCTTAGTTAATTAGACGTTTGAAGTGTCTCTCGGGTCAGATGTGACTGGTTTTGGATGACAGGTGGTAGTTGTCATATTTTTTGTACCTTCAATTGTTCGGTTTTAATTGCTACTTTGTTGAATCTGATTAAATGACATTTTTGAATAACATTACAGTTGATTTGAATTTATAATGTTATTACTTGTAAATTTGTTTGTGTTCTTGATATGTAATATAAGAATTTTTATAAAAAGTGACAGGTTTAAAAGTGTTGGTATAAATGTTAGAAGAATCTATTACTTACATTAAGTATAAATTATATATAGATATTCAATTGGAATACACCTATTTGGTAGTCTATCTGTCTGTATATTATCTATCTATCAAAATAGTAATGATACAATTTGTCAGATCATACAGGAGGTTTATAAAAATTTAATAATCTCCTATTAGCTTTGTTACTATAAGTTTGGCTATAAATAATACAAGATTATTAAAACTATATAGGTATAAACAGAAGTTCCGTAAACTACATAAATCATGCAAATTAAGCTATAAACATTCAGTTTTTATGTAATTTCCAGCAACATTTGTGAAAGATTACCTATCAAAATAAACGCACAAACTGAAACATAAATCAAAACACATTAATGCGAGTAATCATAGTCCTCGATCGATGGTATAATCAAAAGAGAGAAAGATAGCAGTATAAAACAGCTGTTGTGCAAGCGAGACAGAGCGATCGCCATTTTGATTTACCGTATCATTGCTACAGGTGACGCTATTCGTCTTATAAGGAGCATTTTTGACGCAGTTTTTTTAAAGAAATGCGGGTACTTTGCATACTCTGCGTATGGTGTATGCAAATTGATTGGCTCTGTATGCAAATTACGTTTTTATTTGTTGGTTAATGTTAATGCAATTACTTTATTATTTGACAATTAAGCAATTTAAGTTATAACTGTACTAAAGGATAAAATTGAAACATGTACGCAATGAATAATGTTTTGGAAATTAACCAACAAAATAAATAAAAAATTGTTTGTTAAGATATTTAATTGTTTTATATGTTTAAAAATACAAAGCAATAATTTTGCGTTTTCATACATTATATGTGTATACACGCCAGTGCCAATTTAGTCTCGATAATAACACGTTTGTGCATCCCTCTCTTTCTTTTTGACTTAATAATCAGTGCGTCTCGGTCGCACATACCATTGATTTTGACGTTTTTCTGTTAAGGCAATAATTTCGAGTAATATTGGTTTTATAGCAATTTACTCATTCATGAAAAAATTGTTTGGCCTGGTTTATTTTGAACTTCTTTTTTTACACAAACAGCCAGTGGTCTTTAATTTTATTAATTATATACCTACCTACTAGGTAAGAAGATAATGTAATATAAAAACTCCTTTGAAAAAATTAGATAGATAGAATACAACTTTATTGTAAGCATAAATTAGAAAAATACGATGCAGAGAAAAAAATATTATACAAAACTAATAGGTACAATGGGTGGCCTTATCGCTAAAAGCGATCTCTTTCAGACTATTTACAGAAATTAGAATATTTACTTACTTAGTTTCATTTATTTTTGGTCATCATTAAAACAACATTTTTTTTATAAATAAAGGCATTTAATCATCTTCAAAAATTATGTAAGAACTAAAAGAAATCTAGACTTTACTTTTTCAGAATAACTTCACGTATAGGTATATGTTTAACATAGTTCTTATCACCTTTTAATATAAAATTCATTTTAATCTAAAGCATGTAATCATCGTCCATATTCATAAATGATGAACAAAGCATAATGATCGTAGATTGGTGCTGAACTGCTGATGCTGCGATATCATTCCCCCGCGCGGGTAGTGGGATCGATGCGCGATCCAGGGTCATTTTGAATCAATGCAGTGACAATAAAATAGGGTTGTGATCGATTTCAAGACCGATGACAGTGTAAGACAGTCTTTAATCGGGTCTTAGGCTGTGGTTGATCAAACATCAACTTGGAAAAATTATAAATAAAAAAGAAAAATAATTTTAATATAAGTATAGTTATATAAATACGCGTTAATAACGTGTAAGTTTTTTTATGTCATTAAATATTTAGATTCTTAACCAGAATTATTTATTATTCTTTAATAATTTTTATGTGTCTGAATATATTGACAAAAAAAAATGTATGTAAGTAGGTATTCTATCAGCAATCTAGATCCCATAGTACAAGCTTTGCGTAGTTTGGGACTAAAGTGTGGTGTGTGAATTATCCGTGAATATTATTATTATTAATTTATAGGATTCATAATAAAAATCAAGATCAAGACCAACTTGAAGGGTCCCATCACTAAAGTGACAAAAATTAGGACCCGAGCGAGCTTGTTCAAATGCGTACAAAAACTATTACACCAACTTGAGGCCAAAAGTATCGAAGCCGCGCCGAGAATTCGATGCCACGCCAAAAACGCAGAATGCAACAATGGTCTACTATCAATTCATTTCGTTATTTATATGTTAAGAGGCATTTTTATCTTAAACAGTGTCAGAAAATAAATATAATTGGCTTTTCCCGGCTCGTTCTGTGTGAATGTGCGTATGGCTAATTAAATTTGTAATTTAACGAAAAATTTGATATACTTAATATAACTTACTAACAATAATTTAAGAGAAGTGAAGTCAAAAATTAATTTATTCAATAAAATCACAAAGATCATTTAGAATCGTCTTGCATAGGTACAAGGTGATTCTAGTTGTCAGTACAATGCGACCAAAGCCTAGAAGAACGGGCAAGAAAGGGCTAGTCCTAAACTAAGCAGAGCTTGTACCTACTATGGGAACTAGATTGCTGATAGAATACTTATTTACTTATTTTTTGTAAATACATACATCCACCTAGACACAGAAACAATATTTATGTTCATCACACAAACATTTGCTCTCAGTGGGAATCGAACCTACGAACCTACACAGCATGGAAGGCAGAGCTACTACCAACTGAGCTGATGTAACGCCTGTCTAGTTCTAAGTATGTTTGAAAGAAACCTATCTATTTATACCAAAACCTGTCTAAGTCGGACAATGAAAGAAAATTGTCACCATATCGAATTATCTACTAGATAATTACCGGATAACATGGTTTCAGCCACCGCACCACACAATAATAAACCTTATTCTACTTGTAATAAAGTTGGAATATATTGACTAGTATTGCAGAAAAAAAATGCTGTTAACCACCGCTGAACCACACAAAATCGAACCTTAGCGTACTTGGAATAGAGTTGACATGTATAGACTAGTACTGCAGAAAAAAAATGATTTTAACCACCGTTGGACCACACAATATCGAACCTTAAAGCCATTACAATAAAGTTGATAATAAAGGCTATTATTTAAAAAAAAAATCTATAAAATGGCTTATTCGATCGATCATGATCGTTTCTTCGTAAACGTAAGTACTTGGAAATATGGCGGGTAGATTACTACTGCTTTTGTACATTTGTGACCATAGACATTTTTGTTTTTTTTTGTACATAAACGTATCTGTGAGCTGGATGAATAAAAACAAATAATTATGTTACTTGATCATTTAGTAATTTATTTTTAGATTTTGAACTGATATCTACGTATTTTTGTTTGTATGTTGTACGAATTATGAACGAATGTTCGAATTATGAATCTATTTTTGATTTTTTTTTCATTTGTTAGGTGAGATGACACGCTTTAAGTCCCATATAAAATTTGCCTAATACATTATTGTCAAACTGCTTTAAAAATGTGTACCTACACTTAAATTTGTCGATGACATCTGAAGTAGGTTTTTTGAAATATTTCCGAAAATTACGGTAGATGCCATTAAAAACAACATCTAACCTAAATACTTGCCATAAATATATCAAATATGTTCAAACATTTTCAACTGCGTTTTTATAGAGCCATCTTTTGGACACAGAACCCTAAAAAGTGACAGCATGTTTTGACGTTTTTATAAGTCAGGTGAGTGACTGTTTATTAGTTTATTGTAGTCAGGTGTTGTTAACACCTGATAGTCATTTAAAAGGATATGGGCATATGATAGTCACATCATAAATCAATAAATAATTGAAATAAAAACAAAGACATTTAAAACAACGTTATATTTCATTATTATCTATATTTTTAACAAATGTACAAAAGTGACTTCAATCAACTCCCACAAAATGATTTTATACGCGATCGTATACGTTTGTTCTCGGTGAGAATCAAACCCACGACCTGTGGGTCGTTCATTCTAAACAGGCGTCAGTATTCTGTCAGCAATTCTGACACAGCTCAGCTCTACCTTCCGTGGCGTGCCACGGAAGGTAGAGCTGAGCTGTGTCAGAATTGCTGACAGAATACTGACGCCTGTTTAGAATGAACTTCTTTCAGTTTTCTATACAAGTCATTCTTATACATAAAAGCTTAAAATACGTTACACCTGCTTTCTGCAAATATAAACTTGACCAAAACGATATAAATTAGGGTTCATGTTTAAATAATAGAGTAAGCAAATGTCCGTCTGTCCGCAGACATTGTCTATCTACGACGAAGGATAACAGACCAACTATTTAAGATTATATGTATATATAAAACAAGTATTTATAGTGATAGAGCTGTCGTGGGTGTGACAGGTATCATTTTAGTGTGATTCGTAGAATATATATACAATAAATAGGTTGAACTCAAACTGTTCTTGATTCTAAATTGGTAGATTTTATCTGTAGATTGATCTAGGTACCTAATCAAAAATCTTCAAAGTAAATTAGCACCCTATAACAAAATATTGAATAATAAAAACCAATACTTATCTAAATTCATTTGTAATGCATATCAACATAGTCTGTTTCTTGCCCGTTCTTCTAGGCTCTGGTCGCGTGGAACTGGCACCTAGAATCACCTAGTATGTAAGACGATTCAAAATGATCCTTGTGATTTTACTGAATAAAGTAATTTTGACTTTGACTTTGACTTTCTGTGGTGATTTTAGACAACTTTGTTTTGATCCAAAACTAAACAAAATATTCTGAAAAAATTCTTTACCAAAATATCAAAAATAGTTAAATAAGACAATGAATATTTATTCTTAAATCCAATTCGATCTAATAAAATAACTTATACTACCCCAACATATTTAGCGCATTTTCCTTCATACACAGTTAAGTAATATTGGTAGAATTCAAGTTGCACAGCTCCATATAAATCCACCTGCGCTTGCGCACCAGTCAATCTTCGGGGCTCGCTCAATGCAAATATTCACCATTGTTGAGCTAACGACGATGTTGGATCATTATTGTCCAAATGGATAGGTACTGGGTGAACTTATTACCATAGAAAATAGTGGGTTCGCGGCCAGTTCCGACCATTTCTTTGTAAGTTCCTTTTAAATTTACAAATAATGTTATCTATATTATTTACCAACATGTGTAGTTTCTTTTTTGTTGTTTTAGGCTCTGGTCGCGAGGAACTGGCACCTAGTGAATAAGACGATTCATAATGATTTTACGGAATTAATAATAATAAGGAAATAATTAAAATGTTTGACTGTTACTTCAATAGCATTATAAACCCCTGAAGCTAAGTATTTTGTTCAGAACTTTAGTTTACTGTGAGAGGTTATTGAATTGATAAGGTTAAAAACTGGATCATCGGTTTTTAACAGCTTTTTTATGTGAATTTACAGAAAAACTCAAATGACGTAAGTATCTATTTTTCCGATCTGATTTATCTTACTTAGAGGGTCCTATCTTATAAAAAGTTAGCGTTGACATTATGTCACCATTACTTATGCTAATATAATATAATCAAGACATCAAGTCTGCGCTAACTTTACTGAGATAGACCGTAAAACTTTAACCAAATATTTTAAAAAAAAATTTGATTAAAATGTAAGCTGTAACCGAAAAAAACTTCAATTTTAAAATTTCAATATTAATTTGATTAAAATGAAAGCCTTAACCGAAAAAAACAATTTAAAAAAAACAACTGTTCCTTGTGGTATTATCACCTCTATATAAATCGTAATATATACTGTAAAGGTTGTTACAGCTCTATATATATACATCCACCTGCAGCCGGCAGTCAATCTATGCGATGCAAATATGCCCATTGTTGGATAACGATGGACCTCGATGGATCATTATGGACCAAACGGTACCATTGACCAGCACTTTGCATTTCGTTCCCAAAATTTCTTTAAAACCACCATGGATTTCTTTAACGAACGCGTATTATAAATATAATAAATAAAAATAAAAAAATAAAAAGTCATTTATTTTAATAATATAAATAGTTTCAAAAACTCCAATATTTTATAATGATACTGTAAATACATTGAATACATAGCATCATCCAAACACAGAACAAACAGTGTCACACAAATGTTGTCAATGGGGATCGAACCTACAACCCGCAGCATGGAAGGCAGAGCTTCTATCTACTGAGCTGTATGGCCTAAATAATGTATAAATATAATAAATATAAGTAAAATAATACTTTATCAGTAAAATTATTTTTTTACTGATAAAGTATTCTTCTTCTTCTTTTTTATTATTTTTTTATAAGGCTTCTGTCTGTCAATACAACAGGAAAATCGAAATCTAGTTTCAACATATTGCAGTGTATTGTAAATTGTAAAAGTGGTTTTACAAATACATATTACAATACAACTTGTAATGTTTGTCTGTCATTACAAACTGACACAGAAGATATTTTTTTGTTCTGAGACCCGCACTCGCGTTACTGACAATTCTTTAGACACTCTATTTAATGTAAAAATATTTATATTATGTGTTTACAACACAAAACTATCAGCAATTTATTTCGTATACGCTATGCTTAAGTTGTTTAAAATGTCCTGTCCATGAATATATTTCTTTTTTTAATTTACCTACTTTACACTTGTTTTCTTGCAACCAAAAATGACCAACTAAAAAGTTTTCGTTAAAGAACTTGGTTGCTAATTTTTGTTAAAATTAACTTAAATATGCGACCTTCAGACGAAGACAGAGAGACAGAAAGACAAAACCCTTTTCAGTCAATGTGAAAACTGAGATGCTGCGCTCGCTACGCTCACTCGACTAGTTAAACATCTACAGTATATAAACCACAGTCAGCAATAAGACTGCCTTCAGGCCGTCGACCGAAGTGTAAGTGAGTCATTCTATACATATGTAAATGAATCGTGCCCTATGTGGACTGTCTATTGAAACTTTCAAAGTATTATTAAACATTGGTAAATAAATATTGTTGGACATTTTACAGTTTTACTGTCTAAGATAAGTAGATCCAGAAGTATGAGCACGAATAATTATGACAATCGTAAAGTTAAAACACTCGATTCGTTCGCGGGTTCGATTCACACTGCGCGATGACGCAGCATCGCTCGGTTGGCGTTTGACACGCAATGTGAATCGAATTCGTAGTTACGTGTACTTTGTATTTGTACTTTGTATTGCCATATTTATTCGTGATCACCCCTCTCATTAAGTAATAGACAAAATAGACCTTATGATATGCTTTGAGTAGGTAGGTACATCTATTAATCTCAAGAACTGTTGTCCATTTTAATACATAACTATCACATAAATATATATTTTTTATTCGATGTAGGTAACTCTCGAAAAAGTGACACGCAAACATTGTACAGAGAAAACGAAATTTCGAAGCGACAAGAATATTTTATTATTTTATCAAACTAAAAATTTCGTTTTGCCATATAGGTACTTACATTTGCGTATCATTTCCAATATTTGTCACTTTTCTAGACTTAAGACCGAATAAAACGTAAAACTTCCGGCTCGAGGCTCTGGAGTGAAGGCTGTATAGCGTGGACGTCCACGTCATCCGTCACAATTTAAGCAAAAATACGCATCGGATGGATCCTCTCATCGGATTGATCCTTCTACGCACTTCGCTACGTACTGTAGCGTTGACAAATAAGATAAATTAATCAAAATAATAAAAAAATCCTACTCACTAATATTATTAAGGCGTAAGTTTCTATGGATGTATGAGTGGATGTAGGTACACTTTTACGCAAAAACTACGGAATTATTTTTTTTAACTTTGATTTTGTTGTTTTTAGCCTATCATTATTAGGATATTGTGCGAATTACCTACAAATTATAACGATAGTAAAACGAAGTAGTGGGAACCAGCTAGAGATTTATATGCTTTAAAACATATTTTGTCGATTTTATTGTAATTCTTTACATGTGTAATTTTTGATATAATATCTAGATAAAACAGAAAACGAAGTATTTTAAATATTTCTTTATTCAATAAAATCACAAGGATCATTTTAATAGGTTTTACAGCTCAGTAGGTAGGTATAAGTATTCTATCAGCAATCTAAAGTTCCCATGGGAACTTTAGATTGCTGATAGAATACTTATACTTTGCTTGTTCTATGCATAGAACAAGCTTTGCTTACTTTGGAACTAGACCGCGATATGTGAAATGTCCATAAATATATAATTTATTTAATCAATAAAAATATCAACACCTGCTATTCCAGCAGTACATAGAGTAATAAGTTTGTAAAAATGTGCATACAATGCGCATTTGAAATGCAAAGCTGCATTGAAGCCGACGCGGCCATTACACTCCAAGCTTGGGATTATTTAAAGGCGTTGTTGGAAACATTTATTTAATTTTGAAGAACATTCGTTACATATTAACTTAGCTAGACTCAATATGAAAAAGAGTGTAATTAGTAAGAAGCGAAGAGCGAAGCGTCATTTTTAAGATTGGCCGATAATGCTTCTGTTCTTTTATCTGTTCTCGTACGGATCGCATTTTTACACAAAAAAAAACTCACATAAACGTTAATTAACCCACATAATATATATATCCAATTAATGAATTTATTTATTTTATTTTTAAAAATTGAATTTATTTATTTACGGAAAACAACGTCTTATTTAAACTCATACCTATCTATTGACCGTTTTATAAAACGTATCACAAATTAGAATAACTGTCTAACAGAGCACGTCCACTGACATAACCTGTGGTGGACACCGTAAAAGGTAAAAAGTATACCTTTTAAACCTAATCTTCTACTTTTTTTTTATCTTTCTGTAAAAGACACCGCTTACCACAAAACATTATATTATTGCACCAAAATAACCCCAAACTTCCTTTACAAGCATTAAACGAATTTAAAATCATGTTAACCATTTAATGGTTTTTATGGTTTTTATGGTTTTTATGAACCACAATGTATAAAAAAAACGCTTTTGCTATGTGTGGACAAATATTTAATAAGATACCTAATGACATTAAAGAACTTCCGCTAACATTGTTTATAAAAAAGTTAAAAATTTGGCTAATTGAAAAATCTTTTTACAGTATTGATGACTTTTTCAAACAGTGACTAATAATTTAATTTGTTTTTGTGTGTGTATAAGTGACTTCATTATTATTACAATTATTATGATTTTTTTATGTGACATTTAATTAATTCTATTATAATAATCTAAAAATTTGCATACCTATAATTGGTGAAATGTGAGACACTATTTAGAATAAGACCATATACCTACCATGTTTCAGGCAAATAAATATTTCATTTCATTTCATTATTTCATTTCATTTCATTTCATGAAATAACTCTGTTGTACCGAAAACCTGCATCTTATATTATTTTTATGTTTGGCTGATTTGGGACTTGTAACAGTAAATTTAGAATAGAATAATACTTTATTTTAGTTATCATTAGGTACCCAAAAACTTATAAGTTAAAACTTAATGCTAGAACATATAAAACAGAATATAAAAAAGAGATTTTTTTTATATGAACGTGATGGACGTTATATCTGCCTATTTTTTTTTCTAGTCTGTATATATCCACGGGCTAAGGCCTCCCCCAAACCCTTCCTTTTCTCTCTATTCTTGTCACAAACATTTGCTCTAGGTGGGAATCGAACCCACGACCCACACAGAAGGCAGAGCTACTACCAACTGAGCTGTGACGCCTGACGGTATCCTCAACCTTTTCATTCATCATTCCATTCTTTCCGCATTCGAAATTCTAACAGAAGTCAGGGGTAATGCAACAGTAATACGGGCACCGCTTTACTATCGCCGTGGGATACTCGTAAACCTGGGGGGAGCTAATGAGAATTTACGGGAAGTAGGCAGGGAGCATCAACTGAGTTCGCGACTTTAATAGGACACCTGCAATGCTGTGCAGTACTTTGTTTTACTGTGGTCTAGACATAAGTCAACTATTTTGTTTAGAGAGTATTTTTTATGAATTTATTTTAAGGAATATTATTTACTTATTTTATTATTTCTTTTGTGGTGGTGGCTCAAATAAATGTATGTTAGTATGCTAGATTAAGTATACTAGATTAAAACCTTTGAATTGTAAAGCCTAACGGACAAACTAAATAATTATTATTATTTTGTTTGTCTGTTTGGCTGTCTTAAAAAAAAATTGTATCTACTTACATGTATTACATTAAAGTTGGACCACAGTTAAGAGGGGACTCTTTTAATACAGGTCTCACGAGTTAAAAAAAGAGATCCCACTCATTACTAAGTCGACATTGTGTCGACAACTTTGAAATAAATGTTTTTTTTTTTTATTTTGAGTATCAGCAATCTAGTTCCCATAATACAAGCTCTACTTAGTTTGGGACTAGAGTGTGATGTGTGAATTGTCCGTGAATATTTATTTTATTTATTTATTACTAGTTACTTTTTGGTTGGGTTTAATAAAAAAATAAATAATGAGACACTAACTATTAAGTTTGTAAACCAACAAAATGTTGTGCACCCCACACCTTACATTGCACTAAGTACAAAGGTACTCGATGACTTTGTGACTTTCGACCCTTTGTTTTATTTTTTTTATTTCGCGGTTTATTGTTCAGGGGTGACGAATGTGGGCACCGCAGTAAACAATTCTGGGGAAATTCGGATGTAAAACGTTTACATGACAAGACAGTGTTGCAAGTCTTCTTGTCAGAGGTTGTATTTGAAATTTGAAAACAGATGATATGTATCTACAGTTATTTTTGTTGAAAAATGTCTACAAAAAATATAAGTTTTAATAAGTACCTACCTGCCTAATAAATATATGTAAGTACTTATACGTTTTTAGAAAATCTATAATGGTATGTTATGTTTATATGATGTTTTATATTAAGTAATCAGTTATATAAAAACTATAAAGTGAGTTCAGTAAATATGTTATTTTTTCACTATAAAAAAATAATATTTTACCAAAATTAAATTATAATTTTCATCTTGCTATAACCTTTGTTCTTGTGTATTTTTAGGTATAAGTACGCATGTTTTTTGTTAAGCTTTTTTTTAATATTTTTCTATATTTTTTTTATCTGAAAAAAAAAACTGACACACTTATATCATTGCGTTTAAATATGATCCACACATCTTTTTAAGCAAATCATCCCGTTTCTCCTGCGATAGTCATCACGCCCGAGGCGGCACAGATATTTACTCAGATAATGTAATGCAGTAAAAAATTATAAATACATTCGCGAGCAATCAATTTGCATACCCGCTTGTACGGGTGATTAGTTGGCGATCTCGCACAGTCGCGTTCAAAATTGTTTAATGAAATAAATATTCACGGACTATTCACACATCACTCTCTAATCCCTAAGCAATGCTTGTACTATGGGAACTAGATTTCTGATAAAATACATATAGGCATTGTTTTTGTAAATACATGTATTTACAAAAACAATTGAGACTGAGAAAATTGGGGTTCGGACAACTTTCCTTAGACAAGTTTCCAGTTAGTGGAGAAAGGCCCACATACAAAGCATAATCCAGACACAAAACAAATATTTATGTTCATAACACAAACTTTCAGCATGGAAGGCAGAGCTACTACCAACTGAGCTGTGACACCTGTCAAAAGATTTAATTATTTTGATAAATTTTACTTTTAAGATCACATGATTTTGTTAAACACTTATGATGACCTAGTACCTACTTAAAGTTCAAGTTTTTAGATATATTTTAATTCCTAGTATTGTTTTCGGTTTCATAAAATGAGGCGTTTTTAAATGTTTTTTTTGCATCAATTTTCTACTCAACCATTCTGCTTATTTATTAATAAATTGAAAACAATTTATGATTAACTGATTCTAGTAAAATAAAGTTCAGAAAAACTTAGTCGCTTTAGTCTGCAACAGTACCTACTATCTCCTTAGATAATGTTGTTGCTATTTTTTTTTAAATTGCACAATTTATTATCTCGAAATAATATTTGTCCAAAAGGATATCTAAAAAGTTTAATTAAAAAAAAGAATCGCGATTACTATGGGAAGTTTGTTGCCCTAAAAAATGTTGCCCTATACAAAAAAATATTCACTACACACCTAGTAAGTTACTTACAATAATTTGCGTATAAATAATTGAGCATACCACACGCGTGTCCCCAACCATTATATTTATTATTCACCCAATGTTGCCAGTGTTGTGTCATATTATGCCACATATTGGGAAAATATTCGAAGTCTGTGACGGGAATTCTTTTGTTTGTAACTGGAAATTATTGGTTTTGTTATTGTGTTACCCTTTTGGTCTGTCAGGATTTTTATTGTCGAGGTTTTTCGCAAAGGTCACATTTAGGTTTAATTTATGGTTGAAACGAGGCTCGGAGAAGGTTGGTCACCTCTGGTTTTCTGAAAATTACCTACTTTTTTCAAACCTTTTAGCACAGTTTTGTAGATAAGTAGATAAAATTTGCGCTTAGAATATGTCTCTCGTATTTATAAAAAAGATGGTAAATATTTTTGCAAAAATATATTAAATACTATCACTCTATCGATTTATAATTTACACGATACTTAGGTATAGTTCTTTAGCAGAACTCTTTACAAGTTTAATTCGAAAGTATATCAAGTTATTTAACCGTACGGTAAAATCCTACGCAAGTTCAAAAGTCAAAGTCGTTCCGTGCATTCTGCCACAACTTGAATCGAATTAATGAATCATTACGATCCCTACTTGCTCTTTGGGACCCACACACTTGCATCTTTAAATACATGAGGGTGTGTGTATGTGTGTAAGTGCAGGGGGAAACTGAACTTGCGAATTTTCTTGACGTCACATCACTATCACGTGGCGCGTCGCGACGGACGCAAGGCCTATGCGTTCGAAATTCAAATTATGAAAAAGTTTACAGTGCCGCGAAAATCGCGTTCGAATTAAAAAAAAATTGGAGAAACGTCAATGTAGAGTTTGAATTTGTTTCTTTTCTAATCTTTAAAAGAATAATATTTATTCCAAAACAAAGAAAGAATGAAGAAAGTTTTTTTCTTTTGTTTTTTTGTAGGTACTTCAACTACATCATATTAAAAATGTAAAGTGAATGAACGTCGATTGTTCTCATCGATTGCCGTGTCCTTATTCGATAGGTATTTCTCGTTTTTCGGAATTTGCCGGGAGTTTTCGTGGAATCGGAAACGATGTGGGAGTTCTTAAAAGTTTTTATTCGGATACTCGACGGATTTTGATTAATGGAGACATGACATTCGAATTGCTATAAATATTTTGACGTTTTCTGTCAGTTTGTTTTTATTTGTCAACGATTGAAATAAAAGTGTTTACTGTCTTACGCGCTATTATGGCAATATATGTATCGTAAGTTTATCATACTTGAAATTATTACAATATGTAGGTGGATTTTCTTTTACTCAGTGAATTTTCAACCTTATATATTAACTAGGTGTTTTAAAGATTAAAGAGATGTCTTAAACAGATAATAAAACAATAATATTATTAACATAATCATTATAGTCCTTAATAATAAAAACACAAGGACTCATCAGGATATAAAAACAGTACTTACTTTAAAAGTATTTTCGTTTGTAACAAAAGTTAACAAAAAAATCAATATTAAGATTTATTCTTTTCAAAGTAAAAAGAATCTCTTATGCAATCATAGTATCTATAATCTCCAAAATTAGTTTTTTTACTATACTTTGAAATAACAAGTAAGTAAGTAGTCATTTAAATGATATTTTTTACAAAAACCTACTGGTTTTTGTAAAAAATATTTAAGTTAAGCTACTGCTTGACTAACGTCACGACGGGCGACGTTTGAACTCGCCGGCTATCGGAAACAATCGAATCGAATCGGAATCGAATTGAAAGTAAATCGTTACAATTACTGTCCGGATAGTCGGCCTGTTTGATTATTGTAGGCTGAATATAGTCTTGATCCTTGGACTAATATGTTTGAAACGCACTGGAACTTCCGTACTTAATTTAGATTAATAGTAATTCTTTGTAAGAAGGATCATTATAAAAAAACGCTAGGGTAGGAACCAAGCCATAAGTTTCTTGCCCGTTCTTCTAGGCTCAGGTCGCGTGGAACTGGCACCTAGTATGTAAGACGATTCTAAATGATCCTTGTGATTTTACTGAATAAAGTAATTTTAACTTTGAATATAGTTTAAGCTCATAAGTGATCTGTAAAGATTTGTATGAGCTTTTTAAATAAATAAATATTCATGGACATTTCACACATCACACTCTAGTCCCAAACTAAGCAGAGCTTGTACTATGGGAACTAGATTGCTGATAGAATACCTATATTCTTTTTTTGTAAATACATACATAGAATAGGTACATATTACATCCAAACACAGAACAAATATTTAATTCAAATGAAATTGGTAAGTTCTTAATATGTTTTAAGGGAAAGGAACTTTAACCAAGTGGCTGAATTTTGAATGTAAAAAGTTTAAGATTTGTAAAAAATATTATCCTATGAAAGATTTATAACCCAAATGATTAGTGTCGGGAACATATTTTTTTGTTTCTTAGTATTTGGACATACGCCTGTACAGATAAAATATCATTATATTTCAGACTTCACAGCTTCCATATAAAAAGTATTCGAATTAAAAAAAAAAATATTCCTCTCTGCATGCGCAAACGCAGCAGGCACTAACGACATCTGTTGGCCGCTAAGTGGAACTTTTGTTCGATTCGATTCGGCTTCGTTCGGAACCCGTCGGCTTTTGTCAACTAGGTTGTGTTTAGTAACGGTGCGGTTTTTAAATTTGGAATTTCTGTTTGTCGGCTAGTTAGTATTGTCCGTGTGATTGTTGACGTCACAGTTTTCGTCCTATTTCCAACTTTTCTATTTGAGTAGTTTTGGTACTTGACCCCCAAAAAAGTCGAAATAAGTGGACGTGTGGCACTCGGGGACTGCCGCGGTAAAGCTATTGCATTGCATTTTTTGCTGGATTACGCATGCGCAGTGTTAGGTTATTTTCGTTACAGAAGAAGTTCGGTCTGCACGCTGTAGGCCCGCGACAGAAGCTATGCAATAGCTTAACAAAAAAACAAGTTTGTTATGACTCAAAATTAGCTCGTACGTACCTACAGTATGAAAAGAAAAACTAAAAATTGAATTTTTGGATTAATAATTTGGAATAAACACTTTTATTTTAAGCTAGATAGAAGAGAAACTTTTAGATATTGACAGAAGACTTAACTAATAAAGCAGCATAGTTGCACAATAAAATAAATTTTAAGAAAACGTTGAAATAAGTATTAATTAAATCGATCTCACTCTTACGAACTATTTTAATATTAATTATTTCCGTAATTTCCTAACAGATTAAAATAAACATAATTTGTAATATAAATAAATAAAATAACAGTGTATAATGTAACCTTATTAAACGTGGTATATAGTACACCAAAAATGTACGCTGTTCCAATGATGGGGTACTGCCGTCCATACCTTGGAAACACCTACCCTGGTCTCTCAGAGCCATACTGGATGTAAGTATCCTAGTCCTACAACGAAACATTTCTTCTAAGTAATTCTTTTGATCCATGGTGTAGGACGCACTCTAGCGACGATCTGCGGAATGTAGCTGGGCAACCGCTTAAAAGATTTAAACGTCTGAGAATAATGGTTGATTTTAAAATTATCACTATTACTTTTAATTATTTTCAGTGTCGAGTTGTAGTTACTTCCAATTCATTTTTTTCAAGTTATTTCTTGTCGTAATCAAGTCTATATTTATTTTAAAAAATACGATATCTTGTACCAAATACTTATTATAATTTCTTATGTCTCGAAAAAAAATATTGAAAGATTATTTTTTTTAAATGTATTTTCAATTGTTACAGGAAACCTTCAGTAGATGGCGTTGGAAGCGCAGCATCTGTTAACAGTCGGTAAGTTTTTCGTCTTTTCCTACTTTATTTATTAGTAGTAAGATTGTGCGCACACAGACGTCAAGAACGTATATTTTTATAGTAAGACAGTATATTTTACACCACTTTTGACCGATACCCATATTTAAACGTAAAACGACTTTAAAAGACGTTTTTGTCGATGTGCGCACTGATTGAGTTAAAATAGGTGTATTTGTTATTGGGAACCTTGTAAAGTTTTTTCATATTTTGCACATGTTATATTTTTCACAAAACAAATGGTTAAAATATAAAATCTAACTCAATTTGTACGAGCTTTGACACCGCCCAAAGCGTGTTAGGCATGTTATCCCAAAGCAATCTGCATTCGAGATCGCTCCCGAATCGAGTTAAAAATAACCTCAAAATCCGATAATCCCATCCCTAAAAATGGTAATTTTCTCTCGTCTGTTCTCACGGACACAATGTGCTTCAAAAAGGCTAAATATTAAAAAGAAAAAGACAATATCCAATCACAATTACGCCCGCGAACGTGTAATTTTGAATCGTATGTTCGATTCGATTTATAATAGGACGAATTGGGTTTAAAAAAAACAATTGTCTATGGAATGTATTATTAAGACTTGTTAAAAAAAGTATTTATGGACATTTCACAGATTACGCTCTAGTACGATACAAAGCAAAGCTTTTAAATACCTACTATGACAACTAGACTACTGATAGAATACCTACTTAGATATCTTTTTTTTAAACAAAGACTACAAAGTAACACCCATACACAGATCAAAAATAAAATAAAACACAAAAAAATCTTTAAATTACATTTACAGTACCTCTACCATGAGCTGTCACAGTAAAATCGCCAGACTTTACTACAGTAGTTACGTCAATATTAGTATAAAGAATTTTAGTACCCAACTATCCGCTAGAGGCGCTGTACAAATTTTCATACATTATTTTAACTACAGACGCTAGCGAGTATAGTAAATATAGTATAGTAAAAACTCATGGTAGAGCCACTGATAAATAAAAATTCTTTATTGCACACCACACACAACGTAAAAAAACACTTGTAGAAAATTAACAATATACGGTACCTACAGACTATGACATAAACAGCGATCTCTACCAGACAATTGAACTAGAAGGATCTATAATATAGTAACAATTATATCTACTATACCAACAATTTGAACTACAATTAAGCTATTAATAATTTTCTTATAAAAAAAAGCGTAGTCTTTAAAGTTCAACAAGCTAGCTTACTTGGTATGCGCGCGGCGTCCAAAGCCCGGCTTAAGACAGGACGAAATTTAATGAAAAACCACAGTCCAGCTTAAGCCTGTACAAATTAGATCTGTCCGTCCACACGTTGTGTGGTCAACGAGTATACCACCTCCTTTGACTGTTTTGTATACTTTGACGTATGTGTTATGTCAGAGTTTGACAGATGTCACAATCGTCTTACGGCCGGTTTCTCGAACGACGATCAACGGATCAACCAAACTCGGATCAATTGTGAATTGGGTTTCCAGAAACCGGCCGTTATAATAGTGGTTTGTAATTTTTTGTAATAACTGTAATTTTTGAAACTATGTATCGAGTTTTAGTCATTCAGTCTGAAATTTTGTCAACTGTCAGTCCATTTTTCCTGATCAAGTGTCCTAAAATCAGGTTAACGGGCTACTCAATGTTCCTATCAATAATTGTCTGTGGTCGTAAAACAAATTAATAATATTCTATAATAAAAATCATCGCACAAATCGACTATAAACAAAATCTCAACGATTTCCATAGATAAATCTTGAAAACAATGAGAGTAATTAGGGCTGCCTAGTACGGGACAATAATCGATACATCGCATCGAATATCGATTCCTTATTCGATGTTCCTGTTTTATTGTTATTGTTTTAATCAATTTATATTAGCATATCGTTTGTTATGAAGGAGCACGGAGAAATATAGCGGAGATCTGATTTCCTTTGATATACATTTTAATGGTAATAATAATCTATAGGGCTGGTTAATTAACTCGATCATTAGGTACACACAATTACTAAGTTAATAAATCCAGTTTTTGAAAGTGCCTCATCTAATTCTTTTTTTATTTCTAAGCCTAGTTCATGTACCTACGTTGGGGCTATATGGTACCGTGTGAAATGTCCTTACATAATATCTAAGAATATTTCAACTATTTTTAAACATAGCTATCACATAATGTGTAGGTATTTTTAGTTATTTAGTAGTTATGGCCCACTAAAAACTGAGTTTTATATTCATAATCTTGTGAATATTCAAGCATTTTTGTAAATTGGGCTTATATTATAATTGATATAGATGTTCTGTTGACTTGTTAATTGAAAACCTATTAGAATGCATAAATAAACAAAAAGTTTACAACGAATTGTTGACCGTATTTTTGATTTTACGAACTTTTTCAATAACTAATGAATATATAGATCTATGTAGTTTTAAAAAAACTAATTTAGCTGTATTACCAGAGGAGGTCATTTTTCATGAAGTATTCCCATAAACCCGGAAAACCTTCGGTAACTAGTACCCAGGTCACGTGCCCTGATGTGGGAGTGAGAAGGAAGATTTTTGAGAAGCAAGTTCTTCAGGAGAGAGAGAGATGGTAGAGCCGTAAGATGGATAGTGTCTGTGTTTATTATGTGCGGTAGTTTGGATTTTATAGATGGTTTTGCTTTAAAATGTAAAAGTAGTGCTGCCATCTATAATTCTATTCGGGAACTTACATTGCAATATAATAGCATTATTATGATGTTATAAAATTGTAATTGGTCTCTGAGTGTTTTAACAATTTATATGACAAATCTGATTATCTACACTACCACAAAACGACCGATGTGGCGCGGCGGTCGAAGGTCCGCCTGCGACGCGGAGGTTGCGGGTTCGATTCCTGTCTTGGGATAAATGCTTGTACGATGTGCAAATTTTTATTCCGGGTATTCTGGGTATTGTATATTTATAATAAAAAATATCTATGTAATGTATTGTATTAAATATGTCAGTCTTCTAGTACCCATAACACAAGCTGTGCTTAGCTTGGGGCTAGATGATTTTGTGTGGATTGTCCAGCATTATTTATTATTAAAAAACAAGAAATCAATAACTGAGACATTTTAAAAACTTCAATTTTTGACTTATCACATTATCCCATTGTCCCCCCGAACAGGCATACAAATAAATAAATACCGGTAAAAAGATTTGAAAAATACCAGTCTATTTCTAAGGTATTTGCATAAGAATACCTTTAGTCCTCGCTTTCGTTCTTTTGAAAGCTTTCTTTGTCCACGGGAGATATAAAAGGGCTAGTACGAGTATTTCACTCCAAAGCTTTAAACGTACGAGTTATTTATTCTGTGACATCAGCAATTACCTACATAAAAAATATTGAAAAGTAGATAAATTCATCCGATTTACTGAACCAATTTTGAAAATTATTTCAAAAAATTCACTTATTGTAAAGAGTGAATAAAAAAATCTTGCTATATTTTTTTTTTTTTTTTATGCCATAGCTGGCAGACGAGCTTGCGGGCCACCTGATGGGAAGTGGTCACCGCCGCCCATAGACACCTGCAACACCAGAGGCGTTGTCGGTGCGCTTTGTTCGCTTTGTTCGCTGCCTTTTAGGTGGAGATAAACCCGCCTTTTGAAGGCCCCCATGTCATAGCTCCGCGGGAAAACCACGGAGGGTAGCTCGTTCCACAACTTACACGTTCGAGGCAGAAACGATCTCGTGAACCGCGTAGTCGTGGTATATTATAAGTTGTAGGTCCCCTCATATTTCCATTAATTTCTTTGGATTTTAAAATCAGCGCAATAAAGTTCATTTTACCTTAACATCTGACTTTAAGTGATCCAACTTAAGGTACTTGACAGTTGTTTTGTTTGATGTACCATGACGGATGTAGTCTCAAGTCTTTTTGTTTTAGCGTACATTGCTGTACATTTGTGTACTTACATCTTTGTTAATAAATGAAATTCTATTCTATTATAGTCAGTTACTTACTTGTATTTGTTTGTACCTACTTATTTTTGATTTTGTTTTGTTTTTGTGACAGGCGTCACAGCTCTGTTGGTAGCTCTGCCTTCCAAGCTGTGGGTCGTGGGTTCGATTCCCACGCATAGCAAATGTATGTTTGATGAACATAAATATTTATTCTGTGTCTGGGTGTTTCCTATTATCCTTAAAAATGTTAACCAGTTGGTTTTATTTTTTATTTAGAAAATTAATTAGAAAAAGCTAATTAATGTAACCAATATAAAGCTACTGTTAGATTTATTGGGTCGATTATAACGCCATTTGACCCCTGACAACGTTTTTTTTTAATTTGAACCCGCTACTAGATTACGGACACCTTAGTGTGGACATGCACCAAAAAGTTTATATAATATAAATAATTTTATTTAAAGAAAAAATGTTACATTTTAGTCATTTTATAAGATTAACGTTAATCTATTCTAAAATAAAACAACTTATATAAAGTAAGAAACAGTCGATCGATTTCTAGATAGATCATTTAATGTGATTTGATGATGATGATACCTATCACTTTTGTTACATATTTTAGTCAAAACTAATTTTGATTTAAACGCTTTATAAGATCTCTTAACTAAATTTAATTATCGCAAAAAACTAAACTCAATTTAATATTCACAAAAAATATTTATTAAAATTATTTTAAAATTAGCCTTTAATAGTGCCTATTTTTATAAAATAAAATAATGTAACTAACAGCTGCAAATATTAAGTCAATGAAAGAAACATAAATAGGTACGTCTTATCCACTCATTTCTGTCGCTCGGAATAATTAAAAGGAATACGTATTGGGTGAATAATTAAGTTTTTTTCTTACAACTTTTAATTTGCTCCAAGTGTTTAGCATTTTCTTTCTTTCTTAAGAAACTTCTAAATATTAAATGCTCAATTGGCAAGGGTAATTTATGACCCACGAATTAAAGAAATTAAGGTCTTTTTAGGAACAAAATGCTTAAATGCATTGTTTATGGTAAGAAAATGACTTTTTTGATAATATAACAACAATAAAATGTTTATTTATGTAATATAGGTTACAAAACGTTTAACAAATATGATTAAATATCTACTCAAATAAATAAAGAAACTGGCCCACTTATTATGTGTTAACAGTAAGCAGCGCCCCTAGCAGATTTCTTGAGAAGCTTGGATTTCCATACAAAATCGATGGCGCTCGGCGATTGCGTCTCTGCGATCCGTGTGTGCGCAAACTCGTACTTGGGGCACTGTAGTCTATACATTGCTTCAGTGAGCACGTCTTCTGAGGACGTGCGGTTTTTTATAGATTAGTTATTTTTTTTAATGCACAGCCAATGAGCACGAATAAATGTGACAATCGCAAACGTATCGTAATGTTAGCTCATTGAGGACACTGCGCGGTGACGCTGCAACGTTCGGGAGTCGAGCGTCAACGCGTAGTGTAACTCGAATACGACACCGTTCCGTTTTCCGTTCTTGTTTTTAACCTAAAAAGCAAGACATAAATAAACTATAAAACTACCCACTGCAAAGGAAACACCGAAACATTTCTTAATATTATAATCTTACAACGAAATGCTTTTACATTTTGCCGTGGACTACCCTCCAAAAATATTGCAACTGCTTTAACAATCTAAACTCAACTCTATTACTACTAACCCAATGACTTATTTACAATACTTATATTTTGAACAGAATTGAAATGATAACTTCGAAGATTGAACTTTGGGTGTAGAGGAATAAAGCTGTAAATGCAATATTCTCATTTTTTGGGGTAGATGAAGTGTCCCTCTTGCTATTAGTCCAGGATTAGCGACCTGAGCCAGGGATTGAATGACCAACGTCATTTTATTAAAACGGGATTTGGTCACTTGTAATACTAATTCATAATTCTATTGTTTGTCGTGTCTACATTTCATTTTTGTGGTAGGCATTTGATTAAAATTAAAAATAATAATTTTTAAATGGAAATCATTTAGCAGTAGTACATAAGTGTACCATAAACTAGGTACTTATAAAGTTAACTAATATTGATTAACTAATATCGATTTGAAGAACAATTAAGAATAATTAATAAATAACAAATCAATTAATAGTTAACTGTGCATATTAAATACTTAAACTCAAAACAAACATGTGCAAGCAATGTGTTTTCGTCGTGGGCATCGAACCTACAACCCACAGTGCGCCAACTCAGTTAGAGAGACATAGACATTTTGATCTGTGACGTCTCTTAAAATATAATATTTAATTTAGTTTTTATAGTAGATTCATGTAGTAATCAAATTAAATAACAATATGTTAGAACTATTTAGTTTAAATTATCCCAAATATCAGATACGTACTTCATAAAGTAGGTAAATAATAAAAACATCACCTAGACTAGTTTCGTAACAAAACAATAACACCTTTCTCTACAAAACTAACAGTATATTTTTGTAAAGCTGATGACACACCGTACCATCTCAAATCAACCGCCTGTCATCGTCTCGTCCGATTCTAATTCCCTTATAAATATTCATGGTTCTATTATAGTCGCCATATTGTGATACTTTGATTAAGTGTCTTCAACCCTCCTCTGATTAATGGCGGTCGTTGGTTTAAACGTCGGTGTCTTTTTGACAAGATTTTTGAATTGTGACTTCTGTTTTACAAGTCTACACTCAATGTTCTTGATGATTTCTTATTCTATCATGAAAACCATTTTAAAGTCAAGTGTATTATTGGTATAAGTTTATAACGAGAACCAATTTGAAATTGTCAAGTGTCAAATGTCTTATTATAAGATGGTGGAAGAAAATGGTGTGGTGTATGTGTATGTCAAAAATAAAATAATAAATAAATATTCACGGGAAATTCACACATCACACTCTAGTCCCAAACTAAGCAAAGCTAATACTATGGGAACTAAATTGCTGATAGAATACTAATACACATTTTTTCTTGTAAATACATATTACATAGAATAAATAGTAACACCCAGATACAGAACAAATATTTATGTTCATCGCACAAACTTTGCTCTGGGTGGGAATCGAACCCACGACCCACAGCATGGAAGGCAGAGCTACTAGCAACTGAGCTTTGACGCCTGTCTTTTATTGCGATGCATCACACGTTTCTGTCACTAGTCTTTATATAGTAATAGTTTAGCATAAACGAATATAAAGCTTATTATTTTTTACATTAAGAATATATTAAGTTTTCATTTTATAATATGGCATTACTTGAAAACAATTCACACCTTAACCCTTTAAAGCTAAATTAATTGGAAGTCATACTGTTTAATGTTTACAGAAAAACATTTATTTGCATTTACACTTAATTAATAAACATCATTTAAGTACGTCAACCACGTTTAAAGAATACCCCTCATAATTCCCCCTAAAGGGGAGTGACGAAAATGTTTGATATTAATTAACTTGATTCGGTTAAGAGTTATTAATAATTCTGTCAGTTGTCTTGTCGCCTGTCATCGGTAATCGCTGCCGTTTGTCTCGGTGTGCGCCAGCCTTAATTTGTTTAATTTAGCGAATTAATTTTGTTTATTATTCATTGCATTTGTTTATTTTTCAAATAATTAAAATAGATAAAAAAACTTTATTGCACACAGAAAAAGATTTTACACACACGAAACATTAAATCTACAGTACAATGGGTGGCCTTATCGCTCAGAGCGATTTCTTCCAGGCATATTTAAAACATTAATCTGGCAAATCGTTAAAAGCTACTTCTAATTTTACTTGCTAAATACATTAAATAGTAAATAAATAATGCTGGACAATCCACACAACATTATCTAGCCCCAAGCTAAACAGAGCTTGTGTTATGGGTACTAGAAGACTGACATACGTAATACATTACATAGATATTTTTTTTTAATTCAATTAAAAAGGAAACATTAATAATTATGTTTGCTAAACCACATAATCGATTCTAAACAAATTACCCACCAACTTAATAACATCAATATATAAGCGATGACAGATAGATTACATCCAACATAATAATATTCATGTAAACAAATTGGAAAATGCTAATACAAACTAGAAATTTGTATTAAGACATCAAACTTCGATAATCAAAGTGAAACTCCCAACTGTATTGCGAGGCGGGAAATCTTAAGATACATACAGAACAGGGAACAAGAAGAACTGTAGACATTCTATTTTGTACTGTTTTAACCGCCGACGCAAAAACGACGAGGTGTTATAAGTTTGGGTTGGAGGTGTGATATGCTCCCTAACGGATGAACCAATTTCGATTTGTTTTTTTAGTTTGAAAGGCTTATTTTATTATGAAAGCCATGTTTTCATGTTTAAATCCAAAAACGCGATGCTGAAAAATTATAAAATTAAACAATAATAGTTATAGTACAACACCCAGACACAGAACAAATATTTATGTTCATAGCACAAACATTTGCTCTGGGTGGGAGTCAAACCCTCCACCTAAAGCATGGAAGGCGGAGCTACCTGAGCGGTGACGCCTGTTTAAAATAACTTTCTATAAAAGCCCACACAATGTCGCTTACAAAAAAGTCTACTTTAGCTAAAGTTGATTTTTAAAAATTGAAGTCTATTCATTTCTGAAATCCATAACCATCATACTTCCTTGCTCGAAATCTTCATCATACAGATTTGCTTAACATATGTACTGAGGGCGGGGGTCGACTATACGGCCATAAATAATAATTCCGCACCATACTCCGCCAGATAAATCGACGTATGCTAATAAGTTGCCAAATTATTTATTGAGGGGCGCCTTATCGATAGACTCGTGAAACGAAATTTACTAAGAACATTTTTAAAGGAAATTTTGTAACACAACACGATTTTTGTTTGGGCTAAAATAAACTACATTCCCAAGAAATAATATTAAATTCACTTATAATAACTTAAAGTCTAGTGTAGTTCACATATGTATACATGCACAGTATTGTACAGTGATGTTGATCACAATATTAATATGTAAAGTAACATGTTTCTAACAAAAATATACAAAAGTACACAAAAATAAATAAAAAATATTTATTATGTTTACACAGCCTAATATAACGATACGACTAAAAGTACAATAGCCTGGAAGAAATTGATATCTGCGATAAGGTCACATATTGTACTAAATTAAGTCAGTTCTAAGATTTTTGTATTTTTTGTGCAATAAAGTTAAAAACCGTAAAATGGTAAAAGAGCAGATACGTGATTATGCAGCTGGCTCGTAAGATTAATGTCCCGTCGGCTGATAAAGTGACTTTCCTAAGCCAATACTGTGTTGTTTTATTGGACTTATTTGTAACTTTATACGACTTTTCTGTGTTACGAATTGATCTAACTAACTGATCAATGGTTTTCTTGATACATTTTCTTAAATCAAATGTATTTTTTTAACAAACAAAAAAACAAATTTTACCATATTTGTTTACAAAATACCGTCATATTTCAACTATAAATATATCACGCACGGCTCAAGAGTTTTTACTAAAAAAGCCAGGGCCCCGATTGTGTTAACTTGTAACGTAAACAGTTCGTCTAAGCAACAGCTAAGGTTCACCAACGCACACGCTATGTACACGTTACGTTGGTGAACCTTAGCTGCTGCTTATACGAACCGTTTACGTTACAATTTAGCACGATCCCTGATGGCAAAAGCGAAGTCTTAGTAATAAGGTCCCGTTTTGCCCTCTAAGTACGGAACCTTAAAAAACTCAATCTCGTTTTTAAGCATATTGGTATAACATCTG
Organism: Ecliptopera silaceata; assembly: GCA_932527185.1. Lineage (NCBI taxonomy): Eukaryota > Metazoa > Arthropoda > Insecta > Lepidoptera > Geometridae > Ecliptopera > Ecliptopera silaceata. The sequence continues at coordinate 7,006,511 of OW052210.1, forward strand.
TTTTATAATATGACAGAATAGCATTAGTTAAGTATCAGTTCATTTTCCTGTTCATTTCCTTTATGTTAATTCAGATCGCACCCCTGTCTTGTGATTGGGAACTTGTCATTCGTATCATTCGTTGTTGAACATGAGATGTATGATATTGTTTATATTAGTGTATTGATAATTATATTATCAAAGTTTGTTTTGGATTTACAGTAAAGTGTATTTATTTAAATAAATATTCAAGCACATTTCACACATCACACTCTAGTCTCAAACTAAGCAAAGCTTTTGGAAACTAAATTGCTGAAAGAATACTTATACCTATACCTACATTGTTTTGTTGTAAATAGATACTTACATAGTAACACCCAGACACAGAACAAAATTTATGTTGATCAAACAAACATTTGCTCTGGATGGGAATCGAACCCAGCATGGAAGGCAGAGCTCCTACCAACTGAGCTGTGATGCTTGTCATATCTGAACAAAAAGCTTACAATATATTTATTTTGCCAAAATAATTGTTACAAACTGTCTTAAAAGTTAGAGACACTTTATAACTTATTCACATTTTCCGGAAAAATCATTGGTCACAAAAAAATCGATAACTAGGTGAATTATTGATTTAAGTTCCGAAATAAAAAAAGTCAACTTACAAAACGAAATAAGAAATCAATTTTTTGAGAAGAAAATTTTCTATAATGTTCTATATATAGAAAATGGCTATAGTGTCTTTGAGCTTGTTCTAAATAAGAATAAGAATTTATTTATTTGTCATAGGTACAAAAAAATATTTACAGACTAAAAATAACTTAAAAAATAAATAGCTCCTATAAATGCAATAAAAATGCAATATTTAGATTCCAATATCTTCAAATTATCTTAGTTTCAAAGATATCAGGTTTTTTGCAGAGTCCTCACATAATTCTTGGTAACCGGGGTTAAACGGAGCGGTGCGTTTCGGCCCATTTCAGTTATGAACAGTTTTAATCAAGCATTTGCATACGAACTTATTCCGACGCATTACACAGAGATGGATTGGGGATCTGATTTTTTAGGGTCCTTGCTGCAAGAAACTTTTTTTTTTAAACTTTCGCGATCATAACTCATAAGAAAGAGATATTATCGTATATGATACCATATTTATTTTAAAACTAAAATGACATTGAAAACTAATAGTTATAAGATTTATTTGTAATCTCATTTAAGTGACTTGTGTTTTTATGAGAAAATAAATTTCTAATTTAAATATATCTATTTACTTACTTTAGTGATTTATTTAAAACTAAATTTATTTTTGTCGCATCTTTCATATTCTATCATTGTGATAAAAGATCTTGAGGGGTATCCTAAAATAATCGTGACTATTTGATCATAAAGCAAACCCTCGAGCATGCAAAATCCTTGCATGGACAGGACATAGATAAAGGTTACATTCAGTTCATATGAGTTCGTAAACCGACGCTATGATTCATGGGCATTTAAGGGGAAGCATTGTTTTAACAACATATAATATTAGAAATAAGCATAATATATGTTAAGAATTAATAATGCAAACAAAAATCTGTTTCTTATTTTGAAAGAAGGATTGTAGAGTAAGTTTATTGAAATCTACTTAAACCTTTTTAAAAGTTTTTTTTAAAGTACGAAGAACTGTGTGACAATCGCAAACATATTAAAACGGTGTCGTATTTGAGTGACACTACGCGTTGACGCCAGCTCGACTGCTGAAAGTTGTAGCGTCAACGTGCAGTGTATATACTAACGTTATGATACTCTAACTATATGTTACGATACATTTCGATTGTCACATTCTTAAATTTTTCGTGCACAGTATTTCTCATTTAAACTTCAAATCAAAATGTATGTCAAAATGCAAATTGCAAACCTGCGATGCTAAAGTGCCTTGACGTCTATTATGGGATAGTAAAATTGTGGGATATTGACACATAAATTGTATGGACTTAGCTTTACGCATTAAAATTAATTTTATTGACCAGTTTTATCACTGGGTTTACTGTCAAACTCATGTAATGTGATATGATTTTAAAAAGCTGTCAACTTCAAATTACCCTCCGCATTATATATTTGAAACTCAAAACTCAAACTCAATAAAAAATATTAAATAAAATCACAAGGATCACTATGAAACGACTTACATACTAGATGATATTAGACGGGAGTTTGTAAAAAAAGAAACAAAATTCAAATCTCATTTAATAAAATCTCAAGGATCATCTAGAATTGTCTTACATACCTACTAAGTGATTCTAGGTGCCAGTTCCACGCACATGAACGAACGCATATACATTTTGTCGTATTTATTTATTACACCATCTGAGGTCCTGTATCAATATACAAAAAAAAAAAAGCTAGCACTCCGGGAGTGCCGGCAGAAGTGAAAACTTCAATATTAACGTTGTGTTTTCACTTTTAAGTTTTCACTTCAAAAATATAACCACAGTCGTGATTGTGTCATGTCATTGTGTCACATTCGCGCAAGCGCGAATGTGACACAACGACGAAGACAACGAAGACACAGACACATTCGCGCAAGCGCGAATGTGTCTGTGTCTTCGTTGGCTTCGTCGTCATCGTCACGTCACGTCATGTCGCCACGTCATCGTCACGTCATGTCGCCACAACACTATTTAATTGTTTGAGTCATACGTCGCGTGACCGCAAGTGTGTTCTTTTGTCGTCTCTTGTTTTACGAGCAATGTATAAAAATTAAATAAGATCTTACGCTTTTTCGACGTCACGTGACCCTGACGCGAGTTTGAAAATTTTTACCCACCCAGCGCCGCTAAAGAAGTTTTCACTTCAAAAAAATATATAAAACACAATCACCGTATTATTGCAACCATAATTTTAGAAAACCAGAAATCGAACTTTTGCAATCAGTTGTATTATTAAATTAAATTTATTGCATTATTAAATTCATTTCAAAAGCAAACTTCTTTACAGTTAGAATATTTACTATAGTCGTAAGGTTTATTTATTAAAAATTAAGGACTTAGACGCAAAGCTTATTTCAATTCTTATATTTTCTGTTTTTAAAGTTATTGTGGATAAAGAAACAAATATTTATTTAGCCTTTATCCATTTTTATCTGAACCTACTTGAGGATCAAAAATTAATATCATTAGATACCCGAAATCTAAACTACCCGAAATTTTTCGGAAATAAAATACACCAAAAACCATAATAATAATATGTAATATATAATGGTATTTACCGCCTTTTCCAAGTGGGATGTAACGTTTAACTAAATAAAGCGTCGCCTTAATAAAGCTCGATCATAATAATGCGTTGGCTTTGTATAGGAACACAAATAGATATTATTGTAAGCACTATTTGTGTCAAAGTTCATGATTATTGCCTATGGAATAACTATTCTTATTGAAATACTTATAGTAGGTATAGATAAGCAGGTAAGTCCTAGATACTAATATTATTAAAGGCGAAAGATTGTATAAATAAATAATTAATAATGCTGGACAATCCACACAACAGCATCTAGCCCCAAGCTAAGCAGAGCTTATGTTATGGGTACTAGAAGACTGACATATTTAATACAATACATTACATAGATAGATTTTTTATTATACATATAAAATACCCAGATGTATGGATGGATAGAATAGAATAGAATTTAACTTTATTGTACACCAATAAAAGAAACACAAAGAAACAAACAATTACAAATAAGAGGTACAATGGCCGGTCTTATCACTATAAGCGATTTCTTCCAGACAACCTTAAAAGAGACAGAAACATTCGATTAGACAAGAACGGATGATGGATGTATATTTGTTACTCTGACTAAAAACTACTGATTGGATTTTAATAAAACTTTACAATAATGAACTTTATACTCAAAATTATTTCTAGGCGTCTAGTCGAAGCGACGCGTGACCCGAGGGCTGGTGAGTATCTGGCCCAACGTATCAGCATTGCTATTCAGCGCGGCAATGCAGCCAGTGTCTTGGGTACGCTTACGATTGGTACTGATTTGGATCAGTTGAACTATCTATAGATCGTTTGCAACGGTCTGTAGATAGTTCAACTGTTTCTTATGTATTTTATATGACTATGTACATTTTGTAAATACTGTATAGTCGTAAGTTTTTATTTACAAACAAACTTACGACTATACAGTATTAACAAAATGTACATAGTCATATAAAATACATTTTTATTAATAGGTAAGTAAAGGTATTTTCCGATATCTTATAAAAAGTTAGCGTTGATTTACGTCATTATTACGTATGGTAGGTGATCAATACTTCAAATCTTTCAATCTTCAATCTTCAAAACTTTGACCAATGGGCTATAAGATATTGTGTGAATTCACAAAAATATATCGATAGCAAAAGAAATATATAAAAAAAATAAAAAACTTTTTCCGGAAGTCCTCAAAAAAACCACCTTATCTCTGAAAACCCACAAATAGCATAAGTTTGATGGAGTTTTATTTGATGCAATTAACTGGTGCTAAAATTTCCATATAAATATCTAAGGGTATTGTTAGCACTAGTTTCTGTCAGCATAAATTTCACATTTCACACATCACGCTCTAGTCTCAAACTAAGCAAAGCTTGTAGGTACTAACCAATTAATTTAACTTTTTTATATACTATAGAAAATTTAACTTTATTCACAAACAAACTTACGACTATACAGTATTTACAAAATGTACATAGTCATATAAAATACATAAGAAACAGCTGAGCTATCTACAGACCGTTGCAAACGATCTATAGATAGTTCAACTGATCCAAATCAGTACCAATCGGAAGCGTACCCAAGACACTGGCTGCATTGCCGCGCTGAATAGCAATGCTGATACGTTATATTAAATAAATTATTATACTAAATAACTTATGTCTAGTATAATATCTAAATTAGAAATTACACAGACATTACACATACCTACTACAGTTATTTACACAAACATGATTAATAAAAATTAAAAATATTTTTCATTTATACTGCGTTAAATCGCGAAGAGTGAAAAGAGGATGGGCTTTTGCCCAGCAGTGGGAAGACAGTGGCTGAATAATAAATAATAATATATGTATATAAGTATTCTATACATATATTATTACACATATAGATATACATACTGTTTCTTATGTATTTTATATGCTTATGTACATTTTGTAATGTAATAGTCGTAAGTTTTTTTATGAATAAAGTATTTTTTTTAAAGTATTCTATCATAAAAAGTATCGGAGACAAGATACTAGTGCTATAGGCACACTCCCACCAAAGTGGAAAGTTGTTAAGAAAAGCTCCGGGAGCCGTCGACTCATTAAATGTCATTAAAGTAGCCAGAATGTCATTAAAACCGGGTCAAAATGTCATTAAGAGTGCCGTTAAGTGTCTGTCTTAACGAGTACGACACGTTGGGGATTTTTCGAATGTGCCTTAAGTTTTGGGACTTTCTTTGTGGTAAGTAACTTGGAGGTGTGAATCATCTGCTTAATTCTGGTTTAAGACAAGCATTGTACAGAGATAATATATAAAATAAATTTAAATTTATATGACTGTAAAGGTAACTTTTTTGAATAATGAGAACTTCTAGTTATGAGCCCTTTTATTAATTTTCGGACATCTAGAGACAAATGAAAAAATAACAATATAGGAGCTTTTTTAACATATAAAATGTCTTAGCTGACTAGTTTTTTATAAAAATTATAAAAAAAAGTTATAGGTAAATAAATTATGGAAGTGAAAATGGGTGACTTAACATGAGCTCATTTTAAAATAAAAATGGTTAGCATAGAATGTATTATTGTATTATTATATAATGTATTTAAATCAAAAAGAATATGCTCGAATGACCGTCTCACGTACTACGTAGGTAATACCGATAGAGATATCTTTTGTGACATTTTTAATTTGATTTTCAGGAAACCTTACTTACCTAACTTATTTTATAGATACTTAAATAAAATACCTATAATAATATCTTCATAGTCCGCAGTAGGTACTCTTAAATAACTACAAAAGACTGCGAAATAAAGAGCGGAAGGTATTTTCCTATATCACCCCTTCAATAAAGATTGACAATGCAATACCATACCTTTTGTCAATAAACCTCTTCAACAAAACACATGATTATCAACCTTATACCTCTGTACCTTCAGTTCATATTTGTATAACACAGTTGGGATTAACAGTTGATAGGATATACAGCCTTGGTGTTAGATAAATAAGGATGTGTTTTGACTGCAGAAAGAAAAGCTTTATAGAAGTGTAGTAAAATGCATTGATAGATCGAATAATAGATCACGTGTTTTCGATTGTATCAAGTTTTCGATCATTTTGTTTGCAAGATTTGGAAAACTTATTAAAATAAATTAAATAGTCTGTGACATTGTTGCGTTCCGGATTGAAGGATGAAATAACAAGATTTGTTTATAAATATCTGTTTATTTTATACTAGCTGACCCGTGCCCACTTCGTTGGGCATTATTCGACCGTTTTTTCTCCGATTCACTTTGCAAACGGACTACCACGTAAAATCCTTTTTATTTTTCGGTTTTTTATATAACCTATGACACTCAGCAAAAACGTGGCTTTCTATTGGTGAAAGAATTTTTAAAATCGGTTTAGTGGATCCCAATATTACCCCTTACAATTTAACAAATATACAAACACACAAACTTTACCTCTCTAAAATATTAGTATAGATTCAACTAGCTGACCCAGCAGACTTCGTACTGCCTATCGATAAATAAAGTTCAAGTTAACCTGTCTTCTTCTTCTTCGAGACGTTGATAAACCATTTTCAGAAAATCACCAAGGTTAGACCACCCCTGACCAATAGCTAGCTATATAAACCTTTAATAGGTTTGTATGTTGTATTGTATAGCTTAAGACCTATAATTTTAAGCTTTTTGGATGTTTTGTAAAAACTTTGGTGATAAGTAGTTTTCATTATAAACGGGATATTTACCATGATTTTTGAGTTTGATTATTTCCCGATATTTCGGCACAGTTGCATGCGCCATGATCACGGGTCGAACTGTGAAACTATGTTAAAAACCAAATATTATAACTTTTGGTGATCCTAAATAAATAAATAAAATAAAAATTACTCCACGTTTTATTTAGAAAACGTAGAGCTTCATTTTTATATTAAATATAGCAGATAAGTAGTATATTATATTATATCTACCCTTCCCACCCTGGGTCAGACAGACCCATCAAAACTACCCCATAAAGATCATAGCTATTTATTATTTATCAATTGTATCCATTTTTGAAATGCGGCTCGCAAACTGACCCGCGCGGGGTCATTTTATGACCAATATATTTTGGGACGAGCCAGTTTGTCTTGATATTTAAAGTTTTTTGTATTGTAAGAAATAAGTAAATATTCACGGACATTTCATACACTCAAGTCCCAAACTAAGCAAAGCTTGTACTATTGGAACTAGATTGCTGTTAGAATACTTATATACATTTTTAAATACATTCATAGAATACATAGAACCCGGACACAGAACAAATATTGATGGTCATCACACAAACATTTGCTCTGGGTGGGAATCGAACCCACGACCCACAGCAAATCGATTATTCTTGACTTCTTGACCAGTTTATATTCAACGAAGCTTATAAATAATCTAAATGTATTGTACTGCATTGTCCTAGGTCTAGATTTAGGTAGCCTGGGCTCACTAGATTTATTGAGAGCTTAGAGATATGTGACTAGATTTCTAAACCGACTACAAAAGTAGATTCTCTATTCGACTGTATTTATTTTGTTTGCATGTTGATTTTCCCGCCATTGAGAAAGCGATTTTGATGAAACTTTGTTTGGTAGATCATACTTCAGTAGTCTCATATAAATAACGTTTATATATGATTGTATTTTTTGAAGTGAAAACTTCTTTAGCGGCGCTGGGTGGGTAAAAACTTTCAAACTCGCGTCAGGGTCACGTGACGTCGAAAAAGGGTAAGATCTTATTTAATTTTTATACATTGCTCGTAAAACAAGAGACGACAAAAGAACACACTTGCGGTCACGCGACGTATGACTCAAACAATTAAATAGTGTTGTGGCGACATGACACATTCGCGCTTGCGCGAATGTGTCTGTCTTCGTTGGCTTCGTCGTTGTCGTCGGCAACGACATGACACAATCACAATGACACAGACACATTCGCGCTTGCGCGAATGTGTCTGTGTCAGTGTGTCTTCGTTGTCTTCGTCGTTGTGTCACATTCGCGCTTGCGCGAATGTGACACAATGACATGACACAATCACGACTGTGGTTATATTTTTGAAGTGAAAACTTAAAAGTGAAAACACAACGTTAATATTGAAGTTTTCACTTCTGCCGGCACTCCCGGAGTGCTACCATTTTTTTTTTGTAACCTTTACAAATTAGTTATCGATATTATTTGACGACCGATGTGGCGCGGTGGGCGGAAGGTTGCGGGTTCGATTCCCGCCTTGAGATAAATGTTTGTACGATCTGCAAATATTTATTCCGACTGTTCTGGGTATTTTATGTTTATATTAAAAATATCTTATCTATGTAATGTATTGTATTAAGTATGTCAGTCTTCTAATACCCATAACACAAGCTCTGCTTAGCTTGGAGCTAGATGATGTTTTGTGGATTGTCCAGCATTATTTATTTATTTTTCGATGCTTGAAGTTAGTTTCTTTTATGAAACAAATCATGGTTATCTGTTTTGTCGGAGTAATCACGTTACATTTGCAAATGTACCTTAATACAGCCTGATATCAGCAACCGTATCGATTTCCACAAAATTGAAAGGAACCCCCAACAGTGACCTCCAACTGCCCCCAGGGAGTATCCTAATCCTTAAAATAGTAAATTCATAGTCAATTGCTTTTGATAAGCTGGGGTATAAGTTGTAAGCTGATCGCAAACTACAACACGCTGCAAATAGAAATGCAAATAGATCTGTTTAGAAACATGGCTTTAAAAAAAATGGACTAAGGTCTAAAATAAATAAATATTATTATTATTTAATATATTATCATAGTTTTATGTAGAAGCTAAGGTAATTTACATAAATTTGAAAACATTATCTAATTTGTTTTAATACAACTCTTTATTCATTTTTTAGCTATTGCATAACTTCTATCGCGGGCCTTGAGCGTGGAGACCGAATCCAGAAATTCCGTAACGAAATGACCTAACACTGCGCATGTGTAATCCAGCAAAAAAAGCTATGCAATAGCTTTTCAGCGGCAGTCCGTTGCTGGATGCTTATTGATCTACATCGACTCGCAACTTGACAACTGTCACACCCATGACACAATTCCGCTTCAGCTTAAGACTTATATCAAACACTAAAGCTATTGTCTTAACCCACTATCAAGAGCTTCTAAAAATGCATCAGATAGGCACATTGTTATGTCTCATAAACTGCCCCCTAACCTGACCATAGCAATGGGACATTGTGGGACATTCTGGGACATTTAGGGCAATAAAATGGAAAGCGATAGAAATGTTTATGTTATAGTTTTTGGGGGTTAAAAGACTTAGCTCGGCCGTTTTGTATTGTAATTTTATTGACTGATAGAACTTGATAGGATTTAGGTAGTAGGTATTTTAAAAATATAATGTATTTTATATTATATTCTAAAAAACATTTAAAATGACTTGTAAAGAATAGTCTTTGCCTCTGTATTTCACTTAAATAGTAGCAAAGTATTAAACCGACTTTATAATAGAGGTCCTTGGTTTGTTAGCAATAATTTAAAAACGTTACTTATTAGATGATTTTGTTTGGATTGTCCAGCATTATTTATTTATTTATTATTTATTTAATTATGAATTATGTGTTTTGAATTGTGTTATTTATTAGTATAATAATTAATTATGTCATTTTCGATAACTAAGAATATTTTTTATAATAGCTGCTAGTACATTGAAATGATTCATTAGTAGATGTCATTTCAAAAAGAATAATTTTATTCAATATTTTTTTTGAAATACCTTACTTATATACCTTTATTATAAAAATACTTGAGTTAAAAGTCCAGATAAACTCAGTAAATTCCGTTTAAATGTATAAATAATGAAACGAAGTAAAGTATTACAATAACATGACTGAGGTCCGCTGATTGACGGATCCCGCGGCGCACACACACTTTTTAGTTTTTACCATTTCACTAAGACTAACTTTGAGTAAGCAAAAATAGATGTATGAACAAAGATTTGTTCATACCTATATTTAAACGCCTGCGACGCGGAGGTTGCGGTTTCGATTCCCGCCTTGGGATAAATTTACGATCTGCAAAAATTTATTCCGGGTGTTCTGGGTATTTTATATTTTATAAGTAGATATATGTAATGTATTGTAATTAGTCAGTCTTCTAGTACCCATAACACAAGCTTTGCTTAGTTTGGGGCTAGATGATGTTGTGTGGATTGTCCAGCATTATTTATTAAGTGAAATACATACATACATACATCGATCCATCCATACAAACTTTTGCGTTTACAACATAAAAAGTAGGATAGCTTGCTCATCATTCCTCTGTATAGTATTTAGCATTAAACATAATGTTATACTCAATTTACAGCCTTTTAAGAATATATCTCTGCTAGTTTTTGTCCTGCACCGGGAATCAAACTCACAATGTGATATCAATCTCTACAAATGTTAAAAAAAGGTGGATATGGAAAGTCTAGTTTTTAAAGAAATAGGTACTAATAAATAAATATCTAGTCAATTATTATAAATGTTCATTGTTTACTTCTAAGACAGTTTAGTTAATTATAATATTTAAAAAAATTGGGTACTCTTCCGATTGGTAGGTACTGATTTGAATCAGTTGAGCTACCTATAGATCGCTCGCAACGGTCTGTAAAAAGGTCAACTGTTTCTTATGTATTTTATATATTCCTTTGTACATTTTGTAAGCCAATAGGGGAAAATGAAGTGTCTAAGTTTTGAACCAAAACATTTTTGAAAGCTCATTACTTTTTTTTTAGTTGTTTCAAAGATAACATGGTATTTTTTTGACAAAGTACTATCGTTATTTTAATTTTAAGTTGGTGTTTAATACATTATAACAAAAAGAATAAAATAATATGGCATAATACAGATTAATTTATAAAGGTAAAACTGTTTTTTTTAATCTATTGTGTCCCACTGCAGGGCAAAGGTCTCCCCCAAACTCCTCCACTCATCTCGATCTTCCTCCACTCTTCTTAAATTTAAAGGTAAAACCTAAAAAGATAAAATCAATAACTTAAAAGTAAAGGTTCAATACCTTGTGATAAACCAGGATAGAACAAACATTATCATACAAATATCGGGGGTGGTAAATAAATAATTGTAATTCTTAATAAAACTACCCCCGAGCTGTAACCCACACGCGGCGGAACTACTTACTGTCCGGTACTTTGGATGTAGTAGGTTTGATACTTTCAATAAATATACAAGATGAGAATTGATACTTTTAAAAAAATCACACGATGACAAAGTACACATCTTTCCGATAACACAGAACACCCAGCTCAGTTGGTAGTAGCTCTGCCTTCCATGCTGTGGGTCGTAGGTTCGATTCCCACCCAGAGCAAATGATTGTGTAATTAAGATAAATATTTGTTCTGTGTCCGGGTGTTGAATATATTATATAATGTTAAATGTATGTTTAACCAAAAAATAAAAATGTATCTAAGTATTCTATCAGCAATCTAGGTCACATAATACAAGCTTTTTTTATTTTGGGACTAGAGCGTGGTGTGCAAAATGATTGTGCATATTTGCCAGAAAAAAAAACAAGAATCTCCGAGAACGTTCAGCTGATTTTTAGATCTCGAAGATTCTTGAAATAGTTTGTTTAACATCTTCAAACTACATTTCCTGTTTAAAACAATAACTTTTTACAATCAAGTCTTCTTCATCTTATCGTGTCGATGCTACAACTGTAGGTATTCTGTTGTAGCATCGTGTTGGAAAGATTAGCCAGACTAGACACTGCTTTACCGTGCCTAGCTGTTACCGGTGTGCGCCACGAGGAGGCTCTTTCCATGCACTCACAATCAAGTAATTCGTTAATAGTTACGTTTATAATTCTTTTCCATAGCCTGAATCGTCTCACTGTTAGGCAAAGGTTTCTAGTTTATTTTTTGACGTGACAACGTCTTATAATTCGATAGAGCCGACTGCACGCACGAAAAAACATGACTCATGAGGCGTTCTGAGGCGTTCCATGAAGTGCGAGAGCGCGGAACGAGTCACACACACAATCGGCCTTTGCGTTCGTTGTCACGTTCAACTATCGTCAGTAAACCGACTTTACAGACAACCATTTTGTATGAAAGTATCAAGATAGTTCACCCTCCACAGATAGAGACGTCAGTCCAGATGTACCGTAATGACTGACCACTTTACATAATTCCGCAATCGACTGACCCCAGGCCATTCCACCGGATCAAATATTGTATCATTCACCCCACTGGCCCATCTTACCCACCTACATAAACAAACATACGGTTTTCTTGAATTTATAGACTTAGTAGATACACTTTCTGCCAATCCAGGATGATTTTTTAAACTACAAACAATAACTACTAATAAATATTCATGGACATTTCACACATCACACTCTAGTCCCAAACTAAGCAGGGATAGTACCTACTATGGGAACTAGATTGTTAATAGAATAATTCATATTTTTTTTTTGTAAATACTTACATAGTAACACCCAGACACAGAACATATATTTATGTTCATCACACAAACATTTGTTCTGGGTGGGAATCGATCTCACAACCTACAGCATGGAAGGCAGAGCTATTACCAATTGAGCTGTGACGCCTGTCTAACTGCATATTACGTTTATTCATCATAGTTATATAAGTAATATAACTTTATTCACAAACAAACTTACGACTATATCAGCATTGCTATTCAGCGCGGCAATGCAGCCAGTGTCTTGAGTACGCTTCCGATTGGTACTGATTTGGATCAGTTGAACTATCTATAGATCGTTTGCAACGGTCTGATCTACAGACCGTTGCAAACGATCTATAGATTAACTGTTTCTTATGTATTTTATATAACTATGTACATTTTGTAAATACTATATACTTAGTTATAATAATTTATTCAATTATAATATTCGTAACATATATATTTTTTAATAAATATTGTGAATGTATAATGATAAATTATACATTCACATAGATATAGACTTATAAAGATCTTAAATAAAGGTCTACTTCATTGAATATTTTAACCAAATCAAAAGAAATAATGAAATTAAAAAGATTTGTAAACATATTGTCAAAACCAGATTTTCAACTTGGTAGATAAATGGAGCGTGAATTTTCAAATTTCCCAAAGCAACTACTCAAATACTTATCAAAGTAAACATTCGAGATGAGCCGATATTATGCAGATCGTATTATTATTCATGCTGTTTTTGCTAAGGGTGGGAAATGAACTACCTTAATCTTACAACCAACTCGATACTACAGCTAATCACAAACTTGTCATTTAATTTTCAACCTTATACACACGGTATAGAGACTACGCGACTCTAACCCGCTGAGAACATTGCTCTACAAAGATTACAAACTTTTTGGTTAGGCTGTAGCGAAATCTTGTCGTTCGATTTTGAACCTTATGTCTACAGCATTAAGGCGAAGTAGAGTAATGACATTGATTTCCAATATGGCGGCTATCTTTGTTTTTAATATCACCCGCTACTAGATGGCGCTAGCGGCGATGCAAATTTGATAATCTAATCTTATGAAAAATTGGTTTCGAGAAAATCAGATTGGAAAAACATTTGTAAGTTATTCCAAGGTATTATAATAATAAGATTGAGGTTGTCTTATTATTTCTTAATGTTTGTTTGATGTAAGGGGATTTTTTTGTCTTTATTTTTTGGGAAATGACGCGGGGAAATTAATTTCTTCGCTTCGGCGGATAAAATTGAAAAATGATGTGTTGGAATAAATAACGAAATATGTAACCAACATAGATTAGATTAGGTAGATATTAATTTCAAATTTTGTTACAATTACACTACTTAACTAACCCGTGCCCACTTCGTTGGGCATAATTTAACCGTTTTTTCTCCGATTCACTTTGCAAAACGGACTACCACGTAAAAGCCTTTTTATTTTTCGGTTTTTTATATAACCTATGACACTCAGCAATAATGTGGCTGTCTATTGGTGAAAGAAGTTTTAAAATCGGTTCAGTAGATCCCGAGATTACCCCTTACAGTTTAACAAACACACAAACTTTACTTCTTTGTAATATTAGTATAGAGATTTAAAACGCTAAAAAATATTTTTGTATAATAACGTCCGCATAAAGACGGCAATAGTTTTTTATAAACCAATAACTGTCAGAATAGATCGATTAATATAATCTTGCATTTAGTTTAATTCGAGTAATATAATTTACTAGTAGTACGCCCCGGCTTCGCACGGGTAGCCTATATAAAAAAATATCATTATAATATAGCTAATATGTTACTCAGTATAGATGTATTTTCGAAATGTTAAAAAATATAGACCCTATAGTATGTAACCTCCCCGCATATACTCCCGTGACCGGCAGCGGCGCGGCGCCCGCTGAGGTTTTTCTAATAAGTACTTACATTTTTGAACTCGTGATATCTTTCGAATGGAATGTCCGAATTCAATAATTTAAAAAGTAATATAAAGGTATTGAAGCAGTCTTAATTTTAAAGTAATTTATTTAGATAAGGATTAATACCTAAGTACAAATATAGAACGTTTTCTGGCGTCGTCATTTTAATTATATTTTTTTGATATTAAAACACTTATTATGACATATCTATAATAGTTAGACATATGCTGTCGCTGACTTTTTTGTGGATGATGATGTGTTCTACAAAATTGTAGTACATAATTTCTTTCTATCATCAATAGTTTCCGCAGCGCACGCGATGTAAGGAATTTCTTATACACCTTGGGTTACATAATTGAAGTTTTAGTAAGGATCCCTAATTTTTTTGAAAATATAATATAGCCTATGTTCAGCACAGATAATGTAGCATCACAACAGTGAAAGAATTTTTGAAATCGGTCCATTGGTTTCGGAGCCTATTCGATGCAAACAAACAAACAAACAAACAAACAAACAAACAAACAAACAATCAAATCTTTCCTCTTTATAATATTAGTTTAGACAACGCAGTGGGTTTGCATTCAACCGCAAAGGTCGGGGTTCGAACCTCGAGGTCATGGGAAGGGAATGGGGAATCTAGCTTTTGGCATGAAGGTCTGAAATGTTAGGTCTGACCTAGACATAATCATCTATCTATTGAATTTAGAATCCATATCTACAAAACTATACATTAATACTTAATAATTTTCAAACTATTACATGTCAACTTGAGTTTCTTAGTAAAAAATATAATATTATTTTTTCCAATAATTCTTCAGGTAAAAATTATTATAGATAATAGTTGTAAATAAAAAACAATAAAAAACTTTACCTACAATAATTTTTCTCTACAATAAACATACCACTAGTGCCACCTGTTGGCTTTGTTCTGTACTATAACAGCTTGAAATAGTTCCATCACTATCGCACAGATGGCGTTAGCAGTCGCACTACACAACGCTACTATTTATTTATAGGATTTTACTGTTTTTGTAGATGTTTGTGTTAATAATTTAAATATTTTGTTTCAGATACTACCCCCAAGAGAACTGGTAAATTTATTTTATTTAATTATCATCTGCTTAAATACTTTTATCTTATTTATCTTATAATTTTAATTAAATAATAGTCTCAAACTAAGCAGAGCTTATACTATGAGATTTAGATTGCTGACAGAATACTTGTAAATTTTTTTAGTATTGACATAGGTACCTTCATAAAATACATAGTAACACCCAAACACATAAAAAATATTCATGTTCATCACACAATTATTTACTCTGGGTTTGAATCGAACCCAGGACCCACAGCATGGAAGGCAGAACTACTACCAACTGATCTGTTATGCCTGTCAATTATGTGTCTTATGCCTGTCAATTATGTGTCTATATAATATTTCAACCTTATTATTTTTTTATTGTTTTACTACCAATTTTAAGTGAACATAGGTAAGTAGGTACCTCTTTTACCTAGCTATAAAATTATTCAAAAAATCTAAATGTATATAAAAATAATATAAAATATAAATATAAAAATAATCTGTATAAGTACCTAAATGTTTCATTAGCCGTGCAAATGCTATCAAATTCCGAAACCTAATTTCTTTTATTATCTCAAAAACAAAAGAACTTCGAGGTCCGTTAGCTACCAACCCTTCCGTCCCTAATGAGAAACACCTTAAGAATTAGAACAGCATCTAAAGGGTTATCTAAATGCTGATTTTAGGGTTAACATTTTATTTAATGGCTGTTTCTTGTCTTTATAGTTTGATGCTAATTTCTACTTAAGTACTTTATTATTTAATTTTTTTTATGCTGGACAAGCCACACATCATCATCTAGCTCCCCAAGCTAAACAGAGCTTGTGTTATGGGTACTAAAAAACTGACATACTTAATACAATACATTAGATATTTTTTATTATACAAATGAAATACCCAGAATACCCGGAATAAAAAAATTTACAGATCGTACAAACATTTATCCCAAGGGGAAATCGAACCCGCAACCTCCGCGTCGCAGGCGGACCTTCGCCCGCCGCACCACCTCGGTCGATTTTGCACTTTTACAATATTTAACTGCAATTAAAACATCATGTTTTAAGGAGGCACAATTTTTTTTTGTACCTATGTTTTTTACTATCAAACATACAATTTATTTATTCGTCGAAATCGAACCCACGAATCCCATAGAAGGCAGAGCTTACACTGAGCTGTGTCTGTCAATGAGACTGGTTCCGAATTTGTGATTCAAATGCAACCCCCAGAGTATCGATAGGGTTAATAGTGACAGACAGACGGACAAATTGTCACGGTGTATTAGAAGGGGAGCCATGTTTGTTTGATGGTGTTCAAGGTTAAGTTAAGGTTATTGAAGAAACTTACTGTCTAAAGTCTAACCCCCTATCATATAAAAAGTTAGCGTTGACTTTAAGTCATCATTACGTATGGTAATTAGTACTTCAAGTCTGCGCTAACTTATTATAAGATAAACCGTATGAAATGACACGCGTCACAGCTCAGTTGATAGTAGCTCAGGCTTCCATGCTGTGGGTCGTGAGTTCGATTACCAGAGCAAATGTTTGTGTGATAAACATAATTTGTCACGTGTCTGGGTGGTACTATGTATTCTATGTATGTACCTACGTGCCTATTTAAAACAAAAAATAGTAGATATAATTCTATCAGGAATCTAGTTTCCATAGTATATCTACAAGCTTTGCTTAGTTTGGGACTAGAGTGTGATGTGTGGATTGTCCGTGAATATTTACTTATTTGCATTTATAAACATAATGATGATGGCTCCTTAAATACCCATAAAATTCAACATTATCTAAGCATCAAAGTTGCCTAAACAACTAAGGATTAACTAGCTTACGAATAAATATAAATTCTTTATAAACTCTAACATTTTTGCCAACCCTAATCCACTTGCGAAAGAAAGATCATCTCGCGGCGGCGAAACTTCAAAGGCAGTTAGGGCTGGCGCGGCGTGAATTTTAACATCTTAAGCGTCTTTTGCATCAACTTTTAACCTATGATCTTGGCGATATTTTTTTTTATGATTATAATAAAAATTTTGATGTCTGTACTTAGTTTTGTTGATAGTTTTATTGTGGGAAAGTTTTTAAGATATTTTTTTAATACTAGCTTTAAATTATAATAAATAGGTACCCACATAATGGACTTTTTAGATAGGTACATATCAATATCTAAGTAGTCCCAAACTAAGCGTAGCTTCTGCGAGAACTAGATTGTTGATGTATCTACCTATACATACCTATAAATATATATATACCTACATTTATAATATAAACTTACACTTAAGAACAATACAAACAACATGATTCTACCAGATAAAATAAAAAAAGTCATAATAAGTAAATTTATCAACCGATAAGTACCACTTTTAATTGATTTATTAATAATTAATATTAAGCTGTTTGTAAAAAACACGAATTAAACAAGACTTCGACCTACTTAAAGATATACATATAAATGTTAGTATTTTAAACTAGATAATGTGAACTAAAACACGATATTATTTTCAACCGTGTCAAATTGGAAGTTAAGTCTACTTTTACCCAACACAGTGCGAAGGGAGGGTTATTATATTTATACAGTGAAGGGAGATACATCATTAGTTTATATTTTGTAACGACAGCTTTTAAAAGTATGTTGAGCTCTTTTTATTAGATTTTATTCAGTAAAGCTGCGTAACACATTAAATGTAAAAAATAAAAAAAAATAGTGTGTTCAATTTTGAAGTTATGAAGTTTCGTCTACTACTTAGAAGAAGAATGTAACTTAAAATTTTAAGTTTTTTTAAACAATCCTCAAATTGTTAGTTTTGTTTTTTATTTAAAAAAATATATCTATGAATAAAATAAATATAATTCACGGACATTTCAAACATCGCGCTCTAGTTTCAAACTAAGCAAAGCGGAAACTAAATGCATAGCATACTTATATTCTACATTTATTTTGTAAACACTAACATACAAGGAGATTTTTATATAAAAGAAAATCCATTATTTTTGCAGCTTACAGTTAAAAATTGTTAAAATTTTTCAATTTGTACCTATTGAAACATTTCAAAAAGTAGCAATAAATAAGGCTGAATGCAGGCAGGTGCGTAATTTGCAAACTCCCCGGAGACAATGAGTACACGCCCTTACAACATAAAGAAAAAAGGATTGCTTTCTTTATTATTTTTATTAGCCCAGTGAATCTTTTGGTGGCGTTTTAAAGTACTCTGTGTTTACAGAGGGATATATTTTTATTACATTTTTTTATCAAACATTTGGAAGTTAAATTTTAAACTACAAAAAACTAACTTTAAACTACAATTGAATTGATCTTAACTTTGGGTACTAGAAGTAACAAATACCCAATCCAAAACAAGGAGTTTTGAAACATACCTACTTAGGTGAGTTATTTGTAAGTTGCTGTTTTTGATATAAATTTAAAATTCACCAAACATTTGAAAGTTAAACTTTGACAACATAAATAATATCTTTCATAATTATTGTATTTTTAGAAAACGTTACAATTAATGTATTACTGCTTTAGGCATTCATAAAATATTAACAAATAAAAAACGCAATTTGAAACAACCTGTACCTCACCCTCGCATGAATCGTTGAAATATGTTCGACTAAGCACCTTGCCCAAAATATAAAAAACCTTGTAACCCGTGTAATGACAATTTAAAACTCCCTCAAAATTCGTCGTTCTGGACCATTTGTTGTCGAACCGTATTGTCTAAATCCAACTGTTTTAGTCTGACCCCTTCAAAAAACCTACTTATTGAGTACCATCTTGTTTCTGACTGAAAACAGTATCACTTGATACTTCATTCTCGTAGGATGAAAGTAGATGCTCGGAAAAATGGAAGGTCTTCTTATATTGGTCGCCATCTTTACGTTTGTCTCTTATTGTCTATGGGAAAGACAAGAGTTTTTATTATCTGTAGGGGCGTTTTAAAATGAGCACCCCTTAAGTGTTGTAACTTTTTACCGTCTTGAGATGGGGTTGTAATTCCATGTTGTATTAGCCAGTTTATTTCGACAATTTGTTTTTCGTTTATCTGTTTTTGTAAATTTAACTGAATTTTTAACCAAATATAAAAATAATAATTGATGAAAAATAAAAGAATGTATGTTAATAGAAGAATAATAGAATATAAATTTATGCTTTTAAAGTACATAACTTTAAAAAAAAAAGTGTCGAAGGCAAATTTGTTCATTTTTGTAAAATGTATTATTTAAATACGAAAACACTTAAAGTCGTACAGGAAATAATATAAATTGATTACAAAATAAGCACCTGTGACTAAAATAAAGTTGTCAATGACTGTTTAAAATGGAATTTAATAGTAATGTACGGTGACAGGTATGACATCAATCAAATTAGTTATTCCAATCAGGAATCAAACTCACTGCCGCTTCCCGTCAACCCAAGTCTGTTGGGCAATAACCATTTTAAAACATATTTATAAAACTATAAAAAATATGTTTTAAAGTTTATTTTTCTTTGTTTTGTCATGTCACTTTAACCACAAAAAGTTAAGATATTTTATAAAACAAAATCTTTGCTAAAAAATGAATCGAACTTTTTAGCTATTACCGATCGCCCCAACCCCAATACCAAGCCATTAATATTAACCCGTATCATCCCTACAATATCACATAAATAAACATTAAAAAAAACCAAAGAAAAGCTGTTAAAATATTCATTCCGATGGGGTAGTACTTCACACCTCAGCCACTTAGTGGCACCGCAGAGATTTTTATTTTCTTTATTTCTTGAATAATATTTACATATTTCATCTGTAAATTTATTTGTCTATGAAGATTACAAGTATGGTAATTTTGCGATCCTTTGAGAGATGAGTGAGATTATTTTGTTTGTTTTTTCCTTATAAATGTTAAAAGCTTAAAAATCTTCAATTTGTTTAGTGCGTTGTTTCATTGTTTGAAAAAGTATCAATGCCAAACTTTGTAAAAATTAAATGTTATTATAATAATGAAAAAAAAATCTAAAGTATTCTTCTGATAATAATATTGACAAATGATAGAAATCTTAAATTCTATCCGATAATTATAACAAATAGGTGTAAAAAAAAAAATCACGATAATACGCCATGATTTAAAACCATAAAAATAAACATGTTTACTGAATATGTTATGAAGAAAATATTCATGGTTACAAACAAATCTCTGTCCATCAGGCCATGTGACGTCATATCGCTGAGATCTGACATGACAAATGATCGCTTTACACCACGACCAGTGTATCCTGGACCCTCTTCCTGTTTACCGCACCACAAACTACACTGAACAAGGGTTTAACACAGCTCAACTAGTAATGGTCCTGATAAATCCGTATTAAAACAAGGAGCTTTTTGATAAACGCTTGTGTCCAGAGCTTGCACCTACTCTTTGCATGGTTCTTTCGTATAAATAATACAAGTGTTGCATATCACGTCTAAGTATTTGACTTCATCATCATCATCATCATCAACCTATTGCAGTCCACTGCTGGACGTAGGTCTCTCCCAAGACGCGCCACTGAGCCCGGTCTTCGGCTCTTCTCATCCAGTGTTTGCCAGCTACACTACGTAGATCGTCGATCCATCTCGCCGGAGGGCGTCCTACACTACGCTTGCCTAAACGCGTATTTGACTTATGAAGTAAAATTGATATAAAACAAAAGATTTACATGGAACCTTTATATTTAACTTCACGAGCATTGTATTGTTCTAACGTTGGTAAATAAAAATTTGGAAATAGCCAAATAGTTCATTTAGTGAAGAATGTTCGCATCCTGTATGCGTTGTTGGAATTTTTTATATGCAATAATATAATAAATAGACTGATTAATACGCGCAGCATGCATCGCTACTGCCAACTGTCCTCCTACTCAGTATGGCCGGCGTGTTCTATTTCTGAAATGTGCAGTAACGGTTTTATATACGTGATCGTGTTACAATTCGAATTTTATGTTCAGAGAAATTCGGCCGCCTTCGCGACCAATAGAAACACTTTACACAGAATTTGCATCGTTTCTCTTTTGAAAATATTTAAATTTAAAAATTGACTCGGTTTCACCCCATTTCGCGGTTAGTGCAATTTTGTTGCTGGGTGACGAATTTGACTTCGTACAGTTTTAGTGTTCTGAAACAAAACTAGATGTCGCCACTGGAAAAGTTAGAACGCGCTATCGTTGTGTTTTGAGTTTCAGACCGGGTCAGAATGATAGTGATGTTGTATTTAACTTTGCGCAGAGGCAATATCGTAACCAATGAGGTTAATCCGAGGTGCGATTATTGCTAGTTGAAAACTTTACCAATACCCCGCCATGTGGACGTGAAATACCGTCCGCTACGGCAATTTTTGTACGGCTGTAATGGCCTAATAATCTGATTGTCTTACCTTGATCATGTCAAGTCTTTAGTGATCTCTTCCGGATAAAAGTAAAATAAAAGGACAAATCTAATTGGGATTAATACTACAATTACGATTTTTAAAATTAATTAAACCATTGACACTGTCAAGGTTAATGTTGTATGTAACACAAAAACACATAAAGATCCATTTAAAAAAGACACACGAACAGTAACAACTTTTCCCCTGGCACAAGTCCAAAGCGCAGTATTTTCCATGTTAATGGGGCAAGTGAATAGCCGTGATGATGGCTAATCGACAATCTGCCGCCCTATTGTGCATGGCTGGAAAAAATATGAAAGCATACGAATGACTCTGTTAGCACCCGAGTCTTGTAATTTGCAACTTTTTGCCATTAGAATTACAACCATTTTAGACTTCGAGTCATGAATGAATGAATGAAAATGCTTTGTTGTACACTATACAACAAAACTTAAAAACTAGAGACTGCCGTAAAAAACATGGTAAAATGGGCGGCCTTATCGCCGAAAACGATCACTTACAAGCAACAATTGGTTGGAGATCATTTTGTAAGTATTACTGCTCAGTTAAGACTTGATAATTACGAAACAATTTTATCTTATACATCGAATTTGAAACTTTTATTAATAACTACGAAAAAATACGTTGTATATCAAAAACTTTTTTTTTTCCACATAAGACTATTTGGATTCGCGATCCCGACGAATGAAAAACGATGCAGTGAAAATTAAGTTCCGTTGGTGAAAAATGGTTTACGTCGTGGACATCGTTTAGGGACTATAAACAGGGCAAGGGTTCCGTAGACATGTAATTTAAATAAACGTTAGTTCAAAATAAGTGTTTCACTATTATGTTTAGCCCTTGTATCATTTAATTGTAGGTAGTATGTGTAGCGATTTAAAATTTAAAGATTAAAATTGTTGTATTATACTAGATACATATAAGTTATTATGTATATTATTCTGTAATGTTGCCATATTTAATAAATAAACTTCAGATAGCCTTTAGATGTATTTTTTTGACTTAAAAAAGTAATCTTGTACCCAAAAAATAATAAATTCTTGATAAAAATGTTTGTTTTTATAAAATTGTATATCTATCGGTTAAGTAACTTTATGACATAGCGCCAGACTAAAATAAATCAGACGTTTTTTTGTTAACTAGCAATACGAAAAATGAATTGTTTTTTTTTCTTTTGTGCTTTTCAGACAAGCAGGTACCAAAAGGCGATTCTACACCTCCAGATGTTATCTTAAGCAATTTGCGGTAATATATGACTTAATCCAACTTGCTATGGGACGGTTTATGGCCAAAAAATCAGATAAATCATAAAATTTTATGGCTGTTTCCCGTTAATGCACCAATTTGTTGGATTTTATCCTTTTGTGATTAATTTTCATTGTTTTGACTTGTGATGTGGGGGGCAATAAAGTTTAATTTATTGCGTTAAATTTTTATATAGATTTTATAACACTTTGAATGCAATATATTTTTATAATACTTACGTTGAGCTATTAAAATATTATAACAAGATGGTAATATAATAAAATATTTAAATAAAATATAATTAAAATTAAATACATCATTCCAAATTGTATCATTTTTTATACATACTTGATAATCGAATCCCTATTACCAAACTCACAAAGATTCCATACATATTTAAAAGGAATCTGAAATATTTAATTAACATTTTTAGAGATAATTCTAAACAAAAGTAACATTAACAAAACCGAAACTGACTTTTATAGCGCACCACAAAAACAGTTGCTAAAACAAATAAATTTCAAATACAAAGAACACGCGATTAAGCTATAAAACGCTACTGTTTTTTAACACATCCCTTTCCAAGAAAATATATTAAATTTAAAACCACCCTTAAAACTACAACGATTTGTTTATATCGCATTAACGAGAAAACATAGCCTTAATAAAGTAATAAAAATCTAAAAAAGGATGAGCGGGGTATAATTTTGCTATTAATATTCAATTTTTACCCTCAAACTTTGCTACTTCAAAGAAAAATCTGAGATGAAAATCTAAGAGGTATCTACTTACGTAATTTCCGAGTAGGCGTCGGCGTTTCTAGGGTTAGCTTGAGTTATGAGTATGTGTGCGTGTCATTGTACGTGTGTGCTGTGTAATTACGCACGCGTTAACACTTCAATGCATGTCTTATTTTATTAAATTCTTTATTCTTGTTATAACTGGTGTTTTGTGTAGGTTCATGTTTAGATGTAGAGCTGTAGATATAAAGTCCTTCTGTAATAGAGTGTAGGAGTCTTCGTTTTATTGTGTGCGTAGGTATGAATGTAGGCATGAATGGGACATTTGATTTTATCGCTTTGTAAAAGTTTAGTCCTAATTAAACACATCTAAAACTATATAAAGAATAATATAACATGACATTTATATAATACGACGATAATATATGCAATATCTATTTGGATGTAACATTCAATTCACTAAAGGTACATGTTTAAAAATTTTGGTAAGAAAATATCAAAAATGACTAATGCTTTCACAGCAAAGTAACAAATTTTAAAAGATACATCAGATTATACCTTTTTAATCCTTCTTACATATTTCTTCCTCAACATTATTACATAACTTACTACTGGAAATTTGTTTAAAAGACTTCATCTGGATGTTATGATGATGATATCCAAGCCAGGATCTATTCCCGAAACCGCAGGTATACTTCTATTGTGACAGTTGATCATACGATATCATAACGCGGGTGGATTTACAACGTCGTAAAAAGCGGCGCCCGCGCACCACAATGGGTTGTTGACAAAATAGCCACCTATTCAAGCTCTTGTTAGATGGACTTGTGGAGATATACTTAAAAATAATATAATAACTTTGAATATTGTGTTTTTTACTTTATTCATTTATTTTATCGAATTGAATATAAACAGATAATTGGCAACAGACATGTAGGTATCTATCATTGATCAAAGCAAATATCTAGAAATTAAAAAAATCTAGACTATATCTCAGTTAAAATAAGTTTAGGCTATTGTATATAATTACTATATTAATCTATCTGTATTTACGCTTTTATTAATTCGATATTTGTTAAACAAAATAGAGAAGTCGGTGTATCAATACTATTCTCTCATCCCACACAACCATTGGATAAAAACCATTAAAACCATTAAATCTTCACCTTTTAATAGCTACCTTCATAAAAGAGTTCAACAAAAACGAATTATTGATAAAAACTCATAATTTTGACGTTTTATGATCTTTGCTTAAGAGAACGGTAGCCGTTTGTGATAATTGTTTTTGATAGGAGTTTTTGGAATTTGATTTTGAAATTTTGATTTTTTGAGTTATATGATTGTGGTAACGGGATGGCGATTTAAAATTTGTTATAAAATGACCACTGTTAAAATAATTTGATTTTATAATTTCGACTTTCTTAGTTATATGATTATGATTACAGGATGACGATATTTTACGAATTTTAATATTTTTATATCATTAACGTTATTAAAAATAATAACAACGAGTTAAAAACTTAAAACTGTCTTTCTAGTATTTGTGACAGGGTTTTGTTCTCTCCGGAAACGATTATAAGTACTTAATTACCTACGGATTTATGAGTAAATATTTTATTTAATTTAATAACAAACTACATTAAAAAACATGCAATATCTGAAAACGTGCTGAATTCAACCCTAAATTTCTTTCCAAATTAAAAATGTCTTGTGATAAACGAGTCTCAGCGCAGATGATTAATGTACAGAGAAATTAATATAACTGCGATAATGTTTTATCTCGCTTTTATTATTTATGGCAGAAAGGGACATCCTGAGAAAAATGTATTTTAGTTTTCTTCTTAGCTGCGAATTTTCAGATATTTTTTTTGTAAGTACATATTTGTATTTATTTATTTACTACTATATACCTACTTACATACGTAAATTTTCATGTTAGCTTAGGTCTAGTAATAGCTATAAGTGAGTATAGGCGACAAAGAAATTGGTTTACCACTTTTGATGACATCTCCCAGTAACATAATTATTCGCTAAGGATTACAGATTGACAGAATCTGACGTAGCAGTTATTAATCTGTCAAGCGAAAATAGCCCTTGATGTTTTGTACGTGCAAATGATATTCAGCCTTAGAGTGGTAAACCAATTTCTTTGTCGCCTATACATGCACCCTGCAAGGATACTGCAATGTTGGTTTATTTACCAAAACTATATTTATTTATTTAATCGTATGACATTTTTAGGCGTTGTTACAAATATAATATAAGTCATAAAACTACATTGGTTAAATACAATATGTCAAATAGATAATAGGGATGTGATATAAATGTCAAAAATACTACAAAAAATACATAAATGTATGTATGGAACACTTATACCTATACAAACTTAGAAATTATTTAAGCGATTTTCGAATCATAAGACGTGGACGTGATTTGTGAGGTAATATCGTGTATAGGCAAAAATATCTATTTGACATCTTTTTATTATATATTTAGGTACTTACTTACTTATTACTATCCTACTTATTTAACCATGTTTTATCATATTTGCTCTTATAAACTTGGCTTTTATACATTTTTTTCAAATAATTTCATGCCAAAACATTCCTTCAATATTGTTTGTAGGTTAGTCAGATGTGTTTATTTATAAATTTTTATGTAGGTACTTAGATATATTTTTTTTTCTACGCAACATTCTTACAATTACTACACCCATAGTATGAATACTCTTCAAAACCATTGACCCACACATTTAAACACAACACGAAAAACTACGTACTAACTGCAACATGTTCTGTGTCATCACGTATGCTTGCGGTCGTCAGCTCACGTAAACCAATCATCTTACGTCCGTCTCTTTTTAACTCGTGAGTTACCATATCAGCCGTCTCTTTCTCGCACGAGATCCATCGGGAAATATGAATGAATTAGGTACTTTGACAGTACTTTGTAAGGCGCTGATGTATTTTCTTTGATCGTAGTCTTTGGGGAAAGTTGAGAGTTGTTCTTGAATCATATTATTAGTGTATTTGATAGTCATAGCTCAGTTTCTAGCTCGGCCTTCCATGCTGTGGGTCGTGGGTTCGATATTTTTGTGATGAACACTGATTTTTGTCCTGTGAAGATTGTACCACGAACTAATCTAGTGACATAGAATACATATAAGTAAGTAGGTACATTTTTTTTTCAAAATACTGAAATGGCGGCAGACTAGACGTCACAAGATCATCCTTACAACAAATCACCAGCAAACAGTTACTAAGACGCAGATCACAGTATAATTAGTAGTTTCTACGCAGCAGTCCGTAGAATAAAGAGTAGTTACTACGCAGCAGACCGTAGAATAAATAGCAGTTTGTACGCATCAAACTCCGTTAGATCACGCACGAGTAGAGCTTCGTGATAGAATCCATTACTCCATCTCTTTCTAGCTCGAGCCAAAAGCTTATGATCGATCGAGATGCAAGATTTACGGTCTTCGATTTTGACTGTGACGATGTGATAATCATTGAATTACGAACAACTTCAGATATGTAACTTATTTTTACAACTTTATGAAACCAACTATGTAAGACATTGGTATATAGGTAATTTATTCACAAACAAACTTACGACTATAACAGTATTTACAAAATGTACATAGGCATATAAAATACATGAGAAACAGTTGAGCTATCTACAGACCGTTGCAAACTATGTAAGTAAATAATTAAAGAAACTCAAAATATGACATAAAATACTAATTTTAAGTTACTCCTTCGACCGGAAATGGGCAGAGTTACCTATGCCCAACAGTGGGACAGCGTAGGCTGATAAAAAAAATCTAGTTTTACCCTAAAATATAGATAGTAAAGGATAAAAAAAATCACGTCCGCCAATTTTTCTGGTCAAATGCACCGAACCCGCGGCCTTACGTCGCCATCACCGATCCATCAACGATGTTCGCGCGCTGAATGCCAAATACCAAATCACGAATCACGATCTCCATTTCAAATGGACTTAAAGTATAAAAGTTTGATTTTGAATTTCAAACGAAAGAGTTTTGCTATACATACCTTTTTTGTTCATCCTAACATTGTATTAGTTTTTAAGTAACTTGAGCTGTATTGTCTAGTAGTTTAAGTAGATATTGGATTGTTTGTGGTTATTGGAATAATATAAAGTTTATTGCAATTGTTTTTAAGAATACTTATATAAAACTATTTCCTGCTAAAGAATAAAGTCTTTCGCCCATTGTTCGAATCGGGTTCTCTCTGAAGTAATGATGTCATTTTATTGCTTTCAAGCGAATTGAAATTACATTTTGACAATAAAAAACTTATGTTTTAAGAAAAAAATATTCACTCACACACACCTTCACGCACGGTTAAATAAATTATATATTTTCACGGATAATGAGGGTTTTCTATATTTTTTCTGCCACAAGGCGGCGCTACGTAGGCGTCAGGTCCAAACATCTGTCAAATAGCACAGAGTCGTAGATACTGAACTTAAATTATTAAAAAAAATTAAAGGAATGATTTTAAGAATAAATAAACCAAAAAACATATACTTAGAGAATTACAATGAGGGTTTTCTGAAATGATCTCCGTGAGATGGCAGGACTGTAGCGTCAGGTCCAATCTGTCTGGGCTGTCAAAACACACCTACAAAAATTGTAGCGCCGCCTAGTGGCAGAAAAAGTATAGAAAACCCTCATTCGCACATCACACTCTAGTCCCAAAATGAATGAGTAATGTAAGTACTTAAGTAATTTAAAAAAATACTTAAATACAGAATCTAAATCTAATCGAGGAACACAAGTAGGTATAGTGAAAGAAGTGATTTTAAAACTCTATAAGTAGATAAGTTAAAAAATATTTATAAGTACGTTTAAATATTATAAATTACTGTACAGAATATTCTAAAAACCCTTCACTGCAGGTGTAAATATAATTTATTCAGATAAATCTTCAAGTATTTTCCCGGCAGTGTAAAGGCCCCTTGGGCGTCGTTGTGCATTTTTTTAATGTAACAGGTTTTTGTCGCGATTTTAATGAAAATGCTAATATTAAGTGGGTGGAAATGCTTTTGATTTGTTATTTTGTAAGTGAGATATTTTTCATTATAATCTTGTTGATTTTTTAAGAACTCTTGGTTTTTGTTTCGCTGTTGTAGCCTCTAATGGGAAGTATTTTTTATAATATTTATTCTTATTTATGTATATAAATGTAGTTAGTTTTTATGTAATTTGGTTTGTTCTCAAATGCGTCGTAAAATTAATAATTAAACTATTTTTATATTTGGATTTTATTTTAATACTTAAGTAGGTAGGTACATCAATATTTATAGAAAACGCTTTCTAGTTCCAAACTAAGCATAGCTTATACTATGGGAACTAGATAGCAGATAGAATATTTATATACTTACATATTTTTTAAAACACATTGCATAGAATAGATATTTACACTCAGACTTAAAAAAGTCTGTTTTCTTTAGGTTATAAGATTAGATTTTTTGAAGCTAAGTGTAATAAATATTTATTTATTATTTATTTATTTGAGGAAGACCATCAGCTTATAATAACTTATTTAACAACAGTTTAAGGTTACATGCGAGCCATTTACAGGTCCTCACTAATAGCAACAGAATAGCAATACTTACAAAACAAAAAATATAGTAACAGCATATAAGATATTATCCTTAACAGAATTCATAAACTAATGGGTTATACCTACACAAACATGATGACAGCATTTCTCATGCTTAACACAAAAACTAGTTGATAAGAGTCCAAATAACTTAAGTAATTCCTGTGATTTCACTGAATAAACTAAACTTTACATAATATAATATAATAAAGAGTTTTATTTTAGTGTTACTAAACTAACCAGAATAATAATTTTACAGAATCTATAAGTTGTGACAATTTATTTGAATTGGTCAAAGAAAGACTTGTTAAGCTTATTCCTCAAGGATGCTATACTACAGCTGAATGGGTCAAGGTCATGCTTACTAATCGAAAAGTTAAACCTATCACTAGCTCGATATACAAAGCTATTCTTACAGTAATTAGTAGAAACTGTAGGAAGATAGAATAAATTGCTTTTCCTAAACGTTCGCGATGGCGCATAGAGCTGTATCTTACTGAGCAGTTGTGGGCAGTCTACCTCTGCTTTGAGAACTCTCGTCAGGTAAACGATGTCCGCAAAGTTACGCCTCATGTGCAAAGGAAGAAGGTGATGCTTGGCACAATTGAGAATGTAATCTGTCTGGCTACTTTTTATTTTAAAGCACAAATAACGGACAAATTTTCTTTGAACTGCTTCTATCCTATCAACATAGACTTCATAGACAGGGTTCCATATCTGGGATGCATATTCCAGATGGCAACGAACATAAGTGCTATATAGTATTTTTATGGTTTTAGCATTCTTAAAATCTTTTGATGAACGCATTATAAACCCCAGTGCTCTGGAGGCCTTTTTAACTATGGATGAGACATGATATCAATAGATATCACAATAAAGCTAGTAAAAATCAGTTCTCAAAAAAATCGACAATAAGATCATTTGAATGGAAAATCATTTAAAGTCCGAATGTCATGTCTGTAATGCAAAAGTCATGTTTAAAAGAAAATAAGTTATTTTTTTATTTCGAGTCACCCACAAGATTGCCCTTGTAGCGAACTGGGGGTGGACTGTAGAGTTACAAATAAAATATTATAGAAGTGACATATTATTTAGGTCTGGT
Source organism: Ecliptopera silaceata (assembly GCA_932527185.1). Taxonomy (NCBI): domain Eukaryota; kingdom Metazoa; phylum Arthropoda; class Insecta; order Lepidoptera; family Geometridae; genus Ecliptopera; species Ecliptopera silaceata. The sequence continues at coordinate 7,037,325 of OW052210.1, forward strand.
CCAATTTGACAATTATTGTACCACAAGCATTGCTTAGTTTGGGACTAGAGCGCGATGTGTGAAATGTCCAAGAATATTTTTTATTTATTTTATTAATTTGTCTTACGTCGTAACGTCTGGTCCAATTTGATGATACAACTTGGATTAAAAAATGTAATTACTGGAGATGTAATTAAATAAGTAACTTATAATCATCATCAACAACATTATACTTAAGTAGTATTTAGGCCGATGGTCTCCCAATAATAGATAATATATTTACAAATTTAAAACTTTAAATATCCATCATACATAATTATAACCCTTAATTTGTTCTGCGTAGCCAGGTAAAAAAAGCTAGTTATACATTTAAACAATATAAGTATGTACATACTCAAATAGTACATCTGCAGTGTTATTTTTGTCTTAAATTCGGGCACCTCTATTAGCTCGAAGCTCTACGTCACAAAGTCATAGAAGCGTACTTTTGTGGGTAGTCTGAATTTTTGCCGGCTGTCAACACGTCATCGACACGCACTTTTTTTTACTTTGACAATTGTTTAATGGCTATAAAATTGACTAAAATATTCGCTTGTTTATTATTATTTAAAAGTTTACTTACTGTTATTCTGAATTGTGGTGAAATAAGAAGCTTATGATATAGTTACGTATTTATAATTTAAAATAATTCTGGCAAAATAGATTGAAAATATTCTGAGATAAGGAGCAGAATTAACTACAGCTAATATATTTAAGTTTATTTTTATGAAAATATCGTATAAAAACAGTAGAAAATGGTTATTTTTATATCTAATGATCTAGATTCCGATCGCGAGAAATTGACACTTAAAATTACCTAAGTATCTAGTTTTTACAAAACACATACATTTTAACTCTAAATGTAAAATGTCAACCCAAAAAAAGGAATTGAACGAAAGAAAAATTGTATGCAAATCGGCCTTGAAATGGATGGCGCTATGCAAAAATGACCAAGCGGATTACTTTGCTACAAAAACCTTAATAATACTTAGTTTTATCACTATAATCCTGGCTTATTATAAAAAGTTAAATATTACCAAAACATGTATACTTGAGTTATAATAATCACTTATGTATGCAATATTACTCATAACAATAAATATGCTTAGCACCCTTTTATTTCGCTTTTTATGACACATAAGTCTAATAAATGTCCTATTCTAAATAATTTGTTAATATTCTAGTCCATTTACTTTTTTATTTTTATTATTTTACAAATAAATTATATCTTTTCCCAAAATAACTAACAATCATTCAAATCATATTGAATCATTGTAAACGACTTAATACATTTTTTTTAATCGGTTAAAATCATTTGAATCATCGGAAGGCCCTAAAAACTGATAATTTTATCAACATCCTTTGTTATAACATATTTGGCAAAAATAAAATCATCGAAATATATAATTACTTACTTACATGATTTAATTGTACATTTTTATCTATTCCTAACGATCTTTTTGATTTTACTGTATAAAGATTAACTGATAAAAAAATCTTATATATAATCATAGTATATGCAACACAGTTTATACTATAGCAGTTTCCAGTGCTCGTTAACATTTTGAAACACATTTAGTTCACCAATAAAATTTAATTTAATTAAAAAAAACTACTTGGTTGTTGTTGTATAACACCATCCAAAGGTGTCTACTAACTCTAGCACGGCCAATTGAAAAATTACCCCGAGTTATTAGGTTTCAGAACGTTTCGAAAAAAATCCACTTACTTGCCCTTATTATTGGGTGCCGAGAAAAAAAGAAAAATGCAGTTACCGACACAGTGAGTATAGATAACAGCTGGGTAAGATCTGTGTAAATAAAATAAACTACATGGTGCTTGGTACTAAAATTATAAATTTTAATTTAAAACTAGTACCTAGGTACTCACCTAGTTTTACTTATGAAAATATTTTTTTCAGAAAGGGTTTTTACATAGATGTTTTCTATTAATTCAACAACCCTTTGACATGTTATTAATATGATCTCATAAAATGTTGTTTTTATTAAAAGTACAGTCATCAGCAGAAGTAGATTACAATTACTAAAGAGTGTTTGGTTTGGAAAATAATACAAAACATTGCTTGATTTCTTAAATATAATTTTTTTTAAACCTTTCCTCATCATCATTTACTAGTAATTTTGAGTCTACGTTATTAAATAGATATATGTACTTACATAGCTTAATTATTGTTTTTTATAGGCATTTTTTACAATGTAAAGTTAACAAAACTATATATTATTGTGTGATTTCCTTTCTTTTTTTATTTTTTTATTTAACCTATTGTGTCCCACTGCAGGGCAAAGGTCTCCCCCAAACTCTTCCATTCATCTCGATCCCCTGCGTCCATCCACCACTCCGTCGCGTATGAGTCGAGATCGTCTCTCCAACGTCTTCTATAAATTTCTAGAATGACTCAGTTATTGTATATTTCACTGTGTCACAGTCGCCGAAGCGAGAAAAATGTAAAAGAAGGGGAGGTGTTAATGTAATCTACTTTAAAAGGCGGCAACCTGCTATTTAGAGGAATTAGCGAAATGTCGGGCGTTTATTGTGCATGGCAACACCTTTATTTATTTTTATTTTATTTATTTACCTAAATTTTACAAACTTTATTAAGTAGTACTATAATTAGGTAGATTATATGTAGGTATCTTATTGTATTTTTTTAAATCTCTTGCATTGAAAAAAAAATATAAATAAATAAATATTTACGGACAATTCACACATCACACTCTAGTCCCAAATTAAGCAAAGCTTGTACTATGTAGATTGGAACTAGATTGCTGATAGAATACTTTTTTGTAAATACATCCATATATAGAATGCATATTTATGTTCATCACAGAAACATTTGCTCTGGGTGGGAATCGAACCCACGACCAGGCAGAGCTACTACCAACTGAGCTGTGACGCCTGTCACAAAAACAGTTTTAAAATGTCTACCAAGACTACAATGCTGTAAAATAATCCTCCTTTTACTCAACGTATTCGGGTAAAAATGTCTACCAAGACTAAGGCCCAGCGCACACCGTAGATCAATCAACAGCCCTCGCCTCGCTAACTAAGCGCGGCGCACGCGGGCGGAATAACTGATGGGAGAGTCATATCCGCACGTTGGCACTTTTATATTGTGTTTTGACGGTGCTATGAGATTCCTAGGCATGGTTGGAACTGTAGCTCTACCATGAGTTTTTACTATACTCGCTAGCGTCTGTAGTTAAAAAAATGTATGAAGATTTGTACAGCGCCTCTAGCGGATAGTTGGGTACTAAAATTCGTAATACTAATATTGACGTAACTACTGTAGTAAAGTCAGACGATTTTACTGTGACAACTCATGGTAGAGCTACTGCAATTATTTGTTATATTTTGAATTTTTATATTGTGTTTTGAGGGTACAATGAGGTTCTAAGGCATGATTAGAACTGCAGTCATTTGTTATATTTGAATTTGAGTATTCAAACACTAATCTTCACTTGTTTTTTTTTTAATTTAGAATACCAACAAGCCTAATATACCTACTCAGTAGAACCACAGATCTTCATTTGTTTTTATTGTTGAATTTTGAATATTAAACTGAAAATCTGTTGTCAGTTTGAAGTTCAAACTATTTCGGTAAAATAATTTATTTTGGTAGTAATATTCATCACACAAACATTTGCTCTGGGTGGGAATCAAACCCACGACCCACAGCTTGGAAGGCAGAGCTACTACCAACTGAGGTAGTAGTTCCCTCGTTCCATTTTCCTCTATCCCTGGCTAACTTTACCCATTCCTTACTTACTTAGAAGTTTAATATTTTGGAGCAATTTTAAACATCGTCTTTTTTTTGTCGTATTAAAATAAACCGTTGAAATGTTTACAATTTGGATATTAATATCCAAGAAATACCTATAAAAATGTCTTAAAATTCTGTCAACTTCAAAAATCATTTCACCATCCCTCAAACAGCCCCTAAAGATTATCTCGCTCTAAACAGAAAGGGTTAAATACCATATCAGTACGTTTAAATCTTAACCCTGGCAAGGGTGGTTTTATTAATTTATTTACAAGTATATCAGTATACTAATTCCATTGTAATTGGACCCATATGTAATGTTTAATAGCTATTTTGGTGTTATCCGATTATTTTTGTAAGTACATATACTAAGTATAGCTACTTATACTTAGTATAGGTATACTTTGGTAGCCCAAAGTATACCTATACTAAGTATACATAGGTATACTTATTTCTTAACGATTCTGTTTAATTTATTTTATGTATAATTTTAAATGTATATAGATATGGCTGAAAATATGATTTTCATTATGTTACAGAAAAATACGAAAACTGAAATTCTCTGCTTACAAATCATATAAATAAATGTGTATGAGATTTAAGCAAGTTTTAATTACTTTAAGATATTCACTTTTTAAACTTGATTTTAAATTTGCTTGTCTGAAACCTCTCCTTCAAAAGTAATTAAAAATTACGTAAAAAAACACAAAAGTACAATTAAGAGCTTTAATTAAATTCTTGCATATCTTGATAAAACTGCACCAAAAAAAGCCAAGAATTTTATTATTTTAACAAACAAGCACACATCTAGCGAGCAACAATTAAAATTAGAATATCTTAATTCATATCGAAGTATCAGGGGTTGCCATCTTAATGTGTGTATCGTACCCTAATTCTGGGGTAAGCGGGGTAAAGATTACCCTCATGTGACTTGGACATGTTTATTTGTGCTTAAGTGAATGTTATGGTGTATGGTTTATGCTGTAAGATAATACATACAGCGCCTTACAGCCCCTAACGAACATGAGATGGTATATTGTATGGCATAATGCTACATAAATCATATAATTTTATGGAATAAAAGGCAGAACGGTTGATTGATTTTTCGTGCAGTTTTTGAGTATTTTTAAATACTATGAGCAATAATAACCTCCAAAGATAATTTAATCATACTTTTATCTAAATAAAAGATTGATTTTATTGTTATATTTTCGAGTACTATGAGCATTTCAAATATAAAAATAAATAAATATTTATGGGCAATTTTACCCATCGCTCTAGTCCTAAACTATACAAAGCTTGTAATATTTTGACAGGCGTCACTGCTTAGTTGGTAGTAGCTCTACCTTCCATGCTGTGGGTTCGATTCCCACCCAGACCAAATGTTTTTGTAATGAACATAAATATTTGTTCTGTGTCTGGGTGTTTCTATGTATTCTATGTATGTTTGTGTGCTACTGTTTCGCAAATAAAAACCTGTCTATGTCTATTCTATGTATGTATTTACAAAAAGAAAATATAAGTAAGTATTCTATCAGCAGTTTAGTATCCATAGTACCTACCTACAAGCTTTGCTTAGTTTGGGACTAGAGTGTGACGTGTGAAATGTCCAAAAATATTTTTTATGTGGCATACGTATATCCGTACACAAACTTCAAGTGACATTGTCCTCTAGAACTATTTAAGATGAACCCGGTACCCTCGAACTGGGGCAGTCGATCGATGCTATTTAATATTCTCTATCGACGCCGAGTACTTACACGTTTGTATGTAGACGTGAACACTTGGTGCAACGTGGATGTTTTCAAAGCTGATTTAACCCTGAAATAGGTGAAATGAAATGAAAACACTTTATTGTACACTAGCTGACCTGTGCCCACTTCGTTGGGCATAATATAGCCTATGACACTCAGCAATAATGTGGCTTTCTATTGGTGAAAGAATTTTTAAAATCGGTTCAGTAGATCCCGAGATTACCCCTTACAATTGAACAAATATACAAACTTTACCTCTTTATGATATTAGTATAGATGTATTACACCTTACAACTAATTTTAAGAAAAAGAAAACATAAAAACTAATAAAATACAGTACAATGGGCGGTCTTATAGCTAGGGAGCGATTTCTAAAAAATAATAATGAATGGGTGAAATATGTAGATAAGTATATAATAAATAAATAATGCTGGACAATACACACAACATCATCTAGCCCCAAGCTTAGCAGAGCTTGTGTTATGAGTAGGTACTAGAAGTATGAGTAGATACTTAATACAATACTATTATAGATATTTTTTATCATACATATAAAATAAAAATGTAGTACCCATACCGTTTAAAAGCTTTGTCATTGTTCACGTATTTTTTATACTTAATAGAAAAAAATACATAGTTTACAGTTTTGAACTCACGACCTTTGAAAAGACGTGATCTTAATTGAATTTTAATTAAAAAATAAATCGATCAGACCAGCTATAATCGTAAAATCTCTGAAATTCACTGTTTCAGTAATCGATTTATTCTAGATAATCGATTGTTTGTATCGAGTTCAGTAAACTAACTATTGGTATTTTATACGTTTAAAACCTTATTAGATAAAGATTATCGAGCGTTTATAATCCCCTTCACTTATGGCAACTTAAAAGCCGATCCATTTTTAGTTTCATCATCACATCCCTACCCTTGTCCCACATTATGTGGGGTCGGTACACCACGTCTTCTTCTTCCACTCTCCTCTATCAGACGTCATCTCAATGATCACACCATTCTTACACATGTCTATTATGTTAATTACAAATAAACTAAAAATAGACGGGTTTCTTAATGTACCAAGAACTGTATAAATAAGCATTCTATTAGCAATCTAGTTTCCATAGTATCTACACATTTTTCTTAGTTAAGAATTTACACACTAGCGCGATGTGTGAAATACCTAGATCCGTGATTATTTACTAGATTAAAAAAAAAGTGTCTGGGTATTTTATACTTATGTAAGTATAGTAAAAAAATATATGTATGTATGTTATGTTTTGTAATAATATTGTCAAGTATGTTAAGTATGTCAGTCTTTTAGTACCCATAATACAAGCTCTGCTCAGCTTGGGGCTAAGCACAGCTATGATGTTGTGTGAATTGTCTAGCATTATTTATTTTTATATATGTATATTTTTTTTTATTTATAAGTACCTACTATCAAATAACGTACTAGTCATGATTTATAAGTCAGCTAAACCCATCTCCTCAATGGCCGCAGTTCATTGATCTCTCCAGATAGGCCGTAGGTACCTGGTATTGCTCAATGTCAAATCTAATTGACAGGTTCAGTTCAAACACCTGACAGTGACAGAAAAAATGTAAATCACGAATTATCCAATAAGAAGTTTTGAGAAGAACTTTGTACGTGATAAGCTGATCGGGTGTGATCTTAGTGATATAAATAAAACGGGTTAAGGCTGCGTTGTCAGATAAAACAAATTAACAACATTTTACATTTTATTTATGTTTTGAATAACGTTTTAGATGAAAAAACATTACACTTAATGAAAAATCATATTACATACTTATTATCTTTATTCAATTCAAGTCAATTCAATTCAATTTATTCAAAAACAATTTTACAATTGTGTTTGAAATATACCAAGCGTTTAGCATTGCGAGGACGGTAGAACACCTACCTTCTAATAACTCTAAAATAAGCCAACTACCATAATTGGCTTTTACGTTTAATTATCCACAACAACTCATAAAAATCATTTCAGCCCCGCTTTCACTACCACGCTACGCTTCAGCTCACCGCCCCGCTACCGCTTATGCACTGCACGCAGCCTGCGTACCAACGCGTCTTCCTCTCGTGACCGTGTCCACCAGAATAAGCTCTTTATTGATTATCGCCACAATTTAACTAAACTTCACACTTTACCGTCATATCAAAACAATTGACCATTTTCGATTCTATTGTTTTGTATTATGAGCTATAATTCTGTGGCAATTTTTGTTGTCAATCAACATGCAAGTGTCAGTCCTATGTAACTGTTATAGAGATGTTTTTTCTGTAGCAGTTTGAAAGTAAAAAGTTAAGGGTTTTTGATAGGCGTAATGAAGAACTGAAGTTTGGACGACTTCATTTTAGTTGGAGTGATAAAATAAATAAGAAATCAGAATAGAATCCGGTTGATATATTTAAAAAAGCTTATTATCTTAATTAATTGATAATGATTTCGTATCCTTGGTAATTACAATCAATGTATCTTTCGAAACATTCGAACGATTCACATTCAACTTTTGAATACAAATGAAAATAACACTTGAGAAATAAATGTCTTGATCCTTTCTAAATTCACCCCAAAATCTATTCTCACAAAAGCTTCAACAACACATAAGTTTCCACGAACATCACCACAGATATCACCCGTACACAATGTTGCCAACGTCAGCGCACAAATCAACAGTAAACGCAATTCTGCCAACATTAGCACACAAATCACCCGTAGTGTTGCCAACATTAGCACACAAATTGTCCGTGAACGGTCACCGGAAGCCGCAACTGGCTACTTCCGTCCGGACCAACTCGATCCTATAAAAGGTTTAGATGCGATATGTCATTTTCTAATCAATATTTGGAATTGAAACTTTGCGGTTGATGAAAATGAAACTCATTTGAACAAAATATTACTAACAGTTATTTACCGTTACTTGTATTATTTTCAGTTTATTTATAACTAGCTTGTGCTGTGACTTTGTCTATCTATCAACACAATTTGCACAATCCAATCCTACTTATATTATAAACGCGAAAGTTTGGATGAATGGATGTAGGTACCTATGTAAAAAAAGTGCTGAATTTTACAATGATGTAGTTTGGTCTCATAGCACAAGCTTTGTTTAGTTTGGGATTAGAGTGTGATGTGTGATATGTCTGTGAATATTTTATTTATTTTATCAATCCATAAAAAATGACGATGAGAAACTGAACATGGTTTAAAACCTGGCAGGTTTATACAAAATACAAATATACAAAAATCGTTTATTGGCATAATGTTGTGTTTAAAAGGTTATTGAATCCATAGGCTCCCGAACTAGTGTAAACTGTGTTTCAGGAGCCAGTGGCTTTTCTATACGTATGTTTGAGTTCAACCAAAAAAATATTTGAGAGGTTAGGATAGGCCGGCTGGACGTTACAGGGCGTAGGGCGCAGGGCCGCATACTAACTGCCCCGACGTGATCGAACTTGAACTCCTATTGATTGCCACCGAACAAGTGCTGCCTTGAACCTTTGAGGTGTACCAAATAGGAATCAGATAAAAAAAATACACATCTGTTTTTTAATTTATTAGATAGTCTTAAGTAGAAGTCAGTACAGCATTTAGTTTATTAGCATATTTATAAAAAAATATCTATGTAGTTCTTACGGTTTGAAAATAAGAATATGATTTTAAGATAACAGTGTAGATTTAGAAGTAGGTACCTAGGTACTTAGATCAAAAACAGAATTTCACATTTTTATTTCTTAGTTATCAATTTCATCAGTAAGTATATCACTGAAAATCTTCAAAAAATATGATAACTTGATTATAATGAAAAAATCTTAGGTTTCTGTGATTAAATATTTCGAAATATGTCTCATAACAATGTTGAATTTACTCATGATTTAATAATACAGGCTCAATGGCACTACTGACGCCATATTGTCTGTAGCATTGTTCTTTAAATACTTCATTTATAGGATCAAATGCGTTTGTGGTAAGACTATTCTAATTAAATCCTAGTCTAAGTTTTAAACATAATATCATTAAAATGTGTGCCGAAACAGCAAATATTTGTGAGAATGACCTTTGAACGTGTAAAAGCCTACTTAATAGGGCAGGGTACTAAAAGGTCAAACGTGGTCGAGTGTAAAGTACAAGGTCACTTAAGGTTTTGCGAATGACCTATTTTAAGGTTATGTCAGTTGTTACGTAATAGGCGTAAGGTGAATAAAAACATCGCGAATCCAGACAGTGTTCAGACAGTAACCTGCTCATAGAATACTAATAGTAGAAAATGTGTGCAACTGCCAACTGAGGTCACGTGCCTCTGACTACCCCTCAATGGTTTTAGTATCAAGTAATCTGAAGAGATACGGGAATGTGAGGTTTTTTGGCAATAATTTGTTATCGATTTGATATCTATCTACTTTGGTTGTTTTTAGGTTAGTGTTCGAATGTCTAATGTAGTAAATACGTTCTAAATATTTGAAGGTATACCTATAGGTATTGTAGGACGGTCTAGTGCCTAAGTACAGAGCTGTTCGTCATCAATCGATAGGTAAGGCGCGAGCCCCGCCCACGTCTGCGTGCGTTCATTCACAAGCTCTATATCCAACGCTAAACACGCAATGTAAACCAATTAACGGTCTCGATGTTATAATTAAAAAGCATCACGCGATTCGGGATCGGAACCGCCGCATCTCCGCCACTGGCGCACATCCAACCTACAACTTACTTATTATATTCTATGAGCGCCAGCTATAAACGTATTCCTGAACATATCACGTAGTCGACTACTAGCAATTTCAACCAATCAGGGTGCGACAATTCAACTTAATAGGTTAGGCCACGCCCTATCACGTAACCGCCTATTACGGCCCGTGTAACGACGCAGGCTTTTAACTTCGCGATGACGTCCGATCGATCCGCATCCTTTTCGCGTGTATAGCTCCGTCTTTGTCTGATAACCGAGCGGGTCGGCGTCTAGCCTGGGTGTGATAGAGTCGCGTTTGGCGCGCGTGCTTGCGCTCAGTTGCACGTCCGAGGTCGAAGGAGGGGGACGCATGCAACTGTTTTCGATAATCGGCCGCGCGTTCCGTACGTGAAAATCGGACAGTACCCCGCCGGTCACGTCCGCGTAAAAACGGATATATGCCCGGAATATTTATTAAGTGGGTGGCTGTGCGTGACTTTTCCCCTGTGAATAGCTAGCCTTGTAAATGATCGGCCACCAAAATAGAACGGGTGCTTTTTTGATAACTGAAAAGCTGCGCCTGAAATAGAAGGACTCCTGCGACTTGTGAATATTCCAAAACTTTGGCTCCAACTTCGGGACTGTGAATGCCGAGCTGGCTGCAAGTGGGAATAGGACAGTTCAAAATAGGACGATAGACTGTGATCAATCAATTTTGATCCTTGTTCTAAAATGACGTGTATTGTGCGGGTATTTTCGCGCAGAGCTGTCAAATCGGACTAGTTTGAGTTAGTAAAGTACTGAAGTGGTAGTGATAATGTTGCCGTACCAAGCGGTGGCAGCGATGGACTATGCAGTGGCATCTGCTGGGTTCCACCACCACCAGCGGCCTGGCGGTCTGCCTGGCGTGATGGGTCTCCCGGGCCCGGGGTCAGGTCTCAACCCAGCCCTGAACCCGGCCTTTACGCATTCCTGGTTCGTACAGACAAGCCCGGATATCTGTCGGCAGCAACAAGCATCCAACCAATCGCATCTTGAACCTGGGCACGTTTCATTTTTTCTATTTTTTTAATTTTAAGTTTTTTTATTTAGATTTGACAGCTTGTTGATATAAATGTCAACACGGAGCCAAATCTATTTTATTGATCGTCTTAATTGCATTAGTTTTTGTTGCATTTTGTTACAGTGCTTTTTATCAAGTGCTTTGTACCTACTAAAATGTTATATAAGTAATAACTGTTACTTAATCTTAGATTGAGCTGGCATTGAAATACTTTTGGCAGTTTTATTAACGGTTGCGTTTTATTGCGGTACGAAATAAAACAAAAACATGTCAATAAACATTTTAAATGTCTACGCGTTGAGGCGAAATTACTGTTGAATTACATGATACGTATCTTTGCGTCATTTTTGTAGACTTCTTAGATATTTAGACTTGTGCCGTCAATTTACTGGCTCGCCTACAAGAAGTAAAAAAAATACTTTTTTAGCCTATGATCTAGTATTTTATCCAAAAAATATCTAATTAGAACAACAAAAAAAAAGCTTCGTTTACCTTCAACTTTTGAGGAATGGAGAAACCAGTATAGTACATTAAGTAATCTAGCTAATCTCTTGAAATAACGTGAAATTTAAATTATGTTAGCTAAAAAAAACAGTGCCAACGTGGACAGGACCAGTTTACCAACATATTAAGATTTTATCGAGTCATGACGCCGCACCAAGATTTTTTTCTTCATTTTAGTGAGATACATTAGGTACAAAGTACGATTTATAAAATAAAAATCCAAATATTATAATGACAACTTATACAACGAACATTTTTAAGGTTATCTAAATTAAATATTTGAAAATATATTATAATTATTCCATTCAGAAAATAGATATCTGCAAAGACTCGAACAAACTATGACTATGCAAAAACGTTATGATTACAGAATATTATTTTAAAAATACAAATTTATTCACCAAACTATGTAAAATTTTAACTTAACTTATAAAACTAATTTGACTAAGTCCTTAATATTAAAATAAACTATATACAAAATGATTCATACATTCAAAACTAGATTGAAAATTAATCTATTCAAACCAGAACCTAAAAAAAAACATTATATTTTCACAACAAAGAGATGGCATCTTAATAACTCTATCGCTTAAACTACATTACAGCATAATATCAAGTTCACCTTCATTTGTGTTTTTCTCAGAAAGAGGTTGGCGTATACAAGTAATGAGGTTGTATACTTTTGACAAACCGTTGTTTTGACGTTTTACGTCAAAATATAATTGGACGGATTTCTATTCTATAATTTGCGGTGTTCCCACGACAATTTTCCAACTTTTATGTTTCTAAATCTTATTAAAGCTTGAGTGAGATTCTGATCTGGAACTTTTACTTATAAGAAAATGTTTTGAGGTTATAATAAGTAATAGTTTAATAATATTTACATAATAGGTAAGGTACTTAATGTAATGCATAATTAAACATAATTTGAAATAGTTTAAAACATAATTTTGACTTGTTGGTAAATAAGTATCTTTTACTTATCACTAACTTATTTCAAGTATCAAAACAGTAAACCGAACTATAAAATTAACAAAGATTTCCGTAAATTTAACAATCAAATAAAAAAAAACAAATTGATGTATAATTTTTTACCTCCCTATTTTTTTAAAAGTTAGCGTTAATTTTATGTCATCATTACGTCAAGTCTGCACTAACTTTTCATGATATAGACCGTACGTGTGTAGCTCATCACAAGTATCAAAATAATAAGACAAACTATAAAAATGTAAAGCAAGTTTTCTGTAACAAAGTCCGGTTTCATTGACTGACATTATGATGGTGAGACATAGAGAATAGACTCAGCGTTCCCTAACCAGAGAGATTTCTGAGCCTTTTCTATTGTTGGTTAGTAACAGCGTGTCCTTTTGACAAGTAGGCCTCCTCCAGCTGTTTCCACTTCTGTCGATCTTGTGCAGCTCTTAAAGGAGGCCTGCAGTCTGCTTTATGTCGTCTGACCATCAACCAGAGACCTAAGCACGAATAAATATGACAATCACAAACATCTGCACGGTATTCGAGTGACACTACGCGTTGACGACTGACGAACGTTGCAGCGTCGCCGTGCAGTCTAGAATGTGTTAACGTTACGATACGTTTACGATTGTCACATTTATTCGTAATCATCCTTCAGATTTGAAGTTAATACGGGTGGCAAAGTGAGAGACAAAAGAGAGATCGTTTAGTGATGTCATTGTAGGTGATTATTAAAGACAGAAAAGACAGGTATTGACCGCACAGTCGCCTCTTAACAGAAAATGGAAATTTCTCTGGAAATACAACACGACTATGCGGCCAATCTGTCTCTTTCAAGATGTTTATTAGAAACCTATAGAAAAGAGAAATATTAGCCGCACAGTCGCGTTGTCTCTATCTAGAGAGTGGTCAGTGTTGTCAGGCTATTGCTCAGTCTACCCTCTATGTCTATGGTAATACACTCAAATTGTACAACCGTTTAGACCTTGGATGTGAACGTTAGTGTTACTTTCATTACTTGCATATAAATAAATCGGGTTAAAATAAATGTTTTATTAAGGTCGTAGAGAACAAGTAATTTTTACGGCTTCGACGTAATATTATCGTAATATTAAGATACATTCAGATTTTTATAAACTAACCAGATTTCAATATACAAAGTATAAACCCGAATTAAAAATAGCTTCATCTAGAAAAAAATATGACTATAAACAGTCAAATTGAGAACCTTTTACATTTTTTAAATCGGTTAATAAATATAAATACAACGACGTACAAGTCTATTCTTATGTCAAGTTTCTTAAAACCTAATTTTTATTTAATTTTTCTACATATAATTCAAATGTAGCTTTTGACAGATGCTCATTTTCCACACATGTTTAGGTACAGGCACGGTAGACATTTATTCAATATTCTGTACTATAGTTAGGTACTCAACGTTACCATAAACATATCTAAATGGGGTAGACAGAGGCACATCCAAACAACAAATTAAACATTAAATACTTATTATTTGTTAAATGTATGAGGTACCTAAATGTAGATAGAATTTTGGTTTCATAATTTTAAATAAAAATGACATAATTGTACAATTTTTTAATTAATTTTATTTGTTTTTGGAACAGTGGCGAACTGGCAGACGGCCCATTTGAAGGGTAAGCGGCAAAACATTTATTTATTAATTAAATTTATTAATTAAATTAAAAAAAACTAACGTCATACACATCAGACTAACACATGCACCAATAGAAATTATTAATTAAAATCATTATGTGTACCTTTAACTCACCCTCTTGGTGCACTTTAAAATGTTTTTTTAATTAGACTTTTTGAGACAATAGGTATGTAATTTACTAATGAAAGACTTAAATATCAATCAAAAAAAGTTATTCAACTTTTTGTGAGAATAAATAAGAATGTTACAGTAATATGTACTTTTTTTAATAATACTTATAATAATATTTTTAATAATAATAATCCTGCAAGTTTTTGATTTTTTATACTTTTTATAACAAAAATACCTACCCATAGATGTATAGATCACTTTTTATTGTACACATTAAATAAAGCCCAAGAACTTAAACTAGTAGTAAAAGGCATCAAAATGGGCGGCCTCATCTATAGTTAATCATAATTTTCAAGTTTTATACAAAAAAAGTATTTTTGTTTTATCCATCTTGGATACTTATAACTTTTGAAATATAAGTTCTTGCAACTGTATTTTAAAAAAGATAGATAGAAGAGGTAAATTTTTTTTTTTGTAGAAAGTAGTTACCTATAGTATAAAAAAGGTCTTCATCCCAAAACCTTTCACACATAATCAAACCTCTAAAGGGTACAAAAAATTGTAGAAAACAAAACATCGCATCCGCATTGAAAATATGTTGATTGAAAAATAAAGAGTGGAACTAAAGTGTAACACGCTTGTATGAAAGCTGTTAAATTAGACAGAATACCAGTTGGGAACAGTTTAAAAAACTATAGTTAATACAAAAAAAAACTATGGTTAATACAAAAAAACTACACCCAGTTAATTATAACCGATGTTTATAAAAATGAAACATATTTTTTGAAGAAACAAAGTTTATTATCTACATTATTATAAAAATATTTTTTTTTAGATCTTAACTTACCTTGATAATTCTAACAGTATCTACACAATTGCCTAAAAATATTTATCAGCCAAATAGTTTTTATCACATTCTTTTTAATTTACAATACCTTTTTTATAATTGCTCAAAAAAGTTTAATCAACCTCATTTCGAAAAACAGTAACAAACTCACATTAACGACCATCAACATTGTAAAACCAATCTACTTGATCATACGTCATTTTATCGAAAAAATATTACTTACACCACAGTTATTATAACGATACCAAATGATTTCGGTTTCTGTGACCGTATTTTAATAATGTATGTTTTTGAAGCTATTGCATAGCTTCTATCGGGTCTCGAGCGCGGCGCGGGGACGGAATCCAGAAATTGCGTAACGAAATAACCTAACACTGCGCATGCGTAATCCAGCAAAAAATGCAAGCTTTACCGCGGCAGTCCCCAAGTGCCACACGTCTTTTTTTTTTACTAAAAAGACGTATTCACTTAATTATTTCAATGGAAAAAACTGTTAATACGATGAAAGGCTGTCATTTTTTGCTAGTTTTGTTTAGGTTTTTATAAATAAATGACTTTAAAATACTCCATTATTGTTTACGTAAATACGGCAAGTATCAAAATATTATTTCTCAATGAAAAATGTGAGTCTGCAACTTTTTTGACACTGACAATATAATTTTGCATAAGTTCTGTGACATTCATAGTAATCTTTAAAATTATTCATAAATATTTTATATTTTTTTTTTATTTTTTTTTATTTAACCTATTGTGTCCCACTGCAGGGCAAAGGTCTCCCCCAAATTCCTCCACTCATCCCGATCTCCTGCAGCCATCCACCACTCCCTCGCGTATGAGTCGAGATCGTCCCTCCAACAATATTTTTTTATTAATAGATACATATTCATGATATGAATCTTTTAGATTTGATAAAAAAACTTTGATTAGTTCACAAGTTCTTTCCATAATTAGTTAAATTATTATAAAAAGTTCAAACAACTTTAAGCTCTAAGACTTTATAATAGAGATTTTAGTAATTAAAAATACTTAAAATTGTTGTAGATTAATCCAAAGTCGGTCCTTTCAATGTATGGATCTGTTACAAATCGTCTTGTTGTTATTTTATAGAGGTATATAGGGTGTTTTAAATTAAAAAAAATTATTGAAAAAAAAACATTAATTTCATTGAAACGGTTCGGACACTGCCAAGGATAGAGAGAGTTGGAAGGGTTTGGGGGAAGCCCAAGCAGTGGGACGATATAGGCTAGACTCTAGACGCTAGAGAAAAAAAAAGTAGTAGATTCTACATTTTGTAATTTACTAACTAAAATCTCTCCAATTAAAAGATATTTTAAACAATTACGGTTGAATTACGGTTTGACACCTTTCTACGTCGGTAGGTATACTGTAACTTTTCTTCTAAAACCTGTTGTTTTAGCTGAAAGATAAATCGAAAACAAAAGAAAATATAACGTTCACTAATATTTATTTATAATCTTAAAGTCAGTATACGCCAGTGATGCTATATTGGTTATAATACGAAATAATAAATATAGCATCACTGGCATATAATAAACACGACACGTGCAGAATTGTGGCAACATGTCACAAAAGTCATAAACCAAGAATTCAAGTCAAACAGTAGCATAAAACAGATACACAAAGTTTATAACACCCTATAAGAAACTATCATGGTTATAAACATAGTTTTCATTATACCATGATTGTGATCATGGCGCATGCAACTGTGCCGAAATATCGGGAAATAATCAAACTCACAAATCATGGCAAATAATAATATAAACGTTATAATGAAAATTATAACACCCTGTATTAGAGGCAGCCTCAATCACCCGATTGCTGATTCACCGCGATTCGCTGCGCCCGCGCAGTGAATGCTACTTTTTACCGACAGACGAACAGACGGACGGAAGGTAACGGCTTGTGAAAGAGATCTCATATATATTCAAATATAACTTTTTTATCAATCTCAATGATCGAAGATGCTGATTACCCACCCGATGTTAAGCGGCAACCATCGCAACCATCAAGAGGACGTGCCCTGCACTGATCATCATGACACATAAATTAAATAAATAATCTTAAATGTCATTACAAAATAAGTAGGATGGTAATTTAGTAATTTGGTCGAGCTTCTACACAAAGCGCTGTAGGTACTGCTAATATTTGAACTTAGAAAATATACCTATAAAAACCGTATTTAAATAAAATAATCTATATTTGGATAAACTATCTATAGAGCGTATATAATGTTCAACAGATCATAATAACACACTTATCTCAAAATATATATCTATGTATAAAAAAGACTTTAAGTAAGTAGTATATAGAGAAAGTAGTGCTTATTCAATATTATGTATAAAAGTTTATACATGTCATGTATTGCAGTAACAAAAAAATATTTATAAACGAAAACTTTCGAAAACGGTTCGAACGAAAGCTCAAAACAAAACATCGATAATAAAGTCAACCGCAGACAAATCGATCTGTGTTTTTTGAAAAATCGATTTTTAACATCAATTCGATTATAATGATGGATAATGGTGCTCCGGACGCGATTTCAACGGATTCATTTCGATTATGGTTTTATGGTGACGAACGGATTGGATAGCTAATGTGTTTTTTTTAATAAGCAGATGGAATATTTTGAATTAATGGATAAAAATACTTTATTGTAACTAAAACTAATAAAAATGACAAATTATTTTTCAGTAAAATAACTATTTATTAAATTTTCAGAGACAAATCATTAAGTATATAATTATGTAGGTAGGTACTTACATTTTTTATTATTATGATTATTTCATTTAGATATTTTTCTAAAATCAATATACAAAATGTATGTATTTGGTTATAATACAAATAAATATCCAGGGTACATATTTATTATCTTGTATGGGAAATAGTGGGAATGAAAAACCATTTTTTTTAATATCATAATAATCGACAAAGCACGATTAAAATTTGATTAAACAATTTAGATAAAGATAAGTTTTTGATTTTAAAATATGTATTTTCACAGAGACTCTCATAAAAGTCTGTAAAATATTGGAATAAGAGAATAAATTGTCCTATGAAGTTTACTGGAGTTAACATTTGTACAAGGAGTCCTGAAATAGTACGAGGTCTACATAACACAGGTTAAAAAACTTGGAAGAAGAGTTACCACCCTGATTCTATTTTTATCATGTCTTACGAATAAAAAAATCTTGATGTATTATGCGAATAAATGATTCTGAGTCTTCTGATTCTTAATCTCTTTGTTTGACTATTTTGTGTACAATATAATAGAAAGAAAGTCTATTATAATCGTCTTAGGTGAAATAGATGGACCGTATGATCTAAATTCCATGAACATACCAAGTTAAGATCGATCACTCCCGGTCAGTCAATTATTTCGCATAAATGTAATTGCCGATTAAGGAGCACCCGAGTAATTAAAACAACTGCGAAAAATTACACAGATTCTTCCAACATAAAACTTTTCAAATGTTTTATAAGTATTAAGAAATTATTTTAATAAACAATAACAAGTCAAACATTGAACAATTTTCATTCAACATTAATTTATAGATGAAACATAAAATATAATTCGTAGCTAATAAAGCAACTAGCATCAAAAATCAAAATCAATAAAAGTTTTTTCAGTAAAATCATAAGGATCATTTAGAATCGTCTTATATTCATAGAAGAGAAAGTGTGCATAGATTGAAATGAACTTAATTTGTTCTAAATATTTTTAAGGTTATAAATATTGACGGATAACATGCTTTCATTATATCTGAATCGGACGTATTCGAATCAGTGACATACTGGTCTCGACTCTCGATTAACTGGACAAGTGTGCCGAAAATGATCCATTACATCCCCCTTTACCTCATCAGGGAGGTTTCCACCCCTTGTCTAATACCTTCTTATAGGGTTGATTTGCTACCAGTAAGGGTTGATTAGGTATTACTTTGACATGGATTTAACAGAGACTGGACTTATCATAATAAAGTTTATTATTGATCTTAATTGAGAAAAAAATGATCAAATCGTCTATTTACAACCCGTCTATTTTTATATTGTGTTTTATAATAAAATAGCAGTATTTTGGATACACACAATATCTTTATAAATTATAGCCTATGTGTTATCCTGACTTATATCTAAGCTACATACATTTCACACATCACACTCTAGTCCCAAACTAAGCAAGCTTGTACTATGGGAACTAGATTGCTGATAGAATACATAGAAACACCCAGACTTATTTTACCATATTATTGTAAAGTTTAACTAAAATCCATTCCGTAGTTTTTGCGTGAAAGAGTTACAAACATAGAAACACCCACACATCCCAACAGACTTTCACGTTTATCTATTAGTAGGATTTTATTCAAAACCCTGCTAAAATAAAAGAAAAAGAATAAAAGACACGTTTGAAATAGAATAGCTAGACAAAAATAGGGGAGACCGGGGCGCAATCAGCCGTTCCTTAGTCGATTATTGCAAATAACTATTATTTCCTTCTGCCATCCAATTGGCTGCGAATGCAGTCTTTGTGTTGCTAATTCGGCTAGTTCCAACACTCTGCAATTTCCTTGAATAGCATGGGTAATGGCGGTATTCGGGAAAGCATTTTTGTATGATTCTCTCAAACTCTACTTTGGTGATAAGAGTTATTTTAAAAGAAAATATATATAGGTAGGTTAGGGTTTGGTACCTACATATCACACAAAGAGTGCTACATGAATGAAACGGAACAAAAATACTATGAAACTTCACACAAATAGAAGAAAGACTTAATGCTAAGAGCATTGTCTACCAGTCTTTTTGGGTGTGCTAAAAAATGGTTAGAGTAGGTATATAATATGTAGTTGCTTCAAATTGATAAAGCTTGACTGATTCACATTGTTGTAGGCAGTGGTTACTTAAATTATAATCGTGTGAGTCATAGGCTTGTCCTATTTAGTTGTAAGTATAAAAAAAGTTTGAGAGTAAGTAGTGTTTCCTAGCTAGAGCAACAAAACATCTGACCATATTTTTTTTCATATTTCCCAACTTCATTTTTCAACAAAAAGCCACAATAAACGCAAACATTTGTCCAACATTACCATAAACCTCACATGGGGCCGGCAAATCCCTAAATCACCATTTTATTCATCAGAAATCTGTCTAAATCCCTTTAGACCCGGCATTGCCTATGAAATGATATAATTTTTCCAGTTTCACGGCAATTCTGCAACAATTTGTTGGTTGACAGTCGACTATTAGTCATGCTCGTATCGACGCGTCTAGCTTATTGGTCATTTTTTTACCGGATAAAGAGGAAAGAGGGCACCACTGTGCCGAGATATTATCTATTGCGCTATTTTTCTTTGTCTCATCTTGGGGAGATGTAACAATTTGTTTTGGATGAATTACGGCCGGAATCTGGAAACCCAAATCACGATTGATCCGAGTTTGACACAAAGTAATTATTTGATTTTTTTGTTGATCATTGTTCGAGAAACCAGCCTTTAAGGTTGTAAATATACTATTGTTTTTAATGTCGGATAAACACTTTGAATGTAATTCGGTTGACAAGTTATAGCGCAGTAATGTTATGTTGATAAACTGTAATTGTTAGAAAAGTTATTGTATCATATATTTTTTCTTAGATCCCCTTGAGTAAAAGCTTTTAATACCAATGTAGTTGTTATTACTTACTTACTAAGGAAAAACTTCTTAAAACAAGTATCCCATGGCTACCTACTACAGTCCAGCTAAACATTAAAACAAATTCATTTACAATCGATGTAAAAGATAAATAAGCTGTCTTACACTGCCGATACGACTTTTATACGACATCGGTATTGACAATGACAATGTCATTTATCTGACATTTCACACCGGTCGCTCAATTGTCTTATTCTTACGCCTCGGGTTTTACCTCAAGATGTGTAATTTTTGAAGTGAAAACTTCTTTAGCGGCGCTGGGTGGGTAAAAACTTTCAAACTCGCGTCAGGGTCACGTGACGTCGAAAAAGCGTAAGATCTTATTTAATTTTTATACATTGCTCGTAAAACAAGAGACGACAAAAGAACACACTTGCGGTCACGCGACGTATGACTCAAACAATTAAATAGTGTTGTGGCGACATGACGTGACGATGACGTGGCGACATGACGTGACGTGACGATGACGACGAAGCCAACGAAGACACAGACACATTCGCGCTTGCGCGATGACGTGACGATGACGTGGCGACATGACGTGACGTGACGATGACGACGAAGCCAACGAAGACACAGACACATTCGCGCTTGCGCGAATGTGTCTGTGTCTTCGTTGGCTTCGTCGTTGTGTCACATTCGCGCTTGCGCGAATGTGACACAACGACATGACACAATCACAATGACACAGACACATTCGCGCTTGCGCGAATGTGTCTGTGTCAGTGTGTCTTCGTTGTCTTCGTCGTTGTGTCACATTCGCGCTTGCGCGAATGTGACACAATGACATGACACAATCACGACTGTGGTTATATTTTTGAAGTGAAAACTTAAAAGTGAAAACACAACGTTAATATTGAAGTTTTCACTTCTGCCGGCACTCCCGGAGTGCTAGCTTTTTTTTTTTAGCCGTTTATGTTACAACACTCTAATCTCTAAAAACCTATAGCTGATAATCAAATAAGATGTTACTATGTAGGTATGTGTTTACAAAACACAATGTGTACCTATGTTCTATCTACTGATAAACTAGCTTCCAGAGTAGGTACAGGCTTTATTTAGTTTAAGACTAGAGCAATGTTTAAAATGACCATGGATTTATTTATCCTAAAATGTACACATTTTATAGGAATGGTTAGATTTTGTTGAAATATCACGAACTTTTGACGCTGTCACTTATATTTTTGTACAAACAATTGATATGTCGTGTCGTGGATACTTTTGGACTAGAAATAAACGTGTCGTACTCGTATCGGTGATTGTGCGTCCATTTGTCGAGTGCATTCAATAAATGCATTATTATTCGTCCCGCGTAAAGGTAAATTGGTTATAGCGTGATTATTAAAGGTTGCCTACGAAGCAATTCGGACAGCGCACAAATCGTCCCACTGGGGACCAGGGGACCGAACCAGGGGGCGAAGCTTTATTTATTTTTGTACAGGAATTCAAGTGTGCTCTGCTCACCATTGTGCATTGGCAGCTTTTGAATTACCTAGAAATAGTTTTTATGATTTATAAAATTGTTTTTTTTATTGTTTTGACCGCATCGCAATTATGTTAAGTGACAATGCGGTCGACGATGCAGCACTTATATACTTGCGATTATGATATCTTTGATTTTTGACAGGTTAAAATGAATTTTAAAATGCTGTATTTTTGCCGCGTGTTTAATTTCTACCGAGAACTTGGCCAAATTATATTATTATAAAGATTTATTAAACTTTTTACTTTTAACTTAGATAACACATTAAACTCGTTTAATGTGGTTCAAAATGTTCAAACTTGCTAGTTTTGTTCATATTTTTAAAATAATTAATGTAACGCGGGCTTAATTTAGGAACCACAGAGTTGTGCACGAAACGCATCCTTTAGCAACGCGAAACTAGCGCCGCCCGCCAAAACTCCTGTCAAAACAGTTGACCCGAGACTCGTCCGCCGGCTGCATCACGCGCCGACGCATTTAGTAGTTTTAATTAGTTTTACGTGTCTTTTACCTCATTGTTTGCCATTCCCTGTGTTTATATAAGTTTTACAATATAGTTTATGATAGTATTGAACCGTGCATCGAACTTATTTACCCCAAAACACCCCCTGAGAAACACCATCCTTACAGTGACGCCCAACTCGCGGGCACGGTTTAATTCAGTGAAAATCGTCATAAACTCTCTTAAAAACTAATAAGTGCAGTGACCTATCGTGCTAACACAATATCGTGGACCTTTTACCGATAGTGCATTTACCGGGAACTTTTCACAAACAGTGCAAACACGTGAATCTAAACGCTTGGGCGAGTATCTCACCACGCGCGATTCAAATACCTAACGGGCGAGTCGAAGTGAGCGTGGGTGAGACCGCTGTGCGCGCGGCATTTTTCTACGCGTCATCTTCACAGCGAGAGATCAACCTACCATCTTGTCGAGAATACCGTAGAGACTACCTACGACGGATACCGACAGATAAAAACGTACGTCGAACCTGCGGGCAAGTCCACTGTGCACGCGGCATTTTTACGCGTCCCCCTCACAGTGAAGCTTGTGCTGCCCGCCACCGGCCGAGAAGTCAATAATACCTACGACGGATTGGATATTTACTTCCGTCGCCGGCCGAGAAGTCGATTGTACATAAACCGGATCGGATACCTACTTTTATCTCCGTGTTACCGCCGTGTACCGAGCGAGGAACTTCGTGAATATGCCGAAGACACGAGCAAGTAAATACGACGAGTCGGAGTCCGATACCGAGGGCGAAGAAATGAACAGAACCGTGATGGAACCCTCTCCAAACATCACGATGTCGGAACAAATGTTCCATACCTTGGTCGCTAATATCACCAAGAGTCAAATGGAATCGAACCGTATTATGATCGAGAGCATGCTGGCCAGTAACCGAAGCCAGTGCACACCATCACCGATATCCGAATCCCGAGGTCATTCACCTCGGATGGGCAACTTCGCGAAGTGCACGGCGCGCTTTGACGGAGCATCTAAAAACGCAGATGAGCTCGAGGCATTCATCGACACCATCGAGATCTACCGGGACTGCACCAACATCGGCGAGGAGCACGCGCTGCGGGGTCTACCGATGTTACTGACGGGCGAGGCCGCCGTCTGGTGGCAAGGCGTCAAGTCGTCGGTCACATCGTGGAGTGACGCTCTGCAACGACTTCGTGGAATGTACGGAGTGCCGCGTCCCGCGTATAAAATCTTTCGCGAGATTTTTTCTACCGAACAAAGTGTCGAGCGGGCCGATGTGTTTATATGCAAAGTGCGCGCGTTATTAGCAAAATTACCGTATGTTGTGTCGGAAGTGATGAAGTTAGATATAGTGTACGGTTTACTGGATCGTAGGATAAGAAAGCGTGTGTCTCGTGATGCGGTGGACGGATTGGAACAGCTGATCACGAAAGTCAGGTCAGTCGAGGAGTCTTTGGCGGAGGTGAGTTCATTCAACCCTTCTAGTAACAAAAGTACAAGCTCCGATACTTTCGCGGCCACTAAGGATTATTCGGGCACAACTCTGTGTGTTAACCCTTCAAGTAGCGTAGGTAACCCAACGAGCGCGGCAAAACCGAGCGCGAGGTCAACGCCCGAATTTCGCTCGCCGATTTCAAAGCGCAGCGACGACAGTGAGGGTCAAGAGAAGCGTGTTCGACCAAAGTGTGCCTATTGTAAGCTTTTCGGTCATTCCATCGACGAGTGTCGTAATAAGGAGAAAAAAGTTGATACCTGTAGTAATGTTTTTAATAATTCGAGTAACGTTACTCAGTTACGTTGCTACGGATGTGGTCAACTGGGAGTTATTCGTTCGAAGTGTGAAACCTGTAACAGCGCGCCAAGTACAAGTAGGCCAGATACCTCCAATTTTTATAGCGCTCGCGTAACCAATAGTGACGGTTCTCTTCCGCTATTGGAAATCTACGTAGAAGATCGTAAGGGCGTAGCTATTTTGGACACCGGGGCTACCCACTCTTTAGCAGGCCCCACGTTGTACAGCTTACTTGTAGACGCAGGCGTAGAGTTTAAGGAAACTTCGAGAACCATAGGGCTTGCTGACGGTTCACAGCAAGTACGTACCGTACTGGAGTGCGATACCACTGTCACCTTGAAGGGTCGCGCGATACCCACTACTTTCTTGGTTTTACCAAACGCGCGGACGCGAACTCTTTTAGGTAGGGACTTTATCATAAATGCTTGTATCCTGTTGGACTTACCACAGAGCAGCTGGAGTTTTAACGATGAGCCACAGCGCTGGCATCCGTTCATCACCAGCTTCGAGCTAACTACCACCGGCCAGACGGAGCTGATGAAAGTAGATATGACGAGCCTAGAGCTAAAGAAGAATGAAAGCACCAAACTTACCTCGAATCAGAGAGCCCAGCTGAACTCTTTGATGATAAAGAGAGCTGACCGTTTTGCGAAGGAAGGGCCTTCGACAGAATACGCCACGCACCGGTTGAAGGTCGACGCTCAACCGGAACCCATCGCGCCACCCCGAGTAGATATCCGGGAGAAACAACTCAAGGACCCCGAAGTCGTCGAGAGCCTGAAGTCAGCCGACGATCCGTTCAGGGGGAGGGGTTGGTCAGGCCGAGGTTTTGTGAGATCAGATGGCAAACTATACAGGTACGGACCGGAAGATTGCGACGAAGATACCGCATGCCTAGTCGTACCTAGACACGAACGTGAGAAAGTTATGATGGAATACCATAACGCACCGCTGGCAGGACATGACAGGAAGCGCACACTTGGTAGGGCGAAGCCGAAGTTTATACCCCGTAGAGAAGGACCGGATAAACCGTCTAATCAGGTTTTAGGAAGGTATCACGTGTCTCAGCTGACCACATTCTTAGGCAACGTACAACAGCCGGTCAATGAGAAACGGAGACGTGGTAGGCCTAAACATATCTTGACTGACCAAGACGCGAGGGCGCGTGTCTAGGTCAGAGGGGGAGGTTGTAACGCGGGCTTAATTTAGGAACCACAGAGTTGTGCACGAAACGCATCCTTTAGCAACGCGAAACTAGCGCCGCCCGCCAAAACTCCTGTCAAAACAGTTGACCCGAGACTCGTCCGCCGGCTGCATCACGCGCCGACGCATTTAGTAGTTTTAATTAGTTTTACGTGTCTTTTACCTCATTGTTTGCCATTCCCTGTGTTTATATAAGTTTTACAATATAGTTTATGATAGTATTGAACCGTGCATCGAACTTATTTACCCCAAAACACCCCCTGAGAAACACCATCCTTACATTAAGTAATTTCAATTCATTATCTAACACCTACCTCAAATATATATTTTTTATTATTTTTATCCCACAACAAGGTTGTCTTTAAAAAAAACATATCTATACATCTCACACATAAAAAATACCTTATAAAAAAATCATTCTATCCAATTCTAATTCTAATATAAGTAATTTCTAGTTTCTTTCAAAATCCTACACCCCCTGAATCACCAAGTAGCCCTTTAAGTCCATTTTAAAACTACTTGTCACCTAGTCTAATAGCATCTTGTTCTCCTTGCCATAGTAATATGTACCTTATTTCAAGCGGATAGAGTGCATGGATTTGAAGTTTTTCGAGTGGAAATTTGCTATGTCATATTAGTCTCATCTTGGTCCTGAGACGACCCTTGTGATTATTTTCGTTTAAGGATCGAGGGGTTTTGATATTTTATTTAACTTACTTATATAAATAAAAAAAAGGATTTTTTGCCTATTATATGCATTTTCATTGTTTAGTAAATAAAAACAGATCGATTGCTAATTAATATGTAATTAACGCTTAATGCTATGATATAATGCACACAAACAACCTATTTAAAGAATAAGCTTTGAATTAAAAATTAACTTTTTGTATTACTTTTTTTACATATTTATTCATATCCATTTATCTACTTAGGAAATAAAAATCCTGCGGTTTAACCGATTTCAAAAAAAGAGGAGGTTCTTAATTCAATTGTATGTTTTTGTTATAATATCCGATATTCTAAAAAGTTTGAGTATTTTAGAGATATTTTTTTGATAGCAAGTATCAAAACGAACAGATCGCACTATATAAAGCACCTTTGACACGAGAAGTCTGCGTGACCTTTCCTTGGACACGCTGTTGGACCATAAACATTCTGGATCGCGTGTATAAGTTGCTTAAAAAAATCATTGAAATAAAAACATTTCGACCAAAAGATTAAACCTGAGAAAACTGAACAGCAATACCTAAGTAATAACTTTTTTATTTAATCCTTAAGAACTCGGTAAATAACCAAGTTCTTAAACTTATAAGTAAAACTTCCTCCGTTTATTTCGTCGGTTAAAAATAACTAAGTACGATTCGTCCAAAATAAGAAATGTATATGTAGGTATATAGATTTAGATAATATCTAAATTTTTGGCATTTAATTTCTATCATATTATGATAGATATTAAATGCGCAAAAAATAACATTTGTTATTTTGGTGGAATCATAGTAGATTTGATATTAAATGCGAAAAATACAATTGAAATAATACAAAACTCGCGGATTTTTCATAATAATTACCAACATATCAATGAATCAGTGAAACTTTAGTGGTTATACCATTTAACATCAGATGAGCCATCTGGTTGTTTCATCATTTGGCGTATTAAAAAGCTTGTGCTAGAACAAAAATAACTATTAAATATAATAATTAAATAGTTAAAAAATTCAAAAAAATATTGATAAACTTAATTTGTCTATGTTTAAAACATGTTTATATTTTCTTGTAACTTGCAACACTTTATTTTTTGACTAGCAACACCCATGTACCGCCCGAAATAACGGTACTAACAACGAAAAGTATTAAAAACCTTTTTTCCGAATAAAATACTTATTTACAATTCAGTTCCACTTTTCACTGAATATCTCACAAAAGTACAACATTTATTTGAATTTGCAGTGACCGTAGCTAAAGACTCCAGGGAGTAGTCGGTTGACTAAATTCCAAGGGGTCCAGGGGTCCAGGGGTCTAAAGGGTCCACGGGGTCGAATATCCTCTTTTAAAGAAACTTACCCTTGGTGTGAATATCTTTGAGAATCAACTCTTTGAGCATTAAGATGTGATGATGCGTGTTTAACACTTAGCACTGGTTTGGAAGCTCCTGTGCTGTTAGAGACTGTAGCAAACTTGTGTTACTCTCTCTAAATAAATAAAATATCTAATTAAATAAATAAATATTCACGGACAATTCACACATCACACTCTAGTCTCAAACTAAACAAAGCTTGAACTATTGGAACTAGATTGCAGATAGAAATACTTACCTACTTACCTACATAATTTGTTTTACATAGTTTTACAATAAATGATTCTTATTTTTATTCTTTTTTGTAAATACATACATAGTAAGTAACACTTAAACATAGCACAAATGTTTATGTTAATTACACAAACATTTGTTCTGAGTGGGAATAGAACCCTCGACCCACAGCATGGAAGGCAGAACTACTATCAAAAGAGCTGTGACGCCTGCCAAATGATATTACTGAACAGAAAAATTCCTGCACTGCTCAAATTAAGAGCAAACAAAGGTATTCTGAGACGATAGATGTATCATTCGGTACGATATTACACCTCAATGAATTAGCAACGTTAAACGCTCTAATGCTGTCACATCTCACGGAGGGAATCAAATGAATACAAAAGGCGATGACTATAAAAAAAAATCGCAATACATTGCGCGGTCACCTTGAAGTTGTCTGCTCGATCGCCTCCACGCCGCGCAATGTAACTCAAGAACGAAGCTCAATATTGTGTAGTAGACCTCGTATAAATACAATAGAGGGGTGACTCCATTCAATATTTGGCATCGGAAATGAAAATGTCATCGGCTTATTACGCCTTGGCTTATTATTGATATGTGTGATATTATATTAGATTGAGATGTAGGCGATAGATTAAATTAGATTGAAGATATGGAAGAGTTTGAAGAAGTTATTGGATTAGAATTAGAGGAAAGATGAGATAAAAATAACTCTTAAATGTACTAAAGATACTAATATAATAATATGAAGTTAATAGTAAACTTAAGTAAACATTGTTAAAGCTAAAAGTCTAACGGTCTATCTTATTAAAAGTTAGCGCAGACTTGGAGTATTGATTACTTACCATACGTAATGATGACATAAAGACATCGCTAATATAGAAAGGGGGAAAAACTATAAATAAAAAAATATCAATGTAAATAAAATAATGACCGTGGGATGATGATGACTTTAAAATAAATAATTAGTCAAGTAGTAATAACTTCAAAAGGTTCTAACACTGTTTGAGTTTTGTTCATCGACACGAAGAAGAAGAACTTCAAAAGGTAGTTAAATAAGATAAAGTTTATTCAATAAATGTCGTTAATAATTTAGTTAAATCACAAAATACAGTTACTTCTAATATCGATGAGAACATATAATATAAACATCCAAAGTATTTTCAGCTGGTGATAAAAAGCTTTTATAAATAAAACCACAATAAGTACTTAACCAACATCTTCGAGTACTTGAATATAAAAATATAATAACCCATAATATCCCTATTGAAAGTAAAAGATCTACCACACATTTGGAGTAACCACTTAAGGTATACAATGTAGTGTGTCATATTTGATACACAGTAGGGGGCTTTTAAAGGTGAAGCAAGGATTGGAAATAACGATGTCAATGATAAATTGGGAGAAATTGTCACACGGTGTCATAGTAAGATCTTAAGAAGTAATTTTTCGACACTTACCCAATGATCTTCTATAGAGTATACATTGTACCTAATAGAATTCACAAAACGATGTCAAAAAACAACTATTGATTGATTAATTTTTAGATTTTCATTTGTTACTATAGATATCGAAAAGAAAATTGCTATCAATATTAGACTTAAAATCACAAAAAATAATAAAAACCTACGGATTGAACTACGGACTAATAAAAGAAACTACGGAAGCTAACATTTAACTCTCCCAGATTAATCCCATATTAT
Source organism: Ecliptopera silaceata (assembly GCA_932527185.1). NCBI lineage: Eukaryota > Metazoa > Arthropoda > Insecta > Lepidoptera > Geometridae > Ecliptopera > Ecliptopera silaceata. The sequence continues at coordinate 7,067,418 of OW052210.1, forward strand.
ATTGACAAATGATCCAAACAACAATGAATTTACACCTCATAAACCCAAACACAACAAAGAAACTATTATTGAAGACACAGAACTAGTAACAGTTAGTACAGCCACGATACAGAATAAAGACATAGTTGCTATAGACATGACATAGAATACAGTAGCAGTTAATATACAAACCGTTACTTCAATGGCTGGTAACCGCAAAGTGTTTGGACTTGTAGCCATTCAACGAGAAAATACATCGGAATTCCCATGAGGAATAAAACTATTGATAGAAATATAAAGGGTGGATATAAAGATGGAAGACTTTTTAAAATCTATAAAGCTATATTAAGTTTTAAGCGCAGGGTTTGTAGGGTTAATGAAGGTGTGATCTTTTTGTGACAGTATGACAGTAGCAAAAAGGGTTGCAGAATTGTAGATTAACCTTTGGGTTTTGAGGATTAAATTGATGGAGTGAGACGTGGTTATGAAGCTGTGGAACTATCATTATAAACTTGAAAATAACATATTTCATCGACATTATTACCATGATTAGTGATTCATTTCCAGTAAGTTACATTTCATTTAGATTGAAATCAGTTTACTAGCCGTTCATATTTTCAAATGTATATAATTTAACTTGCCGATCGCGAACGTTTTATTAAAATAGTTTGACAATCAAGATGTTCAATTTACAGCCCACCCATTTAGCTCAGTCTAATCAAATCCATCACCACTCATGTTCTGTCCTTGGCCCTCGCTTTAGGGATCCCCGGGGACGTCTAATTTTCCTATCCCGGGCACAACTCAATTTGTCCGGAAGACATTAACGATAACTATGCGACACGGTTGCGCACTAGGCGTATTTTTACGATTTTACTCGGGTTCGATTCCTACTTGCCTCCGCGTTTCTACTATTTCAATTTGCAAAGAATTTCTTTTTATACAAAGTTGTTCACACGATTCTGTCTTTTGAACCGTTGTTTTAAGGTTTCTTTTCGTTTCTATAGTTTGTTTGTTAGGCCTTTTTGGGCGCGATAGCAACCAATCATCACTGACCACTGTTGAAAGGTACACCGATTCAAGTTTAAGTCTTAGTGGGTGGAAGTTAGGGTGTATTTTCGTATAGGTTTCGAGCGGTGTTGTTTTGCTGAGGGTCAAGGCGTTAGTGCAGTATTGCGGGTTCGATTCCCAGGTGTGCAGGGTGTCGAGACACGTAGGACACTTAAGACGGCCACTTCTAAAATGAAGGGAGGTTCGTCATAAAAATTGGACAGGACAAGATACTGAGGAGGCTTTTTTGTTTTAGGGTGACTTTTGTACAGAACATGATATACTAGTGTTAAAAGGTAAACTAGTAGAAACTAAAACAAACTAAAAATAGATGTGATTTGTCTTCAATTTGAATAAATAAAATTTAACATTAATATTCTTTGAGTCTAAGAAAAGCTGCCATAATGGCAGCTTTTCTTAGACTCGAAGAAACTCAAAGTTAAGTTTTTACATATGTTTTTATCAAATTGTAGAAAGCATTATTACAATTCAAGAAATATAATCTTGAATTGTAACATAGCTTTCGTCATATTTTATGATACTTATATCTAGATACCACAAATCCATAGTTAATATTTGAAATTACCGTAACCGAGCGGTCAAGTCAGGGGTGCTCAACCCTAACTTTAAACTTATTTAAACAATGTCTCCCAACTGGCCAACCCCTAACATTAAATCAACTACTGTTTTATATTTTCGCAATTTAAGGGCGTTTATCGTGAAATCAAATCATTTAAAAGGGTTTTGGACTTTCTTTATATTAAACGTTATTAGACCCGCGGGTGTAGTAGCATTTTGATAAGAGTATTGTACTCATTGTAGCTCCAATTTATGGGTTTTTTAAGGACTTTCTACGTTTCGTTACTTAAGTACTAAATAATAATAATGCTGGACAATCCACGCGTCATCTAGCCTCAAGCTAAGCAGAGCTTGTGTTATGGGTACTAGAAGACTGACATACCTACTTAATACAATACATTACATAAATAGATACTTTTTTGTTATAAATATAAAATACCCACAACACCCGGAATAAATATTTGCAAATGGTACAAACATTTATGCCAAAGCGGGAATCGAACCCGTAACCTCCGCCCGCCGCGAAACACCAGTTGTCAAACTGTTTAAGCTGTTTTTATGCTAAAACGCAAACATACTTAAACTGTTTTTATGCTAAGAGAAAACAAAATAAACTTAATGTACACGTGCGGTGTAGCCTTAAGTTTTTATTTTCTGCATTTTAAAACCTTAAGGTGTAGTAAAAGTGTTCGTTGCGAATGGCCTTACTCAGGTGACAATAAAGTCGGGTCCCGAACGTCCTCGGGAGTAATCGGGGACGCTCGTTAAATGGCGCATCTTGGGATCGGTTTCAGTGCGACGGTTTAGCACCCCTGCCTTTAAAGTTTCTGCTGATGTCAGCTTCATTTGATTGACCTGAATTTTGTTACATTAATAAATAGTTTTTTTTTTTTAGTAAGTAGGTACCTACCTACAGTTTTCAGAGCGTAGCGAAAATACTTATGTACAGTCAGACTTGAGTCTCTAGTCCGAGTTTTATTCCAGCTGATTCACAAAATTCATGTATTCTATGTAGGTACGTATTTACCAAAGACACAGTCTATCTTATAAGTTAGCGTAGACTTGATGTCTTGATTACCATACGTAATGGTGACGTAATGTCAACATTAACTTTTTATATGATAGGTGGATAATATAAGTAAGTTCTATCAGCATTCTAGTTCCCATACAAGCTTCGCTTAGGACTAGAATTAGTGAATTATCTAGTTTACAAGCTTTGCTTAGTTTGGGACTAGTTTGTGAATTATCCATGAATTTATTATTAATTCTGCGACAAACTCGCTTCAAACTTATCCTTAATGCCCAAGTATTTGATGTCTGATATTATGCAAATACCATTAAGTGGAATAAGGCCGGGTTCATTAGCGGTGGGAGGGGCGAGGGAGTGGCCCGAACACACCTACCAGTATATATATTTTATAAGCATTTTTTGTAGACGAATTAAATATTTTATTTACGAAGATTCTAACGCCTTTGCCGCTAGACTAATCGATTCCTATTAAAGCCTTTTTGAAAGGCGTGACAGCTCAGTTGGTAATAGCTCTGCCTTCCGTGCTATGGGTCGTGGGTTCGACACCAACCCATGTTTTTACAAAAAAAAATATATAAGTACTTATTCGAAAGTTTTCATGGTACTTACTTAGATACAAGCTTTGCTTAGTTTGGGACACGTTTGGGACTAGAGCGCGATATGTGAAATGACCGCGAATATACTTACTAGGCTAATATCTAGCAATCGAATTGATGGTTGTTGAAGGTATATCTAGATCTAGATTTTAGATGATGTCTAAAGTATAAATATGTTTATTTTAAATGTTTAAAGATGGTCACGTGACTTTATATCCAATAATATAACTTTCATTCATTTAATTATTTTACAAAAAACAACAATTTGAGCTCAAAAAAGTTACGAAATACTTTTATTTCGAACTAAAATCTCAAAAAACACTATTTTTTCATACCTAACGCACTGTAACGCATGTTCAATTCCCCTACATTATAACTTATAATTATTTTTTTATCAATAGCCTAACACTCTCTCACTCACTCCCACAGCATCCTCGAGCTCCGAAAAGAGAAGAGTAGAGACGCAGCTCGCTCCAGGCGCGGGAAAGAGAACTACGAGTTCTACGAGCTGGCGAAGATGCTGCCTCTTCCTGCTGCCATCACCAGCCAGCTTGACAAAGCTTCCATCATCAGACTGACCATCAGTTATCTGAAACTGAGGGACTTCTCAGGGCATGGCGACCCTCCGTGGAGCCGGGACGCGCCTCCGTCAAGTAAGAATTTGAAAGGTGACGTGTCTCTTTCAATTTATATCTTTTTAGCTTTAAGCGCTTAAAAGAGAAAACAAGATCCTACTAATTATTGTGAGAGTTTGGAAGTGGATGGATTACTACTGAATGGATTTTAATTAAACTTTGTAACAATGTAGTTTATACATCAGAATAACACAAAGGCTATAATTTCTACAGAAATATAGGGCATTATCCAAAATATAACGATTATAACATGAAATCGCGGGCATCAGCTAGTATCTTTATATACAAACGGGATTTTATATATTATGTCTGTTTGTAAGTCTGTCTGTCTGTCACATAAATTGTGAATCAAACACAGAAATTATAAGAAAAATCAAGCTTATAAAGAAAACAATGTATTTCTTCTTCATTTTCAAAGATTATAGATATTAATGCTATTATATAACGCAGACAAAATAAACTTTTAAGTTACATGAAACAACCCTTAAAACTATGCAAAATGTCTGCTTGTCGGTTTAAAATAACTGAGGAGGGTTGCCAAATCAGATTTGCCTTCGTCAAGTCATTGTGAACGCTAACAGAGTTACTGCACCCTGTACCGACAGCAAAAAAGTCCTAGCAGATAGGTACTGGTAGCAAAATAGTTGTTATAGCAGGTACCGACTGCAGAACAGTTGTTATAGCAGGTACTGACTGCAGAACAGTTGTTATAACAGGTACTGATTGCAAAACAGTTGTCCTAGCAGGTACCGACTGCGGAAAAAGAAAGTGGAACAATTTTTCTAGTAGGTAGGTACTGATAGTAAAACAGTTGTTATAGGAGGTACTGATAGCAAAACAGTCGTATAGCAATGATTTTAAAGGTATGGTCAGAAAACACAATGCTAAAACTAGCCAAATAAAATTTTAATTAAAGTGCCTATCAAAAATGTTTGGTTATGTAAAAAGTGATTTATAGATTGTAATTTTAAGTAAGTACATAAGTATATTTATTTAAAATCTTAGCAAAAAGTTTTTTTACAATACATATACATGATTTCTAAAATAAAAACACATTATTATAAAAAACTAAAATACTTAGGTATATTTATTATTATATTACTTAAGTTAATTGATAAAATCTACTAGAAGTACCTGAAGTAGGTAAGTATGTGAACTTCATACATAAAAAAAAGCTATGTCCTAAAAATACCTAAGCGAAATTTATATGGAGCAATATACAAAATAATCAGTGTTATAAGATTTACATTGCCAAAAATATGATTTATATTCTCAAATAAATCAATTGTTAAATAAATTGTTAAGCAAAGCACGCAAATAAAATACGCCGTGGGGACGCAGATTCCCTGCAAAACCTCAAAATAAATAAATATCGGGTACTTCGGAGTATTCAGTTTGTTTTAGTAAACCAACATCACACATGTGCCTGATTTGAAATGTTTTATGCACTTATTTATTTTTGGGGTACACATTTAGGTATTTATTGGGGTTTGAGTTTTGAGTTAAAACATATATTTCTCTACTTTTTCATGAGATAATAATTTTTTACAGTTTTCTGTAAAAAATTGTGCAAAAGTTCTCTTTTCACTTATAAATAAAAACAACATAGCCAAGTTCAGGATAATATTTTCAGTAAGTACCTATAGAACTAAGTACTAATTTAGCGTTTAAAAAAATAAAAATCGATCATGGCACTCTAATATGATAATTTTGAGAATCTTTTTATGTTCGATATCTATATATCATACTTATACTTACAAAAATTCTAATCTTGAAAAGAAAACATGTCTGTATAACTCAAAAGTACCACAAAACAGTAGCTGATTCATTTAAATGACTATTCAACCCCAGACACCTTAACAAAGAGCTTTTTTAACACACACTGTACCCAAATTCGTAACAAGTGTACCAATAAACCGCCCCTACAAATCCAATTTTAGCCCCTAATGCGTCTAATGCGACCACGGGGCGAATCACTACGTATGCCACTGTCATTTTAACTCAATTTTGAAACCTTTCCAACACACCTATACGCATTCAAATAAAAATATTCGACGTTGTAAAACATAGCGCTTAGGGTGTCAAAATTGTCCCCTTTTTGGAACATAATTTAGATTTTCGAATATAGTCGCGAAAGCAATAAAGATTTAGTGAGAAACTTAGGAAATGTACAACGATATATTCCGAATTTGAATTTGCAGGCGGTGCATGATTTGAATTTAGAACAATGTTGTTCCTATTCACAAACGAAGATACAAATTTATAGGGAAGTAGATAAATGACGACTGCTCTGAGCCAACATTTTAAAATAAAAAAAGACGAGTGGCACTCGGGGACTGCCGCGGTAAAGCTATTGCATAGCATTTTTTACTGGATTACGCATGCGCAGTGTTAGGTTATTTCGTTACGAAATTTCTGGATTCGGTCTCCACGCTCAAGGCCCGCGATAGAAGCTATGAAGCTTAAAACTGCATACATGCAAGCGCAAGCTTAAATAACAAGAAGAAGTATGTCTAATTATTATTTACATGTGATTAGACACAGATCTAATAAGTCATGATCCTTCTTTCGTGAAATGTCAAGTCTACACTTTCGAACGCTTCGTTCGAAATTCAAAATCAGCGCTTAGCAAAAAGTTTTGAAATCACGGTTGCAGCTGTCAACAAACAAATTGTAAGAGACACTGGCCATTAAAAAAACTAATTAATTCGCTAGGGTGGCCCTACTGTAACAATACGCGGCAGAATTTGGCCAAAATTTTTAATCCAATCAATTAGCAATCAGTGCAAGCGATACACCGCTTGTTAGCGCTGCTTATTTGGCGAACGTGACTGGGTTATACAAAGTAGGTTGGTATTCAAAATAGGGTTCGTATATTTTGTCTGGCTGGTTTAATAGGTGTTGCCAGGTTGCGTCTGTCAAATTTGTTGGTATTTGACATTGTTTGGCAACTATGATATAGCTCGATTGATTTAATATTTGGAGCGTGGAAAAAATTTAAATTAACTTTCGCTGTTTTCAATTAACAAGGCTCATTGCTTAAGCAAATTAGGGCGATGTCGTAATGAATTATTGTTTTTTATTATTTTAATAAGTAGAATAACTATAGTTTTCTAGATTTCTATTTAAAACTTTTACAATAAAGTGTTCGGTAAATAAATAACTTTGAACCAACAATAACTAAATGTGACTTTAGATTTTAGATGAAGAAATTATTATGAAAATATATAAGTAAATAGTTGTATAATATAAAACTTTTTACAAAAAATTATCTACAATTTTGTTATTTACTTACAAAAAAATATTATTTACTGATTTATGTATGTACCTACTACGAGTAGCTAACGTTTAGTTACTTTTAATAGTCGACTAAGTATCTACATAATGCCCGGCTACACGCTTATATAATTAAATGAGCAATGTCCACTGAGATGTCAAATTAGTGACAGCTTGCATACCGTGTAACGGGGGACTAATTAAATGACACTAATAACTGTCAAACTGACAACTTGATAAATGATGTAAAAAGTAGTGGTGTATTACATATTTAATTTACTTAAAAAATAGAAGAGGTTTAACCAAAATATAAAGCTTTTTATTTTTAATTTGCAAAGTATGATAATACCATACGTCTATTTTATAGTGAAATAATAAAAAAATATTCAAAAAAATATAAAATTATTATAAACGAAAAAAATACGTGAAAAAAAAACACATGAAACAAAAGTACGAACATCTAGATTCAAACAGTCGGCTCACGTCCAACGTAACTTTACATGTAACTTCCGAATTCTACTGACTTCCAAAGTTCTAAAAAACAAAACACAAATAAATTGACAACAAGTTCCTTCCAATATATCCCGTTAACCCGCGCCCGCTCGCCCGCTCCGTCCAACGTGCCTCATATTTATTGTTATTTTTCTATTTCGTCGGCAGATGTTCTGTATGATTTACGGAAGCCCGTATTAGGAACGTGAATTATAACTGTTTTCTCGCTGGTCAGAAAACATTTTCCTTGGAAACGGCTGGTTAGTTTTTTTTAAATGTTGGCAATATTGGATTATGCTGGATTACTTGGATTCACTGGTTTTTGAAAGGTAAGATTGTCTGATAAGTAAACCTTTATTATCAAGATCATAAAGGAAAAAGCTTATATGATCTTGATGACTAAATAAAACAGTACAATTAATAACCTAACAAGATTCTTATAACATTGCATCCGAGGAATTGAATCGGACTAGTGGCTTATTTTGATGCCAAACTTACACCAAGTAATGAATATAAAGCTAAAAGTGATACATATCATAACATTGGATATTAAAACGAATTATAAACTTATGAAATATGAAGAGGTCCGCACACCGCAACGTCTCGCGCCCTACTGCCATAAATCACGCGTGCTGCCGCCAAGCGGCAATATGTGGAAACATGTGTTTACGTAGGAGTTAATTTGTCGAATTTATCTGCTTGTCTTGGGCGGGATTGAGAAATATTGCGATTCTTGAGTTATGTTCGCTTGCTTGTTTACAAAGAAAGGTCGGTACGAATAAATATACACATTAAAAAATTGCATTTTTGTCTTATTCAAAAATAACATTAGTGATCTGTTGGGGTAGCCGTCTACTGATCTTAAGGTCGTGGGTTCAAATCTAGTCAAGTAACAGAACACATATGTTTTGGTAAAATAATGAGGAACACAGTTTAATATGTCATCAGAGGCGATAAGCTTAGCATCCGTCAAAAAATACAAATTACTGCCAAATGAAATGTTGAGTGGACGTGATGACTACCCTCAGACAATCATCACATACTTAACAAGTGCCAAAACATGCCTGCCACGCCTGGCTACAATCGTGGTCATTTTAAATGGTTTTATTTGAAACCTTTTTTTATGCATTATAGGCAAACGCTTGAACGCAATCACACCTAATGTTAAGTGATGATGCAATCTACGATACCGATCTATGCTATAACTTTTAAATCCATGTAAAAAGTTGAACTCCGGTAAAGTTCTTCACCTTAAAACTCTTTTCTTCCCCTTATACTCTTTTCTCTAATACTGCAGAATTCCCGCAATAAGCTAACTCTAATCCTGGCTATAATGAACCGAGAGGTAACGGAGGGATAATGTGCCCACTTTCTTTGCAGTTCGTGAAAGCTTGGAATAAAGTTATTTTATTCATACCATTGGTATTTTCACAGTTTTGTATTAGCTATCATGTATTTAATCTTCGTTGTGTTAATATTGATATTTTTTTAACAATAAAAAGAGGGTAGAATAAAAACAAGGTCGATTAAATTGATTGGAAAATGAGTTTCAGGAATTTGATTCTTTACTTATTTTGGAATTAAGTAAATAGCATTGTGTAAAGCATACATGAAATTTAGGTTAGTACACAAAAGTTTTTATTATACATGATATTAATGAATAATGAACAATGCTTTTCTGTAACTGTACAGTTCAAACCAGATAGAAATGAAAAAAATATTTAAGTACTTAAGTAAAATATATTCTAAAGTAAAGTCACCTTTGGTAATGAATAAATAAATAAATAATACTGGACACACAACATCATCTAGCCCAAAGCTAAGCAGAGCTTGTGTTAAGGGTACTAGACGACTGACGTACTTAATACAATTACATAGATAAATATTTTTATTATACATAGAAAATACCCAGAACACCCGGAATAAATATTTGCAGATCGTACAAACATTTACGGTCTATCATAAAAAAAGTTAGCGCAGACTTGATATTAATACATCAAGTCTGCGCTAACTTTTTTTTTAACATACGTAATGATGACTTAAAGTCAACGCTAACTTTTTATAAGGGGGTTATTCTAAGGCGGGAATCGAACCCGCAACCTCCGCGTTGCAGGCGGACTTTCCTGCTCAGATACCTACTCGTAAACAATTGCTAGAAACGAAACGCAGCGCACAGATTACATAGCATTGCTTATTTTCAATCCATCCGCACCGTTTTGTCCGGTCGGATCGGCCGGTGCATCACAATAATCGCCCCATGCCATTCTATATTGACAGAACGTGCGGGGAATGTAACATCATTTTCCGGGATTTTGTATTTTTATTCGGTATCGATTTTCGGACAGCCCCCGACCCCGATTGAAGGGTTAGCGGGCCGTGTGATTGGTCAGTTACAATTCATTATTATCGTTTTATTGTGATTTTCACCGTTTTTTGATGGTTAATGATATTTGATTTATTGCTTAGTTGTTTTTTTTTTCATAAAATTATAATATGTAAGTAGGTAATTATTTGGGATGTTATTTGTACATGTTAACCAACTAACATACTACTAACTAACTTTTTATAAGATAGGGGATCTTATAAAAAGTTAGTGCAGACTTGAAGTATTGATTACCATACGTAATGATGACATAAAGTCAACGCTAACTTTTTATAAGATAGGGGTTTAATGCATTTACAAAACCAACCTATCTAGGTAATCTATCAGATATTTAGTTTCCTGAAAGCTATGCTTACTTTGCGTTTAGATAGCGGTGAAAAGCTCATGAATTTATTTTTTTATTTTTAGTTCTATAAATACCAATTTGGAAATAATCCTATACGAATTGAACACCATATAATATATTTTTTTATTTTAAATTCTTTCGATACCAATTAAAAAAAAAACCTAAAGAAGATTTTAACGCATTTAGCACCCCATTATTACATAATTTTATTGGAATTTACTGACGATAGCTGACAACACTGAGGTGAAACAAACCTTTTTAAATGATCTTATATCAAAGAAATGCAGTGTATTTAAATAAAGAAGTCTTTAAGGCTACAGGGGCGGTAATTCTTCATTAGGGGTCCGCAGTTCCGGTCAAGTGGCGCCCTCTGGGGATGCCAATCAACGGCTGTTTTCTTAGGGTTGGGAAAGTTTCCCGACTTTTAGGGAATTTATTCTTCTTTTCGACGCATTTTATAAGTTGAGACAAGATTAAAGGGTGTTAACAGAGCATTTCAGAACTGAAGCCAGACGCAAGAGCTACTCTTAAAAATACCTAACCTACCTACTAACCTAATAGGTATAATGCAATATTCTTAAAATTCAGAACCAAAAAGTTTAAATAAGTAATAAAAAAATATAACATTATAATTATTAGGTACCTATATTTTTTATTTAGCTGATGTACTTGAGCCTAGCTAGGTAAGTAAGTATACAAAAATATTATTAACATACTTACTTATTTACTAGATATTAATATATTTTTAACTTGTAAATAAAATCTTGTATTAGCTAAAATATACATTTTATACTTACAATTCAATTTTATACAGTATAAGTTTATTCATAAAGAAGCCTGGAAGAAATCGCGATCAGCGATAAGGCCACCCTTTGTACTAAATTAAGTTAGTTCTAAGTTTTTTTCTATTTTTCGTTGAGCAATATGGTGTTATCTAAGTATTATCTAAAGAATCTTACTAATAAACCAAAAGTTTTTCTTATTAAAAACACATCAATACTCGACCCTATATTACGTGAGAGTTTCATTTAATTTGGTCTTATGAAAACAGCATCGATGTTAGCTCTGTCCGACACCGACATGTCGAAATGGACAAATACGCCCAAATTATTGCTTTTCTCGATATAAATAGGCAAGGAATTTTCGATTGGGGCTGCGTTTAGACAGTGCTGTAACATTTTTTTTTATTTAAACGAATTATGTCAAAAAAGAAAAATGTCTAAAGCCAATGTAGATAGGTATGCTTTTTTTACGTATGATTAATTAAATTTACTTTGAAAGATTAATAAAAAATGACAATCGGTAAGACATAGATAAATAAGATAAAAATTCGTGAAATTTATCTCGGCACCATTGTTTAAAATTAAATAATTTTTATCAATATTTAAATTTTTTTAATCTCTTTACAATCAGAAAATGATTTTATTGAATTGAATTTAAGTAATGTAAAACTACTTATAGATACATATTGTTACTGTTATCTATACTAATATTATAAAGAGGTAAAGTTTGTATATTTGTTCAATTGTAAGGGGTAATCTCGGGATCTACTGAACCGATTTTAAAAATTCTTTCACCAATAGAAAGCCACATTATTGCTGAGTGTATAGGCTATATTATATTTAAAAAAAAGTAGGGATCCTTACTAAAACTTCAATTATGCCCAACGAAGTGGGCACGAGTCAGCTAGTTTATCATATTTTTATAGATTACTCTCCAGTTACTCCACACCACACTTTTGATACATATTATATAACTACCTATTGCTTTTATTTTAAATGTAAAATTCACAATATTTTTTATTTCCAGCTTGATCCAATGCCATCTTGCTACGTTTTGCTAACTTAGAAACAACACCAAGTCACATCAAGTTAGTTTTGGTTCCTGTAACACAGTTTTTAAAACTAGCACAGGAGCATGGATTCATATTATTCTGGTACAAAATAATTTTGTCAATAAATCAATTTTTACTTATTTTTTTTACAAAACAACGTTACAAAGTTCTATTCGGTGTGACATGATGCCGACTGCTCGTGTCAAATCGATCGTCTGGTGGTAGTGGTAGTGCTGGTTTGTTTAGTGGTCACTCGTAGGGTGCTTTATTAAATTTGCCCACTTCAGCTTTAAAGGGGAGGTAATGAAGCTATTCTTTGGAGTTTTAGAACAAATGTTGGTAACATTTTGTTCTTAAACCGAGAAAAATACCTATTTTTACTTGTATCTAAGTTTAACTATCGATGTGGCGCGGCGATGGTCCACCTGAGACGCGGAGGTTGCGGGTTCGATTCTCGCCTTGGGATAAATTTTGGACGATCTGCAAATATTTATTCTGGGTGTTCTGGGTATTTTATATGTATAATAAAAAATATCTATCTATGTAATGTATTGTATTAGGTATGTCAGTCTTTTAGTACCCATAACACAAGCTCTGCTTAGCTTGTGGCAAGATTGTGTGAATTGTACAGCATTATTTATTTATTTATCTAGTGTCATGTCTCAAATAAGGTAGGGCCTTCTTCTTTCTTCTCATTTAGGAGCTACGCTTTTGTACGCGTAATGAGTGCAAGTCACGCCATTTATTCCTTTCTAGAGCCCTTAAAAAAAAAAATAGTAGAATGAAACCCATTAGACAAACATAGAAAATAAAGGAAAAATAAAACGGGCAATCTGAGGTCGGGAAGGAATGATAAAAATTATCGGCTGTCAATTGTCTTCTTCTTATTAAAGAGCTACGCTCTTGTCTGCGTCTGTCAATTGTACTTACGTAACTAAAAAACAAAATCTGGCTCTTATACTTATCCTAAAGCTTTGCTTTCTAAGCTTTTCTTTCTAGAGAGTGATGTGTGTACCATTAGGTACACACATCACTTTTTTTTTTACGGACATTAGTCCGTGAAAAATGATTTATTACGTTTACGTTTATTTAATACGTTTTTTCGTACGATATAACCACACCATTACCTTACCAGACTTCATTAAGTTCAGCTAAGACCAATTACAGCAATATCAGGGATGCCAACATTACCGAAATGAGAAAATTATACAAAGTCTTAGCGGCCTTAATAAAAATTTGTTGGGACTTGGGGCTGACGCGCGTTTGGTAACTACGATCGAATACTTGGATTGATGTGATAAATTACAGTATTTTAGATGCTATAAAGTCTTGAAAAATATTTCCTCTTGTAATTTTTTTGACAAAATACTATTCATAAAAGATTTATAAAAAATACTTTCGCGAACGATATTGATTATACGGGATTTTATCGCGTACCTACCAATAAGTTCAATAAAGTATCTATGCTATAAAATTCCATATCTATCTTTTTACTCAGATATAAATATACATTTATGTTTAATTTCTGTTTATTCGCCTTTATGTTACCTATACATATTTAACCTTGTCCTGACAATAACAAACACAACAAAATGAAATCGGACGCGTGATGGTGTGACCAAGGAAAATAAGGATTAATTTTTATATATAGATATAGGTACGACTGTCATAGAGTCCCCGCAGACTGCAGACTTTTTATCGGCCGATAGTTTGGTCGTCGTCTTAATCAGTATGAAGACTGAATTACTGTAATGTGCGCATCTGCATACATCTTCATACTGATTAAGAAGCCGACCAAACTATCGGCCGATAAAAAGTCTGCAGTTTGCGGGGGCCCGTACGCTCTGTCTGTTAATAGTAAATCGCACTACAGAAGGTCAAAGTACCTACAAAAGAAGCAAGCTCACATGGCGATTTGGTAAAGCCATATTTAACTAAGAGATGCTCAGATAGTCCCGCCGTGTGCTTTATTACGATTTAATTCAACAAGACAGAGAGAAAACCTGCTTTGATATGCCGACTTGCATGTCCTGTGGGGTGTGTATGAGTTTTGATAATAAGGGATACTGGTTCAATATTTTTTGAAATATTCAGGGACAATTCACAAATCACATACTAGTCCCGAACTTAGCAAAGTTTGTATTAAGTATGGGAACTAAGCTTGTTCTATGGGAACTAGATTGCTGATGCAATACTTAAATACTTATATATTTGTTTGTAAATAAATAAATATTCATGGACATTTCACACATCACACTCTAGTTCCAAACTAAGGAAAGCTTGTGCTATGGGAACTAAATTGCTGATGGAAAACTTATATCTACATACATTTTTTTTTGTACTTAAATAAATAAATATTCATGGCCATTTCACACACCACACTCTAGTCCCAAAATAAGAAAAGCTTGTGCTATTGGACCTAGGTTGTTGATAGAATACATACTTAGAATACATAGTAAGTACCTAACACCCTACCTCAGAAAAAATGTTTATGTTAATCACTCAAACATTTGCTCTGGGTGGGAATCGAACCCACGACCCACAGCATGGAAGGCAGAGCTACTACCAACTGAGCTGTGACGCCTGTCAATAATATCACGAAAATGAAAAATAAACTCAATATACGCAGATATGGGGTCACTACTCACCTTCAGATAAAGTCATAGCATAAACTGTTGTTTTGTACTATTTCGAAAAGCAAACTCGCGATCGGCTGATACCACAATAATATTATTTTTTATTGTTGTATCATAATACGACTATGTTCGGTCTAGCTCGTAAGTTTGTATGAGCCTGTGACCGTACCTACACTATTAAACTTAACCATTATTTTTATATAACACATCGATTATTACTACTAAATAATAGTAAAGTAATATTTCTGTCTATATCTAGATAACAATTTTATGTTACTAGACTTAGATTCTAAAAAATCTTTGGAGTAGACAGAGGATCATTACTCACTCTAATACCTATATCCTTAGATAGAAAAAAGTATCTATTCACAAACAAACTTACGACTATTACAGTATTTATAAAATGTACAAAGCTTTATAAAATACGTAAGAAACAGTTGAGCTATCCACAGACTGTTGCAAACGATCTATAGATAACTCAACTGATCTAAATCAGTACCAATCAGAAGCGTATCCAAGATTCTGGCGATCGTTAGATTATATTCTAGATATTGAAAAACACACTCACACTCTGAAATTATCAAAAAAACTCTTTAAAAATAAATTACTGAATTGGCTCATTTTATACATTTGTTGATCATTTTAATCACCTTAATAGGTGATTGACTTTCGGAAAAGCGACCGCATTATCAAGGTTTGCACATAACTATTTGTTAGACTGAATAGTTTGTATATACATAGGTCGTGTCTGTCTGTCTGTGCGCACCGCTCACGACATACCAGTCACGACTGCATCCTTGTCTTCTACACAACTTTGTCACTTTCTATAAAGAATATTTTATCGGACATGTTATGTATCGGTCTGTAGTTTTTTTTGCAAAATGAACAAAATCGTCGTAAGGAAAATTTTAGTTCCAATTTCACAACTAGATGTCGCTGCACCATCTTGTCGATTTCTAGATCGCGCTATCGAAGCGTTTTGCGTGTCACTAGAGATCTATTGTGTATAGAATTGGGTCCTCGATTTACTAACTAATTTACTGAGGTCTTTAAAGATTTTTAAATCTATAAAGACCTCAGTAAATCAGTTAGTAAATCTAATACTAAATATTATGAATAAGTGAAAATGATTTATTTAGATATTGTACAGTTACTATTCTTTATTTATATAATCATACATTAAGGATTAGGCATTATATAAGTAGTATGACAACTTTAATAAAACTATACTTACCTACATACTTATTCTTAAAATGATAACAAGTATCATCCGGCTACATCGCCATGCTTCAGTTTATGAGAGTACGTCACGGTCAAATGTAAATAAATTTAATAAATATATATATATATATATATAATAAATTTAGTTGTTTAATAAATAATAAAATAAAAAGTAAGTAAAAGTTTGTAGTTGTAGCAGTCCAAAGAAGGACCATAACATAACACAACAAACGAAGAGTAAGTAGTAGTACGTAGTAAGTCATGGAACCCGACACCGTAGATACGATCGTGACGGCCAGGCAGAAGACGGTAGCTCTTCTTGTTAGTAATGTTGGCAGCGCTACCTGCGAACTCTGGGAGAAATTACTACTAGATAATAATATTCTTTATTGTATACAAAAAATAAACTTAAATATATTAGATGTACTGAGGCTTTACCCTGAAAAGAATTGTCTTCCAACAAACTTTTAGCGAAAGTACATAGGAAAAGTAGAGGAGGACTTTTTATTTTATCTATACAAAGACTTTTATTTGTACTTATAGAGTACTTTTACTTATATTTTTACTTTTATCTTATAATTGTATGATTCGATAACCTTGAAAGACTGAAGCCGAGTGGAAAATATCTATGTATTTTAAAAAAAAGTTATTAACGTTATAATATTTATGAATGCCTAATAGGAGCAAAAAAACTAAAAAATTGACTTTGAACCTTTTGTTATGCTGTTTTTCAACCTGAAATCGGATTATTAGCTAAATTAGCATTTTACAACATAATACACAGACAGGAATATAATTACTTTCACGTTATTCATTTATTAGAGAGGTTTAAAGTTGTTGATAAATGTTTTTTTGTTATTGTTTCAGGGGGACAAAGTAGAAGAACGCCGATAGGCCTCGCCATGGAACTGTTTGAGCAGCATCAAGGCACACACATACTCCAGGTAAACTAGCTTCTATAATACTTATACACTCGGTCTATCTTATAAAAAGTTAGCGCAGACTTGAAGTACTGATTACCATACGTAATGATGACATAAAGTCAACGCTAATTTTTTATAAGATAGGGCGACTAGCTTTAAGTCTACAATACCTATTTACCCAATTTAAAAAAAATTGTCTAGTAGTAATAGTCTTTTTGAATCTAGTCTTGTAGAAAAGATTAAAGACTATTTTTTTACTTTAAAGTTTAGTAATAATAAGATATTTTAAAGAAACTTGTATTGCAAAATATGGTTATAAATTATTTTGTGGTTTTGATGGCAGCTGATGAGTTGACCAACATCAGCTATTTAGCTAATTGTGGTATAGGATAGGATACATACTACAAACCAATATCTACTATTAAAAACTATCCCCCTATCTTATAAAAAGTTAGCGTTGACTTTATGTCATTATTACGTATGGTTATCAAGTCTGCGCTAACTTTTTATAAGATAGACCGTAAAAGAATAACAAAGCTAAAGTATAACTATAGTAAAACATTGTTTCGTAAAATATCCGCACACATTATAATTTGTTTATGGAAATAAAAACTGATTTGGGTTAAAGAAAATCATCATCAATCAATTACTAACAATGTGCCATGACTCACTAACAAAACGTGTTAATGCTTAGTGTAGTGACTAATGAAACAAACCTATCTGTACCCTTAGTACGAGTTTGTGCACACACGGATTGCAGAGACGCGATCGCCGAGCGCCACCGATTTAGTATGGAGATCAGCGTCCCTAACAGATTTCTAGAGATAATTCTACAAAATCGGTGGCGCTCGGCGCGGCGATCGCGTCTCTACGATCCGTGTGTGCACAAACTCGTACTTGGGGTACTGTTCACTTTCGTCATGAAGTAAGTACCTAACACTTTACAATTGCGACTTGACCGACTTTACGCTATTTACGAACAAAACATACAATACAGCCAATAATAAAGTTAATATACATAACGAAATACTAATTTAATATTTCGCAGATTTCGCTAAATTTCAAAACTAATCGACACACGTTTTCTGGGACACTCTAGGGTTGGGAAAAAAATCGATTCTGTTGTTGTAAATAATGATTTGCAATCGATTGTGTGGGTGCTGTGGTTTCTGAGGTTAGTACGTGATTCCATAGTTCTATTTATTTTTTGTACAAAGGCTAGATTTGCGGGACTTGTTGTAGGTACTTACGTTTTGTAAAGTGTACGTGCACGGTGAGTTGCGAAACTCATTAGTTATCTTGACCTTAATCGGGAATATGAAGGATTTTGAGCTAGGTTTTATTAGACAAACAAGCATATATTTTTATAAATAAAATAATATACATCTCTGCATCATAAAAATCAATAATTAATAGACATTTGAATAGTTATTTATATCCAAAGAATTCAATCAAGTAGTTACTTTTAAAAAGCCTACTATATCGTCTTGTTTGAATTTGTAAGCGTGTAAAAAGTAATCACATAAAAAACTAATGTTTTTACCGTCTAAAAAAACTAGCGTTTCTCAGTAAACTAGAAACACGTCTACAACAAAATCGAAAGTGCGATACAATAGTCTATTACGGTAATAATCTTTTGTATTCTCAAATATCATCGCGGAGCGTTTAAACGTAGATTTAACACAAAAAATATAAGATGAACTTATTTTGTCACCCGTGCATCTCATTATAGTCAACGATGGGATTCAGTTGTTAAGTTAATAGAAGTGTTCATCTTCTTCTTTTAAAAATATCTTCATTTTATGTGGCTTTTGCCCTTCCATGCCACAATTCTGCCAATATAATTCTGAAAATAATTTTCAGTCAAGTTTGCTGTCTTTTGTTTTAAAGCGAAAATGGTGGAGAATTTTCTTTTCAAGAGCTAAATAAAAGTTTTCAAAACCTATAGTTCCTTCATATCACGTTATCAAATAAATATATTCAATCCCAAGGCGGGAATCGAGCATGCAACCTCCGCGTCGCAGGCGGACCTTCGCCCGCAGCGCCACATCGGTCGTCATCGTTTGTTTATTATTATTGAATTTTAAATACACATATTTTCTGATTGAGTAACAATTTTAAATTAACATAAGGTAGGTATGCTTAATAAATAAATATTCCATGCATTCAACACGTTCACTACACAGGGTTAGCTGGCTCAACCAGTATTTTTGTTAATAGGTACCGTTTTAATTCTTTATTGTATCTACACACAGATAACTTACAGACTAGGTATTACAGAGCTATGTACAAAAGCGAGATTTTATCCATTGTATCCATTTTATTAATTGTGTTTGTTTGTTATATTGTTACAGTCATTAGATGGGTTCGCGTTATCCGTGGCCGCTGATGGCAGGTTCCTGTACATATCGGAAACTGTTTCCATATATTTAGGATTATCACAAGTAAGTACAACATAATCTAATGATTAGACATCTTACATGCTAAGTTATAGATTAGATTCTAATCTAAAACTTAGCATGTAAGAGGTCTGCAATCCCTTGTTAGAGATTCTACTTTTTAGTTGTTGTTTCAACTTGTTATTTTTATCTGAGTGTTACTGTGTATTCTATGTATGTATTTACAAAATAAAGTTTATAAGTATTCTATCAGCAGTCTAGTTCCCATAGTAGGTACAAGTTTTGCGCTTAGTTTGGGACTAGAGTGTGGATGTGCGATTAAGCGTCTATTCCTTTTTATTTTTAATTTTTATTTCACCATCTTTCTACCATTATTCCACGCTATATGAGGTCAGCACAATATGTTTTCTTCGTCTGCTTTTCTATCAGCCGTCATCTCAATGCTCACTCCTTTCCTACTCATATCATATCATACACAGTCCATCCATATTTTCTTCAGCCTCTTTTGCATTCAAAACTTCTTTTAAATTACCAACATACAAAGCAATATAACATCGTCAACGCACACTACAAAAAGGTACAGTCAGATGATAAAATCTGAAAATTCGTCGGCAAGACATCCGGTGACAAAATGCATTTGATATCAGATAAATGGTACACGTGTTACGTTATGACGTGTACGTGGGTCTATTTTTTTAGACCGATCTTTTAGGGTCTATGATTCTGTGAAAGTTTTTTTGTCACAATTTACGGGAACACTTTCTTTGTGGAACTTTATATCGGCGGTGTTATTAACATTTGAAAGGTTTTAAAATATAAATTAGGTCTTTATATGAATAATTTAGTTAATTCTGAAAATGAGGGTAGTTACGAGAATACTAGTTAGTCTGAAGTACGCAAAGGGTTAATTATAGAGTATGCAAATGCGCAATGTAATGAAACTGTTTTGCGACAGAGAAATTAAATTCTAACAGAGTTACGACACATTTTACCAGTAGGTACCTACCTACAGACATAAATATAAAAGACTACGAAAAATGTATAAAATTAAATAAAGTTACAAAATTAAAAGAATCCAAAAACAGGGAAATTCGAGCCAACATGGCTTCAGGGGTGGTGCGAGCGAGACGGACGTAGGGGGAAAGGGACGATGCGATATGCCGGTCACGTTCCAGGCAAGGCAGGCGCGTGCTCCTCATTCTAATGTTGATGCGAACCTTACCACACACACACCCCTAAAACACGCACACTAATAATGTCACAACACCTTTCACACAGAGACGATTCGGGATAGGGTTGTCGGTTTCAAATGAGATTAACGAACAGCTAAACAAACTGATGAAAGGAGTTTGTCTTTGACTTTATAAAACAAAGTATTTTTAATCTAATTACATCGCTATTTTCCGCAAACGTTTTTACTAAGTAAGTATACATAATCTCTACAATACACTTTCTCTTCAATTAATGTAATTGGTTTATCAGTGTAAATTGAAGTAAGTAAATAAATAATGATGATGCTTCAAAACATACCTTATACCTACTTGTTGTTGGGCATAACTGATTAAGTAGATTGCTAGAAACTTAATTATAATTCAAAGGATGTAAGTAAGTACCTACTCCCCGCTGAAACTATCAGCAATAAGATCTTTACTGGCAACCCTAACTTCGACTCCATACATCACACATGTATAGAAATAAAACATATAAACTTCCTGGTAAATAAGCGTATACTTTCTTACACGGTAGACGTTTCGAGTATATTAAATTCTTTTTTTTTTTGGATAAAGAGTGATGATAGCGTCGACAATACGATATCATGTCTTTGTTCGAGGGAAGGGAACTAAGAGTTTACACGTGATGTTGTAAATTTTACACGTAATGTTGTAAATACTTGAAAACTATAGTCGATTTTGTAGATGTATTTGTTGATAGTTTGAGTAAACGATAGTCAAAATAACTTGCTTTTGTCTTCAGTAAAATAGGTGGGTTCCCAACGAGTCACGCCAAATCCAGTCATACTGTAACTCGTTGGGATTTTTTTCCCAACGAGTCACATTGTTAGGTTGCAACTTTATAATAAAGATGAGTTCCCAACGTTACTTGTGTCCTAGGTCCCTTACTTTGGTAAAAATAAAGTTTTTTACAATTAAAATATATGAAACGAACCGTTACTTAATCACTCACATTGTTATGTAGACTTCCATTGCACATATGCTTAAAATGTCCGCGAGGAAACGATTAAATTTTAATATTAAAATATAATATTTTATAATACAGACGATTCTAATCACGATCAGGTTAAAACCCCCATTACGCCATTGCCAAAGCGATTTATCCTATCAGCGAATACCTATAAAATCCTAAGGTATTTTCTAAGAACCGACCACCATAACGTCACCATTGTCTTATAGAATTCATATGCAGAAGCTCACTACGGATACACGGCTCCTGAATCAGTAATAAGATCCCACAATTATATTTGATAAATTTATTTAGAGATTTGCATATTGTGAAAGTTATTGATCTCAAATATGAATGAAATGATTCATGCTGTTATATGCAAACATCATACATAAGTTTTTCATTAAACATTACATATTATACATTGCTATTTAGCATGTTGTTGCAAACACCATACATCAGCTTTTCATTATACCTACCTACATTACATTATACATTGCTATTTAGCGCGGCAATGCAGCCAGTACCTATCTTACGCACTCTTAGTGCTTACCATTGGTAGCTACTGATTTGAATCAGTTGAACTATCTATAGATCTGTTGCAACGGTGAACCATGTACATTTTGTAAATACTGTATTAGTCGTATCTAAGATTTTATTTGATATCTACCTGTTTCAATTAGGTAGGTACATAAATGCCCCTCTATAAACCCTTTGTACAATTGCAATTGTACCAAATTCTTTGTACAATATCTCTACAATGTATGCATTCATTAATACATTCCTTATTTCAAGTTGTTTCACGGCTCTAGGTTTCTTCCATTTTGAGTAACAATCAATTAATTTGCAATCTTGATAACATCTGCATTATTATCAGTTACGTTTACTTCCTCATCTGTCTTTTAGTTCATTATAATTGTCGTCAGTTCATACATAAGCTGTACCCCAAGTACGAGTTTGTGTACACACGGATCGTAGAGACGCAATCGCCGAGCGCCACCGATTTTGTATGAAGATCCAAGCAGCGCCCCTAGCAGATTTCTTGAGATGTTGGATCTCCATACAAAATCGGTGGCTCTCGGCGATCGCGTCTCTGCGATCCGTGTATGCACAAACTCGTACTTGGGGTACTGGTCTATGGCCACCTGCTGCGATCCGTGATAACAGTTCATTCATAAACTTGGTACGTGACCATTCAAGTCTTCAACTGGTTTGGCTTCTTCCAGTTTTGTTTATGGTTGTAATTAGGCTCGTCGAAAATGGGAGTGGTTGAGGTTTATATCTTGAGCGCGTGTAGGTACTTAACGTTGAGGGAATTTAGTTGTTCTTTTTATATTTAGACCTGTTTTTGCTGATGTACCTATGTTAAATTCATCTGCGTCATGGCATGGAAAATTCTGATTAATTTGCAATTATTTAGTATCTGAACGTATACTGTCACTTACTGAGCACGTCAATCGAGGACGTATCTTCTAAAGCAAAGTATGCTGATGTTAAGTCTTATGCACTTGTAATTGTATCTACATATACTTATACCCTCTAAATTTATTGGAATTCTTTGTAAGAAGGATCATATAAAAAAACGGTAGGAACCAGGCCGTAAGTTTCTTGCCCGTTCTTCTAGGCTCTGGTCGCGTGGAACTGGCACCTAAGTAGAATCATCTAGTATGTAAGACGATTCTAAATTACCTTGTGATTTTATTGAATAAAGAAATTTTTGACTAGAACACAGAGAAAATATTATTAACAAAACATATTTTACAGGTAGAAATGACAGGCAGCAGTATATTCGACTACATCCACCAACAAGACCACGCAGAGATAGCAGAACATCTCGGCCTGTCTCTAGCTGGGAGAGGAGGTGCTGGTCTGAATAGTCCTGCATCAGGAAGTGAAGAGGGCAGCCAGCATGGAACAAACAATCCTGATGGTATGATAGAAGACATTATTCTTCTAGATATAGAAGTTGATGAAAGGGATATGAGCGCATCTATAAATGAACATAAAAACAATCAACATAACAAAAGAGAAAATGTAAGGAAGGAATAAAACATATTATATGCATACGTAATTTGTGTTTCTCGCTACCGAAATAGTGCATAAAACAGACATCAAAACATTGAAAAGCCACTTTCTACGACCGTTACTCATTCTGTATAAGTAGGTGTCACATTTAAAGACTCGCAATAAGGTAAAATCGACAGCGATGAGTCGAAGGCAAAAACTCTCGGAAAAAGTGTGTACAGAATTCAATTAAACTTTATGGCCGAGGCCGTTGCACCTTCAACCGGCGACAATACTGACATTTTCTCCGAATCACCTATTTTGACAATAAGTTTGTAACAAATTGAAATTAGATTATGGAACCTTCACGGCGTGTTTGAGTATTATGAAACGGTCAATGGGGAGTCAGTGGGCATCTTTATTCCATAAATTAATATTTCAATTCTATGGGAACCTTCAAACTGTCTGTAATTCTAGAGCCACTGTGCGTCTAATATCTTGCGCAATCTTCAAAAGCTCAAATACAAATCCCATTACTCATAACTAAAGATGAAACTTTATTCAACTCTCAATTAAACGAATAAATTGGCAAAAAAGTAAATGATACAATAATTTTTAGTACCAAATCGCCTGTTCTTCGCTTCACTGAGTTTGATGTTTTTACCATTGTTGTGGTTATATCTCGATGTAAGAAAAAAAAACGTTGTTTGAATACTTATTATCTGTAAGGAGGTAGGAATGCAATTTGAATTTGATGACTTTTTAGTTGTTTTTTCACCTACTTTAAAATTCTGGGTAAAAAACCACACGGAACTTAGACGAACAGAATAACATATTAAGCTAGGTAATTTGTTTTATTACTTCATACGATATATTTTTATGTCTGTGCAACCGGTAGTTTGATATGTAGGTACTTAAAGTATTTTAATTTTAATTAGTTACCAAATTCTTCATAATAATAACTCCATCCCATAAAGCGGCTTTCATTACGTATCCAATCAAACCATGACGGGACATACATTCGACCCAGTTTTTTTTCAACCTAACGGATAAACTCCAATTTCAATTTAGTCCACATTTAAGGGCTTAGAATCAATTTCAATTTACTTTCCGATACAAAGAAATGTTGTAAAAAATCTATCAGGACCGTACTTGTCAGTGTAGCTTTGTTGGGTGACGGGCATGGTGAAACGAAGTCAGAAAACAGAAGGCGTGAAGAAAGCCCCACATTGTCAACTGATGACCATGAGACTCTGGTTAAGAATTCGTGTGATAGTCTTTGGATGCTAGTGGTTCCAAAGTTATCTAACCTTACTAAAACAGAATATATAAAGGAGAACGGACAATATTCTATGGAGCGTGGACCACGACTAAACGCCAAAAAAGCCCTTTTAAAGGTACTAAGTACTAACTATGCGGGACATTTTTTGAAGTGAAAACTTCTTTAGCGGCGCTGGGTGGGTAAAAACTTTCAAACTCGCGTCAGGGTCACGTGACGTCGAAAAAGCGTAAGATCTTATTTAATTTTTATACATTGCTCGTAAAACAAGAGACGACAAAAGAACACACTTGCGGTCACGCGACGTATGACTCAAACAATTAAATAGTGTTGTGGCGACATGACACATTCGCGCTTGCGCGAATGTGTCTGTGTCTTCGTTGGCTTCGTCGTTGTGTCACATTCGCGCTTGCGCGAATGTGACACAACGACATGACACAATCACAATGACACAGACACATTCGCGCTTGCGCGAATGTGTCTGTGTCAGTGTGTCTTCGTTGTCTTCGTCGTTGTGTCACATTCGCGCTTGCGCGAATGTGACACAATGACATGACACAATCACGACTGTGGTTATATTTTTGAAGTGAAAACTTAAAAGTGAAAACACAACGTTAATATTGAAGTTTTCACTTCTGCCGGCACTCCCGGAGTGCTACCATTTTTTTTTTGTCGTGGAACTAAATGTCCCGCCTTATACATCAATAATATTAATAGAATTCAGACAAGATACTGATAGGGCAAAAGTTAATCAAAAAGAACAAATGATTAATAACAAAAATAGTTGGAATAAACCACTGCTGGTACTTGTATATAATGGTAACAATAAAGAGACATTCCAAGGTTAATAGAATAGTTGTGAGCTGACTCAATCTTCAACTTATTATGTACCGAAATTGATTAAAATCTTGTTGCATATTGTCCACTTACAATACCTACCGACAATCTAAAGCGTTTATTACAATGGAGTAAGCAAACTATATTTATATAGAATGTTGATCGAGAACAAAAATTTTGTCATTAAATATCTTCAAAACTTTAAGAACCACATCCCAAAAAATGCAAGTAAATCAAGACGAAATCAATTAAGCCACGGTCTCTTTCCGATCCCAACGGTCCTCCGTAAATCTTTAAATTAGCTACTCGCTTCCCAATCACTTCTATCGCCATAAGGATAGAGATTGCTTTCTTTGTCAAGCTAAATTGAGATCTTTACGTCCCACTATTGTAATTGAAAACATCATTAACATTTTTTATTACTTCCCCCATTTCAACAAGTTTTATTTCCTCGATGTTATCAACTACCAACATAACGTCATTCATATACCCACAATCAGCATGTTAATCTTTTTGTTGACAGTGTCATCGTCAATGACTCTCGCTGCTAGTGGGTCGTTGTACCGGGGTATGGACCGAGCATTTTGCGTGAGGATGAAGAGTACGCTGACAAAACGAGGGTGCCATTTCAAGTCTTCAGGATATCGGGTAAGCTTTCAATGACCTACATCATCATCATCATCATCGACCTATATTAGTCCACTGCTGGACGTAGGTCTCTCCACTGAGCCCGGTCTTCGGCTCTGACCTACGGCCTTGTTAAAAGACAAAGTGATCTTCTACAAAGCAATAAACATGGGGCAGTACCTGCTTTATAAAAGTAACGAATTTTTTATCAGAAAACGTTGGACTTCCGAGTAAGATATTTCATTCATTGCCTCTTTGCGGGATGTCTTATCGAATGATTTATTCACTTCCTTCCAACTCATTAGTAACGGAGGAGTATGAAAAACGGACATTTTAATTCTTATCTACAAAAATACGCGCCGAATAACTTTGCGGCTGTGGAACGGAATTAATTATCAATTACAATATTGTAAGCATTTCGTCAGAAAACATGACAAAGGTAAGCCGATACTAATTAGTCATAGTCGCAAAGTTAAATGGCAAGTTAAAACCTGTGAATTAAAAACTAGACGCTGAATTTTCATTTTTAATCTAGGTCGGAAGAGGAGAGGGTGAACCATCGAGATATGCAGAGGGTGGTAGCTGGCGGGTGGGTATCTTATAGCAAGATGGTTAATTTGTTATAATTATTATAGAACAACCTATAGAAATTATGTGACAATAATCATTTTACTGTAAAATGCCAAATGCGTCCTTGCCAAATTTCAGATAACCAATAAATAATTAGCCTTTATGCTGTCTAGTTTTGGATCTTAATAAAGCTCTCAATAGGGTCTCAAATCTAAATTTTATCAATTTGTCGTACTCTACCATGAATTTACTTTCTTAGATAATGAATGGTGTCGCAAGACCTCTTTCTTTATCCGTCGCAGATATTATTGGTTAGAATTATTGTTCAAGGGGTGCCTCAAGGCACGTTTATATGGGCCCATAATTTTTGCCTTAACTCGGTGTTAGGTCATAAAATGTGATTATATCTCAAGTGACTTGCGAATACCGGCTAGGTACGTAAAATTGTCCGTAGATTGTTTTCGGGGAATAAATTTGGCTTTTTATTTCATAACCACTTCGCGGACACTTCCTACAGGGGTTTTTGCAACCCTTCCAGAAATTTAGCTTTTATTCTTATTAGGATCTTACAGGCTCGTTAAATGTTATGTTCAATATCTGTGATCTTGTGTATCTATGATCTAAACTGCTTAAACAACTTAGAGGTTTCGATGGAACAATTAGTATGGATCGTTTATTATGAAGCATGGGTTACGTTCCGCCAGAGGCAGTGGTTTTATTGGCGAAATTGCAAATTAGTTAATCCTTGATCTTATTCGATTAGCAGGTAATGTATGGAGTACGTGGTTCCCGGCTTCCTAGAGCAAATAAATTTACAGATTATGTGAAGTTTATTATTGTATCTCGTATCTTGTTTGTGGAAATTCGCGAAGTTTTGATGAGGTTTTTTACGATCTTTTCGAAATGTCGTTTGAGTTTTGAATCGCTTTGAAATAAAATGTACACGGCAACTTTAACGAAGTTCATCTGTACCATTTTCATAAAAATATTACAGTAAGAAAACTCGAAAAAAGTCTTAATGTAGGTACCTAATAAGAAGTCAAGTTGCAACGAAGAAATAACAAAATTACAAATTGTTTCTTGTAGCGCATTTGTTTCGTCTTTTGTCTTTTGTTTCGTTCCCACAACCGCAAGTTCTATACCTAATACTTATTTTAAAGAACTTTAGTACTTAAATCTAAACCACCTTCTCCGTCTTTTCAGGTTGTCCTGATGCTGTGCCGGCTACGACCACAGTACTCGTTCTCTCACAGTCGGAAGTCTCCAACAGTGTTGCTAGGGATGGTAGCACTGGCCATCGCGTTACCGCCACCCTCCGTCCACGAGATCAGACTTGAATCTGATATGTTTGTTACGAGAATCAACTTTGATTTCACGATAGCACACTGCGAGCCCAGGTATTTCATCTTTCACTTACTTTATAACTCCAATATATATATAATAGGGTGCGGCCTAGTTGCGGACAACAGCCCGCTCTACAAGTAACCCCAATAGGAATAAATGCTTTGAATTTGATATCCTAAGATTTAATACACTACTTTTATTTTGTACTACTTTTACATAATCTTAAAACCATAATTAAAATCCGTCAGTAAAGTCAGAATATCTAAAAAGAACCTAAAAACTAATCAACCCTGATTTTTTAGTAGAGGTCATTATTGTCTCGTACCAATACCTACTTCTTCGTCAAACATTGGGTATCATCTCAACCGTTTCCAATGTATAAAAATATAGTAATAATATCTATTTATATAATATAATATCTATATTCAAAGATATAGATTTTGATAGGGAGTAACATGTGAATTAATTTCTCAGCAGGGTATCAGAACTGCTTGGGTACACAGCCGAGGAGTTGACGGGGAAGAATCTCTACGCTCTCTGCCATGGCGAGGACGCCAACAAACTTAGAAAATGCCATGTAGATTGTAAGTATTTTAACAAGCGTAGCGGCATTTATTACACACTCAACAATAAGCTATCAGTAAGCAGCATCATTCACAAGGACTATTATCATACAAGCAAAAAGCTGTTTTTCTATCATGATATTAACTATTAAGTATCATACGAGTAGGTACTTTCGTGACTAAAAAGTCATCGCCAAGTTTTTACGCTGAGATGTTTTTGACGTGACAACGTCTTATAATTCGATAGAGCCGGCTGCACGCACGAAAAAACATGACTCATGAGGCGTTCTGAGGCGTTCTGAGGCGTTCCAAGAAGTGACGTTGTCACGTTCAACTATCGTCAGTAAACCGACTTTACAGACAACCATTTTTTTGCGATATTCTTAACACAATTTTCAATGTAGTGAAAACACACACAAGCAATGTACTTATATGTTAACATGTAAATGTGATGTAAAGATTGTAAACAAAGCTTCAATCCTGCTTCAGGATGTATGTAAATATATGGTGCCAATCATCTAATCAATCACATCTCCAAGAGAAAGCTCTGTTGTCTAAATTGTCTGATTATTCCCATTCGAATCGTTCGGATACACGCAGACTTCTGCGAAATCCGATTTCACTCCCATCTGCATTTGAATCTCCTTTAGCTGTTTCTACAATAGAATCGATTTTATATTCAATTCTGAAATGACATTTCTTTGAAACGTATCAATATCACGGTCTTTGTATAACTTAAAGTAGAAATCTAACAGCCAAGCCATAAATGACTAGTTTATGTCTCTAGCCGTATTCGTCAATCATAAAATTTGTTTCCTGCGCTCATAAATCATCTATCTTTGTTTCATTTTCTATCGCACTTCCTTCATAAGTCAGTCCATCTTCAGGTACACTTCTGTCACCTTCGTCTTCGTTTTAATTATCCTTGCTTACAAATGTATGTTTGTCCATCCATGACCCAATAATGTGGTGAAATCCATGTTGTAACGTTCGATTTGTATTCAGACAGTGCAGTATAGAAATCCATGTCAAGTAGACTGGCAGTCCAAGGCGCATTTGGAGGAAAATTTACGACTCTTGTGATTCGATTTGTTGGAATTTAGTCCGCTTGTATTGTTTACCTTATATTTCTTACAGTGTTGCAATAGGTAGGTACTAGTTAGCTATGAAAGTATATACAATGCTAAGGTATGATTATCGTATGTCTGAAAACTCTCTGTCTGTGCTCTATGTTTACTTTTGTACATAATATGGTTTTCCTATCAACATTTTCTCGTAAGCTATATCCCTATGGCCTTTTAATGTTTCATGAGCCCGACCAGGATTCCAGATTCCATGAATAATGTACACTCTATGATATTATTACTTTCCTTCACATCCGTCAGTGGAATACAATTTAGGCTTGCGCTATGCGCCGGTCCAACGCGAGTTGTGATTTGAATAATAATTTTTATACCATCATTTTAGTTTCCTTTCCCTTGACGTATACGTGGGAAATGTCTGGTAATGTCCTTTGAGATAGCTATATACCTATTCTATCTACTGTTTTATGGATATGTCTTATGGGATTGCGGAGGTTTGAGGCTCCGTGCTACATCATCTATCATAACTTTTATCTCGTCGGAAAATAGTTTATTTTGTTTCTTTTATATTGGGTACATAGTCCTCTTACACTCAGATATAATTATATTGATTCTTCTTATGCTGAATTCTGTTAAGATTGCTATCAATGATTGTTATTAGATTCCGTTATGTAACCCGTTAGCACTTGGCATGCAACTAACGACTGATTCTAAAGTACTGATTACCAATACAATGATGTCACCCTTCCTTTATTTGTTTGTCTCAAATCCAGCGCTTATTTATAGCTGAATTTTGAGTACCTGGAATAAATTTTGAAGTTTGGCAGGAAACCAACTCATCGAAGCTTGAATCGCTGTTCTTGTCAGAATGTTGGTATTATGAATGGAAAGGTTTATAATCCTGACGTAAGACCGTTGCCATGTCCTGGCCAATCATATAGCGAACGTATATGAAGAAGACAAG
The DNA here is from genome assembly GCA_932527185.1 of Ecliptopera silaceata. NCBI lineage: Eukaryota > Metazoa > Arthropoda > Insecta > Lepidoptera > Geometridae > Ecliptopera > Ecliptopera silaceata. The sequence goes on from OW052210.1 coordinate 7,098,248, forward strand.
ATGGCCGTTTCGAATGCCAATCACGGCTAGGCGTTAGCGTCACATGCTCCTAGCACCTTACCATTTGATAGCTTTACGAGACCATGAATTTGAATTTAAAATCAACATGTATGTAGATGCCGGTCAAATGTGGACATTCCTGCTGGTGAATACTAATTATTTTATTTACATAAAAGTCCGGGTGTTTGTTAGAAAGCGGGTGATTTGGTTACAACTGCGTATGTGTTTTGTTTGCTTGATGATGATATTAACGATATGTGTAATAAAGTTCAATGATTATGTTGGGGACTTCCGACAATCGCTGAAGCTTTGCTTTAATGGACGCTTTACGAACTCTTACAACACCACTATATATATACCTACCTACAACATCAACAGATAAATGATTAGGGACTTATTGTTTTACTGATGAGGGTTTGACTCCTTAAGGTTTCTAATCGATTAGATTTGATATGGAATTGCTATATTATGATTTACAAACAGTAGGTAGGTACCTATAGATTGTCTTGCATCAATCTCAGTCCTGACTTTAACAATATTTGAACCAGGATCTTCGAATCTAGGATTTCTTGATTTCACTAAGTTTTCATCTGTAATGAAGTCATTGATATCACACGTCATTGCGTTACTGCGTATGATTCAGTCATCACCAGGTATGGCACGATTAGCGTGTGATGTGAATATCAACCCTTTTGGGTTACGGTAGAGGTTATTTTTAATCTGACACTGGTGTTTTTGTTATGAACGAAGAAATCGTTCAGCAGAGATTCCTTTACCGACCTATTGTAGAACAAAAGCTTGTGGTCTTTACGAAAATTGGCGTTGATCCAAAAGAACCTACTTACTGACATGCCAATAAACAATACACAAACCAAAATCCACTAATGAATCACGTATAAGAACACGTGTTTGTCACTCCGTCTTTTGTGTTCACAATGACTTTTATCTACCTACTTGTTTGGAGTTACGTTTAATGTATAGGTAGGCGATTGGTTTACCACTTTTGATGACATCTCCCAGTAACATTATTCGCTAAGGATTACAGGATTACAGATTCTGACGTAGCAGTTATTAAACTATCAAGCGAAAATAGCCCTTGATGTTTTGTACGTGCAAATGATATTTAGCCTTAGAGTGGTAAACCAATTTCTTGGTCGCCTATACCTATATAGGTAACATTTCATACTCCAAAGATTTAGTACAAAAAAAGACGTGTGGCACTCGGGGACTGCCACGGTAAAGCTATTGCATATATTTTTTGCTGTATTACGCATGCGCAGTGTTAGGTTATTTACGTTACGGAATTTCTGGATTCTGTCTCCACGCTCAAGGCCCGCGATAGAAGCTATGCAATAGCTTAAAAATATTACTAGCCTGTAGTTTATAATTTGATTTATTATTTATCATAGATGTATAAAAAGGCACTTAGGCACTTAACCATCAACCAACTTCCTCTTATATCAACAAAGTTACTTGTTACCCAAATTTAACTTTTCGTCAGCCTTTAGTCCGAAGAGACTGACTCTATTATAAACAGGTTAATCCTAAAGACAACACTTTCAAACATTCACAGTAACACGATTGTTTCTTAAAGCCAGGTAGATCCACATGTGCGAAGTTAAATGCATCATTGTGAGTCCATTGTTCTGGTCGGTATACGGTGACGATGGTCAGGTTTCAAGGTCGTGTTTACTATTCTGTTGGAAGACGTTTTTGGGTTGTAACGACAAGCAGACGCTAATGACAATTCGGACAGATACATTCTTTTTGATTTAGCTAAAAATCTGCCAACATCACCTTTGAAGAGAAGATGCAGCAGTTCACTGTCTTCTTCGTAACATAGATTATTTACTCATATGTATTATAAATATATTAGATCAAGTAAAGTCAAACAGGTATTTCAGGCGTTTTCTAACTACTACTTAATAACTTTACGCTCTCCCAATAACATCAACCTTCATTTTCATTTCAGTAATGAACAAAGGGCAAGTCCTGACCCACTACTACAGGATAATGAATAAGCTCGGAGGATACACTTGGATGCAGACCTGTGCGACCGTCGTCTGCTCTTCCAAGAACGCCGAAGAACAGAATATTATATGCGTCAATTATGTTATTAGGTAAGCACAATATAAACAACGCGGAACACTGAACTCTGGCCCAAAAGCTATACAAATTCGTGCGCATTAAAAAAAAACCCAAAAAAAACTCCTAAAAATCCAATAACTATGTCCCTCTATTCCAGTGGCCGAGAATATCCAAACACCGTGATGGACTGCTGTCAACTAGAAGATAATGTCCAAGGCGTGAAACGAGAGGAAAGCACCGGTGACCCTGAGAACGGACCACCAGATACTGATAACTCAGGCGGACCATCCCCTCCCAACCGGCATCCAGTCGAGAGAACGGAACCTCCTAACAACACTGACTCAGCCTCATCAGCACCGGTCCCAACCTCTGACGTCACACACCTTACAAGGCTCAGTGATACGCAACCCTTACCGCCCCACACAGCTCCAGAACGGACGTCCCCAATGCCCGCTAGAAGACAAAAGAAACGGAAGCATGCAGATTGTGAAGACGAGGAGAGAGAAGAAGAACGACGGAAGTCTAATCCTAACCCAGCAGCCGTTCTATCCCCAGCAGAACGCGATATTTCAAAAACTAATCTGACAATCCCCGAAGGTGCGACTGACGCAACTTCAGTCAGAGATCTAGAAAATGCCATGTCGAAGCATCTGCCGGCGCTGGACGGGAAAGAAATTGCACACCGACCGACCGACTTCTCAACGGATGCGCTGCTAAAGCAGCAGCAACAGAAATCAACCATCCAATGGATAGGAACACAGAATCACCATCTAAACCACCTCAATAGACAAATCCCGGGAAACCACACGACGACGCCAGCCAGTGCACTTTTGCGACAACTTTACGCCAACAGAGAAAGCGTTATTAGAAGTAACTTCTTGGGAGATGGACGGACGGGTGGATACTATTCTGGCGATGGTCAATCAGGGCCATTGCCGACCCCTCCGGGAAGCGAAGGCTCCAGCTACGGCGAGCAATTAGGGCACAAAGGGACCGATATAGGATCGCTAGCGTATGGAGGTTACGCAGACTACCACTCAGCGATGACCCCGCCAGGGTCAGTCTCACCAAGAGACAAGCAGCAATACGCGTTATCGTATGATAATAGCGCTTATTCTGAAGCGTTACGGCACTCGTATCTAGCTGAAGCACCACTACCACTGAAACCTCAAGCATATTCCGCGGTACCGGGGACTTTGGACTACGCGTCACCTTTGGACCAATCGCAGTTCTTCCACCCGCCGTCATCGTTCCATCTCTATCACCCGCAGGCGCACGCCGCGCATGCGTCTCACTCGCACGTCGACAAATCCGCCCCTCCAAACACAAATTGGTATTCGTCCGGCTCATAGCCTTATTAGAGTTTTTATTTGGCATTTTTTGAATTTCGCGAGCTTCTTGAAACTTGTTAAGTTTAGCACATTTTGTTATCGTTAGATTGAGGACGGTTTTATGTTTTATGGCTCAATTAGTTTGTATAATACAGGCCTGACCTAAAACTGTATCTAGCTACGTCTTAGCTAAGCGCATACCGTGGGGAAGTAAATATGGTTTGGTTAAAATGGCGCTGAACTCTTGTTTTATGGTTACACCAGCTTTCAGGTTCTTAAGAAATTGTATACGGTCAAGACTTTTTAGAATACTCAATGGAAACATAGATGACATCTTTTAATTCTTTAAGTTCACTAACGAAGTAACATGCATTTAGTTCAATTGAATCGTGTTCGTTTAGTATTAAGAGCTATTTTTGCAATTCACCAGTGATGTGACTCGATATTGATTAAACGAAACATCGATATTTAACTAAAAAATCGATATTATAATTTAGTAAAATCAATAAACTTGATGGCTATACTAGTAGCTTATTGCATATCATTTAAAAATAAGCTTTTTGTAAATTATTGTACAATAGTTATCTACACGACTGTATTTAGAATAGTTTATTTCACTGTAAATTGTAGATTTAGGTATGTTAATTTAATTTTCGAAATAAGATTTCATTGTACATACCACTATACATTCCATTATCAAGTTTCTGAGTAACATGTTTATTTAAAAAAAAACCCTGATTATTTTGTACATAATGACTTTGAAACATAAGAACCTTCTTCGTCATAACGACTCTGTCTCGTTTTCGCATGTATAGTTATGAGATGTAAGAGCGAGACAGATGATGCGATGAATTACATTTACAAGCCGAACAAATCCGTTGTTTTTTTTTACTTTTTCAATACTTAATTGAAATATAAAGCTTTAGAAAATCATTCCATAGATAGCCACATTATATTTAATTTAGTACTCACAAAGTACTTTCAATACCTTTCACTTGTCAAACCAAAAACAACGTACTTATTTTTATAATTATAATAAAAGTTATATTTTATTATAAGTTCTATTAGGTGTTATAATTATTACTATTTATAATATATTATTTGTGCAATACACGTGTGAAATTAATTTTGAATCTAGTAAGCTTCGTTGATGTGTCGTATTTAAGAATTATTATAAATTTGTAATAAAACTTGTAATTATATAATTATAAATTGGGATAGGCTTGTCACTCAAATCTGTTATGTTTTTTATTTTTTTTACTTGCATTGTATTTTTTAAATCATGAACGAAAAAGGAAACTTATTATTTCTCTGAATTAAATAATTAAGAATTTTCAATATCATCTTGTTTTATTTCCAAAAATAATTCTACATTACAAAAAACTTATAAATATAACATCTATTATGAATCACACAAAAATGTGATATAAATATTGCTTAATATAAGTCCTAATAAAACCTAATAAAATAATGAGACTCTAAATTTTTGATAAATAAGTGAAAATCGGGAGGCACTGAAAACAATATGGTCTAGTGGAAGCAGTTTTTTATGGCTTACCTTTAAAAATATGCTTCATTTTACTTAAATAACATTGAACCACAGCTTTATGATTTTTATTACTTGAATATCTGTCAATTTTTAATGAATCTTTGATTTCAAACTAGTTGCCAAAAAAACAAAAACCTACCTAATTAAAATTATTAACTACCAAATTACAATTACCACATTTTGGGATAATCTAACAACATGCCTCCCTATTATGAAATAAATCAATAAACATACACACTAAGTACAAATGAATTATTATTTTAAATAATATTACATTTATTATAAATGTTATTGGACGGAATAGCTACAGTCATTTATACTTACTTAAATTAAAACTAACATAAAATATATTAAAAATACTAATAAAAGGCACTAGTTTACTTTTGTAAATCATTAAAATACCTGTACCCCAAGTACGAGTTTGGGTAACATGGGTAACCTAAGCATACAAAATCGGTGGCGCTCGGCGATCGCGTCTCTGCGATCCGTTAGTTCACAAACTCGTACTTGGGGTACTAATATAACAGATATTCTTATCATAATTAAGATTTTTAAACAATTAATTCAAATAAGTCAATTATTTATTTTATAGTTTAGGGCATACAGGGTGCAATTAGACCATACATCAAAACTATTCATTTTCGAAATAACTTATGATGGCTTGTTCCATCAGTGTCAGTCCATAGTGGCTCAAAAATAGTTACCAAATTGGTAACTACAGTCTATAATGATAAAATGTCTTTCTGAGCACGTCCTTTGAGGATATATCCCGTAACGCATACTGTGCCTTGAAACCGAAACAAAACAAAGCAAATTTAGAATTAAAATATGTATACTTACTCAATAAAGTTATTCGAATGGATACTGTAAATGCAAGATGTTTTAAGCAATGGCCTTACACCCTGTATATGCCTATGAAACATTATTTTTATCAATTGATATTATTATCGATATTTGGTCAACTACTTGATGAACTACATCGTAGTCTACGCAACAGACCAACAGATGGCAGAGACCAATCCTAGATCGCGCAAACGAAGTTATCACGGAGTTTGAACATAGTGATACGACCGAATACTATCTACTATCCCTAGGTCCTCGGAGCTCGAGCCAAAGGATATAAGTAATACGTAATGTGGAAGATCTTCCACGCTGTATTACTTATGTTCAAACTCTGTGATAGAGTCTGTCAAGCGAAAGATGGCCCTGATAAATCGCGGCAAATTCAAAAACTATTAGTATGGCAATACATTAAATAATAGGATAACTTGGAATTACATAATTTGATACTTTGATATTATTCTAAATAAATATACTTACATAATTTTTGATGATGATTATGAATAAGTAGATGATATACTATTGCCATACTAATAGTTTTTGAATTTGCCGCGATTTATCAGGGCCATCTTTCGCTTGACAGACTCTAACTTCGTTTGCGCGATCTAGGATTTGTCTCTGCCGTCTGTTGGTCTGCTGCGTAGACTTCGATGTAGTTCATCATGTATCGAGATAGATGGCGCTCATACATAAATGATACAATTATTCTACTATTCTAGGTACGATTAAAATTTTGTGTTTAAAATTCACAATAAAACTACTACAGTGTATCTTATAAAAAGTTAGCGCAGACTTGATGTCTTGATTACTACACGTAACGATGACATAATGTCAATGCTAACTTTTTATGACATAGGGGGCTAAAGCCTCATTTAGACGGGGAGAGTTTCTCGCCTCGAACAACTTTTGTCGTCTAAACAATCGCTCTCCTCGCTCGTTGCCCCGAGTTTCTCGTAAGGAAACGTACGAGACAATCTCCCCGTCTAAATATGGCTTAAAGTATATAAAAACTTACCTATAAAGTATTTTCGGTAAATGTAACACAATTTGTAGAATACTAATATTAGTAGTCCATTAGTATTTCAATGTTCGGCGACTGCATTTCCAGAATGATTTGATATTGTGATAGCACACACAGCCAGCAATAAATCTGAAAAAAAAAACATAAATAAACTATTATAAGTAGTTAAAAAAACATGGTATTTTAAAAAGAGTTTGAATTGTAGATAATTTCTTCCTTTTTTAAGGTTTTTTTAAGGTTCCTAATGTTTCGGAAGTTTTGTAAATAAAATATTCACAGACAATTCACACATCACACTCTAGTTTCAAACTAAGTAAGTTAATTTAAATTATAAATATACAGGGTTACATGGAAAGTCGTGCTAGATCCGTTAAGGGCGTGGAGTACCCATCATTTCTGACTTATTTTACTAAGAAACACCTTACCCTAAACTTAACCCATTTCGAGATATTCGACTTTTAAATTTTTATTGAAAATTGCAGACTTTTAGGCTACTAAATTTATTATTGTTTTTTCTGTGCTTCTTATTATTATTATTATTGCATTTTTACATGGGTAATAAGATGCTTTAGGACATCAATCATTGAAATAGTGCATAAGTTAATTGAATAGATCGTAGTAGACAAGTGAAACTTATGAAATAAAAAAATATTTTAGAAGGTTTATTTTTCTCTAAGGGATATCTAAAAAAAATATTATGGCACTCGTTCGGCGGATGTTATAATAAATATCTACGTTTCAACAGCTATCTAACGACGTATAATAATCTAGGGTTTGTATTACATTTCGTGAAAAAAAAGTAGTTGGGACGCTCCAGGTTGCAGTTCTAAAGGTCCCGCGCGAGCAAGACAAGTGAAGATTTATGTAGATGCGAATGAAAGAAAAAATGTGTAGAGACCGGCTAGGGCTGGGAATACAACAGGGGAAATTGTTTTGGTTGTCAGTCTGCTTTTGTGCTTCGTACATAGTGAATGTGATATCGTTTTGCTCTTTTTCTCAACTTGGCTGTGATTCTGAACTATTTCTTCTGATTTTGACTACTTTTCTATCATTCGCACCTACCTAAATCTTCACTTGTCTTGCTCGTGCGGGACCGTTAGAACTGCAACCTGGAGCGTCCCAACTACTTTTTTACCATGAAATGTAATACAAACCCTAGATTATTATACGTCGTTAGATAGCTGTTGAAACGTAGATATTTATTATAACATCCGCCGAACGAGTGCCATAATATTTTTTTTAGATATCCCTTAGAGAAAAATAAACCTTCTAAAATATTTTTTTATTTCATAAGTTTCACTTGTCTACTACGATCTATTCAATTAACTTATGCACTATTTCAATGATTGATGTCCTAAAGCATCTTATTACCCATGTAAAAATGCAATAATAATAATAATAAGAAGCACAGAAAAAACAATAATAAATTTAGTAGCCTAAAAGTCTGCAATTTTCAATAAAAATTTAAAAGTCGAATATCTCGAAATGGGTTAAGTTTAGGGTAAGGTGTTTCTTAGTAAAATAAGTCAGAAATGATGGGTACTCCACGCCCTTAACGGATCTAGCACGACTTTCCATGTAACCCTGTATATTGCTTACACAGTTTGACTGTATTTAGCAAGGCTATCTAATTCTAATTCTAAGTGGGGGAATGAGATCTGCACTGACGTCCCACAATGGGGTGTATTGTGCATTGTCCCCCTGCTAACCTCACCCCAGACAGCCCAACTCCTTAAAGTAACGGAGAAGGACTCTGGGTTGGTGGCAGCATCCCCGGTGTTGTGGTGGATATGGCAAGGCCATGTGGGATATGTATTTCTTGGCAAGTTAGTAAAGTAATAATAAAAACTATATTAACTTACATTGTACGCCATCCATAGGAAGTCTATAAACGCAGCAAACGTAGCATCCAGCTGAAATCAACAGATGACTACATTTAAAAAGTTTTCAATTGTGCATTTTTTATAACATTTATAATCCAAAAAAATCTCAGAATAGATCTAGCTCAAGGGCGGATCCAGCTTTGGCGCCAGGGGGGGGTCACGATCCAGCTTTGGCGCCAGGGGGGCGTCACGATCCAGCATTGGCGCCAGGGGGGGGGGGGGGTCACGATCCAGCTTTGGTGCCCAGGGGTGGGGGGGGTCACATAGTCGTGGTCAAGTCAAGAACTTATAATTTAATTTTGATAATGTAATTCCCAAACGTTTGCCATTATGAAAAGTAAAGTATAATGTAGTTACATTAATTCTGTATGGTGACAAAATATATAAATAAAATAATTATGTTCAATTAGTGGTCCACCCTAAGTCCTGGAACTAGCTCAGGGGGGGGGTCATGACCCCCATGACCCCCCCCCTGGATCCGCCGTTGAAGCTAGAGCTTGATTTCAAACACTTAACGGCATCTAGTACATATATGGATTTTAAAATCACGAGGTGGCGTCATCTCTTGAGATAATAAAACAATACAAAAGTTCATAAGTAACTACCGAGTGATTTTGATGAAACTTTACAATAATATAGCTTGACGAAATCGCAGGAACCAGCTAGTAATGATCATTTTTATCTATACATACGTAAATATAATATCCTCCGATCAGCCATAGTCCAAATGCGAGTTGGAAGACGATAATAAGCCCCATTGTGCAAAGCCATGGCAGCATGAGTCCTCTCATCCAGATGTTGATTCCGATCACCTGGAAATTAAACATTTTGATCTTTATTTTGTGAATACTAGAACTTAATTTTAACTGGTTTTTATTCATTATCAATTTATAAGCCTTCTTGCCTTAATATACTAGATATCTATATAACCAAGTCTACTGAACACAGAATGAATAATAGTATTTTGCCCTGATGATATCAATATTTTGTGTTCTGAACTCACGATTAGAGGATTCGATCCCGGGATCCCGAAAACCGGGATCCCGGGATCCCGATCATATTTTAGTCCCGAAAATCCCGGGATTTAAATCAATGAATCCCGGGATTTTCGGGATTCATATTTTTAATAAAATCAACAAAAATGTGCGTGAAACAAAACGCACTTACTTTCATTTGACGTTAAAAGTCATATTTGTGCAATAAATTAAGAAGTTTGCTTTCGGATGAGACGTCGGATGCGTTGTTATTTCATCTATACTAGTATAAACTAATATTATAAAGAGGTAAAGTTTGTGTATTTGTTAAATTGTAAGGGGTAATCTCGGGATCTACTAGGTTATATAAAAAACCGAAAAATAAAAAGGCTTTAGGCTTAATCCGTTTTGAAAAGTGAATCGGAGAAAAAACGGACAAATTATGCCCAACGAAGTGGGCGCGAGTCAGTTAGTAGATTTTATTTTCGTGGCTTACATAAGTGAATAATAGTTTGTAGTCTATTTTATTTAAAATATGAGTCCTATTAACATTGATCTCTTTAGACAAATTTTAAGAGGTTGTTTTTTTTTAAGTTTATTGTAAAATAAAATAAACTAATTATGCAATAATTCATTAAACTATTTTATTAGAGCCTACTTTGTCAATTTTATTAGAAGAAATTATAATTTCGTTTTGTTTTGAAGATTTAAGTAAAGATATAAAATAAAAGTTTGATTGTGATATGTTTTACTTTTATTTTGCTACCACTGTCTGTTACCAATACAATCCCGGGATTATCCCGGGATCCCGGTATTAACTGTTGAAAATCCCGAATCCCGGGATTAGAAAAAATCGCCCGGGATCGAATCCTCTACTCACGATACATTTTTTTTTAATTACAGGCAAGTTTTTGACCGCGATCTCACCTGATGTTAAGTGATGATGCTTGGCTTTGTGCCTAAGTATGACTGTCTTATTTTATTAGTACAACAGTTCTATTTGTAAACACAACTATTCCTAAAATTTCCTCATAAGTTAGAAGTTAAGCGGGATTCAAGCTGGCAATGTTTCTTGCGAGTGTTTTAAAGTCTAAGTTCATTTCTTAAGTGCAGGTTGCAACCTTTAATACACTAATTCTAGGATGTTAAGAAGCACTAATATACCATTATTAATGTCCTACCTTAATTTTATAAAAATACAAATTTCTTAGATAGTAACTCGTGTGCATGGAAAGAGCCTCCTCGTGGCGCACACCGGTAACAGCTAGGCACGGTAAAGCAGTGTCTAGTCTGGCTAATCTTTCCAACACGATGCTACAACAAAATACAGTTGTAGCATCGACACGATAAGAAGAAGATAGTAACTTACCATCAAACCAGAGAATATAATAAGTAGAAGGAATATGACGATGAAGATAGCGCCAAACACTTGAAGAGCTGGAAATAACAAGAATTCAAGTTAATTAACCTAAATAAATATATATTCATGAACATTTTACACATCACACTCTAGTCCCAAACTAAGCAAATCTTGTACTATTGGATTTAGATTGCTGATACTAATAAATATTATTTTTTTTGTAAATACTTACACAAGTTCATAAAATATATATATTTTAATTATTTTGAATTTTATGTAATGTATCATTATTGTAACATATTTCAAACACAATTGTAAAATTGTTTGTGAATAAATTGAATTGAATTGAATATTACAAACTACACCTAGAATACATAATATATTATATTATTTAAGATGATTTGAAATAATTAATAGTTCTTGACTTTTCGCACAACGCTATTCAGTCCCAATAGTCCCAAACAAGGCATAGTTTTTATTATGGAAATTAGACTGCGATGGAATGGATAAACATTATGATAGCATCATCCAGAGGTAAACAATAAGTTTTTAAGTATAATCTCATTGTAAGTGATCTCATGTTTTTTCTGTCTTTAAGCCTAATTCCATTTTGTAAATACTGTGCAAACCATCATATGCCCAGACACAAAATAAATACTTATGTTGCTCACACAACCCACAGCATGGAAAAATTATAAATCCAAAATAATTAAGATTCTACTTGGCACATGCTCAAATGTTTTAATTAAATCATGTTTTTCAATACAGACCGAAACTAGACCTTGCAGACGATTCAGATTAATAAGGAATACCAATAAGAACTAAAAATAATTAGAAAAATTACTCACAGCCTCTTACATCAGCTTCAAACAGTGGGTTCCACAGTTGAGTTGAATCCCCTCCATCCATCTGGTAGGCGATGAAAATGATGAGGACCAGGCCCATTGCGGCAGTGTACACCGCAACAGCCCGGCTTCCGGTCTTCACATTAGAAGACCAGATGCATGGAGACCAACAAGATTCTAGTAACGGCATTCTGATTATCGGGTAATAGTTCTGAAAATCGGCGTTTGCGGGGGTGCCAAGCTGTCTGATCCCTTCGAATTTGTTCTTTTATTCGATCTGAAATGTGACAAATAGCGGGATCATTTACAAAACCATGATTAAGGCTTTACAACGGTGAGGCCACACCTTATAGTTCGCGCCGTATAGGCAAGACTAGATGTTTCAATTAGTTTCGAACTGGGCTTAGACGCATAGTTTTTATGGGTTTTAGCATTAATAGTGCACATTACCTTATTTATAACACAGTTTTCTATTTCTATTTAAATAAACAGTATGCAAATAAAGCCCAAACTAACTTTTTGAAATGTTTATGAACTTTGTTCCATGTTTTACCCGTTTGTGCTTTAGTATTCGTACTTTGGTCGATTGTTTGTTTCGCTTTTTCGTCTGTGTAAAACAAAGACAAAACATAAAAATGCTGGAATCATTTAGATCAAACATGATGATTTATAAGTTGGAACATTTTGAATCTGCCAGGAATTGACATTTGAAGTTTTTGACTTTGACAGAGAGTTATGCCGTGTTGTTGTCATGTCAAATTAATGTCACATACTATCAAATATAAATAGATAAAAAAACAGTTATTTTCTAAACTCAAAAAACCTTGCGCTTGCCATAAAAAATTGGTTATGCATCCTACCCTACCCTACCCTTCATGTCATCAGAAGTGGCCCAGAACAAAACAGAAAGAGCATGGAAGAAAAAGTTCCTTGCATTTCAGCTGCTTGGTAGTTTTATCTATAATAAGACCCAGAATCATTTTGGGCTCACTGATTCCTGCTGACTTTACCCTGCTAAAGCCAAGGAACATTGATGTGCTACTTCATAGCTTATTGGCCATGGATCTACCTACCTTTGTACATTATCTCAGGTCAGTAAACGTACATTTTGTGTGATGCTAGATGATGTTGTGTGGATTGTCCAGCATTATTTATTTATTTATTTATTATTTATTTATTTTTACTTAGGTATTCCAACTTGCCTATGCAGGTACCTTCAATAGATAGGTGGCCCTTCGTCGAAAACTTCAAAACTTACTCTGCTGCTACAGAATATCTGCAACTTCACCACTAACTGTTGACTGATCGATACCAACATCTACAATGTAAGTATGTAGTCACTACATGTATTTTGGTAGGTACACAGATACCTATTTAGAATTATTGATGGCTAAGATTGCATTCTGTAAATCATTCAACTTTGTTGAATGCCTAGGTTGGTATAAGTACCTAAAACTTTCCTGCCATAAATATTGCCTATTATCATATTATTTTTGAGAGGGTGCTCGTTACAAAGGTGTATCATCACCTAGTGGTGCAATATGCTAAATGACGTAGCTTGCTAGTTTAGTATGGTGCAGCGGCTCATCACACCACACTAAACCAGCATGCTAACTCGTCTAGCATAATCCCTCAAGTGAGGTGTAATGGGTACCTTTGTCATGACTTCCTCAAAGTATTGGAATATTCTATTAGTAATTAGATACCTACCTGTGGAGATTACTGTTAATGCTTAGCTCAGTGGTCTAGGAAAGTATGCTCTGTCGGTAACTGGGTAGTTCTTCAACGTGGAATCAGGTAGCGTAGGTAAGTTACATTAGAGTTATTATTTTAGATGATTTATTATATGTATCTATAAATAGTTGCTGGTTTTATACCATAAAACTATTTAAAAACAGCAAGCTAATAGCTAATAGCATTTTCTGTTATATTTTTGATCACCAAATTTCCAATACTTCATTATGCGGAGGAGATTGTGTACAGTTTAGTCAGCATCAAACAATTAAATTCTTTAAAATAAAGTAAGTATTTAACTGGGTCTCATCATGATTGATTAGATTAGAATAATACTTCATTGCCCAGATAAAAATAGTAGGTACAGCGAGTTTAAGATCAAGCATTGTCTTCTAACTAGCCTGTGTCTAGCCTATGCCTAGATAAGTCACTACCACTACCTAGTAGTAAGGCCGAGTGAGTATAAAGGGATCATTCGCAATGACCGATAAGTATGTTTGTACTCTTGAAATGCGGTTTAGTTTATGTTTGATAAAGATAAATACTAAGTACCTACATATTTATATTCTGTGATATCTAGTTATCCTAAGTTAGCACTAGGTAATCTAGATATCGCCGATAATGTCTCGCGGAATATACCTACTTACTATGTTTACTTTCAAATCGAACACTAATAGATATTAAGGTGAATGAGCGATAATAACGTTAGTCAACTTATCTAGGTTTAGGTATCAATACAGATACGAATGCCTAGGTAGTTATAAAATGCTAGAATTTAGTCCTACGTCCTCACAACAAGGATTATATTTTATTATTACCTATTTAAACCAGCATTTATAGTTCCAATATGCTAATGACAGACGTCACAGTTCGGTTGGTAGTAGCCTTTCATGCTTTGAGTCGTGGGTTCGATTCCCACTAACACTGAGAGCAAATGTTTGTGTGATGAACATAAATATTTATTCCGCGGTTTGTGTGTCACTATGTAAGTATTCTATGTATGTTTGTATTTAGAAATAAAATGCAAGTATTTTATCAGCAATCTAGTTCCCCTAGTATACAAGCTTTGCTTAGTTTAGGACTAGATCGCGATGTGTGAAATGTCCATGAATTAATGTATTCATGAGCTACCAGAATTCGATGTCCGTGACTTCTTTCAGTTAAAACTATGTTTCCGTATTACCTAAACTCACGGCCAAGAAAATTTAAAACAAGACGAGAGTGGCGTGGTATGACGCTAAATCACCTATAATTACAGTCGGCCTGGTTTCTAGACTTTTACGATGAATGGAGTGATGAGAATAGATCACATTTTCAACTAGCTCTACGTAAGTTTTTCTTTTTACTCGTTTTACTGTTGCATAAAAACTCTTTTTAACCGACGAAAAAAAAACGAAGGAGTTTCTCAAGTCAACGTGAATATGACTGAAAATTACTAGGTTTACATAAGTTTAAGAACTTTGTAATTAGGATCGAATAAAAAATATATTATTTTTAGCCCTTCAGTTTTTTCTAATAACTCGAACTTGTCATTCACATCGCGCACCCTGTATAGCTCTATCTACCTTACTACTACTGTTTGAAAGTGTAAATAGAGTCTTCCCTGGTATGGTGTTTATTCTTTGTTTTATTTTTTTTGACGACCGATGTGGCGCGGTAGGCGAAGGTCTGCCTGCGACACGGAAGGTTGCGGGTTCGATTCCCGTCTTGGGATAAATGTTTGTACGATCTGCAAATATTTATTCCGGGTGTTCTGGGTATTTTATATGTATAATAAAAATATCTATCTATGTATTGTATTATGTATTTCAGTCTTCTAGTACCCATAACACAAGCTCTGCTTAGCTTGGGGCTAGATGATGTTGTGTGGATTGTCCAACATTATTTATTTATTTATTCTTTAAATATTTTTTTTATTTTTGTAGGCGTCGATTGAGAGGATGGGATGAAGTAAGTTGCCCCTGTTGCCCAAAGATGGAAGCAAGTCGATCATCCACTACTTCACAGGCTGATGATGATAATGATTGGGCAAAATCATGTAAGTAATTTTCATCATATAAAGGTAGTATGTACTTAGTTTCAAAAAAGTAGTTAATAAGTTATCATCAATTTATTAGGTTCAATTTAGGTGTGTCCTATTAGGTACCTACCTAACTGATTCCAACAAGATTAATTAGGTAACTCTCAAACTAGTAGATATTCACTAGTTTTTATTCTATAATAGATCAAGCCGACTTAAGTACTTATATACCTACGTACTTTTCCTACTAGTAAAAGTACATCATATCATAGGTAGGTACCTTAACACTACTATAAAACTGCTAATAATACCTAGCTGTTCTTAATAAATTCTTAAAGGATCAGTTAAACTCACTACAAAAATCTCAAGACGCAAATGAACTTTGCTTCATCTCGATTGACGCTCAGCAAAAAGAATGCAAACTCAGCCACGCAACAATACCCACTATAAATACCTATACTATACCTATAGTAATATACCTATACCTATAGTATTGTAAGATTTGTAGGTATTACAGGCCTGAAGTTTGTCTGTTCGCTTGATCAGCTCCGGTCACAGTAAGCGAACTTCACACCGGTTGGATCAGTTTTAGACAAGCAGCGCTTGCGCACCGCGTTGTGCTACGATAAAACATATACCGGCGTTGTACGACCTTTTTTTTACACAAAACATTAATATAGTGAAGTGGGTTTATTGTGGTTTTAAATTAAAACGGATGGAGTAAAGATATGTGTGATTTTTGAACGTTCCGGTTCGAAATATTGAAGTGAAAATTTGCTTTTGCAACTTAGTTCAAGTCAAGTTCATCGCGATTCTTATAAGTGTGGTAAGTTGAACTTTCTTGTGAGCTAGGTATATCAAATCGGACGATCACATTGTCGATTTATAAATATTATCATATTGTTTTAATTTGTTATTCCAGTGTAGGTAGGCTGAGGTCTCGCCGCGTGTTTTACCATTTCTTTTGTGTATGACTGGTTTTGACTCCTCGTTTCTGGGGTTTTGGTTGGTGCATGCACCTACGTACTTTCATACTTATGTTGTGCTTTATGCACTTCGTCTCGATCAACTCTGCTTAAGGTAGAGCTTATAGATACCTACATTTTGTTATGACAAGATAAGTTGTAAAGAATAGAATATTTTTTTGTATGTTATATTATTCTGAACAAGTATAAGTACTTAAACAATCAACTTACCAAATTTTATTTTACGTATTAAAGTAGGTTATTTAAATACCTATATACCTATATGTGAGGATGTCAACCGTGCTTGATAAAAAACCAGGTCATTATTTATTTCTTTCAAAACTATTAGTTTTAATTAGTTCTCGAACGATGATCAACGAAAAAATCAAATAATTACTATGTGTCAAGCTCGGATCAATCCTGATTTGGGTTTCCAGAAACCGGCCGTAATACTTAGCTTTCCTCAAATATTTCTAAAAAAAACAATAATAGGTCTTATTTAATTAAATTACCTACTTAATTAAAACTAACTAGAACTCTGATATATTAATTACTTTATTTACAAACCTTATTTATTAATGCTCGCAAAGTAGAGTCAATGTCTTTATTATTTTTATCTTCAGTAGGCTGGTTTATTAGACAGGGGAGAGATAGTGCTCATTTACAATGCTAGTCTTTATTACCTAACTAGGCAGTCTAGGCACAAACCTAGTACTTATCTATAATCTCAGAACTAGGGCTTACATTTTAACTCTTACGTAAAGGGGAAATAAAAATATTTGTTATACAAAAATATGGCGATTAAGAATTATTTAAGTACACTATGTGTAATAAATAAAGAAATAAATATTAATAATTCACACATAACACTCTAGTCCCAAACTAAGCAAAGCTTTATTATGGCAGCTAGATTGCTGATATGATACGTAATATACATTTTTTTGTAAATACCTACACATAAAGAATACACATAAATAGCAAATTAAGGGTCATTGAAGGAAATATATTTATTTAAATCTAGAGATCAGATGTAGTGATTTAAATTATTGTTTTTTTTTTCCAAACAGTTTTTCTATTGTATTGAACTGTAGATGTAGTTTTCACGCTAACTAATATTTTTTAGTTATTTGATCATCGATTAAATGAAAATTTAAAGGGTATTAACATTAATCCTGTATAGAGGAAAACAGTTTTTAAAATCAGTGAGTGATCAGTAATTGGCAACGACACAAATTACCAAGTAGCAGTGAAAGTCCCAAAGAAATTGTAATCTTGATAAATGTCAATGTTCTCGTACTAACTGATATTGAATCTGGTGACCAACTGGGCCGTGACCGGAGATTTTGTTCGCGTCAAACTTTGTTGTTTTTTGAAAGATTCCACTCTGCAATGTATAGGCGACAAGGAAAGTGGTTTACCACTTTTGATGACATCTCCCAGTAACATAATTATTCGCTAAGAATCACAGATTGACAGATTCTGAGGTAGCAGTTATTAATCTGTCAAGCGAAAATAGCCCTTGATGTTTTGTACGTGCAAATGATATTCAGTCTAACTGCCGGTTTCTCGAACGATGATCAACGAAAAAATCAAATAATTACTATGTGTCAAACTCGGATCAATCGTGATTTGGGTTTCCAGAAACCGGCCGTTAGAGTGGTAAACCAATTTCATTGTCGCCTATACGATGCACCGCATAAACAAACGCGTAGGTATGCGATTTATCCGACAAGACGTGAAAAAACGCGATAAAAAGTATTACACTATCGCTAACAGATAACGTTCAAAACACACATTTTTACAAATATGTAAAAAAAACCAAAGTAGCATCACAGTCATAACCAAATACAAAAACGCACGAAGTAGACGCGCGACTGCATACGTACTGCATACATTCGCGCAGTTAAATCTATACAAAATGTGTATAGCATGATTGTCGCTACTTGATGAAAAATAGCCTTAATTATAAAACAGTCCGCCTACTATCTCTAAGCTACGTTTGGTTTAGAAATAAAAATAAATCAAATAAGTAATTATGCTTAAAATTCAAGTGAGATATAGAAGGACCCATAAATTTAATTTTATTTTTATTATACATTTGTATGTAAAGCAAAGTACGTACTAGAATTTTAAACACGGTAAGACAACATCATTGGTTATTCTGTGAATAAGATACCGTAATTTATAAGTACCTTCTATGTAAATACTAGTTGAGTATATAATATAAGCTTGTTTGTACCATCATAACGAAATTAGCAGCATTCCATGCCAAAGACCCCCTGGGAGTGCCCGTACTGTCAAAATAATTACCACCAATAATCCGATATTGACAGCTGGATTTAAATACATAGACATGACTACATACATAGAGCTACAAAAGTTTAAAGTTTAGATTGGTCTTAGTTTTAGAAATTGAAAAACATGTTAACAACCAATTCTTATAATACTAATTCAGCAATAAATAACGATAAACTGGAATTAAACTAAAAACTGAATAGTTTATTAAAATTTACGAGTTTAATTATTCACAAGAATGTTAGTTTCAAAAATTTAAATTACATTCACTAATCTGACAGGCTCTGATCGAAATCATATCGTAAATTAATTAATAATTGAAACTTCTTGGTTTATTTTGAACGAACAGTCTTGGAACATTTGTGACGAAACTGCTAATACTGTATTGATAAACAAAGTGGGTACGAACGTGACATTTTAAACTGAGCGCTGTAGATATTGCGTTATCTATACTTATAATAAAACTGTAGAGAGGTCAATTCTGTACATTAAATATATTAAAAAAAAAACTATCAGGGGGTGATTAGTGATCGATACTGATGCCAAAAATGCAATCAGTAAAATTTTTGTCTGTCTGTCTGTCTGTCTGTCTGTCTGTCTGTATGTATGTTCCGTATAGAAACAAAAACTACTCGACGGATTTTAACGAAACTTGGTATAATTATTCTTCATACTCCTGAGCAACTTATAGGATACTTTTCATCACGCTACAATCAATAGGAGCGGAGTAGTGAAGGGAAATGTTGGGAAAACGGGAGAAGTTACTGTTAGGAATAGATACTCCTTTAATATCTATCACCAACCTTAATGTTACCATAGCAACCAAACGTTGTTGATTGTCATCAATGTCAATGTCTTCACTTGACAAAATATATTCTTTGCAGTTTAAGTTAATAATATTCGTTTATTTATTGTAACTGGTTTTACCCTATCCTACAGTACTTATATCGACTTTAACATGGTAGCAGAGCGTGGTTAAGGTACCCTGATGGTTCTATTTTACTGCATCAGAAATCATACATCGCTCGCATATTGCAAAGGATTGGCATGGAGAAATGTAAGCCAGTGCCAACATCAATTTTAAAAGCAAATAATGCTCAACATGTTAATGAAGTTTCAATGAACTTCCTGTACCGTGAAGCTGTTGGATCACTAGCTTATTTGATGACAAGCACGAGGCCTGACATAGCCTTTGCTGTCAGTGTTGTATCTCGGAATTTAGATAAACCCACAAGGGAGAACATCATCAATATCAAGAGGATAATGCGTTACTTGAAAGGGACTATAGAAGAAGGCATCGTTTACAAGCCAGGAAATAGTCATAATTTAGAATGTTACAGTGACGCTGACCACGGAGGTGATCATGAAACTGGAAAGTCTACCTCAGGCATTCTTTGCATGTATGCTGGAGGTCTAATATCCTGGAATAGTAAACGCCACAGCACAGTAGCGATTTCATCCATCGAGGCAGAAATAGTGGCAGCAAGTGAAACTGCTAGAGAAATTATTTGGTTTCGAAAGGTCATGAAAGATATCATTGGTGAATTGGTCCAGCATCCCTAAGTGTTGATAACGAAATTATTATTAAATTTAGGGTAAAACTAGACCTTATTACTGAGTTTTTGATTTCTGTCTATTATCAATTCTATAACTATCACGAATAATTAATATTAAAGGGGGCTTATACATAAGCGTGATTTTTATTTATTCGATATTGATAAGGGCAACGGGAGATAGATACGGTACGGAACTCTTCGTGCGCACTTGCCCGGTTTTATTAATAAGTAGGTATAGATACTAAGTTTTCCTTCTTAGACTGCTCTTTTTTCTCTTTCTCTCATAAAAAGATGGGTTATAGCAAAATCTCTTAAAACGGCACGCGGACGAAGTCGCGGCGGGAACAGCTAGTACAATAATATATCTTTCTAAATTTTTAATAAAGATGATTGGTCCATCTGTCTAATAGATCTATGTGTTGCGGTGTTAGATTCTGAAACAATAAAGATACGGCTTTGGTTTTTGTGGTCGGTGGGTGGAATAAATATTTGCAAATATTTGGTTCATGGTCTGGTTGTAGTTACCGCATCACTCGTACTTTCTGATACCTACGGAACGAGGTATTTTTATGTGGATCGAACTATGTATGAGACTTACATTTTGAAGTCATTGTATTTTGGCAAGCTGCTGTGTTTACTTTAAAATTATTCATTTATCATTGTAGTTTCCGTTTTGTGGGAATTCCGTACCAGCCGTTAAATAACTAAGTTAATTTATTGATTCTTTTCTTTTTCAATTAAACAAATTGACAAATAAATCATCATGTCATTATCTAAACATGGTTATTTCCCAATATTGCCTCGTCTATTCTATAAAATCTATAACTCTACGAAACTCTTCGATCAATGTAGATTAAATTTTACAAGTTATGTAGAGTTGAACAAAAACTCTCATTACTTGTATTTGCGTTACATACGACAGAAGAGCAATTTTTTACCTGTACCGAGAATAAATTATGAGCTATTACAATCATTTAAGATTGTTATCTTAATTTTGATAAAATAAAAATATCGGCTTTGGAAATTGATAAAATTGCATGTTATCTAGGTGCAGTAATATTTATGTCACACATTTTTGTAAGTAGGTACACGCATATCCGTCGTCAGTTGAATTGAAATAGTCGAAACGGTTTTAGGGAAAGAATTCATTGTTATTAATTTAGATATAAATATTTCATTATGAATCCATAGGGATCATGCTATTCAATTTGGTGTCTATATCAAAAATTTATTAGGTAAACTACGCGTAGGAGTACTGAGCCACATACTACAAAATTAATAACCGGCTGTAAACTAAATTATATTTGACTACAAATATTGAATGGTCAACACAGGAACAATTCCAGGGCATTACACTATTTATAATTTGAGCTCTATAGTTCAAGAATACGATTCAATGTTACTCTGCCTTTGCTGTGCTTGAACAAACATTTACTTCTTTGTCTCGACTTTATTTGCGATTGTCAGTATTTCATGTGTACGATATTTTGCATGCCCATAAAAGCTGAAGTGTTTACCCGATGATCTATGAGTAAACACTCGGCAAAGCACTAGCTCCTTTTACATATTTGGATTATCATTTTTAGGGATATTGATCCGATAGTGTAGGTGTTAACTTTGGGAAAAGAAAATGAAATGGATATCACAAGGAAGGTTCCTTGATTTTATATTTAGTAATTTAAAGCTTCAACGCCAGTGCTAAAAGAGTTTCAAGACGTTGTCCCTTCTCGAGTGACGATGATGAATAGAATCTGTAGAAAATACAGTCTCACCTTATTTGATTTGCTAGTACAGTTAGAATTAGGTAAAAATAATATCGATACAATATTTCTTAAAATATAGCCGAGATCGCACTGTCATCTTTCAGCAGTCACGAGACTGTTATATGGGACCCTGTCGTTTCTTACTAAAGTTGTCTAGGGTTTAATGCTTTCTTGTACAAAATACATCATGCTTTCTACTTTTACTACTTTCATACTTATTTCATTCCGATGTAATCGGGTTGTTCTTATCAAACAGCAAACACAGAAAGGAATGTGATCGAACAAAGGAGCACATCGCAATAATAATGACACTGACATTATTATGTTTAAAGATTGCAATGATATAAGATGAAAAGTATTTGGAATCTCGGCAGTATGTTTGTTAACTGATAACGGAGACGCGGCTGATAGTGCCACGTGTCAGATCAAGGTTATATAGATTATGCAGCTATGACATTGAAGTTTGGTCCATAACCTATAGTGTATGAGGTTATAAGTCTAGTTCAACGAGAACTTATCAAAAAAATCTAAATGCTTGATTAACGTACCTTAAGTTCTGCAGGTTTTTAAACTGGTCGTTTAATATTTCAGCTTTAAACGTTTTTGTATCAAAATACCGCTTACAACATATCACCATGAAACGGTTAATTAGTTTGTTTTTTTGACAAAATTATGGACACTAAAGTTCTTCGTTTATAATTTAATATATAATTATTGTTTTTTTAAACACATTGTCAATGTTTTGTAAAGAATGACTTACTTTTTAGTTAATTAATATAAACGAAGTCGTAGACACGTTGACAAATTACTTGGCACACCACTACTACTCTAAAGTAGTAATGTACATAGAATTATTGTAACTACTTATACAAATTTGTCATTACCATAACGTAGTGTATTTTACACGACATTACATCCACTTGGCAACTGTTGGTAACCGCATTTCTGAAGACGAAATTAGGCATGCGTATTTAGTTCCTGTAGTTTCCTATATGATACCATCACACCATGTTACACTATCAATAATATCCGACAATATGCGGTATTCTTGCTTCTTCTACAACTATGCTACAACTGTTTTCAAATGGGCTTACATAGGTAGGTATTTGGCCAACTCATAAGCATGACCTGTGGCTGCATTCAAATTTTCCCACACACTCTAGCAAAGTACCAGATTCTGGATAGTCTGTAGCTCTACCATGATTTTTGTACTATACTATATTTACTATACTCGCTAGCGTCTGTAAAAAAAAAATGTATGAAGATTTGTACAGCGCCTCTAGCGGATAGTTGGGTACTAAAATTCGTAATATGTAAGTACTAATATTTACGTAACTACTGTAGTAAAGTCACAGTCAAGCGATTTTACTGTGACAACTCATGGTAGAGGTACTGTAATAAAGCATCTGCGGAAAAAAAATGTACGCGCGGTATTGTGTTTCGATACCTTCAATATACTAACTAAAAGTATTGTACCATCACTATCGCGATCAGGTGTAGGGTAACACGAACTTTTTCAGTTCCTTATAACGAAAACACTAATCATAAAAACGGAAGATGTTCCAAAAATAGCTACTTACGGTCGTAAGAGTATAAATAATGGAAATAAATCAGTATATTGTTCATCATAAAACGCAGCTTTTTCGAATGGGATAAAATTTTACGATATTGAATTTATTTAGCGACGACTATAAAACTTCACTTTCAATTTGTCTAATTAATTTTATGACTCTCCTGAGATGGTTTCGAAATTAACTTATTATTATGACGTTTAAGTGAAATCTTCACAGTATTTCATTTCACCGTTTTAATAATTACTTTCATCATCATTATCATTGGCAGCCCGTATTAGTCCACTGCTGGGTATAAACCTCCTCTCTCAAATGCCACTCTTTATTTCTTACTTAGGTTTTTTGCATCCAGGTCTAACCTTAAATGCTTAAGTTTTGTAAATTTAGGTTTTCAATTAAATACCTTCAGATCTTTTTTTTGACTTATGCGTCCTGTTTGTCTTTCTGTAAGTTTTTTTGACGTGACAACGTCTTATAATTCGATAGAGCCGGCTGCACGCACGAAAAAACATGACTCATGAAGCGTTCCGGCGTTCCGGCGGTCTGAGGCGTTCCTAAAATTTTCTTTTGAAAAATGCTTCCATTCCATCAGTATTTTCTTAACACGTTGTCACGTTCAACTATCGTCAGTAAACCGACTTTACAGACAACCATTTTTTTAAAATTAAAAGCATCCTTCCAGTAGTATTGAGCCCATTTTCATCCTCGTAATTTAAAAATAGTTACATAAAATATTCAGTGATATATGTATACTGTACTGATTTCTATTTATTAGCATTTATTAGCACTATAGTGTGATTTTATCCACATTATTGACATTTATCATCAAAAAAAACATCGTGTATTTACCACAGTATCTGTGATTTTACCTACGCACGTAAAAAATAAATCTAACAATCTCAGTAGGTGCCGCACGATGTTTTAAATCATTTGAATCAATAAACGGAGGATTTATCAAAACGTCCAAACCGTAAAGTGGGCACACCAGTTTCAATAATGTTTTACATAAAAGCTTAATGTACTGCCATTTTTCACTTTTGACTTATATCGACGATACTTTTTAAATTACAGAGTTGGTTAGTCTTGCTATGCTGTCAGACGTCTGTTGACAAAGAACGTGCCAATAACATTGATACATACACGACTGCTCCAAAACACGCGCGACTGCGTCGATACAAACGAGCGACTGCATTTATACAATTGCCCGACGGCTTCAATACAAACGCGCGACTGCATTGTTACATATTAATCTACGAAATTGCGGTACACATTTATTTACTACAAGTACTACGAGTACTAAAGTATTTTAATTCAAACTGTTTGCCAAATCTTATCGATAGATTAGAAATAGTTCTTATTAATAAGCAACATCAGTTCTTGTTGAACCAGTGGGTAAGAAACGTACCAACTAGGGCATACCAACCAACACTACAGTCCAATTGTATTTTTTTATTTTAACCGACACAATAACATGGAAATGTAATATTTTACAAGAACACCAATATAAGAATCGAATGGAATTGAATACAATATCGCTTGGGCACAATCGATTTATCATTCCATGTAAATAAGTCTCGACTGAATCGATTCAAACTGGTTCTTGCATCGTGACTTTACATTACCGATTTTTAGGGTTCTGTTTGGTATTATAATAAAATATCTTCTATCAAATCTCTCATAGATACATAAACAAATAAAATCTTAATCTCCAAAGAAACGAATAAATCATTTGAAATCTGTAATTTAAAGTCTTTTTTAAACAAATATTTGCATATAACACGGTCTTAAATTATTCGTACTATTTCAAATGGTCATTTGACCTCTAACCATCTTAAGATGAGCTCGCCAGTAGCACAGCTGTCAGCGTTAACATTATCAACATACATCAAACAAAACATAATTTATTATCACTTTTCACTTAAACATTTTACTGTTTTAATACTAAATTAATGTATGCAACCTTTTTTCACCTTTTAGCCGACTAAAACCTTTATTTCATGATGTATTAGGTCTCTTTTTCAACGTCGGGAAGCCAATATCCTTAACAGTATCAGGATTGTAGTAACGTATGTCAAAGGATTAAGCTTGTTATTCGCTTGCAGTTTTCGAGTAATTCTGCCAGTCAAAGTATTGATACTCACAAGTCGGCCTCTTAAAGTTAAACGACCTCATATTGACCTTTTTGATCGAAAAATCTCGTATACAATTTGTTACTTATTTATTGACGAGTGCTGAAGTACTGTTGTTGGTAATTTAAATTATTTAAATGTATTGTAAACATAATAAAAGTAATGCCGGATTAATAAAGTTTTAAACTGGATTACTACTTAAAAAAGTTGATCCAATAATTATTCATTTGAGATAATATCTAAACAAATACCTACGTATCTAACCATTATTAATAAAGAATATTAATAATCCGCATTAGGAACAAGTTAGGTAAAAGTCGATTGGAAAATTGTACTTATAAAAAAGTTAAGTATAATATGTCATCATCATCATCTCTAAAAGAAGAAAGGGCAAGAAACTACAATATTTCTTCTTCAATAGACAGAAGAATACAAGGCCTATATCCAGTAGGACATGCACTTTTACAGAATGATATGATGATGATGATTTACCTACATTAAGTGAATCAAAATAAAACAAACTTAGCGTGAAATTGAAATATTGGTATTAAATAAACGTTTGCTCATTTCTATGATAATTTCTTTTAAATATAAATATTCGACTTATCGATAATCCCAAACATATTCTTTAAATTACGAGTCGTAAAAACTAGTGTTCGGTTGATCAACGATTAATGTTCCCGCCATAATTACACGAAATAACAAAATAATTACAATAATCCACATATAAATCACGTATAATCTCATTGAATAAGCAAATAAATACAAAATTCTACAAGACCTCCCATTAAGGTGAGATTTGCATTTGTAATGAAGATATTTTAACATAATCAGAAGACTTTTATGATAAATCGATAGTAATCTACGCATTAATCGATTAATCGTTTTAATAATCGATAGTTATAATTTTCACACGTGAATCTATCGGAAATATCGTAAACCTGTTATTTTATTGAATGAAATAAGTAATAATATAAGTCAATAGCCTAGATCTATTTTATATTGGTTTGAAACTAGATAATAATTCAACATAACTGTACGTGCGGTAGTTGGATTTATTTATTAGTTACAGTTTTTATTTTAATACTAAATTAATAAGCGTAGGTAATATTTTTAATTGGATTTGATTACTAAATTAAAATACTATGTTTATGGTTATATCTGGCTTAGTTTATTATATTATTTGTGGGCAGATTTAGGAGTATCTAGGTTAAATAATATTATTTGTGTGGGAGTTTATGGTTGGTCAAATAGGTACTTATACAAATTGTTAATGTTATTTTAATGTGTAATTAAGTCGTATATTCTATATAAAAAAATACTTAGCTAAGAATATTAAGTTTTTCAAAGCGCAGTGTAGTTTCCGGAGCCCGTAGTCTAAGTTTTATTCTACTTACTACTCGAAACTAGTCGATATTTCGAGTCGCGTAACACGAAATATCGTATCAATATAGAAATTGCGTGACAATTTTCGACTCTCGTCAAAAGAGCAGCGTGAAGTTTCCGCAAATTTACTTTAAATTACTAGTATTGTAAATAACCTGATTACAGGAAATATCCTTTATTCTGGACAACCGATCGTAAAACAATAAAACGATCGATAGTGACCGTATACTGTTAATAAAGTGTTAGAACTAATTTAAATGATGCTAAGAAAAACGAAGTTTTATACCTTTTCGTGGGCGTCGGGGGTTTTATTAGGGTTTGGTTTCTTTCACCTATGTGTTTACATTGACCGGCACCGACTCGACGTCTTAGTGCGTTTGTCCACCGCCGCCGTCACCGTCACGTCACCGAGAACGAGATTATTTCGGGCCAAGTTTAGTATGGCGGCCGGGATGACGGCGCTCGGGTGACGGATGTGCGGTGCGGTGGACACGCGGCTCAAGTAAATGTATGTAATTGTATGTACCGCTACTTCGGCGCCGTCATCTCGTTCTCGGTGACGTGACGGTGACGGCGGCGGTGGACAAACGGCCGTGTGACTTTGTCGTGTCGTTGTTGTTAAAAGTGTGATCGTGTTTACAACACAATGACAGGACGGCACTGGTTCTCTGGTTGATGCTATAACTTCCTTGTATTTCCTTTAGCAAATAGATATTTTTTTTACCGAAACTGTAAAGAATGATATAAAAATGAGATAAATCATTAAATCGCATATACAAAAAAAGTTAGAAGAGAGAACTGTAATTTAAATAAATAGTTTGAATTTATTATATTTTTACCTACTAAATTACAAAAGAAAAATTAAAAAGGGCATCCCTAGATACTAAATTAAAAGAGGAAAATTTAAATGGCATCAAACTTTTTAAAAGTAGACACGAAAGCTATATTCAGAATCTTTTTATACTGAATCACATAATTTCAGTTAAAAGTAACGAGTGTACATCAACTTTTGTAGGTCGTCGGCGGCTCTTTACGCTGAAATGTATTTATATCCTTAACACAATGAAATTACGGTTGAAAATACCCTGTGGTAAGAAATTTCTTTTTTTATACGTTTTTAAAAAGAAAAGTAATGCTTCGTCGCCCACGAGTTTGAGAAGTATGAACACAGAATTATCAACATTAGATTATTTTAAATTTTTTTCATTATCGAAATATAAGATTAGTGAGAGCAGACTTTTCGGCAGTGGACTTACAAATAATTTTTGCTATAAGTACTTTCAAAACGAAATATTGGTTACTTTTTAAGCTATTGCATAGCTTCTTTCACGGGCCTTGAGCGTGGAGACCGAATCCAGAAATTCCGTAGAGAAAATAACCTAACACTGCGCTGCGTAATCCAGCAAAAAATGCTATAAAATAGCTTTACCGCGGCAGTCCACGAGTGCCACACGTTTTTTTTTTCTTAAATATCGAGAAGTGTAATGGGGTAAAGCAAGTACCGACTTGGCGTGGGTAACTGGGTATTGGACAGTCGTAGGCAGAAACTAGTTTTGTTATTTAAATGTGGGTGCTCGATCGAAATAAAACTTCAAGAGTATTTTGTCATGTTTATTTGTACGGCCATTATTATCTTGTTTATAATGAACTCGGAAACCTACAGACACTTTATAAATTATGCTTTTAAAGAATCATTCGGGATCTCATCAATCAACGAAACACTCTTTATTTATACAAAAATCGTATTTCAAATTGAAATTATGCAAAATCGTGATTAATGGCTCACTTATGTTTTTAATCTGTTTCAAAGAAATTTCGTTATTTGTTGCATAAATAATAAATCCGGTTATTGTTTTAATTTTAACATGTTTTTATTGCCCTATAGTAAGTATATGTATAAATGTTTTTTTAACACAACATCATCTAGCCCTAAGCTAAGCAGTGCTTGTGTTATGGGTACTAGAAAACTGACATACTTAATACAATACATTACATAGATAGATATTTTTTTATTATACATATAAAATACCCAGAACATGCGGAATAAATATTTTCAGATCGTACAAACATTTATTCCAAGGCGGGAATCGAACCCGCAACCTTCCGCGTCGCAGGCGGACCTTTGCGCGCCACATCGGTCGTCAATGTTAGGATGATGATGATGATATAAGGTAGTCTAATATATTATACAGTCAAACCAAATGTTAAACCTCAGTAAACGTTAAGCGATCTACATAACTGTTGACGAAAAAGTGTTGGGTAAATATTATGGTGTGTGGGCAAAGTAATGTCCATAACAAAGTATCTAAATGGATAGATTTCACCATGAAACACGTAAAGATAGCGGTTCTCGGTAGCGGAACGCTACAAACCGTAAACCTTCATAGTGAATGTGTGAAGACTAGGGTCTGTTATAATCGGTTTGATGCTCGAAAAGTGAGAACTGACAATCGCAATTTCGATTCTCAGTAAGAAGGATTACTCGAAAAGTGTCAATTTGCAGAGTCCATACTTAGCTCGAAAACGTGTTGTTCGATCTTACGAGATTAAAGTTAAGTAGAACTTAGACTATTGACTGTAGACACTGTAGTCGACATAAGACGCTATGGTGTTTACTTACTTATATATTTCGAAACATACTAGATTAAGTTACGTCTAGTGCTTCTCCTTTTTGCTATAATACGATGACTTTTCTAAGTATTTTGTTTTTTAATAACTTAAGATTGGGGAATTGGTGGAAAAAAGCGGAGAATAGGGACGAGTGGAAGGACTTGGGGGAGACCTTTGCCCAGCAGTGGGACAAGATAGGATAGAGAAAAAAAAAAGATAAATAAGTTCATCTAGTTGAGTTGTTATTCAAGGGCTTTGCGATCACAGTCCAAAACTTTATTTTGCGAAAATTCGATGCCTGGAAAAATACTGTTCAAATCTAAATAATATTATAACCCACTTAATGAAAAATATTACCGAGTGGAAGTTTTCTCATCATTATTGAGTGTTTGGTAAAACTGAGTTCAAAATTAACCATAAACCATTTTATAAGTCGGTCTGGATGTTACGCAAGATGCGTCTCTACGCTCTATTTTAGGTTCCGTACAAATTCGCCGATTGACAAAAATGCTTTCCACGAATAAACCTATTAAAATAATATGCGGATGGGTCATCTTTAAACAAACGGATACATAATTTCCGTTGATGCAATAAGAAATAAATTGGGTAAACAAGATCCAAAATAAAAGCACTATAATTTGTGATATTTTACATAATAAATAAATATTTTT
The DNA here is from genome assembly GCA_932527185.1 of Ecliptopera silaceata. Classification (NCBI taxonomy): domain Eukaryota; kingdom Metazoa; phylum Arthropoda; class Insecta; order Lepidoptera; family Geometridae; genus Ecliptopera; species Ecliptopera silaceata. Next base: position 7,128,839 of record OW052210.1, read on the forward strand.
GTAGCAGCAAAGGATTCACCTTAATATCCGTTTTACACTGCATTAGTAAAGGTACCATATTACTTTTATTATTTTATTTTATGTCCCCTTGAGTCTATATATTAAAGCTGCGAAAAAACTAAATTTTCGTTACTAATTAGCTTTTAATCGTTTCATTTTTATCTGAGTCATTCGTTTTTTATCACGATGATTTGTTAAGTCTGCGGAACCAAACGAAGAGTCACTGATAAATCACACGTATCCAACATTAAAGAAAAAATTCTCAAAATGCCTCTTAACTTTCATGTTTTTGTAGCGCTAAGCTGTTTGTGTTGAAACGGTTTTTACTCGCCACTAAGTAGCTAAGGAACTCTATAAATAGACTTTGTTGGTGTAAAGATAGATTGTATGGACTTTGCCTACTTTTTTTATACATTAGCGACATCGTTATTGTATTTTTTGTGTATTTTTTTCTGCTAATAAAATATAGGGTATGTTTGTGTTCTTTTGAAGTAAAGTAAATTGAGTTAAAGGTGAACTACCGCCATACAACAGTACCTCTACCATGAGTTGTCACAGTAAAATCACCTGACTTTACTACAGTAGTTACGTCAATATTAGTATTACGAATTTTAGTACCCAACTATCCGCTAGAGGCGCTGTACAAATCTTCATACATTTTTGAAGTGAAAACTTCTTTAGCGGCGCTGGGTGGGTAAAAACTTTCAAACTCGCGTCAGGGTCACGTGACGTCGAAAAAGCGTAAGATCTTATTTAATTTTTATACATTGCTCGTAAAACAAGAGACGACAAAAGAACACACTTGCGGTCACGTGACGTATGACTCAAACAATTAAATAGTGTTGTGGCGACATCGTACAAGGCGAGTACAAGGCGCTGCCAACACGCGGTGCGGTGCGGAGCGCGGGGGCGGAGGACCGAGGAGCGGCACTCGCGCGCCGGCAGCCGACAGACGCTCTGAGCACCCTCGCACGGGAAACACGTATCGCTCGCCGCGCGCGCATAACCAGATAGACGCTATTATATCGTACGAATCGTTTCGCCTAACTTGTATTTAACTATATCGCTTCCATCTTATTGAAGTGAAAACTCAGTCAGGGTCACGTGACTCGTGACGTTCATCGAACGTGACGTTCATCATTCGTTGTCTTCGTCGTTGTGTCAATGTCAATGACATGACACATTCGCGCTTGCGCGAATGTGACACAATGACATGACACAATGACATGCGCAAGCGCGAATGTGTCTGTGTCATTGTGATTGTCATTGTCATTATGACGACTGTGGTTATATTTTTGAAGTGAAAACTTAAAAGTGAAAACACAGACACATTCGCGCTTGCGCGAATGTGTCATTGTCATTGTCATTGTCGTTGTGTCGACATGACACAATCACACTGACACAGACACATTCGCGCTTGCGCGAATGTGTCTGTGTCATTGTGATTGTCATTGTCATTATGACGACTGTGGTTATATTTTTGAAGTGAAAACTTAAAAGTGAAAACACATTCGCGCTTGCGCGAATGTGTCTGTGTCATTGTGATTGTCATTGTCATTATGACGACTGTGGTTATATTTTTGAAGTGAAAACTTAAAAGTGAAAACACAACGTTAATATTGAAGTTTTCACTTCTGCCGGCACTCCCGGAGTGCTACCATTTTTTTTTAACTACAGACGCTAGCGAGTATAGTAAATATAGTAAAAACTTATGGTAGACCTACAGATGGGTTAACACTTAACACAAATAAACGTAACGTCAGCACATTCAAGACTGCGCGGTGAAGCTGCAACGTTCGGCAGTTTAGTTGGCGTCAACGCGTGGTGTCACTCAAATACGATACCGTTTGACATACTTACTACTTTACTTATGATACAATATGGTAACATAAAACACGTCCTTGTAATTGGAATACTATTACGCGGTTTTAGAAGCAGTTTATGTTTATTAAAGGAAATATATATATGCGAATTAATAAACCACTTGCTACTAGCAAGTCGTGGACATTATCATCGATTTCATCCGTTTTTTTATATAGTAGTTGACTGTTTTTTTGAAGTGAAAACTTCTTTAGCGGCGCTGGGTGGGTAAAAACTTTCAAACTCGCGTCAGGGTCACGTGACGTTGATAAAAAGCGTAAGATCGAGGGAAAGGGAGAGGAACTAGTATCTCCCACTCTTTCTACCGTGCCTGAGTGTGCTCTGTTTAGGCGGCACACAGACACATTCGCGCTTGCGCGAATGTGTTTGTGTCATTGTGATTGTCATTGTCATTATGACGTCTGTGGTTATATTTTTGAAGTGAAAACTTAAAAGTGAAAACACAACGTTAATATTGAAGTTTTCACTTCTGCCGGCACTCCCGGAGTGCTACCTTTTTTTTTTGTTAAAAGAACTTTCGATAAGCGACACTAAAAAGAGTTGTTGCATAGATCGTAGAGCTTTAAAAAAAAGTTATTGGATGATATATTTTAGACTTTCGTTGGATGCCTAAAACATTGTGAAAATATTTTGTGAATATTTTACTAAAATGCGTGTGTTATATCTAAGGAAAATTTAAAAGGCGTTTTACACAATAACTTCTGTCAGACATGACGTGTAGAATTATTACTTTAATAATTCAAATTAAATATATTTTAATTTCAATATAATATACACCAGTAAGTACGTGTTTGTTGTATGTATTTTACGAGCTTCATTGAAAACCATAATGAATTCAATTACTCAAAATTATTACCTGCAACAAAGTCCAGAAGGCCATTGAACCGCAAACATGTAAATAATGATTTCCTGAGATCTTTAAATTAATGACTCAATTTTGTCGTCCAAATGAGCTTCATATTAAATTATCTGCATTATCGATCTTCAACGGAAATAACCGAAGAATACTGATATAGTCTTCTTCTTCATGCGTGTCTTTTTTTGATTTTTTAATTACTATTCTAGTCTTAATTAAAACTTTAAACTCGATTCGACTAGAATTGCTTACTTGCTTTTAAACTCAGTTCGAGTAGAGCTCTGCAACTTAATGGTTCTAGATTTGTGTTTTTAAATATTTTAACGAATTTCAAAGTTTATAAAAGCGTCATCTATCGATAAACTATAAAACTAGCATGGGTTTACTATCTGCCTACAATGCTAGGAAACCGCCCAAACAAGCGCGGTCGCTCCGCCCGCCTTAGCCGTGTTACTTTAGTTCTGGAAAATTTTCATAGATGTCGTTGTGTATCCGAACTTAGGAATTGTATTGTTTAAATTATTTATCATAGTTTTAATATTATTTAACATTCTTAATATAATTAATTGTGAATGTAGGTATTTATGTAAAAATATTTTTGTAACAGGATGTCAGCTTACAATGCGTATGCTATTAAAAAATATTGTGTAAATAAGTTGTATATTTGTGGTCATGTTTTTTTTTCATCAACCTACGCTGTCCCACAGCTGGGCAAAGATCTCCCACCTCTCTCTATCCCTAGGTAAATCTGCCCATTCCCGGTCGAAGGAGTCCAATAATCATTTAAATAAATAAAATAATTTCTCAATTTCAGATTAGCGCGCGAAGTATGCGCGGCGTCACGTGATCCAATGGCGTCTGAAGCGCGCTCGAGATCGCCGCAAGATGGCGCGCGAAGAAGGCGGGAATTCTCCAGGTTCACTGTACTTACCACTCTTATTTACCCTTCTTAAGATTCCTTTTCCCATACGTATTAATTTGATGTAAATATCCTAACACTTTGTTAACAGCTCACAAGGCAAGAGTAGCCATCTCATTACAATTTTTTAGCTGCTATTCTAAAGCAATGATTACCCAGCACCGCATTGTGAAGCAGGATTTCAATTCCCTCAAAACAATCGTGCATAAATTCTTTTGTATGAAACGTATTTCAAATTTTCAACATCCGTTTCATACTTTGTATATTTCGAGAGTTAGTTGATCGAGCTTTTGTTGCCGCGCGATCTGGCTGTATACACTTCTATTCTCTTAAATTATTTATCGTACACAAAAACGGACCTTCGATAATGTTTATCAAACTTCTCTGTGAAAAATCAGTGCATAGATCTCTCATACTTTTGTCCTCTATTTTGCCTGTTTCAATAGATGCGTGAATTTAATGTAGCATTCAATACTATCTATGTTTAATCTAAAGTAAATCATTAATTTAATAAGTAAGAGCCATGATCTGTATCTCAATTATTCTGTTTATTTACTGATAGAATTTGCAAACTCGAGTTTATTTCAAAATTGAGTATCCATCATTGTAAAGCTTGCATTGCTCCAATTGTACACTGCTATGCTACCGTGAAGCGGATCTAAACAGAACCAACTATTTCCATAAATAACAACAGTTACTAAAATGGATCGCGCTCAGTGCATTTAAATCAAGCAATGTGTTAGATTAGAAACACAAAACGGTATGTAAACAAAACATTTGCACCTGTTAGAACGTGCAACACCCGCGCGGCACGCCTTCTAGCGCGTCTTCTCTAATTAATTAGAATTTATCTCTCCGCTCCGTCCGTAACTAAGTATGAAAATTGTAAACATCGGGACGAGGTCGCAGTGTCGCCAAATCGCCAGCGTCCAACTATTAATAGCGCAGGCGTCTTCCGTCCGTCTGTGCGACACCTGCGGCGACCCCTCGCGCCGCATCGGTCGCGCGCGACTCACCGCGCCGATATAACTCCCGACCCGTGGCGGAGTGGGTCGCGGGGAATCCTCCCGGAATCCGCGCGAGCGCTCGACGAAGCTCGACCGCTCTAAATCGGTCCCACTCGCCTCCGAGCTTTTCGGCGAGCGCGCGCGTCGCTTCGTCCCGCGATAACAAGTTGCGTCTCGCGCAGGTCTCCGTACGTGACGCTGGGCGCGGTGCGGTACTGCGTGCGTCGAGCGCCGCCGCCGCGCGCCTGCCCGTGCCGCTGCTGCTCCGAGGAGGCGGTCGCGGCGTGCCTCGGCCGCGCCCGGCCCGACCGGCGCACGCTGGACCGCATCCAGCGGCGCCTGGGCCGCGGCGCCCGGGACGAGCGGCCCTCGCCTTCCAGCCGGCACCAGCGCCTCGCCTCGCTCACCGAGCGCCTGCTGCAGCGCACCACGCCCCCGCCCCCGCCGCCGCCCCCGCCGCCGCCGCCGCACTCGGCGCCCGTGCTGCCGCCGGTGCCGCCGCCGCGCCTGCGACACCGGCACAGCCCCCCGCGCGGCGTCTCCGTCGACAGGTTCGACGACTTCGACGCCGACAACATCACCCTCGTGCGCGTCGAGCCCCGCTCGATCGTCGGCTCGTACGCGCAGAAGACGATCCCCTACCGCAGCGCCTCCTTCTCGCAGGGTGACTTCGCGCAGAATAAGCACTACCGCGATCCGAAGCGGCAGCACTCGATCTTCGACTTCGGCAAGAAGGCGATACGGGCGCAGGCGGAGCGGGCCGGGGCGCCGCGGCACAAGGACGATGGCTCCTCGACGACCGACGAGACCGTGACGGGCGGGTCGGTCGCCTCCGTGGACTCGGCGGTGGGCTCGGACGAGGGCCTGCTGGCGCACGCGTCGGGCGCGCCGCGCTCGCCGCCGCCGGACGCGCCGCACAAGCAGCTCGGCGCGCGCTCGCTCACGCACCCGCTGCCGCGCCGCATCCCGCCGCTGCGCGAGGAGCGCGCGCCTGACGCCGGCGGCAGCCTGCCGCTCCTCATGCCGCCGCGAGTGCTGCACGAGCTGCGCGAGGAGAGTGATGGCTCGCAGGCCGATAGTGCGCAGGCTCACAGTGAAGGAACCTCCCCCCTCGAACCGGCGCAACCGTTCGCGTTCCCCCCCCTCCCGGACCTGCCGGTTCCCGTGTGCGCGAACGTCGACTGTGATTGTTCCCATTTCCCCGTGACGCTCGACGATCCCGATGTCTGCGACGATATCGATAGTGCGATCCCTGTGCCCGTGTACGAGTGTATAGTGAAACAGTGGTCGCAGGAGTTACCGCAGGAGGAGCCGAGCAAGTCGGACGCGGCGTCCGACGGCTCGCTGGACCGTGACAAGGAGGACGAGACGATCACGAGCGAACAGGTGGCGAGCTTGCTGGCCGCCGTGCAGAACCCCTGCACGCCTGCGCCGCTCGGAGCGCGCGAGCGACGGAGGCCCCTCGACAAAACGAAACGACGAAAAGGCATCTACATCACGACGCCGAGCGACGACGGAGGGGAGGAGGACCCTCCATCTGTCAACGGTTGCAATCGGGAGAGCAGCGACGTGTCGCTCCAGGACATGCGTCTGTCCGCGGAGACGCGGACTTCCTCCCTGATAGGAGATAAATCGGACGACTCCTTTACCAACGGTCCGCCGAGCCCGCAGGAGGCCCAAGCTCCGAGCTGGCCTAAATCCGAGGAACTGAGAACCCGACGGGCCAGATTCTACCAGCAGAGCTCCGACGAAAGAGATGACGACTCGTTTCGAACGAAACAGAAATTCAGAGATTCCCCCTCGGAGGCCGAGAGCGACACGTGCTCCAGAGACCGGACCGCATCGCCGTCTCCGCTCAGTCCGTCGGATTCCTCGGACGTGGAAGGGAGACGGCAGCAGTTCTCCAGAGGTCCGTTCGGAAAGAATTTGGAAGCTCCAAAGTGTAGATCGGTGGAAGTGGGTAGACGGAGTTTTTCGGACGCTACGGTGCCGAGTCGCAAAACGAGCGTTGGGGCGATGACTGGCAGCGGGAATAGAGGTCGTGGGCCCACTCATGTGCGTGCGACGTCGTCACCTTCGAAGCTCGCCGGGGTCAAGCCTGGCGCTGATTTACTGGCCGAGCTGCTGCGAGGTAGCTCCGAGGCTCTCTCCAACACTTCCACCTTCGACAACGTGGTCCTCACCCTGCATCAACATAACGTGAGTACAATTTTATTATTTACTTGTTACATTTTGTTGTCATATCGTGTATTATAGACTAGCTATAGGATGTTTAGTTTCGTAAATGGAAAATATGAATGGCGAAAATTCGTGATACCCCGATAATGCGACCGCAGCATTACGATTGACCCCAATCACATCCGCAAAAAAAGAGTAACAAAGTAATGAAACACTAAAATTCAGTTATGATGTTTATCTTAGCAGAAAATAGAGTAAGAACAAACGGTCTTGTGTTATTGCCAAAGTTTATTTGAGTTTATGCACTACAAAATTTTTGTCGGCGTTATTCTCGATTGGTAGTAAAGTGAGAGATTTTGTATGATTTTGTTTCGATCATATTCAGGGTCGGTGTTTAAATACATGCAAGTATTCGTGTTTCCTGAGATTTGTCGGGCCAATGTCGCGTGAGTCACCACCAGCTGTTTGTGGACTCGTTAAATCCTAAGGGCAATTCGATTTATTTTAAATCTCTCGCTAAATTTGTGAGGATTGATGGATACAGCGTTCAGGTTCACGTCAAATTACGCTACCGTATTTGCTGATACAATCGCAAACTAGTTTGTGTACAAGTTTATTAGCTAGTAGATTGTGTTCGCAAAAAATGATACCAAAATTTACTTTTTATATAGCGATAACCCAATTCGGCAAATCGATATGATAAAGTGCTGTAATTGTTAGGCCCTTGAGGCCTTATAGTTGAAGTAAGACGAGAAGTTAAGAATAAAATAAAATAGTAATACTGTTTTTTTTATTTGAATGTTTACTGTTCACTTAGTATCACTTAAAACGCCTTTTTAAATCCTTATTTCTTTACTAGTTAGCGATTATAACTTAAACCAGAATTTTGTTCTATCTGTCAATCTAGCGAATTCTATGCACATCAGATATTCGGTTTGTAAGTTATGATAACATATAAACAACAACGATTTTACCAAGTTAACACCAAGAACTTCGCTCGCTTCTCTCGATCGATCAATGATGAAATGAGTTGATTAAATCAGTTAAGAATTCAGACTTCAAAATGTCAGGGGCCTTATTAATTACTTACGTTTTTTTGTAAGTAGGTATTATCATTAATATCTTAATCACCCTACAAATTATTTTATAAAGAAAATGGTGAACTTAATTATTTTGTTGGCGTATGATTTTGTAAACTTTCCGTCACAGGAAATCCGGTATTTCAGGAATTTACAAAGTACATAAATAATTTATAAATAGCTGCAATGCTTGCCAACAACAATTAAACTGCATATTATGTAGGGCTTTGTAAATAAACATCATCATTATCTGTCCTTATTCTACCAAGTGGTAGCCGCATCGTTCTATCCTTGTCTTGCATGACGGGGAGCGTTTATCTTCTGTTTCATTCTAACCTAACTTCTACGTTTTCTATCGAAACATGACTGATCCATTTCTCATATTATTTTTGTTTTAATTAACTCAATTTAACTTTAATACGGTAAAAGGCAAGGAGATATAACAGATAAATATTCGCGCTTATAACATCATCATCATCATCTTCCTACCCTTGTCCCACATTATGTGGGGTCGGTACAACACGTCCTCTTCTTCCACTCACCTCTATCAGACGTCATCTCAATGCTCACACCTTTCTTACACATGTCATCATTCACACAGTCCATCCATCTTTTCTTTGGCCTCCCTCTACTTCTACATCCATCCACATTCATATCTAACACATAAATAACATAAATATTTATTTATTTATTTCTCTATAACATAAATATTTTTTCTGAAATCTATGTTCTTAAACTTTTTGTTATATAATCCCTGACGTCAAAGTCTAGAAAATGCTAAATATACATAATAAACAGTTCACAACAGATTAATGGAAAGTTTTTTGATGTTTGATTTATTAGATGGTTAGTACAAGTAGATGAATAGAAAGAAAACTCAAAAATCAACATTGATGCTAACACCGCTTTACATAACCATTAATAACAGAAATAAGAATCAAGGTATATAAATATGTCATTTAGAATGTTTTGAAGTTCTACAAACGAACAAGAACTTTGTATTTTTAACTGACTTCAAAAAAGAAGACTGTTTTTTTTGTTTATATTTTATGATATGACTCGCTTACGCCGCTTATTGTAAGCCGATTTTGATGGATAAGCAGATTGTAAGATAGATCGTACTTCAGAGGATACCGTTTTACTCTTCAGGTACGGAACTCAAAAAGAAATTTCAGATAACTTGCGAGTTATCTATAATGTAGAGTTTTTAAAACTGAAAAAAAAAACTTGAGAGGTGTCAAGGGATGGAACGAAGTTCTTTTCGATTAATTAGTATTAATATTTATCATGTAAATACAAAAAACCTCAACCTCAAAAAAAAGTATACACTCAACAAAAATAATCGTCGCGACACCACACGGTTCAATGCGAAACTGGCTTGCTTTCTATGAGACACGCGCACGCCACACGGCTTATAACTATAGCAAAGTGTCGTTACAACTTTTAGTCTTAATTTTTCCGTCTAGCCCCCTTTCGCAACGCGCGATAACTATGTTTCAAAAACAAAAATCTAAAGATACTTATCCTAATAAATAAGTAGTGTTTAGTGTGTTAAAAACCTAAAATATAGTAAGATCAACACAAAAGAAGTTTTTATAAATACAGTATTGAATCAGTTTGTGTGATACTGATCAGTGAGTCACCAGGTGAATATACTCTCTGTATTTAGAATATATAACTGTTACTGTACTGAGATGTTTCTTCTGAAATAGTCAGAGAGTTCGGGGTGCAGATTGTACGTCAAACTTAAAGAAAGAAGAGAGAAAAATATTTAGAGAAATATTTCTTTTGACTTAAAAATAATGGCAGCAAGATTTTAAATCCATAGGTTCCCGAACTAGTCGTGGCCTCTCACTTAGGTACTTAAGTTGTTATTTTTCAAGTAAATTTTTTTTTTCCATTTTTACTGTTTACACAGATCTTTGCCTAGGAATGTGACTATAATAGGTAGGTATAGATAATACTACAATTCTTTGTAACCAAAAAACAGAATGAAACATACCAATAATAATCTATGTATGCGGACATCGTTTTTTATTTTAATAAGTGAATCAATGAATTCTCATTAAAAGAGTGTTAAATATTGATAATAATCATTTATTTTCATACTTAGAACTATATAAAAACTTATTTATCATCTCCTCACAACATGCTAATGGATTTAAAGAAAGCCTTTGAATCTTCTTCTTTTTAAACGCAGTACATGTAGAACTTTAGCCTTTGAATGAAGTACAGTATGTACAACGAGCTCCTGGTCTATAAACACTGACAGACACGCCTATCTGTTTAGGTAGGAACTTTAATAGTAGACTTTTGTAATTGCTAATACAAAAAAGACATGCGCCTACTTGAATTATACTATGATTATATACAGGGTGTTTAGGTTTAATTTTCTTGGTTCCAAGTGGGTTCTTTAGAGTGAGTTGTTTATTCTAGTATTTGAAGCCCTGTATAGAATTGGTATTTACCATCCTTATTTGATAAAAGATATTTGATGAGGGGGCCACAATATAACTTTATTAGGAAAAAAAATACAGTAAGTATAGTTATCTCTTATAATTTATTGCGTTACTGCGTTGGTCCATTGAACACATGTTTTTTTACAATTTGTAGGCAAGCGATGCTATGTCAGGCATCGGCTTGCGTTCATTAGTTAGAGACATAATGTTAGGTAGGTAGGTATATGTGTCAAGTGACTGTAAATGCACTTTACCTTTAAATGAACCAAAACAATGATTGGTGGTCCAAATCATTCACAAAAAACTAAAAAAAAAAATATTACTTCGTCTCTATTCTTGTCAAAGGTAAACAAAAACTCCCACGCAACCCATTTCTCAAACCTTAAACAATGTTTGAAACTGTCGAGAAAATCGAGAAATAACTAATGGCAGTCACCAATTTGACAGAATCCACAATAATCCACTAACTCCGATGAATCACGCTTTATGGGTCAGTAGTGGTGCACAGCTCATATGATAAACAACAGCTAGGACACTCTAACCTAAATTCTTACACCTAAACCTAACCTAAACTCTAACCTAATCTAAATCTTATAAAAAGTTAGCGTTGACATTATGTTACCATTTCGTATGGTAATCAAGACATCAAGTCTGAACTAACTTTTTATAAGATAGACGGTATTTGTTTAACATAGCATTATCTTACAGCTAAAACGCCAAGGCGATTATACTTTTACCTACCTAATTATTACATGATAAAAGAAACAAACAAATTATATTATAACATATTCTTTTTATATTGTTTTTACTTATTATTTTTATTTTGTTGTATTGTTTTATTTCTGTGTTATCATTATATTTTATTATTTTTCTGTTTTGTTAGTGTTAAGTGTTTGTCAAATAAATAATTTCTTATTCTTATTCTTATACTACATAAAAAACACATTATTACATAAAAAATCGAGAATATATTGAATTATCATAATCCTAATCCTACTAATATACAGAACTCGAAAGTTTGACTGGATGGAAGTAAGTATGATTGTTAGGTCCTTTTTCATGCATGAACAATCTCTATATATAAAAATGAATTGCTGTTCGTTAGTCGCGCTAAAACTCTGCTGAACGGATATATCCTGGACTTGAAATTTTCGAGGAGGTCTAGGGAAGGTTTAAAAGGTAAGAAAAAATCGAATAACTGCCGGGAAAACCCTTCAAAATAACCCTTTTCTATATCCCATACAAACGTTTTCGAAATAAAATGTAGAGTCAATTTAAACTTTATTTATCGATTGAGCAGTACGAAGTCTGCCGGGTCAGCTAGTGTTTATTAAATGTAGGTTATTTAGTATATTATTGTAGCCCATCATAATAATGGGCTACAATTTACAGGCGGTAAACAGTTAAATCGATGCGCCCTCTATCGTATTATTTACATAATATAAACTACTTTGTTTTGCGACCTAACTATTTAATTGTTACCTGTGGCAGAGCTTAGAGCATGCATCCAGTTTTGTTCTATTACTTACATCTATGCATCTTGAAATACTTTCTGCAGAATATACCTTACTATACAAACAATAAGGTTCCAAATACCGAGTCTTGGTTTATTATGGAATGTGGTACAGTTACAAAATAATTTTCTGGAATATGCTAATGTATGTTTAATATTATGTATGGACTTTGACCGAAAGTTTTGCGTTTTATTTGGTATAAACTTTGATATTATGAAAATTTCTACTTTATTATTGCTACTTATGTGACACATTAGTTTTTTTAACAGATAAATAAGACTTATTGCGACCAAGCAATATTGGTTAATAACAGTAACATATTGATAGCTTTTTGATAGATCCCATAAAACATAATTTAAGCCTTCGTTAAAATAAATATGAATTAATTACTGCAAGTTATTTATGTTTACTAAAACGGAATATTTACTTACCATGAGAATTATGTGAGTTTGATATTTCTAGTAATTACGTTTATGTAGCTAAGTCATATTGTGATGTATTTTACTTCTTTCGTCAAAAAAAACCTGTCAACTCGTTCATTTAAATACTTTTAACCTTATAATTAATTGAGCATGCTATATTTTTTAACTACCCGTAAAATGTGTGCTACTTTGCGAGTCACAGAACAACATCTAGTTAGTACCGACAAAGAGTACCAAGAGTCTAGTCGGTAATTCTGTTTTTTTTGTCACTATAATTTCAAAAAACTAGGACACCTAAAAAACAAGAAAACATATGTTTTGATTTATTACGAATTTGTGACAAAATTGTTATTTAACATGTACTTGCGTCATTGTTAGGTAGGTAAACTAGATTATTATTAAATGTAGAATAAGATTTTTTGATCTATTTTTGTTTTTATAGACTGGACAAGGTTAGGACGTTCATCCGGAATCGTTTTATTATTTTATTTAAATTGTTTAAAATATATTTTACTGGATTTAAAATGGCTAGACTTAAACGCTCTTAAACGACATTAATTACAAACTCTTTCGATGTGACGGCCTCAAGTTGCTCGTGTCTTTTTAAATGTCGTCTCTTTATGTCAGGCGATCGTGGGTTCGATCCCCACCGAGAGCAAATGTTTGTGCGATGCACATTAATATTTGTTCTGTGTCTGGGTATTACTACGTTTTCTATGTTTGTATTTACAAAATTCTAGCAGTCCAGTTCCCATAGCACAACTTTTGCTTAATTTGAATCTAGAGCATGATGTGTGAAATGTTCGTGAATAATTAATTATTTATATCTTTTAGTAGGTATACTCTTGTACTTCAATAGTTACTCTAGTAACGAAATAGAACAAAGTATTGCTTTTCACGGCGAAGATGTAGAGACGAATTTGATGCCTATACAAAAGGCTGGCTGGCCCACAATAGACCAGGACACTTGAACTGGAGAGAAGGAAGGGAGGCCTTTGCCCTGCAGTGGGACACCACAGGCTGAAAATGAATGAACGAAATGAATTGCCTTTCTGCGTCGTTAAATGAACCGGAGCGGTGCCACACATTAATTAACACATGCAGTTTCCACTTAATTGCGCGAAAGTTGCCAATATCAAGACAAATTGTGCCATAAATTGTAGAACATCGCAAGCATACGAGTATTTTTACAGAAATACAGCTTCTTCGCAGAATAAACTTTACAATTTCGAAAAGTTCAACGAACTTTTCTTTTCTTCTTGCATAAATCGTCCCACCGCTGGGCCTATTCTACTACTTTTCCACGATCATTGGCAACGAATCTTAGATTAAACTATTAATTGGAAATAGACATATAAATGAGCTTAAATTTGCCAGTGGGACTCAACAAATGTTTACTGCAATATCGACTACTAGGATATAAACCTTTTCCAACCAAGGTTCTTCCGACCTCAGTTGTTTCAGAATCACAGTAACTTATCACGAAAATATACTTATTATTTTAGTAAAAATACGTACCAAGTCTAGCAAAAAAGCGGAACGGCCACCAACCCTTTTTCGGAGCAGTTCAGGCCATTTTCAACCATCTATAACTTCATTTATGTTTTACAATTTCCATCATTTTTATGTCTCTTAATAAATTTTCTTATAAAAGCTTTTTCTCTGTTTCTTACTTACTCATGTGCCTAAAGGTTTCGCACTAACGCCTTATACGGTAGGTGAGGGCGTGAAGCTGTACCGGTAATTTAATATTACAGTCGAGTGGATCAGCAAGCCAATGTTTAAGTGAATGCCAGTCATTTTGAATGGAAGTTAACATAAGATTTAATGCCCATAACATGGAGAAATAAAGATTTAAAATAGTGGCTTCAGAAGTTGTTGGTTAAATAATTTCTGACACTAAATACGTAATCCTGCAGGTATAGGATAGTATGATAAACATATAACTTAGAGGATATTAACTATATACATATGTAGTTATAAATTAGAATAAATTGGATGTTTTGATGCTTATCAATCACGTTGTAACTAAATAGTCTGACTTGATTATAACTAAGTATGTGGTTTTTAGTATATTTAATTAAACATGGAGGCTACTTACCGTAAAAACTAACAAAAATAATAATTAAAATTGTATGAAACAATTACTACACTAAAATAATTAACAAAAGTTTTCACTGCAGATGAATGTTACTGACTGAGAGAAATATCTGGTTCGAAGGACCAAATACTGCTAGCTCTGTAGCAGTAATTGGTCAGAACGCTTGTTCACTTTTTGTTTTGAACGCTAATGCAGAGTACTTCTCCACATGAATGAATGCAACACATTTTTCGGTTTTAAAGATCTAGCCGCGTCATTGCACACGTCATATGGATACCGCCACCGCGGATGGAAGCATTTCTGGCCCCGCGCCAGAGCGTATCATCCGCTGGTTAGTTTATAGCGTGTCGTGCGAAGCATTGATATTACTAGGCCGGTAATGCGTGGGTATCACTTGCATTGCTCAGTTTTAGGTGGGAAATTTGATTGACCAGAGTTTTTTTGACATGTTACAGCCCGTTCACACTAATCGTAATTCGCATATGACTAAAAGTCGAAAGTCTGATTTACCTGTAAATCGCGTCTCATCCAATGTGAACCGCTCCATATAAAGTGTATGGTGACCAGAGCATTCCACTTTTAGTCTTATGCGACTTACGACTAGTGTGAACCGGCTGTTTTAGGCAAGCGATTGACCGCGATCTCATCTGGTGTTTAGTGTCGATGCGGTCGATGTAGCACGCTTGCCTAGAAAATACCCAATAAAATAGTCGATCTGCGAAAGGTATTATGGTAATCACTTTAGATGAAAAGAACGGGCTTGGTGGCGCGACTTGGAAGAGACCTACTCGTACGTTCAGCAGTGGACTGATATAAATTGATGATGATGAGGGCCATATGAAAGTCACGACGACTACAAAAGTATAATAAGTAAGAATATTTACTAAGCGACTGCGCTAGATGACTTCTTGATTTCGTAGATATTTTAAATCTTAATTGTATAAATTTAATTTAAATTTGATTCTATTTCAATATCTGGATTCAGAATTGTTTACTTAGTGGATCTGCATTTTGAATTTTTCCATATTTTCATTTGAAATTTTTGTCTCTTTAAGTTTTATATAAGTCTAAATGGATGGATGATAGATAGGTAGATATTACCAGTCATATGTAAGACAGCCACTGTCTGCCACCCGTTGACACATTTGCGGTATAATTTTAGGCCGAGTATCGTTTTATAGATCGTATTTATGTTTATAGAGGGTTTTATTTGTTGCTACGGAAACTTGAGTCAATATTTTCGTTCCCAGAGCGGTTTTAGATTGATCTCTCTTTAGATATTTAAGTAGGTAGGTTAACTTTAAATATGCCATGCGGTTTATTGGTAGTTATATTTGAATATATTTTATGATGAAATAGTTTCTAGACATCTCTTTATTGAAGGAAATGAACAGGCCAAGTGCAAGTCGGACTCGCTCATGAAGGGTTTCGTTATAAAATATTTCGTTTTTCTACGAGAGCCCCCTTAAGTATAAATGTTATTCTGTTTTTTAGTAAGTACAACATAATATGGTAAAAGAAATAAGTACTTAAATCGTCTGTGAAAATAACAACCCTCTAACTATCATAGACAAAAAGCGAAATCGCAGTAATGGTCTCCCGTTTTACCCTTTGGGTACGGAACCCTATAAACCAACTTTTTTTTTACTTTTTTTTACGTACTTCATTTCGCCTATTGTAAGAATGAATGCTTATCACAATAGTTATAATGAACAAGTGAAAACGCTCCTAATCAATGAACAAAAGATGATTAAGATCTGATGAGTTTCATACAAAAGGTGCTAAAAATCATTAGTACGCAATAATTTAACTTGTATTATAATTGTTTGAGTATTTACCGTTGCTTTTTTTATTTGGTAATGTGTGTTGATGTTTTAATTAACCTATTTGTTTATAGAATTATCGGTTTCGCAAATGAAATCTTAATAATCCTAATATTTTTAATGTGAAAGTTTGTATGGATGGATGTATACAGTATGTTTGTTACTCTTTCACGCAAAAAATATTGAATGGATAGCTTTACATACCTCCTATCTTATAAAAAGTTAGCGTTGACTTTATGTTATCACTAGCTGACCCGTGCCCACTTTGTTGGGCATAATATAACCTATGACACTCAGCAATAATGTGGCTTTCTATTAGTGAAAGAATTTTTAAAATCGGTTCAGTAGATCCCGAGATTACCCCTTACAATTGAACAAATATACAAACTTTACCTCTTTATAATATTATAGTATAGATTACGTATGGTAATCAATACATAAAGTCTGCGCTAACTTTGTATAAGATAGACCGATAGGCTATAATTTGTAAAGATATTGTGCGAATTGTCAAAAATATAACGATGGCAAGTCGAAGTCGCGGGCAGCAGCTAGTATGTAGATAATTATGAAATACTACCTCCCAAACCTTGAAACAAGATTGCTCATAGAAGTATTTGAAAATGTATCAAATATTATAGAAATGGATCAAACTTATTTGCACCATAACACAATTTAACATTAAAATAACTGTCCACTTAAAATAAATTATTTGGGTACTTTTATTTATTATAAAAGAAATTGAGAGGCAGTGGAAGCAGAACGGTTTGCAAAAACAAAGCTAGTTATAAAAACATTATCAAACATTGTATTGTACGCCATTTTAGGCTTACGACAGCAAGCGGGCTCTGGGTGCGGTTCTCGTGACTTGTTACCAACTTGAAACTGTAGACGTCTAGCAAGTCTTCTTCGCCTTTTAAATATGGCTTTTTTTAACTTTATAAGCAAACGCTTGACCGCAATCTCACCCGATGTTAAGACTTTTAGACTAGTCAACAAGTTCAAAAACGTGGAAAATAGAGATAAAGGTCCTAAAAATATGAGCGATGGCTCATTCGATTCAGAATCACCTCTAGAAAAATGTTTTTTAAGGATTTTGGTGCAGGTAAAAAATTGCAATAGTTATTAACAAAATAGATATAAAAAAAATGATATCGTTTTTTGTTTATAACTTGAAAAATATTAACATTTAAACAATTTTGAAAAAAGCTCGTTAAAGAACGCTCGTTTTTGAACTTGTTGACTAGTCTATTTATAGCGCGTCTCACTATTCACTATCCTCTTGAATTAAAATAAAAAATCATTTAAATTAATTAAAATAATAAATAAAACCCGAACAAAACCGACTTCTTAATTTCTTTAATTTTTAAAAAATACGTTAATACATAAAGGCTCGCCTACCTAGACTAAGACCTAGTCTACGTCGCACAATGAACTCTGTTGACAGATCCGTTAGGTAAGTGTAGTTGTGTCATTTATTCTTTGATCGCGTCGTGTTTTGATGAAGTAATTCGTAGAAACAGAACCGGATATGACGAAATCGCTGCTTGAAGCTACAGGTGTATTCTGTCGCAGCTTTTTGTAGTTTAACTTTGTGATTTCCTTTGTATGACCTATGTATTTACGAAAAATAATGTACAAGAATGTTTTGTATACTTAAGTCTAGTTGCCATAGTACAAGCTTTGCTTTGTTTGGGTGTGGGTAATCACTAAAGTGTGATGTGAAAGGTCCGTGAATATTTATTTGTTGAAGTTGAAGCCAGAATTTTGAAAATGTAGTGAAGTAAATTTCAAAGTTTGGTGTAAGTAGAATGACTACGTTTAAACTGACTGTCTGAGATATCCTTAAACATTTTCGGTCAATCTTATAAAAAGTTAGCGCAGACTTGATTTATTGATTACCATACATAAAGATGACATAAAGTCAACGCTAACTTTTTTTTTGTCTTAATATAGGTATACCGTATTAAGCCTATTGTCGAAACGGTTTTTTTTCATGTCATATTAAAAAGATATAATTAAATGATTTCTATTCTATTAATTCTATAATGGTTTAAGTTTTTTTTTATAATCTCACCTACATTCTGTTTAGGTTTATACCTGTATTTTGTGGTTGTTTGATGCCGTTGCAAAAATACTCTCATTTTTGAGGAGAAGTTAGTGCCCATAAATTCATAATTTTATTTTGATGTAAGTACTTAAAAAATGTGACAAATTTTCAAAAGAATGTTTTTAAAGAATGTAGCTACTACGTTATTAACAATATTATTTGTTATTTTCAGAAGCAGAATCATAAAAAAAGTCTTTGATTTTTTTTCTTTTAGCGCTACAAACGTTTACTTATTTACGTTTTAAAACGAATTAATCATAATAAAAATATTCCTTTATTTGCCTGTCAGCAAACCAATTTAGGTTTTATTGCGCAGACAATATCAAAGGATTTGTCACATTATAAATAATCTGTTATTCTTTTATTTTATAATTATAAAACGTGAATAAACCTCACACCACATCTTTGTTAAAATTCCTACCGCAATGTGTTTGCCAACGAATTTGTCTAGACAAATACTTAGACGAATGAAAACATTACGAAAATAAACGTGTCAAAAGATCGATGAAATAATGTATTAAAATTAAATAACACTTCGGTTATTTAAAAAGGCGCAGTATTCCGCATTCCTTTCTTTCATTTCAAGTCTACCAGATTCGTCTGTATGTCAGCGAACTGTCAAAATCAGCTGGCAACGATACGTCAACTTGAGTTTTACGTCAAAAATACACAGAGTTCCTGAAATAGAAGCGGTTTAAGTTCGTAATTATCTCGTTTCTATTTATATTAAGTTTATGAGGTGCGAGTCACGGTAGTAGGTATTCCGGGTAAATCTGGATTTTTCAATAAAATATTATCTCTGGCAAATTAAACTGAGTCATTATTTCGTGAATTTCCAACTGTTGAGTTAATATACAAAAATGCTTAAGTATTTTTTTTTCTATTTTAGGAATCTTTTGGGCTTTAAAACGGGTATAGGATAACAAGTGAGATATTTAAAGGTCTTCGCGAATAAACAAAATTAAAATATTATGGAATCATTAAAAGCTACGATCATCATCATTTCAGCTGAGTATAGGCCTCCTCTTTACTATGCCATTCTTTCCGGGCCCTTACGACTCTCATCCACTGATTCTAGGCTCGTTCCGTAATGTCTTTGAACCATAAGCTACGATATTCTTGAATATTTTCATCTTTACTCACATATAATTTGTCATTTATTCATTTGGTTCATTGAGTCATTTTGTTTCTCTGAATAGGCAGACAGGCACTTTGGGCGTCGTGTGTAAAAACGGTGTGTAGGCTGATTATTAATTAGAATGATGTATACTGTGTATGTAGGCGTTGATATTACTAGTACATTGATCGAATTATGACTATTTATGTGTGATATATAAAGATGAGGGTGTCATTTTTAGCATAAAAAGTCAAATAAATAAATAAAATAAATAAATAATGCTAGACAATCCACACAACATCATCTAGCCCCAAGCTAAGCAGAGCTTGTGTTATGGGTACTAGAAGACTGTCATACTTAATACAATATAATACATAGATAGATATTTTTTTATTATACATAATATGTATAATAAAAAAATATCTATCTATGTATTATATTATTCCATATTTATTCCGGGTGTTCTGGGTATTATATTATAATACCCAGAACACCCGGAATAAATATGGAATTGAAAATAAACAATTTAAACTTCAATACCCATACTTTTTTTACCCTACTTTAGGCAAAAAAAAGACCATTTCATTTCATTTCAATAAATCATTGGTTTTGTTTTCACAAATTTGTCACTATAACCCTACTTCTAAATCAAGTTAGATCTAGCAGTTTCCTATAAAATTCGCAGTCATGCTAAAAAGATACAGTAGGCAAAGAGATCGAATATCCCATGAAGCCATGGTTTATTATGGCGCGGTGATCTCACATATCAAAAATAATTTATTACGACACCTTTTTTAATGAGAACATTAGTTATAATTCGTAATATCAAACGAGTACAAAAAATATAATGAATAAAGAACTCTTATATTCTATGTATTCACAATAAGTTACCTGTTTTTTCCATCAGCAGTCTAGTTCCCATAGTACAAGCTTTGCTTAGCTTGGGACTAGAGTGTACGAAACATTTTTTTGTAAAAATAAGTAGTAACTGTTCCCCCAAAATCTAACACCATATCTTAGCTTCGACTCAACCAACACAAAATATACTAACTTAAACCGCTCTAACCAATTGTGAATAGGATGGAATTGAATAGAGATTTTGAATATTGTTCATAATTTAGTGTACCATTTATTTGTGTATAAAGGAAATATTTTATTTCAATTTCTTAATTTATATGCCATACTTTTTGTCTCATCAGCGCTTGTTTTTTTGTTTACTGTACACATACGTTAACAATATTATCAAGCTCCAAAACAAACTGTCTCATTCAATCCACATAATCCAGACGGTGTAACGAGCTATCGTTAAACTTTTAGTCATGCTTAACCGCGATCATGACCCAAAAACTTTGGCAGTCACTCAAACATACAATGTGTAAACATTGTTATTCGCAGTGACATGTTAACAATAGACACGTTATGATACATATGTATCGTGAGATCAAAAAAAATGCAGTTGTTAGGCTTTTTGTAAATACTGCCACGGTGTACCATCATTACTGTTAAATTATTTTTAATTATTTAAGGACATTATGGGCGTTAGCCAACTTCGTCAATGTCACGTTGCAAGACCATCATTACTATTTAAGCGGTTATACTCATATGCTCACATGTTCTTCTTCTTCTTGCATGTCAATGAAAGGTCATTCTTATGCAGTAGGTACAAGGGGCAAACGAGCAAGGGCTCTCAGTCATATTGAGTAAGAGAAGAATCGCGATTGCTTCATTTTGTTCGAAAATTGTTCCGGTTTGAAAGTTATGAGTATATGTCAGAGACAGAACGTCTCAAGAGGCACGCTCAACGGCCTATTACGCATTACAATGAAGGTTTGAACTGTGTAGCACGTCGCACTAAGTCGGGCAATCAGCTTACTTTTCCCTTGCCATTTATAGAACGCAGACAACGCGTCTGTACTGTTCGTCTTATCTGAGGCTTGTGTTTCGTTTAACTTGCTTTCCTTGATCCGAAGCAGACGGGGTACTTAGCGCGTGAGTCCGCGTTACACTGACATTACTCATCATATTATACAGTTTTATCATTTCGATAAAACATTTTAACAGAAGTTCTGATTAATAAAATAAATGTATGGATTAATGTGATATGATGCTTTGTTATAATGTCTATATTGTCTTAGACACAATGCCCCATATTTAAATAAATAAACATTTATCTTATCTTATTTATTTATCCTCAGATGTACTAATTGCTTTCTACACCACTTTAACAAAAACCTTTATTCGCAATGAACAGAGATATTTTTTTTTACGTTTTTTGTATAATGTGTAGGCAAATAATGGACTATTTAGCCAACGACACCAATATAATATTATTTTCTACAATATGTCTCACAAAACCATGTAACATATGCTTTTCCCGCATAAAATATCATTTTTCCTTTCCAATACTGTGATATTCGAAGAATATCCGCTTGTAAATTGTCACAGACGCGATATCAGGAAAATAGCTGAATCTTGTGAAGCAACCTTTTGAATTTCGTTAATTTTTTTCCATCTCCTCGCTGCTCTGCTTTATAACGAAATTCTATTTATATTGGATACATCAGATACTCTCTTTGATGGCTTTAACCCTCATGTCTTTTTAAAAGGATATTATTTTACTTTATTAAACAAGAGAGCATTTTTTTAAATGTACGAAATATTTTATTTTACATTCAAAGTTTTTAAAGTCAAAGACAGGTTCATGCAAAAAACCTTGTTAAGCTCAGTACTCCTTTCAAAAAAACGCTATGGAATATAGATCTGATTGTGCAAGACACCCTAACGTTCTGAGTAAAGAATACTCAGGTTACCAAGTCCAGGCTCCGTTTGAACTCTCAAACACGAGCGAGGTCAGGCCAACCTTGTTGGATCCTTGAGATGCCAACTCGATTAGCATACTATCTGCTGTTCGCTCTAGCTTGATTGCAAATTAAACCTTCGATCGGAATAGTGTGCTGGAAACAGCGCCGTGAGGACATTAACTTTGTATGCAGTTCCACTAGTGTAGTTCTTTCATATCTGGATAAAGATCTGCTTCTTACATAACATCACATAGTACAAGCTTTGCTTAGTTCGGGAATAGAGTGTGATGTGTGAAATGTCCATGAATATCTATCTAAATCTACGTTGTCTCTTCACTAATTTTACAACCTACTTTACGAAATCGGTAGGTAGCTTTTCTCTTGATTGTGAGCGAGCAAAATAAAACTGGTCTTTCCCCAAAAACCATTTGGGAACCCCAATACTTTTCGTGGGGTTTTCCTGAGTTTTATAGATCTCGATCAATTTTACTATGTAAATACGTTTTGTTTGTGTAAAATATTATGTCTCTCATATTTTTCGAAGTCTATAAGGCTCTATAGGACTCTTATTTCCAATCTTGCTCGCATACACCATAATCACTGGACGACCAAGATAGAACAGGATTTTCGAAGTCTCTAAGGCTCTCTAGGACTCTTATTTCCAAACGCAAGTACCATGATCATTGGACGACCAAGAAAGAAACAGGAGTATCATGAACCACAAAGTAACAAGATGTGATGTGGGTAGATGATAGCTACTGTGTTTATTTATCACCAATGCTTTATGTACCTTATGATTCATTGTCCATTTCTCGTTGTGATGAAGTATGGCTAGGCTCTTGCTATTATTATCAGAACGTGGGATGGGTTTACGGATCGTAAAGCTGAGTACTTCGAGACTGGTTGGCTGCTGTTGTTTTAATACGACTCCAGACGGTTCGGCGGAACATTCTAGATGAAATGACGTACCTCTAACTTTATTCGATCTATCGACAAATACAAAATATACGCTTTTTCGTTTTAGCTTGAACCATCCAACTCATCCGGTTTCTTTTGGCTGATCAGACTCTCCCTTATTTCGTGTCTGCACACTATAGAATAGAACTATTCGTTTCCTAATTCTCTTAGGCATCTTCAATGGATTTGATCAATCATCAACGTTATGTCCACTAAACTTAAGATATACATATATCATGACCTGACTATTATAATAACAGTCAGGTTATTTAATATTACCTATAGTTTGAATCCTTACTATTAAAACCATTTCAATCTTCGATTGCTGCTCGATCAGGAAATTTCCCATTTACCCGGAATTGCCTATTTTCCCAACACATGGGACTCGGCATAACTGTGGAGGAAATTGCCCTATAACACCTTTGATTCGACTCGTAGCTGTGACGTCATTTCGCAACTGGGTCAGGATCTGGATATGTACGTCATAGAAACGTAGAAGTACTAGGTCTTTGAATCAAATCGATTGCAAAATCGTGCTATACTTAGTTATTTTTTTGCGCCGGGAGTAAATAATGTAAGGTAATATTCGGATAAGTTTGTTTCAAACTCGCAAGCAAGTTGTTCGTATAATTACTTAATTACTTAGCTGTCGCTCTCGTCTTTATCCGTTTGTTTTCTGAGGGCTGAGCACGAATAAATGTGACAATCGTGTAACATTTAAGGTACACTGCGCGCTAACGCTGCAACGTTCGACAGTAAAGTTGATGTTGACGCGCAATGTATCTCAAATACGTCACTGTTTCGATACTATTGTCGATTTTATTTGTGCTGTTTATTTTCTGGCCTAAAAGTAGCCTTTGTGATAATCCAGGTTATAAACTATCATCTAAAATACATTTACTTACAATATAAATAAATGCGCACGGACAATTCACACATCACAGTTTAGTCCCAAACTAAGCATAGCTTTGTACTATGGGAGCTAGATTGCTGATAGGTATAGGATTCATCCGAGTCTCTGTCATCTATGACATCCATCCATCTTTTCCCATATGGCGCCTTATTCAAAGCATTATAATCTCAGGTTACAGAGTAGCACAATGCCAACTGACTCATCACCTCGTAAATCGTATGATGAAGAGCATCCAAGATTATTATTAACCGATAATTTGTATTTGTCAAAACATGTCGCATCTTTGCAGATGTTAGGAAGCATGGATGTAATGATGGATGATTTTATCTGATGATGCCAGGAGATTTTCCATTAGTATTGTTTAATGATCATCATATAGATGCGAAATTTGTATATTATGACTCAACTTTATTAAAAACAACTAGTATAGAGTTACCAGCTGTAATTCCTGTCGACAATATCATAAATGTCCGTGTTTTTTAAGCATAGCTTCTATCGCGGGCCTTCAGCGTGGAGACCGAATCCCGAAATTCCGTAACGAAATAACCTAACACTCCGACCGGCGGCAAAAAAATGCTATGCAATAGCTTTACCGCGTCAGTCCCCGAGTGCCACACGTCTTTTTTTTAATACGTCCACCTTATTTTGAATAGTAACTTCTACCTATAACTAAGCATAGCCTCACCGATTACGTCCAATAAAAAGGTAGCACCATTGTGAAATGTGCCAGCAGCCCTTCCTTCCAATCAGAATGTACAGAACAAAGCACAGAATAAAGTACAGTGGTAGTACTACCCGAGCTCTGTTAAAAGCTCTACTACTACTGTGTTTTCATCATGTAGCGCGTTCGCTTAAAGCTCGATATAGTACGCCCCGCGTCTCACCTGCCACGTCGCAATGAATCGGGAACGTAATGCATCATATTTAATTATTCATTTTGATCAATATTCATAAATATTCCAACGTGCTATTTGCATTCTATGTGATCGGATTATACGTTGTTTATATTATATCTGATCGGATTATACCTTCTTAAATGCTTCTCTTATTTTAGTAGTCTCTTTGTGCAAGAGCTCGTCCGGGAAATTACCGTAACTACCTCTATGCAGTGAACCGTAATAATATGCTCTTAAGACTTATAATTATGTTTCAAATTAGACATTATTCTAACAAAATGTATAGATTTATATACTTACCCTAGTATATAGGTGTCATTCAAACGGTTTAGGGAAACAAAATTTTCTTAAGTTGACAAAGATTTCCTAATAAAACAGTTTAAATCGCCTTAATGTAATTATATCTTTAAATGTCATAATTACACCGCCCCTAATGAAACGGAATCCACTCAAATGAGCGGAACAAGCACGTCCGAACAAAAGGGACATCCTGATGCGTGTCCACTGTTTATGATCACGATTCTGAACCTTATTACAGTGGTATAAGACCACTGAAATGTGTTACAGGGAGCGCTCCTGTTGCCTACCCGATTTTCAGCCAGTGCCGTGCGCGGCGCCACTGTAGACGGTGGGCGTCGCGTACCTCTGTAAAATCCCGCGATATTAGGCCGAAAATAAAAAAATATATATTTGAAAATCCGAACAAAAGTGACGTTTCAACACGGTAGTTCATACATCGATAGTGCATTTAATTAGTAATCGATTATATCACAAAATAACTGTACAAAAATAGTGTTTGATGTGTTTTACGGCATCGTGGTCTGAATATTACTGTTTCTTCTGTAATTTCGCGTACGGCGTAGAACTGCGTTGTTTTTCAGGGAATATTTCCGTAATTGGGTTTTGAAAGGAGTGGAATTCAGTAACAGTATGTTTGGCATTGGTTTAATGTAAACAGTTTTCAGGAATGCAGCGCCTACCGCTGGTAGACATTACGAAATATATTTTTCTGATTATGATATTCGTTACTATCCGGTAGCGGATTGATATTTATAGATAAACAGATTTGATCGTAAATCGATAGGAAACTCATTTATTTAGAAGCTTATTGTACTGTATTTATTAATTATTTACAACTAGGTATTTGTTATTATTAATCCTGAATCAGTGATTTTATCTAGTTCGTTAAATCTCTTTTTACTTTTCTGTGTTCATTTTACAAATTAATAATCTGATGCGTTCGGTATCGACTATCTTCCCGACTTGAATTAGGTTTAATTAATCTGCTCTATCATGTTGTTTTCTGCTAAATATATAATTAACGTGGTTTTTGCACAAGATTATTCAGGTCTCCTTTCTTTCCAGTCAAAACAAACATATAATCCCGATATTGATCATCCACGTGATTTTAAATTTGTTTTGAAGCCAAAAATCTCGCACTAATGCTATGAAATCGGTGACAGACACTCTCATGGTCATAATTTCTCTTTCCACTTTACGACCTTGTTTAACATATTTTCTGAGACTTTCAGCATTTTATTTTATCACGAAATAGACTACAACTAGACCGACAAAAACAGGTAGAAAGGATACACCAGTAATGATAATTGTATGCAAATTGCATTTGTTTTATTTAGAGGGTAGAATAGAAAATGTCTATTTACCATATTGAATGCAAGGTACCATTTTCTATTATCATCATAATCTGATGACCCACACTGGGCATAAGGTCCAGGCAGTTTAGTCCCTCAAATACCACTAGTGTCTGTTTTTGGTATTTGACATCCAGAGCACGAATAAATATGACAATCGCAAACGTATCGAAACATTGCGCGTCGACATCAGTTTTACTTCCGAACGTTGCAGCGTTAGCGAGCACTGTATTTTAAATACGTTACGTTAACGATTGTCACATTTTTTCGGTCTTAGCCCTCTGGTCTTTTCCTATACCCCAACCTGTGTCTGTTATTTGTCCGATGGTCTACCACAGTCCCTCTTGTGTTACTTGACATCATTCTGTCATGGCCATATTCTTTATTCAAGAACCAATATGTAGTCGAACGATGTTTTTCTTAATATCTATTTCATTTTCCAATTCCTCTCTGAATTTTTCAATACATTGAACGAAGCAAAAGACCTTGTTAAAACACAGTATCATTTGTTTCCCATCAACCGAAAGATTAATGTATTGCATTGCGAATCTAATAATAACATTTCAATAACACGCGATGGATACCGAACTTACAATACTATCATAATATACATTTTACAATGGCTTTGGCAAGATATTTTTATAGCTTCTTACATTTTTTTACTCCAAGCTGTCGCGTGCTTGATCAGTCAAATTGTGCTGATGTTACGGCTGTTGGAACAGGGTGGTTTGATATAAAAGCTGATCAAGGGTATCAGTCCAATTCTGATGATGTTGCGGCTGTTGGAGCAGGTTGGTTTGATCTAAAAGCTGATCAAGGTTATCAGTCAAATTGTGATGATGTTGCGGCTGTTGGAACAGGTTGGTTTGATGTAAAAGCTGATCAAGGGTATCAAACAAAGTAACAAGGGTTTTTTAGGATACCCTTGATCAGCTTTTATTAAACCAGCCTGTTCCAACAGCCTCAACATCAAACAGTCGATGACGATAAGTGAACGCTTGTTTTTCCGTGGTGCCAATTTTCGTAGGTCAATATTGCAATGTGACTTTCCATGATTAATAGTGCGCTGACAATATGTATATAATATTATATTTCCGTAGAAAATTCGGGACTTTAGTACAAACTTCTTTTACTTTTGTAATCTTGATTTATTTATCTCCTAACATAGATGTAGTATTTAAGTCTAAATCTTTTCTTATAAATAGATCTTAGATAATAGTGAATTTCCCGGGTCTCTCTTTTTTTGTGCCTCTCTCCACTCTCCTGCGCTCTCCATGTGCAACCCATAGAAAATATAAAAAAAAATACTACACATTATTTTTAGAGAGCCTTCAGAATTTTACACAACAACTATAAAAGTATTGTTACACATGTCATGTAATTGTGGAGGAATTTGTGATATTTCAAGGATGTTAATAAAAATTATGCAATAGCGATGTAGCTCGTATTTTAACGGCCACCTGAATATACTTTCTCGTGTAAGTTTCAGATTTAGTATCAGATTCATTTTATTTACAACTTCAAATGCTCGGTAGATGATTCAATTTATTTTTCATGAAATATTATTTATGTGATTTTTATAAATAGAGCATTCTATGATATTTTCAAAGAATAAGAGCAATAACGCACTAGCGCCCAGGCCGCAGCGGCCACGCCGCAGCGGCCATCGAGATACATACATTAGTATGAAATCGCTATAGAGCACGCGCACCTGGCCGCTGGCCGCAGGTGCGCGTGCTGTATGGCGATTTCATACTAATGTATGTATCTCGATGGCCGCTGCGGCCTGGCCGCTGCGGCCCGGCCGCTAGTGCGCTATTGGGGTAAGTAATTCAAACACAATTCATTTGTTTTTGAGAGGTTAGTAATTTTATATCATACTTAAAAAAATTATTTAAAAGCAGCCAAATGAGAATCGGACTCGCACTAAGGGTTTGTACCATACAATAAAAAAGGGTAAAAAAAAAAGGGTTTGTGCCTTAAATATTAATATTATTTTGTTTTTTTTTTGCATTCGTTGTTATAGCGTCAACGGAAATACATCATCCGTATAAATTTCAACTTTCTAACGATCATAGTTCATAAGGTAAAGCCTGGTGACAGACAGACAGACAGACAACGAAGTCTTAGTAATATCTCGACAATCCTTGTAGAGATGTTTGTAATCAAAAATCAGTATTCTAAATTAATGACAATTCAAAAAGATCTTAAAAAACAAAGATAATTAGAATTTGGTTCCCGATAACTCATTATTTGTAGCTTCCAGAAAATACGGAGAATTTATGCAGAATGAAAAACATTCCCTTCCACGAACCACTCAGTTTTCTTTCCTTAAAGGATTTCTGTTATATTTTTTGACGTGACAACGTCTTATAATTCGATAAAGCCGGCTACACGCACGAAAAAACATGACTCATGCGGCGTTACCTCGCTCTGAGACTCATGCGGCGTTACCTCGCTCTGAGGCGTTCCATGAAGTGCAAGCGAGAGCGCGGAACGAGCGACAAAGAAGCACAATCGGCCTTTGCGTTCGTTGTCACGTTCAACTACCGTCAGTAAACCGACTTTACAGACAACCATTTTTTTGTTTACATGGCTGTCATCACTGCTATTGCTCTTAGACGGTGAAGGAAAACATCGTGAGGAAACCCGCGGCTTAGTCAGCTCCGTATTAACTTTATTCTATGGGTAAGGCTGACTAGACTGACATAGGGGGAGAGCCACCCTCAGCCAGACTTTCGTTATTTTAGTAAGGCTGAAAGTTTCTCTGTGTGAGAACACAGGTAAGAACGACCCCTGAGTATCGAGTTTCCTGTGTTGGAGGCTCACACAGAGAAACTTTCAGCCTTACTAAAATAACGAAGGTCTGGCTGAGGTCGGCTCTTAGGCTAACAGGATAGTATAGAATTATAGCTTGATAATGAGCTCCACATTAATTGACTATTCTATGGATAAGGCTGACTAGACTGAGAGGGTGGTATAGATTCTGGGTAATAAGCTCCATATGTGTTGACGATGTCATTTCTATGGATACATTGGTAACTAGTTAAAACGCATATTAAAGGCGTTTAAACGAAGTTGACAAATTATAGCAGTGAAGAAAAAAAACATGTTGTGCCGAGCCCACTTCACTTCGTGGGGTTCATCATACCCCTGCCCTTATGGCAGGGGAATGATGAACCGAACCCCAATGATGAAACTTATGAAAATTGTTGTACCCATATAATGTGGCTTAACAAAATCTCGTATTAATTATATTTTCATCCAAATCAATGAGTATACAATTTTCCATTATTCTCATCCGTTTACATTTCAATCTGTCTCTGTTTGCAAGAATTAATTGCTATTGTATTGATCTGTCCGATATTACTCTGTATTTGTGCTGGAAACATTTCATTTCCCGGTATTATTTATCATGTTGTCTTGTATCATCATCACTATCATCATCACCATCACACCTTGTTTGGTCACCGAAGAAATATATTAAGTTATTCGAAGATTTAGTTTAGTAGCAACGATCGAGTCTAATAATAATAGGTCAATAGAATCATTTTAAAACGTCTACAGCAGTAGTTATAAGAATTGAATGTAAAACATATCATTCGTTTTTAAAAGTTTAAATCATATAAAGTCCGTGACCTAAATCAGAGTGACTATGAAATAACCAATGCCACGAAAATAGCGTATACATATGCTCAAAAAGGATGTAAATTGGGTCAGCTGTTTTGTTTGACCTTTTGAAAAGTTTCTGAATTTCTACAACTCTTGTTGATGCTGTAGTTCCTGGAATAATTTGAAACTGTTCGTTGAAACGTAGTTTTAAGTAGGTACTCCGGGATATTTAGAATGCTCACGATGAAAATAAATGATTTTTTGACCTTTTATGTGTTGGTTTATACCTTAATTACCATATAAGTAATCTTATTTCTTTTGTTCAAGCCAATTAACACACGTTTTTTATAAAATCATTTACTTTTGTATATTTTTTTATTTTTTTTTCCTATATGTATTTCATATCAATACAGTAAATCAAGTAAGTATAGTCATCACATTTTTTTTTCTTTTTTCATCTTTTTCGAAAAGCCCAAATAAATTCTGCTTTTCATTTATTTACGTTAAAATCCGTAGGTACCTGATACGAGCCATATTTCCGGGATAAAAGCTTGGGTGAAAAGGTCAAGTGATAGGCCACATAAACCCACGTTGAAGAATTAAATGCTCGTATTTCGTTTGTAGGATCAACATTTATTTATACTGTTTAAAAATATTTCCATTTTCTAAAATAGTTCTGACAAAAGTGGGAAGATAAAAAGTTACTGATGCTTGTCTGAAGAAATATTTAGTTAGAATTAAAAAAAAAAATTGAAATACACATGAAGTTTATAATAATTCTCTTGTACAAAGAAAAATTGTAATCTATGGAGAAAATATAAATATTTTTGAACACCCGGAACTGAGCCGCGAAAAAACAAAATAAAACGCAAAAAAAAATCACATCGAATTTATTCATAAATAAATATTATGTAATCAAACAAGACAGTAGGAATATAACCGAACAAGTGCAAATCGGATTCGCGCAAGAAGAGTTCCGTCCCAAAAAATTACTTTATTGTTAGGGACGAACTCGATGCCCATTTTAAAGATTGGTCTACAATAGCCCAGGACAGAGAGAACTGGAGAAAAGGAAGGGAGGTCTTTGCCCTGCAGTGGGACACCACAGGCTGAAGATGAAAAAATAATTGTTTGAGAGCCCCCCTAAATATTTATTTTATTCTGTATTTAGATTTTTGTTGCTATAGCGGCAACATAATACATACATCATCTGTGAATATTCTCTATCACTGTGACAGACGGACAGATAGAGAGACAGACAGACGGCAGAGTCTCAGTAATTGAGTTCCGTTTTACCGTTTGGGTGCGGAACCCTTCAAAAAGCTCCGTAAAATAACATTACTGTTTTCGGTGGGAAAGACGAAGGACGCAACCCAACACCTGAGCACGTAAAGGCTCGGTTACACGCGGCCATTGTCACTCGTGTAACCGGCTTTATTGCGACTCCACTCACAGTCTGCATCAAACCGCTGGTTAATTACATTTAAATTTAAATATTCAAGAAATTTTTATGCATAAGCTTCTAGTCCCAAAAAAACAAACTAAGTAGGACTGGTAATAAAATAATGTTTTGTGTTTTTTATTTTGTTATTTATTATTTTATAATAGTATTTTCAACATTGAAGTAAATTATCTTGTAAATATGTCTTTTACAGATACCTATAATATTACACTACTGAAACGTTTTCTACGTATCTTTTGACACGCTCTTACACATTAAAATTATAATATTAAATAATATTTATTAACAAAACAGTAACGTAGTTGAGATACACACAGCGTCAGTATCAGCTTTACTAAGAACTGGCACCTGGCACCTAGAATCACCTTGTATGTAAGACGATTCTAAATGATCCTTGTGATTTTATTGAATAAAGATACATATTTGATTGATTGATTGATTCAACATTGCAGCGTTAGCGCGCAGTGTATTTTAAATACGTTACGTTTACGATTGCCACATTTATTCGTGCAGCCCTCTGACTGTTACAGCTGTTTCAAAAGCTGTGACGAGGGAAAGGACGGCTTACTAGTGTATTGATTTGCGGGAAGGTAATACAAATTGACAGTCACCCCTACCGACTACGTCCTTTATTGTCGTGTTTTCATGCATTTTTTAGATTTCACGGAATTCTATTTGTATGTTGTAAATAATATAAATGGTACGCCGGTAAAAATCGAAGTCGATACTAGTTTAATGATATGTATTTTTTATAACAAACCTCTGCCCAGGACTTTGCGTTTCTCCTAGATACAACTTTTGATTTTGCCTTCCAGGATCTAACTAAAGTACCTATCCAAATTACGGACGAACTATAATAATATTATTTTATTTCATTATCATCATCATAAGCAGCCGGTATAAGCCCACTGCTGGGCATAAGCCTCCTCCCTCAAACGCCAATATTGGCTTTTTGCATCCA
This sequence comes from Ecliptopera silaceata, assembly GCA_932527185.1. Lineage (NCBI taxonomy): Eukaryota > Metazoa > Arthropoda > Insecta > Lepidoptera > Geometridae > Ecliptopera > Ecliptopera silaceata. The sequence goes on from OW052210.1 coordinate 7,161,556, forward strand.
GGTCCTACCCTGTACGGCAACGATGTCATCCATCCATCTGGCTTATTTTATTTAAGTTAACTAATATTTTTAAACAACTTGATAAAGATTAAACTTCTACGTCCGTAGGTTTTATTAAGATAAGCATATTATTTTGATAATGGATTCATTCATGTTTCTTAACAACACTATAAAATGGTATCCGATAGTAAACAAGTGCAAAGTTAGGTTGACATTTTATGATGACCACCATGCAGATAACACAACGTTGAGATTAGCCTTTCAAAAGTGATAATTTGAGCATACGGCCAAAACAATTCAAAAAATAAAAGTTACTGGTTAGAAAATGCCACCAAAACAGTGATTTAAGTGACCAACATTCCCAAAGATAAAACCAAAGATGACAAGAGCTTAAAGATGCGTCGCGACTGCCTCAAACTGAGGCTCAGTGACCCGAGTCCGGGGAGCCTGTCGTTCCACGCCTCGGACTCTGAAGATGAGAGCTCTGACAGGGGGAGCAGAGGCTCCAGGAGTGGGGAGGATAGTCTGCTGCCTCTGGATCGGCTGCCGGCAGCTGTGCTGGCCGCTATGGCACAGGTGAGGAACTGGATCTACTCATATGACGACCGATGTGGCGCGATGGGCGATGGTCCGCCTGCGACGCGGAAGGTTGCGGGTTCGATTCCCGCCTCGGGATAAATGTTTGTATGTTCTGCAAATATTTATTCCGGGTGTTCTGGGTATTATATGTATAATAAAAAATATCTATCTATGTATTATATTGTATTAAGTATGTCAGTCTTCTAGTACCCATAACACAAGCTCTGCTTAGCTTGGGGCTAGATGATGTTGTGTGATGTCCAGCATTATTTATTTATTTATATAAAGTTCTATTTTCCAGCTGTAAAATCAGCTGCATATTTCATTGCCCTCTAATATCATAATGGCATAGGTTTAGCAAGATATGCCATTACAATATTAAAATCAACATCACGTGGTACGATCACTTGATATTGGATATATTCGTTCTTATTATAAAATAATATACAGGGGGATAAAAGTAGCAGAGTTCTACTCAAGTCGAGAGTAAGGTTGTTGTGTTGTTGAAACGCAAGAAGAAGAAGAATAATTATTATAAAATACAGATTTGAAACTTTTCAAGAACTGTATGTCACCAATCAGTCTCACTCAATATTTTTTATGAGTGAGTATAAAAAACAAACTGGGCGAACGAGGAAACACGAGGACTGTTTCCAAATGCCTGTAATTTAGACGTTTTCAATAGGAGAGTGAAACGATTTTACGAGTAGCAACGGTCGACCGTATGCCGTCAGAAGTATGCCTTATAGTAAACAAATGACAGTATACAATTTTAATGAGATTTTGTGCTGAATTTTCTGATGAAACTGATGATGCAGTTGAAATGACAATGATGCCAACATTATGGGTTAGTAGGGTTATTGCGTCATAGGATGATTATTGTGTTGCCTTTGTACAGCGGAATGCTTTGAAGGTTTCATCATTGATCCGCAATTGACAATGTTTGTCGCATCCGCTGAAAATGGTAAAGTCAACCACAAAAATACTATTTTTTAAAACAGTAGCAAAAAAAAATGAAAAGTAAGCTATGCAATAGCATAGCTTACTTTTCCGCGGTAAAGCTATTGCATAGCATTTTTGCTGGTTTACGCATGGGCAGTGTTAGGTTATTTTAGTTACGGAATTTCTAGATTCGGTCTCCACGCAAAAGTAGAAACTTTTATAGAATACGAAAATATAAAAAGAGTTCAAAGCGGCTTTATTGTTATTAATATATTAACGAACTTTACCAGGGCTGTAGATAAGATATTTTTATGCTAGATAAGATTGCCTTTTGATGGTAGAAAATATAAAATATTAAAATAAGTATATTTTTTATAATAAGTGCAGCGTAACTTATTCTTAATTTTATTATTAACATAACGTTTCTTTGAATACGAAGACTGAACATAGAAATTGAAGGAATTTAAATGAAGACCTGTTTTGTACATTATTTAGTTCGACTGTACTAAATACTCTATTTACGTCCATTCAACTAGAAATACAGTTATATTGTATAGTTTGTATTTGTAGTCGACAAAGCGAAACTAACATCTAACGCAATCACACAGTCGCCAGCCGTGCCCACCCGAATGTACCTACATGACTAGTGGAACTATAAAGTTTAACTCAGATTTTTTTTTATTCAGTTTTAATTTGGGGCTTTTGCCAAACATGGCCAGCCCCATACCTCTGAATTTAATAAATAGAATAGACAGTTAGGTATATATTTTTGGAACTAAGTTCCTTATCGCGGGTTGCGAAAGGGGTTAGACGGAAAAAATTAAGACCAAAAGTGGTAACGACACTTTTTGCTATAGTTGAAAGCTGTGTGGTGTGCGCGTGTTTCTTCTTCTCTCGATCTCTCTCTCTCAAAATCGTGTTACATACAACAAAAAAAGAAACACTTTTGAAATTCTCTATGAATTGAGATCCTCCTGTTTTGAAGTCTACTCTTCAAAGATATAATAAAGCCCTACTTTTTCTCTGCTTTTTTTAAATGAGAATAAGTAAAAATATTACACCCCATTGCGGGGACGTCAATGCAGATCTCATTCCCCAAGTAAAGGCATTATAATATTGTAAACTATAGAAATAATAGATCGTGTCCTTTGAACTATTAAGTTCATTTTTCAGACGCAAAGGACCTTTTAAATCTATAATGGCACTGAATTTCTCAGTCAAACCTTAAAACAGAATTGTAAGAATCTTACATACAACTAATTTCTAGTTTATTTATATTCGTAAAATATTATTTATGTAACAATAGTTGGGTGAGAATCAAAACATTAAACGGTACATTAGAACTATTCAACTATTCACAACTTACTCAGTTTTGGCAAGCAACCAATAGCAATCGTAGTGATAAGCTGATTGGCTTTTACAGCAAAAATAACAATATATTTAATAATATTTACATAAACCTGCTAAAACTCTGCAAAGTTTTTCGCTATATTTTGCTAGTTGCTACTAGATGGCGTTAGGAGTTCTAAGGATTTGTAATTATGCTATCAATCAATACATCTTGCCAATTATTTTATCATTTGGTGTTGTTTTATTGTAGTTTGATATCAACTATCAACTTTTTATGTAAGTATGCTTGGTATTCTATGAATTTTGCAAAAAAAAAATCGTTCAGAGTGCTTAGTATGAGTTTTTGTTTTTGTGACTAGTGTGTCGAACGCATAGCGTGACAGCTTACATTGATTATGTATAGAGACACCGGCAGAGCCCCTATAGGATTTTTTCAGAAGCTAAGTCCCTGAATACGAAATCAGTCCACGCTAGGAGCCAAGCAACAGTCGTATACACCAATACAAATATCAATACACTGTGTTTGTTCGTGAACCTTAGACTTAAGCTCCATCTACCGAGTCATTTGGAACTGTTAGTTACTCTAACGGCCGGTTTCTCGAACGATGATGATCAACGAAAAAATCAAATAATTACTGTGTGTCAAACTCGGATCAATCGTGATTTGGGTTTCCAGAAACCGGCCGTAAGACTTGAAATTGATGCGAAACTCAGTTATGTCAAGCTAAAGATTCGATCATGATCCTGGATTAAAAACGTAAAGTGCCATAATTTATTGACTACCGATAGAGACTCCCTAAAATGAGGGAGGGCTGATTTACGAGCGCCTCCACCCGGTCAGGGCTGAGACTTGGTACTACCGCGTTATTTCATATTTTTTTGCGATAGTAATGTTATTTAATATGTTTACTAGATTTAAAAGTCTTCTACTGTATTTTGTGTATATTTCTCGTAAGTATATATTATTACTATAAGTGTTGCACATCCCGGATATGCAATTTGCAAGCTATAATCCCGATTGTGTTAAATTGTAACTTAAACAGTTCATCTAAGCAGCAGCTAAGGTTCACCAACGTATGTATTTTGGTATCGCGATAAGCGTGTAGCCAAACACGTTCAACATTAGAACGTTAGTGAGCCGAAAATTTTGACATAACCGCTGTCACACGAAGGGAAAAAAGATTAGCGGTCAGCCGTTTTCAGTGATACGAAGTTGCACACGCTGCGTACACGTTACATTGGTAAACCTTAGCTGCTGCTTATACTAACCGTTTACGTTACAATTTAGCACGATCGGGGCCCTTGACGACTCGGTCCAAAACGCGACCACTGTATATATTTTTACACGGAGCCATTAAACCAGCTACTGGTTTAATACAAACCTACCTTAACACTTAAACAATGACGTGTAGAGATACATTGCGCGTGAACATCAGTGTTATCGTCGAATCTTCAGGGGTTATCACGCAGTGTATCTCAAATACGTTATGTTTCCGATTGTCACATTTCGTGCTCAGCCCTCTGTTAGCGTGACTTCGTCGCGTTTGATCGAACGAATGCGCCGCTATTTTTGGAATGGAAATATAGTAACTTATTGATTTTGGCTCTCGAATATCCATAACTTGCCTCAGAATAGCTGAAACTGTCATCGTAATTTATTAATAGTAACTAAATTAGTAAAACTTTGCTGCAATGGCTTTATTAGATTCGTCTCACATCTCAGTTGGTTAGTTGTGGGTTCAATTTTTTGGTGTGTACCTAAGTATATGATATTTATTAATTAAGTAGGTACCTACTTATTCCTAAACATTTTACTCTTGACCACCTCTTTAGTTTAAGTTGATTTTAGATGTTTTTTTTATAAACCATTAATACATTATGAAAGATGTCTAAGTATTGTTATGTATTTAGTCTACCAACAAACTTGAAATATTCTATCAGCAATCTGGTCCAGGTAAGGTTTGCTTAGTTTGGGATTATGTACATTAAAATGTATAATTTATACTATTTATCTTTGGACGTATAATTAAAAGTTATAATGAACCCAAAAGAATAACAATAAGTTTAATTACTAATATGCAAAGTCCTTAAATTAATATAAGTATAAGTAGTAGTAGTAGTTGTAGTATCACACGCGAACCTTTTAAAGGCTTCAAAGCGATAACAGGAAATTATATTGTAAGCTGCCATCGATAAAATTATAGTCCAAGCGAAAGCGACCGATCGATATGTAAATAAATTATATACTTGAGTTGGGTTCGATGCTTAACTGTGTCAGTTATTTTAAGAATATATTATTGATTTTTCTTTTGTCTGCCGATGTGATGATAATAAAAATATAAGATAAGGATGCTATTAGCAACCTTATCTTATATTTTTGTGTTCTATACCTTCAAACTAAATAAGAAATAAAGAATGTAATTTTTTTTAGTCACTCCTCAGCAGTAACAACATCCATAGTATTACGAAGTACAACTTGTAATAAAAAAGCAAAAATCTATAAGTACCTACAAGTATAAATAACATCGCAGCATTGTAGAATTTGCTCGAAATAGAAATGCTTTTGGTATTACGTTTGCTCGGACAACTCATCTATCGCAATCCTCATGTCTCATGCCTGTAATTGCATCAGCACCTGATGTATATCTCCGAACAAGCTTTACAGTCCACCATTTTCAAAATCCAGTTTGATACCTACTCAGATTCACGGACATTTCACACATCACACTCCAGTCTCAAACTAAGCAATGCTTGTAATATGGGACTGCTGATAGAATATTTTTTTGTATAAATACATAGAAGTAGTACCTCATTAACCCAACTACCAGTATATCTACTTGCTATTTGTTAATGTACCTTCCCTAATTATAAGTTATCTCATTTATGTGAATATGTACCTGTATTCTTTTTGAGAAAATAAATGATCTTAAATCAGAAGTATAGTAGTAAACCATAAGTATATCGTACAACCATATAGGTTAACCATATTAGTTATAATATTAACGGCCGGTTTCTGGAAACCCAAATCACGATTGATCCGAGTTTGACACATAGTAATTGATTTTTTCGTTGATTAACGTTCGAGAAACCGGCCGTAAGAGAACGTTCAATAAAACAACAAAGAACACTGATATTCGAAAATGCATATTTATGCAATAATTTCACCACGAATCATTAAAATCATAAATAACAAAATCATAAACGCATTTAAAGGAGTATAAATAAAAATAACGATTCGAAATGTTTCGAATCATAACAACTTTGGCGATCCGTGAGCACGGTACGCTTAGATTGCATAGGGGTGAGTAGAATAAATGAATGAATAAATGAATGAAAATTCTTTATTGTACATGTACAACTAATTCGTGAAAAAAAATAAAAATATCTACGCAGGTACAGTTCAATGGGCGCTCTTATCGCTAGGGAGCGATTTCTTCTAGACGACCTTTGGATGGAAAGTAGCAGTGCGTTTCTTCCAGACAAGCTTAAGATGGAAAGAAGCAGTGCGGGGTGACCACGAATAATGTGCCCTCACTTATGTGTTACAGTTCTTACTTAGTGTAATAAGTTCTTTAATTATTTAGTTATCCAATGGTGCAATTGAAATTCAGATGAAGATGATAGATATGTAGCAACATCCAACTGTATCCCTTACTTTTGTTTTGATTAGTTTTTGAATTGTGTCCTTACGGAAGCAACTTTAAAGACGTATTTACTTCGACGCCTTAAAAATTATATGAATTTTCTCAAAATACCGACTACATTCTTCCCGTCTCTATTGACATGCACAAAGCAGTGACTCATGCCAAATGCCGACATCGGATTTTCCAACGTTCCGAGCCCGATTCAATAAATACACAACATAGGTGAAGTATAAGTATCTTCATACCTTTATGTAAGTACTGCATTTACGCCTTGCATGTTATATGAATAAATACCAGAATCATATGTGTAGTAGGTACTATCAGCTTTCTTTTTTTTTTAAGCTAGCTTCTATCGCGAGCCTTGAGCGTGGAGACCGAATCCAGAAATTCCGTAACGAAATAACCTAACACTCCGACCGGCGGCAAAAAAATGCTATGCAATAGCTGTATCGAGGCAGTCCCCTAGTGCCACACGTCTTTTTTTGTTTATTTTTTTTTTTTATTTCAAAAGATATTTTGCAATCACAAGAAAGGTGCTCAAAACGTTCGTATTTTTTGTTGATAGAAAAACATAATTTCATGGTAAAATTGAATTTACACGCAAAAAGTGGTTACTTATAACCATTTCAGGCCAAGGCCGCCTTCCCTTTACATTAATAGAACTGCCCTATATTCCAAGGTTACCTATAATCCTATCTAGTTTAGGTTATAATCTGAAAACATGTTGGATTGTAAATTTTAATCATTTCTTTTTAATTGGGTGATATTAGCCCTGCCCGTAAGCCACTAAATTCAATTAGCCATAGGCGTAACGTAATTAGGTTTACGTGGATTAATCATTTAATTCAATTTGGTATGACGATGATACTGTGCAATGCGGTATTTTACTATTATTTAAACTGTCAAATATCTGGGTATTTTCACAGAAAATGTAACTTATGATCTTTGCATAAGAGAAGAAACAAAATGGATGTGGAAAAAAAATACTTTCATAGAAAAATTTACAAAATAAATGGTTTTTATGTTCTAAACTCTATTAAATCTTTCACATTTTTAAATAAATAAAAATAAATATTAGTATTTGGAGTAAATACACGCCATAACAGTGAGCGCCTTTGAAGCGCATGATTATCCTTTACATACTTAATAATATTATGATTATCTTTCTGGGATTAATATTTTTCTGTTTTCTTCCGTTTTCCGTTTACAAATTCTAACTAGCATCACTCTTATCTCCACACTACGTGTGCAATAAAGAATCTAATCTAATCTTAAGTGTGCTTGTGTTCCTCCGTCTAGTAACACATAGATACAGTTACAAACACACATATTATGTACCACTAAAGCGCTGTAAACGAAGCGTTGAAAGCTTTGATTTCACACGTGGGATTACCTCAATCTTTGTTTGAGTTTTCTTCATTGCAACGAATTATGACATACCAAATTAAACTTTATCACATTCGCATACGGCTTAGATCTGAGCCCGTAGTCTGAAGGTGCATTTTAGAACTCCCTACTCTCGAGCCGAGAGTCGTCTCTCGGATGTCCTTATATTTTTGTAAGAAGTAGAGAGAGAGATCCGAGAGACGACTGTCGGCTCGAGAGTAGGGAGTTTTAAAATGCGTCTTCGGACTAAGGGCTCTGAATATCATTGATACTCGAATTCAATAGCCCGACAAATCTCAACTCTATTGCTGGCAGATACCGTTTAAAATTCAGTGAGTACTGATGTGAACCCTTATTGTTACAGTATGTGAGGTTTATCGTATCCCTAAAGGTTGTAAGGTTTAAAAACTCGAAATCTTTATAATACGACTGAAACGATGTTAATTCAATGTAAATTTCATAGCTTGTAACCATATTAACATTATCACATATATATTTTTTATTACCAATCTAATATAGTACACCTTACTCCAGCTCTCAAAATGTAAGAGAGAATCTCTCTTACATTTTGTTTTCGAACAAAATGTAATAACAATAAAAAGGGTATTTAACAACCACGGAGCTAACGAGCCACAACGAGCCAATACATCAATTACTGTAATCAAGACTGCTGATAGAATACTACATACATTTGTTTTGGTAAATACATAGGTACATAGTAACAACCAGACACAGAACAAACATTAGTGTTCAACGCTAATGTTTGTTCTCAATGAGGATCGAACTCACGACCCACAGCATAGAAGGCAGAGCTACTATCAACTGAGCTTTGAAGCCTGTCGATCGTACTCTGTAAATAACAGTCTGTACCTCTACCATGAGTTGTCACAGTAAAATCGCCTGACTTTACTACAGTAGTTACGTAAATATTAGTATTACGAATTTTAGTACCCAACTATCCGCTAGAGGCGCTGTACAAATCTTCATACATTTTTTAACTACATACGCTAGCGAGTATAGTAAATATAGTATAGTAAAAACTCATGGTAGAGCTACTGATAGAACACGGAGGCAACGTAAGCTCTCAGTTATAAAGTCCTTCGCTCGCTCACGTTACGTTGTACGTGAGTAAACTTTACCGACGTAGTGGCACGCTACCTAGTTAAGTAGCTGGTTGAATAACAACATTAAGTAACATAGGGCTGTCCCAGAATGTTACGATACACTTGTTAATATCGTTCATTCTTATATGCTCCTGAAATTGAAGCATTATTAAATATACCGTGCAAGAAAACTATTGTCATTTTGTGTTGTTATAGAACTGATAAATTCCCAACAAGTTTTTAAAAAAGTGATTGCTCTTTTATTTTTACAAATCATGTAACGAAATTCTGGACACTATTTTCACCTAACATCATCTTAGATAATACCTTATCCTACAGTAAGTGGGGTCGGTAAAATATATTAGTACTAATAATCTCTTTTCTTCCCGCATAACATGTTTTTATCATACTCTTGAACTTGTTATTGGCGGTACTTTCAAACTTTGTTATGTACTTTCAAGAAATAGCCTCAGACATAACAAGATAAATAACAAGTAATATCCTGTTACTCGACAACCCTATCGTTTGAATGACACTTGAGCCACAGATCACACAGCAGTTAGTACGGTAGATGCTGACAATAACACTTTTCTTTGTGGCGATGTAAGTCGCACAATGAAGATGACTTAATGGGAGCAAGGGATGGTATTCTCTATTGTTTAGGTGGTTGATTGATAGGGTAGGTAGTGTTTCAGGTTTTTGTTCTTACAAGTGCAAAAGTAGTAAGCAGTAGGAAATAACACATTTTACGTAAGTAATTATTTATTTTGTATGTAGGTAAAACAACGAAAACACGATATATACATATTTTTATATTATAAGATAATAACAATTTTTAATTACTTAAGTAAGTACCCTATTCTTATTGTTTACGGAACACGCATTTTACAGAAAGTAAAGTTGCGATTGACTGTCACCGGGCTCTTAACTGTTTAAAGTCTTGTTACATCTTAACTATCCAATTTTCATCAAACAAATCATCATTGCTTGAAGAAGGTTACGATATTTACTTTTGGACGTAGGTCTTTTCCAAGACGCGCTACTGAACTTGGTCTTTGGCTTTTATTTTGCAGATCATCGCCCACACTCAGACCCTGCACTTGCTTGAACACCGTCAACTTGACAGTGTTCAAGCAAGTAGGGTCTCAGGGTGATGCTTGATGTCGCTAAGTATTCGAACTTACAATATCTCCGTTAAACTTCCCAATAGTTTCGCATTCGACAAACACAAATATGTCAGTGTACTGTACCTCTACCATAAGTTGTCACAGTAAAATCGCCTGACTTTACTACAGTACGTCAATATTAGTATGACGAATTTTAGTACCCAACTATCCGCTAGAGGCGCTGTACAAATCTTCATACATTTTTTTAACTACAGACGCTAGCGAGTATAGTATATGTAGTATAGTAAAAACTCATGGTAGAGCTACTGTGCACAGTAGCGACAGACAGTAGGCTGTAATTAATGTAGCGATCGATAGCAGCGAGGTTGTACGATAGCGCGTAATAATGATGTACTACGATAATACACGTTTGTAAGTTATATCTACGTATATAAATTTCGGTCGTTGTAGTAAAATGAAATATTTATAAACTAGAATGTTGTGTTTTGAGTGTTTGGCAGTTTTTGAGTGTATAGAGCTCGGCAGTGTCCCTGCCATGTCAAGCGAAAAAGCGGCACGGCCGTACCATCCTTTCTCAAAACACTAGCGGTCTATCTTATAAAAGTTAGCGCAGGATTGAAGTATTGATTACCATACGTAATGATGACATAAAGTCGACGCTAACTTTTTATAAGATAGGGGGTAGGCCTTTTTTGACCCCCTATAACAGGGATGACGAACCAATAGCACGCATGCCATGAATAACACGGGACGCAATGTTTTGGCCACGTTACCAATCACAAAAACTAGTGTGTAGTAGGTATTATGACGAGCGATCGCACGTCTACGACCTTATTAGTAGATAAAATAGCACGTTGATACATAAATGTTCGCCATCCCTGCCCTATAACTTGTAAATAAAACTAGAAGTTTGAATTTTAATTTGTTTACAGGACACGAGAACACACGTCGTCGTCGAGATGTACGAGACTGAAAAGTCGTATGTTGAAGCTCTGGAGATATTAGTCAAGGTGAGAAATACATCGTACAGAAATAAATATTTAGGGTAATTTCTCGCAAAGTAATTACACAAAAGTTATTACACAGTTTAAAAAGTTATTACACAAAATAAGTTAAAGTGTAAATAGATTGAAAAATCATGCAAACCTATCCATCAAACCAAGCAAAGTTTGTATAAAGGGAACTATATTTCTGATAGAATACTATACATACATAACTATTTTAATTGATATTAAAGACTTACGGTTTATCTTATAAAAAGTTAGCGCAAACTTGAAGTATTGATTACCATAATGATGACATAAAGTCAACGTTAACTTTTTATAAGATAGAAGGTTAGTGCTTATTGCATATTTAAGTTAAGTACTATTTGTTTTATACAAAACTAGCTGACCCGTGCCCACTTCGTTGGGCATAATTCGACCGTTTTTTCTCCGATTCACTTTGCAAAACGGACTACCACGTAAAAGACTTTTTATTTTTCAGTTTTTTATATAACCTATGACACTCAGCAATAATGTGGCTTTCTATTGGTGAAAGAGTTTTTAAAATCGGTTCAGTAGATTCCGAGATTACCCCTTACAATTGAACAAATATACAAACATACAAACTTTACTTCTTTATAATATTAATAATATAATATAATATAATATAGATATCGAGTAAATATAGTGAAAATAATATATATGATTAAGTATTCGCTTGGAACGGTCCGTGAAATAAGGCTATTTATGCAGAGAGTGCTTGCGACGTTTCAGGGTTGCCATTATAGTGGCCACAGACGATCCTTCCTATCGTCCAATCGGCATGACACTGCAGGCTTGACGACGATTATGGCTTTTTGCTTTTGACAGCGTGATTCATGTCGGATTTTGAAAAAAATTTCGACGGATTCGGATAGAAAATTGCACAAATAACAATGCTTTTTAATTTGAGCTCAATCGGACTGCTGGAAAAAAAGTTGGAGGCGATTACCCAAAGAGGGGGGACGAAAAGGGGGGATTTCGGATTTTTCTGGTACTAACCCCCCTTGTTTAGTCGATCTGCATTTTTACTTTTTTCAATTTCAAAGCCCTTCTTACGAACTGAACTGCCAATCGCCCACAGCCACACACGGTCCAATCGGCAGTATCCAATCGATGTGATCAAGCCAAAAGAATTGAACTGCCAATTGCTATCCATTCTAACTGTCATTCCAATCCACTCCCACACACGGTCAATTCTAACTGATCCAATCAGTAGCGTCATGCCGATTGGACGATAGGAAGGATGGTGTGTGGCCATTACATTATATTTTATTTCCTTATTTTGTTTCTTATGGTTCTGTCAGATCTGTCCGTACTTTTTATTTTTATCCTTCATTTTTTAATATTTATGAGGCATGTTGGTCATAATATTGTTATTATTGAAATAATTTTAAAATTATGTTGTTTTTCATAACTTTTCCCGTGATACACCTATCAACTCTTTGTCAAAAGTTGGATAAGTACCTACCTCTAAAAAGTACATAATTTAAAATACAGCAGTTTGTAGTGTTCGTTATTATTAACGCAATATAATGTTCTGTTCACAAAATTACATCTTGAAATTTGATTGGCATGATAGCAAACTGACGATGTTGAACGTTTTTAAGATAAATTTCTTGACAGACAGCACCTGCATTTTTGACAGCTGTCATGCCATTTGGCCTCAGGGCGAAGCACAATTCAATGTGACAATCGTAAACGTAACGTATTTAAGAAACAATGCGCGCTAACGCTCCAACGATCGACAGTAAAGCTGATGTTGACGCGCAGGGTATCTCAAATACGTCAGTGTTTCGATTCGTTTCGTGCTCACTCCAGATGAACGCTCCTGTCATTACGATCACATGTATTGTATGTCTAGAAGCTTAGATAAATATTTCAATGACAAAAGCGTATTCTGTATTTTCCCGCGCATTTTCCTTTCAGTATAAAGTAGGTCGTGCTATTATTAGAATCTTACGAACACATTGTTTTAGTTAGGATACGAGCATCATCATCATTTCAGCTCGTTGGCACCCACTGCTGAGTATGGGCTTCCTCTTTACTATGCCATTCTTTACGGTCCCTTGCGACACTCATCCACTGATTCCCGGCTCGTTCTGAAATGTCTTTGGACCATCGGGCTGGTGGTCTGCCTCTTGGTCTACGAGCATCCCTTGGCCACCATTCCGTAATCGCCTTTGTCCACCTTCCATCGTCTCTCTCCACTTCATAATAAGCATAAATAATCAAAAAACAGAATCGAAGTTTTAAAGTTAAAAAAAAAGAGCCAAGTAGTTGTTACATCGGCTGACTTCTTTTGGCTAATCTTGTATGTGATAACTTTGGTTTTGTAATATTAGTAAGATTATCATTTTATTTCACCGATTCCTCAATTACTCTGTGAGATGGGTATCCGAACTGCCAAAGTTCGAGATGCTTCTACGCTGAAAGGTGCGGTTCCATTAAAAGGTGCAGCGATTTTACAAATTTGGTGTCTCTTTTTTAGTCCAGAAACAAGGATCTTTGATCCTATATTAAACAAAACAAGTAGAGAAAACCTGTGCTAAAAGATGATTTATCATTTTTCAAATCTTCTGTTTTCTTTAATTTGTATCTGAAGAAACCTGTAGTTGTAACTACCTGTAATTAAACTACTACTACTTACTACTATTACTTTAGATATAAGTAGAGCCCGTAGACCGGGCTCTATGACGCGTCTTGGGAAAGACCAGCATTGAACTGATTTAGGTGAATGATGATGATTATGAGATAAAAATAGGTCGCTAGATAAAGTTAAAAATAATAAAGTTAACAAAATTACATCAAATGAGAAATGAGATATGACTATCGAGTCATATCTCATTTCTCGTGTAATATAATCATAGCATCTCCCAACCCACTTCGAAGGCACTTCGAACTTTGTCATTTGACGACGAGTTATGGCAGTGCGCGTGGGATCCTACCAGAGCTCTGGAAATATCTTTATAACATTTCAGTTATTAACAAGAATATTTTGTAAGCATGCAGCATTCAAAGTATTGTACACACATGTTTTAAAATGCTTGGAATTTGCTTTGTGAAATTCACCTGAAAAAGCCCCACCTAAAGTTCACTGACTAATATATTTACAGGCGTCGCAACTTAGTTGGTAGTGGCTCTGCCATCTATGCTATGGGCCGTGGGTTCGATTCCAATCCAAAGGAAATGTTTTTGTGATATTTGTTCTATTTCTGGGTCTTACTAAGTATTTTAAATATGTATGTAGGTATATACAAAAAAATATGTTTAAAAGTATCTAATCTAGTTCCTTTAGTACAAGTTTCGCTTAGTCTGGGATAAGAGTGTGATGTGTGAAATGTGATTATTTAAATGATATGAAATTTTGTATTCCTTCCTCTTTTTTCGACATAAGCACCTTATACACTATCCACCACTAAACAAAGACCTCTCTTCCAGAAATACCTCCAACCGCTAAAGAGTCCAGAGAACGCTGGTCTCCTGGACGCGTTCGTGGTGGATGAGATATTCTACCAGGTGCCGAGCATACTGAACGTGCACCAGGTGTTCCTGGAACAGCTACGACGGAGACTTGAGCAATGGGACCTGCAGCAGAAAGTTGGCGACGTGTTTTTAGATGTTGTAAGTTTTTTCGTAAATCATCATTACGCCACAACTCTTCTTATTTAAGAGCTACGCTCTCTCAATTAATGCAAGTCACGCCATTTATTCTTTTCCAGGGCTGCCTCCTTAACTTCCTTACGACACGAGGGCAACCTTCATCTTTACTTGGCTCATGTAGTTTATCCTCGGCCTACCTCTACCTCTCCTACCTTCTACCTTTCTTTCTATGATGTTACTGATGAGGTTGTCGTGTCGTATTATGTCGTATACTCCACAATTGACCACATTCAAAAATAAATCATCTATCATCACTCCACAATTCACCATATTAAAAAAATATCATTTAAGTACCTATCTATATAAATTATATCTTTATCTTATCTCAAATAATAGTAATAGGTACTACTAACAAATATATTTCTTTGTAAGTAAAATTACTTTATAACAAAGAAATATACATATTTGACTATTTTAGGTAAGTAGAGTAGTGATCAATTTTGTCATACTTTTCTACAACTAGGTAAGGTACATTATTTCATTTCTTTACCTACCACTCAAACTCAATAAAATGTATTCTTTAAAATCACAAGGATCACTTTGAAACGTCTTACATAGATGACTCTAGGCGCCAGCCCTCTTTTATATGCCTTTGTGTGACGAATTAAACGTTGCTTTTATTATTATTATTTTTATTTCTTTCCAGTTTACAAAGCCCACCGTAATGGACACCTACATGTCCTTCATAAACAACCTGAAGAAAGCCAAAGAGACGATTAAGACTGCTGCATCATCCCGGCCCGCCTTCGCCAAGTTTCTGGACGCTATGGCACGGGACCACAAAGGAAAACTCTCCTTAGACAACCTACTCATAAAACCTGTGCAGAAGTTTCCCAGCTATAAGCTGTTGATACAGAGGCTTATTAAACATACTGGTGAGTTTTTGATACAAAGTGTTACATCCCCTATAAACCCCTTTTTTCTATACAATAACGTTTGAGGGACTTTTGGATATGAAGGAATGATAATTAATAAATTTAATGTAATAATTAAAAAAGTAACCAAACAATGAAACAGATAAATAACCAATGAACAAGAATCATATCGCTAAAAGTAATATTTTCCAGAAGATTGAAATTTTGATAAACAATCCTTAAAAATGACATGGTATACGCATCTATGTGTGGGTTTCACGCGCAAGGATTAAACACACATTGACACGTTAAAGTGTGCCTGTGTACGAATACGTTATAACGCGTAGGTACACGTTAAATATATTTCACAAAGTTTCATAACGTCGAACATATAACGTTGGACTTTTACTTCGTTTAGACTGCCGTTATTTTTAGATTCAATTTCAGCTAGAGATGGAATAAATTAGTACTGAAATAGAATTTACCTAGAAATTTTATCCAGCTTGGAAATCCAATGAGTTTTCAATTTCCGTCGAATTTATTAGCGGAGGTGGGTTGCAAGATTGCAATTTATAGAGAAGTGGGGGGAAGGAGGGTAATTTGCGGTTTCGCTGGGTTTGAAGTAGTTTTCCACTATTTATTTTTAACTTAATTTATTTTGCAATCTAGGAACATGGAAAATGTTATTTGAATTGAAATAACACAACATTGTAGAAATATTGTCGAATCAAAAAATATTGCCGCACTTACCTATTTCGACTGTATGCTTGTGTTTTCGTAAATATATCATTCCAACAATAATGAACCAGTTTTGATGTTTTCTTTTATTTGATAGATAATTATTCAGAGGTTGCCCCGAACTAATTTAATAAAAACAGACCAGTACTTATTGAACTGTACCTACCTAAAATGTTTAAGTAATTATCGATCACAATTTAAGTTTTCATTTTTCTAAAAATATAATACCTGAATAAATTTATCTTTTGGCAGAATACAACCAATTACAAATCTTTGGTTAATTTTAAGAATAGTATGTACTTTAAAGGCAATAATAATTATAGTGCTCCAGCTGGGTCATGTTCGGCTCTAATCTTAATTTAACCTAATTGTAACCAACGTGAGACAATAAATAAATCTATCTATTAAGTATGTCAGTCTTCTAGTACCCATAACACAAGCTCTGCTTAGCTTGGGGCTAGATGATGTTGTGTGGATTGTCCAGCATTATATTTTATTACATTATATATCTATCTATCCTGTCAGAGCAATCACACCCCGACCACAAGCTACTACTAGAAGCTCAGAAAGAGATCCATGAAATCCTAGAGCTCATCAACTGCACCGAACGAGAGAGCTTAGAGATAGAGCAGCAGCAGCAAACATTAAGAGAACTGGAGCAGATGATCGAAGGTCTATCTAACCTGGCCACCACAGATAGGATGTTCCTAAGACATGAGACGGTTTCTATGCCGTCAGCTCAAGGGGCCATTAAAGAAAGAGCCTTGTTTCTGTTCAATGATACATTGCTGATCACTAGTGTGAAGAGACGGACTGGTACTATAAAGAAGCCTACTCCGTAAGTTACCTTTGACTTTCATAAGAACACTTTGAAGTATGTAGTAGAAAATTTATAGGGCTTGGTAGTAAACGTAACGCATAATACTTGATTTTATGTAGATATGGCTTGCTTAGGTTCTTCTAGGTTCTTAGCCTAGTCAGCCTTATCAACAAAAAAGACAAGGTTAATACGAATCTAATTAAGGCACTCAATTATCACAAAAGTGAGGATCAAACCCACTACCTAACAATACCTAACCCCCACTACCTAAGTGCAGAAGTCAAAACAATATCAACAGAGCTATAAAGCCAGATATGGATTAATTTAAATTTTCAACACAATCATACGTCATTTAATCACTAGTCACAAACTAGGCACAAATTTCACAGTCACAATTCACACCACCACAATTACATAGTAACACAGTTAATTCACAACTCACATAACCACAAGTCTTTCAGTCACCAATTTAATATTGCTATCTCTTTCCAGCACGTACCAAACGAGTATAGCAAGTCAAATGGAAGGAAATAAATACAAACTCCTTATGAGGATGTCGCTGGCAGATCTCGATATTATAAAAGGTAAATAACAATTATAAAAATTAATTTAACAGACATGACTTTTTCAGTATTTACAAAATGTACCTACCTAGGTATATATAAAACACATAAGAAACAGTTGAGCTATCTACAGACCGTTGCAAACGATCTATAGGTAGCTCAAATGATCCAAATCAGTACTATTAAGATCTTACGTGTTTTTTATTGTTAATTTTTAACCATAATTTGTTTTTTCTCTGCTTCCATTTTGTGATTAGAACGTAAGTACAAATATTATCTATTTTCTACTTCTATTAAATATTACAGCAGGGAATTGAAGAGAAGGAAGGGAGGCATTTGCCCTGCAGTGGGACACCACAGACTGAAAATAAATGATGAATGAATGACAAAAATAAATATGGGGTCAAATTTTGTGTTGATAGCGGCCATTTTGTTGAAGCTACATCTTTCAAAATGGCCGACATTAATTCATTTTGTATGTCAAATCACCATGGACGGATATAACATTCAAAAACGTGCAAATGATTAAATTGTTTTATCAAAATGAGTGTTTACAGAACTAATAGGTTTTTACAATTTTTGAAACACTTATGAATATAGTTTTCTTTATAAATTACTAGCTGACCCGTGACCACTTCGTTGGGCATAATTGAAGTTTTAGTAAGGATCCCTATTTTTTTTGAAAATATAATATAGCATATGACACTCAGCAATAATGTGGCTTTCTATTGGTGAAAGAATTTTTAAAATCGGTTCAGTAGATCCCGAGATTACCCCTTACAATTGAACAAATATACAAACTTTACCTCTTTATAATATTAGTATAGAAGTAATAGAGTAACATAGATATAGATTTTTACCATAATTTGTGAGTTTTATTATTTCCCGATATCAACAAATAATGGTAAATGTTTCGTTAATAAAGAAATCCAGGTCCTACTTTGAAAGCTTTTTGTTCTACTTCAAACAACTTTTAAAACTCAGTTACGCTTTTATTCTGAAGCCATTCATATCCACAAAGGATCTTATAGAACAACAATATTGTGTTAATAAATATTAACAAAGCTTGAACTAAGCAAGGTTTCTTATTATTTGAAATCTGGAGCTTTTCATGTGGTTTTATTACAATTAGTTCCGAGATATGACCGTATTTTTAATTGTTTATCCGAATTCTACTTCCTACTAATATTATAAAGGCGTATGTTTGTATGGATGCTCTTTCACGCAAAAACTACTGAATGTATATTAATAAAACTTTACAATAATGTAGTTTATACAACGGAATAACACAAGAATATAATTTACAAAGATATTTTGGCAAATTAAAAGATAAAAAGATATAGATCATTAATTTGCTTTACATGTCTTAATTAAGATGACAAACAATAAATAATTTATGAGACAACATGCTTTACCATCACTGGTGTGCAAATTGAGATGGCGCGCTAATCTTATAAAAAGTTAGCGTTGACTTCGAGTCATCATTACGTATGATAATCAGTACTTGAAGTCTGCGCTAACTTTTTATAAGACCTTTTTCTTCTTCTTCTTCCTGCCCTTATCCCACTAGGTGGGGTCGGCACAACATGTTCGTTTCTTCCATTCTCCTCTATCATCCGTCATCTCAGTATTCACTCCTTTCACATCCATATCATTTTTCACACAATCCATCCATCTTTTCTTGGGCCTACCTCTTCCTCTATATCCATCCACATTTCATACCTTGCACTTTTTTCTAACTTTTTATAGAGACCGTTATTGAATCCACAGCCAAAGACGAGAACCTCAGACGGATAATGCACGAAGTGGAAACACTCACAGACGATGTGAACACACTGACTCAGATCTCGGAGCACGTTGCGGCGTTGCACACGCAACACTTACAACTTGAGGACATTGTGAGGGAGATGTTACATTCACTCAACAAACAACTGTCTGAACGACAGAACAGTGATACTCAACTCTGTTATATGGAAATCGCTTTGAATACTTCGTAAGTACCTACATATCATAATAATAAATAAATTATATACAGGGTTACATGGAAAGTCGTACTAGATCCGTTAAGAGCGTAGAGTACCCATCATTTCTGACTTATTTTACTAAGAAACACCCCACCCTAAACTTAACCCATTTCGAGATATTCGACTTTTAATTTTTTATTAAAAATTGCAGATTTTTAGGCTACTAAATTTATTTTTGTTTTTTCTGTACATTTTATTATTATTATTTTTGCATTTTTACATGGGTAATAAGATGTTTTAGGACGTCAATCATTAAAATAGTGCATAAGTTAATTGAATAGATCGTAGTAGAGAAGTGAAACTTATGAAATAAAAAAATATTTTAGATGGTTTGTTTTTCTCTAAGGGATATCTAAAAAAAATATTATGGCACTTCTTCGGCGGATGTTATAATAAATATCTACGTTTCAACAGCTATCTAACGACGTATAATAATCTAGGGTTTGTATTACATTTCGTGGAAAAAAAGTAGTTGGGACGCTCCAGGTTGCAGTTCTAACGGTCCCACGCGAGCAAGACAAGTGAAGATTTAGGTAGATGCGAATGAAAGAAAAAATGTGTAGAGACCGGCTAGGGCTGGGAATACAACAGGGGAAATTGTTTTGGTGGTCAGTCTGCATAGTGAATGTAATATCATTTTGCTCTTTTTCTCAACTTTACTGTGATTCTGAACTATTTCTTCTGATTTTGACTACTGTGCTCGTTAACCGGACTCTGATTTGTACCTGTGATACGGAAGTGTTGAAAATGACGTCCTACACATCTAAATAATATGCTGATATGCTTATTTGACTTGCTTTGCTTTATTTGCAGACACACAATCGCAGTATCCGTAACAAATAAGCATATTCTTCAGATGTTTAAGAGAAGAGCAAAACGATATCACATTCACTATGTACGAAGCACAAAAGCAGACTGACAGCCAAAACAATTTCCCCTGTTGTATTCCCAGCCCTAGCCGGTCTCTACACATTTTTTCTTTCATTCGCATCTACCTAAATCTTCACTTGTCTTGCTCGCGTGGGACCATTAGAACTGCAACCTGGAGCGTCCCAACTACTTTTTTTCCACGAAATGTAATACAAACCCTAGATTATTATACGTCGTTAGATAGCTGTTGAAACGTAGATATTTATTATAACATCCGCCGAAGAAGTGCCATTATATTTTTTTTAGATATCCCTTAGAGAAAAACAAACCATCTAAAATATTTTTTTATTTCATAAGTTTCACTTCTCTACTACGATCTATTCAATTAACTTATGCACTATTTTAATGATTGACGTCCTAAAACATCTTATTACCCATGTAAAAATGCAAAAATAATAATAATAAAATGCACAGAAAAAACAAAAATAAATTTAGTAGCCTAAAAATCTGCAATTTTTAATAAAAAATTAAAAGTCGAATATCTCGAAATGGGTTAAGTTTAGGGTGGGGTGTTTCTTAGTAAAATAAGTCAGAAATGATGGGTACTCTACGCTCTTAACGGATCTAGCACGACTTTCCATGTAACCCTGTATAAGAACTTTATTGAAAACAATGTTAAAAGTGATATATCACGCTCATTTGACAGGTGTCACAGCTCAGTTGGTGGCCCTGCCTTCCATGCTGTGGGTCGTGGGTTCGATTCCTACCCAGAGCAAATGTTTGTGTGATGAACGTCAAACAAACATTAGCTCTGGGTAGGAATCGAACCCACCACCCTTAGATATAATTTTATCTAGGTTGGTGTCACAGCTCAGATGATAGTAGCTCTGCTTTCCATGCTGTGGGTCGTGGGTTCGATTCCTACCCAGAACTAATGTTTGTTTGATGCCACAGCATGGAAGGCAGAGATACTACTAACTGAGCTGTGACACCAACCTAGATAAAAAGTTAAATATGGGTCTTTAAAATAAAAATGCAAACACAACATGTGAAGAGCCGAAGACCGGGCTCAGTGGCGCGTCTTGGGAGAGACTTACGTCCAGCAGTGGACTGATGTATGTTGATGATGATGCTGAAATTTCATTACAACAAATGAATCTATTCTGATAATATTTTGTGTAAATCGCATTGAAATCTGAAAGCCCGATTGTAGCTTTGAATAAACAACAGACAGCAAACAAACGGGCTTGAAACTTAAAGATTGTTCTCAAAATCAAAAATCTAGGTCCATTTCAGCACTAGGTACTTAATAAAAGATTTCCGTTTTCAGAAGTGGACCAGAAAATCTCACTATTATATTCCCGAAGACAGATAAAAGAAATAGTTGGGAGGAATTGATCAATGAAACCAAACAGAAATTATGTAAGTATTAAATAGATTAGTTAATTAATGAATTTAATTATCATAATATGATAATTAAATTCATTAATTAACTAATATAAAACTAATATAAATAACATATTATGTTATTGGCTATCTATTGTAACTAACACAAAAATCTAATATTTCTTTTAAATAAAAATTCAACTAATTACTAATTCAATGAACATTTTAAACAAATTATAAATAGTGTTATGTTTCTTATTAGTTGGAAACTTTAAATTGTTGTACTAGATAAATAAATATTTATGACACACATCACACTGTAATATCAAACTAAGCATAGCTTGTACTAAGATAAGATATATGTATATTGATATCAATGGTCAATGGTTATTAAATACTATGGGAACTAGATTGCTGATACCTAGATTTAAGACATGTATTATGCGAATAAAATGATTCATATTCTTCTTTTAGATATTTTTATGTTAAATTATTACATAGAGACCAAGACATAAAACGATATTAATATTCTATAAATCCTTTAAATGCTATCTTAAATGATATTTTTTTTAAATTCCAGGTGTTTACGGACAAGAAAGGCCAGCCCCTGAATTCCTGTCTCCCGTTCCGATACGAAAGACGCGAGCGGGTTTACAGTTCACGTGCGCCGCGCCCACTCTGCCGCCCAAAGGACAATCTCCAGACGTCTGGGTTTGTACTCTCTTTGTACCCCTGTTTGTACTCTTTTTGTACCCCTGTTTGTACTTTCTTTATACCCCTGTTTGTACTCTCTTTGTACCTCTGTTTGTACTTTCTTTATACCCCTGTTTGTACTCTCTTTGTACCCCGGTTTGTACTTTCTTTGTACCCCTGTTTGTACTCTCTTTGTACCCCTGTTTGTACTCTCTTTGTACCCCTGTGTGTACCTCTGATGATAAAACACACCGTAATTAGTCTTTCCTTTAGAAAACAACAAAGGTTTAGAAAAAATGGCACGTGATGCATCCAAGTTCGTTAGAATTAGGTATGTAGACGTGTCATTGCTTTTCATTATAATATATCTACTACATACTTATTTTGAGAAGTGCATAATGGTGAAGACATATCTTCTACACCAAGTGCCCTTGGGTCAGGGTCCGAGGACCGATGGATAGTATTCGTCGTATTACTTAAGTTCTTCTAGACTCTGGTTGCGACGAACTGGCGCCTAGAATCATCTAGTATGTAAGACGATTCAAAGTGATCCTTGTGGTTTTATTGAATAAATGAATTTGAAGTTTGAAGCTCAAACTCCGTGATAAATTCTTTATCAGATCTACTACCGAGCTATGACGCCTGTCAAACGCAGTAAAGAATATTTAAATTTGAGTTTTTGTAATTCTTTTCTTCAGGTTTGCAACAGTGATGGATACGTAGGTCAAGTCTGCGTGTTGACGTTATCGCCGAAACCGCAAGTGACGTCATGCAATGGCGTCTGCAATGCAAGAATACTTTGCGTCGCTTGCATACCGCCCGCGCCTGCGCTGACAAGGCAATACACTGTTGATATACCGTGAGTATACAATAAATAAAACCATCATTGGTTGTAAGACTTATGCTGAGATAGTCCGTTTTGTCATACTTTTTTTAACGAAAATTTAATTTTATTCTGTCCTTTTTACTAACGTCTATCTTATAAAAGTTTGCGCAGACATCAAGTCTTGTTAAAGTCTCAACTGTTGAGACTAACAATTGAGGTTTGTATTATAAACCATCACTAATCTTAATGCAATAATTCAACAGTACTTTAATGCGCGTCTAGGATTTGTATCTGCCATCTGTTGGTGTGTTGCGTAGACTTCGATGTAGTTCATCATGTAACGATATAGATGGCGCTACAAAGATTTTAATATCCGTTCTCGTAAACAATTATAATTTCAATTAAAATCTAATTATTCTCGGCACCATTCAAACTAAACAATTATATTTTCACATAGAATCTAATTTTAATTTCTAAATCAATTTAAAATAATTAACGTGAATGACGAAACTATGACTCGACGAATAACTTCGAGATTTATTCTTTAAACCATCCGAGCGGATATTGGCTTCGAGGTCTTGATAATATAAATAAAGATTAATAAATGATTAATTATTTACTTTTCAGGAGTACGAGTTCGCTAAGCAGTCAATGCTCCGTGAAACCCGGCATCAGCGTTTCAGATCCTGATGACAGCTGCAAGAATATAAGACTTGACAGGTTAAATATATATTAATAATCTAGGTGTAAATAATATCTAAATCATAGACATAAAGAATGAACTGATCGAACTCTATCCAGATATGAAGCCAATACGCGAGGCAAAGCATGAGAGAGCACAATGATGTGGCTAATAATTGTCGTTTTCAAGATGATTATTACAACCTTACTGTAAAGAAACTGGCAAATGTATGGGCCTTGCAGTCACGTTGTCTCTTTCTAGAGAGTTAAGCCTCAATAGTCTAAGCTACGTTATTGCTACTGCGAAGCCGAAACGTCACAAAAATATCGATAATGTACGCGGAACAAATCTTACGGCCGGTTTCTCGAACGAAAAAATCAAATAATTACTATGTGTCAAACTCGGATCAATCGTGATTTGGGTTTCCAGAAACCGGCCGTTAGTCTTGATCGTGAAAGTTTGAAAAAATCTATACTTACATACATAAACATGCGTAATCATTCAAATATTCATTTTTATATAAGAGCGCATAGTATAAATATACCAATGGCTCTACCATGAGATGTCACAGTAAAATCGCCTGACTTTACTACAGTAGTTACGTCAATATTAGTATGACGAGTTTTAGTACCCAACTATCCGCTAGAGGCGCTGTACAAATCTTCATACATTTTTTTAACTACAGACGCTAGCGAGTATAGTAAATATGGTATAGTAAAACTCATGGTTAACAGAAGATTATAATCTTCTGGTCAAACGCTTGCCTAAAACTTGTAAAAAAATCCCTAAAATATTAATTTATTGCCATATGTCCCCAGCTCATCGTCAAGCGACGAAGAAGACGACGGTTCATCCACCAGCGAGAACCAAGATGCCCAATCAGAACGCAGTCACGAATCAGCCACAGTCCGTCTCCACAACCTCACAGCATCCCTGAACAGTCGCACTCTCACTCCCAGCCATAACAAGAGTCTCAGTTCCCCCCATACGGGACAGAACATCCAGGTCCATCCGGTTATGAAGAGCAGTTCTAACCCAGCTGTGGACAAACAGGCTATGGGCATCGGCTCTGGTAAGTTGATCCTTATAAACTATCATCATCATCAACCTATATCAGTCTACTGCTGGACATATCTCTCTTTGTAGACGCGCCACTGAGCCCGGTCTTCGTTTTGAGCTATGTCGAACACTTTGATTTTCTGACAAATCACTTCGTTCCGGATCCTATCCGATCCTACCCGATCCTCTTTTCTAAACAATATGTTTGTGCCATGTCTGCTTTGACTGAGCTGTAGGCGTCACAGATCAGTTGGTAGTAGTTCTGCATTCCATGCTGTGGGTCGTGGATTCAATGCTCATCGAGAACAATTTTTTGTATGATGAGTACTGTAATCTATCAGTTTACTGGTTCCCATAGTACAAGCCTTGCTTAGTTTGGGTCTAGAGCAATGTTTGAAATGTCTATGTCCGTGGATATATATTTACTTTGAGGCTTTTTCTCTGTTATATGTCCTGTAGTTAGACCAGATGACTGCGTATTTGATGTTGGCTGATTATGTACTCGATCTCATTGTTATACTCTGCAAATTCTATTACTTTTACATATTTTCAATTCTTTGCTTTATTAACTGTCGAATATATGTCATTGTGTACGTAACCTATCATTTCTTCTATTTCTCTCTCCGCTACCTTAGTTACTGGACGTGCTATGTTAGGTAAATAAACATCTATTTTATCTGAAGCTCTACCATGAGTTTTTACAATCTATACTCGGTAGCGTTTGTAGTTAAAAAAATGTATAAAGATTTGTACAGCGCCTCTAGCGGATAGTTGGGTACTAAAATTCTTAATACTAATATTTACGTAACTACTGTAGTAAAGTCAGGCGATTTTACTGTGACAACTCATGGTAGAGGTACTGCATGAATTACTTTTCTTTTACTACATAAATACTTAAATCTTTATGTACTGTAATAATGCTTTTATGCATGTTTTACGATAATTCTTCCATCTTGCATTTATAATAAATTTTAAATCCAAGATGGCCGCCACCAAAAAATGGCGGTTTACATTTTTCTTTCACAACTCCTTCAATATGGGTATCAAATGACTAGTAGAATAAACTATGACAGAAAGTCAGTTTTTGTTTATACTTTTAACCTTTTTGTATTAATTTTAAAACCTATGTGTTATTCTGATGTATAAACATTATTGTAAAGTTCCATTAAATCCATTCCGTAGTGTTTACGTGAAAGAGAAACATCCATCCATAAAACTTTCGCGTTTATAATATTAGTAGGATTTAGATTTAGATTTTGCTTCTTAATATTGTCTAACATATTTCTTACTAACCCAAAAATTGCTTTCGAGTTTATAGTATAAGTAGGTTAAGTAGGTTATAAGTAGGTTTTTCTTCATAATTGTCTAACAAATTTCTTACTAACCCTAAAATTGCTTTCGAGTTTATAGTATAAGTAGGATTTAGATATTGCTTCATAATTGTCTAACAAATTTCTTACTAACCCTAAAATTGGCACACGGTTGACAACAGGCACTTTATCGTCTCCAGCCAGTCGTCAATCATCCGAGGACGGTTCGACAGCCAACCAACCCACAATGTGGCTCGGCACAGAAGATGGGTGCATTCATGTTTACAACTGTTTGGACAACATCAGGATTAAGAAGAACAAAGTCAAGCTTCAACATAATTCTGGTGTTCATTCTATTGTGTAAGTAATATTTTTTTTAATACAAACACTTAAAAAATCTTACTTTTTAGTCTTTCTTTTCGGTCATCTCTAGTACGTGCTTTTCATGAAGCAAGTGCTAGACACCCCTCTGTTGATGCCTAGACAGACCAAAATAGATTTTAATAATCAAATATTCAAAATAATCAAGTATTTTAGCATTTATTTAGGTATTCTAGTTCCCATAGTACAAGCTGTGGTAAGTTCGGAACTTGATTGTGATGTGTGAAATGTCCATGAATATTTATTTATTTAATGTCACTGTCAATTTAAAGAAAAATAATGCTATTTTACTAGTTGAATAACTAGCGTAAAAAGCTCCAATACACCATATGTTTTTGTATTGATTTTGTGTCTTCCTGGTCCAGAGATTTTATTATGTTGAATGTAATTTGTAATCAAGTAACATTTTAATTTTACCGTTTCAGTTACATGGAAGGAAAAGTGTTCGTTGCATTGGGAAATGGTGATCTTGTCGTTTACTGTCGAGATATTGGTAAATACCTATATATTTTTTATATTCTATATTAAATTCTAAACTATCAATGTCAATATTACCATTACATAACACATAATTTAATTTGCAATCTGTTTATCATTTTTACTGTGTAAAATGTTAATAGTCTTATGTTCGACGAAGCAAATATCACGTATTTAATATTTTTATCCTAACAGTATCTTTAATTACATATCTAGTTGCTTAGTTACGTCATCATCATCATCAACCTATATCAGGTCTCTCCCAAGACGCGCCACTGAGCCTGGTCATCGACTCTTCTCATTACGTAGTCTCGTAGTAACAAAGTGACTATTTACAATCTAATTTATATACTAATTTACGTTCTACAGATCTGCTAATATTAATCTTGATTGACTACAGATGGTTCATGGACAGAGAAATCTACGATTTCAGTTGGAACAGGCAGTTCGCCTGTAGGAAGCATGTTGCTTTCGGGAAGCAAGCTGTGGTGCGCTACGCATGCCTCCATCAAAATAATCAACCCGCATACATTGCAGGTATTGTATGCCATAAATAAGATAGGACCCAGGGTTCTTCCTTGTGGCATTCTTGAAAATATTTTGCTGTTAAACAAAGTTTTATGGATATTTTTCGAGGAAAATGAAAATAAATTAAGTAATCAACATTGAGTTATCTCTATAAACCATTAAAAAAAAAAACATGCAACCGAGTATCTTTGTTTATTTAAAGTGATTTTTATTGCGCATTAAATGCTTTAGAACAGTCCAAAAAACTTGTCAGGATGATTCAAGTAGAACATGATTATTTTTATTCTCTATATCAATTAATGGCTATGGATGTTTTTGTTATAGATTTATATAAATCATATTTCTTGTTAGATCAATTCGAAATATTCTAACACCTCATAGTTTGTTCTCATCTCTCTCAAAATCAAATCTATTTAAGCTTATTGACTTTATTTTCTTTATATCTTACAGGTGGACGAAACATTCCAAATAAGTTCAGAAACTAAGCCAATAAGTCACATGGCAGTCGCCGGTGGCGCTATATGGCTCTCTTTGCACAACGCAGCGCAACTGCGTTGTTATAATGCGACCACGCGCGAACAGTTAGCTGAGATAAATATCACGCCGCAAGTCACTAAGATGCTGCATGGTAAGTTGTTTGAAACAATATGTGACAGCGGAGCTGTGATAGGCATCATCAGCTCAGTTGGTAGTAGCTCTGCCTTCCATGCTATGGGTCGTGGGAATCGAACCCACGACCATAGAGAGTGATGTGTGAATTGACCATGAATAATATTCAGGGAGATCTCACAAATCGCGTTCTAGTCCCATATTAACCAAGGATTGTACTATGGGAGCTAGATTGCTGATATAATACTTACATTTTTTTTTGTAAATACATGTATAATGACACCCAGATACAGAACAAATATTTATGTTCATCACACAAACATTTGCTCTGGGTGGGGATCGAACCCACGACCCACAGCACGGAAGGCAGAGCTGACCAACTGAGCAGCTTATTTTATTTGTTTATGTATAAAAATATTGATTGTTTTTTTTTGTAAATACATGTATACATAATGACACCCAGACACAGAACAAATATTTATGTTCATCACACAAACATTTGCTCTGGGTGGGAATCGAACCCACGACCCACAGCACGGAAGGCAGAGCTGACCCACTGAGCTGTGACCCCCGTCATTGCATTATTTATGTTACCCGTATACCTACAATAAAATACTTCAGATTTCTTAAAATCATGAATTCATCCCCAAATATTTAGATTGATAATTGTAAAGACACAACAAAGCTCATTACAGAAAATAGACCTTAAAAATACAAAATATTGATTTATTTTTGATATATTTCCACGGATACTGGAGTGGAGACCGCGTTTAGGAAAGCGTAGTGTAGGACGCCCTCCGGCGAGATGGAGCGACGATCTGCGGAGTGTAGCTGGCAAACACTGGATGAGAGGAGCCGAAGACCGGGCTCAGTGGCGCGTCTTGGGAAAGACCTACGTCCAGCAGTGGACTAATATAGGTCGATGATGATGATGATGATGATATTTCCAGGCTGTGACGATATCATCCGCCAGCACAAAGCGGCATGTCTTCGTGTGACCGCGTTACTAGCACATCGCGATACG
Source organism: Ecliptopera silaceata (assembly GCA_932527185.1). NCBI lineage: Eukaryota > Metazoa > Arthropoda > Insecta > Lepidoptera > Geometridae > Ecliptopera > Ecliptopera silaceata. The sequence goes on from OW052210.1 coordinate 7,191,216, forward strand.
CTATGGGTCGGGACCAGTGCGGGAGTGTTACTCACTGCGCCGCTACACAACTCGCCCAACGCTAGGACTGGAGCCTTCACTGTACCCATACTTACTGGTAATTCATTTAAATAAATAATAAATAATGCTGCGGACTGTGTGAATGATGACATGTGTAAGAAAGGTGTGAACATTGAGATGACGTCTGATAGAAGTGAGTGGAAGAAGAGGACGTGTTGTACCGACCCCACATAATGTGGGACAAGGGTAGGAAGATGATGATGATGATGATGATGCTACAATCCACACAACATCATCTAGCCCCAAGCTAAGCAGAGCTTATGTTATGGGTACTAGAAGACTGACATACTTAATACAATACATTACATAGATAGATATTTTTTATTATACATATAAAATACTCAGAACACCCGGAATAAATATTTGCAGATCGTACTAATATTTATCCCAAGGCGGGAATCGAACCCGCAACAACCACCAAGCTCTGAGCCCGTAGTCTGAAGGTGCATTTTAGAACTCCCTACTCTCGAGCCGAGAGTCGTCTCTCGGATGTCCTTGTATTTTTGTAAGAAGTAGAGAGAGAGATCCGAGAGACGACTCTCGGCTCGAGAGTAGGGAGTTTTAAAATGCGTCTTCGGACTAAGGGCTCTGATTGCGTAGTACTGGCATGTAGAATCACCTAATAAAATACGATCAAATGATCTGCGTGATTTTATTGAATAAAGTTTAATATATTTAATTTTTTGTTTTTGTAACATATTTTTGTAAAGATTCTTAGCTTTTAATTGATATATTTAAGCGTGAACAGAGGGCTTAGTCCGAGCTTGCATTTTAAAACTCCCTACTCACGAGCCGAGAGTCGTCTCTCGGATCTCTCTTTCTACTTCTTACAAAAATATAAGGACATCCGAGAGACGACTCTCGGCTCGAGAGTAGGGAGTTTTAAAATGCAGGCTCGGACTAAGCCCTCAGACAGAAGCATTTTTGCCCAATCTCGAAACAGAGCCGCAAGCGTATTTAAAAATATTTTAAAATTATTTTTAGGTATAACATACGGTCACACCGGTCACGTACGATTCCTGACTATCGTCGAAAACCCCGCCGCTACAAAACCCCCGACTAAAACACCCCAAGCGTCCCTCAAGACCAAAGCATTAAGTCGGCGATCAGCAAACGCTGAGAAACTACAAAAAAACCTGGACACCCAACACAGCAGCAAAGAAACCCTGGTAATATCCGGTGGTGATGGATACGAAGACTTCAGGAGCTCTTCCATGACGGAAGACGCTGGACGCGAAGATTCCACAAACCATCTTCTCCTATGGCGGGTATGAAACCAAAAGTCCAGTTAACAGGACCCAAGAAACAATGCGAGAGCATTCTGTGGAATAGACGTTCAGTGTTGCAAACTATACTAGGCGTTACCCCATTTTGTTGGCTAAATTATTTATTGAGATTATTTAGTTATGACATGTAATGTCAGTGCAGTGCGGTTAATGACCTATTTGGCGTCTAATCAGTGCAGTTTTAGAAGTGTTTACATATAACGTGCCCATATCAAGAATTATGTGTCATTTTATCAAGATAATAAATGTTGTAGAATCTTTATAGATCTATAGATAGGTAATTTATATTACAATGCAGATAACTAGTGCTTACTTTCCAACTTTAATTATTTTGCTGTAATTATTCCGCTTTTGTTTAGAAATCTTTTGTAGCTCTAGAATCTATTCTAGTATTTGTGTCTCATTGACGCAGTGGATTGTCTCGCAAGTCACGTCTTCAATGGACGTGCTCAGTTAGGCAATGTATTGTTATAAGCAAAGTTAATTTATGTTAATCTGGTAGTTCAATTCTTAATAAATTAAATATATTTGAAAATGTTGTTAGATAAGAAAATAAATCAAAGAATTAATTGTTTCTTGTGCGTCCCAAAATTATGAAATGATTATTGAAAACAAATTGTACCAAACAAACAAGTCGGAAATAAACGTTTGAATTGAGTACTTAATTTTTGAGATCAATTTAAATATTTTACATTCAAATTATTTGGGACATATTTTTTACGTAGCCGGTCCGATCAAAAAATTATGTACAATCATAATTTGTATATGAAGTATTTCATAAAGAAATTAAAATAAAAAATGATCTTAGGACATTCTGTATAGTTGAGCAAGTAAGCACAGTAACTTTTCTCTCGAAATGTCTTCAAAAATTAATGTGTAGAAATAAGTAAACAGTTATACCGAATTGTATGAACCCCATCCAACGAAATTGATTTTGTATTTTGTGATTGCTCAAAAATATTTGTTACCTACGATAAAAGAGCATAAAATTTAAATGATGTTTGGATATTGTATCCTATATTTATAATTTTGAAGAAGTATTAAAGGAAGTCGTACTAACTTTATCGTTTGATTTAACTACCCTTCTATATGTTTAGTTCATTCATTCATTTTCAGCCTGTGGTGTCCCACTGCAGGGCAAAAGCCTCCCTTCCTTTTCTCCAGTTCTCTCTGTCCTGGGCTATTGTGGACCAATCTTTTAAATGGGCATCGAGTTCGTCCCTCCATCTGCGCCGTGTTATGTTAAGTTATATTTTATAAATATAAATAATAAAATAGATACACATTCATGGACAATTCACACATCACTCTCTAATCCCAAACTACACAAAGCTTGTATGGGAACTAGATCGCTGAGACAATACAATTTTTGTTTAATATGTAGGTACATACATAGAATACAGTGACACCCAGACAGGTTACTATGTATATTAATTATGTATGTATGTATGTATGTATTTACCAAAAAAGTATTCTATATTATGCAATCTAGTTCCAAGTACAAGCTTTGCTTATTTTAGGACTAAAAGTGTGATGTGTGATTGTAAGTGAATATTTATTTTATTTAGCAGCTTACCATCAATAATAGTAGATATTATTACCTCCAATACCTACTCAAAATAGTGCCAGTGCTTGGACTAACGCTATCTACCTTAGTACAAGAATTAAACTTCAGTTAACGGTCAGTTCTTTGATCTTTTTAAATTAAAAGTTTCACATCCTTCTCACTGATTGTGCATTTAAGTAGGATCAAATGATGCAAATTAAAATGCGTTTCAAGAAATTACACTTTATTTAATCAGGTCACCGATAGTTTACAATTGCACATTAATTCTATTTATATATTTCATAATCGACTGATTTACATTTTTATTTCGAAACATTACAATAACCACCTAACATTTTTTTGCTATATCAGTAATGAATTCACGTAAATCTTCTTAATTATTAGCACTGTCACTTTTCTTACCTCTGCTAACGAAATATGGATCGTTTTGCAGCTGATCTGTTAGTTTCTTCAGAATAGTTCTTCTATCTCGATCTGTATCAATCTCTCGCTTCACTTTATCAGTTTTTTCGTTTACCATTTCAATAGCGGAGCAAATAAGTTCCTTGGCTTTACTTAGATCTCCGTCTGAAGTAGCGTTTTTTTCGTCTTTTTTGCCCCTTGCGATGTAATATGGATCGTTGCGAACTGATTTTACTATTTCTTCCAAAGCACCACGTCTGTCTCTAGCAGCTTTGAACAGTTTGTAATTAAGGTATTTTTTTCCTCTTGTTATATAGAAAGGGTCGTCTACTTCAGCGGATGACCGACTGTTTCGTTCAACTACAATAAAATTAGGTTCATCAGCATACATTCTGCTGTCAGTCAACGTGCCAGGATCACTATTTCTTAAATTCGTATCATAATGTGGGTTTTCTTGCACCCGTCCCAGCCTGCTGCTACCACCGAACAGAGCCTTCATTGTACTGTCTCGACCTCTATTGGACCAAAATGAACTCTCACTTTTCTTAAGCCGTGATAGGTATTCGATATCATTTTCAACATGATCTATAGCAGTTAGAATAGATTGTTTAAGGTTTTCCTTTCTTCTGCCACGTGCTCCCCAAAATACGACATCTTCTTTTCGTCTTCCACGGTTACCCCAAAAAGGTTCGTCGTCTCTTCGTCCCCTGCTGCCCCAGAACTGTTCTGGTTCTTGTCTCCTTCCTCTATTTCCCCAAAATGGTTCTGTTTCTTGCCTTCTTCCACGATTTCCCCAAAAAGGCTCATTGTCGTCACGTCTTCCACGAGCGCCCCAGAAAGGTTCATCTTTCCGGCGTCCCCTAGCTCCCCAAAAAGGATCATCGTCCTGCCTTCTTCCTCGGTTACCCCAAAAAGGTGTTGGGGGATCATCAAGTTCACTAGAACCTCGTCTACCGCGGACTCCCCAAAACGGCTCCATGCTATCATCGTTTAAAGTTTTCAATTTATGTTCTCTGTTGCTGAATCTATGTATTGTACCGAAGCAGCCATTGCCGATGCAGTCAGGATTGTAGGGCACGTTTTCAGGATATATATTTTCAGCGCTATTTTCCACAGACGAACTGTCTCGACGACCTCTTGTGCCCCAAAATGGTTCATCTTCCAGATCCCTTTCTTTTAATAACTTGGGGACCTTAACAAAGTTATACTCATTTTTATGAGTATTCCCATTGTAATCCGAGTGATCGTCTATTTGTTTCTTTCCCCTGTTAGCCCAAAAGGGTTTATCATCATCATCGTCCAAAGATCTTTTGATTCGTTCTATCTGTGATTTATCTTTTGAATGTTTAGGGTTTTTATTGGCTTTGTGAGTTTTGCTGGAGTCTTTCCCGAACACTAGTTCTGATGTGACAATCAAGCAGAACAGGATAATGGTGCCCAGTTTTTTACGCATCGTGTCAGGATCTGCAACAAATACGTAGGTATATAATTGGTAATAATTGAAATGTATTGTAAATGGACATACCTTGTATGACATTCACTGTGATAATATAGCGAAATAAATAAATGAAAATGAAATGGCTTTAAAATCAAATTAAGCTCGCATTGATATAATTTATTGAATCTAATTGTACCTAAGTACATTATCCAACGCATCACAAACTTTATCCATCTCTTATTTAGACGATGTAGGTAACATAAATTATGAACAGGGCTAAAAAAATTAAATTGCCTAAAATTTGGTAAATTAACGTATTAATAAGCTTCGAATGGCGTTCAAGTTGAATAGAAATGCTTGAAAATAACTTACCTTATTAGCTACACCAGAAATACCATAACACTGTATGACTTGTCCAGGGTTGGAAGAACACTGTGCTCCACTCCTTTCCGATGCAGCTTTTATAAGAGAATACTGAGGAGGTGGCTCCCAGGGGTGCTACGTTGAATTATTTTTGTTTTTTTTTATTTCCGCTGAGACTGCGACCGTTATTAAATTAAACAATGCTAGTGGTATTGCTTTGGACTTTAGTTGCTGCTTGTCAAATTAAGGGGAAGCTTTTCTTTCAGTATTTTCAGGAATATGGTGTATCGGCATTTTAGTACTAATAAAATCTTAAAGTATAATATAATTATTATTAATATATAGTAATTAAACCACCGAAAAAACTGAAAATCAACAAAAATTCAATACCCTAATTACTAAGTTCCTAACAAATATACCTACCTACACCGTTGGCATAATAACCTCTTCCGTTTTTTTATCGGTTAAAAATATATTAGATATACCTATTTGATAGTTAAGTAGAACATTTTCATAGTTTCTCCACTTTGACATACAATATGAACTGAAATTGGAGCAGCTTAGCATCAACAAAAGTTACCAAAGTAGGTACCTATGTAGCCTAAATACACTTTGCTTAAGTACCTACTCAAATAGCTCTAGGGCCATCTTATAAGTTATTACGCAACAATAAATATAATATTATTTTTCATAAAATTATAACTGAATTAATCCTTTGTTGAGCACATCATATAACTTAGATAAAAAGTCTGAAATAAATTTACTTACTAATTTAAAATTACATTACTTTTCTGTACTACGTTAGGTTGGTTAAGAAAGAATGCTGCATAAGTCCCCCTTTTTTATAAGTTATTTAGTATCTACCTACTAAGTATATACGCCAAAGACCGGGATAAGTGACCGGGCTTTGGGGGAGACCTTTGCCCAGCAGTGGGACAGTAGGAGGTACCAATAGGTTAAGAAAAAAAAAAGTATGTACAGAAGGGTGTCATTTTTCTACCAGTTGTATTGCTTAGTAGTACAAATAACACGGAGCATATATTTCTGCAATAATTAACAAAAGCAGAAAACTTGACAACCCTCGAAATATTATTCGGAACTAGTAACAGAATCTCTCAAAATCAAGAAATTCAATGCATATGAGATTTGTTTATGGCCGTGTTGATGTTAATGTAACATTATGGTAATACAACCTTCCCCTTGGACTTCCAAATATTATTTCATCCCTTTTGACCCATCGATCAAAGATAGCTACTTTGCAAACAGATACCACGAATTCATTTAGATAGGTAGAGCCATGTAGATACAAATACAATATATTTATTTTGCCAAATAGACTAATCAAATGCTGGATAAAACTTTACAGACGTCATATTGAAGTCTTCACAGTTCAGTTGGCAGTAGCTTTCCATGCTGTGGGTCGTGGGTTCGATCCCCACATGAGAACAAATGTTTGTGTGATGAATACTGACATTTGTTCTGTGTCTTGGTGATACGTACCTACTATGTATGTTTAAAAAAAATGCTTGCCTAATTAAGTATTTTATCACCAAAAAATAATCTGAGAAACATCCGAAACCGATAAGTACCTATAACTTGTAAAAAAAATACCTAATTTATTCCTCAAAAAAAAAAATCATCTCCGTATCCGATATATCATATCCATTACATTCCTAGTAGGTACGGTTTAGTGACTACGAATATAGAGTCTAAGTATAAAGAGTTAATCGAATATAGATCCTTTTCAATATAAAAGTCACCTCCAAATATTTCCATCTGTTCTTATTTTATTTGAGAAACAAACAGTAGGTACAATAAACTTTATTATAAAAACATCATCATCAACCTATGGCAGTCCATTGCTGGACGTAGGTCTACACACATTATCATCATCATCGACCTATAGCAGTCCACTGCTGGATGTAGGTAGTGGCAGCATACATACAAAGACACAAAAACCAAAAATGTTTCCACCATTAAATGACACATATTTTGTGGCAATCCCCATGCGTCTAGATCCGCCATTATATCGACCTAAATACTAAAGTATATGTAGAACAATTTCTAAGTAAAGACACAAACTAGGTCAATGGGGATATTTGCTTGAAAAGAACCTTATAATAGGTGTGGCTATTTCTAAGTAAGTAGAAAAAATAAATTCTGGTCAGATTCCCGATTCTAGATCATCTGATTCGGCTCATGTAACCACTAATATAGGTACTAGAATGCAATTATGTATCTCATTATCATTGAAAGTAAAGTTATTTAGAATAAGGCTGATATGATTCTTATGATTCTTCTTATTTAGGTACCTAAGTATCTTGCTTTGCAAACCACTCTAGGCTGCAAAGTAGGTAGGTACTCTATTAAAATATTTTTTACCTACTTCTTAATTAAATTGAAGCTGAACCATTTTTGAAACCTATAATTACTTAATTGAGTTGAGTTATTTAAAAAAACGACATTGTATTTTTAAGTACAATGTAAGTACCTATATTTGTTTAAATAAATAAATCCCTGTCTTTTTAGTGTATTGTTTACTTACGACTAGCTTTTCTTTTATTTTAGCTTAGTTAGTCTCTGTTTTTAATTTTTATTTTAACGTCTAAAGAGTGTTGGTTCATTTTCATTGTCAAAGAAAACGACAAAAAAGTAAGGAAAACTGAACCAATTGATCTCGAATCGGGGGAAAAGCTGTAAATCTCAGGTAGACTTGGTCATTGATGATACATCAATCAATTTGACTGGCACTTTCGTGAAGTTAGTTTTTCAGCTTCGTATCGGTTGTTTTTATCATCAGCTTGTTTGAAAAAGGTCGGCTTATAAACGAAGAGAGATTTAACTAGCCCACAAGAAATAACAAAAAAAATACTTAACGTCATATAAAACGTTTTGAAGTAATCACGCCCATACAACGCCAAATTACATAAAATGAATTTTGTTTCAAAAAATAAGTACAAACCTTTTTAAAATATTTTCTAGTGTATTCTTACGGTCTATCTTAATAAAATAGAAAATGAAAAGCTGAAAATTACAACTACTGATTACTAAGTTTATAAAAACATTTTTAGTAGAAAACTAGCGGCATCTTAACACATGTCGGCCTCAGAAGTCAAGAAATGTTTGTCTTATTGCCGTGATTACCACTGAGCAGCTGGGCAGAGGAGGATGGGGCAACAGGGACCATGACATAATATAATAGATAGATAAACTCTTTATTGTACACAAAGAAAATAACAAACGAAAAACATAACAATAGAATTGTACAATGGGCGGTCTTATCGCTAAGAGCAATCTCTTCCAGACAACCTTTGGAAGGAGAGGATAGACAAAAACAGAAAGACGGTATAATATGTTTTAAACTTCTCTACTCTTTCTAACTTACGCGATTAATTTACTCAATTGGATTAAAAAAACCTTCATAAAAAAACATGTTTGCCTACAATTATCGGCAAGTACAATCTGCATTACTTTATCTTCAGCTAAGTAGTGATAAGGTCCAATTGAGTTTCAATATTAATTAATACTTTAAAGAAAAAAACAGAAAAAATAATTAATTATAGAACTAGGTAGAAAAAAATCCACCCCATATTTGTACTGTTTAATAATATTCAAATTATATGTACCTAATTGGGAACAAATATGTCCCAACGCCTTACTTAAATAAATTTGTCTAGGTGCTAGTCCACTTAGGTTTAAATGACTTTTTTCTAATTACAAACACTATGGACACTTACATGGGAATACATAGAATAGGGATACATAGCTTAAAGGAAATCAACGCTCGTCGTCCGGTGTTGGCATCATTTTACGAGGTTCCCACTTTGCCCAACCTCCTCTCAGTCCTACGTGTTTTGCGGTAATAAGATTGTACGGTATTATTTGCTCCAGTTAGCAGTAGCAATAGTATAAAAGCTGGAGGCTCTCTTTAGAGATTGTTATTTTGCTCAGCACTGCCTCGAGCTACATACGCTATTTCATTACTTAGATACTGTGAATAATACATTTAAACAGGCTGAAAACTAGTTGAGTTCTTGATATTTAATTAAGAAGAACCAAGTTTACCGACAAACCTTCAATTAACTGAATCGAAGGGGCAATGCACAGGCCATATAAGTCGTAGAACTTACATCGGATCAATATTATCAAGTGGCAATCACGAGTTTGAAGTTGAAAAGTTTATGAGAGTTTTGACGTGACAACGTCTTATAATTCGATAGAGCCGGCTGCACGCACGAAAAAACATGACTCATGAGGCGTTCTGAGGCGTTCTGAGGCGTTCCATGAAGTGACGTTATCACGTTCAACTATCGATCGTCAGTAAACCGTCTTTACAGACAACCATTTTTTTTTATTCGCAAATAATTACTATCAAATCGTTTATCGTTACTTTCTTGTTTTTCTAGGCTCTGGTTGCGTGGAACTGGCATCTAGACTTACCTAGTATATATAGGATACTTACCTATCTTCTAGGCCAGGGATCCCCAAACTATTTTGGACAAGTGACTTCTTTTCCAAAATGAAATCTTACCTCAGACCCCCATGGCCAAATAACCTACTTTTAAGATCAACCCCCTTACTCATAATGGTCCGCTAACTTAAAACAGCTGCTATAGTGTGTTATTTTTCATTCTGACTTGAAGAACTGGTTGATTTAATAGGGGTCGATTTTAAGACCTCCTCGACCCCCACAATCAGTTTTCGTTTATATCGACCCCTAGGAAACCAATATCGACCCCAAGGGGTCAATATCGACCACTTTGGGAACCCCTGTTCTAGGCTCTAGTCGAGTGGCGATACGATTAGTCGATTCGAAATGATTCTACTCAATAAAGTTAATTAATTTTTGATTTTTGTTTGATATTTGCTTCAATAAGTTCATTAAAACCCAAAATAACAGCAAGTGATAATATTTTTTTATTGTTATAATTCATCAAACCAGCGTTTCCGTATCAACTATCCATTTATCTATTAGCAAAGTGCACTTGTAAATGTATGGAAAAGATTTACGATTGCTCAAAGAGTTTATAAATAAAATCAGCCTTCAACTGAAATACTGAATGTTTATTCTACTACTCATTTATGACATGCGCTGTGTATTCTAGATTAGTCATTTAAAGCTAGTACAAGAAGTTTGTAAGTAAATTGAGTGTAAATTACACTGTCGTAAGTAGAGTAGCGAGGTAAGTAGCGTGCAAACGTTTGACAGGCGTCACAGCTCAGTTGGTTGGCTCTGAATTAAAGAAAGAAGAAATTGTTTGTGTGATGAACATAAATATTTGTTCTGTGTCTGAAACTTAAGACTATTACAGTATTTACAAAATGTAGGTTTGAATAAATACATATAAAATAGTTGATCAATCTGTCCGTTGGTGACGATCTATAGATAGCCCAAATTATCTAAATTAGTAATACAGTAGGTATTACTAATTCAGATCATTAGAACGTTTTATTAAATATTTTTTTTGAATGAAAGTTTCCTAAGCCTTCCTAAGCCTTTATAATATATACATAAGTACTTATTTTGTTTGTTTCTTTCGATTTAACTCTAAAACAAAGCAACCAATTTAAAAAAATCTTTTACCATTTGAAAGCTAAATTTTTACCGAGTAACATAAATAAATAATAATAAATAATGTTGGACAATCCACACAACATCATCTAGCCGCAAGCTAAGCAGAGCTTGTGTTATGGATAGGTACTAGAAGACTGACATACTTAATACATATTTTTTGCACAGGCTATCCGTGCAAAGCCGGGTCGTGCCACTACTGTTATTTAAATTGTTACATATTCAAAGGTCGCGTTAATAACTGATACCGACTCAACACGCGTAGAATCAGCCGCCCACGCTATAAAAATCAAATAAATAACAAATTTAAATAACCATTGGATTAACAAAATCACACGATCAAACAAACACACATGAGTTATTAGTTTAACATAAACTTTGTGGATTCTTTTATGTCCGCATAAGCTGCGTATAATATAGAGTATTACTGCGCTTTTCCGTCCGCAAGTACGTGCGAAAATGCAGCTATCTCCCTCTAACATATGGGATAGATGTCCATCTATCTCTGTTTCGCGTACAAGCGGGAAAATTTATAAAGCTATGCGGTCAGACCTGTAGATTCGCGCGCGTAGACAAGACGGCTTCAGCGAAATTCGCGAAAATGCTCGCGGCTGAAAGTTTTCAGTTATTGTGAAGATGTTATGTGAAGTTTATAAATATAGTGTTAGTTTTAGTACAGAAATAGTGTTAAGTTGAAAGACGTAAAAGTGAGGTACGTAATTTGTGTTTTAGGTTTACAACCCCTGTACCATATTAGACAGGTGTGAGTAACAACATTTTGAAAATACATATATAATGTTTATTGTATAACTTATGACTAAATGAAAATGCAGATTTAAGAAAACGTTCAATGGGTGGTCTTATCGCTAGGTGAGCGATTTCTTCCAGACACATGATATAATAATAAATTCGCAAGTAAGAGCAAATTAGGTACTTGCAGAATATAAGTGTCTCCATTGCCAAATCTATCCTGTTATTTAAAATTTAGTCCATGCAAAGGTTGCCTAGAAGAGATCGCTCACAGCGATAAGGCCGCTCAGTGTACCTTATCTATGTTTTTTATATATTCCGATAAATCCTTGTTTAATGAAGAGTTTATAATAATCTATCTAAGTACTTATCTATTTTTTATATTTCAAAGATTCAACTGAATCAACTGTAGGTATTATTTGATTTGATTCTTATACTAACACATAAAGACACTAGGTACGTATTTATTACATAGTGTTAGTGTTTGCCCTGCTATTAATAATTTTTATCCACAAAAATCCTAGTTTTTATATTTGTTTTTCACCTGTACTAATTAATAAGTATTCTTTATACCAAAATAAAACAACATAAATGTAATAGCTAATTTTTAAGTTCGTAGGACTTAAAAATATATAAAATTACTTGAACGAAAATACCGTATAAAATAAATGGCTAAGGCCTCAGGTTTTTAGTACAAATTGATCAACAGGGAATTAAAATATTTGTAATATAAAAAGCCATAACGGGAATATTTATAAGTACAGTCAACAACAAAAGCGCGTTGGATCTTTTTCGGTGCTCAATCATAAATATCTGTACAAAAAAATTTGTCAAACACTTCGATTGTAAGTTCAGCATAAAAAATATTATTCTTTATTAAATTATATTATATATAATTATTATTATATTATTATATTATATTATTTACAAATATTATTATATTATTATTATTTATTAATTCAATTTACTTTAATTCAGCAAAAAAGTTCTTCACTTAGGTACATACTAATGATAATGGCTGATGTTGGTCCATGCTTGGTTAAGTATATGAAAAATAAATAAATAAATATTCATGGACATTTCACACATCACACTCTAGTCCCAAACTAAGCAAAGCTTGTACTATGGAAACTAAATTGCTGATAGAATACTTATACACGTTTTTTTTGTAAATACATTCATAGAATACATAGTGACACCCAGACACTGAACAAATATTTATGTTCATGACTCAAACATATGCTCTGGGTGGAAATCGAACCCACGACCCACAGCATGGAAGACAGAGCTACTACCAACTGAGCTGTGACGCCTGTCAATATTAAACTTAACTTCTGACGCTGACTGTACCTACTTAATGTAATATTAATATTGAAAATATTTCCGTTTATTTATTATACTGATATTTAATTTACTGATCATAAAACATTGAATGAAATTTATCAGATATTTTGTTTGAAAACCTATTTATTTTGTTAGAAGTTGCGAAAGAAAATATAATAAATATATCTTTGGAGTTTTATGATTATTTAGTTTTATTCAATTTGGTTCAAAAAATACTGTTAGTAAATATTCCTGTTTTCTTCTATTAGAATCAAAAGTAATTGACATTATATTGACAAGCGTGTCACAGTTGGTGTTAGCTTACATGCTTACAGGTCGTAGGTTTAATTCCCACTTCAAACAAATATTTGTGTGATGGCAAACACTAGTAATGAAAAGTGATGTGTGAAATGTTTAATTATTTCTTCCTTGAATCATTATTTATTTCACTTACTTTGACATTATTTATTCGTTAGTGTCCTTGTCACTATCCTGTTTACAAACCACGTAATTCACAATTTTAATAAACCAAAACTGACATTTTACAAATCTGTCAATTAACGAAAGATTTATAAACGATTTTCGTAGAAAACAGAATTATATTTCAGACTCAAATTATATTCATGTTTATAAAGAAGACAAATATTTCTTACAGAAAGCAAAAAATAAATGATGTTTTTTCTATGTAGAGTGTTAATTTGCATTTTATTTCTTTTAAATGTTATTGGAATACTTACAGCATTTTATAAATAAATCTAGTTCCTTAATTATGTGCAAGCTATGCTTAGTTTGGGAATTGATTGTGTGAAATGTAAATGAATATTTTATTTCTATGCATTGTCCTTTTATTAATTTAATACTGGAACAAGGAAAATTATGTATAGATAATAAATAGTAGGTACTTACTGTATTATCGTTTATTACTATAGGTATCAACCTTACTTTATGTTGACCGTATGGTATATGGGCATTTCACACATCAGTCCCAAACTAATCAAAGCTTGTACTATGGGAACTAGACTGGTGAAATAATACTTAGATATTTACTTACATTTTTTTTGTAAATACATACTTACATAGAATATATAAAAAAAACAGTAACATATTCGTGTTACACTGCGCGCTAGGTCAACAGCCGGACGTTACATCACCGCGTTAGTGTATCTCACATACAATAAATTTATCACATTTATTTGTGATCATTTTATAGTCTGGCAAAACTCATCTATCACATAATATCTTACAGAAGTTTTTCTGTCGAAAAGAAAATAAAAAATAATAAAAATAGATACATATAAAAGTAATCAACACTGTCTGATAAAAACTATTTTTCTACGGCACGTAGGCGTCACGTAGTTCTGACCGTAACACCGCAGTTTGTAGTATTTTCAGTTTATTTAGGGTACTGAATGAATTTTGTTATTTTTTTAGGTTTGCCACAAAATGAGACTATTTTTCTTTGACTTTATTTATTTACCGAAATAAACCTAGCTGTGTTATTTATATTTCATGAATATTTTATTTTGTTTCAGATAATTAAGGAAATTATCGTGTTAAGTGTACCATTAAAAAATACATTTGTAAATAATAATTATCGTGTCTTATTATACTAATAAAAGTATAAATATCTAATTAACGGAACTTTACAAAACATACAACATAATCAGAAGTAATAAATATTTATCACAAAATACTAAAATGAGATCTAATATCGAAAACAGATCTACGATAAAATGGAAATTCAAATAATAAAACAAACAAAATTCAATTTTTTAGAACGAAACCCGATTTTAAAAAACTTACTGGCCAGTAATAAATACTTAATCAAAAAAATCCTTGAAATAAGTGACGTCTGTTTAAATTAAGAATTCTGTGAAAAAAAAAAAAAAAAAATGGAGGCGTCATCGGCAGAACCGAAAGCGCAATCATCATCCCCACCGCCCGAAAGAAGCCACGGCCACGGGCCTAGCAAAATGGAACGAAGGATGTCCCACTTCAAAGAATACAAATTTTTCCGTTCCTTCAGCGCCAAGGTCGAGAACTGGCCTATGAGGAAAGCAGAACAACTTTGGAGGAAAATGAGAGAAAGAAAAATTGCAGGTGAGTGCAAAAAGTGACCGCCCAACGTGGGGCTCGAACCCACGACCCTGAGATTAAGAGTCTCATGCTCTACCGACTGAGCTAGCCGGGCTTGTTTAAAACATGTTGAAATTAGTGTTCCGTCTGTACATCACCCGACATAAACGAGTTTGGTGCGATTTTTTTATTATTATAATGTATATTCATACGTTTACTAGCATTTATTATACGTGATTAAAGTAATTAAAAGCAGGTTATTTAACATTCAAGTAAGTCACGACATGGTGGACATACGTACCTATTAGCGTTTTTATTAGCAAAATTTGAAGGCTTATGTTTGGACAAGCCTCTACCTACCACTTATAAACGTCCTTAGGTGACTTCTGCCGTATGAAGGCTGGTTGTAAAATTAATTATGATACCTATTCAAACATTCTGAAATGTAATCAGAAATCTTTACTTAGGCTTGACAAAGTCGTCAAAGCTTTTTATTCAAGTTTTTTGTAGAAGTATTTTTAATTAAAACTTTTTAACATACCTATCTTGAATAATAATATTCCTATGGTGTTCTTATAACTACGTGGTGTTCAAATAGTGAATTATAATAATTAAACAATGCATATTATAAGAGCTGAATATATATTTTCTGATTTCAATGTATTTTATGTAAAAACTTGCTTTTACATAAAATACATTGCTAAAGACTTATTTATTTCAAATTTATATAATTACGGTCCATCTTATAAAAAGTTAGCGCAGACTTGATGTCTTGATCACCATACGTAATGGTGACTTTATGTCAACGCTAACTTTTTATAAGATAGGGGTTATTATGTATAAGTACTTAGGTACTAGGTGCGTTCATATAACGATATAAGTACTGAAGAGAATATGTTATGTCGTTCAAAAATTAAAATGTAATAAGCTTTTTAAAATTAAAAGACATTTTCATATTATAACAGCAAAGTAATAAAATAACATTATTACGGATAACGTGGGTTAACAAAACCACTAGAATGTTCTCATAACATTTTATATCCTCGTTTTGTTCAAATTGGATTTCCACAGAGCTGTCTTTAAAAATAGCGCAAGATTATACTTTAATACTATTTTTATATTTTTTATATTCAGTCCCTTGTTTCCCAGCAGGACAATCCTACCCCAACTTCCAATCTCGATGTCCTGCGGTATGTCGAGATCTCGACTCAATTATACTTTGATAAAATAAAAATGAAACCCGTTTTCCGTTGTCACGACATAGCATGAAAACGGCTGGACCGATTTGGCTGATTTTTTTTTGTAGTTTTCTAATACTTTTGTACAGATTATTAGAAAACTACAAAGGTTCTTACGGAAAAAAATATTAGAGATAGAGATTACAAGAAAATCTCTCAGAAAAAAAAACTCTCCAGGGCGGTACGAAGTCCGCCGGGACAGTTAGTACTTTGATAAAATAAAATAGATAGACATTTCCAACACCATCTTGTCTTAAACTTTGATTAGTTTAAGACAGATGGCAGTAGTTTGCATCATGGGAGATATCATCATCAACCTATAATCAGTCAATCAATCGTCTTATATACCTAGGTGATTCTAGGTGCCAGTTCAACGCGACTAGTGCCTAGAACGTTTTTTTGTACAATCCTTCTTGGTCGAACAAGATGGTTAGTACTATTATTTTCCGTGATAATCATCAACGAGAAGCACTTATTTTTCGTCCAAACAATATCCCGTTTATTCGTAAAATTTTACGATTTTCCTGTTCTTTGAACCAGAATAGAATGCATTGGAATAGATTCACAGTCAAAACTTGCAAGATTTATATTTTTAGACATTCATCTTCCTGCATGATGTGCTATGCTTATATATATATATATATATAACAAACACACAAACTTTACTTCATCATAATATTAGTATAGACGAGCATATAGATTATATATATATATATATATATATATATATATAAGCATATATATATACGAGCATATAGATTATATATATATATATATGCTTATATATATATATATATAATCTATATGCTCGTCTATACTAATTATTATGATGAAGTAAAGTTTGTGTGTTTGTTAAATTGTTAGGGGTAGGGTAATCTCGGGATCTACTGAACCGATTTTAAAAATTCTTTCACCAATAGAAAGCCACATTATTGCTAAGTGTCATAGGATATATAAAAACCGAAAAATAAAAAGGCTTTTACGTGGTAGTCTGTTTTGCAAAGTGAATCGGAGAAAAAACGGTCGAATTATGCCCAACAAGTAGGCAACGAGTGGGCACGGGTCAGCTAGTATGCTATACATAAGTAAAACTTATTTGACAGCAGCGTTTGAGCGTAGCGATCCAATCCATCCACGCTACTAGCGTAACACAGTAAGTCGGCGTTGTTATCAAAATCGTATAGCTTTATAAACTTCAAAAATTGAGGTTTTGAAATGACTGTATAAATTTTAGACATTTTTTGTAGTAGGTATGTTATGTATTGTGGAAAATTTGGTAGATCATAGAGGATTTCAGAGGTCTCAAAATTAATTTCATTATGATTTCACTCGTAGGTAATTTTTCGAGGTACCTTATCAGTTTTCAAAGTGCCCATGTTATTAAAGTCTAACCTTGCTTTTATAGTATTTCTTGTCGAAGTCGGTTTTGTTCATTTTTGCAAAAATAAATTACTTATTCAACTTATAACTTCACTTACCTACAGCTGTCACAGTCACAAACCAGATTTAAAGAATGAGGTATTTGACGACGTTTGTTTGGCTAAAAATTCTTCGTAGGGATAGTTATTTTAGGCACTTATCAACCAGACTGGAAGTGCCGCCGGGTAAACCCTAAACTAGGGTTGCCAACCTTAAACTTATCAGAAAGCAAAATCTGACCTTAAATACTGGTCGTTTGTTTGGCATTTCAAAGACTCCGGTCAAGGGCCCCCTTAAGGTTCTTCGCTGCCATTTTATGTGTTTTGCTTATACCGACTAGATTAGATCGGAAGGGCCTCTATAAACGCGATCGTAAAACTCTAGTGGTTAGGGAAGTCACCGATGATAGCCGAATTAATGCCGAATGAATGCCGAATGGAGCCGAAGTTATTAAAAATTGAATAAAAAACTCGTGACTATAATTTGTAATACTCGATTCATCTGTGCTATTTGATTTCTATTATAAATTATAATCACACAAATGATTCTGAGCCCCTCAAAAAGCTATGCTTGCGAGCTCATTTAACCGTTTAACCGTCGAATAATGAACGTATTTGACAACACGTTTTTCACGATTAAAAATGTCAAAAACGTATGTTGAGCAGTTTTATGTGTAGTTTATAATAGCAATCGGGCCCCTACGCGGCAACGATGTAACGTTCGGCTGTCGAGCGTCAATGCGTAGTGTCATTCGAATACGACATCGTTTCGATACGTTTACGATTGTCACGTTTATTCAAACATCTCGTCCCTATTACAGATAAAGAGACCGTAAAACTGTAGTAAGATGAGTGGATTGTAAAGTTGACAATTTGTAATGAATACCTATTCGAGATTAGGTATGGGAGCTATCAGTTTCAATACAACACGTTATTGTAACGAAGTTCCATATCACGCGTTGCGAAAGACGGAAAAAATCAAGACCAAAAGTTGTAACGACACTTTTAGCCATAGTTTCTCTCTCTCTCTCTCTCTGTCATAGAAAGTAAGCCAGTTATTAAATTAAGAACTTCGTTCCATCCGGGTGTCCCTTGACATCTCTCAAGTTTTTTTGCTATGAACTTGATTATCAATTTCAATGTTCAATTCATAGAAGGAAAAAAAAGAAAGTATGGTTATTTTTGTATTTCGTTGGTTTCTGCAGATAGATTGGTTATTTTAGTTGTTCGTAGATGCATCAACGTTTTTTTACTAAGTAAGTTACAATCATGGCTTTTAGCTAAATTCGGGGAATAATTGATTCCTAATCTCTTACAGGAAAAAATATTGTTTGACATTTAAAAATGGGATATTAACGAATGATAGGATTTTTCGTTCTACATTACTGTTAAGTTTAATTAGCGAGAGATTTTAGCGATCACAATAGGCCATCAAGGCTGCAGTGGAACATAAGCCGCAAAAAGCAAAAAAAAAATTAAGTTAAATAAAAATCCATTCAGTAGTTTTTACGCGAAAGAGTAACAGACACGCGAAAGAACTTTCGCGTTTATAATATTAATAATAATAATAATAACGTTTATTTTTCTCATACAAAGGTATTACATTATTTACAGTGGTCAGTATTATAGTAGATACTTAAATGTGAGAAGAATATGGCAGAATAAGAATAGTTTGTTACTTTTATGTTTATGATGCGAGTACCTATTTTGTATGAGACTGGTGCCTGTTAAAGGTAATATTAGTAAGAAGTTGGTATATAAAACGCACAACCGTATATTTACTTTACGCTAATCTCGAAGCAGTTATCATTACGTGATATCGCGTGGAAATATTGGCGCAATGCCAAATTCGTGTCGATGTTTGTATAGATCGGTAGGTATAGGAGTAAACATTTGTGAGCATAAGGTACAAAAAAATCTATATATTTTTCACGAACATTTCCATGCACCCATTTCCTCGTGGCGCACACCGGTAACAGCTAGGCACGGCACAGCAGTGTCTAGTCTGGCTAATCTTTCCAACACGATGCTACAACAAAATACAGTTGTAGCATCGACACGATAAGAAGAAGAACGGACATTTCACACATTACATTCTAGTTCCAAACTAAGCTAGCAAAGCTTGAACTATGGGAACTAGATTGCTGATAGAATTTTTTTTTATGTAAATACATACATAGAATACATAGTAACACCCAGACACAGAACGATTTTAAATGATCCTTGTGATTTTGACTTTGAACAAATTCATGAATTCGAAAAAATAAAAGATCTTAAAATCTTAAATGTGTGTAGGTACAAGAGAATAAACATTAACCAATTCTTAGAAAACACAAATAAAATAAGTTTGGTATGAAAAACCCGGTTCAATGACTCCTAATAGAAGCATCAGCCTAGAAGTCACGGTTGAATAAACTTCAGCATAAGTTGGGTTTCCAGGCATTTAGATAGCTTTTAAATATAAGTTTATTTGAGCGATATTACAAATATTTATTATACTTTTATAAGTATTCATAATATTAACCTCTCCTATATGGATCAAATTTGTCAGGAAATCTGCTCATGTTAACCGTTTTTTCGTCGATAAATTCTCTAAAGTTACAGAAGTTTTGACAGTTTTGAGCAGCGCGTCGGGTCATATGGCTTAATCAACCCTTTGTTTCTGAGACTATTTGACCCTTCTGAGACAATAAGATATCGCAACGTTAGCACTTTTATGACCCCAAGTACGAGTTTTTGCACCCGAATCGCAGACGCAATCGTCGAGCGCCACCGATTTTGTATGGAAATTCAAGCTTCTTAAGAAATCTGCTAGGGGCGCTGCTTGGATCTCTATACAAAATCGGTGGCGATCGGCGATTGCGTCTCTGCGATCCGTGTGTGCACAAACTCGTACTTGGGGTAGGTACTGAACGTTGCAGCGTCACCGCGCAGTGTCTTGTATGCTAACGTTATGATATCTTTACGATTGTCACATTGTGATTCAACTCTCACTCAGAAGGGTCAAATAGTCTCAGAAACAAAGGGTCCGTGATCCGTGTGTGCACAAACTCGTACTTGGGGTACTGCAGTCGAGCTAGCGTCAACGCGTTACTAGAATACGTACGTCATCGGTACGTTTGCGATCGTCACATTTATTAGTGCTCGGGCGTCTGTCAGTAATAAAGTAAGTGCAGTACCGCCGTACCGTTAATAGTTTACGATGTATGAAAGAGGCGAGTTCCGCTGAATTTCATAACCTTGTATATTGATCTTCTTCATAAATTTTAGGATACACTTTTTGTGCGTCATTTAATTTCATAAAATATATAAATTATGGTAAGATGTTATCCCAATACGATAATATAAATAATATTGGATATTCTTCTTCTTGCGTGTCAATGGTTAACACAAACAAACCTACAACAAGCTCAATCAAGTTCAAACAAACAATTCATTAGTAGTAAAACTGACTTTTCAAAATTATAGGCATAGCGTCTTTCAAAGCAAATCTGCCTACGTATCTGTCTACATTTTCATAATTTTCTCAAAAGTTTACAGAATAAAATCACTCCATATCAACATTTTTAATTGCTTCGACTAATTTCTCTAGTTTGCATATATCAAACGCAAACAAAAGCTCGCCATATCATCGTACCTACCCTCTAAGGGTACAAACCCTTAAATTTCTGCCGTACGTAAGGGCAAAAGTTCAATTACCTTGAGAGGTACCAAAGCAATTAATTACAAGGACACGTATGTAACTATGAAAGCCCTTCGAAATCTTCAAAGTGTTCTGTAAGCTCTCGATTGTAGGTATGTCTATACTGTAGATACTAATTTGTATGAAAGCGCTTTGCGCAACAATTAAATAAATAAAAAGGCCTTTCACGCTGTTGTCGTAGATTAAGTTAAGCTTGGACTATGTGAACTATATTTTTAACGACCGATATGGCGTAGCGGGCAAAGGTCCGCCTGCGACGCGGGTTCGATTGCCGCCTTGGGATATTTGTATTTGTATTCTGCAAATATTTATTCCGGATGTTCGGGGTATTTTATATGGATAATAAAAAAACTATCTATGTAATGTTTTGTATTAAATATTTCTAGTTGCCATAACACAAGCTTTGCTTAGCTTGGGGCTAGATGATGTTGTGTGGATTGTCCAGGATTATTTATTGATTTATTTATGATATTGTGGATAGAATACTTATTTTGTATAGGCAAACCTATCGCACGCACATAGGTATTTTTGAATGTATAAACAACGATTTTTATATTCCCTATAAGATTCGAACTTGAGATTTCGGAAATAAGATAAATTAATTGTAAAATATAAATTTATATTAAAGAAAATCTATTCGGATTGAAAATTAAAATTTCTAAGATTTTATTAGATAGTCGATAGCGCCTTGCACAAACTGAGTTATGGATTAAAGCGTGCTCTATTGAATTGATCAGGCGCTGGCTTTCAATAAAGCGTATTGCTATGAAAAGGCAGTTTTTTTTTAATATGAAGCTCTTGATTTCCTATTCATGCTGTTAAATTAGGTCAAATATACGAGTACGAGTATACGTATTTAGTTTTCATAGTAGATATTAGTTTAGATTGTGATTAGAGCGTGGTATGAGATATTATGTCCGTAAACATTTTTTTTAAGCTATTGCATTAAAATTGCATAGCTTCTATAGCGGGCCTTGAGCGTGGAGAAAGAATCCAGAAATTTCGTAACGAAATAACCTAACACTGAGCATGCGTAATCCAGCAATAAATGATATGCAATAGCTTTACCGCGGTAGTCCCCGAGTGCCACACGTCTTTTTTATATATCTTTTGCTGTAGGTATCTATATATGTATAGGTACTTAAAAAGCAAAATATATTGCAGCACGTTCTCTATGGACGTGCCTAGTGAGGGCATTGACCATAATGTAGCTACTTGTAGTCAGCTAGAACATTGAAAGTTGAACAAACTTCGTTAGCATGCAATCTGCGACGCAGATGGGCTGTAAAGAGATATTACACCTAATACAGGGTGTGAGAAAACTACCCAGAAGAATTAATTATACCGAAACAGAGATAAAACTGATTAAATATTCAAAACGGTTATTCAGAACCTACCATATAAAATAATAACTACATGGTTGCTTAAAAACAAAATAATTTTCGGGTCGAGAACTGAATAGATTTTGAAATTTTCATAAATATTTCATAAATTCGATAGGATCGAGTAGGTACCTGGCACTTCAAAATCTAGATATTAGATAACCCGATTCTTAATGATCCTTGTGATTTTAATCCTATAATAAACATTTGGTCTACCTTATAAGCAGTTAGCGCAGACTTGATGTCTTGATTACCATACGTAATGATGACAATGTCAACGCTAACATTTATAAGAGAGGGATTATATTTTAGTACTCAGGAGTTTAGAGGCTATAGTTTTTAGAAGTGTTCTTTTTACACCTTGCATTTACTTTGTAATGTGTATACTGAGCTGTGCTGGTGGTCTGACGGATATGAGATTTGAAGATACTAGACTGAATAACTTGATTTTTGCTTTGTTTTTAAATACATAATATGACAATAGTGTTTGCATGAGTAATGTAAACTCTCGAAGGGTCACAAGGTCTATTTTTACATTACATAAATATGTGCCATAACCTTAAAAACAAAAGATTGATCTATATATGTAGGTAAGTATATATGTAATATTAAGACAAAGTTATTAAGAATATAAAAACTGGAAAATTGATACAGAAAATGAAAAATATGTTTATTTATTGTGTGATGTGTGTGTAGATTTAAATAACAATGTTTATTTAATTACAGAAGAAATTAATCATCTTTATTTATTGTTAATTAAGGAGAAAAGATGATGTATTATTTACTGCCTGGTGCCCGAGACTTCTGTTAGGTGAATTTACTACTATTACAGTATTTACAAAATGTACATCAGTCATATAAAATACATAAGAAACAGTTGAGCTATGTAAACGATTGCAAACGATTTTTATTCTACACGCCTTTAGTATATGAGAATATGAGAATTTGAAAGGAATAAGTAATAGGTATAAAGGCCTCTAATGATATGAAGATTTACTTAGCTATTACGGTGTAAATGGGCCTCAATGGGGATTGTGAGACTTTGAGTCTAATAATCCCCATGATTTTGATGTTTTCAAAATCATGGGGATTATGAGACTAACCCAGATAGTTCAACTGATCCAAATCAGTACCAATCGGAAGCGTACTCAAGATACTGGCTGCATTGCCGCGCTGAATTTGATTATTATTTTACTTGTCTGATTTCACATAATTTTTGAAGGAGTTAAAATATTTTGAACTATGTTTCACATCGATCGAAATTTCAATATAAACTATAACTATAATTTTGGTTAAATGTGTTATAGACAGCCCTGTCATAAACACTGCTAAAACAATAGACATTTAGTTGATTGGTGGCAGGACTGGACTGCAAGAAGCGGGACCTACTGGCAGATGGATAAACATGGGCAGGGTGAGCGACCGATCTGTAGAGACACCATCATTTATGCTCAATAGAAATAAATAAATATTCACGGACAATTCACGGGTTCGTTTCATAATCCCCATTGAACGATCCCCATCATGGGAATTATGGTACTTTGAGTCTCATAATCCCCATGATTTTGAAAAATCAAAATCATGGGGATCGTGGTACTCAAAGTACCATAATCCCCACTGTGGCCCATTTACACCATAATACACATCACACTCTAATCCCAAACTTAGCGCAATGCTTGTATTATGGGAACTAGACTGCTGATAGATGGTTTGTTTTTGTAAATACATACATAATAGTAACACCCAGACACAAAACAAAAAAATATGTTCATCACGCAAGCATTTGCTCTGGGTGGGAATTGAACCCACGACCCACAGCATGGAAGGAACTACTACCAAATAAGCAGTGACGCCTGTCACTATACAACTAAAATGACAAGAAAAGCAACATAGAATATAGTCCGGGGTAGATAGCTTGAAAAATGACAAAAAGATAAAGAAATTAATAGCAGGATGAAACCCATTAGAAAAGGAAGAGAATATTATAAAAACATAAGGAAAAATAATTTACGGGCGATCTGAGTTCGGGAAGGGGATGGGGGTGAGCTTTTAAGGGTAGAAAACGCTTTTTCTCGATTTCCGGCAAAACTAAAAGTCCTATGGAAAAAAGTCAAATGGCAAAGTTGTAGGTAATTAAAAGATCTAAAACTTTTGCATACACACTTTTTTCACATAACCTCAAGATGTATGTGAAAAATTCAAAAAACCAAGTTTTTGGTTTTTTATTCATATCTTTTACAAACAATTATATTTTTTCACTAAATTTGGTGAAAATTTACCTCTTTATGTCCCAAATACGCTGTAATTTATTCGATTAGAAATATATATTTTTTTCACCTTATTTTGATAAAATATCGAAAAAATATCCTTATTTTCAATCGAAAATTCATCCGTCAAAATATCAGCTTTCTTCAAAAAGTTGGTATGTTTTCTGTTCGTTGAAATATCTTCTTTTTGATAGTGAAAAAAAATATATATGTTACCATAGAAAATCTTCTCAGAAAATGCAAAAAAAAAGTTAGTGAAAAAAAAAATAGTGGGGTGAAACCCATTAGAAAAGGAGGAGAATATTATAAAAACATAAGGAAAAATAATTTACGGGTGATCTGAGTTCGGGAAGGGGGTGGGGGTGGGCTTTTAAGGGTAAAAAACGCTTTTTCTCGATTTCCGGCAAAACTAAAAGTCCTATGAAAAAAAGTCAAATAGCAAAATTGTAGGTAATTAAAAGATCTAAACCTTTTGTATGCACACTAATACACACATAACCTCAAAATTGATGTGAAAAATTCAAAAAACCAAGTTTTGGGATTTTTTCAAGAAATTTGGTGAATACTTACCTCTTTACGTCCCAAATACGCTGTAGTTTATTTGATTAGTTACATTTTTATTTATATAAAATCAGATTTTTAAAAGATATTAATAAAAAATCAAAAACTTGGTTTTTTGAATTTTTCACATACGTCTTGAGGTTATGTGAAAAAAGTGTGCATATAAAAGGTTTAGATCTTTTAATTACCTACAATTTTGCCATTTCACTTTTTTCCATAGGACTTTTAGTTTTGCCGGAAATCGAGAAAAAACGTTTTTTACCCTTAAAAGACCACCCCCACCCCCTTCCTGAACTCAGATCGCCCGTAAATTATTTTTCCTTATATTTTTATAATATTCTCTTCTTTTTCTAATGGGTTTCATCCCACAATTTTTTTTTTCACTAACTTTTTTTTTTGCATTTTCTGAGAAGATTTTCTATGGTAACATATATATATTTTTTCACTATCGAAAAGAAGATATTTCAACGAACAGAAAACATATCAACTTTTTGAAGAAAGCTGATATTTTGACGGATGAATTTTCGATTGAAAATAAGGATATTTTTTCGATATTTTATCAAAATAAGGTGAAAAAAATATATATTTCTAATCGAATAAATTACAGCGTATTTGGAACATAAAGAGGTAAGTTTTCACCAAATTTAGTGAAAAAATATAATTGTTTGTAAAAGATATTAATAAAAAACCAAAAACTTGGTTTTTTGAATTTTTCACATACATCTTGAGTTATGTGAAAAAAATGTGTATGCAAAAGTTTTAGATCTTTTAATTACCTACAACTTTGCTATTTGACTTTTTTCCATAGGACTTTAAGTTTTGCCGGAAATCGAGAAAAAGCGTTTTTTACCCTTAAAAGCCCACCCCCACCCCCTTCCCGAACTCAGATCGCCCGTAAATTATTTTTCCTTATGTTTTTATAATATTCTCTTCCTTTTCTAATGGGTTTCATCCTGCTATTAATTTCTTTGTTTTTAAAACCTATCGAGCCTGGTCTAATAAGCTTTGGTTAGTTTGAAAGTAGAGTATACAGAGTGTATAATATGCATGTCCATGAATATTATATATATTTTTTTATCTAATAGGGTAAATTAATTGCAGATCTCTGCGTTCGAGGAGGTAGACGAAAACAGTTTTTATAACCTTCTCAGCCACATCGTCAATACATCGTTGTAACTAACTCATAAGAAAAAGAAGATGTGTGAAGAACCACATAGTTCTAAAAATGATTACAATTTTTTTCTCCAATCTTCTTCTTCATCTTCGACTTCCCTATGTCATACGCACAAGATAGAAGAACTATCTATAGATCGTTTGCAACGGTCTGTATAAAGCTCAACTGTTTCTTATGTATTTTATATGTAAATGTACATTTTGTAAATAATGTGTAGTCGTTAGTTTGTTTGTGAATAAATTCTTTTTAGATAGAAGATATTTATTTTCCAATATAAATGTTAGAATTAACTATTTTTAATAAGTATTAACTTTTTTTCAAAATCATGGTCACCTTTCGATCCTGTCCTATGCTCGCGCGCACGCATTCATTGTATGTTAATCGTTGCGTTAGGGTTAACCAATTGTCTCTGTGTCGTTTTACTTAAATGGAGTTCACCAATTGTTTAATCTATTACTTTAGTTGAAAAGCTTTTTAAAGTATTGCATATGTGTTTAATATACATATAAATAATAAATAAATAATGCTGGACAATCCAAACAACATCATCTATCCCCAAGCTAAGCAGAGCTTGTGTTATGGGTACTAGAAGACTGACATACTTAATATAATACATTACATAGATAGATATTTTTTATTATACATTTAATACCCAGAACACCCGGAATAAATATTTGCAGAACATACAAACATTTATCCCAAGGCGGGAATCAAACCCGCAACCTTCCGCGTCGCAGGCGGACCATCGCCCACCGCGCCACATCGGTCGTCTATTATTTTATCTATTATTTTAGTTTAAAAGCTTTTTAAAGTATTGCATATGTGTTTAATATACATATTATATGATTGCAATAGACTTTCTAGTACGTTGGCTGTTCTACCAGAAACATAATTAATCTAGAATAGAATAGAATATCATTTATTAACAAAGATGTACACATATACCAATAATAAAAATTAATTTAACAGAATTAGTGTGAGGATCTTTTGTCATTTTGTAATATTAAAATATCAAACAATCATCTATCGTTTCAACACGCTAAACTTAAACGATGGTTAAACCACCCGTTATCTAAAGGTGGACTTTGGACTGATTGTGCCTGTGAGGAAGTGTCGTGTGCGACTCAGCTGATCCCTTGAATAACGCATAAGTTTTGAGGAAAGCTTAAAGTAGCTTTTATTTCCTGAAATAATAATTGTTGGCATCTGTATCCCAAGTACGAGTTTGTGCACACACGGATCGTAGAGACGCGATCGCCGAGCGCCACCGATTTTCGGAGATCCAAGCAGCGCCCCTAGCAGATTTCTTGGGAAGCTTGGATCTCCATACAAAATGTGGCGCTCGGCGATTGCGTCTCTACGATCCGTGTGTGCATAAACTCGTACTTCGGGTACTGGTATATTATACCCAGTGCAAAGTGTCAATTAGTTAATAAGTAATTCATACTCCTGAGACCCAAGATATATTTTTGCCTAGTTTGGGTTTTTCTTGTTTTTTTAATTGTAAATTAGACATAAGGTCCTCTCATAGGTACCTCTGTGTTTTGTAATAATTATGTTAACCTGCGTTTTTTTTGGTATTAAAATATTGTATTTCTATTAAATTATTCTATATTATTAATTATATTATATTAATACTCAATATACAAGTATTCTATCAGCAATATTTTTTAATTTTTTAATTAAGTATTTTAAATGTTTTTTTATTATTCTTAAAATATTGGAAAATAACATTTATTTTATATTACGAGTATGTAAGTATATCATTTTTTTTAAATAACGGTATTATTATATCCAATACTAAGTAAGATACGAGTAGATCTAGCATATAATACTGCATTGGGAAACAAAAATCTTATAAAACAAACTAGATGGCGCTACTCAGACCTGCAGAAAGCTAGAACGCGCTATCGTTGCGTTTTGGAGAAATCATGGCTTCAGAAAATCTTTTAATTAATTCATTATATTTTTCCTTTAATATATCATATTTTGACATATACATTTTTGAAATGTCACTATTTAAATGTGACATTAGTTATTAAAGAAGTCAAGTTACATAATATTCAATGTAACAATATGAAAAGGTTATGTTTTACATAAAAACAAAAATAATAAAAGGGCAATATGGCTAACATCTGTAATTATATAATATGTAAGTGCTAAATTGTTACCAAATCTGTTAGAAAATTACATTTAGGTGATAAATTACTGTACAAAACAGTTAAATAATTAAGTAATTAAGAACCAATCTCAAAAATATACTTAAATATATTATTATACTATACATACACCTTAAATCTGTCTAATTAAGTTTGTTAGTTTTTATCGTTCTACCCACGGTTTACTTTCATAATGTTAGATAACATATTATAAAGAAATCATTTTATTATAAGAGTCAAATTAAGATGTACCTACTGAAGGAATACGAGGGTGCAGTGTTCAAACCCGATAAGTGCGAAAAAGTAGTTTTCGAGATAATCGATTTTTAAGTTTGCACGCAATAAAAATTAGTTTTAAATGTAACTTGAATGCAAATTACTCTGTAGTTTAGTAAGATTATATATCTATGATAATATTTTTAATGTTTTTTACTATATGTTATATAATAAACTTTTGTATAAAATTCAAATAACTGAATTGAAGGCGTGAGTTATTGGGTTTTTACCTCAAAATTAAATATACATTTTTATTGCTTATTGGCTTTATCAATTAAAACAAACAAATGAAAATCACCGTAATATCTATTAAAATAACTAATCACTGTCGGTTTCACATTCAGATATCTCGTTGAATGTTTTCAGGCTGTGTATCCACCCATGTAATTCCTCGGGGATGATTTCTTTTCTACACATTGTTTCCAAATACATTTTTTGGCAATACTGATCGGTAACTTGCTTTGGTATAATAGCTCCAACTGTTCCGGCAATTGCATGGTGGTTGATAGTCGCTTTGCCCTCGTTTTAGGTGTGTATTGAGTGGTACTGAAAATGTCTAAGTGTCAATAATCCTCACTCAAATCGTTGTTGAAGTATATCTTTAGATCCCCTTTTACATAGCGTATTTTTTTTAATTTTAGCCAGTTTTCATTAGCACTAAGTACTAAGCTTTTTTAGGTCTAACATCTCTTTGTATTTAAATTCTTTTACTTAGTAGTTATCCGCCAAAATTTATATTTTCATTTCATCTGTTTTAATGATTTTTGTTCTCTTTTTTCTGGCAGACTTAGAAACATTTTTTTAATTTGATACACTATTGATTGACAAGTTCTTGGAGGCATTTTCAATGGCCGCATGCATGGAGTCAACCTCCATGTGGGAATGCCCACTTTCCAAGAATTTTTGTTCGATTACCTGGAAGTGAACAATTTTCTGCATAGCCCAGAGTAAGAGAGCTGAAATGTGTTGATTCCTGTTCTGGCCACAGCACTTGTCTGAAAAAATGCTCAGTTCTGTCACGTTTTAGGTATCTCTTTAGATAAATAGTGATAGAGACAAGTACCTATCTCGCTACTGCCCTTTTTTCAAGAATAAAGGTGATGTACAATACTGCAACAATTATAGAGGAATAAAGCTAATATCGCATAGTATGGGTGAGAGTGATAGCGAGACGTATGAGACATGCGAGTGAAATATCACAGAACCAGTTTGGGTTTATGCCTGGACGAAGTACCACGGCCATATTCGCAGTTTGCCATCTGTGCGAAAACTACAGACCTGTGCATAAGAACTTACACATGGTGTTCGTGGATTTAGAGAATGCATACGATAAAGTACCAAGGGAGGTTCTGTGGTGGGCGTTGAATGAGAAAGGAGTGCCTGGGAAGTATGTGGAGCTAGTTTGGGCTATGTATAGCCAAGCTAGCACGCACGTCCGGTCAGAAGCTGGCGTCACCAACAAGTTCAGTGTGGCTGTAGGCTTGCACCAGGGATCGGCATTAAGCCCTTATTTGTTTCTCCTGATTATGGATGCGCTGACACCAGACATACAGGAAGAAGCACCCTGGTGCATGCTATTTGCCAACGACATTGTCCAGGACAATGGGCTGGGAAAATGGCAAGAGAGATTAGAGAGTGTCGGACTAAAGATAAGCAAAACAAACACAGAGCATTTGTTTTGTGACTTAGGTGGTCCATCTAGTTTCGTACCTATAGGTTTAACCAGGGATACACTGGTTAAACCTATAGGTACGACGACTTCCAGTCTGCTCCGACTTTCGGTATCTCGGCTCATCCATTCAGAACGACGGCGACTTTGACCAAGACGTGATAACAGAATAAATGCAGGATATATGAAATGGCGACAGGTCACCGAGACAAAGTGCGATCCCGAATGCCCGTTAAACTTAAGGAAAAAGTTTATAAAACCATCATAAGACCTGTCGTACTGTATCGATCGGAATGTTGGGCAACCAAGGGGACGGATGAGAGGAGAGTGCATGCAGCAGAGATGCGAATATTGAGATGGATATGTGGAGTGAATGGAATGTGGATGGATGTAGAAGTAGAGGGAGGCCAAAGAAAAGATGGATGGACTATGTGAATGATGTGTAATAAAGGTGTGAGCATTGAGATGACGTCTGATAGAGGATAGTGGAAGAAGAAGACATGTTGTAGGTACCGACCCCATAATGTGGGACAAGGGTAGGAAGATGATGATGGATTTCATATCTTTATAAAACGTGTATGCATGGAAATTCATCTAGAGCTAAAACCCAATAAGTCTTTTTAATTGTGGTGAATTTTGTTTGTCATGAATTAATTCTCAAGTTAAAACCAGTTATATAAAATTATCTGCTTTTATCTTTTGTGTTAGTCTGAATAACGTGATTATCCTTGAGCTTTAAATACCAATAAATACACATTATTTGGTTCTCTCGCAAAACAAATATATAAAGTTTAGCCATAAGTAGCTTTAGAGTATTTTCATGCAAAATAATTCTTTAGTTAATGCACTTACTGGGTTATTTGGTTAGTATATCTCTATAAATACCTTCAAATCAGTTTAACTGGAAACATCACTAGGAAAAGCAAAAAATTCTGATTCTAGCAGTCTATAAAGCGAATTTTCAATTTTTTTGGACTTATCGGGTTTGAACACTGCACCCTCGATATACGAGTAGTTTGGATAAAAATATCATTATTGTCGAATATAAACAGACTTCGTTAAATAATTAAGTATTTTTAAATCTCTAAGTATAATGAGAAAAATGTTAAATACACTTTATGAATGGAACTTATCTATTCTCGAGTTATAATTTGCCAAGTTATATTTTTTTTAATTGCTTGTTACGATTAAAATATTATTTTTTATAATTTACGCGTATTTATTTAATAAGGGCCAGTGTCTTATCAAAAACTAAGTGAGAGCTAAGTAAGATACAAGTAGGTCTAACATACTGCATTTTATAAAATAAACTAGATGGCGCTGCTAACAACTGCCGAAAGCTAGATCGCGCTATCGTTGCGTTTTGGAGAAAACATCACTTCAGAAAATGTTGAAAATGTTAAATGATTTAAATGTTTTATAGACGTATGAATTTTTGAAATGTCTCTTATTTAAGGTGACGTTAGATTTAAATTACTAATAGTAGTCACAGATATCAATTTAAAAAGCATATTATTATGTTTTACATTTAAACAAATATAATATGAATAACATCTATAATTCTATAAGTGCTAAATTGTTACCAAATCTGTTATACAATTACATTAAGTCTGTCTATTTATTTAATTAAGTTTGTTTTTATCGTTCTACCCACGCAATAAAAACGTCTACTTTCAAATGTTACATAACATTTGAAGAAACCATTTTATTATACGAGACGAATTAAGATGTACTGAAGGTATATAATAGGGGTAGTTTAGATAAAATATCATAATATTGAATATCCGTGAAATAAATGCTAGAGGCGTTGTTATTGTAAAAAAGGTATAAGTACTTTGTTATGGAAAAAAAAAACTTTGCATATTGGTATCAATTTTTCATTAATTTATTTATCCAATAATTAAAATGATTGATGCGTAAGTATCCAGGTATCTTTTTATATATTTAGTACCCAAACAATCAAAATACCCCCATTTTCAAATCCTGAGTACACCGCTGCCACCACGCCCCTTAAAAAAATATTAATTAACATTAGAAAATGACAAAACACATAAATTAAATATAATTCCTTACGCTCGATAAATTCAGCAAAGACTTTCTATAGTGACCACCTTCTAGCATAAGTGACATTTAATTAATAAAACCGGCTTAAATTAAATTTTACAATTTATCTAAACTAATGATTTATTATTAGGTTTAAGTCAATGAATTAAAGCGATGTTATAATACCAATGCTTAAATAAATAAAATAAATATTCACGAACATTTCACTCATCACACTCTAGTCGGTCTGTCTTATAAAAAGGTAGCGCAGACTTGAAGTATTGATTACCATACGTAATGATGACAAAATGTCAACGCTAACTTTTTATAAGATAGGGGGTTAGTCTAGTCACTAAGCAAAGCTTGTGCTATGAGAACAAGATTTCATATAAATATGTTTTTTTTACCAATTATACTTACCATCTCAGAAGTATTAGTATAATATAATTATATATAAGGTTTCATAAAATATAAACTACACTTTTGCGTCTAACCTAAAATCACTTTCTTACAAGGAATAGCCAGTGCGATATGACCAAGAAAACATCAAATTGATTCCTTTTGAAATCTTATCTCAGTCTCCTAGAACCCTTCTACATGTCATTGTTAAAAATGGCTCCAAAAACTTTCACTATCTCTGACAGCCCTTAGAATAGCACCCCTAAAACTCACAATCCACCAAAGTACACAAAAGATTTAAAAAAAGTTTGTGCCAAAAGAGGTGGAGCTGCAAAAAATAAATCAATGGTTATAAAAAGTTGAGAAACATTTCAAAAAGACCGATAAACTAATGTTATTTAAATAATATATTAACTTCCTAAATAAATCTACAACTATCACGATTAAACATTCGATTTGTCTATGCCAAATTATTTATAATTAAATGAATCTATTAAGGCGTGTAATCAAATGATATGTTATACAACTTTAGATCGGCTCGAAACATTAATTTATTTAATGAATAGGAGACAGTGGACACAGTACTTATAATACAGCTGGGTCACTACAAGCTCGATAAGACACTGCTTGACAAGCTTAGTTGGTAGTAGCTCAGCCTTCCATGCTGTGGGTCGTGGGTTCAATTCCCACTCAGGGTAAATGTTTGTGTGATATACATAAATATTGTTTCTGTGTCTGGGTGTTACTATGTATTCTATGTATGTATTTACAAAAAAAAAATAGTATTTCTATGAGCAATCTCGTTTCCACAGTACAAGCGTTGTTTAGTTTGGGACTATAACCTATATTGTCCCACGGCTGGGCAAAGGTCTCCCCCAAAGTCTTCCACTCATCCCGGTTTATTTTCAAAATTTATTTATATGAAATATTAAAAAATATTTTTTTTTTCTTTTGGTGCCTAATTTTGACAAGAGATTTGAGTGTTACATAACAGTTTTTATTTTAAGATTACTTTTCGCTTTCAGATAAATAAACAACTTAGAATACAAGGGTAAAGGTCTTTAATCTTTGCCTACAAATAAAAGCACTTTTGTTTTCAAGATGAGTCACGGAGCAAGCGAAGGCCAGCGACTTTTATTTTATTTTTTAATTTATTTACTCTGGTAATTAGATACAAAGAACCCTTGTTGCATGTTGAACAGGGGAAAGACGTGGACTGGTTTTTTTTTGTTTTTTTTTTTGCAAGTTAACTGGATATGACCTTGGCACCTCAATGCTGTCTGGTTTTTGACCTTGGTAGCTCAATGACTGGAGGCTTTGTTTATTTTATCCAAGTATTTGTTTTACATAAATTATTTGGCTTTACTTTATATATTATTCTCCTCTCGCTTTGTATTCAGTAAGCACTATTAGAATAAACTTTAAACAAAATCTATTTTAATAGAACGACAAACAAACCTTCCAGATACAAAGGACAATGCCTAGTTTCCTATAGGAATCTGTACCAACTTGCGTCAATTTGAATTTACTCTCAAAAGTCTAGTTTTTATTTACCTTTTCGCTACCAACAATATTTTATTAGGAGATAAAATGATTTATCTACGCAATATCACATACACTAAAATTATAAAAATAAACAAATAAGTGCATTTATTTATTTATTAAATGTTTACAAAACTAAGGTCCTTATAATAAAGGTACACCTATTAAAGGTACACCTATTAATGTTAAAAACAATCAATGTTAGAGTTTCTCATAAATGGACCTATTATGGAGGAAAACCTCTAACCTCTGAAGAAAGATTGAACCTGTGCCTCAGAAGTCAGCGCCCTTCCTTTACAGCTATTGTATAATTAACTTTTTTGGCACCTTTCTTTTGATACTGAAAGTGTTTTGCAAAGTCAAAATAGTGTATATCTCAAGGCAACTCCATAGTTTCTGTGCCTTTCCTACCATTTTCCGGTCCCAGCCAGCAGTCCCGTGCAAAAACACAAGTTGCGAAGTCGTATATGCACCAGCTGACACCAATTGTTCACCCTCGGCTTCCTGACAGAAACAAATGAAATCTTATATATAAAATAGGTACTTATATTCTTTTAGCATAAAGTTAGTATTTTATTTGTTATATGTATTTTTCTTTGTTAAGCTATTGCATAGCTTCTATCACGGGCCTTGAGCGTGGATACCGAATCTAGATATTCCGTAACGAAATAACCTAACACTGCGCATGCGTAATAACTAATACAGCAAAAAATGCTATGCAATAGCTTTACCGCGGTAGTTTTCGAGTGCCACACGTCTTTTTATCGATTTTTAACTGACTATTCATTATTTATTTATTTATTCGATTATTATCAAAGGAAGCTCGTTTGGTACTTTTCGCATAATTATAACATAAGTTATTCATAAACCCGGTAGTAGATCAAAGAACAGAGATTGCACCTAAGTAAGGGTTGCACAAGTCCCAAAGTTATCGGGTTTCTTTGTGGGTGCGGGTTCGAAACCCGGCACGCGCCAGTCCCATCCGTTTCCTGTCGTAACGCGATCCATCGACACAGAAGGGTAAGCCGGTCTCTTATACATTCATTTTATTAATAAGTTTATCTACTGTTATTATTTTTATTATGTTTAATCACTTTTGGTTTTTTCTTACGTGCATGCAATGTGGTTACTCTATTTTTTGACGCGTCGTGACTACGCCATAATTAAGAAGTGTTCTCATAATAATATAATGCCAGTGCAAAGCCGAAGTATATTTCTGCTTGCTATCAGCTAAAATAATGGCAATATACATATAACGATAGGTATTTTAACCTAAACATTTTAATTAATTAGTCTCGTAGCTAGGTAAAAAGATTCAATAGAAGCCTGTACCTGTACATCTACCATGAGTTGTCACAGTAAAATCGCCTGACTTTACTACAGTAGTTACGTCAATATTAGTATTACGAATTTTAGTACCCAACTATCCGCTAGAGGCGCTGTACAAATCTTCATACATTTTTTAACTACAGACGCTAGCGAGTATAGTAAATATAGTAAAGTAAAAACTCATGGTAGAGCTACTGATTTCAATGCGGGTTGATCAATCTATTCACATTTCACAACCTAGTTAGCGCAGCGTTTCACTTTATAAACAAAACACCAGCGTTTTCAAGGATGTCAGATTTCACGTTAATTTCGCGTTTTCAAGGCTTTCACGTTGTAAAAACGTTGAATAACTTTATATTTATACTTAAATCATTTTAATCATACAACAACTTTAAAACCTTAAAAAACTTTATAATTATACTATGTAATTCTAACTTTAGTTAGATTTTCACGTTACAATTTAAAACTTAAAACAGTTGTAATTATTAGTAAATATTGTAATTATTAGTAAGAACTAACATTTTTAGGACTGACTTTCTAAGAGACCCACCTTACTAAGAAAAATATTCTCCTCAAAAGATCGTTTAAAATGTCAGTCTGTTTCTTCTTATATTTGACCTCTGCCTCTTATTATTTTGTCAGTGTCAAATGTATATTTCGAAATAATTAATACATCTAGCAGTGGACTGATATAAGTACAAAAAACAGTGGTGACTAGCTCTGTCTTCCATGGGTCGGGAGTTTGATTCCTACCAAGAAAAAAACATTTGTGTGATAAACGACGACGTTTGTTCTGGGTAATTTTATTATATACCAATAATAATCTTTTTAATAATTTCTATATTAAAAAAAAACATAATATTCTATGAGCAATTTAGGTCCTATAGCACAGTATGGTACAAACTTAGCTTAGTTTGACGCTACATGACGTTGTGTGTTGTCCATGAATATTTATATACCTTCCAGAAAATAGCGCGTTGAGCTGCGCCTACGCAGCTCTATAATAGTGGTTCGTTACCACGATACAGTTGTTATTAAGTTCGTTACGGACTCAATCACACCGAATAGATAAGCTTTACCTTTTTACATGCACTCGGCTGACAGATAACACATGTAGGCAGTGCCTCTACCATGAGTTGTCACAGTAAAATCGCCTGACTT
The DNA here is from genome assembly GCA_932527185.1 of Ecliptopera silaceata. NCBI lineage: Eukaryota > Metazoa > Arthropoda > Insecta > Lepidoptera > Geometridae > Ecliptopera > Ecliptopera silaceata. Next base: position 7,228,374 of record OW052210.1, read on the forward strand.
TACTATAGTTGTTACGTCAATATTAGTTTGACGAATTTTAGTACCCAACTATCCGCTAGAGGCACTGTACAAATCTTCATACATTTTTTTAACTACAGACGCTAGCGATTATAGTAAATATAGTATAGTAAAAACTCATGGTAGAGGTACTGGTCGTTTGTTACTTAGAAGTCTGTTCTTAGCGTCGCGGAAACATGGATGTCGTTAATTAGGGTTAGTTTCATAATCCCCATTGAACAATCCCCCATCATGGGGATTATGATACTTTGAGTCCCATGATCCCCATGATTTTGAAAACATTAAAATCATGGGGATATTATGATGTATTAGTATCTATTAATTTCATTTAGGCAAGCGTAGTATAGGACGCCTTCCAGCGAGATGGAGCGACGATCTGCGGAGTGTAGCTAGCAAACACAACATGAGAAGACCGGGCGCAGTGGCGCGTCTTGGGAGAGACCTACGTCCAGCAGTGGACTGATATAAGTTGATGATGATGATGACTAATTTTTAACCGACCTTACTAAAAGAGGTAATATATCAGAAAATAATCAAATTCAATTGGTAAATTAAGTTAATAAAGAAAAGCTTAGTTTAAAAAAAAATATCTGATGAAAGATAAACACAATCATAGAATTGTTTTATTGTTTTTTATTTGCTTTCATTCGTATCGTCTACCTATTAATTTGAAACTGAGTGTACATATTAACCTCGTAATTACACTTCCGTGCAAAATAATTGGCGGTTGCGAGACTATCCATAGTAATAATTAATAATTAAATTGCTTCGGGAATTCATAGAAATAAAATTTTATCACGACAATTTGTTAATGTTACACACGAGTTTGAACTCTAAGTTAATCTTATATACTTTATATTTTATACGTAATTCTTTTAAATTGCCTTATAGGGGTGGGGAATTTAATATTGATTTCCCTACAAAAAAAACTGGGATAAGTTTTATTATACTTACTTACCTGTTTTTTAACCTTAGAAAAATTATTTATTGGGATAAATGTTTGTATGATCTGCAAATATTTATTCCGGGTGTTCTGTTCATGTATGTAATGTATTGTATTAATTATGTCAGTCTTCTAGCTCCACAAGCTCTGCTTAGCTAGGGGCTAGATGATGAATGAATGAATGAAAGAATGAATGAATGAATGAATGAATGAATGAATGAATGAATGAATGAATGAATGAATGAATGAATGAATGAATGAAAACACTTTATTGTCCATACTTGTAATACACCTTTGATGATGTTGTGTGTATTGTCCAGCATTATTTATTAATTAATTATTTATATAAAGTTTTTTTGTTTGTTATATCATACTTTAGAGCTGGTCTCATCTTTTATTTTATTTTTTAAGTTATTTAAGAAATGTGTTTAAGTATTACATGCATTAAATGACGATTGTTGTTATTTTTTGTAAAAATTATTCGTCATTTAAGACATGTAGAATACCCGTCACGAAATTTTTTGACGACCGATGGCGCGGTGGGCGATGGTCCGCCTGCGACGCGGAAGGTTGCGGGTTCGATTCCCGCCTTGGGATAAATGTTTGTACGATCTGCAAATATTTATCCCGGGTGCTCTGGGTGTTTTATATGTATAATAAAAAATATCTATCTATGTAATGTATTGTATTAAGTAAGTATGTCAGTCTTCTAGTACCCATAACACAAGCTCTGCTTAGCTTGGGGCTAGATGATGCTAGGTGGATTGTCCAGCATTATTTATTTATTTATTTTAATTTAATTAGGCACGCTATACACTATGCTAGATGCAGTATCGTGTAATCCGCGCCTTATTTGGTGGCATCATGTTAACTAACACTATCTCGAGCTGATAACGTTATTTAAATAATTTTAGATAGAGCTGTGTAACTCATGCTTTATTTTAATTGATACTAGCTTGTGCATTGGGTTTTTCTTGTAAAGGCACTTTTTTTTTAAATAAATAAACAATAAATAAATGTATTGTATTAAGTATGTCAGTCTTCTAGTACCCATTACACAAGCTCTGCTTAGCTCGGGGCTAGATGATGTTGTGAGAAAAAGTATATAAGTATTCATCAGCAATCTAGTTCCCATAGTACCTTCAAGTTTTGCTTAGTTTGGGACTAGAGTGTGATGTGTGAAATGTCCGTAAATATTTATTTTATTTATTTATTTATTAAGAAACCCAAACTTAATCTATTATAAAATATATCTGACAAACAGACAAACAAACATGTTGTTAGTAGAAGTCTTCAAGATGATAAGTTATCTGACAGATTATTTAGAGCCGGAACTAGAGGTCATTAAATTGGAGTAACTTTTCGTGTTTTACTGTTAAACTTAACCAATAGGTTTTATATTTTTAGTTCACATACAAATGAACTGGTATCATTAGATATATGTATGTATAAGATTCGTTGTTTTTTTAAGTTCTTCATTTAGAATCAATATTTAGGAGATGATTGATTGATTTCATTTCATAAAAAGTCTGACATTAAAATCAAAGTTATAATTTACAAAAAAAAAGTACTTGCTGCTTGTAACATCAATAAAATATAAAAAATAAAAATCCCAGCGATTATAATCAATTGAATCAAAGTCAGAACAGTTTAAATTAAACGCGAAACATCAAATTAAACAATTTAATTTTACCTCACGTTTACGACCTTCGAATTTCACGCGAGGTAGCGATTTTAGTGATGTGATTTGTCGATAATCGCGAGGAAGGTTGTCGATAACGTGCTGTTTTAGGACGTGTCTTGAGCCTCAGGCCCCCCGCTGGTAAGGCCGGGCCGGTTACTGTGTTTACTAACCGCTAACCTCAGTCAGTCCGTTCGGTTCACGCGCAGCGCATGCCCGTTCTGCGCGCGCGCGTCCCAACTTTACGTACGAAAATCAGCTGTCACATTTTGACAATTTGACGTTTCGTAACAATTCACACACCAATTCGCACGTGATTGTGTGAGGATTGTGACAAGTGTACAAGAAGTGGTCGGCCCGTGTTTTACCGTAAGCCGGAATGCTTTTTTTGAATGAATAATTCAAGTCGCGCAGTGTGTTTTGACGCGAGTGTCTAGTGATGTGATCGGATACCGATCTATTTTGTGTGTGACAGTTTGGTATGTGATGTTAGCATGTGCTGATGTCACTTGCTGATATGTCTACTCTACTGAGTGACCTGCGATGGGTGTACGATGAAGATTTGTTTACACTGTCATTGCAAAACGGTGAGTGTTACCTGCCTGCCTTGCTTGTGACCTCTCGGACTTGGCATTACGATGAGGCTTCACTCGCCTCTTGTTTACTCCCACTGAGTTAGTGTTTACATAGAGCACTGCTAAAATCTGTAAATATTGATGTATTTAAAAGTGTCTTTAAGTATCACGAGATACTGGCTTTGATACTTATACGTTTTTTTAAAATATCTCAACAGAAAATAAAATATCCTAAAAGAAATCACATTCTCAAGAAAGTTTAACCTTTAATTACCGAACCGTAAAATACGTTTTAAACGACACTGCCCGTAAAAAGCTGGTATTACCGTTTACACGTTCAATAACCATTGCGTGACGCTAACGAGATTCTTCCGTCACTTTAGTTTGTATCGATATCGATAGCTAAACAAACATGATACACTTCCGAATGCCTTATATATTATTATTTATTTATTTTTAGGCAGTTACAGTAAGAATTATGTTATCAATATAAGTATTTTTACTTTGTACAAGACCAAAATGACGATCAAATCAATGTCAATTTTTTTTTTAACTTTGACAGTTTATTTTGACACTTGCACATATTTTGAAGATATGTTATTATGTATTTTTACGTATTTATTTACCTACGTTACTGATTAATAATTAGACCTATCCTATTAAAATCAAAACCAAGCTCACCTTAAACTAGTTTTTTTTATCTATAAACACTTGATAGATTAGTTATAGATCTAAAACGTGATCAAATACACCTCAGATCGACAATAGTTTCAATAAGTACGACATTCTTCAAGTAAGTTATTCGCATTCCTTGAAACCGGTTTTCTAGGGGCGCAAATAAAACAGAGAAAAATATTTGAGCAACGGTTTTAAATTACTTTTTATATTATAAATAAATGGGTTTATAATAACAGTTTTTTTGTAATCAAATTTATTTTACCTAAATATTTGTTAGAAATACAAAAGTTTAATAACTGAGTAGTAATATTTGGGTGTGATTTTTATTGTGATTTTATTTATTTCTTTAAACATTTAAAACTCTAAAAAAGTTAAAATATTTAAATACTTACCTAACAGGTTTATAAAGAAAAGTATTAATAATAAGTAAATAATAAAAACAGCGTTATATTAAGTATTTAATCCGTCGAAATTCGTAAAACAAATCAAGCGTTATTTGACGTGTTCTGTCAAAATGACAGCGCACGTCACTAACGGCCGGTTTCTCGAACGATGATCAACAAAAAAATCTAATAATTACTATGTGTCAAACTCGGATCATTCGTGATTTGAGTTTCCAGAAACCGGCCGTAAGTTTTTTAAATGTGAAAATTACACAGTGGCACGCAATGGTCAGGTAGGAAATGAAGTAGACTGCCCAAGGTGAGCTAGGCAGCCTGTTAGTGTAGTAGTACTTATTCTGTGACCATTGAGACATACAAACAGTATGTCATCAAAAGATGAAACTTAATTTTATCTTGAAATCGTCGGCTATCCTAGCTATAACACAAATCGTATCGTAACCTAAAATACCTTGCGGGAACCCTCTTTTTCGCAAATACAGTGTTACTTAAACTGTCAAACTTTAGGTCATAAATTTACAGACACAAAATTTTAAAAAAAAGTTATAAATGTTTTATTGACATAAATATGTAAATGTTTACACAGAAATATTCATGGACACCACACTAAACTAAGCAAAGTTACTATGGGAACTAGATTGCTGATAGAAAACTTATATATTTTTTTTGTGATTACGTACATAGAATACATAGTAACACCCAGACACAGAATAAATATTTCTGTGTATCACACAAACATTTGCTCCGAATGGGAATCGAACCCGCGACGCACAGCACGGAAGGCTGCTACTACCAATTGAGCTCTGTACCTCTACCATGAGTTGTCACAGTAAAATCGCCTGACTTTACTACAGTAGTTACGTCAATATTAGTATTACGAATTTTAGTACCTAACTATCCGCTAGAGGCGCTGTACAAATCTTCATACATTTTTTTAACTACAGACGCTAGCGAGTATAGTATATTATTGTATAGTAAAAACTCATGGTAGAGCTACTGACGTCTATCGAATAAGTAAATATGTATATTGACCTTGATTATATAAGTAGCTTTACATAAGTGTATCCAGTCTTTATAGTTTGAACTTCAATTGTATAGAAACTTGGCCTCTGTACCTCCTTTGTGTTATCTGTGGTAGTTATGTTCGTCATTATAGTCTGTATTTGAACAGATGGACAGCAAACAGCATATTTTACGGTTTGTTTTGAAAAATTTACGGAACAAAGTTTGTTCTTGTAATATAAAGTCAATGCTAAGTATCAGAAAATCGTTATTGACAGGCGTTACAGCTCAGTCGGTAGTAGCTTTGCCTATTATGCTGTGGGTCGTGGGTTCGATTCCCACCCAGAGCAAATTTCTGTGTGATGAATATTAATATTTGTTCTGTGTCTGGATGTTACTATGTATTCTATATATTTACAAAAAAAAGTATTTATATAAGTATACTATCAGCAGTCTATTTTCCATAGTACAAGCTTTGCATAGTTTATGACTAGAGAGTGATGTGTGAAATGTCTGTGATTATTATACATTTAAAACTATCACGTGTTTTTTTTCTACATATTATTATAACGACTAGGATAAGTATACTACTAAACTAGGCAAAAAATGCACGTTTTTCATGGTTGATTTGTTTTGAGGCAATTAAAAATATCGATAATTATAAAATGTAAATGCACATTTTGGCAGTTATTTTAATACACGAGCTATCCGAATTTCAAGTTTAATCAAAATCGGTATTTAGTTAGGAGGACTTTTAGAGGATTCTTAAAGAAGTATTTGGCCAAACTTTAGTATATAAATTGATTATTAAGTACATTTGTTCCATTATGTACGTTATTTACATAGTAATAAATCTCAATATTAAATTACTTGTTCATTTGCCAGCAAAAAAGCGTCGATGTACTGCTAAATTGTTCGGCATTCTTTCATCAGTGTATAGATAAATCTATATTACTCGCTCTATGATTAGAAGTATTTAAAATAATATTATACAAGTGCTCGTAACTCTTAGTATAAGAAATATGTATAAGAACTGAAGGTAAGGCTTTCTAAAATACAGACACCGTTATTTTGAGTATTTAGATAGACCTTGAAATAAAATGGTTTTTAAGTTTAAAAAATCGTTATTTTTTTTTATTTATCGTTATCTTTTGAAGTCTATCAACCAGTTATAAGTTTAAAAAATCGTTATTTTTTTATTATTTTTCGTTATCTTTTGAAGTCTATCAACAGTTCAAATATTGTTAAATTACGGTTTCTGGAAACCCAAATCACGATTGATTCGAGTTTGACACATAGTAATAAGTTTAAAAAATCGTTATTTTTTTATTATTTTTCGTTATCTTTTGAAGTCTATCAACAGTTCAAATATTGTTAAATTACGGTTTCTGGAAACCCAAATCACGATTGATTCGAGTTTGACACATAGTAATTATTTGATTTTTTTCGTTGATCATCGTTCGAGAAACCGGCAGTTAGTGTTTCGTGTTTTAATAAATAATAAAACGTTTTTAAGCGGCTAATTAATCAATTAATTGACTAACCTCGCGGTTGTTGAAAACGGAACCATATCAGGAAGTGACGTCACTACTTATGACGTTAGACATACCGGTACCAGAAGCACTAGTTTTCGAAAAAAAATAGCTGGGTTTTTGAGTTGTTTATTAAAAAATTAACGGGAAAAAGTAGTAAAAAAATAATGCGTTTGAATTTGGTACTAATGATTTTGTTTTTGTTGCTTAGATAACGGTGTCACTTAGCTAAATATTTCACACGGATTGATATTTCTTACAGCATCATCTTTCCACAATTCTACCAAAATTATAAGGAATGAATGTAATAATGTAACACTTACGTATTGTATAATAAATAGATACCTACATTTGTTTTTAGGAGCCCAACGACACTAAAACAGTTACCAGGTTCCCCTAGGGGAGTGAACAGGGGAGCCAGCGGCTCAGCCATATAGAATCGATGGGATCAAAAATTGTGCTAAGTGCACAGTTTTCGTATGACGCCATGTCTTTGTAGCTATATAGCAATACCTTTTTATGGACAGCCATTTATTTGCATCTTTATTAATGTTTGCTCTATGAACATTAGCCGAGTTTCTTTGAGTGGAACTTACCTACTACTTTATTGCGTTTACAGAGAGTAGGTTTTTGATTAGCAAAGTCGGCGTTGTGTTGTTTATAATGTAATTTCTGCGGTTACCTTGATGTTTTTGTAATGAGAAAAAAACATGGATTTGATGTTCCACTTGAAATTGACAGATGTCAAAAAATGTATTCTTAATAATAACTTGAAGGGGAACAAAATTGACAGATGTCAAAAAAAAACATTCTTGGATAAGATAATACCTTCAAGGGGAACATGTTGATAGAATACAAATTACTATTTATTTTGTACATAGCTTGGTATATACTTATAACACAAAATAAATAAACATCAATGTTTGCTAATAAACAAAATGTTTAATCATTTATATTATTTATAATGTCAGTCTTCTAGTACCCATAACACAAACTCTGCTTAGCTTGGGGCTAGATGATGATAAGTGGATTGTCCAGTATTATTTATTTATTTATTATCTACGGTAAATTAGAATCAACATTTTTATTATTTACATTTCAATTCTTAGATTCTTAGATCTATGTTTTAATCATAAGTAATTACATACTCATAGCAATTTAAGTACATTTTCTCCTATTTGCCTACAGGTATGCTTAATTACCAGTCCAGTTCTGGGTTATTAAGTTTTGCTGTAAAGCTGCCATAGTATAGGATCACAGATGTCTATCTTTTTATACATGTCATAGGTTGTCTGGAAGAGATTGTTCATAGCGACCGGTATTGCGATATATTATAAGTTTCATTCCATTATATTCCATTCTATACATTTGTATTGTACCTCTAAACATTGCAAAAGTTTTGCTTAGGTTAGGACTAGAGCGCGATCTGTAAATTTCGTCGATGAATATTTACGTCAATTTAAAAGAAACACAAATAATACACATGTTTTAAGAAATTTCAAAAATACTAGTCAGATCTTAAATTTATAAGGGATATCCTCTAATGGCATATCAAACAATGAAAAAACAAATCAAATTCGATTCATAACTCGCAAAGTAATCGCGAAAAACCACTTGACTTAATAAAAGTTATTTATGAATTGTATGTATCATAATTTTTATAATAACGTTGTATTGCGCTACTGCATTTGTATTTACTATGTCAATTGTAATGTTCTTCAAAGATATTTACGAGTAATACCGACGGGTACTTAAAATAGAGTGTACGTCTGTTTTTGAAATTGCAATAATGGTAATGTACTATATTCATTGTACATATTTTTTTATAGTTTTTGTCATAATATTGAATTAATTAACAAATAGATATTGAATGCGATATTAATCATGTTACTAAAGTTAATATAATTAAAACTAAGCCCAATGGTATATCATATACAAAACAATGAGTGATTGTATGAATTTAAGTTGTAATTTTATTGAAATAAAAATAATGTAGCGTATCAATTTTAACCTTAGGCATGGTAGATATTTAAGATCTTTAAAACTCGCGCTTACTTTGTGTAATACTTATTTTATTTTATCTACGTACTAGTCAGAGGCACGTCCAGATAAAACATTATTTTTGGCGCATGCCTTATAGCAAAAATATTTATTTATTTATACAATTATCACTTACTAAATAAATTATAAACAAACAAAGATGTGTAAAAAGGACACCAGATAACACAACATAAGCAATAGAAAAAATAAAGGATACTGATCCTTTATTTGTTTGTTTATAATTTATTTAATATGTGACTACAAAAAACTAATTTTAAAACTTCATTACTATGTACTATCGATCCACGATTCCTCAGTCCAAGGCCTTTGCATTCAAGTGATTTCATGTCATGACGTCACACATACAAATAGTTACAGAAAACATCAAGTGTGTGACTTCATCGAATAGACAAATACAAGCAAAAACGAATCTACGTCGCGTCGTATAAATTATACGTGATTTGACTGCATTACAATTATTATTCTAATGTGTTTTTTATTGAATAACAAAAAAAAAGTTATTAACATTATATAGGTTTACTGTTTTAGTTTACACAAAGATTTCATTCATTTCATTCATTTTCAGCCTGTGATGTCCCACTGCAGGGCAAAGGCCTCCCTTCCTTTTCTCCAGTTCTCTCTGTCCTGGGCTATTGTGGACCAATCTTTTAAATGGGCATCGAGTTCGTCCCTCCATCTGCGCCGTGGTCTACCGCGAGGTCGTTTCCCGTTTTTCATACAAAGATTTGTATGATATTAATTGAAATTCGTAAGAAATAATCAAGCAAATATATGAATGAGAGACATAAAGAGAGAGAGAATAGGAATATAGTAACAATAAATTTGAACGCAAAAGTAAAAATAATTTTCAAATATGAATATACTTAGGTACACAATGCAACGCCATCTTGTACTAAAATAAACGAAACTTGTACTAGATAGTACTAAAATAAACAAAGATTGTACAAGAAGCAGGTTGCTAGTAGATCAATCAAATGTGTTTTCTTAAGCTTAAAAACACAAAACATGTTCAAAAACAACAAAACATCAGTTTTGTAAAATCGAACCCACGACCCACAGCAAGCTTTAAGTCAAATGAGCTGTGACACCTGTCAAAATGCTACTGAACAAAATTTGTATCATTACAAAACCTAACCTCAAAATATGTTTATAATAGCTACAATAGGCCGTTGAGCAGTAACACACAATATTAATGACCTACTATCTTCGATCTGGCTATGATCAGGGTCGTAGGTCAAATGGACTGTCTGATTGTCAAATTCTTTCTCATTATCTACGTTTTATAAGAGTTAGGTACCTATAACTATGGTATGAACGGAGTTTTTGTTCAGTCAGTTTGGTGTATGGGCAAAATCAAAAAATCCAAATTAATGACTTATACTTTATTCAGTAAAATCACTAAGATCATTTAGCATGTGCAGGGTTAAAATAGGCATGTGGAATCCAAGCACATCAGTCTCCATCATTGTTCATCATCAACTTAAAGACTGACACGTGGCTATTTAATAAGCGTAGGTACACATCATCGACAGGCGTCAGAGCTCAGTCGGTAGTAGCTCTGCCTTCCATGTTGTGGGCTTAATATATATAGGGCTCGATTCCCACCCAAAGACAGAAATTGTAGAATCAGGGAGAAAATTTATGGTACTGTCTAATATTTCCACTTCAAGGTTCGCCATCGAGCAATATCTTCGATTCTTTGCGCAATCGTTGCTAAATTACTAGGATCTGACTCAACTTCCACTATATTACACTGATGTAACGTTACCTATAATTAATGATTTTGATTTGTCTAATATTTTGTCTATAGTTTTGCAATGATTGTGATAAATTGAGGTATGATTTAATATTGAAATATTACAGAATTGACTGTTGCTAGATTAATGAAGAACAAGAATAAATAGTTTATTCCTCAAGTTATTAAGGTGTGTAAAAAATATTCTCGCAGTAACATTTCGGTAGTAATTTATTTAAAACAGTTCTTATTGATCTTTAGTCTTGATTCAAACTACATATTAAAAATACCATTCACAACTTCGCGCGTTCAATGAGTGCATTAAAATCATTTACAAAGAAATAATTGTTTTTAAGTTTGAGCCTTTTTTCTTTGAACTTAGGAGTGTTGTGTACAAGTAGTTTACTTGGGTGTTATCAATCAAGCTCTGAACTGGAATGTGCTGATAAGAGATGCATCTGCTTGCTCTATTTAAAGTTCATGCTTCGACTTACACAATAGTTTTTGTTTTGTAATATTAAGTTTAATTTAAGCAAATCTTCTGAAATTATAGTTTAAGTGGCAGCTCGCTTCGCTCACTTTTAAAATTACAAAGATCTGTGATTTTGAGAATCTGATTCGTTGTTTGATGTTTATCATAGTACCTATTTATTTAACATTTATAATCTGTGGGTATGTTAGTGTGTGTATGTTAGTGATATTAAACCGCATATTCAGTTATTTTCTTACCTACTCAAAACTAAATAATTTGACTGCGTTCTTGTTTGAAAGGTTTCAAATGCAAGAATTCATTCAAGAATGCAAGAAAGCATGAACCAAGTTCGAGCATAACATTGAAAAATTAGTTACTAGAACAAATATTTTTTTAGGTACTATATTATGTTCATGCAGCTTGCTTAGCTCGCTTGCACTCGCCTCTCAAGTTTCGTAATGGTCTGTGTTAGATCATTAAACGTTTAAGTTTGTCTAAGTGAGTAAACTTAGATATTTATTAAAGTACCAAGTAACTATTCCGTTTAATGTTTTTTCTTTTTTTTTTAATCTCAGTTCTTTGATGTCTTGTATTTAAGTTAATAGTTCATCTACGTCAGGATGAAAATAATGTCCCGCCATTTAATTACCATCTTCCTCTGGTTCTCCACTTAGTTCTTCTTCGTCCTTTCTATATACTAGCATGCAATCACCTTTTGTGTCTCTGTTTATTATCTTCATCTTCAAGTCTTAGCACAAAACGTAATAGAAAAATGTTAGGGTATTTTTCGGAAAAGCTTGTGTATTTGGTAGTTAATTTAACGAGTAAAAGGATTTCTAGATTTTTCTGAAATCTTCCTTAGCCACCGCCTCTTTGATAAATCTTTTTTTTATGCTTTATTAGGTACAAATGCAAAACTCATTTATTGACATAATATGTTGTGTTTACAAAGTTATTGAATCCATAACACGTTTACGTACCTATATATTTTTTATTATTATGAGCTTAACTTTTTAAATTAGTTTAAAAATAATAAAACTCATCATACTATAAAGTGTAAATTTTAATACATGGTTGACCGGTCGGCAGGTGTAGTACGATTCCATGCGGGTAAGTGGTGGACGCCTTAAGTGGAACTTTTGAAATGCTTGACCAAGAATGAACATCCTTTGTAAACTTTTTAAAGTAAATAAATTAAAATGCTCAGGATCAGAATGCGGGAGTACTTTTTATAAAAAGTTACGGAAAATTAAACCTTATAATAATATGTATAGTGAATAAAGCTATGTTTTTAGAGTAACAATTTACTATAAAAGTCACTATCGCTTACAATTTAACGAGCTACTTGTTTATCTAATTAAAAAGCGGTCATTGGACTTAATAATGAAACAACACAGAAGTTGGTGATAAAATTGAAAAAAACTAAATAGAATTACTTTACAAAGTTTCACTCCTAATCTAGCCAATATTTTAGGTATGATACTTCATTTTTTTAAATTGATTTGTGTACATTTTATAACGATATCTAAACCAAAACAAAGCAAAGCTTGTAGGTACTGTTGGAACATCTAGTTCCCTGCTGAAATAATGTTTACATAATTTTTGTTCATAAATACATACATAGAATACTTACATAACACCTATACAGGGAGTGTGTTTCAACCAAGTCTATGTAAGGTAACTCTACCAAATTCAAAGCCTCTACCGCACTCTGCCAAATTAAGAAGTAATACAGTTATGGCAGCCTCTTTGACCTAGTCGGCTTATATGGGATAGTTTGGCTTATAAGCACGAATACCTTGACTCATATAGAAAACTAAGCTTTGTAATAATATAGGTAGGTACATATTATAAATTCACACAACGCCATCCAGTATCATAATTAATATAGAGATTAAGTAAAATTGTCCAAATAGTAATAGATTGCAAATTCAAGATATAAATAAATGTATTTTAATCTATGACAGGCGTCACAGCTCAGTTGGTAGTAGCTCTGCCTTCCATGATTTTGGTCATCGTTTCGATTTCCACCCAGAGCAAATGTTTGTGTGATGAACATAAATATTTGTTCTTTGTCTAGGTGTTACTATGTAGGTGTTTACAAAATAAACTTATAATTATAAAAATCAATACTCAATAAGTAAGTAATGCCTATAGGTAAATCTGAAATTATATTGGCTAAAATTTTCTAATTTTAGTCTAGTATTTGAGTGATTTCTTAGATAACTAAGTATGATAGCAAATTGTTTTGTTTGCAGACAATTTGAAATTTAAATTAGGTTTTGCTAATATCTACTCAGACTAGAAATAATTGGTCTTTACATAAGTAATTCTGTTAGTAACTTAAAATAACTTACTAACAGAATTACTAATCTTAGTTTCATAAACTATAAATACATAAATTCAAATGAAATTGCATATATTTCTCTTTAATTGTAAAAGGAAAGCTTTGGTTTTTTTCAGCTCAACTCTTCAAGTAATTTTCATTAATTCGAATAAATAAATAATGCTGGACAATCCACACAACATCATCTAGCCCCAAGCTAAGTAGAGCTTGTGTTATGAGTACTAGAAGACTGACATACTTGATACAATACATTAATAGATAGATATTTTTTTATTATACATGTAAAATACCTAGAACATCCGAAATAAATATTCGCAGATCGTACAAACATTTATCCCGAGGCGGGAATCGAACCATGATAATAATTTAAACTAATTAAGGGATTAATTAGGTTTAAAAATCGATTGATGCTTAGTAGAATTCTTTAATTATTCATATGAACAATCTATATATATTTCTTCTTTCGTCTTTGAAATAATAAATAAAGAAATAAATAATGCTGGACAATCCACACAACATCATCTAGCCCCAAGCTAAGCAGAGCTTGTGTTATGCGTACTAGAAGACTGACATACTTATTACAATACATTACATAAATAGATATTTTTATTATACATATATAATACACAACACACCTTGATTAATGAATTAATTGAACATTAATGAGTCTTGAATTTATAAAAACAAAAGCAACTTTTTTGATGACTCGAAGTATCAATAAAATCTTAGAACCTTATTTTCATCATTAATAAATAATTAAACTCATATGCAAGACCAACTGGGTTAATATTGAAACAGGTATATATGTTTAGGTATTTCGCTGACTTTGTCAAAGGTCGACAAACAACATTCTCACTAACTGGTTTTAACTTATGAATGTATAATCGGCGAGTAATTATTACTAAGTGTTATTTTAACTTATGTACGGCAATATGATCAAATGTGAGCTATCTATAGATCGTTTAACGGCCTGTAGATAGCTTAACTGATTTTTATGTATTAAGTATGTATATTATATAAATAATGTTGCCGCTTTAACAACAAATACTAAAAAACAGAATTAAATAAATATATAAAAATCTTTTGCTGTATCAATAACTGTGTATAAAGATGTTATAATATAAATGTTTCAACAGCCTACCCATTTCGTGCGTAGAATATTTTAACTTAAATTTAGGGACTTACTCTTATCTATCTCTTATTATTTTGAGTAATATTAAAATATTATTTAATTATATTATCTACTTACAGCCCAAAATACCTATGTATATTTAAGGACTTTCGGTCTAGCTTATAAAAAGTTAGCGCAGACTTGAAGTACTGATTACCATACGTAATGATGACTTAAAGCCAACGCTAACTTTTTATAAGATAGGGGGTTATACAACAACGTGATTTGATAGCAAAACCTGGAACCCTTCGCGTGCGTGTCCGAGTCGCACTTGGCCAATATTATTTTTAAACGTTTCTTGAATGTAGGTATATTTACTCTGGGTAAGGTCCACTCTTAATTAGCCGTGTCCTAACAAAGCTTTTTATATTCTCACACGATAGACAAAGAAATGATAATATTTTTCACATGCACAAATAATTTCTCTTTCTGATGTTCAAACACTTTGTTTGTTTGTTGAAAGTGATGGACACGTAATATTATGCCCGCACTACACTACATACCTAGTGTTTTTGCATTGTGATGTGAATTTTATTTTATCCAAAAAATTCAACAGATCTTAAGGTGTACAATAAAGTATCATAAAAATAGATCATAAAAACAATAATGGTGTGAAGTGGTGAAAGGAAACAATGGAAGAAAAGGGGGAGGGGGAGACCGTTGCCCAGCAGTGGGAAAGCACAGGATAAAAAAAAAGACAACGGATTGAATTTATTTGTGTTAAACTCATACACCTTTTTTTTTAATTGATATGAGCTGAGCATACATAAACAATACACCTAAAACAAATTTTATAATGACATGAAATTGTCACAACATAAGTAATGTGACAATGTGTGACTACTTCAGCGTGTAGCTGAGTCATAATTTGAATTATTCTCACGGTTTTGGGAAAGTGGTTGATAAGCTTACATAATAACTTAACCGTTTCCGTGCGGGTGGCACCACAGTGGTGCCATGGATTATCCTTTGCGTCTGGCGGGTGGCACCACAGTGGTGCCAAATTTGAAACCCGTAAAAATCGAATAAATTGACGTTTTTCAAAAACTTTCCGTAAACAAAAGAGTCTTTATTTGTCACACAGATCCTCCCTACAGTGTCAGTTTCAGGAAATCACGTGATTTCACACACTTCAGGGATTTTCAACCTTTTCCATAAAGAAATTATATGAAATGTAATTCGTTAGATACAAATTGCCCAAATTTAAACAATAAATTTTATTCAAGTATTTTGTTGTATTTTTATTTTTTAAATTTAAAATCATTTTCTGAATGAAGAATTTTATGAAAAAAATATTTAAATTGTTTCGAACGACTATTTATTTTTCAGAACCGCTTACAATCCCGTTCGTTGACGTTGTCACGTTCAACTATCGTCAGTAAACCGACTTTACAGACAACCATTTTTTTTAATTTACGTAATTCTAAATCAAAACAATATATTATTGTATAATATTAAATATCTACCATAAACAAAAGCCAAATATCTAATTACTATAGTTGTATTACTATAATAGTACATTACGTTACTAGTAAGCCAGTAGAATATTCTATTAAAAACTTATCATGAATTTTAATTCCCAACAAAACACTAGAAAAGACTCATAGCGCTCTGCATGTCTCGAATGTTCATATTTCATTCTACAGTAACGTTAAATCAATCGATCCATCAAAAAACTACAAAAATGTTTACAACCTCTGATAGAAATAAGGGATTTACCTTCTATTTCCGTTAATACATGTAGATAGTTACTTTTATACACGCTAATCGAAAAGTTAAACAATTTACGTTCGGTTTTGGGTGGCGACTAAACTTTCAGCACGTGAAAACAGGCAAAAAAGCGATAAGTTACACTTCCTGGCGGAGGACACCACAGTGGTGTCATCAAAGTCCCTGGCGTTAGGCACCACTGTGGTGCCACGAAATATTTGTTCGCCGCCAGGCGTTAAAGTTTGTCCAAGAGACTCCCGCACTGAAACGGTTAAAAAAGCTTTTTGTTTTTTTAACACTTATTTTTGTTAGCACTAGGTTATTTTATGTGTTGGTAAATACTTACTAACTAGACGGTACTTTACCTATTTACAATACTTTAGTTATAGGTACTCGTCTTCTTTATAAGAAGAGAAATGACGACTTTATTCTGTGCAAGTCGTAAGTTCGATTCCAATCAAGAACAAACATTTGTGTGTTGAACAACAAAACAAACATTGATGTTTGTTCTGTGTTACTAATAAACATCTATCAGCTATCTGATTCCTATACACAAACTTTTTTGGGACTAGATACCGTAAAATGTCCATGAATTCTATTTAAAAAAATAGTTTTAAAAAACCCCGAGATGATAGAAGACCACCCGGAGAGATAACTATAACAATAGTTTTTATTCACTTCCACTTAGTAAAATATGAATCGAACATCAATTCAAAACAAATGATTCAGTTGATTCAGTTATAGCATCTTTCATAATAAATTGGCTAAGAATGCCAGACTTGCAGACCTAGTGATGATATAGTGTAACCACGAAGTCTACACTAAAAAGACTGAAAATACTATGTACTGAATTTCTTGAGGTATTTAAGTTATGTTTACGTTATATTATAATTATATAACTTGGTCATAATATAACAAGTATAATTTCTTATCTTATCAAAACTTTCTTATATTATCAAATTATGGCATCAAAAAAACTGTATCAGTATAACTAAATTTAAAAAGTGTTGAATTATAACAGTCTTGCACACATTTAAAAACCAAAACTTGAAGACTTACTACTTAAGATACTTTTGAAAAAAGTATTACACAATGATAAGAGCTCAAGATTGAAATATTTTGAAAATGACTCAACAAACCTCAAGTCGTCATTCCGATTCTACCAAATACGAACAATGACATTTGCGAAGCCAGAAAAAAAAAGAATGACATTAATTCAACTTTGACAATAGCTGCCACAGATTATGCAAATCAGAAGCGCAACACGGATGAATTAATGTCAAACCGAATAATATAAACCATTAAATCTGTCAAAGATTACACCGCCATCTTTATTTACCGTTTCTCAACAACAAATTGATCTTTATCAATCAGAAAATAAGATTGATAATGAAATTGACATATAAATTACTGTTCGTTTTGAGCCAATCACGACATTCGATTGTTTGCGGATATCTCGATTATGTTTTTTACTTGTAAATTTAGACTCTTTTCTCATGGAGTTAAGGTTTAAACTTCGGGCTTGATTTTGATGGAAGGATACAGAAGTTTTTGATGAGACCGTACAATTCTTTTTGCTTGCAAAAAACGCTTTGTCTCTTTTTTTTTGGCTAACGAGGTGGTATTAATGAAGTGAAGCAAAAAAATATAGTTACGGTACTAGAATAATCTTGCTAGTTTTGGAGCATTATTCATATAATTTGATTTGTTTAATCATCAATCATTTTTGGCACTGGTTATATTAAATTGATTTTTATTGATAGTTTAGATTTTATAATTATAGTCTAGGTATTTTTAAAACAGCGTTAAAATAAAGCAATAAACGTTTATTTTTGATATGTTATTAACTTTTTAATGAATTTGATGAAATACTAGCTACCGTATGCGACTTCGTCCGCGTGATTTGTTTCCAACAAATTGTTTAAGAATTAAAAATCTATGTTTCATTTAATTTTTTTGGCTAGGACGTGATTGAAACACAGACGTGCCAACATATTATTATACATTTACCTATAATATTAGATATATTATCTATGTAATGTATTGTATTAAGTATGTCAGTCTTCTAGCACCCATAACACAAGCTCTGCTTAGCTTGGGGCTAGATGATGTTGTGTGGATTGTCCAGCATTATTTATTTTTATTTATTTATTTATTATTAGGTAGAATATGAAAAACATCTTCTCGGATAAATTGTATTAAAATAAATGTTATTTTCATTTATTATACAGAACAGAAATGGAAATTTGGCTCAACAAGGAAAACCCGTACCAACTTACCCCAGATGTAAGCTATTTCAGATTGATCTTATAAATATAAGACTTAAGATTTTCCTCAGTGATTCTAAGAAGTAAACATATGGTCAAACCTTGAGTCATGCTACTTTATAAACAAAACAAAGAGTATTATGACTTATTTTAATCGTGCAAGGCTGTTTTATGGAGTTTTCCCAGTTAAGGGCGCCATATTGCCCAATGAGTGTACGTTCGTACGTACCCTTAAGGAAATAAAGAGTAGACTGGTATTGTCTGTGGATGCTTTTTTGGAATGACAGATAAGATTTTATTGACATAACACAATAGCAACTCAAAAAGGTGAAAATTGCACTATTATATGTAGATACAGAAAAATTATATTCATGCATTTGTCCATTGTACCTATATCTACCTATATTTCAAGTTTATCCTATTTTGTAGATTATTTTGGGGTAAATCGTTTTTAATTCATTTATAATTGATAGTAAGTGGGTGGATATAAGTATCTAAGGTTATAAGTGATAATGACATCTAGTAATCAAATGTAAATTATGTTATTAATAAAATTTACATAATAAAATGTACAGTCAACGCGAAAAATTGACACCGGCCGGCCAATAAAGTTAAGTTTCGTAACCATTATCTCTTATCAGCATAATATCAGCATATTGTACAATTGCATATACTGACGTTTGCGGTGTCATTGACCTGAAATACCTACACATAAAGTGCATTCGCAAATGACACGATTCTACCGAGTTGCTCAAGCAGTAATTACGATGTTATTCTCATTGTGACCACAGTAACTTATGCAGAAGGATTACTTATATATTAGATCGAGAAAATAAAAATAACTGACAAGAAATTAGCTCAAAAGTCGCTAATCTGTCTCATTTTGTGACCTAGATTGAAAATTGTTTCAACCACAAGTTGTGCAATAAAAAAAAATACATAAAAAACAAAATAAGTACCGTACTTATGTAAATTTAAAAAGGTATCGGTCAATAGCTTTTTCGATGACTTCAATTTCAAATATAAAGTTGAAATCTGTTTGAAAAAACTTGTAAGTAATAAGTACTTAACTGAAATATAACCTACTGCTATGTCTATACTGTGACACGCACGCCCGTAAAGTGAGTCAGTGCGGTGTCTGCAAGATTGTATAAACTTTGGAATTTTATAAGTTCCGCAAATTTTGACATAATTCGATTTTATGTGCACAGTGCCCCCGTTGGAGGAAAACATTGTTTGGAAATAAAAACTTGATAATATATTTAATATATATTATATTTAATTGAAGTTACCTATTTAGCAATCGGGGTTGGAGTAGTTAACTAGTAAAGTAAACCGTTTGCTATATTTTGTAAACATTGCTTCATTAAACAATCAAAAACAAAAATACTTTATTCAGTAACGGTCTATCTCATAAAAAGTTAGCGCAGACTTGATGTCTTGATTACCATACGTAATGGTGACTTAATGTCCACGCTAACTTTTTATAAGACGGGGAGTAAAACTACAAGGATCAATTAGAATTGGTGATATATAGATATAATATACGAGGTAATTCTAGGTACTAGTTGCTAATAAAATTTGCAATCCAGGAAATTCAAAAATGTTGTAGATTAGAAAGCAAAATTGATGAAAGTATGGGAATACCAGAAAAATAGGTGGAATTCTTTCAGTCAAATAAATGATGATGATGAGAGCCAATTAGCTAAATAGGTAAAACTAATAAGTAGGTGGTAGGTAAAGTACTGCGTACGAAGAATCGTAAACCCTAATGAACATGCGAATTAGTGTATTTCAACAGTAAGTTCTTTAAGTGCAGTCAGTGCCTAGGAAACGTTGTTAGTCAAAAGTATTACCTAGGCACTAATCATAATTAAGCTATACCTAGTAAGGTCCACCCTAGTGTTTTTTGTACCCAAGGTCGTTCCAAGTCAAGATCAATAAAATTAAATAAAGGAATCCTAAGCTACACGGGAAGGTCGTGAATTCTATGGATAGATAGTACGGGTAATATAAAAAAATAAAACAGTTTTAGGTTTATAAAAAACTAGCTGACCCGTCTAGCCGGCCCACTTCGTTGCGCATAATTCGACCGTTTTTTTTCGATTCCCTTTGCAAAACGGACTACCACGTAAAAGCCTTTTTATTTTTCAGTTTTTTATATAACCTATGACACTCAGCATTAATGTGGCTTTCTATTGGTGAAAGAATTTTTAAAATCGGTTCAGTAGAACCCGAGATCACCACTTAAAATTTAACAAATATACAAACACACAAACTTTACTTATTTATAATATTTAGTATTAGTATAGAAGTATAGATAAACTTAAAACTGTAAAACGATTCTATAATTTGAAATAAAAAAAGTCAAAACGTATAAACAGTGAGTCATATTCCATGTGACCAAGAAAGATATTTTGACTAAGCTTGGACATTTTTGACCATTGACTTGGATTCTAGTAATTGCACGTCTATAAAAGCATCCTAAAAAACCCGTGGCAAAATAAACTCAACATGCCGACTAGGCTAGAAGGATGAGTGCTACTTTTTTTTTTCTTTGTTATGCATTTTAGTAGTATAGGCAAACGCTTGGCCGCAATCACATAGAATTTTCAATTTCATGGAAGAATGCAAACGCGCAATCGCGTTTCCTAGAAGAAGTGAAAGACGGACCGTGATGTTTTAGATATCTACTAAGAATTTTTTCAGGTAACAAATAAAGTCAATCCTATAAAAATAATGATCTAGGTATAGAATAATGACATGAATAAAAAGTGACCCATGTCGCTGATGTCATTAACAATCATTTAAATTAGATGCAATTTAAAGTCTCCCTCCATTACCGGTCATTTTTGAATACTCTGATCTCCGCCTTTTTGTTAAAAGATTAGTAAACTTAAATCCCCGTAAACTCCGACATTGGCAAAATCGTGGCAACCCTAGCCTGCGAAAAGCCACTAAGAAAAGAAGAAGAAGAATTAGATGCAAAGACCAAATCAGAAAGAAGTTTAAATTGATGTAACATTTTTGTTTGTAGCATTTTGGTACAATAGTACCTAGAAAATGGTAAAAATGAGTCATTGTCTATGGTCATTGCGAACGCAATGTTAATTACTTAGTCATTGATGTTTCCACAACTGAGTCATCGCGACATGAAAGTAATTCCAATGATTCTAAAAATAAATAAATATCAAGTATTCTAGGAGCTAAATGATCATTAATCATTTGTAGAATTTATCTTCCTAGTACAAGCTTGGCTTAGTTTGGGGCTAGAGTGTGATGTGTGAAATGTCCGTGATTATTTAATTTATTATCATTAGCTGGTGATGCTATGCTCAATGCTTCGTTTTTTGCTCACTTTTCCAAATGAAATAAAACGAAAAACTCATATTAGGTACAAGCTTGTATTATAAATAGTATAAATAGTACCTACTTTTCCGGATCTTATTACAAAAAGCAAAACATATTTTTTTTCTTTTGCTTCTTGTAAAAAGTATTCTATCAGAAATCTAGTTTGTAAAGCTTTGCTTAGTTTGGGACTATTGCATCAAGCTCTAGTCCGTAAATATTAGCACTAATTCTCTATGATAGAAGGTTCTAGATTCCATAACAAATAAACGTTCATAAAGAGGCTAAGCATATTTCTCACGACACAGAAACAATCCTTGAAACGTTTCTCGATATCGAACAATACCAACCATTGATTTGCTGTGATTCTGTAATCCCACAATCTAAAATCACCTTTATCCCTTTGATGTAAGGTTGATTATAATACGATTTGGAAGCTGTGTGGGCCATATCCTGTAGCTGAAGTGCTTTGGAAATTAACTTTATGTGGGTGGAAGTCATCGCAATTTAGTTAAGACCACATTTTAGAATAGCGTCTACCGTCTAATTACGTACGTAATCATTAGTACAGATACAGGGTGCATGGAAAGAGCCTCCTCGTGGCGCACACCGGTAACAGCTAGGCACGGTAAAGCAGTGTCTAGTCTGACTAATCTTTCCAACACGATGCTACAACAATATGTGTAAAACAGTTGTAGCATCGACAAGATAAGAAGAAGTACAGATAGCGTCAAAAGTAGATCACATTTTGATATGTAAAATTATCTTAAACACTGTTCCTAAAATGCTGTCTTGTCTTTTTTATAATCGTTTTTTATTTCATTACCTACTCTTTGCTCTCACTCTATAAACTATTATAGATAAATCCTAATAAATATAAGAAAATTATTCACAGAGCTGTGACGCCTGTCACAGCTCTGTGAATAATTTTCTCTCAGTTTTTTCTCTGCTTAGTTTGGGACTAGAGTGTGATGTGTGAAACGTTTATTTATTCTTATTTCTGAATAACCCATTATTGCGATATTATAACCCTTTTTTACTATATAGTTCAAAACGTATCAGTCGTTACTCAGTAAAGTATGGATAAAATATATTGCCTGAAAACCTGTGGGCGGGCACAGTGCAATGAATAGTTAGTACTACGTGAGAGATAATAACACCTACTGCTATTTACCACCTGTGGTACATATTTATTAAAATGAAATATTGTCTCACTATATCTTTCTTACGCTGACTGTACCACTGAAATGTTTTATGGTCTGGAGTGTCAATTGTGTATTTAGGTCGTGGGACGATTATTTTTATTTATGGCCTGGAATGTTTGTTAGCAATAAAAATAGTTTGACATTTGTATGGAGGACATTCCGCCGATTTCTATCATCGTCATATCAAGCCTGGGCTTTATTCTCTATTGTATTGCAAACCACGCGCGTTACTTGGCTTAGGCAAGACAACGGGCGTGGAATCTGAAAAAAATGTATGGCGTAAGCCTCGTTGTCATTCCCTACCGCGACACGGTACGGTTTGAACTGTCAACTGTCGAAGTCTGCCGCGTTATGAAAACTATTCGTTTCAAAACGTGTCATGCGCGATTCGAATAATATAGATACAAATCAATCATTTTTGAAGTTTGCGTTTTGAGGGCTTAGTCTTAAATTTCATTTTAAAACTCCCTACTCTCGAGCCGACAATCGTCTCTCGGATGTCCATATATTTTTGTATGGATATCCGAGAGACGACTCTCGGCTCGAGAGTAGGGAGTTTTAAAATGCAACCTCGGACTAAGCCCTCTGGAACGCGTTGTGACGTAGCACGGTTTGGGGAAGGAAAATAGAGAATAAGGCCCCTGACAGGATATCTACCGTGGCTTGTAGATATAGACACGATATTATTTAATAATTAATTTGGGCACATAATAATGACAAAGTATAAAGTACCTGATAACAATTTAAATATTAAATTTAAACATGTACTTATATAAACATAGATTGTTTGGAACGGTATGTAGATAGCTCAACTGTTTCATATGTATTTTATATGCCTATGTACATTTTGTAAATATGTACTGTAATAGTCGTAAGTTTGTTTGTGAATAAATAACTAGTATATAAACAAATGAAGCCTCAAATGCCTGAATTAGGCTTAAAAGCTTGTATGTATTATCCAGCTTTAAAGAGATTTTAAACTTGTTAGATTTTTTAAAATGAATTTTAGGCGATTACCTACTCGTAGACGCCTGAATAAGTTAGAAAAAATATATTTTTCTTCCCAGGTGGTCCATTAACATTTAATGTTAATGGACTTTTGATGGAAATTTGTGAAAAAAAAAACAATTGTCAAAAAGCTCAAAGCTTTGATTACAAACCTGATTGTCGTTATATTTTCAAAAAACATATCTTAAAAGTTTATGATAGGAGTGAGTGGAGGAAAAGAACATGTTGTGCCGACCCCACGTAACGTGGGATAAGGGCAGGGGAATGATGATCTAAAAAGTTTATAGGTTCTGCAGTTTCCGTATTCGTATCTGGCTATTGACAGTCTTGTTATAATTAAATTGAACCTTTTTGCACCGATAAAAGGTTTATTTTGCTATACTTTTAAATTTACCAATAATGTTTGTAGTAAAAACACGGTTTCACTTAAAAGCGTAAAAGCACTAAAAGGATGCACTTTATAGTTTGTTGTACCGAATAAAAAGCAATACAGGAGGGCTATCTAGCAAGAAGAAACTTGCATGACCGAATATCCTTTCAGTTGCAGTTCAGTTTTCGATGATTTTACTATAGTAACTCATCAGTATTCCGTGGCACTTTTGTCAATGCCGCGGTTTAGGGCGTGGCCTACCTGATTTGAGCATGGCCTACCTGATTTCGTTAATTCTATCAAACGGTATATCAATAAAAGACGAAGAAGAAAACTTAAATGTTATTTGAGCAAATAACATTTCAAATACAGTTCAGTGGTCTGGATACCCCCCCAGTGCGTTTTACGCTATTTTATACACGGGAATATTCTTGTATTATTGTGACTATATGTACAAACACGGCAGATTATGCAAATCACATACCAACCAATCACAGATCTTTATGCAAAGTACACCTGATTTCTTAGGTATCTGATTGGTCGAATCACGTGTTGTAAAAACATTAGTTACTTTGCTCTTTTTATCCTGTCATTATCAAAGATTATAGGTAGTAGAGTTCTGCAAAAAGCTAGCCCGGCGTGTTCTGGTATAAAAGACGAGCACATTAGGTCTCAGACCTTCATAACTGCTAAATTTCATGTAATTTTTTTGAGAAGTACGAAACATTTAATAAAGCAGTATTTGATTGTGTGGATTTAGGATAAATTGACTTTGTAATCAGTAATTTTATTTTCAGTAATAATAATAACTGAAATTAACTAAACACTAAGCAATATTGTAGAAAGCTCTATGACCGCTGTCACACGAAGGGAAAAAAGATGAGCGGTTAGCCGTTTACAGCGATACGAAGTTGCACACGCTACGTACACGTTACGTTGGTAAACCTTAAGCTGCTGCTTATTCGAACCGTTTACTTTACAATTTAGCACGATCGGGGCCCAGGTTAGTAAGCAAAAAGTATCTGTCAAATAACTACTTGACAGTCGTTTGACAGTTTTGATTATACTAGCTTTTTCTAACAGTATTTTATTGAAAGTCGTATGCCATCGAAAACCACTCATAGTAGACCACAGGTGGTAAATAGCAGTAGGTGTTATTATCTCTCACGTAGTACTAACTATTCATTGCACTGTGCCCGCCCACAGGTTTTCAGGCAATATATTTTATCCATACTTTACTGAGTAACGACTGATACGTTTTGAACTATATAGTAAAAAAGGGTTATAATATCGCAATAATTATTCATATATATTCATAAGAGAAAATTATTCACAGAGCTGTGACGCCTGTCACAGCTCTGTGAATAATTTTCTCTCAGTTTTTTCTCTGCTTAGTTTGGGACTAGAGTGTGATGTGTGAAACGTTTATTTATTCTTATTTCTGAATAACCCATTATTGCGATATTATAACCCTTTTTTACTATATAGTTCAAAACGTATCAGTCGTTACTCAGTAAAGTATGGATAAAATATATTGCCTGAAAACCTGTGGGCGGGCACAGTGCAATGAATAGTTAGTACTACGTGAGAGATAATAACACCTACTGCTATTTACCACCTGTGGTCTACTATGAGTGGTTTTCGATGGCATACGACTTTCAATAAAATACTGTTAGAAAAAGCTAGTATAATCAAAACTGTCAAACGACTGTCAAGTAGTTATTTGACAGATACTTTTTGCTTACTAACCTGGGCCCCGATCGTGCTAAATTGTAAAGTAAACGGTTCGAATAAGCAGCAGCTTAAGGTTTACCAACGTAACGTGTACGTAGCGTGTGCAACTTCGTATCGCTGTAAACGGCTAACCGCTCATCTTTTTTCCCTTCGTGTGACAGCGGTCATAGAGCTTTCTACAATATTGCTTAGTGTTTAGTTAATTTCAGTTATTATTATTACTGAAAATAAAATTACTGATTACAAAGTCAATTTATCCTAAATCCACACAATCAAATACTGCTTTATTAAATGTTTCGTACTTCTCAAAAAAATTACATGAAATTTAGCAGTTATGAAGGTCTGAGACCTAATGTGCTCGTCTTTTATACCAGAACACGCCGGGCTAGCTTTTTGCAGAACTCTACTACCTATAATCTTTGATAATGACAGGATAAAAAGAGCAAAGTAACTAATGTTTTTACAACACGTGATTCGACCAATCAGATACCTAAGAAATCAGGTGTACTTTGCATAAAGATCTGTGATTGGTTGGTATGTGATTTGCATAATCTGCCGTGTTTGTACATATAGTCACAATAATACAAGAATATTCCCGTGTATAAAATAGCGTAAAACGCACTGGGGGGGTATCCAGACCACTGAACTGTATTTGAAATGTTATTTGCTCAAATAACATTTAAGTTTTCTTCTTCGTCTTTTATTGATATACCGTTTGATAGAATTAACGAAATCAGGTAGGCCATGCTCAAATCAGGTAGGCCACGCCCTAAACCGCGGCATTGACAAAAGTGCCACGGAATACTGATGAGTTACTATAGTAAAATCATCGAAAACTGAACTGCAACTGAAAGGATATTCGGTCATGCAAGTTTCTTCTTGCTAGATAGCCCTCCTGTATTGCTTTTTATTCGGTACAACAAACTATAAAGTGCATCCTTTTAGTGCTTTTACGCTTTTAAGTGAAACCGTGTTTTTACTACAAACATTATTGGTAAATTTAAAAGTATAGCAAAATAAACCTTTTATCGGTGCAAAAAGGTTCAATTTAATTATAACAAGACTGTCAATAGCCAGATACGAATACGGAAACTGCAGAACCTATAAACTTTTTAGATCATCATTCCCCTGCCCTTATCCCACGTTACGTGGGGTCGGCACAACATGTTCTTTTCCTCCACTCACTCCTATCATAAACTTTTAAGATATGTTTTTTGAAAATATAACGACAATCAGGTTTGTAATCAAAGCTTTGAGCTTTTTGACAATTGTTTTTTTTTTCACAAATTTCCATCAAAAGTCCATTAACATTAAATGTTAATGGACCACCTGGGAAGAAAAATATATTTTTTCTAACTTATTCAGGCGTCTACGAGTAGGTAATCGCCTAAAATTCATTTTAAAAAATCTAACAAGTTTAAAATCTCTTTAAAGCTGGATAATACATACAAGCTTTTAAGCCTAATTCAGGCATTTGAGGCTTCATTTGTTTATATACTAGTTATTTATTCACAAACAAACTTACGACTATTACAGTACATATTTACAAAATGTACATAGGCATATAAAATACATATGAAACAGTTGAGCTATCTACATACCGTTCCAAACAATCTATGTTTATATAAGTACATGTTTAAATTTAATATTTAAATTGTTATCAGGTACTTTATACTTTGTCATTATTATGTGCCCAAATTAATTATTAAATAATATCGTGTCTATATCTACAAGCCACGGTAGATATCCTGTCAGGGGCCTTATTCTCTATTTTCCTTCCCCAAACCGTGCTACGTCACAACGCGTTCCAGAGGGCTTAGTCCGAGGTTGCATTTTAAAACTCCCTACTCTCGAGCCGAGAGTCGTCTCTCGGATATCCATACAAAAATATATGGACATCCGAGAGACGATTGTCGGCTCGAGAGTAGGGAGTTTTAAAATGAAATTTAAGACTAAGCCCTCAAAACGCAAACTTCAAAAATGATTGATTTGTATCTATATTATTCGAATCGCGCATGACACGTTTTGAAACGAATAGTTTTCATAACGCGGCAGACTTCGACAGTTGACAGTTCAAACCGTACCGTGTCGCGGTAGGGAATGACAACGAGGCTTACGCCATACATTTTTTTCAGATTCCACGCCCGTTGTCTTGCCTAAGCCAAGTAACGCGCGTGGTTTGCAATACAATAGAGAATAAAGCCCAGGCTTGATATGACGATGATAGAAATCGGCGGAATGTCCTCCATACAAATGTCAAACTATTTTTATTGCTAACAAACATTCCAGGCCATAAATAAAAATAATCGTCCCACGACCTAAATACACAATTGACACTCCAGACCATAAAACATTTCAGTGGTACAGTCAGCGTAAGAAAGATATAGTGAGACAATATTTCATTTTAATAAATATGTAAACCTTTTAATGAATCAAAATTAAAAATACTTTATTCAGTAAAATCTCAAGGATCATTTAGAATCGTCCTACATACTATGTGATTCTAGGTGCCAGTTCCACGCGATCAGAGCCTAGAAAAACGGGCAAGAAACTTGCCCGTTCCTACCGTGGTGGTACCGGCTTGGTTCCTATCGTTTTTTATATGATCCTTCTTACAAATAATTACTATTAAATTAAATACTGAAGTTCCAGTGCGGTGAAAAAAAGGTATCACTAAAAATGAAAGGAAATGCAACTTGTCCTTTCCCTGTCTGTGTATAATTCTTTTGCAACTAGGCTACAGGGCCAAGCTGCAGGGGAATAAGACACAACAAGTCTTGAAATCTTCTGCGCAGGAGATTCCCCTGCGCAAGATATTTTGGACAATAAGTCTCAAAGGTTTTATATCCTTAAAAATCAATGCGAGTTAAAACGAAAAAGTACTTAAACGTAAAAATACATCAAATTTTGATGCTGATTGTACAACGCCAACACGAATACTATTCAAAATTATCGTCCTATTAACTAATAGGCAGATATTGTTGCAAATGTCCTATTTTATATAGCAGCAGTACAGGGTGTTCCCACTTGTTCTATTGATAGAACTAATAGGAATAACTGTATTACTGTATAACGCTATATGTATAACTATAAATATATAATATATGTATAACTGTATAACGCTAGGTCACGTTCTGAAAGATATAACTTATATTCGATAAAGAATTTAGTTCTTATTGTATAGGTTTTGCTTAGTTTGGGACTAGATGGCGTTGTGTGAAATGTCCATTAAAATATATTTGGTTTATTCTAATACTTTTAAAACGTGGTTTGGACATATGTAATGTTTTGCCTGTTTGTCTTTTAATTAATTGAATGAACCGATTTCGATCATTCTTTTTTTATTTAAAAGCTACTAATATAATTCTGTTTCCTGATCAAGATCTGAATAGTACTTTTTGGGTCATCCGTAACGCACTTGCCAATTTCGAAGTCAGTCTATTTCAAAAACTCTTCTAGTAGCAGATACTTAGTAGTTCGGAGTAAGTATTAAATATTTATTAAATATTTGAATTCAGTTGTAAGGCCTTTTTTTACCTGAGGATATCCTTCATGGATACTGCTAGTTAGATCAGGTTATGTCAGACTTAAACTGAGTAAAACCTCACGGTCTGTCTGACATCTGTCAAAGGACGCAAGTGCGTTTGCATTCTTCCGCGACCAGCATCAGTCCCTATCAAGCCTGAGGTGATATACTAAACGATGTATTAATCATTACCCCACACGAAGTGTACAAACTGGTATTATTAAACCGTTGCCTGACAGAATAAATAATAGTGTTAAATAAGTCTTCGCTTGCTATATTTTATGTCAGATGATTTTGTGTACAAGTCATAGACATAGAAAATAGACCGAGCGGTCCCTATTCATGTATGAAGTAAATATGGGCGGCATAGCGCGTTTTGGTAGAGACCTACGTCCAGCAGTGGACTGATATAGATTGATGACAATTGGCCGCATAGTCGTGTTGTCTCTTTTAGTAGTCGATTTCGTGTGACTATTGCTCAGTCTATTCTCTTTAGCTATGAAATAAGTGAACTATATTAGGAAATCGTCATAGATTTATTTATTAAAAACTTGTTCTGAGCGTTTTTAGACTTTGTGGTTCGTGCAAGGTGATCGGTGTTTCGAATAATAAAGTTTTAAATCATTGTCAACTTTCATACTAATACCTACATAAGTATACTGTGACGCATTGGCAATAAAAAATGTTTATTGTCATGCAGGCAAGTTTTAAATCAGTTTTTTTTTACTTTTAACGAGGATGTGTCGATAGTCTATATAGATCGTTTGCAACGGTCTATAGATAGTTCAACTAAAATTAAATTATATAATTTATACATTAAAAAAAAAGACGTGTGGCACTCGGGGACTGCCGCAGTAGAGCTATTGCATAGCATTTTTTGCTGGATTACGCGTGTGTTAGGTCATTTCGTTACGGAATTTCTGGATTTGGTCGCCACGCTCAAGGCCCGAGATGGAAGCTATGCAATAGCTTAAAAAATACATATTATAGTTTTTATTCCTTAAAACACAAAAGTCATAATAACGGCAAAATATCTAAACCAAGTCAAAACAATGAGACATTATGAAGTCAAATTTGAATGTTAGTGATTATTACCTCACAATACATGAAGGTCTTTGAATAATCAAGAAACACATGTTCAAATCATTAGTTGAAATAGCAACTGTATTAGAAAGAGATAGGATGTATAAAAAACGCTGAGTGTGAGAGAGATGGCAAGTATACAAAGATGATGTACTCATGAGTCATAGAACAAGTAGGTCATGATTTTCGAATGATTAGACTATTGTGAATTTGAATTCAGAAGTCATGTAATGAATAACGAAATTATTGCGTGTGATCTTTTATATTAAGATTTTATTTTATGTACATACTTAAGTAATAATTATTATTTTTTTCATTTAAAAATAAAAACTTGTAATTTATGTCAATATTAAGGTAATATTTTAAATTCAATATTGGAATGATATAATTTTTTTATAATAAGCTACCACAGATCAGATCAGATACGCATCAGATCAGACAAAGCTGCAATTAAGTTGTATTATAAAAAACTTACAACTTGTCTAATCTAACCTAGCAAGCTTTGTCTTCAAACAGATATTTTTTCTTGGTCAGGATCGAACCCAAGCACAAAATTTGTGCTGACTAAGCCATAATCTTAAAAATAGCATGGTTCCCTTTAAATGAATTTAGGACTACCCTCCGTATTTTTCTTTTTCATAAGCCACCATTTATCTTCAGTTACTTAGAATTTTGCTGTTTTATGTTGCTTAGAATGAATCATCTCTTAAATTAATTTGAAGACTTGCGGCTTTTATAGAAACAATATCATTATGAGATTTCATAGAAAAAACTTTGCATATATCGACTACTGCGAATATCGTAAATGTACTATTACTTATAATTTTTTAACATACCTCCAATAAGTATATAAAATATTCACGGACATTTCATACACCACACTCTAGTCCCAAACTAAGCAAAGCTTTTACTATGGGAACTACATTGCTGACAGAATACTTATATAGGTAAGTACATTTTATGTTTTTATGTAAATACATACATAGTCACCCACAGACACAGAACAAATATTTATGTTCGTCACACAAACATTTGCTCTGGGTGGAAATCGAACCCACAACCCACACATTGGAAGGCAGAGCTACTACCAACTGAACTGTGACGCCTGTCACCCTTCGTACATGAGTCAGTCCGACTCGCAGCAGGCCAGTTTTTTTTGGAAACTCGATACTTATAAATCCAGAATGTTCATCAGTCGAGTCGTAACTGATGAACTGTTTCAAACACTCAGTTACGACTCGACTTAAGAACAAGCACGTGTTGGTCCCAATTTGGGCCGGATGGGAATACGAAGTTTAATGGATGATCTTTCATTTATAATTAGAGCAACGTTGTGCAAGAATGTGCTGAGATTTAGGATTAGTTTTTTAGATAGTCATTTGAACCCTAAAACTAGAACTAAGTATTTTAGATCGAGTTGTTATACAACTTACAGCTGGTTTCTGGAAACCCAAATCACGATTGATCCGAGTTTGACACATAGTAATTATTTGATTTTTTCGTTGATCATCGTTCGAGAAACCGGCCGTTAGTGTTACTCGGAATTATATGTACTTATGTGACCGTTAGTGTTACTCAGTACAGTATTATATGTACTTATGTGATTATTAGGTTAGGTATTAGCACTCTAGTTCCCATAGTTTGCTTAGTTTGGGGCTAAATTCCGATGTGCGAAATGTTCATAAATTTATTTTATACATAGCACTTTTACGAGGTTTTATTCTTGAACAAAGTCCCTGCAGTCAATACGCAACAGCTCAGTAATCTGATACGATGTGTATTGACACAAAAACATCCGAAATAAATGAGCACAAGATACAAATTAATTTTCCGGCACAGAAAGCAGTCAAAAACAGCCATTGTTTAAAACACAATGAATTACTCAAACGGGGCAGCAACAAACAAAAATTTGGTAAACTGTGTTCAAATCTCAGTTTAGTGATGCAATGCGCTGTGTGGGAGTTTATCGATAGTCGATAGAATTTTCTATTTAGGCAAACAATGGTCATAGATTATCCTAGTCTACTTAAATGTACAAATTAGGATTGTTAGTGTTCTTACTCAATCACACCATAACTACTAAATAGATTGCGTTTTTATAATAGATTGTGTAATTCTCATTATGGCGAGCACTGCAGAGATATTGCATAGATATACTGGAGTGGAAACCGCGTTTAGACAAGCGTACCTAGTGTAGGACGCACCCGGCGAGATGGAGCGACGATCTGCGGAGTGTAGCGCTAACACTAAAGAAGAGACGAAGACCGGCTCAGTGGCACGGCGCGGGAGAGACCTACGTCCAGCAGTGGACTGATACTTGATTGCAAAATTATTTTTCTAGAACCATTATGTAACTGTAAATGAAGTTCCAAACCAACTAAACCGTTAAATTGTATGTAACCTTGAGGTCAATTAAAAACTCCATGTGACCTTGGGTTAGATTCAAAATCCCATGTGACCATGGTTTCTAAAACCTTGTAACCTTGGATTCTCAAACCTTGCAAATATAACCTTTGACAAAACCTGTTTCTCGGGAACAATAGAAATTCTAATGCTACGGGAGTTTCGGTATTTTAAGAGTTAAGTACAATATAATAAGGAAAATGAGATGTCGTCGTAATTTCTTTATTATTACGAACATACCTCTAATGTTTATTCTCTTTGTTCACAGGTAATATTCCTTATTTGAATTCCAACACAAGGCTGTATTCGTTGTAAGTAAATATATATACATAAATAATAGACTTCTTGCTTTATGATATTACGATACTTATTAAAAAAAAATATAAAAATATCTTAGAATCGTCTTATATACTAGGTGATTCTAGGTGACAGTTCCACGCGACCAGAGCCGAGAAGAATAGAAGAACGGGCAAAAAACTAATACATCTTCTATCCATGCATCATGCATGGCAGTAGTAAGATGCACTAATGCATCTTACTACTGCCATTTCACGATATTTTGACACGAGATTTTCTTGTAACCATCGTGGTTCGATTCCCATCACTAAACACCATTGCTGACCTGTATCGTCTGACTTCCTCGTTCATTCACAATCGGTCTACTGTTTTACAGCTGTATTTAGAACAGTATCATGAAAAGACATGACATGACAGTGCAATGTATGCGAACCGCCAAGGAATGAATAAATAAATAATGCTAGACAATCCACACAACATCATCTAGCTAGCCCCAAGCTAAGCAGAGCTTGTGTTATGGGCACTAGAAGACTGACATACTTAATACAATACATTACATAGATAGATAGATGGAACTCGTTGCCGGCTTCTGTCTTTCCCGATCACTACAATCTTGGTCTCTTCAAGGCACGAGTGAATAGGTGTCTCCTAGATCGTCCTGCTCCATCGTCGGCCACAACATCACTTTCCATCAGGTGAGTTTCTGGTCAAAGGATTGTCTAATCTTTGACAAAAAAAAATAGTTTTCATCATTATCGTAAAAGCATTTTTAAAAACAGATATTGTATAAATAGTGTAATAGAAGTGGAAGTGAAAGATCATTGTGATAATAGTGTTTTTAACTAATGGTTCAAATTACAGTTACAATAAATAAATAGAATCATCATCATCATCGGCAGCCCTTACTAGCCCACTGTTGGGTGCCTCCTCCCTCAAACGCCACTCTTTCCTTAATGGGGCCTTTTGCATCCAGGTCCTACCCGTACGGCAACGATATCGTAAAATAGAATAATAAATAATAATAACTAAATAGAATACTTCGTCATTATATGGACATATAATTTCTAAAATGTCAGCAAATTCTCATACATTTTCCATAGTTATCTCATAACCATTGTGAGAGTGCCTCGAAGCAAAATACGTTTAAACGTGTTAGAATTTAGACACTTTTATTTCTTAGGTTGCAAGTCATAAAAATTAGCGATTCTCAGCGAGTAATAAAAAAAACATTATAAATGTATGTGTCTGATTTTGTATAATTTTAATCTGCGTAAACTGGGTCGATTTGGTTACAGTTCAGATTTGAATACAGCAGCTAAATTATCAAATATTATCTATAGATAATCTCAATATGCAAAAACTAGGCAAACGCAGATTTCATTTGTATAAGATATAGTTTACTTAAGACTGTTTGTTTTCCATGAAAATAAATTTTATAATATAAATGATACATTCTTAACAGTGTTTTATTTTTTTTCCAAAATAATCTTACGCAGATGTAAGACGATTCTAAATAATCCTTGTGATTTTATTGAATAAAGATTTTTTTTACTTTACATACTTACTTTACAAGTGTCGATAAAGCAGAATTATCTCTTGTTTTTGCGTTTCTTGCGTTTAACATTTGACACTTGCACCAAATTCAATTTTACATCACATTTTAACACATAGATGCAAATAAACAGGTTCGATGTAAGATAATTGATACATAGATGTCGCGTGCTGACGACATCCATCCCGAGACCTCGATGTGTCGAATTTTACACCGACCCAATCTTTGAGGTCTTGGAGATGTTTTGAGGTACCTATAGATTGATTTTTATCATCATCATGAATAATTATAACACTTTTTAGTTCCCTCACAAAAAAAAACAAGACTTGAAAAAAGTTTTTTTTTATACATTATAGGCTATTGTAGGTTTTAAGGCTACTGTTGACTACTTTTAAATGCAGTTATATATAACTCTAAGGACAAATTTTATTTTTTATTTATATTATAGGATTTATATTACTTTTTTTTAAATATTATATTTGTTCTGTGTCTGGGTGTTATTATGTTTTTAATGTACGTATTCACAAAAAAAGCAGACCCATGGTACAGGCTTTGCGCTTAGTTTGGGACTAGAGTGTGATGTGTGAATTGTTCGTAAATACTTTTTTGTATTAGAATGGATTCAACCACTAAATTTGTATTTACTAAATATATATAATCTTATTTAATGTTTTTCGCGGTTTTATATTCTTTATAGCTGACCTGCTAATAATATTCCACGGTTGTGTATTATGTAGGTATCCATTAGCATATTCATCTACGTATTTCCAAGTGTGTAATGTCACGCTACGTGAACAATGGATAAAAGAGTTGTTTTAGAACTATAGTTTGAATATTTTATTATTTTGACGTTACAACGTCTTATAATTCGATAGAACCGGCTGCACGCACGAAAAAACATCACTCATGAGGCGTTCTGAGGCGTTCTGAGGCGTTCCATGAAGTGACGTTGTCACGTTCAACTATCGTCAGTAAACCGACTTTACAGACAACCATTTTTTTTTACCAGGTTTATGACTTTGAGAGTTTATGTATGTATGTGGGATGTTCATTTGTTCCTATGTAGCTCATAAATCATTGAACAGATTTTAGCAAATGAGCTGTCAAGTGACGCGGTCAGGTGACATAGGCTGTGACGTCATAGTTTGCTTGCTATGACGGAAAATGAAGGCATGATTTTCAGCTAAAAAATACTTAATTTTGGTATCAAATGAAAGAACTTCAAGTGTACATTCAAAATATTTAAAAGTTACAGCCGTACAATAAGTAGGTTTTTGGAAAGATAAATACATTTTTGACCAATCTCGATATGGACGCTTCGCTTGCTCGATCAATTACACATAACATTCTCATTTTATTCTATCGGTATATATCCAGTAAAAACTCATTCTTTCTTCTTTTGCTATGTGTTATTAATATGTGATACGTTGACCGAGACCTTCATAACCGACTATCTCAGTAAAGAGGGGTATCGGATACCTTATAGGTTCTTATTTTAACTCATAAAGAAACAACTCCTAAGTGATTCCGTTTACGATGTACAAAACTGGCTATTTGGGTGGTAAACGGCTTACTTTCGGGAAAAATAAAAATTTACCGACACTAAAGTCTTAAAACTGATAATTCCGTCACATTATGACCAACTATATTGAAGGGTATTAAATTAATTGTGACCTGATCAGCGAGTAGTTTAACCTTTAGCACTCTTATACCTCGAATTCTGCCTGCTTTGACTAAAACAAGAGCGTTTCGTAGCTTTGATAGACGATAAGTAACTAGTCCGGTCCAGGTTTCTGTATCTCTCCAAATTTTAAGCTAAAAATTCCTTGTAAATCTGCAGCTAAACCTTCATCCAGCTTTAAGTGTACTGTTCTATAGCTAATAGTTACTTTCTTGTTTTACGCTTTTCCAGTTAAAAGCTTTCCTCAGAAATATGTTTCGAAATAATGAAGAATTCTCTGACCATATATGGCATAATTTCTTTCCATTGCAATAACATAATCGGCATCTTTTGCATGACATGACTCACACCATGAGAAATAAAACACGGTGTAAAGGTACCTAAAATAAATGTACAATAAATACACTCGAGAGCAATGAATCCGGGTCACTTAAAGAATCCTAAAAATCTCGGAAACTAAAAATGCTAGGTTAATGCAATAAATTGTATTTAATAGACAATGTAATACTCCTTAAATGAAGGTATTAAAACTTCTTAGTTATTGTAAAGTTATATCATAAAAAAATCAAATTTGAAAAAGGGCCACTTTCGAAGATGGAACTACGAAATTACAGCATTTGGTTTTGCTTTTGTTTGTAATCTGTCATTTATGTGGGTACATAAACCATGTTGATAGTGCTCTATATTCATTATTCAAGCTGAAATTATGTCGCTTACGCCTGTAGAATGCACCAGAATACTTACAATGCTGGAAACCGGCCGGAGTCAGCGCGATACAGCCAGGACTGTCGGTGTGTCGCTGTCAACAGTACAAAGAGTTCTGCGACGTTACGAAGAAACTGGTTCTAACCTACGCAGACCAGGAACGGGCAGAACCAGGTGTACCACAGCACGAGAAGACCGATACTTGGTGAACACCATGCTTCGAAATCGCTTTCTCACAGGAACTGAACTAACCAATCAGTTTCGACGCCTCGGAGGAAGTAACCCAAGTGCATGGACAGTAAGACGTCGGCTTGCTGAATCTAACTTAAAACCCCTTAGACCTGCAAACGGCCCAAACTGGAGCGTGGGCATCGTATTTCGAGACTAAGATATGCCCAGAGCCACGTAAATTGGAGTATTGAAGATTGGTCAAAAGTTATGTTCTCCGACGAATCAAAATTTATGCTCTACAAGCACGATGGAAGACACAGAGTGTATCGAAGACCAGGGGAAAGATTCAAGCAAGCATGCATCGAAGAAAAAGTAGCCTACGGTGGTGGGTCTGTACTTGTGTGGGCCGGAATTTCTTCTGAAAGTCGCACAGAGCTGGTGATCATAGAAAACGGCTCTTTAACTAGCGTAAGATATGTGGAAGAAATCCTCAATGATCACGTTGGTCCATTTATGGTCAATTTAGGTGAGGATGCTTTATTTATGCATGACAATGCCCGACCTCATACAGGTAGGATTGTGAATGACTACCTTCAAGAGATGAACATTACTTGTATGGAGTGGCCAGCGCGCAGCCCGGATATCAACCCGATCGAGCATGCTTGGGACGAGCTAGGCAGATGCGTAAAACAACGAAACCCTCCCCCAATCACGCTTCGTGAGCTCAAAATTGCTCTCACAGAGGAATGGGAGAATATTCCCCAAAATCGTATAAGGAACTTGGTGTACAGCATGCCAAACCGCGTAAACGCAGTAATGGAAGCACGAGGAGGCAATACGAAGTATTAAAATTCAAGAAAATCGTAATAAAGTTCAAAAATTTCATGTTTCCTATTTTTGTTTTAAGGAGAGATCAGCAGTTTTTTTCTTTATGTAATTTTGTGTTAATAAAATGTATGGTGACTCATATTTTTTTTACTTTCATTTAAGGAGTATTACATTGTCTATTAAATACAATTTATTGCATTAACCTATCATTTTTAGTTTCCGAGATTTTTAACATTCTTTAAGTGACCCGGATTCATTGCTCTCGAGTGTACATAAGTTGTGCTGCATGACGCTCAAAGTCAAAGTTAAAATCAATTTATTATTTATTCTGTAAAATCACCCACCTGTTGATCATTTAAAAAAGGATAGAATCGGGGTTCCTTTGACTTTGACTATGGGTATCATCATAGTCAAATCAATTACTATTTATTCTGTAAAATCATCCACCTGTTGATCATTTAAAAAAGGATAGAATCGGGGTTCAATTTAGGTACTTAGCATACAAACTGTAACCAATAGGTAACCGTTCAATACTAGTATTCTATCAGAGCCTAGAAGAAAACAACACATTAAAGTATCTCTTAAAAGTAGAGTCAGTTTGTGGAATGTAAAATCAAAGTCCAGACTGTCCCGGTCTCAAAACATGTTGGTACAAAATCTTAGTCGACGACAGTGTAATTTTTAACAATTTTCCAATACCTTATACGCTTTAATTAATTGTATTGGTTTTTTGTATCCTCGGTCGTAATTCTCGTTGGTTAAAACAATGCTTTTCAAAAATGCGGCAGTGATATCTCATATTTGTTACCAGTGGTGTATCTCATTGGGTTAAGCTCTATATTTTGGAGCAATTCAAAAAAATTGGATTCTACGACTGCTCTTCTTCTTCTTATCGTGTCGATGCAACAACTGTACTTTGTTGTAGCATCGTATTGGAAATATTAGCCAGACTAGACACTGCTTTACCGTGCCTAGCTGTTACCGGTGTGCGCCACGAGGAGGCTCTTTCCATGCACCTACGACTGCTCTATTAACATCTAACTCTATCAACAGTGACTTCATAAAAATATGGCTTGAGCTAAAGAACTGCATGATACTGATACTAACTTAAGGTAATTTGTCCTGATATCCGTAAAAGTTATGTGAGTCAGTACTTGTGAGCCTGTGGAAAATATAAATTTCCACTTTGAAAAAACAAAAAGTGGTTACCAAATTTAAGGGAACGCGGACTTTAACCCACTTTTCTAAAGACCGTCCGTTGACCACAAAAACCCACCGCCATGTAAATTATGGGTTCAGTGGTTGTTTTCTCTCGTTTAAGGAGTCATATTATTCACTTGTACGTGTAAAATTGCCCGTAGGTACAGTCAGCTTAAAAAGACACTGGTTATTTGTGATCTTCGATTACTAAATATTGACTACTGTCATGGCCTTCTAGAGTGTTAGTATGCAGTCCAACCCAAAACTTCGTCAAATATTGAAATCTGATAAGATTTTGAATTTGGGATGACCATAGTTTTACAAAAAAGGTCGTTAGTTCCAGCTATATGCTTCAGGTGATGTGACACTACCTGGTCGCTTTTGTCGTTGCCTGTACAATGTACTGTCACTAACACTGTGGTTTGGTTAATTTGGCAGTTTGCTTGCGAAAGTCGACACTTGAAATGCGCACGCGTCGGTCCGAGTGTGACTTCATAACTTTGTACGAAAGGGAAATGGTATGATTATGGTGACAGTTTAATAGTCATAAGAAAGGAATTGCTTTGAAGTAAGATATGAAAAGTTTTATGACGGTATTTGTATTTTTACTGTAAGTAATTCTGGCGCCAAGTATGATGGTCGTATATCTGTGTTTTTGGCTAAGTATTCAAGTAAAATCTTTTTAACTTGATGAACGCTATGAAATAAGCATACAATTTAGTATTTGACAAGGTCTTGGAATTTAAATTGAATTTCCTGTCGAAATTCTCACAATTACAAAACTTATTAAAATTATATTGAGTGTATCTGGCAAAATATGCTAAGATCAATTCATAAAACGAAATTAATAACCAATTTATCATGCCATAAATTCTGCGAAGTATATTTTTACGACTGCGCATACAAATTTGTTTATAGCTCTCTGTTAGCTTAGGACCCGCCACTAGAACCCACAAGGCCGTTCTGAGCCAATGCAAAATATACTCAATAAAAACCACTTGTCGGTCGCATACCTGGGGCCTTTTCGATGAACGGGTTTGCATTAACATTCTACCATGTGGTTGTAAATTTTGATCCTATACCAGATTTATCTGTCAATTGTATTATACTAATAAAGTCTAGAAGAAAAGAGCAAATTGATTGAAAGAGATTGGCAAAGTTAGAGTTGCTTTTGTTACAGTTGTGGTCCTGTAACACGAATTAGGGAGAATAGAGGGAAAAATACCGAACTCGGAGTAGATCTCATGACAAAGTAAAAAAATGGCAGGTGTGATACAAAGTTTGTCTAAAAGTAACCTTGATCACAATAATAGAATAGATAAAATCACAATTCAGTTTATTCAAGAACTAAAGAACCTGATGCAGAAAAGCGCTCAAAAATCTAGTTAAGCTAGCTTCTAGTGCAAAATGTAAACCAATCGACATTCGTCGATACT
Organism: Ecliptopera silaceata; assembly: GCA_932527185.1. NCBI lineage: Eukaryota > Metazoa > Arthropoda > Insecta > Lepidoptera > Geometridae > Ecliptopera > Ecliptopera silaceata. The sequence goes on from OW052210.1 coordinate 7,269,514, forward strand.
TGAAATGGCCCTATAGTGTTTTTTTCAACTTTTTACTGTATGTTACCTTTCTCACCGTGCTGTGGTATTATTCAATTACGTTTTATGATCGACCGGGAACCTGCGCTGTAATTTATCACTGATTTTATTAAAGCTCCCGTTAAGGTCAATGAGAATAAACATGTTTGCTGTCATCTGTAAACATACGTCAACTAAATGGTTTTTGTTTGCCTTTTTAGTTATAAATTGGATTCTGTCGCTTTCAGTTCTTTGAAGATTGGATTATGCTGTTAGTCCAGCTGATGTTTTTGCTCGGTCTTGCGTAGCTTCTTCTTTCGTATCAGGGATATTCAACAAGCATCTTTTTTTGCTTAGTTATATTTTTACGTTGTGGTAGGTACTGCGATCCACCACTTAGTCAATGCGAATGCAGGGATCTCACCTAGACGACGTCTCACTTGCTAGTTTGCCCCCCTTGCTATACATGCACAAGACTTGGCCTCACTTAGCAACTTAGTAACTTTTCCTACTAAGTCACTTGCAAAAAACCTACATAAACGAGTATTGAAAAGTCAATTCCGAAAATTTTAATACATGAAAAGTGGAAGCTTGCAATATTGAAGTTTTTTGGTTGCACGGGACATACAACGTATTGACGGTTCGACAGCGTTATAACAACTTTTTTTGTAAAAAATGGCGTCCGCTTTGGAATGTTTTTGTACTGTACCGCTTGATTGAGTGCGAGGGATTTATGAAAACAGAGTTTTGTTGAAACCAGCAACCGACTTATGATGTCCGCTATGGCTTTAACCTGAGAACACCGTTTAATTCGGCATAGTTTATTATTATTTACAGCATTAAAATAGTTCTAATTGAACATCATGCATTTTTTGCATAAACTTGTACGAACTTGCCTATGAAGTGTACTTGCGCATTGTTTATTAGGTCATTTGTTTCGTTCACTCTTGGTTTCATTCGGTCATTTAGCGTGTTATATTTAACGTAACCGTTCTTTCAAAGACTCGTCAGCATGTGGCGTACCGCTTCGACGAAGCTCCCTCATATCCATGCAAATGTTAAAAGGATTACTTTATGTGAGCAGCTTTGTTGCTCGTTTGTTGTGAGTATTTTTTGCTTTTTTGCGTCTGTCGGACTTATAATTGGTTGAGTATCTACCAATTTGGTACTTTAAAAACTAGTGATTAGTCGCGAGTTTAAAAACCATTTTGCTTCATAACCGTTTATTTTTAAAATCCTAAATGGCTACATAATAATAAGCGTAGAGCAAATATTGAACCCGTAACCCCAAAACTTAGGGGTTGAATGCTTGTATTAGGCTTCTAAAGCAGTAAAGTAAATATTAGAATCATAAATATTTGCGTCTAATTTATTAAGCTTGATACCAAAGTAAAAATTATTGTTGATCTTAAATACATTTTTGGGCTACAACAACCTACTCGTGACCTTTATAACCTTAGTGTGGGATCGGGTACGTATTTGTGTGTTATTTTTAGTTTCCAACTACACCATGCTTTTATTTTTCATTGACTATACTTGATTGTGTCTCGACGACATCTGGTGACCAAACACGACGCCTACGAGTCGGCGAAGTTGCCTTTGGTTCAAAAATGTCTTTGTGGTGTAATTACTGAGTCGGACCGTCGGTTCACTATTGTGTGACTAGTTTGTGTTATTTATTTAGGAAGTTATGTTACATCTTTTCTGTTTTTGTATTTTCATCATTGTTAAGTGTGTTAAGACTGCCAGCTTCAGCAGATATAGGTATATGTTTTAGCTACTTGTTATTAGCTTGGATAGTTCCTAGCTTATTTCTTTTAGTTTCTTTTCCGTCAGTGTTGGTAGCTACTCGTATATTTTGTTAATCTCATTTGCAAAGAATATTTATGAAGTCTGGTTCTCAAAACTGTGTAACCTAAAGTGTATTCATATGAATGCGAGTTTCAAAGTGAAATTCGGTTATTCAACTAATTAGCTGAGTGGGGCTACATGGTTGAACTGGCCGGCACTGAACCGTTTAGCTGTTTTGTTTATATTACGATACGATACGACATCATCCCTTACTACTAGATGCTTTCCGATGTCCTTGTTCGAGCCTGAATCGCGAATAAATGCGACAATCGTAATCGTATCGTATTTAAAAAAATATTGCCCGGTGACGCTGCAAAGTTTGGCGGGCGAGCTGACGTTGATTAAATCAATTATAGTTACCGTTTCGATACGTTTACGATTGTCACACTTGTTTGTGATCGGTCTTATGATATGTCGGTGTCGTATCTGTCGTCTTTGTTCATGCTTCTTTGATGGAGAATGTTCTGGAATATTATTTCGGGAAGCCTATACGCGCTTCTACTTACCTATTCGAATTCGGGCAGTTTATGTGTACTCGAGCTTGGATTTCAAGGTAAAATGAAATTTATTGTTCTGTGTTCATGTTACCTAAACTTTTATTCCGTTTAATTAAATTCCCGGATGTTTGTTTTTGTACAATGGAATCAAAATATAAGAAATGTCAAAACTTAAGAATTTTTTTGAAAGATATTTTATTACATTAGTGAATTCATGAGCTGTTTTGCAAACATAAAAACAGTACTACTTAAGTTCGAATGTTTTTATATATATTTATTATATAAAGTATTTATGTATTTTATTGTATTGTATTTAGTATCTTAATTCTATTTTATGTTTATTTTATGTACACACAATCCTACCTTTATAGTCACCTCTCCCTATCCTTAAAGGTTTGCTGGAAGATAACTTTTCTTAGGGTTAAGCTTGACATGTACCCACAAAACATGTCATCTATTTCTGTCTTGTGTATGTCTTATTTTGTGTACAATAAAGAGTAAAGAATGTAATTAATAACCTGATTGTAAGACATGCCAAAGTTGTGTATGTAACTACATGGTTTAAACAAATAAATACCTAAATCATTTTTCAATCAACATTTTAAATAAATTTTTAACTTTAACATTATAATCGCATTGGGTATCAACAGTTCTTTGTATAATTTAAGATAACTCTAAGTATCGTAAATTTATGTTAATTTAGAACACGTTTTCACTTAAATGTGATAATGGAATAGAAATTGTTAGGTTTTTGAATGCAAATAAATGAAAATGCTGAGTGAACGAGCAGAGTGAGTCATTTGAATATATTAAAAAAAATAAAAAATAACTCAGTTGGTAGCTTTGCCTTCCAAGCTGTGGGTCGTGGGTTCGATTCCCACTCAAAGTAAATATTTGTGTCATGAACATAAATATTTGTTCTTTGTCTGGCTGTTATTAGGTATTCTATGTATGTATTTACAAAAATAAATTAGGTACTCTATCAGCAATCTAGTTTCCATAGTACAAGCTTTGCTTACTTTCGAACTAGAGTGTGATTTGTAAAATGTCCATGAATAATAATTTATTTATTTAATCAAAACAGTCTTACATAAATATTCAGGTTGTAGCACTTTTCCGGTAGTAGTACGTTGCATATTTAAAACAATCGAACCGCCGAAAAAATTTAAAACTATAATAATAAGTAAACCTTTTTATATTCCCTAAGTTCTTATCTCAGTTTTTTCGTCCGTAGAAAATTTACTCGGCAGATATCCTTCTGTGTGGTAGTTTTCTGTACCTCTACCATGAGTTGTCACAGTAAAATCGCCTGACTTTACTACAGTAGTTACGTCAATATTAGTATGACGAATTTTAGTACCCAACTATCCGCTAGAGGCGCTGTACAAATCTTCATACATTTTTTTAAATACAGACGCTAGCGAGTGTAGTAAATATAGTATAGTAAAATCTCATGGTAGAGCTACTGTGGTCAACTCACCACTCTGCATATTACACACTGTGACGTGGCTCGTGACGCACGCAACACCGTAGTGACGTCACAGTATTTAGGGTTGGGGTAGCGTGGCTTTTGTGCACATTACACAAGCAAAAGTTTTTAGACAAAGTTTGGTCATTGTTCAAATATATTTGTATGTGTGTGACTTTTACCATACTTTTACTATATTTTTTTAATAAAGAAATTTCATTTTAACGTAATGTTTAAGTGAAAATTAAAGGTAAGGTTTATAGGTGTATTTATCTACTAAAGTTTTGGGTATTTTATATGTATAATAAAAAATATCTATCTATGTAATGTATTGTATTAAGTACCTATGTCAGTCTTCTAGTACCCATTATCCACTCGGTGAGGCATCGCAATGCTTCCATTAAAGGATGTACGTACTTAGAAGATTGGCTCTAAATATTTTTAAAATATACACGTAAGAAAAAAATTATCTCTCATAATAATGTTTAATAACAAAGTTTCAAAGACAAACAAAAAAAGTCTCCGTGGTACCACTTGTAAATACACAAGACAAAAACAAAATGATCTACTTACATTTTACAATTTGTAAATACAAGAACAAAAAAAGTGTCTCCGTGATATTTTTTTAAGTATGTAAACTCTTGCAGTTGATGTGTGGTACAAACTCATGACTAATGCATTACTCTTTTACATTACGCGCAGTCGGGTAGATCCGACAAAGGAATGCGTGCACCATATGAATGTCAAATAGCTGGGTCCACACCAGTCGATCCAGCGATCCCGCGATCCGCGATCCAAATCGTGATGCGTGGAGCGTGGATCGTACTAGGCCGATCCAGTTTTTTGAAACTGCAATCCTGAACTACGCTCCAAGCGATCCATAGGCGATCCGTGAATCAGTCGAACTTTTGCTGGAGATGGAGTCATACTTACAGCGGCGGCGTTAATTGCCGTGGCAGCAGCAACATTTATTTTGCTTAAATATTTGCGAAAAAAATCTCAAAAAAAATGATAAGATTGACACGACAAGATATCCATGATGTGGTGGATCGCGCGAACTACACACAACCGTCCACACCGCGCGCGCCACGCACCTGAGGCACCTTTGAAGCAGGCAAAAAACCGACAACGTTTGGATCGGGCGCGGCAGGGAGCGCGCGCTCCAATACGAGCGCATGGATCGCGCGCGTCACGTCCACACCGCCTGCATTTTTGGATCGCGCTCCTGCCGCGTGCGTTTGGAGCGCGACGGATCGTCCGGTGTGGACCCGCCTAATGGTGGTTTAAGCTTCGACCCTTTTTAGACGTATGGCAACTCCATAGAATGTAATAGATTAGGAATATTCATCCAGTCTCAAACTAAGCAAAGCTTGTACTATGGGACCTAGATTGTTGATAGAACATACATATTTACATTATACAATGATGTACATAGCTGTAAGTTTTTCAAAAATAAATAAATGAAATAATATTTTATTTATTTTTGTAAGTATGAACGTCTAATCTACAGGTTGGTTATTTGAGAAGGGTGGTGATGGCGAAGTCCGAAAATAATTATATTTCCTGTCATTTTAGGAATATATTTATTTGTAAGAAAATAGTCCTTATCAGCAACAGTATTCAGTAGTTTAATTAATACAGGATGTCATAGTTATTTCAAATTATTAGTCAAAATCAATGTCAAAGTCAAAATAGTACAAGAGGTAAATGTATTATTAACGGCCGGTTTCTCGAACGATGATCAACCAAAAAATCAAATAATTACTATGTGTCAAACTCGAATCAATCGTGGTTTGGGTTTCCAGAAAAGTATCTATGTAGTATATCCTTGATACGTACCTACCTACTTATCTGAAGAGTATGTGTGCGGTATAGATAGAGCTGACCCTTTAAGGGGAAGTTTAAAATGACGGCTCTTTAGACTAACTTTCTCGGTAATACTAACAATAAAACTTTAATAGATTAAATTATTGTTTTTCCTGTAGTTAAAGGACACAGCTTTATAACATTATCCGTTTAACCAGAGAAATATTTAAGTTTTTATATATTTATAAATCTTGATACTAAAATAAAAATAAAATTCCCATTTGAGCGAAAGGTCAAATTTATTCACAATAAAAACCAATGTATTTATATTAAAATACATAAACTGAATTAAATCTACTATTGCGCGGTAATTTAATAAATAAAAATTAAATGACATATCTGATTTTACTCATCAATTTTAAAGAAGACGAAGCGATAATCTTCATAAATGTTAAAGATTCTTAAAAAGCAATTTGTTCCGACTTACATGTAAATAAAAAAAACTTAATAAAAATAAAATAAATTTTGTTACAATTTACATTTATTTATATAATTTACAAATTATGTTAATAAATCCATTTGTGACAAGTAAAACCTTGTTTATTTTAATATTATGTTAAGAAGACAGTTCATTTACTTTGCTCAGAGGGTACCTATTTAATTTAGTTAAGTATTATGTTAAGCTTAACAATAATTTACAAGTCTGTTTCCATAGCATTACGTAGTTTGGAGCTAGATGACGTTATACTAATATAACACAAGCTCTGCTTAGCTTGGGGCTAGATGATGTTGGGTGGATTGTCCAGCATTTTTTTTTATTATTTATATATTTAACAGGCGTCACAGCTCAGTTGGTCTGCCTTCCATGCTGTGGCATGGGTCGTGGGTTCGATTCCCACTCAGAGCAAATATTTGTATGATGAACATAAATATTGTTTTTCAATTGAGAAAAGTGTGGCGTTTGAGGGAGGAGGCTTATACCCAGCAGTGGGCTAGTACGGGCTGCCTATGATGATGATGATGATCAAATATTGTGAAAAAAAAAATATTTTCTAAAAAGCTTAAAACACTAATTTTTAAATCATCTTAAGGCACTTCAGATATTGACTCAGATCTTATTTCGTTTAAGTTGAGGTTGTATTTACATTGGTTTCCAAATATCCGCACCTTAAGAGGTCAATTGTCAATCGTACACGTTGACATACCGTAAACGTACATTTCTGTCATAGAGATAGTAAAGTATCGGAGTTATGTCATTTACTGATAAAATATAGCAATTTTTAATTATCTTTTATGTTATGTTATTATTGTTGTCTAATTTTGTGTGGAATTTTGGTGGAATTCTCATCTGGCACTCAGATCATCTTATTATTTTTTGCTCTTATATCGTTCCAGATAGGTCAGCTGGTGGTTCAAATGACCCATCAATTTTTGACAGTCTATAATTTAACAGTTAATATAACAGTTACTAAATATAACAGTTATTAACACACATATTTTGGCAAAATAAGTATTAGGTATAAGCATTGTCTTAAAAAATAAGGAGGCACTTTAAAACTTATTCAAACTTTCCGGGTATCGTAAAAGGGGGGTTGGGCTCTTAAACATTAAATTATATACTATAAAAGAACTATATTATGCTTATATACACATAAGCCGTTGTATTTTAAGTAAAAAAAAAAGGTAGCACTCCGGGAGTGCCGGCAGAAGTGAAAACTTCAATATTAACGTTGTGTTTAATTATAAGTATAAAAGTACTATCATTTATACTATACAATGTTTATGTTTTTATTTTTTATTATTTTTTATTTTTCGCCCTGTGCCGCCTAAACAGAGCAGCACACTCAGGCACGGTAGAAAGAGTGGGAGATACTAGTTCCTCTCCCTTCCCCTCGATCTTACGCTTTTTCGATCAGCATCACGTGACCCTGACGCGAGTTTGAAAGTTTTTACCCATACAAAAAAAAGTGCTCAGCGCCGCTAAAGAAGTTTTCACTTTCTCAACACCACCTCTATTTGAGCGTCACGGTAGGCTCTATGACTTGGTTGAATATGTATTTGTGTGGTTTGTATGTCCGACAGACTATTTTTGGTAAGGTATACTTATGTGTACCTATTATTGTACTTATTGATATTTTATTTGATATTTGTTATACTTTTGCGATAAATTACACGTAAAGAAATACATGGTAGGTAAATACAAGTAGGTAGGTACACCGATGTATTCTTTTATAATCTAAGTAGGTATTAGACTACTTTTTAAGTTGGCGATAATTAATAGTTTCAAAACCAATGTTATTATTTTAAACACAACAATACATTTGTTTTATCTCTTGCTAATTTGTCCGCCATTTTGTTTACTAATTAGTCACGCACGACCTAATTTGTTACTTTTTAAAATATCTCTATTATTATTATTTTTATTTTAAACTTGCCTCGGTGCTAGAAAATAATATGAACATTTATTAACGTAAGAACTTAATAAATTTTCGTTCTTAAGAAATATAATAAATATGCATATAGAAATATATAGAAATGACATAAAATCTCGCAAAAGTATCAAGAGAAAGAGAAAATTTAATAATTATTAAAGTGCGAATACTCAGAATAATTTTGAGAAATTTAATATCAAATCTTATAAACAAATAAATGATCGTAAAATCAAAATACAAATTTTAACCAGGATTTTTGAACGTCACAGAAAACTTAAGAACTAGTATGAAATAAATCATTATTTAATTCTTGGCGAGTTTTTAGACACATAACATCTTGCAAAAATCAACCTTCAACACTAAAAAATATCTAAAAATACTTTTAATTTAAAAAGATGATTACACTTAATGACTGAGCGGCCATGTTGAAGGTTGCTAGGTAAAGAGCAAATACATTAAAATGCACAAAAGATTGATGACTGTCAGCTGAAGGCAAGGCAACATGGCGGCCGTTTGACAGATGTCAATAATGACAGTCACGTTTTTATTACCATACTATTTAGCATAGCGCGTTATTGGTTTCATAGATACACAAATAGTCAAGGTAAAAATAATATTAATATAAATACCTAAATAATATAAAATAAATAATATAATTAATATAAAAAATATAATTAATATAAATATTATTTTTGTGTAGTAATTTTTTTAGAAAATGTTTCTAGCAGTAAAGCCATCTATTGAGCATAGTTTAATTACCAACTCAGTTATTGCAATGTTTATTTTTCTTATGTCTGAAAAAAAGAATATTAAATCTAAGTAAGTATCTTTAATTTATTAGAGATATTCAATAAATCACCATAAGTAAAAATCATATCGAAACTGAGCATTTAAATGACTCAAAACAATATTTGCAACAAGTAAAATGCAAATAATTTAGTAAGAACTCAAAACAGAGACGATAGAAAGAGATTTAGTATTTCTTTCTTAATAAAAATGAATGAAACCACCTGATGTTAAGTGGCAAAGCAACAATTCATAGTAGTTTAAATATATAGAGCCGTACCAACCAGATGAGCTCTTTAACAAAATAACTCACTAATCGCTTAGTAAATACAATACCTAATCTAACCTTTCTAAGTACTTATATCAAATTGATAGTATAGAAACTTAAAGAACGGTTGGTACACGCGATGTTTACCATCGGATAGCCATAGTATAGGCCTTTAAGGTCGTAGTTGACATCTATTATTCAAGTAACTGTCCACGTCAAAGTGCATTGTAACCGCTATGGCCTATTGCCCAATAGACTGATACGAGAGCTAGAGGTGACAATTTTACGTCATGCACTGAGCTTAACTGATTTTAACAATGTAAACAAAATATACTTTCAGGTTTTTGTCGTTTTCTGGTGATCATTAAAATTATGTGTGATAATGAGTTTGATATTAGGACTGCTTGTTAAGTTAACTTGTCTCTTAATCTTAATATCGTATCATTAAAATAACTTTGAGTTTGCTATACAAATAATTACAGCTTATAACAGTCAATTAATACTATTTACAATTCACTTTCAATTTATTACAATTTATTAGAAAGGTCAAGCCAAATGAAAGGTTTATTTCATTTTTTTCTTATCACAAAACTTAACAAAGACGTAAGTAACGCTCTAACTAAGCAGTCTGTTTTGTTGCTATGTATTATATGTATTTACCAAAAAGTATTCTATCAGAAATCTAGTTCTCATAGAAGTTACACGCTTTGCTTAGTTATAAGACTAGATCGCGATGTATGCAATGTTCTTAAATCTTTATTTTTATTAGTATGACGTAAGAAATCGTCTCTGGCTCTAGGTCTAGTATGATTCAGTGTTGCGGGTCGTCGATTTGTTTGTGCATTGTGAGCGACTTTACAATTTCAATTGAATGGTATCATGAGGAACTGGGATTGGAAATAGGTTGGTGATATCCATCGAGATACATTTAACCTCTTGTCACCTTTCTTGGGCTTGTAAATGTTGATTTATAGGTACTATAGTAAGAGATATACCACGGGCTTTCAGTCTATTTTCATCCTTAATGTTTTTTTCATATTCATGGATAAAATTGTTCTTAAATCTGGGTTGGATATAAAAGTTTATATAAGTTCTATTTTACTATTTTATTCTTCCGATTCATTTTAAATCTGTGTAATGTTGAAAACCTTTTTTTTATTTAATATTTCGCATCATCATCATCATCATCATCCACAGCCTGACTTGACCCACTGCTGGGTATAGGCCTCTCTTTGCTCTTTTCATTCCGCACGGTTCTGAGCTCTTCTCAACCATCTGCATATTATTTTGCATACCCTCCGAGAACGCCAAAACCAACATTTGTTAAAAAAAAAATTCATTTTAGTCTTCAAAATGAAGAAGCAGGTTATCATTGACTACTCGGGTCATTGACCTTTCAAGCGCAGAACACCAAAATGAAAACAGACTGACGTCCAAACAAAGGAGCACTGTAAAAAGTACCAATAGCAAAAACTCTTGCGCAAGATACACCGTTACTCGTTCAACAGTTACCGCTGCTGAGACAAGCCGGCTTCGGCAATTGAGGTTCTGCTATATGACATCATTGAGAAGAAGCCCAAAACGTTGGTCTGACCAGTGTTCTATCAGACGATAGCCTGCTTCGACAATTGAGGCTCTGCTAAGTGACGTCATCGAGAGCCCAAAACGTTGGTCTGACCAGGTCTGCTATGTGACGTCATTGAGAGCCCAAAACGTTGGTCTGACCCGGTCTGCTATGTGACGTCATTGAGAGCCCAAAACGTTGGTCTGACCAGGTCTGCTATGTGACGTCATTGAGAGCCCAAAACGTTGGTCTGACCAGTGTCCGATCAGACGATAGCCGGCTCCAGCAATTGAGGCTCTGTTATGTGACGTCATTGAGAGGTAGCTTAAATCGTTGGTCTGACCAGGTATCAGCTGGAGACCCTCATGATCGTCGCTATCCATCAAGCCGCAGACCGTGGAAAAATATCGGAGAAGTCCTTGCATGGGGTCACGATCCCCAACAATGGGGGAACGATTAAGAAGGATTAAAAATGTGACGTCATCATCATCATCATCTCCCTGCCCTTATTCCGCGTGAAGTGGGGTCGGCACAACACCTTTTCTTCTTCCAGTCACTCCTATTATTCGTCAACTCTGAATCTACTCCTCTCACATTCATATCATCTTTCACACAATCTAATCATGTGTTGTATAATTTAGTTTTATTGTGCATAATTTTCTATATGAACTTTTTGATGACTCCAACAATGGATTTTTTCCATCGTTTAGTTTAAAAAAACTTAATGGTTACGTATTTTATAAAAAATAGTCACATATGTAATATGACGGTGGCGGTTCTTCAGGAACTGGTTCTCTAAAGGTGTTTATGGATGAGATGCATAGATCGTGCGATATTATAACAGTGTGTTGAACTCTCAAAATTGGTTAAGTATCTTTGTGGCATAATCGATAACCTACTTGTATTGTTTTTTTTTAATACGATATCACCTTACTATATTCATAAACAAACTTACGACTATACAGTATTTACAAAATGTACATTGTGATAAAAAATACATAAGAAACAGTTGAGCTATCTACAGACCGTTGCAAACGATCTAAAAATAGTTCAACTGATCCAAATCAGTACCAATCGGAAGCGTACTATTAATTTAGAGGAACAATTTTAGCTTATCTAAATCTGAAAAGTAACCTAAAGTAGGCTAAGAAATTTTCATTTATAATTTTTTTGCAAAACGTTAAGTAAATAGTGTGTAAGTATATAGCCTATAACTATATAAATGTAAAATAGCCTATAACTATATAATTCAGAGACACTATTAACCCGAAACTAAGAAAAGATGATGTTTTTTCTATTTTGTTGATGGCGCACTGGTATGCTTACATTATTAATATTTTTGCACAGAACATTTATATTTTGCGGTGTTTCCTGAATTCGTTTCAAACGAAATTAGAGGACGAACATAGCTCCAAAATCAACCTTTACAAACACCACTATAATACAAACTGAAACACCCTGTATACAAGGTACTTGTTCCCCTGACGAATATATTAACAAAGAGTTTAAACACGGATATTCCCCTGACTACTGCATTAACCTTAGAAAGTCTGAAGCTTTAACAAAGAACTCCACATAACCAAAGTTAACCAACAAAGGTATTCTTACTTTGATAACCAAGGTAGCGAAAATAGGTCAAACTAATACGACACGGGCTAAGCACGAATAAATGTGACAATCGTAAACGTAACGTATTTAGGATACTTTGCGTGTTACCGCTACTACGTTCGACAGTAAAGCTGATGTTGACGCGCAGTGTATCTCACATACGTCACTGCTTCGATACGTTTACGATTGTCAGTTTTATTTAAAAGGCACGTAATGTGACAATAATATAAATGGATATAACTGTAGCATATTCAAGACACACTGCGCGGTGACGCTGCAACGTTCGGCAGTCGAGCTGACGTCAACGTGTAGTGTCACTCAAATAATAAAGAGAACGATCAGTAGCTCTACCATGAGTTTTTAATATACTATATTTACTACACTCGCTAGCGTCTGTAGTTAAAAAAATGTATGAAGATTTGTACAGCGCCTCTAGCGGATAGTTGGGTACTAAAATTCGTAATACTAATATTGACGTAACTACTGTAGTAAAGTCAGGCGATTTTACTGTGACATCTCATGGTAGAGGTACTGTCTATTCTCTACTCCGCCCATGACGTAAAAAAATCCTAAATGGAAAGGAGAACGAGCGATTCTCTATGAAACGTGGTTCATGACAAAAAAAATTCGTCCCTCAGAATTGACACATAGTTTAGAAGGGTTTTTCCAGATTGAGAAATAAGACGTTAAAATAAAAAGCAGTTTATTCAAAATATCTCGATTTCCACAGGAAATAATTTTTAGTGATAGGTAGGCATGTAAAAGCTCTTTTCAACATTATATGTGGCAACCCTGAGGAACGATATTTTTTTGTCGTTACCCACGTTTTATAGAGGGCAACCCTGAGGGACATTTTTTCTGTCGTGCCCATTCTCCTTTCCGGAAGTAAATTTAAATTGAGTATGAAATCTAGTCAGCATCTAACAGTACTATTTACGGTAAAATGTTCATAATAGATGAGCTCCCGCGTAGAAATACTGTATAAGTTACTACGTTTCACTTACTGTATCTCATTATGCTTTTACTGTGACCGCGGGGAGTCTAATATTGTTTGTAAATGAGTTAATGTAATTGTATTACATGTTAGAATATATTTAAAAGAATAAAGGCTTTATTTCTATAGCAAAAGATATATTTTGCAATGATCTTCACATTTTTTTTAATATGTGTTGAGGGTCTTTGTTTCAGTCGTTTTAAATCTTAGATATACACTCGAGAGCAATGAATCCGGGTCACTTAAAGAATCCTAAAAATCTCGGAAACTAAAAATGCTAGGTTAATGCAATAAATTGTATTTAATAGACAATGTAATACTCCTTAAATGAAGGTATTAAAACTTCTTAGTTATTGTAAAGTTATATCATAAAAAAATCAAATTTGAAAAAGGGCCACTTTCGAAGATGGAACTACGAAATTACAGCATTTGGTTTTGCTTTTGTTTGTAATCTGTCATTTATGTGGGTACATAAACCATGTTGATAGTGCTCTATATTCATTATTCAAGCTGAAATTATGTCGCTTACGCCTGAAGAATGCACCAGAATACTTACAATGCTGGAAACCGGCCGGAGTCAGCGCGATACAGCCAGGACTGTCGGTGTGTCGCTGTCAACAGTACAAAGAGTTCTCCGACGTTACGAAGAAACTGGTTTTAACATACGCAGACCAGGAACGGGCAGAACCAGGTGTACCACAGCACGAGAAGACCGATACTTGGTGAACACCATGCTTCGAAATCGCTTTCTCACAGGAACTGAACTCACCAATCAGTTTCGACGCCTCGGAGGAAGTAACCCAAGTGCATGGACAGTAAGACGTCGGCTTGCTGAATCTAACTTAAAACCCCTTAGACCTGCAAACGGCCCTAAACTGGAGCGTGGGCATCGTATTTCGAGACTAAGATATGCCCAGAGCCACGTAAATTGGAGTATTGAAGATTGGTCAAAAGTTATGTTCTCCGACGAATCAAAATTTATGCTCTACAAGCACGATGGAAGACACAGAGTGTATCGAAGACCAGGGGAAAGATTCAAGCAAGCATGCATCGAAGAAAAAGTAGCCTACGGTGGTGGGTCTGTACTTGTGTGGGCCGGAATTTCTTCTGAAAGTCGCACAGAGCTGGTGATCATAGAAAACGGCTCTTTAACTAGCATAAGATATGTGGAAGAAATCCTCAATGATCACGTTGGTCCATTTATGGTCAATTTAGGTGAGGATGCTATATTTATGCATGACAATGCCCGACCTCATACAGGTAGGATTGTGAATGACTACCTTCAAGAGATGAACATTACTCGTATGGAGTGGCCAGCGCGCAGCCCGGATATCAACCCGATCGAGCATGCTTGGGACGAGCTAGGCAGATGCGTAAAACAACGAAACCCTCCCCCAATCACGCTTCGTGAGCTCAAAATTGCTCTCACAGAGGAATGGGAGAATATTCCCCAAAATCGTATAAGGAACTTGGTGTACAGCATGCCAAACCGCGTAAACGCAGTAATGGAAGCACGAGGAGGCAATACGAAGTATTAAAATTCAAGAAAATCGTAATAAAGTTCAAAAATTTCATGTTTCCTATTTTTGTTTTAAGGAGAGATCAGCAGTTTTTTTCTTTATGTAATTTTGTGTTAATAAAATGTATAGTGACTCATATTTTTTTTACTTTCATTTAAGGAGTATTACATTGTCTATTAAATACAATTTATTGCATTAACCTATCATTTTTAGTTTCCGAGATTTTTAACATTCTTTAAGTGACCCGGATTCATTGCTCTCAAGTGTATATTACGTGTCAGTTATAGCAGAGACTAGTATAAACAAGAAGACTGCCAACCTCATACAAAAAAACGTGACTCGGAAAAAGGTGAAATTCCGCGGGTTATACCCAGATTATTCCTAGATGGCGCTGAATTCCGATCAAACCTATGGTATAAATCATTGTTTACGATCACATTTTTCACACCTAAAAATAAAATAAAAAATTTGGTGTGCACTAACACAGAAATAATACAGCTTGCTGCTGTTAGGATAATTTTACGGCTATGTGGCAGCGCCATCTGGGAATAATCTGGGTATAACCCGCGGAATTTCACCTTTTTCCGAGTCACGTTTTTTTGTATGAGATTGGCTGTCTATTGTTTATACTAGTCTCTGGTTATAGGTACATTTAGCCTTTTAAGATTTTTTTCAATCAATTTTGACACAACTTTGACAGTGACAACGGGCCTTGTTGTCTGTCAATGTCTTGATTTTTTAGCGTCCGGGTTTACTTCTTTTACCAAAAGACATGATTCATAAATTAATTTTTTACTTGATCACATTATATTTATACGAAAAAAAAAGGAAAAAAAGGTATAGGTAAGTATATTGGTAAGTCTGACCATTTCAGTAAGTAAAGTAAAAAAGTTCTTTATTCGATAAAATCACAAGAATCATTCAAGTCTGACATAGGTACTAGGTGATTCTATGTGCCAGTTCCAAGCGACCAGAGTCTAGAACAACGGGCAAGAAACTTACGGCCTGTTCTCTTAGTTCTTGATGCTTTAAATATATGGAAGAAACCAGCTTTTCTGAATTCACTGTGTCTCAAATTACTTGCGTGGAATAATTGTGATTCCCATACGTGTAGATAATAATGTTGTTAAATAAATGGAATTACACGTAATTTGAGGAAAATTACATAAAAAATTACATAAAAATTACAGAATTTTCATATTGTTATTAACTTTTAGATTAAAACACGTTACTCAAAGTTTTTGAGTATTAGAGGTACAAAATTACTGGATTATTTTTGATACTTAGGTTAGCAAAAGGATAGTAAAATATACTTTTAATGTTTAACTTTTAATTTTTCCAAATTATGTATACCTACTGCTTGTATTAATCATAAAACCTATATTAAATAAAAAAGTTTTGACTACTTTATAGGTTTATAACGCACAAAATTGCTGTCAAAATAACAACTATCATAAAATCCTAACGGAATTCCAACAATATTTAATAAGTACATTTATTCAGAGAATTAACCCATTAAAGTTCCTTGACAGTACTTTTTCATTATAAACGCATCAGCATCACAGTTAAGGGAGGTCTTTGAAGCACCAATTCTTAAAATAAATAAACAAAAATGACATCAATCCGTTTTTAAGTACATTGTAAATACGTCCACATTTGGTCGACTTTAGTCTTACTAACTGTTTTTATATTCTGTGGTATCAAACGTTAGGTTAGTACAAAATTTCAGTAGACAATTTTGAGCTTTGTAGTAATGGAATTTAGATTCAAAATCGCAAGCAAAGTGTTTCTATATAAAGTTGAAAGTTACGTAAACTGCACGCACTAACTGTTATTGCGTGAGGGAAGTGCGTATTCAATGCAGTATGTTTATGGTTAAATAATAATGAACTCTATAAAGTTGGAAATAGGACCTCTATTTCCAACTTTATAGAGTAAATTATTACTAGTACTAGGTCTTCATAGTGTGCGTGCATCATGATGATGAGATCTCGTTTATATCGGTTTGCAGGTTTTGTAGGAGTTTTTATTCAGATTTTTAAATATTTTACGGGGAGAGGGTCAAATCAAATCTCACTCAATCTCATGTGAGATTACTGGGAAGGGTGAGCAAAATCTCACGATATCTCACAAGGGGAGAGTGATGAAGTCTACAAAACAAAATTACCTCACGTAATTAAAGTCAAAGTCAAAGATACTCAAAGATAAATTGGGGTCGTCATGATTATTTCATTAATTGATTTCCCCTTAAAACAGTGAAATATCCTGAAGTATTCTATGTTAATAATCTATGGTGTGGATCTATTTCTACCGACCACACACATGGCGGATGCTTCCCATAGAATCCATGGTGAAGTGTACGAGACAAGTTCTATAATAATAAACATTTCTAGTCATAATCCTTAATTTCGTCCTTTCCGTCTTTTGATTGTCATTTGTTTATTTTAGAATCGCTTCTGCCTGTGACTTGTTCGTCTTTTTTGTCATTTTTGCCTATGACTTTTTATCTTTTATCTACTATTTATCTACTTGCAAAAACTTCAGTTCGACACGTGATCATGGCGCATGCAACTGTGCCGAAATATCGGGAAATAATTAAACTCACAAATGGTAAATATCCCGTTTATAATGAAAACTATGTTCAAAACCGTGATAGTTTCAAATATTATATTCATGAACAATTCTATATCATACCGAACTAAGCAAAGCCTGTATAATAAATAAATATCTATCTATGTAATGTATTGTACTTACGGCCGGTTTCTGGAAACCCAAATCACGATTGATCCGAGTTTGACACATAGTAATTTTTTGTTTTTTTCGTTGATCATCGTTCGAGAAACCGGCCGTAAGTATGTCAGTCTTCTAGTTATCCATAACACAAGCTCTGCTTAGCTTGGGGCTAGATGATGTTGTGTGGATTGTCCAGCATTATTTATTTATTATATAAATTAAAAATTGTATTATCAGCGATATGATTGGTGGTAGTAGTACCACCAATAAATTTAATTTTATAAATGATTTGGTGCTTAATATTAATAAATTAAACTTTCATAAATGATAGTTATTTATAAACTCACCACGACCAATGGATTTGCATATAATATAAATATTAGAAACATTGATATTGAATTCTAATAAGCATAGCTAAATTAATAAATTATATTTTAAATAATCATTTAAATATTCATAAACATCTATTTAATCGGCTTATTTTCATGTAACTTTTTTAAAATTATAGGTTTTAGAACTATTTGAGAATAAGTAAAAGAAATCATATTATTAAGGTTAGGATTTTTTTAACTTTAGTGAAAAATGAATTCTTGATTCAATTTAAATATAATTAAGTACCTATATTAAAGCACCAGCTTTCAAACAAAATCATCTAAATCAATTTTAGGAATTGTTAGGTAGCAGCCAAATAAACCTTTTTAGAAATCCGTTAAGAAGAATGATCAAATCTAACCTATCCTTATTTTTGTTCCAGGTACATTTCCATAAGCCAAGCTGACCCATACTAAGCTAAAGCCGACCTTTGGGTAAAAAGTCGTCCTTGACTACAAAACCAAACCACAATCTGAAATCTGAACTTTTTTGTCATTTGCACTATTTTATATAACTACTATTCTCAACCCTATAATTATTAACATAAGGTTCTGTTTGAAATCGAAAAAATCGGGGAAGCAAAAAGTGGGTTTTGTCAGAGAATTTTGCGCTTAATGTAGGTAAGATTAAGGCTAATTTTGGGTTGTATGATGATAAGGATGTATGGAATGAAAGCGCCAGGCACGTGTGCCTACACATTTGTTCTGTGTGTGCCTACCATCTGCCTTCCCAATTAGGGTTCTTTGTAATATAGAGCGGTTTACTTTCTTTTTTTTTTAAAGTTGGGTATCGGTGTCGGTTAAGCAAATCGAATAGTAAAGGTAGAGTTGGGTTTATCGATATCGATATAATTTTGTCGATGTTTTTTCAAGCAACCTTTTACGTTTTGCGGTTACTGAGTGTTAATATGTATTTTATGTGTGTCATTTACAACAAAAAACATGTATATAAGTTTGATACTCTAATCCCATACTAAGCAAAGCTTGTAGGTACTATGGGAACTAGATCACTCATAGAATTCTTATAAAATACATTTAATATAACTCAGTTTATCGATATCTATCTACCTAAGTGAAATCGATTATCAATTTAACTTTCAATTATTATTCTTCTTATTATTCACAAAGAAACTTTCTATTATTACACATAATACTTACATATTTATAAATATATCGATACAGTATTAACAAAATACACATTTAATAATACATCGATAGTCGATACTTTATAATCTATCGATGTAGATGATCTCTAGAGTGTTTCACCGAATGAATAAGGTATGCCCATTCACAGATAAGAATCCGGCTGACAATGAGGGTTTCGCAGATGTCAGTTCTTCATAAAATTTGCAACGATAGGATAACACGCGGCAATTTGCAGCAACAGCTGCAATTACATCTGCTGTGATGCCGCAAAAAGTTTTATTTTTTCTAAGCTTCATCATCATCATCCGCAGCCAGACTTCGCCCACTGCTGGGCATAGGCCTCCCTTTTCTTGTGCCACTCTCCACGATCCTGTGCTAGTCTCATCCATGTGCGACCCGCCACGCTAGCCATATCGTTTCTAGGCTTAATGTCACTAGACTTTGACAAACGAGAAACATTTTGAATAGATTACAAAATGTTAACAAAATTATTCAGTATTTTTGATCCATTTTCAGTTCTTCGTATGTAGTTATTATAATTCAAGACGATCCAGCTTTTTTTTTATTTTTATGCATTACCTATAGGCAAACGCTTGGCCGCAATCACATCTGATGTTAAATGATGATGCGTCCTACGGTGTAACGCGTTTGCCTAGATAAAAACCGTAACTCACGTATTACGTATATATCACCCTCTATACAAAGGTTCTCTACCGGTCAATGTATGTTATGCGTGTTGTATCAGCGACCTACTCTTTGAACACCAGGTTCATTACTTTTGAGCCAAATTCAGCTTTTTATATTAAACATTCCTATAGTAAGTATCAGGTTTAAAGGAATTTTGCTACGGTATACGGAATGTCCGAAGGTTTATTACGAATATTTATCTTTATCTTTTGGTTCGAACGTAATTTTGCGATACGATTACGACATTTCTCATTCCATTGAGTAGTTTTGCAAGAAGTTGGTCACATTTTCCAAATAAGATAAATACAGTGTAAACTCTTTATAACGAAACTCAAGGGACTGAGCATTTTTTGTCGTCATAGAGAGTTATCGTTATATGGAGTGAACAAAAAAACAACCAAATTTTCGTCAACACTAATTGCTTTGGGAAAACCAACGTTATAGGGAGTTTATCGTTATAAAGGATACCGTTATAAAGAGTTTACACTAATTGATTTCTAGAAATTCAAAGTAGTTTGCAAAAACAACGTAACTGATCAAAATCAGTCCCAATCAGAAGCGTACCCAAGGTACTGGCTGTATTGTCGCGCTTATATGTAACAGGCGTCACAGCTCAGTTGGTAGTAGCTCTGTTTCCCATGCGGTCTTGGGATCGATTCCCACCCAGAGCAAATGTTTGTGTGATGAACATAATTATGTATTATATGTCTGGGTGTTATTATTCTATGTATTCACAAAAATGTATATAAGTTTTCTATCGGCAATCTAGTTCCCATAGCTTTAGTTAGTTTGGGACTAGAGTGTAATGTATGAATTGTCTAAGAATATTCATTGTAATATGAAAATATTTTATTACTTTAATATTGGTGGAATGTCGCCAAGGACCGGGATGAGTGGAAGACTTTGGGGGAGAATTTTGCCCAGCAGTGGGACAATATCGGTAAAAAAAAAATGAAAATATTATGATCGATATTAATAACAACACTAGTGATTCCTTTGTCCCACTGCCCACGCAAATCTTCAGCTAATTACGTTCCAATGTAAAAAACACAAACTTCAATTCACTCGTGAGGACACGCCCTAACAATCCTTCAACATCGTTTCAAACGTTAAAACAATAGGTATTCAAATTATAATCACAATCCTCTTGTTCATCGTAATGAGGCATATATTTGTTTTTTTATTTAATGTGCATTATGTGATGGGTCATAGTATATGATACTTCATAAATATAAATGAATAGGTATCTTCTAGGCAAGTTTGCTACATCGTAGACCGCATCTTAACATCAGGTGAGGTGGCGGTCAAACGCTTGCCTATAACTTGTAAAAAAAATATTTTATTTATGTGTTTAAATCTTTTGTGGCTACATCTTGATTATTTTTTGTAATTTAGCCATAGTAAAATAGGAAATGAAAGGGATCTTCAAACATTTTCAACACATTGTTGCGAATTTTGATTTAGCAAGACTCTTATAACAGATACAGAATAGATAAAAATACTTTCAATTAGATCCAAATTGAAAAGAAAAATAAATAAGTTAGTAATGAAAGATAATCTGATGATTAATTAACAAGCTTTTAATAACCTTTACAAATGCACAGTGAAATTCTAAGTAAGTACATTATAAGAACAGACTCCTTACTGTCGGTCAATTAGTTCAAAGCAACAACATTTCTATAAGGGATATCATATCATAACATGATGCAACTTGATTTAGTGAAGATACCGAAACAGCATCCAGAAACATTAATTTGAGAAAAGGAAAATAAGTTACATCTGTTTTATAAGCAATAATGCATGTTGTTTAAAGAAATACAAAATATTTTTTTACTTATCAAAAATGTCCCCTAATATTGTCATAATATTTATAAAATCTGAGCAAAATGATTTCTAAAATTACTACATAACCTATTTACGAATTGTAGTTAGATTTAAAGACAATCTTCACAATTTTAATTACAAAGTTAATTATGGATGACAACCTATTCAAAAAAAAAAAAAAAAATCCTATCTACTTTAGTTGTTTAGTTAACCACCAAAAATGGTGAGATCTTGCCGCAAACACCTGTTTAAATATCCTGCAGCTAAAAGACCATGGCCGTACGTACCCACGAAATGCTCTGTATGGGGAGGAGCGCTGATATCCCAAATACAGGGAAACCTAGTTGGGAGTTGGAGCTCAGACATATACATGACATGCCCTGTGTACCTACCTACCTACCTACACCACCTCGTCTGTGTGAGCCAAGTATATAGCATAGGTTACAGTGTCGTGCATTGCCGCAAAATTTATTTCTGTATGTAGGTACTTATTTTTCGTTTACTTACTTGTTTTGTTTGTTTACCCTAAGTATCTAGAAATATTCACATGTGTGTATAAAGTTTCATTAAGAAGGTGCAAATAAATACATTTTATTATTATTTATTATTATTATTATTCATTTTTCACACATCAAGCTCTAATCCCAAAAGCAAAGCTTGTAATGATGATGGAGAGAGAAAGAAAATATTATTTTATTTGGCACACAAGCACAACAATAGCAAATACAATAATAACAACAAAACATAAACGTGAGGTACAAAAAAGATAAAAACATTTATTACTAAAACACTATAAGTGAAGGTAGGATAAGGTATGATATCATTTATCATCATCTAGTTCCCATATTATGAGAACCAGATTGCTGATAGAATACCCTGACCTACCTTGTATTGTAAATTAGCTGGTCTAGGATCCAAGTGCCGTAGTCTATCTTATCATAAGCCTAGGGCGTCAACGTACGATAGTTTATGTTCAATAAATACGATATTTGTTCACCCCACGCTCATTGCCGTACACGGACCGCCTTTACGTGATATTGCGCTGTTAGAAAGCTTATGTCTTTAGTGTATATCAAATTAAAGGCTAACAAGTCTTTCGTCTGTTTTCCTTCAGGTATTCTGGG
The DNA here is from genome assembly GCA_932527185.1 of Ecliptopera silaceata. Lineage (NCBI taxonomy): Eukaryota > Metazoa > Arthropoda > Insecta > Lepidoptera > Geometridae > Ecliptopera > Ecliptopera silaceata. Next base: position 7,292,190 of record OW052210.1, read on the forward strand.
TATTTTATATGTATAATAAAAATATCTATCCATGTAAATGTTTTGTATTAAGTATGTCAGTCTTCTTGTACCCATAACACAAGCCCTGCTTAGTTTGGGGCTAGATGATGTTGTGTGGATTGTCCAGCATTATTTATTTATTATTTATTTATAGGCATGCTGTCGTCTTTCTGCTTCTTTTTATTCACATTATCTTTTCCCTGCTTTTAATTTATTGAGACCTTTGTTTTTATTCTCTTCTTCAAAAAGAGTATTTACTTCCTTCATAGTTCTTAATTATACACAACTTTCAACCTTCTACATAACACTTCTAGGTAAAATTACTATTACTTTTGTCATAAACACACATTTCAATAACGGACTTTTTGATTTACTTTTGTTGGTCTTCAAAGTGTAGGCTAAAATATTTAATATCGCGACTTCGTTTTACTAGCGTAACAGTTTTATCAATTCGCAAATATCTTTGTAAATTATAGCCTATGTATATTCTCATTTATAAGCTACAGTATTGTAAAGTTTCATTAAAATCCACTCAGTAATTTTTGCGTGAAAAAGAAACATACATCCACACAGCCCTTATATTAGTAGGATAGAATAACACTTATGCTAATACCAAGCTCTTATTAATAAGCTATAACTATTAACTTAAGCAGTTTCGCACCGTTCAATATATCAGATGCTGTCAGTACCAACACCCATTGTAGTTCCATCACAGTATGAACAAAAGAGTCGATTGCGAGCAGCAATGTCCTTCACAGCCAGGTTGTCAGCCAGCTTGTAAATCGATTGCCGCAGCGAACGTGAAGTTTGTCTAATTAACATGTAGATTGAAACAATAATTTTGTAGAATCTGAGGCCCGAATACATGGGATAGTAAACGTATAAAAACGGTGACGTATTCGAGTGATACACATTGACCCTTATCTACCTAATTATAGTAAATAAGTACTTACTTAATTAAGTTTGTAAAATTTGGTTATAAATAAATAAATAAAATAAAAAAAAAATTAAAAAAATTGACGTGCGAACGTTGCAGCGTCACTGTACTGTGTGTCTTGAATGTACGATTTGTTTACGATTGTCACTTATTCGTGCTCAACCCACAGAAAAAGCTAATGTAAAAATATTCTCGTTAAATTCAAACCCACAATGAGAGTTGAAGCTAACGATCAAGACGTACCTAATGTAATTTATTTAAACGATAGATCGCTACATTTGGGCAAAAAAACACGGCCTTTCCGTGTTACAAAAAACTTCAGGATATCATTTCAAAAAATTATTTATTCGTCATAAATCAGAATTCAGAAATATTTATTGTCAGTTATGAAAGAGTCAGTTAGCGAAACACGAATATTTTCATGGCACATGTCGTGTTGAGAGAATGCAGTTACTAGCGTATAATTGGAGTCGAGTGGTTTGTTTTTAATTAGTTTTTGTTCTCGTCGCTTTTGTATGAAGTTCATTTGATAATTAAGCATATCTAAGTAACTTTTCAGTTACGCTCCGAAACATCAGAAGGTTTTACTTTTTGCTTACCTATCTATTTTGTACATTATTGGATTTAGAAAAAGGTACCTTTTTATTTTACTCTTCAATAGAGTAAGTACTTTGTCATCTCGCTTGGTATATAGAACGATTCTTAGAAATGCCTCGGTTTGACCTACGAAAGCAGCTATTAGAGAATTTGTCCTGAGCAAACCGCCAAGCTGAGAAATGCAATTAAAATACCCGATGTCGTCATTAATATCCTGAGCCTATAAAGCTATGACAATGGTGCTACTAATGTTTGTGTTTTGCCGACTTTGAAATTCTGTCTTTACCTACAATAAACTTTTATTAACCAATTTTAGCATTACTAGCAAATAAAAATGAAACTGTGTGAGGTGTTCCCCAAGGATCAATATTAGAACCTTTATTATTTTTAATATATGTGAATGATGTTTTTATGATTACTCATAAATCTCTATTGAATTTTGGTTCAAAATGGTAAGCATTTGAAGTCTCAATCAAGCAATAACCAGCATGAAATGGTATGCAACTGTCAACGTCCAGGAAGTAATTATACCGGGTACATTAGAATAGCCGTGGTGCGACCACAATTCGTGGTCACAAGCTTTAAAATAGCAAGTTATGAGCAAAAGCGAGTTGAATATGGATCAATGACGTCATAGACTTGAATCTGTGCTACACTCCAGTACTTTTGGTTCATTACAATAAGTTTATTGAAGCGAATTTGTCGCTACAAAAGATACATGCATGATTCTTTCAATATAAATGTAAATATTAGTGTGCAAAACAAAGTTCAAATTATGGAATTCATATTTATAATATTCACTTATATTCACTTCCACGCTTCTTTTTATGACTTGGCCATTCCAACGGAAGCTAAAACGATCTATTGTTCGTAAAATCAATTGTAATTCCATTCACAGTTTCGATTTTAGCTAAATAATAATGACCAGTCAACGTCCCACTTGATTCGGACTTCTTTTGTTTACTATTTTGCTGTGTCGTGCGTTAAATCCATGCCTCGTTTTTGTCGGCTTTGCACGTATTCTGTGGCCCTACTAGTATTGTCTTGTCATAGAATAATAATATAATACAACTACGGTTATAACCATATTTTATTTTTCTGTACCATTACTGTATATCTTTTCTGTATGATGGTGCAACTTCTGAAGACAAACAAAAATATGTATAGAACATGTCCATGGACACACTGATACAATGATACGATGATACGATATATATACTTACTGTTATGTTTACATTTTACTTGTAATTATTTTATTTTAATACCTACCCCCAAGGTTGTCTGGAAGAGATCGTTCATAGTGATAAGACCGCCCATTGTATATCTCGGTTTCGTTCAATTCTTTGTTCAATTTGTATTTTTAAGTGGTGTGCAATAAAGTGTTTTCTATCTATCTATCTATCTATCCTTTTTTCAAACTTCTGCTCACGTGGAACTGGCACCTAGAATCTATATATAAAACGACTTGAAATGATCCCCGTGATTTTAAGAAAATATAAAACATTTCAGTTTGTGTCATAAATTATCTGAGCTCTAACTCTAACGGCTTCACAGTAAAAAACAAATCTCTTGTAAATAAAACCTTTATTTACAAACGAATAGGCTATTTTCCGTCAGTGTCTCAAAGTACACAGCTCAGATTTTCTCAAGTGTTTTTACGATTTAATAAAAACTGCCCGGAAAATAGCTTTTAAACTGTAAATGAAGTAAAGATTAAATAAAACGACCGTTTTTGTTAACTCTCAGGATAAAAGTTTTAGAATTCTAGCTTAGAATTAGCTAGGTATTCTGTATTTTGAACCGACAAAAAAAGGAGGTTCTCAAGTCAACATGTTTTTTTTTTAAATTATAATTATTTTATCTAGATTTACTTAGGTAGGTACATATGTTTAAGAAAAAAAAACTTTGTTTCAGAAGAACAACATGTTTTTCGGGGGTTTAATTTTTTTTTAAAGATTTTTTATGCAGCAAAATGATGATAGATTATACGCATAGTAAACTCATTTAGAATGGTTGTTTGTTGAAAATCAGTTAGTATATAGATTAATTTAAACAGTGTCAAATACTTACGAACTAATTAATTTTTTTTAGCATTTTGATCACGAAATACCTTATTATAATTATTTTTATCTACCATAGCCGAAATCTATATATTTTATTATTATGACAGATAAAACCTTTTATTTATTTAAATGTATCAAAAATTGTGTTTATTGTTATCGATGAATTGAGAATCGATTAGTCAGCGCGATTTTTTATCGATTTTATATTGTCATTTGATTCTTTTTGACATAGAGAAGTATTCTTTATGTTAGTAATTTTAGGCCAATAAGACGATTAATAAGTTTATTGAATGTGAATGTAGAATTTTACGATGATATTAAAAAGTAAACTCGTAAAAAAACTCGTAGCATTATTCCTAAAACTTGGAAAACTGTCATTTATAGAACATTGCAAGGTTTTCACTTTTGACGATTTTATTTAACTGTTTGTGGTCCCCAATTACTTTTTGCTTCTTTATTTATAACTATGACAATTTTGCCGTTCGTTCTTTAAAACTTAGACTAGGTACAGGTACTAGGTAACTTAGACACTAAAAATGACTGAGGTTTATTAATTGACTTCAGAAAAAAAAGTAAAGCTTCTCATTTAGACTTAGTAATATTTGAATTTGTTACATAAAGTTATACATATTATTGTAAGTGTTTATACCTATAAATGGTGAATATATTTTGATTATTTTTCTGTTATTCTGAAGCTGGAATTTGAAATGTGTATTTAATTTTACCTGTCAAAGTTGACAGGTAAAATTAGGAAAGTATCCAAGAGTGTATCCCACTTTAAAAACTTGATAATAAAGACATTATAGTTGATTATAATGTGGATGCCATTACGTTATTTATTTAAATTAAGCTTTAAAATATAATTACAAGCTTCGTAACGTTTAAACTCGATTCTCCATTTAAATAAACTTGAAATACATTGAAAGTACGATTAAGTTGTCATGTTTACAAAACGTTTCAACCTCCCAGTGGGTTATTTGGTAATTGACAATTTAAACACTTGATTAATGTCAATTTTTTCGGTCATTGCGGTTTATTTTGAGTAATCTTTCCTTTAAAGGTTTTATTATTCTAATCAGTATGTTTACCCACTGCTGTCAAGTCAAGTCAAGTCAAATATTTCTTTATTCAATAAAATCACAAGGATCATTTAGAATCGTCTTACATGGAATCACCTAGTGATTCCATGTGCCAGTTCCACGCGACCAGAGCCTAGAAGAACGGGCAAAAAGTTTACGGCCTAGTTCCTACCGTTTTTTTATATGATCCTTCTTACAAAGAAGTTGTACAAAGAGTTGTGTAGAAATTTCGGTTAAATGGTTTAGGGAACAAGGCCCCGATTGTGTTAAATTGTAAAGAGTTCGTCTAAGCTGCAGCTAAGGTTCACCAACGCAACGTGTACGTAGCGTGTGCAAAATCGTATCACTGTAAACGGCTAACCGCTCATCTTTTTTCCTTTCGTTTGATAGCGGTTATGTCACAATCGTTTCTCACTAACGTTTAATTACTAATTTTGTGTTTACACTAAGATTGAAGAATTAGAATAGAATACACATTTATTTTTATGGGCTAAGTGGCGCGTCTTGGGAGAGATCTACGTCCAGCAGTGGACAGCTATAGGTTGACGATGATGACGATGATGACACATTTATATTAAAAAAAATAAGACAATTTAAGTAATAATAAAAGTAACAAGGCTAAGTACATAAAAAACAAACAAAAGAAAACATAGGTACAGCTGAAATATATAAATAATTAGTTGCAGATTTTTAAAGATGTCGAGAATACTGAGGCCCTAGCACGAATAAATGTGACAATCACTAACGTTCGTCACATTTATTCGTACTACCTAAGGCCTCTGGTTATATCGCCATACTTAAACCTACTCAACACTTATAAGACATTCTTGCTTCATAAGTTTCATTCCTGTCGTGAAAGCATGTAATTCATATCATTACTACTAAAGTCTCTTTTAAATGTGATGGCTTCATTTTTATTACATGATTATTACTTAAATTGCTAGGGTACGGGAAATTACTTAAAGTACTTTGTAAAATGTGTAATCTTGTGTAGAATATAATTTTACCAATAATGGTGTAGTCAAAATTAAGGTACACCTACACCAATGCTTTATGTACCTATTTATAATTTTTTTCAACCTATGGTGACCCACTGCTGGGCAAAGGTCTCCCCCCTCTTATTAGTAGTTAAAATATCTGTAAGTACTCGAATTTCCTTTAGGTACTATTTAATTATTAGGTAATAGGTACGCATTAACTACTTAATAGCAAGGCAAAAATAAAGTATTCTAAAATTGATACGAAACGTTACAAAAATGAACTCTAAAACAAACAAACGCACTTCGCCAAAAAGTCAAAACATCGAAAAAGAAAGATCCTAAATCAGTTGCCCAAGAGAAAGCATTTAGCCTGCAGGTACTCACATGGTAGTAGGTAATAATTATCGATACATACCTTTTATCAACTCGATAATTGCGGGATGATCGGTGTTATAAGAATCGATTTTTTAATAAGAATCGATTTTGTAATATGAATTGGGAGGCGTTTCTGAGTAGCCCGTTTTGGGAAGTGCATATTTTTAAAACAACAAGTGACTGTCTTTTGTTTATTTTTTGTCAGGCACAAAACAAAAGTATTATTTCCATTATTTAAAAAAAAAAATAGGTTTTTGTATTTTTTTATAAAATAATGGAAATAATATTATTTATCAACTTTAATAGTCATCGACCAGTATTGTTTAAATCACATTTTGGATCACAATAAGTACTAGTCACCTAAATAACCACCTTTAAAGTACTTACTCACAAAAAAGAATCATCAAAATCAGTTCAAAAATGGTGGATTAATCACGTAAGATACTGTTTATAGAAATAAACAGTCGTATTAAGAACTCTTTTTTTGGAAGAAAACCCACTATAAGATCTATTTTGACAAATACGTTCTGTTAATAAATATTTTTCTGTCAAACTAAATTTGCACTGAGTGTACCTACCTTTAACTCACAAATTCGACGACCGATGTGGCGCGGTGGGCGATGGTCCGCCTGCGACGCGGAAGGTTGCGGGTTCGATTCCCGCCTCGGGATAAATGTTTGTATGTTCTGCAAATATTTATTCCGGGTGTTCTGGGTATTATATGTATAATAAAAAAAATCTATCTATGTATTATATTGTATTAAGTATGTCAGTCTTCTAGTACCCATAACACAAGCTCTGCTTAGCTTGGGGCTAGATGACGTTGTGTGGATTGTCCAGCATTATTTATATTTATTTATTTATTTATAATTGCAATGCAAAATGTTAACTCATGTCAAAAAATATTAAATTTTAAATAAATACAGACATTTACAAATTCCAACATAATTTTATGGCACATTATGAATTATGAGATACAATCGGATTCCTCAGGTGTTTCCGGATGTATCTTGTTCATATCTGCTACAACCGTAATTTTCTTCAATTCGTCATTTTGCGACCCACTTTCGCGTGACCCGTGTTTGTCTTTCTTTTTTGTCATAAATCTCCCGTTTTATTTGTACATAATAAACAAAATCATACAGCCGTACAGGACCTGTAGCTCTACCATGAGTTTTTACTATACTATATATACTATACTCGCTAGCGTTTGTAGTTAAAAACATGCATGAAGATTTGTACAGCGCCTCTAGCGGATAGTTGGGTATTAAAATTCGTAATACTAATATTGACGTAACTTCTGTAGTAAAGTCAGGCGATTTTACTGTGACAACTCGTGGTAGAGGTACTGGATGCAAAAAGCCCATTTAAGAAAAGAGTGGCATTTGAGGGAGGAAGCTTATACTCAGCAGTGTGCTATTACACTACATATGATGATGATGATGATGAAACAAAATCAAAATCATCGTTTATATTATTGCAAGCACACACCAAAAATACAGAAAAAAATTGTTGCATAATATAAAAAAGAAACGAGAATCGAATTTAAAAAATTTCACGTTCCAAATAAAACAACGGAATAGCGTTCGAATTTTAAAAATTGCACGTTCCAAAAGCAAATTGATTATCAATTAATCGAAGCTGTCAAGCGATATCGAATTCGAATTTGGAATGTGATGAAAGCGCTTTATATAAAAGCAGCGATTTGTTAACATCGCGTATCGTTTGCGGCTCAACGACTGTTTCTGAGTACCTCCCAATTACATAACAATGTTGCAATCAATTTAAAATTCTTATTTGAATAGTCTAGCTTTTTTTTCTGTTACTTCGTTAGAATACGATAACATACTGTTGGTATTATAGTATTTATAGTCTAGTTAATCTAGGTTACAAATAGTCTGTACGTTTATAGGAAACGTCCACTGAAAACCAGCGCTATAGGTAGGTACCTTATCGATGCTGAGTGGTCTGTTCCTGTATCTGTTCTTTTATAATTGTTTTTAAATGTACCTATGTTCTATGTGTAAATAAACGTTTTCTATTTTATTCTATTTTAAATACATATCAACAATTTGACATTTATGTGAAAATCAAGCTATTTAGCGATTAAACCATTATCATTATCGAACACAAAATAATTAAATTGTATCAAAGGATTGGTATCTTCAAGGTATCAAAAATAAAAATATCAAATTATAGCAGCAATCTAGTTCCAATCATCTTTGCTTGGTTGGCAATTAGCGATACACGAATAATATTTATTGTTTAAATATATATTTTTCATAAGTTTTTACGGTTTTCTAAGCAGGTTTCTTACAAGATCAAAGACGCCTACAAGAACCCAGTTGATTGCAACCACAACACGACACATGCCAATCAATAGGTAACAGGTACACTTGAGGGGTTAATAGACCCGCTGTGACTTACACTACAAGTTAAGGCTATAACACATTCATAAGCGAAGCGATTAAATGCTTTATAAAAAGCTTGAGAGGTATCAAGGGATACCCGGATGGAACGAAGATCCTCTTGATTATTTTTTGTTATTATTTATTATGGACAAAAAACTTGAATACAATCAACAAAAATAATCGTTGCGACACCACACTTTTCAATGCGAAAATGGCTTGCTTTCTATGAGAGAGAGACGGACAGCGGAATTTCAGTAAAAAGGTCTCGATTTACCCTTTGGAGACGGAGATCAGAGTTCAATACTCTGAAATCAATATCGCCCGAAATGGAAATCAAACATTATTTGGAACTTCCGCTCCGCTTATCGCATCGGTTACGAATACACTAGTCTTTACTTTTACCTCAATACCACAATAATTACTAGTTAGATTAAAATAGCGAAGGTACATATAAAATCGCCGTGTAATCGGTACAAGTAGCTTGTACTATATTCTAAGAAAATTCTAGTTTTGTGAAGCAGGTTGCTTAGTCTACTTATTTAACCGACTGCACAAAAGACGGATATTGTTGATTCGACTCAATTTTAATTTCATGCCTCAAACTTTTATAAATAAACAGATTTTTTGTTGCGAATTTATCTAGGCACGTTAGATATCCCCTCAGATCTCTACTACTTAGTCTGAAGATACTCTGGCATCTCAGGGTAGTTAGAGGCACGTCCGAGCATTTAACAAAATCCCAAATGTTGTATGTATTCCATTTGTTTCAGGTTGCAAACCCATCGCTAGATTTCTCATTGATATCTTTTTATGTGACAATTGTGATTTTGCAAACGATCTATATCGAAATAATCTACGATAGCGCCATAGTTATCCAATGCTTTTGAAACACCTTGGAAATTTCCCATCGCTAAGACAACTGGAGGTTCTCAAAGCAAGTAATCCTGGCTTAAGGTATTACCATTACAATTCATCATGCTAATACTATCCTGAAGTTTTAATAAGGTTTCAAGTGAGTTGGGGGAATAAATAAACAATAGCTAGCAACCCTGACGCAAATATGGCCAAAAACTCCCGAAAACTTTATAGTAATGATAGTAGTTTAGGGTTGCCACTGCAATGCAGCTTGTAAGTTACCGAGTAAATTCAAGAACGTGTTTTTGCAATTTGAAGATAACTAAAGTAGGTAAATTTGGTAATTTTGAAAATGATAAAAGTACCTACCTACATAGCTTGAAAAATCACCAAATTGTCGGCACAGAGGTCCAGGGAAGGTTCACCAACGTAACGTGTACGTAGCGTGTGCAACTTCGTATCGACAGGCGTCACAGCTCAGTTATTAGTAGCTCTGCCCTCCATGCTGTGGGTCGTTGGTTCGATCCCCACTAAGAGCAAAATGTTTGTGTGATGAACATAAATTATTTGTTCTGGTCTGGGTGTTATGTATTCTATGTACCGTACCTACTTACGTTTTTACAAAAAAAAATATAAGTATAAGTATTCTATCAACAAACTTTACTTTCCATATTACAAGCTTTGCTTAGTCTGATATATATGTGATTTGTCTGTAAATATTTATTTATTTATATACCTATCTCTCGTTGTGTGTGTTTTGGAGAAGAGTATATTCTTCCTACAAGAAAATGGTAAGAACCTGCACTTTTCGCAGTCATGTCACTGATTACAAAGACCTCCGATAAAGCCAGTCTGCATTGCTTAATAACTTAATATCTGTCCGGCCTCCAGATTCGGCCACACACCACGCTACAAGACTTAACTTCCCCGAAAAATATACATTACGGTGCTCATACAGCACCGTAATATAGCAGAGTTTATTTATTTGTGTACTTATTTATTATTTCATAACCTACAGCAGTACCCCAAGTACGAGTTTGTGCACACACGGATCGCACAGACGTGATCGCCTAGCGCCGCCGATTTTGTATGGAGATCCAAGCTTCTCAAGAAATCTACTAGAGGCGCTGCTTGGATTTCCATACAAAATCGGTGGCGCTCGGCGATCACGTCTCTGCGATCCGTGTGTGCACAAACTCGTACTTGGGGTACTGCTTCATTATATTCTAGTTTTAAAACCAATAAAAACTTAAGAAATGTCAAGGGACACCCGGATGGAACGAAGTTCTTAATTTCGTTCTAAAATAACTGGCTTGCTTTCTATGAGAAAGAGCTATACCTATAGCAAAAAGTGTCGTTACAACTTTTGGTCTAAATATTTCCCGTCTAGCCCCCCTTCGTAACGCGTGATAAGGAACTTCGATCAAAAACAATAATTCGTAGTGTTAATATTTTTTTGATTTCGTTTTAATTAGTAGCTGTATACATTTTTTATTCAGTAAAATCAAAAGGATCACTTAGATCCGAAAGACTTTAAAGAAATTATCTAAAATATTCTTTAGAATTTTTATACATATTATAAAAACGGTCGTCATATACCGCCACTGCTATTTAAGAAACCAGAGATAAAGGAATATTTTCTTTTTGTTTCAACAGCCTTATTAGGAGTACGAATTAATTTTGAGGTTATCCAACCATGTTGATGAAAGTGAATGGAGTTAAAAAAAAACAATCAAAATTTTTATTGTTTTATATTGTTCAGAAAGTTTGTACGGTATCTTATATTCGTTGAACAACAAATTGGTGACCCCAGTCATGAAAAGTCGTGAAGACTTTTTATATTAAATGCCACCCACCTGATGTTAAGTGGCGTTAGTTGACACATAAATTGGTCTTGTAATGTGGTTCAAAAATTCATCTAAAATATTTACGGTCTATCTTATAAAAAGATAAAAATGGTTGTCTGTAAAGTCGGTTTACTGACGATAGTTGAACGTGACAACGTCACTTCATGGAACGCCTCAGAACGCCTCAGAACGCCTCATGAGTCATGTTTTTTCGTGCGTGCAGCCGGCTCTATCGAATTATAAGACGTCAAGTCAAAAAAAAAAGTTATCTTATAAAGCGCAGAGTTTCTTGCCCGTTCTTCTAGGCTCTGGTCGCGTGGAACTGGCACCTAGAATCACCTAGTATGTAAGACGATTCTAAATGATCCTTGTGATTTTACTGAATAAAGTAATTTTTGACTTGACCTGAATTTGACTTGACTTGAAGTATTGATTACCATACGTTATGACGACTTAAAGTCAACGCTAACTTCTGAAAAGATAGGGGATAGAATGTTTCATTTATCAATTTCATAATCATACTTACAAGTAGGTATGATTTTATGGTGTAAACTTGACCTTCGAACCGGCACCCTAAACTTGAACCCACGACAATACAATCGCTTTGGGAGATCGTTACAAAATAATTTTCACGTAGCTGCGATCGACCGATAGCCAAGTATAACAAACAAGGGTCTGTGCCGTGTTATGATAGCAATAGCAACTGGTTCATAGCAATAGCATTTTGGCTGTAATATGTTATGATAGCAATAGCAACTGGCTCATAGCAATAGCATTTTTGGCTAGACTGTGTTATGATAGTGATAGCAACTGGTTCATAGCAATAGCATTTTGGCTGTACCGTGTTATGATAGCAATAGCAACTGGCACATAGCAATAGCATTTTTGGCTAGACTGTGTTATGATATTAATAGCAACTGGTTAATAGAAATAGTATTTTTGGCTAGAATGTGTTATGATAGCAACAGCAATTTAGAGACTATGGTGACATACGTTTATTAACTACTGTCATCATTGTGGCAAGTCAATAGTTAATAATAGTAATATTATGGGCTTTTGTAAAGCCAAAAAAATCGAGGAATAATAACGAAAAAATATTGAAATTCAAAATATGTAAAATGTTTCAATATTAGATATATTTTTTTAAATGTCATTACGCACTTAGTTTTAAGATAGTGTTCACTTGTAAATAATCTTTTTAAAATAAATATTAGAACGTAGAACTAGTTTTTAAGGCATCATTATCTTTAAATCGTATGATAATTTCTTTGTTGTATAAAACAACTTTATAAAATAATACCTACCGATAATTTGTCTCATCATTTAAATGTATGTTGAATAATATATTGAAACTATTGCCATAAATTGCCTTCTGACACGTAATAGACACCATATACAGCTATCCGTCTTCAATTTTCTCAGCTCTATCTTAATCTACCAATTCTATTTCATAATAACACAATATCCTGAGATTTATAGCGTTGCATAACTATCTGACACAGCTCAATGTAAACCTCCTCTTCAATCTAGCTTTTGTCAATAGAAAAACTTGGGTTGGCTGGTAGAAAATGCTTTAGCATTAAGTTCGGCCTTTGTATAATTTTTGTGCAATAAAGAACTACATAAATAAAAAGTTTTATTTTAGACAGGCGTCACAGCTCAGTTGGTAGTAGCTCTGCCTTCCATGCTGTGCTTTTTTTAAGCTATTGCATAGCTTCTATCGCGGGCCTTGAGCGTGGAGACCTAATCCAGAAATACAGTAACGAGATAACCTAACACTGCGCATGCGTAATCCAGCAAAAATGCTATGCAATAGCTTTACCGCGGCAGTCCCGGAGTGCCACACGTCTTTTTTTTCGAAGGGGTGTAAAGTTGAATGTTTGTGTAGTTGCAACCGACAGACGGTAGCCATTTTGGAAAAATATTAAGTACTTACCTATATTATTATAAATATGTATTATTTGTTTTCAACCAAAAAAAGAGAAGAGTTTCAAGAAATGTTATGTATATTACGCGGCTGTTTTATATTTTGAGAAACAGATCTCTCTTCAAAAATATTCCTCTTTGACAATAATATAATATTACACAAATAATATTATGAACCAGCTTTCTCAAAAACTGGATGCGACACAATACGGTTTACGGCTTTGAAAAATATATTATTATACAGTAGTAGGTATATAATATAGCACTCGTATTGTTGATATCTGCATTGTGAGGGCAAAAGGCATCGGTAAAGGAGCAGCATTGCACACACAAACAGTTATCATGTTATAAGATACTAGCTGACCCGTGCCCACTTCGTTGGGCATAATTCAACCGTTTTTTCTCCGATTCACTTTGCAAAACGGACTACCACGTAAAAGCCTTTTTATTTTTCGGATTTTTATATAGCTTATGACACTCAGCAATAATGTGGCTTTCTATTGGTGAAAGAATTTTTAAAATCGGTTCAGTAGATCCCGAGATTACTCCTTACAATTCAACAAATACAAAAACTTTACCTCTTACAATATTAGTACATATAGACTAGAGAAGTAAGCACGGATAGTGACAATCGTAAACGTATCGTAACGTTACATGCAACACACTGCGCGGCGACGCTTCAACGTTCGGAAGTCAACCTGGCGTCAACGCGTAGTGTAACTATTACCTATCCTTTCTGGCGTGGCACGACAACGCCACTTTGTACTCCTTGGATGTATCGAAGTGCGGATTCTTCATAGACCTGTATATAAAAAAAAATATTTAATTACAAATTTACTAACTACTATTACAGAATGTTCAAGATATATTTATAATACATAACTTAAGTAACAGTTTAGGTATCTGCAGACCGTTGTAAATGATTTATAGATAGCTCAACTAATCCAAAGTTCATAAAATACATTCATTTGTGATATGTTGTATGGACAATTAAAGTAAAAGTCATATTTTTTATCAAAGCTTTAATATTCTTAAATTAAATCAAAGCATATCTATTATATCAAAGTATACTTTAAATAGCTTAGCTCTATTAACAAGTAAAGAAAGACTTAATAAATGAATTCGAAACTAATAAGAAAATTCTCGACAACATCAAAATTAGCATGTTTTGAACATAACATCAAAGGTTGGTCATTAGACCAGAAAATTCAATTAATTTTGGTTCACTGTAAATGTAATAATGTGCTAATGTTGCCAGCATCCGAACCATTACGAAAATTAAACTGTACTTCTATGTTTAAATTAAATTATAAATTTAAAATAAAATATTTAAGTACCTAGTAATGAGGATTATTTTTTATCTAGGTACTTACAAAAGTTTATTTATTCACAAACAAACTTACGACTATTACAGTATTTACAAAATGTACATAGACATATAAAATACATAAGAAACAGTTGAGCTATCTACAGACCGTTACAAACACATCACACTCTAGCCCAATCTAAGCAAAGCTTGTACTATGACAACTAGATTGCTGATAGAATACCCTACTAATATACCTACATTTTTTTTGTAAATACATACATAGAATACATTGTAACACCCAAACACAGAACAAATATGTATGTTCATCACACAAACATTTGCGCTGTGTCGGGATCGAAACCCACGACCCACAGCATGGAAGACAAAGCTACTACCAACTGAGCTATGATGCCTGTCAAAACTTCAACGATTGCAAGATGAAATCGCGGGAATCAGTATATATCCATGAATATTTATTTAATAACATCTTACAAATCCAGATCTCCTGACACTCATGACTTGGACCACCCATAGCCTGACTCACGGGTATTTAGTGTCACTCCTTGTGTTACCTTTAGCACTTCCTATTTCACAAGAAGTCAATACACTGATTCTGCATTGATTTATTGATTTTTTATTAGCGGTATAAAATTTAAAAGTTATAAAACTTAAAGGTTGCCTGGAAGAGATTGCTTTAAGAAAGGTTGCCTAGAAGAGATTGCTTTAAGCAATAAGGCCGCCCATTGTACAAATTATCTTACTTTAATTACCACCTAAGGTATTTTGTCGTTTTTGTTTCTTTTTCTGTGTTGGTGTACAATAAAGCATACTCTATCTATCTTATAAAAAGTTAGCGCAGACTTGAAGTACGGATTACCCTAAGTAATGATTGAAGTCTACGCTAACTTTTTATAGGATAGGGGGTATATACATATATTTTCCTCTTAGATTTCTTTTTATACCACAAACAAAATAATTATTCACAAACAAACTTACGACTACTAAAGTATTTATAAAATACATAAAAAAACAGTTGAGCTATCTACAGATCGTTGCAGACAATCTATAGATAGCTCAACTGATGCAAATCAGCATCTACCAATCGGATGAGAAGTCAATATTTTTTATTATCTCAAAACTACCACGAACTCGAATTTTCCAGTTTCACTTTCGATTTCGATCACGTTTTAACATCGACATTTTATATTTAACGACTTCTATTTCCGTTAATGTAAGCTACGACTATAATTGCTAGAAAACTAATTTTATTTTTAGTGTTGTAGTTAAAGTTTGAAATCAGTAAAAACAAATACGACAGAGAAATGTTGTCAAATCTGCGAATAGGTTTATGTATTCTTTCAGCAATCTCTTCTTTTATTGTAAATCAGATTAGAATCTATAAAAAAAGGTGTCTTCTAGACTCTTCTGCTCTATCGTCTGCTTCATCAGCGCTTTCCAACAAGCGAAACTGAAAAAAGATATTTTAGATAGAGTATTATTTTTTTTTTATTTTTTTTATTTATGTTTCTAACTTTATGTAAGTAATATCTATTTTTTGCGCCACGAAATGAAAAAAAACTATTTCTACTTTTTTAACAAAAAGCTTGGCTTTTAGTGTAAACTCAGAATAAATGAAATTGCAACTTGAATTGAAATGATCATAGTTTTATTGATAAAACTTTCTAATTACGTATGGCAGCTTGAGTCAATAATTCAGATATTGCAAAAAGTTATTAGCTTAACCGACACTTTTGAATCAAAAATTTTCAATTTACCCTATTGATATCATAAAACTTATTTTATTTAGACCCGATCCTCTATTCATAACTTTTGTAGAATCTTTCTTATAGATTATGGTTTTAAATAATTAATATTGATACTGTTTATGTCATTCAATCGAAAATGTACTTCATTAATAATACAAATAATTTTATATTAGGTACTTATAACCTAACTTGCCTCTTTAACCTATTCAACTGTGTCGCATTAATAAAAATAACGAAATAAAACATTCCAACTTTCAAACTTTAACTACGACATGATTTCGTACTAGTTCAGAAGATTCGGCTGGTTTATTTATGTGCTTTTTAATTGCAATGCGGTTCTTTTAAAAGAAAAAGGGCTTTTATGTTAGAGTTGATAACTTAAGATTCATTTCTGATTAGATACTTTCGAACAAAGATAAATCAACTATTATTGATTTGGAAAGAAGATAGCGTTTTGTATAAAAATATATTATGTTATGACATGCTGTTTCTGATACCAAGGCCTCAATTGTGCTAAATTGTAACGCAAACGGTTCGTATAAGCAGCAGCTAAGGTTCAACAACGTAACGTGTAGGTACGTAGCGTGTGCAACTTCGTATCGCTGTAAACGGCTAGATTTTCTGATGTTTCTAAAGTCAAAGTCAAAAATTTCTTTATTCAATAAATTCCCAAGGATCATTTAGAATTGTCTTACATACTACCTAGGTGATTCTAGGTGGCAGTTCCACGCGACCAGAGCCTAGAACAAAGTAGTCTGTTTACGGTGTTACTTCCCTAGACTTATCTGCACTTACCAGCGCTGGTGTAGAGCCCAATGGTTCTACACCAGCACAAGCTGAGTGATGACCATTTTCAGTATTTTAGCATTAAGTTTTTTATATGTTCTGTTCTAGCATTAAGTAAAGTCCTGAAATAAAGTATTTTATTCTATTATATTATATATTTTTTGGTACAAGTTGCTTAACTGAATGTACAATAGCTTTAAAACCGCTATAAAATCAGTTGAACCCATCTCAATAGAACACTTGACATCAATATATACACATAAAATATCTAAAAGTAGATTTCGTTTTAAACTTTGATCCAAATATAACTCAGTAGTAAATCTGTAGTGATCGATACGCGTCTTTTGATCTGAGAATCGATTCTTGATCGTACATCGATTTTGTACAGAGTAATTTGTTTATTTACTTACTCAATTTATATATAGTTCAGTGACCTTCAAATTCAACCTGATGATTTGATTACTAAATTGAATGAAAAGGTTAGAAGTAATAGATTTTTAATATAACTACGCATAAAAGTGAAGACCGGGCTATGTGACGCATCTTGGGAAAGACCTACGTCCTGCAGTGGACTGATATAGGTTGATGGTGATGATGACGCATAAAATATAAATAATTAAATTTTCATGGACATTTCACCCATCACATTAGTCTCAAACTAAGCAAAGCTTGTACTATGGGAACTAGATTGCTGATAGAATACTTACATACCTACTTTTTTGTAAATTCATACCACAAATACATAAACACCCAGACACAGATCGAACATTATTTTCATCACACAAACATTTGCTATGGGTAGGAATGAAACCCAAGACTCACAACATGGAAGGCAGAGCTACTACCAACTAAGCTGTGACGCCTGTCAAATAAACTCAGTAGTAGCTCTGCCTTCGAGTCTAACTTCAAACTTCAATTGCATTTATTCAATAAAATCACAACGATCACTTTAAAACGTCTTACATACTAGATGATTCTAGGCGCCAGTTCGTCGCTACCAGAGTCTAGAAGAACTGGCACGAAGCTAGACCTGGATTCTAGCGTTTTTTTCATATGATCCTTCTTACAATTGTTTAATGATTTATGTAAATTGATTTATGTAAACGTCTTACATACTAGATGATTCTAGGCGCCAGTTCGTCGCAACCAGAGTCTAGAAGAACTGGCGAGAAACTAGACCTGGATTCTAGCGTTTTTTTCATATGATCCTTGTTACAATTGTTTAATGATTTATGTAAATTGATAAGTCTGACTCGTACTTGGCCGGTTTTTTATGTCTATTATGCTTCGGCTACATTAGCGGGCGAATATTCGTATCGTGTTGGCGCGACAAAAACATCGTGTTCGGATAAAGGCGATATACTAAGCGATGACACGATGTACCCGGCCACATACATCGCGTTAACACGAATATTCGCCGTAGCCCGCTAGTGTGGCCCCAGCATTACAGCTTATTGTCGCCATTGAAACAATTAACTAGACACTATATTGAAGGCCTCAATCACCGAATGAGTTTGTCATTAATAGTATTGTCAACAAATCTATTCGTCAGTCAACTGCTTGTCAATCAACGTATTGTTAATTGACACCATTAGGCTTTATTTTGACAACGATACGACACCTACACGATATTGTGGGTGACATTTATGACTGACGATTTTATTTAGACGTTACAGCTCAGTTGGTAGTAGCTCTGCCTTCCATGCTGTGGGTCGTGGGTTCGATTCCTACCAAGACAAATGTTTGTGTGATGAACATAAATATATGTTCTGTGTATGGGTGTTACTATGTTTTCTATTTAAGTGTTTACAAAAAAAAATACGTAAGTATTCTATTAACAATCTAGTTCCCACAGTAGCTCTGCTTTATTAGTTTGGGACTAGAGTGTGTTGTGTGAAATGTCTCAGAATTATTTATTTATTTCTTATTATGTTTTATGTTTTATTTACCCTAATTCACTTGGCAGATTTCTTGCCACTGCTGACCTTGCCAACATTAGCTTGCTGTGCCTTCAGGACCTTGACAATCTTCTGTTCCTCGATGAGGAAAGCTCTGACAATGCGCTGTTTCACACACTTATGGCAGAGGACACCACCATATACACGCTTTACTGTCTTTTTGCGGTAGCAGAGTCTGGAGCACTCAGCGGGCCTGATGTTTTAGTGTCTTGCTCGTTCTAGGCTCTGGGGTCCGATTGCGCTAATTATCTCACTACACACGAAACTGCTCCACATATAATATAGACATTTTGGGATCGCGAGTCGAAGATTGTGACATAAACGGGTCTATCAGTAACTATGTGTTATTCCGTTGCATTAACAATATTATTGTAAACTTTCAATCCATTAAGTAGTTTTTGTGTGAAAGAGTATAAAATATACATCCACACATCCAAACAATCGATTTTTTTTTTTTTTGGCGGCGGATGATGCCATTCCTTATATAAAAAAATGTACTAACAATCGCGTTTATAATATTAGTAGGTTACGATACATATTAGTACATACATACCTACATGCATTATTTGTATGGGATAAATGTTATCCTTTACAAATATTTAGCCCGTATTGTTTTAATTTTTAACCCATAAATGATTATTTTAATTAAAAACACGATTGTTCGCTTAAATCAATTTAATTTATACGTTGGGAGTTTTCAGATCACATATACGATACTGACTTAATAAATTAAAATGCTGTGGGTCGTGGGTTCGATCCCCACCAATAGCAAATGTTTGTGTGATGAACACAAATATTTGTTCTGTGTCTGGGTGTTACTTTAAAAAAACTATGTTAGTATTCTATCAGCAATCTAGTTCCCATAGTACAAGCTTTGCTTAGTTTGGACTAGAGCTATGTGTGTAATGTCCAAGAATATGATTTAACCCCTAAAAGTCTTAAAAGGAATTAGAAAATGTATAATTTATTGTAAAACTGTGTACAAAGATCTTTAAAATAAAAATGTTACAACAGTCTACCCATTTTTAAAATATTTTTCGCTTAAAAATGCCTTACATTAATTATTATTATTAAGGTGCAGTGGACGTCCCCGGTGAGGTAATTAAATACTTCAAATTGACAGGAATACTGGTTTAAATATATAGTTGTATAAAAAGGCCGGTTTATTTATTTATCTCAACTGATTGAGCGATTATGACAGAAACTCAATAAAGTCCCGTCACCATTCCCACAAAATCTTAAAACTGTCAACGTTTTTACGCATTAAATGCGTGTGAACGCACACATTCTGGGCTCTCATGTAAATTGTGGACCCATTTTTGTATACAGGGTGTAAATAAGGGAAAAAAATGACTGCCCAATATACCAAGATACTACATCTAAGGTACACTTTAGGTATAAATAGTGTGCCTTAGATACTAAGTATATCTTAGATACACTAGGTACCACGCTTGTTACTGATTTTGATAATAATAGTAAAGATACGGAGCTTTATCGCGTACCTTATTGTTTTTTTCCATTTTTATTTGTTAATCCGGTTAGTTGAGTTATTTGTTAAGTATTATTGATACAATAGAATAATTTATGTGTTGTATATCATCTATTTTTATTAAGTTTTGTAATAACTTCATATGATGGTTATAACTGGACAAGTCTCTTTTCTGATAGTAGTACTCTCTACAAAACAAGTTTATCACAATATTATTTTGTGAAATTTTAAGTGGAAATCTCGTAGCAATTTTCCTAACACCATTATTTTCAAAGCACACCCTGTATGTCAATCCCACTTTAACCAGTCAAGTCAATGATTGACAGGTGGCCGGACTGTCATCGCCATGTTTAATTCATTCCTTCATTATAAAGTCTGAGCAGCAATGATTTCATTTAACGTGATTTTTAATTTGATTAAATCAACGATGAAATTGTTTTTTACGGTTTCGTAAGAAGCGTGCACATTTTGTGTCCCTGTATATATTATTTTTAGTTAGCAAATTTATTAAATAAATACTAATAATGTAATAAATATCCATGGGTGTATCACACATTAAGTCCCAAACTAAGTAAAACTTGTAATAACTGAATTGGTGATATAAACCTTGTATTTATTATATAAAAAGTGTATTCTTCTGTCTGGTGAAGTAAAAATATCTTAATAATAATAATTATATTCTGCTGACTTCAGAATGATTGTTCTTAGCCAAGATCAAACCTACACCACGGAAATAAGCTCCTTTTTTAATGTTTCTTATATAATATTTTTTTTTTCTAAACTTTACTGTTTTGTTCAACCAATAAGTGTAAATTGTTTTACATTATTTTCTCATTTGAAATATACTTTATCGATTTTTTGAAAGTCTAAAATTTTAATCTCAAAACATTTTGACAAGTATTAAGTAACTTATAATAATAAGTTAAAACTTATTATTATAATACTTATAACTTATATCTAATAATAAGTTAAAACTTATTATTATAAGTTACTATTTTTATTTTAGTTAAGTTAAAGTGGATAGTAATAACACTAAAAATATCTCATTGATTTATTATATTTAATTGATTTACAATTATTATTCCGCAACTCGGTTTAATCGCTTGTCAACTTTATCGTTTAATAATAATAATGTCGAACCTCTTATGGTAAGATATCGTAACATATATTATTAATGTATAATAAAAGGTACCTACATAATGTACTTATACTGAACGTATCTGGGCTAACAAGCAAGAACATTCCAGTAATATAGTAGGTACAGTCAGAGACAGCAATTGATAAAAAAATGTCTTGTTTAGATTAATTTTACAGATTTTTTTTTATCTCGTGTAAAATTTCTAAAATAACGTTATTATTGTAAAAATATTAAGGCAAATAAGTCAGCTTTGCTATTAAATTAATGATGTTTTTTTTATCAATCTGAAAATTGGTATAAACTTATAAATAAAGTATGCAATTAAACTATACCTAATAGAAAACAACAAAAGCTATTTCACACATACATTTTACTCATCTTCAATACTTATATACTTACACATATTTTACCTAAATTTATTTATTTAATTGTAGGTACCTAGGTATGACATGTAATAGGCGTACTAACATCTAATGAATCTTAAAAACTAAACAAAACAAAATTATTTCATATTCTAAAACGAAATTAATATTCACAGGTAGAAAAAAGTCAGGAAAATCTTTTATCTAATTCGTTGTATTAAAAAAGGAATATCTTCTCAAACTTTTAAAGATTACACTTATGCACTTGACTGTACTTACTTGATTTAATACGTTTCAACACCAAATGTCACTTCAAACTAATGATCTACGATGTCTGGTATCTATGTTTACTAAGAAAATTTGTAATTCAATGTAATTTAAGAAATATCACATAGATTCTTGTAACGAGTCAGAGGTTTTAAACAGAGCTTATAAATATAAATATTCATGGACATTACACATAGCACTCTAGTCCCAAACTAAGCAAAGCTTGTACTATGTCAAAGTCAAAAATTACTTTATTCAGTAAAATCACAAGGATCATTTAGAATCGTCTTACATACTAGGTGATTCTAGGTGCCAGTTCCACGCGATTCTATGAGAACTAAATTGCTGATAGAATACTTAATACATTTTTTTTGTAAATACATAGATACATAGAATACATCCAGACACAGAACAAATATTTATGTTAATCACACAAACATTTGCTCTGGGTGGTAATCGAACCCACGACTGAGCTGAGATGAGATAATATTATATGGTTTGAGATACAGATTTGTGCAAATTCGATAACTCTTTATTTATTACACAAAATATACCTACAAACTTTAATAAAATCAGTGATCTTAAAATAAAGTCGAGAACAATGTGGTAAGCTTTACCCCAATAAGAGCAAAAACCAGTAAAAAGATTTGCTAATCTAAGCAGCTAGCTAAATTTGCAATTATTAATTTTCATTATAAACGGGATATTTACCATGATTTGTGAGTTTGATTATTTCCCGATCAGTTCGACCCGTGATCATGGCGCATGCAACTGTGCCGAAATATCGGGAAATAATCAAACTCACAAATCATGGTAAATATCCCGTTTGTAGTGAAAACTATGTTCAAACCATGATAGTTTCAAATGTTAAATCAATTATTTTTGCAAAAAATATTATCTATTCGTCTAGACTAGACTCCAATGATTTAAATAATTATTTGTCTAGCTCGCGGCGATTCGTGGTTTATTTTGAAGGTTGTGACGGCTGCGCGTCTGACGCGGTTTATTAGTGCGGGTTCTTGTATTGCCCACGGCATTTAGGGTTCTATACGACCCTCGTGAAATAAAGTTTTGTAGCCTTGTATAACTTCAGTAACTTTATTATTTTTTACAGTACGTAAAAATGTACAAAAAATAAAACAAAATAAAAAATATTAATTTAGAAAATGGTATTTACATAAATCTCTTTTCTTTTCGTAGAATTGAGAGAAAAGGAGAAATAAATATTTATTTAACATATAACACAAGTAGAACACAGTCAAATACTAACAAACACACGAAAATTAAACAAGATTACTTTTATTGCTTCCATACCTACAAAAACCAAATGAAACGAAGAAAATCCGCCCATGTTAAAAAAGTTTATTTACTGTTAATGTTAATTTACCTACTGTTATTTACTGTTAAGTTAATGGTTTATTAGAATATATTTGAAATGAAATCAAGTCATATGTATACTCAGTCGGACAGCTAAAAGCATTTTGATTAGGTTAGCCCAGATCAAGTGACCTAGGTAATCTGTTTGAAGCCTAAGTACATTACACTGCTCTTAGGCATGTTGCAAACCTAATTCTAGCATAAACATATTTCGTAGTAGTAAGACTTTTAGTGAAAAAGCTCATGTGGAGAAAAACTACGTAAAACTGTGATTGTCACATTTTTGCAATTTGCTATGAAGTGTGTGCGATAAAAGATAAGATATTTATTAAATATATTAATAAATCATTTTATGTCAAATTACATTGCAACTAAGTGAATTACATTATTTAATACATTATTCGCATCAATCATAAAATTTGAATAGAATGGAATACAAAGAATGTTTTTTTTTTAACTAATCCAATTTTTCCGGTTGTTTCTTATTATACACACTTTTAATTAACTTAGATTATTTAAAAAACTTGTCTCATTAAACTACCAGTTATCCTTAAACGAGCAAAACGCATATAAAATTTGTATCTCAATATTTGTTGTTTAATATAGGCCTATTAATAAAGTATTATTAACACATTCATTAAGTTACTGATAACGAGACTTGATATATGGATATGTTAAGGTCAATTCTTTATCAGTTACGTATCTATTTGTATTGTTTTCGTAATAATCTATCTATATAAATATAAACTCTTATATAAAATATAACTCTTGGACTAGATAGTTTTGTGTGAAAAATCTATGAATTCAGTAGTACGTATATTATGTAGTATCATTTTGTAATAAAACTATTTATTTGTTACAGGTAATTATTATTAGTCTACTTGATAATGGAAGCCGTCGAATTATTGATGTGTTACACGTTGAATGGAACACGTGGAATGAAAGGTAATATAACTCTAAGCACTAACACATTATAAATAGATTCAGTCCTAAAATTGTTCCCTGATGGATACCTTAGGATCTCACTAGGTTATTTACTAAGTTTTTCTTTAGTGTTACTATGTTTTAAGAAGAAGGTTACATTTATAAATATATTTTAAGTACGTAACGTTACGAGGTATGTAGGGTAAAACCGGGATAGATGCCGCATTGGGATAGGTGCCTCGTTTTCTAAAACTCATATTTCCGAAATAGCTACTTATGATTTAAGGCGACGGGTAGGGTGAAATTTTTCATAATAAATAAAAATGTCAATAACTTCCAACTTTATTATTTATTTATTATATCTACACACACGTTAAACTTGTAACACGGCATAGTTTTTGCCGCAGTGGTTAAACTCTAGATAGTCAGCGTGGCAACGTCGCATTTTCAACTTCAGTAAGAATGCTGAAAACGACGCAAAACACATAGTGAGCCGCGCACAGTTTGGATTGTCAAACTCTGAAGCAGCGCCTTATGAATATTTGCGAGCACACAGCAATGGAACACTTATAGTTCCTAAGGCGCTACTCTTCTTCTTCTTTAAACACCTTAATGTAGAATTTTTTTACCTTGGATGTATATATATCAACCATAAGAATAGCTGTGCTGAGTTTGGTACCAAACAAATCTGCCAAACCCATAAAAAATGGGATCAAAAATCACACTTTTGCAAAAGGTGTTGGTACTAAACTTACATTTTAAAGTAAACTATAACCAAGAGCACACATTTTGTTCCCTACCTGACTAGTTCAATATATGTGTTATAGGAAATAATAAGTTTCACAACTCCACATGCTATGACTTCTTCAGAAAACACTCCCAAAAACACGCATTTGGCTATACCCGTCACCTTAATAGGTTAAAACGGGAGCGCAGACGCCACACACCTCAGTCCCCGCAAGTGCGTCGTTCGAAGTGGACGTGTATCGCTCGTGTGTGCAATAATCTCCGCGGCGAATGTGTCAAACAGCTCTGACTTTTTTATGTAAGTATTTACAGCTTCATAACTTTACAAGTAGTAATTAGTTCCATACAATTTTTGTTATATCAGTACACAGGTTATTAAATTACACATCCATATTCATATAGTTGTTGTTTTGTGTTTATTTTAGTGAATAAATAAAAGGGCATCTATCCATATCAAAAAGGATAGTCGCCTCGATTTTTCGCGGTATAGATGCCCCTAAGGGCGTATATCCCTCATATCCTTATACTTACATTATAAATTTATATATTTTCTTAATGTTTTATGTTCTCATACTTATTTCATTTTATGAATATAATAAAGATTTTAGTACATAAGTATATTTGTAATTGTCTGTTTCAGATGAACCATGCCACGAAAATACAAAAGAAAGGCGGGAGTTCAAGCTCGAGTGGTATCTTGGACTGCAGATCAATTACAACCAGCTTTCGATGAAATGGACAAAGGAATTATGGGGATCAACGAAATATCCCGACTCTTTGGAATTCCATCTAGAACTTTAAGAAGGCGTTACGCTGCTCGAAACCAAAAACAATTAACACTGGGGAAACATCCTGTCCTCGGGTTTCAAAATGAAAAGAGGTTGGTAAACCACATTCTCAAACTAGCAGATGCAGGATTTCCACCTAACAGGCAGACTATATGTATGCTAGCATATCAATTTGCTGAAAAACTAAATATAAAACACAAATTTGACAATGAAAAGCAATCGGCCGGAAATGCATGGTTCAAAAGTTTTATTGAGAGGAATTCAGAGTTGTCCATCAGACAAGCTGAAGGCTTATCTGTTGCTAGAGCTAAAGGTCTTAGTAGAGAAGAAGTGACTAACTTCTATGAGCTTTTAACTAAAGTTATGACCGATAATGATCTTTTGAATAAACCTGAAAGGATATATAATATGGACGAATCCGGTGTCCAGCTAAATAATAAACCCGGAAAAGTAGTCGCAAAGAAAGGTGCAAAGGTAGTTCATTCGGTTACATCCGCAGAGAAAGGTGAAACTATGACAATCGTGGCCTGTTGCAATGCAATTGGTAATTTTCTTCCACCAGTTGTTATAATAAAAGGTGTGAATAAAAAACCGGACTTTGAAAATGGACTTCCACAAGGCTCAAAAGTCTATATGAATAAAAAGTCTGCGTATATAAATTCTGAGCTTTTCTACAAATGGCTAATAGAACACTTTGTACCTCTGAAGCCCCAAGGTAAGGTTCTGCTTATATTAGACGGACACGCATCACATTCATCTGCGCCAGACATGCTGCAAGCTGCTATTGATAATGATATCATTTTATTGTGTTTACCCAGCCACACAACTTCAGCTCTCCAACCTTTAGACAAATCATTTTTCGGACCATTGAAAACGTATTTCAACCATGAAACCAATCATTTCATGCGAACAAACCCTAACAAAAAGATCAGTCGTTACAATGCTGGAACGCTTATACGCAATGCTTGGACTCGCGCAGCTACTCCTTCCAACGCAATTGGTGGCTTTAGAGGAAGCGGGATTTATCCACTAAATCCAAATGCTTTGCCCGATACTGTTTTCATAATATCAGAATTAGCACTACGCGAACCAATTCCTCACGAACCATCTGAGTCTGCTGCCTTTGTAGGACCGACATCATCACCTCTGCCTCAGGCGTCTTCTTCGTTGGATCGCCAACCAGAACTCGTGGATGAAAGAGAAAATATAGAACGTGCACCTGAAGAGGTTGCACCAAGAATACTAACACCTCCATCTCAGATTTCTTTTTCGATAGTTGATTGTCGACCAAACCTGGCCAGTGAACGTATAAATGTAAGCAACATAGATCCAAATCGAACACCAGAAAATCTGATACCGACTCCATTAGGCAGGGAATCTCCTAGCCTTTTGATTGATCCAGACATTTTAGAGGATATAAGTATTGTCGATATTGGTGACGATACAATTGCACAGTTTCTAGATAGCATACAAGAAAAAGAAACACCTTCAAAATTTTTGGTCGAAGCATCACCAATACCACAAATTCCTTTGACAATGTCCAAAAGGTTGAAACAATCTGCAGATATTCTAAATACAAAAGAAAAAATTAAAGAAAAGAACTATATTGCTGAAAGAAAAAAAATACAAATACAGACTAAGTTAGATAAGAGAAACAAGACTGAAACTGAAAAGAAAGTAAAAACTAATAAATACAAGACTGATACTAAAGAAAAAGGAAAATTAAAGAAGGCAAATAAAGAAACCAAAGATAAAGAGCGAGTTAAGAGAGTTTATAAAAGAAAAAGGAGAAATACTTATTATAAAGATGACTGTGACAGTGAGACTGATTTTAGTGAGAAAGAAAATTATAATTACGTTAAAGTAAGTGAAGGAAGAAGAGCTAAAAAAAAACAAAGTATTTATAGTTCAAGTAGTGATGGAGGAGATTATCCACTAATTATTTATAAAACGAAAGGAAAGAAAACCAAAGGTTTACCTGTTAAGAAAACTAAGAAAGACAAACAAGAAAGCTTTGAAGATGGTAACGAAATAAAAAGTTCACGTAAAAGACATAGAATTTTAAGTTCAAATAGCGAAACTGAAGATGAACCAGGTACTTACTCTAAAATGATAGAAGAGAAATGTAAAGATTTATCTGTGAAGAACAATAAGACAGAAAAGCAAGGTAGCTCTAAACATAGAGATGAAAGTAATTGCATAGAATGCTTTGACAGCTATGAAAATACAAAATCGAAATCCGATTGGATTCAGTGCATTTCATGCCAGAAGTGGTTGCATGAAACCTGCACGCTATTCAGAAATTATTGCTCAAGATGTGGAACAGAGAGACTATGTTGATTTTTTAAACTTTTATTACTTATTTGATTAAGCTAATTGAAAATTGTTAATTATTTTTGTTACATTCTTTATGATTATATTACTATTACTATGTTGATCGATATGCCTCAATAAAACAAATTTTAATAATGCATATTTCTATTATTTTATTGCATACGGCATCTATCCCACACCATAGGCATCTAACCTCCTTAACATTTTCATGGCGGGGCATCTATCCATATAGGGTAGGCACCTATCCTCAAAAAATGGGTCTGCAGAAACTAATTTTTTGCCTAACCAGTAATTGCTAGGCCATCTAAAATAAGCTGTAATGTAAGACGAAAGACCCAATTAGTAATATTGATAGTTTTTTTTTACGGTATATGAGTAGATTTGAAATAAAGAGGTGATTTCAAAAAGTAAGGCATCTATCCTGACTTTACCCTAAGTATAAGCACGTTCAAAACAAAAATAATAAAAAATATCTAATTGGTAACCAATAAAAAGCCTTAAACAAATCAAAAAAGTTGGACCATATTTGAAATATATAGTAAAGAAAATATATGACCGGATGGTTACTTAATTTTACCATAGCGTAGCGTGGTTTCCACACATTCTACCAGTACTTGATCTGAGTAAGAATACTTACTTCTTATGGAACGAATCCGGGATACACAGGGACCGGATTCGAAATCTAATTATTTCCTTTATGTTTAAGAAACAGTGCAAAAAGTATCACATCAAGTTACAAAGGAAGCTTATATTCTATACTCGGTACTAATTGCCAGCATCCAAAAGTGAAATTACTTTCTAGCAAACGCGAAGAATCTTATTTATTACAAATAATACTGAAAAAATCCGATGCATGAATTTATTAAACTCTTTTAGCAAAAGCTTTTATAATCTTAAGTACCTAAGCATAAAGTTAAATAAGAGTAGTTAATGTAAATATTACTGCTGCCTCAAATAATACATGTAAAGCATAGAAATATCTGTTATCAGTTTGAACTCTATGTTCTTGCACATAGCGTTCATATCTAAATAGCTAAGTTTTATCTTTGTCATGACATGACTAACTTGTGCTATTATCTCTTCTATGCCACCAGTATCAACATTGCAAACATTATCTATAGATCTTTTTTTTTCAGTTTCATTAGTCTCTATACTGCTGTATATAAGGTTCAGTTTTACATGGCACATGCTGACTTTTTATTTAAATTGCACACAGGCCCGCAGACTGCATGACGCGAAGATCCAGTGGTTTTTGTAACTGGTTGACGGTAAATAGTGAAGTGACACGCAATAGATGTTTATCGATGCTTTATCTAGAAAGCAAGGTCGAAGCCTTGTAACAGTAGCTTTATTTTATCGATAGATGATGAAATAGTTGATTGAAAAAGTTATTCCTTTGACTTGATAGACAGACAATTATAACGTGGAAAATCGGTTAGATCAGAAGTTCTTTTAAACTTTATCTAATCTAAATATACATGTTAAAATATTTTACCCATGAATGCGGTATTAAGCTTCTAATTTCTAGTCTCAGAAATTTTGTGAAGAATATTCAAAAGCCCCTTGAAACATCTCAATGAAATAAAATGTTTATTATGTGCCAAACATACGGTAAGAGATTTAGCAAAAATCATGTTTATGTGTGTAAAATTAAACATCAAAGCACAAGGTGCTTGTAAACCTCAGTATACAGGCTGTTCATATAATGTCATCGACACGATATATGATACAACATGCCAGCAGTACGATAATCTGATTTTGACTGGTGTCATAGTTCGGTACTAAGTTGTTAATATTCTTGGAACACGCGTCACAGCACTGTTGGTATGGTAATAAATAGTTCTGAGTTCTGTACCTCTACCATGAGTTGTCACAGTAATCGCCTGACTTTACTACAGCAGTTACGTCAATATTAGTATTACGAATTTTAGTACCCAACTATCCGGCGCTGTACAAATCTTCATACATTTTTTTAACTACAGACGCTAGCGAGTATAGTATATATAGTACAGTAAAAACTCATGGTAGAGCTACTGAGGGCTGAGCATGAAATGTGACAATCGTAAACGTATTTTAAATATAGTGCGCGTCAACATGGTAGGTACTGTAAGCGTTGCAGCGGTAGCGCGCAGTGTGTATTAAATGCGTTACGTTTCCGATTATCAAATATATGTGCTCTGGGCTGTGTTGTGTGTTCGATCGATCCTTCAACAACGAACATTGATGTGTTTTAGGTTTAGTTTTTTTTTTGTTATGTGTTGCTATGTAACACAGAACACATATTTATTATTTCTTATAGTAAGGGCTTTGCTAACGTTTTGATTAGATGGTCCAGGAAGCTCCTACGTTTTCACACCGTGTTGTTCATAACGATATTTTGATTGCCGACATTATCAATATCGTGTCGGTATCGGTCGTTGTGCAAAGCCTTATTTTCCGATCCAATCTCTAGATTAATTATAAGATTAACTTTGTCTAAGAAAATTTATTCTCGGCTCATTTTAATTCCATTTTCCGCACGAACTATGTCGTAATTCTCTTTATGTGATATTTACCGTAGTGGAGTATCTTGTGTGGTTTTCACCATTCATTTAGTATGTATTACATATATTATATGTTAGAGAAACTCATTCGTTATGCTATTTGTTGACTACCTATGTGGCGCGGCGGGCGAAGGTCCGCCTGACGCGGAGGTTGCGGGTTCGTTTCCCGCCTTGGGATAAATGTTTGTACGATCTGCAAATATTTATTCCAGGTGTTCTGGGTATTTTATATGTATAATAAAAAATATCTATCTATGTAATGTATTGTATTAAGTATGTCAGTCTTCTAGTATCTACCCCTAACACAAGCTCGGCTTATCTTGAGGCTAGATGATGTTGTGTGGATTGTCCAGCATTATTTATTTATTTATTTGACTGGCGTCACAGCTCACGAATAAATGTGACAATCGTAAACGTATCGAAACAGTGATAGATATACACTGCGCGTCAACATCAGCTTTACTATCGAACATTGCAGCGTTAGCGCGCAGCGTATCTATGATCTATTATAATAGTAAAATGATAATAGTACTGTCTACTTTTATAATAGAGGTAGTTTTGTATTCTGAAACACCGGCTAATTGGTTTCCACCGGCTAATTGGCGCCCGTCGCAAATATGAGGAAGGAGTTAGAGAGGTCAATGACTTCGCCAGAACTATTTTTATGGAATTCGATGTGAACAATGACTTAGAAACAGTTCGTTTTATAGATGAGATGAATGGATAAAGTTTAGTAACTAAAGTTTTTTACTTTAGTTATTAACACAATAGCGAGTAAGATTAATAAGCAAATGTACCTAGATCACATTTGCTCGAGTACATTAATAAAAAAGACATGTGGCACTCGGGGACTGCCGCGGTAAAGCATAGCATTTTTTGCTGGATTACGCAGTGTTAGGTTATTTTCGTTCGGTATTTTCGTTACGGAATTTCTGGATTCGGTCTTCACGCTCAAGACCCGCGATAGCAGTTATGCAATAGCTTAAAAAGAAAAACGTCTAATAATATTTCAGCTTAAATAAATTTTCTTTACAAAACTTATCTCAAAAACTTTCTATGTTATTATGTACAGATCATTATTTTCGTCTGAAATAACGAAATAACTAGTTATTCAAAAAGTCACGTATTGTATTACTTGTAAAAAACTTTTTGAAAAGCATCGGCTCATTTTGTACGTGAGAAAAAGTTTTGTCATACTTATTATAACTATAAGTTTTATTTCCAAGAAATGAACTGACTTATCTGTTAGTTTAGATACTATACCTACTTATTAAAAACTAGGCGATTGACGCATCAATTAAATAAGATATAATTAGATATTTATTATTTAAATTGGATCGGTGGGACACTGCCAAGGATAGAGAGAAGTGGAAATGTTTGGGGAGGCCTTTGCCCAGCAGTGGGACAATGTAGGCTGGAAAAAAATAAAATTAGTTATTCATAAGAAATTCGCACAAAGGAATTTTATTCTAAGCTAAGCAAAGCTGTAGGAACTTTGTAGATTAGATTGCTGTCAGAACACTTACATTATTAGAATTCGATTTTTATTATCAATCATCATTTGAGTGCATATTAGGCTGCAATAGTCATTTCTATTCCAAAGGTTGTCTGGAAGAAATCGCTCCTTAGCGATAAGACCGCCCATTGTAATTCGTTAGTTTTTATGTTTCCTCTTTCTTAATAATTAATTGTAAGGTAGGTATATGTTTATTTGAAACTATCATGGTTTTGAACATAGTTTTCATTATAAACGGGATATTTACCATGATTTGTGAGTTTGTTATTTGTTAGTTGTAAGGTATAATACATGTACAATAATGTGTTGTTTCATTTCATTTCTATAGATTTCTAGTGATTTTTTTATCACATAATAAGCTGGTCGGTAATTTAAGTCTTCGTTCCAACACGCAGCCATTTCTAGCAGTTGTTAGACTTTTCCATTGTCATACAGGACACGTCCGGACACGTCCGCATTCTACACCAGTTTATCGCACCATCTGTTTTCACTGCACTAGCGACGAGGGTTATTCTCAAAAGATCCCCGATGGACTAAGGTACCCGAGGGTATTAAGGCCTACCTAAGGGAGATTTGGCCGCTTTATCCCAATGTTTAAGTCTCCGGATAAATGTAGCAAAAGTTCGCACGCCTGCCAGTTTTTTGCGACTTATCGGAACACTATTGATGTCTGTAGGTGACGTTTTAGTGCGTATGACAGTTTTAAGTTCGATTTCTGTTACTTAGGCCATATTAACCGACAGGCCTTAATACCCTCAGGCAGGAAATTATTTATTTGCTTAAGCTTTGCTTAGTTTGAGACTAGAGTATGATGTGTGATTTGTGCGTGTATATTTAGCTATATTATTAGCTTAGTTAACTTAGTTTTAGTTATATTTAGCTTCTATCGTGGGCCTTGAGCGTGGAGACCGAATCCAGAAATTCCGTAACGAAATAACCTAACACTGTGCATGCGTAATCCAGCAAAAAATGCAATGCAATAGCTTTACCGCGGCAGTCTCCGAGTGCCACACGTCTTTTTTTTCTTTTACTAATTTTTGAATTTCAAATGCTATTTTTTATTTTCTGGCATAAACAGTTACTAAAGTATTAAAATTAAATGAAAGCTCTAAACCTTAAATCAAAACAATGTCGAACTATTACGCAATTAATTGCATTTATTTGTTTTAATTTATACAGATTTAGTAACACTATTAGTATTTCGTAGTTATAAAAGATTATAGAGTGCGTTTAGAATTAATTAAATACATAATTGATTATATTCATTAAAAGGCTTTATTTTTAGTGGCACATTTAAGTTCTTTACTCAATCGGTTTTTAATCTTTAAGCTTATAATATAAATGCTTATAATATATAATATAAATTTCATTTAAAGGAAAATGAGATGACCTTTCTATTAAATCTGTACGATAGAATGTCTTTACATTTTCCCAAATAATATAATTTCAACTCGCGGCAATCGAAGCGTTTATTCAAAATGGCGGGCTTATTTCTTTTTATCTCATTATTCTATTCTCTCATTTCTAAGAAACATATTCAATAAATTATTATAATATTCAATAACAGATATTAAAATATAAGTTCAAATGTTTTTTATCTCAGCACTTCGTAACGTAATTTTCATCTGTCGTTTCACACGCGTTTTATGTTAAATGTTACGAAATAAACTTCACTGGTTTCAGTCTTATTTTATACAACTATTTTTAAATTAATTTATCTTCACGGATATTTCACATATAAAATCGTAAAGGATCAAATAAAAAACGGTAGGAACCAGGCCGTAAGTTTTTTTAGGCTCTGGTCGCGTGGAACTGGCACCTAGAACCACCTAGTATGTAAGACGATTATAAATGATCCTTATTGAATAAAGTAATTTTGACTTTGTCTTAGACATATCATACTCTAGTCCGAAACTAAGCAAAGCTTGTATGTAGGTACTAAGGGAAGTAAATACTTTTATACATAAGTACTTTTTTATAATTACATTCATAGAAAACATAGTAACACCTGGACACAGAACAATCATTGTTTCCCCAATAAAATAAATTTATGTAAATAAAATGTAAGGCTGCGCTGGAGCATTTCGGAATAACCCACCGACACGTAGTGCTGTCAACAATATCGATAGACCGCGACTCGTTATCTCGACAATCGATATTTGACTTGCGAGGTATGAAATCGCGTATCGATTCCATCTGAAGTTCTGAGTTAGTGTTCGGTTAATGTTTGGAATTTGAAACGATTAGGTTTGTGTTTTGATTTACTTGTTGTTAAGCAATTTATTGTTTCTGTGAGAACAAGTAACAATATCTGTTTCGCGTATCTATTTCTTTGATTTGAATATTTCAAAATAACGTTTTTTGGTGACGATGGTAAACTCTTTGTTTGAAAATATCGACACTAAGAAGAAGAAGATATTATATAAAACTTTTAGTTGCTAAAAATCACATTTCAACTTTAAAAGTAAGTTCATAAAATCTAGTTCGAAGAATATTTAAGATACCTATGATATTCTAAACTTGACTGTGTGTTTTTGTTTTCTTCCGTTGATTTATTTCGAAAACATCAATCATCATAAAGCGGTTACAACTTTATAGAAATTCCAAGCTTTAATACTTCTATCAGATAATCCTTGCGACCTTTAGAAAGCCACTCAGCAAAGGCGACTGGTAGCTCCTACAAATCATCCACACGAGATGGCAATCGGTCGCTAACGACTGAGATTTGACAGATAATGTCAAGGAGTTTGTACTTTTGTGTTTTTTTGAGATGAATTAAAAAAAAAACTTTCCTTTCGATCGTACTATACCTACGTTTAAAGTTGCTACTTGCTACTAGCTGTCAATGGATGCGATTGTGATATTTCAAAGCTTATTTATTTATAATACGTAGGTACGATGATACAAGCTGTTTTTGTTTTTATATAATTTATTTTAAGAAGAAGTATAATTATTTTGTGTTTAAGTGTTGTATTTTATTCCTAGAGTGTATTTACCAAAAAACAAGTACTTAGGTATTATTAACTTAAACATTACTTATTTAGGAAACTAGATGTCGTTGTGTATTTATAAAATACTTTTATCATGAATATTTATAAAATACTTATTTTGCGAGTTCGTGCAAAAATGTGTTCTGATATTATAAAAAATAACTCACTGTAATGACTTTTTTGCGTGTATAAACTAATGTAACTACTTATCAGCATACCAACTATAATAAAACAAACAAAATAACTACGAGCACTTTTACTTTCAAATGACAGTGACACTGACAATTAGACTATCGATAACGATTGCAGCACAACACTAGACAGTCAATCAAACAGATTGTATCGCGGCAACAATAGTCTAGGCACACAATGTGAGACGATAAGGTGTAGTAGCACTATCTGTCATTTCTGACACAAGTCACTGTCAAAAGTTTTGCAAGATGGCGCCGATATTATCCTTTACTCCTACTAATATTATAAATGTGAAAGGTTAGATGTTTGTGTTTTAATTGCATCTCAACAAAATAAAATCAAAATGCTTATAATATAACCTGGATTAGCACAAAGACTACTTCAAATTAAAAACCCGTACGTATGAAGTCGCGGGTAACACTAGTTTAGATATAACTACTCAATGTCAAAGTATGTGACTATGATGAATATTATAACTAAATTGATGTGTTAGGCTGTATTAAAAGCTATTATATCTCCTTTTTCAGAAATTTCACAGTTTTGAGGTAAAATTTTATCAGTCAGTGTTTTGACATAAAAACAAAAACAATAATAACGAAACAAGAACAGGTTTACTTTCAGTCCTAGCTGAAATAAGTTAAAACTCCATTAATTGATTAACTTCAAAACCTTTCGGACTCCTTGATTAAAAATTAAATCAACTAAAGGTAATAAAATACTACTGAATTACTACACGTTTTCACCGCAAGATCGTAACCAGTGACAGTCGTATTCTGAACGATACGATCGGCTCCAGACGAGATCGCAATCGAGTTGACGCTCGTGCGAACATTATTGTACGTGTAATTATGTAAAAGTACTTCAAGCTTTCAGTTTTAACTGATCAGTCTGCAGTACCCCAAGTACAAGTTTGTGCACACACGGATACGGCGATTGCGTCGTAATTGGGGTACTGGTTATATATAAATAAATAATGCTGGACAATCCACACAGCATCATCTAGCCCCAAACTAAGCAGAGCTTGTGTTATATGAATTAAACAAAATTAGATAATGTACGCTAGATTTTAATTTATGTTATGAGCTAATTTGAAGTCAACATTATTAAGCTAGCTAATAAATATTATGCTAATAGCCAAAAACAGAGTGAACTGGAGAAAAGGAAGGGAGGCCTTTGCCCTGCAGTGGGACACCACAGGCTGAAAATGAATGAGTGAATGAATGAATATTAAGCTGCTATCAGATTGACAGAGCTACTTATATTACTTCATCTCAAACATAAAGATACATACAGTAATGTATAACATTAAACACAGGTATCATTGTCAAAAGGTCATTCACCGTATCAAAATAAAATTGTTAAACGTGAAAGAAATAATTCTCCAAGATTGTATCTAATTTAGTTATACCTAGTAGCTACTGTCTTCAAAAAAATGACATCAATTTGTTCCAGTACCTTAGTATTTGAAGCATCGATCGTATGTACCCGAACACAATCTCTTTTTTTTAAATGTTATTAGCGTACCATATCAGCAGTAGTCAATAATATTGATGGACATTTCACACATCACACTCTAGTCCCAAACTAAGCAAACCTTGTACCATGGGAATTAGATTGTGGATAGAATACTTATATTCAATTTTTTGTAAACGTCACAGCTCAGTTGGTAGTAGCTCTGCTTTCCATAGTTTCCATGATGTGGGTCGTGAGTTCGATTCCCACCCATAGCAATTGTTTGTGTGATGAACATAAATATTTGTTCTGTGTCTGGGTGTTACTATGTCTTCTAAGTACTTAAGTATGTATCTATAATAAAAAATAATATTAATAGAAAAAGAATTCTATCAGTACTTTAGTTACCATAGTACAAGCTTTGCTTAGATTGGGACTAGAGTGAGATGTGTGAATTATCCGTGAATATTTATTTATTTTAAATGCGTGCTTGCGGCAACATTGCATATCATAAAATGCTTAAAACAATATGATGACTAAACTGCGATTCTATGCGGGCATAAATAGGGTCGAAGCCTTATTATAGCAGTCACGCTATGCGACTTTGAAGAAAGCTTCGTTACATCAGCGTGCTATAGTAACTATGTCTAGTTCTGTGACAATACGGGAGTCGAAATCAAGATGTCAAAGATTACGTAATAGGTACAATGACAGTGACAGTTGAGATTGTGTGCGTGCGAAGGGTTGTGACCTTATCGATAGGAATAAGAATAACTTTTTTTTTATAATGCTGGACAATCCACACAACATCATCTAGCCCCAAGAGAGCAGAGCTTGTGCTATGGGTACTAGAAGACTGACATACTTAATACAATACATTACAAAAAGAAGGAAAGGTAGGTAATGAATACCTTCCTATTTATTTAAATCACAGATATATTTTGTTCTTATTTACAGAATCGCAAAAAGTGAAATATTATTTTTCTCTTATGTTATTTTGTCCTAATCAAACTGTTATTGATTTCAGTAACAACGAGGTTTCTTCCTTTACTTGAAAACTTTATGACCCAAAAGCGTGTACTATTCGAATAAGATTGCTGGCAAATGTAAAAAAAAATAGTTTGGTGGCGCTAGATTAATTTTAACTCAAATTTCTCTTATTTTTTACTATAACTTATAATTTAATTTTACTGAACAAGTTGCTAGTTAAATAAATTACTGACACAGAAGTGGAAGTCAAAAAGACAACATGAAATTCGTAATCAATTTAAATACATAATTCGATACTGTAAATATCTCACAACTGTATAAATAACGAACCAGTAGCGATTAAAATCGATTATAAGCCAAGATTACTGCAATTAATCGAATAATCGGTGAAATTGATTTTATATAGAAAGAAAGTGATCATTCGCGCTCAACGATTATAGTAACTAATAGGTACTAGTGTTTCCGTCATGTGTGTTGATTACATTATAAAACTAGAAAATATTTTAATAGTAGAACTTTTACTTCTTCTTCTTCCTGCCCTCATCCCACTAGGTGGGGTCGGCATAACAAGTTCTTTTCTTCCATTCTCCTCTATCACCCATCATCTCAGTATTCACATCCATATAGAAGAACTTATACCTTTAGCATAAAAAACCCGGTGTTATACAATGGGCGGTCTTATCGCTATAAGCTATCTCTTCCAGACTTCTCAAGGGTAGTTACGCAGAAGTAGCTAGGTCGTTCGCTATTGAGCGAGTGGAAAGTTTTATGCTCGCATAGTCGCTCACTCGCTAGCTAGTAGCTTGCCCCGTGTCATCAGGGCTTGACACCGCTCATACAAGTTAGGATATACGTCAATTATGACGCAGTGTCCTGAGAACGGGGCTGGCGATGCGAATTGATGTCCAATGCCGCCCACACTGCACACTACATTATTGTTGTACTGGAAGAAGAGGGCTGAGCACGAATAAATGTGACAATCGTAACGTATTTCAGATACACTGCGCGCTGACGCTGCAACGTTCGACAGTAAAGCTGATGCCGACGCGCAATGTATTTCAAATACGTCACTGTTTCGATACTTTTACGATTGTACATATATTCGTGATCGCTTCTCAGATTATCTTTTGTCATGTAAATACTTTGCATGGACGACTGTTCTGACTGAATAGACTAAGCCGTCTTTTGTATAATCTAGGTAAATTAAAATGAGATGTATAAAAGAAGACGACTTTGACATCGTCTAGTAACTAAAGACGCATTTTAAGAACTCAATAACTACTGATTATCATTATCTTTCTTAATCAAAATAAAATGGGACCACATGAAAAGCTCGCTTTCTAACGATAAATAGAAAATATAAATCAACAATATCGGATTACAATAAAATAAGTAATTGATTAAAAAGTTACAATCATTTTAAGTCATCTTTGAAGTCTGTCAAAAGATACACATTTTATAATTACTGCGTACAATATTTGTAAAGAAGTGTTAAAAAGTATCTAATAAAATAAAAAACAAAATATTTTCCCAAAACATTTATTTCACAGTAACTTTCGAGTTATCGTAATAATAAATACAATAAAAATAACTTTTTCGATCCAAATACTGTTAACCGCTAATTGGACTCTAAATATACCCATTAAACAGCCAGTTAGCGAAATACCCCAAAGATTACCCAATCAACTATAATTTTACCATCAAAGTGTTACCATGTCTACCATAGTCAATTTATCAATCAAAGTTAATCAGAGAGCTTCTGTAGCTAACTGAGGGCTACAGAAGCTCGATCGTAAACTTACCTATATAAGACACATTGCGTGCTACCGCTAATTTCGAAAAATGCGATATCTAGGCGAGGACAGTACTATGATTATTTATATTAAAGTGCACTTAGTTTTTGGGAATGTCTAATCATAGTTACTAACAATAGAATAGACAACAGGGCAAAGGCATTTTTCACGAATATTGAAGTTGAGACGCTTCGCTCGCTCAGTCATTTATACAAAAAAGCTTATGGCCGGTTACTCGAACGATGATCAACGAAAAAATCAAATAATTACTATGTGTCAAACTCGGATCAATCGTGATTTGGGTTTCCAGAAACCGGCAGTTAGTCTGTTTTTAGATTCCGAATTTGTTCACTTTCAGCTTAGTTTTTGAATCCATCTGTCTCATACATCAGCCAGTATAAAACTGCAATGATGAGAATAAATAAATAAATATTCACGGATATTTCATACATCAATCACACTCTAGTCCCAACCTAAGCAAAGCTGCGCTACTAAGGGAACTAGACTGCTGATATAATACACACATAGTAACACCCAGACACAGAACAAATATTTATGTTCATCACACAAACATTTGCTCTGGAAACAAACCCACGACCCACAGCATGGAAGGCAGAGCTACTAACATCTGAGCTGTGTCATGTTGTCTATTTATTAATGCGTTTATTAGAAACCATAACTTAAAGTAAAACAAAAACATCATGGAAAACGATGACATCTGCAGAAGTTAAAATAACTGTGTCGCAGACATCAACATCATTTATTATATTTGTAGATCTATTATTGACAACTTCGTTTCCCTTACCTGTATGGTGGGAATCCCGCTGATTGAATTTGAATCCGCAATATTCAAATTGACTTCACGTATGGTAGGTACTGACACAGAAGATGTAACACGTGGATTATTTTAAAGTTTCACATTGTAACAATATCTATGTAAACATAAAAATGATTTGAAACATAATAATGACCTATTTCCCTTGGTCACGCCACCACGCGTGAACGGCTCGACCAATTTCTTCTTTTTTTTGTGGTGTTTGTTGATAAGGTTCTTCTTCTTCTTATTATTTAAGAGCAACGCTCTTGTCTGCGTAATCAATGCAATCCACGCCATTTTTTCCTTTCCAGGGCCGCCTCCTTGACTTCCTTAAGGTTCTATGAAAGAAAAAAAAAATAATTCATGAAAACTTAGAAAATTAACAACACTTAGTCAAGGACAAGACAACGTCTGTCGGGCCAGCTAGTTATTTTATAATTCTCAGTAAACCGTTCTATAACGTTTATTTTATTTTTATCTATTTCTTAAAGTAGATATAAACTATTATAAAAATGCACGCCTCTCCACCGCAGTTACACATAGTAAAGTGACAGATATAATACACATAAATAGTTTTAATTATTGCTTATTCAGTCACCGTCTATTAGTAAAGAAAAGCTGGATCTGTCGACCAACTAGTCCATTGATTGAACCGAACACGCATTTCTATAATATTTTTTCCTGACATACTTATGATATGCGTTTACTATTGCGTTTTTACTATTAAATGATGATTAAATTTTATTCACAAACA
The DNA here is from genome assembly GCA_932527185.1 of Ecliptopera silaceata. Lineage (NCBI taxonomy): Eukaryota > Metazoa > Arthropoda > Insecta > Lepidoptera > Geometridae > Ecliptopera > Ecliptopera silaceata. Next base: position 7,333,552 of record OW052210.1, read on the forward strand.
AACTTACGACTATACAGTATTTACAAAATGTACATTGTCATATAAAATACATAAGAAACAGTTGAGCTATCTACAGACCGTTGCAAACGATCTATAGATAGTTCAACTGATCCAAATCAGTACCGATCGGAAGCGTACCCAAAACACTGGCTGCATTGCCGCGCTGAATAGCAATGCTGATACGCTGGGCCAGATACTCACCAGCCCTCGGGTCACGCGTCGCTTCGACTAGATGATGATGATTGCATTGCTTTCTAAAGGGTATGCTTTATTACAAGCAAAGAAGACTCAAAATCCTTACAAAATTTTCTAGCATCAAAAGTGACAGAGGTTAGACTAGTAGAAACTTATTTAAATGGATTTGTCGATTGAAAGCGACGAATCAAAGATTTATCGACTGTTTCAAATGTCTGTCGGGATCAGGTAGAAAATATGCAATAGTCTAATCGGACTATAATTTGTATTCTAGAATGCGTTTTCTGTACAGTGTAGTGAGAAATTGTTGACCTTTACAACACTGTCTCTAGGTAAATACATATAATTTAAGATAAGATAAGATTTAACTTATTATGTACCAGTTACAGGCTGTAACTGGTACATAATAGCTGTAACTTACAGCTTATTTTATAACTGTAACGGCCGGTTTCTCGAACGATGATCAACGAAAAAATCAAATAATTACTATGTGTCAAACTCGGATCAATCGTGATTTGGGTTTCCAGAAACCGGCCGTTAGTGTAATTGGTATAAATTAAGTTATTTTATACCAATTACATTTATATTATCCTTAATGTTTAATTTTTTCTTGTTTCAAATTGAAACAAAAAATATAAGATCATGACTTAATTTCTAGGTAGACATACTTTGATACATTTATTGATACCTAATATCAAGTCAATAGTAATATTTGTTGCATAATATAAAGTTGTATTAATAAGTAAACACCAAACTATATTTTGGATAAGTGCAGTGTTGACTAAACATATGCCACCATACCCCACAACATTATCCCATAGTGCAAAACAACTAGCATGTAACCACGATCGATTAAATTAGCTGTTATACCGATTTTCTCTCCAAATACAGCGAAATGATTAATATCATTTTAAATACAAAACAGCACGCTAACAATTGAGGATGAGCATAGGAAGCTAAATTAGGAAGCGTAATGTGGGCCTTCTCATTAATTTTAATTGAACTTTATGACGCTAATTCATAGAAACGAGAGGGTTCGTACGTTCACTTTCTCTTTGTTCTATAATATCCTGTGTGATTAATTTAAATGGATTTAGTCACTACTTTGTTAACATCAAAGAAAAAAAAATTACGAGTTCCATCTATATAAAACACCTCTTATATCAACTAAGGTTTCTTGGGGAAGTATGTAAACTCCAATTAAACATGAAATATCAATACCTTCATTTTTTTATTTAATTTTTGTAAAATTCCTGAAATCCCCTAGGGCTTTTCTGGACTTTTATATTTATAAATCTTCTTAACATTCTCCGTCAGTCGATGATTTTAATATATGTATACATGAAAAGAGTTTATCAATCTATTCTTATTATAACAAAATTCATCGTCATTTTAAACCATATAGCCAGTTTTTGACGGTCTCCGCCTTTTACAAAATCTAAGTGGTAACCCATGTACAAATCGGTTTGTTGTTTTACTCTGCCATTATAGTTTCTGTTTATAAGTATCAACAAACCCCACGTGCGTGTATTGTAAATAGCGCACATATAGCATAGTATAGCATTGGTTTTCGAAAAGCGGTGACCGGTATATTACGTTAGCATGCACCGTAATAAAGTGTTATTTTTTTAATCATTTATCGGTGGTCGAAACAATGAGCGCAAGACTCAAAATCAACGCGATTTCAAACTGCGTTCGAGTGTTGATGGGGATTTTGAAACATCATCATTCCCCTGCCCTTATCCCACGTTAAGTGGGGTTGGCACAACATGTTTATTTCTTCCACTCACTCCTATCCCGTCAACTCTGAGTCTACTCCTTTCACATTCATATCCTCAATGGGGATTTTGAGATAAAAGTCTCAAAATGTCCATTGAAGAAAATTTACAGCGTAGTCATAATTTTGTTTTACGGTTCCAAAGTATTGGCAAGATAATTAATTGGAAGATGGTGGGTAGAGGTAGGAAGAGGCAAACTTTTGTGGAAAACTTTGAAAAACAATGCTTATTATAATATTCTTTGAGACAAACTCCGAACTGTCTTCCAACTGCTTTTCCAAGCGAGAAAGAACAACGACTTTTAAAGACTATTTCTTGATATCTCGTGGGGTTTATTACTACCGTAAAATGCCGGTCACAGCTCACTGAGCTCAGCTCAGGGGGGATATCCAGCAAGGGGAAACTTGCGTGACCGAATATCCTTTCAGTTGCAGTTCAGTTTTCGATGATTTTACTATAGTAACTCATCAGTATTCCGTGGTATTTTTTGTGGACTGACGTGACTGAGCTGTTAAAAATGACGTCAATGCCGCGGTTTAGCTGATTTGAGCATGGCCTACCTGATTTAAGCATGACCTACCTGATTTCAGCATGGCCTACCTGATTTTTCGTTAATTCTATCAAACGGTATGAAAATCGATCATTCCAAATATCAATAAAAGACGAAAAAGAAAACTGAACTGCAGTTTGATCAAATAACAGTTCAAAAAGCATTTCAGTTGTCAGGATACACCCCCAGACAGCTCAGCAACACAAAGTGCTCATATGTGATATGTGGCGATTGAGTGCAAAAATAGATGGTAGGGCTTACACGCGAGGCCCGCATACATTGATTGTAGGTACCTAGCCTACCCACCTAGTGATGGGAGTATGCTAAAAAACTGCACGTATGGTTACGATTTTATTTTTAACTAGCTGTTCCGGCGAACTTCGTACCGCCTTAGAGAGAGTTTTTTTTTCTGAGAGATTTACTTAATTTTTTTTCCGTAAGAACCTTTTCCTAATAATAACAAATACAACAAAAACAGAATTAGTGAAATCGGTCCAGCCATTCACGCGTGATGCCGTGACCAAGGAAAACGGGTTTCGACCGATGTGGCGCGGTGGGCGATGGTCCGCCTGCGACGCGGAAGGTTGCGGGTTCGATTCCCGCCTCGGGATAAATGTTTGTATGTTCTGCAAATATTTATTCCGGGTGTTCTGGGTATTATATGTACTTATAATAAAAAATATTTATCTATGTATTATATTGTATTAAGTATGTCAGTCTTCTAGTACCCATAACACAAGCTCTTCTTAGCTTGGGGCTAGATGATGTTGTGTGGATTGTCCAGCATTATTTATTTTATTTATTTATTTATATAAGAAGATATAAAAGATATAAATAGACTTTAGTCAAACTATTCAAAGCTTTGAGAACTAGAAGTAGGTTTGGAAGCAGATAGAATATTAAATGCACCTTTTAAAATAAATGCATAGAATACATAGAAATATACAAAAATATACATATATGTTTTCCATAACACAAGTGTAACTTTTTAGTTTAATTATTAAAAACATTGTTACCATTCTGTAACTCTACGATTCATTTTGCGTTAGAAAAAGTAAACATGTTAGTTCTACTGCAACACTGAGTATTAGCTCAAACATCGATATCGATAAAAAAATTATAACTTTACCCCATCACTACGCACAGTGGGAATCGAGCGAGCAACATAAATAAAAGCACGCGATAAAATTGTGAAGTAATTATTGCAGTGTGCACTAAAACCCTTGAATCGTGAACTCCTGGACTATTATCTACGGAAAACACTAATCGGTGAGCTCTTGCACTATTATCTACCTTCGGAACTAATCGGTGAACATAGAGAATTATTATCGAAGGTGTGTTTTATCTATAGCGATAATTCCGTAGAGTTTATTTTAGGCTCTAGTCGCGAGAAACTGGCGAGACAGTGACGTATTTGAGATACACTGCGCGTCGACATCAGTTTTACTGTTGAACATTGCAGCGTTAGCGCGCAGTGTATCTTAAATACGTCACTGTCTCGCCGGTTTACTCGGTACGTGTGATCAAGGCATTAGAATCAACAAGTCTAGTCTATAAGCCGGATATAATTACGAGGATATTTCTACTTAAATAAGTATTAAAAATACACTCTAAATTAAACATAAAACTCAAGTAAGTATTTTATTCTCAAAATCCTAGAAAGAAAAGTGTAAAACAAGCGTTTACTTAAACTATTAGGGTGCTCGCAGAGGGCTTAATTAGTAGGCAGACTGCCGTCACAACAGAGTAATAAATTACCAAACGCCAAGTTGGCATGAACATATAAAAAGTATGAACACAAGAATCACAAGAGAAGTTGGCATGAATATAAAAAAAGACGACTCGACAAACTTTTGTCTCGATACGTTTACAATTGTATTTACTCGTAATTGTTAGATGCACTATAGATACGTAACTTTGGTAAAAAGAATATGCGTTTTACCAAAGTTTCATGTATTTTAGTTATAATTATAGTTTGTTGTTCACACAAGACTAAACGGACATCCCGAGATTCAACCAATCAGAGACTGTAGAAAACAGGATTAGTTTCAAGAAAGGTCCCTGATTGGCGAATTTATTGAAGTCATAAATATAGGTCTGTAAAGTTTCCTTGAAAGAGGTTTCTTTCAAGGCGTTCAAATTTAGAGATTAATAGATATTTAGAGGTTAACCAACCTGAGCGATCTATAGCTTTATTGACATCTCTCTATGAAATCCAGCCTAATTACAGCCTGGCCGAAGTAAAAAGCTTAATTAATTTGTTAAGCCTACACTACTGAACAATATGCCGTTTAAAATTAAGATTTATTTTGAACTTTTTGCAAAAGATTTAGAGCTTAAAAATAATACGTATATTAAAATCATAAACTAACAAAAAAAAAATATTTAAGATGCCTACTGTGCATTATAAGAAACACAAGTTATTATTTAGGATAAAGTTATTTAAAATAAAGTTTGTAGGTATATTTGTTACCAAAAAAAAGTAATATAAAAACACTAATACCTATCTGATTACTGTAAGATAGTAAAGACATCCTCATTGTTTCGACTTTCTAATGTCAAAAATAAGCGATTGTGTTCAATAATATCGATTACATAGGTGAAACAAAAGATTATATGTTTGCTTTTATTTATGGAATACAATATTTTTTATTGTCACAAAAGAAACAAAAAAAAATTTCCTGTCATATAACATTTATTTAAAAAAACAAACTTACGACTATACAGTATTTACAAAATGTACATTGTCATATAAAATACATAAGAAACAGTTGAGCTATCTACAGACCGTTGCAAACGATCTATAGTTAGTTCAACTGATCCAAATCAGTACCAATTGGAAGCGTACCCAAGACACTGGCTGCATTGCCGCGCTGAATAGCAATGCTTGATACGCTGGGCCAGATACTCACCAGACATATTATAACATTAGATAGTACCTAATATTATTTTTCTCCAAGTTTAACGTTACACAAAATGTCTACTAATTGTTAGTCTTAAAAAAAAAAAGCTTAGTGAATTGTTTTTTTATTTATGTAAGTACACTTTTTTTATTTCAGAATATATATAATTCGCTGAATTTACTTATGAATATGACAAACAATTAAAAAAACTGTATTGCTGTATTAAAAGAGGTTTTTAGAACTTATGATACTTATATGAAAAAAATGCAATAAAAAACTTGATGAAATCGATATCTATTTAATCATAAAACCAAATCACAAAAATTATACAAATTCATACTATTTCGTCGCACAGATGATATTTCTAATAGATTCGAACCGGAATTCATAATATCCTATCAGCATAATAATAATTGATTTTCTTATATTATAGGTACCGCAATATGAATAATGAATCAATCAAAGTATCATTATGGTATGGTGTAAGTCATAAAACTTTACATATAGATTTTTGGATGTTTTTTTACGTAGCTATGAAAAAAAAATCCATAAATCCCCGCGAGTCCCCCGTGCGAAAGGGATTTCTGGACTCATTGTCCTAAAATCCCCCCTCTGAGTCTGCGATACTAGACTACCGAATGACACGTTTAAGATCGTCATGCATTAAAAAAAAACTTATATTTTTAAGTCTACCATTTTTATAATAAGTTTTATACACTCTTATTCATTTGTTGTTTATATTTCTTAGTTCAAATCGCGTATTTCTTATAACTTGGACCAGATTCGATTTGCATAGATTGTTTGCTCACAATAGCCCACTTCCTCCAACGATCAGCTGTTGCATTACTTTGGACCATACGCAACCTACGTAGCATTTACATAGAAATCAGGTTTCAAGCATAATACATAAAAAAATAAATAAAATATACAGTTGCTCATCTTTTGTTCCTTGAGTTATTAAAAACATAAATAAATAATTATTAAAAGATAACCAACGTACCGTGAACGTAGCGTGTGCAACTTCGTATCGCATATAACCGCTCATCTTTTTTCCCTTCGTGTGACAGCGGTTATGTCACAATTTTCGACTCACTAACGTTCGAATGTTGAACGTGTTTGGTTACTTATCGCAATCTGAAAATACGTACATTGGTTAACCTTAGCTACTGCTTAGACGAACTGTTTACGTTAAAATTTAGTTTCATCAAGGCCCTGTACCGAACTGCACAGTGACGTCTGCTAAGTTCGAAATAAAAACCCTTTCATTTTAAATGCGGTCATACGATTTGCTTAATCGAGTTTGAAACAAAAACAGATGTTTTGTTTTAATAGAAAGGAAATGAAAGGCTGGACTTGAATGGATCAGATTAAACGTGTGGAGTGATTAGGTACCTATAGCACGCGTTTCTGAGCTGCTGAGCTATCAAGGCAACTGGAAGTATCTAAAAGTAAATGTTGTTTTTAGACAGGCGTCACAGCTCACTTTGAAGCTCTGCCTACCATGCTGTGGGTCGTGGGTTCTGAGCTAATACTGAGCTACTCAAAAACTACTGAGCTAGCAAGATAATTGGAAGTATCTAAAAGTAAATGTTGTTTTTAGGCGTCACTGCTCAGTTGGATGTAGCTCTGTCTTCATGCTGTGGGTCGTGGGTTCGATTCCCAGAGCAAATGTTTGTGTGATGAACTTAAATATTTGTTCTGTGTGTGACTATGTATTCTATGTATGTATTATAAAAAAAGTATATAAGTATTATATCAGCAATCTAGTTCTTATAGTACAAGCTTTGCTTAGTGTGTAGACGCCTGTGTTTTACCTTATTACCTACGTCTAAAAATGTGAGTTATTTAAGTCACAAACCTGTGCTAAGTGAACTGATAATATTGATGGATCGCAGTGTGATTGTTATGAATGACTGATAAATTGATAGTTTTGATGTGTGAATGGATTTCAGTCAGATGCTGAACGAGATCAAGCAGCCACTGAATCTTTTCTTAAAACTTACGTCTGATACGTAATGTATTGTATTAAGTATGTCAGTCTTCTAGTACCCATAACACAAGCTCTGCTTAGCTTGGGGCTAGATGATATAGTGTGGATTGTGCAGCATAATTTATTTTATTTGCAAAATATAATACTTAAAAAGTAAGTAATAACATATTTTTTGTTTCAGGTAATATTATGCAGCAACTTCAAAGGTTTCTAGAAAGCTCTTATCACATACAAACAGTAAGATTATGATCAAACCCATGACCACAAACACCAACATGAACAGCATAGGCACTTAGAATCACCTAGTATGTAAGACGATTCTAAATGATCCTTGTGATTTTAATGAATTAAGTAATTTTGTCTTCGACTATAGAAGGCAGAGCTACTACCAACTGAGCTGTGACGCCTGTGTGATGATTGTTTTAAGGGCATATCATTACTTATGTATCTCGTATTATTGCTTAGCACAGATGTCAAGAGAATCGACATCTTTTAAGAGCTCTTAAGCTTTTATGAGTCAGAAGCGAACAGCATAATATCACTTTTTACGTTGTATCGTAAAGTTTAAGGGCAGTGTACACTGGATCACATAAACAATATAAATAGAAAAACTTTGTTTTGTGTCACGAACAAAGAAATATATAAAATTTGCATTCCATGAAGTAGTAGATTTAGATTTAATACTAAGATTTAAGTTATTAAGTCTATATAATTTATATAATAATTATATTAATTCTGTGATACTGTCATATTTAATAAATAAATAAATGAAGGTGGCAAAGGTTTAAGAAATAAAAGTTTATAAACTAATACTCGCAGACTCATAGTTAAAAGTTTAAAGTAGAATTATTCGCATAACACAATTATTAGATCTAGCTTAATAATTTAGAACAAAGGTTGTCTTGAAGAGAAGGCTTATAGCCGATACTGTAATTTACCCTAAATTGTCCTTACCTTTGTTTTTTATTTAACTGGACGATAAAGTTATTCTATAACATTTTAACTGGCCCTTATCGCTGATAGCGATTTCTTCCAGATAACCGTATTCGCCGCAGTTTTAAATTATCTAGATGCCGAGACTTGTATGCTTGTGTTTCCGAAGCTTCATCCGTTCTATATATAAATTCAAGTACGATTTGAAAAGGAATATTCTGAAAGGCATTGAATGTGGGTCACTGGAGCTGTTTTATTAATATCGTGGTTCTTATTACACTGGTTTTTATATTAAAAATTATCTAACTTTAAAAGTGTACTATGAAAAATAAAATATACAAATTTCAAAGAAATAAAATCTCATGGATCACTTAGAATCGTCTAACATACTAGATGATTCTAGCGTGAGTATGTATTCTAATGTATGTATTTACAAAAAAATATATATTCTATCAGCAATCTAGTTCCCATAGTAGGGGAGACCTAGGAGGGTTGTTACAATTTTTACTTAAAACCACATATCTCAATAAAGAAACATAGCACAGTTATCAACTTTATGTCTAAATATAGAGCAATCTTTCCTTTATCAAAAACAGTCATGACAATAAATGAAAGTTGTAAGGTTTCTGAGAAAATCTACCAAAACAGAAACAACTCAAACTGTAACAACTCTCCTAACACCGAGGTAAGTTGTGACAGGCACTGAGGTAAGTTGTTACAGCTGTTTATTAATACTATATTTGATAGGTAAGGTGACTTTTATAAGAATTATAAAACACACACCCTTTAACAATACTTCAATTATCATTTGGCATAATTGTTGAGACTACAGACATTAAGATTATAAGAAATAAATATTTTTAACTAACTATGGCATCATGACAATATCAACAGCTATAAAATATGTCTGTAATCCAATCTATTATGACAGACGTACAGCAGCTCACTCCTAGTGCCATTCTCGACCAGCCTTTCCACTCCTGAACTGAAACCTTTTGATTGGATTGCTAACGACATAAAATTCAAAGCAAACACACTAAAATAGGAGAGTTGTTACAGCGTGTCACAACTCTCCTAGGTGTCGAAAATTACGACCTGGTCAGAATAAACATTCATAATTTCACAACGACGTAAAGGATCATCAAAACAACGCCACTATTTGAAACTTCAAAAACCCTACAGTATACAAAAAAATAACATAACCACCTAAATTTAATGTGTCACGATATAAATAAAACCAAAATTTTGACAAAAAAAATACTTTTCGGCTTTTTTTTCATGCAGACGTCGTACTCGGGCAACCATTTGCCTGGTGCCTGAGGCACTTGTTTCATCAAGAAGCGCATCTAAAAAGAATCAATTGAGTGGCATTGCCAGCTCACTAACGATCATAGGTTCCGAGAAATCGGCTTTGTAACAACTCTCCTCTGTAACAACTATCCTAGGTCTCCCCTACCTACCTAAGTTATAATTACTTGCTCAAAATATAGACCATTAGGTACCCGACACGTCAAGCCCGGCGTGTATCTAATATAATTATATTTATGATATTACTTACATAATGTAAAAGTATTCGTTTATTATGCGAACGACAAGCGGCCCTTGCTTTGGCACTACAAAAAGCGGTATTCAAAGACCGCGTCCCTTCTGTTCTGTCCTCCAGCTATTTATTCGTTGGCTTAAATATAGTTAATAAGTATCTACGTATACACCAAGGTATCTATTTTGTATCTTAAAACTGTTTATCGCATGCTGGTGCTCAAATTATTTCCATTTTTGTTTTGTTAAAATAGCGGTAACGTCTTATTGTTATGTTAGCCGGACATTTGCAATAAAAAGCCTTTTGAAATAATTGTATCTCTCCAATGAGCGCATTTCCTTTTCTTTGTGATCATATTATGTTTATAACCAAAAGTGTTTCATATTAGTTTTTGATATAAATATTTATGGACATTTCACACATCGCGCTCTACTCCCAGACTAAGCGAAGCTTACACTATGGGAACTAGATTGCTGATAGAATACTTGAGTAAGTATATAATTTTTGCAAATACATAGATACCTACATACAATACATAGTAACATCCAGACCAGAACAAATATTTGTCTTCATCACACAAATATTTACTCTCGGCGAGGTTCGAACCCACGACCCACAGCATGAAAGGCAGAGCTGTGCTGAGCTGACCATCTGAGCTGTGGTGCTTGAAAGTAGATTATATTACGAACATATTATTACGGTAGCATTATTATAGAAAAATACATTTTAGTAGAATATTAACATTATAAATCCAACATCAGATAATAATGCAAGTTAAGACATTACTTGATGAGGAAGGAGGAGAAAATAAGGTTACTGACCTCCGTATCTGTAGATCAAATTATCCTATCTTTACCGCTACTGAGATAGCATCTTTACACATTGAGGTGGGTTTGGTAATGGTATATTCCATTATTATTTAAGTTGTGGTATGCTATAAAGTATTTTCTATCTATATTTATAGGTACCTATTTGTTTTGTAGAGATTTTGTTTTGTGGATAAAAAACTCATGAAAAAGTATATTCATTTAATTTGCCTCTCAAGTTGTGGGTCGTGGATTCGATTCAAATTTGCAAGACTCTTTATTAAAAACTCTAAACATTTACTCAAAATTAGACTAAAACAAGTATTTAAAAGCTTATCTTTTATATACATTTTTTAGTCTGATAACTGTAACGTTGTGCTTCGATTTCTTATCAAACAAAAATAGTAGATAGGTAAATAAATATCCGCTAACAAAAATATTTGTGCTTAGTTTTGGACTAGAGTATGATATATGAAAACATATTACTTAGTACGAGTGAAGTCGGAATAACTTATCAAAACTCGTACTATTGGAACTAGATTACGTTTTTTTTATAAAAGCTCGCTATGCGACCAAACTAACACGTCCCCTGTATTTATATTTATATTTAAATGTAAATCTCCAAGAAACGCAGCAATCTGTAATCAGTGTTCCGAAGAACCGAATCTCTCTATTCACCTCAAATACAAAATGCATCCGTGAGGCGAAGTCAGTAGGATGGTATCACTGTATGCATTACACATGAGTGTACAGGTATTTGTTAGGAAACGGATGGACTTATCACATAAGTTTATGGGACTGATGGCACAGTGAAATGGGAAATAGCTGGTGCACTGCGCTTCTTCTTTCGTGTCAACATCCTTTCAAATTGAATCCACCCAGAAGGTTGCAACCGCTATGGCAGATGCCGTAGCGGAGATCAAGTGCGCTGAAGAGTATGGATATTATCAAAATACAATCGCACCATCTTATCTGTTCAGTTGACGGCGTCGCTAGTGTTGCAGTTTCTTTTCTTTCATATAAAATAAAACTTTTAGAATAACTTCCTGCGCATCACTTTAGAGAGATTTCATCATTTTATTCGCACTTTTCATAATTCAATCGAACAATAAGCAATAAGCACTCACACTAGACAGAAACTGACAGCGGAATGTAGTTCCAATTTTGTCCACCTGAACAGTTAGGTTGGTGGCGCTGTAGGAGAGAAATGAAATAAAAGCTATCAAAGCATTATTGATAAGTTTTGTTAAATTCTATACAATTGTTTTTGCGTGAATGAGTAACATACGTACAAACGTACATAATAATAAACTAGGATAGTGAGATAACCAGCTTTGCTGTTTTCACTGTGTCTGCTTATAGAATTGCCATCAATCAGTTGTCAGTGTGCGGAAACGCTATCTGAAATCGATCATGCCTTTTAAGTGCCCATTCTGAGGATGGACGCATTTTTATTAGTTTGTATTGGACGTTTCAATGGCTAATATGGGAAATATTTTAGCATTTATGAACATAGTTTAAGGACTTTGAGGAAAAAGGGTAAAATCTTTGTACAAATATTTTTATTACGAGAAATAATATTGAAATATGTTAATATATGGCCGAAGGGTAGATGTCGGCTACTACTGAGAATTCTTTAACCCTTCTGTTTTATGTTTATTTTGTATTGTAAAAACTTTATTGATTATATGTATATGAAAAAAAAACATGATTTAGTTTCTTTCTGCTTAGTAGAGGAGACCGAGGAGAGTTGTAACAAAGGCGAGTTGTGACAAAGCCGATTACTCTTATGATCGTTAGTGAGCTGGCAATTCCACTCAGTTGATTCTTTTTAGATGCGCGAACTATTTAAGTCTTCAAAATACTCATGATTATGACAAAACATTATTATCACCATTGACTTCTTTTTTTTCAAAAGTATTCTAATTAAGTAAATTTTCAATGAAGCTTTTATTATTAAATATTACTTTTACTAGCACGTCTGATACTGTATTACGTTTTTCAGCAAAATATTAATTTATAATAGAATTAGCTTGTAACTTAATTATCTAGGTGAATAGCAGGAAAATTAGACTTATTTTGACGATTTGATTTTAATAAAGACAAATTCAGAAGATAATTAGGTACCTAGTAGGTAGGTACTACATCGAATTATAAAAAATATATGAATTTCAATAACCTTTTGGTGTTTTTTAGTTTGAAATATGATATATATTAATTAGAGTAAATCTTGGAAATTCGGAAGCTGAACTGATCCAAATCAGTACCAATAGGAAGATCTAGCCCCAAGCTAAGCAGAGCTCGTGTTATGGGTACTAGAAGACTGACATACTTAATACAATACATTACATAGATAGATATATATTTTTTTACTATATACATATAAAATACCCAAGTTTTATAATAACCTTCGAGTTTAAAAAAATTCCTTTCGAAAACCCTTAGTAGTTACCATATTAAATTGACTTCCGAAGTCGAGATCACGTCCAATAGCGTAGGATTAGGATCCTGTAATGAAATTTTTTAAACGAAAACGAGTTTCATATTTCGTATCTACTTCTTGTACGTGATTCTATATAAATTGAACTTTTAGATCTTATTTGAAATTGATATATTTATTTTTAATGACCCACAAAGGGATGAAAAGCAGAGCTTAATAAAGCTATCACATCACGCACGTCTGTCTAGATAGGTTTCATCTAAAATTGAAACTCGAACAGGATTCGAACCCGCAACTTTGCCGTGATACAAAGAAGCGTTAACCAACTTATTATATTTATTATTTAAGAACTGGTAAATAAAAGAAATAATAAGGACTGAATACAGAAATTACGGATATAGAAGTACGGAGAAGAATGGAAGAAAATAACATGGTGTGCCGACCCCACCTAGTGGGATAAGAGCAGGAAGAAGAAGAAGAAGAAGACGATTTAAAAACATGTAAAAAAAATATTATTTTAATAGATACATGTTTACGTCCAACCTCTCCTTTAGGATGATACTAAATAAAAAGAATAAAAAAAAATCCCACTCAGTAATTATATAAACCTCTCGACAAGTTCATTTCGACACGAAAGCGCAAACGAAACCGCGATCGTAAATTAGAGTTACAACACCAACACGTAGGTAAGTGTAGCAATACGGATCGTGACCCCAAGGACGCCCACGGTATTGTTTCAAACACCTAACTTAGACTAGGGCGCGACTTTCGGTCGCGTTTATCTTCTATCCCATCATCTTAAACCCACGATTTGTAAGTTGCCACTGAAAACGCCATAGTGGTGGCCAAATTTTGGGAAAACGCTGATTGAGATCATTGGCACAAAGAAGAAGAAGAAGCCCACTGCTGGACGTAAGTCTCTTCCAAGACGCGCCACTGTGCCACAGTGTTAAATAAATGCTGTTCTGAATTAATATCTAGTTTATGGTTTTAAAATCATTGTACAAAGCTAGGTCAGTAAAAAAAAAGTACATAAGTTAGCGACTACTTTTTAAACTATCAAAACGTATTCATTTTTAAAAGAAAAATAAGTTTTGATAATGAAAACTACTTTCCTTGATAAGGATTGTGCAAATTGTTCCAAACTCTTGGATCAAACAAAAAAACAATCAAACTAAATAAAATCAAGCTCAAAGTCGCGTCTTACAAAAGTTGTTTCGCTCTAACGTGAAACTAATGCCTGTATCTAAAGGCTTTTGCGCTGAGTCTATTCATAAATAATAACGCAACGAGATACGGATTTATAGTTTACTAATTAAGATTGCGCACTTCAAAACTTCACTAATTAGGCCTTCGTCATTAACCTCGAGCACTGCTAGAGGCGTATGGAGAGTTCATCCGGATTCTACAACGTTTTTTATGTATGAAGAAATTCATCATGTATAATAATGTACAATAATTTCAGCCATTATAATAGCTTTTCTATGAGGTTCAATATCTATAGATATTGAACTCTTCAATATATTTTCAAAAATCGTTTGAGAAAATGATAAATTTTTAAGGCATTTTTATAGCTAAACTCTTGGGTCAGTATTTAAGTACCGGATACAAAAATTGTTGAGAATAACGTGATGATTTGAACCTTGGTCTATTATAATAAATACATTTTTTTTTTTTTTTAACAGAGCTTTTTTAATTGCTACATAGTAACACTGTTGGCAAACAATATTATCGATACTAAAATGTTTGTTTTTGATGAAGGATCGAACCCACTAATGGAAGGCAATTACAGCTGTAAGCTGTAACATTTTTTATAAGAAATAATATATTATTTAGGCACTTAATAATAATAAAAATCGAGCATATACACAAAGGCTTGGCAAAATAAGGTTACCTACTTTTAAAAGCCAACGCCCATTCCTGTAGCTGTCAATCATAAGTGACAGGTGACAGATGACAGATGACCGGACGTCAAGTGAGCGACGTCCTCCCAAGTTCTATGACGCGATTGTTGTTCTTATTTTGCCTTCAGCTATTTAATTACCTCTTAAAATGTGTTTTTTCATTTAGGTTATGTGAGTTTTGCCCATATTTATAAAAAAATATAATTATTGTACATACATATATAAGTACATTACTTTAAAATATATATATACGTATACACATAGTTGGAGTCCCTAGACACAGACTTTGTTGCGTCAAATCCATGAATATTTTATCATTTATTTATTGTTGTTGTGTTTGTCTATAAACCAAGTTTCAAAAATGCACTGCATCAGTCCAATGCGGCTATAAAACACATTTTATCTCCATATAATTAACCTCAAATAACAGATCACCTGATTAGACTGACAGGTCGTAAATAAATGTGAATTCTCATCGTAAATTCCAAAGAATGTACTTCTTACTTCAGATACGAGAACTATGAATAAGAAATATTCACAGGCCTTTGAAATATATTCACAAACGAAGCAAAGTGTAGGTAAGAATCTTGAAGCTCAGACACCTACCAAGCCCATAAGTTATATTTTATCATAATAATTATATTAAACAAACAAAATATGATGTTTTTGTACATGTTATAATTAATTATAGTCTGTATTTTTAACTTTGTCTGTGTGAACTGTCAAAGTTTGTCACTTAAAATTACCAAATTAAAAAAACTCTTGGTTATTAAATTGCCAAGTTTTGCTTGTTTATGCTTCGGTTGTTTTATTTCAATCAACTTGCTGAATAAACTTTTTTTATTTATTTCTCTTACTAATTTTACACAGTTTTTTCTACATCAAAAAACTAAAACCAGTAATCACTCCACCTGTCAAAGGGTATCCTCGACAAGTCTGCAAGAACTATACATCAAAATAACTAATTTATCGTGATCCGGAAGCTAATACTGTTGGTAATTACATATCATCCATCAATGCGAGGGGTGATCATGGGAAAATATTATACATCAGGTGGGCCGTCAGCTTGTTCCATTACCACTACTATCATTCCCCTGCCCTTATCCCACGTTAAGTGGCCACTACTATCATCATTTCCCTGCTATTTCCCACGTTAAGTGGCCACTAGTATCATTATTCCCCTGTCCTTATCCCACGTTAAGTAAGGTCGGCACAACATGTTTTTTTCTTCCACTCACTCATATCATTCGTCAACTCTGAGTCTACTTTTTTCAAATTCATATCCTCTTTCACATAATCCAGTTACCACTACAATCATCATTTCCCTGTCCTGATCCCACGTTAAGTGGCGTCGGCACATGTTTTTTTTCTTCCACTCCTATCATTCGTCAACTCTGATTGTACTCCTTTCACATTCATATTCTCTTTCACACAAACCAACCACTTCCCCTACTTGCATACCCAGCCACGCTCAAATTCATAACTTTTCTTCATTACCTCTTTTTCATTAGGTAAATAAAAAATATGAAATAAAACGATTTTGAATGCAGAGAGTTCAATCGATTCCATAAAAGGAGGTTCACAATTTGACTATGTTTTTTGTATTTACGATAAGATATTACTTTTTGTTTGATTGATTTGATTGATTGTTTGTTTTTGTTTGATAGATATGTACTTAGGGATAGTCCCATATAAATTATATCAAGAAACTAGTACTTTTTGAGTTATCAGTAAAAATATGTTTTGAGTGTTGTAGATCACGATTGAAGTTGGATTTTTTTTAATTTTTGTAAAAATGATTATTGTTATTAAATGTTTTGACAACCCTACATATTATCACGTCATAAATCACAGCATCATAAAACAGGTGTTGAGATGACCAAGTTGATATTATTTTGTGGGCTAATGATCTTGTAATATGATGCTATTGAATTTTGAATGAAATTATATTGATTTAATCAGTAGATTCTATATGGAAAGTGGTTATTATCTATTGGCAAATGCCACTTAGAGTTTTAAAATGTGTTTAGAAGACTAACGGCCGGTTTCTGAAACGTTGATCAACCAAAAAAATCAAATTACAATGTGTCAAAACTTTGATCTATCGTGATTTGGGTTGTTTAAAGCTTGTCATCAGCGAAATATTTAACAACAGATCAGATGACAAGCGTTTGGGCAACCCAAATCACGATTGATCACAGTTTTGACACATTGTAATTTGATTTTTTGGTTGATCAACGTTTCAGAAACCGGCCGTAGGGTAGTTATTTTTTTTTAATAAATGCATATGTCTACGAAATATGGTTGCCTTTAAATTAGTCGATGAGTCTTTTCTAGTTGGAAACATCAAAAATCTTTAATTTATCCAATAAGTTTAACATATTAAAAAGTTGATTCTCAGAACCCAAGGTAGCTGTGTAATAAAATAAATACACAACTAATACTTAAAGGTAGTTTAATTAAAAAAGTGTCTACAAACTTAGTAAATAAAGTGTAATGAGTTTGTAATAGAAAAGTCTCGGTTTGTCCACTTACTACTAAAACAAACTAATCAAACTGAAAATTCAATTTCACTTCAATTTAGACCGTATTTCAACTCAATACGGTTGTAAAATGCAATTACTAAGGTTTACCAACTCGCTCTAGAAGCTTCGACCCTACGTGTGCCTTCCTAAAACTATTAAAATAATGTAATTACATAAATAGTGAAATGGGCGAGAGTAGCGACTTCTTGAGTCGTTTACTCCCATCTGTTCTGAGTGCCCGAGAATATGAGGCGACGACCGGGCCGGCCGACAAGACGTTGGAGAGACGATCTCGACTCATACGCGACGGAGTGGTGGATGGACGCAAGAGATCGAGTTGGATGGAAGAGTTTGGGGGAGACCTTTGCTCTGCAGTGGGACACAAAAGGTTAAATTAAAAATTAAAAAATTAAATAAATAATACCGTTCTTCCGTCTTCAATGCTTTCTGAAGGTGTTCTAGATATCTAAGTATGCTCTAAATCTAGAAGCAAATTATTAAAAAGATTGTCTGGA
Source organism: Ecliptopera silaceata (assembly GCA_932527185.1). Lineage (NCBI taxonomy): Eukaryota > Metazoa > Arthropoda > Insecta > Lepidoptera > Geometridae > Ecliptopera > Ecliptopera silaceata. The sequence continues at coordinate 7,351,631 of OW052210.1, forward strand.
AGAGATCGTTTAAAGCAATAAGACCGCCCATTGTACGTTTTTTTTTATTATCTCTCTATTCTGATTCTCTTGTCTGGTGTAACATTTACAAAAAATCAACCTTAACTTGTAGAAAATATTAGCTATGGACAGTATTAACCTGAAATATCTCTACAAAAAAATGCGCCACAAAATGTATTAAAAAAGAATGCATACACATGGGGATGAAGCTCGACCTTTGAAGCCCTTTGAAGCCGTGCAGAGCATGTAACGTAGTATACATTGCTGTAGCCTTATTGCGTTACTTTCGATTGAGTAAACCTTCAGTTGAAAATCTGGTTGCTGCTCGTAATCTAGTCTACTAGAAAATATATAAATAAATAAATAATGTTCGGCAATCCACACATCATTCAGCCCCAAGCTAAGCAGAGCTTGTGTTATGGGTACTAGAAGACTGATACTTAATACAATACATTACATAGATATTTTTTGTTATAAATATAAAATACCCAGAACACCCGGAATAAATATTTGTAGATCGTACAAATATTTATTCAAAGGCGGGAATCGAACCCGCAACCTCCGCGTCGCAGGCGGACCTTCGCCCACCGCGCCACATCGGATATATCTTTACTGTGTATCTGGCAGAACAGAATGGACCACCTGATGCAAAGTGAGTGCGTACAACACACCAGTCGCTGTCATTGCCACCACTTTATCAATATAAATAGTACCATTGAAATAATACTTTACGGATTAATTAGGTACATCATCATCAACCTATATCAGTCCACTGCTGGACGTAGGTCTCTCCCAAGACGCGCCACTGAGCCCGGTCTTCGGCTCTTCTCATCCAGTTTTTGCCAGCTACACTCCGTGATCAATTACGTATATTTTTACAACAAACTTTTGCCGACTAAAATAATTTGAGACTACCCACATCTTATTTAAAAAGTATCAAGTCCTTAAAATGTGATTTATATAAAGAAAATTTTTAAACTTAATTAATTTCTCCTTTTGTTAAACCCTTCATAATCCAACTTCACACAAAATTAAAACTTTATTCCAACTTTTAAATTATTTAAATTAGGGCCCCATTAGGGAATTGTTGACGTCATAACTCGGGTACGTTAAAATTCTGTAATATAAATCACGCTGAGTAAACCATAGACATAATAGACAGGCGTCACAGCTCAGTTGGTAGTAGCTCTGCCTTCCATGCTGTGGATCATGTGTTTGATTCAATGCAAAAATAATGTTTGTATTACAAAAAAAATACTTTAATTAATTAATTTAATTTTAATTTTACTTTGCAAAAACAAGTAAGTAAGTACTTTTATATTTTATGTATTCTATCAGAAATCTAGTTCCCATTGTACAAGCTTCGCTTAGTTTGGGACTAGAGTGTGATGTGTGAATTGTACGTGAATTTATTTATATGAGTAGGCACGCTCACGAGAGATGTCATAGTGTATATTATTTAAACTAAAATGATTACTTACACTATGTAATTCTTTTTTTTACTTTTCCAAAAATTAAAAATCAAAATAACTACAAAAATAAAATGAGTCAAACACCCTGTATAAAAGATCTAACCAATATTTTGTCGCTGTAATAACTAAGTGAACTCCACCTGTGTGGGCACACATTACATTAAACTCAGTAAGAACATTACTTTTACAATTTCTAATTAAAAATACTTATTACAAATAAAAGATTATATCTATCGTGGGAATGAGATATCGGCTATTCGATCCTATTGCCACAGCAAAGTGGAAACAGCTGGTGAAATACTAACTGTTATTTGGTAATGAAAATATCAAAACTAGATAGACAAAACATTAATAGTGCACAGGAATCTTCGATCATATAATGATCGAAGACAGGAATTAAAATAAACACAGAAATACATTTAACTTAAAGGGCGAATAAGGCCATTCGCTGAGAGCAATCACTTTCAGACAACCTTATTAGTATCCTAAGAGATTCTACACCCGTTAGAGTGAAACAGATAATATAATTAAATAGAAAATAAAAATACGTTCTGTACAGTTAAATAATGAAGTAAGTTAATATAAAGAACCAATCTCAAAAATTGATACAGGGTTACACAGAAAATTATTGTTTATTTTCTCAAAGTAGCTTATACTAGTAAATGATATAACAGTTCAGCCGCAATAAAAAATAAACCTTGAAAAAAATAATTTCCCGCTAGAGCGAGAGGTATCAATCACCTTAACGATATTATTTGTGTTTTTTACAACATAAGATAAAATAGACAAAAAATGACATGACCTATCATTTGCAGTCGCGTTAGTACACTTTATAAAAAGTGTACTAACGCGTTACCCTACTGTTAATATAATTAGCTGTGACGTTGATATAACATTATACAATAATTATAAATTGTCAAGACAAGAGAAATGCGGTGGTAATTGACACCTCAGTTTTTATTTGCTTTTATAAAATCTTAACTTACTAGTTTTTTGTTTTAACTTCATACCAGTTGTATCGCCCTGATTTTTCAATTCAATTCAATACATTTATTTACTCAAAAACTGACAGCCTGGGCCAAAACATTTATGAGCTACCTATATAGGATTTAGGAGGTAGGATATAGGATAGAAAATAAATTAAGTACATTAAACTAGTGTACCTGGTTATCCTCTTTATGTTGGCTTCTTTCCGTCCAAAAGTTGTCTGGAAGAATTCATTTTTTAGCGATAAGACCGCTGTTTTGATTTTCGTAAGTATTTTTATTTATTTTATCAGTTGTAAGGTACACAATAAAGCATTTTTATTGATTCATTCGTTATTTGCATATTCGTTATGCATATCTTTTTTAAAAAATATCAAGCAGTTAAAAAAAATGTTTTTTCTTGACTTTGACGTAGCAAAAATTATTTTTGAAAATAAAAATAACGTATGTAAGCAATTATTTTTCACACACTCGTCTAATCTAAGTAGGTTAATTCCCAATCATTGTTCCAAAGAAAGCCAACAATAAACCATTTATTAAAATTAAACGAAAGTACTCCAAATCGAGATAACGTAATTTATGTTTTTGAATCATTATTTTAAAATAACCCTTATTTCTATATAGTTAGAGTGTAAAATATTTCTGTAGGGTCCCGGATCACTAGTTATTTTGTCGGTACTCTTCGTGTTATGAACAATAATTGTCATTGAAATATAATCCTTATTTCTATACAAATAAGGTGTAAGAGGTTCCCGTAAAAATTGATAATTTGTCGGTGCATTTCTTAAAAGTTTTTATCTCGATTGACCTTAATAAAACAGCTTAAATGGTCATGAATTTGGGACACACTTGTTTTTTTCATTGGCAAATTCTTTGAAAAACTTTGCAGGGAATATTTATTAGTTATTTCGGTAATAATATACAAAGTTTAGTTAGTTTTGGACTACTTACACGGAATTATTGCCATGTAAGTAGTCCGAAAACGTGAAAATAATTCTGTTTAAAAAAATGTAATTAAATACGTGTAAAACATGATAAAATGTATACAGAAACAATAATATGACTATTACAGTACCTATTCGCAACATGTATTGTAAATACATACATTTACACAAGAAATAGTTGACCTATCAGCAGACCGCTGCAAATGATCTATAGATAGTTAAACGGATCGAAATCGGCACCGATTGGCTAACCAGCTGATACCTAAAATATTGGCTGCATTGCCGCGCTATGAATTGATACGTTAGATGCTCCCTAGCTTTCGGGTGATCAAGTGTTGATCTTTAATCCTGCCCCAAAATTGACAAACGGTGCGTCATCACCGCAAAGTGTAACTCGCATATCATTTACATACGTTTATTAGTGCCATATTTTTATTGAATCCAGCCCGATGGTCTAAAGACATATCAGAACGAGCCGGGAATCAGTGGATGAGAGTCGCAAGGGACCGTAAAGAATGGCATAGTAAAGAGGAGGCCTATACTCAGCAGTGGGTGCCAACGGGCTGAAATGATGATGATGATGATGAATCTAAGAAGAACATTCAGGTTTTAAAAAGCCATTTAAGTTTGATTATAATTGTTTTTTTAAACTCACTCACGTTGTTAGATAATTATCTAACAACGTGAGTTTAAAAAAACATTAAAAAACGCAGAGTGGGGTCACATATTAACGTAAATTAAACAAAATCTAAATGAGATCTTAAATAATGTGAATTATTGATAATAATAATGCGTTTTAAGTATCTCTTACAAAAAGAGTTATATGAGCGTTTAAGAGACTAATGTTCTTATTATATCTTATCTTAAAACCAGGCGTCACAGCTCAGTTGGTAGTAGCGCTGCCTTCCATGCTGTGAGTCGTAAGTTCGATTCCCACCGAGAGTAAATGTTTGTGTGATGAACATAAATATTTGTTCTGAGTCTGGATGTTACTATAAATATGTATTCTATGTATGTATTTACTTACAAAAATAATGTACCTATACAAGTAATTCAATTGCAAGGTATTCTATCAGCAATTTAGTTCCCGTACAGCTTTGCTTAGTTTGGGACTATAGAGTGTAAAGTGTGAATTGTCTGGCAATATTCATTTATTTATATATTAAACTACTGTTTCAGACCAGCTAAACTAAGACTACATTTTAACCTACATTCTTCGGCTTGGAAGGTCAAATTACACTAGACAAAATACTCAATATAAAACTTAAAGACTTACCCCTATCTTATAAAAAGTTAACGTTGACTTTATGTCAACATTACGTATGGTATTCAATACATCAATCTAACTTATTATAAGATAGGCCGTTAGACTAAATAAATAACTCACAAATATTATTATGATAAAAACCTGATATTCAAAACTAAATAATATAAATAATAATATAAAAATAATAATCTAAATAGCAGCAAACACGAGCAAAAAATATTAAAAGGGTTCAAAATATAACAAAGGGATAAAGATTTAATAAAATGAGAGATATTATACACAATAGAAACACCCGTCTGTCTGTAATACAATCATTTTTAACAAAGGATTTTTTAAACGTCTTTTTGAAATAGGTACTTACCTAATCTTCTCGTATCAAAGTTTTTTTAAGTTATTGCATAGCTTCTATCGCGGGCCTTGAGCGTGGAGACCGAATCCAGAAATTCCGTAACGAAAATAACCTAACATTGCGCATGCGTAATCCAGCAAAAAATGCTATGCAATAGCTTTACCGCGGTAGTCCCCGAGTGCCACACGTCTTTTTCAAACGTCTTTTTGAAATAGGTACTTACCTAATCTTCTCGTGTCAAACTTCCTTTTTATTTAAGGCCAAAAGTTGTAACGACACTTTTTGCTATAAATTCCGCTTCAATTGCTACTGATTTGGATCAGTTGAGTTATCTATAGATCGTTTGCATATACCTCAACTGTTACTTATGTATTTTATTAATGTACTAACATTTGTAAATACTGTAAGTAATAGTCAAAGTATGTTTGTGAATAAAAATGTGTTTATTGTAAAAATGATTATTAAAACCTTAAAAATATGAGAAAATTATCAATTCGAATACATTTTTAATTAAAAAGCTTTGCGTTAATAACCCCGGATGTGTTATTGAGATTTGAAACTCATGACGTCCTATATAAACTTTTTTCTCATTTTGTTTTTTTTTTAAAGATAATATCTCTGTAATGGGATAGGCTTAGAAATGAGGAGCTGATTAAATTTACCTTTGTTGATTTAGCTATTAAGGTGCGGAATTAACAATTGTAACATAATAACTTATTTCTAATTTTAACCACCTGTACCTTCTACCATTATAATATTTAAAACTATCATGGTTTTGAACATAGTATCCCGTTTATAATTAAAAATATGCACTACTATTGACAGGCGTCACAGCTCAGTCGGTAGTAGCTCTGCCTTCCATGCTGTGGGTCGTGGGTTTGATTACCACCTAAAGCAAATGTTTGTGTGATGAACATACTTAAATACTTTTTCTGTGTCTGCATGTTACTATGTATTCTATTTGTGTTTTTACAAAAATTTTTACAAAAAATATATGTATTTAAGTATTCTATCAGCAATTTAGTTTCCATAGTACAAGCTTTGCTTAGTTTGGGACTAGAGTCTAATGTGTGAATTGTCCGTGAATATTTATTTATTTATACAATAAAAAAAAAAATTTTAATGTTTTGTTTATACCAGAAAATAATGTTTAAAGTAACACCTTGGTTCGTCGTCAGTCAAACCCGTTCTTAAACAGTTGAAATAAGGTGAAGTTTTTATAGATGCTTCAGAGTGATGGATTTATAGTGTATTCCTTGATTTATTGTATAGTTAACGTGATATCTCGTATTATTTCATCTTAGTATGCGATAGACCTAGAATCTATTAGAAAAACCTGGAAAATAAAATATATCATTTTTGTATTCTATCTTCTTCTTCTTCCTGCCCTTATCCCACTAGGTGGGGTCGGCACATGTTCTCTTCTTCCATTCTCCTCTATCATCCGTCATCGCAGTATCACTCCTTTCACATCCATACCATTTTTCACACAATCCATCCATCTTTTCTTAGGCCTACCTCTTCCTCTATATCCATCCACATTCATACCTTGCACTCTTTTCGTCACATGACATTCTTTTTGTATTCTATAATTAGTAAAAAAGAAAAAATACAATCGAATTCTTCTTCTTACGTGTCAATGGGCATAATCGAATTGAGAACCTCCTTTTTTGAAATTGGTTAATAAGACATTCTCTCTTAGGTATATCTATGTAACTAATGATTTATAGCCAAAGTCAAATATTCTTTACTAACTGTTGCCCACGAATTTGTCTTTTTTATCGTTATATTTTAAATTCTATATAAATACGATTCGACTAGTTAGAGAAATACGTAAACACAAAAGTACACAAAATTAGATTTTACTTGGGTACGCTTCCGATAGGTACCTACTGATTTGGATCAGTTGAACTATCTATAGATCGTTTGCAACAGTCTGTAGATAGCTCAACTATTTCTTATGTATTTTATATGCCTATGTACATTTTGTAAATACCGTAATAGACGTAAGTTTGTTTGTAAATGAAGTTTAATTAAAACATAAAAAAACACTTACGGCCGGTTTCTGGAAACCCAAATCACGATTGATCTGAGTTTGACACTTATTAATTATTTGATTTTTTCGTTGATCATCGTTCGAGAAACCGGCCGTAAATATTATATATGTTAAGATAACCTTATTTTATTCTTTTTTATTGTATTAATTTGATTTTTTATTTGTTCCAGGTATGTACTATGAAAAAAAATGGGTTTTCAAAACAGAGGTGAAAATTGAAGTCGCAGGCGAAAGATAGTCTTAAATGGTAGGTACTCTTTATTTCTATAAATATGACAAAAAGTGTAATATTTTTCAACTACTTTTAATAATTTAAATCCTCTTGTTAGATAATACAAAGCTTCTTGTTAGTTACCGCCTGTTGGTGTGGCACATCATAATATTTTAAGTTTTCGGTTTTAGACACTGAATTTAAATATAACAGCTTAGATTAGAATCTAAGCTGTTATATTTAAATGAGGTCTACCTCATTAAGGCCGTGGTAAATTTCTTTATTATTATTTTATAAATTTAGGAAAATTAACTTAGTACCGAAATTTAAAAAATATCTAATACACACGAATTTTTTTAAAGTTATTTTATGTATCGTCATATCGTTATTTCAAATACAATTCTTCAACTACTCTAAATAAATGTTGGTGCCAGAATACATTTTATAACTGCTCTTGAATGTATGTGCCAGACCACCAGCCGCGCACTGGAAGCCATATTTTACCCAAAGCTTCTCAAAGCTGAGGATTATTTCTCTAGAATGAATGCCGTCCTGCCGACAAATAGCTTTCATAAACTAGCTACCGATGTAATGCTTATCAAATCCTTTTTAGTTTTATTAAAAATGGCTTAGCATTCATAATACAGCGTGGTCTAAAAAGCGGTTAGAAAAATATCATGTATCGATTTTTGTCTTTTTGTTATGGAATAGCAATGTTGAGTTTATAAAGATTTATAACTTGATTAACAACTATGTATTATTACATTACATTAACAATTAGTGTAGTGATCAATTTTGATAATTGTTTTTAATTTAGATATTTGTTTGATATTATGGAAAATTCGTAACCCAATTTGATCTTTTTGAGTGCAATATAAAATAATTATTACGAAATCTATATATACATTACTACTACTATACATTCTGAAAAAAAATTCTATATGAAAGTACCTAACCAAACAAAAATTTTATATAAAATGAATTAAGATAAATTAATTTTAAACAAATTGGCGCAAACAAAAAGCGGTTTTTAAGTTGGTTAATAAATACGATATGTTAAAGCAAAACCAGAAAAAAAACATCTGTACTTATGTACATTCCACACGTAGTTTAACTCTATGGACTCTTAAAACTAAAATAAAAATAAATAACCATCTACTGCCCAAGGATTTAAATATATTATTATTTGAAAACTTAATCCTCTTACAAGATCCCATAAGGAGTTTTATGTCTACCTACTTAAAGACATGGTTTTAAATTAAAGTAAATTTTATGGCCTTTCACGATATTTTTATCTTAAAATATAAATAAATAAATAATAAATATTCTTAAACATTTCACACATCACAATCTAGTCCCAAAGTAAGCAAAGCTTGTACAATACTTGTAAATACATACATAAATATATAGTAACACCCAGACACAGAACAAATATTAAAGTTCATCACACAAACATTTGCTCTTGGTGAGAATCGAACCCACGAACCACAGCATGGCAGAGCTACTACTGAGCTGTCGATATACACTAATATAGTTTCAATTGTTGAAATAAAAACTCTCGTTTGATAAAACAAGACCAACTTTGTTTTTTTTAATTCTGTAGTTTCTGGAATTTCACAAATGCTGTTTCAACCCTTATTTAGAATCATCAAAAAAAGGACAGTAAAATAAGTCTGTGAATACTCCCACGCATATAAATATAGCATTAATTTGGAATAAATTTGTATCTCAATTGTTTTTACTATTTATTTTAATTATTTATGATATGGTTACTATATTTGGTGCCTGTGAAAATTCCGGCATTTATAACTAAAGTATGTAACTATAATTATAGACTAATAGGTGAGGTACAAAATTATAAACAGGTTGTACATGAAAGGCTTTGGTCATTATAAAAGGATATTCAAAAAGTTTATTTTTTTTAAGATTTTTATGGTTTTATTTTTCAATTCTAGCATATTTAAAATTTTTGTTATCAAATTTGAAAGGTTTATAACTAAAATTAAAAATTTTTAACAATCAAAAAATGCGCTGGTTTTTCACAACAGTTGTCTTAAAATTATTATTCATAAGATCATGAGCGCAATTTTTTTGTACCCAAACTCCTTAAGCTTCTATAAATTCGAGCCATCTGCCAAATTCCGACGATCGAAAACAGTTTAAAACAAATAATTAATTCGATGTTGCCAGCAAAAAGTCTCGGAGTTGCCATTCAAAAGCCAATTGAATTTAAAAATAAAACAATAAACGTATAATGGGTGTTTTTTAATGCATTATTCAGACTGGAACGTATCGAAGTGGAAATTCAATGAATGGTTTTAATGTTGCCAGTTTTTGTGGACTTAAAGAAATACTGACGAAAATGAACTGATGGTTTGATACTTATATAGGTAAAGGGAAAAAATACAGACATACAATGTAGTTTATATAATTAAATATGCAAAAAGGTATAGTTTTTTTTTATTTTAGCAAATTGTTGTAATTTACTACCGAGAGCAAATGGTTGTGTGATGAATATCAATATTTGTTCTGTGTCTGGGTGTTAATTATATTCTATTTATCTATTTACAAAAAATAATGTATGTTTATAAGTACTCTATCAGCCATCTACTTAGTTCCCATAGCTTTGCATAGTTTGGGAGTAGTATGCAATGTGTGAAATGTCCCGTAATTTTTTTATTATTTTGTAATACGTTATCTAATATGCATTGCTCAGTAAATTGAACATACTGTATTCTGCTGTAGTCTACAGTGTCCCTAAAACAATAAAAAAGGGACTGCAAGATCATGACTGGAAAATGTTTAATGTATTTTTCATTCACATGTAGGTACTTGAAGCCGCTAACGGGGAAAAAATTTTTTTTGGACATATCGAGTCAGTTTTTGGGTACTCTGAGATATCTTTAAACATTTAATACCGATAAACTCAGACTAGGTTAAAAGTATAGTATTTTATAATTAAAAATAAGTAAATAAAAATATTCTTGGACATTTCACACATCACACTCTAATCCCAAACTAAGCGAACTAGATTGCTGATATAATGCTTACAAGTTTTTTTTTGTAAATACATACACAGATAGTAACACCCATACATTTTTGCGACCTCATAATGACCTACGTCCAGCAGTGATAATAATATAGAATGATAATTTGTACACTGTCATACTGTACAAATCATCATTCTATAGTCGATTCTTGTGTATAATAGTCGTAAATTCATAGTTTTAAACAACTTTCAATAAACTTACAACTTAGTATTATTATTTAACAACAATAAAGTTATGTATGAAAGCTGTCTTTATCATTTAAGTTCATTTAAACAAAAGAATGACGAAGCATTGGGTGCTGAAAATTTAATAAAAATTTGTAATTACTTTTAGGTGGAATTTTTAACCCCTCGTCATATTACGGCCTCAAAATAAAAAGGTCGTGTTGCTATTATATTTTGTAAAAAGGTTTATTTGCTTTTACGACCTGTTACGGAGGGTTGGGTAAATAATATAATGAAGAATTCAGATTCAGCAGGCGTCAGCACAGTTGCTAGCTATGCTGCATGCCTTGGGTCGTGAGTTCGATTCCTACTAGAACCAATGTTTGTGGCACTGATTTTGGTTCTGTGTCTGAGTGTCACTATATATTTTATGTATGTATTTATTTAGAAAAAAAAGTGTATATAAGTTCGAATAGTAGCTTTGCTTGTAATGTTTAATATGATCAAAAAAAAGTATTTATCATTGATATTGTGTACAGAATTCTCCATCAGAGCGATACTCGAACTTGTCCGCGTTTTTTAAACGTGGTTACCCTTATAAGTACTTCTGCATTCAATTCAATGATTTCGGAAAGTACAGACACCCTAAAAAGTATTTGACATGTGATTATATTAAATAAAGTATTTTTTGATATTGATTTTGTGACGCCTGTCAATATTTTCATTCTTTTTTTTGTACACACAAAACATAAAAAGAGAAAAACTTAAATATAAAACACAAAACATTATTTAACTCTCTTGAGGGTTAACTTTTAACTCTCTAACTAACAGTTAACTCTCTTGCAGATGCTCGCCTATATTATAGGCGAGCTTAACCCTAAAGAGAGTTCCTTTTATTTTTACTGTATACATTTAAGTTTGACGTATTTTTTTGCTGTCTCTACCAAAGCTTTCCACGTTCATGTCACCACGGTACCATTGAGCAGTGCCTCCGTTACTCACGCGCTGTGATTTAAAACTGAATCATGAGACAATGCGACATTTCTTTACTTTTATTTTGTCAGTTCTCAAGTACATGGATCTGATGACAGTTTTTTTTTAAGAACGACTGAACAAAACGTAATTATTTATTCTTTTTGTATAGAATTCCCTTTGTTTTCTAGTTTTTATAAAATGAAAAAGGTATGTTAATTTTGCTACGTTTTCTATGAATATTGGATATTGGTAAGATTTTTTAAAATATTTTGTTTGTAGTATTTTTTATGTTAACCCAAGGAATCATCCATTTCAATTTATGGTATACCTATTATATCTTATATTAATTACCTATACAATACTTGCTGTATCAGACAATACTAAAACATTAAAAAAACGCGAACTTTACTTAAACCAAACAAAACTTATTCGCTCACTGACAAAAATTTCAGCATTGCATCAATAGAATAAAAACAATTTAATTAAAATTGATGCAGTAAAAACAATAGGTACATGTCATATTGACAACGTGACAACATTTATAAAACCAGTTTTTTTTAATTCCCAACAGTGTTTAGTATTCTTCTCACAATTTAATTGGAGTCAAGGAAGGCACTTGAGTTTTTATTAGTCGCAAAATTAATATACTAAAATGCACCTGTGTTCAAAGTATTTCAGTTTCATTGTTTTTTTATAAAAATAAATTAAACCGTCTTGGATCGTCGCTGATAATATTATTTAAACTTTAAATAATATTAATATTTAAATAATAGCCAGATCTTAATGTTTATGTGAGGCCTTCTGAATAATGTGATCTATTAAAAAAAAATCGGTTTACAATTGGCGCAAAAATCACACAACAAATCCATAAACCTAGTAAAACTGAGAACCTCCTTTTTTGAAGTCGGTTGTAAATATAAATTAGTGGAAACACAATAAAGAGCTGGGATCGTATCGTAGAATGGAAGGACTTGAGGGAAAATCGGACCGAAATAAGTAAAAATAAAAATTTAATACTTACACTAAAGATTTAAATTTAAAAGCATTTAAAATAACACTTTTCTCTCCAACATAAAAAAATCCCAAATATTTGATATCTCCAATTAAATTTTTTAAATTATATATGAGCCTAGCCTCCTGTGCAATAAAATAATAACCAAGAAAGCGTATACTTACATCATAATATCTAAGGTGTGCCCACTAGTTACAACTCCAGGTTTTGCCTGCGAAAGCTCTGGTGTAATTGGCGAAAGTTTGCCACAAAATTTGAATACAATGGACAAACGCATACAATTTTGCTATGAATAATACATTGAGCTATTGATCTGCATGTTTTTATGCAATGATGTTGTAAAAGTTATTTTAAAAACTTTTTTGACGCGTGCGCATTGAATGTAAATATTTCATGCAAATTAATTTGATTAATTGATTTCTTCTTGATATCTTGATTCTTTTGACATTTTTAATCGACTTATAAAAAGCATTATAAACTGTATATTTTAATGAAATAGTTATTTGTGTCGTACAGCAACGTAAAATGAAGGCTTCCAAAAAAAAACAAAAGCAAACTAATAAAAAAGAAAATTGAATAATAAACCTTTTCAGAGAAAATCTAAATTCTCTCTCACGTTACGAACCTTTGATTAGATTCTACGTCAATACAAAATAGATTGAGGTTCTGATTATATTTTCATACCCTCTTTTAAATAGGTTTTGGGGGACAAAAGAATGTAACTTTATTCACAAACAAACTTACGACTATACAGTATTTACAAAATGTACATTGTCATATAAAATACATAAGAAACAGTTGAGCTATCTACAGACCGTTGCAGACGATCTATAGATAGTTCAACTGGGGACAAAACCATAGAAAATAATATAGTCGTCCAAACCAGCCTATTTTGACAGCTTTTTGTGACACATGTCAAAGAGTAAACAAAGTTAAACAAAACGTCAACATATTTAATAGCCTTTACATTATTTGAGAGCTTGTATTTTTGATTTTTTTTTTAATTTAATGAGAGCATAATTTAAACAACATACATTCTTATCATACAAGCTTTTGTGGAAAGTACCTATAAATGATTAATTATTAAAAAAATAATATTATTTACTACCTCCAAAACCTTTTTTAATGTTGTATGATGTTGCAACAAACCGTTATTTTCAAACAAGTGAAATATCGCTACAATCATTCCCAAGCACGGTGGTCAGCCGTCCACGTTATCTGACAAACTTTGACAAATCATATACAAAACTGTCAGAAATTGACAAATCACATACAAACCTGACAAATTGCGCTCAGTGTTTGTTTGTCAACGAGCTATTGTTTTGTTCTACCTCCGACCACATATAAAAAACATATTTATTTTGACTTAAACTAAGCTTAGCTTGTACTAATAACGGAAAATAGATTGTTGATGGAATACTTTGTAAATATTTCTTTATTTATTTGTATAGAATACATGACATTCAGACAGAAAAAAACATCAGTGTCAAAGGTTATTGTTTCTGGAGGGGATCGAACCCACAATCTAAGTAAGAGCGTATACCATTTGAGCTGTGACGCCTGTAAATATTATAAGGTTTACTTTTTTGAAGTGAAAACTTCTTTAGCGGCGCTGAGGGTAAAAACTTTCAAACTCGCGTCAGGGTCACGTGATGCTGATCGAAAAAGCGTAAGATCGAGGGGAAGGGAGAGGAACTAGTATCTCCCACTCTTTCTACCGTGCCTGAGTGTGCTGCTCTGTTTAGGCGGCACAGGGCGAAAAATAAAAAAAAATAAAAACATAAACATTGTATTCTACCTCATAAATGATAGTACTTTTATACTTATAATTAAACACAACGTTAATATTGAAGTTTTCACTTCTGCCGGCACTCCCGGAGTGCTACCTTTTTTTTATTTTCTTTTATTGTTTTACTACAACACACAAAATTACAGTTTACACACCTTAATAGGCAGCTTTTTTCAGTGCTAGTGCATTTTCCTGTTGACTTTGACAGCTGCAAATGACTAAAGCATGATTGCATATGGGGTTGGAGCCTTGTTTTGATGTTGAGATTACTTTGTGTATTGTTTGTGTGAAAAATGAAGACAGACTTTAACGATCTTAAACGCTTTATAAGTGCAAGACATACGTGACAATAATTATGTTATAACCTCAGGGAAAAAAACTCACCGAAAAAAAAACGTACTATGGAAACTAAATTGCTGATAGAATACTTATATATATTTTATAAATACATACTTAGAATACACCCAGACACAACAAATATTTTTGTTCATTGCACAAACATTTGTTCGAGGTGGGAATCGAACCCACGACCCACAGCATGGAAGACAGAGCTACTACTAACTGAGCTGTGACACCTGGAAAAAAACAAAAATCCTAAGAAATCACGGCCGTTATTCGAAAAAAAATAACGTCCGTAATTTCTTAAAAAAATCTAACAGTAGCGCCCATCCATTACTACTGTATTTCCGTGAGAATTATTTAATGGTGGGAGAAATATCTACGTTTGTTGACATATAATTGCTGTAATCTTACAGACTGACCATCAATTTTCTGTTATCATATTCAACTTTGGGCTCCATTGTTATGAATAGCGCTATGGAGAGAGCTATGCTCGGAATTTCTTTGCGAGACAGAATCCGCAATGAAGTTATTCGTCAGAAAACCAAAGTGTTCGACATAGCTCAAAGAATTAGCAAGCTGAAGTGGCAGTAGGCCGGCCATGTTTGCCGAAGAACCGACAACCGTTGGAGCAAACGGATACTGGAGTGGAGACCGCGTTTAGGAAAGCGCAGTGTAGGACGCCCTCCGGCGAGATGGAGCGACGATCTGAGGAGTGTAGCTGGCAAACACTGGATGAGAGGAGCCGAAGACCGGGCTCAGTGGCGCGTCTTGGGAGAGACCTACGTCCAGCAGTGGACTAATATAGGTCGATGATGATGATGATGATAATGTTATGAATAACTATCTTCTGCATGCGACTTTGTGTGTCTTAACCTCAAGTTTTTTGATACCACTATGTACATAAGTCCATAATCACATTACTATGAGAAGAATGCAAAGAACAAACACAGATTTGCTAAGTTTCGTAAGAGTATTGCAGTAACATGCTTATAAAACGTAATATTTACGTTTCAGTGTACTGTACAAGACATAGGAGGTAGCGATAGCGGGAACTGAGCTGATGAGGGTATGTTGTTACGTGATAGATTTAGCATTATTAAGAATTGAACTGATTGCAGGCGATTTAAATACCACTAATATCGTTGCATCATGCCTAAACCATTAGTCAGATTTTGATGAAACTTATAGTTTAGAAGCATCTTTTCCAGATTAAAACATGGGCTAGGTCTTATTGCATTCAAAGACTTGAATTCACAAATACAGCTTGACCTCTCTAAACAAACAGCCGCCATATGCGGAAAGGATCATCTTATATTGGTGACAGATATATTGGCCCACGCGTACGAACGTCGCGGGATTTAGCTAGTCATCAATTGTATTAGTACCTAATTTATTTCATATAATATATTGTTATAATAAGATGTATGTGTCGTATAAAGTCATTAGTATTTATATTTCATTATTGTAATTGGCATACTTAAGCCGTTTTAATTAAAGTAAATAAAATAAAATCAAAATGATTCCCTGATTGCAAAATATAACTTAGACCACACTCTAGTGATATAGAGATGATGTCACTCATCCGAATGTTTGTGTTGATTAATGTTTGAACTGGTATTATCAACTCTAGATATGAGTGTTGTTACAAAATCGAGTAGTAGGTTCTGACCCTGGTGTTAAAGTCAAGATAATTCGAGTTCACTTAATAATAATAATATTACAAGGCACGAACAATAACAATAAACGGACAGTAGGCATGAGACAGATATATCAAAACGAAACTGAAATCCGTTTGCAGTCAGAAATCGTATCGCATCGATATTCCAATATGAGAAAACCGTTTTTAGAAAACGCACGATGATAACGCAAACTGCAAACAATCTTATCCAAACGAAACCAAACCGAACCGACGTGAGTTTAGTTTTGCACCGAAAACGAAAACCAAACACAAACTGCAAACGAACAAAATCTAAATCTACCTAAAGTTTTAGTTTTCTATAGTTTTGATACGCATTCGTGATTTTAGTTTTGCACCGAAAACTAAAAACCGTTTTTTAAAAACGGTTTTTGAAATCGATTTCAAAATCTGAAATCGGTTTTGTATCGGTTTGTGAAAAAATCCAAAAACGCCCATGCCTAACGGACAGACCTTTTACACTCATACATTACCTTTTACATACCTACACGTTTTTAAATATATTTTTGTAATATAAATGTGTATGTACGTCCCAGTCCATATTATACATATAGTTATTTAAAATAATTTCAATCCATGTAAAAGTAGCCTGGAAGAGATTGTTGTTAGCAATAAGGTCCAATTAGGTACATACTTTTTTATATGTACTTACTTACAAAAAAAATTAAACATGCTTCCATCTAGTCGCGACTTCGTCTTATTTATATAATTAGAACAATTTGCACAATATATTTATAAATTATAGCCGATGTGCTATTCTGATTAGTAAGCTATATTGTACAGTTTCATTACAATACATTCATTAGTTTTTTCGTGAAAGAGTCAACCATACTTCGGTCCACACAAACTTTCGCGTTTATAATATTAGTAAGAGTAACATTTATATATCTAACAATATAATATTCAGACCAATAAATCTAGTCAAATTAAATACATAACTATTACTAAACAATAGAAACTAACCGCTTCTCATAAATAAACTATACTTACTTGATAATTATTTGTTTGTTCCAACTTCATTTGAATATTCACCTCGGTACATAAAGTGCAGAGTCCACTAAAGCCACTGTCACTGTCAAGTGTCATATCTTAATTTTTCATTGATTGTCTAATATTATGTTGAGTTTTGCCGTTTGAGTCGTCAAATTTTGGTGGAATTAATATACCAACAATACTTGAAGTCGTAGCATAAAAGAGGTACAACAGAAACCGTTGAAATAAAATTGTAGTGAGTTCCGTTTAAAACTAATAACTTTGATCGATAGAGATAAATCATCAAAAACACATTTATTTTTTAATTTTGACAACACATCGGAAGAAAGCACCACAGTGAAGCGCACACTAACACACTGACCTAATATGTTTACAGAGACTTTGTCCAGCTATAACTACCTATTTTTATTTTATTGTGCGCTGTCTACTTTAGTGGATATCGTACTTTAATTCCAATACTCTCCTTGACACGTAAATTTTACCTTTCAATATTGTAATTTGAAGTTAGTCATCGTATTGCGAATTTCATGAATTATTTAAGGGCTGTGCTCAAACGCATTTTAAATTTTAGGGCATTGACGAATCTGATTGTGGAACGTGACAGAATAGCGTGACAGAAATATAAATGACAGGTTTCCGAATGGGAATTACATATTGTGTAGGGTTTTTGAGCACGATATTTTAAAATATACTAGCTGCCTGCCCCAGTTTCGCACGGGTGGACATTGAGTTACGTTACTAAAGTTTTAGTAAGGATCCCTATTCTTTTCTAGCAATAAATATAAACTCAGGGTGAATGTAGCTTTCTAATGAAATAATTTTAGAAATTGGCGCAGTAGTTTTTAGTTACTGTAAGTTTATGCATGTTCTAACAAATAAAATAGAAAGATAGAAAACTACAAACACTACAAATATATTTCTAATTAGGTACACACAGTTCACAATATTTCTTAAACGAAGTATAATGAGCAGCGCTTTGACTGATCTCTTTTAGTAAACTATTTTGATACACTACACAACATTTAAAAAAAAATCATTTAAAATATAAGATATAGCTATGTATTTACATTTATCAAAATATCGCGTTTATCAGATTCATTCTAAAATACATTATCTAAGCATTTTCTAAATTTTTTATTATATTTTTAATAACTTTAAATACAACGTATGCCTTTAAGATAAGGTTTAAATTAGCTTAAATTGATACTGTGATAAAATTTAGATAAATCGATGCGTATAAAATTTTGATTAGTTATATTAATGTCTCTATCTTGACTTACTAATTATATATTAGTAGGCATTTTAAGCTGTAGTTTAACTGGAACATAATTATTAAAAAATCTGGTTTTTTATTATTAATTAGATAGGAATTTTAGATTTATTAGTACTGATTTGATTTCATGATGGGAACTGAACTGAGATTCGGCTCGCAACTTTGGCTTAAAGAAACTAGAAAAATAAGAATCGGCAGTAAATAATAACCGATACATTAAGAAAATATTGAAAACTTTCATAATTGAGCTAAATAAGTTTTTTTATAATTAAATTCGTATGCGATCAAACGCTTGCCTATAACTTGTAAAAACAAAAAAAAAATTACGTTTCTTTGTCAAAATTGCTTATTAGCAATTATTTTTTCTTGCAAAACTGTCTTTTTTTAAGTAATCGGGTCGATTTACCCCAAAACTTTTGGAATAAGGAAATAATAACTTTTATAAGTACTCAAATTTTTATAAATTGAGGGAGCCTCCCTCTTTTCCTCTCACAACTTTTTTATCTATCGAGATAATAATATGTCATACTGACGGCCGGTTTCTGGAAACCCAAATCACGATTGATCCGAGTTTGACACACAGTAATTATTTGATTCTTTCGTTGATCATCGTTCGAGAAACCGGCCGTTAATATTTTTTTGTGCAAAACGGAAAGAACGAGTCTAATGTCAATTCATTCTAAATTCAAATTGGAGTGAACTAAGCTCCACATGACAGTCAACCGTCAAGTTTTGAATCTCGAACGTGTTCGGTATACTAAAGCTTGGCTCAGTTATTTGATACTACGTCACTCAGATTGAAGGCTTAGGCGCCATTCTGGTATCAACTAAGACTTAGCTGTTGAGAAATCAATTTAGTTGGAAAATACACGTGCTATGTAGTGGAGACCAGACAAAGTGCTTTAGAAGAACTTTTTTGTGACTTCTGTCATATTGTCAGGTAATTGAACT
Organism: Ecliptopera silaceata; assembly: GCA_932527185.1. Classification (NCBI taxonomy): domain Eukaryota; kingdom Metazoa; phylum Arthropoda; class Insecta; order Lepidoptera; family Geometridae; genus Ecliptopera; species Ecliptopera silaceata. The sequence goes on from OW052210.1 coordinate 7,371,161, forward strand.
TTTTTACGAAAATTTGTGAAGTTTGAGATAAAATTTTTGTTTTATTTTAAGTTTTTAGTAACAGTTGAGAATAATTCATGCTGTCATCGTTTACTTAAAATAAACGTTTGGAAGACTTGCTGAACTACTTTTAACATACCTAATCGTAAAAAGCTCTTTTCAAAATTAAATAAAAAAATTAAATAAATTGATTGACAGGTGAATTGACGAGATGACTTTGCTCTCTAGAAAGCAAGTTTTATAGTTTTGTTAAGACCAAGACTCGAACCCACGACCTTTCCCTCACACACTCTGCTACCGGTTTGGTTTAATATCAAATATTTCTTAGAAAATTAAAAAGTTTATTATCGATTCCAGTCGTGTGGAGGTGTGCAAAGAAAGTTTATTATATTTTTATGCATGAAAATGTTCGGTTTGCATTCTACCTTATAACCTTTTACCTCGAAAAATATATAAATTCTAAACAGATGACTTCAAAGAATTGAGAAATTCGCCGAAGTTTAAAGGTCTTGTAGGTCGATTGGTATAAAAAAGCTATTAAATAAAAATATAACAAATATTACTTAAATAGTACTCATCACACAATCCTACTTAACCAGGAATAGTTTTTAGTACTCACAAGAACTAGAAAATAATGGGTCTATAATGGCTTTTTGTAGCTATGTTTTGCAACTTGCCACCAGATGGCGTTAGGAGTTTTAAGGATATCTAATCAAGCTTTCAGTCAATGTCAAAAACATTATCCATACATTTCAGAGATATCAGTCTACCATATAATGTAGTTCATAGATATATACAAACAATACAATTCAGAAATGTTCCATGAAACCTTAGTTTTAGCTCCATCTATCGAACTATTTGGAACTATTTTGACAAAATGAACAGCTCTCATTGACAGTCACGTCACAGTGTACAAGGCCCTTAAAAAATCGCGGAAGAATGTAAAAGTTATACTTTCCAAGAAGCGAAAGTCGGGCCCAGTCAGGACAAGTTGGCCCAATTCCTCATCCATCAAATGGGACCAACAACAAAAAATCAGCCAAATCAGGCTTTTTAATTGATTAAATGAGTAAATTGATTAAATGAGTAAATTGCTGGCATTAAGTTTTGTAATTTTTGCAATGCTTTTTCGAATCGTCTTTGAAGTTTCGACGAAATCGCGGGCCCATTTAAGTTTTTAAGCAGGTAATTAATCATAATCGACACTTTTACTTTATAAACAAAGGTTCACATGACATTCAATACAGAGTATGATTACTAGATTTTTTTGTCAGACGCAGTTTATCCAGTTGGTGTCGGATCCGAACGGTGGTTTCCGAAAGTTGCCGAATGTTGCCGAAAGTTGCCGAAAGTTTCCGAATGCCTGTCAAGCTTAAAGCTTTGTTTTTCAAAAACTTTGGTTCATTTAGCGTTTAACATATTTGCAAATTTGTATTTCAAAAGCTTTTGTTTTCTAAGTGAAAGTGAAAACAAGTTTAAAATAATTACCATTTGAAAGAGCTTTTATCCCATATTTGGCTTTTCCATTTTAAACTTGAAAACGTGACGTCGTGTCGTTAAATGGTCGTAAGTGTACGCCATAGTGCTAAAAACTATAGTTCATTTATAATATTTTGCGTTACACTGCGTTTTGACACGGTGAAATTTCGTCTTTGCGCATAAGTTGTCAAGGTAGCCGCGCAGTGTACATCAAAATGTCAAAATCAACATTTGTTTATCGTTTTGTGGGATAGACCTCTGACCATAGTCACTGACCATCTTCTATGGAATTGCCCATAAAATGGCAGACGCCTGACACTTTCTTCGAATTCGAAATCGAGTTTATGGAACAAGAGATGACTGCAAGTTTGTAAACAAAAAGTATGTAAAAAGATTACCTATCACTCTTCAATGGACAATAAAAGTAGATAAATAAAGCTTGAGAAGTAAGAATAACGAATATACTCCTCTAAGCTAGTAAAAATAAATTTAAATCTTAAAAAGCCTAATCTGCCAATTGAGTTTTTAAGTACTTATGTATATAAATAAATAAATATAAACTGACGATGCACATCACACTCTAGTCCCAAACTAAACAAAGCTATGGGAACTAGACTGCTGATAGTATACTTATATAGTTGTTTACATAAGTACATAAAATACATAGTAAATCCCAGACACAGAACAAACATTTATGTACACAGAAACATTTGCTCTAGATGGGAATCAAACCCACGACCCACAGCATGGAAGGCAGAGCTACTATCATCTGAGCTGTGCAGCCTGTCTGTAATCGTACATTTATGTGCTAACTTCTTATTGGTTATTAAACTGTATTATAGATTGTCTTTTAAACTATTTTGTAATTACCGGAATTAGGTATGTATAAATTCTCTGTACATTATTTTCTCTCACCAGCAAAATAAATAAAATGTAACAATGTAGAAAATCCACCTCCAGCTCCTGCACCTTAATTATGCACTTATTAGGTTTTGTCTTCGCGAAACATTTATTGAGATAAAACAATTATTAAACTCCCACATCAAGAAATAGTATAATCATAGTATTATCTTAAGAGAAAGTCGAATTTAAATCGAATTTAATCGCTTAATTTGGAGCTTTCTCTGTTTGTTTGGAATTAGTTTATTATATACTTTTATTATGTACACATACTCTATTATATTGTGTGCTAACATATAGAGCTTTCTAACATTATACAGTAAATCATAATAATAAATAATAAATATTCTTGGACATTTCACACATCACACTCTAGTCCCAAACTAAAAAAAGCCTGTACTATGGGAACTAGATTGCTGATAGAATATTTACATATATTTTTTTTGTAAATACATACATAGATACATCGTAACGCCTAGTATTCAACCAGCAGTCTAGTTCCCATCGTACAAGATTTGCTTATTTTGGGACTAGAGTGTGATGTGTGAAATGTCCATGAATATTTATACTTATTTATTTGGTGAAGCTACACACTAAACATCTCATCTCTAGAAGCTTAAGAAACATAAAGTAGAGTTCTTGACTAGACGTCGACCAGCCTTGGTAGATCGTAAAAATGTCTTAGGCACCCATGGTTTATAGCCGAACCCCCTATGGGGTCCCATGAATTTGTATGGCTGTAGGTTTTAAAGAAACGGCTACTGTTGCATAGCGGAGAATGTGGATTAAATCTTTTGTTATAATCTGCCGTGGTGTGTCGAAACCGAAAAATGGATTTCAAAAAACTATTAAAATAAACAAGTATTTTATAATAACACAGAACATAACAGACGTCACAGCTTAATAACTCGGTTTTTCTATGCAGTGGATCGTGGGTTCGATTCCTAATGGAAACAAATATTTGCGTGATGAACTGATACAAAATATATAAGTAAGTAAATATCATATCCACAATATAGTTCCCATAGTAGTTACAAACTATGGGGCTAGAGTGCGATGTGTAAGATGTCAATGATTTTGATGTTATATGAAAAAAACCAGGTTGTATTGTAATATGACGGAAAGATAAATAATAAAAACAAAAAGCTTGGGATATTGTTCGTAAATAACATTACAAGATAGGATGACAAGATGCGATACAAATTACAGCTGGCGAGAACACCCCGTGACAAATCGCTGGCTTTTGTAAAGTAGTTGCGAGACGTATTTGAATTGCAAATATATATTATCTAAACGATTTATAATCGACTTACACAAAGCCACAGCATTCAGCTTTTTAAACGAATACTAATAATAAAAGTTAGCCAGGGATCTATCCCTGGCTAACTTCTTCTTCTTCTCTCTAGAGAGGTGGAAAGAGAGACCTTTGCCCAGGAGTGGGACAGAGCAGGTTGATAAATTTTCTTATTAAATAAATTGTTTGTTAAATTATATTCTAGTTCAGCTATTAAAAGAAGCTTTGTCTGCGTGATTCCATAATAAAAAGAAAAAAATATTTATAGCAACTTAGTAATTATATGAGGGTCTGCCATATTTTTTTTTATAACAAAAGTATTAAATGGGCACCTGTTACGTATTGTGATAGAGTTACTATTATTCTAATACGTACCAATAATCAAAACGTATCGATAGTGCGTTCTAGGCTCAATCAAATTTATCAACGCCATCTAGTTCTGATTTAGATAAACTGAAACATAGAACCTTATCTAAGTTAATTATACACTAAACAATGGTAAAACCAGTTTATGTCGGTACCCGCATTATAGAAAACTAAACAAGAGTCTAAGTTATTTGTACTTCGATCTTCTGTCTTCGCACACATTGTTTTGACGACAACTCGCGTAAATTGAATTTCAAATCACCATTTCATAGAAAACAAGACAACTGATTTACATTCAAAGCAGGTGTTAGAACTCATTTTCTAGTCGTCGTTTTAATTTCCGTTTTGAAATGAGTTTTCATGACGGCTGGCACATTTTTTGTCTGTGAAATAGACTTCAGTAGTCGATTGTCGCGATGCGACTATTGTTATAAATAGAATTTCAATTTGGATATTGTATTTATGGATATTTATTTTAAATGGCTTATTTTTTTATGATTTGTTTCTTTATGTTTCTGGGTACAATAAAATATGTGATTACATAGATAAACTATGTGATCTTATGTAAATTAATTTTCCGAAGAATTAGAGCTCTGGTATATGAATATAAAAAAAATGGCATGGTCTTATTCTAAACCAATAAACAGCATTACGGCTACGCTTCCGATTGATACGGATCCAGATCGGTTGAGCTATCTACAGATTACAATGTTCAGCATTGACACAACTGTTGTATCCTACATAAAACAAATACTGTAATAATTGTAACTTTTATACGAAACTCACAATGATTGTCATTTTTGATTAAATTATCCCAAAAGTTATTACATAATTTAAACAGGATTTGAACCCGCTAAAGGTAGCGGGTTCAAATCCTGTTAGGGGAAGGCCCCTTGATTCGTATCGATTAAGGGTACGGTATAATAGTGTTTTTGTATGTAAATAAATGTTTTTTTAATTACAAAAACAACTGAAAAACCTGCTTTCTGTGTAAAGAGGAGACTCCTCAGTTTCACCCACGTTCTGTTCGTCCGAAGTTCACAATTGTTACCAAGAGGCTTGTTGTTAAAGGTGAGTGTTAAAGAGAGGTGCAGATTGTTTCCTGGACCTGGACAAAACTGTATGATGTACACGATAACTGTATAGGCGACAAAGAAATTGGTTTACCACTTTTGATGACATCTCCCAGTAACATAATTATTCGCTAAGGATTACAGATTGACAGATTCTGACGTAGCAGTCATTAATATGTCAAGCGAAAATAGCCCTTGATGTTTTGTACGTGCAAATGATATTCAGCCTTAGAGTGGTAAACCAATTTCTTTGTCGCCTATACCTCAGCTATGATGTGTGCCACTTAAGATTTAAATCGAAAATGTGGTACATTTTAGATTTTGAGTTATATTTAGTAGTTGTCCTTATAATAAACATCTACAATAATTTATTCACAAACAAACTTACGACTATACAGTAAGTATTTACAAAATGTACATTGGCATATAAAATACATAACAAACAGTTAAGCTATCTACAGATCTTTGCAAACGATCTATAGATAGTTGAACTGATCCAAATCAGTACCAATCGAAAGCGTACCCAAGATACTGGCTGCATTGCCGCGAATAGCATGCTGATACGCTGGACCAGATACTTACTAGCCCTCGGTACAATAATTGAAATACTTAGTAAATCAAAGAAAATAAATTTCTTAAAAAATACTCCCAGTTTTTTTTTTATGCCACAGCTGGCAGACGAGCTTGCATACTCCTAGTTACATTGTAGGTAGGTACGTGAATACCAAAAAATAATTTAAGGTGTAATAATAATACATAAATCCAATGCAAATGAGCCGTGTGGTCTCACACACTTGAATAGGTCAGTCGAGTGCCCACCGGGAAGTAAGCGCCTTACGTGCACGCGTGTCAGTGACAGGTAGCTACTCTGACATAAACATAGCGATAAGCGGAAGCGATCTGACATAAACGGAAGCGATCTGACATAAACGGAAGCGAAAACATAGCGACAAGCGGGAGTAAATTAAAATGCTATCAACGTGAATTCAAGTTAATTATGAATTTTATTCACAAACAAACTTATCATTATTACAGTATTTACAAAATGTACATAGGCATATAAAATACATAAGAAACAGTTGAGCTATATACAGACCGTTGCAAACGATCTGTAGAAAAAAACTATCCATGAACATTCAATTTGAAATTTCTAGTACATATATGTGTTATGTTAGAATTCGTTGTTTGTGTTATATAGGGGTAGTCCTGGTTGTCATGTCAAGGATGTAGTTTATCTTGCACCACTTTTCAGCTGGATTCAAGTGTAATAAGCTGCTAAAATATCTTTCCTCAATTATTTAATAAGCATGAAATCTGTGTTTTACATAGTCATTCTTTATCACAAACAATAGCAAGATATACGCAAAAGTACGACACTGAGGCCAGAACTTTAGACAGGGGTAAAAATGTAACCCGCTTCATCGCCCGCTCCGCTCATCACCAAGCCCACTTCCTATTACGTCAGCTTCGAAATCGAGGATTATCTTATAAAGTTTTAAATACCTGCTGATGCCTTGTACGTCTTGTTACTGCAACTACATCTTGTAATGATTTTGATGTCATCGGCTTATCGCGACCCCACACTTCGCTTATTACTTACAAAACTTTTTGGAAATTAACTTCGAAATTACTGTTAAGGTATTTTCCAAAAAGTATCATTGGTGTAGCGGATCCGGCGAAATTGAATAGGTTTCTTTGTTGATATTTTAGTTGTAGCAGAAGGATTTTACTAATAATTTTACATTAAAATTGACAACTTGTGTTAGCGGCATTTGTGCGAAGAAGGAAAGAAGAAGAATACATTATTCCCATTTTTTTTAAAACCATAAATTATACCATACACTTTAGACATTGTTTTGTCATATCATAGATTTTACATCAAACATTGTTCACAGATTATAAATTATTTTTATATTTTACAATATTTTAAGGTTCGTCGAAGTTACATCATCATCATTTACTTACTTAAATAATCATCATCATCACCAACCTATAACAGTCCACTGCTGGACGTAGGTCTCTCCCACGCCGCGCCACTGAGCCCGGTCTTCGGCTCTTCTCCTGCCTGTGTTTCCCTGCAGATCGTCGCTTCAAAATAAAAAAGACGTGTGGCACTCGGGGACTGCCGCGGTAAAGCTATTGAATAGCATTTTTTGCTGGATTACGCTTACGCAGTGTTAGGTTTTTTCGTTACGGAATGGTTTTGGTCTCCACGTTCAAAGCCCGCGATAGCTTAATAATGCTAAAATTTTGCAAGCATGAACAAAGCAGATGTAGATAATTCGCAAACCATAACCCGATTCTATTTCGATTTTACTGAGAAGAGCATCTGGCGGGTAGGGTAACCACACTGCAGCATCACGCCGGCTTTCCGTTTTATTATGCCGATAAAATGACCGCCTCGATCATAGGATATTTATGGCTTAGGGTGACCATTTTCCAGTGTTTTGTAAGATAATTTAATTTAGAAAATTACGCAATGATTTTGTCGTAAGTTTCATATTTGGGGTATGCCTTTTGACGTACTTACTTACCTATATTTTTTTTTTCGACTTGCAATGATACGATTAAAAAAAAAGATTTTATAAGTACAAATGTCAATCACTTGATTTTTCGATACACACGCTGCTGTTGTGTTTTTGACATTAGATTGTGTTTAAGCTGTGCAATGACTCAAAATATTAGACTGAGGTCAAAAGAAATTTTTAAAATCCTAGAATTCTATAAATACTTATGGAAAATATGTAAACTATGATTTAGTCATCATAAATGACGCATGATAGGAGGTAGATAAGAAAGTCACATATTTCGGATATTTCCTTGCGTATGTATTTCCTTTGGTTCCAAGGCATATTGATGACTAACTCATGCGATCGTAAACATTCTGAAGCCCGAGCACGAATGTGACAATCGCAAACGTATCGAAACGGTGACGTATTCGATTGACACTACGCGTTGTCGGTAGCTTAACTGCGAAACGTTGCAGCGTCACCGCGCAGTGTGTCTTGAATGTGCTAACGTTACGATACGTTTACGTGCGTCATATTCTTTCGTGCTTCTGGTTTAAGTATGTTCTGAAATATGTTCCTAAGTTTTACTAATGATTCGAATTAATGTTATTGAATAAAATGTTGAAATCACATACGATAAAAATCAATGTTTTAATAATAAAATGGAAAAATTGAAATCATGACTCACCTGAAACTAGTAACCACTGTCTACATATAACATCGTTATTTTGTTAGTTTCAAAACTGTCGTGTTCTAGATTGTTCTTTGTCTACTTTTAGCCACCCTACGTTCAAATATGTCGATAAAAATTGAAAGTGTGATATATGTAAGTATATAAAGTGTTTGTAAGAAAATTAACTTCAAAATAAACACAGATGACTAACTTAAACATGCATTCAATAGATGACTCAGTTTGACTCAGTTTACTGCTAAATAATCGCGAACTATTTACGATTGTGCATTGAAAAAGCTATTGTATTCTGAAGGTCGTTTAGATTAGATTAAGATTACATTTTATCATGTTATGCAAGAGAATATTTCCTAGTTTTTTGTTGTCTATCAAATACGAATGTTTTACCTATCATCATCATCATCGGCAGCCCGTACTAGCCCACTGCTGGGTATAAGCCTCCTCCCTCAAACGCCACTCTTTCCTATACTACCTATACTTACCTATAAATATCAAAATTTTACTAGATTTTTAATAGTATTTAAAGATCATTTTATTTTATTTTGACCTAAATATCATCAAACAACAATTTGAGGTGAAACGTGATGAATATTAATATATATGTACTTACTTAAACAAAAAAAAACATTTTAAATAAATAGTATTAATTTTGCTAATACAATAAAAATGTTCATTGTATTCTTAGATTCAGTTTAAATAATAATAATCGGATTAAATGATATTTTTTAAGTTAAAAAAACATATGAATAATGGTCACCCTATTGCTCCCGTTAAAATTACGTAAAACTTTTATAGAGTTAAAAGACAAGTTTCGTTTACTTAAGTATATGCTTATATAATATGTAGGTAGATTTATATGCCAGCTGATACTCACGACTTCGTCTTATTATCACTATATCAGGAAAATATCTTTAATTATATGCCTATGTGTTATTCTGATGTACCTATACATATACCTTCTACTCTGGTCGCGTGGAACTGGCACCTAGAATCACTTAGTATGTAAAGACGATTCTAAATGATCCTTGTGATTTACTGAATAAAGTAATTTTGAATATTAAATTTTAAGAAATTTTGTTAAAAAGCGTCACAAAAATGTTTGTTTTCAGCGAGTATCGAACCCACAACCGCGAGATTGTGACGTCATTTTGAAAGTTTCTTCCGTATACTATCAGTTTGACAACACAGTTGTACCATTCTTTAAGTTTATCTTTGTCCTTAGATTTGAGAAAAAATAGATATGACGTTTTCTTATGATGTACACAAGAATTAAAGTCGAGGTTAGTCTAGAGATAAGATAACGATGTCTATACTTAATTACATTTTTAACAAAAATCATCATCATCTTCCTACCCTTGTCCCACATTATGTGGGGTCGGTACAACACGTCCTCTTCTTCCACTCACTTCTATCAGACGTCATCTCAATGTTCACACCTTTCTTACACATGTCATCATTCACACAGTCCATCCATCTTTTCTTTGGCCTCCCTCTACTTCTACATCCATCCACATTCATATCTAACACTCTTCTTGTAATATGACTTTCTTCCCTCCGCATGACATGCCCATACCACGCTAATCTATTACTCTTCAACTTGTCCGTTATGGGCGCAACTTTCAAACTTCCTCTTATGTACTCATTTCTAATTTTATCCATCCTTGTCACTCCACACATCCATCTCAACATTCGCATCTCTGCTGCATGCACTCTCCTCTCATCCGTCCCCTTGGTTGCCCAACATTCCGATCCATACAGTACGACAGGTCTTATGATGGTTTTATAAACTTTTCCCTTAAGTTTAACGGGCATTCTGGGATCGCACGTTGTCCCGGTGACCTGTCGCCATTTCATCCATCCTGCATTTATTCTGTTTTTCACATCTCGGTCAATATCACCGTCGTTCTGAATGGATGAGCCGAGGTACCGAAAGTCGGAGCAGACTGGAAGGGGTACACCGGTTAAGGCTATAGGTGCGAAACTAGATGGACCACCAAAGTCGCAAAACAAATGCTCTGTCTTTGTTCTGCTTATCTTTAGTCCGACACTCTCTAATCTCTCCTGCCATTTTCCCAGTCTGCTCTGGACCTCATGCGCATCTTCACCCACAAGAACAATGTCGTCGGCGAACAGCATGCACCAGGGTGCCTCTTCCTGTATGTCCGATGTCAGTGCATCCATAATCAGGAGAAACAAATAAGGGCTTAATGCCGATCCCTGGTGCAAGCCTACAGCCACACTGAACTTGTTGGTGACGCCAGCTTCTGACCGGACGTGTGTGCTAGCTTGGCTATACATAGCCCGAACTAGCTGCACATACTTCCCAGGCACTCTTCTCTCATTCAACGCCCACCACAGAACCTCCCTTGGTACTTTATCATATGCCTTCTCTAAATCCACGAACACCATGTGTAAGTTCTTATGCACACGTCTGTAGTTTTCGCACAGTTGGCGAACTGCGAATATGGCATCCGTGGTACTTCGTCCAGGCATAAACCCAAACTGGTTCTGTGATATTTCACTCTCATGTCTCATACGTCTCGCTATCACTTTCTCCCAAATTTTCATACTATGCGACATTAGCTTTATTCCCCTATAATTGTTGCAGTCCTGTACATCACCTTTATTCTTGAAGATGGGCACCAGCGAACTGTTGCACCATTCATCTGGGATCGCCTCTTCATACAGCAATTTATTGAAGAATAAAGCCAGCCACTTCCATCCATCTGATTTTAAAAACTTCCACACTTCAGCTGGTATACCATCTGGCCCTACCGCCTTTCCATTCTTCATACTTTGCACAGCCACTCTTACTTCGTCCATAGTCACCTCTTTTACCACACCCATGTTCACTGAAACTTCCTCTAGCACGCCGCTCCAATCATTCTCGTCATTCATCAATCTTTCAAAATAGTCCTTCCAGCGTTCTTTTATGTCTTCGTCTTTTGTCAATACCTTTCCTGCATTATCTTTCATACATCTCATGTTAACAATATCTCTTGCATTCTTATCTCTTTCTTTTGCTATGCGGTACAGGTTTTTTTGTCCATCCGGGCTCTCTAGTGTTTTGTACAGTTTATCTTGCACTTTGGCTCGAGCAACTGCAACAGCCCTTTTAGCGTTTTTCTTGCATTCCATGTAAATTATTCTTTTATTCTCTTTCATAACATCATCATCCGCATCAATCATCTTCCAGTCCTTAAAGGCATTCTTCTTATCTTTCACAATCTTTTGTACCTCGTCATTCCACCACCAAGTTTCTTTATCTATTTTTCCTTTCCCTTTTGTTTCTCCAAACACAGCCTTAGCCACACTTCTAATACAAACTGCCATTTCATTCCAACACTCGTTTACTGACCTTTCACTCATATCTTTCATTTCAATCATCTTATCTACCACTTCTTTTTGGAATTTGTCTGCACATTCATTCTTATCTATTAAATGCCATTTTATTTTGGGTGGGGGCCTTGGTTTGTTTTGAGTGGGTTGGATCTTAATTTTTATTTCCAAAACGAGCAAACGATGTTGAGAAACTAAAGCCTCTCCTGGGATTACTTTGCAGTCTTTTACTATTTTCATGCTACCTCTTTTAAGAAGAAAGTAGTCAATTTGCGTGCTGTGATTTCCGCTCTGATAGGTGATCAAATGTTGGTCTCGTTTTTTATAAAACGTATTTACTACCGCAAGGTCAAACGCAGATGCAGCCTGCAGTAGAGCCTCTCCTTCTTTATTTCTATTTCCAAATCCCCATCCCCCATGCACTCTTTCATAACCTACATTCATTCTTCCCACATGTCCATTAAAATCCCCTCCTATATAAATATCTTCATTCTGTGGGATACCCATCATCACCGCATCAAAATCTTCCCAAAATTTTTCTTTCAGCGCATCGTCACATCCAGTCTGCGGTGCATACACACTTATTATATTCATAACTGAATCTCCAAGCATTATTTTTACAACTATCATTCTATCATTCACTCTCTTTACATCCGTCACCGATTTTTTCAATTCATTATTCAGCACAACACCCACTCCATTTCTCTTGCCATCACTCCCGCAATAGAAAAACTTATAGCCTGCTCCAATCTCTCGAGCTTTCGTTCCCTTCCACTTCGTTTCTTGCAAACATGCTACATTTATTCTTCTTCTTTCTAAAACATCAGCTAACTCTCTTCCTCTTCCAGTCATCGTTCCTACATTCCAGCTCGCAATCCTCAGTCTTACATCGCGGACTAGCGTCTTACGTTGCACCCGTCCCTGATGCAACAACCCTAATCCATTTCTCACAGCCGCCGGGTGCTGCGCCTGCGCGTCGCCTGGGGGGTACGCCCTAGCATTATAGCGCATTCCATTTATTCGTGATTCCATGTTGTATAAAGATTCGGCATCATGTTTTGTGACCGGCCGCCTGCCTGACGTCAACCCTCTTTAGGAATACTGGTTGTTTGTGTCTAGCCGACGATAACTAATAGCTCCTATCGTCGCCTTTAAGGCCTTCCACACTGCCTTGCTACCTCGCCGCCGTAGATGGATTGCCGATCGGCCGAGACAGACTGAGTACACTATGCGGGGAGCAACCGCTCAGGCTTAAGTGTCAAGACACTAAGCCCCCCTCACCAGGTTTAGCCCACGAGCCGACGTGGTTTCCCAGGGTGTGGCCGCTGCATGTAGGACAGCTACTTGGAGCCACTGGTGAGAGTTTATGAACTACAACGATTTTACTGTCTATTCTACTCCTATAAGATAGGCCGGCTAGTAGAATAGAACGCTGATAGTCCACTACACTTAATTACATTTTTAACAAAAATCAACGGAACCAAATTCAACACATCATAATACTAAAAACACATGTATGAAGATTATTCAAAAACGAAGAGTTAGGTAAGTACATAATGTTTTTATGGGACTATTTATAAAGTGCGCTTTATCAAACAAAGAAAGAATCACTAAAATCGGTTTACAATTCTCCTCCAATTGTATCATCGCGTCAATCGCGTAACACAAGCAAAAAACAGACAGTCGAATTGAGAACCTCCTGTTTTAAAGCCGGTTAAAAATTGGTGATGGATTTTTTTAATGTTTAATTTTTAATTTCTTATGTTGTACCTATATTGCTGGGGCCACATTAGCGGGCTACGGCGAATATTCGTGTTAACGCGATGTATGTGGCCGGGTACATCGTGTCATCGCGTAGTATTTAGACAAGAAGATCGCCTATATCCGAACACGATGTTTTTGTCGCGCCAACACGATACAAATATTCGCCCACTAATGTAGCCGAAGCATAAGAATTAATGCCGAGGTTATTATTTTAAGGATAAGATAATGTTTAAAATTATTCAGAAAACAATGTAAATGTAACGAACTCTGACTTGACAGCTCAGATAGCGATAGTACTAAATATTTTCTTAATTTTTAAAGTCGTTCGTTTAGTACATAGATCTACGAAATATTTGGATATTTATGTAGAAAAAAATCTACTGCATTCCTATTAGAAAGTTTGATTATAATATAAATGTTTAATTATTTTTATACTTAAATTTAGTTTTGTACAATATATGTTTACCTTTAGTTTTCTTTATAAACGGGATATTTACCATGACGCATGCAACTGTGCCGAAATATCGGGAAATAATCAAACATGGTAATCCCGTTTATAAAGAAAACTAACGGCCGGTTTCTCGAACGATGATCAACGAAAAAAACAAATAATTACTATGTGTCAAACTCGGATCAATCATGATTTGGGTTTCCAGAAACCGGCCGTAAGTATGTTCAAAACCGTGATAGTGTCAAATATTTGTTTACCTTTACTTAACTACATTTGCTTAAGCTGACATAGAGATAAAATGACCTTGAATAGTGTAAATTACCTACAACATGTATTAAGTAAGTACCTATCTATCTACATCTTTGACTTATTATGCACAACACTTACAAAAATGTGTGATTTCCGTTTTTATTGAACGCTAAAAAAAGTTTGATGTCACCACCAATGACCAATACTGCAAGTATTGGTCATTGGTGGTGACATCAAACTTCATCAACCATGAATCTCATAATCTTATAAATTGCTATTCAGCGCGGCAATGCAGCTAGTATTGATTGGTACTAATTTGGATTGAACTATAGATCGTGTGCACCGGTCTGTAGATAGTTCAACTGTTTCTTATGTATTTTTATGACTATGTACATTTTGTAAATACTACAATAGTCGTAAGATTATTCGTTTACAAAATATTATATCTTATGAATTAAAACTGCATTTGTTTGTCAGTGAGTTGTAGGTAGTATTCAAATAATATTGACGACCTATGTGGCGCGGCGGGCGAAGGTCTGCCTGCGACGCGGAGGTTGCGGGTTCGATTCCCGCCTTGAGATAAATGTTTGTACGATCTGCAAATATGTATTCCGGGTGTTCTGGGTATATAATATGTATATTGTAATAAAAAAATATCTATTTGTAATTGTAATAAGTATGTCAGTCTTCTAGTACCCATAACACAAGCTCTGCTTTGCTTGGGTCTAGATGTTGTGTGGATTGTCCAGCTTTATTTTATTTATTTAATATGCCATATCCAAAAAACCTGTAGAAATCACAGCGTGCCTTATCGGTGACGAGTCCGGCGATTAAAGGACGCAGTAACGACCACCGATAACACTGATAACTAATCTTGTTCTTGGAGTCGAGCACACTTGTTTGCTTCTTACATCCGTGGACGGTCACTTTCAGTCAAATTCCAAATACCGTGGAACATTCAAAACAAAACACTGAAGTGAAAAATATTCGCGCGTCTTTTGTTGAGGACCAGTGTTCGATAGGCCTCAATAAAAAGGCTTTATTATTATTATTATAGTGTTCGATATTCGAAAATCACGTCGAATTAATCAAAACAAAACATTGAAGTGTAAAATATCGCGCTTTTTTTTGTAGGCCAGTGTTTTAAGTATTCGAAATTAAAAAAAAACGTGGAACATTCAAAACAAAACATTGAATTGAAAAATATTCGCGCGTCTTTTTTCGACCAGTGTTCAAAGTGTTCGAAATTCAAAAAATATCGTGGAATATTTTAAACAAAACACTGAAGTGGAATAAGTTTCGCACCTCTGTGATCAAAGTGTTCGAAATTCGAAAATAACGTGGAATATTCAAAACAAAACAGCGGTGAAATAAAGTTTCCTGCTTCTCTGGACAGTGTTCGATTTATGAATTTTAGAGCAAGACCTATTTCGTGAGCGTGAGCGTGCTCTGTGCATTTCAAATGTGAAATGTTATTTTTTTTTAAAACATTGTAACAAAAAGCAAAAATCGAAGACTTTATTTTTGTGTACGATCAAGAAGTTTATTTCATGTGTGATTAGAATGTCGTGTTTTAAACATTGATTCTACATTATTTTAAATAATAGTTAAAATATATTCAAAAGTGTTGTAACGTGGGTAGTGTGAAATGTTATCGATAGTTTTACATTGTTTACCGTTAACGTAACGTTTTCATTCAAAGTATCGGCATGCATAATAGAATGACAAGTGTTAAACTAATAAAATGGTAGCGGCGACTTGGAATAACTAGTAGAGCTTCGACTCTAGATGTAAGCATGCTTTCTCTTGTTGCAGATGTCACATAAATATAAAATAATACAAAGGTTTATATTTTTGCGAAAAAAGGCTACGACGTAGCCAGATGATTTTTTTACGCATTTGATGATGATTACGGCTTAATTTTTTTTATATTTATAGTTGGTTTTATTTTAAATGCACTTAAGTAATCGTTGAGTAGTTTTGATTAAAACACATTTAAAATTTTAAAATTTATTTATTTAGTTTGTCGAGAATTCGAGTCCAACTCGAGTTTTGACAGAGTAAGCATGCATCATTATAGTGTCGAAGTGTTGCATAACAGGTCTGGAAAAACTGTTATTTAACGCGTTAATTCAAAAGTCGAGGTTAATGGCGTTGATCGAGTTTTCGTGAATTGAATGATTCAGTGATTGTTATGATGTGCGCGCGCGCAGTCTCGTGTGTGTGAATATGAGTGTTCCAAATTTGAGTGCGGACCAGATAACAGGTACTTGTTTATTATAATTTTATTCGGTTCGCGTATGAATCGCGGGAAGCCAGTGTTACCGCGAAGCGCGTAGCGTAGACCTACGCCATGTTTGAGTCAAAAACATGTTTTTATTTTTGTTATTAATTATTAAATTGTTACTGTAAGTTTTGTTTAAATTTGCTCAGTAGTTTTCACGTTCAAACTTTCAGTTTTCCACACTTTTACATAATAATATGAAAAAAATAGCATATCAAACAAAATTAATCTCTATTTTGTCTTGTGACGTGCAGTGAATGTTTTTTGTTATTTTTTGTTTATGTTAGTTATTGTTTATAAACATTTAAAATGTTGTTTGACATAACTGTCAGTCATCTAACAGTTTGATTGACTGATCTCGTTCCAATGGACCCATGGTAGAGGTCCAACATTGATAGGCACAATTCAAGACTGATCTCGTTCCAATGGAACCGCGGTCCAACGCCATTGATAGGCACAATTCAATACAGACATCGAACCCACATACTACGGGTCTATGAGGGCATTACTTAGTCCACGTTCCACTGTCTTCACACTAATTAGCAATGCATACAGCACTAATGGTCTGTTTATCTGTAGCTGTCACTAATTATGGGTTCAACGAACAAAGGTTTTGGACACGCATGATAATGATGGTAACGAATCAACATCATCAGCCTGAAGAGGTTAAAGAGTTAATAAAAATATAAAATTACAATTACTTATAATAATTTATATATAAAAATATAAATTAAAAATTTGTACGTACCTATATATGTATGTACTTACAAATGTTTAAACTAAATAATCAAAAACATTCTACTAGGTTATTATAGTCCACTTATAATATTAGTAAAAAGTGGGACTTCTTAACTACCGAATGGATTTTGACGGTCTGTGAATAATGTATTTTTTTTAAACGTGATTTCAAGAAAAAAATCGCGGTCGTTAAAACTATTCTTCATTATTTAATCTATGTTAAGACAATTAGTAACTACATATTTTAAGATCAAAAGTCATGTAATAAATAATGTCGCAACAATTATCAGTTATAAATAACTAAAAACTTAAGATAAATTACTTTAAATGGTGGAGTGATAGTTGAAACACTATAATTGTGTTATCATTATAATAAATCACTACATTGACGCTAGGAGAGGGATTGGTGGACGAAGGCGGAAAGCAGGGATGAGTGGAAGGATTTGGAGGAGACCTTTGCCCAGCAGAGGGACGAGAGAGGTTAGGAAAAAAATTGACGCTAGAAGAAGAAGAAGAAAGTGGTGTAATATATCATCACGTTAGACATCGTAGACGTAGACATAGTTAACGTAGTCGAAGCAGACGTAGACAAAATAGACGTAGACGAAGTAGAGTAGTAGACGGTGTGCTTCAGCAGACAACACCCTGAATCATTAAGTTAACATTAAGTTATATAGATTTAACATCGATCCGGAATTTAATCGAATAGTTATCGATAAACGCCTCTCACTTTCCACTTAAGCAAAGCCCTTACAAATTAACTAATTTATTTGATGGTGGGAATTTAAATAGAAAAACTTAAGGTAGCATTAATGTTACATGATTGCTCTAATTTAAAAAGTTTTGTAAACGTCTTAATTCATAAATTAAATAATACTGACTAATATTATTTATTTTAATCGTTCAATTATATTTTGTGATTATGCAAAGGAGGAATGAAACTTATAATTAAATTATTTAAAAAAAAAAATCATCAAAATAATTAGGTTGTAGTTTAGAAATTGTAATAACATTGAACGCTTTACTTTTCAATTATAAACTTTTATTTAATTATTTAATTTCTATCTAGTTTTATTGTTGGGTTTCAAAAAACTTTAGCCGCTACGTTGAATATTTATTAACGACAACTTTTTAATAAGGTGAGTTTGGTTATGTCACCTTATTAAAAAGTTTGACGCTCAGCAAAACGAAGTTAAGAATCATAAAAACTTTCCCATACTAGTAGCGGATTTAATGATAGGTATAAACCACATGGAAACAGAGTTCTGCACAGCGGGACACCAAATAAACCAAATAAGAAGATCCGATCTATTCAAATTACTTCGTAAACTTATGTAAGAGCCTTAAACGACAATATAATAAACTTAGTCGGCTTTCTAATGATAATATATTCATACAACGGGTACTAAATATAGCTGAGAACACAAAAAACATAAGTACTTAAATAATATACATTATTAATAATTGTGTTTTTTTCTGGCTTTGCACTATGTTCTTCTTCTTTTTTTTATATGGATTCTGCCCGTCAGTAGGTATAGGACATAATATATAGGAAATATATAAAGAACATAATATATAGGACAGAAGCCATATCAAAAAAGAAGAAGTTTAGAAATCTGATCTTGATATCAAATTCCAATTGAAAACTCTTGGTAGGAACTTTGTCTTCTATATAGTTAAAATTGGAGCTAAAACCTGCTGTGATGTTGTCTTTTATAATTTTTGACCTTCTCAATATCTTGTTACAGAGATCGAAGCAGCAGAGGCCTGCAAATGGCTCCGAGCAGCTGGATTCCCTCAATACGCCCAGATGTACGAAGGTGAGTCTTAACACTTCGTAGAATAAAACGATATATAGTTACAATAACACTTTAACTTTTTGACGTGACAACGTCTTATACTTCGATAGAGCTGGCTGCACGCACGAAAAAACATGACTCATGAGGCGTTCTGAGGCGTTCTGAGGCGTTCCATGAAGTGACGTTGTCACGTTCAACTATCGTCAGTAAACCAACTTTACAGACAACCATTCTTTTTTTTCCTTCTTAAAGAGTGTTGGCCCAGACACAGAACAAATATTTATCACACATACATTTTCACAGAAAAAAAACCTGAGAAAATGCTTCTGCAATGATAACAATGTTTTTTTTTTAATATTTAACCTATTGTGTCCCACTGCAGGGCAACGGTCTCCCCCAAACTCTTCCATTCATCTCGATCTCCTGCACCCATCCACCACTCCGTCGCGTATGAGACGAGATCGTCTCTCCAACGTCTTCTCGGCCAGCCCGGTCACTGGTTTAATGGATGGAAATGTTATCCATTAAAATGTCTGTAATAAACCTATGTGTTCTAAAAGCCTCATATCCCTGTATTAGGGACACAGACCCGGAACAGTACCGACCTGTCTCAACAACCGATTAATCATCCTTACTGTGTCCCACAATGTCCCACATATACAGGGTGTTTGAAAATGATTTATTATGTTACTTGGAACACATTAGGGTTAAGGATTAATCCGTTTTCAAAAACAGTTGATTGTTTGACGAGTTTATAAGTTTAATTATCTAATCTTAATCTAAATATTGTCTAGATTGGATAAATTATAAAAATATTGTACTACTATTATAGATTTATGAAAACGGATCTATTAACAAAACATATTTATAAGAAAATATCTGTATTACACTTGATATTGTTGAGCTATCTACAGATTGCATATTACTTTAGATACCTCAACAAATCAGTACCAAATATAACAGTCCTCCGTGAAACTATTGTTTTGTAACATACTGTATGTACAAAAAATTGTGTATTTGATGCACCCTGTATGAATAGATGCTGTAAGGATCTAACGAAGCTCAGCTGAGATACAGACAGATCTTTTCAATTGAATGTGACGTCGTCTTTTATTATAGACATATTTGTATGGATATTCCGATATCCTAACACAGGATTGAGAGGGTTAAATCCTACACTATGACCCCCTATCTTATAAAAAGTTAGCGTTGACATTACCTATGTCACTATTACGTATGGTAATCAACACATCAAGTCTGCGCTAACTTTTATAAGATAGACCGTGAGTATTTTACCTGACTTATGTCGATGGATGGATGAAATTGATGTCTATGCAAAAGATTTTATTTGACTTATAAGAACCTACTTATGTTGATGGAGGGATGAAATTGATGTAGTTACCTATGTAAAAGATTGGCCTAATCAATACAATTATTTTATTAATATTAATAAAATAATTGGCCCAATAGCCCAGGACAGAAGGAACTGCAGAAAAGGGAGGCCTTTGCCCATTAGTGGGACACCACAGGCTAAAAATAAAATTAATGAAAATTAGAACTTACTTATATTGAAGCAAATAGGTACTCGGTTATAATGAATACCTACTCATTTGTTTAGAATTAATTCAATATCCCAAAAGCTATTGAGTTGAGCAGGATATGGACCTGTGACCTTCTTCTTGACACAGGAGTAGTAATAAATCATGTATAAGTACTATATTTTTTTTTATTGATTCAAAAAGTAAAAAAAAAAAGTTCCTAAATTTGAAATATAAAAGCCTTATCCACGCTAACCTTTCCATTTCTATTGACAATATAAACGAAATTATTATTTAATAGCTAAAGAAATATACTTTTTAACAAACATGAATGCAACTATTCTGTGGCAGGACAAGTGCTTACTAACTATGACATTTATCTTCGGTACTGCAGTAGTAACTATCGTTCTATCTATGACGCTGTCATACAAACTGTTACGTAAGCTGTGCCCAGTTCAATCTGTAACAAGACACTGCAGTAGTAACTATATCTTCATCTGTGACGCTGTTATACTAACTATAACGTTATCTATGTGCATTCCGTTCTGTCAACAATGTGTTGGGTTAGTTGTTTGTTTTTTTTAATGTCGGTTTTGTAAAATATGATAAATGATTTTTAAGATTTTGTAGAAGAGGGTAGAGTTTTTCGGAATGTATTTTAAAGTTAAAATAGTGTTTTAGTGACATACTACACTATTTTAACTTTTAAATATATTTTAGCAATGCCTAGTCTAGGAATGAATATAAGCAGATCTCTTGGGTTTAATTTTAATAAACTTAATATGTATAGCATATCAGATTCTGTAATCAATAAAAGTGACATAATTTGTCACTTTGACTTAAAAGTCACTGTGACTTTATAGTGACTGGTCACGTCAGCGACTTGACTATACTTGTCTGGTGACTAAACTAGTTTGGTGGTAATAAAAAAATACTTTTATTTTATCTTCAGACAGCTAAAAAAATAAAAGAATGAAAATAGGCGATAACTTATTCAAAAGGCAGTGTTATTAGTACCTGAATAGTTATTTCATATTTTTTAAATTCGTATGTCTAAAGATAATAAAAAAATGCAAATAGTTAAACTCCACGTCATTGCATGTTTCAGTACCTCTACCATGAGCTGTCACAGTAAAATCGCCTGACTTTACTACAGTAGTTACGTCAATATTAGTATTACGAATTTTAGTACCCAACTATCCGCTAAAGGCGCTGTACAAATCTTCATACGTTTTTTTAACTACAGACGCTAGCGAGTATAGTATATATAGTATAGTAAGAACTCATGGTAGAGCTATGCTACGTACAGTCGTGTAAGTACATGATTTTTACGCTCTGTGACACTAGTACTACTAAACAGTACAACTGGTAGTAAGGATGACACTGATGATGATAGTACCAGTAGTACTTATTGTTTTTTTACATGTAGGTCACACGAGCTCAGAAAAATACCTATAATATCAAATTTATGATATTTTTTTTAAGACATAAATTAAAAACACATGTAACATTTACACTTGTAAATTAAATATATTAAAGACTCAGCATTGCTTAAAATGATGCCCTTATTCGTAAGAAAGTTGTCAAAATTTATCGATATCGATAAAAAATATCGATAAAACCGCGAGCTTTTGTTTAAATCGGCAATTAAACAATTATTGGTTTTATATTTATTACAAATCGTTAAATTGTAACACCTGTAAATAATGAGAACATTGTAAAAGATATAAACATATAATTAAAGATTGTTGCAAAATTTATTCTGTGTAGGTTTGAGTGGGTTGACTATACTTATAAGTACTATATTAGTGGTAATAGGTCAAGGTGATTTCATTTATGTGGTCATTATGTCGACTCAATGTTGTTTTGTTTGGTTAAGTATAGTAGTTAACTACACTGGCCTGCAAAACTAAGTATCACACTTTTTAAATTGCAATAACTTTTTAAGTAAACAAGATATACTTTGATCTCAACCCAATTGAGCACGCCTGGGACGAGCTAGGAAGGCTATTCAGAAGCCGCAGACCACCACCTACCACCCTCAGGGCACTAAAACAGGCCCTGATAGAAGAGAATGGGTCCCCAAAATCGGCTCCAAAACCTCGTGTTCAGTATGCCAAAGCGGCTTGAAGCTCTAATCAGAGCCCGAGGAGGCAATACCAGTTATTACAAATGAAATAACATGTAAAACATACTTATAAAATGTTAGATGCGTTTTTAGACACTAAGCTAAAAATGGCTATTTTATTGTTTATCATTTTTTTAAGTTAAAAATGTTACTAATGTATGTTTTAAAAAAAGCTGATAAAATTTGCTATAAAACATTTTTTATTTGAAATCTCTAACTTGTATAGTTAAGAAAAAAAAACGAAAAGTGTGATAAGGCCAGTGTATATTATGTCAAAAATATTGAGCTATAAAAACGAGAAGATAGTTTTTTTTATAAATGATATGAATTTTAGATAGTAATATTTTATTTTGTCACACAGTTAATTTAAACAAGTTTTATTTTAAGATGAAGTAACTATTTTTAATTAATCGATTTTTTATGATTTGTTATAAATGATGTGTGTGTATTTACTGCCTAAAATGTTTTAATTTAATATCCTAAAAATGCTAGATTTCAGCAGAACCTGACTCTACTCATAAAAAACAATCCAGACAGATATAATATTATCTAATCGAAACAGATTAAAGATAATAATTAACCAGATCAAATATTATCTAATCTATGCAGACCAAAAGTTAATAAAAAAACAAAATAATCGGCCAAAACTATTAACATACTACTTACCTGATGCCCGCGAGTTCGTCTTATTATCGTTATATTTTGGACAATTCACAGAAAACATTTATAAATTAAAGCCTATGTGTTAATAAACTAAACTATATTGTAAAGTTTCATTAAAATTCATTAAGTAATTTTGCGTAAGAGTAACAAACATATATTCACACATCAATACAAACTTTCGTGTTAAAATAAATAAATAAATATTCACGGAAATTTCACACATCACACTCTAGTCCCAAACTAAGCAAAGTATGGGAACTAGACTGCTGATAGAATACTTATATACATTTATAATATTAGTAGGAAGTAGATTAAAGTCAAACTGCAATGAAGTTGAATATTTTATTACACTATAAAAAAACTATTCGCCTACTATTCTGTAGTTTAACAAAGAATGGCCTAAAAACCACCTCTTAATATTTTTTATGGGTTTCCAATGACATAATCTAAAGTTTTTGCCGAAATAAATATTAAAAATAGTTTATGTTTAGTGAAAGTGTCCGCCCACCTTAAATCGAACTATACACAGCTTATATTAGAACAGCTGGGCATTTACTGGTTTATTTAAAAAAAAAGACGTGGTACTCGGGGACCGCCGCGGTAAAGCTATTGCATATCCATTTTTGCTGAATTACGCAGTGTTTGGTTATTTTTGTTACGGAATTTCTGGATTCGTTCTCCACGCTCAAGGCCCCGCGATAGAAACTATGCAATAGCTTAAAAAACAATTTGACTGTAGTCTTTCATGAGTTTACTAAAGGTCATTGTTTAAACAAAACTAAAAAAGTATCAAACAAACAAAATTTGTTCAGACATTTGTTTAATTATTTCTAATGTGTTATTTTATTATTGTTACGGCATTTTACAGAATGGTATTAAAAATTCTCATTTTTTTATTAGAATCCACAAAAAGAGTAGTGTATAATATCTTAAATACGTACAAAAACTTGATATTTTCGCTATATTTTTGAGTAAATATGACCCTTGACAGACGTAATAAATAAATTGAAATAAAAATGATTGCCGCTTGAAAGTGCATCCGTTAATTGAATTAACTAAAATAATTTAATAAGTATATATGTAACAAAGTGAATCAGCTGTATTAAATAAGCTTTGTTCCCAACTTCAAACCGCCTTACGTCATTCCAGTCCCAAACAAAACATTAACCGATTAGCGTTATCTTCAACCAGGTAAACATTTCTTTTACATGACTAAATATACCAACACTGCAATATCAACCCTAATCCATTGTAATAAGGATCTGTTACTCTAACTATTTCGCGGTGTAGACGTGACAGTCAGACAAGAAGCATCAAAAAATTTTGCTTTGCGATATTCAGCTGTATTTTGATGCGGGTTAAGTACACTTTTGATTGATAGATTATTAAGGTGATTCGAAATGATTAAGGGCGGCAGGGGGTCGGCATTCTGTCAGAATAAGTAGTATCTGTCAAAATATTTCACGGTTATTGTTCAGGTATATCTGTCATTCTGTGACAGGCTGTTGTGATGAGAAGACCTATTTTGCGGTTTGTGCAAAAAAATTGTGGTTTATTAATTATTAATTCATTATTGTGTGGGAATCAGTGTTCTTTTACAATTGATATAGTAATCAGATATTCTGGTAAGTTTTTTAATATATTTTATATCAAATTGATACTTATGTCTTTGCTTAGAGGCAATAAAATAAAGACATAAGTACACTAAAATCAAATTTATATTTTAAGTAAATTTCCTATGAATGCTATGGTGGATGTTTAAAGGATAGTTTACTATATATAGGCTTTGAATTAATTATATTGATATTAATACACCTAGACGTTTGTTTTTGGCGGGGATCGAACTCACGACCCACAGCATGGATAGCAATGCTTACCAACAGAGCTGTCAAGTTTTGTCCTATCATTAAAAGGCTATCCATCGTTGTAACCTTTATCAAAGCCCATTCATTACTCCACTAGTCATCAGTGGGCGTCCAAGACCTCTATTTGAAGCAACCAGCCTGTACTGATGAATATTCATTTATGTAGACTTAGGGGGTATCCACTAACGACATGTGATGATCAAACAAACATACAAACAGAGAGAGTTTGATATTATCTATCTATCTATCTATAACTACTAAAAAGTGTAAAAACGTCAAAAAATTAAGATGAAGAAAATATACAGATCCACTAAGTAAACAATTCTCAATCCAAAAATCTGTTTGTTTATTTCGCCTAAACACAAACGGTCTATCTTATAAAAAGTTAGCGCAGACTTGATGTGTTAATTACCATACGTAATGATGACATAAAGTAAACGCTAACTTTTTATAAGATAGGGGGTAAACAGATTGACAGATTACATTTATACAGTGTAATATCTGTCACCACTATAAGATGATCCTTATAGTGTATGGCTGTATTTAGCTAAGAGAGGTCAAACTGTATCAAAGAATTCATGTAGTAATCCGGAAAACAAGAATCATTTAGATTTATTGGAATCATTTAGATAGATAAATAGATAACACTTTATTGCACAACGGAAAATACAAAAAATATTTTAGAACTAACTTAAATTAATACAACGGGCGGCCTTATCGCTGATAGCGATTTCTTCCAGGCAACCGTTGCATGGAAAGTTAGGCTCTGCATTTTTAGTTTTTCCATATACAATTTGTAATTTTTGCTTCTTTTACAGAATATTAGATAGATTTTGTACTTACATACCTTTATATCTACTTAATCACCACCATCAAACATTTCTAAGGCTTTGGTTACACAAAGTTGAAATAAGGCTGTGCTAGGGGTACAATCGATTAAGGCTATGTTTACACTTGCAAATGTTGCGGTTTGTGGTCTGCGGTGGGAGCTTGTATGTTAATTAGTAAGGTAATTAATACATTATCATCTATGAATTATTAGACTGTGTGGACGAGAGTTTGATTGTGAAATGTCTGTTAGTATTTATAATGGACGTTACAAATATTAAACAAAACAAAAATACAAAAACTCATTGAATAAAATCATTGAAATTATAAGATTAGTGACTGTTCTTTTTTAAAACTTGGAAACACGTCCTATAAAAAAAACTAAGTAGCTGGTAAAAACTGGATGAGAAGAGCCGAAGACCGGGCTCAGTGGCGCGTCTTGGGAGAGACCTACGTCCAGCAGTGGATTGAAATAGGTTGATGATGATGATAAGTTATTTAGCATACAAAACGTTTTGGCTTGGCTGTTAGTGCTGTATGCATTTGTTCTAAATAAATAAATATAATTAAGAGAATGACTTAAGAGTTAAATCTCTGTAAACTGTCAAACAAATTGAAAGGAATTACCGAAGTTTAAACTTAATAAATAGAACCTACAGCGCTCAAAGGTTTCGTTTGAAAGTTTGGCTAAATTGTTTTGGCATGTTAAGCCACCGCTTTAGGATTGACTTTGGCTATTGACAAATTGTCAATTTACTATTTGTAAACATACATAGGTAATGGCTAGCACATTTAACATTGTATGTTATTATTTGTATCATTACTAAGTTAAATTGACACCGCAATGGAACTTCAGTACTTACTTAATTTAGTCTTTGTAAGAAGGATCATATAAAAAACGGTAGAAACCAGGCTGTAAGTTTCTAGCCCGTTCTTCTAGGCTCTGGTCGCGTGGAACTGGCACCTAGAATCACCTAGTATGTATGACGATTCTAAATGCTCCTTGTGATTTTACTGAATAAAGTAATTTTGACTTTGACATTGAATAAAATATAACTTTATTGTACACGAAAAACATAAAAAAGAAAATAAACTATTTAGCCTAAGGTACAATGGGAAGTCTAATAAGCTAGTATGCTATAAGTAATCTCTTCCAGACCACCTTTGAGTCATAAAACAATGATATTATATTTACATATATTATTTTACATATATTTTTTACATATATTTGTTCTGTCTGGGTGTTATTACTATGTATTCAATGTATGCATTTACAAAAAAAAAATATTTAAGTATTCTATCAGCAATCTAGTTCCCATAGTACAAGCTTTGATTAGTTTGGAACTAGAGTGTGATTTGTCCGTGAATATTTTATATATTGTTATTTTTTTTTGACGAGTGATAAACTTTATTTAATGAAATAAAATGGTTCATGGCGCTGACTGTACACAGCTGCCATTCAAATAGCTTGATTAAAATAGAAACGAAACAAAACACAGTAACACAAAGATTGAAAACGCAAATAGATATTGTTATTGCATCGCGAACGAAAGTGCTTGTATAAAAATAGCAAAAAAAGGGAATGAATGCACTCGTTTATAAAACGGTTAAAGGGATGTGGTATAAACTTAGTGTACTTACTTAGTTTAATATGAACTTAGTTTTCTTTATAAAACATTCTCATCTGTTAGTTTAATTGTATGTACATTACGATGGTAGGTACATGTAACAGTGCCAAAAAAAAGGACAAATATAGGTTTTCAAGGATTACCTACCTATAAAAACCATAATAACTTTACAAAAAGATTCAATAACGTGAACAATATTGAAAAACAAAAAATGTGTAATTGTTTTTATGCCAGGCAGACTTTGTCTATAATTATAAAACTTACACATTAGATTTGTTATACCTATAACTCATATTATTATATTTACGCACAAACAACAGTTTGAAACGAATGCCAAAAATTCCTCTGAAATTATAAATAAAAATGTATTAAAATATTAACTTAGAACTTAAAATATTTGGTGTAACTTGCTTCCTCTTATCCCAACTCTATGGAGTTAATCGAATGCACGGCTGAGTGGGCGCATGCCTTTGTCACTATTAATAAAATCCGAAGGCTTATTCGATACTAAAAGGGGAAAATTTGTAGTGAAACCCTTTAACCGTGGTTCATTTAATCTTTTATTAGGTCAAATGCCGAACTTCTGCTGGTATTTAGATAAAGACCCGGATTCACTAAAGCTGACTAGATCTTTGTAAGTGTGGCAAGTAGAGGAAAGCCGAAACAGAAGTGGTTGGATTGTGTGAATGGCACTGGCACCTAGAATCACCTAGTATGTAAGACGATTCTAAATGATCCTTGTGATTTTACTGAATAAAGTAATTTTTGACTTTGCCTTTGACTTTTGACTTGAATAATGATATGAATGAGAGAAGAGTAGATTCAGAGTTGACGAATGATAGGTAGTAGTGGAAGAAGAAAACAATGTTGACCCCACCTAGCGTGGGATAAGGACCCAATGATGATGATGACTGAACCTGAAATTAGGTCATGGATTCGAATCCGGTCGGATACCTACTACCTAATCTTTTATGTAAAATGTATGTATGCAACTAAACGAATAAACAAACCCGAAGGATTAAGTATGGTATTAAATGGTAATTATCGTCTATCATCGTATATCGTCGTCCACATAGTTAAATCAAGTAAGTATAATAATTTTAATAAATAAAAACATTGTTAGTAAGTACTCGAAATAATACACGTTAATAATAAACAATTTCTTCGCTAAGAAAAATATTCGTGTATTACAGACAATATTATTTCAAAAGTAGTTTCGTCTTTCATTTCAAATCAAGTATTGTTTTTCTGTCTAGTGGTTCTTGCTTCATAACTAAATTGGTATGTTCGTTTCTGTTTTTGTAACGATCTCGTATACTCCTCCATCAGTGGGAATAACACCAGCTCATTGCTACCAAATATTAATATTAATATATTTTAGTTTCAAATTATCATAAACTAAATAACACTTAAAAACTTGGATCTGATTTTAGAGCGATAAAAGACCTCTTTAATGCCTCTTTCATTTACATGACAATAAAGTAAAGTGCCTAATTTAATATAATGAAATAATTTATGATTTGTGAAACTAAGTTAAAGTACATTTCAGATGATATGAAACTTAAATTATGCGTCACTAACTTCTGCCATACGTCATACAAACATCAAAAAATACAATGATACCTAAGTCAAAATTTCAATATATTTTTGTTCTTATCAACCTACTCTGTCCTACTGCTGGGCAAAGGTCTCCCCTCTCTCTTTCCACCTCTCTCTATCCCTGGCTAACTCTAAAAACAATAATTAAATTTATTTTTATTATACTACTTAGATGAAGGTTGCTCTCGTGTCGTATAAGGAAGTCAAGGAGGCGGCCCTGGAAAGGAAAAAATGGCGTGACTTGCATTGATTACGCAGACAAGAGCGTAGCTCTTTAATAAGAAGAAGAGATACTAATTAGTGTTGCACCATTAATTGTCAGTAGTTTCACACAAAACA
This sequence comes from Ecliptopera silaceata, assembly GCA_932527185.1. NCBI lineage: Eukaryota > Metazoa > Arthropoda > Insecta > Lepidoptera > Geometridae > Ecliptopera > Ecliptopera silaceata. The sequence goes on from OW052210.1 coordinate 7,400,686, forward strand.
AACCTGTGCTGTGCAGACCAATTCATCAATAACTAATTAGGTTTGAGTAAATTGAGGTCAAACATATTGAAAGGCTGCAAACATGGCTGACACGTTTGGGCTCACCGATTTAGGATAAAAGCGGAGGCATCCAAGCGGTTAATCACGGCCCGCTGGACGCGAGCTAATTCTGCACAACCCAGAGGCTTACTCCCGAAGGTTGAGCTCGAATAAATGTGACAATCGTAAACGTAACGTATTTAAGATACACTGCGCGCTAACGTTGCAACGTTCAACATTAAAGCTTATGTTGACGTGCACTGTATTTTAAACTAGTAGTACGCCCCGGCTTCGCACGGGTAGCCTAAGTACATAAAAAATAAAATTATAATATAGCCTATGTTACTCAGTATAAATGTAGTTTCCAAATGATAAAAAATAAAGACCCCGCATATACTCCCGTGACCGGCGGCGCCCGCTTGAGTCCGCTTGACTTTTTTCTAATACTTACATTTTTGAACTCGTGATATCTTTCGAATGGGACGTCCAAATTGAAAAATTTTAATTTTAAGTCATATAAAGCTATTGAAACAGTCTTAATTATGAAGAAATTTATTTAGATAAGGATTAATACCAAAGCACAAATAAAGAACGTTTTCTAGCAGCGTCATTTTAATCACATTTTTTTTGATATTAAAACACTTATAGTGACATATCTGTAATAGTTAGACATATGCTGTCGCTGACTTTTTTGTGGATGATGATGTGTGCTATAAAATCGTAGTACATAATTTCTTTCTATCATCAATAGTTTTCGCAGCGCACGCGATGAAAGGAATTTCTTAGGTATTTTTTTTACACCTTGGGTTACATAATTGAAGTTTTAGTAAGGATCCCTAATTTTTTTGAAAATATAATATAGCCTATGTTCAGCGCAGATAGTGTAGCTTCACAACGGTGAAAGAATTTTTGAAATCGGTCGAGTAGTTTCGGAGCCTATTCGATGCAAACAAACAAACAAACAAACAAACAAACAATCAAATCTTTCCTCTTTATAATATTAGTTTAGATAAGTTACCGTTTCGATACGTTTATGATAACCTATAAAAAAAAGTCATATTATATTGATTTTTAGCACTTCTCCTGTACTGTTATTTATTGACATTTGACCTAGTTTCTTGTTTAAATCTTCAGCACTACCAAATTAATAAGCAATATGCTAATAATAAAATAAAATATTGAAATATATCAAGTTTTTAACGTCCTATACAATATTTACCATAACATTTTTGGTTTTAAGTCCCAATTTACTATTGCGGTAGTTAAATTGAGATTGATTTCGTTTCTGTAGTCAGGAGTAGGGCCCCTTCGACATAAAAAGAGAGTTTAAAATAAATAAATAAATAAAAATAAAATAAAATGCATCTTGTTATGTAAACACAAAAATACCGTATTTAAACTTGCTATTTGTATAAACAATTCATTTACTTGGGTGTATATTAGTTAAGTAAATAAAAACGTACTAAGTTACAATATAATGAAACGTAAAAAGTTTGCTAGTTTAGGTATAGTACATTTCAAATGTTTCAAATATGGACTACCAACTTGAAGCACCTAAAATGTCTCTAAAATTAAAGGAAAGTTTTCAAAATGACATGATAACATTAGAAAATATTCGCAACTCTGTTTGCAGTTTCAGTTATAGCAAGCAGTTTTCTAGTCCAAAATATAAGAAAAACACGGTTTAGTTTCATGAATATCTTTATGAATTATTGAATGGTTTTTATTTAAACATACTCGATATATTGTGTAAAATAAAAAATACTATAGGTACTTATTAAACTAAAAGACAGAGATATAGAATTAAAATGTTTTACACGATAAAATCAGGATCAGAATATCAGATCTTGATAAAAATTAAATGGGATCTTGAATTATGTCCTTTAAAAATAAATAAGAATCAAAATAGGTTCAAAAACACACACACACACAATTAAGTCGAATTGAGAACCTCTTATTTTGAAGTAGGATAACTTCCTGAAGTCGATTGAAAATATAACTTCACATTTACAATAAGTTGTTTGCACACTTTCTAGTTTCTACTACAACTTATTTTACTACTCAGTAGTTTCAACGTTAGTTTTACCTTGTTCCAGAAACATCTCGAACATTTTAGTTTCAAATTCTGGCCGCCATTTTGAAATTCTGTCCGCCATTTTGTATTTCAAAGTTGGTACACAAAGGTTAATTGGATCGGGTGGAGTTGTGCATTTAATATTAATTCAATGCTGCTTTCAGTTTCTACATACGAGAATTGAATTTTAGTAAGTATATTTAATGCTGTTTATTTGCTTTTTTAATTATAAAACTTCACATATTCTGGTCCTAATTAGTATTATTTTGGAAAGTACTTTTAACTAATTGAGGAAATTATTTAAAAAATATTAGTGTTATATTAATTTGAAAAGTAAGTAAGTAGGTATCTATATTATTTTAAGCTATTTATGCGTAGGTACAATTTATAATCTTAAATAAAAATAACTAGAGTCTGTCAAGCGAAAGATGGCCCTGATAAATCGCGGCAAATTCAAAAACTATTAGTATGGCAATAGTATATCATCTACTTATTCATAATCATCATCAAAAATTATGTAAGTATATTTATTTAGAATAATATCAAAGTATCAAATTATGTAATTCCAAGTTATCCTATTATTTAATGTATTGCCATACTAATAGTTTTTGAATTTGCCGCGATTGATCAGGGCCATCTTTCGCTTGACAGACTCTAATGGGTTATCTGTCAATATTTTATTTTTGCAAAACGTGGTTATACCTAACCCTGATTCCAGAAACATTGCGGATTTTTTTTTCTGTATATAATAAAAATAAAATAGCCCTCTTGAGGTAGGTTTGAGGATACTAATTTTAAACGTTCTGCAAATAGTCAATAGTGCTAAAAATGTGAGTACTTATAATAATAAAAAAAAGAAAAATATTTTTAATCGGGAAGCTACAAAAGTATTGTTCGTTTTGTTTTAAATTCTTGAAACGTAAGATTGCTTGGGGTAAAAAGTCTGCTCATTCTTTGCTAGTATTTTAAGATAAATTGCGGAAAAGGAAAAGGTATTTCACATTGTCACGACACGATATCAGGCACAGGTACGATGAGGCTGGCATACCATGTTTGGTAAAAGTCCCAAATAAAGGTTTCCACACTAACCGACACGACATTAAAAAAATATCGGCTCAGAGCAAAAATAAAGCTCTTTTACATCGATCTGGCGTCAACATTAACACCCAAATTCATAAATAAATAAGTATACTTAAATATTTATAGATATTTCACACATCACGCTCTAGTAAGTACCAAAGCTTGTACTGTGAGAACTAGATACCTGATAGAATACTTTCATCGTTTCTTTTTTGTAAGTGCATCATCATCATCAACCTAGATATTAGTGCACTGCTGGACGTAGGTCTCTCCTAAGACGCGCCACTGAGCCCGGTCTTCGTCTCGTCACATCCAGTTTTTGCCAGCTACATTATCTATGTAAATACATAGATACACAAATTTAAATATTTAGACTCCTTGAAGGCAGAGCCTATCAACAAAACCTATCAAAAAGTCGTATCGGAAAGTACAAACGACTATAAAAACTACGATCTCACAGGGTATGCTCTTAGCTTGAAGGCCAAATAATAATTTCTTTATTTATTTATAAGAAATAAAGCGATAGTAGTATTATATTTTTTAGCAAAAATACTTAATTTGATTTTTTATTTAATTTATATTTTTAAAAAGGTTATAATCAATGTTTAGTAAATCATTAAAATTAAACTAACTTTCTTTTAATACATTTTATCTTCTATCAAATAACATTGAGATAATTGGCAATAATATAATACATGGCAGAACAAACAATACCACGAGTCCTCGCTACATCAAAGTGTGGGTTGACACTGTTGACAATGACATGTCACTCACCTGTCAAGTAGGTTTCACTTGAGTAGGGCTGCCACCCAAACATCGGACATTTGGGACACTTGTATAATAAACGGACCATTATCAAAGATGACAGATTTAATGATAATGATTATGATCTCAATGAACATAAAAAATCTTTGGTTATAGTTAACTAACTAAAATAAATAAATAATAGATTATTAACGGAATCTTTCATTGTTTTATCTTTGTGATTATAAAGATATGTATTTATTAAAATCTTGCACACAAAGTAAGTAGTTTACTTATAAGCTTTCTTTAAGGTTTTTTAATACCTTCTCAACTTAGTTTCAAAGTATTAACGCTACAGCCGAAAATCTAAGCCTTTCAGCATTCGCTAAAGAACTTTTGTCCACAAGTCTTCTTGTTTTTCTGTTTATTTGCGACTTAGCCGATATTCAAACACGCTAAAGTTTCTCTCTTAACTAATCGCAATTTATATTGAAAAATAAAAACTAGGTTAAACAGACCTAAAAAGTATCCAAGCCATTATAATTGCTAAACTTCCGAGAGAGTTACAAAGTGCGTCCTACTTGTTCGACAGCCGCCGCTCAACTGCGCCAGAACGGAACTCTCCCACCACTTCCTCCCCTCCCCCTATTCCTGACCGGAAGCGGAAGTAGCCTGACGCTGACGTCAACAGCCGTCCTAGTTTTATTGTGGTGATAACTAGAATTGTTAAAGGTTTTACGTCTGTAATAATTCGACACTCGATTTTATTGTTTTGTGGTTTTTATTTTTACGATCTGTAGGGAATAAAGTTTGAATGCTTTTATTTATTTCAAGAAATAAATGGAACTGAAAATCAATTAGACTTTGTTGAAACAAAGTATTTATTATATAATACAGTTATTTGATTATGATACTTTCATGATATATTTTTCAATTCTAATCAAACCAATTGAAAGGCGTTTCTGATATTTCAATTTACAAAACCTGTTAGTATTATATCAATCGCTGCGAATAACCTCATAAAAAACAGTAGGTAGATACATAGTAAAATAGGTGGCCTTTTCACTTACAGCCTTCTCCACCGGATTTCTCCCAGTCCCAGTTATTTCTTTTATAAATATCATTCTTCATTCCCTAACACAATTCTCCTCGTTATTCCACGTAGGTCGGAAATCTTTAACTGGCGCAATTCAGCCCGTAGGTATTTCTCGTAATTGTGTTTATTCATTTACCCTCACGGTTCACAGTCTTACTGAAACAGCTAGTTCTCTGCTACTTTTATTTAAAAAAAGATGTTTTGTTTAGCCACACTAGGGGTGATTTAGTAAGATTTATTTTAACTATTCACAAATTAAAATTATTCATGGAGTTATTACACCACGCATTTATTAGTTATTACATAATTGGATTGCTGTTATATTTTAAAATGTTGTTATCAGATATTATTATAATATTCACGGACAATTCTCTCTTCACATTTTAGTCCCAAACTAAGCATAGCTTGTAGTATGGGAACTAGACTGCTGACAGGATACTTATATACATTTATTTTGTATATACATACATAGAATACATAGAAACACCCAGACACAGAACATTTTTTTATGTTCATCACACATAGTTTCGCTCTGGGTGGGAATCGAACCCACGAACCACAGCATGGAAGCAGACCAACTGAGCTGTGATGCTTGTCGACGTTGCTTAGTTTGGGACTGGAGTGTAATGTGTGAATTGTCCATGAATATTTAGTTATTATTATTTTATTAAACGTATTGTGTGTAAGTTGTAGGAGGCTTATACCCAGCAGTGGGCTGATACGCCTATGATGGTGTTTAAGTTATGGAGTATATCAGCTGTCTTCTCTCGTCTGTAAGACTACGTCTATCAATGGAAGTCGCGAACGTTCTTGAAAGCATTTCCTAGTTCCACTGCATCCGTGGTTCTTCCATTTCTATCAATATTACTTTCTTTTTAATACAATAGGTATTTTGCTATATTCTTAGTGAGAGCGCACACTGACGACACGTCTTTTAAAGTCACTTGTGATAACGTTTAATAAGGACATCGGGTAGAAAGTATAAATAAACTGTCTTACGACAGTTTTGTCTACGGTCTGCGCCCACGTTTAACCTTTTTTATAATATTCAAAAATATTTCATATCGCGCTCTAGTCTCAAATTTAGCAAAGCTTGTACTATGGGAACTAGATTGTTGATAGAATACTAGTGCATATTTTTTTTATAATTCAAATACTAGTGCATATTTTTTTTAACACCCAGCTTTTTACAAGGTCTTCACTAAATTGCTTTTCCGTTTGTGTTACATAAATAGGGAAACGATTTTCATTATACCGCCTCTGTTTGAATTTTCAATTATAAAGTTTTACTTATTCCCATATTGTAACCTTAAGGGAGGCTTTTTAATTATAACTACCCCAAAACTTCTTGTAAGAAAAGGCTCCTTCTATAGTTAATAAACTTGCATATAAAGAAATGTCATTTTAATTTTACTTTATTGTTGATAGCTAAATAAAAAAAAACTTGAAAATAACACAAAAATGTATTGAAAGGAACATTTAATGTTGTTTTTAAAGTCAAAAAAATTATACTTTAAAATTCTGTAGGTACATTTTTTTTTCTAGTGGATATTTAATTTTACCTTTATTAACAGATCGTATCTTAAGTCGGCTAAAATAGAAATGTCATATATGACTCCTCACGTCATAGATACGGACGATTATGACATAAGTGTGGGCCGATTAAGTGTCTGAATGTAGGTTGATGTGACGTCAGTAGACGTCAGCTATTTCCCGAGAATAAAATATTTTAGCGTCATTTATAGTTTATCGGGAATATTCTGATGACTTAATGTTTGTTTTTAGTGGGAATCAAACCCACGACAACTTGTCTGACAACGGAGCTGTGTCCATGTTTTTGAAGTGAAAACTTCTTTAGCGGCGCTGGGTGGGTAAAAACTTCCAACTCGCGTCAGGGTCACGTGACGTTGATAAAAAGCGTAAGATCGAGGGAAAGGGAGAGGAACTAGTATCTCCCAATCTTTCTACCGTGCCTGAGTGTGCTCTGTTTAGGCGGCACACAGACACATTCGCGCTTGCGCGAATGTGTCTGTGTCATTGTGATTGTCATTGTCATTATGACGTCTGTGGTTATATTTTTGAAGTGAAAACTTAAAAGTGAAAACACAACGTTAATATTGAAGTTTTCACTTCTGCCGGCACTCCCGGAGTGCTACCTTTTTTTTTTTTATAAATAATGCTGGACAATCCACACAACATCATCTAGCCCCAAACTAAGCAGAGCTTGTGTTATGGGTAATAGAAGACTGACATGCTTAATACATATACATACATAGATATATATTTTTATTATACATATAATATACCCAGAACACCTGGAATAAATATATGCAGATAGTAGATACAAACATTTTTCCCAAGGCGGGAATCGAACCCGTAACCTTCCGCGTCGCAGGCGGACCATCGCCCGCATTTATTTACTTATGCATTAGTAACCTATTTATAATTTTGTTTCAGATCTTCAGTTCCCAATAGATGTGTCTGGGGTCCAAAACGATCATCCGTTTTTGGACGCAGACTCCCTCCAGTCCCTCTTCAGACGGTTGACAGCACTCAACAGGTGTGCGAACATGAAGCTAGAGCATCATCATCATCAGAAAAGATCGGTATGTGTACCTACTTGTTGGCAATATTATATTTGAAACTATCACGGTTTTGATCATAGTTTCCATTGTAAACGGGATATATTCGTCACAAACCATGGTAAATATCCCGTTTATAATGAAAACTACTTGTTGGCATTTTTTATAGCAAAGAAACTGAAATAAATATTCATGGAGAATTCACACATCACACTCTAGTCACAAACTAAGCAAATCTTGTACTATGGGAACTAGATTTCTGATAGAATACTTAAATACCCATAGTACCTACAATGTTTGCTTAGTTCGGGACTAGAGTGTGATGTGTGAATTATCCGTGAATATTTATTTTAAATGTCATTCAAGCTTATTAACTAGATATTTTTAGCTTATTTGTGTAGTGATAAAATAAGTGGTTGGCGCACCAGATGTTAAGTAGTCTTACAATTGTATGTTAGAAGTAGCTCACTTACTCTAAAATTTATTTTCTCATGTGATTTCTTTGTTGGTTGTCCTAAATAAATAAATAGAATTAGATGGGCCATTAGTTGATTATTAAAATTAAATGTGCCTGAAGCAATTTACATAAAAATAATTATTTTCACTAGGATTTACCACGAGGTTAATTAAATATCTCATCAAAAGCAATTAGTGCGTACCAATTGAGGTGTTTAAAACTATATTTTATTGTATCTAATTGTGATTTTGCATAAAATCTATAATTCGCAAATATGTAATCTGTGCGAAATTTTAATTAAAATAATTAGGTTTAGTGTCTAAAATTGATGCAGAGAAAGTTGAACTTTATTATGATTGAGTTTGAACCAATTTTGTTTAGGATTTGTAAAAGTTGAACCGCTAATTTGAGGCTAAAAGTAATAAAAAACTAACGGAATTCATATTTTTATTTTGCAAATTAAATAAGTTTTTGAAATAACTTCAAGAGCGGAATATTGAGGCTCGAACATAATTAGAATATTTTTTCAATTTTAGGTTTTCTTTATAGTTATGTGAAAATGTTAAATATTATCGCGAAAAGTAGAAGGAGGGAGGCCTTTGCCCTACGGTGGGACGACACTGGCTGATAAAAAAATGATAAATAAATAATGTGAAAATGTTAGCGCAACATCTCATCATCCATTCCTCTATTCCACATAAACAAATAAATAAATGCAGTTCATTTCAAATACTTATAAAAAAAGACGTGTGGCACTCGGGGACTGCCGCGGTAAAGCTATTGCATAGCATTTTTTGCTGGATTACGCATGCGCAGTGTTAGGTTATTTTCGTTCGGTTATTTCGTTACGGAATTTCTGGATTTGGTCTCCACGCTCAAGGCCCGCGAAGCTGTGCAATAGCTTAAAAACTATCAAGGGCTTTTTCTATTTATCTATTTCAAGTCATACAAGTGACAAACAGACAGTATCTGCAATTTTTATTATTGTTTAATTTTCTAACAAATATTATATATCATTATTAAAAAAAGGACTCTTATCCTTATTACTTTTCGTTTTAATGTTTTGCGCAAACCTTTTCTTCTTAAAATTTTTTGTTCACGATTTATAAATAAGAAAAAACCTTTTCCGCCTATAAAAAAGTTTAATTCTGAACTCTTTGTTTTGCGTTACTTTTACGACAGTTTTTAATTTAAATAAAGACATTTTTAATCATCATCATAAAAATAGGCTGAAGACGTGCAATGATATAGGTACACAAACCTCTATATCTATTATTCTCTTAAATGAGTGAGAGGAACATTATGTTTTAGTAAAACAATTAAAAATGTTTTTTATAATTTATAATGTTTTTTTTTTGAGAAGAACTTAATTCCCTAAATTTTCGTGCCATTATGAATTTCGCTTCACAATAGTCATTACTTTTAAAAAGCATATTTTAATATTATAATTTGCCCAATATCTTTGTAAATTATAGCCTATGTGTTATTCTGATGTCATCATCATCAACCTATATCAGTCCACTGCTGGACGTAGGTCTCTCTGCAGACGCGCCACTGAGCCCGGTCTTCGGCTCTTCTCGTCCAGTGTTTGCCAGCTCCACTCCTCAGATCGTCGCTCCGTCTCGCCTGTTCTGATGTATAAACTACATTTTTGTAAAGTTTCATTAAAATATGTACATCCCGTAGTTTTTGCGTGAAAGAGTAACAAATGTACATCCATACATCCATCCAAACAAACTTTCGCCTATAAAATATTAGTAGGAAGGATGTACCTACTTCTGTTACATTCTAGGATCAAAGTCACACTGGAAAAGTACCTACAATGTAAATATTTGAATTTGAATCTAAGTGTTTTAAAATTGATTAAAATGTTACTTGAAAAATCTCATATTTGGTTCCGCATCAAAATTAAGGATCCTAATAAAAGAATAGCGTCTAAAAACTACACCTTTTAATAAAAAACTTTAAATAATAATTAATATAATCTCATATTTGGTTCCGCATCAAAATTAGGGATCCTAATAAAATAATATCGTCTAAAAACTACACCTTTTTATAAGAAAACTAAAACATACCATTTTGACAACCCTAAAAACTGGTCCGTCAATTACCACCGCAACTGGAAGCAATTAGTGAAGTCGTAAAGCTATCGTTTCCATTTCTAATGGAAAGTACCTAACTACTTACGCACTAATAAAACTTTGCTGCCCACTATTACGCTGATCAATTTATAGCCGAAGGGAAAGGCTTAATTTATTTAAAAATTTAATGATTTTAATCGCCATGTGTAAATCTACTGTATAAATTCTAACACTTTTTTTTTTTTTAACCTATACTGTCCCACTGCTGGGCAAAGGTCTCCCCCAAAGCTTTCCACCTATCCCGGTCTTTGGCGATGCTCCACCAATCCCTCTCCTGGGCGTCCAGATCATCCTTCCAACGCCTCTTCGGCCGACCTCGCCGTCGCCTTCTAACACTATTAATTTGTATTTTGTATTTATTCAACAACATTTATATAATATTTGAAACTATCACGGTTTCGAACATAGCTTTAAAAACGGGATATTTATATTATCATGATTTGTGAGTCCAATTATTTCCCGACACTTCGGCACAATTGCATGCGGATTTTTTTTTGTGAAATGTTGCAGTGAAATGCAGGTAGCATTTCACAGCAACATTTCACACTAGACGAGTACAGACAGCCAGAAGGACAAAAGCTTTTTTGACCAATCTATAAACTGAAACGCTTGGCTCGGTCGATGAAATAATAATAAAAAAAAATCGAAAACTGTCATTATAATTTAAAAACCAAAATATTTGAAATGGAAATCAAAAGTCTAAGCAACATAACAACAAATTTAATGCAAAGGCCTGTTAATAAGGAACTGTTGTAGTTTCTAGATAAAGATCACAAGACTAATCAATTTCTGATGTTACTTTGAAACACAGCCACTAGCCAATTTCAGGCACGAGCGACCATCAACAAGGCTTTTGTACAGTCGCCGATAACGACTCTTAAACGACACGATACTGGCATGTCAGTTGCACCATAATTAAATTAGATAAAGTTCAAATAAACCCTTGCGGTTGAAGCGTTTTTTGCAGAAAGATTTGCTAATTTCGGGGTCTATCGAATCAAAGTAAGTAAAAAATTTAAATCAATTATGTAAAATCACAAAGAATATTTACAATCGTCTTATATACTAGCTGGTTCTCGGCACCAGTTTTACGTGACCAGAGCCTAGAAGAACGGACAAGAAACTACAGCCTGGTTCCTTTTTTTTTATGACATGCCTGCCCGCATATCGTATCGGGTGGTATAAAACCAGCTATTGGGCAGGGACGTCGTTCAATCTTACACCACAGTGAACTTAATAACCTATTTGGGTTGTACACTGTGTCCCAGATATGCTACAGTGCACGGAGAACAATAAAACCATCAAGTAAAATTGTCTAGATATAGATGAACTAAGTAAGTATACTGATATCGAAGCTGGTTTACCTGATCTGATTGGACGTTACAGCTCAGTTAGCTCAGATTTTTCTTAACTCTTGTACATTTATCGTTTTAAAAAGTTTAAAATACAGTTATGGTTACTTACCTAAATAATAAATAAATAAATATTCACGGACATTTTACACATCACACTTTAGCCCTAAACTAAGCAAAGCTTGAACTAGATTAATGATAGAATACTTATATGCATTTTTTTTGTAAATACATACATATTACAACACATAGTAACACCCAGACACAGAACAAGTATTATTGTTCATCACACAAACATTTAGCCTGGATGGGAATCGATCCCACGACTCATGGAAGGCAGAGCTATTACCAACTGAGCTGTGATGCCTGTCCAAAAAAGAATGTATCACTATGACTTTCTTCTCTCATGATATAAAATGAGTCCTACGCCCACATCTTGAGATTATTATCGCCTCAGTCTCTCAATATCTTAACTTACAAAACAATAGGAGGATGCGTAGATTGCTAACAGGTAATTTGCATAAGAATAGCTTTGCATGTAACAGCTTAATGAGCGTTTGCACACCGGCCGATACCGACACGATAGGCGTTCGCGCAAATGTATAAGTTACACAATCAATGCATTCTCTAATTCATATCCAATGAATCTTACCAAATATCTTTCTTACCAAGAGACACTCCGAGACGTAATTATAGGTAGTCTCAAAAAATCTCATATCGCAAAATAACATGGTTTTCAAACCTCGACTACTACCACCAAAAATTTAGAACTGTGTTTTGAAACGTATGAAACGAATTAACTGATGTTAAACTTCAGAATTCATAGGGCTTTATTCGATTTCATGAAAATGAAATATAATGAAAAGTGATATGTTGCACGCAAATGACAAATGATATGTTATAGTGTAACCTTATTTTTACGTCAGGATTTACATCATGGTTACTTCTTCTTGTCAGCGCCTAACGCGGCCGTTGGACATTTCTGAGAGAGACCACGAGTGCGCGTTTGCATTCTTACACGATTTGTTAAAGTGTAACCTGTCATGTCTATATCGGAGTGACCGAGAGACACGACATTAAAACGATACTATTGTCTAAATGTCGTGTCGGTGGTATTGTATAAGGTAATTAAGGGGAAATTGCAGCTTTCTCGAGGAGTAAGGGGAGTAAGGGGAGAACGGACACAACAGCTTATCCGTCCCAATTGTCAACCTCACCTGCATGCGACGGTATCCCTTCTGGCAACCGCGGTGCTCCCTGCTGGATAACGGACGAGGCTCTGGCGACCGAGTAATGGCGGTATAACCACACACCTAGCTGGGAAACCGGTTGGAAGAGGTTACAGAGGCCTTAGGGTTCAAATAGCCCTAAAAATATCTGGCGTAGAAGGCAACGGGAAACCACTGCGACTAAATTCCCTAGAGAATCGTAATGGAAAAGTCAGATTTGAATATACGTATGTCATGCGATCCGGCTAACGCCCGGCGCCATCTTTCCGGACAAGGTGGTGTGAAATGTGCTACCGGCCATGTACGTGACCAGGCGCTGCATGGAAATAATGCTACTGGTAAAATGACATCAGCAGGAAACAACTCGGTTAGACGACCTCACCGCGTAGCAACTTGGAATGTGAGAGGACTTTTACAAGATGGAAAGCTTAAGATTGTTGAAGATGAAATGAAGAGGAAGAACATCGACATTCTAGGACTTAGCGAAACACATTGGACGGGTGCGGGTCATTTGGTGTCCGATTCGGGAAACAAGATCTACTTCTCGGGGCCGGAGACGGGGAGTTATAAAGGAGTCGCATTTGTGATCCCACAGCGACTAGATAAATACGTACTCGGCTACAAACCAGTAAATGGCAGGATTATGACCATCAAATTGAACACAGCACCCTGTAAGTTAAATATTGTTCAAGTTTATGCTCCAACTTCTTCCAACTCCACCGAGGAAGAAATTGAGGAATTCTATGGCACACTTTCACAAACGTTAAAGGAAATCCCCCAACGCGAGATAACTATCATAATGGGTGACTTAAATGCAAAAGTTGGTATTACGAGACATGATGGGCACCTACGGCGAATAGTGGGAAAGTTCGGTATGGGCGTGAGAAATGATAGAGGAGAACGCCTACTAGAATTCTGCGAGGAAGAAAATCTCACACTTATGAATACTTGTTTTCAGCACCATATCAGACGCCTTTATACCTGGGTGTCACCTGGAGACAGGTATCGAAATCAAATAGATTATATTATGATACAGACACGCTGGAGATCCTCTATTATAGATACAACTACCTATCCTGGCGCAGACTGCGGTAGTGATCACCAACTACTTATGGCAGTGTTAAAGATCAAGCTAAAAAAGGTTCATAAGCCAAAGATGGCAAAGTCACTTAGGCATGTGAACATTACGCATTACCGTGAATCTATTGAAGACCGTCTTCCCGTTATAGCCCAAAGCAACAGTGTAAATAAGTGGGATCTTCTTAAAGGTACTATAATACAAACGGCGTCTGAAAACCTACTACCACGGACATCCATGAAAGATTTTATTTCTCCAGATACAGCAAAGGTCATACTTGAAAGGCGAATGCTAAAGGAGGCTGGAATCATTACGAATGCCGATCACGAACGCTACTCACAACTAAGCAAGGAAATACAAAGACGCTGTCGGCAAGATAGAAATACCCACATTGACAATATTTGCGCAGAGCTTGAAAATCACTCATTTCGACACGAAACTAAGGATCTATACCGTAAGCTCAAACAACTAACACACACGAGTAACGCAAAGTCATATGTAGTAGAGGATGAGAATGGTCAATTACTTACAGAACTTGAGCTCGTTTTAGAACGATGGAGAGGTTATTGCTCGGACCTATATGATTCAGGAGATGCGATCAGTGCAGATAGCATGTTTGGCCTTGATGTGGAGGAGCAGGAGCCAGACATATTAACATCAGAAGTAGAGTCTGCCGTAAGAGCTTTGAAATCAGGCAAATCACCTGGCCGCGATGAGATACCAGCTGAACTTATAAAGGCTCTACCACCAACTGGAATATCCATTCTTACCCAGATATGTAACACAGTATGGAGAACGGGACATTGGCCCCATGAATGGACAGAATCCGTATTTATCCCTCTACACAAAAAAGGTTCTACAAGTAAATGTGGCAATTACAGAACTATAGCCCTTATCCCTCATGCGAGTAAAGTACTGCTACATATTATAAATCAAAGACTTAAGAGTTTTCTCGATTATCAAATTCCAGAAGAGCAGGCAGGATTTGTTAAAGGAAAGGGTACTCGGGAACAGATTCTGAACATAAGGCAATTGGTGGAGAAAAGTCGTGAATTTAATACTCCAGTTGTTATGTGTTTTATAGACTATGCTAAGGCCTTTGATTGCGTTAGATGGGATAAACTCTGGGAGGTTCTTTGTGAAATGGGAGTACCGAAACATCTAGTTCGACTTATCAGCAGCTTGTACATTAACAACCACTCCTTTGTCCGTGTCGACACTAATTGTTCGAATGTGTTCAAAACTAGACAAGGTGTGAGACAGGGATGTATACTTTCACCGTTGCTCTTTAACATCTATGGGGAATACATTGTTAGAAAATCATTAGAACAGTGGCATGGTGGATTTACTGTGGGTGGAAAACGAATATCTAATCTTCGCTATGCTGACGATACTACGTTGATTTCTACATCAGTAGAAGAGATGGAGGTTCTACTACATCGCCTGGAGGTTGAGAGTGAGGCCATGGGACTATCTATCAATAAAAGCAAGACAAAGTTGATGATAGTTGACCGTGGAGGCCTCCTTTCCGGCTCAAATAGCTGCCGGGGTATTGAGTCAGTAAACCATTTTATTTACCTGGGCTCTAATATCTGCAACGATGGCAGTTGTGTGCCTGAAATTAAGCGTCGTATAGCCATGGGACGAGATGCAATGACTCGGTTGAATGGCATCTGGAAGAACCGAATATCATGTAAGACGAAGATGCGCCTAGTCAGAGCCTTAGTCTTTCCTATTTTCTTATACGGCGTCGAGACATGGACTATCTTAGCAAGAGAGAGGAAAAGAATTGATGCGTTTGAGATGTGGTGTTGGAGACGTATGCTGCGAATATCGTGGACAGCTAAACGCACCAACGTGTCAATTCTTACGCAGTTAAAAGTGAAAGATAGGTTATCCACAATTTGTCACCGCCGTATACTCTCTTACTTCGGCCATATTGCCAGACGCGGCGACCAAAACTTGGAGAAGCTAGTAATCGTTGGTAACGTCGAGGGAAAACGATCGCGCGGTAGATCTCCAACCAGATGGACTGACCAATTAAAAGAGGGTGGACGAAAGTTCTGCGACGTAGTTAGAATGGCCACAGACAGAAACCGCTGGAGGCAGACCGTTCACTCCATGACGACGACACAGACATCCATTAGTGATCACGATCTTCAGTCATGAAGTGCCGACCACAGAGAGCAGCTTTCTCGAAGGCGTAGAACACTCAAAGCATTTCGTAATGGGTTCTAAACTCAATCATTTTCAAAATAATGTTGTTTTAGTACATTGGATCATTTAACCACACGTTATGTTATTTTACAGCCATATTACATGGAGTGTGTTAGTTATTAATGTGAATGGATGTAGAAGTAAATAAATAAATATTAAATATTCTTGGAAATTTCATACATCACACTCTAGTCCCAAACTAAGCATAGTTTGTACTATGTGAACTACATTGCTGATAGAATACTTATTTTTTTGTAAATACGTACATAGAATAAATAGTAAATGGATGGATAGTGTGAGTGTGAATGATGACATGAGTAAGAAAGGAGTGAGCGAGAAATGATGGCTAAGAAAGAGAGAAATAAAAGAGGAGAGTAGAAGAAGAAGTGTTGTACCGACCTTACATAGCGTGGGATATGAGTAGTAGTCCAGTCAAAATAGACATTCCAGCTTGCATTAATTCCCAACAAGCTGGATTTTTGTACAGGCCTTGAATACGTCATTACAAATGATATGTCAAAGGTCCCCATCGATCCCGCTTGTGCGTTGTTTTTTATTCCAGGTTAAAAGTCATAAATTTGCGTTTTTTGCATATATCTCTGAAACAACGAGAGCTATCGAAAAATGGTTCAGACAAAGTTTGTAAATCGTAAAATTGTCTACAAAAATATTTCAACACTTTTCTTCTACAAAGCATCGCTTTCGAGATATAGTGACTTTAGACCGCAGGAACATCGTCGAAGATGCTGCGTTTTTTTCATTTCAGCCGTTTTATCTGTTTCATTGCCACAGAACAAACAGTATTTTTTGAAATTTACTGAAAGGGGTGATGGGTTCGATGGGTTAGTCCGCCTCCTACTAGAGTACGAGGTAATGAATCGTCTTTTTGTTGGAAGAAATACTGTTTGTTATGTGGCAACGAAGAAGATAAAACGGCTGAAATGAAAAAAACGCAGCATCTTCGACGATTTTCCTGCGGTCTAAAGTCACTATATCTCGAAAGCGATGCTTTTTAGAAGAAAAGTGTTGAAACATTTTTGTAGACAATTTTACGATCTACAAATTTTGTCTGAACCATTTTTCGATAGCTCTCGTTGTTTCAGAGATATACGCAAAAAAGGCATATTTATGACTTTTAACCTGAGTATTTGCGTTTGTTGCGTATAGCTCTGAAACAGCGAAAGCTATTGAAAAATAGTTCAGACAAAGTTTGTAGATCGTAAAATTGTCTACAAAAAATACCTCAACACTTTTCTTCTACAAAGCATCGCTTTCGAGATATAGTGACTTTAGACCGCAGGAAAATTGACTAAAATGCTGCGTTTTTTTCATTTCAGCCGTTTTATCTGCTTCATTGCCACAGAACGAACAGTATTTCTTGAAATTTACTGAAAGGGGCGATGGGTTCGATGGGTTAGTCCGCCTCGTACTAGAATACGAGGTAATGAATCGACTTTTTGTTTCAAGAAATACTGTTTGTTTAGTGGCATGAAGCAGATAAAACGGCTGAAATGAAAAAACGCAGCATCTTCAACGATGTTCTTGCGGTCTAAAGACACTATATCTCGAAAGCGATGCTTTGTTAAAGAAAAGTGTTGAGGTATTTATTGTAGACAATTTTAAGATGTACAAACTTTGCCTGAACCACTTTTCGATAGCTCTCGTTGTTTCAGAGATATACGCAAAAAACACAAATTTATGACCTTTGACCTCGAATAAAAAACAACGCACAAGCGGGATCGATGGGGACTTTTGACATATCATTTGTAATGACGTATTCAAGGCCTGCACAAAAATCCAGCTTGTTGGGAATTAATGCAAACTGGAGTCATAATTTTAGTCTATTTTGACTGGACTATAGGACAATAATGATGTTATTTGATTTTGGTGATTAACAATTTTTATAAAGAAATTTTGAAACGACTTCTGAGTATTGGGACGAAACACCACTTTTCTATTACACAATGGGCTGTCTTATCAATACTAATATTATAAAGAAGTAAAGTTTGTGTGTTTGTGTATTTGTTAAATTGCAAGGGGTAATCTCGGGATCTTAAAAACCGATTTTAAAAATTTTTTCACCAATAGAAAGCCACATTATTGCTGAGTGTCATAGGTTATATAAAAAACCAAAAAATAAAAAGACTTTTACGTGGTAGTTCGTTTTGCAAAGTGAATCGGAAAAAAAATGGTCGAATTATGCCCAACGAAGTGGGCACGGGTCAGCTAGTCGTAAATAAAAATATTTTTAAAGTCTTTCGTAGTAAAGTCTACGACATAGCTCAAAGAATTAGCAAGCTGAAGTGGCAGTGGGCCGGCCATGTTTGCCGCAGACCCGACAACCGTTGGAGCAAACGGATACTGGAGTGGAGACCGCGTTTAGGCAAGCGTAGTGTAGGACGCCCTCCGGCGAGATGGAGCGACGATCTGCGGAGTGTAGCTGGCAAACACTGGATGAGAAGAGCCGAAGACCGGGCTCAGTTGCGCGTCTTGGGAGAGACCTACGTCCAGCAGTGGACTGATATAGGTTGATGATGATGATGATGATGTAGTAAAGTCTTACCTTGTTATAGACTCTACACTACACGTGTTAACAAGGTCACAATTATCAGCGGATGTTAATTGCATGTAATTGTTGTGACCTCACGACTTAGGTCATGGCTTTTCCACCTATCTTGTTATTTGATATGCGATAAGATACTACGACGTATTTACTTACTTTGTTTGGTAAGTTTATATCTATGATAGATTTGATAGTGATAAAAAGTTATTTAG
Source organism: Ecliptopera silaceata (assembly GCA_932527185.1). Taxonomy (NCBI): domain Eukaryota; kingdom Metazoa; phylum Arthropoda; class Insecta; order Lepidoptera; family Geometridae; genus Ecliptopera; species Ecliptopera silaceata. The sequence goes on from OW052210.1 coordinate 7,419,550, forward strand.
GCCCTAATTATCCTGGAATCCAATGGAAACTTTTAGAGGAAACCTTTAAATAAATATAAATAAATAAATAATGCTGGACAATCCACACAACAGCCCCAAGATAAGCAGAGCTTGTGTTATGGGTACTAGAAGACTGACGATATAATGATAGATACTTAATACAATACATAGGTAGATATTTTTTATTATACATATCAAATACCCAGAACACCCGGAATAAATATTTGCAGATCGTTCAAACATTTATCCCAAGGCGGGAATCGAACCCACTACCTCCGCGTTGCAGGCGGACCTTCGCCCGCTGCGCCACATCGGTCGTCCGATGGACCTTCGTGGAAAGACAAGCTGTATCAAAAAATAAATTTAATGATACCCGTGTTGCCGATTAAGTTAGTAATATGATATTAGTTTAGATTATGTAGCAGTAAGTTGGTAACAACAATAAAGCCTTATTTTATTTATTTTATAAACACAAATCGTTTGAGTTAATTAAATATTTTTTTTTCAATAATCTAATTGCAAAATATCGATTCGATGATTTCAATCGCGATCCTCAAATCATTTAATTTGTCGAGTCACTTTGAAAGTACAATCGTTTACAAAATCAAAAGTCACTTTTAGTTCAATGACAACACCTGTCACGCTACGTCAAAAGCGTTCAATCATTCATTTCAGATCTACACACTTCCGATTCAATCATTTATCAAAGGGAAAAAACGTACAATCCACTTTGAGGTACAAACAATAATTTATGTTATTTCTAAACAAGTTTGAGATGAAAACATTTTAGATTTCTAACATTTAACCTGTCTATTAATCTCAACGCGTCACGCTTTATTACCTATCATCGCTGTCAATACATCTGTCAAAAGGAATTTAACACGAGAATGGATACTAAATTGAATGAAAACTCGAATCACTTGTGCTAACGAGTGTCCAAACATCTTTTGAGATATGATCTGTCGTATTCCGCGTATCATGCCAACAAATTGGTACTCGATATTTTTATTTGCTTATAGCTCTTATTACTTGCAGAAAGAGTCTAGAATCGAGCATTATTGTAAAACAATATTTTCTAATTATGTATCCTCGGTTGATACCGTGGGTTAGAGCTTAAAATTCATTAAAAAAACATGAGGTACTTACTTATTATCGTATTCGGTCACATTGTTTTTGAATAATAAGCTGACCTCTACCCCGACATTTTTTTATATTTAACGTTTCGACGAAGTTAGGACCTTCGCCAAAACGTAATAATATAAAAAAAAATTTGGTCCGCACTCATAAAATAGATATCTACCTACTCGTTCTTACTTTCATTATATGACATTGTTTTGTTTTTTATATCTAAGGTTCTCAAATTAATTAATTTTCGAAAATGATCCGATATTGACAGTCAGCCATTGATTAATTAACTTTAGATTTTAACCAAAATCCTAACAAAATATTAATCTTATTTTACTATAAATCTTAAATTCATTGGGTATAAAATAAACCACCAAAGTTAAAGACTGGAAAACCAATTTGTAACAAAAACAAAGTCAAATTACATCATAAACGGAAAACTGGCTTTCAAATATTTTAGGGGTTATTTTACATTTATAAATTCAAAATTTAATCACGGAGTTTAAAATCGTGGCCTACATTTAAATGCATAGAGAGATAGTCCTATGTTTACTCTTACAAAGATAAATGAAGACACCCAAGACAATCAAAGGTTGTCTGGAAGAGATCTCTTTTAGTGATAAGACTGCCCATGACAAATCTTTTACGAATATTATTTGTATTAGTTGTTGTCATTTTGATGAGTTAAAAAAAAATATCAATAAGTACATAGTTTTTTCACATGTTATGCGAATACTCCGCCGACTCCGATTTTGATGATTGTTTGTTGCCTGGAAGATATCGCTTCAGATAAGGCCGCCCATTGTGTAACTTTTTTGTTTTATGTAATAGCTTTGTGTGGTGTACCAATAAACCTATCTATTGATTTGTATGACTCTGTCTTGTTAAAAATGACACTTCACGAGATCTTAACCTTCAAAAGCCTAATCCTCAAGCCACTTTTCAATAAAATGCCGTTTAATTAGGACGAGACCCCCAGAAGACCTTCATACAAATCCAATAATAAATTGAACTGAACGCTTAAGGGTCTATAGGACTGCACGTACAGAGTGGTTGTTTTGAGAATAGTCGTGAAATGTTCTTTATTGATTTATCTTATCTTATTTTAAGTATGTATTTCCAAAAAAAAAATTTTCTATCAGCAATCTAGTTCCCATATTACAAACTTTGCTTAGTTTGGGGCTAGAGTGTGTTGTGTCCATGAATATTTATTTATAAAATATAATGTTAAAGATATCTTTATCGACATCAAATTTTACAATGTGTTATTAAATAAAATATATGGAAATTTTACACGAAATGTTTGAATGTTTATCCTTGAATCATGTAAGGCGTAGCGAATACCGTAGAGTGTCGTAGCTCGTAGCAATATGCGTAGGCTTTTTCATAAATATATTAATACTTATATAATCTTGCTACAGTGCTTCTTCTTTGTTATTAAGAGAAACAGAGAGATACACATAATGTCTTATTGTAAAATAACTTTTATTTATAAATTAGCAGCCCGGCTTCGCACAAGTAGCTTATAAAAAAAAAGGTAGCACTCCGGGAGTGCCGGCAGAAGTGAAAACTTCAATATTAACGTTGTGTTTAATTATAAGTATAAAAGTACTAGTTCCTCTCCCTTCCCCTCGATCTTACGCTTTTTCGATCAGCATCACGTGACCCTGACGCGAGTTTGAAAGTTTTTACCCACCCAGCGCCGCTAAAGAAGTTTTCACTTCAAAAATCTCCTAATACTCAGTAATGCTTTTTAATGGTGAAATCTTTTTTAAAGGTAATTCTTTTCGTTCCTTAATTCAAGTTTATTCGTTACATTACTAAAATAAAAATATTTCCTCTTTTTAATATTAACAATAAACTTCAAAATTGAAGTGTACGTTTGTTAAAGTAAAGTTAACTCCTAATGTTTGAAATTTGTTACAAATGCTAATGCTCGCATCCAGTCAAACCAGCCCTTTAGCCATCTGAGACGTAAAAAAACTATCAGCTTCTATGAAGTTGTTACACTTAGATCACTTAGTCGAGGACTTAATTGGAGAGCCGTGTTTCAATTGAGGTGGATCGCGGTTTAATTGTTAATAGGTTTGAAGAAAGTCGATTTGTTGACTCGCCGAGTAGTTTGATGCTTGATGTTGATTGATGGCTTGTTGATCCGTACGGGCGGTCAAATTATGAAATTTAAAAAAGTGATTTGGTATATAATCTTGGTTTCTTGCAATATACCAGCACTCTCAAAGAGGTGAGTTCAGACCATCGTAATCTCAAAGAATAAATCAATTTAAAAAACTTAGATAATTATATCTATGTTGTTCACATAAAGATTTTATGTTAAAATAAAATATGTTTGAGAAGGTATGTGGTCAAATTCATACACGAAGAAGAAAAAATAACCAGAAAACAATACTTTGAGACTATAATAGTAAAAGAAAAGACTAGTAATAAAATAAAATAGTAAAAGTCATCATCATTCCCCTGTCCTTATCCCACGTTAAGTGGGGTCGGCACAACATTCTTCTACTTCTCCTATCATTAGTCAACTCTGAATCTTCTCCTATCACATTCATATTATTATCCTCGTTCACACAATTCAACCACTTCTCTTTTGGCCTTCTTCTACAAGCACGCCCAGTTGCTCTTACAAAAGTATGTTTTTTTTTCTTGCTAAAAGTTTCTAGAAAAAATAAAATACCAAAACTACACTAAACTATAACTAAACTAAACTATACTTGTTATTCGGTGATAAAGAAAAAGTCCATCGTTCGTTCAATTTTGTATACATTACTTGATTACTTCTAAGATGAAAATGAGACCCGAGAGACCCGCGTTATTTATTGCGTGAAAAGGTGGAGTGTGTCCTATTTATTTAAATGAAAAAATAAATAGACTGCCACTATTTTCATCAAACTAAGACAGGCAATATATACCTACTTACAATATTTTTTTTGTGATAAGAGCGATATTTGTGTCATCATGTGTGGCGTTGCAACTTGGGTCGTGGGGTTGATTCCCGCCAAGAAACATTTTTGTGATAGCAAACATTGATGTTTGTTCTGAGTTTGGATGTTACTATGATTTATGTACTTACTTACTTACTATCAAACATTTATTGAAATTCAAAGTTTTATTTTGGTACTTTTATAACAAAGTTAAGTATAAAAACATAATTATCAGCAATCTCTAGAAAATTATATGAGTATCTAATTAGATAAGTAGTAGGTAACGTATTTTGAGTAAGTATACCTACTACTCACCCTCTCTTAATATAAGTTGGTATTTTAGTTAATTGTACCGAAATGTATTTTTTTTTGTCCACAGAACGACTCAGATGATGACCAATGCGCACTGAGCGACAAATGGCAGTACGAGAGGAAGTCTCGACGATGGTCGCGAGTGGTCGAGATCACACCACAAGCCCAGAGACGACTTCAGGTAACTACTACCGCCGTACCTGTTTCTACCTAGTAGTGATGCTTGTGTTGTTGTGTGGGGCCTATGCTTAAAAGACAAACAATCCTTTGATACCGGTGTCTGAATGATAATATTGTTAAACTAGATTAAGATTGTTAATGAAGGCTATTTGAAATTTAATGGACTCGTACTTGCAATGTTTTCTTGTTTTGGTAATTTACAAGTGAATTATGAGCATCTATGAAAACGGTAAACAAAAATAAAAAAAACAACTTGAAATATGATAGGCGAAATAGTACCTACTGTAACATAAGTTAGAAGATTATTATTATTATAATTTTAATTAGAAACAACTTAAGTTGTTTTTAAATTTGTCCCGCGCCAGTTCCTTCACTTGAATACTTTTTTGTCTATGATTAATAGTAAATATTTCAAACGCGCCGGCCAACTAGCAACTTGAAGCGCGGGCGCATGCATCTCGCTCGCACTAATGTGCTTGCAACGGGGCTTTGCGGGCGCATATGTCTGCACCGTTCTAACCTATACAAAAGTGACTATAGTTCTTCGTCTTCTTCACCATGTTTGTTTACTATTTTTTTATTGAGATATCTCATCAGCTGATACTTTTTGCATTTAATTTTTCGTTTTAACATGCGTGCAAGATATTTTTGTGATTTAAGTTTAAAATGTGTGAGATACTGATCATATTGTTTATTGTAAGAATTTTAAGTGTGTAAAAGTTATAATAGTCGAGGAAAAGATGAAATCTTTATATTTCACGGAGAATAAAACCTCAGTTTTGACAAAACCGGATTTGTTTATTTCTCGAACAAGTAAGTCTTTATCTACATATATAAAAATCAATGCCACTTCTCGTTGTTATTTTATAACTCAAGAACGGGCTCACCTATCCAAACCAAATTTTTAGGCTTTATTCGGGCTAATTAGCAAATGGTTTATGTCAAGTTTGCTCTGATCTGTCGAGTGGTTCTTCATTTTCACATTTTTTGCCTATATGGCGGAACAGAGTTCGCCGGGTCAGCTAGTGTTTTATGAAGATCAGTGATCAAGGACTGTTGGTTGTTCGTAGTTCAACAATATTCTGTTTAGCAAATGTCAGTACATGCCTTTAGTGTGTTTAATTAAAACTCTCACGGCAAATAATATTAAAACTGAAGAGTTGCAAGTTTTTACGCAATTTATTAATGACAAATCTTATCATAAAACAATAAAATCGTTGACACGAAACGTATGTCGTGCTTGCCCTGTTAAAAGTAGGTAGGTACATCAAACACTTCTATTTTCCAAAATTTCCATACCAAAATACAAAATGTTTTTATTATTCCCAAAGAATCATATCGCTAACAGTTTGTATGTGTTGGTATACCTTCATATTAAATCACAGAAATATGGGTCTTTCTCATCATGGCTCTTGACAGTTTAAACAGTTATTCACTTCACAGGTTATAGCAGCAAAAGCGATAGCAGAACGCGAGGCGAGAGAAGCAAGAGGAGAAGTGGAAGATGACGAGGATGAGACTCTTCCCACCATCCGGGTGGGACTGGTGGATGCTGATGGTCACTATACTGACGTTGAACCAGATCTGTAAGTTTCTACATTATTAATTAAATATAAATACACGGACAATTCATACATCACAGTCTAGTCAAACTAAGCAACACTTGTACAATGGGAACTAGATTGCTGTTAGAATACTTATATTTATTTACCTGGAAGGGATTGCTCTCAGCAATTAGACCACTCATTGTATTACTAATATAAATCAAATTATTAAGTGTGTTTGATAAGTAGATAAAAACAAATAAATATTCACTTACAATTGACTCATTACACTCTAGTTCGAAACTAAATGCAATGCTTGTACTATGAGAACTAGACTGCTAGAGGCCCAGTCTGAGAGTGATATAGTTGTGTTATTTAAACATAAATGAAGTTTATTTCCATTAAGATTTTCAAATACTTACTTTAAAGACCATTTCATACCTTTAAGCACTATTCACAGTTAATAAACAACATAAATAAGATAAAACACAATACTGATCAATCCACAGTATCTTTGCTATCTAAGTTCCATTAAATAATCTCACAATTAATACACACTATTGTATATATAAGCACAACTGTCAGAGATTGAAAAGTTAGGTCTAGCGTTGGAGTTGAAATCAAAACATCCAGAATCCAGTATCGTGTAGCGCCATCTATCTCGCTACATGATGAACTACATCGAAGTCTACGCAACAGACCAACAGATGGCAGAGACAAATCCTAGATCGCGCAAACGAAGTAATCAATTATTTTTCAATATATTTACAATTATTTTTTCGCAATTCCCATAGTATCGAAATCAAATGAAAGGGCTTTGCTTGTAGTAAAATATGACAAATTTCATATTTTTTTATGAAAGAGCTTCACTAATAGAATACACTATCGGCCGGTTTCTCGAACGATGATCAACGAAAAAATCAAATAATTACTATGTGTCAAACTTGGATCAAACGTGATAAGGGTTTCCAGAAACCGGCCGTATGACTTTCAAAGTATATTGAAACAGTTTAATCATACATGTGCCTGTCTAAGGCCCATTAAATATGATAGACGTTAACTGCATTACTAAATACCAACGCCAAATACGGCAAGAGACGTCTGTACCATTAGGCGTGAGATAAGAATAAAATAAGGTTTCATTTCTTGACTGTATTGTTTCTATACAAAGCTTTTATTATACAAAGTTATATTATCTAGTTCCCTTAGTACAAGCTTTGCTTATTGGGACTGGAGTGTAACTTGTAAAATGTACCTAGGTATATTTATTATTTATTTAAAATCATCATAAGTAGTGTAAGTCGCTCCTGTGAATTGGAGCGACGATCTACGGACTGGATGCGAAGAGCCGAAGACCGGGCTCAGTGGCGCGTCTGCAGAGAAACCTACGCCCAGCAGTGGACTGATATAGGTTGATGATGTTAATGATGATCATTAGTAGTCGTTGGTCATAGGTTCAAAATAATAGAGGATACCAAAAATACATGCTGAATACATGATGGTGGTGACAGGCGTCACAGCTCAGTTGGTAGTATCTCGGCCTTCTATGCTGTGGGTCGTGGGTTCGATTTATTGTACCCTAGTACCCGCGGACAAGCTACTACCAGCTTTTCATTATAACCTTACCTAATACTACCAAAATTCTATAAAATTTAGCAATAACCAATAGCAGTTACCTAAGCACCTTAATTAAGTATCTAAACACACATTCTAATTACATCGTCAATCAAACAATACATATGAAATAAACCCTTTACTAAATAGAAAGTCAATTATACCTCTTGAACCTTTAAATCCCCTCATTAAGATGCTTGATAGCTTGACTGACTGACTGACTAGCTTGACACCGTAACTACATCTTAATGAGCGCAGTCAACAATAGGATCAGTTAGTTATTTAAATATTGGATGTAATATCTCCAAAACAGTTTTTTCAAGAAAACAGGTAAAATAAGTACAAGCTTTGCGGTTCATTAGACCAGCCAGGTGCCAGAAAGACAGTCAGATAGATAGACAGACAGACAGACAGACATATAGATAGACAGAGAGACAGCGAAGTCTCCGTAATGGGTCCCGTTTTATCCTTGTGGAACGGAACCCTAAAAAATGGACTAGACTTTTTTTAAATAATCTAACTACCTCTTTGACGTTGCTTTATTAATTTCTTTGTTCGTTTATTGATTGATGGGAATGTTAAGTGTATTGATTTCTTTCCGATTGTTTAAACTGCATCTGGAGGCGTTAGATGATAGATAAAATAAATTAAATCTTTTGTGTGATTGTTTGGCTTGTTAGTAACCGATTCAGGTTGTTTAATGGTTAGTTGTATCATCATCAGTTACTTTTTAATTTGGTTTGATTTTCTATAAAATAACATTATGAAAAAGATCGTATATCATATCGACATTGAAATAGCAAAATGTTATAACCAACATTACACTATTTTTGGTTCATTCATTGTTTTATGACAGATAAATGAAAAATATTATGAGAATGAATGAATTGTATTGATTATTGTAATATTAATGATTATATTTTATGATTTATTGTACCAGGAAAAAAAATGTTACATAGTTTAAAACTAGACATGAATTCTAACACATTGCTCTCTAGTGTGTTCACTATAAAAAGAAAACTAAATAAGTGCAATGTTATTTAGAAAACCATTAAAAAAACGTTGAAAAGTTCCACAACAACGAATTAATCTTACGCTAAAAGCATTCCGCTCTAAAAAACCTAACGCTAACGCCCTTTATTTGGGCTATCGAGGTCAAAGCCATGCATTTGTTAGGAGCTGGTGCAAGTCACAAGATGCAGCTTTTAATTAAAAAAATGAATTGTGTAAAAAAAGTGCTTGAAATTTCTCTTAAAAAAACATGTATGTAATCTCTGCAGTCACAAACAATAAGATGAACTGTAGTTTGTGGAAAGCAATAACACAGATTTATTAACACCATTGATATTGTATTAATAATTAATAAATGCATCAAACTTAATTTTTGTATGACATAATTCGCTCCATCTCGCCGGAGGGCGTCCTACACTACGCTTGCCTAAACGCGGTCTCCACTCCAGTATCCGTTTGCACCAACAATTGTCGGTTCTTCTGCAAACATTGCCGGCCCACTGCCACTTCACATTGCTAATTCTTTGAGCTATATCGAACACCTTTGTTATTTAAGAAGTAACTTCGTTCCGGACACTAAAACGCTATTCGCTCTCACTCAATCCCCGCCAACTTAAGGCTATCATTACTGTTTGGCAATCCATCGTGATAGGTGAAGGGCCTAGTACCGAGTAGTAAGTAGAACAGAACATTGAACGACTTAATTATAGTCATTGTTGGCCCTGCGGTACTTGCATCTCATTGTTTACCTATAAAAGGGCTCAAAAAACAGTTGGTAATGTTTTCTATTTGAATTGAATACTTTGACCTTACGTGTACGTGAGTAGGAATGCAATTGGTGTGTACTTAGTTATATACCTTAAGTTTTGTTGTGTTAGAATTGTGTTAAATCTTGTTGAGTTTTTAGGATAAACAAAATATCCATGAATATTTCACACATCACGCTCTAGTTCCAAACTAAGCATAGGTATGGAAACTAGATTGCTAATAAAATACTTTTATACATTATTTTTTAATACATACATAGAACACGTAGTAAAACCCAGTACAAAACAAATAAAAAAATCGATGTTCATAACACAAACGTTTCTTTTCGATAAGGAACCCACGACCCACAACACAAATAGATATTTAAACTCATTTGTTAGCATGTACTTAGCTAAGTAACATTGTAAATAATACAATTTAAATAAAGAAAGCCTCAATTAATTACAGTTTCCACAATTTAAAAGTAAGATTAGAGCTATCTCATTCATTTATATCTGGAAATTAGAAACGATCACTTCCAACTTGTGGTATTTTTATCTCTTTTTTTGATAAAAAGCAGTCTTATTTACCTATCAACACACTGGTTATTAAGTCTCTTTTACAAATAAGAAATAAATATTAAGGTATATTTCACTTGGCACCATCTATGAAATTTTATTGATTTATGAATTACTAGATACCTACGTTTTGGAATTTTTATTTTATTTTTATTACAAAAAACCTTTCACATTTGTCTGAACAATGATGTGGTATTTCGATTTATCTAAAATAATCCTAGGCAATAACTTTCACCATTATTATTATTTTCCCAAAATCATTTTGTATCAATATCCTATTATCTAGAATTACATAAAAGAGCAAAGCGGACGTTCAATTTACCGTGGCTAATATCGTTACTCAAAGTGAGTTGGCGCCTAATGAAATAATTTGTTATTTACCAAACTTGGCACTCTAAGCGGGGATGCTTAGTTGCATTTACATAGAATGCAGGTATACTCTCTAATAATTGTATATAGTATCTCGAAAAATAATGCAGTGGCTTGGCATCGTCTTAATTTATCTAACCTAATAATATCTCAGATAAGGTAGAAAGAAGCACTGTTGTTAATTCTTTAATTTATTTTTTTTAGCTTATAAAACCATTAAAAAAACAACAGTCACCTCACCATAACACTAAAAAATTACATGCTACGTTCAAAAATATGTACTCGAATCTCCATGTCAATTAGCCATACCTTCTTCTTCGTGCCAATGATACTTTCAAACATTATGTTCCCAAACATGGCCATCTGAGGCCATAATGAAACACTACTGGAAACTTACCGGTAACCGGTTTTCTGCGTGCAGATTTAAAAACCTTGAAGCCTGTTATAACTTCAACACAGTTATAAAGTGGTCTGTCTTAATTTTTAACTTTTCTTTTATAAGCCTGTCGCATTATTTATACATAATTTAATTATTTGCTGTAAATAAGCAAATTTATGTAGAAAAGTGATATTTTGTTTCAAATTTTGTATTTGCAAATTAGATTTTATTGTTTTAATTTCGTTATACCTGTCATGAGCGAACCTTCGGAGTTTTAACACAGCGCATTATGATTACAACAAAGCAATTTAGCAAAATATTGAATTCTCAGACTTACTTAATATGGCCTACCTGATGTGAAGTGGTAGCTTATAACGATGCATTAACCCGCTTAGCATGTGATCCATCACTCTCAGGCATAGAGTTGCTAAAGCTCATATTATGTAAAAACCGGCTCTAATTCGTCTACCTGTCACTGTTTCGCGGCAAATAACTACGATGGTAGTATTCAGGACGAGCTCTTTCAGAACGATCCCTACAAAGGTTTTCTTGTTTCAGATTAACAGTTCCCGGACAGCCAATGATCCAGTTACCAAGCGATAAAGAAGATGACGAAGAAACAGGAACCCGTTTCAGAAGAACAGGCTCCGAACGTCTCCGAGACGGAGCGAAAGCCCTACTCCGACGCGTAGAATCCCTCAAAACACGGAGAAGAAAACGGCAAAATAGAACAGAAGTCATCGTTTCATCTCCACACTTCCTAGACGTATCACAAGACAAATATCCAGATCTGAACTACATAGACATGACACCAACAACACCCACTACCTTCCCTTTTGAATTCAACTCCCCTGCTCATGCTGTTGGTATCAGAACACAGCCACCTTCACCAATGACCGTTCTACCCCCATCACCAATCGCCCCCCTTGAACCTTCATTTGTTTTAAACCCACCCTTTGGAGATGACAGCTCAAGTTACGCATCAGATGGAAGCATGGGGTCCAGTAATAAAAGTTCGAAGTCAAAATTGGGGAGGGCGAAGAGGATTTTCCATAGAGGAGTGAAGAATGAAGACTCAAGTGCGCTCAGTGACTCGGAGTGCCAGCCTGCTAGTTGGAGACATAATTATTATAAGGAACATAATACCCATCAGAATACTGAGGTAAATTTCAAGTTGTTCTCATTACCAGAAATTTTAGGGTTTCAAACATACCTCGACGAAAGTAAACTAATTTTTCATCACAATTTTTCGGACTATTAAACTTATTGATTACATGACAATGATAAGAAAGCTAAAGCATTTTTTTGAATGTTAAGTGTCGAACCATAACTTATCAGTTCATTTGCAGATCTGAACTTACAGGTCATGTTTACAATTAGCACACAATATTAAATCTATTAGACGCATTTAATTGATATATTAATTGATACTACGACGATCAGTTTTATCAATGTTTATTCGTGTGTGGTCTAGGTCTACGTAGAGCCACCATCTCCAGTGGAGCTCAAACCAGATCCGAAGGTGCTTAGTGAGGTGCAGAAATCTCCAGCGCACACGGTGCATCGACGGCAAGCTATCCGGACCAGTTCTCTGAACCTTGGAAAGGAGGGTCAGAAGTAAGTTCCATAATCCATCATCATCATAGGCAGCACCACATCATCGGGGATGCTAGAACACTGCTGCCATCAACCCAAAGTCCTTCTCGGTTACTTTAAGGAGTTGGGCTGGCTGGGGTGAGGTTAGCGGGGGGACAATGCACAATACATACACCCCATTGCGGGACGTCAGTGCAGATCTTATTCCCCCAACCAGAATTAGAATTAGGCAGTAGCAGCCCACTGCTGGGTTAAGCCCTCCTTCAAACACCACTCTTTTCTTACATGGGCTTTTTGCATCCAGGTCTTATGCAACCACTTATTACATACTTATTAATTATCCGTATCTCATACTCATCCATTGGGACCTTAAATGATCAATATTTAAAACGACCTGCTTATGTCCTAGCTGATACACGCGACTTCGTCTTATTATCGTTATATTTCAGACAATTCACACAATATCTTCATAAACTATAGCCTATGTGTTATTCTGATGTATAACTACATTATTGTAAAGTTTCATTAAAATCTATTCAGTAGTTTTTGTGTGAAAGAGTTACAAACATACATCTTTCCATACAAACTTTTGCGTTTATAATATTAGTAGCATAGGATAGGTAATGGTATACTAATGTATGTACCTACCATCTACCTACCAGAATACTGTTTTTATAAATAAATAAATATTTTTTATGTTAATGAGCATGTTATGGCACATTGTTTTTGTACTAAACAATAATGTTTTGTCAGTTTCTTCCGTGCTCATTAACGTGGTTAATTGAACCGGTGTCATTAGTAAAAATAATTCTTCCATGATGGTGACTTATTTGCATTGCAATCATAGTGTGACGTTGAACGACATACTCGTGGCTGGAAAACGTGTAAACTTGTGTTTTATTTATAAAGTTACGTATAGCTAAATTGTTAGCTTTTGAAGTGAAAAGGTGTTTGCAAGGTATTATAATCAATAGCGTAGTTACGGACTAGATAGTGTTGTGTGTCCTAACTACCTGGTGCCCAAAACTTCGTCTTATGCTATATTTTGAATAATCCGCACAATATTTTTATAAATAATAGCCTGTGTTATTCTTATATACAAATTACATAGTTGTAAAGTTTCATTAAAACCCAATAAGTAGTTTTTGACTGAAAGAGTAAGAAACAAACATCCATACATCCATCTATACAAACTTTAGAGTTTTTTTATATTAGTCGGAAGTAGAATAGGATATTAGACTTTACGATAAAGACATAAGGTACTTTTTCACAGTCATTTAAATTGTTAATAAAACTTCATAAATTTTTGGTGCAGAAGTCTGCTGGCCGCTTCTCTAGCCATCTTAAGTAAACGCAGCTGTTTGCTGAACTATGCAGCATATCTAATAAACATGTATCACCTCACCTTCCAGGTTTAGAGACAGAAGCCTCAAGAGAGATAAATCAGGATCACGAAGTTCAGAACTGGACAGCAGCAACAGTCACAACTCTGGCGGATCCAGATCTCATGATGGTGATCATGATGATGATGATGACAGCATTGACATAAAGACTAAAAAGTAAGTGGCTAAAGATATCATGGGTAATGCTGGAAGGCAGGTGTAAAAATTGAAAAACAAAGGCTACATAATAGTTGTAACAGTTTTAACATATCTCGGCTAACCAGAATAAAAATTAAGTAGGGTGAGTGGGATAACTACCAAGAGCAGACCTAATAGAGACCAAACAATAATTAAAAAACAAACAATTAGTAACACGAAGTGCAATAAATACAAACAAAATATAATGATATTATGTCAAAAGATAAATTAGAACAAACAGATTCTATTTCTTTTTAATGACTTTATTCACAAACAAACTTACGACTATAACAGTATTTACAAAATGTACATATGTACTTATAAAATACATAAGGAACAGTTGAACAGATTATCCGTTTAATATTTCTCAGGTAATAATCTCGTATGTAACCAATACGTTAGCAGTCAGATTTCCAAGGCGTAGAAAACAAGTTTATTCAATATGTAACAGTCAAATAAACATCATAATATATGAAATCTCAAATCACTTCACGTGAATCTGCTAAGTCCTAAGTAAACAGACAACCCAACAGCAATAATGGTTAGGATTGATAATCCCAAACAAACAGACATAAATAAACACACCAAGAAATGTCCTTTGAGCCCCTGGCTAATGGTTTTGACTTTTGGCACTATCGTAGATCAACTACAAAAGGATAAATAATAATACGTTTGAGGATTCCAAGTTACCTTTGGCTTGGGGTCCGAGGACTAATGAATAGTATTCGGTCGCTTATGTTCAAACTCCGTGATAACTTCGTTTGCGCGATCTAGGATTTGTCTCTGCCATCTGTTGGTCTGTTGCGTAGACTTCGATGTAGTTCATCATTTAGCGAGATAGATGGCGCTACACGTTTAATAGAAAACAGATTAGTGATCTTAAAAACACAAACGAGGATTCTCCAAAATAACTTCACTTTGGAGACAAAATCAGACTCAAGCGAATACTGATCTTTGGAATGAATATTACCGAAATAGTATAGTCACTAGTTTTTAGCAAAAGTTTAAAGTAGTGTGTTAACTACAATATAATGTATGAGCATAATCAAAAAAGTCCAATCAAGAATCTAGAGCACAAGCTCTCCAGATTCTTGAATAGTAAGCATGTCCTAAATAAACAAAAAGTATAGAAAAATAAGCTAAAATAAATTTATATAATAATAGATACATACAGAAATATAATAGATACATATTATGCTAGAATAGCTGAGAACATATAACTTAGACCGGTTCTGCATAATCATATTTTACAAAATAAATGTACCCCGACTAGTGTTCAATCAGTTTAAAAATAAGGTATTGTTGATTCTGCCATATTAAATAAATAAATATCAAATATTTGATTACAGAAACAATATCCAAAGATGGTACTCGTTTAGAACGACGACGCTCAACGGCGGTCCCAAAGCGAATAACACACTTCAACCAGCACCTGGACAAAAGGATCCCGATTCTTATAGTGAGTATATAACGAATTCCTAGTTTTAATGGTTCCAAGGGTCAGAGTTGAGGGTACCAGGAAAGATCACCAATGCGATGGACCGACCTGATAAATTGGTGGGCATTGGTGAGCGGAAGCTAAAGTGAATGCTCCCAAGTATCAGCGAACAGAGAGAAATGAGAGATATTGTGAGGCGTGCCACAGCCCATGATAAAAAATAATAAATAATGACGAAAACGACCACTATGCCAATACGCTGAAGAAGAGTTTAAATATCAAAATGTTATCCTATACTTACCTACTTTTTTTTTGTAAATATGTACATACATAGTAACACCCAGACACGAAACAAATATTTATGTTCAGCACACAAACTTTTGCTCTGGGTGGGAATCGAACCCACGACCTACAACATGGAAGGCGGAGTTACTGCTGCTGCATGTTTGTCTTTACTTTGTCTTTACCCATATTTTGTTTGCTGTTTTCAGTGGCTCGACCAATGTCTTCACTGTCATGTGGCCAACTGCATATTCTCCGGAAGCTAGCACTCCTCAGGCTAACAGCGTGTATGGAACGATACTGCCCTTCACATAAATCTGGTTGGAACTGGGAACTACCGAAACTCATTAGGAAGATTAAGACACCTGATTACAAAGGTAAGAGAGATCCTTCAAATACAAACTCAAAGTCTTCTAGCACCCATACCACAAGCTCTGCTTAGCTTGGGGCTAGATGATGTTGTGTGGATTGTCCAGCATTATTTATTTATTTAAAGAAAGAAGACGACCGATGTGGCGTGGCGGGCGAAGGTCCACCTGCAACGCGGAGGTTGCGGGTTCGATTCCCGCCTTGGGATAAATGTTTGTACGATCTGCAAATATTTATTCTGGGTGACCTGGGTATTATATATGTATAATAAAAAATATCTATGTAATGTATTGTACTAAGTATGTCAGTCTTCTAGTACCCGTAACACAAGCTCTGCTTAGCTTGGGGCTAGATGATGTTGTGTGGATTGTCCAGCATTATTAATATTTATTTAAAGAAATGATGAAATTTATGAAAACATGGCTAATTCCTTATTTTTGGAAGATTCAATTTACAAGGCTGTCAATGACACGATAAAACTGATAACGCAAAATCCTCTCACTTCTTAGTTCGTCCATAAAACTGCCTCAATCTTTATTTTAGATCCCTTTGGGTTTATGACTTAGGAAAGTTTTTTATGGGCTTTTCCCGTATTACTTGTGAAAGTTTCAAAGCGATTTATCTTGTATTGTTCACGTTTTCTTTGGTGTAAAAGGTTCAAGTTATCAACGGCTTTCTTAAAAGAGATTGATGTTCCACTGAGGCTGATGTGATTTTACAAACTTTATAAGACTTGTGAAATTAATAATAATGATTCTCAACCAATCATCATCATCATCTTCCTACCCTTGTTCCACATTATGTGGGGTCGGTACAATACGTCTGCTTCCACTCTCCTTTATCAGACGTCATCTCAATGCTCACACCTTCCTTACACATGTCATCATTCTCACAGTCCATCCATCTTTTCTTTGGCCTCCCTCTACTTCGACATCCATCCACATTCATATGTAACACTCTTCTTTGATTCATTTTTTTTTTTCAATTTCAATGATTCTCAAGTAATATAAAAAAAATATGTTTATAAACGAGTAAGTCTGCTTTCCAGATAAAACGGTTTTCGGCGTTCCTCTAACAGTATCACTACAAAGGACTGGACACGCACTGCCTAAACCCATCCAATGCGCTTTGAACTGGCTCAAAAACAACGCTTTGGATCAGGTAAATAACTTAAATACTAGTTTGTTACTTTTGTTATGCCCATTATCATGAAATAAGTACAAAATTCTAAAAACATTGGTTAGTAAGTAGGCAAGAAACTACGGCTTAGCTTTCTCCATCAAACTTAATTGACCGGCGTCACAGCTCAGTTGGTAGTAGCTCTGTCTTCCATGCTGTGGGTCGATTCCCACCCAGAGCAAATGTTTGAGTGAGGAACATAAATATTTGTTCTGTGTCTGTGAGTTACTGTGTATTCTATGTATGTATTTATCTGTTGTTAAATATTTCGCCGAAGCGTTAGAGCAACCCAAATCACGATTGATCCGAGTTTTGAGACATTGTAATTAGATTTTTTGGTTGATCAACGTTTCAGAAACCGGCCGTAAGTATTCTATCAGCAATCTAGGTCCTATAGTACAAGCTTTGCTTAGTTTGGGACTAGAGTGTGATGTTTGAAATGTCCAAGAACATATTTATTAAATGAAAATTCCTCTTCCAGATGGGTATATTCCGCAAAGCTGGTGTGAAATCCCGGATCGCTAAGCTCAGAACAGTCGTAGAATCAGCGGGTAGTACCACAGGCACCTTTGCTATTGAAAACATGAACACCACAGAGGCATCTCAATCTAGTCTGAACTTCGATGGCTCACAAGCACACGACGTGGCTGATATGGTGAAGCAGTATTTTAGAGAACTACCCGACGCGTTACTGACTAATAAACTTAGCGAGACTTTTATAGCTATATTTCAACGTAAGTAATCCTGCTTTATTATCTATACTTCTATACTAATCTATACTATCTATACTAATATTATAAAGAGGTAAAGTTTGTATATTTGTTCAATTGTAAGGGGTAATCTCGGGATCTACTGAACCGATTTTAAAAATTCTTTCACCAATAGATAGCCACATTATTGCTGAGTGTCATAAGCTATGCCCAACACAGTGGGCATGGGTCAGCTAGTATTATATACAAGGGAAATGTTATTAATGAAAAAGCTTGATTCGATTATCATTCCAACACACAACATGTTTCGACTCTCATTTCTTTTCACTTATATCACAAATGACGAATGATGGTTTTAATTTGGTATTGTTACAATCACAGAGTATTTTTTTTTTTAAATAATTATAACTTTATTTACAAACAAACTTACGACTATACAGTATTTACAAAATGTACATAGTCATATAAAATACATAAGAAACAGTTGAACTATCTACAGACCGTTGCAAACGATCTATAGATAGTTCAACTGATCCAAATCAGTACCAATCGGAAGCGTATTTTGAACTGAAATTAAATATTTATTGTTTGTGAAGTTAGGTTAGTAGATGTTACTCATTATTTTAAGCTCGTACTCTAGCTCCTACCAACTGGTGTACATGTCCATTTTACTTCCCAAAACCATTCTTATCTACTTTAATATAAATCTTATGTTGTCTTTCATATTCCAGATGTTCCTGAACCACTAAGACCGGATGCAGTGCAATGCGCTTTACTTTTGTTACCAGAAGAGCATCTAGAAGCTCTCAACTCTTTGCTCGTTTTCTTGTATGAGGTATGTTTCTTCTTTTTTGTGAAGCCATCTTTTTACTGTTGAGTCATCTCTTGATGTGGTCCATATCTTGGGAAACTGCTTTTGACACGCGTCACAGCTCAGTTGGTAGTAGCTCTGCCTTCCATGCTGTGGGTCGTGGGTTCGATTCCCACCCAGAGCAAATGTTTGTGTGATGAACGTAAATATTTGTTCTATGTCTGGGTGTAACTATGTAATCTCTGTATGTATGTACAAAAAAAAAATGTACTTATACATATAAGTATTCTATCAGCAGTCTCGTTCCCATAGTACGAGCTTTGCTTAGTTCGGGACTTGAGTGTGATGTATGAAATCCTTGAACATTATTTAAGGTGAGACGTGACGCGTGTTCAAAAAATGAACTAACTGTGAATGCACCATCTGTGCGAAGCACTAGGTATTAAGTTATAGCAAAGGTATCTAGAGCCCCATCTAGTTACTTGAACTAAATACTTGTGTAGAAAGAAATAGGATATCATTTGTCTCTTTTCGTTTTAGTTTTTCTTTTATTTTTCGTACTAAGTATGTCATATTTACATTCGAAGCGGACTTGTTAGCGTAAAGATTGCAATATCTCTCAGTTTTCCCCGCACCCGTCTCCCATGCAAAGAAGTTTGGTTGAACCATACAGGTGTCTTTCTTATAATTTTAAGGCATTTTACATAGCATAGGTAGATACTTACTTACAAAAAAAAAATGGTAGCACTCCGGGAGTGCCGGCAGAAGTGAAAACTTCAATATTAACGTTGTGTTTTCACTTTTAAGTTTTCACTTCAAAAATATAACCACAGTCGTGATTGTGTCATGTCATTGTGTCACATTCGCGCAAGCGCGAATGTGACACAACGACGAAGACAACGAAGACACACTGACACAGACACATTCGCGCAAGCGCGAATGTGTCTGTGTCTTCGTTGGCTTCGTCGTCATCGTCACGTCACGTCATGTCGCCACGTCATCGTCACGTCATGTCGCCACGTCATCGTCACGTCATGTCGCCACAACACTATTGAATTGTTTACACACACAGACACATTCGCGCAAGCGCGAATGTGTCTGTGTCTTCGTTGGCTTCGTCGTCATCGTCACGTCACGTCATGTCGCCACGTCATCGTCACGTCATGTCGCCACAACACTATTTAATTGTTTGAGTCATACGTCGCGTGACCGCAAGTGTGTTCTTTTGTCGTCTCTTGTTTTACGAGCAATGTATAAAAATTAAATAAGATCTTACGCTTTTTCGACGTCACGTGACCCTGACGCGAGTTTGAAAGTTTTTACCCACCCAGCGCCGCTAAAGAAGTTTTCACTTCAAAAATAGCTTAGGGGGTTTGGCCCCCCGGGCTGTGGAAAAAAAACAATTTATTGTAAGAAAAGTAAATGTATTTTTTACCATAATATTGTTGTAAAAAATAAAGTACTAAAATACTTATTTAAAAACGGCCCGTAGATAAACCTTACTGACTCACACACTTTATAACAATAGTAAAGAATACTTTAGACGCTAGCATACACTTTTCTTATATAAAATGAAAAAAACACTAGTACACAAAAGTAATATTGATCTTTCATCAGCGGCAATGGTCCCCTTTAATACCGCTAGACTAATCCAGACGTCCAGAATACTGGAGCCAAGAACTGTCATTGTACTGGGTCACCATGCCATGGTGACCCAGTACAATGGATGTTGACTTAAAGTTGGTCGCCGTCTTCCAACTTCAATCTTTCATGATACGGGAACGATCTCTTCACATATCGGTAGATGTTTTCTTGGCACAAGGTGAATGTTGGTCACGGTGGTCTCAGCCTATGCTTCTAGTAGTACTTTCTTCGCGACAAGGATTTCTGCCTGCGAATAACTGGATGTCAGGATCTGGGCTAGACTGTCCAGCTTTCATGAAACCTAGCTTACATTGCATTAAAAATAGGCACTATTTGAGATAATATTACAAACTATATAAGATTTTTTTAACAACAAAATGTTGGTGTTTGTGACTGACTTATTTATTTACTTACTACTAAGTAGTTGTCATGACAACCACGAAAAATGTTAAATGTACCACGTAACAACAAAAAGTTTGCTACACATTGTATGAGTATCGTTTTGTTTAGTCATATTTCGGAGCTCAATCGTCCACGTAACGTACTTATATGGCATACACCGCTAACGCGGCATTGTTTTTTTGCATCATTTTGTGCAGAATTAAATATAAATAAAATATATATACAGGGTCTAACAGAAGGGGTGGGGTGGACCAAAAGCAACAGGGCCGATGCAGGAGCTTTTCTATCGATATTACCCCCATGTATGTTCAGCGATATTCAGTCGTTCAAAAGTTACTCGCTTTTTATGTTTTTTTTAGCTGGATATTGTAGCATTATTAACTGGATTGTATGAAAATAAAGTTCGCATAATTCTACACCATAATAAAATCAATAAGTGTATGTACTTAGTATGAAACAAAACTAGCGGTAATAATTAAATATGTACTTCTTCTTCTTCTTATCGTGTCGATGCTACAACTGTACTTTGTTGTAGCATCGTGTTGGAAAGATTAGCCAGACTAAACACTGCTTTACCGTGCCTAGCTGTTACCGGTGTGCGCCACGAGGAGGCTCTTTCCATGCACTCCAATATGTACTGTACACGTAATATATGAACCACCTGTCGAGAAATTACAAATATGTATATAGGTATAATATACCTAATGCTGGACAATCCACACAACATCATCTAGCCCCAAGCTAAGCTTGTGCTATGGGTACTAGAAGACTGACATACTTAATACAATACATTACATAGATAGATATTTTTTATTATATATATAAACACCCAGAACACCTGGAATAAATATTTGCAGATCGTACAAACATTTATCCCAAGGCGGGAATCGAACCCAAAACCTCCGCGTCGTCAATGCCACCGCGCCACCGCGCCACATCGGTCGTCAATGTATAGGTACCTAGTAAGTATACGACTACGTCATTCGCTCGAATACTATAACGGTCTATCTTATAAAAAGTTACGACAGAATTAAAGACTTGTTAAAGGTTCGGTGATATTTTTGTCGTCTTATAAACGAACAATAAGCCAAACGTATCCTTTTATTGTATCCTAAAATTAAAGTTCTCAGAACCCTCCTTTAGCAGATATTTAAAAATGGCCGTCATGTCAAAATAAATTCTTAAATTTATTTTGCTTCTTTCTAAGTAATTGAGACATTAGATGGTACAAAAAGTATACAGCGAAGGAGTAAAAAATAATGCCGACCGATAAAAAGGACAGACATGCTGAAATGAGATGAACATTTTTGTTGTTTGTTGATTTCTTGTCAAAAAGATTCTTCAAAAAAAATAATCAAATATCTTGGAAATAGGTGCGCTCGGACCTAGAAAGAGACTAGCGTAGAGCCGATATACCACCAAAACATCATGTACTGAGGCAAGTACATTATGTTGGTTAATAAGGTTTTTCATTTTCATTTGTCTCTGAAGTAGCTGCCTAGTCTACCTACATAAGTAAATGTTTACTCACCTCCTTACTTAAGTGTCAGGTTTACGGAGATGCAACTGCATCAGCACAGAGATGATCATCTGATCACCTGATCAACGGGGATATAATCGGGCAATCACTGCACCATGATATACTACCTAATAAAGACTTGACCTGATACCATTATGGAAACCCTCTGATTACTACCTACTTATGCATAATCTAATTACTTATATCTCTACAACACTAGTCATTTTCATCACTATTGTCATCCACCACACCATCGGGGAACACTGCTTCCACAAACCCAAAGTCCTTCTCCGCTACTTTAAGGAGTTGGGCTGGCTGGGGTGAGGTTAGCAGGGGGACAATGCACAATAGACACCATTGCAGGATGTCAGTGCAGATCTTATTCCCCCATTTAGAATTAGAACACTTGTCTTGATGCTTCTAATAAGCTTATGATAAACATTTTGGTTTACTCTATGCCAATTAATAATTAGAATCTGACCATGATTATTCATGATATACCCCATATATATGTAGATAGGATTAAATAAAAGTCATCTAGAAATATAACACATATATACACACATATAAGTTGAACGTGGATCTCATTGTTTAGAAATAAATATTCACGGACATTTTACACATCACACTCCAGTCCCAATTATGAATCTTCTTTTATCATTACTTTTCAAACTGCAAACAATTGGTGACAGCTCTTCTTTTCAATTGAGAACATACACATTCTATTTTAATTTTCAGCTCTCTTTGTCCTTTTGCTATCTGGAATAGAAAGAAAATGGTACGGATCAAAAATGATAAAATTAATAATAGGTAAGAATATATTGGGAAGAGTGAGCAAAGATTTTATAGACAATTCAGGTAAACGTTGTTGTATGTTTGTCATAACTTTTTTTTTGATTCAAATTTGGTTCAAATGGTGATAAAATCAAATAACATTGAGGTTGTCGGTACAGGTAGGTTCAGAAGTCTGGGAAAACACTACATGGTTCGTTGTTTTTATCTTACGTTTGCCCATGCTACGTGTTCCTATAAATATAAAAAACTACTGAGAACCAGCAACACTATAAATAATACAAAATATACTTACAACTGCAGTTACATTTTCAGGTTCCATAAAAAGTTCTAGAGAAGGGTTTTATTGTGTGTTTGTACAGTGAAATAGCAGCTAGTCGCATTTTTATAACCAATATGAAACAGCAGAAAACAAAATTCTATTTTTGGTTGTATGTATTTGCAAAGGATCTCTTCCACTATGCTTGAAGCGAAAACTTATGGATATGTGCATTCTCCCCATCCTCACATACGGATCTCAAACTTGGTCGCTAACTAACTGTCAAAAGTTCCGCCTCGGGGTATGCCAACGGGCTATGGAACGTAGTATCTTACAAGTAAAAATTACAGACCGCATAAGAAACACGATTCTGCGTTCTCAGACGCAAATAGCCGATGTAGCTCTGAAAGCTGGAAAGCTGAAATGGGACTGGGCTGGACACGTCAGCCGCATGCCCGATGAACTCTGGGCGAAAACCACGACAGAGTGGGTTCCGAATGGACAGCGACCGCGCGGAAGACCTAGGCGGCGATGGCGAGACGAGCTCGATTCGTATGACAAGGATTGGTCATTAACAGCCCAAGACCGAGATCAATGGAAGGAGGAAGGGGAGGCCTTTGCCCTGCAGTGGGAAAATTCAGGCTTATAAATAATAAATAATAATAAATGTATTTGCAAGATTTCTGTAAAATAAAACGAAATAATCTTTTGTTTACCTTTTGTAATGTCAAAAGCATGCCAATTGTGCCAAAGTCAATTTAAGTTGCTGTCAAAAATGATAGATAAAACTAAAACCGATGAGTTCCGAAACCAAAAAAAAATGAATTGTTGCCATTATTTGGATGAAAACGGAATTAGCGAGACCTTAGTTATTGCACCGTTAAAATTCGATTATAAGACAACATTCTTATCTTGTTACTATAGAACACGCTTTACTGCTAAAGTTCGCTTGTGTTAAACAACACTTACAATCTGATTTAGGCTATTTTTATAAGATAGACCGTACTCTAATACAATTATCTCTCAAATACAAAATTCAAAGGTTTGTTGTCAGCTCTCCAGCCGTAGGAAGAGAAACAAGACAACAAAACTAAATCTATCTCTTTTCTTCTTGAAAATGCTACGTTGCCATGCTTTCCACTGTGGTCTGTTATCTAAACTAAAATTCTGAAGGATAAGATTTGTCTGTTTGTTGGTCACTATTTAATTCAAAAGTACACGTCCGATTTTAAAATTCTTTCTACATTAGGATGTAATATCTTTACCGAGTAACATAGACTAAATTATGTACAAATTGCAATATGAAAAAGACGTATAAATGTAAAATACTTACAGTGAACAAAGTCTATCAAACGTTGCCGAGCCGAAATATACAACGCGTGCCAAGTCACGTGTCACTGCTAGTTCTGTTTGGTTGTAAAAGTGTGGCCAACATAAATGTATTTTCTTGCAAAAAATATCAAACTGTTCGTTTTTTAATGTTCTGTAATTATAAAAAAATTAATTATTAAAATACATATAAAGAAAAAATATTTCTTCAAAAAAAATACGCTTATTTGTAAGAAAAATTACAAACCTCCAAATAAATGCATTGAAATATAGGTAAATAAAACCTTTTTTTTGTTGTCAGGGTAAATAAAACCTGTAGTAAGGCAACCTCGCTGACATAATTGTCATTGCTTGCTATCTGTCAATTTAGTCGTAGTTGTTTTTGATGAAATTTTATTTTGTAAGTAAATTGTGCCAATTATAAACTCATTGTGGTAACAGAAAGGATCCGAAGAAACATGCACGCTTTGCGATCCACGCGGTTGACTTGTTTGAATACTACTACTACTCCAATCAAGCATTATGATGTAACTGCCCCACAAACAATATATATCCTTTGTCTTCTAGGCAAGACAATGCACCAACAGCTGCACCTGCACTCGAAGAATCTTAGCGACGCCACAGAAAACGACATATTTCCCGTAGCCCGTTTTTGGGCAAAACATATACATGTGTTTTATTTGTTTAATTTATAGAGCTGTAGAGAGTCTCACTATTGAAATATTAAATACATATAAAAATATTCTTGAAGATGTTTTATTAGAAGGTAACCTATGTAATAGGTATCTACTGCATTTTTTTGCATTTAAGTTCAAAAAAAATACCAAGAAAGTAGGTTTTTTAATAGTCTGTAAAAATTCTGCAGAAAGAAGACACAGATAAATCTCAAAAAATTAAATTTTGGGAAACAAAGGAAGCAACAAAAAATAAAAATTCTGGCCGAGATTTGAACTCGAATACTCTGAATGTCAGTCCACAGTACTTCGAACCGGGCTATTCATTCTTATCACCTGATGTCGAAATTATGAAACGGTAGCGCCGTTTCAAATATCGGAAACATTTTTGCGTGTCAAAGTAGATAGCAAGCTTGAAATTCATCAAAAGCTCCTGCATGTTTTTTCTACTAAAATTATAGTATTTTGTATTGATTAATTGGTATCTATTAATAAAATTTCGCAAAGATGAATTTTGATAACTAAACGCAAAAAACCATTAACAAATCAGAAGAAAAACCGCAGTTTTTTAAACTAGCGACATCTTTTGTTGTTGGGCTACCGTCCTGACTGAGCGCTTGGGCCTTAACTAAAAATTATTGGTATTACAGGTAGCAGAACATTCCGGAGTGAATCAAATGACTGCATCAAACTTGGCTGTGTGTTTGGCACCAACATTACTGAGATTGCATCACGCTCCCCCGACCACTGGAAGTACTAAGGAGGGGAATTCAAATAGGTACGTACAGAACTTAAATACAAATGTAGAAAACAGCAGCCTATATCTTAGATCCATAATGCAAAAAAATAACCGTGTACAGCGCCACCAACTTAACTGTTCAGGTGGACAAAGTTGGAACTACATTCCGCTGTCAGTTTCTGTCTAGTGTCAGTGCTTATTATCAAATACCTAGAACACATTTGCAGATCGTACGAACATTTATTCCAAGACGTGAATCGAACCCGCAACCTTCGCGTCGGACCTTCGCCCACCGCGCCACATCGGTCGTCATTAATAAATATTATTTATTATTCTTATTCTTAATTCTAAATCTTGCCCCGCTATACAGGCATTTGTACTAGTGCGGGGAACAGAGCCACTAAACGGTACTACCTGCTATATATTTAAGTATTTGTACCATTATACCTATGCACTTTGTACCAGCCAAATATTAAAGTTTAATTTTTTTTTTTTTTTATTGTTCTAGGATGGTAATAGAAAGTGTGGCAGACCAGCGTCAAATCAGTGAGAGTCGGGCAGCACACGCTTGTCTGCTACTGCTCATTCAGAAGCACGCGACGCTGTTCCTAGCGCCTGCTGATATGCTGGCACGGTGCAAGTTCAATTATTTCGAGGAAAGCGTTCCGGTGAGTTTCTTGCCAAAGGACGACCTAATTATTGTAAAAAAAAAAAATTTGATTAGAATTTAGAATTAAGTACAATTGAAAACAAATATTAAATATGTCTACAAAATGAAACAACAATAAAAAAAATGGTAGCACTCCGGGAGTGCCGGCAGAAGTGAAAACTTCAATATTAACGTTGTGTTTTCACTTTTAAGTTTTCACTTCAAAAATATAACCACAGTCGTGATTGTGTCATGTCATTGTGTCAACAACGACGAAGACAACGAAGACACACTGACACAGACACATTCATGTCATTGTGTTCAGATTGTGTCATGTCGCCACAACACTATTTAATTGTTTGAGTCATACGTCGCGTGACCGCAAGTGTGTTCTTTTGTCGTCTCTTGTTTTACGAGCAATGTATAAAAATTAAATAAGATCTTACGCTTTTTCGACGTCACGTGACCCTGACGCGAGTTTGAAAGTTTTTACCCACCCAGCGCCGCTAAAGAAGTTTTCACTTCAAAAAATATACTTAATCAAATAAAATGTACCTACTATGCATTGATTGTGATTTTGTAATTGTTTCATTAAACTTTATCATAAATGTTTTATTTATCTAAAGGTGGCGCTGGAAGAGTTAGGTGGAGACTTTAATCAAGACTGGAAAGGTTTCCAACAAGCCTGCATAAAAGCTTTACTAAAAGAAGCCAAAGAAAAGTGAGTTCTATGACCATATGTATAACAACCATATATATATGTATTATATTATCTTCTTGCAGTTTGTAGTTTATACCTAGAGTAATTATATACTTTTAGCTAAGTAAGCTGTAAAATGATTTAAATATATACATTTCAAGCAGATTCTTTACTTAGGTAGTATCATACCAAGTAAATCATCGTATATAGGTACTTATTTCTTATTGATATCGTATCAAATAGTTTATCATTTATATTCGATCTATTAAAACCTGTATTTTTATAGTCTAACTTTTTTCGTGCTTTTTTAGAGTGTGTGGCCGGTCAGGAAAGAGGTGAGATTTCGATGTTAGAGGTTTAGTCGTCTCATAATGTTGCCATAATTTCTGTTCCTAGCTATTTGCTTTTATACCATTATACAGGGTGTAACAGAAGGGGTGGACCAATCGTGGCAGGGCGATAGAGGACATCAATGCCTATCGATAGTATAGTGTGCTTAAACTTGGGAAATCTAACCTAAAATAAGATTTTGAAAAAAAAAACATAAAAGTGCGAGTAACTTTTGAACGATTGAATATAGCTGAACATACATGGGGTTATATCGATAGGCATTGAGCTCCCATAATCGCATTGTTGCTTTTGGTCCACCCCTGTTACACCCTGTATACTATTGCTAAGTTTTGTGTTTCGTTTAAGTTTTTTGTGTCTGAAAGATGCCGTGTTTCAGAACATATATTTAGTGTGTCATCATAATTTTTAATTTTAAAGGAAATAAATAGTTTATGTAAGTATGTATGTATAGCTGCTTTAACTCAAAAATAACTAAACAACAGCCTAAAGATAGTAATGTACATATTGACTAATTAACTATTAAAAGCTTATCTTAATTAAATCATAAACAGAAATTATGACATTCCAAACTCATCGAAAGCTATTTCAAAACTTTCTCACTTCATATTCATTAGTTTTACCGTGGCAACTAGATGTACCTGTGTTTAGTGTTTCTCGTATCTTTCTATTTCTATATATAATTTATTTTAGTTTAATTTTATTGATATTATTGTATTTTTTATGATCTGATTGGCTATTTTTAGGTGGAGTTAATAAAGATCTTAAATAATAAATAAATAATAATAGTAACACCCAGACACAGAACAAATATTTATGTTTATCATACAAACATTTGCTCTGGGTGGGAATTGAACCCACGACCCACAGCATAATAAGGCAGAGCTACTATCAACTGAGCTGCCTTTGAGTCTACTAATTAGACTGTATTTTTATTAATAGTAGTCTAATTATAACACTATTTTATTGAAGATTGCATTAAAGGACAATGCCCAATGGGCTATGGGAATCTGTACCAACTTGCATCAATTTGAATTTACTCTCAAAGCCCTAATTTTTATTTACCTTTTCGCTACCAACAATATTTTTTTCAATTTTAGCCGTATTCAAAATATTTAAAAATGTATTTTATTTTATATCATGTTTGCCTTCTCAGCTAAAGCTTACTTGGCAAACAAGATTTTTATGCTCAATGTCCACTCACGAAAATAGGTGACAGCTGGAATCGGAACAAAATAGTTGACGTGCGGAAGGCTTAGTCCGAGCTTGCATTTTAAAACTCCCTACTCTCGAGCCGACAGTCGTCTCTCGGATGTCCTTGTATTTTTGTATGGACATCCGAAAGACGACTCTCGACTCGAGAGTAGGGAGTTTTAAAATGCAAGCTCGGACTAAGCACTCGGAAGTAGGAAATTGATAATCATGTTATGTTTATTTAATTTTAATTTTCTAAAAAGAAAAATTAACAAAGTACACGTAAGTATAAATAAAATATTAATTTTGATGATAATTAGCTCTTGATGCAATCTGGTACAGAGTTTGGGCATGATTCTTTGCAGCAAACTAGAGCAAGCGTTAAGTTATTTCAAAATACCTACTTTAAGATGTATTTAAGCCAAAACAAACATTCTATATAGCAGCAACCTAGAGCAAGCGTTAAATAATTCCAAAATACCCACTCAATGTATCTAAGCCTAACTTTCATGTTTCCAGGACCCGTGGATGGATGTCAGTGTCCGGGGCAGCTCCTCACGTGGAGTTGTGCTGCAAGAAGGTTGGCGATGGACATCCACTGCGGCTGTGGAGGGCCACCACCGATGTAGAGGCACCGCCCCAGGAGGTTATGCAAAGGTATCTTGAACCTGAAGGGAATTCGGATAGGATAGAATAGAATAGAATTACTTAGAATAGAATTAATCACTTTATTTCAGATATTATAAAACTTAATATACCTAATAGGATAGATTCGTTTATTTTTCTGTCATTGTATGAATGAATGAAAATTCTTTATTGAATGAATGAATGAACATACTTTATTGAATAAATGAATGAAAATTCTTTATTGAATGAATGGAAATTCTTTATTGTACTGTACACCTTATAACTAAATGAATACTAATAAGCAATTACATATATTCAAAATTGTATTCGTAGTATATTTGTATACTTATTCAAAATTAAAAATATTAATAAAATTATAAATATTCACGGACATTTGACACATCACACTCTAGTTCCAAACTAAGCAAAGCTTGTACTATGGAAAGTAGACCGCTGTTTGTGTGATGAATATAAAATAATTATCTGGGTGTTACTATGTATTTAATGTAATTAAATAAAAATCAATATAAGTATTGCATCAGCAGTCTTGTTTCCATAGTAAGCTTTGCTTAGTTTGGGACTAGAGTGTGATGTGTAAAATGTCTGTGAATATTTTTAATGTAACTAACAATACGACCGATGTGGCGCGGTGGGCGATGGTCCGCCTGCGATGCGGAAGGTTGCGGGTTCGATTCCCGCCTTGGGATAAATGTTTGTACGATCTGCAAATATTTATCCCGGGCGCTCTGGGTGATTTTATATGTATACTTAATAAAAAAAATCTATCTATGTAATGTATTGTATTAAGTATGTCAGTCTTCTAGTACCCATAACACAAGCTCTGCTTAGCTTGGGGCTAGATGATGTTGTATGGGTTGTCCAGCGCTATTTATTTATTTAATAATGTTTATTTATCAGGATACTCCGAGAACGACACATTTGGGACGACTCGTTAGTGAAATGGCGGGTGGCTGAGAAACTTGGAACGAATGCAGAGGTGTTTCAGTATATCACCGCATCTAGCTTCAACCTTCCTTCCCGGGATTATTGTGTTTTAAGGTAAATTAAAAAAAAAAAAAAATTATAAAAAAATACTTAATAAATAGTGCTGAAAAAGCATTCGGCAAAAAACTAAATCTGTCAATTTTCTGAATGCATGTGTGCACTAAAGATTATATGGAAGATATATTTTATAGCGATATGATTGCCTACGTCACTTTACGCGAAATTGTGAAAAAAAATGCGTTTTCATTATGTCACTATTTACATCACGGTATGGTAAATAAATAGGTCCGGCTCTGCCTTCCATGCTGTGGGTCACGGGTTCGATTCCCACCCATAGCAAATGTTTATGTGATATTTGTTCTGTGTCTGGGTGTTACTATGTATTCTATCACCAATCTAGTTCCCATAGCATAAGCTTTGCTTAGTTTGGGACAAGAGTGTTCCCAAACTAAGCAAAGCCGTGTCCGTAAAAAAATATTTATTTATTAATTACGGTAATCAAGACATCAAGATCTTTTATAAGAGAGACCTATATTCTAAATCATATGTACATCTAGTACAGCGATGATCAACCGATCTTTCATGAATATAATGACAGAATACATTGATACTATATATTATTTGACATCTATTATAACATGTATTGCAAGCAATAAATAATTTTTGACTTTGACTTTGAAGTCAAAGTCAAAGTCAAAATTACTTTATTCAGTAAAATCACAAGGATCATTTAGAATCGTCTTACATACTAAGTGATTCTAGGTGCCAGTTCCACGCGACCAGAGCCTAGAAGAACGGGCAAGAAACTTCCGGCCTTGACTTTTTGAATATAACTTCCAGGTCATGGCAGCAAGGTGGCGGGGGTGGGGGTTGGTGCGCGGTCGCCGAGACGTCAGTCGCGCACGGCTCGGCGCCCACAGAGGGCGCGCGGGGCGTTGTGCTCGCTTCCAGGTACCTGGCACAACCCGCCGGGAAAGGCAGGAGTCGACTCGTGCATCTCGCTAGAGTTGATACCATGTGAGTATACCTTAATCGTGGGAGCAAACGGATACTGTGTGCTTAGTCCGAGGTTGAATTTTAAAACTCCGTACTCTCGAGCCGAGAGTCGTCTCTCGGATATCCATACAAAAATATGAGGATATCCGAGAGACTATCCGACTCTCGGCGCGAGAGTAGGCGTCTGCAGAGAGACCTACGTCCAGGAATGGACTGATATAGGTTGATGATGAGTATTTCTTTCTGATACTCAATATTCGACTGGTATTAACTGACGAATTACATTTTCTGAAGAAAATGTTACGCTGACCCCACTCAACGTGAGATAAGGGCAGGGGAATGAAGAGTAAATATTCGACAGGCGTCATAGCTCAGTTGGTAGTAGCTCTGCCTTGCTCTGTGGGTTCAGAGCAATTTTTTGTGTGTCTGGGTGTTACTATGTATATTCTATATATGTTATGTATTTTCAAAAATATATAAATAACTTCATCAATTACAATTTTTCTTATTTTCAGGGGCCGTACAACAGAATGGTACAACAAATGCTACGGGCATATCTGTGCGTTATATCTAGCTCGGATCCGCGCTTCGTTCAAACACAACACAGAAGGGCCGGAATCGAACGTATGATACAAGCATACCACTTAAACTGGCCCTTAGGACTGGTTTAAGTTGACGTTTGAGCCGTCAATTTTGAACTGTCAATGTCAAAACATGTTCCGAATTCTGGTTTGGTGAATTTGTTGGCTGCGGAAGATTTTCAACAGTTCACTTTCATGTGATTATAGTGAAAGTGTAGGACTTCCCTGTAATTTAATAAGTTAAATGCAAGTAGTTACCTAGTAGGTAATTTTATTATAGATGATCAATGAAAATGTGTTTAATAATACTGAAATAATAATCAAATATCTAAAATGCAATACGTATAAATGTATAGCCTACTCTAGACAAAAGTTTTATTTTATTATTTTTCTGGCATAATACACTTAAGTTGCACTACGAGACAAGGTGCTATCCTATACATTTTTTTGACAGTCAAACTAAATATACTTACTTGAAAGTAGACAAATAAAAAGTAACATTTAGTAAATAAAATAATTTATTTATATATTGATGTTGTATTGTCTGTTGTTAATAATTTTAATGAATTAAAGAATACTTAGTTAATTTTATGGATATTAATGACCAAAATATATTCTCGATCTGATATTATTTATAAATATTAATATAGATAGGTTTTAGATAAAATTTAGTTTAAAATATGAAAATATTCTGGTAGTTACAGTTTTTAATGTTGAAAGCATAATAAAAGTGTAGTAAATAAATTAAATGTATAGATTTTTAAAATCACAACCTACCTCCATGCAATAAAAAAAAATTAGACCCATTTTATCACCCTTTAGGGAAATTACCAAAAAGCCTGACATTTAGTAATAATAATAATTAATTTTAAATTGTATCGGTGCATTGTTAATATTGAAATTAAAATATAACTTGATTAAAATATGCAAAAAATTTATAAGTACATAAAAATAGTAATTAAGATATTGTGTAGGTTTAATGCATTTAGTTATATTGGAAAATTGATATCACATTGTAATAAAAAACATATTACAATCAAATTTTGATGTATCGGTAGATCAATCCTACCTATTAAAAAAAAAATCTTTTGGTCTAAATTTAAATATATTTTAATAAAAATCTGTTTACCATACCCTATGTAAAGTTATCGTTACATATCACTAGTCATTGTATAAATAATATTAATTATTAATAATTTTCATAATATAATTCAAATAATACCTGTACCTGTCCTGTGTTCAGGAATATAATTAAATGTAGATATAACATTATTGAGATAAATAATCAAATTTGACAGCCGATAAAGTAATTTTATTATGTTGAGGCATAAATAAATAAATTATAATATTATATTATACATTGTGGTAACTCATGCAAAAAATATTATCTAAGTATATATAAACATATTTTTTTTATATAGAAATACATAATTATTATATTTTTAAAAGTCTGATGATTGTAAATATTTATTTTAATATTAGTTTTCATCACAATATATTTCATATTAAAATATTTTTTCGAAGGTAGACGTCTTGACATTTATTCATAAAAATCAAATAGTGAAGTACTTCATTAAAATGATCAAGAAGTGAAACCATTTTTTTTATATTTCATTATTTGAACTGAGTGTGAACTGTCTAAGGTCTTCTGATTATTATAAATCCTATTATTTGTTGAACTACTACATTATACTAGTGTATATAAAAAAAAATCTCCTGTATAACAAAAATGATATTATCTACAAATTAGATAAACACATAATAGGGTTAATTACTCTCATAAAAATAAATTGAAGCCAAATATCACAATTATAATAAGTAAATAAATAGTTTTAAGTGAATTGTACATAAAAACCTATTTACTGTAATCTCGTACCTAGTATAAGTTACCTATGTATCACAATAATTGTTGGTGCAAATATTATTTAAATATAGTTATTACAATAAAAAATAATGTGAATTGAATATTAACATATACCGTAAATGGCCAGTCAATTAAGAGCTGGTTCAGACACGGCGGAATCCGCGCGGAAATCTGCCAGAATCCGCCGGAATCCGCGCGGACATGTGTGAACGACTGAATAGGCGCTAATGTAAATAAGACCTACGCGGTTGACCCGCGCGGTTTGGAACCGCGCGGATTCCGCCGTGTCTGAACCAGCTCTTAATCTATGTATCCAATGAACCATTTATTAATATGTAGATACTTTAATACTACATACAAACAACAAAAACTTGAGAGGTGTCAATGGACACCCGGATGGAACGAAGTTCTTAATTTAATAACTGGCTTACTTTCTATGAGAGAGAGAGAGACTAGAGAAACACGCGCACGCCGCACGGCTTACAACTATAGCAAAAAAATTAAGACCAAAAGTGGTAACGACACGTTACAACATTTGGTCTTAATTTTCCGTCTAGCCCTCTTTCCGCGCGATAAAGGAACTTCGTTCCAATAATAGTAATTAAACAGCTATAATAATGTTCAATTACCTAGTAAAAAATGTACCTAGTAGGTATATTACATTTAATAATCACATATGTATTGATTAAAAAAACATACTACAGTAGATAGGTAGTCGATTACTTTGAAGTTCTAGGCATTCCAATAAAAATAAATTAGTTTTTGGTGTATAGCTTTGCAGTTTCTGACTGCTTTTTCAAAATGTATGTTAATGACTCACCATACTCATAAATTAAAAAAATAACACTCAGTATTTAAAATAGTGATTTAATTACCTACATGCACTTTTGATGTTAAATTTAAACAAATTTAGAGAGTAGATAGTATGAGAAACTGTTAAAAATATTTCAAAATTGTGTATAAAGATTATTATTATATCTACATTGTGATTTTATTCTCTATGAAATTATATGGACCATTATAAAATTGAAAAAGAGTTATTATTTCATTTTTCCTTACATCTAAATAATACAAGTAAGTATATGTAAATACAAACTTAGAGAAATTTAGATTGCTAGAAAAATATATTCTTCTAGCAATCTAAATTATTATTTAATTATTATTATTTAATATAAAAGCTAGAATATATTCAAATTTTTGTATCGTAAACTTCCTGACCAATCAGCTTGTCGCAATCATGCTATTGGTTAGGAAAATAAAACGTTCCGTTTTCTAACGTTAAACAATATGAACGAACATAATTAATTGATAAAAGACTGATATGATAAATGATTGTTTATGATCTATAAAAAGACAAAATAAATATTACATTTTTCAAGGGGTGTAGTGGACTGTCAGCGTTCTATCCTAACCAGCCGACCTATTTGTATAGGGGTAGGATAGATCCTGAAATCGTTGTAGTCCATAAACTCTCACCAGTGGCTCCAAGTAGCTGTCCTGCATGCAGCGGCCACACCCCGGGAAACCACGTCGGCTCGTGGGCTAAACCTGGTGAGGGGGGCTTGAGTGTTTCGGCATTTAAACCTGAGCGGTTGCTCCCCGCGTAGTGCAAGAAGTCTGCTTTGGCTATCTAGCAATCAACTTTGGGTGGCAAAGCAGCAAGGCAGCGTGAATGGCCTTAAGGGCGACGATAGGAGTAATTAGTATCGTCGGCCAAACACAACAAACAAGAATTCCCAAGGAGGGTTGACGTCAGGCAGGCGGCCGGTCATAAAAATCAAGCCAAATCCTTAAACAACATGAACGTAAGAATAAATGGAATGCGAGATAATGCTAGGGCGTACCCCCCAGGCGACGCGCAGGGGCAGCACCCGGCGCCTGTGAGAAATGGATTAGGGTTGTTGCATCAGGGACGGGTGCAACGTAAGACGTTAGTCCGGGAAGTAAGACTGCGGATTGTGAGTTGGAATGTAGGAACGATGACTGGAAGAGGAAGAGAGTTAGCTGATGTTTTAGAAAGAAGACGGATAAATGTAGCATGTTTGCAGGAGACAAAGTGGAAAGGATCAAAGGCTAAAGAAATAGGAGTGGGTTATAAATTTTATTATTGTGGAAGTGATGGCAGAAGGAATGGAGTGGGTGTTGTACTGGATAAAGAACTAAAGAGGTGTGTGACAGAGGTTAAAAGGATTAATGACAGATTGATAGTTGTGAAGTTATTGTTAGAAAATCTAGTTTTAAATATAATCAGTGTGTATGCACCACAGAGTGGTTGTGATGATAGTGTGAAAGAGAAATTTTGGGAGGATTTTGACAAAGCAGTAATGGGAATACCAGAAAGTGAGGAAATTTACATTGGGGGGGATTTTAATGGACACGTAGGAAGAATGAATGGAGGGTATGAAAGAGTACATGGAGGATGGGGCTATGGAAACAGAAACCATGACGGAGAGGCTTTACTCCAAGCTGCTTCCGCTTTTGACTTGGCAATAGCAAATACATTTTTTGAAAAGAGAGACCAACATTTAATTACGTACAAAAGTGGCAATCATGCCACACAAATAGACTATTTTCTTCTGAGGAGAAGTAAAATGAGTACTGCTAAAGACTGTAAAGTAATACCGGGAGAGAGCGTAGTCTCTCAACATAGACTCCTCCTGATAGACCTTAAACTAAAAGTAACATGTAATAAACACAAGTCACGACCCCCACCTAAAATCAAATGGCACCTAATTAGTGAAAGTGAATATTCCGAAACGTTTCGAACAAAAGTAGTGGATAGAATGATAGAGATGCATGATAGTATGAAAGACAAAACAGTGAATGAATGTTGGGATGAAATGGCAATATGCATCAGAAGTGTGGCGAAGGATGTGTTTGGGGAAACCAAGGGTAAAGGAAAGATTGATAAAGAGACATGGTGGTGGAACAAAGAAGTTCAAGACATCTTGAAAGAGAAGAAGAATGCATTCAAAGAATGGAAGAGTGTTGAAGATGGAAATAACAGAATGAAAGAAAGTAAAAGGATAGCATATATGGAGTGTAAAAGAAAAGCTAAGAAAGCTGTTGCTGTTGCCAGAGCTAAAGTACACGATAAGTTGTACCACTCACTGGAAAGCCCTAATGGCCAAAAAGATCTTTATAGCTTAGCAAAAGAAAGGGAAAAGAATGGAAGAGATATTATTCACATCAAGTGTATGAAAGATGATGGAGGGCAAGTTCTAATGAAAGACGAAGCTATCAAAAAGCGTTGGAAAGATTATTTTGAGAAACTTATGAATGAAGAGAATGACTGGAGTGGGGTGTTAGAGAGTGTGCCAGAAAACATAGGGTTAGTGAAAGAGATTGGTATGGATGAAGTTAAGAGAGCTGTTCAAGATATGAAGAATGGAAAAGCAGTTGGACCGGATGGTATACCAGCGGAAGTATGGAAGTTTTTAAAGATTGATGGATGGAATTGGCTGACTTTATTTTTCAACAAGTTATTACAAGAGGAGACGATCCCGGATGAATGGTGTGACAGCTCGCTGGTGCCCATTTTTAAAAACAAGGGTGATGTGCAAGTTTGTAATAACTATAGAGGAATAAAGCTCATGTCACACAGTATGAAGATATGGGAGAAAGTGATAGCGAGACGAATGAGAGAGGAAAGTGAGGTATCACAAAACCAA
Organism: Ecliptopera silaceata; assembly: GCA_932527185.1. Classification (NCBI taxonomy): domain Eukaryota; kingdom Metazoa; phylum Arthropoda; class Insecta; order Lepidoptera; family Geometridae; genus Ecliptopera; species Ecliptopera silaceata. The sequence continues at coordinate 7,457,306 of OW052210.1, forward strand.
TTTGGATTTATGCCAGGGAGAGGGACAACGGATGCCATATTTTCACTTCGTCAACTTTGTGAAAAGTACAGACGTGCGCACAAAAATCTGCATATGGTGTTCGTTGATCTCGAAAAAGCGTACGACAGAGTTCCCAGAGAGGTTTTGTGGTGGGCAATGAAAGAGAAAGGAGTGCCTGCAAAGTACCTTCAGCTTGTTCGAGCGATGTATGATAGAGCTAGCACGCACGTCCGGTCCGAAGCTGGAGTAACCGACAAATTCAATGTGGCTGTAGGCTTGCACCAGGGATCGGCATTAAGCCCCTATTTGTTTCTCCTGGTAATGGATGCTTTAACATCAGACATACAGGATGAAGCACCCTGGTGTATGCTGTTCGCCGATGACATTGTTCTTGTCGGAGAAAATGCACTTGGGGTCCAGAGCAGACTGGCTAAATGGCGAGAGAGATTGGAGAATGTAGGTTTGAAGATCAGCAGGACGAAAACAGAACATCTGTTTTGTGACTTTGGTGGTCCGCCCAATTTCTCCACAATAGCCTTAGATGGTGTACCCCTGCCAGTCTGTTCCGATTTCCGGTACCTCGGTTCATTATTCCAGGACGACGGCGAAATTGACCGTGACGTTAAGCACAGAATGAATGTTGGATGGATGAAATGGCGACAGGTCACTGGCACAACATGTGATCCGCGTATGCCACTTAAACTTAAAGGCAAAATTTATAAGACTGTAATAAGACCTGTCGTATTGTATGGATCTGAGTGCTGGGCGGCGAAAGTGACGGATGAAAAAAGAGTGCATGCTACAGAGATGAGAATGTTAAGATGGATGTGTGGAGTAACAAGAATGGACAAAATTAGAAATGAGTACATAAGAGGAAGTATGAAAGTAGCTCCAGTGACTGAAAAAATGAGGAGCAACAGGTTGGCGTGGTATGGACATGTTATGAGAAGAGAAGAATGTCATGTGACGAAAAGAGTGCAAGGTATGAATGTGGATGGATATAGAGGAAGAGGTAGGCCTAAGAAAAGATGGATGGATTGTGTGAAAAATGATATGGATGTGAAAGGAGTGAATACTGAGATGACGGATGATAGAGGAGAATGGAAGAAAAGAACATGTTGTGCCGACCCCACCTAGTGGGATAAGGGCAGGAAGAAGAAGAAGAAGAAACAATATGAACGAACATAATTAATTGATAAAAGACTGATATGATAAATGATTGTTTATGATCTATAAAAAGACAAAATAAATATTACATTTTTCAAGCTTTTACACTTACTATCCACGTAACACATTTAGGTGTTACGTAGAACGGAACGTATCAGAAATGTCAAAAGCACATTGATCCCGCCCACTTCTCGCTTTCATTCAGCTGTCAAGTCAAGGTTTGTCAATGTCATGTCAGCTGGTTGGTTTTTTTTATTGGTTTGGCTTGTCGTTTTGCAGTGCAGTGTGGTGTGTGCGTGTTAAAAAAAATCAATCAGTATACAAACGTAACGCAGTATGGAAGGTCGTGCACTTATAATTATAAATCGTACTTATTATAATAATTTGTGAACTCATCAGTGAACTCACGTGTTAGTCACCATGAAACACAAGATGATTTGATAAATAGACTTCATAGTTAAAATTGTGATCTATATACAATCGGTCCCGTAAAAATACTTTCTATTCCCTTTCTAAATTCGTAAAAAATATTATTAACAACAATTTGACAATGGAAATTCCGGCGCAAGAAAAAAATACCAAGGAGGTCGAAGTGGGAATAAAAAAGGAAGCACTATGGGTCTTCGGCTACGGATCTCTTTGCTGGAACCCAGGTTTTGAGTACAAGCAGTCTGTCTGTGGATTTGTGAAGGGATTCTCAAGAAGATTCTGGCAGGGGAACACTACTCATCGAGGGACCGATTCTAAGGTAACCTAACATCAAGCTTCAACTCTATCCTGTTTTGTTAAAAAAGGATTTGTTGTGTTCGAAATTTAAACCATGTATCTCCAATACCCAGTCATAATTCGATTGTTTTACTTTATTTTGGAGAAGTAAAATGCATATTGAGGAACCGACGATCTTCCAAAACGCATCACAGATAGTCTGATGCAATGATTCACCTTTCTTTCGTGGTGCGTTGGCTGCGCGAGGGTCATTCATTTTTCGCTTATTTTACGTACACGGAAATGTTAAGTGTTCAGTTAGGCACTATGTGGTAGGTATCAAAGTAGTAAAATTTCCAAATTACTTATTGACCTACGAATTACTGATATACCAACCTACCTAAGTAGTACCTACTTACTGGATTTAGAAATACAACTTCAAATTGTTTATTTATAATATCATTATCTTAACAGCTAAAACGCCAAGGCGATAATACTATTACATAAAAAAAATTGCAGTAGGCACAGAGTCACGTCATAAATATCATTACAAACAAAAAATAACGAATGATTAAAGGTAAACAGACCTCATTTAAATAAAGTCAAGGACTTCCGTAAAAATCGTCAATATCCAATTAAAAACTCATCACATTGACCTTAAACTAATACCTACTGACTTTGATCTAATGAACATTTGGCAGCGCCCCAAGGTCATTGCACTTTCAACTTTAGTAACGAAATTTCTAATTGTTAGGTATGTAGGTATAGTAAAGATTCTGGCACTTAGGTATTAGAGGAAAGGTCGCGAGTTCAAATTCAGGTCCACTCAGCTCTTGGCATACCTACCTATTTATTAATAATGCACTGGATTAAATCACGTTAGGTAGGTATATTTTTTTAACTGATATAGTACCTATAGATAAAATTAAACATATTTTTTAAATTAAAATCAGTTAAAATTAAACAATTATGTTTACAGCTAGTACCTATAGCAACAATAATTTTAAGATACACGTGTATGTCTAGGTCTAATCTGAAAACACACAAACAGTGTCAATATTTGCAATATGTACCTATACAAGATTAGCCATCACGCATTTAACCCGTGAGATAGAATATCTACCACACGCTATCGTAAAATGATCGAAACGCGATTTGCGTAGATCCAGAAATAAACAACTGAACTCTCTTCGTGAAGGTTAGGTACGTTATGGTAAAAACTTGAGACCCGAGGTTTTTCCAGGTTTTTTTCATGAAGATCCCTGATTGGATGCAATATACATTATCTTTCAAGTGTGTAAGCTTAGAAAAAATTGTCTAATGCCTGTCAGTTTTACGTGAAAGTTTTCTCTTACATTTGAGCCTTGATCTCCGCTATTTTTGCCTACTTTTGTCCCTCCCAGACTACGATCAAACTAGTCAAAAATAGTTAGGTATTAAACTTTGACATGTTTCTAATCTGCTATTAGTTCTTTGGTAGGTCCACAGCTGTGTGCCTTCATATCATCTTTATATACATCATACTCTGACCTAAAGTACTCAGCGGCAGACTTATCATCAGTTCAACTGTATCCAGTACCCCAAGTACGAGTTTGTGCAAGCACAGATCGCAGAGACGCAATCGCCGAGCGCCACCGATTTTGTATGGAGATCCTAGCAGCGCCCCTAGCAGTTTTCTTGAGATTGCGTTTCTGCGATCCGTGTGAGCACAAACTTGGGGTACATTTTCTAAGACTTAATTTTTTTTGCACGCTTGTGTTTGGTTTATTTCTGATACTCCCCGATCTTGAACTCTGCTGAAAGCAAATATATACCAAGGTGAAGCGTTTTTAACTGGAATTATTATTTTTTCAGCCCGGACGAGTCGCAACTCTCATAGAAGACGAGGAAGTAAGTACTACCAGACTATTTTTACCTCGCACTAACCTACTTTTGTATTCTATGTCCGCGAGAAGTGCGTGTTTTAGACGAAAATATTGTTTGATGCTATTGCGTATGTAGTAGTTAAATTTGACGATGTGGCGCGGTGGGCGAAGGTTCACCTGCGACGCGGAAAGTTGCGGGTTCGATTTCCGCCTTGGGATAAATGTTTGTACGATCTGCAAATATTTATTCCGGGTTTTCTGGGTATTTAAATATGTATAATAAAACATATCTATCTATGTATTGTATTAAGTATGTCAGTATTCTAGTACCCATAACACAAGCTCTGCTTAGCTTGGGGCTAGATGATGTTGTGTGGATTGTCCAGCATTTTTATTTATTTATTCTTTTGTTCTTACGTCTAGGTAGTGTAGTATGTTCGCTTAGTACTTTAGCCTCTGTAATCGGCCATTGTCTTATCAGTGGCTCCTGTTTGTGTGGGCGTTAAGAGTAAATTAACAAGTTTTTTTTTTTGATAAACTGAGTAAAGTCTAGATGCACACAGTGTGCAATAGTTGTTAGACGAATCAGATACTAAGGCAGAAATGAGTGATTATAGCGTATTATTTCTTGAAACATTTAAAAAAACTGCTTGAAATAGACGATATAACGAAACTCTTAATTGGCCTTCAGATTTACTTACTTCATTTTTTTACGCTAGATATAACACAGACAGTCTTTCCTATATTTTCCTAAAGATTTTTAGATCCTGTCATCCTAACTATAACGTTGGTATCGTATCAGCCGTCCGACTGAATAGTTTAGAATAGCTGAATAGCTTTTCAAGTCGCGATCGAATGATTAATAATATTTACCAGCAGATAATTAAAACACGTTTGTTAAATAACCGATAACATTATGCCCCTTGTCTACTTGACATTAAACAATGTTAATAAACTTGTTGTCACGGGAATCCGAGGTTTTATATTGATCAACTATTTTTTTATCAATAAGGTTAGATTATTATTATGTAGACGGCTTTGAAAATAAATGGTGGGAAGAAGCAAAAGAAAGAGAAATGGAGTAATTTGGGGAGACCTTTGCCCAGCAGTGGGACGAAATAGGTTGTTAGATTGAAGAATTGAAGTTGATCTATTACAATCATCATTGATTTTTATTTCCATGTTTTAGTAACTTTTCCTTATCTGAACTCATCTTTCTTCTAGTTCTAAAAAAAGTTGAAAAAAATAAAAATTACATATTTTTTTGGCAAAACAGGCAGTACAGAACATCACAGGCAGAATAAGACACTACAAATGCAGAACATAAGACCCAACAAAAAATGAAAACTAAGTGCAGTATTGCTATCCGTTTTGCTTCATTCTACAATTGCATTTCCACACCTTAACTATGGTGTACCTAGTGAAAATTTCGACCTCATTTCTGCGTCATGATGTCTACCGGTTTTTAAGAAACCAGCTTAACAAATTGTCGGCTTGATTGCTTGTTCCGAGTAATTCAAATTGCGGTTAGCTTTGTTTCATTATCATCGATTTGTAGAAATTTGGCTAGCATTGATCAATTCCGACTTGGTCTAGTTCCTACAACCTTCTGTTATTGATTAGATTATTGCGCAGTGTATTGCAATGTCCCAATATTTCCTGAAGTCCTGATAATACTGGCTTTCTAAAACATAATCCGATAACCATTAAATATTATCCCTCTGTCACCAGTAAACGTACCTAAACAGTGACGTATTTGAGATACATTGCGCGTCAACATCAGCTTTACTGTCGAATGTTGAGGCGTTAGCGCGCGGTGTATCTGAAATACTTTACGTTTACGACGGTTAAATTTCTTCGTGCTCAGCCCTCAGTACGTAGTAGTTTTGCAGAATTATATTTTGCATTTCAAAATTATCTTCTTAACGCCGATTAGGTAGTATTATTTTATAAGCTCGCTGTGTAGATCAGAAAATTAGAAGACTTTTCATATTTCTTATAACAATATATTATATAGAAGAAGAAGAAGAAGCTTGTGTCCATATCAAATAAGTAAATGTTATTTAAATAACAATGTTGTTTTTAAAACAGTTATCTACTATACCATGAATGTATTTTTGTAAACACGTAAAATGATGAACACGTCATAATATGCAGTACTAATATACTATATTCTGTGTTAACACTGTTAACGCATTAAGCAAACGAAAACATAATATTATTGCTATAATACTGTGTGTTACATAATTTATCCCTACTCGCTTGAAAACTGCCAGTTTCTTACTTAAATATTCACGGACATTTCACACATCACATTCTAGTCCCAAACTAAGCAAAGCTACAAGATACTAGACAGCTGATATAATACTTTTTTGTAAAAACATACATAGAATACATAGAAACACCCAGATACATAACAAATATTTCATCACACAAACATTTACTCTGGTGGGAATCGAACCCACAGCATAGAAGGCTGAGCCTGTGACGTCTATCTTGGTTTCACTATTCGCCAATTCAACTAAATAAAACTGATCCACATTACATCGTATTTCTATGTCATGTACATAAAAGTTCCTTCTATGTACTACTAATAATGACTGTTAGGTAACTAGTAAACGCTTTCTCTCTGGTTGTATTCAGTTTGTGTTTAAACATAATAAGCATTTTCGCATTCTAAGCTTCGTTTTTTGCGGACCTTGAAGACTTTCTTTACGTTTACTTATTTCTTTCGTGTCTTTGGATTCATTTTTTCATCGTTTCTAAGCATTTGTTGGCTTGCCAATTCTATTTATGTTATATATAATTTGAGTGTTTTGAGCTTTTTGCGTTTACCTTTATCGAGGTCGATCTATATTATTCCCTACGTGTACAGTAGCTCTACCATGAGTTTTTACTATACCATATTTACACTACCATACATACCATATATACACTCGCTAGCGTCTGTAGTTAAAAAAGTGTATTTAAGTTTGTACAGCGCCTCTAGCGGATAGTTGGGTACTAAAATTCGTAATACTAATATTGACGTAACTACTGTAGTAAAGTCAGACGATTTTACTGTGACAACTCATGGTAGAGGTACAGGTCGATCTATATTATTCTCCACGTGTACATGATGCATCGGACTGCGCATTTCCACTTCATTATTTGTAATCAATTTCACACCTAGGTTCTCTCCCTTGTGTTTGATTATTTGCATCGAATGTCATTATCGACACGTGTATTTCTCTGCACGTGTCGGATTTACTTACTTAATTGTTATCATTTTAAAAATTGGTATTGTTTCATTGTCTTTTACATGCATTGTTATTTTAATCTTTACATGGTTTTGACTTTTGTTTTCAGTTAATTAAGCTATAGATCTTTATGTTAGAAAACATGTGTTTGTTTTTTATTTATCTTGTGAAAACCAAATGAAATGTTATTGTCAATGACCGCGTTACTGCGAAATGTATAATTTTGGGTTACTTCCAATGCCAAGAATCCAAGTATATGACGTATTGTTGTGTCTGAATACGTGCTAAAAAGCCAAGTATTACCATTATCTGAGACTAAAATATAAAGTAAGTCAATGCCGTAAAGTTTCTTTGTGAATCATCGCAAAAGCCTATAAAGTGCGTTGTTTATTCTTAACAGACATTCACTTTGATATGCATTAACATTTTCATTGCAAACATGAACAAATCTCAAAGCTATATCTCCAAAACTCATGCTGCAATCAGAAATTATTGCAGCATGATTTTTGTTTAAATACTTTGTAGATTTTTTCGCGAATGTAAACTAAACTGCTCTATTGCCAAAGTTACTTCTTTTGCGTATAACAATGCGATTCCATTAGTCTTTATCACAAAGAACCGTCACTAAATAGAAAACTATGGTTTACATAACGATGTTTAAGAAAAATAGTTTTTGTTAGTATTTTTGCTTCTTTGTCAATAGGTATCTATTGATATGATTAATATAAGAAGGTAATAAGTGATTTCAAATTAGAATCGTATATCCTCGAGGTTCACAGCCTCTAAACGTTCTTCAGCTCGGAGCATCACACAATGGTATCTCACGATCGTACAGTGAAATTACATCCGCCAATTTTCGAATTGGCAATAGTGAGACGAGCACGTGATGTCGTGACCTTCAAAAAGATTTACAATTGATTATATAATGTTATTTAGTAAACCATAGAATAAGGGTAAAACTTATTCTTCTTCTTCCTGCCCTTATCACACTTCCTCCACTCTCCTGTATCGTCCGTCATTTTAGCATTCCACAAAAATTCCTAAATTTAATTTTAATTTGACATAGCATTTATACAATTAGTGACGTCCATACGTGCATTGACGTTTTATTATGCTCTTGATTTGATCAGTTTACGTGTACATTTCGTTGTGATGACGTCTTTTGGCCCTCGATACAGAGTTTCCGTTCAAGGTGTCCTTATGATTCACATAGATGAATTAATTGCTTTGGAAAATCCCTTCCTGACCTTGTGTTATTTATTAATGTCATTATCATCAACCTATATCAGTCGACTGCTGGACGTAGGTATCTCCCAAGACGCGCCACTGAGTGTGTTTCTACTCAAAAGGTTTATTTTCCAGAGTATTCTTTTGACATTAGGAGGAAAATGTTGTACGTCAGGAGAGTTTGATGTTAGTTTATAAATATCACGGAAAAGTTGATACGGAAGACTTAAAATTTGTTTTTGTGAAAATCTATGGAAGAGCATTACAGTGTCTTTCTACAGACAGATATTAAATCTTTGAGACAGGAATCTCTCTTTCTTTAAGTATATTTAATTTTACTTTTTTTTTGCACTTAGATTCAATCTCCTTCACGCTTACAAATATGTGGGCAACCCTATTTAGTTTAATTGTTGGTCAATCTAGCTCAATATTCAATGTTATTGTAATAATAACGCAGAACTTTCCTCAATTTATGTCATATAATCATCATGTTTAAATGGATTTACCTAATACCATTAATGGATCCATTTTTAATACTTTTGATTAACCAGTCTGTTAGCGATAATAAGCTATCTACTGATAGGCAGTCCATCAAACACTTGAATTTCTATTTTTACTATAGCAACCGATATATCTATGCATTACCTTATATCAATATTTTTCATGATAATATTGTCAGACATTTTTACACATGCCGATGAACGTGATTCAAGGTCATCACTGATATTAGTTTTGAGTCTGGGTGTTGCTATGTAATCTATGTACCAATGTATTTAAAAAAGTATTCTATCAGCAATCTAGTTTGCATAGTACAAGCTTTGCTTAGTTTGGGACTAGAACGTGATGTGTGAAATGTCCGTGGATATTTAGTTACAATATTTCATTATTTTAACGCTGCTTCTGTTTCTCGTGGTCCTTGTATTATTTGTAACCAGCAACTCTACTCTTACTGGACTATCTATAGTATTTGTTAATTCTCTAGTGATGTTCCCTCTGAGGTTCTGTCTTAAAACCAGCGCTACTTCCACACCTGTGGAAGTGGCATTAAACTGAGATTGGACCTGTTTGACAGCACATGTACCTACATTCTGATTTGAATCAGATATTGTTTCTAATTTTTAGTATACAACTAAATAAATTCTTACGGTCTATCTTATAAAAAGTTAGCGCAGACTTGAAGTATTGACCATACGAAATGATGACATAAAGTCAACGCTAACTTTTTATAAGTTAGAGGGCCATCTTTGTTCGTATATTAACATTTCCAAATGACCTCACAGTCATCTTATGCACACATCACGTAATTTCCTGCTAGATCCATGTTATGATAACACTAAAACATCACCCATTGTCTCCTAGTAGATGACCTATGAACCTCATATCAATGAGATAAACCCATAACAAGAGCGAATTAAATAAAGGAATATGTAAACAAGATCATTGAACTGAGTTTATTATGGGATGTGGATTGGTCATAATAAAATACTTTCATAGTCATAATAAATAATGCTATATAATTTAATAAAGTTATACAGCGTGTTATAGAACCTTCCTGGTTTCTTCGAGACAATGATATAAAGAATTGATGTGTAAATACTAAGTTCTTTCAATCAAAGCCATTGTCATAACATACTGTTGTATTGTCTTACTTTGTCAAGAACTTTATCTTTTTGCTACTCTACTGATACTCTACTGATTTTTAGGGCAAGACAAACACCCTTATTCACAAAGAGTACTTGCTTAAGTATAGCATCAACACTGTGCAAAGAATGCCATTTTGCAGTGCGTTCCTTTTGACAAGCCTTCAAACTAGCCCGTTTCCTTAGCTGTTCGTACATTTTGACGGACGCATAGTGCGCTCTGACACTTAAGTATTGTTTCTGGATTGGTTTCGCCCTGTGCGCACGTGCACACTATGAGACCTCACAGTAATGTTTGTGAATACGGGTGAAAGTCACGTTGCAATTTTTTAGAAGAGTTCCCAACGTGTCACATTGTGACTGAATTTGGTGTGACTTGTTGGAAACCCACCATAAATATTTTGTTTCTCGTGTGATTTCTTGTTCTTTGTGTACTATAAAGAGTTTATCTACGTATTTGTTTAACGAGATATTAAACATGCCAATTGTGATTTATAATGAATTTACTATAGTGCTATATTTTAGCGGAAATATGAAATTGTTACGCCTAGTTTCTATTTTAAATTATTTGTTCTAGATATCATTCGTGTGTATGTTTGTTTTGTTAGTCTTTTTGTACAGAGTGTAATCTTATTTTGGTACAATGTCGCGTAAATATTCATTGTTATTTTTGGATTTAACACATCTTTGAGTTATTTGTACTGAGTAATCCTTTTTAGTGTTATTTGTACATAAAAATTTGCAATCCCGAAATCGGATTCATGTTTTCTTTCATATTTTACTCATTTCCAAAAATCCGAATCGTTTTTCTATCAAAAATACTTGTTAGCCTAACGGTCGCTTACACTTTCATTTTATTCTCATGATCATCATTGATGTATTTAGCTCTGTAGCCAGTGTTTTGATAAACCATTTTATACTCAAGCAAGCTCCGAATTTCTTTATCATTGAAATTATTTTTACTTTCTTATCATTCGCCTTGTTTTTCAAGTGTTCAACAGTATCATTACTTTCAAGCACGTTTTAATGTATTTTGAATTTGAGATTCTCAACAATGTTGTTGCTTGAACAGTTGAACACGTGTCCGTGGCCTATTATTGAGGCCACTGGGCGATAAACTGAGTAAACTTACATTATGCCAGTTTTAATATACATATATCACACATAATTATTAATTATTATCTGTATTTCTGTTATTTCCTGATCACCACATTTTCAGTTACTCTAGGTACTATTTGTTACTCTAAATGCAAGTTATAATTCGATCAACTTAAAACAAAGAAGAAATGAAATAAGACTTTTAATGCACGTAACAAAACAACAACAAAAAATCTTATTGTTTAGTTTTATCAAATTACGCACAGTATTATTGCGTTTTATTATTGAGTTTTGCTCATAATAATAAGCGTAAATAATATGATTTCATAAATTTCACAGAGCAAATAAAAATCTAATATGTACAAGACTAGTACTTACTTAAAAATAACTACTTAACTGAGATTGATTTTTTCAAGTTGATGATATAAATGGCCTCGAAGATAATATTCAAAAAATACCACACTATTTTCGGAACGCCAAATTAATGAAGCCGGTATTTATTCAGATAATTATGTATTCTGTATTATTATCACGTGCTCTTGCCAATTTTTTTCCATTTACAAGGTCAAACAATAACTATACTTTGTTAGTCTTGTTATTAGTTGTATATAGGCAAATATTGAGTTTTAGATAAGTGTATTCCAAGAAATCGAAGATTAGAATACCTAGAATACATTAAGTACATAATAACATTAATAATATATAAAGTGAACTCTGTGTGATAACTTCGTTTGCGTGGATCTAGGATTTGTCTCTGCCATCTGTTGGTCTGTTGCGTAGACTTCGATGTAGTTCATCTTGTAGCGAGATAGATGGCGCTATAAAGTTAAAGTTTCAAAAATCTATCATTCAGCTTACGTTAAACGATAGACAACGCTTAGATCTCAAAAACACCGAAAGAAAATAATGAATGATTTTCCGACAACTTAATAGACATAAATTACATACAAAATTCTATTACATATTTCCCTTTAAGCAGGAAAAAGAATGCTACCTTTGTTTAAAAAATCAAAGCTATTGTACGACCGCGTTCATTTGAATCAGTAAAAATCAATTGAATCAAAATGATATTATTGTAGCCATGTTTTGTAATTTAGTTACATTGTCTACTGGTGAATGACCAGTAGATACTGTATTTACCCAGCTGTTAGCCGATATCATGAAACATACTTAAGTATAAATAGTAAGAACTTTATTACGATTATTTCTTATTATATTTTTTCTGTTTAAATTATTCCTCGTTTCGGTTTCTTTAAGATAATCATTGGCCTGGTTTTATTTGTTATGTATTGTCACGCTGTCTGAGTTTTATCTAGGATGTCTTGAGAATTGTGGCGTATCTTTCGATGATCTTAAGGTGTTATGATGTGTCTTTCTCACAGTTTTTACCGACAGCTCTATAATATCAGTCTATATCTATCAAAACGTAGGATTATTCTAGATTATCTTTCTGGTTCTAACTAAGTTGTCTGGCTTGTCTGTGTTTAGATATTTGAACTGTCAATATCTCTATTTTATACTCTACTTTAGACCTTTCAATCTTGATTTATTGTATTTTTTCTTTGTTCCAGGGCATAACATGGGGCAAAGCATTTCTGATCTCAGCAGACAACCACGCTGCATTACCTTACCTTTCCACCCGAGAATGCCAGCTGGGAGGCTACATGACCTACACAGTCAACTTCCACCCTCGCCCTACCTTCCAGGAAGGTACTAGTTTACCTTCCACTAGCTTGACTTGCCTGGTCTCTACTAGTCTACCATCACTACCGGTAACTTCTGATGACAAAAAAGACGCGTTACTGTACATTGCTGTTCCTGAGAACAAGCATTGGCTAGGAGTTGCTCCTCTGCCAGAAATAGCTAAGCAAATACTCGAATGCGAGGGATCTTCGGGCTCCAACGCGGAATACTTGTTAAGACTTGCAGATTTTATGAGAGAGGAGATCCCAGAGGCCTTAGATGACCACTTGTTTTCGTTAGAAAGGTTAGTTAGGAAGTTTGCGGCTGATATGAAGGTGTGCCTTAGCAGTCTAATGGGTGAGAATAAAGAGGAGAAGGAAGCTAAAGCAGTGGTTCCAAGCTTTGCTTTTGCCTCTCGTGTGCCTGAGAAGAAGTTGCGCTGTGTCAATATGTGATTTCACCAACAAGTCGTGATGCAGCGACTAAAAACGGGTTTTAGTGAATTCCTAAAGACTTTGCATATACTGCTATGAAAACTTATGGAAGATCATCAATTTGATAACTTGAATTATACAGAAGCAGCAGTCAGAACCATGATACGTATGACACTGATTATAATATAAGGAATTATAAAAAAATATAATTCCTTCTTGTACACTAAGCTATGTAGTTAATGTGATTCTTGTAAATTTATTGATAGGTATCATCCACACATAAATAAATAACCTAGATCAGGGATGGCGAACCAAATAGCACACGTGCCATATATGGCACGCGACGAAATATTTTGGGCACGTCAACGATCACAAAAACTCGACACTAACTCGTGTCAATAGGTATGGCACGAGTGATGGCACGCCTAGGGCCTTATTAAACATAGCTTTAGGAAAATGGCACATTGATACATATAGGTTAGCCATCCATGATCTAGATCATCATGAAAGCAAACTGATGTCAATAATAATATTTAGATAAGTAAGAATTAAAAGTGTTTAATTATAGATAGGAAATCTTTGATCCAGTGAAAAGTGTAGCTAAAATTTTTAAAACTCTAAATTAAATGTAGTAGGTAAATATATGAGACGCACACATTGTGAATAATAAATATTGTTATTGGATCATGATCCACGTATACAATTTCAATATTGATGCCTTATAGTGCTTGAAACAAGCTTAGCAACTTTAGCTTGGCTTTTGTCAGCCTAATATAATATAAATAAAGGCCTTATTGATAAATTACTGAATTAATCATTGTTTAAGAATATTAATTGAGTACGCTAGTTAAATCTGCAGGTGTTTAGATTACTAATATTAAGCTATTGCCAAACATTTTAAATAAAAATGACCAATTATTTCTCAATACTAACAAAACTACGTGACATTTACAAATGTGATAATAATATTATTGTAAACCACTTTCGATTTGACGTAGTAATGTGACTTGAGATTATTTTTTTATCTTGACTTTGACTAATTTGACAGAAATATAATTAAATTTTTGTACAATATTGTTGACTTAAAAAGCTTTGACATGTACATTGCTAAAATGACGCGAAATATATTATGTTTTTTAATAATTTCTGTTTGATCGATAAAATTGTATAGCTTCATAATATGTATAATGTTTATATATTTATATATCGTTGTAAATCTTTAACCGTTAATTAAGCATCTAATTAAATAATTTGGTTGCGAAACGCTATAAGTAATTTAAATACCAAATAATAATTAAGTATTATTTGAATCTTGTTTAATGTTAAGAAATTGTGATTTTAATTAAACATTATTATTGGTTATTTTTACGTATTGTTTTATATTTTGTCTTGTATTAAGTATAATTTTAACTTGTCAGTAAAATTAATTATTATTGTTATTTTTGTGTATATATGAAGCATTTGATTAAAAATAAGAATCATTATGAAATTGTAATATGCTAGCTGAATTAAACTGTTTATATAAGTTTTGTATGAGAATTTGTACCTAACAAGGCAGAGCCATAATATATGTAAACAAAATAAAGATCAATTTTAAACACAAAACTAGTTTAATTATTTATCCTTTAATTTAATTTACCTTAGGATATGACCAGTACCGCAAGAACGAGTTTGTGCACACACGGATCGCAGAGATGCAATCTCCGAGCGCCACCGATTTTGTATGGAGATCCAAGCAGATTTTTTGAGAAGCTTGGATTTCCATACAAAACCGGTGGCGCTCAGCGATCGCGTCTCTGCGATGCGTGTGTGCACAAACTCGTACTTGGACTATTTCTGAATATATTAAAATAAAACAACAGAATACAATATTTTTTTTATTATCGACATATTATATAACACAAAATATCATTCAAAAGCCATCAAATATACAAACAATAATGCAACTACATCGATTTAATTGACAAACAAAATTTTAGTTTTTTTTACTATTTTATCATTCAGTCTGCCTTTATAGATTATACCTAAGGTTCTAAGCCTCAACATATCATCTGACATAACTGACATAACCAATTCAATCAAGACCTCAATACAACTTAAATGCATAATCAATAGTATCCTAAATAAACTTCATACCCCTATCTTATTAAAAGTTAGCGTTGACATTATGTGACCATTACGTATGGTAATCAACACAATCAATTGTGTGCTAACTTGTTAAAAGATAGGGGTATATGCTTAATTTACTTAAAACAATACTTCTCAGTTTTATTAGGTTTCTTATGCTCTTGGTTTTTTCTAGATAGAGCCTATTTTTATGACATAATTATCTTTTTTTTTTATATTGAGATGAATTCCCTTGATTTCACTAAATAGATTTATATGCCTCTATTTGAAACTAAATAATCTTTTAGTCCCATATTTGTATAGTTCGTTTTCATAAATATGAAACAGACTGTACCTACCTACTTTTTACTTATGGTAAAATACGAAAGTGTTTTCTGAATATAAGAAGGTATATGACGTATCATAAAATATTACTTCGTAAATAACGAAATCTATGACTAATTAAGTACAAATAAAATTTGGTGGTAAAAATGCAATTTCTATACAGAAAATAGAAAAACACAATTAATTATCTTAATTGCTAAAATTTGTTTGTTCCATGCCTAACAGAAACTTAACTAAACAAAATAATAATTTAATATTTCCTATTTACTAAACTATGTTACTCAAAGTCATGGATAACATCTCTTAGGTTTTTTTTAAATAGACACAAAATAATACTTTTTCTATAATGCTTACCGAATTACACAAATAACCTTTGGTACTTAAATTATTATATATACATTTTTATAAAAATACTTGCAAATTTTCGCATTTGGTTTATTTACATTTATTAGTGTGCAATATGCATGATTAATACCTATATTTTCATGAAAAGATAATAATTTACTAATGACTTAAACACAGTAGCGTTAATCAGGCACCATTTGGCCTAATTTCAGGAAACCTTCAGGCGCTGATCAGGCCAAGTAGCCCGACAGCTTTCTTTGAGGTGCTTAATTTTGCTAACAACAGCTAATTTTCTGTCAAAACATAATCATGAGAAAGATAATTCTTTACGACAATTTTGATGTAACATTCTTTTAGTCATTTAACCTCTGATCTTTTGTCCACTAGTTACCTATTTCACTTCTAGCCATTTGACTCCTAGTCCTTTGACTTCAAGTCCGAAGACCGGGCTCAGTGGCGCGTCTTAGGAGAGACCTACGTCCAGCAGTGGACTGATATAGGTTGATGACGATGATGATCTCTAGTCCTAGCCTTGTTTAGCGAAAATCCTGAAATTCTAAATCGCCAGTCCTAACTCGGGGACTCACCCAGATATTTACAATTTCAACCAACATAATGGGTAATTAATTTATTGGGTTATTTTATAAATGGGAATTCACTATCGCTCTCATCTCCGGAGCCGTCGTAGCTTGATGGAGGGGTGTCTAACTGAGGGAGCCCTAGATCCAGGTACTCCTGGTTGGCTGTCACCGTGAGGATCTTGTCCAGGTCTTCCACCAGCTCCGTGAACGAGGGCCGGTCGCCCGGGGAGAAAGACCAGCATTCGCGCATCAGCATGTAGCTGGGGGGGTCAAAATGGTGAGTTTAATACACTAAATATAGACAATACGATGTGTGAATTGAATACTACTTAATAGAAATGAGAAGCAATATTAAATAAATAATGCTGGACATATATCAATCATCTAGCCCTAAGCTAAGCAGAGCTTGTGTTATGGGTACTAGAAGACTGACATACCTCATACAATACATTATATAGATAGATATTTTTTATTATACATATAAAATACCCAGAACACCCGGCATAAATATTTGCAGATCGTACAAACATTTATCCCAAGGCAGGAATCGAACCCGCAACCTTCCGCGTCGCAGGCGGACCTTCCCCCGCACTTAGGTACTTAAGTATATATTTTATCTTGAATGTGTATTTCTCTGTTATGTACGTGCATACCTTTATAGTTTATCGGTCTATCTTATAAAAAGTTAGCGCAGACTTTATGTCTTAATTACCATGCATAATGGTGACATAATGCCAACGCTAACTTTTTAGAAGATAGGTGGTATGTGTTTGGCAATAAATGATTTTTCTTTCTTTTGTCCCAACGAGAATAAGAAACAAGATCGTATATAAAAGTGCTTACATTTCGAGACTGCAGCAGGGTGGTTTCTCCATGCGGTGTCCGGCGCTGAGGTGCTGGTACATGTACTGTCCGGGCACCGCGGGGTAGGGGGTGCCGCCCAATGTCATGATCTCCCACAGCAGCACGCCAAACGACCAGCTAGTATTTAAAAAAAAATGGTTGTCTGTAAAGTCGGTTTATACCTCGTCGCTGACGATAGTTGAACGTGACAACGAACGCAAAGGCCGATTGTGCTTCTTTGTCGCTCGTTCCGCGCTCTCGTTTGCACTTCAAGCCTTACATGGAACGCCTCAGAGCGAGATAACGCCGTATGAGTCATGTTTTTTCGTGCGTGCAGCCGGCTCTATCGAATTATGAGACGTTGTCACGTCAAAAAAGCTTATTACAAAATTAAAAAAATTACTCATTGCTATTCAGCACCCCAAACGACCAGCTGAGGGACAAACATGTATTATGTATTTTTTTAGTCAACAACATTTTTTAAGCTACTGCATAGCTTCTACGCGGGCCTTGAGCGTGGAGACCGTTCAGAACATTAGTAACGAAAATAACCTATCAATGCGCATGAGTAATCCAGCAAAAAATGCTATGCAATAGCTTTACCGCGGCAGTCCCCGAGTGCCACACGTCTTTTTTTTAAATTAATAGACCATCTTTTGGCTTCAATCTCGTCCGATGGAAAGATTAATTAATTAATAAAGTACTTTTAACTTACACATCCGTCTGCGTCGTAAATACTTTATGGTATAAACTTTCAGGGGCCATCCACCGAACCGGTAACCTTCCTTCTGTCTTCTTCCTATAGTAGTCATTACTGTGAACATCCTTAGCCAACCCAAAGTCTGCTATTTTAAGAACACAGTCGTCTGAAACTAGGACATTCCTAGCCGCTAGATCTCGATGAATACACTGAAAGATAATGGCCATTATTAATTGTTGTTATCTAGGAAATACCAACACTAAACTATTTGTTGAGGAAAAAACTAAGGAAATAATAAGGAAAAATCTTTATTTATAAGAAGATTAAAATCATATGTAATAAAAAAATGCATTTAATCAATTGAAGAATATTATAGCACCTAATCAATTGTATCTAATTAAACAGTTAACTCAAGTTTTATAGACTTATTTTGTAACGAATATCTTAGGAGCATCTACAGTCAGTATCACGTTTTAAATAATTATTATAAGTAAATAATAATTATTAATTTTAATAAACGAAATATAGCTTTTTACAATGAAAGTCGTTAGGTTCATTTTTGATTAAGTATTAAACTTTGCTAAAAATGTAACAAATCAATATGAACTTACCCGTCTAGATGCTAAATACTCCATTCCCCGTGCAACTTGATACGAGAACGACACTAGATCCTTTTGTGTGAGCGTTTTCTTATCCTTCAAGTCTTCATTTGGAGATTCATACCTGAAAACAAACAATATACCTGCTTATAATGATATATTATATACCTTCTTCTTCTTGCGTGTTCATTGAACACAATATAACAATTGAACTTTGCTACATTTATCCCCTTATCCGTACCATTAATTCTCTAGAGGATGGTTTTTTGACTACGAGAGTTAAAAGTTAAAATTAGTGAAGGTAAAAAAAAAACCATGCCCCATCTACACAACTATAGAAAAAACAATAGCTGCTTACTTCGTTGTTTTATAAATCTTTAATTTTGATTTCAGACTTTTATATCACCGTAATATAAATCGTATACTTAGTTTTTTAACTAAGTTAAGTTAAGGTAAGTTTTTACTTACCTATTCCCAGGTCGACGATTCCTCAAGAATTCCCTCAAGTTCCCGTTGGGTGCGTACTCCACGATCACATACAAAGGTCCATCTTGCGTGCAGCATCCCAGTAGATTGATGATGTTCACGTGTTTACCTATCATCTTCATCATCTCCATCTCTGAGACTAGAGCCATCATTTCTGCATCTGTATGACCCTCTGGAAACAGAATAATGCTTGATAAATTTTCTTTCATAAAAGAGCAAATTTTGAGCAAACGCTTATGATTAATCTTGCCTGACGTAGGTATTTTATCACCGATCGTTTCGGCCACGCCAGAAATCAGGATTTTAACTTTTTTCCGCCTTTTTAGGCTTTGTGGATGTCCCTTTAGGTATTATTAGTTATCCTATTTAAAATACCTAACACTTAAAATCCTGATATTTTAAACGATTAAACACCTTTTTAAAGTTAAATGTCATTATCTCTGCACGTCTGCACAAGGTCGGTCAACGTTGTTTTTAACGTTGTCAATAAATAAATAAATAACCACCATCATCGCTACACCATCTTTTTGCACGCCAGGACTGGTAGACAATGCTCTTAGCATTAAGTTTTCGTAGCACTAAGATTTGTGTGAAATTTTAAAATAAAATGAACCATAAACTAACCTTTCAACATCTTCACAGCGGTCACACTTTGCAGCCCTGGCTTCAGTATCCCAACACATTCAGCCTTCACAACCTTGCCGAACTCTCCTTCTCCTAGTATCTTGCCAAGACAGAGAGATTCTCTAGCCACCTCCCAGTCGATGTCCACTGGTAGTTCGTACTCTGACATCATCATAGAATCGCTTGTATTGCTGTTGGCTTGCACTTGAGATAGCTTTTGCTTTTCAATCTTGACGACTGGCATGAGCTGAATAATTAATAAAATATTCTTTATATCACATATATTTTGTATACCTCTTAAAACTAATGAAAGATAATTAATATAAAGATAAATATATCAAAAAAGAACAAAATGTTATGAGCAATGGGCGATCATTTGGGATATTTTTTTTCCAGACAACAATAACAAAAACATCTTTAGATAAAAAAGAGCCTACAAGGCAGCTAATTGCGCCTATAGAATATATCTAAGTCCTACAAAAGGAAAATATTAATCTATAATTAAGGTTACAAACGTGCGTTTAAATGTATTAATACAATTTGAATACATTTCAATACATTTAAAGTATGCTTTTTCTAAAAATAGATGTCAAACAATAACATAATGAAAATATGAAATGTCCATCGCCTGGGAAAATCCTACAAGCAATGTCAATGCCCGATGCTATTTAAAATCAACAGGAGTTTCCAGATATTTACAGACACATATCAAAACGAATGAAGCAATAACAAGATTTACCAATGCAATGTTTGGGTTTTGCCCATATTTCTGGATTAGTTATAGGTATTTGTTATTTGTTTGAACATTGGGGTAATATCGAAGCCATATAGCTTTTTGTAAAAAAAAAATGGTAGCACTCCGGGAGTGCCGGCAGAAGTGAAAACTTCAATATTAACGTTGTGTTTTCACTTTTAAGTTTTCACTTCAAAAATATAACCACAGTCGTGATTGTGTCATGTCATTGTGTCACATTCGCGCAAGCGCGAATGTGACACAACGACGAAGACAACGAAGACACACTGACACAGACACATTCGCGCAAGCGCGAATGTGTCTGTGTCTTCGTTGGCTTCGTCGTCATCGTCACGTCACGTCATGTCGCCACGTCATCGTCACGTCATGTCGCCACAACACTATTTAATTGTTTGAGTCATACGTCGCGTGACCGCAAGTGTGTTCTTTTGTCGTCTCTTGTTTTACGAGCAATGTATAAAAATTAAATAAGATCTTACGCTTTTTCGACGTCACGTGACCCTGACGCGAGTTTGAAAGTTTTTACCCACCCAGCGCCGCTAAAGAAGTTTTCACTTCAAAAATTGTTCGGAGAAGTACAATCACACAAGTACCTATTTCTATATTCTCCCAGTTAACGTAAGAAAAGTTTTAAATCTTACCAGTCCCTCTCCAGTCGTAGTCGGCGAACCATTCATATTCGGTTTCTCAACCACCACTTTCTTCGTCCAATGCGTCACGATCACCGCTCTGGCTGTTTCTATCGCCAGCTGTTTCTTTATCTTCTCTCGTTTCAGCTTCTTGAAGATCATGACGACTACGATCGCCGCTACGAAGAACATAGCGCCCAATACTGCTGTTAGGATGTTGATGAGAAGTGTGTGCTTTCCATGGTCCAGGGCCTCTGATACGGGAAATGCTGGAAGTGGATACATTTATTTATAAATACAAAAATATAAACAAAGAACTTAAATCTACCATCATCACTATCATCGACCTATATTAGTCCACTGCTGGACGTAGGTCTCAAGACGCGCCACTGAGCCCAGTCTTTGGCTCTTCTCATCCAATTCTTAAATCTATGGGTTGCCCTAATTATAGGACACCACTACATGCAAATAATAAAAACTCAACTAAACTAACAGAAAACAGTTACTTTAACTGTTTATTTCTTATTGAATATGCATGGGACACATTGAAAATTCCCAATCTGTTAATAAATTCTGAAAATTTTGAAAATGATTTGAAAACAATGTTTTCAAGTGTAAGAAATGAAGTTCATGACGCATTGCTATACCTAATAGCGTAGGCGTTAACAGTTTGACGAAATACACACGTGCAAACAGTTTTCTGCAGGTAAATATATGCAAAAACTATTCTATTATTATTTAGGTACCACATAATTTATTTACATAATGACAGTTTTCTGTACGTATACTTTGCTCTTTTTAAATGCTTTTAATATTTTTTATTAATAAATTATGTTTAAAAATTTGAAATGATGAGCATCTGCTGACTTCTTAATTAAATAAAAAGATCAGATCTTTTTATTTTTATTTTATTTAATTAAGAAGCAGTAAGCAGACGTTCTTGGTTACCTCCACTATGCAAAAAGCATTTCTATTGATCAGATAAGAGGTTCCCAAGTCCTAAGTTCACGTGCATTCTTAACTATTCCAACAAGTCAAACCAGTAAGCAAAACTCCATTAAACCTATCTCTTAACACAGAGTTAATTGGTAGGCATTATCGCCATCTGTCGTGGTATTATCCTACACGCAATACAAATGGTTTATTAATTAGTGGGATTCGAATTTATCTTTGATAATACTAGAAAATGCGGAGGCTGTGTATGCGGATTGTGTATAGTGCTAATTGCGATTTCTTAGCAAACTTTCTTAGAAAGAATCTTCAGAGGTTCAGAGGTTATTGATTTTTATCCATTTTGTTCATCATCATCATCGAGTCCACTGCTGGAAGTAGGTCTCTCCCAAGACGCGCCACTGAGCCCGGTCTTCGGCTCTTCTCATGTTGTGTTTGCCAGCTACACTCCTTGTACCTATTGCCACTCCATCTCGCCGGAGGGCGTCCTACACTACGCTTGCCTAAACGCGGTCTCCAAGCCAGTATCCGTTTGCTCCAACGGTTGTCGGTTCTTTGGCAAACATGGCCATTTTGTTATGGATGACTAATAACCAACTTGTGATAACCGCCTTGTCATTATTGATGAGGCTTCAACCGGTGTAGATTGAGAGCTAATAATTTGTGATTATTAGAACAAAATTGGTAACTTACATTCTAGAACAGTCAAGTAACCCTTGGCAGTGGTGTTTCCCAACGTATTGAGAGCAACGCACACATACCAGCCCTCATCCTCTTTCGTGACGTTGTAGATGGTCAGCTGCTCGGGCTTATCACTTTGGTTTTCACTCTGAAAGTTTTAAAAACCGTTGGTACATTGGTATTGGCAAACATACACTCACATGCATCCTTTTAAAACAAAACAGTCCAAGACAGAACAGTAACAAAACAGTTAAAAAAGTTCAGAAGGAAACTGAAGACTAAACAAATCTGCTGCAGAATTCCTCTGAATTCGTACACGCAAACTTCATACGATCACTGAAACAAGCAGGAAACAAACAGGCGTTTACAGATGCAAAAACCCCATGCAACATGCAAAGTCACAGAAACCATGCGTTAGTCACGGACCCTCACCGTCATTAACTTATTGACATCGAAGTATACAATAGACTCCTTGTTCTCGTCAACCCACGTGTCATTGTAGACGAACTCGTCTCTAGTGAAATACATCCAGTACACAAATGGATGCATGTCTGAGAGGAAATCGCAGCTGAACTCAGCTGTCTGACCAAACAGCTTGGTTTGGTTCACAACGCCTTGGGTAAGCACTGGTTTCGCGTATACACGCTCTACAAGTAATTAAATAAAAGGTTTAGGACTCATTGACGTCACAGTAAGTTTAAATACATTTTGTGAAATTCTTAAACAACTACGCGTTTTCACCTTTCAACCTTAGTATCAGTGCTTTATAGATAATAAGATCCATCACCAACAGTGCATAACATTTACAGAAATATTATAGAAACTTGATGCTTAAAGTATTGAAGAAGACACCTCTACCATAAGAGAAGGAAACAGATAGGCACTTTTAATACGTTTTAATTTATTGACATGTAGTTGTAAAACCTACACCACAGAATAGACAATCCTCATCTTGCAAAATTACATTGTGTTTTACCTAAATAATGAATATCGTACCACAATAACACTTTGCATTGAACGTTCTCCACATTTCTTTAAAAATAATCAACTGTTTACGTCTGGCTCCAAACCTTGGATTCAAGTTTGTTTTTTCTTTTAATTTCTTAAAACATTTGAATGATTTTTTAAGCGCTTTTCTCAAGATTCCTTTGAAGTTCATATGAGTCATTAAAAAATTACGATTATCTTTGAAAACTAAGTTTAGCTTTTAAGAAATCTGTGTCTAGTATTTGCCCGAATTATTTCTCCAATAACAATTTGTAGGTAATTTTGCAAGATAGTATTTTCGTCATTTACACCTTGAGCCTCCACCGTAATAAAATCAAAGACCTCTATCGTATATCCGACAGGAATCGGCATATCGCTCGGCCCGACTTCGGCATCTTTCAATGAAACGTTCGTAGGCCTTATCCAGTAGAGGTAAGGTTCGAGGTCGGATACTGGCGGACATGACAGCTCAACTGTGTCGTTGACAAGCACAGTTATGTTTCCGGGGTATCCTTCTTTTATGTACGGCTTCGATGGATAACGCTCTACGAAATATTGACTTCATAAAACACCAGGTTAGACCAATAAAATGAAATTGATTTTTTTTATGTACTAGGTACTAGTGGGTATTTAATTTACAATCAGTGAGCAAAAAAATAGGTGATAACGACCAATGAAAGAATGAACACTTATTCTCACTTCATAAATCTAAATTCAATTTACGATTAGTAAGTATAAAATGAAGATGACCCCAATAGTATCACTTAAAGGTGTGAACAGTCATGATATTCCCAACATATTTCAAACCCAGACAATTTGCCTAATGTCCAAACAAAGTAATGAATCCCAATGCAGAAAATACGACCTAAAAAGACTTTTACCTTGAACATGTAGTACAACTGTGTGCTCGATGCATCCCAGTTCATTGCAGACTACACAAGTGTAGTTCCCATTGTCAGCCTTTGTTAGCTCATCCAGTGCCATGGACCACTTGCCATAGGATGGCTGGAAGTAGCTCCTCATGATCGGGGTGCTTTTATTTTTAAACCATGTTATATTTGGTGTTGGGTTCCCTGCAAAAGTTTATGGGATCGTTAAACGTATTTTTGTTGCATGATTATAACTTGTAGGGATTTGTTGGTGTTAAGTTTGAGAGTGTTATGAACGTAGTTAAAACGTGATAGAATCTTGTTAGTGTGTTTTCATAGCGGGACACTCTGATAAGAATTTCTGCGTTTTATATCTATACTTCATCTTTGTCATAAAAAAGGCAAAGTAATTTTGCTGTTAAATCTGTTTATCTAGCTTGAACCTTATTTTATATGTATTCTAAATACATTAGCAGATTACGAATACGACGTTTCGCAATGTTTCAAAATGGTTATCTTACCTCACAAACTTTACAAATCGCTGTCTCGAGCCGTGCTTCAGACAATACATTCTCAACTATAATCCTGAGTTTATGATCGAATAGCAGTTTATCAATAAAATATTTATTACCTTCAGCGGCACACCGGAGTCTGATGGAGCTGCCAGCAGGCTTCATTTCCATGTTGAACATTTTTGTAGGATGCTTGAACTTTGGCGGTATTTTAGTCTTCGTGTTATCCACATGACCGTAGTTTGGATGATCTTTCTCGCTTTTATCTTCGGGATCCTCTTCTTTGTTATCATATTCCTTGAATTTCACATTTTTGGGAAAGCGTTTAGCTGTGTCGTTTTCTTCAATGGTGTTGTTTTCGAGTAGTGCTGCCGCTTGGTGCTGCGATAGGATTTCAGGCAGTGGTCTGTCTATATCGGTATCGGCTTGATATCCTGTAATAAATTATGGTTGATTTCAGTCAAATCTTGTCGTGTAAATTAGGTATGTTCTCCATTATTATACTGTTTTCTTAAGACAGGAAGTCGCTTATCCCAAAATTTAATGCACACGTTGTATCAGAAAACACGAATTAAATGCCAATTTATTTTAAAACAACATGCATGCTGAGATAAACATATTAATGGCCAATCATCTGGCACATAGCAGATAACCCAGAAGGTCTTACAAAGATCCGTATCTCTTTATTGCGACGTGCAAGATTATTGGCCGTTAGGTGTGGCAACCCTGGAACAGCCGTCTTCGCAGTTTGTTTACACATGTGGATATTGTGGATGGACAGTAAGATGATAATAAAATATTGTATGGAAATAGCCGCATACAAACATTATTTACTCGGTAACGTCAGTGCAGATATGATATTTTAGTCTTTTAGCCAAGGGTAAAAGATTTTTTACATCAAAATTAATTTTGCTTATTATACCTGCTGTGTCCTGATCTTGGGTTTCCTTATGTTTGATGGTGACGCTCATCTCTCTGCCTCGTTCCTCATCATTCTGACACGAGTACACGCCGGCGTCTCGAGGCCGGAATCCTTTTATTCTTAACCTGAAAAACATTTTTCACTTCATAACAACCAAGGACCAATATTTTCATGTTCCCTCGAACGTATCTTTTATTATCATCATCATCATCATCAACCTACATCAGTTTACTGCTGGACGTAGGTCTCTCCCGCACCACGCCACTGAGCCCGGTCTTCAGCTCTTTTCATCCAGTGTTTGCTACACTCCGCAGATCGTCACTCCATTTTTCCGGAAACTTATTTAGAATATTTTATGTTTTGACTTATAAAGACGTTACGGCTATAATCAAATCTTAATCTTCATGGTGAGATTCTAGTTTCACATTACCCGTTTTATTTAATGATTACCTTATTCTATCTACTTACAATGAATCTTTCAGGTTAGTTTTGTTATCAGCAATTATGAAGACGTGTCTTAACCAATCTTGTAAACTAAAAAAATATTTGCAGCCATACTAAATGATTTGTTATAGATGACTTTCATAAATTTAATCCATAAATCAAGAGTAATATCGTCCAATAGCATAGTCAAATAACGATATATTATTCCTTACATCGGAATGGCTACAACTCATAGGGTGTTATGAGTTATTGCCATACCAGGGTAGAGCAATGTAAATATTGAACTAACTTATCTGTATATATGTTTCTGTGCTTTGTATATTATTGGTATCATCTGATACTATTTTAGTATTTCAGTCGACTGTTTTGAAATTGGCATTGGTTTTGGAATATATACCGCTGCCAAATGTGCTATGTGATATTTACATATATTTATTACAGGAGTATTCCCAAGGATATTACGGTAATACGGGATTGATACGGAACAATATATAGAGGTGTTAGTAATAAAAACTTGGAGAAACTATAATCGTTGGTAACGTCGCTCGAGGGAAAACGATCGCGCGGTAGATCTCCAACCAGATGGACTGACCAACTAAAAGCGGGTGGACAAAAGTTCTGCGACGTAGTTAGAATGGCCACAGACAGAAACCGCTGGAGGCAAACTGTTCACTCCATGACGACGACAAAGACATCCATTAGTGATCACGATCTTCAGACATGAAGTGCCAATCATATATCTATACTAATCTATACTAATATTATAAAGAGGTAAAGTTTGTGTGTTTGTATATTTGTTAAATTGTAAGGGGTAATCTCGGGATCTACTGAACCGATTTTGAAAATTCTTTCACCAATAGAAAGCCACATTATTGCTGAGTGTCATAGGCTATATAAAAAACCGAAAAATAAAAAGGCTTTTACGTTTAAGTCAGTTTTGCAAAGTGAATCGGAGAAAAAACGGTCAAATTATGCTCAACGAAGTGTGCACGGGTCAGCTAGTATAGAATAATAATAATCTTAATATTATAAGAGCTTTTGTTACATAATTTTTTAAATAATAAACTTGATTTTCTTTAATTTAAAATGATCACAATAACTTTTTTTATAAAGCGCTGCCACCACTGTCCATTTTTAGGCAAAGATGTCTGGAATGAAAAACTTTTAAAAGACCCTTTAGCTGGATCTGTAGGCCAACTAGTACCTAAAGAGGCGAATGCGCGTTATATTTTTAAATAGTAATAAATATTCACAGACACTTCACACATCGCACTCTTGTCCTAAACAAAGCTTGTACCTACTAAGGAAACTAGATAGCTAATTAAAATATGTACCTACATTTTTTTGTAAATACATACAAAGTATAGCTACATAGTAACACCCAGACACAGAACAAAATATTTATGTTCATCACACAAACATTTGCTCTGGGTGGGAATCGAGCCCACGACCCACAGCATGGAAGGCAGAGCTACTACCAACTGAGCTGGTTTTGGATCAGGACCTGTTGGGGGTAACTTACCACTGCCTCTGCTGAGCCACTCTCTTGGTCACTCCATCAATTTCCGTTCCATCCTTGAACCACTGCACCATTGGAGCCTGACTCCTCGGCATCAGGCCGCAGACCAACCGCAGTCTCTCATTCGTTGTTGCTTCTATAACTGAGTATGTATCATCTGAAACAAGCAAAATGTTTTTAGTTTTTTATTACAAGATTGTGACTGATGACCACTTTTTAAAATTTTAATTAAAATATATATATATATATAGTCATTATTTTATTTCCAGGCCTGGCTCATATCCCTGTACCTACCTACTCAATATTTTGTGGATTCTCTAAGAGGTTAAGTTAAGACTGTATCTATATAAGATGTTTTTTTTTGAAAAGGACGATTAATTCTGAAACTACGAGAGAAAAGATTTATATTATAAAAAATCACATTATATCCTGTTGCAGTGTGAATACCTTTACAATTCAAGGCATCACTTTTAAATGGAAAGTTTATACAAATCTTTACAAAACAAAGATTTCGCAGTATCAATAAGGATCCATAAAACAATCAGAACTAAATACTCATACATTTGCGTTAAGCCCGCGTTCCCAAAGAAGCGACTCACATTATGTACCTCTAGGTCATGAAGGCTAAACTACGCAATATGGCTATTGGCTGGCAAATACTACAATGAGAAAATATAGGTAGTACTGGATCTTTCTGGAAGGAATTTTTCTTCGCTATTTACCTGGCCAAATAAATAACGACTTGTAGGTCTTGGACTTGTAATCAAATAAAATTTGTAATTATACAAAGCTATAGATCGAGCTATCTAAGCTTCTTTTGATAATCTAGGAATCTAGTTTTATGGTTATAACCTCGGGATAATTTATACCGGTAAGTATACCGGCGTTATTTACGGTCGCCGTATTTTTAGAAACTAAACTCAACGCTCTTAAGTGATAAATATAATGTTGAGTGCAGCGAATATGAATGCGATGCACTTACATTTTAAACGCAAATATTTTTATAAAAAACATATTGTGAATAAAAAACGATAATGGAGAAATTGTTATGACTTTAGAATTAATTAAGATATATGAACTTAACCTAATGTTCTGATAGTTTTGTATCTGTGGACCCTTTTAGACGACTTCGTACCAGGAGCATTTCTACCGTACCGAAAAAAATTAGGTTAAAAGTAATAGTACCTAATAAGTAAAAAAAGCGTTGGAGACTTCATTATTAATAGTGAATATAATAGTGAAGCTGTCTGCTTTTCCGTACAAAATAAAAATAAAAGTATTTTTTGCGCGAAAAAGTAACAAACATACAAGCACACAACCATACAAACTTTCGCTTTTATATTAGTAAGACTAGCAGAATTGCATCAAAAACAACAACGTCAATATTTTTTTCACAAAATTTATTTTTGTCAGCGAAAGTTATGGCAAAACTCCCCTCGACAAGCTAAATAAGTAACCATTGCAAACTCATTAAAATCACGTTTCAGCCAAAAATAGGACACTTCGCGAGGGACACCTGAATACTATAAATCTATACCAGTAACTAATAAAGCTTAATATATTTTCTTACACAAACACATGTTCAAAATATAAGAATCATAACATAACTAATTTAATATTATTTAAATCAGATAGATACAAAAAACGGTAGGAACCAGGCCGAAGTTTCTTGTCCGTTCTTCTAGGCTCTGGTCGCGTGAGACCTAGAGTACTACTAGGCACCTAGAATCACCTAGTAGGTAGAATGATCCGCGTATTTTTACGGAATAAATTATATTTGAGTTCATATCAAATTATAAACCTGGCCTCTGCTGTAAGTAGATTTAAGTTTTGTTTGTAAAATTTATTTTTTGTTAACACAAATATGTATAAGAGTTGCCTTATACCTATACCTTATACCTATTAGTGAATTTGAGTCATGGCTAAGAAACAAAGTGTCAAAAACCATTGCGCGCGCATAATGCACTCAAATTAAAGTTGTGCCAAATTACCTTATTGTTCTTTGACTGGGACAGTCCGCACAATGTTTCAATGCTTTGTTTTCAAGTGTTTAATGGCAGCTGAGATTTGTGGCCTGTAAATTATGGGTTTTGGTAGTGACGTGCCTTTTACAACGTCGATATCGATGAGCGCCGATCGACGATCTATCGGGATGTACCGTTATTGATAGCACTGTAAATCTTTGAATGATTTATTTGCGCGATTAAACGAAAGACAGCTACAGTTTTTGAAGACAGACAATTTTGATTCTTTTCTTTATGTTTTGCTTTTTTAATCTATGGTAAATATTCATTGATGCAGTTTTGTTACACAAATGAATAAATATTCATAAAAATGACACAACGTAACGCCTTAGTCTTAGCTTGTACTACATTAAGTAATCAACATTGAATACATAGTACCTAACACCCAAACAGTAAAAACAAGTGTTGCCAACATACAAATATTTTTGGCGGGAAACAAATAACATGATTTGTGTTTTTAATTAGGCTGTGTTTGACTATAATTATTAAACTTGTAGTATCTGTATTAAATTATGTAATTGGTGTAAAGCGTAGGTATTAATCGATTTAATAAATAGTAGGTAATCGTTTGCAACGGTCTGTAGATAGCTCAACTGTTTCTTATGTATTTTATACGCCCATGTTTAGATTGTAAATACTGTGATAATCGTTAGTTTGTTTGTGAATAAATTACGTTTATATATAAAAAAAAGTGGATTACAGATGCTGTATCGATTGCTGTAAGGCCTGTCATAAAAAAGTATCGATAATATGGTTTTCTCATCACTACGGTTTTTGCAAACTCTTCACGGATTTAGTGGTTGCATGTGTTGTGCAGATGCAGGCTGCACCGTGGGTCCCAAAATAAAAAATGTCGTCAATTCTCAATCGTTAAGGCTCCAAAAACAATAGGTACTTGCGAATGTTTGTGGGAAAGGTTGTACCTATAACAGAATTCAAGCGAAAGTTCAATGTCGTCAATGTTTTTGGTCAATATCTAAGTAGAAAATCAATTTTAAATAAGTAAATAAGCCAAACAAATATTCTACAAAAATTGTGTTGATTAAAAATATAGTTTGAAGAATCATCTCGTAATTTAGATAAGATTTTGTAATGTTTAAATTATTATGTCGTATATAATGCCATGTAACAAATATTTAGAAATATGGCACTATCTGATAAAATATGCTATGTTATGTAAATATCTATATAGTTTTATTTTAATAACCGAAAACTGATTCTTACAATGAATTGTCCAGACTCTACAAAGGTTCTGTGACAAAGTACGTAAATATGTATTAGTTATAATATGTTATTTTAAGTTTTTTTTCTAGTGCTTAGCCATACCTACTTAGTCAACCTTTACTCGAAAATAAACATTTTACTTCGAAAAGGCACGTTCATAGAAGATTACCTATACTAAGCTGTATATTGAATTCTTACTGTAACTAAACCAAAAATAAGTTTTTTTGTTTTAATTTATTTTTAAAAACAAAGGTCAGTTATTTATTTTTGTCGAACCACAATAATCAATGGATAAAGAAAGTGTCGTAATAACATCTAATTTATACAAATTGCTGCAATCATCAGATCAGCTTAGTACTGTAATCTGTCCCTTAATGGAAGGTATTGTACAGACAATGGGTTCTTAGTCTAATGATGGTCTTCTATGGTGGTCTTTGAAGAATGCATAGCAAATCACCCATGGGATTAGATGTTTGGTAGCCTAGTGACAATAATGTTATTAAATAATTATATTTTTTTATATAAAATGATCAAAAAGGACTTCAATCGTCATCCACAATACTTATGACGACTGATGTGGCGCGGTGGGCGATGGTCCGCCTGCGACGCGGAGGTTTCGGGTTCGATTCCCGCCTTTGGATAAATGTTTGTACGATCTGCAAATATTTATTCCAGGTGTTCTGGGTTTATAAGTATACTAAAAAATATCTAGGTATCTATGTAATGTATTGTATTAAGTATGTCAGTCTTCTAGTACCCATAACACAAGCTCTGCTTAGCTTGGGGCTAGATGATGTTGTGTGGATTGTCCAATATTATTTATTTATAAGTTAATAACACATTTTTAAGGATTACTTAAAAAATACTAATTTATGTGGGACCGCTGAAGTAGGTTTGACCTAAAATTACATCAAAAACGGTTCATTTACTATTAATATATTTTCTATTATTTATATGGGAATTAGATTGCTGATAGAATACTTATATTTTTTTTTGTAAATACGTACATATAATACATAGTAACACCCAGACACAGAACACATATTTATGTTTATCACACAAACATTTGCTCTGTTTGGGAATCGAACCCACGACCCACGTATGGAAGGCAGAGCTACTACCAACTGAGCTGTGACGCCTGTCGCAATAGTAGTTTAAAATCTCCTAAAATACTTGATGTATGAAGACGATTGTAATCCGCTACTGTGTTCGTAAAGTTTGTTTAAGCTAGCCGCAAAGAAAGCAATATTTTCTCGGCTTTTCTATGTTGGCTTTGATGAAAATTTACTATCTTCTTTGTTTTTGGTTTACATTTTTACTGAGTTGAATGAAATGAATGAATGAATGACTTGATCTTCAATTGAATTAAGATTTATCTGTTTAAAATGTGTTCATGTTGACAGGCGTCTCAGTTCAGTTGGTAGTAGTTTTACCTTCCATGCTGTAGGTCGTGGGTTCGATCCCCACCGACAACAAACATTTGGGTGATAGACACTGATGTTTGTTCTCCGAGTTTGTTACTATGTGTTATATGTATGTAGGTAGGTATTTACAAAAAAAATATTGTATATTGTATCAGTAATCTAGTTGCAAATCCCATGCTGCAAACTTTGCATAGTTTAGGATTAGACTGAGAAAATATAAATAAACGGACATTTCACACTGTGTTTAGGCGCTTTGGTATTCTAATCTGATTTTTATTATTCTTTTTGATCTTTGTATACTTACTACAAAAGCTAATCTTACGTATTTTGTGTTATATCTATGTAGAATACAATGACATAGCGACATAGGTCAAGAACAATGTATTTTAAGAATAAATAGTTTCAAATCTCAGTACATTCTCTAGTTTTTAGTATTCTTTTTGCTAGCTTGGCACATTTCCAATGATTTCTTGTGGGTGTGCTTTTAAAAACGCATATTGTCTAGAGTTGTCTGACTTTTGATAAATGTATGGAAACTGGTTCGTTTTAGGTAAGTACTTTGCAATGTTTAATTTATTTGCTTTTAACCTTGTCTGCTTTTAACGTTAACCATTTGGAGATTTGGCTGTAGAGTTTGTTTTTTAAAATTTGCAATTAGGGTTCCGCACACAAAGTAGACGGGAATTATTAAAAAAAATATTTTATTACTGAGACTTCGTTGTCTGTCTGTCCGTCTGTCACCGGGCTGTGTAGAACCGTGATAGTAAGACAGTTGAAATTTTCCCAGATTTTTATTGCCGCTATACAACACATGCTACCGGCTATTGAGAATTGTACTCGCAAACGATTTTTGTTCGTAGTACGGAACCCTTCGTGCGCGAATCCAACTCGCACTTGACTTTATTTATACATTTCAGTCAAAATCTCTCAATAGAACTTTGAGTTCTTGGCCATCTTAATCTTCAAAGAGTTTTCATTTTAGCTACATTTTTATCATTCTTAATTAAAAACGATCTTCTAAACAAACAATCATTATCATCCTGTTATGAATAACATTAATTACTTATTAATTGGTATTGCTTTGAGTAACAGGACACAAAAGACATAAAAACCCAAAATCGTGGCTTATTTCCGCAACACAATAAGATCAAATTCGAAGGATATTTATACAGATCCTGAAGCTGCTTAATCATAATAAAAATTATGCATTTTGTAACCAAAAATATGAAGACTGATTTATGGTACAATGAGAGCGGAATATTAATAAATTAAGAGTAATTGTGTTGGAGTTTTATTACTAAGACAATTTTAAGATTTATACGTACTTGTATTGCTTTTATTTATTATGACCAGTGTTAATTTATATATTATATGATGTACTTATATATCAAAGCCATCCACAGCTGAATAGGTAATTAGGTAAATTTATCGAGCTGAGTTTTTTTTCAAGCTGAATACTTCATACTATAGTTATAAAAATACATAAACGTGTTAAACACTCATTGTTTTCGACATTTACCTATGTCGCTTACTTAGATTTTTCGATATTATTGAAAGACTTACGTCATCTCAATATTCTACGCCAAAAGTCGTCTCCTTTTTTACAGCAAATTCAACTACCGTGCTAAGCTTAATTAAAACCTCCAAAATCAGCGATTCTGCAAAACCATTAAACATAACACAATACCGCTCGCTTCGCTCATTATAAAACAGATTTCAAAGTAAAAATAACTCAGTAAAAAACTGCAGTGAAATAAGGCGTCAAGTATCAATGTCGGTACCAAAACCGATACCAAATACCCTAGAAAATTGTTTTACAGCTGTCAAAGTAACGATCATTCAATTTTGTACTTTATTGCTTGTTATTAGAGTCCACGCGGTAAGTTCTATTACAGTATGTTTTGAGTGTATCGTGTGACAGACGTCATATTGCGTTTGACGTTTAGAAATAGCACAACTTCCTGCAGTGAGCATTTGATTTTCTGGTATGGTAATTGTCACGTAAACTGTATTGATTTGAGAGTTTCTAATTTAAACTTAACTGATATTTAATTTTACTGACACCTGTCACAATTCAACATGTTTTTGTTAGCTATTGAATAGCTTCTATCGCGGGCCTTGAGCGTGGAGACAGAATCCAGAAATTCCGTAACGAAATAACCTAACGAAAATAACCTAACACTGCGCATGCGTAATCCAGCAAAACATGCTATGCAATAGCTTTACCGCGGCAGTCCCCGAGTGCCACACGTTTTTTTTAATACATCAGATCGACCGGACTAAAAACTACAAAAACAAGCAATAAAAAACCTGCATTACAGAAAATGTTTGTATCAATGCTGGGACTATCATATTGCCCCAAATAAAGTAACATCAAAGTAAAATTGAGAGCTAGGAAGCTATTATAGATTACCAAGAGTCGCGGTTGCAAGATGAAAAGAAAATTTTTATTTTTAATCCTGGCCGGCCAGCGCCACTCGCTTATAAAGAAATATTAAAAAGACAACCCACACATCCGCTTCCTCTTCCAAATTCAAATCTATTTTCCCTATTAAACTCGGAAAGACGGAAGTGTTGCTACAAAATTGAAACGGGTAGTTTCCGCTCGTACATGACAGTTGCGAAATTCAAATTCTGTCGTATTTTGTCGACAGGTGATCGGAAATGTTGAATGGTGAATTAACTTTGGTTTTAGAGCAGAATTATGAATTTTGAGCCGAAGCAAATTATGATTGAAACCTTATTCAGTAGCATGCAAGTTTTCCTAATTAAATGTATGTTTAATAATAATAATAATTATGATTGTATTTAACGCAATTTTATTATTCTTGCAAAATGGCCGCTTCATCCCAATGTTTAGTCTCCTGTGGTTAAATGTAGCAAAAGTTCGCACGCCTGCGAGTTTGTTGCGACTTATCGGAACACTATTGATGTATGTACCTACGTGACGTTTTAGTGCGTATGACAGTTTTAAGTACGATTTCTGTTACTTAGGCCTTATTAGCCGACAGGCCTTATTACCCGCAGGTACCCTAAAACACAACACTAGGTTTTAAAATCTTTTTAGTTTGCACCTTGATATTTGGCACAGTTAGATATAATAATTCTGCAAAATTATAGTATTAAAAAAAACGATGTTGTTACTAAGAGAAAAACTGAATCCCAATCTATAAACAAGAGGAATAAAGATAAAATACATAGTACTAGTAAACTGTGCGATAGCTGATCTAATGCGACACGCCAATTACTACCTAACCTACACGCTTGTTTACGATACTACGAAAATAGTTTTACTAAG
Organism: Ecliptopera silaceata; assembly: GCA_932527185.1. NCBI lineage: Eukaryota > Metazoa > Arthropoda > Insecta > Lepidoptera > Geometridae > Ecliptopera > Ecliptopera silaceata. Next base: position 7,493,231 of record OW052210.1, read on the forward strand.
GAATATACGAACTTCTCAGATGCGAGCTGACTGAGAAATTTTTATCTTTTAAAACTTTGACGTTAAATACTAGACCATCTGCTCACTTTGGTAACTCAGGAACACAGTGAATGGAAATTAAATCTTAATTGAATTTAGATTAAAATTAAGGGAATGATGCATGTAAGTATTTCTCATATAAAAAAACGCTAGAATCCAGGTCTAGTTTCTTGCCAGTTCTTTTAGAGTCTGGTCGCGACGAACTGGCGCCTTGAATCATCTAGTATGTAAGACGTTTCAAAGTGATCCTTGTGATTTTATTGAATAAATGCAATTGAAGTTTGTAAATAATGACTTTTCAAAAATATATTGAAAAACAGGTAAAGACGCTAACGGCCGGTTTCTCGAACGATGATCAACGAAAAAATCTAATAATTACTATGTGTCAAACTCGGATCAATCGTTATCTGGGTTTCCAGAAACCGGCCGTAAATGCCGCAAAATATAAATGAAGCAAAGGCAGTTTATGTATTTCATTAAATTCTGCAAAATTTTTTACGAAATATTTAATTAAAATTCCAATTTAGAGACAAAATTTAGTTGACTTTCATTAGAATCACATGGTTTTTATTGTCAACGAAAAGGTTGTTCTAAAAGTGATCCAATATAAGCCAGTTAGCCCACAAAGATTTGTGACGTCCGCATAGGAAGTAGCCGTGACTAATGTCTTCCCATGACTTTGTTTAGATAGCGAGTCGGTGACAGCTAAATTGGGAAGTTAGGTGATGGGTGAATTCATTTGTATTAGAAATATCATAGTCTTAGAAAATATATTAAAAGAATCAGCATATAAATAATAAATAAATAATGCTGGACAGTCCACACAACATCATCTAGCCCCAAGCTAAGCAGAGCTTGTGTTATGGGTACTAGAAGACATAATACATAATACAATACATTATTGCCAAACAAAAGCTAATAAGTACTCTAAATAAATCAATATAATCCCTCACAATTTTTTGTTTCATAAAAATCATCACCTCGATGCTTTCGAAAGGGATTGGTAGACGAAAGCGGAAAGCAGGGATGAGTTGAAGGATTTGGGGGAGACCTTAGCCCAGCAGTGGGACGAGATAGGTTAGGGAAAAAAATCACTACGATCAAAAATGTTGAAGATGATTAAGAGCTAATTTCTCTCGAGCAGAGCCTAAATATTGGATACGATCTTAGTGTCTTCTTGCAAAGAAATATACTTTCAATGCTAATTGTATTGTTTAAATGATATAATTTCAATAACAAAAACAAAAAAATGTTTTTACTATAGCAATGCTGCTGTATAGGTATCTCCTACCTTGATAATAAATATTGAGTTATAATAAGTATTTCGGTATGTTTACCGCCAAAGTTTATAAAAGTTCAGTTCTGCGAAGAAAACCATGAGATGTTTACTACGAAACATGTCTGGTTCTAAGAGCATCACAAGCAGAAGTGTTGGAAGGTAGGTCACTGACACGTTTATGGTGTACATGATAGGTGAGAAATAAAATAAAATTTTCACGGACAAATCACATATCACACTCTAGTTCAAAACTAAGCAAAGCTTGTGCTATGAGAACTAGATTGCTGATAGAATACTTATATACATTTTAATTACATAGTTATACCCAGACACAGAACAAATATTTATGTTTATCACACAAACATTTACTCTGGGTGGGAATCGAACTCACAACCCACAGCAAGGCAGAGCATAGTCGCTCTGCCTTGCTGTGGGTTGTGAGTTGTAATACTACTAAAATGAGCTGTAACGCCTGTCAATTATATTTGAAAAATAACTCTTATCTTAAGCTTCGATACTTTCTCCGTGGCCAGTATAATTTATTAAAACACAGAGAAGGCACACAATCGATTCATCGCAAAGATTATGGAGAACCCACCAGTAGATTAAGGGAAGATATGATAAGTAATATAACCTACACGCTTTTCTCAAGATGGGTCTTCAAGTGATGGTTCTCTTAAAAGGGTGTGTATGTTGATATGTAATGTAACTCTATTGTTTATAGCTTATCCTCCTTACCTTTATAGTCTGACTGACGCACACCCTAGTAAGCGCCTGCGCACGATTCCCGCTACCGATGACTGACCAACAACGTGTTTATTAATTTTAAATCACCATCATCTGTTTTACCATTCTCAACTTTACGCCTCTGGTATACAGCATATAATAACAAAATATCTATCTACCGTTGCATTGTTTGGTTCTAATCACTATTTTAGAATGTTTTGAAAACTAGAGCGATGAAATTAACGAAATTGGAAGCGTAAATTATAACGTATGAGAAACGTGCGTGCTAATTAGAAGATTTTTTAGAACATACTTCATAGACGATTGATGGAAATTGGAAGAAACTTGGATGTTTATGTATATTTCAAGCTGGTGGGATTAGAATGAGTAAAACTACTTTTATTCGAAAAATCCAAGATAGTAGAGAAATAACAGGACAGGACAGTGGGAGTGAAAACTACTTAGTATATAATATAAGTAATCGTCACATATCTAAACGGGTAATAGCGCATTTTCTCTATACATAAATGTGTAAGTAAGTGCTTTATAACCAGCCATTTCAATAACATTTACGACACTTCTCGTAATAAGTATCGAATAGAATGTAATATACGCCACACATTATTTAAGATCAATCGAATTTAGTTTTTAACTATCGCTCTCACTTTTTATTGTAGTACCTTGTTTTTTGTTCCGAAACGTTTTTATTACTTGTTATATTATTATCTACTTATTACTTTAGATAAGATTAGTGTCTCACTAGAATTAATTTAGCCTTCGCGGTCAGATCTTCCTGGATCGTTAACTAATAGGACTACACCTACTTACTATGAGTTGTGGACGTCCAAACGCACTGATATAATCCAACCAATCACACAAGCAACACCAAATACGTAACAATTGTATAACTGTAACCGATAAATAAATCATAAGTATGTATTTGTATGCATTGTGGCTTATAACCTGCTATTGGTGGCCTTCGAGTTATATTATTGTTATTTTCACACTGCATCATTTCAATCATAGATGCTAGTGTCACAGCTGCAAGCAAGTTTGCCAGATAAATAACCTTACGAGGAATTTATTTGCTGAAAATATATAGTTGAACATCAAAAGATGCGACGGAATTTCATTAGTAGATATTCAACATCGACCGGAACGCTATTATTACCAAAAAGATTGTTAGCCATATCTGGCTGTGCCCACACGTGGCCACCGACTAGTAAGTGCGAACCCGCGATAAATGCAAAGATTAGGTATTTCCGTTTGTACTCCCGCGCATCTGGAATGATGTCTATGACTCATTAAAATACTTGAAATAAGTAGATACTTCCAGTTCGATAGTAGGGAAGAATGTTATTCAGATCCGGTGACAGACTATTAGTATAATCTCTCTGTACAAACATGTCAGGAATCCTTTGCGCAGGTAAATTAAAACGGTCCTAATAGCATACCTTGTGGAAACCTTTGCGTAAAATTCCATACAACGTAGCGTTTAAGAAAACTGAAATATATATCAAACCAAGAACTGTCAAAAGTTTATTGACAACTAAACGAAAGCAAACAATGAACTTCAGAAATGAATTACAGTGACATCAACGCACTCATAAGCATTTTAAAGATCCATAAAACCGCTATATAATTCAAATCCCTTGTATTTGAAACCAGTACAATTTAGCATTAAAGTGATTTCTCTGGCTTTTTATAACACAGACAGAGCCCTTTGTCTTACACAGCTTTTAGTGACATCTTCACTTAAAATCAGCATAACTATAAGTGAATCACTTGACCTTGTTTGAGACAGACGCCAGCGAGACGAGAGACCAGACAGGGAGCAACAAAAACTGAGTTACTCATGTATCATCTGTAACTGTGAAAGATGTCTACATTTTCTAACGAGTCATTGCAAATAGCTTTAGTCCAAATAGATAGGTTAAATAAACTGTATAATGATTAGAATAGAATTGAGTCTATTAATGTTAACAATTTTGCTCCATTCCTTCATTTTTAAATCATATTTATATCCATTATTTAAAGACTGGTTATCTAATCTGTCTTTAAATGATAAAAAGCACTACTATGTTAACCACACTTCTGAAATCATTCTGGTTCGATTTGGGTAAAAAAATTTGAAGCGACAACAATGTGGTCTGCTTTAGAGTTTTCTGAAGTGGTTTCAAGTTCATAGTCAATGTTCCTCTTATGAACAAGAACTCATTGAAATCTGATATTTTAGCTGTCGATTTAAGGCATATTTTTCTAAATCCGAAAGTTTTTTTTTTCTTTATTTGAGATTACATCCCATCACTGCTATATTACTAATCTAACGGCCGGTTTCTCGAACGATGATCAACGAAAAAATCGAATAATTACTATGTGTCAAACTCGGATCAATCGTGTTTTGGGTTTCCAGAAACCGGCCGTAAGTTACTTAAGATAGATTAAAATAATTCAGTAGTCTGTATCTAGGTCAGATCGTAATCATATTTAGCGTATATTTTGTAAAGTAAGCTATACAATACAAAAAACTGCTATAATACTGTCAAGCGTAGTGTAGGACGCCCTCCAGCGAGATGGAGTGACGATCTGCGGAGTGTAGACAGCATGAGAAGAGCCGAAGGCTCATTGGCGCGTCTTGGGCGAGACCTACGTACAGCAGTAGACTGATATAGGTTGATGATGATGTTAATATTGTGCTGTTCCTTCGTCATTTTTAGCAAACTTACACAATAAACAAATGAAAGTTATTTAAAAACACTTATCTTAAGTTACCTTAAGTGTTGTTTAAAGTAGATTGAACAAGACTACCGTTGGTAAAGAAGACAAACAACGAGACTATTCTCCATATTGAAGTGCATTGTAAACATCATTAATGTCGTGGACTCGTGGTGTAGTGTCACCTTCTGCAGTAAAGCTTATTCACTAAAATGCTAACTAACCTAGGTTTATTGATACAAAGTTTGAACAAATTAACGTATTAAAGGCTTTTTAAGCTAAAAATGTTTTAGAGTAAGCACTTGTGTTCCAAATAGCATCGTCACACATATCGTCATCGACACATCAAGTGCGATCAAAAGCTTACCTAAAACTTGTCAACTTTTAAATTCCAATTTAAAGTCCCAAGTTCATGTCTGTAACTAATTAATTTTAGAAAAATATATTAAATTTACAAAGAAATGTAATAAAAACTAATTCTCTTTGATCAGCTAAATAAATAGGTACCAAAATAACAAGTAGCTAGTAGGTATGTTCTGCGGTTGCGGTCTACCACTACTTGTGAAGTTAAACGGTTGTAAGACCGACAGCAAATACACGAACCACTAATATTTAAAAATTATAAGAAATATGAATATTTTTTAAGTTACAATTGAGGTAATATTTAATTAAAATGACTGTGAAAAATCTTTTTATGATGGTTTACATAGCGTCAGGAGCGCATACATATCTACTTATTATGTACATAATACATATATAGGTAGCGCTTAGCGCTACATAACGGTATAGTCCTTAGAACAGTGATTAGATGGAATAAGAAATGAAACAAAATGTATTTCAACAAGATACATGTAGCCAAAATATACAACTATATACAAATATAGTTGTAAGGTTGATTCAAGTTGGACAACATTAAGTACCTACTCATAAATACACAAAAATCAGAAAATAAATCCATTGTCTAACAGAAATTGAGTCCAAGAATCGAACAAAATAATGATACAACTAGACACCCAAAACACTCCAACACTACTAATATTAAAAACTTAAAAAAAATACGTGTGGCACTCGGGGACTGCCGCGGTAAAGCTATGTCATAGCATTTTTTTGCCGTCGGAGTGTTAGGTTATTTCGTTACGGAATTTCTGGATTCAGTCTCCACGCTCAAGGCCCGCAATAGAAGCTATGCAATAGCTTACAATATCAAGAAATACTTGTAGATGATTCAATTGTGCTATGTCACCTTATTCAATAAGGTAAGGGGCTATTACCGTAATGTAATTGAATCTTGGAAGAAATATGAAGCGTAATTTTATAACGTTATTGGAGAAAGCAGTAATTTAGACAATTGGTTTCACAGCGGTGTACGGGTTAGTATCTACTTAGGTAGTGCGCACACTAACAATAATCGTGTGAAAAATTCAGAATTATTTTCAAAATATCTCTGTTACCAAATCTTAGAACAACAAAAAACACCATTCAATAGCGTTTAGTTGCAGACAGACAAAAAGTCTAGACGCTAAAAAACTGTAAAAATAACTGCATTACCGTGGCTTAAGTATTTTTTGTTGAGTGCAGTCACCGTGTAATACTAAAATTTGAGCTATAAAATAAATGGGTATTTAAGAGGCCTGCAAATTGAAAATTCTGGAAAAATACCTAGTTGGAATGTAATTTCATACTTTGACATAAATAAATAAATGAACTGCATTATCAAATGCAGCTTTCACTAGATATCTTTCATTTATCTTTAAATTCGTATCTATTGAAATTATAATCTGTTGAAACAAAATTATGGTTAAAATAATGTAATAGATTTGGTTGTGAGTTTCGTCTAGTCCAAATATCAGATTGTTTACCAAAAAAACTAAATACTTACCTAGGTATTATTATAACATTAGAGAAACCTCAACCCAGCTTCTTTAAAGTTGAAATGTACAGTAATATAGATACATAACCATTGGTTTCTTACAATAATAATTTGATTGACGTGATAATAAAAAACCTCGATGTATATTGTACAACAAAAGTTCGTTTTGGCACAACTTTATGATTATTTTTGTTTTATGATTGATGTGTTATTCATTTCCGGTGCTGTAACTACTTTTTTTATTCCGCACGCTAGAATGCAATTTGTTTTTGAAGTGAAAACTTCTTTAGCGGCGCTGGGTGGGTAAAAACTTTCAAACTCGCGTCAGGGTCACGTGACGTTGATAAAAAGCGTAAGATCGAGGGAAAGGGAGAGGAACTAGTATCTCCCACTCTTTCTACCGTGCCTGAGTGTGCTCTGTTTAGGCGGCACACAGACACATTCGCGCTTGCGCGAATGTGTCTGTGTCATTGTGATTGTCATTGTCATTATGACGTCTGTGGTTATATTTTTGAAGTGAAAACTTAAAAGTGAAAACACAACGTTAATATTGAATTTTTCACTTCTGCCGGCACTCCCGGAGTGCTACCTTTTTTTTTTCTTGACCTTCATCATCATCAACCTATCAGTCCACTGCTGGACGTGGGTCTCTCTGCAGACGCGCCACTGAGCCCGGTCTTCGGCTCTCATCCAGTGTTTGCCAGCTACACTCCGCAGATCGTCGCTCCATCTCGCCGCTCGTCCTACACTACGCTTGCCTAAACGCTGATTCTTGACCTTGCTGTTATATTATCTTTATAAAATTCTGTTACATACTTTATCAAACATAGTATTACCCAAACATACGGCCGGTTTCTGGAAACCCAAATCACGATTGATCCGAGTTTGACACATAGTATAATTGTTTGATTTTTTCAATGATCATCGTTCGAGAAACCGGCCGATACTGTTGCTATTGTTGAGAATACCTATAACAATAACGTAGACAATAAATAGCTCTGTAATGTATCTATATCAATTTACCTTAGAATCTTAATACTTACAAAGGTTGTATTATCATTTATTGCCGTAGAAACGGTTCTTTAGCTATGTAGTTATTCTATTCAAGCTTTGCTTATAAAAAAAAGTATAAGTATTCTATCAGCAATCTCGTTCCCATATTAGTTTTGCTTAGTTTAGGACATGTATGAAATTTCAAAAATATTTATGATTATTTTATAAACCTATAGGTACTAGTCCACTGTTGGACATAAGATTCTTCAGTTCTCTCAAGTGTTTGCCAGCTACTTTACCTAGATCGTCCCATTCTGTTTACGTCCCGTTTCGCGGTGTCCACTTAAAATTAGTTTACTCGTTATTTCAATGATTATCGGCTCTGCGGGAAACATGGCTGGTCCACTATCATGTTCAGGCTATCGACCAATTAAGATATCTGTCGTTAAAACTCTTTTTAGGGTACATATTTCCATAAACTTACAAATTATATCTTTCAAGCATAGTTGTATTCATAACTCGCTATGGAAATTTCAATTTCTTCAGCTTGTGAATAGATCTTTCTGTTACTATCCACATCTTTGTGTTGTCTGAATTAACTCCAGTTAGTATGCAAAGTAAACGATTATTTTAGCATTAACATACGCACTTAAACATGCAAAATTATGACAAATTCTTTATGACCAGCTAAAAATATGTCTCCATCTTTTGCTTTACCAGTTGCAATCATTTCACTTGTAAATTAGTAAGAGTCATGTGCAGCTATTTCCAGCTAACGAACCCTACCTTTCTGTTCGAAGGTTCAAGGCCTCCAGTGTTATTTGTACAAATATTTACTGAAAGAGTACACGATCGCTGGAACGATAGGAATAGACATCGATGTGGGCTTTGTGCATTGCCAGTATTTGGCGAACTGTGGGAATAACCCAGTCTAAAACAAAGCGTTCTCAACGACTAATGAACTGAAGACCATCCTAACGTATAGTTATTAATAGCAATCTAATGCAATGTCTGCATTTAAAATAAACAGATACATGTAGATTTACCATCTTTATATATCATGATTTGCAATCAATATCGCGTTTTTTTAAAACTATGTTCAAAACCTATGTTACTTTCAAATATTATAAATACATGTAGCTTTTATTCTTTTTATTTTAACATTCATAACTGAATACTCAACAACTCTTTACTCGTTTCTGTTTATAATTATAGATACAGCTCTCACTATTTTATGAAACAAATGCAAATTTAAGGGCCGGTTTCTCGAACGATGATCAACGAAAAAAACAAGTAGGTAATTACTATGTGTCAAACTCGGATCAATCGTGATTTGGGTTTCCAGAAATCGGCCGTAAGTATTACATCACTCAAAGTTCCTTAATAGTTTCACCAATCATACAAACATGAACATAAAAGCTAATGTGGTATTTTTCGAAGAATGCCCTCGCGAACTTGCAACAAAATAGGAAACAGAAGTCACTGTTTACATAGTAAAGCTACACGCGGAGTGACATGAGTCTTGTTTGGAATGAAAACAACGGATTCACTTCCATCAAACATAGGGCAAAGCAGATGTGGGCTAGTCGAAGGAAGAAATGAAAGGTAAAAACACTATCGCACGGAAACGTTTGAAACAGACGAAACAATTGCCAACGTCTTATAATGTAATGAAGAAGATTCTCTCAATATAAGACTATAAACCGTAAAAGTTAATAAGTCTGATAGAGGAGAGTGGAAGAAGAGGACGTGTTGTACGCCGTTGTTGTATGCCGACCCCACATAAAGTGGGACAAGGTAGGAAGTTGATGATGATGATGAAACCATAAAAGTTTAAAAAAAACGATAGTTCAAATAGCAGTGCTGAGGCACTTCAAATTTACGAAACACATGACCTACATGTAGGTCATATGCCATGAGTTTTAATTGATCATTAAACTCCCACATGACACTGATTTCAAAGGCCAAAAAAATTGCTACCTACTTAACACTGATTTAGAATCTAGATAAAAATCTTCAGAGTAACCGTTAGACAAGGTCAGGTTCATGAAGTTTTTTGTGCAACTTGACACGATGCCTTTTTAGAATAAATAAACGAAGCAAAAACTAATGCTAATAAATCTGCAGTTCGGATGCAGAATAAAAAAGCTGTTGAGACTTATTTATCTAAAATAATTTTGTTGTATAAGAATGAATGTGTGCTTAAATACAAAGTAACATCAGTTTATCGTTACTTTTGTTAAAATATCAAATTTTTAAAAATTATGATTAAAGAATACCTATAAATAACATTCACAAATCAAATTTTAGTCCCAAACTAAGCAAAGCTTGTACCATGGAAACTAGATTGCTGATAGAATAGAAATATAAAAAAAAAACTTGAAAATAGTCCATACATCTATTTTCAAGTAATTATTTTCTATTTCTACGTATTAATAAACAGACGCAAACAAATCGCCAACACAAATTAATGTGTCTCTCCAGGACCCCATTGGCACTGCCTAGCATAACAAATCAACTACATAAATTAAACATTACTTTCTACTACGCCACTGCATCGCAGTTCTCTACATATGCTCGTGAGAACATTCTTGATAAACAAACGTACGTAGTTCACTTCTTTGAGACGCCGCTAGCAAAAACAACGGGACTATAAAGATAAACCAAATCATAAAAAATAAGGATAAATAAATATTTACCGATATATGCAAAAAAGTAAATTAAGTCAGAATCTTCTACCAAAAAGTCAACTGCTTAGTTTGATAAGGTATCCATTGCGTTCATAAAGCCTAATGAACAAGCAATAAAACACAATAATACTGCCTGATTGTACTAGGTACATAGTAGCTAGTAAAACAAACGAACTTCTAGGCTGATCTGTAATTCTATAGCACCCATATTCGTCATCTTAGCACACTGACACAAAGAATCACAACAGACTTAATTAACAATTAGTCAGAACACCATAATTGGTACCAAGTTCACCAACAGAATCAAAACAAAAACAAAATCAGCTAATAAATCCAGACAGCTGCGTCTGAATATAAAAGAATAATCTGAGGATATCACTGTATCAAATATAGAAGGCACATCTTGTATCCCTTTCTGATATTTTAGCAAAAGGAAGAAGCATCGACATCTGGGCACCTGAAACTGAAATATCCTGAGATATGGACGAATATTATTCCTAGAATAGCATCAGACTGTAAAATGAACATGGTGTCTACATGTGCATTGAAAAACTTGCCAAGGATGATGGTGCTAATACTGACGTTATAAATGTAATTTGAGCTCTATGTGATGGAGATAAGGACGAGAAAGATTTCAGAGTTTCAAAAGCAGATGACTGTAAACTGGTAAATGAATAATTTGTCATATTCTCTGGTCAGTGTTGACAAACCGCCTCGCTTTGCTAATGCTCATTTTGGGAGGTTGATGGTAGTTCTTTAAGTGGAAAAAGTATTTAAATCCCCCCTTATTTTGCTTTGATGTGATACTTTTAGACTGATATCAACATAGCAACTTTGTGTTTTGTGGCTTAGAAATATACTTCATTGTTAGTTTTTGATGTAAAGTTATGAAAAAAAAAATACAATTATGAACCTCATCGGTTCTTATGGTTTATGCTGAGTGGTGCCCTTTTTACGCATCTGTTTTTGGTATAATTTGTTTGTTAACGTATGATAAATGGTGTAAATATAAGTTTCTATTCTATTAAGTAGATTTTAGACAATCACTTTGCTATTAAAAGCTCAAATCAAAAACAAACCAATACTATACGAAATTCCATATATAATTCATTCAATGTTGCCAAGATTCCGAAAACAGAAGCAAAGCACTAAGTAGTTCGTTTCATTGACTAACACAACATAGATGTTAATGATGCAGTTTCCCCTGTTATAGCAAATATAGATCTGAGAGCTCAACGAACTGAACCTATTTCATACACAGATAAAATAGTAATATCCACTAAAGAACCTTCACTTCTAACCAAAGAAGATACAGATATAAGATACACCGGTAATGATAAATCAAAGGAATATAAGTACTTACGTAAGTATTCATGGTTGAAAAAACATTGACCCATAGGTACTACATAGATATAAAACAGTAATATTAAAACCTTTTAAAAAGATAAACAATAATTATTGCTAACAACCAAAAAGTGATTTAGTTCCAAGCCAAATAAAGTTTAAATAAGATTACACTAATAGGTGAGACAGAGTGATCAAGAAGCTAGGATCAAATACGTTACCTTTAGTGGTAGATGCACTAATATTTACAACAGCTCCTTTAAACCTAAAAGAATCATAGTTATTAGCTAGTCATAGTTAGTAATTATAGTTAAAAAAAAAGTTACAAGCTTCATACGAGTTAAGTATCATCTAAAAACAAGAGTGATCTAGCCTCAAACACGTACTAGACCTTAAGTCAAGCACAAATATTTACAGAGGGCAGCTGCGTATGCACAGGTCGACGCGTGCTGTAAATTTATCAATGACAAACTGTCTGCTGGACTTAGTGTAGACTGGAAAAGACAGAGGTTTTTTATGACAGGTGAAATATTACGAGCAGGTGACGTCAATAGGTTAGTGGTGTTAAAGATTTAGTGAGATTAAATAAACAAAATGCATAAAAAACTTCAGCTAGAAAACTAAAAGATTTGGTTTTATCATAATCAGCCTTATTACTAAGCTTCTTTCCCTTCAATAGAATTCACTAATAGTTTGGGAGAGGCCTTTGCAGCAGAGGGACGATTTAGGCTAGAAAAAAAAAAGACGTGTGGCACAGGGACTGCCGCGGTAAAGCTATTGCATCGCATTTTTTTGCTGGATTACGCATGCGTAGTGTTAGGTTATTTCGTTACGGAATTTCTGGATTCGGTTTCCACGCCCGCGATAGAAACTATGCGATAGCTTAAAATAGTTTTTCTACAATTATGGATGAGATGCCCGATTTTTCGTGATTTCACAATTGCACATTGCGATGAAACATTGGAAAAGTATCAGAATAGTAAATAGTAAGGTTTTGCAATAGTTATTTTAGACTATGCGGTTAGATTAGCACATAAATAGAAAGTGTCATAGATCAAGCTCAGCTGCTACGTCAAAATGAGAGAGATTTATTAGATCTCAGTTTAGAATCGCCAACTGTGCGTGCTAATGAAGAAACGTCAAAATTATATGACGTAGCGATGAAGTGAAATAAAATAGAAGCTAGTCGGGATTCGAGTGCTGTCTGTCATCTATATCTATCTGTACTAATATTATAAAGAAGTAAAGTTTGTGTTTGTATATTTGTTAAATTGTAAGGGGTAATCTCGGGATCTTTTGAACAGATTTTAAAATTCTTTCACCAATAGAAAGTCACATTATTGCTGAGTGTCATAGGTTACATAAAAAAAAAGGTAGCACTCCGGTAGTGCCGGCAGAAGTGAAAACTTCAGTATTAACGTTGTGTTTAATTATATGTATAAAAGTACTATCATTTATGAGGTAGAATACAATGTTTATGTTTTTATTTTTTATTATTTTTCGCCCTGTGCCGCCTAAACAGAGCAGCACACTCAGGCACGGTAGAAAGAGTGGGAGATACTAGTTCCTCTCCCTTCCCCTCGATCTTACGCTTTTTCGATCAACGTCACGTGACCCTGACGCGAGTTAGAAAGTTTTTACCCTCCCAGCGCCGCTAAAGAAGTTTTCACTTCAAAAAACCGAAAAATAAAAAGACTTTTACGTGGTAGTCCGTATTATTATTAAATATTATATATAATTAATTATGCCCAACGAAGTGGGCACGGGTCAGTTAGTTTTTGATAAAACATATCATTTTTATAATAATAGTTCTGCGAATGTTGAATTGTCTATATCTTATGTTGGAATTTAAACTAAGTAACAATACTTGAGTTCGTAAAATTATATATAAACCTTTTAAGTGTATTATGTGTTATGGGGATTTGATAGAACTCTATAGCTTTTCTATAGTTTAAAAGAGACCATTACTATTTTTCGTTTAAAACAAATGACAGTCGACTTATTTTTTTGTCAATTCGCATAATATCTCTGTAAATTACAGCCTATGTGTTTATTGCATTGCATTTTTTATTCCCCAGCTATTTTAAACGCTCTCATAATTGTATATGTACACGTATATGAGCTATTGACAGCAGAAAATTGAAATCAACAGCTGCGTATGAAATATTAGCAACCTTTTGCTTTTTGTTCATGAATTTAAATGTTTTATTGCAAGGTGCAACACTGGCGCTCGTTTTATATTTTATTGGCAGTTTTTTTTCTGGAATAATGTTTAAAGTAGTAGGTACTTAAATTATTATTATTTTGAACAGTTATTTTCTGGAATAATGTTAAATGTAATATCAAGTTAATTATTGTTATTTTGAAAGCAAATTGCAGGTAATAAATAAATATAATAACTTTAGTTTTAATAAATAGTAATTAGACAGAGACTGATGTTTGAAGTTGTGCTTATAACTAGTAACTAAAAAAAATGGTTTATTTTTTCATAATAAAAGACAACATACTGTAAATAATCAAAATAATGCTAGTTAGGTACTGATAAGATACCAATTTTGTAACAAACTCATGTCTAAAAAGTGGTTTTGAAAGATAGGAAACTAATTACGACTGTCTTGATTAAAATTTTATTGTAGGTGCCTAAGACGTGTGCGGGTTCTATTTCCGCACCGGGACGTGTTTGTTGTACCATAGCAGTCGTAGTTTCTGTAACCGATGAGCCCATAACTCAGGAAATGAAAACCGTTAGAAGTGGGATCAAAACTGTTAGGATTGATATTAATTGTTTCATATGCACCGACTTTAAGCAATGAAGACACAATTAAACTTATTTTTTATTGTTATTTAAGAACTTTTTTTATTTATACCACCATATTTTTATTTTATTTAAAACCTGAGTTTGATGTCCTGAGTTTAAAGATTAAAATTTGACGAAAGAGAGAAATTGAGGAATTTTGCTCAGCAGTGGGACAATATTGGTTAAATGAAAAATTGACAAGCAATTTTTGAATTATCCTTATTATTTCATTATAACTCAATCGCGAAGTCGGTTTTTCTTTGACTGTAATTTTTTTACTATTTGTTATTAAAAGTATTACTTACCATAAAACTACAAGATATAACAGTATCTTACAGCGCATACGCATTTAACCTTAAGCCACGTACTAAAATAAAGAGGAGTTAAAATATATTACCGTAAAGTAGCAATTAATTTCATGTTTCACCTTTATTTATGGGGTAACGCTTGCTTGAAGATTTTACACGCAAAGTGACAAATTTCCTTAAGATAGGTATACGCAGATCCTTATTCGGCTGGCTAATATATTAGTGTCGGATTATTCCGGGATTGTGTAAATGCTTCGTGAATTTACACCGAGCGTTACAACCGTTAATATGTAAAGTATTAAAAAGTAAAGAAAATACACGGAATTTTTGGGAAAAATAACATACGCAATAAATCTAGTAAATCTTCTTTGTTATAAGTATGTGTGACGTTTCATAAAACTTTTCTCTAGACTTTTTAAACTATTACCTACTTCCAATTTGACGTTGTGTGGATTGTCCAGCATTATTTATTTATATGTGTTACTTAAGATCTTATCGAATAAACGTAAACATACGTATCTAGCGGCCGGTTTCTGGAAACCCAAATCACGATTGATCCGAGTTTGACACATAGTAATTATTGGATTTTTTCGTTGATCATCGTTCGAGAAACCGGCCGTAAGTAATGAATACATCAAATTTAGATTTCAGGGTTCCTCAACCACAAGAATACAAGACAACGGAATGTCACCGCTATGCAGTTTATTTTATACTTTTAACATTTTATTGTAATGTTTAATGTTTGGCAGTGAATAGCTATTTATTTACATTGAAACTATTAAATTTTTACGACATTTTAAGCATCATTGCCACTTCAGAGTCAGTTTTCGTGACTAATAAAAATCTGTTTGTGAATGCTACGGACAGGGATGTCTGGATGAGAGGAAGAAATCTAAAACAAATAATTTATAGATCACTATGCTTTAATTGTCATAAATATATATTTAAGGCATATATGTATAAACAAGTGTGTTCTAATCATAATATTAATTTGAATATACTATAAACTACTGTATACTCGATTTTTTTATATAGAATTATTAAATATTGTATACTGCCATGACAAAAACCAAATTGGTAATTAGCTAAGTATAGCAATGATGCAGAAGATGAAAATTGCAGTCTCAAAAATATCAGAAATCTTATAAGCAGTCATTGTCAAATTAAAACTTATTTTTTTAATTTTATCTTATTCGTACCGTCCCACTGCTGGGTAAAGGTCTACAATAAGACCTTCCTCTCATCCCTGCATTCCTGCTTTCCGTTATTTTTCACCAATCCTCTCGAAATTTTAAAATCATCGAATTTTAATTTTATTACCCCCGTTTCTTGGAAACTATTAAATGCGGTAGGTGGATTAGGTGCCACTAACAATTTGACATTAAGTTTATGTCCATGTTTATTGACGAAAACAAGTAGTTTTACTACTTTTCTATTCTGATGTAGAGTAATTTTCGGAAATGGGATTTAAACTAGCTAATGAGTAGTGTCTCTTCTGTATTTACGAGTTCTATGTTACCCTACAAATATTCTTTCTTTTTTTTTCATACCTTGTACTCCTACTTTGTGAGAGATAAATATAAGATTTTTTATTTTTTTCTTATTTTTCACCTTTTTTTAATCTTTTAGTTACAGCGCAACTTTACATGATAATTAACATCTCTGAGATGAGACAGAGCGCGTCCTAAAATGGACGTGCTCGGTAGGGCAAAGCATCATCGGCCATCTTGTTCTCCAGACTAAAAACCAACTGTCACATAATATTGAAGAACGTATTAATTTAACTAAATTTAAATTAAAAACTAAACACGCATTCCATCCGATAGAGAAATCACGAGAAACCCTTTTCTTGGAGATCAGAACAACGCTACATGCATACTGATCCGTCGCGATCGCCAAGGCTGTGGATAGTCACGAACAGAGGGACCATAGCAGACTCTACAACTCATAATAGATATTTTTTATAGATAGACATTTTTTTATAAATAGATATTTTTTTATTTTGACAGGCGACACAGCTCAGTTGGTAGCAGCTCTGACTTCCATGCTGTGGGTCGTGAGTTCGATTCCCACCCACAGCAAATGTTTGTGTAATGAACACAAATATTTGTTCTGTGTCTGGATGTTAGAATGTATTATAGAATAGAATAGAATAGAACACTTTATTTCAGATGACTCGTGCGCATAAAAAGATGTCAGCAGAAATTTCTGGAACCTTCTATTTTATTATTCTGAGCACGACTTTCGTATGCAATATCAATAAAATAAATGCAATAACGATTATTTTACATTAATATCTCCGTTCATGTTATTATAATAAAATTATTAATTCACAAGTCGACACGCAAGAGAAAAAAAATCACCAACATTATAATTTCAAAAATATTCGTGTCAAAATACTATTTTGGGTTTATACGTATTCTGCCGTAGAAATTGTTTCCTACTGAATATTAATTAATATCAATCAATATAAACGGCCTCATATCACGAATATTAAAACACGACTGGCGAACATCATTCGTGCATATAAAATTGTTTAATTAATATTCGATTTTCATTACCCCTCAAATCTCCCAATATGGTAGGCAAATCATATTCAGTTGGCAACACTGTCGCAAAATAGTACATACTATTATGTATTCTGTGGCTAAAGGCACCGCCACATCCTGCGAGTTCAGTCTACTTGGTATTCAGGGAGGTTGAAAGATTTTTATCTCACGTGGGACTTCTTTATCTGAAAGTATGGTTCCATTATGGATGTCAGTTTGTGAAAAAAAAATGATTTTTGAACTTGTTCGTTTGAAAGTAACTGCTATGAATGTTATGCGATTACCCTACAATCAAGTATTAACCGATTTTGATGATATTTTTGATTAGTAGATCGTATATAAGAAATAAGCCTATAATTTTTGAAAAATTCTTTAGTATGTGTAGTATTGTAGATGACGCTTTGTTCATTTAGTAAAAAAATATGTAATTATAAATTTTATTACAGGTTTTGAACTTTCTTTCACCGAGTTTTAGGTAAGAAATTGTAATAGCCCTGATCTTATCGCTATATATTATTACCAACTAGTTTCCATAGTACAAGCTTTGCTTAGAGTGTTATGTGTGAAATATCTATGTATAGCG
Organism: Ecliptopera silaceata; assembly: GCA_932527185.1. NCBI lineage: Eukaryota > Metazoa > Arthropoda > Insecta > Lepidoptera > Geometridae > Ecliptopera > Ecliptopera silaceata. The sequence goes on from OW052210.1 coordinate 7,511,124, forward strand.
AAATAGTTTTTAAATTATTGACGACCAACAAACCCCATGATAATTCAAAAAATAACGAACTGTCAAGCCATAATCATAATGCAGTAGCTAAAAATCACACCGGAAAGTATAACAGCTTCACGGGGACAAATCGATTGTCGCAACCCGCTCATTTGGAGCTCATTAGATGCACCGGATGCATTATTTTAATGACCAGACAATTGTGAACTCTTATTTCGTTCCTACTGGGCTATCCAGCAAGGGGAAACTTGCGTGACCGAATATCCTTTCAGTCGCAGTTCAGTTTTCGATTATTTTACTATAGTAACTCATCAGTATGCCGTGGCATTTATGTGGACTGACGTGACTGAGCTTTATAAAATTATGACTGAGCTGTTAAAAATGACGTCAATGCCGCGGTTCAGGGCGTAGCCTACCTGATTTGAGCATGGCCTCTTGATTTTAGCATGACCTACCTGATTTGAGCATGGCCTACCTGATTTTTCGTTAATTCTATCAAACGGTATGAAAATCGATCATACAAAATATCAATAAAAGACGAAGAAGAAAACTGAACTGCAATTTGATCAAATAACAGTTCAAATACATTTCAGTTGTCAGGATACCCCCCTGGTCTATATTAGTACAGCGATTGGACAGTGAATATAAAAGAGAGGCCAGATTAAATTGGCTGTTATGAATGATTAAATTCAATATCCTTAGTGCTCCTGTTGTCCTGGTACTTTCGTTTCTTAGGGGGATGTTAATTTGGTTAATTTTGAAGGGATGTGATGGATTTATTTTAATTAATGTGTTAAATTGTTACTTCTGGTATCTAATTTCACTACTTCTCATATTTCTTCATATGGGTACATATTTTTTCAGGTTTTCACTATGTTCATGCTCATTATTTATGTAAAATTTTGGTGTAATATAGTGTAATGCTTACTAATACTCATTTTAAAACAGAAAACTAGCAAAAAGTTTCTACATATAATTTTTGGTTTAAAAAAAATATCACGATGAAAGTCCGAAACTCGATTTCTTAGAACCACTCAAGTCCATACAAATCCTAAATAAACACATCTCAATACCTCTCGATAAGAAGATTTATAATTTCTATCTGTTTACCTGCCTGATGTAGTGGGCAGTTATTTTGATATACCACTTTTGATAAGATTCCGAACTGCAACACTGATTGATTCTAGCGCTCAGGCAGAGTTCATTGGTTTATTGTATTGTACATGAACAAGCATAATTCTTCAATATTTTTTATCCAAATTTTTCTTAGCTTTATGTTTAACCCACTTGAAAGAGGGGGGTTTTAAATTTGACTGTATTTTTAGTAGGTATGCGATCATTCCGCCAAGTTTTTTACACTTTATAGGCAAGCGTTTGACCGCGATCTCACCTGTACCCCAAGTACGAGTTTGTACAAACACGGATCGCAGAGACGCTATCGCCGAGCGCCACCGATTTTGTATGGAAATCCAAGCTTCTCAAAAAGTCTACTAGGGGCGCTGCTTGGATTTCCATACAAAATCGGTGGCGCTCGGCGATTGCGTCTCTGCGATCCGTGTGTTTACAAACTCGTACTTGGGGTACTGATGTTAAGTGACGATGCGGTCTACGATGTAGTACGCCTAGAAGATACCCATTAACTCGTCGCTTAAAAATATCCAATTATGAATCGATTGTTGTTTTTTTTTACAATCATACTTAAATAATATTAAAATAATTTAGATTGTGAGTTATTTTCAATAATGTGTATTTACTCGATGACGAACTAATCATAAATGCCATCTTTATGTATAAAAATATATTATTCTAACCCCTAATACGGCAAAGCGCAGTAGTAGGTACTAAGTACGTATCTGGACTCTTAATTGCGATAGCTCGTACGACCCGATAACGGATACGTACTGGGTGGTCTAATAAAAATAAGACATGAATGCCTATAACCATCAACGTTCACAAGTACGACAATCGAATTTACAAAAACGAGTTTTGAATATGAAATTGGAGGAATCGTTTCCGACTGCCAAAATAGGCACAGATAACATAATAGTGTTGCCTGATGTCCGGCTTTCTGTGAATGGTTTTTTTTTTAGATTTTTATCATTTTATTTTTCTTTATATACTGGATATTTGCCGTGGTTTGTGGGTTTGATTATTTCCCGATATTTCGGCACAGTTGCATGCGTCATGATCACTAATCAATGGTAATCAAACTCACAAATCATGGTATAAATATCCCGTTTATAAAGAAAACTATGTTCAAAACCGTGATAGTATTAAATATTTTATAATTTTATCACTGACTGGTTAATTTGGATTGATTGTTTTTTAATTAATGATATTTTCACACGTTGACCATTATATATTGATGAAATTACTTTCCAGCAGTAAATTAAAAATCACAAATCACATGAAATCAGAAAAGTTATATGTCAACAACATATTCATTCGTTTACACATTATTGAATAAGGCTTACAGATTGCAGCCTTATTCAACAACAAAGTATTATATTGAACTGCCGTTTACATGTGTCACGTACTGATTAAAATTTTAAATTCTTAAGATTTTGGCTAATATGACTGCTTAGAATACGAATCCTTTTAAAAAGCAATATATATTCAATGATCATGACTTAAGCCTATTGTCCTGAGTTTTTTTTGTACGACTTGAATGAATAAATCTTATTTTCAAAGGGATTTTGCAGGTTTTTTTTATCTAACGGATGTATTTTTAAATCTTTGAATTTTGAATCTTATACTTAGTTAAGAATCAACATCATATATAAAAATGTTAATAAGTACTTACCCATTTTCGAACTAAAACAGATTGAACGGATTGAGTAAATAAAAATTGTTTAGCAAACAATAACTTGATAGTAAAACTATGGTTAGAGCTTTGTCTGTAGCTGAAAAATCTATTTTTATATTTCCACGTAGCATTACGTACACTAAATATTTCTAAGTAAAATGAATTACAAAATAAATTATTTACTCACCTAAAAAAATGTCTCTCGCTGATACGACGCATGCCGCTGCCAAGAGAGTGACAGTGACAGCAATCGGCATTTCGCGCCAAAACGCAATGGCGGCGAGGCTCATGTTTCCCCGAGAATCTCAACTCTTATTCCGATCCATTAGTATCTGGAACAATGGAGCAATGGAAAGTTAATTTTGTTATCCTATTTGCTAAATTGTTTTTTTTGACTGGCAACTTTCAGCTGGTATTTGAAAAAGGAATACAAATATACTCTGTGTTTATTTTTCTTTCAGCTAGTATTTGAAAAGGGAACACGAATTGCATTGTGTTCTCTTTTTAAATACCAAATGAAATGATATTCAACTTGTGGTGTGAAATGTTTCTACACAGCCCTTTGTAATTTGTAGGTGAAATTCTTGAAAAACGGACAGGGACGATACATAAATCAATGACTTTCAATGGGAATCCTGCTTCTAATACTTAGAATATGATACAATATTTTGTGTTCTTATAATGCTTACAATACAATATTAAGTGGTTAATCTTTTGGGACAAAAAAAAATGTAACGATGAAGGATTAACCAAAAAGTTTGAAGCGTACACAAATTTCAAATACTTTGTACAATCTGCACCGTACACCTTGAGTTGTCAGTGTCATTGACATCAATGTTGCTAGTATTTATAAACTTTTTCAAAGTCAATTAGACTTACGTCACTTTCGTAAACTGAAAGTGACTCAAAGTCGATTTAACAAGAAGAAATGCATGTTGCACTGTATTCTGTCGTGATTTTAAAAATAATTTCACTTGCGGTCGTTGCCACGGTATAAAATTAAACATTAAATAAACATGCATATAAAGTTAGGCAGGTTTTGATTCACTGGTCTGTTTTGAAGTTTATTCATTTGTCATATGTGAAACGTATCTAGTTTCTTTTTTTTACAAAACAGAGTAGGGCATGCTTTAAAATTAATAAAAGAAGAAGAGAATAAATGTACTGACGAGCAAATATGATATTGAAAAATGCACTTTGTAAATAAAAATCTGACGTGTAATGATGATTTCTCGGTTGGAATTTATTAGCTCTGTCTTCCATGCGGGTCGTGGGTTCGATCCTAACCTAGACCAAACATTTATGTGATGGACATTGATGTTTGTTCCGCTTGGGTGTATTTTTGTGTATTGCTATGTAGGTATTTATAAAACTAGTCTGGATAGTATGTTAGAATCAATTATTATTTTATATTTTTATAAACTTATTAATAGATTTCACAGCTAAGTTATTTCTTACGTACCACAACAGTTAAAATTTTACGACACATCATAAAACTAAATAGCAGAGTTTCATATAAAAGAGCTTAGCTAGATTTTTTAGTCTGTTTTATGTTTTCATTAGATCGTATAACACGTGCCTCAGAGCCCGTAGTCTGAAGGTGCATTTTAGAACTCCCTACTCTCGAGCCGAGAGTCGTCTCTCGGATGTCCTTATATTTTTGTAAGAAGTAGAGAGAGAGATCCGAGAGACGACTGTCGGCTCGAGAGTAGGGAGTTTTAAAATGCGTCTTCGGACTAAGGGCTCTGATCGTAGAGGGTTACCATATTTAAAAATGGATACATCAAATATTTTTAGGGTTAGATTACTTATTTATTAAGCTTGTATTATAAATAGCCCTGTCAACAATGTGGGGTTAATTTATTTATTGTGATGCTGAAGGGTGTGACGATATTTCAGTCGAAATATACTCTTGTTTTATTTAAATTAATACACAGATGTCTCTGACCAAACTAAGACTAAGCTTATAGCTTAGTATGGTATTCGCTGGCACACCCTCTTAAGAAATATGTACTTGGCAATATTTTTATTATTGTTTTTTTTTGTCTCTTGCTCGTTCTTGTTCTTGACTCTGATCGCGAGGAACTGGCACTTAAAATCATCAAGTATGTAAGATTTCTAAATGATCCTTGTGATTTTAAAGAAAGACTATGACCATGATAGTGTGTCTTAACAAAAATACTTTTATAATGACATAACCGTCGTTTCATGGTATTTTATTTTAAAACTTATTACATAACAGATCCCTGACACCAGATGGCGTAGTTTTTTAACGAATATTAGTAAACAAACCCTCTATATATTACAGGGTGTTCTATTAATATCACTTGTACCTATTTATAATCTTACTTATAAAATCAAATATATAACTATTGCTATAAAAACGTATAAGTATTTATTTTAAACGTTTTTCTTAGAAATAATGGATTCATTAAAAGTTAACTAAAATCGGTCATTGACCTTTCAAAATAACGACCTAATTCGCAAGGCGCCAAATTACGTTTCGAACATTAACATGTCAAATGGACATGAAAATTTGACGCTATGCCAAAATTTTAATTTAATTCTTATTACTATAGAAATAAGAATCAATTTGTGTGCTATAAAAGAGTAGGTATAGGTTAGCTTAGTTTGACTAATCGATTCTGGAGAAATAATGGAAGGTACATTGCAGTGAAATAAACAGATTTAATTACGGACCAATCACGGGAATCGGACAGTCAGCTCCACAAATTTGTTGTATTTATTTATTTAATTTTAACGGCAGAAACCAATTTAACAAATTAATTTAAAATGTCAAACAATTCACTGTCACAATAGTCAAAATGATATTTACACAAAAATAATAAATAGATAATAAATTGAATGAAATTATGTCAACTTTTGTGTTTATGGAAGTTAATAATTTCAGGTTTTAGTGTTGATAGAACATGGCCATTTAAATTGCAACTTTTACGTAAATCTATGTTTACACTTTGTCTGTAAAATCTAGGTAGGTACATTTTATTTCATTAGGATGCATCCGAAATTAATCAAGATCCACTTTATTACATGTTGTTTTTTTACTTTATTTGTTAAAATACATTTATCAAAGTGAGTCCATGTTCAAGTTGGCTTAGATCTTACCAAAAAGGTTAAGAAACATTTATTTATTTATTTATATATTTTAGTACAGTCAAGATCAGTTCACTATCAGCGAAATAATGACTTGTTTACATAAGGTTGCATTAGCCGAGACAATAAACAATTGGTGGCAACTGGCAACCCACCGCAAACCATTGACAACCACATTGCCATGTTATAAGCTTAATTTAAGTCTCATAAATATTACAATTCGATAACCACAAGTCGTGTGGTTATCAAATTGTAATATTTATGAGACTAAATTGAAGCATTATTTCGCTTTTATTATGTTAATTTATGTTTTCTGTAACGTATTACCAAAAAAATAAATGTATTAAAAGAACCTGCTTTATAGATGTAGACATAAAAAACGTTTTTTTTTAAATTGGCAATTATCAAAAATAATTTATGATAAGTAGGTTAGTAAAGTACTTAATTATTTATTTATTTTCGATAGGCAACTTACTTAACCAAAGTAAGCTCTGTTAATTTTTCTAAGTAGCGCTACTTAAAATGTCCTACCTGCTATTTGCTATCAATAGCACAAATAAAATTACAACTATTTCTAATTTTACCGGTTGGCAACACTTCAATGATGGCAACATTGATTGGCTACAATCGCAGCTATTCTAAAAGGGCGCACATTTCGCGTTCACGTTCGTTTTAAAACATCCTGTGCAAGGAAGCGGCGCACGTGCCGGTAAACTTCCTGCGTATATGCGCAATGCGCATCTAGTGCCGTGCCGTGCTGCCGGCCTGAGGGAATGGAGCTGAAAACGGTAATGCTTTTTAACCGAGTAAAAAAAAAGAGGTTATTGATATACCTACTATATGTTTTTTTAACTAAGTAAGTATAGGTAGATGTATAGGGAAAACGTATTAAACTACTTTTAACCCAGGTCGCGTATGTATTTATGTTAGGTTAATTTTTAACCAAAAAAGCTACATAATTGAGTAAGTATCCCTTTCTTTTTAAAGCTGAGCGCTATTAAATTATTCATGAAATAACCGATGTCACAAACTTGACTGCCAGTACAAAATTAACAAATAACATAAATTAAATTATATAATAGCAGTAACTGGCTAGTGCACGTGACCTTGTCTTATTATACTTATATTTTGGTCAATTCACACAATATCTTAATATGTGCTATTCTGATGCTACACCATAGCAAAGTTTAATTAAAATCTATTCAGCAGTTTTCGCGTGAATGTAAGAAACATCCATACGCTAAATACTACCTACCGTAAATTATTTTGGGAAATAAAATATCTTAAACCGTACAAAATTTCCCGTTTATATTAGTAGAATATAAATAATACAAGTATAATACAAAATACAAATACAAATACAAAATGTTTATTTCATTAACTTAATCTACTGGTGTTTAAGATACCCTTTTAAGTATCTAAGTGTATACCTGTATTAGGGTATCTCGCTCTTCCGTAACAAAGTTTCGTTGATTAAGTTAAATTAGGTACTAAGTTATTAAGATAAATCTACATTATGTTAGTTAGGTACGAAATAGTTTTATATTGAGTTTTAAGATCAATGTCCTATGTATATAATACCTCTGATAAAGGTGCAGGGGCGTTACTATACGAAATCTTGAACTATTTTCAGATGACTCAGGTAACGCACCCCAGTGTACACATTACTTTGGTTAGCTAAAGGATTGGTTCTGAGAACGACGTTTCGACTTTGTATTTGGCAAACCATTGTATTGTCAAACGACTTTGTTTTTTTTTTAAATAGTCAATTTTGACTTTCATTTTGATCCGACTTCTCTGATCTCTAAAATAGAAGGTTTTCAATTCACTGTAGATAGATATACCAATTACATAATTGTAGCGACAGTGGCGCTACAAATTACAAGTAACTAAACGAGTCATAAAAATACATTAAACAAAAAAACAATATCTAGATATGTATAACGTTTTGCGATTACTCCGTTAATTGAGAACCGATTTGGATGATCCTTTTTTGTCTGATTGGTAATATTTTATTTGTCTCATATAAATTTAACTAGCTAGTACTCTTCATTATTATTTTTAATGGCGAATGAAGTCGGTTTGGGCCATATTTGTACAAAACATAAACAATACTGTAAACTCTAACCTCAATACAATAGTGCCCCAGACACTTTTAATATCTATCTATATATATATCTATCTATAACAATCAGCGTAAGTGTAGGTACAATTCAAAAAGTAATCTAAAAAAAAACACTCAAAATAATGTTCCAGAACTAAGATACATTAACAAAATGTACCAGGGGGGGTATCCTGACAACTGAAATGTTTTTGAACTGTTATTTGATCAAATTGCAATTCAGTTTTCTTCTTCGTCTTTTATTGATATATTGAATGATCGATTTGCATGCCGTTTGATAGAATTAACGAAAAATCAGGTAGGCCATGCTCAAATCAAGTAGGCCACGTGCTAAACCGCGGCATTGACGTCATTTTTAACAGCTCAGTCATAATTTTCATAAAGCTCAGTCACTTCAGTCCACAAAAATGCCACAGAATACTGATGAGTTACTATGGTAAAATCATCGAAAACTGAACTGCAACTGAAAGGATATTCGGTCACGCAAGTTTCCCCTTGCTGAATAGCCCCCCCTGAACACTTTAAACCCTTCTATAGTTATTTTCGTCTTAAAATAGATTATATACCTCAATAGTCGTAAAACCAGCACTTAAGATCTTTACTGTTAGGTTAGGGTATGGTTCTGGTCTTTAGATATAAAATAATATCTATGAAAAATCGTTAATAAGTATATTTTGGATACATAAATAATTTTAATGAACATTCTGATGTTAATTTCTATAAAAAAAAGTTATTAGACTTACCTACATAATTACACGGATTTATTAATTAGACGATGTTGTCTATTGATATTGTTTATCAGGCGAAATAGACCGACAGTTGTCAAAAGTTCAAGTTCAAGTCTGTACAAAGAATTTTAATAATTTTAAAAATAATTTAAAACCTAAAAAACGATCAACTGATTTTCTACTAGAACACACAGAAAGGGCAATAATAAAAATTCATTGTGGCAAATTACGTCACTTTGCATACAATAAAGTAGTGGGACCAAGTCTATACATTTACCCCAGACTCTTTGATACCTAAAACTTGCACAGAAGACGAGATGTTTATAAGATTTAAATTGGGCTACCTGTAGTAACTGTTGTTTGAAAGATCAGGTACAGTGTACTACAGGTCACCTACACCGTTCCTGTACAAGGTGCAAAAATACAACTGCTAAAACTGAAACTGAAACTTTCACATGAAAATGAAACAATGAAAGAGTGTTCTGTTGAATATATTATTACAGTTTTTAATGTATTTGATTTGTTTACAGTCGCTTGTTTTTTAATCAATAACGTAAAATATTTCTTATAAAAAAATAACATAAGTTATTACTGTCTTCCAATTATTTCTGATTACTTAAAAATAGGATCTGAGTTCTTTGATAATGTATCTATCCTTGTTATAACTTATAAGTGCTTACTATCTTCTAATATATAAGTGAAAACTTGTTATGTATCTATTGTTTAGTTTATTATGTTTGTAAGTACTGTAGGTTTTCCAAGAAAAATATAAAAAAAAATTGGTACTCCGCAAATGTTTGCCGCAAAATTATTCTTGGTGGGAATCTAATCAGAGCGAATTATCTACTAAGTGAGCTGAGCTGTGACGCCTCAGCTCAGCTAGTTTCGTTAGTATTCTTTTACACCCTGTATATTAGCAGTATCATAACTCCAAGTTTCGCAGCCCACCGACGGATACAAACCAGCACCTGTTTACATTATCCAACGATTCGAGATTCTGGATCTTTATAAAGTGAAGCTTGATCAAAGAAATTACTGACGAGACATTATTTAGTCAAAGTTGGAGCTGTGTGATAATTCTGGAAGAAATTGCAGTATGTGATAAGACCTTCTTTTGAAGGACTTGACCCTTAAGTATACAGAATTCGGGAAAAATCTTTGATGAAGTGTGGAATTGGACGAAAATTATTGTCATGTCTAAGTACCTATACAAATTCGAGGTCAAAATCTTTGATGAAGTGATTAATACATTTTTATTTTTTGTGTATTTCAAATTCATTGAGCTATGAGCTAGATACTATGACACTAAAATTTATAAATAGATACTTTTCAATACATTTAGACCTTATTTTTGAAATACAATATAAATCAACCACGCCCTCATAACTTTACCCCAAAATCCCACATTTATTTGAAACTATAAAAAAAAACAAAAGATTAATAGCCTATTCAGTATTCTGTAAAGCATTCTTAACTTCCGCATTTTGTTATTGTGGCTGTATCGAATATCCAATGGACCTTGGTTTATTGTAGAGTCCCTCTATGCCACAGTAAAATAATATCGAGTAGGTAAGGTCTATAGTATAGGAGATATAATATTCTTAAAGTCTATACTGTAGTAGGTACATATATATGCTTAAAATTAAATTAAGTATACGAAATAGGATTATTTTGACCCTAATCGTTTTCGTATAATTATAAAAAACGATCAGGGGTCATTCATAACATTGTAATATTAAATATTAAAAAAAAACATACTATAAACTACTTATTACTAAATACATCTTTATGTTTATATTTCTTGTTTACTCCATATACAATTGTATGGATAAAGCGTTTTTTACTTTGTAGTTAACTGACTTATGTATGGGTAATACCTACCATTATAAACCTATCGTATGGACGTAGGTCTCTGAGCCTTTTTTATTTGTAAATCATATAAAAACCAGCATTTTCATAAAAAAAATTACGTAATTTTTTATTCGGTTGTACGAGATCCCCTACTGGCTGTACTACACTGTGGCCATGAGCTCAATATCTAAATGGTCTAAACAGTGCCTCCCCTATGACGACTGGGTCTATTGTAACGACGTAGCAATTTGTAAATCATCGATAAGGAGACTGAGATTTATAGGGATGGGATTGGGATCTTGAGAATTTGTCGATAGTTTTACTATAAATGTCTATAAGAACTAAACATATTTAACAAATATATATATATATATATAGAACGAACGTTTTTAATGCGTACCTACCTAAGTATATTGATTTTGAACGTAACTCCTCAAAATGTTTGGAATTCGTTTTATTAGACTCTAAGGTACCCATGGAATAAAAGCATTAAACACAGCAGGTAAAATTATAAAATATATTTTTTTGTTTAAAAAAAACTCATTTTTTAAACCCGATTCAATCTGATCTAAAATCGATTACAGTGAGCGTGCCTAGCGAGTGTAACGCATCACTTATTTAAAATAAACTATCGAAATAAATCAGGTAATTCATCGATAACATACTCCTCAGACCATGCCTAGCTCTACCAACGTGCGCCGGCGCAGAAAATCGTTATTCAATTGAGCGCTTGGGCCTCAGACTCAGATATTCAATATTACAAGTACGTTGAATTGCGCAATCTACAAACTAAAACCTCGCTAAGTAGTTTGGAATACAAATATGGATATAAATCATTAGCATAGATTTTCTGATCACAATCTGGATATTTTCAAGTCAAGAGTAAATCCAATTGCTGACAATCTAGATTATCCTGCCATCGACACTTCACACGTCGCCGTCACATCATCATCGTCAATTTCAATAATATGAGATGGAAGATGAAAAGAAAGTCTATAAATAATAGTAAAAACAATATTTGACTTCGTCTTTGTAGGCATGGTTTGCTATGCACTAGATGGGTACTATGCAGAATTTATTTACCTACATTTGTTTTATAGAAACTAGTTTGCTAATTTAATTTTTTTTTGTAAGGATTTCATAGAATATTTATTTAGTAATACTAACTGAACTATAACATCTGTCACTGTCACCATATGCAATTTTATCCCAAACTTTTTTTTACCACTCACATTATGTCATATTAAATCACATTTATGATATTGATTGACAATACCAATCTATTACTAGTATGTAAAATCACCTAGTATGTAAGACGATTCTAATACTTGTGATTTTATTTAATAAAGTATTACTTTTGATTTTTTTACCGATCTATTTCTTAAGTCTGGGAAAAAATATGTATTAATATCGCTATTAGCAAGACTGTGATGAATAAATGAATATTAGTCTATATTTTGTAATATAATAAATGCAGAGGCGTTGGACTCAGATGCAAATACTTGTCTATTTAATTCGCGATCTGACTGCTGGATATTTATGCTATGGCCTGCTGAAGTTTTCACGGCATTCTATAATTTATTGTGGCTATTTCTGTCTTTCTGCCTACTTGCTCGTACGCGGTGATACATGTTATTTTAATTCAGTTGGACTATACAGTATAACTTGCGTGACCGAATATCATTTCAGTTGCAGTTCAGTTTTCGATGATTTTACTGTCAGTATTCTGTGTCATTTTTGTGGACTGACGTGACTGAGGTTTATAAAATTATGACTGAGCTGTTAAAAATGACGTCAATGCCGCGGTATAGGGCGTGGCCTACCTGATTTGAGCATGGCCTACCCGATTTTTCGTTAATTCTATCAAACGGTATGAAAATCGATCATTCAAAATATCAATAAAAGACGAAGAAGAAAACTGAACTGCAATTTGATCAAATAACAGTTCAAAAACATTTCGGTTGTCAGGATACCCCCCCATTTCGCAATAAGCGCTATTTTACTATAGCAGTATTGCTAAAGCACTCAGTATCTATAAAAAAATATTGTGTTACCAATCCATCACAAGCATCATAGCTCATTTGGTAGTAGCTCTGCCTTCCATGCTGTGGGTCGTGGGTTCGATTCCCACCCAGAGCAAATTGTGTGAAGAACATATTTTTTCTGTGTCTGGGTGTTACTATGTATTCTATGTGTGTATTTACAAACAAAAAGTATATAAGTATTCTATCAACAATCTAGTTACCATAGTACAAATTTGCTTAGTAGATTGGGACTAGAATGTGATGTGTGAAATCATCATCATCATTCCCCTGCCCTTATCCCACGCTAAGTGGGGTCGGCATGAAATGTCCATGAATATTTATTTATTATTATCATTATAATGCAATCTTCAATAAATAAGCTAAACGGATTGGTTCAACAAAAAAGTCGTAAAAAAGTACTCTGGAACTTCAATTACTATACCTATACCTAGTATAATACCTCTAATACCCTGCTCGATTACTCATTTTTATTTTTAAAATGCTGACTAATTTTACAAAAATTGATAAATCGTTTAAGCTTTTGACATTCGATAAACATTCTATCGACAGACCGCATCACTATTTCTCAACACTTTAGTATAAATTTGTTTTTTTTTATTCTAAAGAATTAGGTCATCGTGTTTACATGATTTGGAGTAGATTGTTTATTTCTGGCCAAGAGAAAACTCCAAGGTAAGTAGAGTAGAATTGTATACACTATGCAAATATTGTTATTTTATTTATTATATAAATAAAATTAATTATAGTTGTCTAGTAGTTCATTTTAAACCAGACAAAGGACTCCTTCAAAATTTTCCATTAGACCCAAAAAAACTGATGGAGTACCTATCGTCAAAGCTGAAATAATAAAATATTTAACAAAATATATATCAAAGTATTTGTCTAGTCTTGTATGATTTTTGTGTATTTTATTGGTTGTGCTATAAAAGTATTTTAATTGTACAAGAGTGCTCGCTAACTCTTGTAACTCTTGTATCATTCAGTCATAGGTAATGACGAATGTCTTAAATTAGAACAGATATCATACAACAAAATAAATCATAATTTGTAAAATGTTTTATGTAAACGAACGTACTTTATTGTAACATTCCATGGATATGGAAGAGCGGGGCCTTCTAACACAAGTACATATACTTAAAAGAAGGTCCCAACATTGTTAATATGTATGTACCTATATGTTACACAAATAAATATTTTCATTTTTCATTTTCATAAAGAAATTGCATAGATTTGCAATCAACAACTCCTACTACATATTTCATTCTACTTCGACCTATAATTATAAACGACAAAGTTTGGATGTACCGGCGTCACAGCTCAGCTCTGCCCTCCATGCTGTGGGTCGTGGGTTTGAGTCCCACCCAGAGATAATTATATTAAATTCCTTTTGTTAGTTTCGCTTTCTTATGACAAAACATAATATTTATTTACGAGTCTCATTTTAAACACGGCATTAGCATGTCAATGTTATATCTGCATAATCTTTATGTTTTACGATATAAACAGCCAATTTATCGTCTAAATTGGTACTTGCATAAACAATGGGTTTCTTTAACCTAATGATTACATTAAAAAATGCAGATTTAGGAACCAAAGGCACCTTCAACAAGAGACAAGGATTCATTTATAAATGACATCATGCAGAAATAGCTGGTCTTCGTCTTATTATTGTTATATATTATTGTATAGGTTCATTTAAATTATTTTATTTATTATTTTCATATTAATTCTGTGTTTCTTGAAGAGTATCTAACAAACATACCTACTTAAAATATATTCTTGGACCTTTCACACATCACACTCTAGTCCCAAACTAAGCAAAGCTTGTACTATGGGAACTAGACTGCTGATAGAATACTTACATTTTTTTAGAATACATAGTAACACCCAGACACAGAACAAATATTTATATTCATCACACAAACATTTGCTCGGGAATCGAACCCACGACCCACAGCATGGAAGGCAGAGCTACCAAATGAGCTGTGATGCCAACTGAGTTACAATTTAAGCTTTTTCGATAATCGGACACCCTGTATAAGATACTTCTACCTACCCTTCTACCACATCAGAGGAAAGACAAGTCCAATGTAACCGCATACGTTGTGTAAGGGTGGGTTTACACCAAACGAGCGAATGCTCATTCTATCCCCACTACGTCAAATTCTTCTAGTGTAAACAGGCGTAGAGCATTCTTTCGTTGTTCTTAGTGCGTTCGCAAAGATTCTATAGAATATTCTAAGAATGCTCGCTCGCTTGATGTAAACGGCGCAAGAGCGCGCGAACTGTTGCTTGGAGCATTCTATCGTGTTCGGACGCGCTCGCTCCACGAGCGAGCGCGTCCGAACGTTCTAGCTCTAGCTCTGTGTTCGTTTGGTGTAAATGGATACCTCTAGTTTTCGTTTACACTAAAAGAATAGGAAAGAATGCTCTTGTTCTGGCTCTAGCTCTATGTTCGTTTGGTGTAAACCCACCTTGACGCTAATGCGGAGATAAAACTGTAGGAAAGGAAGCGGTCGGTATTTCCTTCCTAGCATGACATGCGCGGCGCAGTTAAATTTGTACCCAAAAAAGGGTATTTAGATATTTTATTAATAACTATGAGCATATAAACGGGGTATTATAAAAAAATATATACACATTTAGCGCGCAGTATATCTTAAATACGTTACGTTTACAATTGTCACATTTATACGTGGCCAGCCCTCAGTTAGCCTAGTTCAATTCCCAACAGATCAGTAACCAGAGCCCCAAAGCATTCTGCAAGATGCAACCGGATGTTGCAATACAAACATCCCGAAATTGCAACTCCCACTGAATCACTTCACAGCCAAAATACGGACTTCCTTTAACCTCAAATTGGGGCAACTTCATAACATTAAAATTCTCCAGACATTTTAAATGGGTCACACGGAGAAGTAGATAACAATAGCTCATTGTAAAGCTAGATGTGGATTCATGGGGCGTTTGCTTTATACCGATCTACACGATAACTTCAATGGATTAAACAAACATGTATAAACGTATCGTGTAGGTGTCGGGTCGTTGGCATTGTGAAAACTCCTATTACTGTTAAAATACTATCAAGAAACGTTATTTCGCGCTTTGGGTTTCGCTTATTTTAAGAACATCTTTGGTCAAAACAATTCATCCTACACACTATACATCCTATTATTCTTTCTTTATTTTTTTAAGAATATTTTTTATTTTTTACACAAAAGGAACGACGGATGCAATTTTTGCACTACGCCAGCTCTGCGAAAAATACCGAAGTGCGCATAAGAACTTGCACCTGGTCTTCATAGACCTAGAAAAAGCGTACGATCGAGTCCCCCGGAAGGTTTTATGGTGGGCTTTGAAAGAAAAAGGAGTGCCAGGGAAGTATGTTAGACTTGTGAATGCGATGTATGCAGGAGCACGAACAAACGTCAGGTCCGAAGCCGGAGTCACCGACGAGTTCGATGTGGCTGTAGGCTTGCACCAGGGATCGGCTTTAAGCCCCTATTTGTTCCTCCTGGTAATGGATGCTTTGACATCAGACATACAGGAGGAGGCACCCTGGTGCATGCTGTTCGCCGACGACATAGTTCTTGTCGGAGAGGATGCAGCCGAGGTACAAAGCAGACTGAGAAAATGGCAAGAGAAATTGGAGAGAGTAGGCCTCAAGATCAGCCGCACTAAAACGGAACATCTTTTCTGCAATTTTAGTGGCTCCTCCAATTTCTCTCCAATTGCCTTAGACGGTGTAATCCTACCAGTTTGCTCCGATTTCAAGTACCTTGGCTCGCTCCTCCAAAACGACGGCAATATTGACCGAGATGTATGTAATAGAATGAATGCGGGATGGATGAAGTGGCGACAGGTCTCTGGGACAATATGCGACCCACGAATGCCCCTTAAGCTCAAGGGGAAAATTTACAAGACAGTCATCAGACCTGTCACCATGTATGGATCAGAATGTTGGGCAACGAAGAAGACGGATGAAAGAAAAGTGCATGCTTCTGAGATGCGAATGTTAAGATGGATGTGTGGAGTGACGAGGCTAGATAGGATAAGGAACGAGTATGTCAGAGGAAGTTTGAAAGTGGCGCCTGTTATTGAAAAAGTGAGGAGTGCAAGATTAGCGTGGTATGGACATGTTATGAGGAGGGATGAAAATCATATTACGAAGAAAGTTATGAATGTGAGCGTGTCTGGATATGCAAGTAGAGGAAGGCCGAAAAAGAAGTGGCTGGATTGTGTGAAAGAGGATATGAATGTGAAAGGAGTGGACTCAGAGTTGACGAATGATAGGAGTGAGTGGAAGAAAAAAACATGTTGTGCCGACCCCACGTAACGTGGGATAAGGGCAGGGGAATGATGATGACACAAAATATGATATACCTATGTACAAAGGCGAGCTTAACCCTAAGAAGAGTTATCTTCCAGCAAAACCTTTGAGGCTAGGGAGAGTTGACTATTACTGATAAAAAAAAGTTTAAGTAATACTGAACCTATTTCTGTCACTAAGCAGTGATTTTTAAGAATTATGAGACTTAACAATTTTAATGTTTCTTATTTCAGATCAGGAGAGATGGATAGTCACGTAGAGCACGTCTTCCGTTAACGTTCGCTGAAACTATGCAATTTATTTTTGAAACAATTATTTGCAGATCTATTTTGTCACATAAATATCAACATAGCCTAGCCTATTGTTTTTGTAACCGATATTCGCATTTTAACCGTGTCACTTGTCCTCCTTGAATCGAATATCAAATTCTACTTCAACAACACAATCATTCATTCGACACTCGTACGAGGCTGAATACTTTACGGGCTTTGACATATTTTTCAATAAAAAAAAACTTCCAAGAACCTACCGGCCTATTCTGGATTCTTCTCACAGAACGGCGAAGGCGAGTGGAGGGAATTACAATTGAAAAGAGATACCATCTGGAGACAATAGATGGCGTGGTTCACGCCTTGTTTCGGATGCATCTGATGGTGGTACTGGGAATAATAAACTAAACTGCAAATCAAAAACAACTCTGTCTAAGAATTAAATATAATAAATAGGACGAAGATATACTATAATATTTCCACAAATCTTTGTTATTTTTGGAAATGAGTAAATCCCTTAGTGCCATCGGGCACTAAGGGACGTCTTCGACCTCGGCGAGGTCGGTGTATCTGTGCAGTGTTTACTCTGACCAAACTGGATGACTCAACCGACTCAGCGTTTGCAGAGGTGATTGGGTATCGGGATCTCCGAGAATATGTCTCGGTCTACGGAGGGCATAACAAACTTCTTATTTACTCCAATTTTATATGAATAAGTACCTACTAGCGATGTTTTTATCTGTAGATAGCAGAAAATAATAACCTAAAGTCATTAGACTAATACGACATAAGGTTTATTTAAACACATTAACCTATCAGTCTCAGAGTAGCATGTTAACTAATTAAAAGTACAAACACATGTATAATTAAAGCAAAAACTGACCTAAATCACCGAAAGTAAACAATAATGCTTATCAATCGTCACTTGCTGGAATTCAAATGTGTGTCCCAATTCAGAGCTGTCAATCGCACCATGTACCGTAACGTAATTCGAAATAAACCATAAGCATTCAATGTTACAAACTCTTTGTTGTATCGTGACAGGATCGCTTTGTGACAGAATAACGTTGCAGAATAAGCATGTTTGTAAAAACCATTTTAAAAATTCACGCGTTTTTAGTTCATTAGCACTAGTTGGCCTACAAATCCAGCCTAGTATTATTATTGAGGCTGTTGTATAAGCTTTTTGTCAAGATTATGACGTTTGAATTTATACCAAGCGACGGTAGATCGCTGAAAGTCGAAGAATGCACAGCTTTTTTCTCAAAAGCAGTAGATCATATCATATGCGCAAGAGTAGCGCAAAGTTGTATATTTACTGGTGTCTTTCGCGGCAAGGGAACCCGGCAGACGCCTCCGATGTACTTTTTTAGGGTTCCGCACTCAAAGGGTAAAAACGGGACCCTATTACTCCGCCGCCTCTGTTTATACCTAAGTGATGGAACAGTTATTGTCATATTTACAACTTAGGAACGCATGGCGTCTCGTAATGTTACTTCTGTTGTTTCAGATAGAGTCAAGATAATTACTATTGCATAAAATACGGTAAGTATGCTAACGGCGTACTAAGGGCAGTAGCTCTACCATGAGTTTTTACTATACTTACTATATTTACTACACTCGCTAGCGTCTGTAGTTAAAAAAATGTATGAAGATTTGTACAGCGCCTCTTGCGGATAGTTGGGTACTAAAATTCGTAATACCTACTAATATTGACGTAACTACTGTAGTAAAGTCAGGCGATTTTACTGTGACAACTCATGGTAGAGGTACAGGAGCACGAATAAATGTGACAGTCGTTAACGTAACGTATTTAAGCATACACCGCGGACTAATGCTACAACGTTCGACAGTAAAGCTGATGTTGACGAGAGTCTACCATGAGTTGTCACAGTAAAATCGCCTGACTTTACTACAGTAGTTACGTAAATATTAGTATTACGAATTTTAGTACCCAACTATCCGCTAGAGGCGCTGTACAAATCTTCATACATTTTTTAACAACAGACGCTAGCGAGTATAGTAAAAACTCATGGTAGTACTACAGTCCTCTGGTATGCGAAGGATCGCCATTAGTTGATATCCAATTAAAATTATCCACACGTAACTTGTACGTACGGTACAATCGACACCTGCTTCTGTCTTGTTAAATTATATCGACCTTGTTGCTAAATGATAAACACTGCTGCATCTCATTCAAAATAAGGCAGAGATCTTGGAAGTAAAAGAGAGATGAACGCACTGTTAATTCAAACGGTTGATTCTTTTTTTTTAAGCCATTGCATAGCTTCTATCGCGGGGCTTGGCGTGGAGACCGAATTCAGAATTTCCGTAACGAAATAACTTAACACTGCGCATGCGTAATCCAGCAAAATATGCAATGCTTTACCGCGGCAGTTCCCGAGTGCCGCACGTCTTTTTTTTACAAAGAGTTCGTTCTTTGGCCACAAACTCACCTGATGGAAAGTGATGTTGTGGCCGACGATAAAGCAGGACGGTCTATGAGACACCTATTCACTCGTGCCTTGAAGAGACATAGATTGTCTGTAGGACGAAATGCATCTTATTGGCTGAGCTTATCGACTACTCAACTCAGTTTTTTGACAACTCATTTGTTTAATAAATCATTCTAACATAAATAAACCGCCGAAGAAACTTAAAATAAAAAGGTAATATCTTATTTATTCTTTGCTTATTATTACTAAGTTCTTAAACTTATCTAGTAATTAGAATAGAATATAGTAAACCTAGTAATTTTAGTAGTAGTGACCTAACTGGTCACTTTTTTAACAACATAAAATTATAGTGTGACCACCAACAATACTCCTTGTAACAAAGGTCGTATGAGGATTATTGTGGTCCGTCCACTTATGTAGACCATTGGGGTCCTGATTGAGGGAGCCAAGACACTGTCTTATTACTAAGAATGGTGTAGAGACTACATCGACCAATATTTTTTGAATTTATTTAAAAAAACATATTATTTCAGAAACAAATTACAACTATTACAGTTTTTACAAATGTAATGTATTTACGAAATACATAAAACAGGCGTCACAGCCAGTAGCTCAGTTGGTAGTAGCTCTGCCTTCCATGCTGTGGGTCGTGGGTTCGATTCTCACCCAGAGCAAATGTTTGTGTGATGAACAAGCTTTGCGCTTATGGGAAAAGAGTGTGAATTGTTCGTGAATATTTATTTTATTTATAAAAATCTAGCAATCTATAGATATAGATAGCTCTGATCAAAAACAGTACCTACCAATCGGAAGTACACCCAAGATACTTTAATATTCTTTTATTTATTATGTATCACTGTTATAGTCGTAAGTTTATGAATAAAGTCTTTATAACATTAAAACAATGATATAAAGTACAGAATACACGCTATTACTATATTCTTCATGTTTGCCCTTTCATAATAAAAACGTGAAACGGAAATACATTTGAATACATTAGCTTTCGAAGAAATCTAGAGAAATAACAGCCCATTATAAGATATTAATGCATGAAAGATTAAAAAAAAACTCAAGATCACATTTATTTTGCATAAATGTTGCATGTTTAATTTGTTCTAAAAGTATTTAAAAGTCGATTTGGAATTAATACTTCCATGATTATGATTGTTTGGGAATGAAATAGCAATGTTACTATAGACTTTATTTCTGTACTGCAGTTTATTTTTATGTTTTTATTATATTAAGTATATTTTTTTATTAAAACGTTAATACGAATTGTAGAACGTTCTATATTTTAGTGCTATAAAACCTTTTTGAAAGTAATAAAAGCCGACTGACAAGATACAATTTTTTATGCCAAAGTGTTACAAACATGGTCTTAAAAATTTGGGAAACTCACCCTTTCCTTTATCGCAAAAAAGGGGTCCTGCTAAAGGATAAGAGGTTTTTACATGAACATTTAAAATGCAACAAAACAGAAAATTATTTATTATACATTTATACAGTACCTATTATTATACAGTAGGTATTATTTATTTATATTTATTTATTCGTATTATTATTTTAGTAAAGTCGACTCCATCGCCTCTTTTGTTCCGCAAGTCCCAATAAAGAGGTAGTACTTACATCAAAATGTAAAGATACCAATAAAGCGATCCCATTGTACGAAATATTATACCTACTGGAGCCAGACACACTTGTCGTTAAGTGCAATGTGTTCAATACTACATACAATATTATATTGTATCTTATAATTTATATACCTATGGTTTACTATTTTATATGATCCATGTGATTTTAAGAGTACAGAGTGTATTTGAGTTTGGTTTGGGTGCCGAAGTACCGACAATCGTTGGAGCAAACGGATAGTGGAAGAAAGAAAATAGAAGTGGAGACCTAGTTTAGGCAAGCGTAGGACGCCCTCCGGCGAGATGGAGCGACAATCTGAGGAGTGTAGCTGGCAAGAACTAGATGAGAAGAGAAGTCTGGGTTCAGTATAGCGTCTTGAGAAAGACCTACGTCCAGTAGTGGACTGATATAGTTTGATGATGATGAGTTTGGTTTTTTACTAGACCTAAAACTGTGCGTAGTATGTTCTATCCTGGAAAACTTTATGAACACTAGAAGCTTTTCACACCCCTGCGTGAACACGAATGAATGTGACAATCGCAAACGTATCGAAACAGTGACGTATTTGAGATACACTGCGCGTTAGAGCGTATACATACGTAGCGCGTATACATCAGCTTTACTGTCGAACGTTGCATCATTAGCGAGCACTGTATCTTAAATACGTTACGTTTACGATTGTCACATTATTCGTGCTGATAGCGCCGAACCAAAAAAGTAACCTATCGTAAGACGAATGATTAGAAATTCTTTGATCAGCAATTCCAAACACAGGTGGAATTCCTTTTAAAAATACACTGTTTTAAAACACTTGTATTAGCTTCATCGCCTTCTCTACTTAACCTAATTTCATTCTGTTCATAAACATTTCAGAATTATGGATATGTACTTCCATAGCCTCTCAAAACTCAAGTCATTGACTTCCCAACCGGAAGTTTAGATAATATTCAACTACCATCACGAATATAGATGCCTGTGAGTTACTCTTTCAGCCATCTCGCTCTAACCTTCCTGGAAGACTATAGGAGAGAGCGAGACGGAGATATTAAATTCTCATCACGTTCAAGGAAGTGGGAATGATTTCTGATGCCCAAGAAATATTAATCGGATATGTGTTGAATTGTAAAGTACCAATATAATAGTGAGATAATAATGTATTTTATTACTTGCTATTTATAGAATTGACTAAGTAAGGAGTAAAAAGCAAAAAGGTAAGCCGGTTTATACTGATCTTTACACTAAGTCGTTAGTTTATATCAAATTTACTAGCAGTGGGATTATTAAATAAATTATTTTATTCATTTTAACACAAAATTTATATTTATTGTCAATTTAATATCTTAATACACAATATTAAAGCAGAACAACGCTTATACTTTTAAAATTAACGTTAACACACATTAAAAAAAGTTTGAACAAAACTTTTGTTTTAAAGGAAGGAACAAAACTTAGTTCTTAGTTCGTAAAAGCTCAGCCTTTTCAGTTGTGGATCGTGAGTTCAATTCCCGCCAAAAAAATGAACAAATTGATCAAAACATTATTGTTTTTCTGTTTTACTTTTTATTCTATGTTATGTTTACAAAATACAATATCTAGTCCAAACTAAGCTTAATTGGTATCGCTGATTAAATACTTAAACACATTTATCTTAACATCCAGTTTTTATTCCAAGTAAGAATCGAACCAACGACCAACGTAGAACGCATAGTTGATACCAACTGAGCAGTAACGCTTGTTCAATAAATGTTCAATAAAATAAATATTTTTAAGTATTTAATCAGCAATCTAGAGCTCAATAAGCCTTTTTCAATTTTATTTGACATTTTATAAATATTCTTGTAACTACCCACATACACTAAAATCTTTATGAACCTTCAATATCATTTCCATATCTTTAGCTTTCTTCAAAGGATCAATGTCGTATAAATAAATAGTAAATTGACCTTTATTGCTAATGTATTACAGGTTGTTATTGCTTCTATGGTACTTACCGAGTAATTTTCTATTAAGTGTAATATAACTATCAGTAATAAAAAAAACAGGAAAATATATATTTTTTCGTGCTGTGTGTTTCTTGTTAGAGGTTTGAACGATGATAGTAAGTTTTTAATTTATCAAATAAATGAGCAATTTGGTTAGTGTAAATTAAAAAAATATTAGTGTCATGTCAATTAATAAGAACGTTTAAGGGTTTCATCATTAAGTATATCTTTTATGCTTCGGCTACATTAGCGGGCGAATATTCGTATCGTGTTGGCGCGACAAAAACATCGTGTTCGGATAAAGGCGATATACTAAGCGATGACACTATGTACCCGGCCACATACATCGCGTTAACACGAATATTCGCCGTAGCCCGCTAGTGTGGCCCCAGCATTACAAAAATTAACAAACTTCGTTTGTTATTGTCAAAAACTATCCCAAAACTAACTTTGAACCTGAATGTGACCTCTGAAGTATTTTATTTTTTTAAGTATTTTATTACTAACCTATCAAACGAAAAAAGAATCATCAAAACTTAGTTCACAATTTGTGACACGCGTGACATACATACAAAAATAACATACAGTTGAATTGACAACATCCATTTTTGATATGTAGCATTTGTAGCACACAAAAATGGTAAGTAAGTGAGTAAGTAAGTACTTATACAAAACTTTTCAAGACTTTTCCTTTATTACAAAAGTCTCCACAGTTTTTTATTACTTATGTACCTACTTCGTTTTAATGGTAAATTCATATTTGCATGCATTCGTTCACTGAATGCATTATGTCTGATTAATGTACTGAGCTTTCCATCTATAATTCTTTTTATGTCTTCTACTGAGCATAAATAATGATCATTTATCGAAGATTTTATATTTTTATTGGGTTTTTCATTAAAATACATAATTAATATTTTTTATAGGTAAGCTTACCTTTGCACTTATTTATTTATATTTGTATGATTTCGAGTACAAAAATATAAATAAATAAAAAATAAGTTGTTTATTAAGTTTTTAACGACCTCATGAAATAAATAACAAACATTAAAAAGCTACTTGGAGGATAAACGTATATAGCATTTCCAAATAACAATATTTTAATACAATATTAGCTATCAAGCTTTCCAAGAACTCAATTTTACGTCCAACACCACGCAACATTTATTTTTATAGTCCAGTCAAAATAGACTAAAATTATGACTTCAGTTTGCATTAATTCCCAACAAGCTGGATTTTTGTGCAGGCCTTGAATACGTCATTACAAATGATATGTCAAAAGTCCCCATCGATCCCGCTTGTGCGTTGTTTTTTATTCGAGGTCAAAGGTCATAAATTTGCATTTTTTGCGTATATCTCTGAAACAACGGAAGCTATTGAAAAGTGGTTCAGGCAAAGTTTGTACATCGTAAAATTGTCTACAAAAATACCTCAACACTTTTCTTCTACAAAGCATCGTTTTCGAGATATAGTGACTTTAGACCGCAGGAAAATCTTCGAAGATGGTGCGTTTTTTTCATTTCAGCCGTTTTATCTGCTTCATTGCCACAGAACAAACAGTATTTCTTGAAATTTACTGAAAAGGGTGATGGGTTCGATGGGTTAGTCCTCCTCCAAGGTAATGAATCGTCTTTTTGTTTCAAGAAATACTGTTCGTTCTATGGCAATGAAGCAGATAAAACGGCTGAAATGAAAAAAACGCAGCATTTTAGTGGATTTTCCTGCGGTCTAAAGTCACTATATCTCGAAAGCGATGCTTTGTAGAAGAAAAATTTTGAGATATTTTTGTAGACAATTTTATGATCTACAAACTTTGTCGGAACTATTTTTCGATAGCTCTCGTTCATGACTTTTAAACGCAAATTTATGACTTTAACCTGGGTATTTGCGTTTTTCGCGTATATCTCTGAAACAACGAGAGCTATCGAAAAATGGTTCAAGCAAAGTTTGTAGATCGTAAAATTGTCTACAAAAATATCTCAACACTTTTCTTCTACAAAGCATCGCTTTCGAGATATAGTGACTTTAGACCGCAGGAAAATCCACTAAAATGCTGCGTTTTTTTCATTTCAGCCGTTTTATCTGCTTCATTGCCATAGAACGAACAGTATTTCTTGAAACAAAAAGACGATTCAGTACCTTGGAGAAGGACTAACCCATCGAACCCATCACCCCTTTCAGTAAATTTCAAGAAATACTGTTTGTTCTGTGGCAATGAAGCAGATAAAACGGCTGAAATGAAAAAAACGCAGCATCTTCGACGATTTTCCTGCGGTCTAAAGTCACTATATCTCGAAAACGATGCTTTGTAGAAGAAAAGTGTTGAGGTATTTTTGTAGACAATTTTACGATGTACAAACTTTGCCTAAACCACTTTTCAATAGCTTCCGTTGTTTCAGAGATATACGCAAAAAATGCAAATTTATGACCTTTGACCTCGAATAAAAAACAACGCACAAGCGGGATCGATGGGGACTTTTGACATATCATTTGTAATGACGTATGCAAGGCCTGTACAAAAATCCAGCTTGTTGGGAATTAATGCAAACTAGAATGTCTATTTTGACTGGACTATTAAACTGTCTCAATCACGAAAAAAAAACATCTAGCCAAATCTGAGACAATTGTCATAAGCTGTCGACAGGTCTAATTGAAATTTATTGCATTTCATCTACTACGGAACGTAATCGGTGTACCATGCTATAAGAATTTAAACCTTCACCTTAACCAAATAAAGCTAAGTTTCGCGTAGCATGTTAAGATTTACGTTCCGTTTTATGGTAGCATCTTTATTTATTATAGTCGGACAATCGAAGATAATGTCTTGCACTCGTGATTTGAGACAATCATAGGTCTTTGTTTTATTGAATCAAGTATGTTCTGGATTAAACGGATTAAATTGAACGAAGCAGAAGTAAATAAATGGTTGTAAGCTGCTGTGACCACTTAGGCGCGAATTAAGGAGTTTCCTTTTCGAATTAAGAACACAAGTTTTTGTTGATCCTATCTTACGAGAACACGAGGTTAGTTTTTTTTTTACAAACTATCACGTAAGTTTGTATAATAAATAAATAATTAGTAAGTACTTACTAAAACAATAAGTAAGTAAGTATATAAAACCATTTGTTTCCGCAAAATAAGCTTCTTGCCTAAGCTTAAAAAAATAAAAAACTCTCTCTACTTACTTACTCAAAACGCTACTCGAACAATATTTGCTGATAAAATCAATTTACATACAAACATTTACTTTGAAATATATTTTGTAAATAAAGTAAAGAATAAATTGTAATACCTAAACATAGTACAGACGTCAGTATTACCATCACACATACATTGAAACAATAATATTGCTACAGCAAAGCTAAAAGCTATAAAGTCCAGACTTATATCTAAAAGTCTAGACTGAAGGATCATTGTCTATGATTTATAGTTATTTCCGTCTAGATTTGACGTGCGCAGGCGTATTACGAACCAATATATAATTTTCTTTTTTTGCTTGAGGTTGTCAAGATTCTGTCAATGTCAGTTTGTTCTAGTGTCATAAATTTGGAATGAGCGTTAATATTTCTAAATTATGACATTTACGACGTACAGACTATTTGCTTTTTTGACATTCAATATTCTAAACGTCAAGAACACGGTAGACATAATTCTAATTTGTTTATTTATTTCCTGTAGGTATTTTATTTTACTGAAAATTTGTTTAAGAAAAAAAAAGAACCGTAAACTAAACAAACTAATGTAAGTACCTATGTCAACTTTAAGTCGATTAAAAAAAATGAATATTTATAAATAATAAATAAATAAATTATGCTGGACTTACACTTTGACTTGAGAACCTCCTCCGTTTTTTAGTCGGTTAAAAATCTATTTATTTCGATATGTGCCACTTTAATTCGTTCAACATAAGCTCCACTGTCGTGTTTCTAATGTAAGTAGGTATACTTAATGTCGTGTTTTCGAAGTAAATATTTCCCCATCAAAAGAACCACAACTACAAAGAATGAAGTTAATGTAATGCTCTATTTAGAGGTAGTTGCACTAAAATCCCGGATTGACGTGACTTGCTTTTACATTCAACGATATCTAATGCTTACAACACGGTATTTCTAGTGTTTTTATGTGAATCATTGCGTTGACCGATATGCAAGTATCAATAATATTGTAAAACAATGTACTTACTTAAATATTAAGCTTATTTCAAGCAGAGAAATATTATCTTTCATTTATTACATAAGTAATCATTATTGAAAATTAATTTACTAATATAAGTACGATCACAAAATCAGTTAAGTACATATTTCGTTTATCAATTATTACAAATCCTGGCAATTTTTTTGTTAAAACATAATGTTATATTTTATTTATTTATACTACACTGTCATTTGTTAAAAAGTGTAACTCAGTTGGTCATAAAATAACTAAACATAGAAAACATAAACACCTTCAATTTTATAATATTTTTTTTATTTAACACATCCACATCGCATCGTAGATAATTCTATTGTAGCTATCATCGTTTCTAATTTTTGTTACTGTATTATTATCCTCATGTTCCGAAATAAACGATTTTGATTTGATTTTGATTTTTGATCCCAAACTAAGCAAAGCTTGTACTATAAGAACTAGATTACTGATATACTTATTATTATACTTTACAAGTTTTACAACCTAACGGTAAAGATATTTGTCTCAGAAATATCCACTCGATCAAAGTAAATTTTCTCTTGTGTCCACGTCTATTATCTAGCCAATAGGTCAGAAGACAGGCGTCATATCGCGATATCCGGTAATACATCATTGCTTCCTTGTCCCGACGATGGGCGAATAATAATGTACAAGACAAGACGCAATGAATTGTAAACTCAGATTATGTAAGTAATACAATAAATGATACGAATGATTATGTAAATAACATATCAATCACTAGAACCTGAGCGTTTCATTTTGATGCAGAAGAAATTATCAGTATGACCGTAGAAATTATCAGTATGGCCATAGTTTCTTGCCCGTTCTTCTTGGCTATGGTCGCTGAGAAGTGGGATAGTAAATAAGACGCTTCAAAATTATCTTTGTGATTTTCGGAATAAATATTTACCGAGAAGAAGAAATATAATAGTTATCTACGAATCAATCTTCATAATTTATTGATATTGAAATATATTTAAGTAAGTACTTAATAGAATAAATAAATTTAAAAGTGTGTATTTTAGAACTAAGTAGCCAATAAATATATTTACAAATTAATTGATGTATACACTCTAGGTACATGTTATACACTTGTTTATTAAAATATATTGCTTACAGAATTTTCGTATAATTCGAAAATAATATGCATTGCCTTAGATTTATTGTTCATAAACCATAGAAAATCACTATAATAAACTAACGTAGTGTTGCGAACAGAATAAATGCCACTTTCTCACAATATTTCATACTTTATTTTGACATTAGTTTGAAATATCGAATGTTATAACTCGAACTACAGATTATAAAAAATATAATCATGATTTTATTTATATATGATGCGCATTAACACGAGGTTATATATAAAATAGTTTTATCTTATTTAATTAAAATAAAGCTTGTAAAATATACATCATTATATCAAACATAAATAACACATAAAGCTTAAAGCTTAGTTTGGTCTTCTTTGACAAACCTTTAAAGAAGTATGTGCTAAGTACACGTAATAAGAGTTTGAATGTATTTATTTATCTATTCATTCTAGTACCCATAATACAAGCTCTGCTTAGTTTGGGGCTAGATGATGTGTGGATTGTCCAGCATTATTTGAATTTATTGTCAAAAAATGATAAGTTGCTATTTCAATGCGTGAATTTTTTAAACCAAGAACTGTTTTCAAGACTATTGAATCTATCAAGAGCTGCGTCTATTAGTAGGTCACTGACATGGACACCATTAAGGAACCCGTCAATTTTGTATGACATCTGCATACAACTACAAAATGACCATAGACAATTGTCATTCAACCTGTGTTCGGAAACCTATTGTCGGAATAAAATTATCAAACTTACATACTAAATAGAAGCTGGAAACTTTCAATTTACATTTTAAATACTTTCGGATCTTTTGATATTTTTACTTGTATGACAAAAAGCCCTAAAAATAGACGGACTTTTTTTCTAAAGATACCTACACTGAAAAGTTTAATAGGTAGTTATAAATACGACGAAATCGTAAGGACTTGTATTTCTGTTTTTTTTTTGAAATCATAGACAATATAACATACTAAAATCGATTTAGAATTATTTTTATTACAAACGACAGCAGACAAACATTATTTTGGTTGAGTACAGCAAAGGGCGACAGAATCGGAACACTGGCCGCATAGAATTGTACAGTTCGAAAATAGAACACTGACAATGAAAAACAGAACTAAATCGAAGTATTTGAAATTGGAATTCTATACTCACGACAACATTTGAATTTGAATGTTGAGTACTTGAGAATAGTGTCGTAATTCAAAAATGTTTATACTACCTATGTGTTTTTTTTTTATAAAACTTATGCCAAAGTGTTCAATGTAAGTAATGGTATTTTATTGCGATTTCTGAGAACGCATTTATGAAGATAGCTACCGTTATAGCTATTGGTGGCTTGGCAAGGTTCGTAATGTAAACTTTCCTTGAAAACCGATGTGATTTTAATGCGTTGATTCGAACGAAATGTTTGTTTTGCCAAATAGTAAGATGCTCTTGATAATGTAAAGCCAAGGTTTTTTATCTGTTTTATTTTTGTAATTTGTATAAGTAAGCGATTCGTGACTGGAATACAAGCAAATGGCGAACCTGATGTTAAGTGGTTAAATTCTTAGTACAAGTTTTTTCTGTACTTAGATCTAATTTGGACGAAGTAGACGCAGAAGATACTACTACGTCTACTACTATACTACTCATGAAAACCTTTTATTGGCCTTATGTTTTCTATTTTGTTCTGTTTCATTCTTTATTAAGTACTTACTTACTTATTTGTGCTGTTGGTTTTCCTATAAATAAATAAAGATAGATATGACATTTCGGTAATTACTAACTTAAAATATGTTTTATATCTGTAGGTTATATCACATGGGATTAATAAAAAAACAATGATCAAAGAAACAAAAATCAAAAGCGCACTAACATTTAACGCAACCGATAAACCCAATTTCTTTCAAAAGCTTTAACAAAAAATGTATTGTGGTCTTTGAGAAATGAACTTTATTCAGTTGTAATTAGATCTACTGATACGTATTATTGTGATCCTAATTTTCGTGAAAATTTGCTGAACTGAAAAGAGAAATAAAAATAATTATTACACCACTGTAGAATTAGAAAACTTATTGTATCATTATATATGAGATATATGAGAATTATATCAGCAATTTAATTTCCCGTAGTACAAGTTTTGCTTTGTTTGGGACTAGAGCGTGATGTGTGAAATGTCCGTGAATATTTATTAAGAAAATGTAGACTATTCTCAAGACAGAACTATCGAAATCAATTTGAAAGTACGCGCTACGGTTCCAAATTTGAATCTGACATCATATTCCTTCAAAAAGTTTAGATTCATATTCCTTTAAAAAGTTTGGATTACATTTTGTAAGTTTGCATACCAAAGAGGTTTGAAAGGTTTTTTGTATCTTGGTTTGGAATTATCATTACTTTTTTTTATTGAATCTTATCAGATGCTCATAGAATAGGTATATACACATAACCTAAAAGAAGGTCAGGGCCTTTCAACTGTTGGCACTAACTGTTATCCTCCTACGCCTCTCATAGCGTAGTGGTAATGTAAAAAATAGCCTACATGCTATTCTATATATATAACATAAATTATCTATTGTCTTACGTAGGTACCGGAAATCGTACCGGTGTTTTTAGTACAAACTTCTTCTTCTTATTTAAGAACTAAGCTCTTGTCCGCGTAATGAGTGTAATTCCCGCCATTTATTTCTTTTCAGGGCCTCCTTGACCTCCCTATACGACACGAGGGCAACCTTCATAGTACAAACTACGCCTTCCAATTTTACAATCTTATAAATATGTTTTAATATTTCGCTATGAGAAGCTGAGAAACATTGGATGTGAAGATCCGAAGACTCTAGTTTTCGGCTGAGCCCGCTCAGTAGCGAGTCTTGGGAGAGATCCACGTCCAGTAGTGGACTGTTGATGATGATGATGGTCATCAGAGCTCATAAATAATAAGTAAATAAATCCACACAACATCATCCAGCCCCAAGCTAACTAGAGCTTGTGTTATGGGTAGGAAGGAGACTACACCTACTAGAAGACTGACATACTTAATACAATACATTACATAGATTGATATTTTTTTATTATACATATAAAATACCCAGAACATCCGGGATAAATATTTGCAGATCGTACAAACATTTATCCCAAGGCGGGAATCGAACCCGCAACCTCCGCGTCGCAGCCAGACCTTCGCCCGAAGCGCCACATCGGTCGTCAAATGATGGTCATCAGAGCTCATAAATAGATAAATTACTGGGATTTTTATCACGATAGAAATGTGTAATTTACCTTGTTTAGTATTGCGTTATCAATAGTGGGACAAACCGGGTGGGTGTATAGGAATAACCCTTTATCTGTAGTTGCATATACTTAGCACTAATTATAAAAGCAATGAGTAATATAAGTTCAATTTTATGAATCATCTTGATGAATATTATCGTACAGTCCAATATAGTCCAGTCAAAATAGACTAAAATTATGACTTCAGTTTGCATTAATTCCCAACAAGCTAGATTTTTGTGCAGGCCTTGAATACGTCATTACAAATGATATGTCAAAAGTCCCCATCGATCCCGCTTGTGCGTTGTTTTTTATTCGAGGTCAAAGGTCATAAATTTGCATTTTTTGCGTATATCTCTGAAACAACGAAAGCTATCGAAAAGTGGTTCAGGCAAAGTTTGTACATCGTAAAATTGTCTACAAAAATATCTCAACACTTTTCTTCTACAAAGCATCGTTTTCGAGATATAGTGACTTTAGACTGCAGGAAAATCGTCGAAGATGCTGCATTTTTTTCATTTCAGCCGTTTTATCTGCTTCATTGCCACAGAACAAACAGTATTTTTTGAAATTTACTGAAAGGGGTGATGGGTTCGATGGGTTAGTCCTCCTCCAAGGTAATGATTCGTCTTTTTGTTTCAAGAAATACTGTTCGTTCTATGGCAATGAAGCAGATAAAACGGCTGAAATGAAAAAAACGCAGCATTTTAGTAGATTTTCCTGCGGTCTAAAGTCACTATATCTCGAAAGCGATGCTTTGTAGAAGAAAAGTGTTGAAATATTTTTGTAGACAATTTTACGTTCTACAAACTTTGCCTAAAGCATTTTTCGATAGCTCTCGTTGTTTCAGAGATCTATGCGAAAAACGCAAATACCCAGGTTAAAGTCATAAATTTGCGTTTAAAAGTCATAAACGAGAGCTATCAAAAAATAGTTCCGACAAAGTTTGTAGATCGTAAAATTGTCTACAAGAATATTTCAACACTTTTCTTCTACAAAGCATCGCTTTTGAGATATAGTGACTTTAGATCGCATGGAAAATATACTCAAATGCTGCGTTTTTTTCATTTCAGCCGTTTTATCTGCTTCATTGCCATAGAACGAACAGTATTTCTTGAAACAAAATGACGAATCATTACCTTGGAGGAGGACTAACCCATCGAACCCATCACCCCTTTCAGTAAATTTCAAGAAATACTGTTTGTTCTGTGGCAATGAAGCAGATAAAACGGCTGAAATGAAAAAAACGCAGCATCTTCGACGATTTTCCTGCAGTCTAAAGTCACTATATCTCGAAAACGATGCTTTGTAGAAGAAAAGTGTTGAGATATTTTTGTAGACAATTTTACGATGTACAAACTTTGCCTGAACCACTTTTCGATAGCTTTCGTTGTTTCAGAGATATACGCAAAAAATGCAAATTTATGACCTTTGACCTCGAATAAAAAATAACGCACAAGCGGGATCGATGGGGACTTTTGACATATCATTTGTAATGACGTATTTAAGGCCTGTACAAAAATCCAGCTTGTTGGGAATTAATGCAAACTGGAATGTCTATTTTGACTGGACTAATATGGAAGCATTGTCCTAGTTCATTATTTGTTTACTTATATTTTTTTTTTATATTAAGTATATTTTATTTGACATGCGTCACAGTTCAGTTGGTCTTGGGTCGTGGGTTTGTTACCCATCGAGAACATTTTTGTGATGAAATAATGTATTACATCTCTGAGTATACCTATGTATAAGTATTTACAACAAAAAAAATGTATAAGTCTTAACAGCACACACGTAACAGTACAAAGGTCCTATAGTGTACCTACTAGGTATAAAGCTTTGCTTAGTTAGGGACTAGATGGCGTTGTGTGAAACGTCCATAAATATTTATTTATTATGCATCTCATTTTTATTTTACAGATGTTTTGGTATCTTTTCTTTGAAATGACGTGATTAGAGTTTAAAAAAAATAGTTTTTATATTATATGGCAATGCTGCAAATACATATTGGCACAATGCCCATTATTTATTTTTTACAGTATTTAAATAGGTATGCTATAAAGAAGCTAGGCACTTTAATACCTAGAAGCTCTAAATTTTATGGTAAAATATGTTTTTACAACTTCAACCTACGATGTAAAATAAAATTCATAGAAGTTTCACTTTAAATATATCAAAATAACCTATAATAAATCTACCTACTCAAGTAAAGTAGCGCCTACTTATTATCGAAAAAGTGATGAGTGCAATATTAGCGTGTTATGGACTGGTGATGAGGAGGGATGAAAATCATATTACGAAGAAAGTTATGAATGTGAGCGTGCAAGTAGAGGTAGGCCGAAAAAGAAATGGTTGGATTGTGTGAAAGATGATAAGAATGTGAGAGGAGTAGATTCAGAACTGACGAATGATAGGGGTGGAGAAAGAGAACATGTTGTGCCGACCCCACTTAGCGTGGGATAAGGACAGGGGAATGATGATGAATAAATCTATCTACTCACTCTTCGTCCAGGCAGAGCAGTTCTACTATGAATAAATGTTAGTGTGATGAACACAAATATTTGTTCTTTGGGTGTTACTATGTATTCTATCCCCCTATCTTATGAAAAGTTAGCGTTGACTGGTAAACAGTACTTCAAGTCTACGCTAACTTTTTATAAGATATACCGTATGTACCTAAGTATATATTTACAAAATATGTATATTAGTAATTGTATCGGCAATCAATCAAAACCAGATGTAAGCGAAAATAAGTACTAAAATATTCGTTTTGTATAGTTTTTGCGTAAAACAAAACAAAATTAAAATGTGTTACTAGAAATCTGTCGTCGAATTGTAAATCAACACGTTTCCACGTATTATTTTAGTTTTGGCATGCCCTAAATATTTTGTTTTGTAAACTACAAAATTAACAGTTGTATTTTCAACAAGTTGAGTTATTTACAACAACAGAACAATTACTGCGATTTCAAATCTATATTTTTGTTGACAAAAACTTTCAACTGGGATTTCCTAGTGAATCATATCTATAACTTCTAGCAATAAATATAGCCTATGTTACTCAGGGTGAATGTAGCTTTCTAATGGTGAATTAATTTTTTTCTATCGTATATCGCTTGGATTTTATTATTTTTTTATTATGAAATCTAAAAGCTTGGATTTTATTAAATTTCTGCATTAATGGTTATTTTTAGATTGCTACGGTAGGTAACAAATTAAAAATAACAATATTAATAGCATATAAAATGTCATATTGTCCAAAATAGAAGTTTGATAATAACCTGCAAGCATTTTACAACTTCTTAACTTCTAATAAAAATAACGATTATTTTAATCCCACAAAGTAGTTCTAACACAAGGTACCTACACAACTTTTTCATGCTCTCATATCTAATTTAATTTTAGATTACGGAATACACAAGATACGACACGCAAGAAAAAGAAGTTTCAAATAAAGATGGCTCTAGACCTGTCCAAATAATAACCACTGAGCATGACCACGCTAACTTTACAAGCGACTTGGGTACCAGAAACCTTTGGTTTTTTTGCCACCTACGGAACCACGTGTTCGGCACACGTTCGGCTCTTACCGGAAAGGACAGAGTGAATTGTGGATCGTGGAGTCGCTGTTAAATCTAAATATTTTGGAGTTTTAAGGCTCTATTTCACCGGGACACCATGGCGGCGCAACCAGTCGCCGCTACCAACAAAATGTACGTATGGTTGCGCGACCAAACGGACACCTGGTGAGTAACTCTCTATAGAGCTGTATACATTTTGTTGGTGGCGGCGACTGGTTGCGCTGCCATGGCGTCTCGGTGAAATATAGCCCTTAAACTAGTGACCACTGTGGAGTATGGTAGTAAAACAGCATGAATTGTGACAGGCGTCACAGCTCAGTTGGTAGTAGCTCTGCCTTCCATACTGTTTGTCGTGGGTTCAATTCTATTAATGTTAACTGGAAGATGATCTTAGTGATAATATTGCTCATTGAACTGTCGTTTTTTTTTTATTTTGTGAAGTTTGTCGGTTAAAAAGTATTTTTATACATCCATAATTTTTTATACATTTTAATATTTTGTGTTTAAGTTACTTTTAATAAAAAAGTGTGTAAAATAGAAGAATAGAATAGACCTATCTCAAATCTTAATACAAAAAATATACTAAATATTAAGATAATATTTTTTAGCATCGTTAGACTCTCCACCCCCGGTCTTGTTCCGGTATTGCCAACAACAAAAACACATTGTTTGCCACGTGTTACGCGTTATGACTGCAAAGGGACGCGGGTTCGAATCTTTGGTACCACTGCTGAATACTAACAAAAGATTATCCTCGGTCAAAATACAATGTCATATTCTCTTGTATTATTATTATTTAAGTACATAATAATGTAAACTCGCGACTTCATTGACTTAACTTAAACTTAACAGTCAAATTCAGACCTCCCGTGATTTTAAATAAAATGTTTTTTTTTATTTGACCGCGTTATTAGCCAAGTGAGAGACGCCCAGCAGTGGATATAGGTTGATGATAATTGAATTGATGAATGACGATAATTGAAAAGGTATTAATTGAGTAGAAATATTCCTTCAGCAGTTACTTTAAATCTGATTGATAGGTAATAATTTACTCAAAAATAAGGTATTAAATTCAAATTAGAAAATTCTAAAGGACATATGGATTCAAGCAAGATTTAGCCATAAAATAATAATATTCTGAAATTTCTTTAAATAAAAAATATGAAGTAAGTAGGTATATTGTTATATCTGAACAACTATACGTAAAGATAACTGTAGACTTCTACAGGTTGATGTGATGAGTATATGTTTCCAGGTGTTGGCTCAGTAGCTCACAGATTGCATCTAAAAATACCAGTTTTCTTCGATATGACGTGTTTATAAAACAACCTCAAATATAAATGGGTTGTTTGCGTTATATTTAGGGTAATATAGGGTATATTTCAACCAATTTTTTTCTGATTCTTTTTACTCAGAAATAATATAAATATAAATTCAATATCTATAGCAGTATATTTATAAACTGTATATATATAAAATACATAAAAAAACAGTTGATCTGCGGACCGTTGCAAACGATCTATAGATAGCGCAACTGATCAAAATCGGTACCAATCGGAAGCGTACTCAAGATACTGGCTGCATTATCTGTATAATAATTAAAACTATTATTACATGATATTTTTAATTAAAAATAGGTGTATATAAGCTTTAAGAAATTTTCGCGCCAATATCTTAAACACTAATGAAATCCCGGGGTTTTGACTGGGCGAAGATAGTTTACAGTGTAGGCTGTCAATTGAAATGTCATCTACTGAAAATAAAATGTTTTTTTAAATTGTAAACTTATAATAAATGAGTTCTTAGATTGAAGTATGTGACATTGATATTTACGCGCAGTGACAGCTGTTTAATGACAGATATTTTTATAAATATGTCATTACAATCATTGGCTATCCTGCCATTGGCCTCGGTCTTACCTTCTTCTTCAAACAGTAGTTTTAATAGTACGTTCTTATTATAAGCTCAAAACGAAATATGACTAAGTACTAGTTATCAACCGTACATCAAAACAATACCAAGAATAGTGACTCAATACGAAAATATATTAAACTAATTACATTTTCATATAAACGCAGACGTTCTATATATAATTATATCTTAAAATACTTACAGATTTCCAAGAAGAACAAGCAGATTCTCACTTTTAAACAGTTTAAATAAACACGTGAAATGTTTCAGCTTTACACAGTCAAATCCACTCACAGACACTTAAAGGATCCTTAGTTCGATAAAATCCTTTTTACGGAGCGCTCGTAACAGCGACTGCGTCAATAGAGCTTCGCTTCACGACTAAAGATATTAGGGCGCGCGAGCTTTCAGCGTTGCGCGTGCGCCTTGAAATAGAAACACCACTGGTTAGCGCCATCTCTTTCTTGCTCGTTATTTACAGAGTTGCTTGTTATATTCCTGTCTCGCTTGCTCTCTCTGTCGCAGCGTGGAAATCGAGGAAAACCGCGCGTAAACACAAACGGTTCTTACGTAATTTATGCTGTATTATGATTTATTTAGCTGGTTGATTAATTATTTTTCTTGTTTTCGTTTTGTTGTTGTTAATTTTGGCGTCTGTTCAATGATACGGCAGTTTTTCATGGAATTCGGCGTCTTTGATTGGGACTTTTGATGTTTTATGTAGTTTTATGAAAAATGGTCGAGTATTCGTCGAGTCGTTATGGAGTTGAATAATTTTTGTTTGAGTTTTACAAAAGGTTAGTTTTATATGTAATTTTGGTATTAATAAATGCCAGTGGACCTTTACAACATATAACAAGGTCATATATTTAGGTGCCATAATATTAATATTAATTTTGAATCAATGCTTTGTGTTTTAACCATGCTTTCCCAGTTAAACATACGGAAATATAATAAAATAGACAACGGGCGTGAATTATAAGAAAATATTACAAGGATGCCGAGTTCCTCTTGTTTCTTAGAAGATAATGCTTTCTAGGATCTGTCTGGACTTCCCGCTTCACTCTAAAGTCAATTAGTACTGATTGTAGACCTACCCCAGTCAGGACCACCGTATTGCTGTGCCGTTTATAAATATATTAAATAATATATACCCGTGTATACTATTGCATAGTATGGCTTTCGTGTTGTTAATTTACCGAGCAAGCGAAGCGTCTCAGTTTTGAGATGAACCAAAAATGCTTTTGTCCTTTTGTCTGTTCTCGCCTACAGGTTGAATTTTTAAACCGATTTAGCATACAAAAGTTTCTTGTACTTATTTTATTTTTAATTTAGCATGATTTTTGTTGGGACGAAAAATATAAGAGAAAATAATAAAGTTTGCTGTAAGCTGTAGCGTTATTTATGAACTTTGACCGAATTTAAGAAGTACCTACACTTCATTTTACAAAATTTGTTTTATGTAATTTCCCGAACGAATTTTATAAAGCTCTAACAGCCGGTTTCTCGAACGATGATCAACGAAAAAATCAAATAATTACTACGTGTCAAACTCGGATCAATCGTGATTTGGGTTTCCAGAAACCGGCCGTAAGTTTCAAAGATTGAAGTCTAAAATCTTATATTCTTCTCCCTCGCATTTGAAGATCGTCAATCAATCAGTGATTCGGTCGAGGGTCGCGCCACAAATTAGTTTGTAAATCTACGAGTGCCACAAGTATCCACTTCCTGTTCCTGCCCAAACGTCTGTTGAGGTGATGGCTGGTTTTATATCCCCCGATACGATACTTACACGATATCGGTGAATAATCTCATCATCATAGGCAGCACGTTCTAGCCCACTGCTGGTTATAGGACTCCCTCAAACGCCATATCTCATACATAAACAAATCGTTTATTTTTCACGTCTCATTTCTGTTGACCACTTATTGCCAGGTGCCCTTAATCGCGGAAGAATGCAAACGCACACTTGCAGAAGTGTCCGACCGTGAGGTTTTACTCAGTTGAAGTCTGACATAACGCCATGTTTTTGTTAACTTTAAAAAAAATGGGGTTAGTCAGTGGAGCTATAGCATTTTTTAAACAGCTTTGAAATAAATAACATCTAGCCTTATTTATTATGAACATTAACGTCATTAATATCTCCGGTATCGGCTAGTGTAAAACGCCCTATCTGGATTAGTGGTTAGTGTGGCACGTGTCTAGAATTACTTATAAAAAAGTTACACAGATAAACATTCTATCAAAGATTTGAAAGTTATTCTTTTCAAGGTTTTTGATACTTAATTATAATTGGTTTGGTAAAAGTACCGGCATCCATACCCTTTAAACCGGAGCACAGCAATGTAAGCATAGAACATCCCATAATGATAGTTTTTGCTCTATTATTTAGTTAAGTAGGCTCTTCAATGGCTAGAAGAAATTGTACCCATTGTACTTGAAATTTATTGATTCTTTTCTGTGTTCAATTTCATTCATTATCATTACGTAAACAATAAGAGTTTTATTAAAGTTCATCTGTGTTTTGACTATATAATGTAGTAGAAACAAACAAGTAAAGCCACAAGAAAAAGCTAATAGGTAACAATTACCTATGTAGTTAAAATAGCTACATAATTATCATCATCATCATTATGAACCTAAATCGGTCCACAGCTTGACGTAGGTCTCTCCCAAGACGCGCCACTGAGCCCGGTCTTCGGCTCTTCTCATCCAGTGTTTGCCAACTATTTCGCAGATCGTCGCTCCATCTCGCCAGAGGGCGTCCTACACTACACTTGCCTAAACAGCATTATACAGCTAAATTATAATCCTGATATATTCGAGACTCCCACTCTGCTTGGTAAGTGTAGTAGGCTAACGCAAATCTAAATCTGTCGCTTCCTCAAACTAGTTCTAGAAATAGGACATGAATTCACTAATCGCTTCATTCATTACAAAGTCTGCACTTACCAAGTACAGTTTCATAACTAGAAGCTTTGCTCATTAAACATTTCGCCAGCTCTAGGAATTTGAAAATACTCTTTCTATGTATTCTATGTACGTTTTAAAAATTCAAGTATTCTATCTTTCTATCCGCAATCTAGCGTTTACTCCCACCTGTTTTGTTGAGTAG
Source organism: Ecliptopera silaceata (assembly GCA_932527185.1). Classification (NCBI taxonomy): domain Eukaryota; kingdom Metazoa; phylum Arthropoda; class Insecta; order Lepidoptera; family Geometridae; genus Ecliptopera; species Ecliptopera silaceata. The sequence continues at coordinate 7,551,600 of OW052210.1, forward strand.
TTCTGTTGACAGAACTACTGAGATTTTTTTCCCCATTTAATTCCTATAGTACAAACTTTGCTTAGCATGGAACTACTGCGGTGATTTTTTAAATGTGTTTGAATATTTAATTATTTATTTGGCGGCAGATTTTGGCTCTTCTGTCGATGATAGATACACTTTCAAGTTATTGGTTGGAAGTGAGAAACATCTACTAAATCTTTTGTATACCTAGCTCAGCAGAAGCTGAATAGATTTTGAAGTCATGAAAAATTAAGTCTGGTACAAGATTTATGGTCATCAGTAAAAACCCTTTCCAGTCACGGAAGAGAATGAAGAACTACTGAGTATGTGAGTAACATTACCTAGACTTTACACCTCTATCTACTTTTAGTCTACTTTCTAGCAAAGTATTAATAAAAACAACTTCGTAATATATATAAAATACTATAATAACTTTGGGTTATCTTTGGCCAATGTGGCTCTTCATTATTTTAACGTTAATATGGCAATTATATTCTTCTTAGGCTTCGTGGTAGATGACGATGTCCTGGAAGAAGATGTTGGGTACGTTCATAAGCTGCCATGCGTAGAGAGGGCGGCTCATCGGGTAGCCGAGAGGCTTGGGGGGCGTGCGAGTGCCGGAGCCGAGGCCGAGGGAGGTGGAGGCATCGTAGCTGGGGGTCACCGGCACGTAGTCGTCGATGAACACCGCCAGTTGGAAGGTCATGCCGTTCACGGAACCTGTAGAAGAACACATTAACATGATTAATTAACTAGATTTATTGTAGTCAAGTCGAATTTCATCTGGTAATTCAGCTCTTTGAACACTAATAAAAGGCATAATCTCTATTGTTATGCATTATTGTGCATCGTTCTAGCTAATCAAATGTAAAAACTTGAGAATGTAGGACCTTACTGAATAAAAAGTTACAATCCAAGAAAGTTGACCCATAGATCTTAATAATTAAGTAGATCAAGTGGGTACACGATACTTGCTCACAACGGCTTATATCCATGGCTGAGAGGCCTTAAAACCACCAAATATGATGATACACCACATACTTTACTACAGGTAGAAGCAAAATCCTTACAAGACTCAAGCAATTTAAACGTCATTATACCTTTAGGTAACAGCAGGTTGTCGGGGAACTTGGTGATGAACTGCGAGGGGTTTGGCACCCACTGGCCGCTTTTGACCTTCTGGTACAGCTCGCTACCGCTGAACCAGTCTTTGACGGTCCATTCGTTGGCGGAGGAGTCGCGACTGATCACATTATCTCCGGATTTCACTGAAAATATAAACGAAGAAGTAAGACAAATTATACAACCAATGAGCTGTTTTTAGATGAACCATGGTCGTGGCTAGTGTACGATCAGTTTTAGGTCGACCAAAGGAACTTTACTGAGAAAAGGAACTTTTACGTAAAGTGTTTATAAAAATACTAGGTGGTACTCACGTTCATAATCGAACTCTTCGAACTGGAAGAAGTTCTCAGTGTTGTGACGCACGTTGATGACGTTGCCATTGCTGTCGACCTTGGGTGCCAGGAAGAACTTGACGCGGACGGTCTTGGCGGCCGGGCTCTTTACGGAAACCTTAACGTTGAATGCTTTGTGGTTAAGACGGGTGTATTCTGCAACTACGATCGTGTCGTCCTTTCCTAATTGACCTGTAAAATTTGAGATAAGCTATAATCATTGAACACTAAAACACTTACTAGAGAAACTTTCTTTGGTTGTTCTTGTAGTTTTATTAGCTTTACATAAATTTTACAAGTACCATCAAAGTTATTAATAAATAAATAAATTTCAACAATCCTTATCCAAAAATAATTAAACTTACGTTCAGCCGAGCTCATGGGAAGAGCGCTAGTGAGGTTGATGTAAGTCTTCTCCATGAAAGTAACCAGTTTGTCGGTCTCCACCTTCTCGATCTTAACTCCGGAAACGCTCAACTCCTCAGGGGTGTAATACTTCATGATCTTGTTCCAGTTGCTGAACAGGTTCAGGATACGCTTCAGCACGATGTAGTAAGCAGGGTCACGGAGGGCGGTCTGATAATTTTCGACGGCGGAGGGGACTACCAAAGGAGCGAATCTGTAACAATTAAAACTGTTAAATATACGCTCATCATTGTTATACCAGTGCCTTACAGCAGTTAATTTACATACCCATGAGCAAGCTCCACGGAGTCATAAACGGTGTTTCCGACAACGTCAACGTATAGCCGTAGGAAATCTTTGTAGAAGTAGCTGTTGGGAGAGTCTGCGTTAGCCTGGATCAGACGACCGAGAAGGTCAGCACCATCGTCGTTCTTAAGAGTCACTTTCTCACCAGAGGGCTGCAAAACAAAAACATGTTATGTTCGTGTTTAAAAATAGAGATTTTAGCATAGACATAAGTTAAGGTTTACTTACGTTGATAAAATATCCGATTTCAATTGCTTCCCAGATGCGGCGTTCGAACTCCTTAGCTTCCTCAAGCTTGGTTGCGAATTTGTTTTGGTCGAGACGGAAGTTGTCGGGCCTAGACGGCATGGGGATACCGTTGCTGTACACCAGGTTGGGGTTGTATCCTTCAGCGATCTCGTCGGACAAGGCAGGGATCTCTCCTAGACCATTACTTAATCTCTCCAAATAGTAACGGGCAACAGTCTGCTTCATGTTGTACCACCAGACTTCTCCACGCCTGTCTTTGTTCAAACCAGAAACTACGTTGCTGCCGAGCCAAGAAGGATATGCAAGGGTATCGTAGTAGTTCAACGCGTTTAGGGAGTGATCGTGGGTGAAGTAGCTGACATCGTTGAGTTTGCTGTTGCCGTAAACCCAGACGGAGGCATCTCCTTTGATGTAAACGGTACCGTCCTTGACGTAGGTGGTGTACGGGTACTTGGCTGCCAGTTCCTTACCCTGCGCGTTAATTCTCATAGCGGAGAACATAACATCAGCGCTGACAAAAAAGTTAGGGAAGGTCTCGTAAATCGGAGGGATGGTGAGACCCTGGGTATCGGGGCGGTGCAAGATGGCGACGCTGAAGGCGTAAACGAAGAGACCTTCGTTGATGACCTCACGCAGGTAGACGGCGGTCTTGAAGAACGCTTCGTAAGTCTTAGCGGAGTACAGCACGTTGAAGGCGGTAATAGTTTCGATGTTGCTTGTCGGCTCGTACACCGAATAAGGGACGCTGCGGGGCACGATCCACTTATTCCTGATCATGATGGCGTATTGAGAAGCAGCAGTAACATTCTGCAACAAATTTTTTTAATAAAATAAATAAATAATGCTGGACAATCCACCCAACATCATCTAGCCCCAAGATAAGCAGAGCTTGTGTTATGGGTACTAGAAGACTGACATACTTAATACAATACATTACATAGATAGATATTTATTTTATTATACATATAATACCCAGAACACGGAATAAATATTTGCAGAACTTACAAACAAACCAAGGCGGGAATCGAACCCGCCAAAACAAAATAAACGTCTTGTTTAAATCTAAACAATAAATCTTAATACTTATTAATATAAGTTACATACGCGATATTGGTCAATGTTTTTCTCAATGGAAAAAGTGGAAGCAATGTCCTGGAACTTCTGGCTGTAGTATGGGTCCTGAATGTGGAAGAGCAGCTCAAGGATCTCCAATTGGCGTTCCTGCAGGACTTTGATGTCCACTGTGACAAAACAATTGCTATTACAATCACAATGTGACAGGATTTGGGTTCGATAATAAATAAATAAATATTCATGGACATTTCACACATCACACTCTAGTCCCAAACTAAACAGAACTAGTACTAAAGGGAACTAGATTACTGATAGAATACTTAGTACTTAGAATACTAAGTACTTTTTTTTGTTTGAAATACATACATAGAATACATAGATATACACATAGATAGACACAGAACAGATATTTATGTTTATCACACAAACATTTGCTCTTAATACATTACATAGATAGATAAATAAATAAATAAATAAATAATGTTGGGCAATCCACACAACATCATCTAGCCCCAAGCTAAGCAGAGCTTATGTTATGGGTACTAGAAGACTGACATACTTAACATTACATATATAGATATTTTTTATTATACATATAAAATACCCAGAACACCCGAAATAAATATTTGCAGATCGTACAAACATTTATCCCAAGGCGGGAATCGAACCCGCAACCTTCCGCGTCGCAGGCGGACCATCGCCCACCGCACCACATCGGTCGTCAAATAGATTATAATCATTTATTTTTAATAATGCAGATAAGCAGAGCTTGTGTTCGGAGCTTGGGTACTAGAAGACTGACATACTTAATACAATACATTACATAGATAGATATTTTTTATTATACATATAAAAAAACTTACGACTATACAGTATTTACAAAATGTACCTACATTGTCACATAAAATACCCAGAACACCCAGAATAAATATTTGCAGATTTATTCCAAGGCGGGAATTGAACCCGCAACCTTCCGCGTCGCAGGCGGACCATCGCCCACCCCGCCACATCGGTCGTCAAAAATGATGAGATGACGGCTGATAAAGAATGGAAGAAAAGAACATGTTGTGCCGACCCCACCTAGTGGGGATAAGGGCAGGAAGAAGAAGATGATGGATAATGATGATGAAGAGGTACTTACATTTGTCCACCTGGTTGCTGGAGTCTGCTACGGCGCCTGAAGCGCAGAGCGCTACGACAAACACAACCCAAGCCAACATGATCCCTTCTGCACATCTCTCTTGCTTGTTCCCCTATATATACACATTATCACTCATGAAAAATACACAAAAAAATATAACCAAAACATTTTTTTGTTGTACACGTCTATCAGTCACGTTACCAAGCGGACACAACAAAAAAAGTGATAGCTAAATTGTGATAATTTTTTTTTTCTAAATGTAAAAAATATAAAGATAAAGTTGTCAGTCAATCATTTGCTACAAGAAAATATAATCCATTTACAAACAATATTACTAGAGATAGTTTGCAACGGTCTGTAGATAGCTCAACTGTTTCTTATGTATTTTATATGACAATGTACATTTTGTAAATACTGTAAAGTCGTAAGTTTGTATAATACTATTACAGTATTTACAAAAAATATTAATGAAATACAAAAGGTTTGAGCTATCTGGAGACTAAGTATAATCGTTATCAAGATGGTAACAAGATGCGCTCGGTAAGTAAGTAGATATAAGATTTACTTTTTAAATCAACAAAAATTATATAATATTTGTAACTATCACGGGGGGTATGTACTATGTATTCTATGTATGTATCTACAAAAAAAAGTAGATCTAGATTTTGTAAAAACAAATAAATTAAACCAGGCTCTCTAGTTGCGACGAACAGGCACATAGTAGGTATATAAGATGTTTCTAAATGATCTTTGTTTTTTTACTGAATCTTTAATCCATTTGTCAATATTTTTGAGACACCCTATATACATAGTTCGTGACCTAAATGAACACCCTTATCTTATAATTCGTTATAAAAAGCCTATTACGTAAGATTTCGGTTAAAATAGTGTTTTTACACAATTGTTGTTTAAACAGTATTTTTAACCGACTTAAGAAAAGAGGAGGTTCTCAATTCTATTGTATGTATTTATGTATGAATGATTTACGACTTTACGATATGTTCGATTTCACCGCAAATTTATAAACCAATTTTGATGATCCTATTTCTGATCGAAATTCATATCATTTTATAACTTCTATCTTATCTAGGTTATGTTTATTACGAAAAATCAACAGAAAACTTTGACGATGGCGCAGAGGCGTTGTAAACCACTACATATTACCTGTGTTTGATCTCTCAAACTATTGTGTAAAGGTTTACAAATACTTTTACCTGAAATAACGTAGAATAGAATAAAAAATCGTTTATTAACAAAGATGCACACAATTTACAATTATAAAAATTTATTTAACAGTTAGTGTGACATCGATCTTTCGTCATTTTATAATATTAAAAAAGCAAACTACATGGTTATACATCGTTCTCATCTCATATCAAATTCAAAATCAAATTATTTTATTTTTAAAAATATTACAGGCCTGACTGAATGTTAATACAAATACAATTTCTTACGTAAGTATTATAAATGCGTTGGTGGCCGAATCCGATTTGCATACACCTCCGAACTAAAAAAAACTGTAGGTATCTCGGAGGGTAGAACTCGTCTTCCTCGTACTCAATAAATAGGTAAAATCTAATATTATAAAAAGTTAGCGTATCGGAAAGCATAAATAAAGTAAAACCTAGTCTAGACTGTGTACCTAGGCGCCTAAGTACTAATTAAATGCAAAGTGTGCCTGCATTATTGTAGCTATCTCATTTTATTTTAGCTGTACCTAATCGGCAATTGTATTTATTTACTTTGCATATAAGTTAAAACAGATTTCCTACTTAGTACGTATATCTAATGTCTGTCTATGTCTATGTCTAGTTTTCCAACTAACTTCTAAAACAAAGCTGCTTGTTTTATGTATACCGCATAACTTTTTCTAGGTAGATAAAATAAAATATAAACAAATTGAGAAAACTTTTGTTACAAATTTTTTCAAAGCATTTTCTTCCAGACCTACTAAAGTCTATACTAAAAAGTACTTGATACAAAAAAAAGATGTGTGGCACTCAGGGATTACGCATGCGCAGTGTTAGGTTATTTACGTTAGGTTTTTTCATTACGGAATTTCTGGATTCGGTCTCCACGCTCAAGGCCCGCGATTATGCAATAGCTTACTAAAAAATAAAAAATTATGTACTTATTTAAAAATAAAGAGTCTCTACATAATTACTATGTAGCCTACTAGGTTACCTAAATATGTTTAAGAACTTACACTTAAGGCGACGGGTAGGGTGAAATTTTTCATAATAAATAAAAATGTCAATAACTTCCAACTTTATTATTTATTTATTATATCTACACACACGTTAAACTTGTAACACGGCATAGTTTTTGCCGCAGTGGTTAAACTCTAGATAGTCAGCGTGGCAACGTCGCATTTTCAACTTCAGTAAGAATGCTGATAACGACGCAAAACACATAGTGAGCCGCGCACAGTTTGGATTGTCCAACTCTTAAGCAGCGCCTTATGAATATTTGCGAGCACACAGCAATAGAACACTTATAGTTCCTAAGGCGCTACTCTTCTTCTTCTTTAAACACCTTAATGTAGAATTTTTTTTCCTTGGATGTATAGATATCAACCATAAGAATAGCTGTGCTGAGTTTGGTACCAAACAAATCTGCCAAACCCATAAAAAATGGGATCAAAAATCACACTTTTGCAAAAGGTGTTGGTACTAAACTTACATTTTAAAGTAAACTATAACCAAGAGCACACATTTTGTTCCCTACCTGACTAGTTCAATATATGTGTTATGGGAAATAATAAGTTTCACAACTCCACATGCTATGACTTCTTCAGAAAACACTCCCAAAAACACGCATTTGGCTATACCCGTCACCTTAAGATAGAATAAAAAAAAATAGTATTTTTTTATTTTTATATCAACTTGAGCAGAACTAGACAATCGAAAACAGAGGCTGATACTCTTTGAGACCATTGTTCCACATCACTGATTACAAACAGCGTCCCGTATACGTTCAAGCACTCTTGTACAGATTGATGTGCTTGAGATCTAGGGTTGGAACTGATCATCGATATAAGTACACAGGTATTCCAATTACCTAGTATGCTTTCAAACGTAAATTACACATGTTTTCACACTCAGTTAAAGTTATCAAATAAAAAGCCTCGGTTTTAAAAAGATTTGATAATTTCATTAACTTTCGGTCATTTCGAGTAAAAACGCCCACACCATGTCAAAGTTTGAACCTGTTTTTATTTTGTATAGTTTGCTTTTTATTCTATTTTGATGTAGGTTAACGGTGTACCTGTCTATAGAACTGTCATGTCGTGTTACAAAGAATAGGTAGGTATTATATCGATATCATTGTCGATGTTTAAGTACATCACTATTAAGACCCCTGTCCATGGTTACTACAATCGTTATTCAATTGAGTGTAGTATTGTGGCCTTTCATAGCGGCACTTTATCTATCTTATTGAGATCAGTGTCACACGGTTGAAAGACATCTAATTTATTGATTTTGGGGTGAAAAAATACCCGTAGGTCCTCCTAACCTAGTCGGTACCACATAGTCATTTAGTAAATATCTTGATCATTATTGGTCATTTTTCTCCCCGCGGTAACTAAACGAGCTTAAATAAAAGAAATGTTCACGGACAATTCACACATTAGACTCAAGTCTCAAACTAAGCAAAGCTATGGGAACTAGATTGCTGATAGAATACTTAATTTTTTTTATGTAAGTAGGTAACTACATTATAGGTACATCATATTACATAGTAACACTCAGACACAGAAGAAATATACAAACATTTGCTCTGGGCGGGAATCGAACCCACGACCCACAGCATGGAAGGCAGAGCTACTACCAACTGAGCTGTGACGCCTGTCAATTCATCTTACGGTAACTAAACCAGCTTGCGTCAATCGTTCCCCGTGCCAAAAAGTTCATTTCAAAAGGTAACCCAGAGAATTCTTCCATCAAACACCACATTTTATTACTTACAGTAGCACTAAATAACTGTAACGTCGTGATAGAGGTTTTAGTGGAATATATTGAGCCATTAACTTTTATAGTTAGTGTTGCAAGCTGTCAAATCATATTTTAGGATGAAGCCGTCTGAGATGTGTTTTAGCATTTTACATTGTTTGGTAGCTCTACCATGAGTTTTTACTATACCATATATACTATACTCGCTAGCGTCTGTAAAAAAATGTATGAAGATTTGTACAGCGCCTCTAGCGGATAGTTGGGTACTAAAATTCGTCATACTAATATTGACGTAACTACTGTAGTAAAGTCAGGCGATTTTACTGTGACAACTCATGGTAGAGGTACGGATTTGTTTCTAGGCCAAGTTATAAAACGGTCTATCTTATAAAAAGTTAGCGCAGACTTGATGTATTGATTACCATACGTAATGGTGATATAATATCAACGCTAACTTTTTATGAGATAGCGGGTTAAATTTTGTATAACTCTCAGCTTTTACGATAAAACCATATTCGTGTATTTTTTTTAAGAGGAGCTTAGCGCAGTTCTAGTTCGAGAGTTCTGAATCAAGTTCGCCTGGTTGTCAATTTATACATCACATCCTTCTTTTTTTTTTCTTTTTTTATTGGCAAAGCACGTATTATGCATTCCGCCGATCAAAATGCCATATCCGCCGAATCTTTTCCAATTTTTTTGTTGATTCAGGTAACGCGCGAATATAAAATTTTATAGTTTATCTTATTCGATCTAAGTTCCCGTCGAATCGATGTATCGCTTGAATACTAAAATCGACTACAATGAAGAATAATGATTTAAAAAAAATGTGGTGGAATTTGAAATCCTAAATCTAGAATTATTTTTAGGTACAACAAAAATACGAATAACATGCTGTAATTACCTACTTATTTAGAGGATATGGATTAAAAATCTATTATATTAAAAAAATACCTAAATCCTGTATGATATAAAGATGAGAAGTAGGTACATAGGCACATAATCTACCTAATCTATACTATACATATTTTACCCAAAAACAGGATTTTTTTTAAAATTTCAAATTGCATTGATGTTGATCCTATCATCCTTTGCAAATATTAACCTTCAAAATCGGCGCCAGCGCATCTTACCCAATATTGATCTGCGTTATCACTGAGGAGATAAGATGATAATACTTAGTTTCCAAATTAAAAAAGTTATTTTTGCATCAAACAAATAAATATATTTTCACTAATATTTCTTACATCATATTCACCAAACTAAGCAAATCTTGTACCAGATAGCTGAATTGTTTTTGTTCTTAGTGGGGATCGAACTCACGACCCACAGCATGGAAATCAGAGCTTCTGCCAATTGACTCTGAAAGATTTTAGTACCATGTTTTTTTCAGAATCACCTATTCATGATCCTTGTGATTTTATTTTATAACATTATGTTCTTAGATAATATAACAACTATGTGTTATAGGTAGGTACTACCTACCATCAACTATGTGTTATAGGTAGGTACTACCTACCATCATAGTTGTTACTTGGACATTGGCATTGCAATTACATAAATTACTACGCTTGTATTGTTTGTTTTATAATATTCATTCCGCTGTTTTGTGTCTCTATCATTTCCAGAGACAAATGATAGAGACACAAAACAGCTGAACTTTATCAATTGGTTTGTAATCGTCTTAATGGAATGCAATTAACTTGACCTTGGTTATAGACTCCGAATGCATTCGGACATGGATGGCGAACCAATGGCACGTTAATTAATGGCACGTGTGCCGTTAATGGTACTCGATAATTTTAGGCACGTCACAAAAACAATAAGCACCTGTAAAAAAGTGTGAAGGTAGATAATATGATTAGCGATGGCACGTCTATGATCTTATTAAACATTTCTCTAGAAAAAATGGCACGTTGATATATAAAAGTTATGTAAGTACTTACTTATGTATTTACAAAAAAAAATGTAAGTATATTAGTATTCTATCAGCAGTCTAGTTCCCATAGTATACAAGCTTTGCTTAGTTTAGGACTAGAGTTTGATGTGTGAAATGTCTATGAATATATTTATTTTTTTATTTATGTGAAAAATGATATTACAGCGACGCTGGTCGCTTTATGCATTTGAAATCCTAAGTTCCCAAAATGTAGGTACATAATATACCTATGTAATGCCACTAGCTCTAAACAAAACATGATTTCAAATGGGTTCTAGTAACTAGGTAAAATATTTTAGTAATTTATGATAAACGAGCAAATGATTTTAAGTCAAAAAGTTATTTTATGCATTTTTATCTCGACAATTTTAACCCAACGTTCTGTTTTGCTTCGCTGGAGAGATAGCAATTATATAAGTAATTAACTGCCTACGTTTATTAAAATTTGTAATATAATTTAGCGACAAACTTTCCAGCGAATATTATCAGCGTTTCTCAACACTTTTAAATGCGCGACCCCCAAACAACTGCTGGCGACACTTCAGAGTTGATAAACAAGTGTCTATCGAAGTGGGTCTATAATTACTAATTACGCCGGTTACCTATAAGATAAGATTATTAAGATTATTATTATTATTTATATCCAAATCCTTCAAACCGGAATGAAGCAACAACACATCACTGCTTGGTGGCATAAATAGGCGGTAATACCCCAGACGAGTTCTTTCAGGCATTTTTCAAGATAGCTCTATAACTATTTATTTATTATTTTAAGGAAAACCTTTAAGACATAATATATTTACCTATAATCTAAGATCCGCAACAGTCAGTTAGAGGTTTTCAATTTATATCATATATCTTATCTTAAGAATATATTAAGATTATATTCAATTTATATCCAAATCCTTCAAACCGGAATGAAGCAACAACACATCACTGCTTGGTGGCATAAATAGGCGGTAATACCCCAGACGAGTTCTTTCAGGCATTTTTCAAGATAGCTCTATAACTATTTATTTATTATTTTAAGGAAAACCTTTAAGACATAATATATTTACCTATAATCTAAGATCCGCAACAGTCAGTTAGAGGTTTTCACAATTGACAGAACTTGATCAAATATAACCACATGGGAAATATCTGCTTTCAAACAAACTGGATACACCATTAGTTATATTAAACTGTTATAAAATAAAATAAAACTTAATTGAAAACCTGTTTTGAAGTTGGTTAAAATGCCTAATCTTGTATCTAAGGCACTTCTGTGGGTCGAGACAAACATGTTGACAATCTCTGGATTATTATCACCTTTTTTTCTGTATAATCATTCTCAGATCATTTAGGTCAATACTATTTTTTACTGTAACACTACGTTTGACCTCACTTTTTACTAGATATACTGATTGCACTACTTTTTACTGATAGCAATGTTCGGCGAGAATAAATGGATTGGTGACCTTTGCTATGTTATGACTATATCTATGACGCAGATAACTCAAAGATTACTGTTATAAAATCAAGGTACTATACCTACCTACTGAATGCGCGAGCAATTTTTAAGTAGCATAGCTTTTATCGCGGGCCTTGAGCGTGGAGACCGAATCAAGAAATTCCGTAACGAAAATAACCTAACACTGCGCATGCGTAATCCAGCAAAATGCAACATGCTATACAATATACAATAGCTTTACCGCGGCAGTCCACGAGTCTTTTTTTTAAATATTTATTTTCAAAAATATTCAAACTCATTAATTTTTGTATTTACTAGTATAATTGTGAAATATGCAGTAGTTGTTGAAATAATCAGTTATATAACACATGCCGTATCCTAGCCTCTCATAACCTGCTAGCTTTTAAGCCACGTTCAGTTTCTATAGTAACTCATCGGTATTCTGTGCCATTTTTGCAGACTGAGGTGTCTGTGAAGTTAATATTTACAGCTCAGTCACATAAGTCCACCTGAAATGCCACAGAATACCAATGAGTTAAAACTAAACGTGATTTAAAAGTCAGCAGATTTTGAGAGGCTACGGTACAAAATCGAACCTTATTGGTCTAAAAACAGCCCTACTAAAATTGCACTGAAATTAGAAACCGAAAATTTTAGTATTCATATTAAAATTTTCTCCATTTCTCACAATTTTAAGGAAGAATAGAAAGATAAGTACCTCGTCGTTTTATAATCATTTAGCAGAATGCACATTAAAACTAAAAGCTACTCTACTCATTATGTGTTTGTCACGATGTAAGAGGTGTGTGTAGGGTTGACAGGCAAAATTAAAAAAAAATATGTCAATTTTTCTAAATGTCCTACCTGTGTGTTTATTTTTTAGTAAGTAGGTACCTAGTGTTACTTAAAAAAGTATTTACATATTTGCTTTATTTTGACTTTATTTTACTGTACACATTGATTTTTCGATTTCTGACGATCGAATGTTCCTTTATATTGAGAGTTTTTATATAGACAAACAAGTAAACGAAAAATACATAAATTCTACAGTTTCTTCAAAAGACATTGCTTCAAAAGATCTAAGGTAGGTACCAGAGCGAGTAATGACACCGCGAGTGCAATCAAGTAATCAAACCTTCAATCTATCAAGCCTCAAGCATGCCTGACAAAATACTGATAGCTGACAACCCTTAACCCATCCGAACATAGTTAGTCTCATGACCTACTTAGCTTCCTCATAGTCCACAGAAATAACCCACGGTTTGTTTACGGTGTTTACATACTGTTTATTACTATTTACTATTATTATAATATATATATATATTAGATCACCCTTTTCCTAAGTCAATCGAACTGGTAAGCTAGACTTACTTCAAGTACTAAGCTACAAAAAGACGTGTGGCACTCGGGGACTGCCGCGGTAAAGCTATTGCATAATTTGCATAGCATTTTTTGCTGGATTACGCATGCGCAGCGTTAGGTTATTTCGTTACGGAATTTCTTGATTTGGTCTCCACGCTCAAGGCCCGCGATAGAAGCTATGCAATAGCTTAAAAACTTATCTACAATCCCACCGAGCTATATCTACTCAAATAAAATACATAGTAAGAAAATTTGCGAAAAACTTCTCAAATGTGTACTGCAAATTAGAAAACAGGCACATAAATTATTTAAATAATTTATTATAAATGATTTTTTCTCGTTCTCCAAAAGCAATGGTCAATTCTCAATCCTATGATCCCAGAATTTAATTGGTTAAAAAATAGGTACATAAAAAGTAGGTAAAAAGTAGGTAAGTACATAACTAGATAAGCCTATTTTTTATCGCACTTTTTAGCTACTTACTTGCTTGAAATTTTATCACTATCAAATCTAGATGTCGTTAGAAATGTCAGACGTTGTTAATCAGTAGCTCCACCATGAGTTTATACAATCTATACTTACTCGCTAGCGTCTGTAGTTAAAAAAACGTATGAAGATTTGTACAGCGCCTCTAGCGGATAGTTGGGTCCTAAAAATCGTAATACTAATATTTACGTAACTACCTACTGTAGTAAAGTCAGGTGATTTTACTGTGACAACTCATGGTAGAGGACAGGTTGTTTTTCGAAAATGTCCCGCAAATATCGTTATTTCAAGACGCGTCATCCTATACACATACATTTGGCCCACAGTTTTCAAAATTTTATTCTAATAAAACTCTTTTGAAAACTTTATCCACGTCGGATAAAATAAAATAAAATCTCTAAAAATGAAAGGTACGTTTCCTGCCGCCATGTTGGTGACATCCCATCGGAAACGAAGTCAAGGAAACGATTAATTGTTAAAAAGATGCTTTAAATAGGCGCATCCGTTCTGTACGGATTTTCCAAAATCTAATATTAGTCTATGCCTTTTTTAGGTGGCTGGCTAGCGATCGGTTCTATGTTAATGATGTCCTTCGGGATAGGTTAGTATGGAAACTACTAATTGACGGTGATTTGTCAAACTCCTATTTTCTAACAATGACGCTTGTTGTGTCTAGGTATTTTTATGTACTTATACACAAAAATATATTTTATTTAACAGTCTTCATAATTCGAGCTTTACTTAGTTTCGAACTAGATTCAGTATTTTTATTGTCGACATTATGTAAGCACACAGTTAGGTCTTAATAGTACATAATGTACCCAAGTTTGGGTTTAGCAATAATAATAATAATTATACTTAATTGGAGAGCAAGAGAGAGAGATGGTGTTGTGCAAAAGATCCTTCTTGAAACCATTATTTTAATGTCTAAAGTAAAACCAACTTTTAAGTGGCAAAAGTTTTTTGCAGCTTCAGCTCTAACTTAGAAAAAAAAAGAGAGATAAGATAAAACAACGCAACAGTATCCCAAGTACGAGTCTGTGCACACACGGATCGCAGAGACGCAATCGCCGAGCGCCACCAATTTTGTATGGAGAACCAAGCAGCGCCCCTAGCAGATTTCTTGAGAAGCTTGGATTTCCATACAAAATCGGTGGCGCTCGGCGATTGCGTCTCTGCGATCCGTGTGTGCACTAACTCGTACTTGGGGTACAGGTCAACTTCATAACGAAAGGTCAAGTTTTATCTTACCTTCAAAACTACAAATATTTTTTTGATAATTACGTGTAACTAACTTGCGACTAATTTGCGACCGAAGTTAAAGAGACTCAGATTCTAAAAAAAAATTGTGACAAATTCAAATAATTAAGTAATCCAAAAGTTATTTAGTCTATCAGGATTTTTCTAATCTTTGTAATTTTCCCTTAGGAAACTAAGCACTAAGGGAAAATTATTAAGATTAAAAAAACTTTAAAATAAGTCCATTTCCACACTAACCTACCGTCATCACAGAAAGCCGATGCATTGTGACAGACAGTCGGTCGCATCGCATCGCATGCGCGTGCGCAGTGGGAAGTCATTAGTTAAGTCACAGATGAGCTAACAGTAACTACTGACGACCCCCTATTTATAAAAAATAATTTAGGCTAAGCTAACGATCGGCATATTTGAGACTAGAGTACTACAAAAGAGATAAATTTCTTATTCTTCCTGTAAGTACTATTATAAAAATCATTTATTCTATGTTTATTTTGTTACAAATAAAAATTGATTTGAAACTCACAAAGATTTTAATATCTCAAAAGTAATTAAGCTGAGAAGGATTCGAACCAACGACCTGTGCGGGCGCGACAACCGCGTGTTATTTTTTGTGATTAACGTTTATTAAAAAAAAAACAAATATATACTTCCGTGGTACAAAATTAGTTTTTTTTAATCGTACCTAATTTTCCACCAACCTACCTTAATAGAAAATAAATAGATTCAATTTTGCTAAACTTCCTATTAAGATATTTTCTGCCCACATCACTCTAAGAAATAGTTTTCGAATAATTCTCGTGCAGTCAATACTGCACCAACAAGTTTATGTCACAATAATCAACAATAGCTGGTCACGTTGTCCATTTCCTATCAAAACTCTTGGATCGGCCGTTACTCAATTCTGGGTTACCGGTAGGCGCCAGGGTCGTTGTAAGGAGCTGTTATCACAGTTATATGGGGCAAAATTTGGTAGAGCACTCTTGTTGGTATTGGCAACTGCAAAATTTCAGTACATTTTACAGATAAAAGTATTTTTTTCACAAATGTGTCCAAAAAAATATATATTAAGCTTATTACAGATCGTACTTGAAATAGCCGTAAATTATGGTGTTGATTTTATTGGATTATTGAATATACAAAAGGTAGCTTCTCTAAGTTAAATATTTTATTTTTATTGTAAAGGACTCATCTAAGGCTTAGTTATCTAGGTAGAGACAGACCTATACTCTACACAGAACAATCACATGAAAAATTGAGCACAATTTTGTTTACCGTTGTGAATTAGAAACAGTTGACTGTGCCAAATGTACACCTGTACCTACTGGACATTGTTCTCATTAGATATAGATCTAGCAACAATTTCCATGCCCCATAACTGATTCTCATTCATGAATTTGATTCATTCATCAGATTCATGATAATAAAAAGAAAACTGATTCTGTTGATTATGAACATAGTTTTCTATCTCACAAAATGAAATAACCCGTTTTTACAGAAAACTATTGTGCCCCGATGCAAAATCCTTAGTTCAGTCCTGGCGACCACCGAGCCTGTAATTTATGCAAACCCTACATACAACACACCATTATTTCGTGATAGTTTACTTTCAGCTAACAGTTACCTAGGTATCAGACCATACATCTCTTTTCCATTTTGATATCCATAATCTTAGAATAATAAACTTTAAATTTAACGCTTTATTGTAACTTTGTGGACATGGATTATAATCTATGTCCACAAAGTTACAATAAAGCGGCAAATATGTACGTACAATAAAGAAAACCGCGGTTACAAATAACAAGTAAAAATGGTGTACAAACACAATGACAGTATGGTGTACTGAAAAAAAATGATTTTGTCAACGACTTGGCATGATACCATTCATAAAGAATGGCTGGATCTGTCGACTAACTAGGGCAGGGGTCACCAATTAGTTTCGCTCGGGGTCCATTTTAAGAACACGTTTTATAAAAAAAAACTGAACATAGGTAATTACGGAAATTACAAAGGTAAGTATTATTATTTAAATAAAAAAGGTGACATTTTTTATTGTTGATTTATCTGTCTGAAGTTTGGAGTGGAATTGGTGCAAACTATTGACATTACCTACTCGTAACTTCGCCCGAAATTCTTCGAATTAACGTCAACAAAAATACTGCGTGGGATATATTTTTCGGTCCGCATACAATGGGTCGCCGGCGGTCCGTATGCGGACCGCGGTCCGCCATTTGGTGACCCCTGAACTAGGGCATCGATTTATTTATTTCTAAAATTTTACAAACTAAACTATAACTAGGTAGATAAGGGTGTAGCTAACTATTGATGACCGAACGCACATAGGTAGGTATATGTTAAAATGGTTTACCTCTGACGATCTTACTTATCTTTCATATCTTGTAAAACTTGTAGGTCATTTATTTATTTATTGTAGTAACAACACGAATAGCTGATGAAATCTTGATGTAAGGTAGTTTATACCAATTTTTGAAAGATATGACAGCACTGTCATTGGCTTGAAATCTTTTAAGCGTTAACTTTGTCTATGGTCGGCGTAAAGCTAAAATGGCGGACACGATAGAGCAACAAAATACGATTATTACAAACTAAGGCTTATCAAGAGAATTTACAGAATATAGGTAGTGTAATTTAAGTAGCCTACTAAGGTAGGTACCTACCTACTTATTAATAATACTCGACAGTCTACAAATGTTAGTGCTTGCAAACTGAGCGCAATCGATTTATCGATAGGTAGATCGGATCTTGACTCGACTATCAATTTATCTACTTACTCTCTAGTTATCGACGATTTTAGAGCGAATGAATTTCGTGAATGCCAGTTTAATTAATGATATTGCCTGAAGTGATGTATGATAATAATTTATTTAGAATATTACCTATGTACCACTATAAGTTTTACCTAAATATTCTAATTAAATTATTTGCCTTTATCTTGGGATTACAATACTCTGTGCTTGGGCGTTCAAATATCATGGTTGCGAAACCCGAAAAGCTTATCAATTAGCTAATTCGAAATTATAAAAAAATCGAGGAAATACAAGTTTTTTAAGCTTTTTGTTATCGTTTTAAAACAAAAACTACACTACCGATAGTAAAAACTCTTTCACTATAAAAACCATCTCCCTAGAGGAGTAACAAGTTTAAGTAGGTAAGTACCTACATTATGACATGTTTTGTATTAAAACACCGTTTTCAATAAAATACAGTGAACGTTAAATCCGTGTTTTTTAATTGGTTTCAATGACTTTTCCTGACTAAAAGAGGTTTTATGCTTGAAAAAACAAATATTAATAAATATTACATACCTTTTATTAAAAGCTGTACCTACCACTGGCAGTCAAGCTTATGGTAGAACTAAAATAAAAAAAAATTGCGCAATACATTTAGCGAATCGGTATCACCAAAATTGTTTATAATATACTTTTGATACTTATATTCTTACCTAAGAAAGGTTATCTGTTATGCATTCTATCGAAACATTGCAATCATTATTGACCTTTTCTTGTACTACCTAAAAAGAAACGATCTCATTTAAATTGAAAAAAATATATATATTTTGTGTATTTTTTTAAGGATTGGTAAAGTAGAATTAAATCTATAAATTGATATTTATGAACTACTTTCAAATAAGTATAAGATACCTATCTAAGTATGGAATTTTTTGTTACTTTGTGTCATCGAATCGATATCTAGATATTTTTCGTGCAAAGCTAAACTGTAAACTTCAAATTAAAAAAAAAAAAGTAGCGGTTAAATAATAAAACTGGCCAAGTGCGTTTCAGATTCGCGCTCAAAGGGTTCCCTACCGAATAATAACGTGTTTGTATGAGAGCCCCCTTAACTACCTACCTACTTATTTTATTTAGTTTTTTATCTTTTGTTATAACGCAACAGCAACAGGAAAACATCTCCAAACAACTCCATATAATTTTCAAGTGACAAGTGTACAGACAGAAAGACGGATGGAGCAAAGTTTTACCCAAACAGACAAACAATTTTGTTTTATATTATAATAAAATATAAAATAATAATTTATTCTTCAATTAGATTTGTAGGTTACATCAAATTTAACACAGTACGTATAGTAATGGACACGTCGTGATCAGACTTTATTCGATAGGAAATAATGTTTTCTGCTCAAAGGAGCTTCTCGTGAAGGAACCCGCTTTGGTTTATTCCTACGTTGCATAAGGAAGTGCTACATTCAGAATTTTCAGCTCCTAGGCTTCTCTAGTTGTTCGTAGATGCTCATACAAAGGTACTTACAGCCAGGCCTGGATCTACCTAAGAACCGTTACGCACTGTCGACTTGTCGTCGGCGACTCGGTCGCTCGGCGACCAAAAACAATAGGTCGACCGACGACCAAGTGCGTAAACACCTATTCAAACTGTAGTAGGTAAGTAAGTCACAGTCGCTAGTCGCCGGCGACAACTCGACAGTGCGTATCGGCTCTAAGGGCTGCTTGGGCTGCAGCCCAGGGCCCCGAGGTTACAAGAAGTCCCCAGACCCCGCCAAAAACAGTAGGCCATAATTTGAATTTAAAAAACGGTTGTCTGTAAAGTCGGTTTACGGGCGATATTTTTACGTGGTAACGGGATAAGAAAACATTGATGAAAAGTTGCTTACCTATCAATAAAGAAACAGTTTTTTGACATGGTTAGTTGAATACTTAGATAGGCCCCAAGTAGCAGCCCTGGGCCCCACAAATTCACGATCCGCCTCTGCCTACTGATATGTTTTTTAAACGAAAGTTTTTCTGTGACCTACGATAAGTTTTTCTTTATTGTTTATATAAAATTGACAGTATAAATAGGGTAACAGGGCGGCTGTGATAGTCAGAACTCGGCGGTAATAATGGTTGCCTGGGTCCTCTGTGTGATAGCGCTTTGCGCTACAAGCGCGTGTGCTGACTCTAGCAATAAAGTGGACAAGTGTAAGTATTTTTTAGATTTATTTTATAATTTATTTAATTATAGTAACACCAACATAGTCCTCATCGATTTCGACCCTAACTTTTATTAAACAACACCAACAAACTAACATTACTTTTAATTACAATAACTTAGCTAAATACATGATTTAACTTAGTTTCTAAGCGTAAATTATTTTACGTTTGTTCAAAATGAGTCAGCCCTCATCATCATAATCATTGCCAAATTTTGTAATTCCAGTGGACATCAAAGTCCTTCAGGCGCGTCAAAAGGATATTCTGAATCTATTCTACCATATTCAAGAACCCCATTTCATCAGTAAATTCCAGGAAATTGCTTCTACATTTACTCTTGAGAAGAACATCGACCAGTTCCGCGTAAGTATTATTTGTACCTGGATCTTGTTATACTGATTATTTACATCGAGACCCATTGTGAGGTCTCAAATACTTTGCGTTAGTATGTCAGTATGTATTATGTATGTTTATACCTACAGTTGACTTTGTGGGATTTTTTGTTTTTTAAACCACTTAGATTACTAACCGAATGGTTTAAATGTGGCTGCGTGTGTAATGTTCTAAACTCATTTTATTATTTCTGGCAGAACGTAACCGCTGCTACTCAATACGCCATTATGATTAAGAACAAATGGATCATGCCACGTGCTATCCCCTACGCGGTGTATGAGCCTACGAACAACATTGAGACCATCACCGCCTTCAACGTGCTGTACTCCGCCAAGACTTACGAAGCGTTCTTCAAGACCGCCGTCTACCTTCGTGAGATTATCAATGAAGGTCTCTTCGTTTACGCCTTCAGCGTCGCCATCTTGCACCGCCCCGATACCCAGGGTCTCACCATCCCTCCAATTTACGAAACCTTCCCTAACTACTTTGTCAGCGCCGATGTCATGTTCTCCGCTCACAGAATTAATGCGCAGGGCAAGGAACTGGCAGCCAAGTACCCGTACACCACCTACGTTAAAGATGACGCAGTTTTCATCAAAGGAGATTCTTCTCTTTGGGTTTACGGCAACAGCAAACTGAACGATGTCAGCTACTTCACCCACGATCACTCCCTTAACGCGTTGAACTACTATGAATCCCTCGAATACCCCGCCTGGCTTGGCAGCAATGTCGTTCCTGGTTTGAAAAATGACAGACGTGGAGAAATCTGGTGGCACAACTTAAAGCAGCTTCTCGCCCGTTATTACATGGAGAGGTTGTCTAATGGACTAGGAGAGATCCCTGATCTGTCCGATGAAATCGCTGAAGGTTATAACCCCAGCATGGTGCACACCAACGGTGTTCCCATGCCATCCAGACCTGACTACTTCCGCCTCGATCAAACCAAGTTTGCCACTAAGCTCGAGGAGGCCAAGGAATTTGAACGCCGCATCTGGGAAGCCATCGACAAAGGATTTTACTATACCGTAAGCAAAACCATATTAACAGAAATTCAAACTCTTCATTGTTGTTCTTAGTCTTACAATAAGGTTACTTTACAGCCATCTGGCGAGCAAAAGAGTCTTAGGGAAGAAGATGGTGCTGACGTTCTAGGACGCCTTATCCAAGCCAACGCAGATTCTCCCAACAGCTATTTCTACAAAAACTTCCTCAGGCTGTACGCTTCCGTCGTTGGAAACACTGCCTACGACTCTGTTGAGCTTGCTCATGGGTATGTTGTATACATTTAACAATTTATTAAACTGAAAAGCTACCCACTACAGCATGAAGTTTTGAACACATGATTTGTTTTAGATTTGCACCCTTAGTGGTTCCCTCAGCTATTGAGAGCTACCAGACTGCTCTCCGTGACCCCGCCTACTACATGGTGATACGCCGTATCGTAAACCTGTTCACCCACTGGAACAAGATCATGAAGTATTACACCCCCGAAGAATTGAGCGTCTCAGGAGTCAAGATCGAGAAAGTGGAAACTGACAAGTTGATCACCTTCATGGAACCCACTTACTTCAGCCTCACTAACGCTCTTCCTATGAACCCTACTGAACGTATGTTTATTTACATTTCCCGCATTGCCTATGTGCTTTACATTTCCTTCTCATCTAGACATCCAGATACTTGTTTGTACAATTTTTTGAATAATCCTCTTCACCTATGATCTACGACTTTATAAAAATCTTTTTTATCTCAATTTTCCAGGTAAAGAAGCTAAGGATGACACTTTTGTATCCGCACAGTACACTCGTCTGAATCACAAGGACTTTACCGTGAAGGTGACCTTAAAGTGTCCGGTGGCTAAGACCGTCCTCGTCAAGTTCTTCCTGACACCCAAGTATGACAGCAAGGGCAACCGCATCGACGTGCGTCACAAGACTGAGAACTTCTTCCAGTTCGAAGAGTTCGTTTATGAACGTGAGTTATAATTTCGTTTATTCAAAATATTTTGTGAGAGAACGCTTTTAAACCCATTCATCAGCATGAGATTATTACAGTTAAACATCTGATTATCTGGTAACATCAGAAAAAACATGCACTAGATCCCTCACATCTTAGTTGTCTCTAGTTGTCTCATAAATGTTTCTTCTTTTTTCAGTGAAATCTGGAGAAAACGTGATTACCCGACACTCTACTGACAACGAATGGACCGTCAGAGACTGGTTGAGTGGCGCTCAGCTCTACGAGAAGGTCATCAGCGGCAAGTGGGTGCCGGAAGCCTCTCAGTTCATCAACAGGTTCCCTGACAACCTACTCCTGCCTAAAGGTATTGCTGTTGTTTTTGTTTTTTTTTAATTGATTAAGATGTATTGCCTGAAAAAAGAGCAACTATGAGACTAGAACTTTATTTGTATTATTCTATTATATTATTTCTCTGGCAGACCAAAGTGTGATAACATAACGGTCTTTTATTCAGCTAAAAAACCGTCATTCTGATTGCGGAATCTTTAAATGTTTTGATCTATCGTATGGCTCTTTTCTTGTCTATCGTATTTTGTGAGAGAAGTGACCTGTTTTTGCTTTAAATCTTCTTCTTCTACGACGATGATGATCTTAAAACTTTGCATTGCTACTAGATCGATTGTTCTAACGTGTTTTTGTCTACAGGTTCCGTCAACGGCATGACCTTCCAACTGATGGTGTTCATCGACGATTACGTTACTCCCGCTCCCCTGAACTACGACCCCGCTACCTCCCTCGGCCTTGGCTCGGGAGCACGCATCTACTCTCCTAAGCCTCTCGGCTACCCAACAAACCGCCCGCTCTACGCTTGGCAGCTAATGAACGTTCCCAACATCTTCTTCCAAGACGTCGTTATTTACCACGAGGCTTAAGTCACCGGTATATTATATATAAGCTCTGGTTTCTGTAAATTCTTTTTGAATTGTAATATTTGAAATAAGGTATAGGATCAAAACTGTGAAAAGTTATTATTTTATTATATTATATTTATGTAATTTATGAAACTGCCTTTTTATTTTAGTTTTGAGAGTTCTAGATATATTTTCTTGTGATCGGATAACGATGAGTCTAAGAGTCCAAATTTGAAGTTATGGTTGGTTAGGTCCGTTATCACATGGTCTAGGATGGTTCCTGTTGTTGAGGTTTGTCGCGTAGTATAATCGGGGTCTATTTTATTGAGGATTTCATATCCTGTTTCTTGTGTAATATCTAGATAGCGTTTGGTATCAGCATCAGTGCGTAAAAGGTCTATGTTCATATCGCCAAACATAAGTGCTCTTTTTCGTTTTTCCAAGTGGTCAGAGAATAGGTATGTCTAGGAAGTCTCTCATATTTCCAGGTCTGTAGATACCGGCTATATTTAGTGCTAACTTCGGTAAATATATCCATAAATAATGGTTGCCGTCCTTATATATTTCCTTTGTTGTTTCGAAATTGAGGCTGTTATGTATTGTATATTGATACCCCGCCGCTATTAGGGCTATGTTTGTGGGCATTCAAACTAAATTAAAAAATGCTCACAGCTCAGTTACTAGTAGCTCTGCCTTCCATGCTGTGGGTCGTGGGTACGATTCCCACCCAAAGCAAATGTTTGAACTGGGCACTTATGTTTGTTTTGAACAAAAATATTTGTTCTGTGTCTAGGTGGTATTTAGGTATTTACAAAAAAAAGTACTTAGGCGAGTATCTGCAGTTCCTACAAGCTTTGCTTAGTTTGGGACTAGAGTGTGATGTGTGAAATGTCCATGAATATTTAAATTATTAGTGCGGTTTTTTAGGTTACCTACCTCTAGATGGTAAAACCACACTGAGTAAAATGAAAAGATGATCCTAAACAAATATGCCTGTACTATGACCACACAACGCACCGGACAAGCGACGTTTGATTTTTGCTTATTAGTATTGATTAGTTAACAACCCCATAGCAACTGAATGATGGCAATTTGTGCATCCGGTAGGTTACTAATCGATGGCAAATGAGAGACTCACGACTTCATGTTTGAGGTCAGAGCCCGTAGTAGTTTTTTTTAATTCAGTAAAAAGTTTTATTTGTACGGCCAGATTACTTAAAGCTTTTGAATCCATAGCGGGTGCATCGAAATTCGAAACCTTGACGGTACCTACAATAAACAACTGAAAATGATATGTTCTGAAGTTTCATAAAATATATTTATGATTAAAGATTTTGCTAGTCCAGTCCAACCCAATACTTATGTAGTAATAATAAAAATCATCATCAGACAGAATATTTCGTAGAAAAACTGTCAAGAGCTAATAAAAAAGTTGCCACTTAGGTATACGTTCTATTTGTAGGAAATAGACAGGTGCTAATATAAGCATTTTGTTTCGAAGGTAAGCTGCATCAGACTAATAGAATGCTATTACATGTGTAGGTAGGTACCTACCTATTACATTATGAGTAAATGTACGTGAGATAACTCTAGGTATTTACATTGTAATTACCTGCTATGTCAATACTAGCTCGAGCTATTTAAATAGGTATACTGGGTAGAACATTGCTAGCACAGAGCTAGGTTTTTTAATATTATTATTTGTTTCATGTAATTTAGTAAAGTATTCTGTGAAATCTATTCAATGAAAACGATGAAACGGAAAGCTTGAGGAAAAAATAAAAAAGAGGGTAATAAAATAAAAGAAAACTGTTTTGTTTGTTACCCTCACTCTCTTTTCGAAATTTATGACACTAAATGAATATAATCTTGACAGTGACAGTAGCAGATTTAAACTTTGACAGACACGGAGAGTGCTGTGTTATTTTCCTGAAAACTCACAAACTAGCTAGATTAGATTTATTTATTTTAAAGCCGAACATAACCTCGCTGAAACATAACTATATCGTTACATTCGCAACCCAGCGTGATTATGGGATAACATTTTACCTAGAGTGAACTGTCAAGAACAAATAAATGTTTGATGACTTTACTCTGTCTTACTGACTGACATTATTTGTTGGGCTACATAATCTGTGGTTCGTTGAAATTATTGAATATCTTGATTATTGTTTTGCTGTAAATTAAACCTGTCTCGCCTGTTTCTTTATAAGATAATCAGCATTTTATGTTAAGTAACGTAATAATCCGGTTTTAAATTAGTCGCGTAACCTTAGCGTGAATTTGGGCCTCTGCTCGCAGTCCATTGTAAGTCGATCCATCAATCTTTTGTATGACAATAAAAGTAACATCGTAGTTTTTTCATAGCAACAGTAACAAAGCAATGATTCAGTAGAAAAGTGTTTCATCTCCTTTCAGTTGAAGTTAAAAAGAAAATCCAATCGGAATCTGCGACACATATTGATCAGGTTTGTACAAATGTAGTGATTTAATTATGTACTTGTATTCTCTGTTCTGACGAGCCGTATGACGAAGCTCGCTGCTTGTAATTTTCTTTTATTTATTATGTATTAAACAAACAGTCCTATAATTGGTATACCAGGAGATTATATAAACATTGGTAATGTTTGAAGACAACTGACATCATCATTTACTAAAACAAAAACAATATTAAGGAAAAAAAAATTAAGTTTTTTATTTTTTTGGCTCGCACATTAAGTAAATATAAAGTTACAAGGAAAAGAAATTGTTCCAAATTCAAATAAATGGACTGAATTTTATAATTTATTTATTTATTATTTATAGAGAAGCAGCTTTGGCTGATGTGTCTACATCACACAGTGTTGAAATAGGAGAATAATGTTCACTGTTCATTTAGTTTCTTTTTTTGAGCACTGTTTTACTTGTTCAAATTTCAAATATGTTTCAGATTGAAAATGACGGAACGGGAAGCTATCAGTGGATCCAGTAGAGATTATGGAGCGACTGCAAATGTCCCGGCTGTCGGATTTGCAGACTTCAGTCCGACAGAGTTATATAACCTGAGTGAAGGCATCGCGGACAATATCAATGCGATTAACAGTGGACTGAAGTCATTGGAGAAGACTATGAAACAGATTGGAGGGCCTAATGATAGTGTGCAACTTCGGGATAAAATGTAAGTTGTAGAGTTTTCATCTCATTCCTAAGATAGAGTTAATATATAGGGGGTGTCGGCAAATATCACACAATTTTTTTTCTGATTGAAATAAAAAATAATTATACTATTTTCGTCAATATAATCATTTTTTTTTCTTTTTACAATAACCCTCCAACGTGTTTACGTAAGAAACCTACATTTTGAAAAATCTTACGTGAGATGGGGGTACGAGAGAGGGGGTTGAACAAAATCTCACGACATCTCACCAGGTGGGAGGAGTGTCAGAAAGTTGGAAAAAACACCTAACGTAATTTATGGACGCCCCCTTTCTTCCAGCCATGACACGCAGCAGAAAGTAAACAGTTCTGTGTCAGCGGTGGCTCGTGATCTGCAGCGACTCGGAGCGGTGGTGCGCCGCGGTGACAAGACACACAAACTGCAGGTCGAGCGGCTCACACAGACCTTCACCGACACACTTGCCAACTATGAGACTGTGCAACGGGTATGTCCAATACAATACAAAACATTTATTCATATAAACATAGGTGACACTTTTTTTTTTTTTTTTTTTTTAATCTTTATTTATTAAAGAGGGTTTAATCAACATGATTATGTCACCCTCGAAAAGGCTCTTATATACTATCTACATCTACTTACGACTAATACCTATTTTAACCACTTTGACTAAATCTTTGGCTTCTTCCGACAACGGAAAAGCCAGAATACTGTTCCAAATGCCGATCGAGAACAAATTAAGATTATATTTATTTACATAAGTCAGTCTTTCTGCTTCGTTCCGGACACATTCCACAATAATGTGATACACGTTTTCGATAATGTCACACTCGGTACAGTTTGGTGATGTTACCTTACCCATGAGATGGCCAAAACTGTTCAGTGGAATGTGGCCCGAACGAAGCCTTAACAGTGTGACGACGTCAGATCTGGCCATATCCGATCTCTCAGGTGACACTTGAACAAAAAATACAGAAGAATTAGAATAGTAAAAAGTAGGTATCTTAAAATAAAACAGAAGGTAGGTATGTATACCAACGCATGGGAAGGGAACGCTGCCATGTACAAAATTACATTAAAAGCTCTGTGCTCAGCATGTGCTGAGAATGAATTCTCAACGCTATTATCGCTATTCAAAATTATTTATTTATTTATTTCACACATTGTGCTCTAGTCCCAAACTAAGCATAGCTTGTACTATGGGATCTGATAGAATACTTAAACTACTTGGCTATGAGTATGTTCTACTAGAGTCTGTCAAGCGAAAGATGGCCCTGATAAATCGCGGCAAATTCAAAAACTATTAGTATGGCAATACATTAAATAATAGGATAACTTGGAATTACATAATTTGATACTTTGATATTATTCTAAATAAATATACTTACATAATTTTTGATGATGATTATGAATAAGTAGATGATATACTATTGCCATACTAATAGTTTTTGAATTTGCCGCGATTTATCAGGGCCATCTTTCGCTTGACAGACTCTATGTAAGGACAGGTGTCACAGCTCAGTTGGAACAGCTGTCTTTCAAGCTGTAGGTTGCGGGTTCTATCTTCAGCACTAAACCATAAATGAGATTAAATAAAAAAAAGATCTAGTATCAATCCACTATACATTATTATAAGACGACCGATGTGGCGCGTCGATTCCCGCCTTGGGATATATGTTTGTATGATCTGCAAATATTTATTCCGGGTGTTCTGGGTATTTTATATCTATAATAGAAAATATCCATCTATGTAATGTATTGTATTAAGTATGTCAGTCTTCTAGTACCCATAACACAAGCTCTGCTTAGCTTGGGGCTAGATGATATAGTGTGGATTGTCCAGCATTATTTATATTTGTTTATTATTCTAGCAAGTGTCTCAAAAAATGGCGGCTCACATGCCTCGTGCAAAACGCATCAGAAACGACCCTCAGGCGATGGAACAGCAAGCTATAGCTGATGATGAAGAGGCTACATTACTGGCTAATCAACAGGCTCAGGTATACCATAGACAAGTATCTTTTGACAATTAAGAAATCTTATTTCATCCACAAGTTCCTACAAAAAGTATGGATCAAATCTTGAACAAAAAAAGTGGGGTTTATAGCCACAAATAAAAAGAAAAAACGTGTGGCACTAGGGGACTGCCGCGGTAAAGCTATTGCATAGCATTTTTGTTGGATTACGCGTGCGCAGTGTTAGGTTATTTCGTTACGGAATTTCTGAATTCAATGTCCACGATCAACGCCCGCGATAGAAGCTATGCAATAGCTTAAAAAAATTCCATCAGGGGTCCCATGGAGAACGAGATATTAAAAAAACCCAGTTTTCTGTTCATCTTATTACTCAGAATGCTGTAAGGGAAGATTTTTTTTAGTTGTCACACTCCACATAAAATTACCCATTCCCAATGCGATCACATCAGTAGCACCATTTGTAAATTAACAAAGAGGAATCTTAAAAGTTTGTTCACTTACAAAAATACTGTCAAAAAAGTAAAAATAGACGAGCCTAGTGCGAGTTGGGAACATGTTATCTACCTATTTTTTTTATTTATTTAAAAATTTCACACATAACATTAGTGCTAGGATGACTTAATATCTTCAATTATTGTAAATGGCATACTAAAGCCTTTTAATTAAAATAAATAAATAAATTTGATTGCTTTGACATTGTAAACAAAGGTGACCAATGCCTAATAATAATATTATGCTTCTTCTTCTTCTTCGTGTCGATGATTCAAACAACGTTTTCCCAAAATTTGGCCACCTCTATGGCGTTTTCAGTGGCAACATACAAATCGGCCAAAGAACAAGTAATATTATGCTAAATACATATGTACTTATCTACAATTAAAAATGTGTTTTATATTCAGGCGCGTCTGGTAGAGTTTGAAACCAGCATGCTTCTCGAGAAAGAAGCTTATATGAATCAAATTGAAGCAGACGTCTTAGATGTAAACCAAATCCTGCAGAATCTAGCTTCTATGGTGAACAAACAAGGAGAAACTGTTGGTAAGTTTTTTTATGCAACTATATGAAAATTAGCAATTAGCAAGCTGAAGTGGCAGTGGGCAGGCTATGTTTGCCGAAGAACCGACAACCGTTGGAGCAAACGGATACTGGAGTGGAGACCGCGTTTAGGCATTGTGTAGTGTAGGACGCCCTCCGGCGAGATGGAGCGACGATCTGCGTAGTGTAGCTGGCAAACACTGGATGAGAGGAGCCGAAGACCGGGCTCAGTGGCGCGTCTTGGGAGAGACCTACGTCCAGCAGTGGACTGACATAGGTTGATGACGATGATGATATAAAAATTATTTGAAACTATCGCGGTTTTGAAAATAGTTTTCTTTATCAATCTCACAAACTATGGTTACTATCCCGTTTATAAAGAAATCTATATGAAAATTGAATAAAAAAATATTATTACATATTAAGATCAGACCAAATTACAGTTATGGTAATGTTAATTGTCTGATTAATTGCTAAGAACTATAAGAATGTTTGCCTATCCTTTTATATTTGCCATTTTTTGTAGTTGCATTAAAAAATTGCCTTTTAAGGTGAGATTGTGCTTTAATTTTATTATTCAGTACTTAACACCATTGTAAACCTTAATTCTAGCAAATAAATACATAAATAATCAATAATGCTGGACAATCCACACAAAATCGTCTAAAATTCTAAATGTTGGCGTGATGACTTGGACACGTTTCACGTAGACTGGTGGGAAGCGGCGGTTGACCGGAAGTACTGGAAAAGTAGGGGGGAGACCTTTGCCCAGCATTGGGAAAAAATAGATTAAAAAAAAATGCTGGACCATCCACACAACATCATCTAAATAAATACATAACTGATTTTTTTTTTATAGACACGGTCGAGAGTCACATAGAGGCAGCAAGCTCGAATGTCGAAACAGGAGTTGATGAATTAGCAAAAGCAGCGGAATACCAACGAAGATATCGACGAAAGATGTTCATACTCAGCATTATTGGCATAATATTGCTTATTGTATTCGTAGTTTGGGTTATCAAGGCGTTTAAGTAAATGATCGCTTATTTGTAAAACAATTTATGCATAATCTCTTAATATACATATATAATTGGTTTTTAACAACAAGTATATAAATGTTATAACACTTATACCTAACCAATCTAGTTTGCATATTAAATATTATTATGTATATTATGTATATTCTCTTTAACTAGGTATTTTAATATATTACATTGGTTGCTTGTTATCAAAAAGTATATAAATCTTATAACACTTATACTTAGCCAATCTAGTTTGCATATTAAATATTATTATGCATATTCTCTTTAACTAGGTATTTTAATATATTACATTAGTTGTTATGTTGTTAACAAAAAGTATATAAATGTTATAATCAATCTAGTTTGCATATTAAAGCTTTGTTTTGATTGGCGTTGTGCAAATCCTTGAATATTATTACTATTTACAGTGGTTAAATTACAGATTGAAACGATTAACCCCCAAAATAATAGGCTATTTATTTAATAGGCTTTGATTTGCAAATATGTAATTATAATAACATTTTTGACAATAAACAAAACGAGATTTAAAATACCTACTAGCTTTAGCATTCATATACAAATGAGCAAATTATCACATATTTTTTACTTTATAATCCAATATATTTTAAAACTCTCGCAAGGGGTGCCGGTTTGATTTCCGCGACCAGACAAATGTTTTCATAAACTGAATATTTGATTCTTATTATAAAGTTAATCTTATTTTTTTTTTTTTTCTTAATTTCTTATGTCTGAATTATCAGTACAAAACTATGTTTTTACATAGTTTTAAGATCAAATTCATATACTTACATATTTATTTGTTTCGTCCATTGTTGAATAAATACATAGATTTTGGTTCCAAAGTTCCAAACTCACTAATATGAGGAATTCTTGTTCATTATATTTGTAAAATGTTCGCGATGGACAGTTTTAAATGAAAACCGATATTCTATGTATTTAACATATGAATGGATTTATTTTTTGTTCATATAGTAAAATAATTTTTCTTATGTAATAATATAACTAATCTATGAACTGTGATTAATTGTTGTTGTTATAAATTAATTTTAAATGATTATGTTGGTTTAGTTTTATAATAAGTGAAAATTTAGTTTATAATGCATGATATATTTTATTGTGTATCATTTAAAACCTTATTTATTTTTAATTTAAGTATATTAATTTATACCTTTTTTAAAATCGCTAGTAATTGATGTTTTTTCTGTTCTTGAATTGTTTCAAGTGTGAAATTATTTGAGAACGCTAAAATTAGCTGTATTTGTCTTTTTATTTAAGAAAGAAATAGCTGTATTTTTAGTGTTGTCAAATTAGGAATGTTTAAGAACAGGGGATAAGTCCGAGTGTGCATTTTAAAACTCCTTCGGATATCCTCATATTTTTGTATGGATATCCCAGAAACGTCTCTCAGCTCGAGAGTAGGTAGTTTTAAAATGCACACTCAGACTAAGCCCTCTGTACCCCAAGTACTAGTTAGTGCACACACGGCATACGATCCAAGCAGCGCCCCTAGCAGATATCTTGAGAAGCTTGCTATCTGAAGCTATCTAGAAAATCGTACTTGGGGTACAGAAGAAATGTTACATAATGTATTGATAAAATTATTAGTATGTACCTACATTATTTTGTTTAAGAGTGCCTATTGAATGAAGGGTTAATTAGACAAATAAATACACTGTTAAATAAAGCACACTTGAAAATATTACTTTTCACCTTTTTAGTAAAATATCTGTTTTTTTTTCAATGTGCTTTGCTTTGGTAGTTCGGGCCATCTTCTGTTTCTTAAGACTTAACTTACTTTATTGCCTTGAAAACGTATAAAATTATGTATATTTAAGTACCTATATTTAATGTAGATAGGTTTTATAGAATTATAAAGTTATCTTGATTTCGTGTTTGTTTTAATAAATAATACCTCTAGTCTAGTGTTGCATTTCACGTCTTATTTCCATTAGACTTTAGTGTTGTAGCGCCATCTATACCGCTACTTGATGAACTGCATCGAAGTCTAGTCAACAGACCAACAGATGGCAGAGACAAATCTTAGATCGCACCAACGAAGTTATCACGGAGTTTGAATATAATTAATAGGGACCCCCGAAGCTAAAAGTCGCTCGGTGTTGAAGACATTTTCTTCTCGTAGGAGATACCACACCCTGCCTCCTCAAGTGTGATCAAAATCTTAACAAAGAAAGTTCCTATTCTATATGCTGTGGTCGTGGGTTCGATTCCCACCCAGAGCGAGCAAATGTTCACCCGATGAACATAAATATTTGTTTACAGAATATTCAATCATTATTTTGAATTTGTAACATGTATTCAGTATTTTAACAACGAAGCAGAACTAATCTTCACTAGGAAAATCATAAAAAATTGTCAAACTAAACAGGCCAAATTAAAAAAAACATCGAAATGTGATAAAACAACAAAGGTTTTCCCGCCAAACATTCAAAATGTATCGACGTTCGATTCGTCTATGTTGCCGCTCTGTGCAAGAACACTAGTTAGACTTCTCTATGGTATAGTACGGCTATGTAACATGGTCGTTTTATCTAAATGTTGATTTCGAGATTGTCGCTGACATTTATGCCATAGTATTGTAGAGCAAGTGTACTTCACTATCTTTTAGGCTATGTTCAGACGCGCGCCGTGCAGCCCGGCGGGCTGCGCGGCGTGCAGCCCGTCCCGGGCCGGCGAAAATTCAAGCTGTTCACATGCGCGCGGTCGTGCCAGTCAATGCCAGCATGTCGAGCAGCGATGATCTCGGTGTTATATTCCAGGAACGTCAAAATTCTCTCGTTTGACCATTCGTGTGCGATTCAAATTCTTTATTAACTGATAAAATAACATTACAGACTATTCTAATGCATTATTCTATTTAAATCTAATATTTTACAAATAATATAATATAATTTCCGATTGGTACTGATTTGGATCAGTTGAACTATCTATAGATCGTTTGCAACGGTCTGTAGATAGTTCAACTGTTTCTTATGTATTTTATATGACTATGTACATTTTGTAAATACTGTATAGTCGTAAGTTTGTTTGTGAATATAATTCTAATTATTGTATTAAGTAGGAACCTATTTACAGACATAAAAATAACAAATAATAATAATTAAATTAACTGGTCAAGCGATGGTCCGCCTGCAATGCGGAAGGTTGCGGGTTCGATTCCTGCCTTGGGATAAATGTTTGTATGTTCTGCAAATATTTATTCCGGGTGTTCTGGGTATTATATGTAGGTATACTTAATAAAAGATATCTATCTATGTAATGTATTGTATTAAGTATGTCAGTCTTCTAGTACCCCACAAGCTCTGCTTAGCTCGGGGCTAGATGATGTTGTGTAGATTGTCCAGCATTATTTATTTATTTATTCCATGCTGCAACATTCGATCGTAGCGACTTTTTTTGGCACGTCCACTCGTCACGAAAGCGCGAGAGAGACTGACTGCCCGCGCGCGTGTGAACGGTCGGCGGGCGCCCGGACATTCATCCTTTGAACTTTGCCAAAAAACCGACACTCGCCGGGTTCGCGGCATGCACGGGCACGGGCGCGTTTACGGGCTCGGGCGTACCGTTCACATGCGCGTGAATGTGAACGTGCCCGTTGAACGTCGAGTTGAACGCGCGCGTGTGAACGGGCCATTACAGGGGAAATAAAAATAACACAAGTATTTTTATATTATTTATGTACTTATTATACTTAAACATTCTACTTACCCAATTAATTCATATTATAAGTACAAACTTAAATATTAGAGCTAAATTGATTTAGATATAGGTACCTACATTAGATACACATTCCCATAAATGAGTGGCATACATAGTAGATACAGTGCAGACAGACTGCAGAATACAACCCGATGAATACACATCGTTCAAGTCGGTTTATCGATCCAACTCAATTCCGACCCCTACTACGAAAACTCACTATCTTTGCACTCATTTATTACGATCCACAGATACACATCGTTCTCTGATCTTCGTTAATCTTGGTATTTTATGACAGTCAAAATTTGTCTTTTTTATTTATAACTATTTAACTCAGAATGATATCATATCATTATTTATTGAATAGATTAACGAGTCAAACTCACAAAAAAACAAGAGTACGAGTAAGGTACTTAGGTACATTCAATTGTGCGGCCAAGCATTGTGTTTAGTATTTTACGCCGGATAATAAGGAGGTTCTGGCTGCTTCTCCACGATTTGCTGTAAATCGTGTTCTTGTACTATCTGAAATATTTTACTTTTAGCCAAATTTAGATGGTAAGGCGAAAACCTCTTCATACTCGCACCGATACTCATCAAGAATGCATCTACGGGATCTGAGGCGTCATAGTTACATTCATACATTGTATCATTAGCAGCAGAAGAATTAGAAACTTCAACTTCTTCAAACTTGTTGACTCCAAGCATTTTTTTAGATTTTTTCATCTTTTTCGGTGGTTTCTTGTCTTCCGGTTCAGAGTCATAATCCACGGCGACATCATTCCAAGACAAAGTACACTTTTCAGTCGCTTCATTATCTTCTTCTTCAGAATCAGGGTTAGCAGTGACAACTTCTTTATAGAAGCTTCTCATGAAATCCAGTTGTTTGTCGTATTTGTAAGGGCGCGCGGGACGTCCGATTCCACATAAATTTTTGCGAAGTATTCGTCTATGCACGTCTCTTATGTTTATCCATCGTATTTTGCAGTCCGTCGCTACAAATAAAATGTAAGTAAGTATAAAAAAAAATATTTAGCTAAGTAACCTCGGATGATATGATTATTTTTTTATAAAATTATTTAATCTTCAAACAGTTACTTATGTAACTTCCCTGTGTTACTTCACCTACAAAATAATACCTTCTGAATGTCAATGTCATTCGAGAAATGAGTGAGTAAGGATCATGGTAGAGTCAATCAGAAACAAAATGTCGTGTCGTATTATTTTATCGAATTAAATATATTACAAGGATACGATAACACGCTCCAAATTACAAAGCGATACGACCAAGGCTGCAAATTTCTTCAAAATGATCATTATGTACTAACCTGGTTTTTCCATCTCATCTCCGATCTTTTGCCACGCAACTTCACGAGTGTTAAAATCCATGTATTTGGGTTCATTGTAGTCGTACAACACTGGATGAGTTTTAACCAAAGCGATCAATTTTAGGTCGAGTCGCGAAGAAAATAATTTGTGCATAACTCTTTTCACAGTTTTGTTTTTGAAACCGGACATTTTGAGCTGTTGTCGGAGAGCGGTCGCGTCGCTTAGTGCACAGATCGGCAACGTCTCGTCGTGTCGTGGTCGTGCCTCCGCCTCCGTGTCATTTCGTCGCATGTACTTCTCGCTCTTACATTCCGATTATTTTACAGGTTTGAATTTTTAAATCGGCTTCCGATGCGACTGCTGTTTGCAGTTTGCAAAAAAAATAATAATGAAGTTTAATGAATTACCTTCTTACCATAGGTAGGTAAGCTATACTTAAAGAAAAGGTCAAACAATATTCTCTCCCTAGCACTATCCGAAAAAAACGAGATTTAGGTAACTTTCGACAGAATTTGAAAAGTATTCGAAATAAAGCCACATAAACACGAACGTATACAGTCTGTAGGTACTGTAGGTACCTATAGATTGTTTGCGTTTTTGTTGTAAATCGCATCGCAGGTTCAATTCTCATTCTCACCATGAAGAAAAGTTTGTGTGATGGTAAGCAGATTTTTTAATCTTACTGTATGTTATAGAGATAGATAGGTATACCTACCTATCACTTTTCGAAAATCAAGCCATAAGAAACTTATACTATGGGCTCGGCTCAGCCATACATTATTTATCGAAGCATAGGTAAACTTAACTTTCTTAACAACGTGAGAATAAAGATCAAATTTAATTGCAATGTTGTAGTGCACAGAGCGGCAACATTACGCACGAGCACGAGTCGAGTCGAACGTCAATTATTAAATTTTCTAGCGGGAAATCAGTTTGAGGTGTGTGGCAGCGTCACAGCTTAGTTGATAGTAGCTGCTGTGGGTCGTGGGTTCGATTCCCACCCAGAGCAAATGTTTGTGATGAGCATAAATATTTGTATTTACAAAAAAAGAAATGTTTAGGTATTCTATCAGCAGTCTAGTTCCCATAGGAAGCTTCCATACGAGCTTTGCTTAGTTTGGAGCTAGAGTGAGATGTATGAAATGTCCGTGAAAATTAATACTAGACAATGTAGCGATGCGTTATCAAAGTGTGGGGAAACACTGAAACTTATACTACCTTGATTTCACACATCTTCTAAGTAAGTAGGTAGGTACCTATGTTGACTACTAGCAGACTTTGGGAGTTGAACCATCTTTGTGATTTCAACGTGTGAAAGCAAATACTTTTAGCATGTGACACGAACACATCCGCGCACTAATAGGTTAACTTCTCTTATTTGGGATCATTGTTCAATAAAAGATTATGCATTGGTAAATTATTATTGTATTAATTAGTTTAAAGTCTGAAAACAAATAATCAGACAGATATGGACAATTAACAAAATTATTGCTTGATTTCTAAACTAATAAGTAATACAAAATAACCTAAAACAATTATTCGAAACAAAATCAAAACAAACCAATATGGTAACAAGAAATTTGGACTTTAGGCTTAATTATAATTACTATGCGAGTTTATTGTCGTTACAATAATGAACTCTATTCCGTAGATATAGATCGCATTATTTTTTGCGGAGTATTTTTTACAAATTCAATATTATTTTAAACAGTACAACACAAAAATAAGGTAGAAATTGACTCGAAGAATTAGATAATGCTTACATAATGATAAATAAATATAGTGGATTCATTTGGTTTATCAAAATGCATTATATTCTACTTAAAATAACACATTTATAACACTAATCTTCACCAATAAGTTATTATGTTGACTCAGACCTCAGTTTCAGTAGCCTTAAGTGCAGGTTTGATTTTCAATGCGGTCCAAAGTTATAATACAAATAGAAAAAGTTTACGTGGAATAAGATCTATATACTTAAAGTCAGCGCATCTATTTTTATTCCTTTATCACAATTTGAGACACTTGTAACTTAAATACACAGATGTAGAAAAAAAATCGATTAATTATTAAAAATGTTCTGACTTCTTCTGTTTTGTTTAATAACAAAAAAACTTGGGTATGAATTATAAAAATCTTTGTAACATTTATTTATTGATAAAAAACATCAACATTATTGGTACTGATAATTTTACAATATTAAATTCTTACATATTTTCTATGCGAACCCAATTTCAGATATTATCTCTTCTGAATTAAATCTACCCTCCATTTTATACAGTTATTTCATAACTATATTATTTATTTATCAACTGTTTGGAGTTTTTGTTTATATCTTACCTTTGAATACACAGTATTATATCAAAATTACCTACTTTTTTGAAATAGCTCTTAATAACAAAAACAACATTTCAAATCAAGCCTTTAGTAAAATTGCAAAATTGTACACACGGTCTACTGTCCAAGCATCCTTTAGTTTTAGTGAAATGTAACTTATACATGTAGATACAAGGGTCCTTTTCAAATAACCGGATGTTCGTCACGAAGAATATACAGTTTCAGACTGATTGTCATAAAAACGGTGCTAGAAACAAAATCAATTTAAATAAAAAAAAAAAACATTATACTTTTTTTAACTTTCGCTGTGTTGCCAGCTCGCAAGGTTATGTTGGTGCGATGTTGCCGATTAGTGCAAAGATCGATTATGTTTTCACGAACTTGAAGAAAAGAAGACCTTTTTTTTTACAGGAACTTTCTAATAATTTTAAACTGTAATTTTTTAATGGCGATATTGTGTTTAACAAGAACAATATGTAAACGCGAACAAAGTCGCGAGCAGTCTTCAGTCTAATATGAATTGAATATTACTGATAATTATTAATTTGTGATTATTTACATAGATTGCTGCTTTGAAAAGCGGATAAGGCACATGCTTTGTATTGGGCAGTGAATATTAATACGATATTACGCCCTACAGGTTTGCTCGGACTAAACTAGTATTGCTACCCAGTACTTATCAATGTATAGTTTTCATTATAAACGGGATATATACCATGATTTGTGAGTTTTACGGCCGGTTTCTCGAACGACGATCAACGAAAAAATCAAATAATTACTATGTGTCAAACTCGGATCAATCGTGATTTGGGTTTCCAGAAACCGGCCGTTAATGTTTCCTAACAAATGTCAAAATTAAAGATGAAAACATAGATCTAGTGGACACAGTGTTTTTAGGAGATAATAAACTTCAATGGGGCCCACACATAGACAAATTATCGAAAAAGCTTAGTTCTGCAGCATATGCAGTAAAAAAGATCCGCTTCCTTACAGACGCGGATACAGCTAGACTAGTTTATTTCAGCTACATTCATAGCATTATGTCATACGGCATTTTAATGTGGGGGAATCCCGTTTATAAAGAAAACTATGTTCAAAACCGTGATAGTTTCAAATATATCTTATCAAGTAGATTTCGAGGCATGGAACTTTAACTCGAAGTAAGTACAATAACGAAACAACACTAATTCCATCTACCAACTGTAAAAAAACTTAAGTTTAAATTCCATACCGTAGGTTCCAAACTTGCATTTTTGTGCATTTATATAACTATTTGGCTTGATACGGTTACATTTTAGTTATATTAATTTAGAATTAGTCTCCATTTCGCCCGCGAGATGGCATCAAAACAGATTTTAAAATGTATTATTTTACACTTACACAAAACTTTAACAAAAAACCGAAATCTTCTAGAACATGTTTGTAATATTTTATTATTCGCTTAAACACGAATAAATGTGACAATCGCAAACGTATGGAAACGGTATTGTATTCGAGTCACACTACGCGTTGACGCTCGACTACCGAAAGTTGCAGCGTGTCTTGTTCTAACGTTACGATACGTTTATGATAATCACATTTATTCGTGCACACCTATCTGCGCTTTCTTTAACATCGAAATAATCTTATATCTGATTTATTGTTCGGAAATTACTTAAGCAGCATTTTTTGAGATTATTTCTGATTCTACCTTTGTTTTTATGTAAGTAGTAGTGACCAACATTGTTTCCGATATTTATTTCTTTCTCTTCTTCTAATAGACATCGAAAACAATGTTGGTCACTACTACTTACATAAAACTTAAGTAGAATCTGAAATAATCTCAAAAAATGCTGTGTGGGTGTTATTTTCAAGTTTTCTACGGATGTGTCCATAGTTTTTGCATCATTTAAATACCACATCTTGAAACATTCTGCGTATTGTTGGTATTATTTTCAAGTTTTCTTCGGATTATCCATAGTTCCATAGTTATTCTTCATTTCTATGTTTTCTATGGAGTTACTCTTTTGTCTGATCTAGTTCTGGTCTAGATCTAGGTTTCATAGTTTTATTCTTCATTTATATGTTTTCTATGAATTCTTTTGTCTGATCTAGTTTCACCCTCCATTGATTGAATACTACCTCATTTTGGACTGTCGTTGTTGCCACATGCCGTATCTAGCGCAAGCTGTATCTATCATCTGATTCATATGCTTTGTTAGCGTCGTGGCTAGGGGTGTAAGGTCGCGAAGCATTTTTTCCTGAAACAAAGACATAGATTATAGTTTTTTTTAATAAGAAGCAAGATTATTGAGCAAAATTGAGTACATATAAAATACCCAGAACACCCGGAATAAATATTCGCAGATCGTACAAACATTTATCCCAAGGCGGGAATCGAACTCGCAACCTTCGCGTCGCAGGCGGACCTTCGCCCGCCGCGTTACATCGGCCGTCATTCATTTATTAAAAAAGAAAAAAAGACGTGTTGGCACTCGGGGACTGCCGCGGTAAATCTATTGCATAGCATTTTTTGCTAGATTACGCATGCGCAGTGTTAGGTTATTTTCGTTACGGAATTTCTGGATTCGGTCTCCACGCTCAAGGCCCGCGATAGAAGCTATGCAATCTATACTTATATTTTATAGAAGTAAAGTTTGTGTGTTTGTATATTTGTTAAATTGTAAGGGGTAATCTCGGGATCTACTGAACAGATTTTAAAAATTCTTTCACCAATAAAAAGGCCACATTATTGCTGAGATAAAAAAACCAAAAAATAAAAAGGGTTTTACGTGGTAGTCCGTTTTACAAAGAATCGGAGAAAAAACGTCGAATCATGCCCAACGATGTGGGCACGGATCAGCTAGTAGCTTAATAAGTGTACAAAACGGCCAACTCAGCCGTTCACGTGTCTATTTTTTTTATTTAATTTTATTTTGGTAACAAACAGTTATTATTTACTAAATACAAAAAGAACTTAAGATAACACACAAACCAGTAAAGTTTCCTCTATTACATACTCTTTGACACCCGTATTCACAAAGAGTACTTGCTTAAGTATAGCATCAACACTGTGCAAAGAATGCCATTTTGCAGTGCGTTCCTTTTGACAAGCCTTCAAACTAGCCCGTTTCCTTAGCTGTTCGTACATTTTGACGGACGCATAGTGCGCTCTGACACTTAAGTATTGTTACTGGATTGGTTTCGCTAGCCCACGTGCACACTATGAGACCTCACAGTAATGTTTGTGAATACGGGTGTGAGTGTCTCACCTCAAACGGCCTAAGTTTAGCGGTCCTGAACCTGAGCAGTGCTTGATAGTAGTAGTGCGTCGCATTAGCTTCTTCCTCCGAGGGCGCGGGCTGCAGGCGCCGCCACACGCCGCGCACCAACTCGCCGCACGACACGTACAGGCGGTGCAACTCGCTCTTCACATCCGCCGGGATCAACTCTGTAACATGTAAAGTAAAGTAAATGTATAACTAGCAATCACATACTTTATTTTTTTTAAATAAGCGCGTGTGACACTGCCACTTTGGGCAGTGTAATTAAACCCGAAGAAAATGTTCAATTGTATTTTAAAATTTATTTAATAAGTAATTGGATAAGTAAAGGAATAGGCAGATAGGAAGGGATATCCATACGTATCACGTGACCCACGTGATACCATTAGGGGGTAGAAGACGTCGCGGACGCCCGAGGAAGTGATGGTGCGACAACCTGGACTCCTTCGAGCGGGAAAGGGCAGAGTTAGCCAGGGATAGACAGAGGTGGAAAGAGAGGGGGGAGACCTTTGCCCAGCAGTGGAACAGCGTAGGTTGATAAAAATGCTCTCGTTGCCGAGCTAAGAGGTTAGATGTCCTTTTCGGGTTGGTTGGTATGTTTAATTTCGTTTTGCTCCGAAGATGTCGTAGGCACTTGAGTTGAGGTTCCACTGAGATCCACCGCTATAGAAACCTCACCGTTCTTAGGCATATGCTGAGTGGTGATATTTTTACACTCTCATCTGTTCTTGTATAAGTAATTTATTTGTAAAAGTATGTTCTATGTGTAAATAAACGTTTTCTGTACTATTCTACATAGCAAACTATCAAATAGCATTCTTATAAGTGGTGTATGCTAGCAATCAATTACAGTTTTTTTTCATCGTCACACTCGCTGGGATCAATTTTGTAACGTTTATTATAATGGTGTATGCTAGCAACCTACCCTTTTTAAATGAATGTATACAATCCCACTGCAGGGCAAAGGTCTCAAAGACAAGTATAAAATCAATTTATTTATTTACTTTATTTTAGGAATTGTTGTAGAAGTATTACTCACGTGCCATGCTCGCAGCTCGATGTGTCCTCATTAGGGCTCCGCCGGGGGACAGCTCGCCTAGGGCTCCGACGGCCGCCCCGGCGCCCACTTTCACAGGCCGCGAGCATTGTTGACCTACTGACCACGCCTGAAACAATTATATTTATTAATCATCTTATATTTTACTGCAAGAGACAGGCTCAAGAGACAGAATGGACTGAGCATATCTATCCGGGTAAATAAATATGGGTGGCAAAGCGTGAGAGAGACTAAACAATCTTGCTAGTTGTCTCTTTCTAGAGTGGTTATTTTTGTGTTATTGCTGTCCTTTCTCTATGTAAGTTTGCCTGGAAGAGATCGCTTTTAGCGATAAGGCCGCCCATTGTGCTGTAGATTTAATGTTTCCTGTGTGTAAAATCTTGTGTGTAATAAAGTTTTTATCTATCTATCTAAAGTAAAATTGAGTCAAGAATTAAAAGCTAAAATTCTTGACGTTCACGCACACATTATTGACACACGAGCAACTGCTTCGGGTGTTGTCGGCTCGGCCGGAAATACACGAAGCGATCGCTCGTGTATCTTCGGCCGAGCCGAAAGGAATATTATTTGAATTAGTATGATTAATATTTTTCTTTTAATATTCAATTCTATTTTGACTATGTTTTTCGGCTTGAAGTAGTATTTGATAATTGAAAACCTTTTCAAGAAAGTGGGTTAAATTATGGGGCATCTTTTTGTTTTATAAACACAAGTTCATTAGTCAATGCAATATTCTTAAAAAAAATCTGAAATGGCTTTTTTGTGTAAATAATCTAAGAATAGAATAAGAATCATTTATTGTAAAACTGTGTATAAAGATCTTAAAATATAACTACAACAACACTACGTTTCAACAGCCTACCCATTTCGGGCGTACAATATTTTAACTTAAATTTCGGGACTTAAAAACTTACTTGACATATCGACGCCAGCGCAGATAACGGCGGTGGGTGATTAGTTTGTATATTTGACTGGTGCATTTGAGAAGATGAAGGTCCTAATAAATATCGTTCTATCTGAAATATCAAAAATATTATTGACAAATAGAGCTCTGGTTAAATGCTCAGTCATGGGTTTGATTCCCAAAAAACAAACATTTGTGGCAAACATTGGTGTTTTTTTCTAAAT
Organism: Ecliptopera silaceata; assembly: GCA_932527185.1. Classification (NCBI taxonomy): domain Eukaryota; kingdom Metazoa; phylum Arthropoda; class Insecta; order Lepidoptera; family Geometridae; genus Ecliptopera; species Ecliptopera silaceata. The sequence continues at coordinate 7,594,945 of OW052210.1, forward strand.
TAGTGCTATACTCTGCTGGGATAGGCATCACAGCTCAGTTGGTAGTAGCTCTGCCTTCCATGCTGTGGGTCGTGGGTTCAATTCCTACCCAAAGCAAATGTAGACAAAAAAAAATTGTTCTAAGTCTGGGTGTTACTATGTATTCTATGTATGTATTGACAAAAAAGAATATAAGTATTCTATCAGCAGTCTAGTTCCCATAGTACAAGCTTTGCTTTGTTGGGATTAGGGGGTGTGTGATATGTCCATGAATAATAATTTATTTATTAATAAATATATTTACCTTAGATAACTTTAATTCTTGAGTTTCGTTTCCTTCACTAGCGCCCTCTAGGTCCTCATAGTGAATATTCTCCAAAATTCTCCGTTTTTTCTCAGGTGGTTCCCCTTCAGATTTAACAATACCATTTGAAGTGGATTCCTTTTCTTTTACGCCATTTTCTAAAGGTTTTTTACTACTATCTGCGTTTGTATTACTACTTTTATGACTAGCTTTGAGCACCTGAAACATTTCTAATTGTCGTAAAAAAAAAATAGGGGGAGAGCCCATAACGCCCAGACCATCGTTATTTTATTAAGGCTGAAAGTTTCTCTGTGTGAGCCTCCAACACAGGTAATGGCTGATTTACACGTATCAAGTTGTCTAGAAATTTACTACATTTTAACTTTATTTTAAGTGACTTAATCCGTGTAAACAGTGAATTTAGTAAGAAGTTGCAAGTTAAAAATGAGTTGCAACTAAACAAGGTAGAATAGAATTTTGTCTATTTTTCGGTTTAGTTGGTGGGCGTGGCTAATCGCTTGACACGTTTGGACAGGCAACATTTAGTTAAATCTAAGTGAAAAGCATAATGCACTGTTGATGTTGGTCGTCCGCTAGGGGTGTATTTGTTCTGTGGTCGTCCATCTTGAGCGAATAAATGAGTTTAACTAGTTATTTAGTATTTTTACGTGTAAACGGTTACTTAAAATTAAGTCGCTTGAAATTTAGTTACAATTTAGTTAAGACTTGGCAACTTAATACGTGTAAATCAGCCATAAGAACGACCCCTGACTATCGAGTTTCGGTTGTGGTTACTTTAGCAGATCTCTCGCGCTCGCACCTGCAGTGGGCTTTCAATGTGTCTGGCGAGATGAATAACCATGACAACTGTCTGGCTTTTGAGGTACCATATTTTTATAAGTCTCTTAGTAACATATATAATCTTAGGCTATAATAACATACATATCAAAACTCTATCTAACTTGTGTAACATGTGTACTTTCCTAGTTTCATAAACAATAAATATCTAATTGTTTTTTTTTTCTCTAACCTAAATCGTCCCACTGCTGGGCAAAGGTCTCTCCGAAACCCCTCCACTTATCCCGGTCCTTGGCAGTAACATGAATCTATACTAATATTATAAAGAAGTAAGTTTGTGTGTTTGTATATTTGTTAAATTGTGGGATAATCTCGGGATCTACTGAACCGATTTTAAAAATTCTTTCACCAATAGAAAGCCACATATTGCCTAGTGTCATAGGTTATATAAAAACCGAAAAATAAAAAGACTTGTACGTGGTAGTCCGTTTTGCAAAGTGAATCGGAGACAAAACGGTCGAATCATGCCCAACAAAGTGGGCACGGGTCAGCTAGTCTATACTTCTATACTAATATTATAAAGAGGTAAAGTTTGTATGTTTGTATATTTGTTAAATTGTAAGGGGTAATCTAGGGATGTACTGAATCGATTTAAAAAAATCTTTCACCAATAGAAAGCCACATATTGCTGAGTGTCATAGGTTATATAAAAAACCGAAAAATAAAAAGACTTGTACGTGGTAGTCCGTTTTGCAAAGTGAATCGGAGAAAAAACGGTCGAATTATGCCCAACGAAGTGGGCACGGGTAAGCTGAACGGCCCTGACGGAAGACCAGCGTTGGTTGCCAGTCAACCAACCTATGCTGAGTCAGGGTACGTTTTACGATGCTTATATTGAATTATTATTATTTACTTACATGTATTATCTTTAAGTTTTTGTGTCGTAAACAAATGTTTTGATTCTGATTCTTTTGATTCTATTATCTTATAAAAAAAAACAAAAAGTCTTACCATAATGGAGTGTTGGTTGAACCTCTTAATCATATTTCTGTGTATAGATGTGCTATCACCTTTCTCTTTGACTGGCGGCGCGTCGTTGTCTGTAGGAAGCAATGGTACCGGCTCTGAGAATTTCGGTAAATCCACCTAGGAATAAAAAAATATTTACACAAAAAAAATATATTTATTTATTTTTATTCCAAACACTTATTTTAACTTACACAAAAAAAAATATAAAACAAATTAAACCATCACTAGTCAAAGTCAACATATTATTAATACATAATCTCTAACACTATAGGTAGGATCGGATTTAAATCTATAAATACCACACATAACGAACTTTAAAAGTGTTTTAAATTTATGACGACCGATGTGGCGCGGTGGGCGAAGGTACGCCTGCGACGCGGAGGTTGCGGGTTCGATTCCCGCCTTGGGATAAATGTTTGTACGATCTGTAAATATTTATTCCGAGTGTTCTGGGTATTTTATATGTATAATAAAAAATATCTATCTATGTAATGTATTGTATTAAGTATGTCACTCTTCTAGTATCCATAACACAAGTTCTGCTTAGCTTGGGGCTGACATGTGTGGATGTTCAGCATTATTTATTCTATGAGCAATCTAGTTCCCATAGTACAAGCTTTGCTTAGTTTGGGACTAGAGTGTGATGTGTGAAATGTCCATGAATATTTATTTATTTAAAATAATGCAAACTTTGCGAAGTTGTTTAAAAAAACTCCTTTGCAGATGTTATGTCCATCTATGAATGAAGCAATCTTACCGTGAGATCTAAAGTAGTATGTTTCATAGCATCAGCTATTGCTCTGTCATCCAACTTGGCACATTCACCAAACAAATCTTTACTTGAAGAGGCTATGCGGTCTCTAGAACAATACAATTTAATTTATTAAGTGACAGGCGTCACAGCTCAGTTTGTAGTAGCTCTGCTTTCTATGCTGTGGGTCGTGGGTTCGATTCCCAGAGCAAATGTTTGTGTGATGAACATAAATAATTATCAAAAATAGTATTATTCAATAGCAATCTAGTCCCAATCTAGAACATCTAGAACAGAGTCACTGAACGGTACTATAACTTTAATTGTGCCTTTAAGGTTGTTTTTATTTTTGTAAACATTTTACCAGCCACCATTATTTGAAAATAAATAATTTTTACTTTTACTTTTTACTTTTAATCTAAGCAAAGCTTATACATAGTACTTTGCTTAGATTGGGACTAGATTGCTGTTTGAATACTGATATTATTTTGTACATAAATACATACTCTCGGTAGTGATCGAACCCACGACATGAACGGCAGTGCATATTCGCAAATGAAATTACCTATGAAAATAATGTGATTGAAAGAATTTGGTCCAGAATTCAGCTTCGGTCATCTTATTCGGCACATAGTCAACGTGTTTCTTCCTAACAGCGGGGTAAGTTTTGAATATAGCGTCGATAATATCTTGTGTTAAATTGTATTTGAGGCCGTTGCATCCATCTGTTTGCGGTTGAATGTCAGCTAAGAACGCTCCAGAAACACCTGTTAATAAATAAATATTCTTAGACATCTCACACATCAATTTCAATTCCCAAACTAAGCAAAGTACTATAATAATCTAAACTAATATTATAAAGAGGAAAGATTTGATTGTTTGTTTGTTTGTTTGTTTGTTTGCATCGAATAGGCTCCGAAACTACTGGACCGATTTCAAAAATTCTTTCACTGTTGTGAAGCTACATTATCTGTGCTGAACATAGGCTATATTATATTTTCAAAAAAATTAGGGATTCTTACTAAAACTTCAATTATGTAACCCAAGGTGTATAAGAAATTCCTTACATCGCGTGCGCTGCGGAAACTATTGATGATAGAAAGAAATTATGTACTACAATTTTGTAGAACACATAATCATCCACAAAAAAGTCAGCGACAGCATATGTCTAACTATTATGGATATGTCATAATAAGTGTTTTAATATCAAAAAAATATAATTAAAATGACAACGCCAGAAAACGTTCTATATTTGTACTTAGGTATTAATCCTTATCTAAATAAATTACTTAAAAATTAAGACTGCTTCAATACCTTTCTTTTACTTTTTAAATTATTTAATTCGGACATTCCATTCGAAAGATATCACGAGTTCAAAAATGTAAGTACTTATTAGAAAAAAGTCAGCGGGCGCCGCGTCGCTGCCGGTCACGGGAGTATATGCGGGGGGGTTACATAATATAGGGTCTATATTTTTTATCATTTGGAAAATACATTTATACTGAGTAACATAGGCTATATAAAATAATATTGTTTTATATAGGCTACCCGTGCGAAGCCGGGGCGTACTACTAGTAATAAAATAAAATTCTTTATTTTGAGGACTAATGAATAAATTGAATTACAACTGTTAAAATTAGCCCTACAATAGGCGGGAAAGACTCCAGATAAAATACTTTTATACATTTTTTTTAATTACATACATTGAATACATAGTAACACCCAGACACAGAACGAGTATTTATGCTCATCACACAAACATTTGCTCTGGGTGGGGATTGAACCCACGACCCGCAGCCTAGAAGGCTACGCAAAAAATGTGTAGGTGATTTTTAAAATATAAGGTGAGATCACTGACAAGATCTATGATTGGCGCGAAAATAAACATGGCGGACAAAACATGAATATAATAAAGACACAATTTTGCTGACAATGAAAGGAATAACAATAGAATCTATGGATATTGTATAATTTCAGTCTAACAGTACATACCGGCTTCCTGTTTTATACTATTTGATTCTGTATAATGTTTCAATGTGGGAGTGTTCCAATATTCCTCGGCTGTCAACACTTTTGATATAACTAAGTCCTCATACAGATTTTTTAGTGTTGGATGTAGGGTCAATAACCTGAAAAAAACTCTTGGTAAAATCACTGAGATATCAGCAAGATTATCATCAACCAATATCAGTCCACTGCTGGACGCAGATCTCTCTGCAGACACAAACACAACATGAGAAGAGCCGAAGACCGGTCTTCGGCTCTTCTCATGTTGTGTTTGGCAGCTACACTCCGCAGATCGTCGCTCCATCTCACTGGGTGCATCCTACACTATACTTGCCTAAATAGTGAGATCAAAGGTAATAATTGATGTTTGTGCAAAGATTACATTTATGTATATTAAAGACTAGATTTGCTCGCAATTTTAGATAAAGATATTTATTGTTTATGAAACTAGGTAATTGCACAATTGGTTGATCTTAAAATAATTAATTCTCTCTAGTTCAGCCTAGCTTTGTGTGCACTCTGTATGTTTTTTTGTTGATTTTTCAGGACATATCTTTAATTGGGTAAAAAATGTATAGACGACAATGAAATTGGTTTACCACTCTAAGACTGAATATCATTTGTACGTACAAAACATCAAGGGCTATTTTCGCTTGACAGATTAATAACTGCTACGTCAGAATCTGTCAATCTGTAATCCTTAGCGAATAATTATGTTACTGGGAGATGTCATCAAAAGTGGTAAACCACTTTCCTTGTCGCCTATACTTATAAAATACTTAAATAGTTGAGCTATCTGCAGACCATTGATGATTACTCATTAGTTTAGTTGATTTTTAATAATAAAATGTGACTTTTATATTGCTTGACACTCCAAATACCACCCAAATAAAACTAAAACTTGTTTAAGAGATTGTTTCTGAAGCATAATAAGTCTTATTACAATGTGTTAAAGATTAAAATAAATACTTTACTCACTTAGACTTCATTTCAAGCTCTCCGTTGATCTGTGGTTTGAACTTTGGCAGTAGATTCTGAAGCAACATTTTTACTTGATCTCTGTCTTTTGCCTAAAAAACAGTAAATATTAAACAAATAGTCATCAACACTATCTAACCCCAAACTTGATGCTGGGGGTATATTGATGATAGAAAACTTATATTGATTATTATATTTGTAAATAAAGAACAATAAAAGTAAATATCATAAACAATCCAGACACAGAACATATGTATAATACATTTTTACCATCAAACAAATTTTTGACATAGGTGAGAATCAAACCCATAAACCACAGCATAGGCACATGAATGACAACTTCAGAAATTGTTTGAAGTAACATTAAACACTAAAATATGTGTAAAACCAAATCAATCTCTCATATGTAAGAGTTAAATAAATAAATATTCACACAATGTTCTTCATAAAATAAAGAAATTTATTCACAAACAAACTTATGACTATTACAGTATTTACAAAATGTACATAGGCATATAAAATACATAAACAATTGAGCTATCTACAGACCGTTGCAAACAATCTATAGATAGTTCAACTGATCCAAATCAGTACCAATCGGAACCCAAGGTACTGGTTGTATTGCCGCACTGAATAGCAATGCTCCTTCACTGTTTCAGAGCACTGGTATTGCAAAGAAATTATAGGATTTGGGTATTACCTGGGCGTCCGCACCTCCAGGGTTCACAAAGTGGAATGTGGAGCATTCTCCGTTGTGCAAAACAACTTGAAGTTGTACCTTTGGCTTGCCTGCAGGTGATATCTTTTGAGCTAAATGTGGAAGACTGATTATTAGAAACATGGTATTGTTTTGACTGTTTAGATTAAGGTTTGAATGCTAAGAATATTATCTTTGCATAGATTTTTGATTAATATCTAAATTACTATTTTCAATATACTTATTCATTATGTGACATTTTTGTTCAAGTGTTTTTTGTGTATCAAACACAAAAAACACTTGGTAGCATTGTTGACGCACTGCCTGAAGGATTAAAAGAGTAATGAAAAAGTATTACTTGTTCTATTCAAACTTAGCCCTTTTGCTCAAGTTAGACTATAGGAACCAAAACTGTATGTATCTTCAAACATTCAAAATGCTAGAACAATGCTACCACCAACCCAAAGTCCTTCTCCGTTACTTTAAGGAGTTGGGCTGGCTGGGGTGAGGTTAACAGGGGGACAATGCTGAATACACCCCATTGCGGGACGTCAGTGCAGATCTTATTCCCAAAACCAGAATTAGAATTTATTAGAAACATTCAAAAGCCGCTACCATCACATTTTAAAATTCAGGATTGCCTAGCTCTTAGAACAGGTACATCGGGAAACAACTTACTCTTGATCTCAGAGTACTTGTGAGTGATTCCAAATTTGTCTCTGTTATCCAGCATCCATCCCAGGCGCTGTTCCATGAGGAGTAATGTGCCATCGCCTTTTTTGAACCGCACATGGCCTACACTCAGCAACACATCCTCTGAAGATGTAGTCATGGTTATACTATAACCAGGACAGTGCTAAACTCTATAGCTATCGTAAAAAAGTTGTTGAGAACAGTTTGAACTTGAGATTGCGACTCTCTGTTCAGGGAGGTAGACATGTACTTGTAATCAGCCTTCTGTCCAGTCAATACCAGTATTTCAGTACGTTTCACCAAAATACTTGCATTATAAGGCATCCGCGAACGTTTTTCTTTTGTAAATACGAGAAATAAATCAAAATAATTCTACGAAATGCATTTCACAGGCAGTCAACCATTAGCAGATTTGACTGACAAACTGACAAAATGACAAACAGCAAACTTGCTTGACTGACTGACAGGATTGTCCTAGCGAACTGACAATAGGGCTGCCAACCCTGAAAGTAGATTTTCATTCAATTTTTGTACAAAATTTCATCTAAATTCAAAAATTATATATTATCGTGATAATATAATTTGTTGCAAATAAATCTCATGTTACATTTTTTACCCCAAAATTACCCAGTATGAATATTGTAAGCTACACAGACTAGCATCCAGTAAAAAAAAATATCTATTGAAACTGATGAGTGACATCGTAAATTAATAAAAAAGTCAGAACATTTTGCCATACTTAAATTAGGTACCTATTTTTTTATTATAAAATATCACTGTATTATCAACTTGACTGATGTAGAACAATCATAGACAAACTTGAACACAACAGTGATCTATCGTGAACGCAGTTTTACAAAACCGCCATTTTATTTATTTTTATTAGCAACACCGGACATTGACAACCCAAAATGCAATCATGGCGCATGGGGTACTGTGTTTTTAGAATGCTGAGAAGTTTTTACGTAAACACTTTGTTGTTTTGCATTGTAATCAATCTAAGTGTTTTTATAAATTACCCTTAACTATTTGAGTTCGTATTGAAGCATACATGTGTGTACCAATTTTGAAAATTTCACCAGATCGGAGTCACGTCTCTGTACCACTAGACACTTGCAGGTATAAAATCGTGAGATTTGCTGTTTCAGGGCTCTCACGCCTTGTAACATGATTCTGACTCGCCGTACGCATGAAGAACGGACTCAGGTGCATGGTTATTATGAATTTAATGTTAAATTATCGTAATAATTATGTTATATTCGTTCGTTCCAGATAACTTTGTTGGTGTCATAATGTCAGAGGCGTACGCCCGTGAGATACTGCGAAGGAATGTTGCGCAAATATGCCAAACTATAGGATGGAACGGTATAAACTCCATGCCACTGGACATTCTGGTCCATGTGCTGGAGAAGTACATCAAGTCCCTTGCAACTCAAGCTAACAGACACGCCGAACAATTCAATAGGACTGAACCAAATTTACATGACCTAGCATTAGTATTCACAGACCTTCATATTCAGTTGCCGGAGTTAGCTGACTATGTTCATAGTGTACCACCGGCACCTCCACCTGTCAGTGAAAAGTTCCCTAAACCTAAAGAAACTAATTTAAATTTCCTGAAACCTGGCAGTCATGAAGTCGTCACAAGGCCAATGCATGTCCATGAACATCTACCTCCCATGTACCCTGAGAAGGAACGTGACACTCCAGCCGTAGCAGGCACTGTCGAAATTCAGCAAAATGGAATTGATAACGGCGAAAGAACAGCATCATGTCCAAGTCCAGAAATATCAGTCACAGATAGTCCAGAGAAACCCAAGGATATTTTCAAGAGACCTATAGATCCCATTTCAGCACCAAACAGTAAAAGACCCAGGCTACGCTTGGATGAAGAAGAAAGGACTCGAGAAATTAGTAGTGTTATGATGACCATGTCAGGTTTTCTGTCCCCTGCGAGAGAGGGCAAACTACCTGAAGCCCGTCCTCCAACTATGGTATCAGATAAACACTACGACAAACATAAAGCAAACTCACATTCTGGCATCATGAAACCACCAATGTTAGATAAGAGCGACAAGAAATCTAAGAAGAATAAGTTATTAAATGGTAAAGTAATGAAGAGTAAGCGAAGAGATAAGAGTCATAAAGGTGAAAGTAGTAAATCTAAAGATAGTAGTAAATTGAATAAGTATCCACCTGGTTATCCTCTGAAGAGCAAAGATATCCATCCAATGCATCATAACCATGTGACGATGCCGGCGCCGCGGCCCGCGCTGCCGCCGCCCGCGCTGCCGCCGCCGTCGCCGTCGCCGCGTCCCGTCGTGGCCCCGCCAATACCCCTTTCTGTTCCTCTATCAATACCTGAACAACTGAAACCTGTTATCAAACAGGAACCTATTGATCCACCCCCCTCCGTTATAAAACCAATAATTCCCAGAGAGGATGCAATACCTGTACCACGGAAAATACCTATCTCAAAATCACCACTTGTTACGCCAGCATCTGTACATAAAGTGATGCCGACAACAAATTCCTTCATGCCCGACGTTCCGATAAAGAAAGAAGTTTTAGAAGAACAGGTGAAACTGGCATCTCAACCAGATAGATCAAAAATTAATATATTTAAAAGAATATCGAACAAAATAAAAGATGATAAGCCCACTCCTGAGGTTGTGCCTGAAAAATCACATTCTCAACTGATCTCTAGGTTACAAAACTCTCATTCAAGTGAGAATCGGACCCATGATAATGTTAAAATTAAAACTGAGGACCCTGTTGTGAACAATAATGATAAAAGTGCTGTAGATATGTCTAATGTCATAGATTTGAGAACTAACGAAGTGATAAGCGTTGATGACGATTCCTTGGATATGACACCCTTGCCTCCAATCAGAAACTTGCCGAATGAACCGCGTCCTAGTTTATCCATCAAACAGTCTTTACAAGTACCGTTTCCCAAAGATGTAGCTAGTGTCAGTCCAAAACCTAAAAAGGAAAAGAAACACAGAGAAAAGAAGGATAAACTTGCAAAGCATGAAGCAAAACTGTTGAAGCGGCAACAGCAACAACTCGCAATAGAAATGGCTCACGCCGAAAAGCAGAGTATAAGAATGAATGCCGTTAAACCACCTAAATCGAATAGGCCAAAGAATGATCGAATGCCACAGATGCCTCCCGGTTTTCCGTTCTTTTCACAAATGCCTACAGGGAGAAATATGATGCCTGGGCCGGGCTTGATACCTAATCCAGGTCTTATTCCCGGCAGTGACTTTCTCGCTGGATTAGCCAATAACCCTGCACTGAGAGGACTCCCGCCCTCCAACCTATTGACGAATCCGTTCGCTTTAGGAGCCGCAGGGCCCGGGCTAATACCACCGGGTTTCTTATCTGGAGGGATGAATCCCGGCATTCGGAATCCACTCATGCCAATGGGCAACTTCCCCCACACGTCGAGATCTTCCATGAAAATACCGCCCATGCTCCGTCGACCGAGCTTAGAGGTCATACCTGTAGACAACGACGACGACAGAGGCATGAACAAATCCGTTTCGCGCGACAAAGATCGAAACGACAAGCACAAATCTCAGACCATTCCAAATATTTTACAGAAGAATAAAAAGTCTCAAAAAGATCAAAAAGCGAGCATGTATAAAATGCCGCCCATCCATCCCGATATAACCATCGAATTGAACCCCCCTAAGGAGCCTGTTAGACTTGAGCCCATCAGACAGGAGCCTAGGAGGATATCGCCAGCGCCGCCGCGACTTCCCACGCCTCCGCCCCCGGCGCCCGAGCCCAAACCGGAACCCGATCCCATACCTATTCCCATCAGGGTGCCGACGCCTGAACCTTCGGACAAAGAAACAGAAAACTCCGAAAAGAAAAAGGATAAGCATAAGAAAGAAAAGAAGGACAAGGATGGGCTAAAAATAAAGAAAAAGAAGGACAAGAAAGATAAAAGCAAGGATAAAGATAAGGCTGAAAAAGTACGCGATAAAGAGGACAGAAAAGAGCTTAAAGATATTGAAAAGAGGATAAAGAAAGAGAAAAAGGAGAAGAAAAAGGATAAAACTGTTGACGGAGTTGTTCCGAAGCTTACGCTAAAGTTCAATTCCAATTCGAATTCGCCGATGCCTCCTAGCTCGCCCGATGTGTTCAAACTGAATATAAAGCCTGTGGTCAAAAAAGAAGACGAAGATTCGCCTGTGAAAGATGACCCAGTATCGAGAGAGCACAGTATGTCTCCGGAGCTAGCCCAGATATCGGCTCTGGTAACGCGGCCGCCGAAACAAAAGCATTCTAAGCACAACCACGTCTCCGAAGACCCCGTCTCGTCACCGCCCCAGTCGGGTAGCTCACCGACGCGGAAAAAGCGACCTCCTTCGAGCCATTCCAAATTCAAACGCTTATTGATCAAGCCCATGTCCAAAAAAGGTCAATCGGATGATTTGGACGACGAAGTCGAATCGTCTGACGAGCAGAGTCCAGCGCCGCCGCCGACCGACAAACCTAGCGAGCCGCTAGCGGCGCCGTTCTATGTGGACGGGCAAGGGAACAAGATTTGGGTTTGCCCGGCGTGCGGCCGGCCCGACAACGGCTCGCCTATGATCGGGTGCGACGGCTGCGACGGCTGGTACCACTGGGTGTGCGTCGGCATCACGGAGGAGCCGGGCGCGGAGGAGGACTGGTTCTGCAAGTCCTGTATCGCCAAGCGCGCTGCCATGGCGCTCGCGGGCGTCACCTCCTCCAAAAAGAGGGGGCGGAAACCAAAAGGGGAAAAAATCAGAGACTGTCATTGATACGGAACTTTCGTTGTTACTGAGATTAGTTTTAATTATATTTTCGGTTCGAACGTTTCGGTGTGTGGATGATTGTTATTGGATTAATTGTTGAATGATATCATGAAAAATGTTTTCATCATTTATAATGTTAATATCATAGGCTTGGTTTAAGTATAGATAATAATAATATAATATTGACATAAAATGTTGAACATAAAATATAGTGTAGTTACTTGTAATAATTACCATAATTTTTAATTATTTTGTTACGATTTCTCTTATTTCTCGTTCGCTCGTTAGATCAAGATTTTAATGCTGATGCGAGCGTGTTATACACATGTCGCGTGTATACATAGATTCTAATATAAGATTCTTTTTATATTGTACAAAAACTGAATTTACTTAAGAAATTGGTGATGTATAAAGTAAATATGTAGTGGATATTTAATAAACAGAAAGAAGGCTGGAAGTTGTTCAGTCGATATTTGAATATTTTCATATTATAATTTTAATATAACCCTGTTTTTTTGTTGATTTTAATATTGTTCCTTCAATTTTTGTACAGGGCTGTCACCCTTGCACGGTGACTTGAGTTTTCGCAGCAGAAAGCTGAAGTGGTCGTGCGGACGTGCCAGTCGCAACATTCGACTAATTTAGAGGGAGGCAAATGTAAATTTTTAATTTCAGCCAGTGGCCAATTAAACTTGTTGGTACTCGAAATGTCGTAAGTTGTTTCTTTTTACTCCTAACAGCCTAACTCTTTCACAACCAAGGCAGGCGTTAGATATACCTAGGGTAAAACAAGTTTTAAGACCAATGAATCAAGTCGCTCTATAACGTCTCTAGGTTAATAACTCAGAACATTGAAATATATCTCATAGCGATTGCGAAACTACCTACAGACATCGCAAATCACGCTTTAGTCCGAAAGACCCGAACTAAGCTACGTTTGTACTATCGAAACAAAATTTGCTGATGGAATACTTTAAATCATTAAGTGGTATGGTACCTACATGAAATTCAAGAAATACCCTTTCCGCGCGCAAACTTACTAGGCCGTTATACAGCTCTAACTATACTCGCATTGCTGTGTTCCGTTTAGAAGGGTAGCGTCGCAATCTTATTAGGCACATGAACAAACTAACATCCTTATGTATCAGAGTCAAATCAAATCATATAATACACTGACACAGACACACGGACAGGTAAAATGGTGATAAATCATTATGTGCACTGTGATTTGCGCTTAGGCGTAGGTACAAAGAGAGAGACCTACGTCCAGCAGTGGACTAATATAGGTCGATGATGATGATGATGAAGTAACAAAGTTCTATTCAAATCAAGTTTGAAGTTGTGAATTATTTGACACGTAAGAACGTCCTTACGTCCTATGAACGTGCTCAGTTTGACAATGCATGTTATATATGTATCTTTGTTCAATCACTCCAATACTCCAATCCTACTTGAAGTACTTGAGATAGGTCTAAATACATTATCAGCAGGATTTCAGTGCCAAACCGTTTAAATGATTATGGTAACAATCTAACCATAATTGACCGATTAATAAAAAAAACGCAAAAATACTGGAATTTCTTTATTTATAAAACAAAGCTTTAACAAGGCTACTGATAGTATAATACACGTACAGAAATGCAAACAGCCTTCTAAAATCTCAGGTCTAAATCAACAGGCTGACTTTCATCTATGCCACAAACTAAGTCATGTTAAGGCAGTAACAGAACCCCTTTACTTAAAAGGTAATTAAAATCTTCACATAACTCAACTAAAGTTTAGTTTTTACTGGCTGGAGTTGCACCTGGCGGTATACTTTCTGAGGCAGCTGCTGTAGCTGTAGGTTTCTCTTTATTCCAATCCTTTAATCCTTCCGGTAATGTTGTGTCTTCGTCCAAAGACCCCGTGCCTTCAACAAACTCTTCATAAGTACTCTTCTCTGGGAACGGACGCGGACCTAACAGCTCGATCATGTCATCCCTGCTAAGAATTTCCTGTTTCAACAATCGTTCTGCAACTTTGGATATATTGTCCTTATGTTTGGTCAGCAATGAAGTTGTGTGTTTGTGCGCGCTGTCAATCAAATCTCTGACCTCTGTATCGATTAATTCAGCTGTTTTTTCCGAGTATGGTTTGTCCACAACCATCTCGCCCGGCTGCGGCATTTCGAATGAAACATTTCCTACTTTATCGTTCATACCGTAGTGAACGATCTGCGCGTACGCACTTTGTGTTATCTTTTTGAGGTCGTCCTGAGCGCCTGTAGTGATTCTGTTGAAGAATATTTCCTCGCTCACTCTGCCGCCTAGGGTCATGCACATTCGATCGAAGAGTTGTTCCTTGCTGTAAAGATATTGTTCCTTAGGTAAATACTGAGCGTACCCTAGCCCTTTTCCCCTGGGGATGATGGATACTTTCAGCAGAGGATCGGCATGTTGTAAGAACCAGCCGGCAACTGCGTGGCCTGCTTCGTGGTAAGCGACGATCTTTCTTTCCTCTGGTTGTAGAACGTTTGATTTCTTTTCCATACCGGCGACCACTCTTTCGATAGCTTGCTCGAAGTTTTTCATGTTGATATCGTTGGCTAGTTCGCGGGCTGCGATCAGGGCGGCTTCATTGCAGACGTTCGCGATGTCAGCTCCGGTGAAACCTGGAATTAGAAATGTTGATGTTAGTTTGTGACTCGTTCTGTTATCTGCTCATTTCGCGCTCTCCCAAAAATCTATGTGATATTGTTACCTATTGAATTGTTTTACTTAATCCTACAACCTTTAAATACTTTTTTTCACTGTTAACTTCCTACTTAGTTATCTTGAAATAGAGTAGTAAAATAAATAAATAAATCTTTCATCAAGGTTCGCCATCGTATACGTCTCGAAGGACATCAATTCTTTATACTTTTGAAATATGTATGGTGGGATGGGAGTGCATAAACGCACATAAATAATCGTGATGTTGTTATAAAAGCAAAATTTAACTGCATATCTATTTTATATACCTACCGATTGAATGACACATAATACAAACAAACTAAACCCTCCCTGGTGTGTTTGTACATGCATATCACCCTCTTTATTAAGGTGACGGGTATAGCCAAATGCGTGTTTTTGGGAGTGTTTTCTGAAGAAGTCATAGCATGTGGAGTTGTGAAACTTATTATTTCCCATAACACATATATTGAACTAGTCAGGTAGGGAACAAAATGTGTGCTCTTGGTTATAGTTTACTTTAAAATGTAAGTTTAGTACCAACACCTTTTGCAAAAGTGTGATTTTTGATCCCATTTTTTATGGGTTTGGCAGATTTGTTTGGTACCAAACTCAGCACAGCTATTCTTATGGTTGATATCTATACATCCAAGGAAAAAAAATTCTACATTAAGGTGTTTAAAGAAGAAGAAGAGTAGCGCCTTAGGAACTATAAGTGTTCTATTGCTGTGTGCTCGCAAATATTCATAAGGCGCTGCTTAAGAGTTGGACAATCCAAACTGTGCGCGGCTCACTATGTGTTTTGCGTCGTTATCAGCATTCTTACTGAAGTTGAAAATGCGACGTTGCCACGCTGACTATCTAGAGTTTAACCACTGCGGCAAAAACTATGCCGTGTTACAAGTTTAACGTGTGTGTAGATATAATAAATAAATAATGAAGTTGGAAGTTATTGACATTTTTATTTATTATGAAAAATTTCACCCTACCCGTCGCCTTAAGATAAGGTATATTTTACCTTATTTAGTAGGAAGGGCTTACGACAGTCCTAAATATGCGTTAGAGATATAGGTACTTATAAGGATTTAACGCTATCTAGTCCCAAACTAAGCAAAGCTTATAATATGTTAACAATACTGCTGACGAAAGGGAACTAGTAAAAAGATCTTAGCTAGATTGGGTGTTGGAAGTGATTCGTTTGATCTTAATGAATAAATACGATGCCTGTCTATAGTTACCTCCAATTCAGTCATGGTGTTTACACAGAATTAGAAAATTCGTGACTGTCGTAACGTTGTGCAATCAGTACCTAGGTACAAGGTACCTACCTGATACCTATAGACTATGTAGTTTGGAAGTAGAAAATTTTATTTCCTTTCAACCCTACCCAGCCCAAAACTCTTATTTTTTAAATAGAGGAGTTTGGATGAAACCAATGTTCTAACCAGATCCTGCAGTCTGTTTTTGCACCCAACATTGTTTGTCAATACATTAACGCATGTAATTAAAAAAAACCATTTGCCAGTACTTTGTAGTAAGTTTAACATACCTGGTGTCAATGCGGCCATCTTTCGGGCCAAATTCATTTTATTTAATGTGGTCTTCAGCGGGGTCAAGTGTACTTTGAAAATAGAAGCTCTTCCTTTGATATCTGGCGCTGGCACAAAGATCTGTCTGTCAAAACGACCAGGTCTAAGCAGTGCTTTATCTAAAATATCAACTCGGTTAGTAGCGGCTAGAACCACAACATTTGTTGTAGTATTAAAACCATCCATTTCAACAAGTAGCTGATTCAGGGTGTTTTCTTGTTCTGAATGACCCCCAAAACTGCGTCCACCTCGCTTTCTGCCAACAGCGTCGATTTCATCAATGAATAGGATGCATGGTGCATGTTTGCGTGCCATTGAGAACATATCACGGACTCTAGAAGGGCCAACACCTACAAACATCTCTAAAAACTCTGAGCCGGAGACAGTGAGGAATGGCACATTGGCTTCTCCGGCTGTGGCCTTGGCCAGCAGTGTTTTACCAGTTCCTGGGGGTCCCGTTAGTAATGCGCCTTTGGGGATCTTAGCTCCCAAGTCTATGTACTGTTGAGGGTTTTTAAGGAAGTTGACAAATTCCATAATTTCAATTTTAGCTTCTTCACAGCCGGCTACATCTTGGAACTTTACACCAATGTCAGTAGGGTTTATCAGTTTAGCTGTTGATTCCATTACTCCACCGAACAGGCCACCACCCTTTTTACCACCCCGACCCATCATGTCAGCTGATCTTCTCATCATGTAGATTAAAAACCCAATAATGAGGAGAGTGGGCAGCATGCCTGTTAAACTGGATGCTTCAACTTCAGTTTTATAAATAACAGGAACAAAATTAGGAGGCTCAATACTCATTTCGATTTGGGAGTTCTCTAAGTTTCTTTCGAAGGAGTCCACACTGCCAATTGCAAACCAAATAATTTTGCCTTCTAAAGCTGATCCTTGAAGTCTCACTCTGACCCATTTTTTGTTAATGACTTCTAATTTTTCTACAAGACCTTTATTAAGATAAAGGTTGACGAAATCTCTCCAGCTGATTTCTCTGTATCTAAGTTCAAAGTAGGCTATCGTCGCAAGCACGGTCACTATGCCAATGGCTCCGAACATCATCCATTTCTCCTTATCCTGGCCTTCGTAAGGCCCTCGGCTACTACTTCCCCCGCCTGGATTGTTAGAAAACATGTTCATGTTCCATTTGTCAGGTCCTGAAGTGGATTTCGACGGTGGAGGCGACGATTTCGAAGGTGCCGGAGCACCATCTTTCTCAGGGTTTTTTGCCTGCTTCGAGGTACCACCAGGCTGGAAATACTTTTCGAAACCTTTTGGCGGCTTTTTACAAAACTCATACCACTGATTCAATACAGAATCTATAGCAGAAACACCGATAGGCTGGATTCTGGAACCATTGAAATGGAGTTTTGCTAACTGTGACTGAGTCAACCTCAGGCTTTTCCACATACTGCAGAAATTTTATTATTAATCAGTAATTATTCTTTCTTTATATATTGCACAATTGGATCAAAAATTATATCACTAGAAATTGACGAGAAATCATGACAAACATGGTTAGAAAATCTGACATTTATTTTTATTTCTGTCTCTGTCTGTCTGTATGTTATTTTGTAGATAACGTCAAGTATAATATACAGTCAAAAAGGCATTCAAGGAAGGAAGGGCCATCTCGTGGGACTCGTGGTTTTATTTTTGTATGAGCAGCACAAATGCGCGTCCTTTTGATATATTTATTTCAATAACATGGTTATCATTTTCAAAATGGCTTGGGACACAATATAAATCAATTTGATAAGTTAGATTATTAAAAAACTACAAACTACAAATAAACTACGAAGTCACGATTTTTTGACACATTAGTGAAAGAAGGATATTATGTTCTGTGGTGAATTCTATCAATCTAATTTCCGAACGAAACTCAGACATTTTTGTCTCGCAGGTAAATAAATTGAAGTTCTACGAATTTCACTTTTTTTAAATATCGTAGATGATTAACACCGTTTTAACCTACTAAATATTATAAATTAATAACCATATATCGTGACCTCATTAATAAAATTCGTGTTTATCCCTGCGAAGTGGTTGGTAATCGAATAACAAGTTCGATACGTAATGGACCAAGAAAAACCTGAAAGTAGCACGAATCATGGAAAGAGGACACGACCTTTGCTACTGCAGCCAAGTCCAAAGATCGCGAGGATCTCTCAGTCTACCCCAGGGTCTAGTGGCACCCAGAAGACAGTAAAGAGACCTCAATCTCCTAGGAAGAGTAAACTTACTTACAATAAAAGTGACGTGCCTCCGGCTGGTACCTTCGTGCCAGAAAAGCACGTGAGGAAAGCTGGACCTTACCTGCTGGGTCCTAAACTAGGGCCTAGCCCGGTCAAAAGTATTGTGCAATGTTTAGCAAGGAAGGAAAAGACAGATGATTTTTACCAGGTAAACAGTTTGACCATGCACTACTTTTGCTGCTTTCATAATCACACTGCAATTATAAAGGGGTTTAAACATAAAAAAATTAAACTATGTGGCAATACATAGAGTGATTGTAGTATATATTACTATATTGTCCAGAAAATGTCAATATATGTGGCAATAACACCCATGTAACATTTCTTTCAAATGCATTCTTATCATTATAATATAAGACCAACTATGAATCTAAATTTGGAAACAGGCATACAAAGGCATACCTATAATCATCATCATCTTCCTACCCTTGTCCCACATTATGTGGGGTCAGTACAACACATCTTCCACTCTCCTCTATCAGACGTCATCTCAATACTCACACCTTTCTTACACATGTCATCATTCACACAGTCCATCCATCTTTTCTTTGGCCTCTATCTACTTCCCTTAAAATACCTATCACTAATGCTAATGCATATCATCATTAATAATACAAAATTCTTCTGATATTTCCAGATAAAAATACTAACTTTAAAAAACGATGGGCAGCCCGAAACTCAAGATGATAGACAAGGAAAAATGCTCCTACACACAGAGTACTCTCTTCTCTCTTTACTAAAAGACCAGGATGGTGTTATACATCATCATGGATTATTTAAGGTATTGTTTATTACAACTGTAATATCACTGCGGCCGACTAAATCTAACTCAATCATGATAACATATTTATAGAAATACTGTTTAGGCGGCAGATACCGTGAGGGCACGATGGGACTGGCAATGTCGGCCACCGACTAAAGTTCCTTAAAATTTAGAATAAAAAAAATAAAAAAAAAAAACATGATAACATGATCTGCAATTCCATGTGTAGACTGTTTAAATGCTGTCTTATAACAGTTATGCAAACAAACACATAAAAATAAATATATTATACACATTGAATTGAGAACCGTTTTTTTTTGTCAGTTAAAAAAAGTATGATGGAACTGACATAGTCGGCAGCAAACTTACTGCAGATAGATTAAAGAAAATTAGTCTTGTGATAAGATTGATACATATGAAATGTTTAATTCAAAACAAGTTATTAATTATAAAATCTATTTTCAAATTCAGTTTTCGGCTTTGATACTTTTAAATAATTCTAGTAAGTATGTACTTACATATTTTAATTTATCATAATGTACAAATTCATATTCTATGTAGGTACAGTACATATTAAAAAAAATGTACATATAAGTATTATATCAGCAGTCTAGTTCCTATAGTACCTACCTAGTTTGGGACTAGAGTGTGATGTGTGAAATATCCATATAAATATTTTTTTATTAATTTATAATTCCAGGATTATGCTTTAGAAGAAGTGATAAACCCATTTGGTCCCGGTTCTATTTACACTGGTCGTGTCAAACAAAGACTATTCCTTGTGCTAGACTGTGTGACCTCCCATCAATTCAGTGAAAAAGGGTCAGAGTTGATCAATCTTCAGCAGTACGTCACTAAAGTAAAGAAGGTGCCGGAAAAAGAGGCAATACTGATATTTTATGATATTGTGCGAGTAGTTGCTAACTTGCATAAGGTAAGACTATTTTTTTTAAATCCCACAGGCTTTAATGGTAATACAAATACAAATTTTTAGGTAAGTATCATAAACGAGTTGGTGGCTGAATCAGATTTGCATACAACTACTACTACAGTAGAACCTCGTTAAGACGATCACGTTTAATACGATTTCTCGCATAATACGCCACTTTAGTTTAAAAAACTGTATCTCGTTATTGTATTTCTAGTAATCTTGTACCAAAAATAACAATACTATCTACCTATTTAACTAAAACCTTTTTTTAGACCTATAACTAAGGTCTAAATATATAAGGCATAAATAATAAGTCCTACCATTTTTTGTACCTCAAAAAAAGATGGCGTCTATGATAGACATAGACGCCATCTTTTTTTATTTGTCCACATACTTAATTACGTCTGTAGTACTCTCTTTAAAAAAGTAATTGCACCAGAGTTATTTGATAGAGTTTACGCATTTAACACCAGAACAGAATAAGTTTTGAAAAGTTATAAAATCACAGAAAAGAAATGTTTATCTTTTTAGTACCGTTTTTAAAACTAGAGGGTTAATCAATAACTACTTTTTTTACAGAGAAACATAGTGCATAGAGATTTGAAGCTGGGTAATATAGTGCTGAACCAAAGAACTGGCCGTGTGATACTAACTAACTTCTGTCTTGGCACTCATCTGGGCAGCGATAGGGACCTTTTGAAGGATCAAAGAGGTATGCACTAACGTCTTCAATCATCATCATCATCATCTTCCTACCCTTGTCCCACATTATGTGGGGTCGGTACAACACGTCTTCTTCTTCCACTCTCCTCTTCTTCTTCTTATCGTGTCGATGCTACAACTGTATTTTGTTGTAGCATCGTGGTGCTACACTCTCCTCTATCAGACGTCATCTCAATGTTCACACCTTTCTTACACATGTCATCGTTCACACAGTCCATCCATCTTTTCTTTGGCCTCCCTCTACTTCTACTTCCATCCACATTCATATCTCACACTCTTCTCCAATCAAAAATTGTAAATAAATAAAAGACGTGTGGCACTCGGGGACTGCCACGGTAAAGCTATTGCATAGCATTTTTTGCCGCCGGTCGGAGTGTTACGTTATTTCGTTACGGAATTTCTGGATTCGGTCTCCACGCTCAAGGCCCGCGATAGAAGCTATGCAATAGCTCAAAAAAACCTGTAGGATACAGGTCGTTGTTTCTTGCCCGTTCTTCTACGCTTTAGCCGAGAGGAACCGGCACCTAGAATCACCTAGTATATAAGACGATTCTAAATGATCCCTGTGATTTCTTTGTGAATCTTTGAGTTTGGGTCAATGTCAAAGCATTTGAAAAGGGCATGACTTTTTTCACAACTATTCTCTTGTAGTTTTATCACCTTAAAAAACCCTGTATAAATTCTTTTCCAGGTTCACCTGCCTACATATCCCCAGATGTGTTGCTATGTAAGCCATATCTCGGCAAGCCATCTGATATGTGGGCTTTGGGCGTGGTCCTGTATACAATGTTGTATGGACAGTTCCCATTCTGCGATACCAGCCTAGCCCAGCTGTTTAGCAGAATACAAGCCGCTAACTATAATATACCGCCGTGAGTACAAAGAATATTTGTGATACAATAAATTCTGACAAAAAATGCTTACTACCTGCTAACGGTATAAATGCTTAAGCAACTTTTGTCATAATGTTTTGTATAAAAAAATTTTGTTTGTGATACTATTTTTTTTGTTTGCATGTACATATGAACATTTATAATAATAGTACCACAAAACGGGCTCAGGCTTACAACCAACTCTGGTTTTCTGGAATAAAAATAGTTAAAATATTGTAGGAGTACATGTAACATGTACATTTTCAAAAAGAGATTGAATAGGTCTTTTCTAGGTAAATGTCTTATTATAAGTTAGTTAACGTATAAGTATTCTATCAGCAATCTAGTTCTCATAGTACGTACAAGCTTTAGTCCTAAACTAAGGAAGTTTGGGACTAGAGTGTGCTGTGTGAAATGTCTATGAATATTTATTTATTATTTACGTTCTATTTAAGGAATTCTTCATGAAATGTTACATTAAATGGCTGTTAAACTCATAACCCTTTTGCTCTGTATACTTTAGTTTGCTCTTTGGTACTTATGTTTTTTTTATTTCAGAGATGGGAATTCAGTGCAAGTTTCAGACAATACCGTGTTCCTGATACAAAGGCTACTGGTCAAAGACCCAAAGCACAGATTATTGGCGGAAGAGGTAAACAACTTTTTTTATCTTTTATTTATTAGATTTTTGAGAATTTTAGTGGTATTTGACAATTTCTGTTTTCTATAGTTTTCATTATAAACGGGATATTTACCATGATTTGTGAGTCTGATTATTTCCCGATATTTCGGAACAGTTGCATGCGCCATGATCACGGGTTGAACTGAAATGAAAACTATGTTCAAAACCGTGATAGTTTCAAATATTATATCTGTTTTCTATGTTTAATTTACGGTCTATCTTATAAAAAGTTAGCGCACACTTGATGTATTACCATACGTAATGATAACGTAAAGTCAACGCTAGCTTTTTATAAAGGGGTTAGTCTACAACATTCTTTAGTACCTACTGTTTGTTTTCGAATCATTAATTTTACTTTGACATAGAGAAAAATAAACGTTTTGTTTGGCTTAATACAAAAATATCTGTATACTGTTACCTGTAACTGTTTGATCCTTACAATTCACATATTCCAGGTGTCCGATCAACTTTCCAGCATTATAGCAGGCTACGTGGTTGTGCCTTGCGTGGGCGAGGAATTGCAAGTGGTTCCAGATATTGATGATAATCCGACTACTTCACAGCCTGAAAGAGTAGCATCTGATACTCAGAAACCTGCTAATAATGTTAGTATACATAGCATTATATTCATTTAGTACATAGACATACTCACGTTACTAGTACTATAAAATCTCCTGAAAATATGTTAATCTTGTTGATTATTGAAACCACTCGTCGTGTATGAAAGGTCATACGAGGTCATGCGAGGTCACTTCAGCTCTTATAAGAAATAATCAACCGAGCGAGCCAAACGTCTCAGTTTCGACATTAGGCAATAATGCTTTTGTCTGTCTGTTCTTCCTAACACATTTTTTTCTCTCGCCTAATACATGGTAGGTAGTAAGTACACAGTTTAGTATATATAGAGGTCATATTATTAATAAAGGTCACTTATGCTCTTCTGAGATCGTGTAGATGAAGCGCGAGGTCAATAACGCTCATATAAAAAGATCATAGCACTCTGAAATCTCCATCTTAATCTTACAGTTTTGCACACGAAGTCACTAATTACAGCCATAAAGAGGTCGCTATTGTTCTTTTCTGATTCTTTTTTGAGGTCACTTTCGGTCATGTTTTAAGTGAATATAAGCATAAGTGACCTAAATCATTTTTATCACTATAAAAACTATTTTGATTCTAATCAGCGCCATCTATATTTGCAGGAAGAAGTTGGGGTATTTTGTGTGCCTCTCCCAGACTTTCTAGCGTTAAACTTTCCATCACCAATCGACACGATATTAGTGCATCCTACAGAAACCAATGGAAACCAACGGCAGATCACAGTGCAACGGATCGGCAGAGATGCCAGGCCTTTGATGCCTTCGGAAATAGCCAGGTAACTATAGGCCTTTGCATCTAAACTACGAGTTTTTCTACCTGTTGCAACACCGTATTTTCATTACCACCGTATTTAGTATTTAAGATGTACAATAAAGAATTTTCATTCACCCTTATTTGGGTACATTATGTAATTGTACCTAACATAGTCCTAAGATTGGACAATATTTAACATACATAATGATGATAATGAATTAGTTTGAGTGTCACAGTTCTGTTGGTGCCTTTCATGGTTATGAGTTTGATATCCACAAACTTTTGTATGATAGCAAGCATTGAAATTTAGTGTGATTCTAGATGAAAAATATATCTAGAGTGCGAGTAAATTAGACTAATATATGACTCGACCATTAATATGATAACACGGGCACTATAACGATATAGCCCATAAAGTACCTACAAGGTTCCGTTAAAATAAAACCAGATGACGACATGTCTTATACATTCATCAAATAGTAAATCAAAAGCATTGTAATTTTTTATATAATATTTGCAGATACCAGCACATGTTTTCTTCAAACTCGAATCAACGTGAAAGGCGTGCGGACATACCAAATTTCGTTCCAGAAACTAGACCAGAACGGACAGAAAACCCTAGACTAAGAGCATTAGCCCAACGAATACCTAGACTTAACGCAGTACCTTCCAATTACGATTCATTCAGAAACCCTGAACACAGAACCAATGGAGCAGAACCAAGTTCTAGTAGTTCGGAATCTAGAACAAGCAGTTCCGAAATAAGAATGAATGGTCCGGATCTTAGAACGAATGGAGTTGAACCCAGAACTAACGGTCTAGAACCTAGAACAAATGTTTCCGAACTACGAATTAACGGCTCGGATCTTAGAACGAATGGAGTCGAACCCAGAACTAATGGTCCGGATCCAAGAACGAATGGTGTCGAACTCAGAACGAATGGTCCGGATCCAAGAACGAATGGAGTCGATCTAAGAACTAACACACCTGATTTCAGAACTAGCTCAGAATTACGAACTAACCAAGAACTGAGAACTAACCCGACTGAATTCCGAACTAACCCTACAGAATTTACGCGGGCCACCGCAGCTGATTTAACCGCTGGTTTAAGCGATATAAGAATAGTCCAAAACCCTACATTCGACTTACGGGTGTATAACCCAGCGGAATTGAGATCTAGTAACACCACAGATAGGTATAGGCCGACCGATTTAAGAAGTCACAACGCTAATATAGATTTTAGAACAATACCAACTTCGTCGCATACGGATCTACGAGTTGCCCCAACTTCTTCCGAAATTCGTATTATACCTTGGTCTGAGAGATCTAGGAATACTAATTGGGATAGAGATCTACTATTAAGGCTACCGGTACTAGATTTATCTAGAGTCCAAAGGAGTGCTAATAGTAATGTCAGTAGTACTAATGTATTTAGTAATAATAATACAAGTCAAGACGGCTCTAATGACTATAATTAGAATAACTAGTTTTAATTAAAGTATTGGGTGTAAAAAGGTTACTAACAAAAGGTCTTAAACAGAAATTTATTTAAATTGATTATACGATTATATTAATTTTGTAACTTCTTAAACGTTACATGCAATATTTGGAGAGTAATCTTTTTACACCCTGTACTATATCTGTATCTTAGTCTTAGATAGATGATTATATTTTAAAATAAATAATACCGAGGTGGTATATTTAGATACGAATAAAAAAATAAGCTCACACAATACAATTTAGCTAATTATCGAATTCTCCTAATGTACTTGTATAAGTACCTAATTTTAAACAATTTAATATTAGAACTTCTATAAATTGATGTGATGATCGTGATAATAAAAAAACTGTGTTTAATTTAAAATAATTATTAAATAACTTGATTTAAAATATACATGGGTATCGACTTCAGTACAAAAATAAAATATGGTTTTATCTAGTTTAGTGGTAAAAAGCTTGCAAATTAAAAAAAATAGTTTTTAACAAAAGAAGCTCGAAAACCGGAGGAGTACGAATAAATGTGTCTCTATGAATAATAAGTCACTTTTGCTCGTTTCATTTAATCGATAAAAAATTGTGGAATTGTTTGATTTCACTTTTCTATAATCATTCAATAGTTTGTGTTTACATAATGTTCGTATTATTCTCATAAGTGACTGTATTTGTGTCTTTTTTGAGAGAAAGTATCAACACGTTAACTGTCCCGCCTATTTTGGAAAATTACGTGGTACGTCCAGTTCTATTTTGTTTCAAATCTGTTTTTTTAATCAAAAAATCGATGGGACATTTTTGTTTTATTTTCACCAATTCATTGTTCATACGTTCCACGTGAATCAATGCTCTAGCTTATACGTCCAGCCCAGGAAACACGATTGAATTGCTATTGGCTAATGCTTTACGTGTAATGCACGAACGTCACAGTCGGACCCAAAATGCATTACATGTAATGCATAGACAGTCAACTTAGAATCAAACCAAGAGCAGACGATGAAAACGATATCCATGTATTTGTATATCAATGGATATTATGTTTAACTTATGTGTTGTTGCAACATGCAAATCAATAGTAATTTGATTTTTTATTTATTACAATAATAAGAATTAAATTTACTATTAAATGAACAATCCAACGATAAACAATCACTGCCGATAAAACATTTACTTAATTTCATTATAAAATAAATAAAGGACAATGCCCAATGGGCTATGGGAATC
Organism: Ecliptopera silaceata; assembly: GCA_932527185.1. Taxonomy (NCBI): domain Eukaryota; kingdom Metazoa; phylum Arthropoda; class Insecta; order Lepidoptera; family Geometridae; genus Ecliptopera; species Ecliptopera silaceata. The sequence goes on from OW052210.1 coordinate 7,621,565, forward strand.
TGTACCAACTTGCATCAATTTGAATTTACTCTCAAAGCCCTAATTTTTATTTACCTTTTCGCTACCAACAATATTTTTTTCAATGTTTAACCGGATTTCAAAATATTTAAAAATGTAGGTATTTTATTTTATATCATATTTGCCTTCTCAGCTAAAGCTTACTTGACAAACAAGATTTTTATGCTCAATGTCCACTCACGAAAATAGGTGACAGCTGGGATCGGAACAAAATAGTTGACGTGCGGAAGGCTTAGTCCGAACTTGCATTTTAAAACTCCCTACTCTCGAGTCGACAGTCGTCTCTCGGATGTCCTTGTATTTTTGTATGGATATCCGAAAGACGACTCTCGACTCGAGAGTCGGGAGTTTTAAAATGCAAGGTCGGACTAAGCACTCGTAAGTAGGAAATTGATAATCATGTTATGTATAATTAATTTAAATTTTCTAAACCCGGTTAAAAAAGACGGTTAAAAATTAACAAAGTACACGTATAAATAAAATATTAATTTTGATGATAATTAGCTTTTGATGCAATCTGGTACAGGGTTTGGGCATGATTCTTTACAAGCAAGTTATAAAGTTAGTTTGACACTAATCTAAAATAGAAAACTTTTAACTCAGTACCTTTATATAAAATAGTTGAGCTATCTGCAGACCATTGCAAGCTATCTGTAGATAAATTAACTTGTCCAAATCAGTAAAAAAACATAAAATAATTCAGCTATCTGTAGACCGTTTCAAATGATCTATAGATAACTAAACTTATCTAAAACAATCATAGATATTTTAAAGTATGTTAGTCCGAGTCTAACCCCCTATCTTATAAAAAGTTAGCGTTACTTTATGTCATCATTACGTATGGTAATCAATACTTCAAGTCTACGCTAACTTTTTATAGTTTTTATAAGATAGACCGAATGATTATATTTTGTAATAGCTTTATAACTTGTCGGAAAATAAAAAACAAAAATAATGTATTTGATAAGTGGTTTAAGGCTGGTTTACTTAAAGTTTAAAATTAATATTTCCATTATGTGTGTTTTATACTGGGTGTAAAAAAAATACTTGAATTCTCACACTTTCGGTTTCAAACATTCAATTATTACGTGAGTAGTTTTATTACACCCTGTATAGTTATAATAATAAAAGTGGCCAAATAATACATTAATATAGCATGCAAGTACCAGATCCTTCCACCACACTTACTCTCTACCTTATATAAAGTTAGCGTTGACTTTATGTCATCATTACGTATGGTAGTCGAGACATCAAGTCTGCGCTATTTTTTTATAAGATATACCGTTATTCTTTTAAGATCGTAAAAATGTACCTCGATCTTATTTAAAACGCTGTTGCTAATAGCGAGTTTTTTTGTGTTTTATCGGATATCTTAATTAAGTTTAGGTACTCAATAACTAAGGAAGGGAATAACGCTGAAATATCTTCAAAAAGGTCCTGTCTTCCGATTGATGGTTTTTTTTACAAGTTATGATGATGATAAGATATTTCCCTTCCCTAAATATAAAATCCTAAGTCTGAACTAGTATTCAAAAATATGTTATTTTATGAATTTGTATGTCCTAGGGTAAAAAAAAACTTATGGGTTTGTTAGGGCGCGGCTACACAGGCAGTTTGCTGACTGTTTTACAAATTATTGACTAATCATTTTGGAAGAATGGAAGAAAAAGTGTTTTGGCGACCCCATTTAGTGGGGTAAAGGCTGAAAGTGATTCATAATTTTGGAATTAATTTCTTGATAATAATCTAACTTTATAAAGTACGTTATTATAAATGTCCATGGAATGGGACGGTAATTTACGTTATTTTTCAAACATATTAAAATAACATTGCAACACGTTTGATTATTCCATTTTCTAACTTTTGGATCAGTACAAACTAAAACATCATAAAAATCATCAAGTTTAACTTTATTGATACAAGTGATTTTAATATGCTGAAAACGAATGAATTAAAATCACTTGTATCAGGTAATATGTAATACTTACGTAAAATATAACAAAACATTTGTGCAATCAGCCGTCATAGTTCGATGTATTTTTTTAATTTTTTGGTGATACATATTTGTTTATTTTATACATAAGTTTACACAATTACAGTTTTTGCATGTGACTGTTATTTTCTAAAAGCAGACGACTGTAAATTTGCATCGTGTAACCGCGCCGTTAGTTTTAAAATATCGGGTATTTGTTGGGTTTATTGTTTAGATGTTAATTAGTTGTATATCTAGCATTATTTTAATTTTATTATTATGTTCATTTTAGTTATTAATCTCAACGAATTTAGCAATTATTATATTAAACGTTTTAAATTTAAATATTTTAGTCAATATGATAATAATCGTCCATTTGTCTTGCGAAATGATTTCTTTACGTTTTGGTAAAGGTTTTTATTTTAATTATTATATCTGCGGTTTAGGTGTAACATACTTTTTTATGTAGAAAGGAGGTTTGATATCAGTATATTGCTTTTTTAATAGTGGTTCTTACATTCAAGGTGTTGGTACAATATACCTATCGAAAAAATCTTGCGGCTTATAAAAAAGGTTTTATTTAGGAACGCCCAATTTAAACACTGATTTCTGTCACTAAGCAAAACTAGATGGCGCTATTTTAAATGATGATTAACTTGGTAGACGTTTCTAAGTGAGGTCTAAAATGATTATGTATTTTAATAGTAGGTAAATGTTTGTTATTTGTTAGATGCATGCTATTGTATGTCAGCTAATAAAATGAATTAGAACAATCTTTTTAGTTTTTATTCTTCCTGACATCCTAATGCGAAATTTTAAATTGAAAATTCTTAGAATTATATTTTTTGTGGTGAGTTCCCAACCAGTCACACCAAATCCAGTCACACTGTGACTCGTTGGGAAAATAAATTCCCAACGAGTACACTGTAACTCGTTGCAACTTTATTTTTTAAAAAAGTTCCCAACCAGTTACACTTCTGTAACAGTGTGACTCGTTGGGAAAAAAATTCCCAACGAGTCACACCAATTAATATTTTCATAAATTGTTGGTAAGATCTATACACTGCCTAATCTTCAGCTATTTTATTTTTTCATTTGGATAATGTGACGAAACGTAAAATTACAAATACAAACTACAAAAAGATTTTTTCTTATATTAAAGTAGTTTAAGTTTAAAACAAATTACCTGTTCATTATATTATTTAACACACACTAAAATATAAAATCCATTACATAACAAAATGTATCTTCTATATTTACCTTCTAGAGTCTAGAGTCTGTCTAGAATCTAGACAAACAAGAAAGGATAAAAAACAATATTTATTCATAACAGCAAACTGAAAGGTATAAGCTTCAGCAATATTTCAGCGTCTGAACTACGCGCGGGTTTAAATGAAAATTAATTTTAATATTAATGTTAGCCGTCTGAAGAAAGTTCCCGCCTGAAAAACTAGAGTTATTAGATTTCAGATGTTACTAACTATAAGTAGAATTATAAAGATCTATAGATAGTTCAACTGATCCAAATCAGTACCAATCGGAAGCGTACCCAAGACACTGGCTGCATTGCCGCGCTGAATAGCAATGCTGATACGCTTAAATTAATTAAATATTGAAGGTATATCGTTACATTAAATAATAATTAAGTATGTTCAAGTCGTGGTCCACCTAAGTCATGGAGCCAGCTCAGGGTGGGGGGGGGGGCATGACCCCATGACCCCCCCTGGATCCGCCGTTGAGCTTGTATGTAACCCATAAAACAAATAACGTGCATCGTGCCATAAAACTCAGCCAATAGAATAGATGCATCAATACTGTTTATTTTAAAAATTTACGACGTTGAATACTTTAATCGAGTTTTTATGATTGTTTTACTGCAGAATTTATACCTGAATTTGAATAAAGAAGTAATTGTCTCTGGGAAATGTACCTATCTCTTTCTCTAAAAATGGCATATGTTTTCATTTTGAAATAATTTGACAGGCGCAGACAGGCGTCACACACAGCTCAGTTGGTAGCTCGGCCTTCCATGCTGTGGGTCGTAAGTTCGATTCCCACCCAGAGCAAATGTTTGTGTGATGAACATAAATATTTGTTCTGTGTCCAGACACAGAATTACATAGTAACAGCCATGTTACCTAATAAGTATGTGTTCTATATAGGTATTTATGTAAGTATTTAAAAAAAATATAAGTAAGTATTCTATCAGCAATCTAGTTCCCATAGCTTTTCTTAGTTTGGGACTAGACTGAAATGTGTGAATTGTCCGTGAATATTTATTTTATTTTTACTTTACTAGCTGTACCTACCTCCCTCTCATATCTCCGTATCCATGCCATCTCCCAGTCCCATACAACGTACCTGCTTATTATTTGAGTATTAGCATATTAGACGGCGCCCGAGGCGGCATCCGCTTTATTCGCTGCTTTTGTCAGCAAAATCGCTACTTTCATAAAGGATGAGCGGAAAATGTTTTCATTTTTGTAAAAAAAAATAAGTCGTCTTGATGGTTTATTTGCCATCATTGTACCGTAAACCTGGCCTATCTGTATCAAGACGATTAAAACAACGAATAATTAGTCAATGATTTGAACACGATTTATAAAAGTTTGTTTCTTTGTATCGATTCGATTACTTAGTCTTTATATGTACTCATAATCTATTAGGTACCTACCTAGGTACCTAATAGATTATGAGAATTATTATTTGAATCGTGATCAGTGAACCTTTTGTTAGAGTATTCCAACTAAATAGAGAAACTTTATACAAAAATCATTTGACGGATCAAAGAACACACAGTATTCTGCTATTTGGATAATAATATCTAATAAAAAAAACTATATTTTCACACATCGCGCTCTATTCCATACAAGGCTTGTATAAGGGAGCTAGATTGCTGATAGAATATCTACTTATATTATTTTTCGAAATAACAACACCCTGTATGTGAAAACCAGAGGTTACAGAAGCCCCAGAGCAATATATCATCTCAGATGTCATCAGCTTATAAATAATGTACTTATGGCATTTACGAGTACATGCGAAGAACGAATGTGACTCATGTTTGTGACAAAAATTATATTTTAATGACAAGCGTTGTATAATCACATTTATGTGCGTTGACATTCCCGAAATCAAAAAAGAGTTGGGCTAATTTGATTTCGGAAACCCTCTTGCGTTGATCAGACTAAATGGGCCGACAATGGTCAAAAGTTCAGGAGCTGTCCGTCTAATTTTACAACAAAACATTGAACGGCAGATTTCTTTGATAATTGGATTGCTTAGACACACGGGAAAGGTGGTTGATTCGAATTTTTTAATAATAATAATAATAATAATGATTTATTTTCAAAATAGGTTTAGGTTAAAAAACAATTGTAGGTACTTAGAGCTAATACTAAGCATTAATCATTCATTATAGTCTTTATAAATTAACATAATTTCAATTTTATTTCATCAAGCTATAGGTATTACTACCTAACCTATTATTACTTACACCGTTTTAAGAAATTTGTCTTCTAAATGTTGATAAAAAAAACTCACCTAAATATGTCCATAATGTCACCAATCACTTGAATAGACCATTTGTGTCGCAATATTATGATAACACTATTATTTCGAAGGGCGGCAATAATAATACACATTATTGTGAATTATTGAATTACCTATAAATCGAGGGTCGAGGTTTTTGACCTATCTGTAATTTATTATTTTCTTCGATAAATGTTACCAGAAATGATTTATTTCTTTACCTGACAAAAAGTTAATGCCTAAGCATATTACAATTATCTAGATAAGTATAGTAAATTATATTGTATAAGTATATTTTTTTACTTATCAACACATAAGTAAAATGTGACTGGAAAATCTGGAAATATGGGTAAATAGGTAAGAATAAAAAATAAAATGTGAGTAAAAAACATCATAAGCAAACTTTGTTTATTAAAATATCCCAAAAAACACCAATACAATACATCAACAACACAAAATTCATCTCCCTGAATATATAACCTACCTATTTCAATTTCAAACATAAAATACAATTTCAATTCAGCAAGACACAGTAACAAATTGAGTTGTCTCAATAGCATTCAGTAGACAATGTTACAAATACTCGCATCAATCCACAGGATTATAGGCCTAATGTTCGTCATCACATTTGCACTCACTCACGCAATATCGCTGATGGCCGTGGAAGTTTGAAAGGCACGGTCTACTTTCTATATTTGGAATAAAAAAAAACAACTGTCTGTAATTTTTTTCAAGATAATCGACGGTGTGAAAAGTGCATGTCTATTTCTGTTCTAGATTTAAAGTTTTAAAAAAAGACGCCGTTCTTTTAAAACTTATTTTAAAAATAAACGGGGTGATAGTGCTTGTCTATTTCAGTTCTATATTTCAAGTTTAAAAAAGAATACGTTTTTTTAATGAATATATTATTATGGTAAGAAAAGCGCGTCGTCTAAGTACTTCTGTTTTACATTTCAAGTTTTATAAAAAAACACTCAGCTAAAACGCAGTCAACTTTTTATTAATTTAAAAATAAGTGTTTAAATAATATCCTCGGCAGAACTACTATATCTGACAATTGACTAGAAAGAAGACTGTCAAATTGACAGCTCTACACCATTTTTTTTACTGTTAACAATTTGTGGAATTTTTAGGTGGTTATTGAAAGTTCAACTTATCATCTTGTTTTTAAGCGTTTTTTTTGTATTTTTTTGTCTATCTTATAAAAAAGTTAGCGCAGACTTGAAGTATTGATTACCATACGTAATGATGACATAAAGTCGACTCTAACTTTTTATAAGACAAACAAACAAACAATCAAATCTTTCCTCTTTATAATATTAGTTTAGATAGGTACAGCTTTAACATTTTCTGATTTTGCATTTTATATAAAGTTGTTTCAAATATGCCATATCTACAATATATTCTTACATCCGCAATGATTATGCCGAACAAATACCCGTGCATATATCATACGTGTATCTGCAAAATTATTTATTTGCATCGACTCGATCATCATACTTTATTATATTTGTCTCGTCTTTATTGTATTTCTACAATTTCATTTCCACTGCAATATTTTTATTCTGTGTTTTATTTAAGGTATTTTGCTCCTTATGGTTTAAAAATAAAAGTGATAGATATCTTTTACTCAATAATTTAAAAGTATTTATTGTTTTGTCACTGGCAAACAGTAGTCTAGTTTTTTTATGACGCATCTTTTGCATATTTGTCGTATTCTTCTTCTTCTTCTTATCGTGTCGATGCTACAACTGTATATTGTTGTAGCATCGTGTTGGAAAGATTAGCCAGACTAGACACTGCTTTACTGTGCCTAGCTGTTACCTTTGTCGTATTGATTGACAGGTAGGTATTAAAAAAAAAGAAGACACAGTGCTGCCACACATTAAAAAAAAACATTGCGTTTAAGTAATAAAAAAAAATTATGGTCTACGATAATATAGATATGTTTTTAACAAATAGTTTTAACATTTTTTTTTATTCTTACGTCATTTTGAAACATACAAATACGAGTGATATGTAAAATACATTATTATTAGTATTTTCATTTACCAAGTAAAATACACGAAGGAGAACTACCCGCAAGTACCTATATTATAAAGTTAAACTTCTCCGGTTCCTAGTCTCATCAAATAGAGTAGAGCCTCGGGCCACAATTTGCCTAATAGAACTAAACTAAGTGAAACAAGACCGTATCTGTTAGGTACTAACGAGTATAGATTTGTATGTTTATATACTTACTAGATCTTATCGAGGTATTTTAGCTATTTATTTTTTAATTTGTTATTGGTTGAAATGTTTTGTTTAAATAAATAAATAATTTTTCAAATAAAAATAACATATGTATTCAAAAAGTAACAGTAAGTAGTGAAACTAAAATAGAGTCAGTCTTCTTTGTGCTTGGTGCATGGAAAGAGCCTCCTCGTGGCGCACACCGGTAACAGCTAGGCACGGCAATGCAGTGTCTAGTCTGGCTAATCCAACACGATGCTACAACAAAATACAGTTGTAGCATCGACACGATAAGAAGAAGAAGAAGTCTTCTTTGTGGTTGAAGGTTTGTAGGTATCTCGGTTTTTTTTAATTCAGTGCTTCCTGGCACGAATAAATGTGACAATCGTAAACGTATCGAAACAGTATTTGACATACACTGCGTGTCAACATCAACTTTCCTGTCGCACGTTGCAAAGTTACCGCGCAGTGTATTTTAAATACGATTATATATATTACATTAATAATATAATATAATTACGATTGTCACACTTGTTCGTGTTTACGCTTTTGTTGTTCGAAAAATCACTATAATTCTACTAATACTAGACTGTAGATGGAGCCACAGTTACTCAGCAAAATCCTGTTGCTACGAAAAAGACCCCTACGCCGTAGAGACACTGCTACGATGCTACGCCACAATCAATAAAATATTTCTAATTTTGATGTATGTACTTTGTTTTACTTTTTAACCTCCAACGCAAAACGATGTGTTATAAGTTTGACGAGTCTCTCTATGAGTAGCTGACTGTTGCATTGTAGCTCCAATGTATGAATCGATTTTGATGTTGTTTTGTTGGTCACCTTAATAACGTAGAAGCAGATAGAAGATATTTCAGACTTGAAAATATTGAAATGAAAACTAAACAGTCAAACATCAAAACTATGCTATTTATTATCGTAAGGTAATCTTATACTGTATTTACCTTCAAAGTATCAAATGATCAAACCACATATTAGTACAGCCCTAAGCCCACTGAACCACTGCCTAAGGCGACGGTGTCGAGTTAATGAATTGAATATTATAATTTATTAGGTTAATTTGCATGTATAAACATGTTAGGCATGTGCCATCTTTGCTATAAATATTATACGAACATAGACGGACATTGCTGAGGGCGCATGTAAAGTAATTAAATGGTGCGAGTTCTATCATTTATAAAATACTAGTAGTACGCCCCGGCTTCGCACGGGTAGCCTATATAAAAATATCATTATAATATAGCTAATATGTTACTCAGTATAAATGTATTTTCCAAATGATAAAAAATATAGACCTTATAGTAGGTATGTAACCCCGTAACCCCCCCGCATATACTCCCGTGACCGGCAGCGGCGCGGCGCCCGCTGACTTTTTTCTAATAAGTACTTACATTTTTGAACTCGTGATATCTTTCGAATGGAATGTCCGAATTCAATAATTTAAAAAGTAATAGAAAGGTATTGAAGCAGTCTTATTTGTAAAGTAATTTATTTAAATAAGGATGAATACCTAAGTACAAATATAGAACGTTTTCTGGCGTCGTCATTTTAAATATATTTTTTTGATATTAAAACACTTATTATGACATATCTATAATAGTTAGACATATGCTGTCGCTGACTTTTTTGTGGATGATGATGTGTTCTACAAAATTGTAGTACATAATTTCTTTCTATCATCAATAGTTTCCGCAGCGCACGCGATGTAAGGAATTTTTTATACACCTTGGGTTACATAATTGAAGTTTTAGTAAGGATCCCTATTTTTTTTTTAAATATAATATAGCCTATGTTCAGCACAGATAATGTAGCTTCACAACAGTGAAAGAATTTTTGAAATCGGTCCAGTAGTTTCGGAGCCTATTCGATGCAAACAAACAAACAAACAAACAATCAAATCTTTCCTCTTTATAATATTAGTTTAGATAATTGTGTTTTTTTTCTCTAGCCTGAATCGTCCCACTGTTGGACAAAGGCCTCTTCCAAGCCCCTCCACTTATCCCGGACCTTGGCAGTGTTCCACCAATAAAATAATTTAAAAAAAAAACAAAGTCTTTACACTTTAAAACTAGGTTTTTTTTTCTGGCTGGCACATGTTGCGCGTTTGAGAAGTTTATTGGTCCATGTTCCTCTGCATTTGTTTTTAATTTAAAACACTTTTTAATAAACACATTTATCACACCTATTATACCCGCATAACAATATATTTAAACATTTCTCGCATATATTTGCGATACGTTTGAAATGGAAAATTTTACGATGCGATCTCGCGATTGAGTTTATTGGCCCTTGTAACATTTAATAGTAGGTAGGTACCTGGATTGAGTTTGCATACAAGAGAAGGTTTGTTATTTATCTTATGTAATTTTTACCGTGGATCAAATGTTTTTTAAGCAAAGAAAGAGAGTCGAATCGTTGCTGCTCGTCAAGTCAATGCAAGAATATGCAGATTTCTTGAGAAGCTTGGATTTCCATACAGTTTCCATACAAACTTTACAATCCGTGTGTTCACAATCTCGTAATTGGGGTAGGTACTGACATGAAGTACTTATAGTCCAAGAGCTAGTGAACCCTGCGAGTAACGGTCTTCCTGTAAGGCTAGAAATTTGTACACTTACGATTTATAGCATGCTAAGAGCACTAGCCATGATCTGGCAGGCTTCAGCCCTGTACTTCATCAGCCACTTAATTTTTTAATTGTAAAATAATTTGAGTTTCAAAACTTGTTTCTGTAAGCTTAAAAATTTAATAGGATGGAGTTTATTTATTGTAAATCTTGAAAAAAAAGTTACAGACGATTACAATCAGCAATAGTATATGCCAGATCAATTAGAAAATGCACAGTTGATGAGGTAAAATAAACTTTATCCTGTATACTTAGAATTTTTATATGTTTTCAAGTAAACGTCTCAGAGTAAATATGTACAATGCCAGACGGTTTTGAACAGCATAAGACCTTGCCAGGCGAGGGGACAGCTGCTAAAGGCGTGCGAGTCAGAGGTGTTGCGTGAATGCCTATCTTTCAGTTTTAGTTCAGTTTTCAGTGATTTTAATATTTTTTTATGACATACCTGGCAAGCTAGCTTGCGGGCCACCTGATGAGAAGTGGTCACCGCCGCCCATGGACACTTGCGAACACCAGAGGCGTTGTCGGTGCACTACCGGCCTTTGAGATAAAGATATACCCTTCTTTTGAAGGCTCCCATGTCGAAGCTCCAAATGTATGGTTTGAAATGTTCAAAATTAAATAATGCACGTTATGAAAAGTTCCTTACTACGTACAACTACGTACAAAAATAAATTAAGTGGTGTGCAATAAAGTGTTTTCTATCTATCTATCTACAACACAAATAATCCTAAAGTGCTTATGAAAAAGTAGTAAGCTATGATTCATCGAATTCACCACCCTGCCAACGTGAACTACATCAACAATTATTGAGAACTGCCTACATTACCTACAAATATATGGCGAAATTGTAATTTTAAAGAACCATTCTTATTCCTGAAAATAACGGTTGGAACTTAATTGATAGTTCTTACGATTTTAATTGGTTTGAGAGGAATAAAGTCATCTTCTATACCTATACGACATACTTTTACAAGGACCTGCTGATACTGCCACAGCACAATCGCCTGAAACTGAGGAATACATTTCAGGTAACATACAACTATTTTATCCGTAACATTTAATATGCAGTCCTATGTAATAGAGCTTGATATTTAATTCTTAACAACCAAAAAATACTAAAAATTATTACGGTAGGTACAATAAAATATTTTTTTACTATTTTCAGATGAGGAAAACATTGTTAAAGAATCAGATGATGCAAACAGTAGTGCAATCTCGGATGATGCTGAAGAAAATGACTGTTAAAAATAATGTAGATTGCATAAAACCCAATAAAATACATTGCATTTACTGTATGCTAATAAATATGTTCATAGAATTGAAACATTAACATTTCTTATTTGCACTCCCTTAGCAGCTGTCCCCTCGCCTGGCAAGGTCTTATGCTGTTCAAAACCGTCTGGCATTGTACATATTTACTCTGAGACGTTTACTTGAAAACATATAAAAATTTTAAGTATACAGGATAAAGTTTATTTTACCTCATCAACTGTGCATTTTCTAATTGATCTGGCATATACTATTGCTGATTGTAATCGTCTGTAACTTTTTTTTCAAGATTTACAATAAATAAACTCCATCCTATTAAATTTTTAAGCTTACAGAAACAAGTTTTGAAACTCAAATTATTTTACAATTTAAAAATTAAGTGGCTGATGAAGTACAGGGCTGAAGCCTGCCAGATCATGGCTAGTGCTCTTAGCATGCTATAAATCGTAAGTGTACAAATTTCTAGCCTTACAGGAAGACCGTTACTCGCAGGGTTCACTAGCTCTCCAGCTATTAGTTCTATTCATATAATTTAGAAATACAATCTTCGTATTATAACTCATTTGAAAAAAAAGAAACTAAAATTGTTTCATCGTAATTCATAACACTTATTTTCTTGAGATAATATATACAACTGATTTTATCTTACTATATCGTGTTGTATAAATATATTGAAATTTTGTTGTATCGTTTTAAACCCATGGATTAATTATTCATCATTAGTCCCTTTTAAAAAGAAAATAGAGACCATAAAGCATGTATTACAAAACTCTTTGCTCATTTAGACTGCACCTGTGTCCGCCATTTTGAATACGTTTCCCGCCATTTTGTTATGACGGCCCGCCTGACGGATTACAGCGAGGATTTTAATTTCAGAATAATAAAATATTTTCCTGTTTATCTTAGAGTTATAATTAATAACAGCTGGATGATGAGAGTTAATATTATAGTATGAACGATAATTATTATTTCTTGTATTTTTCATACAAAATACATTTTATATTAGGTTAAGGTTATGGGAAGATCGCTTTGGGTAGAGATAGGAAGACAAAGAGTGTCCTTCATCATCTTCTTCTTGTTTATGGCATTGCTCACACGCTGTCAATAGTGTTTTATTGTCTGTGTCAGTTTTATTGAGTTAAGTATATATTATTGAATACTTATGCCTTGATCACACGTACCGAGTAAACCGGCGAGACAGTGACGTATTTGAGATACACTGCGCGTCGACATCAGTTTTACTGTTGAACGTTGCAGCGTTAGCGCGCAGTGTATCTTAAATACGTCACTGTCTCGCCGGTTTACTCGGTACGAGTGATCAAGGCATTACGCATTTTAATTGTGTTCGCACTCTCTCATATAGTTAAGTAAGCATTACTCCGCGCTATGAACTGAGCAATTATTCTATAAGTACAGTTATTAGTTAATGGATGCAATTAGAAAAATGCTGGATTAAGTCTAATTAGCGAGATCTTGTTCCTCTTTGCAGAGGTAATTCTATCTTTTGGAGTTTTATTTACGAGTATTTACAATGTTTTAATGTTTATATCTTAGAAATTTTATCGTTTGAGTCAAAGAGAATAAAAATATGAATAAAGTTTATGAACAGAGCGCTTGCTTTTAACTTCGTCGTTTTTAATATAGGTATAACTCTTCGAAGTTTTAAGTAAAAACATAACCTCGTTGTCTCACGGGCCAGTTAATGCATCGACATCTACTGGAAGATAAAAAGTAAATATAAATAAATAAATATTTACGTTTTTTTAATATTTAACGTTATGACGACAATTCGCACATCACACTCTAGTCCCATACTAAGCAAAGCTTGTGCTATGGGAACTAAACTGCTGATAGAATACCTACTTATATAAGTGCATACACTTTTTTGTAAATACATACATAGAACACATAGACACAGAACAAATATTTATGTTTAACTCACAAACTCTGGATGGGAATCGAACCCACGACCCACAGCATGGATGGCTGAGCTACTACCAACTGAGCTGTGACGCCTGTCGGTAGGTACTTTCCTTTCCAAGATACTATGAAAAGTAAACAATAAGTAAAAGCTAACGGACTGGGAAAGTGCATCGGATATCCACTGTTTCAACGCCATTTTTAATCTGAAATCGCATTAAACTTGATACTTTGTTTCAAATTGCATTTCAGTCTTTCAGTTCACTTTATAAAAAGTTATACATAATGCATGTTCCCCTTGCATCTGGCTTTGTACACCCCTACTATTAGCTTTCAAGAATGTGAGTTCTATGTGAGTTTTATGTGAGTTCTAGAACTAACCTAAGTACAGTACCTCTACAGTCAAGTACCTGCTTATCAAAAACATTAGATATTAAATCTAAGTTTTGTTAAATATTCTAATGCCTTTTTATTCGACCACTTGACGGCTTTTAAAGTTCATTGTTTTATGGATCCCATTGGCTTAGCTTTATTTTTTTTTTTATATTTTAATTAGCTATAGCATAATTTGCCTTACTAATTATCCTTATAACATTCTTTACATAGGTTTACAAAATACTAATGCATTGATCATAGTAGGTACACTGATTCATTTCTGTCATGTCAACTAATAAACTTTTTATTGTACAAAGATATTTTACAATTTACTAAATATACATTCTTAAGGGAACTACAATAAGGCGGCTTTATCGCTACGCGATTTCAGGAAACCAAGATACTCATATTGCTTTGTACCATGATAAGTTTTTTTTTAAACATTTCACACATTGCGCTCTAGTCCCAAACTAAGCACAGCTCGTACTATGGGAACTTAATTGATAGTTAGTATAGAAATAAATGCTCTAAAGTCGTGACAAGTAATAGCACTGACCAATGCCTAAAAAACACAGTCGACTTTGATTCGAGTTCTCATAGTACCTCCTAGGTAAGAGATAAGAGACATTTCACAGCTAGAAGCTGAAATACAGCTGACTTATCGGTTAGAAACGTTTCTCAATTCCACAGCGCCTCGAGGTGTGCTCAGATATGAAACTTAAGTGTCTTGTGTAAATATGAAGCTATAAACTACTTTGTCTAGAAGTATTTAGACTTTATTGGCTGAAAACAGCGTAATTGCCCGTAAATGAGGGTGTTTTACTTCACAATAAAAGATAGACTAAAGTCATAAGTCATTAAGTCATAAGCATTATGTAATAAACATATTACAGGTCACACAGTATGAATATTATTATTCACTTATTACCTAAACATAAGAATTTAATATCGAAAAAAATAAATTAAATAAATAGTAACATTTGTTTCATTTTGCCAGGATACATGGTAATATGGATAAAACCTATAGCTATAAATATATATATATATATATAGCTTTGAGATAGGTACATATAAGACGGATAAGCAGATCTAAAGTCATATTGACTTGGTAGATATTTTTTTATAAAATAGACCGTTAGCCTTTATAAAATAACGAAGGCCTTGCGATCACAGGCTTTAATTCTATAAGTAATAGAGTGAAAAAAACTCCGCTGTTTTAAAAATAAACAATTTTAATTCAACATTTGGATATGCATGCTGGTCAATCATATCCCAACTCATAAGTTAGTTTAATTAAAGGAAAGCAAACCAACCTGAGTAAATAATTATCTCGCCATCATAATCACGTCTAAATACAGTTAATTAATTAAGTGGATGCATTACCAGACTTTGTTTGATACACAAAAATGTGTGTATAATTAAGTTACACAACAATTTTATTAAGTGGCTCGCCTTTTTACTACTGATACCTAAATTACAATAAAAAAATATCAAAAAAACATAGTGAAAATAAAAGGAACAAAAATGTACATACAGTCAACATCATAAAGCTATTTATAGATCAACATAATTCTGCTGATGAGTGTCCAATCATATTTTTGTTCTAATTATACAAGTTTGTTAAACTAACGGCCGGTTTCTGGAAACCCAAATCACGATTGATCCGAGTTTCACATAGATAGTCATTATTTGATTTTTTCGTTGATCACTGTTCGAGAAACCGGCCGTTATTTATGCCTAAAAATATTTTAAACTATCGCAGTTTTGAACATAGTTTTCTTTACAAACGGGTATATACCATGATTTGTGACTTCCATTAGTTGCATATTGTATCTATAATGATGATGATTTACACAAAATAACCATGTAACTAAGCAACAATATTAATTAAGTAAACTATTACAACCGGACAGCCGGACGACCGGACGGGCCGGACATCACCGCAAGGCATAATTAGATACGGTTAACGGATGACAACTGTCCGGATTATTGGAATCGGAATGAACCAGCTCAGTTTATAGCGCTCTTATAGGAGTCATGGGTGTAAGAAAACAACTGCTTATTTCTCAGAAAAATCATTTATAAATTTATAATACTGTATTTTAAATATTCGCGATAAGAGCTCATAGTAACGAGGTAACACGTTGCAATAGTAGTCAGAAAAATAACTAACTAATCATATATTTTTTATTTGTGAAATGGAGATAGACAATAAGTTAAGTGCACTGCGCTAAGGCGTACAATTTTAAGTTTTTATAAATAAATTGAATCAAAATAACATAAATGTTAGACATTTTTTAAATTTAAAGGGAAAAATCCCAAAATGAAAATAATGTCAGTTTAAGTACTAAGTTATTAAGTACGCCTGAATGTTGTATAATACGTAATATTTGATAGAGTTCAGCTTTTTTTTAATGACCGTGAGCACTTTTTAACAAACTTGATTTTTTGGAGGTAGTTTTTGCACACCTTGTATTATATAATTATGTAGCTACCAATAGTTTAGTATATTAGGACCACAGGTCTAATGAAGGTAATAAACTCTGAGCGTAGTATTGTAATATTCCGAACTACCCGAGTTACGATGTATCACGATCTTGTCTCAGTGGACCAGTTTATGATTTGCCCTAAGAGTAGATATTCTTTGTAGAAGAGTTTTGACAGGCGTCACAGCTAAAGTTGGTAGTAGCTCTGCCTTCTATGCTGTGGGGCGTGGATTCGATCCCCACCCGGAGCAAATGTTTGTGTGATATTATATTTTATACTTGGAATTCTTCTCACGAATTAGTTGTTAGGTTACATATAAGTACAATATTATATTTCATTTTATCGTCGTCGTATTTCATTTTAACGTCTTACATCGTTTTCGTCGTCTCATAAATCAGATTGATGTCGCATTTCTTTCCTGAATGAACTCAATTAGTCAACTTATAAGTTCTTACAATACTTTTTCACAAACTACAAATACGCGTTTCAAACTACTGATTTGTTGTTAATACAAGACTTTAGTACAATAAAGTATTTTCATTCATTCATTCATTCAATCTCTCACAAACTACAGATACACGTTTCAAAGTATATTTAAACTTAATCCTAAAATAAATAGCTGTCTCTCTCACAATGTAACTAAATAGCGTTGATCCTAGTCAATGCTTCACTGTAATTACGCGTCAAACAAAGAGACATGTGCAAATATACGGGATATTACGTGAACCGACGTATGTGAAAATTATACAGTGGTATTGGGTAGTGGAATCGCGTTGCGGACTTGGGATTAGCAGCTTTAAATAAAACCAGGATTGACAAAGGTCTGTCAGACTCGCGCACGAAAAGTTCAAAAAAAAATCTAGTTTTTGAAAGGCCCTTTTTATTCTGTTTTTTTTTAGTATCTTTGTTATAACGGCAATGTACAGTAATCAGCTCTAACTATTACGGTTCATGAGATACAACAGTCAGACCCTAAAAGTGTAAATTACAATTTTGGACGTTAGACCAAATTAGGATTTCTACCGTATTAAAAAAAAATATGAATCGTTTTTCGTATTTTGATATTTCTACTATTTAGAAGTCTTACACAAAATACAACAACAAATATATTACTTAAAACTGTTTCGCAATTTCTAGCTGCTTTAAAATATCAAAATAAAAGCAATATTTAATTCACAAAAACAAAAAAAATACGTATGTTTTAATTCAAAGTATCAACTCCACCAACATCAACAAGCATAACCAACCGTCTGGTCATTAAACACGGATTTGAAGGGTAGAATGGAGCGAAATAAAGTTAGCCTCGACTATGAATAGACGCAGAACTAGAGCCTATTGAAGACCAGGTAATCAAACTAAGGGGTAGTAAACCGATTTAGGGGTTGATGAGGGGTAGGATCTATCGTGATGGTAGAATGAACTGTTTGAGACTATTAACGGTAAGAGAGATAAGATAGTCGACAAATTGACACATGTCAATGTCATTTTGACGTTTTGTTGACGAAAAAAAACAAAGGAGGTTCTCAAGTCAACATGTATTTTTTGTTTGATATTTAAAGGTTCATTTATGTGTTTGAATAAAATATGTGTTTTAGTAGGTACCTGACGATGACGATTAGAGAATTTTGTTATGTTTACAAAATATAATTAATTTAATTTTCAGTATATTTTCTATACTTACCTACCTTTATAATTGAAATTCTTATGATTATCCTAAACTTTGATATAATATAACTAATAACATTGCGCATGTTATAAATGCTCTACGTGATTTTACAGAATAAAGATTAATTGATGTTGATTTTTATGAACAAAGTATAATCATTATAAATTATTCCTCTTTCGCATATAACTCAGGCACTATAATAGCATTAATGGCATTTCTTGGATCAAAAGCGTGAATATGGATGGAATAATAATATATTCCTGTTTGACCATAAAATCAAGTCATCCAAAAGCACTAGAATATAATTTACGATGTAGTCTGTGTTCTAGCGATAGCACACCTAGGACCTAGGTATAAACCTGGATTAAGTGGACGGTAAAGCACTAAGGTACAATATTTAGTTTGGCTATCAAAAACGTGATGGAAATGGCGTTAGATTAAAAAAACTAAATAAATATTCGTGGACATATCACACATCACACTCTAGTCCCAAACTAAGCAAAGCTTGTACTAGATTGCTGATAAAATACTTGTAGGTATACATCTTTTTTTTTGTAAATACAAAAAGTTTTGTTGGTACATAGAATACATAAGTAGTATATATACTCATCCATATATACTCATCTAGTAAGAACACACTGAAATTCCCAACAGTACCTACTTAAAATACCTTTTTTTTAAAAGCTAGTCCAAAGTCTAAAGTATTACAATAGATTCATTTCAGTGACTTATAAAACTTTTAAAAATTATGATATGAAATGGCTCGCCATATTTTTTGTATTCAAAAATAGTTCCGATACAAATATAAATAACGACACATAAAAACATAACTGACCGAGTCAGCAAATCCACCCCAAACTACCTTTACGACCTTATAGATCACAACCCTTCGGTTAACCCAACAGAGTGGTAACAACATACAGAGTAGTCAAAGCCAAAGAATGTTTCACCTATTCCACTAAGTTCAACTATAAGTTCAACCGTTGAACTAATTGCACCAAAAAATTCCAGTTCTTTCAACTTTGTTATTTTTTTCTAAAAATTGAACTTTCTGGACAATATTGGTGCTATTAGTTCAACTTTCTGTCACAATGGTAATAATAATAATAATGTGATTTCGAAATAATATAAATACTAAACAAAATAAGTTTGCTTGCAATAAATACAATACATATATAATATAACATGTATTGTATTGCAATATATTCTGCTTATGACTAGGCATGCAATAATTAGATTTACAATTACAATAATTTAAAAGTAAAACAAGCTAAATAAAAAAAAAATCACCAAAAATACGTTAGGTTAGTTTTTCTGTATGCTTACCCATCGTCCACCGTCTCTTGAAGGTAATAAAACTACCCTTACCACTTTTTTCAGTGTTTTTAGTGATTTGTTTTTTTGTAAATATTTTTGAAGGAATCTATAACTATATTTTTTACTTTTTTTTTGACGACCGATGTGGCGCGGAGTGCGATGGTCCGCCTGCGACGCGGATGGTTGCGGGTTCGATTCCCGCCTCGGGATAAATGTTTGTATGTTCTGCAAATATTTATTCCGGGTGTTCTGGGTATTATATGCATAATAAAAAATATCTATCTATGTATTATATTGTATTAAGTATGTCAGTCTTCTAGTACCCATAACACAAGCTCTGCTTAGCTTGGGGCTAGATGATGTTGTGTGGATTGTCCAGCATTATTTATATTTATTTATTTATAATTGGAAATCTCAAAGAGTAAAAAATATCTATATAATACGCATGTTTTTCATATTTTAATTTTAATCAAACTAATCATAAATTATCCTAAAATTAGCCCCTCGGAAGATAAGTTATTTTATTTGATGAGTCATCATCATCATCATCATCAACCTATATCAGTCCACTGCTGGACGTAGGTCTCTCCCAAGACGCGCCACTGAGCCCGGTCTTCGGCTCTTCTCATCCAGTTTTTGCCAGCTACACTCCGTAGATCGTCGCTCCATCTCGCCGGAGGGCGTCCTACACTACGCTTGCCTAAACGCTTGCCTAAATTTGATGAGTAACTTGCAAATATTTTTTTTACATTATCAACCACTGTCTTTTAATATACCTCCACTAACATGCAGCAAAAGTACCTGCTACACGGTTTAAAAACCTATAAAAATGATATATTCATGTGTTTTTATGACATGGCTATTATAAAAAAATATATTGTTTGGAGTCAATAAATATTTATTTTATAGCCAACGCTGTTTTACTTGCTTTTTATAACTTTAACCTAAAAATCTAAAAGAAATCATCTAGATTCTTACCCTTAAAAGTTAGTGTTGACTTTATGTCATCATTACGTATGGTAATCAATACATCAAGTCCGCGCTAACTTTTTATAAGATAGACCGTTATAATTTATGAGTTGATGACAATTACAAATGCTGAAATCGCACTCATCGTTTTTTTTTTGGCTACCGAAATAAATCAAACAATATTAGTGAAGTCATTCAATACAATGAATATCAATATAAACAATAAATAGTTTTTAATCAACCAAACACGCAATCGACAAATAAAATAAAAATATTATGGCACAATTTTGTCGCATCTCCGTACCTACTATCGTGTTAAGATTAAGGTCGCGGGTTCGAAACCTGCTCAACTCAATCATATTTGGGTTATAAAATTTATTGAAAAAATCATTAATATTTTAGATTTTTAATAGTAGACCGCCCATTGTACCTCCTATTTTCAATTATTTGTTTCCTTAAATTTATTTTATTAGTGTACAAAAATATTATATTCTATATTAGTATTAATTTTAAAATAATATATATCATTATAATTACATCTGTTAATCTAACAAATGACGACACAAAGGCGAATAAACGTATATACTTCTCTGTGTCATTCTTTTATGAAAGCCACAGGCAAAACTGACCCAAAAAATAATGACAATTTACCGGTCAACTTCACAATTTCAAAGATTTTACGGTACTGTGATTCTTTCCCTTCGGATGCCTGGAGGCAATTAGTGCTGGAGACAAGTCGATCATGTGGATAATTAGCTGTCAGTGAGTACTCTATATTATATGTGCATTGTAACTGGACGTATGACGTTTATCGATATATGTGCGCTTTGAAGGTATACAGAACGGATAAACTAATTATTATTACAACCTGCATAAACAGGTTGTCTGGAAGAAATCGCTTATAACAATAAGACCGCCCATTCTAAATTGTTATTTACTGTTTGTTTTTTCTTTTGTTAATTTGGTGTACAATAAAGTTATATTCTATTTTATAAATAAACTAAGTAATATACTACAAATAAAAACATGTAGCAAAAACTGAAAATGAATTAATTTTCATTGTATCGCACTAACAAAGAGTTAGGGTTCATTAATTTAAAATCTCAACAATACAGAAAGGGTTCCGTAGTTAGTGAATGGAAGATACTTCGCTGAGATAGTGAGAACATTAATCATTTGGTACGAAAATAGATAAAATATCTAATGGACTTTCTTTCAGGAGATTGCAAGTTTGTTAAATGATTTTAGAAGTTAATTATCTCATTGGATTTTTTTGGAAAAAAACAATACGTAAACATACGTTTGAACGTCAAAGCGATTTAAAATTAAATAAATGAATAATAAATATTCATGGACATTTCACACATCACACTCTAGTCCCTAACTAAGCAAAGCTGGTATGAGAACTATAAAATAGCTGATTATATCTCGATAAGTTAAATTAAGTAATAGTAATTAAGTAATAGATTTTAACTTGAAAAGCTACGAGCAATTAGAGCGTGCACGCAAGAAATAAAACAGCGGTGTGTGGTAAATCTGCCAAACCATCCAGAGCTCATGAAAAATCAATATAGAACCGTAGGCTCTGGGGAAGTTTAAAAATGAATATTTATTGGACAGCTTCAATAACTCGTAGCACTCTGCACACAATAGCCCATTCGACTTTAGTACCCGCCGTTTTGTGTGGTGCAAGTCACAAGCAAATCGCGCTTTGTGTGGTGCAAGTCACAAGCGAATCGCGCTTTGTGTGGTGCAAGTCACAAGCGAATCGCGCTTTGTGTGGAGCAAGTCACAAGCGAATCGCGCTTTTATGGTGCAAGTCACAAGCGAATCGCGCTTTGTGTGGTGCAAGTCACAAGCAAATCGCGCTTTGTGTGGTGCAAGTCACAAGCGAACTGAGAACATGAATGCTTCAATAAGTATGCGCAGTTATGGGAGAGCAACTTGTAATATCAAAGATTTTACTGAATTATAACAATGGTAAATAAGACAAAATTCGTTCAGACACATTAAAAGAATCGTGCTATTAAACGTTATTATTTATAATTAAATAATTGCATGAAAACGTGCTTGTCATGAACTCAATTGTCAAGGTTTTAGTTTTGCTTCAAACTACTGAATTTATTTAAAGACGCCAAATGCAGCAAAAATTGAATAAGCTCTGAAAGAAAGTTAAAAAAGAAAATTGTGTTACAGTTTTGTCCAATTTAAGGGAATTTTTTAAAGGTATTTTCTAATAAGCTGAATAACTTATGTATCGAGTGTTTAGTATTTATTTATGCTTGTAGTACTGTATGTTTTCTATGAAATAAATAAAAACTTCTTTTTCAACTTAACCTCTTCAACTTCAGCTTATCTTATCGACTTATATAATCTGAAATTTAGAATTAGCGTACAATACAATAAATTATTTTTTTAAATATTTTTTATAAGAATGTTTCTGTGAATTGCACCATACGCCATTGTACGTTTCAACGCACCCTGTGTGTACGTCACCAGAAGTACTTGCAGTGCAATGTTGCCATGCCAACTGCAAAGCAAATTCTTCTATAGGTTTATTCTGAACATCTATTGGTTCCCTGAAAAATTTCGTCAGTTATTGCTTTGGGAAAGCGTGGCAACATTGGTAGCATTTTTTAAAGTATATTTGATATATTTTTTAAATACTTCTACCAATAGTTGTAAATAAATAAATAATAATTTTTACATATCGCAATCTAGTCCCAAACTAAGTAAGGGTGTAGATAAAAAACTAAATAATAGGTACTAAATAATATAAAAAAACGAAATAGTTGACACTCTAGTCTTTATAAAGTCTTTCTATTAAGACTTGTAAGTTTTTTTTCCTAAATCTAGATCTATTAAGATACCTGGCCTTATTCGTATCATTTTTCAATACATATATAATTAATCATACCCTGGTTAGGAATTTATTGACGTATTTTATCATACTATCGATCGAGTGAACAAATATGTAAGTATAAAAATAAAGTAAGAGTGAAGCAAGGTTGTGGTTTATCTGATTCTAGAATATGATAATCGAAACGCGATAGGTATTTAAGCTGAGTTGGTACTAGCTCTACCTTTCGTAGGTTCGATTCCCGAACATTTGCGTGATGACAAACATTTTTATGAACACGTGGAGGTTAGTCTTATCAACGTCGGTCAAGGCTATCTGCATATATTTTCTTATCATGATATTATAAAGTAATACAATACTAACAAAACCTTAATAAATTAAGTAGGTAATTAATAAATTGTGGTACTTTAGGTGTGTCACTTAACAAGTACTTACATCACTTTGCGTTTCACTACTGGTTGATACGTACTTTGTTAATTTTAACATAAAATAAAATAAAAAAACACTTTAAAATGGAAGTAGCAACAGTACGAAGAATTAATGTTCTCCCCAAACATATAATACAAGAAAAATCAAAATATTTCAAAGCTATACAATTTTACTTTAAGTTTTTGCACATTTTTTTATGTTTGGACTTCGGGTTTATCGAGTATAAGTCTAGCAAGCAAAGAGTTTTCTGGAAGGTTTACACCATCATTCAGTTCCTCGCGCAGTGTAGCTTGATCTACTTCAATACAACGTTAATAGTCAATGATGGCAAATACAACAAGTGGATGTGTTTTATTATATTCATCTACTTTCTTAATATTCTTATTTTAATTCGTATTAATGGCGAAAACACATTGTACACCGCTTTTGGCGTTTTAGATGACATTGACAAAGCATTGGATATCCTCTTCCCTCCGGACCTCGCTACTGAGTGAACGTGTCTACGTTTGTAAAGTGCTTCAAAATAAAGTAATATTATAATATCGTGGAATAAATATTCAACAAAATAATAGGAGAACAGGAGGCCTTAGGAGGTCAAGTGCTTCGTTCGAGTGACGCGGAACGCTACACACATACAACGGCAGGTACCCACACAATCATCGAGATCCACCACATACACCGATTGGCTTGAATTATCTTTTGCTCCCGCCCCCGCGCACACTATCCGCATTGTGTTACCTGTTGGACTTCCTAACGCTTACTGCCCGCCTGGTACCAAAAGAATTACGCCGCCGCTTACTGGTTGCTGTTTGAAACTTGCTATTTACACTAGTGTTGTGACAGCATTGGCATTTTTGAGTTATGCCACTTAATCGTACACCACCTAAATCTGAGTCACCGCAGTCGGCTGTTTTTAAAACGCCTTTACAACACTATGCCTCTGACCCCAATATAAGACAAACACCACTTCAAGAATCAGAGTTGGATACGGCTTTATCATTTACGAACATTGCGAATCGCAACCGTAATACTAAACGCAAACGTGGGGACACTGACGAATTTAGTAAAGCAGAAATTCTAGATCTATTCACGTCGCTAAAAGAAGGCCAGGATGCGAAGTTCTCATCCATTTTAAGTTCTATTAATGACTTAAAAGTGTCGATGGACTGTATGTCCTTTAAATATGATGAAGTACTAGAGAGACTTGACGTCCTAGAGGAAGAAAGAAAAAACTACAATACTACTATAAAAGCATTAGAAGATAAAGTTGAATACTTGGAGCGAAATTCAAGAGTGACTAGCATTGAACTAAGAAACATCCCGCAGGCAGACAAAGAGACAAAGGAAGATCTAAGATCCATAGTTCAAAAAACTGCGAAATCTCTCGATATACTTATTGAAAGCTCTGAAATAAAGGATGTTTATCGCATTAACAACAAAGCTTCTATAAAACCCATTATTGCCGATTTCACTACTGTCTTCTCTAGGGACAAATTTCTGAGTTCCTTCAAGAAGTATAACAAAGATCATCAGTCGGAAAAACTGAATACTGAAAACCTTGGGATAAAAGGTACTTCCAAGCTGGTTTATATCTCTTCAAACCTTACGCAAAAGGATAGAAAACTGTACTACCTAGCTCGTGAGCTGATTAAAGACAGCGAATATTCCTACTGCTGGCTCTCGTTTGGAAGGATATTTATCCGAAAATCTGAAGGTTCCCCGCCAATTCGCATTACCAATGAAAGCGACCTTGAAAAATTGAAGAATTGCAAATGAGTTAGCTTCTAGGTAGATATCTTATATAAGCTTTCTTATATCAAATCAATTTAATTTTATATCAACAAACTTCTTAGTACTAAATTACAACTAAAATCTATCTCTAATAACATCTATATAAACTTCAGTCCTAATTATTTAACTAATTTAACGCTTTAAAACCTATATCTGTTCGTATATTATATTCTATTATCATTTTATATCATATCTCATACTATAACTCCATTGTGTCCACCCAAAAATGAATGACATTATAGACTTACTCCCTGATATCGATACTAACGTTTGTCGTTCAGATAATTCAATTTTGATAAAAAATCCAGACCAATGTAAAACACTTATTAAGAATGACAGAAAATCACTTACGATTCTATCTCAAAATATAAGAAGCTTAAGTCATAACTTTCATGATTTTGAAATACTCCTAACACAACTTGGTGTAGAAGTGGAAGTTATTGTACTCACCGAGTGTTGGCTGTCATGTAATCACTCACTACCATCGATCCCTGAATATACTTCATTTAGCACATCTAAACACATAAATCAAAATAGTGGTGTAACACTATATATAAAAGATAGCTTAAAACAAATTAAAGTTAGTGAGCCTCACATCGATGATGCTAATTGCTTGCTTCTAGAAATAGGAAATCATACCGCTGTCATTTGTATTTACAGGCCACCATGTTGTTACACTTTAGAAAGATTCCATGCATCGCTGGATAAAGTTTTGAGAGACCTTAAACAAACGCAAAACATTATACTGGTTGGAGATATTAACGTGGACATCAAGGATGAAAACGTTGATAGTAGATCTTCCGAGTACCTAAGCTTATTAGCTTCACATGCAATGCTACCAACTCATCTACTTCCAACGAGACTCGCTAATTGTATAGATCATTGTTTTGTCAAAACTAAAAATAAAACTCTAACGATAGTGTGCGAGTCAACGGTGACAGATCACTACACTGTCATCACAAATACTACTAATAATTCAATAAATAAACAGGCAAGCCTAACTAAAGTACTAAAAACAAACTATGAAACGCTATTAATGGAACTTAACGATATCGATTGGGAAAATATAATAATGAACTGTAAAGACGTAAGTGTAGCAACTACAAAATTTCTCGAAATTTTATCTGAAATATACCAGAAACACTCTCAAATAAAATTTGTATCTAACAGGAAACGCAGCCTAAAGCCATGGGTCACAAATGGTCTTTTACGATGCATTAAGTTCCGTGATAAACTTCATCAAAAGACTAAAAAGGCTCCAAGTAATGAAGTTCTAAGGAAATCGTATATTCGTTACAGAAACCACTGCAATAGAATATTGAAAGACCTAAAGAAAAAATATGAAAGAAAACTTATACAGGATAATAAAAACAGTACTAAAAAAACATGGCGAGCAATAAAGAAAATCTGTAACCTAGATAAGAAGTCACAATCACCAACTGAATTACTTAAAGATGCAAACTCAATGACAAATATAAATAAACATTTTGCTAGCGTTGGTCAAAATCTTGCTAATACTATTCTTGACCAAGTTCAAATAAGCGAAGTTGACTTAGTGAAATCCTACAAGTCACAAAGTAATGAACCCGCAAATTCTTTAGTACTTTTACCCACCGATACTAACGAAATCAGAAAGATAATTTTGTCCTTGCGTAACTCTGCATCTTGTGGATGGGATGGTTTGCCATCGATTCTATACAAGAAAGCCGTTGACATTGTTTCGAAACCTATAGCTTACCTGTGTAACACTTCCATGTCAAGCGGAATATTTCCGGCTGTACTTAAAAAATCCATTATTATTCCTATTCATAAAACAGGGAACAGAGACAGTATAGATAACTATAGACCAATTGCTCTCCTACCGACACTATCAAAGATTCTTGAAAAAGTCATAAACATGAGGATATTACCATTTCTTGAAAAATATAACCTAATTTCAGATAACCAATTCGGATTCAGGTCAAACAAATCTACCTCGGAAGCTATGGATAAACTTGTAACACATATCGTTAGCAGTATGGATAGAAAGGAAAAATGTGTCGGGGTATTCTTGGACTTGGCAAAAGCTTTTGATACTGTCTCTGTTCCTCTGCTGCTAAAAAAGGCAGAGTGCATTGGAATAAGGGGCAGTCCGTTTGAGCTTATCAAAAGCTACTTACAATGTAGATCACAATCAGTAAGAATAGAATCTGCCGTTAGTTCAGATGAATCTGTCACATATGGTGTGCCACAGGGCAGCGTGCTAGGTCCTACATTATTCCTTATTTATATAGACAGCCTTTGCAGAATGGAACTAAAAAACGCAAAAATAGTAACCTTTGCTGATGACACTGCAGTGATATTTAGTGGTAGGTCATGGAACGAAACACATAAGATTGCTGAAGACGGATTGTCAAAGATTGTGGAATGGCTTAACAATAACCTTCTCACTTTAAACTTGAATAAAACTAAGTATGTTACATTTAGTATGAGAAATAGTGACCAGCCAAACCCGTCGAATTCTTCCATTAAAGTTCATTACTGTAAACACAATATCACAAACTGTAACTGCCAAACCATAAGTAGATGTCACAATCTGAAATACTTGGGACTAACAATTGATCAGAATCTTAATTGGGATGAACAAATCAAAACATTAACAGGACGTGTTCGAAAACTCATATATGTTTTCAAAAATTTGCGACATGTAGGTGATGATGAGGTTATTAAGAGCGTATACTATTCGTTATGTCAGTCTATAGTAAGCTATGGGGTAATTGCATGGGGTGGAGCTGGTAAATCTCGAATGCTAGAACTGGAAAGAGCCCAAAGAGCCGTCATAAAAGTTATGCTTTTTAAGCCCTATCTTTACCCTACAGCGGAGTTGTACAAAAACTCCAAAATTCTAACAGTCCGCCAGTTATTCATCCGAACCATCATCTTAAACCAACACAAACAACCAAGTAATTCTATGAGAACTCTAAAACGACGTGCGGATATTATATACAATACGCCTAAGTGCAGAACTATGTTCACGCATAGATTCTTCCTATGTCTAGGACCATTTGTTTACAATAAAATAAATAAATACATAGATATCGCAAATACAACCAAATACTCGTGCAAGCGTAAAGTAGACAACTACCTTAAGCTCCTCAACTACGATGAAACTGAAAAACTTTTGACGATTGTATCATAAACATGTATGTGTTATTTATTATACACCTATCAAAGTAATTTAAAACCATTACTTACATTTACACTTATTTATGCTATTACCCTATTACACTTACTTACCGCATTTATACAACTATCTAAATCGTATTTACAACATTACTCATACTTTATTGCTTAAGTTTATAATTCATTGATACTCTTAATTCTCCCTAAATAAACTAATCAAAAGTAATTTATACAATCTAAAAGAAAAACCATTACCTATTACCCTATAACCCTTACCTACCTACGGCATATATACAACTATCTAAATTATATTTACACTAAGTACTCATACTTTATTGCCTAATTTTATAATTTATTGATATTCTTAATTCTCCTTACATAAATATATCAAAGTAACTTAATCAAATTAAAATAAAAACCATTACCTATGACCCTATAACCCTTACCTATTGCATATTATATAGAACTACTTAATTAATTTGTATATTTTTATTTACAACATTACTCATACTTTATTGCTAAGCCTAAGTTTATAGTTTATTGATACTCCTACTTCTCCTTACATAAACTATAGATGAACCATAATTATATTCTAGTATTAAGATTAGATTTAAGCTAAGAGTGATTAATGCTTTTCATCAAACTCAAACTAGTATCCATTCCTACTGCGTACATGCAAATAATTTATATACTTACATATAAATTTAGTTACAACATCATCCATATCTATTGTTTACAAAATATATATTATTATTAAACTACTATTAATATTATTATCTTTACTTACATAAACCATAGTTTATTATAGTATTAGAATTAAATAACTTTAAGATTAGAATAACAAATCACTAAAATTTTATCGAAACTCAATTGTTAAAATTGTATGTTAGTGTACATCACTATTCTAAACATTAGCAAAGGAATGTCGTCCGCTTATGCCTACAGCCAATAATTTCATGTTATTTCACAGTACACCGTAACACGATGGTACAAAGCTCAAATTGGAAGAGCAATGGCGCCCGTCCGTCATACAGTGAAAACTAGTACGGAGGGTAGTCGTCACTTAACCAAATCAATGACTTTGTTTACAAACTCCAGAACTTTTAAATAAAATCTGTTAGGTTACTCAGCACTTGCGTTGTTTGGTTAATTGTTGGTATAGGTACTTATTATTTACATACCTACTATCTAGTTTAAGATAATTACGTGTCCAATTTGTACCTACCAACACCCTTATCTACCTAATTATAGTAAATAAGTACTTAATTAAGTTTGTAAAATTTGGTTATAAATAAATAAATAAATAAAAAAATAAAATTGGATATCGATTTATCGTTAGTTTCCGAAATCAACATAATTGTTTTCACGTTTATCCATATTTTTTATAGAGTTTTTTCTATAATTTCTTTCTGTATGGTATCTCGCGTGTGCTCTGATAATGTTGTGTATTTCAATATTCTTACAACATTTGCGCACTCAATTCTTATATATTACTCTTTGATGTATTATTTATTATCTTGTCGACTAAATAAGCTATCATGGATAATAAAAAAATCTAGTTCAGGCTTTTCCGAGTTGCAATCAACGTACAAAGTGGTTGTAGATCTGAGTGATGTACAAACAGCTGCGTTTGCTCCATTGGTGAGTAAAAAAAAAAAAAAAAAAAATAATGCTGGACAATCCACACAACATCATCTAGCCCCAAACTAAGCAGAGCTTGTGTTATGGGTACTAGAAGACTGACATACTTACCTAATACAATACATTACATAGATAGATATTTTTTTATTATACATATTAAATAACCAGAACACCCGGAATAAATATTTGCAGATCGTACAAACATTTATCCCAAGGCGGGAATCGAACCCGCAACCTTCGCCCACCGCGCCACATCGGTCGTCGAGTACTAGTGCTACTGGTTGTATTAGTGACACACAAATGTCACTTTAACCACTAGTTGTACTGTTCAGTAGGACTAGTGATGGAGGCGACATCTTGATGACGTGTCGGACATGTCAATAAATTTATTAGCTCACAGCGAAACACAGCTTTTATAACTAGCTGCTTTAAATCTGCATGTTTTGTCAATAATGAAAATAATATATTTTTAACTTCTTCTTTTTTATGTGGCTTCTGTCAGTAAGTTCTATATTTAACTAGGTGATTCTAGTTGACAGTTGATCGCAGCCAGGGGCTAGAAGAACGGCCAAGAAACTTACAGCCTCATTCCTACGGTTTCTCTATGATCCTTTTGACAAACAATTAAAATACGAGTTTGGGCACATCATGTCTGAGCACAAAATACTTTTATCAAATTTTTGTCTATTTATTGTATGATTTCAGTTTACTAATGCGCTTATTTATAATGTTCCTGTTGTAATTGCAAGCGTAATATATTCTGTGTTGGATGTATTAAGGAATGACATTGCTAGTGTAAGTATATAACCTTAAGTTTTGTACTGGCCTTTGTGATGTTCCCTTGGTGATTTAATAATAAAAAAATGGTTGTCTGTAAAGTCGGTTTACTGACGATAGTTGAACGTGACAACGTCACTTCTTGGAACGCCTCAGAAGGCCTCAGAACGCCTCATGAGTCATGTTTTTTCGTGCGTGCAGCCGGCTCTATCGAATTATAAGACGTTGTCACGTCAAAAACTTGAGAGGTGTCAACGGACAGCCGGAGCCGAACGAAGTTCTTAATTTGATAACTGGCTTGCTTTCTGTGAGCGAGAGAGACGGACAGAGAAACACGCGCACGCGCACAGCTCACAACTTTTGCAAAAAAATTAAAACAAAAAGTGGTAACACGTTATAACTTTTTGTCTTTACATTTTTGACGTGACAACGTCTTATAATTCGATAGAGCCGGCTGCACGCACGAAAAAACATGACTCATGAAGCGTTCCGGCGTTCCGGCGTTCTGAGGCGTTCCAAGATGTTTCGAACGACGATTTATTTTGCAGAACCGCTTACTATACCGTTCGTTGACGTTGTCACGTTCAACTATCGTCAGTAAACCGACTTTACAGACAACCATTTTTTTTATATTTTCTCACCGTTCAAACCACTGGACTACGACAAACATTTTAAAACAAAAAAAACTAAATCCTCCTCGTTGTTCTCGAGTTTAACGAGACCAACTACCAGTAATTGTTTTTTGTTGTGTGTTTATTGAAGACGAGACGTGATGAGACGGGATGTGATGAAATGAGACGATATGAGATGAGGTAGAGAGATTATGATTTGTGATAAATATTCAAGCACCTTTTCATTTTAGATTAATCACTCTATGATGGTTAGCTGGTACATACTGGTACTGGAATCTTTGATTCTCCTACTGTCTCCAGCTTTCTGTGCCGGCATGTTATCTACACAAGCGGAAAAAATCAAAACAATTCTTCATGATAGGTTATGGCAAGTGAATAGTAAGTTGATTTACTACTATTGTCTTTAAACCTACACTTCAAAATCATCATGTATTAAGTTCGGTATGAGATGAACCCGCGACCTTCTTTGATACGAGTATGAATTAACCAAAAGTCGTTTTATTGAGCAAAATGCAACGATAGCACGTTTTAGACTCAATCAAAGACAGTACCATCTAGTAGAAATCTTAACAAACTAGATGATGAAACTTATCATACAACGGCTCTGAATCCAGATGGTTTGTCTGTTTGTTTGTTAGATCATCACGCCACTAGACTGAATATTTCGAAGAATATTTCGAGAAATAACACCTATCTACTTATAATTGTAATTGTACTAAACCAAAATGTACCTAAAACTTAAGACTTATTTAAATAATACATTGTTAACTAGTTTTATATAATTAATAACATAAGCATAACATAGTTCCTATATACCTATAAGTTTAAGCGCCCAACCCCCCCCTTTTTTGCGATACCTGGAAAAGGTGAATAAGTTTTTAAGTGCCTCCCTACTTTTTAAGATGTTTGTAACACTTATTTTGGCAAAATAAATATCTTGTATCTTGTATCTGATTTAGGTGAAATTTATACAATTTAGACACCCGTTTTCCGGATTAAAACTTGGGCTAAACCTAATTGCAATCAAGGGCTTAGAATTCTGAGATACAGCTCGACCCCTCTAAACCAACTGTAGCCATACGCTATCTATAGGGATAATTTTATAGTGTTTTTTTTATGACGACCGATGTAGCGTGGCGGGCGAAGGTCCGCCTGCGACGCGGTGGTTGCGGGTTCGATTCCCGCCTTAGGATAAATGTTTGTACGATCAGCAAATATTTATTCCGGGTGCTCTGGGTATTGTATATGTATAATAAAAAATATCTATCTATGAAATGTATTGTATTAAGTATGTCAGTCTTCTAGTACCTATAACACAAGCTATGCTTAGCTTGGGGCTAGATGATGTTGTGTGGATTGTCCAGCATTATTTATTTATTTATATTTCAGTTGAATCCGATCTTCGTCACATTGAAAGATTCATCAATTACGTAGAGGAGCGTGATTGTCGACTCCATGTTTACAAGCTGATTCCCCTGGATGCTGATCTCTTCGGAATGTTGATCAGCTTTTGTGTCACTTATCTTATTGTTATTATACAGTTTATTCATAAATAAAATACTTATAACTTACCTATAACTAATCATACTATATTTATTCACAAACAAACTTACGACTATACAGTATTTATAAAATGTACATTGGCATATAAAATACATAAGAAACAGTTCAGCTGTCTACAGACCGTTGCAAACGATCTATAGATAGCTCAACCGATCCAAATCAGTACCAATCGGAAAAATACTGGCTGCATTGGCGCTATAATAATTTATTCATTACCCATAACTTGATTGTTTTTATCGTATACTTTCTGTTTACCATTGTTTTTCTTTATATATTTATGTTTCTGTTTCATCTATCATCATATTATTATGTTATCATTCTATTTTATCATATTGTACCATGTTTTTTTAAGGAATATTCATAATTACTGTGTGTGCTAAAGTTGCAAATAAATGTATGTCTATTATCTATTGTGTTTTTCGTTGCTGGGCAAAGGTAAGTCTTCCATTACTAAAAAAATTTAAATATTTTTTTTAATAAATTTGCTAAAATCTTTATAACATTATTATTTAAGTAACCTACTTTAATACGTAAACCTATTTTAGTTTGACAATAGGTCTGAGATCTAGTGTGATTATCGGAATTTCGATAAATAAACACTTGGAAAAGAAATCGTTCATGGTTTAGGATGGCAATCTCATCAATCATGGCAATCTATGACAGGCGTCACAGCTCAGTTGGTAGTAGCTCTGCCTTCCATGCTGTGGGTCGTGGGTTCGATTTCCATCCAGAGCAAATGTTAATGTAAGCAAATGATAATTTTTTTCCATTCTCTTTAGAAGGTACCTAAGACTAAATATTTATTGATTTTTATCGACTTTTTGGTTAGCCCAAGGTTCTATTCTACTTAGTTTATTTGTACACTTATACTTAAGTAAATTAAATAGGTACATCATCAACTAATTGTTGTACAAAGAACTAAAAATAAATTAGCTTAATAAAAAACATCTTAGTCATATTATGTTATTTTAAATCATATTGAACATTCTGAAGTCGCTTGGTCGTTTGATAACACTTAAAATAATATATAATATAATAATAATATATATTTATAATAGTGAGCTTTATAGAATAGAAAAGATATGGAGATAACACCAACAGTACAAAAAACCAAATGTTTCCAACTTCTGAGTATAGTTCTCAAGATCTTTCATATAGTTTTTTGCATAGATTTAGGACTTTTCACGTATAAATATAAAAACCAAAGATTATTCTGGAAATTTTTCACTATCGTACAATGTTTGATAATTTTCATTTTAAGTGCATATATAATTGATTTTAATAGAAGTTTCTTCATTACGTTTTGGTATAGTTTTAATGTTATTTTTTATGTTACTATTGTTATTATTTTATCTTTAGTTGATCCAAAAAAAAGTATTTATAAATTTCTTTTTGATATAAACTTCATTGATTCGAAATTACGGGTTGCTGATACTAAATACTATTTGGAAGCTAAACTTTTGATAATATTATTTTTGCATTTAGTATTCAGGATTGTTTTTTTAACTTATTCAATGTTTGACCATGCTGTAATAAATTGGGCTTATCATTTGAGTTTTTGGGATACCATCATTTGCACAAATTGTTATAATTGTGTATTCATTTGTTTTTTATTCGATTAATTGTCGAGTTGAAATACTTTTGTTGGGTATAAAATCGGCTGATTCGGATTTTTCGTCTTTGAATTTGATATACAAGGCAATTGCTGATCTTACCGACTCCTACAAATCTGTTTACGATCCAATAGTAAGTTTTGAATCATTTTTTTGTATCAACTAGTATTTTTAATAGGTCTAAACAATTTAAAAAATATAAATTAAAGGCCGTTAAGTAGATATATCAAAAATATTCCTATATCTATATTTACTGCTTCTGGGTAAAGACAGAAGGCCTAGTAAGAGTTTTGATCTTCTTTGATCAAGAGTCTGACGTCTGACGGTAACGTGCGCGGATTTTGTTTCCTGCAGGGCTCCGATCGTGCTAAATTATAACGTAAACGGATCAACCGTTTACGTTATCTAAGCAGTAGCTAAGGTTCACCAACGTAACGTGTACAATTTCGTATCGCTGTAAACGGCTAACCGCTCAACTTTTTTCCCTTCGTGTGATAAGCGGTTATGGCACCATCTTCGGCTCACTAACGTTCGAATGTTGAGCGATTTTGGCTACATGCTTATCTTGATCCCGAAATGTCTGTAACGTATATGGAGCAGCTTCGTGTGTAGTTAGAAAATTAGCGCAATCGGGCCCCGGGCGCAAAATTAGTCTCATTAGACGTTATATGTTTTTTTTTGTTTCAGTTAGTATGTGGAATCTTTTTTAATACTCCTCATACTATGATGACAATTTATAGCTGGGCAAAGTTTTTTTACGACGATATGAAGTATGTAAGTTTTGAATTGTATTTTTAAGCATTATGTCATCAATTTAAATATTTTGTTATTTACTTATAACATTTTGACAGGCGTCACAGCTCAGTTGGTAGTAGCTCTGCCTTCCATGCTGTGGGTCGTGTGTTCGATTCCCACCCAAACCAAATGTTTGTGTGATAAATATAAATATTTGTTTTGTGTTTCTGTCACTATGTATTCTATGTATGTATTTATAAAAACATGTATTTAAGTATTGTATCAGCAATCTAGTTCCCATAGTACAAGCTTTGCTTAGTTTCGGACTAGAGTGTGATGTGTGAATTGTCCATGAATATTTATTTATTTTATGAATGGCAAGAAGTCTAAAGTTAACTCTTATCTATTTTAGGTGCTTTCAGCTGCAATTTTGATGCAAAATTTGGTTGTGTTAGAAGGTTTTGCGTTGTCAATCATAGTCCCTGCTGTTTGTGTGGGCATGCTTGCGACTCAAGCAAATAAAATAAAAATTATACTGCACGATAAGCTGTTGCATAGTCAGGGTAAGTTGTTTGTATAACATCGAGTGTGAACAAAATATGTAAACGTCAACAATATTATATACTAGCTGACCCGGCAGTCTTCGTATTGCCTCAATCGATAAATAAAGTTCAAATTGACTCTACATTTTATTTAGAAAACGTTTGTATGGGAAATAGAAAAAGGCTGTTTTGGGGGTTTTACCGGCAGTTATTCGATTTTTTCTTACTTTTTAAACATTGCCTAAATCTTCACAAATATTTGAGGACCAAGATAAGATAAATCCGTTCAGCTGTTCACGAGTTTCAGCCAGACTAACAGACTATTGAGGCAGCGAATATTAGATTTTCAAGACTTTTTTGCAGATCCTCTTCAAATCCGTGAGATCGAGCGGTTCATCAGCTATGTGAATACACGCGGATTCCGGTTCCTCGTCTATGACGTCATTCCCCTGGACGAGAGCCTTTTTGTGATGATCCTCAACTTTTGCGTCACATACCTCATCGTCATCGTGCAATTTACTTTTAAATAGAATTGCGTGTTATGATTCTTAATTGTTCAGATTGTCAAAAAGACAATTCACTTAACAACAATAAAACGTGTTTTTCAAATAGGTACAATTTAATATTGATAAATAAATAATGCTGGACAATACACACAACATCATCTAGCCCCAAGCTAAGCAGAGCTTGTGTTATGGGTACTAGAAGACTGACATACTTAATACAATACATTATATACTTAGATAAGTATATATTTTTTATTTTACATATAAAATACCCAGAACACCCGGAATAAATATTTGCAGATCGTACAAACATATATCCCAAGGCGGGTCGTTTATGACATCAAATGATCTATTTTAATTAATAATTAAAATTTAAATAATAATTATTTTTGAGTGGTTATTGTCTAGATTAATTATGTAGGTGCGTTACATAAATATTAGTTTTGCTATTAGTGAATTTGTCTTGCACATTTATTAGATTTGCGTGAATTTAAATGTATTAAATACTTCGTAAAACGCCATATTTATATAATAGTAGTAATATTAGTAGTAATAGTATAATAATCATAACTTGTTATTGCTGATAATGACGAGTGAAATAAAATGATTGTCTTAAATTACCTTTTTTATTTTTTACATATTATTAACAACGTAATTCGCTGAGAAGATCTTTATTTGTTTTGACTAGAGTTAAATAAATATAGTAAAAAAGGAAAGAAAATATTTTTCTCTCTCTCATAATAAATAATAATGTATTATTATGGAAGTTTTTAGAAATACATACTTTAGTGTATAATGCAATAGCTATCTTTATTATTTATCTTTATTTTTATTATTTTAGTTATGAAAACACATCAATTTTTTTAAAGTAACTGGATATTAGTACAAGTCGTAATTTTCTGATTTCTGATACTGATTGGGTTAATTATATTTTTATGAAGTAACGTCAATAATGGTTCTGTAACTTACTTTATTCTAGCGCCTGTTTAAATACGAACTAATTAAAAAAATATATATTGTTCACAATTACTGCAGATATAAACTAACATAAGTTTGAAACCGTTTTTAAAAATGACACTAATATTAGTAGCACCCAAAAATAATATACTTTACACAAAAAATAACCATAAAAATGTATTAATAAATATTTCTACTATCTACAAAATACAACATGTCCTATTCGCGTTAAATTTCGGTTTTTTTCAGTTTAAATCGTTCAAAATTAAAATGATTTTCAAAATTCTGTCTCTTATCCAATGTATATGTTATGCGTCGATATGTTTATCTGTTGTTTTTAAAAGCACAGTTAGTTTAAGAGCATTATGGTATGCAAATGCACCGATTTATTACGTTGTGTTTGCGATTATATTATTGTTTATTAGAAGTGATTCGACATTTTGCAATTTACTTCATGATTTAAACAAAATTGATAGAGATCTTGAAAACGAAGATCACAATTCAGATGTGAAAGTATTAGCTATGATTTTGTTTTGTTTTTTTTTCAGGCTGTCATTAAATTCAGCATTTTGTGCGGGTAATGTATGTGTGTTGCCATTATATATTCGTCTATTTTTAACATTGACACACGCGAATTTAGATTTTATTCTCATGACGTACAATTTATTTTTATATTTAATTTACTGTCGTTTGAGTAAGTTGGTATTAATTTTGGAGATAGGTGATCAAAATATTGTGTTCTTGCAACACATTTACAAAGCTTTACATGATGTGGCTGACAAATATAAAGATGCGTTTGATTTAATTGTAAGTAATTTTTCACGTAATTTTTTTAGTCATTACATAATTATATTATAAACTTGAGGAGCCTACTTATAACCTACCGATTAAACAATATTCATGATAGTATAAAATATCAATATCAATATCTTGGGTACGCTTCCGATTGGTACTGATTTGGATCAGTTGAACTATCTATAGATCATTTGCAACGATCTGTAGATAGCTCAACTGTTTCTTATGTATTTTATATGCCAATGTAAGTAGGGGAGACCAAGGAGGGTTGTTACAATTTTTACTTAAAACCATATATCTCAATAAAGAAACATAGCACAGTTATCAACTTTATGTCTAAATATAGAGCAATCTTTCCTTTATCAAATACAGTCATGACAATAAATGAAAGTTGTATGGTTTCTGAGAAAATCCACCAAAACAGAAACAACTCAAACTGTAACAATTCTCCTAACACCGAGGTAAGTTGTGACAGGCACCGAGGTAAGTTGTTACAGCTGTTTATCAATACTATATTTGATAGGTAAGATGACTTTTATAAGAATTATAAAACACACACCCTTTTATAATACTTCAATTATCATTTGGCATAATTGTTGAGACTACAGACATTAAGATTATAAGAAATAAATATTTTTAACTAACTATGGCATCATGACAATATCAGCAGCTATAAAATATGTCTGTAATCCAATCTATTATGCAGTGCCGTCTTAAGTCTATTCGGCGCCGGGGTGCGGGGCTCAGCCTGCGCCCTGGTTTTCTTTTACACTGCAGATAGTCCAGTCAAAATAGACTAAAATTATGACTCCAGTTTGCATTAATTCCCAACAAGCTGAATTTTTGTGCAGGCCTTGAATACGTCATTACAAATGATATGTCAAAAGTCCCCATCGATCCCGCTTGTGCGTTGTTTTTTATTCGAGGTCAAAGATCATAAATTTGCGTTTTTTGCATATATCTCTGAAACAACGAGAGCTATCGAAAAGTGGTTCAGGCAAAGTTTGTAATCGTAAAATTGTCTACAAAAATACCTCAACACTTTTCTTTTACAAAGCATCGCTTTCGAGATATAGTGACTTTAGACCGCAGGAACATCGTCGAAGATACTGCGTTTTTTCATTTCAGCCGTTTTATCTGTTTCATTGCCACAGAACAAACAGTAGCCTCGTACTCTAGTACGAGGTGGACTAACCCATCGAACCCATCACCCCTTTCAGTAAATTTCAAGAAATACTGTTTGTTATGTGGCAATGAAGCAGATAAACGGCTGAAATGAAAAAAACGCAGCATCTTCGACGATTTTCCTGCGGTCTAAAGTCACTATATCTCGAAAGCGATTCTTTGTAGAAGAAAAGTGTTGAGGTATTTTTTGTAGACAATTTTACGATCTACAAACTTTGTCCGAATCATTTTTCGATAGATTTCGTTGTTTCAGAGATATACGCAAAAAACGCAAATTTATGACCTTTGACCTCGAATAAAAAACAACGCACAAGCGGGATCGATGGGGACTTTTGACATATCATTTGTAATGACGTATTCAAGGCCTGCACAAAAATACTGTTTGTTCTGTGGCAATGAAGCAGATAAAACGGCTGAAATGAAAAAAAAACGCATCATCTTCGACGATGTTCCTGCGGTCTAAAGTCACTATATTATCTCGAAAGCGATGCTTTGTAGAAGAAAAGTGTTGAGATATTTTTGTAGACAATTTTACGATTTACAAACTATGCCTGAACCATTTTTCGATAGCTCTCGTTGTTTCAGAGATATACGCAAAAAAACGCAAATTTATGACTTTTAACCTGGAATAAAAAACAACGCACAAGCGGGATCGATGGGGACTTTTGACATATCATTTGTAATGATCTGTATCTGATCTGTACAAAAATCCAGCTTGTTGGGAATTAATGCAAGCTGGAATGTCTATTTTGACTGGACTAAGACGGCTATGTCAAAGGGCGCAATTACTCGCCTATGATGACAGACGCACAGGTGCCGCGCCGCGCGCCCCCTTTTTAAATGAACTTACACTACACTTTCACTTAGAGATCATTTTGCTTCAAGTGCGGGCAACCGGGCGGCAATGTGTCAAAGGTCAACACTCTTTTTGGCATGACAATTTTTTTTTTGCGCATACGTGTTTGTCGTAACCTGTATATGAAACTGTGCAATGGCGTTAAGTTCAATGAAATATCTAAATATTCATTAATTAGCGCTTGGCAGGCGCCCCCGGGCGCTCGGCGCCCGGGTGCACCGCACCCCTTGCACCCCCGGGTAAAGACGGCCCTGCTATTATGACAGACGTACAGCAGCTCACTCCTAGTGCCATTCTCGACCAGCCTTTCCACTCCTGAACTGAAACCTTTTGATTGGATTGCTAATGACATAAAATTCAAAGCAAACACACTAAAATAGGAGAGTTGTTACAGCGTGTCACAACTCTCCTAGGTGTCGAAAATTACGACCTGGTCAGAATAAACTTTCATAATTTCACAACGACGTAAAGGATCATCAAAACAACGCCACTATTTGAAACTTCAAAAACCCTACAGTATACAAAAAAATAACATAACCACCTAAATTTAATGTGTCAAGATATAAATAAAACCAAAATTTTGACAAAAAAATTACTTTAAGGCTTTTTTTTTCATGCAGACGTCGTACTCGGGCAACCATTTGCCTGGTGCCTGAGGCACTTGTTTCATCAAGAAGCGCATCTAAAAAGAATCAATTGAGTGGCATTGCCAGCTCACTAACGATCATAGGTTTCGAGAAATCGGCTTTGTAACAACTCTCCTCTGTAACAACTATCCTAGGTCTCCCCTACATGATAGTTGTTTTTATATTTCATCAAGGTTATATAAAGAAAAAAGCTACAAAAAATATATTTGGGTAAATAATTAAATCCTAACCTAAGGTGCTCAGACTTGGTCATTGACTGAGATGCAGAAGTCCAAACTTAAGATTTGCCAAAGGGCAATGGAGCGCAGCATTCTCGGCCTTAAACGCATCGACCGGGTGCGAAATACAATGCTGCGTTCGATGACTGGCATTGCCGACGTAGGCAGCAAATCAGCCCAACTCAAGTGGGAGTGGGCAGGGCACGTTAGTCGGATGCAACCTGATACACTTATCATAGTCGCTATTCTCGCCCACTGGCGAGAATAGCGACTTCTTGGGTGCCCGAGAATATGAGACGACGACCGGGCCGAGAAGACGTTGGAGGAACGATCTCGACTCATACGCGACGGAGTGGTGGATGGCGGCAGGAGATCGGGATGAATGGAGGAATTTGGGGGAGATCTTTGCCCTGCAGTGGGACACAATAGGTTAAAAAATAATAATAATAATAATAATTAAATAAGTTTTCATGTTTTAGTTCATATCAGCATTAATAACCAGAGTGCCTGAAGCTACGTCCACGATATATTGGACAGTGACAGAACTACTGCTCAAAACAAATGAGGTAATCATTTGAGACCAACAATTTGGTCCTTTTTTACTTAACTTTCTATCAGCGTGTGTTTTACTTTTGTTTCATTTTCAATTAGATAGCTCAACTGTTTCTTATGTATTTTATTTGACAATGTACATTTTGTAAATACTGTATCTATAGTCGTAAGTTTGTTTGTGAATAAAGTATTAGTAGGTATACTGCAATATGAGAAAGATAAATAAAAATCGGCGCAACTAGTCTTGTCGACGCGTGAGTATCTGACCCAGCGTATCAGCATTGCTATTCAGTGCTAAAACGCAGCCAGTATCTTAGGTGCTTACGATTGGTACAGACTTGAATCAGTGGAGCTATCTATAGATAGTTTGCAACGGTCTGCAGATAACTCAACTGTTATGTATCTTATAAATTTGTACATTTTGTGAGTAGATAGTAGTCATAAATCTCGTACAATATAATAAAATAATTTTACATTATTTGTACCAATGAGCGCGTATCGCAGGCACTACTGAAAACCAATGCTAAAACCCTAAAAACCTGGCTTAGACTAAGTAGTAGTAGTACCTTTTATACACATCTTTTTCTTAGAATTGACTGGCCTGCCTTCGTTGCTGTCGTGAGTTCGATTTCCACCGAGAACAAAATTTTGTGTGATGAACAGGATGGTTTTTCAGTGTCTAATAAGTTATTTATTTTTATTATTTTTTATATGAAATATATTTATTTAGGTGCAGTTACTATGGCTGTGCGTGGACGTTTTGTCAGTAACTACTGCTTTTGC
This sequence comes from Ecliptopera silaceata, assembly GCA_932527185.1. NCBI lineage: Eukaryota > Metazoa > Arthropoda > Insecta > Lepidoptera > Geometridae > Ecliptopera > Ecliptopera silaceata. The sequence goes on from OW052210.1 coordinate 7,664,215, forward strand.
CTTGACATTTGTCCCTGCAGTGTGTGCTGGCATGCTGGCAACGCTTGCCAACAAACTCAAAGTAGTGTTGTACAATCAACTTATTGAACAAAAAGGTGAGATATACAATACTAAAAATAATAAATATTCACGAACAATCACACATCACACTCTACTCCCAAGCTAAGCAGAGCTTGTCCTATGGAAACTGGATTACTGATAAAATACTTGTATGTATACATTTGTCTTCTTCTTATCGTGTCGATGCTACAACTGTAGGTATTCTGTTGTAGCATCGTGTTGGAAAGATTAGCCAGACTAGACACTGCTTTACCGTGCCTAGCTGTTACCGGTGTGCGCCACGAGGAGGCTGAGGCTCTTTCCATTAATTAATTTCTTTCTTATACATTTGTAAATACATAACTCCCTATCTTGTAAAAAGTTAGCGTTGACTTTATGTCGTCATTACGTATGGTAATCAATACATCAAGTCTGCGCTAACTTTTTATAAGATAGACCGATAGGATATATAGTAGCACCCAGACACAGAACAAAATATTCACATTCATCATACAAACATTTGCTCTGGGGGGGGAATCGAACCCACGCCCCACAGCATGGAAGGCAGAGCTACTACCAACTGAGCTGTGATGCCTGTCTTTTATTTATTAAAATGTATTTTTCAGATGAGTTTAAACTTCGGGAGATGGAGCGATTCATCCGTTATATTGAGACAAGAGGCTTTCGATTCTACGTGTACAAAGTTCTTCCTTTGAATGCAAACCTTATTAGAATGGTGCTTAATTTTTGCGTCACTTACCTTATTGTTGTTATTCAATTCACTCGAGTTAATTAGGTAATCATCATCATTCCCCTGCCCTTATCCCACGTTAAGTGGCGTCGGCACATGTTCACTTTCTCCACTTCTATCATTCGTCAGTTCTGAATCTACTCCTCTCACATTTTTTTTTTTTTAAACGAATTTCGTCATTTAAGTATCTTTTATGCAATACTTATCTTTATAAACGGGGTATTTACCATGATTAGTGAGTTTGATTATTTTCCGATATTTCCTCAAAATATTATTTATTTTATAGGAATAAAACTAAGATAAAAAAGACAATAATATTTTTTATTTTATTTTAAGCTAAACACGATCTTACACTAATACACACGAATACTTACACGTAGAATAAAGCTAAGATAAAAAAAAATATCTTGTATAAACACACATTAGTTTTAGAATTCAACTTTCATGGAATTAAATGTATTTGAAAAAAAAACATATGTTCTCACAAAAACAAATATGTCTTTAATTTTAAAACAAAATAATTTTAGTCGACTAGCCGACCGATAATTCAATAATAACACTTACGTCCGGTTTCTCGAACGATGATCAACGAAAAAATCTAATAATTACTATGTGTCAAACTCGGATCAATCGTGATTTGGGTTTCCAGAAACCGGCCGTTAATCATAAATATGAAATAGCTGAATCAATACGATCAGATACGTTACACAAAGATTGAGAACAATTGACACAAGACTTGCGTTCAAAGGAATAATGTTATAGGCGTAAAATATAAATGGACGAGCTTCTATGTATGAGATGAATTTCATCAGCTGTATAGAATTAGCTGTATCTGAAATAAACAATTCACGAACAATTCACACATCACACTCTTTAAAGCATAGTAAAGCTATGCTTGCGTAGCGTGTTGGGGGTAAAGAGAATCGACAAGATCCGAAATACCACACTTCGTGCGAAAACCCGCATAACTGACGTCGGTGAAAAGGCAGCTAAGCTGAAATGGGATTGGGCTGGACACATAAGCCGTATGCAGGAAGATAGATGGGCCACAGTCGTCACACAATGGGTGCCTGCGGATGGACGACGAAACCGAGGCAGACCAAGAAAACGTTGGCGTGACGACTTGGATACATATGACGGAGCCTGGTGGGAAGCAGGGGGCCTATCCAGACCGCTGAAATGTTTTTGAGCTTTTATTTGATCAAATAACATTTCAGTTTTCTTCTTCGTCTTTTATTGATATTTTGACTGTAAATTAACTTTGACAGAATTGTGACATGCCGAAGTTTGTTTTGGTTTCATTTTGCAGAATTCATGGATTCATACAAACACGAAAATTATAATGTTTTGTGACAATTTCAAAGTAGTTTTAAAATTAAAACGCAATTAGCTGCGATTTCAATGCTGACCTGTGAATTTTTATAGGTTTTCAGGACTACCATCTACACATTTTCTGAAAAAAACCTAAGTAGGTATGGGCAAGATAACTTCAAAGTAATATCATCGCTTCATCCTTTTAGTTCTTACTTAACACTTGTTTTTAAATAGTCTAAGACAACAAGGAACATAAATGCCTAACTAGTTGTATGTAATCGTAGTTATAAATCCTATTAGTCTCATCATATTTAAAATATTTATGGCAAATTTATATAGAGACAACATAATTTCAGTACCTATCCTGAAATAAATTTTTGCTAAGATAAACCATCATTGAGATTAGTAGCATAAAGTTACATCTAAAATGTAGGTACAATTAGTCCAGTCAAAATAGACATTCCAGTTTGCATTAATTCCCAACAAGCTGGATTTTTGTACAGGCCTTGAATACGTCATTACAAATGATATGTCAAAAGTCCCCATCGATCCCGCTTGTGCGTTGTTTTTTATTCGAGGTCAAAGTTCATAAATTAGCATTTTTTGCTTATATCTCTGAAACAACGAAAGCTATTGAAAAGTGGTTCAGGCAAAGTTTGTACATCGTAAAATTGTCTACAAAAATGCTTCAACACTTTTCTTCTACAAAGCATCGCTTTCGAGATATAGTGACTTTAGACCGCAGGAAAATCTACTAAAATGCTGCGTTTTTTTCATTTCAGCCGTTTTAACTGCTTCATTGCCATAGAACAAACAGTATTTCTTGAAATTTACTGGAAGGGGTGATGGGTTCGATGGGTTAGTCCTCCTCCAAGGTATTGAATCGTCTTTTTGTTTCAAGAAATACTGTTCGTTCTATGGCAATGAAGCAGATAAAACGGCTGAAATGAAAAAAACGCAGCATTTTAGTAGATTTTCCTGCCGTCTAAAATCACTATATCTCGAAAGCGATGCTTTGTAAAAGAAAAGTGTTGAAATATTTTTGTAGACAATTTTACGATCTACAAACTTTGCCTAAATCATTTTTCGATAGCTCTCGTTGTTTCAGAGATATACGCGAAAAACGCAAATACCCAGGTTAAAGTCATAAATTTGCGTTTAAAAGTCATAAATGAGAGCTATCGAAAAATAGTTCCGACAAAGTTTGTACATCGTAAAATTGTCTACAAAAATGTTTCAACACTTTTCTTCTACAAAGCATCGCTTTTGAGATATAGTGACTTTAGACCGCAGGAAAATCTACTAAAATGCTGCGTTTTTTTCATTTCAGCCGTTTTATCTGCTTCATTGCCATAGAACAAACAGTATTTCTTGAAACAAAAAGACGATTCATTACCTCGGAGGAGGACTAACCCATCGAACCCATCACCCCTTTCAGTAAATTTCAAGAAATACTGTTTGTTCTGTGGCAATGAAGCAGATAAAATGGCTGAAATGAAAAAAACGCAGCATCTTCGACGATTTTCCTGCGGTCTAAAGTCACTATATCTCAAAAGCGATGCTTTGTAGAAGAAAAGTGTTGAAACATTTTCGTAGACAATTTTACGATGTACAAACTTTGCCTGAACCACTTTTCAATAGCTTTCGTTGTTTCAGAGATATAAGCAAAAAATGCTAATTTATGAACTTTGACCTCGAATAAAAAACAACGCACAAGCGGGATCGATGGGGACTTTTGACATATCATTTATGATGACGTATTCAAGGCCTGCACAAAAATCCAGCTTGTTGGGAATTAATGCAAACTGAAGTCATAATTTTAGTCTATTTTGACTGGACTACAATAACATAAGATAAGAATATAGTACATCATCATCTTCCTACCCTTGTCCCACATTATGTGGGTCGGTACAACATGTCCTCTTCTTCCACTCACTTCTATCAGACGTCATCTCAATGTTCACACCTTTCTTACACGTCATCATTCACATTCACATAGTACATACCTACAAAACTTTCTTACCTATTATTTTGTTTCAGAATACTATGCAGATTACCATGAAGTTTCTACTTGTGTAGTAGACAGTATAAGACTATATAAAATTAATCTGCAAGTTGTAATTTGTAAAATGACTAGAATTCAAGGAATAAAACCATTTTGATTCTTTATTATTATTATATCTTATATATGTGGTAAAGAATGATTACATAGTTTATAATATGATATTAAAATCTGTACATAATCTAATTTTTTTTTCCTTTATTTCATTAGACTTGAACAAGTATTCATGAACATTTGACAGTAAGTATTTGGTAGTAAGCTCTGCCTTCCATGCTGTGGGTTGTGGGTTCGATTCACACCCAGAGCAAATTTTAATGTTTGTGTGATGAATATAAATATTTTTTCTGAATCTGGGTGTTTCTATGAATGTGTTTACAAAAAAAATGTAAGTATGTAAGTATTCTATCAGCAATCTAGTTCCCATACATAAAGAGCTTTGCTTAGTTTGGGACTAGAGTGTGAAGTGTGAATTGTCCAAAAATATTTATTTATTTCCCAAGGCATGCACTTCAACCAAACTAAACAAAACTTGTATGGGAAATAGATTGCTTGAATACTATTATAAGTAAGTATTCTAAAAATTAATACATATTAACACCCAAATGCAGAACACATATTTATGTTCACAAATAGTAATAAATAAATATTTTACCAATGACAACTAATCACATAAATGTTTGTTTGTGGTGGGGATTGAACCCACCATCCTAGCATAGATGCCAGAACTAATGCCAATACTGAGCTGAGATATATATATTATTAAGTATATATTATTTTGTTTCAGAATATGCAAATTACCATGATGGTACTACTTCACTATCCTAATCTGTTTATGACTATTAAACTAATCTTTGTTTTCATTTGTGAAATAATATAGTAATTCAATAAAACCATGTTTCAGTATTATTTTATTAAAACATTTCTAAATAGATAGATAACTCTTTATTGTTCATCACACATAAATAAAAACAAAGAGCTTAAACAAGTAGTAATAGGCATCAGAATGGGTGGCCTTATCGCTGAGAGAGATCTCTTCCTGGCAACCGAAATTTGCTCGTGTCACATCCCAGATATACCTGAAATAAAATGAAGTGTATTGTAAATAGAGTTAATACGCATAGAGTTCAATACTAAAATATTTTACAGTCTTGAAATCTGAACATAAATCATTTTCTTTTATTTCATTACACTTAAACAAGTTAAAAAAATGTTTATGAACATTTCACAAAGCTTGTATGGCAACTAGAATACTCATATACTGTTTTATGAATAAATTCATAGATATGTAACATGTTGACACCCAAAAGCAGAACATACATTAATATTTACTAATAGTAATAAAAAAATGTTTTACCAATAAAGACTTATTGAACTTTTAAAAAATATTTATTCTTGGTGGGGATGGAACCCACAGAGAAGACAGAACTAGTACCAAATGAGCTGTGATGCCTATTGCAATGATTGATTTAGTTTGTTATAGGTATATTTATGAACCTATCAAGTGAAGTAATCAACTACCTGGACGATTAAATAGAATGATTCATGTCTTAGTCTTAAATTGTTGTGTTCTGATTTCTGATCTGCTAACCCATACTGGGCACCAGCATCTTGTGTGCATCTGAAACATGAATAAGTGGTGACCAAACATGTTAGAAACTCTGCAACAGATGTCCACCTCCGACGCGGAGGTTGTGGGTTCGATGACCGCCTTGAAATAAATGTTTGTACGATCTGCAAATATTTATTCCGGGTGCTCTGGTTATTTTATATGTAGGTAAAATAAAAAATACCTATCTATATAAGTAATGTATTGTATTAAGTATGTCAGTCTCCTAGTATTGAAAAACAGGACAATCCCGACATACGTTTCATGTTTATGATTAGATTTGACATTAAAATCTTCCATAATTAGGTAGTACACTGATTTATTCACTTTTCAATAACATACTTGTTTGCGAAATGCGCAAATCCGGTGTAGGTTTGCCAAAGCTGAGGTTTTTATTCTCCGTGAAATACTTACAAAGATTTCACCATTTTCTCAATTATGTATGTATTAAAACTTTCACATACTCACATATTTTTTTTTTTATAATCCTTTGGCTTCAATCTCGCCTGATGGAAAGCGCCGATGAAGCCGACGATGGAGCAGGATGGTCTAGAAGACACCTATTTATATTGGCCTTGAATTGATCTAGGTTGTAATGATTGGGAAAAACAGACGCAGGCAGCGTATTACCTATTATCCTGAAGGCTCTTCGCTCAATCGAGTCCAAGGCAGCCAGCAATATTATGATGGCACATAACAATATGACGGCGCGTGCCTTTCATCATATCAAAGACAATAGAAACAAGGAGTTTGCTAGCTTAGGAGGCTTGTCGATGGATTAATAAAGCACTGGCTGAGTTTGTGTTCTATAGAATTTGAATGCGTGGATCTCTTGCGAATGTCAAGGATGCTGTCAACAGAACAAGGGCTTTTTGTTTGAAGAAGTGCTGGAGAATGGTCATGAAAAAGGAATAGAATCACGGTAGCCTGGTTATGTCGAATTCACCGTGATTCCAAGTTAAATCGCGAGCTATATTAATCAACCTAATTAAGAAAGTGCTTATCATGATTGTGGACAAGAAATAAACCATTTGTAATACCATAATGATGCTGTTTTCTAGAAGACCTACCTATCCCAAAGAGATCCCGTGATAGTAATGCTCGAAGAGCCTTAGAAGTCACATAGATTCCACATAGAACCTTGTATCAGACTGAAGTTGTCAAAAGGCGTCCTGACACCCGCCGTCATCAGGCGTGGGATGCAATCCAGTTGCCCACAGCAAAGAGCTTTCAATTCAGATGCACACAGATGTGAGGATCTAATACAGACGAGAGATTTTATGGAAAAATAGCGACGCATATTGAGATGGAACCTGTGTGCTTAGTACGAGTTTTGCACATGAAACTGAACGTATCGTCTTCGCAGTATAAAAGTGAGCGCACTCGTACTTGGGGTACCTACCTACTGAGCGATGCATAGTGGAATGTCGCGTAAGTGATCTTCAGCGAGATGTAATCGATACAATTTGCAACGGAATACCACTGCACAGCTTGATGCAACCTGAACGTGTTTGATTAGACAAGGTACATGTAGTCGTTTCATTTTGTTGTTTTTCTAACGATAAAGTCATCTGTTTTTCTTATTGAAATAAAAAAAAATGCCAAACAATACTTAGTAACGATATCTATGATCTTTCAATTTGGTTTACGGATACTTGACGACTTTTTGGACCATATAACCACCAGTCAGAATGCAAGTGTGGTTTGACTAATGAATGGTAGAACTGCCGGTTCAACGTGAAGAGTGTGTTGGGGTACTAGATGAAGGTACCTAGACGAGATGTTTGGATAGATGCCAGATACATGGTGGATCAGACACGTAACTTGCTGAGACTTTGGTCGTGGTTTTAATGTTGATGACGTTGTTGATGATTTTCTTCGATGACAAGTATTGACCTATCGAGTTTAAATTAACATTTTCCTGTAATGCTTGTTCTGTTGCTTGCTTGATGTTTGTGCTCAGAACAACTGAGCTAGAAACTTGTGACTGTGCGAGATATTCATTATTTTCAGATGAAACACGTAGATGTGGGTGAAATGACAAAATAAAGCATTATAGTAAGATGAAGATGAATGACAATTATATTGCGACTATATAGATAGTAGATCAGCAACCACCTGATGACAGCGAGGATCATGGCAATAGCGATCGAGGCAACATGCTGTATCTATCATCGTAGATTGTTGGCATTGAAATCTTGTAAGTAGTTCTTGATTTATTTGGATTTTTATAATAATGTTTCTTATAACTTATTAGAGTATAAGAGTCTTCCTCCGTTACCGGTGATTTTTGAACATTTACTCAGATCTCCGCCTTTTTGCTTTAAGATTAGTAAACGTAAATAACTCTGACATTGGCAAAATCGTGGCAACTCTAGCCTGCAAAAAGCCACTAAGAAAAGAAGAAGAAGAATGATGTTTATTCTCAGAGTAATATTACCTAGAGCTAACCTTAAACGATATAGCATGATTTAACCTATGTTCTGAAGTTTTGAAGAAGTTTCTCATCCATGAAATATTTTCACAATTATGAAAAGTGGTGTTAATTTATATTGTTTTACAAGACACATTCTGCAACAGTTTTGCAACATTGTTGATGGAGTAATAATAACAAAGCTTCAACATCATCATCATCATCAACTTATCAGTCCACTGCTGCACGTAGGTCTCTCTCAAGACATGCATTGAGCCCGATCTTTGGCTCTTTTCATTCAGTGATTGTCAGCTACATTCTGTGGATCATCGCTTCTACACTACGCTTGCCTAAACGTGGTCTCTACTTCAATATCAGCAAACATGGTCGGCTCTCTGCCACTTCAGCTTGTTAATTCTCTGAGCTAAGTCAAACGCCTTGGTTTTTCTGTCAGATAATTATGTTACGGATACTATCTCTCCAAAGAATTCCGAGTACAGCTTTCTTCATAGCGCGCTGAATGATTTTCAACAAAATCAAATCTAATTAACTGAATAAAGTTATTCAGTAAAATCACAAGGATCATTTTAAATTGTTTTATACTAGGTGATGCCAGTTCCACGTGACCAGAGCCTAAAAAGAACGAGCAAGAAACTACGGCCTGGTTCTAACTGTTATTTTTGTATGATCCTTCTTACAAAGAATCACAATTAAATACTGTTCTGAAATAAGTTCCGGTGACGTGTTATTTAATTTAGTACCTAACTTTTAAATGAAACAAAATATGTTAAGTAATGTCAGGGTCATGTTTACTTATGAATAAAAAAAGCTATACTTACATAACTCTTAATCGTATTATCTATTACAATGTACTGCATACTAAGTACATAGGTAAACCATCTGTGGACCAATTCCAATGTCAGTATCCATAAAGCTTCTTATTTGATCTGCTTGATTAAAAGAATATTTTTGGTTCTTGTGTGGGTGTGAGCATTAAGATAACGCATAATAGAGGAAAGTGGAAGAAGAAGACGTGTTGCACTGACTCCACATAATGTGCCTTAAAGGCAGTAGTATATTGTGGTGCCCAGCGGGGTCGTGTTCGGCTCTTATCTTAATTTAAGACCTATGATTGTAACCAACAATACAATGGACAAGTCTATCTATTTATCTATCTAGTCTGAATGTTAATATATGACGTTGATTCTCAACCTGGTTAAGTGAACCCTGGGTAACGAAATAAAGTAACAATATCGAGTAACGAATTCGAGTCACAATTAAGAGTTGCGATTTACAGCTACGATTTAGAGTTGTGATACAAAGTCGTTATGTTAAGTTGTCATGGTAACCCACGATGAAATCAAAGCACAAGAAAGCAATCACATTTTTGAATTAAAACTGAAGGATTTCGCAGCGGCTAGCTCATAATAAAACAAATTGGTCTTGTCTTGTTTCTTACTGTGGACATTGTATTGAAATATATGGAACACATTTCACAAAATTACTAAGGATTACTTAGATTTAACATAATTACATTTTAAACATTTAGACTGTTGAACATTACATAATGAAAAAAATAATGAACGTCCGGCACAGACTTAATATCTAACTGAACGTTGCCGGGAGTTGATATAAAGTTGCTCAATGTGGTTGTGTAAGGGCCATGTCACACGCTATAAGGACCTCACTGAGAAGTTCTACTACTTTCTCACCGAGTATTTTATGACGGAAGTTTAAATAATAATTAATTGACCAACCGACACTATCGAAGTTTCCAAAGCAGAATTATTATAATTAATTATTTGAATGCTTCAAAGTTTGTTCGTTCTCCAATTATAATTATTGCAAAATCCAAACTTGGGTACATTATGTACTTCAAGATAAGGTTTGTTTTAGACATAAGACATAACTGTGTACATAATGACGACAATAAAGATACTGAATACTGATGTTAAGCTTTGATGTCAATTTGCGGTGCAGAGAGATGTTTGGTTCAGTCGAACAGAATACTGTGTTGAACTTTTGTTTACAGAAGCTGCACATTGTGACATGTGAGTTGTTGAAATTCACATGAGAACGAGCGAGTTGGTGGAAGTCACACGAGGACCTGCGAGTCTTCAGCAGCCACACGGAGACATCAAGCTGGGACGTGTGACATTGACAGAATACAGTGTCTTGAAAGGATAATCTTAAATTAGTTATTAGTACTATCGCGTATCGCGGCTTTATTAATGAATTTGTAAGTTGAGTAAGGAAGCTCGTTGAAATAACTTGGAATCGAAGTGTTGGACGCTTGGTGTAGTCGATGCAACGTTGGCTTAGTAGAGTTGATGACCTGAATAGAACGTGGTATGAAGAGTTAGAAAATATTCAACTTGCAATGAACAGTACCTCAAGGACATGATGGCTTATACTATATTACGACTATTTTTTTTTGAATATTGATGAAACCGTGACGGCGATGTAAGGAGAAGAAGAAGAAGGAGAAGAAGGAGAAGAAGGAGAAGAAGAAGAAGAAGGAGAAGAAGAAGAAGAAGAATGTCCACTGAAGTGACATGTTGCGAATAATACGTTATCTTCAACGATAATTGATAATGAGTCATTGTTTGGATACTCTCTCCGCATATCCTTGTACTGCCTCAACAGGTCCAGAGACTCTCAGTACATATCCCGATTCGGAAATATGGGATTTACAAAATGAAGTATACCAATGAAGGTAATTTGTTATAAGTACCTGTGTGTTCCACCTGCACAAGGCTGGACCTCATCAACGCCACAAATGAGGTTTTGAAGTTGTTGTTGTTGTACCCATTGACATGTGAGAAGAAGAAGTACTGTTCCATGCTAAAGGGGATGGTGGATAGAATGCACATGCTTGAGCAGATATGTTTGCCGTTGATCCTGCCAACACATGCCATCTGCTCTATGCTGCAAGGTATGGTGGAAAGGATGCACGTGTTCGGGCAGATGTGTTTGCCGTCGATCCTGCCAACCCGTGCCATCCGCTCTATGCTGAAAGGCATAGTGGAAGGGATGCACGTGTTTGGGCAGATGAGTTTGTCGTTGATCCTGCTGACGCGTGCCGTCTGCTTTATGCTGCAAGGTATAGTGGAAAGGACGCACGTGCTCGAGCAGATGTGTTTGTTGTCGATCCTGGCGACCTGCTCGGACCAGATGAATATGCAGCGGTTGTTCAAAAAGTTAATTGAAATAGAACAGTTACATGGATTACTTGAAGGATGGACGAGCGGTTATTTCAGTGATTATGATCTTTCGGAGACAAATAATAAAAGCCCGAGGACGGTCTTAAATGTCAGTCCGGCCGTGACGGCGCGTGCCTTTCATCATATCAAAGACAATAGAAACAAGGAGTTTGCTAGCTTAGGAGGCTTGTCGATGGATTAATAAAGCACTGGCTGAGTTTGTGTTCTATAGAATTTGAATGCGTGGATCTCTTGCGAATGTCAAGGATGCTGTCAACAGAACAAGGGCTTTTTGTTTGAAGAAGTGCTGGAGAATGGTCATGAAAAAGGAATAGAATCACGGTAGCCTGGTTATGTCGAATTCACCGTGATTCCAAGTTAAATCGCGAGCTATATTAATCAACCTAATTAAGAAAGTGCTTATCATGATTGTGGACAAGAAATAAACCATTTGTAATACCATAATGATGCTGTTTTCTAGAAGACCTACCTATCCCAAAGAGATCCCGTGATAGTAATGCTCGAAGAGCCTTAGAAGTCACATAGATTCCACATAGAACCTTGTATCAGACTGAAGTTGTCAAAAGGCGTCCTGACACCCGCCGTCAAATATTATGATACAACAATCACGAAAGTTACAATGAAAATGCAAAATCTTTAGGTTATAAATAATAAATGTAAACAAACTATAGGGACGGAATATTCGATAAACTTCGATGCATCGAAAACATCGATATTTACAATGCGATACCTACATCGAATCGATCCGATGTTTTGAAATGCTTTTGATATACTCGAAATATCGATGTTTTTTCAGTTTTTAGTAGAAAAACATCGAGTCAATAATTATATCCAAATAATTTCATAAAAATTCCAGTTTGAACATTATAATTTTACTAATTTTTTTCCTATTTGATTATTTAAAAATGAAAAGTTTATTATTGGACTGACAATATAATAAAAATATTGTCTGTAAATATGTAAATATGTGTACTAAAAAAATGGCGGGCTTCAATGTTTACAAACAACGAATTGTGAATAACATATTTTGGTTTTGTGGACGAAATAAAATTGAAGTAGATTGTGTATTGTATAATTATATTATATTTATATACCAACTCATTACAATAAAATCTCATCTTTGTGTGAGCTCTTAAACTCAATTGGACGACATCGATGTTAGTTCTGATTTATCGAATCTAAAAAAACAACGATGATTTTTCAAAATGGACACCCCTAAAACGAACAAGTATGAAGACATGTTAGAGCGGTACAGAAATATGCGCCCGCGAAGCCCCGTTGCAAGTGCGAGCGAGATGCATGCGCCAGCTCGTTGACGTCATTTTTAACAGTTCAGTCATATCTAAAACATTTCAGTCATTATTTAAAACATTTCAGTCATATTTTGAACAGCTCAGCCACGTCAATCCACAAAAAATGCCTACAAAACTGACCTGCAACTGAAAGGATATTCCGTCACGCAAGTTTGCCCCTTCTGGATAGGGCCCCAGCGGCTGATAGAAAAGAATGGAAGAAAAGGGGGGAGACCTTTGCCCAGCAGTGGGACAGTATAGGTTAATTAAAAAAAAAAAAAAAAAAAAAAAGCTATGCTATCGGAACTAGATTGCTGATAGAATACTTTTATAATTTTTTTTTCAATATGTACATACATAGAATTAGAATTCATTAGTAAAATCCAGACACAGAACAAATATTTATATTCATCACAAAAACATTTGCTCTGAGTGAGAATCGAACCCACGACCCAGAGCATGCAAGGCAGAGCTACTTCCAACTGAGCTGTGACGCCTTTTGGTTCTTTGCACCATATCTTGACAGATTATTATTTTTTTGTAAAAATTGTAAATGACGTAGATACATTTCAAATCATAGATCATAAATAACATTACATTATATTATTTTAAAATCACTGCCGGAATCTGATAATATCTAGTCTTAGCAATAATATCTGCATATAACAATAATTAATGTCAAATCAAAAAACAACAAAAGTTATCTGACCCAAGGAAACAAAAAAACTTAATTATGGCGGGACGACCTCGATACTTCTGAAACGGATTGGTGGACGAAAGCGGAGAACAGGGATGAATGGAAGGATTTGGGGGAAACCTTTGCGCAGCAGTGGGACGAGATAGGTTAGTAAAAAAAAGTTAAACCTACATTAGCCCATCAAATTAGTTTAAAAAAAATACTTACCACGTTCCTCAAGCAATAGGTTGTGTAGTTCGACCTTCAATAGATTTGCTTGTGAAGAAAGCATGCCAGCAAGTATGGCCGGAGCGAACGCTAACATTAGACTCTGCGATACAGCAAAGTACTCTGATATTAGGGTTATTGCAGAAAACTGAAAAAAATATATAAAATAACAATAAATAAATAATGCTGGAAAATCCACACAACATCATCTAGCCCCAAGCTAAGCAGAGCATGTGTTATGGGTACTAGAAGACTGACATACTTAACACATTACATAGATAGATATTTTATATCATACTAGCTGACCCGTGCCCACTTCGTTGGGCATAATTCGACCGTTTTTTCTCCGATTCACTTTGCACAACGGACTACCACGTAAAAGCCTTTTTATTTTTCGGTTTCTTATATAGCCTATGACACTCAGCAATAATGTGGCTTTCTATTGGTGAAATAATTTTTAAAATCGGTTCTGTAGATCCCGAGATTACCCCTTACAATTTAACAAATATACAAACACACAAACATTACCTCTTTATAATATTATATTATAGTATGGATAAAATACCCAGAACACCCGGAATAAGTATTTGCAGATCGTACAAACATTTATTCCAAGGCGGGAATCGAACCCGTAACCTCCGCGTCGCAGGCGGACCTTCGCCCGCCGCGCCACATCGGGCGTCAAATATAGATTAGTAATAACCAAACAGAAAAAAATATTTGTGTTCATCACACAAACATTTGCTCTCGAGGGTCGAACCTACGACACACAGAATTCAAGGCTGAGCTACTATCAACCGAGCTGTGACGTCTGTCAAAAAGTAACGATACATTAAAATGTAAAAACATTGATGTGTGTTCGTTGGGTATTTGCGTCATCAAGAACGAAGAAATGCGTCATTGCTGCTAAAGTAGATGTATTATATATATTTTTATCAATGTTGATATAAATAATATTAATCAATAATTGTATAATATGACTAGCTCAATTCTGACATTTCGCACAATATCTTTAAAAATTATAGCCAATGTGTAATTCTGATGTATATGTCGGCGGGTGTCAGGACGCCTTTTGACAACTTCAGTCTGATACAAGGTTCTATGTGGAATCTATGTGACTTCTAAGGCTCTTCGAGCATTACTATCACGGGATCTCTTTGGGATAGGTAGGTCTTCTAGAAAACAGCATCATTATGGTATTACAAATGGTTTATTTCTTGTCCACAATCATGTTAAGCACTTTCTTAATTAGGTTGATTAATATAGCTCGCGATTTAACTTGGAATCACGGTGAATTCGACATAACCAGGCTACCGTGATTCTATTCCTTTTTCATGACCATTCTCCAGCACTTCTTCAAACAAAAAGCCCTTGTTCTGTTGACAGCATCCTTGACATTCGCAAGAGATCCACGCATTCAAATTCTATAGAACACAAACTCAGCCAGTGCTTTATTAATCCATCGACAAGCCTCCTAAGCTAGCGAACTCCTTGTTTCTATTGTCTTTGATATGATGAAAGGCACGCGCCGTCACGGCCGGACTGACATTTAAGACCGTCCTCGGGCTTTTATTATTTGTCTCCGAAAGATCATAATCACTGAAATAACCGCTCGTCCATCCTTCAAGTAATCCATGTAACTGTTCTATTTCAATTAACTTTTTGAACAACCGCTGCATATTCATCTGGTCCGAGCAGGTCGCCAGGATCGACAACAAACACATCTGCTCGAGCACGTGCGTCCTTTCCACTATACCTTGCAGCATAAAGCAGACGGCACGCGTCAGCAGGATCAACGACAAACTCATCTGCCCAAACACGTGCATCCCTTCCACTATGCCTTTCAGCATAGAGCGGATGGCACGGGTTGGCAGGATCGACGGCAAACACATCTGCCCGAACACGTGCATCCTTTCCACCATACCTTGCAGCATAGAGCAGATGGCATGTGTTGGCAGGATCAACGGCAAACATATCTGCTCAAGCATGTGCATTCTATCCACCATCCCCTTTAGCATGGAACAGTACTTCTTCTTCTCACATGTCAATGGGTACAACAACAACAACTTCAAAACCTCATTTGTGGCGTTGATGAGGTCCAGCCTTGTGCAGGTGGAACACACAGGTACTTATAACAAATTACCTTCATTGGTATACTTCATTTTGTAAATCCCATATTTCCGAATCGGGATATGTACTGAGAGTCTCTGGACCTGTTGAGGCAGTACAAGGATATGCGGAGAGAGTATCCAAACAATGACTCATTATCAATTATCGTTGAAGATAACGTATTATTCGCAACATGTCACTTCAGTGGACATTCTTCTTCTTCTTCTTCTTCTTCTTCTTCTTCTTCTTCTTCTTCTTCTCCTTCTTCTTCTTCTCCATACATCGCCGTCACGGTTTCATCAATATTCAAAAAAAATAGTCGTAATATAGTATAAGCCATCATGTCCTTGAGGTACTGTTCATTGCAAGTTGAATATTTTCTAACTCTTCATACCACGTTCCATTCAGGTCATCAACTCTACTAAGCCAACGTTGCATCGACTACACCAAGCGTCCAACACTTCGATTCCAAGTTATTTCAACGAGCTTCCTTACTCAACTTACAAATTCATTAATAAAGCCGCGATACGCGATAGTACTAATAACTAATTTAAGATTATCCTTTCAAGACACTGTATTCTGTCAATGTCACACGTCCCAGCTTGATGTCTCCGTGTGGCAGCTGAAGACTCGCAGGTCCTCGTGTGACTTTCAACAACTCGCTCGTTCTCATGTGAATTTCAACAACTCACATGTCACAATGTGCAGCTTCTGTAAACATAAGTTCAACACAGTATTCTGTTCGACTGAACCAAACATCTCTCTGCACCGCAAATTGACATCAAAGCTTAACATCAGTATTCAGTATCTTTATTGTCGTCATTATGTACACAGTTATGTCTTATGTCTAAAACAAACCTTATCTTGAAGTACATAATGTACCCAAGTTTGGATTTTGCAATAATTATAATTGGAGAACGAACAAACTTTGAAGCATTCAAATAATTAATTATAATAATTCTGCTTTGGAAACTTCGATAGTGTCGGTTGGTCAATTAATTATTATTTAAACTTCCGTCATAAAAATACTCGGTGAGAAAGTAGTAGAACTTCTCAGTGAGGTCCTTATAGCGTGTGACATGGCCCTTACACAACCACATTGAGCAACTTTATATCAACTCCCGGCAACGTTCAGTTAGATATTAAGTCTGTGCCGGACGTTCATTATTTTTTTCATTATGTAATGTTCAACAGTCTAAATGTTTAAAATGTAATTATGTTAAATCTACGTAATCCTTAGTAATTTTGTGAAATGTGTTCCATATATTTCAATACAATGTCCACAGTAAGAAACAAGACCAATTTGTTTTATTATGAGCTAGCCGCTGCGAAATCCTTCAGTTTTAATTCAAAAATGTGATTGCTTTCTTGTGCTTTGATTTCATCGTGGGTTACCATGACAACTTAACATAACGACTTTGTATCACAACTCTAAATCGTAGCTGTAAATCGCAACTCTTAATTGTGACTCGAATTCGTTACTCGATATTGTTACTTTATTTCGTTACCCAGGGTTCACTTAACCAGGTTGAGAATCAACGTCATATATTAACATTCAGACTAGATAGATAAATAGATAGACTTGTCCATTGTATTGTTGGTTACAATCATAGGTCTTAAATTAAGATAAGAGCCGAACACGACCCCGCTGGGCACCACAATATACTACTGCCTTTAAGGCACATTATGTGGAGTCAGTGCAACACGTCTTCTTCTTCCACTTTCCTCTATTATGCGTTATCTTAATGCTCACACCCACACAAGAACCAAAAATATTCTTTTAATCAAGCAGATCAAATAAGAAGCTTTATGGATACTGACATTGGAATTGGTCCACAGATGGTTTACCTATGTACTTAGTATGCAGTACATTGTAATAGATAATACGATTAAGAGTTATGTAAGTATAGCTTTTTTTATTCATAAGTAAACATGACCCTGACATTACTTAACATATTTTGTTTCATTTAAAAGTTAGGTACTAAATTAAATAACACGTCACCGGAACTTATTTCAGAACAATATTTAATTGTGATTCTTTGTAAGAAGGATCATACAAAAATAACAGTTAGAACCAGGCCGTAGTTTCTTGCTCGTTCTTTTTAGGCTCTGGTCACGTGGAACTGGCATCACCTAGTATAAAACAATTTAAAATGATCCTTGTGATTTTACTGAATAACTTTATTCAGTTAATTAGATTTGATTTTGTTGAAAATCATTCAGCGCGCTATGAAGAAAGCTGTACTCGGAATTCTTTGGAGAGATAGTATCCGTAACATAATTATCTGACAGAAAAACCAAGGCGTTTGACTTAGCTCAGAGAATTAACAAGCTGAAGTGGCAGAGAGCCGACCATGTTTGCTGATATTGAAGTAGAGACCACGTTTAGGCAAGCGTAGTGTAGAAGCGATGATCCACAGAATGTAGCTGACAATCACTGAATGAAAAGAGCCAAAGATCGGGCTCAATGCATGTCTTGAGAGAGACCTACGTGCAGCAGTGGACTGATAAGTTGATGATGATGATGATGTTGAAGCTTTGTTATTATTACTCCATCAACAATGTTGCAAAACTGTTGCAGAATGTGTCTTGTAAAACAATATAAATTAACACCACTTTTCATAATTGTGAAAATATTTCATGGATGAGAAACTTCTTCAAAACTTCAGAACATAGGTTAAATCATGCTATATCGTTTAAGGTTAGCTATAGGTAATATTACTCTGAGAATAAACATCATTCTTCTTCTTCTTTTCTTAGTGGCTTTTTGCAGGCTAGAGTTGCCACGATTTTGCCAATGTCAGAGTTATTTACGTTTACTAATCTTAAAGCAAAAAGGCGGAGATCTGAGTAAATGTTCAAAAATCACCGGTAACGGAGGAAGACTCTTATACTCTAATAAGTTATAAGAAACATTATTATAAAAATCCAAATAAATCAAGAACTACTTACAAGATTTCAATGCCAACAATCTACGATGATAGATACAGCATGTTGCCTCGATCGCTATTGCCATGATCCTCGCTGTCATCAGGTGGTTGCTGATCTACTATCTATATAGTCGCAATATAATTGTCATTCATCTTCATCTTACTATAATGCTTTATTTTGTCATTTCACCCACATCTACGTGTTTCATCTGAAAATAATGAATATCTCGCACAGTCACAAGTTTCTAGCTCAGTTGTTCTGAGCACAAACATCAAGCAAGCAACAGAACAAGCTTGCATTACAGGAAAATGTTAATTTAAACTCGATAGGTCAATACTTGTCATCGAAGAAAATCATCAACAACGTCATCAACATTAAAACCACGACCAAAGTCTCAGCAAGTTACGTGTCTGATCCACCATGTATCTGGCATCTATCCAAACATCTCGTCTAGGTACCTTCATCTAGTACCCCAACACACTCTTCACGTTGAACCGGCAGTTCTACCATTCATTAGTCAAACCACACTTGCATTCTGACTGGTGGTTATATGGTCCAAAAAGTCGTCAAGTATCCGTAAACCAAATTGAAAGATCATAGATATCGTTACTAAGTATTGTTTGGCATTTTTTTTATTTCAATAAGAAAAACAGCTGACTTTATCGTTAGAAAAACAACAAAATGAAACGACTACATGTACCTTGTCTAATCAAACACGTTCAGGTTGCATCAAGCTGTGCAGTGGTATTCCGTTGCAAATTGTATCGATTACATCTCGCTGAAGATCACTTACGCGACATTCCACTATGCATCGCTCAGTAGGTACCCCAAGTACGAGTGCGCTCACTTTTATACTGCGAAGACGATACGTTCAGTTTCATGTGCAAAACTCGTACTAAGCACACAGGTTCCATCTCAATATGCGTCGCTATTTTTCCATAAAATCTCTCGTCTGTATTAGATCCTCACATCTGTGTGCATCTGAATTGAAAGCTCTTTGCTGTGGGCAACTGGATTGCATCCCACGCCTGATGACGGCGGGTGTCAGGACGCCTTTTGACAACTTCAGTCTGATACAAGGTTCTATGTGGAATCTATGTGACTTCTAAGGCTCTTCGAGCATTACTATCACGGGATCTCTTTGGGATAGGTAGGTCTTCTAGAAAACAGCATCATTATGGTATTACAAATGGTTTATTTCTTGTCCACAATCATGTTAAGCACTTTCTTAATTAGGTTGATTAATATAGCTCGCGATTTAACTTGGAATCACGGTGAATTCGACATAACCAGGCTACCGTGATTCTATTCCTTTTTCATGACCATTCTCCAGCACTTCTTCAAACAAAAAGCCCTTGTTCTGTTGACAGCATCCTTGACATTCGCAAGAGATCCACGCATTCAAATTCTATAGAACACAAACTCAGCCAGTGCTTTATTAATCCATCGACAAGCCTCCTAAGCTAGCGAACTCCTTGTTTCTATTGTCTTTGATATGATGAAAGGCACGCGCCGTCATATATGTTAACATAATATATGTTTTTGCTATCAACACTGTAAAAAGCTTTTATTGTCAATCTCGATACTTACTTCACTTGTTTTAAACTTCATATTGCATACTTCGTAAAACAGCATTATCGTAATGGATGGAATATTAGTTAGCAAAGCGGCCACGAACTGAAAAAAAAACAATATTACAAAAATGTGGATTTTTTTCCACAAAACTGTTCTTATGTATTTTATTTTCTATGTACATTTTGTTAACCTGTAATAGTCGTAAGTTTCTTTGTGAATAAATATATTACTTTGTATGATATATGGACCAGTAAGATAATATGTAAGTAGGTACCTATATGAAAAAAATAATTTCACTTACCACACAGTCAAAAGCTTTTTTTATGGTCTCAGCTAAATCGACAAGAGTTTTGTATAATTGCTGACAATAATTCAAATCAAATTTATTTTCTGCAATTACTTTTTTGAATGTGATCAAACGGCAATAAATCAAGTAATATATAAATGTATTTAAAATTAAAATCACATCTACACCAAATACCATAATCAAGAAATGTATATTTAAATGAATAGGATAAAAACAATCGTTTACATTTTTCGTAGCACACTGCAATGCTGTTAAAACAAATCTATAAACAAAAGGTATCATCATCATACTTAATAGTTTTGGTTCAAATTTGTATGACTTTCTAACCATCAACTTAGCATCGATAGATAGTAAAGTATCATAAAACATTTTGAAACTCAACTGGCTTTCAGAAACTAGCGTAAAACTTGTCACACTTATAAGATACTGCGACATATAAATTGAAAACCATAAGACAAGCATGTCAATATTCGCTGTTTCTGTATTATAAAACACGGCAATCGACAGTAAGGTACATCGTAGGTAACAGTGGCAGAGAGACACAATTCTGAAGAAAATTTTGCGTCCTTTTGTTTTGAAAGTGAAAAAACCCAAATCCCAAGACAAAAACACATGTAATGCCTTGAAGAATACAACTATGCCGGTCGATAGTCGATTAGCGTTTGCATCAAACGCATAAGTTGGTTCAAAAAGATTATTTCTCTTTGGAGTTGGTCTTCCTGTTTCCATTTTAAGTTATTTAAATCAACAAACCGGGCGGCACCGTCGTGAATGCTCGTATAAATTTAATTTAAGAAAGTAATTCACTAAACAATTTGATAAAACATTAATTAGATGAGTTGAACAAATGAGAAATTAAATAAAGTACACCGTTGTCTCCAAAATAATGTGATGAGCTAACAAACTCCTAAAAAAATAAACCGTTAAAAATGTAATCCATTAATTAATTGACACATAAATGAATTGCATCTAATGGATTAACGTGTTATGTTTTAATGGTTTTATTATCATTTTAATTCAACGGCGATATTGGAGTATTCACCGTGTTGAACATGGAATTTAATATAGAATTACAACGAGCATTTAAATCTAAAAGAAATATTCAGTCTATTCCAACATCGAACACAAATATTGAAAAACTTTCAAGAGTCACGGTTGTATTTTTCAAAGTATTACACGTACTTCTGTCATGGGATTTAGGCTTCTTTAGTCACAAAACATCAGCACATAAAGTATTTTTCAAAATCATCTCTCTTTGTCAGTGTTATGCGGGTTTCGTTTTTATTTTAATCAGTGTTATGTATGCTGAAGCAGAATTATTTAAACGAATATGGTTTTGTGTGTTTTCGGCTCAGTATCTATTGAGTGTAACTAGTATGTCTTTGATTTCTGATAAGCAGATGAGTTTTAAAAAGTTTTATGATGAGTTACAACTATTCGATCTTAAGATGAACGTGAAAAAATCATATCGATTTCAATTGAAATTATTTTTAATGCTATTGATGCCACTTGTAAATAGGTTTATTCTGGCTAGTTTACAATGCTCTGGTTTTAACGTGGATAATTGCATGCATCCTTATTATGTTAACGAATATGTCATATTCATCAGCTTTGGTACAGATGTCATATCAGTTTTGAGTGCATTTGTATTTTATTTGATTTATTGCCGTCTTGTCACGTTCAAGAAAGTTATCGCGGAACAAACGATTGATTTGAACTCTTGTCGACATTTGTACAAGTCTCTTGTAGATTTGACTGAGAATATAAAAGGAACTTTTGAACCTACGGTAAGATATAATACCATTAGATATTTTATGCACCAGGCTTTTATCTAGCAGATTTATTTAGCAACAGGAGCCATTTTTACCCGCAGTACGATGAATCTTGTATGATAATTTTATATATATTAAAATAAACAATAAGTCGTCATCTACGTCATCTATTCCAAACTGATTCAAGCTACTATAGGAACTAAACTAATAAAATAGTTGTGTCACTTTACTAATGAACTAAACAGTTTATATTATTATCTTCAGACTCTCTTTGACCCTAAATCAATGATGGCACTTATTTTGTATTAACTTTTAAAGGTGATTTAATTTTTTGTTTAGAGGTGATTTTACCTATATTTTTTTTATAATAGGGATATTTACAATGCTTTATGAGTTTGAATATTTCCCGATATTGCGGCACAGCATGGGGATCACGGGTCGAGCTGCTCATGGCGCATGCAACTGTGCCGATATATCGGGAAAAAACTTGTGTCAAGGGACACCCGGATTGAACAAAGTTCCTAATTTAATAACTGGCTTGCTTTCTATGAGAGAGAGAGACAGACAGAGTAACACGCGCACGGAACTATAGCAAAAAGTGTCGTTACACCTTTTAGTCTTAATTTTTTCCGTCTAGTCCCCTTTCGCAATGCGCGATAAGTTGCTTCGTTCCAATAATCAAACTAAAATATTCCGTGTAAATAAATAAATAATAAAATAAAATAAATAATGCTGGACAATCCACACAACATCATCCAGCCCCAAGCTAAGCAGAGCTTGTGTTATGGGTACTAGAAGACTGACATACTTAATATAATACATTACATAGATAGATATTTTTTATTATACATATAATACCCAGAACACCCCGAATAAATATTTGCAGAACATACAAACATTTATCCCAAGGCGGGAATCGAACCCGCAACCTTCCGCGTCGCAGGTGGACCATCGCCAACCGCGCTACATCGGTCGTCAATATTCCGTGTATACAGAAAACCAACGTGATAGTTTTAAATATGATGTTATATTGTTGACACCTGACACTTATTAATGTATTATTTTGTTGGTATATTTTCATAATGTTTTCAGTTCGTCATCGCGTTCCTCTCGAACGTACCATCAGTAACAATGTTTCTGTTCTTCACAGTTTCCAATCTAAAATATAAAACGTATTCTGTAAGTGTTCAAGACGCTTTTTATACTTTTACACATTTGCAGCAGTTGGCAGGTTCGATAAAAAAACTCTAATTTTCTGCATCACCCTACATATTCGTATATAAAGTAGGTGTATAGTTTATTTTCAACAAACTTTAATTACAAAATTTATATTTTATTAGAACTATTTATTATTTTTTTATTTGCTTTTTGTGTACTTAGTTGCATTTAAAATTTACTAAGTCTACATTAGACGGCATGAAAGGCAAAGCTACTAACTACTAACTGAGCTGTAACGCCTGTCAACTTATATAACTTTTTTTTACAGTTTACTTTACTTACCAGTGTGGTGCAGTTTTACTGGATAACACACGGATTAGTGTTTACATTTGCGCCTGCTATATATGCCGGCAAGTTGTCCAAACAAGCTAATCTATTGAAAGTTGAGCTACACAACCAATTATTGACCACTGAATATGGTGAGATTATATTACCTAACTAATTCAGAAACCTAATTAACCCTGTTCCATGGTTGCATTTTTTTTTTATTTTACCTTTTGTATATGGGTTAATAAACGTTTTCTTTCTATATCGTTAGCAAGTAAAACTACAAAGATTATATAGAATCGTCTTATACTAGGTGATTCTAGGTGTAGTTTCATCAAAGCACAATTTTTGAAATAACTTATTTAGTTTTTAATAAAGTTAAGTTAAAGTTAGTGATAGATAATTTAATAAATATTCAAAAACGTTAACTTGTGTTTCAGGTACTGAGAATTCAATGAATCTTGAGAAATTTATAAAATATATAGAAGCTCGCCCTTTCAAGTTTTACGCCTATGATATAATACCTCTAAATGAAAATTTAGTTGTAATTAATTTTAATATTTGTGTCACATATTTCATTGTACTAATTCAGATTTTTCATTTAAATGATTGAGAAAAAAATATCGACAAAACACTGATATATTTATTTTTTATATTTACAAACCATGAAATGTGACAAGAGTCCAGGCGAAGATGGTATAACATCTGAAGCCCTGAAAATAGGCTCACCCGCACTACTTCCCCACCTCACTTACCTATTTAACACTATACTAGATTCAGTACAGATTTCAAAACAAATGTGCCACTCTAACATTGTTCTCCTACACAAGAAAGGAGAAAAAAGTAACATTGGCAACTATAGACCTATTAGCCTTATATCACATTTGTATAAAACCTTCATTAAGGTAATTCAAAATCGTATTGCATACACCTTAGATCAACATCAACCCCCTGAGCAAGCTGGTTTTCGCCCATGCTACTCTACATCAGACCACTTACATACACTTAACCAAATCATCGAAAAATATTCAGAGTTCAGGAAACCACTCTACATAGCTTTTGTTGATTACACAAAAGCTTTCGACAGTATTAAACACTCTGCAATATTTATGGCTTTGAAAAATCAACAAATAGACGAAACGTATATTAATCTCCTCAAGATAATATACAAAAACAGCACAGCAGATATTAAATTAAATAGCACTGGACCAAAGTTTTCCATCAAAAAAGGAGTTAAACAGGGTGAGCCACTGTCACCCATACTGTTTACGGCGGCTCTCCAAGAAATATTTAAAATGCTGGCTGATAATTGGACAACAAAGGGCATCGATGTCGGTGGCAAGCGTCTTACTAATTTGCGATTTGCTGACGATATTATACTTTTTGCACCAACAGCACAAGACTTACAGCAAATGCTTGAACAACTAAGCAGAGCAAGTTTCGAAGTTGGGCTGCAGATGAACCAGTCGAAGACACAGATTATGACCAACAACGCGAGACATAAGGTCGAGGTAGATGGGCAGGTTTTACAATATGTCATGAATTAAGTTAAATAAATAAAAATAAAATAAATATTCACGGAGTTTAATAGTTTTTTCTACCTATAAGTTAGTATACCTACTGATATCTTTGCCGTTAAGTTTTTTTTAAATATGTATTAAAACAAATATATACGGAATTAATAAAAAACATTAATTAGTGCAATAATTTATTTAGAATACTTACGGCCGGTTTCTGGAAACCCAAATCACGATTGATCCGAGTGTGACACATAGTAATTATTTGTTTTTTTCGTTGATCATCGTTCGAGAAACCGGCCGTTATAGATTTATTATTTGTAAACATTTTGCTACATTTTTGACATAAGTATCCAATACATTAATAATTATAATAAATACATGATTAATGTGTTGGTGTCTAATTTAGTCACATTACAACTAACAAATATTTTTTATAACACTCTAAGAGTCCCAGCAGACTGCAGACTTTTTATCAGCCGATAGTTTGGTCGGCTTCTTAATCCCTTGAAGTGATACAATCTTCTTTAAGAAGTTATAAATTCTCTGAAATTGCTAAGTGCTACTACAACTCAAACGAATATCAACTGTGTTGCACGAGTGTAAGGTTGAATTTAGAACAACAACTACAAAACCTAGCAAACGTGTTTAAACCTATCAAAGTTTTTTAATTTTATTTTGCTTTTTAATATTTGACTACATTTTCATCTATAGCTTCTATTCTTGAGTTACTATTAGATTAGCATTTGTTATTACATAAAGTCAAATGTGTGAAGGAGAGAGCAAAATGAGTTAGTTATGAGTTTAGTACAACAAAAACATCAGTACAATACCAATGTAAATTCAATCTTATTAGTAAAGTAAAAGAAGCTATTTCAGTGTGAACTGTATGATGACGATGACGTAGGTGACACAGAAGTTGAGAACTATCCGAAGCAGGTCTGCGTCCAGAGGGATCACTTTGTAAACGCGGAACCGACATCCGCGCGCTTCCACGTAGTTGATGAACGTCATTATGTTTGTGATTTGAACACTGTCTGAGAAAAAAAGAATAATTTTCATAAATAGTTAATCCTCCTAATAATATAAATGATGTGTGGATGTAGGTACATACATAATGTTTGTTATTCTTTCACGCAAAAACTACGGAATGGGTTTAATTTAAATTTATATTTTAATTACATTTTATATTTATATATAGCTTATACATAAAAATACCACAAGATAATTTGCAAACTATCAAAAATATAATGATAGCAAGACTAAGTCGCGGGCACCAGCTAGTAAATAATAAATATCCACGAACATGTCACATGCTCCAGTCCCAACGTAAGCGAAGCTTGTACTGTGGGAACTGGATTGCTAATAGAATATTTATATAAATTATTTATTGTAAATACATAGAGTACATAGTAACACCCAGACACAACAAACATCTGTGTTCGTCACACAAACGCTTGGAAGGTGAAGATCGACCTCAGCGTCCACGCCAGTTCTGCGCCACTTGTACCTATTCTATCAGCAATCTAGTTTCCATAGTACAAGCTCTGCTCAGCTTGGGACTAGAGCGTGATGTGTGAATTGTCCGAGAATAAAAATAACATATAATGTAGTGCTTACCTCTTTGTTGAAGTAATTTTTCATGCAAAACAAGTTTTATTTTGTCTGCTTGCGACGTTACCATGCCGGCAGTGATAGCAGGCAGAAATATTAAGAAAAAAGACGTAAAAACTTCAAAACAATGGCATAAAAATTCCACAGATAAACCCTAAAAAAAACTTTATTATACACCATGTTTTTGAGACAGACGGTGATGGCAAAGTCTGAAACTACGAAAGTTAGTTTCAGACTTTGCCATCACAGTAAAAATCACAAAGAGCCCTTGATTTTTAGGAAAACAAAAACTGCACAGTCTGTTTTATTTGAATAGATACCTAACCTTTTACTTGTTTTGCTGATTAGAATTAGTCTAAGTTTCTTTTAGAAGATTATTTAATCTATATCTATCTATCTTCTTCTATATCTATACTTATAATAATTGTAGAGCGGTCAATTCTGTACATGAAATATATTTTCAAAATAACTATGAGGGGGTGATTAGTGATCGATACTGATGCCAAAAATGCAATCAGTAAATAGTTTGTCTGTCTGTCTGTCTGTCTGTATGTTCCTTATAGAAACAAAAACTACTCGACGGATTTTAACGAAACTTGGTACAATTATTCTTCATACTCCTGGGCAGGTTATAGGATACTTTTCATCGCGCTACAATCAATAGGAGCAGAGTAGTGAAGGAAAATGTTGGGAAAACAGGAGAAGTTACACCATTTTTTCCGTCGCGTGTGCAGCCTTAATGGTTAAAGTTACATAGAAATCATGTATGACGGAAATATTTTACATAAAATTGACAAAAAAATATCCTGGAACAGCATATGTCTATCTCTTATGGTTGACTCACAATAACACGTGTTTCTCCAGGCTATGAAGTTTGTATGCAGAATCTTATCCCGTGAACCGATTGACTTGAAACTTGGTACGTATAATGTTGACACGAAATTAAATGGATCTGCATTTTTAGATTTTGAAAAATCATTCCCCATCTCCCTCAAATCGAGTAAAGTTTGAAATTTGTTGTGTTTACCACTAGATGGTGCTACTATGCACGAATCCTAGATCGCGCTATCGGTGCGTTTTGGCAATGTGTTATAAATCGGTCGGAGCATTAGTTTCGTTAAATTGAGTTATTTTGATATTTTTTTTAGGGTTGCGTACCAGATTACCGCTTTAATGACGAATAAATATTTAAAAACAAAATGTTAAATAATCAAGGGGGCGCTCATAGTCGTACGAAAACATAATTTACTTTAATGGTTTGTTTTTTTATATAAATAGTATTTTATAAAATACATATATTTATTTATACTTATACTTAATAATATTATAAAGTTCTTGTGGGGGAAGTGTGGAGGAAAAAAAGAAGTTTGTAGTAGCGTTATTTAGCGACGTTTTCAATCAAGTTTGAAAGTTACTCTAAGAACTTCATTTTACACAAGATGTTGCAAAATGATCGGCTATGGCATAGTTATCAAATACCTAAAAGCAGAACATGCTTAGAGGTTTCGCATACAAAAACATGTTTTTTTCTTAATAACTTAATCGTTTACATAGGTACCTATGGTAAGGAACTTATCGCGGGCCTGATTTATTTACTTACGGTAACGGTAATTTAGTGAGCTTTGATTATTTATGTTTTTTAGTTTACGTTATTGGGTTTTTAGGGTTCGGTAACCAAAGGGTAAAAGTAGACCGTATTACTATACGTCTTTGAATTCTGTCTATTTTAAATTCTCTATCACGAATAATTAATATTAAAGGGGGCTTATACATAAATGTGATTTTTATATAATCGATACTGATAAGGACAACGGGAGATAGATACGGTACGGAACTCTTCGTTCGCACTTGCCCGGTTTTATTAACAAGTACCTATACTAAGTTTTCCTTCTTAGACTGCACTTTACCATCAATTTCTTTCATAAGAAGATAGTAATGGGTTATCGCAAAATCTCTTAAACCGGCACGCGGACGAAGTCGCGGCGGGTACAGCTAGTGAAAACTAAATGCAATCTTGGTTTGAAGCAAAACGAAATTTGTTGTCAAAATTAAGTTTGAGTAAAACTCAAATCACGGGCTTAGCTCTATGATAACGATGACTCACCTGGCTTATACTCGAACTTAGTGCATTTTGCAAGCCTCTGTAAAGTAACAATATAGTTCCAGGAATGCTGAATACCAGACATACTGCATACTGTAAGAAAAATACTATTGAGTGGAGATTTTAATGTTTGTTAAACATACAAGTCGCGAGTAGACTAAGATTT
The DNA here is from genome assembly GCA_932527185.1 of Ecliptopera silaceata. Classification (NCBI taxonomy): domain Eukaryota; kingdom Metazoa; phylum Arthropoda; class Insecta; order Lepidoptera; family Geometridae; genus Ecliptopera; species Ecliptopera silaceata. Next base: position 7,693,397 of record OW052210.1, read on the forward strand.
ACACTGCTTTGAAATTGTTAATCGGATGCGCATAAAATTTACTAAGTCAATAAATAATAGCTGGAAGAAAATGCTTTTTAGCATTAAGCTCGCCTATGTACAATATATTTTATGTGCAATAATTTTCTAATCTAATTTCTAATCTAATAATATAATTACACTCGAGAGCAATGAATCCGGGTCACTTAAAGAATCCTAAAAATCTCGGAAACTAAAAATGCTAGGTTAATGCAATAAATTGTATTTAATAGACAATGTAATACTCCTTAAATGAAGGTATTAAAACTTCTTAGTTATTGTAAAGTTATATCATAAAAAAATCAAATTTGAAAAAGGGCCACTTTCGAAGATGGAACTACGAAATTACAGCATTTGGTTTTGCTTTTGTTTGTAATCCGTCATTTATGTGGGTACATAAACCATGTTGATAGTGCTCTATATTCATTATTCAAGCTGAAATTATGTCGCTTACGCCTGAAGAATGCACCAGAATACTTACAATGCTGGAAACCGGCCGGAGTCAGCGCGATACAGCCAGGACTGTCGGTGTGTCGCTGTCAACAGTACAAAGAGTTCTCCGACGTTACGAAGAAACTGGTTCTAACCTACGCAGACCAGGAACGGGCAGAACCAGGTGTACCACAGCACGAGAAGACCGATACTTGGTGAACACCATGCTTCGAAATCGCTTTCTCACAGGAACTGAACTCACCAATCAGTTTCGACGCCTCGGAGGAAGTAACCCAAGTGCATGGACAGTAAGACGTCGGCTTGCTGAATCTAACTTAAAACCCCTTAGACCTGCAAACGGCCCTAAACTGGAGCGTGGGCATCGTATTTCGAGACTAAGATATGCCCAGAGCCACGTAAATTGGAGTATTGAAGATTGGTCAAAAGTTATGTTCTCCGACGAATCAAAATTTATGCTCTACAAGCACGATGGAAGACACAGAGTGTATCGAAGACCAGGGGAAAGATTCAAGCAAGCATGCATCGAAGAAAAAGTAGCCTACGGTGGTGGGTCTGTACTTGTGTGGGCCGGAATTTCTTCTGAAAGTCGCACAGAGCTGGTGATCATAGAAAACGGCTCTTTAACTAGCGTAAGATATGTGGAAGAAATCCTCAATGATCACGTTGGTCCATTTATGGTCAATTTAGGTGAGGATGCTATATTTATGCATGACAATGCCCGACCTCATACAGGTAGGATTGTGAATGACTACCTTCAAGAGATGAACATTACTCGTATGGAGTGGCCAGCGCGCAGCCCGGATATCAACCCGATCGAGCATGCTTGGGACGAGCTAGGCAGATGCGTAAAACAACGAAACCCTCCCCCAATCACGCTTCGTGAGCTCAAAATTGCTCTCACAGAGGAATGGGAGAATATTCCCCAAAATCGTATAAGGAACTTGGTGTACAGCATGCCAAACCGCGTAAACGCAGTAATGGAAGCACGAGGAGGCAATACGAAGTATTAAAATTCAAGAAAATCGTAATAAAGTTCAAAAATTTCATGTTTCCTATTTTTGTTTTAAGGAGAGATCAGCAGTTTTTTTCTTTATGTAATTTTGTGTTAATAAAATGTATGGTGACTCATATTTTTTTTACTTTCATTTAAGGAGTATTACATTGTCTATTAAATACAATTTATTGCATTAACCTATCATTTTTAGTTTCCGAGATTTTTAACATTCTTTAAGTGACCGGGATTCATTGCTCTCGAGTGTACATTGAAAAAAAGATTAACAAATTCTTTAAATCTTATTAGAGATTTAATTTTTACGTGATTCTCAGTAAGCTCTGGAATAATTAATAAACCCTTGAAAACCTTTTATTGTATGCATTATTGAATTATTGAATGAAATAAATCTATAATTCATAAAATTAAATTAAAAAAACAATAGAAATAAAATACTTAACTATCTGTACTTACAAAAGCATCAAAACCCGATTTTTGTCTTTCTATTGTATCAACCAAAGATTTGTAAACAAATTGTTGCGAAGAAATATCTGATGTCTCGGTTGATGTCGCCAATGTATGAGATAATATTTTCAATCTTTTATAGGTCGCAAAAAAAACGCCCGCGAAGCTCAACTGAATTATATGTAAGCTTGTGATTGCAAATGTGAAGAAAACGTGTTCAATAATCAAGACTCCACAGTTGTGTATAATTGAACAAGCAAAGTTTGAAAGAAATACGTTCGATACGCCGCAAACTAGTAGGGACACCAACAATATTTCATCGAAACCATTCGATCTTTCGTGCAGTTTTACATCAATTTTTTGAAGCTCGGAGAAAAAGTAATACATAGTTTCATTTGTCTTTAGAGACGAAAAAACTATAATGTTGTTCAACGCACGAAATAAACAAAAACCTAAACAAGCTGACACACGGTTTGTTGTAATATTTAAAATCGTAAGCAAAGTAAACATATAAATTATTTTTATAACCGCAAATATTTTAAGAGCTAATTGTATTTTGATAGAACTTTGTCTAAAAAATCCAAAGTCCAAATCTAATACTATGTGAATGATTTGGAATAGACTTCGCATGAAGAATCCAAAACTAGGTGGCCTAGTTCTGTTATATAAGTTTATATTCGTAATTCTCATTGTTAATAAACTTCAAACTTCAAATAGAATAGAATTACTTAGAAAAAAACTTCTGTTGCCTTCGACGAAAACAACATAATGACAAAAGTAATGAAAACCAATCCATTTCGTATAAGTAATAATTTAATTTATTTTCTGACTGATAGGAAAAGCTTGATTAAAATTTAAAATGTATCATACCTATGTATCTAATCTTATCTCTTATCGTTTGATACATTTCAGTAAGTAATCATAAAATAATCAATAAACTTTATACAATGTGTTACTTGTTTTGAACCGTTTTTTGAAGCTGGAAGGGAGTTTTACTGATTTATCTACTCTGCAAAATGAAAAAAATAACCAATTAATTATAGGTTAAAATATTTGGTCAGGTCAACATGAATAAGATCATACTACAAAGATATTAAACAGAAAACCACTATCAAATCTATACCTGTATTATAAAACTTATAAATCTATATCATGATGAATTTGGTATTTAGCAAAAATAACCTCGGTTGACTTTTTAAAACCGAAAAGAGTATAAATAGAGAGCTGTTGGTAGGCTTGCGCTCATTCTGCTGCTAGACATCGAGGTGGAAACACCTCTCTAGTGCTCGTTGGTCATTCTGCTGCGAGACGTCGAGGTGGTAACACCTCTCCAGTATTGCCTAATTAGTAATAAAAATAGGCTGTTACTATGTCCAAATGGGTTTAGAGTTGTTAATCCTGACATTTATGGTTTTTGTTATAATTAATTGCCTATTGAGATAATCAATTTGTGACTATTATCTATTTTTTTAAAGGTTTTTTTAAAGATAGAAACCGCTTAATGTGTAATATTTATTAACTAAACAATTTAAAGATGTTTTCAATCTGTAAAAAGGAGCTAATGGTGAAGCTTCCCTTTTTTTATGTTATCTCTAATTGGTTTGTGACGCGAAATAAAAACTCACTTATTTACGTCTCTTATGGGGCGTCTAAACGGGCTATATTTTACGGCAATTTGTGGCTGCAATACTGTGGCCGGCAACATTGCTACCAATACCAGCCACACTATGCAATATTTTAAGGATGGCCCGGCATTATAGCCACATATTTTTTGATATGTCAAAATGTTTTTATGTGTAGCCAGCATGTGGCCGAACATCGCTGACTTGTGTTAATACTGTTCATTGTATATTGATGGCTTATATTATTATTGTCATTCTTTTATTATACTATTATTGTCTTTGATTATTATTGTGGCTGGATTGTGTGGCTCATTAAAGGGTTCTGAATCAAAGGCCATACTATTGCAGCCATATTGCAACATATTGCCTGCAATTGATTGCTCAGCCATAAAATGTACTAAAATGTTTTATTGATGGCTGGGCAATGTTTGCCAATAATTACAGCCACAAATTGCCGTAAAATATTGCCCGTTTAGACGCCCCATTAGAGATATAATATGGTTATAAATGGTATAAAATGGTATTAATGGTTGAATAGTATTAAGAGCGCGAGTCTCGAGCGAGGTTAAACGCGAACTGGTGAAATTAGGAAATCGCGAGCAAAGGTGCGCTTTATAGTCTAAGATCCGGCTGCAGGATTACTGCGCTTATCTGTTTTTTGCTGAAAACCGATTTTTTATGTATATTTATAATTAGGAAAATATATATTTATTAGGTTGCCTAGCAAAATTTGGCCGCCAGTATGTTTAATGAAATTATTTTTAATTATTTTTTTGGAAAAATATCGTTCACTTGTTTTTTGAATCAAATAACGTCTACATCATGGCAATTTATATGAAGATTCAAAAAAGATGAGCGCAGTAATCCTGCAGCCGGATCTCGTACTATTAGTTGCTAACGCAGCACAAACGCACATTTGCTGCGTGTTCGATATTAACTCGAACACAATCAAATATATCTAACTTGTTATGTATCTCTAAAACGTGTTACAATCTTTTACTATAATTCTGGACATCAAAATATATATAAACGTTTTTATCTGTAATTACCCATTGGCATACTGATATCTTTGCCGTTAATATTTTTATTTATATATTTATTAAAACAAACATAATTACTGAATTATTAAAAAACATAAATTAGTGCAATCATTTATTTAGAATATATGGACTTATTATTTGTAAACATTGTGCTACATTTTTTACCAAACTACGCGGAGCAAAAGGAGGGTTATGAGTATAATAAGTATTCAAGTATTCATGATCAAGAAGTTTTCGCCAATAAATTAATAATTATACATGATTAATGTATTTAATTTAGTTACATTACAACCCGTAAATATATTTTATAACACTCTGAAAGTGAACTCTTGTTAAAAAAAGTTAGAAATCTCTAAAATTTCTAAGTGATACTACAACTCAAACTAATATTAACTGTGTTGCACAAGTGTAAGGTTGGATTTAGAACAACAACTACAAAACCTAGTAAACGTGTTTAAACCTTCTAATTTGATAAATCCAGTATATAAATTAAATTTAGCATTTTACTTTTTGATAAGTGTTTCTTTTAGCTTCACTTTTTATTAAGTGTAATTTAATGTCTTAATAATTTGAATTATTATAAAGAAACTGTAAACAACACTGTAAAAAAGTGTAAACAAACTGTCTATTCTATCTTAATAATACTGCATATTATTTTTAGCATTTGTACGTTGTCACATAAAGTTAAAAGTGTGAAAGAGAGAGCAAGATGAGTTAGTAATGAGTTGCAACAAAAACATCAGTACTCACAATACCAATGAAAATTAAATCTTATTAGTAAAGCAAAAGAAGCTATTTCAGTGTGAACTGTATGATGACGATGAGGTAGGTGACACAGAAGTTGAGAACTATCCGAAGCAGGTCTGCGTCCAGAGGGATCACTTTGTAAACGCGGAACCGACATCCGCGCGCTTCCACGTAGTTGATGAACCTCGTTATATTTTTGATTTGAACACTATCTGAGAAGCAAAAAATTAATTTTCATAAATAGTTAAACCACTAATAAAATAAATGATGTTATGTTTGTCATTCTTTCTCGCAAAAACTACGGAATGGATTTAATTACAATTTATATTTTAGTTACATTTTACAATAATATTAAGTCCCAAAGTAAGCAAAGCTTGTACTGTGGGGATTGGATTGCTGATAGAATATTTATAAACATTATTTATTGTAAATACATGTATAGAATACATAGTAACACCCAGACACAGAACAAACATCTGTGTTCGTCACACAAACGCTTGAAAGGTGAAGATCGGCCTCAGCGTCCACGCCAGTTCTGCGCCACTTGTACCTATTCTATCAGCAATCTAATTTCCATAGTACAAGCTCTGCTCAGTTTGGGAGTAGAGCATGATGTGTGAATTGTCCGAGAATTTAAATAAGATATAATAAGTGTTTATATAATGTAGTGTTTACCTCTTTGTTGAATTAATTTTTCATGCAAAATAAGTTTTATTGTGTCTGCTTGCGACGTTACCATGCCGGCAGTGAGAGCAGGCACAAATATTAAGGCAAAAGACGTAAAAACTTCAAAACCATGGCATAAGAATTCCACGGAAAAACCCTAAAAAAAAACCTGGATAAAAATACACCATGTTTTTGAGACAGACGGTGATGGCAAAGTCAGAAACTACGAAAGTTAGTTTCAGACTTTGCCATCTCAGTAAAAATCACAAAGAGCCCTTGATTTTTAGGAAAACAGAAACTGCACAGTCTGTTTTATTTGAATAGATACCTAACCTTTTACTTGTTTTGCTGATTAGAATTAGTCTAAGTTTCTTTTAGAAGATTATTTAATCTATATCTATCTATCTTCTTCTATATCTATACTTATAATAATTGTAGAGCGGTCAATTCTGTACATGAAATATATTTTCAAAATAACTATGAGGGGGTGATTAGTGATCGATACTGATGCCAAAAATGCAATCAGTAAATAGTTTGTCTGTCTGTCTGTCTGTCTGTATGTTCAAAAACTACACTGATTGTGATTTTTATATAATCGATACTGATAAGGACAACGGGAGATAGATACGGTACGGAACTCTTTGTTCGCACTTGCCCGGTTTTATTAATAAGTACCTATACTAAGTGTTCCTTCTTAGACTGCACTTTACCATCAATTTCTTTCATAAGAAGATAGTAATGGGTTATCGCAAAATCTCTTAAACCGGCACGCGGACGAAGTCGCGGCGGGTACAGCTAGTGAAAACTAAATGCAATCTTGGTTTGAAGCAAAACGAAATTTGTTGTCAAAATTAAGTTTGAGTAAAACTCAAATCACGGGCTTAGCTCTATGATAACGATGACTCACCTGGCTTATACTCGAACTTAGTGCATTTTGCAAGCCTCTGTAAAGTAACAATATAGTTCCAGGAATGCTGAATACCAGAAATACTGCATACTGTAAGAAAAATACTATTGAGTGGAGATTTTAATGTTTGTTAAACATACAAGTCGCGAGTAGACTAAGATTTACACTGCTTTGAAATTGTTAATCGGATGCGCATAAAATTTACTAAGTCAATAGATAATAGCTGGAAGAAAATGCTTTTTAGCATTAAGCTCGCCTATGTACAATATATTTTATGTGCAATAATTTTCTAATCTAATAATATCATTACATTGAAAAAAAGATTAACAAATTCTGTAAATCTTATTAGAGATTTAATTTTTACGTGATTCTCAGTAAGCTCTGGAATAATTAATAAACCCTTCAAAACGATTTTTTGAATCCTATATCACCGACGCGTACACGCGTATTTATTGTATGCATTATTGAATTATTGAATGAAATAAATCTATAATTCATAAAATTAAATTAAAAAAATAATAGAAATAAAATAAAATACTTAACTATCTGTACTTACAAAAGCATCAAAACCCGATTTTTGTCTTTCTATTGTATCAACCAAAGATTTGTAAACAAATTGTTGCGAAGAAATATCTGATGTCTCGGTTGATGTCGCCAATGTATGAGATAATATTTTCAATCTTTTATAGGTCGCAAAAAAAACGCCCGCGAAGCTCAACTGAATTATATGTAAGCTTGTGATTGCAAATGTGAAGAAAACGTGTTCAATAATCAAGACTCCACAGTTGTGTATAATTGAACAAGCAAAGTTTGAAAGAAATACGTTCGATACGCCGCAAACTAGTAGGGACACCAACAATATTTCATCGAAACCATTCGATCTTTCGTGCAGTTTTACATCAATTTTTTGAAGCTCGGAGAAAAAGTAATACATAGTTTCATTTGTCTTTAGAGACGAAAAAACTATAATGTTGTTCAACGCACGAAATAAACAAAAATCTAAACAACCTGACACACGGTTTGTTGTAATATTTAAAATCGTAAGCAAAGTAAACATATAAATTATTTTTATAACCGCAAATATTTTAAGAGCTAATTGTATTTTGATAGAACTTTGTCTAAAAAATCCAAAGTCCAAATCTAATACTATGTGAATGATTTGGAATAGACTTCGCATGAAGAATCCAAAACTAGGTGGCCTAGTTCTGTTATTTAAGTTTATATTCGTAATTCTCATTGTTAATAAACTTCAAACTTCAAATAGAATAGAATTACTTAGAAAAAAAACCTGTTGCCTTCTGTTGCCTTCGACGAAAACAACATAATGACAAAAGTAATGAAAACCAATCCATTTCGTATAAGTAATAATTTAATTTATTTTCTGACTGATAGGAAAAGCTTGATTAAAATTTAAAATGTATCATACCTATGTATCTAATCTTATCTCTTATCGTTTGATACATTTCAGTAAGTAATCATAAAATAATCAATAAACTTTATACAATGTGTTACTTGTTTTGAACCGTTTTTTGAAGCTGGAAGGGAGTTTTACTGATTTATCTACTCTGCAAAATGAAAAAAATAACCAATTAATTATAGGTTAAAATATTTGGTCAGGTCAACATGAATAAGATCATACTACAAAGATATTAAACAGAAAACCACTATCAAATCTATACCTGTATTATAAAACTTATAAATCTATATCATGATGAATTTGGTATTTAGCAAAAATAACCTCGGTTGACTTTTTAAAACCGAAAAGAGTATAAATAGAGAGCTGTTGGTAGGCTTGCGCTCATTCTGCTGCTAGACATCGAGGTGGAAACACCTCTCTAGTGCTCGTTGGTCATTCTGCTGCGAGACGTCGAGGTGGTAACACCTCTCCAGTATTGCCTAATTAGTAATAAAAATAGGCTGTTACTATGTCCAAATGGGTTTAGAGTTGTTAATCCTGACATTTATGGTTTTTGTTATAATTAATTGCCTATTGAGATAATCAATTTGTGACTATTATCTATTTTTTTAAAGGTTTTTTTAAAGATAGAAACCGCTTAATGTGTAATATTTATTAACTAAACAATTTAAAGATGTTTTCAATCTGTAAAAAGGAGCTAATGGTGAAGCTTCCCTTTTTTTATGTTATCTCTAATTGGTTTGTGACGCGAAATAAAAACTCACTTATTTACGTCTCTTATGGGGCGTCTAAACGGGCTATATTTTACGACAATTTGTGGCTGCAATACTGTGGCCGGCAACATTGCTACCAATACCAGCCACACTATGCAATATTTTAAGGATGGCCCGGCATTATAGCCACATATTTTTTGATATGTCAAAATGTTTTTATGTGTAGCCAGCATGTGGCCGAACATCGCTGACTTGTGTTAATACTGTTCATTGTATATTGATGGCTTATATTATTATTGTCATTCTTTTATTATACTATTATTGTCTTTGATTATTATTGTGGCTGGATTGTGTGGCTCATTAAAGGGTTCTGAATCAAAGGCCATACTATTGCAGCCATATTGCAACATATTGCCTGCAATTGATTGCTCAGCCATAAAATGTACTAAAATGTTTTATTGATGGCTGGGCAATGTTTGCCAATAATTACAGCCACAAATTGCCGTAAAATATTGCCCGTTTAGACGCCCCATTAGAGATATAATATGGTTATAAATGGTATAAAATGGTATTAATGGTTGAATAGTATTAAGAGCGCGAGTCTCGAGCGAGGTTAAACGCGAACTGGTGAAATTAGGAAATCGCGAGCAAAGGTGCGCTTTATAGTCTAAGATCCGGCTGCAGGATTACTGCGCTTATCTGTTTTTTGCTGAAAACCGATTTTTTATGTATATTTATAATTAGGAAAATATATATTTATTAGGTTGCCTAGCAAAATTTGGCCGCCAGTATGTTTAATGAAATTATTTTTAATTATTTTTTTGGAAAAATATCGTTCACTTGTTTTTTGAATCAAATAACGTCTACATCATGGCAATTTATATGAAGATTCAAAAAAGATGAGCGCAGTAATCCTGCAGCCGGATCTCGTACTATTAGTTGCTAACGCAGCACAAACGCACATTTGCTGCGTGTTCGATATTAACTCGAACACAATCAAATATATCTAACTTGTTATGTATCTCTAAAACGTGTTACAATCTTTTACTATAATTCTGGACATCAAAATATATATAAACGTTTTTATCTGTAATTACCCATTGGCATACTGATATCTTTGCCGTTAATATTTTTATTTATATATTTATTAAAACAAACATAATTACTGAATTATTAAAAAACATAAATTAGTGCAATCATTTATTTAGAATATATGGACTTATTATTTGTAAACATTGTGCTACATTTTTTACCAAACTACGCGGAGCAAAAGGAGGGTTATGAGTATAATAAGTATTCAAGTATTCATGATCAAGAAGTTTTCGCCAATAAATTAATAATTATACATGATTAATGTATTTAATTTAGTTACATTACAACCCGTAAATATATTTTATAACACTCTGAAAGTGAACTCTTGTTAAAAAAAGTTAGAAATCTCTAAAATTTCTAAGTGATACTACAACTCAAACTAATATTAACTGTGTTGCACGAGTGTTAGGTTGAATTTAGAACAACAACTACAAAACCTAGTAAACGTGTTTAAACCTTCTAATTTGATAAATCCAGTATATAAATTAAATTTAGCATTTTACTTTTTGATAAGTGTTTCTTTTAGCTTCACTTTTTATTAAGTGTAATTTAATGTCTTAATAATTTGAATTATTATAAAAAAGTGTAAACAAATTGTCTACTTTATCTTACTAATACTGCATATTATTTTTAGCATTGTACATTATCACATAAAGTTAAAAGTGTGAAAGAGAGATCAAGATGAGTTAGTAATGAGTTGCATTGCAACAAAAACATCACTACAATACCAATGAAAATTCAATCTTATTAGTAAAGTAAAAGAAGCTATTTTAGTGTGAACTGTATGATGACGATGAGGTAGGTGACACAGAAGTTGAGAACTATCCGAAGCAGGTCTGCGTCCAGAGGGATCACTTTGTAAACGCGGAACCGACATCCGCGCGCTTCCACGTAGTTGATGAACCTCGTTATATTTTTGATTTGAACACTATCTGAGAAGCAAAAAATTAATTTTCATAAATAGTTAAACCACTAATAAAATAAATGATGTTATGTTTGTCATTCTTTCTCGCAAAAACTACGGAATGGATTTAATTACAATTTATATTTTAGTTACATTTTACAATAATATTAAGTCCCAAAGTAAGCAAAGCTTGTACTGTGGGGATTGGATTGCTGATAGAATATTTATAAACATTATTTATTGTAAATACATGTATAGAATACATAGTAACACCCAGACACAGAACAAACATCTGTGTTCGTCACACAAACGCTTGGAAGCGTCCACGCCAGTTCTGCGCCACTTGTACCTATTTTATCAGCAATCTAGTTTCCATAGTACAAGCTCTGCTCAGTTTGGGAGTAGAGCATGATGTGTGAATTGTCCGAGAATTTAAATAAGATATAATGAGTGTTTATATAATGTAGTGTTTACCTCTTTGTTGAATTAATTTTTCATGCAAAATAAGTTTTATTGTATCTGCTTGCGACGTTACCATGCCGGCAGTGAGAGCAGGCACAAATATTAAGGCAAAAGACGTAAAAACTTCAAAACCATGGCATAAGAATTCCACGGAAAAACCCTAAAAAAAACCTGGATAAAAATACAGCATGTTTTTGAGACAGACGGTGATGGCAAAGTCTGAAACTACGAAAGTTAGTTTCAGACTTTGCCATCACAGTAAAAATCACAAAGAGCCCTTGATTTTTAGGAAAACAAAAACTGCACAGTCTGTTTTATTTGAATAGATACCTAACCTTTTACTTGTTTTGCTGATTAGAATTAGTCTAAGTTTCTTTTAGAAGATTATTTAATCTATATCTATCTATCTTCTTCTATATCTATACTTATAATAATTGTAGAGCGGTCAATTCTGTACATGAAATATATTTTCAAAATAACTATGAGGGGGTGATTAGTGATCGATACTGATGCCAAAAATGCAATCAGTAAATAGTTTGTCTGTCTGTCTGTCTGTCTGTATGTTCCTTATAGAAACAAAAACTACTCGACGGATTTTAACGAAACTTGGTACAATTATTCTTCATACTCCTGGGCAGGTTATAGGATACTTTTCATCGCGCTACAATCAATAGGAGCAGAGTAGTGAAGGAAAATGTTGGGAAAACAGGAGAAGTTACACCATTTTTTCCGTCGCGTGTGCAGCCTTAATGGTTAAAGTTACATAGAAATCATGTATGACGGAAATATTTTACATAAAATTGACAAAAAAATATCCTGGAACAGCATATGTCTATCTCTTATGGTTGACTCACAATAACACGTGTTTCTCCAGGCTATGAAGTTTGTATGCAGAATCTTATCCCGTGAACCGATTGACTTGAAACTTGGTACGTATAATGTTGACACGAAATTAAATGGATCTGCATTTTTAGATTTTGAAAAATCATTCCCCATCTCCCTCAAAATTGAAATTTGTTGTGTTTACCACTAGATGGTGCTACTATGCACGAATCCTAGATCGCGCTCTCGGTGCGTTTTGGCAATGTGTTATAAATCGGTCGGTATTTAGCATTAGTTTCGTTAAATTGAGTTATTTTGATAATTTTTTTAGGGTTGCGTACCAGATTACCGCTTTAATGACGAATAAATATTTAAAAACAAAATGTTAAATAATCAAGGGGGCGCTCATAGTCATACGAAAACATAATTTACTTTAATGGTTTGTTTTTTTATATAAATAGTATTTTATAAAATACATATATTTATTTATACTTATACTTAATAATATTATAAAGTTCTTGTGGGGGAAGTGTGGAGGAAAAAAAGAAGTTTGTAGTAGCGTTATTTAGCGACGTTTTCAATCAAGTTTGAAAGTTACTCTAAGAACTTCATTTTACACAAGATGTTGCAAAATGATCGGCTATGGCATAGATATCAAATACCTAAAAGCAGAACATGCTTAGAGGTTTCGCATACAAAAACATGTTTTTTTCTTAATAACTTAATCGTTTACATATAGGTACCTATGGTAAGGAACTTATCGCGGGCCTGATTTATTTACTTACGGTAACGGTAATTTAGTGAGCTTTGATTTATTTATGTTTTTTAGTTTACGTTATTGGGTTTTTAGGGTTCGGTAACCAAAGGGTAAAAGTAGACCGTATTACTATACGTCTTTGAATTCTGTCTATTTTAAATTCTCTATCACGAATAATTAATATTAAAGGGGGCTTATACATAAATGTGATTTTTATATAATCGATACTGATAAGGACAACGGGAGATAGATACGGTACGGAACTCTTCGTTCGCACTTGCCCGGTTTTATTAATAAGTACCTATACTAAGTTTTCCTTCTTAGACTGCACTTTACCATCAATTTCTTTCATAAGAAGATAGTAATGGGTTATCGCAAAATCTCTTAAACCGGCACGCGGACGAAGTCGCGGCGGGTACAGCTAGTGAAAACTAAATGCAATCTTGGTTTGAAGCAAAACGAAATTTGTTGTCAAAATTAAGTTTGAGTAAAACTCAAATCACGGGCTTAGCTCTATGATAACGATGACTCACCTGGCTTATACTCGAACTTAGTGCATTTTGCAAGCCTCTGTAAAGTAACAATATAGTTCCAGGAATGCTGAATACCAGACATACTGCATACTGTAAGAAAAATACTATTGAGTGGAGATTTTAATGTTTGTTAAACATACAAGTCGCGAGTAGACTAAGATTTACACTGCTTTGAAATTGTTAATCGGATGCGCATAAAATTTACTAAGTCAATAGATAATAGCTGGAAGAAAATGCTTTTTAGCATTAAGCTCGCCTATGTACAATATATTTTATGTGCAATAATTTTCTAATCTAATAAAATCATTACATTGAAAAAAAGATTAACAAATTCTGTAAATCTTATTAGAGATTTAATTTTTACGTGATTCTCAGTAAGCTCTGGAATAATTAATAAACCCTTGAAAACGATTTTTTTAATCTTATATCACCGACGCGTACACGCGTATTTATTGTATGCATTATTGAATTATTGAATGAAATAAATCTATAATTCATAAAATTAAATTAAAAAAATAATAGAAATAAAATAAAATACTTAACTATCTGTACTTACAAAAGCATCAAAACCCGATTTTTGTCTTTCTATTGTATCAACCAAAGATTTGTAAACAAATTGTTGCGAAGAAATATCTGATGTCTCGGTTGATGTCGCCAATGTATGAGATAATATTTTCAATCTTTTATAGGTCGCAAAAAAAACGCCCGCGTAACACAACTGAATTATATGTAAGCTTGTGATTGCAAATGTGAAGAAAACGTGTTCAATAATCAAGACTCCACAGTTGTGTATAATTGAACAAGCAAAGTTTGAAAGAAATACGTTCGATACGCCGCAAACTAGTAGGGACACCAACAATATTTCATCGAAACCATTCGATCTTTCGTGCAGTTTTACATCAATTTTTTGAAGCTCGGAGAAAAAGTAATACATAGTTTCATTTGTCTTTAGAGACGAAAAAAACTATAATGTTGTTCAACGCACGAAATAAACAAAAACCTAAACAAGTTGACACACGGTTTGTTGTAATAAATAAAATCATAAGCAAAGTAAACATATAAATTATTTTTACTACAGCAAATATTTTAAGAGCTAATTGTATATAGATAGAACTTTGTCTAAAAAATCCAAAGTCCAAATCTAAAACTATGTGAATGATTTGGTATAGACTTCGCAAGAAGAATCCTAAACTAGGTGGCCTAGTTCTGCTAGATAAGTTTATATTAGTAATTGTCATTGTTTATAGAATAGAATGTAAAGAATTACTTAGAGAAACTGCTGTTGCCTTCGATGAAAACAACATTATGACAAAAGTAATGAAAACCAATCCATTTCGTATAAGTAATTATTTAATTTATTTTATTCTAATTTATTATTGAGTCTAATCTTGCGGCCTAACAGGAAAAAACTTGATTAAAATTTAAAATGTATCAAACGTATCTAATCTTATCTTTTATCTTTTGATACATTTCAGTAAGTAATCATAAAATAATCCGTTATAAATAATAAATAATTTGTCGTAATTTTAAACCGTTTTTTTAAGCTGGAAAGGAGTTTTAATGATTAAGTACTCTGACTTTGAGTGCAAAATAAAAAAAATAACCAATTAATTATAGGTTAATTTATTTGTCAGGTCAACATGAATAAGATCATACTACAAAGATAATAAACAAAAAACCACTATCAAATCTATAACTTTGTAATAAAACCTATAAACCTATTAGGTACCTAAAACCTACAGCAAATTTGTCGATTTAAATTTTAGTGATGTTCTCTAGTTTTGTTTATGTAGGTACATACTTGGTAGGTTTGTAGTAGGCAACTCATCGTTCCTGAAGCGAAGCGTGTGCTGTCTTTTTGATTTACGTATAGCTTTTTTATTCTATTTTTTTTATTCTAGCTATGAACATGTAGGGAATCAGGTGATGAAATGTAAAACTCGAGGATAATAACTTTTCACACTTGTATTTAACAAATTGAACAACCTATCTACACTATGGCTCGATCCAGACTGCCCGTCCATTCGCTCGCCATCTTGCCTTTCTCTTTACAAAAATGATAATATTTCTAGATCTTAAATTAAATATTAAAAATAATATTAATTATGTAATACAGTATTAAAAATAAATTAGTAATTTTAACATGTATATAATATATTATTTAAAAATAAACAAGTATTTCCTTCCGTGAACTAAAAATGATAAAACGACTTATGTTTCAATACTTTTTAAAATAAAACTATGTTTATAAAACTATGATAGCAAGCAGCAAACTGTAATTAAATGACAATCATGATTTATCACTACAAAATAAGTTATAATTCTAACATTCGGCCTTTCCTGACCTTAAGTTTGTCCTCAAACTTAGAGCGATGCTTTGATAGTAAAATAATCTTAGATATAAATCCAGTCAATGGATCTATCAACATTACACTGCCCACCAAACAATTACAATAAAACTTCAGTCAATGGATCTTTCAAAATTAGACTGTCATCCAAATAAATACAACTTAATCTACTACTGCTCCAGCTGAAGGCAGCAGGCACGAACTGTAGGCACGAACTGCAGGCATGAACTGCAGGCACGAACTGCAGGGATGGCTCCATCACGCGGTTGACTGAGGCACCTTTCATCAAGGGTGACTGGAACAAACTGGGATGAACCAACAGGATGTTCCTCAACTGAAACAGAAAATACAGTTAGGACTATTCCATTATCCTAACCAAGATATACAGACAACCTGCATATCGTTTGACAACAGACAGAGGCATCAACATTAGGCTGCCATCCAAATAAATAAATAAATAAAACATAAGTTCAGTCAATGGATCTATCAATATTAGACTGCCATCCAAATAAATACAACATAAATTCAGTCAATGGATCTATCAACATTAGACTGCCATCCAAATAAATAAATCATAAATTCAGTCAATGGATCTATCAACATTAGACTGCCATCCAAATAAATAAATAGATAAAACATAAATTCAGTCAATGGATCTATCAACATTAGACTGCCATCCAAATAAATACAACATAAATTCAGTCAATGGATCTATCAACATTAGACTGCCATCCAAATAAATAAATAAATAAATCATAAATTCAGTCAATGGATCTATCAACATTAGACTGCCATCCAAATAAATAAATAAATAAATCATAAATTCAGTCAATGGATCTATCAACATTAGACTGCCATCCAAATAAATACAACATAAATTCAGTCAATGGATCTATCAACATTAGACTGCCATCCAAATAAATAAATAAATAAATCATAAATTCAGTCAATGGATCTATCAACATTAGACTGCCATCCAAATAAATAAATAAATAAATCATAAATTCAGTCAATGGATCTATCAACATTAGACTGCCATCCTTTTTTTTCTTATTTTTTTTTTTTTTTTTATAAATAAATAAATAAAACATAAATTCAGTCAATGGATCTATCAACATTAGACTGCCATCCAAATAAATAAATAAATAAATCATAAATTCAGTCAATGGATCTATCAACATTAGACTGCCATCCTTTTTTTCTTATTTTTTTTTTTTATAAATAAATAAATAAAACATAAATTCAGTCAATGGATCTATCAACATTAGACTGCCATCCTTTTTTTCTTATTTTTTTTTTATAAATAAATAAATAAAACATAAATTCAGTCAATGGATCTATCAACATTAGACTGCCAGCCAAATAACAATATATATATATTTCTTTTTTTTTTTTTTTTTTTACTTTGAAATAAAATACAAGTAAATAACTTTATTCACAAACAAACTAACGACTTTACATTATTTACAAAATGTACATTCAACAGTCATAAATTGATTATCTCAATAAGAAATTCATTATAACAAAAACCATGAATGTCAGGATTAACAACTCTAAACCCATTTGGGCATAGTAACAGCCTATTTTTACTCGTTGGACAATACTGGAGAGGTCCTATTTATACTCTTTTCGTTTTTAAAAAGTCAACCGAGGTTATTTTTGCTGATCCGGCCATACTGCTGATCTGGTAGCCTCTACCAGACTTAATCTACTACTGCTCCAGCTGAAGGCAGCAGGCACGAACTGTAGGCACGAACTGCAGGCACGAACTGCAGGGACGGCTACATCACGCGGTTGACTGAGGCACCTGTCATCAAGGGTGCAAGTGAATGACCAGTCTCCGCACCAAGCAACCATTGTTCAGTCGCAAAGACAGTAGAGCCAATTACCATTGTGTACTTCATTATGCAATGTCAAATCCTTTACATCTAACATCTCCATTGAAAACCTGTACAAAATTGTAATAATAATTAGTTTCATTTATTTCATCATACCAGATTAGTTTACTAGTCCGCTAGTAACAGAGCGTCAAAATAACAAGCGCTGGCTCGTATGTATTTGACTACACTCAAACCATGTAGTTTGTTCAAATAATAATAAAAGTATCCGTTAACAAAGGTATTCGCCAAAACCACTGTCAGATCTATTTACGATTGTTGACTCAAAAAGCCAGTAAAATCTTTGACACTACTCTCGCTCGGTCTAACCTGCAAAACATACAAAATCTTGTCAACATTTCGAATATTTTACATGTACCCAAATACTTTCTTTACTAAGAAACTATTGTCAGACTCGATGTCAAAAATTGTCAACAACATTTGACTCGAAAGAACTTTCTTTCACATTTCGAAACGGGAACGGCAAAACAAAGCTCAATCACACCTTTTAGTTGTACCTACAACTGTTCGATCATAAAACCTTATGAAAACACTAGCAGAGTGGGAGTGTCTCACTGCAATGCACGACTGCTTCACTGCAAACACTACACACTACTAAACAACGTTGAAGTTAAAAACAAAACTTTAGTAAACCGTAAAAACTCGAATACAAAGAGAGTTGGAACATCGTGATGTCACTTTTTCTTACAACAAAATTCGGACATAAAGTATACAACTTTGAATTTATTATAAGTGAAACCACACACACACCTTTATGTTCAAAACAAACATCGTCAAGTCCACACTTTACGATTGACTGACGTGACTTGAGAATTATTTCAATAAGACACATGGCATAAGTACAGTTGTCATAGAACTCCTATGTATGACCGATACATAAAATCAAATGACTATCAGCGGGTAAATCATAAAACCATTCTTTCTCCTTTCAACTTATAAAACTCGAAACTCATGTAGTAGGAAATTAAATTAACGCTTTCGTCTATCATATCTCATGGTAAAAATATTATTCGACCAGCTTATTATGCGACCTCAATACGTAAACTTACACATTCGAAGTAAACAATTTCCACGATTGTATATCCAAATCAAAACAAAAATATTTGGTTTCAACGTCAATTAGTTGTGAAGTTACTTTTATCTGTAACCTGGTATTGTAAGCCTAAGTAAAACGTCACGCACGTTAACTAGTGCTTTGTCTAAAAAAAACGCTAACGCCAACACAATAACAATAGACCAAAGATACTTCAGACTCTTGACACACAACCTCACAGACTCGTAACCAACACTGGCTAACATGAAATATATTTTTTTCAACTCGTCAACACAATATGAATTTTTGCAAAGTACCAACAAAAACTAAAACGAAAATTACAAGTCTCTGTTTATCATGCGTATTTTCACTCAATCATGACTTATGGTATTCTAGCTTGGGGAAACGCCTCTGACTCATCTAGGATATTCATACTCCAAAAGAATGCAATACGTTCTATTTTATTTATGAAGAACATAGAATCTTGTAGAGATAAGTTCTAAGAATCGTTTAATTGTGTTATAATATAATATTATTTATGTTTTAATTTTGTATTGATTAAATTTTGTAAATATCAGTTTTATATTAGGATTATTTAGTTTGTATTGCTATCAGTTTTATGTTGAGATTATTTGGTTTGTATTGCTTCTTTCTTGTAAATATGTAGGTAGGTGCTTAAGCTGTTTTTTCTTGTAAAATTAAGTTATTTTTAAGTGTTTTTTTGCTGTTACTCGTTCAAACTCAAACTAAAGCATGCAGTCTTCGCCTATAATTGTGGTGGCATTTGACTTAATTCTTTTTTAACCTATTATTATTATTTTTGTGGCTGTAATGATGTGCACTATGTTGGTGATCTATCTAATAAATAAATAAATAAATAAATAAGTTTAAGCAGCTAGGAATAATGACAATAGTAGGCGAGTATATTTATCAGAATTTAATGTATGTAAAATTAAATTATGGAAAGTTCAAATTAATTGGTGACTCTCACTCTTATGATACGAGAAATAAAAATAAAATATCGAACCCTAAACATAGACTTGCTAAAGTAGGTAGAAGCGTTCTATGCATAGGCATTAAATTGTTCAATAAGCTCCCTCAAGGTTTACAAAACTCAAACAATAATCACTTTAGTAGCACAGTGAGAAACTTTTTGACAAACAAATCATACTACAATCTTGACGAAGCTTTTGCTGACGAATTTAATAGTTTATAATGTCATTAATTGATTTATTTTGTTCATTAACGTTATTATTCTAATTTAATATATAAGATAAATTACATAGTGATATGTAGAAATAATATAGGAAATAAATTGTAACATTTTTTTTGACTTTTCCAAGTGTACATATAATTGTATCTTTGTGGAACAAAAATAAATTGAATTGAATTGAATTCTCGATTTCTAAGCGGTATGATTGGGTTGACCAGCACCACAACACGCTGTTGATCATACCGTTATCTAGAAGCTATGTACTGTTCACTCTTTGCATTAATAAACACACAACTGTATGTATGTACCAGCTAGTCTACCTTATGTATCCAGGTCTAAAATTTTTGGATCTAAAAACAAACGGATATCTGGACTAAATTAACTAACGATTATCCAGGTACGTCGAATATGCGGAATGCAAACCTCTTACACACACTCTTGGACACTTAAATACTTTTGACGGACGACAAATACTTCAACACCTTTAAAAACTGTAACTTAAATACTTTTTGACGGACGATAAATAATTCAACACCTTTAAAAACTGTAACTAACGGTCTCACTCGATGATTTAGTTACCTAGGTAACAACAACCTCGCTAAACTTGATAAGAACATTTCTTGCTAACGAAATGTTTACTAGACTTAGAATAACTAATTACGTCCGCTGTCTACCCTACCGGATAGATTGGAAGTATGCTCTAAAGAGATAAAACGATTACTTCGCCATCAAATATATTTTCGACATTTATCTACAAAAAGAATATTGCACGTTTCACCATTTTAAGATAGGTACCCTCAACGAAAAGAATGCGAGATTCGACTCAGTTCTCTTATCTCTTAACGAAAATGACGTCACTTGTTTTAGACAGAAAAAAAAAATGTTCTTTCGATGTTATCACAAGCAGAACTAACGAAACCTAAATCTGTCTCATTGCACATTGCTAGAAATGAACATACACTAAGCCTTTAGCGCAAAACTATATCACACTTAACGGATAACGGGTAGTTTTCGATCGGACAAAATAATCTAAAAAGATCTTATAGAAACGACTTGAAGCGATAGTCGTTATTTCTTTTTGCATTTTACTAACAAAAAGTTCAAAAAAATAAAAAAATAAAAAAAATCTATCGGGCTGCAAATGACAGGGGCTCATACTAATGAGTTACCTTTATCACACACTAAACCACACCAATAGTCTACTAAACTCAACAAAGGCGTAAAATAAAACACCTAGCACAATCTACATATGTGGTATGGCTATAAATGCATATTTTACTGAAAGTTTACGAAATCGATTATGTTACTACCGTATAACATGTGCTCAACTCATTTTGAACTAGTGTGGGTCATTGACTACTCGCTCGAAGTCGACTACAAGCATCGCCCTTCAAGAATCGAACTGTCCGGGACCAGCATTTGCTTGTCTTAGACCAGCATTTACTTTAACGCGTTCGTTTTACCTACTACCCACACTAAAAAAATCGATATCTTGCGAACTAGAATTGATGTACAGAATCAAAGTAAATGATTGGATCTGACCTTGCATAACGCGCTCATCACTACAATGAGGCGTTCAGTGGTAGTTGTCCAATAAGTAAGCACCCTCAAGGGGCTCACACACGTACTAATGCACTTCTCCGATGTCTCGATCTTTGCTGCCGATGCGACTCGTGTTCGTGGCGTTGGCGACGACGTCTTTTTCTTCTGTTCTTAGAAGAGTTTTTTTGAATCTGAAAAACTGTTCTCCAAACTGGTGCTACGATATCGGCGTTTCTTTCGGTGTCGAGATCGAGAGCTCATACCCTCACGCTCTTCTTCATTTTCGTGCACCATACCATGGTCCTTTTGCCACTTCTGATGTAGGGAATCAGGTGATGAAATGTAAAACTCGAGGATAATAACTTTTCACACTTGTATTTAACAAATTGAACAACCTATCTACACTATGGCTCGATCCAGACTGCCCGTCCATTCGCTCGCCATCTTGCCTTTCTCTTTACAAAAATGATAATATTTCTAGATCTTAAATTAAATATTAAAAATAATATTAATTATGTAATACAGTATTAAAAATAAATTAGTAATTTTAACATGTATATAATATATTATTTAAAAATAAACAAGTATTTCCTTCCGTGAACTAAAAATGATAAAACGACTTATGTTTCAATACTTTTTAAAATAAAACTATGTTTATAAAACTATGATAGCAAGCAGCAAACTGTAATTAAATGACAATCATGATTTATCACTACAAAATAAGTTATAATTCTAACAAACATAATTTATTTATGTTATTTACTTATTATGTGGTAACATCTAGATGAGATGCAAAGGCCAACACATTCTGGCTCCTGTTACACAGTTTTTATAACTAGCTCAGGGGGGGTATCCTGACAACTGAAATGTTTTTGAACTGTTATTTGATCAAATTGGGTATTTGAATTAAAAAAAAAAATGTATTTTTTTATGTAAGTATTTTAAAACTTTATTATTACTAATATTGATATATAAAACCAAATACTTAAAAAACATTTTTTTCAATTAATTATAAACAATTAAAAATTGATGAAATCTTAAAATGATCATGATAGGATGATGACAGACTAGATCATTTCATGGATGAAATGCGAACGATGTTCACTGATTTTAAGGAACAAGAAAATAAAAAATATGAAAAGTTATACTTGGCAGTTGAGGACATCCGCGCGTCTGTTGAATTCTCTGCGCAGAAATATGATGCATTAAAATCGCAAGTTGATCAACTTGAAGTTCAACGGCAGGACAGTCTAGAATATATAAAGATCCTGGAAAATCGTCTAGAACATTTTGAACGGAGCTCTAGATCAACCTGCCTGGAATTCCGGAACATTCCATCAACCCCCCGAGAATCAAAGACGTCCCTTGTGGGCACTATCATGGCGGTTGGTAAGGCTCTACAAACGGATATTCGTATTACTGACATAAAGGACATTTTTCGCATTAAGTCAAAGGATGCGGCTGCGAGGACCATTATTGTGGACCTTACTAGCGTATTAATGAAGGAAAAAATTATAGCAATGTTTAAGCAATTTAACAAATTAGGATCCAGACTGACTACTGAACATTTAAAGCTGAGTGGGCCAGCGAAACCCGTTTTTATTTCCGAGAACCTATCGCACAAAATGAAAAAACTTTTCTTTCTTACACGAGAGTTCGCCAAGACCAACCAATATCGCTTCTGCTGGGTGGCCGGTGGAACCATATATCTCCGCAAAGCAGAAGGAGCTCCACTGATCCGGATCACTAGCGAGGCAGACTTAGCTAGGTGTAACATTCAAAAGTGACTAGACTCTGATTTTACTGATATTTTTGCAATTAATGTACTTACCTTTATTTCTTGTAGAGACCTACCATGTTACCTTATATACACTACTGCTGATATCTTATATTTAGTATTGTTTTTTGTAATAATAGACTTCACACTAAACACACACACATATAACTCACACTACTTTCATTCCACCCTACACACCCCTAAACACAATCTTCTATCACCATTACCGTCAAAACCCTTTCTCGCTCGTTTGCCTTCTATGAACACAGCCATTGTTGCTAAACCCTTTGCTCTACCTTACGTTCTACTATGGATAGTGTAATCTCTATCACAAACGAGATTGATAACATATCAGTCTCCGAGCACTTCATATGCGCTCCCGAACAATGCGAAAATTATGTACAGAACTCATACCTAAAGGTGTTTCACTTAAACATACGTAGCATAAACGCCAATTTCGATAATCTGGTAATTTTATTATCCCGTATTCCACTTGATATAGATATAATCTTTCTCTCCGAATGCTGGCTGAGCAAATGTCCCTTTTTACCCCCTCTAAACGGTTATAATTCGTATTCTACTTCCTTCAGCAACCAAAATGAAGGAGTCGTTGCCTACGTCAAAGCTGAACTCGACTATACTATTGAAATGTCAGTCTTCAACGATGCTAATTGCGCGGTACTTAAACTATCTGACAAGATAGCTCTAATTGCGCTTTATCGTTCTCCTTCGCAGCGAAATATTAACCCTTTCCTGGAAAGCCTTGATTCAACCTTATCAAGTCTTGAGAGTTATGAATCAGTATTAATAATTGGTGATATAAATCTGAATATAATACCGGATGCTTCTGACCCGGATGCAGACACGTATTTGAACTTGGCTGCTTGTCACGGTATGCTGCCGACTCATACTCTGCCAACTAGGGAAATGCGCTGCCTAGACCATGCTATCCTCAGAACCCCCTGCGTCTCGACAACCCTAATACTTGATTCTTTTATAACCGACCATGCCCCCATCATCGTTGCTATTGATCTTAAACCTCCTAAACATAACTCAGCTTACTTTGTTAGACATTTTGACTTAAATAGCATTGTAACTGATTTAGAAACATCAGATTTTTCTCCAGTCCTTAATATTCAAGATCCGAATGAGGCAACAGACATATTTATAAACATTATTTCCAAAGCAATTAACAATCATTCGCAAAACTCTAAAAAAACAAATAAAAGTCGAACCATTAAGCCATGGATGACTCCTGGCCTGTTGAGATGCATCCGCCATAGAGATAAGTTACATAAAAAAATTAAAAAGAACCCAGAAAACCCTATTAGCATAATATCATACAAACGCTACAGAAACTTCTGTAATAACTTATTAAAGAAAGTAAAAAGCGATTATGAACGTAAACAGCTCCAAAAAGCTGGCAAAGATCCGAGAGCTATGTGGAAAGCTATACGAGATATTGCTCACCTAAATCGTGGAATATCTTCTTCATCTTCTCTTCTTAAACTAACAAGCACTCCGTCTGCTTCGGTAAATAAAGTCAATAACTTCTTTGCAAATGTGGGCAAAACCTTAGCATCGAAAATTTCAAGGCCACACGCTGTTCCTCCAAATGTTCTGCCCCCCAAATCATTTATTAATTCTATGGCGTTACCAAGTGTTGACCATTTTGAAATAGAAAATGTTATCCTCGGCCTAAAAGACAAATGCGCTATAGGTTGGGATGATATTCCAACCTCCGTAATTAAAGGCGCCAAACATGTTCTAGTTCCCATACTCACCTATTTATTTAACCTCTGCATTACGTCCGGTGTCTTTCCAAACGCATTCAAAAAAGCGATAGTACACCCTATCCATAAGAATGGAGACAGAGACGATGTCACAAACTATAGACCTATCTCGGTACTTAGTGCTTTGTCCAAGGTTTTTGAAAAGATTCTGAACAATAGACTTATTAGCTTTCTGAATTCAAACAATGTTTTGTCCCAAAATCAATACGGATTTAGAAAGGGCATATCCACTGAAGATGCTGTTCTTGACCTCACAAATTCCATAGTACAACAACTGGATAGAAAACGAAAGAGTATTGGCGTTTTTCTAGATCTTTCAAAGGCCTTTGACACAGTCTCTGTCCCCATTCTCATATCAAAACTTGAAGCCATTGGCTTAAGAGGCCCTTGTCTTGATATCTACAGAAATTATCTCTTAAATCGATCCCAGAGAGTTAAAATAGATGGTTACGTTAGCTCAGACGAACCTATCGATATTGGAGTTCCTCAAGGTAGTGTCCTTGGTCCCACCCTATTCCTCATCTACATAAACGAGTTATGTCAGCTGAACCTCTCAAACTGCAAAATTATTACCTATGCAGATGACACTGTTCTCCTTGTGGATGGAAAATCCTGGTGCGATACTTTCGCCTGCGCAGAATCTGCCCTAAATGCCGTCATGGCTTGGCTTGCTTCCAACCTCTTAACTCTCAATCTAAGTAAAACGAAATTTATCACCTTTTCTGCTAATCAATTAGGTCAACCTTCATCTTCCTATACTATTTACCCACATACCTGTCTAAATTCACTACAAAATGTCTGCTCCTGTCTTCCTCTAGTTCATGCATCTAACGTTAGGTACCTGGGTGTGACTTTAGATTGTACTTTGACTTGGGATAGCCACATTCTTCAAACTGTCTCTCGTACCAGAAAACTGATATACGTATTTAAAAACCTGCGCTCTGTACTTGACCCAAAATCACTTAGGACGGTCTACCTAGCTTTGGCCCAATCTCTCTTGTCTTATTGCATTACTGCTTGGGGCGGTTCGGCCAAAACGACCATGTTGAGACTTGAAAGGTCCCAACGAGCTGTGTTAAAGGTCATGATCTGTAAACCGTTTCGCTTTCCTACAGCGGACCTTTTCTCTCAGTGTAATGTCCTAACTGTGCGGCAACTTTTTATTTTTAATACAGTTCTCCGTAAACACTCTCAGTTGCCTTATAACCTGATGTACATCGCTAAACGTAGATCCGACAAAGTGTGCAAAGTTGAGTCCCGAAGAACAGAGCTTGCTAGTCGTCATTATTATTACATAAGTTCCATGCTCTACAACAAGATAAATAAACATTTAAACATTTACCCACTTACGCTTCATAAATGTAAAATCAAATTTCTACCATGGCTTCAGTCACTAACTTATTTTCAAACTGAAAACCTTCTGACAGTGATGGTTTAAGTCAAAGAATAACTACACACACCCCTCACATACACTCCCCCCCCCCCCACATCCCCACTGCATCATTAACACAACCTTTACTCACACACACAACATACACAACACACACACCCTCACACTCTACACTACTCATTCTTCCATACCACAAGTCCTAGACCATACGCTAGAACCTACTTTTTAAGCTTTATTTTATTTGTTACACATAATTATATTTGTTTGCATGTTAGTTTTACTTCTCATTTTTTTAAAATAACTTTTTTGTATTACTTTTTTCCTGTGGAACATTTTTATATGCCTTAGTCTTTAGGAGGTGGGCGTTGATGGCTACGACACAGTAGATAATACTATTGTAGCTATCATCGTTTCTAATTTTTGTTACTGTATTATTATCTTCATGTTCCGAAATAAACGATTTTGATTTGATTTTGATTTTTTTTGATCACGTGACTTTAAAACGCACCATGATTGGTCGCGATGGTTGTGACGTCAAAATGTAATAGCTGTCTAATATTCATCTTGTCATAAACTTAGTGACTGAACTAATATATTATGACGTCAAACGCAGGTCGGGTTTGTTCGGGAGTTGTCGGCGTGTTTTCGGTACTGGATTTAAAGATGAATTTTTATTTTGAAATAACTTTTGAATTATTGCGAAAAAAAATTAAATAAAAATAGTTTTGTTACAAAACTTATACATGATCTTTCCATTTATCACAAAAAAAAAATATTCAATTACCCAATTATTTGGGTATTTAAATTTAAAATTTTAATAAAAAAAATATTGAATTTTTTTATGTATTTTAAAACTTTATTATTATTAATATTGATATATAATGCAAAAAACTGAAAAAAACATTTTTTTCAATTAATTATAAACAATTAAAAAATTGATGAAATGTAATAATGATCACGTGACTATAAAACGCGCCATGCTTCGTCGCAATGGTTGTGACGTCAAAATGTAATAGCTATATACTCAATACTCAATACTCAATATATTTATTGCATTCATAATGGTAGGTACATGTCAGGTTACAAATATTGATAATGTTAGTTTCACACATGAACCCTCTTCAAGGGTATCGCAATATTAATGTCAAACTTAAAATTAAAATAATCTTCTACAGAATAAAAACAATGATCAATAAGTACATTAAATAATTTTCTACTGAATAGATGTCCTTTTAATTCCTTTATATGATTAGGTAATTTATTATAAATTTTGGTAGCCATGGTATAACAGTTACGACTATATAATTTCGTTTTGTGCGCCGGTATTGCTAATCGATTTTTATGTCTATTACTGAATTTGTATACGTCTTCAAAAGTTTCAAATAGATTCATATATGTATTAACAAATTTACACATCTCGAAAATATACATACACGGCAAGGTCAGAATTTTATATTTTTTAAACAATGGTGTGCAAGGTTCCCAAGGTGGCTTATTAAATATTGCTCGTAAGCACTTTTTTTGCACTATGAATAATTCCTTGGCGTTAACTGCGTTTCCCCATAAAATTACATTATACCTAAGATGGGATGCCACGTAACCGTGATAGGCTAGTAGAGCAGTTTTGTGATCGGTTATGTTTGCAATTTTCCATAGAGCATAAACAAAACTATTTATTTTTGATTTGATATGTTCGATGTGTGGCATCCATGAGCATACATTGTCGATTTTAAGACCAAGAAATAAAACAGTATCACTTTCTTGTACTTGTTCATTTTGATAAGTTACATTGAATGTATCTCCTTTTTGTTTTCTATTATAAAATTTAATAAACTTCGTTTTCGTAACATTAACTTTAAGGTTGTTTTTACTTAGCCAATCAATGCAGGTTTCTACTGTGTTATTTAGATCATGTATATGTTCAGATTCATTGTCATTCGTTACTACAATAGAAATATCGTCGGCAAACAGTGAGCAATGATTTTTTGTGATATCAGGTAAGTCATTAATGTACACTAAAAAAAGGAGTGGCCCAAGTACACTGCCTTGAGGCACACCCAGTGTATTATATCGAAAAGATGACCTGAAATCAGTAAGTTCATTTTTGTCATTTAGTTTCTTTACTTCTACGCATTGTGTTCGTTCAGATAGGTAGCTCTTGATCCAGTCACAAGCAAGACCACGTATACCACACATTTCACACTTTACTAACAGTTTCTTGTGATAAACATAATCGAACGCTTTGCTCATATCAAAGAACACTGCTGAGACAAATTTATTACGATCTACATTCTCAAGTATAGCGTTAACTAAATTAAAAGCTGCCAAAGTAGTTGATTTGCCTTTCTGAAATCCGTTTTGATTACTTTTTATTATGTTAAGTTTGTTGAAGTAGCCGCTTATTCTAGAATGCATAGCTCTTTCAAAGATTTTAGAGAATACTGGTATGAGTGTTATCGGACGATAGTTATTTATGTCAGAAGGGTCATTTTTTTTAAATATAGGTTTAACAATTGATTTTTTAAGTTTTGTTGGAAATTCTCCAGTTTCAAATGAAAAATTTACTAAGTGAGTTATAACTTCTACAACTTCGTTAGAACAACATTTAATTATTTTAGTGCATATACCGTCGTATCCTACAGATTTAGTCATTTTTAAGGATTGAATAATTTTTTGTATTTCTATATTGTTGCAAGGGTTTAGGAACATAGATGTCGATTGTGATTGTATTTTAATGTCATTATTATTATAAGAGCTATGTGATGATGTCAAACTAGTGTAAAATTTATTAAAAATGTCAGCTATAGTGTAAGGATCAGTTATAAGGGCATCGTCGTGTTTTATTTTTATATCAGAATTTATAGGATTAAATTTATTTTTGCTATCATTTATTATATTCCATGATGCCTTACATTTATTTTTTGAGCTTTTTATGTAATTTGAGTTAATATTTTTTTGTGAACTTGAAATTACTTTTTTAAGCAATTTACTGTACCTTGTATATTTAGATTTTAATAGATCATTTCGATTTTTATAATACGATAACCTTAATTGCCTTTTAGTTACACATGACTTCTTAATCCCATTAGTAATCCATTTACATTTTTTTGTTTTATTACTAACTTTTATTTTAGAACGTGGAAAGCACAAGTCGTAGAAAAGCGTATACATGTCATAAAAACTATTAAATGCATTATTAAATTTTATTTCTCCGTACACTTCAGTCCATTTTATATTACTCAAACACTCCTTAAACTTCTGTATATTTTCTTTATTATAGTCTCGTTTCCATATATACCAACTTTGCAGTGGAATTTTCTTTTCGTCAACATTTATTTGAAGGGTCTGGCCTGTTTCATGGTCAGATAGGTCCAGAGTGTGGACCGCTCCAAGGGCCGATTTTACATTACTAGCTATAAGGTCTAAACATGAGTTTCGTCTAGTAGGTTCATCTATGTGTATAAAAAAATTGTAGCTTTGAAATATTTCTTTTAACTGGTCAGTGGTAGAGCATTTTTTGAGTATATTTATGTTAAAATCGCCCAGTATGACTATCTTTTTTCGTTTATTGCGTAACATGTATAATAAAGTGTCAAGTTTAGATAAAAAAGTATTAACGTTTGAAGTAGGAGTGCGATATATACAAATAATAATTAACTTGTATTTTTGTATCTCTATACCACAACATTCAAATTCCAACTCTAGAGCAAGATTTCTTACGTACAATAGATCAACAAATTCAAGATAGTCTCTACAAAGAATGCAGACGCCTCCACGCCTCTGTGTTTTTCTAGATAAATAGGAAGCTAGTTGAAAATTTTTTAATCGAATATTGCGTTCATCACCGGATTTTATAAACGTTTCACTAATACAAACGAAGTCTAAGTAGGAATTTCTATCATTGAATTGTTCGATACATATTTCTAATAAATCCCTTTTAGATAAGAAACCACTGATGTTCTGGTGAAATATGGTTATTTTATGCACGAAAGGAACAGTTATGACCTGTATCGAGATTTGCTGTCGCGGTATTAGCTTTCAATTCAGCTACGATTTGAGAGGCATTCCTATTGGACGGATAATAGTCTAGCAATGTTCTTTGCGTATAGTATTTTACACTTGAAGCTCTATGTATAGATCTAGGTTTACACTTTTGAACTAGCTTATTTTTTATAAAGTTTAAGTATTTTAAGTCATAATCAATGGAGTCGATTATAAAATTAAGTTTACTACATACATAGCCTGAGTAAAAATAGTTATGAGATTCGAGTTCAAGTTTTATATAACGACAATTTTTGAAATTACTACATATGTTTTTAATTGCGTTATTTAACATTTCAGTATTAAGGTAAGTATTATTTGCCACACTAACAACAATAATTGTAGTTTTCTCAAACTTTTTAAGAAATGCTCCTAACTCAATTAACATCTTTGTTGGATTTCGATCGTTTTCCCCAACAAAAAGCACGATTTTATCATGTTTTTTCGGTTCCAAATTCCAGCCGCTCTGTAGAACAGCTTCGGTCAGCGCAAATGGTTTTGTGAAACTGCTCACTTGATATTTTTCATATGACGTATTGATTCTAGATTTTATGAGACTTTTCGCTAGTCCTGTGCCCTGTTGCGTAGAAAACATAAATATTTGTCTCCTGTCAAATTCAGGTGGATGGAAAGTTGCAGGGTTTTGTGTGCACTGATTTTCTGACTGCAGTATAATCTTTTCATCCTCACGCTCGCGCTCTTGTGAAAGAACAAGCCTAGCTGGTTGCTCTGACGAACTTGGCAAAGGTTCTGTCGTGGGCATTTTGGTAGTAATTATTTTCGTATTTTCATCACATGACTGTTTGCTTGGCAACATATTCTGTTGTAAAGGAGAGTTCCTGAAACTTTCAGATAGGCGCCGTCTAACGCTCTTTCTAGCGCTTGATGACAGTTGAGCTGTTGATTTAGGGCTTATGCATAAATGTTTAAGTGCAGCTAGCTCCTGATTTTGTAATGATAATTGTTTGGAGAGCTCAATGTTTTCTAAAATTTTGTTCTCTAATTCATTTTGAGTTATGTCTAAGCTATTTTTCAGTTCATTTATTTCTTGTTTCATTTCATCCATTCTTGTCGAGTACATATTTGTCGACAAATCAAGACTTTGTTGTAGATATTCATCGCACGTTATATTATGACCTATTGAATCAGTCAAATCAAGATACTCCAATGATTTCGACTGTACAATAGCCGAGCGTCGCTTTCTTTGGGTTATATTATTAAAGTCATCCATTGTGGTATTGAAGAAAAAATCACGTACAAAAAGTTTTTACTATCGAGAATCGATCCTGGATATGTCGACTTGTATCGATGTAGTAGAACCGCTGCGCCAGTGAGATTTATTTGTATGCAATGAAAATAAGCTTCGTTATCTTTGCTCGTTGTTTTTTGTCAGTTTGTGTAGATGTCGCTACTGTATTGCTTTATTGAACACCGTTCTCATTGATCAGGTTCTCTAAGATCCTATAGATGGCGCTATTTTCAAATGG
This sequence comes from Ecliptopera silaceata, assembly GCA_932527185.1. Classification (NCBI taxonomy): domain Eukaryota; kingdom Metazoa; phylum Arthropoda; class Insecta; order Lepidoptera; family Geometridae; genus Ecliptopera; species Ecliptopera silaceata. The sequence continues at coordinate 7,725,528 of OW052210.1, forward strand.
AATACTGCTTTACCGACGAAGTTCAATTGTCTGTCATAATCAGCTGTTTGTTTACTTTTTGTAGTAGTTTGAATGACTAACGGTGATAAATAGTAATATTTTAGTTGTATTTATTGTGTAGTGTTAATTTCAGTAGTAAATGTGTGACTCACGGGTGCTTGAATTGTGCGTGCGTGGTTGTGACTGTCTGGATTACGTGTTTACACTTCCAAAAACTGTTTATCCTGAAGTTTTTTGTGCAAATGTACATTTCCTTGTATCTGGTTCAATGCTTGATATTTTCCTGTGTGAACACTTGTGCGTGAGTTTCTTATGAAGTTTGATATTAATATAGTACTTTACTGGTTAAAAGGTTCTTAATTTAATTTTAAGATTTAATTCAACGTAGGACCAATGTTACTTAGACGACTAGCGCCATCTCTCCTCTCTCATCTCTATAATAACAGTAAAGGCACAAGTAACCATAGGAGGTTCTTTAGAGTATGAGTATATGACGTCGGGTTTGTTCGGGAGTTGTCGGCGTGTTTTCGGTACTGGATTTAAAGATGAATTTTTATTTTGAAATAACTTTTGAATTATTGCGAAAAAAAATAAAATAAAAATAGTTTTGTTTCAAAACTTATACATGATCTTTCCATTTATCACAAAAAAAAATATATTCAAATACCCAATTTGCAAGGTGCTCCGAATAAGTTAATCTTTAAGCGTTTGGTTCATGTACAATTCTTTGAACAGACCGCATCTAGCCATGACCATTAATCATACCTACCTATTATAAAATATTGTAGCCTGATTTTTCTGTAAGTAAGTATCCCTCCTTAAGTAACTGTTTATTTGTACATTTGTATTAAGTTAGCACGCCAACCATTTTCTCGACCTTTAAGGTCGGCCGGCAGAAAATGCTTATAGCATTAAGCCCACCTTTTGTACATTAGATTTATTGTGCAATAAAGTGTTAAATAAATAAATATATTTATAGATAGACTTTTAGTAATTAATTGACATACTACGACTTTTTTAATTTATGGTCGTAGATCGTAAATTTTATTGAAATTCTTTTGTATTTCTTTTATAAATATTATATTTAGTTTAATCAAAATGTTTGTTTTAAGACACATCGTTAGATATTAATCTATTATGTTAATTTGATGAAATAATTTGAACGTAACTACAAAGATACTACAAAAATATTAAATAAAAAAACGATGATGAAAAAGGCGATGGGGGACCTCAATGTTTATCGATATAATCCCCATGTATGTTCAGCGACTTTCAGTCGTATACAAGTTACTCGCACTTTTATGAAATTATGGTCAAAATCTGATTTTAGGTTAAATGTCCCTAGTACACCCAAACTATTACGGCTGCAGCCGTAATTTTTTTTACCTTGTATCTTCATAGTAGATCTTCATACATCGATTATATCTATAGGAATTGAAGTCCCCATCGCCCTGCCACTTTTGGTCCACCCCTCCTGTTACACCCTGTATAAGAATTGTATCAGCAAACAATTTCATGGGTATACATTACTATGCATCGATATCTAAGCAAAGATTGTGCTTTGTTTCAATTTGGAAGATAGTGTAGGTCTATAACTATTTTATTTATTTCCTTAATTATACAACATGTGTAAATTGTATGATTACAATAAGATATGTGACGCAGAAGTTGAACAATATCCCGATCAGGGGCCCTATCCAGAAGGGGCAAACTTGCGTGACGGAATATCCTTTCAGTTGCAGGTCAGTTTTGTAGGCATTTTTTGTGGATTGACGTGGCTGAGCTGTTCAAAATATGACTGAAATGTTTTAAATAATGACTGAAATGTTTTAGATATGACTGAACTGTTAAAAATGACGTCAACGAGCTGGCGCATGCATCTCGCTCGCACTTGCAACGGGGCTTCGCGGGCGCATATTTCTGTACCGCTCTAACATGTCTTCATACTTGTTCGTTTTAGGGGTGTCCATTTTGAAAAATCATCGTTGTTTTTTTAGATTCGATAAATCAGAACTAACATCGATGTCGTCCAATTGAGTTTAAGAGCTCACACAAAGATGAGATTTTATTGTAATGAGTTGGTATATAAATATAATATAATTATACAATACACAATCTACTTCAATTTTATTTCGTCCACAAAACCAAATGTTATTCACAATTCGTTGTTTGTAAACATTGAAGCCCGCCATTTTTTTAGTACACATATTTACATATTTACAGACAATATTTTTATTATATTGTCAGTCCAATAATAAACTTTTCATTTTTAAATAATCAAATAGGAAAAAAATTAGTAAAATTATAATGTTCAAACTGGAATTTTTATGAAATTATTTGGATATAATTATTGACTCGATGTTTTTCTACTAAAAACTGAAAAAACATCGATATTTCGAGTATATCAAAAGCATTTCAAAACATCGGATCGATTCGATGTAGGTATCGCATTGTAAATATCGATGTTTTCGATGCATCGAAGTTTATCGAATATTCCGTCCCTATAGTTTGTTTACATTTATTATTTATAACCTAAAGATTTTGCATTTTCATTGTAACTTTCGTGATTGTTGTATCATAATATTGTTATGTGCCATCATAATATTGCTGGCTGCCTTGGACTCGATTGAGCGAAGAGCCTTCAGGATAATAGGTGAGCAACATATGGCGGAGACTAAGATCCATAGTCTCGAACACCGTCGTAAAGTTGCTTGCCTATCCATTTTCTATAGGATACATTTCGGGGAATGTGCCCAGGAACTGCACGACTTGATACCGCCATCTCCTTTCTATAACCGTACAAGCAGACGCACGGCCCAGTATCACCCATTCCTTGTTGACTTACCATCCATTCGCACCAAACGTTTTGGTGCGAACTGCCAAGGAATGGAATACGCTGCCTGCGTCTGTTTTTCCCAATCATTACAACCTAGATCAATTCAAGGCCAATATAAATAGGTGTCTTCTAGACCATCCTGCTCCATCGTCGGCTTCATCGGCGCTTTCCATCAGGCGAGATTGAAGCCAAAGGATTATAAAAAAAAAATATGTGAGTATGTGAAAGTTTTAATACATACATAATTGAGAAAATGGTGAAATCTTTGTAAGTATTTCACGGAGAATAAAAACCTCAGCTTTGGCAAACCTACACCGGATTTGCGCATTTCGCAAACAAGTATGTTATTGAAAAGTGAATAAATCAGTGTACTACCTAATTATGGAAGATTTTAATGTCAAATCTAATCATAAACATGAAACGTATGTCGGGCTTGTCCTGTTTTTCAATACTAGGAGACTGACATACTTAATACAATACATTACTTATATAGATAGGTATTTTTTATTTTACCTACATATAAAATAACCAGAGCACCCGGAATAAATATTTGCAGATCGTACAAACATTTATTTCAAGGCGGTCATCGAACCCACAACCTCCGCGTCGGAGGTGGACATCTGTTGCAGAGTTTCTAACATGTTTGGTCACCACTTATTCATGTTTCAGATGCACACAAGATGCTGGTGCCCAGTATGGGTTAGCAGATCAGAAATCAGAACACAACAATTTAAGACTAAGACATGAATCATTCTATTTAATCGTCCAGGTAGTTGATTACTTCACTTGATAGGTTCATAAATATACCTATAACAAACTAAATCAATCATTGCAATAGGCATCACAGCTCATTTGGTACTAGTTCTGTCTTCTCTGTGGGTTCGATCCCCACCAAGAATAAATATTTTTTAAAAGTTCAATAAGTCTTTATTGGTAAAACATTTTTTTATTACTATTAGTAAATATTAATGTATGTTCTGCTTTTGGGTGTCAACATGTTACATATCTATGAATTTATTCATAAAACAGTATATGAGTATTCTAGTTGCCATACAAGCTTTGTGAAATGTTCATAAACATTTTTTTAACTTGTTTAAGTGTAATGAAATAAAAGAAAATGATTTATGTTCAGATTTCAAGACTGTAAAATATTTTAGTATTGAACTCTATGCGTATTAACTCTATTTACAATACACTTCATTTTATTTCAGGTATATCTGGGATGTGACACGAGCAAATTTCGGTTGCCAGGAAGAGATCTCTCTCAGCGATAAGGCCACCCATTCTGATGCCTATTACTACTTGTTTAAGCTCTTTGTTTTTATTTATGTGTGATGAACAATAAAGAGTTATCTATCTATTTAGAAATGTTTTAATAAAATAATACTGAAACATGGTTTTATTGAATTACTATATTATTTCACAAATGAAAACAAAGATTAGTTTAATAGTCATAAACAGATTAGGATAGTGAAGTAGTACCATCATGGTAATTTGCATATTCTGAAACAAAATAATATATACTTAATAATATATATATCTCAGCTCAGTATTGGCATTAGTTCTGGCATCTATGCTAGGATGGTGGGTTCAATCCCCACCACAAACAAACATTTATGTGATTAGTTGTCATTGGTAAAATATTTATTTATTACTATTTGTGAACATAAATATGTGTTCTGCATTTGGGTGTTAATATGTATTAATTTTTAGAATACTTACTTATAATAGTATTCAAGCAATCTATTTCCCATAGACAAGTTTTGTTTAGTTTGGTTCAAGTGCATGCCTTGGGAAATAAATAAATATTTTTGGACAATTCACACTTCACACTCTAGTCCCAAACTAAGCAAAGCTCTATATGTATGGGAACTAGATTGCTGATAGAATACTAACATACTTACATTTTTTTTGTAAACACATTCATAGAAACACCCAGATTCAGAAAAAATATTTATATTCATCACACAAACATTAAAATTTGCTCTGGGTGTGAATCGAACCCACAACCCACAGCATGGAAGGCAGAGCTTACTACCAAATACTTACTGTCAAATGTTCATGAATACTTGTTCAAGTCTAATGAAATAAAGGAAAAAAAAATTAGATTATGTACAGATTTTAATATCATATTATAAACTATGTAATCATTCTTTACCACATATATAAGATATAATAATAATAAAGAATCAAAATGGTTTTATTCCTTGAATTCTAGTCATTTTACAAATTACAACTTGCAGATTAATTTTATATAGTCTTATACTGTCTACTACACAATTGTGTGTAGATGGTAGTCCTGAAAACCTATAAAAATTCACAGGTCAGCATTGAAATCGCAGCTAATTGCGTTTTAATTTTAAAACTACTTTGAAATTGTCACAAAACATTATAATTTTCGTGTTTGTATGAATCCATGAATTCTGCAAAATGAAACCAAAACAAACTTCGGCATGTCACAATTCTGTCAAAGTTAATTTACAGTCAAAATATCAATAAAAGACGAAGAAGAAAACTGAAATGTTATTTGATCAAATAAAAGCTCAAAAACATTTCAGCGGTCTGGATAGGCCCCCAGATTAGCGTTCAAAGGAATCACCTTACATACTGTAAAATGACAGTTTCTCGCCTCTATGTAATAGATAAATCGTTTAATTTCTTTTATCTGGTATTTTCCTGGAACAAGAATATAAATTAATTTAAGACCTATAATTGTAACTAACATTGTCACCCCATGGGTGCCGGAGGTCGGAAGGCGACGGCGGGGTCGGCCGAAAAGGCGTTGGAAGGATGACCTGGACGCCCACGAAAAATATTGGTGGAGTGTCGCCAAGGACCGGGATGAGTTTGCTTTGGGGGAGACCTTTGCCCAGCAGTGGGACAATATAGATAAAAAAAATGCTACTGACATATAATCTTTGTATCTTTACATCGTATTTGCAAACGTTTGTCATGCAATATGATCTTTATTTTTTCCGCTTGTGTTGACATCGTACCGGCGGCTACAGCCGGTATTATTGATATGAAAAATGATTCGATCATTACAGCAAATTCTACAGTTGCACCGAAGAAACCTATCTAAAATATATAAAACAAGTCACTAGATTAGACAAATCACAGGTGGTCATTTTCAATTCGTAACAATTTTATATGCCCTAAAAATGATATTTACAAAATCAAGGTTGTAGTCAAAACTCCAAATATAGGAATAAAAAGTCTTCGTGTCCGACTAGACTATTTATTAACTTTATTGAAAGGGCGAGAAAAATTCAAAATGTTATTTACCAGCTCATTAAAATGTCTTACAGCAAAGAACCATGAAAACAAGACTCCAGGTGTGGATAACACTAGGGACATTGAATACTGAAATTAAAACATTTCAATGCATTAAAAGAATATGAAAGATAAATATTTCAATATTTCTGACATACGAGATGATACGAGATGTTTCTGAAACAACTTACAATATACATAATTATAAAACCTAGTGGTATAAATCAATAAGAAGATCAAAAGTAGTGTTAATAAAGGACAGGTTGAAGAGTAATAGGTTAGCATGGTATGAGCATGTCATATGGAGGAAAGCAAACCAGACGAGTGCTAGATAAAAATGAGGATGGATGTAGAAGTAGTAGGCCGAAGAAAAGATAAAGGGGTGTGAATGATGAAATGAGTAAGGAATGAGAACCGAGACTACATCTAAGAGAGGATCGTGGAAGAAGAAGACGTGTTGTACTGACCCTATGAGGGAAAAGGGTAAGATGATGATTAGTCGAATACGTATAGGTAACATTTGTGGAAAAATGATTGAAGTTATGCTATAGATAGAATAGAATAGAATAGAAAACGTTTATTTACACAAACAACATACATTTAAACACATAAACAGATGTGTAAAAGGGATGAGGAGAGTGGAAGAAGAAGACGTGTTGTACCGACCCCACATAATGTGGGACAAGGGTAGGAAGATGATGATGATGAGATGTGTAAAGGGGTCATCACTCAGTATATGCCATAGGGACGGTAGTCCTATAGCAATGGTTTTCAGTGGGACCGAGGTAGCTTTATATGGGTAAGCTAGTTTTTGTGGTTGGTAAAGAATATACTAGATATACTTACGACTGGATCAAAAGCAGTTTTGTATTTCTCAGTGATGTCAATCAATGATTTATAGATACATTGAAACGCAGTAAAGTCTGTATCTGCTGATGCCAAAGCTCGATGCAGTGTTTTCAATCGGCAGTTAGTTGATAAAAATATAAATGTATAACACACATGGCAAGTCTCCAAACAAATGATTATAAAGAAAAAAATAAAAGTAGCCCAATATGGTTTGAGACATTTGTTATTATTTATGCAAATACATAAAGTAAAAACCAACCTGTGCGTAACAAACGTTATAAGTGACAAAAAAATTTTCAGTTCCAAATTGTACGAATCAGCTACTTTTAACATTAAATCAACTTTTTCTAATTCAACGTGAAGGTTACAGAATGTTGCATCTGTTTTAGATAATTTTAAATATAACACAATCAATAAATATAACATAAGATGGAGAGAAAACCAAAAAGTTACAACAGTACCTTCATGCAAGTATATTTCGCTTACACATATAACACTTAACAAAAGACATTTAATGAAGGAAAATAGATTTAAAACCAAACTAAGAGATGGGTTCGGTTTTAAAAACCCAAAATCTAACGAAAACAGAATATGTAAAATTTTAAATAACACGGTCATAGCTTTTCTATATGTATTTTTTCTTTTACTTATAGCAAAAGACGTATTCATTGTCAAAATTTATTTATTATTTATTTATTTAAAAGAAAAATCTTTTGAATGTTTTAGATTGGTTTTAACTACTGTTTCGTATACTGCAAATAGTCATACTTGTAGATGAGTCGATATTATGGTATTATCTAGTATATTTAATCTAGATATTGAAATAGTAATTAATCGTTGTTAGTATCTGACGTGTTTTTGTTATTTTTCAACAAAGACAGACCGCACTCAAATTAATTAATACAACATTTGTCAATATCTCAAAATGTAGTTCAATTAATTAATATCTAAGTATTTATTCACTAACAAACTTACGACTATTACAGTATTTACAAAATGTACATAGGCATATAAAATACATAAGAGTTGAGCTATCTACAGACCGTTGCAAACGATCTATAGATAGTTCAAATAAGTAACAGTCGGGCTACATTGCCGCGCTGAATAGCAATGCTGATACGCTGGGTCAGATACTGCAAATAGACATTCTTGTAGTTCAATTAATTAATTCCTAAACTTGTCTGTATACTTAAATAAATAATAATAAAATAGCTTGAAAATCAATAAAATACTCAGAATGCGTGTTTTGAACATATTTTTTTCATTTTAATATTTGGTAACATCTAGATGAGATGCAAAGGCCAACATTCTAGATCCTGTAACACAGTTTTTATAATTTAATGTATTGTATTAAGTATGTCAGTCTTCACCCATAACACAAGCTCTGCTTAACTTGGGGCTAGATGATGTTGTGTGGATTGTCCAGCATTATTTATTTATTTATAGGCCATTTTCACCCATTCCCTTATACGGGATGCTGTGTAGAGCCTGGGAGACTTATTTTAGAAGATCAAATAGACTTGCCTAGAACCCACACCATCCTCTCAGCCTGGTCGGACACATAACTATAGATAGATTAATATTAATAATGTGTTTGATATTAAAACTACGCTCAAACGTGCATCATTTAAATAAAGTAAAATTTCACTAACACTTACGGCCGGTTTCTCGAACGATGATCAACGAAAAAATCAAATAATTACTGTGTCAAACTCGGATCAATCGTGATTTGGGTTTCCAGAAACCGGCCGTTAGTTTACGTTCTATCAAGTGTATTGTTTAATTACGTTACTGCTACATTCAATTATGTAATTTAGTATTTATATGGATGGTAGAACTGACTGTTAAACTACCAACTATAAAAAAAAAACAGTTTAAATGCATATTTTTATTTGAAAACACCAAATTTTTGTAAGCATACATACATAAAAAGTTTGTGCCACATTTATTCAATTGCCGTGTATATAACTCGGTCAGGAAATTCAAAACCATTAGCAAAGTTATTATATTTATGATAATGATTTTTTTTTAACATTTTTTATCTACTTATATCATTATTATGTTTTTTTTGAAGTGAAAACTTCTTTAGCGGCGCTGGGTGGGTAAAAACTTTCAAACTCGCGTCAGGGTCACGTGACGTCGAAAAAGCGTAAGATCTTATTTAGTTTTTATACATTGCTCGTAAAACAAGAGACGACAAAAGAACACACTTGCGGTCACGCGACGTATGACTCAAACAATTAAATAGTGTTGTGGCGACATCGTACAAGGCGAGTACAAGGCGCTGCCAACACGCGGTGCGGTGCGGAGCGCGGGGGCGGAGGACCGAGGAGCGGCACTCGCGCGCCGGCAGCCGACAGACGCTCTGAGCACCCTCGCACGGGAAACACGTATCGCTCGCCGCGCGCGCATAACCAGATAGACGCTATTATATCGTACGAATCGTTTCGCCTAACTTGTATTTAACTGTATCGCTTCCATCTTATTGAAGTGAAAACTCAGTCAGGGTCACGTGACTCGTGACGTTCATCGAACGTGACGTTCATCATTCGTTGTCTTCGTCGTTGTGTCAATGTCAATGACATGACACAATCACAATGACACAGACACATTCGCGCTTGCGCGAATGTGTCTGTGTCATTGTGATTGTCATTGTCATTATGACGACTGTGGTTATATTTTTGAAGTGAAAACTTAAAAGTGAAAACACAGACACATTCACGCTTGCGCGAATGTGTCATTGTCATTGTCATTGTCGTTGTGTCGACATGACACAATCACACTGACACAGACACATTCGCGCTTGCGCGAATGTGTCTGTGTCAGTGTGTCTTCGTTGTCTTCGTCGTTGTGTTACACAATGACATGACACAATCACAATGACACAGACACATTCGCGCTTGCGCGAATGTGTCTGTGTCATTGTGATTGTCATTGTCATTATGACGACTGTGGTTATATTTTTGAAGTGAAAACTTAAAAGTGAAAACACATTCGCGCTTGCGCGAATGTGTCTGTGTCATTGTGATTGTCATTGTCATTATGACGACTGTGGTTATATTTTTGAAGTGAAAACTTAAAAGTGAAAACACAACGTTAATATTGAAGTTTTCACTTCTGCCGGCACTCCCGGAGTGCTACCATTTTTTTTATAATGTGATATTACATCTATATTTAATCTAATATACAGATCTATAGAAAATAAACACTCTGGAGTGTATTTACAGCAAGTAATATTATTATAATATTTTACGGCGTGGTAGGTAGGAATACCATGCTTCGTTTTCCTGCAACTTATATAAAATACATAAGAAACCTATGAGCTAGACAGTCAACTAATCCAAATCTGTACTAACCGGAAGCGTACCCAAGATACTGGCTGCATTATTTAATGACACTTTGTAACATATATTTTTGTAATAAAGGAGAATGGGCAATTCGAGATTGTTAGTCGTTAACCAAAGCGCCTATAATCCAAATAAGTTGAGGTTTAAGATACTTTATTCTCAAAAAGACATAAAAACAGTCACTTACATGAAGAACAACACAAACATAAACTATTGTGTAAACACAAATTATTTGTTAGTAGTTGTCGTTCTTAAATTATGTTAGTAGGAATCTAGATAAATATTATGAATGGTCTTGTACAAATTGGCCAAGCTTGATTTTTTTTGTTTTGGCTTGTTTTATAACTGCGGGTAGTTTATAATAAAGCTGTGCCGTGTGCAAGCTCTTTAAATAAATAACGCTGGACAATCCACGCAACATCATCTAGCCCCAAGCTAAGCAGAGCTTGTATTATGGGTACCTACTAGAAGACTGACATACTTAATACAATTACATTACATAGATAGATTTTTTTATTATATACATATAAATACCCAGAACACCCAGAATAAATATTTGCAGATCATACAAACATTTATTCCAAGGCGGGAATCTAACCCGCAACCTTCCGCGTCGCAGGCGGACCTTTGCCTGCCGCGCCACATCGGTCGTCAAATAAACATTACTTTGACTAAACATTGGAGAACTGTATAATGACGATAAGATAGGTGACACAAAAGTTAACAACCAGTCTAATTAGACCGGCGTCAAGTGGAATAATCTTGTAGACGCGGAACCGACACGGATGGGCATTGATGTACTCGATGAAACGCTTTATCTCATACACTTTAGTCTCATCTGAAATCACAAATCTCATATAAAACAACACATCTAAATAATCATCATCATCATCGTCAGCCCGTACTAGCCCACTGCTGGGTATAAGCCTCCTCCCTCAAACGCCACTCTTTTCTTAATTGGGCTTTTTGCATCCAGGTCCTACCCTGTACGGCAACGATATCGTCCATCCATCTGGCTGTTGGTCTGCCAAGGCCTCTTGTATGTCACACACATCTAAATAGTAATGAAAAATACAAAATATACATAGGCATATAAATCGGGTTTTCAAATTATTTCTGGGCGTCTTGTCGCAGCGACGCGTGACCCGAGGGCTGGTGAGTATCTGGCCCAGCGTATCAGCATTGCTATTCAACGCGGCAATGCAGCCAGTATTTTGGTTACGCGACGATTGGTACTGATTTGGATCAGTTGAAATATCTATAGGTCGTTTGCAACGGTCTGTAGATAGCTCAACTGTTTCTTATGTATTATATATAACAATGTACATTTTGTAAATACTGTATAGTCGTAAGTTTGTTTGTGAATATTTATTAAGTTATCTTATACTTTTAAATAAAAACATTAAAAATACATTTTGTATCAAACCTCTTTCCTGGAGCAGTTTATCGTGTAGTATTATTTTAATTTTATCTGCTTGCGAAGAAAGTAAACCAGCAAATACGGCAGGTGCTAGAGTTATAGCCAGTCCTTCAACCTCCATTATATATTCTGATTTATAGCCCATTAAAAGTATCTAAAACAAAATATGAAAATACACATGCAAAAATTATTATTACAATATCAGATTTAAATATACTTATATATATTCTTTTTCTAAATTTCTTTTGATGGTATAATATCAATAATTATTTTGAATGACTGCATTCATCTATACTAATATTATAAAGAAGTAAAGTTTGTATATTTGTTCAATTGTAAGGGGTAATCTCGGGATCTACTGAACCGATTTTAAAAATTCTTTCACCAATAGAAAGCCACATTATAGCTGAGTGTCATAGGCTATATTATGTTTTCAAAAAAAATAGGGATCCTTACTAAAACTTCAATTATGCCCAACGAAGTGGTCACGGGTCAGCTAGTTTATAATAAAGTTCTTACATTCGTTTTTGAATTGATTATTTCCTGAATAGTCCAGTATATGCTTGCCAATGTTTCCGGTATACAAAACAATAGCGCTGTTATAAGCTAAAAAGAAAATAATTATAATTACTTATACTATAAATAATAAATATTATGGGACATTTCACACATCACACTCTAGTCCCAAACTAAGCAAAGCTTGTACTATGGGAACTAGATAGCTGATAGAATACTTGTATACATGTTTTTGTAAATACATACCTACCTACATAGAATACATAGAAACATCCAGACACAGAACAAATATTATGTTTTTTACACAAACATTTGCTGTATGGGAATCGAACCCACGACCCACAACATGGAAGGCAGAGTTACTACCAACTGAGCTGTGACGCCTATCAAACTATACTTATTAACAGCAGAAACTAATTGATTTAGACTGACCATTGGATCAAACGCAGATTTATACTTATCAGCACATTCTATAATCAATTTATAAATACGTTGCATTGAAGTTATATCCAAATTCTCGTTTTTTAAAATACGCGCAAATTTTTTCAATCTACCATTTAGCGCGTAAAACACAAATGCATACGATATATATACTATATTCAACGACATAAGAAGCCCTAAATATACTATAGCAGAAAACACGGGTTGCAAACATTGACCATCGACTGCACAATAAATAGCACACATTAACGCTCTGAAAACTGTATTTAAAGTATAAACAATTAGTAGATGTTTGTCTAAATTGTTATAATAAGCATTATTAACTTTCATTTTAAGATCTATTAACTCCAAATCTAAATGAAAATTGCAGACAGTTGTATTAGGTTTAAACATAAGTAAAATAACTGCACTAATTAAATAGTGATTTAGATATACAATGACCCATACAGTTATAATTTTTTTTCCTTCATTATTAATAGTAAATACACACATACAAAACCAAACGATACATTGAATTATGGTCATAAATTTCCAAAATAATCTTCGATTTTTTGTTTTGTATTCGAAAAATCCAAAGTCTAAGCAACATAGTATTAAAATTGATTGATAGATAAATTTCATTATTTTGAAATAGATGGATTTATTTATTTTTTTATTGGCGTTTGTTATATTCACAACTTCCATTTCAATAATTTTAGGTCCTAAAATGGACAATGTTTTTTGTTCAAATTGTAATTTATATTTTATAAACAACGGCTAAGTTGTTTATTGGATGCTTTTTAAATTTAAAATGACTAAATGAATTACCATATTGTAGGTATTTGTCAGTTCGTCTCATCAAGATAATTAATTAAATTATTATCAGTTGTTACTATTTTCTGACGTGTGATTGATTATTTGAACACAAGGACATCGGATATGAGTCATTCTATTAAGCTACGGCATTTTTATTACTAACAGAATTTCTAATTATAAGCGACGAATGCTTTTGGTAGATAATATACTAGCGTTAATTTTCAAAAAAAACTATTAAAACAGCTATGACAACTCAGTGCTGGGCCCCGATCGTGCTAAATTGTAACGTAGTCCAAGCAGCAGCTAAGGTTCACCAACGTAACGTGTACGTAGCGTGGGCATCTTCGTATCGCTGTAAACGGCTAGCTAACCGCTCATCTTTTTTCCTTTCGTGTTACAGCGGTTATGGCACCATCTTCGGCTCACTAAAGTTCGAATGTTGAACGTGTTGGCTACACGCTTATCGTGATCCCAAATTGCCCATAACGTATGTAGAGTAGCTTCGTGTGTAGTTAGAAAATTATCGCGATCGAGCCCCTGAAGGTAGAGCTTATACCCATATTTGTCACGTTTTCTCATTATAATTTTTTTATAGGGATCATAAAAATGAAATCATAATCATACCTATTGAGGACTAGCTACGGTATGCGACTGCGCTTGCGTGATAACTACATGAATGGTAAAAAAATATTTAAAAATAAAAAAAAAATGGTTGCATTCAAAGAAAAAATATTTTATTTGCATTCAACCATAACAACACTATGTTTATATAAACATTATCTAAACTAAATAAAATAAACAATACTCAGTAAGTGTAAATGTACGTTTTTCTTAGTTTAGGCGTTGAGTGATCCATAAGTATGCATTATAATTACTTTTAATTTATTAAAATAATACTTTTTTTAGAATAACAATGTTAAACTGACCAGCGGGCGTATCCAGACAACTGAAATGTATTTGAACTGTATTTGAACTGTTACTTGACGAGGGTCCGGTTAATGTACAACCATGGAAAACACAACCCGGTGAAACACGACCACAAAAAGCGCAGCCAGGAATACGCAGCCAGGAATTGGTGACCATTTTGTCAACCATGGAAGTGGATTACAAAATGGTCACCAATTCCGGGCTGTGTTTTCCGTGATTGTGTATTCCTTGGTCGTGTAATCACGGCACCCTGTAAATCATGTTCAGTTTTGACATTGTTATTTTTAACAACTCAGTCATAATTATATAAGCTCAGCCACGTCAATCCACAAAAATACTGATGAGTTATTATAGTAAAATCATCGAAAACTGAACTAAAACTGAAAGGATATTCGGTCACGCAAGTTTCCCCTTGCTGGATAGCCTTACAGCAATGTTACGTTATGCTATCTACTAATACGAAATAAACAAACAAACAAAATTTTCTGTTTTATATTAGTGTTTCATCAATTCTAGTGATATTTTTAAAATATTTTATAATCACAGGTATTCTTTCAGTTAAGTAAAACTACACCACAATGGCAGTTATTCCTTTGAATCCTAAAACCAATTCATTGTGCAATAAAAATGGCACAAACTTCGCTTCACAAATTCATACATTTATCTACAAACTTTACCATCTCCTATTTGGACTGGATTTTGGATTTTTTAACATAAAGTCATCATTTAAAAACTTTTTTAAAGTGTTATCATTTATTCAATGTGTAGCATTATTTTATTTGTGCTCAAAAGATTGCAATTTATTTCAAAATACTAACGTTTTTTTCTTTTACACTATTTATTTGATTCAATATTGTACTTACGTGGTATTGTTATTGTGTCAGAAGAATGATAAGAACTATTATAGTCTTTATCAGGATTTGAAAATTATAGATTTTGGGCTTAAAGTCGACTCATCTTATGGGTTAGAAGTTAAAACTGTGTTAGCGATGGTAATGAGTGTGTTAATTAGAGGACTCATATTGTGGTCTTTTCACTCGTCCAAAAACTGGTCGTTTTTTGTTTGGTATTCCTTTGTTTTTTGTTTTTTAATTACTTGCATCGATTTTGTTCATATAACTTACACATTTGCTTTTTACTCAATTAGTTGTAGGCTGAAGAAATTAATTATAGTTTTAAAAACGACAGACGCTGATATTCATTCATTATTGCTTGTATACAAATCACTTGTCGATATGGCAGAAACACAAAAGTCTGCTTATAATATATTGGTAAGTAAAAATAATACTTAAGGTGATACGTCTCGCTCTAGCAGGAAATTCATTTTTTTTAGGGTTTTTCATTTATTGTAGCTGAACTCTTACATCTTTACCTACTAGTTTAAGCTATTTTGCGAACATAAATAATAATTTTCTGCGTAACACTGTATGAATTTTTGAGATTGGGAGAATTGGAATTGGATAAAAAACCAATCTCAAAAATTGATACAGGCGTATCACCTTAAGGCGTCTGAGAACTGTAAAATATGTTTAATAATTTAATTCTGTTCAAATAAATATATACACAATGATATTTTATTCAACACTATTTTTTTTTTCACCTGTCAAAAGTGAATCACCGTTTATTATAGTGCTATCTCATTTTGTTACCACAATAACGAGTGAGAGGGAGAATCTTAAGCTGCTATTGAACAAGTTGGAAGATGCTTATGTATGACAGTTTTCTTTAATTGTAATTTTAACGCATTATTCTATGTTTCAGTTTTTGTTTTCGTTTGCGTTCTACATACCAGACGCAATGGTGATACTTTATTGTTCAGTTAACGAATTAGTAAACTTAAAGAAAGCGGTAAGTACCTAAGTACTAGACTTTCTAGCTAATATTTCAAATACTTACTAATAAAATTTAGATTTATGGTTAGAATTATTTATTTCTCATAAAATTACATATACCTACTTAATTACTTACTGAGAAACATTTATTTGCTTAAGTTAACTATTATAAAAATAATTGCAGATTTTAAGATTTGATTTTTAATACCGTTTCAAACATAGACAATATAAAAAAAATATAACAAAATAATATGCATGTTTTTTTCCTCTTAAACTAATCTATTACGTTTAAAATCGACGCGAACGATTAAAAAAAAAACTCATGTTGATAATGCCAATACTGTTGCTATTAAGGATCAATCTTTGCGAAGATATTTATTGCTACGAATGAAAGGAAATGAAAGTAAAAATAGGTTTCAAACTTAGCAAAACTACCTACCAATAGGTACTATTGTCTGTGTAATACGGTTGTCTGCTACGTCAACGAGCCACGAGCTTCAAAAAGCTTAAAATTTACGTAAAATGATTTTAAGTGATTCTTTCAGGAATTATTTACACATTTTTGGATGGACTACGCCACAGTTATCGTGGGCTCAGTATTAACACTTTGCCCTGCTTTAAGCGCTGGAATGTTGACTTTACAAGCAAACAAATTGAAAGTGACGCTTCATGATAAAATATTGCACGAAAATGGTAAGAAATCTTGGTAGAACTAAATCCTAATCAGCGCTAGAGACTAGAGTATAGAGTAATAAATATTTAATGGGCACAAAAAAAAATTAACAGTTAAATTTAATATGATGCGTGAAATGTCCGTGAATATTTATTTAATCTCTGATCGCGTGGAACTGACACCTAGAATCACCTAGTATGTAAGACGATTCTAAATGATCTATGTTATTTTATTGAATAAAGAAATATTTGATTGATTGGTTGATCTCGTTGTGAATATATTTTTAGACATATGTATTTATAAATATGTGACGTGTTAATGTTTCAGATGAAAGCCGTATTCGAGTGATAGAGCGATTTATAGGTTACGTGAAGACACGAGGGTGTCGCTTCCGTGTTCTGGAGATAATACCTCTGGATGGCGACCTCCTTGGAATAGTGATCAGCTTTTGCACCACATACCTTATTGTCACCATACAGTTTACACACCAATAAATAAAATAAATAAATAAATAAATAATGCTGGACAATCCACACAACATCATCTAGCCCCAAGCTAAGCACAGCTTGTGTTATGGGTACTAGAAGACTGTAATACTTAATACAATATAATAAATAAGCATAGCATCCTAAAAAGTAGTAGAGACGTGCAACATTTTTCTACTATTTGTAATTTTCGACGACTGATGTGGCGCAGCGGGCGAAACTGCGATGCGGAGGTTGCGGGTTCGATTCCCGCCTTGGGATTAATGTTTGTACGATCTTATCGTATTTTCTATCTGAGCTTATTTCACTATACTTATTTGCTAATGTCATTTTAAGTATGATTTGTGTGCAAAATATAATTTCCGGATAGCTTTGCTATTAGCAGTGTGTGCTGGCTAATGAAGTGATGATCATAAATCACATGGAAGCCATAAATTAGCATTGGCGAGTATTGACAGCAGACACCGCCATTTATCAACAGGACCAACAACAGTGTATGCAACATGGAGCTACGTTTACCTACTTAAATTTATTGATTTATTAATTTGTCGATGCTACAACAGAATACCTACAGTTGTAGCATCGACACGATAAGAAGAAGAAGATTGATTTATTTATTTTTATTTTAAGTTATTGGATACCCAACACGGGTTTACACTATACATTAAAAAAGAACATCAACAGTAATAAAAATTAGTTACTCCCATAATTAAAGGGTACCACAGCATGCGTGTTTATTTTTCAAAACTTTTTGAAATGCAAATATATTAATAAAAAGTAAGTACCTACCTAGTTAATAAATAGTAAGCAACATGGTTAATAAGGTCAGCATTGCTATTCAGCGCGGCAATGCAGCCAGTGTCTTGGGTACGCTTCCGATTGGTACTGATTTGGATCAGTTGAGCTATCTATAGATCGTTTGCAACGGTCTGTAGATAGCTCAACTGTTTCTTATGTATTTTATATGACTATGTACATTTTGTAAATACTGTATAGTCGTAAGTTTGTTTGTAAATAAAATTTTATAAGGTCCTAAAAAGAATGCAAGTTTCACACATTTCACCAAATAAATTGTTATATAAATTTCATTTTTATACAAGCTTATGTCATTTAATTTAACACCAAATGAAGTTTTACATTAAAAAAATATAATATTATAAATAAAATATAACTATTAATACAGAAAAATAAGTCAAGTAATACCTGTCTAGAATCTACAATGTGCAAATTCTTATGTTTAAATTTAAATTTATTAAGTATGTTTGTTTTTTTTTGTTACGCTTTCACGCGAAAACTACAAAATAGATTTTAATTAAACTTTAACAATAATTATAAATTATACATCAGAATTACAGATAAGCTATAATTTATAGAGATATTGTGTGAATTGTACCTACAAAATATAACGATAGTAAGACGAAGTCGCGAGTATTAGTTAGATACATATATATTTATATGTAAAATGGTAATTTCTATAACTTTGTAGCTCTCTATTAGTTTTGTTTGTTTTAGACTTGCAGCTTTCGATATGAATTTATGAACCAGCTCGAATACGGTAGATTTGACTAATTTCATATTAATTTACGTTTGTCTCGACAAAGTAGTTTATTGTTTGCATTTAATAATTTGTAGCTCCAATAATGTTGTTGCTCATTAATTTGGTTGTATCGAGTTCTGTTACTAATTATTAAAGTTATTTTACTGCCTATTGATTTATCCAATCTCCAGTACTTTAAGTCAAATAAATTAATAATAATAAAATATATAAAAATATCTATATATATAAAAATGAAACCCGTTTTCCGTTGTCACGACATAGCATGAAAACGGCTTGACCGATTTGGCTAATTTTGGTCTTGAAATGTTCGTGGAGCTCCAGGGAAGGTTTAAAAGGTTTAAGAATAATGGAAAATGCTAGGGAATGTAAGAAAAACAAGAATTTAATTTTCATATACAATAAGATATTAGCTGTCAAAAATGTGACATACTAGGGGTACGGTAGACTCGATCGAAACCTTATATGAATAACAAAACATAAAAATATTGATTTTGAGTCGACAACATATATCCGCAAAACTCGAATTATGGAGAATTTCGTTAAATTCCGATGGCTCTGACAAACAAACCGCTGTCGCCATATTTTCATTGTCAATCGTTGACGTTTCGCGAAATTATTGTTTTGACACTTTTTTATGATACCTATACTTACTCTTTGTTATGTGTTTTTTCTTTAAACCTTTTTGGCCGATTACGATAACAACCATAGAAAAAAGAATAATATAAAAGTTGAAGTTTTAGATCAAATGTAATATATAACAATAGATAATAACTAGCCCCAAACTAAGCAATGCTGGTACCTACTATGAGAACTAGATTGATGACAAAATACTTATATACTTTTTGTTTTGTAAATACATACTGGGAGACAAAACCGCCAGGCTGAAATGGAACTGGGCGGGGCACATCAGCCGCATGCCGCCCGACAGGTGGGCCAACATCACCACACCTTGGGTCCCTAATGAGCGTCGATCTCGTGGTCGGCCTAAGAAGCGTTGGCGAGATGATCTGGACAGCTTTGAAAAGAGATGGTGGGAAGTAGCAAAAGATAGAGAGGAATGGAGGAATTTGGGGGAGACCTTTGCCCAGCAGTGGGACGAAATAGGTTAGAAAAAAAAAAAAATACATACTAAAATAGTAACATCTGTAGACACAGAACCAATCTTTAAGTTCATCACACAAACATTTGTTCTGGGTGGGAATCGAACCCACGGCTCAAAGCAAAGAAGGCAGAGCATCTGTCAAATGGGGCCTTATTCTCTATATTCCTTCCCCAAACCGTGCTACGTCACAACGCGTTCCAGAGGGCTTAGTCCGAGGTTGCATTTTAAAACTCCCTACTCTCGAGCCGAGAGTCGTCTCTCGGATATCCATACAAAAATATATGCTCATCCGAAAGACGACTGTCGACTCGAGAGTAGGGAGTTTTAAAATGCAACCTCGGACTAAGCCCTCTGGAACGCAAACTTCAAAAATGATTGATTTGTATCTATATTATTCGAATCGCGCATGACACGTTTTGAAACGAATAGTTTTCATAACACGGCAGACGTCGGCACGATTAGTTGACAGTTGAAACCGTGGCCAAACCGTACCGTGTCGCGGTAGGGAATGACAACTAAGGCTTACGCCATACATTTTTTTCAGATTCCACGCCGTTGTCTTGCCTAAGACAAGTAACGCGCGTGGTTTGCAATACAATCTCATTAATAAGAATCAAAGTCCTGACTGACTGACGGCTGACGTACGAGCCACAGCCCAAACCGCTGGTCCTAGAGACTTGAAATTTGGAAGGCGTGTTCCTGGAGTGACTGTGTGGCGTACTAAGGCAGGAATTTTGGAAATAACGCTCCGGAGCCCTAAAATAAGGCTTTGAAGTTTGTATGCAGAATCTTATCCCGTGAACCGATTGACTTGAAACTTGGTACGCATAATGCTGACGCGAAATAAAATGGATCTGCATTTTTAGATTTTGCAAAATCATCCCCATTTCCCTAAAATTGAGTATGTAAAGTTTAAAATTTCGATCGTATACGATTTAGTATACGATTTAGTATACGATTTCGAGTATAGATGGCGCTGTCTCATTTTCTCTTATCCCTTGAACCGATTGACTTGAAACTTGATACGCATAATGTTGACGCGAAATAAAATGGATCTGCATTTTTAGATTTTGCAAAATCATCCCCATTTCCCTAAAATTGAGTAAGTAAAGTTTAAAATTTCGATCGTATACGATTTAGTATACGATTTCGAGTATAGATGGCGCTGTCACGCGTGGCGTAATCCTAGAACGCGCTATCGGTGCGTTTTGGCAATGTGTTATAGGTAAGTCGATCGGTACCTATTAGCAATATTTTCGTTGAATCGAGTTATTTTGATTAGTTATTTATAGTTGCGTACCTACCCAATTACCGCTAATGACGAATAGAATAAATATTTAAAAACTAAAAACAAAATGTTAAATAATCAAGGGGCGCTTATAGTCTTCTCATACAAAAACATAATTTACTTAGATGGTTTGTTTTTTTAATATAATAATATTTTATTAAATATGTATGTATATATATAATAAATAAATAAATATTTTTTATTTATGTACATATATATATTTACATAATAATATTTTAAAATTCCTCCATGGGAAAGGGGCAAGTGTTTTGTAACGTTATTAATCGATGAATTTTAATCAAATTATTAAAGATAAAGATAAAGATAAAGATAAAGATAAAGATAAAGATAAAGATAAAGATAAAGATAAAGATAAAGATAAAGATAAAGATAAAGATAAAGATAAAGATAAAGATAAAGATAAAGATAAAGATAAAGATAAAGATAAAGATAAAGATAAAGATAAAGATAAAGATAAAGATAAAGATAAAGATAAAGATAAAGATAAAGATAAAGATAAAGATAAAGATAAAGATAAAGATAAAGATAAAGATAAAGATAAAGATAAAGATAAAGATAAAGATAAAGATAAAGATAAAGATAAAGATAAAGATAAAGATAAAGATAAAGATAAAGATAAAGATAAAGATAAAGATAAAGATCGGATATCGGAGCCGGCACCGATATGCTGGCGGTACCATCGGACGCCCTATCGGATAATGAGATAACGCTTTCAATCAAGTTTGAGAGTCAGAGCGTTTTCACATTATCCGATCCGATATCGGTGTCGGACGCTGATCCGATATTGGGGTAAGTAAGATGTATGAAATATGTACCTCCGATATCCGATATCGGGCCGGACATATTTGATAAATTTTACTTACCCCGATATCGGATCAGCGTCCGACACCGATATCGGATCGGATAATGTGAAAACGCTCTTAGGGCTCTTTCAATTTATGCGTTTCGTATCGGACCGCTGCAGTGCCGAAGCGGTGCGTTCGTCGTTCGGCGTAAGGACGGACGGTCGTATGTTTTCATACAAAATGCACGGTGCGGAAACAGTGCGGCGTCCGTACCGCGAGCGTTCGACAGCAGGACGGCAACGTCGTGTCGCAACCCCACGTGTTCAGTTCAGTGCGTTCATAGTGCGGTGACAAGAAGGAGGCAAATTTCTAAACGGTAATTTATAATGGATGATATAAATGTGGAGGAGTCATTTATTGATATAAATGTGGAGGATTTTATAAATGAAATTGAAATACTTACTATATCTATCTAATTCCAGTAATTCGAAGAAACATTCTCTAGGCATTCTTAAGTAGGTAATTAAAAAAAAACTGATTGGGTCTTCTTTTAACCTAAGGTAAAGAGTATGGAAATCACCACAATCATGGGTGCCGTGATTACACGACCAAGGAAAACACAGCCACGGAATGTACAGCCCGGAATCGGTGACCATTTTGGCATCCTATTCCGGGCTGTGCATTCCGTGGCTGTGTTTTCCATGGTTGTACATTCCCGACACGTGTTGGGAATTGATGCCAAATGACGTCATACTCACTTACTCGAATTTTTCGCTAACTATGCCACTGTCAAAATATTATTTTTTAACTTATTTTTTTTCACGTGTGATGCGTCACAGTAGGTGCGAGGAGCGAAGCGACGAGCGTTAGTTTGATATAGACAACCGCGCCAGAACCTACATGCGTTTAACCATTTGCCAGACAACAATTATTGAATCGGATTGTTTTCTTTTCATATTATAATCTGTGCAGTTTATCTTTATTGTGAACCGATTGACTTGAAACTTGATACACATAATGTTGACACAAAATAAAATAGATCTGCATTTTTACATTTAGCAAAATCATCTGGGGATGATTTTGCTAAATGTAAAAATTTCTCTAGAAAAAATTCCCTGTAAAAATTTCCCTAAGTTTAAAATTTCGATCGTATACGATTTAGTATACGATTTCGAGTATAGATGGCGCTGTCATGCGTGGCGTAATCCTAGAACGCGCTATCGGTGCGTTTTGGCAATGTGTTATAGGTAAGTCGATCGGTATTAGCAATATTTTCGTTGAATCGAGTTATTTTGCTAAGTTATCTAGGGTTGCGTACCCAATTACCGCTAATGACGAATAAATATTTAAAAACAAAATGTTAAATAATCAAGGGGCGCTTATAGTCTCATACAAAGACATAATTTACTTAGATGGTTTGTTTTTTTAATATAATAATATTTTATAAAATATATAACTATTTTCATAATAATATTTTAAAATTCCTCCGTGGGAAAGGGGGCAAGTGTGTTGTAACGATAAAAATCGACGAATTTTAATCAAATTATTAAGAGGCGCTTTGTGACAATTTTACTCTAATGAATGCAATAAAATGAGGGAAGTTTTCTGTAACGTTATTTATAGACGAAAGTCAATGAAAATTGAGACGCACATTAATGACTTGATTTTACACCAAATATTGCAAAAAGGAAGTTTGTAGTAGCGTTTTTTATGAACGATTTCAATCAAGTTTGAGAGTCAGAGCGTTTTCACATTATCCGATCCGATATCGGTGTCGGACGCTGATCCGATATCCGGGTAACTAAAATGTATGAAAAATGTACCTGTCTTTCATATTGTCCGTCTCGATATCGGATATCGGAGCCGACACTGATATGCTGGCGGTACCATCGAACGCCCTATCGGATAATGACACGGCCACGGAATGTACAGCCCGGAATCGGTGACCATTTTGGCATCCAATTCCGGGCTGTGCATTCCGTGGCTGTGTATTACATGGTTGTACATTCCCGACACGTGTTGGGAATTTGATGCCAAATGACGTCATAGCATATGCTTCGTTTGCGCTTACTCGAATTTTTCGTTTAGCCGATCATGTACAAGTAGCTAACTATGCCACTGTCAAAATATTATTTTTAAACTGATTTTTTTTCATGTGTGATGCGTCACAGTAGGTGCGAGGAGCGAAGCGACGAGCGTTAGTTTG
This sequence comes from Ecliptopera silaceata, assembly GCA_932527185.1. Taxonomy (NCBI): domain Eukaryota; kingdom Metazoa; phylum Arthropoda; class Insecta; order Lepidoptera; family Geometridae; genus Ecliptopera; species Ecliptopera silaceata. The sequence goes on from OW052210.1 coordinate 7,749,882, forward strand.
ATATAGAAAACCGCGCCAGAACCTACATGCGTTGAACCATTTGCCAGATAACAATTATTGAATTGAATTGTTTTCTTTTCATATTATAATCTGTGCAGTCTATCTTTATCAAAATGGGATAGTAACATTTTAATCTTTGGTTTCATCTAAACGAAGCATAGGCTAGGCTTTCGACCAATCTTCTTCTTCTTATCGTGTCGATGCTACAACTGTATTTTGTTGTAGCATCGTATTGGAAAGATTAGCCAGACTAGACACTGCTTTACCGTGCCTAGCTGTTACCGGTGTGTGCCACGAGGAGGCTCTTTCCATGCACCCAATTCATTCCAATTCATTTCGACCAATCAGAGCAATAGACGCCAATTCCATGGTTGTATTTTCCACGGCTCTACATTCCGTGGTTGGACATTCCTAACACATGTCGAGAATGCGCAGCCCGGATTTCATGTACATTTTGGCTGAGAATTCCTGGTTGCGTATTCCTGGCTGTGCTTTCCGTGGTCGTACATTCCGGGTCGTGCTTTCCATGGTTGTACATTAACCGGACATAGTTATTATATTTTAGTCCGGCATAGATATCAAATACTAAAAACAGAACATGCTTAGAGGGTTCGCATAGGTACAAAAACATGTTTTTTTTCTTAATCGTTTACATAGGTATGGCACGGAACTTATAGCGGGCGAGTCCGAGTCGCACTTGGCCTGATTTATTTACTTACGGTAACGGTAATTTAGTGAGTTTTGATTACTTATGTTTTAGTAGTTTACGTTATTGGGTTTTTAGGGTTCGGTAACCAAAGGGTAAAACTAGATCGTATTACTGAGTGTTTAATTTCTGTCTATTTTAAATTCTCTAACTATCACGCATAATTAATATTCAAGGGGGCTTATATATAAACGTAAATTTTATTTATTCGATATTGATAAGGGCAACGGGCCATAGATACGGTACGAAAATCTTCGTGCGCACTTGCCCGGTTTTAAGAATAAGTACCAATATGTACTAAGTTTTCCTTCTTAGACTGCACTTTACCGTCAATTTCTTTCATAAGAAGATAGTAATGGTAATGGGTTATCGCAAAATATCTTAAAACGGCACGCGGACGAAGTCGCGGCGGGTTCAGCTAGTAGAGAATAATGCCTCTGAGCTGTGACGCCTGTCGAAAATAGGTTAAAGAAATCAATAATAAGATTAAATTATTTATGTTATTTTGTTTATTATTTTCTGTAGGTAAGTACAAAAATAAATACATATACCTACAAGCTAAACTACTTTGATTAAAACCAGCAATTGAATTACGAGCTATAATAAAAAAAAAGATCTAATCTTAGTTTTAATAATTTTAATTTACTACCATTACTATTTTTAAACTAATGGTATTACTTTCATATTGGTTTTTTATTATATTGAAGTTCATCATTAACATAGCCAGACGTGTCATAAAATAATAATAATAACAATGATATCAACACTACAAAATCAAAAACAAAACTTACTGTACCACAGTAATAACTATAAAAAATTCAGATGTTTTGTATATATATACAAACTGTTTCATATATTTTTAGGCTTGGATTTCGGATTTATTCAATTCGAATTTCTAGGAACAAAAATAATTCCGCAAATCTTTTCAATTGTTTATTGCGTATTTGTAATTAATGTGTTTATAACATACGGTACCTTAACTATCCCTGTGATATATATCTTATTGTGGTATTCAATTTATTTTACTCAGTATTTTATTTATGTTGTGATTCTGGCCTGCATGAGGCAAGAATCAAAATTTGGTAATCTAATCAAAGATCTACGAGCTATTGATTTAGGTTTAAAAGTAAATCATGAACATTACAACTTGGAAATGAAATCATTTTTAATGATAATTGGTACCATATTACACAGAGCTATTGAGTCATATTTGTTTTTTTTTTCTATAAAACAAATTAATAATATCGAATTTATAATTTTGTATATCATAATTGTAACGGCTATAGATTTTGTACGTTTGTCTAACGCGTTTATGTTTTATTCCATCAATTGTCGGTTGAAGATTATACCTACATTATTAAAAGAAAAAAAATCCGGGGTTTTGGCGATTCAGTATCTTTATAAATCAATCGTCGATATTGCTGAACAACATAAAAGTGCTTTTGATCCACTGGTATGTATTTATTTTGCATTTATTAGTTTCTAACAACATAAATAATTAAATAAATAATACTGGACAATCCACACAACAAGCAGAGCTTGTGTTATGGGTACTAGAAGACTGACATAGGTACTTAATACAACACGTAATGTGTTGTATTAAGTACCTATGATAGATAGATATTTTTTATTATACATATAAAATACCCAGAACACCCGGAATAAATATTTGCAGATCGTATAAACATTTATCCCAAGGCGATTTTTCGGTCCATAGTTTGCTGTAGAACCGACCATCGTTGGATCAAACGGATACTGGAGTGGAGATTACGTATAAGCAAGTGTAGTGTAGGACGCAACCGGAGATGTAGATACGATCTGCGGAGTGTAGCTGGCAAACACAACATTAGAAGAGCCGAAGACCGTGCTCAGAAGTGCATCTTGAGACAGACGTGTGTACGCATACAGGCTGATGATAATGACGAGTGTCCATTCCTGGTTTTTATTTTACATGCTAACGATTTGTTATATATTGCTATAACGACTTAATATAAAAACGTTTTAATTTTAGTTCCTTACGACGCTACTTTTCAATGTACCTCAAGCTATGAGTGTGATGTTCCTGATGGTAAACGAAATACGAGCAACTTCGGTATGTAACAATGCAGAAAAAATCAATTACAAACCCAACGCAAGTTTCCTCTTGCTGGATTCCCCCTTGCGTGACCGAATATCCATTCAGTTGTAGTTCAGTTTTCGATGATTTTACTACAACTCATCAGTATTCCGTGGCTATTTTGTGAACTGACGTGACTGAGCTTTATTAAATTATGACTGAGCTGTTAGAAATGACTTTAATGCCGTGGTTTAGCACGTGGCACAGATTGAAATCAAACTTATATTACTTATTAAAAAGCCTGTTTCATTTGCTAGGTTTTATTGCAATCAAATTTTTTAGTTTTTAGATACAGCTTGACTTCCCATAACCAAAAGCAGCCATAAGGTGATCCTTAGGTTGTTTTTGGTTAAGAGTTGCTTGTGGGTCAACATGTCTATCACCACTCTAAGATGATTCTTATAATGGTGATAGACAAGTTGACCAACGCTTACGATAGTCAAGGGTTTCAACAAGTGTTCAATATATTAAACACTTGTTGAAACCCGTGACGAATGTTATAACATTCGCCACAGTTCAATGGTAAATGTATCTAAGGTGCTTTAGATCAATAATTTTTATTTTTTCAGTCATTTCCTATGAAATTGCATTTTGTGATGGACTATGTGAGTATTGTTGGTATGTTGGTACTGACTATCGTGCCAGCTATTTGCGCCGGGATGCTCTCAAAACAGGCTGATAAGATCAAGGTCATATTGCACGATTTGCTTCTACATGAAGAAGGTAATTAATTTAAATTAATCGTATACATTTCTTGAACCATAAAATTTATTAGTGTTCATCACTTTATATAAAAACATATCCGATGGTTCTGATTTAGATCAGTTGATCTATCTATAAATCGTCTGCAACGGTCTGCAGATACATCAACTGTTTCTTATGTATTTTAAAAATATGTATATACATTTTGTAAATACTATAGGTAATAGTTCTATGTAAATAAATATCACATTATTAGAAAACGTGTCTTATGACGATAAAATAAATTATAATAAGTCTCAATATAATTGTTTTAGATGAAACAAGGTACAACGAGATCGAAAACTTCATCCGCTACGTCACAACACGTGGTTGTCGGTTCCACGTCTTTACAGTGATCCCTCTTAGTGTTGATCTGATCGGCATGGTTCTCAACTTTTGTATCACCTACCTTATTGTTATCATACAGTTTACTAGCAAGTAGTATGTTTTGTATGTAATAAGGCCTAATTCTGTCGACGATCAGTCGTTTGGGTCTTATAATTGTGAACTGTCGCTTGGGTCGGCCAATCAGAGCGCAGCGGTCGCTGCCGTGATTTTGTCTACACAAATAATAGAACATTTCGCCTTAAGTCGGCCAATCAGAGCGCAGCGATCGCTGCCGTGATTTGGCGGAATTTTTGTCTACACAAATAAAGTAAAGTAAATTACTCGACGGTTGATGTAAGGTCAGTGTGGGTAAGTCCGTCTAGGCCCTAAGTCCGTCTAGTGGCAATAACTTCCGTTTTTGAATAGCTAGAGCCATATAACTCGGTTGGTAAAACAGTATCATTGAGTTTGTTTGAACTAGTGATAATAGATGTCGCTAACATCTTAATGTTGGAAAAAAATTGACAACCAATTTTTTCCGCGAATTTAACTTGAAGTTGAAGTTTGACGTCTCGTCGAAAAATGAAAAAAAAGGTGTGAAATCTAAGGAGTTTTCTGAGTATCTGTGATAACGTAGGCCATTTACAGATTCGCGAATGTATATCTGGTGTCCGATTCAAAAATAACGCATTAGTTTCGTAATATAACAAATAGAAAAAATCCAAGCTTCGAATGTTATAGTTGGGAAGTCCGTCTACTATACATAAGGCAAGTCCGTCATATGCCGGTCTTGCCTTAATTCCAGATATTGTCAACCTTTTTAGTAGTTCAAATTTTATAATTATTTTATACTGTTTATTCAACTTGTAAGTATTATTCGCCTGTCTACGAAAGTGAACTCTTTTCAGGGTTAAGCTTGCCTCTGTAAATCTAATCTATTTACGTTTATTTTTCTGTATTTATTTTGTGTATAATAAATAATTAAGTGAAAGATGCATTGGTATGTTTGCAAGAGGATCATCACCTATAAGTATTCTTTAAAAGTTTATAATCTGATTTTTTATACCTGACTCATGTAGCATGGCACATCATGTCGGACTTTGTGAACATTTATCGTTTTAACAAAGATCTGGTTTAGAAAATTATCCCATACTCACTTATTTCGTACTGGCAGAAAGTGTTATAAATGTAACTACAGATCCGGCAATAGTTTGCCACACGATTTCTAAATTCATACATTACATTATTAACGATTACTTGTTTACAAATAAAGATTCTTGTGTATTGATTTGTATGTTATTGACAAAAAAAATCGTAAGTGGGTACCTTGTGAAAATGTTTACAACCACTGAAAGTACATCATCAGCAAAGATATGCCGGACTTGCCCTTGATTTTAATAATTTTATTTTTCTTTAAAAGTATACCTTATAGTCACACGTTTAAAACACTTATTTCAACGGCAGCTTTTCATCATTTATCGATAAGGTTTTCATACATTTTGGCTCACTAGTTACGATTTTATTGCTACTAGACGGACTTGCCTCAAACTGGTTGGGAAGTCCGTCTAAATGCCTACTTTACAAAAAAATGCTATAAATCTAAAGACAATTATAATAAACCCCACTTTTAGATAGATGTAGAAAGATAAATGTAATAACAATATTTTCCGACTACTTAAAGTAACTAATAAATTTTATTTCGATTTTTAAAGTTAAGTTGAAATTCAATTTAAGAAAACTATGCCGGACTTGCCCACACTGACCTTATTTGAATGTAGTTTAAAAAAAAGCACGATTAAGTAAATTCTACTATCATACTTCATCATCATCATCAACCTATATCAGTCCACAGCTGCACGTAGGTATCTCCCAAGACGCGGCACTGAGCACTATACACTTCCTACTCATCCCATTAATATTATATTAACAAGTTTATGTGTATTATGGATGTATTTGTTACACTTTCACGCAAAAACTATTTAATGGATTTTAATGGAACTTAGCTATAATGTAATATATATACCTATCAGAATAACTTAAAGGCTATAATTTAAAAAATAATGTGGGTTTTATCCAAAATATACCTATAGCAAACTGAGGTCGTGTAGGTGCTATAAAGAAAAAAAAAACCCACATATTGCATGTTTTTGTGGTTTTACTGTGTTTTAATTATATGTATTTCTTAGGTTAAGAATTATTATATGAAGTGGCTTGATAAAATCGTTATCAAATATTTTTATTGCTATTAAAGAGATGTGTGATACACTTATTTTATTTTATTTTAATAACATCAATTTAATCAGTTGATACTATTTATATATGTACTATGTACTATGTATGTACTATGTTTATTTATATAATGTTTTTTTAGGAAAGTGTTTAATTTAAAGATAAGGTATAAAATAAAATAAATTAATTAAAGTATGAGTACTATGATACCCTTTATTAGGTATATTTTTTAATTCAACAAGTATTTTGACTTAGAACTTTTCGTTCAAGAATCTCAATAAAATACCGAAAGGAAGTCAGTTTATTGCTTTTAGCGTATTCAGTTCTATGAAGTGCATTTGGCAAATCCAGGATAGTTTTATGTAGAATGCTTTGAGTAGGTAGTGGATGTGAGAAATTAAGAGTGCGGCATTTTTAAACAATACCTAATGATAAATAACTATAGTTTGTGATGGAAAATGTAGTTTGAAATTCTTTAAACCTAAATTAAGTAGGAGTCTGTCCTTAGACAGATTTTTTTTTTCTGAGAGATTTTCTTAATTTTTTTTTCGTAAGAACCTTGGACAGAGTATTAGAAAACTACAAAAAAAAAACAGCCAAATCGGTCAAGCTGTTTTCATGTATGTCGTGACAACGGAAAACGGGTTTCATTTTTATATAATACCTATAGATTCGAAATAAAAAATAATATATATATACTTAAATAAAAGTTTAGTATTCTTAATTTAGGTAAGGACGTCATAATGGGTGTGGCCTACGTTGGAACACTTTATACAATCAAGTGATCTAACAGCGAATAATAATAATAAATAATAATGCTGGACAATCCACACAACATCATCTAGCCCCAAGCTAAGCAGAGCTTGTGTTATGGGTACTAGAAGACTGACATACATAGATAATACAATACATTACATAGATAGATATTTTTTATTATACATATAAAATACCCAGAACACCCGGAATAAATATTTGCAGTCATACAAACATTTATCCCAAGGCGGGAATCGAACCCGCAACCTTCCGTGTCGCAGGCGGACCTTCGCCCATCGCGCCACATCGGTCGGCAAAATATTTCGTAAAATTTATTTATTTCTGAATCAACTCCAAGTTTTAGTACATTCATCGTACGAGTAATAAATTATGTATTCGAGTTATAAAACCATCCGCGCGAATGGTCGAGATTCAACTGATCCTGCTTGTTTTAATGGCAAAGAGGGAATAAGCTTACTTTTGTGACACACGGCTGCATAAAATGTCAGACAAATAAATATTCACGCACAATTCACATCATCACACTCTAGTCCCAAACTAAGCAAAGCTTGTACTATGGGAACTAGTTTGCTAATAGAATAGTAATATATATTTTTTTTGTACATACATGGAATACACAGTAACACCCAGACACGCAACAGAAGTAATATCAACTTGATAATAATATACAGGCGAATTTAAACCTCCTTTTTCCAGGCGCCGAACAAGGGCTATATTTCAACGGGACGCCATGGCGGCGCAACCAGTCGCCGACACCAACAAAATGTGCGTTTGGTTGCGCGACCAAACGGACACCAGGTGAGTAACTCTATATAGAGCTGTATACATTTTGTTGGTGGCGGCGACTGGTTGCGCCGCCATGGCGTCTCGGTGAAATATAGCCCTAACTGTCGCATAAAAACTCGTACTAGACGCTCAGATAAAAGAGCTGTGTGTCACCATTGTCACTGAAAAGCTGAGAGCTTGAGCTCATGAATATTTCAGGTTTTGAAAAATTTGATTTGTTGAGCAGCATCACGTTATTCAATGCTTTATTTATTGCTAGATGAATCATGAAACCTCAAGACTATCTTTACACCTCAGGTTTTTATATGCTCAAATTCTCAAAATCTCGATTCCCAATTTTGCTTAACATGAGATTCGTCATTCTGAGAATAAAAGTCTATCATACAAGTTTCTCATAACACAACGAAATGAAATTGGTCAAGCAAGTCAGTAGAAATATCTCGAAAAAATCAAAAATTTTGGTTATTATATATAATTAGTATAGACTAAATAATAGACAACAAGACAAGACACGATTTGTAAAAAAAACGCTTAGTACAAGTTTAGTACGTGTGAGTGAACTGCACGATGACGATGAGGTAAGTGACGCAAAAACTGAGGACCATCCCGATGAGATTGGCATTCAGAGGAATGAGCTTCCACACGTTGTATCGACACGGCCTTGCTTCGATATAATCGATGAACCTTTTGATATTGTCTTCTTGATAACTGTTGATATCTGAAAAACAATATTTTTATTACTTTTTAAACTAATTTTACTTACATTTAAGGAAAGCACTAGGTATCATAGTTATTCGACAGGCGTCACAGCTCAGCTGGTAGTAGCTCTGCCTTCCATGCTTTGGGTCGTGGGTTCGATTCCTTCCCAGAGCAAATGTATGTGTGATGAATACATTTACAAAAAAAAATGAGTATAAGTATTCTACCACCAATCTAATTCTGATAGTACAAGCTTTGCTTAGTTTGGGACTAGAGTGTGATGTGTGAAATGTCCATGAATATATATATTTATTCTTCTTCTTCTAGCGTGTCAATAACTCAACAACTTTACACTCGATTTGAGTAGAACTCTGCTACTCTTAATCCTGTCTGTAGCGTCGATAAGGTCCTTCCTAGTGCAGGTATTTTGAATTTTATTTAATAATTTAATAAATAATTTATTTAATACCATTTAAAAGTCTTTTGTCGTGCAGTTTACTTCTGATCTTTTCCACGTGAGTCGATATCATTTCAGCGACGAGAGCTGGTGCCGTTGTCAGCACAAAACTTAGTAGAATATGGCAGTATTCCAAAATTATCTCCCAAAACAACACCTATAAAAATAACATTAATTATTATAACTTTCATAAAGGAATATACAAATTTTTATACATTTATATTACAAATTATTATAAAATAAAATATTTTTATAACATACCTCGCTTTCAGTATTTTGTATCTCTGTTAATGTATAAAATATTGTAGCCATCAATTTTGGTACGTTGAACAGTAATAAAAACATGAACTGTAAACAAATATGAGTATAATTATAATAAAATAAAAACTTTTTTCTCATTATCACGAATTTATGCATAAATAAATTATATGCAAACGATGTTGAAAATTTATATATAAGGAAAAGAAAAATGAATAGAACTTACCAAAATGTCAAAAGATTCCTTGTATTTTTCCAAAACATCGACAATCGATTTAAACAGACGTTGAACAAAATCGAAATCATCTCCTTCCAAAATAAACAAAAGTTTACACAATCGACTGTTCAACGAGTAGAAAATAAAAGTATAGCAAATGAGAATAACATCCACTGAAAAACTAATAAAAAGAAACAAAAAAATCCATATAGGATAATAACTGTCTATAGTAAATAACCAATACAAGATTGTTATGATAGATCTATGAAAAAAACAGCATATAACAAAAAGAACTAAGTATAAATCTAAATAAGTGACATTGTCGTCTTGAATTATAGCGTCCAGTTGTTGAAGATCATTTAAAAAATTACAGAGTGTTTTATCCGACTTGAATAATGACAACATGAGAACAGATAATAAATATTCAATAAGAAGAACGACAGACCAAATAATATGCATGTTTAAGTCTTCATAAGTAAGTTCCTTGAAAAATAAAATACTAAAAATAACGCATTGGAACAATGAAAATAGTTTAAAAATAATTTGTAATTTTTGTGATTTATGTTTAAAAAAACCAAAGTCTAAAGCTAAAACAATATGCATAATTTGAAAAAAGCATTTTGAAAATTTGTAATCTTTACACATTTTTTTTACTGTGTTTAATATGTTCATTTTTATAGTTTTTGTTTTATAAGTTTAGGTGAATATAGGTAATATAACACGTCTTATATTTACTGAAGATTATTATGTTATGAAAGGTTTTAATTCCATCATGTTTGTTTTGATCTAATCAATAAATGGAGTGTCTGTTAGAGAATCATTAATTATGTTTGAATTCAAGGACAAAATTAATTGTTATTGGATTTATATATTTTACATTATTAAATAAACACAATCTAGCATATTAAACATTTAATGAAGAATATATATAGTATAAAAAAATACAATATTACAACAACATAATAATTAGATATAAGAGTATATAAAGTTTTTTTAAACCTATAAAAAAACACTTTGCGTGCCTGAATCGTAACTAAATAAATAAATATTCATAGACATTTCACACATCACACTCTAGTCCCAAACTTAGCAGAGCTTGTACTATGGGGACTAGATTGCTGATGGAATACTTTTAATATACATACTTTTTTTTGTAAATTCATATAGAAAACACTCAGACACAGAATAAATATTTATGTTCATCACACAAACATTTGCTCTTAGGTGGGCATCGAACTCACGACCACAGCATGGAAAGCAAAGCTACTACCGACAGACATATATAGGTACTTAAATAGAGCTACTATAGACAGATCAATCAGACAATATTATATTTAACAAATGATTAGTATTAGTTAGGTTTAAGATGTGTGAACTGTACGATGACGATGACGTAGGTAACACAAAAACTGAGGACCATGACGAGGAGGTTGGCGTTTAGAGGAATAATCTTGCACACGTAGAATCGACACGGACGAACTTCCACGTATTGGATGAACCTCTCAATGTCATCTGCGCGAGAAAAATCTAAAATAAAAGAAATGTTTCGTTATAATATTGATATAGGTGTGGTTTCTCTTACAAAAAGGGAAGATCTTCCACCCAGAGCGACCTTTGACTCAGGGTCCTAGGACCGATAGTAATCGGTTCTATTACTTATATGCAAACTCCGTGAGAACTTCGTTTGCGCGATCTAGGATTTGTTTCTGCCATCTGTTGGTCTGTTGCGTAGACTACAATGTAGTTCATCATGTAGCGATATAGATGGCGCTACAATATTCTTTATTGTAAACAACATGACATACACAAGGCAGAAATAGTTGACAAAGGCGAGCTTAACCCTAAGAATTCTCTTCCAGCAAACTTTTGAGGCTAGGGAGAGGTGACTATAGAGGTATTGTGTAGATACATAACATAAAAAGGAATTGCTAAAAAAATGGCTAAAAAAATTGAATTGAAAAACTGAGCCTTGATGCCTGTCAGTATTATCTTAAATAGTTTTATAAAATAAATAAATAAATATTCATGGACATTTCACACACCTCTAGTCCCAAACTAAGCATAGCTACTATGGGAACTAGATTGCTGATAGAATACTTTACATACTTTTTTTTTTGTAAATACATACATAGAATAGTTACACCAAGACACAGAACAAATATTATGTTCATCACACAAACATTTGCTCTGGGTGGGAATCGAACCCATGACCCACAGCATGGAAGGCAGAGCTACTACTAACTGAGCTGTGACGCCTGTCTAAAAAAAGTAAGTATAAGAGCTAGATTTACCTGGTTCTTGAAGATATTTATCGTGTAGTAAAATTTTTATTTTTCCTGTTTGTGTTGCCAACATATCGCCTACAAATGCCGGGCAAACTGATATTATATATGTTTGGAAAACTATTACGTATTCAATAAAGCAGGCGAAGGCTGATTTCTAAAAGATAAATTATATAAATAGTTATAAATGTATATAATTAATCTCATTAGTACATGTTTGGAACTTTATTCACAAACAAACTAATGACTATTGCAGTTTCTAGTCTGGCTAATCTTTCCAACACGATGTTACAACAAAATACAGTTGTAGCATCGACACGATAAGAAGAAGACTATTATATTATTATTATTATTAATGACTATATTACAAACTAGTAGTACGCCCCGGCTTCGCACGGGTAGCGGGTAAGGAATTTCTTAGGTATTTTATTACACCTTGGGTTACATAATTGAAGTTTTAGTAAAGATCCCTATTTTTTTTGAAAATATAATATAGCCTATGTTCATCGCAGATGTCTATGGCTAGCTTCACAACGGTGAAAGATTTTTTTAAATCGGTGGTTTCCGAGCCTATTCGATGCAAACAAACAAAAAAACAATCAAATCTTTCCTCTTTATAATATTATATATAGTTTAGATGTACATATTTTTAATCTACAAAATAATAAGTTTCACAACTTCACATGCTATCACTTTTTCAGAAAACATCCCCAAAAACACGCATTTGGCTATAACCGTCACGTAATAATAGTTGGGCTATCTGCGGATCGTTGCAAACGATCTAGATAAATATTGAAGTTGAATTTATATGCTACGCGATTATTCATTTATAAATAAATAAATATTCACAATATATGGGAACAAGATTGCCGATAATCTCATATCCATTTTTTTTTGTAAATACATACATACAAAGTCACACCCATTCCAGAACAAATATTTATGTTCAAAACACACACATTTGTGCTAGATGGGGATCGAACTCACGAGTCACAGCATGGAAGGCAGGGCCCCGATCGAGCTAAATTGTAACGTAAACGGGTCGTCTAAGCAGCAGCTAAAGTTCACCAACGTAACGTGTACGTAGCGTGTGCAATATCGCTGTAAACGGCTAACCACTCATCTTTTTTCCGTTCGTGTGACAACGGTTATAGCTGGAGAGCTAGTGAACCCTGCGAGTAACGGTCTTCCTGTAAGGCTAGAAATTTGTACACTTACGATTTATAGCATGCTAAGAGCACTAGCCATGATCTGGCAGGCTTCAGCCCTGTACTTCATCAGCCACTTAATTTTTTAATTGTAAAATAATTTGAGTTTCAAAACTTGTTTCTGTAAGCTTAAAAATTTAATAGGATGGAGTTTATTTATTGTAAATCTTGAAAAAAAAGTTACAGACGATTACAATCAGCAATAGTATATGCCAGATCAATTAGAAAATGCACAGTTGATGAGGTAAAATAAACTTTATCCTGTATACTTCAAATTTTTATATGTTTTCAAGTAAACGTCTCAGAGTAAATATGTACAATGCCAGACGGTTTTGAACAGCATAAGACCTTGCCAGGCGAGGGGACAGCTGCTAAAGGCGTGCGAGTCAGAGGTGTTGCGTGAATGCCTATCTTTCAGTTTTAGTTCAGTTTTCAGTGATTTTACTTATTTTTTATGACATATCTGGCAAGCTAGCTTGCGGGCCACCTGATGAGAAGTGGTCACCGCCGCCCATGGACACTTGCGAACACCAGGGGCGTTGTCGGTGCACTACCGGCCTTTGAGATAAAGATATACCCTTCTTTTGAAGGCTCCCATGTCGAAGCTCCAAATGTATGGTTTGAAATGTTCAAAATTAAATAATGCACGTTATGAAAATTTCCTTACTACGTACAACTACGTACAAAAATAAATTAAGTGGTGTGCAATAAAGTGTTTTCTATCTATCTATCTACTTCACAAATAATCCTAAAGTGCTTATGAAAAAGTAGTAAGCTATGATTCATCGAATTCACCACCCTGCCAACGTGAACTACATCAACAATTATTGAGAACTGCCTACATTACCTACAAATATATGGCGAAATTGTAATTTTAAAGAACCATTCTTATTCCTGAAAATAACGGTTGGAACTTAATTGATAGTTCTTACGATTTAAATTGGTTTGAGAGGAATAAAGTTCCATCTTCTATACCTATACGACATACTTTTACAAGGACCTGCTGATACTGCCACAGCACAATCGCCTGAAACTGAGGAATACATATCAGGTAACATACAACTATTTTATCCGTAACATTTAATATGCAGTCCTATGTAATAGAGCTTGATATTTAATTCTTAACAACCTTATTCAAAAAATACTAAAAATTATTACGGTAGGTACATTAAAATATTTTTTCACTATTTTCAGATGAGGAAAACATTGTTAAAGAATCAGATGATGATGCAAACAGTAGTGCAATCTCGGATGATGCTGAAGAAAATGAATGTTAAAAATAATGTAGATTGCATAAAACCCAATAAAGTACATTGCATTTACTGTATGCTAATAAATATGTTCATAAAATTGAAACATTAACATTTCTTATTTGCACTCCCTTAGCAGCTGTCCCCTCGCCTGGCAAGGTCTTATGCTGTTCAAAACCGTCTGGCATTGTACATATTTACTCTGAGACGTTTACTTGAAAACATATAAAAATTTGAAGTATACAGGATAAAGTTTATTTTACCTCATCAACTGTGCATTTTCTAATTGATCTGGCATATACTATTGCTGATTGTAATCGTCTGTAACTTTTTTTTCAAGATTTACAATAAATAAACTCCATCCTATTAAATTTTTAAGCTTACAGAAACAAGTTTTGAAACTCAAATTATTTTACAATTAAAAAATTAAGTGGCTGATGAAGTACAGGGCTGAAGCCTGCCAGATCATGGCTAGTGCTCTTAGCATGCTATAAATCGTAAGTGTACAAATTTCTAGCCTTACAGGAAGACCGTTACTCGCAGGGTTCACTAGCTCTTGGACTATTATGTCACAATCTTCGGCTCACTAACGTTCAAATGTTGAACGTGTTTGGCTACACGCTTATCGCGATCCCGAAATACGTACGTTGGTGAACTTTATCTGCTGCTTAGACAAACTGTTTACGTTACAATTTAACACAATCGGGGCCCAGAGCTTCTACGTGGCTTCTACCAACTGAGCTGTGACACTAGTCATTATGACACTATGATTAAAGAATTACATACCGTTGTAGTTTGATCGACTAATTGATGTTTTATTACATAATATGTTGTTATCATCACCCCAGGTGAAGACAAAAGAAGCACTAGTATACTGCAAAAAAAAAAGTAATATCACCTAACATCAAAAATATCACTTCAAAATGGTGTTTCTCCATTCGCCTATATATATTTTTTGTACCATTTATGTATGTTACACGATTACCTACTTCGCCAGTAGTGAACCGTTTCTTATAATATTTTCTTGAATTTTGGTAGATCTTAAAAAAAATATTTTAATTAATACATATTCAGACACAGAAGTAACATTTTTGACTGCGGAATTTTTGTTTAAGTAAAAGTAACGTAACGTAACGTAAAAGTCATGCTTAACCTTAAAAATAACTAAAACAAAAATAAATACTTACAATAGGATCAAAAGCAACTTTATACTTTTCGGCAATATCGACTATAGATTTGTAAATTAATTGATAATAATCGAAATTCGACTGAACAGATTCTAAAATTGATGTTAATTTTCTCATGCGACAATAAACAATAAAGAAAATAAAGGTATAACTCTCAATCAATATTTCCAAGCAAATTATTACTGTTGTCAAAAATATGCTTGCCCAAAGCGGTTTCATGCAAATATCAAGAAGTAGGTACAGAACAAAATAATACAGTTAAGATCATTCTGAGTGTCGCACAGATCAAAATCCAAATGACCAACTTCAACTCAACATGGTACGAGGCACTATCAACTTTCAAATTCACATCAATCTCTCTCATTTCAATAAGCATGTTGCAGAATGTTTTATTACTATTAATCAATGATAAAACCAAGGCGCAGATCAGATATTGGCTGATATAACCTATAAACCATATAGTTCGGATAATATCATTGCTCTCATATGCTACGTTTTTGACGCTGATAAGACTGAGAACAACGCATTTGACAAACGAAAATATGTTGAGTGCTGATTGTATTTTGGTCGATTTTTGTCTGAAAAAACCAAAGTCTAAACCAAATAGAACGTGAATAGTCTTTAAAATAACAATCATGGCATCACGCGCTTTATTTTTGTTTAAAGTTATACTTTCTGAGTCCGCAATACTAGGTCTAACAGTAATATGAACCATTTTTAATACTATTGTACCTCTTCTTATGACAGTTAGTATGTTATTGACAATTTCGAAAGCTCTATCGAATTTTAAATTAATTACTTTATTAATGAAGATACCTTTTCCAAT
Organism: Ecliptopera silaceata; assembly: GCA_932527185.1. Lineage (NCBI taxonomy): Eukaryota > Metazoa > Arthropoda > Insecta > Lepidoptera > Geometridae > Ecliptopera > Ecliptopera silaceata. The sequence goes on from OW052210.1 coordinate 7,765,945, forward strand.
TCATTTACTAATGATGAATATATAACCTAGTGCATATATGGACGCATAAGCTGATAATTTAATAAAATACATTAATATTGTTATTATGCATTTAATATACAGCTATTCATCATCATCATATTATATCATATTATATACAGCACAATTCCAATTGATTAACTGACCTATAGAGTTGTTCTCCCATTTGCTTTGAAAATGAAAATTCAAAAGTACTAAACAAGGGCTGGTGAGTACCAAAAAATCCGTTAACCCCTCTTTTCACCCCCCCCTCTTTACGAGTATGTAGTATTCGTATGTACCTATTAAATCATAACAAACAAAAATGAAAAAAAAACTCAAATAAGTACAATGTATAATAAAAACTATCTATCTATGTATTGTATTGTATTAAGTATGTCAGTCTTCTAGTACCCATAACACAAGCTCTGCTTAGCTTGGGGCTAGATGATGTTGTGTGGATTGTCCAGCATTATTTATTTATTTTAAGGTCACTTTTTTATTTTAGCTTGTGTCGGGGGTAAATATAAATCATTAATTTAACTTACTAATCTTCAATATCTAGTGTTACTAGGTAAAGCAATTTATTTAATTAAAATGAGCAATAAAGTAATTATTTTACCATTTCAGTCATTGTTAGTTTTAATATACATTAAAAGTTGGTCATTAATTTCGAAGACTAATAGTTCTAGTATAGATAAGTATAATTACTATATTAATTGAATTTAACACTTCTTTTATACTTTCATAGAATTCGGTTCAATAGTGAAGTTTATTCTAGATTATTTAAAAAAATTAAATAAAAAAAATTAAAATGGAAAGAGCAGCATTTTCAAAAATAAATTCTCTGTTTAAAATTACATCAAATATTTTAACAAAACAAACAATTATATTTTTCAAAATATTGCACATTTTGTTGGGTTTGGACTTCGGTTTTTTTAATTATAAATCTTGCGGATACAAAATTATTTTAAAAGTCATAACACTTTGTCAAGGTTACGCGTACTGTTTATTATTTTTTTATTTTATCACATTTGATTCATATTATAATATACATACGCGAAGTTGGAACACTGCGTTTATCTTACAGTATGTAATATGTATAACCAGTTCTGCAATATGCGGAAAAAAAATAAGTTTCAAAAAGTTTTATGATGAATTACTAATAATTGACTCAAAAATGGTCATTCAAAAGGCGTACAGATTCGAAATGAAATTTTATATTTTACTTTCTTTTACTTTGACACTCAAAATTATATTTAAAGTTCTTCAACATTGTGCTTTAAATGATAATACTTGTATACGTTCTATATACTTGCGTATCTTTTCTTTTTTTTTGGTTGTTGGTGTGGATGTCATATGTATTTTAAATTCGTTTATTTACTACTTAATCTATTGTCGCCTGGTAACTTACACAAAAGTAATTGCTATGAAAAATATTGAATTTAAAGCCTACCATCGGTTATACAAATCTCTTGTCGATTTATCTGAAAGTAGAATGAAGAATTTCGACGCAGTGGTAAGTACATAACTTTAAAAAAAAGGCATGTGGCAGTTGGAGACTGCCGCGGTAAAGCTATTGCATAGCATTTTTTGCTGGATTACGCATACGCAGTTATATTATTTTCGTTCGATTATTTCGTTACGGAATTTCTGGATTCGGTCTCCACGCTCAAGGCCCGCGATAAAAGCTATGCAATAGCTTAAAAAAAACGAACATATTTATTTTCTGACTTTTTTTAATTTGTTTTCAGTATGTCTGTCAAATCATTGTTCAAATTTACTACATAACAATGATGCTTTACTATCTTCTGATAAACATTAAAAATGAATCACGAGACGTAAGTTTATAAATTAAATAAGTAATTTAATTTAAAAACTGTAATGTTTTCAATCAATCGACCATTTATGGTGGCTGAGCACGAATAAATGAGACAATCATGAACGTATTTAAGACACTGCGCGCTAACGCTGCAATGTTCGATAGTAAACCAGTGGTTGACGCGCAGTGTATCTCAAATCCACTGTTTTGATACGTTTACGATTGTCACATTTATTTGTGCTAACCCCCTGTAGGGCTACGCAATCATAATCAGAGTATTTTTAACTTTCCCAAGTATTTTTCACTTTCCGAAGTATTTGTCACTTCCCGAAGTATTTATCACATTCCGAAGTATTTTTCAGTTATCGTCGTTAGTCGTGTTGGTGGAGTATTGCACGATAGGCCAGGGGTATTTTTCACTCTCCGAAGTATTTTTCACTTTCCGAAGTATTTATCACATTTTGAAGTATTTTTCAGTTATCGTCGTTAGTCGTGTTGGTGGAGTATTGCACGATAGGCCAGGGTCTGGCACTGACGTGCTCACCTGCAGTGCTTGGCGGTATGCTGTCAGCACAAGCTAATGCCTTAAAACTTGAGCTGTACAATCAATTGCTTGAAGAAACTGGTATGAGTTTTAACAACATATTTAAAAAAAACCACTCTAATCCCAAACTAAGCAAAGGTTGTAATATGGGAACTAGATTGCTGATAAAATACTTATTATACATTTTTTTTTTGTAAATACTATAGTAACACCCAGACACAGAACAAATATTTATTTTCATCACACAAACATTTGATCCGGGTGGGAATCGAACCCACGACCCACAGCATGGAAGGCAGAGCTATTCATTTATTCGTTATCATCATTATGTATGTGTTAAATATTGTCCGATCTTAGGACTATGTTAGGTGTACAATTACATAGCGTACCCCAATTAGGGTATTGCAACAGGTTGGAATAGAGCGGACCAATTTAAAAGCATACAGAAATTAATAGAATTATGTATGTATAGGCGACAAAGAAATTGGTTTACCACTTTCGATGACATCTCCCAGTAACATAATTATTCGCTAAGGATTACAGATTGACAGAATCTGACGTAGCAGTTATTAATCTGTCAAGCGAAAATAGCCCTTGATGTTTTGTACGTGCAAATGATATTCAGCCTTAGAGTGGTAAACCAATTTCATTGTCGCCTATACTTGATAAAAAAAAATACAATATTTGTCATTGTTTGAATCAATGTCAATTATACCTTTAAATGTTTGAATACCAACTGAGCTTTGACGCTGTCATTTACATGAATTTATATTTAATTTTTTCTTGTTTTTTTTTTCAGATATAACTAACGCAAAGAAAGTGAAGGAACTCATCAAATATATAGAAGCTCGTCCTTTCAAATTATACATCTACGGGATTATACCTTTAAATTCTAACCTTATTTTAGTCGTCCTCAATCTATGTGTTTCCTATTTTATTGTTTTAATTCAACTAACACATATTTATTAAATAAAACTGTGCTCAGTTTAATAAATACTAGTAGTACGCCCCGACTTCGCACAGGTAGCCTATATAAAAAATATCATTATAATATAGCCTATGTTCAGCGCAGATAATGTAGCTTCATAACAGTGAAAGAATTCTTGAAATCGGTCCAGTAGTTTCGGAGCCTATTCGATGTAAACAAACAAACAAACAATCAAATCTTTCCTCTTTATAATATTAGTTTAGATGTTGCAAGTGTTCTAGCTCCAGTATATTGCGTAATGTGTAATTTTGACGAATAATTTTGTGTGTTATGTAAAAAAAACATAAAAACATGTGTGTAATTTTGACGTTTTGGAATATGTATAATCGATTATAGTTATTACTAAATGAACTGTTTAAAATTTGACATGCCTTGTATGACATTTATTGTGATAGTTATGGCGAAATAAATGAAATGAAATGAAATGACGTATAATTTTGTGTGTTATGTAAAAAAAACATAAAAACAATGTGTACCTACATGTGTAATGCTCTGGAATATTTTGATATCAAAAGTTGAATGTATAATTTTAAATAAATTTAATATGTATTTTTAAGTATTCTACCAGCAATCTAGTTTACATAGGTTACAACCTTCACTTAGTTTATGATTAGGTAGCGTAGCGTGATATTATGTAAGATTATTTTATTTTATGGATCAGTTGAGCTATCTATAGATACATATCATTTACAACGGTTTGTAGAACAACTGTTTCTTATAAATTTTAATTATTTATATAAATCTATGTACATTTTGTAAATACTGTAATATAAGTTTGTTTGTGAATAAAATTATTTGTTCTATATATTACCTGTTTAAATGAAATACCTTTTCACTGTATTTTTTATTATTTAATCTTATCAACTATACATATATTTAACAATCTCTAAATAGGAAAAACGTTGATATGATTACTTATTTTCTATAACTGTGAACATTGAAAAACCTGTTAATTTTATGCACGTGAAAGTAGATAGATATTTTTTATTATACATATCATATACCAAGAACACCCTTATTAAATATTTGTAGATCGTACAAACATTTACCGAACCCGCAACCTCCGCGTCGCAGGCGGACCTTCGCCCGCCGCGCAACATCGGTAGTATGTACATACATACGTAGTAACAACTAGTAATTAATAATTATCGATTTATGTAAATGAGGAGCGTAATCGTGCTTTTTATTCATTTGTAAACTGTATTATAACAATTAAATAGGTAACGCTAAAATTTAGCACCATGGTTAGCAAATTGTAATTCAGTGGAAATATTATATAAGCACTAAATCTGCATGGCCGTGCTTTCACGTAAAATATAAGTTTCTTAATATCGTGGCATCTTGCTGCATCTGTGAAATAAATACGCTAATTAATAAATGCTTTGGTAACCTTATAATAATGGCAACACCAAGCAAGTCCATCAAAGACGTGGCGCGAAGATTCACCCATTTTAACTAAATAATGAATTTATGACTAGACGAGCAAAGTGAGGTTTTTCTAATGTTATACTGTCCGATTTTGGTGGAATTATCAATAATACTTGAGGTCGTAGCTAAAGCATAAATTGTTGCCATAAAAGTGTATTAAGTGATATCGAGTTATGATGAAACTTGTTTGAAGGGGAAAGCCCATTTTACATTAAAACAAAATACAGCCGACTCGACAATTGTCTGACTTTAATTTTTTTCAAACATTTGACAATGGCAGAATTGTCGGTCGTATTGACGGGTAAAAACCACATAAAAATAATGAGCTCACCCTGTTCTTGTAATAAAGTATCGTAGAGAAGGTTTATAATGTTATTAACTTCTGTAGTTATTGCATCAGCACACAGCGCTGGTGCTATTGTGTGCACCAAAAATAAGATAATCTTTGCGGAATCCTAACGATAGTATCTGGAAAAAATATTATGAAACATGTCTGTTTTTAAAATAAAATAAAATTTATTGAGGCGAGACTTTACAGAGACTTACAAAACTAATAAAACTAATTTTGTTTATATTTATATGATAGAATAAAAAAATATTCACGGACATTTTACACACTCTAGTCCCAAACTAAGCGAAGCTTGTTCCATGGGAATACTGCTGATGAAATACTTATATATATATATATTTTGTAAATAAATACATATAATACAAACACCCAGACACAGAACAAATATTTATGTTCATCACACAAACATTTGCTTGACATGAAGGCTTGCGTCATCAAAAAGTTCCAAGGTAATTCTTAAAAATAATAAATAAATTATATTTACGGACATTTCACAATTACTTACGGTAAGTTTTTCAGTCTGCATTTGTTTTACTGTGTAGTAAATAGTAGCCATCAATCCAGGGATGTTAAACAATAGATTTACCACAAACTAAAAATAAAATTCGTACGGGCTCAGTGGCGTCTTGGGAGAGTCCTACGTCCAGCAGTGGACTGATATAGGTTGATGATGATGAAAGTATCGTAAGTAGAGGAAGGCCGAAAGGAAATGGTTGGATTGTGTGAAAGAGGATGTGAATGTGAGAGGAGTAGACTCAGAACTGACGAATGATAGGAGTGAGTGGAGACAGAGAACATGTTGTAATTGCAACCCACTTAACGGGGAAGGACAAGGGAATGATGATGATTATATAGGGAATGATGCCGATATAAGTTGAACTTACCAATGTATCAAAAGCGCGTTTGTACTTTTCAATCAAATCAACTAATAATTTGTATGTGTCTCGTGAAGGCAATATATTAAAATTTGCTTCAGTTAAAATTGATTTAAATGTTTTAAATCGACAATACACAGCGTAATATACGAAAGAACAACTAATATTTACTATATCTAAAGATACAAATACAAATACAAAATGTTTTATTCAGTAACGTAAATTATTAACTAGATACAGTGGTTGGATACCTCCTTTTAAGTATGTAATACCTGTATTAGGAGATACCGCTCTTCCTTATCCGTGGTATTACGAACAAAGTTACATAAGGTAAAACAATAAAAACATATGAAGCAAAATTAAACTAAACAAAATTAAAAACTAGGTCAGAATTGAAATTGTTTGTCCGGTGTGCGTAAGCGTATTATGTGGTGTGGTACAAGCGATAGCAAGAATGAGTTTTGAATTCCAGATTAATTCTAAGTGTAAGCTTGAGGCCTGATCTAGAACCAGTTATTTAACAACTACATTGTTATGAGTATTCCTTATGTACGTGGTCTCTCCGTTGTTTTGATAATTAAATGTGTTGATTGTACATAATATAACAGGTTTATTGCTGCTAATAATGTAGTGTTATGTTTGTGTGTTGTGAGAAGAGTATAAAAACATGTATAGAGTCAATCGAAACAATTCAAAAAGAACAGATTAAAGTTCTAAAAGTTAAAAAGACTTTATGAAAAATATACAATTGTTGAGCGCTGAGATAGTCATTGTACTTGCATGAGGCCATTCACTTGGTTTTCAGTGTTGATCGTTATTATTGCAGAGCTTTCATCTTTCCTCACGTACACCCGTCCGAAGGAGGTCCAGCAAAATTTGTAACCTTTCGACTTGGCAAGATCTCTTGCAAGGAAATATAGCCGGGAACCCTTAGCAGTCAGCTGTTCCGACACAAAAATCGGGGTATCTTCGTTTTTGGTGAAACCCAGGTGTTTAGCACAAAGTTTACCCTTGTTTTTAATGTTATGAGCCTTACTCATCTTCAGCACGTCGGTCTTCAAGATAGTGGAGGACAACTCAACTACAATAGGAGTGTTGTTTTGCCCATCTTTCTTATTTCTTACTCTGTAAATGTCTTTTACATCAGTTTTATTGATGCAGCAATCAATAGTCTTCCCCAGCTTCACAACCATATTTATCATATCTTCTTTGGTCTCGACCTTGTTTTTCGGCACGTTTTTGATCTCTATGTTACTTTTCCGAGCTGATCTTTGAGTATCCTCTAATCTATTTTCCAATATAGATATATATTCTTTGTCTTTATTTTTCTGTTGTTCAAGCTGAACTATTTTCTTCGTGAGTTCCTCATTTTTGCTCATCAAGAAGGTGATAGAACTTTCGATACTCTTATTGGTGTTTTGAATATCGGTCAAAGTAGGAATAAATAGTTTTTTTAGTCCAGCTTCTTGAGCTTTCATCAAGGCTCCCATCATGGATGTCATTTCTTCCTTAAAAGCAGTCAGTTCCGAATCACAGTCAAATTCTCTGCTTCTTTTGCGTCTCAGGCAGACGGATCTAAGCGGAGTGGTGTCATTACTTTGGCCTGCTAGGTTTATGCTACTTTCGCTAGGCGACTTGTCAGATAGATTTCTAGCAACAAGGTATTTATCCATTTTGAACAGGTGTTCAAACAAAACAATACTTTAAATGAGGCGATGTTAGACGTCAAACCGCTATCGCGCTATAAAGATGTTATAATAGACATATAAATAAAAGCGCTTATTAATGGTCTCAAACACGAATAATCTATAAAACAATACCAAACAAGATTCACAAATCTTAGTTGTAAATCTAATGAAATAGCAAATAATATTTTTTTCTCCAAATTATATATTTCACTATTGGTATGTAACTTTGTATCTAGACTTTTTAAGTCACGAAAAAGGTTGCAAAAGGTTTGCTTAGGACTTATAAATACTAATAATAAAACATTTAAAAAATAATGGAGTAAATATAATACTACCCAAGAAATAAGAATTATATTATTTCGATGCTGAAGGTAATATAATAAAATAAAACAAATTAGTATGGATTGAACGATTGTCAACAGTTTTCGAAAAACTCTTGTTGTAGGCAACATATCAAAAAATCCAAAATCCAAACCGATATACATATGAATTATTTTGTAAAAAAAATCTACAAAATCCATTATTTTTTTATTACGCTGTTGTTCACGAAAAAGACTAGTTATTCTGTGCTTGTCAATTACAATGGAACTGAAAACTAGGAAAAAATAAAACAATTAATCCATACACTTAAGTAATTGCTCTTTACTTTACAAAATAAGTGTTTTCGAAATAGCAATGATTTTATAAATTAATTATAAAAATGAAATAAGCATTATTGGATCACTTCGGAATGTTTTTGTATATAGGTAAGCCATTAAAAACAAATAATGAACAGATTTTGATAATTCTTTTTCTGTTTGGTAGGTCATCTTATGATACTTCGGAGGTAGTCTCAAATCATAAAAAAAATAAAAATTATTATTATTAAAGGGGTGGGAAGGGAGGCCCCCTTCCCTCCCCCCTTCCCTCCTTCCACTCTTCGCGATTTAACGCGAATAGTAAAATTAAATTGTATTTATTTCAGAATTAGTCCATAATTTTTGTTACTAACAACTATGGGCTAACTGACTAAAGCTAGTAAATATTGAGATTTTTTTAATTACTTATATTTTATAATATTTAAAACTATCACGATTTTGAACATAGTTTTCTTTGTAAACGGGATATTTACCATGGTTTGTGTTTGATTATTTCCCGATATTTCTGCACAGTTGCATACGCCATGATCACGGGTCGAACTGAGGTCTATCAAATAATAATAATGCAAATATTTATTCCGGTCGTTCTGGGTAAGTATTTTATATGTATGTATAAAAAAAAATATCTTTGTATGTAATGTATTGTATTAGGTATGTCAGTCTTCTGGTACCCATAACACAAGGTCTGCTAAGCTAAGGTCTAGCTAGATGATGTTGTGTGGAGCCAGCATTATTTATATTTTATAATTAATTATATACCTTTTTGATAGGAATTCTAGTAGGTTTGGTGAAAATAAAAACTTGAGCAATGTTTCAACACTTCAAAATCACAGCTTTATTATAAAGACGACTGTATAACAGAGAAATAGAAAGTTTAAAAATAAATACTTATCAAATACAAATGTAGCCAGTATTTTGGGTACGCTTCCAATTGGTACTGAATTGGATCAGTTCAACTATCTATAGATCGTTTGCAACGGTCTGTATATAGCTCAACTGCTTCTAATGTATTTTATATACCTATGTATTATTTATAATCTATGTATATTGTAAAAAAACTTTTTTTTTAATTTTAAATAAATGTATAATATATCAAACTTTATAGATAAATATGTGAATACAAATAGGTACTCTATTCATGGAATTAATAAATAAGGACTAGATCGTAGGAACTTCCAAAGTCACATTGCATTTTTGGTACAAATAGTTGTACCAGTACAAAAATGCTGGTGTGCAATGCTATCAATACGGAGCTTGTTTGTGTATTTGATGACAAGCGTCACAGCTTAGTTGGTAGTAGCTCTGCTTTACATTCTGTGGGTTTCGGGTTCGATCCCCACTGAAAGCAAATGTTTTTGAGATGAACATTTTATGTTCTGTGTCTGGGTGTTACAATATATTCTATGTATTTACAAAAACACATTATATAAGTATTCTATCCGCAATCTAGTCCCAGTAAGTTTTGCTTAGTTTGGGACTACAGCGCGATGTGTGAATTATCCGTGAACATTTAAGGTAACCCATTACACCGTATCATACCATGACCGTGCTATGAACGTGTCAGGCAAAAAAGTATTCTTTGTATTGAAAAGTATGGGACTATGCTCACTAGACCGTTCCGTCACCAACCAACAACGTCGTGTTTCTCGATGAGAATATTTTGCCGGTTCTGACACGTTCATAGCACGGTCATGGTATGATACGGTGTAGTGGGTTTTAATGTTTTATGTTACTTTTACGGCCGGTTTCTCGAACGATGATCAACGAAAAAATCAAATAATTACTATGTGTCAAACTCGGATCAATCGTGATTTGGGTTTCCAGAAACCGGCCGTTAATGTTTTTTTTTTCAAAATATTTTTTTCCGAGACTTCTTTCTCGAGCTCTCCAAGCCAATAACTGGCAGGAATCCGTGCTGGACAGAGACAAGTGACGTGCTCTCGTGTCGGAGGCTAACGGCCGGTTTCTCGAAGGATGATCAACGAAAAAATCAAATAATTACTATGTGTCAAACTCGGATCAATCGTGATTTGGGTTTCTAGAAACCGGACGAGACTCATTTTAGGTCACTGCGCCATAGTAGTAAGTACTTTTATTTTAAACTAGCTGTCCCGGCGAACTTCGTACCGCCTTAGAGATATATTTTTTTTCTGAGAGATTTTTTTAATTTTTTTTCCGTAAGAATCATGTACAGAGTATTAGAAAACTACAAAAAAAACAGACAAATCGGTCAAGCCGTTTTCATGCTATGTCGTGACAACGGAAAACGGGTTTCATTTTTATATAATAGATAGTCGTGTCGTTACTTGTTCGTAAACTGCATGATGACGATGAGATAGGTAACACAAAAGCGCAGTATCATTATACATAGATCGACATTCAGGGGTATTATCTTGTATACGTACAGCCGACAGCCACGTGCGGTAATATATTGAATAAACTTGTTGATTTCTAGTATTTTTACTGCATCTGAAATAATGAAAATGATACTTAATTATTTCTGGGCGTCTAGTCGAAGCGACGCGTGACCCGAGGGCTGGTGAGTATCTGGCCCAGCATATCAGCATTGCTATTCAGCGCGGCATTGCAGCCAGTGTCTTGGGTACGCTTCCGATTGGTACTGATTTGGATCGGTTGAACTATCTATAGATCGTTTGCAACGGTCTGTAGATAGCTCAACTGTTTCTTATGTATTTTATATGACAATGTACATTTTGTAAATACTGTATAGTCGTAAGTTTGTTTGTGAATAAACTTTGAGTATCTTAATTAAATAATAGTTTATTAATACACTAATATTATTTTTACAAAACTCTATTTTAAATCATCTAGCCCCAAGCTAAGTAGGTAGACCTTGTGTTATGGGTACTAGAAGACTGACATACTTAATACAATACATTACATAAATAGATATTTTTATTAATACATATTAAATACCCAGAACATACGGAATACATTTTGCTGATCGTACATACATTTATCCAAAGGCGGGAATTGAACCCGCAACCTCCGCGTCGCAGGCGGACCTTCGACCATTATCATTAGTCAGTTCCTAATAACTTTAATCAGAAATAGACAGACACACAGACAGACAGACGACGGACAGCGGAGCCTCTGTGATAGAGTTCTGTTTTACCCTTTTGGGTCGGAACCTTAAAACGAATTTAAATTACATGACTAATAAATAAAACCTTTTATTCACAAACATTTCATCACAGACTATTTCATATATGTACATAGGTATATAAAATACATAAGAAATAGTTGAACTATCTACAGACCGTTGCGAACGATTTCTAGATAGCTAAACTGATCAAAATCAGTTAATAAAAAAAAGACGAGTGGCACTCGGGGACTGCCGCGGTAAAGCTATTGCATAGCATTTTTTGCTGGATTACGCATGCGCGGTAACGCCGATACAACCAATGCCATCTAGAGGCGAGTTGCTGAACTAAAGAGACAAGCGTGATATTTCAAAAAGTCATTAAAAGTTCTGCTATTCATCGATAGATGGCAAAACTAAAAAGTATCACCGCTGCGCCGGTCGGAGTGTTTGGTTTATTTTCGTTAGGTTATTTCGTTACAGAATTTCTAGAAGTTATGCAAAAGCTTAAAAATATTGAACTTGCCTGTTTCTCCCATTAATTTGTCATGCAACACTACGATCATGGTGTCAGCTTTCAAAGACAAATTGGTCGCAGTTATGGCTGGAGCTACGGTCATTGCAATTGTTTCAATTATCAATAAATATTTTATGTTTGACGATAGAGCCCACATCTGAAAAAAAATCGGGGTCAGTATCATATATAACCATTTTAAATTAATAAAATAAAAATATTTTGACTGCGACGCGGAGGTTGCGGGTTCGATTCCCGCCTTGGGATAAATGTTTGTACGATCTGCAAATATTTATTTCGGGTGTTCTGGGTATTTTATATGTATAATAAAAAATATCTATCTATGTAGTGTATTGTATTAAGTTAGTCTTCTAGTACCCATAACACAAGCTCTACTTAGCTTGGGGCTAGATGATGTTGTGTGGATTGTCCAGCATTATTTAATATTGTTATTTATTTGCCTTTTTTCTCAAAATGCTTTTTTAATATGATGTTAAAAGCTTCACAGTCATCATCACCTATCACTCTAAGTCATCATGTGCCATCATTAATTTGCGGCTAGAACGAATATAATAGGTATTTTTCAGGTAAATCTTTTGTATAGGAAGAGCTCCACCGCTAAATACCTACTAATGTTTTTGTATAAAATATGTTTTATTACCAAGAGAGATTCACTTTGATACTCTGTTATTGTTTCATAAACAGTTGCCATTATTTCAGGTATATTGAAAAGTAGTGAGATTATTATCTGAAATAAAAATATTATTAAAAAATATACAAATAATAAACTTAATAAAAAAATGACATTATTACTGACCACTGGATCAAACGCCTTTTTATATTTTTCCATAATATCAATATAACTCTTATATATACTTTGTACGGAAGAAAAGTTGTTGTGAGTATCTTTCAAAATTGATAAAACAGTTTTCAGTCGACAAACAAATGAATAAAATATAAATGTATATGATACAAGTAACAAATTTACAGCCATACGTAAATTCATGTACATAAGACGAAACGCAGAATACTGCAGATCGAAATTCAAAACACTCTTCAAAAATAATTCCCAATTTAAACTAAATACAATTATTCTATATACTAAGCAGAAGAATATAACATAAAGTAGTTTTAAATCAGTTTTAAATGATGTGTTATTTATTGCGAATCGTAAATCAGTGGATTGCAAATTGAATTGAAAACTGCGAAGTGTTTGATCTGATGATGTCGTTAATAAAAATATTGCATACATTGCATATTTGCACAAAAACAATGTAAGGAAAATATTATGCCATACAGTGCGACCTTTTAAACACATCGATGTCAATATTAATAAAAGAATCAAAACAATACATGTACACAGAGACAGTAGTTTAAATAATAATTGATTTTTTAAGGTAGGGCTATAGAAAAAACTAAAATTGAGTCCTGTTAAAACTTGCATCACTTTGTATATTAGATGTAAGTATTTGCTATATATTTTATCGGTGTTTTGCTGAAAGAATGTATTAATTCTTAACACTGGTATTGACGTCATTTTATAAAATAATAAATCAATAACTAGTCAAGAACACGCGTCCGGTAACGGTTACATATAGAACTTCATTGACGTGAATAAATAATTATATTAGAAGCAATATGTATATGAAAACTAATTATACAGGGTGTAACAGGGTGGACAGGGTGGACCGAATGTGGCAGGGCGATGGGGGACCTCAATGCCTATCGATGTAACCCCAATTTATTTTCAGCGATACTCAGTCGTTCAAAAGTTACTCAAACTTTTATGAAATTTAATTGAAAAAATAAAATTTTAATTGAAAATCAGATTTCAGGTTACATTCCCAATAATACCCAATAATCGTATACCCAAACTATTAATAGTTTGGGTATACTTGGGAAAAAAATACGGTTGTAGCCATAAGGTATTTTTTTGACCTTGTAGCTTAATAGTAGACCTTTCGTACTTACAATACCAGTTTGAGTAGTTTTTTGATTCAACTTACGCAATTTAAAAATAAACACAGAATATCTACAACCTATCTTAAAAACTTTCCCCATTTATGGAAAAGTTACCCTGAAAATAAATGAGCATCATATTGATGACTTCATTATACTTTGATAAGACATGGAAAATTTTTATAATGTTATTAATAAATTATAATAAATATTCAGGGACATTTCATGCGTCATGTAGTTCCAAACTAAGCCGTCTACTCCTCCTCCCGTTCATTCCATTTCATTTCACAAAACTACTGGGATTTTTCCCCTATTAATCCTGTGACTTAAAAGACTATGCTTAATACCTGACTTTTATCTCTACTTTTCCCATCTGTTCTGTTGACAGAACTACTGGGAATTTTTTCGACATTTTCACACAAAAAATGAAAATTCTATCAGCAATATGTTTATCATCGTATAAGCTTATACGATGATAAACATATTGCTGATAGAATTTTCATTTTTTGTGTGAAAATGCTAAGGCATTTTATGAAAATATAAACAAAACAAAATACGTTGTACATTAATAGATTTAATATCATCATATATATTTCTTATATTAAAATGTTCCTTTATAACACTTTTTGACAACAATAATATCGTATATTAAGTGCACTATATTAATAATTATGAAACATAGGTAATGCATGTTTTGTACTTTTTTTTCCCGGTAACACATATTTCCCTCTCTCCAGCCAAGGACTCATAGCAATATCCGTGGACTTGATGGCATCCCACAGCGTCCTTACCGTTAAATAAACCAAACACACCATTAACACCATAATAACTCTATCCAGCATTGGCATATAATCTTCCATACTTGATGCTATACTATATATTAGTGCATACTCCTTCAGGCCTTCGCATGGAGTGTCGAGAGCTGCATATGGTATTGTGATGCAGACTAATATACTGATGATAGATAGTAAGATGGAGACGCCAAGGTTTAGGGTTCTGTTCATCCGAAGTTGAGTTTTGTAAACCTCCTTCTTTTGTTTCCGTAGTAGCATGAGGCGGTACTCGTTTTCTTTGAAGAGCTCATCTAAACGGAGGTAGGCTATAAGTCTGGAAAAAATATTTAGATTAGTAACATATTGATTTTAAATTTAAATTCGGCTCGTATGATTAATAGCTCTGGTCGCGGCGAACTGGCGCTTAAAATCATCTAGTAAGACGTTTCAAAGTGAACTTTGTGATTTTATTGAATTATTTTGATTGAAGTTTGAAGTAACAGGTTATAGACTGTAACTATGTATATAAATTACTGTATAATTAATATAAGTAGGTATAGTTAAAAATTATCAAAATATTGGATTTAACAAAATTGTAATGAAATTAAAAAATAAACTTACCTCTCTAGTGCTAGTCTGTAAAAAATCATTTTGACTTATTTCTTAATATTGACGTCGAAGTTATTTTAAAAATACTGGTATTTGAATTATTATCTAATTTTGAGTTTGAACTGTTTCGATGCACTGTATTTGAATTACTAGAACATTTTGGAATTCATCTATCTATATAAGTCAATGATATTTGTCATTATCATTGTACTAAATACGTCATTAGTAAATCATTAGATATCTATTAATTCCCTTAATTTGAAGATTGTGGGTGCACTAATAGATTTGCAACAAATTGTACATTTGATAACTTCAATATAAATAATTGCTACTATTTAGTAGTAATACTAATATAATTATTTAATGATATCTATTAAAATAATATCTAGTAGTTAGTAATTAAGTCAGAAAAAGAAAAAATGATGCACGTAGAAATTATTCATTAATTTATTGCTCACAAGTACATTTTATACAGATATCTGCAGACCGTTGCAAAAAACTGATCGATATTTATTTTATGAAAAAAAATCACCCTAATTGAAAACAAAATTAATATTAACATAATATGCATTAACTTAATTGTGAAAATACTCATCAATGTGTTAACAGCCTTGCATCTAAACTTATCTTCAACATAACAATAAAACGCGGTTTCTCTAACTTAAGTCTAAATATTCAAGAGGTCTCAACTTGCTCTAACCACAGCAAAAACTAAACAGCTATGTAGTTTACTATTTCAAAGTCACAATTTTACTAAAATGATCGCTTATCTCGACGGATGTCACATCTCAGTTGGTAGTAACCTCTGCCTTCCATGCTGTGGGTCCTGGGTTCGATTCCCAACCAGAGCAAATGTTTGTGTGTTGAATATAAATATTTGTTCTGAGTCTGGGTGTTTCTATGTATTCTATGTAAGCATTTACAAAATGCATAGGTAAGTACCTATAAATATTATAGTATATAACTTTGCTTAGTTTATGAGTAGAGTGTGATGTGTGAAATATCCAAGTACTTATATTTATTTATTAATAGTAATATTATTATCATATAAAAATAAGTGAGTTAGTTGCACATTCTATAAGCTAGGTACGACTCGCTCCAGCTAACGATATCACAGTTTGCGCGACTCAATTCAACGGAACTGGGGGCAATTTGCGCAAATTGGAACTACGTACGAGTTGCTATCAGACTGCTCGGGAACTCCTAATGCTTTATGTGGCCCTGGTAATGCCAACTAGGTACGAACAAGTTACTTAATGATGGGTACAAGGAACAAGTAAGGTATATAAATTGTTTTATTTTGTTTCGAATTTACTTAACTTTTTGAACTTACCTTTATGTTCATTTTATCCGAACTTATGTTTGCAAAGAAAAATTCAGGGGCATTTAGAATACTTACAAAAAAAACAGTTGAGCTATCAACAGACCGTTGCAAACAATCTATAGATAGCTCATCTGATCCGAATCAGTACCAATCGACGCGTACCTACCCAAGGTAGGAACTGGCTGTATTGCGGCGCTGGCTAACAATGATGATACGCTGGGCCAGATACTTACCACCCTTCGGGTCACGCGTCAGTGCTACTTTATATTATATTTGAAAATAAAAACACGCACGGTATCGCGCTAAGTGTTAAATTTTACACCGATCGTATACACATAAACTCATACTAGGCTCTAGTATGTTGTGATGACAGTGGTTATCCGCAGATGACCTAAACCGGCACGCGTGGACACATTATTGGTTAATGCATTAACCGCTAATTCAGTGTGTGCTTAAATAATTCACACTACAGTGAATCTGATGATAATTGATCTAATGGAGTTTAATCAAAATAGTGATTGACTAAAATTTGGGGCGAAATACGAGTAACCTGTCAATAGTTTTAATATTTGTAAAAATTACATTTACTTTAATGTAATGGTCTTTTTTTAAACATGTATCTGTGTAGAGTTAGTCTCAAAATTTCCATCAAAAATATCTATATCGGTAATTTTTTGACTTTTTGTCTCAAACTTTCAGCTGATGTATAAATGAGGATTATTATATTTCGTATGATAGGTAGGTCGATTTGTGCGCTGCAGTCAGCAGTCCAAAAGTAACTACAACATAAATACAAAAATATATAAAAATAAATATTTATGAACATTTCACACTTTCAAATCTAGTACTATGGGAACTAGATTGCTAAACTTTATTTTAACAAACTTTTACAAAAAACATTAAACATAAATTCGTCAAATCAATAAAAAAATGGATAATAAACCTCATAATTACCAAATTATGTTGATTTACTTTTAGTTTTTATCTTTTATCTACCGTATAGAGGGGACAGGTTGCACCAATTAATCTAATATGTCCGAAGTAATGACGTCATTACCTACGTGTCTAGGGTTAATGAGCTCATGGAAAAAGACCCAACATGAATGTTTTTAACGACTGACGATCGTTGTCTGAGTCACATTGCGCGTCAACAATTGGTTAAAAACTGAAAGTTGCAGCGTCACTACGCAATGTAACTTAAATAAGCTGCTGTGAGATGTCGCGATTGTAAGCTATTTGTGATTAGCACTCTTTACTTAATTAGTATACTGCACGTTCCTGGATCATTCGGATGCTTGGACTGTTACATGTATTAAAAAAAGTTGACTTAGATATTTTTAATATATTATGTTTTCTTCTGTTGATGGAGTTAAAAAAAATTATAAATTAAGATTATCGTATCAGAATCTAATAATTAGTCTTTATTGTTTATTAAATTAAATATTACTAATAAATAGGTAAGACATTTAAACTTGTCATAGCGTATTACATATTTATTGAACTTACTAGTCAAAAAAACTGTAGGAACCAGGCCGTAAGTTTCTCGCCTGTTCTTCTAGGCTCTGGTCGCGTGGAACTGGCACCTAGAATCACCTAGTATGTAAGACGATTCTAAATGATCCTTGTGATTTTATTGAATAAAAAAAAGTCAAGCTCTTTCGTTTGATACCCATTTTGAGGACGCACAAAGACCCACAACACCCCAAACTTATAAGACCTCATCGTTTTTGCGTCAGGGGTTAAAACAGGACCTAACAAGCCGTAAAAGCTACGCAAAAAATGAACACTTTTTATTCCTAAACCTTGGAAACCCGACCAGGAATACATAGAGTATTCTAATTACCATCCCTCGGGATAACCCCAGGATATTTCCGTATATTTCCGTGCGTTGTTTTGCGAAGGCAATGTAAACACATCTATGGTATTTTTAAAGGTATTTTTTATCGCTTCAGGGTTTATTGAATACGGTATCATCATGGTATCAGATTTCTTAAAACAAAAGGTATAAGAAAAAATACGAAGTATGTGCTGCCAATGTGTTCCATTATATTTCGTGGAATCTGTTTCTGCATTCAGACAAATATAGACTTACGGCCTAGCTTTCATAGTTTTTGTATGATCCTTGTTATTAAAAACTTAGTTATTATATTTTAAGTTATAGTTACAGCGAATTATCATTTGAACTTACTAACACCTAAATACAAAATAACTTAAAATCAGCTGCAACTTTTATTTTATTGTACTGCTCGATACCTACCTCAGTAGATAGGTATATCAAAACACTAGTATAATAAGACCCGTTACTCTCAGCAATGCACCCACCTCTGTGAAACAAAGTAATACAAGTCTTAAAAATTAAAACGTGGACTAAAGCTCCCCACAAAGAAAGTAACCCCTACTGTCAGAAAAAAGAAAAAAAAGATGTCACTGACACACTGACATACCTACAGTAAGCTGCCTGCAAACATGGGGTTGCTTACAAGGTGAATGAACTGAAGGGTGCAGGCACCAATTATTCATACCCATGCTTTCACTGAGAAAAATCCCTAAGAACCCTTTAAGGCTTTGCATAGATAGAAGGGTGATAGTTAGGCACTTATGTGATTACACGGACTATACAAAAAATATTGTTCCTATTCTTTGCGAAGTCTACTGATTTCACAGAACCTCAAAGTGCAAGAGGTTAAAGCGTAGCGGCGGCCATTTTGGACCGATTTTCAAGATATAGCTAAAAACAAAACAAAAAATGACAAATTGAAATCGGTTCATCCGTTTGGGGGCTACGATGCTACAGACAACACACCCCCCCCCCCACATACACACCCTTACCCACCCTCACAAACACAATATCACACACATATCTAATATGTTTTTATTGTTCCCAATAACTTGTTGTGTGTGTTGCTGTAAGCTGTTTGCAGCAGGTTACATTGAAATTTTGACATTTATAAAAAAAATGTTAAAGGTAATTTCTACATAACTTAACTTCTTACTAACTTTTAACATAACTTAGGTATAAATGTATTATGTGTGAACTTGTACCTGTAGGTACATTACAATACAAAAAAAATACTCGTATGAATTGGTTATCACTAAGATGATATATTTTTTCTTTTTTTATTTTTAGCAAAGATAAAAAAAAAACTTCCTTTTTTCCCTTTCAGCTAATAAAACCTGATCTCTTTTCAGATACTTACATGTCGTATGAAATTTACAAAGTACAGTTTTAGCAGTAATTATGTTATTTTTATATAAAAATAACATATAAAAATAACATAATTAACTAAATTAGGTAATTTAAGTTATAATAAGATAAAAGCTAAGATACAAAACACGTTTTTTTTATCATTTTTTCTTATCAGCCATTCTCGAATCATAAATTACAATAAAATAATGAAGTAAGTAATCAAACAAAAAGGATTGGTTTTTATAATTGACTTTTGTCGTGTAGTTCGAAGTTCGAAAATCGAAAGCAGCAGTTTTTTCTAAGTGATTTTCACTTTTTATTTAATTAATAATGTCAATTCCTATTGTAAACTTATCAAGCAGAACTAGGGAACCTAGTCTAGCATCCTTCCACCAAAGTCCTATTATATACCGAATCATTCACATCGTATTAGATTTGGATTTTGGATTTTTCAGACAACAATCTACTAAAATACAATTAGCTCTTAAATTATTTACCTTAGTCAAAATTATTTACATGCTAATGTCTTTATATTTTACAACAAAACATGTCTCATTTTGGCTAGTTCATGGTTTGGTTCGTGCGTTTATCAACGTTATAATTTTTTCGTCTCTAAAAACAAATAAAACTTTGTGTTACTTTTACTCTCAGCTTCGAAAAATTGATGTTAAACTGCAAGAAAGAACGTACGGTTCTGAAAAAATATTGTTGGTATCGATGCTATTTTGCGTATTATGGAACGTATTTTTTCTAAAAATGTCTTGTATTATCACAAACACATGTGGAGGACCAATTTTGGATCATATTATTTTTACGATGATAACCTTAAGTTTCAATATAATTCAGGTGTGTTATGCACACATTTTTTATGCGATCTATAAAAGACTAAAGATATTTTCTAATACATTGGCGACATCAACCGAGACATCGGAAATTTCTTCTCATCAACTAATATACAAATCTTTGGTTGATACAATTGAAAGACAAAAATCGTCTTTTGATGCTTATGTAAGTTCCTACATATATTTATTCTTCTTCTTCTATATTATTTATTTTATTTATTTAAAAATTTCACACAAGCTTAGTGCTAGGAGGACTTAATGCTAAGAGCATTGTCTGCCAGTCTTCCTGGATGTGCAGAAAGATGGTTATATATTTATTAAAAAAAAATAACTTTATCTTATAAGTTGCTTTCTTACTTATACGGGTCAACAAAATAATTTAAGCTAGTTTATTTTGTATGGCTGAGTCAACATTACTTTTACTCTAAAAATGCATAATAGACAACTAATTAAAAAATAATAAAAGCTAAAATATACGCTTGTAGATTGCTGAGACAAATGAATTATAGATAAGATTCCAGAACATACGGAAAATTATGGAGAAGGGTAGATATACGGCCGGTTTCTGGAAACAAATCACGATTGATCTGAGTTTGACACATAGTAATTGTTTGATTTTTTCGTTGATCATCGTTCGAGAAACCGGCCGATAAAGTTTTAAATAAAATGATATGATCTGTTGACTTAGTTATTATGCGGATTAGAAAAACAATTTAAAAGTAGATAATGCTTGAAAATAAAAGTCAATTAAGATTCACTAATTAGTATTTTTCTTACAGTATGCAGTATGTCTGTTATTCAGCATTCCAGGAACTATGTTTGTAATATACATAGGCTTACAACATGCTCTAAGTGTAAGCCAGGTGAGTCAATATCATATTACTAAGCTTGTAATCTGAACTTTACTCAAAGTTGTTTCGAAAATAAAGAAATAAATAATAAATAATTCACACAACATCATCTAGCCCCAAGCTAAGCAGAGCTTGTGTTATGGGTACTAGAGACTGACATACTTAATACAATACATTACATAGATAGATATTTTTTAAATATTTGTAGATCGTACAAACATTTCTCCCAAACCGGGTATCGAACCCGCAACCTCCGCGTCGCAGACCTTCGCACACCGCGCCACATCGGTCGTCTCGAAAATTATTACATAGCAGTGTATGAAGGAATATGATATTTCCAACCGAAATTTAGTTTTACTTCATACAAAAGCGTTCTACTCTTTCAATTTTTGCAAGGAATTGCAGACTGATTCGTATCAGCGAAAAAACCCAGTAGTAAATATTTTTATAAGATCAGTCGTGTCGATTTCCGCCAAATGTAAAAGATAAAAAAGAGACGTGTGGCACACAGGGGACTGCTGGTAAAGCTATTGCATAGCATTTTTTGCTGGATTACGAATGCGCAGTGTTAGGTTATTTCGTTACAGAATTTCTGGATTCGGTCTCCACGCTCAAGGCCCGCAATAGAAGCTATGCAATATCTTAACAAAGTACCTATGCAGTTATTGTTTCTTTATTTCGAAACTCTCATGGTTTCGAAAAGGGCCATCACCGCCTTTCTCAAAAAAAAGTCAGTATAGGTACTTACTTAATTATGTTTTTTTAGGTGTTTTCCGTGGGATTCATAAGAAATTGCTTTGAAGTTTTTATATTATTGGTCTTATTATTTATTCCTGCTATCACTGCACTGAAAAAATTATTTAGTTGAATCAACATTTATTCAACCTATTTTTTGTGTTAATATAGAACCTACATAGAATATTTGTTAAATCAAACAAACCGAAATTGTTACTTTTAAAAGGTAAATTTAACCAAACCCAGTGAGGTTGTTTCAACACTGTTTTGAAATGGTAATATCAACTAGTTTATTATAGGTTATCAGAACATTCAACTTTTCAACTATTTTTTTTTGTTGATATAGAACCTACCTTTAATAAATAGTTGAATCAATTAACCTTAAATGTGTTTCTTGTAGGGTAAATTTAACCAAACCATGAGCTAAGTTAGTTTAACACCTACTTGTAACAGGTAAATTTAACCAAACCACCAGTTAGGTTGTTTTAACACTATTTTGAAATAGTTATTTTAACTATATTATTAAACCTGTATTTTTAAGTATATAGTGCCTAAGTTGTAACAACCTAATTTTCATGATAAACTTAACCTGTATTTTTAAGTTGAAACAACTTGTGGTGTTTTGTTAAATGAACCTCTGCTTTGTGGTAAAATCTACCTAGGTCATAATAGTATTTTTGACATAGGTGTAATGTAGATTCGACACGTAGCAATAGGTTAGAATAACTTAAATTAGGTGGTAAAATTAACCTGTGTATATTGGTATTCTTGACTGTTGTAAATGTAGTATTAACATGTGAAATTAAGTTGTAACAACCTAATTTTCATGATAAACTTAACCTGTATTTTTAAGTTGAAACAACTTGTGGTGTTTTGTTAAATGAACCTCTGCTTTGTGGTAAAATCTACCTAGGTCATAATAGTATTTTTGACATAGGTGTAATGTAGATTCGACACGTAGTAATAGGTTAGAATAACCTAAATTAGGTGGTAAAATTAACCTGTGTATATTGGTATTCTTGACTGTTGTAAATGTAGTATTAACATGTGAAATTAAGTTATAACAACCTAATTTTCATGATAAACTTAACCTGTATTTTTAAGTTGAAACAACTTGTGGTGTTTTGTTAAATGAACCTCTGCTTTGTGGTAAAATCTACCTAGATCATAATAGTATTTTTGACGAAAGTGTAATGTAGAATCTACATGTAACAATAGGTTAGAATAAACTAAATTTAGTGGTAAAATTAACCTTCGATATTGGCATTCTTGACTGTTGTAAAGGTAGTATTGACATGTGACATTTAGTTAAAATTACTTGTTATTGGTAAAATCAACCTGCATTTATTAGTAATATCTACCTACAATATAAAGTATTTTTGACAAAGGTGTAATGTTGAAACGATACGCCTCAATAGATTAGAATAACATACTATACAATACAAATCTCTTTATTGCATATACCACAGACATAGTAGGTACAAAAAAAAAGAAACTTAAACTAGAGTAATACAATTGGCGGTATTATCGCGTAAAGCAATCTCTTACTTTTGTACTTACCATGTAGGCTATGATAAATGATCTGTCCGGTGATCATTATGGTTTGAAACTGGACTATGCCGGCATGATAAGTGCAAATGCTATTCTAACCTATCGCTACATTACATACATACACCTCTAGGTGTATGCATGTAATGTAGCTTTACAACAAAGCCTAATTCAACATTATACCGACTTCTTCCGTGAAAATGCAGATTGATTTTACAAACATAATATTAAAGTAAATTCTGTATAAACAAGTATTTTTACATTTCAGGTTAACTTATTACTTAGCTAATTACAAAATACTAATATAATATTGACACCACTCAATGCAGGCTTATTCTACAATACACTCTCATGAAAATACTTACCTACCTATAAAGGAAATCTAATTATAGACAATTAAATAAAAAAGTTATAGATCATTATTACACATTTATTTAACCATAAAAAAACATAATAAACACATAATACAACTTATATTATTCAAATGAAGTAACTAGCAAATCGTCCAATACGTATAGACATTTAGCGAGAGAATGTCAAAGTTTGCCAAACAAACTAACAATTATTAGTAGATTTAACAAATACGTTTAGTACCTATGTTTTCAAATGTAATTACCGTTTTCTGGATCGTAGCGTAATGGCCATTTGCCATTAGTTGTTAGGCCTAACAATCGAGTGAATATCACTTTGTTAGGCCTTACAACCAATAATCGTAATCGCTACGATCCAAAAAACGGTAGTAATTACATTTGCATGCCAGACTAGACCTACCGGTAGCGACACTTTTTTATATAAATAATAGAATTTAAGGGTTACCTACAGGACATACTCTGCTATATTTAAAAAAAATGCCTAAGGCCAACAAACAGTATGTACCTGCATTAACACCAGAAAAACCTAACCATACCTAACAATGACAGACTCTATTTCTAAACAACACATCACTAGCACAAAAATCTGTGAGTAATAGATCTGAATGTAATTTACCAGTTTATATCCAAAGTTTTGTTTCAAAATAGGATATTTTTGTAATATTTCTTGCAGTTGTTTCGTTTTATCATTATAGTCTTTCTCGACCCGGTACGCTCTTGTTGCCAGCCAGTTGCGCACCTCTTGGAACGGTTCTTTATGGTATTTTAGCCAGATGACCAGCTCATCATTTTCTGAAACCAAAAAGCAGAGGTATGATAAATAATTGCAAAGCGATGTGTAGGTATATTAAACAAACATAATACCTATTATACTAAAGTATTACCGATGATTATGTTCTCTTCGACCTCAGAATCTTGTTTTTCATCATCATTATATTTGCGTTTCCTTGATATGATCCCCTCTTTTTTTAGGACGCGTCTTTGATTGTTATACCTGTCCACTAGTTTTCCTCTGGCAGGAATCGTTTTTTTGTTTGTTACTATGGCCGGGATGTAGTAGGTTTCCTAGAAAAAAAAAATTATGCAAGGATAGTGAGAAGTGGAAGTGTTTGGGGGAGGCCTTTGCCCAGCAGTGGGACAATATAGGCTAGAATAAAAAAAAAAAAAAAAAAAGAATAGTGAACATGAATAGTGGTATGAACTTGAATCAATTTTGTAAACACACTAGTATGTGTCAAATTATGACCATTTTTTTGAAAGGAATCATAACTACGCTTCTACTACTACTGTATGACTTTAAAGATGAAAGATATAGGTATATAATATAACGGAGATACAGATACATATACATAGACAGGAACATGACGCTCACTATTGTCACTAACTACGTCGCACTACGATAACTACGCTTTCTACGACTACGACGACTTTAAAGATGAAAAATATATAATAGGTAGGTATAAGTAATATAACGGAGATACACATCATAGATACCTACATATCGCTCACTATTGTCACTAACTAGGTACGTCGCACTACTATTATTTATTTATACTAGGTAGGTAGGGTACTTGGCAAAGAATGTACTATAGGTATCATAAATAGGCTGGTAGGTATATAAACCTTATGTTCTGTTGGAACAAAGCGAGTGATAGCCTCTGATAAAACAATGAAGTCTTCTTTTTTCATGCACTGATATTTGTTAATATACCACGCCACAATGCTTTTTGTTAGATATGATCGCTAGTCGCATCAAGCTTATAGCTTGATTTCAGACGGGCCAGAACCAGTTTTCCATATCTGTTTTCATTAAGAATGGTGGGTATATCTATACTCTAAAATAGAACAGTACAAAAAAAGTAAGAAACATGTGTACAAAAAAAAGTAAAAAAACATATGGAAAACGTGTGTGTCATAATAAAATTATGAAGAATCCAAACTTACATTAAGTATTTGCTTTGGGTCAGCATTCGTTTTTACGCTACAGCATAAGCTACTATGACTAGAGCACGTTGTAGGGTTTGCAGGAGCAGAATTAGTGTCTTCCGATGCAGTTTCCTGTAAAATAATAAACCAAGTTAAAACTTTAGATTTTCTAGTTTGCTATCCGTGCGACTTAACTAGAGACTTCACGCTGTGACAATAAAAACTCAACAGAAATATTATCGTATGATTCAAAACTAGGTAGGTACTAATAAAATATTAATTAAAAATCATTTTTTTAAACAAGCTTTTATTTAAATGCTCTAACACGAACAAAATAAATTTTGAATGCAATCAAACCCATCATTATATTAAATTATAAAATTTATATTGATATAAATAAAAGCTTGTCGCGCATGAACTTTAGCCGCGTTGTAAGTAGATTTAAATTCGCATTTTTTTTCTCTTAGAGTCGACCTCTGTACTTGTACTATTACTTATTCTGTGCTAGTACGTACGTACCTTACTACGCGTAGGTATAAGTTAACATTACTTTTGTGTTAAAATAACATTTTGTGACGTATTTGATATACCTACCCACTACATTTTGTTAGTGCTTCCATAACCTATGGTAAGTACCTACCTAAATAAATAGGTAATTAAAAATTAATAATACTAATTACCTATAAATAGAGATTAAATTTAGTACCTATAATTAATTAACAAGTGAGATTAAAATACCTAATAAAAATAATAGAGATAGGTTTACTTACATGGGTTATTTTTTCCAGCTTCCTCACACCGACTCTGAATAATAAGCGGCACTAATATTTCTGTGAGTAAATCTATAGTGATTTCATTATCTGAAAAACAAAACAAATATTATTACTTAGATACGTAAGTTCCTTAGGTACCTACCAACCTACCACCTAACCTATCGTAGTTTCGGTACGCGATCTTGGTAGTTTACTATAAAAAATAACTAGGTACCTTGGTACCTTACCTACTGGCTAGTGGCTACTACTAGGTACCTAAACTTGTAGTATTATGTGTAGGTATACCTACCTACCTACGTTGCAGTGCCGTCTTATGTCTACCGCCCTGGTTTTCTACTCACCGACACATACCTACATACGCGACGCGCGCCGCACTGTAAATTCAAATGAACTTATACCTAATTGTAGTGTTATAGAGATCATTTTTTTTTAAGTGCGGCTTTGTCAAAGGGCGGACGAAAAGTTGCCACGCCGCGCGCCCATTTTAAATGAACTTACACTTTATTGACTTTGACTTAGAGATCATTTTGCTTCAAGTGCGGGCGCAGGTCAAAGACTCTCTTTGGATTAGAGAATTTGCCGCGCACGTATTATTAAATGAAATTGTTACATATTTGTGTAGTAGGTAATAAGAGTCATTTTAACTTGCACATCATGAGCAGTATGACAAGCACCGAGAGCGCAATAAAAGTAAAACGAACAATTTTTTTTATATTTAATGTTGCGTATTTGTCGTACGTAACCTGTATTATGAAACTGTGCAATGGCGTTAAGTTCAATGAAATATCTAAATATTCATTAATCAGCGCTCGGCAGGCGCCCACGGGCGCTCCGCACCCGGGTGCACCGCACCCCTTGCACCCCCGGGTAAAGACTCTGCTACTATTAACCTAGATTTTATGTAGATTGCACCTAGAATATGTGGTAGAAACAATACCACATATTCTAGGTGCAATCTACATAAAATCTAGGTTAATTTAACTTATTACTTCTTGTTCGTATTAGGTTACCTAGGTAGGTAACAGCACTGAGTAGGTACTCAGTGCTGTTTTATGTACTGAGTACATAAAACTACTACGAGCTACATAAAATCTATGTTATGTTACTTACCTACTTGTAGATAAATTACTTATTTAGCTACAATTAGTAATTTCATCATGATCAGACTGGCGTTTCATACATTATATTATGTAAGGTAAGTACTTACCACAAAAAATTTTAATTGTCTCTTCAGATAAACCCCAGTCTCGGAGATATACTGGCACCAGTGATTTCTCAAAATCTTCCATATTTACTTAAGGTACCACTGAATCAACGATACGTATCACTAAACTCACCTTTTATTTGGTTTGTTCTATTAAACCACTTTTAGCAGTGGTATTTATTAATTCAAATTAATAAAGTCTAACGTATAGTAGGTACGTCGCGGGCGCCGGCGCCGGCGGCGCCGGGCAGACTAAACAAACGCAACGAACGCGCACTTGCGGAGTTGCGGTTGGATTTGATTGAAGTCAACAGTGTTGCCAGGTCACATTTTTACAGTACCCTTGGCTTGGTTTCAATTTACCCTAGATTCTGTATAATTTTGAAAAAAAACATTAAATGTAATGTATTGAGAAATACATCGATGTTCCTAAAACATCGATTGTTTTCGCAATGAATGTTTAGGCCTTAAAGAAAACTAAGTAAGAACAAGGAAAAATATGTATTAAAATTCACGATCACACAGCAAATAACCAGCTATATTTTATTAATTGCTCTAGTTGTCATTGTCATTATAGTGTCGCTTGGTCAATAAATTAAGTAGATTAGCTAAATTGGGTTATTTCAGGGCCAATACTTGTAAATAAAATTAATAAAAAAAAACCTAAAACTATACAGGGTCCGTAACTGTATAGTATAGTATAGTACTGTAGCCCATTCATTATAAGATCTTCACACGTTATGGAATGCAAATAAAGATATGAATATAAAGCCCCTTAAAAATCCCATTCCACTTATTTACCGCCTAAATTTGGGGGGTTATATATATATTAATACCCTTTAGTTGGGAACCCTGTTTTGGTTTTAATTTTGCTATGCGGCTCCGCGGCAGCGGCAAAGGAAACCTAACCAATTCAACCGTATTTCTCACGAACTAGGTACTAATGCTATCAACTTGAAATTTGGAACAGTTTTTGTCTAAAAAATCGAAGTGGGGCTACTATGGTATGTGGGGTATCATATGAAAGAGCGCTATTTGCACATTCTCAAGCACTTATTTTTTTTACGCTGCATATAGCGTATAAAATATAAGTAGTTTTTGAGTTTTGACGAAAAATTAAAAAAAAACCGTCCCTTATCTCCGAAGTTTGCATAGAAAAAAAACTGAAATTATTTCATGGCACATGGGGCGGCGATGAGAGGCTGATATTTAAAAAAATGAAAAAAAAAAAATTGCCCGGTCCAGGATTTTAGCGTGTGAAGTGGTGAGGTTTTTACACCATGGCAGCTAGCTGGCCTCTTGTTGTATGTACAGGTCAAGTGGAGTTATTTATAGGGCTATCTCCATGGCTGCTGTTGGGGTGGTTTTCATGCAGCCAGTGATAGCTAAAAAGGCTTGTCGCTGGAACCATTGGAGTCCGGTGATGGTGGTCGAGAGTTCTGTCCTCGTTCACCAAACCAGAACGCCATAATATGCCAACCTTGGCCTGATCACCGCTTTGTATAGCCATATAGTAATCTTTGGAGAGAGCCCCCCGGTCTTTCCTAACATTTTTGTTTTACATTGGAAGAGTGCATTGTGCACTTGTTGAGATTATAGTCAAGATGATTTTCCAGAGCAATTTGCTATCAAGAATAAGTAGTTGACCTCTTCTTGAATATTATCAGTTTCGCTTTTCGGGATTAGCCGATAGCTAGTGCTTTGAACACCAAGCTCGCGCTTGTTTTTGATTTTCTCATGAGATCACTTAAGATGCCCTCGAATTTCCCCGAGGACCTTGCGAGTCTGTTTTTGCAATCAATTTTGTAAATTTAGCTACGTTCGCTTGTTGATACGACTTATGCAATATGGTTGAATTAAACATTATTTATTGTTTTTTTTTAATTTCTAGCAAAAGGTTAAAATATTTTTGTTATTTTGACTAAATGTATCTGTTGATTCTACTATGTAATGAAATGTTAGGTGTTGACAACTACTCACAATAGTCATTTTAACCAATTTGCTTTGTTTATTAAAATATTTGCAAATAGTTGAATCAATTTTGTAAATTTAGCTACGTTCGCTTGTTGATACAACTTTTGCAATATGGTTGAATCAAACATAATTTATTGGTTGTATAAATTTCTAGCAAAAGGTTAAAATATTTTTGTTATTTTGACTAAATTTATCTGTTGATTCTACTATGTAATGAAATGTTAGGTGTTGACAACTATTCACAATAGTTATTTTAACCAATTTGCTTTGTTTATTAAAATATTTGCAAAAAGTTGAATCAATTGCGTAAATTTAGCTACATTCGCTTGTTGATACAACTTTTGCAATATGGTTGAATCAAACATTATTTATTGGTTGTATAAATTTCTAGCAAAAGGTTAAAATATTTTTGTTATTTTGACTAAATTTATCTGTTGATTCTACTATGTAATGAAATGTTAGGTGTTGACAACTATTCACAATAGTTATTTTAACCAATTTGCTTTGTTTATTAAAATATTTGCAAATAGTTGAATCAATTGTGTAAATTTAGCTACATTCGCTTGTTGATACAACTTTTGCAATATGGTTGAATCAAACATTATTTATTGGTTGTATAAATTTCTAGCAAAAGGTTAAAATATTTTTGTTATTTTGACTAAATTTATCTGTTGATTCTACTATGTAATGAAATGTTAGGTGTTGACAACTGTTCACAATAGTTATTTTAACCAATTTGCTTTGTTTATTAAAATATTTTCAAACAGTTGAATCAATTGTGTAAATTTAGCTACGTTCGCTTGTTGATACAACTTTTGCAATATGGTTGAATCAAACATTATTTATTGGTTGTATAAATTTCTAGCAAAAGGTTAAAATATTTTTGTTATTTCGACTAAATTTATCTGTTGATTCTACTATGTAATGAAATGTTAGGTGTTGACAACTATTCACAATAGTCATTTTAACCAATTTGCTTTGTTGTTTAAAATATTTGCAAATAGTTGAATTAATTTTGTAACTTTGACTAAGTTCATTTGCTGATTCAACTTAACATTATGTTGACATTACCGAAATATTAGTTAAATTGACCGCTATGCGATTATACATGAAAAAATATGTTAGCTTAACCCATTTTTTTGGTTGTAACAACAATTAGATTTTAACTTTTTTTAATTTGTTCTATTAAATGTAGTACTACGGTTGTCACAACGTAATTTATTGTTGCTTCAACTGTTAAGGAATCAACATTCAGAAATTCAACTATTAGTTTTCTCAGTGTGCTGGCATGGTAACGTCGCAAGCAGAAAAAATAAATCTTATTTTGCATGAAAAACTACTTCAACAAAGAGGTAAGCACTATACTATACAATTTATATTTGATATCATAGAACCTTTTTTGTAAGTACCAGTGTCTGAGAAAATGGGGAGCAATAGGTAAGCGTGATAAACGATCTATAGATTGTTCAACTGGTCCAAATCAATACCAATCGGAAGCGCCCAAGATATTGGCTACATAACCGCGCTGAATATAGATTTTAAATTAACTGTTTTATGTTTTTTTTTTCTCAGATTATGTTCAAATAAGAAAAATATCGAGATTCATCAGATACGTGGAAGCGCGCGGATGTCGGTTCCGCGTTTACAAAGTGATCCCTCTGGACGCAGACCTGCTTCGGATAGTTCTCAACTTCTGTGTCACCTACCTCATCGTAATCATGCAGTTCACACTGAAATAGCTTCTTTTACTTTACTAATAAGATTGAATTTGCAGTGAACATTCTTCCGGCCTATACTCGCCTCTCAAAACCTGCCAAGTTTTAAATCACTTTCGGTTTTAATAGTAACATATAGGTATTCTGTGAAAATTTTAAGGACTGATACGACAGCTGTGTTAAATCCTATCAATAATATCGTCACAGTCACATCAGTCTCTTTCTCGCTCTGTCTCTTTAAAATGTATTCCAATCAAAGCCATGACGTTTCTATGAATAAAAATCATGCAGTTGATTGGTTAAATATATCTAATAAACAATGTTTGATAATAATGAGCGATTTTCCAGGGAGTGTTCTTAGAATACACGATAGATGGCGCTCAACGTCAAATGCATTTCAATGTCAATTGTCAACACAAAAAGTTTTTATATTTTATCTGTGGTGTGAAATTTTTGTCCTAGAAAAAATTCAAAACTGTCTGACAAAAGCTAAAAGTCTTCAATCGTGGCAGAAATCAGAAACCAGTATACAGTCTGTTGTCGTCAAAAGTAAAATCCACAAGAAGGTACACGAATGCTAAAATAAAAGCAAACAAAATTTATCAAAACGCTGAATACACCGAAACGGACGTGACAGGATGATAATGACAGCTACACGACAGAGCTACCAATAGATTATACAGATAAAAAAAGAGAGGGATTTTGATATACACTAAGTGTCCAGCGCCATCTATCGACTCTTTTTGAACTATTTTTTTTTTTTTTAAAGCTATTTGGAAAATCGCTCATTGAACGTTATAAAAAAAAACAATGTTTGCTTCTTAATCTTTAATTACCAATTCTTACATATTAATGTAATAAAGTGTAATTTAATAACTTATTATTTTTAGTTCATCGTCATAATGAAATTTGTTTATCATTATTGTTGGTGTATGTTTTACCACGTTTGTAGTTGTTTGAAATTCAACCATAAACACCTGTAACACAGTTGTTATTTGTTTGGATTGTAACACAACAATGTTTGAGGATTTAGCATATCAAAAAACTTTCCACTTTTCAAATAAGGCGTGATAAACGATCTATAGATTGGTCAACTGATCCAAATCAATACCAATCGGACGCGCCCAAGATATTGGCTGCATATTTGCTTGTAGGTACTCCTAGCAATTTGTGAGGATTTAGCGCAAAAAAAAACTTTTCACTTTTCAAATAATATATATTTACTGGTTCTAATGTGACGAAACTATATACTAACATATTAATCATATTAGATAAGTACCTATTTTTATTTATGTGCATAATATTATAGTAAGTACATAAATTGCCCCTTCTTGTATGTATGTCAATAACAAAACAGAATGTTAGTAATTTTGAAAATATTTTTTGTTTGTAAAATACTTCTTGCTCTTTAATATTAAACAAATAATTGCACTAATTGTTGTTCCTATTATTTCCGTTTAAGTGGTAACAGCGATCTGAACTATATTGTTATTACACTTTATATAAAATAACAGTCACAATAGTCAAAATAATATTTACACAAACTAAGATAATAATGATAACAAATGTCAACAATAAAATATAAGTTATACAATTATCTACTAGCTAATATCCTCTACTTTATTTTATTATCGTTGTAATTAGGATAATTCACATTAATTTCAAAATAAATTAAAATATTAACCGACAATTCACACATCACACTCTGATCCCAAACAAAGTATAGAACCTCCCAAACTAAGCTTTGCTCTGGATGGGAATCAAACCCACGACCCACAGCACGGAAGGCATAGCTACTAACAACTAAGCTGTGACGCCTGTGACTTTGAAAATAATTATGTGTTAATTTGTTTATAAACTATATTATTGTAAAGTTTCATTTACATCTTTAGAGTATATTTTGCGAAACAATAAAAAAACGCATCTATACAAACGTTTGGGTTTATTAAAGAAGTAGGTTTTTTTGAGTTTTACAAAATCCTCATCTACACAATTTTTATCTATATTCGTTTAGGGACAAATAAGAACACTTTAATTCAAAAAGGCTTTCATTCAATAGGTAAAAGGTTGAAAATTGATAGAAGAATTTAGTTAGAGCAAAGCACTTATTATTATTAATCTTATTTATTCCTTTTAAGTTAATTATTATTAATAATTTTTACACATGGAAATATATTTTTAGATGTAAAAATAATAATTACATGTTTTAAATTATTTTAGTGATGTGTCGACATTTTTTTCTCAATCATTTATATGAAAAAACTGAATTAGTACGATTAAATACGTGACACATATATTAAAATTAATTACAACTAAATGTTCATTAAGAGGTATAATATCATAGGCATAGAACTTGAAAGGGCGAGCCTCTATATATTTGATAAGTTTCTCAAGATTCATTGAATTCTCAGTACCTGAAACACAAAGAAATAGGGTTTTTAAAACATATCTACTAAACTATAAAATAATCAAGTCGCAGCGACCCGCGTGACCCGACGGCTGGTGAGTATCTGGCCCAGCGTATCAGCATTGCTATTCAGCGTGGCAATGCAGCCAGTGTCTTGGGTACGCTTCCGACTGGTACTGACTTGGACCAGTTGAGCTATCTATAGATCGTTAACAACGGTCTGTAGATAGCTCAACTGTTTCCTATGTGTTTAATATAATACCTATGTGCATTTTGAAAATATTGTCAACAAACTTAGGACTATTATTAATAGATATTATATATAAATTATAAATAAATAAATAAAATAAAATAAAAATAAAAATATTAACTTTGTTTGTGAATAAAGTGAATTACATTACAATTGGTAATACAACTACATAAATTCACTTTATTTCTGGACAAAAATGTTAAGATATTTAATACCATGACACACGAAATGGTGACTATTACAGAATTTAAAAATACCTACATTTAAAACAGATACTGTTGAGTTATCTACAGATCGTTGCCAACGGTCTACAATACGTGCGAATTAACTGCGGACTTTGCTGGAGCGATCGCTTGCTCTCGTGCGACGAGGATGAGGAAAAGGGCGAGCTGGCGAGCGAGGTACGCAGTTAAGTAGCACGTGTATAGGTATACATATAAGTCAATACATAAATCTCACCATACTCAGTGGTCAATAACAAGTTATGTAGCTCTACTTTCAATAGATCAGCTTGTTTGGACAACTTGCCGGCAAATATAGCAGGCGCGAATGTAAACACTAATCCGTGTATAACCCAGTAAGACTGCACCACAATGATTAGTACAGTAAACTGTAAAAATAATACAATATTACAATAAACAAGTCTTCTTATTTAAATCTTCTTATTTGTCGAATGAGTGCAAGTCACTCCATTTATTTCTTTTCAGAGCCTCCTGGACCTCCTTATACGACACGAGCGCAACCTTCATATTTATTTGGCTCATGTAGTTTATCCTCGGCCTTCCTCTTCCTCTCCTTCCTTCTACCTTTCCTTCTATGATGTTATTGATGAGGTTGTCGTGTCGTATAAGAAGGCCAATCATCTTCCCCCTT
The DNA here is from genome assembly GCA_932527185.1 of Ecliptopera silaceata. Lineage (NCBI taxonomy): Eukaryota > Metazoa > Arthropoda > Insecta > Lepidoptera > Geometridae > Ecliptopera > Ecliptopera silaceata. The sequence goes on from OW052210.1 coordinate 7,801,212, forward strand.
CTGTTCTCAACCATTTTTATGAGGACTCTTTCCTCGCCGACTCTTATTAACACTTCTACGTTACTCTCTCCAGTTCCGAAAAATACCACCGACATTATAATTATAACATTTGAAAGAGCACCAGTTTTTATATATATAATTTTTTTTTAATCAGTTAAAACGTATTCTAGAATACTTACAGGGTATAATTTATATTTCAGATTGTAAACTGTGTAGAATAGAAAAATAGTTACTGAGGGAATGTTTGAGAGAAACGCGACGACGAACTGAAAGCATTCATATTATTTTATTCATTGTTACGTGTTGGTAACAAAAAGTCTCTTTACAGGTACCTAACTACCGGCCTATCCTAGCCTCTCAAAACAAGTCAGTAGCTCTACCATGAGTTTTTACTATACTAGATATACCATACTCGCTAGCGTCTGTAGTTAAAAAAATGTATGAAGATTTGTACAGCGCCTGTAGCGGATAGTTGGGTACTAAAATTCGAAATACTAATATTTACGTGACTACTGTAGTAAAGTCAGGCGATTTTACTGTGACAACTCATGGTAGAGGCACAGAATTTAAATAATTTTTTTTTATACAAAGAATAGGTCGTCCTTTGGCCACAAACTCACCTGGTGGAAAGTGATTTTGAGAGGCCTACTGTATTATGATCCGAACAAGTCTAAAATTTGGTAATCACATAAAATATCCTAATAATAATTCTTTCTTACCGTAGGTTCAAATGTTCCTTTTATATTCTCAGTCAAATCGACAAGAGACTTGTACAAATGTCGACAAGTATTCAAATCAATCGTTTGTTCCGCGATTACTTTCTTGAACGTAACAAGACGGCAATAAATCATATAAAATACAAATGCATTTAAAACTGATATCACATCTGTACCAAAACTGACGAATATGTAATATGCATTAACATAATAAGGATGCATGCAATCATCTACGTATGCACCGGTACATTGTAAACTAGCAAATATGAATCTATTCACAAACGGCATAATTATTATAATAAAGAATTTCAATTGAAATCGGTACGATTTTTCTACCCTCAACTTTACATCAATCAGTAGTAGCTCATCATAAAACTTTTTGAAACTTTTTTTTTTGTCAGAAATCAAAGACATAGTAGTTACACTCAATATATGCTGAGCCGAAAACACGCAAAACCATACACGTCTGAATAAGTCTTCTTCAGCATACAACACACTGATTAAGACAAGGACACACCACGCGTAGCACTGACAAAGAGAGATGATTTTGAAGATTGTCTTGTGTTTTGATGTTTTGTAACTAAAAAAGCCTAAATCCCAAGATAGAAGTACGTGTAACAATTTGAAGAATGCAACCGTGCCTCTTGAAAGTTTCTCGATATTTGCGTTCGATATTGAAGGTATATAAACGTTTCTTTTACATTTATGTTGCCTGCGTATTTCTATATTAAACTCCATGTTAATGTAACACACTGAATACCCAAACGATACCGTCTTGGAATTAGAATGATATTAAAACACTTTAAAAAAACACGTTAATCCATTAGATACAATTCATTTATGTGTTTGTTGTAATTAATTAATTTTTCGAAGTTCTATGAATCTAGATATTTTTTGAGGTAACATAGTTTGTTAGCTCATTACATTACTTCGGAGACAACTATTAATTTGATTTCTCAGTTGATAAGCTCATCGAATTAATTGACATAATGGTTTCTTAAATTAAGTGATAATAATTTAAAATGGAATTAATTATTTTAATGGAACTTTGCGATTATGTACTTACCTACTTAGTTTAATATATCAGAATAACATATAGCCTATAATATATAAAAAAAATCTGTAATTTATACAAAATATAACGATAACAAGATGAAGTTGCAGGCATCAGCTAGTATCATTGAATGTAATTATTTCTGTGTTTAAATATACAAAAGATTAAAAAAATATATAAGAAAATGAAAACATTCTCAACTCTAACTCAACGTAACTAATAAAATGCTTTAGAACATAAATGTAGGAGTGGCTAGATACGTAGATACGTTCACGTAACAAAAGATACCTAAACAAGAGCGTAGATTGCTATTCATCCGGGCTAAGAGCGTGCATTTATCTCGAAAACAACGGAGAGCATTAAAAAGAGCAAAAACGAGGAAATATGAACTTATCAGAAACATAAGAACCTAGCCATAGACCACTGAGGGGAATAAATGTGACAAACGTAGATATAGTAAACGCGGCGTGTTTGATTCGCATTCCGCGATGATGCAGCATCGTTTGGCTGTCGAGAGTTACGTCTTTATTATTATAATTTATATAGGTACACATTTATTTAAATTCTTAGCAAAAAGTTTTTACAATATACATGGATTATAAAAAAAAATATTATAAAAATCTTAAACTAGGTTGCCGCCGGCAGCGGCGCTACAGATTGAGGAACCTCCGGACTATGCGTGCCGTGTCGAGGATCACTGCCTTCTGCATCTGACCCTTGAGCCAACCTTCTAGCGAGAACCTCTTGAGATGTTGGTCGAGTTATTATTTATTATTATTATTATAAATTTGCCGTACAGGGTAGGACCTGGATGCAAAAGGCCCATTCAACGAAAGAGTGGCGTTTGAGGGAGGAGGCTTATACCCAGCAGTAGGCTAGTACGGGCTGCCTATAATGATGATGATTGTAAATTTCAAATCCTCACAAAAGTAACGTAAGCTACTTTAAAAGCGGTATATGTTCATACCTATTTAAAGGTAAAGTGATACAGTTTCTTGTTATTATTCTAAGAATAAAGTATAGTAAGATCAAGTGCTAAGTTTAAGAGGAAAATTAGACTCGCTAGAGGAGATGCAATTATCTACGAAGATATAATTTATTCGTAATATAAGTAGTTTCCTTTTACGTGCAGGAAAACAGACTAATTACAGACCAGATATAAAAATGAGTATGAATTTATCATCACAAGTTGTATTTTTTACTAAAGTTTGCTTATGTAGGTATTTAAATATTACCAATGAAGACTTTTTATAGATTATTTTTTTTTAATATTGCGATTGGTGTGTCAAAACAATTAATCACTGCATTTTTTTATATAAGAAGGTCGAAACAGCCTTTTAATTACTTTTTTAGACATACACTAGATGTTTCGCCTAAGAAATAAAATCAAATTGTTTGTTTTAATCTCTTTGTCTTATTTTGTATTACTTACGTTAAGTAGTTTCTTAAAATAACGTAAATTGTTTGTCTCCCTTATAATAAATACACTAATTATCTACTTACTTATTACTAATAATATTATATTCCACAAAATCAAAAGAATCCCATATTCAATGCCAATTAAAAAAATAATTACAAGCCAAGTCCTACCAGACAGCGTCATAAAACTATAGCGATACACCATTTGCTTGTTCCAGCGAGCAATGTACAGAGCACTTGAAACCCATTACCCACTGAAAGCTGACATGGAGGGTTTGCAAATATATGCTTGATCTGTCAGTTTCGAAGAGTGCATCCGTATCGCTGTTTTTTTTTCAAAAAGATACACAGGCTTTTCGCTTTACACCGTAGGCCGCATCATCATTTAAATTCATCGTTCATCATTTAATCAGTACCTCAAGTACGAGTTTGTGCACACACGGATCGTAGAGACGCAATCGCCGAGCGCCACCGATTTTGTATGAGAATCCAAGCTTCTTAAGAAATCTGCTAGGGGCGCTGCTTGGGTCTCCATACAAAATCAATGGCGCTCGGCGATTGCGTCTCTACGATCCGTGTGTACAAAACAAAATAGTTCAAAATATCTTTCAATTTAACATCTACCATATGAAATCATTGCAACTGAATACAAATACATCTAGATAGCTCTTTTATGGCTTTCCATGAATAACTGAATAAGTCAGAAGACCAACAGAGCCTTATCTCGAAACCCCTTTCATCCTTCGCTGAGAGGCCCTTACGAATAGTGCTGATCTATTTGAAGAAATATCCACGGGAATTTGAATCTTAACTCTTAGAAATAAGACATAAAATGGCTTGTGAAAAGTAAGTAGTTTTGTTGGTAAGTGTCAGCGTTTTGTAGATGTCTATGACAGGTTATTGATAAGACATGTTCGAACTGTTTTTTGATAATACACTTTTGTTGTGGAAATAAGGTGGTGATGAAATTATTGTTGTAAAAAGTTTTTAAAGATGTGTATTAGTAGGTATTTTATGATGAAGTAGATATCTATTGTGTTTTTTAGATTAGTTATATTTAGTAATTAGTTCATTAGCTTTATTTTCAGTACCGGTTATGTTTGCGCACTACCCAAATTTGTCATTCCCGCTACCCAAAGGTTAGCTGGTAGAGAATGCTATTCGTAGCATTAAGTTCGCCTGTATACACTACTTAAAGTGCAATAAAGAATTTTCTATCTATCTATCTATCTAAAGATTAGCATACTTTTTTAGTTACAAATATTAATTGCATAATAGTAAGAATTATTATTTAGCATTAAGCTGCGTATTCTACGGTCTATCTTATAAAAAGTTAGCGCAGACTTGATGCCTTGATTACCATACGTAATAGTGACTTTTTATAAGATAGGCTAATCTATAAGTTGCGGGTTCAAATCTTTAAAGAAACTTTGCACATTTTTATCTCATAGTGATGGACACAGTGCACACCACAGAAAACGTCCTCATGTTCAACCACATAACATCAGGTAATATTTTATTATTATACACCATTATACATCGTAATAAAACGTGGAGAGTGGCACAAGAAATGGGAGGCCTATGCCCAGCAGTGGGCGAAATCTGGCTGCGGATGATGATGATGATTATACACCATATTACAAGTAGATAAATAATGTTTTCAAAATTATTACTGGGCGTCTAGTCGAAGCGACGCGTGACCCGAGGGCTGGTGAGTATCTGGCCCAGCGTATCAGCATTGCTATTCAGCGCGGCAATGCAGCCAGTATCTTGGATACGCTTCCGATTGGTACTGATTTGGATCAGTTGATATATCTATAGATCGTTTGCAACGGTCTGTAGATAGCTCAACTGTTTCCTATGTTCTTTATATGCCAATGTAAATTTTGTAAATACAGTAGATAATAAGTAGAAAATAAAGCTCAATTTAATTTTATGACAACTTTCGTTCAATAAATGAAAATACTCAATCAACCGACTTTTTCGTTTTGACCGTTTCGTTTACATCGTAATAAAATTGTAAAGCAATCCGACATCGATTAATATTCAAATGGGATCGCAGACAGATGGAGGTGGACAAAGGAACCATGGAAATAGCTTTAGTCTTGTTATTTACCGATATATTGGGCGATGTAGTCTGGGATATTTTTTATTCATACTCATTTGATAGTCATACTATACCGATGTGGCGCGGCGGGCGAAGGTCCGCCTGCGACGCGATGGTTGCGGGATAAATGTTTGTACGATTAGTCATTATTTATTCCGGGTATTCTGGGTATTTTATACGTATATTAAAAAAAAAATATCTATGTAATGTATTGTATTAAGTAAGTCAGTCTTCTAGTACCCATAACACAAGCTCTGCTTAGCTTGGGGCTAGATGATGGTGTGTGGATTTTCCAGCATTATATTACATTGTACTTGCAACACCAGAGGCGTTGTCAGTACGCTGTCGGTTATAACTATGATCATTAAATTAGTCGACTTTATCCTCAGAAAATATGTTTGTAGTTGACTTAGTTGAGAGTTTTGCCACAATGTTTTTCTACATCGCTTTTGTGTACTAGCGCGGATTATTAAAAATCCATCGTAACGAACGAATTTGAACCCACGACCAAGATTGGGAGATGTTACTAGGTATAGTAAACTATAGTGTTCTCAGTGTAATTTTTATACACTTGAAAATTATACGTTTTGCATAGTAACTACTTATTTAATTTGTATTAAAATTAAACAAAAATAAGTCATCTACTCAAATGTGAAGTTTGTCAAAACATTATTTAATTCAACTCTACTCGCACAAAAGAAAACGGGATGTAAATTATAAATTCAAACTCGATTTGAAATTCAAAAGTTGAGCCCGTGTTTTAAAAGCCACAGAAACCATACACGCGGCTTTCGAAACAAAATAACGGGAAGCCTAACTCAATAAACACCCAATCATACGCCATCACAGATAGTATGTTACTAGATCTACTATTATTATGCTTCGGCTACATTAGCGGGCGAATATTCGTATCGTGTTGGCGCGACAAAAACATCGTGTTCGGATAAAGGCGAAATACTAAGCGATGACACTATGTACCCGGCCACATACATCGCGTTAACACGAATATTCGCCGTAGCCCGCTCGTGTGGCCCCAGCATTATAAATAAATAAAAATAAATCTTCATGAGTCAGAAAACTAAGGTGTTCGACATAGCTCAAAGGATTAGCAAGCTGAAGTGGCAGTGGACTGGCCATGTTATCCGAAGAACCGACAATCGTTGGAGCAAACGGATACTGGAGTGAAGACCGCGCTTAGGCAAGCGTAGTGTAGGACGCCCTCCGGCGAGATGGAGCGACGATCTGCGGAGTGTAGCTGGCAAACACTGGATGAGAAGAGACGAAGACCGGGCTCAGTGGCGCGTCTGCAGAGAGACCATCAGTGGACTGATATAGGTTGATGATGATGATTCATGAACATCACACACTACACTCTAGTCCCACACTAAGCAAAGCTTGTACTTATGTAAAAAATAATTATTAGAATACTGGCAAGATATTTACAGCCTGGATGTATGTAAAAACAAAATTTAAGCATTATTAAGCCTTCTTACAAAAACAAAATTATATGCTGAACGGAACAGAAAGGCGTTCGTGCAGGTCGTTGGTTTGATTTTTTGACCAGAAACTAATATTTGTAAAGCAAACGTTGTTGATTTTTTTACGTCTATAGAAAAATAATTACAAAAATCTGAAATTTAAACTTGATAGTTTAAGTTTAGCTAAGTTAGATGGTGCTGTGGAAAATCTTAGATATGAATGCATTGAATTTGAATTTATTTATTTGAACCAAAAAATAATCTTACACTAGCTTTGAACTAGACATGAAATCTTAGACAGTATTACATACCTATAACTAATTACAGAATATGATTTGTCATTTCCATTGATTATACATCCTATATGAATATGCGACGTTACATTTTCCATTCAAATGAATAAGCTATCACCCTTTGATCAGCCCTCGCCAACCTTTGGCGCATTGATAATTTTAATCGAGCCAAAGGTTTGTGATCGCTGACGCTTGATCGCGATAGGTAATTGAGTGTGCGTGAAAGAGAATATCCGCTTTGAAATTATAGTGGTGTTTATGTAACCATGCATGTTTTGAAGAGACATAAGCCGTAAAGATAGATGGGCCACAGTCGTCACACAATGGGTGCCTGCGGATGGACGACGAAACCGAGGCAGACCAAGAAAACGTTGGCGTGACGACTTGGATACTTATGACGGAGCCTGGTGGGAAGCGGCGGCTGATAGAAAGTAATGGAGGAAAAGGGGGAGACCTTTGCCCAGCAGTGGGACAATATAGGTTAATTAAAAAAAGATATATTTTGAAGTGTTGGTGACATCTGTAAAAGGGTTTATTGACCTTTGTATTTTAACTAGATGATTTATACATTATGGGTCATTTTTACCCATTCGCCGCTACCTACACCTGGGACGTACGATGAAATCGCGAGCACCACAAAATCCTGAAAATGATCAAAAATCCGGCCATCTTGAGTTGAGACTTGAGACCGGTCTGCCTACCATCCTATTATATTGCAGTGCCCTCAAACAGGGTTCATATGTTGTACCAAATTTCGTTGTAAAAACTTGTTTTTAATTTTAACCATGTGATCGCAATAAATATATTGAGTATTTATTGGCTTTATGTAGAGACTACCGGTCTATCTTATAAAGTTAGCGCAGACTTGATGTATTGATTACCATACGTAATGGTAACATAAAGTCAACGTAACTTTTTATAAGATAGGGGTTACAAATGTACCTGATATCTTACAAGATTTTAGTATGAGGATTTATTTCAATCTTTTACCTATAAAAAATGCTTCAGCCGCTAACTACTATTACTAGTACCTACTATTCACTTTAAACAAGTCTCAGTTAGTTTCGATTGTTCAAAACTGTACACCGAAAATGTATAACAAAATTAAACAGTTTTTTAAATGCACTATTAACGTATTCGCCTACTAGCATAGAACACTACCCTAGATAAAAGAGAGATTATTTTCATCTCAATGCTTTCCTTCCCTCTTCATCCCTTCCCTTCTACTTGTCATTATAATCAAAGTGGATACACAGAATACAGAACAGTATTTATCGTATTTTAAAAGTCACATTATATGTAAAAACAAATCATCGATAGTTTTGAATTGGTTATTTGTGTTTGGTATTGGCAGAGAAATCGTGTTATATACAAAAAACATACAACTGAATTAATACAACCGAGTACGTATGTCAAATTATTACCTACACATGGTAAAAATGTTGAAACGAATAAAGTGTACTTGGAAAAGTAAAAGCATAGTTTTTAAACAAATGATAATAACAAGGCAAAAGTTACAATTCTAGAACAATTTATATTTATTTTTTAATCTGGATTTTATATACTTACCTAACTACTACCATATTGAACTTTATGCATATACAGTTTAAAGTTGAATTTAAGTTGCAAATATCTTGAAGAGACCTAGGATAGGTAGATATTATAGATACCTAGGTACAGAAGCACTTGGGAGGTGACGATGATAAACCGAAGTGACGTAAGTGCTTTTGTATGTACCAAAAGTATAAAAAAAATGATGCGGCAAACTTTATTTCACAATTATAATTAAAAAAAAACATAATCTGATTATAAAGTTTTGCTAATAGAAATCTGAAGGAATATGAATTAGGTATTATTCTTATCTATTGATGTATCGGGATAAACAATTAATTACCTTTTTGCAAGTGCGATTTAATTATGTCTATAGTGTTAAGATGTTAAGATAATACTTAACAAGTGTCCAAATGATAAGCTATAAATATGCAAACAAATATGATTAATATATTTGAAATAGAAGTATATTATTGCATGATCAATATCACAAAATAGTGGGCAGTCAAAAAGCGAATAACGTGTTATATCAAAATACCTTGCTACCTGTGCTAAAATTCATACCTTGACGTCACCAGTGTTGCCATGCTGAGAACAGGTTCCCCCAAACAGGGGAAGTCGACAAAGCAGTGGTGAGTAATTACAGAAAAATGGGGATGCAACTAGGTCAGTAGGGGTGTAGGATTATGAAGGATTGATGTGACGTTTACGTCAATTTTTAACTCATATTTGGTACAGATATTATATTTTTAGTCTGTACTTAAAGCGCAAATTTTCCTTTTTATAGATATTGAAAACTACAAATAATAAATATATATAAATAATAATAAAAACATATGTAAAAATGTGTTTGGTATATATACTTACTACTTACAATAATACTTTATGCAAAAAGCTTGACCAAACTTTTATAAGATTTTACAGGTTAAGTACATTAAAATAAAAAAAAATAAAAATAATAATATTTTAATTAGAAGATTCCAATTACACACTTCTTCACACCATCCAATTAGTTTTCCTAACCCCTAGTCCACTAATGCACTGCAAATCTAATAACTCAGCATTAGAACAGACGCACACTTCCGCAATTTAATCACATACATACAGTGTTGTAGTAATACAATACAACACCTATCACCCCTGTCATTGCTATGCCAAATGACGTCATCCAAGCACAGAGATGGATTCGAACCATAATTCCTGAACACAATACTCTCACCACGCAGCCAACCCAACAATCAAATCCGCAAAAATCCTAACCATCGCTGGCTGGATTCACATAATATCTCACACGTTGCTTCAAAAGAAGCAATGTAAGGTAGACACGTGTATATTTCAGGGGTTGTAGTGAAAGTAATTGGTAAATGACGTGTGCCATTTAGGGGCTGATGGACAGACATTAGGACGTCTGCGTGGCAGGCCGGGTTCCATTTGTTTGGGGATCCACGCAATTTGGTAAATGCAAGTGACGGGTTAAAAATGTGACGGAGTGTCAAATGACACTTTTAATTTTCGTCTGGGCGTTGCGGTCTGGTGGACCGAAGTGGTACTTTGAAAAAAGGGGATAAAGGTTACGCCATTTTTTTCTTTTCAAAGTGTTTTAATGCTGCATAATTTGTAGCGGTGACAGACATCGTTGTTTTTTTGTTTTGATCCGCTTTTTGAATGAAATTTTCGTTGTTTTTTAAAAACGAAAATTAATAATTAAACCTTATATTTTAAAGGTATTTTTATAATTATGAAATAGTGTTCTCATAGGGTAGGTAAGTATGTTTCAATTTTGAGCTAACTGCCGCTGTGTGAATTATCTACTAGTATTTAATTTATTATCTATAAAACATAATACAACGCCTGTTTACTGATGGATAATTAATCCTATCCCATTGTGAGCCACTGAGCCCGGCTACATCTAAACTAACTTATTTACCTACTTCTGAACAATATTACGCTACACTAATTTAATTTTATAACTCAACTACGCCACAAAATGAAGCCACAATAGAACTTTATACACCCACACAGCTTTGATCCGAAGCGCAGTAGGTGGTATCTAGATTTCTAAGAATCGATAGCTGTCAAATAACTGGACACTCCTTTCTTCTTTTTTTTTACAAGACTTCAACAGGCAATTTGGCCAGTGTCACGTGGTTATTTTAAAAATCAGTAAATTCAGTAAATTGTCAAGTCAGCTGTCTACTTAATGTCTACGTAATTTACTGTTTAGTTATTTGATAAGCTAGTTATTTTATAAGATACAAATAAATAAATGAAATTAATCATAACTGTCTCCTACTAAACAGGCTTGGTCTATTGCCTAGATTATTGTTGATAGACTTATGAAATGTTAATCACTAATTTGATTTTGTATTTGAAACCGCCTTCATGATCATTGTATTTGAAACCGCCTTCATAATCAGGTCATGTTACGCGCGTTACATTATGCAACGCGTTTCTAAATATATAAAATTATTTATTTTATAAAACGGTAACAACTTTCTAGAATCTAAGACTATATCAATAGCATTTCCCTGTTATATATAACCCTGTTATTTTCCTTCCATTACCCTGATATATCCTTTGTAGCGATTACCCTTGAACTGGTTAAGAATAAATATCTAAGAAAGACCTTGGCCTTGCACTTGTCAAACTGGACACTTGGCAATATTACTACGGTTCTTAAGTTTTATCATCGACTTATATCGGTCTACTGCTAGACGTAAGTCTCTCTGCAGACGCGCCACTGAGCCCGGTCTTCGGCTCTTCTCATCTAGCGTTTACCAGCTACATTCCGCAGAACGTCGCTCCATCTTGCCGGAAAGCATCCTACACTACGCTTGCCTAAACTGCACGCACTCCAATATCTATTTTCGTTTGTTTTTTTCATTGTTCATGCAAATATTCAAGATTTTCTAGGATGAAAGCCGCGTGAAAACATGTCGAGTAGGGAATGTGCCGTATCAGGAGTAAATCGCTATCTTCTCCTTGACATTCATCCAAGGTCTAGAAACAAAGGTCCTCCCACACAGCCACGTGTAAGCTTAGCATTGAAAGTTTTACTACAAAATAGGGTCCAAGATTGCACAGAATAATTAATTTCTTATTATTTATGCACAGGGTTAAGACGTCACACAGGTTGAAATGCAAACGCAAATCATAATTCAAGGTTTTTCTGTTTTCATTAAATACGTATTTCACTTTGTAAATTACATGTTGTATCAATGTTTTTTTCAGTCGTTTTCACCCGTAAACGTAAGTATTTAACTTTGTACTTATCAAATCTTTTCTCTAAGTGATCAAGTCTAATGCAGCCAGATAATTGTACTAGATAAATAAGATATTGTTTCGTAACTTGATTATTAAGAAAACAACTATGTGTATGAATCAAATGTTTGATGGCAAATGTTTATTTTTAAACCAGCCGAATTCACGTGCAAGTACAAGTAATAATTCTCTCCCAGTTTCTCCCCAGTAGCTGAAGCACACTTTGAATAATTGAAAGAACTGCCAAGTATGGGGTGGGCACGTAGGGTAGCCCTTTGTAGGTCAGTAGGTGTAAGTAGGTATAGTTTTTGATTTTATAACAATCGGAAACCGCTTTTTATCTGAGATACGGCTTTTGTGTACATATTGTGACAATCGTCACAGCTCAGTAGCTTTACCCTTCGTGCTGTGTATCGTGGGTTCGATCCCCACCGAGAGCCAATGTTTGTGTAAAAACGCAATGTCCGTGAATATTGATTTATTTTTGAAAATGAGTTTAACCCAAACCTGGCTGAAAAATTACAAATCAACAGATTTTTTGATATTTTTTGTAGCAAACATATTTTCAGATAATGAGCAAATTTTTTTTTTAAGTTTTAATAACATTGCTTATTTTTCATTTCGCTCGTATCATGAGAATTTATCGCAATCTTTACGTCTTTTACTAACTTGTAGCTAGATATTGCTTTTTTTTCTATTTTATAACGGCTGTTAATCAACGGTTGATGTATTTTGAGATCAAAGCCTTAAAGTGAAGGGTTGGGGGTGTTAAAAATGCAGGGTGTTGTTAAAGTTCTCTTCAGAGAGGTAGGCGATATGTACTTACCCTATAGAATTATAATATTTATTTCGAATTATATTAAAGTAAAAGCAGTAAAGGCTTAAAATTATTAGTTAACTAAACTACTAACGATTCGGACTGAATAATTGACTGAAAAGAGGTAATATAACATTATAAACAGTACAGAACACATTATATTTAAAAAAATAAATAGATAAAATATATCGATGAGGTAGTAATAAGCATTATTTGTTTTTTTACAAGAGACAAGCAAGTTTTTTTTAATTTTAATAAAGATAATAATATAAATGTGTAGTATAAATCTTACCAAAAATTTAACTAAACCAACTTTTACAACAACCTAAAATAAGCTTGCCCCACGTTGGGCGCCAATCCCCAAAATTGTAGTTAAGTCTACAAACTCATTTGATCAATTGAATACGTCAACTCTAGTCTTTTTATAGTCTTTCCAAAGTGATGTCATTTTAAAAATGAACATTTAGAATCGTTGGTCATCTCAATAATGAGAGTGAAAATGACTGGTCATTTGAATGTTGACATTTTTGAGGGGCTCTAATCGTTTTTAATATTCATATGAAGTATCTGCTATTGGGCGGTTATGCAAATACTTTGGTGATCCGTTTTATTTACATTTTTTTGTTTTAAAATATTATACCGGCAAAAAAAGTATAACTGTTCATATTTATTATATATAAGTATAAAACATATAACACACAAACACAGAACAAATATTTATGTTCATCACACTAACATTTGCTCTGAATGGGAATCGAACTCACGACTCACTTCATAGAAGGCAGAGCTGCTATCAACTGAGCTGTGACGACTGTCAAAATACATTTGTCCTATCTACACGTTATCTTACGCATTGTTTCTTGATATTTTTGCGTATTATTTAAATAACTTTTAATCAATTCGGGTACGGAACCACTAAATTTTTTATTCCAGTATTTTTCTGCTCAAATGCAGAACATTTGCATAATGTTTTGAGGCCTCGTTTTAACTGCTTAATGATACGTATGAGACATAAATATTGTCTCTCATTTTTATCCTGGCTTTTTTGCATAACCGCCCTTTGGGGCTGATTATGTATATCCTTTTGTAGGATTAAAATTAAGGAAAATAATATTTTTAGCCGTTTTAAATGTATTTATGAGCATAATCAATTTTAAGTAGATTTTAATTCTGAACTCGTTTCCTTTTTAAGAACTTCAAACGGAATGTTTTGTTTTTTAATTTGTGAGGATTAGAAATTAATTTTAAAAAGGTAAACGTTTTGTTTGTTTTTCGTTGTTAAAAGAACGTATAATTTTAGAGCTACAATTATTCTTCGTCGTGAGTTTTATGAGTCGCTAAAAGCGATCTCTTGGCAGGTTGTCTGTGGTAGTTTCAAACATTATAATTATTATAATCTATTTGAGGACTGAACATGATTAAAAGTGACAATCGTAAACGTTACCATTACGTATGGTAATCAAGACGTCAAGTGTCTAACTTTTTATAAGATAGAGCGTACGTATTTAATATACACTGCTTACTAACTCTACAGCGTTCGACAGTAAAGCTGATTTCGATGCGGAGTGTATCTTAAATACGTCAATGTTTCGATACGTTTACGATTGTCACATTGCTCACCCCAGGACCGATTTGTAGCAAATTAGTTCCCTGAATAATATCACCAACATTAAATATCAAGTGACCGGGACATTTTCAATAAAATAACTTTTTATGATAAGTGTATCTTCTTGTTTACTTATATAATAAAACCAAATGCTTGTAATCTCTTTGTGTGAAGACATAGTAAGCAATTAAGTGGAGTGCGTCTACTGGTTTTATTGTTAAGCCTATTAGCGATAGAGACGTCTTTTGTCTTCTTAATTCGATGGTCCAAGATATAAACTTTAATGCCTTTAAAAGTATTTATTTTTTGGGTAAATATGAATTATTCTATGTTGTTGAAACCTTTGAAAAAGAGATTATAATACTCTGAGGTTGAAACTGAATAAAATTAAATAAAAAAACAAAATATTATACTTGAATTAATTGCTGTATCATAAAAGTTTATAAACTTATAATAAACCAATAATCTATACATTTTAGATAAACTTAGTTCTTATCTACTAATATTTTTTTATATTGGAGCCCAACACGGGACTTGAAAGAAAATTGGAACCCAAGATTACCAACTTTGCTTCTTAACAATGACATGTTCTTAGTAATTTATTGATTTGAGAAATGATTTGAGAAAAAAAAATGTTAAAAACTAATCTAAATTTGCTACCAAAAACAGTCTAAACTAATTATTAGCTTAGGTTTTTTTGGTTCAAATATAATTATTATATTTGAACCCAAACCGCTCAAGTTGATACCTTAGCCCCGACTAACAACGTTGTAACATTGACGACTATTTATCAACGTCCCGTCTGCTGCCAACCGTCCGATTACTCCGTGACATTCTCATTTCTTCCCGTCGCGATTCAGATTCACTTATAATTCGCTTCTTGATCGAGATACAGCCCTTGTTATTAATTCTGTACATCATTAATTATAAGCAATTCGTTTGAGATCTTGTTATTTGGATTTTGGAGTCTCAATGAATAGGCTAATTTATTTTGTTTTTGTGTTATAAAAATATAATGTCTGGGTGATTCCTTGAATACTCTTTTATTATTTTCTGATGAATGAATATGTTCTTTGAATACTTACTAAGGATATTATATAAAATTCATTAGCTCGGTGATTTTATTGAATAGCTAAACTAATGAATAGCATAAGTTTCTTGCTCGTTTTTACTGCGTACTAGTACGTAACTTGATTATTTATGATCCTTGTGATTTTACTTAGTGAAGTTTATGTAAAAATATTATCAATGAAATCGTAGTAGTGCTTATAATTTTTTATTTGATCATCCTTGATATTGAAAACTTCTTCTCATACTTATAAATATATACTTCCATGACTACGATAATACCTACTTACCTACATTTTTCCATATCATTATATCTTACTTCTCATCAATTCCCAAGCCATCAGTTTTCATGCAAATTCTGCTCTCACCAATATTACGTGGCTCATAAAAATAACGTTGCGATTTTACTATTCTGAGCCATTCCGAATACACGGCAATGCACTTCTAGATAAAACTAAAGGAGCTTCTATATGGGCTGACAGCATTTCGATGATGGTAAGATCAGAAATATTTTTTCAAATTGTTTTGTTTTAATAATTGCATGTGCTGAGTAGCAGAATTTTAATGGTGGTGAGATCAGTTGTTTTTTTCTGCTTGATATTTGCAATATTTAAGAGCTAATTGTCGTAGAACGATCTAGATGACATCTAAAACTCAAAAACTTAAAATACTAACTAAAAAAACTTTGTACCCTAAAATCACATTCTATGTGATTCTAGGTGCCAATTCCACGCACCACTTCTAGACTTTTTTATACAGGTTCTTACAAAAACTCAACCAAATACTTACTTAAAATTGTTAAAATTATTGATATATTGTTCGAATTAAGACGCGTTTTGGCGTTGAATGACTGAACAGTTTTTTTTACATTTGTACTCGTAATTGTACAAAGTTACAGCAACACAATGACCTTAAAAATCATATCATGTACAAAGATAAGCTTATGTTCTAACAAAACAGTACCCTAAAATGTTCAAGACAAAATATAGTTGTCTTAAACATTTTGACCTCAACATGTCATTTCTCACGTTTTGATCTTTTGTTTCAATCATGCTGAAAGCACGTGTGGAAGGTTTCTAAAACTAAAACGGTATGGTCGATAAAATCTGTCGAACCGATTGAGTCGTCAATACGCCGTTTTCAATAGTTTATTGTTTGAGATCGTGAAAATCGTGAAATAAATGATGCGGATATATTTTTAGTGTTCAATTTAAAGCTGGAATGTAAATGGTTTTTATTATTCTTCGTTGAATTTAAATCTATTACAAGTCAAAGATATTTGATTTTAGCCGACGTGAAACAGAGGAGGTTCTCATACGGACGCGTTTGTTACTCTTTCACGCAAAGCTATTGAACGGATTTTAATGAAACTTTACAATATATATTTTTTTTAAATTTATTTCCATACTCAAAAACACAAAATACTATTATAATATTGTACCCTATAAACCACGCAAGGTTAGTGTGGATTGAACCGTATGACACTTAAATAGGCGTTACAAAAATATTTTGTTTTTTTTACAAAAACAAGTCGACCTATGGCAAACTAAATAAACAAAACAGAATAAACATAATATATTGTGGTTATTCAGATTATACATCAGATTTTCACATAGGCTATAAATTAAGGATTATTAAATATATTGAGATAAATCTCGAAATTACAACTTAATAAGACGATGATAATACTATAGATAATAAGACGAAATCGCAGGCATCAGCTAGTAAGAATATTTTTCCAGCTGCAACACCTGTAAGGTTTCCGAGGTAATGGCATGCAAACTACACCTGCATCTGTTCCTTCGTGCCATAATGAGATGAATATTAGGTGGAGTGTTTTTGCAAATTGGATTTCCTACATCTGCTTTTACGATCTATGCTGTTAGCACCAACTGAGACTTTATCTAAAAACTTCAGACTTACGGCCGGTTTCTCGAACGATGATCTAAGAAAAAAACAAATAATTACTATGTGTCAAACTCGGATCAATCGTGATTTGGGTTTCCAGAAACCGGCCGTTAGAGATCAAAATATAAAAATCTGAAAGTGTTAGAAAAACAAATGATCGAAGTTATATTTGTGTATCTTCGATTATTTTAGATAAGCTTCATTATTTATAAAGATTTTTAGACTTCTCGTAATGTGCCATCATCAATAAGAAGTTACTTTTTATTGTAACATTTTATTTAAGGAACTATTTTTCAAAATAGTTAAATTAATGTTTTTTCTTTCTTAAATCAAACTTATTACGAACTTTTGAGTGTCATAATTCAATGAAATAAAATGTTTATTAGTTATGTTTAGTAGCACTTCGTAGTCAGACTAAAAAACCTTAAAATACTTTTATATAGCCAATTTTCATTATAGATAACAGAATTCACGTTTTAAAAACATTTTGGTAATAATTGTTGCCAAGATAAACATTATTCTATGACTAACTTAATTTTGTCAAAACATTAACTAATTAGGAATACCACGAAACTAATAGATGGCTAATAGCAACCCAGAAACCCATAATTTTATACCAATAAAGTCATCACCGAGTACAGTACGCGGCAAGATCACGCACATTGTATTACTAGGAAATAATGAATTGAAGAATGTTTAAGCAATTTAGGTTCTAATTTGTCTACTTATTATCTAGCTCTGCCTGCCATGCTGCGGGTTGTGGGTTTGATTCCCACCCAGAGCAAATGTTTGTGTGATGAACATAAATATTTGTTCTTGTCTGGGTATGACTGTGTATGTATAAAAAAACAGTAATCTAGTTCCCATAGTACAAGCTTTGCTTATTTCGGGATTAAAGCACGATAGAAGCGAAAAAAAGGATATAGATATTCTATTAGCAATCTAGTTCCCATAGTAGGTACAAGCTTTGCTTATTTCGGGACTAGAGCACGATGTGTGAAATGTCCGTGAATATGTATTTATTTATTTGTGTCGTCATATATGCCGTGTACTGTACCATGTACTTAATGCATGTCCTGCAAATGTGTACAAATTACACACCGCGGCGCAGATGGTACAAAATACCAATTAAACTGATATTAGTTGAAAGTGTGGGGTTATTTGAGACATTTTGTTTTAAGCTATCAATCAACTAAATTGGTATATCTGTGTATATGTGTTTGTTGTTTTGAATGCAATTAGTTTTTTTAGTGACTTATGTCTATCTCATAAAAAGTTAGCGCAGACTTGAGTACCTATTGATTACCATACATAATGATGACATAAAGTCAACGCTTTTTATAAGATAGGGGGTTTATCTTGTATTATAAAATTGTGTGGTTGTTGGTGTGAGCAAGTTTTTTGTAGACGTGCTTAAATAAGGTAAAGTTAATACATTTCTATAGTGATTTACATAAAATTTGTCATGGCTTTCTCAATAATAAGTTTTTTTGAACACTATCTAGTTCTCATTACAAATTTTGCTCAGATTGAAGTATGTAGCCTCAAACTGAGCAATTCTATATGAGTACTATACGATGCATAATAGGTAGGTACATCGTTAATAATAGATCATCGCTTTGTTTCATTAAAATGTTATATTAATACACTATCTAGTTCTACAAGTTTTGCTTAGTTTTATGATAGATTGTGTGATTTTACGAGTATTTATTTTATACAGAAAGTATCACAAATAAAATCTAAGCAACGCCATCTAGTTACAGATTGAACAACTATAACCCTAGTCTGCAGTCTTATGGTCGGATATCCAATCTCAAGTGTAAAGTTACATCGTCTCTTAATCCCACCGCACATTACCGCCGTGTCTGTGCATGACGGCACACAATAAGTTTGAGGAAAGGTTGAGCGCACACTGAAGACTTTTAAACCATTACTTAGCTTTCTATTGAAACTTATAACAATTAAAACATATTTTTTGTCATTGACGCATACAACGTTTAGTTAGTATTAGTCAAAACTTACGAACTAAGTTGCTGATAAAATACTTAAAGTAACTTTAGAGATATTCTGTATATTTTTTTGTAAATACACGTGTCTGGCCAAGTTTAGTGACTAACCACAAAAACATGCATTAGGAGACGTTGCTAAATGAGGAGACGTATTTACTATGCAAGTCTGTTACATATTCAACCGTAATATCACTCAGCATCAGGTGAGTTTGCAGTCTGTAAAAAAAACGTTTTTTTTGGGATAAAGTCACAAGTGTGCAGCTAGCCTAAAATTACAAAGTTGCTAAGACCGGCGTCTTGTTCTAGTTAATATTAAATTAAACTTAAACCAAGTCATTAGGAGCCGTCGAATGCATTCGCAGTAACGGCGCGATGTGGTCATTGTATGAAATGGCATTTGGGTATAATAATAATGGTACAGACGGCCTAGTATTAGTTTTTGTGAAAGGCCTGCTCGAATGGCAAAATAATAATCGATGAAAGAAATAAATGGCCTTAATTAAATAATATGTCCTATTTTATAACAATGAATATACTTACTTAAATATACTTAAATAAATATTCACGGATTTTGTGAAATAAGAAATCGATGGAAAAAACTAATGACCTTATAATAATGAATAGTATTTAAGAATAATTTTAGAATATTTTTTTTCTTACAATAATTTTATTATTAAAAGTGGACTGAATAATATTGTGTTTATTTTGCAAGTGTATGTTTAACAGATTTCAAAATAATATTATAGAAAAAAACACAAGTTCATTAAAAAAATATAACTAAATATACATGTGTACAATCACTGCCAGACTCCATAAATATACAAAATACGTGTATAATTTTTATTTATATCACAGTTATTTAATATTTCCCATACAAAATTGCATTGTATGATTAAATTTTAACGATGCACATTTGTAGCAGCAAACCAAAGCATAAACTTAATGCACAGTAATTAAATTAAAATCGTTAAATGGGCACCATCTGCGGAAGGGTTTATCTGGTCAGATCGCCAAGAAGTGAGCTGTGGAGACCTCGAGTTCTCGAGATATGACTACCGCTATAAAGCGTTGGAGTAGGTAAATTGTTATTCGAGCTTATTTCATGTTACGTACGCCAAACTAAGCAAATCTTGTACTTTTTTTGTAATATTTTATTATAACTTAAATAAAATACGATAGCAAACATTAAAAACAATCAAACGTTAAAAAAATAGTTCAATACTTACCTACTTAATAAAGTTTGTTATTTCATTTTTAATCATTCGGGTTCATGAACTTGAAAGATATATGCATTATTCTTTAATAAATCGAAGCTTTTCCCAAACTTTCGTGGTTTTTGACTTATCCATTTCCCATCATTTCAAACCAATCCTGTAATATTTTTTTAAAAAATATTAATCAAATCAATTTAGCCCTAACGGTCACCTTTTTTTAGCAAACTATAGCTTAACAAAGTTACATCATAATTGGATCAGGAATCGAGTGAACTGGCGCGAATTTATTTGAATGACATGTCTCTTAACCCTTTGCAAGATGGGATTAAAAAGGGGGTCTTCATTAAGGTTCTAATTAAATATAGCGAGTCTTTGTTTCTTATAAAAAGTTAAAATGTAACTCGATGCATAAAATAATTAATATATAGACGACCGATGTGGCGCGGTGGGCGAAGGTCCGCCTGCGACGCGAAGGTTGCGGGTTCGATTCCCGCCTTGGGATAAATGTTTGTACGATCTGCAAATATTTATTCCGGGTGTTCTGGGTATTTATATGTAAGTATATTAAAAAATAACTATCTACGTAATGTATTGTATTAAGTATGTCAGTCTTATAGTACCCATAACACAAGCTCAGCTTAGCTTGAGGCTAGATGATGTTGTGTGGATTGTCCAGCATTATTTATTTAAACACACAAAAAATATTGTAATTTATTTTTAAAAGGTACAAGTTCGTAATAAATGTAGATTATACTTGAAAATCCAACAGAATTTAAGAATAAGAATATATTTATTGCAAAACTGTGTAGATACATTGAGATCTTATAAAATAGGTACAGCTAGTTACAGTTTGACCGTTTCGGACATAC
This sequence comes from Ecliptopera silaceata, assembly GCA_932527185.1. Lineage (NCBI taxonomy): Eukaryota > Metazoa > Arthropoda > Insecta > Lepidoptera > Geometridae > Ecliptopera > Ecliptopera silaceata. The sequence goes on from OW052210.1 coordinate 7,822,582, forward strand.
AATATTATGTTTTAGGAGTAATATTTACATAATTAACATGAAATATATTAACAGTCTTTTACATTTAAATAACTACTTAAAAATACCTATATTATCTATATGAGATCAAAATATTCATTTAAGTTATAGAAGACCTTTTTTTTAAAACGTGATGATAACCAGTCTTCCGCAATTTGAATATTTCAAAGCGTCCAATCTACATTATCTGTTCTAATATAAAACCAAAAAACACAGGAAATGCCTTTATATTTGTCAACGTCACGTCTCTGCGAAAAAATAATTCCGTGACATTTTTTTTGCAAATGAACCGTGACGATCCTGCCTGACTTGTATTAGGCGCTGTTCACATAAACATATTTTTAAAACTTAGTACGCTTCCGATTGGTACTGATTTGGATCAGTGGAGCTATAAATAAAAAAAAAAAATACTATAATAATCGTAAGTTTGTATGTGAATAAAGTTTATTAGTTTGCACTGTTTACGTAAAAAAAAATTGGTTATTATATGTGTTCTAAAACCAAATTGATATTAAAATAAATAACATTAATATTGTAACTGTAATCTAAAAAAGTTATTTAAATAGATAATTTGAAATTGAGTTGAATTAAACGTGTGAAGATAAATAAAAAAATTACTGTACATTTTTTTAAGAAATGATCAATTTTGACATTTTAATAACCACTTTTTATTGTGTTTTAATTCACATTTTGTGTCGATTAAAGTGGAATTTCAGTGGTTATAATAAAAAAATCGTATCTTTCCTAATTATATAATAAATGGTGTGAACGCACCCTAAGGCCTGTGGGCTCTCGTATTAGATTAACAGGTCGATTTGCAATTCCGTGTGTTCATACATGTTTATTTTAAGGAAATGAATCGCAATTTTGTTGGGGGAGTGTTGGTTCAGCGGTTTGTTTGTGTGTTTATTTTATATAAACAACAAAATATTTCAACACACAGTTTTTTTTTCTAAATATTTTTTTGTTTTATAAACTGTTTTGAGCCGTAAGACCTTTATTATGTAACTTTAAGGATGGTTGGTTGTTTTACTGGGTTTTTCTTGGTTATGATGACGTGTGGTATTTCTTTTTATATTGACATATATTTTTAAAAAAGTTTGTAATGGGAATTTCAGCAATTTTTTTATATTTTTTTTACGTAAATAAAAATTCATGATCATATTTCATTACGCCACTTAGTCCTAAACTAAGTCAACTTGTACTACGAGAAATAGATTATTGATAGTGTATGTTAAGTATCATAGCTTTAAAACATAATTATATAAAAATACCTATGTGCAGTTACTTATATAAAAATACCCAAAAATGTACTAAAATAAAACTCCCTTACAAAGCATTACACAAAGAAAAATAACTTCGGTCCATTCAAAGTAAAAACCGCATTAACTTATTTCACAAAAAGCTTCAGGTTAATTTTCTTCAGTACATTTGTCCATTCTAGGAATCTATTGTGTTGAGTAGCAAAAACTACGGGTGGTCTTCTAATTCGATTCTGAACTTTGAAATACAAACCCTTCATTTATTTTACCACGCAAAAGTAACCTTTAACTCCACTGTACAAGGTTCAAAATGATTTGAATACTTTGAAGAAAATTTCAAAAGAAAACTGAAATGTTGCTACAGGATTATCGACTGTTAGTAGTTGTATTAGAGACGAAATTTGTGTGGTTGTAAATTCAGATTCCAATGAACGTAGAACTAATCAAATGGACACGTGACGACCCCCGCTGTTCGGGTATTGGTCATGTTTATGAATCATTTTGTGCAATATTTATTGAATATAATAATGGTATAAGGAAATTTTGTCTGAAAACTACAACAAAAGTAAGTTATTTGAAGTTACATTTTTTTTTCTCTAACCTATCTCGTCCCACTGCTGGGCAAAGGTCCGTCGACCAATTCCGTCGCGTGTATACAGGCGAATAGTAAACCTCCTTTTTCGAAAGTCGGTTGAACACATTATGGTGTTTTCCTAAACCATCGCAGAACACAGGTGGATATTCCATTAATATTGTCACGTTAAATACTTACAAAATCCATACTGTGAAATTGCGAACCTCTTTCTTCTTCAGAAATCGGTTGAAAACACCATTGTACAACACTGGTGGATATCCCATTAATGTTCCTCTTAAACTAAAGATATTGAATCAACACCGTTAAGCCTATAATCTAATTGCTGCCCGCGGTTTCGCCTGCGTTTTATGCGAGAAGCAATATCTGTCAAATCCTAATACTATAAAATGCGACTTGATGTGAGCCGATGAGATGATTGGTATAAAGATTGTTTGGTAGAGAAAGCTATACAAACATTTTATAGCTTTAGAGTAGGTACTTAAAAACTGAAATCTTCAAACTTGTTATTTTAAAAGCAAAATAAACAATCCTACGTTATTTAGTCCGCGATCTAATATCTTATTTTTCATTTGAGTTTCGTTGCTTTTTTTAAAAAACTATATGTTGACAGGCGTCACAGCTCTGTTAGTAGTAGCTCTGCTTTCCATGCTGTGGGTTGTGGGTTCGATTCCCACCCAGGGCAAATGTTTGTGTGAACATAAATATTTGTTCTGAGTAACACCCAGATTATAGTAATCTGGGTGTTAAACAGAACAAATATTTATTCTATGTATGCATTTACGAAAATATAAGTAAGTATTATATCAGCAGTCTAGTTTCCATAATACAAACATAGTGTGAAAGGTCCGTGAATATTTAGTAATATTATATATATCTCCCATTACACAGCAAAACTTGGTGTGAAGTTGTTTATGTTACCCATTGACACGATAGAAGAAGAAGAATTACACAGCAGCTTTTCTTAAGTGGAGAGCGTGATAGCGTGATGTGCAAAATGTCAGCAACTATAATATATATTTATCTCTTACAATACAGCACAATCTTTACAAGTGGGTGAAATGGACCCCATCTGCTACGAAGGGTTAAATTGTTATGTGGCTATTGCAAATAATGAGAAGTGTTTAAAAGAAATTTACAACCCCCCGGGCATCGTCACGGGGGTTTGGGGTAAGAACACACAACAAGACATCTTGTGAAAAAGTTAATGTTTTGTTCTAAGAGATCGTTTTGGTGAGAGCTTAAAGGGGAGAAAATGGGCAATTTTTTAAAAATTTACATTTTATTTAACGTAATTTTTGCTTAAAATTTAATTTGCGGGATTTTTTATCTCAATCTAATTTAAAATTAATTCTTATTGCATTAAGTATGTTTAGCAAAAATATTTAAACATAAAAACGTATAAATATTTTTCGTTCCACGATTCTACGTAGCCAATAACTGAGTAAGACATTTTTTTTTAGTTGCTAACTATCTATCTTATAATTATTACCTATAGTTTTATAAGAGATAAAAAAAATTAAGCAACCTATGCTGTTCCACTGCTGGGCAAAGGTCTCCCTCCTCTCTTATGAGATACTTATTTAGACAAAATCCGAATCTACTAATCTACTTGGTTATTAACTTGGTCCATAAAACCTTACATAATTGCTACTAACCAACTAACTAATAAACCAGAGATACAATAGTTACGTTAATAACCGAGTTATTAACTAAGTTTATTACTGTTTAACGACCAATCATAATAACATAGTATTTTGTTATATGTTATGTTATTTCGGTACTAATGATAGATTTATCTAAAGATAAATAATAGTCATTTTCTCAATTTTAAGAAATCTTTTTTACCTATTATATATCAAACATTTATTATATATCTTTTGTATTTTGCAAGGGTTTAAAAAAGTGCATATAAATGAAAATTTAATTAAAAAAAACTGCTTCTTTTAATTAAAAATAATTAATTAATAGAAGATTTTTTTTATTAGATACTGTAATAAGTTAATAACTCGGTCGATTTTTACATTATAAAACAAAATAATTATCGAATTATATTGCTGAGTGTACATATGGCTCACTACATACATTTGAGAAGGAAAACAAAAAAAAACCACTAAACATCAGGTCCTATTTTTCTCCGCTTAGCATCAGGTGGTCATATTTCACCACTATTAAAATAAAATTATAATAAAATAAAACTAAGAAGAAGCTTCTCGAAACTAAACTTTTAAGATAATTTTAAGGAAATCTCTTTAATAGCAACTTCATAGTATCTCGTCGAAACGATTTCAACTGCTTTTCTATTCTCAATTACAGTTGCTATCAGATCGTTAAAATCCCATCAGTTTTTGAATATCCCAAGGAAATGTCTAGCTAGTTTCTGTAATGTGTTCAGATAATACTTATAAAACTTATAACTCTCTACGTTTGGCGTGGTTGGGTAAACATTTTACATTTTTTTTTAAAGTTAGTGATATCTACGGCCGGTTTCTGGAAACCCAAATCACGATTGATCCGAGTTTGACACATAGTAACTATGTGATTTTTTCGTTGATCATCGTTCGAGAAACCGGCTATTAGTATTCTATCAACAATCTAGTTCCCATAGTACAAGCTATGTTTAGTTTGGGACTAGAGTGTGATGTGTGAAATGTCTGTGAATATTTTATATATTTATTAGTTTTAAGTTGTGGTGACCTACGTCCAGCAGTGGACTGATATAGGTTGATGATGATGATGATGGTATAAAACAAAGTATACGTGGACAAAGTCGAGTTTTTTCCTATGACAGGCGTCACAGCTCAGTTGGTAGTAGCTCCGCCTCTCATGCTGTGTGCCGCCGGTTCGATTCCCACCCAGAGCAAATGTTTGCGTCACGAACATAAATATTTGTTCCGTGTCTGGGTGTTCTATATTTACAAAAAAAAGTAAGTATTCTATCTATCTAGTTCTCATAGTACAAGCTTTGTTTAGTTTAGGACTAGAGTGTGATGTGTGAAATGTCTGTGAATATTTATTTATTATGAATAGCTTGGTGTTAATCGACGTAGGTAAAGCCATGGACAACAGCTAGTTAAAGCTTGTTCTACCAATATTACCATGGTCTATCAACTCGGTAACCAAACACAAGCATCATGCCTCTACAAACAGATCGCAGCTTATTTAGTAAAGGCAGGATTCCACTGGAGCGTAGCGTGCACAAATAAGTGACATTTGTATAATGAGTGACGTTGATGTGACGTTTGTATAAATATACGATATAATGTGTGTTGGTATAAATGATTTTGGCAAACCATTTTGCAATAACCACCTGCAATTCGAACATGGTTTTACTATGTAATCTCAGTTTAGTGGTTTATGATTTGTGTTTAAGATTTTTATTATTATTTGGGACAGGCGTCGTCACAGTATAGTAATTTAAAGCTGCTGATTAGATATATATGAAAAAAACATTGGTAGCATTTATTGTACATATAATCATACTTAACTAATGTTTACAAAATTAGTTAAGTATTATATCAGTAATTTAGTTCCCATAGTTCTCAGCTTTCATTAGCTTGGAACTAGATGTCGCTGTGTAAAATGTCTATAAATATTTATACTCAACATTAGTCATTAAAATAAACATTTCTATATTTTATAATGCTAAGGGTTGATATATTTTGTACCTAAGAGATTTTCATATATAATTGTGACAATCGTATCGAAGTGCTCCGCTTTAGTAGATACTAGACTTAATATCTTCAAACAGATATGCAGCAGATTAAATACCAGTTAGTATTCTCTAGCTCGAGGCCGTAATCTACTAAGTGGCATCTTGCTACTGTATTAATTTGCACATATTTAAGCAGTATCTGAATATACCTAGCCTTTGTTTAATATCCTAGTTACGTTATTTTCTAAGAGAAGAAAAAATGGTTGTCTGTAAAGTCGGTTTACTGACGATAGTTGAACGTGACAACGAACGCAAAGGCCGATTGTGCTTCTTTGTTGCTCGTTCCGCGCTCTCGCTTGCACTTCAAGCCTTACATGGAACGCCCCAGAACGCCGCGAGGTAACGCCGCATGAGTCATGTTTTTTCGTGCGTGCAGCCGGTGCTATCGAATCATAAGACGTTGTCACGTCAAAAACTTTAAGCTATTTTCGTTCATTCTTTTCTCCGTATAACATGTTTCTTGTTTTATTTATTGAGTAATAAAATGAACCAATATTGAAGATTTCTCAATAAATCATGATACGGTATTCCCCGAACAACGATCAGTCACTGATATTATCATATTACATTAGACAATACATTTCTCATTTTTTTCTGGGTATTAAGGGCTTTTCATTTTTAGCAAATTCATCTTAAGTCAAACTTGTGCAGTGATACAAAAAACTTTAGTTTAAACTAACTGTAATAAATAGCATTTACATCTCAACGATTTTGTTTTAGAGCGTTAATTTAATTTTTAAAGAAATACGATTAAATCTTGTGAAAATAACGTGTAACAATGCGTAGATAATGCGTAGATTATGCCTTACTTACAAACGGTGAAAGAAAACATAAAAAAAACGCGCAGTTGTGGACCAACTAGGCTGTGAAAAATGGTCCATGTTAATGTCCGCAAAAAAATATTCCTGACCGTAAAAAGCATCTGGATAAGATGCAAAGGCCTATTTATTACCTCTATACCTATTCGAACAATATACGTTTGTATGTTAAAATCACGATAGATAGAAATCATACTATCAGATGCAAAGCAAAAGGCTCATCAAACATGAACAGTCAAAGAGAATAACATCCAACCATCTTATTTCAACGTCATAAAGCTCAGATTAGAATAACTTCTAATACCTCCGTCCATAATCCTAGAGCCACGACAACAACCTTATTGTAACCTGGCAAGGTTTATTTTTGATTGACGCATAGGTCTTGCAACATTGGTCAGAGGTGCTCAACATTTCTAATGCATAGTCAAACATATGATCAAATGTATGGAGCAAATATGAATGCCAAATGAAGCAAATAAGGTCTAGGTAAAGAGATTAGTGGACAGATACAAAGTCAACACAGATTCAACTGAGCGTCTCATTTTGAAATGGACTTGAATTAGTTATAGGGTTGGATATGATTTAAATTAATAGTTAATAGATATACTTGACTGAGTTTACCTGGAATAGAATGTTTGGCATAAATATATACTTTGATGTTTTTAATTATCATGACACAAGGAAGCAAAAGTTTTTATGGTAACACCATTTTGTTTCGTTAGATACTAATATTTTTTCTATGTTTTTATGTTTAGAATATGAGATGGGTTCGAACATTAAAAAAATAATTTACAAAGATTTGATAAATACAATAATCTTAGCAATATTTTCAAACATTTTCTTGTTTTTGCTACATCCAAATCTTAATGTTTCTTGAGACAATAAATCAACTAACTGTAAGAATTTCACTTTTAAAGTAACGTTACGTCCGCCTATTGCATATCTTAGCAACGTAACTACCGCAAACAACAAAAGTTGTATAACCCAAATATTGCAAAAATTATTCACGTGTCATCGTAAAAGTTCTGACAGTTAACGTTTAGTGGCCGTAACGGTAAGGATAACTAGTTTATGTGCTATAACTGTTTAACACGTTAAATCGTTTTATGCGTAGTTGGTGCACACGAATAAATTTAATCGTCAGTTAAATTTAACTTTTGTGTGATTTTGAGGCGATGTTTTTGAGTAAAGCTATATAGCCTTATATAGATATACCCCCTATCTTATAAAAAGTTAGCGTTGACATTAAGTGAACTTTACGTATGGTAATCAATGCTTCAAGACTGCGCTAACTTTTTATAAGATAGACCGATAGCCTTCACATGCACTATATAGTGCATGATCAGAATGCGAGTTTTTTTAGCTAGTTAGTTTACGTAACCAAAGTGCAAGATAATAGAATTTTTAGAAGATGATTAAGGCGAAATTTTTTTATGTTGTGTTCAGTACCGCTAATCTTTTGGCGATCAATGTTCATGACAAAGAGCTAAGTAAGTTTAAAAAAAAAACTATTTAAATTTACTATCCATAGTAGGTACAAACCTCTACTGAATACTTTACTTAGATTGAGTTGTCTATAAATATTTATCATTATTATTTAATATGGTCAACTGTCTTTCAATTATTTAGTAAAAAAAAACCTTCGCGCTACCTTTTTAACTTTATAAAAATAAACTAAGTATTTTTCAAAACTCAGTTATTCAGACCTGCGACTATAAACTAACTCACCTTTTTCAGTGTTAAGATACGATTCCACCAGCAAGATAAAAGTTGGTATATCTCAAAAACTTTATAAAATCTAACTTTATAAGAAACGTGCATTACGAATAAGATATTCCGTTAAGGTAGACTTTCGACCACAGCGGCTCCGGCGTCACTGACGCAGCGATTCGTACAGTGTTCGAACGTGGCATCACTGTCGCGGCGACAGTGACGCCACGTTCGAACGCTAGTTCATACGTTTTCGTACTGCATAATACTATCGCTCTATCGCCGCGTTACTATCGCTGCGTCAGTGAAGGTACTGACAGACGTGCTCATTACTAGCACGAAAGCATGCTTTTATTGAGCAAGTGCTCATTAGTAGCACGTGAGTGCTAATGAGCATGCTTATTTAGAGCGTGCTCAAAAATCAAACGACGTTTGATTTTCGAGCATGCTACTTGAGGCGCGGGTAGGTGGGGGCGTGCTCGGAGCACGTCTGAACATGTCTGCATGCCTATTTAAGAGTACTATGCTTTAAATAAAGCATGCTTATTTCTGGCAAATGTGAACAGTTTGCAGAGCATGCTAATTTTAAGCAAGCTTATTAGCATGCTTTTTTTGAGCACGTCTGTCAGTACCTTGACGCCGGAGCCGCTCTGGTCGAAAGTCTACCTTTATGCACTCCGAAGTTTTGAATAAACACGGGTGTAAAGCAAAGGCGTCGTAAACAATATTAAATTCGAAGTTTTCGCAGTGCTATTGGAAGTGCAGTATTAGTCAGAAGTTCATTTCTGTGTTTGGGACTGTGTATATCTGTGAAAATGCATGTGAGGATATTTATTATGGAGTAGGTAATATTTTGCTGTGATTCATTGTTTATAACACCTGATCAATTTAATATTACTTACCTGACCTGTAAAAGAACTTTACAAATAAATTGATTATTCTGATTATTCAGCATTTACGTGGGGATCTTAATTTCAAATAATATATCTGTACTTATTGTTGATTTTTGGGGTGTTGATACAGCATAAAATAAAAAGTTATACCAAACTTTTATTCTACATTTTATTTGTGGTGTTTCGTTTGGTAACAATTTTAGTTGCGTTTGACAAAAAACAATTTTAAACTCATTTATTGATACTAGATAACTCAAAATATTTAAAGTTACCTATATTAGTGTTATTAAAAATCTGTGATTGTACTTTTATAGTTTACCTTGTTGTATACCATATCCAACTTTTTAATCTCCAAGAAATTGCAAGTTCTTATAACATGTCTAAAATCGAACCGATGAACTGCAGAGTATATTTTCGTATGCAAAATATGATTTATGTGTCTTGCCACTCCGTGTGCTGTGGCGACACGTTACATGTCACATTAGCATATTTTCTAGGAATATTCGAAACTTTTCAGGTATTACTGTAGCAATAGACATTTTTAGGAATATGTATTTGTATTTAGTCTAAATGATTTATTAAGCACAAAAAGTTATTTTATATCCATGCTTTTATAAACGGGACTTTTATATGGTAGGTATGCTAGGTAATTTAGATTTTTTAGACTATCGGTTCAAATTTTTAGAATGATTAAAATAATGGAGATCTTTAGACAAACAGTCTCAAAGATCATTCAATGGAGATTTTGAAACTAACTCAGACTGAACCGGCACTTAGTATTCCAATTTCCGTCTCATTGTCTCATTGTATATGTTGCATATGTTGTACGGTAATTTTGGTATTTATCTTAGTTAAGACAGCCATATTTATTGAGAGAACAATGTCAATACATTTGGAAATGACTAGTTTTGTCAATTGCTATGAAAACATTGTTGATATTTAGGTACAAATTTTTAGCGAAAGATTTTCCCGCGTTTTATTTTCTAACGTTTTAAAGACACGAAGTGAAATTACAAACTACGAATCATTTATGATTTATCATTACCAAAATAAAACTAACATTAAAATCTAATTTCTCTACAACATAAATCACAAACCATCAAGAACATTGGATATCGCGAACATTGAAAAATGTCCCAACTGGACATTTATTTGATATCTACCAACCGTTCAAGATTAATGCCTTGTGAACGCGTACGGGACAAAGATTTACTATTTTGTGAATTTTGACACTTAAGCGTGTTTTCATGAAGTGCGACGATATGATTTTGAGAACAATTTTAATACGACCTTTTTTAGTAAGCGTATATCAAAAAGATCTTCTATTTTGTGAATTTGAAACTTAAGCGAGTTTTTATCAAGTGCGGCGATATGGTGTTAACAAGTTTATTTTTAATTTTAACGTAAAACAACTAACGCGTGTATGAAAATAAATAAATAATATACTATTATGTAAATCTTGTTTCTGAAGTACCTATATCTTGCGATGTTATTTTGTTTCGAATGGATTTTCGCAGAACAATTGAATATTTTATTGGTATGCTGATGCGAGTTGGATTGGCAGTAATTATTTAAAAAACCTAATTTTAATACAATAATAATTTAGGTAGATACAATTTAGATTAATCCCGTAAATATGATAAAAAAAAACAATGTTTATCTTACTAAATTTAATTAAAAGCTTAATTAAAAAGCGCGCATATACGCGCATTTATATTATAGATTATTGTTAATCAGTCTTTAAAATAGCTTAAAATTAAGTACGTTTTTGAACCTTTAATTAAATTATACCGTAAAAAGTTATTTTGGCAAATTCGATCACAATCATTAGATACATGTGTATAAACAAAATGTATCATCCCAATCGATCAATGTATCTAATGTTTTATTTAGTTCGATAAATAAGTTTACTTTCGGACAAAACGTTCCCATGTGACATAGATATAGATACAAATGCTTCACCAACATAAATTGTTTCCGAATTTTCATTTCTATCGCTCTTATTCACTGGACTTAAAGTTCATAATTGCTTGGCAGTAGTTTTTAAGAAGAGTATTATAGTGGTTTTTGTATTCTTTGGAAGGGAAACTGGTAATCCGTCAAAGTCCGGTTTATTTATCGTTTTAGTTGAATTTTATCGGACTAATAGGTTCTGAGATGAATTTACGGTTGTAAGAAATGTACGGTGAGGAAAAAGGGTTGTTTTGTATTGGAGCTACGTTCACCAATTTGAAATAGTAGTGATAAAAGTAGCCACTTTGGTTAGTATCTTTAGCATAAGTTAATATTGACATTTTACACAGCGCCATCTAGTACTAAACTTAGCAAACTTAACTTAAAACTAAATGTTACTTATAGAATGTTTTTTTGTAATAAATAATGTATAAAATAATAAAAATATCATCTGATATGTTGAGTGAAGATACGTGTTCAAGTGTCGTGTCGTGTCCTTATTTTAGTATTATTTAAAATAAGTACTATGCTTAAAAACTCGTCACTTTCGTCAATCAGTTTTTATTATTTTTTCTTCGTTTTAGTATTAGTGAACTTTTGTCTAATAGAAAGAAGACAGAAGGATGTATGTTTTTGTAATGAGCATGTTTCAATAAATATTTAAAAACCTTTTCCAGACAATCGCTATTCTTAGATTAGTTTTCTTCGACTCAGCAGAAAAAAAACAACTCTGTTACTACTTAAGTAGAGAGAGAGAGAGAGAGAGAAACATTTATTTAACACACAACACACAGGTACAACACATTCAAAATAGTAAGACACATAGGTAGGTACACAAAGACAGAAATCAAGGAAAAGTAAGACACATAAATTACAAAAAAACATAAGTACATTAACACATTTATACAAAAAAAAAAAGTAGTAAATTAATGTGGGTGCTGACCAGTGCCGAAGTGCGTTAAAAAGGTTTAGCCTCAGCTTAATGCAGCTTTGCTTAATAAAGCAACGCGGCGCTGGTTTTCAGGCAAAAACCTAGAGTTGGTGACACCACAGATACTGCCGCTTTGTTTATGACAGCATTTCATAAAGTAGGGAAAAATTAGAAAAACTAGTAGTAAAAGAGACAGGTTTATAGGAAGTAAGGAATAGTATCTAATAACAATACCTAAACTAAAAAGAGGCAATAATAAAAGTACATAGGTACATTCAATCAATATTTATAAACAATGACATTGACAGAAAATTAAACAATACCAATCAAAACAAATCTTTCATAATCATAGTTATGCTCTGTGCCTGCGCCTTCATTCCAAAACCTCAACTGCGCCTTTGCATTCTATAGTCTGTGACCGTACGTGAACTAAACCAAGACAGGCCTATGCAACTCAACGAAACAATGTGAATTTCATGTGCTTTTGCGGAAAACTACATCTCAAAGAAAACATGCCTCGAAAAAAGTGTATACGAAGTGAAAGAGAAAATTAAAATGGTGATGAAATATCACTCCGTGTTATAAGAGCCATAGATGCACAAACCGTCCCAACGAAGCACACCGATAAGTCAACTTGAAAGAAATCTCTGGGTACCTACATACGTAAGTACTTCAGTTCAGGGTCTTTCACCCGTATTCACAAACATTACTGTGAGTGTGAGGTCTCATAGTGTGCACATGCGCACAGGGCGAAACCAATCCAGAAACATTACTTAAGTGTCAGAGCGCGCTATGCGTCCGTCAAAATGAACGAACAGCTAAGGAATTGACGGACGCATAGTGCGCTCTGACACTTAAGTATTGTTTCTGGATTGGTTTCGCCCTGTGCGCTCGTACACACTATGAGACCTCACAGTAATGTTTGTGAATACGGGTGTTAATATCAATCTAGTTCCCATAGTGCAAGCTTTGCTGAGAGGATTATTGTAATGCGTGAAATGTCCATGAATATTTATTTATATATATACTTTTATCACGATTCATGAGATGAAGCCTGGTGACAAACAGACGGAGTCGCAGTAATAGTCTTACCCCCTATCTTATAAAAAGTTAGCGTTGACTTTATGTCATCTTTACGTATGCGCTAACTTTTTATAAGATAGACCGTTACCGTTTTACCATGGAGTAGATTAGAGTACCTACCTACCATAGAACCCTAAAAAAGAACTATCCTACAATCAGCAGTCGTATCGACTACAATAAACACTAGTCATAGAGTATTTAGACAGTGCATTTAATACACACGACACGACTAAATAAATACGATACATTAGTCCATGTAGTCATAGTGGTATTGTGCATGCTTTTATCGCGACAAAGGTGATCGCCAGACTGTGAAATGTTCTAGTATTTGTCAAATACTCCACACCATTGTGTTATTTAGCAAATGGAATGCATTTCAAGTTTATTTGTTGTGATAAAAGTCAAAATGGAGCTGTTCCATTGTTTTTGGAAATATCAACTTTGTTATGTTTGGATAAGTTGCGTTTTTGAAAAAAATATAAGTTGAATTATCTATCAATTTGCTTGAACGAAAAAAAGGCGACCAACTACTAGGTAATACGATAATTTTAAGCATATCATTAGAGTTAAAAAAGAGTTTTAAACCAAATAATGTTTCCGTACTTCTTAACAATTTCTTTATTCTTGTAGGTACATGTAGGTTACAAAAGGCATTTTATTTTTATTATATATATTTATCTACCAATAACCGGTTATTAAGCTAATAGGCTAACAAAATAATCCTAGGCTTTGCCTTTATTGTCGATTGACCTCAAACTACAATAGTAAACATATAGGTACAATAGGTTATTCAAACATCTCAACAGGAAACAGACAGACATCATCAATTCCCCCCACATCGTAACACATCATTAATCTTTGATCTATGTGACATTTAATTACCTAAAACACCATATATTAGGGATTCTTCCGGCCAAGAATCTTATGGGAAATCACTTTATTCTGCAATGTTATGCTAAAATCAACTTTATTGTCATCGTATTAGAATGCAATTATACACAAGTTTTGCACATAAGCAGCGTTGTTATACTAATTTGTAAATGCAAAAATGAGCTTTAGTGGAATAGATATAAGGATCAGTAGGTAGTTAATAATTATTGTCCTCTTTATTATTGCTTCACGCCTTAGATTTTATTGCTCCGGTTCACGATCATGTATCATGATAAGACGTTGATTTTGTAAGACAATAAAGATTCAGATCATCATCAGACATCAGACTTTTTGTCTTTGAAATCAGTTTCAAAGACAAAAAGTAAAGTCCAATCATTTTTGAAAATTCTCTTCCTTATGAAGACAACTTATTAAATTTATTGATGAAGACTAATAGAGGATAGAGGGTGACGTCACGACGTTTGCCGGTGAACGTACAGCTGATATTTGTTTACAAGTTTAAAAAAAGTTATATTCATCGTATAAAGTGAAATCGTACACTATTGCATAGCGGTATGCGTGATCGCGAACTGGTGTTGTTATTTGTGAGAATAATACAGTAATAACAGTTTTATCTAAGGAATAAAAATTGCTGATAGGTGTTGGGATTCATAACTACCCTCATGCTGTGTTAGACGGAACATTTTGTTGTGTGAAACTTTACATGAAACTGTTCCTTTATAAAAACAATCAAGGTACGTTTTATTTTCGTGCAACACAACCGAGAATTGTTTTTGCCGACCGAAATACATATACCTACAGCTCTTTTATTGTTACTGTGATAACAGTCGGCGCCGCCGGTATCATACGTGTTTCGAATTTAACAAAGCTCTACTAATCTCGGAACATAATGACTAAATGCGGAGCCTGTGGAAATCATGTGAGAGGTGGTGTAGTGTGCCCTGCCTGTCAATCTCAAAGCCATAACGAGTGTGTGAGAATACCTATAGGAACGCAGATATCCGGTTCTTGGCGCTGTGGAGAATGTCAAATGAAAGAACCAAAAGGACGGGATCCGTCTACACCGGTGCGAGTAATGCAGGAAGTTCTCTTCCATGAGGCCAAACCTGCCAAGTGCTTGTTGCCAGCAGCTCATCTGATGGTTCTGGATGACACGGCCCACAACATAACCGCAGAATTCGCTGATATGGAACTTCAGTTACACGCGAAGGACTATGCAGGAGCTTCCGACTTCGACTCCATACAGCAGAGCATCTTGAACGAGATTAGAGACTTCAAAGCTGATTTCGGCGCGTTGAGCTCGGAGATGAGGGAGTTCCGCGCCGAGATGGCCGAGCTTCGGATCTCCGTGGCGGGCATCAATGCGCGCATGGACGGCTTCGAGCGGCGCCTGGAGGCAGTCGAGCAGCAGCGCGCGCACGCCGCGCCCGAGGGAGCCGTCGCCGAGCTGGAGCGCACCGTCGACCAGCTCAAGGGCGAGCTGAACGAGCGGGACCAGGAGGCGCTGCTGTCCGACCTCGAGATCGGGCATCTCCCGGAGGCCCAGGGAGAGAACGTGCTGCATGCCGTGGCGGTGCTGGCCGCCAAGCTGGGTGTTCCGCTTGAGGAGCGAGATGTTGTGTTCGCGGAGCGCGTCGGGGTGCGGCAGCTCGTGGCGGTGGCCGGCTCGGCGCCGCGCGCGCGCCGCGTCGTGGTGCGGCTGGCGCGGCGCCACCTGCGGGACCAGCTCCTGCAAGCCGCGCGAGTGCGCCGCACGCTGACCGCCGCCGACGCTGGCGGGCCGCCGGTTGCTTCGCAGCGAATCTTCGTCAACGAGCGGCTCACGCGCGCCAACCGGGTGCTGTTCTTCCGAGTCCGGGAGGAGTGTCGGAGAGTGCAGTGGAAGTATGCGTGGACCAAGCGTGGTCGAGTGTACGCCCGACGTGGGGATGGCGAGCAAGCCTATCTCATTAGGTCTGATGCGGATATAAAACGTGTTTTTGGGCCTAACCTGGTTTGAATGTCACACCTGTAAAATAAAAATTACTCAAGTAATCTGTTCTGCATATTTCTTTCTGTTAAATATTTGTTTTATGTCTACAGTTATTATCTCTTATATTGTTAAAAAGTGCAACTTGTTATTATTTAATAATATTCTGTTGGTAACTTATTATAGATTATTCTACACCATGTATTTTTTAATTGTTTTACCTCTTGTTACATACATCACGACAACTTCTTTTGTGCTCGCTCTGAATGATTTGACTCACAATCAGACAAACATATTTCATGACTTTAAGACTCACTCGACTCAACTCAATCACCTTATTCATAGTTTATCTGCGACATACTTCAATAAGCATTTTCTTTTATTGAAAGCTAATTGGAAATTGTCATACATATCTTGCAGGTCTCCTACCACACATTTATTTTTTCATTATTATACTTTTGTCACAAACTTTTTAACTCATATCATTGTTCCCGACTGTGGTATTTTCATCATGTCACACTTCCTTTGAACCACTTAAGAGTTGGTATTTTTAACCCTGGCTCATTGAACACTGGCCACGATGAGTTTGTAGTGGCAGTGGGAGAATTAGTCCCTGATATTCTCGCAATAAATGAGACTTGGATGAAGGAGGGTGAGGAGTATAAGGCGCCTAACATACTGGGTTACCGAATGGTGCACCTGCCGAGGCCAGCCTGTATCAAGAATGGGCGAGGTGGAGGGGTCGGATTTTACATAAGGAAGGGAGTCAATGCTCGTGTGTGTTCCCACCCACCAGTTTCTACTGTAGAACAAATGTGGTTGCGCCTAAGTGTGATTGGTAAGAGTGTCATTATAGGAACTGCATATCGAGCTCCTTGGCAAAGTGCTGTTGAGCACCTCGATGCTGTCACTGACTCTATTGTATCTTTCCCTAAATGTGATCATTTAATACTTCTAGGAGACTTCAATATTAATATGCTTGATTTGAACAATAATAAGTACTCATTGATTCAGCAATTCCAGCATACTCTAAATCTGAAACAGATCATTTGTGAACCAACTCATACAACAGATGAGCATTCCAAGACTTTAATTGACATTGTATGCACCGATACTCCAGTTCGGAAGATTGCTATGAAACACACTGAGGACCTGGGCCGGCATGCCATGATAGTGGTAGAATTTAATATAAAAAAAGAAAAAATACCGCCGCGTTTAGTTACTTACAGACCCCTTAAAAGTATAGTTATGGATTTGTTCAATAAAGATCTTGACATTGTCTGCTGGGATTTCTTTCATACAATCATGGATGTGAATGAGCTAGTGTCTGCTTTTACATCTACAATAGTGGCACTGTTTGACTTGCACGCACCAACTAAAACCACTAAGTTTAAGGGTCCACCCCATCCCTGGTTAACTGATACAGTAAAGACTATGATTAGGGTTCGGGATGGCTATCATGCTAATTATAAATTACTCAAAACTGATAGTTCTAAAAAATCTTATAAATTTATGAAAAATATAGTTTTGGCTGCTATCGAGAGTGAAAAAGAAGCATATTTTACTCAAAATATTAATGCAAATAATAAGAACCCCAAACAACTGTGGAAAAGTTTAAAAAATAATATACTCCTTCCAAACAAGAAGGAGGCACTAGTCCTACCGCCGCAGTTCAATGACCCCGATCAAATAAATTTACACTTTCTCAACATACCTGGAGATGGAGCGATTGATATCCCACAACTCAATTTGTTTGAGCAAAACCGGTATAGTTCAGCAACTTTCTCTTTGATCCCTGTAAGCGAAGACACTGTTCATAAAATAATCCATAATTTTCAATCTAATGCTCAAGGAATCGATAGTATATCATTGGATATGTTGTTGTTGACCTTACCTTATTCATTGTCAGCATTAACTTATATAATTAATAGGTCTATAATAACAGGGATTTTTCCTGAAGCTTGGAAGATTGCTGTGGTTAAACCAATACCCAAAGCTGGAACACCATCTTCCCTAAGTGAACTTAGGCCAATCAGTCTACTCCCACTTGTCTCAAAAATATTGGAGAAGGTAGTCTGCCTGCAACTTGTTGAATATCTTGAGGATCATAACATGCTACCTGAGTACCAGTCTGGATTTCGTAAAGGCTTGAGTACTTCCACAGCTCTCACAGATGTGGTTGACAACATACTTGCTACACGAGACCAGGGGATGTGCAGTGCTCTAGTTTTGCTGGATTATTCGCGGGCTTTCGACTCAATCAGCATTCCTCTCCTGATCTCGAAATTGATATTTTATGGTTTTGACCCCGTGACAGTGAATTGGTTTTCCAGTTACCTGTACCAGAGGAAGCAATGTGTGGAGTTGAAACGGCCCGATGGGAGCTCCATTAGATCATCCTTACAGCCAGTTTTGAGAGGAGTCCCGCAAGGATCAATCCTGGGTCCAATTCTATTCATCCTTTATAGTGCGGATATTGTCAAAGTAATCACACATTGTAAGTTTCATTTGTATGCAGATGATCTTCAAATGTATCATTCCTTTCCACCTTTGGATTTTGACAAAGCTGTAATCAAAATTAACAAAGATTTAGAACAGGTTCTTTGCTGGTCCAAATCTAACTCTCTAGTTCTAAACCCAAAAAAATCCAAGTATATGCTTTTCGGCACTAAGGCTGGGCTGAAAAAACTACACATGACAAAAAATCTGGCCAGCATTCGGCTGGGCGGTGAGGATGTTGAATGTGTTGCAGAGGCTAAAAGTCTTGGACTCACTCTTGATAGAAATCTCCATTTTGAAAGTCATGTAGCCGAGTGTGTGAGAAACTGTTTCTACAGGTTGAAATTACTATATAAGATACGTCCATACTTAAGTGAAGCTGTCAGAGTAAACCTGTGTGAGTCATTAGTCTTATCCAAGTTAAATTATTGTGACATTGTTTATGGTCCTTGTCTTCTAGTAAAAACAGAAAAATTAATTCAACGTGTCCAGAATGCTTGCGCAAGGTTCTGTTTTTATATTCCTGCACGCACACACATTACTCCCTACCTTAATAGCAAAAGTCTGTCAAAGATGAAAGCTCGTAGAAACCTTCACCTAGCGACCCTGCTTTTCGGTGTGGTGAATTACGAGAAGCCTTCTTATCTTTTTCATAAGTTGAAATGGGCGAAGGAGTATTCTCGCTTCGGGAAGAGAGAGTGTACTCATGTGTTTGTATCACCGAGACACAAGACTGCAGCGTTCCGTGGTTCCTTCAGGTTTGCGGCGTCTCGGTGTTGGAACGACTTGCCACCACCAATTCGTACTTTAAGAATAGTTGGCACTTTCAAACGCAAACTCAAGAAGCTACTATTGGCGTGCCAAATATCTACCTAACTTAGCTTCCTTCTATAGGATCAGTGTGGACTGCACTGGTCCAACACGCCTACATGAATGTATTAAAGCCTGAAGCAGTCTTACCTTGTTCTTGCGTATTTTCTGCATACTTCTTGATCGTCCATTACTTGCTTGGCGCTTTTCCCCACGTTCTTCACTTTAGTAGGCATCCAACCATCCGTTTTTTATTTTCTCCACCTTCGTAGTAGTTTCACAGTCACAGTAAACAGGCTACCACAGTTTGTTTTGTAGTACATTATGTAGGTATCTGTTTCAATTAATCGCGCGTAACACCACCATAAACACAGTACAACCACACAGAAACACTTCCAGAGACGCGACCGGTTGACACCGTCTTTTGACATTTAGTAAATTGACTGAAACGAGCTTTGAGTTGACTGACTGACGGATTGAACTGACGTACGAGCCAATGATTTCTTTTTCTGTCTGGTGTGTGAACACTTTATTCTATAGTGCAGTGTTGCCAACAATGTTTTATAGTTCTCGGTATTAATTTAAATAATTACTGGTAATTGTTTATTTGTGTTTTCTGTATCTATAGCTGTGTATTCTGTATCTATAACTTTTTTTAAATCTATAATGTTTGATATTTATAAATGTACGTATTTTGTTTTATATTATTATCTTAAGTACCTATTTATTTCTTTTCGTCCTGTCTTTCTTATTGTATGTAATAGTTTTGACGTCACACTTTTCCATGGCTCAGTCTGAAAATCAGCGCTGCCCTGCCTTTTGCAGGGCAGCAAATAAGCTGAGACTGAGCTTTTTTGACATTATGTTAATGTTTATTCTGTTGTTTTATGTATTGTCTTAATGTTGCCTTCTTTATTTTTTGTACCCGTCTTTGTGTTGTCAAAATAAATGCATTTCATTTCATTTCATTGCATTTCATTTCATTTCATTTATAATATTTTTATTAGTTAACTTTATTTCAATCAGCTGATTACTACAACATCCGCCATCTTGTTTCACAAGAATCACTTTTGTTTAATTTTAACTTAGATGTCCAGCATTATTTATAGATAGATGCATTTATTTAACATACAGTAACACAGAAAAATTACAATTAAAGAGCAGTAAGGAGAAAAAATGGTAACCTAATCTATAAATTATGCTTAAAGAAAACTTTTAGTAGCTTTTCAAAGTTGATACGGGCTTTTGTGTAAGAATTTTCCTTTAGTAGCAATTCTACACACAACGTGTTTCAGTGGGGGGCATTTAAGCAATGACAGCTAAAAAGTGTGCTTTATATCAAATTTAAAGAAGCTTTCCCACTACATAATATTTTTATAATCTTCCACACATCTAAAACCATCTTTATAACCAAGAAATTCCAAATAGTGATCCAAAACTGCAGTACCAGCAATAATTTACGGCAAGCTATAAACGATCGCGGTTATTGTGGCAATGAATGCGATGCTCAGCTATCTCTGTAATTAAAACTAGTGTTACGACACAATAACTGCAAATACGTTTATGATAAACCTTAAGAAAAAAGACGATCGTGATACTCAACTTTATTGGATAACATCATGAAAATTTAAAATAGCGCCCTCTTTTGGCAGCTTAAGAAAGCATTGTAACAAGATACGGTAATAAATGAATTATAACGACGTTTAATTTTTCAGAAACAGAGAATTATGTTTTAGTTTAATTTATTTTGGATATATTAAAGTCTTACGGCCGGTTTCTGGAAACCCAAATCACGATTGATCCGAGTTTGACGCATAGTAATTGTTTGATTTTTTTGTTGATCATCGTTCGAGAAACCGGCCGTTAATGCTTAATATGTCGAAGAGTAATATTTTCAACATCTTTATAAATTTTTTTTAACAAAAATAAAAATCAACAACCCTGTCTTTCCTCATCATATTTCCGTAACCAGTTAATATTTATCACCGTACTTCCGGAAGTATTGTTTACCGGAAGTACCTTCAGAGGGCAGCACCGGAACTAGGTGCAATAATTATTAATTGCCTTATACAAGACGGAAAACGACTTAAGACGTCCCTACAGGGCGTCCCGATTAATGAATTTGGAAATTATGTAAGAAAATTTCGAATTGAGTTAAATTGGTCGGAAAGTTTCTATTAATCTTAAGATTATTTTCCAAGTTTACAAGATTAGGAAGTTTTGATTAAAAATTATTTAAGATGAGTATTTAAATTAAATAAGTTGATTTTGTTATTAATTTTATATTACCTACTGCCCTAGAAAATTACTTTATCTTCAAACGGTTCAGTTAAAACGGTCGTAGGTTGAAATCCTGCCCCTTACCTTGTCAAATGATCTAAGTATATGTTTATAAATTAATAATATAAAAATATTATTATATAATTATAAAAGTATTAAATAGCAAAGAAAAAATCAGCAATAGCTGTTGATGTATAAAAAGTAGGTACCTACCTAGTAGTAAAAGTAGCACAGGATAGCTGATACCGATCATTAATTTATTTCTAAATCTATTTTTTAAACACAAAAAAACTTCCGCTTTCCTAAAAAAATGTTTCTTTCAAATCTTAAACCATAACTTATTAAAAATATCCAATCTGTTTTCCCTATCCTTGCACTTTAGCACCTCCAACCCCCAAAGAACCCTTAATTTATTCTTTCATTGCGTCTTATTATTTGCAAATGGTCTATTTGTCGCGACTTAACCCTTACAATGCAGATGGGGTCCCACAGACCCCGGATTACCAACTCTGGTTCAAACGCTCAAATGACGTCATTGGGTATAAACGACCAAAATTTATTGATAAGGACATTGACAGATATTGCTGAAGGTATCGTAAAACGCACGCAGATTAAGGGTTGACGAGTATTTGCAAATGGGACCGGTAGGTTTTACTATTGGGGCTTTGCGGGAATGGCTAGGCTTTGTTGTGCAAATAAGCGAACCCGAGCGCTTATAATGTACGCGGTCTTAGGGACGTGTACGTAATTGGGTCGTAATTTGGAATTTACTAACAGGTTTAAAAAAGGTTTAAAAGGTTTGAAACTCTCAATCTTGATAACAACTCTTTAAAAAATACTCTTAGTGAAGAAAAATTAAAAAATGAACAACTTAAAAAAATGTATATAACAAGTATGAGCCTTAGAAGAATGGACGCTAGCAGCTTAAAAATGTCAAGAAGGAAAAGAACAGTTGAAAAATCAAACCTAACAGCAAGGAGATTGGATCTTGATTTGGATTTTGGTACTCCAAAAGCAAGTCTTAATAGCCAATCCTACAGCGACATTCAGATTGCTGAAGGAAGGGAACTTTATAAAGAAGACCCAATGTTTCGTACTACACATGAACAACCATTAGATGACCAAGGAGCAACTGCTGTAACAAGTCAGAACAATCAACTCAACAGGAAGACCCAAGTTATGGAAAACCGCAGGGCAAACAAGACCAGTCAAGACATCAACAATATCAACAAAATGAATGCAAATAACGTAATCTTGCTTTGTGACAATCAAGGAGAAGGCGTAATTCAACAATTGACAAATGGCAGAAACCAATTTAACTCTAAAGACATTCGTACATTAGCTTTTAGGAAAAACGACGCTCTTACAGCAGATGTCTTAAGTAATTGTAATAATCTTGCAAAGACTTTGACTAAAGACGATCACGTGATCATTATGACTGGTTGTAATGATACGAACCCAGTGAAGGTTATGGCGGAATTGAGTAATGCTCTTAAACAGTTAGAAAAATGCAACGTGTATGTCATTAACACTTTATATAATTCGTCTCTCAATATAAATAAATTGAATGAAAATCTGAAATTAATAACTAAATTATACGGTAATTGCATTTTCATTGAAACAAATTTCAGCAATCTTGTAAATAGAATCGTACATAACATTAATTCGACTCAGTACAAAAACACATTTCTTACTTTTGAATGGGTAAAAAAAGTGGTAGCGCTAAAAAAGCAACCTATCACCCGGGAACCGAAGAAAGGCACGATTCCGTTTTACTTTCAAAAGCCCAAAGAAAATCAAAATACAACATATGTATCACTATATGCGACCCCTATTAAGCCCAAACGAGGTCTCATAACCTCTTACTTCCCTGTCATTGCAAAACCAGTACAAGTTAATGCGAAAGGTGATATCGACGAACAACCGAAAACATTTTTTCGTCCCCACACATAAAGAAACCACTTTTTTTGTTTTCCATCAAAATATATCTGGGGTTCTTAATAAGGTAGCGGATCTTGAAATAATTCTTGATGAATTGAGAATGTCTCATATTGACGTTTCTGTTATCTGTTTAAGTGAACATTTCATAATCAAAGGAGAAGAACATTACCTTCAACTAAACAACTATACTTTAAAAGCTATTTATACTCGAAATGACAAACGCAGAGGAGGCGTTTGTATATTGACTAGGAATGATATAGAAAGCACGGAAATTGACACATTTAAGGACTTAACTACTAAAAACCATTTTGAACTTTGTGCTATAGAGATAAAACAATTAAAAATAATTATTATTTGCTTATACAGAATTCCGAACTCAAATTTAGATATATTTTTTGAAAACTTACAAGTTATTTTAGAACGTCTAAAAAATAAAAATAGTAAAATTATTATTGCGGGTGACTTCAATGTCGATATTTTAGTAAAAAACTCAAAATCCAGTAAATTTCTAGATTTACTGTCAAATCACGGATTGCAATGCCATATCTGTGAACCGACTCGTAAAAACGCATGTTTAGATAATATTATAAGTAGCATTCAAGATGCTTCGGGAAAAACACATAATTTCCACCTGTCTGATCATAATACAGCGCAAGTGGTTTCATTCAAGGTGTCGTCATTGAATAAAGGCAATGAATTCTATTATCTATCAATAAATGATGAATCGGTCGAGAATAAGAAAAAATTTGTAGACTGCATCGAAAACCTTAACTTCGAAGATGTCTACGAAAATAATACAGCTAACGAGGCTTTCAATGCCTTTCATGATCTATTGACTTTGTTCTACAATCTTTGCTTTCCGGTAATAAAAATAAAGAAAATAACTAAATCTAAAAAAGTGAAATGGATTACAAAAGGTGTCAAGATTAGTTGTAAGCGTAAAAGAAAACTTAGGTATCAATATTATTATAAAAAAAGCTTAGAATCTAAACAAGAGTATAATGAATATTCTAGGCTACTCAAGCAATGCATACATTATTCACAGTCACGATCTAATAAAAAATACATAGAAGGTGCTAAAAATTTAGGAAAAGCAACATGGAACGTTGTAAATAATGAGATAGGGACATCGAAACGAAAGGAACATATTGATAAAATAATCAACAACGGCATGATATTGACATCAGGTTCTGACATTTCAAATACTTTTAACAATTTTTTTATTGACGTCATTAAGAATAATCTAAATATTAACAGTAATACGGACATAAACATAAGCAATAATATAAATAATAACAATAAATTTGACATAAATATATATAATAGTCAAGCATCCACGAATCACATTTCATCGACATGTTGTAGTAGTTTGTTTTTAGAACCAACTTGTCCCGATGAAGTTTTTAAAATAGTGATTTCATTAAAAAATAAAAAATCGGTGGGTTATGATCTTATCTCTACTGAATTATTAAAACTAATTGTTAAGTATATTGCGGAACCTTTAACTTATATTATAAACTTATCCCTTGAACAAGGACTATTTCCGGACAGACTTAAAATCTCTACTATAAAACCTTTGCATAAAAGGGGCTCTAAACATGACATTAACAATTATAGACCGATATCATTAATTCCGATACTTTCTAAAGTCTTTGAAAAAGTCATGTATAAACGATTGCTTAAATTTCTAGATAAACACGATACGTTGTTAGAAAACCAACATGGATTCAGGAAAGGTATGTCGACAAGCTTAGCAACCTTCAAGCTAACAAAGAATATTTTGGAAAGCCTGAACAATAAAGTAACTCCAGCAGCTTTGCTTTTAGACCTTAGCAAGGCGTTCGATTTCGTAGACCATAATATTCTGTTAGCTAAATTGAATAAATACGGTGTGAGAGGTCTTGCGGAGGATTGGTTCTGTTCTTATTTAGAAAACAGAAAGCAGTTTACAAGAGTGACAAAATTTAATAGTAGAACGTTAGAAAACTTTGACTCGGATTTACAGACAAATAGTAGTGGTGTTCCACAAGGTAGTATTTTGGGACCACTATTATTTCTAATTTATATAAATGACTTACCTAAAGTATTGGACCATGATTGTGTGATGTTTGCTGATGATACGACGTTAATAATAAAATGCAATGATAATAATAGCTATGAATCTGTAATAACTAAAGCGTTAAATGACATTATTTCTTGGCTAGACTTAAATAAACTTAAGCTTAACTTATCCAAAACCAAAATTCTGGGTTTTAAGACACACGGTAAGAAACCATTGACGATAAATGTTAAGATTGAGGGAACTGTTGTGGATCAGGTAACTGAGTCAGTCTTCTTAGGAGTGACGATTGACGAGCATTTATCGTGGAAATCTCATGTGCACAATATTTGTGTAAAAATAAATAGGTTTGTTTTTGCACTCAAAAAACTTAAAAATTGCACGTCTAGGGAAACAGCTTTAATGGTATATCATGCATATGTGTGCTCGATCATTAGGTATGGCATTGTTGTCTGGGGCAACACTGGTGAAATATCAAGAGTATTTGTAGCTCAAAAAAAGTGCATTCGTGCCATATTTGGCATGAAATGGACAGAGTCCTGTAAACCTGTTTTTAAAGTCAAAAACCTTTTAACTGTTCCTTCTATTTACATATTTGAGATCGCAAAGTTTATAAAAAACAATGACTCGCTTTTCGAAAAAAACTGTAACTTAAATAAAAGACTAACAACTAATATTCATCTGAAAATGCCAGTGCCTAAGTTGGAAACATACAGGAAAAACTGTGTGTATATGGCCCCTCTTATTTACAACTCCTTACCAAAAAACATTATTGACCTTCCTTATAAAAAGTTTTGTACTGAGTTGGAAAAGTGGTTAATATCTGAGAGCTTTTATTCGATTTCAGATTTTCTGCAAAAGGGTTCGTGTCGCTTTTACAATTATTGACAATACTATTTTATTTATCTTATTTTGCAATTCAATGTTATCAATCAAATCAATACTAAATTAAAATTATAATATGAACCTAGATATAAGACTAAAATTTTTGCACACCACAATTTGGTAAAAATATGTGACACTTATACTTACCCACTATGACATCTTGTACATTATTCTACCATGTTTTTTTGCAAATAAATAAATGAATGAATGAAAAAAAAATGGATTGATTATTAAATTTTATACAAGACTTGTAAGTACTTTTTTGTTAGAAATGTATTACTAACCTAATTTGCATAAAATATAATCAAATAAAATTGTTACTTACCGAAAACTATTTTTTCATTGTTTGTATTATTAAAGTAATTATTTCCCATATTTTATCAACATAAAATATGGGAAATAATTACTTTATATTTAATTTTTTTGACTGCCAACAATAATTAACCAACTTATTTAAATCATGAGAAGCTTTTCAATACACGAAGTTTATGATGAATTTTAGTACATTACTACATAACATACTGCACAAGACTACAAAATATAATTATGGAAACTTATTGTTAACTGAATTATTATAAAAAACAGACTAAAACTAATTAGTATGTAAACATAAATATCGTCACAATTTCCATGTTAAATCTTGTCTCAAAGCTCTTCAGGACGTAGTTTTATTAAAGTTGTGCATAAAACGTATGAACGTCTAAAACAACAGCAGAAAGACATGTTCTCAGGCTAATGGCACCTTAATGAGGACCGAAGTTGTGAATGTATTAATTACCTCCCTTCCTTTAATGCACGTCGTAATGATTTATGAGCAAGAATGCTGGTAGTGCAAGCAAATGTTTTAAAATCTAACTAAACCTTATCCTGTGTTTATGCACTCCGTATAAACACACGTTCAATATGTTTAATAAATATAAATATTTACGGACAATTCACACGTCACGCTCCAGTCCAAAACTATGCAAAGCTATGTACTATGGGAACAGAAAGAGAAGAACAGAACAGATATTTATGTTCATCACACCAACATTAACACCTTATATAGTCCACTAATAAGTAAGTTTTTAAACTATAGTCATTTTCTTTTTACGTCTGGCTTTCGTTTTGTTGCATTGTTTTTTTATATGAATATCCAAATATAAACAAAATCATTTAAATATAAATCGGTTGCGTACACACTGTGATATCTGGCTTAGAATAATGCCGCCATTTGTTATTTTATACACATTTTTATGGAAAAGCAAAAAGCTAATGTACCTTAAACAGCAATATATTGATACGAATCCACAATAAATAATACAAAACTAAAGGGGTCAATCTATTACCATAATAGCGAGTATCCGAATATTATTCAATGGACAAACGGAAGGGGTCTCACAGACCCCATTCCTAACCTACGGGTCTGTGAGACCTTTTTGGGTAAAAATGCTAAATTTACCGACAGACTGGTCATTGAGATCTTCTGCGGCGGACATCGCTATTTTTAACGCCTTTGTATTTCCTGAGCAAGGATTTCCTTACGAATTGCTGGGCGGGCTCGTGTATGGTTTAAGTAATAAAAAAACTAATTCTGTAACATAGTTTGATGAAAGTTTCTGATTTGACTACGAATGTACCAGAGTATTGATTGTTACATTGATATATTTCTTTATTTAAATTTATTTTTTCTTGAGAGTTATAAACATAGTGCAATGCATCACAAAGCACATCTTTTTTTCCTAACGGCCTTTGACTCGGGGTTATTGTTCCAATCTTATTATTTTGTATTTATTCGTTCAAACTCCGTGTTTTTATTCGCTTGCGCAACCGAAAACTACTCAGTTGATAGGCGATAGTGCCATCTATTGGCAGTTTGCTGTACTTTATAAGCGCTGCAAAATGTTAAAACGCTGTCGCTTATACCTTAAGAGGTTTCAACTAGCGAGACTTTTGCCCGCGCGGTCTTTTTTACTATTTTTCCGTACAATAAAGCCGCGTCAAACCAGTCATGCTACTAGGGGTAGGTTTACGCTACTCTTGAGGTTGGTGACTGGAAAAAACGACAACTCAATTTTTAACCGACAACATAAAAAACGGAGGAGGTTCTCAAGTCAAGATGTATTTTTTTTTAATGTGTAATCATGCATAATTTTTGACAGAGTAGTCCAATTTTGATAATTATTTTTTATTTGTTTAAGTATTATGATTTGTCGGAAATTGGTTTATAATTAATTCTTAAATAAAGCATAGCCATTTTTCGGAAGTGACCACTTAAAACCTATAAAGTATTCACATACCCTTTTAATTGTCCATTACTTTTATACACCCTTAAATATACACAACAAAAAGATTCATTAAAATTCAAATGACCAGTCACTTAAAATGACTTAAATTTAAGTGACTTAACTTTATCAGTGTCCAGTTTTAATCTATTAAGTAACAATACCTATTATGTTTACTTAAAGCTTACAATTGAATCCAATCTGCATACTTAATGCCAACTTAACTATGTTTTTGGTAATGGGCAGTAGGGTCAGAGTGGGAGTAACAAAATAATATGCATCAAAGGGGTATGAACCGTAAGCAGGCTAATGTTTGGTAGGCCAAGATTATGTGGTATTATAAATTATTATATTAGTAGAATGATGCCTTAATGGTTGAATTATTTAAATGGTACTCAGATTTGCTATAAAAACATATACTTACTTAAATGAATTTATATTATAACTTATGTCAACTTCACACGTTGGCCAAAAAAACTGATTAATGTAGGCTAAGTAACCTTAACTTTATTAACATATTTTTGTTTAAAATGCACATTAAGCTTTCCATAAAAGACAATTATAATAAAATGAAGTTCATTAGACTTTGACTTTGCAGTTCATGCACTCTGAACTTTGACTTTGCAGTTTATACGGTCTGGACTTTGACTTTGCAGTTTATACGGTTTGTACTTTGACTTTGCAGTTCATGCACTCTGGACTTTGACTTTGCAGTTTATACGGTTTGTACTTTGACTTTGCTGCAGTTCATGCACTCTGGACTTTGACTTTGCAATTCATGCATCCCGAACTTTGAATTTGCAATTCATACTCTCTGGACTTTGACTTTGCACTTAATACGCTCTGGTCTTTGACTTTGCAGTTTATACGGTTTGTACTTTGACTTTGCAGTTCATGTGCTCTGGACTTTGACTTTGCAGTTCACGCGCTCTATAGTTATTAACCACTCCAAGGCATGTTAAAGCGAGCTATTGTTGACCACCTCCGATTGTCAGCCGGGTGACAAATGGATGAATAATAAATAGGGTGTTAGTGAAATCTAGTAATTGGACATCAGCGAGAAATTGAGTTACTATGTTTGTTAATGTGAACGCGGGCTTGTATTGTTTGGTGTTAATTGATTTAAGTTCATACGAGTATTTCAATTCGACATGCGTTGTACTAGTAAGAATATTATGTAGAATGTAAAAGAAAAATAATCATGGACTTCAAACTTCAAACTTCAAAATCATTTATTCAATAAAATCACAAGGATCACTTTGAAACGTCTTACATACTAGATGATTCTAGGCGCCAGTTCGTCGCGACCAGTGTCTAGAAGAACTGGCAAGAAACTAGACCTGGATTCTAGCGTTTTTTTCATATGATCCTTCTTACAATTGTTTAACAAAGTTGGAGCTAGTTCGTCCCAAGCTTGCTTGTCTTCTAAATAGTCAGATATTTTATAATATGCTTTTGATAAGAGTTTTCGTTTTATTACGTTTTTGAACTTGCCAATCGGCAATTGACAAACATAGCTTGGGACTATGTTATAGAAGCGTACACATTGCCCTTTAAAAGATTTATTTACTTTGGTGAGCCTAGTAATGGGAACAGCGAGTTTATCCTTATTTCTTGTGTTAACATTATGATTGTCGCTTTTTTTAGCAAAAAGATTAATATTTTTCCGAACATACATTAAGTTTTCGTAAATGTACTGACAAGGCACTGTCATTATGTTTATTTCCTTAAATTTATTTCGTAGCGATTCTCTGGGACCCATGTTATAGATTGAACGAATAGCTCGCTTCTGCAACACAAATACGGTATTTACATCTGCAGCATTCCCCCACAACAAAATGCCATATGACATAATGCTATGAAAGTAGCTGAAATAAACTAGTCTAGCTGTGTCCACGTCTGTAAGGAAGCGGATCTTTTTGACTGCATATGCTGCAGAACTAAGCTTTTTCGATAATTTGTCTATGTGTGGGCCCCATTGAAGTTTATTATCTAAGGTTATTCCTAAAAACACTGTGGTGTCCACTAGATCTATGTTTACATCTTTAATTTTGACATTAGCTAGCGATTGTGTGACATTTGGTAAAACAAATCGTATACATTTAGTTTTTTTTTCGTTTAATAATAAGTTGTTTACATTGAACCAGTTTACAACTTTTGAGATTGTATTATTCACGTCGTCATAATTTGTTTGTCGTCGTTCCAATTTGAACAAAAGTGAAGTGTCATCTGCAAACAGTACAATCTCGTGATCATCTTTAACTACTCGTGGTAGATCATTGATGTAAACTAGAAACAAAAACGGTCCTAGTATTGATCCTTGTGGTACACCCATTTTCACCACAGATCCCGGAGAACGTTTCCCATTTACGTCAACTCTTTGAATTCTGTTGCTTAAATAAGAAGACAGAAGTTCCAGAGCAACACCCCTAACACCATAGTGGTTTAGTTTCCTGACCAACGTTTCATGATGCACACAATCAAACGCCTTGGATAAGTCACAAAATATACCCAAGGCGTCATTTGATTGCTCCCAGTTTTCAAAAATATGTTTTATCAACTCAATGCCTGCGTCGGTCGTTGAGCGTCCCTTCGTAAACCCGAATTGTTTTGTGTCAAGTAAATTGTTATTTTCAAAATGTCTTTGTAATTGTAGAAGCATAAGTTTTTCAAAGATTTTACTAAATGTTGGTAGTACTGAAATCGGTCGAAAGTTAGTAGGGTCTGAACGGTTACCTGATTTGAATAGCGGTGTTATTTTACTATGTTTCATTAAGTCAGGAAACTCACCACAATCGATGCTTTGGTTAAATATAAAGGCCAAATCTTGAGCGATAAGGTCAATCACGGGTTTTACGACGGCAACGGAGACGCCCCAGAGGTCCGTGGTTTTTTTTACATTGATCATTTTAAAAGCTTTGACAATATCCTTTGCATGCACATAATCGAAGTTGAACAGTTTTTGAATTTTAGGTATATTTTCTATCAATAATGACTCCGCGATTATGTGGGAAGAGTTTAAGGATTTTGTAGTTGAGACAGGAATGTCAGTGAAAAATGTCTCGAATGCTTTGACCACATCAACATCCTGGTCAATGATGATGTCGTCAACCTTCAGTTTGGATATGGTGTTATGTTCTTTGACCCTCCCTGTCTCATTATTGATTATTTTCCACGTAGCTTTATTCACACATCACACTCTAGTCCCAATCTAAGTTCACACATCACACATCACACTCTAGTCCCAATCTAAGTAAAGCTTATAAAAACTAGACTGCTGATAGAATACTTATATACATTTTTTTTGTAAATAGGTACATAGACATAGTAACAAACAGACACAATACAAATATTTATGTTCATCACACATGAACATTTGCTCTGTATGGGCATCGAACCCACGCACGACCCACAACATGGTAGGCAGAGCTACCAACTGAGATGTGACGCCTATCAAAAGAAAAAAATATACATTTCATTATTGTATTTTTCTTCATAAAGAAAATAATAATACATTGTGAAATAATAATTGTAGTGTTATGAAATATTTTCACGTGTAATTTCAAATAAATCAATACATTGCTGACAGCCTTCAACTACCTAATTAGGGGCTGGATAATTCTGTCAATTGATTGACATTGTCTTATTGCATAGATAACAGCTTGTTTCAGTAAATTATGTTAATTAAATACTCAAGTTTATATAACGTATAAAATAATATAAAATAAACACCCGTGATGTAAAAAAATAAAAAAATATACATTTTATTATTGTATTTTTCTTCATAAAGAAAATAATAATACATTGTACAATAATAGTTGTAGTAATATGAAATATGAAACATTTTCACGATTCATAGGCAGGAACGCTATGTATGCTACGCCGTAGCTTTTTCGTAGCATTATCTACGAAGAATATAGCTACGTAGCATCTTCGTAGCAATAAAGCTAGTAGACTTGCAAATCTTGAAATATCTAATACTTGGCGTTTTGTAATCGACGGTCTTTTTAGTTACTGATTTTAGAACTAGATGGCGCTGCTAAGTTTAGTTAATCGTAGAACGCGCTATCGATGCGTTTTGTGTTTTTGATCTAGACTTATTATATAAGATAAATGTATTAAATAAGCTCACTATACGTTGTTTCAAAAATACAACGTACTTAATTAAAATTAAATGAATACCTTTGACCTACCCTACCTAGTCTGATTGAATAAAAGTCTAATTAAATTAAAGTTGACTAATCTATACTAATATATTAGATTAGTCGACGAATGTTTTCAGAAGATTCTTTCTTATAGCTTATTTAAAAAGACATACCAACAAACATGCAGTGAAGTCTGAGTAATAGTGATCCATATTAATCTTATGGGTGTGAAACTCCAAAAATCAAAAGACATTTTTATGCATTTTTTACGTAGTTTTACATAAATCGTAAGTGATCCAGCTGTCTTTTCTAAGCTGTGTCAAAGCTCAGCTTAATTATCTACAGATTATTAGTCATGTAATTAGTGTGATGCGTTTCATCTTATTTGCTGAAGATCTAATTATGTAATCTACTGTTTAATGTATTGATATAATATTGATGTTAAATATATATAAATAAATTAATATTCATGATAAGTAGATAATTATTTATTATATAAACACACAACTCGTATTAGAAAATAGATCTCAAAATAACATAACAATAAACAAACTTACGACTATACAGTATTTACAAAATGTACATAGTCATATAAAATACATAAGAAACAGTTGAACTATCTACAGACCAATAATAGTTAAACAAACAATTTAGGTTATTGAGTAAATTATGATAACAGGCGAAACAGCTCAGTTTGTAGTAGCTCTGTTTTCCATGCTGTGGGTCGTGGGTTCAATTCTCACCCAGAGCAAATGTTTGTATGATGAACATAAATATTTATTTTTATCAGTATGGCCATCCAGTTGATAGAAATCAAACCCACGACCATCAGCATGAAAAGCAGAGCTATCAACACACTGACATCTGTCAAAGTAAAGTTAAAAAAAATGAAGTTACAATATCCATTACATAAATTGCAAGTACTCGCAATAAATCAGGAGAGCCGACATCCGAGATGTGACAAATGTTCCTTCGAAACAACTGACGTGTGGAATAAATGATGTGTGACGCTCACCTCTGAATATAACAAAAACAATAATGATTCGAGTTCTGTAATTTTTTTTATTTTTATTTTGATGAAACACACAACACAGCACATCAAGAAATGCTGTCAAACTGTTTTTACTCAGTTGATGAATTTTTAAATAGGTGACATTTTGTTTATGTAGGTATTTTGTATCAATGAAATTATTACATAAATTATTGACTTTTTGTAATAACGTTAAATTTATGATACATTTGCACACCAGGACTACGACTGGTGAAATGTAACTGACCTTTATTTTTATGTACATTTAAGACCAATGTTAGCTTTTACTTACAATTAGCAAATAAACGTTTCTGATATCTGAAAACATAACATTTTTTCTCATGTTGTGTTGCGTTTCGCTGTCTAATTAAATAACCAACAATACTTAAGCGCATGGTGTGTATAAACCGCTGAAATAAAAATGTCATCTACATATTTATGTTCATCACACAAACATTTGCCGTGGATGGCGAACCCACGACCCACAGCATGGAAGGCAGAGCTACTTCCAACTGAGCTGTGACGCCTGTCAATGTATTGTGAAATAATGATTTGATGAAACTAGCTTCTTTGGTTTTGAAGAGGAAATTCTCCACAATTTTCTTGTTAAAACAAATGACACCCGACTTGACTCAGATACATTTCAAATAAACACTTGACATTGGCAGAATTTCCAGTCGTATTGACAGAAGCCACATTTACAAGAAGAAGGAGAACCAGTGTTTGTCAGTTACATGCCTCAGATCGTCGCTCCATTTCGAAGAAGATGAAATGAATATGCATAGTAACATATATTATAAACTTTAGCGTTTAATTCAGTGGGAAATGACAATTTATAAATTAAAGTTACCATATAAGTGTATGTTACAAAAATATAGATACAATTATGCTTGTTTTTAGATTGGTAATCAAACATTTTTAATTACTTTTACAGATTAAAGTTTCTTATCGTGTTTCAGTTGCGTCATTAATCACACCTAAACCTCGCTACCTAGGTCTTAACTTAGGCGTTACATTTGATACCTAGCCCGCTAGCCCGCTATACAGGATGATTAACGAGCTCCTGGCGATGACAGGCGAGAGGTGAAGCTTGTATACAGGGTGCGAAATATTGGACAAGAATAAATAGGGTATGAAAATTTCATGAGTTTGGTTGAAAGCGGGGGTAATCCTTTTATTTTGTTTTCTTTAAATCTTCGCTATTTGTTGTGGTTTACTAGATATTTTTATTGAAATTTGTATACCTACAAAGTTGTGTGTATAAGTTTTTGACTTTACCTAAAATAAGTATGTATTCTAAAACTCGACTCGAAATCTAAAAGTGTTTGCAAATATATACTAGCGTAATTTAACATAGACTATTTAAAATGTTCTGCCTAAAATGATAATGATACAGCTTTTGAATACCAACAGAGTAATACTATACACATAAAACATGAAATTCTCTTAAAATATGTATAATCATATTTTAGGAACACCATGTATAAAGTCAGTTTATCTAAGATGAGTTGGCATGTCTCGGTGCTAGGGGTCGCCACTTGAACTGTCAATTAGAGATATTGAGAGCGTATGATTGACGACTGCAACTATTGTTGTTACTGAAATCTGAGACTAGACTTAGTACGTTCCTGGTACAGCATAATATTCGATAGAATATTGTAAGAGAAGATTATTGTTTTGAAACGTGCAGAAAAACAGTCATTTTCTTACAAAAACAACTCCCGAATAAATTGAAAATTACCGATAAAACAGCAGGAAAACCAATTCAACTGGTACTAATAGCACCACAAAGAGGTGGATTCAAGGTAAATATCCTGGCTAATGCCTTAGTAAAGTAACTCTAGTTATCGGCCCCAGGGGTCGCCAACTGTTTGTAAATGCGAGGAGTGCGTGACTGGAAACTTTTAAGACTAGATAATGTGTAAGAAATGTTTAGTACCGGGGTTCTGGGTCCAGCTATTTGAAGACAGAATTGGTTAGGTACGTCTTTTGGCAGGCCTTATAAGGATTCTTCAAGTAAATATTTTTTTTCTTCTACTTCTTATTACAACAGTCAGCCTTTACTACGTTTTACTTTAAATAATATTAATAAAAATATAAAGAGGACACAGGTATGGCCGATAGTTTGACGCAGAAAAAGCGAAAGGAGAAGAGAGTTTTTTTAAGCATAGCTTGCCTTTATTCGCAGGCCTCGAACGGAGAGACCGAATCCAGAAATTTCCTAACGAAATAATCTAACACAATAAAAAAATGCTATGCAATAACTTTACCGCACGGTTTTTTTTTATTTGCGGTACTTTAACAGACTCTTCGGGTGGAGGCATTGATGGGTTGAAAAACTATTCAGTTTTAAGCTCGGTTCAGTACTCCAGAAGATGTGTAAATATCGCGTGGACAGCCGTCAGATGACCCATGATACAGACGAAGTATAAACACAGAAACCAAAGGTTGGAGGGAAGACGATCATCCTTCAACACAACCATGTCTCCAACCTGTAGCTGTCTTTTGCCATTTGATTCAAGGCTATGGTTGCGTTGAACTGACACCTAGAATCACCTATTAGGTATGTAAGACTAAATGATCCTTGTGATTTTGTTGAATAAAGAAATATTTGTCTTTGATTCGTTTTTCAAGCTCTGAAATATATTCTTTATAGTATATCTGTTCCAAAAATATTAAGACACATAAACCACTGAACGTTTGGCCAACCTAGCGTTTAAGATTTAAGTAAATTTTAAGAGATTCTTTCATCAAACCATCATCAATAGTAAAGTTTAATAATTTTGATCGGGGGTTTGAGTATTTATATTTATTTAAGGTAGGGGGGCGTTACAACTTGATGAAGTGGAAGCACATTGGTTTAACGATTTATATATCAAACGAACCAAATTTTGAACAAAGGTCTAAGAATTTCGATTATGAATTCCGGCTGTAAACATTTTGTTATAACCATGCTGTAGGTACTTAGGACTATTCCCCAAAATGTATAAAAATCTACAGTTAAACAAAGCAGCAAATTTGAGTGTAATATTACTTACCTACCTACTTTTAAAATAATTTATATATGTACTTACTAGATTTTACAACGAGAAATTTCTTTTTGTTGAACGAAGTTTATGGTATAACTACGCCACACCGTCACTCCACCTTCCAAATTTCAAGTCTCTAGGGTCAGCGGTTTGGGCTGTGGTTTGTACGTCAGCCGTCAGTCAGTCAGGACTTTGATTCTTATTAATGAGATATAATAATGTAATATGAAGATTATATCGATTTGTCATTCTCAATTACAAAAACTAAAATCAAACATTTTTATCAATATTTCAAGCTTGTATATTTATAATGTTGATATAAATCATAGGTCTTAAACACAAATAAGTTGAATCACGATAGTCTGATGAGCAATATGCAGAATACATTATATATGTCTAGACTGATAGTTTCAGATGCAATTAATCACGGGTTTTTGTTACATTGCCGGCACTTAGCATAATTACTTGGTACAGTACAGAATGCCGAGGTTTTGATGTGGATTAAGTGCTTCTTGCATGACAAAGCACTTGTAAGCTTCCTGGACGAGGTAAGGTTAGATAAATATTAGTGAAAACTAGTAATAGTATATTTATGAAATAGTGACTAGAGTACTAAAATTAAATCTAGGATTCTAGGTAACTACTTCATTCAACGACCGATGTGGCGCGGCGGGCGAAGGTCCGCCTGCGACGCGGAGGTTGCGGGTATGATTCCCGCCTTGGGATACATGTTTGTACGATCTGCCAGTATTTATTCCGGGTGTTCTGGGTATTTTATATGTATAATAAAAAAATATCTGTCTATGTAATTTATTGTATTAAGTATGTCAGAATTCTAGTAGGTACCCATAACACAAGCTCTGCTTAGCTTAGGGCTAGATGACGTTGTGTGCATTGTCCAGCATTATTTATTTATGTTTTATACCAGCCGGCTTTTAAAACCTTAAATACAAATTCATTTTTTTGAAACATTTGCTTCTCAGCTTCGTATTGATAGTCAATATATAAAGTAAGCCATCGAAGTGTTCCACTAAAATAGATTTAAGAGACCTCATATACAGTCTCATAACCGTATTTTAACTCCGCGTAGTCGAGTTAAAATTATAAAAATCAGAGCGACTATATTATTTTTATTGGAATATACAATTTTTGTATATACGTTCAAGAATAGAGAGAAGTAAAAGAGAACCATATTCAACAATGTCCAATATTTTGTACGTTCATTTTATTATTCAAACGACCTCCGTATTCTGAAATAACAAGGAAAATTTAGCAAAATCAGCAATTATTATCTAGTGTTTAATGTACTAAAAATAATAGTACGAGTATCGAACGTATGGATGAGGCACATTGCATCTCTTAAGTCAATGTTTAAGATATTGTGTATATTGCAAACACAGCGAGGCCGTCCATTGTGTTGCCTATTTTCACTAATTTAGGTTAATTGTTTCTTGCATTTTTGCTAAAGAGTTGATAAAGTGCAATAAAGAGTCTATGTCTAACTAATGTTATAAAGAAGTAAAGTTTGTGTGTTTGTTAAATTGTAAAGGGTAATCTCGGGACTCTACTAAACTGATTTTAAAAATTCTTCCACCAATAGAAAGCCACATTATTGCTGAGTGTCATAGATAGTTTTTAGGCTTTTACGTGGTAGTCCGTTTTGCAAAAAAGAATCGGAGATGAAACAGTCGAATTATTCCCAACGAAGTGGGCACGGACCAGCTAGTATTTAATATATTTTTTTGATAGAGTAAAGATTTTTTGCATCTTCTTAGCTCCAAAATTGTTGGTATATTCGTTCCAAAAGCGACAATAACAGACTCCGCCGTGTTATTTCCTTCTTCTTTTATCTCACGATATTAAGAGCCATGAACTAGCAATGGACTCTGTAATATCCGGTCTTGAACCTTCAACCCTACTTGTATGCATGCTTTCTCATTTTCGAATGTTAAAAAGGGCCGGATCGACATATTTTTTTTCTAATCTTAAATTGATATAAAATGTACATAAAAAGAAAAAGCTACGTGGCATTGAAACACAATAGCTTTATTTAGTTTTTAGTTCTAGATTTTATAAGATGTTTTATTGATAATATCATTTATTCATTCATAAAATATTCACCGCGAATAATGATGCAAAACTTTTTTATTTTTAATTTATTTATTAATGACTAGCTCTAGAGGAAAATGTGACGTAATTCGGTTTAATAGTAAATAATATTGTGTGATTCAAAATTGGTAAGTGAAAACGAAAGAGTTGGCATGCTTGCAAATGGAGTTAAGTTTATACGAAAATAGCTTCTTTTCATTCATTCAGTTTCATTATAACTATAATTTACTTATCTTTTTCTTTTCATAGCCTCGTTTGAAGTTTTCATTGGACTTGTATTGTTTTCCGTGAAGGAGTTAAACATTTGATAGTTTCTAAGATAAAAACACTTGATTGTATATCATAGCTTTAAAAACATGAGGAGACAAGAGAAGAGTGAATAGGTTTTATCTAGGCAAACACGCTACACCGTAGGCCGCATCATCACTTAACATCAGGTGTCGCTCGGCCATTGCGTCTTTACGATCCGTGTGTGCACAAACTCGTACTTGGGGTACAGGTGTGAGTGCGGTCAAGCGTTTGCCTATAATATATATTAAAAAAAAACAAAACACGATTTTGTATATTATTGGATATACATACTCAGAGAGTCTGTTGATGCGGGTAGTTAGGTTTAAACAAATAAATGAGTATGTACGTAGCCACCAGCGATATTTTTATGTAAGATCTACATCAATGGATATTGACGACAGTTACTAAAACATTTAGAAAATTTCATTTATAAATAATTTATATTAATTAACAAAAAATATATATTACTTTGTGTACCACTTTTCTTAATATTAAGATGCGGTTCGGTACTTAAATCGCCCACTTTACGTAATAAGTAAATACCAAGTCACAATTAGCATTGTCTAATCAAGAAGTCTCAGAACATTTGTATTCAAAGCAATCCATTTGCAGATACGTTGGATTAATTGTCGAAATACTAAATAACAGTCACTTTACACATCTTAGTCATCCTATTTTCAACCCTAACACACTGACTTAAGAGTCAGCGATGAATTCTGCACAAGAACAGGTTTCCTGGGCTTTACAAAGGAGATACGAGTATTAATAGAAAATGTTCGTGCGATTTAGAACCTTGCTGACATAGAAATAAAGGTGATGGTATGATTTGATGAGTAATACTTTAATGTGGTGTTTAGATAGTGTCTGAAAACTCGAGTATTGTTCGTGCATTTATCGAATTGGTAGTAATTTTGAAGGTTTATACGTTATTGCTAAAATAACTTGTATCCGTTATTTGGAGGTTTGCAATTGTAATAAATGCATAAA
Source organism: Ecliptopera silaceata (assembly GCA_932527185.1). NCBI lineage: Eukaryota > Metazoa > Arthropoda > Insecta > Lepidoptera > Geometridae > Ecliptopera > Ecliptopera silaceata. The sequence continues at coordinate 7,862,746 of OW052210.1, forward strand.
AATATTTTTAGGTCCCATCTGATGTTCAGTGCTAACCACTGCCTGTATCAAAGCAATTCCGTACTGGTTTTGTAACTATTTAAAAATCTAAACTCATTTATATATTTACACTACAATTAATACCTTATTAATTGTGCTTATTAATGATCAATTTATGACGATTCAAACTACTTAAATATAAATAATAATGATTGAATCCCTCAGGCCCGTTTAGACTAGTTTCCCGTTTGGTCAAGTCGGTCCGTTACGTCTTATTCCCGGTTAGGCAAATTGAATTCACTCTAAAATTATTTAATGTACATTTTCATAAACGATTTTCAGTTAAAACAGAAAATCAATACCTACAATATCCAAATTAGAGCAATTAACGCGTTGTAAAGCATAGTCCACACGCACTGAAATGAAAAATAAAGCGCGTTATCAAAGGCATTTTCCCTTTGACACGGGCACGCGTCAACAATATCACGCCTGTTAAAATTTAATAATTCCTATTCTCTTTGTGAAATGAGATAAACTTTGATGACAGAATTAATTTACGTGATTTTTCTATTTTTGTCACATTAAACATAAAAGCTTTGATAATTTGGTATGTCATTATTTTTACACATTATCACCAGCAAAGACATTTATTTAATTAAATTAAAAATTACAGAAAAAATTAGAATTGCTTTTATGTAATTTGAAAGATGTTCATAGACGAAACAAAGCGTGGACTACAGAAAATATCATTTATATTGTCCCACTGCTGGGCCCAAGGTCAACATATCCCGGACTTTAGCGACATACCACCAATCTTTTTCCTGGAAAATTACCTAATGACTTAAAAATGCTTATTCTTTTAAAGTAAATATAAACAAGTGTATTAGAAGAAAATCAAAACAAACATCTATTCCACTTTAAAATACCAACAGGAAGTACAATAAAGCTAATAATATTTTGAAAAGGGACAAAATAATAGAGGGATTGTATTACACTTCAAAAGCTTTTATTTTATTTTTGTGTAGCGTCCAATATGTTTTGGATTTCACTCAATAGACTGTCCTTTGGAAATTAAATTGGATTTCCTTTGGGGAGCGTTTTAAAGGTCTTCACATGTCCGTTTTAGGGTTCCTTTAACAAAAACACACTATATTAAAATAACATTATAGTCTCTTCAAGGCACGAGTGAATAGGTGTGTCATAGATCGTCCTGCTCCGTCGTCGGCCACAACATCACTTTCCACCAGATGAGGACCACCTATTCATTGTAAAAAAAAAAAAAAATACAACTGTAATGTTTCCTAAGCACGGATAAATATATAATGAACATTTGACGCATCACACAATAGTCTTAAACTAAGCAAAGAGACGAACGTTGCAGCGTCACCGCGCAGTGTGTCTTGAATGTGCTAACGTTACAATACGTTTACAATTGTCACATTTATTCGTGATCACCTCTCTGTTACTAATCCATATAAAGCTGAAAAAAAAATTATGAGAGCTTTTAATACTTTTTCATTTTAATTAATAACATTACATTTTGATTGCAATCAAAAAAGTCCTTCAATTGCGATCAAAACATTGACAGAAAGATAGGAATAGAGTTACCATTTTTCTAGTGACCAATTTCTGAAATCGGAATGAACATGAAATGTAGGCACGGAACCCAACAATATTTTCGTTAAACTTCTTATTTTTCAATATCGCCTTTCATGTGTACCGGGTTTTATATTTGTCTTATTATCCGGCGTTGCTTTCATAGCACGTAATAAGGGAAACCTTAGTTTTTTTATAATATTTTGAAGACGTTTTTAGTTTTTATATTTGGGTGTAGGTAGCGATAGAATTTATTTACTAATGTTGCTTGTGTTTTAAACTTCAGTTTATTGAGAAAATAAATGTTATCCACAAACAAACGAGCGACTATTACAGTATTTACTCGTTGTACATATTTATGAAATACATATGAAACAGTTGAGTATTTTGTCTTTTTTATACAACAGCTATACATGAAACAAGACTATCTGATGTTCAGTGTACCCAATGCATCAAAAAATATATATTATTTTTGTTTCTTATTTTGTATTTAAAACCCCAACAAAAAAAAACAAAATCAACTAAACTTTATACAGTAAAATCACAAAGATAATTTAGAATCGTCTTATATACTAGGTGATTCCAGGTACCAGTTCCACTACACCAGAGCCTTGAAGAACGGCCAAGAAACTTCACACGAAGGTACAGATTTTAAGATATAACTTTCTGTGAGTAGGCCCGAGTCTAAGGCCTTTTATTAACTTACTATAAAGCCATACGTTAGTAAGCAGTTAAGCTTCGCAAAGGTAGACTTTCGACCAGAGCGGCTCTAGCGTCACTGACGCAGCGATTCGTGCAGCGTTCGAACGTTTCCGTACTGCATAATACTATCTTATTTATTTATTTATTATTTATTAAATATGGCAGCATATCTATAATATGTTTCTATTAATTAATATCTATAATATTTTTCTATTAATTCGCTCTATCGCCGCGTTACTATCGCTGCGTCAGTGACGCATGAGCCGCTCTGGTCGAAAGTCTACCTTAAGAGATAAACCGCGTATCTCTCAGTACAGATTAACGTAACACTCGTAATAGTTAATGACAGAGCGAAGTGCTAATGAGACTCGCGATGTTTACTGACTTCCATCAAACCACCCTCTTTATTTCTATGGCAGATTTTATACTTTATATCAAGGCAAGAAAATTATTTGGCGCTTACATAATAAACTTTCTTGTAGGCTCAAAGGGCTATTTAGGATAAATCTTTCTCTTATTCTCTTCTCTCTTACTCTTAGCAGGATATTCTTGCACTAGCGCTGCAATGTACGTAAAATGTAAATGTTACTGTTTCGATACGTTTACGATTGTCACATTTAATTGTACTCTATAATGATCTGCCTGATATTATTAAATAAAGTGTATGACGGTGACTAATGTATTCAAGTACTAATCATAACATTGTTTGATATTTTTGTCCTTCAGAAACAAATATTTTTGAATCTCAATAAATCATTTCTAATAAGTTTGTCCAAGTTGATTCTAAGCATCATTTGATTCCAAAGCACGGACAAAAATATCGAATATGATCGTCTGTTCTATGATCTAATTTGACTACCAGGTTTATAAAAGTTTATGCTAAACATGCTTTAAGTCCTCATTTGAAAGAAAGAAAGAAAGAAAGAAAAAACATTTATTGCCTAAATATAAACTAATGGTTATACAATAGAGTACATATTATATAACTAAGTACATTTAAAATATACATAATATTTAAGGACGTGCGATTTTATTTGTCCTATGCCCAACCATAGTATACTAAGGCAATGGGGGTATGCTCAGATATTATTCAAATATTATTCATATTATGAATCTATTTCATCTAGCTTTTACCAAATATCAAGTCATTTACCCTTTATTTATCAAAACATAAACTGTCATTACCAAAAAGCCTTGTAATGATTCACATTTAAACTTTCAAGAAACACATTTACACTTTACAACTCATCTTTGGTGTAAATCTTCCGTTTGTTAATGAACGACAGCCTTATTCGCAAACGACTTACCTATATAGATGGTATGATGAGCAAGCTGAAGTTGTATAGGATGGACATAAAATATCAACTAAGCTTCGTTCCGTTTTAAGTAAGTTTCAATTTCCCGATATTTTTATCAAATATACAAGATAGCCTGTTTATTAGCCATGTTTATTCAAGCATGATAAAAAAATGTTTATAAATAGTCACAAACAAACTTACGACTTACCAATACTTACTAATAGTATTAACAAAATGTACATAGGAATATATAAAATAAATAAAAAACAGTTGAGCTATCTACAGACCGTTGCAAACGATCTATAGATTAAATTGAAATTGTAAAGGTGTTAAAATATTATGAACTTTATAAAAGCTTGTGTCGTTTGAATGTCTGAAAACGTTAAAACTGAAAGCCACGAAAACTTATTAAAGCTTGTTTTTTTATGATTACTTACTCTAAATACTTCAACTAGCACATCCCCAGTGTTTTTTATATCAATTTTGTATTACAAAATCATTTAATCCAATGTTTCGACTAGTTAATGCTTAAGCGTTTGTGAATAAGAGTGTTCTGTTAATGAGGAGTGTAGCGATTAAATTTTCATCTGCTGAAGTAATTACAGATTGGTGAGTAGATGGCCTATAAACTCAGCTGGTTTTACTTGTGTTTTATAGCGGTGTCGCTTTTCTATAAAACCGTGTCAGTCATTTCGCAGCCGCTAGATTAGACGCCTCGCCTAGTATGAATTAGTTTATTGATATTTTTTTGACGTCAAGTTATCTTGAGTTTGCAGATCAAAGGACTAGGGCAAACATGAATAGTATAATAGTTTATTTTTAAATTGGTTTTTAAATTGAACCGTTTTCTAGCGGTTATTGCATATTAAAAAATCTTTTAACTATCACAATCTTTGGTGGCAGAGCTTTCTCCTTACGTTTTGTTGTTTGAACATTTTAAATTATCGTAAAACAACGTATTATCTTTGAATGAAATGTAAATATAACGTAGATAACAGATGATTTAAATAAAAAATGAATGAACTTAATTTTAAAAGCATAATTGTAATATTTAAGCATTTTGTTCTTGATTATTCACCAAAATCGACCAGGAAACGCTTTCTCACAACATAAAATAAAGTATTTTTCAGCAATTGAAATAAAAATAATTCCCATAACACATTTCATGCTACTCAAGATCATTGCACATTTCTCGAAAACCAGTTTCCGTACGAAGTTCACACACCAATAATCGCATAACGGCATTATCGCACATAAATCATTTGCTCCGACATCGCAAAAAGTTTGCACTGAGCTGCAGGGATGCCATTTGTCATAACCCTTTTATAGGGCTGCTGGGTTTTCAAAATGTATCTAAAATAGTATAAAAAATTATAAAAACAAGGACTTACATATACAAAATAATAAAAAATGACTATAGGGTCCTACTATTTATTTAAAATCGATTCAAATTAGTAATTATTGAAATGTATTGTAAATGGACATGCCTTGTATGACATACACTGTAATAATAAATGAATGAAATGAAATAAATTATAAAAAGTTTTTTTTTTGTAATTACGCACAATATTTTTAACGATAACATAGGTCATAAGTTTACTAAACTAAGTTTACTGTGTCGTCACGACAGTTTTTGTAAACTTAAACGCCGGACTAAAAACTTATAATAATCACATAAGTTTTATCGTAACTTATGTGATTAATACAATTACGCGTAATAAATTTCTCTGAGCTGCTATAATGTGTAATTTGGAATTAAACCCACAATCCGCAGCAAATGACTACTACAATAAATTTATATTTCTAATACATATAAAAAAAAGGATTATAAGAAGTAAAAAAAATACAACATAATTTTCGAGCAAAAATTCACGTGTATTAAAAAATATAGCTTTACTGAAAGGTGTCAGCCCTAAGAAACTGCAGCGAGTAGCCAACGTGTGCTGTGATTAGATTCGGTGCATGAATCACGTGTTGTGGATTTTCAAGAAAACTAGAGAAAAATATTATGTAGCGACTGCGATACATTACTGCTCATGGACGAACTACACTAAAAGCAGGTGAGTTGTTAAGAATAGTAAAAAAAAATGGTTGTCTGTAAAGTCGGTTTACTGACGTTAGAAAGTTCAGTCAGTTAGAAAAGTTAGAAAATTTAAAACATACATTAAAAATAATCTTATAAAAAAGGCGTATTATACCTTAGACAGCTATATTAATGACAAAACTGCATGGCCTGATGTCGCTCCACCCGTCAACAGCAACTTTGTCGATTTGTGATGTTAGTAATGTTCTCCTGCCTTGCTTATGTACTTTGTAGTATATTTGTATCTGAAGCGAAGCGTGTGCTGTCTTTTTGATTTACGTATAGCTTTATTATACTTCTTTTTTTTTTAACTCATTAGTGTATCATTACTAAGTTAAATTGACACCGCACTGAAACTTCAGTACTTAATTTAGTTTAATTGTAATTCTTTGTAAGAAGGATCATATAAAAAAACGGTAGGAACCAGGCCGTAAGTTTCTTGCCCGTTCTTCTAGGCTCTGGTCGCGTGGAACTGGCACCTAGAATCACCTAGTATGTAAGACGATTCTAAATGATCCTTGTGATTTTACTGAATAAAGTAATTTTTGATTTGATTTGATTTGACGATAGTTGAACGTGACAACGTCAATCGTATCTTATCTTATCTTGGAACGCCTCAGAACGCCGGAACGCCGGAACGCCGGAACGCTTCATGAGTCATGTTTTTTCGTGCGTGCAGCCGGCTCTATCGAATTATAAGACGTTGTCACGTCAAAAAGAATAGAAAATAATCTCCTATAAATGTAAAAGATATCTTAATGTTAAGAATTCTTGCATATTTCAACATTTAGGTACTCAAAAAAACACGAGCATCTTATCTATTTGTAGATCAAAATTTTCATATAATTTATATGTACTGAAAAGTAGCATGTGGTTAATATGTAGATATATTTTTTAACCGTAATGTACCTGACGTTGTAATGCATAGGATATTCTTATACACGATGTGGGTCCTTTTTGCATCTTTGCAATTCACAATATAAAAATCATTGGAACACGACCGGATTTGAACCTACGACATTCGAATTGTAAAACTGGCTTGCTAAGCTTCGTTTAGTTTGATACTAAATATACTTGAGGCAATTTTTTTTCCGTATTCAAGCACAAAATAAAATAAATGATATGAAATGAAATGAAAACAATCTCATTATAATGACCTATGACTTTGACTTATACACACCACAGTAGAGTTTTGGTAATGGAACTGTAAAATTGTGCTAAAATGAATAAAAAAGTAGGCTTCAGAATCTGTTTTGTGTGTAAACAAAACCTTCGGAATAACCAAGGTGAGCGAGATGCCTGATTTATATTTAACGTTCTTTCTTTCAGAAATTGATTCACCTTGAGGTTGGTCTTTGTGTATAAAGCCTTTTAAACACCTCTGTAACATATATTAACAATCAGCTATTAATTTTAAAACGAATAGTGTTGAAAAGCATGCTATGTATAGATAGCATCATAAAAAAATGGTTGTCTGTAAAGTCGGTTTACTGACGATAGTTGAACGTGACAACGAACGCAAAGGCCGATTGTGCTTCTTTGTCGGTCGTTCCGCGCTCTCGCTTACACTTCATGGAACGCATCAGAACGCCTCATGAGTCATGTTTTTTCGTGCGTGCAGCCGGCTCTATCGAATTATAAGACGTTGTCACGTCAAAAATAAATAGCGATTACAAACCACAACGAAAACGTCTACGCCGCTAACTGAGGATAAAACTATGATATTGGAACCGGTACCTAGATGGTGGTAGTTTTTAGAAAAGTTCCTAAAGCTTGCAGCGAACTTGACGTGATGATGACAGCTTGACTGATGTGATGTTGAAAAAAATAACTAAACTTGTCATTTATCTGCACAGTAGCAAAGTTAAGCGCATTAAAAACGTGCTGAACGAAGCATTGCACTGTGACCATCAAAGGCTTGTAAGGTGTTGCCTATAAAGCCATTCAGTAGGTACTTATGCTTGCTTGAAGTCATCAAGATGATTCCGTGAATTAAGGAGGACGTAATGGTTAGTGGCTGTGAGTCACCTATTTCAGCCATTGTTTCATCCATTTACGTATTAAAACCTTCACATCAAAACCTTAACGAGACAGTAATAAATTCCACATAACCTAGCATACGAGGCGACTTTTATAAATCCCGACACGATTTTCACTTACTTAACATTTTTTAACATACATTTTGAGATGTTGTTATAATGACGAGTCACATTATACAATATGACACACTTTATGTACTTTGTCAGTAGTCAAATTGTACAACACTATATTGACCAAATTGTAGTTAGTCACTTAGTACAACTAAACTTCGACTTTATATTTTGACACTAATCACATTGTACATTACATTCAAATCATTGACTAAGAACTCTGTCACTAGTCACAGAGTACAACATAACATTCACTATGTACATTGGCACTAGTTACATATTTTCATCTTAATTTTTTTTTAGATTTATTCACCGTATTTTGATTTGATATGATATCACTTTAAAAAACTACCGTAATCGTATCGGCAACTACAAAGAAACTTATCAGCTCCATTCCCAATTAAGCAGATTGAACCGAGTTAACGACTCGTACTAAACTACGTTTGAATACGTGAATCGGACAGTTTACGGTCCCAGCTTTGAGATGCTCGTTTGTTTGAGTACATGGTCTTTGTGGTTTTCTGTTATGGCGTAGCTGGTAGTTGGCTTTAGCTAGGATTTAGAGTGATGGGGTCATGGTGATTGCAGGTTTTGCTTATGACTAACACAAGCGCTTTCAGTGTTGGCTTACCTTTTTATCGTCTAATTCTAAGCTTCAAAGTTTTTTGGTGCATTTTCAGTTATTCATAGTTGATGAATGTTTATGAAATAAATAAATATAACTTAAATTGCTCTTCAGCAAGATGGAGTGACGATCTGCAAAATGTAGCTGGCAAACACTGGATGATAAGAGATGAAGACCGGGCTCAGTGGCGCGTCTTGGGAGATACTTACGTCCAGCAGTGGACCGACATCTCATAATTATGTAAAAGGTAGATAAAGTTTCTAGTAAGTACTTATTCCAAATAAGTTAGAAAGAGTTTTTTATATATCTTTATCTATGCAATAAGATTTATGATTTTTTTCTAAAGCACATAAGGCACATATTTTTTCTTTCATTATTGTTTACTATGAACGATAAAAAGATTTACCAAAAACCGCATAGCAACGAGCGTGTCCGGCACTCATTGTGGAAGGAAAAAACGTAATTCGTGCGCCTGCAATTTACTACCCCCGGTTTATGCTTTGATGCGCCGCCTGTGCTTGTTATTGTAGACCCGGGGGATGCGTTCAGATAAAAACAACATTTCAAAATTAACTCCAATGTACAAATCAACATATCAAATCTTACTAAAATTTATATTTATTCACCACCCTAAACCCAAAAAAAAAACACACAAATCGGTTCTTAATTGTCGGAGTAATCACGTAACATAGGATCCTATTTTTTAAAATAATAAATAAATAAATCGACAAGAATATAACGATAGCAAGACAAAGTCGCGGGCACCAGCTAGTAACACGTTTTTTTTATCAAGTAGTGTTACATGGTTGATAAAAAAAATATGAAAAATATATGTATAAGCGACAATGAAATTGGTTTACCACTCTAAGACTGAATATCATTTGCACGTACAAAACATCAAGGGCTATTTTCGCTTGACAGATTAATAACTGCTACCTCAGAATCTGTCAATCTGTAATCTTTAGCGAATAATTATGTTACTGGGAGATGTCATCAAAAGTGGTAAACCACTTTCCTTGTCGCCTATATACCTATTGAGTATTTCAATAAGTATCTATGCTCCCTCCGAGTCAAGTCTCTACATTTGTACGTACATTGCTCGGCTGGTGGATTTCTTTGTCCAGTATTATGGTGTAAGCTGATATTATTGGGGCTCAAATTGAATTGTCACACATCCGAGAGGTTTAATGGTGGACGCGCACGAACCAACTCTATAAACTATTGTTATGATAAAAGGTAGCTTGGTTAGAGCCAAATATGATTTGGGTGTATAAAGCTTAGTTTTTATTACGGTTGATAATATTTTTTCTTTTTGGAAAATGTAAACTCATGATATCGTTGAATAATTCTTATATTACCGTATGATATTGGTTTATGTTCACAGGTAAATAAATATGTTAAATAGCTTGTACGCTTTTTTAGCGAAATCCCTAGCGATGTGTTTAATTAACAATTATTTTAACAGTTTCATTCAAATCTTAATGCAATTTGACTCAAAGTTCCATACTACCACTAACATATGAGACATTAGTTTTCACATGCGCCATGATCGAGGTCGAACAGTTCGACCCGTGATCATGGCGCATACAACTGAGCCGAAATATCGGGAAATAATCAAACTCACAAATCATGGTAAATATCCCGTTTATAATGAAAACTATGTTCAAAACCATGATAGTTTCAAATATTATATGAGACATTTTCTAATAGTTTAATATGATGAAGAACTTCGATTGTAATAAATTAAATACAGTTCGATAAACAATAAAGTTTCTCTGACACGTCTAGCCTGTAATATCTCAAACTAAATACCGAACAGCCGAAAAGCTGGAACTTAAAACAAAGGCTGTGCCGTGCACAAATGGAACTAATCACTTAATGCAGGTTGCGACTGAAATATTGAGAAGTTGTGAGTTCGGGGAAAGAGGTGGATGCAGGTTTACCATTTGTCTATTTACAAAATGGATTTGAAAATAAATTATTTATTGTGTGTAGAACTAGAAATGTTCAGTAGAGAAGTATATAAAATAACTTATAGTCACACTAAATTGAAATTATACTTAATTTTACATGTATCATCTCTTAAGCTTTTGTGTATCGTAAATAAATGTTTTGATTCTGATTCAGAAATGAATTCTCAAATCTTACAAATAGATTGATAGATTAAAAATAGTATGTACACATAAAAAAATAAAAGAAAAGTGGTGTTGGTAGTAACAATTTTTCTAGACAACCTTTCAATATGTAGACGTATGTTAATATGTAGGAAATAGTTAGACGGTAAGTTATGTGGTAGTTAATAGTTACTTTTTGACAGAAAGCCATATTTCTTGTGTATTTAGCCTTTGTATGGTGTCTAACTTCAAGCACTAATCAAAATCATTTGATATAAAAAAAAGATGCAAGTACGAAAAATCAAATCATATAAAAAAATTGCAATTACACATGAACAAACGTACCTACAGTTGAATTAAAATATGACTTTTTACTTGGAAATTGGTACAACATATGGTATTGTAGTAGGGGCGGCATCTGAATAACTTTTCAAAGAGTTTCAATAAAATCTCAATAAGAAATGTTTAACTTGAGGACTCCAGAGGACCGGGTAATATTTCTGAAAGCTTTCTCGTCATATTGTTCAATAGTTTTCTAACTTCTAACAAAGCTAAGTAATAATGTCAAACTTTTTATTATGTAAAATAATGCTGGACAATCCACACAACATCATCTAGCTCCAAGCTAAACAGAGCTTGTGATAAGGGTACTAGAAGACTGATATACTTAATACAATACATTACATAGATAGATATTTTATATTATACATATAAAATACCCACAACAACGGAATAATTATTTGTAGATCGTATAAACATTTATCCCAAGGCGGGAATCGAACCCGGAACCTCCGCGTCGCAGGTGGATCTTCGCCCGCCGCGCCACATCGGTCGTCACCTAAGTTAACGTTGACTCTGAATGATGATGACGGTATCTAGATATGATATTATATGTTAAGGTATAAGTAGGTATATAAAGTTATCTATAGGCTAACTTATCAGGCGTGTGATCTAATTATTGCATTATGCAAACATAGTGATGACTTCACTAATGGATTCCGTTCAGTGGTCACATCATTAGCAGATAATTACTCGGATTATATCTATATAGATATTGTTCAATTTATGTATAACATCTGTTATTGGCTCTATTTTCTATGTTCTGGAGAGTAAGTTTGGTTCTGTAAAGTAAAGTAAAATTAATATTTTCATAGTTAATTTATTTTGTGCAGAAAAAAATTAGCTATTTATAGAAACTGAGTTACAGGAGTCAGTGATTTCTCCCAAACTTTTTTACAGAATCTCACTAAAAACCAACATGGGTATATACATATATACCTATACCCACGCTACTCAGCTAATTATAGTGAACTAATTCAATGATATTTTTTTTGTATTTCAAATATTGTTCCTTAAAAACAAGATCTTTTACTTCAGCTTGTTAGCAACCTTTATAAATATATTTTTTAGTGTTACTTGTTAATGACGATTTAAGTCAGTTTTCTAAAATGTATTAATAACTGTAAAGGCGTACAAATAAGCGTATTTTTTTTATTTGAATTTTTTTATTTGAAAATCAACCCTCAATTATTACAGTACAATATAAAATGGAAGACAGGTTAGCAGAAGTAGCCCTTACTCCAAAATAGAGAATAGCAATCGAATATAGGTAGCATTTTTGCTTGTATTTCTGTAAACAGTATGTAAACGACGCGACTACAATCGAGTCAGTTCTGTTTGCGTTTGGCAGAGGATTGGTTTTTAACACACTGCTCAATAATATCACTAAATCAAAGAATTATAATAAAAAATAAATATTCACGGACATTTCACACATCACACTCTAGGTTCACCATCACACATAGGTTGATGATGATGCTCTTGTAACATTTAATATTACCTATAATAAACATTTAAAATACATAGAAAATGTATATTACTATAGTACCTACAAGCTTTGATTAGTTTGGGACTGGAATGTGAATATAAAATAACCTAACACTGCGCATGCGTAATCCAGAAAAAAATGCTATGGCTTTACCGCAGCAGTCCCCGAGTGCCTCACGTCTTGTTTTGTTTATATTTAAGTGCATTTCGCTTGGTAGGACTAAATTAAAAAACTTATATTACAGTTTCTAGAGCCGTGTGTCCAGTCGATTCATCTGTATTCAGCAATGTTTTTTCCTTCCGTTACTTTGCGATTGGGATAGAATCGTTTGCAACGTACAAATTGTTTCGAGATTTCTTGATTTTGAATTTCATTAGTCTATGTAGAGTTTTGCAAGTCGATTTTATTTACAAAATGTTATTAGGTTAGTTGTAGTTGCTAGTTTCTGTAAGTACAGATTGTTGATTATACTGAGTAATTAGCAGTTCAAATATATTATTTTTGTTATAACATTTAAATTCTTTATTATCTAAAAAATAACATAACAAACTATTCCAAGGCGTTATTCTATTTAAATCTTAATATTTTACAAGTAATATAACATCTAATTTACAGACATAAAATAACAAATAATAAGAATGAGATCAACTTAAACCTAAATATAAACAAAAAATATTTAAATGTCTAACAAGTAAAATAGGTGAGAAATCATATTTATCATTATTTTATTTATTTATTTTTATTTTTATTTCACAGGAAAACAAATAGTCTTATAACTAGGTAAGTATATCTAAACTAAAATTATATCTGCTGACCAGTTATACGTTCTCGTTTTTCGTTATATATATATATTATTAAATTTTTATTATTATTTATTATTATTCATTATTACTCAATGTATGAGGTTAACAACCATCATTATATATGGTTAGATATATATTGTAAACTATGCTAAAGGCGGAAGGCCAAAATCAATCATGTTGGTGAAATAAAACGATTTCCGATACAACCCCGTGTAACTCTAATGTTTAAAACATTTGCTCCGCGGAGGTCGGTTTAGGGTTCCGCCAGTTTTTTATAAATAAAATATTTATAAATATTAACACTGAAAAAATATCTAATTTGCATGCGTGCATGAAAGCAAGTTTTATGTGTAAGAGTTTCTACATGAACAAATAAATAAGGTATTAAAATTAAAAATTTCGTTATCTGACATAAGTTAGAAGTTTAAGATTTTAGTTACAAATAATATAGTTTTTATTATAGTTACAGTTTTGTGTTAGTTTAAGTAATTTACGATCATTTTTTCCTATATTTTCAGGCAGCAATACAAGCAAATACATTTATCTGTCAATTATACCAAATGTTATACCAATACTAAAGTTAAGTACTACCAGAATTAACTTTGGCAGTTATTTTCATTTTAATAATCATACTTAACTTCCATACTTTAACGACCGATGTGGCGCGGCGGGCGAAGGTCCGCCTGCGATACGGAAGGTTGCGGGTTCGATTCCTGCCTTGGGATAAATGTTTGTACGATGCGCAAATATTTATTCCGGGTGTTCTGGGTATTTTATATGTATATTATGTGTAAGTATATAAAAATAAATGTATACTTAACTAACTCTCACAAAATTGTTAAAACCAAAATATTAAGTTGTACAAAAACCACGTACTGAACCCAGAGGTACAAAAATGTATTATTGTTAAAGAAAACCCAATATCCCCTACCACAATATCTTAAGGTGTTTTTTGACGGATGACTGAGTAGAGCATGCATTGATATGGGGTACCCACCCGTGACTCGTGTAAGGACCTGTATTATATTAGAAATCTACCATTTTGTGGATATTTGTATTTGTTTTTTAACCGACGAAAAAAACGGAGGAGGTTCATCAACGTGTATAGTTTTTTAATGTGTTTTCAAGCATAACTTTTGACAGAGTAGTCCAATTTTTGAACTCTTTTTTTATCTGCTGATTTCAATATTGTATGTTTTCGTTGAAAATTGAATAAGTAAAATTATTCAATTAATCATGTTTTGTGTCAATATTTTAAAAGAATATTTATGTCTCAAACAAACAAAAGGGTGTAAGATGAGATCAAGATTGCTTATAGAATAATTGTTATGTAAATATACTTTGACGATTGTTTCTATGTATAAAGTCAAAGTCAAAGTCAAAAATTACTTTATTCAGTAAAATCACAAGGATCATTTACATACTAGGTGATTCTAGGTGCCAGTTCCACGCGACCAGAGCCTAGAAGAACGGGCAAGAAACTTACGGCCTGGTTCCTACCGTTTTTTTATATGATCCTTCTTACAAAGAAACAACATACATAAAACAATCATCAAAGTTAATTATCACAAAAAACTATTGTTTTTGATGTATTGTTTTGTTGTGATTGAATCAAACTCTTGGGTAGCAGAACTGACCTATCACATACTTACCGAAAACTTATAAATATCTTGAGATATTTCTATATTCTTGTAATCGTACTGTGATTTCTTATTCACACTCTATATAATGATATGTTAAGCGTTCATTAGTCAACGCCAGTGCTTTGTATAGAAGCGAGAGGGCGGCACACCGAGGAGGCTTTCATGGATAATGACTTTGGTAAATAATAACACGTAAATGTCATACGAGACGTAGATGGAGTGTCGTGAAAGTGGGACACAATAATGATGATATGATTCTTCAGAATTTCTGAAATCTGCAGCAAAGCTTGTACGATAGGAACTAGATTGCTGATATTTTTGTTAATACAATAGAATACATTGTTACAGACACAGAACAAAAATTTATATTCATTACTCAAAGATTCGCTATCGGTGGGAATCGAATCCACGACCCACAGCATGGAAGGCAGAGCTACTACCAACTGTGACGTCAGTCACAGCCTCATTAATAAACTTATGTAATTCTGTATACCTTTTTAATAATCCATTTTAATACCATATATGTTTGCGTTTTGCTGACCTTTTGATAATCTTTTGAAAATTTTGATAATCCTGCCAATTTTTGTTATGAAAACATTACAAAAACACGCAAAGTCCATCACATAATAAGCGGCTTACAAAAAACCTCTTTCATAACTCCAAATAAACTCCGGCTACTTTCAATATCATGATAAATCGGCTTAAATCCCTTGGTAATACAGAACCTTTACTTCATCAGTAAGTTTCAGCCTTATTTTCTATGATTTATGGATGAGATTTGTGTGGCAGTAAGAAATTAAATATTATTTTTAGATGCGTATTTGTCAACATGTCAAAATAGCCCTTTGATTCGTCCCTTTTGTAAAGGGAATAGGTAAATAGGAGAAAGATATATCAATTTGGTTAAAACGATTGATATGAGAGTTTGTTTCTTTATTGGTACCTACTATTATTTTGGTATATCTTTATTGATAAAATTTTGGTAAATTTAAATATTTTTTTACAAGCTTTGACACAACGGGATTGGGCCAAAGAGGATTCCTTGCTCAGGTCTCAAATTATCACTTAAAATCTCCTAATTATGAAGTGATTTCAAATGATTTTGTGAGTAAAATCACTGGAATCATTTAGAATCGCTTCTACTCAATAAAGTACCTTTAACTATAACCTTGACTAGCGATGGATTGTAAGGTAAAAATTAAATTTGGTAATCAAATGTTACAACAATATTTACATAGAACTTTCTGCAAAACTTTAGCAAAAGTACAAGAAATATAAAACAAGCACTTTAAAATAATAAGAACTATAAGATAACGCCAACCCATAAAGACAGTCACACAAAAAACTCATTTCAGTTTTTCTTGTTTTAAATTCGCCAGACACGACCATTGCATTCTATTTACGAAAGGAAATGCAGTTGACAGAAAACACTCCTTTGTTCCACGTTCCATTTCCAGAGGTTTGGCACGTAGCAGTTTTAATTCCGACTGTACGTGGACTAGATTAATTTATTAGTTCGATTGTACATGTGACATGAGGTTTTAGTAGTTTTACTATGAATTTTGTTAAAGGATTGGATTTCAGGAAACTACAACTTTAGTGTTAGTTTAGAGTACTTACGGCCGGTTTCAGGAAACCCAAATCACGATTGATCGTATAGTAATTATTTGATTTTTTCGTTGATAATCGTTCGAGAAACCGGCCGTTAGCTTGTCATTGAGTTTCAAATACATTAAATTATGTAAAACATAAAAAATTAAATTTTTGTAAGTGTCACGGTTTGCACTTGTCATCCAAAATACAAATAAATTAAAACTAAACATTAAATACACAAAATACACACTATTTAATGTAAACAGCTATTGCAAAAACGTAAAAAGCAGTTACATAACAAGTTATATTGTAGGTACCTACACATAAAAACTGTACCACCTCCTTTTGAAATAAGCTGAATATACAACAGAAGCCCTTTTAGAAGTAAAATCTTTTACAAACTCAATAGAAATGTGAACATCAAACATTAATAATTGCAATATTTCAAAGTCCTATTTCTGAAAAGAAACAATAACTTAAAAGAATTACGAGTGCGTAAAAATGGCTCCGGGGTATTTACTACCCTTTGAAAGGGTTAAGGAGTTAACCCTTCGTTGAAATTAATTAATGACAGATTTCAAAGATTTTTTCTTTTGATGAAAAATATTGTGTTGAGTTGATCTATTGATCTTGTTTTTCATTAGTTGTTATTGACACTTTTTGAACACATTTTTAATTCATTTTTGCTTGTTTTGTTTTGCAAAATAAAAGCCAATTCTGTTATGAAGCTTTAAGGAAAAAAAAACGTGTTGCACTTGGCGACTGCCGCGGTAAAGCTATTGCATAGCATTTTTTGCTCGATTACGCATTGAGATTATTTTCGTTAGGTTTTTTTCGTTACGGGATATCCGGATTTGGTATCCACGCTCAAGGCCAGCGATAGAAGCTATGCAATAGCTTAGAAATAAAATAGTACTAAAGTCATAGTCAAAATTACTTTATTCAGTAAAATCACAAGGATATTTTAGAATCGTCTTACATACTTCTATTAGAAATAATACATCTTTGTGAGTAAGAGTTTATCAGTAGCTCTACCATGAGTTTTTACTATACTACATATAATATACTCGCTAGCGTCTGTAGTTAAAAAAATGTATGAAGATTTGTACAGCGCCTCTAGCGGATAGTTGGGTACTAAAATTTGTCATACTAATATTGACGTAACTACTGTAGTAAAGTCTGGCGATTTTACTGTGACATCTCATGGTAGAGGTACAGGAGACCCTTCATGAACATTTCTAGTAGAACATCTGCCGCCAGAACACGACCTTCCCTGGCCTGTGTGGATATCTATCCGACTGCGTACCCAGATAGGTCGCTCCAGAGAAAATGTGTGTAGGTGGGCTACCGTTATTCTTCTCTAAGCCATTGTGACTGTGGGGTACCCATACAATCTATGTCCCACATGCTCGTTTGCCCCTTGTGCCCTACCTGCACAAGGGACGGGCTTATTAACCCCACAGATAATGGGATACTAGTAGCAAAGTTCTACTTGAACTTTGCTTTTGTTTTTATTAATCTTGTATGGTCAGCAGTTATGTAAGCTTAAAAAATAAAATATATTAAATATTCTCTTCTTCTTATTAAAAAGCTACGCTCTTGTCTGCGTAATCAATGCAAGCTACGCCATTTTTTTCTTTGCATATTAAATAAATATTAAACTTTTTTTTAATTGTTGTGTATCATTAACACGTTAGAAAAAGGAGAGCCTACTACATGGTTAAGGAAAGCCCGTGATCGCGAATTATGGAAAAGGCTGCGGGAGGCCTATGCTGGAAAGCAAAACAATTATTTAATTACCGATGTCTAAATTATATAAATAATGTCAAACTAGGTTAAGATTGTTAATAAAGGCTATTTGAAATTGAACTACATGGTAGGTAAGGTAGGTAGTAATACCTACTATAGTAATGTGACTGTAAGACAACTCTTGTATTGCAATAACTTTGTTTGTATTTTGCATTTCATTACGGCGGCGCGACCGTGTATGATTAAACGCTTGTGGCCGTAAAGCGGTGCAGTTATGCTTAGTTTAGGGCTGCTACATATTTTAGTAGACTTTCACATGTAACACATTTTTACTTTTTAATTGTGCAGATTGAAAGATTTGTCCGTTACTTGGGTCTTATGAAGCTTGAATTTCTTCAGAATATGAAACCTTAATAAACAATTTTACCTTTATTATTATTTTTTATTAGATACTAGTTGATCCGACAGACGTTGTCCTGTCTTAACGATATGTATTTCTTATTTTCAGTAATATTAAATTTTCTTATTTTCTGCGCAATTTTTTAAATTTTTTCTTTCATCCTGACAATAAAAAAAAATGTGAAATCGGTCCACTTTTACCACTTTTTAGTTCCAAATTATCTTTAGATACGCAGTGACAACCCTAACAGTCTGAGCTATTATGGGTCCCCGAGACGATCAAGTGCACTTGACAAGTCTTACGTGATTGAAATGCATATTGATCGTTTACAGCGTTGACTTGACAAGTCCCGTCAAGTGATCTACGGACTTGACCGACTTGATAGAAATTTTGATTGACGGCACTTGAAGTACCTTGCACTTGATGCGAATTGACGCGAATTGACGCGACTTGACAAGTTTTTATTCATTTGCGGCCGGAACATCGAAGATGGCGGACGACGAACCGGACCGAGACGTTACGTTTTATAATCGTCCGGCTCAGTTGCTTGAAGAGTTCTTTGCAAATGTTCATGCGTGAATCGATATCTCATTTTATACCATTCCTTACACCATCGCCTTTTTTTTTTAAATAAATAAGTAAATAAAATGTCTTTATTTCAGAAACAGGTCCATATATAATATATAATAATTGTAATCATACAGTACGTCATACAGTACGACGACTAATAATAATCTTATAAAAAGTTAGCGAAGACTTGAAATATTGATTACCATACGTAATGATGACTTAAAGTCAACGCTAACTTTTTATATGATAGGATAGGGGGTTAGTCGTCGTAGTCATAGTAGTTTTTTGTGATAGAGTTATAGCAAGGAATGCCTTGTCTGCGTTGGAAACCATTATACATTTTTGCGACGACCACTTTCGTGGGCAAATGGCGAACGACTGCGTCGTAAACTTGATGGCACCTTCAATTCGCGTCAAGTCCCTCGTCAAGTGAAATCGTCAATAACGTGAGACTTGTCAAGTGCACTTGATCGTCTCGGGGATACTTTATCCGTCGATCTGTTAATCATCGGTTTGCTGCCATATATCTGAGCAATTGTTATTTATCGTTTTACGAGCGATTTGTACCGATTGGACTGAACCGAAATTGCGGTGCCGAAATTAGGTGGTGCGATTTATGGGAGAATAAAAATTATGATTAACAAGGAATTATTGTTAGGATTAATTATGTTATCAGTGTTTGAAAATACAATTATTTTATGCGTGTAATACTTTTTCTTCTTTGATTGTCGTGTTTTGTAAACCAGCTGATGTTGAACGTTTTTGATCTAAAATAGGTATATATTTAATAAAAAAATCTCCAAGTCTATACCGCAAATAACCTACTCTGAAATTGCTTCTTAAAGAAAAATAACAAATGGTCATATTTAACACGGCTTTTAAATATTTAATCACAACAAAATTTTGTCAACACGTAACGTAAACATTTTGGAGCCAATATCAAAAAGCTAGACATTCAAAACAAAATTAACAAAATACTGCTATCACATTCTAAAAACGTCTGCCATGCATGGGGATTACAATGGTAAGCCTATCTATTCCCCTGTTTATAACATACACCAATAATAAAATCCTAAAAATACAGCGACAAAATCCATGTCACCCTCTACGTGTTTGGTTTCCACCAAATCGAGTGGGTTGTTCCCATTATCCCCATCAGATTTGTCCCACTGGTAAAATATTTATAGAATTAATACTCATAGACATTTTGATCTAGTCCCGAACTTAAAAAAACTTACAATACACAATGAAAGTAATAATTTATAAACATATGTTATAAGAAAACCTGGTACATAAATTATTTTATTCATAATTTTTTTATATGTAAACTTTGACGGGTGTCAGAAAAAAAATTACTTGCCTAGTATTACCTACACAAAAAATACTTAATTGTAATTTAAGGTACAGCACTAACGTAAATATGGTCTGATTCTTTACATCAGAGGAACTGCATCATTTACATTACATTTACACATCACATATACACCACTATTTTTTAACTACCAAAAAAAAAAAACCCTACACTCAGTGTCTGTTACTAATCACATTTCGACCGTTAAAACTTAAAATAATTAATTAAAAAAAATATCCTTACAAAAACATAATATTGAGTTACCTTTTATTCGTACCGTCCTACTACATAGCTACTTAAGTTTTCACGATAAAAATCCATTCATAAATAGCTTCCGTCTCACTCTTCGCTAAAGCCTTCTCGCCCGCCGCCCGACTATACAAACTGCCCGGCGCGGCGGCGGCGGGTAGTTTAGTTTGTGAGATGACACTGCGCTGCGCGCACGTAATATCATTATCACTCTCGGAACCCGAAACTTACAAAGCAGCATTCGTTCCAACATAGGTTTAGTGTAAATGTGTGGCCAGGAATACTCAATGATAAATTGATCGGACCATTTTTCATCGAAGGACGCCTCACAGGTGAATCGTACCTAAACCTGATGCGAACTATGGTGAATACAATGTTGGACGATATTCCATTAGCAGCCGATATTCCATTTGCGTCAGCTAAAGCAAAACCATTTGGCAACCATTGGATCGGCCGCAGCGGCCCTGTTCCATGGCCCCCGCGCTCACCCGACTGACACCCATGGACTTATTTTTGTGGAGCGAAATAAAAAGACTAGTGTATGTGAGTGAGCCTACCAGTGCGCAGGCATTAAAACAGTGCATAATAGACGCATTTCATAAAGTTAAACGACAAGACGTAATTTTGCCGGTCCTAAGCCCGTAAAAGTATGAAGGGGAAGTTGCAATTGATTACAAATAAAATTATTTTAAAAACAAAATGACTTTTTTTTCTGTAGGTACCTACATAACCCCTTGAATTAGTTAGACGAGCGAGAATAGAGTGAGACAGGGCGATGACGTAGTTAGGTAGGAAGGAGATGGAATGAGATCTTGAATGAAGTGCGTATGAGATAGGCTCGTGTAAATACTACGAGTAGTTTCTAGTATTGTGACCATAAATTTGTGCCAGTTTTCGGTTAAAAAGAAAGTACGATAACTTTGTGCTAGTGCAATAATTCATACTTCTGACAATGCCATTATCATTAGTAGCCTCTGCTGCAGCTATCATTAATTTTTTTCTGGTAATTAAAAAATAGTGGTGTATATATTGCTTTAATGTTCTATACTTTGTGTGGGACAACTTCCTGGAAAGCATAGGAATAACCCAGTCGAGCCGACTGACACCATCAATCATAATCTAATGATATGATGCAAATTCGCGAGAATCGAACCTTTTCTCATTTATTTGAGTGTATATTTTGATTAAGTTGAACCGATGTCATTTGTATCAATAAATAGATGTTTTTTATAGGAACTGTGCAAAGTTAATCTAACAAAATGTTAAGGACTTAACAGCTACTTAAGTAAGTAGTAGGTACATAACTTTAATGAAATAATATAATGATTTATTAATGATACCACGATTCAACTAAGCAGAACTTTAATTATAAACACGATTCTTATTAGTAAATATTATGATTTGTAACTCACAACACATAAACAGAGCTAATATTGTAAAGCTGATTATGAGCTCATTATAATTATGAGCTATAAAGCTGATCAAAACAATAGAAACTTACTTATTATTATATGTAAATACATACATACATATATTTACAAAAAATGTACCTACTATAAGTATTATATCAGCAATTTTGTCCCCATGGTAGGTACAAGTCTTGCTTAGTTCGGGACTAGAGTGTGATGTGTGAATTGTTATTATTTATTTATCCATAAAGATGAGTAAAGTTAATAATAACTATTAAATATGTAGTGCAAAGGTTAATCATCTCAAGAGGCAGCGTCACGTTGATCGGGATAATACGCCAAATACGGTACTTAAACGGTCTAAGTTTCGTGTACTGCATAAAAAGTTGTACATCTTCTTTTGTTTTGGGCTCTGTAAAAAAAAAAAATTAAAAATAAGTAATAATCTAACAATGTCGTAAAAATTAATAATTTGGCGTTTAGGCAAGCGTAGTGTAGGACGCCCTCCGGCGAGATGGAACGATGATCTATACGGAGTGTAGCTAGCAAAAACTTGATGAGAAGAGCCGAAGACCGTTACAAAACCATTTAATTTCGTAATGTTATTCTATCAGCAATCAGAGTTCCTGAAGACATGCCTTGCTTTATTTACTAGATAGCGATTTATCAAAATATTTCTATAAATATCTACTTATTAATATTAAGTTATTGTTATAAATAAAAATAAAATTACCAATATCGTCCATCAGTTTGTGTACCAAAAACAATTGTATTTTCTCCACTTCAACTGAAAAAAACTCGACGACCACAAAAGGAGAGAAAAGGAGTATACTTATCTGCACCAAGTGTATGATTCTGTAGCTAAGAGACTCGAACGGTTCCTGCAACAAATTTTACAACTCATCATCAACCTATATCAGTCCACTGCTGGACGTAGGTCTCTCCCAAGACGCGCCACTGAGCCCGGTCTTCGGCTCTTCTCATCCAGTGTTTGCCAGCTACACTCCGTAGATCGTCTTATTTATTTTATTGCACATGAACAAATTATTCTCGTCTGAAAATACCAGCTTATTAAATTACATTTAGGTCAATTGTCAGTTTCAGGTTAGGTCGAGGGGTAACCTGACCTGACCTGACCTGACCTGATTTTCATTACTGCCTAGGCTTGACAATGCAAGTTTTTTTTAAGTATGTTATAACAATGACAAGTGGATTTCTGTTTCAACAGAGAAAAATCCAATTATAAATTTATGAAAAACTAGCGGTCGGCCGGGCGGCTTTGCACAGGCGGATTCTTAATCTTTTCTAACAATAAATAAATAGCCTATAATCTATGTCTCTCAGTAGTAGAATGAAAAAAGAAGAAGAAGTAGTAGTAGGATGTAACTTTCTGATAGTGCAAGAATTTTTGAAATCGGCGCAGTAGATTTAGAATTTATTTTTGAAGTTCTATGACCAAGTTTGAGGAAATGATGAAGAAATAATGTATACTTCGTTTGTTATTTCTTGAGCAAATAAATGTTAGTTTATTTCTATGTCTAAAGATTTATGTTTATTGGCCATGTTCAAGTTAAGTCGTAATAATATAAAAATGATAAAAGTTATACTTACAAGTCCTTCCAAAACCGTGAGTATGTGGTATGAGTTGACAATCAGTTTTGGTATATTGCATGCCACGCTCATGAATAACTGAAAAACCACATGATTTTGATTAATTCTAGTACCGCTAGTGAGAAAATTTAAATAGAGATAAAAATAAGTATTTAGTAGATAGGATAAAATAGTATTTTTGACAAAGACCAATAAAAAAAATATTCTTAGTTTTATGATTTTTATTAAATACGTGATGCATGATGATAGGATTTCGTTAATTGGAATTGTAATACTTTATAATTTGTTGAATTATAAGTTAAAAACAAGTAAAAAAAACATTGCATTATTTGCATAAAACTTATTTAATTCAAGGGGCACTTTTATCGCTAATAAGATCTCTTTAGATAGTTAGTAACTAAAGTATTGAAAAAATCATAAATAATTTGTAATACAGTTATTTATGGAACAATATACTTACAGACGCATGTAATTCAGGAGACACAAATTCCACCAAATCAGCGATATTTCTATACAATTTCAAACAAAACTTAATTTTATTTTCCTTTATCGATTTATTATCTTTAATATACAAATAAAAGTTTTCATCTGGATTTTCTTCCAATCTTTCTCTCAAAACTTTCAATCTATACCTAATAGTTTCAAACAAGATGCATCTCCAAACTCGATTTAAATCCAAAGCAAGTGGGGACAGCAAGCTCACTACATACAAACCAAAGTCATTATAACAAGTGTAGTAGCTGCAGTAAAAATATGAGTAATAAACTCTTCCAAACCAAATCAAAAATGTCAAAAAAAATATCTTATAGCGATCCCAGAAGTAGTGATTCCTTCTTATTCGAAGATACACGTCGACTTCGCAGAGTTGTTCTAGGAATAATCTCATCTTACTTTTAAAGAATAGAATGATGAGGACGGATAGAGAATATTCTAGAAGTGACCAAATCTGGGATATTTCTTGAGCAGTACAACAAGCCATAGTAGCGTATGCTATAAGCGTAACTAGACTAACGCAGTATATCTTCGCGATAGTTTTTAATATGGTATTGTGGTTGTAAAAATCAAAATTGTAGCCGAAAATCAAAAGGGCTAGTAATATCGGTTCGTATAGTCTAAATATATTTTTATTTGTATTCCCGACTTGTATTTTACGGAACGCCATGGTTATTAATAAAATACGTTTGATGTGGTTAATAACTGAAAAGCGAATGTGTTGTTATTTTTTTGTTAGTAAATATATGCGTTGAAATATTGATTCTTGTTACGGTTAGTGGATTAGACTCTGTTATTTATAATACATTTTACGTCAAAACTATAATATCTATCTAGAAAATCTTTGGTCATAGATATAATTAATATTTAAAACGAACTAAATTTATGAAAAAATGTAATCTTCACTCTCTCTCTCTCTTCATTTCTTTGAATTGATTTTTCGACGCCTCAAGGTTTTATCTGTATTCAGTCTCTGTACTTAAAATAAAGAAAAAAGAAAAGAAAAAAGCCTAATTTAAGATTTAGTTATAAGAAACTTTTTTCCATTGTTCTAGAAATGAAAACAATACTATCTACTTTACGTACTTTTACAATTGTAGGTACGAACTTTTTAAATTAAACTACTCAACAAGTCTAGTGTCAACTTAAGACTATGTTTTAAGAAACTATTTTAATTTTGTTCTAGAATTGAAAACAATATCTACTTTACGTACTTTTACGATAATTGTAGGTACCAACTTTTTAAAATTAAATAACTTAACAAGTCTAGTGTCAACTTTACAAACAGTAACAGAACTACACATAAACTGTCAAACTTATCGGGTTTCAGCGTGAAATGACGTGCGGTCACAAAACGCACACAAAGGATTGTGTTGTGACTTTGTGACCCGTCAATATAGCCTGTGACAAAGGACTCAGGCTTTACAGTTTTGATCAGGTTGGATAACGAGACAAAACCAGTTCTGTAGATATAAAGTACTGATAAATAGGTATGTTCTTTTTCGGTAAATAATTTAGTCTCAGAAACTCACTTCTCTACAAATATTTTGCAAGGATCAAACAAATCTATGCATAGCATTTATGTAAGAAAAAGTATCAAAACTTACTTCAAAACTTTTTTATAATATATATTTTTATAATTTATAATATACCTATATCATTTTGTACCTACTCAAAATCTCGAATAAATCTTAGATAAAAATAGTTTTCTAATTTATTTTATTAATTTCAAAATAATTCGGTCTTAGATAAACTATTTAGTAGTAAGTACTTATTGAAATAAAGAAAAACATATCATAAATTATTAATCAAACATAATAAACTTTTAAAAATATATATGTTTAAACTGACCAACTTAATTGCAAAGTAAAATAAACTACCTAGTCAACTATAAAATACTATCAACGTAAAAATATTCTTTGCGTAAAAGCTTCTACTTATTGGAAAGTAATAGAAAAACCCCAACAAAACAAAACACCAGTTAATTCACCAACAAAAACAACGAAGGGAAAGTCAGTATAAAAAGCGAGCTAAATTGTTTAAGACTGAGCATTAGTCGCGTCGACAATCAACGTACAAGCACTATTAAGTTGTTATAGCTCTGTGAATCTCTTGTTCTTAAGCTACGAAGGAATTGATAAGGCATATCGGCTAAAACTATTTTACAATCTTTTCAACCGACGAATTAAATAAATAATTATTCACGAACATTTTGCACATCACACTCTAGTCAAAAACTAAGCAAAGCTATGTACTATGGGAACTAGACTGCTGATGTAATACTTAAAAAAGAATACATAGAAACACAAAACAATATTATATGGCTATAAGGCTGTGGTTGCGAAGATCAGGCTAGCAACTAACAGCTTAAAAAAAAGTTAAAATCAAGGTAAAACTATCAGCTTGGTTATACCCTTTTTTTTTGTATTAATCCCGGTCCGAGCCTTTTTAAGATGATCCTACTGATTGTGGTTTTACTGAAATTAAGTAAATACTGGGGTTATACCACATCCATCTATTTAAACAAGCTGTTCGTACATCTAAGTTGCTACCCCTCTTCAAGATTGTCGTTAAGTTGAATGATTGAGAACTTACGCTTTCAACTTCATTGCTTTCAATTTGTCTCATCTACAGGCTGTTAAAAGTTTCACAAAGTTCTATATAATTAAAATTTCTAATATAATTGGAGTAAATATATTATATGTAGGTATATTTTTATGTAAATTATATGATGAATGTAAAATTAGAAACCAAGATTTAGTAACTTCAGAAAATTCTTTTTTTTTAAATAGGTATATAAAAATACATAAATGAGATACATTCGGTCACAGTATGTATTATTTAACCAAGTTATAAATACATGCTAAACTCTATCCTTCAAATCATTGTACCATTTTTGTACCTTACAGCTGTTAATATTAAAAATAACAGTTTCAACGTTTGACGACCGATGTGGCGCGGCGGGCGAAGGTTCGCCTGCAACGCAGAAGTTTTGGGTTCGATTCCCGCCTTAGAATAAATGTTTGGTGATCTGCAAATATTTATTCCGGGTGTTCTTGGTATTTCATATGTATAGTAAAAGTATCTATCTATGTAATGTATTGTATTAAGTATGTCAGTCTTCTAGTACCTATAACACAAGCTTTGCTTAGCTTGGGGCTAGATGATGTTGTGTGGATTGTCCAGCATTATCTATTTATTATTTATTTATTTAAAGTAAAGATCATCCTGTATCTGTAAAAGGAAATCGTGTAAAGGAAAATCGCAGGTCGCATTGCCCAATGGAGTGGGCGCCGACCCGCTCTAAATAATAATGTATTTCTTTATTGCATTATTTACGAGATGAACAAGCGTTCACTAAACTTACTTATGTTGACAGGATGTAGGTAATTTAATTGAAAGTCAAATACACGGTGTACAAAAACAACTAGCAAAAACTGCAAGGTAAAAAATTACTCTTAAAAAAACTTAGCCACCAAAAACTTTTGGAAAATTACATGTAGGGGAACCTGTTGTACCTTGGACATAGTTGTACCTAGGACAATCGTGTTTTAAAAAAAAATGCGTTGGTTTTAGGAAGCGTTGTCTATCGTATTTGAGACATCATTGGCCAACAATAACGTCAAATAAGTTGTGGTTTGCCAGCGCTGATGGTTACAGCGAAAAAAAATAATTTCGTTTTTTCAATTAAAAAGTCAGTTTTTTAGACTTTTGTTTTTGCTATTTTTTTCAAAATGATGCATGTTTAAAAAACGGTTTTATTTAAAAACTAATCTTAGTATATATAGCTATTGGACAACATAAGTCTCAGATCCTACCTCCAATCACAAGTGGGTGTACAAAGCTTGTGAAGTAAAGTAGTCGCGATGTTGTACCTTGGCCATCCAAGTTACGTTGTACCTTGGCCACCATCATTTGGTCGGCATTTATATGCATATTTTTTTTGAGTGCTATTTAATTGCAGAAATGGTAAAACTTATGTTAAATGATAAGAAAATAATGAAATAATTAGGTTGCAAGTTAAAATTACGTGATTAGAGACCAAAATAATGTCATCAAAAATTTGCTATAAATCAATTGGCGAAGCTTTTTACAAAAACAACCTTTTACCTATTTATAGTTGTTAATACCTGGAACTTTTGTTAATTGCTAATGCAAATATGATTGAATAATTATTATTTCAACAAAAACTAAATAAATTACGGATAAAAATATTTTTTTAGCTCGATTTGAACCTACTCTGGCCAAGGTACAACATACACTGTCCAAGGTACATCTGGTATGTTGTACCTTGGACAGTTTTGACTTTTTTTTTCAAATAGCTAGTGGTCACAGGTTTTTAGGAAAATACATAGTTTTATGAATTAATTATGTAGGTAATTTCATGGTCTTTACATACACATACTTTGGACAGATATAGCTAGCACCATTATTTAATTAAAAATCAAAATTCAAAAAACTGTCCTAGGTACAACAGGTTCCCCTAATCAGTTGATATCGGAAATAATAATGTGACTAAATAGTGAAATAAAATAATATAATGCGGCTTCAAAAAATGAGGGTCTCATTTTAACTGTATAATTTTTTGTAAGACTGCTACCTGATTGAAAGTAGGTATAACAAAAAAAAAATTACATTCTCACAATTTCCCGAAGAATATTTGTCTAGTCGAAGCGACGCGTGATCCGAGGGCTGGTGAGTATCTGGCCCAACGTATCAGCATTGCTATTCAGCGCGGCAATGCAGCCAGTGTCTTGGGTACGCTTCCGATTGGTACTGATTTGGATCAGTTGAACTATCTATAGATCGTTTGCAACGGTCTGTAGATAGTTCAACTGTTTCTTATGTATTTTATATGACTATGTACATTTTGTAAATACTGTATAGTCGTAAGTTTGTTTGTAAATAAAGTTTACCCCTTTAAAAAAAAAATCCCGACAATTATCTAATACAAAGGTATCACTGCTTTCATAACAAAGGGCTTTATTAACACAATAGACACTTGAAGAATCGAACCTGCTACTACAGTTACAAGGACCACAAGTGGCATACAGGATAGGTATTATAACTTGGCTTTTGTCCGTCTGTTCATCCCTATTTAGTAACCATGGTAACGAAATTTCGATATATTATGTAATGGACCTTACATTGGCACTTTGGAATGGAACGGTAAACTGTGCTTAGAAAAGTATGAACACAGTTTTGTAGCATTTTTTAAAAGAAATATGTGTTTTTTTAAAAGCTTTTTATAAGTTTCTTGGGTAAAGAATTTGGAATAAAAAGGAATCTGAAATATTTTATTGTTTAACTGTAATAAGATCTTTTATGTACAACATGTTGTACATAAAAAATCCTAATTTTAAGTAGTACAAGTTTATACAGTTTGTCCAATCCGTACTTACAATAAGAGGGTAATGAACAGAGCTATACCCAATAAAAGATCATATCAAGCTCATTGGAGTATAAAAAAATTTCGACTGATATGTTTATGCCTGAGAAAGAGTATTTCAGAAAAAAAATATGCACTAGGAAGCCCAAACATTTTCTCTTTACTCTTAACTCGCTTTTCTTTTTTATTGAACAAAAAAGCCCCAAACAGTTTACCACAAAATATTTTTTCTTTTTTTGGAAATACCTCAAAGCGATATGTTAAATGATAAAGTAAAACAGAAAAGCGTGTTACAGACAGATTACAGACTTCTTCTTTTTTTGTTTATAATTAAAAGCTTTGTGGTAAAGTTTAGTATCTCTTTTTTTTCTTTTAACTGTCAATGGCCGGTTACATTAAGTAGTATAAATGGATAAGGTATTTTTGATTTTAAAACTTAAATGGAAATTTGTAATTTCATTTCATTTCGATTTTTTGTAATGCTATGTAACTACAATTTTAACTCAAACTACAAAAAATAACTTCGATTCAAAATATAATGTGAATAAATTTTGTAACAAAAAAATATTATTATCTATTTATTTATATTAAATAGTAGGTAGGAAAACTGATGACACATGAAATATTTTTTTTAAATTGTTATAATTTTATTATTACTCATTTAAACTGCTGCTTGCTTCCAGTTTATTACACATAATTTTGTAACTAGATAGTACCGCTGTTGTCTTTATGTAAATAAATGCCATATCATTTTATACTACATCTCCACTCAACAGTAATCCGGCACTTATCTCAAGTACAAAATTGTTCCGGCTAACTTTCCTTGTCCGATGGCCGGTTGCGTATTTTTCACTATTAAATTCACTGTAAAGCATAAAGAGGTGAGCACTGAGCGAAGCACTAAGTACTTCCGAAGCATTACGCAGTATCACACAACTAAGAGGCACCGTGTTTACGATGTTTTAAAGATACTTTTTTATAAAAATACGTAATTCAGTAAAATTACAACGATCATTTAGAATCGTCTTATATACTAGCCCACTATCTTATAAAAAGTTTTTTTCAAATCTGATGTATTGATTACCATACGTAATGATGACATAAAGTCAACGCTAACTTTTTATAAGATACACCGTAAGTGTTTCTAAAGATAATGATAATGAGGTACAAAGCAATGACACACTTGATGTGAGAGACGTCACAGCTCAGTTGCTAGTAGCTCTGCCTTCCATGCTGTGGGTTCGACCCAGAAAAGCAAATGTTTGTGTGATGAACATAAATATTTGTTCTATGTCTATGTATTTATTTATAAAAAAATGTATTTTAATATTCTATCAGCAATCTAGTTCCCATACAACCAGCTTTGCTTAGTTAGTGACTTGAGTGTGATGTGTGAAATGTCCGTGAATATAATGTATTTATTACTTAGAACCTTAAAGTGGTGTTGCACTACACCGAGTATTATAAAGGTAATTTCGTAGTACTCGTTCGTTTGGCAAAATCATGAGTATCTCCGTTTTTAGTCGGTTTGAGTGGGGATTGTCTCAAGTGGCGGCAAAAAATAGTTCTTTTGTGATAAAAAGTAGAAATGTCGGGTTTCGACAGTCCGTTACTTTTTGATGAGGTTTAAAAACGTTTAACAAACGAATGTTTTAATGTATTGCATTTTTTTGACCTCTTTGAATTTTGCATTAAAAAAGTTTTAGTACCTATCTTTAAGTGTTTTTTTTTAATTTAAGTATCATATTATTAACAGGATTATATCAACTTGATATGTATTCTAAATTTTGAGTTTTCTTGTTGAATATTAGTGTATTAGGATAAAATGTTAAAAAAATTTAATATCTCCAAAGTTAAATGTCTTTTTATAATTTTAAGGAGATTTTTAAAAGTTTTATTTTTCAAACACGAAAAAGTTAGCGCAGACTGGAAGTCTTGATTGATACGTTATGATGACTAAATACCGACGCTAACTTTTTTTTAGGGGCTTAGATTTTACTTGTATCTTTTCATTCTATAGAAAACATTACAAATAGCCACGAAGAGGCATCATTACAACACCATAACTTTAAACGTGTCGACACACATCCGACTAAGATGGATGCGCCGGAAGCGGAAATGGTGCCAGATCGGCGCAAGATCTACCCGAAACAGATTCATTTTTCACTTGCACTAAACTGTATGTGTACGAGCCTCTGTACACACATCTAGCGGACAACTCGATCCGCTTAGTTAAACCAGATAGTCAGCAAATACAATTCAAGTTTAATTGTAGATTTTATAATCTACTATGATGGTTTTTCGACTCTATAAACTACAATTAGTTTATTAATTACTGCAGACTAGGTATATATAACAAGGTAGAAGGGAAAATGCATGATCTATTTTAATTATTAATTATTATAATTTGCATTTAAACAATAAAACTCTATATAACTAGACTTTTATTGATTAAAAGTCTATTAAATTTAAACACAACCAGCAGACAGTAGGTACGTACCTTTGTATGCCTTCTTAATCCAACTAATAAATCAACTAAAAACCTAAAAAAAAGGAGTTAATAACTGTGTGGTAATAACTGTCCGCTAAATTAGTATAAACTGAGTTCATGCAATTGTCCGCTGTATATGCATTTAAGTTTTCTAACCGACTCATTTGCACTGAATGTGGACGCGCCCTTACAGGCCTAATGTTGTTGCAAGTGTTTGTAATGCGATACATCATTGTCGTGAGGGTCAGTGTGGACTGAGCTTTATCTTTTTTCTTCATTTATTTCTATTAAGGCGACGGGTAGGGTGAAATTTTTCATAATAAATAAAAATGTCAATAACTTCCAAGTTTATTATTTATTTATTATATCTATACACACGTTAAACTTGTAACACGGCATAGTTTTTGCCGTGGTGGTTAAACTCTAGACAGTCAGCGTGGCAACGTCACAATTTCAATTTCAACAAAAATGCTGACAACGGCGCAAAACACATAATGAGCCGCGCACAGTTCGGATAGTCAAACTCTAAAGCAGTGCCTTATGTATATTTGCGAGCACACAGCAATCAAACACTTATAATTCCTAAGGCGCTACTCTTCTTCTTCTTTAAACACCTTAATGTAGAAATGTTTTCTTTAGAGTCACAAGATACGAACCATAAGAATAGCTGTGCTGAGTTTGGTACCAAACAAATCTGCCAAACCCATAAAAAATGGGATCTTAAACCACACTTTTGCAAAAGGTGTTGGTACTAAACTTACATTTAAAAGTAAACTATATCCAAGAGCACAAATTTTGAGTAACAATACACTAGTTCAATATATGTGTTATAGGAAATAATAAGTTTCACAACTCCACATGCTATCACTTTTTCTGAAAACAGTTTTCGGTTTCCCCAAAAACACGCATTTGGCTATACCCGTCACCTTAAATGACTTGATAGTGGTTTGTTGGGGTTTTCACAATAGTGAAGTCAGTATCAAAGATCTTTTTTCTATACTTTGTACAGTCATTTTCGTCGACAGGCGTCACAGCTTAGTTGGTAGTATCACTGCCTTCTATGTTGTGGGTCGTAGGTTTGATCCTCACCAAGAACATTTGTGTGATGATCTGATGTTTGGTTTGTGTCTAGGTGTTATACTACAATATGTATTTACAAATAAAGTACGTAGGTAAGTATTATTTCAGCCATCTAGTACCATAGTATACTTAGTAGGTTATTAGTACGTGACTACAGCGCGATGTGTGAAACTTCCTTGAATATTTATTTAAACTAAATGCGAGGTAGGGTCATAAATTTTATTTTTCAGTTGAATTAAGAGGATCATTTAGAATCGTTTTATTGTAAGTGATTCTAGATGCCAGTTCCTCGCGAACTAGACTCTGGTCGTACAATGGGCAAGAAACTTACAGGTTGTTTCAACCTGTAAGTTTCTTGCCCGACAACAGGAATCTTGCCCAACAACAGGAAACTTACGGCCACTGTTAGTGATTGTTTTTTTTTTTTAATTTTGTTTTATATCATTCCTCTTTCAACCGGAAGTTGTGTCATTATGTTAATAGTAGGTGCTCGACACCTATAACTCATGCTTCCTGAAGTGGGAGGGATGGGAGGGACGGAGTGCCAGAATGATTTACGTCCTCTTGTTCGATGCTAATCGAGTGCTAAGTAGCATCGTTGATTTATTGCGAAGGATTAAAGTATAATTTCGTCGCCCCTGCGTTTATCAGACTGTGCTAATTGCAGATGTCGGCTGATTAATCTTTGATTTTCAAAGCTACATTTGTTTACAAAACACAATGTGTTTGAACAAAGCTAGAGAGAAATCACAGGTATTTGTACAAAAAATGTATAAAAGTATTTTGTCAGCAATCTAGTTCCCATAGTAGGTACAATAAAAACTTTGCATAGTTTGGGGCTAGAGCGTGCGTGAAGTGTAAAATTTCCCTAAAATAAAAATAAAATATTTTTTTATTCTAAATATGTAGTTGAATTTATAAGTTCAATCAAAATTTGCAAATATTTTCATGGTTTCCGTGCTTTCAGTCGTGAATATAATTTTTGCGATGGCGCACAAGGATAAGTGACACAAGTGAACAGTCTAGGGTCACGAAAAGTAAATATAATGTATCATCATCATCATCATCGGCAGCCCGTACTAGCCCACTGCTGGGTATAAGCCTCCTCCCTCAAACGCCACTCTTTTCTTAATTGGGCCTTTTGCATCCAGGTCCTACCCTGTACGGCAACGATATCGTCCATCCATCTGGCTGTTGGTCTGCCAAGGCCTCTTGTATGTCCAATAATAATAATAATATAATGTATAGTCAAAACTTTAGCAAAGTCGCATATCTGGTCCACATATTTTTTTTCCTATATTTTTGTATATATTTAGTATCATCAATTAAAATAAAACTCAAACTAACGGTATATTTACACCCTTCTGTGCATATCAGAAAATTAATAAGTATATCCTTGTATCTCTGTATATTTATAAATTTCAAAATGGCCGACGTTAATATAGCTTTTCAACAAGAAACCTAAGAGTTAGGTCAGTGCTTGGCTCATTTGCTGTTCCAGGTCATTACCCCCATCACAGATTATGTAATAGTTTCCTCGTCTCGGAGCTCCATCATTGTTTTAGTGTTTTTGTTTCGAGATGAAATTGTTTATGGTAAGTGAAAATTGGTGGAAGTTATGACTTAAGTTATTTAAAGGAAACTAGATTTGATGTTATGATTTACTTTAACTTAACTGACAACTTTAACGTATGGTATAAATTTGAATGTTTATACAGTAATTTTAAAGAATAACGTTAACAAAATGCAAAATTATAGCAGATATTATTACAAAAAATTTTTACTAATAAACTAATCTACACCATTTTTCAGTCACAAAGATTGATTACTACAGATTATTCATTAAGATAAAAAGATTTCTTCGTTGATAAACAAAATTAGAAAAGAGCTTTAAAATTCTAATCTTAACTACGTTGCTAGGTCCCAATTCCCAAGACAAAACCCTAGCGTTCAACTTTCTAGCTCAAAGTCTAGGTTTATTCAGTGGCACTAAAGTTAGTGTGAAGAATGGCTTCGCTAATTTAAGTTTTTCATGACTACCGTAAAACAAAGTCATTATAAAAACTAATAAGTTTGCTCGCGAGCAAGTAAGAGCTTGTAAAACTAATGTAGAGTTCCAACTTTATAGAAACGACATCTTTTAATCGCAGGGACGTGCTTGGAAAGAGTTTTTAGACGTTGATTTTTAAGGTTCCGTCCAAAGAGAATAGGACCCTATTACTTAAGGCTCCGCTGTCCGTCTGTCTGTTTATTTGTCCGTCTATCACCAGACTGTATCTCATGAAAGGTGACAGTTAGTCGAACTTTTCAGAGATTATAATATGTCGCTATAATAATAAATACTAAAAAACGAATTAAAATTAAATGAAATTATTGTTTTAGGGGTCCCTCATCATTCAAAACGGTTTAAAAATGCGAAAATGCTGTACGAAACCTTCGTGCGTTAGTTCCACTCGCACTTGAGCGGATTTTGATTTTTATCAGCAGCTTTCAAACGGAAAGATATGTTCAAATTTTACTACATGACTACTATGCTATGGCTTTTTTCATCTAGGTGTTATCCGCAAACTTTGCAATGTCGTCTATCCATCGTGCTTTTTGACGACCTAGATTTATTTGGCCACCATTCCGTCAAGGTTACCACCAGCCATCAGTGTGGACTTATACAGGGGTGGTATCCAGACCACTGAACTGTATTTGAAATGTTTTTGCTCAAATAACATTTCAGTTTTCTTCTTCATTTTTTATTGATATACCGTTCGATAGAATTAACGAAATCAGGTAGGCCATGCTCAAATCTGGTTGGTCATGCTTAAATCAGGTAGGCCATGCTCAAATCAGGTAGGCCACGCCCTAAATCGCGGCATTGACGTCATTTTTAACAGCTCAGTCACGTCAGTCCACAAAAATGCCACGGAATACTGATGAGTTACTATAGTAAAATCATCGAAAACTGAACTGCAACTGAAAGGATATACGGTCACGCAAGTTTCCCCTTGCTGGATAGCCCCCCAGGTCTATATAAAAAATCCATAAAAAAATGCAAAAGTAGGGTAGTTCTAAATGTTATTCGGTCACGTGACACGCTCGCGGCTGTTGTGAGCAATCAGCCATTTTACTGCCCTTTGTCTTCTTAAATCGTCGCACAGAGACAACCAGCGGATATTCGCGTTGCTGACTGTACTCTCGAACCTTAGTAACTCTATGGGTAGATTTTTTGTAATAATTAATATCAATACCCATTTTTAAATACTGATTTGGATCAGTTGAACTATCTATAGATCGTTTGCGACGGTCTGTAGATAGCTCAACTGTTTCTTATGGATTTTATATGCCAATGTCCATTTTGTACTGTAATAGTCGTTGGTTTGTGAATAAATAATTATATTTTTTTTTCAATCCTAATCAAAAAAATCTTGCTAAGGTATTGTCTTTATCAAATGCAAGTGATGTTTCTTACGTCCTTTTTAATATAGTTTGGTTGTTAAGTCTATTAATATCTCCTTACTACGCAACTAATCTTTGTTTAATATAATTATTTTTATTTTGTTTTATAAGTAAGTACACAATTTTACAATAAGTTATTCCTATTCTTATTTTTTTAGGTATTTCTTTTTAAAAAACTATTTTCGGTTATCTTTAGAGAAGAGTTTTTTAAGGGTTTAACGAGTTGTCCGTTTCGTAAAGACCCGAAGGTGGACGGGACGTCGGTATCAGATTTTTGCCGCTCGTAAACCCAGTGTGTCGCAAACAGTCGTATCGTGGTAATGGCGCGGAAGAGTAAGGTTTTAGTCACCTAACTGGACACAGCTTTAATTCCCTGAAAAACTATTACCGTTATAAAAAAGATTTTTTAGATAAGACATTATAATAATCTTGCATTTCACACATCACACTCTAGTCCCACACCAAGTAGAACTTGTAGATTCTATGGGAACTGGATTGCTGATAGAATAAATAAACAATAAAATATATCTATAAATAAATAATAAACAATATCTGTTTTTATGTAAAATGTATTTAAGATACATTTTACATAAAAACAGATATTTTTTATTTAAAATATATTTTTTTATTCCTTATAGATATTTAACAAAACAAACATGATGAAATGCATACCCATTTATACAAGTCGATGGTCCACATGAAGACCGAGCTCGAATAAATGTGACTTCTACACTGCGCTAAGTTTATAAAAAAGCTTTAAGATTTATCAAATAATATAACCTGTACTTAAGTCTGTAGCGTTTAAATTTATAGAATAATTATAAAGGAACGGAACAGATAAACAATTCGTACAATGGGCGGTATTTTTGCTTCAAGCGATCTTTTCTACATAACGCTTGTATGGACAGAAACAATTTTAAAGTGCATCCCTACTTTTTATGACCATGTTTTTAACATTTATTTTGGCAAAAAAAATATCTTGTGTCTTGTAAGATAAGAAAAGAACGATAAATGTATATTGTTACTAGTTTTAAAGTACCTACCAGTAGAAAACGGTCAATATTTTTTAGAAAATAGGTTCAGTTGGACAGTAACTTGGTCACTGATCCTGGCTTAGATTGCGGAAGATATTTATTCCGGAGCTGTCTGGACTGCTATTGTTGAGATTTAATAGGTAGTTAGCATTTAACTGAATTGGCAGTGACTAGCTTAGGTCATGAACTAGGAATAAAAGTCTAAAAATAATCTTAAAATCACTGGATAATTCTAAATGCAAGTCATAATCAACACAATCATAGAATCACCATGAATTTTACACTAGATGGTTTAGTAGGTACCAGTCAAAACACAATCAAAGAATACTAAATGAATACTACGGCGATACCAAAAGAATGATTTACGTTAAAAATGACAAGAATCACCTATAATAGTATTGTAAAAAAAAATTATGTTAATAATGAATGAGAGTAAAACTGTTTTTAAAACTTAGGCATATGTGGCTTTACCAAGTGGATTTATCAATTTATTCCATCACTTATTTTATCTATTTATTACATTTATATATTTGAATAAACACAAAATGTACCATGGGTCAAGTATCTTTTTAAGATTCTTAATAATAAATACTGATTTGTTATTTTGCATCAACAAAATGATCTGCACGACTTTCCACTTACAACAAAGCCTTCCCCAAAAGCCTTATTTGTTTCAATTACACAAGAGCACTATTTTCGATTATCAACCCGGGTTGTACACTGATTCAAGTACGCACGATACGACTGCACATAAAATCATTATTTTTTTGCAAATTCGTGTAATTAAACGAAACGTAAAAAAACGTCCTTTTAATATGAGTTTAACTGCTACTAGCTTCTTTGATAGATCAGATGATTCAACTTTTATTTTGCATGAAGGTCAAGGTAGGTCTAAAATATATTCTTGATTTTTTTGAGAGATATTTCTGCTAGCACATAGCTTAATATGCAGATATTTGTATATGAATATTAATATAAATAAATAAAATAAATAAATAATAATGCTGGACAATCCACACAACATCATCTAGCCCCAAGCTAAGCAGAGCTTGTGTTATGGGTACTAGAAGACTGACATACTTAATACAATACAATACATAGATAGATATTTTTTATTATACATATAATACCCAGAACACCCGGAATAAATATTTGCAGAACATACAAACATTTATCCCGAGGCGGGAATCGAACCCGCAACCTTCCGTGTCGCAGGCGGACCATCGCCCGCCGCGCCACATCGGTCGTCGATATATTCGTATTGTTGCTATGTTACTACGATGGTTACTTATTGTGTTGTGCGCTCACTGCCTTATATTTGATTCTCAGTTAGTAATTTATTGAAGATAGTATCAGTAATGAATAATTGTAGTATCTAAATTTTAGAATTGAACTAGCCGACTCTTGTAGTTCAGAATGAGGGTTGTAGGCACACAGAAATTGGTTTGCGCCGGCTATCAGCGAGACAATTATTTTCAGCTGGGCCGAAAGGGGACTGACGTCGGAACGCATCATTGTTGGCTGTTTGGACGGTGGTATGCAACATGTGTTGAATACACACAGACACGACTACGTTCACGAAATCATGCTGACTGAAATAAGCTACTTTAGAAGCTTTTAAATAAATAAAAATGAGTTCTATGATGTAAAATATTCAAGACGTTTGTACACCAATGATTTCCGCGTTTTTATTATTCGCTGTGTTGCAAGAAATTAATAATCGATTAAAAAACTTGTGCTTGTATAATTAAACTTTTTATAAGTTAACCTTTTGGCATTTTCAATTGCCCTAAACTTAATAGTTTAGAATGGTTTTAACATAATTGTAATATTAAAATATAATAACCGTGACGTGATACAAATTAACTACTACATCATCAAATTATTGATTAGCAAACAATGATTTGATATCGTATAGCTGCATGATAAGCATCATTATTGCACAGCACCGTCCCGCAAAGCCAGCTAAATGCAAATCGCTGATAATCCATTAGTACCCAGCATTGTGTACACTACAATGTACAATGTACACGCAGATGTACAAGTGTACACAATGTTGCCTCCACTAATGACCCCTTGCTGACTATTAAGTCAGTGTGGAGGAAAATAATTAATTTTGTTGTCAATCAATATGTTAATTTGAAAACAAGTGGCAAAGCAGTGTAACAACTTTATAATATAGGCTGCGATAGTGGCTAAGTACAGTCAGCTATACAAGTTGACTAACAAATTGGGTTTTACTTTCGAAAATATTGCAGTACATCTTTTTTTAAGAACTTGTCTCGGAAGTAGTTACTATCACTAGTATCACCGTACTTTTACAATCAGACTACAGCAGAGCTATTTTTTCGCATTAAATGGTTAAGTTTAGGTGATAGTGCAAGAAGGTACAAGCACATGAAACTTGGCACCAATATGTCTTAAGAGTGTTGGAAGTAGTGCAAAGCATAAATGGGCAAGTTCACCGTAGACGTGTTTAATGTGGCATCGTAATTAGCAGTAGTTATCTTAATATACCTACCTACTTAACACCATATAGGCAGTGACTTGTTCTATCATTGAATTCTGTCATTAAATAGGCCTTTTGCATCCAGGTCCTACCCTGTACGGCAACGATATCGTCCATCCATCTGGCTGTTGGTCTGCCAAAATCATTTAGTAGACAAAAAAGAAAAATATACCGTACTCGTAATTAAAAAAAATGTTTTAATTTAATTCGATTTCGCAGTGAATTCTTTAAAACAAGCGCTATCAGCGTAAATTTAATCACATAAAATGATGACTGCGCAGATTGGATCAAACTATTCACTTTTAATTAAATAGCGCGGTTACTAATTAGATTTGGCGCATGAGACTGTTCAAAAACGTGTATTATTTCGAAAAGCGCTTTGCAGCGCTTGATTTTGCCGAAATATTTGGTTTAAGCGCGTTGAAATTGAAATTTTAAAGTCATCGTGTAGTTATATGAAACAATTTTAATTATTTTAAAAAAGTAGTGTGCAAAGCTATAATGTAGGTAGGTATCTACATCTTTCAATCCTATATTTTTTTTGAAATATCTATATAAAAAATATTTATTTTTTTTAAACGATCACATTGTCATGTTTTCTGATTGTTTTTCCTTTTATTAAAAAAAAATCTAGTTTGTAAAATTAGTTTTTATGAAATCTAGAGAACTTCCCTATTCCGTTAACTTGATAGTTTCACTACTTCCAATTAGAAGAGATAGGAGGGTAGTTAGTAATCTAGTTATTCCGTCATCGAGGGATGATTCCGTCATCGTCATCGAGGGATGATTGCGTCTGATGACTGTCAGGAACGAATTAATCTTTTTAGCTGTGTCTGGGGAGGTAAGAGGTTTTTTTAACATAATACATAACATAGATTGAAGTAAACAATAGAACTATTGATTTGTCATTGATACGACAAGTTAAATAAGGATTTAGGTAGGTATTTAATGTTAATGATTTGTCGTGTGGTTTATTAAGTCTACTTTGATGATTTATATAAAATGGGGGATTAGAGTAAACTCTAATCCCCCATTTTATAGAGTTCAAACAAAACTATCTGAAAATTACTTACAAAAACAATTTTGGTAGTAAAGTGTTTTCATAATGATATAACGATTTTAAAATTACCCCAAAATTGAAAAAGCGATATCACAAACCTATTATTTTAGTCAATCTATTCTGTAAGTAATATCTACTTGTATTTAAATATTTATAAAGAATTTGAACTTTATTTCAATGTAGTTAAGGTTGTGATAAGTGTGAAGTGTCTGATAATGACTATATTTCGTGAGTGTAGATGATCGAAGTTGAAAATTAGTTGTCATTAATAGTTTTTTTTGATGAGTATATCAATTGTAGTGAAAATAATTTGTAATTCAAAAATTGTGAAAAGTAATATTAAACGTTATTTGTTAACTTGCTTAATAAACCTATTGTTTTATTTGTAATGCATAAATAGCATTGTATAGATACCTCTTTATTGCATACCACACACATAAGAAACAAAATAACTGTAAACTACTAACGATTTATTATCGCTGAGAGAAATCTGAGAGAAGTGCTCATTTTATAAACAATAATAATGTTAAGTAGGTATATATTTTTTAGATATAAACTGGACAAAGACATATGACCACATTTTTATTAAACGCGTTTCAAGTCTCATAGAAAATGTCAAAAATACAATTTTCTGCTCATCATTTTCCTTTCACAATTATCAGCTCAAACTTGAGTCGTCTTCAAGACGTCAAGAGTATAAAAGCGTAGATATCAAGAGTAATGTCGTAGTTTTCTAAAAGCGGTAACCACAATATGATGACCGTAGCAAAGATATATTACAGTTTTAGTATATCCGACAGGCGTCACAGCTCAGTTGGTAGTAGCTCTGCCTTCTATGCATTTCGTCATGCAGGTCATGCAGGTCGTGGGTTCAGCAAATGTTTATGTGATGAACATAAATAATATTTGTTCTGTATTTTATGTATGTATGTATTTACAAAAGAAGTATATAGGTATTCTATCACCGATCTAGTCCCCATGATACAGGCTTTGCTTAGTTTGCGTCTAGAGTGTGAATTGTAAAAAATATATATATCTTTAAGGACGGTCATAATATTATTATTGTTCAATTTATATAGCGTAGCGTTTGACAGTAGGTAAAGTTGATGTCAATGCGCAATGTATCTCAAATACGTCACTGTTTCGAAATACATTGTCAAATTAATTCGTGTGCATTCCCTAGTAGTTTTACCGTGATTAACGGCCGTGAAATGACGGTGTATTTTTATTAAAAAAGCTAAGATTTAAGACAGAACCCCATACAAATTGTTGGAGGTCCCGATAAGTGGCCCGACAAGGCCGCATTATGCTGCCAAATTGCAGACCCCCAGCTTTGGTTAATGCTTAAGATTTCAGGAATTAGATTTTTTGGAAGGGACACTTAGATATTTGGTAAATGGTTTATATTTGGTAAAGTTGGTTCTTCACTATGTTCAACAATTTCTTAAGTGGTCAACGATTTTTAAGAAGAAAATATGTTTTGTACTCTATTTTACCAGTTTATATGTAAATGAAGCTTAGTATTATTATTTTTAATTGTTCAAAGGACATTGTTGAAAAGCTGAAAGATAAATTAACATCAGGCTAAACAAAATTCATTTAGATTCTAGTCTTAAATAAAATGTATAAAATCAAATTGGTTTATTTTGCCGTAAGCAGATACGCCATCATCATCATCTTAAATATTATAAAAGTGTGAAAATATTCTTAGAAAATGAAAGTTTTTTTTATTGAGATATTTTTTCCTTACCCTAATCTTTAGTTTGTATCTCTTCCAACTATTGTATATCGATGTATAGCACCCACAATAAGGCTTAAAGCTACATGGCTATAATCTTAGGAATGCGCCCTCGTGTAATGCAGTTCGAGTTTCCTCCCTGCGTGCGTGACATGGTTAAGGTGGTTATAGCAAGATCTCACTTTTTAAGTGTCAAAATATTACTGTTAATGCAAAGCAACAAAGTTAGGTTAGAAAAAGTGATCTAGATTTTGTGTTTTCAACCGACAAAAAATGAGGTTTTCAATTCGGCCCCACTGAAAACCAGCTTATGCTGAGTGGCGGCCTTTTTACACTTTTTTTAAATGTTTTATGACATATGTAGATATGTAAGTCATGGTGTAAATAAATATTTAATTCTTTCTTTCTTTCTTTCAATTCGACTGTATGTTTTTTTGTGTAAACGATTACTCCGCCAATTAAAAGTAAACCGATTTTGATGATTCGTTGTTTGTTAGGAAGGTCAAACTTCATAGGTTAGTAATTTTTGAGTAAGTAATTAAAAAAAGCTTTAGGCATTACTTTTTGTTGAGGATTGGAGTCATTTTTGTTCAGTTTTGTGAAAAATCTTATAATAATGAAAATATGAAATAAAGTGTTTTGCTTAGACGTGTTTGATTTTTGAGTTTTATCCTTTGTAATCAAAAATGGTGATATAAGTAGGTACTATTTAAACCAATAAATGTAGAATCAAAAAAATAATTAGCCTTACGAACCCGTGTTTTAAAAATCACGAAACGTCACGTACGCCCTCTCTCGGCCAAAGAAAGCTGAAAGAGAATTCATTAGGTCGTTTCATACCACTTGAGCCACTCGGACTTTTGATTGAGGAAATAAAACGCCCGGAGACAGGAAAAATACCCCGAATTTCGGGTAAACGTCTTCTGCCTTATTCAAGAATACGTATGTAAACTAAATCCAATAAATAAATAG
The DNA here is from genome assembly GCA_932527185.1 of Ecliptopera silaceata. NCBI lineage: Eukaryota > Metazoa > Arthropoda > Insecta > Lepidoptera > Geometridae > Ecliptopera > Ecliptopera silaceata. The sequence goes on from OW052210.1 coordinate 7,906,711, forward strand.
GGCTAATTATTACTCATACATATTTAAAGGAAGTGGCTAATCTTATTTGATAATTTTATTATTTTGTAGTATTCATATGTAGTATTTTAAATCATAAATATTTTTATATTGTATTTTCACGCAACGACATATAGTACCTAAGTAAAACTTAAACTGAAGAGTCAAAATAAGGCTTTAAGATATATCTAGATTTAAATGCAAATAATGTTTTGATGTGACATCAGCGTTTTTTGCAAAACGCAAAACTTATTATTCAGCCAATAAAAGTAATTTTACAGTTATTTTGACATTAACACCTGTCAAGAATACGTTTATGCATATTTTAATCCGCAAGTGCGTAAACGTCTTTTAGAATAAGGCGACTATTAGTGAAATACCCCAAGACATTGGCTAATTCAAGAGGCAGCGAATTGTTCTTCACAATGTGACAGTAATGTTTTCGGGTATTTTATAGAGATGGTAGAACTCTTATTGGATAGGAAGCCTGTGTTGCCATGTTAAGAATGTTTGTTTCCCATTTTTTTATTATATATTTTACATTTCGATACGTGTAATTTTGCGGTTTTACTTAAGATGATAATGATAAGATAAATTGATTAGAAAAATGAATAATAATTGTTTTATTGATAATAATAATTATCTTGTCCTTGTCCCATGCTAAGTAGGTACTAGACATCATTTTCCTTCACTCACTCCTATCATTCCTCAATTTTAAATCTAATTAATATATTTTAATGTCTCTATTAATTATTTAATTGATATTAATTTCTACCATTCGATGTATAAGCTACAAATCATATTTCACTACATAATTACTATCTCGTTAAATAGATGCAGTTTTCGCAATTTTCTTTCACAAACCAGATGATAGTCGAAGCTAGAAAAAAGAAATCTACCCGCAATTCCACTTCTCAAGATCTTGAAGATATAAAGAGGCATTGGACATGATCTCCTGCTTTGAATAAACGATCAATTTCTCGAACATGCTTCGTAAAGTTATTTTTTGAGTTGGGACATAACAGAAAGAACTATATTATTATAAACCAGAAAAGTGTAAAAGTTGTTAGATTGATGGATTGAGTAAGTAATCTGAGTAGAGTTTAGAGTTTTATTTAAATTGCTTCTCGAAAACTGATTGAATGTAATTTTGACAGGCGTCACAGCTCAGTTGGTAGTAGCTCTGCCTTCCATGCTGTGGGTCGTGGGTTTGATTCCACCCAGGGCAAATGTTTGTGATGTACATAAATATTTGTTCTATGTCTGGGTGTTTCTATGTATTCTATGTATGTATTTAAAAATGTATATAAGTATTCTATCAGCAATCTAGTTTTCATAGTACAAGCTTTGCTTAGTTTGGGGCTAAAGCGCGATTGGTGATATGTTCATGAATATTTGTTTTATTTTATTTTTTTATCTGTCAATTTTTGGTGTTGAAAAATATGAAATACCTACATGGTATGGAAAAAGAAAACCAATTTATATTGTTATTTACCAAGCACAAAAAAAATACAAGTCTATTATTTTTTTAAATGATTGATTTTGTTACTGAAGATAATGTTTCCCATATTAAAATAAATATCTCAATCAACACTTTGGTAGATTTTTATCCAGTCTTAACTGATACAGTCTCATCCCTATTCACATCTGAGCTCTGTCTTCCTAGTATCTAGATCCCGACCCACCCGGGTCACAGGATGCATAAAGATGTGAGGCAATACCCATAAATATTTTACTGCAGATCTGACGTATGAGCGTAGAATACGAGCACAATGGATAATGATTTAAAGATTTTAGATGAATATTTTGATCGATTTAGAAATAATTGAATAAAATCTTGGTACGTCAAACTAAGGTTATGAAATTTTCTGGTTTTGGTCCTTTACAATTAAATTTAATAAACGCATGATTTAATAATTTTATTCTTTTTAATACTTTTTTTGATTAATTATGAAAATATTGGTCAACATTTATTGTTATACAATCATGTTTACTATTTCAAAAACTACTTAAATTTATAAATAAACTTTAGTATTATTCCAAAAAGTATCTACTAATTTTGCGTAAATAAAATAGCTTCTATTAACCAAGAAACAAAACTAAAAATGATCGCAACTAAAAATATCCTGAGAAAATTTGCATTACACAGAATAACAAAGCATAACTTCTAGGATATAAAGCACTAAATCGCTTGCGGCTTACCAAGACCCTTGTGTACGCAAAATTAGTTCGGTAAGTCGTAAATAGTGACCTCAGTAAAGGGTTCTCAACATTGTGGCCACAAGGTCCATTTAAAAGGTCGCTCTGCTGGACATTAGAACCCCTATTCTGGTGAGAAGTAACTCAAGTATACTCGCAGTAGATCTAGTGTCGATATCATTACAGTCAAGATTATAATCGTGAGCAAATTTTTGCATCCTGTTATGATGTAACATTAAAACAAAGTTAGCCTAATTGTAAAAAATGTAATTTTTTAGAATACTAATCTTAGTTTTAATTAAATTAAGTTTTTTTACATATTTGATTAAGTAAATAAAACCTATTACTTTATCTGTATTGTCATAAAATTCTACAAAAACAAAATATTGGTAGATAAAATAAAAAGCGCATTTATCCTATAATTCAATTATGAGTAAAGTCGAAAGGTGATAAATTACTAAAAATGTATTGGTTCAAATTCAATCTCAATTCGATCAACTTTACTCAGTTTATCGTGAATTAGACTGTTGGTGGCATGACCAGGCATGCATAATTCAAAGGGATTGTTTCTTTGATAGTATGTGTTTGGCATTTAAATAAGATCCTATTTCTTCTAGGTAAATGTACCCAAAAGTGGTTGTTAAGGAACTCTGAATAATAAAAATAAAATAAAAATACCTTATTTACGGTCAAAAATTTAAGAACTTAGGTAAAATCATGATTGTTATTCAAATTACTGAGAGTCTTTAAAAAAAAAAGAATGTGTAATATTAGTGACTACTTTTTACTTCGATCAAAATATTCACTTTACGGAGCAATGTGCTAGCGAATACATTAATGTAATAATGTTATGTATAAAAACAAAATATTCGTAGCACATCTACGCCGTAGCATATATCTACAAAATGTCGTAGATATATACTACGACATTATCATTTCATTTAGCAACATGACTGTATATTGTTACATTTTTATTTGTATGTTGTTACATTTATTTATTTAATTCATTATTTCATAAGTTTCAAAATGACGCAATAGGTTTTTACAATCAGCTCTCTCTATCCTCTAAGGCTTGCTGGAAGAAAACTCTTCTAGGGTTAAACTCGCCTTTGTAATATTTTTCTATTTATATGTTAATGTCGCATATTGTGTGATATAAATAAATAAATAAGTTTCATTCATTCACAACTCCAATCTTTCATTCAATCTAATCAAAAACAACCCCACTCCATTACCCCCCCCCCCCTCCCATTTTTCAACAAAAAAAACTCCACTCTTCGTAATCAAACGTAATAAGATTAAGAAAAAACCTGTCCCATTTGTACGTTCGCCCACATTTGTCTGTCTGTCTGTTCGATAAATAAGAGAAGAAAAAGTACCGGCCAATCCCGTCTGCGCCTTATCTGGCCTCATCACGGTGGATCGATGCGGACAGCGGTGAAGACTATTGAAGGATTTATATAGAGCTGGTGATACCACCTTTTCAGGGAACCTAAAAATATTAAAAAATAATGCTGGACAATCCACACAACTTCATCTAGCCCCAAGCTAAATATAAGATGAATTTGAACGTGAATAGTTTTTTAATTTTATATTTATTTTATATCTAGTCCTTTCAAAGGTTGCCTGGAAGAGATTGCTTATAGCATAAGATCGCCCTATTTACATAAATTTTTAGATAACTTTGTAGTGTAGAATACGTTCTCTAACTGGTTTTATATCCTATTTTCTATTTTTACTTATTCGTATGTTAAATATACGGAAAACTATTTTAGCCTTTTACTCGTTGTTTGGTGAAATTGACGGATACAAGGCTAAAAGGTTTATTGTTTAATCATTATATTTTCCTTGGTTTTTAAATAAATTATTAATGAAAGTTATTACAAGTAATTTTTAATTTGTTTATATGCGTGTACATATCAACGTGATCACTTTTCAAAAGCTGTAGCATGTTTCATTTACCGTATAATGTTATGCGAAGAACCGACAACCGTTGGAGCAAACGGATACTGGAGTGGAGACCGCGTTTAGGTAAGCGTAGGACAGTGGTTCGTCTTGGAAGAGACCTACGTCCAGCAGTGGACTGATATGGGTTGATGATGAAATTAAATTGACACCGCACTGAAACTTCAGTACCTACTTAACTTAGTTTAATAGTAATTCTTTGTAAGAAGGATCATATAAAAAAACAGTAGGAATCAGGCCGTAAGTTTCTTGCCCGTTCTTCTATGCTCTGCTATCACCTAGAAGCCCTGCTCAGCTTGGGGCTAGATGATGTTGTGTGGATTGTCCAGCATTATTTATTTATTTAACTGTTGTATCAGCTCTGTGATATGCCCACCTGAAGTGAAACATTCATTGGAGCTGTTCAGGATCATTACTCTCTGCCCTCATTGTCTTTATTTCACTTTATTTATTAGAAAAACGAGGTTCCAGCTCTCTGGGGCAATGTTTATTGGGTGACGTCATGGTTCCGTCTTAATTCGAAGTTTGTTAAAAATTAAATAAATAAATAATAAATAATGCTGGATAATCCACACAACATCATCTAGCCCCAAGCTAAGCACAGCTTGTGTTATGGGTACTAGAAGACTGACATACTTAATATAATACATTACATAGATAGATATTTTTTATTATACATAATATAAACACCCAGAACACCTGTTTAAAACATAGTTCGTTCTAAATTCGAAGTTTGTGAGACATTCTAAACATGGTTCGTTCTAAATTCGAAGTTTGTGAGACATTCTAAGCATGATTCGTTCGCAATTCGAAGTTTGTGAGACATTTTAAATTACCTTTTTATTTCTTGTTACCGAAACCGGTCGTTAAAAAAAACCGGTTTTTTATTTACTACTAATTTTTTATCGGCAAATTAAGCCAATAAAAAACGTTGTAGCTACATTGTTATTATATTAGGGAACGTAATAAGGAATTAATTAATGCGCCCTAGTATAAAAAAAATATACACAAGTTGTACAAAAATGGTTTTATATAGGTATGTACTTAATTACTTCTAAACAAGATAATTTAATGAAAAAAAAATTCAAACCGAATGGTCATAATTTTCTTTGTAAATAAACTTTTTTTATTCGACTTCAAATACGGTTGTTATTATCATAATGTTGTATTTTACTGTTAATCTACGATTTTAATTAGTTCGCGAGGGAACGCCTTTGGGATTAACTGTAATTATCTTTTTGACAGCTCCTCCCTGGATAAATAGGTTTTATTTTTAAAGACGGTGTGTACACAAAAATAAATTACAGGAAAGAAGTAATAAGGTGCAAAAATTCTTTTAAAATAGGTAGATAATATTTTTAAATAACTTAAATAGCTAATATATAAATATAAATTGGTTTAATATCCATTTTAAATTTTATAATATTATGTATATACCTACAAAGCAAAGGTAGAAGCCAAGTTATAAGTTTTTTGCCCGTTCATTTCAGTCTTGTTGTTAGGAACACCCAGACACAGAACAAATATATATGTTCATCACACAAACATTCGCCCTGGATAGGCAATCGAACCCACGACCAACATCATAGAAGGCAGAGCCACTACCAACTGAGCTGTGACGCCTGTTACAGAAATATAGATTAAAAGACGTGTGGCACTCGGGGACTGCCGCGGTAAAGCTATTGCATAGCATTTTTTGCTGGATTACGCATGCGTAGTGTTAGGTTATTTTCGTTACGGAATTTCTGGATTCGGTTTCCTATGCAATAGTCTCTATGCAATAGCTTCAAAATCAGGCATGGTGTTAACAAGCACACGTATTACCGCAAAGAGTTTTGTAATACATTTGAAAGCTATGTTATATATTTATATATATTATATATATTTATATATATTTATATATAGCTGTCTCTGTCTCTCTTGCAGCATCCCTCGGGAATACGTCATCCGTCATGCGCGACAACAGCTTAATTGGAGACGCTCTGTTCCAATTTAAACTTGAAATTGAGTCCGTATTGTTATTTAGTTTGAAAGATGGATCTTTGACATGAGATTATATTCAAAAGATTTTGATAAGGTACAAGATATTTATCATCGTATACGACATGCGAGGCGAGGTCGGCCGAAGAGGCGTTGGAAGGATGATCTGGACGCCCAGGAGAGGGATTGGTGGAGCATCGCCAAAGACCGGGATAGGTGGAGGGCTTTGGGGGAGACCTTTGCCCAGCAGTGGGACAGTATAGGTTAAAAAAAAAAAATAAAAAAAAAAAATACGACATGCGATTTTTTGCTTCATTGTAAAGTTTATCGCATAGTGTAAAAGTAAATTGTATCGTGTAAAAGTATTTAGGCATTCAGACAAAGTATAATACCTTTTGGGGTGCATGGAAAGAGCCTCCTCGTGGCGCACACCGGTAACAGCTAGGCACGGTAAAGCAGTGTCTAGTCTGGCTAATCCAACACGATGCTACAACAAAATACAGTTGTAGCATCGACACGATAAGAAGAAGACCGCTATGTTGCTATGTATTTTATGTATTTTACAAAAAAATGTAGAAAAGAAGGCACTCGACTCCTATTGCTTATCTTAAAGTTATCGCATAGTGCAAAAGTAAATTGTATCGTGTAAAAGTATTTAAGCAGTCAGACAAAATATACTAAAGCTATGTTGCTATGTATTCTACAAAATAATGTATGTGAGTATTTTATCAGCAATCTAGTCCCCATAGTACAAGCTGCTTGGTTTGGGACTAGAGCGTGATGTGTTAAATATCCCTGAATATTATTTAATTCAAAAGTAGTGTCTAGTCTGGCTAATCTTTCCAACACGATGCTACAACAGAATACCTACAGTTGTAGCATCGACACGATAAGAAGAAGAAGAATTCAATAGTTCTTATTTTGTAGTTGTAATAATCTTTCGATAAAGCCCAGGAAAGTACTGTCACCGTTTCTAGCAATCAAAGTATGTATTATTAAATGAATAAATTACAAAATTAAGAATTTCTGTAAAATCTTATCGATTTTAAGATACTCTGAGCAAACTACTTATTTCAAAAATAATAACATCATCATTTGCATAACATAAACTATGAGAAAGTATAAAACTAACTACACTAATATAAAAGCACGGTGGACATTCCTTGGTTTAGTGCAGCAAATATAAAACACGCTGGGAATTGTTAATTCAGAAAGCTGAGCATTTTTGATTATATCTGCTTTATTCTGAGGCACAACGAGAGAAACCCAAAAAAAACTAAATAAGACATTTTATTTTATTTCAATTAAAGGGTTATTTCAAATCTAAGTTCTTGTTTGCAACCAGCCTAAAGTTAAAAGTCTGGTTCCTCATAATTTTTTGTATGATTTTTTTGGTTAAATAATAATAATGCATAAAATAATAATGCAAAATAAACTTTGATATCTAACCGACTCCCGTTAAAATTTAATTTCCGCGAGGTGTTTTTAGATACGGTCTGTAGATAGCTCAACTGTTTCTTAAGTATTTTATATGACAATGTACATTTTCTAAATACTGTATAGTCGTAAGTTTGTTTGTGAATAAAGTGTAAATTTGCCAAAAGATATGAAATCTACCACCAGGTCAAAAAAAAATCCCATTCTTGCCCATGTTTTTTGACAGCCGTCATTTTTTAAGTGATGAACATAAATATTTGTTCTGTGGTGTTCCTATGCTTAGTTTGGTACTAAAGTGTGGTGTATAATATGACCATAAATATTTATTTTATCTATAAAATATATGTAATGAATACAAAATTCGTGTTGTACCACCAACCTAAGCACACTCCTTTGGACACAGCGCACACAAACCCGTAAACCCAACACAGATAAAACAGTATAAAATATTTTAATTATATTTTATCACCACTAAAAGGCGTGTAAATGAAAAACCGGTTTCCCTGCTTTATGAAATCGTAAAAAACTTGTCTTTTCAGTTCGTGTGAGATTTCAATGGAACTTTTCATGGTTTTGCATTGTTGAAATTTCATTATTATACTTTTTATGGGTCGCATTGTTGAGATGGGTTTTATTTTATGGGTTTTACAGTTAGTTAATTAAGATGAAAGAGGTTTCAAACCTTTGAGAATAAAGTCAGAAGAATCATTTAGAATTGACTTGTAAGGAGAATAGACAAAAGATAGAGTCTCGAGAAATAAAATGTGCAACCTATACCTGTCTCTTTTATGCATGTCTGTAAGACCATATAGACTACAAGTAAGACAATTGTTTTGTAACTCTCCCCCCTTGTCTTATGACTGAGCGTTCCTAAATAACTTCATACCAGGGCCCCGATTGTGTTAAGCAGCAGCCTAAGCAGCAGCTAAGGTTCACCAACGTATTTTGGGATCGCGATAAGCGTGTATTACATTTTACATTGATGAACCTTAGCTGCAGCTTTAACGAAACGTTTACGTTGCAATTTAACACGATCAGGGTCCTGGATAAGGAACGCTCAGTCCATGGTTATTTTTTCTATGTATATTAGTAAGGGGTTAATTTTAATTAAATTCTTGGTATACTTACTTGTAAATCCCGAAAAAGTATGACAAGACGCGGATAAAGTCGCAAGTAGAAAATAATCGAAAATAAATTAAATTATTTCATTAACCACAAGGCTGGTTCATTAACCATTATAGAGCTTTTAAAAATAAATCTTCAAAGGTAACATTACGTACAAACTTACAAAGGATCTTAAGTATTTCTAATTACGTGGCAGGCGCAGGCACTCAACTAATTTCACACCTGACTACCCCTTTTAGTAAAGGGTGGAGATAAAGTGAATTTTTAATCGCATCTTTTACAGATTTGCGGTTTGTTGAATAGTGTTAAATATATTTTTTTGTATTTATTTATTTCACATTTTAGTTAAACGAACTTCTTGTTAAAACCATAGATTTAAATCTATGGTTAAAACGGTTTTTTGTGTAAAAAAGAGATAGACAATGTTTTTTGCATAAAACTGCAAAACATATTTTTTGCAGTTTTATGCAAAAAACAAGTAAATTAGTTTTCAAATGCTCTAATACTTATACATTCATCAAATACAAAGAAATATTCAACATCTAAATATGTTAATATCACAAATAATATGAAGTATCTACCTACCTAACTACATATTATGGATCAAAGTTAAAAAAAAAACTAAGTAATAATATTTCCGTTTACGATTAGTACCTACTGATATTCAAATATATCCATAGATCGTTTGCAACGGTCTGTAGATAGCATGACTGTTTTTCATGTGTTTTTAAAAACCTATGCACATTTTTCAAATACTGTACGTAGTAGTCTATTTTGCTATATAAGAGTCATTCGATAAAATAATGTATATAGTTTTTAAAACAAAACAAGGTGAACGACCTCACTACGGGAACTATAATAACATAACAAAGTGTTGGGCGTTGCAGGAACAACTCATAGTAATGCACCTATCAGTGTAACGTCATTCGTTGCCGCGCCATTTGCAAAACACGACAAGTGCTCACAGTGTAGCGAATGCAGAAGCATTCCCACAAAAAAGTGTAACACTTTTATTCACTTTTCTAGCAAAGGTTTGAACTTTTTTTGGAATGAATATGTGACTCACTTTTTAAAAAGCTGTTATTTTACTCGTCACCGAGAGGTATACTGTTATTTTATACTAGAAATAAATGTATTGTAATATTCGTTTAGAATGTGGTAAAGAGAGCATAGTTTTTTTAAAAACTGAGGAAATGAGAATAAGTCACCCAAAAAACTATGTAAACGAGACGCGCTGCTTTTAAAGACTATTAATAAACAAAACTGTTATATTTTATTGGCGAAAACCCTTACTATTTGTACATATTAAAAATCTATTTTCATACGTAGAAAAACTAGAAAACAGTAGGTACCTATTACTTAAGTTTACTAACAACTTTGTAGTGCTTGTAGCAACGCTATTTTTGGATAACACTCAAATTTAAAACATTTTGTAACCAACACGAAGAATAAATAAATCTATCAATCTAAGCAATGTAACTAACTGTGACATTGAATAATAAATTGACCTACTGGTTATACTGTGGCAGGGTGTGGTATACCCCAGGGAGCGCGGATGTATTAGGCAAGACTAGGCAAGCCTCGATGTAGCGATTGCATTCATCACCTAGATTGTACAGTAGCCATGCTTTTAGTGTTATAGCGGACATTGTCGTAAATGTTGAGCATAGCTTGAAGGTGCTATAACGACGTGATTTGAGAATATTTTCTTTCCGTTTTGATATTTTGTCTAATTTAGCGGACTTAAAAATAGGTTAAGAGGGTAGACAGATTGGTTTTACATAGCAAAGTATTTTTCATTTCGTGGGTAAGTTTCAGGTAAGTTCAACTTTGTACATTTGAAAATATGTACTTTGTCTTGTTATTTTAATTTTAAATTTCTCTTTTGCTTTTTATTACGCTGAGTTAATTGACGTAGTGAGATGTCTAATATGATCATCTGACAAGATGTGTTTTCCTCTTCCACTCTCCTCTATCAGCACTTTTCCTTAAAACAGTTAGCTTTGAAAAGCCGGAACTTTTGTAAATAAATTATCCCATTGTTATACAATTCCATGGTCACCGTACATTATGACAAACGTATACGTTCAGAACTAATGTCCTGTTTATTATAACAAGTGACGTTGCATTAGAGAAGCGAAGTCTAGTTTTATGGTAAATGGCGGATTACATGATAATGAGCGGTAACCGCACCTGTATTTAATATGAAAATATGTACGATTGCAAAAGCAATTACAATATTAGCTCAGAAGTTCCAATTTTATGTTATATTTTATTTGCTGAAGAACTTGAACTTGTTAAAGTGTTTTTCTGTGATCGATTATAGTTTATAAAATTAAAATATAGTATGATATTTAATTAATTAAATGATTCATAATAATTTGAAAACAATATGCTAAGTAAATAAATTCATAGATTTCAACAATTTTTGTCCATGATCTACTGATACACTGCTATTTCTTTTATCGTGTCGACGAGTTAGTTTCTGTTAAGTACAATGTTGTTGTGGTGTTGTTTTTTACAACAATTTTTTGGTCACCATAACCTATACTTTACAGCCTAAAATATTTCCAATCACATATTTACCCGTTCAAGTAGATTCAATCAAGGCACTCGTGTAACATCACCACTAAAGGCCCCCCTACACTATCCTACATTGACGGAAGCACTCGTAAAACTTTACGAACTGACGCCCTCTGCGGATATCGGTGACAATCATCTTGGAATGTAGAGTAGGTATGGTTAAGAGAAAACAATAATTTAAAGATCTATTTCTTATCTGAAAGTAAGTTAACTTTGATGCTGTACAAAGAATAGTATTTAAGAGTTGACAGACCTTGAACTTTTTATAAAAAGACACAAAAAAATCTTGTAAAGACAAGTGTCATAGTTTTTTTATTATCTAGACGTTCTTTAAATAGCTAAGTTTGAATAAATCCAATCATGGAAGACCTTTTCAAAAGCAATGCAACAAAAGAAATAAAAACATTGGTTCCTTAGTATAAACAACACACTTGTCCCATATTATGTGGGACAAGGGTGTTGCTAGGAAGATAATGATAGTATAAACAACAAAAAATTGCCTAAGATAAGTGCCTTTTATTAAAATTTGAGTTTTATACATATCTCTGATGCTCTATTTGATGTTTCTGTACTATCCTACTCTACCCCAAAAGGCTGAGATTTCAATAAACGCTATCGGCTCCTGATTGCTCCGCTCGGCAACTCTGCATGTCTTCGTTAAATCTGATTTTGTGACAGACAGACAGACGCTTTATGAAGACTCTAGATTTGACGATGAAAATTTTGTTTATACCAAATTTCGAAAGTCATCTGTTTGAAATAAAAGAATGTCTTATTTGATATTTCACGATAAAGTTATTTATTCACAAACTTACGGCTATTGTAGCCAGATTCTTGGGTACGCTTCCAATTGATACTGATTGAGCTATCTATAGATCGTTTTCAACGGTTTGCAGACAAACTGATAAAAGAAGCGCAAATGTTTTTTATGTATTTTATAAATATGTAGGTAGGTAATTTACCTGCCGTAAATGTCTTTTCGTAATAATTATTTAATTATTACGAAACCGAATCAAATTTACATCACTTAAACTATCTATAGGTTGATTTAAATAGTCTGCAAATAGCTCAACTGTTTCATGTACCTACCTATTCATTGTTAATATTGAAAATTGGTCATTTTAATTTTCTTTGAAATAATCAATGTTAAAATCTACCAAATCAAAGAACTGGGGGAGCACAAATAAATGTGGCAATCGTAAGCGTATCGAAACAGTGACATAATTTGAGATACACTACGCGTCGACATCAGCTTTACTGTCGAACGGTTCAGCGTTAGTGCGCAGTGTATCGTAAATACGTTACGTTTATTTCTATAAAACTAAGCGAAACCTTTTTATTTATGTATTTTAATTAGAATTTCAAAACTCTTGACATTATTGCGTGACTTTTTTAGCATAATAAAGTTAATGAGGCAAAAACTAAAAATCCTTTTTGCTTTACTAACTACAATATAATCTGTGGACAGCTAACAACTCGTGAAAGGGTAAGATTAATTACTGACATTTTTGTTCTGATGATAAAGTGTTTCTGTAATTTTATAGAGATATTTTCCAAATTGAGTTGATTATATTATCTAATGAAGTTTTTAAAGGCTGTCAAAATATGTACTTAAATAAATAAATAATATATATTGAAAGTGCAGTCAGCATCAAAAATTAATCAACTTTAAAAAAGAATTAAAAAAGTACATATTTCTTTTTACTTATAACTAGGACTGTATCTTTAATTAATGCATATTGTTGCTAATAATAATCATGATACTGTTTTATTGTTTGAGATAAATAAAACTCCTAAGCTACATGACGTATTCTTTATATGTCATTTTAACTCTAAAATAATTTCAAATTGTTTTTTATAGATTAAAAAAATCATTTTAAAATTAATAATGAGAAGATAATAAAAAAAATAAGATTTGTGTCAATGATAAAAAAAACAAAACAACCCTTCAAAATTCCATCTGTAAATTTTTAAGAGCCATCTTAAGTTCTCAATCGTAAAAGGTTCCTCCATTGGCATGAGAACAAATACATAATTTTCCCATTTATTACCGTTTTCATCCAACGCTAATAAACTGCGATTCGAGATTTATATTAAAATTCAAAGGGAATGAAGATTTTCATAGATACATTAAAATCTGTTTCTACCGCTCAGCTGTGGTCCAAGATAATAGCGATTTGCGGTAAATCATGATTATTTTAAACCATTTAGTTTTTAACATTGCTGACATAATATTAGAATAGAATATGCTTACACTAACACAAAAAGGATACAAACACATCGAAACACGAAAACAAGATGGTAATTAAAGTACCTAAGTATAAAAGCTTTTACAATGTGCGGCCTTATTGCTAAAAGCAATCTATTCATAAATTATTTATTTTAATAAGTACTACTTTTTGTTTATGACCTGAACGCCCACGAAAAATTTTGGTAGAATGTCGCCAAAGACCTGAATAAATGGAAGGCTTTGAGTGAGACCTGTGTTGCCCAGCAGTAAGTTATTTTTTTTTATAACCTTAAAAATAGGTATGATACCCTCAGAGGGTAGAAGACGTCGCGGACGCCCGAGGAAGCGTTGGTGTGACGACCTGGACTCCGACCGGGAATGTGCAGAGTTATAGAGAGAGATGGAAGGAGAGGGGGAGACCTTAGCCCAGCAGTGGGACAGCGTAGGTAGATAAAAATAAACTTAAAAATGTATATTTTCCGTCATTGTCCCACACAGCAGGTCCGCTGGGACGTCAATAACAAGTCCATAAACCGTTTTTACTGCCTTTGTTCGCGCAAATGTATGTTGGTTTTGACTTTTTAAACAATGACCGTATTTTTGTATGGGAACAAGGATAATTCTTAAGATCCAATGGACACTGCGGAGAAATGGGTATTTTAAAGTCGTAAAACTTTCTGTAAATACTTATTATTCGGACCGGTTTATGTTCTCAAATTAGAATTAAAGCGACCTGTATTAAGTATAATTAGATTTTAGGTATACGATCATCTCTTTTGAAACGTTTTCTATCATTACATTAAATAATAAAAAAAACACTCAGAAAAAGGTTCTCTATCAGTTTATTCAGTCAAATCACAGAAAAAACATAAATTTGATGATATAACCTAAAAAAGCTAAAAATAATTTGGGTGAAATAAACTCCTTATTTAAGTCAGATTTTAGAGTGAGCAAGATGATAAACAAGAAGTCTAAACCAATACTAAATAACCAAAACACTATCTAGTGAAAAATAGGCACGAATAAACAAACTAAACTAGAGTGATCCAGATGACTAAAAAAATATGTCAAAAAAAATTACTTCGGTAACTAAATAACTAGTCTAAATAAATTTGGCACAAATAAATTCACTAATTTAGGTCAAAAGCGGTCAAGATGAGTCATTTCGTCGGTCTCAGAGACATGTCTCATATATCATTTACCTACTCACGGAGATTGCGAATTATCTTATTAACACTAAATTACCAAACTTTCCATAGAGTTATGAAATTTTAGAATAATAATGAAAATTTATTTATTTTATTTATTTATGTGTCACATCAACAAGATAGGCATCAACAATTACAAATTAAAGTATCGCCATAGGGGTGCTAGTCCAAATGTCATCTCAATTATAGATGTAAACCAAAACCAAATTAAATTGGATGGAAATAAAATTGTAATAGCTTAACTTTACTACTATTAGGTACTATAAAAGAACCGTTGACGTCATAATCAAAAAACAAATTTTTGCTATGTATGTAAAAATACTTTAAAATTAACACATTATATTAGTACTTGACTGTTATGTGCAGTTAATCATCATCGTATAACCTGTAGAAATTCTCTTCTAGACAATACTTAATTAGGTCAGTGATAACAACACTCAAAAACTATTAATACTGACTAAATTGAGGGAATCGAACCCACTGTAGGTAGGCAAATACAACTGCAAGCTTAACAACTCAGTTATAGGTTAATTAACCACTTTCCACGTTTCCTCAAAACGCGGGTATCTGTGTGCAGATTTAACCTAGACAACAAAAAAAGGGTTATTATACCCAGACACTTCTAGCATTTTTAACATCTGTAAGTCTACATCCGTACACCTGTCCTGAACTAATTCACACTTCATCCAACCATCACCATGTCTCCTCTCATCCTACTCCTCCTAGGCTTCACCCTCGTGACAGCAGACTTCAATAAGACCTGTGATGGGTTCCAGGCTGCATTCGAGATGAAGGATATTGCCGGGACCTGGCACGTTGTTGCTATTATACCCGAAAAGCTGTTCCCAGAGAGAGATATCAATTGTTATAAAGTGGAGTTTAGCGAAACTGATTTGGTAAGTTTATTGCATATTTTTACTGCCAACGATACGATACTACAACGATACTATTGTATCAATAAATATTCATGGACATTTCACATATCACACTCTAGTCCCAAACTAAGCAAAGTAGTAGGTACATTTCCAAAAAAATGTAAGTTTATAAGTATTCTTATAGCAACCTAGTTTCCATAGTACAAGCTTTGCTTAGTTTGGGACTAGAGTGTGATATGTAAAATGTCCATGAATATTGTTTAAGCTATTGCTTCTATCGCGGGCCTTGAGCGTGGAGACCGAATCCAGAAACTCTGTAACGAAAATAACCTAACACTACGCATCAACCAGCAAAAAATGCTATGCAATAGCTTTACCACGGCAGTCCCCGAGTGCCACACGTCTTTCTTTTATTTAAGGTTGTATACGCTAAGGTTTGTAACTTTATTTCTTACAGGGCGGTCTCCGCTGGCTTATCAACAAAACCAAACGAGCTACAAAAGAAAAACCAAATAAAAGCCTAGAGGATATAATGACTGGTCCCAAACGCACAGCAAGAGAAATAAACCATGGTATCATAGTGAGACTGAGGTACCATACGGAGCAGGCTTTCGATGTGTGGTCGAAGTCGGTGGAAGGTGTTAGGGGATGCTTCACTCAGGTCCTGTCTTTGGATGTTGGGGTCAATGACACACGTATGTACACCTTGGATATCTTATACTATTAATTTATTTGTATCATAGGTTGGTAGAGGTTACGGATCCGTTGAACGTTGGTGTGGTCAGTGCTGACCGACAGTGATGTTTCTTTAAAGACCAAGCAAAAATTACAGTTGTAAGTAAAGTAATGAGCAATTTTATTAATGTTTTTTTTTGTGACGAAATTATGTTTTTTTGTGAGGAAAAAACAAGTAGGTATGCTATTTCTATTTGAAATTCCTACACATTTATAAGACACAATAATAAATCACTGGATGATTCTAGGCAAATAGTCGATTTTAATAACAATTGAAATAATGGGATTCTTTTAATTACGTTTTAAAGTGTCATGTCTGAAATGAACACGTAGCTTTAAGACCTTAACCTTATGATTGGTTTCAATGTGTGTTTATTTCGTTGAATGTCCTATTTAATAAATAAAATAAATATGTCTTATATTTGTTAATATTTATAGAAAAGGCAAGAAACCACGACGCCATGATGCAGCTACATATGGTGCAAACAGATGAGGGTCCATACTTGGTGCAAATGCTGTGGGGCAGACTTATCTCTGCTGTGATCTACCGCCAAGCTCCGGTAATATTTTTATTTACAAAATATCTCAATTAGAGTAAGTATAAATCATTAAATAAATAACTAAATTCTTTATTGAGGTAATACATTTAATTACAAACTCTTATTATATTTAGTTGTACTATAATATAAATATATAGTACATATTTGTGCCAATCAACTAATTATTATAAACCATATACAGACGGATCAGTTGAGCTATCTATAGATCGTTTTCAAGGGTCTGTAGATAGCACAACTGTTTCTTATGAATTTTATATATACCTATGTACATTTTGTAAATACTGTAATCGT
Organism: Ecliptopera silaceata; assembly: GCA_932527185.1. Taxonomy (NCBI): domain Eukaryota; kingdom Metazoa; phylum Arthropoda; class Insecta; order Lepidoptera; family Geometridae; genus Ecliptopera; species Ecliptopera silaceata. The sequence continues at coordinate 7,923,896 of OW052210.1, forward strand.
CGTAAGTTTATACCTTGTGAATAAATTACTATCTATTTAGTTTTATATTTGCAGCAAGACAGTGCATAAGGGTGCCTGGTCAGCTTTCATTAAAAAAAACTTCCAAATCTACAAATCTTTAAACATTTTACAGATAGACGCGTTTTAAAATGCTAACTGTAATTTAGAATCGCTTAAATGTTCTAAATAAAACGATTTTAAATTAAAAATTCTAATATAAACAAAATCTTATAATGTTTTGTGTTTCAGGGAGTCACACAAGATCAACTCAAACCAGTATTTAAGTTTTTGCAAAAACTACGAGGACCTCAAAGACTGCCTAAAATCTGCGACAACCCTATGCGAGACCTTTTGTTTTTTAACTAATGCATAATAAACTTACTTACTTTTACTACTATTATTAGTACTGCTTTTATGGAATTTAGTTATAACCAGTAACAAATAATTTATTTTCTAACAAAATTATGTATGTATGTACCTATAATATATAAAGAATGCATAGAAAACAGTCGAGCTGTCAAGATACCGTTGCAAAGTATTTTCGACTTAAAACCAAATAGGTAAAATATTTATGCTTTATGCATTTTTTTGTAAGTAGTTTCTATTTAGTTCAAGTTTTATCTAATTTTAAAATTCTTTGAAAAATAAACATATATTACAAAATCTAAAAGTTTACTTTAAACTGCAGTTGTTTGTCATCCATTACAACTATCCCGTTTAAAAGCAATATATTTCAGTTTCAGGAACATTATTTGCGATGGTTTCGATGTCCAACGTTAACTAATGGTGCGGCCTCACGCCATCATACACGGTATACGTTGGAGAAATGTTCCTAAAGCAAAACATAGTTTTAGGCAAAGATAAGTAAGTGCACAGAAACACAGAACGTGGTTTTGATATTTATGTTCATCACACAAATATTTTCTCTGAGCGGGAATCGAACCCACGACCCACAGCATGGAAGGCAGAGCTTTCTTTTCTTTTTTTGTCTTAAATACATTCTAACGGTCTATCTTATAAAAAGTTAGCGCAGACTTGATGTCTTGATTACCATACGTAATGGAGACTTAATGTCAACGCTAACTTTTTGTAAGATAGACCGTTAGAATGTATTTAAGACAGAAGAAGAAGAAGAATATATAGAAAAAGCCAGACACAGAACAAATATCTATGTTCATCATACAAACATTTGCTCTGGGTAGGAATCGAACCCACGACCCACAGCGTGGAATTCAGTACTACGAACTGAGATGTGACGCCTGTCATCATTTATATTGTAAATTGACTGTCCTATCTGTTAATAATTCTTTGTCTAATATCCTATAGTTACGGGTTCCGTGACCCTTCTTATTAACTGCTTTCTTTATTGCTCAGTCAAATGATAATTCTACTGTTTGGTCAACTTATAACGATATTACAGGAAAATATTTAGGTAATTATGTGCATGCACTTATTTACTATTTTGATTGGTATTTTCAATTACATTAGAGTTTGATACAAAGTTGCAAATGCAATATATTGATGCTTTTAGCAATTATTTATTAAATTTCTTGAACGTCCTAAACTGACACTAGGTCGAAAATTGGCTGAAAACAAGATACAAACAAAAAAAAAATTTATGACCTTTGGCTCTACCATGAGTTTTAACTATACTATATTTACTATACTCGCTAGCGTCTGTAGTTAAAAAAATGTATGAAGATTTGTACAGCGCCTCTAGCGGATAGTTGGGTACTAAAATTCGTAATACTAATATTGACGTAACTACTGTAGTAAAGTCAGGCGATTTTACTGTGACAACTCACGGTAGAGGTCCCTAACACTTCCTCTTTTGTTACCATTTGTTTTATATTTTCAAAAATGTTGAAACCAGCCAGTCTTTTGACGATTTTCATTTGTTTATTGACTATTATTAACCAACCTTTAAAACATGTTATGTATCTAACAAAAACAGAATCGCTACTCATACCTACTATTAAAATCTATCGAACTGCTTGTTTTCGGACTTGTCGAAAGCCTTACATGTGTACCTATGTGTATGTTTTTATTGGTTCAATCTCGTTCCAGCAGTTGAAAGGTATCAGGTGTTCTGTTTCAATGATTGATTCCGTGTCCAGTTCTATCTGGTTTCGGGGATTCAAACTAAGTTTATGTAAAGGTTGATTGCTTGAACAAAATGTCCTGAATATCTTCTTCTTCTTCTTCTTCCTGCCCTTATCCCACTAGGTGGGGTCGGCACAACATGTTCGTTTCTTCCATTCTCCTCTATCATCCGTCATCTCAGTATTCACTCCTTTCAAATCCATATCATTTTTCACACAATCCATCCATCTTTTCTTAGGCCTACCTCTTCCTCTATATCCATCCACATTCATACCTAGCACTCTTTTCGTCACATGACATTCTTTTCTTCATATCATTGAATATCATTGATATTTTATTTATATTATTAGAATGGATGTTATGACATCTAAGACATTTACAAAGTATTTTGAGTTTGTAGGTTTCAGAATATGGAATAAATTCTTATCCGTCTTTTTTGTATGTTTATCGCCGGGTGTGGGTTTGATTTCCACTGATTTTCATTTTTAAATTAGGTCAGACGGTCAGACTCTATAAAATTGTTCACGTACAAACTGATTTTTTTTATTTTCTTACCTCGTATCTACTTTTTTTATACGACATCAAAAAACTTTTTTTCTTTACTAGCCACCAAAAATATATTAAGAACAGAAAATATGCATTTTATCATGCTAATTTCTTACCCCCTATCTTATAAAAAGTTAACGTTGACTTTATGTCATTATTACTTATGGTAATCAATACTTCAAGTCTGCGCTAACTTGTTATAAGATGGACCGTTACTTAAATAGTAACGGTCAACTAATAAATTATAAGTAGCAACTTATAAATAGCAATCAACTTATTTCATAAATTTTAAATTTAAAACCCTTTCATGAAACCTTTCTAAAACCGCTGCTGTTCACCGGAAAAGCACATTTGGAGCCCCCTGTACGTAGACAGGCGTGACGCTGACTCGGCTGAATAGAGGGTGTTCCACTTCGCTCGTTTTATATCTATTGTTTAAGTGAGGGACGGATTGATGGAATACCTAGATAGATAATACGTTTAGGTATTGATATGTGGATTTTGGTTTGTTATGATTTGGGTTATTTTATTTGGGGTAGCACATTGTATGTAGCTACGTTGTAAAAACCCTTGGTAGGTGAAAATAGTTTTTTTTTTACTTTTGTATACTGTTATATCTCATTTTATACAACTCTGTGAACTTAAAAAAAAAAAGAAAAAAAATAAGTATACCTACGTAATAATATATTAATATGACTAGAATTTATAATAAATAATTGTTTTCTCGTATGAATATCGCAAAGCATATAAATCTAAAAATACTAATTTCACTAATTAACTACTTATTAAGATTGTTGATAAAGGCTATTTGAAATCACTACATAACAGCTTCCTGGTACTTCCCCGGATAAGCTTTTTCTCAATAGCCTTATTACTGCAAAACGCTTCAGGTGTCACAAACATTAATTCTACTGATAACGGATCCTAAAGAAAGTTAACCTATAAAATAGTTCTCAGCCGTTAGCTCGTCAAGCAATCTACCACTTTTGATTGATCAAACTTTACTGACCGAGTCTCTGAAGATAGGCGATATACACACGACGCTACTTGTGGTAGCAGACGTAATCAACCTATATCAGTCCTCTGCTGAACGTAGGTCTCACCCAAGAAGCACTAATCCTGGTCTTCAACTCTTCTCTCAAGTATATCAAGTATTTGCTAACTCATCCAGTATCCGCTAGCTATTATTCCGCAGATTATCGCTCGGTAAAAAAAAAACTGGCGAAAACTAACGGCCGGTTTCTGAAAACCCAAATCACGATTGATCCGAGTATGACACATAGTCATCATGTCGTGTGTTAAGAGAGCAAGTGATTTTGGAAAATGAAGTATTCTCGAAAAATAACCGAAAATAACTGAATTCGAAAATTCGTTATTTTTTCAAATTTGCGCTCTTCTTTTGTTTTCTTTTGCTTTAGTTATCAGGAATAGGTACAGCATAGCCGTTTTTTGTGATAATGGAATATGCTCCGTTGACGCTGCGTTAGGCGGTGTCGTGTGTAACAGCCTTAGTAACTGAAAATCTCATCTTTACCTTCAGCACCGTGACGAAATTACGTAAAGTCCTTTAGCAATAAAATGATCATAAAGACCATTTTATAATAGGATCGTAAAACTGACTATTTCAACTGGATAAGGGTACTCGTGGCCCCAGGAGGCACTTTTTCTAATTTAACGACTTTTCTGTATCGTTGCTCAAACAGAATGAATTTTAATTTTTTTGAGCGGTTTCTGTCTTGAAAGGGTAATTTTTGGATAAAGGGTGATTTTTCTAACAAAAACTTAAGGAAAGAAGTAAAAATTTGATAATAAGATTAAAGCATTGTTTTGTTTTATGACAAAATAATGCTTTAATCGTAAAAGTAAAAATCTGCTTTTGTTTGTAGTGTAAAAAAATAAAGTTACACTGCAGCACTATAACTTACATGAAATAGAAATAAAATAACATTATTTTCAACACTAACAAAAAAATTGTGCTTTGATTTGACTTAGAACATAGCTATGCTTACTTACGACTTACTAAAATAATTGCATGCAATTGCGTATTTCATATTAGAATACTTCTATCGTTACGATTTGATAACCACTTTCACAAAATTTGTGTTGCCACCTTAGATCAATAAAAGTCTCTACAGTGTGTGTATAAGCTTTATAATTCGGCCGTTTTTAGAATGCGTTCCTGACACATCGCGATTGAACTGACGACGTAACTTTGTAATGGCGTTGCAGTTACGATAAAAATATTTTTGCTGGTTGTTTACCGTTTTAACAATTGATGAGCATTAAAACAACGTTATTATATCAATAAATCAATGAATGTTATAATTTTGTGCCAAACTGAGAGTCAAATGACTTTGTAAACAATATTTTTCTAAATCTATACTGCGCTATAACAAGGTTATGTCAGCGCTTGATATTTGTAGTGTTGTGCTAAAAATAAAACCTATACTATTACCTATACTAGTATCGTAATCCGTTCTTATACAGTTACGGTCTATCTTATAAAAAGTTAGCGCAGACTTGAAGAATTTATTACCATATACGTAATGATGACATAAAGTCAACGCTAACTTTTTATAAGATAGGAGGTTATACTTTATAAAATAATATGTTTTGTTTGTCTTTTTAAGAATTTGAAAATAATGGACTATAAGATAACTTTTATGATATATGTATAAAAATAAAACTACGTACGCACATTCAATTCAATGTACTTTATTGCATAGAAATACAGATTGTAACTTTGTAACAAAGAATTACATTAATATTACCTTTTTTTGGTTTCCACTTAAATAACAAAAACATAAATTTTAAATGATTTCGCCAAATTAAAACGAAAATAATCTTAAAAATAATACGGCGGTTCATTTTAGAGTGACGGTAACGAACTCAGTGTTATGTTGTGCCCATCACTAGACGTGACTAACTGACATGTGTCAGGAACGCATTCTCTGAGCGGCTAGATTATAGTATCTTATAGTCATTGTACTAGTTTTTAAGTTCTGTAATGTTGTATGAGTTTACCTTTTCTTTTTTCAAAACCTGTTTAGATATAGAACTATATATATTTAGAGAGACCTGTTATTGGCTGTTATATGCAAATGCTTATGTTAACTTAGCTTTATCGTTGTAGCTGTTGGTCGCTTTAATAAATAAATAAATAAATAACACTGTAGATGATCTAGATAAAATGTCAAGCACAATAACTAAAATCTATTCTTATATCCAAATGTTTAAAGGCTCATATATTGTCTACTGTTCTCACATTACCATCGCATAAGTAGCAAAAATCTCTAATTAGACAAAAACCCACTCAATTAATTCGGTCAAATAACTTTTCGGAACTTTCTGAGCGATTTTTCATCAACCCGACCGGACGATTGAAAGTCGCTCGACCGACTAATTAGTCGCAGGGGTCCTTTGATTGGACTGATAATTGTTTTGTGTGTGGTATTTGATGTGGAGTATCGATTGGGGTTGACTTTGTAAAGCTTTAAATTATAATAAGGCTATAGGTTAAGCGTGTAGTACACCAGAACGCTATTGGTGGTTTTGTGAGCTGTAGTGACGAACGATTCTATACTTAACTACCAAGCTAACTGACATCTATAATACTGCAACAAGCTTGGTGTCTTAGTACGTACACAAATGTAGGTACAACATAATATAATTATATAAATTAATTAACATTTTTTTTTGTAAACTCAAGATAGCACAATGTTAAACCTAAGTGGTTTTTAGATGCTATGCTAAATCTATTTATGTACTGTGAATTATGTAGACTTATATAACTATAATTTATATAGGAATAACAAGCATTATTTGTTATCAAACTACTACGATGTCATTGACCCCAAGTAAGAATGTACTTGTAATAAATAAATAACATTTCCACCTGAAATAAAAGGACAGTAAACGTTACCAACGCATTAATCGCGAGTCCTCGCCGGAATAGCTTCATTTACGATTTTTATTTCCGGTTTAGTGATGGGGTGAAGATTAGGATATTTCTATCGATATCGATAAATGCGAAAGGAAAGGACGCGTGCTATACTATTTATAACGGCCCAGCGCATCTGTATTAACCCGTTGACAGCTACATTAATGAATCGATTTAGTTATTTTTTTAACACTCACCTTACAAAGTACAAGTACACAGGTAGCTATGTCTACACACTTGCTCCTCTTGGGCTAGTGTCTGAAATACCTCTGGTTCATACGCTGAAGTCAAAATCAAAGTCAAAATTACTTTATTCAATAAAATCACAAGGATCATTTAGAATCGACTTACGTACTAGGTGCCAGTTCCACACGACCAGCAGAGGTAAGTCAGCATTGCTATGTAGCGTTGCAAAGTAGTACCTATTTCAGCAACTGATTGTTTATATCGATATCGATATACGAGCAAGCACCTCACTAGAGATAATAAGCGCTATCGGTGTATTGAGATTAACCTGTTTTTATGGCAGCAGGTTAGTGTACATTAAATTTAATGGTCCTTTCATTGGACGTGGTCCTGAATTGACTCGAACAAAGATGGTGAGTACTGTTTTTACTATTTATATTGTACCATTTTAAGGTGTAATAAAATAAAAAAATAATGACAATGTGGATTAATTTGGGTACCGTAGATTGGGGGGGCTTTGATAGATTTTGAAATTCAACTACTTGTAATTTTTTTGATTCTTTGTATTAAAATCCAAAAAAAAACATAAGTAATGGGAACCATTAATAAATTAATAATTTAAAATCCAAAAAAAAAATTGCTTCACTACTTTCCGAGAAAAAAAATTTTTCTCTCCTATCAACTTTATACTTGATGTGGGGTCACTTTGATACCCCCTGTTTTTAGTATCGAAATCGAAAGTAGTCCCTATTAGGAACATATTACAAAAAAAAAAACATTAATTTCCACTGGTTATTTTATGAGTTATGACACATTTTGGTTCGGAGGGGCTACTTAGATACTTTGATTTATTAACAAAAACTAATAAAACAAAACAAATCAATAAGTATGTGAAAGTTTAATAACTCAAGAAATTGTCAGTATTTTTATACTTAATAATCAAACCATAAACTTCTTATAAATGCAGTCTGGAAACTACAAAATAGCCTCAAAGCGTAAAAAAAAAACAATTCTAAAATATGATCTATTGATTTATGACACTTAATTATAAAAAGCCTGATTTAACAAACAGATATGTAATTATGCATGAGGTAACTATTTGTTGATGAAATCGAGCATAACATTCTCATAATAAATCAGACTATTAAAATATATATAATATAATAAATATTAAAATAATAGATAATCAACTGCTCTATTATGTTTTATACCCTTATAAAAGTTAAAGCTCTACTACTGGAACATCACTTGAAAATATGTAAAATGGGTCCTCCCACCTAGGATAATAGAAGAGAAGGATATTGAAATGTTTCTTCTGTTGGAAGAAACATTTCAATATCCTTCTCTTCTATTATAGAGACATCTGAGAATCTTCATCAGAGAATCTGGGGTGAGATTGAAAACTATGTTAAAATCATAGTGTAACATAATATTGGCCAGACAGGCCACTTTGATAAGTATCAATGTAACCCCATACAAAATATCAAAGTAACCCCATGAAACAAAACTTCGAATGGTCCAAACATGTACCTATGTGAATTTTGAAAAAACAAAACATGATTTCTAATCACAAGAAAACGAACAATGAATCATACAAGTTATATATGTTTAGCTTCATTAGTTTAGTCTACACATTCAGAGTTATTCAGATAATAATTACATAGCTCTTTTCACCTTCAACTTTAATAATTTTTTTTTGAAAAAGCACATGCTCCGGCGCACTCATAACTGAATGAGAAAATGGCCGAACAATCAGGCCTGACAACATTGCAAAAAAAAATCAGCTACGTTCCGTTTTACGCAAGTTATTAAGCAAAAACTATATTTTTTTCCCTATCATCAAACTCGCCCCGTGTTTTGAAAGCCCCCCCAATCTACGGTATCTACTTTTTTTAATCGTCTTAAAAAAATTCAGGGCAAAACAGTCCAATTAGAGACAAAAAAAATTACAGTTATTAACGAAGTACCTAATATTTGGGTGGACGTTCTATTAGGTAGGTACCTACTTTATTATATGTACAAAAATAAAATATTAAAATTATCTATTGACATGTAGTATTTTTTGTAACAAGTTGCCTTCAAAAATTTCTCAGCTGTCAAGTGTTTTATAGAGTTAGAAAAATGTATTTACCCTCTAATGCGAAATAAATCTAATAACTAGAAGGTGCTGTCCAAAATTGGTGTAACCCGGTTTGCGGTCAGGTAATGGACCGGAAATAACGGACCCAAGGTTTTTATTAGGGTAAATCGAGTAGGAAACTAACTTAACCTTTTTCTATAGGTACATATTTAGTGTTATTTAGAAAATATACCTATTGAGTTCTTTGACAGAGAAAGTCGTTTTAAAAATAATTTAAATATTTGATAAGTGTATCTATTTACTTTTTATGCAGTTTATAGCTCATAGTTTGATTGTCATATTAAATTTTAAAATGAACTTTTTATTTGAAAATACCTTATTGCACATAAAAATATAGTTGTTGGTACATAGGCGAGCTTATACTAAAAAACATTTTCTTCCAGCTAACCTTTGTGCAGTGTGGAATTGATGATGAACTACAGACGAATAAATAATAATAAAATAACTTAAAATTTTACTTAAATTAATCTACTTCTGTCAAAAATTTAAGATTTAAAATTCTAATTCATTAATATTTCAAAGAATATTTCCACAGAATTCACATCAAAACAACACAATGCTACCTTTCCACAGGAAATGAGTGTAAAAAGCTTCAAAGATTTTTAAAATATGAGAGTCCCATCTCATTAATACACTTTGACGGTTCTTTGGTACCTCTGGGAGGGACTGGGAGTTAGCACATGTTTTCGACATTATATCACTGACGAGAGCATTCAGGTTCAGTAAATATAAATAAAGTACATAATTAAATACGTACATATTTTTTTTATACAACTATCTAACTAAATATATTTTCTTTTTTAAAACTCAATAAATATTCATTAACATATCATAGGGACATAGCGCCAGTCTCAAACTATAAAGCATGTATTATGGGAACGAAATTTCCAACAGTTTTTTTTATGGTGAGTATAATTGTCTTGATTATTGTTGGTCAAGCGTTTGCCTGTAATATAAAAAAAGCTATGGGTTACCTTTGGTTAAAAACCAGTGCTGACCTGAACACCATGGGAGTAGCGACTGATCATTTTATGACAATAAATCCCTACGGATATGAGTCTGTGCATTTAATTCTTTATCTATGTGCTCTTGTTTGTTATGCGGCTAGATGGCCTACTTCAAAGGACAGGGTGACAGTCATTCAAGAATTACCGAGACATTTTTTTGGAACGAACTTCCTTATCGCGCGTTGCGAATGGGGCTAGACGGAAAAAATGAAGACCAAAAGTTGTAACGACACTTTTTGCTATACAAGTTGTAAGCCATGCTGTTTCTATCTATTAATTTTTAAAACGTAAGCGTTATAGTGATAATAACTACTTTTACTTATGTAAATTAAAAAAGGTCACAAATAATGTATTTTCTTTTGTTTTGTTACCTCTTTATTTATATAGCCAATAGATCAATTGCCAGTACTCCTTCCTTATTAAGTTTAATAACATTACAAAATAATGTATTTTCTTTTATTTTCAAGTTATTTTTTTATTCGAATAGCTAAAAGATCAATTTCCACAGCAGCCGAATGCATACATCATCGTCACCCCGCTCCATTGATCTCGCCGCCAAAGGAGCCGACAGCCATCCGGCGGCGACTGCTTCCGCCCGCACGCACCTTTAATGAACTAAAAACATTCTAAAGAGGATTTTATATGAATAAACTTTTTACAAAATTGTATACAGTTGTTTATTTTAATTGTTTTATCATAACTTATATTTGAAACTTGTTGTATTCAATTAAAGAGATAATAAATAAATGAATAATGCTGGACAATCCACACAACATCATTTAGCCCCAAGCTAAGCAGAGCTTGTGTTATTTACTAGAAGACTGACATACTTAATACAATAACATTACATATATAGATAATTTTTATTATACATATACAATACCCAGAACACCCGGAATAATGAACACACTGGAACTCAGAAGAAAATGTGCTCTTATGACGCATTACTTTCTACTCCTACGGGATAAAATAGATAACTCCCCTGCTCTGTCGCAATGTACTCTGTACGTTCCTGACCGGTACGTGCGCGCGGCGCGCGCGCGGCGCCTGTTCGCGCCGCCCACCCCCCGCACCGACACCGCGCGGTTTGCGCCGACGCAGCACGCACTCACACTACTTAACGCATTGCTTACTCAGGTACCCGATGTTGACATTTTTCACACCAATACACGACGATTTGTTAATACTTATATGTATATGTTTTTTAAGTAAGTAGATATATTTATTATAAGCTATTTAGCATAGAAAACGTTTTGGTTTAGGCTGTAAGTTTTGTATGCATTTGTTCTAAATAAATAAATAAATAAATAATATTTGCAGATCATACAAACATTTATCCCAAGGCGGGAATCGAACCCGCAACCTTCCGCGTCGCAAGCGGGCCTTCGCCCGCCGCGCCACATCGGTCGTCAGATGTTTTAGTTATTTAGTTTAACTTATATAAATTTTCTATTTGATAGTCAGTCTGCATGTCACTGTTTTATTTGTATTTTATAAATATTAACATACTTTAAAAGCCGTAAAGTTATTAGTGAAACATATAATTGTGTTAAGGAATCACAATGATTTCCTTATCATAATATATCATAACATCATATACATAATATATATCATTTCTAAGTTATATATTGTTTATTCTATACTTTTATGTGAAGTCTTCTTTATCTAAAAGTAAGAGTAATAATCATTTGTTTTTTATTACGTGGAAATAGGGGTGAAAATGATGCGGCAAATAACGTTTTGAAGGCTCTTGAGGAAGACAAATGAGGCAAGGATGGATATTTTATACGAATGTCTTCTGTTTATTGGTGTGTTTTCGTTACATGATTTTGAGAATCTTTTGTTTTTTCTTTTTGAATAACGTGAGGTCTTTTAAACGGTTCCGTAAAAAATAAGTGAAAACTGTAGAACTGATTGCACGAAAATGTAAATAAATTATTAAAGTTCATTGCATTTAGGAAGGTACCTATATATTAATTATTACTATATACTATACTAACATTTTTTTCTTTTTCAGTTACAAAATTAATTAGTGGTTACTAATCTTTAGTCTTAGTTTTCGGAAATCTCTTAACAATATAATCTAGAAATTTTCACTATAATCTCTGTAACCTCTTTAATTTGAAATTACTTCGGTTTTGTATATTTTATGTACATAACTAAAATGATTTTGTGAACAGGTAAGCATTTCTTAGATCTTATCTCAAAAAATATAAATCTATTTTTCAAAAACAATTCATATCAAAATCACTTCATAAGGTACAATTTTCATCTGAACGCTTCACTTGCTTTGTGACGAGATGCGGAAAAATTGTGTTAAGGGCTTATTTTGCTACACAAGTAAATATATACCTTAGCTCCCTAAGAATACAGATCACATTTCAATGATGGTTCAATTTCTAAAAGCATGTAGGCAGCTCATCGCTCGGGTTACAGCGGTTAGCACATACAAAATTTTCTTTGCGTTTACTTTGGACTTTATAACAAAGGTATACGGTATATTTTTGCGTGGCAAATTTAAAATAATTGTGTATAAGGAAAATCTTTTCGGATATTGAATGTTGAGGTGAGCAAGAGTTTTATTTGGATCGTAACGACTTACCTTGTTAAGTATTGTGCTTCTACCATTTAGTTATGTTATAGAAAAAAGCTATATTATATTGCTTCAGATATTATTCGTATTTTTTTTAAGTCAGGTTTGGTACTGATAATATTTTTGATGACTATTTATTTATTTATGAGCCAATTAAAAAGCATGATTGTTAATGAAATCCTATAACAATTCAGACATATATATCTATAGATCGATTGCAACGGTCTGTAGATACCTCATTTTTTTCTTATGTATTTAATATATTCTTATGTACATTTTGTAAATACTGTAATAGTCGTAAGTTTGTTTGTGAAAAGAGACATTTAATCCATACAACAAGTACGAAGCAATTCAAAATTAAAAGGAATATAACGAGTCAGCACAGCTGGGTCCAAATTATCTCATTTCATTATATTCTATTATATTAAAGGACATTTCCGCAAGCAATCTGCAAACCTCTGTTGGTTGTAAACACCTGGGACTTTGAAATTTTATAGCATAAGATGTGATCGTGCTGAGTTTTAGAATAAGTAATTTTATCAAAGGAGATAAGAATTTTTGATAAAATTAAGTGGTAATTGGAACTGAAATTTTTGTGTTTTTTCACATTGTTTTTAAAACTAAATTAAAAGATGTGTATTCTGTTCCAAGATAAGAAAATTTTATTCAACAAAAATAAACAAATTCGAATTTAATCGTCATTGATAAGTAAATCAAAATGATTATACTTAGTTAAAGTAGGTATAACGTAAGTAGTTTTTTTTTGCTTTTATAGTGGTTCAAAAAATCAGATGTATGTGTCATAAAACAATATTATTTTAATATAATAATCAGATGTATGTGTCATAAAACAATATAATTTTAATATAATTGTATTGAATAAATAAAAACATGAGAAACGCAAGGATATTAAGGAGAACATTTTTCATACATATTGAACACTTTTCATATAGCACGCAACATTTGAAACTTAACGCGACAATTTTTAATTGCTCAAAAAAACATAAAATTCACAGTATAAAAAAACTTGATCCGAGATTAACACATCATTAGCCATCGCCCATGGGGTTTGAATCGAACCTACCATGTTAATTAAACAGATTAAAGGCATGACCTACTTTTACCCCATATGTGGAATATGACCCCATGAGGGTACCATGGCACATTAATATATGTCAAACAGAGAGTACACTTTACGAATAAATAAATAAAACAAAAGGACATTTCAGACAGCGCCATCTAGACTTAAAATAAGCAAAACTTGTACTTCAGGAACTAGATTGCTGAATAAATACTTATATACGTTCGTTAAAATACGAGCCCGCTGTAGAATAAAATACAAAATTGAAATTACATATATTTTTAATATTGAAAATAATATTATGAAACAGCTAGACAAACCAATACTACATACTTTTAGGTTAAGAATGTAAAATTCAAGACAAACCTATAGGTATGTAACCTTAAAGATAAAATTTAAAAACATAAAAGCGTTTTTTTTTATCGCGCGAGTCTATCAGAAGCTTCTTCTTCTTATCGTGTCGATGCTACAACTGTAGGTATTCTGTTGTAGCATCGTGTTGGAAAGATTAGCCAGACTAGACACTGCTTTACCGTGCCTAGCTGTTACCGGTGTGCGCCACGAGGAGGCTCTTTCCATGCACCCAATAAATATCAGAAGCTATGTTTCTGTTATCAATATACTCGTGTGCTGTAACCCCATATGGGGTAACGAATGAATGATTTAAAAGAATAATGCTAATTAATTGGAGGAATATTGCGTTAATCCAAGTTTTATTAGGAATCGTGTTACGCATCGGTTGAGTTTTGCGTTAACAAAATAAAAAAGTTCATTCGAGCTTTCAAGTATTTTGTTAAAATAAGAGAAAATCGTGCTTTAAGTATGTTAGGTGCAAACATTTCATGTTAAATTATAAAGGAGTTGAATAATAATTACCTACTTTACTAAATCAGTATACTAGTTCCTAAAATAAAAGCTTTTCGAGTGTATTTTCAATTTTCCAATCTATATTATATGAGTATCACTTAGTGTCTTAGACCCGGTTTGTATCGTAATAAGCTGTAGAATAATAAGATTAAAATTGATAATTAGAATTAGGTACGGATACCACAATATTTTACAAACATACGTTCAATCAAAGTTTATTTATTTATTTATTTTATTTATTTTATTAATAAATAAATAAATAAATAAGTCAAAGTCTTATAAAAAATACAAAACAGTAAACTCTATCTAAACATTAAAACCTTGTTACATTTTCAAAAGATTACTCTCAAGATCAAAGTTGTAAGCCTATTTATATTTGAGCAGGCTGATATTTACAAAATAACTTTTAACAACCACAAAATACCTTAGTACGTTTCATCCTTGTTAACCCTAAACCGAAATCGGGAACAACAATAACAAAATTCAAATCTTCAAAGGGATCCTCGGATCCGCGTCGCATGAGTGGTCACATGACAAATTGCCTGTCGGTGGAAGCTACGACCGTGTTGAGAAGGACGCGATTTAAAGTCGCGACCAACTCATTTAAGTAGCGACCTACTCTATAAAGTCGCGGCCTACTCATTAAAGTAGGGACTTATTCTATACAGTAACGACCTACTCCTTAGAGTAGGTCGTTAGGTCGAGTAGAGCGACCTTCACTTTAAAGTAGCGACCTACTCTATAAAGTAGCGACCTACTCTATAAAGTAACGACTTACTCTTTAAAGTAGCGACCTATACTTTAAAGTAGCGACCTACTCTTTAAAGTTGCAGCCTACTCTATAAAGTCGCGACCTACTTATTAAAGTGGCGACCTACTCCACAAAGTGGCGACTCCTTAAAGCCGCGACCTACGCAAAATGCGTATTTATCAAAATCCTTTAACTATAAAATTTTATACCAAATACTAATACATAACAGTTCAACAAAGTACCTACATTAGGTAAATAAAATAGATAATGTTGATTTTTTGACAGCTATTTGGCCTGATCACATCTAATACATCTGATTCATCAGCACATATTGTACCTTTTCAAATATGTATTACGCGACTTTTGAACTATGATACACAATAATGGAACCAAAAGTCGCGTCTCTCAGTAGGTATATATTTCTACTGAACCCTTGCAATCTCAGGTAATGTATGATTTATGGGTTGCAAATAGAAAAAATGTTTTCAATGCGGAATAAGCTAAATTGTACTGAATATATTCGCAAAAATAACTCATTTCCGAAATCGCATTTTAAATGAGTTATTTATGATATGATAATGCATGGAAGCTCTATAATAATTTGCTTTATTTTTTAAATAAAGTTCTTTAAAAGAAATAGAATAAAGTACAAAATTTAGTACATACCGAATTCACCAAAAATGAAGCCTACAAATGTAACATTGAATTCGTAAACTCATATAGGCTTTAAGTTTCTTAAGCAATTTACTACAACTAAATATATCTTTACTTGACTTTCGTTATTTCATAAAAAAATATTTTTTAGATTTATTTTACTTAACATGAAAAAAACAACTCACCTCCCATTTAAACCTCTTGGTTGTTATGTGTGAAACTCATTTTTGACCTATCCTAGGTATAACAATATTTTTCTTAAATTATAAAATATAAATATTAAAATAGGAATTCTTTATTCGCAACTGGTTGCGAAAAAAGAATTAAAATTCTTCTGCCGCAACCAGTTGCGGGTAAAGAATAATATTTCCGTTTTCGCAACTGGTTACGAAAATTAGTTGCGAAAACGGCCGGAAGGTTTAACTTATTATATGTAGTTCATACTTAGTTGTCAGCACAAAAAACCCCAACTTTTTGCACTTACGCTAAATCGCACATAAATCTACCGCAAAAAACTAAAGTGAATCTTATTATTTGATTATCTACGTCTGGATAATATTCGATTAGAGCTTCCCTTTCATATGAATTTACCAAATATCCCAGAAATAGTTGTATTTAACCGCGTTTTGGGGAGAATTTTGGATTATAGCAGATAAGGGTGAATATTTTTGGGTAATTTCATTATCATAAGTGTGGATATATTTTGATCGGATTTTAAGACTGTAAGCGGTAATAAATATATTATATCCATCTGTTCTAATAGCCAGTTTATTATTGATTTAAAGTAGAAAATTATATTATGTTAATTAAAAAAAACCGGTTCGGTTCGTTTTTTCCACTCTTCACGTCCAAAAAAATCAACTACTTTTTCAATATGTATTCCATTTTTTTTAGATAGCTCATCAATCTTTGTTATTTTGATGCGAAACAGTTCAATATATTTTTTTTAGCCTATTGTGTCTCACAAAAAAAATACTATTTTTGAATAAACACGTCATAGTTTCTCCAAATTTATTAATATAGTATAATTCTGTGAATGTTTTTTTTTACCATAAATAATATAATTCGTATGTGAATTCACAGAAACACGTCGCCAGCTATAATTCTTGTTAGTCTATAGAAACAATGATTACTTACACAATATACGGAAAATACGGAAAATATATATTCTGATAATACAAAAGGTATCTGGACGAATCCACTTATAAGGAGCCTTATACAGGACGTTGCGTTATTAGTATAGTCAGTTTGATGTAAATAAAATATCGATATACATATTATGTAGTTAGTTTGATGTACAAAATTTATCTGTTTCGGAAAAAAAATGTAAGTCAAGTTTGAAATAATTTAGGTAATATGTTTACAAGGTTTATTTATTATATTTATATTTTTTTATTACACATAACGAACGCAAACGAAGCAACATGACTAATAACGTTGTATGCAATCTATCCTATATAATATCATGAAGGCGATGTTTATTGAAATATTTGTGGCAGTGGAGCAAATGAATACGGAGTGAGACGGCGTTTAGGTAAGCTTACTGTAGGACGCCCTCTGGCGAGATAGAGCGACGATATGCAGAATGTAGCTGGCAAACATTGGATGAGAAGAGCCGACGACCGGGCTCAGTGACACGTCTTGAGACGTCCAGGATACATATAGGTGACAAATATTTGTTGTAAATCTTACGGCCGGTTTCTCGAACGATGATCAACGAAAAAAGCAAATAATTACTATGTGTCAAACTCGGATCAATCGTGATTTAAGTTTCCAGAAACCGGCCGTTAGGCCGTTTGTCCACCGCCGCCGTCACCGTCACGTCACCGAGAACGAGATTATTTCGGGCCGAGTTTAGTATGGCGGCCGGGATGACGGCGCTCGGGTGACGGATGTGCGGTGGACATGCGGCTCAAGTAAATGTATGTACCGCTACTTCGGCGCCGTCATCTCGTTCTCGGTGACGTGACGGTGACGGCGGCGGTGGACAAACGGCCTTTGTCTTATAAAATAAAACACCCTGTATAAAGCCCATGAATGTAACATGACGTTCCATAATCCACCCGCGTCATAAACCCGTCGCAATGAAGACGGACCGCTTCGGTCACACTTGCTCTTGTTTTTTGCTTGACCCCTCTTCTGACCCTCCGATATAATTTGTTCGGTTTTATTATGAGGATTTTATTAAATTCTGCAAACTTGATTACGGTTTTATTGCTAAGTTATTTATGAAGATAGTGATTATGTATTTTTTGCATTTGCTTTCTATTTCCAGATTATTTTGTAGTATCGGTTTTTATACTTTTTTTCAAACGTAACTACTTTTATTTTAATTCGACTTACAAACTATGTAACTTCCAAGTGTTATCTAAATCAGACCACTCATTTAATATGATTGTAAAGAAAACATTCAAACATCTAAATCTTCACGGTTGCCTGAAAGAAATCGTTATCGTTGATAAGGACACCCATTGTACTAAGATAATTAAGATAATATTAAGATAATTCTAAGATTTTTTGTATTTTCTCCTGCACAGTAAAATATATTTTACCTCCCAGTATCTATTTTCCACTACAAATAAATCATACTAATTAACTCTCTCAAATTCTGCCAAATACAATATCAAAGGCATTTTCATACAAAATCTTTGTCAAAGACACAACAGAGACGTAGCGACCAAATATAATAAGCAAAGCCTAGGAATCCTAGCTATTGTCTGATGAAGGCTATTCACCAACCTAACAATTCATTTTCAACATAAAGCAATGTTTACTTAGATTAAAGTAAATGCAGAGATATGGCATATTGCTTGAAAGTTTTGTTTTTAAATTTTTGTTAAGAATCTTTCATTAAGAATACAGTTGGTAGATTTTCAATATCAGAATTTGATGAGTTGATATTTTTAATTACGTTTTTACTTTAGTCTTGTTGAACCGAAAGCCTAATGAAAAATTATCATATTTTGTTTTTTTTTTCAGATTTTGAATAGTCAAAAAAAAAATGAGATAATTTTCCTTTTTTTTTCAATTAAAGCAAGTTTCTAAAAGTGTTTTAGTGTAAACATAGCTAAGTTTACAATTTTCTGTACCTACCTACTTACTTCATAGACTTGCAAAAACACCTTCAAAATACATGTCAAATGGACTTATTTTAAACGGACATATCTCTATTTATTAAATCTTAGATCTCAAGGCATCCTTTCCGGTGTCTTTTGTGCGGAACCCTTTGACTCTTTAATCGGTGGAGTGTAAGTTTTAAACTCATTTCAAAGATAAAGTTTGTTTATTTTGTGTTCATTGCCGTGAATAACTTGTTTAAAGATATTTGAAGACTGTTATTATTTTGATAATAATTTTATCAGTACTTACTAAAATAATATTAAAATAGCAAATATGGTAATTGATAAAATCTTGTAGCAGAATGCATTATTGTATGGTTTTAGTATGTCATATTAAAAAAACAAAGCAACGTTTAACAATATAATTGATTAGTTAGATTAGTTAGTTAAATTTTTATAATTTTTCCAAAGATTTTTTAGAAGATTTTGTAGTGGATTCTCGCACTTCGCTTATTAAAGCAAATTGACAAAAATAATATGCTTGAATCGCGAAGCATTCTTTTTGTATTTGCTTTAACGAGCTACTGATATGATCTTCACCATAAATCATCATTGATTTATTCAGTGTCATTTTATTTCATCAATTACATCATTTTAATCTGTGAATGCAAATTCAATCCAATCACGAACGAGATTGAAAATAAATGTAAGCTGCGTGAAGCGACGACGGGCACGCGTGATGTTTTCCAACATTCAAATCATTATGCAAATCCGTGACGTCATGACTTGTCATGGGACAGAAAATAACTGGTGATTTTTATCACTGTTTATAAAATGGCGGGAAATTAGATAGATTATTTTAATTGATTTTGAAATAAGTTTGTACAATATTCCTATCTAGTAAGCAATAAAAATGTAGGTACACGAAATGTACATACAAAAAGAAATTGCCGAAACCAGGGATCGAACCAGGGACCTTTAGATCTTCAGTCTAACGCTCTCCCAACTGAGCTATTTCGGCTGTGACGATGAGTCTCAAATTTGGTTACAGTTAAGTTTTGCAATTCAAATTTCAGTTGTGTTGTGACAGAATTTATATTGTTTTAAATATGTTGTTTATCTCTATTTAATAAAAAATTATGACAACTTTAAAAAATCTTTTCTTTTATTTTATTCTTATTCACTTCGGTCTAGTTTTCGCCTCAATACTTTTTTTCCTCCATCATTTTATTTATACTTAATACATTCTATAAATAATGGATCATTTATAGCCTACCTTTTATTTTTTATCCATCTATAATAATACTTAAATAGTTATATTAATATTAAATTACATAGGCTTAAAGTAATAAGGTAGGTGGGGGTATTAAGGCCTAGCTAAGGGAGATTTGCAATAAAATGAAAAATATCATAGATAATCGAAATGTTTTTGTAGTAATTAGGCTAATAGGTTAAGTAGAACAAAGTCAAAATATAAAATTGCAACTTCAACCACACACAACAACAAAAATAAATATTTAGAAACACCATGTCAATAGGCCTTAATTTACTTGGGTAGGGTAATAAGGCCTATGACTTAAACATACGATAAAATCAACATAAACACAAAAATTTGATAATTTACATCCATAATTACATAAATGCAGTTATTGCACATACAATAATTAAAGAAAACTATATTTATTTCAAACATAAACTGTATTTAACGCAAATTTATTATTCTTGCAAAATGGTCGCTTCATCCCAATGTTTAGTCTCCTGTGGATAAATGTAGCAAAAGTTCGCACGCCTGCGTGTTTGTTGCGACTTTATCGGAACACTATTGATGTATGTACGTGACTAGTGCGTATGACAGTTTTAAGTACGATTTCTGTTACTTAGGCCTTATTACCCGACCGGCCTTATTACCCGCAGGCACCTGTACCCGCGGGTATTAAGGCCTAGCTAAGGGAGATTTGTAATAAAATGAAAAATATCCATCATAATCAACAAGTTTTATTAGTTATCAGTCATTTACTTATATGACTACAAAATTTTAACAAAAAATGGCATCTTCTGCCCAAAACTAAAACAATAATTATCATTTTTTAAAACCCTGTCTTTAGGCCTTATTATAATAGGGTAGGGTAAAAAGGCCTACTATTTAAATTATCTAAAAAAATCAACTTAAACATTATAATTTGGTATGTGAGATCAATCATCATAGAAATAAAGCAATAATAACGCTTAATATTCTTATAAAAGTGAATAAATTGCCTCGTTTAGCATCCATCAGGGCATTGGAAGTCATCAGAATCATCCACTGATAACCCGACACACTCTTCATGATACCACTTGGAGCACTTCGAGCATTGTCTCATATCGTCCATGCTGTCTACTTGACAGGCATGACAGTACCAACTCGCTTGCTTTTGTGCAGTATCTTTGGTGATAGACTTTCTTGCGGATGCGATTTTAGCTTTCTTTGGACTTGAAGTCTTTTTAGATTTAATCTTTTCTGCTCTATCTTTCTTTCCTTCTTTATTGATCTTCTCATTTTTCTTACTTTTGTTATCATTCTTATCCTTATTTTTTTTTTTCTCTTCAATATATTTATTAAACAGATCTTTTGTGACTGGAGTACCTCGATAATTAATGGCTTTTCGTCTGACAGTCGGTGTTTTTTCTTGAACTTTAACTGGTGTGGGCATGAGATCATAAACTTTATTATTTTTTAACTGAGCAAGCGGCACTTCATCTTCTTCAGAATCGTCTGTACTGGAGCTTGTACCATAAACTATGCGGTAATAGCTACTCTGTGTGCTTGGCTCCCTTGGCGTCTGTTCTGTTGATGTTGCCAATTGTTTAGCTAGTGGTCTATTACCGGGTTCTGAAGTCTTTGGTAAAAGACGATCAACAGGTGACACATTCTCTTTTGCGACGTCGGGTATTGGGATCTGTGTTAAAATTGACGGTGATCTAGAACCAGGTTCTGGAGTCTTCAGCTGAGGATAATCAATAGGTGACACATTCTCTTGGTCGAGGTCAGACATCGTAATGTCTGTCAAAACAGATGGCGAAGTATTACCGGGTTCTGGAGCTCTTGCTCGAGGATAATCAAGAGATGGTACATCCTCTTGTTGACCATCATTTGCTGGGACCTCCGTTAAAATTGATGGAGCAAAAGCCGTTTCTGGTATGGCCTGTGGGTTGAAGGGATACAAGCCAGTCGCGCTAAAGCCATTTATGATATTACTGTGTGTCATACATTTAGACCAAACTCTTGAAAGAATGACATTAAAGCGTGCTTTAGTGAGTTTTTTGTCTCGGTTTTGGTCCAAGAATAACAGCACTTCAGCATCCCAGTGATGTTCAAAAGATCGATAAACGGATTTATCGAGGGGCTGCAGTTCGTGAGTTGTGTTTGATGGTAAGCAGTACAGCGAAATGTTAAGAGAGTCGGAAATATCGACAATGGAAAGATCTAAATGACATGCTGCTCCATCAAATATCAAAAGGCATGGCCCCGCGCTTTTGTATCTAGCCAGATGGTTTAAAAATGTCTTGAAAAGTTCATTGGTCATGTACCCCTTTGATGATTTTTCTACCAATGATCCTGGTGGCAAGTTATCGTATAGTTCTAGCTTTAACCGTTTGCCCTTAAATATGACCATTGGCGGTATGGCAGTACCGAGTGCATTCACACATCCTGCAATTGTAACACTTTCAGCGTGTTCAGAAGACTGCAAATGAACCCTTTTTGCACCTTTTTTGGCCAAAACGCTTTGCTGGTGGTGAATTGTTAGACGGCATCCCTTCTCATCCATATTATAAATTCTTTCGGGATGACCATGTAAGTCAAGGTTCTCATAGATAGTCCTCAGTTTTGCGAAGTGATCATCAACTATAAATCTATTAAGTTTTTGGGCTCGAGCCGGGTTCATAAATTGAGCTTTTCTCACTGATATTTCAGGGTTCCTTTTCAAGAACGCCTTGAACCAGTCTTTACCTGCGCATTTGCCAACATCGCTAAAATTGTGCTTTATCTCATTTTGCTCACAATATTTATACACCAATCGACGCAGTATTCTCGGTATGACTGGCAAGCCTATTTCAGCATACCTGATTATCCTTTTCGCAAGTTCAGCTTCCTGTTCCGGACTCAATATAGGTTTACGACCCAAAGTTTTCTTTAAAATGCCAGTCTGCAGATATAAAGATATAAAGTTCCTAGACGAACAATCAGAAATCATCATTTCTGATTGTTCGTCTAGGAACTTTATATCTTTCCGCAGCCTTATACGTACTCAGAGTTCCTCTTTGTACTGCTCTAACAGCTGAGATGAGATCATCTTCTGACCATAATGCTCTTTTGGGAGGCATCGTGACCATAGGAACTGTAAATAGACATAAATAGATTAAGTAGAATAGGTAGGTATACCTATAAGTAAAATTAAAAATAATAATTTAACAATCAAAACGAATAAACTTAGATGCAATAATGCAATAAAAGTTAATTACTTTTCTAAAACCAAAAACTCGCAAAATCAAGTCTACACCCACATCAGGAAGTAACCTTAACAAGGCTGTATAACAGTTGCTGTGAAAAAGATAGACAATAGACACACTGGAAAAACATAACCCTATTTTTGCAGTCGAATAAAAATATGAGTAAGTATAATAAGGCCTACTGTTAAATTTTGAATTAACATGCAAATATACACCTACATACACTCAAAAAACATAACATTCTTATTTTCGCAGTCGAATAAAAATAAGAGTATAATAAGGCCTATTGAAAATTTTTGTAGGCCTTAATTTCCGCCGACCACGTGCGTAAAGAAAACGAAATAAATAAAAATCGGAGAACTACCACGTCATTTAATTAGGTAATATAGGACAAGCATGCATTAACACACAAACACACAGTCAATACAGGTAGATAAATGCAATATTTAAAGAATTACTTACATTTTACTGGAGCCAATTTTTATAATTCATGCCGTGCGGCCGCTCGGTAGAATGTGTTCGCCGAAACTAACGCGGGGGGGAGAGGTAGAGCGCGTCCGCCGCCTCGCGGCGGTTTGTAGTCGCGCTATGCATGTGTGAGTGTAACATTGAGCGTCAACTCCTTTGTTTAGTGTGATTTTTGACATTTAGGCCTCATTACCCGACAGGCTTTAATACCCGCGGGTACCTTATATATAATTTTGCAGTAAATCACATGATTTGATATATTGAAGAGGCCATCTGTCTTCGATGACAAGTAGATACAAGTACCGCAGACCACTTGAGTATACCCTTCTGAATATGTATTAGCGTTACAATGGATTTACACAAAGCTGCTACAAATTTGGACATATTTGGAGTATTCGGGGCATATTTGGATTTTCGGGGTTGTCGGTTTGATGGATTGATGAATTTTTAATTTTTGGTATTTACGATTTTTAATAGATATTATTTTATAAATATGTAATTAAATATTTTTATAAATACAAAGTTTCGTAGTTTTATCTTTGACGATGACAATCAATACAAACTTAATTCTGCTATTTCAACCCTTTCATTTATTTTTTTAGTTTCAGACTGACAACCACGGCGCGTATAAAAAAGAAACCATACATATTTTTATAAAATTTCAGCACAGCAACTACTGTTAGAGAGTTTTCACATTATCCGATCCGATATCGGTGTCGGACGCCGATACCGATATCGAATTGGATAATGTAAAAACGCTCTTGACACTAAACATAAATCTTTAAAATCAAGCCATGTGGTTTAAAGTTTAAATAATAATTTTAAGTCTATCAAGGATAGGTCATCATTTAATTATTACTGATCTTTGTATTCCTGCTATCCGACAATCCTACTATCCGTTAGATCCGTTTATATCAAAGCCTAACCATACAAGATTAAGATCTGGCGCTTGATATATTTGATTACTAGACTGCCTTCACCAGCATAGAGGGTTAGTACGAATAAATGTGACAGTCGCAAACGTATCTGCACGGTGGCGTATTCGAGTGACATTGCGATGATGATGATGATAAGGTTAAGCTATAAAGTGTTTTGATTTTGACTAGATAGATTAATATTTTTTGTTTCAATTTTTTAAATACGATTTATAATAGGTAAGTACCTACTTATAAAAATGTTTTTTTTTGACGCGATACTATATCTACTGTATTAATAAGACTATGTTATATTATACCAAACCTTGGAGTTTAAAAAAAGTATATTTATATAAGTACATACCAACCCCCTATCTTACGTTGACATTAAGTGAACTTTACGTATGGTAGGTAATCAATGCTTCAAGTCTGGGCTAACTTTTTATAAGATAGACCGATTGACTGAGTAATGGCTGTACTTATTTATTTCAATAAATTATACACATTTCATGACAGATTTAAAAAGTATTTTATTTGGTTATCCTTTAGGGTGAGATGACTCAAATTAGCAATTAAATTATAAAAACCCGACGGAACTCTTGTTTTAAAATCCTCCCTGTTTTATTTAGAAATCCGATGCCAGTATAATGAGGGAAAATGTATGGTTTTTCAAATTAATGGTATGATTTTGTTTTTATTTCTTACGTATCAGTTTCTCATTTAGCTTCATTATCTCGGTTGTATGCTTTGTTACGAAATTTGAGAAAAATATTGTTTTTTTTCTGTCTGGTCCCTTTTGGAACGAATGAAAAGAAACTAGGATAAAAGTACCTTTAAATGTTTTGTTATTCTATCTCAATAAATTTTTATATTACGTACGTATATTTTACATGTAAGTATATAATTATTATTATTATAACCTTTTTAATTCCTTAATAAAATCAAACATACAATATACTTAATTATGGGCATGCAAAATAAATTAATCTAATTTGGTAATAATAATGGAATACCAAATTAACATTAATATTTCTAAGATGCTATTTTATTTAATTTTAAAGGACCTCTCAACGAGTAAAGGTATATAATAATGCTGGACAATCCACACAATATCATCTAGCCCCAAGCTAAACAGACCTTGTGTCATGGGTACTAGAAGACTGATATACTTAATACAATACATTACATAGATATATATTTTTTTTATTATACATAATATAAAATACCCAGAACATCCGGAATAAATATTTGCAGATCATACAAACATTTATCCCAAGGCGGCAATCGAACCCGCAACCTTCGCGTCGCAGGCGGTCATCAGATACACTAGGTATATCGTATTTGTTTAGAGACATCAAGTTCTTCATAAAACACCAATAAATGTACTAATTCTATTATTTATTCTAACCAATTCAGTTTTTTTTTATAATATCTAACTGAGCCACAAGCTACCAAGTTTTGAGTATCAAAATGATTTCCAATACAAACTAAATCTAATCACTCAAAATCTTGACATTCAAATACACAAAACGCGTCCACAGAAACCCGAAAGCACTCATCATCATCATCTTCAACTCAAAAGTATCTACGGATACAACCCGACACTGATGTATCACTTATTCTGTCCCTCGGTTGGTTTAGGGTTAAGACGAGATTTCTATTGTTAGTGTTACGGATACGGAAATAATATCAAGAACTTTTGTTATTTCGGATACGGAAATGTTTATCTAAAGAAAGTCATAGTTATTTACTTTGTAATTTATTTCATTAAGTACCTGCATTATAATCCTATATACATAATGGGTCTAAGGTGTAAACCTACTAGGTAATTATACTAATTCCAATATCTTTTTTAGAAGTTTTTAGAATTTTTTTAGAAGTTTATGTATTTGCTTATTTTAGATTTAATTTGGGGCATATAATCATTAATTTTGGTATGCATGGAATTTCAATCTCCGAATATAAGTTAAGTACCTACTTGATTATTTATTGCTACATAAAATGTGAGTGTAACTTGTGAGAAATTAATAAAATCTAAGAATTCAAATTTTAAATAATCACACAGTTTTGCTTTTTCATTCCGTATTTTTGTCGTGTACGAAACTGTGTAACATCACTAGCTCCTAAGAAGTCGCGGTCCCCTGCTAAGTTAGTGAACTAGTGAGGGGACAAGGGCCACCGTAATCCAACGCCAGAATCTTCACAATTACTTGCCCTTACGTTCACACTCAATATTACTTTGAACACAATAGCGATCGCTGATATATTATTAATGGATGTGACATATTATATCCTATAAAAGACTTGTGACTTCAAAATAAAACAAATAAATATTCAACGACATTTCACACAGTCTCTAGTCCCAAACTAAGCAAAGCTTGTACTATGGGAACTAGTCTGCTGATAGAATACTTAGATACATTTTTAAATACATACATAGAATACATAGTTCATCACACAAACATTTGCTCTGGGTGGGAATCGAACACGGCTCTGTTGGTAGTAGCTCTGCCTCCATGCTGTGGGTCGTAGGTTCGATTCCTACCCGAAGCAAATGTTTGTTCTGTGTCTGGGTGTAACGATGTATTTTAGGCATGTATTTACAAAAAAAAATGTATAAGTGTTCTATCTGCAATCTAGTTTCCATAGTTCAAGCTTTGCTTAGTTGGTGACTAGATCGCGATGAGTGATATGTTCAAGAATATTTATTTATGAATGAATGAATGAATGATTATTATATTTGTCGTATCTAGTAATATTATAACAAGTTTCATACACAATAGTCCCCCTCAGTATTGCGATTTATCGCGTGTTGATTCAATCATAGATTTCTTTAAAATTTCATGTTTGGAAACCAATTCGGATTATGGTGACGGACGCAATGCATTTTAGATAAATTCTATGATAGATTGCTTTGAAAATATTATTGGGAATTTGAGCAATGAAATGGGGTATTAAAGATAAGTTGCTTTATAGCTATTTTTAGGTATTATAAGTAGGTTATACTATTATATTTTGTCATAGTGTAAATTGTATTAAAATTAGTTTTTTATGAACTTAGCAGAGAGCAGGGATGAGTGAAAATTTGGGAGACCTTTTTTGGAGACCTCCAGCAGTGGGACGAGATAGGTTAGGAAAAAAATATGAAGTAATTGTCTTACTTAGTGTATCATAAATAATGTCTAACTCGTCGTGTTTTTTTTTGTAATTATTGTAATTACAGACCAATTATTTTGAGTCAAAGAACCAAAAAAAAAAGTAAAACTAGAAAATAGCTTTTGTGACTTTATCACATTTCATTCAAATAGATATTTAACCAAAATTTAAAGAGAATTACTCTCATTATTTCAGTTTAAATTATGAACTATACCTATTATAACTAAGAGAATACCCTCAGACCTTAAGTTGATATCAAAATGCATTTGTAAGCTGTCTGAAGCAAACAACAGAATACATTAGTGGAAGTCAAGTCAAAGGACATTTCTGATGGAAACTAACAACAATACCAAAGACATTAGAATTAGTAGCCTAGAGTTTGTATAAAACGGCTACTGTTAATACTGAACTTAAAGGGGTAGGTTGAGATCAGTTTATCTTATTTTCTTTGATGCAGAGATTTTGTTTTTTTTATTGTGCACAGTAATAAGATATTGTTTTTTTGGTTTGTTTAATTGTTTATATTAGTACCTAATTTATTTTATTTATGCGAACTAGATTGCTAATATAATATTTATATATGTATATTTTTTTTGTACACACATACATAGAATACATAGTAACACCAAGGGACATAACAAATATATTATTATGTTCATCACACAAACATTTTTTCTGGGTGGCAATCGAACCCACGACCCACAGCATGGAAGGCAGAGCTACAACCAACTGAGCTGCGACGCCTGTCGAAAATTCATGTTATATGATCATATCGGTAGGTAGGTACTATGTATATCCAAGTACAATTTAGTACTGAAACAATTTGAGAAATCCCTTCCGTAAATCATGGCGATTATACCCATCAAACAATGTACCAACTTTACCTAACAAATACCTCCGTACCTACCTCTTGTGAGGATTAGCAATAAGTCACGGAGGTAAGACGGTCAAAAGCATTAGTTCTGCAAATAATTAATTTGTCTAATGGAAGCGAACTGGAACAGATTGTGAAGTGATTAATACTCTGATTGTCGATTAAAAGCTACGGTCTGTCTTATAAAAAGTTAGCGCAGACCATACGTAATGATGACATAAAGTCAACGCTAACTTTAGATAGTAATATTACCAGTTATATAGTTTGTACCCCATTTTAAGTATTTACGTTTTTTTTTTCCATTTCTGGTTCAAAACCCAAAGGATAAAACGGGATCTACATACTCCGCTGTCCGTCTGTCTGTTTATCTGTCTATTTTTTTATTTGTAATCAGGCTACATCTCATGAACAAAAACATTATTAAAAAGTTGCAATTATTATGTATATTTGTTGCCACTACACTAAAACACGGAATGAAACCAATACTTAAGGCTTTTATGCAAAAACGTGATGATTTGCTACAGAACATAACAGACAAAACAAGAGTGAGCTAGCGTTGTAGTAATTTCAATCCCTACGCAATATATTATTCAAGAAAACATTTAATTTCCATTCAATTTCTATTCGTAGTCCTAAAAGCGTCGATCGCTTTAAATTGCTCGATTTTGACGGCAAACGGCCTGTTTTGAATTTCAGTAACGTTCCAATCGGTTGCTCCAGCACTTAGATACGGTTCGATTCACAGAATACATGCAGAGGATTTGTTAGGCTAACTTTAAGATAAGATAAAGATAATTTGTTGACAAAAAACATAATTTACGTATAAAGTATAAGCCACACATCAAAAATAAGTTTTTTTACTCGAATAAAAAAATGCACAGTAGGTAGGTATAGTAAATATAGGACCAATTTCCATTCTAAAACAAAAAAAAAACAATCCTGACTATTTTTTAAACTATAAATTAAGAGAAAAATGTGAAAAGTTTGTTTTTTATTTTTGTTTTTTATAATTCATTTTAAGGTTGTTAAATAAAGTATTCTTCAAGTAGGTACCTATTCTTTTTTTAGAGTATTTATATTTGCAAAATAAGATTCAAAGGCCTATTATTTGATAGCGACCTTATAGAGCAGTGTGTCACAAACATCTTGTAAACTTACGCAGCTTAGAAGCTCTTAACATAACAATAAACCAGTACCAAGTCGATACAGCACCATGTTCTGTCTCATCACATTATCAACTATAAGGAGACCATCATAGTATTGATGAAATGAGCGTTCAAAAGTCTTATTCGACCTAAGTTTTTTTTTTATTCAGAACATTTTCAAGCGTTAAAAATCTTTTCAGTGGCTCTACCATGAGTTTTTACTATACTATATTTACTACACTCGCTAGCGTCTGTAGTTAAAAAAATGTATGAAAATTTGTACAGCGCCTCTAGCGGATAGTTGGGTACTAAAATTCGTCATACTAATATTGACGTAACTACTGTAGTAAAGTCAGGCGATTTTACTGTGACAGCTCATGGTAGACGTACTGGTGTTAAAAGTCTTAGCTGAACTTTTGACAGCTGTCAGATCAAGAGTCTCGAGCACGAATAAATGTGACAATCGGAAACGTATCAAAACGGTGTCGTATTCGAGTGACACTACGCTTGACACCAGCTTGACTGACGTTGCAGCGTCACCGCGCAGTGTCTGCTAACGTTACAATATTTTGAATGTCACTTATATTCGTGCTCACCCCCCTTGGTATATAACCTGACAGATGTCAAAGTGTTCGACAACAGCTGGTTTTCTACCAAAACTCTACACACATCATCATCATCAACCTATGTCAGTCCACTGCTAGACGTAGGTCTCTCTGCAGACGCGCCACTGAGCCCGGTCTTCGGCTCTTCTCATCCAGTGTTTGCCGGCTACACTCCGCAGATCGTCGCTCCATCTCGCCGGAGGGCGTCCTACACTACGCTTGCCTAAAACACATGGTAAAGTTTAATTCATATTTTCAAGTTGTAGTGGTTAAAAATGAAGTCGTGACAGTGACATTTGTAAACTAGTGCTGTAGGTACAATTCTCAAGATATTTACATAGAAATTGTCGAAATGTTTGACAGTTTTAGGCAAATGTTGTATTAGGATATCCTTTGATGTACAATAGAAGTTTCTGTGTTTAGGTAACCATGACTCGGATTAGTTTGTCTCAGTTTGAAAGGTATCAAACCTAGCCAAAATAAACAGTATTTAGCATGAAATATACATATTATTATACCTAGAGGAAAAAATTAACAAAATAGTTATTTCGAATCATTCGCCTCGATTCTTCCCAATGGCTTTTGAAAATTGAAATAGTTTTGAATTTTTTTTTTAATCAAGGGCATGACTTTGTCCTACACCCTTCTTAATAAACACCCTTTATATTAAATAAATAAATAAAAATCCAATACTGGACAATCCACACAACATCATCTAGCCGCTAAGCTAAGCAGAGTTCATGTTATGGGTATTAGAAGACTGACCATAGGTACTTAATACAATACATTACATAGATAGATATAATTTATTAGACATATCCAATAGGTACCCAGAATATGGGTGAGTTGAATCAAATTTGGTTCAGCAATCTGATTGCAATATATATTTTGAGTTTTTTTTATAACTTCCCGCTGTCCCCACCAGAGGGCTGTAGTGGGGATAACAAGAACATTTCGAACTATCACTCATCGGAAGTAATCATTCAAAATGTAGTCGCGTGTTCTCGATTCATCAAATGAAATGAAATTCGTTTTATCTATTTGTAAGATGATTTGATTCAGATTCAATTTGTATCAACTTTTTGTTTGAAATTAAAATATTTTTATCTCCTAAATGAAAATCCCGACTGAGATATATTTACAGACGGGTAGACGAAAATTTTGTCCAAATGCTTGAGGTACTGTGTGTGTTACTAACAATTAGAACGGTTTTGCAAACCTATCTAATTGTTAGTAAATAAATATAGGTTTTTGCTGATCTATAAAACTTCAAAAATATGATTCCAAAAGTATTTTTTAAAATCAACTTTCAAAACACAAATGTGTCATGATTTCCAAAATATTATTCTAAAATTGTTTAATGTAATAGTTTGGTAAAACTATTTAAGATTTATAAAATATTGTTTGCTATTTTAATGAAGATATTTGTGAAGATTTTAGAAAAGAATAAACGTCACATCCGGCAAGCCGCCGCCATCTTGTTGTTTACGCCTATGCGGCGATATAAAAGCAAGAAGTGGCTGTACCAAGGGAGTTCTCCTTAAGCCTTCGAACGGTCAAGTCATAGTCGTGAAATAGTGATATCGTGTTAAAAAGTATAATTGTGGTTAGGATAGACTAAAGTGATAGCATATAGTGCAGTTTTATAATATTTCAGAAGTTGGATGAACCAAAAGGAAATGGTATGGTTTTATATTTTCTTACTTACAAGTAAAAATGATAAAAAGCTAATTATGAACTGAACTGAATGATGTATTACAATTAATATTTTAAATTTTATTTATTTTTCTGACAACCGTCATTTTACGCCCATGTTCAATTTTGAATATTTATGCATTATATGCAGGATATAATGGTATGTGCGCTAACATAAGGTCAGGGCTACTCTCTGACGATGTGATGCGTATGATTCTGTACTGATGTGTCGTTTAGTACTTGGCCGGGGCAACCCTCTGGTAGTATTTTACGGCGCATTTTTGCATTCCGACTTAACTTGTCGGTGCTTGATCAGGGCTACACTCTGATAGCATCTGATATAGTTTTGTTTATATACCTGTTATGTGATGATGAATGATTCATTATAATTCATATTTTAAATTTTATTTATTTTTCGGACAACCTTCATTTTTTGCCCATATTCAATTTTAAAGATTTATGCATTATATGCAAGATATAATGGTATCTGCGCTAACATAAGGTCAGGGCTACTCTCTGACGATGTGATGCGTAAGATTATGTACTGATGTGTGGTTTAGTACTTGACCGGGGCAACCCTCTGGTGGTATTTTACGGCGCATTTTTACATTTTAACTTAACTTGTCAGTGCTTGATCAGGGCTACACTCTGATAGCATCTGATATAGTTTTGTTATATACCTGTTATATGATTCTTTATTAATCTTGATTGTTTTACTCTCGTTCTTTTTTATCTTGTACATTAAAATAATGTGCATAGTATGGTGCAATGGAGTTTGTACGACGTATTATGTCAAGGCTACTCTTTGATGATGCAAAATGTTCGTGATAAATCCGGGCTAATCTCTGATTCACATGATACATGATACAATCCTTGGTGTACCTTTAAGGTAAACATTTCTTAATTTTATTTTATTTTTGGATACATGTTACAATTAACTTGTTATGTATTATGATGTAGGGTATATTTGATTTAAATTGGTTTCATATTGCGACAAAGGTATACTTGTTTATCACAAAGCCTATTGATCTAAAGGTTTTGTCAGAATACCAGCGCTTACATGGTCTCTTGTAGGCAACTAGCCACAAGTGACTAGGCAATATACTAACGCTGGGCTTTTTGCTACTGTAGCACACAGAAATGATCCTGTTGTAATTTTTATTGTTTCTTTTGTTTCTGTTTTGTGTGCTACATGTGGTTAATAAATTAATGTCTATGTAATGAAAGATTTTATAACAAGAAAATTAATTTGGTTAATTTTTACATAATGGTTTTTTTTATGGATATTGTATTTTACTATAATCAGCAAATATACCCTCGCTTGACTTTTCAAGACCGGAAAGCGTATACATGAAGAGTATAATTAATTTGTTATTGAGAAAATCAATTTGTGGTGGTTAAATGGTTTTTCCTATTTTTTTAAGGTTATTTGGTAGAAGCCGCTTAATCTATGATAATTTAAGTTAACGAGCGAACTTTGGTTGTTCATTGGATATTAGAGAACTTTCTGTTTTGTAGTATTACCCATGGAATTTTAGATTTTGTTTATTTTTGATAACTGGTTTGAATTAGCTATGTTTGCTAATTGGATTAAGTAGACTATGTTGGTCTACTGGATATTTCATGTTTTGAGCTAGCTATGTTTGCTAGCTGGATTGAGTCTGCTATGTTTGCTGACTGGATGGAGTTGGCTATGTTTGCTGACTGGATTGAGTTTGCTATGTTTGCTGACTGGACTGGATTGAGTTGGCTATATTTGCTGACTGGATTGAGTTGGCTATGTTTGCTGACTGGATTGAGTTGGCTATGTTTGCTGACTGGATTGAGTTGGCTTTGTTTGCTGACTGGACGGAGTTAGCTATGTTTGCTGACTGGATTGAGTTAGCTATGTTTGCTGACTGGATGGAGTTAGCTATGTTTGCTGACTGGATTGAGTTTGCTATGTTTGCTGACTGGATTGAGTGACTATGTTGGTCTACTGGATGGAGTGGACTATGTTGGTCTACTGGATTGACTGGATTATGTTGGTCTACTGGATTGACTGGACTATGTTGGTCTACTGGATTGACTGGACTATGTTGGTCTACTGGATTGACTGGACTATGTTGGTATACTAGATTAACTTCGACGTATGTGTATATTATTTTTTTATTTTTTTTATATGATAAGCTGGAACGCGCGGCTTCGTCAGCGTGCGCTGTTTTATTTTCAAAGTATTTAGAGTTCATAAAATCATTAACATAGTGTTATGAAAATTATGAACAACAGTTTTAAAGTTTCTATACGTCAACCAGTCTAGAACTGAAGATGATTTTGAAAGCTTTGACATACACAAATTGTTAACATTCTGATCATACCAACTCTTAAGTTTTGGTGTTTGGTAATATTTACTTCTTTTACGTTAAAAGTATTGTTTTATTTATGGTATTATGTTATTTCAGTACCTGTAATGCAATCTCTTTGGCAACTTTAAGGATTTTAAATAAATAGTTGAATTGATGGGTACCGATACGGCTATCGAATCGTCTTTTCAAGTGAAATGTCTGTGTCGTATGGTTTGGTCAGTACGCATCATCTGACACATCTTGAGGCTGGAGTATGATGTTTCGATGTTTCGTAAGAAACAGGAAGGTAGAACTGGTAATGTTTTCTGTTATCTTTCCCTACTTGGAAAGTTTGATAAAATCTTCAAGGATAAGAATTATTTGTTGTGAAACTGTGTATAAAGTCTTTGATGGAGAGTGTTTTAGCAGCCTGCTCTTTTCGGGCTAATAATTATTCTTGAGTACTAAAGACTTTTTATAATTATTATTTTATGTTTAAATTTAAACCTTTCAATGATTATAATTTTTTATGCTATAATTTGAAGACTTTCTACAATTATTATTGTATGTTTAAATTTAAACCTTTCAATGATTATTAAATTTTTAATGCTATAACTTGAAGACTTTCTATAATTATTATTTTAAGCTAAAAATTTAAGGAGATGCATTTAATCATTATTTTTATAATAATTATAATCTGATTACAGCTCAAAGTGAAGTGAAGTGCCGCAACGATTTGTTTTTCTGGAGCAGAATTCAGAAATATGATTAACAATTGCTTATTGTATTATTCACTTTTATTTATATTACCTGTTCACAGAAGCGTTGAACTACCAGATCGGAATACCCCAAGCGTTGAACCAATAGTGGTTTTGTCAATTTAATGTAAAATGGAAAGGCTAGATTTTATATACTTATGTATATATGTATAACACCACCTACAATAATTACCGAATGTCATGATTTATTCTTTCAAGGTCCTTATATTGTTATAATTGAATATATATCGGTGTTACAATGTACATATTAACTTTAATAGTATTGCTATGTATTGTTTTTTTTTTATGTTGTGTGTGCCGGGAGGCGACACATTGTCGGATGGCCGAATGTCATGATTTCCAAAATATTATTCTAAAATTGTTTAATGTAATAGTTTGGTAAAACTATTTAAGATTTATAAAATATTGTTTGCTATTTTAATGAAGATATTTGTGAAGATTTTAGAAAAGAATAAACGTCACATCCGGCAAGCCGCCGCCATCTTGTTGTTTACGCCTATGCGGCGATATAAAAGCAAGAAGTGGCTGTACCAAGGGAGTTCTCCTTAAGCCTTCGAACGGTCAAGTCATAGTCGTGAAATAGTGATATCGTGTTAAAAAGTATAATTGTGGTTAGGATAGACTAAAGTGATAGCATATAGTGCAGTTTTATAATAAATGTGTCAAATATACCAAAGCCATGTCAATACCATTAATAAAACAGTATTTTATTACACAAAAAAGCGCTATTCTAGATTGTTTAATAAATCAAAAGTATGTCAACAACAAAATACACAAACAATCAGCAAATACACAAAAACAATTTGGCATTCGACAAACATTACCGCCGGTCACTCTACAGAGTGTAAGGTAGGTAATCTATCAAAGTCCCAACTAATTCCCGGACAAGCGAGATACGGAAGTGAAACGAATACGTGACTTAACCGAACGTTTTTATCCTACTTCTCGTCTCGATTTTGGTGGTTTAGTGATTAATTTAAAGATTACAGTTAATCAAGTGTAAACGTGGCGGCTTAATGATGATGATTTTTTGAAGGCACGGTTAATAAGTAGCAAACATTTATGATAAAAGTTTAATTCTTATAAATTATTTTTGTTAAATAAGAACATGCATTCCTACAAAATATGAGGATACGTTCTAAACGGACGTGCTAGGTAAGACAATGCATTGTTAAAAGTACAGTTTTTTTTTACATCACATCAATTATTTAATTACAAACGCATAATGAGATTCAAGCCGTAAGAACTTTTAAAATAAAAAAAATATTAAACAATTTTTAAAGCTAAATTTTAAGCGAAATAAAAACAATCAAATCCGACTTATGTCACAACATTTGTTCAAGACAAATCTGTATCCCTGTATAATGACACTGCAATCCCGATTCCGTTCGT
The DNA here is from genome assembly GCA_932527185.1 of Ecliptopera silaceata. Lineage (NCBI taxonomy): Eukaryota > Metazoa > Arthropoda > Insecta > Lepidoptera > Geometridae > Ecliptopera > Ecliptopera silaceata. The sequence continues at coordinate 7,960,663 of OW052210.1, forward strand.
GTCGTATCGCGTCGTATTGTATCGCAATTAGCGTAAAGCGCAGTCCGAAACAAAGCTAGCTTGATCCTTGTTCAGACTTTGTGACAGGGAAAGCCGATCGAGGTACAAAAAGCTAGAGATAATGGAACGAGTATTTTTGATGAGTTCTAACTTTATCTCTGCTAATAATAACCATACTATGTCTCTATCTATTTATAATAGTGTCTCTTTCTCGCTCGTTTTCTAGGTAGAAAACGATTTTAAATGATACTTGTGGTTTTACCAAATAAAGTATGAGTACAGGCATTGAATAAATGCGAAATTGCTACCTACTGTACTTACCGTTTCCATACGTTTGATTGGTACTTATCTCAAAATTTTGTCTCACAAAAAGAAAAAACCTGCCTCATGTAAATTTCTTCACTACATAAAGAAATGACAAAAATTCAACACTTCTCTTTAATCTCTCTTGTGAAGTGTCGTATCTAGGTATAATTCTAGTTCTATAATAAATGTATTCCGTAATTGTAGAGTTTTCGCGTGCATCTATCAAAATTACATTTTATAGGATTTTGTGCTTTAAGCCGCGTTGTAAAGGATTGAAATACTGGTTTATTTCAGTTCCAGGTGGCTTAGCACTAGAACATAAAATTATACTTTAACTGGGTCCAGTATTTGTAGTTTTTATTGGGGTAATAAGTCTATATAATGAGTAAATTCAGGTTTAGAACTATATTTATTTCAAGATTCATTCCAATCAGACTAGTCGTTGCAATATGACATACAAACATCTATAAATCTAATTATCCAGACATTCAAAAATCCAAACATTTAACTTCCAAACACTTACCCATGTAAGATAGGTAGATAACACCTTATTGCACATTGGATAATAAAAAAACTTTGATCTAACTTAATTCAGTACAATGGGCGACCTTATTGTTGATAGCAATTTCTTCCAGACATCCCTAGCAATCAACGTAACAAAAGTCAAACATCTACACATGGATGTATTGTAACACAAACATTCATACATCAACATACATACACATCCAAACAAGATCGTAACTAGTGCTAAAGGTAAATAAAATCGACACTGTTTTATTTGTCACGCTTCATACTCAATTAGTTTTGCTTTTGAAATATGAAACATTTGTTAATTGGATAATAATAACGTAGTTTACGTAATATTACGAAAATAATGGAATTAATTAATATAATTTGTTGCATATTTAATGAAATTTTCAACTGTTTTGTCTGATTTAGATTCTGTTTTATAAATATTCTAAATTTTCTAATCTGGATGATTATGACATTTTTTTTTTATTTGATTGGTGGAATATCGCCTGATGATCGGATGAGTGGAAAGCTTTAGAGGAACAAAGTTGGGATAAAGAAAAAAATTAAAGCTTAAAACACTAAAATACATAATTCACATCCAATTTTAAATTTCAATTTACACATCAAATTACACTTAAAGTACCAACACGTTTTGATAAAATAATTTATGTTTACTTCCTATTCCTGAGAACCGATGCGTGATCAATTGACTGTTATGAAAACCATTAACATCTTGTTTGGAACGCGCCCTTAAATTTTAATTATTTTTTGTAACTTAATTTCAACTCTATGTTCAAAGACACAGAGACCAATTTTGCCTGGAAAAATTGTATTTTTTTTGTCAAATGCAAAGTTTAAAATATGTTGCTCTTGCAAGCGATTATGAAACGTTTGCTTATAGTTTTAAGGGTTAAAATAAAAAAATAATGATAATAAATCTATTTTGTACACGCGTACTCACATGAGTGGATTAAAGTAGTTTGTCATATTTAAAGTTAAGTTACAAGTAATTATTTGCTAATGTTATGGGCGTGAGAAAATTTGACTTCTGTTTGAGTTATTCAGTACATTAAATTTTGAGATGTTTTGATGGGAATAAAAACTATTTATTTATAATTTCCGAATTTGTTTGTAGTACTATAGTGTTCGCGTTATGATCTGAGTCGTCGTGTTATATATGTTTTGATTCGGCCATATTTAGAAGTATTTCTACAGTAAATATAGAAATAAATTTTATTTTTTTACATAAAAAATTATTTAAGTTTTTTTCGTTTATTTTGTACTAAAATATATAGCTATTTAAACACACGAATAATGACTTACAACGCAAAGACTCAGTTTATAACGCGCACGTAGAAGTAGGACTGAGCCAAGCGTTATATTATTTTTGTCTTTAATGTTTTATTTTAGCGGTATTTAATTTCCAATAGTAATTATAAATAATACAGTAAACCAAATAGAAATCCTATAGTCCTACATCATGGTGAACCCTGAGGCTATGAGGGGATTGTAAAAAGATACTAAGAGATCATACAGCTGGCTATAGAAGAAATATTGGAGTATGAACAGTAAGAATGTTCATACTTGGTACTTATAGACCCTAGATGTAATGACGATGAATTGACTAAACGAAACATACGAGACAGTTAGTTGACATTATTTAAATGATTTTTTCCATTTTAAGATACTGATTCTTAAACAAAAATATACTCTCACGTCTAGAACTGGTAAAGAGGTAAATTACACTACAAACCTCGTGTTATTTATTTCTGTACTGCTTATTTTTTTAAAGAATATTTGTTTTTTTTTTCGTGTTTCATGATGTCATCTGTATCCAGTTATTTTAATACTACCCACAATATTTTGGTACGCTCGTAGATAATCATATTACAAAAAAAGTTATGAATGTGAGCGTGGCTGGATAAGTATGCAAGCAGAGGAAGGCCGAAAAATAAGTGGCTGGATTGTGTGAAAGAGGACATGAATGTGAGAGGAGTAAACTACGAGTTGACGAATTATAGAAGTGAGTGGAAGAAAAAAACATGTTGTACCCCACGTTACGTGGGATAAGGGCAGGGGAATGATGATGAATATTTTGGTACGCTATAAAGAATAGAAATAATACTACTAAAATAAAAAAACTAAAAAAAAATTGCATTTGTATAGTACGTTTCATTTATCATCTACCGCTTCTAACTACCCTCAGATTCCTATTGACACCAACTTGACATTACATCAGCATCTTTATGCCACTGTCATACGGGTCAGACAGATTACATCTAAACTAAAACTAAATAACGTAGTCTAATATAAACCTTATCGCATGTACATAAAGTTGTCTTTACTCCTATTTTTAATTGTACTATGCCTTATCGATGTTACAGTAAAATGATTTTTATATCGTTTGGAATAAGAGTTATTTTGGCTTGGAACGTTACAGTGACCAGGATACTGAGGGTAAGCCGCTTGTCCTAGCAGGGGTCAATGTACTCTGACACGATAACTGTCAAGATATTGAACTACCTACCTATCCAATTAGCAGTTCTGATCTTCCTTTGATGTATTGGAATTCTTGGTATGAGATTTACCTACAATTAGTATTATTGTCACACAAGAGGTGTATTAGTATCTACTATTATTGTGGGACAAAAGGTTTCTGTGGCGCAGATCAACCTATATCAGTCCACTGGACGTAGGTCTCTCCCAAGACGCGCCATTGAGCCTGGTCTTCAGCTCTTCTCATCTAGTGCTTTTCGCAGATTGGTCCATCTCATAGCAGATCACTAGTCAGTAAAATGTGCAAATTTGGATTTAAATATTTGTAAGATTCTGACTATTATATTTGATAAACTTACGTATAAAAAAATGACAAATTATTGTTTATTTTGTAATTTTTTAAAATTTTTATTTAATTATGATTAACGATTTAGGATTCGGCAAATTATTTTTCAGATATTTGAAGTAGGTACTATCAAAAAATTTTGTTGTTAGTATTCTCCCTTTTCGAACACCAATATGTTTTTTTCTTACGATCAAAAAATCTTAAATCACTAACAAAACATCGCTTTGTTATTCAAATCGTTGCAAAAAATATAAAACAAACAAACAATACATTATTCTAATGTACAGACTACATTTTGCACTGCATTAGACGCTTGACCATCGATTAATCAACGAAATTTACATTCCAAAAGATTAATGGTCACTTGTCTGTGATTTTGTACAGTGAATACAGGATGTTCTGGTTTTAAAGGTGTAATATTGAGTGACACTACGCGTGACTCGATGCAGCATCACAATGCAGCGTTTTCAAACATGAATGTCAAAATATTCGTGCTCGGGCTCTGTCCACTATAGGCTCCTAAGATGTTTAGATGATGCTCACTATATTTTTGTTCAAAAACAACGGTATTCCACTAGCCTAGTCCTAGCACGCAACTAAACGGTATAACTGTGCGCTTTATTGGTGAACTATGAACGACTGTTGTGACTTGTATACAAAAGTGATCACAATAGGCCGTAGTGACATTAAATAACTATGTATTCTATGTATGCATTTACAAAAAAATGTATATAAGTTTCTATCAGCATGTCTAGTTCCCATAATAGAAGCTTTGCTTAGTTTGGGACTAGAGCGCGTGAGATATGTCTATGAATATTTATATTATTTGTAACTCCTACGTCAATAGTGATAAGTGAACACCCTGTATACCTCCGGTCACACATACCGTCATCCCGAGCATAAGTAATGAAAGGGTTGAACTTTTGAACATAATCGATCAATCTTGGCTGACGTTCATTTTTATTGGGATTCTGTTTCGGGGGTTGTGTGGTTTAATATGTTTTCGATATTGTTTTTTGTTGTTCTATTATTTTTCGCTTTAAGTTACACTATTGATATTGTCTGCTGATGTTTTTGTAGAAGTGCTTTGGACGTAGATTTTAAATTATACCTACTAGCTGTTATCCACGCTTTTTCTGTTTGTTTTGATTACTTACATCGAATTAGTGTTTCAATACGAAAAGGTATTTTTTATCAGCCTCATAAAAATATCTATTACCAGTCATTGAATGATCCTTGAGGTTTGACTGCTTTTACCCGACTCTACAAAATGTAGATTTGCAGCAACATTGCAAAACATTGCCCATGTTTAATTTAATATTTTAACTTAGTACTGATTCGTAGAGACCTTTGCCCTGTAGTGGGACACAATAGGTTAAATAAAAAAATACCGATTCGTTAAAAAAATAATAATGAAATATTTATTTAAGAAAATAGGATTAAATAATTAAGCTTTCGCTTTTGACTCTCAAGATTTTTATGCTTCAATTCAAAATCAGAAATAAAATCCAAACGACTTCAAATGGAATCGACAAAAAACTCATTCGTCCAGGGATTGCTTTCAAGCTATTATTTTCGCGTAAATCGTTCCGATTTAAAACGTCAAACCTTAGATGTATTATAGTCTAATAGATGTGTTACACGCAGTCTAAAAGGGACAAGAGGAAAGGGAGATGTTTGCCCGACTTTCATTAAGAAACGTGCAACTTTACAGCGCACAGTACCTCTACCATGAGTTGTTACAGTCAAATCGCCTGACTTACTACAGTAGTTACGAATTTTAGTACCCAACTATCCGCTAGAGGCGCTGTACAAATCTTCATTTTTTTTTTAACTACAGACGTTAGCGAGTATGTACATATATAGATTGTAAAAACTCATGGTAGAGCTACTGATCTATTCTGCATGTTACTACAGCAACATCTCCTTATGATGTCATTGTATTTCACTATAGAAATAATTTGTGACGTATGTTAGGTATATTATAAAAAAATATCTTCCTCTTTTTTTCCTTTTTTTTTTCTTAAGCTCTACAAAATTGAATTTAAGTATATTAGAACTTTTTATGAGTACGAATGTAATTTAATTTAAAAATCAGGCCTAAAACATTAAATTAAGATTGATAGAATGTGAAGCTTTATAAAATAAGGGGCAGCAAGAGAAACAGATCTAGATCTAACACGTCTAGTGATAAAATGTCATAGTCTCTTACCAACGATCTATCCTACAAAATGGTTGTCCATCCTGATAGATGCCCACTGAAACCACATTTCTTCCACCCAACTATCTATTCCAACACCTTGTATTTAAGGTTTAGATTTGAGTGTTAGAAATTCCGCTTAGTCAGATTGCATCCCAGACTCGGAAGTGCAACTATCAATCTTAAAACCAATGATATAAGGTGTTGAATTGAGTGTAGGTACACTTGGTCAGATTGTCTCAGTTTAAAGTCGAAGAAAAATCAGATAAAGTGGTTAAAAACGAGACCAATTACGTATCAGTTTGAATTCTGTAAAAAACAGCTATAAGATCACAGATTGGGGGATCAATTAGGAACATTTGATTGCATCCAAGTTTTATTTTTAATATCCGTCACAAAAAAACTAAATGTGCAATGTATGAAAATGTATGTTTTTTTTAATAATAGATTCAAGCCATCGACGTTAAAGTTCGGTTAGTATAAGCTCTGTTTTCCCAAGTTTTAAAGTCAAATCAAATACGGGATTGTATGTTACTAAGACATAAAAAATGGTTTGGTAATAGGGATTCCAATCCAAGATGGCGTCGAAAGTCGGAATAATCTCACAATTAAATTGAAATGTGACGCTGGATTTGGGTTTTAAAAGATTTTGTTAAGGCTTTGGGAATTAGCGGTTGTTTTGTCAGCATCTTGGGTACGCTTCCGATCGGCAATTTGGATCAGTTGAGCTATCTATAGATCGTTTGCAGCGGTCTGTAGATAGCTCAACTGTTTCTTATACTTTATAATACATACTAACTCTGTACATTTTGTAAATACATTAATAAATATTCATGGGCTTTCACAATGCGCTGTATAAAAAGACTCGCTTCGTTCGTTTTCGTAAAAATGATCTATATTATATGTATCTATCTATCTTTTTTACTGGCTTGCACTTTTTGTGCACCTACCTATCTTACTTGTATAGATACACTCACTCATGCAAACTCCGAATGCTTATGCATATATGTGTCTGTTGCCGCTACATAAGTTAGCTTGTAGCTTGTATAAATTATGTATGTTAGCACTTTGAGAGCAATTACTGGGTTTCCATTACATAACTCATCGATGCTCACTCACTCAAGGTGTTGTGGATTAGTATGGATTTATTTTACGGGGGATTCTTATTGTCATTATTTTTATTTGCTTGTCAGAATGACAAACACTGAACAAAAGAGATAAAAATGTTTTTGAATTTTTCAGAAATTCGAATTCTGTGTATCACATTTGCATTTTTAATACAACATAATATAAGTTATTAATAAGCGGTAGGTATTTACAAAATGTACATTGTCATATAAAATGCATAAGAAACAGTTGAGCTATCTACAGACCGTTGCAAACGATCTATAGATAGTTCAACTGTAGTAGGTACTTGACTACAGTTAAGTTGTTTTGTGGACACGTGACTTTTCATAATCAGTGTGTGTCATACAATTTTATTATTTAAAACTATGTTTTTGATTTAGTATTTCCTTACATTTACACTTTTATCCACGTTTGTTTGAAATGTTTTCAAGGTCATTAGGCGCTCGTTTAGATCATTTCTTTTTATCTAATTAATCGTCTTTTCATATTTTTTTTATCATTCAAATTTTGCATCATTTCAATTTCTTGCCCGTTTTTCTAGGCCCTGGTCGCGTGGAACTGGCACCTAGAATCACCTTGTATATAAGATGTTTCTAAATGATCCTTGTGATTTTACTGAATAAACTATTTTTGATTTTCATTTTTTTGGTTTATTACACTTTGGTCAATTTAAAAGTTATTTTTCAATAAATTTCTAAAAGCCGGTATCCATACAAACCTATCCCAAATAATCCTTGTCCAGTCTAATAGCGGTCTCTGAATAATAATCAAACTCACATAAAATTTCAATAATAGCTTTGCTAACTGCTTCTACATGCAAATGGAGTTCTGCACAAACTTTTAATTGTTCGACTGATTTAGATGTTCACACTGTGTTAAATTATTTAAAGGAAGACTTGGGATGGGATGGGAATAGGTAATATTTATTTACAACACATTTATAAATAACCAAGAACATAAAATAAAATTATGTAAGTAAGTAGGTCGAATTCTTTACAAATCTAAAAAAAAAATGGTAGCACTCCGGGAGTGCCGGCAGAAGTGAAAACTTCAATATTAACGTTGTGTTTTCACTTTTAAGTTTTCACTTCAAAAATATAACCACAGTCGTGATTGTGTCATGTCATTGTGTCACATTCGCGCAAGCGCGAATGTGACACAACGACGAAGACAACGAAGACACACTGACACAGACACATTCGCGCAAGCGCGAATGTGTCTGTGTCATTGTGATTGTGTCATGTCGTGAACGACGAAGAAGACGTGAACGACGAAGACAACGAAGACACAATGACACAGACACATTCGCGCAAGCGCGAATGTGTCATGTCGCCACAACACTATTTAATTGTTTGAGTCATACGTCGCGTGACCGCAAGTGTGTTCTTTTGTCGTCTCTTGTTTTACGAGCAATGTATAAAAATTAAATAAGATCTTACGCTTTTTCGACGTCACGTGACCCTGACGCGAGTTTGAAAGTTTTTACCCACCCAGCGCCGCTAAAGAAGTTTTCACTTCAAAAAAAATTGTAGGACCTCTTCTACTCAGTTTGTGAAAGGTTAGGTTAGTCTAGAAACAAAATTCATAGAAAGTCACAGGAAGATATTTATTTCTCAAGCACTTAATTTTTATGTTTTTTAATACAAGGTATGTCACTGTTGTAAGTCTTAAGTAATATATCTTATAAATAATTTTTGTAAAATGAAACTAAATACTTGTAATACCAATAATAATGAATAATATTAATGTTATAAAAAACTGAAAACTTTCTATGTAATGTATAGTAAATGTTTTTTTCTGTGAATTAATCATAAAATAATATTTTAAAAAATAACATGTATCCCGCACCCTAATATTCTATGCTCGCTCTCAAAACTTAATTAACCTAATACAAAGACAAATTCCTATGTTAAATTCCAAATTTCTCACTAATACTGTCTATACATCTATACAAAACAAAGACGGCCTACACCGGCCTTTAGCTTTGCTGAATTTCATTTGACCATTGTCCATCTGCCTTTAGGCACAACCAATATAACTTGACCCTTATCACTTCCAATATCAACTCAAGTTTGTTCTAAACTAACAGATCAAGTAACACTGGTCGCAGTCAGTTGAAACCAGATGTAAGGGGAATGAACCGGAATATTATACTCGGAATAGGAACAGAATGCGGTTTCCGTATAGATGGTGACATCTGATTGGTTGGTTGTATAGGCATTATTGGTGGGGTCAGTTTGGTTTTTATCGATATCGATGTTTCGATGTCTAAATATCTATTGTTTATTCTGATTGAGGAAACGTAAAAACTGCTTATGGATAATTGGTAGATCGTTCCATCATTTTAGAGTGGCATAGTAGCCTATACCAGTAGTGGGTGTCAACGGGCTGAAATGATGATGATGATGAATCAATATCATAAGACAAAATCCTTCCGGCCGTTATTGTGTGTTATTTATATATTTCAATGTTTTTTACAGGAAAGTGCAAATAAGTTAAAGGACTATTAAAAATGCATCCTTTTGTGAGTTGTAGATATCCGTAGCTCTACGCTGCTACGGCGTAGATAATTTGTTTTTAATCCGATCTACCGCTACGCTTTTTTTCGAGTGACATGTTTTGTACCAACAAGGTATTTAAAAAAACTTATCGATAATAGTAACATCCCTAAACCTATCTGCCTGCATTACCATGCAAAGATATTAAGCACCAAACGCATTCCCCTTGCAACGACCTTTCATATCTCATACCTACCCCTACCTAGAGTAGGTAGTATAGGTAGAAAGAGTAGGTAGGTAAAAAGGGGTATGTGCATTATCTTTGTTTGCAATCTATATTGGCAGATACTGTTTATTTTTAGACTGTAATAACTTAATCAAAATAAATAGAACTATTTTAGTTTAATTAAATATATACGTACAACGCTATTTCATTGATTCAGCGCCATCTAGTCTCAAACTAAGCAAAGATTTAAGTTAGTATTTAAGTATCATTAGTACTCGTAAAAAAAGACTGACATAAGAGTAACAAGTTTTTTAGTAATGTTTTTATATTTAAGTAGGTACCTATTTAAAAAACAAATTATTTTTGGCAACAATACTTATCTATAATCAAAAATAAAATAAAATTAGCGCTTGTGTATCCAGTTAATCTATAACATTTATTCCAAATCTTTTTCTAACTTCAAAATAATAACGCCTACTAATTTAACCCTTCAATGCTGACTCAACCCGTCACCGGATGATGGATCAGTAAGACCAAGCGTGGCGAATCTGACCGAAATTTAACCCCTTCTATGCATATTAACGGGTCTTCATGACCGATGGGCGTGAATTTCTTTTCCGTGATTAATCTCTGTAATTATAGGGTTAAAGATTATTCTGTAGGTTTTCTTTGGTAAAGGATTTGGGGTGTAATTAGTTAGATATGCGTCATGTATAGAAAAATTGAGCAAGTATAGCAAAGCAAAAACAAACTCACAAATCATGGTATAAATATCCTGTTTACAATGAAAATTTTAAACATTTTTATTAAAAATAAAAATTAAAAATATCCTGAAACAATATTCCTTTGTTAGACAACTTATCAAAATATTTTATGTCAAAGTAACTTCGTTAATTGAAAAGAATATACCAAGTAGAAAGTGACTAAGAAGGTAGGTAAAAATTCAAAAAACTATCTGTAACTATCCCCATGATTTTGAAAACATGAAATAAAATTAAATAATAGGGGATTGGTAAAAGGGAATTATGAAACCAACCCAAAATTATACTAAATACTTAAATATGATACGTGACATGAATTGCCACATGAAGTCAATTTCTATTCAGGAATAGTTTCAGTCTTGTCTATGATAATCCCTTCAATCACGATAAACTAGGGTCCTTCATGGCCTTAGCTGTAAAGCTCTCATGTATAAGCCTGGGTTTCTGAACAAACCTCATCCGTCACCGCCTTTTTACTTTTAACCTTACTTCTTAGGTGTTTTTTTTTTCTTCTAACCTTACCTTTTTGGAGGGAAAATACGTTGTTAATGTTGTGTTAAAGTAGTTCTAGATTACTCTTACACTACATTTAACATATTTATATTGCTATTTTATAATTTTAAATGCTCGTCGAAAAACATCAGGAGCCTAAGAATTTCATCTTAATCCTGTTATAGTTAAATATTATTTTAGTATACATAGCAACACCCAGACACAGAACAAATATTTATGTTTATATCACACAAACATTGGCTCTGGGCAGGAATCGAACCCACAGCATGGAAGGCAGAGCAACCATTAAAGGCGTCATGGATCACGCCTCTCACAGCTCAGTTGGTTACAGCAATATATAGCGGTAGCACCTATTTCTCAGAACAATTTATGAAGATCGTAAAAACTGTCGCAGTTTTCCAGCAAATCGTAGCCTAACAAGCGTATGGACAGACATAGTGCCTGGGCATTTAATTAGAGCATTTCGCCCGAGGCGAGTGTAACAGCGCGCACGGATTGATTTGAAACTGTATATTATGTAGGTATTATGTCATGCGTGTGTCTGTCAAACGCCTACAAATGGACCTAGCTGTATTATGTCAAACGCCTACAAATGTACCTAGCTGTATAATACTTATGTCAAATGCTACAAATGCACGTTGTCTTGTTCCTAAAGCCCAGCGGCGTATGATATTGAATCTCAAGTTGGTGTAGTGATACCACAGATACTGAGAGTGCTACTACTACAATTGATCTAATAATAAGATTACAATTATTTTATAGGAGCCTAATAAATAGTAGGTATTTTATTTTTATTGAAGAGTAAAATTGTTTTTTATTCTTTAGCAGACCTTTAATTAAATGTTTGGTATTTATACGAGCTTCTATTTTAATAGAAAATTGAATCATATAATTAATTGTAAAATATTCTTTCACAGGACAGTTGGATTATCCAAATGTCTTGTAAAAGAATATTTTATTTTATTTTTTTTTATTATTACTTTTATTTTATATCCAAGTTGGATATAAAATAAATGTACTTAATAATAAAAAAAATACTAAATTACATTCAAATTAGACAAATGTTACAGTTCAGTTGGTAGTAGCTCTGTCTTCCAAACTGTGGGTCGTGGTTTCGATTCCCGCCCAGATTAAATATTTCTTTGATGAATTAATTAATTTATAGCCAAATTTTTACTTCTTTTAGAGTCATACGAATTCAATCAGATGAATGAAAATAAAACAAAAATTGACCACTACACCATACCTTGCAACCAAGCAATCCCATAATCCCCCTTAAATCACCCATAAGAAGTCCCTCTATATCTCCCGATGACAGTTTTATAGCACAAGCCCACTAGGGCTATAGTGTGAACTACATAAAATATTAATACACAATTTGTCCGAGTGGCCGTCTGTTTAATCTACTTTTATAGGATCCTGTGGATTAATTATACGAAAGTGTGATGAATGGAGAGAAAAAAAAATTGAGTATTTATTTTTGTAAATGAGCCAAGTATAGATGATGGTTGCCCTCGTGTCGTATAAGGAAGTCAAGGAGGTGGCCCTGGAAAGAAATAAATGGCGAGACTTGCATTAATTACGCAGACAAGATCGTAGTCGATTATCGAAAATGTTTTGTTTTATAACTATCATATTGTGAACTTTTTGCAAGATTGTTCTTGCTCTGAAATATATTTATCTATTTATATTGAATATAATCAGCTATAATGTTATGTACTTACAATTATTTACCAAATTAACTATATTATAAATATTAAGACATAATGATGCTTTTTGAAACATTCACAATTATCATTAGAACAAAAAAATCAACCATTCTATAACCTATTTATTATTTTAAGAGTGGTTTGTAGGTTAACATTATATTTATTACTGACATAAAATTTTAAAATGACTTTAAAAAAATATATTTTGAATAATCTACGAATAACTTTAAAAATATATATTTTGAATAATCTACGAATAACTTTAAAAATATATATTTTGAATAATCTACGAATTACTTTAAAAATATATATTTTGAATAATCTACGAATTACTTTAAAAATATATATTTTGAATAATCTACGAATTACTTTAAAAATATATATTTTGAATAATCTACGAATTACTTTAAAAATATATATTTTGAATAATCTACGAATTACTTTAAAAATATATATTTTGAATAATCTACGAATTACTTTAAAAATATATATTTTGAATAATCTACGAATTACTTTAAAAATATATATTTTGAATAATCTACGAATTACTTTAAAAATATATATTTTGAATAATCTACGAATTACTTTAAAAATATATATTTTGAATAATCTACGAATTACTTTAAAAATATATATTTTGAATAATCTACGAGTAGATATGTTGCAATTTGCAAAACTGTGTTTGCCAAAATTATTTTTCTTCTACACTGTTTATACATAATTTCATAGAATGTAAAAATACTTACTGAAATTATATTTTGTAACCTACTGGTTGTGAAACATAAAAGCGTTACTGTCTAGTTGCGAAAAAAGAATTAAAATTCTTCTGCCGCAACCAGTTGCGGGTAAAGAATAATATTTCCGTTTTCGCAACTGGTTACGAAAATTGGTTGCGAAAACGGCCGGAAGGACCATAGTACCTACCAGAACACTGTTTTTATAAATAAATAAATGTTTATGTTTATGTTTATAATTGTCTTATATTATTTAGCTTACCCGCTTAATTTACACATCAATATCGATATCACATAAATACAGCCTAATTATTATTATGCATACCTGGCTGATACACAATTAATGATGCTCATTAGCAATCACCATATTACACGTGCACTGTTAGTCCAGTCAAAATAGACATTCCAGTTTGCATTAATTCCCAACAAGCTGGATTTTTGTACAGGCCTTGAATACGTCATTACAAATGATATGTCAAAAGTCCCCATCGATCCCGCTTGTGCGTTGTTTTTTATTCGAGGTCAAAGGTCATAAATTTGCATTTTTTGCGTATATCTCTGAAACAACGAAAGCTATCGAAAAGTGGTTCAGGCAAAGTTTGTACATCGTAAAATTGTCTACAAAAACACCTCAACACTTTTCTTCTACAAAGCATCGTTTTCGAGATATAGTGACTTTAGATCGCAGGAAAATCGTCGACGATGCTGCGTTTTTTTCATTTCAGCCGTTTTATCTGCTTCATTGCCACAGAACAAACAGTATTTCTTGAAATTTACTGAAAGGGGTGATGGGTTCTATGGGTTAATCCTCCTCCAAGGTAATGAATCGTCTTTTTGTTTCAAGAAATACTGTTCGTTCTATGGCAATGAAGCAGATAAAACGGCTGAAATGAAAAAAACGCAGCATTTTAGTAGATTTTCCTGCGGTCTAAAGTCACTATATCTCGAAAGCGATGCTTTGTAGAAGAAAGGTGTTAAGATATTTTTGTAGACAATTTTACGATCTACAAACTTTGTCAGAACTATTTTTCGATAGCTCTCGTTTATGACTTTTAAACGCAAATTTATGACTTTAACCTGGGTATTTGCATTTTTCGCGTATATCTCTGAAACAACGAGAGCTATCGAAAAATGGTTCAAGAAAAGTTTGTAGATCGTAAAATTGTCTACAAAAATATCTTAACATTTTTCTTCTACAAAGCATCGCTTTCGAGATACAGTGACTTTAGACCGCAGGAAAATCTACTAAAATGCTGCGTTTTTTTCATTTCAGCCGTTTTATCTGCTTCATTGCCATAGAACGAACAGTATTTCTTGAAACAAATAGACGATTCATTACCTTGGAGGAGGACTAACCCATCGAACCCATCACCCCTTTAAGTAAATTTCAAGAAATACTGTTTGTTCTGTGACAATGAAGCAGATAAAACTGCTGAAATGAAAAAAACGCAGCATCTTCGACGATTTTCCTGCGGTCTAAAGTCACTATATCTCGAAAACGATGCTTTGTAGAAGAAAAGTGTTGAGGTATTTTTGTAGACAATTTTACGATGTACAAACTTTGCCTGAACCACTTTTCGATAGCTTTCGTTGTTTCAGAGATATACGCAAAAAATGCAAATTTATGACCTTTGACCTCGAATAAAAAACAACGCACAAGCGGGATCGATGGGGACTTTTGACATATCATTTGTAATGACGTATTCAAGGCCTGCACAAAAATCCAGCTTGTTGGGAATTAATGCAAACTGAAGTCATAATTTTAGTCTATTTTGACTGGACTATGTGCTCCGTATGATGACATGTTGCAATAAAAAAAAAAAAAAAAAAAAAATATGTAGGTAAAGCGTTGTATGCATTTTCTATAAGTGTTTTTATCAAATTCCCGCAGCTGATTTGATAAGAATGAAACAAACTAGACAAACTAGACGCTGCGGATCGTGGGTTCGATTCTCTTCGAAAACACCCAGAGAAAAGTTTGTGTGATGAACATAAATAATTTGTTTTGTGTCTATGTATTTTATGTATGTATTTACAAAAAAAATGTTAGTAGGTATTCAATCAGCAATCTAGTTCCCATAGTACAAGCTTAGTTTGGGACTAGAGTGTGATGTTTGAATGGTCCGTGAATATTTTTTTTTTCTGTTGTTAAATTGTATACGAATAGTAAAGAAGCCATTATATTTTCAAAATAATGCATATAAAAAAAAATATTTCACTGAACTTATTGTATTAATAAAAATAATCAGAATTCTAAACAGACCGTATTACATTAATTAAGTGCACGAAGCGAATTCGATTGGAACAGCGTGGCGACGTCACTCTGCGTGTCCGTGACGTCACATCTAATTACGTACGCGCATCGGTGACGGCCAAAGGTAATTAGTTGTGTAATTGAAAGTGTTTACTTTAAGCACAGATGGTTAATGCATGGATGGAAGTCAAAGGGAGGATTTATCATCCCTTTTTTACCGAAAAATTCTTCTTCTGTAGATTTAACCGCATCCTTAATCAATGTTCTTGTAACTAAAAAAAATAGTACACTATTGTTACTCACAATATTGATGGATATTTCACACAATCTAGTCCCACACTAGGCAATGACTATGGGATCTAGATTGCTGATAGAATTCTTATTGTTCATTTTTGGTATTCCATAGGTAATCATCTCACAAAGGTTATCGGTGGGAATCGAACACACGGCCCACAGCTTGGAAGGCAGAGCTACTACCAACTGAGCTGTGCGTGACGCCTGTCAAAACAGATTACAGCTATACACTTATAGTAAAATAGTAAAAATATAGTAAAAATAAGTGTTAGTTTTTCCCCAAAAAGCTCGTTAATAAACAAATTTCTCTAGTTTGTTTGAATATTATATTTGTTACGTTGCGTACATTAATAATTAAACTTAAATGTACTTACTTAACTACCAAAATTTCAATCATTATTCTATTACCATAATTATGTCCAAACTAATCAGTTTCGGAAAATAAGTTCAAACTAAATCAGTTTCGTAAATCCAAACGGTACTGCATTTAATTTTCATAAAGCTATCGATTTATATGCGGCTGTTTATTCGATAAAATACTTAATACATAGTTAGATTAATCAATTAAATAAATATTTAGTTACTTACACATCGCGCTCTAGTCCCATACTTAACTTAGTTTGTACCTTGGGTACCTCTTGAACTTGCCTTAGTACTCATAGAATATACATAAATAGTGTTTAAGTAAAATAGTCTTCTTCTTCTTACGTCAATTGAACACAACATAAATTTCATAGTTCATATAAAACTTTGCCACTTTTATCCCCTTACTTGTATAATACACCTAAAAAAAATTAACTATTGATTTACTCCCTATTTTATAAAAAGTTAGCGTTGACTTTAAGTCGTTATTACGTATGGTAATCAGTACGTCAAGTCTGCGCTAACTTTTTATAAGATAGACCGTTCGTTTTTTATACAAACCACTTTAGTACAATCATGAAACTTTTATGCATAGATTATTTTGCTAAATCGTCTCATACCTAAACAAATCATAAAAGGTGAATAGCATGGTTTATGTTGAAACTCACTTCACTGCCGATCAAATGTTTATGCTAATGGTTTTCACTGTTTAACTGTTTAAAGCCACTGTTTATGATCGAGGGATGATATGGAAATTATTATGGTAATCCGAAATTTGATAAAAATTGTATTGGAAAATTTAACAGTAGGTATAACTGTGCTAGACATTGTGTATTTTTTTAAATTATTGAATATGTAATAGTAAAAAAATATTTTCTTCTTTCTGCCCTTATCCCACTAGGTGGGTCGGTACAGTCACTTAATTGTTTATAATTTGTTTATCTTAACTTAAATTAAAAACAATTATAACGGTACAATTACAATGAGCTGTCTTATAAATTGAAAATATAAACAAAAAAAAGGCGTGTGGCACTCGTGGACTGTCCGCATGCGCAGTGTTAGGTTATTTTCGTTACGGAATTTCTGGATTCGGTCTCCACGCTCAAGGCCTGCGATAGAAGCTATGCAATAGCTTAAAAAATAATTCCTGCATTCAAATACTTTATCGAATAAAACTTTAAAGTACAAGGTCCCCAAAAAGTACTTGAGGGCTTTCATGCATCACAGTGCTGCGTCACGCGACACCATCTTGTTGTCGGCAGTGTGTTATTTAGTGTGCTTTTAGTCACACACTACTAGTCACAGCTCACATTTCGGCAAAATCTTTTGAGGTACGAGATGTTTGTATAGACAGATGCGGTATTTTTCAATTTAAATAATAAATATTTACATACAATTCACAAAACACTCTAGTCCCAAACTAAGCGCAAAGCTTGTATTATGGAAACTAGACTGCTGATAGAATACTTATTATGCATTTTTTTTGTAAATACACACATATATGGCGTCGGTAGTAGCTCTGCCTTCCATGCTGTGGGTCGTGGGTTCGATTCCCACCAAGAGCAAATGTTTGTGTGATAAACAGAAATATTTGTTCTGTGTCTGGGTGTTACTATGTATTTACAAAAAAAAATATCCTATTAGCAGTCTAGTTCCCATAGTACAAACTTTTTTTGGTTTGGGACTAGAGCGTAGCTCTTAAATAAGAATAAGAAGAAAAGTGTTCAAGCAGTTTTAAGAATGTCGTATCCAAAACTCTTCACACATCCACGTTCAAAGTATCGAGTGCAAAGGGGAAGATGTAGATTTTCCTTACACCATTAACATGTATATCGCCTTTAATTTATCGTTTCTAGCTTTTTGATAGCAGTGAAATCGTTTTATTTGCAATTTGTTCGAATGTTCTAGAATTTGAGAGAATTGCTTAAGAATACGATTGTTTCAGTTTATGTTATGTAGAAATGCAAAGTGTAGAGGGTGTTCTATTTGTGTTTAAACAGGGTGATATTTTTTAAATATCTATCTATGTAATGTATTGTATTAAATATGTCAGTCTTCTAGTACCCATAACACAAGCTCTGCTTAGCTTGCGGCTAGATGATGTTGTGTGGATTGTCCAGCATTATTTATTTATTTATTTATCTGTGTCAGTGATTCGATATTTTTATGGTCTTACTATTATATTAACTAAGCATGATGGAACGACTGGCCTTTTATTTTAAATTATATTATTTAATCTAAATCTATATTAATTTCTAAAATAGGTAATATATTCTCCATTAAAATCTCACACATAATTCTTCTCAAACGTTTCACAACATTGTTTTTATGAAACTCCCAAGAGCATATTTTCAGGAAAATCACGAATATCACTTAGCGAATGCATGGTATAACAATAAATTTGCTATTCGAGTGTCGGGTAGGGGAGTTCTTCGGTTCGCTTGGTATGGTAATTTGGGAAACTTTGACTTCTACCTTGTTTAGAAATACAATAGAATTCTATTCTACTAGTACTATAAACACGATAGTTTGTTGTTTGTTACTCTTTCGCGCAAAAACTCAAAAACTACAAAATGGATTTTAATGGAAGTGGAAACTGCAACACAGTATACTACAGTAGTCTAAAATCGTTAAAAAGTTAACAAATGTTCAGTTCACCAATAAAAATTTCATGTCATTTTCAATTTCATTTCAATGAAACCTTATAATAATGTAGTTTATACATCAGAATAACACATTGGTAGGCTATAATTTTTAAAGATATTGTGTAAATTATCCAAAATATAATGATAATAAGTCGGGGCATCAGCTATACTATAATTTCAGCAGCAAGTAAGTAGATTAATCATACAATATGTAAATTCAGTAAGTGCTGATGATAAATGAACCGGTCAAGACCGGACGAAGCTTCTGTATGTATGAAGTTAGGACATTTTACATATTTTTAAAACTTTTGTGGTTACGTGGTTACAGATGTTTGTTATGTCTGATGTTTCTTTGTATTTACATGTTTACAAAAATATATGTTATTAATATATGTGAATATATATTTTTCTCTAGCCTATATTGTCCCACTGCTGGGCAAGGGCCTGTGAATATTAATACTGAAAAAAATAGAATAAATATTTAAATTATTTTTATGAACTGCGCTTAATCACTCCGAAATAAAAAGTGTTGTATCTGTTATGAAGATCAGTCACATAATCAAACATTAGAATTCCAATAATGGGGTATTAATGATAACTTCAGTCTTTTTTTGTATAATGGGATTAGGCGTGGGCTTATGCATAGGCGTGGGCGTGGGCGTCATCGTGAAGACGCTTTTAGAATAAACCCTTTCCAATAAAAAAATATTTGTCAAAATCAAAGTACCCTGTAACAAAATGAGTGATCAAACATAAAAAAATACGCGTTGACCTACGAACCTCTCCGTTTTATCGTTGGTTGAAAATACTCATTGATTCAAATTAAATATCCAAAGTTCAAAGTTTAAAACTAACAAAATGTATCTACCAGTTCAGTGTCCACTTGATTTCATTTTTCATCCGTGTCGCGTTTTGTTTCGCTGACAGGGGTCCGTATTGAAAGCAAGTTTGTTTTGCAAGGAACCCTTTTCAATCAGCTTTATGGACCTCGACCTGGTTCATCATTAACAGAGGTTTTGTATGTTTACATGGTACTTTGGATCACAATACAAGATTAAGTACATTTTGAAAAATTATTACTCTTACTTAGTGTGAAAAATTCAGAAAAGGTAAGTTAAGTCAAGGACCTGGTTCAACATTAACAGAGGTTTAGTATGTTTTTAAGATATTTTGGATCATAGAATAAGATTAAGTACCTACATAAAAAACTCTTACTAAGTGTGAAAAAATTCAGAAAAGGTCAAGAGTCAGATCCATCAAAAATTCAAGAGCAAAAATCATAGATACTATTTGCAAAATTAGATACTAATTGGCAAAAATGTATGGTACAACTTAATTAACGGTGCCATTATCGGTTCAGTAAGATATTTTAGTTGTTAAGTGTTTTAAGACCCCGTGTCTCGTTATTGACGTTTTTTCAATTCTAATAAATATTATTCATGAAAACAGTTTTCCAAGCTGCTCATAAAGTATGAAAGATTATGAAAAGATTTCATATTTTTATATCCAAAAAAACTGAAAACTTGAGTATTATTAACATGAAAACAAACCTCAAACTCTTGTGAAAATATAAACACTTCTTCTTCTTATCGTGTCGATGCTACAACTGTATTTTGTAGTAGCATCGTGTTGGAAAGATTAGCCAGACTAGACACTGCTTTGCCGTGCCTAGCTGTTACCGGTGTGCGCCACGAGGAGGCTCTTTCCATGCACCCTAAAAATATTGTAAGAGTGAAACATATCTGTCTCTTTCACAAGCGCAAAAACCTGAGCCACAATATCCAGAAAATATGATTTACAAGCTAAACTCCGCTACATCAGCCTTATCAAAAGGAGAATGTACAAATACAGTAAACACTGTGATACAAAGAGTTAGAACTTATTGAAATGATCAAAGTTTTTCCGTTGCTATAGTCATAAAATAATCTTTGAAAATTTACTTTAGATTTAGTTTTTACAAGATTATTTTTTGCCGAATATAACTTATTAATTTATTAATAAAACTGGCTTAGTGCTAATCGGACACACACGGAGGGTTCTTTACAAAAAAATATTATTTTTGTATGAGACTCACAAATATTTAGTTTAAGTATTCTCTTAAAGCATATTATATTGTTAAAGCGGCAATAATTCATAATTCGTGTAAATTCCAACTCTCACAGACAGACAGCGGAACCTTAGTCATCATCATCATCATCATCATCAACCTTTATCAGTCCACTGCTGGACGTAGGTCTCTCCCAAGACGCGCCACTGAGCCCGGTCTTCGGCTCTTCTCATCCAGTTTTTGCCAGCTACACTCTAGTAGTAGGAACCTTAGTAATAGGGTTCTTTTTTACCCTTAAGGTACGGAACCTTAAAAAATACAAACTTCGTTTGGCGAAATCGACAATTAATAATTATCTACGCATTTACTGTAAATAATAATTTGCATGTGTTTTACGTAAAAAAGTGAGTGAAATTGAGGACATAGGTATTTGGATCAAATATAAAAATCTTTATTTCTGCGTTCCGAACAGATGACGATCGTTTTTCTCGCATCCGCTCTCGCGTATTCAAATGTGACAATGACAAATCCTCGGCCGTTTCCGGCTGCGGTTCGGACGAACTCGGATGTTCACGTCATTTGTATTCATTCAGATTCGAATAGAAGTCGCGCCTTTTGTTCGAGTGATAAGTCGAGATGACAGATCGTGGTAGGGGTGAGCGCGAATTAAAAAGTGGATTGATTGTGACTTTTGACGTGAGAAATGAGAGTTGCAAGATAATTGAACACTATCTGTAGTCAACGTTCGTATAAAATTAAGAGTAAAAAATCTTAATATTATATATCAAAAATATTATCTACTAGCGACATAATTATTCTATGATACAAGAAATATTTTATAGATAAATTATACTTCTCAAGATCACACGTGCTTCTCAAGATAAAATTAAAAAAAAAACAAAATAAGATAGAATGGGAAAACAATTGTTTTCAATAAAATGCAAAAAGCCAACATCACGCGGTGTTCCCAGGCGGTCACCCATCCAAGTACTGACCGCGCCCGACGTTGCTTAACTTCGGTGATCGGACGAGAACCGGTGTTTTCAACGTGGTATGGACGTTGGCAATTACTAATCTCAAATATTACAACTACATACGAAATGATGACGTAACATTAACGCTGTATTAGTTCAAGTCGCATCATCATTCATGAAACCAAAAATGTATGCATTTTTTAAAAGTTAATTCAATGATCAGTCAAACACTGCGTTAGAACTAAGTAATAGCCAACATTTGTTTTATCTTATTCACAGTATTTACTTGTAATTCACCACAACCCTTCTTAACCTAACTTTTTGGAAATTCAATACATTGCCATGGCAAAATAAACCTTGACACCTAACAATAAGGATTACTGAAGCAAGAATCTACTTTTACCCGACTTAAAGTAAAAGTAGGGTATTTTGACAGATCGAAGCAATAAACAGAAAATATGATTGAGATACGTCCAGTCCGACAAATATGGACCATTTGTAGTATATTAAAATGCATTTGTATTGGTCAGTGATTTAGGAAACTGTTCGTTTGTTGAAGATTATATTTTTATTTTATTTTATTTTATTTATTTTTAAATTATTATTATTTATATAACATATTATTTAGTTACAAAATGTAACCTAGCAGTGTCTTAGTGATGTTATTATTTGCAAGAAATCTAATAAAGTTTCAATTCCAGTAAAAACTTTTTACTTAAGTAGGTATCAACCAATTTTCTTCGTCTATGATAATTAAAATATTTTTCCTCGGAAATAAATCAATATTTAAATAAGTAAGTACTTACATAAATGTATTTTTGATAAAACCTTACACCTAAGCATTGCAACCAAGAAACATGTAAGTACTCCAGCATGTCTAAAATAAATAGATAATTAAATTTAAGGTGATTCGCAAAATCGGTGAAAGTAATTAGTTCTACCATTCATTCGTTAAAAAATAAGGATCTTACCTTTTAAATTATCACCAAAAGTATTTTGCAGTAAATCCCTGTGCATATTTATAATTATGTTTTGCACCCTCTATAATATTGTGACACGTTTTAATTATCGCATTCGCGGTCGCCATTTTAATCCTAAAACTAATCCGCTTATTGCAGTTCAAAAATACGAATAGTGATGTCAAAATAAAAATATAACTAGATCAAAGTTATTAAAAAACATTAAATAAAAATGCAAAAAGCCAACATCACGCGGTGTTCCCAGGCGGTCACCCATCCAAGTACTGACCGCGCCCGACGTTGCTTAACTTCGGTGATCGGACGAGAACCGGTGTTTTCAACGTGGTATGGACGTTGGCGACGGAAACAACTAATTTCTTCAACATATAAATATACTTACCGTATTTACATTCAGTGACTCAAGCAGTTATAAATCAACGAGTTAGGTACTATTTTCATTTTTAACGAATGTGATTAGAAAAGAAAAGGTCAGTTTTTGTTTTTAGACTTTTTACATCACGGCACTGCAATTTTCGATATCGACAGACTTATTACCCCATCCCTAGTTTTAAAGCCGCGATGACAATACCAACAATTAACAGGCCCTAATCCCACCGCGACAGGTTTCTTATTAACGCCATTTGTCAGCGACGATATCACCTAGCTCATTTGTAGCTGACTGTACCGACACTGACGTTTTGTTAACGACTGTACCGGATTACACGTTATCTTGGATCTTATTTTGATTACGGTGGGTGACAAGTTTTAATTTTAAAGTATTTCATCTAAGTAGGTACTGCTATATCACATAAATAAGAAATAAAAACAATATAAATAAATAAATAAATACATAAGTACATTCAATAGATAGATATGTTTTATTATAAGTACCTACTTACATATGAAATACTCAGAATACCCGGAATAAATATTTGCAGATCGTACAAACATTTATTCCAAGGCGGGAATCGAACCCGCAACCTCCGCGTGCAGGCGGACGTTTGCTCGGCGCGCAACATCATCGGTCGTCTTAAAAACAAAAAAACTTTGGCATAAAAGGTTTTTATTTTTGTTAAATTCATAAATACGGTATTCTAGTAGTTTTATAAAGAATACCATGTAAGTTAGTACATTTTTGAGTAAGTATTTAATTTATTTGGGTTTATTTTTCACTTATACAAACATGGGTTTATGAAATATAAATAATTTCATGCATAAAAACCCCACCTTAAACTTATTGCCACGGTTTCAAAATATGCATAAAATATGCAATTATCAGATAGGGTGCAAAAGATTAAAACCCCCCCACTAATCCGCAGTATTTAGTGAGATTGAAGTTTCACTCCGCACTGTAATTAAGCTGAAACTTAGTTAAATTAATGGTTCCAAAGTGATGAGACGAGACTTTTTGTATAACTAACTACTACATATACAATATGTATTAATTATAAAAGTACTAAACGCAATGTGTTTGCTCAACAATTATAGGTAAGTACTTACATAAATACATACAGCTACATAAAACAGTAAGAAGTAGGCCATAAGTTCTTGGCTCGCTTTTCTTAGCACCAAGTAGACAGGTATATAAGACTATTATTAATTATTCTTGTAATTTTGTTGAACAATATTGCAATGATTATGACGAGATAATCATTGCTACAAGTTAATACACATCTCTAAAAACTTGTTAAATATAATAATTATTATTAGAATTATTAAACTGTATACAAAATAGACCTCATAACAACCACAATTCAAAACCTAAAATTTCAACGCCTGAAGAAATACTGATAGCAAAGACATAAGCGATGAAACATCAACAATAAAACAGGAGCCAGCAAACCTCGATCGGATCTTAATAGTGATGTGCAGTACCTCTACCATGAGATGTCACAATAAAATCGCCTGACTTTACTACAGTAGTTACATCAATATTAGTATTACGAATTTTAGTACCCAGCTATCCGCTAGAGGCGCTGTACAAATTTTCATACATTTTTGAAGTGAAAACTTCTTTAGCGGCGCTGGGTGGGTAAAAACTTTCAAACTCGCGTCAGGGTCACGTGACGTCGAAAAAGCGTAAGATCTTATTTAATTTTTATACATTGCTCGTAAAACAAGAGACGACAAAAGAACACACTTGCGGTCACGCGACGTATGACTCAAACAATTAAATAGTGTTGTGGCGACATGACGTGACGATGACGTGGCGACATGACGTGACGTGACGATGACGACGAAGCCAACGAAGACACAGACACATTCGCGCTTGCGCGATGACGTGACGATGACGTGGCGACATGACGTGACGTGACGATGACGACGAAGACAACGAAGACACAGACACATTCGCGCAAGCGCGAATGTGTCTGTGTCTTCGTTGTGTCATGTCATGTCATGTTTGTGTCATGTCATTGTGTCACATTCGCGCTTGCGCGAATGTGACACAATGACATGACACAATCACGACTGTGGTTATATTTTTGAAGTGAAAACTTAAAAGTGAAAACACAACGTTAATATTGAAGTTTTCACTTCTGCCGGCACTCCCGGAGTGCTAGCTTTTTTTAACTACACACGCTAGCGAGTGTAGTAAAAATAGTATAGTAAAAACTCATGGTAGAGCTACAGACACTCATCTCATAGTCGTACATGACATGACGGTCATAAATTCATGCGCACAATCGCACATCAAACGTCAGAGAGCACGAATAAATGTGAGAATCGGCGACGTATCAAAGGGTGTCTTCGAATGACATTGCGCGTTGACGCCAGCTCGAATGTCGAACGTTGCAGTGTCACCACGCAGTGTGTGTTAAATATAACATTATATTACGTTTGCGATCGTCACATTCATTCGTGCTAACCCCACAGTCCCCTTTCTCCCCATAATTCGTGTCCCCTTCCTCAATAGTCGATAGGTCGTAATCCTTCTGGTTATCACTACCGTCTCATTATCATTCAGATAATGTGGAAACGTATATATTATTATGTAGTTTACTACATAATAATATATATACTTACTTAATACAAAATCAGATAATTTCAAAATATTATTTTGTGTAATGTTTTTTTTTTAATTTTAGGATAAGAGGAAAACAATCTTTGAGTATGTACCTAAGTACTTACCTACTTGTATTTTTTTAATATAAGCATTAAATGCTTGAATTGAAAATATAAAAATTAACTAAGTAAGTACATTTATAAAGAGGAAATCTTCTATTTTCACGACAAAGTTTTTCAATAATTCGGAAACACAAACAAAAACAAACTTTAAATTATTCATAAAAATAATGCTGGACAATGGTGGACAATCCAATTCATCTAATAACAAATACTTACCTTATAATAAGCAAAAATAAATATAACTCTCAAATTAGAATAATTTGCAGTTGTAATAATGTTAATCTGACATTACTGACAGTCCATCAGACGACCAATTCCCAAAACAACTGCCGCACGCACTCAATCTGCTCAATCCTGCCCTTGTTAATGCTAGAAGATAAGATAGGGCTAATCCGCACATAACTTAGGATCAAGACCGTTTAACGCGGTCGGAAGCCACTGACCATTGTCCTGCGTTTAATTTAAACCGGCCTCATAGCTAGCGTAATGATTTTACTATCCCCTGCCAAAGTATCAATAACAATCATAACACACAATATTTGATCTTATTTTAAGTTACATAAGAGCTAGTTTTGTTTGACTTTCAGTTGATGGAGAGTTTGTAACATTTGTAGTAAGGTGTCGTAAGATTTTATGCGTGAACCTCTTTATGCAAACAGGTCCTGAGGGTCACGTTTTAGGTTTTTGAAGCTATTGAAACTTGACCCATCACATAAACGTAATAAGCGGAACACCATAATCATTGTTTATGAAATGGGAGGAAAAGCAATTATTCTGATAGGGTATATGTGTATACATTTTGATAAAAATCTTCATAAAATGCAAAAAGCCAACATCACGCGGTGTTCCCAGGCGGTCACCCATCCAAGTACTGACCGCGCCCGACATTGCTTAACTTCGGTGATCGGACGAGAACCGGTGTTTTCAACGTGGTATGGACGTTGGCGAACGTGTTTCCGAAATATCAACACAAAACGTTCAATTATTTCTGTTTATAATCATATTTCTTTCATTTATTGAGAAGATGAAGATCAAAAATTGTTTTACTGCATTTCTGTCGTATTTTCTAGATAGATATTAAAGTTTGCAAGTTAATTATAATTTTAACAAACCTATCTGAAATTAACCAAATCATTCATCGCGTCTCCACCATACATCAAGCCAAATTAAACGTCACAACACAAAGCAGGACAATCAATTAAATTTTATATCTTCGTCCCCTCCACACTGTGCTATTCTGTGCCCTTACGCCTATTGTTTATGTTAACGACAGTCATTATTAAGTAAAACGGTTTATGGTTGTAATAACTTTTGGGTAGGATGTGTGTTATTTTGGAAATGTGATTTGATTCACCCATTTACATTTGAAATCTTTATACTTAATTATATCTATAGGCCATGTGATACCTGTATTTCATGATTTATTTGTGTAAGTAAGTAATTTATGTTACCTCACTGGGATATTATATTGGTGTTTATCAGAATACTCTAAAATTTTGACAGAATCGTTACTTTTGTTTTTGAAGTGAAAACTTCTTTAGCGGCGCTGGGTGGGTAAAAACTTTCAAACTCGCGTCAGGGTCACGTGACGTTGATCGAAGCGTAAGATCGAGGGAAAGGGAGAGGAACTAGTATCTCCCACTCTTTCTACCGTGCCTGAGTGTGCTGACTCTGTTAATATTGAAGTTTTCACTTCTGCCGGCACTCCCGGAGTGCTACCTTTTTTTTTTTACAGTTAGCTCCTGCGTCGGATTAAAATGAAATTTTACAACCAGCTCAAAAATTAAAATACAAAAAGAAACTCCGCCGCGACAGTGATATCACTGCCGTGACCAGGATTCGAACCTGGGTTACTACGGCCACAACGTAGGGTCCTAACCACTAGACGATCACGGCTATCGGAGCGCTGAGAGGGACGGCGAAATTAGAAGTTTGCTTATGGAACCGGGTTTATGTGACGTCAGTGGATAAGATTAGGGAGTGTAAAGGTCCACACCTTTACACTCCCTAATCTTATCCACTGATAAACCCACGTTTATCAGACCTTGATTATGTGCTAATAATAGAAATCGCACTGTAAGTATAAGAAATAAAAAGATTTATACTTACAGCTAAAGTAAAAATATTATGCTACTATAAAACAATTTGATAACAAAAGAAAACCACAAAATACAAAAGCACGCGGCAAAACAAAACAAAAACATAATTTAGAATTAGTGACCAATTACTCAGTCGAATGACCACAGTTTAGGTATTTCGAGAAAATTGGTCACCAATTTCATGACACGTGTCATGTCATGTCTATTCATTGGAACGTGACCAAACTATGACGAAAATAGGAGTTTGATTTTGGTGTTTTTCTTGTACAAAAAACATTTAATTTATGAAAGCATTTGTTTTAGAATTTTAAGTGTCACATTGTCAGATACACAGTCAGATATTTCAACGACAAACACATTTTATTTCAACTATTAGCACTGTCCTAATAAAGTAAGAAAAATATGATAACATAAAGCTATTTCAAAACAATCTTGTATTGTAGAGCCATAGCGTATTTGACCATTGACTACTTGAAAATAAAGGATGATTCTATTATTGATTTGTTGAATTGTATAATTAATTGTAAGAATTAAGTCTCTATCTACTTAATTTATTTCATATACTTATATGATATAATAAGATGTATGTGTATGTGTCGTATAAGATCATTCGTAGGTATCTTTAATTATTGTAATTGGAATACTTAGATACCTACTTAAGCCGTTTATATTAATGTAAATAAATGATTTAAACAACTATTTGTTTGAATTAATTTCAAACAACTGAATATTTTACGAAACCTACAATTACAGTCGCGTGTTCATTCACTAACCATAGACAATTTTGAACAAGCTTATTCATTAACAAAGAGCTTTCCCGTGTTCACGTCAATTGTCTATGGTAATTGATTTGATTACAGCAAGGAAGTGTCATAAAAAATGACATGGAAGAAATCGCTATGAATAATATACATCTAGGCAAATGACACTGGGGAATAAAAATCCTTAAATTGTTAGTAGGATATCCTATCTGACAGACTAATGACATTGACAGACCTACGGCCGGTTTCTGGAAATCCAAATCACGATTGATCCGAGTTTGACACATAGTAATTATTAGATTTTTTCGTTGATCATCGTTCGAAAAACCGGCCGTTAGACACATTTTTATGCCCATTTTAATAGTTCAATATGTTTGTTAGATACATACTATAGAATACAAAGCTCTACATGCCATATTATTTGCAGAAAGTATTTAAAAAACATCGTGCTACACTCGTCGTTCTGAGCCTGCGATTTTGACTTTCCAGTTTAACAAAATTAAACTTGGACGTAAAAATTGCAAAATTTTCTCAAAAATCCAGAAAACATACATCACTTAAACAATCCCAAACGCTGTTACTAAAATGGTTTCACAAAAAGTTAAATATGAGTGTTTCCACTCAAAAATATTTAAAATATTTTGCGATGTTGTTTTGCCACCCGCAACGAAATATCGAAACCCATTGCTCTTACCAACCCAGCGGGACGGTTATGAGCTGAAGTTGGAAGCTAAGAGCTGGATCCTACCAACATAACCTCACCCCCAACATTACCACCAACATTCTTATCCCACAGACATAGAGTTCAAACTCCCAACTACAACAGCTAAAGCTAGAATAAGTTGGTAGAGAAATAATGCTGGCAATTTATAACGTATTGTGTTTTGATTGGTCGTCAGAGGTGGATAGTTAGACGGATGATCCTTCTATGGCATTCTATGGGAATAGGAAATGGTGATGTCTGGAGGCTTTGCAAGTTTGGATGGAAATGGCAGGCGTTAGTTTGCTCCGTTTGCTTCTGTTTATTGTTTTGTGACTATTCAACTGCGAAATAGTTTCTGGCGAAATATATAACAAACTGTTTACTATATGTATAAATGCTTTATACCAGGGGTTCCCAACGTTTTCTTGGTCAGGGACCACTTTTACATTATTTTTCTTAGCAGGGACCACTATCTAGGTGTAATAAAAATAAACGGTAATAATCAAGTGGAGTGTCGCCAAAGACAATAAGTGGAAGGCTTTGAGGGAGACCTTTGCCCAGCAGTAGGACAGTATATTACTCACGCGCAAATTTAAATTCTTTTGCGGACCATATTTAAGCTTCTGCGGACCACTGGTGGTCCGCGGACCACTGGTTGGGAACCATTGCTTTATACTATGTAGATAATTGCTCAAATATAATTTTCATAGAAGCATATAAATAAGAGTTTCTTGATATTATTTACATATGTAAAACTATATAGGATAGAGTATCTTTTCTAAAAATTTTAGATACAAGATTGCTTACGCTTGTATTCTTCGACTTTTTGCGTGTCAAAAGAACACAACATAAATTTCAAGCACAGTTCATGCAGAACTTAGCCACATTTAGGTATCCCCTTATCTGTACCATTGATAAGGTCATCCCTTGTATTATTTAATTACAGGTCTCAACCTCATGTCAATAATTTAAAATGAAGTATCGATATTTATTTATTACTTTTACCAAACATATCCATTACACCTAAATAAATAACAAAAGCGGTAGCAATGATATATCTAAATAGATATTAGAATTTTCCCGTATTTAGTTATAATTCTGCATCTAATCCGTCTGCCCATGACAACAGAAAGACACCCCAAGTATCATTTTAGATCAAACACACGATAATGGCTGTAAGAGCGCCCCTATTATTCGATACAATAAAACTGAAGTGCCGACATATTCCGCGTCTATTGCGAAACACTCCCATCCCTAGCTTTTACCACCTCAACGAACAAACACGATAACAAACCTAATAAGCCAGCCCCATAAGACTCAAATTTGTGTAAAAACAGATGTGGCCAGTGAAGTATTTTAGGGTGCAGATACGAAAGGACCAGTAGGTACGCAGATACGTACTAATGGTGATTGAGAAAAATAAAAGCACATATCGAAACATAACTCGTGGTTATGTCTTCATGAATATTGAAGATCGGGGTGATAGGTTGATTGTGTAAAATAAAAATCGTGAAAGGAAATTTTATTCTGACAGTGAAATTATCTAATTCTGATATTTGAACAGTTTTTTTGTTCAAATATAAGAATTAAGTTAACTATATTGGAAATATGGAATGCACACCGCATTACAGACTCCAAAATTTTTGTAATTTTTTGAGTTGTTGTGACACTTTTGTATAAAACCAACTATACCTATTATTTGGTGTTAACACATACTTAACCAAAAGTTAGTTATATTTTTTTCTATATTATTATATTATGATCTCATATCATTTAATGTTGTAAATCTTAGTAGCTAGTAGGTACAATTTAAGTAAATAAAGGTTATAATGTTAAATTAAATTTAACAAAATGTTATGTTCCTCAAAAATTAATGTAAGTAATAATATAAGTACCTAGTAATAACTATAGTCTTAAGTAAGACATATTATTGTACGTCCGAAACGGATAAACTGTTGGTTCTAACCTATATATTTGTAACATCTATGTACACAGTTAAACAATAAATACATTCTTATTCTTATTCTTATACGGTACCTATACTAACGTTTACCTGTAAAATACTAAGTAAATTCAAAATAATATGACATTATGTCCTTAGCAACATATAAAATTAAAGTCCCATTCTCAAAAACAAAATTCTTCATATTAATTACCGTTTTATGAACGCATAGCTGATTACGACGACATCCATATTTGTACATACTTAAACATGAGCTTCTACATCCTTATTACTAAGAAAATAAAGTCTATTTTCCCCTGAATTAAGTCTATAGAGATTTATTCACCCTTTCTTTGGCTAGTTGACTGAATATTAATAGAAAGGGTAATCTTTAGCGATTAATGTTTTGTAACGATATATGTGTTGATGATTTTTGATTGAATGATTTTGGAAAATATTGGTTAGGTAAGTATACCTAATTAATGTTGGTGAAAATATTCAACTTTACTCTTATATAATTAATTATGTTTTTAAATAAGTTTTTTTAATGGCAATCTTATTGAAAGATATTGTTTTAAAAGTATATTTAAAAATATGTCATTTAATGTGGTTAATTATTTGCAACCACAAACTCTTTCATATAATTTAGTTTGTTTTGTTTCTGGTTTTAAATCTAAATTAGTCACTACATACACTATTTAAGAAAACTATAAATGGCTAGATTTAGTTAAGCTATAAACTCGTTAATTATGATCTAATCAAAATATAATAAACATAAAAAGTGTTGAAAAATGCTATGGTACAAGAATTGAGTTGAACTAGCACTAACATCGCGAAACCCCACCACAACACCACGCAATCATGCAAAGCATACGACGTATTTTGTTACTAATTGTCATGTACATTCACTTAACATTATTGACTTAACGATAACTAAATAAATCATTACAAAATTGGTATCATTTTACTGATCCCCAAATAGAAAGAGGTGTCCATATCTCGAATCTGTCGTTAGCAAACAATGCCAGATGTTAGGATAGACAGACATACCATCGGTTTGTATTGCGAGGGAGGAATAATAAGTATAGGGTTAAAAAAAAGTTTCTACTTACTCAAAGTTTTTTTAGGACTATATAGCTAGTAAGTTGGATAAGTAAAATAATGCAAAAAGCCAACATCACGCGGTGTTCCCAGGCGGTCACCCATCCAAGTACTGACCGCGCCCGACGTTGCTTAACTTCGGTGATCGGACGAGAACCGGTGTTTTCAACGTGGTATGGACGTTGGCGATTAACTACGTAAAAATATTTAACAAATTTAAATGTTTACGTATTCATATAGGTCATATGGGCTAAGATACTGTTTTAAAAATTAGTTTAGAATTAAATTAATTAAAACCATCCTAACATCTGCCATTACAACACAAAAAAAACATACTGTCGAATTAAGAACTTCCTATTTTTTAAGTCGATTGAAAACTAGATTTTTCCTATAGAGACCGTCCCTATATAGTTTTCCTGCATCATTACAAACACGACACTGACTGACAGGGGTGCATACATTACTTTTCCAATTTGAAAATTGACAGCCCTAATATCGAAACTACACAATCGAGTAAGTTATTCTGTAAATGGAATTATCGCGCGATTATTTCCAATTAGATTGAAATATTTTGATGTTCGGATATGTGTTTCAATTATGATTGAAACACAATGATAATTATCATTCGTTTGTTGAATTAAAAACATGTGCTATTCTACATTTAGGTAGCATAACCTCAAAATAGTTTTGAAATGAAAATCCGTTTTATGTTTCATTAGGTATCAGGTGGTACCTATAGTTCCTACACTAACTTGTTCAATAAAACAATAAGTAAAAATATTCTTGGACAATTCACACCTCACACAGTCACAAACTAAGCAAAGCTTGTAGGTACCTACTATGGGAACTAAACTGATAGAATACTTAAATGAATAGGTATAAGTATCTTTTTTAACATAGAAACACCCACACACAGAACAAATATTTCATCACACAAACATTTGCTCTGGGTGGCAATCGAACCCATGACTCCACAGGGAAGGCAGAGCTATTACCAACTGAGCCGTGACGCCTGTCGTGTTGTTAGGTATGTATGAAGCTTAAATTAGATGTACCTAATTAACACATAATTATACTCAAATATACTCAAAGATCTTAATCAGATAGTTTAACATCTGATAATGACTCGAACGGATACAATTAATATAGGACAATAATTAGATTTGTCAACCTTGAGTGGTTTGGTAAGTGGTTATATTATAATAATCTGTTTAGCAGGTAATAAATGTTACAATTATTATAAAAGATTAAATTAAATATATTGGTAAATAAAAACAGAATAAAATGCAAAAGCCAACATCACGCGGTGTTCCCAGGCGGTCACCCATCCAAGTACTGACCGCGCCCGACGTTGCTTAACTTCGGTGATCGGACGAGAACCGGTGTTTTCAACGTGGTATGGACGTTGGCGAATAGAACGACAAAATTGTTAATCATTTTTTATTATTTTATTGTTATTAACAAATATTTGAATGATCACATATAAATTTTATTTGAACAAGCGATACCTCAAGTACTTACATGGAAACGATTGATAATATGTACATTTTATAAATAATGTTTATTAAAATTATTTTTACCATTATGATGTTACATAATATATCTACGTTATATGCAGACAACTATATAATCCATGTGATCTTACAGATTATCTACTTAAGTACTTACTTATATATAAAGATGATGACGATCATTAGTAAGGTAAGTATACCTACGTTTGTATAGGTAATTGTAGAATAATATTTCATGGAAATTTAATGTTATAGGTAAGCTTACTTAATTAGTAAAAAAATATGTAAATAGTAGTATTTACAATAATAATATTGATAACAGAAGCCCCTATACATTGTTTCGTGCAGTTCGCGAATCCCGTTAATTACAGGCTTAACCCCTCTGTGTGTGACGCGGAATAAATTGTACCGACTTATATCATGGGATTGTCAAAGTTTTTTACTAATAAATTTTCTACTCTCAGTTTAGAAGTTTAATAGTTACTTAAACACCTTCAAGTAAGTATTTAAAATAATAAATAAATATTAACTTACATTTAACACATCACACTCTATTCCCAAACTTTATTTATTAACCCCCAATCTTATTGAAAGTTAACGTTGACTTTATGTCATCATTACATATGGTAATCAATACTTCAAGTCTGGGTTAACTTTTTATAAGATAGACCGTGTCTATAAACCACCTATGATTATACACCCTTCGAAATACACAAAATTAGATACTTTTCAAATTTAGTTTCTAGCAGATTTGGGAGGATCTCAAAATAAAAACAACATAACCCTCCGTTTGTGCAAAGTTGGGTAAAAATACAGTCGTATTGAGAACCAAATTTTTTTAAGTTGGTAGAAAACGACCTTGTATTTTGTCAAATATTTTACCAATAACATACTCACTTAAATTAATATTCACGGACAATTCACACATCTCAAAAATTATTTATTAATTATTTATTATTTATTTACATAAATAAATAATAATAAATAAATAAATAAATAATGCTGGACAATCCACACAACATCATCTAACCCCAAGCTAACATCTAACATCTTCATTAATTCATAATCTCCAGTCTCAAACTAAGCAAAACTTGTAAGTACTATGGGAATTAGACTGCTGATAGAACACTTATTACCTATACATACATATTTGTTGTAAATACATGCATAGAATAGTTACCTACTAGTAATAAGTACTAAATTAAAAAAGGTTTGAGAAAAAAAACTGATTAATAAGATGCAGCAAAAAGCCAACTTCAAGCGGTTTATTACTTAATGTGTTTTTTTTAACTCTTAAAATATTGAGAATCACAATTTAACCCTTTAACTGTCACTGATTCATCTTAACCCGTCACTGCTTGATGGATCAAGATATTAATACCGAAAGCGTGGCGAATCTGACCGAAATCTAACCCTTTCTATGCATATTTAATTTCAACGGGTCTTTGTGACCGATAGGCGTATATTTGTTGCTAATTATCTACCATACAAAACATTTCAACTTTTTAACGTTCCTAAATTATTGGTGAGATTTATAAAATAAAGGTTTTTTTCAGTTTGAAGCGTGACTTTTTAATATGAAATATATCTATTGTTTGTGAAACTAGGTTAGCCATAGATGTTAGTCATTATTTTAAGGTTTCGTACTCTAGCTCCTACCGATTGGTGTACAAACATGATTACACAATATACCTACTTATATCAATCAGAACAAATTTACATTATAACTTTGTCTTGCAAAAATTCGTCAGTCGAATAGTACGCTTTTTCAATAAGAAACATGTTGAGGGTACGCCTAAATAAAATGACATATTTTTTTCATAAACATACCTTAAACATCTACTTAACAATACACTAATTTACTGCATATACTTAAATAATAAAAGATTTGGAGATTAATGATTTATAAAACTTGGTGAATGATCTAACAAACAGATATTTTTTATTAAGTAAGAATGTTACAATTTTTTTTTATTATGTAAGTATTTAAAAAATCTACCTAACAATAATTAAAAAGCATCTTAACTTATTTGTATGTAGATGAGCCAAATTAGCTGAAGTTGATTGATTAGACATAAAGACGGGGCACAATGTACCCGCATCATTAACATATTCGCTCGCTATTAGGTGTCCACTTAAAGGCTATTAAAGAAACTTGAGCTTGTGCATAAATTTGTATGCTTGGATTTATATAAGTAAGTAATTTCATATACTTAAACGGAGAAGTTTATGTATTATTATGTTTATGTCGTAAAGTACATAACCTTTATGTCGTAAACGACATAAAGGTTAAAAAAATATAACTTAAAAATATACTTACATAAGTAATAAAAGACGTTGGAGAGACGATCTCGACTCATACGCGACGGAGTGGTGGATGGACGCAGGAGATCGAGATGAATGGAAGAGTGTGAGGGAGACCTTTGCCCTGCAGTGAGTTATACACAATAGGTTAAATAAATAAAAGTACTATTGTTTTAAAGTTTTGGTCCAACTGAAGAGATCGGATAATATGTGACATGAATAACAATTTAAATACTGCTATTGCCAACGTCCATACCACGTTGAAAACACCGGTTCTCGTCCGATCACCGAAGTTAAGCAACGTCGGGCGCGGTCAGTACTTGGATGGGTGACCGCCTGGGAACACCGCGTGATGTTGGCTTTTTGCATCTTACTGTATTAATCAGTTTTAAAGTTTTTTTTCTCAAACCTTTTTGACGTGACAACGTCTTATAATTCGATAGAGCCGGCTGCACGCACGAAAAAACATGTCTCTCAATCTTGTCACGTTCAACTATCGTCAGTAAACCGACTTTACAGACAACATTTTTTTTAATTTTGTTTTCCACACATCCAAACATAACAACAATTGTCATTCGAAACGAATCACAACACTGTCATTCGACCCACCCACATAGATTAATGACATTTAACAAAAGGATAAGCCGTTTTTTGTGAATCTCTTTCGATTTAACAGCAATTAAAAAGTTCTAAAAAGGGTTAACTTCATTTACTCGTAATTGGTTGGATTCGCTTAATGGTTGGGTGGGTTTGCGACTCTTATTCGATTTTAGACATCTTGAAAAAAATATAATTAACAGAATGGAAAGAGCTATGAAGCCAGAAACAAGCTCAGATTTAAATTCGGAAAAAATAGTATAACGAAGTTTATAGTAAGTCTAAACGATATTAAATTTATATAACATTGTAATCACAAATAAGTCGCTCTAAAACCAATACAAAACCTACAAAATTCTTAATCATAATTATTTTTGTTAATAATACTTTGATATAAGTTGGATGAAAATGAATGAAATGTAGGTAATAGAGGAAGTTGTACTTTTAACATAAAATAATAAAATAAAAAATCATTTTCAACATGATTTTTAAGAAACATTTCTATCAATTAGTAATTCCTTAATTGATTCTGCTCCCGTGACTATGAAATTCGCAAACCGCGGGATAGGGTTAAGAATTCGTTTTTGTCAATTAGAATAATTTAATTTAAAATAAAATTTTAGGGTATTATATTAAAATTTCATTCCAACTTGCTTTTACAAAACCATAAAACTCATTTTTGTTAGTAAAATGCATAAAAAAACACAAAAAGAATCCTTCGAACCGGATTTGAACCAGTGACCTATGGATATCCGCTATTGCCAACTACAGTCCACCGCTCTACCAACTGAGCTATCGAAGGTGTGAGTGGGATGCCAAAATTATCAGTTGGTAACTTTGATAATATAAAGTACTTAGTAACTAGTTTAAAAATAATATAAAAACATTTCTATATAATTTATGAGCCACTTAAGTACCTATTAAAGTGATTATATTATAATGAAAGCTATTCTATATAAATATATCTATCTATGTATTATATTGCATTAAGTATGTCAGTCTTCTAGTACCCATAACACAAGCTCTGCTTAGCTTGGGGCTAGACGATGTTGTGTGGATTGTCCAGCATTATTTATTATTTATTTATTATTATTATTCTAGGTGCATAACAATATTTATTACACATTTTGTTTATTTTACTTAAGTATAATGATTTTTCACGGTATCTATTTTTTTTATATAAGTAACATATTTTTTCAAACGAGTATTTTAATAAATAAATGATGCTTAAATAGGCTCCGTAATTAATTACAAGTATAGTGACTTTAATCTCTTACTGGACAAAATTCTTGATCAATATATTTTATTACTACAAATTTAAAGCAATATCACAAAATGAGGTCAAAACACGTAAACAACATAGTTACCTATAGCTAAAGGTAGATACTAGATACATTCAAGAGAAATGTAAGGAATAAAGATAACGAAATCACAGACGATCACCGTCACAATTCTCGGCATATTTCATCGGGAGCGAACCACTAAATTATCTAAATAGAGATCACTCCGCAATCAGTGGATGAGGAAAATACACTGAAAGAAAATCCCTAGAAACGAAATTGTACAAAAAACGTTCTCAAAACTATTGTATTTGAAAGGTAGTGTTTTTAATACGTAAATGATCAAAATCTGACCTACTTCTGACTCGCAAAGGTACAAAACTCTTGTACCTTTGCGATAAGTGGAGTTGATACGTAAATTACCATAATCTGGCCAGTATCTACTTACTTTAAGATATTCTTATGTGTATTTAAAATCGATATTATTATATGTACCTATCTATTATTTGTATACTATCGTGTGCTTGATACGTCACATCGTCGCGTGGTATAAAAAAAACGCCTATCAATTTAGTGTGAGCAAACACTGCTGATAAATATGCCAAGTACCAAGATTTCAATTAAATATAAAATACTTGGAACTGTTTTTAATTGATTGAACTAAACTAAAAAGAGATTGGTAGGTTTTTTATTTATATCATATATTTTTAGTAGGTTGGTACGTTTAAAATGCACTAAAATGCATAAACATTGTAGTAAATTTTTTGGGTAAGTAGGTGTACATAGTTTTTAGTTCGTTTTAATTGCACTATATGTGCTCAAACAAAGTAGTAAATAATCTACCTAGTATGACACCTAGAATCACCTAGTATGTAAGACGATTCTAAATGATTCTTGTGATTTTATTGAATACCTAAAGAAATATGTGACTTTGATTCTCTTCCATAATTTGTACGCCACCGTGAAACTAAAGTCGGATGCGTCGCGTCCAAAAATGGCGGGCGGAAGCGCGTCGCGCCTCGTGCCATCCCACCGGAAGTACCCTCGCAATTTGATAAATAGTTGTTCTTTAACAGTTTTTCTCATGCAAATGAGGGGTTGGATGACGGATGGCGTTTGTGACGATTTCCTAGGTCGGATTTAATTTGAGATTCGTTCGGGGGAGGCTGATTGCGAATATGCTTCGTGGGTTTTGTTTTGTATTATTGCGGTACGATCTGATTAGAGTTCAAATTATTTAAATATGACTTTTGGATGAAAATCTATTTCTTATCATATTAAAAAAATAATTATAAATAAATTCACTGACATTTCAAATTTTTACTTATAGGTAGGTATACATTTTTTGTAAATACGAACATGGAATAGGTAGGTACATAGTAGATAGCAATCATTTGCTCTGGGTGGGAATCGAACCCACGACCCACAGCATGGAAGGCAGAGCTACTACATACTAACTGTGCTGTGACACCTGTCAATATATGCTTTAGTTTAAATATCACACTAATAGGTAATTATTACTCGAGTGATTCCGTAGCGGAAGTTATTCTATAAAACACTACTAAAAAAATCAATTAATGCGAAGCGTGCCTTATAGTTGACATTACCGTCTAACTGACATCTGCCAGTTTGACCTTTAGTTTTTGCAATGACCACCTTGTCTATGGTCTATGGAGCATTCCGTTAGTTTATGAATGCGGGCGCAAAAACTGTATAATTTGTATGAAGTCGCGTGCCAGAAATGTAGATATACTTAAAAATACTAAATTGTTAACGTATCCAATTCAATATTTTACTTTATGCCTTCATATATATAATAAAAAAAAAAATATCGATACCAAACAAGAAACATTTATCTGAAACTAAGCATGTTTTCCATTTATTTAAGTGTACAAGTTTGATTTTGAAACTTTTAGTTAGTAACTACTTGAACTAAAGAGACTCATTATACCACTAACAAAAGGTACAGAAAGTACCAAATCTAGTTTATTTTTTAGGTATTTCAAGGCATATTACAGGCTTACCTGTAATATGCCTTGAAATACCTAGAAAGCGGTTTAGGTACTTATACCTAAACCGCTTTCTAGTATATCCTAGGACTAAAACAAAAACTCGCCAGGTGCATACAATACTGTCACTAAGTCAAGCGTGAAAGGTCATTGACAAGACAGTGTCCACGCGTCGCGAAATCTTCGGACATGACATGAGTCATGTGCCCTTATTGGCACCGTGGCTTACCGAGCGTGAACACACCTGGCCACACATGCATTTAGTAATAAAAGCCTTATAGATGTACAAATAGAGTAAAAAATCCAATGCTGTTTTCGCTGTTTTCATTCAGACTTTTTGTTGAATTTGTTCAATATGCTAAAGAAAATAGGGTTGAATTTTATCGTAGATTTTTTCTTTGGACAGGTGTGAATAAAGGAATGTTGGTTGTTTAATAGTTTTGTCATTGCAAATAACGATAGAATGTAACCACACTTTTTTAATACATACTTTTATTTGTTTTTAGTTTAGTTACATTAAAATAAAATAATTTTCGGAAAAAATAGTAAATTTTAACAAAAAACTTTAAGCATTTGAGTTGCTATAATCATTTAGATATGTGTGGGTAAACAGAAGCACGCAAAACGATATTAATAGCAACGTGACATTTATAACAGTTCCCATACTTTTTATCTCTGGTCAGCCAACAATCTACCCCCATAACTCATTGTCCGATCCATTAAAACTAAAACGTGATCTGAATAGACCTAAACAATGCTCCATCTCATTCTATCACGGAAGCCATCAATTAAAATCTTTAAAATGAGAACAACAATAAAACCAACGCACTTGATACAGCTCTTATCACGACCACATAAGTCTTAAAATACAAAAAAATAAATTATATTATAATAAGTATTTGTACCACTATCTCTGCAGTAGCGATCACCTTTATTTTGATGCTGTTAAAGTTCAAAATTGTTGTAGTAATAAAGTTGGTAAAGTAAAGGTCCAGTGAATTCGAGGCTCGCTAAAGAGTCAATACGTTAATCTGCATAATAAAAGGAATATTTTAAAATATGCGAACGAGTACACGCGTCCCCTTAATTGTGGATGGTGGCGGCTATCAATTGCAAATAGGAAAAAACTGTCCACTCCATTGCGTTGCTCAAATGAGTTTGAGGAATTTTTCATTTTGGAACCATGGAGTAGTATTTTATTATTTAAAATTTTTTTGTAGCTAAACCAGGACTTACAGAGTCATTTTAGCATATTTAGATCCATAAGATTGATTTTTAGCCGTTTCTGTGAAGTTTTTGTGCATAAAGTTATAGGCGTCATTATGGCATCCTTAAAAATTGAATTATTACAGTTGTTTAAAAAAGTATTTTCTGCGTTTTAATGTTTTTAAAAATATTTAAGTAAATAAATCGTCAACTCCATACCATTCAAAACATCAACAAAAGACCCTATCGTCCAGCTTTTGTCCAACACAAATGACCCCAAATAGTAATCATCTCTATTCACTCCACTTTCCCATAGTCAAGATACGGGCACTGATTTTGTATATGATGATTTTGAGTTTAATTACCACTCGCCACTGGACGCTTGTCCTCAAATTATGGGGATGATAATAAGGGTTGATGTGAGGTGAATGTGGCCGTAGGTGTTCTTTAATTAAATCTTGATGAGGGGGTCAATGACCGTGATGGTAATTATTGTATTCATCAAAGGGGTATTGAATGTGGTTGCTATGGTAGTCTATTCATAGATTTGGAGTACGAATATGGTAAATAGTGTGTAAATAGAAATACACAAGATATTATCATCATTTTCAATCTATTTGAGCTCGACTGAAGAGCATGAATATGTTATTCTGATTGAAATAATTAACAAATTAAAATCTTTGAAATAATATTGAAATTTCTTAAATCACTTTAATTTTGGAAGCATATTTTGTAACTAGATATATTATACATCCTGAAAATGAGAAAGTATGAAAAATATATAACTTTTTGTATAGTTGGTTTTCGAAATGAAAACGGTTTTAACGATTACAATTATTATTGGAATAAAGTTTATCAGGGTAGGATATCCCACGCACACATGCAATCATTAATAAACCTAGGAAGCGATCGTAAACCTTTTACGAGCGGTGCACTGTGCATTCGTAAAAATTCGGAAACTGCCGAGCGTGACGTCATTATTATCTTGACGTTTATTGGCCGACATGTTCGCTTTACGCGTTTAGAGGCGATCATTTACGCTATTAATGTACGGACAAATGGATTTGCTGTTTATTAGATGGCATTAACTTACTATCCATTAAAAACATAATCAGGCTTACTTTAATCCGAATATTTTATAATTGGTTTTGGGTCTTAGTTACGTATACACTAATATACCTAAGTCAATTGAAAATGTCAAAACACCAAATTATACACAGTAAAAGAAAAGACTATCCAGTTTTACTATTTTTTTATAGCTTTATTTAATTATTTAATTTTATTGAATAAACATATCATAGTGCGTTTTCGTGTTTTACAGTTAGTTAACTGAACTTGAATTAAGACACTAACGGCCGGTTTCTCGAACGATGATCAACGAAAAAATCAAATAATTACTATGTGTCAAACTCGGATCAATCGTGATTTGGGTTTTCAGAAACCGGCCGTAAAAACTCATAATTTTGTTTCTTTGGACAAAAACAACCAATAACTTCACTCAGCCAATCAGAATATTGCTCCAAATTGCTACACAACACTTTAAAATACCTACAATTCAGCATCAATTACAACCCCCGTGGATTTTTCCATCATAACATCTCAACGCGGTCATAAATGTCGGGTCGTGCGTCCGTTACTGTCCGCGTGGCGCGCGGTTTATGATAATGTCCCGATGTTGATTGAATGGTCATGGTCACCCTAGCAATTCTCTTGTTTTATATTATCGAGTGGATTTGGATTTTTAGTATGATCATCATCATCATAGCCCGTATTAGCCCACTGCTGGGTTTAAGCCTCGTTCTTCAAACGCCATTCTTATCTTTCTCATTTTCAGTGTACTATGCTATTAATTGGTGGATCACCTTCCGTATCTATGAGAGCCTTTTTCTATTTATGTATTGGTTACAGAAATAATATTCTTGTTGTAGGTATGAATAGAAAAATAATATACAAATCTGTGTAAGTACCTATATCAAAGTCAAGGACTCAGAGAGAAAACATAAGCGTTATGATTTAAAAGCTCAGTAATAGAAGTAAAAGGAATAAAAATATTGTAAATTTTGAATGAGAAGATACATAAGTAGGGCTAAAGGTAGATAACTTATTTTATAAAAAGTAGTGGTCGATATAATTTATTTAAATCTACTTTTTCGCCATATAAGATTGTTTTGAAGAGATCGCTAAGCTAAGAGATAGCTAAAGATTAAATTAAATCATTGTGCTACAATTTCTCTCAGTTTTTTTTCTGTTTTATATTTAAGATTTAGAATTATTTTATTCTGCCTTATTTTTATTAAACTATTTTTTTTTCAAATCATTTTTATTTCAAGATAAATACAGAAGATTCATAAATATTTTTGCAACTGATTCACATCTGAACTGGCACGAGCTTCACAAATAAAGGAAGTTGTACAAACGGGAACGGGTTCCGTTACATAAACTAGCATGATAAAGTTTATTCTCTAAATATTCCTAAGAGACAGTCTAGCCTGGAGCGAATGTTAAGGTGAAGGAGACCCTACTACTGGAAAATATATTCCAACTAGAAAATATAAATATCTAACTTTAAATAAGCAAACAAGCTGAGACTGATAGTGGCCACAGACGATCCTTCCTATCGTCCAATCGGCATGACACTGCAGGCTGGATCCAATCTGCAGTACGTCCATATACACCACACACGATCCAATCTATCGTCCAATCTATCGTCCAATCTATCGTCCAATCGGCATGACACTGCAGGCTTGACGACGATTATGGCTTTTTGCTTTTGACAGCGTGATTC
Source organism: Ecliptopera silaceata (assembly GCA_932527185.1). Taxonomy (NCBI): domain Eukaryota; kingdom Metazoa; phylum Arthropoda; class Insecta; order Lepidoptera; family Geometridae; genus Ecliptopera; species Ecliptopera silaceata. The sequence continues at coordinate 8,005,053 of OW052210.1, forward strand.
ATGTCGGATTTTGAAAATTTTTTCGACGGATTCGGATAGAAAATTGCACAAATAACAATGCTTTTTAATTTGAGCTCAATCGGACTGCTGGAAAAAAAGTTGGAAGCGATTACCCAAAGAGGGGGGACGAAAAGGGGGGATTTCGGATTTTTCTGGTACTCACCCCTTTTGTTTAGTCGATCTGCATTTTTACTTTTTTCAATTTCAAAGCCCTTCTTACGAACTGAACTGCCAATCGCCCACAGCCACACACGGTCCAATCGGCAGTATCCAATCGATGTGATCAAGCCAAAAGAATTGAACTGCCAATTGCTATCCATTCTAACTGTCATGCCAATTGAGAGTGGATTCCACTCCCACACACGGTCAATTCTAACTGATCCAATCAGTAGCGTCATGCCGATTGGACGATAGGAAGGATGGTGTGTGGCCAGCATAAGCGATATAATGTAATATCTAAATTCAATGTGCAAGGTATTAAGATGATTGTTTTGAGAAAAATAAATAGTTTATGATTTACGTACAAAACTCTGTTAAAGTTTGGTAATTCGAAATAAATCGCAGTAGCTAGGTAAAAACTCAGATTTTCGTAGTTGCGTTTTATCTATGTTAGTCAAATTCTTACATCATTAAAAATAACTAATAAGAGACACGTTATTATGGTATTAGAAATAATAATTTCGAGTTTTTTAATATACCGGTTTCAGAATCGATCGTAACAGATCGAAACAATATTTAAAATAATGACACCAATAAATCATGTATATCATATGATATTATAATGCTATCTGTCACGCTCAGCAGTTTATGCCCAGCGCACTAGATGGCGCTACAAACTCGACCATTTCCCACAAGATTTCATCCCATTCGAGATTTTTCACAGTTTTACTAGTAGGAGCATACAAAGCAACACCATTATCATATGTCCCCGAGCAGTACCAACAAAACGTTCGTCTTTTTAGCACATTTGTTTAAGCGATAGTTGTATTTTCTCTTCGTCGCATACATTACGCTGAGATGCAGAAATATAAAGGAATTGGCTCGTCTCATCGCAAAATGTGAAATGGGGAAGTTCTTTTAGAATCTGTCGGTTCTATCTCTTTTGTTTTTGAGTACCTCTCTGTAAAATAATGAGGATTTGGGAAAGTATTTTTTTTAAATATGAAAATAGATGAATATGCTTTTTTAAAATACGTAAGTAGGTACGTGTTTCTAATTATTCTTTTTTTTATTTACTAGACATTTTTTTATTGAATAAATTACTTGAATCAATATTTTAAATTGATTAAAATGCATTTATTTTATAAAACAAGTAAGTAAATAAATACATCTTTAGTAATAATTCACTTTAACATAAAGTAGCGTTTATTTTCTTCCAAAATAGTTAATTTCACATATTAAATAAATGTAAATTGTAGCTATTTAACAATTAAAATTCTGTACCAAAACAGAAGTTAATCTTTGAACCTCTACAAACTGCAGATAATATACTATATAACGACTTGCAACTTTTGACCATTAATTAATCACTAAATCCAAAACTAATTAAAACACACGTCCTACCCCGATGTCTCTCGGGACACAAATCCCTATCAAAATAATTACAGCTAGATTGGAGATTATTGTACCCCTTTTCTGACAATTCATTAGGGGTAATCCTAGTTCATTAGTTACTATACTCCAATTATCACTAAGTTAAACTTATCTACAGCGAAAAAACATACAAACAAACTCGAGTCATACTTAGTTAAAAGCATAGTTATTATTTTGAAATGGCATATCATATAAAAATGTAGATCTTAATATCTTTGTAGTTTCAATTTCCTAATACAAAACTATTTAGAAAACAAATTTCAAATACATTTTTAATGTTATTTTACGTTAGATAATATAAATATTTAAAAATCATACACTTTGTTACTATGTTTTCTATGTGTCTTATATATTTACAAAAAAAAATGTATATAAGTATTCTATCAGCAATTTGTATAGTAGCTTTGCTTAGTTTAGGTGTAAAGTGTGAAATGTTCGTGAGTATTTTTTTTTTACTTTATAAGTATAAATGTCATAAATTAATTGGTATTTCATATTAAATGGTATATTATATTTTACCACAACCTTAGCTAAAAGCACTTACGATTCAGAATCAAGACACAATGCAGTTTAAATATCACCTGCTTAGTTTCTAAGGTTTCTTTGTGCAATAGACAGACCGACATTTCAATTTGGTTCCAATCCAATCTCAAAATGGTCTTTGTCCAGTGCAAATGGCCAACCGCACTGTGACGTCATGAAAACTGAGCTGATTTTCGATTATCGGTGACCGCTATATCACTAGCATTTTACTTCTTACTTTATTAGAACGTTCTATGGTTTACACTAACACACTGGTCGCGTGGGACTGGCACCTAGAATCACCTATTACCATATGAGACGATTCTAAATGATCCTAGTGATTATTCATGAGTACCTATATTTGAAGACTTTGACTAACACCATAATATTGCTGGAGGATATTGTAATTCAATTTTTAACAAAAACTAATTACAAACTAAATTATATGCGAAAACCTATAATTGATCAATAGGTTTACTTTTCGATTTTGATCAACTTAAAAACGGTTTGTTTTACTCAGAATTCAAATAAAATATCTTAATGTTTATATATAAAACCAACCTGATCTATCATACAGAGAAAGAATCACCCGACACAAGTGGCGGATTAATCGCGTAACTCAAATTCTTTTTTGAAGGAAAATAAACCGAATAATAATAACAAATTGAGAATTTTATCTCAAATTATTCATACTCGATTAAATAATTTAAGCATCACTGTGGTGGAACTTTAAGGCCAAATTAATTCGAACTGATAATAGGCAAGCGTAGTGTAGGACGCGTCCGGCGAGATGAAGCGACGATCTGCGGAGTGTAGCTGGCAAACACTGGATGAGAAGAGCCGAAGACCGGGCTCAGTGACGCGTCTGCAGAGAGATCTACTTCCAGCAGTGGACTGATATAAGTTGATGATGATAATACGTCAAATAACGGTCTCCTATATTCGAAGACCTAAACTTTAAAGGGCCTCAAGAGGCACCACATATTGGTTTTGACGCTTCAACACCCTGCAGCAGTGTTCTGATGGCTGATAAGGACAAAGGGACGTGTGAAAGGACTTCAGCTACCAAATAGTAGGCAGAGTAAGCGATTAGTAGAGGATCACCTTGGGTCACCTTTACATTGCTTAAAAGATTTATTAATTAGAAACTTATTTATTATAGTTTAAAAAAATGGTATATAAACGAAACTACCACTAACTGTTATGAAAATTATAATTAAAAAAAGAAACTGTTGACTGAATTGACTTGAAATCATAAATAACGATATTTAGATACTATCTAAACTAATCTTTACAAAATAAATCTACTCTTTTTCAGTGCAGAAAATAATATCTATAGTTTTATAATAATAATAATAATAATAAGCCTTTTTATTTCCTTACCAACTAATTTTTACATTTTAAATATACATATATACACTGTTTACACGGTATTTGAAAATAAATATATTGCTAAATATTTTCCTTATGGTTAGGAACCCCTCTTTGGGTATAGGCCTCCTCCAGTTTATGCCATTTTTCTCTGTCCTGGGCCACATTCATCCATTGTTTCCCAGCTGTATCAATGATGTCATCTGTCCACCGTTTTCTAGGTCGACCTGTTCTTCTCTTACCATTTGGCCCAGTCCACCTGGTCGCTTTTATGGTATATATAGTTTTATACACTGTATAAACCTTTTTTCTTTATTAATTTAAAATCAATTTTCTTTTAAAACTATTTTTGAAAGATGAATGAAAAAAAAACTTTAAATTACCTACTCTATCTGTACAACTAACAATTCTTTGACCAAAACACGACATTGAAAAGGTTAGACTGACATGGGTAAGCTTTGTGAGTCAATAATGTATGCACAAACGTGAATTGTTTTGACAGTAAATTGAGAGTGACTGCTCTGAGGACCTGTTTATTCTATGTTCAATTGATATTGACATGTTTGCAGTGGTTTTAATGCGGGAAAGGAGTATACGAAACAATATCTAGGGCAAAGAAAAAATAGCAATGAACACAAATCTTTCTTTAAATTATTATAAAAAATTACTTAAGATTTTAAATGTTCATAAATACGACCTTAACCATATATAGTTTTCTTTCCGAATTTTTTGAACAAAATAGGGTACAATGAATTTCTACAATGAAACTCTCAATTTGTTAGTTTTTATTTTTAGTAAGTACTTAAGTAAGTATAATAATTTTGATTCGGAATTTTGGAAATTGTTTGTGATTTATGACTGAAGTCAAAAAATACATTAAGTACATTTTTGAATAATATAATTGATATATATTGTACCTACATAAATTACAATTAGACGTTCCTATTACGAAAAATAATGAAACATAATAATCTTTGTTGACCGTATGAAGTTTGATCCAAATAGAATCAAAACTAACCCCACTAAATTCAATTGACACCTTTGTCCCATTTACGGCCCACATCCCGATAAATCACTACCTTCATATCCTCGAATGTCCCCCATATGTCTTCGTCTTCAAATTGTATGCAAATTCAAAGTGTCATTTCCAATACACTTGAAACGGCTGAAGTGGAATTGTGATTTGAATGAATGATATTTTTGGCTTCTGTTTAGAATCTGTTAACTTCTATAATAATAACAAATCTTATGATAACAGACTTTTTGTAAAATTACAATATTTTACGGAATCTAACAATGAAGAATTATTATAAAAATGTGCAATAAAATGTATTTACTAAATGATAGGTAGGTACATATATTAAAAAACAAATTTATCACAACTATTTATGTTCACTGAAATATGTTACATTTGTAATAGGCATTAACTTAATATTTACTAATTTTTTCAGCTTAAACTACTTCTAAAACAAGCTGTTAACAACTGTAGCTAAATAAAAACCCACTAAATATAATCATTGTGCTCTCGATTATACAAAAAACCCTCTTTAAGTCAAACAAACTTAACCTCAATACGAGATAGGTAGGTAGGTACTCGATAAATATGCAAAATTATGTACACAACAAAAGGGCACTTGACATGCGGAACAGACGGCCCGCATGAGCCGTTTTACGGAAGGGCCTACGGAACGCTAAAAGAGCCTAATGCATTACATCTTAGACTATGCAAATATCGAGAGACACTTCAGATTTATTGGTGGAACAAGTGCCAGCGATGTTTATACTTTTAATACTGGTTTTTGAAACTATATAGATATTTGACAGGCGTCACAGCTCAGCTGGTACTAGCTCTGACTTCCACGCAGAGCATGCATGTGGGTCGTAGGTTCGATTCTCATCTTAGGGCAAATGTTTGTGTGATGAAGATAAATATTTGTTCTTTGTCTGGGTGTTACAATGTATTTCATGTATGTATATACGAAATGTAGGTACTTATATAAGTATATAAACAGTCTAGTTTCCATAGTACAAGCTGTGCTTAGTTTGGGACTAGAGTGTGATGTGTGAAATATTCGTAAACAATTTATTTTTCAAATATTAGTCAAAACGTAATAGAAAGTGCCTTTAAAACTGTATCCTGATTTGATGAATTCTTTTGATACATATAGGTTAGGTAAATACAAGTACCTAGTGTGTTTTATGGCATTTTTTTTAAACCTACGTTCGGCTACTAAAGTTTTAATCAGGCTCCCCAATATTTTCTAGCTTAAAATAGATATAGCCTAAGTTACCCAGGGAGAATGTATAGAACTTTTGAAATTGGCGCTATAGTTTTTGAGTTTATCCATTACAAACATACCAACTCACAAAAATAAAAATCTTACCTCTTTGTAATATTAGTGTAGTAGAAAAATAAGAGTTCAATAAGTGTATTCTATTTTCTTACAAAATTTCCAATACTTTGTGCTGTATACATATTTTCGTTTCATTTTCCGTGTTTGTTTCTGTAGCATCGAACTGAGTGCTTTCATATTTTGTTAGAGAATTGGTTTCATAAGATGAGAGGTACTCGTATGTATTAACAAAATTGCTAAGACAGAATGAATTTTTGGATTATCTCTAAGTGCTTGTATTGTTTTTGCTAAAAGGATTATGAATTTATTTGCTCAAATCAAAAATCGTAGATAATAATAACTTGACTATATTACCAAAAACTACTAAATATTTTAAAGAAATGACAAAAACATAAACAAATAAAAAGAAAAGTGCAAAGTTCATTCAATTTGTAACACAAAGCGCAAAATTTAAAAGGGTTGGTAACATACCAAGATTTTTATTTAATTTTAACCCTAAAACGCACCCTATCGACATATTGTCAATACTTCACACAAAAGAATCGACGTTAATTTGACATACCATTAAAATTATTGCTTTTAAAGTTGCCAGCAAGAATTCACGCGGAAGATATTGCTGCAAATAACATCTGACATATCAAACTGAATTTAAAAAAAAACTTCTGACACATCAGTTTAAAAAAAAACAAACGTCATAAAAAATATGATCGATCAACACCCCTAATGAATTAATTAGTATACAAATTTGCGTAAATAGACATTTTTGCTGATTGATCGATATCGTAAAACTTTTTATTGATAAAATTTAATGAGGCAGTAATGTTGACAGAAATTTCGCATATTTTAACGGTAAAGATGACACGAGATTTTCATTGAAAAATATGCTAATTATAGTAAACATTAATTTGTAACGGTTGATTTGTTAATAGTTTTGCATAATAATCTTTTGTTATGTTTTTACGATATAGCGCTGAGTTGTGCCTTAATGCTTAAGGGATGACGTTTACTAGTTTTGTTATATATTGATCGTAAAAATAGTTAACGATTTTTATTTTATTATAAATGATCGTTTTAAAAGAGAGATAATTATGACAAGACATCTGCGGTTCTAAATGCAAATTATTTTAATAGTTTGTAATAAAATTAAATGTTATAAAAGTGTTAAATATGAAAAAGATTAATTTTATGTCTTTATTTTGTCTCATCACATATTATACTTTAAATAAATATCGACATTAAAAGATTTTTTTTTATTTAAGTATTGCAATGTTTTTTTTATTAATACTATTCTCACGCTAGTATTGTGTGAATCTTCTCAAAGGGTTATTTTAAGTGACAGTTTTAAAATCGTGTCACAATTCGTCATACTAGGTCCTTCAAAGGGCATTTTAGATTGCGTCAGTTTTGACTGACAAATTGAAATCCGTACAAAATTGAAACTCGTGCGAAAATTTTATATTTTAGTCAAGCACTTTTATTTTTAGGTAATTTGATTAAAGAAATTGGTAGCAATATAGGTTTAATTTTTCATTTATTTTCTTTGAGAATATAGTTGAAAATTATCGATCTCTTTATAAAAAATCAATTTCACCTGATTAATTGAAAATTAATAAAATTAATTTCATAGTAGTTGAGAGTAAGTTAGCCTCATAATCTCAATTTAATGATCTCCAATGGATTTTGACTTACAGTCTTAGATATAATTAGATAAAATTATCAAGACTAAAAGGAAAAGGTTCACACATAAAAAAAGTACAAATTATTTTATTGGTTAGCAAACATTGCCACAGTAACCCAACAAACAGTAATGAAACTTCATTACCGCCCGCAAAACATTAAGTAAATACAAATGAACCAGATGCTGCCGCCGAGATCGTAACTCCTTTTTATTTTGTTTTATTGCCGCTAGGTGTCTCTGGTACACTTACCAACTTACTGTTTGTTTGTTGTACTGTGACCATTCTGGTTTATAGTTTTAATTTGGCTTTAACACAACACCGTTTTAGGGTTAACAAAAATATAGTACTTATTAAACAATTTGATTTAAAAATAAGTTTTTTTGTAAACTTTAATATTATTAATGGTTAAAACCTGATATTAGTATACTTAATACCAATATTTTAATAGCAGTGTAGCTGGCAAACACTGGATGAGAAGGGCCGATGACCGGGCTCAGTGGCGCGTCTTGGGAGAGACCTACGTCCAGCAGTGGACTGATATAGGTTGATTATGATGATGAATAGCATATGACATTGATTTATATTATATGTTAACACTGGAAAAAAAATGTGGTAACTTAAAATAAATAATCTTAGTTTGTTTTAATTTATAAGTTATTTTACCATAAGGTTAAAATTAACAAAACGATTATGCTATCAATTTTCGACTTTTATCTTCCACGAATTACTTTTATTCGTAAAACAAGGCTATTTAAAAAACGACATATGGCAACATTATCATACCACCAATTTAGGCACCTTGCCTACGTGTCAGCAATTGTCGATTTGTCACGGAATTATCGCTTTAATTGTGATTTTATATTAAACGTTAATCAATTTATGTCTAAAAAAAATATCATTTTTATATACATAATTTTGCATAAAATATGAACAAAGAAAGTTTTGATAATATAAAATATATAAAGATAAAGTCTTTAGTATTTTATTTAAATAATCCATGTTTCAAAATTATTATTACTGAGTTCAAAAATAATATTTTACTATCAAACTGCAAAGTTATTTATTTTTATATAAATATGAATTAATTCACAATTAATTAATTTTTACAATATTTACAAATATAGTTACTTAACTAAAAACCATAGCAAAAAACTGCAACTGATCCAAATGAATGCTAATTATTTCAGTGTCTTCTACATAATTGAAGGGCTCTTCAAACAAAAAGCATTTTTTAAAAACCTCAGATTTCCTATACAAAATATGAATCTAATTCACCGTTTGCGTCGACAAATAGCAGTAATTACAATAATTACAATTTTCCCTTCAGCCGCGATCGGTCTATAAATAATGGTTTTCACGCAATTTTAGGGTTCCGTATCGTTTCAATCAAATACGGTATGTCAATGTGTCACTTTTGTGCCAAACGCTTAATTAATTGTATTATTTTTATCATTTTATTTGATCTTGAATTTCACCGTTATGATGTACTAAAAAAAGCAGTTTTGATATATTACTTAGTTTGTCTAACGGCCGGTTTCTGGAAACACAAATCACGATTGATCCGAGTTTGACACATAGTAATTATTTGATTTTTTCGTTGATCATCGTTCGAGAAACCGGCCGTTAGACTGTTTATAAAAAAACCTTTAAAAAATTATGTCAAAATGAGTAGAAAAGAAGAAGAGTAGGTACCTACGTAAGAATGAGATCTAATTCAAAAGACAGAATTTAATTATATTTTCTTAAATAAGATCTTAATAAGAAAACTCCAAAAAAGGTAAAAAAACGAAATGAAACTGTCGAAACCAAACCCAACAATTATCTTGACTTTCGTTCCCCTATTTTTGTGATACAAGAAGGGATAATCAGTAAATTAGAAGAAACGGGTCCAGTAAAAATACTCGTGTCACATTACACAGTTTCATTACATCGGTATTTTGTCGGAATCTTTATTGCGGAACCCTAAAAACAGGGTTTGTTTACTGAAGTAGCCACTAAGACAATTTTTTTTTTATTAGTATCACACGTCTGAATTACTTTTATAATTAGCGTAAAAAGTAATAAGTAAGAGTAGGAATTTTTTTTTAATAATATTTTAAATGAAAGTCTGTAGAGAGAGCTATAATGCTCGATTTTTTTTTGAGTAGAAATCATTTTTGTTTCGATTTTCCATTAAAAACTAAGCGAATGTTATTTTTGTGTATTTGTATAGGTAGATGTAAAAGTTTAGATGTATGTTTGACAATCTTGTTCAACTATTGGTCCATAACTTCTGGTCCAATTTTGATGAAGCTTGAAATTTATATAATTTCTAAGCTAGATTGTTATGTATCTATCACAGCTTATAACCAATAGAATAAATAAAGAGAAAACGAATATAAACGAAGTCGCGGACGGAAGTTATAACATCATAAAACTCAAACATTCATTACAAACACGCTTTCAAATTAATTGTCCAAGTGTGAGCGAGATGAATATATTTACAAATTGCCTGAGTGTGAGCGAGATGACGATATTTATTAGCAATAAACAATAAACTGCGCCTATACACCACCACGATCGCCTATGGACAATTTATTAGTGTTGTTCGATATTTATCGATAGATTACTTTTTAAGAAAACTAAGCGACACTTACATTTTCCAATCAAAAGCCAATAAAATCATCAAATCAATAAATAATGCTGGACAATCCACACAACATCATCTAGCCCCAAGCTAAGCAGAGCTTGTGTTATGGGTACTAGAAGACTGACATACTTAATACAATATACATATTACATAGATAGATATTTTCTATTATACATATAAAATACCCAAAACACCCGGAATAAATATTTGCAGATCGTACAAACATTTATCCCAAGGCGGAAATCGAACCCGCAACCTCCGCGTCGAAAGCGGACCTTCGTCCGCCGCGCCACATCGGTTGTCATATATCGATAAAGTGCAACACTAGTCGATCTGTACAAAAATGAGCAACCACCACCCTCAGAGACGTCACATCAATATTGTCCACGTGATGACGTCATAAATATGATGTTCTGTCATACAAAAGGTCCTACTCGTATATACACGTGCGCGGTGCGTTATCGTAAAATTTTACGATTCGCGATCGCCAGTCGCGGTCGCTTCCGAAATGTTATTTTATTGTTTATATTATTTGAATTTTGCTTTTGAAGTGTATTTAAGTGCTCTATTCAGTATATAATTTTACATCAGTTTAAAAAATGTTTTCCTAATTTCCTGAAGATTTTGTAAAACTAAAATAAAGAAAATGTATTATAAATTTAATTTTCAATAAATGTTTTTATCTCCATAATTCTATATCCTTTTTCTCTACTGTACTTTTTTAGTTATAGTTGTCATTATTTTTAAAATCATTTAAATTATGTAATGACTTAATATAAGTACTAACCAATTATGTAGTGACGTACTTACCTATTTTTCAGTAAAGCACTTTTTTTGCAACACAAATCCACTATCTTACTATAATATTTAGAACAAAATCTCCAAATAAATCCAACCTAAAAAGAACCAAAATAATCCCGCAATAAATTGAGCTCGCTGACATTATCACAAAATATACTTCCAACCTATTTGTACAATAACTAAAAAGGTTTCCCTCATACCACAAAAAGTCTGTTAACAAACAATAAGATTTATTCTCAAGTGGCTGATAAGTTCGTTTACAGTTTCCGTAGAACGGAACGTTAGATAAATATAGTGAAAAACCAATAAAAATATATTGCCTAATCTCTATCCAATATTTTCTTAGTGCGATGAAGGTTTTCCTTTAGTGGATCGTACACGTAAGAATTGTGTGGATAAGACTTTGTTGTACAACTAAATGGAGCCGATGGTCCACCTGATGTTAAGTGTTAACTTTGAATAAGTACGCATTAACTCACTACGTAGGTACGTGCCTTGTGAAAGATTGAACTGTGCCCATTTAATTACATAATGGTGTAACTATGCATATGCCTGTAAGCATGCCAGAGCTTTTTAATCATGCTACATTAAAATTATATTAAATTATTAATATATTAAACTCTTAATTAATTAATTCATAATACTATATAATTTATTTATTTATTTTTATATCTGGTATGTGATGCTGTGTTAACATAAAATAATGAATTATATTGTTATATGCATTAAGTTTTATGATAACTGAAATAAAGTATTCTATTCTATATCTTCTTCTTCCTCTGCTTCAACCTGTTGCCACCCAATGCTGAGTAAAAGGTCTCTTCTAATGCATTTATATTAAAGTATAATTTCCTTTTCTATATAAAAATACTTCGAGTCATATCCATACAACTCCATCCCCTCCGGACCCAAGACATTTCCACCTTATGCTTTTATCGCGTACGCTCAAGCGTTATTGTAAGCGATACTCTGCTATCTCCAAATATACGAGACACGATGAAATAAAGACTATTCAGAACAAAAATAGGGGAATCTTTTCTATTTTAACATTTGTTATGAAAGATACTGAAATGGGGTTGATAAAAATTGATTTTTATTTTATTGACAGCGGTATGGTTGGCTTGAAATTAATGTTATGTTTGAAACTAATACTTGACTATGAGTATATTCTATTTGGTGCCATCTAAGAAATGAAACTTCTATTCTGATTTAGCTACTCTAATTTTCTAAGGTAAGTACGGAGTTGAAAATCATTATTTATTTATATGTATTTGCTTTAAAAATTAAATTTGTTTTTTGGTTTGGATTAGATACTACTGGATATTTTACTGTGATAGATATTAGTAAGCATTATTATGAAAAATGCTATTTACCGTAGCATAAACTACTTTGAATAATTAAAGTTTCATCAAACCCGTTCATTAGTTACGACGTGATTAAAACACAAATATCTAATAAATAATATATTTACACTACTAATGGTACACCTTGTCAGCATACAACAACAACACTTTTAGTAGTACACCTTGTCAACCTACAACAACTATTTGCAATCGATTTGTATCGAAGCACCCATCAAATGAACCAGAAAAGTGGATTTAGGATTTAACCCCTTTGAGTGACCGTGGTCAGTTATATATTGACCCACCTTTACAAATACACTATGTGAACACAAAATAATCCAGATTCTCACCAAAATATCACTAAATAGATAAAGCACGGTGACCGCTCCAATCGGATTACTGATGGTCACCGCTGGTCAGTGGTCACCGCTGGACTGACATGAGAATTTTCGTGTTATTGGATTTTCTTAATGGAATTTTGTTACGGGATTACTGTCCTTTCCCAAGCATTTAGTGTGGAGTATTCGATCATCTTCATTATCAACTGGTCAAGGCTTATCAAGAGGTCAGTCCACTGCCGGACGTAAGTTTCTCGCAAGATGTGTCACTGAGCTTAGTCTTCGGCTCTTATAATGTAGTGTTTGTCAACTAATGGATATAATTAAAATAAAGCTAATTAATGAATTACAATAGTGCTTCTCATATACCTATTACGTCGTCAAGTGTCGTATGGGTACGTCCTTAATAGATTCATTTTGTGAGGTAAATAGTTAATATTAGGAGGAATCTGTGAGTTGTTCATCTATTATTTGGTAAAAAATAATAACTCTGAAAATCTTAACACTACAAACATAATAAGACACTACTCATATACCTTTATTTTCTTCCTGAAAAAATATAACAGAAAACAAGAGAACATCTTTCGCTCAATAAACAACAACAAACATTTTTTTAATAAAAACGTGACAGTACGCTTAATCCCCGTGCGCTCGTAAACGTTTACGAGTGCGACTAGTTGTGGTGCGTCCTTATGACGCCTAGTGACGACGAATAATATTGCGACACACCGGGTTTTGCAAGATGATACATATTACACAAGAACTAATGGGGGATTTTGTATCCCAATAGAAAGATTTAGCTTTGAACCTTAAGAAAAGCTCAAAACCAGCTAGAAATGAAACGCGGTGTAAGTCCCTTGTTCATACAAAACAGATTATCGATATATCTATGTAAAAATATATAATGTAAAATTCCTAAAGAGATATGAAAATAGGAATGCAAAAGATGTTCGTCAGAAGTTGGTTTGAAAAGTAATTTAATACTTTTTGTGTTTATTTGTAAGATTCCCACGTAAATCCTGTATTATGCAACATTTTAAATAGCGCCGTTGTGCAAGCAACGTCATCATATTACTGACAGATAAAAAGCACCGCGCGCGGAATTCCGAAAAAAAATGTTAAGTCCCCAGTACACAATGGCGTATGCTGGGCCACGACAGGCCATCGCCATTGTGTACAGGGGGCAATGGTGTATGATGGCGGACAATTGTCAATCGTGGCGCGCAATCGGAGAGTTGTCGGTTTTTTGAACACACTTCAAAGGAATCGTGGCGTAGCGTGGCCTGTGGTGTTCACACAATGGGCCATTGTTTAGTTTGTCACCTACAACTTTCAAGTTTATTGATTTATAATAATTGTAGTATTTTAGGTACGATGTTTTCAGATGAATGATGCATTTAATCGTATAGTAGACTCCCTGAAAATACCTATTTAAAAAAAAGAGACATTTCTTCTACGTCCATCGCAAGTGGATTGCCAGGCAGCAATGAGACATGCGCCATTGTGTGAACACCAAGTGATCGTGGCCTACAGTGGTGCATTGCAAAGCGTGGCCCAGCATACGCCATTGTGTACTGGAGCCTTTAACTTAACGAACCCAGTACACCACAATCTTTATGTTCTTCTCCAATACAACAGTCTTCAATACTAGCACTTATTGTATTTTGTATTATTTACCCACTTTACGAGTTCCTCATATTTTCGAGTGAGTCCAAACTACTTAAATTTTTATGGGCCCGTTTTCCACTCCAATAATGTGTGTGGATTTTATAGCTGACAGTTAAATATTTTTCTTCTTGTATTTAATTGGATGAAGAGAAAATTTAACGAATGAAAACTATATATCTTCTTATTGCAATGGAGATTGCTTTTAACCTTATGTACTCTAATTAGCGCGTTATAGAGATACTGAGATCTTGCGATGGTATCTTACAACATATTAAAGAATGAAAAAACAGCTCAACTTTAGCTTAGATAAGAGCCATATATTGCTAAACTATATTGCTATATTGCTTATATATATTGCTTATATTGCTAAACTAAAAAATCATTGAAGCCCACTAGCACCGATTAACTTGAAGAGTAATGTCCAAAGCAGTTTAATAATTATACCTACTCTAAATTTTTGAAAGATTCATTGCTTTGCTTCTATGTAAATATAATCAACAAATTACAAACAATAAATATTGAATGCCATTTGCTTACAACTGCGTCTGCGTCTTATTAATTGAACTAATAACAAAAATAAATCTCATCAAAACAAGAAAAAAAAATTACTATGAGAAACTTCTAAAATCTCTCATCACATCATACATCAAGTACAGTCAACGACAATAACTGTTCAATTTAAGGTCATTAACCGATTATATGTTTTGACAGGCCATTAGACACTCGATACATTGACAGTTGACAATCGACTAGTATTGACAGATGTCATTTTACAGTTGATGTGATTTTTATAATGCGAATGATCTTTAAATGGAGTTAGATTTTTAATGACTTTAACTGAATGTTAAAATAATAAATCAATATCGTAATATTTTGAGAATAAAGTTAACCCTAAACTGATTTTTGAAGTCTTTTAAAAGTATTTTTTAATATAGGCTTGAAAAGATTAAATAAAAAATAACACTGTCATTAAAATTATGTTCATATTTTACTCTTCTTCTTCGTAGTTTTGTATTCGTAATATTTGTTGATTTTACATCAATTAAAATGATGTCACAGCTAATCCAGTTAATCTAAATTAAAACCCACATCATGTCAAGATGTCATGTAACTGTCACTGAACTAGAAAATAGGAAGATAATCACATGTTAATTAATTAACACTAATTATATTAACCCTTCTGCTGCTGCTTAATTACGGGTTAGATGTACCACATTACATACAACTCAATTAGATAAAGTGCTGTCACTTAGATACACTATTTAGGGTTAAAATTTCAAAGAAATTTTATCTCTTCAGCCGCAAAATTATAAAAATATAAAAAGCAAAAAATAATTTATATAATATTTTGTACTTGCAATTGATGAAAAACTTCTTGATTACCATAGAGATGATGGTATAGTTTTTTTAAAAAATGGTGAGCTCTGCCTACAACAAAACAAGTAAGAAAAGATATCTCTCCATAGTCTGTATGATATTTTTAAATATTTTAATTTATTTTGGGTGTGATAAAAATTCAATTCATACAATCTTCAAGAATAGCCAATTAACGTAACCCCTCAATGCCCGCGTGAAATTCAGATTTGTTATATTGTCCGGATCGGTCTAAACGACCACACGTGGTCAGCAGATTTACATTGTAACGACATCTTACTTAACCCGTGACGGCGTAAATTAAATGAACTGTCAAAATTGAGGACAGTTTTGAAACATCTCACTTTATTATGTGTGTTTGTGATAAAGTACTAGCACCTAGTATGTAAGACGATTGTAAGTGATCCTTGTGATTTTATTGAATAAAGTAATTTTTGACTTTTGGCTTGCTCTTTGTAAAGAAACACATTAATTGTATTTTTGTGTTAATTTAAAAAAAAGTTCAATTTGAGTTGAGACTGATCGTTCGGGTACTATCCTGGACATAGTGGATTAAAAAAACGACAGTTATAATCTGAAGCAATAAAAAAGATTTTTAGCAAAATAGGAGTGTGATTTATTGAACTAAAACTTGAATGGTCTAACAAGGGATATTGCCACAGCTAATACTAAAATCATGTGTGACCGGGTACAAAATGACCCCAAAAATTCACGGACAATGTATTTTTAACATTTCATCGAGTTCAAGTGTAAATGTTATAAAATTTGTAACGGTATTCTATACAGGGGTCAAGAAAATATCTGTTATTTTGCTTTGGCCACTCAATTTTTGTGTGATTTGATACGAAAGGGCTTATAGAAGTTAGGGAATTTAAACTATCTATCAAATAGACTTTGAAATAGAAGTCAAAATAATTAAAAATAAAATACTTACAAATAAAAAATACAATAATAAATATTAACCACAATAGAAAAATACAATTAATAATTCTCAATCGAAGGGGTGTAGCCACATAATTATTTATCTTATACCTTCAAAAAAATAACAATAATCACACCACAAACAATCGATTAAGAAAACTATAAGCATATTATCAATCACAAAAAATAGGGGATCTTTTTATTGCATTGTAGGGTTAATGTATGTGACAACTTTTTACGCATCACCGGGTTAAAGAAAGGGGGAGAAAACATTTTTTACGTAAACATTTTTACAAAAGTATTATCGAAATTGGAGTGACCGTAGGGATAAACAAAATTATATTGTTAGTGATTATTGGATTACAATAGATGAATGAGCATAGGAAAGTGTTTTGTTGGGTTATTTAGTGTTTAGGGTTAAATTACGTAAAGGGTGAGAAAACTACTATAATGCGTTACTTTACAAAATATATGTGATCCATAACTTAATATTATATTAATGTTTATGTACATTATAATTCCGAAAAGTTTTTATATCAGGAATCCTTTATTTTGGGGTTAATTACTTACCTACTATCATAGTGCATCAACCCCAAAGTGGGTCTTGGCCTCCAACAAACAAATCATTTTTGAACATAGAAAATGTATATAAGTACCTACTTACTATTTACTTTGCAGTAAGGGGTAGAAAACCAAATCTTTGGTTTTCTACCCCTTTATAAATCTTTCAAAAATCTTTAAAAAATGCGGTTTATTGTTATTCCAGTCAAAATAGACTAAAATTATGACTTTTGCTGAAATGAAAAAAACGAAGCATCTTCGACGATTTTCCTGCGGTCTAAAGTCACTTTATCTCAAAAACGATGCTTTGTAGAAGAAAAGTGTTGAGGTATTTTTGTAGACAATTTTACTATGTACAAACTTTGCCTGTACCACTTTTCGATAGCTCTCGTATTTTCAGAGATATATGTGAAAAACGCAAATTTATGACCTTTGACCTCGAATAAAAAACAACGCACAAGCGGGATCGATGGGGACTTTTGACATATCATTTGTAATGACGTATTCAAGGCCTGTACAAAAATCCAGCTTGTTGGGAATTAATGCAAGCTGGAATGTCTATTTTGACTGGACTATGTGCCATGAATTGAAAATTATATTGACGCAATTTTGATACAAGATTTTTAATATCAGCCTACCATTTTAAATGCAAGAGCGAATAATTCACAGAATTGAAGCCTCATAAAGTTAAATGGAGTGCATGGACCCCGAACATGTGTACTTTAGTCCTAATGGATTTAAAATTTATTACAGACCTACCCACTTTACACCTATTTAAAATAAACTAAATTGATCCTTATTTTTAGCGCCATAAAGCCTTTAATCATGGTAATTTTTTTTTATCGATTTGATTTTTTCGAATAGTAAAAATGTCAATTTCAAGTGGTGCCACGTGCTGTTTAGATTTTTATATAAATTGAATTCAAAAATAATAAAAAAACCGGTCAAAATGTATAAATTCCTATAAGACCGCCCATTGTACTGTATTTAGTTTAGTTTATGTTTTTATGTATTGTTTCTCAATAGTTCTAAGGTGTACATGTACAATAAAGCATTTTCATTCATTCATTCAAATTCCTGTTCCAGTTTGAAGGGTTTGATCGTCACGTGACACGATTTAAACGAGTATTTAAACGAGTACACGAACTGCCCATAGAATCACTATCACTATATATAACACTTCTAAAAGATTCTAAACAACTTTATTCACAAACAAACTTACGACTATACAGTATTTACAAAATGTACATAGTCATATAAAATACATAAGAAACAGTTGAGCTATCTACAGACCGTTGCAAACGATCTATAGATAGTTCAACTGATCCAAATCAGTACCAATCGGAAGCGTACCCAAGACACTGGCTGCATTGCCGCGCTGAATAGCAATGCTGATACGTTGGGCCAGATACTCACCAGCCCTCGGGTCACGCGTCGCTTCGACTAGACGCCCAGAAATAAAAAGATTCTTGTGATTTTAATGAACAATGTATAATGTTTATGGATTAATATATAAACATTCGTGGATATTTCACTATGGGAACTAGATTGTTGATAAAATACTTATGTACCTACCTACATTTTTTTTTGTAAATACACACATAGAATACATTGCGACACCCAGACACATAAACAAATATTTATGTTCATCACAAAAACATTTGCCCTCAGTCGAACCCACGACCATCGAATCCACGACATGGAAGGCAGAGCTACTACCAACTGATCTGTGCCGCCTGTCACAAACTCTCACTGAGTTTGTTGGTCAATGCATTTTCGCTCAACTTTTATTGGTTGCTCAAAAACAAAGATGGATGCCTCAGGGAGTCCTAAAATCTATCAA
Organism: Ecliptopera silaceata; assembly: GCA_932527185.1. Taxonomy (NCBI): domain Eukaryota; kingdom Metazoa; phylum Arthropoda; class Insecta; order Lepidoptera; family Geometridae; genus Ecliptopera; species Ecliptopera silaceata. The sequence continues at coordinate 8,024,050 of OW052210.1, forward strand.
CAAAGTTGAACTATGGCCTCCGTTACTCATACTCAGAACTCCCGTTACTTATACACAAAGCCATCAAGTGCCAAGTAATAAACCAGTAGCAAGAAACCCTTTCGGAAGTCGATCGACGATATCGTAAAACTTTACGATGAACTTCCTCCAAATTAATGTCGTTCAAACGTATGCACTAGTCCAGATTTATGTGATAATATCCTGGAACGGAGCTTCGAGTTTGTGAGGTCACAAGCCAAAAAAATTATACATACACTATCAACTATAAAAAATGTGGTTTTACTACCCAAATAACACAACGAACTTTTCATTTAAAAAAAATGACCGAACCACGTTTACTTAAGTTGTAAAGTGTTTTTGTGAAAAAACAAAGTTAACCCGTTCTTGCTCATTTAGATGACTCTACACCAAGCTTTGCTAAACTACGTGCGTAGTGACAATATGTGTGCGCGTTCGTTAAAACCAACATTAGTCGCGTTTATCGGTGTGATGTAAGCTAGAACTGGATTTTTAGAAAGGTTCTCAAACTTTTTTATAGACCCATGACACGTCAGAATTTTTTTAAGTTTTAAGTGTTCCATCCAGCCTTTCAAAGTCCATTGGTTTATTTGTTTGATTTCCAGAACGAGTTTTGGCCTTTTTATTTAATGACTTTCTTAAATTTTGAGAATATCGGTTCATCGGGTTAGAAGCTAACTTTTCTTTATTTGGATTAAAAATGTGACATTAAATTTAATAAAGAATTAAATTAATTGATTTTTCTTTGTGATTATAACGAAAGATAGAATTGTTTTTATAATTATGTTCAAAAACAACAAATACTCTTAAACTATTGAATTAACATTAACTGTATAGATTTAACACATTAATATGCTTAGTTATATTCAATGCATTCTAAAAAAAATTTTTAATTATTTTCTGGCACAAATAGTCATTAAGTTATTGAAACTAAATTACTTACATATTTTTTTTTTAAATATGACTTATTATACAGTTTAGCGTCCAAAAATATCTATACCATTATAACCAAATGCGAAATTGAAACTTAAAAATGTTGAGCACCCCTGGCATCAAACATCTCCATAACAGCATCAAAATCACAATAGACCAGACGCGGAAGCCAGCGTTGTTAACTTTTACAACCTTTACAACCGTGTGTCGCAATCAGAGGGAGAGGGTTGATCGGTTGGAATGCAATATTCAATTTTGATACGAATTTTATAAAATGTTGACGAACCCTGCTTTTAAAAATGGTGAACTGTTGACGAACTCTGTACGATATAGTAAACTGTTTATTTTAATGTTTGTTATCTGAACAAATTCTATCTCGAATACAAATTATTGCAAACTTTGGGTTTACCTAATATATCTGTCTACCCTTTTAGATATTCTCATGGTACTACAAGTGTGTACTATCTACTAGTAGCCGTTTTGAAAATAATAAGATGTATTTGTCTTAAAATCTTGAATTATATAAACTGCTTTTTATACAAAAAATTATGTAATTTTATATACGAGTACCTACCTACTGAAGCAAAACAAAAATAATATCAGGATAGCGATTAAAAAAAAGACGTGTTGCACTCGAGGACTGCCACGGTAATGCCACTGCATAGAATTTTTTGCTGGATTAGTGTTAGGTTATTTTCTTTACGGAATTTCTGGATTCGGTCTCCACGCTCAAGGCCCGCGGTAGAAGCTATGCAATAGCTTAAAAATTAGTCGTAAATAGACAAACTTGACAAAACCGGCCTCAAACTAATTACATTTGTCAAACTATTCAAATGAAAGACAGAAGCAGAAAATGATCACCAAGCCTAACATCCAATACACCCGGAAGTCTAATCCGGTGATATTAGAGATAACTTCACCCAGAAATTGACCCGGCTTCTGAACTTTGAACGTAGATGTTAGGTATCTAGAACCGCTACGAAGCGTAGAGGTTCGTAGCAAGATGTCTACGAAATGTCTACGGACGTTGAGACGAGATGTCAAACTTCAAACTTCAAACTTCAAATTCATTTATTCAATAAAATCACAAGGATCACTTTGAAACGTCTTACATACTAGATGATTCTAGGCGCCAGTTCGTCGCGACCAGTGTCTAGAAGAACTGGCAAGAAACTAGACCTGGATTCTAACGTTTTTTTCATATGTATGTTGAAGGTGCATGGAAAGAGCCTCCTCGTGGCGCACACCGGTAACAGCTAGGCACGGTAAAGCAGTGTCTAGTCTGGCTAATCTTTCCAACACGATGATACAACAAAGTACAGTTGTAGCATCGACACGATAAGAAGAAGAAGAGACGAGATTTTACTGAGGCGAAGTTATTTTTAATTAAGAATCAATTCAGACGCGGCAAACTTATATGGTAAAAGAAATTATCTTTCAAGCAACAATCGGGCTTCTTTGAAATAAAGTTGTAACTAATAAATAAATATTCACGGACAATTCACATCACACTCTAGTCCCAAACTAAGCAAAGCGTGTAATCACTGCTGATAGAATAATTAATACTTACTCTCAAAATACTTTGCTATTATTCATTCCATGCTGTCTACTAACATTATTTGTACTTATTTATCACATCACTATCTTTATAAATAAATTCTTTATTGATATTTTCTTAGTTCGTTATTATTCATTCCATCCAACTTTATAGCTTTGTAATATTAGCATACGTCAGGCTTGGATTAGTATCTTGCAGATAAGCGTCAGTCCCCCGGGCTACTTCATAAGCACGGGATGTTTGTGTTAAGGTACGGTAAGCTCCAGAATTTCGGTCATAGTATTGACCCAAGTTACTATGGGGTGGGTGAGGTCACTTAACAAGGTTGAGTGACCTCACCCAACTAATTTCAAAAGAAATATTTATTTGTAGATTAAAATTAAACTTGAAAACCCAGTAGTGATTTTTATTACAAGGAAAATTTGACTCAGAGCTCTTTAAAATGTATTATGTAGAAACCTTGAGGGACGTGTTGTTTAGTCGTGGCCCACGTTCCATAGAGAATTGCCCATTCTCCTGTGCGGCTTAAATTTCTTTCGAAATTAATTTTAGTAAAATTCAGACAACGGACTCAGTAGTAGTTTTTACCAGCTTTATAACCAATATTAATTGACCTCTATAAATATAACTTTTGAACCCTTTCAATTGTCAAAGCACTTGAACCAAAATATCAAACAATTCCTCACAATTCGTCCTCACTTCGTCCTCACTAATTGAATTTCACGATCCACAATTGAGCATTCATTGTCGCCAAAGTGTCCTCAAAGACAATATTTGTTGAGGACGTCACACGTGACTGAGAAACGTGGGAATATTTGAGAATACATTAATTTGAGAGAATATATTTAGAAACGTGTCTATAAAGGATAGTTCAGGGGTTAATGGGTAGGTAAAGAAAATTTGAGGTGTGGTTAGGGTGTAAATAATATCTAGGTTTTATTAAATTAAAAGGTTATTACTAACACAAAAATATATTTTGTTATTATGCTTAGTACTATATATAAAAAGAAACAAAATACGTAAGTACCTATGTATGTCATGATTGGATTTTAAACTTTAAGCTTCATGAAATAAGACAGTATTTAGAAACTAAGAGTATCAAATATAATTTTATTTATTTGTGTTTCAATAATTTAGTAAGAAAATTTGTGAAAATAGTGCGACTAACAATGACTATAACAATTCAAACCAGTTCCTCATTTGTACCTCAATCATCCTCTTATGACCAAACTACCCTCAAACAAATCCAAATATCTATTGTACATACCAACAATACGTACTTACACGCCCTACACGTCCAAGCCTAAATCTGGACAATACGATACCAATATTACTACTACTCCCTATTAATTATAATTGACATATTTCGTACTTACTATCGTCAGCAATTTGTATTGCACTGCACGGTCACGTGACCGCGTGTTTGTTTTGATGTCCAGGGGTCTAAGAGACCCACCGATCATTAGAGGGCTGAGACTCTTCAGATTGTCGGGAATTATCGACAGTTTTGGGATAAAGTGAGTGATATTGATTAGATTTTTTTTTGTCTCTCTTTATGTAAACTATCTGTAAAATGTATTTTTATGTATCATCTAAGTTATTGTTAAGTATACTTAGAGAATGAATTAAATGGCCCTGAATAAGACAAAATACAGTAACATTTCGATGGCAGGCTGTATAACAGAAAATGATTTATCATCATCAACCTGTTTCAGTTTACTGCTGGATGTAGGACTCTCCCAAAATCCAGATGCTATGTTACTTCACAATAACTTAAAATACACTAACAAACAAACACTATCATAATGGTATGCCATTTGCATGTTAAATATTGTCTAATCTTAGGACTATTTTAGGTACAATTACATAATGTACCCAAATAAGGGTGTTGCATGTTACTCCACAATAATCTATAAACTTCTAACAAAAAAAAACTAAAGACAAGTAACTTTAATATCAAACAACAATAAAATAACAAGTAAATACAACCAAAATTATAATTATAAACCAATAATTCCCACGACTCCACCCCTGTTGCTAATTTCGAGACACTGTCTCAACAAAAGATATTGTAAAACATTGAATGAATGAATGATAGAACGAATGAGTTGTTAATTCAACAAACGTTTCGAACGGAGCGCCACGCGAGCGCCGCGGGCAAAACGAGAAGTTACAATAAGTTGAGTGTGTAATGCATTATACATTACGATAATTTTGTTATTGGGGATATTTTGATTGTTTTTTAAAACTTGACTTTTTATTTATTCCATATTTTGTTTTCAAATAAGCTTATTCTAGCTTATTCAAAAAAATTGTATAACCTTAAGTTATTCAGATATATAACTTTTGTTGTACTAATAATATTAAACTTCAACAGCAAAAAATAATAACGAAAATTTCAATACAAAAAAGCCAAATAAAGTATTTTTACAACTTCTTTAGATTGTTGTCAACCGCGAATGGATCCAACAATAATGACAAATTTATATAAAAATGTACACTAACAAACAGACAAACATTAATCGCAAAAAGAAAAAAAATCTTCAGAAGTGTTTTTGTTTCAAAATGTTTAGACACAATTTTTTCCCAATACCCTTTGTTAGTATGTTTGTATATTTGTATGTTCAAATTGTTATTATATTAGTCATGGGAGAATCGTTTATGTGGGATGTGACCTGAGGCAAACTACTCTGACGGAAGTAATAGCAACAATAAAATAAGGGCCCTTTCAGACGAGCTACCGATTGCAAATATGTTAAGCACAAATAGCTTGCGGCTATCGGCATTTTTATGTTTAATGTTTTAACCATTACTGTATTTACATGTAGGCTTCTAAGATTTTATATATCCTGGTATTTAAATATTGGTGTGTTTACATATTAAACAAAGATTTTTTATTTTCTGGTATTAAAATTGGTTTTACATAAATAATCTAATAATATTTAAAATCTTCTTCTTATCGTGTTGAAGCTACAACTGTACTTTGTTGTAGCATCGTGTTGGAAAGATTAGCCAGACTAGACACTGCTTTGCCGTGCCTAGCTGTTACCGGTGTGCGCCACGAGGAGGCTCTTTACATGCACCCATAATATTTAAAATAAAAAAAGGTGATAATATTGAAATATAGATGTATTCAGATTACAAGTTGGTTAATCATAGATAATTAGAATATCATTAATCAATGAGTAAATAGAAAAAATAAAATAATATACTGACAAAAATCTTATATCAACTGTGCCATCGCGCGCACAGTTGGTATAAGATTTTGGTCAAAAACAACATACATTGTGTGATAGCAAACATTGATAAACATTTAATGTAATGAACAGTAAAAACGATTTCAAAATATTTTTATGTCAAAACATTTAAAATTGTATAGTGACACCATTAGAGGTTAACTTGCAGATAAAATAAAAATTAACTGCAGTGAAAATGCTAAAATTTTAGTACAAGTCCAGGTTTTATACCAGTTTTGTATTAAAGTATTTTGGTATTCAAAATTAATGCAGTTACAGGTTAACGGTAGCCAGCAGTGTTTTTATAGAACAAAACCTTTATTGCATAAGTATTTTTATTGGATCACTGATTTTCAAAATACAAGTTTTTACTTAGTTTGGAAATTAAGAAGCCAAAATCAAATATTGCTATTTTTTGTGACCTAGATTTATGTTTGTTTTTATTATTTACTTTTTACGCTCTTTTATAGTTCAACAAACTTTTTTTTTGTTTTTTTTTTTTTTATTATTTGCTTTTATGTTTATAAAATATATAAAAAAGTGCCTTGAGGGCACTTTTGCGCAGTCCAAGTAATTGTAGTTACAATGACAATCAGTTGGCTCCCCGCAAAGATGCACACTGCCGGTCTAATCGACCCAGCGTGCATTTAAGGGTTAATTTTTAGAAATAAATATTAAAATATATAACGAATCACGTATTGCAATACATTTAAAAGCATCTTAGAAATATTGACGTTAGCATTTTATCATGTCAAAACAAAAAAAAATAGGTTGTAGGTGAGTAATAATAAAATGTAGTAATAAAAGGTTTTAATAAAATATATTTAAATAAATATATTTTATTAAAAACATCACTGGTGTCACACCTCAGTTGGTAGTAGCACTGCCTTTCATGTGTTGGTAGTGGGTCGTGGGTTCGATTCCCACCCAGAGCAAATGTTTACCTTAATAATCAAAAACTAGGTTGTTCGGTCAGCTAAAACTAATATATTTCAAATACTTACCCAAAATACAGTAGACGATGAAACAATTTGATTTTTCAAACTCATAACCTTATATATACATCTTTATATGTAAGTAGGATAATCAAACCTACTAGGTTCCTCAAACCACATGTACGCGAATGCGTCCGTCAGAACAATAGTGTTAAGGGGTGTGCACACGCGGCGTCCTGCACGTGTCCGGCACGCGGCCTTGTATGATGGGCCTGGAAATTGATGGGCAAGAGCAGTTTTCCGGAAAGGTGTGGAGTAGTCTCATTTTTATTATATTATTTTTAAATAAGTAATCTGTAGTTTTGCCAATAATCAAGAAAATTTTAAAAATTATATGTAAGTTATTTTTTAAAGCTACGGTTTGTTTTAAAAGTAAAAAAACACCGAAAATTAGCTAGAGTTAGTTTTTTGAACTAATATGTGAAATTTTGAAGTCAAGTACAATGTTATACCAAAAATTTGGTTAAGGATTTTCGAAATAAATACTAAAAATGTTATTTGTATGGCTAAATAACTCTACCGATCATCATCTTCCTATACCCTTGTCCCACATTATATGGGGTCGGTAAATAACTCCACCCATATAAGGTATCTTCTATCAAAAAAACTTTAATTATAACGGCTCTACAGATTTCATTTTCTACACTTCTACATCTTCCATTTACGTTCGTTTGATTCGATCCTGATTTCGTGAAAGCCGTCGTAAAACACTGTGCGGGTCGCGATTGTTTTTATACAATTGACGCACACATTTATACACTTATACATCCATTTTATACACTCGCTTAGACATGGTGTACGTCTACTTCTATTTGCTTTGATTTGCGAATGACATTTTGTTTTCGTTTTAGGATTGTTTTGTGATATTGTCTGTTTTTTTTGACACCGGAGCGTGTCATAGTTTTGATAGACTGTCAAATTTACATTATAATGATCTGTCAAGATTTGGATGTCGTGAGAATGTTATTTTGGAGCTTAAATCATTTATTTCAAATTAAAAATAAATAACTTTTGAAATAATGCTTCTAAGGATGAGAGCGGCTCAGTACTGCGCGGAATGGAAAGAGCAGAGAGAGGCCTAACCCTGCAGTGGGTATAGGCTGTGGATGATGATGATGATGAATGCTTATAAGGAACAGTTTTAAATCAGGTAAGCAATCTCATCATCACCATCATCATCGACCTATATTAGTCCACTGCTGGACGTAGGTCTCTCCCAAGACGCGCCACTGAGCCCGGTCTTCGGCTCCTCTCATTCAGTGTTTGCCAGCTACACTCCGCAGATCGTCGCTCCATCTCGCCGGAGCAATCTAGTTCCGAATTATCCTTTTGATATTATTAATTAGAATAAAAATACTTGATAACATACAACATTCCTAGCAAATAGGTATACCTACTACAGATTGATTGAAAGGAGATTGTTAGCAAATAATTATTTCTGCTTATTGATTTTCTCCTGATTAATTTAGATTGAAATATAATTTTTATCATGAATTTTTTTATAAATGCACCAATACAAATTTAGCTAAATCAAACTTCACCCTTTTAGACGACCGAGCGATCTAATTTAGTGTACTGAACCATTGAACTAAACCCAAAAAATCATTAAACCTACCACGCTTGACTGTTTTAGTCTCATCTGATAATTACATATTTTAACCAATACACAACCCTAGCATTATTTGAATATGGGTTTATTTCAATTGACTTAACATGATTTCGTTTTTGCAAGAATTAGCGACTCTATATCAAAACCTCAAAGCTCAGTTTTGATTGTAGTAATAATTACTATTTTTGTGAAATCGGATTCGCGATTTTGAGCCGTATTTTGTGGAAAATAAAGTTGGTTTTTCTGAGTAAGATACAGTTTTTAAGGGTGCGTATTGTATTGTAAATTAATAAATTTTGTTCTTATAAAACGTTACTTATTTGTAGTATTGTCACCGCCACTTAAAAGGCCACATGTCGCCTTGAGGGCTATTGATGTTATTGTTTAAAATGGAGACTCAAAATAAATAAAATTTTGACTTGAGTTTGATTTCGATCTAAAAATCTAAGCTATTTCATACATAATATTTCGTTGTTTTATTTTGCGATATTTTGCAATATTTCGATCAAACTTCCCTTGTAATGTTCGTTTAATCATATTATTATGGTAACCGCTAGACACGGTAACGCAGTGTCTAGTCTGGCTAATTTTTCCAACACGATGCTACAACAAAATATCAGAACTTATTAAGCATCGACACAATAAGAAGAAGAAGATTATGTTAATAGTGTCTTAAGTAAAGGTTACTTAAGTTAAGTTAATTACTGTATTTTTGCGTTTAAAATGTTTGAAATTTGTGAACACTCGATTTGAAATACCTTTAGGTACTAAGTACGGGTAATACCCAAAGGTTTTATCCATAAAACTCTTATTTAAAAGCAATAAAACAGCAATTACTTTTAAAATTCGCAGTCGGGTAAATTAATGGACACCGACAAACCACGAAACACGGAACAAAACTTTAAATGATTGGGTCCTTTATACGCTTGGCTAGAGGACGAGATGATTTGATACTTTAACATTATTATTTTCTTATTTAATAGCTTTTTATCCGTGTTATCTTCTCTTCTTATTAAATATCTTTTTGTATGTGTAATGAGTGCCACGCCATTTATTTCTTCCCAGGGCAGCCTTCGCGACACGAGAGCAACCTTCATCTTTATTTGACTCATGCATCATCAACATTATTATGATTGTACAAATATAGTTAAAATTTTGGTATAAACACAGTCAATACCTAAAAAACGCTTAGGAAAAAATTTTAAAAAGAATGTAAAAAAAGGTTAGGGACATTGTAAAACTTCGACAATGTAAAACTTCTTCCAAAAGCAATAATGTAATTTTTAACTGCGTATTTTTTTATTTAATTTTTATTATTCAGAATCTTAACAAAGTATCAAATCATCATCATCATTCAAAAGAGTTATATCGCCATACCAACGCGTAAGTCATTAACTAATACAAATAAATTAGATTTACTGCAAAAAATGGCGGATCGGACCCGCTGACGGTAATGCCGCCCGAGGGACAGTGATGTAGTGACCCGACACTACAGGGTGCTACGTTTTGTGTAAACATTTTAGCATTGAGGTTTTACCTACAATTAGTTATTTATTTATTGTACAAATATAAAAGCTTACAAACTAGAATGACGAAAGATATGTACAAAGGTTAGTTCTCACTGTTATAAAGTTCAAAGAAGGAGGTTGATCTAAAACAATAAAAAAATAGTTCGTAATTATGATTTTAAATTAGGGAGTGATAATATAATGATAACTTTATCGTTCTAATAATCCAATTAATAAAATAATTTAGTGCATAGTTAATTTTTAAATTATACTCGTAAGGAAAATCTAAAAAACAAACTAAGTTAAATTGATTAAAACAATTAGGTACTATATATTGCTGATTTAAGTAACTTAAGACTATATTATTCTAATTTACTGTCATAATATTTATTTGGTTTTATAATGTCGTCATCTAGACAATACAATTAATTTGAACTTTTACAAACAACTCTCAGTAAACAGTTCTTTAATATAAATTCATTGCAATTAGCTAAAATCTGAAAACAAAACAAGCGTCGACACGCGTGCACTTGTTTTCACATATCCAATTTATTTAGCGCTGAAAACATGGGAAATGTGGTTAGCACTAGTTTCTTGTTTTACGAGAAAATATGATAAAAAAAAAGACGTGTGGCACTCGGGGACTGCCGCAGTAAAGCTATTGCATAGCATTTTTTGCTGGATTACGCATAGTGTTAGGTTATTTTCGTTACGGAATCACTGAATTCGGTCTGCACGCTCAAGGCCCGCGATAGAAGCTATGCACTAGCTTAAAACGTATGAACTTATGAAATTAAAGAGACTACGACGATAAAAAAGAACGATAAAATATTACGGACATTTCACACATCACACTCTAGTCTAGTCCCAAACTAAGCAAAACTATGTACTATGGGCACTAGATTGCTGATAGAATAGAATTTTTAAAATACACAATACATAGAAACACCCTGACAGCACAAATATTTATGTTCATCACACAAACATTTGTCCTGGGTGGGAATCGAACCCACGACCCAAAGCATGGACAGCTACTACCATCTGAACTGCGATGCTTGTAAATGAACTCTAATGAACATGCATTAAAAATCAATTTAATAAAAAAATATACACGTAGGTAGACTTAAGAACCTCCTTTTTCGTCGGTTAAAAATAGTGCTAACTCTTAAATAATAACAGCGAGAAAACTGAACAAGAGTGGCGTTTAATTAACCAGTTAAAGTTAGGAACAGGAGTGCAGACAGATTTTGTAGTCGTAGTTTTACGTTACGTGTACCTACTGTCCGCAGTTCTGTACTGTGTTTTTAATATTTTTTTAAACCACGATACGGATATAGGATTATTTGAATAAATTCAAAATGTAATTTATTGAGGTATTATAAAGTAAGTACCCAAGTTTTTATTAAATACCTATTACACCTTTAAAAACTGGTCAGTTAGAATTTTTTTTTTAATAAAAAAAAATCATTAAAGTATTTCGTCGTATTATTTTTGTACGTATTTGTATGTCTGTCTTATATTTTAGTTTAAACTTTTTTTTATAACACTAACATCATAATCGTGCCGGGTAGTGTAAGTAAGCTTTATATCACTGTTTACATGCAAAAGTTTCTTAAAACAATAAATACGAATGCGAAGCGGAAATTTAATATTCACCAGTTATTATTCACCATAATATTATTTTAATATTATTATTTATGAACATTGTGATTTTATACATTTTACTTGCACTGTATTGGCTTGGTAGTAATCACTATAAATAATTAATTACTAATAAATATTTGTTGGTTTTCATGGGTAATATTTTTTTCTTTTTTCAACTGTTTCAATGACTATATTCTAATTACCATGAAATCAAAAAAGTACAGCTGAAGAATCTACCAAAATTAAAAAGTTTTAGTGCACCATAAATAAATCCCCCTGTACATAGTTCGTTTATAACCAGCTCACAACAGTACAGTCCTAACCTTTTCCGCAATCTAATTACTTTAAGTGCATTCACTCTCCTCTTAAAACTATAAACATTAACGCGGAGGTCCCTGTTATTAGAAATAGATGTTTTTAAATATTTCCGAAATTGCTTTTTACTGTATATTTATTCATTCAGTTTGGTAGATTTTCTATAAACGAATCAATATTTTGGAACTTTAATCTATAAGTACTATTTCTACCAAAATTTAAGAGTACAATAAAATCGGAATGTTTGTGTCGGAATTTTGATTTATTTAAGAAAAAAAATGTTTGAATAAGTTAAGTTTTTCTAACGTCATTATTGAAATTATTTAAAAAACTGATATATTCAAGATTTTTAAACTTTACCAAAAAGTAAACTATGTATCGTTTTTAACCGTAATACGACCGCCTTTTAAAAAAAATATTTTATGTGTTTAAATATATTTTAGGTTTAGTGTTAAGTAATACAGTACGTTTGCTAAATAAAAGTGCAATAAGTCTGTCCCCTGCACCCCACAAACCTCGCCGCTGATGCGAGGTCATTATAAGTTGCACCCACTTTGCTGACCCGGTGAGCGTCCGGGATAAATGATAATTAATTGATAAAGCGCACTGTCAGTCTGTTTCCTTGAAATACTAACGTTTTTAAATAATAAATAAGAAACTGCATCTAAAAATAATATTTTTGGCTTTTTTTTTAGTTTGAATATGATCCACAAAAGAATGATAATGTTTTTTACAGCAGTTTAAATTTTAAAGGTATATTTTTATATACTATTGGGTATTCACTTTTAATTCATAGACAAAAAAGCTGATAAATAATTATTTTCTTATTTAAAAAAGTTATCTGTTGATAGTACATTAGGTATTTTACGATTATGTTGCTGCAAAAGTTATTTAAAAAAAATATATTTGATATACACCAATGCTATTTAATCTGAACTAGTTAGTTCAGATTAAAATATTGATATAGGTTTAAATTACGTAAATTATAATGATTCTAGTGTATATTTTTATTCTAGACTGCATAAAACAATAAAAAGGAAATATTTTACCAAACCTTTTTCAATTTTACTAACTAATCTACATTTCAACCTCATACACCCCTAGTGTTGCCAGTCCTAATTACTTCCCAATATTTCGGCATACCGGCACATTATATCTGTACACAGATGCGTAATTGAATGGGGAGTATCGCGTGACTCAAAATTAAATACCTACTTACTTTTAACTACTATTAATATTTGCAAATGTATTGGGAAATAATAGAGGTAGTATTTTGTAATTTTACTCAAATTGGATTGTCATTCTAGCTTATTAAAGTTGAGTACTCTTTGGGGGTAGGGCTTTTTGTGAAAGACTTGACTGAGTTAGTTACCTATAGCCCAGTCATATTAGGGCTTTCACCTCGGAATGAAAGATAATAAGCTGCAAATTGGTATGAACCTTCATTTTGTCATTCTAAATGTTGTCTCAAAAGTCACAATCGTTATCGTGTCCGCGTCTCAAGATATTCAAGGTCAAAGGTCACAAAAATCGGTTTTTCGCGAATATCTGGCTTCCTATCGGTTAAATGAGATTTGCATTTATTATAAAAGTTGTAGGCTATAAAATTCCCTACAACTTTTGTTTAAACTTTTTTTTCATACGACCAACCGTTTTGAAGGTAGAGCGCGAAGTGCACATCGCGTCTCTGGAAGTGTTTCTGTGTGGTTGTACTGTGTTTATGGTGGTGTTACGCGCGATTAATTGAAACAGATACCTATGTACTACAAATCAAACTGTGGGAGCCTGTTTACCGTGACTGTGAAACTACTACGAAGGTGGAGAAGATAAAAAACGGATGGTTGGATGCCTACTAAAATGAAGAACGTGGGGAAAAGCGCCAAGCAAGTAATGGAAGATCAAGAAGTATGCAAAAAATACGCAAGAACAAGGTAAGACTGCTTCAGGCTTTAATACATTCATGTAGGCGTGTTGGACCAGTGCAGTCCACACTGATCCTATAGAAGTAAGCTAAGTTAGGTAGATATTTGGCACGCCAATAGTAGCTTCTTGAGTTTGCGTTTGAAAGTGCCAACTATTCTTAAAGTACGAATTGGTGGTGGCAAGTCGTTCCAACACCGAGACGCCGCAAACCTGAAAGAACCACGGAACGCTGCAGTCTTGTGTCTCGGTGATACAAACACATGAGTACACTCTCTCTTCCCGAAGCGAGAATACTCCTTCGCCCATTTCAACTTATGAAAAAGATAAGAAGGCTTCTCGTAATTCACCACACCGAAAAGCAGGGTCGCTAGGTGAAGGTTTCTACGAGCTTTCATTTTTAACAGACTTTTGCTATTAAGGTAGGGAGTAATGTGTGTGCGTGCAGGAATATAAAAACAGAACCTTGCGCAAGCATTCTGGACACGTTGAATTAATTTTTCTGTTTTTACTAGAAGACAAGGTTTTTACTAGGATACTATAGAACATCTGTCCCGGCAATGAATAGAAAAGGGCATAGGGTAGGGACAAGTATTTCCAGGTATATAAGTATTGAGAAATTTACGCGTTTTAAAGAAAAGATATATAATGTCGTGTTAACTTAAAATAAAACTAAAATATATAATCCAGAATTAATAATATTTTATACTTAAATAGTTAAATATGAATAATTATATATAAATAATCAAGTTACTTACTTTAATTAAATATAAATAATTAATAGTTAGTACATAAATAATAGGCATTGTTTAATAATTATAATTTCCAAGTAAATAATTGACTTTATAACGTACTGATAACCATAACTCACGCTTGATCTTGCATTAGGCCGTATATGACTGTACGATGTGCACTTCGCGCTCTACCTTCAAAACGGTTGGTCGTATGAAAAAAAAGTTTAAACAAAAGTTGTAGGGAATTTTATAGCCTACAACTTTTATAATAAATGCAAATCTCATTTAACCGATAGGAAGCCAGATATTCGCGAAAAAACTATTTTTGTGACCTTTGACCTTGAATATCTTGAGACGCGGACACGATAACGATTGTGACTTTTGAGACAACATTTAGAATGACAAAACAAAGGTTCATACCAATTTGCAGCTTATTATCTTTCATTCCGAGGTTGACCCCTTTTTTTACCTAATATGACTGGGCTACTACTACTGTTTTTAGTTGCTAAGAAGTGATTTTATTGTTGTATTTAAGATTGAAGTATGTATTGGTGCCGATTCAATTGAAAATAATGCTCTGAAAACAAGTACGATGAATCTCAAAACAAATAACATTCTTGTATTTTTCATATTAAATAATTTAAAAAAAAAAACAAACCTTATCATCAACATATAGACGCAGAAACAATGAAAAACCTGCCATATTAGTCAAAGAAACAAGGTTCAATTCTTACTTCGCACTTACCGAAAGTCCTTAATGTAGACGACCCATGATATTACACCACTTGTAAAAACTAATGCAGCATCTGTCATTCTGACATTTGTCACGTGATCACTAATTTGACGACATTACATCGAGCATGGAGGTGCAATTAGAGAATTAAAAATGAATTTATCCAAAGAGTTTTATGATGGATAATAAATTGTGTTGTTTTGAAGATTATTGTTGTAATTGTTATTGTTTTGATTAACGAGATGTTATCTGTCATTGTTGACGCTAATTTAATAGCAGTTAGAGAGTCATTAGAATTAATAAAGAGTATAAAACAGTTTTGAAATTAATCGTTATTTTAACTGTAAGTAAACTAAAGAATTTTCATTTCAAAAACTTTAACCAGATTTTCAAATACATATAGATAATTATGTATTGTTACTTGTTAAAAATATTGGAAATAATTATTATGTTCTTTGATTCAAAAACAGCTCAGGTATATTGTGTTTTAGAGTTTTGCGGTATATTCTCGAGATATATCCACTAATATTAATTTGAAATTTATTATAATACGCGCATATTGTTGAATTATTATAAAAACTTTATTAATTCCGCTTCAAAACACAAAGATGTAACAAAGCAAGAGCCACTTTCCTGAAAAAATATTGTCCCAGTAAAGCTTAGTTCACATCGTTAGACAAAGATCACGACTGTTGACAGAACAAACACGAGCGGTATTATGTTTGATCGTGAGGACATGGCCTAATTGCGTTTGTTTTACGTGTGGATTGAGCTGAAAATTGAATGTTAGAAAAATCTGTAAAAGTCGCAAATTGACTTGGCGAGTTTGCTTACAAATTACTTGAGAAATATTTACTGACGCTGTTTTTATGTCTATATTTTAATCATAATATACATAATGACAGACGTCACAGCTAAGTTGGTAGTAGCTCTGCCTTCCATGGGTCGCGGGTTCGATAAATATTGGTTTTGTGTCTGGGTGTCTATTCTATGTATCTATTCTATGTATTACTTACATAAAAAAAGTTGGTATCTAAGTATTCTATCAGTAGTCTTGTTTCCATGATACAAGCTTTGCTTACTCTGAAACAAATGGTGTTGAGTAAATATATCCATGAGTATTTATTTTAAATCATTTTATTTTTATTACGTTATTTATATTTTTACCTATTAGCAAGCTAAATAAGTTTTTAAAATCAATTGAGCCTATCAAATATCAAAATAATTGTACTATCCATAGCATTAATTTTGATTTATAAACTGATTTATATTCCCCACGGTAAATACGCTTAACATCCTAAATAGACGCACCAGATGTTTCGACGTATTACGAAAATTAATCCGAACAAGAACTAATCTGAATCACTTGTCACCAGAAACCACTCATGCGCAGCTTACACCCAAATGTAAATTGAAAAAGTAGCGCTTCAAGCGCTTTATTTGGAAAAATATTGTAGAAATTTTAAATAGACCTTTTATATAAGTAATTATGTATTAGATACATTTTTTTATATGGTAAAAAATATTTGATTTTTCCCATACACCACAACAACACGGAATATACCTAAGTTATGATTTTTTAAAACCGATATGTACTAGCATGCACATAATATTAGTAACATGTTTTAATATATTTTTTGCCTTAGTCACGTAACTATACATATTTTTTTATTATCATAGAAAATATCAAATAACGTGTTAAAAAACTAAAATGTTTACTAAAATTGTTTCTACATCACTTCAAATACAATTTTCTAAAGCACAAAAGCGCTTGACGCCTCAAAACAAATAATTCAGCAACGAATCGCATTGCAATAAACTATTTTTTCGCTCCAAAACACCACAATACACCGAGATTGACACTTAGCGCACTTGTGGCAAGTGTAAAAATTGACACTGAATTGAAATGGGGGTGGTTTTTGTGTAAAAGTTGACACCGAATTGAAATGGAGGTTACCACCCTTATTAGGGTAGATTAGAAATTGAAACGATCTTTGTTGGCAATGATTTTCTTTTGTTATATTTGGAATTGACTCAATAAGTTTTGTGCGCGACTTATTCGCGGAAAAAAACAATGTCTTGGGTTTTATTTTAATGGTGCATTTTTTCTATCAATTATTTTTAAGGAACTTATATGTATTTTATTTAACTTTCAAATCATAAGCACAGCAGTGTTTTTAAAAAATCTTCAATTATCGATGCCAATTACTGTAAGTCTTGTTAATATTCTTAAATATATATACAGTTATTTAAATATTTTTTTGTTTATTTTTGGGTCTTGTACAGATGTATAATACTAATTAAATAAACCAAGATTGAAAATTGTATTAAGATACGATGTCTCTTAGTTTTTTTATGTAAACATTAACGTCGTTTAACTTAACAACCTATCAAAATTTTTGCGTATAAAGATGTCATATGAAATTGTTTATGACAATGTTTATGTGTCATTTAAGATCGGTTTCTTATGAATCAATCCATAGTATATGTCTTACGAGCAATTAACTTAAGCATGTGTGGCGTAATTTATAAAATATAGCGGGTTTTAGCAAATCTAACTTAAAAATAAGCGGGAATGTGGTGACGACCTAATATCAAAGTCGTCAGTTTAAAGTATATATATATATATATAACACAAATAATGACGTGATTTGCTTTGATTTGTGATGCAAAAATTATGTTCATAAACGGTTTTGTTTGTGTTTTAGGTTTTTTTTTTATTTATAAATCTCAGTTTAGAGTAAATCTTTAGTTATTTAGCAAGTTATAAATCAAGTTATTGCCAGTTAGTTTGAGTTTTCTTCCTTATTATTAGATGTACGACTGGTATTTTCTTGCTTTCTGAAACATACTTCAGAAGTAACTAACCCTAAAGTTTATAAGTCTTACCAATTATAGTGTGTCTTCCACTTCTTGATCCACGATAAAGTTCAAGACGACCGCATCACAAACTTAACTGGAAACGATTCGACTCTGGTTATGAGTCAACTGGGCGATATATGCAGTTACGAGAATTGAACAAAGATATTCAATATTCAGAAGCACCACTCTATTTTTGAATGAATGAATGAATGAATGAATGATATGACTGTTTCTTGATTTCCTAGTTTTTAAAACTATTATCCTGTAAATAACTAGTTTGAATAAAAATCTGGTAATGTAAAAGTAGATATCATTTTTGTTTATGTGATAACAAAATTAGCTTTTATTTGTTATATCAAAATGAACGTGTTTAAAATAATTCAGTTTAAATATAAGAAACTTACAAAAAAAAATAACTAAATATCTAGAACGCACTGCTAAAATTATTCCACTATGTTACTCTTTTATCTAATTCAGGTATGACATTTTTTTTTATTAATTTTCTAAATTATTTTTGTTTTTTTTTTATATCGGATGTCTTAAAAATAATATCATCTTAATTAAAATTTCTTCTAGTACAATGATAATACTGTCTTATCTGTTACAACTTAATCTTTGCCATCAAAAGGAGTGAACTTATAATTGAATTTCTGTTAACTGCACTCCGAGGACTGTTAAGTCTTGGTCATAACTTGATCATACGTATACAGCTCCTTTGTCCGGCAACAATGTATCAAGATTGCATAGTCGCACTATACGTGATTATGTCAGTTATTTTGATTTAGTTATTTAGTGAAATCAAAGTATGAAAATATAATACATATTTTGTTTTTTTTTTCTAACATTTCCCATGGAAAATTTTCACATCATTTTACTTTTCAGCTAGTATTAAGTACCTATAAGAACTAGATTTAATAATGAAACCTTATTATATATTATATAAAAATTTGCATTTATCTTACTGCAATCACATGATTTTATTCAGTATTCGATCTTAGCATGGCTTTAAAAAAAAACACAGGTTCGAATCTGAACTCGTTACATCTGAGCTGTTATTTTTTTTTTGTGTTACAGCTTTAAACTAACACTTAGAAGAACCACATAACTATATTCAGCGTTCGATCTTAACCCAATCAAAGAAAAGATCACAGGTTTGAATCCCGCTCGACTCGTAACTTTTGAGATGCTATTTTGTTTTTTTTTTATTTATTTTTGGTGATTAGTAACTAGTGCTAGGGTGACATAGACGTCTACATTAAGCTGCAAGGTAACATCAATTACCCGGTTATCGTTCGGCGCAGAACGTATAAATCATGCACATCAGATTTGCAACACACTCTGTACCTCTAGCACTGGTTTATATATTCATTTCTTAGTACGAGTTTCTTTGTTCAAATATTTCAATTACTTTGTTTAAGTACACATTTAGTCTCAACACTACCACAACCATTCTTGTGCGCCTTCAGAATTCTAAGTAAAATTATGTTAAATGAAAATATTTTTTTTCGCAATAACTCGATTTCCATGGGACCAATTTTTCCCGTAAATACACTAAAATATTGGCCTATAAAAGCTCTTTTTAACGTACTATGTGGCTACCACTTGCGTCAGTCACTTGTTACTAGAGCCCAAGCGTAGGTACCTACATGCAAAGTACGGTCTAATTCCTACCGTTTCTACTTTTTTGTATTATTTTTCTTACAAATAATGAGATTGATATTCTGTATTATTTCAAATTGGACCAGTCATTGAGATAAAATCTGAACGAATCAGCATGTCGAATCTATTTTACTTCTCGTACAGAGAGATCTAGAGGCAAAATCGAGAATTTTAGTTTAGAAAAACTACTTATTAGCTTATAAGCTACTAAAAGCTACTTAAGCAGTTGTCTGACAGATTTGTCAGTCTCGCTTTCAATTCTATACCTCCAGAAACTAGTGCTTCAAAGTACTGTTCAGCATCAACATGTAAATCCATCGCTATGGGGACTTAGATACCAGGATTGAGGATGTGGATGTGGATGTAGATGTATTGGTGTTGGGAGTTTACACTGTCAATATTGTGATTTATTTGATACCCAAGAAAATGAGCCTCTGATATTGCGAAAATGTGTCATCCTGGATTTAGTGAACTAGATTACAAACAAAATTACATTACACATGCGTTATAACTAAAATATATTTATTTTATTTTATTTTATAAGTTTTAGGAAAACTAACAGCTTGGTAGCATAGTAAAAAAAATAAGTAATTCTGAAGGCCAATTAAAAGTTTATTATTATTATATGGGTAAGTACTAATTGTTCTGAGATAATACCACATTTTGAAAATATCACTTGTAAAATTAAGTCCTTATCGATTCTCTCTTAATTTGATTTAAATCAATATAAATATAACGCTTCGTCTTTCTCAGCTTGTAATATGAACTGGAATGCTGATAATTTTATTTGTATTACTTAATACTAGGTACATCGAATACTTAATACTACCTTCTAGACAAAAAAAACCCAATGTCTGTCATCAAACAAAATTAAATATTTTTTAAAGTAGTTATTAATTTATTCACAAACAAACTTACCTACGACTATTACAGTAGGTATTTATAAAATGTACATGAGCATATAAAATATTTTTTGGTTGGAATCGAACCACAACCACAGAATAGAAGGTCTACCTTCTACACGTTCGTCACAAAACAGAATAAAAAAAGGTTCCAGAAAACTCACATTCCAATCAGAAACTTTCCCCATAAATCTAAAAGGAAATAAATAAATCAAATAAGATTATCTCAATAAATGCTTCAGAAATACAGAAATACGTTCTTATCGGAAACCTTTGGACTTGCAGTCTATAAGTTCTGTATTTATAAGGTAAAATATTGTATTGTTTTAGCTAAACATATCCTGATATGTTCCTTACAAGTTTTGTGTCACTCTCAAAGCATATAGAATACCTTAGAATACCACCAAAAAAAAATCTAGCGAATTCAAATATCATCCTAGATTGTAATTTATATATTTGTACAATAAAGAATTAAGAATTGATATTTATAAAACTATGAAAAGGTCTAACCTAGGTTGTCTGTCTCTTTTTAGCGATAAGGCCGCCCATTCATTCAGTCATGCTGTAGTTTTAGTTAATTTTTTACATGTTTATTTTCTATCTATATATTTCTGTAAATGGAAGAAGTAACGCTTATTTTACGGCCAATATTTGATAATTAACAACACAAAATAATAAATAAAAATAATTTAAAATTCTTATATTATTCCTCCTCCATAAAAATAATTAATTGATTTCTGTTTTTCTCATACTATTTATACCCAATCTTAGTCTGGGACTAGAACTACTAAACTGACTAGCGTTGTATAAAGTTTATAAATAATATAAGTTTATAAATTATATTTAGTTATATTTTTATAAAAACAAATATCTTATAAGCACAAAATATCAGTGACAGCTATAGGATACCAGCAGACAGCTGGAACGCTGGTATTTCAATTAGACGTTCACCACAACCGGTGGACAGACGTAACTTTAATTAAAACTATTGGACCAAACTGAGCATTTGTGAGCATTGAGGATAATATAATCGTTAAGCAAGGTAATATTAAGGTAAGTTGTAAGTGGTAAGGTAAGTTGTAAGTGGTAAGGTAAGTAGTAAGTGGTAAGGTAAGTTGTAAGTGGTAAGGTAAGTTGTAAGTGGTAAGGTAAGTTGTATGATTATTCGTTTAAGCATAGTTATAACTATTATCTTATGTTTTTATTGTTTCTTATGTTACTTCTAAACACGCCACATTCTTTTCAAGCCTAGGAATATTGGTAGACAAAGATCGTAATATTAAGTCCTGTTAGCAGTACGTTTTTAAGTGAAATTAATTATCTATTATAATATAAATAAATTATTTAGGTACTTATTTAAAACAAGAAAGTGTTTACCTATAAGTGTTTAGACAATTATGACGATGTGACTGAATCTAAATATTTCAAAGTAATGTGTTTGTAATTTGTAATTGTCGTTTATTAATTATCTGGCTAAGCCCACAAACATATTAAAACATTAATTATTAAAATTAAAATAGAGCACAATATAGTAGGTAAAAACATTAGGTACACGGGGGTATCATCGCATACCGTATTTTTGTTGTTTAGTACGAGACTATCACAAAAGTTGTTAAAAACTATACTAATAAGTGTTTGTACACAACCATTGCATAATAAAAGCCGGCAGACATCGCATTCCTTTCATCAAAGTCTAAATAACTGAGCAATAAGAAGCACAATAAAGGTAGCACACTAGTGCAGTATAACGTGTAACCTCAGAGCTGTGAGTTGTGACTCATCGCTCTTCTAGTAGAGATGTAGTCTTATCGATGATTGAACTTGTCGATTTTTAACGATTTTTTGTCTTAACTCATTTTTTTAATCTTTCAGTACATGACCTTTTAAATAATAGTTGGAGTAAAATATAAAATACTTAGAAGTAAAAAGTTTCTATATTGTTACTAATAGATAACGTAACATTTTTTATATGTCAAATAAATAACATCTATGTATAGAAAGTAGGTACAAAATACACATTAACAAGTCAATCATCATTATAATAAAATTAAATAAAAAAAATATATTTCCCAAAAAAAATGTTTAAATATATAAATACAAATAAATTTAACAATAGTTGACGCCATTAACTTTTGCAATCAAACACGTAAATCAAAATCGACTGAAATATAATTTCAAGTTGACGACAGTTATAAAAAACAAACACAATTTCTTTAAAATGTATAATGACACTTAATACTTTTTTATAATGCTTCGGCTACATTAGCGGGCGAATATTCGTATCGTGTTGGCGCGACAAAAACATCGTGTTCAGATAAAGGCGAAATACTAAGCGATGACACTATGTACCCGGCCACATACATCGCGTTAACACGAATATTCGCCGTAGCCCGCTAGTGTGGCCCCAGCATATGAATTTGTTTCCAGGGGTGTCGAATTAATAAGCACTTGAGGTAAAAATATATTTGTAAATGATTTTGTTTTCTATACAAAACAGTTGTTTAGGTCTAAGTTAAAAGGCCTAAGTTGTCATTACCTAGCTAAGTGGGGAAAGTAATCTAGATAAGTGGCATTTAGTACTTTTATATTTCTTTATTTTGATTTTAGTATAATTGGCGTTATTATTGGTTAAGTGGAATATTGCATTACTTTACTTATTAATCACATACAAGAAGGGGAGGTTTTTAGCGGTATAAAAAAACTCATGATAAGGTTTAAGGTAGGTTTTTAAGGTAGGACTTTTAGACTATTATAAATATTCTACAAGTATTTTCGATACGTAAATGATTTATTTTACTTATTCCAAAGTAGTCTAGACGTTTATTTCTTAGAGTATCTTAAACATATAGGATAGAAGATTTTTTTAATAAACAATAATAAGTAGTAACAATGAAAATCAATGCTAGGTTTGGGTCAAGATAGCGTTGTGTAAAAAATCCATGATTTTATTTATAAATAAATATATTATTCCGGCGAGATGGAGAGACGATCTGCGAAGGGTAGCTGGCAAACACTGGATGAGAAGAGCCGAAGCCCGTGCTCAGTGGCGCGTCTTGGGAGAGACCTACGTCCAGCAGTGGACTGATATAGGTTAATGATGATGATATTATTGTAACCGGCACATCAAATTACATATTTTCATGATTTATAGTTTTTCCTAAAATCAGAGTACTAAAAAAATAAGAACAAATAAGCTAAAAGATACACTTAATAATAATCGATAAATAATTCATAAACCATCGATATGTAATAGAGTTGGGCCACGCTACATGCACCGGGTATGTCAGCTACGGTAAAGGGTGACCGACATAGTGTCGCCGCGGTAACGGGGGGCGTCACTGGGCAGCTAGGGTTGTCAAATCATAGACAAATATTAAATTAATAAAATCTTTATGATTTTTTCTAAGTGCGAAAAGCAGCTTAATATACGAATTAGGTCACAGGTTTTACATTTTTGTGATTTTTCTTTTGTATAAAAAACACTTTAATATATAATAAACAATGGTGACCACTTATCATCAGGTGGGCTGAATCAGGTCATGCTGCCCACAACAGCATCACTAGAAAGATTGCACAGCCATTCTTAAAGGAGTCTTGGAATATATTTCTCGAATTCTGTTATTATTTAACTTATTTACATAATAACGCACGACTGTAATAATTGTACTCTTTTTAATAAAAATAAACATACTACTTAAAAATTATGTCGTAGGTTAAAGAAAGTTATAAAACAAAAAAAATATTAATATAAATATTGTGCTTATTATATATTTTCATATACAGTGTCAACCCTACTAAAAAGGGGGACACTAGGGGGAGCTCACTTTGAACCAGGGAGCGTATTGTCCGCACGATACATCAACGTTGAATATCAATGTAAAAGCATCTATCGCTCGAGGCCCATCGGACATAATTCAGCAATTTCGTTCTTATGACGTGATTATTAAGATATATGATTCCGTGTTCTGTTAGCAGATGAATAACAACCGATTTTTCTTCGGAATTAGAGTTATTTGTACTGTCAATGTAGGCTGATGACTAGGTATAACTTCTAGCTAGATAATTTTACTGACGCAGATCGTTTAGGAAATACGAAATTCGGTCACTTTTCGAAAATGAAATCGAATAAGACTGAGATGCGGCGATAAAGTTCAAAAATAATTTACATAAGTATACTTAGATTTATATGTCGTTTTGTTATTTTTTGTTCCATATTTTAGCTTATAGGGTCAAAAATAAAAAAATGCTTGACTTGGCTGCACTGCCGCGTCAATTTTCAAATTCATTATTAAAACAGCCAAAATATGTCAGTAACACATATTTTTTCTAAAAAATCTCTCTTGTTTTATTTTATTAAGTAGGTATATTGTATTTTTCTTTTATAAAAGTTCGTTGTAAATCAAACAATAAAGTGTCATTTTATCAAACACCTGTGTTTAATCTTTCCATATAAATTTGGTATATTTTGATGTTAATTACAATTAAAACTATCTTAGGTCAAAAGGTGATCAGATAATCTTATTTGTGTAAAGTAAGAGTTCAAATTGGGGTTGGAAAAATAGGGCTTTGAATTTATTAATTACATTTATTTTACAACCGACTTCTGAAATGTTCGTTAGAGGATTTTGGGATATCGGTACATTAAGAACTATTAAAATAAATACGTAAAAAAACAAACTTACTCTACTCTGTCGAGTCCGATTAGTAAATACTATGTTTTTTTTAAGTAGTAGTAGTTATGAAGTCATTAACTAACAACGACAAAAATATAGAAAGCGGTCTGATCTATCTGAGCACAATTGGATCTTGAATTTTAAATTTAAAGTTTTTTGTGCAAAATTAATTGACATTTTAAGCTATATTTATGTCAATTACTATTGCGAAAATTGTCTCTTAAGAGCTATAATAACAGTTTTTTTTAGTACTACTTATATGTCCTTCATTTAAAAGGGTTGCTAAACCATAAACAATACAAAATTATTTATCGTCTTCCACAATGTAATCCTCGTTTGTAATCATTTCATTTTAAAACTATTGCAAATTGTTTCTATATTCTAGTATAAAAAAATACCCTATTTTTTGACCCTATTTTTCTTTTGTATATTAACTAAACATAGTGTAATCTGTGTTATTTATGGTCAATTATGTCCTGCAAGCGGACCATTGCTATTATGAAAGGATATTTATTAATATTTCTATTTAAACTGATGACCATAAGGATTTTGATATCAAAGTTTTTTTTTGTTTGAATGGACTCGGTGATTTGTTGAATTGCATGGAGAAGGTTTTAAATATATTTTTTTTATTAAGTCTGTTATTTATAAAAATTATGTTGCTAATAGAGATCTTTTATAAAAGTTTATTAAAGAAAATAGTCGTTAATTTGTCACTTAGATCAAATAGGTAGGTAATAAGTAGGTTTTATAATCTTTTAACATGAGTATTGACAGTAAGTTACCTGGTTTGTGAGAGACTGGTGCCTGAAAAAGGTAAGTTTTCAGATTTTATAAAACACTGATAAAAGAAAAGATGATATGTTACGATAAAAAATAATTCAGTAGGTATTTTGATTTATAACATTTTATTGTAATCTTTGTGACGTTGAATAACAAACATTAAATAACCTTGTATTTTACTTAACTCCGTAGTGAGTTCACATTAAATGACTAAACAATAATTATTTCAACGGTCAATCCAAATAACTATTATCCCACATTACATTTGAAATAGCCCGTTATGTTGTTAAAACTACAAAATAGTAAACTTATAGGATACTAAAAAAATATATCAACCAAGCCTTGTATTTTTTTATTATTTAGTATGAAGCAACAATTAACATTGTAAATGATACAACAAAAATGCAACAAATAAAAAAAACTTCCAACAATGTTGTAACATGTATCTACCCATTACTCCACACCTTTTCAAACCAAAAGCAAGCTTGTAATGCATGACCAATAACTTTTGAAAAATTTGTACCCGTAACTCAGCAACTTTGTCTCAAAAGGTAACGCAAAGAGACCATGTCTCATTTTATAGGACCGGCAATAAATTCAACATTTTATGGTCTAGAATTAATGCAGAACCTCATTACTGGCTATTCTTAGGGTATTTGTTTATGGGTCAAGAAAGTAACGTGCGAAAGGGGTAGTTTGGTAGGGGAGTTTTTTTGGGGCGTTATAACATTTGAAGAAATCTTTTTGTATTTTGAATAGCTTTGATTCTATTTTAAGAGTGACAATAGATTATTTTTTCTGATATTGTATATTCAAACATTTGTATAGTATTTTACATTTATAAGTATTTTGTAAAACGAATTTTATTTCATCCATAAAAGTCTTCAGTATCAAACACTTAAATTTACTAGAAATAAAAAAAAATTGTTAATTGAACTCGATAGTTCAAAGAATCGTTCGAAGATTGGTAGAATGTCACCAAAGTACGGGCTTTGGGTAAGACCGTTGCCCAGCAGTGGGATATAGGTTGAAAAGTCAAAAAGTCTTTACTGTGTGTGGCACAAAGACAGACAACAGTCAAGCTAAAATGAAATAAGATGCGCACTGACAAAGTACATGCAATCAAAGTTTTACATCAAAAGGTCACACAGAACAGGTTTCGGAATAACGGAACGTGACTACAGAAAGGACCAAGCTTATTATCATGTTTAATAAACATTGCAACATAGTTGATTACATGCCATTGCCAAAACCAGTTTCTCAATCCAACCCTAAATCTATCCCCATTCAAAAACAGACAAAAAAGAACTAGAATTACATTTTAATACTCTTGTTCTTAAAGCACTTGAATTTTTAATGGTCGATAAAAGGTTGCTATTGATGTGTTTGATGAGAAAGTTATTAATTTGGACGATTTTTTAATTCATGTTCACGTTGAACTGTTTTGTGAGAATTTTTGCAATAATATTTTTAGTGTCTTGCTAATCTAGTTTGATTTTCAAAACGAATGAATTGGTTTGAAGTAATAAACTGATTTGTAAATAATTTGAATAGTTTCTAAAGCATGAGAAGTAATGCAATAAAGTAAGGTGTTCTTTTATCAGGTGTTTTCTTTCAAAAACAAACTGGAATAGTAAAGATGATGAACAAGCTTTAAAACACAAAACGTTTTGAAAAAAAGTACTTTGAACATCTTTAAATGAAACGAGTAAAATACATAAACTGTTTGAATATAAAAATATAATGACTGTTATAAATGTAACAAAATCATTCAAAGATGGACACAACAAAAACTATAATAAAAAGTGTATATTAAAAAAAATGATTATGAATATCCCGGAACTAAATATCAAAATGGGGTCAGCAAACAACAATGAGGATCCGTTACACCCATTAAGTATCTTATTTCACACCTCTTCAAACATTTAACGATATTTTAACACACAAGAACAATGATAGCACATCATTAATCCAGAAATGGTCAAATAATGACCATGAATAAATGATACACTCAGATGAAAAGCCTATTCAATACACCCTAGGTGAAGTCAGAGAAATATCACAGCACACAACGTTTAAAGAAGATACACACATAGACAATGACGATGATATAACGCTAACATGCATACGATTTTCAACCTTAAAAACCTGTAGTTGAAAGACTATTTTAAAAAGAGAAGTGAGTATGTTTCTGGCGTAACGCAAGGACGTACGCTTAGGCCTTTACTATATTAATTATACGTGACGGAATTGTATCACAATATGTCAGTAGATTGATGTGGATCTATTGTGATTATGATTGTCATTGAAGTTTTGTAGGGAGTTTTTTGTGTCACTGCTGAGATTCTTGACGTGAGAAACGAAGAAGCATTGTGCACTGGATGGTCTGTTTATGAATATGGTAGTTAATTTATCAAAGGAATTTGATCCTCGTGAATGATCCTGATGAATGCTGTGCACTTCTGTTATTGACATTTAGGGTATTTTTGCATTTAAGCCAAATAATAAAAAATTGTAAAAAAAAATGTAGCTAATTTTGTAAAAAAAATGTTGTTCTGTACGTTATTTTCAGTAACATAAATATGCCGCCGTATTTTAATTTTATCATGAACTAGCTGTAAATATGTACAGCTTAACATTTTTACATTATCCGAATTGAAATGAGTCACCAGCTTTTATTCTGTGACTTTAATCCTCGAGTTTTCTAACTGACTGTTACTTACACTGTAACAGAACAGACGACCAGGGTTCACAGGTCATAATATATTCAGAAAATCCATTGTCTGGCATAAAGGGAATTAGACAAAGACATTCTGATATTTTACACTGTGGATTCTTATCGGACAAAAAATTGGAACAAATGTATGGACAATAATTTAGGTGTGGATCATTAAGTTTGATAAAATCGGTGTTGATGATTTTTTGTTTAAATGTTTGATGAGAGATTGAGGGTTTCACACGTGAATTGTTTTGGTGAAGTGATAGGTATTTTTAGGTTTTTTTCTTTGGTATATTTTAAAGTATGTTAGTTTTTTTTAATTATAATATTTAGTCAATTTATAACTTGAGTAAGTTGTATAGTTGTAGTTGTACTGTTGCAAGTACTACTATTGACTTATTATACTTTCGACAGCATTTTTAGAATAATTTTCGATTAAAATTTGGAAAACATTAAGTCACCATTAAAAAACTATGATTTATATCCATTTTTTTATTATTAAATTAATAATTTTAGAATTATTTATCGACTTACCTATGACTATTAAGAATTGGTACTATTCTAACAATAATTTTACTAACAATAGCAATAATTTCTTACAAGAATAAAATAAATAAGTCCCTAGGTTGAAGTATTTCAAAGCACATTTTCTTACAAAGCTCGGTGGACAATAGTGGCTATCTACGTCGAATTCACGTATGTTTACGGTTTCCTTACACACAAAACTATTTGTTTCATCACTGGTACGAAGCGCAATAAGCTTCCTTGAAAAGAATATTATTTACGAGTAGATTGGAGAAATGATATATTTTCGGCTTTGTTTATCTGAAGCCGAATAAATGAACGCAATAATGATTCGTGATTTGTCATTATAATGATTTTACAAAGTTCTAAAAAAGTAAGATACTTACATAGTAAACTAACTAAATATCTGGCGCTACGGCTCAGTTAGAATAATATATAGAATATGGTCATGGGTTCATTTCCCCTCAAAATAAAAAATGTTAACAAAATTCAGGTTTTTTTGTGTTTTGCTGTTACTATGCTTTAAAAGTATTTATTATACAGTTAGTACCTATAAGTTTTGCATTTTGCATTGTAGGTCACGAATTCAATTTCCACCAGAAACAAATACCTTAACGAAATTCAAATTATGTGTTTTGTGTTTAGGTTGTTATGTATTCTAAGTATTTATAATTGAGAACCATATAAAATACCAACAGACTGATGATAGAGTATTTTTATACAGTTTCAAGTTCCAATAGTAACAATCTTTGATTAGTTAGGGTGTAAATAACGTGATTTGAAATATGCGTGATGCTCTTTACTTTCAGCCGAAAAAAATAAGCCGAAAGTGTATCGCCCATCTCTATCTACACTATTTTCCCAACGAGACAAGAAATAAGGTAATATTTAGCAGAGTAAAAATTTCTACGTGCTCCGGCTAGACGTCGCCATAAATTGTCTCTTGTAAAGAACTGTAATGGCATCCGCGATTGTACGGTTCTTTGGTATTAAAGTATGGATTCGAGGATTACAAGAAAAGTGGGAAAAACCATGACAATGGGTTCTAAGTGGTTTTATACTACGCGCGTAACTATAAATAAATAATAATAAATACTGCTGGACAATCCACACAACATCATCTAGCCCCAAGCTAAGCAGAGCTTGTATTATGGGTACTTAGAAGACTGACATACTAAATACATTACATAGATAAATATTTTCTATTTTAAGTACATATAAAATACCCAGAACACCGAACTATGTTTCTCTTTATAGGGTTTCGTAATCAATGGGCAAGGCGAGACCCTATTACAGAAACATTGCTGTCAGTCAGTCAGTCTGTCTGTCTGTCTGTCTGTGCGGTCCGCGAGTTTGACTCGCACTTGGCTGGATTTTATTTTATAGAAACGGTAAATGGATTGCAATTGAATGAGGTAAATTATTCGTATTGAATGCTTAATTAATGAACTAAATAATTTTAAAATAACAAACCTGCAAGTAGTTAGAGCCATTACGCAGTGTCGACTTGTTGCCGGCGACTCGGTCGCTTTTAAATAGCTGTTTACGCACTTGGTCGTCGGTCGCCCTATTGATTTTGGTCGCCGAGCGACCGACCGAGTCGCCGCGCAGGCGACAAGTCGACAGTGCGTTACGGCTCTTAAGTACATTTGGGGAAAATATTGTTTTTGATTTTACAATAGACTAATTTTTTTTACAAAATTCAAGTCATGTTGAATGTCGAATTTCGATCAAAATCGATTTGAATGCCCATGTTAATAGTAAAAGCGTGTTCGCCAGTAATCAAAAGTTTAACACCTATAAACAAAGTGACAATGTTGCCAGAACTGTAACCAAATTAGCTGAATATCCTTGATTAAAAGCGGAGTGCAATAAAAGCGTTAATGTGCGAAACCACACATTCGGTATACCTAGCAACATTGTCACAGGACCGTGTCGGCGAAAAATTAAATTAACTCTGATACGTGGTAAACAGGAATATACGGGATACTGAAGAGCCTGATCATGATTAAATACTAACAGTACACTAACAGTCAGTACTAAAAAATACTAACAGTAACCATCAATGCCAACAATCACTGTGGAGAAATTGGCAGGACGCTTCAATGCCAACAATAACTGAAGAAAAATACCAGGGTACTTGTTTGAGAGTCCCAACAATAATATGTAGAATTTACTGTATAATTTACTATGCTTATCATCATCACCACAGTTAAATGAATTAATTAATTATATTATGTATTTATTTATTAATGGTGGCTGGAACATATTAGTACAGTATTCTAGATAAGCTTCTTTACAAATAGCCTAATTTCAATTTTTTGAGCTGTTTTCGGACACAATGATGACATAGATATAGTGTCTAGGCTCTGGTCGCGTGGAACTGGCACCTAGAATCACCTAGTATGAAAGACGATTCTAAATGATCCTTGTGATTTTATTGAGTAAAGAAATATTTGATTTGATCTGTTAAGGAAACATAATTATAAGCATATAATTAATAATCTACTAACTCAGAAGATCATTTTTTACACTATCACCTCAGACAAACGGAAACCTTTCTGAACTGTCTCTTCCATAAGTTACTAGCCATGTTGTTTGCAATAAAGTGCATACTACACCATAAAGTAAGGTTAACAAGTGAAGCCGTGATGACATCGACAAATATTTTGTTTTGTTCCCATCACGTATCATCTATGCTATGGAATATTGCAACAATGTATACATCGTGAAAATTTAGTTTACTTTTTACTGTTTTAATAACATGTTTTAATAATGCAGCTAATGGTTTTTTACACTTATATATTATTGAAACTACTATCTCTGACTTCTATTATTTAATAGGCGCCACAGCTCTAAATTCACAGCTCTACAATTCTAGATTGTTATATAAACGATTAGGTGGCAAACACAAAACTTGTATTAAATTATATCAAAAAATAAAATAAATAAATATTCACGGACATATCACACTCTAGTCCCAAACTAAGCAAAGCTTGTACTATGGGACTGCTGATAGAATACATATTATATATATGTGTAAATACATAAAATTCATAGAACAGATATTAATGTTCATCACACAAACATTTGCTCTGGGAATCGAACCCACGACCCATAGCATGGAACGCAGAGCTACTGACAGCTCAGTTCTATCAATGAAAACTAATTAAAAAAGAAACGTACACAACTGCAACAATGTTACTTTATCACACTAAAATAACGAAACTTTAGCAATAAAAGTATTAAAATTAAAACCAAAGTAACTGACCTGCCCTAACTTATCTCTCAGCTAGTATTCTCAGCAATATACTCAACTTTTAACAGTCTTGTAATAAAATAAAGTTGACTTATGTCGTTAATCCATTGTGCAGTTTAGCAGTAGCCGAAAGACAGACTTTGTGTCTACTTTATTGTAGTCTTTAAAAGTTGAGGCGCTATCATTTGTCTACGTAACGCACATTGCACTTTTGAATGAATGAGCTAGAGAGAGAGATTTGTTTATTTGACACACAACACAGGTAATGAATGAATGAATGAATGAATACTTTATTGTACATGAACACCTTACATTACATTTTTGAGAAAAATATAAACAAAATACTATTTTTTTCGTACTACTTTGAACTAGTAGATTTTGAGATCTAAGGAATATGTGGGAGCTATGTACATTGAGTATGTACATTAAAAAGTATGCGCTTGGACCTTTTTAAAATATTAATTAATAATCTAGAGATTAGTTTTCAAAATTATAATGTAACGTTTCTATAGTAACAATGTTTCAACAAAATTGCAATCTTTATGAATTTGATATTATGCAAACAGTAGCGTTTCCATGTTTACAAAACCTAGATTTAATATCCTTCTGTAATAAAGGAGAGATGGAAAATATTTTCATTACACTCACAGGACACGACACCGAATAAACCTCATTTCTAACAAAACGGTGACCGTTATTTAATATTTGTCGGAGCGACGCGTGACCCGAGGGCTGGTGAGTATCTGGCCCAGCGTACCTATCAGCATTGCTTTTCAGCGCAGCAATGCAGCCAGTGTCTTGGGTACGCTTCCGATTGGTACTGATTTGGATCAGTTGAACTATCTATAGATCGTTTGCAACGGTCTGTAGATAGCTCAACTGTTTCTTACGTATTTATATGACAATGTACATTTTGTAAATACTGTATAGTCGTAAGTTTTTTAATATTTTAATATTACATATTAAAATTACAGTTAAGTAATGTCATTTAGTCTCCCAGCAATATGAGATGTTGCTAATATGTCTGAAAATCTGCTCAGTTTTGAATCTAACTAAGATAAGGTCTAGTATCCGGATACTGGAGTGGAGACCGCGTTTAGGCAAGCGTAGTGTAGGACGCCCTCTGGTAAGATGGAGCGACGATCTGCGGAGTGTAGCTGGCAAACACTGGATGAGAAGAGCCGAAGACCGGGCTCAGTGGCGCGTCTGCAGAAAGACCTACGTCCAGCAGTGGACTAATATAGGTCGATGATAAAGATAATGTCTAAAAATAAAAGTAAACGACCGCCTTGCGGGTATAGGCCTCCTCCAAAAGTCGCCAATCATTTCTGTCTTTCGCTTTTTCAGTCCAGCACTTCCTATCTCTCCAAATCTATCCTAAGCTGAGATACCTTGAGATAATGGTTACAGTCTCCAATACTATAAAGACGGTAACCATTTTGACCTCGGTAACCATAAAGAAACGTTGGAGACCAAGCTTTAGTTGAACATCACTGTTAACTTTTTATAACCAATGGGATGCGACATGACATTGTTGCTGAAATAAACACATCAAAGTTTAATGGGTGAGTGTAGTGT
Organism: Ecliptopera silaceata; assembly: GCA_932527185.1. Classification (NCBI taxonomy): domain Eukaryota; kingdom Metazoa; phylum Arthropoda; class Insecta; order Lepidoptera; family Geometridae; genus Ecliptopera; species Ecliptopera silaceata. The sequence goes on from OW052210.1 coordinate 8,058,213, forward strand.
CCATATCGACAGATTTTTATTTATTTACTAGCTGACCCGGCGAACTCCGTTCCGCCTTCAAGGCAATAAATAAGCATATTTTTGAATTTCTTAAGTTTTTTTTAAAACTTGGTGCCCAAAATGGTTTAATATAACTTATTTTAGTTTAAGTATTTACTTTTCATAAGTAAAGATAAATCAAAATCAAGGTAATTTATTCGTGTCCTGCATAACAATCTTCGTTCACACATAATGATTCTTCGAGTAATACTATCTATAAAAAAATAATCTAACCACTGTTTAATATGCTTAAGATCGTAACCAGTATTAAGTATTATTTTATATAAAAACATTGTTTTATAAAATAAAAACATTTCTAGATGAAATAAACGCAATTAGACACCCAGACATTGTAATTAAAACAACATTATTTGCAACCTTTATCTACAATCTAGCATTAGGTACAATAAACCTTTCACGCCAATAATGAATTATAACGATATTATGATTGATATTTCTGTGAATACATTTATTTGCTGATTTTAACTTGTAATGGACAGTGCTAATACGCCGATGGCGTGGTGGTGGTACTGACTGTCTGTGGTAACGCCCACATTAAAGTGGTAAATGCACCATCGGTCTTTGAAAATTACTTTACTGCATTCAGTCATTTAGCGTGCATGGAAAGAGCCTCCTCGTAGCGCACACCGGTAACAGCTAGGCACGATAAAGCAGTGTCTAGTCTGGCTAATCTTTCCAACACGATGCTACAACAAAATACAGTTGTAGCATCGACACGATAAGAAGAAGAAGAAGAAGTCATGTATCATCTATCCTATTTATTTATATTTGGTTTTTTAAGGCTGTTTTGAACCGAGTTCAAAAGGAAGAGGTTCTCAATTTGATCGTATACATATATATTTTTTTACAATATGTAGGTACACGATTTTTTCGTCAATTAAGAATCGATTTTCATTTCTTGAAACGGTAGAACATTCTTCAGAGGTTCATGTTAATTTCATGAATATAGAAAGAAGGCATAGATCGTGCAAATATTGACATAATTTAAATGATTTAACTCATCTCATGCCTGTATCACTTTTGTCATTGATACATAAAGTCGGTAGTAGTATATAGGTACCATATAGGTAGTGTTCAAAACTTGTTAAAAAAATACATATTTTCTGTTATTATTTAAAAAATTAAAAAACTACTGTAACAATCCAATCTAAAAAATCATAACATCTCTCCAGAAATAACATAATAAACTTTCAATATCTATGAGCAATGCATAAAGTCATCAACTTATTTAAACAAAAGACCATAAAAAGAGATTAAAGCCTCCTCATAAAGTAAATACCTCAACAGTGCAACGGCCTATTTTATGTCACGAACTGCAACTTTTAACGATACACTTCTCGCTTTTTACTAACAAAAAACTGTGGAGACTGTTATATATCAAAAACAAATTGATAATTGTAGGTTCTGTTTTCACAAAGTAGGTATGTTCATAAACTTCAGTTATTTTATTTGAGCTTATACCATTTTGTTGTACTGCAACATACATAATTTCATTTATGTTTGTAGTAGGTAGTAGTAATACAAGCTTTGCTTAGTTTGGGACTAGAGTGTGATGTGTGAAATGTCCGAGAATATTTATTTATTATTTAAAGTGGATGGTGTGTTTGTCTTATTTTAAAGTTTATTTTATAGATTAGGTAATATTTTCAGAGCAAGAATTAGATCATAAAAATAATGACACTAATTGTTTTTCTAGCTATTTTTAATGTAGATAAGGATTGCAGGAGGATGTTTACGATGCTTGGGCTACAATCAGAATCTAGTAATGAACAGTGAACTTATTTAACGAAAAAAGCAAACCACCATTCCACAGTTTCAAATATCTTCTGGTATTTAATAACAAGATTATTGTTAAGCAAAAGTAGGTCATAAGTTTTTTAGATCAGTTCCACTCCACAGTTCTGCTGTCCCAGTACTCCAGCGATGAGTCACAGCCTGAGTCACGGCATACCTAGAGCTTGCACCTGATGAAATCATGGGTCGATGACCACGACACGGTCCGAATGATCGGTGCTATGCAGGTCATCACTCAATTATCTTTATTATTATTCATAAAAAAAAAGTTGTAAACAAAAAAAAAAAATTTTTTTAGTTTTTTTAGTATAAAGTAACAACGCCTAAATTTTTTTTTATCATACGATTAAATAGATAAAGAAATTATTATCTTCAATGCTGTGGGTCGTGGGTTCGATTCCCACCCAGAGCAAATATTTGTGTGATGAGCATAAATATTTGTTGTGTCTGGGTATTACTATGTATACTTTGTATGTATTTACAAAAAATAAATGTATTTAAGTATTCTATCAGCAGTCTAGTTCCTATAGCATTCCTTAGTTTGGGACTAGAGTGTGATGTGTGAAATGTCCGTAAATATTTATTATATTTATCATAGTTTGGGTTAGCTATATAAATATTCACAATATTGAATTTCTCAATATATTTAAAAGGAATTGAAAAAGAAACAATTGATTGATACAAAACTTACTGAAATATTTATTTAACAACAAATTACATTTTTACATTGTTACGACATCGCAGCTTGCTTCAAGGCATTTTTCTGAAACAAAAAAAACTATTTAGCATAAGCTTTGATTTAAATTTATTTATAGTCCCTATATTAATTACACCCGTAATTATATAGTCTAGTTTGCCCGCGTTTACGGTTATTACAATTAGCCAAAACGTCGATCGAATTAGTCTCAAAATCCCCATTGAATTATTATCGGAATTTTGCGACTTTTTGTCTTCAAATCCCCATGGGGTGGAAGTTGTTTTTATTATGAATAATATAAGGTACGCGTTAAAAGCCTCTGTAAAATATCACTTTTTCAATAACGACAGCTCAGTTGGTAGTAGCTCTGCCTTCCGTGTGTAGATCGTGGGTTCGATTCCCACCCAGAGCTTATGTTTATCTCACAAATGTTTGTGAGATGAACATAAATATTTGTTTTTATGTATTCTATGTATGTATTTACATAAAAAACTATATAAGTAAATTAAAATTTTATTAATCAGCAATCTAGTTCCCATAGTACATTGCTCAGTTCGGGACTAGAGTGTGATGTGAGAATTGTCCGTGTGTTTAGCATAAAAAAGGAATAGTAACTATAATGTACACGATAAAAGCCCGTGTAATAACTTTACGTTTAAACAAAGTTCAAGAACTGTAGTCGTAATTCGCTTGTATATCAAAACACAGACGCATATAATTAACAAAACAAGGATTGAGTAATCACAGCACAATGGTAACAATCGGTCCGAGTCTGCGCCTGAGGGCATTTTGTCTTTCAATCCGCTCTAAATAACCAATCGCAAACAGGCAAATGCAATTGACGTAGGTTTGGGACAAAAAGACGAAGTGTCCGGACGTCTGACCACGAACAAATGTGACGATCGTAAACGTAACGGATTTTAAATACACTGCGCGGTAACGCTGCGACGTTCGCCAGTAAAGGTGTTGTCGACGAGCAGTGTATCTCAAAGATGTCACTGTTTCGATATGTTTGTGATTGTCACATTTATTCGTGCTCATCCCTCAGGTGTTGAGAGCGAGTATTGTTGTAAAGAGAGGGTTCCGCCTAAATAAGATGTTGACTTATAACACTCAACTTTTGAAGCAGTTTGATGCTAAATAATGTATGGAGCACATTGCCGGTCTGTGTTTCCTGATTACTACATTCTGAATCACGTGCTTTCTAGATTATTTTGCTATATTGTCTGATTTATTGTTACTTCCCAGTAGGTGAAAGTGATGTCAAAGAATGGTCTATAAATTTTATAAATAAAACTTTACCCACCGACTGTGGTTATTTTAAACCAGGCTTTGTTTTAATTTCAGTCCGCGACTGATAAGATTTTTATAATAAAATTAGCTAGGTTTAAGTATAGGTACAATAGGTAGGTAATTGTATCACATAAAAAAATATTTTATCAACTAAACAATAATAATTTCGTTTCAAGCTGTGATATAAAGAACCGTTACAATTTAATATGTTGTAAATTATTAAAAATCACCGGAAGGAACCCTAAAAACCCATAGAAATGCAATCGGCAACCACAAAGCCTTCGCTCACATGACTCACAAACGATTGAAACGTTAAAAATAAAAATCTACACTACGAACTGGTTTCATTCACAAAACTCAACCTTAATATTACAGATTTAAGGACTAAAATACCGTGTTATAACAATGAAAAACTCCATAGGTGGCAATGAACAGGCGGTACGTCGGCAAACAGAACCGATTTCAAGTAATAAAAAAAAAAGAGAAAAAAATAGAAAGGAAGGCGGTGTCCAATCCCACACAAATATAGCAAAGTACAACAATACTGCAGAATGACCTTTCGGACAAAGACTGAAGGGAAATATCCTGCTGTGCTCGAAAATAGCTTGAAAGAAGCTAATGTCTTCACCGTTGACCGTGGTAATGGTCTTTCTTATGAGCTTAGGGTTGTCACGCACTAAATTATCGTTGTTGATTTAATGGAATAAAATATGACCTTGAAGTTTTGTTGTTTTTGATCATAATTTTACTGTGAGTGAGTTATGTGACCTAAGTGAGTTATGTGACCTATGTGACCACACACGGATCGTAGAGACGCAATTGCCGAGCGCAACCAATTTTGTTTGGAAATACAAGCTTCTCAAGGAATCTGCTAGAGGCGCTGCATGGATCTCCATACAAAATCGGTGGCGATTGCGTCTCTGCGATCCGTGTATGCACAAACTCGTACTTGGGATACAAAGAGTCTCAAAGCCAGTATTAAGTTCTCAGTGGTTCTAGTCTCAAAGCAATAAACGCTGTGTTTTTCGAGATAATTTAATTGTTAAAGGTGTATCTCAAAATCACATCAACCTATTTTAAGAAAACTTTTTAGTCAAGACATCGTGAATTAATTTTAAATACATTATTGTTGACAACCCTAAATAAAAACAACATTGGCCAAACGCTGATCTACAATTCTACACATTAAAATTGTTTTTTACAATGTCCAAACTCCACAATGCGGCTACCATCTTACAACCAAAAAAAACCATTTTCAATTTCAAAATGGCCATTCTAGCCACCCTTTTGAGTAATTTAGTAGCGTAATTAGTTCCTCTATATTGTCCATATTAAAAAAAAAAACAATAAGCAGTAAGCAGTTGTAATAGCAACGGTTAGTTAAAGGTAGTTGGCAAAATAAACTCATAATAGAAGCGTCTTTGTTAGAAGAATAGTTATTTATTGTAAGTGAAAAAAAGTTAGCGTAAATTGATTTGCTATGCACAGTGCAGTAATAAAATTGGTTTTTGTCTCTTTTCGCAACATTGCCGCTTCTATGCTAATGCATATTTTACCTTATACATAATATTTAAATACTCAATAGGCTTTTGGACCACTTTATACCCGTGCCCAATGTACAGGACGCTGTAGTACCTATATAGTAGTGATAGAGTAGGCTTTTAGCATGTATAGCGTCGGCTTAGCCTAGTGGTGAGTTGAAATGAGATTACAATTATCTTATAACTATTTTTTTGCCTCTTGATGGCGCTATCGTAACATTTGCCTAAACTAAGAATAATCTTTTTCGAAGTCGGTTAATAGTTACTAGGTGTTAAGTTGACGTACTTCAGGTTACAATCAGTGTACTACCAGTAGCTCTACCATGAGTTTTTACTATACTATATTTACTATACTCGCTAGCGTCTGTAGTTAAAAAAATGTATGAAGATTTGTACAGCGCCTCTAGCGGATAGTTGGGTACTAAAATTCGTAATACTAATATTGACGTAACTACTGTAGTAAAGTCAGGCGATTTTACTGTGACAACTCATGGTAGAGGTACACTGTCTAAGTCTGGAATGTATCAAACGAAGACTCACTTGATATTGCAGATTTTCGGGTCCATAGACAGCAAGTAGTTGTTGAGACTATTTTCGCAGTTCATATACGCCATCCCGAAGCCAAGTCCGCCACCGATGTACATCGGCCACCGTCTGAAGCCTCGGAGAAAAAAACTGCCCATCATGCTGCCTATTAAAAGACCCGTTGCTGAAAAAAAAAAGAAAAAACAAAGCTCTGTTAAAAATAAAGAAAATAAGATCTGAACTATTAAACGTAGAGGAAAATGCTATGTTATAGTTTAAAGAGTAAGGGCATTGAAAAAAATATTGGTTTTTTAGCATACTTAGTTCTACGTTTCAGTGACATGCAATTTTAGATTTTTTTGAAAATACTTTACTTAATTTATCTAAAAAATTAACGACAGACACAATGAGCTGTCTACAGATTCTTGATTACAATTAATAAGTAGGTATTTATTATAGGTGTTATACATATTTTTTTCATAATATTTTTACCTGTTTTTAATCCAAAATCAACGAAGCAAGCTGAGTATCTGTCTTCAAAGTCCCGTTTGTCGGGTTTACTCATTTCTCAATAAACTAAGTTATAAACAATAATCTTTTACTAAAACACATTGCAGCTTCTGAAGTCCTATAGTTACTTTTGTAATTATTATAATGGTCCTTACACAGAATTATTGATAAAAAATACAACACAAAACAAATTTTTACACTTTGACATTGACAGGTTTGTGATGACAAATTCAGTTTTTCTTTAGAAAACAAACTTCTTCATGAAAATTAAGAAGTTTTCTTATATTATTTAACAAAAGAGGTTGACAATTTTAACTTGGTAAAGGTTATACATAAGTGCATAATTCAGTTTCATCTCAGTAACTCTATAATACTTAATTACATAAAATACTTTTTTTTATTTATTTTTAGGTATATTTTATAACTTTAGTTGATCTGCATTGATGGTTTTTGGGGAAGTAAGACGAGTTTTCAGGAGTAATACAGAAACTTTATTTCGGAGCGCACGCACAGCCATTACAGTCGTAGACAGAGAAGGAAGAACAGACATCTTCTTCTAACATTACAAGTGACAATAACAAACTTTGACAGATGAAGTTTACATATTATATCATAATGTTCCAACACTACCCCATAAACTTAATCTTATTTGCTAATTAATTCTTAGGCATAAAATATTAACATTTAATCTTATTGCCTAATTACATTAAACTGAAATACACTTGAAAAACACAGAAACAAATCTTACATGCTTTTCCCTAGTTAATGGTTTAGTTAACACATCTGCAATCATTTTATCAGTAGGAACAAAACCTATGCTAACAATTTTTTCATTAACCAATTGTCTTACAAAATGATGCCTAATATCAATGTGTTTGGTTCTTGCATGACAAATTGAATTTACACACAATTTCTGTGCTGACTGACTGTCATTCCACAGAGTTACATTACAATTTATGTTTACACATTCAGATAAAAATGTACGTAGAAAAACCGCCTCTTTACACGCATCAGAGATTGCCATGTATTCTGCCTCAGCGCTGGAGAGAGCCACAGTTCTCTGCTTACGACTTTCCCACGAAACCAATGAGTTACCAATATGGAACACATACCCGGTATAGGAGCGCCGATCTACTTCATTTGCAGCCCAATCCGCGTCCGCGTAGCCAGTAATCTGCATGTCGCCTTTCTCGAACGTGAGACCATACTCTACTGTACCCTTTAAATACCGTACTACTCTTTTAGCAGCCTTCCAATGCTCCTCAGAGAAGCAGTCGTTGAACTGACTCAAGTAGCTCACTGCAAAGCTGATATCTGGCCTGGAACAAACTGATAAATACATTAAACACCCAATTAAATTCCTATAATCAAGCTTGCAGTTTTTATTCTCAGATTTCTTGAGTTTCAATCCAGTTTCCATGGGAGTTGGTGCTGGATTACACTCAGACATGTGAAATCTCTCTAATATTTTCCTGGTATAGCCTGCCTGGTCCAGTGTAATTTTATTTTCATTCCTGGTAATTCTCATACCCAAGATATGACTGGCCTGACCCATATCTTTCATCTTAAATTCTTCTTTGAGATTATTCTTGATCTCCTCCTTCTTGTTCACCAAAGACCGAGAAGAAAACAACATTATATCATCAACATACAAAGCAATAATTATATATCCCCCTTTATGATGATATACATATACACAAGGCTCTGAAGATAATTTTTTAAATTTCAATTTCTTGACTAAAACTCCATTTATCTTCTCATACCATGACTTGGCTGCCTGTTTTAGACCATAAATTGCTTTATTCAGTCTGTATACTTTGTTTTCGCTTCTTTCCTTAATGAAACCTTCTGGCTGTTCCATGAACACAATCTCTTCTAGATCACCATTTAAAAATGCAGTTTTCACATCTAGATGTTCCATTTCTAAGTCATTTTGTGCAGCCAGAGCTAGTAATATTCTAATTGTTGAATATCTTACTACAGGAGAAAAAGTTTCAGAGTAATCTATTCCAAATTGCTGGGAATAGCCTTTTGCTACAAGACGGGCTTTATATCTCAATAACTCCTCGTTTAGCCCTCTTTTCTTTGTAAAAATCCATTTACATTTAACCGGCTTCTTGCCTTTTGGTAAATCAACCAGGGTCCAGCATTGATTAGTAATAAATGAATCATACTCATCTTGCATTGCTGCCCTCCAGTGCTTGCTTTCACAGCTGTTCAGTGCTTCCTGCACTGTCTCTGGAACGTCTATTTCGTCTTGTAACATGCCAGCCAGCTGTGCGTACTCGTGTACATCTTGAAACTCCAGCTCCGAGTCCTCATCTGAAGAACCTGGAACGTAAGTTGGATCCGAAGAGTCATCTGTTTCAACTACCCCTGTTTCATCACTAAGTTCTGAATTATTAAGCCTAAATATGGCTTGTCTTCGCCTTCTATGGACTATGTCATCAGAAACATGATTTATATCAGGAGATTCCTGTGAAGCAGGACTGTTCTCTGGCAACCTACTATCAGAGCTATTTAAATCAATTGGACATTCATATATATCAGCTGAAATGTCTTTGTTATCATCATGTGACATATTCCCCTTAACAAATACATTTTCCAAGAAAGTTACATGTCTTGCTTTGATGCATTTCTTAGGACATGATGGATCAATCAGCCTATACCCTTTACTGTCCTCACAGTAACCCACGAATATGCATTTCCTGCTCTTGGAGTCTAGCTTTTTCCGATTTTCCTCCAAAGCATATGCAACGCACCCAAAAACTCGAATATGTTTGACGTCTACCTTTTTCGAAGTCCACTTTTCCTCTGGAACAACGCCCATGACCGCCTTAGTAGGCGAGCGGTTCTTCAGATAGACAGCTGCATTCACGGCCTCCGCCCAGAACTTCTTTTCCAAGCCCGCATCCTGAAGCATTGACCGAGCCTTCTCCATTATTGTCCGGTTGGCTCTCTCCGCTACCCCATTCTGGGAACTGCATCGCGGTACCGTAGTCTGGTGACGGATTCCGCTGGCTTCCAAAAAGTTCTGAAATGCACGGTTAACATACTCAGTTCCATTGTCACTTCTCAAACATTTTATTTTCCTATCAGTTTCATTTTCTACTAGGACCTTGAAGCTCTTGAATATATTGAAGACCTCATCTTTAGTTTTCAGAAAATAAACCCACGTTTTCCTAGAAAAATCATCAATGAATGTGACAAAATACCTTGCACCACTGAGCGATGCTGTCTGCAACGGACCACAAACATCCGTGTGCACAAGGCCTAAAAGAACCTTAGACCTACTTTTAGATTTCTTGGGAAAAGGCAATCTAGACTGTTTACCTTCAATACAAGCTACACATTTGTTGTAATTAATATCATCAAAATGCATACCTGTAACCATCCCATTCTTCATTAGGTTCATACTTCTGGAGTTGAGGTGACCTAACCTCTTATGCCACACTTCCTGTGTCACCTTGTCCGCAGCACGTCCTATGCATACTTCCTGTGACTCCTCAGGCTCCACCCTAGAACTCATGGCAATCCCTGACTCCCCAATAGTGTCTAGTTTATAGACCCCATTGTTGTATGATGCTGTAGCGACTATCTCATTACCTTTACGCAATATTTTACATTGTTTATTATCAAATTTAACTGTAAAACCTTTCCTAGTCAATTCGCTAACTGACAAAAGATTAGTACTTAAATTAGGTACATAATAAACATTGCTAATCAATTTATCACAGTCTTTTAACCTAACTGTCACACTTCCTAGACCGGCTGTTGCTAACTTTGCCCCGTTGGCAACATGCACTTCTAGAGGTTGAACCGCTACGCACTCACTCATTATGTCTTTCCGGTTACACATATGGTTTGTAGCTCCAGAGTCAAGATACCACTGATTGTCTTTCACGTTCACCGCAAGCGCCGTCAGCATTGCCTCCTTGGTGGAATCCTTCCCCTTGGTGCTGGTGTTCCTCGCCTTGCTGGTGTTGGTCGGGCAATCTTTCTTGTAGTGGCCAGGTTTCTTACACTTGAAACATCTCACCGCTTTCCTCACTGTCAAAGCCGATGCTTCTGGTGCCTCAACGTTGTCCTCTCGCCTCTGTGTCTCTTGGAGCAATCTTGACTTTACTCGGTCGGAAGTCAATTGTACATTTGAATTTTCCAAAGCCATGATGAGGGGATCGTAATCTTTAGTGAGCCCACTCAACATGATTACAGCTATAAATTCATCATCCAATGGTGAGTCGATTTCTCGCAGTTGTTGTGCTAGTTCAGTGATCTTGGTAATGTATTTTTCCATGCTGTCCGTCTCCTTAAGTTTCAAGCCAAATAGTGATCGCAGCAAGCCAAGCCGCCTGCTCAATCCACGATCTTCATAAGCTTTTTGCAAATTGTTCCACGCTTCAAATGCAGAAGAAGCATTGCGCACATGCGGTAACACCTCCGCACTCACCGACAAGCAAATTTTTGCAAAAGCCTTCTGCTGCTTCTTCGCGTCCTTACATGCATCAGCCGAAGATACACAGTCGTACATATCTTCATGCATCAGATACATTTTCATAAGAAATTTCCACGTATTGAAGTCTTGCAATCCTTTCAGTTTTTCAATCGGAATTGATCCGCCCGTCGTCATACTCGAAGCCATGGTTTTGTGTAGAAATCACACCGTCCAGTATTTGGGAAATCCCTGGGCCCATAACCTGATGGTTTTTGGGGAAGTAAGACGAGTTTTCAGGAGTAATACAGAAACTTTATTTCGGAGCGCACGCACAGCCATTACAGTCGTAGACAGAGAAGGAAGAACAGACATCTTCTTCTAACATTACAAGTGACAATAACAAACTTTGACAGATGAAGTTTACATATTATATCATAATGTTCCAACATGCATTTAGAATAAAATATTTATAAATAAAAAAACGAGATATAGTTTTTCAGAAATTCAATAGTTAGAGGCTTTAAATAACCACAGCAAATCTAAGTAATAGCTAAGTAGTTGAACTATCTATAGATCGTTTGCAACGATCTGTAGATAGCTCAACTGTTTCTTATGTATTTTGTATGCCAATGTTCATTTTGTAAATACTGTATAGTAGTAATAGCTTACCAATATAAAAAGTCTTTCACAGTTGACGAATGAAACGAGTAAGTTCGATGTTTGTATTTTGGGTTAAAAACATTTACATATTCTGTCTATGTATATTCTATTCTTCTTTACATATTCTGAATAACAATAAAATCAATGCACTGTACGTACTAATCTAGACTATCATATAAGTGAATTTGTAATTCTTTCTTGAGAATAAAGTTTCTTTAAGCCTAAGTGGAAGAAGAAAACATTTTGTACCAACTACGTCGTGGGATAAGGACAGGGTGATGATGATGATGATGATCATGATCGTCTAACTTGTCTTCAGCTCCAATCAGGGTTGTCAATTTCGTCTATTACGCAGAAACCACTTTGATAAGATATGCAAATGCGATTATAGACAGTGGCATCCCTAGCAATGATTAGGCATGCAGGTTTGTGGCACAGCTCATCGAGACACAGCTGGTTTTATTCATTTATAGATAGTATGGCTAAGGGCTATGGCTAAAGGCTAAGGCTTTGGCGCTGTAACTCTACATTATTTACCTACTTTTTTGATTTTCTGATACCCTTCTCCTTTTATTTTTATCGGGGTTTATTTGCTAGTTGAATTGTCGATAAATTAAATAATGCTGGACAATCCACATTTTTCGATTTTTCAGTTTAATAAAAAATTCAAGGAGATTTCACACATCGCTTCTAGTCCCAAACCAAGCAATGCTTGTACTATGAGAACTGGATTGAACTGATAGAATAGTTCTATACATATTTTTTGCTAAAATGTTTTTAGAATGTCCCAGTTATTCTACCGCAGCTGTGACAATGATTAGGCTTGCGGGCTTGCAGCTTGTTTAGCGCTAAATCCTTTGTCTATTACTGGTTAGAACTGGTATAGTCCAGTTTGTACCGGATCAATTATGTGTGATTCGGTCCGAATGAACGTGATGTGCTTAGAAATTCGTTCGTAAAATTAGTTTTGTCTGAAATAGAAAATTAGGTTCCCGGAACTTGTTAACGAGTATTCTGTTTAGTTTAATTGTTTTATTTGTATTTTAGTTTTAGTTGAAAACATGCTGTTTTGCAGAAATTGAATCGCTCTTTGGCTTTTAGAACGCTTTTCTGCAATGAAAGTAATTTTTTTAACCGATTTTTGATAAAAAATATAAAAAAAAAATGCTGGATAATCCACACAACATCATCTAGCCCCAAGCTAAGCAGAGCTTGTGTTATGGGTACTAGAAGACTGACATACTTAATACAATACATTACATAGATAGATATTTTTACACATAATATAATACCCAGAAGACCCGGAATAAATATTTGCAGAACATACAAACATTTATCCCAAGGCGGGAATCGAACCCGCAACCTTCCGCATCGCAGGCGGACCATCGCCCACCGCGCCACATCGGTCGTCTTTGATATTCTTTTCTAGGAGAGAATGGAGAAACGAATGTGTTGTGTCAACCGGACTCAGTGGGATAAAGTCAAGAAGAAGAATAAAATCCTTCATAAAATATAATAGTCCTCTTATAAAATAACTATTCGTGATTTAAGTAAGAGCAAGAATAGATACTGTTTACTACCTTTAAATGCAATTTTTAAATAATGAAAGGGATACATTTTAGAAACAAATTTATTTACTTTTTTCATTAAAGTTAAAATAGTGCCCTTTAAAAATCTACTAAATTTATCACAAATAATACCAATATAGATCAGTATGATTTTATAATATCCTATTATAATCTAAGTAGTACTTAGCGAAAACAATTACACTAAATCAAGCAAATCAAATCAGAATTACCCGATTGTGATTGAAATTGTAATTGGCCATATTAATTGTCTGAGGATTAGCTGAAGGTAAGTCCTCTTGAGGATTGATAGACAAGGAGGCAATGGTGATTTTTCTACGTCAAAACTTTAAGCTCAAGCATCGTGTCATTTCAAACTCATAGGTAGATTTTCTAAACATTTTGCTAATTGGTGGTGATTGTGATAACAATATAATAACGCTTCTAAAATCTTATGCATCCTGTGGTCTAATTTTTATACTATCACGCAATTGGTTAGGTACATGGTTATTTAACACAATATAAATAATAATAGCATAATGTAGTTAAGTATAAATATAAAACTGCAAGAGAGATAAGATAAAAAAAGTCAAAAATCAAACACTAATTTCGATTTTTCATACAAAATAAATAATTTAACTTTTTGAGTTAAATTATTCTGACTTTAACCATTGAGCTTGATATGAGTATGATGTAAATTAAATACTCTAGTCTCTCTGACTTCAAAGCTTATGTGTGGTTTGGTTCTTAATTGGGTATTCAGGTAGTATAGAGGGTCCATAGGTCGCAAATAGAGCTTAGCATCCGGGGGTCTCCGAAATAATAGACAACAACAGTCCATGTCGTAGATGACCTAGGCCATTCATAAACGGAAGCGATCAGTATTAAATATATTTGAACAATACAAGAAACCTTTGCCCAGCAGTGGGACGAGATAGGTTAGGAAAAAAAACACAATAAGTTTTTTTTTGGTATGAATATTTTTACATTTTAGTAGTAACATCGATGCGAAAATTAACATTTAAAACCTTCATGGTAACACTGGACCACTTCATAAACTTGTGATAAATATTACAAAATAAGTTTAACGTAAGTAAGTATAATAAAGTATTTGATCCAATATAAAACAACAAGTCTTAATAGGGGTGTGATTTGGTTCCCTCTAAAAAAATATTGTCACAGCGAATATGCAAATCTTTGCATTGAAAGTATAATTCTCTAATTGCTAAAATTGCTTCAAGCTGTTTATACCTTTTGATGAATTATACGATATAATATAACTAATAGATATAGCTGTATTAGATGAATATTTAGGGGTATAAGATGCGCCTAATGCGTTGACCCCCAGGCTGTCACTTCAAAGACTTGATCCTCTCAATTTAATGGAGTATATTGTTTCAGGATATTCATTTACATTATATTTGAAGCTTACTGTGACTTTAGTTCTGCCTTCCATGCTGTGGGTCGTGGGTTCGATTCCCACCCAGAGCAAATGTTTGTGAGATGAACATAAATATTTGTTCTGTGTCTGAGTGTTATTATGTATTCCATGTAATGTATTTACAAAAAAAAAATGTATGTAAGTATTCTATCAGCTATTTAGTTTTCATAGTACAATCTTTGCTTAGTTTGGGACTAGAGTGTGATGTGTGAATTGTCCAAGAATATTTATATACATTTATACTCTTAAACCCATAAAAAAACTATGCAAACATTTGTAAAAATTACAAATAATTAATATCTTTGCAGTTGATCATCAGCTATAAACTTACAAAATCTCAAAACAAAAATCATCAATTAATAAAATTACTTCAAGGAAATCAGTGAAAGATCTATTAATAAATTTTTCACGTGTATACAATCAGGCGCCACATTTACCTCCACGGCGTTGGCTACGAAACCCAACAAAGGTTTCTAAAATAAGAATTCGAGCTCAGTTACACCCATATTTATATCTCGGTTAAATCTACTACACAGGGTATTGTTTTGGATCTTTCATTAGATCTAGCAGAGTTAGTGTATCTTACTTTGTAAAGATATTTACTAATAATGCTAGATCTTTTGTGTATCTTTTGAGAAATAAATTCTTCTTATTTTATATTTTAGTTAGGTTGTTAATGTTTTAACAAGTTTAAAAAAAATCAAAAGAATATAACTGTTAAAGGCAAGTTATTAAATAAATTAACGTATAGTAGGTATTTATCAAATTAAATAACCGCACATACTTTTATTACCATAGTAATACTCTAATTATTAGCATAATAATTTGTGAAAAGAAACCTATTATTTACCAACCTGAATAATTCATTAAATATATACCTGTCTGTATGATCCAGAGAAAAATACATTTTAAGAGTTCTAAATAGAAATCCAGGCTATCAGCGACCACAACAGAGTCCGTTATATGTTCTTAACCAAACCCACTGCAGTCAGTTAACCATACGTTTAACCCATTGTTGTAAGTGGGGCCTCCGCTCAGTTGTTTTAATGTGATGGCATTGATGGATGAAGCCGCCTGTGAGTGCTAAATATGAGTTCATTAACCGAATACCTCTTTATTTTAGAATTATTTTAGTTCAAATAACCTAAAATTGAAAATTTCATTTCGTAATAGCTGTCACTTAATTGGTTGACCTAAAAAGAGTCAAACAATTTAGAAATCTGAAGCTGTCACTTCCTTACAGCTGTCAATTAAAAGTATTTTGTGTCAAAGTGTCAAAATAGCCCAAAAACTATGATGAAAAGTTAACTTATGTATGAAACAACACATTATTTTAAGTTCATCTTTGTCAACCTAAGTCTGTTGACTGCCGGACGTACTCGTAGGTATCTTCCAAGCCACACCATTGAGCCCAGTCTTCGGTTCTTCTCATTCATTTCTAAACTTATAATTATGTATATTATTTTAGATTTAATATGTTGATAAAAAAAAAGTAAACTAAACGCACCCCAAAATCCCCGAATACTTAAATCTAAAACAAAGAAAACCCTCCCACCACTTCGCAGCAAATCCTTCAAAATCTCTATGACGAATCCCCATTCACACAAAATTACTGGCGCCAAAATTGCATGCCTGATTCATCTGCATCAGCTTACAAATCACCTCATCCAGTTTACGATGGCTTCTACCAATGGCTTCTACCAAATTTGAGCTACGTTTTATAGTTGTAATTTTACGAGCACTGATTAGCTAGGCGACTTGATTGAAGATTTTGTTCATTGATAAAAAGTTAATTGGGACAAAAGCCAGGATTCACAATCGAATGTTTTTCTCGACTTTATTAAGTAAATCTTTAGGAAAGGCGTAATAGTAACGTTATGGAATAACAGATTTTAACAGTTTCAACATCAGATAATAGTGTTTACGTTTAGTTAAAATGCCCACTCACCTAGCCCATACGCCCACACATATATACTAAGGTATCGTAGTATGTTGAAAGAGTAGTTTTATTAGATAGATTAGTTTCGCCAATAAAACCAGTAAAAACTTCGTTATTTGATTGTTTCGTCTCGTGGTTTACTTATGTAATATCAATTTTAACCCGCTGACCTCTTGTAAAGTTTTAAATAGTAGGTACAATCCAGACAAAATGCATTATGTAAGTAGATTTTTGTAAAACAGTTTAGTTATGCAACTAATCAAAATAATCATCAATACACAGTGCACAGTAAAACAGATTTAAGTGACGTCATAAAACCCGTGATGAATTCTATGCAAATGCAACGATGTAAACTCCAGAGGGTATTGTTCGGAGTCGTTAGTATATGCTATTCTGGTTTCATTTTGCGTGGGTTAAGTGGCAGGTCGTTATTTAGGGATGAGTTTATGATTTTGACCGTTGAATGTAAATGGCGCCCAACGTGGGGCAATACAGTTGCCAAAATAGTAATTAGTCTCCGCTGCTGATTTTTCCACGTTCAGTTCATCTTGTTTTGGTTTTGTTGGAATAAGAGTAGCTTTAGTTAACAGCCAAGCTATAAATAACTACTAAACTAATTTACAAATATGCATCAATAGTAATAAGACAAAATTTAAAACTTTTGGCGAAAACTTTTGATTTTGTTGGGATAAGAGTTTATTTAGCTTTAGTTATTATCCAATCTACAAATAATTACAAAATAAGTTACAAATATGCATCAATAGTAATAAGACAAAATTTAAAGACTTTTGGCGCCCAACACGGGACAGACATAAAATAAAAGTTAACTTTCTCTCACAGGTTCAATTCACTTTACAAGATAAAGATACAAAGTGTATACGATACTATATTTTCCAATCAGTTTGCTTGCGTAACTGCAGATGTCAGTCATGAATCTCCACATTGATGAGCACTGTGTGCTAAACGCCGGGATTAGAGGAGCGAAATGCATAGGTAGTAAACTTTACGACTATGCAAATACGAGGGCGCTGCGACGTAAATCTAAACCCTCAATATGTAGGGCGTGCGTGCTAAATTAAACAAGTTGACGTTTAGGAGGAAGTTTGAAAATCTTTTTATATGCCTTTTTAGACCATACAAATAATAATAAGAACCCATTTGTGAGAAGCCACTGGTTACCGAAACACAGTTTCAACTAGTTCGGAAACCTATGGATTCAAAATTTAGCTGGTATAATTTTTTGTGCCCTATAAATATAATCTTTCTTTCTTCTTTTTCTTTCTTCTTTCTAGGATGTATAAAACGTTGTTTTATAGAGATAATAAGTTACAGAAAAAGTTGCTTTCTCTAAATTTCA
This sequence comes from Ecliptopera silaceata, assembly GCA_932527185.1. Classification (NCBI taxonomy): domain Eukaryota; kingdom Metazoa; phylum Arthropoda; class Insecta; order Lepidoptera; family Geometridae; genus Ecliptopera; species Ecliptopera silaceata. The sequence continues at coordinate 8,076,030 of OW052210.1, forward strand.
TAAATTGAGTTTGGTTCTTCAAACTTTCATTCAATAAATCTTAAGATGAACCGATTTTACAGGCAACTGTCATGCAAACGTAGTTACAAAAACTTAGCTAAAATTTAACACTAAATATCTACCTTAAAAAATCAAGATAAAAAGAGGAAGTTTTTGATTATTAGGTACAAAAACAAACATAAATGAATACTGAATTCATAATATTTGCGTGTAATAAAACGGATGTACTCAAATAAGCTCGTTACAACACAGGATTAAAAATTGGCTCATAAAACGAGCTTAGCGAGGGAAGCCACGTTTTAGAGATTGTAGTGGAGAAGTTACGAGTCGTCTTAACGGATTAAGGGGATGATGTTTCTTGGTGTAATGATTGGTAGCCTTTGTTTTGATGGTTGAAACTGACTGTCAAGATGTTTGCGCTAATAATACAAATTTTATGATTTTTGAGGGTAGACCTTCTAACACAAGTTACAGCCTAGAGACTTAAATACAAAATATGAAGACTATAGCTTGCTTAAGTAAAAACCTTACTTCATGATGTAGAGTCAGTTATTTGTCTCTATTTATCTGTTTCAGGATAATTATCTACGACCATGGATATTACAACGTAATGAAAACAAAGGAGATTACAGTAATACGGTAGACGATTTATATCTGAGTAATATTCAATTACCATAAGTTCAGATCGCAATCAATATTTAGCGCGGCAGCCAGTATCTTAAGTACGCTTCCGATTGGTACTGATTTGGATCGGTTGAACTATCTATAGATCATTTGCAATAGTGTGTAGATAGCTCAACTGTTTTTATGTATTTTATATGCTTATTTACATATTGCAAATACTGTAATAGTCGTAAGTTTGTTTGTAAAAAATATTAAAAATATTGAAAAGTTGATATTTTTATGACACATTTTGAAGTTAATAACCACCTACTAATTTTAAAATAATGATAGGTTTAGTACACTAGGATATGAATTTTGATAAAATGACAAAGAAAGTCAAAGTTGACTTTAAAATTGCTAATTTTGCTGTCAATCATCATTGATCACCTTTTTATAAAGGAAATCAAACATACAAACCAGTTATTAGTTTGTCAAATCAGCTTATTGAGTTTGCATATTGAATTGTCACAACTAGTTATTAGTGGACAAAGGATTTGACAGTAGAATTATAAAATTACCTTTTTTAAAAAGTTGTTGACTATTCAAACATTGAAACGTGTCATTATACTTTAAACACACGTACAATGATTGACAAAACTGACAACGTTTAATTAAATTTGACCAAAACATACGATCAAATAAAAACACCCTTATGACCAACCCAATAAAATTTAAAGTTGATTGTTGTATGACTGACAACATGCGTTTTTGCGCTGTTTCGAACAAGTTGTAGAGAAGGGAATAAGTTTGTTTAACAACAATGAGTGTAAAAGCTCAGGTGCGTAACAAACTAATTAATTTGAATGCCCGCATTTGATTACACAAATCAAATGGTGTATTGTTGGGGGTGAAATGAGAAATCGCTAAGAAATTTGGTTCGTCACGTTTTGGGCTCGTTTCCGGTGCTTTTTTGTCTGTGACGCCTCATTATAACCGTTTGGGGTGTTATGAACCTCAGAATTGTTTTGTGACAAAATTGACAAAAGTTATAGTAACTGAAGTTAGATTAAAATTACTCATTAGCCTGTATCTAGGCTAGATCGTAATCTTATTTGGTGTAGATTTTGTTAAGACGCTAAAAAATGAAAAAAAAAATATTTATATATTTTTTTTGATAAAAGCTACTAGGTATAACACATTTACAAAAAAAAGGGTTGTTTATCTAAGTTAGGCTTATTACCACAGCTTATCTTAGTTTGGAACCAAATAGCGTAATATGTCCATCTTCGCATTTCTTCCTTTTTTTCGTATAAATAAAAACAATTTATTTTATAACAAAGTTTTTTACACACATCCCCATTTTTATAAAAAACAGTCAATAAATTTTTATTTTTTTATTTTAAATATTTTGTTCATGTCTATAACTATGTAGCTCTATAGTGCCCCATGCACAGGTGTTGTCATTTCACACGGAGTACAGACGCCATTTTTATGATACCTCGTTTATTATTACGTCCAGTAATTGCTTGAAGCTCACCCACTGGTTGTGACCGCTATTAGTTAAAAGTATCTATAAATATAAACTATAGGTATTTTATGTATTTATACCCCCTATCTTATAAAAAGTTAGCGTTGACTTTAAGTCATCATTACGTGTGGTCTTCAAGTCCGCTTTTTAAAAGATAGACTGATAGTGATTTTTTACTCAGCTATTTATACTAAATCTAAATAATATAAAATGTAGGGTTAGTTACCACCATGAAATGGACTGATGTCAAAAATTCATATTATTATATTAGAATGTCCTTAAATAAAAAGTGAAAAGCTAAAAATAATATATTTTTTATTAAATCCTAATTACTAAGTTCTATTTATTTATTTTATTAAATCCCAAGAATCACACTTTCTATTCACAAACAAACTTGTACAAAATGTAAATAGACATATAAAATACATAAGAAACAGTAGAGCTATCTACAGACCGTTGCAAACAATCTATAGATAGCTCTTAAAAGTTCTAAAACTTATGTAAGTAAACCGCGTAATTTTAAGTCATCATCAAAATAGCTAATAATAATCATAAATATATTTTGGTATTTAGATTCGTGTGCCCTTTACAAATTGTATCATAATTTAACTGACCACAAACCGTTTTTCACCCCAAAAACGTATTTTCTCACGTTTAAAATAATAATGATGATTCACGATTTTCATTTCACTAAGTAATTAATTACTTGAAACCAACGGTTTATTGATATGTAATACTATTCTAAGCTTTGGCACGCTCTGATTTTTCTTAATAAATATATTAGTCTTTATTAAGATTACTTACTATTATTTTACTCTTTCATCCCCATCAACTCACCCTCAATTATAAACTAAAACTAAATTAATTTTTGTTTAGTATGTAATTTATTGTAAAATTTTTCTTTGTGATATGGGTCTGTGCCTTGTAAAAACAAATTTTATTTTATTATAAACTACAATATATTATTTTTTTGCACTACTTTACTAATAACTAAACTACCTTATCTACTAATAACTAAACTATATGTATAATTTTACAGCATCATCTTACCTACCACGTATCGATGGTTTAAACAGTAAAGTTTTAAATTTGTATGTTTTGCACCGAATCATTACTGCTTGACTTATGCTGAGCTTCTAAATTCATTTTTATCTGCATTATTAATAAAATATTATCATTTTCTGCTTCTTATCTAATTACATTTTGTAGATTATTCAATGACAATTACGTCACACTTTTCCCTTGTTCTGTTTCCGGCACATTACACTGACAAAAGCAACCTGCCGTATTTTTTTATACATCAAATAACATAGCAGAATCACCCCGACATGGCTCTAATTAAATTAATTGTATGAGTCGCGATATAAATGACGAGCTATAATATAAAAAAGTAGATTTACAAAGATAAGAGCAATAATAAAACACTTCCCGGTTCACTTGCGGGTTACCTACGACGAATTCAATTCGTGTTTGGTCATTGCTGACGCCAGAGGCCTTAGCTCGAATAAATGTGACAATCGCTAACGTATCGAAATGGTAGCATATTCGAGAAACACTATGCGTTGACGTCAGTTGCGACAGAGGTTGCGACTGCCGAACACTGCAGCTTCACCGCGCAGTGTGTTTTGAATGTGCTACCGTTTTGATACGTTAGCGATTGTCATATTTATTCGTGCTAGGGCCTCTGGTCGTCGCAACAGAGCAGACAAGGAGAGACCTACTGTTTAAACAGCAGATTTGTTGTTTTCACATTGATGTCCATGTTTCAAGCTTTCTTAGTTTGGGTCTAGAGTGTGATGTGTGAAATGGCGTTGATTATTGATTATGAAAATTCGTACTAGGAAGCCCGAAGCCCGCATGATCAGCACAATCATGTGATACCGGACATTACGTGGGGATGATATTAATCACTGTGGTAATATTACATTACCGATTGTACGGCTTATTAGTTTTGTAGGCAAATACTTTTAAAAATGCTTAATAGACTAGTCAGTCTGAGAGCAGACCTCGCGAACCTATTGGGTTGAAACAAATTCTTAATGTTCCCTTTTAAGAAATCGGTTGATATAGTATAACTGAAATAAATATTTGAAACTATTATGGTTTTGAACAGGTTTTTCTTTATAAACTGATTATAACTGCAATAGTCTTACCTCCCTCCTTTTCCTCTTATTTTAACCCGCATTTAAAATCAAGACCGAGAGAAGAAGACGAGAGAGAAGAGAGAAGGAGCTTTTAAAAAAAGGAATTCAAACCAAAGGTCAATTTTAAATAAAATTGGTTGAAAACTGTGACTAGCAGGCGAAAACAGTGATACGGAAACAAAAGTATTCATAAATATTTTTGAATACATCGCTCATTTCACCTACTCGATAAAAAATAAACCTTCATCAATAACTTTATAACTGGTTTACCGAAGTTTCTAACATAAAAATCTTAAAAACCATTCATCGCTTGTCTAATTCTTAGAAACTAATTAGGTTTAAAGACATTTATTTTTTCTCATAAAAACACATAGTTCACTTATAATGAGATTACAATGAAATCTTAAAACTATTGTATTTGTTTGTTTTAACATACAAATAAATGTTTTGAATATAAATTCATGAAGATTTTATTTATTCAAAAGTCTCCGTATTTTTTTAACAATTTGTTAATTTAGTCTCAAAACAATCCATACATTAAAGAACACACCCCTTAAATAAATACTTTCTTGTGTCAATACTGACATGTCACCAAAAGTAACCTTTTACAAAAACAAAATTTCCAATACATTTATAATTATCATTCCTATTACAAGGTAATAGAGTTCAAACTTGATGACTATCTATAAAAATTGAGAACTTTCTACTTGCCAAGTGCAATAAAATTACATCTGCAATATTTGTTAGTAAAACTTTAAACGCTCATAATTCTACAGAAATAAGGTTTATTTTTGAATAAATTTCTTTGAAACAGTTTGAGTATAAGTTGGTGATAGTCTCTCGTGGAAGAAAGTGTCATTTGCATCAATCTACGTCGAATTAGGGGATTCTTTTGTTTGAATAATTGGTAGGATGAGGTATTTCTAGTTATTTGAATATAACGTTGTATATACATTATACAATGTGCAAAATGTTTTTTTTTTTGAAAAAAAACAAAAGGTAATATTTTTACGAAAAATGGCGAACTAGAAATATTACAAAGTTATACTACCAGATTTGTCGATTAAGCAGAATGAGTCGATTAAGAGAATTCAGCCAATAATTTGAAAAAAGGGAGGTTCGATCCCAACCAATAACAAATTTATTTACCTAATATGTGTGATCGTTTGTTTTAATTTGTATAGATATTTTTTAATAAGTATTGGTAAACTTTTATTCTTTTATCAGCAACCAAATTTTATTTTCACAAATTTTCAATCTATTTCAGTCACATCAAATTATTTAACCCCTAAAATATTGACAGTCATTAAAACTAATAGTGCCACCATTTCTACAGAAGAAGCGCATTTCTTAATGACATAACAAACGGTTGCCGTCAACAGAACAAATGTAAATTGTCTAAAAGAGAGAAAGAGATGAAGAAGGAGAGAGTTGTACTTTAAGAGATAATTTTTGATAAATTAAAACTCATTTTGCATTGTGTCATCGAAGCCATGTGTTAAAGCTTTATTTAAAATGATGAATTTTACTAAATTGTTTACTAAAAATAAACTAATTAAAGTAAGAGATAAGACATTTATTAATGGTTTTGAACTACTGAAGTAAGTTGTTGAACTCTTTTGAATTCAAGAACATTTTATACGCCTTTTAAGACAGAAAATATAACACCGGGAAAATTTGACATAGACATATATTTATTAAGCACACACAAAATAAAGGTACAATGTCATTAATTTAAACAAATAATTAATAGAATTTTTTTTTAGATTTTAACAATTAAAGAAAATAATAAAATTGAATAATTATGATTTCATTTTTTTTAGATAATGAATTAATTCATATTTTAAAATGCCAGTTAAAAACATTTTTTTCAATCAAGGTCCGCCGCATATTGAACAACTATCAGAATTAATAAAATAGTATGTTTGTTATTAAGACTTTACCTACAAAGTTACATTCCAAAAGTTTATATTTTTTACAACCCTATCTCCTTTAATCATCTTAAAACTAATTAGGCGGTGTTAACTATAACACCTGATTTTACGACCAAATAAATAAATTGACCGTAAAAGAACAATTGATGTATCTAAAAGACACAAACATCTGTTTAGTTGTACAAGTGCGCTGATCCGTTGCAGATACATAAATTTGAGTGGGAGGTGAATTAAATTTAAATAAATTATGATATTTAGTTTTATACAATAAAATTATGGCCTATTTTTTTAATTTTTTTTTTTTACTTGGAAGGCGTTTACTTTTAAATCATATTACATGTTATTATCAAGATAGTGTTTTTTAGTTTTTAGGTAAACTAGTTTTGTTAATTAAAATATTAGGGGTCGAGACTCTAGGTTCGTGGGGTACCGAGACCCTCCGGGTTTTCAAAACTATTTCTAGGCGTTGTCTGGAAGAGATCGCTATTGAGCGAAGGCTGCCCATTGTGCATTTGAAGTTTAACCTGTTGTTCTTTTATTTGAAATGTATTTTGTTGGTGTAATTTTTGTGTACAATAAAGCGTTTTTCATTTATTATAAAAAAACAAAGTTTGCAGTTATTTTTTTTTTATAAATTGATGGCATGGTTCCTTTCACATTTTTCTAACTCTTGTGGTTTTGGAGTTGGCCATCACCGCCCTTCTCAAAAAAATATTTTGTATACATTTTCTGTATGTGACCGAACATCTGTTACAGATAGTGTTTCACGCGATATGCTAATGTTGCGTTTTTATGCTAATTCTACACTCGGCACAAGTGTCTCTTTTACCACAGTCTATTTCAATTAGATCCATTTTGTGGCATATTGTTTTTGTAGTTTGTTTAGCGATATAAATAATTTATTAAAATGTACTTAATTTAATTATTTTTAAGATATACGAATTTTAGCCGCTTCACTAGCTATAGACTGTTGATAGAATTTTTTTTTGTTTATAAATACATAATGATGCATAGAAACACCCAGACACAGAACAATAATTTATGTTTATCACAAAAACATTTGCTCTGGGTGGGAGTTGAACCCATGACCCATGGAAGAAGCATGGAAGGCAGAGCTACTACCAACTGAGCTGTGACGCTTGTCACTTAACCTTTTTTGCCTTTACACGTAGTTTTTATCTAAATAAGGCACCGACACGTTGATAACAATATTATTGTTAATAGCAGGTAAAGTATCTGTCATCAGCAAAGTTCAAAAAAAGCACCACATTATCAGCTTTTTCTTTAAGCCAATAAAAATACCGACACAACATCGTACCAACGCAGTCAATATTTAAATTATGTCCATCGCGAATCTTGCATTATATTCTACATCTTTATTGGTGCAATCATTGTCATTTTGGTGCAATCATTGTAATTTTTCTGCAAACTTTGGACAGACCAAAGTTTGCACAAAGATGACAAAGATCGATCCTTTTCTGTGTGGTCTAAAATGCGTGACTAAATATGGGTTACTTTTTACTTGTTTATTGCGTATTGTTTGGATATTTGACGGTCGGTAAGTTAAGGAAAGTGTTTTGTTATTGACTACCGGGTGGCCAAATAAGTTTTGAGCATAAACAATTTTAATAAGTAAATTGTTAGTAGCGTAATGTTTAAAAAGTTTATTTATACAAATTTAACACATTCCATTTTTCGATGTTTATTACGTGCACTCGGAAAATATGTACAACAGATTGGCGCCATTTTTGAAAATTTTGATTCCACACCAAAAAGACAAATACCTATACCAATTCAATACAAAAATATTCAATTTAAAAAATATCAACCAATAATTTTATTACAAAAATAAGTCAATCCGATTATTCCTATTCACTGAATCAACATTCTAAAAAGCCTAACATGTGCTCTATTTAACCGACCACTAGCTGAAACTCACCCCTGTACGGCTAAAAAGAATTTTTAAATCTGCAAATAGTACCCCCTCATATTTCACCCTTCACCAAATCTCAGCGTTGAGTTAAAATGTTTGAACTCTCAAAAACTTTAACCATAAAATGGCATGTAATAAAGGTTGGTGACTCACTGAAAAACTAGTAAAAAAATCTCATAGAGAAATTATAAATTTCGAAATAACGTTTGTGTTTTTTTATGGTGAATTTTTTGGCGGATTAATTAAATATAGTACTTAAATGAATATAGTATAAGTACCTATTTATATTTATTTATATGTCAAAGCTTTATATATAATCGATTAACGACAACCAATAATATGAATTCCTACATATACGTAAGTATACTCCTTCTAAGTATGTACGCTAAAATTGCTTCTTCTTCTTCTTATCGTGTCGATGCTACAACTGTATTTTGTTGTAGAATCGTGTTGAAATAGCTAATATATATGTAATGGCCAATGTCAGATAAAGACCATACATTAACAAAAAAGCATAAAAAATTGCACCCAGTGTATCCTCAGCCTTAAACCTCATCTCTCCATAATACCGATGGATAGATACCAAATGCTATAGTTTGAGTCATCATGACTATCAGTAGGGGTGAGTGAGTAAGATGAATGCCGAATGATCATCAGTGAGAAAGTCATATTGATGGATTATAGGAGTGAGTTACTTTACTGGTTTATGTATTGTGCGTAAATAGTTTGTTATTTTTTACATTCACGGAAAAATATGATTTTGGTTTTATTTGAATCGAAATCATCTGAATTATTATAATTTTTTTGTAGGAATAATAATTGTGCTTTGGACAATTTCGTATTCAAGGGTTAAATTTGTTTAAATATAATCTATAAATAATCTCTAAATATCCGGAGAAAAACAAATTGCATTGTTTTATTCGTTGTTAATGGATGTTTTTTTTGTTTTTAGGTAGCTATTGGAAGGGCGGGAATAAAATAAAAACAATTATTAAAAAGAAAACACGTCATGATTGTTCTTTATTCTTTAGTGTACACACACACAAACTTATAGAGAAAAAATTAACTTAAATAAATTAGATGTACAGAGGCGTGTTTTGACACAAAACAAAATTAAGACCCACTACATAACTCATTGTATAAAAAAAACAATATCATTCTTCCAATTAATCAAACCGCATCTTTTCCAATAACTTAATTCCCAAACTCGATCAAAGAAATGCATTAATTTCTTGCACAGTCAGTGTACCAGTCATTTTTCTTCCGCCATTTATTGGGGTCCCAAAAATTCACTTTTGCCGAATTAGTTGCTCGTAATCTCCAGGCTAATATTTATTAAGGGAGTGATGAAGCGTAGTAATTGGTATTAGTATATTTTAAAAACAATTAATAAAATGTACCTACTTAAATAAATTAATTAATTGTCTAGCAATCCACACAACATTATCTAGCCCCAAGCTAAGCAGAGCTTGTGTTATGAGTAGGTACTAGAAAACTAAATAGAAATGAATAATATATTATGGTTGTATCCTGCAATAATCTGGTCATTTGCTAATTAAATATGTACTGGCTAAGATTATCTATATTGCTGGAAAACTCATACCTTCACATCTTCACTGAATACCCGTTATGTGAATTTTAACCCTAAAATACACTTTACGGTATCTAGTTTTACATTGACCTAATAGTATTTACAAAAATACAATAACTTAAATCAAGATATACGATTAATATTTAAAAAATATAAGGGAAAACTGGACTTTCACATAGAACGGTGTTGGATACCTCAGTTGGTGAGAAATAAAAGATGAGTGGACTGTATATTCATCATCATCATCATCATCGACCTATATTAGTCCACTGCTGGACGTAGGTCTCTCCCAAGACGCGCCACTGAGCCCGGTCTTCGGCTCCTCTCATCCAGTGTTTGCCAGCTACACTCCGTAGATCGTCGCTCCATCTCGCCGGAGGGCGTCCTACACTACGCTTTCCTAAACGCGGTCTCCACTCCAGTATCCGTTTGCTCCAACGGTTGTCGGTTCTTCGGCAAACATGGCCGGCCCACTGCCACTTCAGCTTGCTAATTCTTTGAGCTATGTCGAACACTTTGGTTTTCTGACGAATAACTTCGTTGCGGATTCTGTCTCGCAAAGAAATTCCGAGCATAGCTCTCTCCATAGCGCGCTGAGCGACTTTCAGCTTGTGGACCAACCCCACTGTCAGTGTCCACGTTTCAGAAGCATAGGTCATAACGGGTAGGACGCACTGGTTGAAAACTTTCGTTTTCAGACATTGAGGGATGGATGACGAGAAGACTTGACGAAGTTTCCCAAACGCAGCCCAGCCGAGCTGAATTCTCCGGTCTAGCTCTCTCTCGAAGTTGTGTCTACCTAACCGCAGAGTCTGCCCGAGGTAAACATACTCCTGCACAAATTCGAGAGGCATTCCGGCAACGGTTATTGGCTCTGGGGTAATACGATCATTGATCATGACCTTTGTTTTATCCAAGTTCATGCCCAAGCCAATCCGTCGTGAGGCTTCAGCAAGACTGTTCAGCATCTGTTGTAGGTCCGGCAACGATTCCGCTAATATGACGATGTCGTCAGCAAATCGTAAGTGTGAGATATATTCGCCATTGATGTTAATGCCCATTCCATTCCAACTCAGCGTCTTAAACAAATCTTCCAGCGCGCTCGTAAACAATTTGGGAGATATGACATCTCCTTGTCTTACTCCGCGGCGCAGCTGGATAGGTTTAGACTGCTGGTTCTGGACTTGGACAGACATAGTGGCATCATTGTATAGGCATCTCAACACTTCGATGTATCGCCAATCCACCTGGCATCGTTGCAGAGACTGTAGAACAGCCCAGGTTTCAACAGAGTCAAAGGCTTTCTCATAGTCCACAAACGCTAAGCACAGCGGCTGATTATACTCTTCGGACTTCTGTATAATCTGCCGTACTGTGTGAATGTGGTCTATAGTGCCAAATCCTCTGCGAAACCCAGCCTGCTCCGGGGTTTGGAATTCGTCAAGTCTTCGCGCAAGGCGGTTCGAAATAACCCTGGAAAACAGTTTGTAAACATGGCTCAAGAGTGAAATCGGTCTGTAGTTTTTCAGTAAGGCTTTGTTGCCTTTCTTGAAAAACATCACAACCACACTCTTGCTCCATGCCTTTGGAGTTCTCCCATGGTCCAGGACGGACTGAAAAACACGTTGGACTTCCCTCAGGACTGGTAGACTACCTGCCTTTAGGAGCTCCGACGTGATTCCGTCTTCCCCTGGGGCTTTTCCATTTTTCAACTGTTTCAGAGCCATTTCAATCTCACCAAGGCTTATCTCTGGGAGATCTTCTGTGTAGTGGCGGGTCAGTGTGGCTCTTACATCCTCATTACTGGATCCCGGACACGAAACTTGCGAGGCGTACAATCGGCCATAAAAATCTTCGATCTCAGCCAAAACTTCCGGCTTGGAAACGACGATTTCACCCCTAGATGTCGTGAGCTGTGTCAGATGGCTCCTACCAAGTTGCTGCACAAACACTTTGGACCCCCGATTTTGCTCAATTGCTCGTTCAATACGAAGCGTATTGGAGCGACGGAGGTCGTAGCGTATGCGCTTAGCAATGCACTTGTTAAGAGCCGTGTGTTCTGACAGCGTAGTAGGGGTGAGTGGTAACTGGCGTCGCTTTTCCATTAGCTGGAGAGTCTCGTCCGAGTACTTAGACTTTTTGCCCGTACGCCTTACCGAGCAAAATTTCGTGCCCTCTTCCCTGAGAATGTTCACCACATTGTGTAGGTCCTGATCTACGTCATCGGTAGTTTCCAAGGCAGCGAATCGATTTTCGAGCTGAAGTTGGAACTTCTCTGAGTTCACAGCGGTTTGGAGTAAGTTTGGTCGGAGCTTAGACTTCATCAAGCGGACGCGTTCAAGCTTAAAGTCGATATTCAGAGTGCCTCGTACCATTCGGTGATCGCTGCCGGTATTAAACCTGTTGATCACTGAGACATCTCTGAATATATGCTTCTTATCCGCTATAATGAAGTCTATCTCGTTTTTCGTCACAGCGTCGGGGCTTCGCCAAGTCCACTTTCGCTGGGGACTCTTTTTGAAGAAAGAATTCATCAAAAAGAGTCCTTCGCGCTCTAGGAAGTTGACCAGCATTTGCCCCCTGTGATTCCTACTACCAAATCCGTGTGGCCCTACTGATGATTCGCTGCAAGTCTGTAATCCTACTTTGGCGTTGAAGTCCCCCATGACAATGTTAAAGTGTGCCTTAGTGGTGGTGTGCAAGGCTTTAGCAATGTCATCCAGGACAAACTCCACTTCATCATCCGAGTGTGACGAGGTCGGTGCATACACTTGAACCACCTTAAGGGAATACCTCTCGGTGAGTTTAAGTACCAGGTATGCTACCCTGGTCGACACACTGGATACTTCAGTGACATTGTCGGCGAGGGACTTGTGGATCAGGAACCCAATGCCGCCTTGGGAAGTATGGTCGCCCTCGCGGTAGTACATGAGATGACCTGATTCAAGGGTTATGGTGTCCTCTCCCTCTCTTCGGACTTCACATAGCCCCAGAATATGCCATCTGACCTTCTCAAGTTCTACCTCGAGTTGCGCGAGGTGTTCATCAAGTCGCAAAGTGCGTCCGTTATACGTAGCCAGGGTCAGTTGGGATGGGCAGCCTACCGTAGCCCGGAGATTCTTAGCACCCCCTGCTCCGCCATTTCCATGACCGCCGCCTTGGCCAGGACTAGCGGAGCTGCCGGGAACTGGGGGCCATCTCTTTCTCGTGTGTATCATCATAAGGGAGGATTTGCCCTAATCGCCACGCTGGGCATGCGGGTTGGCGATCGCAGGGACACAGTCTGTCGCACCGCTGAGGCTGCTGCCCCTCAGCGGTCAGGGATTTGACTGTGTCTGGATGAGTAGGGTTATACCGCCGTCGACCGGTCGCCAGAGCCTCGTCGGTTGCTGCAGGATGTACCGCGTGCAGGTGAGGTTGACAATTGGAGCTGAAGTTGTTGTGTAGCTCCCTTACATCCCTGAACCTGGACTGTATATTACTGATTCTGTATTGGACAAATAAAAACGCGTGGATGTTCGGTGCCGCACAGTAATTAAAAATTACCCCAAATTTGTGCAATATTGGTTCATTGCACAAAATTCACTGGAACAAAAGATAGTAATCCTTTCCACCAACAGATGGCGCTGTTCGCAAATTACCGTAAGTAATCTGTAATGAGCTCACCTGCACGACGTTGAGTAATACCAAAGGGCGGGGGTTAGTTTAGTTGATGATTTATGATAGATCGAGTTTGACGTATGACTTGGAATAGCTACGTAATTGTTGGTCACAGATGGTGTTGTTGGAACTGAAGAGATATGTTGAGTTTAGAGAGATTTGTTTAGTGAAGACTGATGGTGACATCACACTCTAGTCCCAAACTAAGCATAGCTTGTACTATGAGAACTAGATTGCTGATAGTATACTTACATTTTTCTGATAAATACATACAAAGAAACATAGTCACACCCAGAACAGAATATTTATGTTCATCACACAAACATTTGCTCTGGGTGGGATTCGAACCCAAGACCCACATCATGAAAGGCAGAGCTACTACCAATTGAGCTGTGACGCCTGTCATAATCAAATATCAAAGTATATTTTCTACAGATACCTACTAATCTAAATAATAATAAAAACCAATAAACCCTTAAAAAAATAATACGATGAACAACTGCTTCAATTGCCCATTTCCGTGTAAAATCACATTAATATGACTAAAACAAAATTACAAACCATTTGACATCTGACACCGCGAATATTCAAATTAATGCATTATCGATATGAACAAAGGTGCTCGAATGGGGAGGTTTTATGACAGGTAGGTGTGGATTGAGAACAATCATGCTATGGAGTAGAGTAACATACTTTTTTTACCATAGATTAAATATCATCTCTCGGGCTCCAAGAATAAGGAAATCAAGGAGGCGGCCTATGAAAAAATAAGGCCTAAAAAATGGCGTTAATTAAACTTGCATTAATTACGCGGACAAGAGCGTAGCTCTATAATAAGAAGAAGAAGAGCTCCAAGTCAACCTCACCTGCACGTGGCGCACTGTTAATCAACAAACGAGGCTTTGACGAAACCACCCGCCAACACGCAATGGACCAGCGGGTTAAGGTCCAAACCAACAAAAAAAAGTAATGCGTAAAACATAAAAAGAGACCATGACTTTTTCATTTTAAATCTACGCTGGTTTTAAAAATAACTATGTAACGCTGACAAAAAAATATAAATACATACTACAATATAAACCGTACAGTACTCTACAGTACAGTACTACGTTACAGTACTCTTAAACTTCTACTACAAATAAATCTAGACAGACAACTCATACTAACCTAAAATGATTATTGATTGCATAAAAAGCAAACAAATAAAGGCCTCTCCACGCCCTCAAAGAGGAGGTCGGGCAAAGTGCGCTCAGGTTATGGCACGTAATTTGTGCGTAAATCAAATTTGACCGGTGGGCGGGCAGTTGTCTAGCCCATATGGCCAAGTCTCTGGTTGAGCGTGTTTTCGTTTATTCAAAGTGCTTTAGCGTGTAAACTGACGATCCGTGATGAATTAGCGTTAAACTGACGCCCGTCAGTTTCTCTGGAAGTTTTTTTTATGATTTTTTTTGGCAAAATAGACAACTTAATCAAATTTTCGAGGAGAAATATTGAGGTAGTTAATAAGTGTTCTGTTTTGTTGTTGAGTATCGCGAGTTTGTGGGTTATTATTTTGCCTAAATATTTTTCTCTTTTGTGAGTTTTTTATGTATGGGAAAATATAACTTAATCAGATTTTCGAGGAGGAATATTGAGGTAGATAATAAGTGTTCTGTTTTGTTTTTGAGTATTTGCGATTTTGTGGGTTATTATATTGTTTTAAATATTATAACGTAAGCCGTTGCGGTTTTCTCACCTAAGCAGTCTGTCTAGAGACAGACTTTTTGAAGGTTTAGTTCACACACAGTCGTTAAACATTTCAAAGAAGTTTAAAATGAACATGGTGCACTATTTAATATATTTTTTACAATTATAAGAAACATATGTCAAAAGCTCCAGTTCATGGTAAAAGGTTACAAAATATGTACTGTCAAAAATAATCTATAATCGCAAAATTACCAAACAATTACCAGTATATCAACAATAAGTATTCTAAAGATCAGAGAGATATGACCAGACAGGGGTGAACTGGCCCAATATGGCCCAGTTTATTAATTTGCATGATCTAATCACATGATAATTTTATTCAAAAACAGTATGTCATGGTTTTTATTTATCTGTGTTTTTACAGCGGTAACTATTTTTTTAATTCTATAAATTTTCAAATACTCAAAAATTTTATAAAACGAGAATTTCCTTTACTTACAAAACTATCACATCTAAAACCATATTGATTTAGCATTTGACCATAGCATTTGAGGTTTTTTTTGTTTTTCATAGTTGATGGTTTTTTATTTGGATAAATCACATGCCACAGACAAAACACAAATGAAAACAAAAATATCCAAATCTCATAATCTGCTTAACAAAATCATACTTCAAATGCTAACTTACATTATCCACCTAAATAACCACTTATTGGGTTGGCTCGTATTAAGCTACACTGTCGGCCACAAAAAATAAACCCCCTCGGTTTAGTCACTGAACACCTGCACTTTCCCATCTGATTTGAACTGTGCAATGTTAGTTAGTTCTTTAGAATGCACGCTTAAAACATGTGTGACATGTATATTTTTATGCACAATACTTTAGTTTAAGGTAATTTTCTTTATGCATTCTAGGCAAACGCATGACCGCAATCTCATCTGATGTTAAATGCTAATGCCTAAAAGTATTATATTTATTAAGATTATTATATTTTGGTTTAAATTCGATAAATACAATATGACGATTATACGTTTAAAATATAACTTTTTGTACATCGTTAACTATCATCTGATGATATTATCCATAACTGTGAAATAAAAAGCTTGTATTTTCTGAGTAATGACTTCTGAGACTAAACTTACTTAAATTCTAAAAGTTATTACAAAAAATAGTGCATGTTACAAACAAAAGACGCACCACATTTGGTCGCATACGCCTCCGCACCCCCAACAGTATCAGTAATGAAGAATTATTGTTTTTGGCGTCACACTCTACTGTTTTGTATAAGGATTTCCTATCGATAAGTCTCCTCGGTCTTTGAATAAACACGTTTGCACTTGTCCCTGTTTTTGTACGTTTTTTTTCCACCAAGTGTATTTTGTGTATTCGTTTGTTTTTATTTTGACTTTTAAGTCTTTGAAGTAAGGTTCAAAGTATAATCTGTTGTTTTTTTATTTCGTGCCCTTTTGAGATCATCGGGTCGTGTCGATTAGAATTGACAGGTTGTCAAAAATTAACATGTGGTCAATAAGGCGTTGCGAATTGTTTTGTGTGAAAATTATTTAGTCTTAAAGCACGTAGGTTGAACAAAAAATACTATTAATTATTCTTAATTACTACGTATACTTACGTGACTATGAGCTCACAAAATACCAAAAGACGTCCTTTTTGTGTACAGAAAAACAAAATGTTATAAATAACAAGGGTTTGTTAAATCTTTTTTTACTGTATTAAGTTTCATTTAAAATTTGAATTTTTTTTTATTTGACTACCCTATGTAGATGTTAATTCTTTTGGTGCTTTTATTTACATATGGTATGTGTATAGTTTTATGGTAAAAAATACTGATAATCCTCCAGTCGTAACAAACATTTACAATATCTTAGAATTTACGAAAAATATATAACATATAAATAAATATCAGACAGTGTCCAAGCATTATATCACATGACTTGTGAATCCAAGCCCCTCGCCGAGTGCTCTGACAAATAAATCATTTCTAATACGATTTTCTTTTAACATATTTTATCCAGTGCTTTATTTTGGGGAGGGTATTGGCACGTGTATTTTTATAGTTATAAGTTGTCTTAATGTCTAAAACTATAGGTATTATAAAATAGGTACGATTTATTAATAATTAGTTTTATTATTTCTTACTATAATAACGTAAATTATCATATCATATCTGGAATCACAGTTTTAAGAACATTATTTTTCAAAAAACGTAAAAGTAATTATATTTCATGTGTGTGTTATATTCTAGACGTTTGATTTAAAAGTGTAAATCAGATTTTTCAATTTACAAAAATGATCACACATAAACCATATCTACTAAAAATATTAAATAAATAAATATTCACTTCCAATTCACATATCACACTCTAGTCCCAAATTGAGCAAAGCTTGTACTATGAGAACTAGATTGGTGATAGAATACATAATATACTTTTTTTTGTAAATACATACATAGGATGCATAGATTGCTCACTTAAAAAGTATCAAACACAATTTAATTGCAATCTCCAATAATCCCACAGACGAAAACACTAGATGCAACGACTGTTTACAGAGCCTACGGCTAGATGGCGTTGCATTAGCCAAGTCAACATTGGGAGCCGGAGCCTTAATCTGCAAGTGTATTACGTAAAATAAAACGCGACAGCGATAGCAATGCCGACAGCAAACTTTAATATGGAGTGATCAGTTTCATAATATAGAGTGATCAGTTTCATTATATAGAGTGATCAGTTATGTTCTGTTGAATGAATCCAATCAAAAGGTGTTAAAGGCATTTGTTTATTTGAATTTAGTATATTTGTTGCTAAATACTTATAGATACAAAACAAATTAATAGATTTTTGTCATTGGTGGTTTAGACATTGTCTAGATTTATTACCATTAATAAATTATAGCAGGATTGGTTGGCCAACTAAAACATAAAAGAAAATCATTTTTAAAATGGTTTATTTCTACAATACTATAATTTTTACATAGCTCTTGTTTAGATCTAACCTTTGGTGTAGTATTCATCATCATCAACCTATATCAGTCCACTGCTGGACGTAGGTCTCTCTGCAGACGCGCCACTGAGAGAGCGCCGGTCTTCGGCTCTTCTCATCCAGTGTTTGCCAGCTACACTCCGCAGATCGTCGCTCCATCTCATAGCTCATAGTATGGTGTTATGGGTTGGTAATTAGTATACCGTTTTTATATTTGCTACTCACTTTGCCACCGTTTTTATGCAGTTGCAGTTGTGTCGGAAGGAACATAATACCAATGCTTATCATATCGCACGATGAAATGCACAAACATGAAGGAAGGGTATATGTATTTTGATTGTACTGGCTAGTATATGCAGTATTTATGTATAGTTGTGTATAAATACTACGTAGCTTCCTTTGTTTAATTAATTTGTTTATCTAAATGTCTAAGCATAATATATATTTGTTAGTATAATAATCGTAAAACTAATTGTATTTATAACTTATCTAAATATTTTATTTTATAACTTTTACTGGTGTTCCTAAAATCAATAAAAACTAAAATAAAAATATTTTTACTGATTCGATGTTGAATATTTTAATGGCGGAAAAAATTGAGGCAATTGAAAATATTGTTTAACGTTATACAAGCTAAGAACTGTCAGCCTGTTTTAAATATACACCTTTGCACAACAAGCAATGTATGTTAAATTGAGAGAATGTAGAGCAGTGTACATTTGTGCGGGAAAACAGAGGGAAGACAAATTGAGGTATTGCAGCCTTCAATCGAGCGCGATGTATGTGAGTACTGTTGCGGTAAAAAACTAAATGAACTTTATAAAATATAATTTTAAACTTTCGTACTTAATCAGAACTTATAGTGAAATGCAAATGTGATATCTGAAATGTCCGTGAAGTCCATATCCAAAAACTGAATAATTTTTTTTTTAGGTTTTAGTAACGTAGGAATCTAAACTAATATTATAAAGAGGAAAGATTTGATTGTTTGTTTGTTTGTTTGTTTGTTTGTTTGTTTGTTTGTTTGCATCGAATAGGCTCCGAAACTACTGGACCGATTTCAAAAATTCTTTCACCGTTGTGAAGCTACACTATCCGCGCTGAACATAGGCTATATTATATTTTCAAAAAAATTAGGGATCCTTACTAAAACTTCAATTATGTAACCCAAGGTGTAAAAAAAATACCTAAGAAATTCCTTACATCGCGTGCGCTGCGAAAACTATTGAAGATAGAAAGAAATTATGTACTACGATTTTGTAGAACACATTATCATCCACAAAAAAGTCAACGACAGCATATGACTAACTATTACAGATATGTCACTATAAGTGTTTTAATATCGAAAAAATATAATTAAAATGACGCCGTTAGAAAACGTTCTTTATTTGTGCTTTGGTATTAATCCTTATCTAAATAAACTTCTTCATAATTAAGACTGGTTCAATACCTTTATATGACTTTTTAAATTATTTAATTTGGACATTCCATTCGAAAGATATCACGAGTTCAAAAATGTAAGTATTGGAAAAAAGTCAAGCGGAATAAAGCAGGCGCCGCGCCGGTCACGGAAGTATATGCGGGTTCTATTGTTTATCCCACTATGTGGATTGTGGATCAAAAGAAAACTTATGAGATTAACAGTATGTACATATTATGTTAAACTCATAATTAGTAAACTATTGTAAAAAATTCCGACTACCACAGCACTTTTGCCCATACGTCGGCATATTAATAATATTTTGGATCAAATTCCTTATAACTATGACAAATACTATCCCTCTATCTTATAAAAAGTTAGCGTTGACTTTAAGTCATCATTACGTATTAGTACTTCAAGTCTGCGCTAACTTTTTATCAGATAGACCGTATAACTTTAAATAAAATACCGGCTACCGCAGCACTTCTGCTTACACGTCGGTATATTAAAAATAATTTGGTTTAAAATCCTTATCAACTATGACAAAAACTCAAATATTTAAAATGTATGCTATCACTTCCGCCTATACGTCGGCATACTAAAAATATTTTGGTTCAAAGTCCTTATCAACTATGACAGATACAAAAAAAACTGTGATATGTACTAAATACATATTTAAAAAATCCGACTACCGAAGCATTTCCGCTCATCCGTCGACATATACAAAGTATGTAGGTTCAAAATCCTTATCAACTGTGACATGTAATTAAACTTTGTAAAAAAAAAAAATCCGGCTACCGCAGCACTTCCGCCCATACGTCGACATATTCAAAGTATGTGGGTTCAAAATCCTTATCAACTGTGACATGTACTTCAACATTGTAAAAAAATCCGGCTACCGCAGCACTTCCGCCCATACGTCGACATATTCAAAGTATGTATGTTCAAAATCATTATCAACTGTGACATGTACTAAAATATTGTTATAAATTCCGGCTACCGCAGCACTTCCGCCCATACGTCGACATATTCAAAGTATGTGGGTTCAAAATCCTTATCAACTGTGACATGTACTTCAACATTGTAAAAAAATCCGGCTACCGCAGCACTTCCGCCTATACGTCGACATATTCAAAGTATGTAGGTTCAAAATCATTATCAACTGTGACATGTACTAAAATATTGTTAAAAATTCCGGCTACCGCAGCACTTCCGCCCATACGTCGACATATTCAAAGTATGTGGGTTCAAAATCCCTATCAACTGTGACATGTACTTCAACATTGTAAAAAAATCCGGCTACCGCAGCACTTCCGCCCATACGTCGACATATTCAAAGTATGTAGGTTCAAAATCATTATCAACTGTGACATGTACTAAAATATTGTTAAAAATTCCGGCTACCGCAGCACTTCCGCCCATACGTCGACATATTCAAAGTATGTAGGTTCAAAATCATTATCAACTGTGACATGTACTAAAATATTGTTAAAAATTCCGGCTACCGCAGCACTTCCGCTCATACGTCGACATATTCAAAGTATGTGGGTTCAAAATCCTTATCAACTGTGACATGTACTTCAACATTGTAAAAAAATCCGGCTACCGCAGCACTTGCGCCTATACGTCGACATATTCAAAGTATGTAGGTTCAAAATCATTATCAACTGTGACATGTACTAAAATATTGTTAAAAATTCCGGCTACCGCAGCACTTCCGCCCATACGTCGACATATTCAAAGTATGTGGGTTCAAAATCCCTATCAACTGTGACATGTACTTCAACATTGTAAAAAAATCCGGCTACCGCAGCACTTCCACCCATACGTCGACATATTCAAAGTATGTATGTTCAAAATCATTATCAACTGTGATATGTACTTAAACATTGTAAAAAAATCCAGCTACCGCAACACTTCCGCCCATACGTCGACATATTCAAAGTATGTATGTTCAAAATCATTATCAACTGTGACATGTACTTAAACATTGTAAAAAAATCCAGCTACCGCAACACTTCCGCCCATACGTCGACATATTCAAAGTATGTAGGTTCAAAATCCTTATCAACTGTGACATGTACTAAAATATTGTTAAAAATTCCGGCTACCGCAGCACTTCCGCTCATACGTCGACATATACAAAGTATGTAGGTTCAAAGTCCTTATCAACTGTGACATGTACTTCAACATTTTAAAAAAATCCGGCTACCGCAGCACTTCCACCCATACGTCGACATATACAAAGTATGTAGGTTCAAAGTCCTTATCAACTGTGACATGTACTTCAACATTTTAAAAAAATCCGGCTACCGCAGCACTTCCACCCATACGTCGACATATTCAAAGTATGTATGTTCAAAATCATTATCAACTGTGACATGTACTTGAACATTGTAAAAAAATCCAGCTACCGCAACACTTCCGCCCATACGTCGACATATTCAAAGTATGTAGGTTCAAAATCCTTATCAACTGTGACATGTACTAAAATATTGTTAAAAATTCCGGCTACCGCAGCACTTCCGCCCATACGTCGATATATTCTAAGTATGTAGGTTCAAAATCCTTATCAACTGTGACATGTACTTCAACATTGTAAAAACATCCGGCTACCTCAGCACTTCCGCCCATACGTCGAGATGTTCAAAGTATGTAAGTTCAAAATCCTTATCAACTGTGACATGTACTAAAATATTGTTAAAAATTCCGGCTACCGCAGCACTTCCGCCCATACGTCGACATATTCAAAGTATGTATGTTCAAAATCCTTATCAACTGTGACATGTACTAAAATATTTCAAAAATTCTGGCTACCGCAGCACTTTCAACCATACGATGTTTTGTGTCGGTTTTTTTTGGGCGTTCATAATTCGGAGTAAAACAATGTTATATTAAAAATTGTTTTTAAAAAAAATCTCTTTGTCAAAATAGCAAAAGGAAAGTCTGTTCAAAGGGCTATTAGGTGGCTACTCTAAGGAACGAGTTTTTTAGTCGTGGCCCAGGCTCCACAGCGAATTGCCCTTTCTTCTTTGCGGTTACCGCAGCACTTCCGCCCATATGTCGACATATTTGTACAATTTTATAAAGGCTACCCGTGCGAAGCCGGGGCGTGCTGCTAGTATATAATAAATCAATATCAAATCTTCAAAACACTTTACTGCTACTACTTATACTTTTCATGAATTGTGTCACTGATAAAAATATATAATTGCTAAAAGCTCTACTACCCCCTATCTTATAAAAAGTTAGCGTTGACTTAAAGTCACCATTACGTATGCTAATCAGTAGGTACTTCAAGTCTGTGCTAACTTTTTATAAGATAGACCGCTACACTCTAGTGAACTTAGAAGCAAAATCAAAGCTAGTTTTTTGTTCAACTTTGTACGCATACATATTTTAACCCAAATTTTTGACATGATAAAACTAATAACACATTATCTGGCTAAACTTTCAACTTTTTTGTTTATTTGGTTGCTGTACGCATTATTTCCGCGACTGTCCTTGAGTCAGCTTAATATCCGTTTGCCTACTTCGATATTTGAGCAACGGCTTACATACCGGTATTTGCTCAAATACCGCCGGTATATTGCAGTCAAAGGGTTAATTTGAGGTACTGCACTAAGCTGGTTAAGGGATCTCAGACTAGGGTCCCTAAAATATTAAAACCGGTAGATACATACAGGGTGTAATAAAGGTGCTTACCTGTTTCTTGTATATGGTACTTAGTTATAAAAAAAAACTCATAAAGGGTATGATTTGTTTGATTTTTTCTAGATAAACTAGTTAACTAAATCCTTGTAGTTTAACACAACTTTTTATAGAACGCAATAACGACAAAATAAGTTTTAATCTGCAATATAAATCCCATAGTTCAAGCTTTGCTTAGTTTAGGACTAGAGTGTGATGTGTGTATTCTGCATGACTATTTATTTATTTATATTACGGTCGTTTTATAACGTTCACCGATTCTTAACAAAAACATCATTGCTCTACGATGACGTTTGATCGGTAGACGGCTTAATTGATGTTTGGTCCCTCCAGGCTACTCTAAGCCAAGAATAATGATCTCGGCTTCAGGCTTAGAACCGATGCAATGATGATTATATCACAATTATTAAGTGATTTTAATATACTTAAATATTTACGAACATTTAGACACATCACACTCTAGTTTGTTCTGGTTGGGAGTCGAACCCGCAACCTACTACATGAAAGGCAGGCAGAGCTATGATGCCTGTCAAATATACTATATATGAAAAAATCAATTAAAAGATTAAAGTAAAATGTACATATCTGGTTACAACAAAGCGTGTCCCGAGGACTGGTGAGTATCTGGCCCAGCGTATCAGCGCGGCAATGCAGCCAGTATCTTAGGTACGCGACGATTGGTACTGATTTAGATCAGTTGAGCTATCCATAGATCGTGCGTAACGGTCTGCAGATAGCCCAACTGTTTAATGTATTTTTATATACTTGTGTACATTTCGTAAATACTGTAATAGTTGTACTGCGTGCCTTTCCTACTTTTAATACAAACTACAGATTACTTATAGGTAGTTAGCTTAACACCGGATATCGCACCGCTACCAATAATATCAATCAGAGTACAATTTCCTTTTAATCTTGTACATCAAAACATCATTACTGATTGTCCGGTCATTGACCTATATATACTTATAATATAGGGTTATCGTTAATTTGTTTATCTGGGCTCATAAGCTGTGGGCTGGACGCGGGGTCACGTGTGTTAATTATAGAGGATTATGTAAAAAAAACGGACAATTCACACATCACACTCCAGTCCCAAACTAAGCCAACCTTGTACTATGGGAACTAGACTGCTGATAGAATACTCATAAACATTTTTATTTTGTAAAATACATAGTGACACCCAAACACAGAACAACACATGTTCATCACACAATCATTTGCTCTGCATGGAAATCGAACCCACGACCCACAGCATGGAAGGCAGAGCTACTATCAACTGAGCTGTGACGCCTGTCAACTATACAGTATCAGTCTATCTTATAAAAAGTTAGCACAAACCTGAAGTACTGATTGCCATACGTAATGACTAACTTTTTATAAGATAGGGGGTTAATAACAAGTTGATAGAAATTAGTTGGTAGATTTTCCGTATGTATAAATGACATATTTACATAACTAAAGTATAACTAGTTAGCAGATTCATCAACGCATCCCGTACCCATGTATGCAGCCCTAGGCGGTATCTGCGAATCGCATTGCATTTGACACTATGAGACATCATGCGTGAAATACCTCGCGGCTGTAGTCTGTGCTCGTATGTGTCATCTAATCAAACACGTCAGCCTAATTATATGCAAATTAATTAAATTGAATTTATTATGAACGTATTATTCTATGTATGTATTAACAAAAAAATAATATATAAGTAGGTATTCTATCAGCAATCTAGTTCCCATATTACTTTGCTTAGTTTGGGGCTAGAGTGTGATGTGAGTAAAGTCCGTGAATATTTATTTATTTAACGTTGCATTACTGAAACCTTTTTACGGAATATATAAATATGTCGTTTACTTTATATAAAATGAACACAGTAGTGGTATTTTTCCCCTGCATTTTTTTACTAGCCCTGTTCAAACAAAAAAGTAAAAAACTTACCCTAACTAAATAATTTTGCGGTTACATTTTTCCCCCAAATATTATTTTTTGCAACAGGTTCTGGGTTTGAACTCGTAAATACAGTTTTTATCTAATAAATGGGTGATTTTGACATTAAATGTCAAAGTATTTTATGTTTTTATTGATTGGAATGACATCTGTAAAATTTCGTGAGAACGTTTTTTCATAAGTAATTTTCTTTTTTTGCACAATAATGATGACATTAACCTTTTACAGTTTTTTTATTGATTTACACAGAGAGAAAAAATATACCAAGCCGTTTCTATCATCGAATAAATGTTTTCATTTTGTTTGTAGTCTTAATTGAGTAGAGAGAGTATATGGAATACTCAGTATAATTTTACCCTAATCAATAATTTTCAGACCTTTGCCCAGCAGTGGGACGAGATAGATTAGGATTTTTTTTTTCATAATTTAGGTATTCATAACAAAATATTAATTAATTAAGTACATAACGTTTTATTAACCCAGATTTTTTGACACTTACCAATTAAATCTTATTTTTTAACTATAACTAATAGTGTTTCATTAAAAATACACTAGGCACATAAAGTTATAAGTTGATAATTTATGTTCTAAATTCAACACATCTCTATTCAATTTACATCCAAACCCACAATAGCACGTTAATTGTATCATCTATCTGCCAATCAGAGACAAAACATACAAAACATACTCCAGAACAATACAGCTAATGACAGCAAAGGGTCCTGTCAAAACGAATCTATCACAATTTCGCACTGACTTTGACAGATTTGACAAGACCTTACGCCATTGTGATAAAGTCGCATTTAGCTCAACAAACGTCATCTATTGCCAATAGTTCACGGTAGGAGCACTAAACGACTCATCAGTCGACAATTACGAGTAATAGAATAAATAGAATAATCAGACCACTTCAGAGTTTGTACCGTGTAAAGGGTTACGGTGAGTAAAATAGATAGAATTGGAAGATCTTTGGAAAAACGGACATCAATCCTAACATTTTTTTATGTCTTATCTAAGAGAATCTGTCAAAACTGTGAAATCATTAATTGAAAACCAATGACCAATGACATTAAGTAAAGATCAGCATTATAGGATTAAAATTGTGTATAGCTATTTAGTGTCACCTCTTTTTAAGATTTTTTTAGTACATGTTTTAAAACATGGCTTGGTTTTGAACATTCAGAAGTGTCAAGAATGTCTTTATTGACTACAATATTTTTTTATAAATGTTCATTCATCTGAGCATCAGAACTTAAATAGCTTATTGGAGTTATTGAAACCTAGTTCAGACTTAAAATTGAGCTTGAAGCTTCCTCAAGCATTTTCTTTTTCAGTTTGTTTTATTTATTGGCCCTGTTACCTTTTCTGTTCACCGTCCCTTAACCCTACACTGAGCTACCTTTTGTTACCTCAATTTGGATGTTAATGTGTTAATTTTCAGTTTTGCATACAAATTAACGTGAATACAACGTTATGAATATTGTAATTTAAGTTTAAATGTCAATTGATTTGTTTGTGCTCATGACAATGCCGTAATTAGGTACTTGGCTTCTGATTATTGGATGGATAACTCAGCGGACAGAACTGGTGTAATCTCATTTATTTTTGCATATTTTTCATTTATTTTAATGTTTTTGCTGTAACATCTTTTATAATAATTTTCCACACACACACTTTTTGACTACACTATAATAGATGGATGATAAAACCATTTTACCCAACAGATACAAAGGTCATACAAAGTAACAATCAGTAACAATACAAGTCAAAATACATGTCAAAGTGTAACATTTTCTAGAAATTTGTCACACTTCAATACTTACTGTGATACCAATTATGACCTACTTCATCTTGTAAACGTCAACTGACGGTTAGAAGCTATATTTTTCAGGATTAGGTTGGCTTTATTCCAAGGTATTAAGGTGCATTTTCGCAAAATCAAAAAATAACAGTAACAATGTTGCAATTTTTTTTTCACCGCTGTTTTAGGGTTAACCGTGTCAAAACTGTCAAGGGTTGTCAATTTAAAAAAGGGGCCAAGTTCAAATACAGAATGACAAACTTTTAACACCCCATCTGTAACGGTAAATAAAAAAAGTTACAATGAAACGTTTACAAATTTTTATGTTCGAATCCAAACTTTATTATTTAATAAACTTTAAAAACCTTTTTTTAAAGGGGAAGTTTAAAAAGCGATATTCATTAGTGACGATAAAAAAGTAATGTCCTATTGTAATCGATCGATGAATTTTTAAGATGATTTTGCGATTTTTTTACGATCGATTTATCGGTTTTATGGCACGTTTAAGTTGATTCGTTCGTGAGAAAGTACACCAGGTGTCACTTTAGTCAAATTTTAATGTCATGATTCATACAGAATGTATGGTCATAAAGTCATACCATATTGCAATCGCACAAAACATATCATAAACTAACTTTTTCAATACTTTTTACGTCCATAATTAAATCTCTGCGAATTCTCTATCGAGTATTTTTTGAGAAGAAAGGTGACCTTACTTTTGGTAAATATCGATTGGACTAATTAAAAAAGCATTCAAAAATAAATAAATAAATATTCATGGACATTCACATCACACTCTAGGCCCAAAATAAGCTGACTATACATAAAACATAGACTGAAGTCTATAGAAACTGCTGATATAATACTTATAAACATATTTTTTTTATTTAAACTTAAAAAAACACGATTAAATAAATAAATAAATAAATAATAAATAATGCTAGACAATCCACACAACATCATCTAGCCCTCTATTTAGAAAATCCGACGTTACACTGCACATCAAAGTATTAAGCTTATCTATTGAATGTACCGATTTGTTTTTTAAACTAATTTATTGTGTTTAGGCACGAACTTTCACGCCCATCTCGAGATAAAACATTGATCTTTGTCTTTTACTAGATGGAGTATTTTTACGACAAACGTCACAGCTCAGTTGGTGGTAGCTCTGCCTTACATTGGGGTTCTGGCATATGATCACGCGATCCTTTCGACGTAGAAACAGATCACAGAAAGTTTTGTTATATAATCGCATATTTTATTTTGGCATTTGATCGATATCAATATGTTGTAGGTCGTGGGTTCGATCCTCATCGAGAGTAAATGTTTGTGTGTCTACAAAAATTTTTTTTTTGTGTCTGGGTGTTACTTTGTATTCTATAAACTTTACTGTTTATAAACTGTTTATAAACTTTAACAAAAAATGTATAGAAAGTATTCTATCAGCAATCTAGTTCGCACAGTCAGCTTGGACTAGAGCGCAGTATGTTAAATGTCCAAGAATATTATTTTTTTATTTTTTTTATACCATAGCAGAACTGCCTGCGCGTGCTTGCAGGTCACCTAATGGGTTATTACTGTTTTACGATAGTTTTTTTTTGTCATTTATATGCAACCTGTAGTTTCATGTCGTTTCCAGTCAAGTTTTCTATATAAAATACTTGATCTATGTTTTATTAGGGTCAACTTCATTGTGCGGGCCACAGATGAGTTTTTAAGTATGGGTTTACATGTAAATTAATTAATAAATGCATAGTAATGTGTGTTAAACTGTAAGTTATTGGAGTTTTAGTAATAACTACCTCTAGGTGTCAATGGGTATACATGTTGAGTATGGACTTATTTTTGGACTCAAAAAAGAATGAATAATTTTCTGCGTTGTTGATAAAATATTTAATAAAAACAACTATCGCAAATATGTATCTATTTAAAAAATGTAACCTACATAATATTATTCTAAAAAATTCTAAAAAAGAGGCAAATTAATAAAATAAACTGGGTGTCAACCTTAACAGTGGGTGGACATCCTCATCCTCAACCATTGAAGATACCTTGTAATCTCTAGAAGGTAGTGAAAGGCAAGTCCAAACGTTACAGTTAGCATATTGTGTATTATTTGTGAGCAAAGCGCACTGCTTCTTGCTTGATAGCTTCTTTCAGATACTTTAAGAGATCATATTAGTTACAACTTTTGACGACCGATGTGGCGCGGTGGGCGATGGTCCGCCTGCGACACGGAAGGTTGCGGGTTCGATTCCCGCCTCGGGATAAATATTTGTATGTTCTGCAAATATTTATTCTGGGTGTTCTAGGTATTATATGTATAATAAAAAAAATCTATCTATGTATTGTATTGTATTAAGTATGTCAGTCTTCTAGTACCCATAACACAAGCTCTGCTTAGCTTGGGGCTAGATGATGTTGTGTGAATTGTCCAGCATTATTTATTTATTTAACTTACAAGTCTTTATACAGTTTTACACAAATTTTCAATTAAAAGCCGCAATTTTTAAGAATAAAATACTGTTAGCTAGTCTTAGCATTTAGAAATAGAAAATATTTATTCACACCAAGACACAATTTCACATACCTAACTTAACACACTCACATTCTAGAATTTAATATAACAAGTAACGGATTGTCTGAAAGATATCGCGCTAAGCGATAAGCCTTTTTTTGATGTCCTATTATTTAAGCTCAGAGTAGATAAGTCCTTCTTAGTATGTAAGAAAAGTAAATACTATAAGTTTTTAATCTAATTCATAGTTTAAAAAAAACAAAATAACAGAGGTTTTCAGCGCGCTATTATTTTATGTACATTATTTAATAAATAGTAATAGATATATATTACTATTTATTATAAGTAGTATTATATTACTAATGAAAAAATCCTATTAATTGTTGATCTACCCTTGCTTTTAATAAGTAGTTTTATTCAGAATTCAATAGATCTAGATCTTTTGTAGTATTCCAATATCTATTGATAGTATTCCAATTGGAGTTTGCACTTTTCTCTAGGGATTGTTATTGTAAAAATTGTATCTACATTTATTTTTCCCAAGGTTCAATAATGAAACAATAACAACAATTTTGCAATTAAGTGGTAGAACCAGTGGTGGTTTGATTTATCACACAAACATTTGCTCTCAGTGGGGATAAAACCCACGACCCACAGCATGGAAACCAGAGCTACTACCAACTGAGCTGTGACTGTTAATAGAATCACTTTTACGGTAAACCGTAATCACTTTAATTACCGTAAACACTTGAAATCCAAAACAACCATAATTTAATCACAACTTAACATATTAGACACTCGAATTGAATTACTTTTATGGTGTATAACCCCATAAAAAGCTATCACGTATGCACGTGAAACAGCTTTCAGGAAATTAAACCATAAAGTCTGAGTAGTAATGGATATTATCGCGTATTTCCGCTTATATTTGGATGATGAGTTTCATTTGCTCTAGTGTTTTAGTTAAACCAGTCCTTGGTATGAAAGTTTTGAACTATTCTATCTTAAAATACACTAGACATCTTCCTCGTTCTATGTCCAAAGAATTAGTGAGACTGACTAGTGGCGATACAGTTTTTAAACTAAATAAAAAACTTCCTATAATTTTTTGGCATGTTTTCGTGTTTTAAGTACGTAGGTACTTCTATCTTCTAGAACACATCAGAATACCTTGACTCTTCTAAGATTTTCGATTTGAATATTATAACCAATGTATTTTTTTTATATGTTTTGAGTTATCAAACAAAACTTTGCGACTATGTCAGTCCTATATATAACAAGAACGTAAAACTCAGCTCGCATATAAACAGAGCACCATATATAATCTCCCTGAATCTCTGCAATAATTAAAGTGCACATCTCACTCCGTCAAATGTGAACATTTCAGGGAAATAGCCGTGAATCCTCTTATCTTAATCCTACCACGGAAGTGAGGTGGGGTCACAGAAGTAGCGAAAAAAATAAAAGACGTGTGGCACTCGGGGACTGCCGCGGTAAAGCTATTGCATAGCATTTTTTGCTGGATTACGCATGCGCAGTGTTAGGTTATTTTCGGTATTTTGGTTACTGAATTTCTGGATTCAGTCTCCACGCTCAAGGCCCGCGATAGAAGCTATGCAATAGCTTAAAAGGTAGGTTTTTCTACATCAGCGTGAACTAAATAGACTAAAGAAGAACGTCATTTGACAGACGTCACGGCTTGGTATTAGCTTTGGCTTTTTTATGGATCGAAAGTTAGCAAGCTGAAGTGGCAGTGGGCCGGCCATGTTTGCCGAAGAACCGACAACCGTTGGAGCAAACGGATACTGGAGTGGAGACCGCGTTTAGGCAAGCGTAGTGTAGGACGCACCCGGCGAGATGGAGCGACGATCTGCGGAGTGTAGCTGGCAAATATTGGATGAGAAAAACCGAAGACCGGGCTCAGTGGCGCGTCTTGGGAGAGACCTACGTCCAGCAATGGACTAATATGGTCGATGATGGTGATGATGAATGTTTTTCCTGAATACAAGCTTCGTTTAATTTGGAACTAGATGGCACTGTGCGAATTGTATGAAAATATGTATTATTTTTAATCAAACTGACAATGTTTTTCCCGCCATTATAATAGCCCCAAAAATAAAGATTTCTGCATTATTAAACCAGCGCTTTTAACGTGTGAGGAAATTAATGGAGTTGGAAAAGTAGTACAAAGTAGTCTAAAGCAGATGAAAATATTGCACAACCAGGCACTAAATAATTATGTAGCTTTGAAGAAAATTAATTTTCTAAATATGAAGATGCAGCCAGTAACTTGAGTACGCTTTCGATTGGTACTGATTTGGATCAGTTGAGCTATTTGTAGATCATTTGATAGTCTGTAGATAGCTCAACTGTTGCTTATGTATTTTATATATTCCTATGTACATTTTGTAAATACTGGAATAGTCGTAAGTTTGTTGGTGAATAAAGTATAAACTAAATTTGGCATATAATATTTACCTAAAATGACCGAGGACTGGAATGAGACACGTCGAGCGCCCAACAGAACGGTGAAAAAAAAACTTTATTTATTTTATTTATTTATATATACTTTTTGCGAACTATTAGGTTTCATAGTTTATTCATTTACACAAATTTGGAAAGGAAACGTAACCCAATAGGTTAGTATCTAATATTTGTATCCAAAAATAACAATATTTCATTTACGTATAGCATTGACACTCCATAAAATAATTTAATAGCATTTTGTAATACGACTAAAACAAAAGGGTGAATTTATTCTTGTAATAAAACTTTGAAATATGGCGTCTATAATTTTATGACGCAACAAAATTATCAAATAAAATTAAGTTTTTATTACAAATCTTCAGTTCACTGTTTTAACACCGTAGGGACTTTTAAAATTTCTAACAAAATTAACTTTGAAACTGTAGTAAATTTTTCTAGTACAGAAATGTATGGATAAATCTGTTTTTTGAGTGAAAATATAACTTTGCTAGGGTTTGCTATCCTATGAATACAATTTAAAAGTCGTAAAATAAAATTGGCCTGTTTGAAAATCAAGACGAAGGTAAATTTACTTTTTATTACTTCCGATAGCCTTTTAGGAAATAAAATAAGACAGACTTTTTTACAGAAAAATAATAAATCATTATTTTTAAGTATTTATTTTGAAAATACTGTAATAAAAAAAAATAAAACGTTTAATTTATTTGCAGATTTTTTATTAAGTTTTTGGTATTTATGCCTGTGTTTAGTTTTTTTTTATTTAGTGAAAACATATTTTAAACGCTTATACGCACACAACATTATTTAGTCTCGAACCAAACATTATTTATTCATCAAATGTAGGCTTAAAGAAATTCAATGTGTTCGTTTCAGTTAAACCATCTATAGATCCTTTCGATTTCGATCGATTGCAAACTCGAATCGATCTATAGATAGTTCAACTAATCCAAATCAGTTCCATCCGGAAGCGTACCCAAGATGTTGTACATTGTAAGTTTGTTTGTAAATAAGTATTTATTGTAAAAATAAAACGATCACTGGTGGAACTCGATTATAGCGTCTAAGTAAAAAACGGTTGCATATTGTTCTTTGTGCTTTGACCGTGCTAACGGTTGCATGAGTCACCACCACTGCAGTAGCCCGCATTTTCTGTTCAATAACCCACTTCATGGTTGACCGGAAGTAAGTACTGGAAAAGTAGGGGGGAGACCTTTGCCCAGCAGTAAGAAAGTATAGGTTAAATAAAAAAAAAAAAACACTTCATGATACTATGATGTTACTTGAATAAAGTTACGTAAAACTGAATAAAATATTATTTTGAAAAATGTATTTCTAACTTTTACATTAAAATATTTGACTTTCAGAGTTAATAAAAGTTAAATTTTGAATTTCGAGAAATACCTTAATTGTTTATTTTATTTTTCTAAAATAAATGATTCAACTCAATTTTAAAAGAAAAAACCAAACCTGAACTTACTTTGAGGTAAAAAGGCATTTAATGCTAAACTTTGTCTAAATAGAAGTCTAAAATATCTTCGTCTAATTTAATAATAAATTCATGAACTATCTAGTTATTTCAAGAACTGTAATAACAAATTAGCACGTTAAATTCAGCTGAGCATCTACTCTTTCTTCCACTTCACACTATGTTAGTTTGACAGGCGTCACAGCTCAGAGTTCGATTCCCACCCAGAGCAAATGTTTGTGTGATGAACATAAATATTTGTCACTATGTATTCTATGAAATTTACAAATAAAAATTGCATATAAATATTGTATCAGCAATCTAGTTCTCATAGTACAAGCTTTGCTTAGTTTGGACTAGAGCGTGATGTGTGAATTGTCCATGAATATTTATTTATTTCAATCATTCATTCATGAAAGAGATAGGTAGCTTACACTTACGGCCGGTTTCTCGAACGATGATCAGCTAAAAAATCAAATAATTACTATGTGTCAAACTCGGATCAATCGTGATTTGGGTTTCCAGAAACCGGCCGGTAGAATAGTGGATGAGACGGGTAGTTAACATCATTAACAAATAGCGTGGAGTGTTATTGCAGACGTCTGCAGGTGGTGAAGGTACTTAATGCCTCTTGAGGAGAGACCGTATTATAATATTGACACGACTTTCATTCAATTTGACTAAGTTATTAATAAGGTTAAATTAGATTAAAAAGATACCATTTTATGTCCAAATGTGTAAAATTATTAAAAACATTAATATAATAATTAATAATAAATTGTTAATTTAAGCTAAAGTGACCGGCCATGTTTGCCAAAGAACCGATAATCGTTGGAGCAAACGAATACTGAAGTAGAGACCGCGTTTAGGCAAGCGTAGTGTAGGACGCCCTCCGGCGAGATGGAGCGACGATCTGCGGAGTGTAGCTGGCAAACACTGGATGAGAAGACCGGGTTCAGAGGCGCGTCTTGAGAAAGACCGACATCCAGCAGTAGACTGATATAGATCGATGATGATGATGATGATGAAAAAATTGTTAAGTCACCTGCAAACGATCTATAGATAGCTCAACTGATACAAACTACAATCGGAAGCGTACCTAAGGTTAGGTTAAGTGCTGTACAAATAATTCAATTTAATTTCCTTGATAGACTATACAGACAGACAAGCACCTCGCTCATCAAGGCAGACACAAAGACGAAGGTGTTAATATCTACCGAGAAACGCGAATAAACTTCAATTAGATGGAGCCACTGTAGCACTTAGTACTAGTGCTGGGAAAGGAGTTTGTAGTATATAGGTTTTTTTTTTATATTAAGCCGTTTTAGACTATATTTCATCCAGATGCATGGATGACATCGTTGCCGTACAGGGTAGGACCTGGATGCAAAAAGCCCGAGTAAGAAAAGAGTGGCGTTTAAGGGAGGAGGCTTATATCCAGCAGTGGGCTTATACAGATGATCGTCACAAGCATCACAGCTCAATTGGTAGTACCTTCCATGCTGTGGATCGTGGATGCGATCACCTACCTAGAGCAAATTTTTGTGGAATGAACATAAATATTTGTTCTGGTCTGGGTGTTACTATGTATTCTATTTATGTACTTACAAAAACTTATAATTAAGTATTCTATCACCAATCTTGTTTCCATATTATACAGCATTGCTTAGTTTGGGACTAGAGTGTATTATGGGAACTAAATAGCTGATAGAATACTTATATATCTATACATTAACGATTATAAAAAGTTAGCGCAGACTTAATGTCTTGATAACCATACGTAATGGTGACATAATGTAAACGCCAACTTTTTATAAGATACGGGGTTTGTAATTAGTAGATCCCATCACTAGTGGGACTTGCAGACGCCCCGGGACGTAATTGTTTATGTTTATTGGGTGCTTATTGTTTGGCTTTCTGTAAACAAGTTTCTTGCACTGTATAATTTGCAATAAACAAAAGTAATAAGATGTTTATTGTGTTTAAGTGTTGTTTTATTTTGCGATAAAAATTCAATTTGCAATTTGTATTTGGAGACAAATCTAAGTATCATCTAAGCGATAAAATAAAAAGACGTTTCAACTACATAGATTGCTCGTAAAATATTTATATACTTAGGTACTTACAGTAACACCCAGAACAAATACTTATGTTCATCACAAAAATATTTGATCTAGATGGAGATCGAACCCACGACCCACAGCATGTAAGGCAGAACTACTAACTGAGCTGTGCCTGTCATTTCATATTTAATATCAAATTAATTATCGAAAACAAAGAGATACCTACCTTAATAATTTCACCAACAATTTTAAATTATAAATTCGATTCTTCGAATTACCTTTCGAATTAACCTTCCACAACGATACGATCTCTTCGCGATAATATCACATGGTATTATAGTACTTATGGTGTATGTAATAAGGCTGAGAATAGCGTGGGTTTTTTTTTATTGTTTTGTTTGTGTAAAAGGCTTAGGTATTGGTAAACGATCGGTATGACGAATACGTACCAGACGTTATTATTTTCAAATTAAGGTCGACCTGTCTGTGTCTGAATTAGGAATATCAAAAAGTTTGAACCTTTTTTTTACTTTCCTTTGTTATTGCCTATATTTTTGAAGCTTAATTTTGATAGAAGTTTACAATAACGTGATTTACTATCTAATATATACCTAGTATAAACTTATGTTATAACGAATATCATAAACTAATACGTAACGTAAGTTTTTTGGAAAATAACATATAAATACTTAAAGTTTTTTTTTAATTACATAGCAACCAACTTAGTTAAATTTTTAGGACGTTGATGGACATGTCTGAAACCACGACGGTCAGTGAATTCTATCAGCAATCTAGTTCCCATAGTACAAGCTTTGCTTAATTTGGGACTATAGTGTGAAATGTTCTTAAACATTTACGTTTCATTTTGTTAATATTTATTTTTATTATTAAATTTTAAAAAATGCAGGCGTACCTAACAGACAAAGTCGCAGGAAATACCTACATTGGTAAAATAGTAATAGATACAGTACTTTTATGCACTTTGATGGATGATGATGACAATCAGAAACTATCGGACGCGAGCCAAGTTGCGCTTTTTACCTTTTTGGGGTTCCGCATCAGTGAGGAAAACGGTCATTAATCATGTTACATTCTAGAAATTCATTATGGTTCTGCAGCTTTTTGTTTTATTTTTCGGACATTGTTCACCACTATTGAACTTTTCGTTTTTTTAATAGAATTGTGTCATTAACGGCCGGTTTCTGGAAACCCAAATCACGATTGATCCGAGTTTGACACATAGTAGGTAATTGTTTGATATTTTCGTTGATCATCGTTCGAGAAACCGGCCGTAAGACCTTAATTTTTTTTTACCTATACTGTCCTACTACTGGGGAAAGGTCTCTCCCAAAGCCTTCCACACATCGACACTCCACCAATCCTTCTCCTAGGCGTCCAGATCATCTTTCCAACGCCTTTTCGGCCGACCCCGCCATCGCCTTAACATATCATTAAAATTATATCTACTAATTAACATGTTTACCTAATAAGCAGCATTTATAGATAATTTTATATTATTATCTAGTATATATTAAGTAGATTTATATTTAACTTTTATTTTAAAAGTAATATAATGTACCTATTAAAAAATATAAGTTTACAAATAGACCCAAAAACCGCAAAACAGGAATAAAAGTAAAAAAACTGCAATCCCGTTTAACAAAACCTATACTCATTAAAAAACAACCTACAGAACCCGCACCTCAAAAACAACTTCACATCGTGGTTCCCTTTTGTTTGTTTTTTTTCCACAAATCGCTATACACCGTCGAGACGGGGTTCGAACCTAAACCCTTTGTTGTAAAGACACCTGCACCATCAAGCGATGGGTGCTCTTTACAAACAACCAGACAGAAAAAGGACTTAAGCACCAGTAAAACTTTACAGAAAAATGTACCTTATGGTTATACAAATACAGCTGATAATAGAAAGGGGTTTATAGATTTCGTAGTATCATCATTGAGTTACGCAAATTTTTATACAGAACAATTAGGAGGTCAGGATAAGTTGTGAGTCATCGACACGTAATATTTAGAGAGGCCATATTGTTTTTTCTTTTATGGGCTATTTTATACACACTATAAGGTACTTTGTAGTCTTCTTCTTCTTCTTGCGTGTCAACTTGTTGTGTCATTGTGTTGAAAAAATTGGCCAGACTAGACCCTGCGTTACCGGATCTAGCTGTTTCCAGAGTGGACCACGTGGAGGTTTCTTTTTTTTTTTTTTTTATAATCATTAGACCATCCTTTGGCCTCAATCTCGCCTGATGGAAAGCGCCGATGAAGCCGACGATGAAGCAGGATGGTCTAGAAGACACCTATTTACATTGGCCTTGAAAATATTGAGGTTATAGTGGTCAGGGAAAACAGACGCCGGCAGAGTATTCCATACCTTGGCAAAACAAAACAAACAAGTTTCTTTCTATGAATGTAGGCCAGCTTATCTGTCCTACCTCAAACTGTGTACGATTATTATCTGCATCTGTCACTGCGCATCAGTAATAAATTGTCCTTGAACTTGAAGGGTGGTTTGCTTGCTTACCCACCGATCCTTACCCACAGATAGTTTTATTGTAGGTGGATTAACGCTTGCGTTTTCCAAAATGAGTAGGTAATCCTAACAACCTCTAAATTTGCTATTTGACAAACACACGAACATTTCAAAATCTGGGTATAATATAAAAAAAATTAAAACCAAAAATATACTCAGTCCAACTAAGCTCATAATCAAAACATTAGTGACCCTGAGACAGAGTCAAACCCACTATAGTTTTTAGAAACGAACGGGTTCACCAATATAAGAATACACGGAAAGTCACAAAAAGGTATCTTCCTCACACTGTTCTCAAATAAACCTCTGTTTAGTTTTTTATCAAATTCTATTCTAATTAGACTTGGTAAATACTTTGTAAACTATTTTTGAAATAATGTTTGAAAAACTTACGTAAAAATGTTTAATATTTATTATACTTAGTTAATTTAGTAAGTACAATTGAGAATTCCTCCAGTTTTTCTATGAAGTTAAGTTGAAAAACTTATAAAACTAGTCAAAAATATTAAAATCATTTCTGGCGTCACACCTTAGTTGGTAGTAGCTCTGCCTTCCATGGTCGTGGGTTCGATCCCCACCGAGAGTAAATGTTTGTGTGATGAACATAAATAAGTACTTACTTATATGTAGTAAAGTATATACGTATAAGTATTCTATCAGCAATCTAGTTCCCACAAGCTTTGCTTAGTTTGGGACTAGAGTGTGATGTGTGAAATGTCCGTGAATATTTATTTATTAAGCTATTGCATAGCTTCTATCGCGGACCTTGAGCGTGGAGACCGAATCGAGAAAATCCGTAACGAAAATACCAAACGATTTTTTTTTTAACAAAGATGAGTCAAAAACAATAAGATCCAACTGAAATACACCAGAGTATCCATAAGCTAAGAATGCGAGAAGTTTCCGGTCTGTCTGAGTTTTTGCATTTTGTTCGTCTGCTCTTTCTTTTTGTATCGTTTGCAAACAAGTTATATCACAAAACTAGTGATTATACTGTTAATTGAGATTTACCTTTTGAAGATTTATTGTTCATAAAATAAACGTATAATAAGCGAGTACCCTCTCTTATATTTGGCTCACTTTTACATATATCATTGATGTCTAACAAAGCGCGTTTACTAAGTTTAAGGGAGCAGCTAATTTAACCGTAAAAAACAGCTATCGAAACTAGATAACGTGTGATAAACAAAACAAAATATTTATCACAGGCATAAGAGATATGGTAATATTAAATTTGCGCTACTCAGCGCGGCAATGCAGCCAGTATCTTGGGTACGCGTACGCTTCCGATTGGTACTGATTTGGATCAGTTGAACTATCTATAGATCGTTTGCAACGGTATGTAGATAGCTCAACTGTTTCTTATGTATTTTATATGCCTATGTACATTTTGTAAATACTGTAATAGTCGTAAGTTTGTTTGTGAATAAATATTTACACTTGACAAATGATTTAATTCTAACGCCATGATCCAGATATTATTCGCATTCAATTCATGTTTATTTAAGTAGTTGAATGTGGATCAGACGTTACTTTTGACCTATTTTAAGTCGCATAATTTATGTTAAACTAAGAATTGCTTATAAAATCATAAAACTGTGATAACCTTCATAAAATATACCTTCTGACTATTATAGTATTTACAAAATGTACATAGTCATATAAAATACATAAGAAACAGTTGAGCTATCTACAGACCGTTGCAAACGATCTATAGATAGTTACCTTCTTGTACGAATATAATATAGAAATGAATTTACGAATCATATGTAATTTTGGTTTCATTAAAATGTCTAATACAAGTATTATATATAAATTATAATATAAAAATAAATTAAGTTAATAAATTAAGTCTTTATAAGCTAGACGGTAAATGTCTAGACTGACAAATTGATACCTTGTTTGTAACTAACAACTAATTTATTTGAATCAAACTCTTCTCATTGATCATGATGACGCTAAATTGTATTTTTTTTTTATATTTGGTTTGTTAATCGAAACCATTCTTTCACCAATAAATTACTCAAGTAAATAGTTGTTACTAAAGTTATAATAAAATCTTCGTTTATTTGCATACGTGATACCTCCAACCCTTTTTGTCAATAGATTTGAATCAAATATCAATTTGACTTAACTATGTCTTTGTGTGGTAACATAGGAAATTGACCAAGTAAGTTATTCAAAAATTTAAATGATATTGATTCTCAGAGATTGTTTATTTGATTCTTAGTTGTGTGAATGTTCACACTTGCTGTTTCACGTAGTATTTTGAAGATTATTGATTGTTAAGATGATGCATAAATTAAATGGTTTTTTTGTCGAAAAAGTTCTATTATTTTTTATTTGATTTGAGGTTAACTTATTACACATTCACCTCGAATGGAAAAATATGTAAATAAGTAATAACATAATTTTTAACTAAAAGTTGAAAATGTTAATATAATATTTGTGTTCTACAAAATAACCTGACATAGCAACATTTTAAGGTAAAAAAAGCTAAGCTTAAGCTAGTTTTGATTATAAAGTATCTACTGCATTTCTTAAAAGTTTCTCAAAAACCCGACGAAGACAAAGCAAAGTAGAATTGCAACAGTTCCATCTAAATTCAAACAATTCCCGCAGCTCAGCAAGAAATTTACAAAACTTGGGATTTTTCACGGATGTTTCTTAATGCAAAGAAATCCTGCATTTCAGTATAAACTTCTCATTTAGCTTCCGAACCAGGATTTCATCTGCATTTGCTCAGTCGAGCCCAATTTAAATAATTTGCAACTGACAAATGTTCCCGAATAACTAATGCAATTTTTCATCTTCAATCACGCATCTAATTGACCGTGTGAGAATATCCCGTATTGAAATCATGGAGTTCCGCAAGGTGGTGCTTTTGGTCATATTATGTTAATTGTGCATATTGGCGTATTCAAATTGCGGATTATCATAGAATATTTGCAAGTGTGTGAATTTTGTTTCTATTGTATTCTCAGAGATTTTAAAGGAACAGGTTTTGGTGAAATATTGAAATTAGGTGCAGGTTCATTTGTTTTTTAACGGATTTTATTTTTTCTATCTACCTCCGGGATTTTCTGATCTTTCACGGTTAAATATATGATAATGTATTATACTGTTTAATTCACATAAATGATCATTGTCAGTTTAACTGTGATTAAGTATATTTTACTATGGTTTTACACCGCAAAGGCGTATCATTTAATTAAACTTTTCAGCTTCAGTATAGTTTTTCATTCGACGCTGTAGTCTGTGGGCGGTAATTGCAGTGGCTTCATAGACGTTATTAATCATTTGCTCTCAGGGTTGAACAAACGCTGAGAACAGAATCGTTAAGCAACATTTTGGATTTAGGACATATCTTTAATCGGGTAATAGTAAAACTTTAATTTGTCGGGTTACAAAATTTTTAAGAAATTTATTTTTTATATTGTGTTTAAAATAAAATATATTCTACGTTTTAAATTATTTAATGTACTTAAACCCTTGTGCATTTATAATACAAAATATAGTCCGAAAAAATACTGATTTGTTTATGACTGTTCATGCACAGTCATCAACAAAATTGTAACAAACTTATAATTCCATGTGAGAATTATTATAACTATAATCATACAAAGCAGTTTATAATGCTCTGATACAAAATCCTAGATAACATTGAAACTGTATTATTATGCTATATCACGTTGTATATAATCGCATTTATTTACGCGTGCAGCACGTGTGATTTATTTATTTATTCAATAAAACTATGTCAAGATCATAAGATGATTCATTTTAGCCTCGAAAATGGTATATTCAAATTTAACATGGCAATATTAAGGCTGAGATGTAAAGACAATGTGAAGAGTGTACTTTCACTCGCAATTGTCAAATAAATAAATAAATATTCATGGACATATCAGTCACGCTCTAGTCCCAAACTAAGCAAAGCTTGTACTATGGGAACTAGATTGCTTATGGAATACTTGTATAGGTACATATTGTTGTATACTTTTTTTTGTAAATACATAGTAACACCCAGACACAGAAAAAATATTCATGTTCATCTCACAATCATTTTTGCTCTGGGTGAGAATCGAACCCACGACCCATGGAAAGTAGAGCTACTACCAACTGAGCTGTGACGCTTGTCAAAATTGAAATTTAGATAAAGGCTAATCGCGGATTTTCCCTGGCGTTCGTCAAAATCGTAATCGGAATACTATCAATTTGACTACCTACTACTAAAACTAGCGTAATTGTAGAATCACGCTAATGTTAGTAGTAGTCAAAGGAAATAAGTGTAGACTTAGTTTCGTTTCTAGTAAGGTCTTATCACCGTTTAGTTTACAACTGTCAAAATGTCTAAAACTTTGAAAATTATTTACCTACATACAATTTTCCGTCCAATAGTTTCAGAACTATAAATTTCCGACTTATCACATAAATTAGCATAATAGAATTAATTTGCTTACTTCTTGCAAATATTAAGTTCTTGGTTGCATTTTTCACGTTCACAGAAAACTATAGCGAATCTGATAAAATTCATATAAAATCTAGCTCTATTAATAATGTCTAAACTTCATGCAGTTCAATGTCTCCTTATTTCCGCAAAGATAACAAAATTCCGTTAAACAAAACTTTGCGACATCTACTTTTCTTTGTCACACAAAAGCGCATAGAATATTTTAAGTTTAACTTTTATGATAAGGAGCGTTTCATTTTCAGTGTAACCTGTCTTAAGTTTAAAATCAAGAACTGGATCTAAAATCTACCTTAAATAATGTACAAATGGTGAACACAAATTTGCGTTTTTAACCCGGCGCCAGCACAGTCAAAATATGCAACAACGACAGTAAGGTTGGGTCGACAGGACCCGTATAAGAAAACGCCATAATTACAAAAGTTAAAATAAATTTGGTTTGTGGTTGTACTATCTGTATAATACGATTATCGCTATAGGTTTTGAGTAGAAAAAAAAAACAACATGATACGAAACTATCTTTTTAATGACTTTTTTATAAAAGTATCACAAATAAATAACAAAATAGACAACCTCTGTTTTAAAGTAATAAAATTTTAACAAAACAAACTTTTTTCTACAATATAAACTAATTTGTTACATGGTAATCAAGTAATTAATAGACTAATAATATAACACCATTTGTATCAGTCTTATACGTCAGTCATGGTATCCTTATCATTTGCGCAATCTCGGCAGTACATTTAGGATGTACAATTTTCGTATTCGGAGTCGGATTCTTGCAAAATACTTAAAATTCGCTGCCGTTCACGTTCTTCGCGATCTATAATTGCAAAAGTTCTGAAAATAACAAAATAAACAATATTATAAAACCAAAAAACATTTTTTAAAACGGCGCAAAATTACGACACGAGTAGTATGGTTGGGTCATATTTACCTTTTTCGCGTTTGACCGTGTCTATCACCCGCTGCGGCCGCAACACGACTAATTGGTGATATCCCGCACTAAGTGGGGACTGTTAGCTCCAGCTACTGAGAAGTTTGGCAACGTCGCGCACAAATTCTAAGAAACACGCTCATTTGAAAACTGCTCGGGTCAAATAGACCCAACTGTGCGAACGCCGGGTTAATATACTTACCTATAACAAAGTTGTTCAGTAAGATCACAATTATTATTTTTAAATAGTATTAAATTCTATGCGACAATTTTTTTTTAACTATACACAAATTCTTCATTTGCTATTCAAATAGGTATTGGTAAAATTACAGCGTATTTATACAAATACTTTACCTCTACAAGGACAACACTATAAGTCATTTTTCGATTATATATATCGGTGTGAATGCTTCCAGTACCTACAAAATAAATGTACCAGATTGGCTCATTACAGCATAGCGTGAATATCGTGACGTTGAAACTAAATTCATAAGTATTTTTAATTCTATGATAACACAAAATAGCTTTAAAACAAAATAACCCTTATGATTTAACTAAATAAAAGTAATAATGAACTTACTCCTTATAATAAAAATAACCCGTATGACTTTACTAAATAAAAGTAATAATGAGTATAAAAAACTGGCGTTTAAGTCAAGTTTTTTTTTCAGTGGCAAATGTGGCAACCCTACAAAAACCGAAATATAATGCAAGCCTCGGTACAATGGCGTGCATCAGTGCTGGTGCGAATTAATAGCAACACTGACGCGGGTAAAGCCGGGCTTAATGAATATTGCACAAATGCGAGGTGACTGATGCAATGTACTTATATTGACTTCGGTGTTGTACACTGCGGTACAGTAATATTTGAAACTATCATGGTTTTGAACATAGTTTACATTATAAACGGGATATTTAATCAAATAAATGTCTTATCTATCTATCTATCTATATTTACCATGATTTGTGAGTTTGATTATGCCG
Organism: Ecliptopera silaceata; assembly: GCA_932527185.1. NCBI lineage: Eukaryota > Metazoa > Arthropoda > Insecta > Lepidoptera > Geometridae > Ecliptopera > Ecliptopera silaceata. The sequence goes on from OW052210.1 coordinate 8,120,462, forward strand.
AAATATCGGGAAATAATCAAACTCACAAATCATGGTAAATATCCCGTTTATAATGAAAACTGTGGTACAGTATAACCGCTAGATGTTTCAGCAAACGATAAAAAAACGGAATGGCTGAAAATGAGAGCTTTACTTAGCTTAAACTAGTTTTTTTTAGTATACTGTGTTTGAGGGTCGCAAGGGACCGGAAAAAATGATATAATAAATAGGAAGTCTTTCATTCAATAGGCTAACATAATGATGAGGTGTTTGCGTTATCAGATTTTACTTTATTTTCATTTTTTTTGTTAGCTGCTTAGTATGATAAATATTTATATAAACATTACAATTTTTTACCATTAAGTAGCGTTTATCTACTGTTACAAAATATAAATTATTGTAGACCTTTTCTTCCTGACGGTACTCAGTCTATTGTTTAGCGTGCCTGCTATTGTTCTTGGCATTTACATGTTAGTCCCAACGTCTGCGACTTCTAGCGAAATATGATAGCTTGGTACTATCGCGATCATTTATTAGACGAAACGGCCATTTCACTTCTATTGTTCACTGTACCCAATAATCTTTAGTAGCTACATATAGTTGGAACATTATATAAAGCATTTGCTAACGAAATTTTAAAAAATCTTCTTTACTAAATCTTCTATATTATAAATTAAATAAATACTCTATAGCCCCAAGCAGACCTTGTTTTATGGGTACCTACTAGAAGACTGACAATCTTAATACAATACATATTTGCAGATCGTACAAACATTTATTCCAAGGCGGGAATCGAACGCGCAACCTCCGCGTCACAGGCACAAAAAATATATGCACTCTTAAAATAAGTCATTATTCAAAACAAACCAACCAATTTAACATAATCTCTACAAAGAAAGGATGGGCAATGGATGACAGTATGCACAATGGCGAAACGCAACACGTTTTTGACAAAAAATACAACTCATTCGAACACCTGCGATTTTCAATACATCATTGATCGATTAACCATGAACAACGTTTTTGTACGATTATAAACGTTGACTTGTTGGTATAAGGGTTGTTTTTGTTTGTGGTTTGGTGTGGAGAATAAATTAAAATCGGTTTTATGTGTCAATCAGTATGGATGAGTCGGAAAGGGTGATTCTGAATACAGAAGTTGATGGTATTCAATTTTCTGTTGTATAAATTAGTACGCACTATTTGTTTATAATTGTTTGTTAGTTTTAACTTTATTAAATAGTTTTTTGTAAAACTAAATATGTAACTAATAATAACTACTGTCTATATTGTATTTCCACATATAATGCTCTGGTTCATTAATAAATTTGACAAGAAGAAGGGAATATAATGTCTGAAACTGGAATGGATGATCAAAACTTCTTGCAATATTACATTTAGAAGGTGCTATGCTCTCATAATTTATTTTTTATTTTTTTCCTAATGCATGTTAACATTGTAATAACGTATTTCACCATCAACTTTCAAAAGAGACGGAAGTAAAGATAGCCAACAAAGTAAGAATTTTCCATTTCCTACCTACCCGCATGGAAAATGATTTGTTTGTGTAACAAATACGACCTTGGAACAATTACATGGTAATGTAAGTATTTTAATAAATAAATATATTTACAGTCATTTTGCATAGCACCATCAAATTCCCGAATGAAGCAAAGTTTGAGTTTTGGGAATCATATTACTTATATTCATTAGATTTATAAAAATATATAAAGACCATGTTTAAGATCGTATTTTAAAACATAATAATTATTGTAAACAATACAAAGTAAATAATTGTATATTTCTAATTGTAACAGATACAGAACAAACATAAATAGGTATAATCCATTACATAAACTTCTAGCTTTGGGTAGGAATTGAACCCACGACTTGCTTGAAATGCAGAGCCAATACCAACTGAGCTGTGATGCCTGTCAATATCTAAATATAATTTGTTATAAAAACATTAGTAACACGCTTTAAACTTATATTACTAAAACAATAAGATTATGAAAAAAATATATTGTCATAAACATGGTCGATCCTAAAACATAGGTTTTAAAATCTAATTTGTTTAAAAGCTTCCGCATAATGTTATCACCTGTCCAACCCATTATTAGCTTGCTATGGCCATTTTGACCACTCCTTGAAATTATAATGATATTATATTTTGCATACTAATTAATGTTCATTAAAACTTTATACCAAAAGCAACTTTAAATAAGTATAAATTAATATTAGTAGGTGAAAATTCACAAAGTTAACATAAGTTCTGTATAAGTGATGGACGTAGATGATTGCTTTACGGGCTACGTCCTCATTATAAATTATTTTATGATCCTTTTGTTATCATCTTTTCAAGTGTGGGCAGTCAACTCGTCCCTTCACGTTTAGCAAAAAAAAATGGTACATATTAGAAATATTTTTCTGTATAACATTCAGAAATGTGATTTTTTTAAAAGGGTTTCATAGGTAAACCTTATAAAAGTGCATAATACAAACTCACAATAAACCAACAATTAATTTATCAAAGTAAACGTTCTCTATCGGTCGATTAAATAGTTTAAACTTGGTTGTATAATCTCTATTCCTTTGTCGTGAGAGAGTGTTTGACGATTGAGTATGAGTCACCTGCGCCGGCGCATGCTATATACAGGGTGATGCAAATGAGAACACACAATACTTTCTTACTAATTTTTATTTCATTTCAATTATGGGGTAAAAAGAGGATATTTAGAGAAATACATTTTTTTAAACACAACTTTAGGGTTTCTCACAACTGAGTGTACATATAGTTTTTTTATAAGTAGGTACACAAGTCCAGATATTTAACAGCGATTTATTTATTATGATTTATAATATTTATTATAGTTTATAGTTAAAAATATCGTACGAAGACGATTCGAAATCATCGATGTGATTTTACTGAATAAAGTAATTTTGACTTTGACTTTGACTTTTTGTATGATGACAAGATTCTTCATACAAAACAATGACTAAACTGTAAAAGTAGTAAAACAACAGCCTGTATAATTTATCTGATGCAACAGATAAGGTGCGTACACACTGGCCGTTTTTTCATCGGTGCCTCTCCGTACCACCGTCCTACTTCTGCCGTGACTCATGGGGCTGAGAGGGGACATGAATCTATGGAGATGTTGTACAATTTTTTTTATTTTAAGTCGTTTTTGTCCAAAATCTGGTGCAATTTAACGTTTTTAATTTCAAGTCATTTTAGTGTCAAGGACTAGGGTAATTTCCCATTTGTCTAATTCAGATACACATTGCAAACTATAATATACTTAATTAAGTTTTTTATTCAGTTTCATTTGTCTTACCAGTGGAACAAAACCAGTAAGACAGAAAATAATATTATGTATAAACAAGCTGTAGACTGAGCCTTTTTGACAACCTCTCTTGTTACCTATCTTGTTAATTCTTTTACTTTAATTGTATTGACTTGTGTTGTTTTTTTTATGTTCTTTAATCTCTGTGTTGTCAAATAAATATATTTCATTTTATTTCATTTTCTTATTCAGATGAATTTATAGTAAGAAAAGTCAAAAAGCTAAGCAATGAGTTACTTTAAAAATCAGCTTTTTATAAAAATAATTCAAATTGTCTTTTTAATAGTATCTTTTCTACTCCACAGATTGTTTGTTCTTCCGCTCTGTTGACCAAAGTCGAGACGACGTCTTCAAACTTTTTTCAACTATTTGACGCCGAAAATATTTAACTTCTAAACGATTCAAATTATAATTAGGACCTTTTGAATCGTGAACATGAACTAATTTATTGCTTCAATTATTTATTGGAATATATCCTCTATTTTAAAGACATAAAGTTCTCTATTGATTTTTGTGATGACTTTCTCAGGTTGACTTGGTTAGTTGACCTGACAAAATTATGATCCAAATGACCAATATTAATCTTGAATGTGTATTGTTACTGAATGAATTTATATGTACACTTTTAGAAGTTATTTTTATATTAGTAGTTTGAATGAGAGATGACTTGGAGAATGCGTGGGGTAGTGACAATGATGTATTGGTATAAGTCAGTTAATCTTGATGACAGTGACCATAGCTGGTCACCATCGTCATAGTTAACTTAGTATACCCCCAGACGTAGACTGGACTGACCCATAAGCTCAAAATTGACCAATACCAATACCTGACTCTTTTATGGGTGATACCGTTGTCTAAAGTGGTTTGAGCGAGATGGAGCGACGATTTGTGTAGCTAGCAAAAACTGAATGAGAAGAGCTGAAGACCGGGCTCAGCGGCGGGTCTTGGAATCTACGTCCAGCAGTGGACTGATATAGGTCGCACGATTATTTTCTCTCTCATGTTCTGCCGATCGTATTTTCTTCATACTTGTGTATGGTATATTTTCACAAATTTTCACATTCTAGCCATCTTGTCAAAGACTGTAAAACATTGTTTGCATCCAAACTATGACAGTAGTAATTAATAAAGCTCGGTTGCACTGACCTTTTACGATGTAAATGTTTGATCCCTTTTAAATTATGATAGGGATCAAGCTATTTTGAGCATTCGTGTTTGGATGTTTCTGTTATTAGCATTATTTAAAAAAATAATATCAGCAATCAGGTTTCCATATTACCGCGATTACTTTGAGATGGTTGTGCGATAGTAGGTGTTACTAAATTGTTTCTTACTCCATTCAAAAACTTTTTTATAATTGTTAGGATATTAATCTACTATAAATTAATATATAACTACTACAACATAAGACGATTTTAAATGATCTCTGTGACTTTACGGAATAAAGTTTAATTGATTTTGTTTTTTTTTAATTACAGTTCTGTCCGATTTATATTACGTGTTTATTCCTCTAAACACGAAAATACAATGATAGTCAAAACATGTTCATATTTCACAAACAATTTATAAACAAGCAATTAAGTAACAATTAACATAATAATTAGACCTTTTAAGAGTCTGATTTGAAATTGAAGCAAAGGGTCTAAATTAGCCGAAGGTAACATATTGTTTAAAATTAATTCGTCCACTGTTTTATTCCCAACCGAACTCTGGAACCGTGCATTTTTTGCAAGATAACTGTTAAAATGGCATGGGCATGGCATGCGGAACGAAGAAACCTATATTGCAAGAAATGCTATTTATTAGTTTGTTTAACAGGCAACGCCAAAAGTATACATATTTACATTTAAAGTAATCGCTTCCAGACTTATACTATAAAATGTTTAAATAGTTAAGAGCGAAGAAAATACACAGGCGACAAAAATAGGTACCTACTTTGCGTACCTAGTAACTTCCTGTACGAACAAACAAGTCTACTTCTATTATATTATTAATCTTCAAAGTTCTCTTAAAATTATTAACAATAAATAATTTATTTTTATTTTACCACTATGTAGAGCGCTTGGGAATAAACCGTTTGACCACAAAATTGCGACGAAAGGTGAATGGAGAAGTTTTAATTATTTTTAGGGTTTCATTTGAAAATAATTGTCGGAAATATTTTCATTATACTCCGGCTTGGAATCTGTTTTGTAAAGTAATTCATATTTAATTTGATGTAAATTATTTATTTCGATTGTTTGTTTGCTTTGGAAATGTATTTTTTCAATTTGTCTCTTAGTAAATACTAGTTTCTGCAAAACTACGATTGCAAAACATTGTTTGAGACTTTGAGTCCTCGTCCATAAGTTAATTTAGTCTATATGTTCTAATATGTTATAATAATTATATTTTAGCCTTTTTAGACAACAATCCATCTGAATATAAAATTTTGTAGGGTACGTTTTTCAGAGAAAGTAATTTACTTATGTTTTATGTGTGTGAGTAGCAGGGCATTTATTGTTGAATGTAGAATAATAATAAACGTCACAAAACGTCATCTAGAATTTGATTCTAGATAGTGACCAGACACTAAAAACACTAAACTAACACGTCCAAGTAATTCCAACGACATGTCTCGATGCAAAACTCGATAACCGTCGGTTAAACTAACCAGAACTAATCAACTGCAGTTCAACTTGGAAAGTTACTGTTGATTAAATTTACAGTTTCAATGCACTAATGGATGGTGCAATTCAGATGGCTGAGTAAAGTTTAGGTATTGTTTTCAACTAATGACACCTCGTGTATTCGAAGTCGACTTTATTAGAATAAGAAAATCATTAATTGTAAAACTGCGTGTACTTATAAATATAAAGGTCTTAGAGTAGACAATCTTTATATACATTTTGTAAATACTGTATAGTCGTAAGTTTGTTTGTGAATAAAGTTACCTACTATATTGTTTATTAAAGATAATCTTTGTATAATATTGTATGCATTAATTTAAGAACATGTTACTTTAAATTATTATTTTAATAAAATCTAATTACAGCCCAAAACTTTCAGTAAGATTACAAGTATTATCATAGGGATCATTTGGATTCTAAAAGTAAAAATTTACGTAGTAAAAACTCATAAAGAACTTTACAGATTACCTGAAATGAGCTTGAAATAGGTAGGTTACACCTACATATTGTGTTAAATATTATTATTGTAAGTAAGTCAATTATAAATATTTAATTTTAAGTAATGCATTTATATACCAAAATCAGCAACAGAATCCATTAGTTCCACAACATAGACTGTTTTTATTTATCATTCAGTTCGATTTCTGAGTAAAGTAAATTAGAGTGAAAAGTGTGCGCATCGATCATGTTTTAGCTAGAAAAAGTTCAGTTATTCTTCGCTAAAAGTATTAAAACTTGCATCATCCGATGAAGATTGTATATAAAAATAAATTCACCAAATTAATATGCTATACATACCATAGGAAATGACTCACTATTTGTTTACAATATTTTTAAACCTGTTGTACCCCGATTCAAATTCACGGCGCGATTCGGCTGAGTTTGGCAAATAACGTTTTTTATTATTGTTATTATGTTGTAGGTACACATCTATAGAAAATACAGTATTCTATCAGCAATCTAGTTCCCATAAAACTTTATTCAGTTTGGGCGTCGCGTCGCCTATCTATGAATATGTATCAAACTTAAAATAGGTATTTTATAAATACTTACCTGAATATTGTAATACGTTTTATTCAGTGAAATCATAAAGACCATTTAAAATCGTCTCATATAGGTGATTATTTTTTGTAAATACATACATAGAATACATAGTAGCACCCAGACCAGAGCAAATTTATATTCATCACAAAAATATTTACTCTCAGGGGGAGATTGAATCCACGGCCCACAGCATGGAAGGCAGAGCTACTACCAACTGAGCTGTGACGCCTGTTAAAGGCAGTGTCTTGAATGTGCTACTGTTGCGATACGATTATGACTATCTCATTTATCTATCCTCAGGTAAGAATAAAATCCTGTAGCTCTACCATGAGTTTTTATTATACCATTATTTACTATACTCGCTAGCGTAGTTAAAAAAATGTATGAAGATTTGTACAGCGCCTCTAGCGGATAGTTGGGTACTAAAATTCGTCATACTAATATTGACGTAACTACTGTAGTAAAGTCAGGTGATTTAACTGTGACATCTCATGGTAGAGGTACTGAATCGTATGGTCGCTAATCAGGCTCTAGGCACCATAGCAACAGTCTGGTGGTATGCTCGTGGTGTGTCATCAACTTGATTTTGAGACTTGGAAGTAAGGATTGGATAATATTGCATCATTTTGGTAGACTTTTGCAATTTTCGTGTGACATAGTGAACTATTTTGTACAAGTCTTTTGAAATAGGGGTCAGTTGGAAGTTATACCTATACTAAGGTTTTTACTATAGATTCAGTCGTAAACCTAGGATTCTTTGGGAAAATAGCAAGCCATTAGGTACTTATAAACAGCCTGGAAATTGGTAAAAATCTTGGAGCAAATTTTTTTTTTTTATTCTAGCCTAGGCAAAGGCCTCCCCCAAACATTTCCACTTCTTCCTGTCCTTGGCAGTGTACCACCATTCCAAGTCAAATACATCAAGGTCATCCCTCCAATGCTTCCTCCAGGTCCAGGTGGTAGTTATGGTAGTGCAGCTAATATAATATAAAAAAAACAAACTTGAAGGATGGTTTAGATCAGCGTCCAAGTTTTTTTTAAAAGTCGCCGGTACTCTTCCATCAAAGCATTTAGTAGGAGGACACCTAGTTTAAAATAATACTAATGAAGTGACGTATTGATACCTAAAAAACCTCGTCTTAATGCGTCAGTGACCTTTGCGGTTTTAGCAAGAACTTCGACACCTCCTAAATAGTGACGGAACACACCCAATGCCAAAGATATTGAATGATTCACACCAATAAGTGGATATTGTTACATCAGCTCACTATTTACTCGCTAGTTTACTGCAATGTGGAATGTGTGAGTCATGTGAGCTACTTATTTTCTATTGTAGTTAGGTTAATAAAATCTTTAGGGAATACAAACCTAGTAAGTCATCTCATACTTACTAATATTGCTTATTTTTCATGATATATTTAGGAAAAACTAGTTTTTTTCGGATGAGACATTCACGGACATTTCTTGCATCGTTTAAACAAAGCAAAGCTTGTACTATTGACACTAGATTGCTTCTATACATTTTTGTGTAAATACGAACATAGAATACATAGTAACACAGAACTAATATTTATGTTGAATACACAAACGTTTGCTGTGTATCGAACCCATATTGAATTAAAATGTTTAATCTTCAAACCAATCTCAAATTTAAAAAAAAATGCTAAAAACTATAAAATGAGTTATAAGATTTTACCTTATAACAGAACATTAAGTATACGAATAAGTAAATAAAGTTACTCATGAAACGCTAAGGCTTTGACGCTGCAAATGCAGTTGCTATGAAAACTTACAAGGCGCTAACAAACTTTTATGTACGCTGTGTTATAAATTTCTAATTAATATAATAATTACCATTCCTATTAGTAAACTAATAATAAATTTGAGAGTTTTGGATGATCATGATCAGACGAACTAACATATGCACTTTGGATCAAATTCTTAATTGTTTAAAGTTTGTGATAGTGGTTTGTGATCTGATTGGATGGATATACCTAAATATTTATTTATTTATTATTTATAGACGAGCAGCTTTCGCTGATGTGTCTACGTCACACAGTGTTGAAATAGGAGAATAATGTTCACTGTTCATTTAGTCACTTTTTTTAAGCACTGTTTTACTTGTTCGTAGCCAGTTGTCGAGTTTGTTTTTAAAGGCGTTAATAGAGTCAGCGGAAACAACATCCATAATAAAACAATATGAATAGTACCTACTTTATATTTTTTTTGGAACGAAGTTCACAACTTTTGGTATAGTTGTAAGCCGTGCGACGTGCGCGTGTTTCTCTGTCTTTTTTTATCTCTCTCGAGAAAGCCAGCCAGTTATTAAATTCAGAACTTCGTTCCATCCAGGTGACACCTCTCAAGTTTTTACGTGAGGAAAACCATCATGGATACCTACTGCTTGATAGAGACGAGAAGAGACTTAAACCGACTAAAACCTCACGGTCTGTCGGACACTTCTGCCAGAGGACACGAGTGCGCTTGCATTCTTCCGCGATATGGACAAAAGAAGTTTTAGAGCAAAAATCATGGGCAGATATTAGTATTATATATAGAATCATCATGCAGATGATCGCATTAGTTTAATAAGTCTCCATCACGACTAAATCACCATAAACATCCACTATTAAAACTGTAATGCGCACGCGTTGCTTATGCTACCATTATTACAATTTACATTTTAGTTATGTTGCAGACAAACTTTGAAATTAGTTAAGGTTAACTTCTACTGATGTAACAGTCACTAAAGCAAATAGTGATAATCGGCAAAATGTAGCTGATAGACAGATTAAAAAAACCTAGAAACAACGAAACAGACGTTTTAAAGTATACAAGACAAACTATTATTTCGAACTGCAGAACAAAGATCTTCCAAAGATTTTAATCACGTTTTCGATAGCTAACGCAAGCTTGGTGTGCTATGTTATACCTTACATTATTACAAGGTATTATTTTATCATTAAATAAAATATCATTGTAACTTTATTTGACTACTAGGCATGATGGAATTATAATCATTTTTTTTGTGTAGCAGTCTCACCAAAAATAGCCTAAAAACAAATGATTTTTAACATACACTACATATTATTTTAAACTCAAACTGTAACATGTATTAATAATGCAATTTTAATATTTTTTGTTTAATATTTGTGTGTTGCAGTCTCACAAAAAAAAACCTAAAAAAAACAAATGATTGTTAACATACACTACATATTATTTCAAACTTAAACTGTAACATGTATAAACGCATTTAAATGACTGTACAAAGAGACATTGTGCTTTATCTATGCAACCCGATACGACGCCAAGGTCTTTTTGATAAAAACATGTAACAATATTATAATTGTTTTAAAAGGTTGGTAATGGTGCGATGAGTACAAAGAATTGTTTTGCTTTATGGTTACTTATAGGTATTTGTATGTTATGTATGCATTTGTTTGTAATCTAGAGACATAGTGGATAGACTGAGCAATAAGTGTAGTCAATACCTGTTTCTTTTCTGTAGATAAGTAAGTCTATGAAGAAATAGGCAACTACTAGCCGCATGATTGATTTGTTTCTCTCACGCTTTGCCTACATTTACTTGATATTGGGATAGGAAACGCTCAGTCTATTCTCTATATAGGTATATGGTATTGTTATATTAAGCATTGATAGTTTGATAGTTACTAAGGCAGTAAATTTTTATATTATAAAAAGGCTCAAGCTGATAATTCTAGTGTATTTAGATCAGTTGAGCTATCTATAGATCATTTGCCCGGTCAACAGATAAAATCAACTGTTTCGTATAAACTTTAAAAATGTGCTTATTTTGTAAATACTATAATAGTCGTAAAGTGAATAATTTAGCAATATTTCACTTCATAATAACTAGTTGATGGTAAATTTTATGAATGATTCACGATAAAATTACTTTCTATAATAAGTTTACTTTAAAAGTTCAAACCTACACTTCAAATTGGTTGACCGTATCTGTTATGCATAAAACCTTGTCTTTCTAATGGTAACCCAAAATCGCATTCATTTTATTGCCTCATTTACATGAAAGCGAACAATGGTGTCCAATTTAAATCCCATAAAAACCTCCCATATCCTAATTACACTTATTCGCAATCGCCAAGCGTGAAACCTAAATTTGAAATGTCAAAAAAAGTACTAATGATTGCAATGATTTTCCAGGAAACCAAAAAATTACAGCCTGTCTCTTAACCCTACCACATCCTTATTGTTATATGAATAAGGTTGAAATTCTTGTAAATTTAATTAATTTGAAAGAAATTTTATAACATCTGTATGAGCCGAAATTGGTTGTGTTAATCGCATCGCGAATGATAATCTTTTCTTTGAATTTTTCGTTTTCGTATGAAAGATTTATTCTGCAAATTGAATGGTCGGTAAAGTTTGGAAAAAGGTTTTGAGGGCAACTTGATTCTAAGTTTATATTTGGTACACTTATGGTAAAAAATTATAGTTATTGGTCTAGGTACCTACTATATAAACTTGTACTAGGTATTTAGGCATAATGATATTTCGTTTACAATAGTTACATCGCCCAAGTCTATCAGTAAGATAATTCCCCATAGTTCTGCTAGCAAGACTGCTTGGCAAGACTACTGGGAATTGGACACTTGATAGATAAATAAAAACGATAGATAGCTCTAAAATAGTTCAATTGCTTTAAACAAAGCTGTATTACAAAGACTCTATGGACGCTGAGCTTAGAAGTTTTATTACATAAATCTTTTGTCATAAATAAAAGTACTTATACCAAACAACAGAATAATACCATCAAAATGATCTCAGTATAGCATCACTTTAGGCATTAATTGTTTTATTATTTTGACCTTGCTGGCCGTGATATGCGTTTGAAATGAGAAAGTGGGTGATACATGAATCATGATTTTGGTCGCGTTTTACAGTACCTACTATACAAACCCACTTTATATTATGACGGATGATTTCCTAATGTTTTGAGTCACTAAAATACTCTTATAAATTCCTTCATCATTTCCGTACAATAGTTACGTCTTTATCAGTAAGTCTGTTGGGAAGATAATTACCCATAGTACCTACTACTAATAATCTATCTTATATTTTCACGGTGATATTATGTATCAAAAAGTAATAAAACAAAACAGATTACATTATTGAAGTTTTATTGATTTTTACTCTTTATACTTATATTAAACTGGCCGCAATTTTAAAACCAAAGCTATCGAAATTGATGTAACTTTTGCTCTAAGCAATAATATCCCCAAAAAGTTCATAGCCCTGAAAACTTGGTATCCCTTAATAATAGTCTTTACAGCACGGTTTCTTACAAGGTTTGTAGCTACCATCAGTACAGATGTACGATCTTATTTTCTTGGCCAATGGACAATCTAATCTTCCACAAGGGCCATGAACGTCTCTCTTGTTTACAAACTGTCCGTGTTGATATTTCCCTTTAATTGTTTCTCCATGTATGAACTGGTGCTGGGATCCTCTGTAATCCATACGTTTCGGACAGTTGGTACCTCCACATGGACCTTTCGGGAAACCCATCGATAAAATCGCCAGTTCACTCTCAGTGAATGGAGCCACAAAGTCGTCATAAACTACTGGTTCTTCTTCTGGTCTGATCGGCTCTTTGGTTATATCTGGAGCTCCGAAGAAGTATGCAACTGGTGGAACTGAATCTATTGTTGTGCCTTCCCAGTGTCTGACTACCTCAACATCTTTTAGTTTTAAATCGTCAGTCAGATATTTACGGCCAGGTAGCCTCTCCATTTCTGGTAAAGCCACAAAGTAGCTGATGATCCTATTACCCAAACATGTGAGTCGGATAAAAAACTCAATCTCGCCAGATGCTTTCAAATCTTCTTCGCATTGCAAAGGTCTTGTCATTTCTACTGTGTTAGTAACCATTTCTTGCTTTCTTGTGTCTCTGAACTCGGCTTGGTCCATGTTTACTGGGTTGAAGTCACCTGCTTTTTGCAGACAGTTAAAGAATGTCTCGTGCCATTCTACTACGCAGAATCCAATGCAGTTCATCTCTTGGTCTCTATTCCAGACTGTGATGTATATTGGAGTTTTTCGGAGTACTTCTTCAAGTTTTGAAGGCCGTGATAGAAACATAACCGAGTTGCCAACACCAAAGTATGGAGGTTGAGGTAGTGGTTCCGACGGAAGGATAATCTTGATCGGGGCGTTTTTGCCCTTCTTTCCCTTTTTAGGTTTTGGAGGTTTTTTGCCTTTTTTGCCTGGTGGAGGTGGGGGAGGTGGAGCAATAAAGTTATCATGAGCGACGTAGAAGTCAAAAAGAGGTAGACAGTTCATCTGCATGGTGCATGTTTGCATGAATTTCATTTCTTCTTCGGACGGCATTGGGGGTTCTTTACCTTTCTTTCCTTTTTTAGGCTTAGCTTCTTTCCCTTTCTTGCCTTTTTTGTTTGCTTCTGCAAGAGCTAAGGCTTCTGCTTCTCGTTTGCGAGCCTCTTCTTCCATTTTAAGTTCGTACTCATCTTTGACGGGTGGCTCTATTTTAAGGACTATCTTTTTGACAAATACCTCGATCATGAAGATTTGCTCCATTGTTGCTCTCTGTAAAAGGGTAACATAAAACATGAGACAAACAAAATCTGTGATTATCATAGTATTTTCAATCTAAATAGATCCTAACTCCTATTTACATATCGGTATGAGTTTCTCCTCAACTGCTATTATTGTTAACTAATTTATCATACAGCTTAAATTACAAAAGCTCAAAATTAAGCCCACGAATAAAGTACCCGTTAGTTAACGGCAAACCGCGATTTATGAAGATTCAACAGGATAAACACCCTTCTTCACCTCTTAACCTGCAGTCATTGACCTCGTTGCCTACGCGCCAAGTTACTTTGCGGCTGAACAGTATGTGTTGGAATCATTTAATAGGTAAAAGGTCCATAAAACTAATAAGCTAAATTTTGGCTGAGTCTATTAATACGGTTACCGTACGAATAATTTATAATTATTAATACGGGTACGATCAAAATATACTGAATATCGAAGTTTCTATAAATTTATTCGATGACAGATGACATTTATTGCATCACACACGATGAGTGAGAGTAACGAAAATTATCATAACTTAACCTAACCTTTTAACAGAAAAAAAAAAATTAACCTAACCTAACATATTAACAGAAAAAATATTTATAATAATATAAAAGAAAACAAGCTAATCATCCGATTCATTCTTAATTTTTAAAAAGTAACGAAAATGATCATAACTTAACCTAACCTTTTAACAGAAAAAAAAAATTGAACCTAACCTAACTTTTTAACCTAACATATTAACAGAAAAAAGATTTATAATAATATAAAAGAAAACAAGCTAATCTTAGCTAATCTCTTCGTTACTCTATCTGTGTGTGATGCAATAAATGTCACCTGTCATCGAATTTTAGAGAAACTTCGATATTCAGTATATTTTGATCGTACCCGTATTAATAATTATAATTTATTTGTACGGTGTCCGTACAAATAGTCACTCCCCTAAATTTTTGACAGTTGACCTTTTAGTTTTAGCAAATATAACATCAAATTATCCAGTGTGCTGTAATTTCTGATAGTAAAAGTATTTAATTTAATCAGATGAAATATTTTAGGAATTGACTCTTCTTTTTTCTAGGAGCAAGAGGTCCAAGTAGGCAAGAGGCCAAAATGACGAAATAAAAGGCAAATAATACAAACTACTAACCTTAAATTTTACCTCTCTTTGCCAAACAAAATTCTTGATTTACTTGTGCAATAAATAAACATAATTTAGAAGATTTGGAGTCACAGCTAATTTGTTTGCATAATTTTGATGGCCAAATACAGAAGGAAAATAAACGGAAAACTGTAATTTTGAGTTTTCAAACCATACTGGATTGTGACGTTTGTTGACATGATATTAGACAGGTTGGATCAAAAGGAGGTTTGTATTTAAAGTACTTAATATAGCCTGGCAAAAAGTTTTGAAACGTATTTAGATTCTAGTTGTAAAGTAAAAAATGATCAGCCTAGAAGAGTCCCAGAGAGAGCAGCAAAAGATATGTTTTTGATATTTTATCTAGGAAAATGATTCAATTCCTTTTTGAGCTTGAAATTAATTGTACAAAATAGCTTAATAGTTAACCAAAACGGAATATCAGGTCAATCTGAATATCAGGCCTATCTAGGGTAACACATAGACTCAGAACCAACATTAATGTTTTCCCATCACGCAAATGTAAGTAAGGTCAGTGTGGGTAAGTCCGTCTAGGCCCTAAGTCCGTCTATTGGCAATAACTTCCGTTTTTGAATAGCTAGAGCCATATAACTCGGTTGGTAAAACAGTATCATTGAGTTTGTTCGAACTAGTGATAATAGATGTCGCTAACATCTTAATGTTGGAAAAAATTTGACAACCAATTTTTTCCGCGAATTTAACTTGAAGTTGAAGTTTGACGTCTCGTCGAAAAATGAAAAAAAAGGTGTGAAATCTAAGGAGTTTTCCGAGTATCTGTGATAACGTAGGCCATTTACAGATTCGGGAATGTATATCTGGTGTCCGATTCAAAAATAACGCATAAGTTTCGTAATTATAACAAATAGAAAAAATCCAAGCTTCGAATGTTATAGTTGGGAAGTCCGTCTACTATACATAAGGCAAGTCCGTCATATGCCGGTCTTGCCTTAATTCCAGATATTGTCAACCTTTTTAGTAGTTCAAATTTTATAATTATTTTATACTGTTTATTCAACTTGTAAGTATTATTCGCCTGTCTACGAAAGTGAACTCTTTTCAGGGTTAAACTTGCCTCTGTAAATCTAGTCTATTTACGTTTATTTTTCTGTATTTACTTTGTGTATAATAAATAATTAAGTGAAAGATGCACTGGTATGTTTGCAAGAGGACTAGCATCACCTATAAGTATTCTTTAAAAGTTTATAAATTGTGAATACATATTTTGAAACCATGGAACTATCCAACCTTTTTTTTAGTTTCTGATTTTTTATACCTGACTCATGTAGCATGGCACATCATGTCGGACTTTGTGAACATTTATCGTTTTAATAAAGATCTGATTTAGAAAATTATCCCATACTCATTTATTTCGTACTGGCAGAAAGTGTTATAAATGTAGCTACAGATCCGGCAATAGTTTGCCACACCATTTCTAAATTCATACATTACATTATTAACGATTACTTGTTTACAAATAAAGATTCTTGTGTATTGATTTGTATTTTATTGACAAAAAAAATCGTAAGTGGGTACTTTGTGAAAATGTTTACAACCACTGAAAGTACATCATCAGCAAAGATATGCCGGACTTGCCCTTGATTTTAATAATTTTATTTTTCTTTAAAAGTATACCTTATAGTCACACGTTTAAAACACTTATTTCAACGGCAGCTTTTCATCATTTATCGATAAAGTTTTCATACATATTAGCTTACTAGTTACGATTTTATTGCTACTAGACGGACTTGCCTCAAACTGGTTGGGAAGTCCGTCTAAATGCCTACTTTACAAAAAAATGCTATAAATCTGAAGACAATTACAATTAACCCTACTTTTAGATAGATATAGAATGATAAATGTAATACCAATATTTTCCGACTACTTAAAGTAACTAATAAATTTTATTTCGATTTTTAAAGTTAAATTGAAATTCAATTTAAGAAAACTATGCCGGACTTGCCCACACTGACCTTATGCTCTTTGTAAAGATCGAACCCACAACCCGTAGCATGGAAGACAGACCAATCACTGACGAAATTCTGATAATTTCGAAATCAAGCACATACAAAACATAGGTAAATTGTATGTACACAGCTCAGTAGACCAGTATCTACGAAACGCTACCTTTTCTAAATAGCCCCCATTTACAATAATGATCTAGAACGGGATCAAATGAGAAAAAAAAACAAAACTACTCGCTGTGGAGTTCATCCGTGGGGTCACATTTACGCACGTAGTGGGGAGCGCCTGCGCAGGACAAGTTTGTTTACTAAGGAACTGAGATTTACTGGAATAGATTCTAGACTTACTTGAAGCCTGAGTTTTCTACGATGCGTAAGAAAATTTCAAAGGCTTGTAATTTGAAATGTAAAAAAAATAAAAATTAAATTCTTTCACACAACGTCTATGAGAATGAGACAAAAAGAAACGATAGAAGAATACTTGTAACGACACAGAATACTCCGTGAAATCCTGACTTGTAACGACATACTATGAATGTTCTAAAATAATAAAAATTAAATTATCTCACACAACGCCTATGAGAATGAGACAAAACGAAACGATAGAAGAATACTTAGAAGAAGGAATATCCTACTCTGTGAAATCCTACTCTGTGTAACGACAATTATGAATGTTCTAAAATGGTAGAAAGAGTGTTCAATTATGTCAATTACATACAAAATCTAGATCAATCATTTAGCACTGTGTACAAGTGTACTTATATATTTTCTGATAACTATGGCATATCTAGAAATAGATTGATCTTCGTTGCGCACGGGCACATTTTCCGTCTCTTTCGCACATCGATATTTAAATTTAAAACCGAGCTTATGCATCTGCAATGTGCACGTCTTGATAGAACAAAATATGACAAGACATGCAATAATTTAATTTTTTATCTAAACTAATATTATAAAGAGGAAAGATTTGATTGTTTGTTTGTTTGTTTGCATCGAATAGCTCCGAAACTACCGGACCGATTTCAAAAATTCTTTCACTGTTGTGAAACTACATTATCTGCGCTGAACATAGGCTATAATAAAATGATATTTTTTATATAGGCTACCCGTGCGAAGCCGGGGCGTACTACTAGTACAAAGTAAAGACAGAGATACTACGCCATGTACAAAAGAGGTAGCTTTGGAATATCAAAAACTAAGTTTTAATATCAATACGATAAGTTTAAAAATCGTCAATCACCAAGCTCGTCTGACCTTTTAACTTATTACAGGATTTTAAAAAGGATCATTCGAAAAACGGTAGGAACCAGGCTGTAGTTTTTGTCCTTCTACTTTGGTATGGAACTGGCACCTAGAATTACCTAGTTTATAAGAAGACTAAATGATCCGTATGACATAACGGAATAAATAATATTCGAATTTGAGTTCAAGGACAGGAAAATATAATTGATGTTAAAGTCACGATCATCTAGATCGACGTTGTATAGACAGATGACTGTATGTAGGTACTATATTAGGTTTCAAGGCTCTTAACGTCATTGACCGCTAGAAAAAACCAGCAAATGGGTCACCTGATGCTCAGCTGTCTTTTTTTGCAGTACCTAATTGTGCAGTTGTTATATCAGTCAAGGAGTAACGATTTTAATTTGAGACCAGTCTGCGATGTGTGAAATGTCCAAATATTTATTCCATTTATTTCATATATGAATTCAAATTGCCTGAATCGATACATATAAAACACTAGTAGTACGCCCCGGCTTTGCACGGGTAGCGAGTAGTTAAGGAATTTCTTAGGTATTTTTTTACACCTTGGGTTACATAATTGAAGTTTTAGTAAGGATCCCTAATTTTTTTGAAAATATAATATAGCCTATGTTCAGCGCAGATAGTGTAGCTTTACAACGGTGAAAGAATTTTTGAAATCGGTTTTGTAGTTTCGGACCCTATTCGATGCAAACAAACAAAAAATTAAATCATTCCTCTTTATAATATTAGTTTAGATATGAATTCAAATTGTCTGAATCGATACATATAAAACACTAGCAATAGTAAATTAACAAAAAAATCCTATCAAATATTCAAATAACAAAGTAGTTAATAAAAGGGCTATAAAATTTTCCGTTTTGCCGTGCGCTGCGGATCGATGGGAGGAAGAAGGGGGTCGATGCAAGGGGGGGGTCGTTAGCCCACAGAACCGGTAGCGAGTGCGCATCGGACAGCTGCGCTTGCGACGGTAAGGGCGCGGTCTAAGGCTTTTGTTTTGATTTCAAAAAGCACCAATTTTTAAGGCTATTTTTGGTTGCAATCTTCTGGTTTTTAAGTTACAACCATTTTCGCTCCAGTTTCTTGGCAATTCTAGAATCGGTGAGCCTGCACGATTCGACATGATACTTGTGATTTATCTAAATAAATATAAATTACAATTTTTTTATTGCATTACTTTTAGTTTTTTAAGCGCAATATTTTTTTACTAAAACTTTTCAGCAGTCAAGGTCAAAGGTCAATTTTGAGTGTGGACGTTTTCAAGAGGAGAGTGAATGGGTTTTATCTAGGCAAACGCGTTTGATTTGATGAAAAAAAGTGTAAAACAAAAATGAATAGTAGTGGTACCTGTAAACAAAGCAAGTATCAGTAAAATAACTGACAAAGGATCGAATGACGATATTCTAGGTAAACAACAGAATCTACTATCTAAATAGCTTAATAGTGTCTGCTTCTTGCATGTTATGATTCAACTTGTACACTTAAAGCCGTGTGTCATAGTCTACTTAGTATGAATATTTAACCAGTGTCTAGGGAATCGATTAAATTGGTAAATTATTAATGGGAACATTCGAGTGAGTTACTAATAGGTTACATTCTTAGAATGTTTAGTATGTATACCTTTTTAAGGTGAAGAATTAGAACGATAGACAATAATAAAAAGAATTATAGCATGTATGTAGTGTACTTACTCAGTTTATCAACCCAGAAAAAGGTCAAGCGTGGAGTGAAGCGTCACTCAAGGTCCAACATTATATTGTTTTGGTATGTTGTAACTAAAAAGTCACTGTAAGGTCACTACTAACATTCAAAAGTCTCACTGTAAAAGTAAAAAACGTTTATTAATTAATAAGTTGTGGGTGGTAAAAGCTGCATATAGTAAAATGGACTTATAAGTAGACTGCATTAAGCATCAAGCAGATAAATACATAAGTGACCTTAGTGAAACTAATTAAATATGATTATTATTTTTATTAAAGTAAACGGGCTTTTTCGAACATGCGATAATGCCGCCCTGGTAAATAAACAATTAACTTATTAATAATTTTGTACAGTGTTCTAAAAACCATAATTTTCTTAACAAACATGATATCTAGCATGATTTGTGAGTTTGATTATTTCCCGATATTTCGGCACAGTTGCATGCACCATATTCCTGTTTATAAAGAAAACTATGTTTCAAATCAAATTTCAAATATTTTATTCTAAAAACCAGTTATAAAAACCAAAACAAAGCCAGTATGAGCACAGCCTTACAGATCATCTCACTACAAGCAGTAGGTAGGTATAGCTGGCGTACGTGCAACTTACACTATACCAACGCATTGTAATTATGTTATAAGTACACTTGTTTGTTTGTGTGCGTGTCAACTTAGTGTGTAACTTGTGATGAGTTGGTACTTAGGCGCCAGTTATTGTCTCATGACTTGACATGACTGTGGCTCTGTACATTACACATTTGATCTTTATAACTTGACGATTCTAAATGATCCGTGTAATTTTATTGAATTAAGAAATTTTTGACTTGACTTGAAGTATGTATAAAGGACAAAAAAATCCATAAAGCAAGTTTTTTTTTGTCTTATATTTACGTTTGCTTTTTTTATTGAATAAAGTAACTAAGTATACTGTGTCTGGGTGTTACTATGTATTCTGTGTATGTATTTATAAAAAAAATGTATGCAAATATTCTATTAGCAGTCTAGTTCCCATAGTACAAGCTTTACTTAGTTTGCGACTAGAGTGTGATGTGTAAAATGTCCATGAATAAATATATATTACTATATCTACATATTTTATTTAAAAAAATGATTTTTCCTATTCAGTTTTCTATTATCCGCTATCTTTTTCTTTGTGATTTATATTTTTTGAAATATCAATATAAAATAATTATCTGTCCATTTAGAAACTTTTATAAGTTAAATAATATCTCTAGGGTGTAATATATGATAGCTTATAAAAGAAGTGAAAAGTTCAACACCTCTAATTATTTTGATTGATCATCTATTAAAACTTTTAAGTTAATTTTTCAACTTTAAAAAGAAAAGTTTTTAAGTAAAAATTCGAAGGAGGAAATTACAGGTTTGAAAATTAAACGTATCATATTTACCGTTTATAAGCAGTTTAAATTGAAAATTAAGTTACAAAATATTAAACGATAAATAGGTTTTGAAGCTAGAAAAGATTATCAAATTTATTGAATTAAACCATAAAGACAGAGAATAGATTTCAAATTCAAATTTCAAAATTCAGATTGAGCATTAACCTCACAAAACCACTTTCTAGAAAGAGATGACGCGACTGTGCGGCCAATGCCTTTCTGTACTACAGACGTACATAAATGGATATACCTCTACCATGAGATGTCACAGTAAAATCGCCTGACTTTACTACAGTAGTTACGTCAATATTAGTACATATTACGAATTTTAGTACCCAACTATCCGCTAGAGGCGCTGTACAAATCTTCATACATTTTTTTAACTACAGACGCTAGCGAGTGTAGTAAATATAGTATAGTAAAGACTCATGGTAGAGCTACAGATGTTGGTCGCTAAGAGCCAAATATTGACCACATGATCAAAAAAAACAACAAAAGTCTATTCAGTAAAATCACATGGATCATTTAGAATGGAATCAACACTATATTTTGATTCTAATTCTTAAACATCTTTATGTATGCTTATGTTTTTATATGATAAAAATATTTATCAACTTATAAAAAAAACATGAATCATCAATGTATTCTAAACTACCTATATTTCAGTTAACAAAACAATTGGCCATCAGTGTACATCAACATAATGCGCAGACGCACATAAAACTGACTTCTGAACAATATTTTCTATCGTACCCTATAAATTCTGTGTAATCTCTAGTGTGGTGAAAGGTACAAGATGTCAGAGATTTTAGAATAACCTCTCAACTTATACTTCTCAAATTTGTATTTTGTATTACTTAAAATTCTCGCTTTCAATATAAAAAAACTTAATGGAACTGTTTTAATAGTGTTTTCATTTTAATTAATAACAATATAAATATTCAAATCAATAATTAGATGATAATTAGATATTTTGATGTAATTAAGAGAAGTTTTCTTTTAGTCCGTATAACCGCGTAAAGAATAGAATAGAAATTACCACTTATTATTACGTACTTTATTTCAATTGTCATAAAATGTGTTGATAAGAGACATACTTTATTCACAAACAAACTTACGACTATACAGTATTTACAAAATGTACATTGTCATATAAAATACATAAGAAACAGTTGAGCTATCTACAGACCGTTGCAAACGATATATAGATAGTTCAATAAAAGATTATTGTTAAATATTATATTTATTTAAAGCTACCTCCAAACAGTACTGATTGACCTCTAGTCGCCTAAAGCTTGCTCCAAACAGTCGTCAACTTAAAACCATCTGACGCGATGTAAATGAGTCTGCTGTTTATTGTTGATGGTTTTAATTGAAGCTCAAACATTGGACTTGTGAAAACAATGACACCTGTGCGGCGCGCTTTCATTACAAACTAATGTTTATACTGTTAACCATAAGCCTATAGAATGGTAATGGTAATGTAAAATTTGAAAAGCCATTTATTCTACTATCATTTAAACATTCCATAAATAATTATGCATTGTTTTTATTAGCATTAGGACTGTGCGGATGAAATAAATACGGATGGTAAAGCGTATGAGACAAATTGATCGAAATTGATACCGAACTGCAACTTTTTTTTATTTTTCAATCATCCACCATCCCTTGCCCTCAATGGATGGTCTGTAGATTGGGTCGGAAAGGCCGACGATGGAGCAGGATTATCTAGAAAACACGTTATTACACGACACATAATCATATAACTACTGTGGACATGGTTTAAAAAAAACATAGAATCTAAGGAATAATGAGATATAAAGAAGATAATAGAGATAATTAACCCTTTAGCGAATACAATTATCAACACAGAAGACACTAGGTAAGGAGTCTAAGCAAACTTCATCTAATAGGACCCCAAGATACCATAACACTCTCTATTTATTAACACAACACCTCGGGGTAGTTTCTCCTTCATCCCTTGACTAATTGACAATACAAAGCGCATTGTCCAATAGTTTGGCGATTTATATAAACACAGTTAACTAAATAACGGACGGTTTACGAATTCAGGTAGAGATAGATAATAAAGTGTAACTTTTGCTTGAGTGCAGGAAAAACAATAATTTTGTTGATTCCTGGGAGGCTATCCAGCAAGGAGAAACTTGCGTGACCGAATAATAATATAAATAATAAAATTTATTTATTTGCACCATCTTAATGAAACTTTATACACACATGTGAATATTTCTAGATACAAACAAAACAAGTAAGTAGGTATACGAAAAAAAAATAAGTAGGTACCTACATACAAAATTAATTTTGCGGCAATGCACGACACTGTAACCTATGCTGTATACTTGTCTCACACAGACGAGGTAGTGTAGGTAGGTAGGTAGGTACACAGGGCATGTCATGTATATGTCTGAGCTCCAACTCCCAACTAGGTTTCCCTGTATTTGGGATATCAGCGCTCCTCCCCATACAGAGCATTTCGTGGGTATAATATTCTTTCAGTTGCAGTTCAGTTTTTGATGATTTTACTACAGTAACTCATCAGTATTCCGTGGCATTTTTGTGGACTGACGTGACTGAGCTTTATATAATTATGACTGAGCTGTTAAAATTGACGTCAATGCCGCGGTTTAGCACGTGACCTACCTGATTTAAGCATGGCCCACCTAATTTAAGCATGACCTACCTGATTTTTCGTTAATTCTATCAAACGGTATGAAAATCGATCATTCAAAATATCAATAAAAGACGAAGAAGAAAACTGAACTGCAATTTGATCAAATAACAGTTCAAAAATATTTCAGTTTTCAGGATATCCATCCTGACCAGTCAAAAAAGTAAGTAAGTTCTATACTGTAGTACAAAAATACTGATGAAAAACACCAAGTCTAGATTTAAGCTTGTACCTATCAAGTTCCAAACGCGTCAGTTTAAAACCAGGCTTAAAATTGTCGTTTGTTTTGCTGTCGGTACAACAGTCCACAGCTTAATCAGTAGCAAAAACACTCGGTGCCCTTCTGTATATGCAAACAATATGTCATTTCCATGGTCTCTTCAAAACTAACATGCTATGCCAAGGCATTATAAGCTCTTGTTTCATAGTCATAAGGTGCATTGTACGAGCTGTTACAGCTTTCTAATTATTAGATGCTTGCTCATGTCAGTACTAATACTAAGTGGCAATTGGAGGATTTACCTTTTAAAACATTGTTTTATAGAAAAAACATAATGATTGAACAGCATCCAAATAGTTTTTGACAAAAGATCAGTAAATCATCCTTATTTTGTTTTGTAAAGTTTTCTAGTTCTCAGAGACTTTTATGACTAAAAATCTAAACATTAATCATGAATGATTGTTTCATCGTTTTAAAATTTTTACCACTATAGTTTTCATTATCCTCTTTTCAATTATCGTTGAATTTCAGTGTATATATGTTAATTTTGTATTTCTAAACATGATTTACTAGCGGTCACTCACCCAAGTTTTAAACACGCTGATCATTTTCAAGTCTAAGGTAGTCAAGCTCTGAGGACTGAGGACTTATTAAAATTAAAGCTTCCCGTCAAATTAATTTCGGAACCCTTCTTATTAAAGTTTGCACAAAATTAGTTATGCAGCAGATAAGTGGTCTCCAAGTCTTCTGCAGAAGATCTGCGCAAACATTCATAGCGTAGCCTTAATTGGGCTACCTATCACAGTAAATAATTACACAGTAGCACAACTTCTAATAATAGATTTAAACTGTCTCGAGAAAAACCAAGGAAGACTTAGATCAGAGAATCAGGAAGCTGAAAATGACAGTAGACCGATTGATACTACAAGCGCAGGACTTCTACACTACGCTTGCTTAAACGTAGAATCAATTGGCAGATAGTCGTTCCATCTTGCCAGAGGGTGTCCTACAGTAGAACACCCTTTGGCAAGATGGAGCGACGATCTTTGGAATGTAGCTGGCAAATTCTAGAGAAAAGCCGAAGACCGGGCTCAGTAATTTGTCCTGGAAAAGACCTACTTCTAGCAGTGAACCGATATAGGATCATTATGAGATCTTATAGAAAAAAATAAATTACAAAGGATGATAAATAATAGACTAAAAACAACAGATAGTTTTTAGTCAACAACCGAATGTTATGTAAACGTCATAGCTTTTAATTAAGAGTTGTTTTACTGATTTGATTGTAATATGGTGCTTGACTTTCGTGAACATTTTCGACTTTGTTTTCGGACAAGTGCACTTTTGTGCGGGATGAAGTGTGGTGAAGTTTGCAGTAATTTTGTCAGGTATTGTTCTGCAGACTAGACAGCTGAAATAATAAAAAAAATATATTATTACCTTACTTATTAAAAAAAAAATATTTAAAATATATACTACCTTCTTAACCACAATTTAAAACAAAAAAATCATTACTTACATTATTTCTTCTTTTGTTTTAGGCCTCGGCCCGTCAAAAGGACAGACAATCTTGTGTCAAGTGTTTATTTTGAAATATATCTGTCAACTCGTCCACGTTTCTAAAAACAAAAATATGACATACAATATTTTGTTATTCGGTCACGACACATCAATTTGACCGTCAACTGTCATCTCGGTCCATTTCGACGTTTTTTGTTAAAAACTCCAAAGCAATATAAAAATAAATGAGGCCTCGCAAACAGTAGGGTGGGGACAATAGTTAGGTCATTATATTCGGTCATTTGAAGACATGGTTCCGATTTAAGGGGTTTTTTATTTAAGGGTGGCCGGGGTGGAAATAAATAACCTGTGAGTTGGGGTTGTCATGGTTTTTTAACAAGTCTTTTTTGGATTTCGGATCGTATAAATAGTGATTTTTGTTAGACGAATAATACGGTCTTTAAAAAAGCTATCGTTTTATTAATTAATTATTCAAATTTAGAAAATTATCTAAAAATCAATACATCGTCTCATCTTATTATTTGTCTATAGCACATGAATTTAATAAATTTAACATGATTAAATTGTTTTGAGTTATAATTTTTTTTAGAATTGTTGTAATGTAGCAATTCATTTTTTTTTTTAATTCAAAACTAAATCCATAATTTAAATATTGTATTCTATTCACCATACAATTTAAATATTGTTGTGTGCTAACCAAAAAAATTCTAAAATTGTATTTAAGTACAAACCAAAATTACGCCATTCCTGCATCGTGACATTAATTTTAACGATAAAACGCAAATTCTTTGGCACTTGTAAAAACGCCTATTCAACGAGGGAGGACGTAAAAAAACCTATTCAAATTGAGGTGATCGTAAAACATAGTGATGTGCTTGAATTCAAAACAATCAGTGTTTAGATTTTTTTGTTATTTTTATAATCGTTTTGATGTTAATAAATAACTAAATGTTTAGGACTTGAGGGAGACCTTTGCCCAGCAATGGGACAAGATAGGTTAGCAAAAAAAAAATTTAAAAAAAAATTAAATTTCGGAGTTCTAGACAGAAAGTGACAATTCATGACAATCTTATAACAATTAATTCTACATTTTGTATTTTCTCTTCTTCTTCGTGTCGTTGACTTCAAACAATATTTTCCCGAAATTATATCGGGGTGTTTTGTTTTGTGTATGATTTGAATTGTTACAAATATGTTACTATATTTAGTAAGTACTTATTTAAAATATATAAATAATTTATAAAAATACTTCGTTATAGCGAGTATAAGCGTAAATAGTTTCCGGTTGAGCGATTTGTTATATTTTCGTAAGCCTATTATTATTATATTTCGAAAATAAAATTATACACAGCACTAGCAGATGTAAACGAATGTTTTCCTACTCAAGGGGATGAGCATGAATAGATGTGGCAATCGTAAACGTATCGAAACAGTGACGTATTTGAGATACACTGCGCGTCAACATCAGCTTTACTACCTAACGTTGCAGCGTTAGTGCGCAATGTATCATAAATACGTTACGTTTACGATAGTCACATTTATTCGTACTCAGCCCTCAGCTTTAACAGGAAAAGTGCAATTCTTTCGCTTGAATTGTTATTTTACTTGTACAATTTGACGTTTAGATGGCTTTTACGAATTATTTCTCGCAATATGCTAAGGTTTAGGTTTTTTATTTTGTGGTTGAATTTCCGTGACTTTTTCCTGTTTTGTTGATGTTAAATAAATTGAAAATATTGTAGCAAATAATTATTAACCGCTAAATCTGAATCTATCAAATATATTTTTAAGCTACTGCATAGCTTTTATCGCGGGCCTTGAGCATGGAGACCGAATCCAGAAATTCCGTAACGAAAATAACCTAACACTGCGCATGCGTAATCCAGCAAAAAATGCTATGCATGTTTTTTAAGTATATACTCATTAAAGTATCTACAATTTTTTTGTAATTCGTATAACATCAAATATTTTGCAAAATCACTCATGAAAGTTAATTTGAAGCAGAAATTATAAACTGACCGAATTAAAAAGCAACGGAAAACCAAGTCTTATTAACATACAAATAAAGTTGGTAATTAAACCAATTTTATTATAATTTAATCATGTTTTTGCGAAGGATTATTATAAACAGCTTGCAGACAATGATCGTGGGAAAAATTCCAAGTTAACTGTACCAGAGAAAGCAAGATAATGTCGATTGTATGCAGAAATACGCATTAGATAGCATGTAGTGATAAGTCGAATATACTACTAAAAATATCGGTTTTTATTTGACTGAGATTTTATTGCTTAAACTATCACAAAATACTATAAGCATTTAAAATAAGATGTAAACTAAGTCTTTTCTGAATTATTTCAATACGCTTTTAAATTTTGTATCAGTTAACTCCAAAATGGATGATAAATGTTTTTTTTCCATTAAGTGATAAGTCAAAAAAAAAAAAAAAAATACAAAAAATACGGATTGGGCACCTAAAAACGGGAAACGACCTCGCGGCAGACCACGGCGGAGATGGAGAGACGAATTAGACGCCTTTGCCAAGGACTGGCAGGCCATTGCTCGAAATAGAGACGACTGGAGAGAAGGAAGGGAGGCCTTTGCCCTGCAGTGGGACACTACAGGCTATTAATAATAGTAATAATAATAAGTGATAAGTCAAACAAGCAAATAAATATTAAAATTTATTCAAACAAAAATGACTTAGAAAAATACTATTTTAAAAGCTTTAGAGGTAAACTTGTTTAACGACGTTTTTTACTTCATAATAATTTCTGAATTGACTAGATATTCATTTTAATTCTACCAAATAGTAGCGAAATCATTTTCAACAACTTCGTCATCAGTAACTTTTCACATTCTGTGATGAGTCATCGAATCAGAAATTTCATATTTTTGTCTTACACCATTTTTGTATCAACACCCGTCGCGTGCGCACCGGCATTACTTTGCGAAATCATCTTACTACAACCGCTTACCCAATTATGACTTTTATTGGTATAGTATTAAGATCGGTACTGCCTTCATGGTTTTCTCCGCATGAGTTGCCAGGTGTGCCTTTAATTAGTCAAGTTTTTTTTATTGAAACTGTAGTTTCTGAGTCAAGTTCATACTTGCTGGTAATTCAGGCGTGTTGGCCTAGGTCATGAACAATGTGTAGCTGGACTTAATTATTACTCACTACTTTTTTAGTTGTACCTTTTTTAAATTGTTCAGTTTGATATCGACCGAACAGCTTTTGATTACTTTTTGGGTGTTTTTCTGAAGTTTATAAAGCCCTTTTAGAGCCAATTGTTTATATGAAAAAGTTCGTAGTTATAAAAATAAACTAATTTATAATGACTGTTTTTGAATTACGGAAAGAATTTTATTATTATTTTTTGCATGACTTACCTTACTTGCTGCGCTGGCTCAGCGACCCAAAGTGTGTATTGGCCTCCTATAAGGAAATTCGTCCATCCTTACCTATCCTGTGCCAGTTTTCTGTTTTTTTTGCATTATATTGTTTAAATTCCAAACTAAACAAACCTTGTTTTTTTAACCGGTTATCTGATATACTTACTTATTTGTAAATACGTTCATATAAAACATAGTAATTTATAGTATACTACCCAGTAGTTATCTTCGTGACATAAAACACATAGTAAATATAGGTAGTTTTGAATAATAATGACTCGTAATTGCATTGTCAAGGTTTCTGTTTATTGCCTATTGTCTTTCTTAGGTTTTCATTTGATTTCTAAATGAAATTAACCGTATGCATTTTATTATATGTTTGTTATTTAAAAATTACAAACAACATTAAAAAAATATATTTATTTAAAATAACTTTAACAATCGTGAATTTTTTTTATTAATAAAACACTGGATTTACCATCTTCTCTTTTGAATTATTTACTTTTCTAAACTAATATAATATTATAAAGAGGAAAGATTTGATTGTTTGTTTGTTTGTTTGTTTGCATCGAATAGGCTCCGAAACTACTGGACCGATTTCAAAAATTCTTTAACTGTTTTGAAGCTACATTATCTGTGCTGAACATGGGCTATATTATAATGATATTTTTTATATAGGCTACCCGTGCGAAGCCGGGGCGTACTACTAGTACTCTATACAATGATAATAGTTAAGCTTCAAAATTTAATCAAAATGTTAATGTCGCCATCTTGTTTTTTACACTCCGCCATTTAAATAACCTGCAAAGTCAAACCACTAAAATACTTTATAGTAGCAGTTATCACCAAACATAATTAAAGCATTGTCTTGGGGCGGGAAAATTACGAAACTCGTAAATTCTAAGCGTCTTTAGGATGCCATATTTAAAATAGTCTCATAAAAACGTCCCTTCTACAACACCAGACTCATTGACCTCTCGTAACTTTAAACCCGAAAGAGAAAACAACCAACAAAACAAAACTGATACAAAACCAAGGGCTCTAGTGAAATTGGTTGGCATAGAACAACACCAGAACCATTGACCTTTCATGACTTTGAACTGCATAGAAAAGTCAACTAACGCGGTAAAAATGTAAGGAATGGTACGGTTCAAGTTATTTTGGGTGGTGGCATACTGAAAAAACTTGAGTGTCATCGATCTACGGACTCCTGTTTCTTGAAGGTATTAAATATTTTATAGGTAGTTAAGACTTTGTAGCGATTCTAAGATTAGTATAATAGGTAAAATCATTATGGGATCGTGCGACGACTTTGTTTTATCTTTGTGTTTTTTGAAACCTGGATCATCACAAAATGTTATTTCCTACCTATTCTATCTGTTTTAGGTGCATTGGTGCTTTGGTTTTTAATATTTTTTATACAGTACCTCTACCATGAGCTGTCACAGTAAAATCGCCTGACTTTACTACAATAGTTACGTCAATATTAGTATGACGAATTTTAGTACCCAACTATCCGCCAGAGGCGCTGTACAAATCTTCATACATTTTTTTAACTACAGACGCTAGCGAGTATAGTAAATATAGTATAGTAAAAACTCATGGTAGAGCTACTGAATAGTTAAAATGTTACTTGATATTGTGATGATGCGATCGACGTTACATTTTTTGAAAACTTTTCACTTAGGTATGTTAAAAAAACATGAAAATTTGTATCTCTTTGATTTGTTTGTTTGTTTAAATTGTACTTTTAGTCGGAACAGTTCAAACAAAGAAATCACCGGAATCCACGCGGGAGCTATATACAGTTTAATTGCGTAGTAACTATGTTTGTCTGTCTATACCTCACATTGATTGATTTTAGAGTCACTTTAATTTAAAAGCTACTTCGAGTTCAACCTTCGGACAAAGGGATTGAAGTGTTTACGATTGAGTCAGTAAAGATTTAGTTAGTAAGGTTAACAGTAGCCAAAATAAAATAAATATATTCGTATACGCTTTTACAGAACGCCTTCTAGCTAAATAGAATGAATGAATGAATGAAAACTCTTTATTGCACGCCTTATGAATAGAAATACAAGAAAAGAACAGATTATAATAATGGGTGGACTTATCGCTAAATTAGCGATTTCTTCCAGACAACCTTTGGATGGAACCTTTAAATAGATGTAGGTAATTCTGTATAATAGTAAGTAATCATAAACTTTTTTACACAAAGCTATCTAGCTCCAAATTAAGCATAGTTTAAGCTAAACAAAGTAGAAGAAGAAGCTAAGTTAAAGATAACCAAACAAAAATTGTGGGAATAAATATTTTTTTTCATCGGCAAACTACTACGCTTATTTACGCGACCCCGAAGCAAAACGAAGGTTATACACCACTAAAGCCAACAATAACACAAAAACGCATCACGCTGTATAATCCATCAAAATATAAACGTAATAAACAACGCTTAAAAGAGCACCATGTATAATGTCGGTTTAAGCTTCGTAATGACTCTTGTGAGTTATTTAAGTGCTATGCTTTATTGTTGTCAATAAAATGTGGTTTGTTTTTAAAAGATTAGAGCATGTTAAATATATGAAGTTGTCTGAACTTATTACTGTTTACGGTAAGGCTACCTAAAAATGTATTTTGTAATTTTTAAAAAAGAAGGTTACTAGGAAGGAAGCACTACCTTGGTTTTTTGTCTGTTTTCTTACGCGTTTACTTCGTCAATTGTAAACAGAATATGATGATTATTTGTCGGTTCGATAGATAGATAATAATGAGAGATGATCTCATATAAATTTAATTCTACCTCACTAAATAAAATAGTACTACTGGTAGTAAAATTTTTCATAGAGTGTGTACTTTAGGTCATTTTTATAAATTTATTAATCTAAATAAGAATGACAACAAGGGGTAGTTTCAGTCCACAATAATAAAAATAAATGACCATCAATTTAGCAAAAACGGTCAAATTTGGTAAAAAATACCTGCATGGGAAAATCATGGAATCCATGCATGGATCATTAGATTAACGATGTCTTAGTAATCGATTGTCGCATGCAATCATTATTTGAAATGATGTGGGCTACCGAAATTATATATAAACAATATCATACTTTAGTTGTACTAATATTATAAATGCGAAGGTTTGTAGGGATGGATGTACTTTTCACGCAAAAACTATTGAATGGATTTCAATAAAACTTTACAGTAATAGGCTTGGTCTCTTCAAGGCACGAGTGAATAGGTGTCTCCTAGATCGTCCTGCTCCATCGTCGGTCACAACATCACTTTCCATCAGGTGAGTTTGTGGTCAAAGGAAGACCTTTATAAAAAAAATGTGACTTAAGCATCGGAATACCACTTAGGATCAGGTGGGCCATCAGCTTCATTTAGTCAACAAAATCATTGATCACACTAAGAAAAAGTATACATGTGCAGTATTTCATTATTTTATGCATTTAGCAATTCAAGTTCCATTTGACAAGTTTTCTTGTATATCAGCATTGCTATTCAGCGCGGCAATGCAGCCAGTATCTTGGGTACGGTTCCGATTGCTACTGATTTGGATCAGTTGATATCTATAGATTGTTTACAACGGTCTGTAGATAGCTCAACTGTTTCTTATGTATTTTATATGACAATGTACATTTTGTAAATATGTACTATATAGTCGTAAGTTTGTGAATAAATGATATATTTAGTTTTCTTTCTTTAAAACTAGATGGCGTTGGATGAAATGTCCATGAATATTTGAATATTTCTTTTATCTTTATTGGCATATAGTCAAAACATGATATTAGGCCAAATAAACGTGTATTGCATAACAGGTTTTTAAGTAAAGCCAGGTTATGAGTAACCATTTACTTAATGACGTCATTAAGTGGACAATACGACCGCTTTCACTAATATATCCGGTGATTTAATTTGGTACTTTATGAACTTGTTTTGATATTGATTGCAACTTTATTGTTATTGAATAAGTGATTAAACTCGATTTTAAGAGAGATACTGAGTCTTTAGATAGCTCAACTGTTTCTTATGTATTTTATATGCCTACCTACTAGCTGTCCCGGCAAACTTCATACCGCCTTATAGAGATTTTTTTTTCTGAGAGATTTTCTTAATATTTTTTCCGTAACAATCTTGTAGGTACAGAGTATTAGAAAACTACAAAAAAAATCTGCCAAATCGGTCAAGCCGTTTTCATGCTATGTCGTGACAACGGAAAATGGGTTTCATTTTATTTATAGGTATAGATATATATAGAAATATAGATAGATAGATGTACATTTTGTAAATACATACTGTAATAGTTGTTAGTTTGTTTGTGAAAAAAGCTTACCCATTTATTTAAGTCTTAAAATTTCTATTAAACTTTTCTTAACTTCAAGTTCTATAATCAAGTATTTTAATTCCAAAAAAAGCATTTACCAAGTTTTGATTGATATCGCTCACAGTAAAACAAATGTTAGCTTAAAGCGAATCAATGTGTTACTAACGATCAGTTATTTTGGCACGAGCCTATCTGTTGGATCACGCGATCTATCCATTACTGCGGGTCGACGTTTAGAGCTGACGATTTATTTATACGGAATTTTATTAATATCAAACATGATAACTATTGAGTGAAACTTGGGTGAAACTTGGAAGGTATAGTTTGTAACCAAAAAATAATTTAAAAATAAAAAATAAAATACAAATAAGGCAACTATTATTTTTAAAGTACATAACAAATACGAAGATATGTACATAATATATAACTTACATGTCTAGTCGAAGCGACGCGTGACCCGAGGGCTGGTGAGTATCTGGCCCAACGTATCAGCATTGCTATTCAGCGCGGCAATGCAGCCAGTGTCTTGGGTACGCTTCCGATTGGTACTGATTTGGATCAGTTGAACTATCTATAGATCGTTTGCAACGGTCTGTAGATAGCTCAGCTGTTTCTTATGTATTTTATATGTAAATGTACATTTTGTAAATACTGTATAGTCGTAAGTTTGTTTGTGAATAAACTTACATATATACCTACATGTATTAGATGTACCTATGTTTTACGATTTTGAGCTATTTTATTTCCAAATCCGTTTGAAATAGAATAAATTATAGTATTCGAAACATCTACAAAAATGAGATAAGTGATGTATGATTCGATATGATATTGTGGACAGCATACTTTTGTAAGCCCTTTTTTAACACAAAAAAATCCCTAATCCTTCAATGTCATGTGTCTTTATTTGTAATTCAGTGATTTTGGTTTGTTTGGTTTTCGTTGATTGAAGATATTATCAGTTTCAAATTCGCGTGTTCAAGTTTTGATAAATTAGCCATTTCAGCGTAGTGGAACGATTTTTTGGTAAATTATGGTAGAAGTAGACCTTTTATTGAATGAATCCGTTGTCGTTTTTACCGCTAATGTTGCTAGTAGAACAGCTTAACATTGTTTAGTTTTGAAAAGTTTGTTTATTTTTTTTAGAATCTTCTTCTTGCTATCAATTGAACACAACATAAATTGCAAACATAGTTCATGTAGAACTTTTCTACATTTATCCCCATATCTGTAGCATTTTTAGATTCTACCACCACTTGACCCAATTTTCAAACAAGCTTTTAAAATGTTAGTTTTAAAACTTTTCTAGCCAAATAACGTTTAGGTACAAATTCGATAGCAATCCATGAGATATTGAAATAAACCTTTTAAAACCCATCGTTTACTCCAACACCCTCTTTTATACCATGACCTTACCCTTACATAACAGGTAGAAATCACTATCCCAACACAACAACTCAAGCAAATTTAAACCTTACGACCTTGTATTATGGTTCAAAAATAAATATGCGTATTGTGGTCCTTTTTGCTCCACTTTTGCGGAGCAGGTTTTGGACAAAAAAGGTTTTTGTGTCAAAATAATGAATGCACGTGTTCTTCGGTTTTTGCAAGTGCATCGTGCAAGTCTGTATTGAACTGTTTTTGTATGATTTTTTTGTATGTTGAACTAGTATATTAGCCACCTGTTCATCTCGTAACTGCGTAGTTTGGAAGTTTGACACACATTTAACTTTTTGCATTTGTTAAGTGCAAAATGACGTCACTGAAATAATAGGTCTGTTTAAAAATAGTAGGTATCATCTCATATCATAAATCCCAATCAAAAATTGTAAGTACATAAAGGCTTTTAAAACAGTATCAATGGCAATCATGATACGACATCGTAATATGAGAATTACACTTATCTACTTTGTGGTCTTGTGGTCTTTTTTGGACCATAAGACTAGGACCATAGCTTAGATATCTAGTATCAAGCTAAAATATATATGTATTACGTCAGTGTAGATAACTGTTATTTTCGTGATTTTTGGAGTATTTCAGGGCGTTTTTTTTTCTAGGCTTTACCTAGGTATGTTATATAATATTAAAGTTTTTTTTTCTACAGACAGGGGGATAAGACTAGCAGAGTTCTACTCAGGTTGAGTGTAAGGTTGTTGACACGCAAAAAGAAGAAGATGAAGGTAAAGCTAGAAGGTTTTCAAGAGATTATCATAAGCAAATTATGTACCACTGCACCTATCCCACGCCTACAAAAACTGCTAATCCCCACACAATGCCGCAGCTGAACAAACATGACATAAAGAGAGGTACGGATAGAACCCAGAAAGGATGCATGATACTGACAGTTCATGGTTAAGTTCTGAAATTGTTTTATTTAAAACTAGTGAACTTAGGCTTTTTTAACATTATACAAAAAATCCTGAAGCTTGTATCATCTAGAGTGTAATGTGTGTAATGTTCGTGAATATTTATTAATTTTGAAAATTGATTGATAAGGCCAAGGCTTAAAAAAAGAGAGCCAACGTTATTAAGGAAACCAATAGTCTTGCTATTTCTCTTTCTAGACAACCTTGAACCTACTAAAGAGGGCACGGTCAAAAGCATCATCATCACTAGCTTATATCAGTCCACTGCTGGACGTAGGCTAAAACGAGCCAATGAGCCCGGTCATCGTCTCTAAAGAAAATAGGTCATAGCAAATATCGAAATTTTAATGAGATATAATAAAATAGCCAATAATACTCAATGCATGATAGAAAAAAAACACCATTTAAATTAGTCTTCGATAAACAGGTCGTTGAACTTTAGTTCAAAGGGCATTTAAAAGTAGGTCATCGCAAATATCGTGTAAGTATCGCGATGTTAATAAGATAATTATTTTTTTCTGCAAATTAATGGCAGAAAAAATTGTCACCATCAATAGTCTTCGATATACAGGTCGTTGAACTTTAGTTCAAAGGGCACTGAACTTCACATATTAAAAGTTTGTCCTATAAAAAGTTATAAAACATAAGGTCATTGACACCAGGTGCAACGAACTGTGAATATAGAATTTGCACTCGTTTACTAGGTATTTCCGGTGTGTGAGTGTGCGTTATCCTTTTTAACCGACTTCTTTAAGGAAAAGATAAATAATTATGTTGAGCACGTTTCAAATACTATTTGTATTTTGTGTCATCCATATTGTTTTAAATGGGGATAATGGTAAAAATAAATCAAATCATTTATTTGTCTGTGAATCTAGGTGGTACAAAAGTGGTGGTTGGTATAGGTAGTATTTTGATTCTCTAGATTCTGTTTGTTGGCATACAAACATTTTACAATCTTAAAAACAGTAGGTATACGAAAAGCAAAAAATGAATAGGATATTTAGATATTATATTTTATTACCTCATTCTTCTTCTTCTTCCTGCCCTTATCCCACTAGGTGGGTTATTATTATATTAACAATAAGATATTTAAGAACCTTCAATTTTAATTTTTTCCTTACAAAAATGGTGCCTAAAATGTTTATAAGTCTAAATTATATTTTTTTTTTTACTGATTTATTATTCCAAATACATACCTATCTAGAGCATTTAGAGTCATTTAGAGACATTTGCATATACTTACCTACATAATTGTATTCATAATATCGCATTAGTTTTATAACATCAAATACTGACATGTACTATTTATTTTTATTTTTTAAGTGTCCTAGTTTATTATTTTATGACTTAAATAACAAGTTAAAAAGTTAACTTTTCCTAACACTACAATATAATTACAAGTTTAAGTTTATTTACACAACCTACTTTGAAATCAGGATTAAACTATTAGTACTTAAGTACTTCTATATCAGATTTGATTTATACCTTTGTAAGATACCTAACCGGTCTGAATCGGTTACGAAACAAAGGAATCTATCTACTAGCTTGATTGAACGACAATTTAGGTTTTATCCAAGCATCTAGGTCACAGCAATAAGCACCTAAAACAGTAGAACCACTTCAGAGAAACGATTGGGTCCACGCACACATACAAAAGTCCGCCGCCGTATTGGTCACAGAATACTGTAAGTTTAGAATTTTGCTACCGTGTCTATTTTACATCACATTGGTATTGGTCAATGTCAATACTGAAAAGTATTTTAAAATTATTTTTTATTTAGCACAAATTAATCTAGATATTAAAAATAAAAATAATAAATTAGCACAAATTATGTGTACATAATAAAACTCATGATAAACGACAGGCGCTCAGTTGGTAGTATTTCTGTTGTATAGCCTTCTATGCTGTGGGTCGTGTGTCCGGTTATTATTATGTATTCTATGTATGTATTTACAAAAAAATGTTTAAAAGTATTCTATCAGCAGTCTAGTTCCCAAGTACAAGCTTTGTGATGGAGAGTGTTTTTACTGTAAGAACTATATTGTGCTTAGGTTTTGTTTATATTCCTGTTTTATGATCAGATTTTACGTCTGAGAATTAGATTCGAGATGTTTGGATTGTGAATAAATTAGGTTAGAATCATTTTAGCGGTTTGTTAGTTACTGGTACAGTCATTGCACTCGAAGAAGTGTTTATTTTGAGTGTGAAAATAACTTTTTAGTATCTTTAGGAGGTTTCAACTGTTTATTAAATAACCGCTTTAATAGGAATGGACTGTATAATATTTGTATCAAAGTTTTTTTGGATTATGAGAAAAAAATGTTGTATAAAATAGAATAATATCTTTTTTGTAATCAAAAAAGAACGGTGTCAATTAAAATAAGAGGTACAATGGGTGATCTTAATCCTTTTTTTTAAAAACCTACTATACGACATAGAATCGAAGTTTTTTATCTAAGCATAAAAAAATAAATAATTACATACGTGAATGAAATTAGCCAAACAGTATTGAAACTCGCATTATTCAACTTGCATTTTGTAGAAACTTTGATTTATTTAAATGAAAAGTAAAACGCAATACCTATCACTTAGAAAAATATATCTAAGTTACTGTTACCTAACAGTATCTTATTTAGAACTGCATTAACATAATTATTATTAACAGTATTTCATTAAATCATACCGAAAACTAGAAGTACCTAAATAATTAACTTATCCTACAAACTGTTACGTTAAAAAATGCAATACTCACGTTTTTAATAAAAAAAACTATTAATTTTAATAAGATTATTTTCCAAAATACAAAAACTATAAATAATTAAATAAAAGCCGGATTAGGTCAAAACGGTATTAAGAATCTTATTTATTTATCAGGGTGAATACAATTTAGCACCACTAAATTTAAAAAGACAGCTAACGACCTTAGAGAGGGCTTATCTATCTCTTAATGGTCTCTTATCTCATTTTACAACTTTTACAAGCTTTCATTTTTTTTATAAGTCGGGAGTCGAGCTTTTGCGTTGTAATGTTGATTTGTTAGGTATGGAAGACATTAGCCGAAATCAGCTTGTACAGCCTGAAACTTACTTAAATAATTTCAATAATATTCATTAAATAAATAAATGTCATCTAGCCCCAAGCTAAGCAGAGCTTGTGTTATGGGTACTAGAAGACTGACATACTTAATACAATACATTACATAGATAGATATTCTTTTATTATGAACGCCCGGAATAAATATTTGCAGATCGTACAAACATTTATCCTAAGGCGGGAATCGAAATCGCAACCTCCGCGTCGCAGGCAGACCTTCGCCCGCCGCGCCACATCGGTCATCAAATCGAGTAAAAATAGGCCGAAAACAGGTACTATACCTTAAAGCTCTTATCGCTAGTCCAAAACGTGTCCAAACTTGTTCAAAAAAATGGTTTGTTTATATTTTTTTAGTGACCCAGCAATGGATATTTTTATCTAATAGTAGGAGGTAGCGAGATAATGCTTTTTCAACCATCTACTTAAGTTTCCTGCGAATTGATGACCGCTATGATGTCTATATTAAGATTATACTAAATGATTTTTGTGATTTTACTGAATAAGAATAATTGATTTAGATTTTTTAAGATCAGTTTAATATATTGAGTGTTATCTATGGTAACGTTTATAAATACATACACCTTCTAGTAATATAGCTCAAATATATTTCAATGAACTCAATCTAATCAAAGTAGTAGTTCATATACTTACATATATTTCATGTTTTGCATGTAGTGATTAATTATTTTTCTTTAGGTAGTTTCTAAGTTAAATTAATAAATAATTTAGAATTATTATTTTTTTAACCTATTTCGTCTCCCAAATTGCTCCATATCTCTCTTTCTTTTGCTTCCTACCATCATTATTTACAATTTATAATACTGAAATAAAAAAAATCTTCTACCATCATGTACTAACAGTGCTATTAATAGTATTAACTAATAACACTCCTTAAGAAGCAACAACGGCCGTTAAATAGCGGTCACAGTTTTTGAATGAAGACTTTTAAGTGTGTTTACGTTGTCAATTTGCGAGTTAAGACGTAGTAGCATTATCAGTAGCACGATAAGATAGAGCTTCTAGTGACAGAGGAGACAATAATGAGATGAAGAAAACCACACTTTTTGGCTAAAGAAGGCACTCAGAAAGCGATTTTGGGTAGAGAGATAAAGACACTTTGAGGCTTTTGGCATCTTTCTAAGCCTCTCTTGAGATACACTCTAAAACTTTCTACGTTAAATTAAGATGAGACATGAGACCTCACTTTCTTAAGGTTAGAAAGATGCGTGCACATCGCGCTCTGGTCACAAAGCAGAGCTTGTACTATGGGAACAAGATTGCTGATAGAATACAGAAGTAGAATACATTTTTCTTGAAAATAAATACATACATAGAATACATATTTACAACCAGACACAGAACAAATATTTTAACATTTTGCTCTCGATGAGGATCGAGCCAACGACCCACAGCATGGAAGGCAGAGCTACTACCAACTGAGCTATGACTAAGATCCTTTCAGTATAATTAGCAGTTCCCATGCTTTCACCATCAAACTCATCCGTCTGTGACGTATAACTAATTATCAGAGCTACGTAAAGACACGTATGCTAAATAACAGAGATTTGCTGAACAGGTGCAGTATGGACGCAATCTACGTCATAAAGTTGAAACGTGTTGGATTATTGGGGAGTGTTGAAGCTGTGAGTGATGTTATTGTGATGTTTTTAGTGTGACATTTTTTATTTTGTAACAAAAGGTTGATGTTAAAGCTTGGTAAGCAAAGCATCAAAATAAAAATGTTTTAGTCTTAGTTAGGATCTTCAAAGTTTATTATGTTAAACGAATCTGTTTTTTTTTCTCTGTGACACTAGTACTACTAAACAGTACAACTGGTAGTAAAAATTACACACTTTTGTGTAATTTTTAGTACCAGTAGTATTTTTTTGTCATCAGTAGTAATTCCCTGTCATATCATCATCATCGTAGGCTACTAAATAGTACTAGCCTACAGCTGGGTATAAGCCTCCTCCCTCAAACGCCACTATAGAATAGTTGTTAATTTTTTTTCCTGTCATTTAGTTTGTTAGAAAGTGGATAGACTTTCTTGTAACAGCTCTATATAAATCTCTCGTGCAATGAACTCCTCGCGAGCAGCGCTAATCTCTGCGCATCAGCCATATTGCAATTTATTAACTCTGGACATGTGTCGCACGCGACAAACAGGATTTTTCCGGTTTTATCTGGATTGAGCTGGAGTTATTGTCTAGTCGGTAGTAGATTTTATAGTTTTGTAACGGTGAATTGAGAGACTCATACGTGACGGAGTGTTGGATAAACGCAGGAGATCAAGACGAATGGAAGAGTTTGGGGGAGACCTTTACCCGGCAGTGGGACACAAAAGGTTAACTAAAAAAAACGGTGAATTAAGTTACAAAATGTATTATGTTTGGATCAAGATACATTGTTTTCATTTTCATCTTAAAAAACATTTGGTAGTTAAGAAAAAAAACTGATAATTGAGCGATATGCCGCTTCTGTTGTAAAATACTATACATACGTACTTAACAGAGTTCAAAATAGTGTAATTCGAAGTAGTTTTATTGTATTAAATTATTTCAAGACAAGACAGCTAAATGTTATTTAGATGTGTTTTAGAGTCATTGTTCATAGTTTACACTCCTGTCAATCTCTAGATATTATTATCTTACTAACTGGTCTCCTCGCGTTTCACCGTATGAGCTAGCATGTTGTTTTTTGTATTTGATGATAGACTAGTCTTAGTGGTATAATATTTATGAAGTGCCTACGTGAGTCTGGCCACGGAC
This sequence comes from Ecliptopera silaceata, assembly GCA_932527185.1. Taxonomy (NCBI): domain Eukaryota; kingdom Metazoa; phylum Arthropoda; class Insecta; order Lepidoptera; family Geometridae; genus Ecliptopera; species Ecliptopera silaceata. Next base: position 8,161,942 of record OW052210.1, read on the forward strand.
ACGTCGATACAAGTTCCTTCCCCATTGGGGGGGAAATAGGGGGTAATGGGGAGGTAATTACAGGTTTTGCTACCACTGTCTGTCAATTCTGTCATTGAGGTAATTGTACGTAAGTACCTTTTTGTTTTTTAAAGTCTGTAATGTGTACTTTTTTTACTGTTTCTTAATGGTTGAAAAAATTGTAAGTGATCTTTTATTGTATATGAAAGAATTTGCTGAAAGCTAAATGGTCTTGTTGGTTGCATGAGTTAAATTGAAATAAAGTAGTTATCAAATTGATTTAAAATATATTTGCAGAGGTTTGATTCATAAGTAACACAACTCAAGTGCAAAATTACTAAACTATCTAAAACTAAAACTGATACGTTTTGATCGTGTGTTGACATGTAATCATGCATTTGTGAATTAAAAATAAGCAATCGGAAACATTGTTTCGCTCTAAGTGATAAGACCGCCCATTATACTGAATGTTAATAATTTTATGTGTATTATGTGATTCTGTGTGTAAAAGAGAGTCATGAGGTCATCTATCTATCTTGTTTCTAAACTAATCAAAAGGTTCTGAAAATTACCTACTACAACTTTCATAGTTTGCATTTATGTGGAAACTTTTTTTAATCAATGTATCAATATTTTAAAGTTCGTACCCACTTGTTTGGTTAACATGTTTGCACATGTTTTTATGAAAACTATTCATGTCAGCATTATTGGAAGCTCTCGTGTATTGCTACCCTAATGCCATAGTTAATGAAGTTTCAGTAGCGCAACACATTTTAAAACTATATTTTGTAAAGTGCTTGTTGCTCTTATTAATTTTCTGTGACATGCTTTTTTGGAAAGGTAAAGTTGAACAGCGAAGAAAGAGCCCTTACGAAAGTTGTTGAAGAAAGAAGAGAACAGAAGGAGGAAAATGATTGGCCATCTTAAACGACACGACAACCTCATCAGTAACATCATAGAAGGAACGGTAGAAGGTGGGAAAAGAAGAGGAAGGTCGAGAATAAATTGCATGAGCCAAATAAAGATGAAGGTAGGATCAAGTAGGCTGCCCTGGAAATAAATAAATGGCGTGTTTTGCACTCATTACGCAGACAAAGGCGTAGCTTTTAAATAAGAAGAAAAAGAAGGTTGTTATACTGTAATTTCCTTACATTGCATTCAATTTCAGTTACGCGCTTCAGTTAATCCGCGTATATTTTTAATAGTTTTTAAGCCTCGCCCTCAGCCCTTCGTTTAAAAATGATTTGTTTCGACATAGCTCTTGATTACACTATCAGCCAGTTGGGACTTTTTGATGGACCTTCCATCAAAACCCAACTCATTTTAGCAAAAACCGTTGGTATAAAAAATGCCAATTGTTTGGGACTAGAGTGTGTGCCTTTGAACATTTTTTTATCTTTTTTTGTATAAATAAATGAAAACATAACATTTATTATGCAGTCTAGGCTTATAATTGCAAAACATTCTGATAGCGCGATCTTAAATCGACACTATATGGCGGCGACATCTATCTTTGAAATTGGGACTAATTATAATTATGAGACTTAGGAAAATAAAAAAAAAATAAAAATGTTTATTTCTGTAACCAAAAATACTTAAAGTTATGACAATGTGGATGTTCTCATAAAAGTCTTATAGTCTACTTATAAAAGCATTGTTGAGGCTCAAGTAACATCAAAAGAAATACCCAATATTTCTTTTATTACTTATTTATTTATTTTTGTCATAATCTTTTTATCGACTTCTTGAAATATCGCGCAAGTAATTATAAAAGTTACGTATTAACCCGTGAAATGATCTCCTTACTTTGAGTTCCGACTTGAAAATTTTAAAATCTCTCCTAAGTATTTTTGATACATTTTTTATTGTCTGGGCCTATCCCAAATCAACTAATTGCACAGCCTAATACGTCAATACCGGGATCAGGTGGCTATGAGTGAATTACGCAGGACACACAGACAACCATTAAAATTTATAGCTCGCTGGACGTGTCGAAAGGCCTTATTAACGTGAATTACTGCGCTTTAATTAGCTTGGAGTGCTTTAAGAGGGCGCTCCACTAAAAAATTATCGATGACGTACGGCGTTAAACTTTTTTTTTACTAACCTGTAACCGGGCCGGCCGAGAAGACGTTGGAGAGACGATCTCGACTCATACGCGACGGAGTGGTGGATGGACGCAGGAGATCGGGATGAATGGAGGAGTTTGGGGGAGACCTTTGCCCTGCAGTGGGACACAATAGGTTAAATAAAAAAAAAAAAACCTTTACTGTCCCACTGCTGGGCAAAGGTCTCCCCCCTTTTCCTCCATTCCTTTCTATCAGCCGCCGCTTCCCACCAGGCTCCGTCATAACTAAATAAATAATAATAAATATTCGTGGACATTTCACACATCACACTCTAGTCCCAAACTAAGCAAACTTTGTACTATGGGAACTAGATTGCTAATGTTATAAGGGATACTGTGTTAGTTAGACCATTGGTATTCTCAAAATATAATTATTATTTTATTATATCCGAGTTTGGACTGTGGGATGTTTAGAATAAAATAAATATGAAATTACGAAATCCGCTCATGATAATAAAACACTGAAAGTGATCCGAGATTATGACCTTAACTCTCTCATTAAGGTCATAATTTTATAAATACGCATTATATGTATATAAATAAATAAATAATAAATAAATAAATAATGCTAAACAATCCACACAACATCATCTAGCCCCAAGCTAAGCAGAGCTTGTGTTATGGGTACTAGAAGACTGACATACTTAATACAATAACATTACATAAATAGATATTTTTTATTATACATATAAAATACCCAGAACACCCGGAATAAATATTTGCAGATCATACAAACATTTATCCCAAGGCGGGAATCGAACCCGCAACCTCTGCGTCGCAGGCGGACCTTCGCCCACCGCGCCACATCGGTCGTCAAATATATACAATGTCTGATGGCGGAAGTGATTTCAGTGCATACGCCCTCTTAATTTTAGCGCATTTACTGAACACTCAGTGATGTCACGTTATTTATTTATTGTGTGGTTTTGCATGCCCCACTATAATTATTTTAAAATTTGACTTTTCTGTCTGTGTAATATAACAAAAATAGGTAAAAAACGAGAGAGAAAATAGGTAAGTAACAAGTATGTAAAAAGTGTTAAGAGTGTTAGTAGTTCTTGTAAATAGCGGCATTTTATTTTTTTGTTCCACATAAAGTTTTTTATAAGTTAACGTAGATATCTCCCACTTGCACCAGATAACAAGTCACAAAGGGCAATCAGTGTGAGTTGAATCCGTGAAATCAACCGGTAGCCGCTACGGCGGATTACCATTAACTCGGTTTCAAACTCGGATTTTGCTTTTTTGTGGTTATACTTTGTTGATTTGACATCGACGATAAACTTTACGGTTGCCTGAAAGAAATCGCTATCGGCGATAAGGCCGCACATCGTACTAAATTAAGTTAGTTCTAAGATTTTTTGTATTTTCCGTTGTGCAATAAAGTGTTATCTATCTTTGCCGTGTAATTTGTTTTATACTAGAGCCCGCGTCTTGCTATCGTTATATTTTGGTCAATTCGCACAATATCTTTATAAATTATAGCCTATATGTTAATCTGATATATAAACTACATTATTGTAAGGTTTCATCAAAATCCATTCAGTAGTTTTTGCATGAAAGAGTAACAAACACACATACATCCATACAAACTTACGCTTTTATAGTATTAGTAGGATTTTTTAAATGTTAGGTTTTGTAGCTATAATACAATAAAAATATGTTTTTACAAAAGAGCTTAATGCTAATAGCTATTACTACAGTTTAAAAAAGTAATAATCTATTCGTTCTTTTTCCTCTAAAAACGTGGCTTGATCGACTACTAGCGCCATCTCATGCCTTTCATCAAACAACTCATTTTGCGGGTTTCTAAACTGCATGCTGATTTATCAAAAATATTTATTTATAAGTAAGTAATTACACTTTTTTTATACAACTTCTACAATAGGTATTAGTATTTTTTTATACGTGATATTTATTATAATTTGAGAGTTTTATTATTTCCCGAAATTTCGGCACAGTTGCATGCGTCAAGGTAAACGTTTATAAAAAAAATGTGTTCAAAACTGCGATAGTTTCAAAAAATTATTTCTAAAAATGTTATAAAATAATATAGAGTTCAAAAAAAATTAACATTATTTTTGTATTTATAATCTTACCTAGATACTTAAGTAACAAATTTATAAACAAAATTTAAGGATTTACGTAAACCCGAACGTTTACATAAATCCTTAAATTTTGTTTATAAATATGATACTTTGAAGTGTTCAATCCATTATACAACTTAGTCATATGAATATCGTACGATGTCCCACTTTCGAGCTCGGAACATGTTTGTTCTTGTTATTGATATCGATTCACCTTCGAAAGGATTGTAGGTATATCAACTTTACAAACTTTGTAATGTTGAAAGTAACAAACCTTTTTTGGTTTATTTTATGCAATTTCATCTCTGTAAAGTAAGTAAAACGAATGAAATCGTTTTGGCTTTGTATGATTACTTGTTATTTTTTTAATAGTTTATAATGTTCTATTATATTGCAGTGTCCTATTAATTTCCTACAACATACTATGAACCCTGTTTGAGGGTAATGTTGTCATATTATGTTGTAGGAAAGTTTTTAGTAAAAACTAGTTGTAACCATATGACCGCAATGAAATTATTGAGTATGTAATTTTAACAATGGTTTTGAATGCCAACTTGTAATTTTATCCAAAAATAAAATTAAGTATTTTAAAAATATGTCAATAGACTTTATTTAAATTCAAATTTAATTAAAAATTATGTTTATACTTATTTAGTAGATACTGTCAATTTATTACGTATTTCATTTTTCATTATTTATTTTAGTACTTAAAGCTTTTTGACGACTTTCGGCGACTCAGATCAGACCTAGTGCTCATTTCCATAGTTTTTTTTTAATATTAATTAGAACCTACAACTTGACTGAACTTATGTAAGTTTTTAGCAGATACTGCGGTTAATATGTCTTCTAATTTTTCTTTTGTTTGTAAATATTTAAATAATTAAAGTGAGTCAGGAACCTTGAGGCAAGTTCGTGACTAATGCAGTTGGATCTAAATCTGATGATGTTTTAGTGAGGCGCAGAACTTTTGTGAGGGCAGTGGTGTTGGCAGAATGTAGGTGAGTTACCCTTTATATCAATATTTTACAGAATACAGCATTTTATATTCTACTGTTATAGTAATAACAAAATGTACTTAAGTGTATACAAAATACATAAGAAACCGTTTAACTATCTACGGACCGTTGCAAATCAAAGATAGCTGATCTAGATATTAATATTCTAGAGGTTTCTTAATAAAACTCAAAATATTGTGTTCTAAAATTTTGTTGTCCGCTGTACTACTTTGAAAGATGATGTTTGTAGTTTTTAAAAGTTCAAAGTGATATTTTAGTTAAAGTCAATTAATATTTGAAACTATCACAGTTTTGAACATAGTTTTCATTATAAACAGGATAATTAAAAATCAGACTCACAAATCATGGTAAATATCCCGTTTGTAATGAATACTAAGTCAATTAATTTACTATTATTACCTAAAATATATAAAATGTACAATCAAGTAAAACCTTGATAATTATTCTCTAATTTTTATGAAGTCACTGGATTTTTTTGTCTTCTCATACTTACGATTATTTGGAGTCAAGCTGAAAAACATGAAACATAGGATTTTTTGCTCTTTGTTCTGTTTGGAGGATTTTCGGCGAAAAATAACTGATGACTAAAGAAGTGATTTCAGTGTAGTCGGTATTTGATTTCGACAAAGATTTTGATTAATTTAAACCCAAAAATGAGTGTTTATTCATAAAGGTTAATAAATGAGTCTATATTTATGTTGCGTCAATTGAGTTTACCTCAAGCACACATGCGTGCAAAAGCAAATCACAAAATTACGAAACTTCACAAAGTGTTATTTTATAGGTTAGCAAGTAACGTCTTTGCCGATCATTATAAATTTCATTGCTCGAATCTATACAAAGCTTTCCACTCTACCTAAACGCCAATAAACCCAAAAACACCTTCGGTTGCACAAACCAAACGCCTATGGCAAAACCGCGACTATAAACCGTTTTATACACGCGAACGTACAAACATACCATTACTGAATTGCCTCGAATAAACCACACGCGCTAACTCCTGTCACAGTACCGAATACCGATCCTAAACTCGCGTTAAACCAGCTTTACGAACCTCCGTCTGCAGAACAAAGAGCCGTTAAAACACGAGAATTACACGAAACGTATTTTAGTAGGACTGTGTCTGCAAGTCCATGATCAAGTGAACGCTCCGCGAGTATCAACCCCGTGCTCTCGAGCCCTCCATTCTACGTCACCTCACCCCATCCGAACACGGCCGTCTCATTGGCTCGTTCACTTTGGCGCGCTTTCTAGCTACCAAACTCAAATATGCCACCATTTTCTCTTCCGCTCCGGCTCTGACGATAACTGCAACACTAGAAAGAGAGAAACGTCCATCCTCAATAGCTGTTGTAACATGATGTAACCAGTTTCGAACGAAAGGAGCATACGATACAACAAAGGGAGAGAAAGGGACGGGACAGCTTGTCGACGTTGATTGTAGTAGTCGAGTGCGAAGGGAACGTGCTACCGTGCGTTCTACTATTTATAATCAAATGGATCGTGCCTGTGTGCGTGTATGCTTACATTATGCACCGCACCCACACACAGGGGCGCATGGAGCGAGGCAATGATGTGCACGTCGTAGTATTATCCCTATTACACGACTCGGTTCCGAGCAGGCCGCACGTGCAGTAGTTGTCCGACGAGCGACCTCTTTTGTCGTACGGCTTGCGAACTGACTGTTTGTTTACATCTATTAGCAGCGATGCATAGTGTCAGCGCGATTGTGTCATCGACCGCGAGCCGGTCAACGCCAAATTACGTGTGAATTACGGACTTTTAGTTACGCGTAGTTCGGCAAAAAACTTTTCGTGAACTTGTGAACTTTGCGGTCGGACTCGATTGTGATTTCAGCAGCGCCAAAACTTTCAAGTCACAGTGCCATTTGGAGTGTCAAAGTGAACTTTTTGAGTGATTTTACGATTTTAAAATTTTTGTACTAGACTTTTTTATTGAGAAGAAAAAGTTTTACACGAAAAATATTTTTGAAACTGAAAAATTGAACAAGAAAGTGTCAAAAAATTATCATAACTAAAACAAAGATAATTTTGGAATCGGAGAAGACAAAGTCGCCAGAGACGAAGTCCAAAAAGGCACAGAGCATTTATGCATACAAAACAAACAGCTATATGCCCACGTTTCTTTCGTAGAAAAAGAAGTTGTGAGAGACAAAGATGGCTATAGCGTTCAACTTGCCGAGTGAGAGAGAGGCGACCGAGGAGAACTTTTCGCGGTTGAACCGGCTCCTTGCCGAGTTGTATGAGGTGTTGTGCCACATCCTGGTGTCCCGGCAGCCTGGCGCAGACGCCCAGGACACGCGCCGAGGTGAGTGCCCGCCCGAGCCTATCGCACCACCACACAACTTAAGATGCAATTCGACATACATCGTCAACTTAGTGATGGTCGTGGCAATCATAAAAGTGTCTCTATCCTCGTCACTCTTCAATACCATCAGATAAAATGAAGATCATAGATAAGTATTGTTAACAGTGAACTGCAAAGCAGATCTGGACTGTTGTTAAGTATTTTGTAAGTCCATCCGTGTTTTGTAATATATTTTTGTTTGGAAGAGATGTTGTGTCCGACTGCACTTAAATTGCTTGGTGGTACGTTCGGAATGGGTCACCAGTCATCTTGTGGCTTATTCCGATCCTTTATTATTAGTCGTCTAATGAATTTTGCTTTTTGATTATAAAATTTGAGTGAAGTTCGACAAAACGTTTCATAAACTGACTTGTAAAATATCCATATTTCTGACTTATAATAATCTTGCGAACCTTAAATGGAATTGTTCTAAGTGCTTTTGCCAATATCTGCTCCATTTAAATAAATAGTCTTACCAGTGGTTATAGTAATCATCAATGTAATGATGAATAGTTCTAGTGTTGTTTAGTTTTAATTACAGTTTCCACTTGATCTCTTATTTTGTTTATCAATTCTAGAATCAATATTTTTTTTAGTTTAATTTATTAGTGTCTAAAAATGACTTTAGAAACAACGTATCGTTTCAGTTAAGCATTTCGTTCTAAGTTAATAAGGATCTCAAATTTTGTTTAAGTTCCAAATAATATCGATAGTCATAAATATTTCCTGAATTTCATTGATTTCAATTAGACGCCAAATATTAGTTGAATAATATTCAAAAATCTTTAAATCAATTATATTGAAATTTTACGGATGATTAAAACATTTTGTCATCCTCGCCTATTGATAACAAAATTAAATATAATTTTAGTGCATTTGTAAATAAAATTTGTCGTTTTATAATTTCTTAAATATAATTTTGTTCATGATACATTTTTTTGTTTACGTAAATATGTTTTGTTTATAATGATGTAAAAATAATTTCAAATATTTTGTTGTATAAATAGAATTTTATAAATAACATCTGATGTAGTTTTCTTAAACGTTAAGATACTGTAAATATTGCATTTAAAAGTTTGTGATCTAAGCATTTTTGATTAATTTACAATTTACCTAACCTAGTTGAATTTGAAATAATTATAATCTTTATACTTAAATACTGCATAACCAGGTTTTATGTTCTCTATAATATTGTCCCGAGCATTTTTATAATGGGAAATGTAAAATAAACATTTTTATAATAAAAATATGCTGTTTAATTTTTAAACCCGCACTTTTTATTTCTGAAACAAATAATACTTTCAGTACTTAAACATAATTTCAAAAGGATCAAAACTCTAGGAGTAAAGAAAATCATATATTATACATTGTAGGTTCATGATAAATGATATTACAACTGTTTGTAATAGAGTTACATCAGAAATAAACGAGCATTTACCTAAAATAAGCGTACACTGAACAGTCATATACAGTGTTTGTTGAAACTCGTCAATCAAGCCAGAAATATACATGTTTACATTCACTAATGTCAGAGTCAAGACCAACTGGATAGAATTATTTGAGTCGGTTAAATAAGTGAAATGTTATAGCTTCAAATGAAACAGTGAAAGTAAAATTAAATAGATATAAAATATTTATGAACATTTCACACATCACACTCTAGTCCTAAACTAAGCAAAGCTTGTACTATGGGAACTAGATTGCTGAAAATACTTGTATACATTTTATTTGTAAATACATACATCGAATACATAGTGACACCCAGACACCAGAAAAATGGGTGGGTCACGTGATTCGTATGGAACCAGAAAGGTGGGCTCAAGAAGTCTCAGGTATGATACCCTTAGGGGGTAGAAGACGTCGTGGATGCCTGAGGACCGGGAATGGGCAGAGTTAGCTAGGGATAGAGAAAGATGGAAAGATAGGGGACCTTTGCCCAGCAGTGGGACAGCTGAAGTTGAATAAGAAAACAAAAAAAGACAGAAACATAACGTTCAATAAAAATCTAGTTCACAAAGACAAGATACTAGAACTAAGTATCAACGACGACGTAGACCACAGCATGAATAGTATAGTACAGTACGTAAACTTGGCACGCTCTATATCGTAGTTCAAGTCACGACCCCGAGCGATGCATTTTATAAGAAATACGCGATTTATTTTGATACAAAAATAAAATATTCATGGACATTTCACACATCACACTTAAGTTCCAAACTAAGCAAAGCTTGTACTATGGAAACTAGACTGCTGATAGAACACTTATACGGCCGGTTTCTGGAAACCCAAATCACGATTGATCAGAGTTTGACACATAGTAATTATAAGATTTTTTTCGTTGATCATCGTTCGAGAAACCGGCCGATAATATTTTTTTTTGTAAACACATACTTACATAGAATATTAGTAACAGACACATATTAAATATTTATGTTCATCACACAAACATTTGCTCTAGGTGGGAATCGAACCCACGTCCCACAGCTTGAAGGCAGAGCTACTACCAACTGAGCTGTGACGCCTGTCAAACAACAAAGTAAGAATATCAACAAAGGAAAACAGAATAAAGTAAATAAAATCCACGAACAGCAAATCGCATGACTTCATTATGTTGCACCAAACAAGGCCATTGCCAATGGACTCGATTTGAACAGACTATTTGAAAGCGAAAACCACCCGCATCGATGAAAATCGAAAATTACGTTACATAAGCATCGAATACACGCTGCGATTACTAATTTTATGATAGACTAGCTGAGGCTCGCGACTTCATCTAATTACCGTTATATTTTGAAGAATTCGCACAATATAATTTATTTACTTAAGTACTACAAAAAATAATGAAGATAAAGTAATATCAGCAATCTAGTTTCATATTAAAAGTTTACATATAAAAAAGTGTAATAAGTATGAATAAATTGGGTATCATGTAAACTATAGTATAAGCTTAATTTATGACCAATTTAGGCGTAAGTCACGCTTTCCAGTTATCACAAACAAAATAAAATCAGTATCAATTGAAGTGGAACAAAACGCTCCGTCGGTCACAGAAGTCAAAAGTTTTTTATGAATACTTACGGGTGATAGTTGTTTGTCATTGTAATATTGATTACTTTTTATTTTAAAGTATCGAAGAAATTATCAATAAGTATAAAATTTTAGATTCAAAATCTTAAATAAAATTCAAAATTTGACAAATAAAATACACCTTCAACTTGTTTATTAATATTTACACTGAGCTTGGGATATTAAAACTACATTACTAACTAATTTTTTTTTTTTCATAAATACATACAAAGAATAAATAGTTACAACCATGCAGAGAACAAATCAATGTTTGTGGTAGCTTAACTGTTTCTTTTCAATCGGGATCGAAACCAAAAACCTAATATGTATGGAACATTGAGAGAGAAGAGATGTTCGGAATGTGAACCCTAAATATAACTGCAAGTGCAACCGACGAAGTTCTAATTCCACACATAAATAAACATAAATTAACATAAACGAATAATTTAAACTTAGCGAATAACGATATGTGTTCTATTGCTTGGAAATTAATTGTATGATTTAGAATACTACACTAACAAAATTTACTGGTTACAAATGTTGGTACAAAATAGGTAGATGACTTTTGTAGAGTTTACATAGGCTCTACTTATCTTTCAGGACATCGATAAAAAGCCCTAAATAATTAATATACAAAGGGTTTACAAAAACTATTTTGGGTCCGTGGAAGAATAATTTAGCATCCCTTGTGGGATTAACGACAAAAACATAAAATGTAATGTAAACTAGTAAAACGTCTGGGAATTTTTCCATCGTGGTCTTCAAAATTATAATCCAAAATTATACAGCAACATTATACATCTACATTATATAGTCGTACTAATACTACTTTGTCGTAACTCGTACTATGTCGTACTACGTCGTAAAATTTAATTAATAAATAAAATGACTATTTAGCTGTAGGTCTACGACATAAAGTACCTACCTTGATGAAAGTCAAGTCTAAAAATATCATACGCATCAAAAAAGTTTCAAAAACGGTAATATAATAATACTCCACAGGTGGACCCCAAACAGGTGCCTTGACAAGTCCAGACAAGTTGTATAGGTCTTTGTATAAGCTCGCCTTATGCCCCATTTGAACCTTTTGTATTTTTTAGGACTATGATTTTTATTTGGATTCTCTGATAATTTATCGCAACGAATTTTAGATTTAGGGTTCGGGAAGATAAAAAATGAAGCTATAAAAATTTGGTAGTTTTGTTATTTTTATGTTTTGTATATTAGAATAGCCTATAAAGTTTTAAGACAATAGTTTGGATTGGTAATATGCTAACTTTAAATAAATAATCTATTTTTTTAATAATAAAATACAAGTAACATTTATTCACAAACAAACTTACGACTATTACAGTATTTACAAAATGTACATTGGCATATAAAATACATAATAAACAGCTGTGCTATCTACAGACCGCTGCAAACGATCTATAGATAGCTCAACTTATGATTTTAATAGTTTTACATCGTATTTTCTTATTAATACAATAAAATATTATTCTATCTATTTTTTCAGTCTATAATCTACATGTATTATTTACATTTTTGCTTAGTAAAATCACTTTTGCTTGAAGGTCTCAGTTTTAAACTTATTAAAAATTCTCTTGTGACCAAGTTTTTGCGTCTTTTGTAGCATAATTTTCAACCTGCTATGATAAAAATATATTGTAGACCTTACATATTCACGGTCAATAAAATTCTAATAGGGTTAGTTCCAATTGTGGTTAACTTTTCAAATAATTCTATAGTTTGAACTATTTTTTTATAATGTTGTTGTTGAAAGTTCTCTATTATAATATTTATAATTGGGGTCAAAATCTTGTGAATTTTAATCACCCTAACCCAATTGGTTTAGTTTTGAATACGTAATAATATAATTATAATAAATTAAAATATGTCACAATATAAGATGAGGTGAGTAATTTTTAACGAAGAAATAACTGGAAACGAATTGAAAACTATAAGAAAGAAGATAATCTAATTTTAAAGGAATTTTGAATAATAGACTGTTATCATTTCAGACATAAATACTTATTTAAAACTAAAAAACAAACTTATAAAGTTGTTGAAGCTTTATCTAGGTAGGTACTACCAAATATGACAACACATGTCAATTGACCTGTGAAAGCGTTAATTAAAGTTAGTACTTAACAGATGCAACCAGATACCAGTTAGAGCACTTAACCTTGGATACTTCAAAAACCGGCCACCGTCATTTTACCACACTATTGATAAAGTTATTGAAGTTGTTTAAAAAAAATGACTAATGAGATGAATAAAACAGTTTTTATGTATTTTTTTATTTATTTATCGTGTATTTTTGGCGCGCGAACGGAGGTGGTTCTCAAATATATATTATGTATGATCACGCATAACTTTTTACAAAGTTATTATTATTTTTCAAGGTTAGTTTCGGCTTGTATCAAGAATTATATAAATAAGAATTCAAAAAATAAAAAAAAATGTTAATAAAAACCCAGAAAAATGTCACAAACGATTCTAAGCTGATTTAGACAACTGTCAGCTGTCAAAAAACGGTCACTATTTCATGGAAAATAGCTTAAGTGTTATAGCTTAGGACATCGCCACGTGTGATCAATTATACTGAGACAAAGGCCCATTGTGATGTAATAGAGTACTGAAAGTCAGAGATAAACTGTCTCTGAGATTAGTCATAGTCTTTGCGTATAGTTTACTTTTCTATTTTTCAAATCAAATAAATATAAAACAGAAATATGAAAAAGACATGAAAAATTAAGTCTTTTTCAAAAAAATATGCTATTATTTTAGCTTTAATCATGTATTGTTTGTCTATATTTCTACAATGCATTATATTTCTATTCACATTAATATTTTGTTACATATTATCAGGCATTTACATGGTTGAAAAAAAAAACTTAAACATGTAAATAACCAAATTAAGACAGAGTGTGAGTTATCTTTATGTATTCTTAAGACAATCATCAAGCCATCACAAGATGCGAGTTATGGAAAGAACGTAATCCCCCTCCTTCAGATTTTATTGCCCCACAAGAAAAGCTCCCTCCTGGACATGATTTGCCCTGGCCTGTGTGGAGGTCACTGAATCGTCTCCGCACTCAAGTGGGCCGCAGCAGAGACAACATGTGTAGGTGGGGCTTTAGAGATGCCAACCTTACTGCGTGTGACTGTGGCGCTCCAACACAATCAATGCAGCATCTGCTGGTGTGCCCATCGTGCCCTAATACCTGCACCAAAGAGGATGTGAATGCAGCCACAAGTGGTGCTGTACAGCTGGCAAAACACCTCTCAAAATTTATTTAAATAGCATCGACACGAAAAGAAGAAGAAGAAGACAATCATGAGGAAAATAATCTGTTATTTAAGTGTTATTGTCATAATTTTCTCTGTATCCAAGCTACTCTGTAATTCCGTTTAATCATGTTAAGTTCATGCCCATTGTCATTATATTTTAACTTTATTAAATGTTGCTTCTAACTTTATAATAGTTATAATAATAGTATAAAACTTTTATAATCGTGAGAATACACGGATCATTGCTTGAGATAGTATTTTTTTGGTTCAGCCACATCTCATCACGTGCTTCAGCATCAAGCACATCAAGCTTTGCTTTGGAACTAGACTGTGATGTGTGAATTGTCCATGAATATTTATTTGTTCATAAAATAGGTGTATTTTGGCTAAGTGAGGTTGCTAGGTGATAGCACCACGGGTTGTCTGATAAATCTGGAAGAAAAACTGAGAGAGCTGAATCGCTCAGTAGTTGTAGTTTAGCTATTTATATTTTTAAGGAGCGTTACAGAATAATAGGTATCGCTTGCTTTTTGATTGTGTTACTCAAATCACTGATAATACGTAGTATAATTTTGTGTTTCAGTACCTAGTAGTTATATAATTAAACTACCAATTTATTTCTATTTTTCTTGTAGCTATGTGTTGACGTGTGTAAATATTTACTCTAGGTTTCAACTGTATGAAAAACTTTTCATTTACGTTGATAAGTTAAAAAAAATATAGAATACTTACATTTATCAGCAGCATTGAAATTAGTTTTCAGATGTAACACAATAGAATAACAATTTTCCTTGAATGACAAACAAAAATTATATAAGTAATGTACTTTGTAGTTGTTTAAATAAATATTATTTGCGGTTTATGAAACGTTACCTGTTCCATTAAAGATAAATAATTGTTTGTATAATAATAAATATATTTAATATTCTTGTTATTTCAGGTAAGTTTTAAATATTATTGCAGATTGAAGGTCCTGCTTTCGGTAAGTTATTAACTTAGATAAAAGAAAAAAAATTTATGTACTTACAATAAAAGAGATGTAAAGAAAAAACTAGCTAAGTGCGAGTCGGTATCTAGCAATAAAAAGTTTTTGAAAAAAAAATGATTTCTAGTTTTCACCAAGGTTAGACTACCCCTGACCCTGTACGAAACCCTAATAAGGATACATAGTAATAAATATAAAACTGTGAGAATATATATATCTTTACATATTTTGAATATTTACAAACATTTTATATTTTACAATATTAAAACCAAGGTAAAGACCGCGTTTAGGCAAGCGTAGGTAGGACGCACCCGGTGAGATGGAGCGACGATCTGCGGAGTGTAGCTGGCAAACAACATGAGAAAAGTCGAAGACCGGGCTCAGTGGCGCGTCTTGGGAGAGACGTACGTCCAGCAGTGGACTAATATAGGTCGATGATGATGAAAACCAAGGACATCAAATCAACACGAACACTACTACTTATATTAATGTATGTCACATTAATGTGTCCATCATCTGTAGGTACGTGCCTGCCTGTAACTGTTTCATAATCAGGGCTCGTTGATAATTGGCTGTCAGTTTGATGATGCGCAGACGTCGTTTGGTGTATAGAATCTAAGGCTATTTTCAGACTGCTATAATTTATTTTATAGAAAATATTTATTCGACGAGTTATACAACAAAAGTAGTCTACTAAACATTTGTCAAAATACAAGCCAAAATAAACCATGATCAGTTGTGTTTAGAATCAATACTATATTAGTAAAATAAACTTAAATGAACTGCGATTTCGACCGACTAAGAGCCGAAAGAAGTAGCTTTCTCCAAAAAGACCAGTTTTTTTCAGAGAAAATTAAATGACGATGTTGGTAGTAATTTAACAAAAAAAAAGTATCAAAAGGAAATATCTAGATATTTTATGTCGAGTAGTGGACTTCTATCGACTGATTATGATAATACTTTAGACGATTGATTTTTTTTTAAATGTGTCTTTATCGAATTGAAGTGATGCCACGTGCTGGGTTTTATGAGTTATATCGATAATGACAGTTAATTAATTATAGCTCTAATTGACCTGTTTTAGTCTTGCAAGCTGTAAAAGTTTTATAATAATGAGTGATGACACAATAAAATGCATGATTTTAAGTTTAGTAAGTAGACTTAGATTTTGTAGTGTTACATTTTATAATTATTTAGCTTACTCAAAGTATTTAATAAAATAATAAATAAATATTCTAAATGCTATTAATATCTACTTAAAATATTCCTGTATTTAATCTTACTTTAGATATGTAAATACATATCATGTTTATAAAACTATGACATCTATAATATTATCAAACGTTACAAGGTAAGTACGTTTGATTCTTACTATTAGCACTGATTTTCAAAAACTTATTATTATATTGATCTTAATAAATAACATTAATAACAGACTTATTCCACATTTTGATTTAACCTCGATGTACCATTATTTTATTCAAACAGTAATTAATATGTCAAATTTAAAAGCATCAAGTAGCATCACCATTATCATTGTCAATTCAAACGTCATCGGTGACATGACAAGTCGTGACTATTCGTAAATGTGGCATCCATTACTTGCTCGTAATGACCGCGTGTTGAGATAAGCTATGGAACAAAGCAGTGAACGTTTAACGGGCTTTTGACCGCAATTTGTGACATGCTACTTATGTTGACCCGTGTAAAAAACCTTGAGCACCAATATAGCTTCTGCTATAACACAGACGTATACTTTAATCATTTTTATTTTTAATCAAGCTTAAACTATTTAAATAAATCTATCGATCCTAGAAGAAAATAAAATTTTGAGTTACCTAAACAGATCATGCTTAATTTTTTATGCATGTCTTTTTCATCCTATGGACCCCTTTTAACCCTTACACGACCATAAGATTGCTGAGACTAAATATGCGAATACAACTAAATATTTTAGCTATTTTGGGTGTAAACTAAGACAATATCAATACAAAAATATAGCCGGGTGTATAGATTTCGTATAATTTCATGGGAAATATTTTTCCCTATGGACCATAAAAGTAAAGGTAAACGAAGAGTTAGGTTTTTCATATCGGCATTTTATTCCTTGCTTTGTAATACAAAAAAACATAGTAAAAATGATCAGAAATGAAAATAAATAGTTTATTATGGTATTCTACGAAACAATTACGTATACTTGTGAAGCACAAGTGGACGTTGCACATAACACATTTATTATGTCCCATTTCCTATACGCCGTTTTGCACAATTTACGCACCGCTTCAGTTCTGCTTTTCCATGCTGTATGTTGGCAAATTGCGTTTATTTCTAATGCTTTTTAGAGGAGACTAAAGTCTCCTCGCTGTCTACATGTAAAATTATTTATTAGACCTCGTGGTTGGCAATACTCGAGGCTTCTCAAAAGTGGACCTTCGACTCTGTGTTTTTCGTGCAACTTTACGTAGACTAAATATGAGTTATTCATAGCAGTATCTAAGATGTCTAAAAAGAGGTGCAGGTAATATTTGATTTCGGCTTTGCGATCAACTATTCAATTTCAACAACATCAGTTCCATTTTCTACATCTTGAGCTATGAACTGCTGGTCTTCTTCGTCTAACTATGGGCTATATTTCACCGGGACACCATGGCGGCGCAGCCAGTCGCCGCCACCAACAAAATGTACGTTTAGTTGCGCAACCAAACGGACACCAGGTGAATAACTGTCTATAGAGCTGTATTCATTTAGTTGGTAGCGGCGACTGGTTGCGCCGCCATGGTGTCCCGGTAAAATATAGCCCTTAGTCATCTTCTCCGTCACTATTATCTGCCATAAGAAACTGCAATATTTTGAATATGAAGTTCCCTGCACCCTCTTTTCGCCATTTCTGTAAAAAATGAAGGTAAATTATATAATAATACAAAAAAAACATACATTTTCATACAGCACTAAATATAATAGTACCACATCGAAAACACCAGATATGGACCAGTGGGAAAAATATTTCCCTTTAGATTATTTGCAATTTTTAGGTACTTGTGCTAATATTTTGCAGTTTACTGTATTATTATATAAAATTATACTTACCAAATAATATAAAACACGTGACAAGACATGGTTATTTCATTTTCTTAAGTCCAAAACACTTTCATGATATTATTAGTTCAGCCCGCGATTGTTTTGATTTTGTTTTGATAAAGTTTGACAGTTCTTTGTCTTTCTAACCGTTCAGAAACACATTTGCCGCCTTGGAGATACGTTTTATTTAGTTATTCATTCAAAAAAATATCGATTCAATAACAATTGAATTATCGATAAGGATTTTTGTCCAAGGGAAAAATATTTCCCTTGAGCGTGAAAGGGTTAACTCTTCAGTCGATAAGCAAGATATTTTTAACATTTAATTCAATACTCAAATATTATCTATCGCTTTACCAAATTATTAAGAAAAATATACATCGATTTATTCTAAATCGATTTAAAAGTCTCCTCTCGCTTATACCTGATCAAAAAAAAAATGAACAGACGTGCATTAGACTATGCCATCATCATTACCTTATGACATTATTATCTCGATGTCATAACGCACTAGACATGCTCCATAAAACTTCACTACTAATGCTATTTTCTTTATTATTAATAAAAACTACTAAAGCTGAATTCGATATCCTTTTGCTAAATGAAGCGAAGCGTCTTTAAGCTTGTTTTCTTACCCTTGAGCTTATTTTACCAACACTTGCATCTTCACGTTGAGTTTAAAGCGAAATGTACTTTATTTTCTGTGTGTTAAAGGTCTTTTCAATGTAAATTGATCTTGCTTTTATATTAGTATCAGATCTATTGAAGTTTGCAGTCTTACAAATGATTTATGCGTTAGTTCCGGTGTCTGAGTATAACTAAACTGTTTTAAGTTCTAGGTAATATCGTTTTGTTTGTCAGTAAATGCTGTTAGCACAATAAGTCATAACATTTTTTCTTTCGAGCTGTATCAACATCATCATCGACCTATATTAGTCCATTGCTGGACGTAGGTCTCTCCCAAGACGCGCCACTGCGATTGCCAACCCGCATGCCCAGCGTGGCGATTAAGGCAAATCCTCCCAAAATGAGCTGTATCATTTTATCTGAATTAAAAAATATATATTCTTTCAGTTATCAGTTTGCTAACAAAATTACGACTATTACAGTATTTACAAATTGTATATAGGTATATATAAAATATATAAGAAACAGTTGAGCTATCTACAGACCGTTGCGAACGATCTATAGATAGCTCAACTGATCCAAATCAGTACCAATCGGAAGCGTACCCAAGATATTGTCTGTTAGTTTGCTTGGTAGTTTTTTTTTATCTATTAACATTACTTTTTCTTACAACACTGATGATAGTGTATTTATCATTGTGACGCATTCTTGCATCTGCCACTAGATTTGATCTTTTGACCCTTTGACCATGAGATCCGTCTGGTTCCCACTGGTCTTTTGATGTTATATGTTTTTACTTATATCATGTCGAACTCTATAGTATTGATGAGGTCGTGTCACATTACGCCTCCTATTTCAATTCGAAAGTTAATCTGACGTCTTTGAAATTTTGTATGATCGATTGTCCTTTCAATACCAAACTTACTATTACACACAAGAAGGTTATCATCACTTTCTTATAAGACTTTATGATCGTGATAATAAGGATCAAAATCTTGAATGGATTGTTTGATTTTGGATTGTTTATCTTTGTTTTGAATTTTGTCTATGTCACAGTTTTTTGTGCTAAGGTTAGAGTTGTGTTTGGAAAGTGATTGAACTTTACGGATGACTTGATTTCGTTGGGTTTTTAGTACCATTCAGTATTTTGTACAAACTGTTGTTTTTTTTTTACATTTCATAATAGACAGCTATAGTTTGCTTGTAAATCTCGGACATTCTTTCTATTGGCGCTGATTTAAACCAATAGAGTTTACTACGTCTAGTTTGTGTCTAGTTTTAGTCGTTAAGTCTGGTGCCTTACAAAATTATTCAAACTTTAGTAGGATCTCAGTTGAAAACCTCTAACTGAATAAATCATAGTAAATCCTAGAACAAGGCAAGAGGCATAACCGTATGAGCTTTGCTTAACTACTTCGAGCTCGTAAAGAGGTAGCAAGCTTAGAAAGATGTGTGGCTGTATTCACACCGTTGTGTAATCTTTATTTACCTACCATGTTTATTGTATTCTTTGTCAGCCTCATTTTCATTATCTGCTAATTGTTCTCTATTTTTTAGCGTAATAATAACGAAAAATAAATAACGTTAACGATATCGTTGACATTCTAGTTTGATTATGATGATAGTTTGTTTGTCATTTGCTGTTTTAGAGTTCAAATTTTCAAATGGCATACCAATAAGATTCCAATCTGATTTCCATCTTCACTATGTTTATTTTAGCAGATATACCTACCTGGGGCTCAATTCTCGCGCTTTAGAGATTCGACGAAATCGACGTAGGTCGATAAAAGATGGCGGATGTCGAAAAAATGCTAAATAAGCTATTCTCGTGATGTCGCTAACAGACTTATGTCGTAAGAAATCTTTAGACAAGCAACGAGTGGTCCCGAGCGTTAGAGATCGAATGTCGAAGGATAGCAGCCATTTTCTAAGGACAACTCTGCCTGTTTTGACAAGAAAAGTGGGTTGGTATCTACTCTCACTCTGTGTGTGATTCAGTTTCTGTTGGTTTCCTATTGTGGTGGGTCTTAGCAAATATTTTACGATGGTTGATGAATTTATCGTTGAGTTTTTAACGCTTTCCATCTCAAACAATTTTCGCCAATATCAAGTTGATATCAATAATATACTTAACTTAATTAACTTAATAATATACTTATAGATTTAAATAAATTTATTTCCAGAAAAATATGTAATATCGAGTCAGTAAAAAGTTCACTTCACTTCTTCTTTTTGGCTTTTGTGGCTTTAGTTTCATAAACCGTAGAATGGAGATAAAATATGGAGAAATCGTAATATAACTAAAGCCACTAAAATCCGGCTCGTCAGAACGCTTGTGTTTCCCATATTCCTATACGCTGCAGAGACGTG
The DNA here is from genome assembly GCA_932527185.1 of Ecliptopera silaceata. Taxonomy (NCBI): domain Eukaryota; kingdom Metazoa; phylum Arthropoda; class Insecta; order Lepidoptera; family Geometridae; genus Ecliptopera; species Ecliptopera silaceata. Next base: position 8,182,960 of record OW052210.1, read on the forward strand.
CACTCTTAGGGAAAGTGAGAAAAAGGTAGATGCTCTTGCGATGTGGTGCTGGAGAAGAATGTTAGGAGGATTGTGGACAGAGTTTCACACAAATCAATCCATACTCCAAGAACTCGGCATCAAGCAACGTCTATCGTCCGTTGTGCAGTCGCGTATCCTCACTCTCTTTGGGCATGTGTCTCGTCGTGGGGAATTTCCATTGAACGCTTGGTGGTGCAGGGCAAGTTCGAAGGCAAAAAAGCGCGCGGTAAATCACTTATGAGATGGACAGACCAAATAAGAGCAGCCATTGATCTTCCCTAAATGTATATTTGTATATTTGTTATGTATATTTTTATTAATATGATGTAAAAGTTAAAAACATGACGTTGTTATTTGACTTGACGTTTGATAGCAAAGGCTCGTTTATACAGGGTCAGTAACTGACTACAAATTCGTGGCAAGTCAGTGCTGACCCGAAAAAAACCCTGTGCAAACTGATTTGAAGTCAGTACAGTGGGTTGAAATCAGCGCTGACTTGAATATTCAGACACGAATATTTTAAAGTCAGTTGAAGCACCCCGCCACCCGCGCACCCCCGCGCCAGCCAAATAAACTCCGTGTAAACAAACAAGTCAGTGCGTGGTTAGTCACTGCCGCTGCGTTGTAGAGTGACCACGTTTTTTTCGCGCGACGCGTAAGCTTGGCGAAGACGAAACCTTAAAATTGGTGCAATTATATTGCGAAAACGAGTGCCTTTGGGATAATAAATCCCTAAACTACCGCAATAAAGAAATGCGGTCAACGGCGTTGCAAAATATGGCTCAACAAATGTCGTTTATTTTTAGTTATCTCATTTACTACCATTTCTATTAACTCATTCAACAGCAAAATTGTTAATTTTTTCAACAAATAATTAAATCGTCGTTTCAGTTGTTTTCGCGAATTCATTTTTCCCACTGACTTCACACACGTGTGCTCACCTTGAGAAACGCACCACTACTACTTACTTCAGGTAAACAGTTAAAGTCAGTCGCGGCGCCGACATTGGCGCTGCGACTGACTTGTCTACTGACCCTGTATAAACCAACCTTATGACTGAACTGACAGTATAGAGTTTACTTACCTACCACAAAGTTCCGTACTACGCAAGTAAAACATGTAAAGGTAGTCAGACACTGGATATGATAATTTTTGGTTCAAAAACTATTTTTTTCTGTAATTATTTACTATAATTTGATATTCCATATTATAATCATTTCATAATCTATGTTGTGTGAATACTTGAGGCCACAAATGTATATAGATTCAGATTTAACAAGATCTTGTTAAAATAATAGCTGAAACGGAACGTATAATTGGTTTCTCTACAGAAATGTCGTGCCACCATTTGTCGAATCCTAGTGGGAATACGGTTTTTTGAATCGTCAGACATTTTCGTGAGATTTTGCCTAGACATTCAAGCTTCGTCAAGATCTCTATCTCGCCAAAATCGCTACAATCCGAGAATTGGGCCCCTGCATTTTTACTATTTCAAAGCAGAGTCAAATATTACGATCAAGTGACATAGGAATAGGTTTAACATATAATATGATAGGTAGTCAAAATTTATAAGTATAGGTTCATTCTTAGTCGTTTTTTCATTACACTTCGGTGTAACAGTATCTACTCTAAGTGGCCACATACCTCATCCAGTAACAACGAATAACAAAGCGTTTACTTTTGATTTATTAGCGCTTGGAAACGGTATACTTCGTGATAATAGACTTGGATTGCGCAATAAACGAATCGAGGAAAAATTACTTTGTGACTTCTATGATTCGTACAGAATTTGAGTTCACTATTAGTTATTGATAATGGTAGCTAATGTCAAAACTGAGACGCTCTTTAAGCTATCTATTATGTGCTTATGTCCTTGGAATTCTTTTTTTTCTTATTCGATTTTAGATAGATAATTAGACAGGCGTCACAGCTCAGTAGGTAGTAGCTCTGCCTTCCATGCTATGGGTCGTGGGTTCTTTTCTCATCCAGGGCAAATGTTTGTAATTTGGGAATTCAAATGAGAATTACCAACTCTAACATTATGTTGCTGTTACAAATACAAAAATATCTAAATTCTAAAGTACCTACTAACAACAATGTTTTGGTGTGTTAAACATACTTTATATAAAAATATATAAGATATACATATTTTCGTACGTAAAAAAGACCTACTAAGCTTAATGTTATGGTAAGTCTGAAGTTGCAATGAACACCTTTATAATATAACATTACAACTTGAATTTCAAGTCCGGCGCGTGCGCAGATCAGATCTACCATCTTGGTTTTAATCCACAATCTGAGAAAGAGATGCAAAATAATATTGTCGATATATCGATGTTTTAATATTTATTTTTAAACTATGTATAAGTACTATAGTTTAGCTATGATGCTTGAAACAAATCTAGAAAGTGTTTGTATTACAAGTATTAAACGGCACAGAATATTATTTGTTGCTCGAGAAAAATATGTATTTTTGACTTTTCGTCTGTTTTTAAAAGCCTTAAATTACCAAAAGTAATATTACTTATGGTTTGATGCAAACAAGATGTAAACAGCATTTGTACCCAATTTTTCCTAATATAAACCTCGGAAATAAATAAAAAAATAACTTATAAGACAGTTTCGTAACTAACATCCAGTTAATAAAACTATCGATAATAAAATCATCGACATTACCCCATCCCTACGATACCAGTTTGTCTTATCGAGCAAACGGTTCTGCGGTGTACAGAAAATATAATATTATGCGGTTAGCAATAGTACTAGTAATCGGAGCTTGTCGTGGAAAGTTAATCTAATATTGAAAAAGTATTACTTTTTCGTTTGGGTACCTTTGTTCAAGTGTGTAAACCTTACGGTAAAGGTTTTTACTCAAAAAAAAAACATTTTGAAAGTTCGTAGGTATTCTGTTTTGTAGTTATCGTCACGTTTTTCCGAAAAATAACACTTGTATTTAAACTGGTGAAAAATAATGTACCTAAGTAAATAAAAATACTAAATTTAGTAAAACAAATAAGGTAAATCTACGTTATTTGTATATAAAATAAAATATATTTTTTTCTATAATATTATTTATCATACCAAAACAATTTTTTTGACGTGACAACGTCTTATAATTCGGTAGAGCCGGCTGCACGCACGAAAAAACATGACTCATGAGGCGTTCTGAGGCGTTCTGAGGCGTTCCATGAAGTGACGTTGTCACGTTCAACTATCGTCAGTAAACCGACTTTACAGACAACCATTTTTTTCAACCTACGCTGTCCCACTACCTCTTGCTCCCTCCTCTCTTTCGACCTCTCTATCTCTGGCTAACTCGGCCCATTCCCGGTCGAAAATACAAAATTATTTAACAAATATTATATAATAATTCGTGAACATTTCACAAAACAACAAACTAAATAAATATATCATTTTCAGAACCCGATGTCAAAAATATATTTCAAACTTATCTTTCGTATCGAATACGAAACATATAATTTGATTTTGTGATACAACACAGTAGCAATGCAATTGAAATGCAATTGAGTGCGGGTTCAATATTGTGTCGTACAGTCAGCGTAACAAATCGTACATAAATTTGTATTTGACAGTTAATTTTTATTCGAGCTTTAAGTTTGCTTCAATCAAAAGTAAAATAAAGTAAATGTTTAAGTTTGTACTAAAACAAATTTAATTAATTTAAAAAATCTTGTAAAACATGCATACACTTTGTGAACATATTATGTCACATTGACACATCTGAGACACATCTGTGACATGACATCTCATGTCCTTAGTTCTACCGTCAACTAATGCCAATATTTGTGTATTGGCAAAATCATGTTTTTTTTCTATATTTGAATTTGTAGAAATCCCGGACATTTCACATATCACACTTAGTGGGAATCGAAACCACAACCCACAGCATGGAAGACAGATCTACTACCAACTACAGGCGACACAGCTCAGTATAATGTTCAGTAGCTCTACCATGAGTTTTTACTATAGGTACTATAGATACTATACTCGCTAGCGTCTGTAGTTAAAAAAATGTATGAAGATTTATACAGCGCCTCTAGCGGATAGTTGGGTACTAAAATTAGTAATATGTACTAATATTGACGTAACTACTGTGTCAGGTGATTTTACTAGTAAAAATAGTAAGTAAGTAAAATCGCCTGACAAGTATCTGTACCTTTACCATGGTAGTGGTACAGATACTTTTGATGCTGATTATACTTTTATAGCAGGTGTAACGTGTGGGTGGGCTTAAATTGTGTTGTTTGGTTCAACAGAAGCTATTGGATTTTTATGGACTAGTTTTTGTAAAGTTAAATACACATTATAAGCAATGATTTTCATCCATAATCCATCCATCCATCCATCCATCCAAGTACCAATAGCAAACTAGGGTTAATGTCCAACCGCTTTTGTTCATTATAGTTTGATTTTAAGTTGTTTATAAGATAAATTAAATAACTAGTGCTGAGTAAGTTGATATAACCAAAAAAATCCAATGCTGTAATAAAGTTCCCAGTTTTTCGTATTATTAAGTATTTTTTCATAAACACAAGCGGTCATTTGAAAAATATATTTTATTTTCCTATCATCATCAACATCATCAACCTATATAGTCCACAACTGTATGCAGGTATCTCCCAAGATGCGCCACTGAGCCCGGTCTTCGGCTCTTATCATCCAGTTTTTTTTCTTTTCAAATAACGTCATTACAGAATCAATGTGATACATTTCAAGTTAAAAGCTTGTAAAATGGCCTACGCTTTATAAATTTAAATAAAATGCGATGTATTGTGAAAGCAAACTATCAGATTTGAAATCACAGTCACACACTTCAATGTATTTATTAAAGAGATTATATTATCTACGCCTCTGTTTAGTTTCCTTTGATAACGCAGGTTTAAAATTACAATTTGTTTGTATTTCATTTAAAGTTAAGGCGAGGATGATTCTAGCATTTCTAGCAATTTATTCAATCATCGACTTTTAATCTATTGTTTGAGTTGTGTTTTTGGAAAACTTTACCAGTGAATTCTTAAGCGTGAAATCTTTGTACTTTAGAAACTTAACGTAACTTAATTTTTACATGTTTTTGTAAATTAAATTCAATTTGTACATCCACAATATTTTTTTTTGGAAGTAGGTAGCTAAGTAAATTTATGTAACGGTAGCTTAAAAGTTTAGACCTTTTTAGCAATAAAGCCACCATGACTTACCCTTAATTTAGGTATTTTGATGTTTTTGTAGTTGATTTTACTGTAGTGGACAGTAAATAATATTATATATATTGTATATAAAATATAATATTATTATCGTTTTAATCATTTCCCACACTTTTAACATTTAATGAGTCACTTACCCTTAAGTAATATTATAACGCAATACTACGGTTATCGCCGCGCATGCGTAGTAGTAGTAAAATTATCTCTTTATGACCAACTTATGCACATGTTTATGAGTATTGCATTGTTATATAATTAGCAATTTTATAGTATTTGCATTCGTACATAGTAAGTTATTTATATTCTTATAAATACCTAGATTTTAGTATAAGCGTTTAAACTGAAAAACATTTTAAACTAAAATAAATGTAGACTTATTTATTTTAGTAACTGCATACATAATATTTAATAAAAAAAATACATAAATGAAAATCAATTTTTAAAGTTCATTTTTCGTGGTAATTTAAGTAAAGTATCTACTGATTACAAAGTTATAGATTCACAATTTAGATAGGTACAGTAAATTAAATAGTGAGTCGAAGTAAGTAAATATATAATTGGCAGGTAGGTACATATATTTTATTAAACATCGCCACAAGTTTTAGAAAAACCGCAACTGCGTCTCAGTAGGTATACTTCTAACAATATAAAATTATTGAGATACTTTAATAACATTTATTAAATAAATATAGAACAATTAACAGCGTAGTTAATTCCACAGTTTTCCTTATACTTAATTGAGATTATTGTGTTAATGAAATTTAAGTTGATAACGCTTTGTATTATAGGCGTGTAATTTAATTTATTACTTGTACATGGTCTTGAATTATAAATTATTTATAACTGGACTGGAACTGGACTAAAATTTTCCTATACAAAAGGCGTGTTATAATATTAGCATTTATGTACTTACTTTATTTTATTATATCATGTAAAATAACGACATATTTAAAATAAAAAAACAAGAATTAATGACTATTTAGTAATTTAAAAGTTTATTGGCAATGTATGAACTTATTTGACTTTCTTTGTTATTTTACATTTTGAAATTGAAATGTTAAAGAATTACGGTCTATCTTATAAAAATAGCCTAAATCAGATTGTAAGTGTTGTTTAACAATAGCGAACTTTAGCAGTAAAGCGTGTTCTTTAATAACACATTAAGAATGATGTCTTATAATCGAATTTTAACAGTGCAATAACTATGGTCTCGCAATTATGTGCTTGATTCAGTTTTCATCCAAATAATGGCAACAATAAATTTTATTTTCTTTCGGAATGCATCGGTTTTAGTTTTATCCATCATTTTTGACAGAAACATAAATTGACTTTGGCACAATTGGCACGCTTTTGACATTAGAAAAGGTAAACAAAAGAATTTATTTCGTTTTATTTTACAGAAATCTTGCAAATACATAAAATCAAGAATAGAATTTTGTTTTCTGCTGTTTCATATTGGTTGTAAAAATACGACTAGCTGCTATTTCAGTACAAACACACACAAAAACCCTTTTCATTTTACGGAACCTGAAAATGTAACTGCAGTGTTGTATGTATGGTTTTTAAGGCTAGTCCTAGGTATATATTCTGGCGGAAAACAAAGCATGCGGAAGATAATATGAAACAAAGCATGTCAATGCTTCGCACAAAACACAAAATTGTTGTATTTGCCCAGACTCTTGAACTTACCTATACCAACAACCTCGAAGTTTTATCCCCAAATTTGAACCAAAACAGCTATGACGTTTGTCATAGATGTATGTTTATACAGAAGCATATGCCTAAATTGTTTGTAAAATCTTTGCTCTCTCTCCCCGATATATTCTTACCTATTATTAATTTTTATAATTTTTGACCCGTACCATTTTCTTTCTATTCCAGATAGCAATAAGTAAGAACTAAGAACAAGGAGAGCTGAAAATTAAAATAGACTGTATGGGTTCTCAGTTGAAAAGAAGAGTTATCATCACCTATTGTTTTCAGTTTGAAAAATAATAATAAAAGAAGATTCATTATTGATTTCTAAACAATGAGATCCACGTTCAACTGATTATACATGTGTTATATTTCTAGATGACTTTTATTTAATCCTATCTTCATATTTATGGTGTGTGTGTATGTACCTACCTGGTATATCATGAATAATCATGGTCAGATTCTAATTATTAATTGGCATAAAGTAAACCAAAATTATTATCATAAGCTTATTATAAGCATCAAGACTAGTGTTCTAATTCTAAATGGGAAATCAGAAATCAGAAATCAGAAACGTTTATTTGCTAAATGTAAGTAAAACAACATTGGTCTTAAATGTACTTAAAAATAAAGGTCAGTTACATTTTACCAGTTACAGTCCTGGTGTGCAAATATATCATAAATTTTACATGTCAATATAATTACAAAATGTCAATAATTTAAATAATAATTTCATTGATACAAAATACCTACATAAACAAAATGTCACCTATTAAAATATTCATCAACTGAGTAAAAACAATTTGACAGCAACCACTTAGTGAGTCTACGTTTAAATAAAGATAGTGGTAAATCTTTCAATTCATTGGGCAATTTATTAAATAATTTTACAGCCATACAAAAAGCGTTTTTACTATAGAATGTCGAATGATGTTCAGGTAAATAAATTCTATTTTTATGTCTAGTATGTCTTGTTAGCATTCTTTCATGTGTAGTAAAGTAATTAGGATATTGCTTAACAAAAACACAAATTTCCTTAATGTACATGCATGGCAAGGGCAGTACTTTAGTTTTTTTAAACAGTGGCTTGCAACTATCTAAGAACCAAGCTCCGCAGACCGCTCGAATACATTTTTTTTGGACTTTGAATGCTTTGATTAAATCTACCGAATTGCCCCATAGTGGTAACCCGTATAGTAACACCGAAGACACATAACCATGATACGCAGCTAAGGAAGCTTTCTGAGAGACAGTTTTTCTGACCCTCTTTAGCGCATAAACAAATCGATTTAATTTGCTACACACGAGACTAATATGCGGTTTCCAACTAAGGTGTTGATCGATCATAATACCCAAAGAAAGGGCTGATTCTACTGTTTCTATTTTGTTTAATTGATATTTAATATTTAATGTCAAGGGATCCATTTTATAATTTCGAAATTGAATGAGTTTAGTTTTATTTATATTAATCATTAATTTATTTTCGTTTAACCAAGTCACAATTTCATTAATTGCACTATTTATCTCATACTCGTATGATTCAGGATTAGTACATTTTAATACTAGAGTTGTGTCATCAGCAAATAACAAACATTTGTGTTGAGTCACACTAGGCAAGTCGTTAATAAAAAGTAAAAACAGTAAAGGACCCAATATACTGCCCTGAGGCACCCCACAATTATTAATTCTATATTTTGATTCAAATTTTCTTTTAAATATAAGTTTACTATTTTCTTCTGTGGTTAATCTTGTAACTTGAGTGCATTGGCTTCTATTATTTAAATAACTGCTCAACCAATCGTGGGCTGTACCTCTTAAACCGTATTTTTCTAACTTAGCAAGGAGTAGTTTGTGGTCAATTAGATCAAAAGCCTTGCTTAGGTCTAGCATTAATGCAACCACTGGCTTTTTATTGTCAATGCATTCTGTTACTTCTTTTATAAGGTTGAAGGGGGAATAAGATCTGCACTGACATCCCGCAATGGGGTGTATTGTGCATTGTCCCCGTGCTAACCTCACCCCAGCCAGCCCAACTCCTTAAAGTAGCGGAGAAGGACTTTGAATTGGTGGAAGCAGTGTTCCCCGATGGTGTGGTGGATGACAATAGTGATGAAAAAAACTAGTGTTGTAGAGATATAAGTAAATAGATTATGCATAAGTAGGAAATAATCAGAGGGTTTCCATAATGGTATCAGGTCAAGTCTTTATTAGGTAGTATATCATATTATATCCCCGTTGATCAGGTGATCAGATGATCATCTCTGTGCTGATGCAGTTGCATCTCCGTAAACCTGACACTTAAGTAAGGAGGTGAGTAAACATTTACTTATGTAGGTAGACTAGGCAGCTACTTCAGAGACAAATGAAAATGAAAAACCTTATTAACCAACATAATGTAGGTACTTGCCTCAGTACATGATGTTTTGGTGGTATATCGGCTCTACGCTAGTCTCTTTCTAGGTCCGAGCGCACCTATTTCCAAGATATTTGATTATTTTTTTTGAAGAATCTTTTTGACAAGAAATCAACAAACAACAAAAATGTTCATCTCATTTCAGCATGTCTGTCCTTTTTATCGGTCGGCATTATTTTTTACTCCTTCGCTGTATACTTTTTGTACCATCTAATGTCTCAATTACTTAGAAAGAAGCAAAATAAATTTAAGAATTTATTTTGACATGACGGCCATTTTTAAATATCTGCTAAAGGAGGGTTCTGAGCACTTTAGTTTTAGAATACACCAAAAGGATACGTTTGGCTTATTGTTCGTTTATAAGACGACAAAAATATCACCGAGCCTTTAACAAGTCTTTAATTCTGCCGTAACTTTTTATAAGATAGACCGTTAAAGTATAAAAGCTTAAAGATTAAGATTAAGCTAAGAATTGTAATTTGTAAATACATACATAGAACACAGTCACACAAACTTTAGCTCTGGTGAGAAGCGAACCCACGACCCACATCATGTAAAGCAGAACTACTACCAACTGAGCTGTGACGCTTGTATCAAGTGTAATATTTTAAATAGGTCATTGAAAAACCTTATCTATAGGTATTATTTTCATTTGTGATTTGTTCTACAAATATTATTTTCCAATACAAACAGTACTCTGCTTCCCACACTGCTATTGACTTTGATACGAGCGTATATATTGCAAAATATTTTAAAGTGGATTATAAATACACTTGACATTATATTAAAGTTATGAAACATTTATTTATTTACTATTTTCATCAAACACCTTTAAGTATGTTGACTTCGTTGACTTCATACAACGAAACGGTAGGAGTCAGGTCTTCAAGTTTATTTTTTCAAGGCTCTTTTCTTCTTCTTCTTCTTACGTGTCAATGGGTACAACGACAACAACTTCAAACCAAGTTTATTTTAGTTAAGGCTCTTATTATGATCATAATCTTCTTACCCTTGTCCCACGCTATGTGGGATCGGTACGGCACGTCGTCGTCTTCTTCCACTCTCTTCTATAAGACGTCATCTCGGTGCTTACTCCTTATGTCATCACTCACACAGTTCATCCATCTTTTCTTTGGCTTTCTACTTCTATATCCATCTACATTCATATCTAGCTTTCTTCTTGTAATATGGTTTTCTTCCTTCCGCATGACATGCCCATACCATGTAAAAATCTTTTAAAACCTTTTGTTTTTTTACAAATCATTTAAGACGTGAAAATATAAGTAGTTATTGTCCAAGAAAAAGACGCAATAACCTAAAATCTTGAACTAGATATCTTTGCAGTAAACAAAATAAACCCTAGGTTGTAAGGAGCCTGGCAATAGCCGGTTTAAAGGTAACAGCTACCGTCTACTTCTGTGTTACAAGTCATTAGTTTCCAGCGAGTGAGATGGAAAAATAAAACAAAGTTTATGTAAAAACAAAATATTAACAATATTTTATAAAAACGAAACCGTTTACAGAATTTAATAAATACTGTGTCGTGAATAAATAATAATGTTTTTCAAAGGTCAAAACATACAATGATCTTTATTGGTAAATCATAAGAATTATTATTGAATAAAATAAAATAAATGTTGAATAAATTATAATATGTTCAATCCAAACAACAAATCTAAAACCCCTGCATGCAATAAATAAATACATATAAATACATTAATAATACATAGTAACACCTAGACACAGAACAAAAATTTATGTTCATCACACAAACATTTACCCTGGGTGGGAATCGAACCAACGACCCCAGCATGGAAGACAGAGCTACTACCAACTGTGACGCCTGTGTATATTCATTATATTCATTGCTCACAAGTACATTTTATTCAGCTTAGGTGTAGAGTAAGTACATGTATCCTGCAAGGGCGCTACAGTATCATAGAACAAAACATACTTTCATAAAGCCTGTTTAAAAATATAAACAAATACAGTAATATAAAAAGCAAAAGAAGCAATCAGTTCATGTCTTACAAACCCCAAGCATACACAACTACTATGTACTACATTATCCAACACGCATGAACTTTTGCAGCTAGCCGATCTGGTGGAACCGGTTCTGCACAAGGGTTGAGTGGACTATCTGTTCAAGTTATAGCCCAATAAATACAGCCGTAATGAGCTGCACTTGTTTATTGTGTGTAGAAGTGTAGGCTTTGCTGAAGATTGCTTTAATATTGAAGGAATTGAAATAGAATTAATAATTGTTGATGAAGCAGTGGATTTAGAAGCTATCACAATATCCAAAGATAGGTTACCTATATGGGTTGCCGTCGTGTAGTTTTATTTTTAAAAGGCTTTTTTGAAAGGCTAAATAGATTCCAACTATTGCTTAGTCTAATTACGATATGCTAGAAAAAAATTACATAGATGTAGATATCGTCCTAGGTACAGATGATACGGCAAAGATTTCTCTCTAAAGAGATCTAACTGATAAATAAATACTACAAGGTACTGTAAATCTGTTAACCGTGACAAATTGCGAAAACCCAGATGAATCATTTTTCATGTAGCACAAACTGGAACATGACTAAGGTGTTGATCATCTTCAAGCAATTATTTACCACAATACCGTTACTAGACCTGATTTTATACCTACAATTTGGTGTTATTTATTAGTACTTTTAAGTGACACGAAGAATGATAATAGGGATCAGAAGACCTAGTATGAGTAAGTGAATAAAGGGCAATGTAAAGTTTTATAAGCTAGCAAGCAAGCGTTCGATGGTTATGATGTGAGACTCTAACAAAGCTCTTTTAAGAAGAAAGGAAGATTCACCCATGTCAAACTTATTTTAGTTTATATAAAACACTATGACTTATCAACAAAATTCAAATGAAAAATTTTAGGTATATTTTTTTTGCACACGGACTCTCCATTAAACTATTGTTCTTAAGGTTAGGCTGTATGAAGCGTCTTTATTACTCTTAGCTCTAAGATTCTATCCACAGTCCAACAATCACTTACTATAACTTTGTTGTGACTATTTCCTTTTCTGGTATTATTACTGAACTTTACTTTAGTACCTTCTGTATCCTGAGTATGAAGTTACACCTCGTTTGGATGATTGTCTTTGGTTTTGTTGTTTTTGTCATGTTGCTATTAAACTATGTAATTTAAACGTTTTATTTACGTCGTTTGGTTCTTTTATTTCTTTCAACCTCTTATTTCTTTGTTTCTCTTGCTATGATTTTATTGATATAATTTAAACATGTTCAATTATTTCGTTTTGTAGCTTTAAGTGCGACATTTTAGATACTACATATAGTACCTACTCTAGAAAAAACATAGATTTATCCTTCGACACTATTTTATTCACCATAAAAAGCAAAGTAAACAAACAAGAAACCAGTAAATATACTAAAAACCGCAAGCTTTCGTCACTTATAAACATTATAATTCTAATCTCCTATACATAAATTATAGGGCAGTCGTTAAATATCAGTTTTGAAGCGATTGCAGTGACATAAAGCTGCTTTGCATCTGCAACTTTATCTTCAGCTACTTTACCATCAAAATTAAACCTTATTCCTTTGACACACAGATTACTTTCTAAAACTTGTTCAGTTAAGACTAGTTCTTCGACTGCAACATTTAGTTTATGGCCAACATCTTTGAGTTTAGTCTTTACGTCGTTTCAATAAGGATTATATTTCAGTTTAGGATTGGTATTACGTATATTGGGTGGTGTGTTTCGTTGCGCAATGTCAGCACGAGTCTTGCTGATGTACTGTCTTATATTTGTCTCTACAGTTGAAATTATCTTTTCCTAATGTTAGGTTGTAATTGCTTTGTTATGTTTCTTGTTATTTGCGTCTAGATTCACTTGTATTTGTGGTTTTGCTTTAACAATTTCTTTGAAGTATAAAGTTATTATTATTGTTTCAATTGGTGACTTATTACAGAGTACTAAGAAACTTTTTATAACTTTTGTGTACTTATGTATGAATGTACTGCTGTGACTTACTGAACTTGATTGTTTTATAACTTTTTCCTGTTAAAGGCGATTTAAGTTTTTCGAAAACTTTGCGCTTATTCTATGTTTCTTAATAAAGTCTTGTGAATTTTAACAAGAATAAGATTAAAAAAATTATAGATTAAAAATAATAAGATTACATTATAACAACGCAATTTACACAAGAAATACGTAATTTTACACGAAAATGACTTAATCTTAAAACTATCAAAACTAGGTCATGTTTGATAGATGACAAGGTGCTACTAGTATAATTATTTAGATACAACACAAACTTGTAAAACCGACTAAAATAGATGGTGTAATTTGATTGCAGCTCACATTAGACTTAGTAATTACAGGATCCATTTTATAGTTTAAGACAAACTTATCAAAAGTTTTTGTATAAACCATAGACAGTCAATGGTAGACCGAGCGACTCACGAAATTGACCACTCTCTAGAAAGAGACAACGCGACTGTGCAGCCAATACCTGTATCTTTTCTGTAGATCTGTAATAATCTAGAAAGAGACAACTACTGGCCGCACGATTGTTTTGTCACGTATTTCGTTTGGAGATGCTCAGTCCATTATCTATGTCTATGGTACGAACTCACTGACGTAAAACGTCAGAAGAACATGAGGGTGAGCATGAGCAAAGTTACAATCGTAAACGTATCGAAACAGTGACGTATTTGAGATACACTGCGCATCAACATCAGCTTTACTGTCGAAAGTTGCAACGTTAGCGCGCAGTGTATCTTAAATACGTTAAGTTTGTCACATCGTGCTCAAACGTTTGTAGTGTTGTGACAGTTGAACAGGTGGGTAGATTTCACAACATTACCGGTTCAAGACAGTGTCAATTTGGCTACATTTATCCGCAAAATACGTATAATTATTCTGCAATAAATTATTCATACCTTGTTAGGCGTCGTTTTGATGGATTTGCGCACTAGACTAATTCTAGAATGGTCGTAAAAATTGGCGTTAATTATGATTTGTTGCTTAGGTCGATTGGAAATCGCAATTGAAAACTGGTTTTACCCTTTTAGTAGATAAGTGTTCTTGCAGTAGATATCTCTTTTTTTTTTAACTTGTAATGTTGTATGAACAACTTAAGCCCGATATCTTTTTGCATATCAAAAAAAGAATTCTTTAAATAAATAAAATTTTTCTGTCTCGTTTCAATCACACAACTTAATTGGCGAAGTTTGTAAAACCATACTTTTCGCAAAAATAAATTTCATTTCATATTTTTGTCTCTTATTTCACGAATTGTATTATCCTTTCCAATAACATGTTTTAGCTTACCTAAATCGTTCCACTATTAGACAAAGGCTTCATTTAAACCCTTCCACTTCTTCCGATCCTTGGCAGGCATATTAATGCATAAAATTAAATGACATAAAATACAATATCGTCACACACATTCATAAGAAATTCTCATCACTTCTCAAAAACACGACATCGCCATCACGATCTAACGGTTATTTAAACAGGACCTAGATATACAAGACCTAGGCAGAATACAGGATTATGTCACGAATGTCACAGGTACATAGCTCATGTTATTGATGACCTGCATTGGAATGGAACTAGTATTATGCTGATTGTAGTGCTAATGAAGTTGTCAATGTCAAGAAAATTATGTAAATCATTGAAAATACATAAGAAACAGTTGAGCTATCTGCAGACCGTTGCAAACGATCTATAGATAGTTCAACTGGTCCAAATCAGTACCAATCGTCGCGTCCAAAATACTGGCTGCATTGCCGCGCTGAATAGCAATGCTGGTGAAAATGTATATCCCAAAGCTTTTGAAAATGGTTCGACAACTGATTTCTGACGGACTTTTTTTTTAAAGCAAATACACTAACAGAATATCTTACCTGCTAAATTATATTTTTTATTATTCAATATCAGTAGAGTTTCGCTTAGTTTGTGCTAAAAAGCGTTATCCATAATAATCTATTTTTAATTTATTTTCAAAAAATTTTTAATTGTTTTACAATGATTGCATTAAATGTCAACCGTGCCTGGAGATGCAATTGTATGTTGCAAGTCTATTTAGTTTCAAAATGTACAACTCAATAACACCTAAACGAGGTACATAAAGTATGTCCTACGGTCTGTGAACTAACTTTACTAATAAAGAGGCTATAATATAAGATTTAAGTTTCAAAACACACTGTAGATTAAACTGTTAAGCTTATAAAACTTCGTATTAATCATTATATTACTCATTAAATCAAGACCACTTCACTTAAATTATTATATTACACTTTGTCAAAACCATTAGAATTTTCACATTATGAATTTTACAAATTTTAGTAGCGATTGTAGACAACTATAAGATTATCAATAATAATTGTAAAATAATTTTAGGTGTAAACAGAGTTAAAATCTAGAAAAAAATAATATTTTTAAATATACTTAGGTACTATGTAATAATTACTAAAAGATTTAAAAAAAAATTCTGAAAATAAAATAGTATGTAATAATAATTATATTCTCAGTCACGCAAGAATTGTGTTTTAGCTTTGCAAATAGAATAATAATAAACTATTTAATAAAGGACTTACAGTTGTGTTGACAACTCTATCGTATAGTCTAGTTATCCCAAGGATAAGCAAGGTGTCCTGCCGCCCACCTGATGTAGGCGTACGGGACAGGTTTATGCAAGATTCGAATTGGATACGCTATTTTGACCACCTGTTGTATACGTTGATTTTGAATCAAAAATATGGATATTTAAAGCAACACATGCTTCGGTGTTAAGTTAATCTTATTAAGGGATTTTATTTCATCAAAGTTTGGATAAATTTGATAATTAAGAGTACTTACATAAATGTTATTTTGTACAGCATAAATAAAAATATTTTTTCCAGAACAATTCACACATCACAATCTAGTCCCAAACTAAACAAAGCTTGTACAATGGGAACTAGACTGCTGATAGAATACTTATTACTTATACATTTTGTAATTACATACCTACATAGATTACATATTAACACAGAGACAAAGAACAAATATTTATGTTCGTCACACAAACATTTGCTCTGGGTGAGAATCGAACCCACGACACGCATAGAAGGCAGAGCTACTACCAACTGAGCTGTGACGTCTGTCAACATGATTAAACATGATTTTAGATGAAGTATACGTATAGATGGACTAAAATCAGGAAATAAATAAGAATCCTAGTATTTCCTTCATCGTGTTCACGCAGCGTGAACAGTAAACTAGGTCAAGTACAAACCGATTTGTGAATCACGAATCTGCAAGGAAATATATCTTCATATTTTGAGACTGTCTTTATTACTAGAAGGTTATTTTATGCAGTGGTTTAGTAACTTTTTACGTCAAATAAAAATAAGGAATATCAAGCTACTACCCTTAAATTACTTTTAGCTTGATGATATCGGATCTCTAGTACGGTAGGTAAGACTGGTAGGTACCGATAGTTTTGACTTAGGTACCTATTATAAATAATGATTTATATAGAATTACTTTATTCACAAACTTACGACTATAACAGTGTTTACAAAATGTACATTGTCATATAAACGTAAATAACAATCTAAAATAATATGTACTTACAAATTTCATGTTATACCTATTGTTGAGAGAAAATAAATCTTTTTATTTATTTTATTTATTTATAAAATACATAAAAAACAGTTGAGCTATCTACAGACCGTTGCAAACGATCTATAAATAGTTCAACTGATCCAAATTCTTAATATGTATTGTATTTTTTTGTAACTTGGAATATCAATTAAGGTATATTTAGTAGGCAAAAAGTGAATAGTTGGTTCACTTTTTGCCTACTAAATATACCAAGATAGATTTTCCGAGTTACAAATAAATACAAAAAAAATTATTAAAAATAGACTAGTCAATACGCAATCAAGTAATAAATCTCAAACTTTCACGTTTTATGATTTAATAAGTGGGTTCTTTTCCATCCCATGTATTTTAAGTTTCGACCGTGGGACGAAAAATAGGACAATGTCGATGACGTAAGCAACTGTTGGTTACTCACTGGAGATCGCTTCAATCGAATTAACTTTTCAAATCGAATAATGAGCCGAAGAGGCAATTTGAATGTCAAATGCAATATCTACTTTGAGCCATCGACGGTTCTACTGTTAAGTAGTGATGGGTAACACTGGTCTTGGTTAAAAAAAAAACAATATTTTTCACAAATAAATACATATTCACGAACATTTCACTCATCACACTCTAGCCTCAAACAAAGCAAAGCTTGTGCTGTAGGAACTAGATTGCTGATAGAATACTTATACTTTTTTTTGTAAATACATTCATAGAATAACACTCAGACAATGAACCAATGTTTGAAGAAAATGTTCAACACACAAACATTTGCTCTGGATGGGAATCGAACCAACGACTCACAACATGGAAGGGAGGGCTACTACCAACTGAGCTGACGCCTGTCACAAATACTACAGTAGTTTAGTATTTTTACTTACAGTATTTACAAAATGTACATAAAATACATTACAAACAATTGAGCTATCTGCAGACCGTTGCAAACGATCTATAGATAGCTCAACTAATTTAAATTAGTACCAATCGTAAGCGTCTTGGTTTTTATAAATAAATCCGAAATTTTGTATTTTGTTATGGACGGATGTATGATTTTCTTTTGATGCCATAGCTGGTAGACGAGCTTGCGTTTGTGTATTACCCTTCGATGCAATAACTACTACATGGAATATAATTAAACTTTACAAGTCGTGAAGTCGGGGGTTAAAACTAAAAAAAAATCTAGATAGACCTAATATTTGATTAAAATAAACACTTATAACATTTTAATGAAAAATCCAAGACGGACATTTAGTCTTGGTAATAATCAAGACAGAGACAAAAGACAGAAATCATGATTTTTAGTAGGTATACCTATGTCAGAGAACCTTTATCCCATCACTACAGATAGTACAAAACTACTACTAATTGAAGTCATTATCGTCAGTACTGTACGAGCGCACATATCATTACAGCAAATTGATTTATAATTGCGCTGTATTTTTATAGTACACATAGTGGAAATTATTTGTGAATGGCTATTTTTTGTTTCTTTTTTAATTTTATATGTACAAAGAGATATCTGAAATTTATAAAAAAATCTATAACATGATATACAAGATTTTCTTTATTAATGAGATTTTAGAATTCTTTCTAATATATAGTATTCAATTTGTTATTAACTTTATAAAAATCTAAAAAAATATCTCAATACACATTTTTCTATGACGATAATTATTTTTTCATTTAGTCAATCAAAACTACGTGTTTTCTTGACTGTTTTCAGAACATCTTTAATCAAATCAACAAACCTTATCATTCAATTAGTCAATATACTTAGTTGAAAATCAAAAACACGCATATAAAAATCTTACGGCCGGTTTCTCGATGATGATCAACGAAAAAATCAAGTAATTACTATGTGTCAAACTCGGATCAATCGTGATTTGGGTTTCCAGAAACCGGCCGTTAGACGCTCGTTGTCCGAAAATAAATTAGCTGTCAAAATTAATTTAAGCAGATTTCCACCAAAGATAGCTTTATCTACCATCAGTAGCTATTAGCGATATCGATAGCTATCGAATCGTGACTTGCTTCCGAACGGTAGCAACTAAGCTACTAGAAACGTAGGTAGTGTCTGACACTGACATTATAGTCTTAGGGCTTCTACACACGAGCCTACTAACTGTCAGTGGTGACGTTTTAACAAAAATGGATATCTCTATTGTCACACTAAGCAAAGCTTGTACCATGGGAACTAGATTGCTAATAGAATAGTTATATACTAGCTGATGCCCGCGACTTCGTCGATTTATCTATAAATTATAGCCTATGTGTTATTGTGATCTATATTATTGTAAAGTTTCATTAGAATCCATTTAGTACTTTTTGCGTGAAAGAGTAACAACCCATCCAAACTTTCGCCTTATAATATTAGTAGGATGTCATTTAAATACATACTTATATTATCGACTATTGTTAAAGATCCTTGTGATTTTTCTGAATAAATACTCTTTGGATTTGAGTAGGTATATAAAGTAAATATAAAGTATCCTTTATGAGTCCTTGATACTGTTTATTATTAAGTTAGCAGGCAGGTTGGGTCGGCAGGCAGAAAATGCTAATAGCAATAAGCCCACCTTTTGTGTATTATTTGTATAAGTATTTATTTTGTGCAATAAAGTTTAAATAAATAAATAAAAGCTTTAGACCCCAAAACCTCATCGTCAGTCTAAGTTACATACAAGCTAAAGTAACAGTGTTATCATATCACATTGCAGATGATCTCTGAACAGTGCTGCTCACAACCTGAGTTGTAATTACCGCCTAATTGAACGTTTACACTCGATGCTTTGGTGGGCGTGTGGTCTAATTTAAAGACTTTAAGTTCCAAGGGTTATTAATTAGCTGCCTATATTTCTTCACAAACACTTGGTCAGGCGGTCCGAGCAGTCAAAATTGTGTTATCGAAATGTGATGGAATTTTTCTATTTTCAACAGACTTACAAAATTTAATGTATTGTATTTAGAACCACTTCTGAAGTATGATCCATCGAACTTATTTTTTTTACTTATGAATATTTTACCAAGTCTAGTTGAATAATTATGTTTCATTCATTAATTTAAAAAACACGTAGCTTTATGAACTTGACTTTAAGATTTGTTTTGATTTGTGGTTTTTCGTTGATTGTTTTATTTAGATACATAAATAGAAAACTCTATCTGTTCATAATTGGCGGAGTAATCACGCATACAAAAAATACTTTAATGAAGTCGGTTGAAAGTAACATCGTGATATTGAACCAAACTCTTGTACTTTAGGCCAAGTGAGTGTTGTTGGTAAAACAGACGGCCTCTTTGATGTACTTGGAACTTGACACCGCACGTAGCGGAGCGATGCATTGAACACTCTTTCAGCCCTTTTGTAGTAGGTTACCGTTTTAGTACGCCCGTTTTTACTAGGCTTTATTTATATTCATTTATTGGAGGTATTAATATGGCAAAATTATAAAAAAGAAACCTACATTCAACAAAAAAAAACAAAAACAAATAGAAACCTCCCCTTATACTTAGAAATTCAAAACAATTTAATTACTCCATCGTCCCAAACTAAACGAAACTTGTACTAAATTAGAACAAAATTGCTGATTCACACTTTTATACTTATTTAAGTAGTAACACCCAAAAAAGGCATTCGTATTTATAATCACACAATGTTTGTTCTCTGTGAGGTTTGAACCCGCGAACCACAGCTAAAACCAACTAAACTGTGACAGTTGACACCTGTCAAAATAATATATTTTCCGCTTTATAACGGTTGTAACATATTGAAAACCCAAACTCACTATCCAATATTATATTAAAGTAAGATAAGAGCGTGTAGACTTACAAATTACACTGGCTTATCTGGTGGTAAAGTGCACCTATATGCAACCAGTTAAACAAATGATCAGCTAGCTTTCTCTCTTTTTTACTCCTTAGTTAAGATGAATAGCGATTATCCAATAAACAAATGACTAACGACTAGCTTTTTCTCACTCTTCCACTTTGGTCAAATTGACTAGCGATTGTCGAATAAACAAATGACCAGCGAGTTACGATGGCCAATTGTTTTAAATAAATATTTACGGGATATCTTATAAAAAGTTAGCGCAGACTCGATGTATTGATTACCATACGTAATGATGACGTAAAGTTAACGCTAACTTTTTACAAGACAAGGGGTTACTATTTATTATTTACTACTGATGGTCAGCGGCGTTGGGGACGGCCAAGAAAGCGTTGGAGGGATGACCTTGACGTGTTTGATATGGATTGGTGATAGTGAGAAGTGGAAGGGTTTGGGGGAGGCCTTTCCCCAGCAGTGGGACGAATTACTATGTACTTCCCTGTCGTATTAACAGGACATAATAATTTAGTTATCAAAGAAGAAAAAGGTACTTTTGATTATCTCAACTCCTTTTAATAATGAACCTTCAAAGTCTAAGTTCCATAACAATACAAAAACCATTAACAATAATCTAAATGCCTTATTTATTTGCCTGTACGTGTTTCAATTCCTTTAATACAACCATTATACAACTAATACCATATTACGCCAAATAGCCCACGTTAACAATATTCCGTGCAAATGCAATTTCAAGCTTTAGGTCTTGTCCTCTATACGCAGCCTTGACATGATTCCTAGGTCTAGTACTTAATCCAGCCTAGGATTTCTAGAAACTGATCACCGTAATAAAGCGTCCGCAAAACCAAATTTTGACCTTTAAGGATAAGATAAAATTTTATTTAGGTTGGCAGGCGGACAATTAAAAGACTGTTTTAATGAACTTCTAATAACGATTACAGCTGGTCAGATGGGACGTCAGAAAGTTCCTTTTTATTTTAAAGCTGGGATCTTTGTACCTATTTCGTTCCTATTTTAATATCTGAATGGCAATTGAACTAATATTTTTTTCAATTTTTAGTAAAATCTATGTTGGTAATAGAATCAACATCCATACTCTTCAAACCGTTACACATAATGTAGATAGCACAACTTTGGTTTTACTGGCACCTAGAATCACCTAGTATGTAAGACAATTCTAAATGATCCCTGTGATTTTACTGAATAAAGTAATTTTGACTTTGCGAAGGGAACAAGCTTTTTACAAGATCTCAGTCTTACTCAGTCTACAGTCTTACTACATGTGACAGTGACATTTAAGACATAAAATAGCGGAGGCCGTTTTATAGAAATCTTTGATCTAAGCTTATAATTGCTAACACCTGCGTTCGAAGCTAATGTTATTGGATTTTGTTTGTTTACTTTTCATATACAATTTATGTATGCTTTTGCTGTCAAACGGTGATTAAAAACACCAGGTGATAAATTATTTTTAGCAGTAAAATATAATTGATTTGTAGTATTGCAAAACTTTCGTCACTAAATTTAATTCATGGCATTTTTATGTAATTTTTATTTTTCTTTTTGTTACGTAAAACATTATCTTTGTGTCTTTGAAAAAGAGAGTGAGAGGAAAGGAGTCGTATTAAAATATGAGTTTTTTTTTACTTCCTCTTAAAAGACTTGGAATCTATGATTTAGGTTTGATTTCTACAACAAGCGATTTTTAATTATCCCCATCTCAGGTTTCACGTAGTTAAAGAACACTTATTGCACAGCGAAAAAATACAAAAAAATCTTAGAACTGACTTAATTTAGTACAATGGGTGGATTTATTGCTGATAGCGATGCCTTCCAGGCAACCTTAGCTTTGAAAGTAACGAGCGATGTCTGAAGGAAGGGGGTTCTCAAAAAATCCAATGTAATGAACATTGGATTTTTTAAGGTTGTTCTATGTTATAGTTCACAGGCGTCACAGATCAGTTGGTAGTAGCTCTGCCTTCCATACTCGTGGGCTCAATTCCCGCCCAGAGCAAATGTTTCTGTGTAATCTATGTGTGTATCTACAAAAAATCAGCAATCTAGTTTCCATAGTAGGTACAAAAAAAAGCTTTGCTTAGTTTGGGGCTAGAATGTGATGTGTGAATTGTCCGTGAATATATTTATTTATTTAATGTCTCCCATGTCTGAGGATTGCGACCGTGACTTCTATCTTTGCTTTCAAGAAATGAAGATGTCTAGAACACGACATTTGATGCAAATGTCGAAGGAACGATGTCGTCAGTGATCCTAGTAGGTACTGCTTCGTGATATGCCAATGCCTTTCCCAACCTTACTACCATATTTGTTTGTTTGATAATATTGTAATTATTAAAGACCTGAGCACGAATAATTGTGATAATTGTAAACATAATGTACTTATTCAAGATACACTGCGCGCTAACTCTGCGACGTTCGATAGTAAAACTGATGTTGACGCGTAATCTATTTAAAATACTGTCACTGTTTCGATACGTTTACTATTGTCACATGTTATTCATGTCCACTCGGTCTGTTGTACTAATTATTTTATTTACAAGCCATTTAGTGGATGTGTTATATGAAGTAAAGCAATTGATACAAGCAAAAGTAACATGTCTATAGTAACAAATCACTTACTCAACATTACTATGATATAGACTATAGACTTTTTAAAAGTATATTTGACCTTCATTGACCTCATAACATACAAACTCTAAAACTTTTTGTAACTTTGTATGAACGTCAATATAGAACTTTTTGCTCTGTAACTTTGTATGAACGTAAATAAACAAATATCACATCAAAGTGAAACCCCACACCGCGTTGTTTTTTGTAAAAAATGCCCCAAAAACAAGGATGGGCGGTTTATTGGTTCTGTACTATTTTCAAATTACCCATGATTTGTGTTTAGAAAGTTTTTAATATGAGGAATTATTATGGTTTTTACATTGACTACTGGTTTTCAACCACTTAACTTAACTTAACTTATAAGTACCTTTTTTATATGTATGTCTATAATGATATAAAAAAATATATTTTTTAATATAACAACTCGCCCCAGCTTCGCACGGGTGGTTTTACGCACAGGTTTAAATTATTGAAGTAGCGATTCCTCTTTTTGATTTTTTTAAGATATGGTAGGTACATGAATTTTTGTCACTCGAAGATAGTGTAGTTTTATAACGGTAAATTACTTATTGAAATCAGTAGTTTTTAAGAGTTATCGTAACATAAAAAAAACCCTTCTGTAGTAAAGTTAGACCAACTCTAAAACCACCCTAACTAAGGGTGTGTTTACACTACGCGCAAGCCAACTTTAACGCCATATTTATTTACGCTCACAATAACAGAGGCACGTGTTAGAATATATCATAAAAAATTGGAATTTCGTCACATCTGGTGTACACTACGCTTTTAAGATTGTTAAAAGTGATGGTAGCTAAAATGCATCTTTAGTATTTTATGTGCATCTTAAAATTCGTAACAAACTATAAAATAAACTTACGTGTAAATTATGAGATTGCATGTCAAGTCATAAAAACATTACGACGGAGGTTGCGGGTTCGAATCTACATATGAGATTAATATAACTTACTTTTTTATGATGCTTGTTTTATTTTGTAGTAAGATTTTTATAATTATGATCACGATAATAAATCAATTTTTGAAATTCTCTATCAAAATAACTAAATAATACTCATTCCGCCAATTTTATTACTTTTATGAGCACAAATTACAAATTACTTTAATTTTTATGATACATTTTTTTTATTTGTAGTAGATCTTATAATTATGATTACGTTAATAAATCAATTATAGATTTTATTTATCAAAATTCTAGATAATAGTTAAACTCATTTCGCCAATTTTATTCCTGTCGACTTTCATATTTAAAAAAGTTTTCCTGACATTTTCTAAGAACTTAAAAAACCTGTAGGTTTTTTAACCTACAGGTTTTTTAGTAGCAGCCTACCTATAATAGAGGTAAAAAAAACTTCCCTCTTTCCGCTATTGTGTTTGAAATACCTACATTTGAAATCCTAAGAACTCAGTGACTCGATATAATCTACGACCATTATCCTTGCTAAGACACTAATAACGTAAATTGGCTCTTACTCCTATCAATTTAAGAGTCAATTTCAAATGATTAACGAAACAAGAATCGGCAGTTATACGAAGCTAAATAATTGCACAAATTGGTCCTTATTTCATTAAATAGAAGGATCATTTTTGAATAATTTGTTGCATTTTTTCAATAGTAAATTGGTGCGTATTAAGATAATGCAGTTAATAGTTTTTATGTTATTTTGTGTAATGATTGAGAATTACTGGGATTATTGTCCTTCATGAAGTACATTACTGGTTTTATTAGATAAAGTAAATAAATCTTTGTTTTTGTAGAAGAATAAATATACAAATGGATAATAATTTATCCTTTATTTTTCATGGAGTTAATATCGCAAATGAGCTACGTATCGTTCTACATAGTTACAAACCAAACTACAATTTTGTAAGGTTTTAATTTTTGTTAAATCTTTAAGCACAACTAAAAAGGTTTGCAAAAAAAAACATAGTTACAGTTTCTGAATGTTGCTATGCCTATAATTAAATTATTATATACCTATGTATTAACAAAATAACAGCAAATAATTAAATTATTATATACCTATGTATTAAAAAAAAAAAAAAGTTCCATCAATTTAGCATTAGTTAGTTTTAGTAGGTACTAAGATTTGAGATTTATTTGGCCAGCACAAAATATAAGTAGATACCTACTTATGTATTCGCAAAAAAAAAAATTATCTATCTATAACGTTATGTGAACAGTCTATCCATATTTCATAAAAAGCTATAGTCAAACCAAAGAGGAAGTTTAGAAGTTTAGAAGCAAAAGCTTAAAACCAACGATATTGGAAACTTCTTAAGTAACTATTCAGTCCAATGGGGTCGTATCATAAAACTAAACGAGAGTCTTAAGCTTGGTGCAGACGACACTTGAATTTGCAAATAATTGCAAGTTAGAAACTTATCAGAGTACTCAGCTTATTTAGGACAGAAAATTATGAAACTTTTTGAGCTTCGGAATAGTTTGAGTACTGATTTATAGTTAAGACCTAGTCTAAGTCAATATGTAAACGTTAAAAATCTTTCGCATTAGTAATCCTTCTCATAAATAAATGTATTTTATTATGCATAAAAGTTGTTATTTTATGCAATCAATTAATAATTAATTTTATCATCATCATATCGATATCGGTCCACTGCTGGAAATTAATTTCGCTGTACATTCCGGTCTAAGCCATATATTAGTATTATATAGTATCCTGATACAAACTATTCGTATAACAACTATACAATTTACAACTATACAACTATACAAATTTCTGAAAATACACTTACATGATTATATTTTTTGGACTTACCTCTGGCTACCTATGGTATCCACAAGTCATGACGATACTAATTTTGTTTGTGTACTACAGACATACAGTAAAATTATTTGAAGCCAACAATGTCCATACTATTACTTAAATTGGTCAATAAGTTCACAAACATACTTTGTAGAGTGCCAATTCAGAAGAAATGGAGTGTGCTGGGTCAATCTACTCTTTAAAACACTCTTCAGCGCTGCCTGATGCAAATATGATTAGCAAGTATACGGTTTATCTGAGGTCACTCGATGTGTAAACAAAAATCATAAAAAATATTGATTATCGTATAAAAATTTTAATTTGATAATTATATAAAAACTCCAACAGTTATTTGATAATGTAACTTTATAATTTAAAGTGTTGTAATGTTTTGATATTTCTATAATTTGGCAATACCAAAAAATAGGTAAATATTTTTTTTTCTATCACACTCACATATCATATCATATCACACATACAAACGATTTTGAAACGTCACTGCTAGACATAAGACTCATTTTCATTTACACTCCTATGATTCTTCACTCATATGCTAATTCTTGGAGAAAACTTCAGACAGGAACTCTTGCGTGCTTGCAAATGTAGTTTGACCCTAAGCTTGTGTATTTATTAATATCTTTACGGTCACCACGCTCCGTAAAGGATATTATTTAGTGTTCAAAGCAGACTGCGATAATAATATTAAACTAAAGCTCCTTTTGAGAGGATTATGTTATGCATCTTGGTGTTCTGAAGTGATGCAGTTTCTGTAGTGAATTTTGGTTTATTTTGAACGCATTAATACTACTGAATAATAAATAAAGTAGTAGATTTGTGATAAATAATTACTCTTCAATAATAATATTACCTACGGTGCAAGGAGATAATTAAAATACAAGATATGGCCAGTTATCTCTTCCAAACGACCTTTGAATGGAGGATAGACACGATCAGACTGAGTTCAATGGGTGGTCTTATAGCTAAAAACGATCTCGTCCAGATAACCCTTGAATGAAACAATTTTTATAATATAATCTGAAAGTTGTGATGCTTTTTTCTCTGGCTTTGCTCAGGGTTTCAAAAACATGAGTACCGTACCCGAAAACTTATTAAAAACCAGGTATTTTTTGTAAAATCCAAATCATTTTAAAATAACACTTCACGGGAACATCATTTCAGTTTAACAAGGCTTCAAAGATTTCAAAAGTAAGCTGAGTATCTCAAACTGAACACCCTGTAAAATATAATGACGGCTTTTTGTGATCAGGAGATTATATGGGGTGACTCAAAATTGCGTTGTAATGTTTTACGAGTGTAGAACGGGCTTTAAGTTATTTAAGGTGTTTTTTTGCTATTAGAACTGCCAGTTTTGAAAATGTTGGTAGAACTGGCTTGTTCAGAATCGAACTCACGATACAATGGAAATCAAAGCTTAACTTAGTAGTAACTTAGTTGGGACGCAAGTTATGACATTGAAAAGTATGTTCTTGAAATAATAATTAAATAAATAAAATGGCGATTTGTTGAGCTTATGTGAGTAAATACCTAAATGAACGAAATAGAATTTGTAATAATATATATTAAAATAACAAATAAAAACTGGTAAAATTACTCATTATTCAAATACATAATATTGTTTTCAAAGCTTATTAAGTACACTAATTAATAAAAACACAATATTATGAATTATTCTCAAATCTAGAAATCATTTTCAATACGTTCAATTATTTACCGTTAGACTGTTGTCTATCTTCATCTCGTTCTCAAAATATTTAATAATCTAATTCTATTTTGAAACTACAACTTTCCCACAGGTCAAAAATAAATCAAACCATAAACTATTATTAATACCAAGTAATAAGTAGGTACTTTTACAACGTACCTACTTGACTTTGAACAGTTAAGACGTTACAAGTACCTACTTATAAGTACTTAACAATAATTCAAGTGGTCAAAATGTTCCCATGTTGTCCAAAATAGAACTACTGTTTAAGGTAATATATAATAGGTATAACTGTTTGTTATAGGTTTGACTAATAGAAAACATTAGTCAAACCTATAACAATATTTATTATGCAGCCGGTCACTCAAAACCGGCCAGGTTTTAATTTTTATTCAGTTTTTTTAGTAACTCATCAATATTTCGTGGCATTTCTGGTGGACTGTATTAAATTTTATCAATAACTAGCTGACCCGTGCCCACTTCGTTGGGCATAATTGAAGTTTTAGTAAGGATCCCTTTTTTTTTTGAAAATATAATATAGCCTATGACACTCAGCAATAATGTGGCTTTCTATTGGTGAAAGAATTTTTAAAATCGGTCCAGTAGATCCCGAGATTACCCCTTACAATTGAACAAATATACAAACATACAAACTTTACCTCTTTATAATATTAGTATAGATAGATAACGTAACAGAAACATAAGTCTTTTTTCATCAGAATTTTTTTTACTAGGTACTATAGATGAACCGTAATGTTACCCACCAAAGGCTCTGACAGAATATCGGTGCTGCAGCCCCCTAAATATTTGGTTTTAGTTAAATACATATTACTTTTACTCCGTTGATAGTAGCTTTGATCTCCATACTATAGGTCGTAGATTCAATCTCCACCGAGAGCAAATGTTTGTGTGGAACATAAATATTTGTTCTGGTCTTGTCGTATTATTTCTATTTACAAAAAAAAAATGTTCAATCAGCAATCTAATTCCCATAGTACAAACTTTGCTTGGTTTGAGACTAGAGCGTAATTTGATAAATTTTCAAGAATTTTTATTTACTCATTTAGTCGAATTGAGAACCTTTTTTTTTAAGTCAAAAGTCGAATTGAGAACCTCCTCCTTGTTTGAAGTTGGTTAAAAACGTCGACGTGTTTGTTTTTTTCCACTAAATCTTCAAAGCCATTACAAGTATCCAGAAGCAATTAACTAAAGCCACTAATTATATTTTCCGCAGTAAATCTACCAACATATCCTATTGCTTTTCAACAAACCACCTCAGCTGTAATTACATTGGATTTATTAACTGTCTTAGTACTAAATACTAAAACTACTTTAAAAAATGAGGGTAGGAGTGAGAGATCAACGACTTTGTAGTGTTCCGTATAGTTTTTTTACAACTAGATCTAACAACTATACATAATGCGTGATCTTTATATATATGTATAAAGATCACGCATATGCGTTTATATTAATATTATAAAGAACTAAAGTTTGTCTTTGTTAAATTGTAAGGGGTAATCTCTCGATCTACTGAACCGATTTTAAAAATTCTTTCACCAATAGAAAGCCACATTATTGCTGAGTGTTATACAGCGCATAGGTTACATAAAAAATAAAAAAAAAAACAAAAAAAAAAAAGGCTTTTACAAAGTTTTAAAGACTTTTTTTTAGTCCGTTTTGCAAAGTGAATCGGAGAAAAAACGGTCGAATTGTGCCCAACAAAGTGGGCACGGGTCAGCTAGTGTGTTATAAAACTAGCAGATATCTCAGATTTTTTTTGACAACCACGTCTATTAAGAACGTCTTTTGTAAAACACCACACTGCGTCCCTCTTTAAAGAATACACTACAGAGTCACGGCTTTTCTACTAAGAAACGGTACCCTAAAAAAGTAAAAAGTCACATCTATCAAAATGTCTAGGCGTCGATTTGGAAAAACTTCGTCCCTTGACACTCGGAATGTTAAGCTCCCTTATTTTATCCCCAATTTTGGCGCCAAATTAGGGTGTCTTTGTTAGGAAATATATTAATATTCATTTAACTTGGAGATTGTTAGTTAAGATTAGTCTTTTGTACTATTTCGGGGTTTATAAAGTGTCATTTGTCATTTTGTTTCGTCGAGTGTGTTTTGATTTTGAAATATTGTCGGAATTTTAATTGTCGTTGAATTATTGGGCGTATTATTTGTTGTTATTATTTTGTTGATTGATATTTTATTTTTTAATGTGTACTAGCTTATGCTCGCGACTTTATCAATATTCCTTTATTTTTTTGTTCTGTAGGTTCTGTTAATATTTAATTTGTTTCATCAAAATTGGACTAATCGTAGCATACAACAAACATCTGAACAATCGTTGTTTAGTTTCTATAGCACAATTTTTGTTTAATTTGGAACTAAATGGCGTTAGGTAAACTGCCCATATTTTTTGTTTTCTTGAAGAGATCATTCTTAGCCTTAAGGCCGTTAATTTTATGTTGTTTTCCAAAAACGTACCTATATAAGTTTTCATTTTGTGAGTAGGTACATCATTTATTAAATATCTCTCCAGTTATATATTAAAAAGTAATTAATAGAAAAAAGCCAACATATAAATTATTGAAACTAAATATAACCAACCAATTAACATGTCAATCGTCACACATCACAAGATCTCCCCTGTTTCCCAAAAAATGCATTCCCCTGACACGATTTACATCTTTCTTCTGTCAAACTGACAGGGACATTGATTTTCGACATTTTAATTTCAGGTTAAATAACAGTGCCCTATGTCGGCTGAACTATTTTTGGTGAAAACAGGAATACTGTAATGTCAGAACGGAATGACAGGAATTTGTCAGAGCTACATGACATGACATATGCTTTTAAGTTAGATATTTAGAGAAAATTTAAGAATTTACAAGCTTAAAATAGACTATTGATGTACTTTTGCTAAAGTTAAAATAAATGTTTTTTCTAACATTCTAAAAGGAAATTTATTTAATTAACCAATCTTTACATACCTTAATTTCACCTTAATTTATTTATAGTGTATACAGGGTGTTATTTTAGGAGAAAAGCAGTGATATGCATGTTTAAAACTTTTAGTTACTACGACAGTTCAAAAAAATCTTAAAACAAGCCCTAGATTTATATAGAAACAAAATACTCTAATACTTACAGTTTTCATTCAAATCTTTTACTTTTTCCGAATTTGACCTTAATTATAAAAGATGCAGCAATAGTTTCCATTACTGGTGAGAGTACTTTTGGAAAAAAATCGTAAAAACATTTATTATTTTTAAATTCAGTTTAAATGTCGTCGTTACTTCATAAGGCTCAAATTAAACACTAATTGCAAATCCAAAAAGCTAGTCATAGCATATAAGCAGATATTATAATGGTTATAAATTGAATGGTTAATTACATATCGAGTGACCGCCCACGTGGAGTTGAATACCTTGCCTTATAGGTAGATCAAAAGTTATGTGCTATTTCTAAACTTTATTGAGCTTATTTGCTTAATCTTTGTAAAAGCTCGCTAAAAATGTCATTGCTTTTTAATTTAAATATATATTTTTTTCGTTAAGTAGGTACTATAAAATTCGCAATAAATTACAAAATCTTATTTTTCAATTTTTCGTTGATGTTTATTTTATTTCGTTCTTTTAGTTTTTAGTTATAAGGTAATGAAGAAGCAAAGTAAGTTGTAAAATTTCTAATTTTATTTTTTTTAATTTTTATTAGTTTCGTTAATTTACCTACTTACTATTTCAAAATGTATAGTTAATTGTAATCGTAAGGTATAACTTAAATAAAAATTAGGAACTTTATATTTAAAAATACACTTAACTTAGAACTCCAAAGTTGATTTAAATATAAAACTTGATATTATTTTGAATTACCAAAAAAGTTTCAGTACATATCTTGTTAATCCTTTGAAAATTAGTAGGATTAAGTAAGTAAGAGTTAGTGAAGTATACTTACTCACTAAGAAACAATTTGATCCAGGATCCGACCAGAGGCCGCTCCGTCTGAGGACTCAGTTATTTCTGCATCATGACACATTCTGCAGCTGATGTGATTGAGGCGAATGGCATCCAACGATCTCCATTTGGGGATTTAGAAATATGTGGATTTGTATTCACTTACTGAACATTTCGTTATTATACGTAATTGAATTTGATAAATAATAAATATTCACGGACATTTCACACTCTAGTCCCAAAGTAAGCAAAGCTTGTACTTCTTCTTCTTATCGTGTCGATGCTATCTGTATAAGTCTTTTACTATGGGAACTAGACTGCTGCTATAATACTAATACATATACTTAAGTACTTTTTTTGATGATTTATTATAATATGCCTATTATATTATAATATGATTATAATATGATTTATTATAATATAATCTACTTTAGATTATAAGTTAAGGTATATTATTATACGTTTCATATGCATTTTTCTTGTTTTGTTTATTTATTTGTTAAGTGTGTTTATTTTAAAGATACGTAGGGCCTAGTTATTTTATGAAAGTCAGTGCTTAATCAATGAAATTTTGTTTGCTCATACTTGTCGAACCATTATATATTATGCAAAATCTAATATACTATTGAAATAACTAATAATTTCCCTAAAAAATGTTCTTATATTACTGTAATCCCGATACAATATACAAAGCACGTTGCAGACTGCACGGCGACCGTTCTATGTTAAGCTCCTTTAGCATTGTCTTGAGACCAGTACCCCAAGTACGAGTTAGTGCACATACGGATCGCAGAGACGCAATCGCCGAGTGCCACCGATTTTGTATGGAAATACAAGCTCCTCAACAAATCTGCTAGGGGCGCGCGGGCGTGGCGCTCGGCGATTGCGTCTCTGCGATCCGTGTGTGCACAAACTCGTACTTGGGGTACTGTACGAATTCGGAATAAGTACGTGTATTGAATAAAGTAGTGTATTTGTTAGGGATAGAGTTCATTGTGCATTGGATTCAGATGGAAAGAAAAAACTGAACGGAATTTTGAGGTTGTCGTAAATATCTAGTATTGATTTTTGTTTTTTTATTGAAGAAATAAACTTCTGATTATTGTTTTAAATAGTTATTAACAATGAAATACTTAAATCACAATCAAAAATCATGTCAACACATAATTAATGAAAAAAACGATTTAATCACTCAGATCAAACATCAAAGCATAGAAAAAATCAGTTATTATAAGTTTAAATAACTAAATCAGTGCTAAATATTTAAGATACAAAAGTAGATTTATTTATTTCTCTCGACAAAAAAATTAACAAGTAACTTATATATAATCTTATTCATTTTAGGATATCTGCTATTATTATGCCGAATCGATGAGAGGGTACATCAGTAGCATACGTAAAAATCTACATAATAATATTAAATACGTACCTACGTATATCTAAAAATCAAGGTTCTACTGCGATTATTATTCTTAAATATTATCCTTCGTGTGTTTATCTTGCATCAGTACCAAAGGCAATAATGTACACGTTGAAATACGTTAAAATATACAATACTATCGGCCGGTTTCTCGAACGATGATCAACGAAAAAAACAAATAATTACTATGTGTCAAACTCGGATCAATCGTGATTTGGGTTTCCAGAAACCGGCTATATATGTATACGATTTTCTAGTTTCCATTTTCAGTAAAAACATGTTCCCAGTTCAAGTCACATATGAATTAACCCAATAAAATATGATACAAAAGCTTACATATCACAAAGGATTTTAAGCTCTTTTGTTAAGGGAATATAGCGTATATTGCCGTGGTTGGGTACATGGAGTTGTGCTGTTGTTGAGTGTAGACGTATAGTAATCAAGGCCTTCAAGTCTGCAAGTTGAATGTCAACGTTTTGTTTACATTTTCTTGTATGCTCAATACTTGCATTATTATTGCTGGACAATTATATGGCTATTTTAGCCATAGCATTGTCTTCTGTTATTAATAGTTGTGAGTTGTCATATTATTATTAACTTATTATTTCTGCTATACATGCTGTTCTATTGATCTTACTACTGTCTTTCCTTATTGTCTTTCAGTTTGCTTTTTGAGCTTTGCGTTGAGCTTTATTTAAATTTTCTTATTTATTTTAAGTGTAAAATGAAATAGATTTTCAATCTGTATGGTCATAAAATTTACAACTTGTTTTACTGTATTACGCTCTTCACCTTTATTGTTTTTGATTTTACTGTTAAGTTCTTTGAATATATTAGTTACTAGCTATTGCCCGCGATTTTATCTTATAATCCTTATATTTTGGATAAGACACACAACATTTTTATAAATTATAGCTTTTATGTCATTCTATGTATAAGCTGTACCTCTACCATGAGTTGTCACAGTAAAATCGCCTGACTTTACTACAGTAGTTACGTAAATATTAGTACATATTACGAATTTTAGTACCCAACTATCTGCTAGAGGCGCTGTACAAATCTTCATACATTTTTTTAACTACAGACACCATCTATAACTCATGGTAGAGCTACTACTGTACTATTGTAAAGTTTTATTAATATACGTTTAGTAGTTTTTGCGTCAAAGTCATCATCATCATCATCATCGACCTATATTAGTCCACTGCTGGACGTAGGTCTCTCCCAAGACGCGCCACTGAGCCCGGTCTTCGGCTCCTCTCATCCAGTGTTTGCCAGCTACACTCCGCAGATCGTCGCTTCATCTCGCCGGAGGGCGTCCTACACTACGCTTTCCTAAACGCGGTCTCCACTCCAGTATCCGTTTGCTCCAACAGTTGTCGGTTCTTCGGCAAACATGGCCGGCCCACTGCCACTTCAGCTTGCTAATTCTTTGAGCTATGTCGAATACTTTGGTTTTCTGACGAATGACTTCGTTGCGGATTCTGTCTCGCAAAGAAATTCCGAGCATAGCTCTCTCCATAGCGCGCTGAGCGACTTTCAGCTTGTGGACCAACCCCACTGTCAGTGTCCACGTTTCAGAAGCATAGGTCATAGCGTCAAAGTGTGATCTACCAACTTTTGCGTTTATAATAGAAGTAGGATAATTGCTATTTTAACTGTTTGAAAGAAAACGATGTCCTGAATAAAAAGGTACACATCTACCTTCAAAACAATAAAGTTGTTGACACTGTAACAGTCCGAAGGCTCCATTTAGGGCGATTTGAGACGATCGAATTGGGCGACTCGACTTGCATCGTAATAAGCTTGTGTAGGGACTGTTAAATTAACGGGACAACCAACCTGGTCCTACAACAACATTGGTATAATACATAAGCTTGAAGCGGACAAGAATTTTACTTAAAAACTTACTTACTTTTTGAGCCATAATATTATATTGGTACTGTTACTGTTATCAATCAAATCAATCAAAATCTTTATTAAACTAATTGTGTTACTAATATAACAGAACCTACACTAAGCCAAAGGCTTGTGTCGTAGGTTCTGTGTACCTTCCGGGGAACTAACAGTTGCGCCACAATTTTAACAATGTTGCTAATTCATGATTAGCTGGATGGAATGCATAATTAAATAATAATAATAAATAAATAATGCTGGACAATCCACACAACATCATCTAGCCCCAAGCTAAGCAGAGCTTGTGTTATGGGTACTAGAAGACTGACATACTTAATATAATACATTACATAGATAGATATTTTTTATTATACATATAATACCCAGAATTAATACTAAAATTAATAATTATTGCATACAAGTACATCTATGTGCATAAATTAAGAAGGTGCAAATAAAAAATTGATTTTAATTTTATTATAAGCTTGAAGCGGACAAGAAATTTAATATATAAATAAATAACACGGACAAAACGCAGTATAACATGTACTATGAAACTAAATAATTATATAATAATTGCTGATAAAATACTCATTCTTGTGAAAATATATTAATCATTCATTTATTGATAAGCATTTTCTTTGATGTGATATAATTTTTATTGAAGTAATAAAGTATTTAAGTCATAAACATAGTTTTATAAGATTAATGACTGATTTCTTGATATATACCCTGTTTCTTGGAATATTTCATTTTTACATAAGCATTTTTAATTTCAATTTTAGGAGTATTTGAAATAGATTGGTGGGAAATATCACTGTCTAGAGAGAAATAGAAGGGCTTAGGTTTGCCCAGTAGATGGACGATAAAGGCTAGGGAAAAAAAAATTAAGAGTGTTTTAATCGCTTCTGCTTCTAACTTAAAGCCTATCTTGGAACCGGTTTCAATATTAGCATCGTCCACGTTTGTTTACGTTTTATTTTTAGCATTATCTTTTTGAATTATCGTACTCAGACGGTTTTGATTGTCTACCATAAAACTTATCGACTGTATTGTAAAACACTGCTAAGGATATATTTTTCAAATTTTATTTCCTTTGTTCTATATAAATGTTTGATTGCGGGTTTATTTGGGACTAGTTTGGTTACAATTATACATTGTAACCAAACTAACCTTAAAACCAAAATTCATGAAATTAAAACAATGTACAGAATTACGGCAACAGGCGTCACAGCTCAGTTGGTAGTAGCTTTGCCTTCCATACTGTGGATCGTGGGTTCGATGCCCACCCAGAGCAAATGTTTGTGTGACGAACATAAATATTTGTTCTGTTTCTACGTATACATATACTTAAGAGTATGTATTTACAAAAAAAATATGTATTCTATCAGCAGTCTAGTTCCCATAGTACAAGCTTTACTTAGTTTGGGAATAGGTGATGCGTTAAATGTCCATGAATATCACAACAATTATTATAAGTATGTTTTTATGCAAATGAAATTGAAATAAGCTAAGTTACAATGATAAATTGATATCAAAACAAACTACCTAACGTTTTGCTTCAACATCTTTATCTAACCAATGCGCAGTCACGTACATGCTTTTTAATGGTTTAACTCTTATTGCTATAGCACAAGGTTCAAAATCCTACAACAATTTAAAAATCTATGTATGGTCGAGGCGAATGAACGATTGTGTCAGTACGTGCATAAAATAATTTAAAATGACCAACATAATAATGTCTCTAATTTTAATTAAGCTGTTCAAGTATAGGGACCTAGTTAAACTGGTGGTTCTGTTACAATGTTGCCACCAATTTGGTTTTAAATTAGTTTCATTGTTTTAATAATTTATTGATACAATGTTGTTTGCAGTGCGAAATAATATACGTCTTAAGTAAAATATTTAAGAATTAAAGGTGAACAAAGAATTATAATTGAAATTAAAGTTATTTTTAGACAAATTATAAAGTCGATATAATAGCGATCCAACTCCACTTCAGTTAAAGTTAACAGCTTTGCTAGGAGATAAATAAATAAATAATAAATATTGACCCGAGGGCTGGTGAGTATCTGGCCCAACGTATCAGCATTGCTATTCAGCGCGGCAATGCAGCCAGTGTCTTGGGTACGCTTCCGATTGGTACTGATTTGGATCAGTTGAACTATCTATAGACCGTTTGCAACGGTCTGTAGATAGCTCAGCTGTTTCTTATGTATTTTATATGTAAATGTACATTTTGTAAATACTGTATAGTCGTAAGTTTATAAATATTTAACTTTGTTGAGGACAAAAATATTGTTAAGTATACAAAGGACTGTTGTACAATTGGCGGTATTAACGCGGAGCGATTTACTCCAGACTCCAGAGATTCAAAAGTTAAAACTACTTAAATTAATAAAATAAATAAAATTAATAAATACTCACGGACATTTCACACGTCACACCTCACACTCTAGTCCCAAACTAAACAAAGCTTGTACTTACTACGGGAACCAGATTGCAGAATACGTATTTTTTTTTAAATACCTATGTTGAGGCTTCAGCTTATGTTTCCTATCCTTCCTATTCCTTAACCTATTGGCTGCATTCACATTTGAAATTTGGCGCCAATGCATCAACTACGGGAAGAACGAACCCAAGTTACAAAAAAAAAAAAAAAAAATGTCTCTCAAAAAGATGTCTGCCCGAGCCGTGTGAAACAGAGTGCGTGTGTGATTTACGTTAAAATCTAATAACAATTAATTGAGAGCTCTCCGAATAGTGAAAATCGATAAAACTGTCAATAATCACCTCCGCAATCATTCTAAATATCAAGAATATCAAAACGTTTCAAAATAAGTGCAAAATTACAAAACCCAACGACCACGCCACTGGACGCCGAATGTGAGTACCTTTTACCTTTCACTGCCCTAAGCTGAGCCCTATCGAAGAAAAGCATTGTTTAGGTCTAAACATAGATTCGAACCGGATGAATAACTGTAAAGTTGGCCAGTATATTACATTTTTGGGGAATTTTTCGTAATTTTTCTTGTAATTTCGGTATAACCCGACCAAATCTGGTTGGTCGTTGGTACACTTACGTCTATTCGGATTCATACGACTTCTCAATTTGTCCGCATTATCTTAACCGCGTGGATATAATTTCAACTTTTTGCAATTATTACTGTTTTTACTCAATATTTTTACGCAATTTCACCGCACAATCAAGTATTCATACATCCTTATCTTACCTTTACCTACCTAAGTTTGTACATCATCTTGACAATTCAATATTCGTCACCAAGCTTCATACTTATCGGTAGAATCTCATCTTGCAAAATCATATCTCATCTTTTAAAATATTACATTTAAAATGGATCAGAACAAACTAAAAGTACTCATATCTCAACGCGAATATGTTTATCGAGCAATACAAATTCTTTATGATCTTTCGAAAGACATGTTTCAAGATCGTTCAAAGATACCTACTTTCAAGTCTAGGTTTTCTCGAGTTCAAGCTATTCGCGATGAATATGTTCAAGTGACCGAAAATATTCAATCTTTGCAGTTATCTATAAACCCTGATCATGCGATTGACCATAGTTCAATTAGCTCATTTGACGATTTGTTCTATGCCGTTATCGCGGCGTCAGAAACGTTAGCTGCAAATACATGTGACAAAATTACGCCGGTTTCTGACAGCGCGGCCGCCATTTCGCTCGCCACGAAACCCGTAAATGCGCGTTTACCTAAAATTGAGCTACCTAAGTTCGATAGCCATACTGAGAACTGGCAAACGTTTTATGATACGTTCACAACATTGATTCATGAAAATACTTCAATCTCTCAAGTAGAAAAGTTTCATTATCTCGTGTCGTGCCTATCAGGGCCTGCCGCTTCACTTGCTAAGGGCGTACCTATTACCTCGGCAAACTATGAAGTTGTTTTTGACGCCTTGGTCGAAAGATATCACAATAAACGTATCTTAGCCATAACATATCTAGATAAAATCTTACATTATCCTGCTATCAAATCGGGTGGTTTCCAGGAACTACAAACGCTGACCAATATATTTCACGAATCTGTTCACGCTCTTCAAGCTTTAAATATAAAAAATCTAGGTGATTTTATTCTGTTTCATTTAATTTCAAGAATACTTGATGCTGACACACGCAAACGCTTTGAATCTCAAAACAATTCACAAATACCTTGTTATAGTGAATTGTTGAAGTTTCTTCAAGACTATGTTAAAGTTTTAGAAACTAGCAGGCTATCTTCAACAAACCTTCCGCCTCCTACCTCTCGAGGCACCCTTGACGGGAAAACCTCAGCGGCACGTAATCGCCCAATCAGCAGCGGATCAAAACGCTCAACTTATCTTAACAAAACATTCCCGTCAACATCTTTTGTTAACTGTTCGTGTTGTGGTGAGGCGCATTCGACCTTTCGATGCCCTACCTTTCAATCTTTAGATTCTCAATCTAGACTCGCATTAGTCGATAACAAAAAATTATGTGTGAACTGTCTACGTACCAATCATGTCATAGATAAATGTATCTCTAAAATATCTTGTTTAATCTGTGGATTACGTCATCATACCCTTTTGCATACCGAACCTCCCCAGCCTAGCGGGAGTAGCGTAACTCAGGCTAGCACTAGCGCACATGTCGGGGACAGCCGCAGTGTCGTGCTACTTGGAACATGCAAACTACGAGTATGCAATATAGTCACCGGCGCACAACATGTAGTACGCGCCCTTGTTGACAGCGGTGCACAGGATTGTTTTATTACAACCGCTTGCGCCCGGGCACTAGGTTTAAAGCTCCAACGCTGCAATCTTATCGTAGGCGGCTTAGGACAAAACACAGTGTTTCAAGTCAGGGGCGAGACTCAGTGCGTTCTACGCCCTCTTGAAGGAGACGATCCGCATTTTAACATTCGACCTATCGTGTTAGATAACATCACCGCTCAAATGCCTAGCGCGCCGCTACCGTCAGTCGTTCGAGACCATTGTAGGCACATAACCTTAGCCGATCGCGACTTCGACGTACCTGCGAATATAGACATTCTTATTGGAGCTGAATATTTCCACGATATCTATGTCGGTCAACGTATTAAATTAGGGCCCGGTCTACCTACCGCCCTACATAGCGTCTTTGGCTGGATTTTGACGGGCGCAATCGAGTCCGACGTAGGTATACCTCCTCCCAATACCTCCTCGTTACTAGCTGCAACGCGCACACTCGACGAGCAGGTGAAACGTTTCTGGGAAGTCGAGGAACCACCGCACGCTCACATTCCGGTACCTGAAGACGAAATATGCGAACGTATGTACACTGATCTTACCTATCGCGAAGCTGACGGTCGCTACGTCGTACCTATCCTCATCAAGGATCGAGCTCGCGCTCTAGGTGACTCGTATCCTAGCGCTTTGTCACGGTTGCTTAATATCGAAAAGAAACTTAGCCGGCATAGCCAACTTAAATCTGATTATATTGACTTTATGCGAGAATACGAAAACTTAAATCACATGCAACTTACCCCGGCTTCACCGACGAACAAATCTTATCTTATCCCGCATCATTGTGTTATCCGACCACAAAGCACGACAACTAAGCTGCGCGTGGTGTTTGACGCAAGCTGCAAGACCACTAACGGTCTATCTTTAAATGACCTTGTGTTTACTGGACCTAAGCTCCAAACTGATATTATCGATATCATAACAGGTTTCCGGTTACATGTAGTTGTGTTTACATGTGACATATCTAAAATGTTTAGGAATTTTCTGATAACACCTGCTGACCGCTGCTTCCAGCACATACTCTGGCGAGAGTCGGCTAGTCTCCCTCTTAAAGAGTACGAGCTCCGTACTATCACCTATGGTGTGAGTAGTTCGCCATATCTTAGCATTCGAACACTCCATCAGCTAGCTACGGACCACGGTGCTGAGTACCCGCGCGCGGCCGAAGCCTTGCGTCACGAAACCTTTGTCGATGACGTAACAACCGGCGCGCCATCTGTTGAGGAAGCCCTTGAGCTTAAAACACAACTTATCCAACTCCTCAGCTGCGCTCAGTTAGAACTCCGCAAATGGAGCAGTAATTCGAAATCCTTTCTTGATACCCTACCAGTAGACCATTGTCAAACCCCTAAAATCTTTTCGGAAGAGTCCGATAAATCCACGCTTAAAATCTTAGGAGTCCAATGGGACCCAGCGGGTGACATCTTTACATACTCCTTTTCTGAGCTAAATGAAATTGAGTATACGAAACGTTCTATCTTATCTCACGTTGCTCGTATCTTTGACCCGTTGGGATGGCTCACTCCGTTCATCCTTAAAGCGAAGTTGCTCCTTCAAGATTTGTGGCGCCAAAACATTTCCTGGGACGAACTTATCCCCAGCGAAATATCTCGAGACTGGCGAGAGTTTATCTCGGATCTTAAACATTTAAAACTTATCAAAATTCCTCGCCAAGTCGTACCTTCAGCAGCCCATGAAATTCAACTTATCGGATTTTGTGATGGCTCAACAAAAGCATACGGATGCTGTGTGTATCTTCGCGTTGTCACTAACCAAAAGGTTCAAGTCTCTCTCTTGATCGCTAAGTCCAAGGTAGCTCCTCTCAAGGTTCTTACCGTAAATCGTTTGGAACTTTGTGGCGCTGTTCTACTCGCAAAAGTAGCTACGCGCATCTACTCCTTGCTTAGCACAAAACTGAACATTGCTCAATCATATCTATTTACCGACAGCTCGACTGTGCTGTCGTGGCTGGGTACAGAACCGCACAAACTTAAAACCTTTGTAGCGCACCGTGTAGTGCAAGTAACTGAATCTACATCTTCGTTTGTGTGGCGGCATGTGTCCACCCACGACAACCCGGCCGACCTTTGTAGTCGTGGTCTATCCTGCGCTCAACTCGCTGCTTGCGAATGTTGGTGGTCTGGTCCATCGTGGTTATCTTCAGACATATCCAATTGGCAAGTCCACGCGATTGACGATACGGGTAGCGTTCCCGAGCTGAAGGCGTCACACTCGTGTCTCGTCGAAACACAAGAGGTTGACGTGCTTCACACATTAATCGAACGTACATCGAGCTTCACTCGCCTACAAAGAATAACAGCCTGGGTATATCGTTTTATCAATAACGCCAAAGTCGATCCGTCAAAGCGCAACTTAACCGGTTATTTATCTTCAACCGAGCTTGACCGATCATTGCAAATCCTAGTAAAGCATGTTCAGATGAAGGATTTTAATGACGTCTTATCTCAACTAAACTTAAATAAACCCATTCCTAAACAGCTTCAAAAGCTATCTATTTTCACCGATCCAAATGGAATTTTGCGAGTGGGGGGACGTTTGAGACAGTCCGACTTACCTTATAGTGTCAAACATCCTTATCTTATATCCAAACAATCCCGACTGAGTAGCCTCCTCATCGACCACTATCATGTATCTTACCTCCACAGCGGGCCGCGGCTCCTACATTCAATGATTCAGCGTCGATTTTGGATCCTCGGTATTAGAAATCTTATTCGATCTCGCTTATCGAGATGCGTAATTTGTTGTAAAACAAAACCTACTCCTTTTCAACCTGTCATGGGTGATCTCCCTCCTTCCAGGCTCACGCCAGGTTACTGTTTTCAGTCGATCGGAATCGATTTCGGAGGTCCCTTTTTGGTAAAGGAAAGCCGGCGTCGTAACGCCCG
The DNA here is from genome assembly GCA_932527185.1 of Ecliptopera silaceata. Taxonomy (NCBI): domain Eukaryota; kingdom Metazoa; phylum Arthropoda; class Insecta; order Lepidoptera; family Geometridae; genus Ecliptopera; species Ecliptopera silaceata. The sequence goes on from OW052210.1 coordinate 8,225,890, forward strand.
AACTTACAAATCTTATCTTTGCCTTATAGTGTGTCACACTGTAAAGGCCGTTCACCTTGAATTGGTCACCGAGTTGACCACAGAAGCTTTTATCGCATCTTTAGATCGTTTTGTTGCTAGAAGAGGTCTTTGCCAATCTATAACCACTGATGGTGGTACTAACTTTGTAGGTGCTAAGCGATACTTATCCGAAGTATCCGATATGTTAGACAGGGAAAATCTTGCCATCCGCGATCAGCTTGCCTCTCGTGGTATCACTTGGAAACTAAATCCACCATCCGGAGCCCATTTCGGTGGAATCTTCGAGAGTGGTATCAAATCTACCAAGTACCATCTCAAGCGGATCGTTGGATCGCAAGTTCTGACATTCGAAGAACTTTACACTGTCCTTACAAAGGTAGAAGCGATGTTAAACTCCAGACCTTTAGTCGCGCTATCGTCCGATCCTCATGAAGTTGACGCTCTTACAGCTGGTCATTTTCTCATCGGCCGACCGCTCGTATCCTTACCTGAGCCAACAATCAACGATAACCAATGTCTCCGCTCACGGTGGCGATTATTACAACGATTATCTCAAAGCTTCTGGCGAACTTGGTCTAGGGACTATTTACATACCTTACAACAGCGAAACAAATGGCTTAAAACTGTAAATAGTCAACCAAAATTGAACGATCTTGTAACTATTATTGAACCAAATCTACCCTCGAATACCTGGAGAACCGGTCGCGTGGTAAAATTACATGCAGGTCTAGATAATAATATTCGCGTAGTAACTGTTAAAACCAACAAAGGCGAACTTATCCGCCCCGCGAATAAAGTCTGTCTTATTCCTACGTCTCCGGACGTCACCAGTGATGTTCAATCTTAGTTTTATAGGGTAACCTATTCTATGTATATATCCTAAACTTATCTTATAATTAAATCTAGCATAATATCTTTACCTTTAACCTATAACTATCTACTACTAATATCTTTATAACTTAGTGATCTTATCTCAAACATAAACATTTATACACTAAAGCTACATATATACATATACACATGTTTCGCATCGCATTTCTTTACGTGTAACTAATGAATATCTTATCTCTAATCATAACCTGGGTTAACGACCTTGTCTAAGATGTATGAATCCGCATAGACTGGCGCATATAACTCGGGATCTCGGACCTTACCTTTATCTTATGAAATCCTCGGTAGATTTCAAATGGGGGGATATGTTGAGGCTTCAGCTTATGTTTCCTATCCTTCCTATTCCTTAACCTATTGGCTGCATTCACATTTGAAATTTGGCGCCAATGCATCAACTACGGGAAGAACGAACCCAAGTTACAAGAAAAAAAAAAAAAAAAAAAAAAAAAAAAAAAAAAAAAAAAAAAAAAAAGATGTCTGCCCGAGCCGTGTGAAACAGAGTGCGTGTGTGATTTACGTTAAAATCTAATAACAATTAATTGAGAGCTCTCCGAATAGTGAAAATCGATAAAACTGTCAATAATCACCTCCGCAATCATTCTAAATATCAAGAATATCAAAACGTTTCAAAATAAGTGCAAAATTACAAAACCCAACGACCACGCCACTGGACGCCGAATGTGAGTACCTTTTACCTTTCACTGCCCTAAGCTGAGCCCTATCGAAGAAAAGCATTGTTTAGGTCTAAACAACCTACATACATGCATAGAGCACCTAACGCCCGAATACAGAACAAATAATGTAAGTTCTTCACACAAACTAGGTAATTATTGATAGTAAGTCTTGGTATATTTATTTATTTCTAAACTGTTTCCGTCTGGAAACTGCATTTCAATTAACTTTGGCACCTGCTTCTATTAGAATTCACAATTTGTATTTTCTCAACAAAAACAAATTTAATTTACGCGAAAAGTCAAAGGAAGACGGAACAAAACAATAACAAAGTTCTACTGTTGTTTTTTGTTCATTTCTGATAAAACACAACAAAGAAAAGGAAAGAAAGTATAGGATTCTCTACAATTTTTGGAACGAAGTTCCTTATCGCGCGATGCGAAAGGGGGCTACACGGAAAAAATTAAGACCAAAAGTTGTAACGACACTTTTTGCTATAGTTGTAAGTGCGGTGTGCGCGTATTTCTCTCTGTATCTCTCTCATAGAAAGCAAGCCAGTATCGCATTGAACCGTGTGGTGTCGAGACGATTATTTTTGTTGATCGTATACAGGATTTTTATACATATTTTAATACTTATTATTCGAAAAGAACTTCGTTCCATCCGGATGTTCCTTGACACCTATCAAGTTTTTTTTATTGATTTTTTATTTTTATTAATATTTTTTTTATATTACACCTTCACAGATATAGTAAACAAACCTATTGTTTACTACAAAGTTATTTTCAGTACGAAGAGAAATGTCTTCTAACTTATTTGTTTACACTAGTTTGGCTGAATTTACACAGAAATCAGACTATTTAGCTACAGTATCCTACGCTTCTATCATTGCTGATCGTTCTATTGTAAAGGTCACTCTGATTGACTTTTGTAGTATTGTTTACTATAAAAAATGGCAGGAAATATTTAACATCAGGTGGATTTGCTTGTTTCATAATTAAGTCAACAAACAAAAAATAAAATCCCTTTGTACCTAAAGCATCAGGTGAGATCGCTGTCAAACGCTAGTTTTTAACTTGTAAAAACCTAACAAAAAAAACCTAACTCCCTTTTCCCACCTGCAAGACGATTTCCAGATGCATTGTTAGAAAGATGATTCTACTTATGATATAGCCATCTTTTATTTCACTTAGCAGATGAACTATCTGCGTTTTCTAAACTCAAAAACTTCAAAACGTTAGGTAATACTTTTTTCCACTTTTATGTTCTTTATCAGTCAAATCGGACTTCTTGTTCCAAACTTAAGTAGAGAAAAAATACAAATTCTTCGTCTTCTTTTTATTGTAAGTTACCTGCTTTCTGTGTGATGGTGAGAATGTTGGTGTAGGTCGCCATCTGTCGGCCGTTTCATAAACGTCTGTGCAGTGTCTGAAAGCGTTGTCATAAAGTTGAAAATAGTTTGATTATTTCTGAAGAAGTAAATAGTTACCCCACGGAGCACATAACGTGGAGAGCGCGTGCGGGGGATACCGTGGTCACTAAACATACGCTATATCAAGCGTATGCGGCGGAATTTTCGTCAGTCGCAGCAGAGGTAGGCTTACGTACGAACATCACGCGCTCCCGTTTTTATGGCAAATAAAACAAAAAGTAATGCCTAGTTGTGCCATTAAATGGTGTGGAAAGTGTACTACTACTTCAAGTTACACAAAAGATGGGATAACATTTCACAGGTAAGTGGTTTTCTACTCCATTTATTCAATTTGATTAAAAATTAAAAATATTTTAAGTTCTGGAATGTTCGTGTTGCTGTCTCTTTCTGCTACACTGATTTGCTCATTAGCAGTTGTCTCTTTTTTTCTCGATAGTGCTGTTCGCAGCATCGCGACGTTTTTATCGATGTAATCAATACAAATAAATAAAATATAAGTGTCTGTTTGTAATGTCAAAATAATAGCTTTTTACTAAATGTAATTTTTATAAAAGTATATACGGTACTTATAACAAACAAAAAAAGTAAGATTTTTGTCTGTATGTCTGTTTGTTCCGGCAAATCTCCGAAACGGCTGGACTGATTTTGACGGGATTTTCACTGTCAGATAGCTGATATTATAAGGAATAACTTAGGCTGTTTTTATTTTAGAAAAATATTAGGGTTCCGCGCCATGAAATCGTGAATAAATAGCGCGGGTGGGAGATGCAACGCGGCGGGTCGGTGGACGAGGGAGTTTTATTAAAATATGGCTGCTAGTATCTTACGACTTCTACGCGAGTCGCGAACGAAGTCGCGGGGCACAGCTAGTTTAAAATATAGATATTTGCCTTATATTTTTTTTTTTTTTTAATTTGTTTTTAAATTTGCAGGTTTCCCAACGATGACACCGAGAAGAAAGAAATTTGGATTAAAGCTACACATAGAGACATACGCATATATTTTAGTTTGATTTATTGTCTGTATCTGATAAGGTATAATACAATGTTTTTATTAGTTCAAAATAATATATGTGTAGTATAAGGATAAATAAAAAAAATAAAAAACCTTCAACTTTTAAATTTTTCTATTCTACAAGAAATCACGACAACAAAAATTAATTGGTCTATTTTTTTCAAATTCACGAATTATACCTACTTACAAATCTTATCTTCTTTTTTAATATTCGTTTCTTGACACGACATAGCAAATCAATTAAACACATAATTTCATACTTCCAAAATTAAATATTGATGAATAATATCATTGGTATTTAATGTTGGAAGTAATGAAGTACTGTGAAAATATCAAATTCGTAAGTCTTTCAATATCGCGTGGACGGTACGTTCGCGAGTCGCGAGCGCTGTGAGCCGCGTCGCGCGTCTTTAAATACCTAAACTCGAACCGCCGCATATTTGTCAAGGGGCCTTAAGTAAGCCTATGTTCTTCTTAATTTAATAAACATCTAACAACGTTCACAGTATGATCTCAGTATCAATCTGTCAAAAATACCTCTAATTTCCTTACATTTTGACAAGTTTTTGACATTTGTTTGTTGCCGAGATGAGACTGCGACTAGATTCTCGTAATTTTGGTATTGGTTAATTGGTCTTCTGTTTTCATTCAAAATCGAATGCGTATGCGTATCTCTGTATCACAAACAAATCCGTAGACTACTCAATCAAACAATAAAATATCGATATCGATATTTTTAAAATTACTCTTTTGGAATCCCTAGAGAATCAGTTGTCAATTCGTCACCCAATCACAGCGGCCGAAGCTTGCATCTCCCCCCGCCGTTTATTAGTGACTTAGATTTAGAACAAAAACGTGCCGATGCTCTCTCCACTGGTTTTGTGCTCCGTGAGTTACCCCTATGGTGTGGCCACCTGGTTAATTTTTACTTGTTACTACGAAATGTTAGAATTTAGATCCAAAAAAACATTGTTTTTTTTAAACTTAATATTAAAGTTATACTCCCTATCTTATAACAGGTTAACGTTGACTTTATGTCATCATTACGTATGGTAATCAATACTTCAAGTCTGCGCTAAATTTTTATAAGATAGACCGATTATGTTTGAAACAAACACGGTTTTAATAATTTTCTGTATAAATAAAATAAATAAACGGTTAAGGACACACATAAGTCACTAACTAAGCACAACACTATGGGAATTAGATTGCTGATGGCTTATAAACACATTTTATTATAATATATGTATTTATATGTACATAAAAACACACAGAACAATTTTATTGTATGTGGTCATCACCAAACATTTGCGTAAGGATCGAACCCACGACCCACAGAATGGAAAGCAGAGCTATTACCAACTGAGCTGTGTGTGACGCCTGTCATTGGTTAATATAATATAATATGTTTAAAATAACGTGTTGGTACCCGATACGTGTGATTAATAATATGTTTAAAATACGTGTATGATGTTGTTAAATAAAAAATAACTTCACTATAACACATTGGCCTGTTTCAGCCTCATTTTGGCAAAACTCGTTTCTTAAAGTAGGTCAGCCTCTTCGACCAAAACAAACCTAATTTTGGCCATGTTGGTTTCGTTTGTACAATTTCCGCGACTGTTATTATTTGACCGGTTTCAAAATATATTTTTAACTTGTTTTATTGTTTTCAAAACTATGTTGATATGATATTTATTTACGGTTGCCTAGAAGAAATCGCTATCAGCGATAAGGCCGTCCAATGTACTAAATTAAGATATGTCTAAGATTTTTTTTGTATTTTAATTTGTGCAATAAAGTTTATCTATCTATTTATCTATCTTTATGAACATAATTACGTAACACTATATAACTACCCGCAAACTAAACAAAGCTTATGGGAACTAGATTGCAGTTACTAAGAATACATAGTTAAAATTACAACCAAACACAAGTGTTAGTCATCACATAGGTAACATGTTTTTATGAGGATCGAATCGAACCCACGACCTCGAGCTAACTAAGCTGTGATGATTTTATTCTGCTTGCTTTTAATGCGTATAAAATCAAGATCCATAGCTAAATTAAATAATTGATATGGTATAAATAAATAAATATTCATGGACATTTTACACATTGTTGTCCCAAACTAAGAAAAGCTTGTACTATGGGAATTAGACTGCTGATAGAATATTATATACATTTTTTTTGTAAATATGTAGGTACATACATAGTAGTGTTTATATAATAATAAACTATTATAAAAAACGACACACGATGCGCACACGTCGCTTCTTTGTAACTACGTTATCATCTGTGGTGAGGTCAGTCAACTTTGTCTGGTAGCATACAACTTTTTAATACAATATAAATAATGATAGATTTTATTTTATTTTTGATTTGGTTTATTGGTTGGATAGTTTATTGGTTATTGTTGAACATTAGTTTTAAAAAGGATTCATATTTTGTTTACTGTTTGTGGTCTAAAAAAAAGCTTCCTTATGAATAGATATACATGATTAAAAAACCCGTAGGTATGGTATTTGTTTTATTTTTTTGAATAGCGTTTATATTTAATGAGATTTTTATTTGCCAACCAATAGAGAGATAATACAATAGATAATTGTAAGAGAAAATAAACGTTCATTTTTTTATTTGTTTCATTTAAAATTGGTAAGTAATTTATTCACCAACAAGCGACTATTACAGTAGGTATTTACAAAATGTACATAGGATTATACAAAATACATAAGAAACAGTTGAGCTATCAACAGACCGTTGCAACGATCTATAGATAGCTAAACTGATCCTATATTATATTTATAGAAGTTCGTCAATAATTTTCGAAAAATAGGTGTTAATTTTCGAAACAAAATTCGAAGAAGTCTTCTTCGAATTCTGTTTCGAAAATTAATTAATTTCAAAATGAAATTTAACCCCTCACAGACCTGTTTATTTTTTTTATTTTTTCATTATTTAAATTACGAAACCGATACGGTCAGCAAAAAAATCAAAATCTTTTCAAAAGATCATCAATTAGATTTAACACTTTGATGTCAACGATAGCTTCTTATTGAGAAAGATCATTTATCATTCACACGACGATCATAATATCAAGTTGATAATATATTCAAAGTTACAAAAAGTTTAGTTAATAAAAAAAGTATTTTGTATTCGGTAGCGTGTAGGGCTGATTTTTTTATTTAAATTTAATCACATTTACATAGTATCAGATTATTAATAAAAAAAACAAATGATACAAGAATAATAAAAAGATTTAAGGATAACAATTCTTCTAGATTGAAAATCTTAAAAGGTAAAATAATCAAAATGTTTATTTCAAGAAAATCTTAAAGTGTTAAGTGTTAACTTTGACACTAACCGAATTAAATTTGTAATTCATCAAATAGTTTCTCGATAGGTGCTATTATTGAACAGTTTGTATATGTACGTACCTACTGTACTGTACCTACTATGTATTGTGCAATGTTTTAGGGTTGTTTTAAGTAAACTATTTTCAAATATAAGTCAAAATTATATTACTACATTATCTAATTATAATATTTTGGCATATATTTATCATTACTAAGTATCTCAATTTCAATTTAATCATTGAATAAACGGTACGGTATAATATCCAGCAAATAATACCGTAACATAAAAAAACAAATATAAAACCAGTTCCGAATATATCGATGCATTTTATTTGAAAAATACAAATTTTGACAAAAGCTCCCAATTTTTTTGTAACTTCCCCTACAAAAAGTGTATTTTGCAAGAAAAAAATTATCCTCTGTCGATTTTTAACAATAGGATTAGTATAGAACAGGTGTTCAACTATTATTATTACTACGATACATTAGTTTACGCAGTAAAAAAAAACATCAGCTTGCCACGAATCAAATCTAGTCCAGTCAAATTATGGCTAAAAACGAGTTAAATAAACATGAGCGAACACAGTTTGGGGACTTTGAGGATCAATAGGGGGGTGTATTCTGAGCATACATTCCAATTTGAGGGGTTGTACTGAGGTCAGCTCAAGGTCATTTCGATGGAAACGTGTTTCATTCGATATCTCGAGAAAGGTTGGTGTTAGGCGAAAAATTGTTGAGACCTTTTCTTTTCCAAACAAAATTTACAAACTTTTTTATTTGAAACTTTTTTTTATAACATTAATATTTTTCAACTTATTACTCCCGCAAGGCAAAAATTTACTTTTTTTTCCATTTTTCGTCGTTTTCTCCCCAACCATTCAATTTTATTAAATTTTACTGATCATCAAAGTGTAGATCTTTTAATTATGAACAGTTTTGTCCTTAAACTTTTTTCCGTAGTGCCAATACCTTCGGAGTTATATATTACTTTACCGAGCGAAATCCGCGCCACTGTCGCAATATAAAAAGGTCAATCGATTAAACTATTTAAAAATTAAGTATTTAATTTGGGTAAATTTTTGGGTTAATTTGGGTAAGAAGTAAATTAACAATTAAAACTGTTTTACACATTTATTGATAGAAAAATAATTTATAAAAATAATAATATATCGGTAAAGTAATATATAACTCCGAAGGTATTGGCACTACGGAAAAAAGTTTAAGGACAAAACTGTTCATAATTAAAAGATCTAAACTTTGATGATCAGTAAAATTTAATAAAATTGAATGGTTGGGGAGAAAACGACGAAAAATGGAAAAAAAAGTAAAATTTTTGCCTTGCGGGAGTAATAAGTTGAAAAATATTAATGTTATAAAAAAAAGTTTCAATTAAAAAAGTTTGTAAATTTTGTTTGGAAAAGAAAAGGTCTCAACAATTTTTCGCCTAACACCAACCATTCTCGAGATATCGAATGAAACGCGTTTCCATCGAAATGACCTTGAGCTGACCTCAGTACAACCCCTCAAATTGGAATTTATGCTCAGAATACACCGCCCTATCGATCCTCAAAGTCCCCAAACTGTATTCGCTCATGTTTATTTATTTCGTAATTTGACTGGACTAATCCGTATACGACAATCATTGCTTTACTTCGAAAAATAACACATCTGTAATTATTACGCTGTTAATGTAAAAAGTACCGTTGGCGTATGAAGATAGAACACAAAGTGCAATGTTTGTTTTTGTCTCTTTATGACGTTTTGTCATGCATCGGCCAAGAGGTCGTTGGTACTCAGGGGAAACTAAAGCACAGGTGTCCAGCGTTCGGTCTGTTAGACAAAGATAGATATATAAAATCGGTTGAAGCGTGAAAGAGACGCAACCAAAATAAACGTTGAACTTGTGTAGTGTTTTTTTTTCGTTTTGCTCTCCCTCGCCTATGTTCGTGACGGATCTTTTTTTTATTTCATTTTGTTGCTGCCTTTTTGGATTATTTTGTTGCATTTAGCTATATTTTAAACTCTTACAAATTCAAGCCATTAGGTTAGTTATATTTAGGATTTTAATTTGTTACTTACGTTTTAGAACTTTGCGAACTGCAGCAACTACCACTCACCCAAAACAAAAAAAACTTTTTGACGGAAAAACTTTTAAAGTTACTTAAATAAAAAATACTCTATGTAATAAATAATTATGACAAATATTCACGGACAAATCACACATCAAAATTGTACTATAAATGCTTGAACTAGATTGCTGATAAAATACTTTTAATATATTATGTACTTACTTAATTTTTTTTGTAAATACGTATACTTACATAGAATACATAGAAACACCCAGACGACACAGAAAAATCACCAAATTTATGTTCATCACACAAACATTTGCTCGAACCCGCGACCCACAGCATGGAAGGCAGAGCTACTGCCAACTGAGCTGAACTGAGCTTCTATGTAAGTAGGTAAATCAAAAACAATAATAGATATACAGAAACAATATACCTACTAGGTAGTTGGTTTAAGTTAATTTGAGTAGGCTGGATATAATGAGGACGGTATTATCATCTATTATTTGGGGATAAAATGTTATTATGGCACCCCAATAATCATTGGGCATGAAATCGTGTTGGATTTTCTTTTGTTCATCACAATCTTTATTTTATACATTTATGGCTATTCTATGTGTTTGTTTACTCATTTTAGGGTTAAATCTGGGTGTTACTATTCTGTGTATTACAAAAAAAATATATATAAGAAGTATTCTATCAGCAATCTAGTTCCCCTAGTACAAGCTTTGCTTAGTTTGGGACTAGAGAGTGATGTGTGATTTGTCCATGAGTATTTATTTTATTATAATTTCTTTTTTTTATTGTTATTAGGTATATTCAGATTTATACTAACCTAACCTCACTATTATTTCACAAAATTAATCACTAGGTTGACTATTTTTGACCTCATCATAGACAAAAACATGTATCATTATAATCTATTTACAAACGACATCTTTCACAACCTTAGCACGAAAAGATGAGACAATCGTAAATGCAACGAATTTAAAATACACTGCTCGCTATCCCTGCAACGTTCGACAGTAAAGCTGATGTTGACGCGCAGTGTGTCTCAAACACGTCACAGTATCGATACGTTTACGAAACAGGAACAATACGACATTATCACGACCATCTTGGATCATATCACTGTCATTAAACTGTTTTTCTATAGTTTAAACTTATGTCTCAAAAAGCTTGTATTATGCACCTTATTCTCTTATACATAGAGTTTATATTCTTATATTCAAACTAACTTGTCTCAAGTGACATGTATTATAAACCTTATGATTTTGTAGATAGAACTTATTTTTACAAACGGTAGACCCCAAGTTTATTAAACAATATATATTTGACTTTCATCATCATCATCAACTTATATCAGTCCACTGCTGGACGTAGGTCTTCCCCAAGACGCGCCACTGAGCCCGGTCTTCGGCTCTTCTCATCCAGTGTTTGCCAGCTACACTCCGCAGATCGTCGCTCCATCTCGCCGGGTGCGTCCTACACTAAGCTTGCCTAAACGCGGTCTCCACTCCAGTATCCGTTTGCTCCAACGATTGTCAGTTCTTCGGCAAACATGGCTAGCCCACTGCCACTTCAGCTTGCTAATTCTTTAAGCTACGCTTAGACTACAGTTTTTGATAGTTTTCTGGTAGTTTTAATTCATTTCATTGTGATTTCATTCGCCAATATAAGCAATATTACCTATTGATTGGAATTGATACAGATTAATCCTGGATAGAGCTAATAAGGCTATATTGAGCATAAATATTATTAACACATATTATATTTACTGAATAATAATATAAGATAATATTTAAAATAACCACGACTAATTAAATCAAGCTATCATCGATTTACTAAATGAGCGTAAAATAGTGCTCCACAATTAAGATAAAATGCATAAACATTATAAAACATCTAGCTGCACTATCTGCGTAAACGAGACCGCGGGCAAAACCTAGTCTTTAATAACAAAATAACACAGCATCAATACTTACCAGTTGAAGTATTCTGATATAAGTGATCTGCGCTCACTTACCCTTCTCTCAGAGAGTTACATGACATTTCGGTCATTACTTAAAAGTGAAAGTGGAAAATACACCTACAGAATCCTATATCGGATTATCGGCGTATTTTAAGAGTAAAATAAATATAAATAAATGTTTACAGACCTTTCACACATCACATTCTAGTCCCAACCTAAGCAAAGCTTGTACTATGGGAACTAGATTGCTGATAGAATACTATTATGCATTTTTTTGTAAATACATGCATAGAATACATACGTCCTAATATTCTGTAATAAAGTAAGGTTGCTAATTCAAATAAATTCATTCAGAGCAATGATTTTTACGTTCTGGTCTGGGAAATAACACTCACGTGACCATCAAAGGAAATTTCCAATACTGTACCAACAACGGGTTTCTCACACAGACGCAATCAGGCTTTCACGCACACAAGCACACCGCGTAATGCCAGTAGTAGCCAGTTTATAAGTAACCGAACTGTGATAATCACAGAACAAAAAATACAGTAGAAGTAGTATGGGGGCGGGGTGCGCGTACCCCGAGTTTAGCGTAGATTCGCAAACTGTCTCCGCCACGCCTATTTCACGCACGTCAGTCTAGATCGAACCGTCACAGTGATAAGAGCTTTAGAAAAATTACAAAAATGCCTTATTGCGCTGTTCTAGAGTGCAAAAACGAAAGCAGAACTAAAAATGTTTCAAATGGTGGTATATCATATCATCGGTTAGTCTTGATTTACTTAATTTCGATGAAAATTGTAAAAACATTATTTTATTGTACAAGACAAGTACAAATAGACTTTATTGTTTATTCTATAGGGTCTACTTTCTTTTAAAGTCAACCATTTATTCTCGAAGATTCCAACAACTGACATGTCACAGTCCGCTACTCAATTAGGTATTGACGTTATCGATAATGAGTTATCGATATTTTAAACTTACAATGTTCTATGATATATCGGCAAAAAATTAACCCTATAATGCATTTTTTTTATGATTCTGTATAGTAATTGTAGTATTAGGTACTTCCATGACTTGTTCAAACCGTTTTTTTAAATCACATTCCCCACATCAAACCATGTGACTTGATAAAAGCCATAACAGAACGCTACATTAATGTGCGGATACATCATTTACTTAAAATTAATATAAAACTATCAAAAAGGCAACTTCTTAACAAGTATGTTATCTTTCAAGGCCAATAATGTATATTTTTTAGTATGTAGATGTTTTATTAATGTAAGTAGTTCATTAATAAAACCAGTGTTTTAATTTTATTTGTATTAATTACTTCCATTATTATATACATTTTTATATTAGTATACATTTAATACATTTATAAACACAATGATTTCAAACATAAAAATGAGTAAGGTACTTAATTCATTTTGAAATGTAAAATATATTTATCGACTTTAATTTTCGTTGAAAATAAAACGCATTGTCGATATATAAAGTAATGGCAGCAGTACAACCCTAGAAATGGACGAATAGTACAAAAATAGTAAAGAGCTCGTTACGGAAATATGAATCTTATCTCAAAAGTAATAAAGGTTTATTAAATGCATTTGGTGTAGTGACATCTAGCGGCGAGTAGCAGAACTTGGTAGTGAAAGTATTCCGTATGACGTAATACGTAAATAGATTAGATAATAAACCACTCTATCGTCATATGATTATTGTTAATTTTCAAATGAACGAAGATTAATGTATTACTTACTTTCATTCAACCAATCACACGACGCTTTTCTTAGTGTGACGAAATACAATTAACCTGTGTCAGTGTAAGTTAGGGTACGCTGGTTCCGGTGCGAAAAAAGGACTATGCTCCTTCTACTGTATTTTTTGTTCTGTGGTGATAATGCTTAAGTGTACTGACTACAAAAAAAGACATACATAGTAATTTTTAAAAAAATCTTACAAATGTACTCGAAGTTATTTTTTTAATGACTTAGGAAATCGTTTGAACGTATTATTAACGTTTTAAAATATTTTTAGGTCATAAAATGTTCAGTTTGTATGATGAACTTAGGTATTAAATAAAAAAATAGTAAAAGTAACTTTGTGTTAGCGTGTATAAAAAAAAAAAGGTAGCACTCCGGGAGTGCCGGCAGAAGTGAAAACTTCAATATTAACGTTGTGTTTTCACTTCTAAGTTTTCACATAAAAATATAACCACAGACGTCATAATGACAATGACAATCACAATGACACAGACACATTCGCGCAAGCGCCCTGTGCCGCCTAAACAGAGTCAGCACACTCAGGCACGGTAGAAAGAGTGGGAGATACTAGTTCCTCTCCCTTTCCCTCGATCTTACGCTTCGATCAACGTCACGTGACCCTGACGCGAGTTTGAAAGTTTTTACCCACCCAGCGCCGCTAAAGAAGTTTTCACTTCAAAAATTACTTTACTGACTGTACAAGTCGTCAAGCCTCTATACAAGTACTCGAACCCAAAACACGTGGTGTAAGAAAGAGAAAAAAAAACCCTTTAATTTATACCACGATAGTGCTTGTATCTTGAAAATAAAATATAGTTTTTTATTCTTAACCTCTTTTCGGTCAGTGGCCTTAGTGCTGTGCTGGTCTATAGTTTTTATCGATACATTTTTAAAATGCTTTGATTACTTCTTCAGAGTAATAATTTACTCGATATTTTATTGCCTTCAACTGCAATTATTGTGTCTCGGAGGCAATCATTTTATTCAAAAATTATATATTGGATTTTAAAATTTTTGTAATTGTATCAAAGTCGAAATTTAGTTTTTTACTGCTGTAGCAAGTACCTAATATTTAATTTTTTTGTTAAGATAATAATATGTACTACCAAAATTGTTTTTATAAGTAATACATATGTAGTTAATAGTATTTCATTTAATCGGCACCTAAATTCTTTATTGTAACTTATAATTATTGTACCTTTTATTTATTTATCATTTTGTAATTAAAGTTGTTTTTGTTAAAGTTACAAAAATATACGACGAGCTTAACCGTAACCTGTATTCAATTTTTTACCGAACTTTTGAGCTTAAAGCTTAAGAAATCTTATCGATATTGAAAGTTATTTAAAAAAAAAGACAATTATAATCGATTATACAATCGATAACCTAAATACAGCCTTTGTAGTACATCACTAGCTTAAACAGTAGCCAGACGCCTACACCAATAACCACAGTTCATAATAAATAAATGTACACAAAATGTCACAAATCACAGCACAATTCTCGCTTTTTGAGTTTTATAACTATCGTAAAATATATACACGCTTCAACGACACCGCAAATTTCAGCTTTAGTATCGATTTTATCGATAAATTGCGTTTGTATTATTGCACTTCTCTTTAGATGTCCATAAAAATTCGTCTCATCGCGTCTCGAATACGGGCGAAATTCCAAATTGAGGGCTTAAAATTTGTGGGTACCCGCAAATTTTTCGATAAATTTGACAGGCGTTTAAAGTTATTGCTTGACCGCAGCTACCTGTATTAACCGAATACGGGTTACGATTTTGGCAATCTGTTTTTAAATCAATCTTTTGATTTATTATTTTTGCTTCGGGTAAAGTTTGGTTAGTGAAATGAGTTTATTAAGATTTTGTTAAATTAAGGTTTTGCTAAATGTTATCATTTTATCTATAAACTACCTAATAACCAGTGACCAGAGTAGACAAGGTACCTATAATAAAATAAATAAATAAAAAAAAAGGTACCTATAAAGTTCTGATATTATTATTAACGGTAAGCAGTTTGTACTGATACTTATCTACAATTTTAAACGAGTAAATGAGAAAAAATCTAACATTATCGTTTAAAAATGACAACCCATTAACCCCAAAACCAAACGACAATTTTTCAAAAAATCTTTCAAAATCTGTCAAAGTCAAGTACGTGATTAAAAATAAGTGTTATGTCAAAGTCTCGTTCGCATTCATCAACCACAATACGAGGACATTAGCATAGGCTGCGTAGTTCAGTAGTTATCTGGTAGAAAAAGCGGGAAGTCATACGAGCAATGATTTTTTTTTTTTTTTTTTTTCTATGCCATAGCTGGCAGACGAGCTTGCGGGCCACCTGATGGGAAGTGGTCACCGCCGCCCATGGACACTTGCAACACCAGGGGCGTTGTCGGTGCGCTGCCGGCCTTTTAAGTGGAGATATACCCTTCTTTTGAAGGCACCCATGTCGAAGCTCCGGGGGAAAACCGCGGAGGGTAACTCGTTCCACAACTTGCACGTTCGAGGCAGAAATGATCTCGAAAACCGTGAAGTCGTGGAGAACCACCCGTCCAGGTGGTGAGGATGGAATTTGGTTTTCCGGCGTGTCGTGCGGTGGTGAAATTCAGCCGCGGGCACCAAATTAAACAGTTCGCTAGAACACTCCCCATTATAAAGACGATTGATATAAAGATGATTGTGGTAGACGTACTGTATTCATTTGTTTTTGTTGCTTATTTGTACAGAACACGACTAAGATGTGATAACTGACATACATGGATTTAACCAATCAGAGACTGTAAAAACACGATCATTTTTCGAGGCGGTTCCTGATTGGCTGATGTATGGGATGTAATAAGTATACTATTATAGTACAAAAAAACTTGACAGATATAATATTTGTCAACTTTTTTTGGTTATAGTTCTGTCTAAGCCAGTTGTCATTTTACAATCGATAGTGAAAATAATAGTTACGGTAAAATGTATTAATCTTAGTTTAATGGTTAAATTGTTGATTTTACTTTTTATTAATTAATATAAACTGTTATTATGAATCAATAAAATGATAAATACGTATTACAAATACAAAAATAAATACGTTCGTATTATTATACGTTTATATAGTATAAAAAACTTGTCAAATACGTTGCAATTAGTTGTTTTAAGTTGCCCGTCTATACGTTGCAACTTCTTATTTCCAAGTTGCCCGTCTACCTAGTCCTAGCCACGCACTAGAAAACTAATTATAATTCAAGACCACTCGCCACAGATAATTAATAAGCTTGAAGATGGTTTGAAGAGAGTATTTGAATACAATGCCGTCTGAACGAGCCTTTATTTCCATAAGCAATGGCGTACTTTGCTTTTTCTTTAGCTACTTTGAAATGAAATACGTTAATAACTATTCTAGGTTTTATTCGGTACTAACGCCATGCAAAGAAGCTTATGAAAGAGTATGGTTGTATTAGATAAAAAAGAAGAAAATTTGTAAACATCATAAATACTTAAGTACTTATATTAAAAAAAACAAAGTCAAAGATTTCTTTATTCAATAAAATCAGAAGGAACATTTAGAATCGTCTTACATACTACGTGATTGTAGGTGCCAGTTCCACGTGACCGGACTACCACTACAGCCTTAAGCTGAGTTCAATTGCAATACATAGTTATTTTCATACACGCTAATAATAATTGGTTCATTTATATATCATTTATTATTTCTTCAATTATTACGTTTTTCCTTTATATTTATATATATTTTTTTTCAATACTTACGGGTTTTTTATAGAATTTAGCAATGTTAACACTTCTAAGGTTAAAAATTTAGACGTTAAATTGATCAATAAAAACATTTCCTCCACCACAACAGATAATTTCCAGAATACTTCACAAATCAGAAACCCTTGTTCCTCGGGCGTTGCACCATTTTACACCAATTTTACACCAATTATCTACTATTATAGCTAATTGTAACCTATTACAATGATATTGTAAATCATAGACAATACGAAATTGTAGTGTGGTCTAAATCACCTTTTGACCATAGATATTGAGGTTTATGGTTGTATTACACTGACCGATACCGATATAAATGTTGAATTCAAATATCGGAGTTTAAACCCACGTTCGACCTCAAAAGAGAGTTTATTTTAAAATGTACCAAAACAGGATAGAATTCTTAATTAGACTGTATTTTTTATGATTAGCATTATTTTTTTAGGCAAGTTATGTCGACATCAAAGTTGGTTTTCATTTAAAATCTGCTGATTTGCTTATAGAAAACAGGTGACGTAATGGCTGGCTGACATAAGTGAACTTCTTCTTCTTCTTCTTTTCTTTGTGGCTTTTCGCAGGCTAGGGTTGCCGCGATTTTGCCAATGTCGGAGTTTACGGGGATTTCAGTTTACTAATCTTTTAACAAAAAGGCGGAGATCTGAGTGTTCAAAAATGACCGGTAATGATAAGTGAACTTTTTTAAATATCATTAGACACTGTCAAAATCATCTGTCGATATGACATAAAAAAAGCAATATAAAAACAAAAAAACATGGTTAAAGTTTAGTCTACGATATCGTGTTGAATCGTATCGGTGGTTGTGTAAACTAGCAATTTACACTGATTACTACCGGGTACCTTATATCGGTATGGTTTAACTGTGCTTAAGTTTACGATATAAATTATATTTTTGTAAAAAGTTTTTAACCGCGTACATTCTTTTTTTATAGTAGGGCCAGTATTTATAAAAATAACACAAAACGTTTAAATATGAACAGTAACAGAGGATAATAATTAAGACTTGTTTAGAAAAATAATAAAATAGTATGTAACACAGAACAAACATTAGTGTTCATCACACAAACATTTGTTCTTGATGGGAATCGAACCCACAACCCACATCATGGGAGACAGAGTTACTACCAACTGAGCTATGACGCCTGTCAAAAATTGAATAAGTCAATGTAAAATTTTTTTTTTTTTTTAAAAACAAACAAATAATTTATTAATATAATCTCAGCAAACATAATGGTAACAATTAAACTAGCATGTTACGTAGGTAACAAGTTCCATCATTAATGATAATCACTTAATCCTGCCCAACGGCGATAACTGTCAAACCTGTTACGATCACACTTGACCGCTTTGCATCACGTCAACAGTTTAAAAAAATAAATATATTCAAATATAAAATTACATTTTCATCTATTTTATTCCATTAAGTATTGGTATATGTTTATAGTCCTTATTTTATTGCTGATTATCATACACTTGCAAGTTTGTATGTTAGTTTTTTTTTCGTTTCTTTAGTTTTAGTTATGTAAGTTCTTTGTAAAAAACAAAGAAAGATTTATTTATTATTTTATTAAAAACCTCTGCCTATAAGCATTGTCTTGCAAAAAATATACTAGTTATAATTATCGTCATCGACAAGTATAACAAAAAACACATTTTTTAACTAACTTAAAAAAACCAAACAAATACATATTATAATAAATATTCGTCACCACAAAAATCTTTGTTCTTGGCGAGAATCGAACCCACAGCACAAACATACCAATTGAGGTGTGACACCTGTCAAAAATAAAACTAATACTAGACCTCTCCAAGCAAGTTCTCTTATATGTCAACGCCTTTGTATGATTCCTATTTCTTACTAGCGGTACCTTAATTCGCTAATTCATCTGTCATTTTGTATGTAATGACAGATAGTCGCGTTCGCTAGAAACGTGTAATATAGGGTTTGCTTGCAACTGGTATAGATTTAATGTGCTGTAGCTGTGAAGCTACTTTATACTCGCTAGCGTCTGTAGTTAAAAAATGTATGAAGATTTGTACAGCGCCTCTAGCGGATAGTTGGGTACTAAAATTCGTAATACTAATATTGGCGTAACTACTGTAGTAAAATCAGGCGATTTTACTGTGACAACTCATGGTAGAGGTACTGGTTTGCTTGTAACTGGTATAATTAATGTGCTGTAGCCGTGAAGCTACTTTAACTGCAAGAGAAAAGAAAATCACAATTTTAAAGAAATTGCGACTTCCAAGGTACTGAGCCCCGATTGCGCTAAATTGTAACGTAATCGGTTCTGAGCAGCAGCTAAGGTTCACTAACGTAACGTGTACGTAGCGTGTGATTTAACATAAAAATAAAGACGTGTGGCACTCGGTAAAGCTATTGCATAGCATTTTTTTCTGGATTACGCATGCGAAGTGTACGCGATAGAAGCTATGCAATAGCTTAAAAATTCGTATTGAAGATTTTTAAAGTTTGTGATAAAATTAATTCTAGTTAAAACACCTTATATTCCCATTTTTTTTAAATATTCTTCTTAGTTAAAACAAAAAAAATAATGATTGTGTTACTTCGTACACATTATACCACAATTTACTATCTTGATCTATAATATTTTCACAAAAAGCTTCTCGACATTGTTCTAAAGTAAACATAGAAGACGCATCACACACTTGGCCGTCATAAAATAATTTTACGACAGTCGTAAATCACATATCGACCGATACTCATCAAACGTAAATAGTCAACAAAGTCGCGAGTGCTGAGACCGCGGCTTAAGTGATTTCCTAGTAGAGCTTTTATTTCTTCGAGAGGCAAAAAGGTGCAGTTTATATAAATAGATTCAGACGTAGTTTGTAAGTGTTACTCTAGATACGTTTATATTTTTTTTGTAAAATTAGTTTATGTTTTTAAATAAATTTTTCACCTTTTAAAATTTAAAGCTTTTGTGGATGAAGTTATTTATTTTTAATCTCGTATGTTTTTCTTTGTTGAAATTAGTCTTCTTCTTCTTCCTGCCCTTATCCCACTAGGTGAGGTCGACACAACATGTTCTTTTCTTCCATTTTCCTCTAGGTATCATCCGTCATCTCCTTTCAAATGCATATCATTTTTCACACAATCCATCCATCTTTTCTTAGGCCTACCTCTTCCTCTATATCCATCAAATTATTTGTTTATTTTAACCAATCCTTGAATGAGTCTTATAAAACTTTTATATTTGCTTTAAAAAACGCTTTCCATTGTGAAATTTCTTATTTTGGCAACTTTTCAGAATAATATCAAAATTGCAATATTTCGGTAAAAACCCTCTGCCCATTATCAACTTTCGCACAGAGTCAA
The DNA here is from genome assembly GCA_932527185.1 of Ecliptopera silaceata. Lineage (NCBI taxonomy): Eukaryota > Metazoa > Arthropoda > Insecta > Lepidoptera > Geometridae > Ecliptopera > Ecliptopera silaceata. The sequence continues at coordinate 8,246,207 of OW052210.1, forward strand.
CACAATATGACCGCTGCAAATGTAAAGTTACACTACGCGTTAGCGTCGCTACGTTATACGTTCAACAATTGAACTGACTTTATTGCGCAATGTAACATGATCTTCACAGTAGCGATAGTCACATTTTCAATACCTACATAATGGCAGATTGCCAAGTCATATGGAAAACAATATTTTATTCAACTCAAGTGCATTAGCCAGGCGCCAGAAGTAATAAGATGCAAGACTGGCTATACAAGACAATTTTTAGCTCAAATTAGCTCAGTTGGTGAGAGAATACTTAAATATGCTATATTTTTTTTTGTGAACACATAATTGAATACATAGTAATACCCAGATACAGAACAAATATTTATGTTCATCACTCAAATATTCATCTGGGTGGGAATCGAATCCACGACCTTACAGCATGGGAAGGTAGAGCAACTACCAACTGAGTTGTGATTTGTATCAATCAACTGAGCCGTATCTGTCATAAACGTCATATAGACGCAATGACTTGCCTCACAGAGCACATCCTTAATAACCGGTTCTTACTTTTTTTCTTTTATATTTTAATCTTACAAAGAAATCAAATTAAATACTGAAATTCCAGTAAAATTCCGTTGCCGCGTACAATCAGCATTTTAGAAAATAATCCTTATTCCCGTTTTGCCTCCAAAATTCCCATAAAACGTTCCCACAAAGCATGTTTTGACCACACACCGGTCATCACAATGATCATTCGAATGACTAGAACAGGACAATCATCTTCATGATCATCGCGTGATTAATCGATTATGGATGATCACGCCGTTTTCGGATCATGACAAAAAGAAATATAGTTTCAACGCTTTTATATTTAGTCAATTTATTTGTAACTTTGTACCCAGCACTATTATATACCTAGTTAGTTATATTATATTATCTATACTAATATTATAAAGAAGTAAAGATTGTGTGTTTGTTAAATTGTAAGGGGGTAATCTCGTGATCTACTGAACCGATTTTAAAAATTCTTTCACCAATAGAAAGACACATTATTGCTGAGTGTCATAGGTTATATAAAAAACGAAAAAAAAAGGCTTGAACGTGGTAGTCCGTTTTGCAAAGTGAATCGGAGAAAAAACGGTCGAATTATGTCCAACGAAGTGGGCACGGGTCAGCTAGTACTTTCTTTGTACCCAACACTATAGTTAGTTTACTACTAAGATGCTCGCAATGTTGTGTTTCAATTTAAAGAGTGTCGAAAGCATACGAGACTGGGCAATGCCTAAGTAGACACGTCCTCGTCATCAACGGGAATGACTATCGGACTTGTATTTTTATAAGCACAAACGACACGTATCAGGTCATCAGGTTGGGCAATTTGGAGTTTTTATAAGTTTGTATGTTTATCAATAGCGCTGTTTTTATAAGTCTGATTTGAATAAAACTTGGGATACATAATAGATAGAAATAGAATAGATTACAGCATATATAATAGGTTAATAATAGGTTTAAAAAATAACTTTGCAATAAAAAAATAAATATTCATGGACATTTCACACATCGCACTCTAGTCCCAAACTAAGCAAAGTACTATGGGAACTAGATTGTTGATACATTATTTTTGTAAGTACATACATAGAATACATGTAACACCCAATATTTATGTTCATCACACAAACGTTTGTATTAGTAACTAGCTGACCCGTGCCCACTTCGTTGGGCATAATTCGACCGTTTTTTCTCCGATTCGCTTTGCAAAACGGACTACCACGTAAAAGCCTTTTTATTTTTCGGTTTTGTGTATAGCCTATGACACTCAGCAATAATGAGGCTTTCTAATGGTGAAATAATTTTTAAAATCGGTTCAGTAGATCCCGAGATTACCCCTTACAATTGAACAAATATACAAACATACAAACTTTACCTCTTTATAATATTAGTATAGAAGTATAGATACAAACTTTACCTCTTTATAATATTAGTATAGATTAGTATTAGTATATTAGTATTAGTATAGATTTAATTTATATTGTGCCTGCCTATTTTATATTATGTGTGTAAATTGTAATTATGTGTGTTGTGGTTGCAAAAAAAAAAATGTCTATGTCTATTTGCTCTGGGTGGGGAACGAACCCACAGCATGGAAGGCAGAGTTACTACCAACTCATCTATGACGCCTGTCAAAAAAATCAAAGCTTGTGCAGTTACAGCGAACTTAGCAGATTTTTGTGTGTGATGACCCTAGCATGAAAAGGAGTAAAAAGTTAGTAATAATAATTTAGGCAGCCAACAGACGAAAGGCAAAACACCTGTGTTACGCATCCAGGGCTGCCACAAAAAATGAGTTGCTGGCTAGGGGTATAATAGTGTGGACTTTGTATATGATTTTTTACTTGGGGACTTTCAAATCAAATCAAAATCAAATCAAAAGTTTTTTATTTCGGAACTAAAACAGAATAGGTACATAAAAACAGAATGTAACGATGATAGCTACTATAGTATTATCTACTGTGTTGTAGCTAACTTTAAATCTCTATAAAAGTTTATTCGGTACACAAGGATCATTTTAAATCGTCTTATATACTTACTAATAGGTGATTCTAGGTGCCAGCTCCACGCGGCCAGAGCCTAGAAGAACGGGCAAGAATCTACGGCGTACTTTACGAACGTACTTTACACGTTTATAGACGTTTTAGATAATGATGTGAACAAAAGCTAAAAAGTAATTAATAATAACAAACATATTCAATGTGCTTAAAAACGTTATTTTACATAGGATTTCGATAGTGTACCAGAATTTTAATCAAGCTTAAATACAAATTCTTAAATACTTTATTGTACACAGAAAACTGACAGACTAACGGCCGGTTTCTCGAACGATGATCAACGAAAAAATCTAATAATTACTATGTGTCAAACTCGGATCAATCGTGATTTGGGTTTCCAGAAACCGGCCGTAAGTGTTACAGGTTAACTTACAAAAGCGAGCTTAACCCTACAAGTTTTCTTCCAACTAACCTTTCAAGTTAAGGAAAGTTAAGATAGCAAGGACTACGGTAACAGTATCCAATAATATATTTATTCTCAAACAAACTTACGACTATACAGTCGGCAAAAGGTAACATAGCTGTGTGCTTTATTCTTCGTCTTATCAAGAAGATTTTACCATTTTTTTTTATAAATTCATGATTGTCGTTCATACAAGCAAGGCATATCCACAACACGCTATCCATTGCAGTTTAGAGCGAGACAGCACTATGCTGCATCTCGCTCGGCCGGTCGCTGCACGTGTGTGAAACGGGTTTCAACGGCCAAGATTTTATTAATTTGTGTTTGTATATACAGGGTGTTTTGTTTTGGTGTTTGAGCTTTATGTAGCTTTTAGAGTTTTGTGATATGATTCACACAATATTTGTATATTTGTTGTTGAATGATAAGTGAAATTTGCGGTTGCAACAATAGTTTAATTACAATATTTTTATCAGAGAAATTAGTTTTAATTTTATTTTGTCACGTCAACTGACACTTTTTAAAAAACGACTTCTTGCATGTCTCACATAAATATCATATAGGTACCACTGATCTAAAAAATACTTATTCAAAAAAAATAAGAATCAAATCTATCAGCTAGATCCATCATTTTGTTTAAAAAATCTCTTTATGCCAAGTTTTTTTTCAGCCTTTGTATTTGAACATCCTGTATGTTTAAAAGTGTAAAATATAGCCTATAGGCTGCATAGAGCTTCGCTTCTGTTCTATACCTCCGCTACCATCGATATTGTTGATAACAAATTGCCTTTCTTTGTTCTGTCTGTGGTTTGTTTTTTTTTATAATTTGTCATGATTTTTGTAGCTCCCGAGTTTTTTTGAAAGTTCGGTCATTTGAGTCGCGTAGAGGTTATTTGTGCATATTTTTTGTTGAACCCTAATTTTTTTGTGGAAATTGTAATCAATGTTGTAATTTCAACTGAGATATCATTCAACAAAAAGTTCTTACAACAGATACTTAATTGTAGTATCTATCAAATTGGATTAATAAAAAAAACTGTAATTGTTCGATCAAAGGGCAATTATAGTGGTAGTAATAGTAGATATATTTTAACTAGTATATTTTTTTTTCTTTTTAAAGTCCTGGAAAGATACTTAAAAAATGTTACACACGACAGTCACTCGTTTAAACATAAGTAATAATAGGATAATAAATAATTGAAATCTTTTATATTTAAGAATATTTATTTACAAACAAACTTACGATTACAGTATTTTACAAAATGTACATAGGCCTATAAAATAATCTTTTATATTTTATGTTTAATAAATATTTAACATAATTCAGTGCAATAACAAAGAAATCATAAAAAAATGGTTGTCTGTAAAGTCGGTTTACTGACGATAGTTGAACGTGACAACGAACGCAATGGCCGATTGTGCTTCTTTGTCGCTCGTTCCGCGCTCTCGCTTGCACTTCATGGAACGCCGCAGAGCGAGGTAACGCCGCATGAGTCATGTTTTTTCGTGCGTGCAGCCGGCTCTATCGAATTATAAGACGTTGTCACGTCAAAAAGTCCTTTAAAACCAGTCCTAACCAGTCTTTTCTTTCCAGATCGACCCTACTCCGAGTCGGATGCCGTCCGTCCAGCACCACCTGCACCCCAATGCCGCATCTCAGCCTCATCCCCCCCTCGCCCCCTAACCTTCGACTCCGAAGACCTGGACGACGATGTGTTCATCAACCCGAGAAGTGGCAACGACCTGTTCGCAACCAGAAACCTGGAGATCATCGGATACAATACACCTAGAAGTCCAGCTGGAGTGCTTTTGAGTCCGAGGAGGGAGAGGACGTTTAATTTTTCGTTGACGAGTGAAAAACACTGGAGGGATAAGGGGGGGACGGATATGGCGGATGGAGTTGATGCTGATGAGGTAAGGATTATTTACAGATATATTTTCAATCAATTTCAGGTTTAAAGATCAGATATAATTTCAATAAATTTAATTTCAGGTGAAAAGATCTTTTTTATGAAATAATTTATGAATCAATTTCAGGTTTAAAAGATTTTTTTTTGGGCAAATAATTTATGAAAATGTAATTATTTATTTCTATAACTAAAAATACTTATTAACAAGCTTGTAACATATAGGTATATACATATTATCAAGCTTGGGACCTTTTATGTAGATTGTATATGATTATAAAAAGGTTTATAAAACTATTACTTTTTCAAAATTAAAAGTCTAAAAGAGCACGTTATGAAAATTTTCCTTACTAAAAACTACCTTGCAATATAACTGACTTACCCACAAAATCATCATCATCATCATCATCATTCCCCTGCCTTTATCCGCCGTTAAATGGGCACAACATGTTTTTTCCACTCACTCCTATAATTCGTCAACTTACCCCCAAAATAACAAGAAATAACAACAAATAATCTAATGCAATAAATACCCGTGCTGTACTTTTTCAAATCTCATTTATTTTAACTTACTCATTGGATCAGTTGAGCTATCTATAGATCGTTTGCAACGGTCTCTAGATAGCTCTGTTTCTTATGTATTTTATATGCCTACGTACATTTTGTAAATATTGTGATAGTCGTAAGTTTGTTTGTGAATAAATTATTTTTTAACAGACTTACTCATAATATCACATAATTAAATATCTAAAAAGATTAATATAACAGCATAAATTCTCGGTTCATCGGCATATGAATCATAGCGAACAAAGACGCACGTGCGTACAGAAAAATATCGTTAAATACGACTGTCTGTCTGCAAACTCAGATTAATAATAATAATGAAACACGTTCGGTCATTGTATTTTTACATCTTATAATAGTTTATTGTAATTTAACGAGTTCTACTAAACTATGTAAAAAAACTACCAACAGTTATGGAAAATAGGTAAAGGCTAAAATTTAATACTATTTCAACTAAAAAACTAAGAAAAGTAAGTAAATAACATAACTATAGTGGAAAGTAGGTAGCTTTGTTTCAAACTAAATTCATTTCATTTTCCATTTTAGAATGTTAAACACATAACAAAAGGAAAAATGCAAATGCAGTACAAAATAAAACTGCAGTTTACGCCTGAAAAAAAAACTAGAGCAATACACACCCGATTGCTATCCAGAATCACCAGGCGCCATAACATTCTTTGAACAGGGGTGGACGTACAACAATTATTTTGTTAATGCTCACAATAAAATAAAAAGTGCTGACTGAAACGGAATTAAATCTATCCAATAGATACCGGTTAACGTTCCAAATAAAATTTTGTATGAGTGTTTTTGTTTATTAGGAGTGCTATGTATTGAATAGGCTTTTGTTTAAGAACACTGATTTTTTATCTTTATAGTCCTTTTATCACTAAAAACATCCTATCAAGTATGTTTTTTTCCTTAAACATATTTATAATTTTTTACAAGAAGTTTGGAGTCATTCCCATTTATGTAACTTATCTTCCATGATCCTAATAAAATAGACTTACATTTTTTGACTTATTTCTTATAGACGTTATTTCTTATGTTTGATAAATAAATCTTAGGTTCAGACAAAAGTTTTTATTTAAGTAAATATTTAAGAATCTACATGAAAAGCGTAACTTAAAATTATTTACAAAACCTTGATAGTATTATTTAGATTATCTACAATGACATATTTATTGTTCAAAATATTTATCTCCTATGCACTTAGTTTGAACCAAATAAATACTATTTCATCTGAATGTGGCAATAGTCGTAAATAGATCTACTACGCGCTGAAATACTGCGTATATTATTTTGTCGTTATTTGGGTCAGAATATACCACAGTTGATATTTATTCAGTGTTATGTCTCAGCTAGTTAATTTATCTGTGGTTAATTTTACTTTAACTCTTCCTGAAAGTACTAGGTATTTTAATAAAATACGATGTGGTTGAGATTTTTGTCTTGTTTTTATGTCATGTTTATAAATATTTATTTAGTAAATAGCGTTTTGCGTTACGGAATATTATTAACTCACTTTAAAACAGTAGATAAAAATAAATATTGATAGGTACTTAGTAAGATGTGTTTCTTATATAAAAACATTATAAACTTACATATTCCATCAAATTAAATAAAAAGTGAATTAAGTTTATCAAATAAATTAGATTTCATTGTTAATTTTATTAAATTTATAGATATTAAGATACATAGATTTCGATAACAAACTTAGATTGAAATTATCTATGTTTAGTTATCGCTTCTACAGATACCTATATTGTTTCGTACATATACGAGTTTGTATTTGCCTAACTAAATTAATAACTCTGAGGTGATAAAGAAACATGGAAAAACTAAAAGCCGACTCCATACAATCTATCTCCTAACATAAGTAACTTTACGTTTTGACGTAAACTTATTTTAGTATTTAGTGCTAAATTAATTGCGCCACAAAACATTGTGAGTGAGTTTACGCCATATTGGACCATTTAGAGGATCTGAGTGATGAATCAGATAAAGTACTCATAAAAGTTATTGTTTGTAATGAATTGGTTTAAGTTATTAAATACTTACGGATTATTATATCAAAATAATGACATATTTCATAACAGTAGCTACTAACAGTAAAAAGCAGCTTCTAATTTGCAATATAAAATATTTTTTCATAAAATTATTTATTCTTTTATTGAGCTTAGAAATGCGTTCATAAAATAATTTTATATACTTAATAAAACTTATTATATTGTTCTTAAGTTTAATTAGACAAGATGGGGAAAAAACTTCTACATTTACAATACAGTACATAATTTTCTTAAAAGTTAACGAATTTCCGAGATCAAAGTTTGGAGCAATTATCCTGTTAATGCTAAAATCGTGAATTTTCAAACTGTTATTGCGTTTTGTTTTGCATTCGCTCTCCCACCGTGAATCGAACCAAAATAGTCTCATCTCAGAATATCGTAGTAGGTACAGTTAGCGTCAAAAAAACAGTAACACAACTTTAATTACATATAATTAAAGTTGTGTTACTGTTTTTTGTAACCGCGGAAAAAATTCGGTTTTTCTTTATTAAAACGATTATATTAATATTGATTGTTCGTATAATATAGTTTTTTATTTAGATAGCACATTGACTTAAATTGTTTTGCGGTAGCAATTAGTTGTTTACGTTTTGTGGATTTTATATGTATCTATGTCTATTAGCAAAATAACATTTCATTCATCAAATGTTGTCACTGACTGTACAGTAACTGTAGTGAGATAATTTCTAAAATTAGATTAGTAGTACTTGGTTGTAGGGTTCTGTTTGTGCTTTATGTAAAATTTATTTGTGGATTCTAAAAACACTAAATATAATAAAATAGGTCATCGTGCAAGTCCTTGCTATCATTTATCTAGCTAGTAGCTACCACATTAAAACATACAAAATAAAATATGAATTAAAAAAAAAAACAAATGACGTGTGGCATAGCATTATTTGCCGCCGGTCTGAGTGTTAGGTTATTTCGTTACGGAATTTCTAGTATCGGTCTCCACGCTCAAGGCCTACGATAAAAACTATGCAATAGCTTAAAAAAAACCTGTAATTACATCAGCACACATTAATCAACAATACAGCTAGGCGGACAATTTTTTTTTTTTGCTCATTCCTATCATTCGTCAACTCTGAGTCTATTCCTTTCATATAATCCGATCACATTTTGAGCTTAAATTACTTTTCTTGGCTAATTTTAATAGCAAATTCAGAAAAAAATGATTTTAACCCTCTTTAGGGTTCCGTAGCCAAATGGCAAAAAACGGAACCCATATGGATTCGTCATGTCTGTCTGTCTGTCTATCCGTCCGTGTGTCACACACAGCCACTTTTTTACTTTCTGTACCTTTAAGTCAAATGTCAAAGTTAAAATTACTTTATTCAGTAAAATCACAAGGATCATTTATGCTGGGGCCACATTAGCGGGCTACGGCGAATATTCGAGTTAACGCGATGTATGTGGCCGGGTATATCGTGTCATCGCGTAGTATTTAGACAAGAAGATCGGCTATACCCGAACACGATGTTTTTGTCGCGCCAACACGATACGAATATTCGCCCGCTAATGTAGCCAAAGCATTAGAATCGTCTTACATACTAGGTGATTCTAGGTGCCAGTTCCACGCGACCAGAGCCTAGAATTTGATAGACTAGATAGAGCCTAGAACTTTATCTTGGGCATATGCCATATTCATATTTTTTTCTTCCATACAAATGATGACGCATTTAACATAACCCCAAGAATACTAAGCTCTGGACACTAAAATTCGATTGATGATGTTGTTACAGTTGGTGAGTCTGGCACTTTATAGCTTTAAGGACACTGTTTTTGTGAGCATAAACTGTTTCTACCAGAGATGTGAGAAGAAGATGGAATCATACAATAAACTTACGACTATACAGTATTTACAAAATGTACATTGTCATATAAAATACATAAGAAACAGTTGAGCTATCTAACAGACCGTTGCAAACGATCTATAGATAGTTCAACTGATCAAATTAATAAAAAAAATGGTTGTCTGTAAAGTCGGTTTACTAACGATAGTTGAACGTGACAACGTCACTTCATGGAACGCCTCAGAACGCCTCAGAACGCCTCAGAACGCTTCATGAGTCATGTTTTTTCGTGCGTGCAGCCGGCTCTATCGAATTATAAGACGTTGTCACGTCAAAAAATGACTTTGTTTCAGAACCTTGGTCCAGAGATATATATAATACGTAATAGTAATTTTGTTAAGTACTGCTTGAATTTGAAGCTTGTGAAAGTTACTTTTTATGTATAAGTTTCTCATATAAGTGAAATGTCAATTTCTTTTGAGAAATAAATAATCTCTAACCTTAAATATAGTCGTCCAAGAGACTAGTCATTATAAGTAAATAAAACGTTTTTTATTTGTTGTTTAGCGGCAACTGATATCATGTGAATTGAGAACCTCTTATTTTTTGGAAATCGGTTAAAAACCTCGCTACACCTTTTGTCTACTAAAATGAGTTACACTCTTCGATCATAAAATAGATGATCGAAGGTTACACTAGAAAAATTAATTATATTTTAGTCTTTGATTTTAGGTTGCTTAATGGTTTTCAAAATGGTTTTATTTATTTCAACTAAAGGTCTAATAATTACTTTATTCACAAACAAACTTACGACTATTACAGTATTTACAAAATGTACATAAGCATAAAAATTACATAAGAAACAGTTAAGCTATCTACAGACCGTTGCAAACGATCTATAGATAGTTCAACTGATCCAAATAAAAAAAATCAAGGTAGTTTGGATTTCCTCACATTACGCAAATCAAAAACCACCATCTTAAATACTCACAATAAAATCGAGTAAATAAAATGCACAGAAAATATACCTTTCATATTTTGTCGTCCGTAAAATGTATTTTCTCTCAAGGATCACTGGAGGGTACCGTCCAGAGGTTTTTGTTATCCGTGTTGAACCCTGGAGGGCTATCCAAGGGAAACTTGCGTGACGGAATATCCTTTCAGTTGCAGTTCAGTTTTCGATGATTTTACTATAGTAACTCATCAGTGTTCCTTGGCATTTTTGCGAACTGACGTGACTGAGCTTTATAAAATTATGACTGAGCTGTTAAAAATGACGTCAATGCACGTTTAGCACGTGACCTACTTACCTGATTCAAGCATGGCCTATCTGATTTTTCGTTAATTCTATCAAACGGTATGAAAATAGATCATTCAAAATATCAATAAAAGACGAAGAAGAAAACTGAACTGCAATTTGATCAAATAACAGTTCAAAAACATTTCAGTGGTCAGGATACCCCCCCTGAAGAGGGTTCCGTCGAGAGGTTTTTGTTATCCGTGTTGAACCCTGTTTTTTCTCTTTTATTTACTCCCATTTCGCTTCACCGGCATTAATATTCATAAGTAAATTGCCGAGATAATCTTGGGGATAGATTTGGGTGTTCTTTTGTGAAAGTAAAAGTATTTGGTTGGCACATTTTGTTTGTTGAAGATACCGTCTCGTTTTTATTTATGTAGATATTTTGACTCCCTTTCATTCCCTAAAGATATCATTGAGATTGGTTTTGTAACTTTGCCAAGAGTATACCTAGATACGTTCATAGAAAAGTTTAATTTTTGTTTTTATAATATTTAACGTAATAGGTATTTGCGTCGTCGTCTTTAAATTAAACATTAATCTAAAACAGTTTATTACTTTGTTAACATAATAAATATATTTAAAAAAATATGTTACTTTTACTAAGTACCTATATACATTACTACTTCTCGTGTTATTATAATTATCCATGTTGGTTGTCAATTAATTATCTTTATCTAAACTTATCTAACAAAAATTGTGTATTTCTCATCGTAGTTATAATTTATTTGTATCTCATAAATAAAAAAAAAATTTATTAAAAAATTATTTTAATAAAAAATAAAAATAAAATTATTTTTTTATTATAATTAACTTGCTTAAATCTAACCGCAATCATATACAAGATAGTTGAAACTATCACGGTTTTGAAAATAGTTTTCTTTATAAACGGAATCCCGTGATCATGGCGCATACAACTATGCCAAAATATCGGGAAATAATCAAACTCACAAATCATGGTAAATAATATAAAGAAAACCATACAAGTTGTATACAAAACAGTATTCATTTGTAACATATCCATTTAAATATTCCCCTCAAAATGAGGATCACGGAACAGGATTAAAAAGAAATGGCATTCCATTGTGAGGGCCCACTTGCACGAAGCAATCATTTGAGACGCGACAAAGTACGGAAAAGGTAAAGAAAAGATCCGGACGAGGATACAGGGTGTTCATAAATGTGGGATACCGAATGAAAAAAAATATAAAAAAAAGAAACACCAAAAAAAATCACAATGGTACAAAAAATTATAATAAAAATAAAGAATTTATTTACACTGCTTACAGTTTCTATCTGGTACACTGTAATATAAAATTACAATTTAACATACATGCTTTTAATTATAGTAATATATTATTATCGTTATATATCATATGTTACGATTATAAATGAAATGCACTGTAATGGACGCTCTTATCGCTAAAAGCGTTATACATAATGAGTTTATTACAACAAACTCATACAAAACTTACAGCCTGACGGTCTATCTTATAAAAATTTAGCGCGGACTTGAAGTACTGATTACCATACGTAATCATGACTTAAAGTCAACGCTAACGTCGGGGGTAAGCCAATTATTAATTTTTATATAAGTAGGTACTTGCTATAGAACCTACTAATAAAAATGTTTAAAATGGAAAAAAAAATCACCCTGTATAAGAAAGGTATTATGAAAGGAAGATGGAGAGATATGGATAAAAGGACAAGGTGGAAAATTGTTTGAGGAAGTGCACCTCGTAATGGATGCCTGAAAACGAGGAGGATTTTGGATGCTGCTCGAGTATTTTATATCTATGTGCAACCAAAAACCTCTGGCTGGGAATCGAACCTACGACCCGCGTGTAAGGCAGAGCACCAACTGAGCTGTGACGCTTGTCCAATACAAATTTTGCTTAGTTTGGGACTAGAATGCAATGTTTCAAGCAATTGTGTCTTTTTTTATTGACTTCATAATTTTAAAGCTTAAAAAAAATAGTTGTTACTAACAAAGTAGGTTATTTTTATAGGTTTCTTAAAACTTTCATTACAATAACAAAGTTGCGATAAAGCAAAGCCTTCTGACATTAGGCCATTGATATAAAAACATGGTGTTAGACCCGCATCAATCATTTTGGTAATAAATTGCATTTAGGTCACAACGAGGTCGTTATAGTTTTTTATTGGTTTTGTTGCATGCTTTTTTGTAATATTGTTAGTAATAGTGTTAGTAAAAAGAGTTGCAGTAAAAAACGCAAGACGAAGCTGTGTAGTATTGTATGAATCTTCTTAAATTTAACTGAGTTTAATAAAATACTATCGAAATAACGAAGATTTATACTATTTTGCTATGTAGCAAATACTCTGTTTTGGTATCTGAAAGGTACTACAATGCACAGTAAATCGAAACTCAAACATAATCATATTATATCTAGTTTATCTAAATTAAATACTAGCTGACCCGTGCCCACTTCGTTGGGCATAATTAGACCGTTTTTTCTCCGATTCACTTTGCAAAACGGACTACCACGTAAAAGCCTTTTTATTTTTCGGTTTTTTATATAACCTATGATACACAGCACTAATGTGGCTTTGTATTGGTGAAATATTTTTTAAAATCGGTTCAGTAGATCCCGAGATTACCCCTTACAATTTAACAAATATACAAACTTTAACTCTTTATAATATTAGTATCGATCATAACGCAATGTTTCTCACTTACTTTTTAAAATATTTAAACCTCATATTTAAGACGTGCTCTTACAAAATTTATTTCTAATTTAACCGTGAAAAATTCTCTCACATTTTTATAATAAAAGCCGTGACATAAACAAAGCTTCGTTCCACAATAAAAATAAAAAGCTCTAAGTCCCAGATCCCGCTTTACGCCTTGAAGTGCCCTAGGAAGCTGAACCAGACGTTTTCTAAAACCTCGCGAAAACGGATCGAAAATAAAATAGAAAAAAATCGAGACATCTCCACCGGGTCTCAAGCCTTGGATCTTGAATTTACACCGAAGTGTAACCGTCCACCATTTTGTTGTTTGCATTGAAAGAAAGAAACAAAATATTTAAGTACACTACAACAGATCATGTTTTTACATGATTCATTATAACATTTCTTCTTAGATAGTAAATGGCTCACTTGTTATCCTATATTAGTGTTATGGAAATGGTCATTTGCCGATGGTTTTACTTAAATAAAGTAAATAAATAAATATTTTATGTTTATAAGGCCTCTGCTTGTTTATACAACAGATAAACATACAGAAGTTGCCAGTATCAAGTGTTTAATTTGAAAACATTTTCTGTAAGTTGAGTCAATCGTCAAGATTGCTGTAACATGATGCACATGAATAAAGAACCATTTTTTTCATGTGAATCATGTTTGATATAAAAAAAACCTAGACGCAAACTAAACAAATCTTGTAATAAAATTTGAAATGTTTTTGAACCTATCTTAGCATGTTACACTACAGTGTAAATGCGGCCGAACCTTTGTTTCTCGCCACTCACCATGCCGTATCATTAACTCAGAGTGGATCTTTTTTAGACTTTTTAACTCTAATCTTTTTTTTTATTTATTCTGAGTGGTGTCACTGCTCTTTGAGTCGACTCAATATTCGCTGATGACGCGAAGCTGTAATTAAAGAAAAATAAGTAAAGTGAGGGTAGAAATAAAATTTTGATTTTTTGTGAATCGCGCGCTTTTTTTATGAACTGTGAACATCATTATTCTTTCGTTTTTTTGTATAGGTTTTATCAGAACCTAGCATTTTTGACAATTTAAGTAAAATAAAACATGATTTTCTAAACTACGGTACGGTATTTTAGTACCTCACTAAAATAAAGGTCAAAATACGACACATTACTAACCTTTGATAGAAAGATAGATTTATTTATTACATCATGTTGGTTACAATTATAGGTCTTAAATTATGATTAGAGCCCAACATGACCCCTTGATAACAACACCTGTGTTGTCATGGGAATGAATCCGTATAGTGCTGGAAGATGATACTACTAGTATTGCTTTCAACCGCACTAGCAGTTGATAATTTTATTATTTTACCTTAGCCCTAAGTTCAACTTTCTATTAAAATACTAATGTGCCTTCGGGTCTTACTTTGCTTTAAAATTTTATATTTGTTGAATACTTACATAAATTTACTCTTCTAGCATAGCTAATGCAAATAAAATAAACTAATAAATTGATATAGTTATCTAAGGCAAGCATCTAAGTCAAAATAAATACAATGACGTAGATTTAATTTTTTTTTTAATAATTCTCTTTAAACAGTCAATATATGCAAATATGTATTATACCACATTATTATACGGTTATTTTGTATCTTTTGGTATCATTTATTTGTTTTTAAAATCTTCTTATAATTCACACAAAAGTATAAATCAATAACATCAAAGAAAATGTATTAATTTTAAACTCAAAAGACGTACTTACCAAATTGAGTAGATAAAAATCTAATATTAGCCATAATAAATATTGTATGACGGCGAATACGAATACAAAGGAGATGTATAAATTAGGGTTCAGTGATATCATAATGAAATCGAGAAGAAAATTCAAGGGGAAGCGTTAACAGGAATTTACAATTTCATTATTTACATTATTTTTCTAGTTATTTTTGTTTGAAGTAAGGGAAACGTTATTAAAGGTAAGTAGCCGTACCTATTTTTATATAATAACTAGGGTGTTTAAGATAAAATCCATCACTCTAGGTATTTTTTAAGCTTATTCGACCCGAAGAAAATATTTTACATTAGTAAGTAAATATGTAATTTATGTTCTTAACGCGATTTTCCAATACTTAGCAAATTCAGTAAATATAAACTATTAATAAAATAACTTAATGAAAATCTGACAAAATCACTGAAAGGAGAATGGGCAATTCTCTATGGAGCGTGGGCCACGACTAAAAAGCTCGTCCCTCAGGGTTGCCACATAGTATGTTTGAAAGGGCTTTTACAGGCCTACCTTTTACTATTTTTATTTAAAAAATCCATCCCATGGAAATCGATATATTCTGAAAAACTGTTTTTTATTTCAACGTCGTATTACTCCGAATCCTAAAGGCCCACAAAATTGCCTGTAACTGCGTTCAAAAGGGCATTAAACGGGCTTTATTTGTTTTCAGATTGTTTGAAAATCCAACCTGTGGGAATCGAGATATTTCCGAAAAACTGTATTTATTTATTGCAATACTACAGTTTTTCAGGAATAACTCAATTTCCACAGATTGGATTTTTAAACAATCTTAGAAACAATTATAGCCCTATTAATGTTCTTTTAAACGCCATCACACTTATTCTTGTGGGCCTTCCGAATTCAAACTAATATGATGTGAAATGAAAAACAATTTCATCGAAATATCTCGATTTCCATGGGACGGATTTTTTCCATAAATATAGTAAAATATTGGCCTTTTAAAGCCCTTTTAAACGTACTATGTGGCAAGCTTGAGGGACGATTTTTTTTGTCGTGGCCCAAAGTGCCCATTCTCCTTTAAATGGACATTAAGATTGCTGTATTTATTTAGTTTTTGTGTACAATAAAAAATAAAGGATTCATGGAAATAAAAAGTCTTCGCCTTAACATAGCACACCTCCAGAAAAGGAAACTTATTATGAAAATTCTTATTCTAAATATGAGCGAAAAACGTTGATACTGCGAGCGATGAAGAAATAGACACGGCAGAAAAAATGGGATTATTTTATAAAAGGTGCTTTAAAAAGTCTCATATCATAATGATCTTAGTAACATATATATTTTTAATTAATAACCCCCCTATCTTATAAAAAGTTAGCGTTGATTTTAATCAATAATTACATCAAGTCTGCGCTATTTTTTTATAAAATAGACCGTGAGACTTTCAGTTATGTTTTTATTGACAAATAAATAAATGTAAACTGTAGTATAATAGCATTTCATTGGATATTTATTTTGAATAAGTGTGATTTTTGCAAACAGTTATTTTGATCTTAATTAAAAAGTACTTACGGTTCTACTAAAAACAAAAAAAAGTTGCCACCTCTACAAAAAATATTTCTTAATACTACTTTATAATTCGGGGCTCAAAAAGAATAAAAGATATGACGCAATCCACATTTCCCCCGTGCACGGTGTTTTTATAACTTTTCCATCTGATAAGATTCCTGATCTATATTGTAGATATATTATAATATAGAAATTCAAAATGGTATTTTTGACAATCATCATCAAAAAAAACATGGATATATCAACGTATATAACGCGATCTAGTCATTCTAAGCAAAGCTATATAAATTAGGTTAAAATGAAATGTCTTTGCCTGAAGTATGGTACAAAAATGTGGTAATTAAAGTATTTTATGTCTCACACACTTCGTCGGAGACCGACATTGTTGACTTACGAATACATAAATATTATCTAATAATATATGAAAAGTATACCGTGTTATGTAGAAATACACTATTCTAAAAATGCACTCGCCTCCACCGTGTTTACACTCACATACAAAAAGTTACAAAACCAATTAATTGGTTTTCAATTGTCATTGGTTGTTTAGTCGCCGTCTTGACACGATAGGTATCATTAGTAAAAAAAAACTGGATTTGTCGGTCAACTACTGCATGAATAAGTGGAACGCGCGTTCATTTTTTTTTTTATGCATTATAGTCAAACGCTTGGCCGCAATCACATCTAATGCAAAATGATGAAGCGGCCTACGGTGTAACGCGTTTGCCTATAGATAGAACCTATTCACTCTCCTTTTGAAAACTTGTACTTATCTGGAAACACTGACGCCGGCAAGAAATTCCATTTAAAGTGATTTATCTATATAAATAAATGTTAGATAAATAGATAAATGTTATTTATTTTAAAACTAATTAATATGTTTTCAGTGAAACTTCTAGTAAACTTTTAAAAAACATAAAAACACTTATCTCCTTCAAAATACATTATATTTAACGTCATTGATATGAAACATTAAATTTTTAAAGCCTTAGCCGAGTGTGTAAATATTTTCACGACAAATGTGTTATGCGTAAAATGTTATTAACAATAAATCTTCTGGCTTCTCAATAAGGCTTTTATAGGATCAACACATTTTGTATACAGGGTTACATGGAAAGTCGTGCTAGATCCGTTAAGAGCGTGGAGTACCCATCATTTCTGACTTATTTTACTATCAAACACCCCACCCTAAACTTAACCCATATCGAGATATTCGACTTTTAAATTTTTATTGAAAATTGCTGATTTTTAGGCTACTAAATTTATTTTTGTTTTTTCTGTGCATCTTATTATTATTATTATTGCATTTTTACATGTGTAATAAGATGCTTTAGGACGTCAATCATTAAAATAGTGCATAAGTTAATTGAATAGATCGTAGTAGACAAGTGAAACTTATGAAATAAAAAAATATTTTATAATGTTTATTTTTCTCTAAGGGATATCTAAAAAATAATATATTGCACTTGTTCGGCGGATGTTATAATAAATATCTACGTTTCAACAGCTATCTAACGATGTATAATAATCTAGGGTTTGTATTACATTTCGTGGAAAAAAAGTAGTTGGGACGCTCCAGGTTGCAGTTCTAACGGTCCCGCGCGAGCAAGACAAGTGAAGATTTAGGTAGGTGCGAATGATAAAAAAAATGTGTAGAGACCGGCTAGGGCTGGGAATACAACAGGGGATATTGTTTGTTGTCAGTCTGCTTTTGTGCTTCGTACATAGTGAATGTGATATCTCTTTTTCTCAACTTGGCTGTGATTCTGAACTATTTCTTCTGATTTTGACTACTTTTCTATCATTCGCACCTACCTATATCTTCACTTGTCTTGCTCGCGCGGGACCGTTAGAACTGCAACCTGGAGCGTCCCAACTACTTTTTTTCCACGAAATGTAATACAAACCCTAAATTATTATACGTCGTTAGATAGCTGTTGAAACGTAGATATTTATTATAACATCCGCCGAACAAGTGCCATATATTATTTGTTAGATATCCCTTAACCTAAACCTTATAAAGTATTTTTTTATTTCATTAGTTTTTCTTGTCTACTACGTCTATTCAATTAACTTATGCACTATTTTAATGATTGACGTCCTAAAGCATCTTATTACCCATGTAAAAATGCAATAATAATAATAATAAGATGCACAGAAAAAACAAAAATAAATTTAGTAGCCTAAAAATCAGCAATTTTCAATAAAAATTTAAAAGTCGAATATCTCGATATGGGTTAAGTTTAGGGTGGGGTGTTTCATAGTAAAATAAGTCAGAAATGATGGGTACTCCACGCTCTTAACGGATCTAGCACGACTTTCCATGTAACCCTGTATATTTTCACTTATTTTGTATCCATAATATTATAAATGCGAATGTTTGTATGGATGTATATTTGCTACTATTTCACGCAAAAACTACAGTGGCTCTACCATGAGATGTCACAGTAAAATCACCTGACTTTACTACAGTAGTTACGTCAATATTAGTATGACGAATTTTAGTACCCAACTATCCGCTAGAGGCGCTGTACAAATCTTCATACATTTTTTTAACTACAGACGCTAGCGAGTATAGTAAATATGCTATAGTAAAAACTCATGGTAGACCTACCTGATGCATTATTTGAAACGTTATTACAATAATGACAGGCGTCACTCGGTAGTAGCTCTGCCTTCCATGCTGAGGTTCTGTCTGGGTATTACTAAGTATTATATTTATGTATTTACAAAATATAAGAATTCCATCGTCAATCTAGATCCCATAGCACAAGCTTTGCTTAGTTTGAGACTGACTGTGATGTGTAAAAATGTCCATAAATATTTATTAGAAATAAAAAAACTACATATGTAAATAAGTAAATATTGTACCAAAATACGTAAATTAAATTTTAAAAAATATCACCTTATTTTATAAAAAGTTATTGTTGACATTAATATTTATTTATTTATTGGGCACAAAAAATTTTAACAGCTTTGTTTTGAATCCATAGGTTCCCGAGCTATGTAGTTGAAACTGTGTTTCGACATTGTGTCACCATTGCGTATGGTAATCAAGACATCAAGTCTACGCTAACTTTTATAAGATAGACCGATAGATTATTTTATTGAATCGTGTAGCTTTGTGTAGAAAGCACACCTCTACCAAAAGCCATGCGCTTAACCGTTTTGTGAAAAAAATACACAACAGAAAATCTCACCCCAGTATTATTGTAATCTGCACAATAAAAGCGATATTAAATTTAAGACTTTTACTTTTTATAACAGAAGATGGAAAATGCGTTTCATATCAGTTGTTAAAATAAACGATGGATTTGGACGCCACGTGTGGACTATTAAATTTTAAATGTATTACTGTTTTTATTTTGTACCTTTTTACTGTACACGTAATATACCTACATACTTGTAAATATACTTTTTCTATTCAAATTTTATTTTCACGAACAAACTTACGACTATTAAAATATTTACAAAATGCACATAGGCATATAAAATGCATAAGAAACACTTGAGCTATCTGTGGACCGTTGCAAACGATCTATAGATAGTTCAACTGATCCAAACCTACTGATCGGAAGCGTACCCAAGATTAAAGTTTGCGCTGCATTGCCGCGATAAATAGCATTTTAAATTTTACCATGATATTTAAAATAATCAGTAGAATTTCAACCAAAGCGTTTCAAACAATAAACTTTATATAAATATCACATATGAAACTGAATAATATTTTCAAAGTAAGATCGCCCGAGATTGCACGAGATTGCACTTCGCTTGTGAAAACAATGTGCACTTTTATGGCACTATTTTGATACTAAATCTTTTCACCACATTGTTTATTCTATCAGAGAGGTATTTTATTGACAGGCGTCACAGTTCAGTTGGTAGTAGCTCTGCCTTCCATGTGGGTTGTGGGTTCGATTCCCACCGAGAACAAATTCAAAGCAAAGTGTTTGCGTGATGAGCACTAATATTGGTCCTTATTTTGGGTGTTGTATTCTAGTATATGTATTTACAGAAAAAAAGTATTTTACCAACAATCTGCTTCGGCTTAGTTTGAGACTTGAGTTGTGAGGTGTTAATTGTCCATGATAGCATAATCAGTTCCTATCTTAAGGAAGACCTGTAAGTTTTTGAATTCAACATATTCTTGTAACAATAAGCTTAGCAAGATCCAGCCATTTTTTATTGATGGTAACATATCAAGACGGTAATTGAACGAGCAATGACAAACCCAATTTATTTGTATTGTAGGTACTACTGAATGTACTTAACCGTGGCAGAGGTGCGTGCATTTTAAAGAAGGTTTTCTATTGTATAAAATATAGGTACCTAAATCTCAACCAAATATAAGAAAATAGTCGTTTTACCTTTCTCCTAATCCGTAACACACTTACAATCGAACATAACCAATTTATTGTTTTTTTTATATCTATAGGCCCTCACTGTAAAGCCAACATAAAGTAGAAAATAAAAGATTTGCAATAAAAATTAAATCTCTTACAGCTTCCCCTTAACGGAATAAATGGTATAATTTTTATTGTAGTTCTAAAAATAAACATAATCTTGTACGCCATCTTTGTTTTAGGAGTACGAATTTTAAAAAGCCCGTTATAAAATTCGCGTAAAAATATAATGTAACTTTTTATTAGGCTGGATGATAAAAACAAAAATATTCTCTTTATCTTACTGAATTACTGAATTTTTTTATGAATGACTAAGAAAACGATAATATTTTTAAAATGTTTACTATACACATTACAATGCGTTGTTAATATAAGCAGAGATTACCTACCACTTAACATCAGATGATCAGACCATCTTTTTGTCCCATCACTTACTCAATTAAAAATGAAATCTTAAGTTTCTCGAAACGCCCTTAACATATTTAAAAAAGTTAAATACAAATTATCGCATTAATATATTATTATTTTTTTTTTATTTGAAAAATAATTATAAAAAATAAATATTATAATTTAATACTAGTCACATTATGAAAATTCTGTATAAAAATACATAAATTATGACAAAAATCATTCCAATTTTAGTTTTATGACCACTTTTATGTCATCGACGCGTGCGCATACTAACAAAGAACTCTTTATACAGGCTGTAACATTTTTACGATCGCATTGCGTTCCTGATAAAGGGTGCTCCAGCTAGTTATCGTCTATTTAGTGCAAATTGCGTGTATTTTATGAGTTAAATGATTAATTGAGTACAAAGTTGTTGTTTTTAAGACTAAGCTTATAAAAAGTACTTCATAGCAATAATGTATACCTCGCTTAATTCTCGATACGATATTAATTAAAATTACTAATAAACTAAGTATTATAAATAAGCTAAGTATTACTCGATAATTTTATTCAATTTTGATAAAAAATGTTTTTTAAACACTATCTACTAACTAGAAAGTAATACTTCATTATAAAAATATGCCATCTAGTACGCTACATGAACAACTTAAACTCAAAATGCTTCCGATAGATGGCACTGTTACCGAAACAAACCAATCATAGATGTAAAATCTTCCTTTTTTGTAGAAGAACAAACATTCCAGTTTTTTTTAGTAACATTGTATTTATTTTACTACCATTGCTAAATCAATGATAGTTTAAGTACGTCAACACAAAGTTACTGTATATTTTACGTCTCCCCCCAAAAAGTATTATAAAGTTTATATTCATCTATAAATAGTTTATGATACTCATAAGTTCACTGAAATATATATTATATCAACGTATAGGCGATTAGCCAAATCCTTACGACTTGACCGTAATAATAAATAAAAATATAGCCAAAAAAGAATAACTCAATTTTTTATTGTGTTGCGTTTATGCGGATGATATTATAGTTTGGGGTTCCGTGGCATAAAAATAATACGAATACTTCATAATACCCGAATACTGAGTGAAAATGAAGGAGTGATTATTGTGGAAATAAATAAAGATGGCGTGACCGTAGCATCTGAGATGCGTGAAGTCTCTAGAGGCGTACCTCAGGGCTCTATACTTGGTCCCGTCTTGTTTATTCTCTACTGTGCTGATATCACGAATTGCATCCAACATTGTAAGTTCCACGTGTACGCTGATGATATCCAAATGTACCTGTCTTTTAAGCCAGAAGATTTGAGAGCCGCAGAGATTAAAATCACAGAAGACCTTGTAAGAATTAATGCGTGGGCCAAGTCCAACTCCCTACTGCTCAATTCCAAAAAAACCAAATATATGGTACTTGGAACCAAAACGCAGATATTGAAAATCTCGAATATGAGCCCTAATTTGGCTATCGACGGAGAGATCATAGAACGTGTTCTAGAAGTGAGAAATCTTGGTCTGATCTTGGATGAGCAGCTTCGGTTTGAACGACATGTGTCTGAAACAGTCCGTAACAGTTTTTACCGATTAAAAGTCCTGTATAAAATCAGAAGTTATTTGAGCACAGACCTTCGCATTATGCTAGTTGATTCGCTTGTACTCTCTAAGTTTAACTATGTCGATTGTGTGTACGGTCCTCGTCTTCTTGCCAAAACATCTCGTCGTATACAGGTTGTTCAGAATGCCTGCGCTCGGTTTTGTTTTGATGTTCCTCCGCGTAGCCACATCACACCTTTCTTAAATCAGCACAATATATTAAAAATGGAGGGAAGACGGGTTTTGCATCTTGCAACATTAATGTTTGGCGTCGTTACTACTAAGCAACCACAATACCTCTTCTCGAAACTTGTTTGGGCTCGAGACTACAATAGGTATACTTCCCGTACGTCTTCTTTGCTATTGCGAACCCCCAGACACGGGTCTGCTGCATTTCGTGGTAGTTTTCGTTTCTGTGCTACGAAGTGCTGGAATTCTCTTCCGCCACCATTACGTACACTTCGGTGTAGGTCTAACTTTAGATTAAAATTTAAAAAAATATTACTAGACTTACAGAAGACAGCTGCTCGGTGAATAATACACTCACCTCTGCTTCCCTAATTATCAATCACCGACTTTATTTTCTTTCAGAGAGGCTTTATTTAGTATTGCTAAAATATCCGTTTTCCCGTGTATGCTTCTTCGACTGGCACTGTGGTACAGAACTCGCGGAAGCTAATATGACTTATGCTTGCATAATGTTTTTCCTAACTTTTTTTATTTTTTCTCCTCACACACTTCAGTCTATAATACACCTATGCCTAAAACACTTCTCATTACTACCTTTTTATATCTATTGATTATTATTATTATTTTTTTAATTTTAGGTTCTATAATTGGTCACATATAAGTTTTAGTTCTTTTATTACGATCCCACTCATCTATCTATCAATTTACATTTACTAATTTAGCCCTATTGTTGTTGCAATTATTATTATTTATCTCTTTTATCTTCCTGTTTATTAGTATGTATGCACCATATTTATTTATTTACTTTTTAAACTAATTAGTTCGTGCGTCACCATAGCTTTGTGCTGAAAACCAGCGCTGAGAACTCGTTCCCAGCACATGCTGAGCACAGAGCTATTCATGCAATTGTGTACATGGCAGCGTCCCGTACCCATGCGTAGGCATACCCACGCCTACCTTCTGTTTTAATTTTTAAGATTCCTACTTTTTACTTGTTACTTCTCCTTCTGTATTTGTTTTTTTTGTGTGTGTCATCTGTCATGTATATTTTTGAATGAATAAATGTTTTGTATTGTATTGTATTGTATTGTATTGATTACTGAGATGACGGATTGTAAGAGCAGGAAAAAGAAGAAGAAGAGACTTCATGATACCCGAAGCTTGTTTCTAAGGTAGCCGATTGACACAGCGTCATTGGTTACGTGTGGGTCGTAGGTACAAGTCCCTAAAAATGAAGAAGTAACTACCACTTAATTTTTTCCCATTTCTGCGATTATAATTTAGGAACGATGAGTAAAACGATTATAATATTGTTTCTAAATTTTTTTAACAAAAAACTAATAACCAAAAAATTCTAATTAAATGTTTAGATTGGTCTTATGTTAAGATTCGATTTTGATAAAATATTTGCAAAAAAATATCCAACATATTATATATGATGAGATTTTGGCGTCTATATGCTGGATGTGTACTTTCATGCAAAAACTACAGAATGGATGAATGAAACATTACAATATGTAATATTGTATTAGCTTACACATCAGAATAATAAGCTATAATTTATAAAGACATTATAATGTATTATTTATATATTTTAGCCTACAGAACCTCAATGATTATATTTATCGACTCCACTCACATCTATAGTGACGTGACACGCCGATACGGTTCAATATTTTTATGATCTTATTTAATTTATCTCTGTCATCGTAAATGTCGTTCTCGTTGCATTCGACATTATTATTTGTTGCCCACGCGGTTCGAAACGACGCTTTTACAAGATTGTATTTTGGAAAAAAAACACAAATTAAAAACCTCTTTGATTAGATTTCATTTCATGGTGATAACGTGTTGTAAGTAATTAAATTAAGAAACTGAATGGGCTGAGAAATAAAGATTGAACAGTGATTATGTACCGGAAAATGAAGTGTATGACAGTTAGTATGACAGGCATTGGTGGAAAAAAGCGCAGAATAGGGATGAGTGGAAGGACTTGGGAGAGATATTTGCCCAGCAGTAGGACGTGATAGGTTAGAAAAAAAACCATTTCGGAGTAAAATGATCAAATAGTAGGAGTTTTATATCGAAAAAATCTTATATATGTTGTTACTTAACTTTATTTGTAGATACTAAAACCGAAAACTTAAAATTGTTGAAACCTTTAAAATTATCTAAACGTTTCATGCGCTATCTTCATACGGCAAACAGAATTCACGATAGCAATAAAATATTTCAATGATTTTAGATAAAATCGCGTCGCACACGACTGTTCTTTTACGGGCGATCTAAACGTCAATGTAAGAAAGAAATACCCCTACTAAGGGTCAAACACTTACAGACATAGACAGACAGGTTTTAGATAAACTTGTAGGTTTTGTGAACGCCAGACCTTCGTTATTTAATAAAGGCTAAAAGTTTGTAAGCGGATGCTCACAACAACGGGGATGAGTGAATGGAGTTGGAAGAGACCTTTGCCCAGCTGTGGGATGAGATAGGTTAAAAAAATGTAAAAATAAATAAGTAATCTTGAGATAAACATTTTTTTTTACTATTTACCTAATATCAAGATTATTTTTAACAATAGACCAAAGTATGTTAAAAACAGGTGAAGTCGCTAGCGAGTTCTCAAAGCCAATAGTAATAAATGAAACTTTGTTGTTTTATTAGGTGATGTGCAGCATCTATGATAAAGTTCATATGTTTTTAATGTTTTATTAAACATTTCATTGCTTGATAAATAAAACTTTCAGCATGACAATGTTGTGTATTTTTCCGTTCAATTTGTATTACAACTTTGACTGAAATCACAGCTATGCTGGCATACATTTATTTATTCACAAAAAAACTTACGACTATTAGTAATTACAAAATGTATATGGGTATGTATAAAATACATAAGAAACAGTTGAGCTATCTTTGACAGATCTTTGCAAACGATCTATAGATAGCTCAACTGATCCAAATCAGTACCAATTAGTTACTAATTGGTTCTGTCTTCCGATTCTAACCTGAAGCAAACATTTGTTTTATTGCAAACATTTACTTACTTCAATCAAAATTAAATTTAATCACAATAATCTACCTATTTCTGAAAGACATACATTTTTGATACATCTTTCATAGCTACTAATAAAAAATTAATAAGGCGACTCAGCTTTCCAATTTCTTTTGCTTCCGAACATCAATAACAACCATCAAACAAAATATCCAAATTAAATAGAATCTCATTTCACGACTCCTTTCATAAAAACCTCTTTCGTGATTGTAAATAAACCTGACAGATTGTTTCCATTCTACAAACAAAACTCTACCTTATTCTGTACGGGATAGAGTTCATTGTTGATTCCACTGTTTAAGATTTGCAAGTTCTTGTGATTAGATTGAAAAGATGCTTGTATTGTGATGGAAATACAGTCGATTTTGCATTGTTATGTATTGTTTCTTAAAGTGGCAGGATTGGTGAAAATTATGCTTCGATTCGTATTCGAATCTCTTTGAAGCGATTTGTAGTAAGACCTCTTTGTGTACTTCAAAGATATTTTTTGCGGGTAGTTTATTATTACGCTTCTTCGAACATTGAACGATTGTTACTCGGATAATTCGAATTTGTTAAAGTGATTTTATTATTTGAGAAATCACAGGTGGTTTCAAATTGATTAAATTGATTAAAATGAAATTGATTCTGGGTTTTAAAAACACTTTAATAGATTCGTATTTTTTTTACAAGTTAAGTACCTACATAAATGAAATAGTAGAAAGTGTTTTTTTTAATGACAAAGAAACTAGTTTTTTGAAATAGTAAGTTTTCACTATTGTTGATCTAAAATTATGCAATTTATTGATCATTATTTGATTTTTTTATATATTTATTTTTCCTAATATATCAAGAAATCCATATAATTCGTATGATCTAAGTATATTTATTTTGATATACTTAATTTTTTTTTCTCTAGGTATGCAATTGTAAGTAAATATTTTGGAAAAGTTACATCAAATAATGTTTGTTTGAATCTCGATATAAATAACAAAAACTGTTTTTTCTCTTTGAACCCTTTTCTAACTTTGTCAATATTTATACAGAAATGTGATGAATTCAAAAAAGATAGCTTCTTTGATAAAAAACAAATAGTTTTGTTGTTTTATTGACATCACTTTCAATTGCTTTATTTTCTTTTATATTTTCAAATTACATTTTTTTTTTCGTAATTTTATATCAAACTCTTAATTTTTTTAAATTATAATAAGTTTAACTTTAATTTAGTATGTTGTAAATATTTTCATGTGTTCATAAAATTATTCGTTTGAAAACGTCCTCAAGTCAACGTGTATTTTTTTGATGTGTTAAAAATGCAGAACTTTTCACAGTGAGCTCGATTTTGATTTTTCCTTATTTTAAGCACCATTTCTGAATCGAATTTATTTTTATTTACCTCACAAATCGTATGCAAACGACTTCGATTGATGCTTTGTGAGATTATCAGTATCTCTTCACTTCTTTCTAAATTAAATCTTTCTCTTTTAAAAGCAGGTTCTTTATCTCCTCCTATAAGCAATTTGTTGGTCTCATTCAATTTGAAACAGAAATTAGGTAATAAAATTATACAGATTTACGTTAACATATAAAAAGTAGAATAAAGAGGATTGCTTTTTCTAATTTTATTTGCGGAGGGTGGTTTTGTACCTGTGGTTTGTAATCTCTTTAAATTAGGGTGAAATATACGCACCCACCTATTTAACATCTGTCATTGTTGGTACGAATTGAAATTAGTTCCTGAATTTTTAATCAGTATTTTGACGTTTTTATTAACATCATTTAGAAGTTTATTTTTAAGTCCATTACAGTATTTAAAATATGTATATAGTCATGTAAAATACATAAGAAACAGTTCCAAATCAGTACCAATCGTCGCGTACCCAAGACACTGGCTGCATTGCCGCGCTGAATAGCAATGCTGATACGCTGGGCCAGATACTCACCAGCCCTCGGGTCACGCGTCGCTGCGACTAGACGCCCTTTAATTTTTAAGTTAGAAATACTAAACTAGTTTTCATAAACCTTTAATTTTGGGACGAGAGCGTGATGTATATATCCGTAAAGCTTTTTTTTTAACATTTTCTTTATGAAGAACTAATTAAAGCTAAGATAATCTATTACAGCCTTTTAGCACAGCAATGACACTAGCCCTAGTATAAGTGTTAGTTTTATTATAGAAATTGCAGTAATTACCATAAAGGTCTAGATTCCTTCAGGTATTTTAATTGTCTATTCTTCATTTACAATTATTAGTATTTGTGATTGCACTTACTTTTATTATTATTATTTCAGTAGGTACTGTTAGATTGTTAGAAGCTTTAACTGTTAGATATTAAACTTAGTTTAAAATAAATATCTAAAACATAGAAGTTGCATTAGTTGTATGTTATTATTATTAGTACAGATATTTAAGCTACTAAAAGTATAATAAATTGATTCCCAAAAATTTGATTCTCACAGGCATACAAATAAATTTTCGTCATTATTTTAATAATTACCTAAAATAATATCTATCGTTAGATTGTCTTATTTTTATCTAATATTATCAGTGTTGTATCATAGATAACTATGATACAACACCGAATGGCTTAATTAAATCAATAATTTTAATAATTAAATCACTAATTTTCTCCATTTCTTTTATTTCAGACTGATTCTCCACCCCCTGGAGAGTCGACCGAGGAGTCAGGATTCTTCTCATCCATAATTTCCGACAAAATCTCCGGGTCTATCTGCACGGCGGTTCTGTTCGTGCTAGGATGGAAGTTGTTCTCAAAACGGTGAAAGGTGGTTGTAAATAGACAGGTACTGCATTGGTAGGTTGTAAGTTAAGCCCGGAAGAGTTGAGTTGAGACTTAAGATGACTTAAGATTACTAAAGATGGTTGAATAACAGGCTGGCGTTTTATAGATTTGTAAAGACAGTAAACTTTTTTTATAAATTTTTAAAATTGATTACCACAAATAATTCATATTCATAGATAAAAGAATCATGCATGAAACGAAAACCTAATATTTTAAATATTAAAAAAATATATATAAAAAAAATTCTTGTTACAAATAATGACAAACAATATTTGTTTTAGGAAATAGTAATTATTTCATCAGATTCAAAGTTAAAACAAAATTTTAAATATTATCATTTACACTTTACATTATAATATTAGGTTTATCAAATTCTTTGAAAATTTTTGGTTGTTTTTAATCTTAAGTCTCAATTAAACCAATTTGGGTGGAAAGTGCACAGGCAGGTAAGCGTACGATAAATAAACTTTGTTTTATTTATAGCGCTACGCTTTAAAATGTATATTTTTGCAATTCGTAATATTCTCAGCGGAACTGATTATGTAAAAATGTAAATACATATAATAAACAAAATTTTATTCCCTAATAAACTTATTAGGTATATGCAAACTGGTAGTATAAATACCAATATAAATATTGAAATTATAAAATGTACTCATTTATTTTAATTAAAATATAAATAGATGCAGATGTCAATTTTAACATTCCGCTTTTGATGTTTGAATTTATTATTATATTATAATAACTAGTAAATTAAAATAATTGATTATAAGAATGTGAAAGTATGGACCAGTAATGTACTTCTTTATAAAATAAAAAAATATTATTTTAACTGAATAAAGTCCATTATTATTATTTTCCACAAAATGTTCCAAAGAGAGCAGCCTAAAAATTATCATCGATTGATCTCATTTTTATTTTTCTATATTAAATAAAAATGTTTATTTTAGATCATAATTATGTAATAGCATTATTTATAAATAAGGGTTCGTGCCAAGTTGTTTGAAGGGAGATTTTATATGAGATGGTTTTATTATAATATTGTAAATAATAATTAAGATAAATATTTACTTGTCATTTTCATACAAACGTTATAATTACTTATATGTATTTAGTTTTTACCAATTTTTCAAACTATACATACGCATTGTAATAAACTTTATGTCAAAATAATTATTTATTTAATCAAATCAAAATGATAAATTTAAAAGTCATTTAAAGTGTCATTCTTTACTTGTAAAAACTAGTATGAAACTGGTTCTTAGTTTTTTATATATGAATTTGAAAATTAAATAGTTTTGACATGTAAATATTGCTATTTTTGTATGTAGCTTCTAGGACGCTAGATTAATATTTAAACATAGTGGAATATATAACTATTCATTAGTTTGTGTTTTTCCAAATTCGAAGGGATCAGTAATTTTTAGAATAATATTATTTCAACTAACAGCTTCATAAAAATAATAAACCTTTTTCTTCTATAAAATAATAATTATGTTAGTTTGTAGTAAACTTACAATTTAAACTGAAAAATGTGTTCAAATGTGATAGTGTATTTATATAAGAACACTATTTAAATAAAGTTTTCCCAATGATCTCTTGAAAACTCTTATTTGCGATTTACTCAATTTTGTAAACGAATAATTCTTATAATCGAACTTATTGTGTGAAGTTCGATCATGATTATATGATTTAATTAAATAAGTTTATATACATAATTTATAATTTTATCGTGTGAGATTGTACAACACACCTACACAGTGCAAAAAATAAAATTTAAATGAAATATTGAAATACCGATAAAATTTATTCGTTTGCAAAATAATTTAAAATAATAAATTAGATGAAATTATGAATGCACTTAAGAGTTTTGTAAATAAATTAAAATTGGTAACGCTATTCTATAATCTTATAACCCGTAGCGAAGTAAAAATTCCAAATTTTTATAACCAAGCTTAAAGTAGATTTTTTTATGATACTTATTAAATATATAATACAGTAAATATTTACTACTGTTTGGAAAGAAAATGTATTCGAGTAATAAGTATTGAAAAGAAAAGCAATATTATTTAATTACAAGTATTTAAACTCTTATTTGATTATAATAATTTACAATAATTAAATACCTTTTTCGGGATTGTTTGGAGTAATTACATTATTATGTTTATTAAGTATAAATATTTTGAAAATTTTCAATGTATCAAAGCGTGATTTTATTTTAATGTAATTATTAGTAAAATGGCCTGTAAAATATTTAAGATAGTTTTAGTTTAATTTTGAATATTAGTTATTAGCTTTGTAAACAAAAATATTATGACAATTATTAAAATGTTCTTATGTTTGTCACAATATTTAAAACAACTGCCAATACTTACTATTATTTTATCAGTTTGTATTCTTTATTTGAAAATATATCATTTATAAATATCAGCATTTTATTTTAGACTATAAATAGTTTAAGTGTAAATAAATAAATATTCAAGGAATTTTCACAGCATCTACCCAAACTTAATTAAGTTTTATACCATGAAGTACAAAGAAAGGAAAAAAATAGGTATCTACTATAATAAAATATGACGAAACATTATATTAAACTCGAAATCCAAAAACAATCGACAACGACCTTTTAATCTGTAGTAGTTATTTTATATATTAGAGAATATAGGTTTTAGGTCCATGGTGACTAAAAACTCACAGATAGGCGTCACAGCTCAGTTAGTAGCAGTTCCGCCTTCCATGCTGAGGGTCGTGGGTTCGAATCCCACTGAAAGCAAACGCCTAATGGTGAACTGGTGTTTGTTCTGTTTCTGTTTTATTAACAAAAAGAAAGTTCCTATAACACAAGCGTAGCTTAGGTTGGCTAAAGCCACATGCATGTCCCTGTATATTATTTATAACTACTTATGTACTTATATTAAAAAAGTTATCAAACACTGTTTACTGACTACACCATGATTGATGCACATGTATCTAAACTTAATATAAACGTATAAGTTGAACTATATTCTTCAGTAGTAACTCGAACTTTAAGCACTATCCATCTAACTTAGATGTGTTTCGTAACTTAACCGGTAAACTTTATAAAGTTATGGTTAAGTTAGCTCAGCGGTCAGTTAAAGTTGATGTATTTAACTTAAATGTGACTTGGATGGCTTTATGAGTGTGCAAAGTGTCTGCAGTTTTAAAGTTCCAACTTTAGAGATTGGTTAAAGTGGTTCCTATAGAAACTGAGATAAGTGCTTTAGTCGAGAATTTTATAATGAATTTAGTTTGGTTAAAGTTTTATGTTAGACTAGCTGACACGTGCCCACTACGTTGGGCATAATTTTTATTAAATATAAGACATATGCTGTCGTTGACTTGTATACTTTGTAAGCATTATCAAGCTCCACATTTTTTCTCTAGAACACAAAAATATATCATAGTTAAGGCAGAGTTCGTAAAAAACGCTTTCATTCGACCGTTTTTTCTCCGATTCACTTTGCAAAACGGACAACCACGTAAAAGCCTTTTTTTTTCGGGTTTTATAAAGCCTATGACACTCAGCAATAATGTAACTTTCTATTGGTGAAAGAATTTTTAAAATCGGTTCAGTAGATCCCTAGATTACCCCTTACAATTTAACAAATACACAAACTTTACCTCTTCGTAATATTAGTATAGATTAAGTATATAAATATTATTTATAAAATATTATTTAAAACAAACCATCTAAATAAATTATGTTTTTGTATGAGACTATGAGCACCCCCTTGATTATTTAACATTCTGTTTTTAAATATTTATTCGTCATTAAAGCGGTAATCGGGTACGCAACACTAAATAACCTATCAAAATAACTCAATTTAACGAAACTATTGCTAAATACCGACCGATTTATAACACATTGCCAAAACGCACCGATAGCGCGATCTAGGATTTGTGCACAGTAGCGCCATCTAGCGGTAAACACAACAAATTTCAAACGTTACTCGATTTGAGTATTCACGTGCGACGGCGCGATGGCTTATTTCATGTATAAGTTTGGTGTTTCTATACCGATTTCTATGATTCTTTTTTTATTGAATAGGTAATTATGTTAACTTTTTTAAATTAGGGATGAGTGAGAGTATTATAAACGTATTTACTCTTAGTAAACAAATATAATCAGAATGCTCCGAACTGCTAAGCTATCAAAAGTTACACGTGTTATTGTGAGTCAACCATAAAAGATAGAAGTATGCTGTTGCGGAATATTTTTTAGACAATTTTATGCAGAATATTTCCGTCATACATAATTTCTATGTAACTTTAACCATTAAGGCTGCACACGCGACGGAAAAAATGGAGTAACTTCTCCCGTTTTCCCAACATTTTCCTTCACTACTCTGCTCCTATTGATTGTAGCGTGATGAAAAGTATCCTATAACCTGCCCAGGAGTATGAAGAATAATTGTACCAAGTTTCGTTAAAATCCGTCGAGTAGTTTTTGTTTCTATAAGGAACATACAGACAGACAGACAGACAGACAGACAGACAGACAGACAGACAGACAAAAATTTTACTGATTGCATTTTCGGCATCAGTATCGATCACTAATCACCCCCTGATAGTTTTTTTTTTAATATATTTCATGTACAGAATTGACCTCTCTACAGTTTTATTATAAGTATAGATTCATCACACAATTAAAAGTTATATGTATATAACGAAGGAGTTCTACCAACGGGGTTTTCAGAAACAGTGCCGCCAGCAGGGCTGACGTCACTATTCCCATCACTAGGCTCGCTCATTGCAAATAATGAAACCAGCGTCTTTTTCTTTAAGTTTATTAACTACTAAAACAATCCTTATAAATAGTTCTAAAACCAAATCTAATTATTCTAATAATAATTATTACATTTAGGTACTCACAAGATCTCTTAAGAAGTTAACACCACTTTTTCTCGTCGAGGCTCACACCATAATGCCGGTCCGCTCACGCCACTCAACACAAGAAGGCATTCCGGAAATAGCCATTTTTAATCACAATATTTTAAACAAATTTTACGGTCGTTAATTTCCTATTGTAAATTCTTAACAATTATTTAAAAATTTAGTTTTGATTTTTAGTTATTTTATTTTCAGTTAAAACATTAAAAGAATGAAGTTTTAATGTTTCAACTAGAAAACGGATTCAAGCTTATGACTGCATTTAATTTACGCTCACGAAAACTAAAGCTAGTTGAATGGTTATTGTTGACAAATCAAAATATGAATTTATCATTGATTAACAATCATTAAAATAAATGTTTCCTAATTATTTAGTAATTGCCTATGGTTTCACTAAACAACCACAGTCAATCACCCATCTTTTCTTACCTAGACTAATTGTATCAAGACATTACATTAGTTTTAATAACAAATCAAATCTTAAATCAGCTATGAATAATTCTTAAATTATTTTTGTAATTAAAATTATAATTTTTGAAGGTCTTGCGTCGACACGGCCATTCTGCGGGACGGTGCGTGCTCTGCACCAGTCGCGTTTCTGAAATAGAGAATCATTTTTGAGCTAGGTATCCGTTCACTGGAAACCTGGCTAACAACTTGGTTGTTTGTTTTATTTAAGATTGAAATGATAGTTGGTTCAATCAACCAAGTTACCAGCCAAAATTAGTTATGAAGTAGGTATGAGCATAGATATTAAATCTAGCAAAAGTTACACGAATTTCAAAATACAACAAAGTATTTCAAAACAATTGTCATAGGTAGGTTGCTATAAGACAAGGATAATGAGCGAAGTTTTATAGTGCTGATGCTCCACGCATACTCGCATTATTTATTACTTAGTTTGTTTTGGTCAATGCAAATGCTCCACGCATATTTGCATGCCTTTGGTTCTCGTAGACAAGGATGATGCTGTGGTGCTAAGCGGTCTTGTACGCCGTGGTCCACAGGGGCTCTAAAGGAATATGGATTAAGGTCGATGCTGGGGCCTAGGTCTTATTTATGACCGTGGTCCCCAGAGGTTCTGCAATAAATCTTGTGTAAACTGTGATTGTATGTATGGGATTCGATGCTGTGGTGCTAAGCGGTCTTGTACGCCGTGGTCCACAGGGGCTCTAATAGGATTAAGGAAGGGTGATGCTGAGGCCTAGGTCTTATTTATGACCGTGGTCCCCAGAGGCTCTGAAATCAAACAGACTGCTACAGATTGTAATTTGATAATATTGCTCATAGGTATTTGATGCTGTGGCGCTGAGCGGTCTTGTACGCCGTGGTCCACAGGGGCTCTAAAGGATTTGGGAAGGACGGTGCTGAGGCCTAGGCCTTATTTTTATGACCGTGGTCCTCAGGGGCTCTGTAAATGTAAAAATAGGAAAGGAATGGAATTGTTTGTCCGGACTTTGGTTAGCATTCTTTTGATCCGTTGATTCTTAAAGTAATAGTACAGTACCGTGTACTGTTATTACTAAACGGTAGTTATTGTTATGAAGTTGTGCTGACCGTTAAAATGAAAAGAACTAACCGGTTTGTTTAAGCATCCAATGAGCGGGCAGCTTGGGAAGTGGAAGGCAGCGGCTCACTCGGTGCGTCGGCAAGCTGAGATGTCTGCTGCTGGTTTTCATCTTCAAAACTCGTCGACACGGTTTCTTGATCACCTGGTTGTGGTGCTCGTCGCAGCTGGTCATGGGCGACTTTACGTGGCCGTCCTCTGCCTGTCACACGTTTTACCATATAGCGATCATTATCCAGTATTCGGTAGATCTCGTACGGTTCGCTGTACTTGAGGTCTAGAGACGTTTGATTCCGGGGATTGTTCTTAATGAGTACGTAGTCACCTCTTTGGAATGGACGCATCTTTGCCTTTGTTTTATCGAATCTTTGTTTATCATACTCAGCCGCAGCAGCCATTTTTTGTTGGATGTGTTGATCCAGCAAGTCGAAGTCGACCGTTTCATTATCTATGTTGACTAATCTCAAGAGTTCCGGCGGTACGCATTGTTGGCGGCGTGTCAGTAGAGTGAGTGGTGCGACTCCTGTTACTCTGTGTGGAGTGCAGTTGAATGCGAGCTGTAAAGCTTCTAGTGCAGTTTGCCAGTTTTCGGTGTCATAATTTTTGATCATTGTTAGGGCGTTTTTGAGTGTACTCATGATTCTTTCGACTTGCCCATTCGCTCGGCTTACTCCTGGCGCTATTGAATGTAGGTTGACACCAAAACGATCACAGTAAGCTTTGAACTCACCGAGAAACTCCCTACCGCCATCAACTACGACCTGCACTGGAGTCCCGAACAAATGCACGACGCGTTTTAATGCCGAGAGGCTGCTGCTTTGGCTCTTGTCATTGGAGTAGCTAAGTAGTATGTACTTGGTGAATGCGTCGATAGTAACGATGACGTACTCGTCTCGTCCCTCAGTGTTCCTTGTACCAAGCTTGCCTGTAATATCCATGTGGATGACTTGAAATGCTGCAGTGGGTTTCTGAATCGGGTGAAGCTGAGCTTGAATCACACCAGAGGGTCCTTTCGAGGTTCTGCAAACCACGCAATTATCGACAAACCTTCTGATCAGCGTGCTCATTTTGTCAAACCAGTAGGTCTCTCTCACTTTTTGTAGGGTTTTCTCCCATCCTGGGTGTTGCAACGCAGTATGAAATGAGTTTATTAAACTCCATTGGAACGACTTTGGAACAACGGTAGGTTTGTACATACCGAGTATAGGGTCTACGAGCTTTCTTTTGAGTACGC
Organism: Ecliptopera silaceata; assembly: GCA_932527185.1. NCBI lineage: Eukaryota > Metazoa > Arthropoda > Insecta > Lepidoptera > Geometridae > Ecliptopera > Ecliptopera silaceata. The sequence continues at coordinate 8,282,962 of OW052210.1, forward strand.
CCTCTTCTAGAATGTAGTCTGGAACCGGGTTGTCGCTTGACATGCTGTTTATCAGTGGACGAAGTACATCGTCGCGTCTCTGTTCGATCTGTAGCCATTCGCAGTCTCTGGTCATAATATTGACTGAGAGCTCAGCAGGCGGGTTCCTACTAAAAAAGTCAGCGTGTTGCAGTCTTTCACCTTTTCTATATTCGACCTCGAAGTCGTAATTCTGCAGAAAAGCCCACCAGCGATGGATTCGTGGAAGCAAGTCCTTTTTGTGTTTGGATGCTTTCAAAGCGTTACAGTCAGTTATTACCTTGAACTTTCTACCGTAAAGGTAATGACGAAAATGTTTTACCGCCCGCACTACCGCCAGGGTTTCGAGCTCGTAGGAGTGGTAACGGCTCTCGGCGTCTGTGGTGCGCTGGCTCATGTACGCGACTGGATGCAGGCGACTCCCGATGTTCTGGATCAGCACCGCCCCGTAGCCAAGGCTGCTTGCGTCCGTGTAGAGTTCTATCGGTGCGTCTTCCTGAAATAGTGAAAGGGTAGGCGCAGTAGACAAGTGTTGTATTACATAGTTTCGGGCCTCGTCGTGTCTCTCGTTCCATTCCCACTTTGCATCCTTCTTTGTTAACTCGTAAAGTGGTACCATAACGGACGAGAAATTGGGAATGAAACGTCTGAAGTACCCGGCGAGTCCATTAAATTGCCTAACTTGTTTAGGTGTTTTTGGTATTGGCGCCTTTGTTAAAGCCTCCACTTTTCCTGGGCTTGGGCTGACTTGCCCGTCAGATATAATATTGCCCAAATACTCAATGGAGCGTTTAAAAAAGGCAGTTTTGTCAATGTTTATTGAAAAGCCCGCCCTTTGCAAGGCCAACGAAATCTGCTCGATATGCGAGAGGCCTTCAGAAAAGTCTTTACATTTTGAAAGTATATCATCAACATAGACTTGGCAAACCTGTGAGCAAAGAAGGGGAGCCAAGGCCTTGTTTATGCACCGCTGATATACTGAACATGCGTTACTAAGCCCGAACGGGACGGTTAAATACTCAAACAGACCCTCCGGCGTAACAAAGGCACTTTTCTCAATTGAGTTTTCTGATATGGGTATCTGGTGGAACCCAGCCGCCATATCAAATGTGGAGAAGTAGTGCCCTCCCGCCAGCTGGTCTATCTGATCAGAGATTATTGGTAATGGATAGTGGTCTCTCAGGGTATTTCTGTTAAGTTCTCGGTAGTCTACACACATGCGATCCTGTCCATTTTTCTTTTTGACTAATATTATTGGACTGGAAAAGGGCGACTTACTTTCTCGTATTATGTTGTGTTCGAGCAACTCTTTAACAATATCGCGTACCTTTTCGCGCTCAACCGGACTCAATCGGTATGGTCTGCGTTCCACACACTTGTTCGGGTCTTTTAAACGAATTTCTAGTTCACCCGTATTAACACGAGTACGCGGGTAGCCGCGGATGAACAGATGTTCATATTTATTCAGTAAAATTTTAAGTTCATTTATCTGGTCATTGTTAGTTAAGTCGCAATTTATTTGGTCAAATTTTTCACTTTGTGATCGCATGTGACAGACAACCGGTTGATGTACTAATTTAGCCCCCTGAGAGTTCACTAGCACGCTTAGATTTGTGTTTTCGATAAGATTCATACCTATCAGCATATCCGAACACAGTTCGTAGTCCGGGACCACGTGGAATTTTAGTTCTATTCTTATACCATCGAAAACACATACCGTAGTGATCGTTGAAAGCGAAACGACCGTAAACTGTCCGATCCCTTTTAAACAGTTGACAACGTCGTTTCGTTTTCCGGGCAGTTTTGCTGCTAAAGACTCGCGCATGACTGAACATTCTGCTCCACTATCAAAAATCGCGAGTAATTCCAAATTACCGATTACTACTGGTATTGAATTCAGTTTGGCAAAACCCACACAGTTTACATTTGACACTACTGCGCGTTCTCGTTTGTAGCAAGTTTCATAGGTGTGACCTACCCTGGAGCAGAATGTGCAAGTCGGTTTTAGTGTAGTTACGTTTTGAGACACTGTTTTATTATCTTGATGACGCGGTTGAGGATTTTCAGTTTTATCGCGGTAGCGACAGTCACGTGAATCGTGACCAGGCTTTTTGCACACTTGGCAAAAAGAGGAAGACTTATCAGAGAATCGTGGTCGTTTGATAGGGCCCTGCTGTACACTTGATGTCCCAGGATGGGGTCGCTTAATGCGGCGGATGGATGATGCCACTGAAATTAACTCGGGTACAGAAGATGCCCTAGCATTCAACAGTTCGATACGCAATCGCTCATCACCAATGCAGCCAATAACAGCTTCAACCGCATCATCATTTGATAATTTGTCTCTAGTAATACGTCGCCATAATACCCAAGCCTCTGACAAGAATTGCGCTATGTCTTTAGTGTTATCATAACCATGTTCGCGAAAGCGAACAACATCGCGAGAATATCTATTTTCTGGTTCAAACGTTGTTATTAAAACATCACGCAATTCCTGCCAGGTGGCGGTAGTAACCAGCCAATTATCAACCCATAACCTTGCACGTCCTTTTAATAAGCTACTAGCTTTCATTCGAACTTCGTAGTCGCTTAGGTTATAAGTTTCCATGGCAGTGGTCACATGTTGGCACCATTCCCTAACCCCTATGTTTGAGTCTGGATCGTACGACGGTAAAAATACGTCTTTAATCTTTACTTTGGATTCAGGTTGTGTCGTGAGACGCTCAGACACGTGTTTCATCATTTGCAACATTTCTGTAAAAAACTCAGTTGGTACTCCGCTAACAGAAGCGTTGACATTTTCATTGTTTGAGTCAGATGATCGAGCAGAAGAGGGTTCTAATCCCACTTCTGATAACGAAGGAGTTCTACCAACGGGGTTTTCAGAAACAGTGCCGCCAGCAGGGCTGACGTCACTATTCCCATCACTAGGCTCGCTCATTGCAAATAATGAAACCAGCGTCTTTTTCTTTAAGTTTATTAACTACTAAAACAATCCTTATAAATAGTTCTAAAACCAAATCTAATTATTCTAATAATAATTATTACATTTAGGTACTCACAAGATCTCTTAAGAAGTTAACACCACTTTTTCTCGTCGAGGCTCACACCATAATGCCGGTCCGCTCACGCCACTCAACACAAGAAGGCATTCCGGAAATAGCCATTTTTAATCACAATATTTTAAACAAATTTTACGGTCGTTAATTTCCTATTGTAAATTCTTAACAATTATTTAAAAATTTAGTTTTGATTTTTAGTTATTTTATTTTCAGTTAAAACATTAAAAGAATGAAGTTTTAATGTTTCAACTAGAAAACGGATTCAAGCTTATGACTGCATTTAATTTACGCTCACGAAAACTAAAGCTAGTTGAATGGTTATTGTTGACAAATCAAAATATGAATTTATCATTGATTAACAATCATTAAAATAAATGTTTCCTAATTATTTAGTAATTGCCTATGGTTTCACTAAACAACCACAGTCAATCACCCATCTTTTCTTACCTAGACTAATTGTATCAAGACATTACATTAGTTTTAATAACAAATCAAATCTTAAATCAGCTATGAATAATTCTTAAATTATTTTTGTAATTAAAATTATAATTTTTGAAGGTCTTGCGTCGACATATATATATTTATTTATTTATTTATTTATTAGGTCTACCAACAATTTCTTCAAGCTTACATGCTAGTTTACATAGGCACTGAGTATTTTGCTACATGAGAAACCAATAACAGGTAAACACAACTTGCACTGAAATTAAACATAGTGGGGGTTTACATCCATTTTTAGTATTAACTAAGTTCAAACACAGACAATAGGATAGAATATAGTTCCCTTTACAAAATTTGAAATATTAGGACGAATCAAAATACAAATCTTGATGCATGCACGATTTTCCAGAGAAAACCATAGACCATGTACAATTCCTTAAAGATAAGCTTATGATATATAGTTAAAGTTATACAAAAAAAGGGAAATATTATTTATTTTTAAATAATATAGTTACTAAAGTTACTCATGCTTATCTATTTCTCACTATACTTTTACCTATAGTCACTACAGTTATATTTCTTACAAAACCGACTATAATATCGTCATCGAAAAGTAATTTGAAAAACACACAAGGTAGCTATGATAAATCAACTTACAAGTAAATTAGGCTTATACACCAAAAATACTTCAAAAGCGTGATTTCACTAATAAAACAACAAATAAGACAAAAAACATACTATTTTTAAGTCTATTAAAAAGCTCCACAATTTATTCATAAATTAATTAAAACCTATTGTTGCATTTATATTGTAACATGTCAAGTATAATTACAAAAACATTAGTTTTACGGTGACTATTTAAGACATTATTTACGTGTTTCGAGCCATTCTCAGCATACCAAATGTTGTTCTAATAAATTAAGAAGTCGCACCGTAATTAGTAGAGATTTGTGGTATCCGTGTTTTTAAATTGGTCGTCTATTTTTGGAACTATTGTTAGTAGAAGTGATAAAAATAAACACCTAACAAATAATAACTTACATACAGAAGAAATTAAACTATATTAACACTGCAACCAATGTAGCTAGATTCAAAAATAAATATTCTTCAGTTTTTGACTTAGTTATTCTTTTATTTCTTAATCATGTTGATAAAGATAAAAAATCCTAATAAATACAAATTTCTCATGACAATTACCGTGAGAAAAATTCAAAAAGCAGGTAACTAATAGATTTAAATAAAAACGTGAAGATTAATTTTGATTTGCAGATTAAGCACAGCCCTACGTTCTTCAAATAGGGGTGCATCAATAATATCTGATCAACTATTCCCAAATAGGTAAAATATTAGCTATTCCCAGCATATATCACGTATGGGGATCTATTTAAATTCAACTGAACTTACCCCCATCTTATAAAAAGTTAGCGTTGACTTTATGTCAACATTACGTATGGTAATCAATACTTCAAGTCTGCGCTAACTTTTTATAAGATAGACCGTTTATCTCTGAACTAAATTGAGGAGTATAGGATACAGACTAAGAATCATCAACGCCACAGTCGGTTGCCTAAAGAAGTGATAAAATACTTAGGTATATATTACTAATTTTAGTAATAAATAAAAGATTGATTGATGACTCGATATTTACATTTCAATAGCAAATTATTTAAAACCCGCCAATTCAAATCAGTTTCTCATTCAACAAAACTTTGATCGACACGCATCCAAAATCCAATCTACCCAATATCGTCCGCTGTATGGCAAACCGTCACAACCCAACAATTGCTATTTTTGCATATAAAAAATTCAAATTGCACTGTTCGCACTATTAGGCGCGTATCGGAAAAATAAACAAATAATTTTTATTTTGGTATTCAAATTTTTGGCAGCCGCGAACTATAGGATTTGCATATAGACAAGGTGGCGATCATCGATCACCAATGATTGCAATATGTTTGGGGGTTGTCACAGATTGTAAGGGATGACAATCGCGAACCGCTTCTCAATATATAACTTGCCTTGACGTTCATTAAACATCATTATGAGCAACACCCGTGTGATCAAATCAATAGTAGCCTAAAACAGTTTTGAAAAAATATATATTTAAATACATAAATAAGTAGTTATATGATTGACAGTCTCAGTCACAGCTCAGTTGGTAGTAGCCTTCCATGCTGTGGATCGTGGGTTTGATTCACACCCAGAGCAAATGTTTGTGTGATGAACAAAGGTAACTATTTGTTCTGTGTCTGGGTGTTTGGACCTAGAATCATCTAGTATGTAAGACGTTTCAAAGTGATCCTTGTGATTTTATTGAATAAATAAATGCAATTGAAGTTTGAAGTGTAAATTGCCCATGATTATTTAATGTAAATAAATTTTTTGAACCACAATATATTTAACATAACACGTTTCAATACCTACACGTCAAATCAATAAGCATGTTCAGCGTACCGACAGTTGCTAATCAGTTTCCAATTATACAGAAGCAGATGTGGTCTGTACAGATATTGCAAGCAATTTGCTCCAATTAGTAATACAGATAGGCGTTATCATTTTATAGTTATAATACCAAACATAGTTATACAATCAGAGATATAACCAGATTCAGTGGTTTAGTGAAAACATATCTTTCAATTTTTGGGTCGTAGGTTCGTTTTCATTCGTATATCTATGTTTTTTATATCTTAAAAAATATCTAAGGCTATTGTGGATTTATTGTGTTAACGACCACTACCTATCCAGGTTTCAATATACTGGACGCTGCATGAACCATAGCGAAGAAATTAGGATTAGATCAATCATTGATTTATTTGCGATTGGTGTGCAAAACTAATAAGACGAAGCCACTTCTTGATATGTAAACATAAAATACCTTCTGAAAGGTAGTCTCTGAAACACGGGTGTCACAAACAAAAATATCTCAGCAAATAAAAATTTAAATAACAGAAGAATAAGGTCGTAAAGCATGTATTACAGTCCTATGCGATATAATGAAGTAACATGAGGTGGCTTTCAACCCCTTTGTGGCGGGAGAATGGGGGCTATTCTGTAACCACTAGTTTGTATTGACACATCATTTCATTTAAGAGAAAAAAGACATGTGGCACTCGGGGACAGCCACGGTAAAGCTATTGCATAGCATTTTTTGCTGGATTACGCATGCGCAGTGTTAGGTTATTTTCGTTACGGTATTTCTGGATTCTGACACCACGCTCAAGACCCGCGATAGAAGCTATGCAATAGCTTGAACATTTATTTGTAATAAATATTTTGTGGTGCCATAGTCATACTTAAATATAGCAATTAGTAAATACTGTATATGTAAAAATAAGAGACCAAGACCATTTAGAGCGTCATTATTATTTCAATTTCATGTTTACATAAAAATATAATAAATAGGTAATAAATATATACGGACAAATCACAAATCCCACTCTAGTTCCAAACAAAGCAAAGCTATGGGAACTGGATTGATGATAGAGTACCTACGTGCTTTTTTTTCTGTAACAGTCATCAGACAAGCACTTAGTTCGTTTGAGAAAAATCTATAGAAATACCTAATTTTTTTGTGCTTATGTAACATGAGAATAACCAACCATCAACTCAATCTGAGCCAGCGAATCAAAAAAGCAATATGTAACGAATTTGTTTTTCAATTTCGTACCTATTTTGCATACAGAACCCCGACCGCATAACATGAGCAAATAAACCGTCGTATTGTGGTTTTTACGATGCGTAAACATTTTTTCTTTATTTTTTCAACTTTTTGTCCCACTTTTATTTGGAAGGTGGGAATGAAAGAGGTTTTTGGCATTACGAAGCGTTGTCGCGAAATTAATAGGGCTGGGCGTCGAGACGGTATTTTTTTTTAAATTTTTTTGGGTTGTCACGTTTGTTGACACTTGATACTGTTGATGATTCCTCACGATGAACTAAGTGGTTTTATTCAGTGCTCAGAGCTCCATAGCTTTTTATGTTAAAAAATACAGAAAAATTACCTACATAGTTAAAAATTTAGACTTTATTTTTAAACTTTTATAAATAATATTATTACTAACATTTTTACTTCATATGTATTAAAATCAAAATCAATAAAAGTTTATTCAGTAAAATCACAAAATCATTTAGAATCGTGTTACTAGGTGATTCTAGGCACCAGTTCTACGCAACCAGAGTAGAAGAAAGGGAAAGAAACAGTAATAAATAGCCTGAAATCATCAAATATAGTTAATTTACCTACTTCAAACTTCAAACTTCAAATTCATTTATTCAATAAAATCACAAGGATCACTTTGAAACGTCTTACATACTAGATGATTCTAGGCGCCAGTTCGTCGCGACCAGTGTCTAGAAGAACTGGCAAGAAACTAGACCTGGATTCTAACGTTTTTTTCATATGATCCTTCTTACAATTGTTTAACAAAGTTGGAGCTAGTTCGTCCCAAGCTTGCTTGTCTTCTAAATAGTCAGATATTTTATAATATGCTTTTGATAAGAGTTTTCGTTTTATTACGTTTTTGAACTTGCCAATCGGCAATTGACAAACATAGCTTGGGACTATGTTATAGAAGCGTACACATTGCCCTTTAAAAGATTTATTTACTTTGGTGAGCCTAGTAATGGGAACAGCGAGTTTATCCTTATTTCTTGTGTTAACATTATGATTGTCGCTTTTTTTAGGAAAAAGATTAATATTTTTTCGAACATACATTAAGTTTTCGTAAATGTACTGACAAAGCACTGTCATTATGTTTATTTCCTTAAATTTATTTCGTAGCGATTCTCTGGGACCCATGTTATAGATTGCACGAATAGCTCGCTAACTAGTAAGTACCCATGAAGTCAATACCCATTAGTTATAGTAGAGAGTCCAGCTTTATTCAACCTAAAACCCTGTCTACACGCAGCACAAAGCCACACTTCACTCCACCAGACACCCAATACATTACCTAAATGCTAATTCAGTTGTGACACAGCTTACAGAAGACAGCTAATCAACTACTAGAACATAAGATGGTCAGCAGCATTGAACTACAATTTAGCTGCTTGCTGAATTTAATATGGGTAACGCATTGCTATTTTCATATATTCAGGTAATCAGTACTAACTATGACCGATAATCTATTAAGTTGTGAAAATAAGTTGATTCTTCTTCTTCTTTTCGTGCGATGCTAAAACTGTGTTATATATATCTACATAAATATTTGGCCAACTCTACAGCACGACCAGTGGCTGCGTTTAAGTCTTCTCTCGTGCAGGTGATAGGGCACGAGGGGCACACTAGCAGATGCTGCATGGTCTGAATTACAGCATCAAATAAATAAAATAAGTTGATGATTTGCGTTTATGCTCACTATGTTATGTTCGCAGTAAGTTTTTATGCTTTGGAAAGTAAAATTGTACAGTTCCTTAACTTTGGTTTGAAACTTTGAATTTCTCACACGTCCAAAACTCATTCATATTCATAGTAGATTAGTAACAGTAGTAGTTACTAATTGTAAGTTCATAGTTCTAATATTATCCTTATTGGATAAATAAATAAATTATATAAATTATGTAGATAACAAGTCAAGTTATGAAGGTTGCTCTCGTATCGTATAAGGAGGTCAAAAAAGCTGCCCTGGAAAGAAAAACATGGCGTTACTGGCATCACAAGAGCGCAGCTCTTTAAAAAAAAGATAGGTTATGGTAATATAATGTAACGTAATGGTATATCACATTGTCCTAGATTGTAACAAATATATTGTGTATTATGTGTGAATATGCCGTTGGTATAACATAAATAAATAAATAAATCAACGAACGCAATGAGAGTAAACCAGGTGCATCGTTTAAGCTGTGGCTACACTGTCGTCAGAATTGCCGGAATCAATCATGACGTACGTATTCACGTCTAATATCACTTAAACACGCTGCGAGCCACGCAAATGGGAATCCTTAATAATATTCGTGCGTAGCATAGAACAACGAAAAAGGATTACAAGTGCATTAATATTAAGTTATCAACATGCCGTATTTATGTACCTTAGAATAAATGTGATAATTGTAAACGTATAAAAACAGTGACATATTTGAGATACACTGCGCGTCAACATCAGCTTTACTGTCGAACTTTGCATCGGTAGCGCGCAGTGTACTCAACTAAATGTCCATTAATATTAATTGATTTATTAATTATTTATTTGTACAGCTGAGTACTAAGTTTAAGATCTACGAAAAAAAAATATGGCATTTTCTTTATCTACAAGCCAGTGTTCATCTGTAGTTTCAACTCTTTGTCGTGTAAAATCATCCCTTGATTGTAAGCTCGGAAGCTGGACATTCAATATCAATGCAAATGTCTCGGCAGGACGGGGTGACGGGCATATAGATATTTATATTTACTTCGTCATATGCTACTTTTAATTAACTTTTAATTATAATATATTATGTGTATAACGAAAAAAAAAATTTGAATTGATTTAGAAGTAAGTACTTACTTACCTAATATTACTTTCTTAAATGAATTCATTTTCAAAGTTACATATAATCGTATAGTTAGGTACCCTATCAATTTTTTGGTGTGCCTAAAAATATTACGTTTTTCAAGTTATGTCATCGTACTCTCGAATACGAACGATATGAACAAAATTTATCACTTTCATAATAAAATCCAAAAAGAGCATAGTAATCGTATTAAAAATTAATTACAATATTAAAAATCATTTAAAATCCACAACACAGCGGGATCAAAATATAAAGGTGCGTACACACCGACTATTGTTTGGTAAACCATAAAAAAGGGCTAATTTTCAGACACGTGGCGAAATATGAAATATGTTTCTACTTAGTCATTGGGTGTGGGAAGTTCCTATGATTTTGGTTTACGATGAGTATAAAGTAATAAGTGAAAAGTTTGGCAAGACCATGATTGATATTTTACGAGGAACTGATTTATTTTATCTCCAATTTATTATTCGTGGTCATTTTAAAATCGTCACTTAAATAAACTCAAAATAGTAGGTAGATAAACAAAAATGTAGGTAATTATGTAAGTACAAATTTTTTTTTACTAGAAATTTGTGGGTAGTCTCACCCCTATCTATTACAAATCCTATTTAACCAAACAATAGATGCATCGAAAATATGAAGACTCTAATGACGGCATTTAAGCTGTTATTCCGAACCAACGCTTGCTTTTCTTACGTGTCACGTGACTAACACGTGGCGATTTGATCGACGCCATTTTGAAAATCGAAACCAATTTATTTTGATCCCACTTTTGGTTATGTAACTATAATGTGTGGTTCTCCTTATGTTGGTCAAAGTAGCGGTCATTATTTCACTCATTCTTTTGAATTTCTTGCGTAGCTTTTACAAAGTTTTTTGATAAGATATTTTGAACTTTATTTTCATATAGCTAAGGTATATCGAGATGCAAACTAAGCGTAGATTTTTCAAGCAATTTGGTTGTAGGAAAAGCAATTGGTTTATTCAAATAGAGAATGAATTTTGGTGGTTTGTTTATTGAACGTTTTGATGATAGATGTTTTTGAATGTGGTGGGCGTGCGCCTTTATTTGTGAAAGAAGTGTTAATGACAGATAATTTAGCATTGTGTCAATAGTTTTGGATAATGATATGAATGTATAGGTAATTATGATATGACCAAAATAGGCTTGGTTAGCTATACCTACTTACTCAGGTAAAAAAAATATAATGGAGTATTTTTTATATTATATCACATTATTTCCACATTATGGAATATGTTCGTCTATTTATAGCTATGTTGAATGTTATAAGTAAGTAAAAAAAATATGTTTCTTAATGAGTCCAACTCAAACTTTACAAACAGAAAATTCCAGACACAATTTCACAAATTCCAATCAGAGACTCGATAAATTCCAAATCTATTTTGCATCGGAGCCAACGTGTCATCAAATATCAATAAAACTCATCCCTTAATAATTCCAACCCACAAAAACCATAATCAGTGTAACAGCAACCAGACATGTTAAAAAATAAAAAAAAATCCGTGACAAGATGGGGACAGACACAACCAACAACCCCTGACCTATAACCACACCTTTAAATCCCCCGCAACTTCCTTAACTACTCGAAATTTGAGAGGAAGGGTAGACCAAGATAAATTGGTTTTAAAATATTAATGGTTTGGACCTCGAACGCGACGCGCGAAATTTAATCTTTCGCGCAAAAAGTATTCAATAGAGCAGGACAAAAAGAACGAGCTGTGATAAATGGATCTCTTCGGTGATCATGGGCGCCTGGTACTTCTCGCTTTTGAGACGTCTTACAGATTGGAAAGATCATTAGTTTAAACTAGATAAGACACCTATAACAGATAACTAGGTACAGGAAAATCGAACATAGAGCTTTTAAAAAAACTTATTGAAAGAGCCAAAGAAGAACAGTATAAGTAAAAGCACTGGGGCCCAATTCTCGCGCTTTAGAGATTCGACGAAATCGACGTAGGTCGATAAAAGATGGCGGATGTCGAAAAAATGCTAAATAAGCTATTCTCGTGATGTCGCTAACAGACTTATGTCGTAAGAAATCTTTAGACAAGCAACGAGTGGTCCCGAGCGTTAGAGATCGAATGTCGAAGGATAGCAGCCATTTTCTAAGGACAACTCTGCCTGTTTTGACAAGAATAGTGGGTTGGTATCTACTCTCACTCTGTGTGTGATTCAGTTTCTGTTGGTTTCCTATTGTGGTGGGTCCTAGCAAATATTTTACGATGGTTGATGAATTTATCGTTGAGTTTTTAACGCTTTCCATCTCAAACAATTTTCGCCAATATCAAGTTGATATCAATAATATACTTAACTGAATTAACTAAATAATATACTTATAGATTAAAATAAATTTATTTCCAGAAAAATATGTAACATCGAGTCAGTAAAAAGTTCACTTCACTTCTTCTTTTTGGCTTTTGTGGCTTTAGTTTCATAAACCGTAGAATGGAGATAAAATATGGAGAAATCGTAATATAACTAAAGCCACTAAAATCCGGCTCGTCAGAACGCTTGTGTTTCCCATATTCCTATACGCTGCAGAGACGTGCACTCTTAGGGAAAGTGAGAAAAAGGTAGATGCTCTTGCGATGTGGTGCTGGAGAAGAATGCTAGGAGGATTGTGGACAGAGTTTCACACAAATCAATCCATACTCCAAGAACTTGGCATCAAGCAACGTCTATCGTCCGTTGTGCAGTCGCGTATCCTCACTTTCTTTGGGCATTTGTCTCGTCGTGGGGGAATTTCCATTGAACGCTTGGTGGTGCAGGGCAAGTTCGAAGGCAAAAAAGCGCGCGGTAGATCACCGATGAAATGGACAGACCAAATAAGAGCAGCCATTGATCTTCCCTAAATGTATATTTGTTATGTATATTTTTATTAATATGATGATGTAAAAAGTTAAAAACATGACGTTATTTGACTTGACGTTTGATAGCATGTAAAGGCTGGTTTAGACAGGGTCAGTAACTGACTACAAATTCGAGGCAAGTCAGTGCTGACCCGAAAAAAACCCTGTGTAAACTGATTTGAAGTCCAGTACAGTGGGTTGAAGTCAGCGCTGACTTGAATAATCGGAATCGAATCGGACACGAATATTTTAAAGTCAGTTGAAGCACCCCGCCACCCGCGCACCCCCGCGCCAGCCAAATAAACTCTGTGTAAACAAACAAGTCAGTGCGTGGTTAGTCACTGCCGCTGCGTTGTAGAGTGACCACGTTTTTTTCGCTGGCGATAAAAATGACGCGTAAGCTTAGCGAAGACGAAACCTTAAAATTGGTGCAATTATATTGCGAAAACTAGTGCCTTTGGGATAATAAACCCCTAAATTACCGCAATAAAGAAATGCGGTCAACGGCGTTGCAAAATATGGCTCAACAAATGTCGTTTATTTTTAGTTATCTCATTTACTACCATTTCTATTAACTCATTCAACAGCAATATTGATATTTTTTTCAACAAATAATTAAATCGTCGTTTCAGTTGTTTTCGCGAATTCATTTTTCCCACTGACTTCACATGTGTGCTCACCTTGAGAAACACACCGCTACTACTTACTTCAGGTAAACAGTTAAAGTCAGTCGCGGCGCCGACATTGGCTGCGACTGACTTGTCTACTGACCCTGTATAAACCAACCTTATGACTGAACTGACAGTATAGAGTTTACTTACCTACCACAAAGTTTCGTACTACGCAAGTAAAACATGTAAAGGTAGTCAGACACTGGATATGATAATTTTTGGTTCAAAAACTATTTTTTTCTGTAATTATTTACTATAATTTGATATTCCATATTATAATCATTTCATAATCTATGTTGTGTGAATACTTGAGGCCACAAATGTATATAGATTCAGATTTAACAAGATCTTGTTAAAATAATAGCTGAAACGGAACGTATAATTGGTTTCTCTACAGAAATGTCGTGCCACCATTTGTCGAATCCTAGTGGGAATACGGTTTTTTGAATCGTCAGACATTTTCGTGAGATTTTGCCTAGACATTCAAGCTTCGTCAAGATCTCTATCTCGCCAAAATCGCTACAATCCGAGAATTGGGGGCCTGGTGCAATGATAAAGATAAAGAAAAGTTTTATTTCCAAACACAGTACATACAACAATGAATAAGAATAATAATCATTTTATAGTAAAAGTGTGTATAAAAATCTTATAGTACATATAAGTGTTTCAACAGTCTACCCATTTCGGGCGTACAATATTTTAACTTAAATTTAAAGACTTATAATTCTTATTCAATTATATTATGATCACTATTAATCTAATTACAGCCCATATGAGTCAAATGATACTTGAAAAAATAGCTCTAAGTGTCGAGTGATGGAGGCACTACTTCAAAGTAAAAATAAGTGGTTGTAGTTCGAGTTTTCCGTCAAAAGCTTCAAACTCAAATTAATATTAGCAAAGGATTCCATACTAATGGACCTGCACCGCTGCATTGACACAATATTGATGATGCAGCTGTCATTTCTGTCTGTGTTTTTGAGAACTGCTGAAGTGGAAATTAGATAGCAGGACTACATGCAGTAGGTATAAGTATTTTAGTATGAGTATGTATTTTGTTGCCTGTGTGTTCAATCCAAATGGTATCTGGAAGAGATCGTGCTTTCCGATAAGGCTACATATTGTATTTAAAAATATTTTTTGTGTTGTACAATCAAGTTTTTGAAGTGAAAACTTTTGAAGTGAAAACTTCTTTAGCGGCGCTGAGCACTTTTATCGATGGGTAAAAACTTTCAAACTCGCGTCAGGGTCACGTGATGCTGATCGAAAAAGCGTAAGATCAAGGGGAAGGGAGAGGAACTAGTATCTCCCACTCTTTCTACCGTGCCTGAGTGTGCTGCTCGAACACACACAAAAACACAAAGTAATAATACTCCCAAACAGTTTGCTTCGGTGTATTTTTACAAATAATGAGACAAATAAAATTAATGTAATATTTTAATGATTGTTTTATTTTAATGAGGTTACTTTAATTAGGGTTTCTATGTTATAATTTTTAGTATAAATTCTGTGGTTGGAAAAGGCTCATAAATAATATAACTAGAAATGTACTGAGCCTGTGTCAAGTCAGCGGGTTGCTGCTGTTGAGATGATGATTCTTTAGTTGGAATTAGGTACAATAAAATAATTGTCATATTTGTGTACGATAGCGCAATAAATAAACATTGTATTCTACCTCATAAATGATAGTACTTTTATACTTATAATTAAACACAACGTTAATATTGAAGTTTTCACTTCTGCCGGCACTCCCGGAGTGCTACCTTTTTTTTCTTTTTTTAACCCAGTAACATATAAATTGAAAAACCATATTTTCAAACCCCAATAAATCAACCGTCAATAACACCATAATTTGCGCATCTCAAACAATTGCCACGTGTTGCCTCAGACTACCCCCATTGCGCACGTGATTATAGTTAGATGATGGATGTCACCACGCCTTACCGTTTTATGATTGCCTGGTTAATATCCTGTTTAGTTAATAACCTGTTTGGTTAATAACAGAAATCAATGCTATGGGAACTTTTTAACCGATCAGTATTTAAAGGAGAATGGGCAGACTCTATGTAGCGTGGACCACGACTAAAAATCGTCCCTAAGAGTTGCCACATAAAACGCTGGACAGGGCTTCTACAGTCTTACATTTCACTATTTTTATGGAAAAAATCCGTTCTACAGATATCGAGATATTTTGAATAATCTGTTCTGTGGCCTATAATGCCCGAAATTTTTATACGATGCTTGTTATAAGTATGATAGTTATTAATTTTTTATAGTTGTTAATAATTAAATTATTATTTGTTCCAAAAAAAAACATAATTCACGTTGTCATCCAGCGAACTAAAAAAAAAGCTTGTAAATGAGAACCATATTGTTGGCAGCATAACACTTACATTACTTACTTCTTTCTGGAAATCGAACGCAAAACTCAAAGCTTTTACTTATTACGAACAAAATGCCTTTCCAAATAAATATACAGTTAGTAGGTATTATTTATTAAAAATACCTAATTTAATCCTAAGAGTACTTACAAACCTAAGAATTCTCTTTGATCTAAGTGACAAAATTAATAACATTCACAACATAATCCATAATACCATAGTAATAAGCTCCATAATCCCATGACATAATCCTCATCTAAGAACCCTCCAATGTTTATCACGGGATTATGCCCAAAGAGGTGTAAGAAAAATTTACTGCTTTTAATATAAATGCCTTCTTTTTGAGATATATAAAATCTATTTATAATAAAATAGACCAAAAAAAATGTGCAAAAGTATTTAAGAAAACTTCTATAATAATCTACTTCAATAAGTAATTAGTAGGAAATTAGAATGTAATCTTTGGCGTTGTTTTTGCAAGAGTTTTAATTTGACAGGTGTTACAGTCCAGTTGGTAGTAGCTCTGCCTTCCATGCTGTGGGTTCTATTCCCACCCAGAGCAGATGTGATAAACATCAATATTTGTTCTGTGTCTGGGTGTTACTATGTATTGTATTAAAAAAAAAGTAAGGTATATAAGTATTCTATCTGCAATCTAGTTCCCATAGTACAAGCTTTGCTTAGTTTGGGACTAGAGTGTGATGTGTGAAATGGTCGAGTATATTTTTTTTAACCTTCTGCTCTGACCAGGCAATACAAATCTATGATGGATTTCGTCACGTAAAAATAGGGTACAGTGGACGCTTTGTAAGGATTATTAATTTACATGTAAAGTAAAAGTAAAAAAGCCATTTATTCTACTATTATTAAATAAATATACATGCATTTCAAAAATTGTATTAATTATAGTGATTAAGTTATTAAATATTATTAAGTACATATTATGTTATTATTTACACATTAGTAGCCGCTTTTTTAGCGTAGGCGTAGGTTTACATGTAGTGTCAATCAAATAATCCTCCCTCATCACTCCTAACAATTCTATTTCACCCAAAATCCCTCAAAGGTTCTTCAACAATTCATATCGCACGCTTCTAGTGTCAAATGCTCATAACAATGACAGTATAAAGAACTTAAAAGGCAGATATTAATTTATACACCATTCCATTAAGTTTCCCATACACATTTCATTCAATTTGAACCTTATTTTCATAACCATAACGTCGATACACCCACCACCAAAATTCATAGTCCTCATTATTGATTCTGGTTGCATTTTAAGCTCTATGACTATAAGCAATAAAGGTGTTAGTTTTAGTGTGAAGGGTGGTAAATTCACATTTGCTTTGATGTCATATTATCGGCGGGGTGTCGGGATTATTGTGGATGTAATTAAAATGGCCGATGACGCTTGGTTAGAGCTGATCGGCTTTGGCTACCAACTAGGTAATTTATGCTACCAACATTTAGATGCCGAATGTATCTTCTCAAAATTGTATAGTAGCATATTATATTAGCAAAATATCTATCTATGTAATGTATTGTATTAAGTATGTCAGTCTTCTAGTACCCATAACACAAGCTCTGCTTAGCTTGGGGCTAGATGATGTTGTGTGCATTGTTCAGCATTATATTTTTCGACGTTCACGAGTTGAAATACCACCATTTCAAATCTCAAATCCAAATCACAAAAAAGTGGAAAAGGTAGAGCTTATTGAACTTTTTCGAAATACTCCATCCAACCTGGTCTTTTATACAAAGCCAAAAGCTGCAGTTAAACACAAAACTGGCTGAAAATCAACTATTTATTACCCAAACGATTCACAAAACACTCACAATTTCACTTACACTTAAATCTCATCTAAACTATTCGCATCTTCCTCCATCACATCCCACAAGTATCGATTATTAAAATCGATGTTTCGATCTTCAAATCTCTCGTCACTTGGTGGCTCGTGAATCGAGTCAAAATCCTCGTCGAGTAGTGATGTGACGGACAGCAGTGTGGAGTCTGTGATGTTGATGGTATCTCCAGCATCACCTCTCTCTGGCTGACTTCGTGTTGTGCCCAGAGTCTGTCGATAAAGATGTCGATTAATCGGTAACATTGCGATGAAATGACTAAATCGATGAACTAGACAAAGCAGTTATTTTTCCTATAAGTTTTACTGTTGCTATTTTATTGCAACAACATTCAATACTATAAATAGAATAAATAAATAAATAATGCTGGACAATCCACAAAACATCATCTAGTCCTAAGCTTAGCAGAGCTTGTGTTATGGGTACTAGAAGACTGACATACTTAATACAATACATTACATAAATATATATTTTTTATTATACATATAAAATACCCAGAACATGCGGAATAAATATTTGCAGATACAAACATTTATCCCAAGGCGGGCATCGAACCCGCAACCTCCGCGTCGCAGGCGGACCATCGCCCGCCGCGCCAAATTGGTCGTCAAGTCCGGCGTAGTATTCAGTTACGTTTACGATAAGGTGTTTATGAACAAGTAAAGTCGCGGGTAAGAGGGTGTTTGTTGTATGTAATAGGTACCGTGGGTATTTTAAGTATTAGGTAGACTTTAATTTTAGTTACATTCTAAATATTTTAGTACCTTTAACAATAGAACTGTACCTACACTAATTACACCGCCTTCCTGTCTATCTTTCTTTATCTCACTTCGGTTGCCTGGAAGAGATTGCTTTCAGCGACCGCCCATTGTGTAACTATTTTTAATGTTTTTTGTTTTTTTTTATCTGTAATTTTCTTGGTGGAACAATAAAGAGTTTTCTATCTATCTATTAGACTCACGTCAATGATGGCCATGTGCAGGATAGGGACCTCCAGCTTCAGTGGTTTTATCTCCTGCGGTTCGTCATCCAAGTACGAGTACTCCGTAGGCACCTGCCAATTTATCTAAAAGTTAAACATTTATCGTGTTTAGTAAAATAAATAGTGCCCTAGCTAAGATTTATTAAGTCATTATTTGTTCTTTTGTATTATTAGCTGTTCCTAGGTACTATTGTCTAAGTCTGCATGTCTAGTTAATGTAAGATT
This sequence comes from Ecliptopera silaceata, assembly GCA_932527185.1. Taxonomy (NCBI): domain Eukaryota; kingdom Metazoa; phylum Arthropoda; class Insecta; order Lepidoptera; family Geometridae; genus Ecliptopera; species Ecliptopera silaceata. The sequence continues at coordinate 8,301,971 of OW052210.1, forward strand.
ATTTTTTGGTTCAAATAAATTATTTCATTTCATATATTATAAATAAATAATAATATCCACGGACAATTCACACATCACACTCTAGTCCCAGACTAAGGAAAGCTTGTACTATGGGAACAAGATTACTGATAGAATACATAGTAACACCCAGACACAGAAAAAATATTTACGTTCATCACACAAACATTTGCTCTGGATGAGAATCGAACCCACGACCCACAGCATGGAAGGCAGAACTGAGCTGTGGCGCCTGTCAAATAACTTTGTAACCTTGTGTGTGGATGTGACAGGCTGGTATTTTAACTGCCTGTTATAATATTCTTAGAAATGTATATTTTTTTATTATAAGTATGATAGTCAAAATATTCAAAAATACATATGCAAAATTTACCCTTCTAAGTCGCCATTTTTCCAGGAACTCGTTGGTTTGTCTGAGGGCATCTTTGCTTTCTTGAAGGAGCTCGTCAATACGGTCTTTAGCTCGAAACTGTTTATATTTGTTTAATATCTGAAACAAAAGTAAAGTTCTGAATACATTATTGGCCCAAAAAAAATTATCATATCAAAATTAAATAATTAAATCAAGGAAAAAGCAGATGGGTAAATCAATCTAACGTTGTTTTAGAGTCTGCTAAAATATTGTAAATGAAATGTAAATTAAAGGACACGGTTTCTTAAAAAATAGTAAAAAGCAATAGACAAAAAATTGACTGTATAAACACGACAACCAACCAACATATTTTTCATGTCTTCTGTTACGTCTAAAACTAGTATAAAACTATTATATGGGTCATCACCAAAAACCTCAAAATATGAAACCCTTACCGCCACAGTTAAAAGCAGCATAAGAATTTCAGTGAACAGAACCGGTAGACTGATAGGATTTTCGACTTCATTAGCAGCCAACTTGGCCTCTTCCCTCACAGTCCTCCTGACGAAGCAGGTGACTTTGCAGAATATCTTCTGAAACATATCCACGAAGCCATTGCCCAGGATATAGTCTATGAAGAAGAGGCTAAGGAATATTGAACCGTATACGCATCCGCTGAAGGCTTCTTCTAGCATTTTGAATAGTTTCAGTTGTGAGAAGATTTTATTTAAATTTTTGCAAGATACGGAATCACGTGGAATTTGAAAACATGGGTCCGAAGCACAGATAAAATTGTATGTCAAATTGATTGGGATAATACTAGTCAATTTTTTTTTATAGTTTCTTGACTAATTTTCTGTCAAAATAAGGATCAAAAAATTTTTTGGTTTCGGCTTAGTTTATCCGGTAAAAATATATTAGAATTTAATTTACAAATAGATTGATACAACCAAGGCTGTTGAAATACTAATCTCAATTTAACCAAAAAGACCTCCCCGAACAATATCTTATGTAAAACCATTTTACAATTTATTTTAAAAGTCACTCGAACTTTTTACTCCAGAGTTTCAGTTGCCATAGCAACCTTCTTTCTGTTGACTCTGTTTGACAACGCTGTCAGTAAACATAAACAGTGGCGTAGTTTCGGAGTATTTACAAAATAAATTGTGCTATATATTTTATGAAAAAACACCTTGATATTGCAGGGCACTAAAAACTGAAACAATGGTGAGTTTCACAATCAAATATTATTATGAACATTTTTGGTTTGTTTTCTAAACATTGTGTTTGCTAGCAAGTTCATGAACTTAATCCTTGTTAGAAGTAATTATATAGAATTATAATATATGTATAAGATAAAATAAGATAAATTATTTACTGAGGTATTCTCATAACACTGTTTGTAGTTTTTATGTAATACAAACAGTATTACATTGTATATATGCATAAGTTGGCATGATCGTATAAAAGCTAAAGTGGTTTGCATCGTTCGTATGATAAAGCCTTATCGGTAGTAGCATGACTGTAGGCTGAACTCGTCGATTACACACAATCTTTTCATCACCAATTATTATTTTTACAGCCACCCAAAGGAGGTAAAGGTGGAGCTAAAAAAGCGCCAGGTAATTTTTTATTTGTTTTGATTGAAATATATCATATTACACATGTGTATGTAACATCTAAAAAAACAATTTTGTAATTTACAGCAATCATTATCGATGGCGTGGACACCTCCGAGATGACTCGAGAGAAACTCGAGCAGTTCACGCTCAAAGTGAAAGAAGAGCTTGACAAAGAAAGAGAAGAACGTAACTACTTTCAACTAGAGAGAGACAAGATACGAACTTTCTGGGAGATCACTCGACAGCAACTAGAAGAAGCCAAAGCTGAACTGCGAAACAGAGAAAGAGCTACAGAAGAAGCTCAAGAGGAAAATGAAGCCCTACTAGAAACAGAAAAACAAAGAATAAAACATCTTAAATATGAACAACAAGCCGCTGCGGCTGCTTTACGAGCTGAAAATCTTGTAGCGCTTAAAGCTGCTAAAGAAGAACATGCTGAACAAGAGCTTGAGCTTCTCAATGACAAGAGATCTTTAAGACAGGAGATGAGAGAAAAAATGTTGGCTGCACAAGATGAGCTGAGACGAGCAAAGTTGATGCATGCTGAAGAGTTGTCAAAAGTGAGAGATCAGTTTGAGGAAAGAGCGAGACAGATAGAGGATAAAGCTGAGAAAAAGCTACATGAAACCAAAGTAGAATTAACGGTGAAGCATAGAACAGAAATAGCTGAAGTGGAAGAGAGGAAGAATAAGCAACTTTCCGAGTTGATAGCGCATCACGAAAGAGCGTTTGCTGATTTGAAAAATTACTACAATGACATCACTTTAAACAATTTAGGTAACTTATTAGATAAATGAGCTACTGATTGAAATCAATAAACACAAGCCACTGAATTCAGGATTCGATAAATCTTCTCCTAAGATCATCATTAACAGAATTACAATTTTTTCATATGTATAACATTTCACTCTTTATCTAGGTCTCATAAGCAGCTTGAAACAGCAGATGGAAGATATGCAGAAGGTCAAAGAAAGGGCAGAGAAGGTAGCGAAAGATGCCGTGGCGGAGTCCAAGAGTCTTCGCGAACCGTTGGAGGCTGCTATCATTGACAACAAAGAGCTGAAAAGACAAATGTCTAACTATGACAGAGATAAGGCGGCATTGGCTGTAAGTAGTTTTTAGAAAAGGTAGAATCTGTAATTATTATTTTCTTACTAGTTATAGGCAAGCGTTTGACCGCGATCTCACCTGATGTTAAGTGACGATGCGGTCTACGATGTAGCACATTTGCCTAGAAGATACCTATACACTCGTCTCTTAAAAGTAGATTTTATTGAAAAAAAATATTTATTTTTAAAAGTAGAAAGAAAGGTTTTGGTTTGAGAATAATAGTCGAATTTTATAGGTCTAATCCATAAATAGGACAAAAGCATCATAAGGGATCTACAATCTTAGTAAAACATAAAAAAATATTTACACGAATAGAAAATAGATATTCATTTTTTTTGTAAATAAGTGAATATTTCAACAGTTATCATGAAAACAATGGAGGTTGATTGCCTTTTGAACCCACATTTATGGTTAATAACTTGATTGTAAAGAACTTTGACATAGATTTACAGATAATACAAATATTTTACATCGTTTCAGGCCAAGACAAAACAACTAGCGTCCCTCGAGAAGCAGTTTGAAGTCCTGAAATGGGAGTATGAAGTGCTCCAAGTAAGGTTCGATAGGATCCAGACTGAACGTGATGAGTTGAAGACTAGATTCACCAGGGCCGTGCTAGAAGTCCAGCAGAGGGCGTCACTGAAGACAGCACTTCTGGAAGCGAAGCTGCAGAACATGGAGGGCAGGGATTTGGGCCCGAGGGAGATGCATGTATGTTTTACTAGATTATTTTCAATACAACATAATCTGAAAACCTGTAAAAGATATGTTAAAATATGTTTAAGTAGTACAGCTTTTTGAAAATTAGGTAATTTAGAGAAGTACTACTACCGTGCCTATTCCCTTCGTAGCAGTGTTGCAGTGTCATATTGTGATGTGACGTGACGTGTTCAGAAACAATGCATTACTATTATAAAATAAATGTAAAGGTTCTACCACTTAACACCCGGTTGGGCATTTAGGGGTACATACAGTAAAACATTTGGAGTTCAGGTTTATTTCTTCCTAGAATTAAACAAGTTGAAAATAACAATAAATAAATTTCTTGTTTTTAAAGGATCTTCTAAAACTGAAAGACACTCAAGTTGAGGATCTGCGCTACGAAGCTGCCCGTCTTCGAAAAGCCCACGACGACCTTTTGGCTACATACGAAGCAAAACTTGCTAAACTGGGTGTTCCACTAGAAGAACTTGGATTCAAGTAAGAGTTATAATGAACGCCATCTATGTAATGCATTAGGAACTAGTTCTCAATGCTTTGATACGGTGAACCATTTTGTTTACGCGTCATGAACGCTGTCTTAGTTTAATACAAAAATTATAGATGGCGTTGTAACGAGCGTCCCAAAGAGGTTTTATTTTTGAATAATTTAGAACGATAGAATACGCCCAATGTAGTTTAGTGTTAAAAGTATAGATGGCGCTATTCAGTAACTTTGTAATATTTTTTATTTTTTTTTGTTATACAGACCACTGAAAGCAGTCGCCGTGGCCGGCCTTGCGCCAGTTATTGGACAAGGTCCTGCAGGATTAGTTACAAGAGATCAGTAAACTTATTACTTTATTTTTTTGCTAAACTTTTTCAAGAATTGTACCTATTGTAATCATCGGAAAATTGTATTGTAGAAAAGTATTTTAAATAAAGTAGATAATCAATCTAATAAATGACTGCTACTATACTGAGGTTTCTTTTTCACATTTGACCATTGTTATTTGATATGATCAAATAACATCCGCATGACTCAGCTTTGATTAGGTATAGTTTGAATGAAAAATAAGTCTTATCCAGAATGTTGGTCAATAAGAAAAGCCAGGAAATAAAATAAAACAAATATATCGAAGCCAATAAGTGTGTTTATTTAATACTAATATTATTTATGTACAAAACGGTCATAAGGCAACAGTTTAAATAAAATGCGATTTGCAATTCAAATTATTTCACAAAACAAGGACATTTTGAAATTGCAGCAAAAATGCGCCAAATTTTTAATTGACTTGGTCACGTTTACAACTTTTTTATTTGAAATACTTAGTATTTTATACTAAATATATACAACAATGATTAATTTAATTATAATTATTAATTTATTGCGTAAATAAAATTAAATATTTTTAATAACATTGGTTTAAGATACAGCTGATAAATACAGGATGAATGAGAAATCAAAACCAGCTTTCAAAGAATTTAAAATTTATCAATTTAATATATTTTTAGTCAAGATAAAAAAATTATAAATTTAATAAAAGTGCAATAGTACCTATGTCAAAAGATTAATTCTAAAAACGAAATCTGTTTTCTAAACGTAATCTAGATTCCTTGTATAGATTAAAGACAAGGTTCGTTTACAAATCCTGCATTTTATTATACAAAATGATTTATAAACTTCATTGCATATAAATGGGTCAACACAAATCTTTTATTTATGAAAGCAATTCAACATTATTTGGACCAAAGCCAAAATCAAATTGCAATGTTATGTAAGACAAAATCTAGTATTTCGATATACACAAATAAACTTTAAAACAAATTTTGTTATTGAATTTGACTTCTGGTTTAAAATATTAAAATACAATTAGATATTATAATATCAGTTCACATTTCTTTTAATATCTGTAAAATATTTTGTAAAAATTAAGAATTTATCTATAATAATTATAATAAATATTTACGATTTACATATTTTCACACACCACACTCTAGTCCCAAATTAAGCAAAGCTTGTACTATGGGATCTAGATTGCTGATAGAATACTTACTTATATACTTACATTTTTTTAGTAAAATAAATATAATAAATATTAAGTTGCATAAACGTGACCAGTCAAAGTAAATTAAATAATTAATTAAGTACATCACAAATACATTTCTATATCCTAACTAGTGGTTGAACCAAGTTAGATATTTTTATACATTTATTTTAATATAGCTATCGTAAATAAAATAATGTAGTTGCAAAGTTATTCTGAAAGTAATAATTGGACAGTTAAAATACATAATATATAATAATCTGATGGGAATGTGAGTACCTATGCTAACTACTAGAATTAACTATATTAAAAATATAATTAAACTTGGAGTTTAACTAAATTGGTCAAATTTAGTTAAATTAATTAGTACTAAAAGTTCACTCATCTATAAAGCACACGTTTAATTAATAATTAAAACTAATAAACAAAATAAAAATTTACAATAATAATTATAAAATAAATTGACATTACATTACGTAGTGATATTCTTAGAATTGCTTGTATTCTCACTTTGCATGAAAGCATTACTTTTATAAAAATGAGCTCTTAATATTTATAATTTAATAAATTTACAAGTTTTGTCATAACTTTGGTTTACTAAATATATTATGTTTCTTTTTGTTTATAATTATAACTTGAATGTTTTCTAAATTTATGTGTTAACATTAAATAACCATCGAACATTTAAAATGTATAAATAAAACATATTTTTTTTTACATATAATGTACGTTTAGCAATTTCTGAGTTTTCTAAGAGTAGATTATATTTTTGTGAAGATTTTTGTCAATAAAATAACGACTGAACTTGGATTTTTGACAGTAATTAATATTCTTATTATAAGATGGTAATAATTACTAAAATCAGACTATTTGTCATTTGATGCTCATTGTCTACGTATTCTCACTATTTATTTGTCAGTTCATATGATTTTTATATATCTCGAATGTTATTAACAATGCAAGTATCAATATTATTTAAATCAATATAATAATATAAATTATTAAGGTTCAAATACAATTAAATACATATTTAAACCACGGTCTAACTTATCAATAACTTAAAACAAGTAATCATACAAAGAAGTAGGTAATTTTAAAATTAATCAATTAATGTTAGGTAAATAAAATATGTAAAGTTTAAATACATATTGAAACCACGGTCTAACTTATCAATAACTTAAAACAAGTAATCATACAAAGAAGTAATTTTAAAATTAATCAATTAATGTTAGGTAAATAAAATATGTAAAGTTTAAATACATATTGAAACCACGGTCTAACTTATCAATAACTTGAAACAAGTAATCATACTAAGTAATTTTAAAATTAATAAATTTAGTTAGGTAATCACTACTTTAATAGATAATACATGAAAACAAAATTATGTTTCAAGAGACAAGTTTAGTCAGTTTAGTTTGGTTTTAAGTAAGGATTTTAATACTTACCTAAGCGTTCACTTATCTTTAGCTTTATGCATTATTCACAAGCCTTCGTAAACACTATTTAGATTTTTATATGCTTAAAATGTATTCATGCAATAATCTCAAAACAACAGCATTTTTATTAGATTTTATGAAATTAATCTTAATAAAGTTAACGTCAAAAATATAATTGGTCATGCATGGACATTGGTATTGAATTAAAGCAGTCATTTTGGATTTTCTCTTGAATTAAAAAAACATGTTTCAAAAGCAAGGTAAGTTATCATTTTTAACTAGGATATCGATTATATTTTTCTATTTTGGTAAGTACGGACGTTAGTTTGGACAGCGAGTTTGATTAATTTTTAAATAGCTAAGGCTTAGGGCGGACAAATCGATACCAGCACGTAGGTATGGGAAGGAATTTGTTCAATTGCAATGTGTTCGATTAGCTATAGGTTTATAACTAATGGGATATCGCTCACAATCATTCATATTCTGCATCGACAGTCGCATCAACTAACATATATTGCTATATATTTACCCCCTATCTTATAAAAAGTTAGCGTTCACTTTAAGTCATCATTACGTATGGTAATTAGTACTTCAAGTCTGCGCTAACTTTTTATAAGATAGACCGTTAATGTTTTCGGATAAAGAAGCTTCTGTTTAAAATACTTTAAAAACAAAAACTATGCTTGCTTGAAAGTTTTACCAAGAATTTATTATATTTATTTTAATCGATGTTATACAAACATATCGTTATTCTAAGCTATGTAAATTTTAAATAATGTTAATTTTAATTATATTAGACATGGTTTAAAGTTGACATTCCGCAGTTTTCATTGATAAAACTATAAACCAAATAGGATATACTCGTAGCGCGATTTTTGTTGTAGGCCACAGTCTATTTGATACTATGACGGCTGCCACGATAAGTATATGTCAATGCTATTGTAAAACTATCATTTTGCCATTTCTACATAATACTGTAACTAGAAACTATTGTTTTAACTTTATTGTTGTATCATTTGAACTTGTGCAGTTAATATGCAATTACATAAACTTTTTATCTCTGATCTTTCTGACTAAATTTTTCTACTTTTGTCTCAATTTTTTTTTCCCATGACATTCAATATGCATGACATGATATAAATGACATTCAATTTAATTTGCCCAGAAAGTTACAAACGCTAATCCTCATTACTCATTTGTTATATTTATATGTATAAACATATGTATTTAATGCATGTCTTTGTTTTTTAATATGATTTCCTTGCTTTATTATTAAATGATACATAATAATCACTATTTATATGCACAAAAGCAATTAAATAAAATACTTGCTAAGATAAATATTCAAGTTGAATATTATATTGATGATAATTTAACATGCCCATGCAATTTCTAATTAAGCTAAAGGCACTAAATTCAGCTACAATGTCTAATTATTGGATCTTGGTGACTATTTGTAAGAAAAGAAATACGAATTAAAGTATTCATATTACATTTTTATGGACTACAAAATAATGATGTGTTAAATATTCAAATTAATTACATTGTTTTGGTGAACTTTGTGTTTTAGGTTCATATTAATTTTTATTTCGTCTTATTATTTTTATACAAAATACAGCAAAAAAGTAATTTACACCATTATTTTTCCTTTTAAAATATTCTATTCCATTAAATTTTATTTATAAAATCAACAACGGTTATATTTCTGCAACAAGTTCTATAATTTGTTTTCTTATAATTAATTAGAAACAATGACTTTTGTCATATATTATTATTATTAGCACGCGTGCATTTTTGACACCATTAGCATAAGAGCATAATAAAATCTTAAATTATGCATTTAATTTCTATAGAAGATAAAATCAGTTAAATCTAATTTATTAAATCATTATTTTGTGACAGTATTTTAAATTAATTAGTGGACTCTTTTTGTTGAGCAACACACTTAGACAGGATATTGGTTACAATTACATTTTTTATTATCATTTAAGATTTAACATTTTTATAATTTATTATTTAAGATTTTTACATAATATTTTTTTTGGTAAACAAGATTTATTTAAATTTAAAAATATTGTCACAAAATGAAGCACTTTCTTTAGTTTCACAACGCTTGATTTAAAAAATTCTTTCGCCATTTTTCGACCGTTGGTCTCGCGGACTATCTACGTCTCACTTTTTACTCTTATGCTAGAAAGAGATCAATAGCTTCTTGAAGCGTGGTTTGCAATCACAATGTCGAGCACATTCTTAATAAATTGTTTTTTTGTCACGTTCACCTCATTTCGTGGTGCACCTTGTAGCCAAATCCTTTAGCGGTGTCCTGTCATCTGGAAATTAAAATTTAATTATTTAATTTTGTATATATTTCAGGAAAACTTAATGTAACGAGGCATGATTTAATTTAGCTGCATGTTATTTAACGCATCCTGTCTTCCCTAAAAAAACCAGTTCTGTTTTTTGGTGCCTTATTTATTCGTGATCTATTTATAGTATGTATTTATGAAAAAGTATTAAAAAATGCGTAATTTCATCTTTGAAAATCGAAGCAAAAAACCTTTTATACATATTTTTTATAAGTGATAATATTAAAAAAAACGGTCGGTAAGTAAAATTATAAGACTTAGTAAAATTAAATTCAAATACACTTCATCAATTTACTGAATTACGTTTGCCTTATCATAAATATATATTCATGGATATTTGAAATATGTAAAATATGTTATGATAAAACTGAAAAACACAAAGCTAGCGGAAAACTATTTTCTTTCTCAAGCACACGGGAAGTGGATTGTTTTTGTTTGTTATAGCTATATAGAATATCAAGAGGCTCTTTATGCTAAGGGTTTCCACTTTTCCCAAGCTTCCCCTACTACGGAAATGAAACTGTAATGAAATTGTTTTCGATGACCGCCCAAGTACATCTTTCTATCACATAAAAAAATAACTGACTTTTTAAAGCTATTACTAAAACAGTAAATTTTTATGTATTTGATTAAAATATACATAAATAAACATAGAACATAGAAAATAATGCAATAGAATTTTTACTACGTCATTTTTGTTATTTTTAATGTGTTGAGACATAATTTATATTATATACTGAAAGGAAATATGTAGGAACTTAGTTGGGAGACTAAAATAGGTCTAAATTGAGCTGGCAAGGTGCCTAATAAACCAACTAATTAATGTGTAAGGTTTTCACTTCGGAACATGGTATCACTTGTCGTTTTTAGTATTTAAAATTTATTAACTTACCCCGCTTATAGCCCGTTTTAAGCCATAATATAATATGTTAAAATAAATTGCAAATAAATGTTTAAAAAACTGGGAAATATTTTTTTTTAAGTATTTTTTATTTTAATCTAGCAGATTCACCTTTTAACATCTTTTTTGGTTCAATCCTATTGTGAGTTTGTGACACTAGTATCAGTTGTACTAAACAGTACAACGGGTAGTAAAAATGACACACTTCTGTGTATTTTTTATTTTAATTAATGGAATGTTATTAATAAGGTGTGTAGGAATGTGAGTGGTGTTAATTTTGATATATTAGTGATTTGAATTAAAAATGGCGGTTTAGTGCAAAGTTAAGCAAATATTTTGATCAGTTAGGAATAATAGGTTTAGCAAAATTTAAGTTAAAAATAGCTAGAGCAGTGTTTTTGAGGCATTTATCATTTGTACGATAAAAAATTCTAAAGGAAAGCAAGCACCGGAGGCTGAAAATGTTGTGCAAAATTAATTGGAGCGTGATTTTATTTTGGGCTTTACGTGTATAGGAATAAAGCTCAAGCTTTATTTGACATACCTCAATTGTAATATGATGTAATCTTTCATTCATGTTAGGCGTTCACGAAGGATGACTTGGTCCTGTCGAATTAAAACAACCTTGTGTACATTTTTTGGAAAAGTTTTTTAAGATTTTCGCTCAAAAATCCTTAATTTTCTTGCCCATAAACAAGCACATCAGTTTAAATCATTTTATCTACTCACAAAGAGAATTCGTGTTTGGAAACTGAGTCAGAATTTGTTCAGGAAATGTCAAGTAAACTTTACGAACGCTCACATAGTTTGAAAATTAGTTGGACGACAAATTCCGACATAGCATTAACTAACTTACCCAGACAGTGAAGCAGAATTGGACATAGCTGGGCTATTAGACTCGAACTCTTCCTTGGGCTTATCGTTAGCTAGCTGCATCTTCAGCTGGTGTCCGAAGCTCGCCAGGTCTTCCCTAAACGTATCAGATCCAGGAGTGGTTGGCTTCTCATCATCACCTGTCGCCATGGCCTCAGCATCGCTCTTCAGAGGAGCTTGCTCAGACTCTTCCTCCTGGTTGTAAATTTTGAAATACGCAAAGGTTAGGTATATCACCGATATTATGAACGAAGGTATCGGTATGGCCATAGCGTAAACTAGATTTAGGGTGTTCTGCCACATATCCAGCTCAGTGATGACGAGGCCAGGGTCGACCCGGCTGTAGTAGCAGGTGTAGTTATTACCAATCGGCTTGTACTTGCTATGAAACACCGTACAGTTCAGGATAGGTGGGTATCCGCACCCTTTCACGTTTGGAAACAGCCGGGCTCCTGTGAAGTACCATTCTGAATCGTTCCCCTGCAGCCCGGTCGGCATCACCTCGGGAAGTTCCTCCTCAATCATGTCTGGGTAGGATTTATCTGAAGATTTATCTTCGTAATAGTCGTAATCTTTTCTCAGAGCTCTTTCAACTCTGACCAGCTCCTGGACCTCGCTTTCAGTGATATTACTAGAGTTACCAAGTTTGTAGTTGACTCGGATTTGTGTGCATTCGAAAAGGTCTTTGGTGCAGCCCTCGCGGCACGAAGCCCAGCTGCAGTTGCTGGCTCCAACGAGATGCTTCACTTGAGTGGTGACGCACAGAGCTGGTACTATGTCAAATTGCATAAAGATTGTGGTGAACGCTGGCTCGATAACGAAGGGGACTAAAAAAAGGAAGGCAAAGAGACTGAAGATGGCGCAAAGGACGAAAGAGGCAGTCGTGTAGAAGAGGAGTTTCTCTGCAAAGGTAGGAGGGATAACTTCTTCGTCGGCCATGTTGGCGTGAGCGCGCTAGTAGCGACCATATCGCTAATTTCAGCTTGACTGGATCATTTCATTCAGCTTGGCAGTGCTTGATAGTTTAAAACTTTATCACTTTGTTTATTTTTGTGGGGTTTATTTACATTTTTCGTTTTTTATTGCTTCTGAAAAATTGGCTGGTTTATTATTTATTATGAAAATGATAAATTTATGTGCAAAATGGTGCGAAATTTGCGAAAAAATATAAATAATGAGAACTATCGATGATATTTGAAGACAACTTAAATAAACTACCACAAAAGTAGATTCTTCTCAAAAAAAAGCACATTACATCCCAATGTCAGTAATTAAACTGAAACCTAGTAATACTTAAAAATCCAAATCCAATGATCAAACCAGCCTAGTTTAGACCGAAAACCCTGAAGATTAAATAGTAGCTATAACAAAACCAGTTCACTACTCCAAACGAACAAAACCAGTCTTAGCGTCACTAAGTCTCATAAATCAGAACACCTAAAGTCTAGATCGGACGCCAGGCTGTCTGGGCAAGAATCCAGTGCCGCATCGATTCAGATGGAATTAGCTTATGGTATCTAGGCTATTCTGGTATAACTGCCGTCGCATTGGGGAGGTATGCAATGTGCATTCATGACCTAATAAAGTCGGATGTATTATTAGGCGAGAATTTTGCATGTTAATATCTTAAATGCCTTACTCAGTTCTATTGAACCACACTCAATTCTATACATATTTGACAAATGTACTATCCTGTAATCAGAGAGAGTGATAATATGATGGGTGATGAAAAGAGAGAAATATATGTAATCTTATCTTGACCGATGCGGCGGGCGAGGTCCGCCACGGTGAGGTGGCGGGTTCGATTCCCGCTTTGGGATAAATGTTTGATAAATATTTGTTCCGGGTGTTCTGGGTGTTTTTTAATATGTTTATTAAAACATGTCTTTCTATGTAATGTATTACATAGCAATTTTTATCTAAAGTTCTTATTATTTTTAAATGGTTTCTGCCCTACAAGAACAGGTAATTCTGCCAATGTCAATTGTTTTTTTTTATATATATCAGTCAAATCAGTCAATCATCAAGTCGGCTGTCAAATTTACATGATTATTTGTTAGTCTATAGTCACACTGAGTAATTATTATCTGTCATACGATAATCGCCCTCATAGATATCATTTAAATAAGCGTTATGATTTTGTAAAAAAAAATGTTTTTGTTGGTCATAACTATTATATGAGCTACTAAGTGTACTTATATATCATCTCATTTCAAAGTATATAGAGATGACGATTTATAGAGAGATCAGTGGTTTAGTGGTAAAGATTCCGCCTCTTGGTTCTGAGTTAGTGGATTCATGGGCGTTGAGCCGTTATTTTTCCTACATTATTGAATTTTAGTTTTCAACTCAGTATGTATTGACGTAATCCTTCCTGTGTATAAGGCCGACTAGGCTGAGAGAATGGTAAGTATAGGTACTGTGCAAGCTTGATCTAAAAATGTCCCAGACCCGTCTGCGTCCCATATATTCGGAACATGGGTCAAATTTGGTCCCTATATAAATCAATTTAATTTGCATTAAGTATGTTTCGTATAATGTTATAATGACAATTATCATTATATTTCTTTCTACAAAAGACTAGACAAAGAAATAATTTATTTGACGGAAGGTTTCAAAACATTGATTATATTTGTACGTACGCCTCTGAGTGCGGCTGTTATAAATGACAATTAGAATGACAAATGAGTACTTCCGGAAACCTGAATACATTACATTTGTAGGAACCATACTCAGTTCTATACATATATGACAAATGTACTATCCTGTAATGAGAGAGAGTCATGAAAAAAGAGTGAGAAATGTATGCTTGAATCCATAAAAATAATCCATAAAAATACTATTTATATTTATTCTTTTATTCTTTCTTTTTCGATTTACTTTAATGATTTCTAATACTTATCAGCGTTAGGATAGATTTGGTACAAAACAATTCTTTAAATAGATACATCTTAAGTAAACTAATAATTTTGTGTTGTACCGACCCCGAAAATGTGGGCCAAGGGTAGGAAGATGATGATGATGATGATGAAGTAAACTAATAATTTAGTTATTGTTATGAATTGCAGCATTCTCAGCTTTTGATTTTAAAATAGGGTTTAATAAAAAAACTAATAAATGTTTCTTTCGCTTTGTTTATTTTATTTTCCGTTCAGGAATCAAAGCAACAACGTGCGTTTGACAAATTACTGTTTACTTATTTCCAATATTATTTTAGAAACTAAACAATTGTAGGTTAAAATGAACCAAAATCCTAACCTTGAACCACTTTGTATCGAAAAGAATCAATCAGGCACACCCCATGGGTTATTTATGACCTATGAGGGGTTAAAAGGAAATTCTAGGCCAAAACTAGGTCTTGGCTTTCATTTTGAATACTAAGAAACTCTTTTTCTTACAAAAGTATTACATAACCCCAATGTCAAAGCAACAAAAAGGTTGTTTGAAAAAGTATTTAACATAACAATATAATCGATTATTGAATAGTATTTAAATCGATTCAGTACAACAATAATCATCGATAAGTGAGGGTTCTATGTATAATATTAATGTGATGAGAAAAAAAAGTCATGTTTTGAACGGATAATAAAATCGAACAAGCTTTGACATAATGCAGTAATGAGGTTATATACAGCATTGTCAAAGTGTTCAAACCAAATCGAACAATCGATGAAAAAATAAAACAAATCTAAATATGGTGAAAACGTGTGGTGCAGTCCAAAAATAGTTATTTATATAACCAGCCTTAGGTTAACTTCGGTTTCACAGCCAATTTAAACACTAACACCAAAACACTTGTAACGTAAAAACATCAAGAATTCTAAAAGTACATAACGTTTTTGTGTATTATTATCATTATTTTGTTAAATATTCGTATTTTGTGTTTTTTTAAATCGACGTCTGTAGTAAGACGTCGTCGCGTTACCACGACGCGAATACTACTGTGCGCAAGCCTAGTATTTGCCCATAGTGATACCCTGAAAACCTATTTTACCCTATTTCACCCAATTTTATCGTCCCTACAAATATTTTAAATAAATCATCAAATAAAATAACCAACAAAAAACACAAAACAAATATTCCGCAACAAATTCTCCAGTTTTTTTTTTTAATTTTGTTGCAAAGAATAATTCGAACGTTCAATTTTTTTATTTAAAATATAGTCAATTAAAATTTGAATTGGTATTATTTTTAAATTTTACCATTGGAATGACATTGTTTTAAAAGTATGCGCGCGTCGGTATACTGGCCGGTCGATACAGCCATATCATGTGCTGGCAGAACCACAGACAAAACATTAGTAACTATAGAGGTTTCAGTCCTCGATAGTCAACTTAGAACTTGCCACAAGAATTTGACTCCTAAAACTAGCGTACGAGAGTAGCTATTTCCTTACATCAAGTAATGGAACTGTTTTTCATTCGGGCGAGTTTTGCACATTCGAACCAAATGAATTCTTAACGTATTGGCATAGAGTTTATTTTGTAGTAATACGTGTATCAAAATTGACTATTCTAGTAAACTGAGCGTGGCGTCGGACTGTCTTGTTTTACAGATTTCAATGCAATAAAGGCAGTTTTCCTTTATCATCAGGTATGCTTCACCCAATACAAAATTTATGAAACTGATACTTTTCTTTCAAGCTAACTTGGACCTTGTACTCAGTTAATTCAGATGATTTTTTTGTGGTAATTTTTTTCAAAATAAAAATATGAGTAAAAAATTTACTGTTGGGCGAAAATCTTGAGATAAGATGAAAAGCTTTGGAAAAACAAATATTTAAATATTTTTATTATTACTTATAATATAAGTAACCTACTATCCAATGCATTTTTTTTGTGTATCCTTGAAGTTATTTTATTCGTTTAAGTACTAGATATTATTTAAATATTTGTTTTTCCAAAGTTTTTCATCTTATCTGAAGATTTTCGCCCAACAGTATTTTATTGTCGTAGTATATTTAATGACTTAATGATTTAAGCACCTCTTACTCTACTTATAACCGATTTCCAGAAATCACTTTCTAAGTTTGTTTTTACGACCTCAATGTTTTTCAAAAACTTTTGAATTTTACAGAACATTCGTGCTCAAAAACATCAAAGTGCACATAATATGCCTGGTTTTGAATGCCTGTAATTATAGAAGGTGACCTATTTCTAGAGTACCTAAGTAGGTATTGTACCTAAGTAATGCACGGAAAGTACGTGTAAGTCGGCTTTTCAAAGAGTGCCGTTTGGAGTGTTCGCTGTTTGAGCTTTTATGAATATTACGCTTTTTCAAGTTTCAAACAAAATTGGAATATTAATATTGTAGGGTAGTCTTAAAATTGAAGATGGCGTGTATGTACGTTGTATGGTTTTCATTATCATAATTCGATTCAAATTTTAAACGGTTGTAGGTACCTAGGTAGGTAAAACGTGTAATTTTGTAATACTAATAAAATGTACTTAAGCGTATATGTATATTTTTTTTAATTTTAGATATTTGATAATAAAATGTTTTTTTATAAACTTAGTCAAGTAAAATAATTTACTGAAACTATGGAAACATTATATTATATATATAACAAATTTGACGAGTACTACTTATCAATAATTCAGGTATACGCTCCCACAGCTGATTCTACAGAAGAAGAAATAAATACTTTTTATAACAAAATCCAAGAAGCACAGACATACACAGGAAAAAACATAATTATAATGGGAGATTTCAACGCAAAAATAGGACAACCACAAAACACAGAACGAAATATTATGGGAAAATACGGATTAGGAAAAAGAAATGAAAGAGGAGATATTCTTGTTAAATTTGCTCTTGAAAATAACCTAACTATAGCCAATACTATCTTCAAAAAAGATCCCAAAAATAGATGGACCTGGATGTCACCTGATACAGTAACAAAAAATGAAATCGACTACATAATGTTCAGCAAACCAATCAAGTTCGAAAATTTTGAAGTCTTAGTTAACATTCCATATTCCACGGATCATAGGCTACTACGAGCAACGCTATTAGTTAGTAAAGCTAAGATAAACAGAGCAAATTTTGGCAACACTCAAACTATAGCCAAAACGGAAAACGAACAGAAAATATTCTTAAGCACTCTTACCGATGAACTTGATTCATTGAATGACGAAGAAACATCTGAAGTGTATTTTGAAAAAATACAGCAATCACTGATAAATAGCTTAAGAATAATGCGAAATAAGACAAACGACATCAAAAAACAGTCAGATATCCTAACCGAAGAATCAAAGTACCTTATCAAAGAAAGACATACCTTACAAAACAAAAAGAATTTATCAAAAGAAGAGAAAGAAGAATTAAAACGACTATACAAAACAACCAACAAAAACATTAAAAGAGACTACAAAAACCACAGATTAAACATAATCGAAAAATACCTAACAACAAAAGGAAGCACAAAAAAAGCTAATAAAATATTAAATAAAGAAAAAACGTGGATTCCAAACTTAAAAACTAATAAAAAAGTAAATAAAAATCAGACTAGAGCAGAAATTATAAATATTGCTACAGATTATTACAAAAATCTGTATGGACCGGCAAATAAAATAGAAGAAGAAAATACAAAAGTTCAATGTCAACAACCACCAAAACCTAAAGATGAAGAAATCTATTCAGAGTTTACCCCAGAAGCATTCACAGAAGATGAAATAACAAAACAGATTACGAAATTAAAACCTGACAAAAGCCCCGGGCCTGATAATATTACTAACGAACTTATACAACAGGCAAAAAGTGTACTGACAAAACCACTCACAAACTTATTTAATAAAATACTAATTAGTGAAACAGTTCCGTCCTCATGGGCTACTTCAGATATAATCCTCTTATACAAAAAAGGAGATCCAGCTGATGTCGGGAACTATCGCCCAATCAGCTTAATGTCAAGCATATACAAGTTATTCGCTTCATGTCTAGAAAACAGAATGCAAACTTATGTCGAGAAATGTCAACCAATCGAACAAGCGGGCTTTCGCAAAGGATTCAGCACGGTCGACCACATTCAAACGGTCGATCAAATAATAGAAAAATACGAAGAATTTAATAGACCAATATACATTGGGTTTGTCGACTACACTAAGGCGTTCGATTCGATTTATCATTGTGCCATTTGGGAAACACTTTCAGCACTACAAGTGCCAACTGCTTATACGAATATTATCAAAGATATATATAGAAAGAGCATAAGTAGAGTAAGATTAGACCGAACTGGCGACACCATTAAAATATGCAAAGGGGTCAGACAAGGAGACCCTCTATCTCCGAAACTGTTTATTGCCGTCTTACAACACATCATGTCGATGCTAGACTGGCAAGACAAAGGTATT
Source organism: Ecliptopera silaceata (assembly GCA_932527185.1). Taxonomy (NCBI): domain Eukaryota; kingdom Metazoa; phylum Arthropoda; class Insecta; order Lepidoptera; family Geometridae; genus Ecliptopera; species Ecliptopera silaceata. Next base: position 8,320,748 of record OW052210.1, read on the forward strand.
CTGATAAACAACAAACGCCTCAGCCATTTAAGATTCGCAGATGATATTGTTCTATTATCGGAATCTTCAAAACAACTTGAAAATATGCTAAACGACCTACACAAAGTGAGCAATAACGTTGGTCTACAAATGAACACATTGAAAACGAAAATACTAACAAACAGATCTAAAGAATCGATAAAAGCAAACAACAAAGAAATAGAATATGTAGACAGCTATATATATCTAGGAAAACAAATATCGTTCAATAAAAACAGAAATATAGAAGAAATTAACAGAAGAATAAATCTAACCTGGAACAAATATTGGAGCTATAAAGAAATTATGAAATCTAAGTTACCAATAAAATTAAAAACGAAAGTAATGAATTCATGTCTACTTCCTTGCCTCACATATGCCTGCCAAACCTGGGTATTTAATAATACAGCAAAAAATAAAATTCAAGTTTGCCAAAGAGGAATGGAAAGGAGCTTACTAAACATAAAACTAAAACATAAACAAAGAAATACACTCATAAGAAAAAAGACTAAAGTTATAGACGCTCTTCAACACGCACAAGCCTTAAAGTGGAGGTGGGCGGGTCACTTGATACGCACACAAGACAACAGGTGGACTCGCTCAGCAACCCTATGGAGAGGCCCCCCAGGCAAGCGGAGAAGAGGAAGGCCTCAAGAGAGATGGCTAGACGACATAATACAGATAGCAGGCAAGAGTTGGACAGAAAAAGCGGCAAACAGAAGAGAATGGAGACTTTTGGAGGAGGCCTATACCCGCAAAGGGGTCCTTAACTTATAAAAATAGATTTAATTTTTAATACTACTTTTTGTAAATAATTTTAAGGAATAATAAAGGCTTTTTTATTTTTATTTTTTATTTTTATTTTTATTTTTTATTTTATTTTATTTTTATTTTTATTTATTTTATTTATTTATGGAAACATTAAAGTGGTAATTTCGCATTATAAGAAGCCAAAAACAACAAAATAACAAAATCTAAATTATTATGCATTATTTCAATGTTTATATTCAAGTTATGAAAGATTTGTATAATAAATATCATTAAAGATACCTCTATCAAAAGCGCCCTTCCTTTAAGAATAACAAAATAAACTTAAACGAGTTTGTACAAAAAAGTTTTTAATTATTGCTTAGCACCAGGTGTGTATGCAAAATTAATTAGAATGAAGATTAAAAATATTAAATTTTACGAAGTCGTTCAACAAAGTTAACGGTTTTTATTTAATTGAACAAATAAAATAATATCTAATTAATTTTTCTATACAAAAACACATATAAAAGTCATACTACAGTAAGTATCTACTTAAAGACGTTCCATTGAAGTAATTTAAATGAAATAATACTTAAACTAAACGTAATTTTACTCACAAACAAACTTACGACTATTACAGTATTTACAAAATGCACATAGGCATATAAGAAATACATAAGAAACAGTTGAGCTATCTACATACCGTTGCAAACGATCTATAGATAGTTTGACTGATCCAAATCAGTACCAATCGGAAATTTAAGATAATTTAAATTAAATATCATGACATAAATAATATGACGACCGATGTGGCGCGGTGGGCGATGGTCCGCCTGCGACGCGGAGGTTGCGGGTTCGATTCCCGCCTTGGGATAAATGTTTGTACGATCTGCAAATATTTATTCCGGGTGTTCTGGGTGTCTATATGTATAATAAAAAATATCCATCTATGTAATGTATTGTATTAAGTATGCCAGTCTTCTAGTACCCATAACACAAGCTCTGCTTAGCTTGGGGCTAGATGATGTTGTGTGGATTGTCCAGCATTATTTATTTAATATTAATATAATTTCAATAAGTATCTACAAATTACTTTTGTAAAGCGTTATTATTGATGTTATATCAGATTTATTAGACAATATGATATTATTTATTTCAATCTAATTAATAAATAATGAACCTTATAAAAATATTATACAAAACTAAATTATCAAACAATCCGATACACCTATATCTAATCATTTTGCAGAAAAAAATAATTAATATTTTTAGTGCACATAAAAAACAAAGGACATTAATTAGGCCTGTGTATACAGCAATGCAGTGAAACGCAAGTTACCAGTAGGTTAGGTTATTGAACCCTTTTAAAATACTCGCAATTCCTTATAGCATGCAAAACATAGTCACGAGCGTAGCGATCACTTAGAAAATATAGTTACGAGCGTAGCGACCTAAATAACATTGCAAAAACATTAAAAGTGAATAACGTTATATCTAAAACTAGCATTGTAAGATATTACTCATACAATTATAGATATTATTATACAGGCGTGGGTGTGGGTCGTGGGTTCGATTCCCAACCAGAGCAAATGTTTGTGTGATGAACATAAATATTTTGTTCTGTGTATGCAGCAAGTATCTTGGGTACGCTACAATTGCTACTGAACTGGATCAGTTGAGCTATCTATCGATCGTTTGCAAGGGTCTGTAGATAGCACTGTTTCTTATGTATTTTATATACACCTAAGTACTTTTTGTAAATACTGTAATAGTCTGTTAAGTATACTTTTGTTTTATGAGCGAATCGCTATGCTTATAATAAACTTGGGCCTGTCGTGTTAAATGACTACCTTATATTGATCCGTGGTTAATGATAGTGCTGCCAGTAATGTGACCTCTAATTGGCCGCGATAAATTTAATGTTTTAAGCTTAAAAGTGCATTGTATTTTTTGTATTAAGTACCTCCTAGTAATATCAATTTTTTACAAAAAATTGTTAGTAGATATAAAAAATTATTTTTCCTCTTATTTTTAATACAGTACCTACCCCAAGTACGAGTTCACAACTAGGACAGAATCAAATTTCTCAGATCCTGTAAAAATATGATAAGTATAAAAATATTAAAATTTTATTATTTAAATCACTATAATAATAAATAATATCATTACTATCATTTTACCTTTAACATAAAAGTGGAAATTAGTAGTTATTTCTGAGAACATAAAATAAAGTAAACCGTGATTATTTGCTTGTGTCTTGTAACGGATGAAGACTTAGAATAGCGCCATCTTGTGCAGTATTAACGAACTTCATCAAACTTACTTGGGTTCTTTTTTACGCATAGCAGAGAAATGGTCGCCCGTTCCGAAGCCAAGTGGCGAAAAACGGAACCTCTATGGATTAATTGTTTTTATTTTTTTCTTATGCCTGTCAAATCATTCAAAATTGCCCATAACGTGCATATTTTTTAAATTTCATAATGTGATCTATTTCTACAAGTATGAAAAAATTTAAGAGTTTCTAAAAAAATAATAAAATCACTTATATTTCAACAACCACTTTCAAAAAGTTCTGTGTCTAACTCTACGGTTTGCATATTGGACTATGAAGATGAATATTTGCTTAGGTATTTATTATTAAGGCAATTATTTATGCATTCCTAAAAAAGAATGTAGAAGTTTAAAAAAAAACAGGAACGTGTAAAAAAACAAAAGCTTTATTTGTCAATATAACACTTTGTGTCCACTCTGCATTCTATGAGACAAAATTATGCAAAATAATAAACTTAATTAAAATATGCAAGTATTTTTCACATTAAATATTCAAACAATCCCATAAACTGTTTAAGAATAATTCCTGAAAATATACGAATTTTAACCAAAACTCTTAAAATAAAACATCACTTTGCAAACTGAATTACAAACAAAGTAAAATAAATAATATTATATAAATACTTAATATATTATCTAACAATATTTGATATTATATTTTCAATTATTGATTACGGTAAGTACCTACTTATGTCGCTACAAATAATATTAATATTTGCATATTATTAAGCTCATAAAGCATAGCTATTATGTGCTATTAAGTTTATTATATTAATAAAATGCCAGTTATATAAATCTACCAACATTAAATGCGATTTTCATTCAACTTATGCAATTTACATTCCAATCATTATTTATTATTTCTTGCGCATTATTATTGCATAATATTTTAATATAATTTAATATCACATAACAAATGGCAGATTTCTGTACAATATTATTTTTTCGCAATTATTATTATTCTTATAAATAAAAATGCACAATCTTATAACTATAAAATTAATTTAATTTATCAAGCTTATTTATTAGTTCTCATTCGAATTTATTTTTTAATAACATTCCAATTAATTAAAATTAATTAAAGAAATTAAAATTTAAACAATTGTTACTTTTTATGTCTACCTTTATAAGCCCATAATAATCTAACGCTTGCAAATCTCCATAGGTTTATTATAATGTGAATTATAAATAATTAAAAGATTAAATGCATGTTTAATTTAAAGCATACAATTATTTATTTACATTTATTAAGTTTTATTATATAGGAGAAAATTTTGTTGTTAAATACAATTTCAATAATAATTTTCTTGCACTGAATGTTAATATTAGTTTATTTTTTATTTATGGTAAATATGGACAAAAATACAGGTTATTTTTAATGAAACATAGCAAATCTTTTATTTGACAAGGTACTTATTTTTGAACATGATTTGGTATGATATTTTTATTATGTTACTACTTATAATAAAATCTTAAATCTACTTAAAATCTAGAACAAAAATTTTTTTCACGCGTTTCCGGAAGCAAAATCGAAAATACATACATTATAATAATCCGGCATAGCTAAAGAGACGTTTTTATATTATTTTTACATTTTTCTTTAATATATTCAAGCAATTAGCATTGACGCCCGCCATTTAATTAATTAATTAAATTCTTGATGTTGAAACGTTTATGATAAGCACCTCCCCAAAAATCACTCATTATAGCATTTAAAATGATTTTTTTTTACCCAAGTCTTTGTTAGTTGTACTTTATTATACGAACATTAGGAACAAAAATCATTAAAAATATTAAATCAAAGATTTTAGTAAGAGAAGGCCATTTATCAGTCACATTAAATAAGTAATTTTTAAAACAGTTAAAATGTTTACGAAGTAATTTTTCATACGGTAAGAAGTTTTTCACAACCGAAGTAATGATTTATTGTCCATATAAGCAAGTATAGTAAAGTACATACTTACGTAAATAAGACTGATTCGTATGAAGTCCAATGGATATGGAGTTTTGACTCACAAATTAGAATATTTTCCACTAGAGATAAAGATACTTTGTAAACATACTAAACCAAAATTTTACCAAAACCCTTTCAATACAATTGCTGTTTTCATTATGTCGAAAAGTATATATCTCACTTAATTCCCGACCAACTAGATTTGAGCTTTGGCTAGCTTTGGCAAAAGATCTTACATTCTTGTTTTAAGTTTATCTTTCTTGCATATTCTTATCTCAAGTGGAAATATTTTTATCTCAAGTGGAAAAACATTTTTCTTGCATATCGTTATCTCTAGTGGAAAAACAGACCCTGTGCTATGGTTAATAGTCGTTCCATACTGAGCAGTTCAGCAGTCTTACAACTGCGTATATCCTTCTGATCTGGGGGAGGTGCGGCGGCGGGCGACAGTTGCTCGGCGTCAGAAGACGTCATCGCTTGGATCTTCATCCAACTCGCAGAGAAGCTTGCTACTGCAATTCAGAAAGGAATCGATAAGCATAGAATCATGCACTACCTTATCCATTGAAATAGTTTTAGTTAGCCGTTCTATACCAAACTACAACGTCGAGGAAAGTCAAAGTTGCTACTCCTATATCTAAATTCTACACAAATAGGATAACATCAATCGATTTGTTGAAAATTTGACTAAATAAATTTATAAAAAATAGTGCGAAATATCTGCCTAAAGTTGTTTTAGTGCCTGTAAAGAGTTGTATACAAAAAAGCGTGTATAGTTTTACTAAAAGTACAAACAACTCAGTGCAAACATCTGAAAAATAGAACGTACTTGGTACATTAACTCTTCAAAAACTATGAATATCCATCTTGATACTTGAAAACGGACCTGAAAGTCCATGATAACAGTAAAAAACTAAAAACACTAATTATAATAATTAGACTAAGCTCATGCAAGTGTCTCACACCAGATATCAAAGCCAGAGAAAAGAAGATTATGTATCATGTACATTATTGGATTATAATAGTTCTTTCATGAAAGATCGTAATAATATTTAATCATCCACACAATTACATAATCGTCTTGCTTCTAGCTTCGGTGGTATATAGATATAGTACATATACTTACTCCTCTTTACTGGCGTATGATTCTGCGTGCACTCGCCTATTACAAGCCCTGTTACAGCACCGACAGTGCCAGTAAGCGAGTACACTAAGGCTGAATACAAATATTGTTGTTGGTAGCACCAGTGCTATTATCAACCCTCGGACTGTGCTGTCCCAGGAGTATCTCGCCACGACCAGATCTGGCCGCGTCACGCTATAGTAGCAAGGAAACACCTTTGGAGCATTTGGACCAGCGTACTCTTTCGCAAACACTGAGCAGTTGACTCTTGGAGGGTATCCACAACCTTCAGGGTTTATGAGAAACTTCAAATCCATCGCATCCCATTCTGAAGGTACTGGTGCGTTTTCAAAATAAGGTGTTCTGGCTAAACTAACACGTATTTTATGACATTTTGTATGCGCTGTCGTACAACCCTCTCTACATGAAGCCCATGTGCAGTTTGTTAAAGTTTCTGCATGAACGTGTTCTGATACAGCACATATTCCAGCTTCAGGATTAAATTCAGCCAAGATAGTCTGAACTGCTGGTTCAATGACAAAAGGTATGAGGAAGAGGAAAGCGAATAGTGATAAAATAGCGGCGGTGCCGAGACTTATCGAAGTGTATAGTTTGAATCTTTCATAAAATTGGTTGAGAAGCTCTTCCCTCGTTGGTTCTAATGGCAGTAACTCCTCCGGGCTTCCTGGTTCAGCTGATACACCCATAGGGAGCGTTGACCTCTCAGACGCAGCTGGTGAGAGGCTGGTCCGCGATCTGCTCATAGACGACATGGTCCGAGGGAGTTTCAGCCAGTAAAAAGCATAGCAAGCGCTTAATCGTCTCTTAATGAACTAGCCGGACCCTCGCAAAGGAGGGGAACGCCTGAAACAGAAATGAAATACAATATGAAATAAAATTTAATAATTGCATAATATTAAATCTATTTGGTAAATAATTATACAACCATGCTGTTTTATTTAGTTGCCTATCCTCAAAACCTGCAGTATATTATAGTACAAAATAAAGTGATAGGCAGTTCAATACAATAAATTATGTAACAACTTGACAGTCTAATTTAACCTTCAATAACCTTTGGCATTTTAAAGCTTGTGATATAGAGTTCCATCAAATGAAATATTAAGTAGGTAATAGCTAAATTGGAATCGAAGTTCGTGTTATTTCAAAGCCTGTAAATAAAATATTCATTCCACTGAAATACGACAGAGTCACGATAGAAGCGTGTCAAGGTCGGTTTGGTGCCGCAACTTTTCCTATACCCCGTTTATAACCTTTAAATAATGGTGCCATAGCATTGGTTTTATAACTGAAAATACTTTTAAAGTAAGTCAATAGTTAAAAGTCTTCATTTCACATTTAGTTTTGACGCAGTTTGTGCTGATTGAAACAAATGATTGTTTGGTAATAATAACTCACGTGACTGATCTCAGAGAGGTGAGACAGGATCATTTGGATCCATAGGCAAATCATTCTCATCTGTGACGCATTTGAATCTCATCTTTGCATCATCTCCAACAACTATGGTCCTCTGACATATCATTAGAGTTATACATGACACAACCACTAAAACTGTAGGCAAAACTAACGCAACTAGAAACTGGCGGTAAGTAGTTTCTAGATCAAAGCGAGCGACAACTGTGTCAGGGCTGTTCTCCATATAGAAACACGGGAATCTAGCCTTAGCGTTATGGTCAGCACCATCGCGTCCGAAATCCTTGAGGAAATCCTTGCATTCATCAGCTAGTGTGTTTACGCAACCTTCTAAATTAATCATCAATCGGCTGTCATTGGCAAGCGTGAGTTCCACCTCCGAAGGAGCAATGATACGGTTTGGAGTGGCTCTAGACTGGTACAGATACTGCAAGTATGTAAAATTGGTCAAGTCTGATATATCAGTACGGGGGAGTAGGGCAGCGTTGATGCAATCAACTGCCACAACCCCCGCTGTACCGTTATGAACTGCATGACAGGATAGCATGAGCACTTCTTCACCAGAATCGTTCCACAAAACTGTTCCATTTTCTTCAGAACCTACTTTAGCACACCTCGCTAGAAACACTCTATCACCACTGAGGACTATGACGTTTTTGTTACGGGTCGGAATATCAACGCATCTACGATCGCAGTTATACGGTGTTTTTATTTTCCTACAAGTCCCTCTATTACACGAATACAGCCCGTGGACGTCTATACACGTTATTTTTCCGCGTCTCCCTGAGCATTTTAACGCTGGCTCAGTTTCACTAAAAGCACACTCAAAAGCATCTGTTATATTGATGCATTTTCCTTCTGTGCAATTAAAGGTTCCTGTCAGATTTCGACACTCATCTCTAATGCAGTGGTATTTCCTTGCGTTCTCTTGATCGATGCCAAAGCATGTTTTATTGGCAGCACTTCCACATTCAGAGAGTAGTAAACTTGTGCCGTTCTTTCTGACATTGACGTAGATCTGGATGCAAGCGCCTGAGGTCTTGCTCAGGCACCATTCGCCGCAAGATCCCCAGTCACAATTGTCTTTGTTGACAGTTCTTGTTGTGGTGCACATGATTGGTGTGGGGTCGATACCGGAGGCGTTGGCTCTGGTGTACGGCATGTAGATAGCCACGGTAAGGTATACTATTGCCACGGCACTGAGCACTGCTGTCATTTGACACACACATATCGTCCCACATATCTTAGTATCTTGCGGTGGTATCACCAGATCTTCCACTGGTGTTGGCTTCGGCATGTCGAGGACTTGCGGAGGCCCGTGCCCGTTCACCACTGAAGGATGGAGACGGTGTGCGCATGCGTAGTTGAAAGCGATCGATGGCTGCACTGCGGGCAACCCTCTGTGCTATTTTTTTATAAATCCATCGATGTCAACGTCCGGCCAAGCTATATTGCCAGCGGCACGCAAATGTGATAGCTTGTTTATGGACATTTCATGCTTTTTCATTGACGTCATAGACGAACTGATTTGTAAATTCAAAAAAAATTTAGTAGGTACCCATAAGTATAATTCCACTCGAAAAAGTCACTGCTCGACAACTATATCTTGAGTGCAAGCTTAGGCCCAAATTAGTTTACTTTTAGTCAACACAGTCAAGTATTTATGGAAATTTATTTTGGATAAAGCTAAGATAATATCGAGGGTTTTTCAAGACAAAGCTGTTCATTCATTTATAGTTTGACATTTAACTTAAAATCACCATTATTTGTTATCGGTTACGAATATTTTGAGTCTTATAAATATATTTTTCTAACCATCAATTTGTTTTATTCGCTTGGAACCTACTTGGATATTTTTGTTTCTATATTTTCTTAAAATACATTATAATTAACAAAGTTTTCATTGGTTTAGTTGCTACAATTATCGTCGAAACAACGAAAAAATTGTAAAAAAATACTTACGAGTACATTATGAAATAATAACGCTTTTAAAAGTAATCAAATCAGCCCTAACTTAAGAACCCCCAAAAAATTTTGGGGTTAGATTTAAGATTGACATGCGATGTTATGATTTAGTTTTAATTCTTTTAACCTGTAGCTTAGTGAAAGGGATTAAAAAATAATTTAAATAAAAAAAAAACCCTACTCAAATCTCAAACCAAATTCTAAAAGGGTGTTATGATAGAAAATGTACTTGAACTTACAGTCACTTAACGCAGTCTTATCTGGTTTCCACTTAAATACTTTCACATACACTTACATGTTATTAATAATGTTAAAAATGACTGTCAGCCATTGTTTTATTGTTAAATTTTATTGTTTTTGATTTCTGTTGCCAAAATGCTTGAGTTTGACTGGTGTGAAGTTGGTTCGTGTTACGACTGCGCAATGCAGAGTTTTTGTATCAGTCTGAAGTTGCTAATGTATTACTGCATTATAGATTATGTTTAGTAAATAAACTAAGCAAAGTATGTAAAAAAGTATTACTAAATAATATCTAATAAAAATATTATTGAATGGTTACGAGTCGTAACCATTTAATAATTTTATTTAGCAGCTAGAGTTAATTAACTTATATTTTAATTATTTAATATAAGTTATAGTTATAACGATCTATAGATCGTTTGCAACGGTCTGTAGATAGCTCAACTGTTTCTTATGTATTTTATATGACTATGTACATTTTGTAAATACTGTATAGTCGTAAGTTTATATAATGCATATAGTTACCTATACACTAATTAAAAAAACAAATGATTCAAGTTAATAATGATAATATGTAATTAATATCTCATTTTAAACAATAAAATAATAATGTTGATGGTATAAAACATAATTATTATTTTTAATTTATTTATATTTTAATGAGTGTTAAACATAATATTAATCTGTATAACTAATAAATATTTTATTCCTTGTTAATATAATTTAAAACTAAAAACACAATGACATGAATAAAGATTAAAAAAATGTAAATACTTACATATGATAAAGTATTGTCCATGTAGCCATAATAATTAGTTTTAATTACTTTAAACTACAAAAATATATTATATATTAAGCGGTTTCTATCAAATAACCTTAAAAAAATAGATAACAGTCACAAATTAATTATCTCATTAAGGAATTAATTATAAAAGAAACCATAAATGTCAGGATTAACAACTCTAAACCCATTTGGGCATAGTAACAGCCTATTATTACTAATTAGACAATACTGGAGAGGTGTTACCGCCTCGACGTCTCGCAACCGAATGACCGACTAGCACTAGAGGTGTTTCCACCTCGATGTCTAGCAACAGAATGAGCCGCGCGCCTACCGACAGCTCCCTATTTATACTCTTTTCGTTTTTAAAAAGTCAACCGAGGTTATTTTTGTTAATTCGGCCATACTGCTGATCTGGTAGCCTCTACCAGACTTAATCTACTACTGCTCCAGCTGAAGGCAGCAGGCACGAACTGCAGGGACGAACTGCAGCCACGAACTGCAGGGATGGCTCCATCACGCGGTCGACTGAGGCACCTTTCATCAAGGGTGCCTGGAACAAACTGGGATGAACCAACAGGATATTCCGCAACTGAAACAGAAAATACACAGTTAGGACTATTCCATTATCCTAACCAAGATATACAGACAACCTGCATATCTCTTTGACAACAGACAGAGGCACCGTGTTAGCATGTCGCGCTTCGAAGTTAATTCTAAATCAAAACCCATACGAACATACAGTTTCTTACACTCTTTCATCCAGAAAACGTGTCCAAAACCCATGTTCGAGTCTACTTTACGTTTTGATTTAGTTCACGTTTAGGTTTGTATGCTCCGAAGTTAAATGTTTAAATCAAAACCCATACAAACACAAATTTTTCACGGGTTTTCATCAAGAAAGTGCCCAAAATCTATGTTTGAGTCTACTTTTACGTTTTGATTCAGCATTCAACGCTCAAGTCTCTCATGAGATGGAATTGTACTCAAAATCTACACTCGCTTTCACAAAATCTTACGGATCACCCTTAAATCCTTACAAATAGTTGAAGACAGAATGCGATTGTAGAACCAGTTAACGTACAACGACAGTACGCGTCCAACGTGGGACAGAGGCGCCTTGTTAGCATGTCATACAGAATCCACAAGACAGAGGCGCCTAGTTAGCTTGTCAACATCCACAAGACAGAGGCGCCTAGTTAGCTTGTCAACATCCACAAGACAGAGGCACCTAGTTAGCTTGTCAACAACATCCACAAGACAGAGGCACCTAGTTAGCATGTCAACAACATCCACAAAACAGAGGCACCTAGTTAGCATGTTACGACAGGTCTATCTGAAAACATTATTACAAAAATGCCCAACAACACAATATGAAGGGACTCAACCCAGTACATTAGAATCGTATTCATAGTTCAAGTAGTTTTCAACCTATACGATGTAACATGATGTACTTACATTCGAACACATGACACACACAGTACAAGTGAATGACCAGTCTCCGCACCGAGCAACCATTGCTCAGTCGCAAAGACAGTAAAGCCAATTACCATTGTGTACCTCTTTTTGCCACGTACGATCCTTTACATCTTACATCTCCATTGAAAACCTGTACAAAATTGTAATAAGGATTAGTTTCATTTATTATTTTCATTAATTTCATCATACCAGAGTAGTTTACTAGTCCGCTAGTAACAGAGCGTCAAAATAACAAGCACTGGCTCGTAATTATTTAATTACACTCAAACTTTGCGTTCATTTAAATTAAATCTGAACATAAAAATCAATGTACCACACGTACAAACGTATTCGCAACGAAAGTATTCGACAAACCAACTGTCGCATCCATTTACGATTGTTGACACAAAGAAGTCGGTAAAATCTTCGACACAACTCTCGCTCGGTCTAACCTGCAAAACATTTAAAATCTTGTCAACATTTCGAATATTTTACATCTGTAGGTACTTCAATACTTTTCTTTACTAAGAAACAATCGTCAAACTCAACAACATTTGACACTAAAGAACTTTCTTTCACATTTCGAAACGGGAACGTCAAAATATTATTCAATCACACTTATTAGTTGTACCTACAACTGTTCGATCATAAAACCTTATGAAAACACGAGCAGAGTAGGAGTGTCTCACTGCAATGCACGACTGCTTCACTGCAAACACTACACACTACTAAACAACGTTGAAGTTCAAAACCAAAACTTTAGTAAACCGTAAAAACACTTGTTCTTACAACAAAAATCGAACATAAAGAAAACAACTTTGAATTTGTTTTAAGTGAAACCACACACACACCTTTATCTTCAAAACAAACAGTAGACTTGACGATTGACTGACGTGACTTGAGAATTAATTCAACAAGACACATGGCATCAGTACAATTGTCATAGAACTCCGATGTATGACCGATACATAAAATCAAATTACTAACAGCGGGTAAATCATTAAACCATTCTTGCTCCTTTTAACTTTTAAAACTCGAAACTCATGTAGTAGGAAATTAAATTAACGCTTTCGTCTCTCATACATATCTCATGGTAAAAACATTATTCGACCAGCTTGCTATGCGACCTCAACACGTAGTACACTTACACATTCGAAGTAAACAATTTCCACGATTGCCTATCCAAACCAAAAATATGTATTTGGTTTCAACGTCAATTAGTTGTGAAGTTTATTTTATCTGCAACCTGGTATTGTTAACCTAAGTAAAACGTCACACACGTGTACTACTGCTTTGTCTAAATAAAAAGCTAACGCCAACAAATAACAAAAGACCAAAGCTACTTCAGACTCTTCACACACGACCTCACAGACTCGTAACCAACACTGGCTAACATGAAATATTTTTTTACGAACGTAGTTGTATTGCTTCCATTGTATAAACATCAAAGATAAGAAAACCAGGTATTAAGCACTGTGAATATGTTCAACCAGACTACTAGGAAGCCTACGCATTGTTCATCATTTCATAATAGATTACGACCTCACTACATTCTATGGACGAATGATCAAACTTTACAATTTTCTCCGACTCGCACCACACATTTCTCAAACTATTTTGTGTAACTTCCAACTGTGCACAAACAAGTGTACAACTCGTCAACACAATATAAATTTTTGCAAAGTACCAACAAAAACTAAAACGAAAATTATAAGTCTCGATTTCAAGTTGTGTTAACCACAACACGCTGTTGATCACACCGTTATCTAAAAGCTATTTACTGCTCACTCTTTACATTAATAAACACACAACTGTATGTATGTACCAGCTAGTCTACCTTATGTATCAAGGTCTAAAATATCTGGATCTAAAAACAAACGGTTATTTATCCGGACTAAACAAACTGACAATTAGCCGGGTACGTCGAATATCCGGATTGCAAACCACATAGACACTTAAATACTATTAGGCGGAGACAAATATTTCAACACCTTCGAAAACTGTAACTAACGGTCTCACTTGATGTTTTAGTTATACCTAGGTATCAACCTCGTAAAACTTGATGGGAACATTTCTTGCCAACAAAATGTTTACTAGATACAGAATAACTAATCTGTCTGTCTACCGGATAGATAAGGAGTATGTTCTAAACAGATTTAAAGATCAAATCCATTTACGACATTTTTCCACAAAAGAATATTGCATGTTTCACCATTTTAAAATACCCTCAACAAAAAGAATGAGATTCGACGCAATCTTATCGCTGCAACAATCTTATCTCTAAAATGACGTCACTTGTTTTCGACAGAAAGGTGTTCTTTCGATGTTATCGCAAGCAGAACTAACGACACTTAAATCTGACTCATTGCATAATTTGCTAGAAATGAACAAAAGAACTACACTTAGATTAGCCTTTAGAACAAAACTTTATCACACTTAACGGATAACGGGTAGTTTTCGATCGGACAAAATAATCTAAAAAGATCTCATAGAAACGACTTGAAGCGATAGTCGTTATTTCTTTTTGCATTTTACTAACAAAAACTCAACAAATCATTAAATTACTTTAGGCTGTAAATTACAGCGGCAAATACCACAGCAGGGGCTCATACTAATGAGTTAGGTACTTTTATCACACACTGAACTACCAATAGTTTACTTAAACTCAACAAAGGCGCAAAATAAAGCACCTAGCGCAATCTACATTATGTAGCTATCAAGGCATATTTTACTGAAAGTTTACGAAATCGATTATGTTACTACTGTGTAACATGTGCTTAACTCGTTTTGAACAAGTGTGGGTACTTGTAAAGTCAACTAAAAACATCGCCCTTCAAGAATCGAACTGTCCGGGACCAGTATCTGCTTGTCTTAGACCAGCATTTGCTTTAAGGCGTTCGTTTTACCAACTACCCACATTAAAAATCGATATCTTGCAAACTAGAATCGATGTACAAAATCAAAGTAAATGGTTGAATCTGACCTTGCATAACGCGCTCATCACTACAATGAGGCGTTCAGTGGTGGTTGTCCAATAAGTAAGCACACTCAAGGGGCTCACACACGAACTCGCATTGCTAGTCGACACCGCTGGGGGTAGTCGCACACTCTGCAACAGGGAATCCCAAGACATTGCTAGAACCCGTGCTGGCGAGACTGCGGCGCAGACGTGACAAACGAGCTGGTAGCCACCACGGCACACTCATCTGTCGTCATCGGCACCAAGGTCACAGCACTAGCACTCTCAATACACCATTCTCTGAAAACTTACAAAAATCATTAGCATTTTGTTTTAAATCAGGCTTAGTTCTACCTCACCAAGAAAGTACGAACGTTGCCATGATTAAATCACACAAATAGCGAAAGATCAAAATCTGACGGTAGGTACAATTTAGTAATGAAAACTGATCTTTGCTTTAGGCCAGAGCTAGGATGGAACAAATGAGTCCCATCCCACTTCTGAATTAAGCGGTTTCTATCAAATAACCTTAAAAAAATAGATAACAGTCACAAATTAATTATCTCATTAAGGAATTAATTATAAAAGAAACCATAAATGTCAGGATTAACAACTCTAAACCCATTTGGGCATAGTAACAGCCTATTATTACTAATTAGACAATACTGGAGAGGTGTTACCGCCTCGACGTCTCGCAACCGAATGACCGACTAGCACTAGAGGTGTTTCCACCTCGATGTCTAGCAACAGAATGAGCCGCGCGCCTACCGACAGCTCCCTATTTATACTCTTTTCGTTTTTAAAAAGTCAACCGAGGTTATTTTTGTTAATTATATATTTTGTTAAAATTCACAACCTAGCAAAAATACTTTTGTTTACATATCCAAGGAACAAGTTTGAAGCTTAGCAGCTAGACCACGTTTACTCAAAGTTTATGTCCTAGATGAGATTCTGCGCATGCGTTAACGTTTGCCAAATTTTCTTTATAATTTACTGTATTTGCAACGTTTCTATCGACTTTCTCTATTGCAGTTGTTTTATTTTATTAACTCTTACTTTCATTAAATTGGTTATTTTTCAAGAAGGGATTTTGGGTGTGGTTGTATTTTGGTGATTTTATTTCATCTCAATATTTGTTTTTTTTTATTTGGCTAGATTGAAAGAAAGAAAGAAAATACATTTATTTGCAACTAAAAACGGACAGAAACATAAGATTTACACAAAGTTATAAATAGACAATATGAAACAAACAAAAAATATATATAAAGACAATCAAAAATACAGAAATAACTTAAAAAAACAGTAATGGCAGCGTTTTACCTGAAATAAAACGTTCATTAAAATACTTACCTAACTGGAAGCTTTTATGAGATTCTGTTCTGGATTCCGTCAAACTTTCTTCAGTTTTCATACTTTTTAGTCTGTGGTTTCCTGCCCAGTGGCGCCACCTGGCGGCTGCGTGGCGTTTTAGGTTTCGTAAAAATAGACACGCCATATTTAATCATTGGTTTTTTAAAAATTTTTCACCAGGCAGAAATTAAAGCGAAAGCTTCCAGTTAGGTAAGTATTTTAATGAACGTTTTATTTCAGGTAAAACGCTGCCATTAAAAGTACTGGTACCGTCACTGGAAGCTTTTATGAGACCTGTTTGTTATCGCCTGGTGACGCCACATAAATGAAGTAGGAAACCCTAAGATATAGATTACGCCAATGTGACATGCTATGTAAATAAACAAGAAATAGGACAATATATTTTTATTGTAATAATCATTTGAATAAAGTAACATAATTTACTTAATTAAGTACTAAGTATAAATTGCTTACTTAAAATTTTTAGTTTTTAAAACTTTTGAATTAACTTTGAATTTTAATAAAAAATATAGCATTTATCTATTTATTTGAAAATAACAGGTATATTTTGTAACAATTTAGTTAATCAGACAGCAATTAGTTATTCACACGGGCTGAAATAATTGTGTAACGGGTTCAGACTCATTATTTTCAATGATCTCTCGTCGATAAAACTGTTGAAAAGTGTTCGCAGTTCTCCAGTTTCCGCGAGCCAGGATGTCGTCTATGGGATGATTTTGGAACCAACATTTGGAGGCTACGGCGGAACGAACGCTTCCTGGCGTAGCTGTGATGCCAGCTTCTTTGAACAAGGTCTTAATCCATCCAGCGATGACCGTGCGTGAGGCAGGTTTTGCGTCACCACGGACTGTAATAAACAAATTTGATACTCTTGCTGTTTTACGTCTTTCATTCAATAAATTAACCATTCTTTCTATCCAGAAAAGAGGATTAAGGTTGTGATTATTATTATTTGAGAGTAATTTCCAGCCAGATTGTCTAAAGTTACTATTGTCAGTTTTTGATCCAAATTGTGGCCAGAATGTTATGCTATCATTAGACTTAATATAATGCTTTGGATCTACTCTAAGTAGAGTCAAGTCATGTATTCTCCTACCTGAGCTAAGTAATAACAGAATGGCGGTATGTCGTGATATTTGAAATAGATTGCTGTTATCTATAGTATATGTGGTTAAATAATTAGTAAGCTTACTAACGTCCCAGATTGGAGGTTTGGAGGTCTTTGGATTTTTTAGAGCAATTGATTTTAGAATATGCGTTACTAAAACGTGTGAACTCAAATGACTAGACGATTCAGCATTACACATTGTGGAAACCACAGACTTGTGCAACAATATTGTGTTATAAGAAAGATTATGAATTAAGTATAGATCTGACAAAAATTGAGCAAGTTGTGAACCGGTTGGGCTATTTATATTAACGTTATTAATATTACTCCAAGACTTCCAACGCTTCCAAGCCGCTTCGTAAGTCTTAATAGTCGATTTACGCCAAGAGTTTTTGAGTAATGACAATTGTTCAGTGTTCCATGTTTCTACCGCCTCGGACCACCCCCACACTTCCAGACCTCGAGGACGATGTCTTCGACTTTGGGAGGTGGAAGGCCTGTCGACGTGTCGACCAGATTCTCCTGTAGGTTCCTCAACGTTAGTGGAGCTGCCAGCGCTCTGGCCTTGAGGTCTGCACGCCAGAACACCTTCTCCCATCGAGGTGCAACTATTAAATAAATTCCCGTTGCCTGATTCATGTGAGCCAGGACTTTCGGGATTAGAAACGGTGGTGGGAACACCCAGGCAAGTGGGTAGTTCCATGGAACACTGAATGCGTCGTGAAATAGGGCTTGGTGATCTGTCAAATCTCGAGTTACATAATTGTAAGCCACATGGGCTGTGGCAGAGGCAAATAGATCTATTATCGGGGTTCCCCACTTTGCATACACTATTTCCAGACAGGGTGGTAGTAAGTGCCATTCCGGAGGGAGCCGATGGCGTGACAAGTGATCGGCATGATTGTTTACCTTGCCAGGGATATAGTGTATGCTGAAGTGTATCCGATTTAGATCTAGTAAATTTAAAATCTGATAGGTTATTTCTAATAATGGCATTGATCTTGTACCTCCTTCTTTCCGTAAATACGCCACTACGGTCTTGTTGTCGCATTGTATCAGCATTGAGCTGTCTCGCAGTAGGTGGATGTGATTTTGCACGGCGTGTAAAATGGCGAGCATCTCTTTTTGGTTGCAGTGTAGTGGTTGCTCGACGTTCGACCAATTTCCGGAGAGATCTAGATCGTTCAGTTGTGCCCCCCATGCCTGGTCCGATGCGTCTGTTGTTAGAAAGTTGGTCGGATAGGGGTAATGAACAGGTGTTGATAGATGGCAATTGTGTGACCACCACTTCAGATCGTTGCAGACATTTTGCGGCAACCGGTAGGCCTTGGTTGATGATTCCGGTAGGGTATTCATGAACTTTAGCACCTGTCGGTGGTTGAGCCGACCTCGTGGAACAACGAAGCTCGCGAAATTTAATAGACCTACTATTCTTTGAAGATTTTTTAAATTCACATGTTTTGCTTCGAGAATTCGATTTACCTTTTCGACTATGCCGACAATTTTTTCTTTTGGAAGGCTTTTTTGATTGTCCCACGGATTCCACATCACGCCTAAATAAGCCAGGCTTTTTTGAGGATATAAAAGGGACTTCTCGAAATTTATTTGCCATCCAAGTTTCTGTAGGATTTGTGTTGTGACCTTGACATGCTCTTGAAGTGTGTGAGCATTTTGGTTTACTATCAGAAAGTCGTCCAAGTATACTATGATTCTCATGTTCCACCTTTCTCTCAGTACACGAGCTACCCAATTTGTGAGTGTGGAAAAAATCTTTGGTGCCGTGCTTAATCCGAATGGTAGGCACGTCATTTCCAGAAGTTCTCCGTTGTAAATTAGTCGTAGAAAGCGTCTGTGCGCTTTGGCTACGCTGAGGTGAAAGTATGCTTGGGACAAATCGATTTTGCACATCCAGTCCTGATGTTGAAGGAAATCTGGGATTCGATACATATTGATGAGTTGAAAAGGTTCGGTTATAACAAAGTCGTTCAGAGCTTTGAGATTGAATATGGGCCGGGCAGTTCCATCCGGTTTCGGTACCAGAAATAACGGGGAAACGAAGCTTGGTGAGGGTAGAGCCTTTTTGAGAATGCCTTGTTTTTTCATTTTCTGTACAATTGCAGACATCTCTAACGACACAGGTGTTAGAAAGGGACCTTTCGTTATATTGGGGTACACAAGTGGAGGCTTTTGAAAAAATGGTATGCGATACCCTTGAATCAATTTTATAATTATTTTTGGAGCCCCCATTGTCTTCCATTGTGAATGGAAATGAATCAACTGACCTGCCCGAAAACTCCTCGAGTCATTGCTTGTTGTATCTTTTATGGTTGCCTCGTGAACCTTTTGGAGCATTCGAGCGTCCTCTAGTGCTACCTCGTTCGGGCCGCGAACCCTGGTTGTGATATGATGAACCTCTCCCGCCAACACTGTGTTGTTCATATCGCGACTTTGAGGATTGCCCTCTGGGAGGGTAGTTGTTTTGGTATCCACCTCGCGAAGGTGGGTTGTTACAGGTATGCATGTGCATGTTTTGTGTTGGACAACCTGATTCCTGAAAACAACATTGAGTTCCACGCGATGGAACTACTGAATGTCTTGTGCCTTGCCCCCGCGAGAGGCGGCTGTTAGACAGGTTAGATTTACCTTGAGAATAAGTATCGGTTTTCAGCGGCCAGAAGGCTTTACGTACTCCACCTGCCTTTTCCAGAACCGAAGTGAAACGCTCAGGATCAAATAGAAAGTTATTAGATGGAGGTATTCTATTTAAGGCTGCCTTTACAAATGAGTCTTTTACTTTGCTAGTAATAGATTCCCTTCGCATTTCAATGCTTTCAGCGCGGTGACCACAAACTAATTGCAAAAGGTCAGAGGAGGTTTTATGCATATCACCTTTTTGAAATAAGTCTTCAACCTTTGCGCTCAAATTTTCATAGTTAACATTTGTGTTTTTAGCCCACGAAAGAAGATTCCGGATGCTCTCTTGCAGGGAGTCCTTCTGCTTCAGTATGCAGTAGGTTAAAGCTGCGTATGATTTGTCCGCGTGGGCCAGGTTACGTAAGGTGTCGTATGTTTTCACCTCGTCGTTTGTTTCTAGGTCTACGAAACCTGGAGTGTGATTATATAATTTCTGTGTGTCAGCATACCTAACTTCAGACCACGACGAACTGCCAAACCGCTGAACATCTGATAACACTTTCAAAAAATTATCAGGAGTTTTTGGGACAGATGGTTCTTTTAATTTAGTTTCGATATCGAATGTGAAATCGTGATTTGCGACTTGACATTCTTCAATATCGGGTCTTAAATCGGTGGCGTTACACTGTGCGTACAACTCGCCACTTACATCGGAGCACATAGACATATGCTCATCATACACTTTTTCATTATTACTTGATTTATAAATATGTTGACGTAGCTCACCCACTTCCTTGAGTAGCTTGTCCATCATTCGGGTGGGAGGTCGGGCGCGCTTGTTTCGCTTATGGCGGTGACGGTGCGAGCGCTTCCCGTTTCCGCGCTTGTTTTCAGAGGAGGATGAGCTCGATGAGCTGCTGGAGCTGCTGCTGCTACTACTTGTTCGGTGCCGTTTGTGAGATTCGCTACTTGGACCAGCCACGGCTTTCGGCAAGGCCGTTGATGTAGCATTGTAATTATCCATTCTGAAAATATTAAAAGTGAGAACTTTTTTCGACTACCGACAATCGATAAAATAAATTATTTTATCGATTTCAAATTAGGTATTCGACGAGCTACGACATAGACACATATATTTTTATAACAAAGTACGAAAACTATTAATTAAAACACATATGTACCTGATCCGAACGGAAAACCGTTAAAAATATGATCAAGTACTGAAATGAAACATTTCCGACTATAGTTTCGTTCGACTACAATCTTGAAAATGTTGTGGGTACTTACGATTTTTTCTTGAACACGGCTTTATACTTATGATAATCGAATAATATCAATTCTAGAAGAGAGTTATATTAGAATATTTTTAAATTAATTAGTTTAAATTAATTTTAAATAAAATTGCTACAGTCGAAGGCTCGAGCAGTTGCTGGTGTTTGTTCGACGGAATACAAAACGCCAATGATTAAATATGGCGTGTCTATTTTTACGAAACCTAAAACGCCACGCAGCCGCCAGGTGGCGCCACTGGGCAGGAAACCACAGACTAAAAAGTATGAAAACTGAAGAAAGTTTGACGGAATCCAGAACAGAATCTCATAAAAGCTTCCAGTGACGGTACCAGTACTTTTAATGTGTATCCCTCTGTACCGTCCTTAAATCAGTCACAAATTGGCGTCCAACTCAGCATTTGTTGTGTTTTGCGACACAACGCAACGCTGGTCTTCCGTTGGAACCAAAGAGATATATTGAAAACTTTAAGTACCTACTAGTATCACTTAGGTGTTTTTGAGTGAAACAAAAGGTAAAATAAATATAGGAACTACTACTTACACGGACAATATACACTCTAGTCTCAAACTAAGCAAAGCTGGTAAGGAACTAGATTGTCGATATAATTTTGGATTTTTTTGTAAATATATACAAAGTGACACCCAGACACAGAACGGTTGTGCTCATCACACAAGCCCACGGGAATCGAACCCACGACCCACAGCATGAAAGACAGAGCTGTCGAAGGTTACACCAGTACTTATCACTAATGTGTTTTTGAGTGCAACTAAAGATGTTAACTAAGGTTTTTTGAAAAAAAAATATTAAGTCGATTACGACATTGACAAGTAACATGGAAACAGTTTGACCGCTAACGGTATTTATATTTACTGGCGAAATAACCAAATTAAAAAAACAGCTCTTATATAAAAAATAAGCTACCGATTCTAGAGATAGGTATAAACATACTATAACTTTGTCTTATTAAAGATGTGCCTTGAGAAACAACACACTGCGTCCCTCAATCCGACACGCAAAGGTCTATTTGCCCAAGTTTATTTTTCTAGTCCTAACCTATGACTAACCCCTTTAAACCAGTTGATATAGGTCAAAGAGCGTGGGTTTTTATTGAGACATTACTTTGATTAGTCAGATTGTCAATGCAGTTTTAAGTGTTGCCACTTGACAGATAAGACCTTAGGATAAACTGGCAGCATCAATTGTTAGAGAAAATTCAGTGTAAACTTGTTTTGATAAATAAAATAAATAAATAGCTGGACAATCCACACAACATCATCTAGCCCAAAGCTAAGCAGAGCTTGTGTTATGGGTACCTACTTGTAACCTGACGTACTTAATACTATACTTTACATAGATAGATATTTTTTATGATACAACTATAATACCCAGAACACCCGGAATAAATATTTGTAGAACATACAAACATTTATCCCAAGGCGGGAATCGAACCCGCAACCTTCCGCGTCGCAGGCGGACCTTCACCCGCCGCGCCACATCGGTCGTCAAATGTCGATTAGATGCCCGAATAAATGTGACAATTGCATAGAAACGGTATCGTATTCGAGTGACACTACGCGTTGACGCTCGACTACCAAACGTTGCAGCGTCACCGCGCAGTCTCTTGAATATGCTAACGTTACGATACGTTTACGATTGTCTTATGTTTTCGTTCATCACCTCAAGCTGCCAAATAAATAATGAGCGCAAATTGACTTATCTAGTATAATATTCTATAGTTGCTAGTTGTATTTCCAATATATTTCTTTGTGCATGTCCCCTCTATTACTTTTCCTATGCAAATCTCACTATCGCCAAAGGTTTGCTGGAAGAAAACTCTTTTTAGGGTTAAGCTCGCCTCTGTAGGTACATGTACCTAATTTATTTTGGTTTATATTTCTGTTTTAGGTTGTGTAAAATAAATAATCAAAAACGTTGACCTAAACGTCATCTGTAAATTATTGAATTGACATTCAGTTTTTTATTGACTTTTGTTGCTGACTGTAGGTACTATGGTCAAAGACCTTAGTCTAAGTTTATACTATAGGTACTGGTCTTGAAAACTAAAACGCAATTTTTAATTAATATAATTAATAATTGTATTAGTATCTAATTTATTTTATTTAATGTTGTAATAAGATTGAGCTGTATATAATATAACTTTATTTAATGTAATGTATGTAGTACTTACCTATCTTTAATTATTGTAATTGGCATTCTTAGCCGTTTTAATTAAAGTAAATAACACCAGCACCTACTGTTTTTAACTATTTGCTACAGGAGATCACGACGTCTTTAAGAGCAGTTTTTTCGAGACTCATTTGAGTAAAACTCAGACTACGGGCTCTGATACCTGATAGCAGTAGTTAGGAGTAGGTAGGAATAGGTAGCGGTAGATAGCAGTAGGTAGAGGGCACTCGGGTCAACGTACATTGAATCGAAGACACTTATTGCATTATTTCGTTAATATGATTGTCGAATCGCAATTTATCTGTTAGCGTGTGCGTCGACGTACAGTGGTCGAGTTTTGAATGTTATTTAAGTTATTATACTTATGCATTTTTTGTGAAATTTAATACATCTACATCCAAAGTTTAAAAACAAAATATACAAATAAATACATTTTAAATGTCAATTGTACATTTTGTTTTTATAATTTAAACAAAAACGTGTTTATCCGCATAAAATGTACAGTACCTACCTATTATCTACATTTTATCACGCTTTTATCTAAAGAAGTAAAAAGTAGGCTTATGTGAGTCGTGGGTTCGATATCCACCGAGAACAAACTCTGATGCTTATTTTCGATCTCAAAGCACGTTTTTACAAAAATAAAATAGTTCTCTCTCAGCAATCAAGACCCCAATAGTCCAAGCTTTGCTTAATTTGGGACTAGGTAGCGCTGTGTAAAAAGTGTCATAAATATTTATTTTAACAAAAAAATGTACATTGGCATATAAATCACATAAGAGACAGTTGAGCTATCAACAGACCGTTGCAAACGATCTATAGATAGTTCAGCTGATCCAAATCAGTACCAATCGTCGCGTACCCAAGATACTGGCTGCATTGTCGCGCTGAATAGCAATGCTGATACGCTGGGCCAGATACTTACCAGCCCTCGGGTCACGCGTCGCTTCGACTATATTTTTATGAAATTATTTTGTCAAATGCGAAAAATATTTCTTCAGTACCAGTGGTATGAAATAAGTTACAAATATATATTTATTTACACTTTAAAACTTTTGCCAGCTGCAGTACCCAATTTCGGCATAACATTTCGAAATCAGGTTGCTTATTTCAAGGTGAACATACAATTGCATGCATGACCTGGTCAACCTTCAAATAATACCAGTTCTTCAAAAAGATCCTTCGATATCGCGTAGTGTGGTTGGAACTGGTTTTCTGAAGTGTTCCCGATACATCCAGACAGACCTACGCATCAGTTAGCAGGGCTCCACAACATTTAGTCTGGTTTTAATCCATTTTGATATTTTTTATATGATCTACGGTTATACTATAATAATATAAGTATTTTATATGATCTACTAAACAAAATTACTACAAAATCACTAGACTATCCCTCTATCTTATAAAAAGTTAGCGTTGACTTTATGTCATCATTACGTATGGTAATCAATACCTACTTCATGACTGCGCTAACGTTTTATAAGATAGACCGTATGTATTTTGCCAAAATAATTGGTTCAAAATTAGCGAAGTATGTTGTTATTCTTTGAACAGGGTTCATATGTGACAGGCTTCACAGCTCAGTTGGTAGTAGTTCTGCCTTCCATGCTGTGGGTCGTGGGTTCGATTTCCACTCAGAGAAAATGTTTGTAATGAACATAAATATTTGTAATGTGTCTGCGTGTTACTATGTATTGTATGTATGTATTTACAATAAAAGACGTATATAATATTTATTCTATCAGCAGTATTTTTAAGATTAATGTCTGGTTTCACATACTTCGCCGTTTAATACAACGTACAAAAAAAACATAATTTATCTATATTACTTATAGATAAAAAATAATAAAATATCAATTAATTTACTCATATAATATTATCTAGAAGTTGAGAAACTTCTACTCAATATTATATCTGTCATAAAAATACTATAATTGGATTGGATTTAAAATATGTAAATTTTCCAATCATACTAGTATAGAACCAGTTTTAAACAAATATAGTATTAGTATAAGTATGGACATCAAATTAAAAGTGGAATGAACTTAAGCTGCCAGCGCACTTGATTCTAAGTTGCGATAATCAGCTTAGCAACCAGAATCTAGACCTAGACGGCTGGTTTTTACAACTGGCTACCAAATGTGAATACTTTTTCATTTTTAGACGTTTTTTAGTACTAGTAAACAATTATCATTTACATTGTCAAGTAAAATCCATTAAAGTTTATGTACCATACCAAACCTATCTAAAAATCCATTGTAATTTAGGAATACTTATACATACTTGATTTCTAGGATTTTTCGTTTTTTCGTAAACAAATTTAGCAAAATTATGTAAAATGTAAAATTATGTAAGCGAGGGACTTGTGGAAGAAAGCGGAAAGCAGGGATGAGTGGAAAGATTTGGGGGAGACCTTTGACCAGCAGTGGGACGAAATAGGTTAGGAAAAAAAATTAAGAAAAATTTAAAAAGTAAAATAGACCTACATTACAGTGCCCTTGCAGGGTGCAAGTACATATGCCATTATTAAACTTAAACTACAAAATGTAAATACAAGCAATAAATAAATACAAACATCAATACAAATCGCGTTTATAATTATGACTGAGATATAATTTTATCTTGCCCACTAGATGCGCTGGCAGCCTAAGATTTTGAAGTTGATTATTTGAGTTGTACAAAAAGTTGATGACCACTACCAGATCGAGTTATACTGCACCGAGCTCCCGGTATATAAGCATCATCCTGTAGGATCCTGCATCATTGTCAGACAAACAGACAAACAAACATGAAGACCTTTATCGTATTCGCCGTCTGCCTCGTCGTTGCTCAGGTAACTTATTTGACCTACATTAGTTATTTATTATTTATTACTGTATAATTTTTGCTTATTAAACAATAAATAAATTATAAATTTCTAATATAAATTTATCTTAAATTTTGGATTGTATCTGATTTAAATCGTGTTAGATTTTGTTTTATATCGTTTGATAGTTTGATTTTGTTTGTTTAGATTGTATAACTTATTAATTTGATTTAAATCATTTTAGATTTAGATTTTTTGTAATATGTCATTTTAGTCGTAATATAGCGGTTAGGTTTTTAAGTAAAGTTTGGTAACACACTTTATGTTAAGCAGTCAATTTTGCTATAAATAACAATTTATTACCTCACATTTCGCCCTAAAAATTATTTAAATTTTATCGAAATTATCTATTTTATATTTTGTTGAAAACGTTGTTATGTATTGAATGCAAAACCGATAATAATTTATCAATTATGTCAAAATAGAAAATATTTTTTAAGGTTCTTTACGTTTATCTAATAATTTTCAAGTTCAGAATTGTAATAACTAGGCATTCTATGTTAAAACAATCGATGCTTTTGACACAGGCATTGACTGACGAGCAGAAGGAGAAGTTGAAGAAGCACAAGTCCGAGTGCCTGGCGGAGACGAAGGTCGATGAGCAGCTCGTCAACAAGCTCAAAACTGGAGATTATAAGGTAAGAAACACCGCATTTAATGAACACAAAAATATGACACTATTTGATGGTAGTAGCCATTGAAGTAGCCTTATCCTTCACTTACTCAAATTGAAATAAAAATGGCTAATTTCGAGTCGGATTTGATTATACATATTATATGGAAGGCAAAGAATAATGTTTTTGTATATTCTATGTATATTCTATGTATCTCATCCATCTCAGACTGTGAATTATTAAGATGAATCATCAATCGAACACGAACAGACAGATAGACAGACGGACAGCCGAGTCTCAGTAATAAGGTCCCGTTTTACCCTTTGAGTAAGGCACCTTAAAAAGGCTTTGTCTTGTTCTACATTTATCTCATTTTTTGTAGTATTATCTTTAAGGGTCAGTTAGTAAATTATATATATTACAGGCTGACAATGAACCGCTGAAAAAGTATGCCCTCTGCATGATGATGAAGTCGGAGCTGATGACTAAGGACGGCAAGTTTAAGAAGGACGTGGCTCTGGCAAAGGTCCCCAATGCTGGTAAGTATACAAATAACATTATATATGGGTGATAAGCTTAGAGTCTTTTGGCACTCAAATTCTTTGTGCCGTTAAAACTCTTTTGACAACAACAAGTAGATAATAAATAATAGATAGTCATTTATTTGCAGCTTTAGCACAGACACAGTTAATATATTTTATAATTTATATCTATGCAAACATGCGACACACTACTAAAATAAAATAATGGGTAAGTAAAGTAGTAAAAAAAACACCTTATTTTTTATTTTCCCAAAAATCTACCTCTAGCTAAAAAACCTGTTGACTACATATCCTTAGTAGTAACTCTGCCTTCCATGCTGTGAGTCGCGAGTTCCATTCCAACCCAGAGCAAATGTTTGTGTGATGAACAGAAATATTTGTTCTGTGTATGTTACTATGTATTCAATGCAGCGATCTAGTTCTCATAGCTTTTCGCTTAGTTTGGGACTAGAGCGTGAATTGTCCGTGAATATTTTATTCATATTGTATCAAAATTTCTTCTAGCTGATAAGCCCGCTGTAGAGAAGCTGATCGACTCCTGCTTGGCTACCAAAGGCAACACTCCTCATCAGACAGCTTGGAACTACGTCAAGTGTTACCATGAGAAGGATCCTAAACATGCCATCTTTTTGTAAACATTTTACCATCAAATTACTGGACCAACCTTCAAACTTTCAAGAACTCGATAAATAGTTAGGTACTCAGATCCATTTGACCACCACAAATAACTGGACCAATCTTCAAACTTTCAAGACCTCGATAAAAACTAAGATCAGATTTGAGAATGATTTCTCAGAGCCTCACCCCCTATCTTATAAAAAGTTAGTGTTGACTTTATGTCATTACGTACGAAAATCAATACATTACGTCTGCGCTAACTTTTTATAAGATAGACGGTGTATCTTTAGCTGACTCATAATCACTCAAATATTAATATATCATATTCAACAAAAAATGTACCTAAGTGAGTTTGGAGAAAAATACTTCTGTTACACATACTACTTAAATCTTTTATTAACAGGTTGGTGTGTAAGAATTTTGGATCAGAATTTCTCAATCATTATTTCCGAGCCAGTATTACATCATCGTTTGAAAAGTGATTTTTCACTTTGTGCTTTTAGGTTTTTATCATTTGATTTAAAGGTCATTCGCAAAGCTTCTTTAGATTACACATTTTTGTCATTCATTCTCATAAAAAATGACTGAGGGTGAAATTGTTTGAGAATACATTTTGATGCAGATTTTGTCAAACTTGTATTGCGATAATTGTATTTTTTTGTGTTTGTAGAGCATGCTTGAATCATTATTTCAAAACATATTATTTTTGTTAATTTCAAAATATTAAAAAAAATACCAGGGTCTTTGTGTTAGATTATTAAAAAAACAGGAACTGCCACAACGAATTTAACTGTTCAAAAATAAAAATTAGGCAATATATTTTTGTTTTATTTTAGTTAATAAACATACCAGGTTACACTAAATAAGTCATCGCTTAAATAAACCCACTTAATATCAATGTAAATACAAAAACAGGTAATATTATGACGACCGATCGACCGGACGACCGATGTGGCGCGGCGGGCGAAGGTCCGCCTGCGACGCGGAAGGTTGCGGGTTCGATTCCCGCCTTGGGATAAATATTTGTACGATCTGCAAAAAAATATTCCGGGTGTTCTAGTATTTTATATGTAAGTATAATAAAAAATATCTATCTATGTACTTAATGTAGGTATTGTATTAAGTATGTCAGTCTTCTAGTACCTACCCATAACACAAGCTCTGCTAAGCTTGAGGCTAGATGATGTTGTGTGGATTGTCCAGCATTATTTATTTATTATGTCACTTTTATAAAAAAATCATATGAACCGATCCAGCGTTAAACGGCCACGGTGCTCTTCAGATGACTGCGATTTCATAACCCTAGAACAATCTAGAATCCATTACTACAGTTCTAAATACCATTGTCTATGAGACTATGACATAATTATACAAACAATATCATAAAGTTTGTCGAGAATCGATTACCACGGATTCAAATAAAAAAACAATTGAATCATCATTGACGTGTAAAAAACCAAGGCTAGGTTGCACTCACGACAATAATATTCAATATATGTACTTATACTTAGGTACATATTTTTTTTCTGGACAATCCACACAACTTCATCTAGCCCCAAGCTAAGCGGAGCTTGTGTTATGGGTAGGTACTTACTAGAATACTGACATACTTAATGCAATACATTACATAGATAGATATTTTTTATTAAAGATATAAAATACTTAGAACACCCGGAATAAATATTTGCAGATCGTACAAACATCATACAACCCAAGGCGGGAATCGAACCCGCAACCTCCGCGTGGCAGGCGGACCTTCGCTCGCCGCGCCTCATCGGTCTTTTTTTATTAAATGTTCATTGAAGTTCAAATTTGAAGTTAATTAGGCATTACGAAGTCTGCCGGTTCAGCTAGTTTTCAATATATTTGTAGTAAAAGTAAAAATAAGTTTACTTTTACTACAAATACCTATATTAAGAACATTGAAAACTAGCTGTAACATATAACTTTGTATGCGCAGTTTCACGCAGACTTTGCGTTTACAGTAATTGTAATTTACTTAGTGTGAGTGTATGTACTTATATAAAAAATATAAACTTAATATACTTAGTCTATGTTACGGGTAAAATGTAGCTTTCTAATGGTGAAAGAATATCTCTATAGAGCTGGTAAATCTAGATGAAATTTTGAGTTTTAAATTTCCCGTTGCTGGGCTAAAGTCTCTCATTCCTCCATATCTTAATTTCTTTGGCATCTTTTTCGAAGCCGTCTAAAGCATCATTTTTTTAAGCTAGTGACTTATAAAACAATCCTTATTAGTAAAAAAAATAGGATATGTACATACTTTTGACCGCCTTCAAAAAATGAAGTTAAGTTTGTTGATAAAAAAAGATTCGCGACACAATGAGTGTAGCCTAGCCTTTATAATAAAATCCATAATAGACTTGTGAAAAATAGTCAATGTTTAGAAATACCGTTGCCCTTATTCACAAACGCTATATTAGGTTAGTTATAAAGAAACGGGTCAGTTGGATAATGTCTAGTAGTAACGATGGGTTATTGTTTTGCTGATAAAATGAAGTTAGTTTTACTAATGAGTTTTTGTTTAGTTTTCACTTTGAGTAGAGTAAGTTTTTTTAATATTTTACAATAATTTTATTCAACTTTTTTCTATGATTATATCTGTATAGATCTCGCGCTAATAAGTGTATTTTCATTAACTCTAGCTAGATGCTAAAAAACAGATATGCGAAACGAAATAATTTAATTTAATATCTTGTCGTTTAGTTAATTTTCGAACGATTATGTCTTTTTCTGATTTTATATTTTTCATAAAGTTTTTAATAAATATTTTTATTGTCCTTAATTAACATATTTAATTATAATTTCAGGCATACAATGTTGTATCAATCAGTGTTATTTCAATGTCATTGATTCCTCCACGAATGATGTTCCCTTTGGACATTTTACAAGAAGATGTAAGTTTTTGAAAAAATGCTATTTAATTTATTTTTCTAAACTCTGAACAAACCTTTTCTGCCATACATTCGTCAGGGTAGTGAGCTAAGTTAGGTTAGTTTAATAAATATCTAGGAAGTCTTTCCATTACCTTAGTCTACCACTTTTTTAGCTTAATAAGGAGATTTTTGGCTTAGTCTAGCATTAAATATTGTATAATTAACTGTGGGTTCAAAAATATATGATAACAGATTATTAAAGTATTTACGTTATGTACCTACATACATTTTTTTTTCTTAACCTATACTGTCCCACTGCTGGGCAAAGGTCTCCCCCATAGCCTTCCACTTAAACCGGTATTTGGCGACACTCCACCAATCCTTCTCCTGGGCGTCCAGATCATCCTTCCAACGTTAACCTACATACATATACATACTTATATAAGGTATACTTACCTACATTAAAAATAGTAACATTACCTGCAGACCGTTGCAAACAATCTATAGATAACAATGAATCTAAATAAGTAAAACTAAGGTCAACTATTATTTATAGAGTGAGGAAGTGACTCCTGCGCCGGTCAAAGTGAAGAACGTGTCGATAGAAGACGACGCAGCCAGGCTGAGGAGATCTTACATCGAATGTATCGAGGCAACGCACGTTAAGCTAGAACTGGTCAGGAAATTTAAATCTGGGAAATGGGCTGTAAGTACACAGAATCTATACTTCTGTAGCGCCATCTATATCGCTACATGATAAACTACATCGTAGTCTACGAAACCGACCAACAGATGGCGACAAAATCCTAGATCGCGCTTACGAAGTTATCACGGAGTTTGAACATAAGTAATAGAACCGATGACTATCCATCGGTCCTAGGACCCCGAGCCAAAGGTCGCTCGGCGTGGAAGATCTTCCCTTTTCGTAGGAGATACCATACCTATCTCCACAGTGGTGACCCCGACGTGATAACTTCGTAAGCGCGATCTAGGATTTTGTCGCCATCTGTTGGTCGGTTTCGTAGACTACGATGTAGTTTATCATGTAGCGATATAGATGGCGCTACATCACCTATATTATAAAGAGGTAAAGTTTGTATATTTGTTCAATTGTAAGGTATCTCGGGATCTACTGAACCGATTTTAAAAATTCTTTCACCAATAGAAAGCCACATTATTTCTGAGTGTCATAGGCTATATTATATTTAAAAAAAAAACAGGGATCCTTACTAAAACTTCAATTATGCCCAACGAAGTGGGCACGGGTCAGCTAGTTCTAAATAAAATTATTATTTTCTAGACCATCCTGCTCCATCGTCGGCTTCATCGACGCTTTCCATCAGGCGAGATTGAAGCCAAAGGATGGTCTATAGATTATAAAAAATAAAAAAAAAAAAAAAATCCATGACTTTTGCATGTAAACTAGATGATTCCGAGTTTTGAACAACGTTATATCTAATGGTTTTTTTTCCTCTGAGCCTACTTAGCCTCTTCAAGAAAGACAAGCTAATGACCGATGTGGCGCGGTGGGCGAAGGTCCGCCTGAATGTTTGTACGATCTGAAAATATTTATTCCGGGTGTTAAAGGTATTTTATATGTAATTATAATAAAAAATATCTATCAATGACATTACATAGATATTTTTTAGAAAGTTTCAGATTTTCAGAGAGGTAATAGAAGACTGACAAACTTAATACAGTACATTTACTGTATTAAGTATGTCAGTCCTCTATTACCCATAACACAAGCTCTGCTTAGCTTGGGGCTAGATGATGTGGTGTGGATTGTCCAGCATTATTTATTTATTATTTATCTAATATATTCTTGTTTTAACAGGCAGATCCATCATTGAAGAGATGGGCACTCTGTGTTCTGGTGAGGATGGACATGATGTCCCAACAGGGAGTCTACCGGTATGATACCGCTATGCACAAGATTAAACATGATGGTAAGAATAATAGTTTAATTTATAAATTATCTTATCTTAATTTATCTTATCTAGTATCTTATTTTTACTTTCTAAATGTTCCAGGCCTGGATTCAGTTGATATCTCTTTGCTGACTTATTTTGAGCACCACAGATACTGCTCTGAAACTTTTACCTTGACCCTTGTAAGTGAGGACACTGTGCTTAGGATCATACAAAGTTTTAAATCGAATGCACAAGGAATTGATGGCATTAGTTTAGAAATGGTCACCATGTCGCTCCCACAATCTCTGAAAGCTATTACAACAATTATAAATGGGTCTATTTCTAATAGTACTTTCCCTGATTGTTGGAAGTTAGCAGTCATCAAACCAATTCCTAAGAAATCCAATCCTGAATCTGTCTGTGATCTTAGGCCTATAAGTCTACTACCTTGTCTTTCGAAGATATTGGAGAAGGTGGTGTCAATGCAACTTATTAAATATCTTGAAGAGCATAACATCTTACCACAATTTCAGTCTGGATTTCGTAGGGGTTACAGTACCTCAACTGCTCTTTTAGATGTGGTGGATAACTTGCTTCTGGCTCAGGATCAGGGTATGTGCAGCATACTGGTTTTGTTGGATTTTTCTAGGGCCTTTGATTCGATAAACATCTCACTTCTTTTATCAAAATTAGCTTTTTATGGTTTTTCTGGCGAAACTTTAAAATGGTTCGACAGTTACCTTAGTAATCGTAGTCAATGTGTGGAATTAAAATTGGGTGATGGTTCCTCGGCTCGCTCCTCCGTCCAGCTGGTTCCTCGCGGAGTGCCTCAAGGATCCATCTTAGGGCCAATCCTTTTTATATTATATAGTGCCGATATAATCAATCAAATCACTCATTGCAAATTTCACCTTTACGCAGATGACCTGCAGCTTTATCTCTCGTTCGTGCCAAGTGACTGTCCCAGCGCTATAGAACAGATTAACTGTGATTTGGAACGTATTGGTCAATGGTCTCGTGCTAATTCCTTGGTGCTTAATCCTAAAAAATCTAAGTTCATGTTAACGGGGTCAAAGACCAACATTTGCAAGATTAGACTCGAAAGTTTTAAAATCATGGTAGGTGGCGAAACAGTTGAATATGTAAGGGAAGCAAGAAGTTTGGGGGTGATGATCGACCCACAACTTAAATTTGAAAGCCAGGTCTCGGAGTGCGTTCGCAGTTGCTTCTACAGGTTAAAGACTCTCTACCGAATCCGTCCATATTTAAATGAGGAGGTCCGAATTACTCTGTGTGAGTCACTTATACTCTCTAAACTTAATTATTGTGATGTGGTATACGGGCCCTGTTTGTTTGGGAAAACAGAAAAGCTACTACAGCGTGTCCAGAATGCCTGTGCCAGGTTTTGCTTTAACATTCCCCCTCGCACGCATGTGACGCCCTTTCTCAATGCTTCAAACCTGTTAAAGATGAAGGCACGTAGAGACCTCCACATGGCAAGCCTGCTGTTTGGGATTATTAAGAGCCAATGTCCTCCTTATCTTTTTAATAAGCTAGAATGGGCGCGAGAACACTCTCGCTACCCTAGTAGGTCCTGTTCTCTTATTTTTGTGACAAGCAAGCACAGAACTGTTGCTTTTCGAGGGTCGTTTCGCTTTGCAGCATCGCGCTGCTGGAATGATTTGCCCCCCCCACTTCGTGCCGTGAAATCGCTTTTTACTTTTAAACATAAGCTAAAGAAAGAACTTCTAGCCAGGCAGAAAAGTACATAGTACATCCTCGATTCATACCTCTCTCATTTTTGTTCCTATTCATGATTTGTCTTAATCTATTGTTTTGTTTATGTTCATATTGTAGGAGTTGTGGACTGAACTTTTCAATATTTATTTATTATTCTCTCTACGCTATTTTTGTCCTAAATTTATCTAATTAACAGTAAAATGTATGTTCCTTTGAGTCTACAGTAGCATCTTGTTTACATGTTATTCCTACCATATAAGCCACAGAACATAATTGTAAAATATGTGCTTATCTTAAAAGTGTTCTCTGTTATCCAGTTAAGTGTCATTCTGTTATTTTTTATTTATTGATGTGTAAATTGTATTTATTTGTGTTCCTTTTTTTGTATTTATGTTATTTTTTGTGTACGCCAATTGTGTATGGTTGCGCTCGTGATGTTAACCTTCTGAGGTCCTGTCTGAAAACCAGCGCTGCTTCCACACCTGTGGAAGTGGCATTAAGCTGAGACTGGACCTGTTTGACAGCACACTTACATTGTTATTTTTCACGTTTTTTATTTTTCAAATGTTGTCTTGCTCCTTGCCATGGGATCTACCTAGGTAGGTTCACATGGTATAGGAGTTATTTATTTTTTAAGTGATTAGAGTTAGTTTAGATTAGTGAAAGTTTTTTAGTCTGTATAATCTAGTTGTGTTGTCAAATAAATAAATTCTTATTCTTATTATAATTCTTATTCTTATTTTAATTTATATTATATTATCTTATCTAGTAGGTAAGTAAATACATATTATTTTCTACCTCCATCTCCAAAATACTCTATGTTACTTAGTTAGGCAGAATTTTGTGACAATTAAAATAAAAGTCATTTAAAGAGGGTTATTTTAAAAACTAAGCTAATTCGTCATTCAAACTAAACATAAAATTATTTCTGACACAACATAATATTTATTTCCACTAAAAGGTGGTAAAACATCAGAACAATAGTATTTTTCGTAAATGACATGACAAAAAATCTATCTAAATTTTCAAAATAAAACAGTTTTAAAAAAGATGATAAAATACACAAAGATATATATTTAAGAATCACTAAATTTGATTTTATTTTCAGATCGACAGATCGTGGACCGGCTCCTTGATAAATGTTTAAGCAAAAAAGCAAAACCGGCTCAAGAAATAGCATGGGACTATCTGAAATGCCACAGTAGAAGAGATTCCAAAAATAAGTTTCCATCCCTTGGAATAATGTATACTATATAACAGCGCCATCTATGACGTCGGCATTGAAGCTTTAGTGAAAGCGCCATCTATAATTTTATCAGTTAACTAATTTGTGGTGTGGCGTGCTATGTAAAAGAAGAATGCTGGGTATTTTGGTATCAACTCAAACATAAAATTAGTAATGAGCTAATCGTATAGATGTCACTTTAGACAAATAAACGAATACTTCTAATTTATTTTACGATGTATGTTGGTTTGAACAGTATAATTCGGCCGTTTTTAGAATGCGTTCCTGACACATCGCGATTGAACTGACGACGTAACTTTGTAATGGCGTTGCAGTTACGATAAAGATATTTTTGCTGGTTGTTTACCGTTTTAACAATTGATGAGCATTAAAACAACGTTATTATATCAATAATCAATGAATGTTATAATTTTGTGCCAAACTGAGAGTCAAATGACTTTGTAAACAATATCTTTCTAAATATATACTGCGTTATTACAAGGTTATGTCAGCGCTTGATATTTGTAGTGCTGTGCTAAAAATAAAACCCAATAATAGTATCGTAATCCGTTCTTATACAGTTACGGTCTATCTTATAAAAAGTTAGCGCAGACTTGAAGAATTTATTACCATATACGTAATGATGACATAAAGTCAATGCTAACTTTTTATAAGATAGGGGGTTATACTTTATAAAATAATACGTTTTGTTTTTCTTTTTAAGAATTTGAAAATAATGGACTATAAGATAACTTTTATGATATATAAAAATAAAACTACGTACGCACATTCAATTCAATGTACTTTATTGCATAGAAATACAGATTGTAACTTTGTAACAAAGAATTATATATATAATATAATTATATATATAATTATAATTATATATATAATTAATATAATATATTACCTTTTTTTGGTTTCCACTTAAATAACTAAAACATAAATTTTTAATGATTCCGCCAATTTAAAACGAAAATAATCCTAAAAATAATCCGGCGATTCACTTTGGAGGAACGGTAACGAACTCAGTGTTATGTTGTGCCCATCACTAGACGTGACTAATTGACATGTGTCAGGAACGCATTCTCTGAGCGGCTAGATTATAACATAAGTAAAACGTACATACAGCCACTCTCAAATTAATATTAAAACGAAATCTGTAATCTGCACTTTGAATAGTATCTACCTAGTTATTTTGAGTATTGTTTTCCTTTTGGTATAGTATAATTATGTAGGAGGAAATAATTCGTTATGAAAAAATAAAGACTTTATCCCTTTTTTATAGATTTTTTTTAATAAAAATTACCTTACTAAAAGTGCGTAGCAGGTACTTATATTTTTGCATTATGCTCATACGTAGACTGCTTACTTATTATAAGTTTACATAAATACAAGGTGTACCAGGGACAACGACTTCTAAAAACATTTATTTTGTTGATGGAGCAAGCGACTTCTTGAGCAAATGGTTTAATGTTTGTTGGAACACAAGATTTGAACCTCCAATTTGTATTTAAATTGTCAGTAAAACAAACCAAACCACCAAATATGTAAATACTTACTTAAAAAAATGTTTAATTAAGTATAGTAATGTATACAAATGTGTTTACTTGACTATTGAAATAGGAATTCAAATAAAAAACGTCCATAATTATTTTTTTAACCTGAGTATTCCCACTGCTGGGCAAAGGTCTCCCCTGAAGTCTTCCACTCATCCCGGTCCTTGGCGACATTCCACCAATCTTTTTCGTGGGCGTCCAGGTCATCCTTCCAACGCCTAATAATTAAAAAGATTAATTAGTGCACGACCGGATTCAGCTCT
Organism: Ecliptopera silaceata; assembly: GCA_932527185.1. Classification (NCBI taxonomy): domain Eukaryota; kingdom Metazoa; phylum Arthropoda; class Insecta; order Lepidoptera; family Geometridae; genus Ecliptopera; species Ecliptopera silaceata. The sequence continues at coordinate 8,358,588 of OW052210.1, forward strand.
TACGATCAAAGGATTTTCATTCATTCATTCTTCCTCATTCGCTCTGTCCTGGGCTATTGTGGACCAATCTTAAGAATAAGAATATTATGTAATTATTGTTTAACTGTGTAGGTAGGTAGGTACCTACACAAAGATGTTAAAAAATACGATACAGAGTTATTAGATAACAGTTTGTCTGTTTCGGACGTTCAATATTATGTTTTAAAAGTAAGTAAGTATATTAAAGAATTTAATATATGAAAAGTATTTTGTATGGGCATCAAATTCGTTCCTCCGTTCGGAATTTTTACACCCTGTATAATTAGAATCTAATCAATATCAACGTATAGAGCAGACGGTTAGCAAAAACTGTATCTAGTGATTAAGAAGGTGTTACTTATCTTCGGAATATGTTTTCCTTTAATTATAATGGCGATGGCGCCGGGTTAGCAGGTGCGAGCGAGACGGCGATATATGGTTCTGCATGTTTTATAATAACTTATTTAAATTTGCTGTTGGTTTTGTAATAAAAAAAAAAAAAAATAAAAAAAAAAATTTTAGAGGTTCAAAGGCCGTTTTATTGATTTCTGACAAGTTTCGTAATTTTTAGAGGTACGTAGAGTAGGTAGAGTTTTTTTGTACCCAACGTGATGTCATCGTTTGTTTGCTGTGACGGAAAGTAAAGGAATATTTTTCAGCTGAAAAAATTTGATTATTTTATTGTATGTGATGTTAAAGAAAGTGATTAATGTGTAGATTGTTTATCTTAACCACAGGTTTAATTTACAAACTTTTATCTTAACCACAGGTTTAATTTACAAACTTATATCTTGACCTATGGTTTAATTTTACAAACTTTTATCTTAGCCACAAACTTTTATCTTAACTTCAGGTTTAATTTACAAACTTTTATCTTAACCACAGGTTTAATTTACAAACTTTTATCTTGACCTATGGTTTAATTTTCAAACTTTTATCTTAACCACAGGTTTAATTTTCAAACTTTTATCTTTTAAACCAAATTATTATGATTTATACGGAGGTTTTTGTTTGTTGCCCACTGAACCCCACTCCAAACTAGACAAGCTCATGCACTTACCAACAATAATTGCCGCGGCTTGTTTTTACAGCGCATTGTTCTCGGTATAGCTTCCTACGCTGTTATAGCTATTATTGGCAATTTTAATAATTGTTACGAAGTTGATAGGTAAATTAAATTGGTATTGAATAGTTGATAGGATTCTAAGACTTTTTTTCTTACTTTACCTGAAATAAAGATAACTTATTAATTAACCTATTGGATAAATAAAATCTACATACTTAATTTGTTTTATTCCGATTGGTATGAATTTGATCAATTGAGCTATTTTTAGATCGTTTGTAATGGTCTGCAGATAGCTCAACTGTTTCTTATGTATTTCATATAAATATATTATGTTAATTTTATAGATATAGTCGTAAGATTAGGTCGGTTTCATAATCCCCATTGAACGATCCTCGTCGTGGGGATTATGAGACTGTTAGTCCCATGATTTTTCAAATCATGGGGACTATAAAAGTCCATGTTTTCAAGATTATAAAACAAACGTAACATCGTGAAAAAATTCCTTATCAACCTTAAAAACCGTCATTTATTCGAGGATATATTTTACTTTTCCATTGTACATAACATAAAAAGTCATTTCCCCTACATATATGTCATATTTGTAGGTAGTATTTCTAACTAGGGCGCTGCAATTAGTCACAATCTAAACTACCAATCGCGACCGTACTTTGTTACCTATTATTTAGCTGTATGCATACATACCTAATTTGTGCATGTTTACTGTATTGTGTACTACGGATACATGTTCTGGGTTTTTTTGAAAAAATGTTATTGATGTTCTATGGTGGTGGAAGGCCTTGAAAGAATGGTGGCCTAGGGGACATAAAAGTAAGTTATTTGGGTAAATAACTATGCATTAAGTAATTAAATAATTTTAACTAAGTATAGGTTTGTTAGTGGCTATAATTATGTAATTAATAAAATAATAAACTATTGTTGAAGGACACTGCGGTTAAATAAGCGCATTGGTAAGAACATTATACAATAAACAAACCATGTAGGGCTATGGTGGCCTAGTGGATGCATCGTGTCGGAGATTCAATTCCAACTTCAGAAATATTTTTATCTAAATTGTATGCGAATAATACTCATTATTATATACCATAAGTACTTACTCAAATTTTTTTGTACTTACCTACTTAATGGTAGGTACCACTCTTTGAACCATAGACATAAAAAATGAACTGAGCCTTTACTTAGCGAAAACCTGTCTCTTTTCTGTAGATCTTATGATGATAAATGTTTATCTAAGTATCTATCTATCTTGTCATTGTAGAAATAAACAACTGTAGACCGCACGATTGTTTTGTCTCTCTCACGCTTTACCATTTGTATTTACTTCATCTGGATCAGTAGCTCTACCATGAGTTTTTACTATAAGTACTATAATACTATACTCGCTAGCGTCTGTAGTAAAAAAAATGTATGAAGATTTGTACAGTGCCACTAGCGGATAGTTGGGTACTAAAATTCGTAATACTAATATTTAAGTAATGGGACGTCTAAACGGGCTATATTTTACGGCAATTTGTGGCTGCAATACTGTGGCCGGCAACATTGCTACCAATACCAGCCACACTATGCAATATTTTAAGGATGGCCCGGCATTATAGCCACATATTTTTTGACATTTCGTCGGCCATTGTTGCTGGATTGTGTGGCTTATTAAAGGGTTCTGAATCAAAGGCCATACTATTGCAGCCATATTGCAACATATTGCCTGCAATTGATTGCTCAGCCATAAAATGTACTAAAATATTTTATTGATCGCTGGGCAATGTTTGCCAATAATTGCAGCAACAAATTGCCGTAAAATATTGCCCGTTTAGACGCCCCATAACTACTGTAGTAAAGTCAGGCGATTTTACTGTGACAACTCATGGTAGAGGTACTGGATAAAGAACGCTCAGTTCATTCTCTATGTCTAGAATCTGAACATCTGGAAAATATTATTCTAACGAGCCGTAATACTCAAACTTTAAAATTTTAAAGTTTGTTCCATGTTCTTAATCAAACATAAAATTTTTAAACTTTGAATCTCACAGAGTAATAAAGACAGTGTACCAAATTCAAACATTTATCTAAATGTCAACATTCCTGTCAACATTCCTGTCACTGATAATGACAGGAATGTTGAACAGCGCGATTGGCTTGATTTCAGGCAAAAAAGCTGTCATAAGTTTTGCTCAAAAGCCTGTCAATATCAGCTTGTTTTCTATCGATAGTTACGTGATATGGGAGAGAAACGCCCTTTGTGACAAAAATAGAATTATCGCTTCAAAAATTGATGAAAGCATTCGGCTTACAATGAATTGTAGGCCTATCTAAGTACTTATATAAAATACTTAGGTACTTACCTACTAATATAAAATTTCAATAATTTACATTCTGTCTGTGTTCATCCATTAACTTAGCTAAAAAAGTTTCAAATTACATTGAAATACAAATTAGTTCCTGCAGGCAACTGATACCTAAATTAAAGTATTCAAAATGAAAGTGGTTCTCAAACAAGTTTCACTGACAGTCTTTTGAGGTAGGACTTAAATAAAACCTTTTTGAACACATCATTTGTAACTCCATCGTTTAAAATTTCGAATCAAAAATTCAGAAAAAAAAAATTGAATTCGGAAAATGGATTTAGAGGAAGAGGTAGGCCTAAGAAAAGATGGACGGATTACGTGAAAAATGATATGGATGTGAAAGGAGTGATACTGAGATGACGGATGATAGAGGAGAATGGAAGAAGAGAACATGTTGTGCCCCACTTAATGGGATAAGGGCAGGAAAAAGAAGAAGAAGTTTATGACGTTATCACGTAAAAATATCGTCCGTAAACCGAATTTATAGACAACCGTTTTTTAAATTTAAATTCGGTTTCTGTTTTTAGCGGGGGCCCCTTGTAATTTCGGGGCCCTGGGCCGCAGCCCAAGCAGTCCTTAGGTAGATCCGGCCCTGATTTCAGCAGACTAGATTGAATATTAATATAACTATCAATCAAATATGGATGACTGCCATCCTAGTTATTACATATTTTGATATGTTATTTACCTACTGATCATCTGGAATAAGATCTTCTTATTATCTATCTAATTACAAAAATATAAACACAAAATAACGCATTCATTGATCAAAAAAGTTATGTTATGTAAAAAATATTTTTCTCAAAATATTTCCAAACAAAGCAATGAACCAATTTTTAAACTTCGAACCTATTTGAACTCAGAAGCCATTCGGACCGCCCATCGCGGCCACCGGATTGGCTACCTACAACTTTGTATTACTTTAATACGGAACTATATCTGTCCCTTTCGCACTCGCTTTAATCCACCAACGTTAGTAGTTCCCTCTCACTCTCACAGATTACTACTGTACAAATTGCAGATGGCTCACTGTTTTTCTACGTGCATTTTTGTAATCAATTTTAGGGAATTCTAATACTAGCTTGTATCAAATATAGAATTTATTTTCATACAAATAGGAGCAGTTTTTGATTGGCATTTGATAGGTGGTTACGACGTTTTGTGAGATAGTAAGTATAATTTTTAACACAGTTTTTTGCCATACTGTTATAGTTATGGCGGGATATTTTTTTTTAACATTCTGAAAACGTTTATTCGTGAACTGGTGTTTGTAATTATTCGTTTATCAAGATCACAGATAAAAAGCTTTTTACATAGTTTATTAGTAAGTGTCCTTCCGTTGGTTTCAAATATAAATTATGTATGAAAATTGGAAAGAAATGTTATCCATATTTTCATGACGCATGACTTGTTTTTTTATGAATTTGTTGCGTTTTATTGTCAATAATTTTTTATAGTAAGTATAGGTATCTAGTAATATAAGTAAGTATCTAAGTAGGTACTTACTTAATATTTTTTTAATTTCTTGATTTTATTAACTGTGTCTAGGTACTTTACGTAAAGGTAAGTATGTCGTCAATTAATAACCGATAAGTTTTGATGTTGTAGTGTAGGTAAGTACTTATTTTATTTTGCGATGTACCTACCTACTTATGATAATTATAAGTGATATAAGTACCTACTAACTAACATCTATATAAATCTTGCTATAGAAAAAATATAGTAGGTACTTTACCCATTAAAGTACTTATTCCAAAAAAAAAATTCCATGTAGATCTATTGTATTAAGTAAGTACTTACCTATATAAATCCTACAATAGAAAAAAGTAGGAAATACCTTTCACTAAACAAATTCAAATTTACAATATGACCTTTGAGCAGAATGTCAGATTGCGGTAATTTATATGACCAATGAAAATACAGCAAATTACAATATGGCATGCGTTATTAACATTAAAATTAACATTAACTTGTTTAGTTATTAACTCATTCCTCAAACGGCTACTTTAGAAAAAAAATTGGATCCATCTGCATTGTGGTTCCGTATCTTACTTTTTAATCTTATTCGTAGGTTCTATTCTTTCTTGTTTATTAGGTATTATATACTAGCTGACCCGTGCCCACTTCGTTGGGCATAATTCGACCGTTTTTTCTCCGATGCACTTTGCAAAACGGACTATTACGTAAAAGCCTTTTTATTTTTCGGTTTTTTATATAACCTATGACATTCAGCAATAATGTGGCTTTCTATTGGTGATTTTTTTTTTAATCGGTTCAGTAGTTCCCGAGATTACCCCTTACAATTTAACAAATATACAAACACACAAACTTATACTAAAAAAAACTTTATAAACGCAAAAGTTTGTATGGATGGATGTAGGTATGTTTCTTACACTTTCACGCAAAAACTACTGAATGAATTTTAATGAAACTTTACAATAATTTAGTTTCTATATAGGTAGGTCTATGACAATTGACAACCGACTTGATTGATATCAGTCGAGTCAGTTTTTCGTCAAGATATCAGTCAATTCTGCCGCAGAATTGCTTTTCATATTGACAGCCAGAAGCCAGATAAAAAAAAACTTACCTAACATACCCATTTAATATGTTTGCATTAATAAACTAAGAAGGTACTTACCTACTCATATAAGAAGTAATATCACTTTCTTTTGCCTTCAATTAATCTTTATTTTGTAAAATCACAAATATCATTTAGAATTGTCTTATATAAAAGATTCTAGGTGCCAGTTCCACGTGACCAGTTAGTCGACTAACTGGTCTGGTTAGCTTAACCATCGATAGTTAACTAGTTTACATCAATTCACTGCCCAGCACTGAACCCACGAACCGTTACATATTTTCTCTATAAACAAAAAACAGCACCAATCACGTTTACTCCTAGAATTGTAATTACATATTTGCATACTTGCTAATTATAAATCATTATTGAACATTATCGCGAGCAATATCTGAATGTTTAGTCATTGGTATTTTGAGATGATTCTCTATATTTCACTATATTTCTCATAACAAATGAGATTTTTTTTTAATTTCTATTGTTCAACTAACTTTATTTGTTTATTAATTTTATTTATTTCTTAAATTTGAAGGATTTTCAGTCGCTTAGCGACTATGTCAGTCCTGTTAGGTCTAGCTATTGGCAAATCTACTTCTTAAATTATATGGTGTACTAATTTAAAAAGTGTACTAGAAAAAGGAAGTAAGAAGGTATACCTACTCAATTAGACAGTAGGTATTTTGTTTTTTGAATGTTGGATGCGCTGTGACATAGAGGTACCTACTTAGTTATAAAATTGTGAAACTTAATAGTCACGATTTAAGTCGGTTTTGTTCACATAACTCCTTCACACAATCCTACCACTTTATTCTCAGCCTTCTAACATACCCTGGGTGCATGGAAAGAGCCTCCTCGTGGCGCACACCGGTAACAGCTAGGCACGGCAAAGCAGTGTCTAGTCTGGCTAATCTTTCCAACACGATGCTACAACAAAGTACAGTTGTAGCATCGACACGATAAGAAGAAGAAAAACATACCCTATACTCATATTTTTAACATCTTTTGCTCAATTAATGAGCATTAATTATTTTTATTTTTTTATAAATTTTAATGAGATTTTATTGAGATACAAAATAATTAAACTATTAGATAATTATAAGCGAATTACTCTGTTATGTTGCGATCGGCGTTCCGATCTGTCAGTTAGAAATGCTTGTATTTGAAATGACTGTCGAGTGTAGCTAGATAAATCGATTTATTACTCTTTTCTCTAGTTAAGAAAAACTTAAATGTTTTATGTTTTAGCACAGCAACGCATCATGTTATGTTTTTGCAAAAAGTATTTTGTGATCACGCAAGCTAATTTTTATTTTTAGATTAATGTATATGTATTAAGATATATGTATTAAGTGACTTTTAAAGATGGAATGATATTGTATTGAACAATATAAATATGCTATAGTTATATTACATAAAAATAACAAAACTGATTCTATCGTTATCAACAAGTACACATTTTTAAAGTTTTCTTTTATCAAATCTTTCTTTGAGTAGGTACCTACGACCTTCCAGATAAAAGAGATTGATCAAAATCGGTTCATGAAATTGGCCAAGTACCTACCTAATTATAAGTAACAATACAATTTTTTTAACTGAAGTAAAAATGAACACATCGAGCTTTCATTGTCTTATTATTTAATATTAAAATGATTGTAAGTCATTTGATCTGTAAAATACAAAAAACAATTAATAAACTACAAATTACAATTAATAATTACATACACAACACAGGTATCTTATTAGTAATAGATTCCACTTGATAATTGTATTGAATTTTGCAGTCATATTTAATTCAGGGACTGATATAATTGAATAGGGTAAGACTAAATATCTATTCAATAGAGTAAGACTTATTTATTCATATTCTTAATATATATCTAGCTGAGTGATGACCAGTTTCAGTTATTTTAACATAAATAAATAAAATAAATATTCACGGACAATTCACACATCACACTCTAGTCCCAACCTACTATGGGAACTAATTTTCTGATAGAATACTTATATAAGTACTTACATTTTATATAAGCACATACATACATACATTAGGCATGGGCGTTTTTAGATTTTTTCACAAACCGATACAAACCCGATTTCAGATTTTGAAATCGATTTCAAAAACCGTTTTTAGAAATCGTTTTCAGTAGCGAATATCGGAGCGTAGCTACATTAGACCCTATCGCCTCGTTATTAGTTTTCAATGTGCAATTCATAAAACCGTCTAAAATCCATTAAGATAGCTTCATCTCTTTTGCCCTTTCGACGGATCACTAAGTTATAAAGAAAAGGAAATAAAATTCGCTGTCTTATTCTAACTAAGTAGTCGTACGGTAGAGTGATAGAGAACGAATGAAATTCAAAACCATCAAAAACTTAAAACTTTAGATCGATTTCGTTTGCACTTTGGTTTGCAAACTAAACTCACGGTTCGGTTTCGTTCGGATTAGATCGTTTGCGGTATCGTGGTTTGCGTTTTCTAAAAACGGTTTTCTCATATTGGAATATCGATGCGATACGATTTCTGACTGCAATCCGATTTCAGTTTCGTTTTGATATATCTGTCTCATGCCTAACATACATAGAATACATAAATAAAAAATAATTATATCTTTTTATATGTTTTATGATAACAGAACTATAGTATTCTATTTTATAAACCGGACCACCAGCAAAGCGTATCATTGCTTAGCGGGAAAAATTACAGTAGTACTTCCGTAGAAGAGCTTTTCACTGAAGCTACTACTATACCTAGTAGTAACTATGCTCATGATAATCACAAGAGATCATACTCTAATAAGATAATAAGTCGGTTTACTTTGACTATTTGACATCCGACATTGACCACATAACAAGACCTCTCTAGTCTACACACCGAGCGAAAAGTGTAGAGCGATGATTTTTTTCTTGGAAGTGCGAGGGTCTGCTATAAATGGTTAGTTTAAATTTTCTAAATGAGTGAGACGAATCGGTCAAGGCGGCGCGTTTGAAGTGCAAAGCGGCAACACAAAGGACTTTATAATTATTGTTTTTTGGGTTCGATCTGTTTCCGCTTGTGGTTCCGTACGTTTCTTGCGTTTATGTAAATAATTGTAATTATAAGTATATAGTTAGGCGCAGTAAGTGTTTTATACAAGAAATATCAATTGAATTAATACATGAGTATGTTTACCTTGTGGTCTTTGGTGTGAAGGACTTTTCAATTTAGTATTATGTCCTTCTGATTGTATATAATATTATTTTTGTAAACTAAATAAATAATATAATAAATGAATAAGAAGTTCAATAACATGATTATTTATCCATTAGAATATGCATGCAGATACAATTCTACTGAATTATGCATCAAACATTATTTTTATTTCTCTGCCGTAGCACACTTATATTATAAACCATAAAGTATAAATATGGTTTTGTAACATATATTTTGGAAAAAAATATCTTTATTTCTGACATCAAACGAGATTACAGACAAAAAAAACATGAATTCAAATTAAATTTTTAGTAGGTACCTACTAAAGTAAAAATTACTGATAATAATGTGTTCGATTCACAAAAACAATGTAGGCCGGCCGTCAAGTACCTAAAATTATCCAAAATTATTGTAGAAATTATCGAAAATTATCGCACAATTCAAAGCATGAATTATAAATATTATCTTTATCGTGAATCAAGCAAGCTGACAATACTTCATTTTTTACAAACATTCAATTTCACCTGTAGAAATAAGTAAATATAGGTTAAGAAATTGCATTCTCCTTTTCTTGAAGTCGGTTAAATATCTACATTTCTTCTAGACCGAGCGAGCGAAGCGTCTCGATTTCACGATTGGCTAATAATGCGTTTCTGCTTCTGTCTGTTCTAAACTTTTATACTGATTTAACGAAACTGAGTAGAAAAGTCTATCATTATGTTTAATTTATTCAGCTGTATGATACAGCTGAAGAAATTGAAGGGTCCTTTGCCCAGCCTGTATCCCACAGCTGGGCAAAGGATCCTTTACACTTACAATTTGTTCGCGTGCTTAAAGTCATGCGTATTAAGATGTTTATCAACTATCCGTTATTAACGTAAGCAGAGTACTTAAAGTATTATTTTATTGGCAAGGTTCATACAAAATGGCGGTCAAATATTTATTTAAATAAGTATTGAAATTACGCAGGACTGAATTATAAAAAAAAAATGCAAACATGCTTGACTACTGATTAAATATTTACTTACTCACTTAATTAAATATTTGGTTTGAGAATCTCTCTACATTTTTAAATAGTGGCCATACCATGTTACCATGTTGGAGACAAAAATTAAAGCAGCTGTCATTTGATAGATCAAATATATTGTTAAAATACTTAGTATGTCTATATTATGAGAGAACTAAGAGATAACTATGTCCATAGTTCTATACATAGTTAAAATAAAATAAAAAATGCGGGACAATCTACACAACATCATGTAGCCCCAAGCTAAGCAGAGCTTGTATTATGTATCGTAAACGTAACGTATTTACAATACCTACACGGTGCATTAATGCTACAACGTTTGACAGTAAAGCTGATGTTAACGCGCAGTGTATCACAAACGCGTCACTGTTTCGATACGTTTACGATTGTCACAATATAATGTGACATATATAGACATATATATGACATATATACATGTATAAAGCACAAATAATTATTTGTGCTCACCCCCCAGACAAGACAGACTAAAGCATTTTTGGCTAATCTAGAATTGAGACGCTTCGCTCGCTCAGGCGATTAAATATAAACTTTTAAATTACTGCATGAACCGTCCTACAGACAGGAAATCGGTCCGGTTTTCGCGCAGACGCAGGTTTTCGCTGTTTATCGGGTAGGTACTGACGACAAAGAAACATTAGTATTAAAATCATATTTAGCCTACTATCCTACGAAAATATATTGCACAGATACAGTTGAAGAAATTAAATAAGTAAGTATTTATAAAAATTCACTTTGTCAATAAATATATCAAATAAAATTAACCGCTATTGCTTCGGTTATCTTGCATTTAAAATAAAGAAAAAAGTAATTCGCCGAAAAAAAAAACGCCAAAAATAATTACCTCTTAACCTCGTTTATTAATAAGTACTTTTTTTAATCTATATTGTCCCACTTCTGGCCAAAGGTCTCCCCCAAAGTCTTCCACTTATCCCGGCGCTTGGCGACATTCCACGAGTCTTTTACGTGGGCGTCCAAGTCATCCTTCTAACGCCTTTTTGACTGACCCCACCATAAGTAGGTACTTATTTAACTTAATTGAAATGTGAAGAATTTTTATTTCTAGTTGAAGAGTAATAGGTTAGCGTGGTGTGGGCATGTCATGCGGAGGGAAGAAAGTCATATAACAAGAAGAGTGTTAGATATGAATGTGGATGGATGTAGAAGTAGAGGGAGGCCAAAGAAAAGATGGATGGGCTGTGTGAATGATGACATGTGTATAAAAGGTGAGCATTGAAATGACATCTGATAGAGGAGAGTGGAAGAAGACGTGTTGTACCGATCCCACATAATGTGGGACAAGGGTAAGGAAGATGATGATTTATGAAACAAGAAAAGTAAAACTACCATTATTTTGTGATCAGTACACATAACCTTACAGTATCATTCGCAAGTTTGCTAAAAGTACTAATTCCGGACTGAGTCCCGCCATCCGTCATCGCGCGATAAGCGGCCATGGGCCTTCATTACCGCCGACAAAGGTCCCTTGTGCACCTGTGCTGACCCTAAGCACAGTAGCTTTGTTTTAAACTTCATACATATAAACTTGGAAGTGATAATTTGAAAAAAAAATTGTAATTTTGGCGGAGGGCATTGATATGCCATCACAGGGTAATCCTAGTTTGGGTTTAAATGTTGTCCAACCAGGAGCTGATGTATACCTACATCAATTCCTGGTTGGACAACATTGTTAAAATGTAAGCACTTATTACTTAAATATTTTTCAAAAAATATTCTTAAACCTATTGTTTTATCTTACATTACTTACTTACTTGCATTATTTTATTTTCATATGAGTAGGATGGTTTTTTTTTTCTAAAAAAAATTCTAAGTACTTAAAATATTAATAAAAATATTTACAAAACCCAAACGAAATACGTCGTAAATAATTTAATTAAAAAATGGTTATTACAATGAATAAAAGCATAATATATGAAAATACCTATAACATTATTAAAATTAATCTTCTACTTATATATTTATTTTTATTTTCAAAACATGAACAGTGTTATTTAAAGCATCTGTCGTTTTTATATATTATATTACATATACAGCAAAACCTAGCTCCTCAATGAATTTATTAGAAAACGGACATCGTTTTTATATACTTACTTACTTAGAGAAAATTTCTGACTGTTCGTTATATATTAGCTTGAAACTACTTATTCTGTGATTTTATTAAGTCTTATAAAATAGGTATCTATGTATAAAAACGGGAAAATATTTCTATGCTTTTATATAACTTATAAAATAATACACTGAATTGAATCCGAGGTCTATCGCGTGAAATAATATAGCCTTATTACAGCCTTAAGATTAAGAAGAAAATAAAAATAAAATAGTTTTCCAAGAATATATCAATACAAATGAAACCGCAAACAAATGCTAGTGATAAACAGTTAAAATTAATACTATTACCGTCTTTATTTAAATTCCGATAACACGCAGTAACAGAAAAACAAAATATCGATATCATAAATTCAGAAGCAACGCATTAGTAGGCAAGCCGACACGAACTTTGTTATAGATAAGAAAAAAAAAGAAAAAAAAAGAATATTGCCGACAGAGGCTGAAGCTCGTAGTAGTTTGTATAGAAGTGTCAAAGTGACAAGTGACGTAGCACGCAGATGCACGCGCCAAATGTGTTCGGAATTTAAAAATGTTGAGGTCGGACGCAATGACTTTCATTAAAGAGTTTTCAATAAAAAGTTTTTAACTCTGTAAAATAATTGCTGAGATTTTAAAATTAAAAATTAGGTGTTTCATACGAGGTAGGTATAGCTAATTATTTGATTTACAAAAAATGCATGCGGTGGCAAACATTAGATGTTAGGATTAAAATTGTAAAAACAGAATGGCAGTAAATTTTTTTTATTGGATCTCTAATTTTTCTATTTTTCTCTAAGTTTTCTAATTATTCAGTTCAAGCAGGTGACTGACGTAAAAAATGTGCATGCGTCGATAAAATAACTTGACATAACTTTTCGATAAATTGAAGATTCACCTTGATAAGTTACCTGTGTCGAGAATGTTTGTCAAATTGTCGTTATATTCAAAATGCGTAAAAAAGTTTGTATCGATAGATAGATGTTTGTTACTCTTTCACGCAAAAACTACTAAATGGATTTTAATAAAACTTTACTATAATGTAGTTTAGACATCGGAATAACATTATAAGCTATACATTACCAAAATATAGTGCGAATATTATATAAAGATAGCAAGACGAAGTCGCGGACGTCTGCTTGTACGATATATAAAGATACTTTCTTTCCTCCTTCTGAAAATTGAATTAAAAATTGAACGCTCCGTGGGTTTATAATAATTCAATGTTAAAGTGCAATATTTTTGATAAATTGAAAAGTAAAGAGGTTTTATGTGCGTAATTGTATTTTTGTATTATAAATATATATAATTGGTATTTTAATCTTAAGTAAGTTGTATTAACGGATGAAATATAAGTACTTAGTGTGATAAGGCATCTGTTTAAATGTTAATGATATTAAATTGTTGCTATTTATAATAATTACATACAATTTAACCTTTATAGTCATCATCATTGTAGCTTGTAGAAGTCAACTGATAAACCTAAATAAATTCAAGTCATTACATTACATTCGATCACATCAATAAATATTTGTGTTATGGCAACATTGCTATTTGTGAGTCTGAAGAATGAGCACGAATAAATGTGACAATAGTACTTAAACGTATCGAAAGAGTGACGTATGAGATACAATGCGCGTCGACATCAGTTTTTCTGTTGAACGTTGCGTTAGCGCGCAGTGTGTCTTAAATACGTTACGTTTACGATTGTCACATTTATTTCTCCTCAACTCTCACATAAACAGTAATGTATGCACAGAACATACTATCCTAATGTATGAGTCTGGCTGGGAATAATATACAATATCTATTTACTAAAAAAATGTTTATAATTATTCTATCTGCAATCTATATGTACAAGTTATATTCAGTTTCGGACTTTATACGTTGTATAAAATACTTACTCGAATATATTTTTTCAATTATTTATAAACCAATGCAAAAATAGACTAACTAAATTATAATTATCCTATCTGCAATCTATAAACAAGTTGTATTTAGTTTGGGACTTAGATTACGTTGTATAAAATGTTCTTGAATATAATTATTTTTTCAATTATTTATAAGCCAATGCAAAAATAGACGACTTACTCAAAAAAAAAATCCAAACAGAGCACAAATTGAGCTATATTTAAATTATCGGCATTTGGAAAATATAACTCTATTTTTGCATAAAGCTAATGTAATGAAATATGTCATTGGTTCGAGATGATTCTGACAGTGACATTCTACTTTACACATTATTATCTGTCATTTTATACAAAGTATTGACCGTTTCATTAAAAGCAGGTGTTATAATGTATTAGTAATGACGGAGTATTAATTATAATGCAATAACATTATGATAATCCAGAACTTTGATCTAGTTTTAACACTGCATCTGTCTGGAAGAATCTAGTTTTAAACCAACTTCTTAAAAAGGAGGTTATCAGTTTGTTTGCATGTTTATTTTTGTACGTGCTCATTTAACGCGATTATTCCGCAAATTGTGAACGCGATAATGATTATGATTATTAAGCTATTGCATAGCTTCTATCGCGGGCCTTGAGCGTGGGGGCCGAATCCAGAAATTCCGTAACGAAATTACCTAACACTGCGCATGCGTAATCCAGCAAAAAATGCTATGGTTTACCGCGGCAGTCTCCGAGTGTCACAAGTTTTTATTTTTTGTAATAATAAACATTATTATAGGTACACACCAAAATATAAACATACAATACAGAAAAAATAACATAGAACTTATAAAACCAAATAGCGGCCTTATCGAAGAACTATCTCTTCCAGACTTTGTTAATTATGTCTTAAGTTTTTATAACTTAAAATATTTTTGACAAATATGACAAAATTGTATAAAACGATTGCTGTTTTTCTACTTATAACTTACCTAAATAAGTTGAAATAACTAAGTATTTTTTAACCTAATTACTTGAAATTACTAATAAATAGTTTAACCTAATTACGCTAGTTTGCGACTAAAAACTTCAAACTGAAGTAAAATGCATACAATTAACGTTGTTGCGCATTTTTTGCTGGAATTATTGTAATTTGCTCGCGTTTCAAAGAATTGTTCTGTTTGGAATTTTTAAAGCAAAATTTAAAAGAAATCTAGTTATTATTTACCTTTGTGGTGTGAATGGTTGAAGGTGCGGTTTCGATTCCTGACTGTGGATCAGTGTTTTTAAAAGACTTTTACTTATCATACATAATGGATGTAAAATGTTCATCATACTTTTTAGCTTGTCAGAAACTGCCACTCAACAGATTTTGACAAGCATGTCATTGTCAAATGACACATCTTAATAGTCATGCCTTGATCACACGTACCGAGTAAACCGGCGAGACAGTGACCTATTTGAGATACACTGCGCGTCGACATCAGTTTTACTGTTGAACGTTGCAGCGCTAGCGCGCAGTGTATCTTAAATACGCCACTGTCTCGCCGGTTTACTCGGTACGTGTGATCAAGGCATCAGGGTGATTATGCTATGTGACGTGTGTATTTTTGACGGTATTTATGAAAAAAAAAAAAAATTGAAACCAAAATACTACGCTACTTTTATGCGTGTATTTTTTAAAAGAAATTTTTTTCGGCCATACTAAGCTATATTCTGAAATACTATATGAAGGTGGTCTTAACTAAGTGTGGTCATAATATTACGGATACTCATTTATGTGGATACGATAGCCTGTAAACTATACAATACGATAGTCTATACGATACGATAAAGATATTTTACGTAATTTATGTAATTTACGCAACATATTTACTAGAAATTAGTTATAAATTGTAATAACTGACAATACAGAAAATGTAGTTTTATTAAATTATTGTTGAATGCATTTTTAATAGGATATTTAAAATTTATCGCTTTACCACGACTTATAAATATTGACGAAGCGCGATTACTGAATAATTAGTTAAGTAATCCAGTATACAGGGTGTTCATAATATAGCTGTCTTCAAACCGGAATAAAACATGTAAACTGCTTGGTGACAAAATAACAGTAAGTGGATATAATATTTAAAACTATCACGGTTTTGAACATAATTTTCTGTATTATACTAATTGGAACATAATATCTTTGACAGTTTATTTAATTGAATATAGGATTTATTATTCTGTGTTCTTTTTTATTTGGAGTCAAGCCGTTGGTTGACTTACTATCACAAGCCTAAATCCTATTAATTCTAAATGATCTTTGTGATTTTACTGAATAAAGTATAATTTTTTTTTTAATTTTGTGCCACATACTTACACATTTATATTCAAAGGTCACCACACCACCACTGGTTCACCCCACCCCATAAAAGAAAACAGTATCGCATACACGATTGAACTTGAGCTTAATAAATTACCACTGCTGTTTTGGCCTTTACAATCAGGAAAATAGAACCTATTATATTTTAAATTTATTTTTCTACCGTAGACCTATATTTAGATGAACGGTACATATAATTCTGTAAGCCTCCGAATCCTGGGCATTGCGTGTCGACCTCGACTCTCAATTTACTTATTAGTTGATTAGGTTCACGGAACTTAATCTATCCGGTGGCTTAGACAATCACGGCTAGGAGACTTCAAGATATCAACAACAATAACTGATACCTGAATTAAATAAATAAATAAATATAGTTTTATTCATAAAAAAACTTACGACTATTGCAGTAGGTATTTACAAAATGTACATAGGCATATAAAATACAATCAATAGTTGAGCTATAAAAGAATTATCAATTTAAAATTATGTTCTGATGTAAATATTTTAAAATAAGTACTAATAGAATAAATGTATACATAGAATACATAGTAACATCCAGAACAGAACAAATATGAATGTTCATCTTACAAACATTTGCTCTGGGTGGGAATCGAACTCCGCAGATCGTCGCTCCATCTAAGGGCGTCCTACATGCTTGCCTAAATATATTAATAGCATAGTTTACATATTAATAGTACTTTGAGATTCAAATTCAACATTAAAGTTTAGGATTCTTAAAAGTGATAGAAACCTTTTTGATGTAAATATTTTTTTTAAATAACTGATTAAATCAGAGTCTCTTTAGTTTTTTTGTTCCCGCCGGTACAATATTTGGGTCTCATTACGGTGTCAATATAAGATTAGGGATAAGTCCAATTTTTATAAAAACCGGCTAAGACTTTTTTCGAATCGATTACAAAGAGCCGAAAGAATTATACCCGTAGGGATTTTGAACAGGGATGGGAAAAATACCGGAGTTTTTCCGAAAACATTAAGTTTTTAAACTTTTTATGTAAATGCCTATGTTAGGTATGTTTTCATTGTTTCTGTAATTTTAATAGTAAAATGTTAAAATGGTATAGGTACCTACTATTTTTTTTTGGTTTAAACTTGGAAAAAGTAATATTTAAGTGTGTTACTCTACCAAATAAGTAAATAAACGTTGATTTGCGAAAATATTATAAGAAGCTAAAATAATATCGTTAAATAATTTTATATCTACCTACATGCACCTACATATTTCTAAAGTTCTTATAAATAACTATAAAAAATAACACATTTTGTGATGATACGGACAACGAACAACACTAATCGACAAATTATAGACGTCGATGTTTTTAAATAATGCCTTAAATATTATGCACCACTTTGATTGACAGTTTACAAGTTGAGTGCGGTCGAAAAAAATCGGACAATTCGGAAATTTCGATTCGATTCAAATTAGTGCCGATTATCGATTCCAGGCATATGTTACAATGCCGAATTCTGTTTTGTGGTCAAATAAAATTGGGGCTTCGGGGAATGTTATTATTCTTATTTAATTTAAAGTCTTTATAATTGATTTCTGAAATATTCCTTCATATTTGTTATTTTGATAATTCTGACTAGATTATTGTACCTATAAGATAACTATAGGTAATTGTATATTTGTAATTCAGAAAAGAAGCATTCTGAATAATTGTTAAAATTGAATATCGCGACCAACTAGCGCCTAGAATCATCGTATGATAACGTTTCAAAGTGATCCTTGTGATTTTATTGTGGTTGTGTTTGAGTTTATAAAAAAAATACAAAATAACGTAGACAAAACTCTGCAAGATTATTTTTTTGTGTAGTATAACAATTTAAATCAAAATAAAGTATTTAGATGTAGCTCAACTGAATACAGAAGCCAGCTTTTGGTTTGGTTCAGCAAAGTTTGAAGGGTAGTTTAGTTCAGAGCTTTCTTACTAGATGTCGCTACCTGTTTCAAAAACTTACGTAAGCCAAGGTTTTAGTCGTTGCTAAAATAAACTTGTACTGAAACTAAAATACTTGGAAATCAACTTAAACTTATACTATATCTAATAAATAGTTTCTTATCATAATCTAGAATTAAATAAAAAAAATATGTTCAGTAGCATTTATAAAACATTTGATTATTTATAATAAATATAATTTTTCTGTCTCCCTTATTTTTGAGCTAAGAAATGAATCAATCTAGAAATTATTTACTTTTAATGCGCAATAAATTATATTATTTTAGACAACTTTGCGTTTTAAAAATATTAATACTCATAGATATACTTATAGATAAAAACAAAAAGAACGCAAAAAAAAAGTACAGGCTAAGCCTAATATTAAAAAGATTTATTGCCAACAAAATGATATTAAAATGTTAACTAGACCATACCAAAAAAACGCCCTCGTTTTACAAATAAGTACTAACTAGACTAGACAGCATTATAAATAATATTCCTAAAGTTTTTTAACAAAATGACATCACAGTAACTAGAATTTAATGCTTTAACGACGTGAAATTAATAAAAAAATTATACTGCCTTTACTGCGTAACTTGTGCCCAAAAGTTTTGTAAGGTAGGGTCCAAGTTATGAACGTTTGGCAAGACTCATCTTTAAAATATTTTGAAATTACCTACCTACTTATCATTTTTTAAACATTTAAAAAACTCATTGTAGAAATATTTTTATATTGTCATTTTTGAAACAAATATTTCCTGACTGTAGATGGAGCATAAGTCAAAGTCAGTTAAGGTGACGGGTATAGCCAAATACCTACGTGTTTTTGGCTATGTTTTCAGAAATAGTGATAGCATGTAGAGTTGTGAAACTTATTATTGTTAAACTTATTAATGTTTATTCTGTAAAATCACAAAGATAATTTCGGATTGTTTTAAATACTAGGTGTCAGTTGCCCGCGACCAAAACTGCCAATAAATTACGTCCGATATTTTTGACTAATTAAATCAATAAAAAATATTTGTCGAGTGGAGTTAAAATACGGTGGTGAAGTCTAGCTGGAAGAGATCGCTCTAAAAGAAGAAGGCCGTCCATTGCTTGCCACATTACTTCTCTTAACAAGTACTGTGTTTTTTGTATATTCTGAAATATCTTTACGGTTTTTTATCTATCCTGCTGTTCAATAACTCTAGAGAATTTTCTAATCTTTATACTATACCTATGCCAAATTTAAATAAAAGATCCTTAGACTACGTTTCTGTAAATTCATCAGTAAACACCAGAATATTAATTTATTTGTTTGTTTATTTGATTATTTATAGGCAACGCCAACAGCACACACAGTAAAAATTTATAATAATCACTTACAGTCTAACTTATACTATTAAATGTGTGCCAATTACAGGCATGCACAACATTCATAATAAAAAACACATGGAACAGCAGAAAATAACAGTACAAGAAATGAAGAAATACAATGAGACGAAAGAGAGAAAACGCGATACTCTTGTACCTTATACCACAAGAATCCGAACAGACATTGGTACGCGTGATTTTCGGCAATTCCCATTTGATTTACAGGGCGGGGTGCGGGCAGGGGTGGCAGGGGGGGTTGTAAATCAAACGTTTCATATTTAGGGACACCCTGCCTTTGTTTTACTTTAATTTGGTTTATGTAGGTATATCCTGTCCTAAAAAAGATTGCAGTTCAAATTATGTGAACTCAAACAACATCTAAAAATTTTACAACCCTGATTAAACTTTTTTGACGTGACAACGTCTTATAATTCGATAGAGCCGGCTGCACGCACGAAAAAACATGACTCATGAGGCGTTCTGAGGCGTTCCATGAAGTGACGTTGTCACGTTCAACTATCGTCAGTAAACAGACTTTACAGAAAACCATTTTTTTTAAAGAAAACAGCTATAAATAAAAATAATCGGTACAAGCAGATGTTCGAACATACAAAATGTTTTTTTTATTTTGTAACATACAAACATCATACTAAATACTTCTTAAGTACCTATTTACCTCAAAATTTGTATCAATATGTATGCTAGTCATACATATGATATGCATTATTCATAATAACTTTCACAAAACATTATTTTCCATACATTGTATGAACTTTTTTGACAGTTGCTATAATTCTGTGAAAGGTTAAAGAATTGTTTATTTATCTGCAAGTTTTTTTAATTAGAATATAGTGTCGACCAACTAAAGGATTAATTACAACATGGTAGTAATAAATTAATCAGTTAAGTAATTTAAATTGTAATCTAAAATACAATAATTAATTAACAAACTTCAAAACAGAATTTATAATTAGAAAAGTATTTTAGGTAATGATACAAGCAAATGGCCCACCTGAACAGTGCAGTTACTTGAAGTTTATTAACTCTATAGTTATAACAATGACGGGCGTCATAGCTCAGTTGGCAGTAGATCGTGCTGTGAGTCGTGAGTTCGATTCCCATCCAGAGTAAATGTTTGTGCAATATTTGATCTGTGTCTGGGTGTTACTATGTATTTTACTATCTACAGATAAAAAATTGATCTATTTTTTACAAAGAGTTACAAGTTCATTGTACTGTACTTATTTAAATTAACCAAACATTTCAAAAATAGCTATAAATGATTATATCTCTATAGATCACTTAGCCTAGTGGTAACCCAATATCCAATCCGAAGTTCATCGGTTCGACGTGCACATATTTTTGTATTATTTATATAATTTTTCCCAAAAATTCACCCCAAGTTTCAGGCGACCCCATAAAAAGAAAGTTGTAGTTTCAAAAGGTTTAATACTGCTATAACTTTCTCGTAACGTTTTCGCAGTAAAATCGTTTGTAAATGCGCTTTATTGCGTTACACAAGACTATGTAAACAGCTGGTACACTTATTCATGCATCAGCTATAATGCATGCATATATAAATAGGTTGGTTGTCTGTTCGATCGTTAAAAAATACGTCGAAATAACGTGATTGCAACGTCTAACGCATATACATACTTTTAATAAAAAACTAAAAATATTTAAGACACAAAAGGAGACAGTGCAAATGCGTCCATCGTTTTGTATTCTGGAGCATTTATAACCTATATTATAATTAAATTATATCTACCTTTTTTAAGGGGTTTTAAAAAGTTATATCAAAAAAAGAAACGCTCTGGAAACTAGATTGATGATTTTTAAAAAACAAACATAGATGTTTGGTCTATGTCTAGGTTCTATTAAAAAATCATATAAATAATAAAAAAATATGTGCATGTCGAACCGATGAACTTCGGATTGGATATTTCTGTCCTAGTTTCTTTGCAATCATTCAAATCTGACACAAAAGTTTGATGAATGTTTTATCAAATCATCTTTAAGTGTCATATTGCGTGAACCAGCTGTTTAAAGTACACTGTGGTTGTTTACTTGATTTATTCGGCAATTATTATTAGAAACAATCGCATTTCAAAGTCGCCTTTTAATTACAATTTTATTCGTTTACGATTTCAAATATTGAGCGGTCAATATACAGTGGTCGGTAGTAGTTTTGTGGAAGGACCATTTTATGTAGAGCCCTGGTTTATTGTAGTTGAGTGTAAATGTATTATTCTGCTACTTTTTTATTCGAGGTCGTTGAGTTGTTTCTTAAAAACTAATGGTATATAAACAGGATGTCCTATTAAGTCATGTCGAAGCAAAAAATAAACAACAAGGCAAGAATTATTAGGGTTTTTTTCTAAATCAGTAGAAATTCATGGATTTGGTAGTTACAGTTGAAGATGTTAGATAGAATGAAGTAGGTAATATAATAAAAAGTATAATAAATAAAGTATCTTATAGCTCAATATTATGTCAGGTATATTTATAAATATGAATATGTACTTCCACGCATAAAATCCGAAAAATAATAATTTATCTATTGACACAATACCATCTAGTCTCAAACTAAGTAGAGCTTTAAAGGGAGCGTACAGAATATGAATCCGTATCTATCTATAACAATTTTTACGAAAAATTAATACATACATGGGAACACCTAGCCACAAAACCACCATAATAGTTTTACCATCACATCACTGTCTTCATAGGAATCGAACCCACGACAGCATGGAATACAAACTTGTGCTGTTAAATTGACCTAGTCCAACTGCGTCATACAATTCAACCTTTTCTATTTTAAAACATACGCAAGCACCTTATAAATAAAATAATAGAGAGCAAACAGAGGGTTCGTCTGTTCACGTCGGCGGTCGAGGGGAAAATGCGAAAACTCGCCCTTCGGCGGCCATGTTGTGACGTCACAGATAACAGCGCGGGGCGGACTCAGGGGAGAAGGTTTATCAGGCTTATTATTTAAAAACTTGTGAAAAATCTTTGAAAAAAAATTATTATCTACCTATGAAGGCTTAAGAAATTATGTTATATAAATAAATTAATAGGAAGGTCAATTTCTGATAAGTTAAATAGTTTTGAAAATTGCTATAAACGGTAGATAATAAAGAAGATGATTTAATAAAGCACCACCACTTTGGTTTTTAAATAATAGCCTTAGTACTTAAAGTTAAGTGATCGAAAGGTATAAATAAATTAACATTGAAAGAAATAAAGTAAACTTTGCTGAACCCGATTTCCTGTAAACCGAACAAGCTGACTCATACTTCCAAATAAATAAAAAGACACAAAACTATTCCCAAGCAATGCACTTTGAAATGCCAGCTATCCTACGAAACGTCAACATTACAACTGACATTGCAAAGCGCAATTTAAAAAAATAAAATAGAAAATAGTAAAAATCAACTCAGTCCGGCCCAGTGCGGCCTTTGATGATACAAGGTGCTGCTATTGGTGGGTTGGGGTTTGGGGGCGTGGTGGTGTATGGCCCCGCCTACCATCAGCTAGGGGTCTTGGAGATACAGAGCCCACACGTCAGCCGGCGCTTGCCGATTGCGCCACGCGACCGGACGCAACAAACAAATAACCTCAAAAACACGTGCTAATATGACAATGAGTGATTTTGCATATTCTTATCAAAAATGTGCGATCCTGAAAAAGTGAAGTGATTATAACTGTGACATCTAGTAGACATTGACATCTTGTATTTTGTTTGATAACAACATCTTCCAATAATATTTTCCGTAGTTTTAGAAAAGCTCAAGATTCTTCCAGTTTTTTCATGATTTTTGGGTTGGATTTGTTGAGTGACAGTGAACATAATAAAACAGAATTAAACTATCAAAATCAGTAGTAGCAAATCATTTTAAAACGAAGTAAAACTTACCACTTTGTTAATTCCGGCGGTAATACTAAATTACAATTAAATTTTTGTTGGTAGATAATTAAAATGATCTCTAAAAACCTTACGTAACACAAATCCAATTATTTAACTACTGTTCAGAAAGTCTTTTAATAGGTCAATATTTTATTTTCAATTCTTAATTCTGGCACACTGTAGTTAGAAATAAAGGCTCAAAACTAGTAAAAGTAACGAATATTTTAAGGTATTAAGATAATCAAACACCAAAATAATCAAGCCAGTATTTATTGCCAGTGCCCAGAATAGTGACCGCCAATGCCTAGAAAAGTGACCGTGATGACTGATGCCAGTTCATAAGTTTCCGGGATATATCGCAATAGGTACTTGAAGCATTTTAAAATAAGAACAAATTTGGCCAGTACATAAAGATTACTGCCAGTGTGTTGTAATTGTAATTTGCCAGTGCTCAGAAAAAAAATGTGATGACTTTTTAATACCATCTGAGTGCTGTGGGTATCCTGGTCGGAAGCACTCAAAACTGTTTACCCAATAAAACTATCAGTGCTTGTCTGTGATAACATTGCTTCAGTTTTCATATCGTAGGATCTAACTAAAACAGTTTGCCAGTGTTAACTAAACTTTACTTTACCAGTGCCCGTAAAATCTGCCAGCACCCAGAAAAAATACCAGCTCTCAAAAAGACAGCCAACGCTCAGAACGTCGTTCAAAAAGCCAGCGCTCAGAACGTCAGTTCAAAAAGCCAGCGCTCAGAACGCCAGTGCTTAGAAAAGCGTGAGCCCGTGATGACATTGCCAGTAGAGTGAGTGTTGTGGGTTCCCCCACAGTGCTGGAAGCCGGCAAGATAGCCACAGAGTCGAAGTTGCAGCTGTGCGGGGGCTGGGGCGGGCAGGGCTACGCTATCGATGGATGCGTGGACAATGGCCTGCTCCGGCCGCCGCCGCCGCACACCAGCCAGCTCGGAACTGTTTATGCTACGAAGCGGAGAAGGAGAAATGGCAAGAGGTAAGGCTTCTTTAATTTTTAATTTATGTGTATACAATGGCTTAACTATCATTCATAATTATCCTTTTTTGATTGATGATTTTACTAAGTAAAGGATAACTAAACTATGACTATTTTATGGATTGAAAATCATTTTCTGGGTTGATATTTTGTATCGTTTTAGAAAATAGCACTAATTTTATTATTTATGCAAATATTTTGTTTATTGATTTTCGCTTTTCATATTTTTTGGTGGTTTTTTACATTTTTGTTTTTAAATAATATTTATTTATAGGGAAACAAAGTATAAATGGAAAATAATTAAACTTGATATGTTTTCTATTTAATTTAGCTTTTTATATTATACGTTCAGATCTGCTGATTAACATAAAATTCGTGATTATTTATTTGCTAGAATTAGGTCTACAATGGTGTTAATATTATTTATTTTAGAATTGCTACCCTCAAAACACTTTTAACAATTGTATCACAGCGGGCAACCCTCTATACCTCATTTCAAATAACCTGAGTGTAGTCAGTACAAAGCATAACTGTCATTTAAATCATTATAGCAAGTGAATTGTCATGATTGCGCAGGCTCATCACTATGGAGATGCAACGAGCCGTGACAACTGCTAGGGACAATACTAATTAGACCTAGCCTATTATCACTGGCAAAAGCCTATATTCTAACAAATAATCATGTGTTTGATTTTGAGTAGTTTTTCATTCAAAATTTTAGGCAATTAATGATCAAAAGTATTGAAATGAAAGACGAAGTGTAAACCAAACTAAAACCAGTTTATTTAGCAACTAGTTGACCTGTGCCCACGTTCGTTGGGCATATATCGTCCGTTTTCTTTCCGATTCACTTTGCAAAAAGGACTAGCACGTAAAAGCCTTTTTATTTTTCGGTTTTTTATATAACCTATGACACTCAGCAATAATGTGGCTTTCTATTGGTGAAAGAATTTTTAAAATCGGTTCAGTAGATCCCGAGATTATCCCTAACAATTTAACAAACACACAAACTTTACTTCTTTATAATATTAGTATCTATAGATATGTTGAACAAGAGTTATTTTATTTGATAATTTAAGCTGAGTGTTAAAAGTCAAATTCAAAAGTCTGAAAAAACACAGGAGATAACATTGACAGAGGTCGTAAATAAGTAAATATATACGGACATTTCACACATCATCACAGCATCACATTTTGGAATATTGATAATTAATATATAACTGAGTCCGGTTGTATACCAATAACTGGACAATTGTATGATTAAATATTAGGTTGTAATAAAACGTAGGTGATTAGGTAATTAGCGTGTGTATTTAATTATATAGAGCCATTTTAAATATAAACAGTAATTTTTCATCAATTAAATTTGAATGATAGCTTCATTTTCATAAACTTACACTAGTTTATCAAAATCACACTTTTAACAATAATTTAACATTTAAAAAAAATATATAGGTACAAATATTAAATGTCATATATTTATATTTTAAATTTAAATAATATAATAATACGAACATCTGATCCTAACTTAAGACAGTTGTGAGTTGCATTTAAAAAATTTAGCAACACTTCTACTTTAGACAACATATATAGGAATCTATAAAGGAATATTTTACTTTTTAAGAAATCTTATTCAATATGAACAATGTCGTAGCCAACAGCCAGTAATAGGAAAATTATTTTTTATAACCGGAAATATGAATTGTAACAAAAAATGTTGTGGAGAATCGTATCCAATCGATTTCAGTCAATTAATAATTTTGAATACATCACTATTTTAATCACGTTATTCATTGTAATCTGTATCCTATGGCTTTGAATTTACAGTTTTGATTTGATTTTTTGTACCGTAACTTTTAAATTCAAGCTTATAGATAGGGAGTTGAATATTAACACCGGTTCTCAAACACCCAAATTTTACTTGTAAAGTTTGTAGCTAATCATACGCAGTTATATAAATTTTGTTTCTATGCTAGCGCAGAATTTTATAGGTACCTACAATATAAGAGGAATACAAATTAGAAAATCTCATTGTATAAAATGTTTTTAAATCTAAAAACAAAATGTGGTTAGGTATTTGCTTAAAAAACAATTTTTAAAGCCTAATGGATCACCCATAAGTAATTTGTTGGTAGTCATTGTCAACCATTTGAATTAAAAATAAGCTCAAAGTAGAATCCTAATCGACACCACTTTATTAGTTTAGTAGTTACAAAATGTCCGCAATCTTACTAGACTGTCTGACGCCAAAACTAATAACCTGAAAACATCGTTCCTATTATGTTATAAAAAATATAATTATAAAAATAACATAATAAGTAGGTTTGAGTTACACTGTTATAAAAACTTAAAGATAAAACACAAAATAAATACAAAGATGGCGTCACCATACAAAAACGTAAAGAAAGGGTCAAAGTTACTAGACAGTATGACGCCGAGAAGAATAATCGAGAATCATAAAGTGATTCCAACACCTACAATAATTTGAACATCGACCAAACCGTGACCGTCCCTAATAGTGCGTTCAAAGATTCGTGATGGCCTATTATGCTGATTCGATTAATTTATCAGCAGATAAATGGCCGCTGTATCGATTAAATCGATTGTTGAGCGTGATATATTCGAATAGCTGTTAATATGTCGAATTTTAAATCGAAATTCTGCAAGATTCGGAAGATTAAAAACAATTGGCATTTTATTGATTATGTGAACGGAATATCTGAATATGTATGGGAAATGATTTGCCTTTGTGCAAAAAACGTGTGGTTTCCAAAATATACCAAATTACATGAACATTTTTGTGAAGTACTAAGAAAAAGCTGATAAAAAAAGTAGCAAAGTTCTATTTCAAATTAGTAAAGTTTTTTGGTATATACGAAGATATGGACAAGTCTCAAGTACGTAAATTAAAAAATGTTAATAAATAATTTTATCAGCAATCTAGTTCTCAAAGTAACTTTGCTTAGTTTAGGACTAGAGCTTGATGTGTGACATGTCTGTGAATATTTATTTAGTACATGTTTATAAAATAATTGAAACATTTCGTCTGCAGAATGTCGTCAGAAGAAGAAAATATACTTAATATGATTTACTTACAATAGTTATCAAACTATTGCTGTCAATTTTTCTTATTTTCGGGATCATAGTACCTAAACTAATACGTCGGAAAAAATGATATAAAAACGCGATTCGAAAAATTCATGTAATAGACTTACCTATCTTTTTACTAAAAATCTATTGCTATTTTCATAGTCAAACAACAAATAATATGAAGTTATTATTAAACAAATGTCTAGTGGCCATCATTCATGTCTAGTTAGGTTCTCTTTAGCCCTAGGGTAGCGGGAATTCAGTTCTAGATCCAGACCTACAGACGTAGCGTGGGCGATGTTGATTATTTTTATGATTTGTTGTGTGTGATTTATTGATTTTACCAAACAGACGTTACATTTTTAGGTATTTTATATTTCTATAGTAAAATTTGTTTTACATGCCTTGGTTATTACTTCATCGTATTGCTCTAAAATGATTGCTATTATTGAAAAAAAATAAGTATTTAATTATTTAAAATACATTTTTTTTACTATCATCATATTAATTATGATTAATAAAAAATATCCAGTACATGTAACAGGATCCCACACTTACCAACGATATTTACAACGTAAAAAAAATGAAATAACAAATGTATCTAATAAATAAACAAACAAATGGTATAGGCGCATTGGCCTATAGAACATGTAATAAATAATAAAAAAAAAAAAAAAAAAAAAAAAAAAAAAAACGATGTTTATTTCCATCGATTTCAACAAGCGTTGACAGAAAAAAAACGGACAATGACAAAAACGTCCTTTAACGTCCTTAAACGTACTTTTGCAAAATGTATTATGCCCAAATACGAATAGGAACCTGTCAATAACGACAGGTTACAAACAACTCGATGTCCTATAACAATACCATTTACAATTTTATGGTTACACAACCTATCATTTACGAACACACATAGGTACTTGCATGCGTAAACAACTTGAAAAATGGTTAATTTATGTTCACTAACCATAAGATGTATGTTTAAGTTTAAACGTTTGAATTTGATTGATATGTACAATTAACGCAATATGATTATGTTTTGACACATTTTTGACAGGCGTCACAGCTCAGTTGGTAGTAGCTCTGCCTTCCATGCTATGGATTCGATCCCCATCGAGAGCAAATGTTTGTGATAACTTAAGTACCTATTTGTTCTGATCTGTGTACCTATCACTATGTAGTTCATAGTTCATAGTTCATTTATTCGTAAACAACAATTACACGTCGATAAAATAATTACACAAGAAAGAAAACAGTAGGTACAAGTACACTCAATTAATAATATAAAATTTGACACATTTTCTTGTAAAATAAATAAAATACAATCATATAAATCTAATTAAAATGAAACAATAAATGGTAATAATAATAACTTTAGAATAATTGTAATCGTAAAAATAAATAAATAAATTCTAAAAAATAAGTCACCTACACATCTTCATACTGACAAATTCATCGATATCGTAAATAGATTGACTGATGAGCCAGTCCTTGAGTTTGTACTCAAAGGATTGCGCCGATGGTGCGTCGGTGACAGAGGAAGGCAGGCGATTGTACACTGCCGGCCCCATCATGAAAATTAATTTTTTAGTCTTGGTGAGACGTCGAGGAATCGCTCTCAATCGCTCTGTATGTCTCAGGGGATATCTATGGCCATCGCCACACTTCGCGTATTCCTCCATGTGGTTTCGTGCATATATAGCGGTCTGATAAATAACGAGAGCGGGTACCGTCATTATTTTGAGCTTTACAAAATAGGGCCTTGCTGAGGTTTCCTGAGATATTCGAACAATGGCACGCACTGCCTTTTTCTGGAGTCTGAAAGCTCGCTCCCAATCGGCCGCGCGTCCCCATAGCTCTACTCCATATTGCAAATGAGAATGAACTGCAGCAAAGTAAAAGTTACGCACTATCTCCCTATCCAGTGTGGCCGAGAGACGCCAGAGAGCGAAGCAGGCTCTACCGATTTTTGTACACAAAGTACTGATGTGAGTTTCCCACGTCAGCGCATTGTCCAGTGTAAAACCGAGAAATACAGCCTCATTAACCTGTTTGACGTCTCTTCCCTCGATAGCCACATACATCGGTCTATAAGTACGCCCTGCTAAGTTAAAATGTATATAGTTTGTCTTAGTGACGTTTAGAATCAAACCATTGTAACTAAACCATTGCATTGCATTGTATTCTATGTGTATGTATTTACAATAAAAATATAAGTATTACATAGCAATCTAGTTTCCATAGTTAATTGCTTGGTTTGGGACTAGAGTGTGATGTGTGAAATGTCCGTGAATATATAAAAATAAAAAAAGACGTGTGGCACTCGGGTACTGCCGCGGTAAAGCCATTGCATAATTTGCATAGCATTATTTGCTGGATTACGCATGCGCAGTGTTAGGTTATTTGCGTTACGGAATTTCTGGATTCGGTCTCCACGCTCAAGGCCCGCGATAGAAAGTATGCAATTGCTTAAAATTAAGTTACAAAATACCCTCCTTCTCTCCTTTTTTCCTCATTTCGTAGTACTATTTGTTGAAAAAGGATAAATTAATGTAGGTATTTGGTTACTAGTAACATGATAAATTTAAACTGTCAACGCAGATAATGTGACATACGTAATTGTTGAAATATGTTTGTCTCTCACCTGCCGGGTATGTTTCGCGCAATTTTCGAAAAGTAGCAGCTGTCATTCAGTTCCTTATAATTTTGTCAAAAAAGTTTTGAATATTAATTGAATGACTCATTCTGATTAGGGTCTTTAGAATAATTAAACACCCCATTCGTTGGACCATGGAACTTAGTTGAGATTAGTCATAGGATAGTATAAAATTTCTTTATAAAGATGTCAAGATTGTATACATTTTCATTTAGAAAAATCTGTTGAAATTGAAGAAATCTAGCGGTGAGCCTATTTATTATTGTTGGTACCTATAGTATAATTGTGAAAGTCTTCTTCTTCTTATTCTTGCCCTTTGTCCCATTTCTTTTGGGGTTCAGCCCTTCTTGTTTTCATACGCCATACAGAGCGTTTTTGCGTCGTATCTGGGTCGTATCTGGCCCATCTTTTTGGACGGTACCGATTCAAGTAGTAGGATTCTATTAATAATAATTGAAGGATTTTTTCGGAAGAATACTGGAATCATTGAAATAATCCACTTGTTTTTTTTTGATGAAAAGTACAAGTGAAGAAAAGTTAGGTAGTGTTGGGAAAATCAAATATAATTCAACAAAAATGAGTAACATCATATTTTATATTTCAAAAATATCCTAATTCTTCTAACTACCCGCAATAAATTATGTATTAACGCACAAACTAAATTCTTAAATTTCAAACCTATCATCAGATACTTTACAGGTGAACGCCCTACGATTAATCAACACTACAAACCATCAATAATTATAATTTTCTTTAAAAATCGCGTTTACAAATTTCGCATTGCTCACAGTTCAAATGGCAAACATAATATTTAACGTTACCATCTGCGCGGGCAGGTGGCGACATACCATGCACATGCGCAGTTTTACTTAAACCACTCGGAATTACCTCCCATTGTAATATTACCTTTGTTGTTTTGGTTTTAGATCCATAATAGCTTGATTAAAATGATTTTTTATTTAATAATTGAAGTTGCCACTCACTGAAGTAGAATAGTTTGAGATAGAGGAGGAACCATTGATACGATGAATGCATGAAATTAATAATCAAAAAAACAAAAAAGACATAGTCAAAGTCAAAATTGCTTTATTCAGTAAAATCACAAGGATAATTTAGAATCGTCTTACATACT
The DNA here is from genome assembly GCA_932527185.1 of Ecliptopera silaceata. Taxonomy (NCBI): domain Eukaryota; kingdom Metazoa; phylum Arthropoda; class Insecta; order Lepidoptera; family Geometridae; genus Ecliptopera; species Ecliptopera silaceata. Next base: position 8,390,324 of record OW052210.1, read on the forward strand.
AGGTGATTCTAGGTACCAGTTCCCCGCGACCAGAGCCTAGAAGACTCTATAAAATAAATAAATTAAAAACTATTAAATTACTGGTATAAACCTTTTTCAAATAATAAACTAAATATGCGAGAGTTTTGATGGTATGATAAGTTATCTTAAATTAGTAGAATAATTTTCAATTTTTATTTATATGATCTATTTATTTTATTCTATTATATGCATAATTTAAAATTGCATCGACAAAAGGGTTAATTCATAGTGATGAATATGTAATTAAACTATATATTACACTGTGGTTGTGATATTTAGTATCTACGACTGTTATTTATACTGCAAAACTTTTAGACCTCCTTAGCTGAACTTTAAACTTTATGTAGATTGAGTATTAAGAATTCATTGATAAATGAAACTTTTCAGTATTTAAATGAAGGGTGCAATTAATGTTTTATTTGTAGGTAAAATTAATAAATAATAACTACAAATAAAGCATACATTAATATTATCTTAGAAACAGTTTTCTTATTATATTTTTACTTAGTAATTATTATTTTTTGTAATTAAATATTGGTTCTATGGATTTGAGTATCAACTTCAGAAGCTTTATTTTGGATTCAAACCACCTTTAAAATAATTGAGAAAATATATATAAGTATCTAAGTATTCTACCAGCAATTTAGTTCCCATAGTGCAAACTTTGCTTAGTTCGGGACTAGAGTGTAAGGAGTGTGAATTTTCCGAGGATATTTATTTATTTATTCATAGAAAATAATTATAGATAAAGTTATTAAAATATTACAATCACTTACTAATTTCACACAGCAAAAACTGTATCTTTATATTCGATTGGATCAATCAAAATGATGTATCGATTTTAAATGTGCTCAAATCATTTAAATCAGTCGATTCGTGACCGATCAGTAGCTTCGAGCTGTTCGACACATTATCGAATCAATATCGCAAAATAGTCTCATTTACGCAATTACTTTATCATATACTCTTATTTTTGTACATTTGAGGGAAAAGCACGAATAAATGTAACAACCGTAAAGTTATCGTAACGCAGCGTATTCGATTCACACTGCGCGATGACGCTGCAACGTTTGGCTGTCGAGCTAGCGTCTGATACGCAATGTAAATCGAATACGCTGCGGTACGTTTACATTGATTCTGTCACACTTTTTCGTGATTACCTAAAAAATTAAGCAAAGGTTCTTAGGGACGATTTCTTTTTCCAGAGGTGTTTTGTCGCAAAATCTTTGTTTATTTGGATCTTATCTTGTTACCTATCTAAGCGTACAGCGTTCTCTTCTGCAAGATGGAGCGACGATCTGCAGAGTGTAACTGGTAAACACTGGATGAGAAGAGCCGAAGACCGGGCTCAGTGGCGCGTCTGCAGAGAGACCTACGTCCAGCAGTGGACTGAAATAGGTTGATGTTGATTCTGTCATTGTTTCATTGTGTATTTTAGCGCATTCCCAGTGAAGTTGCGAACATCTGCTAGTATAATTTAATCGATTGCTTTATACGATTGTCATTACTTATAAAGTGTTTGTAATGTGTACAATTAATTTTCTTTGTTTGTATTTCTTGTCCTTTTTCAAAAATGACTTAAAACATAATTATGACAGGAATATGCATAAGTATACGTTTTTATTTGTATTTGTCTCATGGTTTGAATAAATTAATTAATTAGGTTTATACTGTTGTGAGCGTCATTGCGGCAGAAAAGGTACGGTAGTAATACCCTGCACTCTTAATTTTTCGGAAAATAAAGTTGCGAGTGGTTGGAAGGCTCTTAAACGGTAAGTTAGTATTTTATGTACGAAATGATTTCTATATTTATTCAAAAATATGGGAATTCTATTAGCAATCTAGTTCCAAATTGAATGCTTTGCTTGGTTTGGGACTGGTATGATGTGTGAAATGTTTGTGATAAAAAAAGCTTAGAATATAAATTCAGTATTCACCTGTTCTACAGTTAATAAGATGTATGCTTATATGTTATTATATGCTTATTACTAACAATGTATGAACTCCGTTTAATTTCGTAATCATGATACACATTGCGTAATGTAAACTGGTAATCGCTATACATCGCTTACCGAACGTAATTAACCCTTGGTATTTAAAGATTTTATAAACGGTTTGTGCAGTTCAATTTTGAGCAGATGTGTATTATGCTGCGTTTGAACGGACGAGTACTGGCGCCAGTTACTTAACCCTGATATGGAAAAAGTGCAAACCTATGAAATGGATAGACAAAAATAAAATCAATCATTGATGGTCCTTAAATGGCAAAAAAAAAAATTTTTTTATAGATAAACAGCGATGTAAGAAAAACAACGATGTGTTGCGAAGCAAGCCGCTGCGTCTACATGTCTACAAACCTTTAATAAGAAGATCAGTTATTATATTATTGCGTGTTATAAAAATCCTTGTAATTCACACTTCTAACTTTAAAAACACGCTATGTGTCATTGCACTTTGAACCTTAAGAACATAAAATAAAATGCTAATCTTGTTATTTAGTGCTAAACTCTAGTACGTGTGAACGAAGCACCGTCGGTTTAGCAACGGGTTGAACGTGACCACAATTTTTATCGTCTTAATTAGATCAAAGGTGACACCGCCACGTACAAAACCGTTACCATATAAATTAAAATATGGTAGATCATACCGATTGTTCTTGACATAGGTGTTTAATTGGATATCCATAGTCGGCTATCTAGTTCCTTCGCACTCAATTATTTAATCATTTTGGCTCCTTTTTCTCTTTGTTAGCCGAAGGTTTCTTAAAAGATCCCTTTTTGTCCTTGCCGTCTAGGTCTTTTCATCCAATATGTCATTTGTTGACAATCAGGCCTTCTGGTCAGATATCAGATTCAAAATAATCTGTGAGAATCAAATTGAATAAACGCATTTTGAATTGAGTTACCAACTCAAACTCAAAATACAGTCTCGGTGGTAACGCTAACTGGTAACGGTGCATTAATTAAGATATTTACCTACCTATGTAAAAACTGCAGTGACGGGTAATATCACATTACCTCTCATAACCATGTTTAAATATCGGAAATAAAAAGTTTTCTCCCGACTGAATGCGGTGTCATACGGGCGTTGTCTGTGCGTTGCGTTGACGCTGCGTTTTTTTTTACAACTTATAGGCAAGCGTCAACTGAGCGGTTACGCTCCGTCATTCTATATACAACGAGGCCCAAGCATGAATAAAAATGACAATCGCAAACGTATCAAAAGGGTGGCGTATTCAAGTGACACTACGCATTGACAGCTCGACTGACGTCACTGCGAAATATATTCAAACACTTGACATTGGCAGAATTGCCTGGTTGCGGCAACGCAGCGTAGACGCTCGTGTGACGTCTCTTAATTCACGACGAGTTTTCATGTGTCAAGAACATGGGAATGTATAAAGACACCACAATGGGTTAGCGATACCCATACCCGTCACCTTCGTAATTATAACAAAAAGTTTTCTCTCAGACGTGCATACTCTTTGAACTTGTTACGTACTCAATAAATTCTAATTAAAAACTTTTCGCTTCTTTAATTAATTCAAATGCTATGATTGTGAGTGGGTTGAACTGTGTTTTTTCAGATGTTGGTTAAACTTCAAATAATAATAATTAAGTTATATTTTATTTTATAGTTTTTCACAGAAGCCCCATTTATTCTTTTGGATCGGCGCTACTACTAATAAAACTATTATTTTTACATAAAAAATAAATAAGTATATATAAATCATCTTAAATATAAAATATCTAAGCAATTAATATTTAAATGTTTAGATTTGATTTTCACAGGCGGGAGTGTGTTTCAAGATGCTGTATCATGATATTTTACTTATAAAAACTTTGTGTGAATTGAATCATATTTCCTTACACACAATAATTTTCTATAATAAAAGTTATGGTAATAATAGTATGGTAAACGTGTGAGGTATGCAAAAACTTAGTTTTCATCAAACTGTGTTTTATTCCCGTTTTTGACACGAACATCAGCGGATTTCCACAATGTGCCATAAAATCGCACTTTTTTTTTACAATGTGCTATAAAATCGCACTTTTATTCTACAATGTGCTATAAAAATTGCACTTTTTCTACAATGTGCTATTAAATCGCACTTATATCTCATCCATGAAGTTATGCATAAGAACGCACGTTACTATTCTATTAACAGGTAAAACAATGGTAATGTCACACTAGATAACATTTCACAAAAAGGCGGGAAAAAATATTTTTCAGTGTTTGTAATATGTGACGTTTATTTCACATTGTTATCTGTATTTGCACTATTTTTGATTACCACGATTGTAGGAAAATATTTTCGGATGCGCCATTATATTGGTTCACAAATTTGATTTTACAGAAGACCTCAGTCTAGGCTTAGACCTAGGCTTCAATTTGCAGCACCAATACACAAATATAAATATTTAAATATTTATCTCTCTCTAGAATGCTTAATATGTATTCTATGTATTCTTGTGTTTTTCTTTTTTAACTGTATGTGAATTCTTGATTTTTCTGTTGCAAATAAATTTTATCATTCTATTCTATTCAATAAAAAGTATATTTTCCTACAAAAAGTTAATATTATTTTTTATCATTGATATAGATTTTAATTTATTGCAATTACACTTACACTCAGGTTTTATCCTGAGGTCTATCCACTTAGTCATTTGTTTTTAATAGATAATTAATTTTCCATTCATTAATACTAAATAATATAAAACTTTACGGCATAATAAACTCGTAGATAGCATCATGATATTCTGAATTAATGGGCTTAGACAATGGAAAAGTCTAGATATCGTTATAAAATTTCTAATGATAGGTACGCAATGTAGAGTTTTTTAATAGATTTGGTTCCGTATAATAATTATTATAATAATTATTATAATTATTATTGCTCTATTGGGACCGCTCTATCATCACGGACAGGACTATTGTTTGCAATAAGCCTGATATCGTGGTGATAGACCGGTCCCAACGTAAGGCAATGCTCGTAGACATCACCATCCCGCATGACGAAAACCTCGTAAAGGCCGAGAAGGAAAAGCTTAGCAAGTACCTTGACTTGGCCTTCGAGGTGACCGCCATGTGGGATGTTGACTCTACGATCATTGTTCCGATGGTCGTTTCGGCGAACGGTCTGATAGCGAAGAGCCTCGACCAACATCTAAAGAGGCTCTCGCTAGAAGGTTGGCTCAAGGGGCAGATGCAGAAGGCAGTGATCCTCGACACGGCACGCATTGTCCGGAGGTTCCTCAATCTGTAGCCCTAACCACCGGTAGCTTGGGCCTTGCCCCGCTGCCGGCGGCAACCTAGTTTTAAGTTTTTTATAATATATGTATTTTTTTTAATCATGTATATTGTAAAAAACTTTTTGCTAAGATTTAAAATAAATATGTAAATTATAATAATTATGAGTGGAGACCGCGTTTAGGCAAGCCTAGTGTAGAGATGGAGCGACGATCTGCGGAGTGTAGCTGGCAAACACTGGATGAGAAGAGCCGAAGACCGGGCTCAGTGGCGCGCCTTGAGACCTACGTCTAGCAGTGGACTAATATAGGTCGATGATGATGACGATGATAATAATTATGAATATTAATAATACCTAGTCATTAATAAGACAGTAATTGACTAACATTTTTTTAAACTTATTTGTATCTATTTTGCATTCTTTTGAAGCATAAAATTATACCCAAATGATATTATGATGTGTTAATTTTAAACATACAACTAGCCACTTTTCCTATTTTGGTAAGTCATATTTAATTAATGTTCACATGATTTTGTCATCAAATAAATTAAATAAAAAATATACACAAGTTTTTACACTTCCACGAAAAAAATACGAAAACTACTGCTCTACAATTCTGCCTTACCTACATAATCTAAAGGCTATATTTCACCGAGACGCCATGGCGGCGCAACCAGTCGCCGCCACCAACAAAATGTAAACAGCTCTATAGAGAGTTACTCACCTGGTGTCCGTTTGATCGCGCAACCAAACGTACATTTTGTTGGTAGCGGCGCAATCAGTCGCCGCCATCAACAAATTACTGACCTGGTGTCCGTTTGGTCACTCAACCAAACGGACACCAGATGAGTAACTCTCTATAGAGCTGCATACATTTTGTTGGTGGCGGCGACTGGTTGCGCCGCCATGGCGTCCCGGTGAAATATAGCCCTAATTAGTGTAACTAAGGTTTTCTTATTAGCGATCTTACAGAACCCTAAAAACAAATGCTGAGAAGACTAATAGCCCGTGAAAGAGTTAATGTGCGATTGTGTTATATTATATCACACGGCGGTCTTACTTTGATCATTCTATTTCAATTGAAAAATCCAAGAAATATCACATTATATGACAATATAAGGGAAAAGTTACGAATCTAGTAGTTGCAGAGTTATTGAGAAATTAGTCAGGGAAGTCTTTACTTATCCGCGACTTACGGCCGGTTTCTGGAAACCGATTAATCCGAGTTTGACACATAGTAATTATTTGATTTTTTCGTTGATCATCGTTCGAGAAACCGGCCGTTAATGCAGTAGCTTAGACAGATTTTAATCAAACAACCAATGACAAAAATGTTTTAAAAAGTTGAGGTGTTTTAGACAAGACAAGTGTTTGTGAAATAGTCACCAGTTTTACGCTAATTGTACTTATTGGCGTAAAACTGTTGACTTTGACAAAGGTTAGTAAATCCTAAAGTTATAAGCTGAGCAGGATTCGAACCCGTAACCTTTCTGGACTCTTTGCGATTTCCTAATCTTTGTGATGTTTTTTTGGTGCAGTAAAGTACCTATAAAATAATGATTATTTATTTAAGGGCCTCAAAATATTAATTGACTATTTGTGTAAGTAGACCGCCTTAAGTCTTGCGATTCCACTTAAAAGAAAAATAGTTACGTAAAAACCTTAGTAACCGGACGTTAGACCACATAACAGTGTTACCGCAGATTATACAACACTTCAATAGAATCATAAACAAGTGATTTAATTTGGTGCAGTTCTATACCTTCACGGTAAGTTGGCCCGTTAGTGCAGGCAATGATCTGTTGTGGCCAACGGAAGCTATTTGATATCTGCAAATAGAGAATAATAATTTTTTTTTTTTAATAATAAAAACGTTTATTTCGGAACAAAAATGTTTTTAAACAATACAATTTAGAGAAACATTGGCATCTGCAGTATAGTCGTGAGACTGTGTCGCAGCTACCAAATAAATAAATAATGCTGGACAATCCACACAACATCATCTAGCCCCAAGCTAAGCAGAGCTTGTGTTTTGGGTACTAGATGACTGACATATATAATACAATATATTACATACAAAGATATTTTTTATTATACATATAAAATACCCAGAACACCCGGAATAAATACTTGCAGATCGTACAAACATTTATTCCAAGGCGGACCTTCGTCCGCCGCGCCACATCGGTCGTCGAAAAAAAAAAATTACTTTGAATTTAGAACTTAGAACTAGCGTTGATTTGGAGACGTTGTTTTTTTATTTCAATTCTGTATTAAAGGTCTGTAGAGTTGTTATAAAACCTTATTGGAAAAAAAGTTCCTTATCGCGCGTTGCGTTGGTACTAAACGGGAAAAAATAAGACCAAAAGTTGTAACGTCACTTTTTGCTATAGAATAACGCATGTTTTTTATGTTTTTGGTAGCGTTTACTGGCTATCATAGATATGTAACAAAATATAAAATATTTCTTTTGTACACGATAAATTATTAGGTAAAACAAAATGGCGTCAAGTCAGCATGACAATGCGTTTGTGAAATGTTTCAAATTGTCATGTGTTGATGAGTCTAATAAATTGGGATCAGCAATTGACTCCAAGTGTCTAGTCTGAGTTTTATTTTGGTTTCATTATCAAATAGTATCGGCATTGTCTTTCTTATAGACAATAGGTATAGAGAACAAAATAAAAGAGTAAGTAGTTAATTTCTTATTTTTAACTAGATACTTATTGTGTTTTAATGTCTAGAATGCATTATGCATCTCGCAGTTTGAAAATATATAAAATTATTATTTACTGTACCATAAACGATGTAACGTCAAAGAAATATTAAATTTATCATTTAGAAAACACAATAAAACATTGGAAAGTGCTCGTATCATTACTTATGCTAATAATTCTAGTTATACATTAACGTATAAAAATGGGCTACGTTACGCATCGCAATGTGCTTATACTTGCAGTAGAGTTGGCATGACAGTTAAACATTATTTAAAAAAATACATTCTATGGTCTTCTACCATAGACAAAGACTGAGCTATGGACTGAGCTATCCAAATCGTGTACCTCTACCATGAGATGTCACAGTAAAATCGCCTGACTTTACTACAGTAGTTACGTAAATATTAGTATAACAAATTTTAGTACCCAACTATCCGCTAGAGGCGCTGTACAAATCTTCATACATTTTTTTAACTACAGACGCTAGCGAGTATAGTAAATATAGTATAGTAAAAACTCATGGTAGAGCTACAGGTATGAAGTTAATACGGGTGGCAAAGCGTGAGATAAGATAAGATAATTATTTATTTGTCCCCAAAAAACACACAAAATTATAAGTAACTAAAAGAAAATATTATAAGATAAGTTGGTTGGTTGGCAAGTGCATATGCTAGGCTGATACGGTATAATGAAAGAAGAAGATTTATAAATATAAATGAAGTAATTTATCAGCCTAACACGTAAACCAAACCGCACACCGTGTGGGTTATGGGGGCAAATTGGTCCCAGTCTCAGCATTAAAGTCAAAGTCAAAAATGTATTCAGTAAAATCACATGAATCATTTAGAATCGTCTTACATAGATGATTCTAGGTGCCAGTTCCACGCGACCAGAGCCTATATAGAAGAACAGGCAAGAAACTTACGGCCTGTACCCCAAGTACGAGTTTGTGCACACACGGATCGCAGAGACGTGATCGCCGAGCGCCACCGATTTTGTATGGAGATCCATGCGCTGCATGGATCTCCATACAGATTTCTTGAGAAGCTTGGATTGTTGTTCCTACCGTTTTTTTATATGATCCTTATTTCACTATGCCACAATGTGGCGCTGGTTTTCAGACGGACCCGATGCCGAACAAGTGACGTGAGAGAGACAAATATATAGTGCGGCCTATAGTTGCCTATTTCTACAGACTTACATACCTACAGATAAGAGACAGTACCTCTTCCATGAGTTGTCACAGTAAAATCGCCTGACTGTACTACAGTAGATACGTAAATATTAAAATTACGAGTTTTATCCAACTATCCGCTAGAGGCGTTGTACAAATCATCATACATTTTTTTACCTACAGACGCTAGCGAGTATAGTATATACAATAGTATAGTAAAAAGTCACGGTAGAGCTACAGGTAGGTATTGGCCGCACAAGTAAATTTCGTCAGGTTATTGCTCAGTTAATTCTCTATTATAGAATCATAGAATGATTAATATTTTTAGAATGACCAATGACATTGACAGATTGTTTGTTTGATCGCAAGAAATAATCTCCTTTTATATTAATATAGCATCTAAATTACAGACTAAGTGTACTGCAATGCGCAGTATTTTTTATACTTAGTACTTTCTCTGAGATTCTTTATTTTTTTGTAATCCAATCTCAATCTTATTTCTTGCTATTAAGTTATATATTTCTGTGAATTTAGCTACAATAGTAACAGTACAGTAAGTGCAACATACATTAATCATACGAAACCAAATTGTTTTAGATCAGTTTCTAACTACTGTCGGATATCGACTTTGTAGCTATGACGGTAAGGTTGGTTATTGTATAGCAGGAATTAGGTATTAAGGCTCCGCTCTAACACCAAAAGATTGACATTTAAATGCTTAAGTGGAAGTGAAAGGCTGAGAATACTATTTTTCATTAAAATTGGAAGATAATTGTGTCTCCCACGTTGGAAACACTACGGTTAGGATGTTTTTTGTCGCTTAGTTTCGGGTCGATTGCTGCTTAAATTTTTATATCCGGTTTTAAGCAGTTTCAAGTATTGTAATAATGTATTAGATTTTGTGGTAGACTGCACTGTAAACTAGTAATTTATTTAAGTACTTACAAAAAAAACTACTTCGACGTCGACATAGGTAAGTAGGTATACGAAATACCTACTAACTCAAAACTCGATTCATTTTTTTTTCTTTTTAAACGATTCTTCGATGTAGGTAAGTACTTATATTGAAAAACACAATTGCTGTAATATCGATTTACTAAGACAGTAACAATTCAATGCACCTTGAGTTCTTTGCGAATGTATCCAAGAACTACCACCGTACTTTTACTAAGTACTACTACCGCAAAATATGTTAACTGTGAATTTACTGACTTTGACATTTAAAACACAGTTTTAGTCCACTTTTATGATAAAATAAACATTATTGGCAGAAATTACGTTGTTTTAAACAGTCATATACTTACAGATTATTGTTAACAATTCGAGTCAAAAATAATTCAACTGCAGTGTGCTGTGCAACTGCAAAAACTAAAACTTTATTGAGACAGAATAATGACAGTGACTGAAATTAGATTAAGTAAATAATATTAAATATTGACAGGCAACACAGTCTAAATTTTTTTTTATGATTGTTATAAAAAAAGCAATCTGGAAGCCCTAGCAAACAGTGCAACTTCACTGCCAGTTACTACAAACAGTAACCCTATTCTTCAATGTTTTATCATTTCAATTAGTACTGCATCCATAACAAGCGTAACATAACAGTAAGCTCGAAATAGCTGTTATACCCAACCATTTTACAAAGACCCGCAACCCATCTCTTTTCTATACAAAATCGAACAGAAACGCCCACTTTTGAAGGTCTCACTATCATGGTTTATTCATGGTATGAAAACTAAATGATGCTTGACCGAGAAATTATAAAAAATGTAATTTCAATACATAATACGTTGATGTTTACTATAATTTAAATAAATAACCGTTACGCTTTGAAAAAGGAACCTATGTTACTGGCCACTTGCAATAAACAAAAAGCACAACATTCAAAATTAGGAGAAACTTTGAAACGAATACTTTTTTTATATAAAATAAGAACTTTCAAATATCGCCATCAGAACTGGCCAGCTTATTTATGAAAATCGAATGGTATTTAAATAGTATGAAACGAATGGTCGAAATTTGAAACACATTTCATACAAAACGAGATTCGCTGTACTCTTTGATAGAATGAAAGTTACGCTTCTTTAAACGTTTTGCACATTTCAAAGACTAAGAAGCTCTATTCTTTGGGGAAAGAATAATGAGGTTTACTTCCTCAAATAAACTCTTTGATGTCCACATTATTAAATACTATGTATTTGACATTTAAAAATAACCGCAAAGAAACAGGTGCATGTAATCAGTTAGTATGACCAAGTGTAATTTTTTCTTCCTTTTTGCGTGTTAATAAAAATACCGTAAAACTTGTGTGGTCTTAAGAAATGGATAAATAAATTGACAGTAATCGATGGAGAATTTAACTTCATTTGCAAAATAGCATAAAATTAGACCAGAATTGTGGGTAGGTACCTACAGTCGACGATAGTAAGTGTAGGAACCTACTAGAAGATTTGCTTAGTTTGGGATAACATGGAGTTAGGGAACCCAAATGTCTATAATTTTATTTGGGTTTTGTATGTTGTTTTCAATTTACTTATACATTTTAAGCTACTAATCAATGCGTTAATTGTAAATGTTTTTATCAGTTCCTCTAAATAAGTGTCAATTCATGTTATGTTGCAAACTCATCAAATTATTAGATATCTATGTAAGTATTTATAAAAAAAAAACATGTTAGAAGTGCTTAAACCTTGTTTCAATAAGTACTTATAGATTTGAAATAAGGTATTTGTCGCTCAGAATTGTTTTAAACCTAAAATAGGTACGAGCTTTAAAGTTTATTTACCATCAATTTTGCTAATAACAAAAAATATATATTTTGGACACGCACCATTATAAATGAACAGACCGCAAATCAAACGCCATCTGTTGAGTAAAGTGAAACTATTTATTAAAGAATGTAATAATAATAATTAGTACTGGAGTTGTAAGACATTTTTGTCGCTAACTGTACACAACATTAATTTCATCGTAAATTTTCGATACACGTTTTCTGAGTTTGTTTACATCTGTAGTTTTATCACTTGAGTTATTATTACGAATTGTATATTTATTTGTTTTCAAAAACAAACTTACGACTTAGGTACAGTATTTAAAACATGTACATGAAATACTTACTTAAAAACAGTTAAGCTATCTACTGAAGTACAAAGGGCGGTCTTATCACTGATAGCGATAGCATTAATAATATAATTACTAATCCTTTATAATCTAAAAAGCTCAATGTCCTTGACGATGCGATATTTAATTTGACTGAACGAAAACTTTTCATAATTGAGACTTATTATGTAGCATCAAATGTTTTGAAATTATTTCCACGAAAATAAATTGTACGGTCAGCAAGAAAATTACACTGACACGGTGAAATTGCCCTTATTATTGTTAATTATGTACAAAAAAATATATTTTTATACTTATTTTATTCTGAACTGCCTCTAATTTTCTTGTCTGAAAAATACTATGATGGTTTAATCTTTAAAGTCAGTATCAAAATGTTATCTTCTAATTTATTTTTCTTTTGTAAAAATATTTTTATGGACATAACTAAAATTCTAGTTGCTTAGTTTATACTTTTATGTTGATGGCCAAGTTTATTGATTTAAAATAAATTAACTAGCTTAGTTTATTTTATTATAAAATAAATTATTTTATTCCAAATTTAATTACAAAAAGCCAAATAATCATTTATCACGTTTAATTTTAAAACATGTATTTTTTAATAAAACCATGCTTGTAACATACTTATCCAAAAATTCCAGAAAAAATGCGTTAGTTTTTTCTGGCAACCCTACAAATATTAAGGCCGCTATACACCCGTACCGCGGGCAGCGCTTAAATAGCTTATCATTATGTAATTACTATCATTGTCTACACACACACACATACAATGTCAATCATCATTACCATGTTTCGGCGAAAGGGTTTAGATTTGAAATTGTAGTTTTACTATGAACTTTAAGTCTCGTTTAAAAAAATACTTTTTGTTAAAAAGCTCAGGGATACTACCACCGTACTTTTTTTGCTTTGCTTGCAGCTTGTTTGAAGAGTATGAGCACAATTAGATAAAATAAATAAATATTCAGGTACAATTCACACATCACACTCAAGCCCTAAACTAAGCAAAACTTTTAAGTATATGGGAACTAGATTGCTGATAGAATATTTTTGTAAATAAATACATGGAATAACACCCAGACACAGAACATTTTATAAGTAACATTTGTTCTGAGTGGGAATCGAACTCACGACCCAGAGCATGGTAGGCAGAGCTACTACCAACTAAGCGGTGACACCTGTGTAATTGAGAATAAGATATTTCATTTTTAAGCCATTGCATAGCTTCTATCGCGGGCCTTGAGCGTGGAGACCGAATCCAGAAATTCCGTAACGAAATAACCTAACACTGCGCTCTTTTTTTTATTTTTTAGAAGGACCAACACAATGTACAGTCAATCGGTATTTTTTGCGATTTATCCAAGGCTTTTGATTGTGTTAGTCATGCAACTCTCATTTATAAACTTAAACATTACGGAGTTCAGAACCGGGCTATTGATCTTATTCAGTCTTACTTAACCAATAGAGTACAAAAAGTTGACGTTAGTGGTGAGAGGTCTTCTGGGTCAATCATTGATATGGGAGTGCCACAAGGCTCGATATTGGGACCTTTCTTATTCTTAGTCTACGTAAATGACCTCGCCTCTTATGTTCAAAAGCTATGTAACATAGTACAGTTTGCAGATGACACCTCCTTAATTTTTAAAGTAGATAGACAAAAGACTGACTACGATGACGTAAATGTATCTCTTTCGCAAGTACTTAACTGGTTTACTGTTAATAATCTGTTACTTAATGCTAAGAAAACGAAATGCATGAAATTCACTCTGCCGAATGTTGTTCAAAGACCAACCAATATTTTATTGAATGGAGAGTCACTTAATCTTGTTGATTCTACTGTCTTCTTAGGCCTTAATATTGATTCGAAATTGCAATGGGCTCCACATATTGGAACGCTTGCTGGTAGGCTGAGCTCAGCTGCTTATGCTGTTCGTACGATAAGATGGCTCACCGATGAAACGACAGCTAGGTTGGTTTATTTCAGTTACTTCCATAGTGTGATGTCATATGGTATACTTCTCTGGGGTAAAGCAGCTGATATACAAACTATATTTATTTTGCAAAAAAGGGCTATACGTGCCATTTATAAAATGAAACCGCGGGACTCGTTGAGGGAGCGGTTTGGGGAGATTGGTATTCTAACAGTAATTTCACAATATATTTATGAAGTCTTATTGTACACTCATAAAAATAAAGATAGCTTTTTGAAAAAGTGTGAGGTTCATGGTGTGAACACTAGGGGCAATTATAAATTGTGCGTCCCTGGGTTCCGGCTTTGGAGGGTGAGTGGGTCGTTTGTGGGGGGTGCCGTGCGTTTTTATAATAAACTCCCCGAAAATGCAACAAAACTCTCAGTTAGAAAATTTAAAACATACATTAAAAATAATCTTATAAAAAAGGCGTATTATACCTTAGACAGCTATATTAATGACAAAACTGCATGGCCTGATGTCGCTCCACCCGTCAACAGCAACTTTGTCGATTTGTGATGTTAGTAATGTTCTCCTGCCTTGCTTATGTACTTTGTAGTATATTTGTATCTGAAGCGAAGCGTGTGCTGTCTTTTTGATTTACGTATAGCTTTATTATACTTCTTTTTTTTTAACTCATTAGTGTATCATTACTAAGTTAAATTGACACCGCACTGAAACTTCAGTACTTAATTTAGTTTAATTGTAATTCTTTGTAAGAAGGATCATATAAAAAAACGGTAGGAACCAGGCCGTAAGTTTCTTGCCCGTTCTTCTAGGCTCTGGTCGCGTGGAACTGGCACCTAGAATCACCTAGTATGTAAGACGATTCTAAATGATCCTTGTGATTTTACTGAATAAAGTAATTTTTGACTTTGACTTTGACTTTGACATGTTGAGAAGTTCGTAATACGTTTGATTAAAGTTAAATCAGTTCTGGGAAGGCGGCGTCAGTGAACAATATACCATGCGAGGGACCGCTATCTGATCTCAGTATTCCAATTATTTTATTAAGCGTTACTGGCGACGGATGTCAATGCATTCTTTCACTTTTTTTTGTGAGTGTACCTACCTGATTGTTTGAAAAAGATTAAAAAAAAACAATATTATTGTTCATAGACCAAAAAACACAACAAAATTTAACACAAAAAAATATTTTTTATTTGAATTGAGAAAGTTGTCAGCAAGAGAAAAAGAGACGTCAACTTTCAGCGATAAGACCGTCCATTGTACATTTTAATTTTATGTCATTTTTGTAATTTTTCATTCATATTTTAAAAATATACAGCAATTTATATGCTTTTGTAAACTTAAAAAAGAAACTCCAGAACGGACAAGTCAAAACTCATTACTCTCCGTTCAGCCGCAGTCGGTTAATTTAATTGGATAAGTATTGTACTTCACTATCTTCGACCGCTTCTTATCTCAGCTTATAGAACAAAAGTGTTATGGACGCGATTGTACTTACTTAAAACAATTTAAGTTAAAAAATGTTACAGGCGTCACAGCTCAGTTGGTAGTTGCTCTGCCTTCTTTGGTCGTGGGTTCAATTCCCACCCAGAGCAAATGTTTGTGTGATTAACATAAATATTTGTTCTGTGTCTGGGTGTTACTATGTAATTATGTATTCTAAGTATGTATTTACAAAAAAAATATAGATGTATTCTATCAGCAATCTAGTTCCCATACAAGCTTTTTTAGTTTGGGACTAGAGTGTGATGTGTAAATGTCCATGAATATTTATAATATTGGTTGGTCCATAGTTTTTTCGTGCTAAGTTTGCGCTGGCTCTGGTCAACCGACCGTTTGACGTATGACCACAAGCCACGGCGAAGTGTGGAGATAAAGGCTACCTTTGCAATTCCTACTTAGAAATTACGGACAAAATATTGTGTAGCTTTTTATATAAGTATATTTTTTTTTGTTTTGTATTACGTATGTCTGTAAATAATAAGTAAATAAGGGAAGGGGGAATATTTATAACGCTTATATTTTATTTAAAGTAAAATAAAAATATTTAAAAACATAATTAAATAGCTAGAAACATTAAGAAACATAAATAAATACATATAAGTAGGCACCTAAATCTTGACAAGAAAAAAAAAGCCTAATTAAAAAATTGCAAGGACCAAGCGCCATTCTGTAAAAAAATATTTAACCCTTTCGTCTCGTAAAATGGCTTAACGCGATTTGACGTACAGATGGTAACTATTAAATCAACCAGAAAACTCTTCGGTTTTGTAACTCAAAACCTTTTCACCTTCACTGTAGTCTCCAACCAAAAAACAACCTTAGGTAACCTTATTAGGAGTTAATATTCCCTAGCAATGAACCCAAAAGTAAGACAAAGGATTATAAAATGTGTCGTCAAAGTGTTAAAGTTGAATTTTGCCTGACTGAGTTTTTACGTTCATGTGGTGTAAATAAGCCACTGTTTAGTGTCAGTTTACTTGTACGGTGGGTTTCGATGTCCAGGGTTTGATTCTTGGTCAATTAAACAGGTCAATTCGCGGAACAAGGCTTATTTCAATAATGTATCGGGATGTGGTTTGATATGGTGCTGTTTTTGAAGGGTTTAATTATTTTTTTTGCAAAATATATATTTTTGTCTAATGTCTCGTGTCTAACGTCTGCTGAGAAAATTATTTACCAAGTTCTTCACACTCCAATCTACTTAATTCGATCAATTTTTGTGCAGAAATATTTTTCAAAATATAAACGAATTTTTAAGAGGTTGTCATTTGAAAGTTGGTGTAATATTCTCTACTTTTAAGATGTAAATACTTTTAAGGTATCTAAATTGCTTAAAACGTTTACTGTATCTACAATTATATTTTAATGAGATAATCCACAAAAAGTTTAAACAAAACTTGCATTGTAGGGTTATTTTTTATTTCTATTTTTGTTTTTCTCATTTTCACTCGTTATTATAAGAATAGAGAACTACTTCTATAAAATTTTCGAAATAATGGTGTAAATACTTTCTTCAGGATAGATAGTTTTAAACGATATCGCACAGATTGCTTCTAGCGATAATTCCGCCATTGTATGATTTAGTGAGCGCCTATGCCATTGTTTCTAATTTTGTTTTTTCGATAAATCTGCTCATTTTTATCTCTTCACATCGCGATTTTTACTGTGAAATAAATAAATAGTGACCTGCGACTTTGTTCACGAACGATTAATTCTTTCAATCCTACAAAATCACAAAATATTATCCAAGTTACAAAGTATACAATATCTATATCAATACACTATAACCTAACTTATCACTTTCACTGAAACGAATAACTGCAAAAGTTTGGATTGGACTAATTTAGATATATTTTTCAGTTATCAGCTCACCTTAAAGTTTTAACCATGTATGCTGTCTGACTAATGCTGTACAAAAAAAAAGGTTGTGTGGCACTCCGTTCGGCACTCCGTTCGGCACTCCGATTTTAGCTGGACGGCGTTCTGCGGACGGAACTTATTCTGTAAATAGATACATATAGAAACTATAAATAATATTCTACAGTCTAAGTTCTGATCCCATAACTAAGCACCATAAACAAACTCCATAAAATCACAAGTAAAACAAATTACACGATTCAGATCGTTAATTTTAACACAGTGTTTAAATTATAGAAAACTAAACACACTCATTATTTATTGCATTATTTTCGAAACCCAATAATTCAAAATGCAATAAGGTTCAACCGCAGTACGGTTTCGATCCACCCTTAAACACTCATCAGTTTAAAATGAGCTTTATTATAACGCATCAAGACTCACAATCGCTTGTACGAAACTGAAAACTTTTTATCAAATAAAATTGAGTCGTATTATTTAGGATTTAGATATCAATTTTATATCGTAAGTACATGGTAGTTATATTATAACCAATATAGTGAAACTTCTATAAATTAATACTAATAATTCCGCTGTGGCATTATATTGAATAGTCCCCTACTGCGCAGGCGCATACTCGGGGCAAATAATTGAGACATATATCAGTACACTTCGAAACCCGGGAGGCGAAATGTTATAACTCACATATTCATTTTTTTTAGAAGAAGTATTTTTTGCAAAGTTCTAGAACAGTTTAAACTAAGTATACATACTTTTTTTTTATTTTATAAATTATATAATAATAAATATATTCATTCTTTATTAATTAAATATTAATAAAGCATTCATCGAAAATGTATTATGTATATTATTAATTATCTTAAAACCCTTAGCTAATGATTTTTCAATGATTATTTTCTACTTAATTGGCTGTGAAGTGTGAACGTATCGAAATAATTAATTTTATGCAAATCAACGTCCTAATAACTCTATCAAATTGGTTTTGACATGCTTATAAATCAATTAATTGACCCCAACACTTGAAATCAATCAAGCATTTAAATAAATAATTACTGTTTATTAAAACTTGTTTGAACCTGTTTAAAAGATGGCTATGTTTTACAATAGAAAAAACTAATGTATTGAAGGGTTTTGAATACTTTTTAAAATTGTATACTTGAATCGTTAGATTATTTTACAGACAACAATTTTATATCTACTACTATTTATATAACATATTACCACTCAATGCGTTATACTATACCTACATCTATGTACCTACTCACATAATTAAAATATAATATATAGACATATTATAAAAGTTAAGTCCACCTATTTAGTGCCCTAGCTAAGATTGATTAAGTTATGATTTGTTCTTTTGTATAATTAGCTGTAGGTACTTAGGTACTATTGTCTAAGATTGCATGACTAGTTTTAAGCTTTTTTGGTTCAAAATAAATTATTTCATACCTTTCATACCTATTTTATTATATTTTCTGTCAAAATATTACTTGTGTTTGTAGTTTGAACCTCACTTTGTAAAAAAATCTAACCAAAATTTATATCTAAAATAACGCACTTTTCACACTTCTCACCGTCACTAATCTCAATTAATTAAAGTATTGTTAGCACGAAGAGAGAAAGGCGTTACGTAGGGTCCCGCACGGGACCCTAAAAGCCAAAACATTAGAAAGCATACTGAATCTTTAATTTCACTGGTTCATAAACAAAAAAAGTAAAAATATTGTAAAAAGGTCAAAATTACAACTTACATGGTTTTGCAACCGCATATCAGATATGTAAATTTTGCAAAAACTTCCAATTGTGTAGCATTAGTAGCTCTTAGACTCGGTATTATTATGGATTTTAACGGAATCTGGGCTAAAGTTCGGAAAAATATGTTACCGTAACATACAAACTAAAAATCATAGTATTGTTGCTAAATTATTTTTTGTTTTAGTGCCAGAAATATTAAAAATACGTTAAGTATATTAAAAACCTGTGACTTTCCACCGAGTGAAAAATTGGTGTAGTATTATGGCAGTAGAACTTCTTGTGAAAGAGCTTATCCAAGGATATAATCGTATATTTATATCTACCTATATAATCGTGGTTTAGTTCGGAGTATTATTATGTTTGCTGTGTTTTATCAAATACCTACAAGTAGGTCACTGCTTCGATACGTTTACGATTACCACATTTATTCGTGCTCACATCCTAGAGCAGTATTGAAATATTGCCATATACAGTTCAATAACTTCGTCCAATAAAAAAAGCGGCCGTCATGCTGTCCACCGTTTTTTAGGAAACCAGAGCATACTCAGTTATTACGGATTTTATACAATGTTAGGGTATTCATTGATTAGGATTTAACGCGAAAATATTTTGCTTTATTTTTGAGAAGTAATACTGCCGAAGAAATCGCTATAAGATGTGATAAATAAAAAATAGAGTGTCACTCGATAAAAAATATCACACAAACATTTGCTCTGGGTGGGAATCGAACCCAAGAGCCACAGCATGGAAGGCAGAGCTACCAACTGAGCTGTGACGCCTGTCAAATATATAGTAATCTTATACATATACTTAAAGTAAGTACTTAACTTGACGACCGATGTGGCGTGGCGGGCAAAGGTCCGCCTGCGACGCAGAGGTTGCGGGTTCGATTCTTGTTCGATAATTCGATAATTGTTTGTACGATCTGCAAATATTTATTCTAGGTGTTCTGGGTATTTTATATGTAAGTATCTATATATGTAATGTAGGTATTGTATTGTATTAAGTATGTTAGTACTAGTACCCATAACACAAGCTCTGCTTAGCTTGGGGCTGGATGATGTCGATTGTCCAGCATTGTTTATTTAGAAGTCCTCATACTACTTCGCTTTCTTAGAACTGTAACTCATCAGTAGGACCGTTGCGTTATTACCGTTATTTTCGCTTCAATCTCAGGCGAGATTGAAGCCAAAGGATGATCTATTGATTATAAAAAAAATAATAATTAATCTTTGTCTATTTTGTAAATGAACTTATTCCAAAATAAGTTGTCATTTCAGTCGGCAATAAAAGCACGTGTCGTGCTGGCGTGCCGTGCAGCCAGGAAGCTTACAGACCTGAGCTTTGTGTGCGTGTCGGAGCCGTTGAATAACATTGAATACATAGCCACGTAAGACGCCTATTTGTACCAACACGGTAATAACGCAACGGTCCTACTGATGAGTTACAGTTCTAAGGAAGCAAAGAGGTAGTTTGTGGACTTCTATGGCAATTGGGATTGCTTGAGGAATAATTGTTTAGTAGTTTTTTTGATTCTTCTTCTTTTTCTTATCGTGTCGATGCTACAACTGTATTTTGTGGTTGCATCGGGTTGGAAAGATTGGCTAGACTAGACACTGCTTTACCGTGCCTAGCTGTTACCGGTGTGTGCCAGTTTTTTGATTAATAGTCAATTATGTAGAGCTTCGTTCGTCTGTGGGGTATGGTGTCTTGTATCGAATAAAAACCATTTACAAGCTGTTTTAGTGGTCAAAATCAAAATTGAATCATGAAATCACATTTTAAACACCCAGGATCAATCAAGAGTAATTGGTGGAATCAGGTTGCCCACCTAATGTTAAGCAGTAACTTCTGTCTATATAACTGTAAAACACTCAAATATCATCATTTCCCTGCCTTTATCCCTTGCTGAGTAGAATAAGGGCAGGGGAATGATGATGAACACTTAAATATCATGCTTAAAGTTGCCAAGTCTCATGTGTCTGTAATTGCAATAGGTGCAATTAATGAATAATCAGAATAATCAATTTATTTATAAAGTTCTTTTACAGGTCAGGTAAGTAATATTAAAAATGAATAGAATAATGGTTTGAAGGGCAAAACACAAACAGCAAAGCATGATCATCATCACTTCTTCTTCTTCTTGCTTGTCAATGGCCAGCACAAATAACCCTACACTAAGTTCGAGTAGAATTTCGCCACTTCAATTCCCTCCTCTGCGACGTTAACGATTCATCACTGTTTAGAGCAAAACCACCGTGTTTTTTGGCTGTATAATATAAGCCAATGATAGAAGCATTTTTGTTGTATTCCGCTGTTGTTTCAGTCCTTTTTTACCTTAAAGATGGCGCGAACGTCCAAGAAAACCAACCTCACTTTCCGTTCCGTGCCTCCAAGAAGCTCGGACAAGCTTGCACGTGCGTGCTCGGTTTGCGTGTTCCGTTTGCACCACGTGATCCGTGCACGCAACCCGTGCGATAAGTGTCAATGGATGGCGTGATGGCTGCTGATATTTAATCATGGCAGAATGGGATCTTCGCGTGGTTCTATCGTGATAGGAGAGCAAGGATCGATTGTGAGGTCATTCAGATCTAGAGCATATGGGAGCTTGATCGTCTTGCGTTTATAAAGGCATTCAGATAGTCTTGTGTTTATAAAAGCATTCAGATATTGAGTTCCTGTTTAGTCTCAATAATAGACATATGGTTTTTGTATGAACGTGAAAAACCGAGAGAACAGAAAAGAGGCTATGAGATCATTTAATTTCAGTTAAAATAAGGTGCAGTTTTGATACCTAAATCTCTTGGAAGAAAAAGTTCATAAATTTTGATTTAAACAAAATGTATTTTGATTCATAAGTGCATGAAATTTTGCAAACTCTAAGCCTTTGATTTGGCCAACTAAATATCGTTATACTACCATGTTAGAGACCATATTTTTATTCATAATTTTATCCAATACCAAGAAAAATATGAAATTTATATTTTTAAACCAAAAATACAAAGGGACCACATTAGAGATGGACACAACGGTAAAGGATAAGTTTTTTCAAGTATCAGTTCATTTCTACATCACAACTAGGTAAGCTAGTCCACGTACTTGGTAACACCGACCTTGGGTCCGCATGTCGTCCGAACGAGCGGTTATCACGACACGGTGCGTTGCACGCGTCAGCTGGCTCGGAAGTATTGCACTGTCCATGAGCGGTTACTAATGGTCAAATTGTTACTAATGGTCAAATTGTTACTAATGGTCAAATTGTTACTAATGGTCAAACTGTTACTAATGGTCAAACTGTTACTTCTTCTTCTTCTTATCGTGTCGATGCTAATCAGAGTGGTGTTTTGCAAGCTCTACAGCACCACTTGTGGCTGCATTTACGTCCTCTTTGGTGCAGGTGTTAGGGCACGATAGGCACACCAACAGATGCTGCATTGATTGTGTTGCAGCGCCACAGTCACACGCAGTAAGGTTAGCAACTCTAAACCCCACCTACACATGTTGTCTCTACTGCGGCCCACTTGAGTGTTAAACTGTTACTGATGGTCAGGGTTGAGTTTGACAGTTGCTTGGAGGCACCGCCGGTCTAGTAGTATCTCATCGGTATTCTGTAGCATTTTTGTGGACTGATAACAAAGCTATCAAACAGCAATCACCTTTTCTAATGATTGTTGCATTTTTTGTTGATAATACTTGAAATATAACCCACGTAGGTAGTGTTAGATCTGCAATTGCACTGCAACAAGATCTGCAAATCTGAAAATTAAATACCGTAACAATATCCGCGTTTTCATCGTTAATTTGAAAAAGTGTTATAAAAACTATGAATTTGAAATGTTAAAATTCTAAAAACTAACAATAAAGTGCGCGGGCGCAAGAACGTCACGCTGTATGATTCCGCCAGGTGGCGCTGCGCTCCTGGGGTGGTACATTTTAGATGAATTACTGACAGATTGTCATATCAATGAGGGTTTTCTATACTTTTTCTGCCACTAGGCGGCGCTTCGTAGGCGTCAGGTCCAAACATCTGTCAAATAGCACAGAGTCGTAGGTACCTACTGTTTATTAGGTACCTACGACTCTGTGCTATTTGACATAAATGATTGAAAAAAAGTAAAGGAATGATTTTAAGAAAAAATTAACCAAAAAAAAATATATACTTAGAGAATTACAATGAGGGTTTTCTGAAATGATCTCCTTGAGATGGCAGGACTGTAGCGTCAGGTCCAATCTGTCTGGACTGTCACAATACATACGCGAATTGTAGCGCCGCCTGGTGGCAGAAAAACCCTCATTGGTTAAAATGCATTACAATAATAAAACAGTCAAAAAAAAATCTGGGGTGGTGGCCTGGGGACTGGTAACTAACGTCCTCGTGATCGTCTTTGAACATGTAGAAAAACTTTTATAGAAAATAGAAAACGTTTATTTACACATAGAACATGGCACAGGTACATTTATATATATTAATAGCCTGTAGTGTCCCACTGCAGGGCAAAGGCCTCCCTTCCTTCTCTCCAGTCGTCTCTTATTTAGAGCAATGGCCTGCCAGGCCTTGGCAAAGGCGTCTAATTCGTCTCTCCATCTCCGCCGTGGTCTGCCGCGAGGTCGTTTCCCGTTTTGAGGTGCCCAATCCGTAGTGGATTTGGCCCATAACGCATCCGACATACAACAGGTACATTTAAAAACAAATAATAATAGAACAGATGTGTAAAAAGGTCACCACTCAGCATATAAGACGACCAATGTGGCGCGGTGGGCGATGGTCCGCCTGCGACTCGGAGGTTGCGGGTTCGATTCCCGCCTCGGGATAAATGTTTTTATGTTCTGAAAATATTTATTCCGGGTGTTCTGGGTATTATATGTATAATAAAAAATATCTATCTATGTATTATATTGTATTAAGTATGTCAGTCTTCTAGTACCCATAACACAAGCTCTGCTTAGCTTGGGGCTAGATGATGTTGTGTGGATTGTCCAGCATTATTTATTTATTATTTATTTATTTATTTATATGCTATAGGGACGGTGAGGTACCTATAGCGCTGGTTCTCATGTCGAACTCTTTAAACACTTAATCTCTATCATGGCCTTTAAAAGGGCTGGCTAGGCCGAATTTAGTCTTAAACAGTCAAAAACAAGACTCCACGGCGCATTTTTGCTATCTTGGTCATATCGCCATTTATTATTTAACATTAATGTCAAAATATTAATTTAATTCAAATTATAAAACGTTAAATCTAAAAAACCTTTAGTAAGTACATTTTTACTATATTAATCACTGTTAAATAAAAAAAAAAGATCTTAAGCACTAATAGCAATTCACTTTTTCTTTATAAGAGAGTAAAGTCACGGACAATGAACTAGTATGTAACGGTTCTGTTAGCTTGTGCATTGGCCGTCTAGGTTTTAAAATTTAAGTACTAGATCGATCTGCGATGTGAGTTTAATGAGTTTTACGAAGAATTTCATAGAAAATAGAAGTAAATGTTTAATTGTTTTTGTAATGAGCTCAGAACGGTTTTTAAAGTTTTTGTTTTAAGTAGAAATTTTATATTTGGTGAGGATTTACTGTTTAGTAGAATCAAACCTACACTTAGTTGCTGGTTCAATGCTGATAGAATATAAAACAAAAGTAAAACAGCTGATTAAATTCTGAGTCTGAAATATAAGTATTAAATATGTTACAAAAATATGAATTGCAAGCGTAAATGTATTTTTTTTATCTACTTAATTTAACATAACTACGAAATTAAAAAAAATAAAACCACTTTAAGGCGACGGGTAGGGTGAAATTTTTCATAATAAATAAAAATGTCAATAACTTCCAAGTTTATTATTTATTTATTATATCTATACACACGTTAAACTTGTAACACGGCATAGTTTTTGCCGTGGTGGTTAAACTCTAGACAGTCAGCGTGGCAACGTCACAATTTCAATTTCAACAAAAATGCTGACAACGGCGCAAAACACATAATGAGCCGCGCACAGTTCGGATAGTCAAACTCTAAAGCAGTGCCTTATGTATATTTGCGAGCACACAGCAATCAAACACTTATAATTCCTAAGGCGCTACTCTTCTTCTTCTTTAAACACCTTAATGTAGAAATGTTTTCTTTAGAGTCACAAGATACGAACCATAAGAATAGCTGTGCTGAGTTTGGTACCAAACAAATCTGCCAAACCCATAAAAAATGGGATCTTAAACCACACTTTTGCAAAAGGTGTTGGTACTAAACTTACATTTAAAAGTGAACTATATCCAAGAGCACAAATTTTGAGTAACAATACACTAGTTCAATATATGTGTTATAGGAAATAATAAGTTTCACAACTCCACATGCTATCACTTTTTCTGAAAACAGTTTTCGGTTTCCCCAAAAACACGCATTTGGCTATACCCGTCACCTTAAGTGGTTTTTACTTCAAGCGATAACGCAAGATATCTATCAAGTCCCTATACAAAAAATATTTGTGATCTTTACAGATAGTTCAACTAACTGTACGGATAGTTAAGTTGACTCACAGATCGATGGACGTCATAATCAGCCCTCACTATCATTTGCCAGGATTGCGTGACCTGTAATTATCCAGACAAGGACACAGCTAATTAAAAACAGCTGGTAATCTTACGTTTTTGCACACTTGTTCCACGAGTTGACTTGATACTTACAATCAGTCAGAAATCATTTCCATATTGCATTGTTTTGGTTTGAAACCATGCTAGCTGATATTTTTTTCTTTATAATGCTATACTTAATATTATGATCATAGTAGGTACAAGGTAGGAAAATAATACTTTTCTAGTAAATACAATTATTTATTACTCAAACAGATTAACCGAAAACAACAGTAAGTAAAAATACTATATTTTTTCATCAAAAAATGTTATAATTAGTTTATATGTAGTTATTATTGTCAACGCAGTTTGCATAACAAAATACATATAGAATACACGTACTAACACCCAGACACAGAACAAATATGTATGTTCATCACACAAACATTTGCTCTGAATGGGAATCGAACCCATAACCCACAGCATGGAAGGCAGAGCTACTACCAACAGAGCTGTGAATTGTCAAATAATATAAAATTGTCCTGTTTTAAATAAATAATTAGTAATGTGCAAGCTGTCTCCCATAAGCTATGGCATTAGTGAAACATTCATAAGAGGGTTCTAAAGGGCACAAGTGAGTGAAAAATTCGATGCATTTAGACCGGAAAAGCAGACGTGAGTCACGAGGCATTAGTTACTTACAGCTGCGAACGAACGATAGGGCTCATTGGGAACCAACCCTAGTTTAACCAACTCTCAAGACGTGGTTCTCAATTCGACTGTTTTTATTTAAAATTTCTTTTTAGGGTTAAGCTCGCCTATGTATAGGCGACAATGAAATTGGTTTACCACTCTAAGACTGAATATCATTTGTACGTACATAACATCAAGGGCTATTTTCGCTTGACAGATTAATAACTGCTATCTCAGAATCTGTCAATCTGTAATCCTTAGCGAATAATTATGTTACTGGGAGATGTCATCAAAAGTGGTAAACCACTTTCCTTGTCGCCTATACATGTACATGTTTTGTAGGTACTTATTTATGATTTTTCTCTGTGTTTTATGTGTACAATAAAGAATAAATAATAAAATCAACCCTTGTTTAACCAACTCTCAGAACGAGGTTCTCAATTCGACTGTTTTTACAATAAACCCTTATTTAACCAACTTTAAAAGGTTCAAGGAGGTTCAAAAAAGAGGTTCTTAATTACTGTTTTTATTTATAGATAAACTTAAACTTAATGATTATTTCAATAAAATCACAAGGATCACTTTGAAACGTCTTACATAGGTAGGTACTAGGTGAAACTTTATTTTTTTAACGTACATCGTCCCACTGTTGGGCAAAGATCTCCCCCAAATCCTCTATTTCTCTTGCTTTTGCTTCTTCCCACCATCAGATGATGGAAATCTAGATTATTAAACAAAAAAAAATTTTGTGTCTTGATGTATAAGTAAGAATGGTTTAGACACAAAGTATATGATTTAAGACCTTATGTGACTGACTCGATAGGTACCATATAATAAAGTATATAATAATAATATAATCCCTTTATAGTAAAGATAAGGTACCAGTAAAATACGTCAGGTGTTACTTTTATATTTTTGTACAGAAAAACATAAGTACAGAAAACTACTTTGTTGAGTTAAATTCATAAAACAATTATATATTTTTAACATATTTCATAAAAGAAAGAGCTATATACTAAGGTCGCAATTTAACTTAGCAAAATAACCTTGTACAAACGTAGCTTATACATAAACTTATTCTATTCAGCCTTGTAACATTGAAAGAAAATCGAAACATCTGAAACTACCCCTCAGCGAGAGAGGGATGCAAGATGCCACCCTAAGAACGAACCACGCCCCCTTTCTTAGGGCTAAGGGTAGCTACCCCAGGGGTGAATGTACCGGTTGGTAATTGGCTTGCACGTGGCTTTTCGGTGATATTATATTGGTGGATATATTTTTTGACTGCATTGTGTCTTTTGTTAATTTTTAAATACAAATATCGTTTTCAAGAGTGAACTATGAGTATTTTTAGTATCATCTTATTTGGAGTCTTATCAAAATCTGTTCACTAGTTACATTATTATAAATTTTTGAAACACACTTAAAACTTAATAGGTACATATTTGAACTTTGATATGAATATTATTAGTATGCCTTTAGAAGCTTTATGATGCTCACGGATTTGGCTCAGTCTAGCCCTGAAACAGTGACGGAAATTACCGAAGCCCACCCTATTTTTCTTACGTTACGTATTAAGATAATATAATTAGAATAAAATATATAATAAACATTCAAGAGTTATGTCAATAAAGTATTTTCTAAGTTGTTTTGTTTTCAAGAATAATTTCGAAATATCACACAAACACGAGTACAAAATTCAAAAATCAAATCACATATTAACTAACACAAATACAATTAAAAATTCGGCATAGCACATAAATCATCTCACCCACAAATTTAATTATCTAAACCAAACAGCATTAATTAAAAATAGATCAATCAATTCTTTTACATGACAACCAGTCATAACCGACGACGCTCATTAGATTAACATTATAACCCAATAATTATGTCTCTCCTATAATCTACTTTCTAAGATTGTGTCAAGTGCGAGTCGATGTTTGTACTCTGGGTTCTGTAGTGTTAGAAATTTCATAAAGTTATAATACAATGTAGTGTCTTACGGTCGATCTTATAAAAAGTTGAAGACTGATGTCTTGATTACCATACGTAATGGTGACATAATTTCAACGCTAACTTTTTATAAAATAGGGGTTATTATATTAGAGTAGTTACACTTGGATTTTTACTCTATTGCTTGTATTTTATGTGATTTTTGGTAGATTTAATCAAATAAAACTTGAAAATCACAGTCACTATGAATTTTATTTCATTTAATTTAGATTTTATTGATTGATTTACTAGAGCTTTGAGTTAAAAAAGTTTTAAATGTATAAAACCACGAGTGCACGATTCCGACTCGCACTTGACCGGTTATACTGTTCATATGAATGTCGGCATTTACACAGATTTTTCCGAATAGTTTCGTTAAGGAACCCTAATCTCTTAGTCCCACATAGTGATTGCAATACGGTGTTTTTTCAGCATTAATTAGTTTATTAATTATGTAAATTTGTATGCGAATTCTCGATGGTTTATTGCGATTAATCGGGTGGAGATTTTGTGGGCGATAGTGGCGGGTCAAGTTACAAGCGTTAGCGGGATAATACATAAAAGTATATTCCACTCTATATCTGAAACGCATAACAGTGATACTGATAACCTTTAGTCATAGTCATGTATTTTATTTAGTAAATCACAAGGAGCATATAAAAACCGTTTTACAGTTTACTTTGACTTTACCCTAGGTGCCAGTTCCTTGCGAAGTCTAAGAATAGGCAAGAAATTGGCAGCTTTGTGTCTACCATTAGTACCATTTATTTATATATTTAAAATGGTATATTATTACATTTGAAACGTTTATTTTTATTCGTATCAATCTATTATTCCAAAAATATTTATTTAATTACCTATGACCTATGAATAGCAGAAATAATAGCTGCGACACTTGTCGATATAATTCAATAATTGTATATGTTAATAGACATTTCAAACATCACACTCTAGTCCCAAAATGAGCAATCTTTATTTTTAGCCCTGAAATTGAAAAAAAGAAAGAAATATTTATTTACACCATAACACGTTATACATATATAAGTATGTAAAACATTAAAAAAAAGTGTAAAGAGGCCACCACTATAATATATAAGCTATTTTACAAAATTACAATTTTTTAAGCTATAAGCTATAGAAACCATTGGTTTCTATAGCGCTGGTTTTCAGTGAGGCCGAATACATGAAATATATGAAAAAATATATGAAAGTGCTTCGCTCGTGACTCAAACCACAAACAAAATGGATGTTTGCCTCGACTAAGCTGCTTATTACTTTATTGTTGGGTATATTTTGTATGCACAATGTCTGCGTTTCGTTCTAGCTGGCTGACGTGTCAAATTTAACTTTCATTGCGCGTTTTGTTATTGCAATATAATTAAACGCGATTTATTTATTCGAACGTTTGATTTTTTTAACACATTTTCTTCCTTATTATCTTTCAGTTGGTTATTAAATGACTCAAACATTTTGAAATCTCAAAACCCTCAAATATTTGAATGGTAAAATGTTAGATTATTATTTTATTCAATTTCTGATATTTTTTTAGTTAGATTTTCTAACTGATGCATAAAAATATATTAACTTAATATTGTAGGTATTCTGGAACACATCTAACTAAATCATAATATAAAATAATAAATGTCATTAAAACGCGTTACGTTTTCATAAATATTTCCAAAATATATAAAAAAAATCTTATTCCATCGTGATAATGGATATCAAAAAAGTCTACCATTTCTACCATTCTCCGATCTACCATTCTACTATTGGAGCTACCATGAAAGCCGAGTTTAGGAAATTGTAGATTTTAAGCTATTGCATAGCTTCTATCGCGGGCCTTGAACGTGGAGACCGAATTCAGAAATTCCGTAACGAAAATACCAAACGAAAATAACCTTACACTGCGCATGCGTAATACAGATAAAAATGCTATGCAATAACTTTACCGCGGCAGTCCCCGAGTGCCACACGTCTTTTTTTTGTGAACATTTTTTTTTTTTCTAAGTAGTTATTTTATAACTTACAAATTACTTCGAAGTAAACATTGTATTATAAAAACAATGAAACTATTTTTCAAGACTGACACACTACTTTCCTCAATCCATTGTCTATAATAAATAATTGTTTTTATAATTAGTCCAACATTGTTCTATTTCTAGGTCTCGATAGTTTTTGTAAAAGCACTACAAAAGGCTGGTCACTATTCAGTGGCTCTAAGCCTTTATCACTTATATATCAAATCAAAGCAAAATATATTTTATAGCTTAAACTTTAGATCTATTATTGCTTAAAATGTTTGTGAATCTCAGATGACAGGCGTTATAACTTTGATGGTAGCTCTGCTTTCTGTGCAGTGGGTTGTAGGTTCGATTTCCAAGGACAATATTTTGAAACAATATTTGTGAGATATTGTTTTTGTTTTGTTTTTAGGCGATATTATATTTTATTTATTTATATATTTTAATGAATAGTTACTTATAGCTTGGCACTTAATTAAATTAATAATATTATATTTATATTATATTAATAATATTAATATCACTTATATTAATAATATTAATATAAGTAAGAAGGTATGTTTCCTCAAAAAGACGTGTGGCACTCAAGGACTGCCGCGGTAAAGCTATTGCATAGCATTTTTTGCTGGATTACGCATGCGCATTTAGGTTATTTCGTTACGGAATTTCTGGATTCGGTCTCCACGCTCAAGGCCCGCGATAGAAGCTATGCAATAGCTTAAAATATTTTTGTGTATCAGCGATCTAGTTTACTTTGTACACTTCTGTACGTTGCTAGTTATCTTTGTGAATACTAACTTTTATGTACAAAAAAGTTTATTTTAGTTTTCATTTGTATTGTAAAGTGAAACGTCTGATTATAATACTATTAATTATACAATGTCTGCAGACTTACAACTGTGTTGGTTATTAAAATGATTAGATAAGAAGCGTGGCTGTCTTGATAGCGGATAGCGGAGAGCGGAGTGATTAGTCTCCACATAGTACTTCAAATGCAGGCGCCATCTTTAAAAACACATGATTTACATTACATACAGTGTTTACTCACGCTTTTTAACATTTTATATACACACAAAATTAAAAACCTCCTTATAAGTTTTAACAGGCGTCACAGCTCAGTTGGTAGTTAGTAGTTGGTAGCTTTGCCTTCCGTGCTGTGGGTCGTGAGTTCGATTCCCACCCAGAGCAAATGTTTGTCTGATGAACATAAATATATTTGTTCTATGTATTTACAAAAAACATTTACTTATACAGTAAGTATTCTTTCAGCAATCTAATAAATAAATAAATAAATCTAGTTCTCATAGTACAAGCTCTGCTTAGTTTGGGACAAGAGTGTGATGTGAGAACTGTCAATGAATATTTATTTATTTCTGAACAAGAAAGTATTAAAATAAACCTCTACTCGCTCTCACTCGCGCCCCTATCGGTTGTTTATGAATTATGTAAATTATAAATGTTAAACAATCCTGGAGATTGTTGATGCGATGCCGCTAAAAACTGAGTCCCTCCATGCTTCGCCTGCCACTCATTACAATAATTAGTTTTTATTGTGCTCTCTCGAGTTAGGTAACTATTGATCTTTGGAATTCAATATAACTGAACTTTAATGTATCAATCACACAGCTCAGTTGGTATTAGCTCTGTCTTCCATGCTGTGGGTTCGATTTCCACCCAGAGCAAATGTTTGTGTTATGAACATAAAAGATGTATAAAAGTATTCTTTCAGCAATCTAGTTCTGATGGTAGGTATAAGCTTTGCTTAGTTTGAGATTTGTAATGTGTGAATTGTCCGTAAATATTTATTTCTTTTATTAATAAAGTTATTTATATATTTATACATAGATTTAAGTAAGTACATATATTATATGTACTTAAATCAAGAATAATGAAATATATTTACACAATTTACTCGGCCTCATGAAAATTCTCATATCTTATGCAAGCACAAATGCTGCGGGAATCAAACCCACGATCATAAAGGTCAGTATCCACTACGCCAAGAGTACATTCACCTTAATTCAATCAGCGGCACTTGCTAATCGAATAAGCCGCATTTGGCTTTGTGGGAAAGAGTTAATGACGACGCACACTGAACAGGAAAAACGCACACTTAAATAAAAATAAATACAGATACGAAAAACTATTATTATGTCAGTATCATTTAATTTTATTATTAGGGATGTAAATTTTTATGATAGGTGCAATACAGCCAAACTTTATCCAGTCCCAATATTATACAAAGATTGTATTTTTTTGTACATAGAATATAGTGACCAAAATGATATTACTGAGTAAAACTTAACACATTTAGTATAATTCCATTTTTTTTATAGCCTTGTTGGCAATGTTGGCAGAAACATGAGTTTTTTGTTTCGTTGATCTAAAGTGTAATTGTAATGTAATTGTAATGTAATTGTAGTAGGTGTAATCTAATAAAAAAAATGAATAATGTTTATTTTGTGTTGTATTTATATTGTATTAAATATCTTCAATGGCAAAACTTAACTTTGTGTATTTTAGATTTGTTTTATATGTAATTGTAAAAATAAAAATGCAACTTACACAAATCTTATACTTTTATTTAGCGTTTTGCGCTTGCGTTTTCCCGCTTCAGTGTCCGTTGACTTTTACCGCTACAAAATGCAATCGGGTCGCCGCCGGCAAACCCAATAGGTTTCTATTTAATAAACCCTTTATTGGTTTAACTGGGATTTAACAGATTTACGGATCAAAGCCTGTGTGGTCGTCTAGGCTCGATCGAATTACAGCGTCTAGATTTTATTATTTAAATACAAAATAAACGACCAAAGTATACTTGAAAAAAGGTAGAATCTACGAAATGTACCCCTACTTAATAAATACTTAACAAACTTACTTATTGCAGAGACAACATGTAGAAAATACAAATATTTATTTATTTTTCACCACACGGCAGACTTTTGATTGCCTATGCCTATTATAAAGTATCTTATTGTTTATATTATAAACAGGAATTGGAGATAATATGCCACAAAGACCTTACTTTAACGAATAACCTTTGAGGTTTTATAGGTTTATACATTTTTAAAATGAAAAGATTGTGCGAAAGGTTTGGCTACTTTAATAAAACTTTTCTGTTGAATTATAGACTTTATAGCTTTTTTTGGATAGTTAGTAAGTTTAGGCAAATTATAGTTTGAAAAACTTTGATATACTTATAGATAACATATTTGCAAAACAACAGTATGTATTTAAGGTTAAAATAAAGCTAGTTCACAAGTTATAATATTTGAAACTATCACGGTTTTGAACATAATTTTCATTATAAACGGGATATTTACCATGATTTTTGAGTTTATTTATTTCCCGATATTTCGGCACAGTTGCATGCGCCATGATCACGGGTCGAACTGAATATCGGGAAATAATCAAACTCAAAAATCATGGTAAATATCCCGTTTATAATGAAAACTAAGTTCACAAGTTGTCCGTCGATAAAGGCGTACATCCACGTATATCCACACGAGCCATCGCGTCGCGCTATGCATCGTGCAACGAATAACTTCACACCATCAACCCTTGTAGGTGTGGCTATTAACACGATTTTACTTGTAATCCTTCGATTTAACTTTAATCCGTGTGTAAAACAATCTTATTTGACAAAGGTGACAAAAACACCTATAATAGAACTTAGCAACATTGAACGGGGAAAAACTCGAGGCGTGGTCAATAGATAGAATTTCTTATCTAATGTTAATCATATAATAATCTGTATTCCTTTTTCAGTAAAGTCGACATTTCAACGCTGGTTTATGTTTTTTTTATTATTTTCATCCAATTTGTCCTGCCAATCGTAGGACTAGTTCGCGACCAATCAGTTATTTTTATAGGGAATAGCAAACCAATAGGTCATCCGAAAGTCATAAGTAGTTTGCTACAATGCAATATACTAGTCTTTGTATAACTATAACAAACTTCTCAGTATAACATAAGTATAGATAAAACATAACAGTACCTCTACCATGAGTTGTCACAGTAAAATCGCCTGACTTTAAGTAGTTACGTAAATATAAGTATTACGAATTCTAGTACCCAACTATCCGCTAGAGGCACTGTACAAATCTTCATACATTTTTTTAACTACAGACGCTAGCGAGTATAGTATATATAGTGTAGTAAAAACTCATGGTAGAGCTACTGCACAATGACGGAACTGCAGATCCAAATATAAAACGTATATAGGATTGAACAGACGCTACAGAAAGTATCATACATTTTTGTTACATACATAGATAGAAAATACTTTATTGCACACCACAACTTAAAAATAAACATGTCAAAGTCAAATCAAGATTACTTTATTCAGTAAAATCACAAGGACCATTTAGAATCGTCTTACATACTAGGTGATTCTAGGTGCCAGTTTCACGCGACCAGAGCCTAGAAGAACGGGCAAGAAACTTACGGCCTGGTTCCTACCGTCTCTTTATATGATCCTTCTTATGTAAAAAAAACTTAACTAAAACTAGAGACATACAATGGGCGGCCTTATCGCTAAACAGTGATCTCTAAATTACATATTTGTCTAGTTTTTTTCATTAAGATTTCGGAGCCTCTGAGCCTATACCAATTTCAGACACTTATCGAATCGATGGTACGCATGCGCCGTGCTATCTTCACCACCAACCTTGCTCTGGTTGCAAACTTGAATCTTTTTCGGGGAAATAAGACTTGGTCGTTTTTCAAAACTGTAGGTACATTAGAGCTTGTAGTCTGAATATGATTTGACATGCAAATTTTGTATGGAGGATTTCAGATAGTCTGGAAATTTTGTTTATTAAAAAATATTTTTATTTTATTTATTACTTACTTTTTTATACAGGAAATGCGTGAAAAGCTAACTAAAACCATGTTTTGCCAGCATACAAATGTTTTTCTATATATTATTAAATACAGTCTGTACCTACCTACCAGCTGAGCTGTATGTAACGTCTTTTAAAAACTCAAAAAAGCTATAAAAAAGTTTATTAATTATAGTAAAGTAAATCAACTTTTTTATAGTCACTAGTACAATGTATCTCCAGTAACTAATAGAATCCAAAATGACAACTTAAAAAAAAAAGTGTTCGTTTAAAAAAAAAAAATTTAAAAGAACGCTTTATTTTGTTTCTACGTAAAATAATTTTGTTTGAAATAAAGGTCCGTACAAACTACAAAGTAAACAGTAGCGAATAAAAAATAAATAAAATGAAGTGATCTATCAAAAACCGTGCAAAGTATGATAAAGAATGAAAGGTTCAGTCGCGCAAAATGCATTCGTAGAATTCAGACATATTCGATCTAAAGGTGAGTGCATAATATAGCAAAAAAACGCCGCGACTATCTCGCAAATAATGCCATTTATCTGTTTTTATACTCGTCTTTTACTCGCACTTTATTTTATGTTAGCGAAAATTGGACATTAAATATTTTATTGTTTGTAACATCTGTTATTTCTACCTATAGTTGTTACAGTATGTTGCTTGTAGACAGCTTGTGACTTTTCATTTGAGTGCATTTTAGCATTTAACAAAGTAAATCAAGCTTATGTTTCTTCCATAATGTACTACGTTGTCATATGTTACCAGTATAAAAAAAAACAAAAGGTTGCGACATTTTCTGATCATTAAACTTTCTTAATTCTGTTCCAAGCTCACGCCATCGTCGGACCGATCTCGCGTTTGTCGACTGCACATTCGTATAGTGTGCAATCACCTTAACAATCTACATATCAAGTTTCTGTCTGACTACTGTTCTGGTTCGACTCCGTTTGAATTGTTTTTTTAAACTGGTTAAGAGTTTTTATTTTGTTGAATTTTAGAAGAATTAATTAAAGGTAGAAGTCACGGTGCGTAGAAGTATTTTTCGGGTGTAGGTATTCAAAATTGTATTCAATTATTATGTGTCGGTAAAAAACGCAGAACAAAATTGACAAATTAATACGTTGCGGAAAGCGTCATCTTAAAAACAAAATATTCTTCTTCCTGTCCAACCAAGCAGGCTCGGCACAACACGTTATTTTCTAGCTACTGTATATCATCTCCTAAAAATCGGTTTATATCAAATTCGGTGTACAAAAAAAATATAAAATTAATAAGTACCTAGTTATAATTTTTGTATTAAATAAATAACCGAAGATTCGCAAACCAATATTTGGTGAAACGTGAGGCACTATGTACTTTTACACCCACCATGTTTGAAGCAAATAAATTATTTCATATATTTCATTTCAATCAATCAGAAAACTCATTGAAGTTTAATGCAAGAAAATAAAAATAGCACGATTAAGTTAAACCCTCAAATAGCGGGTGTACTTAAAAGTATTAGTTACGCGCGTGTAGCCGCAAAGACCATTGTCTGGCACAATGACCAGGGGTTTACCTGTTCCTGATAGCAGTTTGAGTGGGTAATGGTCGGTAGTATCGATTGTGCCATTTTCAATTGGTCTTGATTTTTGATTTGCATTTATTTTGAGTTTAATTTTGTCGAAGGAATCAAGACTAGGTACTTTCAAATTCAAATTCTTTATTATCTAATGAAATAACATAACATACTCCAATGCGTTATTCTATTTAAATCTAAATATTGTACAAGTAATATAACATCTAATTACTTAAAGTAAAAGCTAGATGTGATGATGATGGGCAAGAAATTATCTGGCAAATATTATATCATTTTTTAATCTCAAAACAGAAAGTCCAATTTATCGCGATCAAACTTGCAGACGAAAGCTCAATAAATTGTCAAGCTCAAAATTAACAAATATACATCCATCCATACAAGCTTTCATTTTCAAAATATTAGTAGGACGTTCAAGTTGATTCATTCAAATAAAAAGCATTCAAAATCACGTTGATTCATTATTAAAATAGAGGTATTCAAGATCAAAATTAAATAAAAGAGCAATACGTACATGACCGAGGGTCACAGGTATCCATTAAAACAGTATTAAGTACGCCGGCGGCGCTTGTCGGTTAATCACACATCATCAAACAAACTATACATTACATTGTGGCAATCGTATCTATTTTTTAAGATAGCTTTGGTATTTTGAATGTAACTTGATCGTCATCAGTGTTATAAATAAATAATCATCATCTTCATCAACCTATATCGGCCCACTGCTTACCACTGCTGGGGGGTGCATGGAAAGAGCCTCCTCGTGGCGCACACCGGTAACAGCTAGGCACGGTAAAGCAGTGTCTAGTCTGGCTAATCTTTCCAACACGATGCTACAACAAAATACAGTTGTAGCATCGACACGATAAGAAGAAGCCCACTGCTGGACGTAGATCTCTCTGCAGACGCGCCACTGAGCCCGGTCTTCGACTCTTCTCATCCAGTGTTTGCCAGCTACATTACGCAGATCGTTACTCCATTTTGCCGGAGGGTGTACTACACTATTCTAAAAATAAAATAAATAAATATAAATTATTCATGGACATTTCACTCGACGTTAGTCAATAACTAAACAAAACTAACCTTTAAATATTACATTTTAATTTTTTTTTGTAAATAAATAATTAAAGAAAAAACAAACTACAAGGTACCCTAAAAATAAATTAACCCTTAAAAATCTTAAGATTATATAACCATCTGTACGTCTAGATGTAACACAACATCAAAATGTGGTACAAAATTGTAATCTATTACAAATTACTTTCCAATTTACTAATAACTTGAAATGTATTTATCAATACAAATAATTACCGACGATAATCCGATTTCCACGCCCCTCCCCTACCCCTAACCCGAGAGTCGTTTCTAAACCCTATCCATGTCGCGCCACGTCGGGACAAAGAGACCCCGCCGTGTTGTGACAGGAGTTAATACTGTGGGGTCTCTTTTGGTTAATAAAAGTGACGGGAAAGCTTCAATAAGCTTATATTTTGCGATAGAATTTAAGTAGATAAGTTATAGGTTACCTATAACTTATCAACTTTATTGTATCAAATTATATACCTACATACGTAGAATTACGACTACTAAATAGGACTAGGTTTCAGGAATCAAGGTTTACTTGATAAAGGATAGAAATTAGTAACACTAATTTCTATTTAAATAAAAGAAAGTATTACCTATATTAGATTTGTTTTGGTGACTTTGTAAATGACATTGGCGACAAGTATGAGCACTATCTTGGACTAACATTTAGTGATATTCACACTATATTGATGGAAGTGTTCTGTAAGTTAATGTCTAAAGAAGTTATTTTTATAGAGGAGGGAGGAACATCAACATTAAGTGCACAATCTGCTTGATAAATAAGAAGATATACCTACATAAGAAATTATAATGCTATGACCCAATAATGTTAGCTTTAGAATTCAAGAAGATTTTTAATTTTGCTACACGTACTAGCACTACTCAAAAATTAAGCAGTCTTATTTTAATTATGTTACGCCACATCTGTATCAAAACATCTGAACTAACTCCCACACACTCCCTACAATATTTCAATCACCGAACATATTTTAAGCTCATCTTGTGATCCCCAAGCAATACCATTAACCGTGCAAATGCACACAATACGACACACGCCGACCCCACTTAGGGTCTATTGTACCCGTTGACGCCCGACAGGTTGGACCGCCTGATTTATTTTATTTGAAATGAGACGGTGCTTAGACCCGAATTATTTGGGATATTTTTGATACTGTTTTTGTTTGTAAATTTGGTTGAAAATGATTTAGTT
This sequence comes from Ecliptopera silaceata, assembly GCA_932527185.1. NCBI lineage: Eukaryota > Metazoa > Arthropoda > Insecta > Lepidoptera > Geometridae > Ecliptopera > Ecliptopera silaceata. Next base: position 8,429,664 of record OW052210.1, read on the forward strand.
TTCTAATATAGGATATAGGTGCTATTTTTCCATTGTTTTAAAGCAGTTAATATTAGTTAATATTTTTTAATCGCTAAATAATTTAAAATTTCATAACTTTTCAAGTCTCAAGTGCATTTTGAAAAAGTTTAAGTCTTGATGTTGGTTGTCATTTGTTATATTATAAAAATCTTTTGCAGACGTTATGAGACAATAATCTGACTTTGAAAAACAAAGCAATTTATAGAAAATTGTTTTTCGAATGTCCAATTTTGATATAATTGAAACAAAACTTGAAATTCTAATAAAAATGTATTACATATATGATATGGGTAATTTAATGAAACTCTTGCCCATAGTTTTTGAAGGGAAAACCTTCGACAGCCGACTTAACGATTGACTGGCTGAAAACTATTTTCAAAAACTTGACACTGACAGAATTGTCTGTCATATTGACGCACAGAGGTCTTATAAAACAGAAAAAAAATAAGTTAAGTAAAGTTTTACAGACTATTATGAAGACAAGCTAGCTCCATAAGTGGTTAGTCCTAGGCAGCTGGTGGTTAGCCTAGACAGAGGGACAAAACTGGGCAATTGGAAGCAAATTGCTGCGATTTGCCGCAATCAGTGACATTGCACTGTTATGTCAACTGCTGTCATTTGTGACCTAATACTGACCAACCTTGTTTGAATAAATAATTTTATGCAATGTTTACCAACGAAATATTGTTAATACTTTGTCTGGTCCAACGTATTATTGCTATTCAGGTAAATCAAGTATCTTGGGTACGCGACGATTGACACTCATTAGGATCAGTTGAGATCAGTTGAGTCTATAGATCATTTGGAACGGTCTGCAGATAGCGCAACTGTTTTTTTGTGTATTTTATAAATACTTTTAGGTAAGTACCTACTAGTAATAATCGTAAGTTTATTTTTAAATAAATGCTTTTTCCCCATACTGAATATACAATTATCGTATTAAGCATTTTGTACACAATAAACATACATAATTCCTATCTATTTAGCTATCTTATAAGAAGTTTGCGTTGACTTTATGTCATCATTAAGTATGGTAATCAATACATCAAGTCAGGCTTAACTTTTTATAAGATAGACCGTATTAGTATCGAGCTGCAAAATTGAGAAACTCAGTAGTAAGGTACGTTTAGAAGTAGGTACATTAAACTATCAAAAAACAAGGTTTAATTATTGTGTCTGTGCCGTGAGATTAAAACGGCCATAAGTTTATTTTTATTTCATCCTTAATACAAGCTTATATCAGTATAATAAAATTACAAATTATAATCGACGATAACAAGCAGAATCAAATTATCCAATCATAAAAACATCAATTATCTTCTAGTTGCATAAAACAGTAAAAAATATTCAAACAATAGAGAAGCTTAACCTTCGAAACTAATTATTTGATCGAATACTAGAATTTAGGACGAACAAAGAACATGTTTAATTTATTTACGATACTACCGGCATTATCTTAATTGGTTTGTGTTGAATTCGTAATAGACTGCGGTATTTTTTTTTAATGTGTGACTGATTGACTTGAAGTGATTGATCAAACATTGCAAATTTTCATGTAAGAGGATTAAGGAGGGTTCAAAGTACCTATTTATAAAAAAAATATTATATGTATTCTATTCTATCAACTTGGTTTGGGACTAGAGAATGTGTGATATGTAGGTACATGTACGTGATTATTTCTTTATTTTACTATATAATTGACAAGCGTCACATCTCAGTTGGTAGTAGCTCTGCCTTCCATGCTGTGGGTCGTGAGTTCAATTCCCACCGAAAATAAATGTTTGTGTGATGAACATAAATATTTGCTTAGTAGGTACACTCTGGGTGATTCTATGTATTCTATGTTAGCATGCATTTACAAAAAAATATATTTGAGTTTTATATCAGCAGTCTAATTACTTTATTGCTCTGCTTAGTTTGGGACTAGAGCGTGATGTGTGAAATGTCCGTGAATATTTATTTAACAAAAAAACTATACCTTAAAAGTCGGCAAATCAAAAGAGAGTAAATAAATAAAACCAATTACAGAATTCAAGTGTTCACCCGAAAGAAAACACAAAAACCAAATGTTTCATTAGCAAAAGTTAGCAAAAGATGTTTTCTGAACATCCTAACATAAGCGACTCTATGTATAAGAGTATAGTGGCTATTTTTGATTGTATCCTCAAGATCTGTCATTGTTGAATCTTGCTCGGTCGGATGAGCATGTGTGCCAAAATGAAGTATGCCAATATCATCGTCCACGCATGATCGCGCGCAGCCTTCGCGGAATGAGTGTTTTCCGACGATTTTCTTGTGTACATACTTTTCTATTTCTGTCAAGGTTAGCGTTGGTATGTGAGAATTATTGTTTATTAGGTAATTTGAAGTTTTTAACTAACCTAACTTAAAAATGGATACTGGAGTGGGGACGTATTTAGGCAAGATGGAGCGAGTTTAGAATATAGTGCTAATATTGAATGAGCCGAAGACCGGGCTTAGTGGCGCGTCTTGGGCGAGATCTACGTCCAGCAGTGGATAGGTTGATGATGAAGAATGTTAAGTAGTGTAGTGTGTAGTATTAATAAGGTTATTTTTTTTTAAATTTGTGCGATCAGTTCCATAGTAAGTTAAATCAGACGAGTTTTTGAAATGAAATTAAATTAATTAAAAAAAATGTCGTCAATTTACAGATGATATTAGAACAGCATTTAGCTTTGACTCTGCATGCAATTATAATAAGTATTAGTATAATAAATTCCTCATAAAATGTTGATAATTGATTTTATCGCGTACGTTATTTGAGAAAAACAACAATACGCAGCATATATATTGTCTATATATTGTCCAGCATTATTTTAAACAACAATAATTTAGTGATAAAAACCTGTCTCCTAAATCTTTACCATGTCAGGAGTTGGTGTTATAAGTTTTAGTCAAGTTTATTCAAATATCGTATAAATTTTTAAAACAAAAGCCTTCATATGGCCTTAACCTGAGTCCATCGACCTTTCTAATTCATTTATAATTATACTATACCTTTGTAAACATAGGAACAGTGACGTAACAGGTTTTTTTATGTACAAAAAATGACCCAGTCATCTTTGTTATTAAAATTAGATTATTTGTCTCTAGTTTGATATCCTATATTATTTTAATTTAGTTGTATAACTTGATGGTCTAATTACGGATATGAAAGATAAAATTAACTTTGTTTAGTAGAATGTAAGATCTATTTTGAATTGGTTCAAAGTCAAAACAAAGAGCACGTAAGCTGGTCACAAAAATCAAAATCAATTAAACTATTTTTAGTAAAATCACAGATCATTTAGGTGATTCTAGGTGCCAGTTTCACGCGACCAGAACTTAGAACGGGCAAGAAAATACGGCCGGTTTCCTACCGTTTTTTTTGTATGATCCTTTTTACAAATAACTACAATTATTATTAAATATTGGAACTACAAGGAGTTTGAATAATTTTTTGTTGATACTCTTGTGTGATCTGCGAGATGATTTTAATTCATCAGCCGGGTAATTGAACGAGCGAAGCGTTTCATTTTCGATGTTGATCAAAAATGATCTTGTTCTTCTGTCTGTCAGCTTTCGCCCTGTACGCAATGTTTGCCAATTTTAGCGAAAATTGTCAAACATTATTTGATTACCACTACTGCTTCGGCTACATTAGCGGGCGAATATTCGTATCGTGTTGGCGCGACAAAAACATCGTGTTCAGATAAAGGCGAAATACAAAGCGATGACACTATGTACCTGGCCACATACATCGCGTTAACACGAATATTCGCCGTAGCCCGCTAATGTGGCCCCAGCATAAGAAATATATAGTTAAAGAGAAGTTTTATTTGTATTTCTAAATGAAGTATTCATGACAGTAATTATGACATATACAATCAAGTAGTAAAAACATTTAAGTAGACACACATCATTGATTTATTTTACGGCGACCACACTTACGTTGGATGATTTTACGATGCCATTCCGACTAAGTACCGAATGGACACGCGAACCGATTCTGATTTGGGTCTACTTTCTTTAATTTTTAACTCTCGACGCAAAAATAGGAGTGGTATATGATTGAGAAGTGTCAAGGTGTCAAGACACCCGGATGGAACGAAGCTCCTTTCTTAATAAGTATTAACATTTATTATGTAAGTACTAAAAACCTGTAGGTAGGTATACACTAACTGTATAAGTACACAACAAAAATAATGGCGACACCACACGGTTCAAAGCGAAACTGGCTTGGTGACGCTCGGCTTACAATACAACTATAGCAAAAAGCGTCGTTACAACTTTTGGTCTTAATTTTTTCCGTCTAGCCCCCTTTTGCAACGCGCCACATAGGTAGATTTTAACGATTTACGCGGCCAAAATTATTTTTGGGTTTATTTTAGTTCCAAGTGCAATTAAAATAAAGAAAACATATATATTTATAAAAAAATACATATATTTGTATGGTTATAATGAAGAGTAATATATAACAGAGCTATATTCACTAAAAAATACAAATGAATGGAAATAAAATTAAACAAGTTTTCTTTAAATATAAAATTACATTAAAAATCGGTATTTTTAGGTCCAGATGTGTCTACTGACTCTATGTTTGGGTCAGCAGGTAATAAAAGTTGAACCATTTAAGGTAGAAATGCGTTACGTGAGGGTTTTCTCATTTGTCTCAAGCTACTAATGAAAGGATCTGAACTTAAAAATAGCCTAATTTAATAGGCTATTGTTAAGTTCAGATCCCTTATATAGGCCCTATTATATACATCTAAGTTACATTCTTCCCTAGAAAACTTTCTGGCAAAGTTTAGTCGGTACGATCGGAAAAGCTTGTTCCGGGCTTCTGCAGCTTCTTCTGATAGCTGTCCAATTGGAAACTGCGAACATTTTATGATTTGGCTTCCATGTACCAATATCTTATGCATAGTAGGCGTCATTGGGTGCCAACCATACTGTTCTACGTACAATTTTGCTGTGTCGTACGCATACTTATCATATTTTTCAGCAACAATTTTATGGCCACTAGAAATTGTTTCTAAAATATCCTTGAATCTGTAAATCAGTTCAAAGTTAATGCCTGTGATGTCTGAAGCCAATTCGGTGTTTGCAAAAAACCTCCGGCTTGTGTTGGCATCATTGGTGTTGCTAAAATTGGCATTTGGCATGTCAACGAGCAAACCGGTTTCATTTCGAAACCTTATCTGAATTTCTGGGAGTTTGTTTTCAGGAAAACGTCTTGGTGTTTGTTTGCCTTCCCAATCGTTGCTTTATTTGTGATTTTACGTAAGAAAATCTTTTTTTTAAGTCTTCTTTAGCCTCTTTGTTGTGCCCATAGTGCATAAGGAGAAAATTCTCATAATAGTCAAGTTTTTCATTTAATGTTGGTAAATTTTGACTCTTCAGTTGGTCAAATATGTATGGACGAGTCACTACTATAATACCCGAGGTAGTAGGTAGACCTGAATCAAATAATAAACAATTTTTATACAAAATATCGCACACTCAATATTTTTCTATATTTGGCAAAGAGCTTTTCAAATGGGCTTAACTCAAAAAAGCGCGATTTTGCGCGGCTATTTCTTATGAAATTAGTTAGTTACAAATATGGACTATATAGTAAAATGAAAATTATTACAGGGACGGACTGAAAAGTACATTAAAAACACACTAGAATTTAAATATATCTTAAAAAAATATTTTTTAACGGAGTGATGTTTGTCGTGTTAAAAATTAATGACAGAGAATGTTATTTAAATATTTCTGTAATGGAAACAAATTGTACTAACCTGTATTATCGGAATCCATCACAGTTGAAACTAAAATATTGGCTTGAAATTAATAATGCACTTTGGAAAGTTAGAAGTTTAGGAGAGCGCCGAAACCCGAGATGTACACACTTGTTAACTATCGAATTCCGACGGATCAAAATCGACTCCCGTGCTTCAAAGGCGGGGGGAGGTGATGTTATATGGTGCATAGACCTTTTGACTCACCAATTGTATAGGTACCATACCATTACATTGATTTTTTTTTTTATATTTTTGGCCGCCTAAATCGTTCAAATCTATGTATGTGGCGCGTTTGCAAAAGGAACTTCGTTCCAAAAGTTAGTTGTCACCATTACCTAATGGTACGTAGGTAGGTACGTATGGTAATCAAGTCTGCGCTAACTTTTTATGAGATAGACCGCTACTCTTTAAAGTTTTCGCACTTAGTTATTGCGATCAATAGACACGAATAAGAAGATAAAAAACAAACGAGTAACTAGTTTCAAAATTGAACCAGCTCCATGACGTCACATGACCATGACGTCACGAACCTCACGAAGTAAACGAGTCGGCATGCCATCATCAGATGCTAGCTCGAAGACGCTCAAGAATGAATGAATCACGTGATACGATGCAATTTGATTATTGCTGCATGATTTCTTGGTTTCCTGCTACTGGTTTCGTTTTGGGTACTGCATCAGGTCATTCACTTTGAAATTACAACCAAACTACTCTTTTAACAGGCATGACAACTCAGTTGGTAGTAGCTCTGCCTTCCATGCTGTGGGTTATGGGTTCAATTCACACCCAGATCAAATGTTATATGAACATAAATACTTGTTCTATGTCTGGGTGTTACTATGTATTCTATGTAAGTATGTATTTACAACAAAAAATGTATAAGTATTCTATCAGCAATCTAGTTCCTATAGAACAAGCTTTGCTCAGCTTGGGGCTAGGTTATGTTGTGTAGACTGTTCAGCATTATTTATTTATTTAGTATCTCGTAGAAGTCAAAAATCTTCTTAATCAGTTTCTTAACACACCAACATAGCTACAATCATTTGCCAATATTCAGTTAGAGCCAACAAAAACTTCCACCAAATCTCATCAGTCTTGCAGTAAAACATCAAGATCCAAAACCCATCGACAACCTTCAGCCATCGCCTATCATAGATGATGACGTAGCACGACACATGCTCCTTATGACGTCACGTATATCTCTTGAGGAGGCAATTATAAGCGGCGGTGCCGTGCTGACATGCGAGGCCTTTGTCACGCATCCACCAGGTCGCCGTGTCAAGGTTCGATCTTCATTAGTACAACTAGTTTTGAGGAGCACTGACCTTTTCACTGCTGAATGACTGGTATAAATAGTAGGTAAATATTCATGGACAATTCACACATCACACTCTAGTTACAAACGAAGCAAAGCTATAGGAACTAGAATTCATTATATTATATTCATTTTTTTTATATCATACATATACCCAGACACAGAACAAATAATAAAAAAAAAATATTCACCACACATTTGCTCTCTGTGGGAATCAAACCCTCGACCCGCAGCATAGAAGGCAGAGCTACTACCAACTGAGCTGTGGGTATGGTCATGTCAAGGTGTTTTTAAAATCAGTTGGCACTGTGCAGCGAGGATTTTGCGTTTACTATATTGTTTTGCAAAATATTTGCCTGCTAATATATCTTGTTGTAGAGCGGTTTTTGGCATAAATAAATAAATAAATAATGTTGGACAATCCACACAACATCATCTAGCTCCAAGCTAAGCAGAGCTTGTGTTATGTTAAGACAATATATTGCCGCAATTAATTATTTAGCTAATTATTTTAATTGTCTATTTTTTATTCTTGGATGACCAGCTTCTGTCATCAAAGTTGCAGTTGGTTCAAAGTTGCAGTTTCCACAATCCAGTAATCATATCTTCTTGTAGATCTTTCTTAGAGAACCAAAGGTTAGGCAAACCTACATAATATAGCGATAAGAACAAGACACCACGAGTGCTCCACAATGACGTGATTATGGCACACGCTAGTAGCATTGCGTGTCGGTTGGCAAGTTCAATGTTTGCCACAGTTGCCAGTTGCCAGTTGCCACTGATCGTTCGTGCTTTTGCAATAGCTTCCTCTCGAATACCGGTCTTATCAACTTATTTTACGTTCAGTCTAAACCTTTGCTATACTTTTAATTGTTAAAAATAGGATCTGCCTGCATTATTCATTACATTATTTTTACAATATTACTTATTATTGTGATGCTCTGCAAATATTTATTCCGGGTGTTTTGGGTATTTTCTATGTATAATAAAAAATATCTATCTATGTAATGTTGTTGTATTAAGTATGTCAGTCTTCTAGTACCCATAACACAAGCTCTGCTCAGCTTGGGGCTATATGATGTTGTGTGGATTGTCCAGTATTATTTATTTATATTAATGTAGTAGTTTAGATATTTTAATGCTTGAAGAATAAGTCGCTGTACAAAAAATAATGGCAAAAGTAACAATTACGAACATAACATAACAGAGCCATAGCTTGAAGCTATTTTAATAATTGCTCCGTGTGTCATTTGTCTGTGAAACCAGTACCTCTACCATGAGATGTCACAGTAAAATACTACAGTAGTTACGTCAATATTAGTATTACGAATTTTAGTATCCAACTATCCGCTGGAGGCGCTGTACAAATCTTCATACATTTTTTTTATCTACAGACGCTAGCGAGTATAGATTGTAAAAACTCATGGTAGAGCTAAAGGCTGTAAGTTTCTTGTAAGAATTGACAAGACTAGAATCTGGTCGCGTGGAACTGTCACCTAGAATCATCTAGTAAATAAGACGCTTCTAAATGATCTGCGTGAGTTTACTGATAAAGGATAAATGATTATGTTTTAAAAGAATAACTATTATTAGCAGCCTGTAGTTGTGAGCAACTGTTTGCCAGTATTTTGCAAAGGCGTCTATAACGTCCCTAGTCTTTTGCAAAAGCGTCTATAACGACCCTCCACCTCCGCCGTGGTCTACCGCGAAGTAATTTTAGAAGAATATTTAAAAAAAAATACAGTAGGGCAGAGAGGTCAAATAACTCTATGGTTGTAGGTCATAAGATCAATAACCTCTGATAATATCAGACAATCAGACACTTCACAAAATGGGCAATTCCACAAAACTTTGAGAAACGTTTTCACATGTTTAAGTGTAATCTTTTCTAATGCGTATTTAATAGGAGCGATTTCAAACTATTATTTGATACTTGATTTTGTTTTGGTAGATTTGTGTTGTTAGGGAAAATAAAATAATACAGTTAATACCTACTTTGTAGTTCCAAATATAAACAGAAATGAAAAAAAAGATGAAAAATTTAAACATGCACTACAAAAATCTACGAAAAGGAATGATTAAAGCATTTATAAACACTATTTTTTTATATAACCTATCTCGTTTGCTGGGCAAAAGGTCTCCAAGTCCTTCCACTCATCTTTATACCTACGCGTTTTTCCACCAATTCCTCTCGAAAGTCTAGGTAAATAAAAAAAAACACATAATTTTACACGTTTTTATAATTTAAAACAGAGTTGATAATTCTGTGTAAGGATGTAGAATTTAAATCGATTATTACAACTGAAAACGATAAATACGACCTATCACAATCGACCATCGATTATAACTTAATCGAGTTACAATTTATAGAAATAATCGGTCATTGATTTATTCGATTCTCGCACATTCACGACTCAGAGTAAGTTGAGCTTTATTACGTTGGATTTGGGTAGTTTTTTGAATGGGAGTTATGTGTGTATGAGTACAAATTGTATGGAAGTTATATCAAAGAGCCGAGCATGCGCCGTTTGATACCTACCTTTGAATAAATCAACAAAAACGACGGGCGGCAATGAGTAATATTCCTCTGTAGTTATTTTAGTACATGAAATGGCTTAGAGAAATCATATTTTAAAACACTAAATAACCATATTTTTTATAAAACTTTACAAACGGCTTAAAAATTCATACACAAGAAAAAAACTATTTTTTTTACATTATTAAGTAGATAAATAAAAACATACATACCTAAAAATATCGGTCAACACGCTGGTAAATTAAAATGGGATTGGGCAGGCCACGTCTACCGCATGACGGATGCGTTAAGGGCAAAATCCACTTCAGATTGGACGCCCAAAAATGGGAAACGACTTCGCGGTAGACCACAGCGCAGATGGAGGGACGAATTAGATGCCCATTCAAAAGATTGGTCCACCATAGCCCAGGACAGAGTGAACTGAAGGGAGGCCTTTGCTCTGCAGTGGGACACCACAGGCTGAAAATGAAATGAATACCTAAAAATACTATACTATCCCACAGCTGGGCCTCCTATTTATCACTTTTAGAGATCAAGTCACCAACACTGTCACTTTTTGACCAGTTTATTTATTTCACTCTTTAGTTATACTTTGCCTAGTAAAACAAACAGAAACTTTAACTTAAAACCTATCTAGATTTTTCAAGTAATATAATAAAAAGTTTTAGTTAAGTACACTTATTTGATTTTACTATACAACTTTTTTCCATAAAATAATAATACACAGCAATAATTATTATATTTTATTACTCGTTCCTTATATTTCTTATTTAATGTTTGTAAACGTTGAAAACTGGGTCAAAATAAAATATCTATAATGAACTTGTGACATTGTTGTATAACACAAACATTTAAAGAGTTTATTCCTAATTTTCCTATATTTATTTGTTTCGGGTTTCATAATTATGTTTTATAATAATTAATAAGTTTCAAATCTTTCGGTGATATTTGTATATTACTTAAACGTATTTACAACACACAAAAAAGTTAAAACGGCAAAACAACTAAATAAAATAAATAAATTCCCACCTAAGAATAAATGTTTGTATGATCTGCAAATATTTGTAATTATTTATTCCGGGTGTTCTGGGTTTTATATGTATAATAAAAAAAGTATCTATCTATGTAATGTATTGTATTAAGTATGCCAGTCTAGTACCTATTACCCATAAAACAAGCTCTATTTAGCTTGGGGCTAGATGATGTTGTGTGTATTGTCCAGCATAATTTATTTATATTTTGTTACTAACCTAACGGGGGAACGCTGTAGAACAAACCCTCTTAACAAACATAATCGCCCACCTTATCAAAGCTTTCTTTATCAGCCAACTACTTTATTATTCAAGCGACCGAAAAAAGCACGAAGAGACGAAAAAACTAAGCACAATAATGCAGTAAGCTTGCCCTTATCATAAGTTATGCTAACAAGTTCGCGTGACAACTTGTTGGGTCACTGAATAGTATACCAACCTCTTTGCTGTATGAGCGATCTGGATTGAGCTTAGTCAGCACTTTGTGGCAATGGAGCTGCGCTAAGTATGAGTCGATGTACCTACACTTTTTAATGAGACATAATATGATTCATCTGATGATAACGTTTTTCTTTCGCATTGTTCTTGATCTGTCAAAATCAAACCGAAAGTTTTTTTTCATTATTTTTTTTTATTTTTCTCTCTATATGAAATATAAAATATATTGTAGGACATTCTTTTTCTAATAAAATTAAACTCATCGAAAAAAAAAGCTAGGTACCACCTAATGTTAAGCGTTTAATTCTTACTAACGTTGATAATGGCCACAAACCTCATATAAAGAAGCTGAAAAAAAAATTGCCTAAAGAAAAGGTTGAGACAATGCCGTTCAAAATCGTTTGTTTTAAAATCTCTGCTTCAGAATGTCCAGCAGTGGACATAACTATAATTGATGATGATGTCTAACGTAAAGTATTTCCTCTCCAGCATCAAACCACCTTCCAAAGACGGCGTCACGAAGAGTAACCCCAGCAAGAGGCATCGAGAGCGCCTCAACGCAGAGCTGGACACCCTGGCTTCCTTGCTGCCCTTCGAGCAGAACATCCTGAGCAAACTGGACCGGCTGTCCATACTACGGCTGTCGGTCAGCTATCTTCGAACTAAGAGCTATTTTCAAGGTATGTAAAAGTGATAGAGGAGAGTGGAAGAAGATGTGTTGTACCCCACATAGCATGGGACAAGGGTAGAAAGATGATGTTTAAGTACCTACCTTATGTTTATCGACCGAGCGAGGAAAAGATGATGAGCACACTTCTTCTAGCGTGTCAATGGCCAACACAAACAACCCAAATTAAATGATGTTGAAGTGGTTGTTGTGCCATTGTGTCGAAAGAATTAGCCAGACTAGACCCTGCGTTACCGAATCTAGCTGTTACCAGAGTGGACCAAGTGGAGATTTCTTTCTCCCACCTCACACACGAAGGAATTTAACACAAAATGTTGCAATTAAAACCAAAAGGGTGTGTGTTCTGGGGCGCAAAATGTGTCTCAAAATACGCAGTGCCATGTCTGGCCAGTTTGTAGCCGGCCCGCCTACTGCACGCCAAAAAATCTAACCTTCTTTTTGTATTTTTTTCACAATATCAAACTATAGTTGTTTATTGATGCTATGATAAAACCTTTTTATGTACTGCGTTGTTAACTGTAACCTACAAATAGAAAAAAAAACAGAATACAATCAGCGAGTTAGAATCCTAAGTTCTAAGTAAATATTTATCTAGCAATTTACACTGCCACTATCGTCTAACAGAATCGAATAAATCGATTCAAGAGACGGCGATGTATTAGATTACTTATTAATGTTCGTACCGACAGTTATTTAGCGCGGCCGGTGAATTTTATCGGTCTCGTATTAATATATGCGATGTTCTCGATTCGCGATAATCGATACTTTTGATGTAATCGCAGGTTTAAATAGATCGAGCTGAGATATTAGTCTGAATTATAATTACAGTCAATACGAGGAGCTGAATTGTTTAATAAGGGTATTCTAGAAGAATGAAACAATAAATAGGATGTGTTACATAATATTATTTTCAAAAATGTATGCTTGAAAATGAAGTCATATAGATACATAATATAGAAATAGTATTTTATAAAATGGAATGTAATGTAATGGTCAACTAAAACCTACCAAAGTCATTAAACGATAACTTCAAAAAAAATACTCGTTGACTTGAGAACTTCCTCCGTTTTTTTTCGTTGGTTAAAAATGTTACTGCTTTTTCAGTCTTAATAAGTTAGGACTGAAAAATCAGTAACCATGTTTTGACAACTCGTAAAAGACAACATCTAACCTGAAAAACTACTCTTTAAATTTTCTCTCTTTTCTATTTAGATCTCCTTTTAATTCTCTACCTTAAACTCAAAACTAGCTGTATTAAAATTATTTTTTAACTTGTTCAGAATACAGTTTCAACTGTATACTGCATTTAGCTTCTATACCTAGTGTATCCTTATACCTACATCTTAAAACTTTTAACTAATAAGGAATAATTACAATCTAAATAAATTACGATTCGATATAAAATTACTCGGAATATTACACAAATCATGCATGATACAGCATTGCTTCTTAGAAGTACAAGTTATTTTATAGCTACTGTACGCGCGGATTTTTATTTGTGTCCGATGACAGCGCCACCCCGTGGCGAGACGCCGAAATCGAATCGACGAACCGATGTATCGGGAATCGATTTAATTTAGATTGTGTGTAAATGACTTGTATGATTCTTGTATAAATAATATATTATTTTGATATTTTGAATATTTTTGCTTGAATATGTTATACGTTTACTAAAATAAAATAGAGAAACTATTTTTATTTAAAAATCAAATATAATAATCATAACGTATTACATAATTATTATATTTATTTTAAATCACTATAATAGACTGTGGCTAAAGTCATAATACCTACACAAGAAAAAACAGAAAAAGATTGACACAATAGTATATAGGTAGTAGATAATATTTATTTCGTGTATGAAATACTATTTATTTTATTAGGTCTGTAGCTAAATAAAGAATAAAATTTAAATAAAACACCATTTCAATCAGATAATTTTGTCGCCGACTGTACCAATCTTGTCAATTATTAGGTAGCGGCTTAACAAATAATGAATAAAAAAAACACCATTTTCATGATATATTTTTGTCGCCGACAGTACCAATCTTGTCAATACGATACATACGATCCTATAAAGTAAAAAGGTACCATGACTGCCCCCCACCGATTTGTACTCCAATCCCCTGAATAATAATATCTCTCATCCATAACTCATACATTGATGTATGTATGTATGTATGATAGCAGGATTAACGTATCCAATTATAAACTTGTTTGTTTTTCTTACTGAGTTATTATCAAATTCAAATATATATCTACAATACTTAAAAGTGAATTTCGTATTTGACTACCTCTTTAAGGTTCAAACACTTTCTTTAAAAGTTTTCTTAAGTTAGGAGTAAATAGATTTATATTTTTAGTTTTTTATTAATTGAGGACCTATAATTAATAAAAGTTTAAAAGTATGCTTTAGTTCATTAAGCACAGTTTACAGATCTATTTTAAAAGAGTCGATAATTAATAAATAGTTACGGACATTTTAGAACAACTGTTTTTATATATTTTATAAATACCTACAGACCTTTTATAGTCGTAAGTTTGTTTATAAAGTAGAGATTATTATCATACAAAATATTTGTTAAGTCAGTCAATCGCCAAGTCTTCTGTCATTTGTTTTGGGAGGAAAATGGTGGATTTTGCATTAAAATATTATGGGAAACGAGTTCCATCAAATCAACGTTTTCAAGCCTAACTTTTGTTATATGATAGTTCCATTTTATAGCTTTAACAGGGAAATGCCTGACAGCTGCAAACTTTTGACAAGCACTATACGACGATAGATTTGGAAGTTATTTATAAACATAATTTTTCCGTAAACACCGTGCCTGGCACGGGGGAGGTATCGATCCTATGCTAATTTACTGGTTACCTAACTTTATTGATGGCGGATCGACCATTACCCAGCATTGGTTTAATGGGGGAATATTGCTTTATAGCTCGGATCGGAAACTTCGAAGCGTCTTACGCATTTTAGAAAAGTTTTATTTTACCTATATATATTTATGTACAATACTTTATTCACTGATATATAAAATACATAAGAAATTGTTGGGCTACCTACAGACGATCTACAGATAGCTCCACTGATCCAAATCAGTAGCAAACGGAAGCGTACCCAAGATACAGGCTGCATTGCCGCGCTGATTTTATGTAGATCTTAATATTCTCAATATTTTTGGTAAAAGCACCTTCATAAGAATGTTTTTCTAAGTTTGGCCTGTTGCAAGATTTGATTAACCATTTTAAATCAGTTTTAAAGTGATCGATGCAATGTTTAATTCAAAAGGTAAGTTGCTTCAACTTTCCACATATAAAATTAAACAAATTTGTGTAAATAAATGGTGAACATTTTATAATAAAAATGAGTTGGACATTGAAAAATGTTAGTGACCACAAGGTTTTCCAAACACGCATTGTAAACTTCAGTATATTAATAAAAATATTTTTAATTTAATAAAATAATTAACAGTCAATTAAGCGCACATTAGGTTCGCTCTAAAAACGTTCTACCCTCACATTTGCAAATGATGGATCACCGGGCATTATCGTTAACTTTTCCACAAAAGAACACCTTATTTCAACACAGCTAAGGTACATTTTTCTCTGCTCGGTGTTATCGTAGAGTAATTGATTTCAGAGACCAAAAAACTATCGTGATAAGGAATTAATTTCTAGAAGGTGGGCATTAACGTGTTATGGCAAACGTAGGTGTTAGCTACTGCTATGTATTCTACGACAAAGATTAGCCTTAAGCTTGTTTGGGTTCAACTACTTTTTTTAAATATATAAACAAAAAAAGTAAATTAAGTAAATAATTCTTTGTTTAAGTTTTAACTATTTTAAATTCCAAAACATTAATAGATAGATAACACTTTATTGCACAAAACTTAGAACTAACTTAATTTAGTACAATGGGCGGCCTTATCACTGGTAGAGATTAATGTATAAACAGCACGGTAAAATCGGCACAAGGCTCCTGAAATATTTCTTACATGAAGATGCTTAGCATATTTAAATACTTTATACTATCCTCTCAGCATAGTTAGCCTTCATCATCATCCTATATCAGTCCACTGCTGGACGTAGGTCTCTCACAAGACGCGCCACTGAGCCCGGTCTTCGGCTCTTCTCATCTACTGTTATCGCTACATTCTGCAGTATGTCGCTCCATCTCGCCAGGTGTCCTACACTACACACTGCCTAAACGCGGTCTCCTCTCAAGTATCCGTTTGACAGTTCTTGGGCAAACATGGCCGGCCCACTGCCACTTCATAATCATAATTATTTCTTCAAAAATTTGATGTTCGTAAAAGTGTTACCAAATATTAATAAATTCACTAAAATCTGCCTTTACAGGCGTTTGAATGTTACTTTTTCAATAGTTAGCCTGACTGACAGGAAAAACATGGCCAATATGCAATTTTTTTGAAATACGGATTTCTCACGATATTTTCCTGAACCGTTTTCAATTAACAATATAATTTACAAAGTAATCTGCAATTATAGTAATTTTTACTTTCATTTTAAATATCACCTTATTTAAATTGATAACCTCATTTTCAAGTTAATTTAACCCAATTCAGAACAAAGGGAGTTCCGAATATTTTCGTTTTTAATACTAACCATAATCGCCATATTAGACCGATAACAGTTGATTTAATGGCTGAATTAAATGTTACTTTGTTGGAACGACCTAGCAACGCAACTCGTGAAATAACTTACTTTTACTATGTATTTCAAATTCAAACATAAATACTACTACCTATGTATTTTATTTGTTTCACACATCCCAGATTAAGCAAAAGTTTAGGAACTAGATTGCGGATTGAATACTAACAGAGATAGATATTTCTCTTTTGTAAATACTTAGAATACCTAATAAAACCCAGACAAAGCTCATTGTTTGCCATAACACATTTTTGTTCTTGTCGGGAATCGAACTTTTGACCCACAGCACAAATGCCGATCTAGCCAACCGAACCATAACCAGTAACCACTGTCGTTTATATCAATAAAATCAAAATGATATAAAACTGCATCACAAAAGATATCTTCCAACCAATAAGGTGCTTCTATCAAAAACAACCCCCAAGAATGAGCACCTAGGTACCGTCAAAATAACCAAGGGTAGTTTGTAAAATTCGCCGACTGCGGTGGATGAGGGGATGGGAAGGGAGTAGGGAGGGTGAAAACAACCCTTAATGGCGCAATCGCGTGTCACAATTTTGGTAGTGACCTGCCGGGGCCCGTGAAAGTGAAAATATACACTGAGAGATGTTGATACCTCTTGGCATAATATCTAAACTAATATTATAAAGAGGAAAGATTGTTTTTTTGTTTGTTTGTTTATTTGCATCGAATAGGCTCTGAAACTACTACACCGATTTCAAAAATTCTTTATCCTTATAGCTGGAGAGCTAGTTATTTATTATTTATTAAAAGTTTATAGGACTTTTAATTATGTAGCACTGTAGGAAAATATACGGAAATTTAATGCCGTCAAGAACCTTAGGTAACGAGTTCAGTTTTTTTATTGGTAATTTATTAGGTACACTTTATATAAGTAACTATAAATGAAGTGGGTTATAAAGATGTGTTTTTTTTATCAAAATACACTTACTTGTTTATTCAAACTAAGATTGACAGACAAAATAACTAATTTAAATAAATAGTAAAAAATAAATATTCTCGGACATTTCACACATCACACTCTAGTCCCAAACTAAGCAAAGCTTGTATGGGAACTACTGCTGATACAATACTTATATGGTTTTTTTGTAAATACATACATAGAAACACCCTGACATAGAACAAATTATGTTCATCACACAAACATGTGCTCTGAATGGGAATCGAACCCATGACCAAATAAAAACAAACAGTAAAATAAGAAGTTTCTAAGGCCACAATGATCAAAGTATCTAATCAATTCACTTCTATTGTCGATAGATCATAAAACAACCGAACAGAATCTTTATAAAATTAAGTGTTTTTACAATAATTAACCCCGATAACTAGCCGATGACGACGGGACTTCATTGTCATTGTAAACTCTAAGCTATTAGATTTAATTACTTTGAATTCATTATAAATAATGGAGAAGATGTACCTAAATATTGTTATCACTGTTGCTGCGTAATAGGAAAAATTATCAACACCTAACTTAAGCTAAGTACTACGTATTTTTTTTGTGTTGAACACTTTGTTCTGTTTTGTGTCAGCGTGTTTGTAACATTACTATGTATTTACAAATAATGCTGGACAAATAAATAAATAGATGAAAGTAAGAATTCTATCAGTAATCTTTAATCTTGACAGTCACAGCTCAGTTATGGAAGTAGCTCTGCCTTCCATGCTGTGGTTCGTGGGTTCAATCCCTACCGAGAGCAAATGTTTGTTTGATGATAGTTGTTCTGATCTATGTTGTACTATGTAGTCTATCTAAACCTATATTTAATAAAACAACCTAGTTCCCATAGTACAAGCTTTGCTTAGTTTGGGACTAGACATTTCTCCGTGAATATTAAAACCAAGACGTATTATCATCTCTGTAGAAATTACCTTTGTTTGAGCGTCGCGTCGCAAAGAAAATTTTATTATAACCTAAAACTGAGCAATATTTTGTAAATATTTTGGAACAAGTCTTGTTTGTGGTCTACACAGACGTAAATATTAACCACATCGAGCTTTATACCTTGAGTATAAACCACTAACACTGCCTTTAACTCGAAATATAATATTTAGACCAACGTATCAGTATTGCTTTTCAGCGCGGCAATGCAGCCAGTATCTTGGGTACGCGACTATTGGAACTGATTTGGATAGGTTGAGCTATCTGTAGATAGTTTGTAACAGTCTTTATGTATAAAATACTGTAATAGTCGATTGTTTGTTAATAAATACTTTATAATGTCTTCACATATCATTTAATACAGAATGGTTGTTTTTTATTTTTTGTTTATTAATAAAGTGATTCTAGATGGGTACGAGAATAAAACAAATCTACGATTTTAGTACTTACTTAAATCAATATTTACTAAGTGCGTCAATTGATATAAGTACCTACCTAGTGTATTCAATAAGTCCCTATCTAGCGAAGTCAATTATTATTACTTTACTAACATTCATTTAAATTCGTTTTTTTTTGCAAAAACGTTATGTTGGTTAAAATAAAAAAATGACTTTACACTAAAGGTCAATAACCCCCACTAAAATACATTCAGAAGTAAAATAACAATTAACATAAAATCCCCGTAAAAATTAATAAATTAATTTTAGCCATATTTTTATTTAATTTAGCCAGAATAGAATAGAATAGAATAGAATAAGTACTTTATTTCAGTTATTATAAAAACTTAATGCTAGAACACTTAAACGATATAATTATTATAAGTAAAAATAACTGAAAAAGGTCATTACTCAGCTTGTGCTGGTGTAGAACCATTGGGCTCTACACCAGCGCTGGTTTTCAGTAATGCCAAAAGATGGAGAAGGTGGGGGAGTAGACATTGCACATTAATATATTAAATGATGTGTTATAACTTAACATTAATCAATTACTTATATCAAAATATATACATAATACAATTTGTGAAATAAAATTATACAATTTGTGAAATAAAATTAAAATCAAATAAGTACATTATAAAATTGTAACAACAAAACTAAATGACAAACAAAAACATAAAACACTAGTATAGTCATTAAGTAAGTACATAAATCTAACAAGAAATGGGCACAGGACGGCTACCTTTTGATGATATTTTTTTGTGATTCCAATAATAGTTTTTTTAGGTTTATTTTAAAAGAGTAAACAGATTTGATTTGTTTTATTGGCGGGGGCAGGTTATTCCAACATTTCGTGGCAGCATAACGAAAGCTGCCACGAAAAGCAGCCGTCTTGTGCTGAGGGCAAACTAATAATGACGAATATCGTTGGGATCGGTTGGAAAAATTAAGTTTATTGTACAAGTAAGGTGGATGCTGAGTTTTAATAACACCGAAGAGCAAGGTGGCAAAGTGAAAGACTCTTCGTGATGACATATTCATGAAATTATTTTTATTTATGTAAGGAGAAATGTGTGCTCGGTGCGGAATCGGGAAACAAAAACGTACGCAGGCATTCTGGATGCGCTGTATAAGTCTTTTTGATCTTGCTAACAAACACCCTCCAAACACAGCATCCGCGTAATTGAGTTTAGATAGAATTAGTGAGTCACATAATTGTATTCTTATCTCTGTGCTGAGATATTCACGCATTCTATATAATACAGACAATCTGTAAAAACAGCTATTAACAGTTTGTATGACGTACTTTTCGAAATGCAGTGAGCCATCGATAAGTAGACCAAGATTACGTGCCTCGTCGACTCGATCGATAGGTACTCCGTCCACACTAACTATCGGATTTTGAGAAATTATAGCTGTTGTTTGATGTTTGGAGCCAAGTATCATACATTTAGATTTAGATGGGTTTAGTACCAAATTATTTGCTTTACACCAAGTAAATACCCGATGTAAGTCTTCGTTCAAACAGTCTACTGCGGTAGCAATATGAGTTGGTTTAGAGGAAATAAACAGTTGCAGATCGTCCGCGTACATATGATACTTACAGTTTTTGACAACAGTTACAATATCAGTGCAATATAAAATAAATAGAATGGGGCCTAATATTGACCCTTGAGGGACTCCACGAGTTACAGGTAGGGTATCTGAGGTTAAATTGGAGCCATTTTCCTTTCGAATTTCAACTAGCTGAGAGCGTGCAGTAAGATAACTAGCAAACCATTTTGTTACCGAATGTTCAAAACCATAATAAGAAAGTTTGGAAAGCAGAAGCGATGTGTCTATGGTATCAAATGCTCGTGAAAAATCCAGTAGCGTCAACACAGTGCCCTCACCTAAATCCTGGGCAGCTAGCACTTCATCAACAACGTCCAGAAGAGCCGTAGCTGTACTGTGATTTCTTCTGAAGCCAGATTGTTTCTGCGGTAAAATGTTATTCACTTCTAGGTACTTAGTCATTTGTAAGCAAATGACTTTTTCTACTATTTTTGATAAAAATGGTAGTAAACTAATTGGTCGTAAGTCTTTCAAATGAGTTGGGTTTTCAATTTTTGGGATCGGTTTTACTAGAGCTGTCTTCCAGGATGATGGAAATGTTGAAGTAGTAATGGATCTGTTGACTATAGCTGTTATTGTATGAAGCGTCTGGGGAAGTGTCAATAAAACCATATCCTTGGACATACCATCGACGCCCATTGCGTTAGAAGAAAAGGATGTTATGATTTTACCAACTTCAAATTCATTTACTGTTTCCAGATTGAAAATATGAGGTCCATGTCTGTTGAATTCAAAGTAAGTCATATCTGAAATTGTAATCGCAGAACTTCCAGGAAGTGATAGAAAATGATTATTCAAAATATATATATATATATAAATATATAAAATATCTGGGTTAGCTAGATGAGCTGGAAGATCAAATGATTTTTGTTTAAAATTAGCTACATTCTTCTTGATATTTTTCCACAGTAATCGGGGATTATTTGCGTTACGATTAATATTGTAATTGAAATAGGCCTGTTTTTCTGTAAAAAGTGCCCTACTTACCGCACCTTTCATTTCTTTATAAAACGTCTTATGAGCATCAATACCAGAAAGACGACTACGTGCTTGTGCTTGATCACGAGTTTTCATCATCTCTCTAACATTATACGTTATCCAAGGATATGACTGGGTCCTTACCAAAGATCTTTTAACAGGTGCATGTTTATCAAATAAGTTAAGAACGCATGAATCAAATTTTTTCACCATATCGTTAACATCACCAGACGCAATATCATGCCAGTCAATAGCATCTAAATCATGGTTAAATTGATTTAGGTCAATATCCTTTAGTGGGCGATATGAAATCCATTCAGGAGAAGGTTTTTCCTTATGTATGCGAACTCTGTACGAGATGAAAGAATGTCCACTTAGGTCAGCTATATGGTCAACGTCAATATCGATCAGTTTTAGGGTAGAGCAAAGCAAGTCTATCAACGTTGCGCTATTATCGGTAAAATGTGTGGGAACAGTAACATATTGGTCAAGTCCAAAGCAGTTCAAGAAGTCCAAAAGTTTATCTTTGTTTGAGTCAGACGACGCAAAATCTATGTTAAAATCTCCCGTAAGTATTATATGATCGAACCCAGAGAAAGATGCAATAGAATCTGTTAGTGCATCCAGAAATAATTCAACATTTTGCCAAGGGGGACGGTAGGAAGTACCTACGGCCAATTTGATACCGTTAACAGTGAGTCGGAGCCACATTTGTTCAACGCCAGGAGTATCCGGGTGAGTGAGCAAGCGAGCGCTTACGCCACGCTTTATGTAGAAGCCGACGCCGCCACCGCGCTGTCGGAAGCCGACGGCGGCGGTGCCGTACGCGCGGGGCACGTGCCTGAGTCGGTAGCCGGGCACGGCGGGCGCGCGCGCCCCCTCTCCCCCCCGGAGCCACGTCTCGTTCACCGCTAGAATGTCGACTGGATGTCGCATCATAGCTGCCACCAACTCATCGTGCTTTGAGCCCAGCGATCCCTTGTTTAACAAGCCGAGCGACAAATACTTGTTATTAATAAATTGAATAATAAAAGAGTATACGATTTCGAGATACTTGCAGTTGTTTAAAAACAGTTTCAAATATGAAACGTGACGATCATCAACGGTTTCTAACATTATTATAAGCACAATTATTTGACAATATTTGATAATATTGTAATAATAATAGCGGGGTTTCGGATATTTCCATTTTAAAATTATTAATGTATCACACAATAAATCATACCAGTGTCCAATAGCATATGTACCAAGTAGCAATAATAATACCAATAATACCAATAACAATAAAAATAAAAATAAATATAAATATAACGAAACTAAAAAACTCCTATAGAAATAAAAATAAAAATAAAATCTAGCATACAGGTGCCGTGGTGTACTTGTAAGAAAAATTACATTATGGACTAAATAATAATAATATAAAGTTTTACACAGAATGAACTCTCCAAAACAACAAAATGATAAATAATTTATATTAATATTATTATTGCACGTTAAAATAAATGTACTAAGTTTAGGAGATCGATACACTATGAGCTCAGAGTCACGGTAATAATAATAATAAGTATTATTATCACAAAATAAATAGTCATTCTCTATATAGTATTTGCACTTCACTACATGGGTACTATTGCGCACTAACCGATTTCGCACCAAAAACCTTTACAAGGTCTTCTTCAGTGCGAATTCGTCTCGCTGGTTCTCCGTTATCACGTCGCACAAGAATAGCTCCGAGGAGGCTCAGAGGCCAGAGGCTGTCAACTTTATACTGAATTAGCATAAACTCATTATGTGGATATATTACGATGTCATAATAAAAACATTATCTAAGCCAGCGCCCTCTGGGGTGGCTACATTCCACTCTTGATGGGTTTTATTTAGGTTAATTTAATTTGTAACTGAAACTTTTCTATGGGGTTGTAATATATATAAATAAATATTCACGGACAATTCACAACTCTCTAGTCCAAAAAGTCTAGTCCGTAAATACATATAGAATACATAGTAAACCCAGACACAGAACAAATATTAAGGTTCATCACACAAACATTTGCTTTGGGCGGGAATCGTATTCACGACCCACAGCATGGAAGGCAGAGCTACTACCAACTGAGCTGTGACGCCTGTCATGTAACTATGTTTTTTATGCATTATAGGCAAACGCTTGACTGAAATCTTATCTGATGTTAAATGATGATGCGGCCTACGGTGAAGCGCGTTGTAGGTATGAGTAAGGCCTTTGCATTTCAACTACTTAGATGATTTAGGGCCATTCTCTCAACCTAGGCGGCCTTATCCATAGGACCGATATGGCGCGGCGGGCGAAGGTCCGCCTGCGACGCGGAGATTGCGGGTTCGATTCCCGCCTTGGGATAAATGTTTGTACGATCTGCAAATATTTATTCCGGGTGTTCTGGGTATTTAATATGTATAATAAATAATATCTATCTATGTAATATAATGTACCTATTAAGAAAGTATGCCAGTCTTCTAGTACCCATCATAACACAAGCTCTGCTTAGCTTGGGGTTAGATGATGTTGTGTGGATTGTCCAGCATTATTTATTTATTTCTTTCTATCTTGACAAATTATTTCTAGGCGTGTTTTGAGCCTGTCTGTAGCTGTGGATACAATTAGTCAATTAATTTACATTAAACAGATATTTATGCAAATGAGCTCCCAATCTGTGCTCGAAGGCAATAAATCATAGATGTTATGACTCACCAGTCGTGTTAATTGCCGTTTTTATTTGTATAATAATTAAACTTAAATATGTACTTAATTAAAACATGTTAGCTTGAATTTTGCAAAAAACGCAGTTTTACAAATATTTTATATATCAAAACGAACTATCTAAAATAATGTTAAAGTTATTACGACTGAGCTGTGATGATTATTTTATTTCATTTATTTATTTTCATTCTAACAATAAAAAAAGTCGTTCCACATATATAGAAATAACTTAAATTATTACAATTCTCAAATATATAAATATAATTTACGTTCTAGAATAAAATATATCCAGTACAAATAAATTGGATGTATCCGACAAAACTATAACTAAAAATACTGACCTTTTCAGTTCGTAGTAGGTACTCGTAATGCCTTGATCACACGTACCGAGTAAACCGGCGAGACAGTGACGTATTTGAGATACACTGCGCGCCGACATCAGTTTTACTGTTGAACGCTGCAGCGTTAGCGCGCAGTGTATCTTAAATACGTTACTGTCTCGCCGGTTTACTCAGTACGTGTGATCAAGGCATAAGTACTTGATACTTTATTACTTCTATCAACTACACGATTAACGAGCACACGCCTGATGGCGGTTTAGTACAATAATTAAAAATAATTCATTTAATTATTTATTTAAAAAAAGGCACTAGCGAGGTTTTTTTAATGGTTTAATGCAGTATCAGAGTTCCAAATATAAAAATTTTCTTTCTTTTAATTCAATGTATTTACAAAATAAATGTAAGTGTATAAGTATTCTATCAGCAATATAGTTCCCATAATAATATATGAAATGAAATGTAACATTTATTTTTTTTGCTCGAATACAGGTAAGAGGGAAGGTACATAAATTATTAAACAAGGTTCACTGTATTCGACTAGTCAGAGTAGACGTCAGTCGTGCAAATATAACCATGGTAGGTACAAGCTTTGCTTAGTTTGGGACTAGAGTGTGATGTGTGGAATGTCCAAGATCATTTTATTTATCCGCTGTTGGTCAAATTGGAAGCTACGCGTTCCCATAGTACAAACTTTGCTTAGTTTGGGACTAGAGTGTGATGTGTGAAATGTCCGTGAATATTTATTTATCATAAGCGTAAGTCCCGCTGTTGGTCAAATTGAAAGTTATTCGCGGAGATTACAATTTTGACGTACCTACCTACGTAAGCGTAAGTTGACGAACGTTAGCGTTATTTGAGGTACGTACACGCGTACTTAAACGTAAGTATCGTCTCGGAATCTCAGTCTAAGTGAAAACAAAACTAATAGTTAGGATAACATCTATGTAAGTAAGTGGGACGTTCGCGCAGTCATTAACTAGCAGCTACCGTGCAATACTTATTATTATTCTAATGAGTTTCCTGTTTAGTAAGAAAAGTAGTGGAAAGTTGACCTCAATAGGCTTTATTTATACCCAAAAGAAGGTTCCCTGAGTTAGTACATAGACTAACTAAATAAAAAAAATTATAATGCTGGACAATCCACACAACATCATCTAGCCCCAAGCTAAGCAGAGCTTGTGTTATGGGTACTAGAATGACATACTTAATACAATACATTACAAAGATAGATATTTTTTATTATACATATACCCAGAACACCCGGAATAAATATTTGCAGATCGTACAAACATTTATCTCAAGGCGGAAATCGAACCCGCAACCTCCGTGTCGCAATAAAATAATTATATGGAGCTAGTACATAGACTATTATATACTAAATAAATAATAAATATTCTTGGACATATAACACATCGCACTCTAGTCTCAAACTATGCAAAACTTTAACTATGTGAACTAGACTGCTGATAGAATACGTTTTTTTGTAAATACATAACCTATAGAATACGTAGATGTAAGAAGATAATATATTTTATGTGGCAACCATAAAGAAAAATTCTTTAGTTCTGATTATGACCCAAAATGCTTCTCCTTTAATAAAAACTTCATCTTGAAAAATATTGTTACTCCGTAAATAGCACACTAACAATTAAACGATATAGTTATATACTTGTTAATTAGTCTTTGCGAAGATCGAGTATTGGCCATTTTCATACCACTTTCAATTTTTTATCGTATTGTTGCACACGGGCAACTTTTTGTGCAACTTTTTCACAATTCACACAGATAACTGTGCATTTTAAAAAAAACGTATAAATAATACTCATCAATATTCAAAAACATTTGACACACAAAGCTCTAGTCCTAAACTAAGTAAATGGGAACTAGATTGCTGATAGAACACATAAATATATAGATATTATTTAATACAAAGATTACACAATTATTTGTATAGTAAATGTTAGTAACACCAAGACAAAACAAATATTTATGTTCATCACATCACACAAACATTTGCTCTCGATGGAGGTCGAACCCACGTTTAGGTATTCTAACAGCATTCTTTCTCTTAAGGGGTGTACCTTTGCATAGGCATCAAAGTCGTCTGCTTCTTCACCATCTTTTTTTTATTTATTTATGTAAAAGTAGCCCGTATGCAACGCTCTACAATTACGTTAGAAAGCACGCGAGAGGAGAAAACCGCGATACAGATATCGCGGACAATCATGCAATTATGAGTGTGACTGTTTTTAATGACTCAGCCCGTCACCACACTGGTCCTGTTTTAATACAATACAGTGTACATTACTTGAATTTTTCTTCTTGTGTCTAAAACTTGTGGTTTTGTAAACTTTTGTATGGGAAATTGATGGAAGAACCTGGTGGATTGAGGAAGGATAGATAGTATCCAGAAGTACGGTAGTAGTACATCTACAGACGGGTTTACTTAAAGTTTTATTATCAAAAAATCTCATAAATTAATTAAGTACTTATATTTTTTTAAAGAAATATTACATTATATTTATGAACTATGGTTACTAGGTACATGTAATTGAGAAAAAGGAAATAAGTATTTATATAATACATTATTTATGTTTATTTATTTACGTAACCAGTAAGTTTCATCGTTTGGTAAAAACAAATATACATTTTCGTTTACATACATTAAAAAACTGTAGACAAACTGCAGTAAAATTGTAGACTTTTAACACATTAAAAAATATGTTAATTTTACCATAAAAAATCTAAATAGAATAATAATTTTACTTAATAAAAAATCTTTAAAAGCTCGCCTTTGTACATAGCTCGTGTAATACCTAGTCTGTAAGTTATCTGTGTGTACATTATAGAATTAAGAATTAAGAAAAAGTATTGAACACCATTGAATCTAAATGCAAGTCAACCAATCATCGGCGCGTCCGTAACTCGCTGCGCCCGCGCCGCGCGTCGATCACAATCGCTCGCATTCAAATGAGGAACGATTTATAGAGCGCTCTGAGGACGGTGAGTAAGACGTTTTTGTAGAGCTATATATGTCTAGAACTGAATAATTTTATTATTTACACAAATTAACAAAACATTTCAACAAATACTTAAAAAGAAAAAAATGCTTAGTAAAACCCTACTAAGTTTGTAATAAGAAACTAGTGCATACAAAAAAACAGTAAGATACAGAGTATCACCTAGTACATATATATAATGTAATCTATGTAATGTAATATATGGTATTAAGTAAGCAGGTCAGTCTTCTAGTACCCATAACACAAGTTCTGCTTAGCTTGGGGCTAAATGATGTTGTGCAGCATTATTTATTTATATATAAGATCATTCTAAATAATCCCTGTGATTTTACTGAACGTAGGTACCTAGAAAGTATATGTGACTACAACAATATATTATATGACACTAAAGGTGACCTCAGAGGTGTAGAGGTGTATTATTTTTTTATGTCCTGAAATAAAAAAAAATGATTTGATTTGAGAGGTCTGTTTGTTCATAAGTCTATGGTGGCAAGTTGGTTCGTATCCCATATTTAACAGGTAGCCTCTCCGCGGTGTCACTGATAACCGAAATTAAACAACACTACCACCTTATTGGAATCACATTCATTTTTAATGTTTGTTTGGTTTCAAATTTAAATATTAGTCCATTAAGTTCGTAAGTTTGAATTTATTCATTTACATTTTTTTTTATTTGAAAATGTATCGATTTTTAAGTTTGAAATTCGAATCAATATTACATTTGTTTTGTTCTTAATTTCAAAATATATCGTTTATGTACGAGTAAGAACGTTTGAAACTGGAATCTATAGTAAAAAAAAAAGTCAAATAAAAAAAGTTTTATTGATAGATTAGTTATATCTATTGTTTTGTTCGTAATTTGAACGTTTATCGAGTCTGTTTAAAATTCAAATCAATAAATCAGACATAAAAGTTCATTTAATTTTTTTACTTTTTACGCCGTGTTTCGTTTTGTTTATGATTTTTAAGTCAAACTGGTTAAGGAAATACAGTATCATACTTCTTTAATAAATATACGAAGTAATATAATAATAATATACTTAAGTCTTTTATATACGTGCATTGTGATATTGCAATAGAAAATAAACGTAAGCAACTGCTCAACCGTGGTCTGTCACTCTCTGAAAAAAAAACTATAAGTAATATATTTTTTATAAACAATGCATAAAATAGCCGTATTATTTTAATACTAAATTTAATGATTCTTTATTCTGTTAATTAAAATGAGGCAATTTTTTTTCAAGAATGAACCCGGTTTTATCATTTCATGCTCCATTCCATCGGCAAACAAAAAAAAAAGAAGTCACGACTTCGGTTGACAAAACGTTTTTACGCCTCACCTTAACAGTTGTTACTCTATACTTGTTTATGTTTATTTTTCCAACTTGTTTATTTTTCCAACTTTTTTATTTTTCCAACTTGTTTTTTTTTGTTTTTTTGTAACTCATTGTTGTTTTTATGTTTTTTTAGCTCGTTATGGAGTTTTAATTAAGTTTTAATTTTATCTCACGGCTCCTGAACCTTAATTGAGAGGATTTGAATCTGACAAACGTATCGGAAGACATATAGCTTGGTGTTACCATTTTAATTGTTACTGAATTCCCGACTTTTTATGTTGCCAGTGATAAAAAAATATTAAAAATTCTGAATAAGTGTCATTAACACTTCAAAAATAATAATATTTGTAATACCTAATTAAATGTATGAATAATTTTCAGCGTCGCATCACTATTTTTGTCATACCTAGTGACGTAACACAAAAAAAGATTCAGTAATTTATCAATAATGATCGCAATTATTGAGAGGTAAGTATCAATTACAAAATTGCCAACTATTTTAACTAAAAAATGCGAAAACGATACATTTCACAGTAATTAAAACTGTATGCACTAAAATGCTTAATTACATTCATTGTAGATACAAACCGCGACAAATTACATTGTAAAGTGAAAACTTAATCATTTACCTGATATTATTTCTGTTACAAATTTTATTTATCTATAAGTACTCACATTCTTCTTATCGTGTCGATGCTACAACTGTATTTTGTTGTAGCATCGTGTTGGAAAGATTAGCCAGACTAGACACTGCTTTGCCGTGCCTAGCTGTTACCGGTGTGCGCTATGAGGAGGCTCTTTCGATGCACACATTAATATACTTTTACATACTTTTATAAGTACCATTTAGCCATTTGAATGGTATTTATACGTGTACCCACTTACTTAGAATTTAATTTTAATCATTTTTAGTTGTTAATTTTTTAATTGATATATTTAATTTTTTACTTTTGTACTTAGCAAGTAAGTAAGAAATAAAAGGCTTTTTTATTTTTTATTTAAGTATATCATTTCGCCAAAAATTCAAAATTCAGATACCTACTTACGGAAAAATTACATTACATAAAAGTACATATACAGATTCCAAAAATCCAGTTTTTCTGTTTGTTTGTTAGAACATCACTAAAAATATGGTAATACTATTGATAAAACAATTAAAATAATAAAAAAAAAACTAGGTTCTTACGTATATGCAAAAAAAAAATAGATTTCTTCTGTAATATATATTTTTAATGTTTCTACAGGCAGATACTATTTCACGAAATAAATGATCACTATACCAATACGATAGCAAATTAAAATAAATTAACAAAACATAACTTAGTAAAAAAACTTAATAAATTATAAATACTAAACTCAAACTACGACAGATGCAAAATTAATTATTCTTATGAATAAAACAATTAAAATGCTGTAAAAAAATGTCATTGATATTTGTTTAAACAATAACGGGATCATGAGGAATAAGTACTTACAGCCACACTCAGAGACGTAATACCTACAACAGATAAATAAATATACATAGGCATACCTATGTACACAACGCTATCTAGTCCCAAACTAAGCAAAGCTTTGTGATGAAATGAAATGTGATGAAATAATGTTGGACAACATAGCATGAAAACGGATTGACCGATTTGGCTGATTTTTTTTTGTAGTTTTCTAATACTCTGTACAAGGTTCTTACGGAAAAAAATATTATGAAAATCTCTCAGAAAAAAAAAAATTCTCTAAGGCGAAGAATCTCTCGGTACAAAGTTCTCTGGGACAGCTAGTTATGTATAAAAGCTTAGATTATATTAATGTATTTTTATTATTATATTGTTTTATTACTATTTTATTTTGTCCAAAGACATTATAGAGCGAGCCGGGAATCAGTGGATGAGAGTCGCAAGGAACCGTAAAGAATGGCATAATAAAGAGGAGGCCTATACTCAGCAGTGGGTGCCAACGGGCTGAAATGATGATGATGATGATTACTATTTTTCTGTCATTTTAAATATAAAAGTTGTTCATACATAAAATGGATAGGTCTGTACCTAAATATCACTCTGGATCTATGAAACAATAGTGTGGGGATAATTGAAATCGATACGATAATCGATTCCGACACGTTTGGGAACACATCGAATATTATAAATGATCGAATCAATTTGTCCGACGTGGCATATTAATGAAGAAATTATTTGTTTGTTAATAAAGTTATTTAAGGACATTACAAAGAGCGCATGGTATTTAACTATCGCAAATAATTTAGATCAAAAATAAGAATCTTATTTTTTTTTATCAACCTACGCAATCCCACTGCTGGGCTAAGGTCTCCCCCCTCTCTTTCCAAGGATCTTATTTATTAAAAAAAAAGTTTTCTTATAATATCTATGTGAAATATTTAATAAATAATAATAAATGTTATTTTGCTATGCTTATAGTTTATTCACAAAGCAAATTACGACTGTTACAGTATTCCTACAATTCATAAGAAACAGTTGAGCTATCTGCAGATCATTGCAAACGATCGTAAGATAACTCAACTTATCTAAGTGAAATCTGATATTATTTCTACTATAAATCTATAAACCATTATATGTTCTACATAGTTACATTGCATATTTATTGATTAATTAATTATTATTTCTTATTAAAAAACGGCAAAGACCTCATTACAATCAAGACAGGTGCTTTAAAAATAAAAAGAATGCTTTAGATATGATTGAGGTCAAAACTTAGCAATTATAATACTTATCAAAATATTAATTGAAGTACAGTCCAGGTCAAAAGTAAATAAATAAATATTCTTAAGGAATTTTATACATCACATCATTTGACAGACGTCACAGGTCAGTTGGTAGCAGCTCTGCTTTCCATGCTGTGAGTCGTGGGTTCGATTCCCACGCAGAGCAGATGTTTGTGTGATGAACATAAATATTTGTTTCGTGTCACGTATGTATTTACAAAAAAAAATTATATAAATATTCAATCAGCAATCCAGTTCACATACAAGTTTTGGTTAGTTTGGGAGTAGAGTAGGTATGATGTTTGTTTTAAATAACTCTAGTTTTGTTTAAATTAAAAAAAAATGTGATAAAACTATAAATATTATTTTTATATTACACCTTATTTACTAGAAATTTAAGTTGAAAGTCATACTTATATTATAATTGTCAAGTTCTTCAATGAAGTACTTCGATTGACTATACTGAATTTAATTAGTACTGTTTTTGCGGTTGTAATAAAAAACATATAATTAGTAATTAGGATTTAACACCGGGCTTATTAATAACTTCTATAACAGGTCGCTATTATAAGTAAAATCATTCAATGAACCGGAAAAAGGTGTTAAAAAACAAATAATACTTGTTATTTTAAACACTATTTTATATTTTATGATATTATAAAGCTGTTGCTATAATATTTTTTATGTTTACAAATACACCAACGTATTTTCTTGTTCATTAAGTTTTATAAAAAGGGCGCTTTTTAATGTCACTGTATGATAATATGTATTCTTCTTCTTTTTTTATTTCTGTCAGTCAATATGACAGGAAATCTGCCTATGTCAAGTGTTTGTTTCAAACATCTCAGTCAAGTCAGTCAATCGTCAAGTCGGCTGTCATTTATATTAAACGGAAAATGGTTTTTGGGGGGAATATTTATTTTTTAAAGGTTTATTATGTTTCAGCCCCAAACAAATATCTACACTTTACGTAAAGCTCTATTCTATTCATCTATCTAATAATATCTATTCAATAAATATATACTTTGTAAAATAAACAAACATTAAGCTATTTTGCATATACAAAACACAAACAAACATGTACAATCAAGAGCAGAAGATTTAAGCGCTATACCCGTGAGCAAGCGATCGATATTTACAGTACAGTCGCGAGCAATCAATGTGTGGGATATTTTGACGTTTCATTAAAGTAGTCGACAACTTCATACGGCGCTAGTTATTTATGTTTGCGACTGTACCTTCAGGGCTATGCTAGGGATGGCTAATAGTAGCTGTCAAAATAAAATAAAAATATCATCATTATGATACTTATATTTTTTTATGATATATTTTCATTATGAAGTACCTATCAACTCAGTCCAAAATTAAAAAGAATGTGCCAAACAGGTTAAGAAATGATATACATATTGAATTTATAACACATCTTTATTTACCGTACCGTAATCTACTAGTTTTGCAAAAACTTCTTAAATTCTTAGTGTCTTATGATACAAATCAACTTAAATTATTTTAAATAACTTAAAAAAAACACCTAATTAAATAACTTTAAAAAATAAGAATTCATAAGTGCAACGTGACAACCCTAATCATAAGAGAACATAAAAATGTCATTGCTCTGTTTATTCATAGTTCGCAAATAGATTTTTTGAACAGAATTTTTTTTTACTAACTTGTTTTTCATTAAATATTGTTATGATGTTTGTCCTATTCAAATTATTATTATTCATCCATTGCTGTCCCACTGCAGGGCAAAGGCCTCCCTCCTTCCACTCTTCGCGATTTATTGCTGTTATAGGCCGACAAAAATCGAAATAAAAAAAAATCCTCAATAAAAAAATCAATGAAATCATTTTTGCAGACTTTCTACATAAAATATTTAAAAAAAAACTAAAAGTCATTCAACGAGACTAAAATTCACAGCTTGCATTCTCACGGATCATTATCGATTACTATCATTTTAATCGATTTTAATTGAGCGCACGCGCACATATCGAATAGTTATCGAATTTAATGACTGAAAGTTGCGATTAATCGGTACCGTGTCGCAGTTAAATAATTATAAAATGTATCGTTTCTAAATGTCCATCACTTTAGTGCCAAATTTTATTGGAAAAATCTTGAGAAGTACTTGTATAGGCGACAAAGAAATTGGTTTACCACTTTTGATGACATCTCCCAGTAACATAATTATTCGCTAAGGATTACAGATTGACAGATTCTGACGTAGCAGTTATTAATCTGTCAAGCGAAAATAGCCCTTGATGTTTTGTACGTGCAAATGATATTCAGCCTTAGAGTGGTAAACCAATTTCTTTGTCGCCTATACTTAAACAAAGTAGGAAGTAAGGATATAAAGTCAAAAAAGCTAATAAATTAATTAAGATAATCCACCAAAACTATACTAGTTGCAATACCAAGTTATAAATACAAAATAATTGACAAAAATAGTTAAAAAAACCCAAAAAAATATGAGAAAAGAACAAGGAGGTACCAGGAGTGCATCAGATAGAAGGTGGTTTTAATTGAGCTACACTGGTCTTTCTGATTTATGAGGTGACCACGCCAAAAGTCATTTCCATTTCGCGCCTCTTTGCGACACACGGACGATGAGTTTAACAAGTAACTCTGACAGTTAGTAACGTCACTAGTCAAATTGGTTTCATATCGCTGGAGTTCGCTGTGCTTTTATATTTAATTTTGCAAAATTATTCATTTGTGATTTCACAAGAGGTATTGAAATAAAATAATGAGGTGAATAAACGCTTTGTCATCAGATGTTATAAAATGATAATTCTTAAACGTTTTTGACATTTCATTTTATCTTTTTCTTATTTTTTTTTTACATATTCCATTAACTACTTTAAAATTCTTGGGCATCTATCACTTTTAATTAATTCACAAATATTTTTGACATTTTGTATCGACTCTTAATACGGTTAAGCTCACTTTGGTACGTTTCTTATTTTTAAGATTCATGTAGGTATTGTTATTGTTGTAATCGATTTTCCTCATTGACAGTTAATATTAACAATGGAATGTCAAATAAGCTAGGTAAAGTAAAGGTCCGTGAGTGAACCGCATAAGATCTTCTCGGCTGATATCTCGATACTCGAACCTCTTTAAAAGTTTGTTTTATGTTTCATTTTGAATCCAAATAAAATATTATTCAATTTAGATTGAATTTCATCACCTGCGGGTTAGGCGTGATCCGTGTTCATCATATTGACAGCTGATAATGTATTAAATATTATATTCATTGATATTTAACACAAGTGCCGAAGCTAAGCAAACTATGGGAATGCTGATTGAGTAAGTACATTTATTTAATCAGTTACTTAAAAAAAAATGTTATCACAAATATTATGTTAGTTCCAAATATTTGTCTAGATTTTTGTTGTACTTTCTAAATGAAAATAAAATTGTTGCACACTTTTGTCGCAAATTTCCACTTTTATTCTTCAAAGGTAAACATATTTAAGTACTAACATTTTCCTGATTGAAGGCCTGGCTTAGACCACTTTTTGTATAACCTATACCTACTGTCTCACTACTGGGCATAAAATCGATGTCAAAAATGAACGATCTTACAGCAATTAATTAAAAAGGGTGTCCACACGGTTTCAGCGTACAGCAGATTGCGACGCGGTTTTAATTGATACGGAGACGAGCGAGGCCGCGCGCGGTCGTTAGCTTATCACAATACTGATTTCACACCAAGTGTGGAAGGATGGGCTTATATTGAGCTGGTTTTTAAATATTCAAATAAATAGACTCAAATTCAAACTCATTGATTCTTTATTTATTAAAGTCATTTGATTTCACACCAAGTGTGGAAGGATGGGCTTATATTGAGCTGGTTTTTTTTGAATACTAAAATAATTAAATCCAAGCTGAATCTCAATTATTCTTTATTCATTAAAATCACAGAGATCAATTGTAAATAAATAAATATAAATATTCAAGGAAACACTTTAGCCCCAAACTAAGCAAAGCTTGTACCTACTATGAGAACTAGACTGCTGATAGAATACATATTATAGGTATTATATATTTTATAAATACACACATAGAATACAAAGAAACATCATACAAACATTTGCTCTGGGTGGGAATCGAACCCACCAACTAAGCTGTGACGCCTGTCAAATTAGAATCGTCTTACATCAAGGTGATTTTAGGTGCCAGTTCCACGCCATCAGACCTTAATAATCAAAAAATAATAATAAGGTACGCGATAAAATACCATAATATATCTCTTTACCATATGATTAAATGATCCAAAATATTTTTCCAGATATAGACGGCCATACCGCTTCTCTTCTGGATCTCTGGCTGACTTCAAACCCGAACGATTATCAGATATCCGTTGATGCACCGTTAGGGTCCTCGGACCATTGTCTGATACGTTCGGAAGTGCCAATTTTGCGCCCTGATCGTCCTCGCCCTTTAGGAAAACGTCGGGTTTGGCACTATAAGTCAGCTGATTGGGATGGATTGCGAGAGTTTTATGCATCCTACCCTTGGAAGCAACTATGTTTCTTGTCAGATGACTCCTGTATCTGTGCCGAGTCAGTCACTGATGTGGTTCTTCAGGGCATGGAATGTTTCATCCCTAGCTCAGTGGTGCCGCTTGGTGGTAAGACCCAGCCTTGGTACGGTGTGGATTGTTCTGAGGTTTCTGACCTTAAGCAATGTGCTTACCGTGCCTGGGTTGCAGCACGAGACAACAATGAGCGCAATATCTCTGAGATGAAGAAACTTTATAATGTTGCTTCGAGAACCTTTAAAAAGCGAATCGCTAGAGCAAAGTTTGTTCATATCGGCAGCATTGGCAAGAAATTAACTGGCTTTCCTTCTGGGAGCCGCGCTTTTTGGTCTCTTGCCAAAGCTGTTGAAGGCAACTTCTGCAAGTCATCACTTCCTGCCCTACGCAAAATGGATGATTCGCTGGCCCACACAGCCAAGGAGAAAGCTGATCTCTTAGGCACACTCTTTGCTTCCAATTCGACGTTGGATGATGGGGGAAATACACCGCCTACCATTCCGCGATGTGAGAGCTCTATGCCCGAAATTCGCTTCACACAAAGTGCAGTGCGAAGAGCTCTCTTTTCCCTTGACATCCGTAAGTCGAGTGGGCCAGACGAGATTCCTGCGATTGTACTGAAGATCTGTGCTCCAGAGTTGGCACCGGTACTAACGCGCCTCTTCAGGCACTCTTACGACACTGGAACTGTTCCGTCTGCATGGAAGACTGCTTTGGTTCACCCTATTCCTAAAAAGGGTGACCGCTCAGATCCGTCCAATTACAGGCCTATCGCAATAACGTCCTTATTTTCCAAGGTGATGGAGAGAGTCATCAATGACCAACTTCTTGGGTACCTTGAAGAGCGCCAGCTATTAAATGACAGGCAATATGGCTTTCGCCATGGTCGTTCAGCTGGTGATCTTCTTGTGTACCTCAGTCATCGATGGGCTGAAGCCGTGGAAAAGAAGGGTGAGGCCTTGGCTGTTAGCCTAGATATTGCGAAGGCTTTCGATCGGGTCTGGCACAAAGCACTCCTTTCTAAACTTCCTGCATACGGACTACCGGAGAAATTTTGCGATTGGACTGCCAGCTTTTTATCGGGGCGAAGCATTAAAGTTGTAGTCGACGGATCTTGCTCTGATATTAAGCCCATAAATGCTGGCGTCCCACAAGGCTCTGTATTATCGCCTACACTATTTATTCTGCATATCAATGACATGTTACGCGTTAGTAATATACATTGTTATGCAGATGATAGTACTGGTGACGCTCTGTATGCAGGCCGTGCTAATATTTCTCGGGAACAAGTGGAAGAGTGCCGAAGCAAACTTTTGTCCGAAGTTGAGACTTCCCTTGACCAAGTTTCAGATTGGGGTCAACAAAATCTTGTTCGATTCAACCCCACGAAGACACAAGTTTGCGCGTTTTCCGCTAAGAAAACCCCATTTCTTAAAGCTCCGATGTTCGAGAATACTCCCCTTAACATCTCCAAGAGCATTGGAATCCTTGGTGTCGACATATCGAGTGACGTACAATTCCGTAGTCATCTGGAAGGAAAGGCCAAATTGGCCTCCAAGAAACTAGGCGTACTCAACAGAGCGAGTCATTACTTCACATCGGACCAAAAACTACTGCTATACAAAGCACAAGTCCGACCCCATGTGGAGTACTGCTCTCATCTCTGGGCTGGCGCGCCTCAGTATCAACTCCTTCCATTTGACCGGTTACAACGTCGTGCAGCTCGTATTGTCGACGATTCCATGCTTACAGACGATCTGGACCCCTTAAGTTTGCGTAGGGACGTTGGTTCCTTATGCGTGTTCTATCGTCTGTATAATGGGGAGTGTTCTGACGAACTCTTTAATTTGGTGCCCGCGGCTGACTTTTACCACCGCACGACACGCCGGAAAACTAAATTCCATCCTCACCACCTGGACGGGTGGTTCTCCACGACTACGAGGTTCACGAGATCGTTTCTGCCTCGTACGTGCAAGTTGTGGAACGAGCTACCCTCTGTGGTTTTCCCGCGGAGCTTCGATATGGGGTCCTTCAAAAGACGGGTTTATCTCCACCTGAAAGGCCGGCAGCGCACCGACAACGCCTCTGGTGTTGCAGGTGTCCATGGGCGGCGGTGACCACTTCCCATCAGGTGGCCCGCAAGCTCGTCTGCCAGCTATGGCATAAAAAAAAAAAAAAAAAAAAAAAAAAATTTAATTTATAAATGGGTTTTTAAATAAATAAAATGATGTCGTCATGTAAACTAGTCGCGTCAGCTGGGAGTCCAACAAGTCACGCCGACTGCGAGCACAAAAAGAGGAAGTTATCAGTTTAGGTATGTCGACTCGTTCTGCGCATGACTGTAATACACATTTGACTTTACTCTTAAAACATTAAAACATTGATATATCGCACAACGCCATCTAGTTGCAAAACTAAGCAGTTACAAGTACTAGGTTTCTAAAAATACTTCATTATTTGTTCATGGTAGGGATTGAATCCATGGCCACAATTGGTTTGACGTCTTTGACAGATACTTGACGTAGTTTGACATTGACAGAGATCGTGGAGAATTTCAAGTATACGTTTTAAAACAAAGAATATCGCCTCGATAAAGAAAGGACAAAATTTCTATTTATTAAAACATAAACCACCGACAATCCTTTGTTTAACGAATTATGCCAAAATACATTACTTACACAAAATACAATATTTCTCGTAAGTCCATAAGGCTAGTGAAATTATCAAATGTCAAAACCACATCAAAATAAATTAAACAATACAAATAATAAGTTAGTAGTGATCGCCCTCGTGACATACGGGTATCGAGTCAGCCAATCAGCGCGTTGACGTTCCATTTCACGCAACTGTTTGACAGTTGGCGGGTAGATGTCGCTTAGATTGGAACGGAACGTGTTTAATTGGATATTAATATTGATAGGATTGTTCTTATAGCTTCGAGCTTATAAACGAGGATTAAAACTGAGCTTGAAGTGAGATTGAAATGGTTTGGCGGAATGTTCGGACTATTTATTGATTTGGGAGTAGATCACGATTTTATTATTATGGATTGATTACGTTATACATTGAACTGAGTGCATTTGTTTAATTCTGAACTTAAGAATTTTGTTAAAGTCAATATTTATTTTAAATAAAAAATAGTCCAGGGTATTTCATAAATCTTATTCTAATTTATAGAATAGGTTCAAATATTTAACCAGCACACAAGAGACCAATAACGGTTTACTCAAATAATTCTAAATTCAAATTATTCGAAACATTTACAAAATCGTAATTTTAAATATAGAATAAAGGGTCTTATAACTCTTCGGGGTTCCCATGGAGAGCGTTGACAGCCAATGATTTAAAACCTCTTTGCTCCTTAATTAATGCGACCGAAGAAACTATTGTCATCTCATTCTAACCTATCAATTCTTAGGGTTGGTTGTGTTGCTGTCCTTCTCTAGTGATCCGTAAAATTACCTTGTTATTGAGACATCTTCCTTTGGAGTGATTTGTGGTGGTCGTCCAGAAATTTTATCGATTTGTTTACTTTTAGAATTAGTAGTAACTGGTTGGTAAGTAACACTCGATTTATGTATGTATGGTAATTCGATATCGCCGCACTTTACTTATAAACCATAAAGTACGATTCTACTTCTTTTTTACTTCCTCTTCGTGCCTTGAATTTTAATTACTTACGGTATACTTTTAAATTAGATTTAAATTAGATTTTAAACTGTTTATTGAACATTAACGAAAGTTTTAAGCACTTTTGAACAAAATAAGTTATTACTCATAAATCTAGACTTTGCTAAAACAAAAATAGAAAATCATCAACGTTTGCTTAGGAAAGGTCCAATTTTTATTTAAGTATTTGACAGCAATATTATTAAGTGTCATATATAATGTTCACAAAAACTTGCCACTCCAAAACCCAAAAGTAACCTTTTCAAATTTGAATATCACTAAAAATCCCCCTAAATCTATTGTAACCTACACACCGTGTGAGTAGGTGTGACGTGCACGCTTCGAGTCGCGTGTCGAGTCCGTACAACACTATGATAATGTTGTACTACATACTAGCTGCATACTACAGCTTACACTATGCATACTACAATTTGTACTCTTTGGGCCGTCAGTCGACCGTCAGTCACAACTTGCAATACATAAATCTATTTATCTATCAGTCTATTGTCAGAAGAACTGCATACTCAGGTATTTAAACTTTACGCGGGTATCAGTGGACCGTCAGTCTAACGTCAGTCACCTTCTAATACACAAAAAATATCTTAATTTTTCAATCGATCGTCAGTAGGTACACAGTCAATCGATACGCGACAATCAGTCACATAATATTTCTTTTTGAAGTTATTTTGCCAAGAAACCTATTTATGTCAGAATATACTTCATCACTAAAAAGTTCTGTGTAGATGTTGCTCGATGATTTTCTTTCGAGTGACGGTTGGTTCTAACTGACGGTCAAGTCCGACGGTCAGGTCTGACGGTCAGGTTGTACCGCTAATATAATGCACTAGTTTGAATATACCCTTTATGTGAGGTGTTAGTGAGCGTCGACAAATTGGTCGTTTGAGTGTGAAAACTACAACTTTGCGGTATATAGTTTATATTCATCTGCGATAAGAAAGTATTATAGTAAATAAACGTTTAGGTTTATAGTGTTAGAGTCGGTAAAAGTACCTAGTAAGTACCTAGGTACTTACGTAAATATTAACCTACGAGTTCCCGACCCGAGGGCTGGTGAGTATCTGGCCCAGCGTATCAGCATTGCTATTCAGCGCGGCAATGCCAGTATCTTGGGTATGTTTCCGATTGGTACTGATATAGATCAGTTGAGCAATCTATGGATCGTTTGCAACGGTCTGTAGATAGCTCAACTGTGTCTTATGTATTTATATATACCTATGAACGTTTTTTTATATATACTTACTGTAATATTCCTACAAGTAAGAAAAGAGTGGTGTTTGAGGGAGGAGGCTTATACCCAGCAGTGGGCTAGTACGGGCTGCCAATGATGATGATGGTGATACCTACAAATCGCTAGTAACAGCTATATTCAAAAAAATGGTTGTCTTTAAAGTCGGTTTACTGACGATAGTTGAACGTGACAATGTCACTTCATGGAACGCCTCAGAACGCCTCAGAACGCCTCATGAGTCATGTTTTTTCGTGCGTGCAGCCGGCTCTATCGAATTATAAGACGTTGTCACGTCAAAAACGATTTGTCAAACTTAATTAAAAAAAATGTTCTAACCTCAAATAGCTTAAAAAACCATAATGATCTAAAACAATACAGATCACATAATAAAAAACAATTAATGACCATCTGTTGGTAACCGTTTTGCAGTATGGCACGTGGCCAGGTGACCCCGGGGCAGGGCACCGTGACCTTATGCCCACTGATGAGAAACAAGGGGAAGAATTTTTATATCTATTCCCTTAGCTCTATTTATGCTGTGGGTCGTGGGTTTGATTCCCAACAAGAACAAATGTGTGTGTGATGTGATGAACATAGATATTTGTTCTGTGTCTGGGTGTTACTATGAATGTATGTACACAAAAATATATACTTAAGGTAAAATATAATATATAAGTAATAAAAATATATACTTACTTAATTCAATTTTTTTTGGGTTTTTTTTTATTGTGGCTGAACTCTTTTACTTACACCATAAGTACTTTTTTTATATAATTAAACTCAACGTATCGATAGTGTATTCTAATTTTGCATGTGGCGACATCTAGTTTCTATTTCAACAAAGTTTATTTTTGCAAATTGTTTTTTTTTGGAATCCTGGATAATGTACAATTCAATTAACCAATAGTGTATAACGCTTTATGTTAAAAAAATCTAGTGTTTCTACTTCAAGTCTAACATCTACATTTTACATCTAGTTAATTTTATGTAATTTTTTCACTGCAGAATACATTTTAAATTAAAATCTAAGCAACATAAAAACATAAGCATATTATAATTTCTTCATCCTCCGCTTCCTCGCTTAATAATTGTGAAAATACCAATAAAAATGGCGTAATTATTGAGGTGGTAACTTTCGTGACGGTACACCATAAAGTTATGGCGAGCGAGTTATGGCTGAGCAGGACATAATCAGCTGATAGCCTCAGTGGCTTTTTAACCAAACGCCTTCCTGTCTGAAGTTTCAACAACCTTGGCAGAATATTACCTACAAAATGCAATAGTTGCTTTGTACACAGATCAATAAATAAATAATGCTGGACAATCCACACAACATCATCTAGCCCCAAGCTAAGCGGAGCTTGTGTTATAGGTACTAGACTGATATACTTAATACAATACATTACATAGATAGATATTTTTATTATACATATAAAATACCCAGAACACCCGGAACAAATATTTGCAGATCGTACAAACATTTATCCCAAGACGGGAATCGAAACCGCAACCTCCGCGTCGCAGACGGACCTTCGCCCGCCGCGCCACATCGGTCGTCAATGACAGAATATTACCTACAAAATACTACAATAGTTTTAGTTGCTATGTACACAAATCAATAAATCTATGGACGTGATCCGTTAGGTTGCAAAAATAGGTACGTAGGTAGGTAGTATTATCAACCTATATCAGTCAACTGCTGGACGTAGGTCT
This sequence comes from Ecliptopera silaceata, assembly GCA_932527185.1. Lineage (NCBI taxonomy): Eukaryota > Metazoa > Arthropoda > Insecta > Lepidoptera > Geometridae > Ecliptopera > Ecliptopera silaceata. Next base: position 8,472,425 of record OW052210.1, read on the forward strand.
CTCTTAAGACGCACCACTGAGCCCGGTCTTCGGCTCTTCTAATCCAGTGTTTGCCAGATCGTCGCTCCATCTCGCCGGGTGCGTCCCAAACAATGCCTAAACGCGGTCTCCACTCCAGTATCCGTTTGCTCCAACGGTTGTCGGTTCTTCGGCAAACATGGCCGGCCCACTGCCACTTCAACTTACTAATTCATTGAGCTATGTCGAACACTTTGTTTTCTGACAGATGACAGATAACTTCGTACCGGAACCTATTGGTCAATAAATAGGTACAATTGCACTTCCCGGAAAATATATTTTGAAAGTTAACAAATGTTTATTTTACTAAGAATTCAAAACAATTAAATTTTATTTTCATTATTACGTTCGTGTGCAAAATGATTTAAGTAGCGTTTGCGTTCATCTATTTAAACATGTTTAATTACTATTTCAATACAAAATCACATATACTATGTATCATTAGTCTAATGAGTCAATTTAACTGCGTTTTTATGCAAATACAAACATTGCTAGGAAGTTGTAAATCAGTTTCTATCACAGAGTTTCTATTTCTTAAAAAAAATTACTAAGTAGATATTATTATTTGTTTTATCAACTGATGATAAAAGGAGGTTTTCAATTTGACTGCGTAGGTACCTCATAACTTAATTCTTGGTAAACTGTTTTTTTTTTAAGTTGTTTGTATTTTATTTAGATTTGATCAAGATTTGAGTAGTTTTTGAGTTATTTTTACATTTAACTAATATATTTTTTATAACAAGTTTTTGATATATATTTGGATATTTATATGATAGTAAATAAGTTGTTTATACAACATATTCTTAGGGTTTACTTCTTTGAAAAACGTTTTTTATTTCAGTCACTACATTACTTTTAAATAAGGGTATTTTTGTGTTTTAATTAGTACCTAAAGTGTTTCAAAGTGGTACTGTCTTCAATTTTAGAAGCATAAAAATTCACCCGTATCAAAAAACATCTCCCGAATAAGAACTCACCATTTAAAAAAGAACTACCACTAAGCCGAGACGCTTCTCAAACGTTTACGAATTATTTTATTTAAATACAATATATTATCTAATGTATTTATTTTATTCATTAAAAATACAACTGACTATCAATATTCCGCTTTTGGTCACAACGTATGCAAAATAAAATATATTTTACATCTGTTTGCGAAAACTTATTTTAATTAAACGCAAGGTGGTTAGTACGTGCTTAAAACATTAAATAGTTTTCAATTGTATAGAATAAACAAAATATGTAAAATTGATGTATTAATGTATGTAAAATTATTTAAGACCAAATAGACAGGCTGCGCATTGACAGGCGTCACAGCTTAGTTGGTAGTAGCTCTGTCGCTGCTGTGGGTCGTGGGTTCGATTCTCACTTAGATAAAATGTTTGTGTGATGAGCATAAATATTTTGTTCTGTGTCTGGGCTATGTATGCTATGTACCTATGTAGGTATTTACAAAAATAAAAGTTTATAAGTATTCTATCAGCAATCTAGTTCCCATAGTAGGTACAACATTTGCTTAGTTTGGGACTAAAGTGTGATGAGCGAATTATCCGTGAATCTTAAAAAAAAATTTAATAATTGTGACAGAATACAACGAACTAAATTTAACTGTTATAATAATTATTCACATTATTATAACTATAGTAAGCAATTATAAATTTAAAATTCACTTTTCTTTGCCTCTGATCAATTAAGTCCAACTAAATTAGGCACAAGCTTATGATGAATTTGTATACATTTAATCAATTTTAAACTGACGAGACATTTCTTCAATGAATTATATTATAAGCATTAAATTGTAAAATATACTCACTGATCGGTTTTCACCTACCGACACGATTATATTCAAAGTCAAATATTTCTTTATTCAATAAAATCACAAGGATCATTTAGAATCGTCTTACATACTAGGTGATTCTAGGTGCCAGTTCCACGCGACCAGAGCCTAGAAGAACGGGCAAGAAACAAGAAGTATAAGAATAAAGTTTTTTTTATACATAAAAAACTCTGTTGAGGTACAATATTCAGCTATATTTTTACCGTCTATCTTATAAAAAATTAGCGCGGACTTTAAGTACTGATTACCATACGTAATGATGACTTAAAGTCAACGCTAACTTTTTATAAGATAGACGGTTATAATCTAGATAAAAAAACTATTTGCACAATTATTTAATCTCACAAAGTTTGTTTTCAATTTAGAACGAAAAAGTAAAAAAAGTGGCGACGTCCAACCAGTAATGACGATTATAAAGGGTGATAAAACCAGCGCACTCTCGATTAGTGACGTGCCAGACATTATCGATAAATCGATTCGATTGCCGTTATCTCGATCGCAAAACAATAACTTAGCTTCACAGCAAAAACACTCGCAAAACGATGCAACCGCGATACATTCCTATAATTATAATTTCTAGATCTGAATCGTTATTTATAATAAACTTTTTTTATGGGGATGGGGAAAAAAGTTCGGTACATATTTAGCATTGCGTTTAATAATGCAAAATAAAATAGTATAATAAAAGATATATATCATCAAGAAAAATATCAACATGCTTTGTTTAAAAGTAATGCTAAAAAACTAATTATAATTTTCTTAGTTTATAATATAGGTTAATATATTTTTTCTGGTTATTAGATATTTTACAAAGCTGATATATCTGGAAACACAAAGGCTTTATACATAAAGATATTGTGTGAATTGTCCAAAATATAACGATAGTAAGACAAAGAAGCGGGCACTTTTTTTTTCATTTAAAAAAAACTAATTTATTTGTTCTTCGATCTTACTATGCTTCATAAGTTGGGATTTTAGTGATAGATCATAAACAACATAATGTCATACATAGCAGATTACAACTTTCGATCCAAGGCTAATATAGCTTCTACGGCTAATAAGTTACAAATAATAAAACGTATATTAAATAATTTATATTTAATTAAAGAGCAGATTAAACTCAACAAATTATCATTGTAACTTGGGCACTTTAACCATAGCAATTAAATGTAGTTGATATATCGATATCGATGAATATTATATCGACACGTCCCATCCCTACACGTCCATATGGCGTCTCCCACACGGCTCAGGTAATTGGCCCCAAATGACCATAAACCAGCCATATTGTTCGTTTGTTTTAAAAATAATAATTTAGTAATGTATCCTTTCTTTTATTATTAACCCGTAAAACTTATAACGCGTAACTGGTGGATAAAACAATCGATGAATTTTTAATATTAAATTTATTTATTTACAAAAAGAGTTCTACGATGTCTGTCATTTAACAAATGTTTTTCTCCTAACATCATAATTAAATAAATAAATATTCTTGGACATTTCACACATCACACTCTAGTCTCAAACTAAGCAAAGCTTGTACCTACCTACTATGGGAACTAGACTACTGATAGAATACTTTTTTCTCTCTAAAGATTCTAAATGATCCTTGTGAATTTACTGAATAAAGTAATTTTTGACTTTGACTTTCACTTTGATAGAACCCAGAACCAAACACCCAGACACAACAAATATTTATGCTCATCAGAACCACATTTGCTCTCGATAGGAATCGAACCCACGACCCACAACACGAAAACATTAATAGGATAAGATATATATTAAGTCCATTATTATTGTATATCAGTAATTAAATACAGATTTTTAACCGCCCGTTGAAATCCCCCTAGTTATATACAAGTTGTTAAGATTATGCAAATAATAAATGCAATAGCGCTGGGCGTGGTTCTAGCGACAAATCACATCTAATCTGTAAGGGATGCTGGGGGAAAACTGCCACAGGAAAATAGATTTTGTAGACTACTAAATAGAGGCGTTAGAGACAATTATCGATTGGCTATGATATTAATTGTAAATATGATGAAGGGTTCACATCACTTTTGTATGAATGATGAGTATACAACGTTTATAAAACTAACTACAAACGCTTCTATGATAAAGTGTTTTGAAATATATTTAATCAAACTTATTAAATAAGCTTTTAATTAATACATATAACAAGCTCTGGTTCACTATAAAAACGCTTATTAGGTATTCACAAAAAAAATCATTGCCATTTTTGCCAAAAACTTTTTTGATTTTTTGAATGAATCACCTGTTTTTTTTATTATTATTAATTACGTGTTTTTTTTTATTTTTAAATGAGTGAGGATCACCCTGTATATTATTATATTTCAGGTAATTAAAGACGGCCTTATTCTTTACAAACTCATTACGATTCATCTTTGATAACGTTCCAATTCCATAAACTTCAATAGCACCTGCTTGTATTATGTTCAATTAAATCTAGTTTACTATGTATCTTGAGTTATATCTAATAGTTATACCTATGAATATTTATTAAGTACTTAGTAATTTTGCTATTAGCTTTTATGTTTTTGAACTATTTAAAATAAGTATAATGATAAGTAATTATAGGTACATCGGGTAGGTTAGGTAGGTACTTCATATTTTTGAACCGAAAATATTCTATAAAAATATTTGAATCTAGAAATTTATGTTCTAAACTTCAAAGGAATTAGTAGAAGATTGACTAATTCCGAATAGAGTCGAATAATTATTCCGAATAGGCCCGAATTACCTCGAACTGTCCCGAATGATTCCGAACAGCCCCGAATGATCTTAAATCTTTCCTAAACCTGCTATATACCCAGCAGTGGGCTAATACAGCCTATGATGATGATGATCATCACTGCTGGATGTAGGTCTAGGTCGTAGGTCGTAGGTAGGACTGATGATGATGATGAAACCAGCTAAAACTTGATGTTTGTTCCAGTGGTCATGCACAAGGAGAAGGAGGATCTTCACGGCCATCGTCGGGAGCACTCACCATACGACCATGCGATGCCGGATGGAGAGCTGTTCCTACAGGTAATGGAAACGGTGATGAAAAACATCAACACGCTTTAGGGTTAAAACACACTTTTGACCGTGTGATATCAAACGACGATATATTCCTAAAAGAACATAGTGTTTTACAGGAAACTGAAACGGTGATGGAAAACACCAGTTAGAGTAAAAACGCGTTTGGACTGTGTGATGTTTAACAGAGAACTTTTTAATCAAATTAAATATGCATAGATACGACACTGTCCAGAAATAAACTAAGCATGTACTATGGGAACGAGATTATCTATTAATACAATTTCTTATAAAACAAATTATACACACCCGTACATAATATACAGGGTAACACCCAGACACAAAACATGCATTACCTGTTAAAAAAACTTGTTTAATTTAATTTAATTTAATTTCCTTATAACATAACTCTACAAATCTTTCATTGAAGTTCAGAGTCCCAGAACATATTGTCCGCATAGCAATAAAATGCAATTTATAAATTATGAATTGTCAATAATAAATCAATGGCATCGTGGTTGCCATAAATAAGCGGCAACCAGCTGTACTTTACATTTTACAGTTTCGACTCGAGCTGGGACGGTTGGTTTCCATTACCACACGGTTATTGTACTTATTTCGACCCTGTATTTTATACGTGGATTTCTCCATATTTGTATTGTTTTTTGTGTCTTTTACAGTCTTTACAAATTGATAGAAAAAATGCTATAAAATATATTATTACACCGGTATTTATTGCATATTTTTTATCATTTTGCTACGTTGTATTAGCCGTAGCCGCGGGCAGACATTATAATCTATTTACTAAAGTAACAGTCATTAAGAATAATCTTTAGTAAAATATCATTAGGTATTTGTAAAAATCACTTATTTTATTTTACAATTAAAGGTTGAACTGTAATTGTACAATAACGTATTTTTTACAAAGAATTTTAACAAAAACAGTACGATTTACATTATTTTTTGTACAAAGTTGTTAGAACAATGGAAACACTCCCTCCGGTATTTCATCGGAAAGTTCGCCAGTTATTTCGTAAATTCCGGAAAATTGTTACGAAATCACAAAAAACTTTTCTATTTACAACCCTGACGGAATAATTTGGTGTGACAGCCCTGATGGAAAAATGCTGGGACTTTCGACTTAGCATTTGTCATGCTGACTGTACCGAGTTAGTTACTTGCACTGCAAAAGTATTACATTATTAGTTTACTCGTATTTCGTATTGCATTTAATATGGATTGGTAGATTAGCTTATCTGTACAGATACGTGTGTAACTTGTAAAATAAGAAAAAAATATTATTATGTTATAATGTAAGCACATGTTATATTAAAATGTTTGCTCTGTTTATGTTTTGTGAGTGTATATACAATAAAGAATACATAAACAAGAATACTAAACCTATCCAAATTTAGTCATCTATCTTGTGTAATGTTAAGCTATTGCATAGCTTCTATCGCGGGCCTTGAGCGTGGAGACCGAATCTAGAAATTCCGTAACGAAAATACCGAACGAAAATAACCTAACACTGCGCATGCGTAATCCAGCTAAAAATGCTATGCAATAGCTTTACCGCGGCAGTCCCCGAGTGCCACTCGTCTTTTTTTATCTAAGTTATATATTTTAATAATGATTATTGTTATCTAGTTAAATAATGAAAATATTGTTTTTTCCAGGCCCTCAATGGCTTCCTAATGATACTGACGTGTGAGGGAGAGGTCTTCTTCGCGACGCACAGCATCGAGAGTTATCTAGGCTTCCATCAAGTAAGTCTACCTTCTCTGACAGGCGTCACAGATCAGTTGGTTGTAGCTCTGCCTCCCATGCTGTGGGTCGTGGGGTCGATTCACATCCAGAGCAAATGTTTGTGTGATGAACATAAATATTTATTCTGTGTCTGGGTGTTCCTATGTATAGTATACTACGTATGTATTTACAAAAATATACTTACATTTTTATATATTTTTTATGGGTACGCCCATAGTACAAGCTTTGCTTAGTTTGGTGCTAAAACGTGCAATGTCCGTCTATATTTATTTATTTATCTTATCGATAAAACCAGACAAAGTCGCGAGCGATTACCATAGCATAACCTCTAAGGTGTATACTGCAGTTCGTAAAATAGGGGTAGTCAGAAGCGATTAAACCAAATCCATTAATAAATCGTTGAATCGGTACTTGTTTCCTGTGGGGTTGCGGACACGTGGCCATTGTGATGTGATAGACTTACTTAGATATACATTAACATTAAAATTTGCTGATAGGGTAAACAAAATATTCGGTTATTTAAAAGTTAAATAAAAATAATATATTTATTGACATTTTACAAAACGCCCTCTTCTCTTCCCGTCATTCTGTGTAGCCAAGATTAAGCAACGTTATTCAGTGTGCAAAATCGTATAAATAAGACCCAAACACGTGTTTCTGTTCTTGTTCATGAACCTTGAACCCACGACCTACAGCATGGAAGACAGAGCTGATATCAACTGAGCCTACAAAGTAATAGTAAAACTTGAGTAATAAAATAAAAGCCTATTTTTACCACTTTTTTTAAACAAAGTAGATATTTCAATCATTCAAAGAAAAACATCCTCTCAGCTTAGTCGGCTTTCGGTAGTTCATTTTATATAGTGACAAAGAAAACACCAGTGTGCCGAGCATCGAAAGTTATTCACATCTATTATTCAGATTCTCCACATGAAAGTTATTCAGGTAACAATATTACTTCCTCGAATTGGGTATAAACAAAAGGTCGGCTATCACATTGTCATAGACACGACTTCATATCTACGTGCACGATATCGACACGATATTGTCGAGCTACGATTTTGTATAGAATTTTTCAATTTTTCGCGATCAGTACACATAATAGGGTGAAACCTACATCCAACTTCTTATTCTTATTCGTGTCACTCTTGACAGAGTGGTCGTGGTCTTCATGATTTATTATTTCTTATCATGGGTTGTGTGCACGCCTAACAATATCTCGCCATTTTTCTCTATTTGCTGACATCTGTACCTCTACCATGAGTTGTCACAGTAAAATCGCCTGACTTTACTACAGTAGTTACGTAAATATTAGTATTACGAATTTTAGTACTCAGCTATCCGCTAGAGGCGCTGTACAAATCTTCATACCTTTATTTAACTACAGACGCTAGCGAGTATAGTAAATATAGTATAGTAAAAACTCATGGTAGAGCTACTGTGAGCATTCATTCAAGCTTCCGCCCACCAGTATCTACATCCAACAGTTGACTGATACAGTGTAGGTTGATGATGATGGCCAAACAATTCTGCAACACAAAAGTTTTCTTGTCTTGTCGTTTCGTATAAGTATCGGGGTCGGCAGTATGCAAGCCGCCAGGGGTGAACGAATTTATATGCTACGAAAAGTTTTATTGTAGGGGTCGGATTTGAGCCAAAAATTGGGGTTTTTACTTTTCTGACAGCCATATTTCATTGGAAACTTTATTAACTGTAATTTGAAGGGCATTTAATAACGTATGCGTCTTTTTACTGTCGCTAGTTTTGTATTCTTGTCACGGTAGGTAATGTATCAGTGAGTCAAAATAACAACTATTATATTAACAAAACATACCTAGGTATATATAAGTACATAATAAAACAAGTCAGCTATTTTGTTTAGCAGTCGGAATTTTACGAATAGAAATATTTTGAAATGTATGTTGAGTCATAAATATGAACACTGTATTATTTAAAAATAAAACGAATAGGTATATTGTTCTAAAATTATTAAACATAAACACATTTATTTATTATTACGACTAATACAGTATTTACAAAATTTACATGATAAAATAAATGTAATATAATATAAAATACTACTGAGCTATCTGTAGATCATTGCAAACGGTCTCTAAATAGCTCAACTTATCCTAATCACAACCATTTGGAAACCTAGCCAAGATTGCTGCATTGAGACCTATTATTTTCTTGTTTATATTTCAAACCAAAATATACCAACAAAATACTCTACCGCCAAGTAAAAGCCCTTAGCAGTTCTTTTAATCCAATTCGTTACGATAAGCCTTATCCGTTTTGATAAGGGGTAGTTAATTAACCAGGTTAATACTTTTAATTAATATTTTATATAACCTTTACGATTTCAAAAAATATGAAAACCTTATAGCGCTATGAAAGCAGTAGTAGGTAATTAAATTCGAAGTGCGGCTATTTATAACGAAAATAGGGTAATTTTTATTTAAATAAAAGTAATTATTTAGTTGACCGTCAAGAGGTATGAATTATTATAACTAGTATAGTTATAGTTTTAATCATTAAGATAATATAGATATATATTAAGCAGATGTAATTTATAGTGCGCTCTATATATTAAGTTTTATTAAAAGTCTGTTAATTTTCTATTGCAAAAACCACTTTTGTAAATGGCAACACAACATAAAATAAATATTATACAACATACAATATAAAGTACATACTGTCTATTACAAGATTTTACGCCTTTTATAGTACATAGTCGTTTGTGGTCCTTCGAACCGGATTTTCTTTTTACAAGTTATAGGTAAGCTTTTGACCCCGATCTCACCTGATGTTAAGTGACGATGCGATTTACGATATGAACCTCGTAACAAACTTTAATAGAATTCTGACACCTTTCATTGATACCTCCCTTTATCCAAGTTTTTGTAAGTACGCCAAAGTTAAGTTAAAATTCAAAGGGGGTAAGTTAGATCAAGTTAAAGCTCGTTCACCAGGTGGCCATATTGATCGAGACCAGTAGTAACTGTTGGATGTACTGTGGTCAAGAGGGGAGAAAAGACGCGTGTTTTTAAAAATGTTTTGATTTTTGAATCATCGTAATCCGTAAAATCACAGGAGTAGTTAAGAATCGTCTTATATAATATGTGGTTCTAGTTGCCAGTTCCACGCGAACAGAGCCTTGAAGAACGGGCAAGAAACTTTACTGTTTGATCTTCCAGAGTTTTTGTTGTTTTTACACTATACTCGTTTTATGAAGCTGTGTTATAAATTATAGATGTTGTTTTATAATTATACTGTGAAAATTTAAAGTAAAATAATAAAACACCAACGTCAGTCGTTTTTCGCCTATAACCCAATTTATACAATTATATTTTTTATTTAAATGTTGTTAGAAAACTGCGTTTAACTGCTTTTCTTCCATTACATTTAGGTCAATAACCTAGTCGAGTTTTCATAATCAAAATTCCAAAAACAAACGTAAACTACGAATCTGAATAACAAAAGTATAAAAACAACATAAAACATCCCCACCATCAATCATGGAAACCACACAAGTAACTATTGCCAAAACAATGGGGTATCAACAAAACATTTAGTTTCATAGCAACCAACCCCAACCCCCAACCCTATAAGAACAAAACCAATTACCCAACAAATCATCTTCTGACATCTACGCCAGCGCAATATGTTCGTTCACTGTTGTTTAATCTACAGGGTGTTAGACGTCCTGAAACAGAAAAAAAGAATCTCATAACTTATCAATGATTCATATGTTTATAAAAAACTTCAAACATTTTCGTGACACAATCTCAACAATAATTTAATTCATAAAGTTAAACTAGCCATCAAATGAAAGTAATTTTAAGTGTTATACTCAAAATATATAATTAAAATAAAGGTTTACGTAAGTATTTAATTTTAAGAAAACTAATATAAGTCTGGAATTTTTGAAAGTTACGTTTCTAAAATTCTGACTTATATTAGTTTTCTTGAAATTAAATACTTACGTAAACCTATATAATACAAAATAGTTATTTTACATCCTGTATGTCCCGTACACCTTTTATTTAGGGCATATTTTTGTTATGATTCATTTACATGGTGACGTAAAGCAGGGGGCTAAGCATGGTGCCCTGACGAGCCCCATTGATTATCAATTAGTCTTATACTTGCACCGTGCGTCGTTCCCGCATTATGCACACTATTTACACGGCCTTACAAAATATGACATCAAACCGTCTATTTATGCCAAGCCAAAACGAGCTTTATTCACTTGAGATAACGTATGCTAGGCTATCGAAAAGTTGAAAATTAACATGTCTGTCTTCGTTACAGATGATCCTTTAATGATCGAGCTTGAATCAATTTTTAGGGTTCGCCTTGGTTTATTGATTTATGATGTGGTTATGACTTGCTTTTTCGCTTGTAAACCTTTATTGTGAATTATCTTGTTAAACAGATTGAACATCTATAACTTCATATTGAGGTTTAAAAGGATGTGTGTTATGATAATTAATCAGGTTTCACGTATTTTTCGATTTTCATAATTTGACTCTGTTATTTTACTTTTTGTTTCCAGTCAGACATAGTTCACCAGTCGGTGTACGAGCTGGTTCACTCTGAGGATCGAGAGGAGCTCCAACGGCAGCTGCTATGGAACTCCTTCCTGCCCACCGAGGTCAACAACCTCAACTTGCAAGATGTGCTGAGGGCGGACCGAGCGCATCTGCTAGAAAGGAGCTTTACTGTTAGGTTTAGGTGCCTGTTGGATAATACTTCAGGGTTCTTGGTGAGTTCTAACTTCCATCATTTCTTCTATATTTTGAAAACTATACAAATATTTTTCAACAGACTACTAGCTTAGTAGCTAGTGTTCGGGCTTATATCAAGTTTGAATACTTAAGAGAAAAAAGATGAAATAAATAAAAAAACTTTGTCAGCTCAATATTGTCCTTTTTCCAGAGGCTAGACATCCGGGGTCGGATCAAGGTGCTCCACGGGCAAAACAAGAAAACCGAGGAGCCCCCTTTAGCGTTGTTTGCAATCTGTGCGCCCTTCGGCCCTCCCAGCCTTCTGGAGATCCCGCAGAAGGAAGTCATGTTTAAGAGCAAGCATAAGCTTGATCTGTCTCTAGTCTCTATGGATCAACGGTGAGTTATATTTTTTTAGTCTTCTTCTTTTTCGTGTCGATGATGCTCTCAAACATTATTTGCCTAAAAGTTGGCTACTTCTATGGCGTTTATATGTTTTTTTTATGATGATTTGTTTAGTGCCTGGGTGTTAGGTACTGGGTGTATGTATTTGCCAAAAAGTAGATATTTAAGTATTTTATCAGAAATCTAGTTTCCATAGTACCAAGCTTTGTTTAGTTTGAGACTAGAGAGCGTTGTGTGAAATGTCCAAGAATATTATTTATTTATTACATTTACAGCCACATTTCTACTATGTACTCATACGATCTAGGTAATACAAGATTCATATTAAAGTAACGTAGTGTCTAGTTGCTAGCAAAATAATTAAAACTATGCTCCTAGAAACAATCAGTTTGCAAATTACTTTAAAGGCCCACTAACTTAACCGTGAACAAAATAAAAATAACTTCGAAACACTAAAAACTATCAAACCCTCAATATTGTTATAATAAAAACGTACCAACGAACAAAGAGAAAAAGAATAAAGGAACAATAACGGAAATGCTTGGGCTTTTAGATACCGTAGAATATTGTTAATTGACGAACGTATATTAGCCGTGACGAAAGTGATTCTCTATAAATAGGAACGGTGATGGATAGAACCAAACTGTTTAAAGTTGAAGCCTGGTATCGCACTAGGTATCGTGCCAAAACCAAAAATATTATGCCTCAGTATGCTTTTTGTATTTTAGGTGCTTTTTCATTTAATTTTAAGTTCCTGTATATCACTGTCTGTCACTTTATAAGTATACGTTCAGTGTGATATAAAATGACTTACAGCATATTTATCTTATAGTAATTTGTTTATTAGTTAAATATTTATATCGACGACCGATGTGGCGCGGTGGGCGATGGTCCGCCTGCGACGCGGAAGGTTGCGGGTTCGATTCCCGCCTCGGGACAAATGTTTGTATGTTCTGCAAATATTTATTCCGGGTGTTCTGGGTATTATGTATAATAAAAAAAAATCTATCTATATGTATTATATTGTATTAAGTATGTCAGTCTTCTAGTACCCATAACACAAGCTCAGCTTAGCTTGGAGCTAGATGATGTTGTGTGGATTGTCCAGCATTATTTTATTTATATAAGTATTCTTCTAGCAACACAAACTACACTTACAAACACTCAACGCACTTATTAGAGTTTTAGAATATAAGTTAGTTAATAATTTAATAAATTAAAAATAAATTAGTTAAATTTTTCGTAACATTGATAATAATAGTAATATGTAATAATAATAGTTAGATAAAATTAAGTTAGATACGTTTACATCTCCTCAACTTTGTAAGGTAATTCAATTTTCCAGTAAATGCACTCCTGATGTCCAAAATACAAGCTTAAAGCTTAGTTTGGTCTTCGCTGGCAAATCTTTTAAAAAGCCTGTATTTAGTAATAGTTTTATTAATATCCTTTGTAAATATGTGTTAATTGGTAAATAAAGAATTTATTTATTTATTTATTCAGAACGATGTAAGGATTTTTATCCTGATTCAAGAAAATTTGTTTTTAAATAGATTTGTCAAAATATCATAAGTCTAAGTCTATCTATGACTGTTTGTCCAAAAAAGGGATTGTTTTTCGTTATAAATTATTTTCTTTAACTTAATATTATTTTAATTTATTTCAGGGGTAAGATGCTGCTCGGCTATACAGATGCTGAGCTTGGGAACATGGGAGGTTACGACCTGGTGCATTACGACGACTTGGCCTACGTAGCGAGCGCTCATCAAGAATGTACGTATTGAATTGATTATCATGATCAATTGTTTGAAGATATGGGGCTAGCATGATTCTTAATTCATTGTGAGTGTGGGGCACCCATACAATCCTTTTCCCACATGCTCGTTTGCCCCTTGTGCCCTACCACCTGCAGAAGGGATGATCTTATGAACGCCACAGATAATGAGAGACTAGTAGCAACATTCTACTTGTACTATAATATTATTGTTGTTGTGTACAATTGACACGCTAGAAAAATAATGATTGTTTGAAAATATAAAGTTCTAAGCAGTCCACAGATACACACTTCCATTTTTAGATTCTTTCAGTTTTTGCAAAAGAACAATCTTAACGAAGTTTACTGAATATCATTCATTTTGGCTCGTTTTATGTTAGAATTTATCTGATCGTGAAATACTATCACATCAACATAGAAAAGCAAAAAACTAATTTCTAAAATGCATTGGTAGGTACATCAGAACACATCTGCAGTAAATAAAGTTGTCAATGGCAAAGTAACTACATCAAGTGATTTGCTTATTTCTTATACTAAATGCTGATAATATATCAAACTTATTTTATAACCTTTTGTTTTTTTTGCAGTGTTAAAAACAGGGGCTTCCGGGATGATAGCGTATCGTTTTCAAGCTAAGGACGGACAATGGCAGTGGTTGCAAACCTCCTCTCGACTGGTCTACAAGAACTCTAAGCCAGACTTTGTCATCAGCACGCATCGACCACTCATGTAAATATTTATTTTTTTGATATTGGTACCTAAAAGTAATGGAAGACTGACAAGATAATAGAATCTGACTGTTTTTTCAACACGATAAATAAACACTGGTAGCTGTTTGGCTGTTGGATACCTAGTATATTTTTTTCTCATAACCAGAAGAACTTGAATCTGGAATACTCACAGGACTTATTGTTTCTTTTTTACTTTTCAGGGAAGAAGAAGGCCGAGACCTACTCGGAAAGCGAACGATGGACTTCAAAGTGAGCTACCTCGACACTGGTCTCACCAGCCTGTACTTCTCAGAGTCTGAACAGCTATCCGGCTGTGAGACCACAGTCACAACTCCTCCCAGAGCCGCTAGACGATATAAAACTCAGTTGAGAGACTTCTTGTCCACGTGTAGGAACAAACGAAGAGCTCCAACGACGCCTGCACCTCCTCCAGTGGATTATCTGGCGGCAGATGCAGTAGCGGCAGCTTATACCAACTTAAACGGGGCGTACACGGCTCCTTATGGGGAATATCCCCCAGCTCCTACGTTACATTACCCCCCTCCACCTTTAGACGACAGATTTCTCACTACAGATAACCTCTTCCACCAATACAAGCCTTTATCTTACCATTATACTCCTTATGCTCCCAATGGCTTCCTAGAACCGGCGCCTCCGGGGTACGAAGTAGCTCCTACATATCATCGACCACCATCTCGGGAATACACTTACGTGGACAGTAGCGGTCGATACATGAGTCCCATAACTGGGGAAAGAAGATCTCCTAGCGTGGTTCCCGGACCCAGTCCAGCAGGCTCCAACGGGTCTACGGAACAGGAGAGGATGCAGCAGACGCAGTCGGCAGAGGTTCCGAGACAGACTGTCCTCATGTGGGGGGCAGGTGGAACGGCTCAAGAGGTCCCGGTGGAGTACTCCCCTCCTCAGGTTTGGCGATACCATCCATCTCACTACCACACCGCTGAAGCGACTCAATAAAGGCTTTTTGTGCAATATTGGTTAAGCTTTTTCAATGTCTTCGATCGGGTTACACTGCATGATCTGGAACAAGTTGCGGCTTTTTGAAAGAAAGGACAAAAGCATGGTGCCAATGTGTTTAGTTGAGAGAGTGATCATCCTCGCTTCTCTAGTTTGGCCATGATCTGATTCACTCGGACTCCGACTGACCCTGAATCCATAAAAAATACCTTTCTTATTTGCCTCTTAAAAGGTTCATTGCAGCTAGAAAGTCTAACATGCTGTGTGGAAATGATTGCAATAGGCATCTATTCTACTGGCTGGCACGGCACTGGTGCCCAATTGTTTAATGCATTTTGCTTTTTTGGCTCCTGGGCTGACTTTGCTGCCAGTATAGTGCTGGTTCTGTGCCAGTAAGTAGAATAGCGCCAGCTCGATAATTTTTCACGAAATTATTTTTAGTTGTATAATAATGTTAGTGATTTCAATGTACTTTGTTACCATTTATTTCTATTTGATACCTCGCTCAGTGGTTTGTAAGACCAAGGTGCAGTTCCATCAAAGCTGAATTGTAATCTCAGTTTTGCGCTATGGTGGATGGTTCTCTTGGTGTTTTAGGTCTTGTCAGACTTAAAAGGGTCCTTCCAATATCTGTAGATAATCTGTAAATTATTCGAGAATTTTATCCAAATATTAATAAATGATAGTCGATCTTAGCTAATTATTATTAAAAATATAAGTTCCGCTCTGTTTTGTAAATATTCTTAGTAAAATATGACTGAGTTTGGATATTCAAAAAAGTATAAGCATTATATTTTCAATCATTTAAAAAATATTTATCTATCTAAATTACTACATAAATAATAGTGAGTTAAAATAGATACTTACGTTTGGATAAAAGGACATCTTTGAGATTTTTTTTTATTAATTAATTATTAATCAGCTAAGTACATATTTCAAATATACATAAAAAAGTAAATATTTTTCTATCTCGAATCTAATAGTTCCAAAACGATTTAAGTAGATTATATTTCAATTCAATATTTGTTATTTTACATGGTTTTAATTTTGATCATTATTTTTTTCTAATTAACAAATAATCCAAACTCGGTTAAGTTTAAGCGTGTGTAGAAATTTCAAAATTTCTTGCTTAAAAGAAACTTCAAAAAGAGGCAAAAAGTATTACTTTAAGACAGAAAAAGTCTATTAAATTATTTGTCTTACGTATTTTCATTTACTCCAACGTTTATTTACAAACTATAAAAATCTGTTAAGTCTTAAAACATTGTATGTTACAATTTTTAAGAAAATATATTTTAAATTGCACATCATTATTGTCTCGATAAAAATTGTTAAAAATCAAAAAATGAACGACAGACCCGTTTTATATAAAACAATAATCGTTACAAAAATATTTATACTAAGAAGTATTTTTTTGAGGATTTATTATTTTACAATAACCACAATATCATCTCACTAAATTTTTATACAGACAAAAATAAGCACAGCCTTGCCAACGCGAATCACGATGTAAATACACTAAATATGTGCCTTCAAACATATCGCATATACTTCCATTTATAAATCATATTTATTATTATATGAATATTAATTATCGTATGAATAATAATATAAATATTAATTATCATATGAATAATAATATGAATATTAATTATTATTTATCATATGAATAACATGAATATTAAATAACTTTTTCTGTTGGTGCAGTGACAACGTTGGCAAAGCATTCACCGTGTGGCTAAGAAATTCTTCTGATTATATAATTATAAAAAGTTAATTAAAGTTTCTTCTTAATTCTACGTGTGAGCAATAATATTATAATGATTTCCAAGCAAGTTGTTCTTTGCAAGAAATTGTATAATACCTTTATTTATTAAAAACAAACGAAAATTATCGAAAGTAGCACAATTTTGTATTATACCTTTTCATGACTACTTCTTTAGAATACATATCAGAAACACTTAGATAATACCTATAATGCTACATGTTTATATAAAATCAAAGTGTAGTGTGTGTTCAGTTTATATAAATAAAAAAAAATCACGTTTATTTCTAAGAATTTCAAAATGAATTTGCTCTAATTTATTCAGTAATTGTAAATAAGTAAGTTTAGTCGCTTTGTTGTATTATTGATTTATAATTATTTATATTGAACATAATAAATAAGGTAAATATAATTATTATTCCAATTTATTGTATTTATTTTAGCATAACGTTATTATGTAATTATAAAAGAAAATCAATAAATTTTTCATGCCACTGATTTGCATATTTATTTTGATTCCCAACATATTAAAAAAAAGAACACTATTATATTACTAGAAAATGATGTTTGCCTATAAATATTAAATAAACTACCAGTAATAATAAGTATCATGCTAAATTTAATAATTTTTCATATCTTTTACATCAAAAATCAATTTTGAACATTAAATTTAAAACAGCGCCATCTTGTGCTTACATCAAAAACTAAAATGCTTACTTTCGAACCACCAAGGTCTCGCAGAAAGTTCATTTTCGTACCTTCTTGCTATAACATAAATTCAGTCATATTAGTTCATGATAACAAATGTAGATGGCACAATTTAGTAAAGCTGAATATACATTTATACATTTTATAAATAATACTTATCAGTGTTATTTTAATTTTGTTTTCTAAATGTTGCGTTCGTTGAACTGTTTGTTGTGATAAATAGTATTAAATAAAAAAAACATTAGAGGGATACAAAGATCTTGAAACTCTATAGCACTTTATTTATGTACATAATCTCAGTGTTCATATTTGTTGATTTCTTGTTCGATATGCTAACTACATAAATAAATACATTAAATTCTTTAGCAGCCAGAAAATAACTCCAAAAAAAATGTATTTACTTTTACTTAAATAAATCTTTTTTTACAGTGATAAAGTATAAATGAATTTAGGCATTTGTAGAGTAGAGCAAACATTACAATATCCAAATTGATGAACACTAAATGAGTTATTAAACCTATTTTTTTATTAAGGACAAGACAAAAATCCAATCTCTTTTATAGGACAATTTTAAATAGGCTCTGCCACACTTTGACAGACGTCACAACTCAGTTGGTAGTAGCTCTGCCTTCCATGCTGTGGGTCGTGAATTCGATTCCCACTGAGAGCAACTGAATGTGATAAACACACATAATTTGTTCTGTGTCACCGTGTACTATATTTGTGCATTTACAAAAAAAAAATAAGTATTCCATCAGCAATCTAGTTCCCATAGAACCAGCTTTGCTTAGTTTGGGACTAGAGTGTGATGTGTGAAATTTCCAGGAATATTATTTATTATTATTTAAGAGTCTGGAGGAGACCTTTGCCCTTCAGTGGGATACAATTAAATAAAATTAAAATTGTATTGTGTAATGCTCATTTATTAACCGACAACAGACCTAGTTTAAATAATTAAAAACAATAGAAGATTTTGCAGATGTTATTGTTTTACTCGTAAATAAACAAAATGTTGTGAGAGCGAGTGACGCGTGCTGTGATTAGACGAGGCACTATATAGAGCTGCACTAACATAATATGAGGTTGCCTGGAAGAGATCGCTTTTAGCGATAAGGCAGCCCATTGTGCTGTTAATTTAATGTTTCTTGTGTGTAATCTATCTAGCCCCAAGCTAAGCAGAGCTTGTGTTATGGGTACTAGAAGACTGACACACTTAATACAATACATTACATAGATAGATATATTTTATTATACATAGAAAATACCCAGAACACTCGGAATAAATACTTGCAGACCGTACAAACATTTATCCCAAGGCGGGAATCGAACCCGCAACCGCGTCGCAGGCGCCACATCGGTCGTCAATTTTATATTCCGATTTTAAGGTAGGTATCTTTAATTACCGTATATTACCTATCTATTATTATTTATAGTAATTTAGTACATACAAAACCCAGTACCTATACTAAGCTCTAACGAATTAATTTAAATACATCCAGAATACAACTTTCGATCTGATTTCCTGTAGCCTGTGATTCCCGAAGCAACCTTTATCAAATTCCTAGAACACATTCCTCAGGTAACAAAAAACTTAACGGGAACCTTCAAAAGGGACTCTACCTGAGGGATGCATGAATAAATTCGACAACCGTCAACGTATCGTATCGTTAGCACAATACATTGCGCGGTGACGCTATATGATTCAGCGATCGAGCTAGCGTCAACGCGTAGTGTATCTTGTGCTAACGTTATGACACCGTTCCGATACATTTGCGACATATTCTGTTCTGGGGCATTCTACGCATCACACTCTAGCCCCAAACTAAGCAGAGCTTGTACTATGGGAACTAGATTGCTGATGAAATACTTACATACATTTTTTTTGTAAATACATACATTGAATACATAGTAACACCCAGACACAGAACAAATATTTAAGTTCATCACACAAATATTTGTTCTGGAAGGTAATCGAATCGACCCATAGCATAGATTTATTATTAATTTATTGTTGACATTTGTTAAGTACCTATTATTATTTTTGTTTATATAATTTTATTTTTGACTACTGTGAATTGTTTGACATTTGTAATTAATTTGTGTAATTGGCTTTTTTTGCCGTTCAAATTTAATAAATAAATAAATGGAAGATAGAGCTACTACCAACTGAGCTGTGACGCCTGTCTTTAGCGGTATTATCGTCTCTGTGTAGTTGGTTCACAGTTGGTTGAACAACAGTAATCTGAAGAACCACACGCACAAACCGACCAGCTTTCGAGCAGATAACACGTTGTTGAAAAATTTAGTTTTTTTTTATAACAGTGGCAAAAATGCAGTTGACGGACGCTTTGTGTTATGCACTATTGACGGTGAGTGTAGTTATAACATTATTTTAGTATAGAAGAGATTGTTATTAAATAAATAATGCTGGACAATACACACATCGTCTAGCCCCAAGCTAAGCAGAGCTTGTGTTATGGGTACTAGAAGACTGACATACTTAATACAATACATAGATAGATATTTTAATCATAATTTGTAAATAACTTATATTAGTGGTTGTCTGGAAGAAATCGTTTTGTTCGATAAGCCCGCCTATTGTAGGACTACTTTTTTTTACACTTTATTTATTAATAGCCATTTCCTCTGAACATTCTGTCCGGGACTTATTTGTCCTCGATAAAGAATTTATTTATTATGATTTATTTATTATATTTTAATACAAGGTTCTTTCTTATGATATGATAACGTTTTGATTAAACTAAATCGTAAAAAATATACATATTTTGACAAAGCTGACCTACACTTGACTTCAGGTCAGTATTTTGCGTAAAATGTTGCTTTAAAAGCGCATAATTTTAAATTGATGATTTATAACAAATTTATTTAAATATTAAACATAATATTACGGAATGTTTGTTTTGATGCTTAGTTAAGAATAATTAGTATTAATTTATTTAAATGGAACATTTAAAAACATAAAGCTTATGTTTTTTATAGGCCAATATTATTAAAATAATAAACCTAAACTGCGTCACGTCTACACTTTTAAATTTAGGGAATTAATAAGATTTTGTGAAAATATTCATTAAATTTAATATAATATTTTGTTAGAAAATCATCTCAAATCCCAAACGATGTGGAGTGTACATTTTTTCAATTCTACAACGAAAACTAATTTATATAAATCTAGTTTAGTGATGCTTATTCTCGTCATGCGCCGTGCATCAGAACAAAAACATGACAAACTTGTTTAAAATTATATAAGTATTAAATTAAGATTTAAAAAAAAAGTAAATGCTGTATGCATTGTAATGATTCTTTGAAATTCCAGCATTGTCACAACTTAGGCTGAGATTCAAAGTCGGAACTAAACTTAGACTTATGTTTGCGTTTATCAAATTTTATTGAATTTATTTAATTAAAAATGACACCCAACACGGGTTTACACAAAAATAAACATATATTTAACATAGGGAATATATATTTTTATTTATTTATGCAGCAAAAGAGCATTTTATTGATTCTAAATATGTATCTGTATACCTGTCCTGCAAGGTCATAAAAAGGTCAAAGTAACTAATATTATTTACATTCATAATAGGCTCTGCGTGAATCTTAGCTTTTTCTTTTACTATCATAAAAAAAGCTAATAGTTTCAACTTATAATCAAAAAGAACATTGGTCATTCCATTATTTGTAAAATATACATTTTATACAAGATATGTGCTCATAGTTTTGTACCTACCTGGAAGAGATCGCTCATAGCGATAAGGCCACCCATTGTACTGTATTTAGTTTAGTTTATGTTTTTATGTATTGTTTCTAAATAGTTCTAAGGTGTACATGTACAATAAAGCATTTTCATTCATTCATTCATTCAAAGCTAATAGTTTCAACTTATCCCTTCGCGTGCCAGACGGCCAGTATCTGGCTGGATGTTTTTAATGCGCGTGTGCCAAGCGACTTGATACTGGTCGGTCGGGGTGGCTCGTATTTCAATGGTAATATGAACTGTGACAATCAAAAAGAACATTGGTCATTCCATTATTTGTAAAATATACATTTTATACAAGATATGTGCTCATAGTTTTGTACCTACCTGGAAGAGATCGCTCATAGCATTAAGGCCACCCATTGTACTTCACTTAATAGATAAATTTAGTATAATAAGAAATATCTCCATAAAGTGTAACTATTTTCTTAAAAAAGAGTTGCTTAAGTCTGTTTTTATTTTTATTTATTTATTGATGTGTATGCGTAAAATATTGCTAAAATATATTGTTATAATAAAACTTGACCTTTTCAATATAGGTTTACCTATAAACCATAAAGTATAAATTATTGCCTAATGAATCGTGCTAAGGTTGTATTAATTTTAACTCATCAAATACTTCAGGGTTGACACATTTGTTGTTTTATATCTTTTTGACAAATTAACGGCCGGTTTCTGGAAACCCAAATCACGATTGACCCAAGTTTGACACATAGTAATTATTTGACTTTTTCGTTGATCATCGTTCGAGAAACCGGCCGTAAGACTTTAGTATTTTAACTGAAACGAATGTAGACTTTAACTAAAACTTGAAAAATCTAGCCGCGGACCCAGACTTCGTAGTGTAGCACCAATGGTTTAGTGGTAGACACCTCGCCTTGAGGTCGGGTGTTCAAATCCGGTTATACTCCAATTTTCTATTCAGAAAATTTACCTATGTGTAGAGCCAATGTTCTTTTGGTGAAGGAAATTACCGTGAGGATAGTAGCTCCGCACTTGTTGATTTTATGTTTGTATAGTACTGAATAGGCTGCAAACACGAGATCGTTTCTGCCTCGAACGTGCAAATTGTGGAACGAGCTACCCTCCGTGGTTTTCCTACGGAGCTATGACATGGGGGCCTTTTAAAGACGGGCTTATGTCCACCTAAAAGGCCGGCAGCGCACCGACTACGCCTCTGGTGTTGCAAGTGTCCATGGGCGGCGGTGACCACTTCTCATCAGGTGACCCGCAAGCTCGTCGAAAAAAAAAACGTGTGGCACTCGGGGACTGTCGCGGTAAAGCTTTAATTTATTGCAGCATATAGCATTTTTTGCTGGATTACGCATGCGCAGTGTTAGGTTATTTCGTTACGTAATTTCTGGATTCGGTCTCCACGCTCAAGGCCCGCGATAGAAGCTATGCAATAGCTTAAAAGCCTGGTAAAGGTGTTACAAGTTTACTCCATCTAACGTCCCGCTTATCGGGATATGGGTAAAACCCATAACGCACTACATATCATCTAGATTTGATACAAATCTAACAAACCTTAATTTTGCCCCAAAACCTTTACAGCAAAATATAAATTCCTTTCTTACCTCACATTATTTGAACCACTATAATTTCTCATGACAATTTCTTCCGAAAGTGTGCCTGGGTCGCGGTCGTGTCCGTGACACATGACACTAGCCGGTCACTGTAACGTTACGACATTTGATATACAGGGTGTGCACACCGACAAGACTGCAGTAAAGCTGGTCACACACGAGCGTACTACTTAAATCTATGAGAAAACACACTCGGATTTAGATATAAAAGTTAGATAAGATAGATATATTATTTATTTAGTCATGTTTTGTATAGATGTATGATTACTCTTTTATGCAAAACTGAATATTATTAATGTAACTTTACAATAATATATACAATACAATAATACACATAAATTCGTTTTGTAAACAGATTTTTAAAGTTCCTTTAGTAAGAATTATAATACTTTTTACTGATTTGCAATTCGTTTATTACCATTCACTGCACTGGAACTTTAGTACCTAATTTAGTTTAATAGTAATTTTTTGTAAGAAGAATCATATAAAATAACGGTAGGAATCAGGCCGTAAGTTTCTTGCCCGTTCTTCTAGGCTCTGATCGCGTGGAGCTGGCACCTAGAATCACCTTGTATGTAAGACGATTCTAAATGATCCTCGTGATTTTACTGAATAAAGTAATTTTGACTTTGACTTTGACTTCATTTATTTTGTGTATTCTCAGCTTAAATCTCACTTAAATGTTATTTAAGTAAACATAGAAAAGCGATTACAGATTTCTCCTTAAAACTAGATTTTGGAAAGATAATCCGTGTGTAGTTAATCCAAAACCTGCTTTTAGTAGTGAAAGTATTTTGCTTGGAATTATTATATTTTTCAAGCTAAAGTTCAAGGTAAAATGCTGTTAAAATTGCTAACTGCTTTTTATTTGGGTTTACTGTTTGTAGGTTAAATATCACTTGTCTTGTATTGTTCTACATTTTTACACTACAATTTAAATATTTATAGCATTTTTTTTGGTTCTAATGCAAATAATGTTTTGAATCTTATAATGATAAAAATGAAATTCGTACTTACATTGTTTTAATCATATTTTTTAATTATTATTGTTTTAGATTTTCCTGGTGTTTTATGAATAGGTATACTTACCTCAATTATTAATAATATTATTTTTTAATAAATACATTATAGGTAAAAATCGAAATAATACGAATCTAAAATATAAATGGTTAGTTTTATAAATAAATAAATATTCACAGACTATTCACAAATCATACAAAATGCAACGCTATACGGTGCTTTTTTAAAATTAAGTAATTAAAATTCTAAATGCATCAGTCATTGTTAGTAACTTCTCAAGTAATTATATAACTTTCAGTATCGGAAGAGAGTAAACGATTATTGAATGAAAACGGTAAAACTATGGGAATGTATTGATTGTTTTATTGCTTTCTTGAACCGAACGTTAGAGTATACATTTAACTGTACTTCATTCTCAAGAAACTTATACCTGGTGTACCTATAAGTTTTTTGTTCCCATTCAATTAAATTCAAATACTTATACTTTTTACAAAAATGAAAAATACCTTATCATTCGTCATCGAAAAGTTAACTAAGAACTTTATAGATAACTCAAAAAGTACTATAGTTAAATATGAATTAAATTTATATGGAACGACCTCAGAATACTTCTGAGGCCTATCAAAATAATATAACCACCAAATTTGGTTGTTGAGTACCTACCTAATATACATACTTAGTCAAATTGAGAACTTCTTTTTTTGGAGATCTTTGGTACCTACCTATTTATTTAAAACCTAAAATCTTCTTCTTATCGTGTCGATGCTACAACTGTATTTTGTAGTATTATAAAATAAAAGCACGTTTCAAGTTTGTTTGGTTTTTTTTTAATGCTTTTACTACACCCTGTATACAGGTAACGTTTAAGTAGGTACCTACAATATTTACGCTACTTAGGGTTAGTTTTTTCTTTTTTCTTTCCTGTAAGGTTAATATACTTGATAGAAAGCGGTTATATCAGTTACTATCAATAATTAACAAGATCTAGGCATTTACTTAAACATCGTATTCTGTACATCCGCTTTATTTAATACTGGTAGGAACATGTAATAAGTAGTCCTAGGTAGTAACGTAGAAAAATGTTCACTTACATTCCGCATTTGAATTCTAGTAGTAGTAGTAGGTGTAAATGAGGCTACATAAAAAGCACAAATAAAAAAATTCGTTTCAATTAGAAAAAGCTCCGATCTTTTATAGGGGTAGGTATAGGGTCATAAATAGGGGGTATATAATGAGAGGATAAATATTTGGGGTAGACAGGCATCAAACATAAGGATACAGATGGTCTTAAGAGAGACCTAGGTCCAGCAGTGGACTGGTATGGGTTGATGATGGTGATGATGAATAAGCTTTTATGCTAAATTATTACAAAAATGTTTTATATTTTAATATAAAATGACGATTATTTTATAGCACGTGACAATATCATGTAGGTAATGTATGTTACAGTGACAGTCACTTTCGCTTTTTATTAACTGCAATGCTGTGATGGCGCCGTTTTGTTTTGATGCAAGGAATCTGTTTTATGTACTCGTAAAGTGAAATTCACATAAAATAAGCTATTGCATAGCTTTTAATCTATCGCTGGCCTTGAGCGTGAAGATCCAGAAATTCCGTAACGAAATAGCCTAACGAAAATAACTTAACGGCACAGCGGTGATACTGCGCATGTGTAATCCAGCAAAAAATGCTATGCAATAGCTTTACCGCGGCAGTCCCCGAGTGCCACACGTCTTTTTTTTTTCAAAGAATAGATCGTCCTTTTAGTCCAAGAGCTAGTGAACCCTGCGAGTAACGGTCTTCCTGTAAGGCTAGAAATTTGTACACTTACGATTTATAGCATGCTAAGAGCACTAGCCATGATCTGGCAGGCTTCAGCCCTGTACTTCATCAGCCACTTATTTTTTTAATTGTAAAATAATTTGAGTTTCAAAACTTGTTTCTGTAAGCTTAAAAATTTAATAGGATGGAGTTTATTTATTGTAAATCTTGAAAAAAAAGTTACAGACGATTACAATCAGCAATAGTATATGCCAGATCAATTAGAAAATGCACAGTTGATGAGGTAAAATAAACTTTATCCTGTATACTTAAAATTTTTATATGTTTTCAAGTAAACGTCTCAGAGTAAATATGTACAATGCCAGACGGTTTTGAACAGCATAAGACCTTGCCAGGCGAGGGGACAGCTGCTAAGGGAGTGCAAATAAGAAATGTTAATGTTTCAATTTTATGAACATATTTATTAGCATACAGTAAATGCAATGTATTTTATTGGGTTTTATGCAATCTACATTATTTTTAACATTTTCTTCAGCATCATTCGAGATTTCACTACTGTTTGCATCATCATCTGATTCTTTAACAATGTTTTCCTCATCTGAAAATAGTGAAAAAATATTGTAATGTACCTACCGTAATAATTTTTAGTATTTTTTGAATAAGGTTGTTAAGAATTAAATATCAAGCTCTATTACATAGGACTGCATATTAAATGTTACGGATAAAATAGTTGTATGTTACCTGAAATGTATTCCTCAGTTTCAGGCGATTGTGCTGTGGCAGTATCAGCAGGTCCTTGTAAAAGTATGTCGTATAGGTATAGAAGATGGAACTTTATTCCTCTCAAACCAATTAAAATCGTAAGAACTATCAATTAAGTTCCAACCGTTATTTTCAGGAATAAGAATGGTTCTTTAAAATTACAATTTCGCCATATATTTGTAGGTAATGTAGGCAGTTCTCAATAATTGTTGATGTAGTTCACGTTGGCAGGGTGGTGAATTCGATGAATCATAGCTTACTACTTTTTCATAAGCACTTTAGGATTATTTGTGTTGTAAATAGATAGATAGATAGAAAACACTTTATTGCACACCATTTAATTTATTTTTGTACGTAGTTGTACGTAGTAAGGAACTTTTCATAACGTGCATTATTTAATTTTGAACATTTCAAACCATACATTTGGAGCTTCGACATGGGAGCCTTCAAAAGAAGGGTATATTTTTATCTCAAAGGCCGGTAGTGCACCGACAACGCCTCTGGTGTTCGCAAGTGTCCATGGGCGGCGGTGACCACTTCTCATCAGGTGGCCCGCAAGCTAGCTTGCCAGATATGTCATAAAAAATAAGTAAAATCACTGAAAACTGAACTAAAACTGAAAGATAGGCATTCACGCAACACCTCTGACTCGCACGCCTTTAGCAGCTGTCCCCTCGCCTGGCAAGGTCTTATGCTGTTCAAAACCGTCTGGCATTGTACATATTTACTCAGAGACGTTTACTTGAAAACATATAAAAATTTTAAGTATACAGGATAAAGTTTATTTTATCTCATCAACTGTGCATTTTCTAATTGATCTGGCATATACTATTGCTGATTGTAATCGTCTGTAACTTTTTTTTCAAGATTTACAATAAATAAACTCCATCCTATTAAATTTTTAAGCTTACAGAAACAAGTTTTGAAACTCAAATTATTTTACAATTAAAAAATTAAGTGGCTGATGAAGTACAGGGCTGAAGCCTGCCAGATCATGGCTAGTGCTCTTAGCATGCTATAAATCGTAAGTGTACAAATTTCTAGCCTTACAGGAAGACCGTTACTCGCAGGGTTCACTAGCTCTCCAGCTATTTGGACCGTGGTCGTCGATAGAGCAGGACGATCTATGAGATACCTATCTGTAATTCTAAGTCAGTTTGCATAGTCTAGAGAGACTTTATGTAGCACCGTAGTTTAGGCGTTTAGTTTACATTGCATTGTATTTAAGTGTTAAAGATTTTCTTGTAGGTTTATCCTTAATTCTCAAACTTTTAAGTTTTTGCAGATGGCTCGCCAACCTACTAGTTTTGACTCTATACAGTGAAATAACATTTTCTTTACAGTACTGATAATGGCCTTGAAACCTACACCTTATGTATAATTAGGCCCGTTAATAAGCAACGCTAGCGATCCGTTAAACAAAGAGCACCGCTTTACTAAACTGTGACCAATTTCACTTATTGAAAGTGAAAAGCTGTAACAGACATGTATGGAAACAATTTACACTCATATAAGTACAGTGAGTTGTTACACTCATAGACGTACCAATATTATTACTTTTTTCTATTTTGATAATAATTAGAGTAAATAATTTGCTTAATCGTACTCAAAAAATAATTATCAAAATTGAACTACATTGTAAAAAAGTTATACGTATAGGTATAATAACTACATTACGAAAATGTAGGTAGATACTCATTTTGAAAACTTGCTTAATTTTTTCGTCGGTTAAAAACATCACAACGCAAAGATGGTCAAGTTAGACGTTCGAGATTTTTTTGGCTTAAGGGTGTTGGCTCCCCTGTTTGCTCCCCCGTTGGCTCCCCTAGGGGGGACAATGTTGTTCAATGTTTACAAACAATGCACGTAAAGATCGTATTGAGATCAAAAACTCTTGAAAGTGTCGTCAGTTTCCTGCGGTTAAGCTGATGGGGTCATTGAACCTGACAAACCGAGGTTAAACTAACTTCCTACAATCCGTTCTAATATTCTGATCTAACTTGTTTTCTTACAAGTTATTCTAGAAGACAGAGATATACTTATTACTTAAGGATGGCGTGAAAAAACTGGACAGCACCTTACAAAGGTGTTTTATGTCGACATGATTAAAATAAATAAAATATGAGGTCCAGTCTGACCGGATGTTGTCGTTGTAGATTTCATACATATACCTATGTATAAAAGTCAGTTCATTAGATGTGCCTATGTGATGTGGATATGATGTGGGTGCATGGAAAGAGCCTCCTCGTGGCGCACACCGGTAACAGCTAGGCACGGCAAAGCAGTGTCTAGTCTGGCTAATCTTTCCAACACGATGCTACAACAAAATACAGTTGTAGCATCGACACGATAAGAAGAAGAAGATTAGATGTGCCCTGTGTTGCATTGCACCGCGTCCATCACTCTGACACATGTCAATCACATGTGCCTGTTATTGCACCGGCATCCATACCCTACCAGGCACAAAACAAAACAAGAAAAAACACCAAATGCGAGCATCACTGTTTTATATTAGAAATACGAACGGTACTGTCACTCATAGATTCATTCATAAAAGTTTTTTTCTGGAAAGTTGCCACGATACATAAAAAGATTCCCAAAGATTATTATGGCACTTGAATTTACAAAAATGATGCATCTTTCTATTTAAAATAATATCAAGCTGGTCGTCGATCACAAACATTTGATATTTCCAAATAAAAGGTACCTACAACAAAAGGGGCATGACACCATATCTTAATCTTTACAAAATATTCAACAAAGAAAAATTAATATTCACCTCATCTTCTAAACAATAGACTTTCATAACATTTTCGTATTCCCTACACAAAGTGCCACAAATGACCCCAGAGATCCTGATTATCATATCGAAAGCATCACGCGTTTCGGTTCAGCAATGAATATTGACGACCGATGTGGCGCGGAGGTTGCGGGTTCGATTCACGCCTCGGGATAAATGTTTGTACGATCTGCAAATATTTATTCCGGGTGTTCTGGGTATTTTATGTATAATAAAAAATATCAATCTATTTATTGTATTGTATTAAGTATGTCAGTCTTCTAGTACCCATAACACAAGCTCTGCTTAGCTTGGGGATAGATGATATTGTGTGGATTGTCCAGCATTATTTATTTATTATTTGATATTTGTATGGTTATTGGTAGAAAACTCACCTTTGGGAACCATTGCGTTTTTGAAGAGCTGATATAATCAACAAGAAGCGACGAGCCTGCAGTCTATTGCAAACAATACCATGACCATCCTAATTATATTGTTTGTTACTCTACTTTTTAATTATAATTACGTTTATAAATCAACGAGTTCCGCTCCATAAAATAAATAATTTGTTTCTAATAAAAAAAGATCGAACTCCTGCATTCATAAAACTATTAATTTATCGCTTCAGCTCTTCAGCATACGAATGACACGTAAAAGAAATCCAATAACGAACGATATCTAACACGATTACTACATGTAACGACTTACACTTACTCATCGAGATATTTTTTAACTCATATTTACAGATTTAATACGTAAAATCATGCAATATATTTTATAGCCCTTGATGCATTAAAAGACATAAATGAAAAAAACGATTCTTAGAAATCATCAGCATTTTTATCAAGAAACAATATCACGCACGAAGTAGGTACGTTATAGCAATGACGCATTAGTTTAACAATTATATATTTCTCATTTCAGATAACTATGACCGCAACGTGCATAAGCGCCGGAGAGAGTAGATCACACGAATTAGAAGAACGCAAACTCGACAGACGACTGAGCAGGCGCGATGCCACTGTTTTGATAGACAGCATGCCAGTAGACAGAGCCTTCCACAAGCCCAAGGTTATATACAGACGAATTTCCAAACAAAAATATGCACCCAAACCGAAATATGGGCCACCACGACCAAAGTACGGACCTCCAAAATCAAGCAGGAAACCAGCTAAAAAATACAGAGCCAAAGTTACTCCTAAATATGGGCCACCGAGTCACAAAAAACGCACACCAAAACCAAGGTATGGACCCCCCAAACGAATGGTGACAAAGCCTAAGTACGGACCTCCAAAGAATACAATGAAGAAACCACACTCGTTCACGTCAAATTATCTCCCGGAACCCATGGGCTTTGGTGAACCACCCTCGCATTTCAATGATCATAAATCGCCAAAACCTGATTATGATGACTTTCAAAATCAAGGGTTTGAAAATTTTCGAAAGCCACCATTTGATGATTTCCAAAAACACGAGTTTACAGATTTTCAAAGCTCTAACGATTTCCACAAACCCAGTTTTAATAACTTTAAAACACCGAGCCTAAATGACTTTCAGAAATCAACATTTGAAAGCTTCCAAAAAACAAACTTCGATGATTACCCTCCAAAACAAGGATACGGTGAACCGCCAGTTGATTCGTATGGAGCTCCTATCAAACCAAACTTACATGACCTGACCAACCCAACTGCTCAAGGTTTTCCAGATTCAACAAGTCATTCAGACCAAGATACTTTTAGCTCTGCCTTCCAGTCCTGGAAGAGCTATCAGCAAGATCAGAATTTAGATAACAAATATACATTCTCAAAGAAAATGCTAGTGTTCACAAAACCTGACAGCGATGTGTATGTTACTTCCATTCCAGAGGACACTGAAGAAGAGCTGGGTCTAAACTCATACTCAGATATATACAACTACAGACAAATGAAGGATAAAGATAAGAAGAAACCATACCAGAACAATATGAAATTCATAAGGAAACCATTTAAAGGTAACAAGAAGCCGGATGATGAAATTATTGTTGGTGGACAGTATGCAGAACCTCCAGCGAGATATGTGCCAAAGTTCCAACCAAGTGCTCCAATGTTCCCAGATAATGATGACTTTGCTCCGCCTGGATACTTCTCAGATCCTGAATTAGTTGCGTCAGCGACCAACTCACCGTATGTTAATTATAAAAATAGTAACATGGCTTTCAGCCCACAAAATTTGAACGATGCATTTAGTATAGTGAATAAATAGTTTTTAACTTTATGAAAGTAGTGTCAATAAGATATTGAAATTTCATATACCTACTGGTACAATTTGTTTCAGATCTCAAAATGTTGTTGAGAAAAGTTGTGTTTTGAATCTAAAGTCTTAAACAGTCCATTACTAAATAGCTACGTACTCGTACTTAAGTCGCTGCCCTTTAGTTAAGATTAATTGATATTAAAATATTATAGTGAAACTTGGATGTGTTATATTTCAATCAAACTAACTGTTATAATCGAAAACTATATTAAAAGAAGCTTATACAGTTATTCTATCAAAAGCTTAAACGAATCTTAACATAAGCTTTTACAAAACTAAAGTAGGTTAATCTAAAAGTCGCAGAGATAATCGCTATCCACACTTAGATAGCTGAAGAGTACATTATCGAACATGATAGCAAATAAAACAATCGTAAAACAACTTTCAAGATAAAACATTAGGCACAATATCTACTACCTACTTATCACAAGTGATGTACGATGTATGTATGATGACAAATACTCAGTATTTGTCAATTTTTGAATAATCTACTTTTTATTTCAAATCATTGTGCTTTTAAAAGTACAATTTTGAACTCAATTTAATAATGGCGATTCACCAAAAGGTAATATTTACATAGCGAGGTCAAAGAAAGTAAATTTAATTAATATTCAAATAAGTAACGTACCGTGTTGTTAAATAACAGTTTTCACATTATTTATGCTTTTAAAATCAAATTGAATGTAAGCTACCAGATGTAAAGAATGTGGTCGAAGCAAGTAGGGCATCGACATCACTATACATAACAAAAACTCATGAATAGTAAGGTATTTTGAAGACCGAGAAAATATAAAGGAGACTCAAAGGATAGACAGATCGGCTAGTACGTAAAAAGGTTGATATTAATACAGCTAAAAGAATTGAGCTCACAATAAAGTTAAGGACAACAGTCTGTACAATGACTTAAACTACACCTCTACCTTCTTCGGCCGCGTTTCGCTCTCTGTATTCTAGCGTTTTGCCTTGTTATGTGTTTCTTTCTTCTAGCATTACCACAAGCAGCCCTCGCTGCTTCACAAGCACTATGAGCTGCTTGTTTTGTCGCCGAGCACTCTGCACAAGCGCATTGCAGCTTATGCTGTAAATGAGCTAATCTAGCTCTGGCTTCTGACAGGTTATGGCACTTCTCTTGTAGACCGTACTTTGTTTTCTCTAGAACGCAATGCGCCGCCTTCTCAAGCTGGGACGCTAGTTGTGTCGCCTGCACCAGTAACTTGTGCTGTGGGTTTAAGAATTTGAAGACTATTGATCCATGCTAGATTTTCTGTCTGGGCTACATCTTAATCATGCGCTTTCTTGGCTAAAATTTTATATGACATAATTCAAACTTACTAATCTATGGAATTGAGATAAAGTACTTTTATTTTACTAATAATTTTATTTGTAAATAATAAAATAAAACAAATACAAAAATTTCGAGCTATCCACCATTCCTATGAGACATAGATTCATTTACGTTTACACAAGCAGGACAAGAATTTAGAAGACGAGAACGTACGGCAGCAGGTAGGTACGCATGCCAGCATTGATGCTACGGCTATGAAGGAACACAACGACATACAAATCATTGTGAATTTGGTCTTCGGAGATTCCTTCAAACCTTCAAATCTTCAAACCCGATCCTTAGGAAAAGAGAGAGCAAAGTTTTACGAAACAGTTTGTGACAAATTCAAAAGGCTCTTCAACAATTACTACCGAATAGGATTTCAAAAGAAATTGCAGTTTAAATTGTAAAGTTTGGATTTATTCTGGTAGTAGTAGGTTGAATTTGCCAATGACATCGTAAAACTTTGATCCTCTTATTGGGTAGAAATTGTTGAAGATTGAAAGGAAAATAAATTTATTAGCTATTAGTAAGATTTTAAAGTAACGTCACCAAAAACGTTTGTAGTAATCTAAATCTATTTTAATCTACTTAAATATTTCTAAAAAGAAAACAACTACTTGTAAGGTCACAATCTTAAACAAGATAGATCGACTAAAATAGGTATTATTTCATCCACAAGTTTCCAGAGATCTTAATCATCTACGTCACAAAGGTACTTTGACTTCTTTTTACCTGAGCAGTAGATTGTTGAGCTGCCTGTACAGCAGAATTAACTGTACTCTGTTGCTGATGCACAGCAGCCGTGTTCTCAGCTACCACTGCTTCTGCTTCCTTCACTTCTTGCTGAAGCTGTTCGACCACAGCTTGCTTGCCAGCTAATGCGGCTTCTGCGGCTTTTGCAGCTTGAAGGGCTTTCTCAGCAAGTTGGGTTTTGACCTGTATTACTTATACATTTAAAAAAGGCTTTGTCTGGTAGGTACTTTATTTTATGTATATCTAAAATTATTTATTGCTTGCATAAAAAACGTAATAAGTAAATAACATTTATTAAGTAGAACCAGTAAAGCAATAGTATGGTAAAAATGCTCAGCGTTAACGATCAGGGGCTCGCAATTAGGCTACTCCTAAATAATTGTTGTCATTATATTAATAGGTGATTAAAATATTATTGAGCATAAATTAGATAGCTGAACTCTTACCATATGAGCAGCCTGCGCGCCTGCTGCGTTCTGAGCCGCTTGGGCAGCTTTGGCTTCAGCAGCTGCTTTCTGTGCTATACTTGTCGCGCATTTTCCTTTACAATCCCTCTGAGTTTCTCTTATCTTATTCTCCTTTCTTTCATGCAGCTGTTGAGCAAGCTTAGGCAAGTTTCTGGACACGTCTCTCGGTCGGTTCACCTTCTCCCGTCGCTCCGGGAACCCCCAAACCGGCGCCGTTAGTAGTATTAACACTAAAAGTCTCATCTATCAACACTTTCACTACCTTGACATGAACAACGGCAAATAAGATTGCCAGAACACCTTGAAGCCCTACATTTATTTATTTTTTCGTGGAATGGTGGATAATTTATTTGGTTGAGATTTATAGAAACAAATCACGATCGGTTTGACGGGTTGACAGTAAACTTCATTGATATTTCAACAGAAGATTTGTCTGTGAGCTCATTTGTAAGGATTTACTCTCCGTTAAAGTGTTGGGTGACTAAGCTTTTTAAGACTTTCAAATTACATTTACTTACAGTTTTTATTAAAAGGACACCAATTTAAAAATTACTGCTGTAAAAATTTACTAAATGTTATTAAGTTTTGGGTTTTCTGAATATGGTTTTGGGTAATTTCTTAGTTCAAATAGTTTGTCGTTGCAAAACCGAACTTATTGATAAAAACTCTGGCAGAAAACAAAATGAATCGAAGAGAAGAGTTTTAAAAGCAAATAAGAATGTCATCTAAGAAAACTGTCGTTGTCATGTATTGAAATTGTGTGTAAATATATTCGGTAAAATCTAGTAGATTGTTCCTCGAAATTATGTGTTTTCTTGCAGATATAATCTCGCCAAGGTACTAATACTGGGGTGTAAGATACCTCACTTTTTGTATTGTGGAAAATCAATGAAAACTATTGTTTCGGGGAAAATCTATTTTGGTTTCGAAGGTAATTTTTTTACTTTATTTTCGTGTTATGGCTTTGTCTCACCTTGCGTACCGATTATTTGATGTTCTATTTCATAAAAAATGTCATACATCAAATCCATAGGGTCTTTTTAGATAAGTAGATTTGATCCTGTATGACTGAATATAATAATATTTCAATTCAATTGAATTTTTATGTAATGGCGTAGGTATGGGGGTTAGCCACCAGACTTAATCTTGCTTGACTGAGTGCTCAATGTTTTGTTTTAATATTCTTGCTAGTCAAATGAATATAGTTAAATTTGGTTTTCAGGATCACCCGCTAGCAGCCCAGCTGCTGACACCTCTGCCACCATAAGCACCGTTCTCCATAGAACCCTCGAAACATGATTTGCCTCTCCCTGTATGCCCTGATCGCCTCAGCCACGATCCTCGCGTGTGTCCCCGTCTGCTACCGACAGTTTGAAATGCACAAATTCGTCAAGTGCTTAAAAAAATAACAATGCTGATCTGTATGACGTGCATGACGGCAATGGTAGCAGCCGGTTGTATCTCTTGTGGCCCAATTCTACTGGATATGTACTGGCCCTTTGGTAAATGTTGTAAAAAAAAGGATTCTCCGTCCTGCAAAAGCCCTTGTTGTTCTAAACGGTCAAATGCTTGAAGGTTGCAATAAATTTTGTTTGTGTATTTGTGGTTTTATTGAAAGTTGCTAAGATTCATAATAACTGTTAGGTAGTATGCCTGCGTATTGATTGTGACAACCCTTTAGCAGAAATAAGAAAGAGGAACCTTCGTATTTTCCTAATAGTACTTAATGCAGTAGCTATAACCACAGAACAATACTATCCTACGGATAAAACTCACATTCTTTTATATAACGAAAAATAGAAAAAACGCTTTTACTAAGTAGGTATACAAGGAAGCGGCTTAGGCCGTTTGTCCACCGCCGCCGTCACCGTCACGTCACCGAGAACGAGATTATTTCGGGCCAAGTTTAATATGGCGGCCGGGATGACGGCGCTCGGGTGACGGATGTACGGTGGACACGCGGCTTAAGTAAATGTATGTACCGCTACTTCGGCGCCGTCATCTCGTTTTCGGTGACGTGACGGTGACGGCGGCGGTGGACAAACGGCCTTAGGGGACGTTGGATTCTTTATTTGCTCTTCTAGGGGGTAAGGCTACCATAACCACAGTGTAATTAATAACTGTGACAAAATAAAACCTATCATCAAAACAACCTCCTTCCTAACGTACCATAAATTCAACGTCACAATAAAAAGAAACATTTCTAATTTCGAAAATAAGTCAATTCATATGTCACTGTAAAAACCCGAGAAAAAATTCTGTGTAATAATTTTTGTAATTTATTAATATGAGTGTGAAATTGTTGTGGAATGTCGCTCGGATAATCTTGTTATCAGGATTATCGTTTGGCGTATAAATTAATGAATACCTACCTACTGATGATCGTTCAAACCGAGTAGCTAAGGCGAGTCGGGACGGCTCTAACGTAAGTACCTATTGGAGTCTTTATTTACAAAATGGAAGTAGAATATGATAAAAATGATCACTCATAACTCGTAGGTATGCGTTGATGAGCAAGTCTTGATATCTTGATAGATGCTGAAAGATAAACTGATTTAAAAGTCATCAAGCCCCAAAAAAGAATGGCTTTTTATAAAAGACCTACATTCACTCTTCTAAGAGATCGTATTAAATATAAATAATAATGTGTGAAGTAACTAGATGATTAAATCTTTTGAACAATGTTACACCCAGATTTGGAACAAACGAAAAAAGAGCTATTAATCCAAATATCCTTAAGTATATAGGTAGGTAGTATCACCGGATAACAAGACAATACAAAGTTTAATACTAGCATACTTATTTCTTTATTTTCTATTCAAACGAAAGATTAAACCAAAATGTTATTAGTGCGATGAAGCAGCTTAAAGCACAAGGTAAATAAGTTTTTTTGTAACTAATTGCTTTGAATCCACCATTTCCCAATGTACTTCATCTTTTGTTTCAGATTTCATGGTGTGCGGTTCTGTTGCTGGAATCTTGCTGACTGTCAGCCTGTTTGCCTGTGTGACTGTTTGTACGAACAGGTTGATGAAGCCAAAGTGTACCTGCACTCCCAAGAACACGACATGAGTGCACATTTTTAGACTTTGTAAGCAAATCATTTTTCTTTAGCTTACACTTTTGAATTCTATATTGTTGTCTTTCGGTTAAACAAAAATGGTTTGTTGTGTCAACTGTTGTACTTTATTAACATATTTAGTTGTTTTGTTCGTGGCACCTGCCGTGGTTGAACAAATAATTTGTTGCGCTAAAAAGCGTTACAATAAGAAATGAAATGTCTCTAATTGAATAATTTAATTAAATGTTTTGACTCAAATTTTAGTTTCACTGATAGTTATTTCTATAACAACTTGGTAGTAATATTAATTACATAGGTATAAAGTTATACAGCAACATTTTTTAACAAACGCTAGCAATCCTACCTACTGTAGGTATCAAAATAAATTGAAGCTTCATCCCTTTTTATTTTGTTTCAGATATCGCCAGTGCTATGGTGTGCATATCACTTATGACTATCCTAACAGCAACTGCTTTAGTGATCGGTATACCTTATTGCGCCAAAAAGTTGATGAAGCCGAGCTGTGCCTGTTCCAAAGGAAAATCGTGTGATCGCTTGTGATCAGTTTTATTGTTTCTCAAAATGATTTGTATGAGTTTAGCTACAGCGGTTGTAGCAGCTGGGTGTATTTCGTGTGGTCCATTAGTTTGTGAGAAGTTGTTAAAATGTTTTATGAAAAGTAAGAAATAATGATTCTGGTGTTTTAATTTAACTACGACAAATTTGTAAATTTTGATTCTCATATATTTGACATCTACTTTTACATTTATCTTTCTTCTTGTAAGTTTCTATTGAAGACTGAGTCCATGGTGAGGTTCATATAAGGCAGGTTTCCAATTATGACTAACAATTTAAATGTTCCAAATCTGGGTTACATTAAGTTCAGCAAACTTTACTTATCATCAAAAATTTCGCTAGAAACTTTTAGTCTTCAGCATTCTACTGATAGTTTCTGTTGCTCCAGACATCCAAGACTGGAAGGAAGGTGGATGATTTGCATTTCCCTTCTCAGTCTGATCACGGCCGCTACCTTCGTGATCTGTGTTCCTATGTGTACCAGAAATTTTCTGGAGAGGAAGTGTGCTTGCCCTGATGTGCCCATCTGTCCTGACTGCGGTCTTACCTACTGAACTTTAGCGGTCAGATCTACTACTACTATTATTACTACTAGTATAAGTTGCTTTATTCATTTTGGTCGGTTTTACTATATCTGTTTATTTTTTTTTCTGGTTTTATACCTTGAAGATATACTGCTCTATTTGAAACGCTTATAAAAATTGAAAACACAAGGATATAATTTTAAAATGTTATCTAATGCCTACAACTGTCGTAAATGAAGATATTTGATGATTTAAGCTACTTTCTTGAATGATCATTGTTCGGAACACTATATTCATCAAGAATATTATCAAAATCGCTTGTAACTTT
This sequence comes from Ecliptopera silaceata, assembly GCA_932527185.1. Taxonomy (NCBI): domain Eukaryota; kingdom Metazoa; phylum Arthropoda; class Insecta; order Lepidoptera; family Geometridae; genus Ecliptopera; species Ecliptopera silaceata. Next base: position 8,511,209 of record OW052210.1, read on the forward strand.
TTAGTAGCCATTGAAATTGTTTGTATTTTTTTGTTTTCTATTGAAATTTTCTGTATTTTCTTATTTTTGTTTATCAAACCGTATTATAAGAATGATTTGCATGAGTTTGATGACTGCTTTGACCGCAGCAAGCTTTATTGTGATCGGCCCTTTGCTTTGCGATAAACTTATGCATTGTTTGGCAAAATCTAAGAAATAAATCTGGTACACAGTAAAATAATTGCTTATAATTTTACTTTAATTTTTATATTATTCTTAATGTGAGTTTATGTAATGTCCAATTATCCGCGAAAACTTTGAGATTCCCACGTTTTCTATTAAAATTTACCACGAATATCTTTTGTGTGTTAAATGTTACAAAAATAGCATAAAAACAAGTTGTATAGAAATTAGAAAGTTTATTTATTCTAACTAAACATACACCGTAATATCACTTGACTGAACATCTAGAATCTAGACTAACCATTGAGCAAATACACTACCGTACTTGAAAAAATAAATAACAGGAATTATGACACTAATTATTGACTATAATATTAATTTTTACTACGTTTTCTCTATTGGATTTGGTCTCTGTGGCGTTATTATTGTTAGAACTTCTTTTTTTCTTCTTATGCTTTGTGGTCTTGGTACTCTATCTCCAACCATTCTTTGTGAGATTTCTTCGTTTTTCTGTCTCCCTAGTACAGCTTCATCAAGTTTTTCTATTGCTGCTGAAGGGGTAGCAAATTGTCCAACTAATCTCGCCGTAGGTGTTGGTCTAATTATTTGGACTTTCTCGTTGTTAATAACAGTCATTTCTTTCTCAACCTTCTCAGCACTTGATCTGTAAAACCTCTTAACTTCTGGTAGTTTTATATCTTTTAAACTAGCTGGGTCTATTGTGTATGAACCCTCTAATTGGTCTATTAGTTTTTCTTGTTTAACTGCTGTTTGTATAAACGGAGTTGGTTGTATTTCTTGTTTCATTATTTCTGCGAGTGGTGACGAAACCACGGTGCTAAAGGTAACAACTGGTACATGTTGATCAGTAGTAGTAATAGGTTTATTTGTAGTAGTAGGTTTGGTTGTAGTAGAATTGCTATATCTCAATGTCATTCGTCTTCTGTGAGTTTTGTCTCTGACTTCAGAAGATGAGGCATTGAAGTTAGTTTTTATATTAGCTTTGATGATAGGCTTGAATTCTGAAGAAGTTTCTTGAGAGTTTGAAAGATTCTTAGAATTATTGCTTGAGTTTCTCTGCGTATTATTTCTAGTCTTAGTGTTGTTAACATTTCTATTTTCTCTATAAATAGGGGTGAGGTCGGTCGTATATTCGATCTTATGATTATTCCTCTCATCTATTATTGGTTGGGGAGTGATGATTTGAACAGTGCTTGCGCTGGATTCTTGTTTAGAGCTGTCCTGGTTTTCTAGAATGGTGATCGCTTCTTTGACTCCGTGGACATCTTCTGGGTTTGTTGGACGACCTGCAATTTTAAAACATTGGATCGATTACATTTATTTTCATTCACAGATTATATAATTTGTAATGGTATAATTTCGATTTCGCTTATAAATGAATATTCTCCTAAAAATTTTCAATTTTACGCAGCCGTACATAATATGCTTTACTATCACTTAAAAAACGATCAGTGCACGTATTATCATCATATTTTCGAATCATCATACTTTAAAATTATTTTCTCCAAAAATGATAAAACAATAATGGACCAATTATTCTGCCTTGCGTGGCCTATCATAGTTTAGGCCAATATGTTAATATTTTATTAATAAACAAATTTAAAAGTATACACACCATCTTCCATCTCCTTCTTATACGAAGAGAAGAATGTCAATGCCTTCATCAGTTGATAACTCTTAGACACCGGGATGTTAGTATCATAGAGCTTGCGAGTATTCTTGCAATCTACGTAGAACCACCAGTTGCATTTCAAGATGGTTTGGTCGAAGAGAGTGGATTCTGGGCAGAGGAAGGATTTCATGACGAGACCGTCGTCGGTGAGAGCACATACGTGGAAGACCTGAAAGTTGTGAAAAATAAAATTAGTTATAACGTTTAAAGAATCGTCTTTTGACTGTCTCTAAAGTTGATAGAGGTTAAGCAAAGAATCTAGAAGATTCTTTGCTTAACCTGTACCGTAATAAACTCAATATAAGCCTTTTTAACGTTATGTTAGTTATGAGCGATACATTTGATACTACCTTTTAAACCCTTTACGGGCTTATCAAGACCATAACAATGGGAGCAAAAAATATTTCATGACGACTTTGAATTCTTATCTCATTCTCTATCATTAACCCTAATATGGCTGGTTAAATTTAGTTTTAAACGCTCTGTCGCACAACGAAGCGGTTTTGCATCCAAAGAGCTGATCTGTTCAGGCCAGCTTCGTCAAATAACCCATTTTATTCTTCAATTTGAAGTTCCCACTTACAAGAAAAACTAACTCACCATACAGCCAAGACTTTCGTCTCCATACAATCCTGGGAAGTACTTCTGGTCTCCGCAATGGAAGTTTGTGTCTGGAAGCTCTACTTTGGACTGGAACTGGTCATCAAAGTTCTTCTCATATCCTACAGGATAGTATTCTCGGGGAGCGTTCATCACTTTGCCTGTTGTTGGGGCTCTGTAAAGGAATAAATGAGTTTCTACGGACTTCTTTCAATTCTTTTGATCGTACGTTTTTTACAATTATGAGCCGTATTTTAAAATTATTTACCAATAATAGTACCTATAAACATTTTAAAATGATTCATACATTTAGGCCACATTTTTGTTGAAATCTTCCATGGCCAGTGTGGAAGTCGATCAACCGACTCCGGACTCAAGTTGGCCGTAGCAGGGAGAACATGTGCAAATGGGGCTTCCGTGACCCCTCGCTTAGTCATTGCAACTGTGGAGACCCCATCCAAACGATGTCTCACTTGCTCGTCTGTCCCTTGTGCCCTACCACCTGCACAAGGCTTGACCTCGTGAACGCCACAGAGGAGGGAGTAACAGTGGCGAAATTCTACTCGAACTTGGTGTGAGGTTGTTTGTGTTAGCCATTGACACGATAGAAGAAGAAGGCCACATTTTAACCCTTTCTTCTTGATAAACAGCACGTTGGCTTCGTCCATCCTATTAAGCATCAGATTTCCGCATCATAATTTTCCCCGCTTTTTATATCAGATCTAATAATTAGGTGGTTAAAAAGTGTAATGTTTTACCTCTTTGGTTTCTGCGTCGATTGCACAATCACTGGTTCCGGTTCCGGCTCGAAAACGACCACTGGCTTGCTAGTCGTGGTAGTTGTTGTGGTTGACTTTGGAACTGGCAAGTTTGCGTATTTGCTCAACAGTTGCTGCTGTCTCAAAGCGATCGCTGCTTCTACAGCCTCCATTGATATGTTTCCAGCTTTCGCTATCTCTGCTATTTTAGAATTGATGTCTTCTTTACTGAATTTGAGCACGGTATCGTCGCTGTATCCAGTGATCGAGTTGTAATCGTCGACTTTTTTGGTGTTGTACGCATACGTCGCTAGGTCGTGGACTTGGTGGGGTACGGGATCTAAAACAGGGTTGGGTCGGGTGTTTATCTGTTTGAAAACAGGTGCAGGTATGATGGAAAGGCCTTGAGTGAATTGCGGAGTGAACTGTGGGCTTATGGTAGGTGGAGGTGAAAGCGGAGATGGCATCGGCATGAATTGGTTAATAGAAAATGGCTGGTTGGCCGGTACGGTGTAAAGCGGTTCTACGATGATGGGATTGGGCGTAATTCTGATGGGCTGACCGTACTGAACTGCGGTCATCTGTGACACCATTTTTGATATTTGGTTGTGCGATTGGGGGTATATCTCACTTTGGTAGGCCAGGCCGGGTCCCTTCGACTGCGGGACCTGAAGGGGTGAGTATTTCGCTGTGATCGGGACTACCGAGAGGGTATCTTCCTTGGGCGGCAGAGGCCTGAAGGCTGGTATGCCCATGCGCATCGGCTTGGCCATGGTGACGGTGGAAGCTGGTCTCTGCTGGTTCGCCGAGCTCGAGGATCGAGAGATGGTGGTGGGAGCGTCGACGGTGGGGCCGACGACGATGGGCTGCATGGTGGAAACCCTCTTGTGCAGACTGGTGAGTTTGTCCATAGCTGCCTGGTTGGGTCGGCTGACGGGCGGGGCCATGGGATGCATCATAATGCGGTTCTGTTTGCCTCTTTTCTGAAATGAAAAATATACTTTAAAAATATAAAGGGTATACTTATAGTTTGGCGTCTTGTTTTGATAATGACAATCAGTAGCTAACATTTTGAAGTGACTCTACAGAACTCGTTACGAGTTAATGCTATAAAAATGTGTAGGTATATTAGGTGATTTTTCTTAAATTCCTCAAGTAAATTTTTGTTTGTAAAATCAAAGACATTATAAATGGCCTTTGTTCAAAATTTACATCAAGACTGCAGGCCAAAAGTTTGAGGTCTACAAAATTCTACTAGTAGATAAACGAATGTTTTTTTATAAGGTTACACGCTCAATAAACCGCCACATTTGGTTTTTTTGAATGCCAAACATTCACTATAGATGCATCATTCACATTTTGCATCTCATTAGCTACCTACTTAAGTTATTACATTTATAATACGTGACAGACATTGAGACAGAAAACCCACAAAAGATTTCTAAATTAGATAATTTATTATGAATTGAATTTATAGTGCGATTTTATATTGCTCATGAGTGGTTCCAATGTCTGACCTCGATGTGATGTCACTTGTTTCGTGTTTCATTGATAAATACAATGTAAGGTCTGAGTAAAACGTGTACTGACTAATTTGTCTCCAAGCCAGACATTCGTTTATGAGATGGTTGAGTCAGCAACTATTTGCTACAAACTTTTAGCGGTCGCATTTTAGTGTTTTGTGTCAGCTCCATAATTTTTTTGAATAAATACTAGCTATTTAATCAAAAAAATTATGGAACTTTTGGAATTTGGCTCTTTAATAAATAAATCTTGAGATTACTTATTTAATGAAAACTAGCTGGTTGCCCGCGACTTCGTCTAGCTATCGTTATATTTTTGACAATATCTTTGTAACTTATAGCCTATGTATAAACTTCATTCCGATGTATAAACTACATTATTTGTAAGTTTCATTAAAATCCATTCAATAGTTTTTGAGCGAAAGAGTAACAAACATACGTACATCCATCCATACAAACTTTCTCCTATTTATTAAAATGAATCTAAACTACAATGGAAATGACCATAAATGCAACCATTACAGCGCTTATTAAAATAAGTCTACACTACCACTCTGCACTAGTAGCCTCTAAACTTGTAGTTACACCTTTCGTGCTCTATGAAGTGTAACTGCAATTTTATACAATTTCAATTTTCGATATCATTATCTCTGAAGGGCGTTCGAGACCTCATGATGTAGATTGTAGACTAATAAAATAACCGGTTTGATTATTTGCTAGTCTGTTGTAAATATGAAAATCTATTTGACCTAGATATAAATATAAGGTTATTACTGCGAATTTGTACAAATCCTAATTTGTACAAGACCTAACTTTGTGGTCACATATCACTTAGCAGTCACTGAGCATTGTTGCTTAAAAGCTATGATAAATTGTATTTCTCAAGAATCCTTGGATTCATACGAGTCAGAAGTAAAGTTGGTAATTTATTTTAGCTTAAAACTTCCGACGATTAATAGAACATTAGCTGTTGCCCGCGGCAGTACATGACATTTGAAGGAAATAATTAACACGTATAAGAATGGTAGCATTCGTTTAAAGGCCTACATTTTTCGCCTACTTATAAAGTTTAATAGTTTTGGCATCTGCGTAGACTGTGTCCGATAATCACTTCCACTTGATATTAGGAAGATAAATGATATCTAGTTATAACAATAAAAAACTGTTTTATTTAACTTTTTTAACGTACCTATAATTTATTTGTTTCCTTATTTATTACGTTATTCCGCTCATACTGTAAATGCCGGACTTAAAGTACCTACAAATGACCAAAAGAGACCAATAGCTTTATACACAATGTTTGAGTTAAATATTAATGAAGAAAATCTTATTATCAAAATCCTAAACGAACCTGCAATAACAGAATTGAGAGACTGCAAAATATCGAATTTAGAAGTGAATCTGTTATCTATAGTCGATTTTTCTTTTTAATCTCCAAAGTTTTTTTTTTTCGCGCGGTCAATACGCTATAGTTTGGTCTGTTCAAAACAACAAACTGTAGCTCTACCATGAGTTTTTACAATCTATAATCGCTAGCGTCTGTGGTAAAAAAAATGTATGAAGATTTGTACAGCGCCTCTAGCGGATAGTTGGGTACTAAAATTCGTAATACTAATATTTATGTAACTACTGTAGTAAAGTCAGGTGATTTTACTGTGACAACTCATGGTAGAGGTACTGTTGCATTACTTACTTCTTGTTTACTGTTTGCTCTCGTCGGGTCGACTAGATTGGGTGGAGCTCCATTCTTCACGCTGACTGACCTTCTCCGACTGGGGTCCATGTTTGTGAGGGACTGCTCGAAGCCCAGCTCATCTCCAAGACTGAACCCTGGAAATGAAAGTACGTTTGCTGTGAGAACTATACTCGTAATTAAGCTATAAGGTCATACGTTTCGTAAATCTGCATTGACTTTCGTAAACTTAGTACTGCTCTTTCAGATTGAGTGCTCACTACACCACACAAAACTAGCGAAAAGATGCGTACCTACTAACTACGTAACTACCTACTGCATCTCGCACAGTGTAGCGCGTGCTTTAGAAATTACTATTGTAAAGCCTCAACAACAACATACTGTAAGATATTTTATTTTGATTACTATGATTAATTTAGATAGAAAATAAAATCTAAATTAAGAAAAAAATATAAAAACATTTCACACATTACACTCTAGTCCCAAACTAATCAAAGTTTTTACTATGGGAACTAAACTGCTGAAAGAATATACTTATATATTTTTTCTGTAAATACACACATAAAACACCCCGACACAACAAAATTAAATATTTATGTCAAAGTCAAAAAAAATTCAGTAAAATCACAAGGATCATTTAGAATCGTCTTACATACTAGGTGATTCTAGGTGCCAGTTCCACGCGACCAGAGCCTAGAAGAACGGGCAAGAAACTTACGGCCTGGTTCCTACCGTTTTTTTATATGATCCTTCTTACAAAGAATTACAATTAAACTAAATTAAGTACTGAAGTTTCAGTGCGGTGTCAATTTAACTTAGTAATGATACACTAATGAGTTTAAAAAAAAGAAGTATAATAAAGCTATACGTAAATCAAAAAGACAGCACACGCTTCGCTTCAGATACAAATATACTACAAAGTACATAAGCAAGGCAAGAGAACATTACTAACATCACAAATCGACAAAGTTGCTGTTGACGGGTGGAGCGACATCAGGCCATGCAGTTTTGTCATTAATATAGCTGTCTAAGGTATAATACGCCTTTTTTATAAGATTATTTTTAATGTATGTTTTAAATTTTCTAACTGAGAGTTTTGTTGCATTTTCGGGGAGTTTATTATAAAAACGCACGGCACCCCCCACAAACGACCCACTCACCCTCCAAAGCCGGAACCCAGGGACGCACAATTTATATTTGCCTCTAGTGTTCACACCATGAACCTCACACTTTTTCAAAAAGCTATCTTTATTTTTATGAGTGTACAATAAGACTTCATAAATATATTGTGAAATTACTGTTAGAATACCAATCTCCCCAAACCGCTCCCTCAACGAATCCCGCGGTTTCATTTTATAAATGGCACGTATAGCCCTTTTTTGCAAAACAAATATAGTTTGTATATCAGCTGCTTTACCCCAGAGAAGTATACCATATGACATCACACTATGGAAGTAACTGAAATAAACCAACCTAGCTGTCGTTTCATCAGTGAGCCATCTTATCGTACGAACAGCATAAGCAGCTGAGCTCAGCCTACCAGCAAGCGTTCCAATATGTGGAGCCCATTGCAATTTCGAATCAATATTTAGGCCTAAGAAGACAGTAGAATCAACAAGATTAAGTGACTCTCCATTCAATAAAATATTGGTTGGTCTTTGAACAACATTCGGCAGAGTGAATTTCATGCATTTCGTTTTCTTAGCATTAAGTAACAGATTATTAACAGTAAACCAGTTAAGTACTTGCGAAAGAGATACATTTACGTCATCGTAGTCAGTCTTTTGTGTATCTACTTTAAAAATTAAGGAGGTGTCATCTGCAAACTGTACTATGTTACATAGCTTTTGAACATAAGAGGCAAGGTCATTAACGTAGACTAAGAATGTTATATCTATATTATAAATATGTTCATCACACAAACATTTGCTCCGGGTGGGAATTGAACCCACGGGCCACAGCATGCAAGACAAAGCTACTACCAAGTGAGCTGTCAAAGAAAATAATTCTGGAGAAATAATTCTAAAAACTACTTAGTTTTTAGACAACAAGCCAACCAGCAAGCACCTAATTAGTGAATTTATTAGATTGTTTGAATCAAAAGTAGGTAGGTATAATATACTTAAACATATGAAAGTACATCATATTTGGTTACAGTTACCGATCAACATGTATAAGTGATAGGTGAAAGTAATACAGAGCATACATTGAAAGGAACGATGCACAAATATTGTCCACTCTTGCAGCCCTGTATTATTGAGAAAGTAGAAAGCATGAAGCAAGTGAGTGGATTTGCTTTTACTGCTTTTCTAAAGCTTTTGACGGCCCTTTTGAAACGAAGAACAAATCAACAAACCTTTACGGCCGGTTTCTCGAACGATGATCAACGAAAAAATCTAATAATTACTATGTGTCAAAATCGGATCAATCGTGATTTGGGTTTCCAGAAATCGGTCGTTAGTGTATTTAAAAGCTTGTGTACAAACATTTTACTGCAAAACGCCTTCTTGGGCTCATCTTTAAAGGTGACGTGACGTGTTGGATGATTATTGTATAAAAAAATAGCAAACAGAAAATCTATAATAAAATTAAGTTAAAATAAATAAAAATTCACGGACATTTCACACATTTACAAAAAGTATGCATGTTTGGGAAGTCCCAAAGGTTATTTGAAAGCTTGCAACATCGTCAAATGACCATTTATATTAAGAACCGAACAAATATGAACTTTGTTTAGCAAGTTTTTTTTTGATTGAACTGTCAATACATTTCCAGCATTTATAGCCGGAGGCTTATTGATTTAAAGATTATCGATTAAAGATTTTGAATGCTTACTAGACAACGACTAAGTGATCGGCTTATCATAACAGTTATTTAATGCAAATACTTCATTCAAGTTAGTCAGCTGTCTTACCGCCAAGCCTTAATTAAAAATAAATTTAAATTAGTTGAAAAGAGTGCAGTAGAAGAGATGGAAAATGTTGGTCGTATTTTTTGCAAGTTGATTTTTATCCAAATAAATTAAAAACTTAAAAACTTGTAGTGTTAGTGTTTTGTGGTCTCATTGCAATTAGATTAAGCAACGTAATTAGGAATAAATTAATGTGCTCGTTATGTTAAAAAAAAAGCTATACGCATTTTAAATTTCCATTCTGTTTCTTATTTATGAGCTTGGTTATAGAGCGTTAATGATATACCAAAAAAAACTTTTCAGAACACTTCCGTTTTAAATGATACATTGATACATACATTGATATTACCTACATTGTATCTAAGAGCAGGGCAGTGCTAAGACAAGCAAAAATACGGCGAAGGTGTACCATCTTTTTCTCGAAGCATACATTTCACATATTTCAAATAATTTTTAATTCCATTATCTTTATAATTGGCGGTAAGCCTTTGTTTTATAACATTTGTTTACTTACCAATACTTGCGTGCGCTTTTAGTCCCCCGAGGTTCCGAACCCTGAAGAGGCCAGATTTTTTGAAAGCGCAGTTAATTTTGAATCCGAAGTCCGACTCGAGCACGCATATTGGCGATACAATTTCTGAAAATAAATAAAAATTTCAATGATAAAAAAATTAGAAAAAAAATATATTTACTTACAGTAAATTAAGTTCATAGACGTTTCTTAGGCTAACTTACATATTACAATTATTTATTAGAAGAGCAATAATTGTAAATATTGTGTACAGAGTTGCGGACAAAAGCTAGTAATTTAGGGCGCCTTCAAATTAGCCGCAAATTGTCGCGCGGAGGCAGCGCGGTCGCAGCGCTGCAGCCGCGCTGCCTCCGCGCGACAATTTACGGCTAATTTGAAGGCGCCCTTATGAAACCAGGATGTCAACGTTTTCAACCAATCATATCATGCACTTTTACTTTAAAGTCAATCAAGTACAAGCATAGGGTTGAACGTACAATTCCACGGTCCTTAAATTTTGCTACCAGATTTTTAAAAAGACTACTAATAGCAATAGCAATATAGTTATTTAGTAAATAAATATAAGTTTTCTGTAGTAGAAGGATAATCATTGCTCACCGAAAGACGTTCCCGCATACTTTGTACCCTAGAGAGAGCTCTATAGAGCGAGTCGGCAAACTTTAATTTATGTACTTAGAAAAATGATGTATTTACTTTAGCGTTAACTTTATATAATCCATATTTCAACATTTTGTGTCAGGTAAAATACTATAGTTAAATACCGTTGGTTTTGATAGGAAGTTTTATTATGGTAGTTTGATAGGAAGTTTTATTGTTGTAGTCTGATAGGGTGTGTAATAATTAAGTATTTACCTGTACCTGTAGTTGTAAGATAGGAAATTTATTAAATAAAATAACATGTACTGATTGATCCAGTATTTTATTTAAACATGCCACTTTAGGTAGGTCTAACTTCATTTCTTTTTAATCCGTAACAGTGGCCGTATTATTTAATAAATCTACTGTTTGTTCAAGGCTCTCTCTTCTTTCCTGCACCAATTTACAATTACGCTGACTGTAAATGTTGTGTAATTTTTAGGGTTCCGTATCCGAAAGGTAAAACGGTACCCTATTACTAAGACTGCTGTCTGTCGGTCCGTTTATCACGTGTATCAAATGAACCTTGATAGTTAGACTTCATTTTTTTACAAATGATGTATTTCTATTGCCAGACGTCACAGCACAGTCGGTAGTAGCTCTGCCTTCCATGCTGTGGGTCGTGGGTTCGATTCCCACCCAGAGCAAATGTTTGTGTGATGAACATATTTTTTTTGTTGTGTCGGGTGTTACTACGTTTTCTATTAATGTATTTAAAAAAATAATTATGTATTCTATTAGCTATCTAGTTCCCATAGTACAAGCTATGCTTAGTTTGGGACTAGAGTGTGATGTGTGGAATGTCCGTGAATATTTACATTTATTTATTTATATTGCCACTATAATTACAAATATGTAACAAATAAACATTTTTTTTTTTGCTACGGAACCCTAGGTTCCGTTATCCGACTCACTCTCGCTGGTTTTACACATAACACTAATGCTTGATTTTTCTACCATACATTTTCCATAGCAGGCAATCATTCTTATAGATCAGATATATTATACTATGATAACCCAGCACTCTACATAATAATAGCTCAATACCTACTTAAATCAATTCGAGGCTTATTTCAAGGCAATAAGGTCCCTTTCGCTTTTAAGAGTTCAATGTTCGAGCACTTCCTGATTACAAATCTATTTATAAACGAATAATTAACATAATACGATACACAAACATTATCATATTTTTGACTTAAAAAAGGTTTTGAGATCAATAGTTATAATAAATTGAGTGTCTGTCCTCAGTTTGAGTTAACGTCAAACTGAATTATTATTTATTCCGTAAAAAAAGGATCATTTAGAATTTAGACCAGGCTCGATAGGTTTTAAAAACAAAGAAATTAATAGCAGGATGAAACCCATTAGAAAAGGTAGAGAATATTATAAAAACATAAGGAAAAATAATTTACGGGCGATCTGAGTTCGGGAAGGGGGTGGGGGTGGGCTTTTAAGGGTAAAAAACGCTTTTTCTCGATTTCCGGCAAAACTAAAAGTCCTATGGAAAAAAGTCAAATGGCAAAGTTGTAGGTAATTAAAAGATCTAAAACTTTTGCATACACACTTTTTTCACATAACCTCAAGATGTATGTGAAAAATTCAAAAAACCAAGTTTTTGGTTTTTTATTAATATCTTTTACAAACAATTATATTTTTTCACTAAATTTGGTGAAAACTTACCTCTTTATGTTCCAAATACGCTGTAATTTATTCGATTAGAAATATATATTTTTTTCACCTTATTTTGATAAAATATCGAAAAAATATCCTTATTTTCAATCGAAAATTCATCCGTCAAAATATCAGCTTTCTTCAAAAAGTTGATATGTTTTCTGTTCGTTGAAATATCTTCTTTTCGATAGTGAAAAAAAATATATATATTACCATAGAAAATCTTCTCAGAAAATGCAAAAAAAAAAGTTAGTGAAAAAAAAAATTGTGGGATAAAACCCATTAGAAAAGGAAGAGAATATTATAAAAATATAAGGAAAAATAATTTACGGGCGATCTGAGTTCAGGAAGGGGGTGGGGGTGGTCTTTTAAGGGTAAAAAACGTTTTTTCTCGATTTCCGGCAAAACTAAAAGTCCTATGGAAAAAAGTGAAATGGCAAAATTGTAGGTAATTAAAAGATCTAAACCTTTTATATGCACACTTTTTTCACATAACCTCAAGACGTATGTGAAAAATTCAAAAAACCAAGTTTTTGATTTTTTATTAATATCTTTTAAAAATCTGATTTTATATAAATAAAAATGTAACTAATCAAATATACTACAGCGTATTTGGGACGTAAAGAGGTAAGTATTCACCAAATTTCTTGAAAAAATCCCAAAACTTGGTTTTTTGAATTTTTCACATCAATTTTGAGGTTATGTGAAAAAAGTGTGCATACAAAAGGTTTAGACCTACAATTTTGCCATTTGACTTTTTTTCATAGGACTTTTAGTTTTGCCGGAAATCGAGAAAAAGCGTTTTTTACCCTTAAAAGCCCACCACCACCCCCTTCCTGAACTCAGATCGCCCGTAAATTATTTTCCCTTATATTTCTATAATATTCTCTTCCTTTTCTAATGGGTTTTATCCCACAATTTTTTTTTTCACTAACTTTTTTTTTTGCATTTTCTGAGAAGATTTTCTATGGTAACATATATATTTTTTTTCACTATCGAAAAGAAGATATTTCAACGAACAGAAAACATATCAACTTTTTGAAGAAAGCTGATATTTTGACGGATGAATTTTCGATTGAAAATAAGGATATTTTTTCGATATTTTATCAAAATAAGGTGAAAAAAATATATATTTCTAATCGAATAAATTACAGCGTATTTGGAACATAAAGAGGTAAGTTTTCACCAAATTTAGTGAAAAAATATAATTGTTTGTAAAAGATATTAATAAAAAACCAAAAACTTGGTTTTTTGAATTTTTCACATACATCTTGAGGTTATGTGAAAAAAGTGTGTATGCAAAAGTTTTAGATCTTTTAATTACCTACAACTTTGCCATTTGACTTTTTTCCATAGGACTTTTAGTTTTGCCAGAAATCGAGAAAAACCGTTTTTTACCCTTAAAAGCTCACCCCCATCCCTTTCCCGAACTCAGATCGCCCGTAAATTATTTTTCCTTATGTTTTTATAATATTCTCTTCCTTTTCTAATGGGTTTCATCCTGCTATTAATTTCTTTATCTTTTTGTCATTTTTCAAGCTATCTACCCCGGACTAATTGTCTTATACACTTGGCGATTCTAGCCAGTTTCACGCGTCACTGTAATATGAATGCTGAATACTTGCATAAAAATAATTTGTAAATGGCCATAGGTGAGATCAAAAGTCGCATATATTAGGAAAGATTTTCATAAAACTATAGACATATCTTTATGCTTTCACAGATGCGTCACGTCTGATCCATTAGGAGGCAAATCCTATTAGCTAAAACATTAGCTAATAGGAAAATACGCGTTAGGTAACAACCTAACGCGTATTTTCCGTTATTGTAATGACTTGCACGGCAGGAATCCACTTGGTTGACCTAGATTTCGCCTGGTTTTCATTATGAGTATTCATTGATTTGGACGATTGTAACGCATTTAGTTCCGATTTTCAGATATTTCTTATAGCGTCATTTTCGTCAGTTGACGCTATTTAATTAAATATCCTTGGACTTTACAACCTATAATAATAAAAAAATCGATCATTGTCCCAATAGTCGTTTCGGCGACCGGTCTGAGCGAAGAGCCTCGACCAACATCTCAAGAGGCACTCGCTAGAAGGCTGGCTCAAGGGTCAGCATGCAGAAGGCAGTGTGTGATCCTTGACACGGCACGCATTGTCCGGAGGTTCCTAAGCCTCAGAGTAGGTACATACTAAAACCTAGACACAAACTACATCAGTGTTTGTCAACAAATCTTCTAGTACTTTTGACATTTATATCACATCCTTAGTTATCTGTTTGACATGTATTTAATCATTGTAGCAAACTTAGTAAATAAACATACATTGCAGTGCCCTTGCAGGGTGCATGTACTCACTTATAGCTACTAATAGACCTAAGCTAAAATAAAAATGTACATGTAGGCAATAAATAAATAAATAAATAAAACAAATGTTTGTGGTGGAGATCGAGCCTTCACAGTGCGGAAGGCAAAGCTATACCAATTGAGGTGTAACGCTATTTGCAAGGATAAAACCGGATCCCGCCTAGATTTCACTCAATACTAAATGAGTACCACTGGGTAATGGAATTCAGACGTGACGGCAAGTCACGGTGCAAATGAACGATTAATGTGAAATGATCACATTATGTAGGTTACGGCCGTGTATATATATTTACTAAAACTATTAATATCTTGCTTTTTTCTATGATAAAAATATTTCTGTTATTGATGACTTTACATTATCAACTACTTCCGTTATATAGATTAAAATTTTGTGTTGAAGCAATACCCACCCTAACTTAGATATCTACCACGGAGTGTATGGTTTTGTAACTTAACTATATTTTTTTACTTTGGTCCTCACACCATGTAACTTTAGTTAGTAATTATTGTTACAAAAACGTTGTATTACATATTCTCGTAAAATATGTCTTTATCTTTATATAATTTTCGTAAGTTAAAAGATCTCTTTGAACTTATACAAAATGTCAACTTGTGTAACAACGCGTGAGTCAGAAACTTATTGCGCTTTTTGATCAACGTATTTGGGCTTTATAACGTTATTAGTGACCTAAATATCCTTCTATGCCTTTGTTTTGTATGACTTTGCTTAAGTACAGTAGGTTAAAATAAAACTTATTGCTAGCCAATACTTATACCCCCAGTTTCTCAAACAGTATTGCATCGCCTGATCAATTGATCTGTTAACTTGTATTGACGAGCAGACGTCATACAGAAAGAAAAAGGAGCACTCCAAAAATTTCCACTGTTACACAATGCTATATAATTATATATTCCATGTATGTATTTATGTAAAAAATGTATATGAGTCAAAAAATGTATATCAGCAGTCTAGTTTCCATAATTAGTTCGGGACTAGAGTGTGATGTGTGAAACGTCCTTGAATATTTATTTACAAAAATTCTTGTAGTACAGTCAAACCTGGATAAGCGAGAGTTCATGGGAGCACAATCTTATTCTCGCTTATAGAGGTTTCTCACTAACCCGAGTTTCTCGCTAATGCAGGTCCATAGGTAGCGTTTCTCTCTTATAGAGGTACGCAGCAATAGTCACAGCAAGTACGAATGTAATATGACTTTGATGGAGTATAAGCCAATGAGCTTCAAGTGGTTTTTTACCCTATTTTTATCTCAGACTTTATAGAGTGTTTTGATTTTATGATTTTATAATAGGTAGGTCTGGTAAATTAAACTTCCTCTGAATTTCATTTCGCGATGTTTTGGATTCAAACGCATTCACTATTTTAAGTTTATCACTTAATGACAGTACTTTAATTTTCCGTTTTGACATGATGTAGAACAGAACATTCCTCCGCAATTGATGAACGAAGTCCGACAAACAGGACGGTACACAGGCACACGTGTCCATATGAAAAGAATGCGATAAAATAACAACGTTCTTTAGTTCCACGAAATAGAATAGGAACAATATTAACGAGAAAACAATACAAAAACAATGGTAGGAAGTTCTACGAAAGTTAAGATTGGGTCATAAAATAGCAGATGCTAAATTTGAACTTTGTTTTGACATTTGTTCCTCCTAAATAATATATGTACCTACATAAATAAATAAAGCTCGACTGTCGCTTATAGAGGTATAGATAAGTAGCAGTCTCACTTACGGAGGTCCATGAGGGAAAAACGACTCTCTCTTACACAGGTTTCTGTTTCTCGCTAATAGAGGTTTTGGGAGCTTAAAATGACGGGTCCTGGCTATTACTCTCACTTATAGAGTTTTCTCACTTATCCAGTTCTCACTTACCCAGGTTTGACTGTATTTCGTAACTTTCGCCGCTATCAATGCCGTGTGACATCACAGTGACGGCAGCGTGAATCAACTGACCGGTTCGAGGTCCGAAGCGGATGCTCGGGAGAAAGGCTGCGCTACTTGAGCCTTTTAGGAAGTCGAGTACTAAATGGAAATGGTTATTTTGCTATACTTGCCCTTTGATTTTAAATATTTGACAGGTGTCACAGATTATGTACTTACATAATCTGTGTATACAAATATTTGTGTGACAAACACTTATGTACGTTATGTGTCTGAGTATTATGTTAGCCTATGAATACTTATAAATATATAAGTGACAATAGACGTTTAGTTAGTAAGGGCACCGGCACCTATACTTCTAACTCGGAACAAACCAATAAGAAATTCATCACTCTCGTGATTTAGAGATATTTTTATTATTTTAGATAGCTATGCCTTTTAAAACATAAAAAAACAACGTGCACTGATTTCAGTTGCATCAGAAAACCTAATCATGAATATGTTTTTAAAAAGCTAGCCTTATTAAAAAAAGTATTGCCGTTCAAATAAATAATGTCACAGTTTGGGTCAGCAAATCACCACTTAAATTATCATTAGAAAATAACTACATTGTAATAAATGATAGCAGTATTGTTGACATAAAAGTGAAAAGAAACAATATCTGCGTTCGGCGAAGCGTGGACGTAGCACACAGATGCCGCCAAATGTGTGACTGTAGAAAGTGTCAACTTGGACTAATTTGTATTTTTATTTTATGTAACATATTTGATATTACGTGGATATTACTGTACCTACTTATTCACATAGGTTTAAAAAACTTCTTGGAACGGAAATGCTTGGTCAACTGCTCAAATGTAAAACGAATAAAGCTTCCGCTAAGTTACGTTAAAATATTCAAAAAGCCCTAAAGAAACGAATACACACTTCCATAAAGTTATGACAAAATCAATAAATACGAAAATTTAAATTTATAAATAAATCAGTAGGGACTAGATAATTTTTGTTATTTTTATTTCATGCTTTATTTATTGTATCTATATATGTAGTAATGACTAGTTTAGTTATAAGTTTATAAATAAAGACGAGAAAAATACATCCAGCTGCGAAACAAAATATTATTTATTATCCTAGAATGTTTCGATTAATCCTTACTGAAACTACTACTGTACTATTCACATAAAGTACCTACAGTATTCACAAGAGCGCACAAAACTAACGAATAACTACATAATGTTGAGTTGTGTTGTAAATGTTGTGTACATTTAAGTTACATTTACAACAACTTGAATCTTTGTGTTCAAACTCTCAGTTTACGCTTCAATAACAAGTGTGAACAATCCAATGATTGCGTACAATAAGCGTATAATAGCATCAATCGCACGCATAACGCGGTCTTCAATATTATTGACGCGGTTGATATTATTACCGCTATAATAGACATCGTTATTGATGATGTATAACAACGGTCAATTTCAGCTGGTATTAAGACAAAGGAAAGTGAAAATAATGACCTATTTGTAAAAATGATTACTTTCGTCATACATCACCCAATAGATAATGATGAGCGCTGGTTTAGTGGTGGCACTGGTGGCACGCCCTGCGGTCATTGTGGTCTTGTTTTCAAATCCGGTTATGCACTAATATATTTTTTCAGAAAATTTTGTTGATTAGTAGGTATTCGAAAATGTATGTTAATGCCAATGCATGTTATGTGCAAGTAGTTATGATAGACTATTCTCATCTTCTGATCCTCTGACTCAAACCAAATTTTGACGCAAATTTTCTGAAACTGTCACTGTTTTGAGAACTGATTAAGAGGAGATGAGAGAGGAACCGTAAGATCTAAAGCGTGCATTTAATAAATAAATAATTTTACATTTCACACATCACACTCTAGTCCCAAACTAAGCAAAGTTTGTACTATGGGAACTAGATTGCTGAATACGTATAAATTAAACCATAGAAGCAGTATAGTAAATGAGTTAGCACGCTGGCTTAATGTGGTGTAATAGACTACTACACCAAACTAGACCAGCATGCTGACTCATCTAAAGTGCATTGCACTTCTAAGTGTGCGGTTGGAGTAACTTTCGTTTCCATAAACACAAACAGGAAAATAACATATCAACACAAGTTGGAAGTTATGGTGTATTTACGGTATGAGGATGTATAATAATAAATAAATAAATAATGCTGGACAATCCACACAACGTCATCTAGCCCCAAGCTAAGCAGAGCTTGTGTTATGGGTACTAGAAGACTGACTGATACTTACTTAATACAATACATTACATAGATAGATATTTTTTATACATATAAAATACCCAGATCACCCGGAATAAATATTTGCAGATCGTACAAACATTTATCCCAAGGCGGAAATAGAACCCGCAACCTCTGCGTCGCAGGCGGACCTTCGCCCACCGCGCCACATCGGTCGTCATTTAATAACACCTTTTTCTGTTGGGATGCAGCGGTCACTTTCGCAGTGCAGGTGAAGGAAATCCTGACGATAATTGTACCTACCATTAACACCATGATTTGTGTAATATACTCGTTTTCCACAATTATTACGACTACAAACCACAAGAAATAGTTAAGGTAGTTTAGGGCACGTGCTCGGACAAAACTTCAAATTGTTTTCTGATAATATAAACCGTAAAATAATCATGCTATTAAAGCTGAACCGTTTTGAACCTATTTATGTATTTTAATAATGTTAAAGGCCAACAGGCTGAGGAGGTCAATATTTTAATACATTTAGGTATTGATATTGCTTTTTTAAGCCTATTAGTTGTGTTTTGGGGACACATAAAACATATATCCTATCTTTTTGATTTTATTACATATTTTTTAAGTATACAATTTTGCATACAATAGACTCGCACATAAAAAAGAGTGAAAAGTCTTACTTGATATTATCATCATCATCAACCTATATCAGTCCACTGCTGGATGTAGGTCTATCCCAAGACGCACCACAATATATATATATATATATATATATATATTATATATATATAAATATATATATATATATATATATATATATATATATATATATATATATATATATATATATATATATATATATTATATATATATATAATATATATATCCCAACGCCTCTGGTGTTGCAGGTGTCCATGGGCGGCGGTGACCACTTCCCATCAGGTGGCCCGCAAGCTCGTCTGCCAGCTATGGCATAAAAAAAAAAAAAAAAAAAAAAAACCACTGAGCCCGGTCTTCGGCTCTTCTCATCCAGTGTTTACCAGCTCCGCAGATCGTCGCTCCATCTCGCCGGAACTTTCAGTTACAGTCTCTTATTTATTGGCGGTTTTGAACCAACTTTCAGTTACATTAGTTTGTTATTTAATTAAGGAAACAAAAACTTATTGTCATGAGTGCGGAAGCTCAAAATCCTAAACTATGATTGAAATGACAGGTCACTTTCCATTTCCGTGAAAGTGAGTCTTGTTGTGTCACCGCGACCCATGAGCAAATACCATGCTTATTATGCAGATGATTCTTGTTATGGTTAGAGTCACGGTTTATCAAAGAAATTATTTAAACCACAACCCAAAAATAAAGAAAAAAATCGTAGGCATTTCACGCAGCGCCATCTAATCCCATATAAGTGAATTAGATTCCTGATATAATTTTAGTGCTTATATACTATTTTGTATGTAAATATAGGGACTGCCAACTATACAAAAAATAATACACAACACCCAGATACAGAACAAACATCATATTTCGGAGCAAGTATTTTCTCATCACACAGATTTGTTTTCAGTGGGAATCGAACCCACGCCCTAGAAGACAGTGCTGAGCACCTAGTATGAATTTTAGTGTACAGTTTTCGACTGGCGTAAAGTATCTGTTGCTATTTCCTATTATTTATTTGTCATCGTTAATAAATAAGATTGTACTACTTAGAGTTTGTGCGGTGGTTATGAGTCCCCGCAGACTGCAGACTTTTTATCGGCCGATAGTTTGGTCGGCTTCTTAATCAGTATGAAGACTAAATCACTGTGATGTGCGCATCTGCATACATCGTCATACTGATTAAGAAGCCGACCAAACTATCTGCCGATAAAAAGTCTGCAGTTTGCAACAATAATGAGCAAAACCGATTTTTTAAGATAAGGTGGGGCCCTAAAACATACAATTCTGTGAAAGTAGGTCTGTTACCTTTTCCATCGATGAATATGTTTATTTTATGGAAATGCGTTCTTATTTAGTGTGGAATGTAGATGATCACGGCTATAAGATAGTGTCGCGTTCTAGGCATTTTATGTAACTACCGTGACTTTCTAGAATATTTTCCACACATTCACGCACTTGTTGAAAATTGTATACTGAATTAGGAATACTAAAGTTAGAATAAGAACTATTTTAATTTGATATGCCAATGTTATGTATGTAAAACTAAATGGTTTAAATAAATAAATATCTAATTTAGGTACTTGTGTTCTTATGTGACCATTAAAACCACTACAATTTTACCACAAAAACAAAAATATATCGATCCAAAATGTTACTCTTAAAAATAACCGGCTGCCCGGAAGAGATTGCTTTCAGCAATAAGACCATTGTGTAACCATTGTTTATGTTTTCTGTGATTTCTTTGGTGTACCAATAAAAAGTTAACTATTTTTAACTAGACAAAGACAAGTAAATTCTTAAAATTAAAAATTAAGTACTTTAAAATGGTTGAGAACCATTTTAAAAGAGGAAGATCATATAGAAGGTAGGAGAGAAAGAGGAAAGCTATAAACTACATGAGTCAAATAAAGAAGAAGGTTGCCCTCGTGTCGTATAGGGAGGTCAAGGAGGCTGCCCTGGAAACAAATAGCGTGACTTGCACTCATTACGCGGACAACAGCGTAGCTCTTATATACGAAGAAGAAGAAAGTAAATTCTGATCTGGTGTTAGAAGAATCAGTATCTACCATATGGACACCGAATGATCATAATCCGTTGATTACAAAATGATGAATGACAAAAGCGTAATCTTGTAATGCTTGCCCTTTCAACAAAGGTTAATTCACAATCATCGCTAATTTTCCGCTTTGTCAACATCTATTCATATTACAAGTCCATTAATATCTACGGTGAATGTTAATTAAGAAAAACATCCATCAAACCAGTACCTACGCCTAATACTCGATCAAACTATTTACACAATAAATAATCTTTCTAGTTGCTTCTTTTAGATGAATGAAAATGTTTAGATGATGAAGAAAATAATGTACTCCACAGAAAACTTTTAGTAAATACTGTTCTTTAAAATCTGGCGGTCTAAGAGTTATGTTGTGTTAAACCAGTGTTATGTGCCTATTACGTTATGATGATTTGTATGGAGGGAGATACATGCAAATATTTTGTAACAAATATGTATGTTCCCTATGACCTACGTCCAGCAATGGACTAGTATAGGTTGATGATTTATGTTCATCACACAAACATTTGCTCCGAGTGGGAATCGAACCCACACGCATGGAAGACAGAGCTACTAACTTAGCTGTGACGCCTGTCCACCATAGTCTCTAGGTCTGATGACAGAGAGATTCCTCGACAATTTCTTCCACACTTGACCTACAAAGTTGCGTAACTTGTCATTACTAGTGCATTACCCATCATTACTGAGACTATTGCCCCCAACTAATGGTGGACGATCAAAAGGCATTTTAATGTGCGTTGTAAATGAATCATTTTTATGATGTAAATGAACTAATGTGTTATAAAAATGAATCATGTTGAAATAAGTACTTTTTTGTAGGTAATTAAAATTTTTGGGTATTTGTAAATAGTATTGTTATTTACGTATATGAGCTGTGTCTTGTACGTGAAATTATTCACGTTTCATTCACATTTAATTTTTAATTCTGATTGTGATTTCTTTGTTGGTTGTCCTAAATAAATAAATAAAATAAATAAATAAAATAAAAAATTCATATACCTACCTATATATGAATAATTTCACGTAATATACAATATCACGTAGTTACGTACAATACATTTTTAATGAACAGGCTACCGTATAACAAGTGTGTACCTAGATGTCAATCAATATAAAAAAAAGATTTTTTATATTGATTGAAGATTTTTTTAATAAAAAATATATATTCACGGACAATTCACACATCACACTCTAGCCTCAAACTACACGCAAAGCTTGTACTAAGGAAGCTAGACTGCTAATAATACACCTGATCGTTTTTCACGTATTCATTTTAAAAGTGAATAAATAAGTGAACGTAATGTTTCTATTATTTATTGAAATAGTGATCTTTAAAAGACCTTTTGTAAATAGCTCAAAAATTTGATTCAATAGATAGGTTCAAAGATCATTGAGGTCGGCAGTTCTCAACTTAGGCGCTTTTTATTTCACAATATTTGGAGATTACACATCTAAGTACAATACGCTAACATGCTGAAACATAAGTACAGTCAGCGTTTTAAATTGATATCAAGAAAGTTTTAAATTGTGCCCATTGTACTAAATTAAGTTAGTTCTAAGTATTTTCCTTTGTGCAATAAAGTGTTATCTATCTATCTATCAAACAATAGAGGATCTGCAAACTGGTTACAGATTATGTGGTGCTCCAGTTGTGACCAGTTGAGTCTTTAGGTCGACTTTTAAGTCAAATTGAAGAATCAAGAATTATACATAGGGTCAAGGTATTACAGTGTGCCAATAAATGCATTTATTAAGGCCAGTTAACAAGCTTCAAAAATAGGCAAAATAAGAAATATATCGCGTTATCAGACAAGCGTCATAGCTCAGTTGGTAATCGTTCTGCCTTCCATGGCGTGGGACGTGGGTTCGATTCCCACCCAGGGCAATGTTTGAGTGAACATATATTTATTTATCAAGAACGCATAAAATAGCTACTAGTCCAAAAATAATAATATTTGATGTTTCACATTATGTATAGTAATGAAATATAAAAGATATATGAACGCTCAAGAACCAACTGAACGTGACTGTACCAAAGTGATGGTAAATAATGTCGAAATTACAATTTAGAGGTACTGAAAATGTTTACACAAATACTTACTCATTGTTTTTGAATACATATTAGTAAATGTAAGGACCGTGACACGAATTTATTACATGTAACTACTTAGTTAGATATTTCTTAAAATATGTAAATTAATGTATAGAACATCCACTTGACATGTATTTTAGCAATTTGTAATAACTTAAAATTTTACAGAAGTTTGCTTACTACTTAAGTAATCTATAAATAATCTACTTGAACAGAAACACTTTTAAATTAAATTAACATTTATGATTAAGCAAGACGATGAATTTTGGTGTTGCTGCGATTTTACTAAGTGGAAATGAAGTAAGATCTATTTTATTTAAATATTTACATATATTTGTATAACATGTGTTAAAAAAGATGAAAAACAGTTTTTTTGACACAACATGTTTGACCGTTAACGGTGTGCAAAAAAGTGCAAAAAAGATGGCACATTTAATAGATATTTATTTTTCTTAACTTCTTAGATCATAAAACTATAAAATTTTGTAGCTTTTAGCTGTTAGATGTCTACATAAGGCGTAACGAAATAGACGTTCAATAAAACCAGAAAAGTAATATTTCGTTGACAGTTTGTCACATTTTATTACTTAGTATTTCCAAAGATGCATCTTGTACTATTTCGTGGTGTAACTCGGTGTGCAACAGTTTACAAACTTGTATACAATGTGTTTTTAGTATGCTTTTGTAATTTTATTGGTCGTAAATCATTTTGTGTATGCAAAAGCAACGTCAATATACGTAAATACTATTTTGATACGGTCCTAAAGTTTACTAGAAAAATTACAAATTATTCAAGCTTGTTTCAGTACATGATGAATGACTTAGGTGGAAATAGTTGAAAACATAATAAGTCTACCAAAATCACGGATTATTGTGTACATATGGTAAATTCAGCTGCTCTTTAAGAAAACTTAATAACTAGTATAAGGTGAGCTGATATTCTTTAGGATTGAATGATTTTGTAGTTCAAGTAAGATTGGCAATCACCTAGAACGAACTTATTACCAAAGACGTATTCTTAAAGTGAAATGAATAGACTCGGAATTGACGAATAATAGAAGAAAACGGATTTTAACTTACTAATCGTGGAGTATGATCACAGTGAGAAGAAAAAAAACTTTTTGGAAAATTTGAGTTTGGGTGAACAGGGTGAACTACTAATTAATGATTCTGTGTAATGAATATCGGATTTCTCACGCGCTTACGGATAATTTTATTGCTACTAGTTTTATCCGATCAATGTCAAGTATCACTTGATACGGTTGCATTATATCTTGATTAAACTATACAGACTGATCACATGTCATACAGGTTTACACTACTTTTACTTGAGACAAAAACTGTCAATATTTTGGCTTGGAACTTTATTTGATTCCAGTATTTAAAGAAGCATTTTCCACTGAGATTTGTTTTGCTTCTACTACCCATAAGTGGGAAAAGATAATAACAATAATAGAGGATAACAAAGAAAATAAACAAAAACAGAGATATAACAGATCTAAAATTTTCAAATGACTTAAAAAAAATTCTTGAGGAAAAAACTGTTGTTAATTTCTAAGCGCCAATTCGAATATTTAAAATACCTAAAGATCATCTTTACGTTGCTCGTCGAATTCAAAACTTTGTAAAAATAAATTCGTCAACATTTTTGAATAGTTTATTTTGTTGAATGGTTTTGAAGTTACCTAATTACCAGTATGCCAACAGATTTCGCAACCGACCACACAAGGCTGCAGCCTTGCACGTCCGTACTGTTTAATTTCGTTTTCACTTCCTACAATAACGGACTTCTGTTAGCCATGCAAAGGTACAGGATATTGTTCATGAGAATATTTCGTAATTGTAATAACAATATTTTAATAGACCCGAGTGGTATTTGGCCCAGCGTATCAGCATTGCTATTCAGCGCGGCAATGCAGCCAGTATCTTGGGTACGCGACGATTGTTGTATGGATTACTAGAGCAATCTATAGATCGTTTGCAATTGTCTGCAGGTATCTGAACTGTTGTATAAATATGTACATTTTGTACACACTGTAATAGTCGAAAGTTTGTTTGCTAATAAAGATGTTTATTGTCCAGACCAGTAAAATATAAGTAAATAAGAAAAAAAACTATATGGCTTTGTATGTTGTTTTTGGGTGAAAAACCCTCAATCGCTCCCATAATATGACTATCACAATAAACTACTAAAACAATAATTTATTATCATATTCATATTGTACCTACTTGATTCAGAAAAATCATAAGGATCATTGAGAATCGTCACTTGTGATTCTTCTGTGAAGTGCTAGTTCCTCGCGACTAACTGGATCAACTAGTCCAAGTGGACTTGTTAATTAATATAAAATATTTTTATTCAGACAATTATCCAACATGCGACGAACAGGATGCAGGCAAAGTTGCGGACGGAACGTAGTAATTTAATAAATAGCAGGTGACCTCGCATCATACAGACTCTATACGTTATTGAATCTCAGTAAAAAAGACTTCAACGAGCTCACACAGTTTTGTACAGTTTTATCGAAGTATTTTATTTCATGTGTTACTTTTAAAATCGAATTGTAATATGCAGGATGACTCCTAAGATTGTATTTATTGCATAAGTGTGTACATAGATGTCATAAAACTAGGTAAGGACCTACAGTTTATCCGTTTCGGACGTACAATATTATGTCTAGTTTACTTAAAACTATTAATACTTATTAAAGAACATAATATGTTTTAAATTTAACTTAACATATAGCAAATTTAATTAAGTAAATTGTACTAGCCTCTAAGATTTACAACATTAAATTATGAGATCATAATTGAATGAAAACCACAAATGACGCTCAGGCTTAAGAAAACTTATTTTAGCCTCGCCTTTACTGCTAATATTAATTAATATATTAATATTTGCTTAAAATAACTATAAACTACAAGGTAGCTGGACTATCTATGTCTATAAAATGTTCTAGGCATTACAACATCCTTTATTCAGGAATGTGTAAAAATGGCTTCTGATGCTGTAATAATTTAAATACAAAACCTATTTGTTAAAATATAAAACGGTAGGAACCAGATCGTAAGTTTCTTGCCCGTTCTTCTAGGCTCTAGTCACGAAGAACTGGCACCTAGAACTATCAAAATGATTCTTATTAGTCTAAAATAATATGTGACTATGTCTAAAAGACGATCAGAAAGACATTCCAAGTCCGCTTACCTACTGTCTTACTTACGAGTCTCGACAAGCGGAAAGACAAGTGTTTTTGTATGTATATAGTTACTTGTGCTACTGGCACCAATGATCTAGTGATTAGTGATGGAGGTTCTATGTGACCTACATTTGACGTTTTGTTTGATTTTGATTGCTATCAAGTTTTTTATTGCCTTTCAATGTAGTAATTAATGTTTTTGTTATTTTGTTCAATAGTTTTATGTTTTGTGTTTAATGTTTAAAAGTGTGCCATAAAAAATCATATATTTTGATATTATAATATTATTTTCATTGTAATCTGATGAGACACAGTTTTCATTAATAAACACACATAAAATATTGATCTTGAACTTTAAAGCATTTTTTTATGAGTTTGACATTTGTAAGGTTTTAGCATATTTCAGTTTTTACTAAAATTAAATTAATTACTAGATTTTGCTATTGACAGTATACAAACTAGTAAAATATATGTAAGTAGGTATTTCTTAATTTGTTCATTCATACAATCGAAGGCAGCTAATTGGAATGTGACGGCATGTCGTTGACCTTAGAAACGATTTGATGGATTAAATATTATTGAATAGAAACTAAAATATTTTTAAACAAGCCAATACTTTTAAGTTTATTCAGTTTTTTATTTTTATAAGATATTTTTTTTATTAATCTATGCTTTCCCACTGCTGGGCAACGGTCTTCCATTTCTTCCATTATTTTTTATCAGTCGCCGCTTCACCAGACTCCGTCATAATAGATATCTAAATGCCTAAAAACCTATACTAATCTTATGTAAAAATATTTAAATGCTTTGCACACATGGAAATTCACATCCTATCATCCTATTTCACGTAGAAAGTTGCTCAATACATTTCGACACGCGTTATTTTAAGGCTAATGATTAGCAAAATCATTAATATCAAGTTCAACTTCAGCTTAAAAATCAGTTTAATGAATTTCCAGTGTTTATTGAGAAACTTTGAAGGATAGTTCAGAAATTAACATGCATTCAAATTTAAGCAGTATATGATATGCATTTTTATGTGAAATAGAAATGGAACAAGCTGATAATTTGACTGATGTTGAGCCATAAATTATTGGCAAATATATAATATCCTCTCAGAAAATATACCAAAACTGCCCTAAGAGAAAATTTGTAACAATCAGTTAAAATAACAAAACATACAAAATTACTTTTGTAGAGTGGCATAGAGTTTAAAATGTACAATAACTTTAGCTTTATAATTTCACAATTACTTCAATTACTTACAAGAAAAATAATTCGTACATATAATTTAATTTTGCAAGGTTCGTCCAGATGGTCGAAATAACCTTTTAAGTCATTATAAAGAAAAGGTCGTCTGTGGTATTCAATAGTAGGTACAAAAAAGCAAAAATAATCCTCATTACCTCTCTCTTTTAAGTTGCATCAGTTGGTAAGAGCACACGTATTACCGAATTGCAACAGTTTCACAAAATCTCATTACTTATCGATAGGAAAAAATAATAATGATGTGACGACTGTAATTTTCGTGCATGTATAATTTCTTCATTAGAATGTTCAAGATTATACTCACTAGTACTTCGAAAACTAAGATTTGCAATAAGGTAGAGTTACCAACTAAACTGCAACACATTGCTTATCATAAACTATCTATATTCTAACTAAATATTAGTTCTAGTAATGAGGTAAACAAGCACCTTTCCAACCAGCTAGAGAAGTACTCAATTAAGTGATAAAATATCATTTTCCTACCCTTGTTCCACATTATGTGGGGTCGGTACAACAAGTCTTCTTCTACCACTCTCCTCTATCAGGCATCATCTCAGTGCTCACTCCTTTCTTACACATCATTCACGCAGTCCATCCATTTTTTCTTTGGCGTTCCTCTACTTCTACATACATCTACATTAATATCTAACACTTTTTGAAATATGGCTTTCTTCCCTCCGCATGACATGCCCATACCACGCTAACCTATTACTCTATTACACATCTAAAGTACGCATCTAGGATAATACTTGCTACTTCTACATCCATGTACATTCATATTGTTCAATATTGGCCAGTTTATTAATTAGTTCTAGTAATGTGGAAAATATCCACTTTTCCAACCAGCTAGCTAAGTTCTCAATGAATTTATCAGACATTGTTTAATATTCTAAGTAAGTTTACTAATTAGTTCTAATAATGAGTAAAACAACCACTTTTCCAACTAACTAGCTAAGTACGTACTCAATGAATTAATCAGACATTTTTTTAATATTCTATTTAAGTTTACTAATTAGTTCTAGTAATGAGGAAAACATCCACTTTTCCAACCAGCCAGTACTCAATTAAATGATCAAACATTGTCTAAACTTAACTGCGTATTTTCTCTGCCGTTCATTGTTTTTGTGCGAACAATCGACGAGTTTCCCTGTTCAACAATAGCCAATATTTGCCGGTAGAGAGTCAGTGAGAGTGTATTGCATGCAGCTATGTTTGCTTGCATCGTTGGCTTTGATTAACTTTGAATTTAGTTAAAGTATTATTGTTCAAAATTTACCAATCAATTCTCACGCAGGGTTGTAATGTAAATAAGATGTTTAGGTTGTAATTAAATTTTATTGAACTTATTTTTGTAAGTTTGTTGATAATCTGGTCGCGTGGAACTGGCACCTAGAATTACCTTAATCCTTGTGATTTTACCAAATAAACTTTAATTGATTTTTAATATGTAGATTTTGATAAAAATATGTGCATAGTTTCAAGGAACGTAATGTAGGGCGTAAATGTAATTAATTGTCATTTTATCATGGTTTAAAATATGTAATATAATTATATAATTTGTTTTTTTTTCATTAAGATATTAATTATTTTTTCATTAAGATTTAAAATATTTTACTTATTTATATGTAAACAGACGTTTGTTTCGTGCCTTACTCACGCCCTGTATATTGTTTGACTTCTCTTATAACCTGTCTATTAATATCCTAACCATGAACGACCATTATAATAATGTACTATGTATTACTGAAAATTGTATGGCAAATTACTTTACAAAGAGTCTATGTACTAAAACAATCCTTGATTTTGAAGGTTTTTTTGAACAAACCAGCAATTAATCTGATGTATCCTAATTAATTGTCTTTGAGAACAAAGCTGAAACTAAACATAGTTTTTAGACAATAGATGTATGATAACCATCGGTAACCTAGTGCTATTAGGCCAGTAATAACTTTGAAGTCATAGACAGGTTACAATTGTTATGGGAAAACAGAACGAGGATGATAAAATTACGTAATAATGAACTGAAATTAACAACTTAAAAACATTATTTACCTATCTTAGATCTTGTGTAAATGTTGCTAAATTTAAAGTAACTTGTTGTGTTATCTTGTAGATGTAATTTTATCTCTTGAGTGTCAGCTAGATTAATAAGAAATCTGTTTATAGTTGGTGTGCACACTACTTTATTCGTGTGATTTCGTGAACGGAATAAAATAAAACCACTTTGAGCAATTTAAAAAGACAGTTTATCTAAATCGTCTAAACTGACCTTAAATACGAGTACACTACAATGGAAATCATGACCTCTTAACCTATACATTATACAAAATTTAAGAATATTTTACAGATAAAAATGCTCTCTACATACAATTTGAGGTTTTTTGAAACTCTTGCCACCTATAAAACCATTAAAACGTACGTTACACATATTTTTCGCATATTTGCTCTTCATAAATGTTATTCTTATGTAAATGTTATCTCAAATAATGTTATACGCCTGTAGAAAGTGCGAGTAATGTAACTTGCTGGAACCTGTAAAACTTGATTCCACGAATACCCGTTGTAGTGGTAGTTCTTGAGTCATACAATGCAATTTATGCAATAAATTGTGCCATTGCATTGTAATAATTATGGCAACTCCAAGATAATCAAGTTGAGGAGTCAAACCAGATCGTGGAATTAAGAATATCATCATCATCATCAATTTGGAAGCCTCGATTAGGAAGGGGACGTAGCAGTATTCGATGACCTCGACATTCAATGAATGATGGAACCCATGATTGTTCTTACTCAAAAACCTTATCCAACTTTTACCGATATTGTTAAATTTTCGTG
Organism: Ecliptopera silaceata; assembly: GCA_932527185.1. Lineage (NCBI taxonomy): Eukaryota > Metazoa > Arthropoda > Insecta > Lepidoptera > Geometridae > Ecliptopera > Ecliptopera silaceata. The sequence continues at coordinate 8,542,026 of OW052210.1, forward strand.
GGTTCGATTCCCACCCAGAGCAAATGTTTGTGTGATAAACATAAATATTTGTTCTGTGTTACGATCTATTCTATGTATGTATTTACAAAAAAATATATATAAGTATTCTATCAGCAGTCTAATTCCCATAGTAGGTACAAGCTTTCTGCTTAGTTTGGGACTAGAGTGTCATGTGTGAATTGTCTGTGAATATTTAAAAAGTAAGTATTTACTTAGTTTTTATTGGTTAAGCATACATTTTCAATACAAATAAACACTGTAAAACTAGCTAATATTGTGTACATATTGAGTAGGTTTCAATTACAGTATGGTTTCATGGTCAAAAAGAATATGTCAACTCAAGTGTACAATAAACTGAGATTGTATGTCAGTAGGTCTACCATGAGTTTTTACTATACTATATTTACTATACACGCTAGCGTCTGTAGTTAAAAAAATGTATGAAGATTTGTACAGCGCCTCTAGCGGATAGTTGGGTACTAAAATTCGTCATACTAATATTGACGTAACTACTGTAGTAAAGTCAGGCGATTTTACTGTGACATCTCATGGTAGATACACAGTTATTTTAATAGCCCCGAGTACCTACTGTCACGCGATAGTTTTAGCCAACAAATAATTGTCACTAATGCTATGGTATATAATAACTTTAATCAAATTTATTGTTAACTGAAAATTGGTGTAATTGTCTACTTAATTGAAATAATCCGGTAATCTTTATTTTGAAACTTTAGAGTATAGTCAACCATTACGTACTTTAGTCAGTAAAACTCGCAAGGATCATTTGAATTCTTATATTAGTCCAGTCAAATTATGGCTAAAAACGAGTTAAATAAACATGAGCGAACACAGTTTGGGGACTTTGAGGATCGATAGGGGGGTGTATTCTGAGCATACATTCCAATTTGAGGGGTTGTACTGAGGTCAGCTCAAGGTCATTTCGATGGAAACGCGTTTCATTCGATATCTCGAGAATGGTTAGTGTTAGGCGAAAAATTGTTGAGACCTTTTCTTTTCCAAACAAAATTTACAAACTTTTTTATTTGAAACTTTTTTTTATAACATTAATATTTTTCAACTTATTACTCCCGCAAGGCAAACATTTTACTTTTTTTTCCATTTTTCGTCGTTTTCTCCCCAACCATTCAATTGTATTAAATTTAACCGATCATCAAAGTGTAGATCTTTTAATTATGAACAGTTTTGTCCTTAAACTTTTTTCCGTAGTGCCAATACCTTCGGAGTTATATATTAGTTTACCGATATATTATTATTTTTATAAATTATTTTTCTATCAATAAATGTGTAAAACAGTTTTAATTGTTAATTTACTTCTTACCCAAATTAACCTTAAAATTTACCCAAATTAAATACTTAATTTTTAAATAGTTTAATCGATTGACCTTTTTATATTGCGACAGTGGCACGGATTTCGCTCGGTAAAGTAATATATAACTCCGAAGGTATTGGCACTACGGAAAAAAGTTTAAGGACAAAACTGTTCATAATTAAAAGATCTACACTTTGATGATCGGTAAAATTTAATAAAATTGAATGGTTGGGGAGAAAACGACGAAAAATGGAAAAAAAGTAAAATTTTTGCCTTGCGGGAGTAATAAGTTGAAAAATATTAATGTTATAAAAAAAAGTTTCAAATAAAAAAGTTTGTAAATTTTGTTTGGAAAAGAAAAGGTCTCAACAATTTTTCGCCTAACTCTAACCATTCTCGAGATATCGAATGAAACGCGTTTCCATCGAAATGACCTTGAGCTGACCTCAGTACAACCCCTCAAATTGGAATTTATGCTCAGAATACACCGCCCTATCGATCCTCAAAGTCCCCAAACTGTATTCGCTCATGTTTATTTATTTCGTAATTTGACTGGACTATATGTATACTAGGTGATTCTAGGCGCCAGTTTCAATAAAATTCTATAGGCATTTGTTTATTCCTCTCACAATACATATTCAGCTGTCAAGAGTTTTGTTGTATTTATAGTTCATTTACTAAATATAATGTCATTTATTTTATTTATCAGTTACATACTAGTGAGTGAACAGCGTGTGGCCCTTCTCAGTAATATTGAGAATGATTAGAAAAGTAACGTATCGTTTTTGATAGATTTTTAGGACCACAGTCATGCTGACTTCTCAATATTTCAGCTTTCTTCAAGCTTTTGTGTAGCTTTTAAGCAAAGCATTGAAACAAATGCCTTATTTACAATGCCAATGAAAGTCCAGTGCTTGTTAGGTGCCTTTCACTCGCTTGCAATTCGTTGAAAGTATTTATAAATACACAGTTAATATTTTTAACTGCATTATGAATCGCTTGTAATATAATCTGGGTTAAGTGCACTTTTACCAACACTTTCGATACAGTTTTCTTTCGATTCAGATCTTTAATTTTGTAAGGCAGTGGTTTGAAGTAGCTTTAAGTGAATTTCATCTTCTTTTTCATCTAATCGATCATCATCAGCAACCTACAGTATATGTATAATATACCATCGAGTCGATCGCTTATCTATATATTTCGCCCAGAATAGGGATAAGTCATTTTTTCTGGCGTCGCAAAGGTTACAATTTATAATTATTTTTTGAGAGTAAGTATATTTATTTCAACCTATTAAAAAGTTTATAAATCCACACGATTTAACGTTGTTTCAAATTGCTTTATTGTTCGGATATATTTTCCCACACAAATTTAGTTATGTAAATTCAAAAATGTACATAAAACAACAAACTAGGCTTTGAGCGAGCTTTCGAAAATATTCTTTACTTTCCTTTCACAATGTAGTGATAATGCATTAACCTTTTGACAATCTCATCATCATATCAAACATTAATTTTTAGGTCAATCGCCCACAGCATAATTACAGCTCATTAGATTTAACATCAATAAGCTTTAGAGTGATTGGTGATAGTGCAATGTCTCACATGGCTCGTTCTCTTAAGATCAGTGAGGCAGCGTTTATACAAAAGGCTGAGCACCAACAGTGACAATCATACAATGTATTTAAGATACACTACGCGCTAGCGCTGCAGCATTGACAGTAAAGCTGATTTCGACGCGCAGTGTATCTCAAAAATGTCACTGTTTCGACACCATTACGATTGTACACATTTTCCGCACATCCCTTAGGTAACTATGAGAATGTGCTAAGTGAGGCGTCGCACTACGTCTATCACCAGACTCCACATAAAATCAGGAAGGTTATCTGTCCGAACATGAAAATTACTACAAAACCGAATAAAAGTAGGTCGTCAACGAAATAGAGGAAACACTTGTAATTTCCAAAATTATAAATTGTATCATATTATCTACATCTTTACATGTAATTTAGAAGGACAAATTACACGGTCAATAAATTCACACGATCTTTCGAGTTCTTGATGACGAAATGAACGCATTTCCATATTTTAAGAATTTCTAACAAATACGTGATGACGAAAAAGGTATTTCCTACTAAGAAACTGATTATCTATTTACAGCTCAAACTCAACTCAAACAGCAAAAACTGGATGAGATGAGCCGAAGACCGAGCTCAGTGGCGTGTCTTGGGAAAGACCTACGTCCAGCAGTGGACTGATATAGGTTGACGATGATGATGATGATGATTCACAGCTCAATTCATCGGTATTTATTATTGTAGTTAATGTTGCTTGGCGAAGACGATTGAAGTCGGCGTTAAAAAAAAGTGCTTGAAAAGTAGCTTCGACTAAAAACGCAGCAATTATTAAAATATCGGTACTTAACCTTTATAAAGAAGTAAAGTCTAGTGTAAGAAAAGAAATCAAGCTGGAAAGAAATGTAGGCGTTGTAGAAAATAACGTCAATGATTTATTAGATATTGGTTAGCAGATTTCTCTTCCCAGAGCTTTTTATGAATAAGCTTTACCGTCTCTTAAATATATGTTTTGTTCACTTTCTTTGAATATTAGATGACTTTCTAAACCAGCTTACTACTTAGTTTGAAGTTTTTGATAATAATCTTAGTCAATCAGGTTAAGATTATTAGTAACTTTTATTTTAATCCAAATTGATATATTAATAGGCTTTGACTAATCTGCTTTAACTGCTAATTGGCAAAAAACCTAGCAAAGACTAATTATTAATATTAAATAATAAATGTTCAAGGATATTTTACCATTGCATCTACGAAGCAAAGTTTGTACTAATATAATTAAGTACATAGATTTCAGATCTATACAGATCCCATTTATAAAAATAACACAAAGTTTTTTTTTTTATTTTAAGACAAAATAGTACCTACTTAGGTAGAGCTTGTCCTCTTAGTACTTCCATTAATGTATTTCTCATAACACGCGTGTATAATTAGGGAGAAATGCGTGTAAGGTTATTGGAGCGTCTTGTTAAATTGCGCGAAAAATGACAGCTGATCGATCGCTATCCGTGACCGTCTGTAGGTCAATATTAGCTGACGACTTTCTGGTTATTTTTTATAAATACTTGTATGTTTTAGCCAACGTGTGTTTAATCCCAAGTGCGTGTAGCCATCTACCGTATCCTTTAAAATGAGCGGATATAACGCACTTTTAAGAAAAATCTTTCAATTTTCAACTGTTGGCATAGTGATAATGTATAAACGTTGCGTGAGTTCGACTCAGACTCAGTAACTTAACTTTATTAAACCTTAAGTGAAGTGTCTTAGAGTAGACTTCAGTATCAAAAATATAAGGTCATCTAGGCGGGTATGTATAGCCACAAATATAGGTACAAAAAGTTCTTCAAAAATGTATCCAGGCCGTCTTGCCGTCTTAACACTGGTTCTACCACATTACTTATACAACAACTTGATTGAAATCAACTAACTAGTAGACTGACTAGCATTGAATGGGAATAACCCAACTGGCTTGATTTTAAGGAACCCGTGGTTTGACAGCTGTCACAAGTTCAAGTGCTCGCCGTCGAGAGATTTACAACAAGAACGTTCAACACCAATCATTTTTCTACCAGAAAGAATAAACAAATATTTTCGGACAATTCACACATCACACTCTTGTCCCAAACTAAGCAGAGCTTGTACTATAGGAATTAGATACGCCGGAAAGGTCAAAGAGATACTTACATGTATTTTTTTAAACTTCTGAATCTTATCTTATAATTATCTATACATACTAGCTTAGATTAGTTTATATAAAAGATCATGGTTAAAGCTTAAGTTTCGCACGAAAACTAATTTAACTAAATGATGATTTGTAATAAGGTTTTTTTTATTTGTTAAAGCAACTATCTATCAACCTTGTTAAAATAAAATCATGAAATCATAATAGTGAGAGGTGTAAATCGATGTGATGTGTTTATGTGTCCTTCGCATGTGCTCGCTAACGGATCACGATCCCACTTTACCTGTGATTTTTGTACTTTCACAATGATTTACAACATTATAGGTAATTGCAATTTGCAGGTTATATTGACATGTTAGTTTTTGCATCTTTCAAAAGTTCTTGCTTAAATTATCGAAGCTTCGGATAGTTTAAATCTAAGGTATTATTAATTACATTTACACATCTTAAAATTACTTGACTGATTGACTGACACAAGTTTTAGTAGACTCTTACCTTAGTATGTGGTTTTGGTATACTGGTACTTTGTACATTTTAAGTAGTCTTATAAAGATAACTCGTTACATACCTGAAACAGAAAATAAATAAATTATGAAATTGAACTAATTTAAAAATAAATGATATTCAGGTACATATCGGTTTGAAGGGTATAAGTGCTACTGTTTTTACAGGTGCAAGGCGACATATAACCTGACTACCTCAAAGAGATAAAGATATCAGTATAAAGAAATGTATAATTTGCGTCTTTAACATTATCAGCTTGTTCCTTTTGGTTTGTATATAACCTAACTCTACCTACTGAATCTCTCTACGCTGTGGAATACTAGGCTAGACAAACACTGCAAGAGAATGTCCGCGATGCTCGATGTAGACAAGGTGCAAACATTTTTGACATTGACTTTCGCTTGTTTGCCGAACTTGTTGATAAATAATTGACGCGTGCAACCACAGTGCCAACAACTTGATATTTACCTAGATCTGTATTTCGAAAGTATTTTTAAGCTCTGTCGACATTGTAGGGGCTTTAAGTATTTAGTATTGGTTTATTTATTAATAGACACTTTTGAATAATACGGATACGGAGTATTAAGGTTGTATGTAAATTGCATTTAAAACAAAAAATAAAGAAGAATATATGTAAACTAAATCATTAAAATGCGTAAGACCAATATTACAATAGTGTACAAACGTGCAAGCACTAATGAACCTTCTCATCATTAGGATTTTTATCAATAAGACTTATCTAAAAACATAGTGCAGATTGTAGCGAATTTCGACACACTTTATACGTATTTTATCTCATCACCTCGCCAAGAAGAGTTCTAAGGCCTGTCTAAGAGTCTACGTAGTTTTCAGGACAAGCAACTATGAGCTTTCAATCTTTACAAACTATTTGTGAGCTTTCAATTTCACACTGATCATGTTTATCATCCCTCAATTTCAAAGCTGATCATTTTTATAAACCTATTTCGTCACACTGCTGGGAAAAGGTATCCCCAAATTCCTCCATTTCTCCCTTTCTTTTGCTTCTTTCCTAATCCGTCTAAGCATCTCGCCAACGCTTCTTATAGGCCGACCACGAGATCGACGCTCATTAGGACCCAGTAACGCTGATCATTGAGTAAGTAAAGATCTAAATCGCCAGGATATTGTAACAACAATCTTTGAATTCAGAGCACCTATACCACAAATGCATAAAAGTTAAAACATCAAAGTCATCAAGCGTTCATCTCTACAGCGTTGAGCACCTTTTCGAGGCTACAACAATAACAGCTAATCCAGCCTTCTCAAAAAGCAACAAAAACTATCGTCATCAGTTTCGTAAGTAATTTTGCAACATGATCAATACGTTAGCATCTTAATATGTCACCATACGGAGGTCAGTTTCAACACAGATCCTATCGTTCTTAGTTTATGAATCTAAATGGAAGGGGATAGGTTTTTGTGACATTTATATGATGAAACTTATACTGTTTATCTTATAACATTTATATGTTATTATTAGGTGTTATGTACCAAGCTTGAAAGGCAACATTACTTAGCGCCCCAGCGGGGTTATGATCGGATTACATTTTAATATAAGACCTAATGTAACTAACATAAACAAAAAAATCAATCTATCTCGCCTGTCCACCGCGTCCTCGCCACCTGCAAGATATCATAGTAATGCTGTACTTGTATTATTCATATACTTATAATAATTAATAATAATACAAGATGGCACGGGAATGTACCAAAACGCAAACGCTGGTAGGTAAGTAGTATACCTTCAAGAAGCAGACGACTGAGCTGAATGTCGAGATTGACCTACCTCAACTACTTACATGAATTCGAAAAATACCTTATTAACCTAATCTCAATAAAAAGAAGTATCTCGTTCTATCTTCTATCAAAAACCAGTTGTCCTCAAATTACAAATATTTGAACCCAATATCTTTCAAACAGAAAAATCAAAATATTACTTTTTTAAAATATTCATAACTTTCTCTACAAAAACGCGTTTCATCTATGTACATAGGTAGTTGTTATTTTACGATCGTGTAATAAACATAAGTATATATGTTTACTATGTCCTTAACCAATTAATCTTCAATCGTGTAAAGTAGTACTTTCAATTCTCTTTTTTCTCGCTTTTTGGGATAAAATTAATAAGTAAAGGTACTAAGCAAGACCAGGCTCATCTTGCGATGGAGAAGTATTCTAGTGATCTGAAAACTTTGATGTTAATGACGATATTTGATGATATTTCACGGAAGTCGTTTCTGTAACATTTTTCTGAAGCGCATATAAAACCAGTTCAAGGTACATTATAACAAAGCATTCAGAAAGCTTTGTAGCAGCAGCAGCTAAGCCATTATTCTGTGTAGAGTTAAATTAGATTGCAGTACAAACGATCTATGTATGTAGTAACTTTTGACAGCAGATCAGATCTGCTTGGGACATGAGATAAGTTGATCTCTAAACTTACACAAATAGAGATATCCTCTATTTGTGTAGAGATCAAGAAAAACAGGTAAAGATTTTGGTCCATGAGTTGTTGAAGAAAAAAAAGAAATCTAGCATATTCAATCCAATCAAATCCAATAGTAAAAAATACGAAATATGCAATTTTTAATTTTAAATGCGATCTTTTTTTAAGGTCTTCGTGAACATCTGTCATAAGTTACTTTTCAAACTGCCGTTATGTTAAATGAAACTGCAATAACATTGGCCTATGCAATGCGGTGGTTCTCAAATTGCCTTAATAATTGTAGTGCTTTAATAGAATTACTGAATAGTTTGTTGTCGAAACTATACTACGGCTTGGTGCTAGCACAATTATTTATTTGATGACTGGGTTAGGTTCCATACCCTGTCGCATCTAGATTTTTAGAAAGTAACATTATTTTTTAACGACCTGATTAATTTTGAGACTTGGATAGTGAGGAGTTATTTAGAATATTAAGAATCTTCTTGAAAGTCGGTATATTTTATTTCCTATGATCATCCATATTATAGTGACTCACAATTCGAAACTAACCTCAAAAATGTTAACCTACCCACATAATTATCATAAAAATGCAATTTGTTTTGAATCACAGCATTTCTGTCAAAATCACCCGAATAATCCACTTTCCTTCATAGAAAGTCTATTTAATAAGCTATTACTTTGGAAATATCACAAAAATAGTGAAATTGTAAACAAAACTTGATAATTATGCACTTCACACACGAGCGCGGAGAAAGTGACGGTCAGTGGTTTGTTTTCGACGAATGAATTGTCCAAAACAATCACTTTGCTTCAAATCTGATGGAAAGAACCATTCATACCCTCATTTATTTTTAACTGTTATAGAGAGAACACTTTTTGTAGAACAATTCAGACATAGTTAAGACAAATCAATTTGAACACCCAATTTGGTTCGGAATCTGCCTTCATGCTTTAAATACCGAAACCAAAAGTTACAGTTAAGAGATAGTAAAAACAAAAAGTACTTTTAGTGAAAAATCTAGCCTGTAAATGACTTAACCGCCTTTTCAGATCTCAGTACTTAGTAGTACGATGAATACTGATGTATTTTATAAAAGTATGTATTTACAAAAAAATGCAGTATTTTATCAGCAATATAGTTGCCATAGCTTTGCTTAATTTGAGACTAGAGTGTGAAATGTCCGTGAATATTTATTATTATTTAGTTGGAAATTATGTTATTAAAAATCTTTCAACGAAGCATGTAGGCATTCAGCATACCAATTCAATATGCAGGGTTCTGATGATGAAACTCTTTGTCTCGCATTAAGCTCATTACATTTCGTCAAGTAACCATGGCCTGCCAACAAGGCGAAACGAATCCGCTCTGGTACGAACTACATACCATAATGTAAACGTTGTAATTGTGTAGGTTATCGTGTTTAGTAGTTTGGCAATCATTAACATTGATCTTCATTTTAACTGTACAATAAATACATTGAACACTGCATGTTTTTTTGAAGAAACTCACGCACAATATAAAACGCGCATAATCAATATCAATAGGACATTTCGATACCTACTCTCAGCACAATAGCACAATCGGTCACCGCAAAATAAGCCCACGCGGAAGTTAAGACTAAGTGGAGATTGACAAATTATTATTTTGTTTTGAACTTTACTATGGCTGCACTTGGTGGTCAGGCTGATCTAAAGGATTGCAGTATGTTGTCGGATCATGTTCTTCCACGCTTCAACGACGAGTTTCAATCTATAATTACTGAACCAGACGTAATATAACATGGAGATCGCGTGCGGATCGGATTTTCTACTTCTCACTTTCGTCGCACTTTGTATAACTTGTAAAATATTGCATGAATCATATACGATTAAATGTTGAATCAATAAACATTGTTAGAATACAGCAAAACGATTATTTTGTTTCACTTTTGGAACTGCTAACTGGAATTATTGAAAAATTATCAAATGTTGTAAAACATTGTTTATATTGTGTAGATGTTTGAATATTTTCGTACTTTATACTAATAGAATAAAATAAAAAAAAAGTTAAAAACTCGTCTTAACGACTTTAAAAATTAGCTTTAAAATTGAAACACGAGAATTCATTATACCTACTTTGATTCATATTCATAAAACTATTTAAGTATGAATTTACACTAAATACGTAATCAAGCTAATATATAGATACTTAAATTCTTTAATTAATGTAAGTAGTTATGAATGTTCACCGAAAGAAAGTTTTGGATCATTACGTAAACATAATATCGAAAAATAGATAAATGACTCATAAAAAAATATGAAGGAACTGAATTTTTATTGTCGAACGTTGCAGCATTAGCGCGCAGTGTATCTTACGATTACGATTAAATAAATAAATAATTCTCATAGTATAAGCCTTGTGTGGGACTAGAGGACGTGATGTGTGAATTGTCCGTGAATACTTAATAATTTATTAATGAGCGAATCTTAAAAAGTTATAAGAACTTAATAAATATACCTAATGCATCTCGAACCACTGAAGGTCTATTGCAAAATTTTGAACTAAATATTTTTAGTGTTAACCTTGAAATGATGGTCAGCTGGCATTGATTTCCAAAACGGATATCTTATCATAAATCTGGTAATCTTGACAAGTTAGAAGTAGGCTGTAATTAACGCATGTTTATAAACCACTTTTGGATTTTAAACTGCTTTTAAAGCATAGTTTATTATGTTGGAGTTCTGTAATGAATCGTTAAACTTTTCGAGGTTTTTATTTTTACACTATTTATTTAAGTAAGTACGCCTTACCATTTTTAATGGAGTTTTAAACTACTTTTAAAGCATATAATACCTAGTTTATAATATGTTGGAGTCTTTGAGTTATGAATAGTAAAACTTTTCGAGGTTTTTATACTATTTATTTAAATAAGTAAGACACCTTAGTCAGGTTTTTTATCACTGCAACCATATAATGATAATAAATAAATAAATATTCACGGACACTTCACACATGACACTCTAGTCCCAAACTAAGTGAAGCTTGCACCATGGTAACTAGATTGCTGATAGAATACTTTTAAGTATATTTTTTGTATAAAAGTTTTTTTAGTAGGTACCTACTACAATAGGTATCGATGACTATTGACGATTGAAATCGGTTTTATTTATTATATAAACATATAATTTATTCAACAAAATAACGGTCTTTATGCACCCACTATATTTATGTAGCTACCAGTTTTGTTTTGCAGCTGGCTGCTACAAATTAAAATTGATTTTACGTAACCTTCTGGCTTGAGCACCTAGCTTTAAATTTGTAACAGTTCGGTTCAATCCACGTCCGGGCAAGGTTACGTTCTCAGTAGGTCTACCATAAGTTTTTACTATACTATATTTACTATACTCGCTAGCGTCTGTAGTTAAAAAAATGTATGAAGATTTGTACAGCGCCTCTAGTGGATAGTTGGGTACTAAAATTCTTCATACTAATATTGACGTAACTACTGTAGTAAAGTCAGGCGATTTTACTGTGACAGCTCATGGTAGACGTACTGATAGAGTTTATAAAATAAAACCTGTTTGGTTTAAATAAAACTAAAACTTGCAATGATCTTGCAATGATCAATGATCTATAAGTCAGTGGTAGAGTAAACAATTAGAAAATTGACTGGTTTCGCGTCTAATTCTTATGCTAGATGAGTAAGTATACATAGAGTTCCTAGGCCCAGCATCTTTACCATCCTCCTAGCCTATTCGGCTTAGTCCCCAGATTTGACTTACTGTTCATTGACTTAGGTACCTACTGTTCAATAAATACGAAACTGACCTATCTTCGAGTTTAAGAATTCCTTCATCATTTATTACGTTACTTTAAAAAAAAGCCTGCGTAGACGGGGTCGTAACTAAAGCATCAGTTAACGGTGCTCAATCGAGTTATCCCTTAAACCGAGATTAATCCGGTTTCAGTGCCACAGAAACAACTTGGAAGTAGGTAGGTACCTATGTACCGCTATCAGGGCTTAGTACTCATAACTGACAGTTCCTGGGACTAGAAAGTGATGTGTGATTGGTATGTTCATGAATATATTTTTATATTATTGCTCAAATATAACCATGTGTACAAATGGTGCGCTTAATGCGTTTTATTAACGTTTAATTCTTTAGATCTTAAAAAGGTAGTATGTTTTTCAATTATTATTTAGATAAATATTGTTTTCTTTTTATATTTAAACGCAGCCAAAACGAGTGTTTTATGTGTAGTTTAAAATATACAGAGCTGACACGATACCACGGAGGAGTAAACCTTTGTATACATGTCACAGGTGGCAGAACCGTTATGATTGGCGGCGATTGGCAAGAAAGAGCAGGTTGGGAGGTCAATGGCCACATCCATCATCATCTTCAACAATGGACCCACTACTAAACTTATGACCTATTTGAGAGACGCAGACTTATTGGCCCCGTTATCGTTAAAAGTGTACTAATTCATTATGAAAGTAAAGACATAAAATTGAGCAGGTACCTTACTGAAATACTATTAAACCAGTGCTAAAATACTATTGGATAATTACAAAGTAGTTTGATTTTACAAAGAATTATTTGTAAAAGAATCAAACTACTTTGTAATTATCCAATAGTATTTCAGCACTAGATGAGAATAGCCGAAGACCGGGCTCAGTAGCGCGTCTTGGGAGAGACCTACGTCCAGCAGTGGAATGATACCTATAGATTGACGATGAGCTATGTACACTTGTGGCATTTTGTGACGTTTATTGGTGAAAAACACTACAAAATTACTAATTTCAGTACTTAATTAATTATTTATAAGTGCTTCTGAATTTATTTGTTTTATATCAGCAGCAGAATGCTCTGTCAAAAATTTCAATGTAACAGGATGAAAAAAGAACTATTTACACTAACAACAACTTCATACCACAGCTTCATAATTTTATCTATTCGTAAAACATCTCAGGCACGTTGACAATAGGCTCGCGTGGAAGACCATTGACAATTTGGTCATTTCATGCTGCAATGATCACATAATGCTGTGCTGAATTCGTCATTATTTTATTGAAATATACACAGAATAAGTGAGGTTTTTGTTACTGTCATAGTATTGATAGAAGAAACTTCGCCATGATTCTTTCTACACCAAAAAATAAGTTAGTTTTTGCTGTATTTAAGTATAGTTTTATGAGATTGATGCATTAAATTGTAGAGAAAATAAATAATAATAACGGATATCGAACTACTCTGTAAAGAGTTATGCGTGATCAAACATAAAAAAGAATATAGGTAGGTACGCGTAGACTTGAGAACCTCCTTCACTTATTTCGTCGGTTAAAAACCTAAAAGAACTAAGAAATAAATATAAGCTTACTAATGTTTGAGAACCTCCATAAAATGCTCTCATTGAATTAAATATTTCATGGCCCATGCTCTACTTCCATTATTTACTGATGATGTTCTGATGATTGATGTTGATGTGATCCGTCTAAGTTTAAATCATCATAAAATGTACTAGAGGATAAAATATTTTTTGTATCTACTATATCTACTTATATGACCTGGGTTATAATATAAGATTTTATTGTACTTTTATCTCATCTCATCTCACGTAGGTAAATAAATGACAAGGACTTTCAACTTCATAAAACGAGAATGCTGAATATTTCTTCTTCATTGCCCAATATTTTGAGCCTTCAAATATGTGAGAAATCTTGGTTTCTTGATGCAGATTTTGTTAACCATTTTTATACAATTTGATGGCTTATAAGCCTATGTTTCACGAACCCAAAGTCCTTCTCCGTTACTTAAAGGAGTTGGGCTGGCTGGGGTGAGAGGGACAATGCACAATAGGTACACCCCATTGCGGGACGTCAGTGCATATCTTAATCCCCCAATTAGAATTAGAAGCCTATGTTTATAAATCCGGGGGTAATCGCTCGTGTCTCGTACTATAGACAATATCGATAGTGATTCTTGCACGCAATGACCGTGACTTGCCGGTGTAAATGCGTTAGGTTTTTGCTACCATTGCGTAATTTCACTAAAGCTATATGTAAGGTCGCACGGACATTGTCTTTTTTTCCTTAATATTCACTAAGTACCTAGTGAAAAGACTGGAAAGTACTTCAAACTTCAATTGTATTTATTCAATAAAATCACAAGGATCACTTTGAAACGTCCTACATACTTACTAGATGATTCTAGGCGCCAGTTCGTCGCGACCAGAGTCTAGAAGAACTGGCAAGAAACTAGACCTGGATTCTAGCGTTTTTTTCATATGATCCTTCTTACAATTGTTTAATATAGTTGGAGTAGACAGACTTAGATGCGTCTTGTAGGTTTCAATTCTCAATAGTCAATTTATTTATTGCTCTCTTATGTTAAGACTAGGTTGTTACAGTAGATTTTATTAGATGGGTAGGTAGGTACCTACGTGGAAAATTCAATTCGATTGAGATTAACATTGCCACGATATTATTAATAAAAAAAAATTAAAAACATTTGTGCTAAATAAAGGAATTGAAAAAATGTAGAGATGGTTTTTTTTATAAACGGGATATTTACCATGATTTGTGAGTTTGATTATTTCCCGATATTTCGGCACAGCATGGGAAATCTACATATCAATGGGAAAACTAACTATGTTCAAAACCGTGATAGTTTCAAATATTATAATGTAGAGAAGTCACTCCCTTCCTGAATGAGAGAGTACAGAATAAAAGCAATCAAAATTTGCGTTTTCCAAAGTCTTCTTCCAAGTCCAAAGGCCTCTTTTTCGTTTTCCAAGGAGTCCAAATTGGTGTCATAACAAGAAACCAGACAAGGTTGGTGATTAATTTATTGGACGTTCGACGAGCACTTTCACTGCGCGAAAGCGGTTAGCTTATGCATTTTTAATAATAGGAAACAAATTTCTACAAAGAAGGTGAAGGTCGTTTTTATTTGTAGATACTTTATATAAATTAACTTTTAGGTAGAATAGTAAAATACATGATGATTTAGAGTTATGTTGCTTAGGTCACGCTTGAGTATTTTTACAAGCTTTAAGCTTAAAATTAAAGATAGTAGACCTATTAATTCATAATGAGAACAACCCAATTCTAGGTATTTAGACTTACTTGAAAGTACTTACATAGTTATCATTACAAAATGAACTAAGTACAGCGATGAACGCTTCGATTTGTTTTAGTTCAATATCTGTAGCCTGTACCTAATAGGGTCTAGGTCTAGAACTCACCAATTAAAACAGCCAGCAATAAAATGCACCCAAAATAACGTGCTTGCATCATTGTAAAATCCAAATCCTTACACTTTCACTGATAAAATAATCCACTAAAGTTTTACATTACGTTTAGATTACTATTTTAAATCACCACACACCCATTTTAGTTTTCATTTTCCACTAACTCTATTTTCAAATGAATGTAAATTGCCGCCTATTTTTGACAGAAGTTTTTTTTTTTATTCGCGTGCGGTTAATGTTCGCGTTCGAAAGTCAAACAGCAACTGATACGCTACGCTAGTATTACCGGCCAGGCGGTAAGTGAAACAGGTGGGACGTTGGCAGCGGCACTGAATGCCTAATTATTTACCTGTTTATGAGCCTAGGCTGCATGGTCAATTAAATAATTTACCTTATTGATTTTCACGTATCGTTTTGCCCCCGCCATGTAAAATGGTATGTTGGTAAGGTACTATGGTACTTACCATAGTACCTTACCCAGTGGCGTAGCTAGGTAACCAAGGGCCCTGGGGCAAATTAAAAAATGGGGCCCCACTGCTATGTAAACTGATTTAGACTAGTCAACAAGTTCAAAAACTTAAAAATATGAGCGATGGCTCATTCGATTCGGAATCACCTATAGAAAAATGTTTTTGAAGGATTTTGGTGCAGGTTAAAAATTGCAATAGTTATTAACAAAATAAGATTAAAAAAAATGATATACCTACCATTTTTTGTTAATAACTTGAAAAATATGAACATTTAAGCAATTTTGCTCGTTAAAGAAGAGGAAATTTCCAATAAAAAAGTCCTAACTTTCGGAACTCTATCTCCATTATTTATAACTTTAATCAGACGTTGAAAATAGAGCTCCGCGCGGCTGTTACAGCAAGCCGCTAAAGAGAGTTCAGCAATAAAAATAATATTTTATTACATAAAATGTGATTTTAAAAATTTGAAAAAAATCTTGTATCTTCTTAACACTTGAAAGAACCGAGCCCTGAAGAAAAAAAAGCTTAATCATCATTTTTCATCAGCCCTGCTGATGTATGTATATATATGTTTATAAGATCCTGCGGTAAATTTTCATAAAAGTTAATTAACTTGTTAATTATGATTTTTTATAACTATTGAAAAATTATAACTATTGAAAATAAAACGGTTGAAATGAAAAAAAAACGCAGCATCTTCGACGATTTTTCTGCGGTCTAAAGTCACGATATCTCGAAAGCGATGCTTTGTAGAAGAAAAGTGTTTCTATATTTTTGTAGACAATTTTACGATCTACAAGCTTTGTCTGAACCATTTTTCGATAGCTCTCGTTGTTTCAGAGATATACGCAAAAAACGCAAATGTATGACCTTTGATCTCGAATAAAAAACAACGCACAAGCGGGGTCGATGGGGATTTTTGGCATATCGTTTGTAATGACGTATTCAAGGCCTGCACAAAAATCCAGCTGGAATGTCTATTTTGACTGGACTATGTCACTTCTGCAGCAGCTAAAAGATCATTTAAGAAATGGTATGGGCCAAACTCGACTCCGACATTTATCGCTAATAGCAATTGAAAACAAAACCGCATCAAACCTGGATTTTAACGAAGTTATTGCAAAAACTAAAGCTAGAAAAAAATTGTAAATATAATTGTTATTTGGTCAGTTGGTAGGCCCGACCTTTATACAATAAACCCTTAAATCTTCTCTTTTAACAGGCCAATATTTTACTATATTTACGGAAAAAATCCGTCCCATGTAAATCGAGATATTCCAAAAATATAGTTTTTAATAAATACATCATATTACTTAGAATTCTAAAGGCCCACAAGGATAACTGTTGTGGCGTATAATTAACATTAAACGGGCTTTATTAATTTCTCGGATTGTTTGAAAATCCAACCTGTGGAAAGTGAGTTGTTACTGAAAAGCATGTGGTATTGTACAAAAGAAATACAGTTATTCGGAAGTATCTCGATTCCCACTGGTTGGATTTTCAAACAGTCTGAAAAGCAAATAAAGTACGCTTAATTTTTCACGCGAGAAATTTTTCAAATATTTCGATTTCAATGGGACCGATTTTATTATAAAAATAGTAAGAAATAGGCCTGTAAAAGCCCTTTAATATGTATTATGTGGCAACCTTGAGGGACGAGTTTTTAAGTCGTGGCCCACGCTCCGTAGAGGATTGCCCTATCTCCTTTCCAAAAGTTCAGTTCGATCGAGATTTCTAGTAATAGAGCTCAGGGGGCCCCCTGAGCTCGAGGGCCCCGGGGCACTGCCCCGCCTCGCCCCTTGGTAGCTACGCCACTGACCTTACCAGTACTATGGTAAGTTATTGTCCAAGCAGATGCATAGATCTAGCTAGATTTCTCTAATACTACTTTGAGAAAAGGTATAAATACATCTTTTTGTTTTAAAACTTACAACCCTAATCATTATTGATCTATTACTTATTTATTAGATAATGCCAAAATATAAATCAAATAGAACAATATTTTTAAAAAATAATGAATTACATAACAGTAAACCGAAAAGTTACTCCAAAAGCCGATAGCATCTAACATTCATCAATATCATGTAGTCCACACTATTGGTGTTTGAAGAAAATAGTGACATCTATACAACAAGTAGAATAACTATATTGACAACGAAAGTTTGAAAAAATACCATGCTGTTTTTGCCGGTTCAGATTAGTTATTAAGTATACAGCATTGTTCGCTAGATGGCGTGACCAATTGTAGCATTACAAAATGATAACAGATGGCGCTACATGCAACTTTCTATCTAAAGTTTAATAAAATGTTTTTTCTTAGATCTTTTAGAATTATTATTATTCGACATTATTTTCATTATTATTTTGCTTTTTTATTTCCCCTGAATTGATTTAAAACATAGTTTGTGCCAGAAATAAAACGTCACTGTCAAGACTGTAGTACTGTTGTACGAATTCTTTTTTTAGAAATTTATTGGAGCGTAATCAGGCACATCTATTCTATCTACCACTCAATCCCATCTACTGAAGCATCCAACAAAAATAGATTAATCACAAATCCACACAGTAAACTTTAATTTGAATATTGTAATGTTTGTGTATTTTATTAGAGTTTGAAAACATATCAAGAAGTAAAATAATAAGCAGTTTTCAAACAATCACTTTCGTTTCTGTCAGTCAGTTTTTTCCTACGTCGCCGTTTTGGCAGTTGGCAGTGAACGGAACGAAGTGTCGTCGTAAAGATCGCTCGCTGGCTGGCTGAAAATAGTGAACCAAAAAGAGTTTTCTAAATATGTTCGAATAAAAGTGTAAAAGTGAGTGACTGTCATTTAGCAAGATGGTTGATGACGTGAAAGATATTATTGAAACCGCTGAAAGTAAAGGTATAAGTGCAAATATATTTGGAAATGTGTTGTTCTAGTGTAAAAATTGTGATTGAAAAATTGTTTAACCCCTAAACCGTGTCGTGGCCCCCACGTCGAGGATTCGTGCACTGCACTGCTTTCGAGAATGTTGCGATGTTACCGCTGTTACAGCCCTGTGTGTTGTTTTTTACCTTTAGAGGGATGTCTTTTCGCGTCGTGGTATGTTCTATTTATAGCCAAACGCTAGCCAGACGGCAGAATGTGCTTGAGAATGTCTTGAAAAATGTTAGGATGTGATGTATAGAGAAATGTCACTTGATAGATTAGACTTCAATTTTCGCCGTATTGTGTCTCTTTTTCCTGGTATTTGATGCTCTAACGTATTCATTATGAGTAATAAAACGATAGTTTTGTGACATGACCAACCATGATCACTTTATACTTGCAGAATGATTAGCAACTTTTATGACAATGTTGTTAGTATGAACCTATGTAGGTACATTATTTACCTACTATTATTACTTTGTTCATTATATGCACTCTAGTGCGGTATCTTATCAGAGTTTTATCTGTATTGTGTATATAAAATCTATATAAAAAGTATTTTAGCAGTTGAATTGATAGTCTACATAGAACAAATAAACCTATATCGTCAATGAAAACAGATCTTAAATATGTTTACATACATCCTAATAAGACAGTTCCCATAATCATGTACATTTTTACTGTAAATGTATGATTTTGATAAATTATTCTAATATAATAACAGAGTTGTAAAAGAGCTTAAAATCACTTCTCAACTTCAGTCAAAAGTTGATCGACGATTAAAATGTTGATATCTAGTTTACTTTAGAAAATAATGATGAGAATCCTACAGTTTTTTTTAATCTAATATTGGATTGGTGACTATCCTTGCCAGTTTTATAATGCCCTCTTTGCTTAACTTACCAATGTGTCCCCTAACAAAGTATATTATTTCTACTAGCAGTAAGGATTTAAATAAGTAGAAATATTAGTTGAGAAGAGATTAGAATCTCCTTGTAAGATCGTAAATCATTAACTTTGGCATTGACAAGTTCATGCATTGGAAGAATGACTTCATCTCAATAAAAAATAAGTGTAGGCGGTATTATGAATGACATTATACAAAAGAACCTAAATCTTCAATAAATTAAACACCAGAACCTCACTTAGATGTTGCTCAAAATCTAATCTATAAACATACCTAAATAAATAATAATGCTGGACAATCCACACAACATCATCTAGCTCCAAGCTAAGCAGAGCTTGTGTTATGGGTACTAGAAGACTGACATCAATGTTTACCACCTACCACAAATATTTGTTCTTGGTATACATGAAACTTACGACCCACCGCATAGAATGCTGAGCGAACCAATTATACTAATGCTGGTGGTATAAAAAAACATTTCTCTTTCCAAGTACCAAGTTTTGCATTGATAATATAAAGATATTTTTATTTAGTCAAAAAGCCATAATATGATACAAGTATTAAAAAAAATGGCCTGTCCGGGATTGAATTAATCTTACTGTCCAAGAGTTGATCAGACAAAACAAAACACAATACTGTGTTCCCCTAGGTATCTCTATATTATCAGACCTCTTACTCAAAGCCAACCACTCCAAAACCTTAAAACAATTTGTTTTATTAACGGCCGGTTTCTCGAACGATGATCGACGAAAAAATCAAACAATTACTATGTGTCAAACTCGGATCAATTGTGATTTGGGTTTCCAGAAACTGGCCGTAAATTGCAAATAAACAGTTCGAGTTTGAAAACAATGAAGAGAAATTATACACTGCATTTTATTACAATTCTGAACAAATAAAATGGCATTACCGGGATGCGTTGCGGGACACTATGAAAGAGGCACTGGTGATCTTAAAAGGATCCGGAGCCCTCATTGTACATTTTATTCTCAATTTTTTTGTATTTTCTTGCTTTTTATGAGTTTGGTGTGAAACAAAGAGTTTTCATTCAAAATGTATCCATGGCTGACACAATTTTCTGTAATTACCTAGCTGTACCAACTTTGACATTGTTTTATAACTTCCATAACCACTTATGTACAAGAAAATTGGCTTCGCTGGAACAAACTTGATTGTCGATTTTGGACACATTTCTTGTTTTGGTTGATGCAATGTTTAGATAATTGTAAAATAATGATTTTAAGAACCGTACTATGCTGTGTAATGATTATTTCTCATTTAAATGTCATTCACCCAGTTATTTGTAGGATTGAACTAAAATAATACGTAATTTATACAAAAAAAATAATTTTAAAAGTAATTTTTGACTTAAGTACTTACCTATATAATTTTCGTTTAAAAAAAAGGTTTGCATTGCAATGCTAAGGAAAATATGAAATCTTACTTTGCATTACTTAACTTAAAATAGAAATAAATGATAAATACGATTTCAAGAACTATACCATAAGCTATTGCAATAATGTGTGTAGGCAGATTATAAAATACGTAATATAGTTTCAAGGGAATTTTTTTGAATAAATTAATAAATTTTCCCACAACTTATGTTTCAACAGTCGGGTGTCAAAGTCAAAACCCACTAAACTTGCATTTATTAAAGTAAGTTAACAATATATTTATAATCATATAAATTCGGTTGTTTTCTTGATTTCTTGTTTTTTTGTATTACCTAGTCCATCATCAGATATAGGACTTTTCAACCTTTATTTTTACAAATCTGTGATTAGTATTTATGTTGGTTCCCAAATTACTGATTATTGCAAGATGCTTGGGTCTCATCGCAGCGTTGCTATGGTTACCTGCATTCGCATTTGTACTAAGTTGATGAGAGAGATTTAGAGACGAGAGGTTTACTCTAATGACGTAGTTGTTAAGCCGCACTATGGTTAGATATTATAAACAAGCACAAGCTGAGACTGACGTCTGTGCTGACGTCGATTGCTGGTGCAGTGCGACTCGAGTAAACGTAAACAAACCAGAGCGAGCGATGGTTACCTCTATTAATTTTGGTGACGTATTTTTTAAGTCGTTTGTTCATAGCTTACTTCAGCTGAGATCATCATCTAATGAATGTCCGTTTAGCCTGTTTGCCTTCCTTGTCTTTCTGCAAACCAGTCCCAACCTCGGAAGCGAAGATCTGAACTGCTAGTTTCCGTAACCTTCATAGACCTTGACCTGATAACGGTCACTCTTCGTTATCCACTCGGCTAGGAATAGATCAGCTGAGCCAATTGCAGAGCGTTGCCTTCAGTATCGCTAGTCTAGTGATGTAAACTCTAAATTGTAATGAAGATTCCTGCCTGATTGGTCACCTAAAAATCGAAAGTAGCAAATCTGGAGCCGTCCAAGGGCATCGGTCAAGGCTTTACGTCTGGCCGACTCCAACAGATTTATCATATCAGTCTGCAGAAGTACACTTGGATCTTCCCTTAGAGAAAAAAAAAGGTTGGACCTAACTCACACGTTGAACGCTCATATTTGAAATCTCATTTATTCCGGGGTGTGCCAATTTCAAAAGTACTTACTTTTATCTATTCTGTACTAAGTATAGGTACTTGTACTGCTAAAATGAAAAGTTAGGTAGATAGGCTATGCCCCGAAAAACCCTACCTAAGATCTAGACTAGACAGTGCTTGCGTGACATATACATCGTGCGCCAATATCATCTGATAAGCTAACAAAGCAGACACACTACATCCAATAGGTATGTTTGAGATAACCAGGTACACAATGTTTACACAAACATTATCGTCAGAATCGAAATCGAACTTTGTTGCACAAGCAAAATCCTTTTAACATCTCGCTTTATTTGTACAAGATCGTGTTACCTACCTACCTACTACAATATTGGCGATATCAGTTTTCTTTCGTCATTTAAGTAAATATTGTAACATCTTTGAATTTCAGTTCAGATACTGATTTTTTTGACAGATATAGACGTGTAAATAGATACTACTAGATACATGCCTTGATTTAACGTATCATTTGCGTAAAAAGTTTGTTGGTAGGCTTATAAAATATAATAATGTTAATTACTTACAAACCCAAGTGCCCCATTCATTGTGTTCCAAATGGTGAAAATACAACTATGCAAGGCTTTATTTTCTACTTACTGAAGTTTGTCAATAGAAAGCAGACTTGACTTGATTTACCTACTCTTTATTTTGATAGCAATAGGTAGTTCCCATCGCACGTCCAACACTTTTGTCTCCAGATTTTCTTTTACAAGCATTTTTCTCGCCTTTCACCGTTTATTCATCAAAGATGGAAACTCGATTTTACCACGTCTATCGATACTGTAGATAACATTGTATTTATAGTAAGAGCTTTCCCGTATAGCTCTTTATATCTAAAGATATATCTGCTAGCGCTAGAAAATGAAAATGCGAAGTAATTAGGTACTAAAGTGCCTAAGTAGTATAGATACCTCATCCAAGGTCTTCTAAATTTCCATAAAATTACTAATAATAATTAAAAAATGAATGACGTTTAAAATTCTCGTAATATACATGTCCACCTGTTTACTTATCTTCTTTGTTTAGCATGACCTCGAAATCATTTACCTACGCATACAAATCTATAACTATCTGCAACTTAGATATCTAGGCATTATCTGCGATATGTTTAGCATACTCCACTGAGTCGGCAAGTACCGACAAATTCCACAAATATCAACTCCTACACAGAAATGTGAATTGAATTCTGCTAGGCCTGAATAATCATTTAAACACATGCAGTTGATTAGTTCAAATATATTATGAACCTATTTAAAAACGTTGAATTTATCAAATTAATAATATTCTTAATCCAGTCATATGCTAAGTTTATGTACAAAAAATAAAAGTAGTATAAAAGTACTTTCTATTTCGTTTGACATCCTAAACAGTAAAAGATTACCTAGTTAAAATTTCTTCCTCATTCTGGAACGTTTGACCTTCGCCATCCTAAGTCCCTCAAAGTTGAAGTACGAGTTAAACTTGCTCCGACATCTCGCTACAATAACCGTGCCATCTGTTGCGAACAGCTGTTATCTTTAATGAGCAAGTTGACTCTACTTGGTGGTCTTTCTCACCAGTACAACTAAAACTTATTTACTTAGTTACAATCTTTGAGTTGGTTGTTATTATAGGTGGCATCATATTTATTTTAGAATCCATATCTTTATTTGTTTGATTTTTTCATAACATCCACTGATTCCGCTGTGATATACAGCAGATAAAAATATCTTGCACCAAACACGTAAAGCCATTTTCATGTCTGAAACAGCACTGTGGACCAATAACTCAATTCTGAAAGTCAGGCTCCCCTAAGGTCATATATCACGACCTTGCACAGAAATCGATACTGATACCGTCTGAAATAAGGGGTAAATAACCTTATTCAGTACATCCCATGAAAGTGATTCAAAATAATTCAAATTAAACAATCCAATGTGTCATGTCCAATAGTTTTACACAAAATGTCATATTGGTGGGCGTTTGGTACTTTGCGAATAACAAGCACTTCAGTACGCCATGTTTTCCTAAACGCCTACTTCACCTTCGTCAGTCATCAATCTAATATTCATCAGACATTCTCGAGCTCGGAGCGACCTAATTAATATAGGACCCTTCATCTTCAGAGCGATCTATTTCAATCTTGAAGTCAGTATACTTTAGAAGAGGTTTAGTGGTCAGAAACATCGCCTGACTCATCGATACTAATCACATTAATATGACGAAATTCAAGTTTTAAGACTGGTTTCAGCGATGTAAAAAATAATCTTAAATAACGTAACCTAGTCGAGCAAGTGGTGAAGCGACATTCTTGGTAAGTGACGTTGCAATATTTACCAACTACACCTATTGATCTTTATGTTCATTGAAATGTATGGGCATACTCATTCTGTGATTATTGATTAGAGTATGTTGCGTGACGTGACGTTCCACGTCGTGGTTCGTACGTGCTTGGAATTAATTGGGTCAAAGGTTTATGGGAGCGCCTTGGGGTTGGGGAATACGGTTCTCATGTCTGGTTGAAAGCGATCCCAGATATTTTATAAGAGTTTAAAGAAATGTCCCATCTATAACCGAGCTACTAACGAGTTATATTGGTTATGGCATGCATTCTTTCGCAATTCTAGACTGATCAAATCATTAAAAAAATAGCCTATTGCTAGCAATGTTACAGTACCATTTATTTATCTAGCCTCCATCCTTATCAGTATTCATCAAACTACCTTTCCACCGACTGTAAGTAATCGTCTGCTCTTTTACAAAAATGATCCAATCAACCTCTCAGCGTCTTATAAAACATCTTAAATTAAACCGAAAAGTACAATAAATTCGTAGCCATCATCAACTTTCACTCACATGTCTGGCGCCTATAAAAACTGTTTCTTTCATTAGTTTATGATTATGAGCTCTGGGCTGTAAATCGTATCTTTAAGAAATGGACCGGAGATAATTGAGGCACACAATGCAGTTATGCACGAGCATGGCGAAAGGGCACCACAAAACCTATCGTATCTATTCGGCATCATCAAATTTATAGAACCAATATTATTTCTTTTATTTGGAGACACTTACTGCTTGTGCATAACAATAGATGATTTAAAGTGCCCTATAATACTTATGTAAATAGACCTTTAGAATTGATGACATTATCTTCAGAAGGTTATGTGGCCTAGACCTATCGGCTCCTATTGTGTCTTTCTGACCCTCTAATTGTGATCAAGTTTAAGTTGATTTCTATTGATTATGATAATCTTACCATCTTTGGCAACGATATCTTTGTCTACATATCTCATTATTATGAGTTAATACGTCAGTTCAATTGCAGGTAGACACGTGGATTATGCATGATTATATGCAGTAGATCAGGGACTTACTATCATATGAAAGTTAACGTAGCATTTAACATACAGCATACAATAGGCTAGATCGTCAATAATCATGAAAAGATTGTTCGCAGGTAGGTTTTTGTATAAAGTCTTTGGTCTTCTCAATCAATAAACTTCTCCCATTAGTTAGGTCGTGTAATAGGTCACACACTCATTGGTATGGATCACAAATAGGTCACATAAATGATTCAATAATGCCTGAATTTGTCACCTATCTCGTCTGTGTGTTTTGTTCAGTCCAATGATATGCTTTTGAGGATTACATGAGCACTAATGGGTCACTTCGGGTCTTCGAATGCTGCCTACTTTGAAGGTCCAGAACTTATTTTTTAGTGCAGTGCTGCTAGTATTAAATTAGGTCGCCCTTATTACAGTCGTTTGGCGGCAAAATGTTCCATCTGATGCGGCGCCAAATTGCTACAAGGGTCACAAATACCCATTCTATGCGAACCTTACAGGTTCGCATAGAATGGGTATTTGTGATCATTATATAGATACCATATACCTGCATTACCTACGAAGGTATATTCCTTAAGTATTAAATCTGTTATAGGTACCTATGTCCACGTTGGTTGAGCCAGTTGATGAATTTTGGCAGACCGCTTGTATTTTGTATACGCGGAATGTAAAACACCAGAATCCAGTAATCCGTCCATCTTCAGTCTAATCGCCGGATCTATCGTACAGTACCCAGTTCTCAACATGACTTTCCTTCCACAGCGTCGCAAGAAGTACTAGACAGAGCAAGACTAGCACGGGAAAGACGCGAGGTCGAACAGAGGAAGCGACTTGACGAGTTGCGAGCACACGCCGCCGCCGCGCAAGCCCAGCGGGAGAAGAGAGATGAAGACCGACGGCGGCGGCAGGCGGAGCAGCGGGCGAGAGACGACGACAGACGGGTTCAGGTGACCACACACGTTTGTTACATTTGAATACTAGTAGCGATAAGGGTAGAACTAGGCTCAGAGCGGAGGAAACAGGAGGTGACAGGGAACTGCCTGCTTAGCATAGTCAAGACGTTTTACGGTAAAGAACGCAGTAACTACTGTCGTATTAAACGAATGAAATGGCGAAGTTCTCTTCCGTACTTAT
Source organism: Ecliptopera silaceata (assembly GCA_932527185.1). Classification (NCBI taxonomy): domain Eukaryota; kingdom Metazoa; phylum Arthropoda; class Insecta; order Lepidoptera; family Geometridae; genus Ecliptopera; species Ecliptopera silaceata. Next base: position 8,568,632 of record OW052210.1, read on the forward strand.
ATCATTGTCGATACGCTAGTGATTAAACCAACTAACTAAGGAACTACAACTAATGTTGTTAACCGTTTAAAGAATAAACTGCTTAAGAAAATCTTGGGTTCGTAGTTAATGTTGGTAGCAAACACATGATCTGCAGAGATTTGTAACACATCAGATACATCAAGGAAATTTCATACGTTCACATTATAATAATGTAGGTGGCAGATTGCCTATGACTAAGATTGTTATGTGCCTTTCGCTGTAGGCGGGCATCAACGTCGGAAGACTCGACCTTGCCACGGTCCACTCTTTAAAGTAGTTAATCCCTTGTACGACGGAACAAACGGTGGGAATAATAGAATGATGGCACGAGATCTGCGTTATTTATGGATCTACACACTTTTCACACGCACGAGTTTGAAGAAAACAATGTAGCTTTGGGTTTGTCCAAATAGATACTGTGTCTTTTGACTCTACTAATTTACATTAAATAGCATACATAGCCAATTTATTGCTACTGCGATTCTGGTATTAACAAAATTCTAGTTATTAACTAAGTAATATTTGATGAAGCGCATACCGTGCTAGTTTTGATTGCTCTGCATTGACCTTTCGTCTCGCACGAGCGTCTTATGAACGTGTCTACCGTTACCTATTGGCGCCAAGTTGGAGACTATAAAAATCATAAAAAACGGTATGATCATCCTAATATCGGAAATAACCTCGTAGGTGTGCAAATCGATATTCTATGCTGATATCATTTCTGAATTAAAATTCACATCATCATCAGCGCATCCGCCTAGTTCGTGATGTTGGCTCGCGTCAAAACATTCACAATTTCCACAAGGCATTACTTTTGCAAATCACTCTGGAAGTAATTGTTCTCGACCGTCGACCGTTCGGGCGTCGCCACAGTGCGAGACACAGCGATCTGCTTCACTGTTGTTTTATACTTCATTTAAGATTTGGAACCTTCAAAAAGTATGATGTATGTGGCACTGCAAAGAGATATTGCATTTAAAACGTGCACACAGAATGATTGTAGCTTGGACAGAAGCAGTTTAGCGAGTTCTAAACGGTGTAAGGATAAAAAATACCAAACACATGAAAACATCGTTTGCATATAAATTAGTCATGGTGACGTCAGACGCACGATTTATTATGTATATTGATAGTTTATGTGATTGATTTAGCATTTAGTTATGTATTTAGAATCTCTCTAAAAACGTTGATATCTAACGCTCTTAGCAAAATGGCACTAGACATTAGATTAGATGCATTATTTTGGCGGAAAACAAGGTAAAAGTTAAATAATACTTTTTCGTGTTTGTTTACGAAAGACTATACTTTAGAGGAGATCAGTAGCTCTACCATGAGTTTTTACAATCTATACTCGCTAGCGTCTGTAGTTAAGAAAATGTATGAAGATTTGTACAGCGCCTCTAGCGGATAGTTGGGTACTAAAGTTCGTAATACTAATATTTACGTAACTACTGAAGTAAAGTCAGGCGATTTTACTGTGACAACTCATGGTAGAGGTACAGTAAATCGCTACCGCGTCCGCGCCTACTATGACCTCAGTTTTTGTATCGTTTGGCACGATGTCCGCTGCATCAGGCCGGCCAGTCCGACTTCACTTTCTCCAGAGTAAAATAATAGTTACCGTAATACGGACGGTGAAAATTAGAAATTACCGACGCGAAAACAAAACTCCACGTCTAATGGAAAACGATTCTAGATATCTGAATGTACACAAATGAGTCCAAGGTCTGCGTCTGCATGTATAATAGATCTACGAGTTTATGTCTATTGATTCGTGTATTTTATGCGCGTTTATGATGGATTTTCGACGTTTCTCGCCTATCCAAGACCGCTTTGTCATAGCGTTTCCGTATTGCATTCGAAAAGAGACTTTCAAATGTTTTATGGTTACACACTATTAGTCCAGTCAAAATAGACTAAAATTATGACTTCAGTTTGCATTAATTCCCAACAAGCTGGATTTTTGTGCAGGCCTTGAATACGTCATTATAAATGATATGTCAAAAGTCCCCATCGATCCCGCTTGTGCGTTGTTTTTTATTCAAGGTCAAAGTTCATAAATTAGCATTTTTTGCTTATATCTCTGAAACAACGAAAGCTATTGAAAAGTGGTTCAGGCAAAGTTTGTACATCGTAAAATTGTCTACAAAAATGATTCAACACTTTTCTTCTACAAAGCATCGCTTTCGAGATATAGTGACTTTAGACCGCAGGAAAATCGTCGAAGATGCTGCGTTTTTTTCATTTCAGCCATTTTATCTGCTTCATTGCCACAGAACAAACAGTATTTCTTGAAATTTACTGAAAAGGGTGATGGGTTCGATGGGTTAGTCCTCCTCCGAGGTAATGAATTGTCTTTTTGTTTCAAGAAATACTGTTTGTTCTATGGCAATGAAGCAGATAAAACGGCTGAAATGAAAAAAACGCAGCATTTTAGTAGATTTTCCTGCGGTCTAAAGTCACTATATCTCAAAAGCGATGCTTTGTAGAAGATAAGTGTTGAGATATTTTTGTAGACAATTTTACGATCTACAAACTTTGTCGGAACTATTTTTCGATAGCTCTCATTTATGACTTTTAAACGCAAATTTATGACTTTAACCTGGGTATTTGCGTTTTTCGCGTATATCTCTGAAACAACGAGAGCTATCGAAAAATGGTTTAGGCAAAGTTTGTAGATCGTAAAATTGTCTACAAAAATACCTCAACACTTTTCTTTTACAAAGCATCGCTTTCGAGATATAGTGATTTTAGACGGCAGGAAAATCTACTAAAATGCTGCGTTTTTTTCATTTCAGCCGTTTTATCTGCTTCATTGCCATAGAACGAACAGTATTTCTTTAAACAAAAAGACGATTCAATACCTCGGAGGAGGACTAACCCATCGAACCCATCACCCCTTCCAGTAAATTTCAAGAAATACTGTTTGTTCTATGGCAATGAAGCAGATAAAACGGCTGAAATGAAAAAAACGCAGCATCTTCGACGATTTTCCTGCGGTCTAAAGTCACTATATCTCAAAAGCGATGCTTTGTAGAAGAAAAGTGTTGAATCATTTTTGTAGACAATTTTACGATGTACAAACTTTGCCTGAACCACTTTTCAATAGCTTTCGTTGTTTCAGAGATATAAGCAAAAAATGCTAATTTATGAACTTTGACCTCGAATAAAAAACAACGCACAAGCGGGATCGATGGGGACTTTTGACATATCATTTGTAATGACGTATTCAAGGCCTGTACAAAAATCCAGCTTGTTGGGAATTAATGCAAACTGGAATGTCTATTTTGACTGGACTATATGTCCCAATGATGTTCCATGGCATTGTGTTTGGAAGTTACCTTTGTTTACTTTAAGCTCTTGGAAAAAACTTGAGTATCTATACATTTCGGTAAACAGAAGCTTGTATCGATCACTTTTGCAGCGTGAGTCAGATGATTTTTAATGTAATTTTTGGAATTCTTTTTACTTTTCATTTTCAATCTTACTTCTTCATGTTTGGTACCTTTGAAATTAGCGTTAATACAACAGACGACAGTAAATTAACCAAGTTCAATGTGCTTGTATAGGATACCTACTAGTTCTTCCGTGTTTCTGCCATTTTGTTTTCCCTAATAATCTATCTAAAATTGTTTAATGACTATTCGTTTCAAATCAATTCGAGTATGTATTCTATTAGCTGTTCGGTACATTCAAGCGTTTTAAAGATATCTTACGCGTACCAATTAGCATCCCCGTTGCATTGCAATTGTTTAGCACCTCTCCGACCTACCATTACTGTCGATATTCTAGAACCGTCTCTTAGATTATCTAGACTTGACTGTAGTCTTGCGACTGGATTATTGCTAGCCATGAAAGGCGGTGCTTTGCATTCCTTATTTAACGAAGTAACTTTCATAGCCATATATTTGCTGATAACAGTTCTATTAGAAACCTAATCTTAGTAATATTCTCTCAGCATCTTGTTTCCGTTCAGGTTTCTGCTTCATTAGTTTACTTTGATCTAGTTTTAATACTTGCATTTCCCTGTTGTTGCATGTAACTCTTCATTTCTATCTTATTTAAAAAAAATATGCACTTATAGTTGTACCTATCATATAATTAAATGTAATAGTATGTCAGACCACTTCCTTTATTCCTGGAGGAAGTTATTCTTGACCAAGTTTGTATACATTTTCTAGATTTCTCAAATGCTATAGTGTGTTAAATGTTTTAACTACTGAATATTTTCAATTCTTATGTTAATGACCGTCGTCATCGGTCGACCTTGCTTAGATGATGTCATGCAGTTACATTCCGACTTTATATTGTTTTCCCTCACAACATGGTTTTGAGATATCGAAGATAAGTTACTAATATAGAACTTTCATATTGGTATAACTTTCAAATACCTAACCCGTAAACTAAAAGATCTTGCGAGATAGTCATTTAGTGACACGAAGATCGATCAGTAACCGTATTACGAAATTGTGTTTCATGTTTAAAGATCAATACTTATAGAAATTCAGTGTATATATGTACATACTAAGACTCTAAAAGGGTGAATATTTGAAATTTGGTTAAATTTTGACCTAATTTTGAAAATGTTTTTTTTTGTTCAAAATCAGTCCAGTTTTTTTTCTATGCTATGGGTATAACATCTACTTTGCTGTATCTAAAAGGGCCAGTCACTTTACTTTTTTTTTCATTTTTGTAGGGAATTACGACTAGGGACTTACGGTCTAGGGACTGACAAAACGAAACAAAATCAAATAAAACCTATTATTTAAAATCAACATCAAAACCAATAGGCGGTCAAAATGTCAAAGCAGACTAAACTCATGCTTACAATAAGTAATGAAATCAATTAGTAATTAAATTTCTTTAAAACGACCTACCTAGGGTCTGACAGTTTGACTGGCACAGCTCGTGTTTCCGCAGCAAAGTCGGCGAGTGCTCTAATAACAAAAAGGCTACCGCGGCTTTGGTCGTGTTTCCAACTAACTTCACACCGATACTATCGTATTGAGTGAGTTATGAAAAAGCCTTATGCTTGAATGCCGCGATTTTTTGAATTTCGTAAATGTCTAGGGACTGATGTTTTTTATCGCTTACACTTTTTGACTTCAAATATTGTGATGAAACATACTGTTATTATAAATTAAATTGTAATGACAATGTTAGTAATGTATTAGTAAACTAATTTAAATAGAGTTTATTCAAATTATTCTTATAGAATTATAATTACAGTGAAATGAATACTAAATTCGGGAGATCTTACATGGCTAGGGCCTGACATTTTGAGTAGAAAGTGTCAATTTTTGGAAATATGGAATATTATGATACATGTCAAAATGAGTGACCGTTTTAAAAGGACTTTATAACATCGCTTAGTAGTTTTAAATATTGGATAAAATAAATATAAATATGTGAAAATTGACACTAACACCAATTTAACCAAATTTCAAATATTCACCCAAAAGCATTCAAGTTAATCGTCATATTCAAGTTTTATACTATTTTTTTTCAAACTCAGTTCAGACATTACGATGTCAAATCAAGTTTGGTTTTTACCTTCAAGAGAAAATCACCATAATCACCTTGCTCTCAATGACGCCTCGTGATGCCAAGCGGTATTGTTCATATCTCAAATCTGGCTGACAATGGTCACGCCAGATACCAAATCATCACAATGGCCAGGTTAGCAGGTCACGGGTTACATAACACCATCCTATTGTCGATTATGAGGTCATACTGCATGGTACTTACCCAGCCTTCGTACTGTATATTGGCGTGCGTAAGCGTGTACGTCAAATGTGCGAATTACTCTAGGTAGAAAGAAACTATTGATTTTTTAAGAAAAACTTGTGATATCACAATTCTTTAAGCACCACTCGCCCTTGATTCTTCAACTGTTCCTGGACGGTTTCATCCAGAATCAACAGCTTAGTACGAGACCCGATTTCTAGACTATGGATTCTCACAATACCTTGAAAATATTTTATGACGCAAGCATTCTTTTTATAACACCTAAACTAAAACGTATAATTGCGATTGGTTTTCCAATGCCACCTTTAGCCCTTTGACTTTTACAATCCGAGGTCAACTTTGATATGAACTTGTTGTGTTGAACATTGTTTTACTGCAATATGAAAAATACCAATTACACCACAACAATAACCCAAGCTTACAAAGTAAACTAAAAGCCAAACCTGAAGTTTACAAACCTAAAACCGATATACTCTTATCGGGCTAGAATAACCGAACCCTGGTTGCTTCAATGCTTAAAATATAAAGGTAGTTTGCGTTTGCGTTTCGTCAAGTGTCATACATGATTTTCATGAGTTAGGCATAACTTAGGCGTGTATTCGAAAAATAAACAACAAAAATATCTAAATGCAAACGATCCGAAATAGACGAAGCAAAATCTTTTGGTAGATAATAAATTACGTCTCTAAAGCCTATAACGAACAAAAATGTTGGAAGTGATATGATAGACGGATTAACCTGCTCTCTGAAGCGTGGAGATTAGATTACTGTGACAAAATATAACTAACAAATAGATACGTAACAAGTGCGGGAACTATCAACGTAGTTTATCCTAGATTATTAGTTGTAAATAGGTTAAAACACAATTGCATAAATGGAGGACGAGCATAATGAACAGTACATAGATTTAGTATCAGCACTACTCTGCCTTTTGCGGGGCAGCAAACAAGCTGAGACTGAGCCTTTTTGACAACCTATCTTGTTAATTCTTTTACTGTATTTGTATTGACTTGTGTTGTTTTTCTTTTATATTCTGTATTCTCTGTGTTGTCAAATAAATATGTTTCATTTGATTTAAAAGCACCAGTTTTACCATTGTTTTAACCAGCATTTGCTTCGCCTGAATATTCTAGAAAAGTCTTTAACTGTCTATGAACTTATGGTTTACTATCTCACCTCAACTAAGTGGAAATGGTTTGGGTGTAACTGATAATTAGTGAGAAAACAAACGAGTCTTCTGTGACTTGTCAATCTACAAATTGCAATACACTGTTTCATTGACACCTACACACCCTAAACACACCTTCTATTAACTCGTAAGGGCGAATAACTGTCTGTCTAGTCGTATCGTGAATTTAATTTTATATACATCATGGAAATATTTGATATGTTCAGATTCGACCCAGCACGCGTCGCATAAAGATTAAGCAAACAAGAACACGCAAAGGCTAACATGCGAACGCGAACCACAATCCCAATCTTAACTAATTAGCAGTACATTATTGTAGTAGCTGTAGAAAAGAAAAACAGTGTGAACAGTACAAAAGGTGCCAATCCATAACGCGATGATCTGAGCCATTAGTCCGAAGACGCATTTTAAAACTCCCTACTCTCGAGCCGACAGTCGTCTCTCGGATGTCCGTACATTTTTGTATGGCTATCCGAGAGACGACTGTCGGCTCGAGAGTAGGGAGTTCTAAAATGCACCTTCAGACTAAGGGCTCAGATCACACGGACATCACATAAAATCTGAAGTCGAATGCTTGAACTAACTGACGGTGTATGTAACCTCTTTGAATAGCAATACTGATACAGTTTGTTGAGTTTAACTACACTTTAATTTTGTTCTGGTTATGCGTGTGACGTCACGAGTACGGAATTTAGGAATGCGTATAATTGCAGAGCTGGTCGAATACAACGATCTGTTATATCCTACGTGTCTCAGTATTAGCACCGATAATAGAGGAATACGCCTATTTATATGGTAATAAGTTAATAACTATTCGTTAATATGTTAATGTACTTCGTTTGTTTAGTTCAAGTGACTGCGAAACTGTTTTTTTTTTCTGTTCACACTTTAGTCACCAATATCTGTAATTAGGTTCAGATATAATGTATTGATTGGTTTATCTTTAAACTTACAATCAGAATGAGTATTTATTAATAGATTTTGATAATAGTCAACATTGTTATTTTGCACAATAGCATTGTTATCCGGTGATATCAATTTCACAGTCTGTATGACTGTTTTTCTCGCAGCTGTTTCGCTATTATATTAATAGTCAGAGATACATTCGTATTACACATATTTATCAAGACTATTTAAATCGTTTACTGATATTTTACCATGTTTCATTAAAGCTATGTGTCGGAAATGCCTCGGCATCGTTTAAAAATCAAATAGCAAATAATTTAATAATCATACTTCTAAATAAGGAAATACCAGCGTTTCCAAGCATAAAGAATTGTGAAATAGACAAATACCTTTCGGATCGTCGAGTAGTGCATCAAAAATGTTTAAAATTATCCCACGCCGACTGAAGGAGGCGCGACAAAAATAGTCTTACTTCCTTCAGGACTTCGATACTGATGAAAGTATTCGTAGATAGACGATGAAGCTAATATAAATTAATATTGATTGTATAAACAAAAGTGGTAGCTGTACTTTTAAAATTAGTGATACGTATAGTGAAATGCTTTTGATGCATACAGTTTTGTTGCTATAAATGGAAATGAACTGTTTTATGGTAAAAAGCGAAGACTTTGAAGAAAGAACTGAAGAAATGAAGGTAATGCAAGTGTTTTTAAATGCATGAGAGTGTTCATCAAATATTTCTTAGAGTTTATTGACACTTCAAGTTTGAATAAGAATTTAAATGATAAGGCCAATGTAGACCGCGATAAAGAAGAAAGTTTCAAGGATGTTTTTAATTTTGAGGAAAATACAAATTTTAAATTTCGTTTATGTGAGTTTTAATCATAAATAATATCAATATGATATCGATGATAATAATTATTATATCGGAAGCTACTTTTCTTTTGTCGCGTTTATCAGAAATACATATTTTATGCGTCATAAAAACTAGAGTTTCGTTCAAATCATAATATATCGATCATCTAAAAAAATGGGTGTTACTATGTATTCTATGTATCTATGTATTCACAAAAGAAATGTACTTATATAAGTATTCTATGAGCAATCTAGTTCCCATAGTACAAGCTTTGCTTAGTTTGGGACTAGAGTGTGGTGTGTGTTATATCCATGAATATTTATTTAAGTATTTAAAATTAATACATTTGCTATATTAAAGACTAGACAAGCATCTTCAGATTTATATTGTTTGTTATTATCCGGAACATAGTCGAGGCTCGACTTCAAGTCATTCACCCGTCCAGGTGGGCGGCTTGCGGTGCTATTCAAATCATTCCCTCAATATAATCTCCCTGCTCAGTTCCTGTATAAATATCACCATTATTCTGCATGTTTGTTTGAAATATTCAAGTCTATTCGAAGCATTCTGTTCGCCAGTTTGTTTTAGTGTAACTGGCGACTAAGGAAATAATATCTGTCCTATAATATCAATCATGGCTCATATATTTATTCGTTAAATGTATGAATTAATGAATCATCGTCATATGTTGTTTGAATCGTCATGGTTGAATGTTCCTTATGCATTGCTTATTTTTTTGCGTAGGTATGTATAACTTTATAAAAAAAAACTTCAAGCTCGGTTGCAACTTATTAACACAGTCATGTTTTATCATCAGTATTTCAAATCAAACGCAGCTAACTCTTTTCAGTAGGTAATCATGTGATCATGTTTCCACTTCTTCCATTATGGAATGTTGATCTATCTAAAAGCTTTGTAAAATCAATGTTTTAGCACTTTACAAATAAATCAACTGTATTTTGAATAACACGATAGTGCTCTTCCTGTTCACGATCCAACACTCGCCGATTCATTCATTAAAGCTGTTTCATAAATAGTGGGTTGAAAAGCAATTTATACTGTTGAAGAGGCTTTCTGATCAAATACTTTACCGCGAACCGCAAATAGTAATAGGTTAATATCAAAACTTTCGTTGTTTTTACAACATTAGTAAAATCCAAAACATTAACGGTTTGCACGATGACATATTATATCCTTGTTTTAGTTCAAAATTTAAATGCTAAATTAAAATTGTAAATCCACTTGTCTATCAATTTTGGCGAGCGCGTGAGCATTCGTGTGCAATGATATCGTTTCACGATTTACTTGTAAACTATTAAGTGGTTACATACGCTTTCTCATTGCCTCTTATTTATTGTATTCAATTATTTTTCAAATTGGTTCAGTCTTGCTAGACGGCCATTCCACCCAAGGCGCTATTCTGTCTGCTCTCACCACGTTGTGTTGGTCTCGAACGTCATTGTCCGACCTTGATATTGTTTGTGCTATAGATCAAACTTAGTCACAATGTTACAAAAAAATAAGAGCAGACTGATCAAAAAACAGAACCTAGTTTTCGAATTTTCGATGTAAAAGCTGTAACTGTAACGGTCAGCCACTTTATCATAGTACTGGCACATGAAAAATAGCGGTGATACCGACGAGGAAGCATGACACTGACACACTTGGCCGATTTTATGTGGCAGCGAAAATAGAGGAACCGTGATAATAACATGTCTTGAATATTGTTTATACAGTTATGAGATAGATAACATATGCATGCGTTGTAAATTTCTTATCATATTTGAGAAAACAAGAGTAGGTTGCGGTGATCTTGAGAATATTCGTATAAAATAAATCTGATTCATCGCAACATACTAATTCCTGTAAATATAGATAAATGAGGAAAGTAAATAATGAAAAATATGTCATTCGCGTGTATACATTTGTAAAGGGAGAATTTGGATAAAAAAAATAAACTGGTGGATCGATAGATCATTACCAAATCTGCTACTACAGCTATATTTCAACGAATTTAGATATAAGTTAACGAGTATTGAAGTATAGGAGTTTCTCATAACATGCGTGATTAAACGCGCTGGCAGACGATGGTAATTGGCTAAGTGGCGAACTGACATGTTGGCCACGCTATGCGTATGACATTGACCGTGAGACGCGATAATTTGACGAAATTATATTATGAATAAACGTGCGATTTTGTTTGTTGATGGGAATTACTTCTTTCCTGTTTTATTCTTGTTTAATTCATTTTGTTTCGCAAAAATTTCATCTCAACAATCAACATTGGTGTCACAGGCAGCTGAGTTAGTAGTGGCTCTGCCTTCTATGCTTTGGGTCGTGGATTCGATACCCACCACAAACAAGCCACTAGGTACATCTATTCATACATTTTCTATTCTACCAAAACTAAACCATAGACAATAGTGGTGTGATTCGATCATTTCATTTTATTTTCAAGTATCGATTAATTTATTTGATTGCGAAAATAAAATAATAACAAAATGGAAGCAAGAAAAATGACACTTAGGCAATCAACTATGCGGAAAAAAATACACCTAGATATTTCTGATATTGCGGCGGAAATTTCCCAATTTAACTCGACGGTAGCAGATGGCACCCTATTGGATCTTTCGACAAAAAGTGTACCTACGTCGAGTAAAAAAGACACTTCGGAAATTATTGACTTGAAGCAGGAAATATTGGAACTACAAACGGGAATGAACCAAGCTCACGAAGAAATTACAAAATTAAATTTGGAATGCAGCTCACTAAAAAAAGATTTAACCAACAAAATATCTCAAATAAATATACTAAAAAAAATATCAAATGACCAAGCACCTGCATCACCTAGAATTACCCCTCGAAAGCTCAGGGAGCCAGCAGCTTCAATTTTGAAAAAGCTGACAGATATGAGGATGAAGATACCTCGTTTGTCTCCCATTAACTCCACAATTGCCTCAAAGATATCCCCAATCAAAAAAGACGATACTTCATCATCAACTATGACTAGCCCGCTAAAGGCACCGTATGGAAACGATCACGCTGCTGCAGATCCTGCACTTAATTTCACTTCAACTGATGAAGAGTGTATTGTTAACTCTACTCATAATTATTTGAAGAACCAAGAGAACATAATGGGCAAACATACTTTAGCGGAATTAATAAGCCCAGAAGACATACAAAACGATCGACACAAAATACTTATTCTATCAGATGAAACTGGACGAGGTATGAGACACCGACTTCAGAAGTTGATAGGATCACAATACTCTATCACATCAATCATTAAGCCAAATGCTATGATGGATCAAGTGGTCAGCTCATGCTTAGGGAGCTGCAAAGATTTCACTAAATCAGACTTTGTAATTTTAATGGCAGGGTCTAATGATAACAATCCTCTTAATGCCCAATCATATTTATATCACACAATAGGACAATTAAGACATACAAATGTACTAGTAGGAAATATATATAGAAATAAACATTTAAATGTAAATTTTTTGAACGACATAATAAGACATGCCTGTGTGTACTTTAAGAATTCAGAATTTGTGTTGCTGGATGATAGCAAAGATGGGAAACCGAATACCTTAGGTCTGGATAAAAATCTTGCTAGCAGACTACTTCATAGAGAATTAATACGGGTCAACAACCGGAACAAATATACTGAGTTTATTAATTTAACAAAGAAAAGGAATGCTTCTGTAAAAGTAGATAAGGGTTCTCAGACAGACGTAGTAGATAGGCATCTTGTGACCTACTCTCATCAGCAAACACAAACAAGTGATGATGGGCAGGTCGATAACTATACAGGCACTCCAGACGCTATTATAGAGAATAATGACAATGTTAAGAATCTTTTTCGTGTTTAAATATATGTACTTAATGCACCAAAATGTTGACGGACTTATTAACAAAGTGGATTCGTTAATGGTAATTTTAGAAAATCTGCTCTCTGAAGGAAAGCACATAGATATTTTATGCGTAACAGAACACAATATGGTGAGGGATGACGTGTCTCGATTAGCGATAGCCAATTTTAGATTGGCTTCATCATTCTGTAGGAAAACACGACACGGGGGTTCATGTATACTAGTTGGAGGTAACCATGAGTTTGAAAACGTACAAGATATTGTTGATTTGTCAATCCCAGGTATAATCGAATGCTCTGCTGTCAAAATGTTGCATGCTAGGATAATTGTAATCTGCATATATAGACCCCCAAGAGTTAAATCTCAAATTATGGATATATTTCTAACTACACTAGAACTCGTTATGGAAAAACTATATTCCATCCGTAAAACCTACAAAGTCATAGTATGTGGTGATTTCAACATTGATATCTTAAAAACGACAGTTCACTCTACCAATTTCAAATATATTATCATGGGTCACAACCTGAGATTTCAATTTAACCAAGCTACTAGGCTATGTAGCAATACAGGGATAGACAACATAATGCATAATGTGAGAGGAATGACGGGGGATGTTTGTGATTTTGCAATATCAGACCACACTGCACAAATTGTAAAAATACCAGTTCGAAAGTATTGCAAACTAAAACATTGGTTCATAAAGGTCCGTGACTATAGCACCGAAAATGTGGAGAAATTTAAGCAGTGCATCTCCGCATTATCGTTTGAAGAAGCGTATACCTACGAAGATCCAAATATTGCGTTCAATGCTTTCTATGATCTATTTCTGCTTTTTTACGATCTGTGCTTCCCCATCAATAAAGTAAAAGTTGCCTCGTACAAAAAGCCTAAGTGGATTTCGAAAGGAATAAAAAAATGTAGCAAAATAAAAAGAAGTCTATTATGGCAATATAGGCATTCACGTAGCGAGATCTGTAAAATAAAATTTAAAAAATACTCACTTTTATTCAAAAAAATTATAAAATTAACTAAAAAATCGCAAAATGACTACTTTATAAAAACGTCCATCAATAAAACTAAAGCTACATGGAATATCATTAATAATACAAACAGCAATGAACCAAAAGAGACAATCACAAAAATCGTAATAAATAATAAAGACATACTTGATCCTAAGACTATTGCAAATGAATTTAATAATTTTTTTTTTATTGACATGGTTGAATCTAAAATAAGCAAATCCAAAAACCATAACCGAACAATTGACTGTACTAATAATGACGCTAAGAATAATTTTATATATAACAAGGACATTAATATGCATATCAATTCATTATTTTTAAGACCCATTACTCCTGAGGACACCGTAAAAACCATTAACTCACTCAAAAACACAAATAGTGTAGGGTATGATGGTATATCAACTAAAATAGTTAAAGAAGTTAATGTCATTGTTGCCCCTATTTTTACACACATCATTAATTTGTGTATGGAGCAAGGTGTTTTCCCGGATAAACTAAAAAAATCTATTATAAAACCTATCTTTAAAAAGGGGAAAAATGATGATATTAATAATTATCGCCCTGTTGCCTTAATTCCAGTTTTATCTAAAATATTTGAAAAGATTATTTATAATAGAATATACAACTACTTTGAATACAATGAATTGCTCTCAAATCGTCAGTATGGTTTTCGTATTAATGATCTACCCAATTCTACTAACAATTTCATGACATTATTTGCTGACGATAGCACAATTCTATTTACTAACGATGCAATAACTAATATACAATTTGACATTAACAATACATTGACATCAATAATTAATTGGCTTGAATATAATAATTTAAATATTAATTTAACCAAGACATATCTAATGCATTTTAAACAAAGAGAGACAACTTGTACTACTAACATGGACATACGATATTTAAATACTAAAATAAATTTTATAGACACAACACGATTTTTGGGCTTGCAGATCGATAACAAATTAAATTGGAAACTACACACAGATACGGTCTGTAAGCGGCTTCACCAATTTTCGTATGCACTGTACAATCTTTCGAAAATTGCAAGCACCTCGGCATTACTGACAGCATATTATGGACATACTGCTGCAATACTTAGGTACGGAATTATTTTTTGGGGTAACTCCACTAATAAATCAAGAGTATTTATAGCGCAGAAACGATGTATTCGAGCAATGTCCGGCCTCAGACAAACCGATACTTGTAAGAACGTTTTTAAGCAATGGCAAATTTTAACGTTTCCTTCTCTGTATATCTATGAAGTGGCAACATTTGTGAAAAATAATCCTCATCACTTTGATGCGTATCCCATAGGAAGTCGTCGGGAGGGCACCGTTCACCATCAATCGTGTAAGACTTCACTGTTACGTATGAGTGTGTTCTCCATGGCGCCTATCATTTATAACCATATTCCATTGTCAATTCGTACGGTCGACAATTTGAGTGCATTCAAGAAGTTACTGTCTAAGTTATTGGAAGAAAAGGCATACTATTCAATTGACGAATTTTTAAATGACATATTCTAATAAATATAAAACTAGGGCCTTTGATTATATTTTTTTTTATTTTTATTTTATTTTTATTTTTCATTGGACATATATTTTCTTGACATTATTAATTTGAAATCATTTTTATTGTATATTAAATTCATTATTATTATTATCTGTGCATGACGTTTGTAAGCCTCAGGTTGAACTAGAGATATGAAAATTAAATTAAGACCAATGTAACTACCTAGTTTCTACAAACAATAAATATCATTTATCATTTATCATTTATCTATGTTATTTTATTTTAAACTAGTATTCATCGTCACTATCAAGTCATCATCATCATCATAGGAATCTTGTATTTAGTCATTGCTGGGGATTAACTTCCTCTTCGTTATATTTGATTGTTTTTTGCCTTTTGCATGCAAGTTATTTAAAAAAACTGTTAGCTGGAACATTCGATCTCGGAATAAAAATATTGCTAAATTTTTTAAATATTCAGGTCGTGTAGTTGTTTCATGGTTACCAAAGCAGGTACTTATCTCTATTATCCAATCACCGAATTCCACTTATCATTTACTTGGTGCGATCATCGGCCGGTTATGTTTAGGCCTTGGGCAAACACCTGTTTGTAGTTTGCATGGATCAATAAACTCTGATCAAGAATTAATTGCGATAAAGACTGTGCCACATAAAAGTGTCGAAAAAAATTAAGAGGACAACTTTGAATTTGATAGATAGATAGATTCTTGTCCGCTTTTCTTGGCTCTGGTCGCGTGAAACGGGCACCTAGAATCACCCTTAAGACGATTCTAAATGATCGTAATTTTACGAAATAAATTATATTTAAGTTTTCTTATGCCAGCCACAAGGGCCACAACAAACAAAAATAAAGATTTCATTTGCTTAGTTTGGGACTAGAGTGTGTTGTGTTAAATGTCCCTGAATATTTTTTTTTTATTCCCTTCCTACAGGTAGAAGAACGTAAACGCGCGATATGGGAAGCGTCTATATCGCGACGCGAAGCGTTATTGCAGCGCGAACGCGACCGGTCGGAGCGACTCGAGCGGCAACGCGCGGCCCGCTCGGCGCCGCGAGCGGCATTCGCGTTCGGCTCGTCCACGCCGAGGCTGCTCGAACCTCTGGATTCTGCTGGATTCTTCTGGGCAGCGCGCAGGTACTCATTGCATCATTTATCATCATCATCATCAGCATTCCCCTGCCCTTATCCCACGTTAAGTGGGGTCGGCACATGTTTTAGGTCTTATAACTAAATATTTTTACATAGTCAGGTTTTGTAACTAAATATTTGCACATAATGTATGAGTGTTGCATTAGGTTTTTACAATACACATTTCTTTATTGCAACACCCTTACAAAAACACAATATTTATTTAATATTCTAACATTATTGACAAAGATTTACTTAGTCTAAACATGCCTTTACTTTACCAACAGTTTTTGGGATGGCATATTCTTAAGTGTATCACAAGTTGTGTTTTGTCTAGCACTTAATACATGTTATTTAATCTTCGACCAGATTTTATTATAATTTGCTTTGCTTTTGATAATAAGTTATTTTGGTGAAGGTTACCCTCTATGTTTTACAATCCCTATCAATATTATTTGTTTAAAATTTTGTGTTAACATGTTTTTTGTTTTTTTTCCACCTCCAGTACCAACCCCATAGATCAGATGAACTTTTTTGAATCACTGTAAGACATTTTCCTTTTTTTTTTGTTTTTCTGTTACTAATTTTGTATGTTTTGTATGTCCCTTATTTAAATTAATCTTAATATGGCATGATTAATGGAGTAGATTAGATTTTGTTTGGTTTAGTTTTAAAGTAGTAGTTGTATCATAAAATGTTACTCATTTGATACAATTTGTACTTAATTAGTTAGAATTTGCTTGCATGGTACAGTGGTATGCTTTTACTCTAGAAACTTAGGTACTTAAATATATCTAGTAACTTATTTTTATGCTACAATTTTGTATTACGCCAGTATTACCTACATAGTTTCTAAGATATATTGATAAGGGAGGAGTTGTTTAGCAAAGACATAGCCAGTATGCTATCAAGGATTCTTTAGACCTCGGCCCAGATTCAGCTAGTGTAGTTTTAGAAAAATCTACGTGAGTTTGCGACAAAAAATTTAATCCTTGGACCATGTCCGTTGGCAATTTTTATGTATGTATGTCCGTTGGCAATTTTTATGTATGTATGTCCGTTGGCAATTTTTATGTATGTATGTCCGTTGGCAATTTTTATGTATGTATGTCCGTTGGCAATTTTTATGTATGTATGTCCGTTGGCAATTTTTATGTATGTTTGTTTGTTGTATGTTTGTTATATGTTTGTTGTATCAGAATAACACACAGCCTATAATTTTTAAAGATATTGTGTGAATTGTCCAAAATATAACGAAAATAACGATCGCGATCAGCTAGTATGAAATAGAAATGCAGCTGATAACAAATATAACATCATGGTATTGATCGTTTGATCGTACAGCAATCATTATTACAAAGATAATGCACTTCACTGATAACAACACTAATTTCAAAATATCCAACAACTATGTACTATCCTACATAATCAGTAGTGGATACTAGATGTACTATAACGTACGCCTCCTCAACAACTTCTAAATTATATCTATTTTATAAGTTTGTGGAAGTAGAATTAGAAGTTTGAGGTTTATATTTCATGTGATTTCGTGTTCCATATTAGTATTATCATATTTTCAGAATTCCAAGTGTAAGGCCCTTCTCCCATTACGATACGCCCGCGCGACTCCAGTCTCGGAGACTAGTCGCCGCGAAGTATCTCACATACATTTATATGGAGACTCTCACATTACGATACTGGTATTCTACGCGTTCGCGACTAGTCTCACGATACCCGCCGTGTTGGTCGCTTGTGCGTCGCGTATCGCGCGTTTCGACAAGATGGTGACGGAGCAAGAAACAAATACATATTAAGTTTGTACAAGAAATTGAAAAACATGCTTGTATATATAACTACAAATTACCTGAACATGCGAAAAAATATAATAGACAAGACTTGGGCAGAATTTGGGAGCAAATTTATGATATACTAGCTGTACCCGCCGCGACTTCGTCCGCGTGCCGTTTTAAGAGATTTTACGATAACCCATTACCATGACTATCTTCTTATGAAAGAAATTGACGGTAAAATGCAGTCTAAGAAGGAAAACTTAGTACTTATTGGAACCGGGCAAGTGCGCACGAAGATTTTCGTACCGTATCTATGACCCGTTGCCCTTATCAATATCGAGCCCCCTTGAATATTAATTATGCGTGATAGTTAGAGAATTTAAAATAGACAGAAATTAAACACTCAGTAATACGATCTAGTTTTACCCTTTGGTTACCGAACCCTAAAAACCCAATAACGTAAACTACTAAAACATAAGTAATCAAAACTCACTAAATTACCGTTACCGTAAGTAAATAAATCAGGCCAATTGCGACTCGGACTCGCCCGCTATAAGTTCCTTACCATACCTATGTAAACGATTAAGAAAAAAAACATATTTTGTACCTATGCGAACCCTCTAAGCATGTTCTGTTTTTAAGTATTTGATAACTATGCCATAGCCGATGATTTTGCAAGGGTCCGGTTAATGTACAACCATGGAAAGCACGACCCGGAATGTACGGCCACGGAAAGCACAGCCAGGAATACGCAACCAGGAATTCGCAGCCAAAATGTACATGAAATCCGGGCTGCGCATTCCCGACATGTGTTGGGAATGTCCAACCACGGAATGTACAGCCGTGGAATACACGACCATGGAATTGGCGACCATTGCTTTGATTGGTCGAAAGCCTAGCCTATGCTTCGTTTAGATGAAACCAAAGATTAAAATGTTACTATCCCATTTTGATAAAGATAAACTGCACAGATTATAATATGAAAAGAAAACAATCCAAAACAATAATTGTTGTCTGGCAAATGGTTAAACGCATGTAGGTTCTGGCGCGGTTTTCTATATCAAACTAACGCTCGTCGCTTCGCTCCTCGCACCTACTGTGACGCATCACACGTGAAAAAAAATAAGTTTAAAAATAATATTTTGACAGTGACATAGTTAGCTACTTGTACATGATCGGCTAAACGAAAAATTCGAGTAAGTGCAAACGAAGCATATGCTATGACGTCATTTGGCATCAAATTCCCAACACGTGTCGGGAATGTACAACCATGGAAAACACAGCCACGGAATGCACAGCCCGGAATTGGATGCCAAAATGGTCACCGATTCCGGGCTGTACATTCCGTGGCTGTGTTTTCCTTGGTTGTGTAATCACGGCACCCATGATTGTGGTGATTTCCATACTCTTTACCTTAGGTTAAAAGAAGACCCAATCAGTTTTTTTTTAATTACTTAAGAATGCCTAGAGAATGTTTCTTCGAATTACTGGAATTAGTTAAAAATAGTAAGTATTTCAATTTCATTTATAAAATCCTCCACATTTATATCATCCATTATAAATTACCGATTAGAAATTAGCCTCCTTCTTGTCACCGCACTATGAACGCACTGAACTGAACACGTGGGGTTGCGACGTTGCCGTCCTGCTGTCGAACGTTCGCGGTACGGACGCCGCACTGTTTCCGCACCGTGCATTTTGTATGAAAACAAACGACCGTCCGTCCTTACGCCGTACGACGAACGCACCGCTTCGGCACTGCAGCGGTCCGATTCGAAACGCATAAATTGAAAGAGCCCTAAGAGCGTTTTCACATTATCCGATCTGATATCGGTGTCGGACGCCGATCCGATATCGGGGTAGGTAAAATGTATGAAATATGTACCTCCGATATCCGATATCGGTGTCGGACGCCGATCCGATATCGGAGGTACATATTTCATACATCTTACTTACCCCGATATCGGATCAGCGTCCGACACCGATATCGGATCGGATAGTGTGGAAACGCTCTTAGAGTGAGAGCGTTATCTCATTATCCGATAGGCAACGGCGGATCCAGGGGGGAGTCATGGGGGTCATGACCCCCCCCTGAGCTGGTTCCAGAACTTAAGTGGACCACTAATTGAACATATTTTTTATTTTATTTATATAAGTTCTTGACTTGACCACGACTGTGTGACCCACCCCTGGCGCCAAAACATGATCGTGACCCCCCCCTGGCGCCAAAACTTGATCGTGACCCCCCCCCCCTGGCGCCAAAACTTGATCGTGACCCCCCCCCTGGAGCCAAAGCTGGATCCGCCCTTGCCGATAGGGCGTCCGATGGTACCGCCAGCATATCGGTGCCGGCTCCGATATCCGATATCGGGACGGACAATATGAAAGACAGGTACATTTTTCATACATTTTACTTACCCCGATATCGGATCAGCGTCCGACACCGATATCGGATCGGATAATGTGAAAACGCTCTGACTCTCAAACTTGATTGAAATCGTTCATAAAAAACGCTACTACAAACTTCCTTTCTGCAATATTTGGTGTAAAATCAAGTCATTAATGTGCGTCTCAATTTTCATTGACTTTCGTCGATAAATAACGTTACAGAAAACTTCCCTCATTTTATTGCATTCATTAGAGTAAAATTGTCACAGAGCGCCTCTTAATAATTTGATTAATAACGTTACAACACACTTGCCCCCTTTCCCACGGAGGAATTTTAAAATATTATTATGTAAATATATTTATATATATTTTATAAAATATTATTATATTAAAAAAACAAACCATCTAAGTAAATTATGTTTTTGTATGAGACTATGCGCCCCTTGATTATTTAACATTTTGTTTTTAAATATACTTACGACTATACAGTATTTACAAAATGTACATTGTCATATAAAATACATAAGAAACAGTTGAGCTATCTACAGACCGTTTCAAACGATCTATAGATAGTTCAACTGATCCAAATCAGTACCAATCGGAAGCGTACCCAAGACACTGGCTGCATTGCCGCGCTGAATAGCAATGCTGATACGTTGGGCCAGATACTCACCAGCCCTCGGGTCTTGGGTACGCTTCCGATTGGTATTGATTTGGATCAGTTGAACTATCTATAGATCGTTTGCAACGGTCTGTAGATAGCTCAACTGTTTCTTATGTATTTTATATGACAATGTAGATTTTGTAAATACTGTATATGTATAGTCGTAAGTTTGTTTGTGAATAAAGTTATTAATTGGTAGGTTGGTAGGTTGCGGTAATTGGGTACGCAACCATAAATAAGTCAAAATAACTCGATTCAACGAAACTATTGCTAATACCGATCGACTTACCTATAACACATTGCAAAAACGCACCGATAGCGCGTTCTAAGATTACGCCACGCGTGACAGCGCCATCTCTACTCGAAATCGTATACTAAATCGAAATTTTAAACTTTACTTACTCAATTTTAGGGAAATGGGGATGATTTTGCAAAATCTAAAAATGCAGATCCATTTTATTTCGCGTCAACATTATGCGTACCAAGTTTCAAGTCAATCGGTTCACGGGATAAGATTCTGCATACAAACTTCAAAGCCTTATTTTAGGGCTCCGGAGCGTTATTTCCAAAATTCCTGCCTTAGTACGCCACGCAGTCACTCCAGGAACACGCCTTCCAAATTTCAAGTCTCTAGGACCAGCGGTTTGGGCTGTGGCGTGTACGTCAGCCGTCAGTCAGTCAGGACTTTGATTCTTATTAATGAGATATAAAAAAAACAAACCATCTAAGTAAATTATGTTTTTGTATGAGATTATGAGCACTCCCTTGAATATTCAATAATTTGTTTTTAAATATTTATTCGTCACTAGCTGACACGTGCCCACTTCGTTGGGGATAATTTTTATTAAATAAAAAAGTAAGACATATGCTGTCGTTGACTTGTGGCTTTTTTGTAGGCATTATCAAGCTCCACATCTTTTCTTTAGAACACTTCTTTCATAAGGCAGCGTTCGTAAGAAACGCTTTCATTCGACCGTTTTTTCTCCGATTCATTTTGCAAAACGGACTACCACGTAAAAGCCTTTTTATTTTTCAGCAATAATGTAACTTACTATTGGTGAAAAAATTTTTAAAATCGGTTCAGTAGATGCCGAGATTACCCCTTACAATTTAACAAATACACAAACTTTACCTCTTTATAATATTAGTCTATAATAAGTAAGTACATTATATATATATATATTTTTCCTAACCTATCTCGTCCCACTGCTGGGCAAAGGTCTCCCCCAAATCCTTCTCTCTGCTTTCCGCTTTCGTCCACCAATCCCTCTCGAAAGCATCGAGGTCGTCCCGCCATCGCCTCTTTGGTCGGCCTCTACGCCGCCTTCCGTCTTCAGGCAGCCACGGTGTCACGATTTTGGACCATTTCTTTGGGTCCATCCGGCTAATATGACCTGTCCAGTCCCACTTAAGCCTCGCGGTTTTATTGCCTACATCTGCAATACCAGTGAGCGAACGCAGCGTAGTGTTTCGCACTCGATCGATGCGCTTGAAACCAAAGATGCTGCGTTCCATTGCTCTTTGGCAAATCTTGAGTCTGGATTTCTGTGCTTCAGTCAGTGACCATGTCTGCGCACCGTAGGTTAGGACGGGCAGAATGCACATGTAGAATGAGTTGGCGTTTAAGCGTAAGTGGAAGGTCGCCTTTAATGTGTTCCTTCATGGACCAGTAGCTCTTCCAGGCGTTCTCAATGCAGCGATCGATTTCCTTATCCTGCCTGTTTTCGAAGCTCGCTAACTGGCCCAAGTAAATGTAAGTACTCATCAACAACAATATATTTTTTATAAAATATTATATATCAAAAAAAAACAAACCATCTAAGTAAACTATGTTTTTGTATGAGATTATGAGCACCCCCTTGAATATTTAATATTTTGTTTTTAAATATTTATTCGTCATTAAAGCGGTAATCGGATACGCAACCCTAAATAACTTATCAAGATAACTCAATTTAACGGAACTCTTGCTAAATACCGACCGACTTATAACACATTGCCAAAACGCACCGATAGCGCGATCTAGGATTTGTGCACAGTAGCGCCATCTAGTGGTAAACACAACAAATTTCAAACTTTACTCGATTTGATTATTCAAGTGCGACGGCGCGATGGCTTATTTCATGTATAAGTTTGGT
Organism: Ecliptopera silaceata; assembly: GCA_932527185.1. Classification (NCBI taxonomy): domain Eukaryota; kingdom Metazoa; phylum Arthropoda; class Insecta; order Lepidoptera; family Geometridae; genus Ecliptopera; species Ecliptopera silaceata. The sequence continues at coordinate 8,591,896 of OW052210.1, forward strand.
GTTTCTATACCGATTTGATATGATTAGGACTATGATTTTTTTTTATTGAATAGGTAATAATGTTAACTTTTTTAAATTTGGGATGACTGAGAGTCTTATAAACGTAAGAGTAAACAAATATAATCAGAATGCTCCGAACTGCTAAGCAATCAGGAGTTACACGTGTTATTGTGAGTCAACCATAAAAGATAGACATATGCTGATGCGGGATATTTTTTAGACAATTTAATGTAAAATATTTCCGTCATACATGATTTCTATGTAACTTTAACCATTAAGGCTGCACACGCAACGGAAGCTTAAAAAACGGAGTAACATCTCCCGTTTTCCCGACATTTCCCTTCACTACTCTGCTCCTATTGATTGTAGCGTGATGAAAAGTATCCTATAACCTGCCCAGAAGTATGAAGAATAATTGTACTAAGTTTCGTTAAAATCCGTCGAGTAGTTTTTGTTTCTATAAGGAACATACAGACAGACAGACAGACAGACAGACAGACAAAAATTTTACTGATTGCATTTTTGGCATCAGTATCGATCACTAATCAACCCCTGATAGTTTTTTTTTTTATATATTTCATGTACAGAATTGACCTCTCTACAGTTTTATTATAAGTATAGATTAAAGCGGTAATCGGATACGCAACCCTAAATAACTTATCAAGATAACTCAATTTATCTAAACTATTGCTAAATACCGACCGACATATAACACATTGCCAAAACGCACCGATAGCGCGATCTAGGATTTGTGCACAGTAGCGCCATCTAGTGGTAAACACAACAAATTTCAAACTTTACTCGATTTGAGTATTCAAGTGCGACGGCGCGATGGCTTATTTCATGTATAAGTTTGGTGTTTCTATACCGATTTCTATGATTCTTTTTTTATTGAATAGGTAATAATGTTAACTTTTTTAAATTTGGGATGACTGAGAGTCTTATAAACGTAAGAGTAAACAAATATAATCAGAATGCTCCGAACTGCTAAGCTATCAGAAGTTACACGTGTTATTGTGAGTCAACCTTAAAAGATAGACATTTGCTGTTCCGGGATATTTTTAGACAATTTAATGTAAAATATTTCCGTCATACATGATTTCTATGTAACTTTAACCATTAAGGCTGCAAACGCGACGGAAGCTTAAAAAACGGAGTAACTTCTCCCGCTTTCCCGACATTTCCCTTCACTACTCAGTTCCTATTGATTGTAGCGTGATGAAAAGTATCCTATAACCTGCCCAGAAGTATGAAGAATAATTGTACCAAGTTTCGTTAAAATCCGTCGAGTAGTTTTTGTTTCTATAAGGAACATACAGACAGACAGACAGACAGACAGACAAAAATTTTACTGATTGCATTTTTGGCATCAGTATCGATCACTAATCACCCCCTGATAGTTTTTTTTTAATTATATTTCATGTACAGAATTGACCTCTCTACAGTTTTATTATAAGTATAGATATAGATAGATAGACTAGTAGTACGCCCCGGCTTCGCACGGGTAGCCTATATAAAAAAATATCATTATAATATAGCTAATATGTTACTCAGTATAAATGTATTTTCCAAATGATAAAAAATATAGACCCTATAGTATGTAACCCCCCCGCATATACTCCCGTGACCGGCAGCGGCGCGACATTTTTGAACTCGTGATATCTTTCGAATGGAATGTCCGAATTCAATAATTTAAAAAGTAATAGAAAGCTATTGAAGCAGTCTTAATTTTTAAGTAATTTATTTAGATAAGGATTCATACCTAAGTACAAATATAGAACGTTTTCTGGCGTCGTCATTTTAATTATATTTTTTTGATATTAAAACACTTATTATGACATATCTATGATAGTTAGACATATGCTGTCGCTGACTTTTTTGTGGATGATGATGTGTTCTACAAAATTGTAGTACCTACATGATTTCTTTCTATCATCAATAGTTTCCGCAGCGCACGCGATGTAAGGAATTTCTTATACACCTTGGGTTACATAATTGAAGTTTTAGTAAGGATCCCTAATTTTTTTGAAAATACACTGATGGACACAATTAGAGGAACGGTACCAAAAAGAGACAGATCGGACGTAAAAAGTTTTTTTTTGTATGAAGTATATACATTTTATTAAGCACTTTATTCATTTTATTATTTTTACTGAAAATAAAACTAACTTCAGTAAAAAAAACACAAGACTAATCAATAGAAATCACAAAAATGATGTTTTGAAGAATTGACCCTTCAATCATCTCATTCAAAATACCAGGGTTTTATGCCATTACGGGGACTTTTTGTCGAGTGTTTGGGCACATTCAGTATTTAGTGGTACCCCCTCTAATCGTTAAAACTGCCAGCAATCTTCTGGGCCTGCTTTTGATTAAGTTATCAATGAAATCTTGTGGTATTTGATTCCACTCTTCTTCCAGTGCTCTTTTGAGATCTCCTATGTTTCTTGGTGATGGATCCCGCTGTTTTATTTGTTTTCCGAGCTTGTCTCAAACATGTTCGATGAGGTTTAAGTCTGGCGAGCGTGCTGGCCACCGCAAAACGTCAATTTCAACCTCTCGAAGATACCCCCAGTTCAGAGAAATCGCACTTTGACTTCTTCTGAGGTCAAATCTATGCTCCAAGACGTTCGACATGTGACTGTTAGCACTAAAACGATAAGAAAAAGAGTTAAAGAAGCTGGAATTAAGACGTACTTGCCAGCCAGAGGAACGTCACTTACCACAGATCATCGAGTAGCTCGGGCTAACTTTGCTCGCTCATACCAAAACTGGAATGATGATGACTGGGGGAAAAATATTGTTCACTGACGAGTCTAGGTTTTGTCGACAGCCAGATGATAGAAGAATTAAAGTTTCGAGATGACCTGGAGAAAGATACGCTCAGTGTAACATTGTCGGAAGAGAGTTATATGAAGAGGGTCAGTAATGGTATGGGGCGGTATTTGCATAGGGGCACGTACGGAGTTGCACATTGTAGATAATGGATCCCTGACTGCGGCTCGATACGTAAATGACATCTTAGAACCAATTGCCATGCTCTTTGCTCCGTACATCGGAAAGGATTTTCAATTAATGCAGGATAATGCCCGGCCTCACACAGCAGCGGTAGTTTGACGGTATCTTCAAGAGGTTGAAATTGACGTTTTGCCGTGACCAGCATGCTCGCCAGACTTAAACCTCATCGAACATGTTTGAGACAAGCTCGGAAAACAAATAAAACAGCGGGATCCATCACCAAGAAACATAGGAGATCTCAAAAGAGCACTGGAAGAAGAGTGGAATCAAATACCACAAGATTTCATTGATAACTTAATCAAAAGCAGGCCGAGAAGATTGCTGGCAGTTTTAACGGTTAGAGGGGGTACCACTAAATACTGAATGTGTCCAAACACTCGACAAAAAGTCCCCGTAATGGCATAAAACCCTGGTATTTTCAATGTGATGATTGAAGGGTTAATTCTTCAAAACATCATTTTTGTGATTTCTATTGATTAGTCTTGGGTTTTTTAATTGAAGTTAGTTTTATTTTCATTAAAAATAATAAAATGAAAAAAGTGCTTAAGGCGACGGGTAGGGTGAAATTTTTCATAATAAATAAAAATGTCAATAACTTCCAAGTTTATTATTTATTTATTATATCTATACACACGTTAAACTTGTAACACGGCATAGTTTTTGCCGTGGTGGTTAAACTCTAGACAGTCAGCGTGGCAACGTCACAATTTCAATTTCAACAAAAATGCTGACAACGGCGCAAAACACATAATGAGCCGCGCACAGTTCGGATAGTCAAACTCTAAAGCAGTGCCTTATGTATATTTGCGAGCACACAGCAATCAAACACTTATAATTCCTAAGGCGCTACTCTTCTTCTTCTTTAAACACCTTAATGTAGAAATGTTTTCTTTAGAGTCACAAGATACGAACCATAAGAATAGCTGTGCTGAGTTTGGTACCAAACAAATCTGCCAAACCCATAAAAAATGGGATCTTAAACCACACTTTTGCAAAAGGTGTTGGTACTAAACTTACATTTAAAAGTAAACTATATCCAAGAGCACAAATTTTGAGTAACAATACACTAGTTCAATATATGTGTTATAGGAAATAATAAGTTTCACAACTCCACATGCCATCACTTTTTCTGAAAACAGTTTTCGGTTTCCCCAAAAACACGCATTTGGCTATACCCGTCACCTTAATAAAATGTTCATACTTCATACAAAAAAAATCTTTTTAGGTCCGATCTGTCTCTTTTTTGTACCGTTCCTCTAATTTTGTCCATGAGTGTATAATATAGCCTATGTTCAGCACAGATAATGTAGCTTCACAACAGTGAAAGAATTTTTGAAATCGGTCCAGTAGTTTCGGAGCCTATTCGATGCAAACAAACAAACAAACAAACAATCAAATCTTTCCTCTTTATAATATTAGTTTAGATAGTTTAGATAGAAAAAATATATGGATGAATCTAGTATTTTCTACTCTTGCGTTGACGTCTTCTCTTTCTATAAAACAGAAAAACTGCAAGAGCTTCTTCGTCACTGGAGTCGCTCGACATAACGTCTGTCTACAAAAAACGAGTTTACACAAATGATTAATTTAGTCATTTTTCAGTAGCATAGCGAGCGTCGGGTAGCAAACTTGTATCCAACTAGCAATATACTCGAGTATCGTACTGTTATTATAACCCATGTATGCACATAAAATATCGAAGTAAACGTTCAGATAATGCAATATTGCATTATCTGTAAGCAGACCAGCTCAGTCTTGGTTATATCTTTGAACAAGAAAAACGTCTCCTAAATCTAATTAAAATATATTTAAATCAAATAAACTTTATAAAGCCAAACCTACTACATCCTGCACTGCATTCTGGACGTAATACTAGAAATAGTATTTACCTGCCGCTGTACCTAAATCTGGTAACTCCAAAATACCTACCAGATCCTGCTACTTCGTGACGCTGTACCCTGGACCCCAAGATGGTTCCTGCAAAGATGATCATCATAATGTGCCTGTGAGTCTTAAACATAAAACCATTCAAACAATTTCAACCAGTTCAAGATTAATAAAAATACAAACTTAAGTGAGTGAGTGTTACTTAGTTGCAACATTATTGTTGCCGTACTTTCGCGAGCATAACTGATAAGAGCGTAGCCAAAACAAATACATTCTTTATTCTTTATTGTACACAAAATAAGATAAACACAAGACAGAAATAGAATTAAGATACTTAACTAAGATACTAAATACAATACAATAAAATACATAAATACTTTATATAATACACATAATAAATATATAATATATAAATACATATTTATATAATAACAGTTAAAAGGGACAAATAGTGCTCTTTAACTTTGCTCTTAAAGATGTTTAGCGATGGACTGGCCCGAACATTATGAGGTAAGGCATTCCACAATTTGACGGCAGAGACTGTGAAGGAGTTACCATAGCGACTGGAAGAGTGAAGAGGAGTTTTAAGAAGAAGGGACATAGAAGATCTACACGGCTCACCCCTGGGAATAAGATATTCAAAGCGCTCACGAAGGTAGGAAGGAGAAAGTGGACAGTGAAGAATTTTATAGAGAAATGCCGTTACGTGGAGATCACGACGACGGCGAATAGGTAGCCAATTTAATCGAGATCTGAACTCAGAGACGTGATCAAACTTGCGCAATCCGTAAATGAAGCGGATACACAAGTTTTGAAGACGCTCGAGTTTGTTAAGAAGTTCCTCCGTGGCATCTAAAAAGCAGACATCAGCATAGTCAATGAGAGGCAGCATCAAAGTCTGAGCCAGAGTGATTTTGGTTTCAAATGGAAGAAAGTTTTGAAGACGCTTAAGTGATTCAAAAGGAAAAATGAACTCTTTTGCTGATCTCATTGACATGACTGAGCCATGACAAAGTGCTGTCAAAAACAACACCAAGATTTTTGGCCTTACTGGAATAGGGTAGAGGTACACAATCATAAACACAGGGAGGAATCGCAGATACACTCACCCTATTCAACACGTACGGAGTACCAAGAACTATGACCTGGGACTTAGTAGGATTGACCAACAGACCAAACGTTTTGGCCCACTTGTCAATATGAATAAGGTCAGCGTTAAGCTGAGTAATGCCGACATCTATTTCATTTACATCAAAATGTCGATATATCTGCAAATCGTCAGCGTACAGATGGCAGTTAGAAGATATGACTTGGGTGATGGAGTTGATAAACACGGAAAAAAGAAGAGGAGAGAGAACGCCTCCTTGTGGCACGCCAGCAGTTATGTTACACCAGTCCAGAGATACATTGAGGGAGGAAAGGATAGCTAAGAGGATGTCATAGTCAACTGAGCACTGCTGAAGTCGAGTAGAACCAAAACTGTGATGCACTTGTTCTCCATGGCCTAGCGAATATCATCACTGATAACTCCACATTCATGGATTCCCTATATCTTCGAAATCATATTTGTTATCTTCATTGTCTATTATTTTTGTAATAGGAGATGTTTGACTTGGCTTCGTAAATCCGGACCAACCAATAACTTAGAAATTCCAGATCAAGATACAGAACTAAATTCACAACCAAGAATTAGAATAAACTAAAAACTTTCCATTTATATACGTAAGTTTTTGTTTTAAATGGGGGGCTGTTATAACCCATAAATGCACATAAAATATCGAAGTAAGCGTTCAGATAATGCAATATTGCATTATCTGTAAGCAGACCAGCTCAGTCTCGGTTAAATCTTTGAACAAAAAAAACGTCTCCTAAATCTAATTAAAATATATTTAAATCAAATAAACTTTACAAAATTAATTCTCTTTTTTTTAAAAGAGTAAACAGTATCCCGTTATAACAGTACCATACATGTATCGTAATGGGAGAAGGGCCTAAGATCTTCACACAAACTACTTAAAACACATATTACGAGAAACATTTTTGTATAATGTTTAGTTTGTAACATGTTCAGTTCGGAAAACTTTGGGCAGAGGTCCCGCCTAGGAGTGGGTAAATATAGGTTAAAAAAACATAACTTACGTTCATTTGTACCCATTTTGAGCTGTTTTTAAGCATAAAAATGCTGGTTATAAAACGTACAATAAAACTTTCAGCCACAATTATCAATGCAATTATTTCCGATTAGATATACTTAGTATCATTAGCCTGCCAAACTTATTATCTACCGATATCCATATTTATTTCATAGGTAAAACAATTTGGTTGCGAAAATACTTCTGACCCGGTATATACCTTTACCGGTATAAAGGTCGATTCACACATAACAGTGAAGCCTCAGTTCCGGCACAGTACCGTGTCAGTTCCGTATCAGTGATAATTATTCTTTCAAACATTCTCTAGCCGGTGCCGGCACTGACACTGACGGTACTGAGACGGCACTGACACGTACAAGTGTGAATACATCCATAGAGAATGTTTGAAAGAATAATTATCACTGATACGGTACTGCGCCGGAACTGCGCCGGAACTGCGCCGGAACTGTGGCTTCACTGATATGTGTGAATCGACCATTATAGTATAACTTTACAGCCGGAAAACACACCCGGACCGCATAGACGTAAGATAACTGAACATTTGATAACATCTGTTAAGAAACGCAGGTGGCTGGTCTGAATTAGGCGGCGACCGTACTTTTCAGCAAGCTTTCTCTTTTTTAATAATATCAACGAAACATATACCCCCTATCTTATAAAAAGTTAGCGTTGACGTTATGTCACCATTACGTATGGTAATCAAGACATCAAGTCTGTGCTAACTTTTTATAAGATAGACCGATAAAGTAACATAATTTATTAAAGAGTTTTAATAGAAATAGAAAATATTTATTTACACCTGGACACAATTTAACATTAAAAGATAAGTTTTCAAAGTGCTACTTCAAATTCCTACTGTTTATTTTGGTAGGTATTCAACTCTGACATTCCAATACCTAGACTAGGCTGATAGATCTAGGTCGCACAGCCGTAGCCGCCTTGCTGCCTAACAGCGCCGCTCAATATTGAAAACCTAAAATTATGAATACGCGCTTGCACTTAGCCGTTCTATTTCATTGCGGTTTTTCACGAGGTTAGTTTTTTTTTAATGTGTTTATCAAGAAGTCTCTAGGCGTTCTGTTTCGTGCTGTTTTTTCTCTAGGTTCTTTTTTATTTTGTTGAACTAAAATGATGACCAAAATGTTTCTGATCGTGCTAAAAGGCATGTTCCGGAGAGGTTTTGATTAAAGTGATAGAAATTTAAACACCTTACGACGACGTTTTGAAGTATTTTTATTACTTACTTACTTATTTATTTATTTTTGAAACTCATAAAGTACCAATGTATGTATTCTATATATAAACAGTGTTCACAGTAGTATCACTTTTACAGTAATCACTTATTCACCATCAAATTAATTCTGTTAATTTGACTCGCAAAGATCCATATCTAAATAGTTAATGCCATAGTTCTTATTACTATGAAATAAAGGTTGAAAATCGCATGTGTAATCGCTACGTTTAGGATTGTCTAGCATGAGTCAGAGTGATTATGGAGTGTGCAGACTTGTAATGGGTTTTGGTCGACCTTTACAAGGATTTTATGCAAAAATGTATAAAATTATACTAGTAAATGACAACCCACGTATGATAAACACAACTCGCTTATTAAAATGTAAAAAAAATAGGTACTTCCTTTTTAAAACCAAAAAAAACAGCATTCATAAAATGTCACAATCAATCCAGGGGTCATAGATCTACATTGCATATTTCTTTAAAGTTTTGAAAGTTTATTGTTTGCAAGACAATCGTAGGAAGGAAGGTGACGTCATCGGGATTATGGAAATGGCGGACGTTGCTTAGGATTACATTATTTTATTTAAGAATATAACGTAACTAGATACAAAATATAATAGACGGAATCTTTACACAATTCAATCGATTGATCAATCTGAAGTTAGTCACATTATGTGCCTTCCTACCTTTCAGCCTTAGACGATCATTACACTATACAATTCACAGAACGCTAAAGCACTAGATGTATAATACGCAGATTGGACACGATATTGGCATAGTTTAACGGTCAAACCCAACCCTCAGTATAGTTTAGATAACATTTTGATGTATATGTCCGTACCACGCTAATGAAATACATACAACTATAGATTGTAGCTCATAATATGTTTTAGTTGGATTAGCTATAAAGTCAAAGTCAAAGTCAAAACTACTTTATTCAGTAAAATCACAAGGATCATTTAGAATCGTCTTACATACTAGTTGATTCTAGGTGTCAGTTCCACGCGACCAGAGCCTAGCCTATAAATACTCGAATAGTCCTTATAGTTTCATTAAGAGTGCATGTTAATGGATTGTTTGTTTATTTTTGGAAGCTACTAATTGGGTATATATTAGAATATATTGTAGGGATCTTTCTAATCTGATCAAGAGTATCCTCAACTAAAAACATCAAGGAAATGTAAATAAATAAGTTGCAGGATAATTGTAATAAATTAAATGGATGATATATTGCTTTATCCTCCTCTTATTTATTATAGTTGGATACGTCACGTAAAATGCCCATCATTTAGATAATTTTTAATTATTTAAAACTTACTTACCGTTTTTTTTTAATCCCTGACCCCCTATCTAATAAAAAGTTAGCGTTGACTTTATGTCATCATTACGTATGGTAATCAAAACTTCCAGTCTGCGCTAACTTTTTATAAGATAGACCTATAGTAATCCAAAATAAAATTTTGTCTATGAAAAAAGGCTGAAAGTTATTCCTACCTTTTCTTATTGCATACAAAAGAAAGAGATAGATGTATGTTTCTTTCCTTCATCCTCGTACAGATTCATAGCCAAAAACAAATGAAAATCTATCTAGTATTTCATAGCTAGTTCTCAAGCTTGATATCCTTAATGCTTTGCATCGCGAATGCGAAACTAACCCCTATTCCCTACAATTTGTATTCAATTTTGTAAAATGTTGCATATAACGTTTCAGGGCTGCATCAACAACGAATGTGATGTTCGCGTCTGCGCCTCTCACGAGACGCGCCTCCGCACTTCAGCTCGATGTATCAGACGGTGACAACAAAGGTAATATAACTCTTATTTATAACGCAGTAAAGTTCTATTCAGCTTGAAATAATGTATCAGATTCAGGTATGGACAATGTTAAAGTAGTTCTTATTTTTATTGCCAACTCATACAGCCGGTTTCTCGAACGATGATCAACGAAAAATACTATGTGTCAAACTCGGATCAATCGTGATTTGGGTTTCCAGAAACCGGCAGTTAGTTCTATTAGTACTAATGAGATTGTTCAATATACATTGCGTTTTTAAAATTTGACAATGACAAACCACGCGGCAATGGTCACCTATTTAATTGGCAGTAAATTTAACCTGATAAAAACTTAATATGTACGTCAATCAAAGTGCTCAAACTAATTTATTCAACGCACAAACTAGTCCTTCAAATGCTTATGGTAAGTTTTGGAGGTCAGTTATGTAGGTGGAATAACAGCCATGTCCTTGATACGGAGTCATACTCACTTTAAACTACTATTAAAATATAATCAACTCTATTACTATTGCTTTAAGTTCAATTTGCCTTAAAATTTTATATCAGACGAAAAGTATAGGGACATTAGAGATGCTTAATGCATTGTTGTATCAAGTAAGGTCGGTTCACAATTTGCTCGATTTATAACTTTTGGAGTGACGCCTTCAGGATTTTTTTTGTTTTTATATTGATAGCAATAAATTTAATGTAAAACTTGATCTTGGCAAAAATGACAGTTTGTCTATGGTTGTATTTTAGTTCGACAAGAAGAAGAAGTACTTTTGTTATTATTTATTATTGTACAAAAAAATGCGATTGCGATGCTGATAGCGATTTCTAAACCTTCATGATATAAAACAGTAAGTAAATGTATCAAGTAAATAAAAAAAACCCTGTACCACTTTTTTTTGTTCTACCTAATTAGCGAGTATTTTATTTTTTTATTATATCGAGCTTGAAGTTAATTGTGAGTTGTTGTTTTGTGTTATCAGAATGTAATTTCGTATACTTTCTTATCAATAAGAACTTAGCAGCCGTAACACAGGTAATACCTAGCACGGCTGTTAATGTACCTACCTAATTTTTGAGTAGATAGTAGTTAGGTCGTGGATTCGCTGTCGATATTTTATTGGTTATTTTTTCTGCTTTTTTTTTAAATTATGTAATTATTATACCTACTACTGCTTTTCTCTGTGATCTTGGAAATGTCTAATGTTGAAGTAGGTACTTACTATGTAAAGTGGATATATTTTATGACCTGGCTACCTACATGTGTTTTATGAAATAGACACACCTTTTACTTTTTTACTTTTTTTAAATACAGATCTTAGAAGTAACTTAGTTAAGTACAGTCAGTTTTATCGCAGATAGCGATTTCTTCCAGAACTTAGTGACATAGCAATAGTGTATCTATGTGCCACAGATTGATACACAGTTACAGTGAAACGTCCATACACAATGCATACTGTTAACCCTTCTGTGTCGCATATGGAGCCAGTCAGTCTGAATCGCACTTCGTTATAAGAAGTACATAAATAATGGTGGTCATATTTTTTGTTTGTTTTTTGCTGCCAAAGGAATGATGTTCCGAAGTCTGTGTAAGTTTGTAGATAAGTTGTAGTTAAAAAGTGTTTTATTTAAAGTTCTTGTATTTTTTTTAATTGTTCTCGTATATAATGTGTTGCGCTAATCCAGATCAGAGGTCATTGTCAAGTGTTATGGTATAGAATCTAAACGTGACACCTGAAATATTTATAAGTTTGACATGCGCCATAGCTCAGTTGATGGCCTCTGATTTGTTGAGAACCAAACCCACGACCCACAATATGGAAGGCAGAGCTACTACCAACTGAGCTGTGAAGCCTGTCAATAAATACATAAGAACTTTATATAGAAACCTCTTCCTATCGCAATTTCTTACAGACAACCTTATTAATTCTTAACTAGAAATTAATACAGCAATCATAAATACAACTAATCCTACTGACTATATTAAAATAATCTCTACAAAGAGCGCCCATCAGAATACAACTAGAATAATTATAATTATTGGTTTATGTTATACCATAAGAAAATATCTAATCTTATGGAACAAATCAAATCAATTCAAATATTTCTTTATCCAATAAAATCACAAGGATCATTTAGAATCGTCTTACACACTAGGTGATTCTAGGTGCCAGTTCCAGACCAGAGCCTAGAAGAACGGGCAAGAAACTTACGGCCTGGTTCCTACCTTTTTTTATATGATCCTTCTTACAAAGAATTACAATTAAACTAAATTAAGTACTGAAGTTTCAGTGCGGTGTCACAATATGCTATCAATATAACTCTTAAAACAGGTTACACGACTTAAGAAAAGAGATCCCACCCATTACTAAGTCGATATTGTAAAATTTGAAATAAATTTTGATTATGATTTGATTTTAAATTCCAGACGAGACAAATTTTGATTATGATTTGATTTTAAATTCCAGACGAGACAAATTTTGATTATGATTTGATTTTAAATTCCAGACGAGGCAGACCGCCAGCTCGCGCCGCTGATGTGGTCCTCAGTGGCGCGGCGCCGCACGGACCTGGTGCCCACGATGCCGGCGCCGCGGCCAGGTAGGGCCTACTCCATGACGCGCCTCGACCGTCTGCCCACCTCGCCCGCGCCACATCTCAGCCGGACCAGTAAGATTAGTCTACCTAGCTAGCTGCAAGCAAGTGCCAGCTTCTGCGAGCTTTGGGGTTTTGGATTCACGGTTTTGCTTTTCATATTAAACTCGTCACCAATGATACTGCTTTGTATGTAAACAGCAGGGTTTTGGTCGTCAGCAACGAAATTGCTTTCTATGTTTCGAGCAGGGTTTTTGTCTCTTCACTAGCGAAGCTACTTTTTATGTAAGCAGCAGGGTTTTGGACTTACTCGTCACTAATGAAACAGCAGGGTTTTTGTCTAACTTATCACCAATAAAACTGCTTTCTATGTAAGCGGCAGGGTTTTAGTCTAACTCGTCACCAATGAAACTGCTTTGTATGTTAACAGCAGGGTTTTTGTCAAACTCTTAACCGACGATACTGCTTTCTATGTATGCAGCAGGGTTTTTGTCTAACTCGTCAACAATGATACCGCTTTGTATGTTGACAGCAGGGTTTTTGTCAGTCTAACTGTGTTTTATATTATTAAGTTTTGTTAAATTAATTTACTACAAAATGACCTGTCTTTTTGGCAATCAATTATTATATTCAACTTCAAATATCTACTTTGTTTCAATTTTTGTCTATTCCAATGTCTACCCACTTTCTAAATTTTATCTAAAATTGTATCAAAGATTTCTCTCAAAGACCTATCAATATTCTTCGCTTCAGCCAAGCTTTCAAATATCTTGTGATTTGGTTTTGTTTTCTGAAGCTTCTAATTCCTTAGAGGTTCGCTTCTGTCACTAATGATTTGTTCACCCTATGCTTTTTAACATAGCATTTAACATTTTTAGCAAAAATTGTATGTGGTTGGGCTGTGATTTGGCTTTATTACTTTGTAAGAACGGGTACAACGGGTTTCATCATCTTCAAGGTAACCTTTGTAGCTTGACTGAAAAGGGTAATATGAAATGTGACAAGTTCTTTTAAAACTAAACTTTAAAAGATTCACAAGTAAAATCATCTTCCTAAAGTTTAGTTTTAAAACTTTAAAAGATTCACTATTAAAATCATGCATTTATAGTAGTTACATAGATTATATTGGTATATTAGAAATAAAATTGACACCATATTTTTACTCATTAAACCTAGTATCAAGGTAATAAATACATAATTCAGAATAATTACCTCTTTATGTCTTAAAATGGCTATGATTTCAGATTTATGACTCCCAAAATTTAAAACACTTTTGCATAACTATGTTCAATTATGAAAAAATAGAAATTGTCTAATATTGACCATTAAAAAATATCAATTCAAGTGTGTATTCTTAAATAAACGAGTAATTCTTATCCCTTATTATTTTCAACTCAATAGAGTCACATAATTCTTACTCTTTCCGGTCAATCTATCCATCTCACTCTCTCTCTGGTGGCTGGCTGTCTCCGGTACGGATTCTAAACTACTTTCTGTTTAAAAGGTAATAGTTTTACTACCATCTCTCGGGAGCTATACACGCACAAAGGTAATTGCACAAAATACTAATATCTACTACGATTTGTTTGGGTTGTGTTTTGACCCATTCACCAACATATTACTCCCCTGGCTTCGATGATAATCTAAAGGCTATTTAACTATTATGAAACTAGCTTGATACTAAGCGTAAATAGTACAAGCTTTGCTTAGGTTGGGACTAGAGTGTGATGTGTGAAATGTCCATGAATATTTATTTCAATATTTTAAATCACTGTTTATTCGTATTACATTATGAGACAAACTGTGCTATTGTCTCTATTGTAATTAATAAATCCTATTGCTTAATAACAAAGCTTGATGTACATATATTAAAATTAATGTAATAATAAAAAACTGCGTATAAAAATCTTTTGTATTCCACTAGGATGGAACCAATTTACTAGAATCGTTCACCAATGTTTAGCTCTATATGTGTCTGTTAGAGAATAATGAACCCTACCGCCTTGTAACAAGAGTCAGAGGCCTGAGCATTCATAAATGTGACAATGCAAAATGAAATGTTTTATTCGAGTAACAATACGCGTTGACGCTAGCTCGACTATTGAACGTAGCAACGTCACCGCGCAGTATCTAAGATAAGTTTTATTATCTTATCTTATCTATGCTAATGTCACGATTTATGCATGCTTCATTTATTTATTTGTGCTCATCCCTCAGACAACATGTCTAGCTTTATATTTATTAGTGAATAATAAACCCTAGGTCTATCTTATAAAAAGTTAGCGCTGACTTGGTGTCTTGATTACCATACGTAATGATGACTTAATGTCAACGCTAACTTTTTGTAAGGGGGGGTATAACTTCGTTATAAGTGTCAGGCAATTACATCTAGCTTTATATATCTGTTGGTGAATAATAAACTCTACTGCTTCGTAACAAAGCTTGGTGTACCACAGAGACTAGAAGCGGTGAAACTACACCCGGTTCGAGGCCAGGCAGTGCGTTATCGAACGCAACGGGAGTTGTTAGACGACCTAGCTCTGCGCCTAGGAAACCTAGACCGGCGTCTATTGCTGGTACGGGTGTTAACACGCCTAGAGGTAAGATTTTAACACTTTATACGTAAAATTATTTTATTGTTCTTACGTATCAAGATAAATACTTTTTTTTTTACAATATAAAAAAGTTGATATAATTGTCATAGATAAGAACATACTAGGTAATGAAGATGTGAAATGTCTTATGATAGAAAAGTTGTTTTTGTAAATTAAAAGTACATTTTGACTTAGATTTAATTTAGATTGGACATCATCAGAAGCACCGGTTTTAAAATTAATGAATAATAAAATGTAAATTTAACTGAATGTTGCTATTTTGCATTGCAGCTATTCGCTTTCTATGTCACATAGCTTTGTTTATAACATATTTAATATTTTTCATTTGTTATTTGTAGCGTTATTAATTCCTTGTGTATATTTTAAGATTGTGCTTTGCTCTTCCATGCTGTTGGTAGCTTAAGAAACTTAGAATACATTGTTATACCTATAACAATGTTCTAAGTTTGTTTGTAAACACATACATAAATACATAGTAAAACCCAGACAGTACTTAAAGGACAATGCCCAATGGGCTATGGGAATCTGTACCAACTTGCATCAATTTGAATTTACTCTCAAAGCCCTAATTTTTATTTACCTTTTCGCTACCAACAATATTTTTTTCAATGTTTAACCGCATTTCAAAATATTTAAAAATGTATTTTATTTTATATCATCTTTGCCTTCTCAGCTAAAGCTTACTTGGCAAACAAGATTTTTATGCTCAATGTCCACTCACGAAAATAGGTGACAGCTGGGATCGGAACAAAATAGTTGACGTGCGGAAGGCTTAGTCCGAGCTTGCATTTTAAAACTTCCTACTCTCGAGCCGACAGTCGTCTCTCGGATGTCCTTGTATTTTTGTATGGATATCCGAAAGACGACTCTCGACTCGAGAGTCGGGAGTTTTAAAATGCAAGCTCGGACTAAGCACTCGGAAGTAGGAAATTGATAATCATGTTATGTATAATTAATTTTAATTTTCTAAACCCGGTTAAAAAAGACGGTTAAAAATTAACAAAGTACACGTATAAATAAAATATTAATTTTGATGCTTTTGATGCAATCTGGTACAGGGTTTGGGCATGATTCTTTTTGCTATGACTACTTATCGTGATTCCAAAATGTTAGACAGTTAGCGCGATCGGGACCCTGGGTTACTACCAACAGAGCTGTGAAGCGTGTCACATTTAAATATGACTTTGAGCTTTTAACCAATAAAGATGTTGTCTTGTTAATTTTTACTGGTTCTTTTTAGTTACCTTGTGAAAGGCTGACTCTTCTATTCAGTTTTTACTTTTGCAGTTTGCTATTGTTTCCAATTTGTCTCTACGTTTTGTGTTCCAAATGTTTTTGATTGATATACATTATATAAATGAATGTAATGTTTGTACAGACTTGATGTCTCAGAGTGTAGTGAGCACGCCGACAGTGTCACGTGACAGCACCGCCCTCATCGACACGCCCCGCCGCGCGCCCGCCTCCACACCGCGGCGTCCACGCCCCGCGTCGCTCTACGCAAACTCAAAACCAGGTATTTTTTTTTGTTTGTTAACCTATCTCGTCCCACTGCTGGGCAAAGGTCTCCCCCAAATCCTTCCACTCATTCCTGCTTTCCGCTTTCGTCCACCAATCCCTCTCGAAAGCATCGAGGTCGTCCCGCCATCGCCTTTTTGGTCGGCCTCTACGCCGCCTTCCGTCTTCAGGCAGCCACGGTGTCACTATTTTGATCCATTTCTCTGGGTCCATCCGGTATTACATATTTTAAATTGAGCTTACTACCTATCTACCGAGATGACGTCTGATAGAGGAGAGTGGAAAAATAAGATGTGTTGTACTGACCCCACATAGCGTGGGACAACGGTAGGAAGATGATGAGTCAATCTTTGTAGAATTATCTTATTTTTTGACAGGCGTCACAGCTTGGTAGTAGCTCTGCCTTCCATGCTGTGGGTCGTGGGTTCAATTCCCACACAGAGTAAATATTTGTGTGATGTACAAAACTTACCTATAGTATAATATGATTGTATTTGTTTCAGCGACGCCAATAGCGCCGGGCGAAGGCAAGCCTCCCGTGCATAGAAAACCAAAGCCACCCAAAGAACACGATAAGGTGAACTACTTATATTTTAAATTTATTTATTGAATTAATAAGACCGAGATCAGTGAAAGAAAGAGAGGCCTTTGCCCTGCTGTGATAAACTTCCGGCTTATTAATAAATAATAATAAATTAACAGGCATCACAGCTCAGTTGATGGTAGCTCTGCCTTCCATGCTCTGTAGGTCGCGAGTTCAATTCCCACCCAGAGTAAATATTTGTGTGATGAACATAATTTTTTTTTCTGTGTCTGGGTGTTACTGTGTATTATATGAAAGTATTTACAAAAACAAATTTATAAAAGTAATCTATCAGCAATCTAGTTCCCATACAAGCTTTGCTTAGTTTGGGACTGGAGTGTGATGTGTGAATTGTCCGTGAATATTTATTTTGTGACAATGTGTATATTCCAGTCACATCGTGGTAAATCTTTATCGGCGTCGCCCGGTCGCGCGCTGTCGCCCTCGCCTCGCGCCTCCAAGGAACACAGTCTCGACAAAGATGTTCCCATCAAGGTAAATATATAACGAATTACATGAAGTTTGCATGCTAAACTTTGTCAACAATCATAACGATGATTGTTGACAAAGAATATTAATGAATATTGACCGATGTGGCGCGGCGGGCGAAGGTACGCCTGCGACGCGAAGGTTGCGGATTCCTTTGGGCCAGGCCACAACAGTGCGTTGCGGCGTCGCATCGCAAAAATCAACAATAGCTGTGCGATGTTGTTTTTGCGATGCGACGCCGCAACGCACTGTTGTGGCCTGGCCCTTTCACGCCTTGTGATAAATGTTTGTACGATCTGCAAATATTTATTCCGTGTGTTCTGTGTATTTTATATGTATAATAAACAATATCTATGTAATGTATTGTATTAAGTATGTCAGTCTTCTAGTACCCATAACACAAGCTCTGCTTAGCTTGGGGCTAGATGATGTTGTGTGGATTGTCCAGCATTATTTATTTATTTAAATACATGTGTATTGCAGTCGCTGGATCCGTCCGACAGCCAGCTGAGTGCGACGGAAGTGACGCACAAGTTACAAGCGCTGCAGATACACATCCAACACCAACACACCCTCACACACACTAACAAGGTAAGAGAGAGAATCATTTATTTATACATTTATATATATATATATATTATACCTATATTGTAACATATACTTTTTTTTTTGGTTGTACTCAAACATGTATTATGGAGAAGCCACTGGCTCCTGAAACACAGTGTACACTAGTTCGGGAGCCTACGGATTCAATAACCTTGTAAACAACATTATGCCAATAAACGATTTTTGTATTTTGTATTTATATGTATAGGTATCTTCTTCTTCTTCCTGCCCTTATCCAACTAGGTGGAGTCGGCACAACATGTTCTTTTCTTCCATTCTTCTCTATCATCCGTCATCTCATTATGCTCTCCTTTCACATCTAATTCTTTGTAAGAAGGATCATATAAAAAAACGGTAGGAACCAGGCCGTAAGTTTCTTGCCCGTTCTCCTAGGCTCTGTGTATCTACCATGAGATGTCACAGTAAAATCGCCTGACTTTACTACAGTAGTTACGTCAATATTAGTATGACGAATTTTAGTACCCATCTATCCGCTAGAGGCGCTGTACAAATCTTCATACATGTTTTTAACTACAGACGCTAGCGAGTATAGTAAATATAGTATAGTAAAAACTCATGGTGAGCTACTGGTCGCGTGGAACTGGCACCTAGAATCACCTAGTATGTTAGACGATTCTAAATGATTTATGTGATTTTATTGAATAAAGAATTTGTTTACTTACTTATTATCATTTTTCACACAATCCATCCAATACAGTTATTAATAAATACCACTAAATATGTACTTCATTGCACACAAGATGTTTACGAAGTGTGCTAGGTCGTGTTTACTCCGAATGAATTTGACAATCGCTAACGTTACGATACGTTAGCGATTGTAGACGTTGTAGACGTTAGCACGTTCAAGACACGCTGCGCGGTGACGTTGCAACGTTCGCCAGTCAAGCGTCAACGCGTAGTGTCACTCGAGTACAACACGTTTGCGCTTGTCAGATTTATTCGCGCTCGGACCTCTGACCTTGCAAACTTCGTAAACATCTTGTGTACAATGCAGTATTCAGTGCATCTCGCGAATTTCAATAAAATCGGTATTTAAATAACGCCTCAATAAACTTTTACTTTTTCCTTCCTATGTCACACCCAATTAAATATAAATAAATCAAGGAACTTGTGTATAAATTTTCGTTAAAATCGGTTAAAATGTGACATCTAAGCGAGAACAGATAGAAAGATAAAAGTAGTTTTGTCCATTCTCATAAATTCCATATCAATAAATTTAATGTCTATATTGATCAGTTTATTTGATCAAACTACATATATCTTCTATTTACCTTTATAAACTTAATAATTTATAATAATTTTAATAGTTATTATAACCTTATTTTATATTTACAGCAAACAATCGAACCGCAAGCATCCGTAGAACAAACGCAACCGAAAACCGAAGCACCAGAAATAAAACCCGAAACGAAAATCGATTCCAATAAAACACAAGAACCCAATGACATACAAGACAAACCTCTTGAAGTAAAAGAACAAAAAACTGTTGAAAATAAAGAAAATAAAACTATCGAAGTTAAAGAAAACAAACCGGTCGAGAAGAAAGAATCTTCAGTAGAAAAAACCGATGATTCGGACATGACAGGTAATTTGTTATTTATGTTTATAATAAGGGTATCCAATAGATATAAAACATAATTATACATAAGTCACCACAATGGAAATATTGGTAAATAATCAAACTCACAAATAATGATATCCCATTTATAAAGAAAAAACTAGAGAGGTGTCAAGGGACACTCGGATGGAACGAAGTTCCTAATTTAATAACTGGCTTTCTATGAAAGAGACAGAAACACGCGCACGCCACACGGCTTACAACTAAAGCAAAAAGTTTCGTTACAAATCTTGGTCTTAATTTTTTCAGTCTTCAGCTCCCTTTCGCAATGCGCAATGAGGGCTATATTTCACCGGGACGTCATGGCGGCGCAACCAGTCGCCGCCACCAACAAAAAGTGTACAGCTCTATAGAGCTCACTCACCTGGTGTCCGTTTGGTCGCGCAACCAAACGTACATTTTGTTGGTAGCGGCGACTGGTTGCGCCGCCATGGCGTCCCGGTTAAATATAGCACTAAGGAACTTCGATCCAACTATATGTAACTTGATGTTAAAATATGTAATGTGTTGCAGCGTCAATGATCGGTCGCAAGATAACGACGGAGGAGGAGGCCAAGGCGGCCCTCGCCGAGAGGAGGCGCCGCGCCCGGGAGGAACTCGAGAGGCAAGCCGAGATCGAGAGGCAGAGGTAATCTCATACTAGTACAATAGATAGATAGATAGATAAACGTTTATTTGCCCCAAACACAAACTTATAACAAAAAAATAAAATAAAAATAAGTAGGTACAAGTTGGTTGGTTGGCAGGTGCACATGCTAGGCAGATACAGGCTGGCTTTCTATCAGTGAAAGAATTTTTAAAATCGGTTCAGTAGATCCCGAGATTACCCCTTACAATTTACCAAACACAAACTTTACTTCATTATAATATTATAGTTTAGATAAACATACACACAAAAATACAAATCTTTCGTCCTTGTAATATTAGTTTAGATAAAGGTGAGAAATGAGCTAACTAACCTTTTAGTTCAACAAATCGGATTGCTGAATAATAGATTATTACGATAGTTAGGGGCATTCATTAGTTATGTAGGCTTTAACGAATAAAGGTAATAATGAAACCTATCGGCAGTAGTAATAAAGTAATAAATATAAATAAATAAATAATGCTGGACAATCCACACAACATCATCTAGCCCCAAGCTAAGCAAAGCTTGTGTTATGGGTACTAGAAGACTGACATACTTAATACAATATAATACATAGATAGATATTTTTTTATTATACATATAATACCCAGAACACCCGGAATAAATATTTGCAGAACATACAAACATTTATCCCGAGGCGGGAATCGAACCCGCAACCTTCCGCGTCGCAGGCGGACCATCGCCCACCGCGCCACATCGGTCGTCATAATAATATTCTAATTTAATTTAGGTTTAGGTTTTGCCTGTCTTTTATGCCAGTAATAATAGTAAAACGTTTGAATAAACAGATTGCAGCGTGAAGCAGAGGAGGAGATGGAGAGACAGCGCGTGGAGGAAGAGAGACAGAGAAGAGATGAGGAGGAGGCGAGAGAGTTGGCGCGTCTGCAGCGAGCTATGGACGAGGAGAAACTTAGGAAAGCTATCAAGGTATCGAGGCTTTAAAGGACCTACCACATACGTCTTCTAGTTAAATAGTATGGATAATAATGAAATGAAATGAAATGTTTATTTGACTCTCAGAACATACAGTGCTTAATCTAATTAGCCTACGTATCAGTAGCAACAGACAGGAGCTTAGCCTGTCCGTTGATATCGACAGCATGTTACATAAAGCACATAACTAAAGTATGGTGCACTACGAACCGGACTAGATTATCTGTGCCCCGGTGCGTAGTGCCCTCCTGCGAACACATATATTTCATTGGTAGAAATTTACCCTGTCGATCGAGTCTACACTGATACAAATCTTAAGATTTGGTCTATCGACTCGATCGACAGGAGGAGAATAAGACTATTAGATCTGAGTTAAACTGGACCCTATTACTAAGACACCGCTGTTTGTTCGTCACCAGGCTGTATCTCATGAATCGATAGTCAGAAAGTTGAGTTTTCACAGGATGATGTATTTCTGTTGCCATCAAACAACCAATAATCAGAATAAAATAAATATGTAAGGGGCTTTCATACAAAAACCCGACGTTTCGGATAAGTTGCAATAGCTGCAGTAACCCGCGATTTTATGACTTTACATCGCGAAAGTTCATAAATTGTAAGCCTGGATGGCGGCTTTTATATCTAAACAATTTTGAAGTGAAAACTTCTTTAGCGGCGCTGGGTGGGTAAAAACTTTCAAACTCGCGTCAGGGTCACGTGACGTTGATAAAAAGCGTAAGATCGAGGGAAAGGGAGAGGAACTAGTATCTCCCACTCTTTCTACCGTGCCTGAGTGTGCTCTGTTTAGGCGGCACAGGGCGCTTGCGCGAATGTATCTGTGTCATTGTGATTGTCATTGTCATTATGACGTCTGTGGTTATATTTTTGAAGTGAAAACTTAAAAGTGAAAACACAACGTTAATATTGAAGTTTTCACTTCTGCCGGCACTCCCGGAGTGCTAGCTTTTTTTATGACAGGTCACAACTCAGCAGCAAGTATATAAGTATTCTATCTGCAATCTGTTTCCGATACTACACGCTTTGCTTAGTTTGGGACTAGAGTGCGATGTGTGCATTGTCCGTGAATATTTATTATTATTTATTTATTTATTTAATACAGGCGCAACAGCAACTCGAGCGCGAAGAGTCGGAACGGAAGCATCGCGAGGAAATAGAGAAGCAAGCCAGACTCCGCGAGGACGAGGACAAGCGGAGAGCGGCCGAGGACGCGGAGAAGTTGAGAAGAGAAGAGGCGGAGAGAGAGGAGAAGGAACGGCTCGCGAGGAAGCAACGGGTCGAGGCTATCATGGCGAGGACGAGGCTTAGGAAGGTAACTTTAAAAAGCTTGTGAACAGAAAACTTATTTACGGTGTATCTTATAAAAAGTTAGCGCAGACTTGATGTATTGTTTACCATACGTAATGATGATATAAAGTCAACGCTAACTTTTATAAAATAGGGGGATAATGTATACAAAAATAATAAATAAAAAAAACTATAAGGACCCCAAGTACGAGTTTGTGCACACACAGTTCGCAGAGACGCGATCGCCGAGCGCCACCGAATTTGTATGAAGATCCAAGCTTCTCAAGAAATCTGCTAGGGGCGCTGCTTGGATCTCCATACAAAATCGGTGGCACTCGGCGATTGCGTCTCTACGATCCGTGTGTGCACAAACTCGTACTTGGGGTACAGGCTTACACAAATAATAAAACTACTTTAGTTAAGGAACTTCCTTACAATCGGCGGTTTTATCGCTAGCAGCGAAGTAAGATCCTTATAATACAGGTATAAGTACTTACACCTAAAAGTTAATGTTAAAAACAATCGATGTTAGAGTATCTCACTATTAGACTATATGCAAATTGGAATGCAGAGAATTAACAAAAGTAAAATGAAACTAATTATCCATAGATCGACAGGCGTCACAGCGTAGTTAGTAGTAACTCTGCCTTTCATGCTTGTCAGTCGTGGGTTCGATCCCCACAGACAGCAAAAAAAGTACATGTAATGAACGTCAATTTGTTCTAGTCTGTTACTATGCATTCTATGCATTTATAAAAAAAAAAGAGTATTCTGTTAGCAATCTGGTTTCCATATTACTTTTTTGATACAAGATTGTGTTGTGTGAAATGTTCCTAAATATATTTATTTGAAATCAGGCTGAAGAAGACAAGAAGCAACAAGAAAACAAACAAAGCCAGCCGGCTCCCACGGCCCCACTCGAGGACAGTGCTGCCCCACTCGTGGACAACGGGAGTGCATCAGTAAATAACGGGAGTGCTCCAGTAAATAGCGGCAGTGCTCCAGTAAACAACGGAAGTGCCCCAATAAATAACGGAAGTGCTCCGGTAATGGACAATGGAAGTGCCCCGATGGTGGACAATAGAAGCGCGGCTGTGGATAACGGAAATGTCGCCACCGACGATCTGCTAGGATTCAACACAAGTCAGGTTAGTTTTTAGAGTCCTGTATTCAAAAGGTAATAATGGAACACTTTTACTGAGACTCTGCTGCCTGCCTGTCTCTCTTTATATTAGCAAGAGACTGTAAGAAATAATCAATTTATTAAATTTAAACAATATTTAAAAGATAATTACAGTTTAAGCAACATAGTACGTAAAAAGTTTTAACATAGTATATAAAAATCCACTATGGTTTGACATTGTGCTATCTTGAGTCTACTAATTATTGAATTACAAAAGAATACAATACATTACATACCTAGATAGATATGTTTTATTATACATATAAAATACCCAGAACACCCGGAATAAATATTTGCAGATACAAACATTTATCCCAAGGCGGGAATCGAACTCGCAATCTTTCGCGTCGCAGGCGGACCTTCGCCCGCCGCGCCACATCGGTCGTTAAATATAATATATGCTTGGTTATAGGTGGAGCTTGCCGCGGAGAGTGTAGTGGTAGTGACCATCGCGTCAATAGCGCCCGGCGCGGTGGTAGCGCCCGGCGCGGTGGTAGACCCCAACGCGGTGATAGGGCCCGGCGCGGTGGTAGAGGCCGGCGCGGTGGTAGGGGCCGGCGCGGTCGTAGAGGCCGGCGCGGTGATAGGGACCGGCGCGGTGGTAGAGCCCGGCGCGAAGATAGGGGCCGGCGCGGTGATAGGATCCGGCGCGGTGGTAAAGTCCGGCGCGGTGGTAGCGCCCGGCACGGTGGTAGCGCCCGGCGCGGTGGTAGGGTCCTCCAACAGGAACCACGCGTCCGACCAGCTGGGGCTGTCTCAACAACATTATGTAAGTACATACTACTAGCTGACCCGTGCCCACTTTGTTGGGCAAAATGTTAATAATCCTTTTTTAGTACAGAGTGTTATGTACTATGTAATGCTATCTTTCATAGTTAAGGTAGCGTTCGTAAGAAACGCTTTCATTCGACCGTTTTTTCTCCAGTTCACTTTGCAAAACGGACTACCACATAAAAGCCTTTTTATTTTTCGCTTTTTTATAACCATATGTGGCTAATATAATAATGTGACTTTCTATTGGTGAAAGAATTTTTAAAATCGGTTCAGTAGATCCCGAGATTTTACCCTTTACAATCTCGGGTTCCTATTTAACAAACATAACATTTTTGATACTAGATAGCGTTGTGTGAAATGTTCCTAAATATATTTATGTGAACTCAGGCTGAAGAAGACAAGAAGCAACAAGAAAACAAACAAAGCCAGCCGGCTCCCACGGCCTTACTCGTGGACAGTGCTGCCCCACTCGCGGACAACGGGAGTGCATCAGTAAATAACGGGAGTGCTCCAGTAAATAACGGAAGTGCTCCGGTAATGGACAATGGAAGTGCCCCGATGGTGGACAATAGAAGCGCGGCTGTGGATAACGGAAATGTCGCCACCGACGATCTGCTAGGATTCAACACAAGTCAGGTTAGTTTTTAGAGTCCTGTATTCAAAAGGTAATAATGGAACACTTTTACTGAGACTCTGCTGCCTGCCTGATATTAGCAAGAGACTGTAAGAAATAATCAATTTATTAAATTTAAACAATATTTAAAAGATAATTACAGTTTAAGCAACATAGTACGTAAAAAGTTTTAACATGGCATATAAAAATCCACTATGGTTTGACATTGTGCTATCTTGAGTCTACTAATTATTGAATTACAAAAGAATACAATACATTACATAGATAGATATGTTTTATTATACATATAAAATACCCAGAACACCCGGAATAAATATTGCAGATACAAACATTTATCCCAAGGCGGGAATCGAACTCGCAATCTTTCGCGTCGCAGGCGGACCTTCGCCCGCCGCGCCACATCGGTCGTTAAATATAATATATGCTTGGTTATAGGTGGAGCTTGCCGCGGAGAGTGTAGTGGTAGTGACCATCGCGTCAATAGCGCCCGGCGCGGTGGTAGCGCCCGGCGCGGTGGTAGACCCCAACGCGGTGATAGAGTCCGGCGCGGTGGTAGAGGCCGGCGCGGTGGTAGGGCCCGGCGCGGTGGTAAAGTCCGGCGCGGCGATAGGGCCCGGCGCGGTGATAGAGGCCGGCGCGGTGGTAGAGTCCGGCGCGGCGATAGGGCCCAGCGCGGTGATAGAGGCCGGCGCGGTGGTAGGGGCCGGCGCGGCGGTAGGGGCCGGCGCGGTGGTAAAGTCCGGCGCGAAGGTAGCGCCCGGCACGGTGGTAGCGCCCGGCGCGGTGGTAGGGTCCTCCAACAGGAACCACGCGTCCGACCAACTGGGGCTGTCTCAACAACATTATGTAAGTTGGTCAATCAACTTTTAAGTGTACATCAGTGATAAATTTTGTTTTTTTTATTTTATTTGTTTTTTTTTATATTTTAACATTTTTTCTTTAGATAATTATTTATATTTTAAGAATTCACATAGAGCAGAACGGTTTATTTAAACAAAATAGTAAATTTGACTCCGAAATCCACATGACTCTAGTTAAGATAGTCCCTTGGACAACTAACTAAATAGACTTCTGAACCATTTGAAATTCAGTCAAATTGTGAACCGTCACTTTATTCTCACTTAATATAGGATGGATTTCAATTTGTCTTCCATAAATAAAAGACGTGACTTTTAATTGATAAGTTATTTCCAATTATATTGTCTCCTGGACAACGACAAACTTTAAATGTAACGAACTTTTCATTTAACTTGTAAAATAATAATTAATACGTGATATTTAAAATTCTTTGTTTCACTTTTAATTGTTATATTCATATTTGAAAATTTTGTAAACTTCACTGTTTTTTTTTTAAAGTAAAATTGACGATAATGTGTCTTTGGGAGACAGGGACAAATGGTTGTCCAGTGGACATATACGGTTGTCCATAGGACATACTCGGGAGTTCAAAGGAGATACTAGGATTGAAATCGCCTGTATTTGTTATTTTTATGTTAAAAAACCAACTGTATGACAATAATTTTCAGTTTTATTATATTTTTTTATTATGTTTTTTTCAACATTACAATATTTCAGTTTTCTTTATCTTCTGGCGGCATACTTGAAATTAGTTTTTTATTCTTATGGTAGCTTTCCCTTTTTTTCTATTTCGCTCAGCTAATTTCTCCGGGTCTGCTTTCTCTATAGCGTCTTGGTTTTTCTTTTTCCGTCAAACCCATTATCTAAAAATAAAAAAAAAAATAATTTAGAATATAGAACTATTAGATGTAGCAAAAATGTGTTAAGTAAGTTAGCTAACTGCCTCCGTGGTGTAGTGATTTGAGCGTTTGTCTTAGAGTCCGGAGTTCCCTGGTTTATGCTGATTCTATCATTAATTGTCCTATGGGCAACCAAAATGTCCCACGGACAACGGTTTTGGTTGTCCAAGTGACTGGTTGTCCGAGTGACATTTATCAGTTTTTGCGGTTCCTGATAATAAATAATGATATTTTGTATTAAGTCTTACGCGCAGTGAAAAATATAGATAAAATAGAATATATTTCACTTTTATTCACTACGATATATCAAATACTTACGTTTTTGTGCTGGTTGTCCGGTGGACACACAAAAAAGCCACCCACTTTTTCAAAACGCGCGCGACCGACTGAAACCGCGGCAATGATGAAATCAAAAAGGCGGTTGGATGAGTGTTGTCCCAAACCGACCGACTTATTGTCAAGGCAGTGATCACTCCATCTATGTTTTTGTTTCGGAACTTTTTTACGGTTGTCCGGTGGAAGTCGTAATAATAAAATATAATAGGGACCAAAACGAACACGCAAAAAAATCGGTAAAATTATGAAACAAACAAAAATCTATATGCTAGCATCTTAGTGAACATTGTAATGAATAATTATGTACAAGCGTAATTAATTGCCCTATAGTATTTTTTTGTATAAAGTAATGTTTCATTGTAATTAGCTACTGAGGGACAAATAAAAAACACTACATCCAGATGTTTTGTCACCTGGACAACCATTAAAATTCCAGTTTAATAGTGATTTATTTAAAATAATTTATTCGTATGTTTGCTTAATAATAAGATAAATGCGACATATGCCAAAAAACCACTTAATTTTCTTTAGAACTGCGATTATTGGTCAGGGACAAAACATAGTACTTACAGGACAAATAAAAGTTGATTGACCCAAGTACATACTACTAGCTGACCCGTGCCCACTTTGTTGGGCAAAATGTTAATAATCCTTTTTTAGTACAGAGTGTTATGTACTATGTAATGCTATCTTTCATAGTTAAGGTAGCGTTCGTAAGAAACGCTTTCATTCGACCGTTTTTTCTCCAGTTCACTTTGCGAAACGGACTACCACATAAAAGCCTTTTTATTTTTCGCTTTTTTATAACCATATGTGGCTAATATAATAATGTGGCTTTCTATTGGTGAAAGAATTTTTAAAATCGGTTCAGTAGATCCCGAGATTATACCCTTTACAATCTCGGGATCTACCGATACCGATTTTAATTACCTACTACCTTCCACACCTAGGAAAAATAGAATGAAAAATGATATGAATGAAAGAAAAAAAAATTGTCGAATCTACCTATCGTAGCACAATATGATGATTCAACAAGCAATTTTTCATACCAGATTGAAGACAAAAAAGTGGAGCCGACAAAAGACGCACCGACCAACGGGAACGGCGACGGAAACCACGCCCCGGGCGCGCCCCACGCCGCGCCCCACGCCCCGCTCGCCAGTCTCTCCGCCAACTTCATTCAGAACGAGATCGCGAACGAACAACAAACTAAACTGGACCACGACGACTTCACCTCGCACAACGGTCATAACCACACCCATCCGCTGACGTTGCAAAATGCCATCTAATACGACGTAGTAGCGTTCATTATTAATTCTGTGTATCTACCATGAGTTGTCACAGTAAAATCGGCTGACTTTACTACAGTAGTTACGTCAATATTAGTATGACGAATTTTAGTACCCAACTAACCGCTAGAGGCGCTGTACAAATCTTCATACATTTTTTTAACTACAGACGCTAGCGAGTGTAGTAAATATAGTATAGTAAAAACTCATGGTAGACCTACTGGTCGGGTTCGAAACCTTACTGTGATGGAGCGTTTATTGAATCGACGATCGGTTTTCAAAGCGGACGTATTGGCTTATTTAAAAACGTTTCACTGCGCACAAAGTCACGTTGACGTTGAAAAATGATATCTATGTTGACTGTCTTTAGGTTTGAAATTTGAAATAGCGAGATATGCACTGCT
Source organism: Ecliptopera silaceata (assembly GCA_932527185.1). Taxonomy (NCBI): domain Eukaryota; kingdom Metazoa; phylum Arthropoda; class Insecta; order Lepidoptera; family Geometridae; genus Ecliptopera; species Ecliptopera silaceata. Next base: position 8,621,281 of record OW052210.1, read on the forward strand.
TGACTGAATTATTGCATTGTTTCGGCTATTCATTAATACCGCATATTAATGAAATTTAAGTTAGTAAAACTATTCAAATGCCGTTATACGTGATAACACCCGTCTCGACGGTAAATCCTTTGAAGTAATGAAGTAATCTTGAAATATTTTTTTTAATTTCTACTGAATTTTACTACAATATCAATTGTATTAAAATACGGAAAAATATAAGTTATTCGTATAATAAGGCCTATAAATCGACACAATAATTGGTGCTAAAATTGAATTATCAGTTTAAAAAAACTAATACTTATGAAAATATGTCATACGCAGTCTTAAACAAATTAAATACATCTAACTAAATCTAATTTGTAAGCCTCGGTTCTTATTATTTGGTCGTAAAAAAACTCAGCTAAAAAGAAAAAAAAACAAATAAAATCACAAGAATTATTTAACATCAGCCTATACGAAGTGATCAATGTTTGGATCTTGTTAAAAGATATCCACAAAAATCATAAGAATCATTTAGTCTGGTGATTCAAAATACCGCGTACAGATTTAACAGCCAATATGTGTGATTTGAAAGTCAAGTTTTGAAAACAGCTTTATGTTTAAAAAAAACAAAAATTATCTTTTTATAGCTAGAAGTCGCTGATTTGCAATGTTTTTCCAAATATGATCATCAAGCTAATATCTAAAGATGTTTACAACATATTTGTTATAGATTTTCATTGAAATATGATAAAAAGATATACACAAATAAATCGCAAAATCGATTTACACTGCGCGTCAACGCCAACTTTACTGTCAAACGTTGCAGCTTCACCGCGCAGTGTAACTTGAATGTGCTACCGTTACGATACGATGAAAATTGTCACGTTCATTTGTTATCATCCCTTAGTTTTCCTATATCAAAACTCTTATACATTTTACTGTATGTCTGTTATCATTACAAAAATCAAATCATTATTTTGATGCGACTGTTATAAATAATGTTATCATAGAATGCTGAAAAACGCTTTCAATACCGCAATGTAATAAATCAATTTTAACTACACATTTTGTTAGAATCTACATGCAAAATAATGATTGTCGTTTTCACGTCAGTTACACTACGCGTTAACGATAGTCTAACTACAAATTGACAGTTTGTGTTGTGTAAATCTAACGTGCTCGAGTTACACTGCGCGTTAACGATAGCCTCGCTACAAATTGACAGTTTGCGTTGTGTAAATCTAACCTGCTCGAGTTACACTGCGTGTTAACGATAGTCTAACTATAAATTTATAGTTTGCGTTGTGTAAATCTAACGTGCTCGAGTTACATTGCGCTTTAACGCGAGCTCGATTGAACGTTGCAGCGTCACCACATAGTGTATATCGGTAATTTTGTATACAAGTCTTGTATACATTTAGATTTATTCGTGATTTGAATCGCATCGTAACCTAGCAGTGTAACTCAAACACGCTCGATTTACAAAACGCGTTTTTAAAACTTTCGTGTTGATTCTAACAGTGTAATTCTCATAGAGAAAGCGTTACCTGCTAAGACGAGTTAGATAGTTGTTTAAGATATAAATATTATGTATATTGTAATGCATTTATTCATAGCTAATTCTAATGGTTTTTGTACGAATAGCTTTTCGGTAATTTTTGTACGCAATTCTTGTTTTTAAATACTGTTTATATATTAATTACAAAATAATTATTATACTATAATATAATGATGGTCATCAATTATAATGGAGAGGGCATATTGAGTCAGAATTGCAGATACAGTGTAAACTCTTTATAGCGGTATCCTTTGTAACGATAAACTCCCTATAACGTTGGTTTTCCCAAAGCGATTAGTGTTGACGAAAATTTGGTTGTTTTTTTGTTCACTCCATATAACGATAACTCTCTATAACGACAAAAAATGCTCAGTCCCTTGAGTTTCGTTATAAAGAGTTTACACTGTATTTTGATATCCTGATAATTTTTTTATGATTTTATCAAAGTCGATTTTTCAATAGTTGTTATGGAATCGCAAAATAAAGTTATTTTGAAATTAACAGTTACAAACGAGTAATATTAAAATTAACTGTACGTGTCAATGTGAAATGACAAATGATTTTTAATAAAATTATTATAAATGATTTTCCATCAAAGCAAGTTACGAAGAAATAAGATATTATTAATAGAATATTTAGGGTCCATCCATTTTTGCCCTAGACCATAGACTTTTAAGATGCAGATATTGAAGAATTTTTGTTATTTAAAATCACGTAAGTTTATAAAACAGTATTTAAAAATAGGAAATTAAAAAAAACCTTGTAGTTATTGCTTAATTCATGTTATAAGCATCTTATAAATACAGTCCAATATTGCTAGTTAGTATAAAAAATAAATAAAATAAGAAACAACATAAAATTAACTAATTCAATGTTTTTTTGTAGCGAATTCATATTATTTTGTCAACAGTTTGACCTTAGGTTGTGTATCGTTATTTAAGTTTCTATTTATTGTGATTTAATTATTAATAATTAATAATTTTATATGTAAAGACCACGCGCGGATGTAACATATCATTCGATAAAATACTTTTATCGTGAAAGATACATCCCTATCTTGAAAGATTTTCAATAAAATGTATAGAAAATATATATTTCATTTATTTCGATCAATAACAACATAACAAGATCCATATCGTAAATAAATATAATTAGTTTTGGACTTACCTCTGATTACCTTAGATATCTTTATTAGGGACTAAACATACTTATGAAATGTGAGCTCTACCAGGTAACCTGACTAACCTAAATCTTTAATTAACTGAAATACAAAGAACTAGATTTATTATGTCATAGCGATTAACCCTTCGTTCATCTTGAACTACATTTGTAGGTTTTAAAATGAACCTTGTGAGTATACGACTAAGTTACATTTCACTTTCAATTATAAATAAGCCATTTTACTTTTAGTTTTGTATCTTTCACGGTAAAATTATACGAAACTTCATCCAAATGAATTGCATAGTGTTTATCTTTCACCAAGCAACAAGTGGGAGAGAGACGGATATATTCGCTCATTTCTTCACGAAAATACGTGGCGTTTGATTATGGAAATTAATAACCTTTGCTTTGAGTATCGAGTTTTTGTAGTTAACTTTTTAAAGTAAATTTCTCTACGGCCAGCGCCTAAACTTTGACAGAACAGTCTTAGAACCTATAGTATACTTATGAAATAATACTTACATACCTTATTCATTTACATAAAAACTTCAGATGTCTTGAAAATAGGACATGTAATAGTGAGCTTTACCCCTACAAGAGTTTTCTACCAGCAAACCTTCCAAGGTAGAGAGGAGATATGAAAGTGGGCGCGTAATTTGTAACCTATTCACAGGTACAAAGATATTTTGTACAACAGTACCGGCCGGTTTCTGGAAACCCAAATCACGATTGATCCGAGTTTGACACATAGTAATTACCTATTTAATTGTTTCGTTGATCATCGTTCGAGAAACCGGCCGTTAGACTTGGACCGACAATCAATGTACTTACCTAAGTATAAACATTGTTAGAACTTACTCAACAATGTGCCTTGCAAAGCTATGAGCTACAACAACCAATAAAACTGGAAATCAACGCGTTGAGTAAACCGTATTCGATTCACACTGCGCGTCTAGCTCTAATTGGGAGAATAAGATCTACACTGACGTCCCGCAATGGGGTGTATTGTGCATTGTCCCCCTGATAACCTCACCCCAGCCAGCACAACTCCTTAAAGTAACGAAGGACTTTCAGTTGGTGGCAGCACACACTGCGCGTCAACGCTAGCACGGCTGAGCGTCACCGCGCAGTGTATCTTGGATGCATCATTTATTCAACATCGACAATATGACCTAAGTTTTGGCTTAAATCATGACTTGGGATTTACTTTACGACTAAAATGGACTATTAAATTAGTTTAAGGCTGTGCGCATATCGACGACAAAACTGTAGTAAGACAGTTAATTTTACGTCTCTAACCGATACATAGGTATAGTTCAACATTATGTCACGTGACTTTAAAAGACTTGTGTTGGTGTGCTCTCAAACTAAGGAAAGGAAAAAGCTCGATTGAGTTAAGTTTAGTAACGGAATATTTTCAATGAGTATATGAGCACACGATACTTACCCCTATCTTATAAAAAGTTAGCGTTGACTTTATGTCATCATTACGTATGGTAATCAATACATCAAGTCTGCGCTAACTTTAGTAAGATAGACCGTATATGTTTCATTCTCACTCGCAACTCGATTTCGACTTAACTCACGATATCCCATTCTTAAAGAAAATGTTAATAACCGTGGTACTTAGTTTGAAATGCTGTATCCCGATTGGGTTATTTTAAGGGTGATAGGTAGGTACACAATAATAAAAAAATGTTATCTATAGATATGCTCGACTATGTTAATTTAATTTGTGTAGTTTTAGAAAAACAAATGCTAGCCGATGCCTAGTTAATGAAATATGCAACAAAAAACATAATAATTAATTTATGCATACAATTTACATGTACAGTAGTTAGCTTTCAACTAAATAATTAATTATTTTCGTATTATTATGGCGTCAAATCTAAAAAAACATCGACTTTTTTTATTTCTTATTATTTTTGGTGTCATTTTTATACAATTACGTTAATACTGTTTGTTATATATAGATAATAATCTTATACATATTTGCACCAACCAATACATTATTTTTGCATTAAAAAAACCCGTTTAAGTATAAAAATACTTTAGATATGTTGGTGTAAATAAGTATAGATTTGTTTAGGTAGATCATTACCTTCAACTCCCAAAAGAAAATCTATTAATAAATTCTGCGATACAGAATAAAATTGTAGTAGGTACTCGTACTACAATTAAGTATAAATTAAAATATTTCCAATAAACTAACATTATTTTTATTAGGTTTTGTAACAAATTATATGAACATCTTAATACAACTTTACATAAAAGTATTGTCTTGTTATGTTTTGGACATATGAAATACTATTATGATCATACATATTTCTGTTAATGTTAACTTAAACTGTAGTATTTAATTTCTCATCTGTCACTTACAACCATTAATAAAACTTTTAATGGGTATTTTTATTTTATTTTAATATTCTAAACCTAAAAATGTAGAAAATTTTATCGCTTTTTCTCATAATCAAAGGTACTATAACCCCCTATCTTATAAAAAGTTAGCGTTGACTTTGTCATCATTACGTATGGTAATCAATATATCAAGTCTGCGCTAACTTTTGTAAGATAGACCGTCAATCGTTATCGGAATTTGCGCTTATATACACCTTCTATACATCGTAATAGGACTTATTTCGATATGTTGTTATATACCTTGTGCTTGTAGACCATACAAAATATTTTTGCTAATTATTTTTTTTACGATAAAAAACAAATCATGAAATTAAAGATTGTAAGTATGACGTTATCGGACCTCTCTTTTACTCGTTGCTGTTAGAAAGAGAGCCGATTTATTTGGGTTGTGTATTTGAAAAAGAATGTGTGACAGAACGACTACTAAAGGCATGCGCAGACCGGGACTGCATGGCAAGGGATTTTAATTTTTACTAATGGACATTCAACCGTGTTACACAAATACGACATAAATTGCTATGCTTTAAAATGATGCCGTGACATTGAACGTGACGCATCATTTTAAAATCCCTTTCCATGCCGTCCCGGTCTGCGCAGGCTTTAAAACTACTATTACATAAAAAATAACATTCCGCGCTCTTTTGTGACTGTCATTATAAAAATATTATCTCGTTTTAACCAAACTATTGTCGCACCTGTTGTAGAAGATCCATTTTAAAACAAAAGTTACTGGATCTAGATCGCAACGTCTGTCTATTACCCAGCTCTTGGTTCGATCGGATCATAAGAATTACATATTCCTTTTTGTAAAATGTCAGATCATATTCGATTTTATTTACACAAAAACAGAAAATTCTGCAAAAATATTTATGCAACTGTTAAAGGAGAATGATCAATTCTTTAAAAAGCGTGGGCCAGGCCACGACTAAAAAACTTTTGTCTCAGGTTTGCCACATACTAAGTTTTAAAGGGTTTTTTTAGTAGTGGTCCAAAATGCCCATTCTCCTTTGTAGTAGGTAGCAGTCGTTGTGTCATACTAAAACGCGCACTAAGAAAAAATTAAGAAACTTAACGTCTTAAAATATGTGTTTAAAACCTTAAACACCTAGGTACCTACTTTATTGTTTCCTAGTGCGCGATAGGTCTAGCAAGAAAAGTTGTGGTGTGGTTCATTCTCTCGTCTTATTGTATTCTAACAACTAGTAACTAGCTGAGAATTTCAAGCATAGACATACCTAAATGAGATGAGCGTTGGTATGTCTATGGTTTCAACAAAATATATAGAACCATAGAGAATGGTGATTCGGTTGTCAGTTGTCAACTGTCATACATAGGTAGGGGAACCTGTTGTACCTTGGACAGAGTTGTACCTAGGACAATCGTGTTTTAAAAAAAAATGCGTTGGTTTTAGGAACCGTTGTCTATAGTATTTGAATCATCATTGATCAACAATTACGTCAAATCAGTTGTGGTTTGCCAGCTCTAATGGTTACAGCGAAAAAAAATAATTTCGTTTTTTTCAATTAAAAAGTCAGTTTTTTAGACTTTTGTTTTTGCTATTTTTTTCAATATGATGCATGTTTAAAAAACGGTTTTATTTAAAAACTAATCTTAGTATATATAGCTATTGGACAACATATGTCTCAGATCCTACCTCCAATCACAAGTGGGTGTACAAAGCTTGTGAAGTAAAGTAGTCGCGATGTTGTACTTTGGCGATCCAAGTTACGTTGTACCTATGCCACCATCATTTGGTCGGCATTTATATGCATATTTTTTTTGAGTGCCAATTTATTGCAGAAATGGTAAAACTTATCTTAAATGATAAGAAAATAATGAAATAATTAGGTTGCAAGTTAAAATTACGTGATTAGAGACCAAAATAATGTCATCAAAAATTTGCTATAAATCAATTGGCGAAGCTTTTTACAAAAACAACCTTTTACCTATATATAGTTGTTAATAACTGTTACTTTTGTTAATTGCTAATGCAAATATGATTGAATAATTATTATTTAAACAAAAACTAAATAAATTACAGCTAAAAATATTTTTTATCTCGATTTGAACCTACACTGGCCAAGGTACAACATACACTGTCCAAGGTACATCTGGTATGTTGTACCTTGGACAGTTTTGACTTTTTTTTTCAAATAGGTAGTGGTCACAGGTTTTTGGGAAAATACATAGTTTTATGAATGAATTATGTAGGTAATTTCATGGTCTTTACATACACATACACTGGACAGATATAGCTAGCACCATTATTTAATTAAAAATCAAAATTCAAAAAACTGTCCTAGGTACAACAGGTTCCCCTACCTACAAGCGATAGTGTTTATGTATGTCAGACATTGCTTTATATACTTAGTTATCGTTCGATGGATTTATAAGGAGAAGTTTGAATAAAAAATATTGAGAAATTACACTTGAATTTTCTTTTCAAAACCTGGACCTTTTAGAACTGGATTATAGGCAGCTTCTCTAGAAACCACTGTTACCTACCACTGAATTATGGATTTTATTCACGGACAAATCACACATCACACTCTAGTCCCAAACTAAGCTAAGCTTGCACTATGGGAACTAGATTGCTGATAGAACACTTATACCTATGTACCTTATGTAGGTACATTACATTCAATGCAGAGTAGGTAACACCATGACACAACAGATATATACCTAAGTTCATCACACAAACATTTGCTCTGGGTGGGAATCGACCCGCTGCATGGAAGCCAGAACTTCAAACTTGAAAATAAAACAAGCATTTGTTTGGCAACTGCGTTTATTGTTCTAACTTATTTAATAACTATTCATTTTGCCAGCCTTCGCAAAATGATTACTGTTAAAACTTAAATAATAGTGAAGTTATTTTAAAAATACTTTTTAAACTATATTTTACAATTGGCAATAGATAAATACTGAAATATAGGTATGAATAAGTAGATACCTAATAAGTAGATATATAATTTGAATTTTAAAAGATTTCGTAGATATCATGCTTTGATAGTTTATTAGATATCTATCGTTATAGTTGAAACATTATAAGTATTATTATTTAAGTACACATCTTTAAAGATTACTAAAAAGGGGGTAGATATATCTAAGAATGAGTAGAATAAATAAATAAATAAATAAATAATGCTGGACAATCCACACAACATCATCTAGCCCCAAGCTAAGCAGAGCTTGTGTTATGGGTACTAGAAGACTGACATACTTAATACAATATAATACATAGATAAATATTTTTTATTATACATATAATACCCAGAACACCCGGAATAAATATTTGCAGAACATACAAACATTTATCCCGAGGCGGGAATCGAACCCGCAACCTTCCGCGTCGCAGGCGGACCATCGCCCACCGCGCCACATCGGTCGTCATTAGCACGTGATATTTCAACCTTCGATTTAAAACCGTTGAATAAGGTTTAAAATAGCACGCGCTCCACTGTGGCGTTAAGAAGAGTGGCCAAGACGAAGTAAGTAAATCAATTTCTGTTTAATTATAATGAAAAATAAATTAAATACCGTACCTACTGCCAAGAACACTTCTACTTAGTTATTGTTAGTAAATGTATTTGTATAACTTTCAACGTAATACCTATTTATATTTTGATCTGTTTTCGAAATCAAGAAAAATATAAAAATACTTACAGATAACTTCAGTTTTACTTTATCGTTCAAATTCTTTTTACGCTTCAAATTATGATAGATTATCTGAAACTACTTTAACTCTAATAACAAATAAATTATTCAACTTTAACTTAAGACCTTTATAAAGGTATACTTAAGTTTATTTTTGGTAGGTAAGTATTTGTGCAGATAAAGATACAAATTAATGGCAATCTTAGGATATACCCCCTTTTATTATAACACTTTATAAACTAACTTGAAAAGTACATAATAATTAAGTTGATATTTGGTTTTAAAACCTACATATTTAAGCACCTATCTACAGAAATATATTTATGTATTTCAAATTTGATATAATAAAATAGCTAATAAACATTTAAACGTCACTTTTAGCGTTTTTTACTTATACAGACCTACTGGTAGATTTGTAGTGATAGTTCACAAAAATATATAAAATAATACCTACTTAGTTCTTATTAGTTATACATGATTATATAAATAACATACCTACTTCATTAATAAATAATAATTGAACACAAAAATAAAACTGAATTAGATATACTTAATAAAAAAAATAAACTTAATAAAAATATAGATAATTAATTGCGTGGCTTACAATTTTACTGACAGTTTTGAATTATACATTCAATCTCTTCTATTCTTATAAGAAACCGTACAACCACTGATAGATATATTTAAAAAACCGATAGAAAATGTATCTTATATACTTACTTAACACATATTCGGTCTATCTTATAAAAAGATAGCGCAGACTTGATGTCTTGATTACCATACGTAATGATGACAACGTCAACGCACTCAACGCTAACTTTTTATACGATAGGGGAATAAGTTAGTATTACTTAAAGTGAATATCCATTCGATCTGAAATCACAAGAAACTACACTAAAATAAGCCTTTATATGGTATCGCCAGATGTCCGTAGGTTTTAGAGATTAATTATCGTAGACGTTTTCAGTTAGTAAAAGTAGGTTTTACGCTAATATTTTTTATTTAAGGTGCTGTCTCTGGACTCGATTCTGAAACAAAAAGATTTATATAAAATATTGTACATTAAAAAAGGTCTTAAGTTGAAGTTGAATAATTTATTAATTATTTTTAATAGCTTTTGAGAGTAGGTACCAATTAGAAACCTTTTGAGGGTAAAAAATTGTTGCTTAGAAACTTTATAATTTGTAGGATTTTTTTGTTCTTGGGTTAGAGAGGCCGACGAGGGGAATATTGTACCTACAGAAATCATTTCAAATATGTCTAAAAAATGGGGATTTATGAGAAAGCTCTCAAATAAAATTAGCTTAAAAACCCTTCTGTCCTTATCCCGCGCTAGGCGTAGTCGGAACAATTTTGTTTAGGTAGGTACTTCCACTCGCACCTATTAAGTAAGTATTTAATTATTTTTGGTATTCTTTGACGCTTTACCAAATGAGTTTGAAATCATTATAAAGGTATCCTAACTTTAAAGTCTTTTATGACTAACTAAATTAGATATTATTTATTTATACTTATTATTTGTATCTACCTAATCACAATCGTTGTGACAAATCACCTGAATTAACCAAAACAATTCGTCACGTACAATCAGGTTACGTAAGGTGGTCCTAATGGCATAAGTTTTCAAAAGTTTACAATTACCAAATGTTACAGGGACTGCCGACAAGTATTTTAACTGAAATTTACCGCACAAAAACAACGATTTGAGTCTCAAGCAGATTGTACACTAATCCAAGGAAATAATGAAGTGTCATAATATTTCAGTACCTAAACTAGCTGACGAAGGAGTAAAGAGCGATTTGTATGAATAACAGCCTGTTGAGAAAGCGGTGTCACTGCATTATAATAAAACCATAATAAAAATATTTTATTGGGTAGTGGGTTCGTATTCGCAGCGATTTCTAAACTTTAAGGTCAAACCCCAGCTAATGTATTTTATATAAGTCAGTAATTATAAAACCTCACCGTCGGTCCACTTCTTGCCGCGCATTCCGATGAATCCCATCGCACCCTTCCTTTTCGGGAACGGCTCGCGCTGATCCAGCAAAAACTTAATCTCCTGTGCGCCACTGTTCTTCAGATCCTTCTTGCCGCGAACCCCAATGAACTTGCCTTTTACCGACACATCATAGGGACGCTTGTCCTGGTAATTCAGCTTACCATGGTCTTCCAACATCTGGATAACTCTTGCAAATCCTCTCTTTTGCACCTCATTCGTGAAGCGTTCGTCTGTCCCACTCGCTTCAGTTGTAGTTTCGGTAGAGTGACCCTCAAGTTTTTTCAAATACTCTGTTATGATCTCGTTTAGGAGTGGAAATTCATTAGTTCTTTCGTTTGAGCTATAGTCGATCTGCCCGATCAGAGATCCGTGCTCGGGAGCATATTCAAAGCTTTCTGGATAATAGTCCTTTTCATCTGAGAATGGCTTCTTGCCTCGCATACCAACGAAGCCCATTGGAGTCCGTTTTTCCTCGTCAGAGAACAACTCTTTCTTGCCTCGCATGCCGACAAAACCCATCGGGGTCCGCTTTTCTTCATCAGAGTACATCTCTTTTTTCCCACGCATGCCGACAAAACCCATCGGAGTCCGTTTCTCCTCTTCCGAGTACATTTCTTTCTTGCCACGCATGCCAACGAATCCCATTGGAGCTCGCTTATCATCGAAGAACAGATCCTTCTTCCCTCTCATTCCCATGAATCCCATCGGGACTCGTTTATAGTACATGTCAGGGGATTCGAAGCTTTTGTACGCGTCCTTCTTTCCCTTCACTCCGACGAAGAACTGTGGTTTTCTCTTGTAGAACTGCTCGGAGCCGTCTTCGAACTTGTTACCCCACATGCCGAATGCTTGCGGATTTCGCTTCTCCAGCTCCTGGCCGGTGACTGCGGCGAGCAGGTGGACGGCCACGATGCTGATGATAGTTCTGGACATCCGAGACATTGTTGTAAGTTCTGTAAAAGAAAACAATGGTTTTGTAAGAATGACAAGGTATGAATTGGTAATCGGGTGTTGAACAATACAACTACAACTAGTATGTAAGACGATTCTAACTTATCCTTGTGATTTTATTGAATAAAGAAATATTTGATTGATTGATTGATAACAGCAGTTTTAATCTTTTAGGCAAAATAGGCCTTTAAAACACGTGTTCCATTTGTATCGAAATAACAAACAAGTGCCTAATATGAGACGAAGTTGTAGTCTTTTGTGCATTTAAGATCATATTTTCGGGGCAGCTCTATCTAACTCACTACTTATCGTGTATTATGTTGCAATAGGTCAGCTAACGTACTACCACCTGCATACTAACCTAGTTCTAGCGCCTCATGTTATTACCGGTCCCTACACAACACAACAGCTACTCAGCAATGCCCGGTAGGCTCAGTCGACGTGCGTGCGTCCCGAGGGACCCACCTCCTATGTAAACTTTGTATCGCACTAGATCACGTGATGATGGACGAAAGTACAGTCGCTATAACTTTATAAAAGTATTTGTGGTCTTCTTCTTCCTGCCATTATCCCACTAGTCGGCATAACATGTTCTTTTCATCCATTCTCCTCTATCATCCGTCATCTTAATATTCACTCCTTTCACATCCATATCATTTTTCACACAATCCATCCATCTTTTCTTAGGCCCACCTCTTCCTCTACATACATCCATATTTATACCTAGCACTCTTTTTGTCACATGACATTCACACACAAAGATACTTAAGTATTTTTCTTTTCAACTTTAATTTAAAAAATGATAACTATACAGCATTATTATCGCGAAAAACTCCAGGAAAGGAGCCCACGATTCATAGTTTTTACTGTTTTATGCTACGTGCATGTTCTAAGTTTATTTTTATTTGAAGCTCAGAATCTTACTCGAGCGACTGTACAGAATACTAAAGCCAAGGTTGTCATGAACGTTTGAGTGTTTTTGTTTTTGACCGTGAAAAATCGTGTTCTAGAAACTATTTTATACGCAATACCTGCGCAAAGCTTTACTGAATTAATAGTTCGTGCAGACCGCACTTAAGTTTATTTTTTATCTTATTAAAAAGGTAAAATAAAAGCTAATTTTTACATCGACAATTTCGACAAGTGATATAAAATAAGCGTTATTAGTAGGTAATAACTCAGACTTTTCTTTCAAATATAAGAATCATTAAAATAGGTGAACTTATTTTAATGATTCTTGTTGATGTCGAAATTAGCTTTTTTAATTTAGCTTTTTAATAAGACAACAAAAACGCACCACAATACACAGTCAACAGCAAAACATTTAATTATTTTTTATTTATTCGGTATTAAACCTTTAAATCTCAAAATAGTTATTATAAAAATGTGATCCTCCTTTTAGAAGAAAATATAGCGCAATTCCACTCAGCACTACTGAGGTCACAGTTTATCTAAATATTTGCCATCCATTATACCCAACTTGACTCCTCTGCATGTCTAGGTATGCAAACATACTTCAAGATGCCTTCTATATCTATAACTAAATAAAATACAATGCTTAAGAAAACATATTTCAGTTAGAGAGGTTTTTAAAGTTGTTATAAATTGGTAATTCCTTTTAATATGGTAGATTTTTGAGAGATAAGATAATACCTATAATAGGTAGGTAGGTAGGTACTTAGTTTTTTTCATAAATATTTTAGTTTAAGAGAAAATCGACCCGAATGATTTGAAAAAACAAAACACTAATTAATTATGTTGCAAACTCAATTTCAAAAGAACTTCATTCAAAAATCACTTTTAAACGTCTTACATTCTTGGTGCCAGTTCGTCAAACCAGAGTCAGAAAGACTAGGCAAGAAATCATTTTTTACAAAATAACGTATTAATAAAAATTAAAAGAGCTTTTAAGCTATTGCATAGCTTCTATCGTGGGCCCTGAGCGTGGAGACCGAATCCAGAAATTCCGTAACGAAATAACCTAACACTCCGACCGGCAGCAAAAAATGCTATGCAATAGCTTACCGCGGCAGTTCTCGAGTGCCACACGTATTTTTTTTTATTCAATCTAATGGCAGACCCATTTTCTAGCTTTATAAATCCAAGATACCTTAGCCCTTATATATAAATATATAACTAGTACCTGTACATATTTAACTCACTAAGCCGACATACTAACATGATGTCGCACGTTTTATGAAGCTTTGCTTATCTTTCGGTTTGATAAAAGTATTTTGATATCCATACCTATATATTTTTGCGAAGCCTATCAATTGAATGTCATAAGTCCAATACTCTTTGTCCAGCAAGCTAGAAGCAGACAGGCTCAATCACAAACCACCACCAGATTAATAAAAATAAATACCTACATATATGTATAAATATTCATGGATATTAGGTACACATCACACTCTTTGTTCTATGGGAACTAGATTGCTTATAGAATACGTTTTGCTCTATCTTTTTAGATATAATCGACAATTTTTTATAATAATAGACGCAGGCATTATAGACATAGACATTTTTTTGTAGAATAGACCATAGATAATTTTTGTTTCCTATTCTAAACAAAAGAGAAAGGCTTATTTTGTTGTCGGTAGAAAATAAAATAGCAGAAATATGTTGGTATTTTCGAATGACGTTGTTTTTTTTTCTTTGCTCTAATATTTTTTTTTATTGTGACTCGTCTTATATTAATTTATCATGAAGATGACTTACTCAGATCCAACGTGCGGAATAGCAAATAAAAGTAACATAAAGTAATTACCCATTTTTTCGCTTTATATATTTTTTCGCACTCTCGACGTAATAAAAATGTTTTAAAAGTTAAAAAAAAATGAAATTGTTTGAATTTGTCACGTTTTTTGAAGGAATGTGGACCGGGGTAGGGCCACGGCTACGTAACACAATGTAATTTATCAAGGGCTTATGATAAGTAATAAATATAAAAAATGAGTATTTTCTTAGTGTAAATATAGGCAGATACAAAAAGCTTTTTAAAATGTTAATGGAGTTTATATATTGTTTTTAGATTAGTAGGTAATTTTGTTAAAAAATATTAACCTTTTTCTAAGTAGGTAAGTATGTTAATTAATAATAAATCGCAAACATTATTTAGGCACAAACTTCTAAAAAAAATCTTAATAGTAAATCTTTGAATATTGTATAAGCACGTCATCATTTTTTACTAAATAATTGAGTAAGTACTTAGGTATTTTCATTCTGTAAATATTCAAACATAAAAAACAAGTCTATCTATCGATCTATCTCCGCTTAGCTTGGGGCTAGATGATGTTGTGTGGATTGTCCAGCATTATTTATTTATTTATATCTAAAAAAACAAGTCGACATCATACTACGATGCATGAGAGGTCTTGTGAGACGTGGACATAAGTAGATGCTTATGTGTGAGAGAGACGGATGATCCACTAATGAGGCTGTCCACTTCTCTCACTTTTATGTTCCAGAGATGAGTCTCAACAAGCGCTAAGCGCTTATTACGAACATGATATTTATAAATAGAATTGGGAAATCGGACAAAGTCGGTCATGTTCGTAAAAACTTCATAAAAAGGCGGCAAAACAAAAACAGTTGACAATAGTAAATTATCGTACTTTCTAATATACTTACAGAAAATAGTTTTCATATCACTTAACGAATACTAATAGATAATTCACAGCCTATAACTATACTTAGTAGTCATACAATTAAAACACCAAAAAAAATTCTCTAATTTTTCCGCTGCTTTTTTTGAACTATTTATTATACTTTTCAATGACAAAAAATTTTGAACCATCATTGACTTTCGCTGAAACAAAGCTCGTTTTTTTGTTTTAACATTTAAAAGCCTACTTTTTCATTTCATTATTTCAGGAGCTTTCACGTGTTAATTTTACAACTACAAAATTAAATAAACATCTAAAATCACAGTTATTGAATGCAGCATGCAATATTCGTTGCTAAAAGCCTTGCTCTTGTAACCACTTCTACGCGAATGCAGTTTGACCGCGCACACTTTCGGTAATGGCCGAGCGCTCCAAAATAAACAGAGTTATGCGTTTGTCCACTCACTGGTTTATAAACTGATATTTATCACGGAAACAGGAGTTGATAGGTTAAGATTGTATTACAGACACAAAACACACAGTTATGTAAATAAATAAGTATTAACAGGCTTTTTAGTCTAGTTTAGGTATTTAAGGCTTCATTTGTTTAACATACTACATTTAGGTACGGCCGGTTTCTGGAAACCCAAATCACGATTGATCCGAGTTTGACACATAGTAATTATTTGATTTTTTCGTTGATCATCGTTCGAGAAACCGGCCGTTATTAAATTTAATATTTAAATTGTAATTAGTACTGTATATTTTGTCATTTTTATGTGTGCCCAAATAAATTATTATTATTATTAATGGACATTTCACACAGCACACTCTAGTCCCAAACTTAGCAGAGCTTGTACTATGGGAACTAGATTGCTGATAGAATACTTATATATTTTTATAAATACATGCATAGAATACATAGTAACACTCAGACACAGAACAATTATAAAGAAAACCAAATAACAAACAGATAAAGAAAGAGTACAGATAAAGCATTTTTATATTTTATTTATTATAAATAAATAATGAATAAATAATGCTGGACAATCCACACAACATCATCTAGCCCCAAGCTAAGCAGAGCTTGTGTTATGGGTACTAGAAGACTGACATACTTAGTACAATACATAACATAGATAGATATTTTGTTACGGTTATAGCAGAAATATAAAAAAATACTTTATTTTTAAAAAGCTACTCATAAACAGCTGTAATCCAGAGATACAGCTCTATTCAATATCGTTAGCAATAAATTCGTTCAAGGAATCTTGTTGTCCACGCACGTACAAAGTTATGAAAAACATACGTTCCCGGATTATATGAAATTATGGGCCAAGGAGATATATAGGGGAAGGTTGCTATGAATGGACCACTTAACTTTACGACCTCATATCTTAAAAAGTATATGTGATTAAATGAAACCAATCTAGTATTTATATTTGTTAGGACCTTTATTTATTATAATCAAACGCACAAACAATTCGGGCTAACACTTTCCGATATATATGAAGAAAACTAAATCTTTGGCTGTTGCCTTCTTTGGACCATGGGCACCTTCATTGAACCACTAGGTTGCCATCAATGGACTTCGAGAAATTTGTTCTAGAGGTCCAATCATGGCAACTAATTATAATTACCAATAAGACTTAGTTATGCCTACTAAGAGAGACAAACTGTACTCATACACTTTTTTTATCCGATACACGATTTTAAACGATGTTTAATATTATTTTTCTCTGCTAACTCAAATAACAGTCGTCTCATGTCCGCTCATTTTCTAGTTCTGGAGGAAAGTCACTTTCGGATCCTTTTATTTGGACGTGTTCTTTGGCTTTTTGGTTTACTCCATCTAATCTCCGTTTCAGTGTTGATTTCGGGACTCTGGCAAATATTCTGCTTGCCTCATTTACACCAACGTTTTTATTTTTACTAATTCTATAGCAAAGTTTATACTGGTTTTTCATGTGATTTTTTTTCGTTTTTTTGGCGACATTCTGAAATTTTACATAAAAACAATTTAAAAATGTGGTTATCTATAGTTTTTTCTCATAAAAAAGTTACAATAAAAAGTTGCTATGATTGGACCGGTCCAACGGTAGAACTCTCTTATGGTCCATTGATGGCAACAAGGTACTTATTAAGAAAAATAAATCCAAACAATACGTGGACATCACTGGGCAAAATTGAATAACACACATGGAATCACAACTATATTACCGAATATCTCCTAATAGTGCACGCAGATAAATATGAATACAATGATACTTACATGAAGTTGTTCAGAGTCAAATTATTAGATTTTGACTGTCGCAAACACACTAACACAGGTAACTCCTGGACGCGTGTCGCAGCGTAACTGAGGTAAGAGGGGGGTGCAACTGAGTCACCAAGGATCTGTTTCGACATGTTTAGTTGTTGCTAGCTTATACAGTTTTGGAAATACCTTAGTGGTCCAATGAAAGCACTGGTCCAATGATCGCAACCTTCCCCTAGGTACTGAAACTGATCTACTGTACGTAAACGACATTAATAATACCTAATCACTATACCTACGGTATGATTTTTTTTGTCAGAAAGTCATTAAAGATGTAAGTAGGTATTCTATCTTCAGTCTAGTTCCCATAGTACAAGCTTTGCTTAGTTTGGGACTAGAGTGTGATGTGTGCAATGTCTGTGAATAAATAAAACAAAATGAGTATAAAGGGACTTACTATAGATTGTTGAACTGTTTCTTATGTATTTTAAAGATATACTTTTCTTATTTTCTTATTTGGCTAGATGATGTTGTGTGGATAGTCCAGCATTATTTATATTTATTTATTTATATACTCAGGACCTACCGAAAGTGGTTAAAATAAATCGGAAGTATGTAGCATGAGCTAAGTTAACTTCCGTTTTAGGCACTATATACTTCGAACTATATTTACGAACTATGTAAGGTGAAAAATAGAGGAAGATACTTACATGATTATTACAGCATTTATACAAATTATGTACCTACTAACTACTTACACTGAAGTGCCTACTAACAGTTGTACTGTTTAGTAATACTAGTGAGATAAAGCGAAAATTACTTATTTTGCAATAAATATTCATGAAAACACACATCGTTCTAAAATCACATCTTACGAAAATGCACAAGTAGATTCCTGATTTTTCCTCATTTTATTTATTCTAATTTATCAATGTTATAAACGTAAAGTATGTAAGTAATAGAAAACTAATAAAAACTGATCTAAAATGTATTTCTTAATATATTTTTCTATTTGATGTCAGTCACATCATTACTAGCTTTAGAAACTCGAAGTATCCGGTCCGGCACACAAGCGCAAAGTGGAAATTGCTAATTGTCGTTCAAAAACTAGCTTTTTTACTCGGAACTTTCTTTTGATGTATTTTACTTATTTCTTCAAGCGAAACTGTAGATAAACACTTACCTTAATTGTTGTTGAAGGACTTTTTTATCATGAAATATAGAAGTAAATATATTTATTCACAAAAAAACTTACGACTATACAGTAGATATTTAACCAACACCCTTATCTACCTAATTATAGTAAATAAGTACTTAATTAAGTTTGTAAAATTTGGTTATAAATAAATAATAAAATAAAATAAATATTTACAAAATGTACCTACCTACATTGTCATAAAAATACATAAGAAACAGTTGAGCTATCTACAGACCGTTGCAAACTATCTATAGATAGTTCAACTGATCCAAATCAATATCAGTACAATTATAAATAGATATATGAAATATAGATAGTTTTGAGATTTAAACTTTCTATAGTTAATACTCTCTTACGTATCTAACGCGTAGAACCGACTAAACTGTTTTCTATTTGAGAAAATGATATTTTAAGTCTAGTGGAATGTCTAGGTACCTACTCCCGTCGTCTGATTTTAAGGACGTAGGTTCAAAATCTAACAATTTCAAGCTAGTTTGAAATTGTTAGATTTGACAAATACAAGCGTATCTACCTAAATGCTCTCTCTGTATCTCAGTACCTAACTTTAATATTCTTAATCCCGTTATTTGCAATGAAACTTTGAATTTGATTTGATAAAACAAATGAAAACGTGCCTAAAATAAAACGCTTTTTAAAAACTGCAGTATAATATTAGTCGATTAGTTATAGTTTTTGTTTGATTGCATCCAATTCAGTTTGTTGCTGAAAACATTTGATTGGTGCAAAGCTAGCCGGCGGTGTGCTGGACACGTAACCAACTAAAAATTGCAATTTTTGAAAAGCTATTTATCAATTTTATTTGCATCAATTTTTTAAACGAATTTTATCACGTTTTGTTTAGATTACCGTATTTCTATTGTTTTGATTTAGAAATTCAAGTAAAATATGTGACTCTATTTTAAGCCAAGAGGAACTGTAGACGTCATAAATAAATAAATCAAAAATATCTTAATATTAAAATAAGACTTCATGAAAAACCAATAAAAAATATATAAATGGTAGTAAAGTTGAAAGTTAGTAGGTACCTACGTGCCCCAAGCCCCAAGCTAAGCAGAGCTTGTGTTATGGGTACTAGAAGACTGACATACTTAATACAATACATTAGGTACATAGATATATAACTTTTATTATATATATATAAAATACCCAGAACACCCGGAATAAACATTTGCAGAACAAACATTTATCCCAAGGCGGGAATCGAACCAGCAACCTCCGCGTTGCAGGCGTCTTTTTTGTAATATAATAAGAAAAATATGTATTAGTGAAAGTAGCAATTACGCGCATCTAGAATGCAACGAGGAAGGCGAAGTTTTGTGGAAAATTGTGATTCCACGCTTATGAGCCACCTGAAGGGGCTTGTTGCTGGAAAAGTCGGAATTACTTTAGCAGATTATATTACGTTTCTAAAAGATGAAAAACGTTGGTTTTCACGTTTTATCGTATACTTTATTTCCTACAAAAATCCCTTTTATATTGAATATACCTAAGTAGGTAGATTGATATATAGATATATAGATGGATATATACTCAAAAACCAACACACACCTAATTTAAATAAACTTATAAAAAATATATTCCGCCCAGTAAAAAGTCATCTTCATAACCTACATTAATAAATAAAGTAAGTGGGCTTACAGATACGTGTTTCTTCAATTATAGGGTGCCAGTGCCACGGCATGCGTTACAATCGAGACTCAATTAGATTATAGATAAATATATAAGTACAAACAACATATTATTGTCTTACCTGCAATAGCGTCCAATTTCAAAATCAAACACAAGCGCTATTATTTTGGGAACTAAGCCACAGTCCGTGTACGGTCATCAACACAAGTGCACCACTTGAGCTGTACAACACGGTTGTAGTTGTATGTAATCACAACGTACTGTCACGCACAAAATGCAACAGAATAATCAAAATAATTATATATACAGGATAATTCTTACGCTCAAGCGTTTACGCTTTTAGATTTCAATACAGACTGAAATTATAGGCGTCAGCTCAGTTGGTAGTAGCTCTGCCTTCCATGCTGTGGGATCGATTCCCACCAAAAATAAATGTTTGTGTGGTGAACATAAATATTTGTTCTGTGTCTGGGTATTAATATGTATTATAAGTATGTATGTATTTACAAAAAAAATGTATATAAGTATTCTATTAGCAATCTAGTTCCCATAGTACAAGCTTTGCTTAGTTTGAGACAAGAGTGTGATGTGTGAATTATCCGGGAATGTTTATTTTTTTCCATCAGCTCAGCTTATTATGAGCATGTTTTAATAATAATTGGCAAGTTGAAGTATCTATTTACCTTACACCTATGACTGACAACTTGCTAATTCTGAGCTAAATATCAGCTCATATATCTAACAATTTTGTGCACAACTGTACAAGATAATGCAATATTTGGATTGAGATAACTGCGCACTCTATCCGTCGCGATTATCATAACGAGTGAAAAACTTTGAAAAAAGCCTTTTTTATGACCTTCCCAGTAGCTCTACCATGAGTTTTTACTATACTATATTTACAATACTCGCTAGCGTCTGTAGTTAAAAAGTGTATGAAGATTTGTACAGCGCCTCTAGCGGATAGTTGGGTACTAAAATTTGTCATACTAATATTTTACGTAACTACTGTAGTAAAGTCAGGTGATTTTACTGTGACAACTCATGGTAGAGGTACTGATGGATAAGTTATCGTTTAATGACATTTATTTTGTTAATGCCTAAAATCCTTATAATGTAACAGATTTTAAGGTAATGGACGGTTAATGGGACGATTGGGATTTTGGTTAATTGGTGCTTTGAAAATATGATAAGGTACATGATAAGACGACCGATGTGGCGCGGCGGACGAAGGTCCGCCTGCGACGCAAAGGTTGCGCGTTCGATTCCCGCCTTGGGATAAATGTTTGTACGAACTGCAAATATTTGTTCTGGGTATTTTATAGTTCATAGTTCATTTATTCGTAAAAAACAATTAAACATCTATAAATTTGAAAGGGTGAAGAAGTTTTAAAGTGCCCCCTACTTTTTAAGACCATGTTTGTAACACTTATATTGGTAAAATAAATATCTTGTACCTTTATCTCAGATTTATAGACAGTGCAATGCATACGTTCTTAGAGGATGTGTTTTTTTTTATAAGAACGGAAATTACTTTAATATTAGCTACTAAAGTAATTTCCGTTTATAACTTTAGTAGAAAAGGATGGGAAACCTAAAGTTTTTCCTGGCTTTTTGGTTTCAAAGAAAAAAGATTATTTTGTGTAAAGAATCTGACTTCAGGGAAAATGTAAGAGTAAAAAGGGCAGGTTGTTTTTGTAGAAGCTGGCACTAGAAATTATCTTTAAATAAGTTTTTGTACACAAGTTTTTATACCTTATAATATAACCAGATTTTCCGTAAGCGCACAGGAAAATGTTGAAAGAAAAAAACAAACTTTATGAAGTCTTGATAAGGAAAATTGGATTTAAAATAAAAGAATAGATTTAAATTATTGCCCCACATGCTTATTAGGTGCAAGTTGATTTTAATATCCTTGTTTCGTATTTGATTTACACTGCGAGTCAATAAAGTTTAGCTGGCAAACATAGCAGCGTTACCGCGCTATGTAACTGCGAATCGCACGTATAATAACCGCTTCTAAAATCGAAACCATTACTACTAAAATAGTCAGGAACATTTCACACATCGCGCTCAAGTCTCAAACTAAGCAAAGCTTGTACTATGCAAACCAGATTGCTAATGGAATTTTGTTTTTTTTGCAAATTACATATTTTACTTACATACAAAGAAAAAACAGGAATGTTCATTACACAATCATTTGTTCATTGTACAGATCGAACCCGCGACCCGAAGGCAGAGCTTCTACCAACTGAGCTGTGAGGCCTGTCACAATTAGCTGGTTCTTAAAGTTATAGCTGAAACATATGTCCATTTAAAAATCTTTTAGATAATTGAGTAACTCGCGTTCTCTGACATAAAGCCTAATTAAACCAGTATATTAAACAGGCTAACGCATTTTAGCGCACCTATTTGTACGGATATAGGAAACAGAGTGACGCGCGCAGTTAATTATATTAAACGCAATGCCGGGTTAAATTCTCCCCTAAAAAGCACATTTCGATTCATTCAACAGTGTTGAAATACATCTTTATAAAACCTAAAATTAACACAGACGTATCGTGAGTTCGATTCCTACACAGAGGAAATGTTTGTGTGATGAACATAAATATTTTGTTCTGTGTCTGGGTGTTACTATGTATTCTATGTAATGCTAACCATAACAAAAAAACAAAAGCAAAAATACATGTAGATTGGGTTATAAATTTGAGAAACATCAATAAAGGTAGCACGACAGCCACGTCTCTCAAACACAGCTTTTAAGTACTTAAAGGTTACTTAAAGGTAACTTAAACGTACTTAAAGGGAAGCTATAAAATAGCTGTCAAGCTGTGTCGCTGCAATTAAGTTTAGTGGGATTTTTTATTGTCTTGTTGAGAGCATTGTGTTAACTATTGTATCTACCGTAAGTACACTTTTAGTTGTTTAAGATAACTAAATAATAAATAAATAATGCTGGACAATCCACATAACATCATCTAGCCCCAAGCTACGCAGAACATGTGTTATGGGTACTAGAAAACTGACATAGAACTTAATGCAATTCATTACATAAATAGATATTTTTTTAAATACTTACATATAAAATACCCAGAACACCCGGAATAAATATTTGCAGATCGTACAAACATTTATCCCAAGGCGGGAATCAAACCCGCAACCTCCGCGTTTTACCTAGATTTAGTAAAACATTGCCGGATGCATCTGATCCTTGAGTCATCCTTCCAACGAAGTATTTTTACGTCCTTATTGCATTTTTTGAGATGTTCTTGTTATTTTTGCAAACGCAAAAATACTTTACCATAACTCAATTTTGAATCACACATCTAGCAAAAATCGCCCCTCATGCACACGCCCAATCCTGAGTTCCACACTAATCGAATTTAAAGTTGACTTTGAAAAATGTTTCCAACAGAATGAGTGTAAAATTGAATGCGGCCTGCCCACCCCCCGCGCCGGACTTGATATATGGACTGAAGATCTAATCTTGTGTTTGGGTATGGAAATTAATGAATATTTGCTATACCATAATTTACTGCTAGTATTTAAAACGAACCGTATAGAAATAATTAAAATACCTATTCACCTTTCAATATGTAAGTAAATGATGATGATGAATGATGATGATATTATGAGCTTAAATCATTATACTTTTAAAGATATTTTTAAACAGGAATGTCAAAAGTTACTGAAAAAATGACGTGAAGTGAGATTTGAAATTCTTACCTGAACTAGTTTTTAAGCTATTGCATAGCTTCTATCGCGGGCCTTGAGCGTGGAGACCGAATCCAGAAATTCCGTAACGAAAATACCTAACGAAAATACCCTAACACTGTGCATGCGTAATCCAGCAAAAAATACTATGCAATAGCTTTACCGCGGCAGTCCCCGAGTGCCACACGTTCTTTTTTATTCTTGGTTTTAAGTATCTGGTTTTTGTCTACTGTACCGACCTGTTTTACTTTTGTGTAGAAAACAGTTTATTATTCTATTCCTATAACTATTGAAATGGATTAAAAATGAAAGCTCAAGTTATACTGGTTGTATTAGTCATGCCTTAACTAACGTTTGAATTCGTAAGTGCACTTCAATAACTACCATAAGCAAAACTAGCAAACTTATCAATATACGAGCTTAGGTTCTACGTTCCAGAGTTTCTGCACCTGTTGCAACTTCAAAACTTTTAAAAAGCAAAGTTATCGAAGTTTATTACCGATTTCTTACTTAATGAACTATTGATATTTTTCCGAGTACCTAGGTACTTGAGTTTAACAAAATGAATTTAACGTAGAGTTTTATTAATCTACTAATTAGGTAGGTAGGTACCTACATTGTTTGGTGTTAACGACAGAAAAATGTGAAGTAGGTATTAGTTGTATACACCACAGCAACATATTTTTTTATAAATTAATAATTAACGATACGTTATGTTACTTCGGTTTTTCAAATGAACTAGAAATTTAGATATTTTAAAAGTGTAATTTGTTAAATCTTTTGAGTCTGATTCTAATTGGTATAGGAAAAAGGCGTCTATCATTTTAAACATTAACGTTAAGTTAGTTAACGTTAGTTAAACCTTCATTTTTTTTGTTAGTTAATTTATAATTCGCGTAAAAAAAAATATTACCAGAGTCTAAGACCAGCCTTTAGGGCTAAATAATATTAAACATAGTTTATATGTATAATAAAACAATTGACAGTCATTCAGTTATAAAATATTTTTTCAAAAAACCATGCAGAAAGTAGAAGTGTTATTTAAGAAAATACGCTATCGAGGCCTTTTTAATATGAACCCTCTTATGTCAAAGTGACAACACACCCATTAAACCCCGCCCGGGGCTCTGGACTAAAGCTACGTTCACACGATCAGTATCGGAGTCAGTTCGTGTCAATAAGCATTAGAGAAGAAGAAGTCACCAACTTAACAAACTTACGACTGTTAGAGTATTTACAAAATGTACACAGGAATATATAAAATACATTAGAAACAGTTGAGGTATCTACAAACCGTTGCAAACGATCTATAGATAGTTCAACTGATCCAAATCAGTACCAATCGGAAGCGTACCCAAGAACTTAACTGTTCAGGTGGACAAAACTAAACACGTTATTTCGAAGCGCAAAACGATATATGTATATACTTATTGATATATATAATGTAATAGATATATATTGTCGATAGATATATTAACCCGGAACATTGTTTTGCTCCATAAAATGATGCGTTTCTGTTTTCAAGACTTATCTGATTAAAATCATACATCTGACATTCAGTCAAGACTCTGTGTATATTCATAATGTGCTTTCCGCGCCCGCGCTCGCTTTCGCTCATGCACTGTAGTCAAGGCCTAAGGCCACGCGGATATCCGCCGGTATTCATCATTTGCGGAGTTCATCACAATGATGTTTGATTTAAAGTGAAAATTGAACTTTGGAAAAGGATTTTAACTTAATAAATCGTTCAAGAACCGGATGGAAAATTTCGATTATAGATACTTAAATACATATGAAATAGAGTAGATATTTATTTGGCAATAGGTAATTATAGAGTTCCTCAGTTAAGTATACCATTTTTATTTTTACCGTCAGTACCTCTACCATGAGTTGTCACAGTAAAATCGTCTGACTTTACTACAGTAGTTACGTCAATATTAGTATGACGAATTTTAGTACTCAACTATCCGCTAGAGGCGCTGTACAAATCTTCACACATTTTTTTAACTACAGACGCTAGCGAGTATAGTAAATATAGTATAGTAAAAACTCATGGTAGAGCTACAGGTAATCGTATAGTCACATGGTGTATTGACAGGTGTCACAGCTCAGTTGGTAGTAGCTCTGGCTTCTGTGTGGGTTCGATCCCCACCAAGAACAAACGCTTGTGTTATGTTATTTGTATTTGATATGAGTGACACTGATAGTTACTATTGTAGTTTAACCCCCTATCTTATAAAAAGTTAGCGTTGACTTTAAGTCATCATTACGTATGGTAATTAGTACGTCAAGTCTGCGCTAACTTTTTATAAGATAGACCGTAAGTATGTATTTACAAAAATGTGTTCTATTAGCAATCTACTTCCCATAACACAGCTTTACTTAGTTTTTATACCCATTAAAGGTACAAAAAAAAAATTGAGTAATGAAAATTATTTTCACGAATTCAATATTGTATCTTTCATGTTCAATAGTTTAAATATGGTTAAAAAAAAAGCTAGCACTCCGGGAGTGCCGGCAGAAGTGAAAACTTCAATATTAACGTTGTGTTTTCACTTTTAAGTTTTCACTTCAAAAATATAACCACAGTCGTGATTGTGTCATGTCATTGTGTCACATTTGCGCAAGCGCGAATGTGACACAACGACGAAGACAACGAAGACACACTGACACAGACACATTCGCGCAAGCGCGAATGTGTCTGTGTCATTGTGTCATGTCGTTGTGTCACATTCGCGCAAGCGCGAATGTGACACAACGACGAAGCCAACGAAGACACAGACACATTCGCGCAAGCGCGAATGTGTCTGTGTCTTCGTTGGCTTCGTCGTCATCGTCACGTCACGTCATGTCGCCACGTCATCGTCACGTCATGTCGCCACAACACTATTTAATTGTTTGAGTCATACGTCGCGTGACCGCAAGTGTGTTCTTTTGTCGTCTCTTGCTTTACGAGCAATGTATAAAAATTAAATAAGATCTTACGCTTTTTCGACGTCACGTGACCCTGACGCGAGTTTGAAAGTTTTTACCCACCCAGCGCCGCTAAAGAAGTTTTCACTTCAAAAATATTCTCAAAAAATTTATAATTTTACTCAATTACAAAATACCCAAGCGTTCATTCAAAAGACCCAGTACAATACTTTTCATAGAACGTCCTCGAATGTGCTCGTAAATTCAGCCTCATGTACATATTTTTGAAGTTTCTAAGTAAATGTGAATATTGAAAATGTAATTTTGTTTCATTCACAACGCAGTCAACAAAACCAAAATAATTTCGCACTAACGCAAAAACTTTTTAATAATGTTTGTTTGTCAAAGAATACAGTCACAATGTATATTTTAAGTAGGAACGTGTTGCAACAACATCATTACTATATTTAAATTGAGTCTTACAAAATAAAATACTTGTGGCTTTTTAGGGTTAGTTTCATAATCCCCATTGAACAATCCCCATCATGGGGATTATCTTATCACTTTCAGGCTAGTATGGTACATTTATAATTATAGCGTTTACGATGTAAATAGGCCTCAATGGGGATTATGGTACTTTGAGTCCCATAATCCCCATGATTTTGATGTTTTCAAAATCATATCAATTATAAATGTACTGGCCTGAAAGTGATAAGAGCTTTGGCGCCAGGGGGGGTCACATAGTCGTGGTCAAGTCAAGAACTTATAATTTTATGTTCAATTAGTGGTCCACCTAAGTCCTGGAACCAGCTCTGGGGGGGTCATGACCCCCATGACCCCCATGTCATGTCATTGTGTCACATTCGCGCAAGCGCGAATGTGTCTGACACAGACACACTGACACAGACACATTCTCGCAAGCGCGAATGTGTCTGTGTCAGTGTGTCAGAGTGGGAGATACTAGTTCCTCTCCCTTTCCCACGATCTTACGCTTAATTTCGAACGTCACGTGACCCTGACGCGAGTTTGAAAGTTTTTACCCACCCAGCGCCGCTAAAGAAGTTTTCACTTCAAAAAATGTTTTATATTCTTTCGATAATCGTATCTTCGAGACGATCTTTGAAACTCTCCTCGTCTAAATGGGGCTTAAGCTGATC
Organism: Ecliptopera silaceata; assembly: GCA_932527185.1. Taxonomy (NCBI): domain Eukaryota; kingdom Metazoa; phylum Arthropoda; class Insecta; order Lepidoptera; family Geometridae; genus Ecliptopera; species Ecliptopera silaceata. The sequence goes on from OW052210.1 coordinate 8,649,492, forward strand.
CTTCCGTCTTAATGATGTTTGTAAATAATTAGCAGCTACACAGTGACTCTACATTGGAGGAATATCATAGAAAAATAACATGTCATCTTTAGAAAAAGAAACATGTTGTTCGCAAACTCGTACTTGGGGCACTGGTAGCAAATATATAAAAAAAAACTGAAAATATCGGTCAGATATACTACCAAGGGTTGTTTAAGTTCCTTCTGATAATATTATGATAGACGACTCTACTGAACTGTTATTGTTTGAATAAGACGAGGTGGCGAATTCTAATACAAATGTTATTTTTGTGACCGAATATTTTATTGATACGGAGGTATTGGCTACCCTTTTCTATAAACTACTTATTAATATATTCATTTTAGAATAATAAATAGGTTCTTTAAACTCCTTGTAGATTATATTAAAAAAAACAATAAACTTAGGCAACGAACTGAATTAATGTTCTTTGTTTTAATTATAATAATTCATGAAGTTATTTAATATCTAGGATGTCAAAATATCCTAAATCATTTTTTTAATCCTCTATCTTGAACATGAGAATTTTATTAAGTCTTTATTTGATTTTCAAAGGACTTCAAGACACTGCAGGCAGAAATACTCATAAATTTAAGGTAAAATATGTCCTTGAAAAATACGCAAGATTCAAGTTTGACGGAAAAAAGGTCTGTGACCGAAAATTAACGTGATAAGCCTCCGGGGTGATGCTAATCATGTTTCCAACTTGTTCACTGCGAGCAGGGGGCCAATTCTCGCTCTTTAGAGATTAAGTCGAATTCGACATAGGTCGAAAAAAGACGGAGTATGTCGCTATAAGCTTTTGTTGTAATGTCTTCGTTTCACGCCTATTTAGTCGATTTCTGAGCTTGTTTAGCACCACCCAATAGACATAAATGTCGTTGTTCGAGCTTGTCAAACGATTTTTTACGACATATGTCTACAATAGCTTATTTAGCGACATACTCCGTCTTTTTTCGAGCTATGTCGAATTCGACTTAATCTCTAAAGAGCGAGAATTGGCCCCCTGAGGGCCAAGCAGAAATAAATGTGACAATCGTAAACTAACGTATTAAAGATACATTGCGCGCGACCGATGCAATTGTAATTGTTTCGACGACCGATGTGGCGCGGTGGGCGATGGTCCGCCTGTGACGCGGATGGTTACTGGTTCGATTCCCGCCTTGGGATAAATGTGCGATCTCCGAATATTTTTATTCCGGGTGTTCTGGGTATTTTAAATGTATAATAAAAAATATCTATCTATGTAATGTATTGTATTGAGTATGTCAGTCTTCTAGTACCCATAACACAAGCTCTGCTTAGCTTGGGGCTAAATGACGTTGTGTGGATTGTCCAGCATTATTAAAAAAAATGGTAGCACTCCGGGAGTGCCGGCAGAAGTGAAAACTTCAATATTAACGTTGTGTTTTCACTTTTAAGTTTTCACTTCAAAAATATAACCACAGTCGTGATTGTGTCATGTCATTGTGTCACATTCGCGCAAGCGCGAATGTGACACAACGACGAAGACAACGAAGACACACTGACACAGACACATTCGCGCAAGCGCGAATGTGTCTGTGTCATTGTGATTGTGTCATGGTCTCGCGTCAGGGTCACGTGACGTCGAAAAAGCGTAAGATCTTATTTAATTTTTATACATTGCTCGTAAAACAAGAGACGACAAAAGAACACACTTGCGGTCACGCGACGTATGACTCAAACAATTAAATAGTGTTGTGGCGACATGACACATTCGCGCTTGCGCGAATGTGTCTGTGTCTTCGTTGGCTTCGTCGTTGTGTCACATTCGCGCAAGCGCGAATGTGACACAACGACGAAGACAACGAAGACACACTGACACAGACACATTCGCGCAAGCGCGAATGTGTCTGTGTCATTGTGATTGTGTCATGTCGTTGTGTCACATTCGCGCAAGCGCGAATGTGACACAACGACGAAGCCAACGAAGACACAGACACAGACACATTCGCGCAAGCGCGAATGTGTCATGTCGCCACAACACTATTTAATTGTTTGAGTCATACGTCGCGTGACCGCAAGTGTGTTCTTTTGTCGTCTCTTGTTTTACGAGCAATGTATAAAAATTAAATAAGATCTTACGCTTTTTCGACGTCACGTGACCCTGACGCGAGTTTGAAAGTTTTTACCCACCCAGCGCCGCTAAAGAAGTTTTCACTTCAAAAAAAATCAACAGTAAAGCTGATGTGAACGCGCAATGTATCTCAAATACGTGACTGTTTCGATACGTTTACGATTGTCACATTTATTCGTGCTCTCCCAGGAGGGCTATCCAGCAAGGGGAAACTTGCGTGACCGAATATCCTTTCATTATCTTTTGCAGTTCAGTTTTCGATGATTTTACTATAGTAACTCATCAGTATTCCGTGGCATTTTTGTGGACTGACGTGACTGAGCTGTTAAAAATGACGTCAATGCCGCGGTTTACGGCGTGGCCTATCTGATTTGAGCAAGGCCTACCTGATTTAAGCATGACCAACCAGATTTGAGCATGGCCTACCTGATTTCGTTAATTCTATCAAACGGTGATCAATAAAAGATGAAGAAGAAAACTGAAATGTTATTTGAGCAAATAACATTTCAAATACAGTTCAGTGGTCTGGATACCACCCCAGGTAACTCATTAAACGTAGGTACCGGTTTTATGGCTAGCGTCAAAAAGTTTTTTCAAGAATGTTCATAAAATCTTAGTGGTTTAGTTTGGTCTAGTTTATTGCCACACATTTTGTGACTCAATATAAAAACATACGTCATACGTAATTTGTATCTCAAATCATGTTATTTTTATCGTAGAACTAGCCGCTTAGTCAAAAATAAAAAAAACATATGTAACCAGTGATAAAAACAAGTTGTTGCGTATTTCTTTCTTAAATATTTATTTTGTTTTGTTTCTTATTAATTTGTTATTAAGAAATACAGCATTTGTGTAAATTTACACTCTCTAGCTATCACGGTTCATGGGCTCCAGTCTGGGGATAGACGAACAGACAGACAGACAGACAGCGGAGTTTCAGTAATAGGGTCCCGTTTTACATTTTGCGTACAGAACCATAAAAAGAAAAATGTTCTTCAGTAGCTTTACCATGAGTTTTTACTATACTATATATTATACTATACTCGCTAGCGTCTGTAGTTAAAAAAATGTATGAAGATTTATACAGTGCCTCTAGCGGATAGTTAGGTACTAAAATTCGTAATATGTACTAATATTTACGTTACTACTGTAGTAAAGTCAGGCGATTTTACTGTGACAACTCATGGTAGAGGTACAAAGCTTGAAGAATAACATACCCACGTATGTTTGTAAATATTCTACGACGCAGACTCAATGTGGAAAATTAAAATTATTTGTGTAAAAATGTCCACCTTTTGTATAAACGATCGATTGTACGTATATTTAAATAACAATGAGGTCCTATGTCAGGCAAGATTTGACATGTCACCCAGACCCACGGGAGCCGAAATATAGACCTAATGGAATTATTAATAAACGCACAAAAAATAGATTAACCAATCAACGCCGTAACGACTTAAATCTCACTTATCTATGTAAACATAGGTACCGAGATAGATAGATAAATATTTATTTAATAAATAGATTTTATTCTGCCGTTTTGTTTTTTTAGAATCACTAGCTGATTATAACTTAGTCTTATTATCGTTATATTTGGATAATTCCGTATTTATGTAAATAAGACCCTATACCTCTATCTTATAAGAAGTTAGCGTTGACTTTATGTCATCATTACGTATGTTAATCAACACATCAAGTCTGCGCTAACTTTTTATAAGATAGACCGTAAGTGTTTATCTGATGTATAAACTACATTATTGTATGTACTTCAACAAACTTAATGTACTACTTTATTGAATTTATTAATACTTCGCACTGTCCGAGCAAACAGAATTATTTAAAGACTCTGAGGAATTTCCCACAAATTCGCTTTAAAATCAACTGGCAATTTGTTGGTAACTGGTAATCACCTCGTCGGCAATAAAACAAAATACTATTATGATGTAACGGGATGGTTTTCGGGTTTTATTACATTTCACCGTTGAAGGCTCTATTCGACAAAATATTTACAACTTTTACGATCTCTGAAAAGGCAATGCCAATAAAAAAGGCATCTATAGACATCAGTTTATATTTCGATTTCATTATAAAACGTAAAGTTGGCGTAATAACAATTCAAATTTGGTTTTAAATCAAATAATATGATTTCTTTAAAAATACATGCTACTTGTTATTTTAGAAATCTGTTTTAAAATAACAATCGCTAAATGTAGGTAGGTAGGTATATCCATTTTTGTTGATTCTTTTTTTCCTTGTTTTTATTCAATATTCACTTTTAAAGTCATGTAGATTAGTCAGAAATCCTCTAAAACACTCGTAGAAACATCCAACTACCGTTTTCGAAAACTAAGTTAGCTATAAGTAAGAAACTTTAGAAACTACAAATCTGCAAGGTCCCTTAAAGCTACGTGTATTAGGGTTAACTTATAACTTAACTTGACCGTTAAGTTTAAAAGAAAAATCAAAGTAATTCAGATCCTTTTGGGGTTGTGTATATACATAATATAGTATTTAGTAATTTGTAATAAACAAACATTGCCTTCGACTTTACTATAGCAAAAATCTAGTCTCGTTTGTTTTTTTTTACTGTTAATCTATTTCAAGTACCTTTGATTTTATATAAAAAAGTATATAAAATAACGTTCAAATTTAACCCTTAAAGGTATCATAAATCAAAATGTCATTTATATAGGTAGCCCTTACTAAGATTTATCATCGGAATTATGGGTTTAGGTTGGTTCCTAAAATTATAATGAAACTGTCATCAAATTCAACTGTCATGTCTATGGGGTCTATGTTAAATTGATGGAGTTTTTCAGGTAACTTATGTTTTTTGTATTAGGTATGGATAGTATATAATTAACCTTGGCCGAGCGAGAGAAGCGAGTGAAGAGTCTCAGTTTCAAGATAGGTCAAAAATACTTTTGTGTCATTTAACTTGTCAGTTTTTTTCTCGTCTAGAGAACGATTTTCAACCGATTTTAAAGAAAATTCCTTATAAGTATAATTTATTTAAACATTTTATTCGATCCCAATTTTAGTTTGGTATAAAATAGAGGGGGAGGGGGGGTGGGTAGGTATTGTTTTTAGTTTGGAGGAAAATAGGGGAGGGTAGGTGTTGCTGTAGCGGTATGTATCGACGAATTTCAATCAAAATTAAGACACACTAAGAACATCATTCTACACATGATGTTTAAAATATCCAAATTGCGGAATAAAGGAGAAAAGGGGGAAGTTTGCTGTAGCGTTAATAATCCTAACTACCCAAACACCTAGTTTCCTGCCAGCAAACTTTAGGTCGATGAGAAAGCTGATTATTATAGGTGTTTCTTTAAAATTACAGTGTTTTTTTTATCTTGAAGATAGTCTTTATCTCATCCTATTTGCACTTAAATTAAATTGTCTGCTGAATAAAACCATTAAAGCTTGTTCAATAATTTACGTTAAGAGCGACTTAGAGAATCACTTCATCTCTTTCTTACGAGTTTGAAATTAACGATAGCTTGTTCCTTTCTCTTTCTGTCCCGAGTATTTTGAATTATTTACAGAGTCAAACGCTTTTAGTCAAATGCAACGATGCTATGTGAGTGCTTTATTTTGAATCGCATTTATACTTCGCGAACTCTCGACTGTCTGGGGATGAGCTCGAATAAATGTTACAATCGTAAACGTATCGAAAAAGTGTATTTAAGATACACTGCGCGTCGACATCAGCTTTACTGTTGAACGTTTTAGCGTTAACGAGTATCTTAAATAAATAATAATACTTAAATAAATAAATATTCATGAACATAATACATTTTTACGTACACGTTGACAATTTATTCTATCAGCAATCTATTTCCCACAGTACAAGCTTTGCATAGTTTGGGACTAGAGCGCAATGTGTGAAATGTCCAAGAATATTTATTTATTTATTTACTAGCTGATTCAACAGACGTTGAACGGTCTTGACGATTAAGTGTTCTTAATTTTTTTAATTTTCCGTGCAGTTTTTATTATTTTTCTTTCATAAGAACCTTCTAACAATAACAAACACATAAAAAAAGTGAAATCGGTCCAGCCGTTCACGCGTGATGTCGTGACCAAGAGAAATAGGGATTCATTTATATATAATACTAGCTGACCCGTGCCCACTTCGATGGGCATAAGGTATTTTCGGTTTCATATTACCTATGACACTCAGCAATAATGTGGCTTTCTATTGGTGAAAGAATTTTGAAAATCGGTTCAGTAGATCCCGAGATTACCTTTTACAATTTAACAAATATACAAACACACAAACTTTACTTCTTTATAATATTAGTATAGATAGGTTTTTAGCTACACCGACCTGTTGAGGTCACAAATTCACGCTACAATTCACAGTCCTACAGTTCACAAGTTCACAAAGCTACATTTCCGATAGCTGATTGAACACATGGTTAATTGACTGTGCGTCCCGCGACGCCATTTTGATTTATTTAAGGTTATAGGTACCGATAACAAAATGAATGGATTCAATATTTTTTTAATTATTAATTTTATGTGATGACAGGCAGAGATTGATTAGGAAAATAAATGTAGGATTTGTGACGTCATTTTTTTATATGTATTACTTTTGAATGATTATGAATAAGTCAGCTTACATAAAAAATGTAAGTAGTCGTATTAGGGTACAAAGTTTAATGGGAAAGTGATTTTTTGCAGATGATGGAATATCATTATTAATTTGAACTTATTATTAATTGTCATGAGATTTAAATTTTTAGAGTTACTATTATCTAATAATGCGTAATTTATATTACTTGTTGAAGTCGGGTTTATGATACATAATTAGTTATACCTACTAACGGCCGGTTTCCGGAAACCCAAATCACGATTGATCCGCGTTTGACACATAGTAATTATTTGATTTTTTCGTTGATTATCGTTCGAGAAACCGGCTGTTAGTTTAACAAAAAGTTTATAGTAACTTCAGTAATATAGAAAGTATTCAAATTGTTTTGACGGAAAGACAAACAAGTGCAGCTTAAGATCAGGGCTCGCAAACTGTTGGCACAAGTAAAACTGTTTTAGTTCAGGGGTGGAACACTGCATGTTCCCAAGTACTTTGTCAACACTCGTGGCAAAACCCATCACCGTTTAGCTAGCACTAGTTATGTTTTCTAATAACATCACTAGTATGTATAATAAATAAATAATAAATAATGCTGGACAAACCACACAACATCATCTAGGTAAGCAGAGCTTGTGTTATCGGTACTAAAAGACTGACAAACTTAATACAATACATTACATACATAGATATTTTTATTATACTTACATATAAAATACCCAGAACACTCGGAATAAATAAATAATAATAAATAAATAATTTGCAGATCGTACAAACATTTATCCCAAGGCGGGAATTGAACCCGCAGCCTTCGCGTTGCAGGCGGACCTTCGCCCGCCGCGCCACACCGGTCGTACATAGGTAGTGTTGCAGTAGTGTATACATTTAAATTGACATTGTCAGTGTGTATCAAGGTAAAAAACCGCTTGTTGATTGTTTTTGAAAATGGTAAAATTCTCGACTAGCACTTAAACTTTTGACAGCTGCCAGTCATCTCACCTTATTAACGCTTCAGAGTTTCTGAAATCATGCTAATTCTATTGAACGCTCAGGTCAACAAAGAAGATGGTTAGTTCATGTGATTTATGTGCTAAATTTACTAGCGACAAAGAAATATCCAAAATAAATGCGTTTGGGTTACACCTTACTTTTTAGTTTTGAATTAATGTTATCAAGGATTAGTTTTCACTGAACAAAATATATATATGGGCAATCTTTATCTACAAATGCGACAGACATCCCGATATTTCGGGATACCTTCCTATACATAATGATGTATGTGAATTTTAAGGGAGTGGTTACTTGTCAAAAAATGACATTAGGCAATAGTTTTAGTAACATTTCGCGTCGATCGGGAAAAAGTTGTCAAAATTACAGATAATTTATTTTCAAGTAAATTTTATGACTCTTGACGTTACTACCTACTTGCATACATTTGCTAGACAAGAGACTCGTGCTAATTCTATAAATTGTTGAGTATCTCCGAACTCGTCAGGTGTGATCAACATTTTGCTTACTCTTTGTTTAGGACCTGTCATTGAAAAACGAAGTTAACTTTATTTTTAAATAGAAGAAACTAATATTTTTTTTATTCTACTTGCAGTAAAATCTTATTGAGGAAGGTACTGTTAAGGGTAGTTTATTGAAAAAAGATATAATATATATTATATTTACTTACGTACCTCATTCATAATTTCATTTACTATAAATTATTTACTTATTTATTTTTTATTGAATTATTATTCTTCTTCTTATCCCACTGGGTGGGGTTGCCACAACACATTTTCTTTCATCCTCTCCTATACTAACCATAAATTATTGTACGTTAGGTTAGTGATAACATATTTCATCATTGTCTACTATTTGTGGTGCTATTACAGGCATAATAGGCATATGAAAGTTTATTTATACGCCTCTAAGACACACTGCAATATAAATACTAAGAATAACTGCAGGTATATAAATAAATAAATATTCATGGACATTTCACACATCACACTCTAGTTCCAAACTAAGCAGAGCTTCTACTATGGGAACTAGATTGCTGGATTATTATTATTTAAACTTATATAAGTACTTATGTACTTTTTTTTGTGAATACCTACATGCATAGAATCCATAGTAATACCCAGACACAGAACAAATATTTATATACATGACACAAACATTTGCTGGGGTCTGGAATCGAACCCGCGACCATGGAAAGTAGAGCTACTACCTACCGACTGAGCTGTGACGCCTGTCGAAAACCCAGTCATAACAAGATTAAGTGGTGTGAAATGAAAATATTTCACACTACACTCTTTTAATACTAAAAGTGACTTAAAAACGAATAATACTGAAGTTTTTTAATTCATTTAAATAAGGAATTACCAACCAATTAAACAGCAAATCTGTTACGCTACTTCCTCACCTTCCGTAGCAAAGGTTTACTGTAATTTATCACTCGACTATTATAAATGGCACCTCATAATTTGTATAATGACATTTAAGCCCAGGGAACATTTAATTACAACTTGTTAACTTCATTTCGTCGTGTTTTTAGATTTGCGTGAAATGAAACGTTCATTTGCATTAAAACCTCCCGCGAAACCTTTTCGAATTCAAATTTGGAATTTTATCACGTTTTTTTTTTAACTTTGCGTGGAAATGATGAGAATAAGAAAGGAGTTTGAATGTGACAGTTGACAGTGCAATGAGATGTTTGAAAACACCCTAACTTATAAAAAGTTAGCGTTGACTTCATGTCATCATTTACGTATGGCAATCAATACATCAAGACTGTTCTTCTAGGACCTGCTTTTTGTAAAAAAATCATTGAAATTGTGATTTTTGTTATTTTACTAACTATGTAATACTCAATAATCAATACATTTATTGATTTCATATGGTGGTACATAACATGGTAATACAATGTTATGTATTATTATGTTATGTATTATTATTATGTTTATGTGGGTAGGTGTCACATATGAGCCCTGTTTTAAGGGCATTACAACATATTTGAATAAGTAAATTATTTTCAATATTTTGCTTATAAAAGCATAAGTATAGTAGTTGATGTTGACAGACCTAAAACTAAATTCTAAAAATAGGCTCATGATAAAAGTTGACCGTGAATATGTTTGAATGTCACCTTATAGCACGTACGAGTAGTCTCTACCCTATTCACTAGGGTACTAAAATCTATTAATTCTTACGATCAAAAATCCAAGTTACCCCAAAAAGTTATTTAACCCGACACTGACCGTTCGGCAGTTTCCGTAATCCCGCCGGTTCCCGAGGGAATTCAGTTCACACAGCTAAGTGCCTTCCTGTCAGGCATTTCAACCTAACATGAGATTATCTGTTTATTGGTCGCCGGTATTTTCGGATAAGTTCGGTTTTGTGACATTGACAGGTTAGAAATGTCTTTGGAATAAAATTGTTTTCTAAAGAAAATTGGAGGTACACCCTGTATATAGCAGTTCTATTAACAAACTGTCATGTTAATAGAACTGCTATATACAGGGTGTAATTTGTTGAAAGCGTTTTGTTAATAAGCTTAAACCCGCTTTAGATAAGAGTCCACAATCAGCTCCAAAACATATTTGTACAAACAAAATATATGCATTTTCTCAAATATCTAGTATTTTTAATTATGAAAATTCTTGCGTTCGTCATTGGTTTCTTTGAAAAATAGTTACAATAAGATGTTATCAAAACAGTTCACATTGCACCCTGTATAATAAATATTAGTATATTTATATGTAAACAATACAGTATCTATTATTAATAATGAAATTGGCTAACATTATGCAAAATAACAAAATTATTCTGAAAATGACAGATGCATTTTAATCTGTCTCTTTGAAGACATGTTTCTTACGTTAGATATTTTTCTGCAGGATTTCTTAAATCACGATCACCAATAGATAAATCACAATTTTCAGAATTTCTCAGTGTCTATTTACATTTTAACATACGGTATATCGTATAAAAAGTTAGCGCAGACTTGATGTCTTCATTACCATACGTAATGGCATATTATAATAATGGTATAATAAAATAATGGCATAATAACATTTTATAAGATAGGGGGTAAGTGTATTAAAATTGTTTACTTTTTGATCATAGTTTATCAAAACAATTTCGCTAGTTTTCTAAACATGTTTGATAACTTATAACATTATATAGGTAGGTACTAACGACGCCGACTGTTCTTCTAAGAAAAAAAAATAGCTAATGGTTCTGTTAATAATTAATCTCGCAAATATCTTGTAGGTATAGAATGAAATCTTCAGACTGCTTCATAAAATCCGTCGATAAATAACGCTACAACAAACATTCCCTCTTCTACCCCCTATTTTTATACCCCTATCGGAAACCCCTAATTTACCCTAATCAAAGATCCCGATTGATAAAGTATTTGAATAAAGGAACTTATGTGTCAGTTTTTGTCAAAATATATTCAAAAATGCAACCTGCAAGCAAGAACAGACTGAAAGAAAGACAAAAGCATTCTTGGCCAATCTCCAAACTGAGACGCTTCGCTCGAATTGTCAATTAATGCAAATTCTTAGTAAGTTCTTATCTCTATGACTTACAACAACTGACTAACTAATGAATATAAGTACACAAAATTTAAGATAAGATTATCACAAATTTTACCTACAAAGCCTAATTACAAAGCAATTCGCAAGGGATTTTCTTGAAATTATGTTAAACTCATTTATAATTAACTGTTACTTTTGTAATCAGTTGCTAATCTATAAACAAGACTTCCGAAATAAAACAGCAAAATAGTGTTTTTAGTAATTTGGTAAAGTGACAAAATGCCTGTGACAGGAGTCACAGCTCAGTTGGTAGTAGCTCTGCCTTCCAAGCTGTGGATCATGGGTTCGATTCCCACCCAGAGCAAATGTTTGTGTGATGGACATAATTATTTGTTCTGTGTCTGGGTGTTACTATGTATTCTATGTAGGTACTTATATATTTACAAAAAAAATGTATTAATACGATTGATGACAAACAAGATTTTCAAAAATTTTCGCTTAAATTTCATCAATTTTCTTGTGTTTTTTTTTATAATATGTGATTAACCCGTTTTTACGAAAACTAAGTTCAAAACCTTTATTCAAATATTTTCTTCTAAATTCAAAATTATGTCATTCCCGTTCCATTAAAAAAAAACATTGGCTGGTTTTTGCATGACAGATGAATCAGCATACAAAGAACGGAACGTAACGTTTTGTAATGATGAATAAATGTTAAATAAATGCGTGTTGTTTTTGCGTAGAGATTTCGCGCTCACTAGATGGCGACAGACGCAATCACTCAAAGCTAGGCGTTATTAACTGCTTACGGGCGGAGATTGGCACTAATAGCACTAACAGCACTAATAGCACTAATAGTACTAATAGTAGGTTAGCGAGTGACAGCTGACTGATCTGTCATCAAGTGGCTTCGATCTCATTTGTAAGCATTCTTAGACTCGTTTTTATTGACGGTGCGATTTCGAAAATGAGGCCAGTAGGGTAGGTACCTATGTACAAGTAGGTATGTATTTAAAATGTATTTAAGTATTTTATTAGGAATCTAGTTCTCATTGTACAGGTTTGCTATGATCGAGGGTAGATGGCGGTGATTTGAATTTCATATCTAAACATTAAAAAAAAACTTGAGGGGTGTCAGGAGACACCCGGATGGTACGAAGATCTTAATTTAATCACTGGCTTGCATTCTATGACAGCGAGAGACCGAGGAACACGCGCACGTTGCACGGCTTACCATAGCAAAAAGTGTCGTTACAACTTTTGGTCTTAATTTTATCCGTCTTCCCTTTCGCAACGCGCGACAAGGAACTTCATTTCAAAAATAAATTATGTACTTACCTATATGCTTATGAGGACGTATAGGCAGTTACTATTAAACAATTTAGGTGACCCATGTTGTGGCCTTAAGATATCCGTAAATTACTTAAAATATTTACCAATATTGATAACATCTATACCTACCTACTACATTAGGTCCGATTTAAACATTTATTAGAATATAAAAATATAGAGCCAAGAAATAAAAATGTAGACCGTAAATCCCTAATTCCCATACATAAGACCGCAATCCCCATTCCCCATAGTACATATGTACCTACTATCAATTAATGTTTGTATTTACTTGTCAATTAAGACATTCCCGCAGAGACTTGCGTGTCGTGTTGACTATACACGGTTCGATTTATTCGGGACTTGGAATTTTTAGTCGGTTTCAGCAAAGATTCACATTTTTGGAAGTAAAAATATGAATAAAAATATGAATAATTTGTTTTTTGATTTGAAACAAGGATACAGATTAACTGACTGAGAGAAGCGTTGCAGTTTTGATATTGGTCAGAAATAATTTTGTCTGTCTGTCGGTTTGTTCTCGCGAGAATGATTATTTATTTTATTTATTACAAATTTATTTATTTAATGGTCGCATTTTTCAACCGATTTCGGATTTACACATACGTTTCATGATTTTTTTTATTTTTTAATGGACGGTATTAAAGAAATAATTAATTAAATTAATACCTAAAACCAACTTCAATCAACATCGACAAGTAATACAAACACAATTTTTAAGACTACTCAAAAAGTGTTTTTCAGATCTTAATCAATGTACACGGAACCCTTAAAATATGATCTATCAAACAAAAAAATTATCATCAAAATCGGTTTGGCGGAGCAATCGCGTAACATAACGTCGACTTGAGAATCTCCCTATTCGTAGTTGCTTGAAAACTTAAGGGTAAATGTATTGAAAATGCATATAGATGTATTATTTTGTAATTTTGCGTCAACAGTGTTATAACTACCCACATTGTAGGTAATCGAGTTGGCAACTTCAACGTGAGGTTATCAAGGGGTCTACTCCGCGAAACATTATAAAATTATAAACAAATAATAAAACGTTTATTGACCATTTTATCTACAATTACCAATTAGTTTTATAAAGTAGTCTAGTAACTTTGTAGCTACGCTACGGCTAGCTCCATAGAACAAGTTTTGCTTAGTTTTTGTTTGAAACTATATAACGTTGTGTAAAATTTTCCAAAAAAAAAGGTTCTAAAATTCTATTTATTTTACGAATTCTTCTGATAGTGCACTCAATTTAGTTTTAAGTATTTTAAATGCATTAGCGTTTCTGAATGCTGCTGTTATAACGTGACGACGTTATAGGCCAAAACCAAATTTCAAAATTTGTTTCTCAAACAGTTTTCTGTAGTAGACGCCCTCGAAGTATGAAATCTGAAATGAGTATGCAAAGTCAGCCGACTGGCACAGTGGCAACTTGAAAACTACCGAAGACAACAATCTTTGCAAAGATACACAAAACTATAAGTGACAGGCGTCACAGCTTAGTAGGTAGTAGCTCTGCCTTCCATGCTGTGGGTCTTGGGTTCGATTCCCTGGATGGCATTAAATATTTCATTATTGTGTTACACTTATTATGATAAAATAAATAGATATTGTTTTTGTTGGATCTTCGTATAGAATATACAACTTACTATTCCGGAAAATAAGATTTCAACCTAATTAGTGAACGTGCCTGCCCTTCATTACTGTCTCCATGTTTTTTTATGTAAAAGATTTATAAGACGTTATAGGAATTCATATAGGTATATATATATTTTGGGACATTTCATACAACTTAATTTAGGGTAAAACTTGGCAAAGCTTGTATCTTGAGAACCAGTTTAAAAGATCATTATAATTTTAACAAAAAAATTAGCAATACACTAGAAACTAGAATCATCGAAAAAAAAGATGCTTATGTCGCATTTTTAAACAAAACTCAATCAAAACAAACACAGATAAACAAAAAACAATTGAATTGAGACACTTTTTCTATATTTAAACTTTAAAAAAATATAAGCAACTTCTTTTAACTATTCACATTGGAAAATGACAACAATGCAAGTACTAAAGATGTGCCAGAAAAAAAAGACGTGTGGCACTGCCGCGGTAAAGCTATTGCATAGCATTTTTTCTGGATTACGCATGCGCAGTGTTAGGTTATTTTCGTTACGGAATTTCTGGATTCGGTCTCCACGCTCAAGGCCCGCGATAAAAGCTATGCAATAGCTTAAAAGATTTTACTTATAATTGAGCACACGTCCACGTTGTCCATACTAGATCGATTTCCATCGCCTTTGTGACATAATCGCCAATTATTTCTCGGCCACTAGTACAAATATCTAGATTATTTCTCGTTGGAAAAGATGCTTAGATAATATTTTATAACGAGCTTTCGTACATAACTGTCACACAAAATTGAAATGATCAGAATAATTTTGAATGTATGATCTAAATAAATAAAAGTGCATACTTTGACATTTCACACTCAGCTCAAATAAATCGAATAAAAAACATAGCGAATTACTGAATTAGTTTTATTTAAAGTAACGTAACTTTAGATATATTTTTTTATTTATTTTATTCGGAAACAAACTTACGACTATACAGTATTTACAAAATGTACATTGTCATATAAAATGCATAAGAAACAGTTGAGCTATCTACAGACCGTTGCAAACGATCTATAGATAGTTCAACTGATCCAAATCAGTACCAATCGGAAGCGTGCCAAGATACTGGCCGCATTGCCGCGCTGAATAGCAATGCTGATACGCTGGGCCAGATACTCACCAGCCCTCGGGTCACGCGTCGCTTCGACAACTTTAGATCACTATTAATATTTCATGAATAGGTGGCAACATTATTTGTCAATGAAAATTATTATTATCACGTTTATTTTTCGCTTACTTAGCGATAAGGCCGCCCATTGTACATTTAGTTTATTTAGTTTTGTAATCTGTTGTTTTCATTTAGTATTTAAGGTGTACAATAAAGAATTTTCATTCATTCATTCATTCATTTCGTCGCATTATAATCCCAAAACGATAATGGTGTTGAGTGATATGTCTTTGAATATTAATGTGAACAATATTATTCTAAACTAATAATGTTCGCTTCCGATTGGTACTGATTTGGATCAGTTGAGCTCTATAGATCGTTTGCAATGGTAGATAGCTCAACTGTTTCTTTTAATAATATTTTTTTATAATGTTGGACAATCCACACAACATCATCTAGCCCCAAGCTAAGCAGAGCATATATATGACATACTTAATACAATACATTACATAGATATATATTTTTATTATACATAAAAATACCCAGAACACCCGGAATAAATATTTGCAGATCGTACAAACATTTATCCCAAGGCGGGAAATATCGCCCGCCGCGCCACATCGATCGCCTAAACGTCTGCGGTATGTTATATATACTTATGTACATTTTGTAAATAATATAAATAACCAAACAAATAAACCTTAGAGCAATAGCACATTAAATTCGAAGAAAAAGAGTTTATTTTTTCAAAAATCCTTCATGTTTCTTCAAAGGAACTTTATCTGAGGACCCTTTTAAAGTAAGTGCTCCACTACCAAACGCCTGGTGGAGATCGCTCTTAGCGATAAGACATTGCTATAAATCAAAATCTTATAATGGTAATTGAAGACTCTCTCTGACTACTCGTTCTATAAACTCGTTTTTGCGAAAGATCCATTTTCTAAGTTAGTACTTAACATAATTATAAATTTGTATGAAAATCTCAGTGCAAATAACATAATTACTATGTTTAGACCTAGAAGATGGATCAAATTTTTGGCCAATCTCGGAACTAAAAAGCTTCACTCGCTCGAACGATTTTTAAACAGTTATTATTAGTAAAAAGTATTATTTTTAGAAAAGTATTTGCTGCGCTGACTCATATTTCATATTACGTTTCGTATCAATGAAAATGTAAAATAAATCGGAGCGCGATGCACCTTTGATTTTAAATTCAGCTCGAAATGAATGGTATGATTTTACATTATTTCTACGCTGGCTTTGGAATCGAACCTTTAGAGAAATATGAGGAAATATATACTTACTAGTCATACGGCCGGTTTCTGGAAACCTAAATCACGATTGATCCGAGTTTGACACATAGTAATTATTCGATTTTTTCATTGATCATCGTTCGAGAAACCGGCCGATAATCTATCTATATAAATAAAAATTAATCCCTATTTCCCTTGGTCCCGCCATCACGCGTGAACTGATTCTGATGGCTGAGATGGATGAGGCTGGACTGATTACACATTTTTATTGTTGTGTTTGTTATTGTCAGGAAATGGATCATAAAAAAGAAAAAAATCAAAAAATTGCGCGGAAAATCAGAAAATTTAAGAACACTTACGGCCGGTTTCTGGAAACCCAAATCACGATTGATCCGAGTTTGACACATAGATAGTAATTAGGTACATAAGTATTTGATAGTTTCATTGATCATCGTTCGAGAAACCGGCCGTTAATCGTTGCGACAGAACGTCTGGCGGGTTTGCTAGTCTATAATATAATCTCAATATATTTAATACAAGATGGTTTGTTTCATTTTTTGACAAACATTAAAAAACCCGATTTTAATTGACATTGATATACATATATAACATATCATTATAAAAACGACAAAAAATAATGTTCAATTCTTAATCAAAATATGAGACCAGAACTAAATTACGCAATACCAAAAAAATAAGAATCACCGAAATCGATTCATAATTAAACGGTCGCGTGACATACAAAAAACTGTCGAATTAAAAACGGACCTTTTTGATGTCGTTTAAAAACTAAAATACGTTTATTGTTGAATTATCTTAATCATTATATTAGTCTAAATATTAGTCTAATAGATACTCTACTTTTTAGTTCATACCGTATAAGTACCTTCTCAGAGTATTAGTTGTTTTTTCTTGCAAATTTCAAACAATGCCACAAGGCGACTAATTCAACCAATCACAACTAACCCTGAAATTCTATGCAAAATATTCATGAGACATTCCGAACACGCTGGTTATCACAATATCTCACAATACAGTATCGCAACTTTGCTATTTCTTTGTCTTTTCTGAGTACGAAGCAAACTACGAACGGTAGGAATCAGGCCGTAAGTTTCTTGCCCGTTCTTTTGATCTGGTCGCGTGGAACTGACCTAGAATCACCTAGTATGTTACTAAATTAATGACTACTTTAATAAGCATTGCTATTCAGGGCGGCAATGCAGCCAGTATCTTGGGTATGCTTCTGATTGGTACTGATTTGGATCAGTTGAACTATCTATAGATCCTTTGCAACGGTCTGTAGATAGCTCAACTGTTTCTTATGTATTTTATATGCCTATGTACATTTTGTAAATACTGTAATAGTCGTAAGTTTGTTTGTGAGTAAACTGTTCTAAATGATTCTTGTGATTTATTTGAATAAAGTAATTTTGTCTTTGACTTTGACTAGTGTTTTTTAGCAGGCGAAAAAGCGGAGGACTCGTTAGGTTAACTTCCATTTGTTAAACTTAGTTATTAAGGTAAAAGAAATAATATTATTGTTTAGTTTTCAGTTTTTTCAGCAGCTTTATGTTTATTATATAGTTTTAATTTTTAAATAATTAATGGACCATCCATTTCAATTTCATCTATTACAAAATGGAGGATTAAAATATTGTTAGGAAGTTACTTAGATAATTATTTTAGCGTTAAGTAGGGGTATGAGTAAGTATCCCTTGACGCCATTGCAAATCATTTAAAATGGATGTAAAGCTCGGCTTATTTTGCTTGGTAGGTAATATATTAAGATACCCAGACCTACTACTACTTGAGAACGTGCTACTAAACATTTTAGCAAAATTCGAAAAAAAAAAATCGGGGTTATGACACTGACAGCGTCCGGTATGATTAAGTCGCTTCTGACATTCAGCTGGGCGCTATTCGGGTGCCTTCGGACGGGACCTCTTCTTCTTTTTTTCGTCCAAAGGCACCTAAAAATCCCCGAAAGTCCTGAAAGTCTTCGTCAACCTGTCATTATCAATGTAATCAGTGGAATCATCAACTGCGGCATTCAAATAGGTAAAATATAGTTTTTTTTAGAATCTTTAAAAAAGTTATCGAAGAGGTCTACGTGGCTTACCACAACGGTTTTCTATGTTTACGTTTTCAATATCTATGTTTATTATAACTTACATGTTATGCTAATAATTTAAGTTTCATTAGTAAGAAAAAAGTCTGAGATGGTTTCCTAGGCGGCCATCGTCGGCGTCGGCCATAAGTTTTTGGAACGAAGTTCCTTATCACGCGTTACGAAAGGAAGCTAAATGGAAAAAATTAAACCAAAAGTTGAAACGTGACATTACCACTTTTGGTCTTAACTTTTTGAAGTGAAAACTTGTATCTGTGTCATTGTGATTGTCATTGTCATTATGACGACTGTGGTTATATTTTTGAAGTGAAAACTTAAAAGTGAAAACACAACGTTAATATTGAAGTTTTCACTTCTGCCGGCACTCCCGGAGTGCTACCATTTTTTTCTCTCTCCTTCTCAAAGATTTAGTTAGTTATTCAATTAAGAAGTAGCCAGTTATTAAATTAAGAACTTCGTTCCATCCGGGTGTTCATTGACACCTCTCAAGTTTTCTTTCTGTATTATTTTATTTTTACCAATAAATAGTTACCTATCTAATTTATTTACTTCAATTCACACGGATAGACCAATTACATAATTGAAGAAACAGTGGCGGTACAGATTAGGAACAAATAATTTATAATTTAATTAGTCATAAAAATACATTATAAAACACTATAAAAATACACTAAGATTTGTATTCAATTCATTCAGTTTAGAGAGCCAAAATATAATGGACTAGTAAGTATCTATAATGGACGAAATATAAATCGCTACATAGGTTAAAGTTATTTCCAATAAGTTTGGTCCACAATCCGGATAACGGTTTCCCATCCGCCCTTTGTGCTGTATCAATTCAAGCTGTTAGTGATCCGCACTAACTTTGGCAAAACGGATGTATTTATTTGTTAGAGAACCTTCACTTTATTACGTTCTTTAAACTTTCCGTCTATAACCTATTTAATATATGACATATTTAATATTCTACCTACTATAGATATCATCTGGGAGAGAACTGCTTCCTGGGCCACAGCTCACGCTTTTCCGGGAAACAGGGCCTCACATTTAACTGTGCTACATATAAGTGACAATCAACATATTTCTATTTCTATAAGCAATTAAAAATTTTAGTTAAAAGGTTATAATAAAAAGACAGTAAACATTTTTTTTTACAATTTTTAAGCAATTGTAGATGAAAATCGAGACGTGAGACAAAATGGCGGATTAGCATAAAAAGTTTTCTGAAAATTAATTGGTTTTTGAAGATAACGTAAGACTAGGCGGTATGGTTCTAAACTATAGCCTGCTCCGAGAAGAACAAATTTTAAAAAAAAGCAAGCGTATATACAAACTAAGTAACATTCTGTCAAAAGGTTTTTATAACATCACATAAAAAGGAGGAAAAAATCGTGAAAAATCTTACTTAGTTCAACTTTTATTTACCTTGTCTTCTCTTTGAAATGCTAGACTGTTTGGGTAGAATAGGTGTTGGCAAAATATACTTCATATAAAAATGATTCAAACAACAAAGTATTATTTTTTTTAAGTTTTAGGCATGCGTCACTTAGAGATCGCAGTGACGATGCGGTCGGCGAAATAGCACGCTTAACTAGAAAATACCCATCTCTTCTTCCCGTCTCTTCAAAATATCCAAATAATAAGAATCGAGAACACAGACGCCAGCAACGAGCTCCACTCTTAAGCTGACCACATTATAAAAGTTGAAGCAAGCTTGGTGCGGGCAGGTGGAATGTCAACCATGAAAGGATGCCCCATCTCCGATCGTCTGGTAGTCCGATGGTAAAAAGGTGACGGGGGAACTAAGTTGTAAAATTCCAACGCGCACTTCAGACTCAAATAAATTATGTAATAGACTGGCAACATTAGGGCGGTCCGTGGGCTTAGACAACAAAGTTACAAGAATTATAATGAAAAATACAGGGGGCCAATCCCCATGTATTTTTTCTAAACAAGACACCAGTTTCCAATATTTGTTATTATTAGTATCTAAATGGGTTTAGACTTGTGTCATTCACAGAAAAATAATCTTGAATCTTGAAGTCTTTTTTTAACTTTTTATCTTTATTTCATCTTTGTTATACAAGATTCCTAAAGAAAGTACCTACTGTCAAAAATCTATAATAGTTTCAAAGTATAGCGGCCGGTTTCTCGAACGATGATCAACGAAAAAAACAAATAATTACTATGTGTCAAACTCGGATCAATCGTGATTTGGATTTCCAGAAACCGGCCGTAGATGTACCTTAGCTACTGTATCAAATATACTGTGATTATTTCATTCCGTTGTGCATTTGTGTGAACGACTGCGGTCAATAGTGGCAAGTCTGTTCCATTCCTAAACTAAGTTACTTTATTTGGCACCATTATAAAAGCTGCCATTTTTTTTACATGTTCTATTTTCCTAAATTATACTATTCACCTTTTTTTTTAAATTACTAAAGATAACCTTTTTCTACTGATTGAAAAACTAACAAATATTGCCAAAACATTAATAAGAACTTATTTAATTATAAAAAAGGACTAAATATGTGAAAAACAATTAATGCATAATAACATTCAACGAGTGTATTTTTGGTACGACTTTATTCAAACCAACCTTATTATTAAATTCAAACTAAAAACTGTTTTTTTTTGTTAACAGTTGTTGTTCACTGCAAAATAACAGTTTACTAATTCATATATGTCGCGATTTAATCTGTGGACGGACATATACGTCTGTATGATTCTAAAATGAAAATAAAAATGGTTGTCTGTAAAGTCGGTTTACTGACGATAGTCGAACGTGACAACGCCACTTCATGGAACACCTCAGAACGCCTCAGAACGCCTCAGAACGCCTCAGAACGCCTCAGAACGCTTAATGAGTCATGTTTTTTCGTGCGTGCAGCCGGCTCTATCGAATTATAAGACGTTGTCACGTCAAAAAAGTTTTCTATCTATTTTTATCGTGTAGCTGTTTAGTCTGTGAATTCAAGCGTCCTCATGCGTCTCTATTTTAGAATGATTTTTATAAAAAAAATATATTCTAATATAATAAATTCAGAAGTAATTTATACCAAGATTATTATCCAAGTACCATAACAAAATTAAACTGAGCCTAGTCAGAAACAGACTAAATCATGATTTAGTGTTAGGTCAAGTTATTCATTAGTGGTTAAAGGGCAGTGTCAGAACTTGCTCTAACCTACTCTAAGCCCTAATTTCAAAGGTCCACTGCTGTTAAAATCTATGTAGTTTGAAACGACTACTATAATAATTAAGTTTTAACGGTTTATGTTATAAAAAGTTAGCGCAGACTTGATGTCTTGATTACCATACGGAATGGTGACATATCGTCAACGCTAACTTTTTATAAGATAGAGGGTAATTAATTCTTCATTGCCTCCTGATTCTGGTCTGGGTTCGATTCTCACCCAGAGCAAATGTTTGACTGACATGACTATTTGTTCTGTGTCTGGATGTGTATACTATGCATGTATTTACTAAAAAATGTATAGTATACAAGTATGTTATAGTACAAGCTTTGCTAAGTTTGGGACTAGAATATATGTGATGTGTAAAAATATCCGTGAATATTTATTGACGTGACAACGTCTTATAATTCGATAGAGCCGGCTGCACGCACGAAAAAACATGACTCATGAGGCGTTTTGAGGCGTTCTGAGGCGTTACATGAAGTGACGTTGTCACGTTCAACTATCGTCAGTAAACCGACTTTACAGACAACCATTTTTTTATTTAAAGTATTGTAGAAAGTTATATTTAGCTGTTTGGCTGTTCAGTCGGACGGTAATATTGTAAAGTTAATCGAGCGAAATATATTAAGAATTCGTGAGAAAAAATTGTGTGGGATGTGAGTGGGATATCTTATAAAAGGATTCAAATATTCCGAAACTATTTTTATTTGATTCTAAATATATTTTAATAATAAAAAAAAGTATTTTTGAACAATAAAAAAAATGTTACTTGGTTTCTATGCCTGCATGGCCATTAGGTAGACCGTAAGATCAAATCAAATATCAAACTAAGTTTTTTTTTGTGTATGTACTGAATATGTTTGTAATGAATAAACTCAAAAACAACTGTGCTGATTAAAAAAAAAAAATTACCATTAGAAAGCCACATTCACTTTGAGTAACATAGGCTATATTAATTGCTAGAAAAGATAAGGGATCCTTACTAAAACTTCAGTAACGTAACAAAAGGTGTAAAATAACAATTAATGTCTACTAAATCAATGAAAAAAAATAAAAAAAAACCTTTTGGAGTCAATAAATAGATTGAATTTTTTTATATCTTAATACCTTCATCATACTTAGCTTATTAAAAAATAACTAGTATTCTTATCTTAAATGTATTTAACTAGTTTATTAGAAATTAATGTAAATTATAGGTTTAAAGACGTTTATTTCTCATAAAGAATATACGAAATATAAATTATTATTATGGGTAAAAAATAAGTCAATTTTCTTTTTTGTAAAAACACAAGCTTGGTCCGACACTGATATAGTAAAATAATGTTTTAGTAAAGTAATTTGTAAAAATCGCCTTCCGTACACTTTGACCCTCCCATTTAATTTTCCTCTTGAAATTTCACGGTAGTTTCAGTTTCAATAGACGTAGAGTATGACCACGCATAGTCTGCAATGTGATATTGCCAAACTTGTTATCATCATTCCCCTGCCCTTATCCCACGGTGGGGACGGCACATGTTTTTTTCGTCCACTCCTATCATTCGTTAACTCTTACGGCCGGTTTCTGGAAACCCAAATCACGATTGATCCGAGTTGGATACATAGTAATTATTTGATTTTTTCGTTGATCATCGTTTGAGAAACCGGCCGTAAACTCCTTTTACACTCATATCCTCTTTCACATAATCCAGCCACTTCTTTTTCGGCCTTCCTCTACTTGGATACCCAGCCATGCTCATTATATTATCAAAATTGCCAAACTTGTTGAATACATCAATTATGGCGAATTCATTTATGTCTCAGAGAGATGGACAGTGCATTGCATATCGTCGTCAATAGACATTAATTATATAATGTGGATGGCTGTTATTATTTATTTTATGTAAAAAAAAAGTATTAGCACTTTTGCTGATAGAATATATCTTTTTTTTTATAATTAAACTTTCGGAACTAAAGAGTACAAAAGAACAATAGTACAAGTTATTGACTAGAGCGTGATATATGAAATGTCCGTGAATATTTATTAATCGTTATTATACAGACGAAAAAGTACTCGCACTTATACTATAGCTTTTCAAATTATCCTGTTCTATGTGCAGACGTATCGTGGTCGTACTCTAGACGTTACAAGTTTGAGAGGCTAAAGGAAACTTGGTTGATTGCGAATTTATGGTGAACATCGTTTGTCCCATGTTCGTGCAAATACTATTTAAGTTTGTAGTTAGGATTTTATGTTTATAATACATAGTTTTGTCACTTCTAGTTTTATCTTCTCCTTAAGGTTAAGATTCATCATCATCATCATCAACCTGTATCAGTCCACTGTTGGACGTAGGTCTCTCCCAAAACGCGCCACTGAGCCCGGTCTTCGGCTCTTCTCATCCAGTTTTTGCCAGCTACACTCCGCAGATCGTAGGTTAAGATTATTTTATTGAAAAACTAGCTCGTAACTAGTCTCACTATCGTTATATTTATCAATGTATTTACAAAAAAAATATAGAAGCATTCTATCAGCACTCTAGTTCCCATAGTACAAGCTTTGCTTAGTTTGGGACTAGAGTGTGATGTGTAAATCGTACATGAATTGAATATTAATTTATTTTAATAAAATTGCACAATAACTACAACATTGTAAAATTTAATTAATATTCGATAAGTAGTTTTCGTGAATGAGTAACTAACATACATACTTACATCCATTCATACAAACTTTCTCATTTATTATATTACGTAAGATAATACGAAAGCAGAGTACCTAAGTTAGTTACGTCCTAAAACTTAAGTTAGTTAAAACTAATAAAGAAGTATGAACGTTTAATATGAATATACTTAGATATTCATTTTCTTTGAGTCAGGTAAAAATGACATAATGTCTGATAAATTGTTTTTATAAGTTCTAGGTTGTTCTATATAGAAATGTTTGCAAGAAAAGTCACGGGCGTAAACAAGCGATAAACAAATGTTACAACAAACATACATGTTATTGTAAAATTATAATAACATAATAATGTTTAAAGTTTGTTAATAACAATGCCTAAAATAACAAAAGCAAATGTTTTTAGGAAATATAAATTATTTATTATTTGCTTTTACTTTACTTATATAATTTATTCGAAACATTCATATAAAAAAAACGCCTGTTTTTAAAGGCTTACGGATTGGCAGATTTATATACTCTATCAATACTATTTAGAAGTTTGTATGGTTGTAAGGGTGTGATCTCAGGATCTACTAAACCGATTTTGATAATTCTTTTAGCAATAGAAAACCAATCTCTGAGTGTGATAGGCATATTAGTAATGTCATTTTTATCGGTCTATCTTATAAAAAGTTAGAGCAGACTTGACGTCTTGATTATCATACGTAATGGTGACATAATGTCAACGCTAACTTTTTTTAAGGTATAACTTTTTTACAAAAATATTGTGCCACATTTTTACACATGATTGTAAATTAGGTTTATGTTATTTTAAGGATAAAACGCAACGAATATTTTTTATCCTTTACCTGTAAAGTTAGTCTCAAACTTTTGTAGTTTATCCACATTTTTTTTAATTAGCTGGCAAATTGCCTTAATATATTTAAAAAGCTTTAAGCAAAACAATTTAATTATATTTATGGCCTATTTACACAATATCTGAATTAAACTACGCTTTATTAATACTATGTAGATGATGTTGTGTGGATTGTCCAGCATTGTTTATTTATTTATTTATTTTATTTATTTATGTCTATAACTAGTTACATACATCGCTTTTTTTATTGTTTAGTGTTTAGTGTACTTAACAAAATGTACGCCAAATATGATAACGATCTAGCCTAGTTACAGGCTAATGAGTAATTTTAATATAACTTAAGTTACTTCGTATTAATGTTTGCCTACAATAGGTAGGTACATTGATTATTTTGACAATGAATACGTTTTCACCTTATTGTTACTTTTTTACTAAAAAGCGAACAAAGACGCAGTATTTCTCAAGTATATTATAAAATATAAAGTGTTTGTTTAGGAGATAAAATAAACAACTTTTTTGATTTTCAGATATTTTGTTCGCGATGTTTCTTTCCGATGTTATTTGTACATTTCAATGCGCAATATAAACTGAGGCTTTGTCTGCTTCCTTTTTAGTAATTTATTTGTACAGTCAACATCATAAGGTAATGACTTTTAATGTCCAGTAGCTCTACCATGAGTTTTTACTATACTATATTTACTATACTCGCTAGCGTCTGTAGTTAAAAAAATGTATGAAGATTTGTACAGCGCCTCTAGCGGATAGTTGGGTACTAAAATTCGTAATACTAATATTGACGTAACTACTGTAGTAAAGTCAGGCGATTTTACTGTGACAACTCATGGTAGAGGTACAGGTCAAAGTAAACATTTCTTCATTCAATAGAATCATTAGAATCAGTAATAATGTGGACTTATTACTAATTTTCTTACAAAAGAAAGACGCGCTTGGTGAGATAATTTAGTTATAGGCAGAAATTACCGCATAATATCAGGTGGGTTACTATTAGCTTATCCATCATTTTTCAGATAAAAAACTCGTATAGTTGAATTATGATTAGTATTGTTTGTATTTCTATTTTTATACCAATATTTTTTTTAACAAAAATGATCATAATTATATCGACAAGACATACTAAAAACACATCTAGAGATTAATAAAAAAGTACCTACTAGTCAGATCTTAATAAAAATATGGGACTACTTCTGAAGTATCTATCAAACAAAGAAGAATCATCAAAATCAGTTCATAATTAGCGCATTAATGTAAGTAAAAGTAAGTAAAGAAACAAAAAATTCTATAATCAATAAAATCACAAGGATTATTTAGAATCGTAGGTGCCAGTTCCACGCGACCAGAGGCTAGAAGAACGGGCAAGAAACTTACGGCCTGGTTCCTACCGTTTTTTTATATGATCTTTCTTACAAAGAATTACAATTAAACTAAAATATCTTTAATCGTGTATTAAAAACACAGTCGAATTGAGAACCTACTTTTTTGAAGACGGTTTAAAATGTCAAATAAAATGTTCCCTGTTGAAGAACACAGTGAAGTTTCAAAAGTAACTTACTCGTATTACGACACAGATAAGTTCTTTCATAACTTAAACTTGAATGAAAAGTTACCGTCGTACGTCACACAACGCGAGAAATGGTCCAGATACTGTCAAAATGTACCAAATGGTGATGCTTAGAGTAACTTGGCCCCGATCGTGCTAAATTGTAACGTCGCTGTCATACGAAGGGAAAAAAGATGAGCGGTTAGCCGTTTACAGCGATACGAAGTTGCACACGTTACGTTGGTGAACCTTAGCTGCTGCTTACACGAACCGTTTTAATTACAATTTAAGACAATCGGGGCCAAGGTCTGATTTCCATGTTGTGGGGTTATAAATTGGTTTCCCATTAGTAGATATCTTGACAAATATAACAAAATAAAGAAATTTTAATCGCTTTTAAATACTTTCATAGGAAATATGAATACCCGAACCGATCAGAGATCAAACCCACGACCCACTACTCGGAAGGCAGAGCTAATACCAACTGATGCCTGTCAAAAAAAATACTTACTTGTAATTTGATAGTTTGGCAAATTCTTGGAACCCATCAAAGAGCCAAAATAAATAAATAAAAAAAAGCCACTAAGAAAAAAAGAAGAAGTAATTTGACAGATGTCACATCTCAGCCTTACCATCATGGATGTATCGATTTTGAATTAACTTTCTAAAAAATTACCTACGATATCTCACATTTAATAATTTTATAAATACGTTCAAACATAATCTTTTATCATTCCAAGTAAAATGTCAGATCGTTATATTTTTACGATTATAGACCTGTCCCGAGTATGCTCAGCGCATGCGCGTCCGCCATGTTAAAATCGCGGCAATATGAAAGTTTCGGGCAATTTTTATAGAAATGGCTGGGCAACAAGCATTATCACATTTATTAGTGCAATTAAATGAAAAATTAATGGACGGAGCTTCGTTAGTGCATCCTACCGTAGAAGCCCTCAACTGTGTTCAGTCACAACGATGGTGAAAATGCCATGGTCGTCCTCAAGGAGGAAATAAAGCCGAACTAGTTGAGAGGTTAGCACAATTATATTTAAATAATAATGAGTAAAAGTAAATACAAAAAAATATAACTCTTATTTCTATTTCTTTAAGGGTCAAAAACAAGAAAAAATTCCATCAAATGATTTACCAAAATCATTTAATGAAGCCTCTATTTAAATTTGTTATTAATGAAATACATATGTTTATGTATTAATTATAAATCACACTATTTGTTTTTTTTTCCAAACTGATGGAGTCTGGATTTTCGGTTATGAGACCAGATTCTCCTTCAAAATGAAGTGAACAAATATAATATGTCTTTATTTACATTATCGATTCCTTGAAATCGACCATCACCTCGTCCACACACCGCTTTATCCACAAATCACATTAAGCACATTTGTGACAAATTTTCAAGTGTTTTTGCTTGCTTATTTTTATGAGTTTCCGTCGATATTCTAAACAAGGTTTTGAAAATCTAATGATATGATACAAATTCTCCTGAAAGAAGTTACTACGCGTACCTATCACTGCAGCATACTCCAGAACAACAACGTTTTTTGCCCCTTTCCTTATAAATAACATTATATATTTTAATTAAAATACTTGTATATAATTTCATCATGTATGCTCAATAATTTTAATTGAATAAATTATAAAATGATGTTTATTATTACTTGTTTTATTATTATTTTCTTTAAAAAACGTGCATTTCTCATACATTTGTCTAAAAAGTGCCCGAAAAACATGGCGGAAGTTGGAGCATGCGCACAAAAAATTTTCAACTATTTGAAGGCCTATTAAGTGTCTTAATTTGACATTCAATTTCCGAATAGCAAATTGAATTTAAAATTAATTGTGTCACATAACATTGTAAAAAGGTATCAAGTACATATTATACACACACATATATTATATTTTTTTAAAGATCTAAGTCGCGAAATCATAGTAATGTGTAATACTATATGACGACCGATGTGGCGCGACGGGCAAAGGTCCGCCTGCAACGCGGAGGTGGCGGGTTCGATTCCCGCCTTGGAATAAATGTTTGTACGATCTGCAAATATTTATTCCGGGTGTTCTGTATATTATATATATGTATAAGTAATAAAAATGTCTATCTATGTAATGTATTGTATTGAGTATGTCAGTCTTCTAGTACCCATAACACAAGCTCTGCTTGGGTCTAGATGATTTTGCGTGGATTGTCGAGCATTATTATTTAGACATATTGTGTATAGTTACTGCACAAGGTTAAAAAGCAAAATTGTCGAATAAAATATTGTTTACTCAGAAAAAACTAGATTGGCGTTAGTAAGCAATTAAATAAATAAAGAAATATTGCTGGACAATCCACACAACATCATCTAGCCCCAAGCTAAGCAGAGCTTGTGTTATGGGTACTAGAAGACTGACATACTTAATACAATACATTACATAGATAGGTATTTTTTATTATCTATATAAAATACTCAGAACACACGAAATAAATATTTGCAGATCGTACAAACACTTATCCCAAAGCGGGAATCGAACCCGCAATCTTCCGCGTCGCAGGCGGACCATCGGTCCCACATCGCCACATCGGTCGTCAAATTAAGTGCCATGATCTTGTTAAGGTTTGATTACTTGAGGTGAGACTCATTTTAAGATTTTTTTCTTTTTTTATACAAAGTACATTTTTGTAGACTACTTTGCTGCGACGGTCGTTTAAAAAATAAAAACGTTTTTAGCATCCTAGTGATATTTTTTTAGTATAATTCCGCGTCATTTTATTTGTGCACTTACATTAATTTGTGTGCCGTACTTACCTAAATTATAATAAAATGTATTATTCCTATTTTTACTATAAATAGTTATTTAAAAAAATGTTAATTGCAAAACTTGCCTTATTATTTTTAATTTAGTAAATTTTCAGTGATTTTTATAGGATGAAATCGACTCTAATTTTAATTTATTTTTAATAGGTCGATTTTACCCTAATTTTAATTTATTTAAGTATCTATATATTTTATGTGTTGTTTTTTTTATGTGAAAGAAAATTTTAATTTATTTTTAATAAATTTTATTGATTAGTTCAACGTCAATTTTGAAATACGTAAATAAAACTTACCTTTTTTGCACCAAGAAGTAAAATAAAACCGCAATCTAAGCACTCATAACATCCGAACGCAACTTTATTTTAATTCAGAACGCGCCGTGCGCGCGGGAAAGTTGCTTAGAACTGATGGAAAACGCGCGAAAACTCTGCTATTTACGCCATCGCCCGACCAATCAGAAGCCTCGTACGCCTCCGCCAAAATCGACCGACCAATCACAGTAAAGGTTCAATTCTCAAAAACTTTAATACGTTTTTCATGTTAGCATTATTGTAGTCACAGGAAATTATCATTATCTGTTATTATCGATAGGATATGTGATTATGCACTTATAGGATAAAATGATAAAATTAGACAGGCACAGCTCAGTTGGTAGTAGCTCTGCCTTCCATGGGTCGTGGGTTCGATCCCCACTGAGAGCAAATGTGTGATGAACATAAATATTTCTTCTTGTCTGGGTGTTACTATGTATTCTAAGTAAGTACTTATATATTTACAAAAAAAATGCAAATATTCTATCAGCAGTCTAGTTCCCATAGTACAAGCTTTGCTTAGTTTGAGACTAGAGTGTGATGTGTGAAATGTCCGTGAATATCTATACTTACTAATATTATAAAGAAGTAAAGTTTGTGTGTTTGTATATCTGTTAAATTGTAAGGGGTAATCTCGGGATCTACTGAACCGATTTTAAAAATTATTTCACTAATAGAAAGCCACATTATTGCTGAGTGTCATAGGTTATATAAAAAAACCGAAAAATAAAAAAGGCTTTTACGTGGTAGTCCGTTTTGCAAAGTGAATCGGAGAAAAAACGGTCGAAATATGCCCAACGAAGTGGGCACGGGTCAGCTAGTTTAATATATAATTTTTGCGCGCGGTAAAGCTTTTTGTCATGAAATCTACATGTAAGTATATGAGAGGGTTAAGTAGATAAAAAGTACCGCGTACATAATTATTGTGGGCAGAAGTAAGTAGGTACTTCCTACCCACAAATTACAGTGAAACTTGGTTAAGTGAGACATCAAGGGACCTGCAATGTCGTTTCACTTATAGAGGTATTCCACTTACCCAGTGTCTCAGATATACAGGTATAAATAAATATCTGTCTCATTTACAGAGGGTTCCATTAATAGAGGTGAGAATACAGGTTATTTCAGTTATAGAGGTGCGATTATTAAATAAAATAACGTGTTATGTATGTAAAGTAGTAGTTATAATGTAGCTTAAAAACTGCGTGGGATTATTTATTAAACGTCATTTCCTCAAATATCCGTTCGGAAATTTTTAGATTACAGCGTGCTATTTTAATGACATAGTTGGACATAGCCTTCTGATAAGGTCGCGGGTTTGAATCCAGTTCACAAATGCAATCCAATGTTTTTTACGTTAATTTATAATTAGTTAATACATTAAATACAAAAATATTTTTCATAATTATTTTTGTTTTGTTTATTATTATTGTTATTTATTCATGAATTTTACATTAATGTATAATTAGTTTTATTAAATTCAAGTATTTTATAAAAGTTTTTAACAAAAGTGATCAAAAGTCAAAAATCTTTTGTGTCTCATAAATATACTTAGATGTATTCTTCACAGGCACTTCTTGTTTCATACAAGTATTTTTTTATAAATGTTTTTTTATAAATGGTTATTTATAAACGTACAGTACAAACAAACTAATAACCCCCTTTTTTCATTGTGTTGGCTTAAAACTGCAAACAATGGAGATAATGAAACTTCCACAGTTCACATAAACGCTAGACGTGGACAAACAAAATATCTAATAAGGTGTCCGTTTACCCACCTCATCTGTCTGTCTGTAATCAGCTGACTTAGCCGATTTACACTCCCATAAGTAGCGTTACACTGCGCAAGATGTACTAAACATATGAATGTGAAAAAAAAGAAATTAATAATTGTTTTTTTGTTTCAAGTACGTGTCGTGGCCTACTAGATTATTGTATTTACAGCAAAAAAATATCGAAATAAGTAGGTACATACAAAAATAATTATTAAAAATTCATGTCAAAACCAACTAAAGGATAGTGAAACGAATATTATTTGCTTTTTTAGTTAGTATATCTATAATAATAATAATATAATAATAAGTAAGTTAAATAGGTACTTACATACTATAGTACCTATAGTACCTATTTAACTTACTTATTATAGAAAAACAAAACTAAAAAAAAAAAAATTTGTATGTAGGTACTTGTTTTGTAATATACTTACTTACTTAGTATTGTTTGTTTATCTCATAAGAAGGTGCAAATAAATAATTTTTGTTATTATTATATTATTATACTATAGCGAAAAAATTACGAAAATTATAGAGAAGCATTCATTATATCATCACAAACTTTGTTCAAGCTACGGTGCTACGCGACTGCTACGCCGTAGCAGTAGAGCTACGATATACCTACAAGCGTGTGCGATTAATTAAAATAGATCTCTGTCTAGAGTGAGATATGGACTATTTTACTTTGAATAACATTGCATGTTTTTGAAAAAAATAGTTTTGTGGTCATTTCTTACTAAGAAAAGCTTTTACTATAGACACTAGTTTGTTTATAAGTATATCACGGTTTTAATGGACTTGCTTACTAAGATTATATGATTATCTGGCCCAGCGTATCAGCATTGCTATTCAGCGCGGCAATGCAGCCAGTATCTTGGGTACGCGACGATTGGTACAGATTTGGATCAGTTGAGCTATCTATAGATCGTCTGCAACGGTCTGTAGATAGCTCAACTGTTTCTTATGTATTTTATATGACAATGTACATTTTGTAAATACTGTATAGTCGTAAGTTTGTTTGTGAATAAATATTTAGATTATAATGACGATCATTTTGTCATAAAAATCATATTTTTTACAATTACATTTAAAAAAAAGTTTTATTCACTCGCTGGTACAATTGTGCATTCATAGTATTTTATCTCCAACTTTCAAATGCTTTCACGTGTTAAAATGGAGTGTTAGATAAACGTGGCATTGTAAATTTAATTTTCAAGGTTTTATTTAAAAAAAAACTTATTTACTAGCTAGAAAGTCAGGCGTAACAGATTTTACTGTAAGCCGTTATAAATGACATGCCCTAAAAATATAGACAGCTAAGCAGATAAGCTTAGTGTAGGTCTACCTTCCGTTATGTGGGTCATGGGTTCAAAACTCAATAAGAACAAAAATGACTATCCGTCGCGGATACTTGTAATATAATAAAATACGCATAAAACAGTATACTTGAAGACAGGTGCAAATCTATAGATAAATATTGTTATAAAAGTTCTTCCTATACTGAGGCAAATTACAAAGATTTGAAAACGCCATAAAATATTGAGTCTAGCAGAATTTGATACCTTTTCCTATTTACTCTCTATACTATCTACTACTATTCTAAACGCGTATGTTTGTATGGATGGATGTATGTTTGTTACTCTTTGACGGAAAAACTACTGAAAAGATTTTATCGAAACTATAATATAGTTTATACATCAGTACCTCTACCATGAGTTGTCACAGTAAAATCGCCTGACTTTACTACAGTAGTTACGTAAATATTAATATTACGAATTTTAGTACCCAACTATCCGCTAGAGGCGCTGTACAAATCTTCATACATTTTTTTAACTACAGACGCTAGCGAGTATAGTTTAGATATAGTAAAAACTCATGGAGAGCTACTGAAATACACATATTTGTGATTATCACATAAAATATAACGATAATAAGACGCGCTAGTAGGTTCATACGAATGCTGAAATAATCAGAATTTTGTGCATCATTGACTTTACAACAACCTCACAAAGCAAACGCACCTGCATCGCTAATTAGCATGCCTCATTAACGCAATATGAACGCCAATCTAGTTCAAATGATGTCATCATTAACCTTTGACCTCCTGTTTGAAGAATCACTTACTAATCAATGGTTGAATTTAAAATAAATATTCACGGACTATTCACACATCACACTCTAGTCGCAAACTAAGCAAAGCTTGTACTATGGGAACTAGATTGTTAATAGAATACTACATAATTATATATATTTTTGTAAATACATACTTACATAAACTTTAAACGTTTTTGACGACCTATGTGGCGCGGCGGGCGAAGGTCCGCCTGCGACGCGGAGGTTGCGGATTCTATTCCCGCCTTGGGATAGTTTGTACGATCTGCAAATATTTATTCCGGGTATTCTGCGTATTTATGTATGTAATAAAAAATATCTATGTAATGTATTGTATTAAGTATGTCAGTCTTCTAGTACCCATAACACAAGCTCTGCTTAACTTGGGGCTAGTTGATGTTTGGATTGTCCAGCATTATTATTCATTAGTGCTTTATATTTAAACCTAACTTTGGCTACAAGATGTTTTAGTCATCAAAGAGTTTGCAATCCAATTTATACAAAAGGAAACTGTCTTCAGGAATCCAATGCAGAATTGGTTGTATAAATACGCTTTTCTAATTTCTAGCTCGAATATCTAGAATTTCTGCTAATCCGTTTGATTGACAAGATAATATTTGTACCTGAAGTTAGTACCTGTACCTACCCCAAGTACGAGTTTGTGCACACACAGATCGCAGAGATGTGATCGCCGAGCGCCACCGATTTTGTATGGAAATCCAAGCAGAATTTGAGAAGCTTAGATCTCCATACAAAATCGGCGGCGCTCGGCGATCACGTCTCTGCGATCTGTGTGTGCACAAACTCGTACTTGGGGTAGGTACTGAAGTTAGTACTTTACGTAGTAAAATATGTATCCCCACTTTAAGTTATTGCAAATGACTGCACGGATGTTCATAAAGTATTACACAAATACAAATAACTCTAAGTACATATAATAACAGGCGTCACAGTTCAGTTGGTATAGTAGTTCTATTTTACGAAGTCCGTTCGGCTTTGATTGTAGTAGTGACGTATTCCGACAAGCGCGCTTGTGTGTGTAAAAGTAGGTAACATTAGCAAAAAAATCTGATATATATTCAAGTCGAGATTTAATCATCTAAATAAAATTTTGGTTTTATTTGGTTTAATTAGCATGTGCACGCTTGACAACATTCAAGCCAAACGGACTTCGTGACATAGAACATCTATAGTAGCTCTGCCTTCTATGCTGTGGATCGTGAATCGATTCCCACCCAGAGCAAAAGTTTGTGTGATGAACATAAATAGGTATTTATTCTGTGTCTGGGTGCTATATACCTATTCTATGTACTTATGTATTTCCAAAAAAAATGTATTCTTTCAGCAATCTAGTTCCCATTATCGCACTCCCTGCCTGTTGTGTGTCACAAAATATTTATATATACACATCAATGCTCATTCTGACCTCAAAATAAGTACCTACCTACGTAAGAACGCCCAATAAAGTGCAATGCGTAAAAAATACAGATAAGCAAATCATTGTCGGTCTGTCAAGTTTATGCGAGCTTATAGAAGCAATACCTTTATTTATTTCTGTGAGTAAACTTCGTTCTTTACTTAATAACCTAGGTAAAGGTTGCTACACATTTGAACTATATCAAATATCGCTCATCACCTCCTTTTCATACATTTTGTATGAAAACTCTATGGTCGACCGCACACGCGTACTCTCAATTTACAAATATATGACGTCACGGGCCGATTTTTGTATAGTTGACTCGGTCCTGCCAACTTTGAAATCAGAATTTTCCCTAACTTCAGTGAAAAATATGCGAAATTTATCCATATTTGCACAGATTCCTTCTAAAAAAATGGTTAAAAGGTTTCCCGTTAAGTCATCACAAACAAATGTTTTACATTTCTCTTTTTTTTTGTGTCTGTTTAAATATATACCCCTAACAAATACCCTGAGCAATTTTTTATCTTGAAAAAATTCCTAAATTTCGGGGAAGCTACGCTAAGTTGTTAACATTGTTGGGACATTCGGATCTCAAGGTCAAATACAGTATGCTCCTTGTATGTGAGTGATAATGAGTGAATGATGGCAAGGCATAGGCATGCACGATAGTCATTCTTCAGTCAACTGGGTACGCCTTGTGATCTCATTGGGGAAACCAAGTGCTTTGCTTGTGTAACGGGGACAAAATAATGATGAGTAATGTGTATATAACTCAATAATGAATGTCTGTGAATTATTTATTTTATTTACTAGCGACCCGCCCTGGCTTCGCGCAGCACAAATGCTGATACTACAGAATGTCTTTGTATATTTTTTTTCATCTATCTATACTGTTATAAAACTGTAAAAGAGCCGAAAATTAAAAACGAATATATGGAAAAAGTTAATATGCAGATGCACTAGGTAGGTAAACGATTTTGAGTCCTAAAATCGAGTTTGACTATTTGTTTGTTAGAACATCACGGCTAAGCCACTGGATGGATCTTCTTCATGCGTTTCATCTATGAAACATTATTAAATTATATTATTAAAGTTTCCATCCAGTGGTTAAGCCGCAATATCAAACAAACTAGATCTAGATGAAACTTATTTAGGTTTCATCTAAATCCATAGACTAAGTATACACTTAGAAGCCGGTTTTCCGGATTAAAACAAGGACTATGTCTTATTGCAATCAATGACTTCAATTTTTAGATATAGTTATACCATTCTTCTTTCTAAGCAAAAAAGCCATAAGCTATAAGGGTCGTCTTATATACATCTTATAATAAATAGATGTAGTTTATTTATAGTTTTGTAAGAGGAATAATGTAATAAAAATATATTCGTTTTTAAACGAATGAATTCATTTATCTGAAAATACTACTAATAAATAACATCAATAAAATAAATAAATAAATAATGCTGGACAATCCACACAACATCATTTAGCCCCAAGCTAAGCAGAGCTTGTAACATGGGTACTAGAAGACTGACATACTTAATACAATAACATTACATAGATAGATATTTTTTATTATATACATAATTATAAATACCCAGAACACCCAGAATAAATATTTGCAGATCATACAAACATTTATTCCAAGGCGGGAATCGAACCCGCAACCTTCCGCGTCGCAGGCGGACCATCGCCCACCGTGCCACATCGGTCGTCAAAATAAATAATAATGACTTATACTTAAGTACGTCAATCGAAAAAGTACCGTAAGGTATTTTGCAGTGTTCTGGACTAAATGGTATGCATGGCATTTGCTGGCCAGAGGACTCAAGCTCCACTGTAGTAACTTTTGTTTTATTATAGTCACCTAGGTATACCTAAGGCAGAGGGCAGTGTTTTATTGCTTCACAGAGCAAGTCTAGGTGAGGAAATGCATTGTTGCCTTAGGCAGTAATCAATGATAAATAACAGTAGGCGGGCCAACGGCTTATTCTATCGTATCGTAGTTGAATAAAAAACGAATGTTTGGATATACACTTATTCATTCACTCTTACCATGCCATCGTTCTTAACAAATTATAGTCTGTTCTTTTTTTAAAAAAGGAGCACTCTGTTGGTAAAAAGAGCTAGTGTGTGGTCATGAACGTTACATTACGACATGTACGATATATTAGAGTACAAGTCTGTCATCACTTTAACTGTTGCCTGGGATGCTACTTTAAATCATTTATCATTAGTGAATTCATTAAATAGTCACTGCTATTTCACATGTTATTAATCACTGACTTTTGATGGCTTCAAATGGTATTCAGTGTGTCTTTCTGTCCTCACACAATTATTATTTTATTTTTAAGCTATTGCATAGCTTCTATCGCGGGCCTTGAGCGTGGACCAGGAATTCCGTAACGAAAAAACCGAACAAAAATAACCTAACACTGCGCATGCGTAATCCAGCAATAAATGCTACGCTTTACCGAGGCAGTCCCCGAGTACCACACGTCTTTTTTTGTTTGTGAATTGAACTTATGAAGTAAAATATATCGATAGTTTCTCATTATCTAGTGTTCAATAGAATAACGTCATAGAACGCTCTATAATTATATTATTAGATAAAAAAAATCATAATTTTTAACTATTTTTACCTTTTACTTTTATTACCAACCTATGTCTCACGCCAACCAAACGATCTTTGAGATTTTATCACACATTGTCCGTGATTTTAGTAACACGCTATTAACAGATGTATGATTACCTAAGTCATATGATTTGTCTGCTACCCGTTTGTTCAATGCTTAGTGCGGACTAGGATTCATTTAGTGCAGTCCACAAATAGAGGATCTCTTGTTTGTACTAGTTGGTGGCTAGTAGTTGTGCCGACATACTGCCTTGTCTTGTTTACCTCTTGGACAAACATTTCTACTGGTAATTACTTATCCACGTTGAGCAAAATACATTAGAGGATAGATTACACTAGCTCACCTAACTTCAGAATACCTATTAATAACGAGGAAACCTAGATAGTTCAGCTACCTACTTTGTTATTCACATTATTTTATCTACCTACGTAGGTACTTACCTAGAAACAATATATTAGTTCATTTATACATAGTTTTTTTCTATACAAAGTAATTCAGTTCAAATACTTATATAAATTCAAAATTTTTACGGACATTTTGCACATCACGCTCTAGTTCACAAGCTTGCCAAGCTTGTACTAGTAAATGGATAGTCATAGAATATTTACTTAAATAGGTACTTTTTTTAACTACTCAAAGGGATCACGGGTCTAAAAAAGTTGCAATAACTGTCTTTGTGGACAAAGACGTCAGCTGCGTCATCTACATATTTTATTTGATACTGAAACGTTCTGAAATATGCATGAACCATTTATTACTAACAATGCAATCTTTGGCTTTGTTAGTAATGTAACTTTCTAAACTATTCACAAAGATAGCGCTAAAAACAATCTTGGTCGCACCAAGATTGTTACTTACTAGTATGAAAAACGAATAAGAGAGGACGCTACAAAACTATCTTGCCACAATATATTTAGTTAGACTTGAAGTTCTTTCGTATGTCAAAGTCGTAATTTTTCTAATTTCAGCTGTCATAACTGACATATAATTGTCTCGCTTGGATCGGCGTCACATCAAGAAATCGTTTGCAGCCGCCCAAAGTTTTGCGAAATTGTGTTTATTTCTTGAGTAATTCCAAAAGTGCTTCATTACAAAGTGCAGCTTAACTTTCAGGTAAGTTTCTGGTTATTTCAATCGTACTAAAACTCGTCAGTTGTAGAGCAAACCGCTTCTTTTGTAGGTTACTTCTGAATCGAGATATAACAACTTATTCTGCAGATTTTCTGTGATTCTATGGTGAACCAGCACATCTATTATTTGTTTTGTCTTTAATTTTGTCCTTACTTCATCTATTTTCTATCATTGTACTTACATATTTTCGAACAAATTGTTTTCGCTAGTCATTAAGTTATTACGTCTTCCACGGCATCAACCTTCAAAAACCATTGCAGAATGTCCACTCAGGAGAGTGAAGCGCCGCTGCCCGAAGGATGGGAGATGAGAACGAGCCGCTCCACAGGTATGTCCTACTACCTGAACACTTACACGAAGAAGTCGCAATGGGAGCGCCCGGAAGCCCCTGCAGACCCCGGCGAGGTGCGCTGCAGCCACCTGCTGGTCAAGCACTCCGGTAGCCGCCGCCCGTCATCGTGGCGCGAAGAAAATATCACGCGCAGCAAAGATGAAGCCATGGAACTGGTAAAAAACTACCGCAAGCAAATCGTCGCTAACGATGCCACTTTCGCCGAACTGGCCTCGAAATACTCTGACTGTTCATCGGCTAAGCGCGAGGGTGACTTGGGACATTTTGGACGTGGACAGATGCAAGCGGCTTTTGAGGAGGAGGCGTTTAAACTGAAGTCGGGACAGCTTAGCAAGCCGGTGGAGACTGATTCTGGAATCCATATCATTTTGAGAACTGGTTAGATCTGTTGTATGCGAATTATAATTCAAGGGACTTCATCCCTATTTTGGACTTATAACATCGCCTGTAAGAAGTCTGTGTTTGCGGCCGGTGCCAACAATATGCATTTATCGGTGTAATTGCTCGCAAACAGAATAAATTTGAGCTTTATGTATGTGTGAGTCGGCTCTCTAGCTGTCATTGTACTCATTATGTCTGTATGCATTCTCATACAATTCCATTCAACATGCACTCTTATAAGGTACTGCTGAAGCATGCCACTATTATTTAGTTTGACTATTTGTTATTGATTGTACCTAAAAAAGTGTTAGCTAATTAAATGATTAAAATCTTGTTCATTGTAAAATCAATTAGGAAAAAATATTATAAATGTATTAGTTATGGTGCTTGGTATAAAAGTTGAATTATAAAGCTACTACTGACAAACTATTTGCTACTGCAATATATAATCAGATAAATGTACAATTCAACTTCTATGCTATGCTACTACTCTCATCTGTCAGTACTATAAGAATTAAATCTGTACTTTAACTACCCACAAAATGTATTACCCTATCACTTTTAAAACTAGATATCTGTAAGGACAAAAATAAACACATTTCAAGATAATATTTATTTAATTACCTTGTCCACCATAGATTCATGGCTAGACTTACTTCACAAACAAGTCAAAATGAATAACTAAGTCTTATTTAACTCACAACAATATTCCAATGTATCCAGCCATCCATTGAAATTGTGCAGTCAAGACAGTATTCTTTTTTAATTGTAGGTAAAGTACTATAAAATACAAGTAAAAGTATTTCATACACAAATACTTATTAAGTAGGTACTATCTAGTTCCATTATTATTGTGAAACTGCAAAAGATGTTCCAGGGACCTATTTACAACCTTATGAAATGATGATTGTACCCGCTTAACACCGCTAAGACATTTGTATGTACTATGTACACCAGCCTACAAAAACAGAGCTTTGTTAAGAGAGTACATTTTACAGTAAAGTGGTTTATAGGTGACTTCTGTTGCTATATATAGGTCTATAGTCTTCAGGGGTTTGTGATGTCTGGTACTGTAATTAGATTGAAAAGCAGAGAACTTAGAATAAAGGGACTTAAACTTGGAGTCATAAGACCTATAGACCTAGGACCTAGATCATACGGTATGCCTTGAGATAAGCGGAGCAACAACTGTAATAGTTAACAATTTGAAGATAAAATTGTTATTGTTAATCGGATGTTACAATAATATCGCGCCAGAAATATTTCTTTCCTGACACTGATCCCGAAATCAGATAACAAAAGTTTATAATGATCTGTTTCTATTTCAATCTGATTGTGGTACCAGACATCAGAAATGTTTACCCAGCCGTGGGCGTTTTACAATCAATAATGATGTGGGCTTCGATAAACTTATACACTTGTTCTTAGACAAATAATTCACAAATCAAATGTTTAATGAGTAGCAATATACACACAGTCCTTTAGCTAAAACTATACAAACATCGCTAGCCCTTAGAATAGCCTCAAGTAATCGGTTGAGAGTAAGTACACAGTTCAAATCAAAGTTTGTACTGATTTGGGAACTTCTATGGCACATACGAATCGCGGAAACAGAAATTGCTTAGATAGCTTTGTCTTCTTTGTCTGGGCTGTTTCTGATCAGGAGTATCGTGTTGAGGGTGGACTCCTGCTGGTCCAGCGGCGCGGGGGTCCAGATCGGGCCGATGATGGGCGGGGAGCGCTTGCCTCCCCAAGCGCTAAACTTCACCTTTCTCTTACCGTCTTTCTTCAAATGCACGTCAGTGTACGGGTGTCCAGGCTTAAAGTTCTTCGGCAGAGACTCCAGGAACCTTTTGAACGGCAACGCATCACGCAGTGTCCTTTCATCCATTTGCGTGCTTAACGCGAGAACTTTCATGGGGTGCCGCTTGTCCATGCTGGGAATAAACTCAAACCCAGCTAGATCGAATCGTTTGGGACTACCCCAGCTGGAGACTATTCTGGTCAGTTCTGGGATGGAAGTCGAGAAGATGACCTTAGAGCCTTTTGCACCGGGTTTGTAGATCATCTGCCCGCTGCGTTTGCCTCCCCAGGGGCTGAAGCGGACGCGTTTAGGCATGCTGGGCTCGCGGATGGCGGCTGCGCGCTTCCAGGTCCACATGTGCTCGATACTGGCTTTGCTGTCAGCTCGCTTGCCCCCCCACGGACTGAAATTCCGTTTATCGACGTCCGTGTTGTTATCGTCGTACGCCGGTAAAGGTATTTCGTTCCTGAGGTACAGAGTCTTGTCCGCGTCGATTAAATTGGGCATCCAGCTCCGTTCGTCGTCATCGGCAGTTCGTCGCTTCCTCTGCACTTCGTGGAAGTAGTCGAGAGGATCGTTTTGGAAGGTGTCTGGAGGTTGGGCGAGGTAGTTGACGTAGGGCAGAGGGTATTGCAGGCTGGAGTCCTGTTGATCGAGGATGGTGTCTTGTCCAGGGCCTCCCGTGTTGATGTACTGGAGGCTGGCAGTGCCGAACCAGGAGCATGTGATCAGTAGCCAGTGGTGCGACATGGTTCTGGAAAA
Source organism: Ecliptopera silaceata (assembly GCA_932527185.1). Classification (NCBI taxonomy): domain Eukaryota; kingdom Metazoa; phylum Arthropoda; class Insecta; order Lepidoptera; family Geometridae; genus Ecliptopera; species Ecliptopera silaceata. Next base: position 8,692,011 of record OW052210.1, read on the forward strand.
ATATTATCATGAGTAGGTGCTCCCTGCATTACATAGGAGATATGGCTGAAAAAGACATCTACTTTTGAAATCGACTGTACAAACTTTCATAGTTGTATTCTTAGTAAAGAGAAACATGTGTGTGAAAATTAAAAAGTGATGTCTGATTTTTGGGTCTGTAATTCCTGTCCTGTTGCAACACCAGGCACAAGAGATTTAACATCCTTTTGTCCTAAAGTAATGGTGGACGCAGTGAATTGTCTCACAGTGTACATCTTCAATGGACTGTGAGCTATAAAATAACCTATAGACAGAGATGACCGCTTAATGTTTTGCTAATTTATTTCTTCTTATTATTTAAGAGCAACGCTCTTGTCTGCGTAATCAATGCAATCCACGCCATTTTTTCCTTTCCAGGGCCGCCTCCTTGACTTCCCTATACGACACGAGGGCAACCTTCATCTTTACTTGGCTCATGTAGTTTATCCTCGGCCTTCCTCTTCCTCTCCTTCCTTCTACCTTTCCTTCTATGATGTTATTGATGAGGTTGTCGTGTCGTATAAGATGGCCAATCATCTTCCCCCTTCTGTTCTCAACCATTTTCATGAGGGCTCTTTCCTCTCCGACTCTTCTCAACACTTCTACGTTTGTTATTTTCTCCGTCCAACTTATCTTTTCCATCCTCCTCCAACACCACATTTCAAATGCTTCTAAAAACTCTCTATCCCTTTGTGTCATTGTCCACATTTCACATCCATACAGAGCGATGCTCCACACGTATGCTTTTATAAATTTCTTCTTTACTGTTTTTGATATTTTGGAGGTAAAAATATGTTTTTTGTTGTTAAATGCTTGTTTTGCTATGGCTATTCTTGACTTGATATCTGGCGTGCATCTTGAATCTGCTGTTATTAGGCTTCCCAAGTATCTGAAGGTATTAACTCTTTCAATTTTTCTGTTATCTAGTGTTATTGTGTTTCTTGTGGTGTTTTCGGTCTTGGATGTAATTAATGTTTTTGTTTTATTGATGTTAATTTTAAGCGAAAAATTTTTAAACACACTATCCATTGTGTTCAGTAATGTTTGTAAATCCGTTTGTGAATTTGCGACAGCCGCTATGTCATCTGCAAATCTTATATATCTTACAATTTGGCCGTTAAATTTTACTCCTACATTGGTTTTATCATTTATTGTCTTTATGGCTGCTTCAATGAAAATGTTAAAGATGAGTGGCGAAAGAGAACAACCTTGTCTTACTCCTTGTCTTATTCTAGCTTTTTCGCGTTCGTTTCCTAATTCTATGATGGTTTCTTGATTTTTATACAGTTGGTAAATTATTCTTCTATCTCTAAAATCTAATCCAATATCCTTCAGTAACTGCATCATCTTCTTCCAATCGACTTTATCAAAGGCCTTTTCCAAATCTATAAACGCTATGTGTGTGTCTAGTCCTATGTCTATTCTTCTATCTACTATCAGTCTTAAAGCTAGTATTGCTTCTCTTGTTCCCTTGTTTCTCCTAAAACCATACTGATCATCGCTTAAGTTACCTTCGACTGTTGATCTTATTCTGTTCTGTATTATTTTTAAGATTATTTTCAATGCTTGGGATATTAGACTTAAAGTTCTGTATTCTTCGCATTTTAGGGTATTAGCTTTTTTTGGTATTGTCACTGTTTTCGTAAGTTTAAAATCTTTTGGTATTTCTCCTGTATCATACATTGTTTTAGTTAATTGAAATATTTCTTCTAGTAAATGGTCATTATCTGCGAGTTTAATTAATTCTATATGTATTCCATCATCTCCAGCTGCCTTTCCATTTTTTATATTTCTAAGAGCTTCATCGAACTCGCTTCTAAGCAATTCAGGTCCCATGTTATCTGGTTCATAACCGACCATAACCTAGTAGCCTGTACAGTAGATATTAAAATTAAGAAAGTAAAAAGAAAACAAAAGCCCAAAGATATTGATCTCAATAAATTAAAAAATAGTAATATTAGAGTGCAATATAGTAATTTATTAGAAGATAAATTAAATGAATATAACAAAGAAAAAAATATAGATTTAGATATAGATAAAAAATGGTGCAATATTAGAGATATAATAAGAACAAGTGCTAATTTATTTAATCATTTTTTTTTAATACAAACAAAAAAGATCGAAATAAAACTAAAAAAACTCAAACACAAATGTTCGTTAGGTATTTATTCCTTAAAAACATATAGATCATTTAAAATCATTTTATGTAGATACTAGGTGATTCTAGGTGTCAGTTCTACGCAGAATGAGCTTAGAAGAACCGGCAAGAGGCTTGTCGGTACGAGTTTGTGCGTCTCTACGATCCGTGTGTGCATAAACTCGTACTTTGGGTAGGTACTGGTTTGTTTTGTATGATAATTCTAAAGCTATACAAAGAATTAAAAAAAAACCTTTAGGGACGTTAAGGAAATAAATAGAAAGACCCTTGAACGTTATTTTGATATTCTGAACAACGTCAATCTATTTCACTTTCCGTGTACATCTGCCGTCGTCACCCAATTCACGTATCTTTTATTGTGTCAGTACATTTAAACCCTCTTAGAAAATGTAAAGACAGTAGCTAGCAGAAAAAAAGTAAAATAGTCATTCCTGCTAAGGACAGTAGGTAGGTAAAGCCAAGTAAGTAGTTATTTATATCTCCCTTGACCCTCATTATGACGTATTAAATAAACAAATAAATAATGCTGGACAATCCACACAACATCATCTAGCCCCAAGCTAAGCAGAGCTTGTGTTATGGGTACAAGAAGACTGACATACTTACGGCCGGTTTCTTGAAGCATGATCAACGAAAAAATCTTATAATTACTATGTGTCAAACTCGGATCAATCGTGATTTGGGTTTCCAGAAACCGGCCGTTAATACAATTCTTACATAACATACATAGATAGTTTTATTATACATAGGTATAAAATACCCAGACTAAATAAATATTTGCAGATCGTACAAACATTTATCCCAAGGCGGGAATCGAACCCCCAACCTCCGCGTCGCAGGCGGACCTTCGCCCGCCGCGCCACATCGCTCGTCAAGCCTACTAGTGTGCCTTTAAATAGGCAGTGGCGTAGCTACCAAGGGGCTAGGCGGGGCAGTGCCCCGGGGCCCTCGAGCTCAGGGGGGCCCCCTGAGCTCTATTACTAGAAATCTCGATCGAACTGAACTTTTGGAAAGGAGATAGGGCAATCCTCTACGGAGCGTGGGCCACGACTTAAAAACTCGTCCCTCAAGGTTGCCACATAATACATATTAAAAGGCTTTTACAGGCCTATTTCTTACTATTTTTATAATAAAATCGGTCCCATTGAAATCGAAAAATTTTAAAAATTTCTCGCGTGAAAAATTAAGCGTACTTTATTTGCTTTTCAGACTGTTTGAAAATCCAACTGGTGGGAATCGAGATATTTCCGAATAACTGTTTTTTTTTGTACAATACCACATGCTTTTCAGTAACAACTCACTTTCCACAGGTTGGATTTTCAAACAATCCGAGAAATTAATAAAGCCCGTTTAATGTTCTTTTAAACGCCACCACAGTTATCCTTGTGGGCCTTTAGAATTCTAAGTAATATGATGTATGTAATGAAAAACTATTTTTTCGGAATATCTCGATTTACATGGGACGGATTTTTTCCGTAAATATAGTAAAATATTGGCCTGTAAAAAGCCCTTTTAAACGTATAGTACGTTTAAAAGAGAAGATTTAAGGGTTTATTGTATAAAGGTCGGGCCTACCAACTGACCAAATAACAATTATATTTACAATTTTTTCCTAGCTTTAGTTTTTATAAAAGTCAATAACTTCGTTAAAATCCAAGTTTGATGCGGTTTTGTATTCAATTGCTATTAGCGATAAATGTCGGAGTCGAGTTTGGCCCATACCATTTCTTAAATGATCTTTTAGCTGCTGCAGAAGTGACATAGTCCAGTCAAAATAGACATTCCAGTTTGCATTATTCTCAACCAACAAGCTGGATTTTTGTGCAGGCCTTGAATACGTCATTACAAACGATATGCCAAAAATCCCCATCGATCCCGCTTGTGCGTTGTTTTTTATTCGACATCAAAGGTCATCATTTGTTTTTTTGCATATATCTCTGAAACAACGAGAGTTATCGAAAAATGGTTTCGTCAAAGTTTGTAGATCGTAAAATTGTCTACAAAATATATCTAAACACTTTTCTTCTACAAAGCATCGCTTTCGAGATATCGTGACTTTAGACCGCAGAAAAATCGTCGAAGATGCTGCGTTTTTTTTCATTTCAGCCGTTTTATCTGCTTCATTGCCACAGAACAAAGAGCATTTCTTAATACAAAAAGACGATTCATTACCTCGTACTCTAGTACGAAGAGGACTAACCCATCGAACCCAACACCCCTTTCAAGAAATACTGTTTGTGAAGCAGATAAAACGGCTGAAAAAAAAGCATGTTCGACGATTTTCCTGCGGGCTAAAGTCACGATATCTCAAAAGCGATGCTTTGTAGAAGAAAAGTGTTTCTATATTTTTGTAGATAATTTTACGATCTACAAGCTTTGTCTTAACCATTTTTCGATAGCTCTCGTTGTTTCAGAGATATACGCAAAAAACGCAAATGATCTCGAACCTTTGATCTCGAATAAAAAACAACGCACAAGCGGGATCGATGGGGATTTTTGGCATATCGTTTGTAATGACGTATTCAAGGCCTGCACAAAAATCCAGCTTGTTGGTTGGGATTTAATGCAAACTGGAATGTCTATTTTGACTGGACTATGTCACTTCTGCAGCAGCTAAAAGATCATTTAAGAAATGGAATGGGCCAAACTCGACTCCGACATTTATCGCTAATAGCAATTGAAAACAAAACCGCATCAAACCTGGATTTTAACGAAGTTATTGACTTTTACAAAAACTAAAGCTAGGAAAAAATTGTAAATATAATTGTTATTTGGTCAGTTGGTAGGCCCGACCTTTATACAATTAACCCTTAAATCTTCTCTATTTCGTTATAATTTATTAGCCAAACCTACACCTAGTATTAATTGTAATTTATGTTGTTACTGTTTAATATTTTGATTACAAAAATGAGCTTATAGCTTATCATTTTTAAAGTATTTGTATATTTCGTATTTTTCATATTTTTATTAGATAACCTAATCATAATTGCCCAGCAGTGGGACGAAATAGGTTAGAAAAAAAAAAAAAAAAAAAAAAACCTAATCAGTTTACATAGCAGGGGGGCCCTATTTTTTAATTTGCCCCAGGGCCCTTGGTTACCTAGCTACGCCACTGTAAATAGGTAGTATTCCCTTCGCAAAGTCCTGAACAAACACTGCTTTGGTATTTTCCTTATAAATTGTCTGCCATAATGATATTCCTTATAATTAATATTTTAATATGGAACTGACTTTGTTATGAAATGGGTTTAGAATATAATAATGTCCTTATCACTGTAATAACTTTCGTTAACCATTTCTACAGGGTGTAAAACGATAACTTTCTTCCCAAAATATTTTACACGATATTTATACTTGCAAAAATATTTTGATCAAGATAAAGAACAAATAGGGCCCACCTGACGCTTAGAGATAGACACTCTTGATGTTAAGCGGTAAAGAAAAGATAAATATATTGCACAAAAACATTGATTTAATTAATCACGTCTTAAAGCCTAGATTTGACTAGAAACTTGGTTCCCAAAAGCGTAATAGGTAGGTACCTAAGTATACATACATAATTATACCATCACTAATGTACCTAGTAGGTATGCATAGCAATGCATATCACTGATCGATAACATCAAAAAAGTCAAGTGAACTGTCCGTGGAACTACTACCACCGTACTTGCCTATTTTGGGCGCAAAACAAAGAATGTAAGTAAGTATAAAAGTATTCTATCAGCAGTCTACTTCTCATAGTACAAGGTTTGCGCTTAGTTTGGGACTAGGTTTGATATGTGGAATGTCCATGAATATTTATTTAAGTATTTATATTAAAACAGTTTCTTTGCCCGTTCTTCTAGACGCTGCTGGTTGCGAGCACCGGGCACCTACAATATTATAAGGTACGATTATATTCTATCAGTAATTTAGTTACCATAATCTAAACTTTGCTTAGTTTGAAGAGCGCGATGTTTCTATCTATTAATATTTTATTTACCAAAACGTGAATGAGAGTATAGCCTCTCATTCAAAAATAGTTCCATAGACCGGCCATGCGATATAGACCCATTGTGTGCTAGAACTATTGTCTATGCCCTGCACTCTAGTGTTTAAAATTTGATAAAAAACAAACGCATTTCTGACAAAGGAATGCTTTTATCTGTTACCTTTGTGGGGTAAAATAGCTTTGGAAATGATTGCGAAGCTGTGTCGCGATTCGCTACGTTGCTTTAGTATGGAAATATAAAAGTTCATAGGTAATTCATTGAAATTTCACAAGTGTTTCCGCGGAAACGCTAGAGAAAAGACGAAGCAACAAAAGGTTAGAAAAGTAGTTTAAATAAAGAATAAAACCTATTTGGAGCCAAATAGTAAGTTCTTTTTTAAATTAGACTCGAAAGGCGGAAGTGCTGGTCAAATAAAATACTTTTTTCCTAACAGACCAACGTCAAATAATTTCACACAATTCCATTTTTTTTAAACGGGTTTTTTTTGACGAGACGTGATCGCGAAGAATTTCTTTTTTTTTTAAGTAGAATTTTATATTTTTGGTGTGAAGTACATTCATCGACGATTTTTTTTTAAATATCGGTTATCAATATAAATCCCGATGGTCACGACAATATAGTGGTTTCTCGACTATCTATTCGAGCAACTTCGATATGAAAGCTGCGAAGAATACATTATGAAGGAATAATGCATAATGAAACAGTAGAGCCGCTTTATAAAGATTTATAGATTAGGTACTATATAGATAAAATTTTCCTATAATCTTTATGTAGGCGCCTTATTTAGGCTTAAGTTTTAAGTACTCTGTGGTAATATTTCTGTATCTATGGTTTTATGAAAAAAAAAGATAAAGTCTTCATTATTTTAAAGAATGTAATTATAGATCTGAAAATCTAGGCAACTTCTAATATTTTTTTAACGAGGTACGAAATCGTCCATAATCTAGAAGAGTTGGTTACACTTGGACTTTTGTCTAAGCTAACATAACTTAGGTAAGAACCTAAACCTACATCCCAAGTTCGACCAATCAGAGACTGTAGAAAATACGTTCATTTTCTACGGAGATCCCTGATTGGCTGATGCATGGGATATTTTTATTTTATTTTTATTTTATTTATTTATTATATGAATTATATTAGTAACGACTCTAGCGGAAACAGCAAAATTATATACTTTTTAGTTTAAATTACTTACTTATAATAACACTTTTTAGGTTTAATAGAAAAAAAATATTATATTTTGCTGTCGCGTTATAGACAGGGAGAGTTAATTATTTCAATTTATTTCAGGTTATATGAGGTGTCAAAATTTCAGATGTCGCCGTTCGTAGAGAATTTACACTTCAAAGCCGTACACCAAACAGTTTTCTATCAAAACTCGTTACACACAGAAAAAAAATATGTTTATATAGCTGTGGCTTGCACGCCAAATGGCAGAGCTTTTTGTTCATTAAGAGTGGAGTTTTTTTTTAAATTTAGAGATCTTTGATTATTTATTGACACGTTTTGAGCGTTATACTTAAATATAAATCGATAATCTTCCACTATTATTGTAAATATTTGATGTTTTTAATTTACTTACTTAAATGTTAAATGTAGGTAAATCGATAATCTTTTACTTTGAATGAGTTTTTTAATTCAAATGTTTTGGTTATGTTTGAAATAAGTTTTATAGAGAAAACAGTATCCTCTCTTGATTACTCAAAGGTTTAGTTTACTGCAATTTTATGCTCCTTTTATTCTCAAGATAACTATTCTTCTCGGCTTGAGTTTAAATATAACTTCTATAATTAACTATCTACTGGAAATAAATAAATATTCATGGATGTAATAACTACGCCATCTTGTTGCAAAATAAGCAAAGATTGGTTATAGGAATTGTTATTTATTTATTTAGGACAACAGACAAATACTTACTGAAGAACAATTACTTACCTACTTATAGATGAACTTGATGACGGACTAATGACTTAAAAACTATTCTAAAATGTCACTTGATTGATACCTACTGGCCAAATTTTCGTAAAATTGTCTATCAATTACACGGAAAAGACGTATAAACAATATAAAAATGTCTATGATATGACGGAAAAAAAATATTTATAAAAGTAATACACGACTGTTTTTAATTAAAAGTATTTCAGATGAGATCAATTTTCATATAAATATTTGATGAACATAATGGAGTTCAGAAAGCGATAGCAAAAGGTCCCAGGTGTCTCAAAACAAACGGAAAACGGATGTATTGGTCCTTCCATTATTCCACTGGCTCTTAAACTAAAACTTCAGAATAATTATTACTTAAATAAAACCTAAAACCAATAATTAAAAAAATTGGTGCTACTAAAGATTCCCGCAATTTCATATTATTTATATCGTATTTTGGGTACGCTTCCGAATGGTCCTGATTTGGATCAGTTGAGCTATCTATAGTTTGCAACGGTCTGTAGATAGCTGAACTGTTTCTTATGTATTTAATATCTACCTACCTAATACATAATATTTTAAGAAGATAATTACTAGAAGATTCCCGCGATTTTAAACGGTACCTAATCTTACTAGGGAACTAGACTGCTGATAAACTACTTTTTTGTAAATTCATACATTCAGACAAGAAGCAAACATTCTTGACGGGGATCGAACCCATGATCCCACCAAAAATGATAGATACGCTTTAATTAATATCCTAAACCATATTTTGTTTATATTACAATGTAGGTATTAGATACCTACCGGAATAATTGCTATACAAATATGTACATAAGTATTTAAATTCATAAAATACATAAAAACATTTGAGCTATTAGCAGACCATTGCAAACGATCTATCGATAGCTCAATTCATCTAAATATACAAAACGAAGTTAAAATCAATGTTAATTAAATTACTTACCCAATTAAAATGAATAGTGCATAACAAATCGAATGCACTGTCACTTCCACATGGGCTGGTCTCCGATGGTTACTGTTTGACAGATGAAGAGGTTGTGTAGCTGAAGGGTGCGCGGTTGGCCTTATATACAGGGCGCGCTGTCGGTAGCGTTGGCAAAACAAGCGGACAAAATATAATAAATAAATAAAATAATTAATATTAAAAATCCCTATTCCCTTGGTCACGCCATCACGTGTGTATGGCTGGACCGATATAATTTATTTTTTGTTGTGATTGTTATGGCCAGAAGAAGATTCTTTAGAAAGAAAGCGCGAAAAATTAGTGAATTTAAGATTTATCGTTAGGACAACGTCTATTTGGGTGAGCTAGTAATATAATAAATATATTCACGGACAATTCACACATCACACTCTAGTCCCAAACAAAGCAAAGCTTGTTCTAAAAGTAGATTGCTGATAGAATACTTATATCCATTTTTTTGTAATTAAACATAGAATACCTACTTAGTAATATAGTAAATCAAACATTGTCAGAAAACATGGCTCTTAAAAAAATATAGTGAGATAAGAACTAGATAATTTTGCTCAAGTTCACGTTGTAGTTTTTGTATTTTTTTTAATTATATAGCCAGCAATATAACCGTTGCTTTAAAAATAGTAGTAGTTCTTATCCGAACGATCTCTTTTAAAAGAAGCCCTACAGCCACTATATAATATATTATATACTTATCTAAAAATATATTTCTCGACATACTTTTAGAGTGGATTCTAAATCATCTGGGTTACTTTATATATGTCAAAAAAATACAAATTTTGTAATATATTTATATCTTTTCTGACTTGCTTCAGAAATAACCGAGGTAATTCGTAAATAATTGAAAATATATGTCGGGTCTTTGATCTACCCGAATCTAATCAAAGTAGTCGGTGATCCGTTTGTCACCTATGGCTCGATCTTAAATTCCTTTACTCAAATCATTCGATCTTTCTAGAATATCTATTTAACTGTTAACTACATTCATGATTTGAAATTTTGATTCATTTGTTCTCTTTGATTCTTGTGATTCTTTAGGTCTCTTGTGATGCAGATCTTTAAGTCTCTCCTTCATTTGTCATACTATGTCATGCTATGTTACACGCCAAATACATTTTTTGTTTTTTTTTTTCTTATTTAATAAAATTAATGATAAGTAAACTTAACAAGTACAAGTTAGTAAGTTAATTAAAATATGTGTTGAAAATGGCAATCACAATTTTCGCTTGGTATTGCTCTGCTATCCGTGCTGTGGGTTGTGGGTTCGATTCCTTATAAAAATATCTGGTAATTTTCTGTGTTGCTATTATATAAAATATATAAAGATACTCGTTGATTTTAATTTTCGTCAAAAATATTATATACCTACATTTTTCAACAAAAATATACAGTGAAAACATTGGTTGTTTCTATGTTATATACTAAAAAGTATATAAAGATTATAACAGCAATTTAGTTTTCATAGTAGAATCATTGCTTAGTTCGGGTTTTGATGGCGTTGTGTGATATTTGTTTATTTTCAAAACTTGATGAATCAACAAACTTCAAGATTAGTTTTATTCTATAAAGCTCTCTTATAGCTTATTCGAATGATAATAAATTCATACAATTGTTTTGAAACCTTGTATTATTTTAGTCTTCGTTTGCAGACTTTAAATAAATAAAAAATAATGCTGGACAATCCACACAACATCATTTAGCCCCAAGCTAAGCAGAGCTTGTGTTATGAGTGCAAGAAGGCTGACATACCTACCAACTGAACTGTGACGCCTGTCAAGTACGTATAAGGACGTACCCCATAAGCATCGCACTGCGTCCATTGCTCTGTAACGCAGTTTGACGACCGATGTGGCGCGGAGGTTGCGAGTTCGATTCCTGCCTTAGGATAAATGTTATTATTGATATTTAGCTTAAAAAATAGGTTAATTACAAAGATTTTTTTTGCTATCGTTACAAATCAGCTGTTGAATTGCAATGGCACATTTTGCCGCCTTGTTACTTGTTGCAGTTACGTCCCGGATGGCGGGAGGTTTCTTAGGTGACAGGAATAGGACCTCATTATCTTGGATATCCTGTTTTATACACCCGTGGCTTAGTGGTGGTCATCCGTTCGTAGGACGGGTTCGATAGAACGTGGGCTCAAAACTAAGCATATCTATTCTGTAGATTTTTTATAGTATGTATATTTTATTATGGGCCCTTTTTAATGCAATCAATTAATCTATTTGTCTTAATCTCAATTGCCATTTTTTTCTTTCAAAACGGAGGAAATTCTCACATTTCATCATCACGGGACATTTCGCACATCACACTCTAGTCCCAAACTGAGCAAAGCTGGTAGGTACTATGGGAATTAGACTGCTGATAAAATATTTTGTTTTTTTTTTGTAAATACATACAATACATAGAAACACCCAGTAGGTAGGTACCTATATCAAGCAATAATATAAAAATAATTTATTCACAAACAAACTTACGACTATTACAGTATTTACAAATTCAAGCAACTGTATTACAAAGAAATTTTTGTAAAATAGTTTTTTTTTTTAATTTTTCTTTCCATTTTGAGCACGCGGCGTGTTTCATAACACGTTGTGATAAATTTGTCAACATCAGATTACGAGAATTATGACAATAGTGTTGACTCTGCCATTCTGGGAATAACTTGCGATTCGCATTTTATAAATTAACACTCATTTAAAAAATGTCCGAAGCCTATCTCTAAGGCTGTAACTTTCACCGTTCAAAACATCCAATCAAATCAATTATAATTAAGGAACAAAACATATTATAAATCTTAAACATAAAAAACGATGATACTATTGATACTTGCAGAAGTAAAATATATGTCGCAAGTAACAACGCTCTCGTTCAAAACATCAAAATAGATATAAGTACGTATTATAATACTACTGCCTTCGTCTTACTGTCGTTATATTTTGGACAATTCTCATAATATTTTTATATATAACCTACATATATTTCTCTGATGTATATATAATCCGGCCAGTAGTTTTGGCGTGAAAGAGTGACAATTACAAGCAACATCACATCGATCCTTCCATACAGATTTTCTTGTTTGTAGTATTAGTAGGATAGAATACGCTTATTCCCCGTACCTACTGTCTTTCATATTACTTTTTGTTGAAAAAAAACTCACAAAAGATTTATTTCATTTGATCAAAATTACTCTAAAATATTGAGGTAGAGATAATGATAATACACTCATTTTCGGTCTATGTTTTAAAATGTTAGCGCAGACTCGATGTCTTAATTACCATACGTAAAGGTGACATAATGTCAACGCTAACTTTTTATAAGATAGGGGGTTTATCTCTACCTCTCTATTAAAAAACACATTAGGTATGTCAACATCTGTCAAAGTTTACACATTCTTAATTATTTATTAGATAATAGATATAGACATTACTGGTTAATATTGTGTATTTAATGAGTAATGTATGATTGTATCTGTTACGTGAGTTATTGGTAGTTTATTCGATCTTGTCAGTATCGTATTGCAAAAATATATCACCCTCTTTTTGTGTTCAAGAACTTATTGATTGTACCCTGTCTCTGGTAGGTCTCGATTAATCATTTGTAAGAAATAATATAAAAATAGGATCGTGGGTTCGATTCCCACCCAGAGCAAATGATTATGTGATGAATATAAATATTTGTTTTGTGTGGATGTTACCATGTATTCTCTGTATGTACTTACATAAAAATGTATAAAATACAAGTATTTTGTTAGCAATCTAGTTCCTATAGTACAAGCTTTGCTTAGTTTGAACCTAGAGTGTGACGTGTGATTTGTCCGTGATGTGTAATTGATGTTTTTTTATAATCTATTGTAAAAAACTTTTTAAAAGATTTTAAATAAATACGTGAATAATTTTCGTCTAAAAGTCAAGTTTCTGACTCGATAGAGTCAACAAAACTCCTGTTTTTCGTGTTTTTCGCAAGAATAAGGAGAATCAATGTTTTTACAACATAAAGAAAATATAACTAAGTGAGTACAATATCAAAGTACCTATTCCCAAACTCTGTTATAACGTAAATATGTAAGTTACTTACCAAGTATTTCATATTTACTTAGAACGTAAGGAAGAATTGTTTTGTGAAAATTGTTCTAAAAATAAATAGAAATGTATGTATATAGAGACTACTCTATATACATACATTTCTGTATTAAAAATAAACAGAAATGTATGTATATAGAGACTACTACTACTACGACTACTCTATATACATACATTTCTGTTTATTTTATGAAATATGTACCTCCTATATCCGATATCGGGCCGGACAATGTAAAAGACAGGTATCTACATATTTCATACATATCGGACCCGATATCGGATCGGGAAATGTGAAAACGCTCTTAGATAAATTCGTGTACATGAGTGTGTGGGTCTAGTTTCATGTTTTCTGTGATCAGTTTATCCGTTAGATCCTTTAGCTATTAATCCCGTTTGTTTTCATTCAATCAACCTCTTGGTAACAGGTGTTTGCAGTCATCAATCGGAAATTGCCTATCTACAGGGTGCACCATTGCTAGGTACTATGGCAGGCGTCACAGCTCAGTTGGTAGTAGCTCTGCCTTCCATGCTGTGGGTCGTTTGTTCGATTCAAACCCAGTGCAACTGTTTGTGTGATGAATATTAATATTTGTTCTGTGTTTGGGTGTTTCTATGTATGTCTTTACAAAAAAAAATATATAAGTATTCTATCAGAAGTCTAGTTCCCATAGTACAAGCTTTGCTTAGTAGTAGTAGTGGGACTAGAGTGTGATGTGTGAAATGTCTGTGAATATTTATTATAGTGTAAACACCTTTGTTTTAACCGTAAGGTCTATACAAGTAGCTGTTAAAATACCTATAATATGTTTTCGAGAGTTCTTTTTGAACACCTTGTACAGTTCTGTTAAGTAACGCCACTGTATAAACATGTGATAACACACTTTTTTGAGACTTTTCTATTTAGATATACCTACCTACATTCGGAAAGGCGTATAAATATTTTTAGCTATACGTGGCTAATTTTGTGATTGAAATCACTGCATTATCATCATTTATATCATCATCAACCTGTAGAAGACATTGGACATAGACTTTTCTCATAGAAAATCACTTTGTTTTACCATTAGCGTACGAGTAACTTGTTCATTTAATGTACGAAACTAATTTAAGACATCAAAAAATACCATAAACAAGAGACCAAGCGTTTCTTCTGATACAATGTTCTATTTTTTTCCCTTCATCATCAACTTATATCAGTCCACTGCTGGACGTAGTACTCTCTGCAGACGCGCCACTGAGCCCGGGTTTCGTCTCTTCTCATCCAGTGTTTGCCAGCTACACTCCGCAGATCGTCGCTCGATCGGCGTCCTACGCTTGAACGCGGTCTCCATTAGTGTCAGTTTAAACGTTAAAACATTAATTACATATAAACAATAACAAAATTTTCACTAAAGTATGCGATAAACCATTATAATTTATCTCTACTACAATCGCGAAAGTCTAAATAAGTAGTTCATGAAAAACTGGCCTTAGATTTATTTGAATGTATTTTAAGAACCTTTTGTAAGGTCATAAAAGGGATGTTTAACTGTAATTGTTCCTGGTAGGGACATGGGATGAAGGGACTAATAGAATAAACTAATAGGATTGCCTATTCAACTTAATTGATAATAAATATCCGTCAATAAAAGACGGATTTTTTAGAAGATTACAAATTGTAGTAATACTTCGCATATTGTATTCGAATCTTTAAAGAATATGGTTTAAAATAACATTAAGTAACATTAACAAATAATTGTGTATATTTTTAAATCATAAGCGATGTATTAAATTGTGATTTAAAAACTAATATTTTAAAATCCGGCCTGTAAATAAATAAAAAATACTATAACATAACTTATTTAAGCTACCAACTTATTTTTTGTTATTCTTTTGTTTTTAAGTGTGTTTTTTAATATTTTAATGTGTTGTAGGTACCTGTGTTGTGAGTCAAATACAGTAGAACCTTGATAAGTTAAAGTCCAAGGGAAACACAAAATTTAAGTTATTGAGGTTTTAAGTTATCAAGGTTTTGGGCTCTGATGGGAAGGGAACATATTCTTTTTTGAAGTTTATTTTATAGGTTTATAAGTCATCGAATAAAAAAAATATAAATAGGTGTCTTCTAGAGCATCCTGCTCCATCGTCGGCTTCATCGACGCTTTCCATCAGGCGAGATTGAAGCCAAAGGATGGTCTATAGATTATAAAAAAAAAAAAAAACGAGGTTTGAGTTATCAAGGTTCTACTGTAAATAAATACCTCTCTTTATCTCTCTCTTTTATATAAAAAAAACTGTTATATTCTTTTCAAGTCGGTTAAATTGCACAATATCTCAATACAGAGTTCGATACATAATCCCCCATCAATGAGGTACTTAGCGTACAATAGAAGTACGCCTGTCGACGTCTCGGTTGCAATAGCAGCCACTTTGCGAGGATCACAACTATTAATATATGCCTACCCAAGAGACCTTTGTTTGCTATATATAGTCGACTGTACAATAATTTTATTTTACAATAATTATATTATACAAAAGTTAATAAAACTTCGTTGATAAGTGAAATCGTCTTCGTCAATCGTCGAAAGGTAAAACTAGAAATACCTACATATTTAAACATTTCACAAAAAATACACAAAAAAAGGTGAAAAGATTTTTAAAATAAAAATTTTGCTATCTATCGAGAAACTGCCAGTGGTGTCTCAGTCCCGTATTACCGTTTTGGTACGGGACCCTAAAAACTCCATGCAACAACAAATTTTAAGTTTATTTTTAAGCTATTGCATAGCTTCTATCGCGGGCCTTGAGCGTGGAGACCGAATCAAGAAATTCCGTAACGAAATAACCGAACGAAAATAACCTAACACTCTCCATGCTTAATCCAGCAAAAAATTCTATGCAATAGTTTTAACGCGGCAGTCCGCGAGTGCGTCTTTGTGAGTGAGTATTTTTAACAAAATCCACAACAAAATATAGATATCATAAAACCAATAATGGATTTACATTTCATAAGTTCGATTAGTTAGATTTTTAGATTTACAAGTTAATTGTATTATGTTTGTCATCTTAATTAACACATGTTAAGCAAATAAATGATCTTTATCTTTATCTAAAATATACCAGCTATTTTATAGTGCTATGTTTTAAACCCACACATCATACATACAAACATACTATTTCAAGTCCCATCACTTCATGGATCATATAACTAGTATGTCATTCTCATGCTAATAGGAACATGTTATAATGTCACTGTTTGTTCGCAGATCGCTGACTGCTAACTGTCATGGTAAGTCACTGAAGGTCAAGGGGTTATATTTCAACTATATTTTGGAAAACTTATTGTTCCATTGAGTTATTACAACTCGCCTGACTTTACTACAGCAGTTACGTCAATATTAATATTACGAATTTTAGTACCCAACTATCCGCTAGAGGCGCTGTACAAATCTTCATACATTTTTTTAACTACAGACGCTAGCGAGTTGGTAGAGCTACAGAAACCGGCCGTAAGTTTTACATATTGTTAGCAAAGTAGGTAATCGGTAGTTTGTGATTGTATTTGATATTTTTTTAACAGAAGTTCAAGTTCTGCGGCGACGGCGACTGCCCGCTGTGGGCGTTGGCCGCACTGCACGCGCTGGGCTCGTTGCCCGCGCCGCTGTTCCGAGCGGTGCTGCACCGCATTTTGCAGCAACAAGTCAGTGTTTCTTAGTGTTATACCTCTAATTCTAATTCTAATTCTGGTTGGGGGAATGAGATCTGCACTGACGTCCCGCAATGGGGTGTATTGTGCATTGTCCCCCTGCTAACCTCACCCCAGCCAGCACAACTCCTTAAAGTAGCGGAGTAGGACTTTGGGTTGGTGGCAGCAGTGTTCTAGCATCCCCGATTTTTATACCTTTTTTAAAAATTGATTTATTTAATACCTTAGCTTTACAAAACTAAGGTAGTAAATAGTCTTACCCCCTATCTTATAAGAACTTAGCGTTGACATTAAGTCATCAGTACGTATGGTAATTAGTACTTCAAATCTGCGCTAACTTTTTATAAGATAGACCGATAGTCTCTTTTAGTTTTTTATACTTACTCTAAAATTAAAAGACAATAAAGTAGGTTTTAGTATAACTTACGTACTTTTAACTAGGGGAGACCTAGGATAGTTGTTACAGAGGAGAGTTGTTACAAGGCCGATTTCTCGGAACCTATGATCGTTAGTGAGCTGGCAATGCCACTCAATTGATTCTTTTTAGATGCGCTTTTTGATAAAACAAGTGTTTCAGGCATCAGGCATATGGTTGCCCGAGTACGACGTCTGCATAAAAAAAAAGCCGAAAAGTATTTTTTTTGTCAAAATTTTGGTTATATTTATATCGTGACACATTAAATTTAGATGGTTATGTTATTTTTTTGTATACTGTAGGGTTCTTGAAGTTTAAAATAGTGGCGTTGTTTTGATGATCCTTTACGTTGTTGTGAAATTATGAATGTTTATTCTGACCAGGTCGTAATTTTCGACACCTAGGAGAGTTGTGACACGCTGTAACAACTCTCCTATTTTAGTTTGTTTGCTTTGAATTTTATGTCATTAGCAATCCAATCAAAAGGTTTCAGTTCAGGAGTGGAAAGGCTGGTCGAGAATGGCACTAGGAGTGAGCTGCTTTACTTCTTCATAATAGATTGGATTACAGACATATTTTATATCGGCTGATATTGTCATGATGCCATAGTTACTTAAAAAATAATTATTTCTTATAATCTTAATGTCTGTAGTCTCAACAATTATGCCAAATGATAATTGAAGTATTATTAAAGGGTGTGTGTTTTATAATTCTTATAAAAGTCATCTTACCTATCAAATATAGTATTGATAAACAGCTGTAACAACTTACCTTGGTGCCTGTCACAACTTACCTCGGTGTTAGGAGAGTTGTTACAGTTTGAGTGGTTTCTGTTTTGGTAGAATTTCTCAGAAACCTTACAACTTGCATTTATTGTCATGACTGTTTTTGATAGAGGAAAGATTGCTCTATATTTAGACATAAAGTTGATAACTGTGCTATGTTTCTTTATTGAGATATGTGGTTTTAAGTAAAAATTGTAACAACCCTCCTTGGTCTCCCCTACTTACGGCCGGTTTCTCGAACGATGATCAACGAAAAAAATCAAATAATTACTATGTGTCAAACTCGGATCAATCATGATTTGGGTTTCCAGAAACCGGCCGTTAGTCTCTTTTAGTTTTGTTGTTACTTAATAATTTTTTTTCTTGATAATCATTCTAAAACGCTTAATATTATTAAAATGTAGATATATTCTGTAAAATAACAATAAGAAAACACTTGATATAATGGCCGGTTCACATTATTCCAGTCCAGTGATCCAGCGAGCTAATCCAGTCCAGTGCTGGACTGGAGCATATCGTTTACATTGTTCCCGTCTTTTTGACTGACTTGACTCGAATTGACTCGTATTCACTGTTCAACGTTCTATCTAGCACTGGATTGCAACTGGAATGGCTGTCTCCACTATTCCAGTGGCGCTGGATTAGGTGAGCTGAAATAAAAAGTTGACGGTCTCCAGTCACTGGACTGGAATGCTCACTGGAATGGGTACATTCCAGTGTCGGTTCACATTATTCCAGTAGCATTCCAGTACTGGATTGGATTGCTGGACTGGAATAATGTGAACCGGCCATGACAATATTTTTAATAGTCACGTACATTTAACACATTGCGTTCTACCTAGTCCTAAACTAAGCTTAGATATACTATGGGAACTAGATTATTAAAAGAAATACAAGAATATACATCACGTAATAACATGTGAGCTCTATGTTGGGGAATCAAACCCACGACCCAAGTAGACTGAACTGATACTGACTGAGCCGAGTTGTGACGTCTGTCTGATGTATCGGTAAAAATAAAAGGTACTACACCATACCTACATATCATAATAACATGTAGGTTTGATGTTGGGGATCGAACCCACGACCCAAGTAGACTGAACTGATACTGACTGAGCCGAGTTGTGACGTCTGTCTGATGTATCGGTAAAAATAAAAGGTACCCAAGTGTTATGGTAATACATACAAAATAGTCACGTGCTGGTGTCGCGTCTACCTTCCAATTCAATTTTATATAAAGTGTAGTATCTATTACTTTATTATTTTAGACAAGCGTGTAGGACGAATTGAATGAGATAATAAATAATATAAATAATGCTGGACAATCCACACAACATCATCTAGCCCCAAGCTAACCAGAGCTTGTGTTATGGGTACTAGAAGACTGACATACTTAATATAGACATTTTTTTATTATACATATCAAATACCCAGAGCACCCGGAATAAATATCTGCAGATCGTACAAACATTTATTCTAAGGCGGGAATCGAACCCGCATCCTCCGCGTCGCAGGCGGACCTTCGCCCGCCGCGCCACATCGGTCGTATATGTATACATAATGAGTTTAACATACAAAATGTAAATCGAAATATGTAGTAAATAGACAAAATACAACAAACCAAACAATTTTTCAAAAGTACTTAGATCATGTGAGCGCTAACAGCGTAGCAGATATGCCTACGACGTAGCAGATCGAGCTACGACGTAGCAGATCGAGCTACGACGCTATCTTTGTTCGATTCTTTTATAAACATACTAGCTGACCCGTGCCCACTTCGTTGGGCAAAATTCGACCGTTTTTTCTCCGATTCGCTTTGCAAAACAGACTACCACGTAAAAGCCTTTATTTTTCGGTTTGGCTTTCTAATAGTGAAATAATTTTTAAAATCGGGTCAGTAGATTTCGAGATTAGGTACCCTTACAATTTAACAAATAAACAAACTTTACTTCTATAAGTAGGTACCTATAGATTTTACTAATTATATGTATACTGTTAAACTCGTAACTCTCCTTTTGAATCCACGTAACTAAACAATAGAACCCGCATTAGGTATACTCCCGTGACCGGCACCTGCATTTGACATTTTTCTAATACTTACAACACTGAACTCGTGATATCTTTTGAATGGAATGTCCAAATTGAATAATTTAAAAAGTCATATAAAGGTATTGAAACAATCTTAATTATGTAGTAATTTATTTAGATAAGGATTAATACCAAAGCACAAAAAAAGAACGTTTTCTAGCGGGGTCATTTTAATTATATTTTTTCGATATTAAAACACTTATAGTGACATATCTGTAATAGTTAGACATATGCTGTCGCTGACTTTTTTGTGGATGATGATGTGTTTTACAAAATTGTAATACATGATTTTATTCTATCATCAATAGTTTTCGCAGCGCACGCGATGTAAGGAATTTCTTAGGTATTTTTTTACACCTTGGGTTACATAATCGAAGTTTTAGTAAGGATCCCTATTTTTTTAGAAAATATAATATAGCCTATGACACTCAGCGATAATGTGGCTTTCTATTGGTGAAAGACTTTTTAAAATCGGTTCAGTAGATCCCGAGATTACCCCTTACAATTGAACAAATATACAAACATACAAACTTTACCTCTTTATAATATTAGTATAGACTAGCTGTCCCGTGCCCACTTCGTTAGGCATAATATTTATTAAATAAAAAAGTTAGACATATGCTGTCGTTGACTTTTTTGTAGGCATTTTCAAGCTCCACGTCTTTTCTCTAGAACACAAAAATATATCTTTCATAGTTAAGGCAGCGTTCGTAAGAAACGCTTTCATTCGACCGTTTTTTGCAGATTCACTTTGCAAAACGGACTACCACGTAAAAGCCTTTTTATTTTTCGGTTTTTTATATAATCTATGACAGTCAGCAATAATGTAGCTTTCTATTGGTGAAAGAATTTTTAAAATCGGTTCAGTAGATCCCGAGATTACCCCTTACAATTTAACAAACACACAAACTTTACTTCTATAAAATATTAGTATAGAAGTATAGATACACACTTCTCTTCACGACTGTACATTGTAAGAAACACTCCTACAAAAATACAAACACATAAATCTAATATTAGAATTTGTCCACTGTGATATTACTTAGTTTTTATACATTAGCATTTTCTTTGTGAGTGTCAGATACTCGCAATGCTCTTTGTGATCATTTAACTCAATAAAAGTATCTGGATGAGAAGAGCCGAAGACCGGGCTCAGGTCGTGGGTTCAATCCCCACCGAGAGCAAATGTAAATATTTTTTATGTGTATACCATAAAGTATATAGAATAGAATAGAATAAGTACTTTATTTCAGTTATTATAAAAACTTAATGCTAGAACACTTAAACGATATAATTATTATAAGTAAAAATAACTGAAAAAGGTCATTACTCAGCTTGTGCTCAGTAATGACATCATATTAATATCATATAATATACATGTATTTACAAAATATACAAGTATTCTATGAATCTAGTTCTCATAGTATAAGCTTTGCTTATTTTAGGACTAGAGCACGATGTGTGAAATGTCCGTGAGTATTAATTATTTTATCATTTATCTACTAAATGATAACTTTATTCACAAACAAACTTACGACTATACAGTATTTACAAAATGTACATTGTCATATAAAATACATAAGAAACAGTTGAGCTATCCACAGACCGTTACAAACAATCTATAGATAGCTCAACTGATCCAAATCAGTACCTACCAATCGGAAGCGTACCCAAGATACTGGCTGCATTGAGCAAAATAAATAAACTAAATGATTGTTTAGAATTCCAAAGTGAAAGTATATAAAGTCATAAAATGTTAAGTATTGCACCGTGTAATATATGCTCTTAATATTTATAACTAATCTATGTGCTAATATATACCAACATCACTTTCCTGAAATATACGTATATTTTGTATGTTTCGTATTATATCTGTCGTAAAGTAATTAACTTGTAGCTTAGCGAACTGTTGAACTGATTTTAACTATTTTTGCCTTCTTCTTCTTATTTAAGATATACGCTCCTGTCCGCGTAGTGAGTGCAAGTCACGCCATTTATTTCTTTCCAGGGCCTCCTTGACCTCCCTATACGACACGAGGGCAACCTTCATCTTTACTTGGCTCACGTAGTTTATCCTCGGCCTTCCTCTTCCTCTCCTACCTTCTACCTTTCCTTCTATGATGTTATTGATGAGGTTGTCGTGTCGTATAAGATGGTCAATCATCTTCCCCCTTCTGTACACCAAGTACGAGTTCGTGCACAAACTCGTACTTGGGATAGGTACTGTTCTCAACCATTTACGTAATTTTTTTTTTGTAAAAATGTAAAAAAAATCTTGTTTTTAATATTTTTTACAGGATGACGCGGCCATGGAACTTTTGAAAGATACAAGTTTAGGTGAGTTATTTAATTAAATAGATTTGGATCAGTTGAGCTATCTTTAGATCGTTTGCAACGGTCTGCAGGTAGCTTAACTGTACCTACAGGTATATAAAAAGTTAGCGTAGGTACAGGATCTATGTCAGAATCACTTTCAAACAGTAGACACAATGCTGAGTCGAAGCATTGTCATTTTGCTGCTGTAGCACGCACATTCACTATATGTAGGTAAGCAAAAATATTTTTTTTGTTTTTTTAAATATATTTTTTTTAATTTTATTTTTGTTTTTATTTTTATTTATTACTTAATTAATTAATTTAGTTAGTAACTTTTATTCAATTTAATTTATATTGTATGTACCTGCCTATTATTTAATGTGTGTAAATTGTAATTGTGTGTTATGGTTGCAAATAAAAAATATGTCTATGTCTATGTCTGTCTATGTCTATGTCTGTCTATGACTGTCTATGTCTGTCTATGTCTATGTCTGTCTATGTTGTCTATGTCTATGTCTGTCTGTGTCTATGTCTGTCTATGTCTATGTCTGTCTATGTCTATGTCTGTCTATGTCTGTCTATGTCTGTCTATGTTTATGTCTGTCTATGTCTATGTCTGTCTATGTATATGTCTGTCTATGTATATGTCTGTCTATGTCTATGTCTATGTCTGTCTATGTCTATGTCTGTCTATGTCTATGTCTGTCTATGTCTGTCTATGTCTATGTCTGTCTATGTATATGTCTGTCTATGTCTATGTCTGTCTATGTCTATGTCTGTCTATGTCTATGTCTGTCTATGTCTATGTCTGTCTATGTCTATGTCTGTCTATGTCTGTCTATGTCTGTCTATGTATATGTCTGTCTATGTCTGTCTCTGTCTATTGTACAGGATCCAGATCGGAGTCAGCTCGTGCGTTCGCCGCGATCCGCTGGGTGCTGACCTCAGCGTGGAGCTCGTCGTGCTCGGGCGCGGCGCTGGCGCGGGACCTCGCCGTGCTGGCCGTGCCGCGCGCGCACGCCGCCGCGCTGGCCGATGCCGTCGATCAGCACAGAGAGGCTTATGTTGACGGGCTGAAGACTAACGGGTTTGCAGGTGAGGGAGCATAGAGACTTATGTCGAGTAGTCCAGTCAAATTATGGCTAAAAACGGGTTAAATAAACATGAGCGAACACAGTTTAGGGATTTTGAGGATCGATAGGGGGTGTATTCTGAGCATAAATTCCAATTTGAGGGGTTGTACTGAGGTCAGCTCAAGGTCATTTCGATGGAAACGCGTTTAATTCGATATCTCGAGAATGGTTAGTGTTAGGCGAAAAATTGTTGAGACCTTTTCTTTTCCAAACAAAATTTACAAACTTTTTTATTTGAAACTTTTTTTTATAACATTAATATTTTCCAACTTATTACTCCCGCAAGGCAAAAATTTTACTCTTTTTTCCATTTTTCGTCGTTTTCTCCCCAACCATTTAATTTTATTAAATTTTACCGATCATCGAAGTGTAGATCTTTTAATTATGAACAGTTTTGTTCTTAAACTTTTTTCCGTAATGCCAATACCTTCGGAGTTGACGACAAAATGACGATAAATGCGGAAACAATGCTTGCATCACTACATTGCGTCGTAATGCCTATAGGTACCTACCTGTACCTACTCTAGTGCTAATGATTATTTTTTCTTCCACAGTAAACAAGTTAACGGATATATCTATATCCGCGGCGCCAGAGGGCGCTGGCGAAGCCTACAAGTTAACCTTTCAGTCGCAGTCAGCAGGAGAACTATCTAGAACAGATCTTTTGATCGAAAAGGACCAAGCAAAGGATCTACTGGAACAACTGAAAATGGCGTATAAGAAGATGGAGGAATTAGAAAGGAGTGAAAAGTAAAGATTAACCCCCATATTATAACGGTCTATCTTATAAAAAGTTAGCGCAGACTTGAAGTATTGATTACCATACGTAATGATGACATAAAGTCAACGCTTTCGCGTACCTACGGCTAACCAGAAAGGGCGAAATATTGTGTGGTTCATGAAGGAAAAGTTATTCTTAGGGTTTTAATAAAGTTTATTGTTCCGATTCGCAAAATACACATAAGAAAAACTTAGATAATACAAAAAAAACTCAAAAAGACATTCTGTCCACCCGATGACAAAAACCATAGTGCCGATGCACTATGCATAGACCAGTCTCGCTCTATTCGTTCAGGAACGTTTGTCTATAGAGCGGACTGGCCTATGGCTTTTGGCACACGCTACGCTATAACGCTAACTTTTTTATAAGATAGGGGGTAAAAAGTTATATGTCGATTACGTATGGCAATCGAGACATCAAGTCTACGCTAACTTTTTATAAGATAGGGGATAAGTGTAAAACATTCCTAATAACTTTGATAATTAAAATTAAGTATCAGATTAATTCCTTCAATATAAGATGTACCTTTAAAGTTAAAATAAAAATATTGTGTAAATCAAAAATCTTTTTATTTATTGTCTTTATCAGTCCTTACAATAATAATTACTCTTAGATTACAAAAAATAACATTATATATAGGCGCTTAATTTTATTTACAAAAACAATCTTACGAACTAGAGGGTTTGCATTTAATGTGATGTTATTTTTTTTGTTTTATTTATTTTATTATTTATAATTTAATTATCACAAATATAAGGTGGGTGTCACTTAGGTGGATTATGTAATTAACTTATTATAGACATTCGCCATCTAGACTCAAACTAAGTACCTACTTATTACTTTTAATATGAGGTACAATATTAGGTGGCAAAATAAATATCTTGTAGGTTCTCGCTTCGCTCGGCATGTCGTATTTCAGAGAACAATTCAGCGTGTTTCACTTTCACAATTTTTATATGATTTATTATTTTAATCACTATCACCAAAAATATATTAAAACAGATTTTATACACAACACTTTTCATTTGATTTTTGATAAGTTTTCATATTTAAATCCAGTTCAAAAGTCATATCAATACCGAAACTTCGAATATTATTTAAACTGACAATAAATGAACTTTTGTATAAATGTAATGTATTATGTATGTCAGTCTTCTAGTACCCACAACACAAGCGCTGCTTAGCTTGGGGCTAGATGTTGTGTGGATTGCCCAGCATTTTTTTTTTTTTTTGTATTATCGCTTAAATTCATTTATCCTTGTTTTTCCAAAAGTTTACTAATATCCTGCGATCCAGACGGAGTCGGGCGCTTAAGCTTATGCTTAGCAGTTAGTCTTGGAATACAACTTTTCATTTTCCTCAGCGGTACAGGAAACGTGTCCAGTTTAGAATGGCCTCCCAAGCCATCGTAGGTTTTATCTAAGTCTACGCAGGATTGTTTCTCTGAGGGCTCAGGCTGTAGTGGTTGCTTTTTGTGGAAAATACTGGTAAGGTTCTGTTTTGCCGCGTTGCGAGCTGCGTTTATGATTGCGAATTCTGATGGCTGTGAACAAAATATTACCATCTTTATACAAATTAATACAATAGGTGTTAAATTTTGTATCAAACAGACGTCACAGCTTAGTTGGTATAACTCTGCCTTCGTAGTAGTAAAAAGTGAAGATATTCGGTCTAAAAGTTAGCGCAGACTTGATGTCTTGATTACCATACGTAATGGTGACATAATGACAACGCTAACTTTTTATAAGATAGGGGGTTAATGTTTACTCTGCTGTGGGTTGTGGGTTCGATTCAAATCAAAGACAAATTTGATATCGCCACTCAGCTATGCTGTAATTTAAGAACAACGCCCAAGATTTAGGATTTTTTATAATATCACTTTATTACGTTTATCAAATAGTCTTTCGTCGTGCATTAGGTATAAATTGGCATAGCATTTCAATAATTAAGCCATTAATGAAAAAAAATGAAAATGAAAAAAATGAAAATAAAAAATATTTATTAAACACCACATTACAAGTAGATACAAAAGATATTGAGGAAATTACACAAGCAGGGGTGGCAAAATTAAACAATACCTATGTAGAAAAGGTGAGGTAATAGTAAGTACATATAACAATATGGAGTGCCGTAGGTAGTCGGAATGTATATACTATGATACCCACATTAGATTATATCTGTATTATGGGTAGATTAATGTAAATTAAAAGTGAAGCACATCTATGGATCATAAAAGGCAGAGCTACTACCAACTAAGCTGTGACACCTGTTAAAAAATTATTAATAAGACAAAGAATAAGGATGTTTACAAGCAAATTACCTTCATATTTCCATCAGGTACAGTAATAGGTTTTATTTTTAATGCAGATAACGCGACGCTGCCTTGTTTTAGATTAAAGTATGGAGAATCTGAATTCTCTATTCTACGTACCATTGTGTTCTGAAATATTAATTAATTAGAATTTAGATTATTTCGAGAAGAATTAGAAGTCGATAATGTGGTTTGTCGCGGGTTCAAATCCAGCTCCACTCTACAACTATACATAGAAATAAACAGACTAGGACAGACTAGGATTTTCTAATTTTTGTGATTTTTCTTAAGTGTAGGAGTATAATAAAAATATTAAATAAATAAATATTCACGGAGGTTTCACTGAACCAAGCAATGCTTGTTTAGGGAACAAGAATGCTGATAGACTACTTATATCCTTTTTTTATGTAAATACATACATAGAATACATAGATAAGCCAGACACAGAAAAAAACATAAGTGCTTATCTCCAAACGTTTGTTCTCGGAGGGAATCGAACCCACGACCCACAGCATGAAAGGCAGAAGAGCTGTACCAATGCTGTGACGCAATGTAATGTTAGCGGTAATGCAATGTAATGACGACCGATGTGGCGCGGTGAGCGATGGTCCACCTGCGACACGGAAGGTTGCGGGTTCGATTCCCGCCTTGGGATAAATGTTTGTATGATCTGCAAATATTTATTCTAGGTGTTCTGGGTATATATGTATAATAAAAAATATCTATATTATGTAATGTATTGTATTAAGTATGTCAGTCTTCTAGTACCCATAACACAAGCTCTGCTTAGCTTGGGGCTAGATGATGTTGTGTGGATTGTCCAGCATTATTTATTTAATGTTATGGGTTTAAAAGCTGTCTATTAGCAATCTAGTTCTTATAGCAAAAGCTTTGCTTATTTTGGGACTAGAGGGCGATGTGTCAGATGACCGCTAACACAGTGGAATACATAATAACACTCAGACACAGAACAAATATTTATGTTCATCACACAAACATTTGCTCTGCGTGGGAATCCACGACCCATAGCATGGAAGGCAGAGCTACTACCAACTGAGCTGTGACGCCTGTCAAAAACTTACCAGGCTATTATTACTATCGGCCAGTACAGCTGTGTCCAGAACAAAGGTATCCGACATGCGGGGCTGTTTGGCCGTGTTTTGCTCTGATGAAGACTTGTCGATTATTTCTGAAGCTTTTCGCTTCTTTTTCAACAATTCGTATTTCCGTTCAGCGTTAACTAGTCTGTCTTCAAGTTGACTGAAACATAAACATTTCACATTATAAGTCAAAGTCAAAATTACTTTATTCAGTAAAATCACAAGAATCATTTAGAATCGGTCTTACATACTAGGTGATTCTAGGTGCCAGTTCCACGCGACCAGAGCCTAGAAGAACGGGCTAAATAAATACGATGACTTGACGCCCGATGTGTCGAAGCGGGCGATGGTCCGCCTGCGACGCGGAAGGTTGCGGGTTCGATTCCCGCCTTGGGATAAATGTTTGTACGATCTGCAAATATTTATTCCGGGTGTTCTGGGTATTTTATATGTATAACAAAAGATATCTATCTATGTAATGTATAGTTATTATATTATAGTATATTAAGTATGTCAGTCTTCTAGTACCCATAACACAAGCTCTGCATAGCTTGGGGCTAGATGATGTTGTGTGGATTGTCCAGCATTATTTATTTATGGCAATCAAGACATCAAGTGTGCGTTATCTTTTTATAGGACAGACTGTGTGTTACTAACAAGAGTTTGGTTTGTAACTCCGCGACGTGATTCTTCTCAATACCGATCTGCCGTTTGGCTGCGTGCAAGCGGTCACGTGACTCGTTCTTCTTCGACTCTGACTCACAGAGGGCTCTGTAAACGTTGACAAAATATTAGATGAATCGAAAATATATTTTACAGAAACTAAATACATGTATATCACAATTTATTACCTAAACTACAGGTAAATTTCCCTTTTTATTGCGGCTGATCTGTTATATCTTTTAATATTTTAAGCTTTTTTGCGAACATAAACAATAATTTTCTGTGTAACCCTGTATCAATTTTTGAGATTGGTTCTTTATATTTGCTGTAAAGGTGCAGAAACTGTAAAAAAACAGTTTCTGCACTTTTACAGAAGAGGTTAATTGAACATTTGGTGCCCAATGTATAGTCACAGTGACATACCTCTTCAACGCGGTCGCGAATGTAGCTACCGTTTTGAGATCTGTGTAGCCTTGCAGCATTTGTTCAACTTCCTCTGTGGTAGCGTTCAACACTTTTTGTAACCTTGGAAAAAACTTTCTTATTAAAAAATATCAGAAATCCATTAAAAAGATGAGCGGTTAGTTTTTTAAAGCGGTACGAAGTTGCACACGCTACGTACACGTTACGTTGATGAACCATTTATTACATTAGCTGCTGCCTGCTTATACGTACTGCTTATGTAACAATTTAGCACAATCGGGGCCCTGGTTCGTACCGTTTTTGTTAGTTGTCGTGTGATTTTCAAGGAATTAAGAACCCACTTGCCGTCCATTGACTGCAAGTCATTTTTTATTTCTTTTTATTGTTTAATATTTATTAACTTATAATTTAATTACATATAATAAACTTATAAAGCCATATAACAAGAAGAGTGTTAGATATGAATGTGGATGGATGTAGAAGTAGAGGGAGGCCAAAGAAAAGATGGATGGACTGTGTGAATGTTGACATATGTAAGAAAGGTGTGAGCATTGAGATGACGTATGATAGAGGAGAGTGGAAGAAGACGTGTTGTACCGACCCCACATAATGTGGGACAAGGGTAAGAAGATGATGATGATTATTTAATAACTTACCCATTTAAAGTTTGCAAGTTTTTAGTTAAATCTTCGTTTACTTCCTTCAGTCTGCAGGTCTCCTTGTTCTGAACTTTCAGGTACTCCATCTGTTCCTTGAGCGCTGAGATGGCAGAGTCTCTGTTCACCAGCTTCTTTTCATAGGATTTGAGGAGTTCTCTGGAAAAATTTATTGATGGAAATGTCAATTGAGTAATGAGTATAAAAATATATCTATACTTAATATTATAAAGATAACAGTAAAATTGGAGAGATGATTTAGAATCGTCTTGTATATTTATTGATATTTATCTAGATAATTCTAGGTTCCACGCAACCAGAGCCTAGAACAACAGGCAAGAAACTAAATCCACACGACCAGAGCCTAGAAGAACAGGCATGAAATTAAACATGATAATTACCTAAATAAAATGTAAATGAATGCCACTCACTCGAGTTTTTTTAAGTCGCCAACAATAACAGCAAGCTTATCTTCTTTGTCTTTTAATGCTGTCTTCTGTTGCCGCAGTTGCAACGTGGTGTCGTCCAACCTGGACTGAAGAGTGGCGGCATCCTCTCCGGTGGCCTCGTTAGAGATGGTCGGAAAGAGACGGAACATACACTTCTCTGTTACTTTGTGCCGACATTGTGGGCAGGATTTCGATCTGAGAATATAATAATAATAATTAATAATTTATTTATTTATTCAGACAACTTAGTCCATAGTGTTAGTAACAGAAAACTTATGAAAAACTAGGTTAGTAACTTATAACTAACAGAGAGTTCGTCCTCTGGATGAGCTTCCATACAAGAGGACAGTTATGCTTATCAGCTATCATATTTAGGATGCTGTTATATAGATATTTTTTATATACTACAAGAAAACATGTCTATATTTACAGTGTGGCATAGAAATATTTGTATATACATATGTACTTGTAGCAGGAGGCCACCAAAACCAGAGTAGGTTAAACTAACATTTGTGATTTTTGAGTAGACCTCTGCCATTTGAACTTGAACCAGGGGTCAAGTTCAAATATACTTTATTGAATAAAATCACAAAGATCATTTAGAATCAAAGCCAGAATGACTCAAAGGTAATTTTAAAAGTAATATGGAAACAAGTTACAGAGGTTAATTATGAATAAACTGTAAGTACCTTTTTATCCAAGGAGGGAAGAAAGCCATGTAACAAGAAGAGTGTTAGATATGAATGTGGATGGATGTAGAAGTAGAGGGAGGCCAAAGAAAAGATGGATAGACTGTGTGAATGATGACATGTGTAAGAAATGTGTGAGCATTGAGGTGACGTCTGATAGAGGAGAGTGGAAGAAGAGGATGTGTTGTACCGACCCCACATAATGTGGGACAAGGGTAGGAAGATGATGATGTACCTTTCTATCCACTGTGCCAGACAATGGTGGTGGAAGATATGTCCACATTTTGTGACATAAATGTTCTCGGCCTGGTTCACCAGGTCACTACAGATTGTGCATAGAATATGCATCTGAAAAATAAAATTATAATCCTACAATATTTTTTTGAAATAGTATACATTTAGTTTGGGTGGGTGCTTTGTAGTGTTTTTTTTTTTGCAATAATCAACCGACACTTGTACATTTTTTTTGTACTAAATTACCTAGATGTTTATGGAAGGTAGTCAAACACACGTCGATCATGTAGCAATTTATTGCTGTTGGAATAACCCTAAAATTCAATGTATTTTTGATCACTGTTTTGCAGATGTAGTAGGTACGATATTCTGAGGTTGGTTAGATTCGCGTAAGTTGAAATTTCTTGCTTATAGACACTATTTCATAAATGGGCAAAAAATACATTGTTTCAAATTTAAAGGTAAAAAGAAAGTAACTGTTTAAACTATACCTACCTTCAGAGATTCCCTATCAAGGGGTGCTGTTGATGCGATGAAATGTTTCACTCATACAATATAAACAAAAACCACTTTGATCTATCCTCACCTCACATTAATTTATAGATGATTGTTATTTTTTATAAAAACTACAATTCAAAAATAACTTTACTTCATTTGCCCAACCAATATTTCTCTCATCCCTTGAACCCAAACCAAAACCCAACTCAATCAAAAACTAGGATTAAGTACCTTCACCCAAACCAAACAAGAGCAAAGGTTTGTCAAACAAACGTTTTTTTTCGAGATGAGAAGTACGGGTAAGTCAAACAAAAGACACATTGACACATGACAATGACATATTAAGACAGTCAGACGTATGTTTATGTTTTGTTGTGTGGCAAAATCTCGTCTCGCGTGGTGTCCTTTCTTTTCGTATTTTATTTATAAATTCTCGCATTTATCTATAAATAAACTAAGAGAATACTTTTAGACATCGTCTAGATATGTCAGAGGCGCTCGTAGGTGCAGTGTTTTTATTATACAACCGCGCTTATGCATTAAAATGATCGCAGACACTGTACTCAAACCAATATGTATAAATTCAATGAAAACGCGATAAAATGTGATAATGTGAACGTGAAAAAACCGCAATGATCAGAAAAATACTAGTGCGGGTACATTGAGACTATTTATCAAGCTGTCAAGTAAATCAATGTTTTGATAAGATTACAACAAGCAATAATAATTGATAGTATTAGTTTTTAGGTGATAATGTGGATAACGCGCACTGAATAGAACCGCTAAATTGCAATGTCAACAACAATTCAACATTATAAGTTATAGTGTAAATATTCAGAATGCCTGGTAAAATAAAAGTGAAAGTGTTAGCCGGACGCAATTTGCCAGTTATGGACAGAGCCAGTGACACAACTGATGCATTTGTTGAGATCAAGTTTGGAGGAGTCACTCATAAGACAGACGTGTGCCGGAAGTCTTTGAACCCGCACTGGAGTAGCACTGAGTGGTACAGGTTTGAGGTAATAACCAAGCTTGAGTTTTATTGATCATTTTTTTAAACATAACATAAACATTTATTTATTTATAAAAACGGTGTTCTGGTAGGTACTATGGTAGGTTACAAAAATAATTTCAGTAAGTATTAAATAGGTATATTCTTCAAAAATAAGTAAGTAAATCTCCATTTTTTAAGTTCTTAAATTTCTTTAAACTCAATCTTAAATAGTGTTATTTTATTTACACAAAAAATCTTGTAAATATGTTTATTCAATATAATATAGTGTCTTATCAACCAAAATGAAAAAAATATGTGTTTAATATTTTGTTTTTGTTATGAGATGAATAACCTCAGAAATAACAACTTTGTAGATAAATCAAAACTTTTAATTATGTCAATACCATGTCAATGTACAATAACTAAAACTTATTAAGTAATTAATATAACATTTAAAATTTATCCACATGCATTCAGACTATTGTATTATTATAAATTTCTCTAAGCTACTTTTATATGTATATAAATATTCATGGACACTTCATACTCTAGTCCCAAACTAAGAAAAGCTTGTACTATGGGAACTAGACTTTTTTTGAGAATAAATTCATAGAATACATAGAAACACCCATTTATGTAAATTTTTTTTGACGACCGTAGCGGCGCCGCGGCGGGCGAAGGGCCGCCTGTGACGCGGAGGTTGCGGGCTCGATTCCCGCCTTGGGATAAATGTTTGTACAATCTGCAAATATATATTCCGGGTGTTCTGGGTATTTTATATGTATAATAAAAAATATCTATGTACTTAATGTATTTTATTAAGTGTGTCAGTCTTCTAGTACCCATAACACAAGCTCTGCTTAGCTTGGGGCTATATGATGTTGTGTGGATTGTCCAGCATTGTTATTATTATTATTTAAATATAATAAAACTTGAGATTCAGCTTTATGAATGATATATCGAAAATGTTTTCGTCCAAGGTATAACATCTCATCACCTTCACACCTCAATTTGGCACCGCTACAACTTAATGCCATATGTTCAGTAGGTATTTATATATAAAGTCTGGCGTCCGTCTGCCTTTTATTTGTTTATTATTTCCAATATGTGCGTATAATTTCAAATGAATCATTTGAATCAGTGCCAAAAAGCTTTTTCAATAGCAAATGTGTTTAACTCTAGTTTTGTTTACACACAAACTTTAAAACATTTGGTAATAAATAACATGATAGGTGTTAGTTTGATTCCCACAATAATTATGTGTCAATAGATTTGTATTACAATTTTAATTGCTTTTAAATACTAGTAGGTATTTTTAATCATTTCCAGGGTACCTTTGGTGAGTTTGTTTGCTATTCGGTTGTTTTTATTTACTTGTAGACTGAGGTGATAATTAGGTGCATAAAGTATGTAAGTATACATTTAGTTTTTTTGCTCTGAATGGGAATCGAACCCACTACCCACAGCATGGCAGGCAAAGCTACTACCAACTGAGCTGTGACACCTGTCAATCAACTTAAAAATATCTTAAATTAGATGCAAAGGCCAATATAGCTACAATATTTTTATAAAAAAAAATATTTGTTCTAACTTTTATGTTTATGAAGATATAGTGGACTTATTGAGGGCATGAAGCAAACTTTGTAAGAAACAATAACATCAGGTAGGTACCAAACTATTTTCGATGTGCTGGGCGGGAAATGTGTGCCAATTTCACATATCAACTGAATTCTTTGTATATGTATAGGTGGCCGCTACAATCTTGTACCTTTTCTGCCAACATTTTACCCTTTACCAACAGACCAGCGCAGCTTGTATTTGTTAGATTATATAGATCTGCTTAAGAGTATGTTTTACAGTAAGAATAAGTAACTTTATTAAAAAATAAGATAGTTAAATAAATAGGTATGTATGTTAACTTAAATATAATGCAAAAATATTTAGGTATGGCTTTCAGTGACTTATAAAAGTTATTTCATTAAAATTATACATGATTTGGAACTATCAAACGTGGGTCGTGGGTTCGATTCCCACCCAGAGCAAATGTTTGTGTGATGAACATAGATATTTGTTCTGTGTTTGGGTGTCACTATGTCTTCAATGCATGTATTAACAAAAAGTATATACTATTAGCAATCTAGTTCCCATATAACAAGCTTTGCTTAGTTTGGGACTGGAGTGTAATGTGTGAAAGTCTATGAATATATTTATTTTTATTAGGTGGACGAATCTGAGCTTCAAGATGAGCCTCTTCAGCTCCGCCTTATGGACCACGACACATACTCAGCGAACGACGCGATCGGCAAAGTCGTCATCAGTCTAGCGCCCCTTCTAGCGAGAGAGGCTATCAACGCTAAAGGGACTACGGGGCCGCCTGGCGGTAAGGAACTCTCAAAATTAGGCATAGCAGCCACACAATCCATACGTTGACGACCGATGTGGCGCGGTGGGCGAAGGTCCGCCTGCGACACGGAAGGTTGCGGGTTCGATTCCCGCCTTGGAATAAATGTTTGTACGAACTGCCAAAGTCTAACCAAAGGTCTTTTTTCACATGAATTTGTGCCATTTTATTTCTTATCATCATCATCATCATCTTCCTACCCTTGTCCCACATTATGTGGGGTCGGTACAACACGTCTTCTTCTTCCACTCTCCTCTATGAGACGTCATCTCAATGCTCACACCTTTCATACACATGTCATCATTCACACAGTCCATCCATTTTTTCTTTGGCCTCCCCTACATATTTCTCGGTATATTTAGGTTCAAGTTTGTAGTTGAATATCCCCTTGTGTCCAGGTGCTGTGTTATCTGGCTGGATCCCCGTGTTTGACACGATGCACGGGATCCGAGGGGAGCTCAACGTTATTGTGAAGGTGGAACTGTTCTCCGACTTCAATAAATACAAGACTTCAAGCTGCGGGGTACAGTTTTTTCATTGTAAGTTATAATTTTTAACTGTAACTGTACTTTTGGTCCGGTACTTGCAAACTGTTGTTTTTCCGGTACATTTAAAATGGCAATATTCTTTTGTTTTCTGGATAATACATTTTAATTGTAAATTAAATGGTAATAAAAATAAAATGACCTATAGAAATTGAGAAATTTAAGGTCGTTTGACTTCTTATTCTCAAAAAACTCTTAATGAAACACCGCCGTTTGAAAACGAAATAACTAATATTTAAAATAAAAATTAAGTTGCCACCTGTTCATACAGGAAATCTTGCGATTTATTTTGCGAGAAGTATGATCATCCTACTTTTCGCAAAATTAATCCCAAGATTTCATTTCAGTAGAACAAACAATATTAAAGACTTTTATATTATTGCTCATCAGAACATCTGTTCACCCCCAGGTCCTATGATACCTCCAGGGTACAAAGCCACCTCCATCCACGGCTTCGTGGAAGAGTTGGTGGTCAATGATGACCCCGAGTACCAGTGGATTGACAAGATCAGAACACCCCGAGCTTCCAATGAAGCCAGACAAGTGGCTTTTATCAAACTTAGCAATCAGGTATTATTAATTACATAAGAAGAAACTGTAGCGCCATCTATATCGCTACATGATGAACTACATCGTAGTCTACGACAACTTACCAACAGATGGCGACAAATCCTAGATCGCGCAAACGAAGTTATCACGGAGTTTGTACATAAGTAATAGAGCCGATGACTATCCATCGGTCCTCGGACTCCGAGCCAAAAGTAGCTCGGCGTGGAAGATCTTCCCTTTTCGTAGGAGATACCACACCTATCTCCTCAAAACATTGAACTGTAAATATAGTTGAATTCTGTATTCAAGAAAATGGAAAACATTTTTGGGTGAAACTTTAACTAAGACTCCGCTGTCCGTCTGTTTGTCTGCCTGTCTTTCTGTCTATCTGTCTGTCTGTTAGCAAGCTATTATCTCACGAACTGTGATAGTTCGAGATTTGAAATGTACAATTTTAATTAAAAAGAGAATAAAATCAGTATTTTAGAAGGCTCTCATACAAAAACGTGTAAGTATTTGCCACGTAGAATATAAGTCAGTTTATGCTCAATATGGTGCCATCTAGTGTCAAACAAAGCAAAGCGCGGACAAACTTTTTTTTCTGTACATGTGTGTTTAGGTTTAGGTTTATGCGTTTTAACTGTTGCACCGACCTATGCTGTTTACGTGTTCTATTCCCTCCCATCTTGTTTTGTAAAACTTATAGTAAACGTGTTCGTCATAATAATCATTTATTCAATAATTTCAGGTTCTTACAGGTGTTAATAGATATTAATGATTCACTAAAATCTGCCTTTACAGGCGTTTGAATGTCACATAGAATACAATTAACAATTACACACACAAAATTACAAATTAATATTAAGAATATCAAATAAAATGTCAAACTACAATATTTAAAAATAGCTTAAATTAATAACAAGAAATAGTCAAGAAATCAAATACATTAATGTCAAACGGTAAAATTTAAAAAATAAGCACTTACAAGTCTAGTCATTTATAATTTGTAGTCAAAAAATTCATTAATACTATAAAAACATTTTTCCGCAAGCCATCGAGTCAAATCGTCGAAATTGTTCTTGGAGCTAGATGATGTTGTGTGGATTGTCCAGCATTATTTACACATTTATTTAAAATCTTATTAAAAATACATATACATATTATAAAAAACTTAAAACTAGGTTGCCGCCGGCAGCGAGGCAAGGCCCAAGCTACCGGTGGTTAGGGCTATAGATTGAGGATCCTCCTGACAATGCGTGCCGTGTCGAGGATCACTGCCGCATGCCTCTGATCCTTGAGCCAGCCTTCTAAGGAGAGCCTCTTGAGATGTTGTTCGAGGCTCTTCGATATTATTATTAATTATTGAATTTTATTACCTAAACCATACCAAAGTCCCCTACAATGTGTGAGTTACAATTAGAAGTAACAATTGTTGTTTGTCAGGTGCAACGCCTGGTGGGTCTGAAAGCCGCGGAGTTGGGAGCCAACGCCGTGGTGGGGTACCAGCAGGAGTTTGACCTGGAAGGCGAGGCGGGCGTCGTCGCTAGAGCCATCGGTATTATGCTTTTACCTCAAGCATTTAATATTACTACTTTACATTACTACTCAAACATTATTTTCCCAAAATTTAGTCAAATTTGGCAAAACTTACTTAAGTGACCAAATTTTGGGAGTATAATGTTCGAGACCATCATGGACTCAAAATAGAAGAAGACTACTTTAATTACTTTATAAACACGTGTTTTCTTTTAATTACTAGTTAATGCCCGCGACTTCGTCTTGCTATAAAATTATATTTATCTTTATTTCTGAATTGGCGGAGTAATCGCCTACCATACATACAAAACCATCTAACAGAGAAAGATATTGTTGAAGTTGGTTACACAGATCTGAGACGTCTACCGTGCCAGAGACTATTATTGTTCTACCCACCTAAAATATTAATTACCTAAGTCTACGTTTTTTAAGCGGTTAAATCAGTCAAATTTACTCCTTAAATCAATGTATTAAAGCTTAAAATTATATATCAGGTACCGCTGTCAGTATCACACCGATGCCAACTCCTAGTCAACCGGTTAATGTGATATCCTGCACACAACAGTGAGTTTACATTACATTTTGAACCTAATTTCTACCACATAAAGTCGAAGTTACCTTCTAATCGTTTTGCATCTGATAATTTATGAAACAAGATCTATTTTAGAACTAAATGGTAACACATGAAGTTGTTAAATGCGATTATGGCAAAGTTATAAGAAATATTGTTGCCAATTAATAATTAGGATAGAAATATCAGGGTTTGTATTTGCCAAGTCTGGTTTAGTCAATCCCAGATGTGGACTTCATGATAAGATATTTAACACGTGTATGGAATATATCAACTGGTTTTTATTTGTAACTTCTTCCTTAAATGACAATTCTATATGCATTCCAAGTTTCATCAAAAACGGACCAGTTGTGGTGACGTGAATGGATGATCTAAACATCTAAAATTTCACATTTGTAATATTAGTGTGATAATGAATAAAGAATATTAGAAAATATTGTATATCTACCTAATTAGCCCAAAATATAATAAGTTGATTTATAAAAAAAATACTCATGAAATATGTTTGCATGGTGTGTTGTGTTGTGTCATTAAAAATAGACAATTAAAAAAGTGTTTGGACATTTTGGCGACTGATGACGAAAGTGTGACAGATCTCAGTCAATATTACAAGCATCATCAAGAAGAGTTACAAAAAATGCTTAATCTGCTCAATCCTAAAGGGCTGTCTCTGCTGGATTCCCAAGAAAATCCTGATGAAGATGAAGAGAAGGTGGAACTGGTCAGGCAGTCGAGTCTCAACAGCTACGCAGGATCCGTTTCCCTGTACCAAGATGATTACTCCTCAAGACACAGTCTGAGGCATCTCTCCGAAGACCAAACAGATCTTAACCGACTTCTTAACAGAAAAGAAGATGAGGATTCTGATTCCTCAGGACCTATACAGAAGATTAAAAAATTAAAAACAAACTTTTTCACCAAACGGTTCACGAAACGAAAAGGAGACAAGAAAAACGAAAAACAAGATGACACCATATCTATAAAGTCAAACTCGTCTGACACTTCGCGCATATCGCTATACGATATCAAAAATGAAATAAAAAAATTCAAAAGATTGAAAAAACCCAAGTTTTCTAAAACTATCAATAAAGAAGACGAAGGAGAAGGTATGGCGTCGATACTAGCTAGATCCGTCATCCATGCTAGAACTACACTTGCTTGTATAACCGAAACACAAGATTCACAAGCAGAAAACTCTCCTAATTCTACCTTGAGGCGAACTAGCGAATCTGACCCTAATGTTCATCCCAAAGATGACAAATTTTCAAGTATCCCAGAGCATGAAAAGATTGAGGCAGATGATAGAAAAGTACCCGACATACAGTTCTCTTCACTCAAAAATATCCCTAGAGAAGATTTGCCTGATCGTGAACCCAGGGTTAGAAGGATATCAGAATCGTGTCCTACCAGTCC
Organism: Ecliptopera silaceata; assembly: GCA_932527185.1. Lineage (NCBI taxonomy): Eukaryota > Metazoa > Arthropoda > Insecta > Lepidoptera > Geometridae > Ecliptopera > Ecliptopera silaceata. Next base: position 8,731,422 of record OW052210.1, read on the forward strand.
AATGGCAGGCAGAAGCGATAATCTACTCAAGCTGCCGGGAGATAAAGGCTACTTTGGCTCAGTCTCGTCAGCGCTATCTGGCGAAAGCTCAATTTACTCTAGTTCGGAAGACGAGGACGAAAGTTCCGAACTAAAGACAGATACTGACGAGGCCCTCGAAACTACATCTTCAATCGTAAAATCTGTTATGAGGATCGAAGCCGATCCAGCATTTTTAGCACAAATGGATCGTAAGCTGACGGTTATCCAAAATACACCGCCTAAAATCAATGAAAGTATTTTTGCCGATTTTGATAAAAGAATTCCTGATTCCCTAGAAGCTGATCTTGACAAAATTGAATATAAAATACCACAAAATGAAATCAAAGAGTTTGAATGTAAGATCGAAAAATCGGAAAAAGATTCTAAGAAACCTGAAACATTGATGGCCTCAAACGAACCGTCTACCTCCAAAGATGCCGAAATGTGTGTACCAAAGCCTCACAGCCATTACATCAAAATCCACAACCCTTTCGCCCATAGGAAGCCATCTACCAGCATTAGTTGTCCTTCTTCCCCTGTAGAAAAACATAATTTTGTATATCGCTCATCGAAGAGAATAAAAGACAAGCTCTCTTTACTATCCAAAAGCAACATGATCAAAAGCATTTCTCACATCTCATTATTTCCGAAGAAAAAAGAAGCGAAAACGTTGAGTCAACCAGGCTCTACCTCTGATGTTCCCTCATATCCATCGAAATGTCCTAGTGAGACCGTTTTAGGATCTCACTTTTTATCATACTCCGATTTACTTGAGTTAGACAAAGATAGAATGCAAACAAACAAACTTTGTAAAAGCGATGAAATCAACCGCTCAAAGTTCTCAATGTATATTGGTTCTGAGCCGGCATCTAGATGCTCCATTAGTGGCCCTTCACACCCTCATAGTAGAGACGAACATGAACATAAAAAGGACAAACATCCGCTTAAGCCAACGGGCTTGATTCATACTGCTATGGAGACCATGCTCATTGACAAAGTTGAAACGTTGCTCATACCGACATCACCTGAAATATCTATTAATACAAAGTTTTTTGATGATGTCAGTGAGAAGTTAGAAGAACACAAAAACTCTGCAGCAACTATGAGGCAAGTTCAGTCTACAACCGCTTCAACAACTCCTAGAATTGTCGCTGTCACACCAAAAAGACTTTCAGAAGATCTGACAACTAAGATTGATAAATTAGTTGATAAAAAATATCATGAAGAATCTAAAGGTCTTGTTCATGGTGCTATGCAAACTATCCTTTTGGATAAAGCCCAAGCTCTTTGTCCTGAAACTACGGGAAGTATTCACTCTACTGATTTGCACGAAGACTTCTACAGCGAAAAAGAAAAAGACTTATACAAGAAAAAAGATTCTAGAGGATCTATCAATGCTTTGATGGATAAAGTACATTTTCATCCTCACTTTTTCCATCACGAAAAAAAGGGTTCTAGTCACGATATACGATCTGGTGGTCTCATCCAGGCGGCTATGCAGACAATGCTCATAGATAGAGCCCAATCGATGATCCCTAACACTCCAGAGCCAATCCCTATTCATACAGAACCACATTTTGGAGAAATAGGGAAACACCATAAGCATCATGAACATGACCATAAAAATAAGGAATCCACCGGCCTGGTTCATTCTGCGTTGCAAACAATGCTGATAGACAATGTACAGTCAGTTCTTCCAGATTCAGATGAACCCGTCCCAATAAGAACTGAACCAGATTTCGGAGAAGAATCTCATAAAAGTCATGATCATGCAAAAGAAAAAGAATCGACTGGCTTAGTCCATTCTGCTTTGCAAACAATTCTAATAGACAATGTCCAAACAGTTCTTCCTGACTCAGATCAACCTATCCCTATAAGAACTGAACCAAATTTCGGAGAAGAATCTCATAAAAGTCATAGTCATGAAAAAGAAAAAGAATCGACAGGCTTGATCCATTCTGCTTTACAAACAATGCTGATAGACAACGTTCAATCAGTTCTACCAGATTTAGACGAACCAATCCCCATAAGAACTGAACCAATCTTCGATGATACAGTATCCCAAAAGAGTCATGTAAGCAAAGAATCTACTGGATTAGTACATTCTGCGCTCCAAACTATGCTTATAGACAATATTCATTCAGTTCTTCCTGATTCGTCAGAACCAGTACCTATTCGAACTGACTCAATCTTTGATGATCAGACGTCTCAGAAGAGCTTTGAAAAAGCTAAAGAATCTACTGGTTTGGTACGTTCTGCGTTGCAAACCATGCTAATAGACAATGTTCAGTCTGTTTTACCAGATTCCTCTGAACCAATACCTATTCATTTTAATTCTGATGCTGAAAAAGAAATAGGCGTGGAGTCGGAAAACCATTGTGAAAATCAAGTGGATAATAAAAATCAAAACGAAGTAGTCAACACTGCTATGGAAACAATGCTTATTGACAGAATTCAAACTATATTTCCTAAGAGTACCAAAATTAGTGACAAGGAAGTTCGTGTAGCCGAAATTAAAGATGACTATACCGAACTTAAAAGTACAGGCTTAGTCAAAGAAGTTATGCAAACATTTTTGGTAGACAAACCAAATAATGATCACGTACAGGACGAAACTGAAAAAGACAATGTACAATCCAAGAAAAATGAAGCAAAAACTGATGTTGTTGATGTAGTACAATCTATAGTTGATACAAAAATCAAATCATGTTCTGAAGAGAGTAAAGATAACACTTCAGACGAAATTAAAGACACAGACAACCTAGAAGAGACAGGTATTAAAAATAAATCGAAAAAAGACTCCGAAAACCGTAGCAAAGACAAGAAAGAAAAGAACGCATCCGAAGAACGAAAGAAGCATTTCACACGTCAAGACAGCGTCCACTCAGTCACATCAAACAAAATGTCCAACGAACCTAACACACGTAAAGTAACCAAGGCATTGCTGCAACACTTCCATCCATTACTCAGCGGGGGGTTAGAGACCATACCATCTGTTGAATGTAACGACAGCTTCGACCATAGCGTCGAAGACAGTGCACGTAACAGCGGTGTGTCCGTTGAAGGCAGCGTCGACCGTAGCGATGCAACCGAGGGCGTTAAAAACACCGGTGAGACTAACATTAGTGTGTGTGATAACTCGCATGCAGCGTGCCGTTTTGACAGGGAGCGCGAGAGGGACAGAGATAGAGATAAGAGCGAGAAGGGTTCTCCGAAGCATTCCCGACACGAATCGTATGGCGGTCGGGAACCTCCGGCGCAGAATTCTTCGCTGAACGCTTCGTCTACGCCAATGGGGATTCACAGACGGTCTTCGGATTCCGATCTCAGTGTCACGCCTAAAGGTACCGTTTTACGTATATGGATGTAAATTCCATCGGCAATCTAGTTTAGTTTATTTATTATAACTGTTGGGGCAGGTTAGTAATTATTTTGATTTCGTTAAGATTCTAGAAAAAAAATCTGCTTAGCACGAGTAATTCCAATAAATAATCAGATTATATTAGTGTAAATATGAGTTGCATGGGTATTTAGATTTATGTATTGAATGTGTATTTTCATGTAAAATGTAGCGTGCCTTCCAAGCTCACGGATTTCAAAATTACATTCTTATAAATTTTTGACTTTGATAAAGATTTTGCACTACTGGGTGACTTGTTAATATAAAATGAAATATTTATTAAATTTACTTTACTTTAATTAAATTAAACAAAAAGTACATGTTTGTTTTCGATAACAATACTTTTTTTGGAACTTTATCATCATTTACTAACTTTGGCTATACATTGCGATTAGATTCAATGTACAGTGACACCAAACATTAGCAATCTTCCGTGCCTATATCTTAATTTTATAAACCTAGATTTATTTTAAGTTATAACGAATTTTAGGTGGTTCACTAAACACATCGGCGGCTAACAACGTAGGTAGCGGCGGTGGCGCCATCTTGCGGCCTTCAATGAACAGCAATAACTTGGATTTGTTGGAGTACCCGTTCCTAACTATGACCGAATACCCGCCCGGGTTTATTGTGCATATTGGTGAGTTATTTATACAACATAATCTGGAATCACTTATTTAAATATTCGTTATGTATTGATTGAATGTGGGTTCTTGTATTCATTTTATAGAGAACTGTTTTACTCGGGATTGTTATGTTATGATTGATGAAAGTCGATCCAAGATGGCCACCGCCACAAAATGGCGGATAACATATTTTTTCAACTCTCTTCATTATTTGAATCAATTCAAATACTTCTAAAAAACACATTCAAGAAGGCTGCCTGCGCAATACATCCAATTACATTTTTCTTTCACAACTCTTTCAACATATTTAGATTAGCACTATTCTTAGATATTATTTTACTTTAATGACATGTTGTTGCCTAAAAATAAATAAACATGTTTCAAATATATCTGACGTAGAATTTTGTCAAAGTTCTTTCATTTCATAGATACACATGTTTAATTTGAAAGTATATTTTTTGCATGGTTTTTTTTAATGGCACATTAAGTGCATTTACCATTTTTCAAGTATTTATCATTTTTTAATTAAAAATTAGGGAAACAATTTTAATGAAAATACGCGAGATCCATTACGAGGATCACATTTGGCACTGCCTACGGTGCATCTTTTATATCCGTCGAGCACATAGTCAGTACGCGTTCGACAGCAGTAGCGTGTATTCGTAATCAATAAATCATTTATCAGTTTTAAACACTCGTATCAATTATCACAATCATATCAATCAATATCATCTAAAGTTGTAGGGCGGAAACCTTTCATCTTTATGGTCCTTCGAACCGGATTAGGAATAAAGTTAAAAATATATACAGGAATAAGGATATATGTACAAAGTAAAATTTTTATGTCATTCTCATAAATGATGGATCCCAAAGTACTATTTTCGACTGCTATTTTCTATAGGCGGTGCGGTGTGCGCGCGTTCGGTTAAGTTAGTGGACGGCGGCGGCGAGAGCGCGGCGCGCGCCGCCTGGTGGGCGGAGCTGCGCACCGAGCTGCGTGCACACGCGCGCGCACTGCGCTGCAACGCCGTCATAGCGTACAGGGACACCGCCGCTATATGGTAACATACATTAACTTCATCATCATCATCATCATTATCATCATCAACATCATCATCGACCTATATCAGTCCACTGCTGGACGTAGATCTCTCTGCAGACGCGCCACTGAGCCCGGTCTTCGGCTCCTCTCATCCAGTGTTTGCGAGCTACACTCCGCAGATCGTCGCTCCATCTCGCCGGACATTAACTTACATAATAATAATTATAATAAGAATGCTGAACAATCCACACAACATCATCTAGCCCCAAGCTAAGCAGAGCTTGTGTTATGGGTACTAGAAGACTGACATACTTAATGCAATACCTACATTACATAGATAGATATTTTTATTATACATATAAAATACCCAGAACACCCGGAATAAATATTTGCAGATCGTACAAACATTTATATCCCAAGGCAGGAATCGAACCCGCAACCTTCCGCGTCGCAGGCGGACCATCGCCCACCGCGCCACATCGGTCGTCATAATACATGTTTAATAATTAATGCTTATAAATAATGCTTTCAGCGAGGATGTGTGCGTGCTGTCAGCTTCGGGTACCGCGGTCGTTATCAACTTGGATTGCGACTTCAATGCGGACGTCGAAGCTCCAACTACAGGTAATTTTAACAGTAAAAGAGCATTTTAAGATCGTGAGCTACAAATTATCTTATTAAAAAATAAAATAAATAATATTATGTGGGTTAATAGTCTAAAATGATGATGATGTTAAAAATAGTACCAAATATAAACATTTGACAGACATCATAACTCAGTTGGTAGTTGGTTTGATTCCCACCCAGAGCAAATGTTTGTGTGATGAACGTAAATATTTGTTCTGTGTCTGGATGTTACTATGTACTTTATGTATGTATGTATTTTAAAAATTGTACTTATATAAGTATTCTATCAACAATTCAGTTCCTATTGTTCAAGCTTTGCTTAGTTTGGAACTAGAGCGCGATGTGTGATATGTCCATATTTATTTATAACTAGCTGTCCCGGCGAACTTCGTACCGCCTTAGAGAGATTTTTTTTTCTGAGAGATTTTCCTAATTTTTTTTTCCGTAAGAGTATTAGAAAACTACCAAAAAAAAATCAGTCAAATCGGTCAAGCCGTTTTCATGCTATGTCGTGACAACGGAAAACGGGTTTCATTTTTATATATATAGATGTATGTATGTATAATTTCAGTGCCAAACGGATTGAAAGGGCCGTTCGAGGAGTTGGAGGACTCGTGTTCAATAGCACACGTGCCCTACTCGCCGGGCGCGGGGCCCTATCGCGCTGAACTCTCTACGTGCGGGGGTTGCAGGCAAGCAATCTACTTAACTCATAAAAAATAAGTTAAAAGTATTTGAATGTGCAATTTCGAAAAAGGGCACAAGTCGGATATTTTGTCAAATACGTTTTTTCATGTCATTGCGTTCTAAATACTTGTATGCTTGTATTTGCTGACGATAGTTGACGTGACAGTGATAGTTGATTGTGCTTCTTTGTCGCTCGTTCCGCGCTCTCACTTGCACTTCATGGAACGCCTCAGAGCGACGTAACGCCGCATGAGTCATGTTTTTTTCGTGCGTGCAGCCGGCTCTATCGAATTATAAGACGTTCTCACGTCAAAACATATTATATATTCCAAAACTTAGCGTAAAAAAATACATTTATCACATCAAATAGCACTTGTATCCAGCCGATATTAGTTGATGTGCATTATATCATTATACATTATCATTATAACTAAGTATAGTAATATTTAACTTATGTTTAGACGTGCCAGAGTTCCTGCAGTGTTGTTAGCAGCGTGTGCGAAACCGAACAAACTGGCTGCCTACCCCAAATCCGTCACATTGACTGCAGTTGGTAAGTAACTATGAATAAAGAAAAAATTTAAAGTAAAAATTGTTTTATTGACAAAATTATTTTGTACCAGAATAATATGAATCCATAGGCTCCTGTGCTAGTTATAAAAACTGTGTTACAACTTATAAATACTTAGATATGAATAGATACAAGATTATGAATTGATACAAGATTGTTATTTTGCCGAAATAAATTAAATATTCACGGACATTTCACATGGCCCTTTAGTCTCAAACTAAGCAAAGCTTGTACTAGTTAAGCTAGTAATGTTAGTTTGGGACTAGAGCGTGATGTGAGAGATGTCTATGAATATTTATTTATTGATTTTTTAGTTGCTCGTATAAAACGAGCTGCATATTACAGAAGAAGAACTAAGATGAGGTTAATACTATGTTGATGTATTTGACTAAACAGTTTTTGATGATGTTTTAGCTGCTCGGATCAGACGAGCTGCATATACAGAAGAACTAAGAGGTTCAAATAACGATGTTGATGTATTTGACTGAACAGTTTTTGATAATGTTTTAGCTGCTCGGATCAGACGAGCTGCATATTACAGAAGAACTAAGAGGTTCAAATAACGATGTTGATGTATTTGACTGAACAGTTTTTGATAATGTTTTAGCTGCTCGGATCAGACGAGCTGCATATTACAGAAGAACTAAGAGGTTCAAATAACGATGTTGATGTATTTGACTGAACAGTTTTTGATAATGTTTTAGCTGCTCGGATCAGACGAGCTGCATATTACAGAAGAACTAAGAGGTTCAAATAACGATGTTGATGTATTTGACTGAACAGTTTTTGATGATGTTTTAGCTGCTCGGATCAGACGAGCTGCATATTACAGAAGAACTAAGAGGTTCAAATAACGATGTTGATGTATTTGACTGAACAGTTTTTGATGATGTTTTAGCTGCTCGGATCAGACGGGCGGCGCCGTCGGCTGAGCCCGGCGCCCGGGACATTTCGGACCAACTGCCCTTCTTAGAGTATGAACTGCATAAACTGTTGCTAGCCAAACTTAGAATGCAGGTATGTTCGTACTTTTAATAAACTAAAATATAAATAAAATATTTCGTCATGATCATAGAACAAAGACGGATGTGATTTTTAGCCATTTTTTTATTTAATTAATTAACCTATTATTTATTTTGTCTGCAACTTTAATTTGTATTAAATTGTAAAGGCCTATACATATAGGTATAGCAACTTGTCTAAATTTCACGTTGATAGGCGTAACCGTTTTAAAGTTATGACATAAAATGTAAACCTGCAGTTTTGCACATCCGTCTTTGTTCTACGATTACGACGATTTATTTAATTATTTAAATAAAACAATAAATAAAATAAATAAATAAATCAATAATAATATGTATTTTTTTTTTTTAATCATGTATATTGTAAAAAAACTTTTTGTTAAGATTTTAAATAAATGTGAATATAATATTAAATAAAACGTTCATTTTTTCTGACAATAGGTTTAAAAATCAGACTTAGGTACATACCTGGAAGTGTGTATTATGTTACAAACTTTGGAAACATATCACCATAACATACTATTGTTGGTCTTATTAGCCCAAAAATAGGGGTAGTAATTTATTATTATAAAAGACTCAATTGTCTAATTGAAGAAAAATAGTTATTTTGTTTTTTTAATTGGCCAAACGGTTAATTACGATAAAAAATGCTCGGTATAAAATAGTAAATCAGGGAGCTGAGCACGAATAAATGTGACAATTGTAAATGTATCGAAACAGTGACCTGTTTTAGATACACTGCGCGTCATCATCAGCTTTACTGTCACACGTTGCAGCGTTAGCGCGCAGTGTATCTTAAATAGTTACTTTTATGATTCTCACATTTATTCTTACTCAGCCCTCAGGTAATCTATAGAAATGTACTTTCTTGTCTTTTGTGATTTTTATTGTTTTTATATATTTTAATTTGTTTTGCAGGGTGCAAACGCGATATTCTCCCTGCAGACTCAGATAGCGATAGGCGAGCGATGTGTAATGGCACTAGCCAGTGGCACGGCCGTCAAACTAACTGCATTGCCTCCTCCCACGCCGCCTAGGATCAAGGTACGCATATTACTTGTTGACTTACCACCCATTCGCACCAAACGCGTGTCTTATCTTAAGCTCTGCCTATCATGCTGTGAGTTGTGGGTTCGATTCCCACCCAGACCAAATGTTTGACGAACATAAATATAATGTTTAAGCGCCCAACCCTCCCCCCCCCCCTTTTGCGATACCTGGAAAAAGTGAATAAGTTTTAAGTGCCTCCTACTTTTTAAGACGTTTGTAACACTTATTTTGGCAAAATAAATATCTTGTATATTTGTTCTGTGTCTCGGTGTTTCTATGTATTCTATCAGCAATCTAGTTCCCATTGTACAAGCTTTGCTTAGTGACTAGAGTGTGATGTGTGGAATGTCCAAGATTAGTTATTTATTATATTTATTTATAGAGTAAAACTCCAATTAAAAATGGAGAAAAAACACGTACAAACGTGTAAGTTTGATAAGTAATTAATATAGTTTTATATAATTAATTTAATACGTGTAATTATATAAATAAATAATGTTTGTTTCAGGCGTCAGAAAAAGAAAAGGACGCGATAGATATGCAGAAAGCCCTGTGGGACACGTTCACAGCCAATCGAGCCGCGAACGGATATGATGTTGGTATGTTCAACTATTGTGTACCGTAAACGTAACGTAAGCCGCAATAAAAAAGAAAACCCTAAAAAATTTGAATTTCTTGCTAGAGCGAGAGGTATCACCTTAAGACACACTGCGCGCTAACGCTGCAACGTTCGACAGTAAAGCGTGTGTTGACGCGCAATGTATCTCAAATACGTTACTGTTTCGATACGTTTACTATTGTTACATTTATTCGTAATAACCCTCATGGTCCGGGAATCACTAAGCAAAACGTTTGCCATTGAAACGATGTCGATTCTATTGCATCTCCAACTTTTTACTTATTGAAATATTTTTTTGTTTGATTTTTATATACATTATTTTACACAAAATGAGACACAACAATTTTAATAAAAAAGATATGCTAACACCAGCGTGACCCTAAAAAAGTTTTCCTCCAGCATTTTAAGTAGGTACTTATACAATTTTTTTTTTAATTGTTTTCAGCCGGTATTCCCGACATGAGTACAAACGGTGCGTTGCCCGAACTGGAGAGAGAAGAGCCGCCGGCTTTAGATCTGTGCGCCGATAAGGACGCCTGTGTTTTGGAGTTAGATGAGGCTGAAGATGTGAGTTAGTTTATATATTTAACTTATAAAACATATTTTTATAACTACAAATAGAAAATATTATACAAGTCTTTTCTGTATAATATTTTAGGACTCTTATAACACTTACATACATTGTTATTCACCGCGGCATTGCAGCCGGTATTAGGGTAATTTCTGTTCTGTGTCTCGGTGTTACTATGTATTCTATGTATGTATTTACAAATAAAATGTATGTAAGTATTCTATCAGCAATCTAGTTCCTATAACAAGCTTTGCTTAGTTTGGAACTAGAGCGCGTATGAAATGTCCGTGAATATTTATATTAATTTATTATTTTATATTACACTAGCTGACCCGTGCCCACTTCGTTGGGCATAATTCGACCGTTTTTGCTCCGATTTACTTTGCAAAACGGACTACCATGTAAAAGCCTTTTTATTTTTCGGTTTTGTATAATATAGCCTATGACACTCAGCAATAATGTGGCTTTCTAATGGTGAAAGAATTTTTAAAATCGGTTCAGTAGATCCCGAGATTACCCCTTACAATTGAACAAATATACAAACATACAAACTTTACCTCTTTATAATATTAGTATAGATGACGCTCCGATGAAACTCTTTTATGTGTTAACAAATACTAGTTAACATACATAGTTTGTTTGCAGGTTGAAACAGCGCGTGCGTTGTCAAAGCGAAGGATGCATTTACAAGCTTTCAACAACTGTCTGCGACCCGCCATCGGCGCACAGCCATTGGCTTTCACACAGGTAACTTATACATTACTAGTAGTACGCCCCGGCTTCGCACGGGTAGCCTATATCAAAAATATCTTAATAATATAGCCTATGTTCAGCGCAGATAATGTAGCTTCACAACAGTGAAAGAATTTTTGAAATCGGTCAAGTAGTTTCGAAGCCTATTCGATACAAACAAATATTTCCTCTTTATAATATTAGTTTAGATATTTTCTTTAACCTATAGAATAGAATAGAAATAGAAAATCTTTATTGTCACAGATGAAGGCACATTAATAAAATTATATTTAAATTAAAGTGTACAGGCTATGACTCGTCATTCAGATATCATCAAAGAACGATTTACATCTCATTTATAATAAAAAACAATTAAAATAATTTGACATTTTAAATATATAAAAATATTTAAAAATAAAAATATAAAAATATATATAATATATTGTCCCACTGCTGGGCAAAGGTCTCCCCCAAATTTCTCCATTTCTCTCTTTCTTTTGCTTCTTCCCACCATCTCTTTTCAAAGCCGTCTAAATCATATCGCCAATGCTTCTTAGGCCGACCACGAGGTAATAAGCTATCGCATAGCTTCTATCGCGGGCCTTGAGCGTGGAGACCGAATCCAGAAATTCCGTAACGAAAATAACCTAACACTCCGACAACAAAAAATGCTATGCAATAGCTTGACCGCGGCAGTCTCAGAGTGCCACACGTATTTTTATTACAAGGCCTATTGGTGGAAAGGTCTCGACAGACCAGCGCCTAGCTACCTACGAGTGGCAGGCATTATGCTGAGTCGGGGCCCTTTAGCTGCCGTAGCACTCAAAAATGATTTTTGTTTAATTTTTATTGTTTTGTTTTGTGTGCTATGTTTAGTAAATAAATAACTGTCTATGTCTTTTTATTTATTTATTAACATGTGTATTGTTAGGTGTCTCGAGCGCGGCTCGTGCTGTCTAGTGGTGCGGGCGCGAGCACGGCGGCCGAGAGGCAGGTTGCGCGCGCGTTGGACGGCGCCGCATACAAACTGCGTCGCCTCGCGCCAGCCGCGCTAAATGCGCACTTCCAACTAGAACTACCAGAGGTAAGTGCTTAGACAGGTCACAGCTCAGTCAGTGGGTTGTGGGTTCGATTCCCACCCAGAGCATATGTTTGTATTAATATAAATATTCTTTCTGTGTCTGGGTGTTTGTATTGTATATACGTATTTACAAAAAAATGAATATAAGTATTCAATCAGCATGAGTATTTAACCCCCTATCTTATAAAAAGTTAGCGTTGACATTATATCACCATTACGTATGGTTATCAACACATTAAGTCTGCGCTAACTTTTTATGAGACAGACCGTTAGTAATTAGAATACGATAGTGAAGATTTTATTACTTCTTCTTCTTATCGTGTCGATGCTACAACTGTTTTACATATTTTGTTGTAGCATCGTGTTGGAAAGATTATTACTAAAAAAAACATTTTATTACTAAAAACATAGTAGTAAAGTTTACATAAAATAAATAAAATAACATTATCTAAGTACTATCCATATTTATAATTAGATAATTTACATATATAAGCACATACAAAATATATCTTTTACGATCTAAGATTTAAAATAGACCAGCAAAAATCTTATTTTAAAATTTTTAATATTGTCTGAAAACATCATAGAATAAATAGTATCTTTTTATCCACCTGCTATCTCGTTATCACCTTCTATGTTCCTAGGATGAAATCCAGCTCGTAGTATCAGGAACTGCGATCCCCCTCGCCGACCCTTCAAAGCCGGAGCCGTCAGCAGTTAGCCAGGCCAGCCAGTGCAGCCAGGTCAGCCAGGGCAGCCAGGCCAGCAGCCAGCCCAGCCAGAACGACGATATCTTCGAGCTGGATGAGGAGCAGATGAAGCCAGGAATCACGGCGCAGGAGATGGTAGAAGACAAGTCTGTTGTTAATGGACAGGTGAGGGCTTATGATGATGATGATGAAGAATTATTTTTTTTTGATGTTAAATATTCATGGTCATTTTTTTTACACATCACACTCTAGTCCCTAACTAAGCAAAGCTTATGGGAACTATGGGAACTAGACTGCTAATAGAATACTTATATATACAGGGTTATTTGTAATTAGCGCATCACCTCTTGCAGGAAGCTTCTCTACTTCAATATAAACAACATTTGTTCTACGACTTTTTGTAAATCTTGATAAATAACACATAAACAAAAAAAAACAAAAAAATTGGTTATCTCTGTTATTTATTACTCTGTGTTTTGTAAGAGTGAGAGAGAATATACCTAACCACGCCTCCCGCGACCCGCGCGCGACGTATCATTCGGTATTGTACTAACTACCTACTACGGTTTCCCGCGTTTTTTTATTACTCAGTCAACCTAGGGAATCTGAATCCACTTTCCCTTCATACTTTAATCAGGCTTAGGACTGACAACATTAAAAAATGAAAGAATAAGAAGTCTAAAACCTAAAATCTGAATTTCAGAAAAAAACTAATTTAAACATTATTCTTTTTAAAAAAATAGGTACCTACTAAATAGGTATTTTATTTTTTAATGCAGGCGTATTTAAAAAGTGGAATCAGGTTATTTACAATAATTGAATATCTTCTTCTAAAATTCTTCTATCTAAAATGATTGGATAATTAAAAATTACCTCGTAAATAGGTACAAATCACGCGGATGCCGGTGGGTATCACGCACATAGCGTTCAAAATAGTCACCTTCGCATCCAACACAAAGATCACACCTAAAAATGAACTGTTCACCAACTCGTGATGCACTTGCGGATTCGTTTTGAGGTCAACGCCCAAACAATTTTGTCCAATAACATAGCGCGGCTAGCTACTTCACCACCGGAATACACTAGGGATTTTACATGTCCCCACAAATAAAAATCCATCGTACGGAGTAATGTCTGTTCCGTAGGCACCTAGGCACTCTCACAAATCGTAATTCGGTTACGCGGCAACGGGACCGGAAGAAAAGTGCGGCGCACGCGTCTCTAATTACCCGTGCGCGGCGCGTCATACGACTGAGGTCAAGTTCAAAAGTGCCAAGCCGCTGCACCCCGCAACCCCGCGCCCCGTTACACGTGCCGATATTTTGCCTAGAGATAGTTAGATAGTTGGGTGCGCGTAGAGTAATGAACAGTTCAGAGACATTAAAATACATAATAATAAATTTGTATGGGAAAACATAAATTTTAAAAATTAATAATTTTGAAAAGTCGTAGAACAAATGTTGTTTATATTGAAGTAGAGAAGCTTCCTGCAAGAGGTGATGCGCTAATTACAAATAACCCTGTATTTGTTTTGTAAATACATACATAGAATACATAGAAACACCCAGACACAGAATCGCTATCTATCTCGCTATATAATAAACTACATCGTAGTTTACGCAACACACCAACAGATGGCAGAGTCAAATAGATCGCGCAAACGAAGTTATCACGGAGTATGAACATAAGTAGTAGCTCTGCCTTCCATGCTGTGGTTCGTGGGTTCGATTCCCACCCTGAGCAAATGTTTGAGTGATGAACATAAATATTTGTTCTTTGTCTGGGGTTACTATGCATTCTATGTATGTATTTACGAAAAAAGTATTATATCAGGAATCTAGTTCCCATATTACAGTTTGCTTAGTTTGGGACTAGAGTGTGATGTGTGAAATGTCCATGCTCAAAATTGCCCAAATTAATTTTGATTTTTGTGTGAATTGTCCGTGAATATTGATTCATTTTCAGGTCGGCAGTGCAGTATCATTAAGTACATTAAGTCAAGTAGCGGGGGGTCGCAGTCGGAGATTGTGCGCATTGCGACTTCTGTTCGTTCGAGAAACTACGGCCGTGAGAGAACTAGGCGGGCTTAGCGGCTTCCTACACACATTTACTTGCGAGGTATGTACTTAGATAAATAATGCTGGACAATCCACACAACATCGTCTAGCCCCAAGCTAAGCAGAGCTTGTGTTATGGGTACTAGAAGACTGACATACTTAATACAATATATTATTACATAGATAGATATTTTTTATTATACATATAATACCCAGAACACCTGGAATAAATATTTGCAGAACATACAAACATTTATCCCAAGGCGGGAATCGAACCCGCAACCTTCCGCGTCGCAGGCGGACCATCGCCCACCGCGCCACATCGGTCGTCAAAAAAAGTTATATAAGGTATGATTAAAGTTATTGACTAGTGCGTCACTTCCAGGTGTTGGCAATACTCCGTGCATACACGGCTGCGTTGGGCGGCAACGCACTCACATCCTTCTACATAACGCAGCTCATGTTACAAGACAATGCACATAAAAATCAGGTAACTTACTTTATTGTATTCTACGTGTGTACAAAAATATAAGTATTCTACCGGCAGTATAGTTCAAATAGTACAGCTTTGCTTAGTTTAGGACTAGAGCGCGATGTGTGAAATGTTTATGAATCATCAAAATTTACATTTTTTAGTTATTTTTAAATCAAAATTTTTTTTCGTGGGTTCGATTACCACCAACAGCAAATGTTTGTGTAATGAACTTAGATATTTGTTCTATGTCTGGGTGTTATTACTCTGTTACTATGTATGCTACATATTTACAAAAAAAAAGTATTCTGTCAACTGTTTAGTTTGTACAAGTTTTGCTTTGTTTGGGACTGCAGTGTGAAGTGTGAAATGTCCATGAATATTTATTATCATTATTAAGTTACCTACATATTATTTATACATATTATTCATATTATTTAATATTTATGAACGACCGATGTGGCGTGGCGGGCGAAGGTCCGCCTGCGACGCGGAGGTTGCGGGTTCGATTCCCGCCTTGGGATAAATGTTTGTACGATCTACAAATATTTATTCCGGGTGTTATGGGTATTTATATGTATAATAAATATCTATGTAATATAAATATCTATGTAGTAATAATATCTATCTATGTAATGTATTCTATTAAGTATGTCAGTCTTCTAGTACCCATAACACAAGCTCTGGTTAGCTTGGAGCTAGGTGATGTTGTGTGGATTGCCCAGCATTATTTATTTATTTAAGTATTTATTATTAAGTTACCTACATATTTTTTATAATTTTATTCACATTTCAGGGTCAATGTCTTCTCTCCGTGGGCGGTGACGTCGTCCATGTGTCGTATTAAAAGCAAATCATGACATATCATTATAACAACCAACGATTTATAATTAAAAACACTAAAAATTATAAAATACTTCCGAACCCCCTATCTTATAAAAAGTTAGCGCAGACTTGATGTATTGATTACCATATGTAATGATGACATAAAGTCAACGCTAACTTTTTATGAAATATAAAAATGTTTTCGTTTGATTGTTTAAAATAAGTTGAAGCCATTTTAATATTTTGGTTTAAAATGTTTGATGACAATGTAATTTATTAATTAACTTTAAGATGAAAACAGAATTATTCTAGTCTAAATAAATGACAAATAGTAGAAATCTAAGTTTTCAATCCATTTCAACAGCCAAACTTGAATTGATATTATATCTTTGAAACTATAATTTTGAATTTAAAATATTAACTTTTTGTAAATTGTGAATTTTTGTTTTTCAATTAGACTTTCTTATTAAAGAAAGTAACTAAATGAAATTATAACTAAATATTCTTTTTTTATGTGAGTTTGTTTTATACTCTATGCTCTAATTCTTAGGGTTTTGACCACCGCACAAAATATAAATTAATCTTGCCAAGTTTTATAGATATTGTGTTACTATGTATTTACAAAAAAAAATGTATATTTGTATTCTATCAGCAATCTAGTTCCCATAGTACAAGCTCTGCTTAGTTTGGGACTAAAGTGTCACGTGTGAAATGTCCCAGAATATTTATTTATTTATATTATTGTTTAATATATTGTATTTTTACTCAACGGCCTTAAATTTTTACAATAAAAATTCACTGAATGTATGTATTAAATTAAAAAAAAAACAATAGTACTGCAGAGCATTGCTAGTTTCGGCAAAAATATAATTTTGATGGAAAAAAAAATGTCTAACATTAGATAATTATACATCATTAGATATTAGCAGTAAAAGTAGTATATTAGAAAAAGATTCAAAAAGTGCATTGCTTTTATTATATGTATTACATTTCTTTAAGAAATTGGTTAAATTTAAGTTAATAAGTTTTAAAACTTCTTGAAATCAAATTAATGTTTTTGCTTTTAGAAACTTTTTGTTTTTTTTTTTGTGTTTTTAAGTGATTTTCAAAAAGGTTTAATCAAGAAGTTATCTATGGTCTATGGTCAATCATTTAAGCTGTTTTTTATACTAGGTGCTATTTCATACATCTTTTTATTGTTATTTTGTTTTTAATATCACTGCATTTTAAATCATAATCCAAAAAATCTCATCAAATCTAACTTTTAGATACTATTTACAAAAACAAGTCTAGCAAAGTATTATTTATGAATTTAAAAATATGTATTAAATACAGTGTCGTTAATAGTATAAGTAGAAACCTTAAAATGTATTGATTTTCAAATTTGCCACATTTATTTGTAATATTTACCTAATATTTAAAAAATCGTATTTTTTTCTTATGTCTCTATATGTGTGGTAGGAGAAAAATAAAAAAATCTGATAATAACTATGTTTTTTATTTATTTCTGTGACTCCGTAATATGAATTTTATTTCTTATCTCAATGAGTAAATCATGTTCATTTTGAAAAACGTAAAAAATATCTATTTGCCCCACTGCTGGGCGAAAGTTATACATTTTAGTTTAATAACTACTTACTTAGATCAATACTTGAAGTATTATTAGTACCTACCTGTACCTAACTAAAAGCTATTTTCTTAGAATTTTTGGAACGAAGTTCCTTATCGCGCGTTGCGAAAGGGGGCTAGACGGAAAAAATAAGACCGAAAGTTGTAACGACACTTTTTACTATAGTAAGCCGTGCGCCGTCTCTTTTATAGAAAGCAAGCCAGTTATTAAATTAAAAATTCGTTCCATTCGGGTGTCCCTTGACACCTCAACTTTTTTAATATCTACACTTCATAAGTAGGTAGTACCAACTGTACTAACAAACTTATAAAGAACTTACACGAACGACAAGACAACGTTTAAACGTGTTACCTTTCAAAACGCATAAAACGATAATCTGTTAAAGACGGTTTTACGATATCACTAAAATTGATAGCTTTTATGCCATAAAATTTTCTCATTAATTACATTCCTATCTGTCTGGCTGATCGGCAGGTAATGTGCTTGACACAATTGATTTCAATATTAATTTAATATTACATTTGATTACATTTCGATACTTTTAAAATGTACCTTTTCTCGAGCGATTGACTGATTTGCGTGATTTTCGGCTTCGTTTTTCTGTCGAATATGTTTCATCTTTATTTATTTGAGAGATGTATTTTATTTTCATAAAGAACACACGTCACAGGACAGGCTTCACAGCTCAGTTGGTAGTAGCTCTGCCTTCCATGCTGTGGGTCGTGGGTTCCATTCCCACCCAGAGCAAATTTGTGTGTGATGAACAAAAAATATTTGTTCTGTGTCTGGGTGTTGCCAATAGCAACTTGCCATGTAGGTAATCTATGTATGTATATTTACTAAAAAATATGTAAGTTTTATATAAATATAGGTACCTACCTAATATAAAAATTAGGATGAAGTTCAAATAAAACAATATTAGCTCGTCATAAATACATTATTTATTGAAAACACCATAATTAATTATGTAGGTACTTTACAAATCAAACACCAAAAATGTTGACAACAACTTCGTAACTTATCTTATAATACTTTAGATATTTATTACTAATCTTAATTATTTTGAGAGAGAGGTTTAAGATAGACTATACATGAGATAAGTGGCAAACAAGAACAAAACAAATAAACATTAACGGTCTATCTTATAAAAAGTTAGCGCGGACTTGATGTGTTGATTAGCATACGTACCTACATAATGTCAACGCTAACTTTTTATTAGGGGGTAAAGGTAGATAATGGTTTCCTATTTATAGATCCGTAGAACTTTTTTTATAGTAAGTAATTTTATAGGTAATAAATAAATACTAAAAACAGAAAAAATTGGATCTTCTATTACAGTAAGTAAGTAAATAAATATGATCAAGCTACCTGTCTTAATTATTTTCAAAGAGTTTCTACAACATTTGCGTAATCGTTTGCCACTTTCAAATTCTACGTCAAATTGAACCTTAATATTGGACGAAATAACTTAGGTTTAGATTAAATCATGTTAGTTTCGGATTGCGGTTCGGTTGCGATGTGACGCGTCAGCGGCGACGACCGAAGCGGAGGAACGAGTGCACCACGTCCTGCCGCTTCATGCCAGAGTCCAGCAGCTGAGGGTAGTCGCGAACCAGAGCTGGAAGACACATTACTATCAGTAGAGAAAGTATATTAAAAAAAAAATGGTTGCCTGTAAAGTCGGTTTACTGACGATAGTTGAACGTGACAACGAACGCAAAGGCCAATTGTGCTTCTTTGTCGCTCGTTCCGCGCTCTCGCTTGCACTTCATTGAACGCCTAAGAGTGAGGTAACGCCGCATGAGTCTCAGAGCGAGGTAACGCCGCATAAGTCATATTTATTTGTTCATTATATAGATTTGCGGTCTATCTTATAAAAAGTTAGCGCAGACTAGAAGTATTGATTAGGTACCATACGTAATGATGACATAAAGTCAACGCTAACTTTTTATAAAATAGGGGGAGAGTCATCAAGTGTATAATATTCTATGATTTAATACAAAAAAAATTGATAAGTAGGTAGGTACTATTTTGACGTGACAACGTCTTATAATTCGATAGAGCCGGCTGCACGCACGAAAAAACATGACTCATGAAGCGTTCCGGCGTTCCAATTATCTTTTCTAAAAAGATAAGATTATCTGAGAAAAGATAAGAAAAGAAAAGATAAGAAAAGAAAAGATAAGAAGAAAGATAACACAACAATCGCGTTCGTTGACGTTGTCACGTTCAACTATCGTCAGTAGGTAAACCGACTTTACAGACAACCATTTTTTTTTCAGGCATTTCATGGATGATTAAAAAACATACTTACATCCATACGTCGCGTTTATGGTTGGTACGTGTATGGTATGTAGGTTACCTTGATATTCAGGCACTTGCTCGCCAGCAGCCTCCGCATACAGCTCGAGGAACGTGTTGAGCGCCTGGCAGAAGCGCGCGGCGCGCGGGTCGTCGTCGCCGGCGCCCGCGCACAGCTGAGCCGGCGCCGCGCGCGCGCCACACACCACTATTAGTGCGCACACGCACGCCAACCGGTAACAGTCAACACTGAAACAACGAGAGACAGCGTTAGGGCGGGAAAGAAAGCCATATAGCAAGAAGAGTGTTAGTTATGAATGTGGATGGATGTAGAAGTAAGGGAGGCCAAAGAAAAGATGGATGGACTGTGTGAATGTTGACATGTTTAAGAAAGGTGTGAGTATTGAGATGACGTCTGATAGAGGAGAGTGGAAGAAGAAGACGTGTTGTACCGAACCCACATAATGCGGGACAAGGGTAGGAAGATGATGATTTCATTGATTCTAGCTGCCTGTTCCACGCGACTAGAGCCTAGAAGAACGGGCAAGAAACTACGGCCTGGTTCCATAATACAAGCTTTGCTTAGTTTGGGACTAGAGTGTGAGTGATGTGTGAATTGTCCGTGAATATTTCATATAGCGTAGTGTAGGACGCCCTCCGGCAAGATGGAGCGACGATTTGCAGAGTGTAGCTGGCACTGGGTGAGATGAGATGAAGACCGGGCTCAGTGGCGCGTCTTGGGAGAGACAAACCTACACCCAGCAGGACTGATATAGGTTGATGATGATGATTTATATTTGTTTTATTTATTTATTAAGCAGCAGCAGTGTAATGTCAGTAAATCAGGACTGAGCTCCCACGAAGTATTCGCAAAACTTTCCGAATTCATTTCAGCGTGCCCTTAATTTATAATGTCCTTAAGATATTGTTGGCCGCTTAAAATTACAAAGACTTAAAGCTGTTTTGACCCAGAATAAGGAAAACTTATGATCTTTGCGTTGTTGTAAATTGAACACGTACTTTATTTTTATATTTTGATCTCGGTAACTTAGATTTGAGCTGTCTACCAATATTTTATATTTGTTTGATTTTGCTTGAGACAGTGTACCTAAGCTTGGTCTTGGTTTGTTTTGTTTTCTTTAGGGCTTATTAGTTTAAAATGATCTGTGATAGAGCTTTATATACTTTGATCCTAGTTTCATGAAGTTTCAATTTTTCGTTTATTTTAACATTTCAAACGATTTTAAAAATCATAATATATATAAGTAGGTACATTTATTTGAATGGGTATCTTCTAGGCAAGTGTGCTACATCGTAGACCGCATCGTCACTTAACATCAGGTGAGATCGCGGTCAAACGCTTGCCTATAACTTGTAAAAAAAAAAAAATTTAATGTTTGCCTATTTTCCAAAACTTATTTGTTGTGAAAAGTGTTATATTTTTTATTCTTACTTTACCTATCCGTAGCCTTTTGAACAGATTAACAATTCCTTCGCGCTTTCTAGAAATTATGAGTAGACAAACACTGTTTCATGCTCTACACTGTTTCATACTGTGTTTGTGTGACAAAGTTTGGTTTTGCCTGTTTACGTAGTCCACATTCGTCGCGTACCAAAACTACAAAACTCGGCTCACCTACGTGAGGGCGGGAAAGACTCGTGAAACACCAATAAAGGGTTAAAAGTTCGTAATAACAATAAACTCTGTTAGAAGTTTCCGTCACCAAAATAAAAAAGTAAAAACACTTTTACGAAGACAAGCCGTGCGTTAGATAATTGAAGACTTGTATTTTGGAGTTTTGATGTGCCTCGCAATTGAATTGATCATAGATATACTCAGCTATCCTTTTGTTTTTTTATTCATATTCTATTTAGTATGTTTTTTTATTTTTATTTAAGTATTATAGAAGGTTTAAACAACATGCCATCCTCGACAAGGCAATATTTTGTAGATATTTTGTTTTTTGATTTTTAATAGTAGAATGTGGGACATTTTGTAGCCCTAAAGTTCAAAACACTTCAGACAGCAGCGGTTAACTATAAGTACTAAACCGAGATCACAGTATGTCTTATAAAATAGCACAATCCTTCTTGAAATACCTTAACGAGGCATCGACTCTACACCCTTGTGGGGAAGCCTACGAGGCGAGATGGATCTCGTATTACTACTCTAACGAGGTCGATAAAATTGTTTGTTTAAAAAGTATTGTCTATTTGTGAACGCATTGTGTACAATAGGTACACAATGCGTTCACGGATGCAAGAAAATAAAAAGTTTGAAGAAATGAGTTTGCGTTTCAAAGTTTATTGAAACCTTTTTTGATATTAAGTATACTTTTTCTGTCATCGAATCTAAACAGTCTGTCAATAAGTTTTCTACGAAGTAAAGAAGGTGAGTAATAATACCTACAGTAAAAAGAGGTTTTATTTACAGGTTTTGAAAGAAAGGTTTCATTTTTACGTTTTTGTTTTATCTCTAATCATTTTTTGGGTAGCTAAATTAATCTTTTTGATTAATTGACTTGATGCGAACCAAAATAGGTAAGTATTGAAGTACTACCTACTATGAAAGTAGGAACCTGCATCCATAAAGTATTTGTATAAGTTAATCCGATGCAAATTATCCATTTTCATGTATTACCCCGGGGTGTCGGTCAGTGGCGTAGCTAGGTAACCAAGGGCCCTGGGGCAAATTAAAAAATGGGGCCCCACTGCTATGTAAACTGATTTAGACTAGTCAACAAGTTCAAAAACTTAAAAATATGAGCGATGGCTCATTCGATTCGGAATCACCTATAGAAAAATGTTTTTGAAGGATCTTGGTGCAGGTTAAAAATTGCAATAATTATTAACAAAATAAGATTTAAAAAAAATGATATACCATTTTTTGTTAATAACTTGAAAAATATGAACATTTAAGCAATTTTGCTCGTTAAAGAAGAGGAAATTTCCAATAAAAAAGTCCTAACTTTCGGAACTCTATCTCCATTATTTAGAACTTTAATCAGACGTAGAAAATAGAGCTCCGCGCGGCTGTTACAGCAAGCCGCTAAAGAGAGTTCAGCAATAAAAATAATATTTTATAACATAAAATGTTATTATTATTATTTTTTATTTTTATATTATTATTTTTATTATTTATAAGCCTGAATTTTCCCACTGCAGGGCAAAGGCCTCCCCTTCCTCCTTCCATTGATCTCGGTCTTGGGCTGTTAATGACCAATCCTTGTCATACGAATCGAGCTCGTCTCGCCATCGCCGCCTAGGTCTTCCGCGCGGCCGCTGTCCATTCGGAACCCACTCTGTCGTGGTTTTCGCCCAGAGTTCATGGGGCATGCGGCTGACGTGTCCAGCCCAGTCCCATTTCAGCTTTCCAGCTTTCAGAGCTACATCGGCTATTTGCGTCTGAGAACGCAGAATCGTGTTTCTTATGCGGTCTGTAATTTTTACTTTTAAGATACTGCGTTCCATAGCCCGTTGGCATACCCCGAGGCGGAACTTTTGACAGTTAGTTAGCGACCAAGTTTGAGATCCGTATGTGAGGATGGGGAGAATGCACATATCCATAAGTTTTCGCTTCAAGCATAGTGGAAGAGATCCTTTCATTAGTTCCTTCATGGACCAAAAGGCTTTCCAGGCATTTTCTGTGCGTCGAGCAACCTCGTTATCTTGTCTCGTCTGAAAAGAAACCATTTGGCCCAAATAGATGTATTCATGGACATGCTCGATCTCCACACCCCCAACCTCGATTCTCATTTGTGTGCTGTTAGTCATGACTTTTGTTTTGGTCATGTTCATTTGGAGTCCTACCTCGAGGCTTGCCGTGCTTAGATCTTGTAACATTTCGCGTAGCTCATTTGCTGATGTGGAAAAAAGAACTATATCATCCGCGAATCGGAGATTAGTTAGTCTCTTTTGACCGATCATAATACCTTTTGTATCCCAGGAAGTCATGAGTTTATTGAAAACTTCTTCTAAAGTAGCAGTGAAAAGTTTTGGCGATAAAGGATCACCTTGCTTAACACCTCTTTGTATAGGAAAGGATTGACCGTTGTTGGAGTGAATTTTGATTGCCGCTGAGCTATTATGATAAATACGTTCAAGTAACTGTATGTAGGTGGGTTCTATGCCTTGATTATGCAGTGATTGAAATATTGCAGAGTGTTTCAGACTGTCAAATGCTTTGGTATAATCTACGAAACACAGGTAAAGTGGTAATTTAAATTCCTGGTGTTTTTCTATTACTTGGTTGAGAGAATGAAGATGGTCAATTGTTGATAAGCCGCGACGGAAGCCAGCTTGCTCAGGTGGTTGTTTCATGTCGAGTTCACGAGTTATGCGGTTCTCTATTACTTTGATAAATGCCTTATAAAGATGTGAAATAAGGCTGATTGGGCGATAGTTTTCAATGTTGGCTTTTTCTCCCTTTTTATGAAGTAGGGTTATGTTAGAGTGACAGAATTTATCAGGAAAGGCCCCCGTTAGTATAATTGTATTGAATAAGTTTGTTACATATGGTAATAAGACCTTTACTCCGATTTTTAAGGCTTCCGCTGTTATTCCATCATCACCAGAACTTTTATTATATTTTAAGTTGTTTATTGCATGGCGAGTTTCCAGGCCAGTTATAAGAGGGACACTATTTGAGTAACTATATTCTTCGGTCAGTATGGGCGGTACCGTATCATCAGAGTAGAGGCTTTTATAATACTGGGTGCTAATATGAAGGATTTTATGTCTATTACCTTGTTTAATACCTGATGAGTCTCTTAAGCATACTATTGCAGTTTTACCTTTGCCTATGCTCTGCATGGTGTTCTATAATGATTTACTTCTTTCTAAAGCCGTTTTAACGAGATTCATATTAAAATTTCGAATATCTTTTCTAATGTTTCTTTTTGTTTTTATATCTAAATCGCGGTATTGAGGTGTATATCGGGTTAGTGTTTGTCTTTTATCGATAAGATTTAGAGTGGTGGTCGTAAGTTTTTCAGTTTTCCTTTTTAAGGGTTTAAGTTTTTGACTGGCATTCTTTATACATTTCTTTATATTGTTGTATTGTGTTTCAAGATCCTGGGAGTCTTCTATATCTAATAGACTAAAACTGTTTTCTAATTCTACATTAAATTGTTCACAGTTTGCCAATAATGTTGTTTTATCTAATTTTCTAATTGAACGTTTAATCATGGAATTTCTGTAAACTTTCTTGTTAAATCCAACTGTAATACGTAAGGGACGATGATCCGAACTAAATTTAAGGCTGTTTATAAAATGTGATTTTAAAAATTTGACAAAAATCTTGTATCTTCTTAACACTTGAAAGAACCGAGCCCTGAAGAAAAAAAAGCTTAATCATCATTTTTCAAAAAGTTATTCAATTTTTAACTGACAATTTGTTTCGTAATTTCCGTTGGTTTAAACAATGGAATTAAAGGTATAAATAATTGGCCTAAAAATCTCAAACTTCGTGGAGCCCCGCTGATGTATGTACTTTATAAGATCCTGCGGTAAATTTTCATAAAAGTTAATTAACTTGTAAATTATGATTTTTTATAACTATTGAAAATAAAACGGTTGAAATGAAAAAAAAACGCAGCATTTCGACGATTTTTCTGCGGTCTAAAGTCACGATATCTCGAAAGCGATGCTTTGTAGAAGAAAAGTGTTTCTATATTTTTGTAGACAATTTTACGATCTACAAGCTTTGTCTGAACCATTTTTCGATAGCTCTCGTTGTTTCAGAGATATACGCAAAAAACGCAAATGTATGACCTTTGATCTCGAATAAAAAACAACGCACAAGCGGGATCGATGGGG
The DNA here is from genome assembly GCA_932527185.1 of Ecliptopera silaceata. Classification (NCBI taxonomy): domain Eukaryota; kingdom Metazoa; phylum Arthropoda; class Insecta; order Lepidoptera; family Geometridae; genus Ecliptopera; species Ecliptopera silaceata. The sequence goes on from OW052210.1 coordinate 8,757,283, forward strand.
ATTTTTGGCATATCGTTTGTAATGACGTATTCAAGGCCTGCACAAAAATCCAGCTTGTTGGTTGGGAATTAATGCAAACTGGAATGTCTATTTTGACTGGACTATGTCACTTCTGCAGCAGCTAAAAGATCATTTAAGAAATGGTATGGGCCAAACTCGACTCCGACATTTATCGCTAATAGCAATTGAAAACAAAACCGCATCAAACCTGGATTTTAACGAAGTTATTGCAAAAACTAAAGCTAGGAAAAAATTGTAAATTGAATTGTTATTTGGTCAGTTGGTAGGCCCGACCTTTATACAATAAACCCTTAAATCTTCTCTTTTAACAGGCCAATATTTTACTATATTTACGGAAAAAATCCGTCCCATGTAAATCGAGATATTCCGAAAAAATAGTTTTTCTACATCATATTACTTAGAATTCTAAAGGCCCACAAGGATAACTGTTGTGTTGTGGCGTATAATTAACATTAAACGGGCTTTATTAATTTCTCGGATTGTTTGAAAATCCAACCTGTGGAAAGTGAGTTGTTACTGAAAAGCATGTGGTATTGTACAAAAGAAATACAGTTATTCGGAAGTATCTCGATTCCCACTGGTTGGATTTTCAAACAGTCTGAAAAGCAAATAAAGTACGCTTAATTTTTCACGCGAGAAATTTTTCAAATTTTTCGATTTCAATGGGACCGATTTTATTATAAAAATAGTAAGAAATAGGCCTGTAAAAGCCCTTTAATATGTATTATGTGGCAACCTTGAGGGACGAGTTTTTAAGTCGTGGCCCACGCTCCGTAGAGGATTGCCCTATCTCCTTTCCAAAAGTTCAGTTCGATCGAGATTTCTAGTAATAGAGCTCAGGGGGCCCCCCTGAGCTCGAGGGCCCCGGGGCACTGCCCCGCCTCGCCCCTTAGTAGCTACGCCACTGGTGTCGGTATTATTACCAATTTGCTTTTTGAACACAATTTTGCATAATTTGTGTTGAAGCATGTCGATGTGAAATTGTTATATTTTTCTGATTCAATTTATTATTTCAATTTCTGCGTAAAACAAACTGCGTGTTTTTGAAGTCAAAAATACTAATATGAAAAAAAAAATATACTTACTAACTAACGGCGTCACAGCTCAGTCGGTAGTAGCTAGCTCTGCCTTCCATGCTGTGGGTGGTGGGTTCGATTTTCACCCAGAGAAAATGTTTATGTGATGAACATAAATATATTTGTTCTATGTATTCTATGTATGTATTTACTTACAAAAAAGTATATATAAATATTCTATCAGCATTCTAGATTCCATAATACAAGCATTGCTTAGTTTGGGACTAGAGTGTGATGTTGTGAAAATGTTCGTAAATATTTATTTATTATTTAAACTTAACATTAAAAAGCTAAACAAGGTTTAAATAATACACTAATTTTTGTTCTCTTTAGTTTTCAATAAATAATTTTGATTTATCTATACTAATATTATGTATCTATATTATATATCTATACTAATATTATGTATATGTATCTATAAAGAGGTAAAGTTTGTATATTTGTTCAGTTGTAAGGGGTAATCTCGGGATCTACTGAACCGATTTTAAAAATTCTTTCACCAATAGAAAGCCACATTATTGCTGAGTGTCATAGGCTATATTATATTTTCAAAAAAGTAGGGATCCTTACTAAAACTTCAATTATGCCCAACGAAGTGGGCACAGGTCAGCTAGTTTTATATAAGTAGGTACAAAAACGTTATAACTTATAAGTTATAACGTTTTTGTACCTACTGCCTTATAACTTATAAGGCTATACCAACACCTACCAAACCACACTTCGAACGGCAAACCTACAAGTGGATATATAACTCTATGTATTTATTTCATTCCGTAGTTTTTCAATTTCACGCCCGAAAAAAAGCTTTGAAAGAAGTGGGTATTCAATACGATATTTGGTTAAGTTGGAAACCAATATGTTTAATATTACACGTCTGTGGAATTCCTAAGAGGTCACACTTAAAAGGACCCTTTGAATAGCAATGCTCACTAAATATTTGGATTTTGTTTGATTTTTGTTTTACTCGTATTTTATCATTTTATGAGGTTATTTGGGATAAGTGGAAGGCTTTAGGGGAGACCTTTGCACAGCAATGGGACAGTATAGGTAAAAAAAAAAGAATTTGTCATAGTCATGCTCTAGGTAAAATCACTAGGATCCTTTAGAATACTACATACTAGGTGGTTCTAGGTGCCAGGATGACCTACCAGATATTAAGCGGTTACAGCCTGCAACTTTTATAGTGGAATTTCTTGAGGCTTTTTCTTTGATTAAGTGTTATTTTAAGTATTGTTTTTCTTAAAGTACCTATTAAGTACAAAAAATAAGCAGTATCTTGCGATATTTTCGATTTTAGGACAACAAGATATAAAATTCATGTAATAAAATAAGTGGGTACTTGTTTACTTTCGTGTCTCAAGCTTCTATTTCCCAAAAGATATTTCGTAGAGCAGTCCTTCATAATAAGAAGCATTAAGGTTTTTACTGGCTAAACTTCTGTTGTCCACAAATCCTCAAACAGACGGTAATCTGAAGCTATGAAGTAAGTAGGTATTATAACTTTGTTGTAAACTGTATTGACGGAAAACAACTTAGGAGAGATTTATGTACCTTTTTTTGTATAAAACTTACAAGGGAATATTGATAGGAGCGAATGGTTTTAAAAGTATTTGGTTTAAAAAAAAAACTACGTCAGTAATAGGTATCAACGAATACCTACCTTATATTAATATATATATGATAACTTAGTCGTCTGATCTTATCAAATTTAAATAGGACCATCTAGAAAGTATACTCTTTGAAACCAAAAAAGTAATTTTCCAAATCGATTTAAACGTCTTCGAGTATATCTACATAAAAAAGATTCTGACGAATTAAAATGACCGATGGTTTTTTTGGTTAAACCGATGACTATTGCGCATTCTATCTGGGTTAGGACGATTAAACAAATTACTTTTACGACGGTTACTTTACTTGAGAAGAAACGAGAGAGATGGAGTGACGATCTGCGGAGTGTAGCTGGCAAACACTGGATGAGTAGAGCCGAAGACCGGGCTCAGTGGCGCGTCTTGGGAGAGACCTACGTCCAGCAGTGGACTGATATAGGTTGATGATTTGGCAAACAATACCTACCCAAGGTTAGCGTTTTTTACTTCCACGGTCAATTAGAAGCCTCAGTCACCCCGGGACAGCCCCATGACTAAAATACAAGGAAAGATGTTACATCTGGTAGGTATCTCATTTATCTTTTATCTTGTGTCTCTTTTCAACGGAACTGAGGAGTCCTTGAAATGACGCATATGACCTGAGAGAAATTTTAGCGAAATGATCTTTGTTTCGGTTCACATGACAAGGTTTTTTGTGTCATTATTAGTGTAGGATTCGAAATACCTTAGTTTATTAGCTTCGAATAAAACGATGATTTTTTTAACCCTTATTGCCTCACTGGCCTAATGAATCCCTCAAAAGGACTTTGTTGATACTCCACTTACCTTTTATTAAGTATCTTATTATTTATATTGCGTCTGTAATGAAATCACCGTCAATATTTTTTTTCGAGCTTTTGGTAATTTGTGCACGTTTTTTTACTGACATTGTCTCGGCAGTGTGTATAGCAATAACACGCAGTGTAACTCAAACTCTCTCGAGTATGTTTACGCTGTATATAAAATTTTACTTAATTTTATCCATTTATTTTGATTGAGCTAAGCTTGTAATTTAAAATAGGTACGATAAAATTGATTAATTTAATATTAAATTAAAATAAATTTAAAATACTTAAACAAAAACAGTTAGAACCAAAGCGTAGTTTCTTGCCCGTTCTAGCCTCATGTTCCAGTCACGTGAATCTGACACCTAGAATCACCTTGTATACTTATAAGACGATTCTAAATGATCTTTGAGATTTTACAGAATAAAGTTTAGCTTTACTTATTAAGAAACTCAGATTTCTAAGACTAAATAATGCTAGGTATTTCTATTAGATAATCTGGATTCTGAATTTGGTTGTTATCTACTATATTATTTATCGGTCAATGTTATGAAATACCACGTCATGGCGTATTTATTCAGCCCCGCAAGTCCTCAAATAAACGGACTGTACGGGAATACAAAATGTCACATTATTGAGGAGTAGCAAATATCAAGCCGGGAAATTGTCAAAACTTTTCAAAGTCCGTAATATTATATGCATAGAAAAAGTAAGCCCAGGTGGAGCTAAACCTCCTTTCTATCACCACGTTATGTTGGCTGGTAGAGAATGCTTTAGCAAAAAGTTTTAGTTACCTTTGTAAGTAGGTACATACCTACAATATCATTGTGCAATAAAAAATATACATGCGAGTTAGTTATATCTAAACATTTTCAAATATATTAATATATAGTAGTTTATGATAACTTCTGAACTTATTTTTCTAAGAAGTTCGTTAATAAAAATAATTAAATATTTAAAAAAGTTTTTATTCATTTACGATTTAAATATCAAGATTATTTTACTATACTATAGGAAATCAAAAACAAAGCTTAAGAGTACTCACATGTAAATTAACGACATTTATCTTAATCATTAATCATCACTTCACACTTAAATCACTCTAAAGTTTTATTATTAACACAATAAAATAAATCGTACTTAAGTAAGTATTGACTATTTACTTCAATGATTTATAGGACAGTAGACTTCTAAGGACATCAATCACACTTCACTAGCTCTTTTTTTTATATTTTAAAATTAGATTCTAAATAAAATAGTGTTGTCCGCGCCAATTCTAAAGTTATCGATAGTTGAACGACACTGCAACCGAAGCGCGCACGCAGCAACTTATTACTGAAGCATGGACCGAGATACTCATCAATTTATCTCGAGCTTTGGACATTAGGGATGCGCTCGTTCGATGAGGTTCATCGACTTAGCAAGACGGCCATGGGGAAGTTTTGTACAATCATAGGATTGCAATTTGAAATATTGACGCTATATAAAACATAGTAGGATAGTAAAATAGTAGGCAGTGCTGTCCCTGTCATCTTGCGTAAGTCAAGTATTGTATCATATTATGAATTCATTTGGAAACGTTACTATTTTTTCGCAAAACTTAAGTTTATATTTATTGACAGGCGTTACATCTCAGTTGCAGCACTGCCTTCCATGCTGTCGTGGATTCGATTCCCACCCAGAGCAAATGTCACCTTTGCACTTAGTTTGGGACTAGAGTGTGATGTGTGAATCGTCCATGAATATTTATTTATTTAATATAATTACATATAGTCACACAAACTCAGCCTATGTCTACTAGGTGTGTAGTAAACTATTTTGGTTACTCGATACAATTTTGGTTGGTCAACTCACTATAAGAGTGTACGTGCAATCTTGCATGTAATATGTAGACAAAGCTTTGAAACGATACGGTTTATAATTAGATCCGATTGTAATGAGTACCGATCCCACAGACAATTAGGAAGTATAGTAAGCAAGAACGGTAAGCTCAGTCAGTTATCGAATGATTTTCATTTTATTAAACGAGACCGTAAAACAGGTAAAGTCCATATTTATTACAACTTACCTTTTGTAAAGAAATATTTTATTAAAACAAAGACGAAAAACTCCGGTAAGCCTCTTTAGGATACGACGATTTAGGTATTTTGTAATACTTAAATAAAATGTTTGAACAGTTTACAAAAGATAAATAAATAATGCTGGACAATCCACACAACATCATCTAGCCCCAAGCTAAGCAGAGCTTGTGTTATGGGTACTAGAAGACTGACATACTTAATACAATAACATTACATAGATAGATATTTTTTATTACACATATTAATACCCAGAACGAAAAATAGATGTAAAAGATTCTTAAATTGTTCTTGTGTGTAAATTGTGCTTAGTTTCAATTAAAGTCTTAGTTAACTCTGTGCTTGCAGTTTAATTAGATAAATAGTCGTGCAGTCGCCGGTCGTACAGACCTCTAATTGATATGTGACGACTGGAAATTGGCTCTGTTTGTGGCAAATGTGAATTTAGGTTGGCAAGTGTTGGAAGTCATGGGAAATGTGACTTTAGTTGTTAACCGCGTGTCTGTAAACTTACAAAGAACTTTAAAGCTAACATTGTAAAAATGTTAGTTCTTTTGACCTTTGGCAAAAGGACTGTAACTGTGTTTACACATTTAATTATAAGAATATCATTATACATTAAATGATATTAGTTGGTAGGTACCTACTAGATGTCAATTTTACGTCAATTTAAAATTTCTTATAACTTTACTAAATGAAATAAAATTGATTTAATTTCAGTAGTGTTTCATAACCAAATTGTTCACTAAAGTTATACTAAACGAAAACAAAAGAATGAAATGATTCACTTTAAAACAGAACTTTTGTTAAAAGAAACATTTTACCAGAAGTAGTTTAAACATCTATAGACATTTATTTATTTGCAACACATACCACACAAAACAAAACCACCAAAAAATTAAACAACACGATCATTTTTGTGTGCTACAGCAGCAAAAGGGCCCCGACTCAGCATAACGCCTGCCACTTGTAGGTAGTTAGGCACTGGTATTCTGTCGAGACCTTTCCTTTTAAACAAAAATACTTAGTTTATTTACAGAATCCCAAATCTGGACACAGTGTACACTGGGTCACCATGTATACATGAAGACGAATGGCGCGCAATAGACACCTGTCGACATAATAGTTACAAATCACCAACTGTCTGAACCGAATCCTCGATCAGATGCACGATATTGGACAGGTAGCTTTTGTAGATGTAAACAAATACTGTGGAGATTGTCTTGAATGTCGAGAGAATTCGTACGGATTTAGATAGGTAAGTCACCTGTTGGATCTTACTATGTAGTTCTGGCATTTTCTCACGCAACGCTAAGATTCTTAGATAGATTTAAGTATATAGTTTCATCATCTCCAATATGAACATCACAGAACTACTACTAATAAAATGTTTATGAAATTAGATGAATAAGAATAAGAATCATTTATTTTAAAACTGTGTATAGAATCTTATGGCAGAAAATGTTTCCACAAACAACAGCCTACCTATTTTGGGCATGAATTTAGGACAGTGCTTGAAATAAGTAAATGAATACATTTAAACCCCCTATCTTAAAAAAAGTTAGCATTGACATTATGTCACCATTAGGTACGTATGGAAATCAAGACATCAAGTATGCAATAACTTTTTATAGGATAATCCGAAAGAATTTAATTCAGTCGTTGACTTGGATCGCATATTATTTTCATTTAAATTTGCTCAACCTGATAATAAAGACTCGAAGACAGAAATAAACAAAATGGTGTTTACAGAATCATTCAGGTGCTCTTTACGAGGTAAATTAAACAGTTACAAATGAGAATATATTTGGACAATATCCTTTCTGCGTAGTATCGGGGAAAATAAATAAATCCAAGACAAACCTCATTTCGGGAACCAGTTGGTTTCATTTCAGTAGCGTATGTTTGCTGATAAAATAGGTATTTTTCCTAAACTTGAAAAAAGTTTTAAATAGGTAAGTTTATTTGTAAGGTGAACAATTATTTAAAATATGATTGAGTTATATGAAATACCCGTTACTTATCAGATTTTCCATATTTTTACTACCAATTCCATTCTCTTGTAAAATAAAAAAAAAACATTTTGCCTTTTACGTTTTGCACGCCTCGTTCAAGTTATAATAATGTCAATGTCATCTCTAGTAGTATTAAGAAATGAAAATAATAAATTTATTATCTGTTAAAATGCGGTAGATACTCATGGTTATTTCTCCTCCGAAGTGATATCTACGGCAATTACCTATAACAATGTCTTGGTTCGCATCCTCTCATTTACATGATAATTAAATTGTGGAGATAATTCGAAATCACCTTTACGTTTTCATATAAAATTATGAATTTTAAGCAGTCTTAGAATTTTATCATAACTCAATCTTGTAACAAACTTAAACAGTAGATGCCTATCAAAAGAGGGAAATTTTCGCAGATAAAATGTTGTAAAATACGTTATTACGTGCTTTTTTCGGGAACGCCTAAAAATTATATATTTTTGCACCTAAAATATGGTTACTACAAAGTTAAGCTCATACGAGAACACGTCTTGTAATAACATGGAATATAAAAATATTTTCTTTGAAATGGTAATTTTGCGGTAGGCTTGAATTACCAATTTATATTTTACAAAATGGTCAAACAAAACACCAACGCTTGAAAGCCGGTAATTAACATAGAAATTAAATTTCCAAAAAAAAATTATAATACTTAGTAAATTTTATAAAAAAAACACTCCGTAACAAGAAGTAATCATAATAAGTATTAAAATATTATGATCGTGTCTAAAAAGAAGTAAAATATTAGACATCGATAAAAGTATCGATAAATGAACACCACTAAAATCTTATGTAGGTAATAATAATTGGTACTGTTTGGGCACTGGGAGTAAGTACGTTTCGAACAAAAACCAGAAATGAGTTCACATTCTCCACTAATTAGTTTAGTCAGTTTAAAGAACTGGAAGTTTAAACATCCTTTAAAATATAACTTTTTAGACAGTTATGTTAGGTTGGTCATTTGATGCACTACGCGCTCCACGCATAGCATAAACAAATTCATATACCAAGATTTTTTAACATGACAATAGTAGATACTTCACTCCACAAGCTAAATCATAAATGCAAAACAGCTCAGTTTCGTGTTGATTGCAGTCTATTTATTCTACAACCTCACAGAAGTTAATTTTGCGTTCAAAATCTGATTAGGAGTCGGCGCGAGTTCCAAAAACTGACAGATGACAGTTGCGCCGCCATGATGGATTTCAAAATTCAAATTATGCAAGCGCACGACCGCCTTGTTAATTATACTGGCCACTAATTACTTCACAATGTAAATGGCGGGAAAGAGTTGAAAAGTTAAAATAACTAGCTGAAGAAAATTGTTTTCTCTTGAGATGGAACTTGAGACCAACGTAGGACGATCTTTTTCACAAAAACAATATTCTATGGGATAACTTTTTTTTTCTTAATTATAAGGGCTTTGCCAGTTTTAATGTTTTAAAACTCTACTCTACATTTCCTAAAGTTTGACGTCAGTTTCGTTTATCTGATGTCCCGTCAGTTTTATTGCCTGAGTAAGCAAATCACCTACTTTTAGATATATGTATAGACTGGTTCCTAAACTTTACGTCGTTGTAGAACAATTCAGTGTTCGGAATACTTAGATTACTTCAGCACCTATTGGACACCTCATCCATTAGCAGGACACAAGTGTTGCTTGAACTTGGTCAGAGACTGTTGCAATGCAATTTTACATGTAATTACAAAGGATTAAGTATAACTTAAATTTTAATGACAGATAACTAGAACATAGTTATTAAGATGAAAACTTTCTTATCACTGCCATTTTTAAGTTTTCTTTACAATATTCTTAAGTTATTCTAAAAGGTAGCAAATTCTTTTCTACCGTTCTGTTTAAAACATTGTGATTCATTATAGATTTTTTTGTATGTTAATGTATTTATTTATTATGTAGATATGTATTTACAAAAAGTATTCTATCAGCAATCTAGTTCCCATAGCACTAGCTTTGCATAGTTTGGGACTAGAACGTGTTGTGTGAAATGTCGTTATTTTATTTTTATAACAACAGTTAAACAATAAAATATTTCTGATTTCATAGTAAAGTCTTGATATAAGTATGACAAATTACAAAATACTTTTCTTCAATTTTATAGCCGGTCAGTTATAATTACAGAAGCAGAGTTTACAAATATTAAAACAAAACCAATCTTGGAGGGATTTCCTCTGGGAGGACCTACCTTTGTTTGATCGTCTCGGGCAAATAGTGCCTTTATACGTGGACATGTAGCACATTTAGATCATCATTCTTACACAAGAATGTTCTGTGGTATAAAGAAAAAGAATTAAATATAATTATAAGTACTTATGTATTAATATAGTTCAAGAGCTGTGAATTTTCTTAAATACTTAAATAAAATAAAAATAAATAAATAAAATAAATTTTATAACAGTTTTCAATGTTTTTTATATTGGCATATAGGGGTTAGCCAACTTCGCCAATGTCTTATAACAGGTTAAAAATTAAACAAATGAAAACGGGATAGTGTCGAAAGATGACATTGTAATATCGTTGAAAAAGGTTATCCTGTTTGACAGAACGCTTTTATTTTGGCTCCAACGCCAAGTTCGTTTTATTTGTTCAAACTATTAACATTCACGGTTTGATTTTCATGAGATGAGGCGTATAATTATTTATTCTAAAGATAGAGGTACATTTTTCGTATCGTTTCGTGAAGGCACTGAGATAGATGCCGCGTGCATGTGATATGCGACATTCGCATTATGACGTAAAATAACGTGCACTTTTTGACAGTATTTTTTGACAACTTTTACAATGTTTTTAGTAATATTACACTTAAGATTATTGCATGTATAGTAGGTACTTAGGTACTTTGGTTTAGTATAGCAGTCGATATTTTTGATAAAACATGTTTTTTATTATTGTTTTTCTGTTTAACTGAGTTTTGATGTCTAATTTTGGTGGAATTTTAATCAACAATACGTAGGTCGTAGTATGATTTCAATAAAAGTGTCATTCCACTTCTTTCCCTATAAAACAAAAGACGGCCGACTTGGCAATTGACTGACTTTGTTTGTTTTCTGCTTTGACTGGCTTGACTGAGAAATATTTTCAAAAACTTGACATTGGCAGAGTTGCCTGTCGTAGTGACAGAAGCCACATAAAAGAAGAAGAGATTAGATATACAACCTTATTACGTCTTTCTATATTTCTATGTCTCGTTTAGATATTAATCGGGACCCTCTGTGCCGTTGGTATCATTATAATTGACTTTTTAACCTGAGGGCTGGATAACGTGAATAATGTTAGTTTAGGATTATACCTTTATATCTCTATTTTATCTAAATACGCGATTATTATAATCATTGTAACTTACTAATGTTTTTACAATCAACGCTATTAATGTTATCTGTTTGAGGAGAACTTATATCCTGTGTGGAGCCAAAATAATTATTTTATTAATTTATTTAATAGAAGAAAATAAACTGACTATTACAGTATTGTATTAGGACATTTCAATGTTATTCGCGAAGAACATAAATAAATTAATTAAGATACTGCTATATATATTTTATTTATGTTTATCTGAAAGCATTATTGTATAGGTACCTACATTTACTGAATGCGGAAAAATTCGAACGCGTCTCTACCAGTCTATATTTTCTTTTCTAAATATCGTTTTAGAAAAATACCTAAGTATAATGACTAGTAGAAAAACGAACTCAGTAATATTTTTTTTATTTTTATCATACTGTAGTTGTAGTAGGTCTTTTTTTTATAAATAATGTTGGACAATCCACACAACATCACATCTAGTCCCAAGCTAAACAGAGCTCGTGTTATGGGTAGACTGACATACTTAATACAATCCATTACATAGATACTTATTTTTTATTTTACATATAAAATACCCAGAACACCCGGAATAAATATTTGCAGATCGTACAAACATTTATCCCAAGGCGGGAATCGAACCCGAAATCTCGTCGCAGGCGGACCTTCGCCCGCCGCGCCACATCGGTCGACAGTTTGGTTCTAGCCAGTAAAGTTTTAACGTATATTTTTATTTATAATCTTTATTTTGTTGTTAGAATTTTAAAGTCGACTTAACCTCGACTATATAAATATCAAGTTACAACACAACAAAGTTACTGTCGCTAAAGTTACATTAACGTAACGGCCAATTTACCCCAATAGGTGTTAGCTTGAATTTCGAACCATCTGAATTGTTGCCAATGTGCTCTAATTCGGCAATTTACCCTTGTTTTCGGGAAATTTGCGAAGTTTAAATGAAGTGATGTTGTAGTTTTATTTAGTGAGTCCTACGGGATCTAGACTTCAACGATGTATAGTTGGTATAAGTTAATATAAAATAAAAAGATATGTAGTTGGTTGGTAAAATGACACATAGTAGTCATCTTTACTATCAGTTGTTAAGTCAAGTAGTAGGTACTTACTTGTGTTAGAGAGCGATTTTTTAAGAAGAAGAAGATATTAAAGTCAAAATATTATTAAACGAAATTTTGTTTTTAAACGTGAGAAATTCTTTGAGTTCTAAATCTTCGCTCTAAAATATAATAATTCAAGTGAAAAGTAATTCAAAAAGTTATTTTGTTTTACCAAAATGGAGTTAAGATCATTACCGGTTCTCAGCTTTGCAAAGGTTAATTATGAAATAACAAAAACGAATTTTGTCTTTGTAACTAGCTATAGGTAAATGAAATTAGGTACGTAGCCTACTTAATATATATTTTTTGTAAAGGCGTTATTTAAAAAATAATTTTCATTTCATTAATAACTTTCAGAAACTAAAGACTATAAAGTAAGATCAGAGCTTTTTCAAAACAGTGGGTAAATGATTACCTATTATATTTTATATGAAAAATAAGCAATATAAACTCACTAAAGAAAATCTTTCAAAGGCCAATGAGTACTTCAATAAAAATCTATCTAACTTATCCATTGACAAATTAAATAACTGAAAAATCTAAATCTTTTTAAATGCATATTTAAGTACTTTTTTTCAAATTATTTCTTTTCTGAGTATCATTCATAAAACCAACTAACATTACGACGAACTTACTCCAACTTTTTTAGTACCTACTTATATAAAAAAATAAACAATTTCAAATAAAAAAAAAATGTTCAGAAGGAATTTAGTGAACGCATTTTATCGTTAGTTTAAACTGTTTTATAGTGAAGAATAGCAAAAGGGTGAGATAGATGTAGTAAGTTTATTTAGTCTTAATTGTTCATTACCACTAATTTTCTGTGGTCAATCTAGTGGAAGGATTCTTTATAGCCTGCGGCAAGATATTTCGCGGTTAGTATTTTAATTGCTACCATTACAGGTGACTTACCTACAAAAGAATAAAATATAAATAAATAAAATATTAAATATTCGCGGACAATTCGCACATCACACTCTAGTCCCAAACTACATAGCTTGTATTATGGGAACTATTGCTGATAGAATACTAACATATTTTTTTGTAAATATATAGGCACATACCTACATAGAAACACCCAGCCACAGAACAAATATTTATGTTCATCACACACACATTTGCTCTGGGTAGAAATCGAACCCACGACCCATAGCATAAAAGGCAGAGCCACTACCAACTGAGCTGTGACGCCTGTCGTTAAAAAAGTGACTCTAAGAAATATGTTTTCAAACTTACAGTCAATATCTTAGGTATGTTTTCGATAGGGACTGATTTGGATCAGTTGAGCTTACAATAGATCGTTTGCAACGGTCTGCAGATAGCTCAATTATTTCTGAAGTATTTTGATTTTGTTAAAAATACTGTAGGTATGTATTTAATAGGCGTAAGTTTGTTGGTAAGTGTAGTTTTTTATGGTAATAGATGAAAGAAGTCAACGTATAAATAAAATAACATAAAACAGATTAAATTTTGAAAATAATTTGATGTTTTCGAGACAAGGTTTTTGTTTTAAATTACTTAGAAGTTCAAGAGTCGTCAAGTCAAATTGAAAAAGAATTACTTAGATTTTTCAGGAAATAAATAGAATGAAATTCTTGTTGTTTGATAACAGGAAAGTCATTTAAAAGTTTATGTAAGTATTTACGGAGATAAGAATAATGAGTATAATTTTGAAAAAAATCCATTTATTTATTTATTGTTTATGATTTGAAACATAGCAACTAAAATAGAACTACATAGACTTTTTATAGTAGTAGGTCTGTACTTTTATAGTAAAATATTGGTGGTTATTTTGACCTCAAAGTTGAAAACTATTTATTTTATTTTATTTTTGTTACTTGGAATACAAACAGCTTATATAAAATAGGGAGTAACAGATACAAATGTAGTACAAATAAGCCCTAGACAGTATTCACTTATAGAAATTAAACCGAACTTTTGAAAAGTATTTAAAAGTAAAAGTTAATTATAAAACAAGTTTAGTAGAAAAAAAATAGTCCATTTTTTAGTTCTTATATCTTAAATAATTTTTTTATATTACTATAAGATAATATAAAAAATGACTAAGATAAAAGTTGTTAAATAAAAGTAAACTTTACTAAATAAATAAAACAATGTCTAGTAATTCGATATTTTTGTATAATAATGAATTAATGAAAAATACTTAATTGTACATTAATCAAACTATAAAACAACAAATATAATAATGAAATATACAACGGTCTTATCGCTGAAAGCGATCTCTTCCTAAGTAAAGGATTTTGTAGAAAAAACTTACCCAAAAGCCATTTTTTCTGTGTTCTGAGGATGTGACGATGTGAACTCCGCTACGAGCTTGCAAGTTGTGACTTCTGAAGAGCCTCGCTCGCCTTATATCCTGGGCGGCGCCCACTGAACCGCCCTCCGCCCGCCCAATGCAACGGCCAAACTAATTGTTTCTGAGGTAAACTGAAACCGGATGTTCAGGCTTCACGTGGCCAAAATAATTTGGTAGTTTATTAGTTTCGCGACTGAAGGAATATCTTGTTTCTAGTTTCATTTACTTATAATTATATCTGTTAACAATTTCATTTCATAATTTTTTTAAGACATAAAAATATTCAAATAAAAAAATGAATACAGACGTTCCACACAACACTATTGAATTCTACGTATTGAAAGTATATTGCTGATAAATAAGTTGCTAATAAAAGATACATGACAATAACATCACACTCTAAAAATCAATATTTATTTGCTTTTGGTTTATTTATTGGTTCTTGATGGGAATCGAACCTGCATTTTTCCACTGACCATAATGTCATCGATCCAGCTCGGTGACAGAGGGGCCCACATTCGTATTATTTTTTCTTTCGTATTATCATTCCTTTAATTGAGCTATTAACTCAGTGTGTTTCAATAAAAATGTCATTCTAACAATAATTTGGTAATTGGTAAAAAGATAATAGCTCTACAAAGGTAAAAATTCCCTACAACAACAATGTATTCCTAGTCCTTCGGCGATCTCGTGGTAGGAATCCCATCTTCTGATTCTAAGGTTGTGGGTTCTATTCCGGCTATGCACATATTTATGTATGTAATTTTGCAGTGACGAATAACATCATGAAGAAACCCGTGGCTTAATCACGAATTGTTTTTTCTATATTTTTATAATTAGGTATGCTGTCGATAAGGCCGACTAGGCTGATGGATAGTAAGTACAAGTGCTGGGAAAACCATAATTAAGGTGGTTCGTGACGCGTGTTCAAAAAATGAAATAACTGTGAAAAAAAGGCACCATCTGTGCGAAGCACTAGATATTAAGTTATAGCAAAAGTATCTAGAGCGCCATCTAGTTACTTGAACTAAATACTTGTGTAGAAAGAAATAGGAAATCTTTTTTCTCTTTTTCTTTTAGTTATTCTTTTATTTATCGTACTTTGTCATATTTACATTCGAAGCGGACTTGTCAGCGTAAAGATTGTAATATCTTGCACCCGTCTCCCGTGCAAAGAAGTTTGGTTGAACCAAACAGGTTTCTTTCTTATAATTTTAATGCATTCTACATAGCTTATGTGGATAATAACGTACAAAAAAAAATAGCTTTGGATTTTTTTCCACAGCTGTGGAAAAAAATCAATTTATTGTAAGAAAAGTAAATATATTTTTTACCATAATATAGTTGTAAAAATTTAAGTACTAAAATACTTATTTAAAAACGGCTCATAGATAAACCTTACTGACTAACACACTTTACAACAATAGTAAAGTATACTTTAGATGCTAGCATACACTTTTCTTATATAAAATGAAAATAACACTAGTACACAAAAGTAATACATATTGATCTTTCATCTGCGGCAATGGTCCCCTATTTTACCGCTAGACTAATCCAGACGTCCAGAATACTAGAGCCAAGAACTGTCATTGTACTGGGTCACCATGGTAAGGATGTATGACTTGAAGTTGGTCGCCTTCTTCCTACTTCAATCCTTCATGATACGGCAACGGTCTCTTCACGAAGATGTTTTCTTATCACAAGGTGAATGTTGGTCACGGTGGTCTCAGCCTATGGTTCTTGTAGTACTTTCTTCGCGTCAAGGATTTCTGCCTGCGAGTAACTGAATGCCAGGATCTGGGCTAGACTGCCCAGACAGCTTCCATGAATTCTAGCTTACATTGCATTAAAAATAGGCACTATTTGAGATATATTACAAACTATTTGAGATTTTTTTAACAACAAAATGTTGGGTGTTTATGACTGACATATTTATTTACTTACTACTAGTTGTCATGACAACCAAGAAAAAAGTTAAAGGTACCACGTAACAACAAAAAGTTTGCTACACATTGTATGAGTATAGTTTTGTTTACCTACTCATATTTCGTAGCTCAATCGTAAATGTAACGTATATGGGAGATATACTGTGCGCTAACGCGGCATTGTTTTTTTGCATCATTTTGTGCAGAATTAAATATTTAAAAAAAAATATATACAGGGTCTAACAGAAGGGGTGGACCAAAAGCAACAGGGCCGATGCAGGAGCTCTTAGCCTATCGATATTACCCCCATGTATGTTCAGCGATATTCAGTCGTTCAAAAGTTACTCGCTTTCTATGTTTTTTTTTTCATAATTTTATTTTAGGTTAGATTTATCTTGTATACCCAAACTATTAGAGCTACAACCGTATTTTTTTACACCTTGTAGCTTCATAGTAGACCTTTCGTACTTGATAGTTTGGGAAAACTTGGGAAATCTAACCTAAAATATGTTAATGAAAAAAAAACATAAAAGTGCGAGTAACTTTTGAACGACTGAATATCGCTGAGCATACATGGGGGTTATTTCGATAGGTATTGAGCTCTTCCATCGCCCTTTTGCTTTTGGTCCACCCCTTCTGTTACACCCTGTATAATAAACCTCTTTTACCCTGTTCGGAACAGCGGCTATTGTAGCTGGATATTGTAGCATTATTAACTGTATAGTATGAAAATAAAGTTCGCATAATTCTACACCATAATAAAATCAAAAAGCGTATGTACTTAGTATGAAACAAAACTAGCGGTAATTAAATATGTACTGTACACGTAATATATGAACCACCTGTGTTGTAATTTCTCGACAATACATTTCATAGATAGATATTTTTTATTATATATATAAACACCCAGAACACCCGGAATAAATATTTGCAGATAGTACAAACATTTATCCCAAGGCGGGAATCGAACCGGCAACCTCCACGTCGTCAATGCCACCGCGCCACATCGGTCGTCAATGTTTAGGTATCTAGTAAGTATACGACTACGTCATTCGCTCGAATACTTACAATTATCTATCAAATACAAAATTCTAAGGTTTGTTGTCAGCTCTCCAGTCGTAGGAAAAGAAACAAGACAACAAAACTAAATCTATCCCTTTTCTTCTTGAAAATGCTACGTTGCCAATCTATTATCTAAACTAAAATTCTAGAAAGGATAAGATTTGTCTGTTTGTTGGTCACTATTTAATTCAAAAGTACAAGTCCTATTTTAAAACTATTTCTACATAAGGATGTAATTAATATCTTTACCGAGTAACATAGACTATTTTATGTACAAATTGCAATATGAAAAAAACGTTTCAATGTAAAATAAAGTGAACGCCAAAAACGTTGCCGAGCCGAAATATACAACGCGTGCCGTGTCACGGGTCACTAGTAGTCAGTCTCACTACTGCTAATAATAAATAACTGATAAATGTCACTGTTCATAAAGTTTGGTTATAAAAGTGTGGCCATAAATGTATTTCCTTGCAAACATTATTATCAAACTGTTCGTTTTTTAATGTTCTGTAATTATAAATATAAAGAAAAATTATTTCATTAAAAAAAAACGTTTATTTGTAAGAAAAATTACAAACTTCCAAATAATGCATTGAAATATAGGTAAATAAAACCTTTTTTTTTGTTGTCAAAGTAAATAAAACCTGTAGTAAGGCAACCTCGCTGACATAATTGTCATTGCTAGCTGTCTGTCAATTTAGTCGTACATAGTAAAGTTGTTTTTGATGAAATTTTATCTTGTAAGTATAGTAATCAATTGTGCCAATTAGAAACTCATTGTGGTAACAGAAAGGATCCGAAGAAACATTCACGCTTTGCGATCACTCCGATGAAGCATTATGATGTAACTGCCCCACAAACAATCTATATCCTTTGTACGCAGGCAAGACAATGCACCAACAACTGCAATTGAAGAATCTTAGTGACGCCACAGAAAACGACATAAATAGCCCGTAGCCCGTTTTTGGGCAAAACATATTCATGTGTTTTATTTGTTTAATTTATAGAGCTGTAGAGAGTCTTACTATTGAAATATTAAATACATATAAACATATTCCTGAAGATATTAGCAGTTTTATTAGAAGGTAACCTATGTAATAGGTATCTACTGCATTTTATTGCATTTAAGTTCAAAAAAAAATCCAATAAAGTAGGTTTTATAGTAGTCTGTAAAAATTCTGCAGAGCCTCTGCTCTGCAGAAAGACACAGATAAATATCAAAAAAAGGAAGCAACAAAAAGTTACATTTCTGGCGGAGATTTGAACTCCAATACTCTGATTGTCAGTCCACAGTACCTTGAACTGCGCTATTAGTTCTTATTACCTGACGTCGAAATTATGAAACGCTAGCGCGTTTCAAATATCGGAAACATTTGCGTGTCAAAGTAGATAGCAAGCTTGAAATTCCTCGCCAGCCTCTGCACGTTTTTCCTACTAAAATTATAGTATTTTGTATTGATTAATTGGTATCTATTAATAAATTTTCGCAAAGGTGAATTTTGACAACTAAACGCAAAAAACCATTAACAAATCAGAAGAAAAACCGCAGTTTTTTAAACTAGCGACATCTTTTGTTGTTGGGCTACCGTCCTGACTGAGCGCTTGGGCCTTAAGCAAAATAATTAGCAAACTTCAAACATACAACTTAATATTAATTAGTACATTTTACATTTAACAACTTAATAACTTAAGTTATAGTTACAAATTGTTGTCATTGCGTGTCTATTAAATATTTTTTTCAGAAATTTATATTTAAAAAAAATAATTATTTTATGATTAACTTCTACTTTGTTACACTTAGTTTGGAAGTTAAATCTATTATTTTACTTGTATTTCTAACATTATTGTCTTTTTTATTATTTATTTTTAATTGTCTTCTCTTAAAACAATAAAGCACTGCAAACATGTCTGTTTTTTGGTAGAAAATGTTAGATTTACTAAGTTTCTGATCAAGAATTTATTTATAAACTCTAGGGTCACATTACATAGATCAAGTAGGTACCTAAGTTCTCTATATTGGATCTTAAAATAGATTTGAATAAAGGTGGGTTCAGATTGATTCTGATGGAGACAAACTGATCTACATAGCTCTTGATCTTTTTATTAAGCGGGTAAGGCCTAAGCCTTACCCGCTTTTACCTGTTTTTTTTTTACCTGTTTTCTGATGTGGTCTAAACCACATCAGCAAACAGGTAAAAACCTATTAAAATTGAAATTTAAGCAATCGTTATTAATCGTTAGAGACTTACCAAAATTGCTACTTTTTATTAGTAAACATCAATTAAACATTGATGTTTGCTTTGTTTATTTGTATGAGAACTAAGTGCCTAGACAAACGTAACATAGGATTTAAGGCACTATTAACTAAAATATGTACTTATGTTAAATAAATAAATAAGTATTTGCTGTGGGTTAATGACTTTTGCTACTTTGATTTGTGTCTAGGTGTTACTATGTAAGTATTCTATTTATGTATTTACACAAAAAATGTTTAAAAGTATTCTATCAGTAATCTAGTTCCCAGTGCAAGCTTTGCTTTGTTTGGGACTAGAGTGTGATGTGTGAAATGTCCATGAATATAAAAAGTTTAATTAAGTTATAATTATATTCTGCAGTCTTACCGTGGTCAGACTCTACCTACGTATAAGTGTAACTTTCTGCATACAAAGCTAAAACTAGGAGCTAACTAATTACATTTTGTTTAATCTTTAACAAACTATGGTATAATGAATATTCACATAACAATGGCTCTCAAAGTTTTAGTTGGACAAATATTTTTTTACAATTAATTGAACAAGACGAAGTAATAGAAAGATACTTATAGAAACGACTTGGTTTTCATTCGATTTCACTACTTTTCGTAGCAGAACACCGTTTCGCGAGTTGGCCTTTTTATTTATTTCTTCTAATCTTTGATGGGATATGTATTTAAAATGATCTTCCTACTTTGATAGAACAAAATAATGAGTAAAATACGGCCTTTTTTTACGTGAAGAACTGCCGCGGTAAAGCTTATTGCATAGCATTTTTTGCTGGATTATGCACGCGTAGTGTTAGGTTATTTTCGTTACGGAATTTCTGGATTCGGTCTCCACGCCCAAGGCCCACGATAGAATCTACGCAATAGCTTCATATATTTAGTTAGTGTAGTAGTTACATATTAGCGAGAAGCATTTAATAAAGTTTTCATTATAAACGGGATATTTACCATGATTTTTGAGTTTGATTATTTCCCGATATTTCGGCACAGTTGCTTTTATAATGAAAACTATGTTCAAAACCATGATAGTTTCAAATATTATATTTAATAAAGATTTAACAAAAACAAATGTTATATTATGTTTTGAGAATCACTGGAAAATAAGTTTAATAAGCGAGCAGATCTTATGCATATTAAATGCAAAAGTTTCCAACTCGTTCAGGATTTGTCGCTGCGATCATCCGTCAAAACAAAACTTCATTAACCAACAATTCACGAACGAACCACCAAACTAACATTTAAGCACTACTATACAGTGACTTACTGACAGCTTAGATGACAATATTGATTTGTTCAATGTTATTCTTGTAAATAACAGCAAATAATCCACACCTAATAAGGCTAAACTAATTAGAAGAGTATCATAATTATCGTTCTTAAACTGTAACTGTAAGATAATAATGATATGTTATATTCAATAAATAAATAAATATGAAGAAATAGATAGATATATATCATTATGTCATAATGATATGTTATATTCAATAATTAAATAAACTATCCATTTTAATAAAAAATAAAACAATCCAATTCATTTTTGAACAAACACATTCGTGAAGCGTAATTTTATTTATTTACAAACAAACAATTACGGTTACGGAATAACAAGAACGGTTTGCAAAACCAATTACACTAATTATTAAATTTTCTAGTCAAAAGGCAATTAAATACAAAAAAAATACCATAAAAGTCAAGTAAATGAACACATATTCCCTATATTCTATGAAGTTATATTTCGATATTTATCATATGCATGCATAGGTACCTACTTATTTTATTTTATATATCAATGTCCCATCTTAATCCTATTGAAAAAAAGCTTTTAACATTTGATTTCCAGATTTACAACGCAATAGATTTCCAAATAAAAATAAATGAATATAAATAAAAGTACTCTCAAAAACTATCGTAAATATTCAATGAATAACGTATGTAACGTTACATAGTTTATTTATTTATTCATAGGTTCATCTTCTGTTCAGTCAAGTTTGAAAATAGTTTAGCCTTCAACAAAGCGAAAACTAAATACTAAAAACAATAAAATTCAAAAATAATACTAGTAGTAGTAGAGCTTTTTGTGAAAGCACTCGTTGGCGGAAGTGCTACCACCGTACCGTTTGCCGCTAACTGCTGACGGTTTGGTTTCCGGTCCAGTTACAGGCACATAAGACTTCGTCCTAATGCCTCCGAGTGATGGACGCAGCGTAATGCCTCACAAGACACATCCTCAATTAACGTGCGTAGAGAGCAATGCAATGCAATGCCAGTATATC
Organism: Ecliptopera silaceata; assembly: GCA_932527185.1. Classification (NCBI taxonomy): domain Eukaryota; kingdom Metazoa; phylum Arthropoda; class Insecta; order Lepidoptera; family Geometridae; genus Ecliptopera; species Ecliptopera silaceata. The sequence continues at coordinate 8,779,208 of OW052210.1, forward strand.
GCTATTGAGTGATAAGGCCGCCCATTGTGCATTTATGATCTAACTATTGTTCTTCTTGTATTTTGTTGGTGTAATTTTTGTGTACAATAAAGCGTTATTCATTCATTCAGTCATGTTTATGTGAAATAAATAAAAAAATAATGTACTTACTTAATGTATTACTACTTAGTATATCTACCAATTATATCTTCTTACCAATTATAAAAAATAAGTTGTGTAGTATCTCAATATCATGAAAAAAAAATATTTAGTTAATTAGTAGGTACCTACCCATTTTTATCGTGCTATCATAGACGATTTTTTTATTTTTCTATGATGCTATAAAACAATATTGACTAGCAAGTGATGTGATATATTGAATAAAACATTACTTTTCTTATGTATCGTGTGTAAATTCTTAGATAATTCCTCTATAATGTAATTCTAATATTTAAAGTATTTTCTTATATAGTAGGTGAGAAAAATGTAGCTCGACAAATTCTAAGATTTATATTTTTAGAAGTCGCTAAGGTATTTGGTATTTAATCCAAATCAGAATACATAAATAAAAATCCATAAAGTTATTAAAAATATAGGTACCTATATGATTATTTACTTTTATTTTTAAAGGTAGGTACTTTTACTACCTAAGATCAGCTGACAAGATGTCGGCCATTTGTAAATATTTCTTATGGTTCTGCTGATAAACTAGAATTCTGATAATAATTAATTTAGTGTTAAAATGCGTTTAAAAACATCAAAAATGTCATTCAGACTTAAGCAAGAGTTTGCTGTAATTTTTTATAAGAAATACCCTTTTAGGCTATTAACATTCGTTAGCAATTTTATGAATTATGTATTTTGGTTCATCGAATCGCGATATATTTGCCGATGAATCTTATTAAGAATTCTTTGAGACGCATATTTCACACCAACGTGTGAAATATGCGTGAAATGTATCGATAGGTGAAATGAGATTCTTTATGATGTAAGATATACCTACATTTTGACTTGATTTCTCGCAGAAAATATGCGTGTCAAATATTACGGATGCTTTAGATATGAATAGGTAACTGCTTGTGCTACAATTTTCTTTAGTTTAGTTATTTAACTATTGTCATAAGTAGATATGACTTTAAACTATTTTTTTAATCGCGAAAATGAGATGGACTAGTAGGTAAGTATTTAGATATAATTAATGTTGTATGTACTGGGTTTGCAAATTAAAATTTTCTCATCTTTATCTTTGACTATATAATTTAAGTACCTACTAAGTTACTTTATATGGATTATTTATTTATTTTAGTAGGTGGGTTAGTCATACATAGGTAGGTAGGTAATGTTCTAGTAGGTAAACCAATTTTCAATCAATTTGTGAGTGGATGAGTAAAATCTATATCATCCATGTAACTTCAACTAAGTGACAACACTCAATAATCTATTCCACTTTGTTTAATGGAAATGTGTCACGATAAATATGATGTGATACTTCCGTGATGCAAGTTTTTTATTATCATTATAATTGCCAAACAAAACTAGCTTTTATAGGTACATAATCTTTCGGACATTAGCAATCATAGAAAAATACAATGGAAAGTCTCTGTATTAATTTATGGAATAAAGAATCTGAATTTAAACTTCAAAGACTTTACAAAAACAGTTTAGAACTAGAGTTCACTTAGGCTTTGATAATTTTCAGTTTACCTACTCGATAATAAATTGAAGGCTTTGGTGATTTTCACATATCGACAGAACTTGCCTATATTTTGAGTAGGTAGGTACTCATACATAACGTAGCATTAAAATAGATTCCAAGAACACGGATTTAGAAATACGGTTATATTCTTGAAAGTTTGACGCCTATCGATAGATAGGTAAGCCCTGACGCTAAAGTCTAGAAAGTTCATTATAGCGACTTAACTTACTCAGCTTTACTAAAATTAGTTCAAAACAATGGCGTAACTTTTGAAATTCCAAGGATTTTTCCACAAGCTTATTAAAGTTCTATAGTCGAGACACCCCATCACATGTGATCTAATGTTCAACGTTGGTATTCATGGCTCATTATATGTAAATGTAAAGGTTTTCATATTAACATAACTATGAGCATGGTATAACCATGGTATACTGGTGATGTGGGATTTCCACCTCATTGTATCAGACTAGAAACTGGAACGAACTAACTAGACTAGAAAGTAGAGAATAAATGATATCAATCTTAATTTTGGAGCTTAAAAAAAAAACTTCAAACATAAGTATGAAAACGATAATAGTTGCAGAAGTAAAAAATACTGTATCGCGAGTAGCGAAATAAATACCTACACTAGATGCTTATAACAAATTCCGATAATATGAGATCAAAATCACAATCAAGAGTTATATCTATACAATGACTATAAAATGTACTAAATGCTGGTTATCGACTCTTCCTCGCCGAGTCCATTCAACCCTATTTTCGTAAGGTACCTGTGTAATATTAATTTATTTGTATTTATTTATCAAAGTGCTACCCCTTTCTAAACTTATTTAAGTATTTCATGAGATGAGGTACCTAAGTTTCAAAATTCTGAGCTAATATTTACCTACCTACTTCAGGTTCAAAGCTTTGAGCTAAAATTGTACCTATCTATAAAATAAAACTAAATGGCACTATTATCAATCCAGGGCTCAAGTAGGTACCTATCGATGGTGGGTAGTAAATCCTTTTACTTATTTCAAGAGTTGTTTTATAGAATTTTACAGAAAGAACAGTTTTGCATAGAATAATAGTCGATTACTTTCTATGCAAAGATGTTCATTAACTTTACTGCTCTCAAAGAAACAAGACCAACTACTTGCAAGAACTTTTACTTGTACGTTGGGTAATTTGTTTTTTATTAGCTTTTGCTTGCGGTTTTGCTCACGTGTACCTAGATATCAAAACAATAATTAGTTTAATTAAGATCACTGCTAAAGACCACTTTTATGATGCTCCGCGACTCAACCTCAAATTATCGCTTCGTGCGATAAGACCGCCTATTGTAGGGCTAAGTTTACCTTGAATGTTAAGAGTTTGCAATTCAATTTATTAGTCCTCAAACAAGAATTTATTTATTTGAATAAAATAGGTATTGGCACCTTACAAATCTTAAGACTTGTCTTATAAAAAAAAGCAATAAAACAAAAGATATATTAAATTGAAAAATGTAATGATCAACAAAAAGCGATTCAACTTCCCACTAACACATGAATCTCTGTCGATCCAATCTTTAAACGCAGACACTCGTGTGTACAAAGTAGTCTTATCAAAGTTCTTCCCGCTCACAATCCCCACCAGGATATGCTTCCCTGACCTCTCTTCAGGATCTAAAGTCCCCGAACAAGCCAACGGTCCCCCCGAATCGCCCATAGCAACGTCAGTAATCACCGAACTGGTGCAAATAAAAGAATTCATGTTCATCTCCCAAAGAACTGAGCATTTCCAGCGCGTCATCACGTCAATACTCGCTACCAACATCACAGGAGATAGAGTGCTCATTAGACTATAGCCGGTTCTCCCGTAGCCTGCTGAGTAGCAAGGCTTCGCGTAGTCAGTCTGTCGGCTGGCGGGAACTATGTAGTCAACTGCGCTCGTGAATTTCCATTCTATATCAACGAAGACTAATGCTATGTCGTTGGATGGAAAGCCGAAAGACTTATGAAGAGTCACCTTCTTCAACTTCCTCCATTGCGCTTCCTCCGTGCTTTCCGTGACGCCGGAGTGAACGATATTGTTTCTTAAGTTCCCAGCTACAAGTCTCAGTATCCCGGGGTGTTTGGAGTAGTAGAAATGGTTGCCTTCGAAGCAATGAGCTGCTGTTAGCACTTTCAGTTTGCTAATAATGCTGCCGCCGCATAAATTCTCCCACACTATCCTCTTCGAGCTGAATTTGTGGGTAGGTTCCTTGATGGACACGAGGTAAGGAACTTGACCTCTGAATGCTGGTTCTCCGTTCACTATGACAGGTTTGACGAAGTAATGTGAATGTTTCAATGTGGTGATAACTCGGTTATCGTAACCGCTTTCTGTGAGATGGAACAGTAAGGTAATGATGATAAGAATTTGCATTAGAATTTCTTGGAAAGTAAACAAGGAAGAGTTTTTTGCATGTTGACAAAATGCAATTATCGACATCTTTGACATTGCTATCACAGATTAAGAATAAGAAAGTTTAAGAATATTTTTATTGTCATCTATATACCACAGATCCAACTACAAACAGATTTGCAAATTTGATTTGATGTAATAGATCTAAGTACTCTATGATTCAGACACATAATGACCCCGCGGGGGCATTACAACTATTTTTTTTAACTATATAGCATAGAAATATTTAAATAGGTACTTTTGAGTTACCTTAAATCATGTAACTTTTACATTTATTATCCTCAAAGAAATGGTATTATCCTACGTTCGTACATTAAATGTAATTGTGTACATTTCACGGACCCCTAAATCTAAAGCCTATTGGTAAATAATAAATTCCGTTTTACAAAACTATCTTTTTAATAAAACACAAGTAAATAGCTATAAAATATTTATTAAATCATTTAAACAATAAATTGTTCCATATAAAACATATTTCGGCATTAAATACCATGCAAGAATGTCCATCTATTTTCTACAATATTAATATTAATTTCGTGTTAAATATTTATTTTATATACAAATACGTACAACACTAGCCTTGTATATAAAATAAATTCATGTTATTTAATATAATATTTTCAGTTTTATTTTACTTTTTATTATATTGTATAACATATTATTATTTTATGTGAGCAATGCAGTTTAGTAAAAGCAAATAATAAGCAATATAATATTTATGACTATACATTACTAATAAAGATTAGTGATAATAATAAAATTGCTGTTTCGTTATTGTTACATTTAAAATTAACTATTTTATTCAATCATACAGTATAAAAATGTATACTATTTCATGTTATTTGCATTTTAACGTGTTTTTATTATTATAACACAAGAATTGTTATAAAAGGTGGACTTTTGAAAAACTACTGTAAAATAAATATTTTGTCATTTTTTTCATTTTCTGCTTTCCCAGTACTCTAACCTCTATTGTTCTTGTACTATTTCAATCTTTGTAAGATCGATCGGCATCAAAAACATTTTGTGAATAATTTTCTCATTTTCCCGCTGACTGTACGTATTTCCTAAAATTATCTAAAAGTAGATATTAAGTTTTAAAAGTAGTCAGGAATCAACAAACTTAAAATATTATCTTGAAGCTACAAAACATTTTATTAGTTTATCACAAAAGTCCACCCTGTATATCACACTTAATAGTTAACGAAAAAAGGCGACATGTCATCCGTCAAGATACAATGTTGTTACCTATGTATAATACAATGTAGTTACCTAAAATACAATGTAAAGAAATGCATACAGTACCTCTACCATGAGATGTCACAGTAAAATCGCCTGACTTTACTACAGTAGTTACGTCAATATTAGTATTACGAATTTAAGTACCCAACTATCCGCTAGAGGCGCTGTACAAATCTTCATACATTTTTTTAACTACAGACGCTAGCGGGTATAGTAAATATGGTATAGTAAAAACTCATGGTAGAGCCACTGAACTTTCGTGCTAAGTCTAAGTCACTATCTTTCCTCAATAATAAATGGGTGACAATTTAGAGGTAGGTTTTTTTCGAGGAAGACTTTACGTCACATTTTTATTTAGTAGAGGCCTTATTCTAAAGTTTCATGTAGCCTTTATAAATAAGGGTACATATCCTCACTACATATTAATACTAAGTACATAGAGACAGAGACTTTGTTTTATACTATGACAGTATAAAACAATGTCATGTCTATGACGACCGCTGTGGCGCGGTGGGCGATGGTCCGCCTGCGACGCGGAAGGTTGCGGGTTCGATTCCCGCCTTGAGATAAATGTTTGTATGTTCTGCAAATATTTATTCCGGGTGTTCTGGGTATTATATGTATAATAAAAATATCTATCTAAGTATGTATTATATTGTATTAAGTATGTCAGTCTTCTAGTACCCATAACACAAGCTCTGCTTAGCTTGGGGCTAGATGATGTTGTGTGGATTGTCCAGCATTATTTATTTATTTATCTGTCTCTATGTATGCTTAGATCTTTAAAACAACAATCTAGATTTACTTTGAATTCTGTTCTAGAATAAAGCCTCTAGTTCTAATAAATAATAAAACTCTTAAACTATTTAGTTATAATTTTTTAACACTTAACATTAGGCGATGATAAAATGTCAAATATTTATTTAATTCCTCAATTTATTATGAAAATTTATACTAAAACTTTTTAAATTCTTAAGTTATCATAAGTCCTTACAATATATAAAACAAATCCATTTTTTTAATACAACATCATGTGCATTTATTTGTCCTATATTTCATACAATTCTAGTTATACTTACTTACATATTTATTATTTGGAAAAAAAAATAAAAATATTTTGGATATAAAATCATAATTATATTTCATTTTGAAACCATAACATTATTCAGAAAATGCAAGTATTTAAAAAAAAAAAAATCATTAATAAATCTCGACTGATCTATCCCTCTGATTACGTAATTCGCGACAAGCGGAAAAAAGTGACAAATAACTTTAAAAATATAAGATAACTAATAAATAAGTTGCATATTTTGGTATAATTGTATTATGTTTTTCCCAAATCGCCAATAATAATATTGTAAATGTACTAAACGATAATACTAAATGATTGAAAAATGTCAAAAACTATGATATTGACATTTCTGTTGTGTTAACAAATAAGACTATAACGGCCGGTTTCTCGAACGATGATCAACGAAAAAATCATATAATTACTATGTGTCAAACTCGGATCAATCGTGATTTGGGTTTCCAGAAACCGACCGTAAATCATTTTGTTAATCCTAAGTAATTGGTATGGGAATGTAAAGGTCGCTCACTTGTCCTGAAGTTGCACGTAGTTAGCGGGGAACAGTCCGTAGGAGCCTTTACACAGCCCCTGCCACCAACCTTCGTCGATCTGGTGATGGAAAACATCATTTTATATAGTGGTATAGTTAATAAATAAATGTTCACAGAAAATTCATACGTCACACTCTATTCCCAAACTAAGCAAATTGTACTATAAGACTAAATAAATGTGTAAATCTATACTAACATTATAAAGAGGTAAAGTTTGTGTATTTGTTAAATTGTATCTCGGGATTAACTAAACCGATTTTAAAAATTCTTTCACCAATAGAAAGCCATTATTGCTGAGTGAGGGCTATATAAAAAATCGAAAAATAAAAATATATACAAATATATTTTTGTGTTCTAGAGAAAAGATGTGGAGCTTGAAAATGTTTAAATTATGCCCAACGAAGTGGGCACGGGTCCGCGGTTGTTGTCCGTCGTTGCGGTTGAATCTAACCGGGACCCCGTGGCTCAGTCAAGTGCCGATGCAGTGACGAGCCAGTCGTCAAGTGACGATTGGTTTGACGATGCACTTGCACTAAGGTGAATGAGGGTACATCGGAGGGTCTTTAGTCGGTATGCTGTCTGTGACAGAGAGTCCGAAATCCCCTCATATTCTCCCCGAATATGAGGCATGTGTCAAGTATTTTCCCTCGGTAAAAAAATAAAATGCCCAACGAAGTGGGCACGGGTCAGCTAGTATAATATAAGTGTACCATAACGATGTGCGTGATGAGATCATTGGGGTCGAATGAGATCTCGTCCGGCGCGGCGGCCTGGTAGTCGTAGAGCGCGCGCGCCGTGTACTCCGCGTCCTCGTCCTCGTCCTCGTCCTCGCACGCCGCGTCCTCGCTGCCCTCCCACCCCACCGGGGACACAACGATCGTCGGCTGACGGGTCAGCTGAGGACATACGATACATGGATAACTTTTTATTGTACAACGGAAAATACTATCCCTCTAACTGGCACCTAGAATCACCTAGTATATAAGACGATTCTAAATGATCCTTGTGATTTTACTGAATAAAGTAATCTTGACTTTGACATTGACCTCTATCTTGTAAAAAGTTAGCGTTGACTTTATGTCATCATTACGTAATCAATACATCAAGTCTGCGCTAACTTTTTATTAGATAGACCGTTAATCTTTGAACTTAATTTAGTACAATGGGCGGCCTATATAGCAATTTCTTCCAGGCAACCGTAGCATGATGGCTGGATGAGAAAAGCCGACACTGATTTTATTGTTTTTTAAACAGAAAATTTGAAAATTTTAAATCTCTGACTATCACGATTTTTGAGATACCGCCTGGTGACAGACAGACCAGACAAACAGACAGACAGCGGAGCCTCAGTAATAGGGTTTTGCCTTTTCAAACTTCAATTAAATCACAAGGATCAATTTGAAACGTCTTACATACTAGATGATGGCGCCAGTATTTTGGGGACAAAACCTTAAAAATAAGACAACGCAATACAAACCTCTTCTTTCTCCTCTTTCGGAGCCCCGACCCGGGTGACGTCAGGTAGGTTCTGTTCCGTGAGCTCCCCCGGGGGGACGATGTGCTCCGCTTCCGGTTTGATGTCCTCGACCGGGGGGATATTGGGGACATCTTCTGTTATGGACTCCGGGGAGTCTATTTTTTCGGGATTATGGGAGGGTATGTTTTCAACTTTGTCTTTTTCCTGTGAATGGAATATAATTAGAATTAAATTAAATGCACACAATTAGATTGTAATAAGTATTGTTGTGAGATTATTTTTAATGCCTCAAGTGTTTTTACTTAAAATTTCATCAAAATCAAACAAAAAAACTCAATATATCATGAGAAAAAATGTTATATTTCACAAAACAGCTATTTTGTTTCAACCTATAGTGTCCCACTGCTGGGCAAAGGTCTCCCCCGAAGTCTTCCACTTATCCCGGCCTTTGATGACATTCTACCGATCATAAAAAAACTTACAGAACTATATTTATTTAATTATTTTTTCAGACCAAGAAACAAGAACTGAAATGATTGAAAATCGCGTATTTTCAAGAGAAAACCGTGTTATAAAATGTGATTTTCGATATGTGAATTACCTTCTGCGATAGGTCCTTGTCTATCTTTTGTCGTTGTTCCCGTATCTTCTGTACGGACTGCAGAGCTTCCTAAAACAAAATATACAATTATTAACACAGTAATTTTATCAAACTTTGTAAGCAGGATATAAAAAAAACGGTAGGAACCAGGCCGTAAGTTTCTTGCCCGTTCTTCTAGGCTCTGGTCGCGTGGAACTGGCACCTAGAATCACCTAGTATGTAAGACGATTCTAAATGATCTGCGAGATTTTACTGAATAAAGTAATTTAGACTTTGACTTTGAAACTAGACAAACTTTCAGGCTTTCAGGCAGACGAAAGTCTAGTGTTCACCGGCTTTTACTCTTTAGAAATAATTATATAGATGTTTTTCTTGCACTTTTAATATTATTCGTAGAGTGGAATTAGGGATTGGCGGCATAGTTGCTTATCGCAGTCGCGGGTTCGACTCCTACTAGATCCTTTGGGAAATTAAAAATGTTTTAGAATCTAAGCAAAGCTTGTACTATGAGAAACTAGACTGTTGATACGTATTCTACATATTTTTTCTTAAGGCATGGTATAAACAAAAAAAAATAAATAATGGATTATATTTAAAGCTAAATGGTCCTTATGTGTATGAACATACCTGTTCTTTTTCCTTGGCCATATTTTCGAATTTGTTCCTCAATGACGAGGGTTTGGCGCCGCTTGTATTAGCGCCTGGTACTTTCTTCGCTTCCTTTATATGGATGAAATGTATGAACATGTAGCGAATTTGATTATAAACAAAACAATAATACGGTAATAAATAATGTGTACAATGGGTACTGTGTTGATTTGAATTTTACAACGTTTTTGTAGGAGAGCCCCTTTTAATAAATATTTTATTGTTTTTTGATGTTGTAAAATTTTGAAAATGTTTTCTCTCTCATACAATTTTTTATAAAACGGTCCGCCATTGTTTTACCTATTACACTCTTATGTACAACATGCATAATGATGACAATAAATAAATCAATTTGTTGATTCGCATTACGCATGATAACGAAGTAAAAAACTATGTAGTTATGTCTCATTTTTTAAATGAACTGTGTTATGAAACTTTAAGCACAAGTCAATTCTTATGCGAATAAATATTTTAAGCCTAAGTAAAAAATTAATGAAATTTTTGATACCTGTTCTTTTTCCTTGGCCATGTTCTCGAACTTGGCCCTGAGAGAGGAGGGCTTAGCGCCGCCGATGTCGGGCTTCTGTTTGATGTAGTTGGTTCCCACTTTATCGACCTCGTCGAAACGATGCGCCGACTTGTCGACGCGATCTGTTTCAATGCCGAACTTCCCGCCGAAACCCTAAAATACAAATAAATCAGCTGTCGTAAAAAGTGTTCAATAAGCGTTTTAATTACAAAATAGATAATTAATCGAAAATAATAAGTACCTTCTTATGATCAAGTTGACTAGCGTGCGCCGGCGTCTTCTCCTGATGGTCCCACCCCACGGCGGAGGCGTCCTGCCTGTCTGTTTGTACGCCGAATTTACCGCCAAAACCGATTGCGTAGTCTGCGGATTAATATACATTAAAAACGTTTGTAAACGCTGAGTGGCCCATTTACACTCCTTTTTGTAGATAAGATAGATAACGTCTTTATTGTACACACAAATTAGAAAAATACAATGCAGAAATAAAAAAAAATACACAGAACTTATTAGTACAGTACAGTACACAGTACAATGAGCGGCCTTATCGCTAAAAGTGATCTCTTCCAGACTCTTGTATTTTTTAATGTGTAAAAAGTACATAAATATTTTCTATTTCTAATAATATTTAGTTCGTAAATACGTATTACTTTATCAGAATTCGATTACAGATTTAGTAGTAATTACTAATATAAAAATGGTAATAATTATTTTGCTTTAATATTTCCAGTCTAAGGCAGATCGCTTCACCAGAGCCGGCGCAAAGTAGGCGCCGGCCCTAGGACGACCTGGACCCTACAAAAACAGTATCGCCCTTCACGGACATTGCCCCGCGTTACCGGGACCCAATAATTTCCTTACTCAATAGATTGAGGCACGAATTCTAAAACGCAATATTTTTCAACCAGTTCAAATGTCAAAACGAAACGATAGCGCGTTCTAGGATCGGCGCGTTTTTAACAGCGCCATCTAGTTTTGTTTTGTGGCAACTTTTCGCAGTAAAAAAAATGTTATCTTCAACTGTATTTAGGTAGTAAGTCTATTTTTAGGTGTAAGTTGATATCATTGTTATTCAATTTTCATGTTTGCAAATATGTACTAAGGTAGATGTGAAGTGCTCAATACTTAATTTTAAATAGAATAATGTATTGAAAATATTTAATGTTGTTTTATAAGTCAATTATAAATGAATTTCATTGATACATTAACTAAATAACATTAAATCATACAATAGCCTAGCTTAGCTATAATATACATTAAACGTTCAGTTTAAATACTGCAGAATAATACGCCAATTATGAATCTATTTTGATAATTCTCTTTTTGTTTGATAGATCATATATAGTGTAAGTACACTTAATTATGATCAAACCAGTACTTTAAATTATTGTTATAAATGTGTATTTATTATAACTTGTTGATTACATACATATTTTTTTATATGATCCTTATTATTTTAGTGACGACCGATGTGGCGCGGCGGGCGAAGGTCTGCTTGCGACGCGGAAGGTTTCGGGTTCGATTCCCGCCTTGGGATTTTACGATTTGGGTTTGTACGATCTGCAAATATTTATTCCGGGTGTTCTGGGTACTTAATATGTATACTAAAAAATATATCTATGTAATGTATTGTATTAAGTATGTCAGTCTTAACTCATAACACAAGTTCTGCTTAGCTTGGGGCTAGATGATGTTGTGTGGATTGTTCAGCATTACATATTTATTTATTTATATATACCTTTTTGTGATTCATGTGGTGCAGTGTGCTGTAACTGGTCCCAACCGAGTGCGGCTGCGTCCTGACTGTCTGTCTGTACGCCAAACTTGCCGCCGAACCCAGCGCTGTAGTCCTTCTGAGAAGAGTGCTTCTCTATCGTCTCGCGATGCTCCCATCCCGCCGCACTCTGTTGTAACAAAAAAAGAATTATCAAAATCATACTCCTCTGTCAAGTTATGCTTGAACACATGAAATAATAAAAAAAAAAAAGCTAGCACTCCGGGAGTGCCAGCAGAAGTGAAAACTTCAATATTAACGTTGTGTTTTCACTTTTAAGTTTTCACTTCAAAAATATAACCACAGTCGTGATTGTGTCATGTCATTGTGTCACATTCGCGCAAGCGCGAATGTGACACAACGACGAAGACAACGAAGACACACTGACACAGACACATTCGCGCAAGCGCGAATGTGTCTGTGTCATTGTGATTGTGTCATGTCGTTGTGTCACATTCGCGCAAGCGCGAATGTGACACAACGACGAAGCCAACGAAGACACAGACACATTCGCGCAAGCGCGAATGTGTCTGTGTCTTCGTTGGCTTCGTCGTCATCGTCACGTCACGTCATGTCGCCACGTCATCGTCACGTCATCGCGCAAGCGCGAATGTGTCTGTGTCTTCGTTGGCTTCGTCGTCATCGTCACGTCACGTCATGTCGCCACGTCATCGTCACGTCATGTCGCCACAACACTATTTAATTGTTTGAGTCATACGTCGCGTGACCGCAAGTGTGTTCTTTTGTCGTCTCTTGTTTTACGAGCAATGTATAAAAATTAAATAAGATCTTACGCTTTTTCGACGTCACGTGACCCTGACGCGAGTTTGAAAGTTTTTACCCACCCAGCGCCGCTAAAGAAGTTTTCACTTCAAAAAGACGTGCGGCACTCGGGGACTGCCGCGGTAAAGCTACTGCATAGCATTTTTTGCTGAATTACGCATGCAGTGTTAGGTTTTTTCGTTACGGTATTTCTGGATTCTGTCTCCACGCTCAAGGCCCGCGATAGAAGCTACGCAATAGCTTAAAAACACGTTGACTTGAAACCGAATCCTTTTTTCCGCCGGTTAAAAACTACAAGGTATAGACTGAACAAATGTACAAAAGGCCACATCTATGCTGTTTGCTGGTGTTATACACCCCTAAGCTGTTTCTCATATTTCGGCACAGTTGCATGTTAAATAATCAAACTCACTTATGTAAATATCCCATTTATCTAAACTAATATTATAAAGAGGAAAGATTTGATTATTTGTTTGTTTGCATCGACTAGGCTCCGAAACTACTGGACCGATTTCAAAAATTATTTCACTGTTGTGAAGCTACATTAGGGTCATTCCATTATCGCGGGTGCAACATTTAGACGCCTGTTTTAGTTTACCCTAGTTAAATAAATAACATTTTTAATTAAATTAGTCTATGAAAGACTACATTTTAATATGTTTACTTTATATTAATTAACAAAATTTTTAATATGATATGTTAAAAGCCAGGAGAAAGGTTCAAAGTGCCATCGCGGGTGCAACCAATTTGGCCCACCCTTTCCAGATCACAAACAATAAACACATAAATCTGTTAATTCTAATACATTTAATATGTTATGCCTTCATATTTTGAAATATATGAAAGTAACAAAGAACATAAAATAAAAACTCTAAACAAAACAAAGATAAACAATGAATTATTATTTTTTTTAGTGATCGCGGGTGCAACACCAAATTATCGCGGGTGCAACTCGTCTCATTTAAGTGATCATAAACATCAATTTTACTTATCTAAGAACAAAATAAGAGATGAAACCATAATGATAACTAATAATTATACTTTTATTGTCACTTATATTAATTATTTCTTTTGAAATACGTTAATAATTGCCGAAAATTTAATTGCATATTACAGTAAAACCCCGTTAAGACGATTTCTCAGGGACCCTACCAAAAACGCGTCTTAAGCGTGAAAGCGTATTATGCGGGATAGACAAAATAAAACGTTCTACATAGTCTACATTGTTCTGTATTATGTTATAATGTAATATGTAGGTATTAAATTATACATTTATAAATTACATTAAATACGTAGATAGTGTAATAATTATAATTACGTCATTTAAAATAATCGCTTATTTTAGTTTGACAGAAAGATTTTGATGCATTAGTAATTAAAACATTTTCAACATAATTCAACTTTTGCAGTGCGTCTTTGCTTTGATCCAAAGACGATAGCATTTTAAAACATTAACAGCTGATAATGCCTGGGCGTTTGACAAAACCGGAGTTGACTCATCTTGATCATCATCATTATCACTCATTTTGTGTGTTATTCACATTCTCAATAAGATCACCGTATGAAAATGATAGAATTTCATACGGTGCCAAAATATCCACGAAAATCCTGCAGTATCTCGGGTTATTTTTTTTTCCAACACGGGCGGGGGGCTTTCTAAGGCCCGCCTGCTAGTGACCGACGGCTCGGCTCGGGCGTATTAAACGGGATGACGAATCGTATTAAGCGTTAAGAAATGTATGAAAATATGTCTCAAGTTGCAGGGACCGGCGTAAAGTGGCGTATTATGCGAGAAATCGTATTAAACGTGATCGTCTTAACGAGGTTCTACTGTATTTCCATCTGTATTTTTCTTTGGCGCTTCCAACTTCGCGATAATATCATCAAAATGTATTAACGATTGTTGTGAATCGTTTTGCTATCAACAGTTGTCATAAATTGTACTCTAACTTCTCCATCTTCGTCCGTATTCACTCTGACACAATCCCACAAGCCGGTTTTGCAGAGCAATTGTACAAGCACATACACCCCAGCGCAAATAATTTTCGGTAAGACAGTAGCTTGGACATTAACAGTTTCAGGACACGCTTCTGGTGATATTTTATTAATTTCTGCCTATATTTCTGCGAAGCAGTCTCTTAAGTCTGTTGCTCTGTTGTCATTTTAACCGATATGTTAGTAAAAATACGGAATATAATATAGACACACATATTTAATATGTATCATCAATAGTCTTCAGCATATATTATTAGTCAAGGTATATCAAAACAAGGAAATGTATAATTAATCACACAAAAAGGAAACGTGAAAAAAAGTTGCACCCGCGATCTCACATTGAGATCGCGGGTGCAACCAATTTAAGTTATCGTTTATTTTAACCTAACACTCATTACACTCTTAAAATCAAATAATTTATGTGTGGTTTTGATTTCTTCTTACTTTTGCAAAGTTTCAGAACCCTAGCTCTTTATTTTTGTGAAAAAAGTAAACTTTTGTACCTTTTGCATCGCGGGTGCAACAAGTTAACATTGTATTCTAAGCAGTCAATTTTTCTTAATAAATAACAACTTTTACTTAAATTTTTTGACCCACGAAGATAAATAAATTTTCTCACTTCACGTCTAGCCGGTAAAACATAACCACAAACTGTTAAAAACAACTGTTTTGCGCCAGTTTTGCTAGTTATGATTTTACAGTTAATACCCATTCTGCGGATGGTAACATTTTCAAACGCGCCAAAAAAGAAGATATCGTATAAAATCAAATAAAAATATATTTATTATTATATTTAGACTTTCTTCTTTGCACTAATAACAAAAAAAATAACTAATAGCGTGATTTAAAAAACCATGTCGGAAATCGTCTATAGCGGAATCGCCCATTATCTGCGCTGAACATAGGCTATATTATAATGATATTTTTTATAAAGGCTACCCGTGCGAAGCCGGGGCGTACTACTAGTATAGAATAATCCGTTACCTTGTCGACCCTATCGGTTTGCACCCCGAACTTGCCGCCGAAGCCCACCGAGTGGTCGGTCTGCGAGACATGTTTCTCCACGTTGCTGACGTAGTCGTGACCCACAGCTGATTTGTCCATGCGGTCTTTTTGAACGCCAAATTTACCTCCAAAACCTGCAAATTTACAGTTTGAATACTAGATAATTATAGTACAACAAGAGTATGTACATATTTTAGTTGCCACTTCCTATAGATCTTATTTAAAAAAAGTTTTTTTAAGCTATTGCATAGCTTCTATCGCGGGCCTTGAGCGTGGAGAGCGAATCCAGAAATTCCGTAACGAAAATACCGAACGAAAATAACCTAACACTGCGCATGCGTTATCCAGCAAAAAAAGCTATGCAATAGCTTTACCGCGGCAGTCCCCGAGTGCCACACGTCTTTTTTTTTACAAGTTATAATAAAAAAAATGTTTTAAGCCTTTCCGGTGTGTGGTGTGATGTATAACCTACTAGACATTTTTGTTGGTTTAGTAATAAACCAGTATAGATTGACAGCTAACTCAGTCTACACAACTACCTAGCTGAATAAACAATCAAGATAATTTGGTTTCCATGACAATTAGCACATAATACTGTGATTGTCATGTTTTATATAAACTATATATTTATATGAATTTGAGGTGCTATATCAACAGGATAAATCTGACAGTCAACTAGTAAGTGAATACATTGTAATCGATTTACAATGCGCGTCAACGCCAGCTCAAGCGCCGAAAATTGTAACGTCACCGCGCATTGAGTCAATTTATGATTGTCAGATAATTATTTGTGGATTGATGAACTGGAAAGTGTTACCTGTAGAGTAATCCTTCTGCGAGACATGCTTTTCAGTGGTGCCAACATAATCGTGTCCAACCGCTGATTTGTCCATCCTGTCTTGTTGGACTCCAAATTTTCCACCATACCTTGAACACACAACATGTATTTACAATAATTTTGTCTTAACTTTCGGGATCTAAATGTGCCATTCCGTTCACGTTCAATGCCACGTCATCATTTTAAAGCATAGCAATTTATGTCGTATTTCTGTAACAGTACGGTTGAATGTCCATTAGTAAAATCCCTTGACATGCCGTCCCGGTCTGCGCAGGCCTTAAACTTACCCATAAGAAGACTTCGGTCCTGCATCCATCTGCTTTTGTTTAGCTTGTTTGTCTGCTTCAAAAACTTCCTCCCTGAGCTTCGCCATGCTGCAAATTATTTATATTTTATTTAACATTATTATCAGGGAATATCACAGAAAAACCTACCCATAGTACACCAACTGATTGCAGAACAAAAAAAGGAACAAAACAAACAATTTTTGACGAACAATGTGGTGCGGCGGGCGAAGGTCCGCCGAGGTTGCGGTGGTTGCGGGTTCGATTCTCGCCTAGGGATAAATGTTTGTACGATCTGCAAATATTTAAACCGGGTGTTCTGGGTATTTTATATGTATAATATAATGGGTGAATATTTGAAATTTGGTTAAATTTTGACCTAATTTGAAAATGTTTTTTTTAGTTCAAAATCAGTCCAGTTTTTTTTCTATGCTATGGTTATAACATCTACTTTGCTGTATCTAAAAGGGCCAGTCACTTTACTTTTTTTTTCATTTTTGTAGGGAATTACGACTAGGGACTTACGGTCTAGGGACTGACAAAACGAAACAAAATCAAATAAAACCTATTATTTAAAATCAACATCAAAACCAATAGGCGGTCAAAATGTCAAAGCAGACTAAACTCATGCTTACAATAAGTAATGAAATCAATTAGTAATTAAATTTCTTTAAAACGACCTACCTAGGGCCTGACAGTTTGACTGGCACAGCTCGTGTTTCCGCAGCAAAGTTGGCGAGTGCTCTAATAACAAAAAGGCTACCGCGGCTTTGGTCGTGTTTCCAACTAACTTCACACCGATACTATCGTATTGAGTGAGTTATGAAAAAGCCTTATGCTTGAATGCCGCGATTTTTTGAATTTCGTAAATGTCTAGGGACTGATGTTTTTTATCGCTTACACTTTTTGACTTCAAATATTGTGATGAAACATACTGTTATTATAAATTAAATCGTAATGACAATGTTAGTAATGTATTAGTAAACTAATTTCAATATAGAGTTTATTCAAATTATTCTTATAGAATTATAATTACAGTGAAATGAATACTAAATTCGGGAGATCTTACATGGCTAGGGCCTGACATTTTGAGTAGAAAGTGGCAATTTTTGGAAATATGGAATATTATGATACATGTCAAAATGAGTGACCGTTTTAAATGGACTTTATAACATCGCTTAGTAGTTTTAAATATTGGATAAAATTAATGTAAATATGTGAAAATTGAAACTAACACCAATTTAACCAAATTTCAAATATTCACCCATATCTATCTATGTAATGTATTGTATTAAGTATTTCAGTCTTCTAGTCCCATAACACAAGCTCTGCTTAGCTTGGGGCTAGATGATATTGTGTGGATTGTCCAGTATTATTTATTTATTTATATTAATTATTAATCGAACCCGCAACCTCCGCGTCCCAAGGAGACCCGCCACATCGGTCTTCAAAGTCATATTATGATATAAGTCATAAATTACAAATAGGGTCATTGACATTGACTGAGTTTAAATATATTTAATACCTCCCACCAACTTCCTTGTACAAATACACCTAATACATGTTTGTTACAGCATAATGAATACAAACTACATTTAAGATACATAGCGAGATGACACATCAGCGAAAGCTGCTCGTCTAAAAATAATAAATATTAGTTAATTTCCTCAAGGACACTTAAGGATTATTATTATTATTACCTTGTATTGTCTGTTTATTTATGTTTTTGAAATTAGTATGAAATTTATTACAACTTAAATTTACTTATATTGGAATCATGTCTACTGTTTGCATTCAACTTCACTTACTTTAACATTGCATAAAATGTACATTAAAGCAAATGCATTAATAATGATTTTAAAAAACCTCAAATACTAATACAAACTTTGAGAACAAGATCTGCGCTGATGGAATAGGTTGCAAACCTCATTCCAACCAAACTCCTTAGAATAACAGGAGCCTCTGCCATTTTTTGCTCTAGCCTATATGTTATTGTAAATTATGTGTGAATATGCTGTTGGTGTAACATAAATAGATATAGTCCCACTGCTGGGCACAGGCCTCCCGAAACCTTTCAAATAGTCTCGGTTAGTGCACTTTCATTTGAAGGCTCTACAAACAATAGCTCTACAGTCAACAGAAATAGTTACTTACTCAATAGCTTCCACATTTCTGCCGCCGGGGCCCCATCTCTGTTCATGCTCCGTGACATCATTCATGTAGTCGGGATCCGTGTCCCAGTCATCTGCCTCAACAGGCTCTGCCGTCTTCACGTCTATTGATGCTTTCCACATCTGTGATTTGACAGTAATTACCATATACTGCGTCATGAAGTTTCCAATGTATTTTTGTTTTTTTTTAATTAAAGAATAAAATTTACAACATATTGTTTTATGACATATTTATGTTTATATCGTAATTATAAATAATATCATCTATAGTAGATCATAGTAAACAAATAATGAGTATTTATTTATAGTTCTAAAATGAATAGCTTTACGTCACTGACAAAACTTCTGTTTTATCAACATACTAGTTCATCAGAAAGAGATAATAAAAACCAATAAATCCCTAATCTTAGATAGCGTGATGTGATTGGCAAAATGATGACTCAAGTTTGTTTTTTATGAATAACCTTACTCTGTTCAAACTCTCTGTTAAAATATTAAGAACCTTAGAGCATTATAGTGCAAAAAATGTAGAATTATCTTTTGGTGAAAACTATGACTTACCTTGTATACACCGGTCGCTCACGACTTCGAAACTTTCTCACAATATTCTCAAAACTCAGAATTAATTTCGCATAATTATTTTACGTGTATTTTCTTGATTCACGTTGTAACTGTAATAAGTCGCTGAAATTGAGAGACCAAGGGATATTTTTAATAATCGATTTAGTGGTAATTTTCGCTAAATAATTAGCAAAAATGAATAACAAACGACGCCTTTCTAAACTAGTGCTGTGCTGCCAGCTCGGAAATTGGTTTTCCTTTAGTCTGACTAGGATCTAAGGACTTAAAGTATAGGTAAGGAATTTATTTATTTATTTAGGACACCCAACAAAGAAATCACATGAGAATTAAAAATTAAAGTAAATAGGCTTATAGCTACGTGTTTCTTTAATTATAGGGGCCATAACATGCGTTAAAATCGAGACTGTAATATTTTATGTTTGTAAATACTTAATTTTAAATAGAATAACGTACTAGATAAGTATCTGTAATGTTATTCTGTTAATAGCTAATAAAGAATTTTGAGACTCAATTATTATTCTTTTAGTTAAGTACAGTGAAACTTGGTTAAGTGGGACCTGGATAAGTGAGAAACCTCCGTAACTGGAACTCATGCTGAGGTCCCAACACTTTGGCACTGAATTACCTCTGTTAGTGGGACGAGGAAAGCCTCTATATCTGGGATTTGTTCTTTCGATTTATCATCATAGTTACCTCTATAACTGAGACATGTTTATTTTATATGCATTAACCTCTGTAACTAAGATAACATTGTTGTTACTCATTCTTATTTTTTTATCATAATTATTTTATTTAATGATCGCAACTCTATAACTGAAATAACCTGTTTTCTCACCTCTATTAATGGAACCCTCTGTATATGAGACAGATATTTATTTTACCTGTATATCTGAGACACTGGGTAAGTGGAATACCTCTATAGGTGAAACGACATTGCAGGTCCCTTGATGTCTCACTTAACCAGGTTTCACTGTATTTCAAACTGTTATTAAAGAAACTCTTTTATCCTACAAAGAAAGTAAAAGTAGCTAAAACAAAAATGTGATTTTACTATGTAAATGTTCAAATACACACAGTTTTGAATAAAGTTGTGGAAAGCTACAGGTTTTTTTTATATAAATAACAGACAAATATTAGCTTTGCCACTATTTTTGTACTAGTAAAAATAGTTTTCCCGATAAAATATCTAAGTCTATTACCCTACAATAATATATAATCCTGATTTCAAAAAAATACCCAATTTAAGAGATTAATTGCCATAAGTTGTGAACACTGTCCCGGACGCTCAACTGATAGTTGACATTAGCTAGGACTTTTTTTTATTGGCTCGCATTGACACTGACAATGACTGCTTAGTTCGTTTTTTTTTGTTAGTACCTACACAGGCGTCACAGCTCTGAGGGCTTAGTCCGAGCTTGCATTTTAAAACTCCCTACTCTCGAGCCGAGAGTCGTCTCTCGGATCTCTCTCTCTACTTCTTACAAAAATATAAGGACATCCGAGAGACGACTCTCGGCTCGAGAGTAGGGAGTTTTAAAATGCAAGCTCGGACTACGGCCTCTGTTGGTAGTAGTTGTTATTAAAGAGAAAGATTAT
The DNA here is from genome assembly GCA_932527185.1 of Ecliptopera silaceata. Lineage (NCBI taxonomy): Eukaryota > Metazoa > Arthropoda > Insecta > Lepidoptera > Geometridae > Ecliptopera > Ecliptopera silaceata. The sequence continues at coordinate 8,800,458 of OW052210.1, forward strand.
TAAAAATTTAATAATTTATAATATTTTTTAGTAGCTCTTGTGGTAGCTCTGCCCATAGAGTAGGTATATTGAATATAGGAAAGCTCTGCCTTCCATGCTATGGGTCGTGGGTTCGATTCCTGCCACCTCGATCGCGTACCATCATATTATCTTCGTCTTCTGGTATTTAGTTGACTTTTATTTATTTACCTTGAATTGCATTTGTGCCATTGAACGCCCTACTAAAACTTGACAAAACGTTTCAAATTTAAAAATGATTAATAAATATTAAAAGCATGTCTTTTTTTTCAATATATTTATTTAGTTAAGTTTATGATATCACTAATCTAACAAAACTCCATAGTACTACAATTGCATATAGTTTGAACTTAAATATCTAAATAACTTAATACAAATTAGGTAACCATCTTGTTTCTCAAGACAATAAATAACGTAAGTACATACCCAAATAGAGAAACTGATTTGTACCTAAATTGTGTTGTGTTATAAATTATTATAGAATATACTAACTAGATTCTGGACCCTGTATTGGCCTTTTGTATTTACAAATAGCAATAACACAAACTACATAGGTACTACTTATTTAAATATGAAAACGTGAAGATTATTTGCATAGAACGGCTAATTCCCAAACGCCCCTACCAAAAATCGCCTTAGCATTTTTATATAACGATTCTAGTGTCTGTCTAGTAATTATTTCGACCTCTTGAGTTAGAGTTGACTTTATGTCATCATTACGTATGGTAATCAATACTTCAAGACTGCACTAACTTTTTATAAGATAGACCGATAGGCTGAATCTATAAAGATATTGGGTAAACTGTCCAAAATATAACGATATTAAGCCGAAGTCACGGCTACCTAGTCCTACGTATAAAATAAACACGAAAGTTTGTTATAAATATTAGTTTTAAATTTCAGGATCTGGAGCGTCGATAGCGTATCCCAATTTTTGCAAAGCCAGCTTGATTTCCCCAAAAACGGTGGGATCTTCGATAGTCGCGGGTAATTTTACGAGTTGAGACCTGGCAAGCTTTGATATGGCCCCTCGGAGGGCTTTCCCAGATCTTGTGCGAGGTAGGGCGGGCACTGCGACGGCTTTTCTGAACGCGGCAATGGGGCCGATGAGATGACGGACCAATGCTATCAGTTCTTGGGTCACCGTGCTTTCTGCCACTATCTCCTCATCTGTAGATACAATCATAAGTGAGAAAATATATTACTTTAATCAATTTTGTATTGTATTTTCAATTTTGTTTTGTATTATATTTTCAATTTCGGTTTTGTATTGTATTTTCAATTTCGAATACTCCGAATCTTTAAAATCTTTGTCGGAGTCATAGTTTAGTTGGTAGTAGCTTTGCCTTCCATGCTGTGAGTTTTGGGTTCGATTCCCACCCAGAGCGAATGTTTTTAGAGAAAAGTGGAAGTAGAGGAGGGGGCCTTTGCCCAGCAGTGGGACAGTTTGGGTTTAAAAAAAAAATCTACATTCTTACCGTCCAACGGGGGCTTCATAATACGGAGACAGAATAAATAAATAAGTAAATGATGCTGGACAATCCACACAACATCATCTAGTCCCAAGCTTGTGTTATGGGTGCTATAGATATTTTTTATTATAGGTACATATAAAATACCCAGAATACCCGGAATAAATCTTTACAGATCGTACAAACATTTATCCCAAGGCGGGAATCGAACCCGCAACCTCCGCGTCGCAGGAGGACCATCGCCCACCGCGCCACATCGTTTGAATCTGTACATGCTTACCATCCAACGGCGGCCTCATAACATAGAGACAGAGCGGCACATCCCCCTTGGTGGAGTCCGGCGCGCCGACGACGACGGCGTCCGCCACCCGCGCGTGACGTAGCACCACGTCCTCCAGCGCCGCCGTCGACAGCCGGTGGCCCGCCACGTTAATGACGTCATCCGCACGCGCCACCACCCACACCGCGCCTTCAGAGCTCATCCAACCCGCGTCCTGGGTGTCGTAGTAACCCTGGACAGTGGCAATGAAAGATTGAATGATTGATTGATTGAATGATGATTGAAAATAATTGAATGAATGATAAAGTCAAGTCAAAAATAATTCATTCGATACCTAGTAAGTAGTAACCCTGGAGACAATACAAATGATTGAATGAATGATTGATTGAATGAATGATTAATTGATTGAATGAATGAATGAATGATAAAGTCGAAGTCAAAGTCAAAATTACTTTATTTAATAACACAAGGATCATTTAGAATCGTCTCACAAACTAGGTGATTCTAAATGCCAGTTCCACGCGACCAGAGGGCAAGAAAAAGATAATACGACTTACAGGATATGAGTCGAAATAGATGTTCTTAAATCTTTCGTCTGCCTGCCACAGTGTAGAGGCGAAGCCAGGCGGCAGAGGTAGCTTAGCGACCAATCTCCCCACTTCTCCGGGTTGGCATTCTGATCCATCTTCTTTTAGCACCCGGACTGGAATAATGCATAAAACCTTGAGTTATCGACCAGAAATAATACATTTATATTTTAAAAGATAATTCTAAAAGTACTGTTCATAGAACCACCTCTGAAGTAAATTCTACCAAAAAAATACATAATTTTATGTCAACAAATAATTCTGTACTCTTTTTGAATTTTAGTAAATAAAGAATCTTTGGGATCCTTATCCCAAAGAATCATAGATTACACTGGCCAACAAATTTTAACTTTTTAAAATTTTCCAAGGATATTATTATTGGATTTGTAGTATTAGGGTGTGCTTATTTCAAAAATCACACTAGTATTTGCGTAGCAGCTCTAGTTTTCGAGATATTTCATTCTACCCGCGTTTAAGGTGACGGTGCTTTATAAGTCAATTTTAAACGGGTATATTAAAAAAAAACAGTGGCTACGAAGGGAGGACGTTGTTTAAATGATCCAAATAGTTTTTGTGTTATTTGTGGCTTAAATACCTTCGCAAAGTATGGTAAATCGATCACGGCCCTTGTTAAATCTGCGTAGTTTTATTACTTTGGTGTGAATATTTGCAATCTACAGAAACCATGGGTGCCAGCCAAATATTGTTTGCCAAAATTGTGTTGTCTCTTTGCGACAATGGTCAAGTGGAAAAAGATCATTCCTGAAGTTCAAGACACCTATGATTTGGCGGGTACCTCGTAAACATCATGATGATTGCCATTTTTGTATGGCGAATATTACGGGTATAAATTCTGCAAACTGGGATAACTGGAAATATTCGACGCTGTCTTCTGCTCAGAGGACTGTCACAAACACCAGACACCAGTGCCAGTACCATCGACGTCATCAACATGTTTTGAACCGGATAACATGGAGGTTGTAGAAGAAAAGCATGAATTTGATAAAAATTACTGGACTGAGCAATAAAAAGTTAAAAGCAGGCATTTTCGATGGACCACATATACATAAAAAACTGATAAAAGACCAAATGTTGTCAAATCTATGATGTAACTTGCAAAGCGAACCTAGAATCGCTTCGTTTTAGTTATTCAAAATTTTCTTGGGAATCATAAATCGAAAAACTATTTCCTTTTAGTTAATGACATGTAGTCTTATTTGAAAGATTAAGGATGTAACATGAGCATTAAACTGCATTATTTACATTCACATTTGGATCGATTTCCTGATAATTTTGGAGATTATAGTGAAGAGCAAGGTGAAAGGTTTCACCAAGATATTCGCACTATGGAAGAACGTTACCAAGGCAGGTGGTCATACATATGATGGCCGATTACTGCTGGAATCTTTGTCGAGATCTTATACAAGCACACCATTCAAAAAAATCCAATAAAATACATTTTTTTCCTTAATCACAGTCGCTATTCTAAACAAAGTACGTTATAAAATCATACTTTTCTATTAATTTTTAACTTTGATGTAAAATGAAAACTAGAGCTGCTAGAAAGAAACCGATGGTATTTTCGTAATCAACATACTCCAGTTTACTGAAAATAAAAAAAAAATCTCTGTAAAATTTTTCAGTGTTGACCAGTGTTTATTTATTTAATGATAGATGATAATATAACAAGACAGGTGTCACAGCTCAGTTGGTAGCTCTGCCTTGCCTTCCATGCTGTGGGTCGTGGGTTCCATCCAGAGAAAATGTTTGTGTAATGACATTATTTTTTTTTCTATGTCTGGGTGTTACTATGTATTTTATTAGCAATCTAATTTCCATAGGCGAAGGCTACACGCAAGATCCATATTGTGATTCATCAATTTATACTATCGGATTACGATATTTATTGACGTGTAGGGTAATGTATTGACGGATCACAATATACATATCATACAAAAACCAAGATACATAAGTAAATATCATGATAATTATCACAATATTTATTGACGTGTAGCGTTCGCCATAGGACAAGTTCTGCTTAGCTTGGGACTAGAGTGTGATGAATATTTGTAAAGATGATGACAAAGTATGAATGTAAATGATTCACCATCGTATCCCGGCACGGGGTATCCGGCGGAGTGCGGCGGGATGGCGCGGACTCCGTAGCCGAGACAGGGCGCCGCGATGGCGGAGCCCGACTCCGTCTGCCACCAGTGGTTCAGCACGGGCACCGAGAACACGCGCTCCGCCCATTGCTGACAAAATTAACAAAAATAACATTTCAAAAGTACAATGATGTAACAAAATCAGAAACAAAAGACGTGTCGATGGCACATGGTACGGACATTTCACACATCACATTTTAGTCTCAAACTAAGCTAAAAATTATATGTATTCTATCAGTAATCTATTTCCCATAGTAAAAGCTTTGCTTAGTATGGGCCTAGAGTGTGATGTGTGAATTGTCCATAAATATAAAAAAAGACGTGTGGCACTCGGAGACTGCCGCGGTAAAGCTATTGCATAGCATTTTTCGCTGGATTACGCATGCGCAGTGTTAGGTTATTTTCGTTGCGGAATTTCTGGATTCGGTCTCCACGCTCAAGGCCCGCGATAGAAGCTATGCAATAGCTTAAAAGGTCGGTTTGGTGGCCGATGTCACCGTCCCTATGGCATATGCTGAGTGATCCTTTTACACATCTGTTCTTGTATAATTTGTTTTTAAATGTATATTGTTTGTGTCATTAAACGTGTTCTATACTATAACTATTCTATTCGATGGCAGTGTGTAGATAATGGATCTTTGTATAAAGTTATTTGTGTGCTCAATTATGTTATCTATAAGCATTTTTTCTTGCTTTTAAAAAAGTCGATACTCTCCCACTCCCCAGAAGTGGGAGAGTATCTATCATTCGAAAACTTCAAATTTTGACATTTCGGTGTTGCCAGTTAACCTAGTTGTCGTATTTGACTTTTTTTAATTTACTAAGTAAATAAGGATATGACATAGAATATTCTAAAACCTAAATTCTTAAAATTTCATTCTAATCTGAATCACGTTTATGTAAATTATAATCCACAACACAAATTACTCATGTAAACTAATTAGGTAAATACAGTAAATGGACAAACGGAGAGTCAAGGTGAAGTCTACAGTCAAAAGTCAAAGCTACAGTTACAGAATTAAAATAAATTCTAAATGGACTGGTCGCTCCGCTCAATAATACTGGAGTATAATTATATGTCATTACGGGCTAGAAGGTCATCGGCATAATTATTGTCCTAGGTAATAAAATATCCTATTAATTAATTATCTTATTAATCTAAAATTTTGGCGTTTAAAATAATTTTATACAGAAAACAGCACTTACAAATTGAGATATTGCATCCTTGTGGTATAATTTAGTTGTTACACTGTTTTGTATTATTTTTGTGTGCTATGTAGCGAATAAATGAATGTTTATTTTATTGGAATACAAAGTCTATTTTTTTTAAGTCTATTTTATCTAAGTAATTCATTTGATTTTAATTCAAATTTAGATTCTTTGATTCATAAAAAAAGACGTGTGGCACTCGGGAACTGCCGCGGTAAAAAAGCTATTGTATAGCATTTTTTTTCCGTAAATTCTGTAACGAAAATAACCTAATTATTTTCGTTAGGTTATTTCGTTACGGAATTTCTGGATTCGGTCTCCACGCTCAAGGCCCGCGATAGAAGCTATGCAATAGTTTCAAATTTTCTGAAAATTGTATAAAACTTACCCTAGTATCCTGGTCACAATGCTCTCCTGCTAAGAACACAGTTTTGAGAGAGTTGCTACAGTATCTCCTCGCATACTTCGCGTTGGGATCAGCTCGCTTTAGTACTCTCACAGCCGTCGGGATCGTAAATAACGCGTTCACTCTGTGCTGTTCTATTATCCTGTAATCAAATAAAAATCAATATATAGAATCAGAATCAAAATATTTATTTACGACACAAAACTTAAAGATGTACTTACTATAAGTAAATAAATAAATAAATGCTGGACAATCCACACAACATAATCTGGCCCCAAGCTAAGCAGAGCTTGTGTTATAGATAGCATTTTTTGCTGGATTACGCATGCGCAGTGTTAGGTTATTTTCGTTCGGTTATTTCGTTATGGAATTTCTGGATTCGGTCTCCACGCTCAAGGCCCGCGAAAGAAGCTATGCAATAGCTTAAAATGACACGAACCTATAATACTGGCCAGGGTCCGGCGTCCTATCCGGCTTGCCTTCATACAGCACAGAAGTGACCCCAGCCAGCAGGGGCCCGTAGCAGATGTAGGAATGTCCTACAACCCAGCCCAGGTCTGATGCGGCCCACCATACACCCTTCTTGAGCCCATACACCGCACGCATGCTCCAACAAACTGTAGCGGCGTGGCTACAAGGCCTTTGGATGCCTTTGGGGGCGTCTGTAGTGCCTGTAGGGGTAAAAACTCTTTAGCATGATCCAATAGAATAAAATTTCTTCTTTTTGCTCTAGCCTATATCGTCCCACACCTGAGCAAAGGCCTCCCGCAAACCCTTGCACTTCTCTCTCTTGGTCCCACCAATCCATTTCAAACACTAAATAAAATTACTGATACAAAAAATACTAATAATAAGGGTATCTTACCTGAAGTGTAGAGTATGTACAGAGGTTCGTTGGCCTCCAGCGACACGCAGGGCACCGGCTCGGAGGCCTGCGCCTCCTCCCACGTGACGTCACGGCCGGGCTCCAGCGGACACTCGAGCAGGCGCCGCCGCTGGTAGATGATGCAGCTGACGGGCTGGTGGCTGCTCTGGCTTAGGGCTTCGTCTAGAATGTCCTTGTATCTGTGGAGATGACAATACTGGGGGTTTCTGTCTCTCAGGAATTTTTTTTTAGGTAACTTTCGGGTCTCAGCGAATTGGAAAACTTCTAAATTTTTATTTATTTGCACTTATCTTTGTTTTCATTAAAATCAATAAAGGCTTTTTTTATAGAGTACTTTCGCAATCAAATTTTAAATAAACACGAAAATGTTAATTAATAATACATATAATACAATACAATAATAATTTAGAGTTAAATTATATATTTTTTTTGTTTAATTACAGATGCGATTATTTTAAATGTTAAATATGTGTGCTGTTGGCGTTGCCTGTTAAATAAAAAAAGACGTGTGGCACTCGAGGTCTGCCACAGTAAAGCTATTGCATAGGATTTTATGCTGGATTACGCATGCGCAGTGTTAGGTTATTTTCGTTACGGAATTTCTGTATTCGGTCTCCACGCTCAAGGCCCGCGATAGAAGCTATGCAATAGCTTAATAAATGAAATGTCTTTGCTTAATAATAACTTTTTCAATCACCTTATAATCTTGTTGGGTTCCACTCCGCAACTGGCTGCAATAATGACAGTGGGTTCTGCATGCTCTATCCTAGTTCTAAGCTCTCGTGCTGCGAATCCTAGAAATAACATATTTCTTTCAAGAAATTAAAGCGTGAATATAATTAAATAAGTATAAGTTAGTAAATATAATAAGAATTAGAGAGTTTAAACAAATTTAATCAGTTTATTCTAAACCTGTGTGATTATAGGCTCTCATTGACTTGTAAGTTTGAACATAATTTACGGACTAAGTAGGTATAAACTTTAAAGTTGTCAGAATTATCTTATGAATAGGGAAAATCTTCCACGACCTTTGTCTCGGTGTCCGAGGACGGATGGATAGTAATCGGTTCTATTACTTATGTACAAACTAGGATCTGGGTTTGCGCGATCTAGGATTTGTCTCTGCCATCTGTTGGTCGGTTGCGTAGACTACGATGTAGTTCATTATATAGCGAGATAGATGGCGCTACAAATGTTACCTCCAAACACCACGGAGTGTATTGCACCAATTCGATTGGTGGCCAGCATAGCGATCACTGCTTCTGGGACCAGCGGCATGTAGATGAGCACCCTGGACCCTCGGGTCACGCCTAGCGATGCCAGCTTTCCTGCCAGTCGGGAGACCTTTGGGAATATTCAAGAAACTAGAGTTACGATCAATTATGACTAGGTCTCATTTAGATCTAGAACTAGATAGATGGATATGTAGTTTTAGTACCTAAGTTATCGGGTTGTGATTTAGGCTTTTTGTATTTTAAAAATAGTTTATATAAATATTCAGAATTATCTTGCATTACGTTACTAAGTTGAACTGACAACACACTTCTGCTACAACTTCATCGAATTTTGATTCTTTGTATGAAGAATCATTCAAAAAATACAGTACCAGGATGTAAGTTAAGTTACGTGCTCTACTATCTCTAGTAACGGAACTGGCACTAAATCAAATCATTTAGAGTCCCCGCAGACTGCAGACTTTTTATCGGCCGATAGTTTGGTCGGCTTCTTAATGTGCGCATCTGCATACATCTTCATACTGATTAAGAAGCCGACCGAACTATCAGCCGATAAAAAAATTGCACCCCCGTAAGATTCGAAATGACCCTGAATGATTCTGAATGAATGATTTTACTGAATGAAGAATATATGACAAACCTGATCTTTGAGCTCGTTGTAAGTAATCCGGCGCACAGTGTCCGTGATGGGCGAGTCGTGTATGAGTGCCACTTGCTCTCCCTTCCCGCTGGTGACGTGCCGGTCTATGGCGTTGTGACACACTGACATTTCTCCGCCTACCCACCTGGATATATAAGGTTAACTCGAAAAATTATCCCAGAGAAATTCCCTGAAGAATCTTTCCGCCAATACGCCAAAGAATCGTCCCGAATTCCCCTAAGAATTGTCTCGCCAATCCCCCAAATTATCATCCTGTCAATCACCCGAAAAATCGTCCCGTTAATTCCCCTAATAATCGTCCCACCGATCCCTCAAAGAATCATCCTGCCAATGCCCTAAAGAATCAAGCAGTCAATCGTCGAGTTATTCGTCGAGTGATATTAAAAAACGGTGAAGTTATAGCATCGTATTGGAAGATCGCGGGTTCAAATCCTTTTCGATGATAGTTTGTGAGGTTTTTAGGAAGTAATCTCTGGGTCGACTGAACTTAATAAAAAGCTACGTTATTTGTGTATGTCATCAATCTACTACTAAATCAAAATCTACTCGTACGAAGCCGGAACGGACCGCTAATTAGTAAATTGTATCTATAGGTAGGTACATTAAAATATTAAAAACGTTTCTGCCTCACCATTTAGTGAAAGGTGGGTTGGTGTTATCCAACACTGTGTCCCATGGCTTGGTCCACTCCAGCTCCTGAGCCACTTCCCCCCAGAACTCTTCAGGGTTCTCCAGAGACCGCTGCAGCGCCTTTTGACATTCCGGAGTGATACTGCTTTCATCTATATTATAATTATTTGATATTTTTCATTTATTTATGCATAAACATTGTGAAATGCCGTGTGCAATGTATTTTAATATATTTCATAACAAATAATCATTTTTTTTAATATAATATTTTTCTTTCTTACCGTCTCTTCCTTCGTCAGATATTTGAAACTTCATGAACACTTCACAGAGCCAAATGGTTTAAAAATGACGCTTAGATTGTTATATATAGGTATACTATAGTTGGATTATATCTAATCATGTGAGTATAATAAACATAAATACTAACTTGGGTAATAACCATCTTTAAACTGAATAGCAGTAAGTACAGTCTGAATCAAACTTTGATGTTGTCAGACGCGCTGTAGGTACATATTGTAATGCCATACTTTATAGGGGCGATTATATGCTGTAGAGTGGGTGAGTATATCCTTTAGAGTGGGTGAGTATGTGCTTAATAGTGGGCGAGTACATACTTATTTGCATATTTGAATGTCATACCGGCGGGTAAAGAGATGGTGGGAAGAATATAAGAAAGAGAAAATTCCTCTATTTCTCATAGAGGAATTCGGGGGAGAACTTTGCCCAGCAGGATGATATACTTAGGTTAAAAAATAACGAACAAAACTTCAAGTCTCTACATTACACTCTACATTAGGTAAAAGAAAGTTTTTAACCGTTCCTGTTTCCCATTGTACCTACAAGTTTAGCTTAGTTTGGGACTAGCGTGTGATGTGTGAATTGTCCATGAGTAGGTATTTATATTTTATTTTCCTTTACGATGTCAGTATTTGGATGTAATTGCTATTTATCGCTTAGATTAAAACTATTACCTAATATGATATACTTAGTAAAATAAAACGCGATGGTTTGTATGTATGGAACTTTTTCTCTTTTAATAACTACAAAAACTGCTAATTGTATCTTAGGTGATACGTCTCGCTCTAGCGGGAAATTCAGCCACAATAAAAAAGAAACCCTATTTCCCGCATACAACATGGCAAGTAAAGTTTCCAATCGCGCGGAAAATTTAAGAAAACAAACTTCAAGTATTTCAATATGCTAAGTAAGTATATTGACAGGCGTCACAGCTCAGTTGGTAGTAGCTCTGCCTTCCATGCTGTGGGTGGGTAGTGGGTTCGATTCTTACCCAGAGCAAATGTTTGTGTGATGAACATAAATATTTGTTCTATGTCTAGGTGTTTCATGTATTTATCAAAAAAATATTCTATCAGCAATATAGTTCCCATAATACAAGCTTTACTTAGTTTAGGACTAGAGTGTGATGTATGAAATGTACATGAATAATTATTTACTTATATGAATAAAATATATGTTTTAGCTTTTAATCATGTTGGTTTGTGTCCACCTACGTAACACCAATTACTAATTTAAATAATGTCCGGATATCTGTAAATATTCTGTAGATACAGAACTTTCCATGAATTGAATAGGTAAATACTTAATATTGCTAATTCATTAATGCCATATTCGAGCTGAGTTTAACTGAGCGTATCAGCTCTTATATCCCATAGCACCAGCTCAGCTGGTAGTAGCTCTGCCTTTCATGGGTCGTGGGTTCGAATCCCAACGAGAGCAAATCTTTGTAGTGACGAGCAAAATATTTTCCAACCGTCACTTTCCAACATAAATCAATTCATATCATTAGTTAACCATCTCAAACGTATTTTACACAAATAAGAAAATCTAAGTGATTTTGGTGTAATGCGCAATAAAAAAAATCTCTAATTTCTACTACTCTACATTAGTCGAAGTGTACCGTCTCTCACGCACCTACGCATTTGCTATGTGCATCTCTTTCGCACTACGTGTCGCGTCGTAAATTCATAGAGTAAATATATAATTTCTCTACTTTAATTTGAGTTTATTTTAGCTGAAATATGTTTTAACCAAACATTGCTTAGTTTATCTGATTAGTAACTTAAAGTATATAAATATAAATTATAAATAATGCTACACAATCCACACAACATCATCTAGCCCCAAGCTAAGCAGAGCTTGTGTAAATGGGTACTAGAAGATACGTAATACAATAACATTACATAGATAGATATTTTTTATAATTCATATAAAATACCCAGAACATTCGAAATAAATATTTGCAGATCATACAAACATTTATCCCAAGGCAGGAATCGAACCCGCAACCTTCTGCGTCGAAGGCAGACCATCGCCCACCGCGCCACATCGGTCATCTAAATAATAAATATCTTACTATAGCTTTCGATGTCCGCCACAGAAACGAAAGTCTTCTTCTTCAGCTCACTGATAGAAGACTCAAACTTATTTTTCACAGGTCTCGCTTCGTCTTGGTACATTTTTGTAGCTTGAAATAAACTTTGAAAACTATCGCCTCCTCAAAAGTAACTGACTTAACTGTAGCAAATGAAAGAGTATAATGATATTGTAATGTTATTCTGTATCGGTAACAAAGAATCACCTCTGAACTTGCTGAATAATGGATGCAGTTCGACACTGACGCTGATGTGTATCGATGACTGGGAACAAATACGCTAACACTTTGGTGAATCGGACAAAGCTTTCGTTGGTATAGGTTATTTTTAAAAGATAAATACTTAACCCTAAAATCTCAGAATTACTTATGTTGTATAAGTATCCGATCATCATTACTGAAAACCAGCGCTGGTGTAGAGCCCATTAGTTCTACACTAGCACAAGCTGAGTGATGACCAGTTTCAGTTATTTAGATATTAAATAGTTATATCGTTTAATATGTTCTAACATCCAGTTTTATGATAACTGAAATAAAGTAAGTATTCTATTCTATTCATCGTCCTACCCTTGTCCCACGCTATGTGGTACGGTACAACGTACAACCCGTTCTTCTTCCACTCTCCTCTATCAGACGTCATCTCAGTGCTCACTCCTTTCTTACAAAAAATCATTAAGACACATTTGGGATTTATACAGGTATCTGTATACACAAGGAATTGTAAAAATATTTGTCCCTGAGAGAATCTAACTTGCTATGCTTACGTCATGGCTAGTTACACAATGTTTTTTTATTATGCAAACAGTACCTACTATAACTATTCAAACAGAGTTAATTTTACCGAAACTAGTGAAGTTTCCTCCAAAACATCTAAACTAATATTATAAAGAGGAAAGATTTGATTGGTTTGTTTGTTTGTTTGTTTGTTTGTTTGTTTGTTTGCATCGAATAGGCTCCGAAACTACTGGACCGATTTCAAAAATTCTTTCACCGTTGTGAAGCTACACTATCCGCGCTGAACATAGGCTATATTATTTTTTCAAAAAAATTAGGGATCCTTACTAAAACTTCAATTATGTAACCCAAGGTGTAAAAAAAATACCTAAGAAATTCCTTACATCGCGTGCGCTGCGAAAACTATTGAAGATAGAAAGAAATTATGTACTACGATTTTGTAGAACACATTATCATCCACAAAAAAGTCAACGACAGCATATGACTAACTATTACAGATATGTCACTATAAGTGTTTTAATATCGAAAAAATATAATTAAAATGACGCCGTTAGAAAACGTTCTTTATTTGTGCTTTGGTATTAGTCCTTATCTAAATAAACTTCTTCATAATTAAGACTGGTTCAATACCTTTATATGACTTTTTAAATTATTTAATTTGGACATTCCATTCGAAAGATATCACGAGTTCAAAAATGTAAGTATTGGAAAAAAGTCAAGCGGAATAAAGCAGGCGCCGCGCCGGTCACGGAAGTACCTATATGCGGGTTCTATTGTTTATCCCACTATGTGGATTGTGGATCAAAAGAAAACTTATGAGATTAACAGTATGTACATATTATGTTAAACTCATAATTAGTAAACTATTGTAAAAAATTCCGACTACCACAGCACTTTTGCCCATACGTCGGCATATTAATAATATTTTGGATCAAATTCCTTATAACTATGACAAATACTATCCCTCTATCTTATAAAAAGTTAGCGTTGACTTTAAGTCATCATTACGTATTAGTACTTCAAGTCTGCGCTAACTTTTTATCAGATAGACCGTATAACTTTAAATAAAATACCGGCTACCGCAGCACTTCTGCTTACACGTCGGTATATCTAAACTAATATTATAAAGAGGAAAGATTTGATTGTTTGTTTGTTTGTTTGTTTGTTTGTTTGCATCGAATAGGCTCCGAAACTACTGGACCGATTTCAAAAATTCTTTCACCGTTGTGAAGCTACACTATCCGCGCTGAACATAGGCTATATTATTTTTTCAAAAAAATTAGGGATCCTTACTAAAACTTCAATTATGTAACCCAAGGTGTAAAAAAAATACCTAAGAAATTCCTTACATCGCGTGCGCTGCGAAAACTATTGAAGATAGAAAGAAATTATGTACTACGATTTTGTAGAACACATTATCATCCACAAAAAAGTCAACGACAGCATATGACTAACTATTACAGATATGTCACTATAAGTGTTTTAATATCGAAAAAATATAATTAAAATGACGCCGTTAGAAAACGTTCTTTATTTGTGCTTTGGTATTAGTCCTTATCTAAATAAACTTCTTCATAATTAAGACTGGTTCAATACCTTTATATGACTTTTTAAATTATTTAATTTGGACATTCCATTCGAAAGATATCACGAGTTCAAAAATGTAAGTATTGGAAAAAAGTCAAGCGGAATAAAGCAGGCGCCGCGCCGGTCACGGAAGTACCTATATGCGGGTTCTATTGTTTATCCCACTATGTGGATTGTGGATCAAAAGAAAACTTATGAGATTAACAGTATGTACATATTATGTTAAACTCATAATTAGTAAACTATTGTAAAAAATTCCGACTACCACAGCACTTTTGCCCATACGTCGGCATATTAATAATATTTTGGATCAAATTCCTTATAACTATGACAAATACTATCCCTCTATCTTATAAAAAGTTAGCGTTGACTTTAAGTCATCATTACGTATTAGTACTTCAAGTCTGCGCTAACTTTTTATCAGATAGACCGTATAACTTTAAATAAAATACCGGCTACCGCAGCACTTCTGCTTACACGTCGGTATATCTAAACTAATATTATAAAGAGGAAAGATTTGATTGTTTGTTTGTTTGTTTGTTTGTTTGTTTGTTTGTTTGTTTGTTTGTTTGCATCGAATAGGCTCCGAAACTACTGGACCGATTTCAAAAATTCTTTCACCGTTGTGAAGCTACACTATCCGCGCTGAACATAGGCTATATTATTTTTTCAAAAAAATTAGGGATCCTTACTAAAACTTCAATTATGTAACCCAAGGTGTAAAAAAAATACCTAAGAAATTCCTTACATCGCGTGCGCTGCGAAAACTATTGAAGATAGAAAGAAATTATGTACTACGATTTTGTAGAACACATTATCATCCACAAAAAAGTCAACGACAGCATATGACTAACTATTACAGATATGTCACTATAAGTGTTTTAATATCGAAAAAATATAATTAAAATGACGCCGTTAGAAAACGTTCTTTATTTGTGCTTTGGTATTAGTCCTTATCTAAATAAACTTCTTCATAATTAAGACTGGTTCAATACCTTTATATGACTTTTTAAATTATTTAATTTGGACATTCCATTCGAAAGATATCACGAGTTCAAAAATGTAAGTATTGGAAAAAAGTCAAGCGGAATAAAGCAGGCGCCGCGCCGGTCACGGAAGTACCTATATGCGGGTTCTATTGTTTATCCCACTATGTGGATTGTGGATCAAAAGAAAACTTATGAGATTAACAGTATGTACATATTATGTTAAACTCATAATTAGTAAACTATTGTAAAAAATTCCGACTACCACAGCACTTTTGCCCATACGTCGGCATATTAATAATATTTTGGATCAAATTCCTTATAACTATGACAAATACTATCCCTCTATCTTATAAAAAGTTAGCGTTGACTTTAAGTCATCATTACGTATTAGTACTTCAAGTCTGCGCTAACTTTTTATCAGATAGACCGTATAACTTTAAATAAAATACCGGCTACCGCAGCACTTTCACCCATACGTCGACATATTCAAAGTATGTATGTTCAAAATCCTTATCAACTGTGACATGTACTAAAATATTGTTAAAAATTCCGGCTACCGCAGCACTTCCGCCCATACGTCGACATATTCAAAGTATGTAGATTCAAAATTCTTATAAACTGTGACATGTACTAAAATATTGTTAAAAATTCCGGCTACCGCAGCACTTCCGCTCATACGTCGACATATACAAAGTATGTAGGTTCAAAATCCTTATCAACTGTAACATGTACTTCAACATTTTAAAAAAATCCGGCTACCGCAGCACTTTCACCCATACGTCGACATATTCAAAGTATGTATGTTCAAAATCAATATCAACTGTGACATGTACTTAAACATTGTAAAAAAATCCAGCTACCGCAACACTTCCGCCCATACGTCGACATATTCAAAGTATGTAGGTTCAAAATCCTTATCAACTGTGACATGTACTTAAACATTTAAAAAAAAAAATCGGCTACCGCAGCACTTCCGCCCATACGTCGACATATTCAAAGTATGTAGGTTCAAAATCATTATCAACTGTGACATGTACTAAAATATTGTTAAAAATTCCGGCTACCGCAGCACTTCCGCCCATACGTCAACATATTCAAAGTATGTAGATTCAAAATCCTTATAAACTGTGACATGTACTAAAATATTGTTAAAAATTCCGGCTACCGCAGCACTTGCGCTCATACGTCGACATATACAAAGTATGTAGGTTCAAAATCCTTATCAACTGTGACATGTACTTCAACATTTTAAAAAAATCCGGCTACCGCAGCACTTCCACCCATACGTCGACATATTCAAAGTATGTATGTTCAAAATCAATATCAACTGTGACATGTACTTAAACATTGTAAAAAAAACCGGCTACCGCAGCACTTCCACCCATACGTCGACATATTCAAAGTATGTATGTTCAAAATCAATATCAACTGTGACATGTACTTAAACATTGTAAAAAAATCCAGCTACCGCAACACTTCCGCCCATACGTCGACATATTCAAAGTATGTAGGTTCAAAATCCTTATCAACTGTGACATGTACTTAAACATTTAAAAAAAAATTCGGCTACCGCAGCACTTCCGCCCATACGTCGACATATTCAAAGTATGTAGGTTCAAAATCATTATCAACTGTGACATGTACTAAAATATTGTTAAAAATTCCGGCTACCGCAGCACTTCCGCTCATACGTCGACATATACAAAGTATGTAGGTTCAAAATCCTTATCAACTGTGACATGTACTTCAACATTTTAAAAAAATCCGGCTACCGCAGCACTTCCACCCATACGTCGACATATTCAAAGTATGTATGTTCAAAATCAATATCAACTGTGACATGTACTTAAACATTGTAAAAAAATCCGGCTACCGCAGCACTTCCACCCATACGTCGACATATTCAAAGTATGTATGTTCAAAATCAATATCAACTGTGACATGTACTTAAACATTGTAAAAAAATCCAGCTACCGCAACACTTCCGCCCATACGTCGACATATTCAAAGTATGTAGGTTCAAAATCCTTATCAACTGTGACATGTACTTAAACATTTAAAAAAAAAATCGGCTACCGCAGCACTTCCGCCCATACGTCGACATATTCAAAGTATGTAGGTTCAAAATCATTATCAACTGTGACATGTACTAAAATATTGTTAAAAATTCCGGCTACCGCAGCACTTCCGCCCATACGTCAACATATTCAAAGTATGTAGATTCAAAATCCTTATAAACTGTGACATGTACTAAAATATTGTTAAAAATTCCGGCTACCGCAGCACTTCCGCTTATACGTCGACATATACAAAGTATGTAGGTTCAAAATCCTTATCAACTGTGACATGTACTTCAACATTTTAAAAAAATCCGGCTACCGCAGCACTTCCACCCATACGTCGACATATTCAAAGTATGTATGTTCAAAATCAATATCAACTGTGACATGTACTTAAACATTGTAAAAAAATCCGGCTACCGCAGCACTTCCACCCATACGTCGACATATTCAAAGTATGTATGTTCAAAATCAATATCAACTGTGACATGTACATAAACATTGTAAAAAAATCCAGCTACCGCAACACTTCCGCCCATACGTCGACATATTCAAAGTATGTAGGTTCAAAATCCATATCAACTGTGACATGTACTTAAACATTTAAAAAAAAAATCGGCTACCGCAGCACTTCCACCCATACGTCGACATATTCAAAGTATGTATGTTCAAAATCATTATCAACTGTGACATGTACTTAAACATTGTAAAAAAATCCAGCTACCGCAACACTTCCGCCCATACGTCGACATATTCAAAGTATGTAGGTTCAAAATCCTTATCAACTGTGACATGTACTAAAATATTGTTAAAAATTCCGGCTACCGCAGCACTTCCGCCCATACGTCGACATATTCAAAGTATGTATGTTCAAAATGACATGTACTAAAATATTTCAAAAATTCTGTCTACCGCAGCACTTTCAACCATACGATATTTTGTGTCGGTTTTTTTTGGGCGTTCATAATTCGGAGTAAAACAATGTTATATTAAAAATTGTTTTAAAAAAAAATCTCTTTGTCAAAATAGCAAAAGGAAAGTCTGTTAAAAGGGCTATTAGGTGGCTACTCTAAGGAACGAGTTTTTTAGTCGTGGCCCAGGCTCCACAGCGAATTGCCCTTTCTTCTTTGCGGTTACCGCAGCACTTCCGCCCATATGTCGACATATTTGTACGATTTTATAAAGGCTACCCGTGCGAAGCCGGGGCGTGCTGCTAGTTAAAAATAATTTGGTTTAAAATCCTTATCAACTATGACAAAAACTCAAATATTTAAAAATGTATGCTACCACTTCCGCCTATACGTCGGCATACTAAAAATATTTTGGTTCAAAGTCCTTATCAACTATGACAGATACAAACAAAACTGTGATATGTACTAAATACATATTTAAAAAATCCGACTACCGCAGCATTTCCGCTCATCCGTCGACATATACAAAGTATGTAGGTTCAAAATCCTTATCAACTGTGACATGTAATTAAACTTTGTAAAAAAAAAAATCCGGCTACCGCAGCACTTCCGCCCATACGTCGACATATTCAAAGTATGTAGGTTCAAAATCATTATCAACTGTGACATGTACTAAAATATTGTTAAAAATTCCGGCTACCGCAGCACTTCCGCCCATACGTCGACATATTCAAAGTATGTAGATTCAAAATCCTTATAAACTGTGACATGTACTAAAATATTGTTAAAAATTCCGGCTACCGCAGCACTTCCGCTCATACGTCGACATATACAAAGTATGTAGGTTCAAAATCCTTATCAACTGTGACATGTACTTCAACATTTTAAAAAAATCCGGCTACCGCAGCACTTTCACCCATACGTCGACATATTCAAAGTATGTATGTTCAAAATCCTTATCAACTGTGACATGTACTAAAATATTGTTAAAAATTCCGGCTACCGCAGCACTTCCGCTCATACGTCGACATATACAAAGTATGTAGGTTCAAAAT
This sequence comes from Ecliptopera silaceata, assembly GCA_932527185.1. NCBI lineage: Eukaryota > Metazoa > Arthropoda > Insecta > Lepidoptera > Geometridae > Ecliptopera > Ecliptopera silaceata. The sequence goes on from OW052210.1 coordinate 8,819,736, forward strand.
CCTTATCAACTGTAACATGTACTTCAACATTTTAAAAAAATCCGGCTACCGCAGCACTTTCACCCATACGTCGACATATTCAAAGTATGTATGTTCAAAATCAATATCAACTGTGACATGTACTTAAACATTGTAAAAAAATCCAGCTACCGCAACACTTCCGCCCATACGTCGACATATTCAAAGTATGTAGGTTCAAAATCCTTATCAACTGTGACATGTACTTAAACATTTAAAAAAAAAAATCGGCTACCGCAGCACTTCCGCCCATACGTCGACATATTCAAAGTATGTAGGTTCAAAATCATTATCAACTGTGACATGTACTAAAATATTGTTAAAAATTCCGGCTACCGCAGCACTTCCGCCCATACGTCAACATATTCAAAGTATGTAGATTCAAAATCCTTATAAACTGTGACATGTACTAAAATATTGTTAAAAATTCCGGCTACCGCAGCACTTGCGCTCATACGTCGACATATACAAAGTATGTAGGTTCAAAATCCTTATCAACTGTGACATGTACTTCAACATTTTAAAAAAATCCGGCTACCGCAGCACTTCCACCCATACGTCGACATATTCAAAGTATGTATGTTCAAAATCAATATCAACTGTGACATGTACTTAAACATTGTAAAAAAAACCGGCTACCGCAGCACTTCCACCCATACGTCGACATATTCAAAGTATGTATGTTCAAAATCAATATCAACTGTGACATGTACTTAAACATTGTAAAAAAATCCAGCTACCGCAACACTTCCGCCCATACGTCGACATATTCAAAGTATGTAGGTTCAAAATCCTTATCAACTGTGACATGTACTTAAACATTTAAAAAAAAATTCGGCTACCGCAGCACTTCCGCCCATACGTCGACATATTCAAAGTATGTAGGTTCAAAATCATTATCAACTGTGACATGTACTAAAATATTGTTAAAAATTCCGGCTACCGCAGCACTTCCGCTCATACGTCGACATATACAAAGTATGTAGGTTCAAAATCCTTATCAACTGTGACATGTACTTCAACATTTTAAAAAAATCCGGCTACCGCAGCACTTCCACCCATACGTCGACATATTCAAAGTATGTATGTTCAAAATCAATATCAACTGTGACATGTACTTAAACATTGTAAAAAAATCCGGCTACCGCAGCACTTCCACCCATACGTCGACATATTCAAAGTATGTATGTTCAAAATCAATATCAACTGTGACATGTACTTAAACATTGTAAAAAAATCCAGCTACCGCAACACTTCCGCCCATACGTCGACATATTCAAAGTATGTAGGTTCAAAATCCTTATCAACTGTGACATGTACTTAAACATTTAAAAAAAAAATCGGCTACCGCAGCACTTCCGCCCATACGTCGACATATTCAAAGTATGTAGGTTCAAAATCATTATCAACTGTGACATGTACTAAAATATTGTTAAAAATTCCGGCTACCGCAGCACTTCCGCCCATACGTCAACATATTCAAAGTATGTAGATTCAAAATCCTTATAAACTGTGACATGTACTAAAATATTGTTAAAAATTCCGGCTACCGCAGCACTTCCGCTTATACGTCGACATATACAAAGTATGTAGGTTCAAAATCCTTATCAACTGTGACATGTACTTCAACATTTTAAAAAAATCCGGCTACCGCAGCACTTCCACCCATACGTCGACATATTCAAAGTATGTATGTTCAAAATCAATATCAACTGTGACATGTACTTAAACATTGTAAAAAAATCCGGCTACCGCAGCACTTCCACCCATACGTCGACATATTCAAAGTATGTATGTTCAAAATCAATATCAACTGTGACATGTACATAAACATTGTAAAAAAATCCAGCTACCGCAACACTTCCGCCCATACGTCGACATATTCAAAGTATGTAGGTTCAAAATCCATATCAACTGTGACATGTACTTAAACATTTAAAAAAAAAATCGGCTACCGCAGCACTTCCACCCATACGTCGACATATTCAAAGTATGTATGTTCAAAATCATTATCAACTGTGACATGTACTTAAACATTGTAAAAAAATCCAGCTACCGCAACACTTCCGCCCATACGTCGACATATTCAAAGTATGTAGGTTCAAAATCCTTATCAACTGTGACATGTACTAAAATATTGTTAAAAATTCCGGCTACCGCAGCACTTCCGCCCATACGTCGACATATTCAAAGTATGTATGTTCAAAATGACATGTACTAAAATATTTCAAAAATTCTGTCTACCGCAGCACTTTCAACCATACGATATTTTGTGTCGGTTTTTTTTGGGCGTTCATAATTCGGAGTAAAACAATGTTATATTAAAAATTGTTTTAAAAAAAAATCTCTTTGTCAAAATAGCAAAAGGAAAGTCTGTTAAAAGGGCTATTAGGTGGCTACTCTAAGGAACGAGTTTTTTAGTCGTGGCCCAGGCTCCACAGCGAATTGCCCTTTCTTCTTTGCGGTTACCGCAGCACTTCCGCCCATATGTCGACATATTTGTACGATTTTATAAAGGCTACCCGTGCGAAGCCGGGGCGTGCTGCTAGTGTTAAATAAATTTATTCGTGCTCAGCCCCATTTTGGAATTTGTCCAAAACTAAGTCTGTCTTTTTTCAATCGATTTTAACGAAAATGTGCGCACAACTCGATTATTTTAATAGTTCGCGATTTTAGATTGGGAAGTGGGGGTGGGAGGGAAATCTGCTGTAGCGTTATTTATCGACTGAAAGTTGTTCAACCACTACTTTACTTTTCCAATGTAGCCCAGATGTAGGTCATTAGTTTTCTTCTCAGTAATATTTTTGCCAGAACCAAAACAGTGCAACATTTTATTGACTCTGTCTGCACAAGTTTATTGATAATGAAAAATCTGCATTGGACTAAATTACTATAGTAAAAAGAGCCGCAAAAATAAAGATAAACCAATACTTTCTAGGTTTAGTAAGTAGCTCCTAAAGAGCTTGTTTAATGATTTGGGTAATATCATTTTGTAATTACTAATTTACGATAACAAAACGAGCCGGATTGAAAGAAATAAATTGAAAACAAATTAAATTCAAAAGTATTTATTTCATGGAAAATGTTTCGGTTTATAATATTTTTATTTTGTAAGTTCCATGTTTTAGGACAAATAAAAAAGGTAGAATTGTGGTTGAACTTTTTTCCCCATTTTCCCAGTGTTACCACCGATAAGATGCCCGGATCCCTACGTCATAAAAATGCAGGGACAAGTACAATTGAAAGAAGATTTTATAGCAGGAGTGCTGGATTTAGCAGATAAAATGTTTGGAGGCGTTAGACGTCCAAAAAACTACCCCGCAATATACGTGAATAGACCAGGACAGAGCTATATGTCTAAAGATAAAAAGTTAAATACGGTAGATGTTTGAAATAAATTAAATTGCTACAAGAAAACTATTTAGTTTACTTATTTATTTAGCCATAAGTTTACTCTTTTTCTTTGTATCTTTATAATTTTGATACGGTTACGCATATTTACGTGGCATACAATAAAATGAATAAACTAGAAAACTTTACTTATTTTTTGTACATGCACAAACTCGTACACATAACCCTCCTAAAAATATGCAGTTTGTAACGCCCTATCTTATAAAAAGTTAGCGTTGACTTTAAGTCACCATTGCGTATGGTAATCAATACTTCAAGTCTGCGATAACTTTTTATAAGATAGACCGTTAGTCTTTAGTGCCATAGGCCACGGCAACTCTGTTCGTATAAAATATGACAGACTTTTTATAGAGGTTTCAAATTCAACTGTATTTAAAATATGTTAGCCTAGTCGTAGATTTCATTTAGAAGTCATGCGACGTCTTCTCGTGTGTTTTGGCCTTAATCTAAAAGCATATGATATTGTATATGTATACGATATACAAACTCATTATAATCAAACTTTAATGAATTAACCATTAAAATGTTAATAACAATAATTTAAAAACGAATAATAGTTTATTGGCATTTGTAGATATAATCGAAACATCGACATGTTTTACTGTCTACTATTTGTATCGTGTAAGTTTAATTATTATTAAGTATTTAAAATGTATACGTAATTAAATGTTTTACACAACTATGTCCCATTTACTGCATAGAATAGTTAATTTAAAGTCCATCGGACTATTTAAACACTCGTGGTTTGCTAAGTAGGTAATGAGGTACAAATCCAATTAAAAAATAATTATAATTATTTACGCGCAACGACAAAAAAAGGCGAAGAAAAACGAACCCTGTTTTCGTCTTTTTAAGGCTTATAAGGCAATCACGGTTAAATTGGCAATTGTGAAAGTATCGTTACCGTAGCGTTACCGAGATATCTACACTGCGCGGTGACGCTGCAACGTTCCGCATGCGTTTTTCGAGCTGTACCCCAAGTACGAGTTTGTACGCACACGGATCGCAGAGACGCAATCGCCGAGCGCCACCGATTTTGTATGGAGATCCACGCAGCGCCCCTAGCAGATTTCTTGAAAAGCTTGGATTTCCAAACAAAATCGGTGGCGCTCGGCGATTGCGTCTTTGCGATCCCTGTGTTTACAAATTAGTTCTTGGGGTACTGACGTTGACGCGCATTGTGAATCGAAAATATTGACTGAAATATCGAGAATATGCTACTGCTGACAATAATATGTAAAGAGGATCATTATACAATTATTTATTTATATTTTTCCAGTAGTACCAAAAATGATCCAAACAACGCCAGCGCCGCAATACAACATAAAGATTCAAGGGAAGGTGGAGTTCGGCAAAGAATTAGCAGATGTTTTCAAAGCCTTTTTAGGGGTTACCAACAACGACAATAATAATTCCAACAACCAGCCGGTGTTGCCCTCTCCAGCATATAACATTCAGGAACATGAGACGCCTAGACCGAGCGAGCAACCCTGGAATGATGTACAGCATATATACGGGCAGCATGATTCTCAACCGAAGGATTTCATATAATACATGATTTTAGTCGTACACGTATAGTTTTCTTTTTATTTACAACTGTACCTTTAATCGTAGTGTCTTGATATAAATCAAACACACCTCGTCTATATAAGACATATATGTAATAATTAATTAACTAATAAAATCATCATTTAAAAAAACTGAACCTTATTGCATAACGACCTATGACTATAAGTAAAATTTACATATACTCAATAATATTATATAAAAAGTTTTACTTACTCTTTGTCCAGAAGCTTTTAGTTTATGTATTTTCACCGCACAAATATATCCTACACAAGCCCAAATTTTTCACACTAATTACTTTTCTAATTAATTTATAAACGAACTAAACTTCTATCTAAAAAACTTTATTAAAACATACCGTTTGCCCGCGGATGCTATCGCAACGTAGCCAAGACGTCGGAAAAAATAACATGTATGTGATAAAAACCTGTGTAAGTATTATATCTCGTTGCTTATAATTTCTGATCGCGAAAACTTATATCTATAAAATCTTATACTATAAATAAACGCAAGTTTCATAATAACCTTTATTTCTTTACAATAAGAGTATCAGTGCCATACAATGAGATAAACCGATTCTATTGCTTAAAAAGACTTATGTTTACATGCCACATTATGATTTTAATGCTAATAGACATTTTCGTTAGAAATCTTATGATTAAATAAGACATCCTCCATTTTTAGATAACCAGTTAAATCTGTAGTAGTTTTTGGGTCCTGTATCTCTACCATGAGATGTCACAGTAAAATCGCCTGACTTTACTACAGTAGTCACGTAAATATTAGTATGAAGAATTTTAGTACCCAACTATCCGCTAGAGGCGCTGTACAAATCTTCATACATTTTTTTAACTACAGACGCTAGCGAGTGTAGTATATAATATAGTATAGTAAAAACTCATGGTAGAGCTACAGATGACAAGCGTTTGACTCAAATCACGATTGATCCTTTGACACATTGTAATTTGATTTTTTGGTTGATCAACGTTTCAGAAACCGGCCGTTAGTAAAACTTATTGCAGATGCTTCGCGACTTATTCGCCAATCCAATGTTGAATTTGACTAGTCAGCGGAAAGTTAGTCACCGTATACCTAATCAGGTCACAGCCTTAGGTAATTTGAACTAAGTCAATTTATTCGGAATAGTAATCATGGAGTCATGATGCGTTCATCGGTTAGAATTGCTCAAATGTCTTTTAGCATGTCGATATAAGTATCTGCTAATAGCGAAGACGGTTGTATTTTTAACTTTATTATGAACAACATAAGGTACACTGTTTGATGACAGAATCACATTTGCAGAGCCTCTAACGGTTTTTTTTTAAACTTAATTTCTGCATACAGTATCAAGACACGCTGTCGCTAGACGACAGGCACTGTACACCGGTATTTTACACAAAAACTCATACTAGTCTCACTGATCAAAATTAGATTTAACGACCAAAGAGTCAAAAATATTATGTCCCGTTTACACGTCAGAAAAGACTAAAATAATAAATAATAATAAATAATAAAATAAACTTTATTGAGGACAGACTTTACATAGGCTTACAAAACTAATAAAACTAATTTAATTAAGGAACTGTCCTACAATCGGCGGTCCTATCGCAGGCAGCGATTTCTTACAGACAACCGTAAATGGTTTTATCTTCTTTTCCGTTAAATTTGTTCTTTATACAAGATCAGTTGATAAAACTGTTACTAAAATGACATGTTATTATCTACTTTCTTCGCCATAAGCAGATAATTAAACGTGTATTTGACTATACAAAATGACGGTTATTACAAAAACGAAGATTACAAGTTCCTAAGCTAATATCAAAAACGGATAACTTTAATCTCCTGATTAATCACTATTTTATATCTAAGTAATGGAATAAGCCACATATTTAATGAAACACCGCTACGTACAAACTTTTCAATTAAAACATATGTACTTACAATGTAATGTAAGATTTGTCATACAGATCTGTAATTTTTATTTAAACTTAAGTTAAAAAAAAAATTAAAAAAATTACGTGTAGCACTCGGGGACTGCCGCGTTTAAGCTATTGCATAGCATTTTTTGCTAGATTACGCATGCGCAGCGTTAGGTTATTTCGTTACGGAATTTCTGGATTCGGTCTTTACGCTCAAGGCCCGCGATAGAAGCTATGCAATAGATTAAAAACCGATGCGTGACGATATGTGAGAATCGTAAAAGTATTGTAACGTGTATTCGCGTCAACGTTTACTCGACAAACTTCGCAGTGTTACCGCGCAGTCTCGGATCGTTACGATACGTTTACGATCGTCACATTTTTCGCGATCGAGTTGATGGAAGATCAAGAGGATTTGATGGTTTATGTTTGTATATGCTTGCAGTATCATTGCATCTATAGAATCATTTCAAAAACACTGTAAGTTGACAGCGCTGTTAAGTTAACAAGACGATTAGTTGATCATTGAATATCGTTTGAAAAACTCTGAGTAAGTCTGCAGCGATTTTTCATAATATGTAGCTTTTAAAGCAAAGCAGGAATGTGGCATGATATAGAATTCGTTTTAAAGTTAGCCTATTAAGGCGTGTGTCTTAATGTTAATGATTATCGTATATGTTTAGAATCATTTAATTAACATACAATTATACCAGTTTTACAACGGCTATTGTCCACTGGTATTTGTTTACGGAAATAAATATTAATGATAAAAATAGAAATTTAAAATGTATAAAATAAAAAAAACATGTTACTAACTTTGGTAAGTTTGGGGCAGCATTTAAAACTTGTCGAGAATTATATTTTCTAAATTATCTAGGAACAATAAAAAAAACATTGATTAAATCATTCTTATTTGTAAACAATTACCAGTGGAGAGAAAAACTAATCAATACAAATTGATTGAAGCATCTTAACTTAGTAAAAAAAGGTTAAAAAAATAAAAACGTTAAATTAATATAAAATTTATTTAAACGAAACAAATATATGTACAACAACAAAAATAAATGTTACAAAATATTATTTCACTAAACCTAAATGAGAGTAGGCCCCAAAAATAAATAAATCGATGATATCTAGCGCAATATTTCACAATAGCTTCATGAAATAGTGTTGTTCTATGTCGATGAAATAACAAAATCGATAAGTCTTATATATTAACTGCGGATTCAACAATCAAACATTTTTATCGAATTTACATAACTATTACATGAATATTAAAGCATAGAGCTAAAATTAACATAAATATATACAATATACCACAAAACAATGGCTCAATAAACAAATAATAAATATAAATAACGAGTATATCTATAACATAACTTGAAATAAGTGTACTTAGCGTTAAATGGAACGTTCCACCAATTTAGGAAAAAACATGGTTTCGCCGAACTTAACCTATCTGACTATCTATTTATATTCGAAAGATTGTTACATTATCGATATTATTATTATTCAACCATTCTTTCATTGCACCGATAGAGGAGGAAGAAGAAGACGCGTTGTACAAACCCCACATAGCGTGGGACAAATAAACCATTCTAAAAATACCATTGTGACATGCTAAAATGTACAGATACAATACAAATAAATTGTTTACTTGTAATTGGTTATTCAATCACCGTCTTGATAACTATAAATAAAGAACGGCTGGATCTGTCACAGATCATTATAGAGTTCGGTTTATTAATGCACGTTTAATTTTAAAATGGTTCATCTCTAGAAAGATGATCCGTCCCACTGCAGGGCTATTTCATTCCCTTCCTCTCTTCGCGATTAAACGCAATAAAGCGCTTTCTATCGATATACCATATTTTTAAGATCTTATGACACTACGTTCCATTACCCGACTATCAACATACGCTCACAATTTATCGATCATGGAATATTTTTATCAATAACAAACCAATTACCAACACTACACAAACAACGTGATTTTAGACTAAAATCATTTTCGATCTCCGACTTATGCCCAATACTGATATTTGCAACAATCTTTCAAAAATAAATAGGCATAAATAAAATACTACATATTAATGATAAAAGAATTACTATAACTACATCGTCTGTCGTCGCTTGGTTCAACAAATTTTGAGCAAATACTGCTTTTTGTTTCCTGCTTTTTCGGTTTTTTACATCAAATTGGTGAAACAAATTAATATACCTACGGTGTAATGTAAACTCTATAAATATCAAAAATGGGGTTTCAATCATAGCAAAGACTTCTTTATGCCTGTCCTTAAAAAATAGCGTATCCGTTAAATTGTCTATGGGTGGGTGCGTGTGTACAAACAGACTATAAAATAAGTCATAACTTTTTTTTCATAAAAACGTTTAAATTTGGCGAAGCTAGCAATTATGGTAATAAATGCAATTCCATGCTAAGTTTAGATAAAAAAAAACCCAAAAAACAATTATATTAACATATAATTGTTAATATAATTATAAACAATATTAAAAATACTTTGATTTGTTTAAATAAATAGGCAGCTTCAAAGCAAAATGACATAATTATTACAGCTTGCAGATTGCAGTCCGATATACAAATTGTATGTTTATACGAATTGGACAACGAACGGTCATACGGTCACAGAGTTCTTTTGTATTTGACTTTATACACAAAAGAAACATACTAATGTCATTGCTGATTTTAAAACAATTGTAACATATGTAATTAGAGGACAAACTTGACAACTGTCACACGGTTTCTATAATTTATTATTTTTATGTTAAGAACACAGCTCAGACAGCTTTGACAAGCGTCACAGCTCAGTTGGTAGTAGCTCTGCCTTCGGGTTGTGGTTCATGGGTTCGATTCCCACCCAGGGCAAATGTTTGTGTGAAGAATATAAATATTTGTTCTGTGTCTGGGTGTTACTATGTATTTTATATATATGTATTTAAAAGTCTATTTCCCATAGTACAAGCTTTGCTTAGTTTGGGACTATGTGTGAATTGTCAGTGAATATTTATTTCTTATTTAACAAGTAGAGACAAATCATTCAAAATATGCACAGCAGTTACACTCACAAGTAAAATTTCTTTCACCAGATTTCGTAATTTCTTCTTTTAATCTGAACTGAATTTCAATAATTTTGAAGACAGTGCTATAAGGTTGAACATTAAATAAGTGCGTATTGCTTGAAACGTGATTTTGGCAATTTAAAAATATACGAAAAACTAAATTCTCACTTTTTTAATCACAAACGTCACGGCTAATCGCGTGCTATTTCAAACCTTTTTCCAACGACTACAAACCGCAATTTAAACTACACCACTGAAAACCAGCGCTATTGACAACTTTGGTTTCTATACTCAGCAAGATGAGTATAGAAACTAGAGGTTTCTATGTATTTTTCTCTAATGTGTTGTGTTAATAAGTATTTTCTACAAGATCTCCAACACCCAATATCCTATTGCTTGATTAAAACCGTTGAAAATGTTTAAATAAAAAACTTGTACTGTTTAGTTTCGCTTTTACAATTAAAAAAGCGTTTTAAGAGGTTTAATACATACTGAAACAAGCAACATCCTCAAGCGACGACAACACACGGACGCATTCAACGCAGATCAGCGTCGTCGTTGATTTGTTTCTTGATGCGGACCAGGATGGTGGTGTACCATTGGTCGAGACGGGATATGCTGTCGTAGGCTTTCACTGTCTCGGTGAAGCCATCCACGTTTTGTTCTTCGAGATGCTCGATTAGTTCCTGTAAATTATAAAAGAATTACTTGTAGGATGTATGAGTAGAATCTAAAAATAATATGAAAATTTGTACAATTTTAATTTTATAACCAGAACATGGAGTTTATTTAGCATGAGATAAATGAACTCTGAAAAAAATTATTAATGGACTTTTCACACAACAAGCTCTTGTTCCAAACTAAGCAATGTACCTAGCTTGTACTCCATAGTAGGTACCTAGATATAAAATGTACTTATTACATTTTATAAAAATGTGTATCTTATTAGCAATCTAGTTCCCGCAATACAAGCTTTGCTTAGTTTGGGACTAGACAGTGGTGGGTGAATTGTCTTTTTTTTAAGCTATTGCATAGCTTCTATCGCGGGCCTTGAGCATGGAGATCAGAAATTCCGTAACGAAATGACCAATAATATTTAATTTTCGTATTATGTGGTGTGCAATAAAGAATATTCTATTCTATTCTAACACTGTGCATGCGTAATCCAGCAAAAAATGCTATGCAATAGCTTTACCGCGGCAGTCCCCGAGTGCCACACGTCTTCTTTTTTTTTATTGTTTACCACGGCAGTCCCCGAGTGCCACACGTCTTTTTTTTTTTTTTTTTTTTCTTTTTTTTATTATATACCGCGGCAGTCCGCAAGTGCCACACGTCTTTTTTTTTTTGATTACCTTGACAAGTTTGCACTCCCTGGTGTCCCCGAAGGCAGGGTAGAGACCACAATACTTGTCGAGCGCGTGTTGTGCGTTCAGTATGTCGACACACAGGTGACACAGCGCCGCACGGAACATGTATTCTTTCGCGCTGTATTTTAGCAGGCTGTTGTCTAGGGATGACTTCGCGATCTGCAAATATAAAATAAAAATAGCCTTTATTTCCCCTTAAAGTTTTCTATATTTTCTATATATCTATTTAATCTAATAAAGTGGGGTCTATCCATTGTCGGATGAAGGCCTGTGTCTGGAAATATATACACCATTCGAAATGCCCAAGAAATATAAAACATTTAAGGATGACGGGTTTGGACCCAGAAACTAAAAAAAAAATCTGTAAAGCAAATAGAAATAAGGGCTGACCCCACCTGACTATTTGATGAATTTATTAAATATAACTAAAATTTATATAACCTTTACGAATAGAGAACTTTTAAGAATTTTACAGAGAGGCTTATATTTTTATAACAAGGCAGAGCTACTACCAACTAAGCTGTGACGCCTGTCAAAGTCACTGACCTGTTCGTAAATCTCGATAGCCTTGTCATAGTGTTCGAGTTGGGCTGCATACTGCGCCAGTTTCAGCATGCACTTGTTAGCGGACGAGGTGGACTCCTCGCCTCTGAAATAATCCGCCGCCTGCTCGTAGTGCTGCATGGCAAGGCTTAGGTCCACGCATTCTGTCTCATACAGCTCCGCTATGTTCTATGAAGAGTATGGTTTAGTTTTAAAGAGGTTTTATTAAAAGTACTAGCCCGTGAATATAGATACGAACATTGAGTAGATACCCAGTAGAGAAGAAATGTTTTATTATTTGTGACAAAAATTCAGCTTTACTGTGGAACGTTGCAGCGTTAGCGAGCAGTTTATCTTAAATACGTTTCGTTTACGATTGTCTCATTTTGTATGCTCAGTCATTTGAACTCTTAAAACAAAGTTGATTTTGTTAGATAAATGTTTTGGACCCCAAAATGACCTTGCTTTATTACATGGATAATTTTTAGTTCCTAGATATATCTGATATTTTAAAACTGGTATATCGTTCTCATTAGTGTGTAGTACAAGGATAAAAGTCAAAGAGCAGCCTTCAGCAGCTAATAAGAATAAAATCCATAGTATATTACAAATGTTAAATACTGCAGAAATTAAAATGAGTTAGTACATACTTGGTGTTGTTTAGCGGCCACAGTGAAACGTCCCATATCAGTGTAGATGTCTATGGCTTTCAGAATACAATTCACCGCCTCTGTAAAAATATGTCCATTATTTAAATTTATCTATTGAAGACGGGAGCCGGCGTAGAGACCGACCAAAAAGGCGATGGCGGGACGACCTCGATGCTTTCGAGAGGGATTGGTGGACGAAAGCGGAAAGCAGAGATGAGTGGAAGGATTTGGGGGAGACCTTTGCCCAGCAGTGGGACGAGATAGGTTAGGAAAAAAAATGCAGTTTACAATCATAAAAATGGGATGTATTTTGAGGCATAAACCTTCTCTGCATCTCTGAGTATCTGGCAGCTTTATTTTGGTATCTATTCATATATTGTACTTTGATTTTCAACACTTGGTTCTCTGTTACATGAACTACAAGTAAATACCACATAAAAGTATGAGCTACAGAATACAAAATAATATTGACATTTCTAGGATTACATGTCCATATTGTGTCTCAAGGATTATGATTACAAAGGAGTTAGGTCTGATTTATAGCATCTTCAATGTAATAAAATAAAAAATAATGTGTTTGGCAATGTAGTGTTGGATACCAGCCAAACATTTTACAAATATGGGATAAAAATATGAGCTAAGGCTGCAGATTAAGGCTTAAGATTATTTTCTATTTACAAGCTATATGATATAGTGTGATAAATTTTGATCCTATTTAATCTTTAATGATTTGTCATACATTTTATTAATATAGAATGTACAATTTATAATGTAAAATTTTATTAAGATAATTCTTAAAGACACTTCATAATATTAATTTATTTAATGTGTAATTATACTGTACCTACTGTCTAGGTTTGTATTAGTTAATCTTCTCTTCTCTTGTATGGAAAAATTTTAGAACCCTATATGAAAGATATTATGTAAAATGAAGTGTAAACACATACCAGCAGCATCACACTTCTTGTAGCAGTTTGATGCGTCTACAAAGTTGGTGGCGGCATCATGTCTCACGCCCGCCTTCTGATGAAGGTTGGCAGCCAAACAGAAAGCTTTTCCGGCCTGCGCCCAGTTCTTGGCCATTTTAAACAGGTTGGCAGCTCGGAGATAACAGTCAACAGCTTCCTCTATTTTTGATGATCCTCTGTCATAATAATAATAATCAGTTTTTCTGTTTATGTGATCAATTTTATTTAAGTAATAAAAATATATGACTTAGTGGATTTTTACACATATTCTCCTGTAATAGATCTAATAGAAGGTGTAAGACATCTCTTGAGTTACTTATAAGATTTTGTTGTTTCTTTATTCCCTCATCTATAGGCAATAAATGTTAGTGGTCATCACACCACATTATTAGTTTATCATATCAACAAAATATTACTTAAAACACCCAAGTTTGATATTATATTTAATTGTGTGCCTAATGTTCTGCATTTTCTATCAGAACATCATAAGATAAAGCTTATTAAGTTTTTACATTGCTGACCTGGGGCTTAGGTACTTGGCATGCACTGCCATAGGCTACTTGTCAAGAACTAAAGAAATGGATGAGGTACTTTGACCAAATATGTTACTTTGTAGAAATAAAAATATTCTCTCATGTGATTGAAAGAGGCAGGTCCATAACATGAATCATAGATCGCTAGATCATCACAACAAACTGCTAATGAGATTGATTACGGCAAAAGTAGCTCATGCAAAAAAACACATTTTAGTACCAATAGGTCTGTTTTTGTCCATAAAAAAGAAACGATTATACAACACCTGATGTTTTAGAGTACTAAATCAGCAGTGAATATACGTTTATTTGGGTGAATTACCAATGAATTAGTGAACAAGTCATTGTTCTTACCCGAACAGAGATCCGAGGAAGGTTTTCGACGAACTTAGCTTCTTTTCCGCCTCTGCCATCAACTGCAACGCTTTCTGTTCGTTATCAGCCATTTTTACTGTCTAATTACACTAGTTCACCAGAAACCTTTTGAATTTCACTCTAATTTTACAATTTATTGACAAAATGTCGTCACCGCGACCCTATGCGAAAATCCGTCGCCTGTCATCGATTAGTTTAGTGTTGCCATCTTCCCTGAATCATGCCTATATTTTTGAAAGTAGTAGAACGTTATATCACAGAGTATAAAATACTCTACAATGATTATGAAATCTTCTAAAAAGCGGCAGTATATTTATTTTTTGCGTATGGTAGATACACAAAAATAAAAAAAATTATATTTCTTCCCGTTTGGATATATTTTCGTTTTTATATGTGTAGGCATAGGCACTATTCTTTGGTTACATACTATTGGCGCATGCCAAAAGTTCAAACACACTTTGTTCAATTTCAGGAATTTTATTAGCTTTCCACAATATTCTTCGTAATTTAACCAACATAACTCTTTATAATACTAAGACCACAAGCCTTGTACACGTCTAGCCACTTCTAGCATCACCGTCCGAATGTGTCAGCCCTCCCGTCGTACCGTTTTACGAAAACAATATGGCGGAGGGCGGATACATTCTTTAAACAACTAAATGTGATTTAAAAAACTATTCATCAAATAATCAAATTACATACATATTTATAAATCGATAATAAATTAGAATATAATTTAACTTTTATTTAAATCTTATTTTCTTATTTCAACAAAAATATCAAATCAGCAACGTTCATTAAAAAAATATGTTTAGTTCCTTAACTAATGATAGTTCATAATTTAATTACAATAAAATAATGCAATAAATACCTAAAATCATGACATTAATTACAAATATATTAAAATTACCCTAACAGCTCGGCCGTCCTGCTATGCGCAAGTCCCTTTGCGCCATTATTATTGTTATGAAATACAATAATAATTAGAAAACTAACCAACAACAAAAATTAAGCAATATACCTAAACACAATTATTATTTTAATTACCCACTTACTATCTTTTCTACTACTTATCTTTACTATCTTTTCTAAAAACCTGTACCAAACTGTAAAAAAAATACCTTATCACACCTGATCACTAGTCCGCTAGTTACAGAGCATCAAAACATCAAACGCTGGCTCGTAAATATTTGACAACATTCAAACTTTGCGTTCATTTACATAAAACTTAGTGTAGGTTCTACTTATGCTAAATTAATTATGGATGTTTGCATAATGTATTAACTATTTATTAAATTAAATTAATTATATTGTACATATATGTAATGTACCTATAAGTTCTTGAAATTATATAAATAAATTTATTATTTATTATTACAAAACTGAATAACCAAAGTACCTCATATAATTTTCAACGAAAGTATTCGACAAAACCAACTGTCGAATCTATTTACGATTGTCGACACAAAGAAGTCAGTAAAAACTTTAACACAACTCTCGCTCGGTCTAACCTGCAAAATCTCATCAACATTCGAATACTCTACATCTGTAGCTACTTAGATACTTTTTTCTTTACCAAGAAACAAATGTCAAACTCAACCACATTTGACACGAAAGAACTTTCTTTCACTTTTCAAAACTGGAATGGCAAAATTTTACTCAAGCACACCTTTTAGTTGTGCAACACTGTAACTGTTCGATCATAAAACCTTATGAAAGAGACTAGCAGAGTAGGAGTACCTTACTGCAATGCACGACTGCTTTACTACAAATATTACACACGACAAACAAAGTTGAAGGTGTTGCCTACTCTTATTAATAATAAAATTTCAAAACAAAACTTTAGCGAAACGTTAAAACACTCGTTTTGATTCCATGAAACATTGTTTCACCTTTCTTACAATAATTGGTCAAAGACAAAAAACAACCTTGAATTTTTCTCATGTTTTGAAGTTAAACATCTTCACACACATTTTTACCTTCAAAACAAATAACAGTCTACTTGACGATTGATTCACAACTTGTACGCTCATTCTAAACGAACAAAAACATCAAAATTTAAAACAAAACCAAAAATTATCAGTGTCAATGTCGACTTTAAATAGTTGTGAAATTACTTTTATCTGCAACCTGATACTGTTCTCGGAAGTTTACTACTGCTTTGTCAAAATAAAATGTACGTCAATACAATAACAAAAGACCAAAGCTACTTCAAACTCTTCACAAGACACAACTTCACAATAAGAGATATCACCGATGTTCTTCTGATATGTACCAGCTACCTAGCTTAGATTCCGATTATGTATCCAGATCTAAAATATCAATATAAGGTTCTCAGAACAAACGGATATGCGGATTTAACAAACTGTTGACTATCCGGGTACGTTAAATATCCGGATTGCACACCAAACAGATATTAAAAACAATTCACCTTCCAGAAACGTAACAAACGTACTCTATGTTTTAGTTACCTAGGTATCAACCTCGCAAAACTTGATGAAAACATTTCTTGCTAACAGAATGTTTACTAGACTCGAATAACTAATCTCGTCTACTGTCTACCCTACCGGATAGATTGGGGTAAGCTCCAAAAAGATAAAACGACTACTGCACCATCGAATCTATTACGACATTTTCTACAAATAGGATATTGCACGTTACACCATGTTAAGATACCCTAAACAAAATGAATATGCGATTTGATGCAGATCTGGAACTGTCTTATCGCGTAACAAAAATGACGTCACGTTCTTGTTTTCAGTCAGCACTTTTCACCCTTACTGTTTCCTTACAACAGTGTTATACAATTCATGTAATCTCTTAACCGTAAGACAGCTCTTCCTACAACAAGTACTTCCTACAACAACTCTTCCCGCCTTGGAATAAATGTTTGTATGATCTGCAAATATTTATTCTGGGTGTTCTGGGTATTTATATGTATAATAAAAAATATCTATCTATGTAATGTTATTGTATTAAGTATGTCAGTCTTCTAGTACCCATAACACAAGCTCTGCTTAGCTTGGGGCTAGATGATGTTGTGTGGATGGTCCAGCATTATTTATTTATTTATTTATTAAGTAGTTCTCCAACAACACTCCCTATTGACCCAAACTCAACTTTACCAAGAAACATACGAAGACCTCATATAGTTTGTGAGATTCCTGATTCTAAAACCAAATTCTCATCGAAATATTTTACTTATCTGGGTCCCACTCTCTACAATAAACTAAACGTTGCTTTACAAATACTTTTTTTTTTTATCCTAAATCGCTTTGTAAAAAGACTATAACTGCCTGGTTATTGTCAAAATCATATCAGGAAACTGAAGAGCTATTTAATCTTATAACATACATTTTAACTCACTTCACACATACACTTAATCACATCACACACACATATTCCTAACACACACAAAATCATATCTGTTGACTAGTTTGATACCCATCTCCTGAGTGGTTGACTTTATCTGACTGATTCACATACACTCATATTTGTCACTCCTACTCACATTACCTCACTTTTACTTCCTACTATCACTCACCTACTCACCTACCAACCACATAATCATACGTACCTACACACTTTATACACCTTACACTGAAATTGAAATTGTATCATACACACCAACAAACTCAACTTCAACCACATAATAGGCTGCATAGCACCTTCTAACCACATAACTCGCACACTGGTACCTATCACACAGGTTTCTGTCTAGTATAGGGCCAGTATTGGCTTGTTAATCTTATAGACAGCAAAAACCTATTATTATTGTATTAACATGATGTTTTACTATAAGATCAGTTGTCATTTTTCTTGTGAAATAAATATACTTTTCACTTTTTTTTTTGTTTTCGACAGTAAAGTGTTCTTTCGATGTTATCACAAGCAGGACATTTGCGACTGCGCTACGTGTACTAATTAGCGCTATCTAACGACACTTAAATCTGCCCAATTGCACAATTGCCAGAAATGAACAAAAACAAAGGCATACAACTTATCACACTTAACAGATAACAGGTAGTTTTGTCAAAACAATCCAAAAAGATCTCACGTTCCACACTATTTTTTTTTTTCGCCAACAAAAACTCTGAAAACGACAGCGGGAAATGCTACAATAATAATAACAGTGGATCATACCAATGAGGCAATTACGTCACACACAGAACCACACCAACAGTCAGCAGCTCCTTACTAAACTTCAACAAAGACACAAAACAAAGTGCCTAGTTACAATTTATGTATTTGACATAGCCATCAACACATATTTTTCCAAAAAAATTTGCGATATCGAATATGTAGCACAGTACTCGTACCTTAACTCATTTCGGCTTCGATCATGTGTAGGTCATTAACTACTCACTCATGAAGTCAACTACAAGCATCGCCCTTCAAGAATTGAACTGTCCGGGATAAGCACTTGCTTGCCATAGACCGGCATTTGCTTTTACACGCTTGTTTTACCTACCCACACAAAAAAAATATCTTGCAAACTAGAATCGATTACAAAATTTTAAAGTAAATGGTCGGATCTAACCCTGCACAACACATTCATCACTACAATGAAGAATTCAGTTGTGCTTGTCACTCTCGTGGCGGACATGACGGTAAAGAAAGTGATAAAGATGAAGGGACAGATAGTATTATCCTCAATCGATCTACTCAGAATCTACTCAGAATTGCATCTTATACCGAACTAGTAGAACTATTACGATAGCTAGGCGAGCCTTTGCAATACCTCGGACAAAATCTACTACGACTTTTCTTTCTTTGTAGAAGATCTGAATTTATGAATCAAAGAGGGTACTTACAAATTTTTCACACGAACTAAAAAAAAATGAACAACTATTATTGCGCACGACACCAAATGCTTGAAAAGCGAACAAAAACAACAACTCCACATAATTCTACACAAATCGACTTAAAAACTTTTTATCGGATGCCGTCAGCGTTGAGGCGACGCAGTGATCCTAATTTCCAATATTATGGATCAAAGTAGAAATAGTTTTATTTTTTTAATAATTAACAAATACTACACTGAACAAACAAACTCTTATCAAGTAAAGTAGAACAAAGGAAATTGAGCAACAACTAAATATTTATGTAAACACAGCTAAGTCATACTCCACCACGGTGGCGGTGACGTCGGCATGACGCACTCTTAGTCCCACCTTCGCGCAAGACATCCTTAATACAAATTTATTACAAAATGTTTTAATTAGGCTCTCTCACGTGAGCATCATCCAAGTGCCGCTCTTTCACATGAGCATTATCCAAGTGCCGCTCTTTCGCATGAGCGTTATATTATCGCGTCCTTTTAACATGGGCATCCTCATTAATACTCGACCCTCTAACATGGGCATCATTTTCTCTCAAACATGGGCTCGTACAATAGACCTTCCAACACTGGCATAATTTGCTCTCAAACATGAGCCTTTACAATACCCTCAAACATGGGCCTCACTCGCTCTCAAACATGAGCTCTTACAATACCCTCAAACATGGGCATCATCTCCACTAGGCTCTCCACCTCCTCGGGCGCTTGTTGTTTCTTTATTCATGGTTCTGGAACTTAGAAACACAAAGCTTAGTACTTTTATATTAATAATCAACAAAAAGAAACTTTATCATAATATTGAGTACCTATGTAGAGACTAACAGAAAATTTCGTGTCACAACACTTTTTTACGGGGATCAAAATGAGGTTAATAATAACATTTTACAGTTAATAGAATTCTCTCGCCTCAAAGTATAGTAATTTAAACATTATAGAGATGAATTAAGTTAAAGTAATAATTCAGTTCCCCAAGCCCTCCTATAAATGGTTCTTTTCAGAGCCCATTGACTAAATATATTGATCCTTCTGTCCAAATATTACAACTAAACATTGAAGGCATAAGCAAAGCCAAAAGTGACTTCTAAAACTTCTGATCTTGTAAAACTTTCACGGCCACATAATGTAGACATAGTCAATGTTCAGGAAACTTACACAAAAGATGATGTAGACCTCGAAAATATATGCCAGCTACAGAGTTACATTTAGTAAAAGCAATCCACCATCCGAAATACGGCAAAGCTACTTATGCCAAGACAGGTGTTAACACTGTGCAACTTATCGACTCTAAGTCAAAGTCAAGTCAAATACTTCTCCATTCAATAAAATCACAAGGATCACCTAGAATCGTCCCACATATCAGGTGATTCCAGGTGCCAGTTCCACGCGAACCGCATTGTGAGAATGTCTACAGACAACAAACGAAATTGGAATCCAAGAGAAAATAATTCCAATAGCAAAAATAATATTGTGGGTAGATTCAAAAGAAAAATAAAAAAACGCATCATGAAGTAACATAACGAGCCACAAAAAAACAACAGAAGAGGAAATGTATATAAAAAAAAATATGTAACGACCCCTCGATTAAATCCATTTGCATCTGTTCCAATGCTCTCGCTTTCTATTAAAATATTATTGTACACAGTACGCCATTAATTGAACTATTAGATAAAAGCTATATTTTCGATATTTAATAACTAAATTATATCAGAGAATAAAAATTGAAAGATAAATTTCATCCATTTACATCCGCTCCCACGTACTTGCTTTCTATTAAAATATTATTGTACTCAGTACGCCATTAATTAAACTATTAGACAAAAGCTATATTTTGGATATTGAATAAGTTTAACATGTCAGAAAAAAAAAATCTTAAAATACCGAAACATGTGGGTACTTAAATATGTCTTATCTACGGTAATTGTAATTAACCAATGTCTATAAGAGAATGTTCAGGTTATAAAATAATAACCCTCTAAAAAAAACAATCCCTTTAGTTTTACTAAACGGGTGGTCATAAAAAGTCATCAAATGATCAAAAAAAAAAAAAAATTAAATGTCCGGCACTGAAAGGAAAAAAAATATCGTATTTATTACCGAGTAAGAATACTAACGGTACTTACACTTTGTAGACGTGCAAGGAAATTTCATGTATCCTTGTTCATCCCACTTCTGAACTATTGGCGCATGCCAAAAGTTCAAACACACTTTGTTCAATTTCAGGAATTTTATTAGCTTTCCACAATATTCTTCGTAATTTAACCAACATAACTCTTTATAATACTAAGACCACAAGCCTTGTACACGTCTAGCCACTTCTAGCATCACCGTCCGAATGTGTCAGCCCTCCCGTCGTACCGTTTTACGAAAACAATATGGCGGAGGGCGGATACATTCTTTAAACAACTAAATGTGATTTAAAAAACTATTCATCAAATAATCAAATTACATACATATTTATAAATCGATAATAAATTAGAATATAATTTAACTTTTATTTAAATCTTATTTTCTTATTTCAACAAAAATATCAAATCAGCAACGTTCATTAAAAAAATATGTTTAGTTCCTTAACTAATGATAGTTCATAATTTAATTACAATAAAATAATGCAATAAATACCTAAAATCATGACATTAATTACAAATATATTAAAATTACCCTAACAATACAAACCGATGATAATGCCATGAAGCAGGGCTAAGTGGTATACCTACTTAGGTTTAGAAAGAAAAATTTTGTCTGGAAGAGATGAGACGGTCTCATAGCTTTTCACAATCTTAGCTACACTAAATAAGGTGAGTTCCCAACCAGTCACACCAAATCCAGTCACACTGTGACTCGTTGGGAAAAATATTCCCAACGAGTCACACTGGTACGCAAGTGTGACTGGTTGGGAAATCTTCTTCAAAAAAAAGTTGCAACGAGTTACAGTGTAACTCGTTGGGAAAAAAAATCCCAACGAGTCACACCTATTTAATTTTTATAAATGAAAATGATTTTTTCACATACTGCATGCTTTTTTTTATAATACTACATATAAGTATCACAAATGGTAAATATCGTGTAATGAACCAAAAAAAAATATTTCGTTAAATTAAATATGTTTATTTTTAATTACGAAAAAATAAAAAAGTTTTGAAAAATATGGAACCATATTGACTTGAACAAATAACTAAACTGTATTAAAACTAAAGTAGGTACTGTATTAGAGAATTAATGGATTTGTTGCTCATAAGAATTTTTGTTCTGCCACTTATGGCGCTGTAGTATCCATTTAGAGATTTTTTTTTGTTTTAAAATGTCTTTATTAATCATAATAATAATAAAAAAAACGTGTGGCACTCGGGGAATGCCGCGGTCAAGCTATTGCATAGCATTTTTTGCTTGATTCCACATGTGCAATGTTAGGTTATTTTCGTTACGGAATTTCTGAATTCGATCTCCACGCTCAAGGCCCGCGATAGAAGCTATGCAATAGCTTAATACAATACTTATATCAAGTTAGTTAAAAGTTTAGTCATGTACATATATTTATTTACAACAAATTTGATGACTTTTTTGATAATTTTTTTCCCAACGAGTCACACTGTTACAAAAGTGTGACTGGTTGGGAACTTTTTTTAAAAATAAAGTTGCAACGAGTTACAGTGTGACTCGTTGGGAATTTTTTTCCCAACGAGTCACAGTGTGACTGGATTTGGTGTGACTGGTTGGGAACTCATCCTAAATAAGGGAAGACTACTGTTTAAGAGCTACTATTAAAGACCTAGTTATAGGTTAAATTTAAATAAAACACCAGTGCTTAAAACATTTCAACTTTATTAGACAGACAGATCGCCCCACTAGGTAGGTATGTGCTTACCTATGTATTTGCGATTCAACAAGGTACACTTTCGAAGCACTCTCCGGCGCACACCAACAATGTGAAACTTGCACAATTTTATATGTTTAATGTAAGACCTACATTGGTATAAATACCTACTTTACACCTATGCATAACAAAAATAAATAGAGTAAGTACATAACAGATGACAATTTTTTTATGAGAATGTGCGGTTATGGGATCTGTGGGCAAATAGTAGAACATTGGGAAAGACTTATATTAGTGTGGTATAGATTTATGTAATTCCCTCGTAGCATGCTAAACACATTTAAAGATTCGTAATAGGTATACATTAAAATCTGTTATTTCAGCAAGATACATTTAGTTACTTCCAATATGTTTTAATGCACGCACTATTATAATATTGAGGAAAAATGCTCAATATAATTTAGAGTAGGTAAAGATGGCTCATTCGTATCCCACTTTCTCTTCTGTTTCACATTATATATCCTTATTTATTTAAATTAGTGCTATTAGCGCTTTAAACATAGATATCATATAAGTGATATAAATTTGTGATTATATTGTCACTTGAACAAGAGGTTATTTTATTACAGACACCGATAACAATCTAAATCTAGACATATAGATATCTTAAGTTATAAAAGGGATTTGAACTAAGTAAATATTTCTTTTTAGAGGTTTATTCTGGACCCATGGATAAAGCACTACAGGAATGCAAACAAAATAAAAAGCAAAATAATAGTTAATTGATTTATTTTAATAAATAAACTAAATTGGATATCTAAAGATGCGATAGATCTAGAAAATAACATACCAGAGTATTATTTACATAAAACATAACTCATAAAAAGGTTCAAAATAAATGAATAAAATTTACAACTTAAAATTTCAGGGCTATGAGTAGATACCTATTAAAACATAATTACATAGTTATCCCTTAAAAAGTTTTAACCTAGAGCGAATTCTACTATTTCAAATTAAATCAGTCGAATCCACGCATCACAGCGTTCAAAAAAGTACACAAAGGCCAACTCAGATGTCCATAGACAAAACACTGGATTTAAACTGGCAAGCCCAATCAACAATATTTGTAACGAAATGTGTTGCCATTTAATAATGTTTACAAACAAATATTGCACATTATAAATACTAGCAAATAAAAAGCTGAATCAACATTATCTCACACTTCGCAAATGATATTAAATATCATTAATTTCATTATTAAACTAATGCGTAAAACAACATGCAGCAATATGGGCAATAAAGAACACCTTTAGGTCAACTTTATACAAATTAATTATTAGATATTGAGACCTAAAGATGTCCTCTTATAAAGTAAAAGGGGTTTAGCATATTAGCACTATGTACTATGTCAACATCTATTAATCTTCATTATTTACACTTAATGTTGAATTATATTGATGAATTTTGGACTCGAACTAGTTACATTTATCGTTTCTTATATTAAGTTTAACCACTATTATTCCAGAATATTATACTTTTTACTACAAGAAACCAAGTGCAACTTTCATATGGTTGCATAAACACACAATATCTACTGGATATATGTATAAATATGATAAATGGCAACATTTGATTCAATACTTTGTCCAAACGATTGTTTATAATATAATAGAACTTTATATATATAAAGCATATGATTTAATACTTTGAATTCGAAATTATCACATTAATTAAGCATTTTGTTACTTGCGGTTGCATTGTGTTTGTACAAAGTATTGTAATTTTGGAACTATTAAGTAATGGGCGTATTACACATGACGAAATGTGTGTTGTTTTTAGATTAAATGTAGTTTTGTCTACACTTTTGAACTATTCGCACTCGATATAGTAGTTGAAGCTAGTGATGAGATCGATATTGACTTATTCAGTCATGTTTATTAAAAGACATACTAACAACTCGTACGACTTAACTGCGGTTCATCGTGTGACAACTCGCTCGCGCATGATGACGAGACGACGCATTCCAGCGAGGTACGCAGTTAAGCCGCACATGTATTGTCGTATGTCGTGATAACTTAAGCACGGTTAAACATATTGAACAGCATTTGATATTATACACCCGTACTTTTATAACAATCTAATGCGTTAACCATTTAACTACAAACAATATTTTAAAGTACACGATTATAGGATTACTATGAATAAAACTGGTACTATATCTCAAGCTAGATACAAATCTATATATTTATGTGTATTGTATCTACTACACCAATTTTGCTAAGTTGCAATGATACTAAGCATCTCCTATCAGTAAAATGTAGATAAATAAGACAGAAAATAGAGTGTTTTCTATAGTTATTCATACATATCTAGCCATTTTCATTTAGAAAATATAAGTAGACCGTGTTAAAAAATTGGAATGTGATGTCTATAGAAACAAAATAAATATTTATTTATAAAATTTAAATCCGCACCATGTTCATAAGAATTTTCAGTTTAAAAAATATTAAATAATCATAAGTAATAATTCATAAATAATTTGCGGATAATATTATCATAAAGAAAAATAAAATTATGGCCTATAACGTATCAAATGAACCCTTTTTTTGAATCATGCCACTACATGGTAGCTTTAGAACCAAAAAGTTCTCTCATTCAATCATCTAAAATATATTGACTACATAAAATAATAATAATAGGACGTTATTAAAACAATAAATGAATTTCTATCATAAAATTTGAAAAGGGCGTTGCGATACCATACAATAAAGTTTAAAAAAATATAATATTTCTCCAAAATCGATTAACTAATCTTCAATAATTCATTCTTTAAATATCGGTTGGTAATTTAAGAATTTTATAACATATTTAAAAATGGTAAAAAAATCATATATTTTACGATAACTCGTATACAAGCATTCCCTTAGCTCAACGAAAACCATTC
Source organism: Ecliptopera silaceata (assembly GCA_932527185.1). NCBI lineage: Eukaryota > Metazoa > Arthropoda > Insecta > Lepidoptera > Geometridae > Ecliptopera > Ecliptopera silaceata. Next base: position 8,845,762 of record OW052210.1, read on the forward strand.
GCCAATATAACGATGATGTAAAAGAGATTTAAACATATAATTTTTGTTTAAACAATACTTATTATGAGCATGACACAAACCGAACCAAATAACAAAACTTCTGAGCTACTCACTTTACAGCACTATGACAAAATATGTAATATACTTTTAGTACTTGACATGACGTATCCTAAAACCAGCATCTAATTCATTAACGAAACTAATATAACTTTTACATGTCTAAGCTACATTGGAACTTTACAGTTTAGGCGTAAATCTAGGGTACGTTCAACGAAGGGGTGAGCACGAATAAATACAACAATCGTAAAGTAAACGTAACGTAGCGTATTCAATTCTCATTGCGTGTCAAACGTCAGCTCGACAGCCGATCATGTGAATCGAAACCATTACGATTGTCATGTTTATCCGTGCCACCTCTCAGCAACGGGTAAGTTACATTACCTAGAAATTTGATAAGCTATAACCGACAATATTATGGGTATGTTTAACTGAACTGGTTGGTGGGCTGGGCGGGTACTGCAGGTCTCATCGGTGCCTGCATACCCATTGGCATCATAGGCGCTCCACCCATCCCGATTACCATTGGCTGTTGCTAGAAGGGGAATCGTAAAGTTAGTGCTGTGATCGCTGGACCAGTGGCTTGGATGGCAAAATAAAAAATGCTTTAATTCAGCTAATAGTACTAATTTGATTATACGAATCTACAAGGTAAGGATAGGAAAAAGTATAAAACAATTTACACATGCAATCACCATTCAAATATGCGAATTCATTCGTGCCTCAAGATACAGTAGATATTACAGAAAATGTGAGGAGCGATAAAACTAAGCCAAAATAAATACCGATAGCACAACTTACCACAACATAATGCGGGGGGTGGTATGCATGTGTCATGGTATGGGGCATGGGTAGATTCATGCCGGGGCCCTGGAACGCAACATAAAAGCATGCTACGAGGAAAACAAAATATGCAAATAATAACGGGATTGAGGATTCAATTCTATAACGGAGTGTAAGAATAACTACAGGAATTGTGCAAACTTTAATTTAATATTGCAGTACCCCAAGTACGAGTTTGTGCACACACGGATCGCAGAGACGCAATATCTTCTCAAGAATTCTGCTAGGGGCGCTGCTTGGATCTCCATACAAAATCGGTCGCGCTCGGCGATTGCGTCTCTGCGATCCGTGTGTGCACAAACTCGTACTTGGGGTACTGGTCATTGTGATTTTTGAGAGAGGCAAATTTGGGTTATAGCCCCAAAGAAAAACAAATTTACACTATGAACCGTATCAAATAAATGCTATGTATAAAAGGAAATATGCACAGTTACTGTAGAATTTAAAATAAAAAGGTAATACTAAGAAATTTACAAAACAAAGTAAGCAAAACTGTGTAATCTAGCATAGAAATAAAATTGCAACGTGTAAAGCTTTGAAAAGGGAAAAATAACTATTTACTAGCTAAAGTAATTTACAGAGTTTACTGAAGATTAGAAGTAACAGCTGTGTTGTAGAAGAACATTTGAAAGATATTGCTGCTAGACCAATCTATAGGCAGAGTCGAGTGCCCAAAGTATATTATTGCCATTTTCGGAAAAGTTCTCTGACACATAAATTTAGTATAATATAATTTTGCCTAAGCCAAACCGAAATAAAATTTTTAAAATACTTTATTTTCGCTAAAATGTAATAAATGCAATAATGACGGTATTTGAAAGGTGAAGAAGTCAGGCCTGTTCTTAGCTATGTAGTTAAGTCTCTTCCGTGACTTAACTACATCACCGAATCGGCTCTGGCGGAAGACCAGCGTTGGTTGTAAGACCGACATTTATGCCGTTTTGTGATACTTGTTGTTTGCATGATAATTTTAGGATCTTTTAGTTATAAGTTTTTTTTGTATCACAAATAAATAATTTCTATTCTATTCTATGTTTGTTGAAAATCGATCCAAGATGGCCGCCGCCAAAATGGCGGATGACATATTTTTTAACTCCTTCAATATGGATATCGAATAAAAGAACTTGACTTGTAGAGTACACTATAAGATGAGTGTTTGAATGTTTAAAATATACTTGTATCAAGTTAAATCAAGATGTCAAGCTAATCAACCTGTCAGAGAACTTTCCAAATAAAGCGTCAACCTGGCTTAACAATTTGAAGTAATTGGTCAAAGGCTCGATCACAAATAAACGTGACAAACGCAAACGTATCTGCACGTTGTCGTATTCGACACTACGCGTTGACGTTCGACTGTCGAACGATTTAAGATTTATTTACTTGCGAACGGAACATAATATGTTACATAATGTTAACGACCACTGGTAAGTGCTAAGAACTGTGCTAAGTTTCTTGCCCGTTCTTCTAGGCTCTGTTCGCGTGGAACTGGCACCTAGAATCACCTAGTATGTAAGACGATTCTAAGTGATCATTGTAATTTTACTGAATAAAGCAATTTTGAATTTGACTGGAAGCTGCTATAGTACAACTGTGTAGCAGTCTAACCTAACCTAACCCAACCTTTAACAAAAGAGTATAGCATCCTACGTCCAACGTCACCGCGAATTTGAATGTGTTTTGTCACATTTATCGGTGCTGACCCGTCAGTATAAATACGTACCATAGGGCGGTAGCCCGCGCCCGTCGTGGCCTGCATCGGCTGGGGGCTCCAAGCGGCGCCGCCTTGCTTCTGAGCGTTCTTCGGCGAGCTCCATTGCATAGGTCTGATAACGCGCGTCATTCGTTGTGAGGTAGCGTACGTGAATGAAAGCTTTACTGTTTGGGAGTCGACGTAATACCGAAGTTGTTTTGGAAAATTATTCATTTTATGGAGAGTCTTTGCGCACGATAACAGTACCAAAACATATGAGAGCCCCTTCAAAACATAATGTGTGACAGTGTTTTAGATTAAGTGGGATAGTAAAATAAATGGATAGTTACTAATGTTTTTTAAACAGTTTTAAACCCATTAGTCCTTTTAAATAATGCATCGAAAATTACAATTTGGGTACAGTAGGTTTTTTCTTTCGAGTCTAAATGTTTTAGACACACATTTCTAGATTATATTTAGAGTTTGATGTGTGAAACGTCCAGGAAAAACAAATTCTAACCAGTTCTATGGAGTGCGATTATTCCCCACCACTCCCATCCTATTGGGAGCGGATGGGAAAAGTAGATTTCAACGATTTTCGGTATTATATCGGCTCGCAAATTATATTGTGTATACTAAGAGCGGGAATACATCATAGCTAAGTGAGAGTATGGTTACAATTTGCAAACCCGTTTTAAGTGTGACAATAAATTGTGTTATAAATATCTTTGTAAATGTTATTGAAGCTCTTAAACAGGTGTATGTACAAGTTGCAAATATTTTAATATTCACATGTGTTTTTGTGAATATAAATGCAGTGATTTTTTACACGAATATCTCATATTGTAGTACAATTATCGATATTTTTTTTCGAATCGAATGTTATTTTATTTCTGAACATTTATTGTCGTAGTAAATTAAGTGTTTAATAAATTTGGCTTTCATTCACGTATAAGTTGACTATTTAGCTTATGTACTTCGTAAAACTAAAAAGTCAGCTTAAAAAAACAAATTTGCATTAAAATTTTGTTTTATTTATTTTACATCATGTTCATTTCTTGTTTTTGATTTGATTTCTTTGAAGCGAATATATTTTTTTTTTATATAGTGGGCATTTGGGAGAATGATCCATAGGTATAGGGGGCAATTGGGGAAAAGTATAAATCAATTGAAATTTTATGAAGATGATGTAAAATAAATATCAAAGAGTTTGCATAACTTATTTATAATTTGAAAATACTATTGTACTACAAAATACTTCACTCACAACTGCATTAAGTTTCATTCAGTATATGCATGAAACTTGTCAAACATACTATTTACCACACAATTTAAAAAAATATGGATTATATCTTGCATAATTTAATCTAAAAAATATCATTCAAGCTATAATTATTATTTCAAGATCATTGAATTATTTTGTTGATTATTGCGTACTTTATTTTATATAAATAAAAAAAAACTTATTTCAATCAAGCTTATTTAGATGTGTAGCATTTATTTAGGTACGTGCATTTCTGAAAAGCAGACAGTTTTCAATGCTATCTTATTAAATTATATATGAAAAAACTGAGAGTAGGTACTAAAAAAATTGTCATAGTTTGGGTCGCTTATACCCAACTACTTATTTAAGATGCACAAATTGATGTAACTTTTGGTTACATGTTTTAGTAAGAAATCACCAAGATAATTCAATAAAATACTAGGTTATATATAGATAGAGTTAAAATAAAAATTAAAAAACTCACTTCTGAGCGGCGGCAGTTTTGTTGATGCTCAAATTGTTGGCCAACTGAGCGAGCGACGAATCCAAATCTCCCGTCAGAACCTTACCGGGTTGTTGTTGAGGTTGACCTGGGAAATTAGATGCTATTTTGTAGAGATACCGTCGAATTTGGATCAGCAAGTATACAAGCTAGCTGCTCGACGATTATTTGATCACAGGGTTTATGTATGTACAAATAATAATACAAATTGTCCCACATAGGAAAGGATAATTTGTCTAGTGCTTTATGCAGATGCTATGCAGATGGAAGTAAATAATTAAATTATACAAACATGAACTGTCCGATCAGCAGGTCTAACATGGATTTGAACCTAAATCTGGAGAAATGGCTGATGATACATTTAGTCCTGTCAGTAAGTTAACTTAGCAATGAAACAATCACAAAACTGAAAATATTAAAAGCTAATATAAACGACGACAAGGAAAAAATCATGCTACAACTGAAAAATAAAAACATTGTTACGCGATAAAACCTATTAATAAACAAATAAAACAGCTTTGTACAATGTTAAGCAAACCTGTGCATTGTGAGGGTACTACGATAAACCTGGCATTATAAAGCACACGTCAACAATTCTAAATTCAAACCGGCCATCGGCATCATCGGTTGGCGAGCCGGGGAGCCGAACATCATCGGCTGCGACATCGGCATCGACATGACGTCACTGAAGGGCTGCGACGCCATTGGCTGCGGCTGTTGCGTGATCGGCTGAGCCTTGGCCGGCGAGCCGCCGAGCGACATTCGCATCACGTCCTCGAGGTCGTCGAACGCGGACTTGGGAGCGGCGGGGGGAGGGGGCCGGGCGGGGGACGCGGATATCGGGTGGGCGGGGTCTCCCATACCCATGAACGGGTTCGGCGCGGCAGCTTGCACAATAAACACAAGTTACAACGCTGCCGTTTATTACACAATTTACATTAACATTTACCATCACCATAGAAGAATAGTAAGTTTAAATACTAGTTTCATGATTCTGACAGCTTACAATATTTTTTTTAATAATGGGCAGATAAAATAACTGTATTGTATGTTATCAGATTCATATTTGAAAATAAGTAAATTACTAGAAAATTATTTTGATTAGGATGAGGCTGCCATTTGATCTATTTGATAAGTTTAATTACAATGTATACCGTGGGTTAGGAACAGTATCAATTAATTAAATTTTATCCGATGCTCCCATAGATAAACTGCATTACACGAAAATCGTTCCATTTTATTAAAATTGGTAGTTTTCAAAGGACAAAATCAAAATCAGATCTTTCCAAAATCCTACCATTTTGGTAGAAAATTATCAAACGGCAACCCCACCGTGCAAAGCGCCTCACCTGCCGAGTTATCAGTGCTATCGAATACGTTAGAGAAGTTAGCCTCCGGCACGAATGTGTTGTTTTGCTGGAACGCCGAGAATCCATTGGTCGGCTGGCTCCACATTTGATTGGTCGGCGCGGGAGCGGGGGCAGCGGCTAGATATAAACGTACCCCAATGCAACATTTTGATAAACTAAATTGTTTTAAATATCTTTAACTTTCGCGATCACAACTCATTGTAAGATATATTATTGAGCGTCACAGCTCAGTTGGTAGTTTTGCCTTCCATGCTGTGGGTCTTGGGTTCGATTCCCACCCAGAGCACGCACACCAATTGGTGGCGTATTCGAGTGACACTACGCGTAGACGCTCGACTGCCGAACGTTGCGTCACCGCGCAGTGTCTTGAATGTTACCGTGAGGATGCGTCTGGCGTTCACGCGCAGTGTGATTCAAATACGCCACCGATACGTTCAGATTTGTCACATTTTTTTGATCGGGCCTCTGAGCCCATAGTTTGAGTTTACTCGAACGAATCTCAAAAACTAGAACGTAAATTTTGTAAGAACCAAAACGAAATTTCAGGACGAAATATCGTTTTTATGTTTAATCTCATGTCCTTGTTTGATAGTAATAGTCCAGTCAAATAAGCTAAAATTTGGTAAGAATCTCGGAATTCGAGATACCCAGCTGTAAGTTTGTAAATACTTGTATATTGACACCCTAAAAGTTGTCTCAAAACCTACATATGGTAGGGTGTGTGCAACTATAAAATTTCAAGGTCAAAGGTCACAAAAATAGCTTTTTTTGTAAATATCTCATTTCCTATGGGTTTTTTGCTATTTGTATGTATTACAATATTGTAGAATACAAAATTCTCTACAAATTATGTACAAAAAAAATGTTATACTGTAAACAGTTTTCGAGATAAAGGGCGTAGAGCGCGCGGTCACAGCATCACTTTTTTTGCATGATTTTTTTTTCTTTCTTGGTCAGGGCATGATTTAGAACCCCTGTATGCGGTTGGGCAATGCGAAACGGTTATTTGGAGCCTATCATGACAATTTGACCACCTCCTGGTTGACCTGAAGTCCTGCTGTAACCGCGCGCTCTGCGCCCTCGTATCTCGAAAACGGTTCACCGTATAAAAAAAAATTTAAATAAAATTGTAGAGAATTTAGTATTCTACAATAGTGGCAAAAAATTTTTTTTATATGGCGAACCGTTTTTGAGATACGAGGGCGGAGAGCGCGCGGTTACAGCATCACTTCAGGTCAACCAGCAGCGCTCTGCGCCCTCGTATCTCGAAAACAGTTCACCGTATAAAAAAAAAAAAACAAAATTGTAGAGAATTTAGTATTCTACAATAGTGGCAAAAAAAATTTTTTATATGGTGAACCGTTTTCGAGATACGAGGGCGGAGAGCGCGCGGTTACAGCATCACTTCAGGTCAACCAAGAGGTGGTCAAATTGTCATGACAGGCTCCAAAAAACCGTTTCGCATTGCCCAACCCCATACCAGGGTTCGAAATCATGCCCTGATCAAGTATGAAGAAAAAACATGTAAAAAAAAGTGATGCTGTGATCGCGCGCTCTACGCCGTTTATCTCGAAAACGGATTACAGTATAAAAAAAAATTCTAGACATAATGTGTAGAGAATTTTGTATTCTACAATATTGTAATACATATAAATAGCAAAAAACCCATAGTAAATGAGATATTTACAAAAAAGCTATTTTTGTGACCTTTGACCTTGAAATTTTATAGTTGCAGACACCCTACCATATGTAGGTTTTGAGACAACTTTAAGGGTGTCAATATACAAGTATTTACAAACTTACAGCTGGGTATCTCGAATTCCGAGGTGAAATGCATAAATTGACTGGACTATAAACTTATTACTAAAGTACTAAACGTACAAAATTAACTACATATACCAACATGATGTTGGTATAGGTAATTTTGTACGGTTAAGGCTTGTTTGTATTAAGTATTGTTAATATTATATTGAAGACCCATTCCCAATTTCTAATAGTGTGCGTTAATTTACAGTAGTGTCCATATTCAAAAACTACCTAGAATTACAGATGCTTTGGAATACGGACGGTGTTGGTATTCTAATGGTGCTGTTCTATATAGTGTTTGTTATATGTGAGTAACTCTTACGGCCAGTTTCTGGAAACCCAAATCACGACTGATCCGAGTTTGACACATAGTAATTATTTGATTTTTTTCGTTGATCATCGTTCGAGAAACCGGCCGTTAGGGCTATATTTCACCGGGACCAACAAAATGTACGTTTGGTTGCGCGACCAAACGGACACCATGTGAGTAACTCTATATAGAGCTGTATACATTTTGTTGGTGGCGACTAGTTGCGCCGCCATGGCGTCCCGGTGAAATAAAGCCCTTACGGTAGTGTGTGCATAGCATGAATTTGTATTGTATATCACTTTTTCTATTATTTTAGTCGAAAACTTGTTTTCTTTCTTTTATTACAAGTTTATTAAGGCCTATTGAGATTATTCAGACCTACGTGGTATTCGTCACCCATAAATTCAGTATCAATAATATTAGATTTTTTTATGTTTGAAAATAGTAGGTATCGCTACCCATATGTGTACCGATACTTGAGTTTGAAGTATTTATCGCTGTGGTTATTTGGGTAAAAAACAGATATGATCATAATATGATCCTTGCGAGAAAAATAATAAAATTGATTAATCTTTAATTGTGTTTTTTTTCAAATTATGTTATTTCTAATTATACCTGTTAATAGCCGGTTATTTACCAATTTGTACAAGTTATTGTTATTTACAAAATTATTTTAAGTTAATAGTAACGTTTATTCAGTTCGTAATTAAGTCCAGTAGTGTTTTGTCAAGAAATTTCAATTTTATCCACGAGCTTATCAACCGCTTAACATCGGGCGGGTCTCTCGCAAAAACGAACAATAAAATAATAATAAAATCATCATCAACCTATATCAGTCCACTGCTAGACATAGGTCTCTCCCAAGACGCGCCACTGATCCCGGTCTTCGGCTCCTCTCATCCAGTGTTTGCCAGCTACACTCCGCAGATCGTCGCTCCATCTCGCCAAAGGGCGTCCTACACTACGCTTGCCTAAACGCGGTCTCCACTCTATTAAACTGGAGTGAATAATAAAATAATACAATATATTCCAAGTTTCCAAGTCCAAGTAACACAGTAATTTTCAGAATAAAGGCTACTTACCACCAAACATATCAGCGAAAGGATTGCCAAGCGAGAGTAGATCGTCAGACGCTTTGGTGGCGCTAGCGCCGTTGTCTGTCGGAGTGGGGCCGAAGAGATCGACAATAGATTGCTGGTTGTTGGTCGGAGCTGACGATAGGAACGGATTGTTCGCTGCATTCGTTGGAGATTGCACTTTATTCTGTAATAGATTAATGTTGTTTTGGAGTGACATGTGCTATAAAAACGCTATACCCGTGAAATGTAACCAAATGATTTATTTTTAATTAACTGGAATCTGACCACATGACCGTTTACAAGAATTAAAAAAAAACTGATCTTTATATCAGATTAGCTGTCCCGGCGAACTTCGTACCGCCTTAGAGATTTTTTTTCTGAGAGATTTTCTTAATTTTTTTTTTCTGTAAGAACCTTCTAATGATAACAAAAAACAAACAGAAAATCTTGTAACTTCTACGTCAAATTCATTAAACGTTCAGATACCAGATATGTATGATCGGTTTTCAACCCACGATCTTATCAAAAGGAGATGTCACTCCCACTAAACCACTGGAGTTACTTTTATCGGTATGTGAAACAATATTATCATTAAGATCCTTTAGTGTTCCAGTAAAGGGCAAAGGCCTCTCTTTTCTCTAGTCGTCTCTATCTTGAGCAATAGTAGGCCAGTCTTTTGAAATGTGTTCATGAAGAATTTAATAAATATTCATAGTATTATTCTGTTAAAAACAACCCTTTCCATAATGATGTATGATAGAAACTCAATCAAAAGTAAGCGAAAACCATTTGCGTGATACCGCAAACAAAACATTATATTTTTTATAATAACATAAATACATAGATATTATAATCAAACAATGGTATCGCCTGTCTTGCATTCACTTAAACTTCCATACATAAGAAATATAGTTACACTGCGCGCTGATGCAGTCACACTCCGCTTTCGACTTGACTGTTTCCGCGTAATGTAAATTAAGTCATATTTTGGGGTTACAGATTTATGATCTAAGAAATGATATATGGTATTGATCAAATGAACAAAAATGGATGTAATCACATACAAATAATAAATGTATCCGAGTATTACAAGTATACAGAAAATAATATAATAGTTCCCATAGTACATGCTTTGCGTAGTTTCAGCGCTGCTATTAGAATATTTTAACTTCTGCCAAATGGGAATCAATTTTGAATAGTGCTATCTCGTTTTGTAGATAGTGGTAGACAGAGACAGGGAGAATCATAAGCATTGCTTAGACTGAATTTACTTTACAAGGCGATTCTTAATAAGATCCGCCATGATTATTTCTATTTATACAGAAGTTTAAGCATTTTGCATTGAATGTGTTTACTACCAAGTTTGAGGTATTTATATAGCAGGCGAACTAGTTATCAAAACTTGCCGCTAGAGGCGTTTCGATCCAAAAATATCGTCAAAGTTAGTAGTAAAACGTAGCATATGACTAAAGCCATGATAGACATCACAAGACCACCCCATTGCCTTACAACGATCTCCAAGTCTTGGTCAGCACCGGTCCACTCGGAGCCTTGCAATAAATGCACCTGTACCAATTGCATTACATAGATAGATAACACTTTATCGCACAACGGAAAATACAAAAAACATATTTGAACTAACTTAAAATAGTACAATGGGCGGCCTTATAGCGATTTCTTCCAGGCATGTTATCAAACTAGTTTTGAAACACGTTTTAAAAGCCTTTGTCTTCGGTCCTCACAACGAGCTAACATCTGTGATGTATTAATGTTTGTGTCTCTGTGTTCCTTTATTTTCTTTGTAATTTTTTTTTCTCTAACCTATCTCGTCCCACTGCTGGGCAAAGGTCTCCCCCAAGTCCCTCCACTCGTCCCTATTCTCCGCTTTTTTCCACCATTCCAGTTTGCACTTAAAAAATTTATTCTATTTCACATTTATACAAACTTTCGCGTTTATAATACTAGTAGTTGGTAAAATAGTTACCTTGTATTGATTCATAGCAGCTTCCTCTTCAGCCAGCACTTGTTGTTTCAAGGAGTCGTCGATGAGTAGGGCTCCGTTGCTGGCCTTGTCCAGGCGCGAGGAGGAGGCCACGTTGCCGAATGATGATGATGTGGATGATAGGGCTCCCATCACGCTTGCCACGTTCTTTTGAGCGCTGGAACATTTTGTGTTTTTTATTTGACTGCGTTGAAAAATAATATGGTGAGAAGATATGAGAAAAATATAATATAGTGATAACATGTAAGTAGTGATTATTGTGAATTAAGAATCAAAAAGCTAATTTTTGATATGACATGTGTTGTCTTTTTAAATTAGATTAAAAACTTACCAGTAGTTTTTGAGTTGTATTTAATATTACCAATAGCTCTGGGTTTTTTTTGTTTAAAGCCGAACTTAACCTTATCTGGAAACCTATTCCTACCTTTTGAAACAATATACAGCCAGAGCACTATCAAATTACTAGCGCCATCTAACGGAATAAATATGCAGTGCCCCTTAACTTTTGCCAGAGTACCTTAGTTCTTATCCCCCAATCAAAAAGTACATTTTACCTGGCAGTCTGCGTGGGTGTGTTAGCAGCAGATCCTTTCTTTCCTTCCAGAGAAGCCAGATGCCCTTCCAGCGCGTCCAGCAGGGAACTTGGTGCCTTGGTGAGGTCTGGAATGTCTCCCTTGTCGATACCGACGTTTTCTGCCACCTGGATATGAAGAATTTAAATTAATAAATATTCATCAGGTGAGATCGTGGTCAAACGCTTGCCTATAACTAACTAAAAAACACGGACATTTCACATTTCAGTCGAAGAGTAATAGGTTAGCGTGGTATGGGCATGTCATGCGGAGAGAAGAAAGCCATATAAAAAGAAGAGCGTTAGGTATGAATGCGAATGGATGTAGAAGTAGAGGGAGGCCAAAGAAAAGATGGATAGACTGTGAATGATGACATGTGTAAGAAAGGTGTGAGCATTGAGATGACGTCTGATAGAGGAGAGTGGAAGAAGAAGACGATTTGTACCGACCCCTTATAATGTGGGACAAGGGTAGGAAGATGATAATGGTGATATCACACATCACACTCTAGTCCCAAACTAAGCAAAGCTTGTACAAATTCGTATAAATGATGTGTGTATACATAAAAGTGATGTTTACCTTCAGAAACTCTCCAACTCTATCCATTCTGATGAGGAACTTCTTATAGAGGTCGAGAGCATCTCGGCAGTTCTTCTTGTTCATGTCGAAATACTTCTCCAACAGATTGATGATACCGTCGTTGTAGCACGCAAATAATCTGAAAAATTAACAAGATTATATTTTTAGTAGGCATACGTTCAAACCCCAGGACTATACAGGAGAAAATTGGAAATTAATTGATCTTTGACAACCGATGTGGCGCGGTGGGCGAAGGTCCACCTGCGACGCGGAGGTTGCGTGTTCGATTCCCGCTTTGGGATAAATATTTGCAGATCGTACAAACATTTATCCCAAGGCGGGAATGTATCTATGTAATGTATTGTATTAAGTATGTCAGTCTTCTAGTACCCATAACACAAGCTCTGCTTAGCTTGGGGCTAGATGATGTTGTATGGATAGTCCAGCATTATTTATTTATTTATTTTATAGTAAGTACATTTCTGTACCTTCCCCGGTTTATTTTAAAAGGAATTTCGAGATATTCTTAAACTTATTTACTTCCTGTTCAAACATGCCCCCTGTGACTAAATCTGTATCTAAATCACTGAAAGTCTAAAAGTTTAAAATAATCCAGCATAATACCTGATAAGATCCCTGAAGAGAAGCATGAAGCACATATTGATGACTCCATTGGTGAGATCGTTGGAAGTGCAGTCGAATTCCAGCAGGGAATCCAGCTGCGCCTGCAGCACTGGCAGCGTTTTGAGGAGTTTCTCCGCATTCATCATGCGTAGGGAGCCTTCTTCTTTGCTGTAACATCACAGAAGATTGTTGAACAAGGTGCTACTTCTGAATTTTTCAATTGCTAGATGAACAAGTAAAAAATGGTTAGGTTAGTAAAGAAAATGTAATGATGAAATTGTTAAAATCACTATCTCCCGGTAACTCCACTTTTGTTACCTCTTACTATTTCTACCTGCTCAATTCTTTTGGAAAAGCAAATCCCTTGAAAACTTGTACTTCAGAGAATATTACGATAAGCCGTAGTGATCATTTAACTGGTGCTCATACTATCACTCAGGCTAAGTAAAGTCGGCATAACTGTTTTAGAACTTACTGAAGATCATGAAATACTGATAGTATATTATTATTATTATCCAGCAGTTGCTGTCCCACTGTAGGGCAAAGGCCTCCCCTCACTCCTTCCATTATTTGCGATTTAACGGTGATACAAGTCAAGATGTCAGGTAGTACAACAGCTAGTTTTAAATAATTACAAGAGACTAAGACGATTACTAAGAGATTACATAAAGACTGTGACTTGACAGGTCGTATATCACTGCATTCAATTCTGATCAGATTAAACGTCATCAATTCCAGGTCCACAACTGACTCGCACAATAACACTACAAGATGAACAGGCTCAAGCAAATCTAATCTTTACTAATTCGGGTTAGAGTGCAACTTACCCCCTCTTAACCTTGCAGAAGTCGAAAGCAACAGTCCTGTAGGACAGAGCCTTCTCGTTGAGGTACTTGGCGTAGCGGCGGATGAACGGAGACATATCATATCCTGGACATGTAAGGAGAAATAACGTGAACAGATCCAATGATAACAAGTACTTACTGATAAGCAACTCTTTGTGGAGTGCAAGCGAAGCATGTGCTGTGTGATGAATCAAAAGTTTTGTTCTATGAAGTTGATAGAAGAGAAAATAATGGTGTTGTAATTAGTCACTAGTCTGCCTGATTTTATACATAATGGTCCATTTTAACGACGAAACAAAATATGGACTAGATATGTCTCAAGATGAATCTTTGATATTACTCAATGAAAATACTTTCGGTCTTATAAAAAGTTAGCGCAGACATGATGTCTTGATTACCATACGTAATTGTGACATTATGTCAACGCTAATTTTTATAAGATAGGGAGTCAGTTTAAAAGTAATTGAATTGTGACAAAGTGACTCCATAGAAAATATTTGATTTTCCATTAAATTTACTTAAAAAATCAATATTGAGAACTCCGGTCTAATTGGTGTAAGTATTGGTGATAAAGCGACACAAAAAACATTTAAAACCGTGCAGCATTATCATGCAATGCGTATTGCCTTATACATTGCTTGCATAATATGATCTTCACCGGCTTCAGCGTCACACATTGCAAGCGATGTACAATATAAGGTGTAGGTAGTTAGACTACATTACGTGATACAGTAGAGCGTCGATTATCCAAACTAATTGGGGGACATGGGTGTTCGGAAAACCGGTTTTTGCGGATAATCGAACAATTACAAGCATGGGCAATCGGTGGCTGCCAGTAGAATTAGCGCATACTATGGCAGTGTAGGGCGAGGTGCTGCTAATTCACGACTTGAAGCAAGAGTTTTTCGCGGCAAAGCTTTCCAATTAAGCCCGGTTTCGTCTGCATTGTAAACGTTTTCCAGAGCGTAATTTTCTTCGTTCAGTATATCCCTTAGTTTGATTTTGAATGAATCAGCAGATAGTTCCTCTCCTTGAATTTGAAGCTCACGAATGCCATGTTTTGACTTAAATCGTTTTAAGCAGCATGTGCTTGCTTGAAAATTAGATGTCCCTTCTAGTTTTTCGTTAAATTGAACCCCAGGGAGAGCGTTGACCCGCGCGTTAGTAGTGTTCGGATAAGCGGTCGTTCGGTTGATCGACGTTCGGATAATCGACGCTCTACTGTAGTTTAAAATAAATAAATATTCTGTGATTTGGGAACTAAATATACCTATGTAGGTATAGTGCAATGTAGGTAGTCTATAGTGCATTGTGCTGTGGTGATGACAAATACTACGACTACTAAATAATAGTTGTACATATTAATGGCCAATAATAAGGTTGAATAACTCTCAGATGGTAATTATAAATACTTTGTTTCGCAATAAATTAAATCTAATAGATTTTCAACATTGTGTTTTATTTTATGAGATGAACAATATGACTATTGCAATAATATGGTATTCAAAATGACAAAAACTAAACTTAAATGTTCATAGACTAAAATAATAACAAACGTGAAATCTACAAGTGGATTTTAAAATTCCAACCCAATTCATCAGTTTCTTGTTTTCTTGTGATACCATGTCCAAGAAAAGATACCGCAAACACATACATGCCTACAAAAAAAAAATAACAACAAAAAAATCTAATAAAAACAACACGTGCGGAGACTACAGATTGCAACCCAAATTTAAGCGTGTGCACGCAAATGTGCAGACAAACAGACAATACACAAGCCGCCATTTTGTTTTTGAACTCACCAATCCGAGCACCGGCCGCGCCTTTCAGTGAGCGGAAGAAATAAGGTGTATCAGTAAAGTTACAGAATAATACTGGATGTTTTTGAATATACTTGAGATACATATTTGAATATATTTAACATGCTTATACATAGTTCTTACCTAATTAGTAGGTAAATAAACCTTTAAAGTGCGAAAGATAATGAAATAGACGAATGGCAATTTTCTATAGCCACTTCATAATTACAAATTATACAATAGATTTAATGGCTATTTTTAGTTGAGGAAATCAGAAACTTTGCACATTCATTTGAAGGACCATGCACGTCATGTTTATAACTCCATATTCCTTATTTACAAATAAATTTAACATTCTACTGAATAAATGGTTATGATTAAAATAGTCCTATAATTTGACATGACTTATCTAACCATATGGCCAGCGACACGATAATGACACCAAAATTTGATAAAAATATACCTAGTAATTTGTAAAATTTGTATAAAAAAAATATAGGATTAATACATATTAACTAATAGGGGTCGACGTATCAATGTCCTGTTATCAGTAAATAATTATTGTAACGCCGCATAAACTGTTATTGTTTTGATAACGTATGTTTTATTGCTGCAAATGAATATGGTTTACGATTATTGACTAAACATGAAAAGGTAAACGTTTAAAAATTATTGTGGACTTTTTCTAGCGTGTCAATGGTACACAACAATAATCATTTTAAACAAAGTTTAAGTAGAACTTTGCTAGTATCCCATTATCTGTGGCGTTGATATGGTCATCCCTTGTGCAGGTGGGGCAAACTAGCATGTGGGACATGGATTGTAATTGTATGGGTGCCCCACAGTCACATTGTGGACTGTTTCGTGGCTATAAAAAATGACCGGGATAATAATGCAATCAAAATTTTCAAATTTAATTAGATTTTACCTTATCACTCAATTCATTTGAATTCAATCTTTTATATTTTTGTGTTTAATGTTCTTCACCCCTACTATGTGCTATTTAAAAGTGGAAACTTAACTGGTTTTTGTGTTATCTACTTTTATTTAAGTTTATTGTACTGTGTATATTCCAAATAATAATTCCAATACCGATCCTACCCATCATAAATAAGTCTTACAATATATAAAGAAATATATTTTTTGTGAATATTACAGAATATACAGTACATGTCCACGCCTACATCAGCATTTCACATAACGCCCCTCTAGTATCTAAATATAGTCCACCAAACGCTTTTTGATGATCATGATTATTAAAAACCTACAAATACAGTGTTACATAAAATAAAGCAAGTAGGGCAAAAAAATGGAATCAACGAGGCCGTTCGAGTCGTCGAACCTCGAGGTCAGCGGTCAATAACTCGTAACACCATGCGTGGACGTACTCTATGTATACACTACAATAGGTACAAATACTTCATTTGTGAGAGTATGCTATTGAAAATTATTGAAATTTCTAGAGACCCATGGGAAATTAACATTTTTTTTTTGTAATAATCTATAGACCATCCTTTGGCTACCATCTCGCATGATGGAAAGCGGCGATGGAGCAGGATGGTCTAGAAGACACCTGTTTACATTAGCCTTGAAAATATCGAGGTTATGTTCAGGAAAAACAGACGCCGGTGATACTTGGCCGTGCGTGCTTGTACGGTTATAGAAAGGAGATGGTGGTATTAAGTGTTATAATATCTTACAGAGATTTTGTGGACACTGAATAGGCGTAACTACTACATTATAAACAGTCCACTGCTGGACGTAGATATCTCCCAAGACGCGCAACTAAGCCCGTTCTTCGGCTCTTCCCATCCAGTGTTTGCCAGCTACACTCCGCAGATTGTCGCTTCATCTCGTCGAGTATGTCCTACGCTACGCTTGTCTAAACGCGGTCTACACTCCAGTATCCGTTCGCTCAAATAATTCGGATGGTAATTTTTAACTGATTGAACAGTCAGATTGTAATTACTACAACGTCTATTAAAAGAATGTGTCTATCATTCTAATTAGTACAGGAAATGACAAAAACTACTTAAAAACTATTGTCACCTCCAAGTTGTCGTAGGTCAGGTATTGCAATTACCAGGCACTGACCGTTAGTTGAGTCATCTTGTTAGTCTATGAATGCACAGGTATATAACATGTATAATAACTTTAGACTTATAATCTTGAACTTATCATTGAATCAAAAATGTGTTTTGACACAAACAATTGACACATTACACTCCAGTCCAAGGCTAAGCAAAGCTTGCTCTATGGGACCTAGGTTGCTGATAGATTACTTAAATACCTTTTTTTTGTATGTACAGACATAGTAACACCTAGACACAGAACAATTATTTATATTCATCACAAAAACATTTGCTCTGGGTGGAATCGAAGCCACGACCCACAGCATGGAAGTACGTACTACTAATTGTGATGCCTATCAACAGTGTGGGTCCGATTTACATGAATTTGTTTAGCGTGATTGGATTCCCAAGAGGCTAGGTTTGCATAAATGAAAACGCGAACAAAGTGAATCTATGGGAGAAATGTAATAAATATAACTTATGAGATTGGCGACCCTGTTTCCCAGTTCATAGGCATGGGGATTATGCGCCAAGATTACTTGGCAGTGGAACAATAGGAGTTGTTTGTGTGGCAAGTTGATTTTGTTCTATAAGCTATTATATCATAGAGCGTTCCTTGTACAATGTTAGTAACATCGTCTAACCTGAACGTAAACTTTTCTAGCATCAATATTGGTTTTGTTCAATCTATAGATCGGTGCAACGGTCTGTAGATAACTCAACTTTTTGTAAATGTATTTTTTATATACCTATGTGCGTTTTGTAAATATGTACTGTAATATTTGTAATTTTTTTGACAATAAACATATATTTTTAATGTTATGTTCCATTTATCAAAAATACAAACATCGTTCAAGAAATCTACATCTTTTATATTGTTATTTAGCTTTTAAACTATTTTTCTTATTTCCTACTCCTTTTCTACGTTGCTTTTTGTTAGCAAAAAGGTTTGTCAAATAAATAAATTCCTATCCATCTTATCGTAAAGAAAAACGTATCTACGTCATATCTTATAATCTAAATGACGTATTTGATAATATAAATAGGTATTAGACGTCACAAAATATCTAAAGATCAACAAGACTATTTGGCAATACCGAATCTGAAAGTCAACAGTCATTGTAACTCTTTAAACTCTTAGACACATATAATGACAAGTCAAACGGCTCATTAATGCACATAAAAACAGAAAATAGCCTCAATATAACTGTTTCTATATAAGAAATGGCAATTTGCGTGTAATTGCAACACAATTAATTACTTATATGGTCAATAGGATTAGAAAGAAGCTTAAGAGAACGAAAGAAGTCATCAGCATCTGCCTACCATTGTCCCACGCTATCTGGAATACCACAAGTTAACCGAAGAATTTCCAAGAGTCTACTTCTACATAAATGAAAATGTACAAGACGAAGAAGTCATTTAACATAAACATTTACTCTGGGTGGGAATTGAAGCCACGACCTACAGCATGGAAGTACTAATAACTGTGACGCCTATCAACAGTGTGGGTATGATTTACATGACTTTGTACAGCGTGTTTGGGTTCCCAAGAGGCTTCTTATTCTTCTTACGTGTCAATGGGTACAACAACAACAACTTCAAACAAAGTTCGAAACAAACTTAGCCACTTCTATTCCCTTCTTCTTCTTCTTCGTGTCAATGAACACAACAAAAATTTTAGACGCAGTTTATGTAGAACTTTGCCACATTTATTCCCTCATTTGTGGCGTTGATGAGGTATAAATATAAGTATAAATTGTTTGAATGATCAAGTCGGTAGTTCAATAATATCGTGTTATCGGTGCATTCAAGCTCGCATTGATAAGAGGGGCAACCAGCCGCGCCGCTCTCGACAATCTCACATCCGCAAAACAAGATCGGACTTCGGAAGTTGATATGCACTACTGCGTTTACGTGTTTCATTCATTTGCAGCAGTTTTATTTAAAGACTGTTCACAGTAATGTGCTCATTTACTTAACACTTACATTGATTGACGAATCAATTTTACTACGGCTTTATATTATTTTTTGTAAAAGGTGTTATGTCGCTTGGCAAACATACGGTCGATATTTTTGGAGTAATTCTTGAAAATTAACAACGTTACTATGTAATTATAAAATATAAAGATACATACCTTGCACCCCGCTTTTATCCAGAAAATTACTTAGTTGAAACGTCGAATTACTCGACGCTAAGTATTGTGTGAATCTCTGAAATTAGAAAATACATAAATCAGTAGGTATTTTACCTACCTGCACGCAATTGGACGTTGATTGAAATGGGTCCGAGATTACTTTTAGGATATTTAAGGTTATGATCTCATTAGACGAACATTAAACGGCTGGCTGTCCGCTTAAAAAGCTTCGAGAGCGAACGGAGAATGGTAGCAAATGGGCCGTAATACGCTTGCTTTTGGCAACAGTCACAAACTGTGTAACAGTGCACTGCTAGATGCATTTATCATGTATACTTGTGTAGGAAGCTTATTTTGCCGTCGACTCAAGCAAATTGCATGCTTAATATTGATAAAAATCAGTGGCTTAGAGAATCCACACGCGACACGCCGCAAACTGCGTAAGTTCAGTGCGCTCTATAGGCACTTCATTTGAAATATACTACATAAATGGAAGTCAACAGCCGTTCATTGTTCGCCCAATGAGAACACAACCTAAAGGTTTTACTGAAAATGTGCGTCAAGGTCATTTTTCCCATTACTAGAAGCCTTGGTTGGAAATAAATCGTAAATTCTGAGCGTTCGAAATTTCATAACCTTTACTCACGACTACAGTTTTGTCATTAGGTAAGTTAGTGTCCCAGCTGGTTTATACAGAAATACAGTCAACGAAGGAATAGGAACAGTCTCTGTTTCCGACAAACAAAAGAAGGAACCAAAATACGAGTTGGGTTAGAAAGATTGGTGACGCGACGAAGCATTTAGACCACTTGACAGCAGGACCAACTGTACGTGCCTTTCGTCCGACCGAGGAGCTCTCAGACTGAAATCTAGAATTCTAACCGAAACATAGCAAGGTAAGCATGATTGCTTGACGGCATACATCTTCATTATATATGTCTTCCCACCTCTATAACTAACAGCCGGTTTCTCGAACGATGATCAACGAAAAAATCAAATAATTACTATGTTTCAAACTCGGATCAATCGTGATTTGGGTTTCCAGAAACCGGCTGTAAGTCTTACTACTGCAATGAGATGCATTTGTTTAACACTCTTATACTGAAGTTTATATCGACACTGAAGCTTACCAGCCTAATAACGAAAACGATCGTACTTGACAATAAAAATGATGCTAGTTCAAGCGTTTCACATTCAACTTGAGCTGACTATTGAAATGAAACACAAGGACTTAATTAACACTTGCATCTACAATCAACAGGTATACAATGTTAACATTGACACAAGTGTATTCGATTCTCATCATTTGTGACGTCCACTAAATATCATCCTCCATTGATCAAAGCAGCCAATTTGAACGACCTAATTTGCACATACATAATGTGACGACTAAACTGAGATTGCTCGATTATGTACCCTGTAAGCTAATAAGGTAAGCTCAATTTCAAATATCGTTAAGGTAAATGTTTAGACATCTCTGTGAGTAACTGAACGAAGGTTCCTTCAGAATATGCGATGACTGATTAAAAAGATGTCTAACGTAAGTTCTATATTACATAATAAATGCAGAAACAGCGTGCCAATAGCGATGGTGTGGTTCGCCAATATATGTGCGCTGTAAGTGAGAGTACATTATACAACACGCAACGTATATCGTGATAGCAACGCGTAAAATTACTTAGCGATAAGAATGTTTGACATTGCATTTTGTGCTCATTTTTATTTAATTTAAAAGAGTGTTTGAAATCGCTGATAGACAACTCTTAAAACTAGAGAGACGCCGAGACGACGGAGGGTGCCAAAATCGAATACTACCCATGTATTGCGAAGGCAATGTTATATAGACATTTACATAGGCTATGTTATCGGTGTAAGAGGCACGTCCTAGAACAATTTGTACTTAGATTTCAGGGGTTTTAATAGCACCAATACTGATATTCCAAAAAAGTAAAACCAAAGAACACTAGGCGATTTTAAAACGAAGTAACCTGTTCCAAGGTTAAATGCGAAGCGACCAAGCGTTAAATATTTGTCAATATACTTAATACATCTTGTATCCATGGCGTAATTCAAACGAGTAAATGAAGCTCTAGTGAGGAGTGAACCCATTCAAAAACAGACGCCACCATTTTATCGAAGCAACTATAGTATTTTTTATACTGTCTGCTTGTTAAGAGGATCTGTCAGGAGTTTTAAAATTCAAGAACTTGAAACTTATGTAAGTCTTACGTATAATTTACATAGAATTCTACGTCGAAAATACTTCCCCAGTTTCCCTGTAATTTAAACACTTCTTAAAGCCATATTTAGTTACCAACTCTTGGCAAGTGGGGAGGTTCTTTCGTAGCGTAACAGTTTTATATTCGAAACTTTGTGGGTGAGGAAGTAGCGGGTTTCAAAGGTTTCGAATGAGTATTCTGCATCGAATCAGGATTTTTAGTTAGTTTTCGGTTAATATGGCTGAAGGTTAGTATGTAGTTTAGTCATCAAATTTGAATGAATCTGAAAATTAAATATTTCTTGGCGCGGCACCAACATCGAGCACACTGACCACCCAACCTACTTAGGAGCTACACTCGACCGTTCCTTGACATACAAGAAACACTGCATCAAAACCAAACTCAAAGTCAATACCCGAAACAACCTGCTGCGTCGTCTTACATCCACAAACTGGGGTGCAACTCCCCATGTGCTGCGAACATCTGGGCTGGCTCTCTGCTTCTCGGCTGGTGAATTTGCATGCCCAGTGTGGCATCGATCCACACATGCCCGAGAAGTAGACGTAGCACTAAATGAGACGTGCAGAATCATAACCGGTTGTCTTAAACCCACCTCCTTACCTACACTCTACCCACTAGCCGGAATTGCTCCTCCGGAAGTTCGTAGAGCAATAGCCTGTATAACAGAAAGAAACAAACAAGAATGGGACAGTAAACACCCTATGTTTGGCTTTTCTTCTCTTTCTGAGAGCCGACTGAAGAGCCGTCATAGCTTCCTGCACTCTACCGAAGCCATAGCAGATTTTAACCCAAGCGAGGCAAGATTAAAACTGTGGGCTCAGAAACACCCTCCCCCTATTGACTTTGTTTTGCCGGCAGAAGAACTTCCCGCGGGGAACCTACTCCCTTGGTCCACTTGGAAGTCTCTGAACCGACTTCGGAGCCAAGTGGGCCGCTGCAGGCATAACCTAGTCAAATGGGGATACTCCAAACAAGCGCAATGTGACTGTGGAGACCCACAGACAATGGCTCATCTCTTATCTTGCTCAGACTGCACCAACACCTGCACTATAAAAGAGCTCTGCGAAGGCACGGAGAGTGCCATTGACGTGGCCCGTTTTTGGTCCAAACATATCTAACAACGGGGAACATCGACACGAAGAAGAAGAAGAATGAATCTGAATGATAATCTTTTTTTGTAACTGTCTTTTTATCTATAACCTGTTACTTCAATTGCATTAGTGTTGTTTTATGTTATTTCTGACCACAAGATCTTTTAAGACATGTGTATGTAAACATACATAACAGGTATTGTGTCCCTGAAGTGAAGACAAAAAGCAATTACATATATGCTTACCATCCAGTATATCAGACGTCTAATCATTACGATGTATATTGCCTTAAACGTAAAGCTATAGAAGTATACCTGAATCTTTACATGGAGCATGACGCAGGGATTACGCATGTTTCGCACGTGAAGACACGACAAGTGTGGTTCGACAGTAAGGCACGCCTCTGAATACGTAACGATAGTAGTACGGTGTCCAATTAGGTGATTGACCGACGGTCAAGAACGCAATATGACCCTCGCGTCCTCTGTTGATAGCCGACAGTAAGCATAGATTTCAATGTTGAAGAAATGGGTAGCAAAATCGAAGAATCTGAAGATTGCTTTGGTCTCATACGTGCTATTGACCGTAAGCTCGTTATTAGCAAAGGAGTTCAACAGCCTCAACAGGCTAGTATAAAGTATAGTAGATAGTTGGCTAGTATAGTAGTTAAGCCTCCTTGTGACGGAAGCGTAACTGTAGACATAAGCTAGTATTTTTCTCTCTTATTTTCTTCAAAATAACCTTTCTATCTAAACAATTCGTAAAACGTATCGTAACCGTTTGTTTCAATCGAGCACTATTGCTCTTAAGCTTGGAGAGTTCTCCAGGGACTCACAAATAACCAACAGACCTGCTTCCACTAGGACGAGAAAATAGGAATACATAATGTATAATATTCAATCTATTTCCAACGTACAAGTAGGTAGACGCCCACTATCAAACTGTAACCTCTGCATCACTCTATTATAGATAC
This sequence comes from Ecliptopera silaceata, assembly GCA_932527185.1. Taxonomy (NCBI): domain Eukaryota; kingdom Metazoa; phylum Arthropoda; class Insecta; order Lepidoptera; family Geometridae; genus Ecliptopera; species Ecliptopera silaceata. Next base: position 8,869,618 of record OW052210.1, read on the forward strand.
CAATTACCAGTATATGTGTACCAAATAAGTGATAAATGTATAGTAATTTTTTATATGTAGCCACTAGCCATCAATCCATCAGACTTGAGTATGCTACGACAAAAAGGTAGAAGAGACCTGTAAATACCAATATTTCATTTTAATTAACATAGTAACAATTTTGCGCATTGCTACAATGTTGTCGGGAAAAGTCGAGATCGTCATCACGTCTCGGATCAAGCGAAGAAAGGCCTAATGATGTTTGAACTAACAGTCATTCATTGCATTTTTCGTAATCTCCATCGAGAACCGAATCCCCTGTGGCTTGCTCTAAGGACATTTCCTTTAGAAGTGAAATGTCTACATGTCTACATTTTTATGGAAAATCTGGGATATGGTTTGGGAGAAAAAAAGGTAATTTTGTAAGGAAATGTGCCTAAACTTATGCAGTCTTATATGGACGAATGAAAGACATGCTTAGTCTTTAAAAAATTCCAAACACTACTGAGTATCCTCCCTGTGGTAGAGGTGTTCTACGGATAATTCCGATTTCATTTTCGTCATAACAAATATTAACAATGACGTCACATAGCCTGTGTCAAAATATCACGCGGGTGATGGGACAACCTTATCAATCAATATCTGTTTTGGTTAAAAGGCCGTATTCCAGACGCTGCAGTTATATTTTAAGACTTGACCAGAGAACAAGAACTAATATCATTATGAAAAAAATGGAGGCAAACAAATATTTATTTGTGGATTAGTTAGACTACATTTATATTAGTTTTTGGGTTCTATCACGTCAATATAAGGCTTGATTTTTACACGATCTGTAAACTCTACAATATTTTAATTGCATTAGTTAACAAAACCTCTAAAATTGACTGTTCTTAGTCTTCAACACTCCTTGCTATTTTTCTAAAGAAAATTCAATCGTCGACGTACAAAATCTATTTCCAATATAGAAACGCCCACTATCCACGATGAAAGGTCAAAAACAGATGTATATATATATACAGAGATTTCAGTCCTTTCACGAGTCTACCCACGCGTTGGGACACGAACGGTTAATTGGTCCCGGTGAATTGAGTTCAGAGAATATTTTTGAAACGTAAATAGAGATTTATGACTAGAACTTTTGACTCTGAGAATATTGACTGTCTAAATTTTATGTGAGATTGCATACTGGTGCGATATTAGGCAAGATCGCCAGATCTAACGGATGGTATTGTTTATTTGTTTTAAGAGTTCTATATCCGGACCGGACTTATAATTTAGTGCAAAGTACAGAAGGGCTTCAGAAAAAATTTTACTAGTTATAGTTCACCTATGCAGACCATGCTGAAAGTATCTATAATTCATCAGTCCGGGGATGTACTAGCACCGTACCTATTTCGAAAAACAATGATGATCGCCAAGACCCAAAATGAGACGTCAACTCATATGTCTAAACTGAAAGTGCATTGTAGGCAGTTCCTCAGCGGTCGTGCTCAGTAAGATGATGCATTTTATGAAGCAGAAGTGGCGTAGTAAAAAAAGTAAGAAACAATTGTGTTGTTTTCTAGAATAAATAATAATAAATAAATAAATAATGCTGGACAATCCACACAACATCATCTAGCCCCAAGCTAAGCAGAGCTTGTGTTATGGGTACTAGAAGACTGACATACTTAATATAATACATTACATAGATAGATATTTTTTATTATACATATAATACCCAGAACACCCGGAATAAATATTTGCAGAACATACAAACATTTATCACGAGGCGGGAATCGAACCCGCAACCTTCCGCGTCGCAGGCGGACCATCGCCCACCGCGCCACATCGGTCGTCAAAAATAAAGAAGTACATATCTCGCAATCCACGTGTCTTTCGTAGAACAATAGCTATTTTACTGTTCATCCTAAGCCTACCAGTAAATGATGGTAAAAACCGCGTTTTACTGCGGTGGCGGTGGATGTGATATTAAAATGACACGCACATTGCTTCCCCATACAAACTCCCCTACAACCCCCGTCGTCGTTGCGTCGCGTCTGTAGATATTTATCACCCCCTATATTGCATTTGAAATTGAACCAGTAGTCGGTATAAAGCTGCTCATGGATATTTTTAGTATCACGTAGGCTGTTAAGGCTGCGTTCAAACTATGCCAGTGATTTAGTTATGTTGCTAGTCCTGTTAAGGCTGCGTTCAAACTATGCCAGTGTTTTAGTTGCTAGTCCAGAATAATCAGAATAATCAATTTATTAATAAAGTTTTTTACAATATCCTATCACATAATTTGATAACTTTAACTTTCAACCAATGTACACTTATTCGTATAGTTTTTTCAGACACAGTCAGAGTTTACAGTTGGTAGAGTGTCAAAACGAACAATTTAAGGCATGGAAATATTTATGTGGTACAGAGTTACAGTTTATTGTGGTTTGTGTCTATACTTCCAATCTTGGAAAATGCTCTTGCATTGTCTCTGCTCATCATAAGGTCTTCTTTACGATCCGCAGAAACCATCTTGTAAATGAATGTAGACAACTATACAGTTTCTTCAGAACTGCAGCCAAACTCTCTGCCTCGTATTGCTAAGTGATTAGCCAGTCGACTAAAACACTAGTATGTTTCTAACCGGCTAGGGAAGACATCGTTTTAAAATTGCCTGCGTTTCGCTTAGCTCTAGCTCTTAAGCTTACAAGCAAATCTATTTCGAATTTAGTCGATGGTGGTAGATTACGTATCGAAATAGATATTTAGTTTTTATCATCATTTGTAAAACTACCGATTTTAAAATACTGGCAAATTAGAAGCCAAAATACGCGAGAATACAGTCCCAAGTTTTGGTTTAACCAGGGACTACCTAGAGCTTGTTATCCAGGCGATGACGATAGCTCCAGGTGGACACGAATACTCGTATCTCTAGACCATTGATTCTTTCCCAAATTCATATGATTTTTACATGTCCTTTAGGAATGATACTTAAGTAAGAAAAACCCTAAACTATTCAATGCTGGTGTGTCTATCAGTACCAGCAGCTTGCCAGCTGGGTTATATGGTTCTACTCGGGTGGTCTGAGAGTCTTTTTGAGTCGTGAAAGATCGAACGCTAGAATATGTAAAGAGTTTGAAAGTTTTCGTCCAGCTGTAGACCTTGGCAGGTTATTGAAAGACATCCTTACCTCATTCCCATATGCTAGTAGATGATGTACTGTTATTAGTGCCTTATACACCACCACCCAGTTGGTATTCTGAGTCCGCTCGACGAGCAAGTTGGCGAGCTGCGGTATCGACACGTTCGGCTCATTTGTGCAGTGGACTAGATCTGGGGAAAGGGAAAACAGGCTTTATTCACACTGTCTGTATGACCTACAGTTGCTAAGCACATTAACACGTTTAAACATTATTTTATTTATTTAATTAAGCTACTTTATAAATAAAGTAGCTTAATTAAATAAATAAAATATAAATAAATAAGCCGCTTTAATTAAGATTAAAGCGGCTTCAGTGTGCCGATTACAATAAATAAATAAATATTCACGGACATTTCACACGGGAAGTATGCGTCTAATAAGAAATAAATAAAGTAGTACTAATACAATCAAATCAATAAAATAATGAAGTATGAAAAGTAGCAGGTAATGAATTTTACATAAAACAATGTCAAAACAAAGTTATAGTTTTTTTTTGTATGTCCAAGGGTAATAGTAAAGGGTAACTTGACTTGCTACTGTACTTATCGTAGTGCAAATCGGCCATAAGCCATGCCTGGTCTCCTAGTATTTTTAAATAAATTTTATACCTACAAGCGGTCACCCATCAAATAACCTAGCAACATGAATCCGAGAAGTATTTTTGAGGTCAAGTAACTATTCATGATATATTAAAACTATTTAAATATTATTCTATAAATTATCCTTATAGTACAACGTGTAATATGTTGATTACCTACTAAGTTACTAAGTAGGTATAGTTGACTTGTACGGAATTGTTTAAAGCTGTATTTATTGTAACATTAGATATTATAACATAACTAGGTTTTTTTTTTTTTTGTGGTTGTATCTGCGATCAGTCCTCAGACTATGAGCAGGTGTGTTGCAGGTAGTCGGACTTGTTGGGTCAGAGCTCCAGCGAGCACTACATAACTAGGTATAATAGATAATAGTATGACTAAGTCCGAACAGTTACAATGTAGTTGATAATATGGAGGTTTTAATTGTTGAACGAATAACCTATTTCTTACGCATTATGTTTGTTTTATTAGGCATACTACTATTTTTGTAAAGATATAGCTTTAGAACAGCCCATTTTGTATAACTGCCTTTGATAATCTTTCTAGGCAAAATGACACTAGAATATTAGCTTATTAACTGTGTATAAAAACAAATCGCTTTCTTAGCTAGTCCGTGGAGATAATTATCCCAATCTACGAGCATTTTAAGAGAGAACCTTAAAGCCATGATACCGTTATGCTAGACTAGCACTAGTTTTTATCACAGCATCAGGCAAGTCAAGCAAGTCAACTGAGCCGCCACGACAGGCGTCACAGCAGTTGGTAGTAGCTCTGCCTTCCATGCTGTGGGTCGTGGGTTCGATTCCCACCCAGAGAAAATGTTTGTGTGATGAACATAAATATTTGTTCTGTGTTTGGGTGTATGTTTTTACAAAAAAAAAAAAAATTCTATCAGCAGTCTAATTCCTATAGTACAAACTTGGGACTAGAGCGTTAAGTGTGAGATGTCCGTGAATATTTATTTATTATTGTATATGTATAGACGACATATTTATAAAATTTCGGAACTTTTAGCTTAGATACCACGAAAAGGTGTCGCTGCCAGTGTTTGACTTGACCTACAGAGTTTTCAGTTCCTAATTAGCTACAACAGGTCAAGAACGACATCACAATGACTGCGATGACTGACCGACCTTCCTGACGACGCTGTGTTTTGTATGTTAGTGAACTTAGCAGAGGAAATCAAATATGGTTCTAATCGCAATATATTCGCAATATATAATATATTCTTCAATACCCGATACTTTTTAGGAGTAACAGGACTATTCCTAGAAATTATTTACTAGAGATAACTAGAGATTATTTTTTACACTATGTGCCCATACATGAATTACATAGTAACATCGGGAAATTGAAAAAAATGACACTTTAACAATATGTAGGTATTTTATACATTGGAATAACATAATTTTATAATTTATAAAAATAATGTGTGAATTATCCAAAATATAACGTTGATAAGACTAAGTCGTGAGCATCAGCTAGTATCAATATAATTGCCATTACACAAATGTTTGCTTATGATAAGGATCGAACCCACAGCATCTTACCTCTTGAGATGTGGCACCTGTCTTGTGTAGGTAAAGTATTTAGTATTCTACACGGTTGAAAGCACAAGTGTCTTACGTTGGATTATTAGTAATTCGTACAAGCAGAATAAACAATAGGGTTCCAGATACTGATTACCTTCCCTTTGATTAGATTTGGGGAGTTTCGTATTCTCTCGGGAGATTCAATTTATGAAAGGTTTTTACGAATATAATTTGATATATATTGCAATATTTGGTTTTGGGCACTCATCGCGATGTAGTCACGAAGTATCTAAAAATCGCGATGACATAACATATTTTTAAAAACTTCAGGACTTAGATGGCTTGAAAACATCAATTTACCGAAAATATGTACATTGAATTACTACACAAAAGTACCTAGTACTTTTCTAGATGATCTAAGATCTAGGAAAGAACATATTAACGCCAATTTGACTTCATAAACTGTTACGTACTCGCAAAACTTAACTCATCATAAAAAACTAGTAGTTCCTAAAATGTTATTAGGTATAATTGAATAGTGCTAAAACTGGTTTCATGGGTTTCCCCTCTGACATGAGCTTTGAACCTATATACATATTTATAAGCATAATCGCACATATAAAAAAAGTACGAACAAATGCAAAAACTTGAGAAATACGAATTTGTCAAGTCTATTCGTTCATATCAGCACGTTAATAGGTGATCTGAGAGGATGTACCGTGGCTGATAATGACAACAATTCTAACAATTCATGTTTTCTAATGTTAAACGGTATGACATAGTACAAACTTTGCTAAGTTTGGGAGAAGAGTGTGATGTGTGACATGTCCGTGAATATTTAGTTATTATTTGATCAAAAACCGTCGACCAATTGTATATGAATGTTGACAACTACAGCAAATGCGTGCTTATTTAGAAGTAATGGCCGTCCGCTAGACATTATATTGCTACAATATTACAAAGGTAACACCAATTGATTGCAATATAAAATAAACAATATTGTACAGCTGGTTCGACTTGTTTCAAACCAATAAGAGATAAAATAAGGTTCATTTTAGCTTGAATAGTCCAATAGGATTAAGAGGTGTGACTTTTCGTTAGTATTTTATAATCGCGCGATCTATTAGGCAATCTGATACCGGATTTTTGCGAACTTCTATCGAATAATTTGTGTGTAGTTAAGATGACTAAATTGAAATGAAAAATATGTTTTTACATTGTTTGCTTAGATGTATAGCGCGTTGTTAGGCGGAGAACATAATTTATAAAGTTATACATAAAACAAACAATGTGCAAATCAATTTTATTCCATTATATTTTTTTAGTATAATAGTATAAACATGGAATTCAGATAAAATTAATTAAGTAACGGGAGGAGAGGGTAAATCGAGTAATTTTATATGTACATATTATGTAATTGATATTGTTCATATTTCATGAATAAACCTTTTTTCTATTATTTTATTACATAACGTGAAGGCTCGTTTTAGTATTTGAATATTGTTCAAGATCAAGGTAAGATGCAACAAATGAGAATGCCCAGCAGAGGATGAAATTGCGCACCGAATTAGATGATGTAGATTTGATTCGAATCCACAAAAAACGGCCTTTTAAAATTCATATTAATAATTAAGCCAACGCTGACGCAATACTGAGACGCCCCCTTTTTAATACCTAAATATGTAATTCCAATTAGTCCAAAGCTTTCGAAGTTCCAACCTCGCCAGCGACATAGAACATCGATAGCTTACAGCAGCGCAACTTCGCGCCCTTGACACAATGACCTACTGTGCGTTGCGTAACTCTTGTTTTAGCTGTGGCGTCCATTCATAGCTCAATCGCATTCGAAATCGAACTGGGAACTCTTTTAGTCCTTTTATCTTGGGCTGACTTTCGCAAACGACCATTATACTTTTTCTCAAAAAAAATCTACTTTCGGGCAACTCTAGTAACTTTAAAGACTCTATTTACTTAATTGTAAATTTTCAAATAATATAGTATAGTTTTATTTTTTGTGTATGCATAATAAGCGCGTGCCGCATCGCAGAAGCATTTTTGTGAAACCAGTGTTATCGGTTTCGAAAGCTTGTACTGAGTGGTGGTTTACACTTCTTTTTGTATCTTTTAATGTTAGGTTGTGACTTGATGTAAATAAATATTTTCATTTCTATAATGATTTCTCCCTTTAAAATAAGGGATGCTGTGGTACCTAGAACTTATTTTTGAAGCTATTCTCAATAAAAGCTACTATTCTCAGCCTTGTCTGATTTATATCACTAACACAATGCTTAGTCTCAAAATAAATCATTACATTCGTAATTTCAAATATCGTTTACGGCTTCATGTACTTCTAATTTGTTACTTTCAAGAACACGACGATATAATCGATAGACAGCCACAAAAACCTGGTAACACTTAAAGAGACAGAGAAAGACAGAGGTCAAACAAGGAAGTATTTGACCTAGTTAAAGTAATGCATTTGCATACTACAAGGTACGCGCAATGTACGATCCCATCTTACACACCCCCAACTTCTACCAAGGGGTGCATTGCTCCGTGCTAGATGGGTTAGCTTGCCGTTTTAGTATGGTGTAATGGTACATCACACCACACTAAACTAGCAAGCTAACTCATCTAGCGTACTGCATCAATTGTCTAACAAATAAGTAACTTTGACAGATAATGTGGCTGCTTTTATTCCTTGTAAACTTGTTAAGCAAATTATGTGTTTTAGTAGTTTATTCATGTTTTATTAGGTCCAAGGTGAGTGCCCAAAATGTTTATAATTTTAGGTGAAATCTGGATTTAGCTAATAGATTAGGTACTTGATAAGTTAGATGCTTGAACCTATACCTTGAAAACCGGAACACAGCAATGCGAGCACCACTGCACAGAGGAAGACAAGGTATAATGGTAGTACTCCGTACGAGCTCTCACAAGCTCTAATACTACATTATGTAGGTGCACATTTCTCATAGTAAATAGTTGCATTATTCTTGTTCATAGAATCAATAAAATAAAGCTGATTTAGAGTGATTGACGTGGCACGTTGATTGAAGTGCCCTTATGCCCGCTTCCTGGAAAGCACTTGTCTTTATTGACGGGAGCACGGCCGTTAACTGTATTCTGTGTATGGACTGTGGAATGGACAGTCAGTAGTAAAAATAACTTAATATTTCTAGATTACGAAAGAATTAAAGACACATCTCATTACTTTTAATGGGATGTGTCTTTAATTCGTTTTTGTAATTTACATACCTGTATTGTTTGTGGTCCAAATAAAGTTTGATATATTCTGGGGTCAATCCATTAATTACGTGAGATGTTTAGGGGGATTCAAATCTCATCCAATCTTAAGTTAGTAAAAGGGTGGTTTCGGCAAATATCACGCATTTTTTTGGTCAAAAAGTCACCAAATATGCTGTTTTAATTTTACCTATTTTTGACACAATTTCAAGCATGTGACAGATGTGCTATTTCATAACTTACCTAAATTTTCTCCACTAGCTAACTAAACAGTTTTGTATGTGAATATGTTGTTTACTTAGGTGAATTAGTGAATGTCATCGTGAATGAGCGTCAGTCATATACATTAAGGCAAGAGTAGGATGCCTTCCTGTTAGATGGAACGATGATCTGCGGAATATAACTGGCAACACTGGATGAGAAGAGAGGACCTGGCATGTCTTGGGTCATTGTGGCTCAAATTTTGATGCTGATGATTTGTTATAGTGTAGTAGATGAATTGAGTTATTTTGTAAACCAGTTATAGAACCCAGCGCTGCAATACACGGAGAGGGTGAATAAGTGTTATTGTGCCTCCTATTATAACTTAAGAACAAGTTTTAGCACTCATTTTGGCAATATAATCTTGTTTTGATCTCAATAGAATCTTCTTGTTCAAGTCTTGCTTGTTATATTCACCTTTCATTGATAGCCTGATGAATAGTCAATTAGAACTCAAAATTATTAGTAATATAAATATTAAGTCTGTTATCCGAAGAACCAACAATCGTTGGAGCAAACAAATACTGGAATGGAGACAAAAAGCATAGTGTAGGACGCCCTCCGGCGAGATGGAGCGACGATCTATGGAGTGTATCTGGCAAAAACTGGTTGAGAAGAGCCGGAGACCAGGATCAGTGGCGCGTCTTGGGAGAGACCTATGTCCAGCAGTGGACTGCTATAGGTTGATGATGATAGTTTGTTGGCACATTTGTGCTCTGCATTTTGGGTTACTTTAGGTTCAGATGCTATCAGTAAAACATGACAGGAAACTGTTCTGTCATGCTTATCACATTTCATTACAATCACAGCAAATTGAGAGTATAATATCTAATAGCTAAAGTATAGAATATCGGCAATGCTGGTCTGTCCATGTTGCTAAGCTGATAACAATTACATTGTAGGGCCTAGTATCTGTGCCACATGCTTATCGCTTCGGGAGTTGGGGTAGCTATTAAGGCAGGTCAGACAAAATCAAATAGTTATATTATAGCTCCAACTATTTGTTAGAAGTTTCAAGTCTAATAAAAATATGAGTTTGTGGTGCCTGGGAGGGAATGAAACAAAGGGTGCAAGTTCAAATCCCGATTGACTCAATAACTTTTGGATTATAATAATATTTATTATTTACGTATAATATGTATGCATAAAGCCAATTTATTAAAGTTTGAGTTATTTCTTTAAGATATGTTATAGCTACTTAATAAATTAAATTATATAAATTAATACTTTATCCATATTGCTAGGACAGCTGAAAAGCTTAAAATTATGAATTAAATTTCTTAAATTGCAAGGAATTACCTTATGGAATGTGTTTGTTTAGACATTCAATGACTCAATATGTACTAAGTATTTGGCAACAAGATACCATATCAATTTTATTTAAACAGATGTGCATAAAACATTATACAATGTACGTCTGACAAAGCTCTGGGTAAAAGTTTGCTTAACTGTTATCCATACCAAACCATGACTAGTATGTTTTGTTGCTGCTGGTGTGAGGTTCTCATTTGACAGCTTACAATAAAACTCAAGTGTTAGTTAAGCAAGAGTCAAGTGTTTAGAGATTATAATCTTGGTCGTCTGGATAAAATTCTCATTTCTGTGGTAACCCAACTAATTTCTATCATAACCACTAGATATAACCAGTTATCTTCTTACATAAATAATTACAAGGTAGTCAGCAATCAAGTCTTATTCAACATAACTTCAAGTAGTTGAGGGTACTGTGGCAAAAAGTGTGTGTGACCTACTACTACAATGTGTGGCTCTCAATGTGGGGCACGAGAAGACTCTTTCAAATAACGTAGTTGATAGTATTGGCGGAAGAATTACAGACTTAATTGAATATGAATAGCTAGAGACCAATGTATAGGTAGGTACTACTGAATTCAAATCGTACTCTGATATCGACCATCGGCTGTCATAGTTTCTCATTGTGGCAAGTTCGCCACGAATCGCTCATGATTTGAAGAGGGCGTCAATGTAAAGAATATTTCTTAGGAAGCGTAAAACATGTTATAATACTCACAATCTAAATGTTTCTTTTTAGGAGCTATCATTTCTTCAGTTGTGGCTTTGCATACGGACTTGGCTAAGCCCTGCCCGGCTATGCTGTGGCGAGCGGCTAAAAGCCTATCGTTTATAGTCTGACCCGCCATCTTCACGTTTAGTCCTGACATAAACTATTTACACAGCGAAACAACACTGATTTTCGCTTTTTACAAACGAAATTCACAAAATTACGACGATGACGGAAAATATGTCACCGCCCCCCCAACTGGCACAATACTAAATTCAAGATGGCGGAAACAGATGGTGTTGCCATGCCAGCTGAATATATATTTATATTAAAAAAAAAATCTATTTATGTTGAATGAATTATTACTCTGTGGATGCGTCTGTGGATCATCTCACCCGACCGACGACGTCGGTCGGTCTTTGGTCTTCCGTCGGTGTTCTGTCTGTTCTGTTTGGTTCTGTTCTGTGTCCGTCGGTCGGCCATGTTTTCTAGTGAAATGAAAATGAAATTGTAAACTTTTGTTTCCTCTTTTGTGTAATTGGGAATTTAGGAATATTAAAACATTTGACCTACCGAACATAAGATTCGGTGATGATAGTAGAAACTTTATGCGTAGATTAATAGTTCTTATCGAAAATGAGAAGTGAAACTGGTACACCTTGATTTGTATTGTTGGCCACCAGTGTTCCTCGATCCATTTCAACTTATTTTCTGAAACAAAATGGCTAAAAAGAAGTCTAAATCGAAATCATCAAAACAGTCTGCTGCTACCATGGCTCCACCATATAATAACGATCACGTTGAAGACGTGATAGCGGCCGCACTGAGCAAAGCGCCCCCGTCTGTCCGCATGAAGGTGTGCAGGCTCTGCGAGATGAAAGATGGGCCTTTTCTCAACATTTTCGATGCTGAGAAGGTGACTGCAAGAAAGATAGAGGAATTAATGCCGTTTGGGGTAAGCTAAGTCAAGGACAAAGTTAATTACTTCAGATGTTTTTTGGCTATGCCGCATACTTATTTACCAAATTCAGTATAGTGTAACTCTACTATGTATCTATAAAGTAACTCAAATAATTATATATATATGTATAACACATGAACACTTTTTTCATAAAACCACAGGAATCTTACATAAAAACATATTATTCTAAACATACAATGTTTGTATGTTTTCAGATTGCTGAAAATGATGATTTACCGCACAAAATCTGCTTTCGATGTTCTGCAAAGGTTGAAGAGCTGCATGAATTCATCCAAAAATGTATTAAGACACAAGAAAGTCTGCGCTCTGCAATGGGTAAGGAAGGTCCCCTCACTATGAAATCTAGAGAACGAGTTTGTTGGGAACAACATTTGCATAAAACTAAATTATCCAACGATGACATTTGTGATGTACTTATCAAACGAGCCATGGAAGGTATACCTTTGAATGCTCCTTTAGAAGAAATTAATGAGGAAAAACCACCAGAAAAACTAGCCGCTAGAAAATCCAATGTAGAAACCTTAGTGCTTCCAAACTCTTCAGGGTCAGAGTCTGATGAAGATGGAGATGCTGATATAAATCTCAAGCAGGTCAAATTGTCCATTGCCAAAAGCGATGCAGAAACTACCATTTCAAGGACATCCAGGTCTTCAAAATCTTGTGAGTTACTTGATGGATCAGAACCAATTACTAAAACTTATTCAAGAAAATCTCAGAACAAAACCCCAGCAGTTCACAATAAGCCTCCTGAAACACAAAAGTCTAATACTAGCCCTAAAGTTGTACAAAATAAAATAGAGCCCGTCATAGAAAAACCAAAAGAAATACCTCCGCAACCGACACCTGCACCGCCACCGCCACCGCCACCAGCACCCAAAACTGCAAAACCAGCAACCCCCTTCAACATTATGGATCATGTCTCCACAATCAAAGTCAATGGTGTAGGAATTCTATATCAATGCAAACTTTGCGTTAGAAATTTTCTCAAAAAAGATATGGTCATGAACCACGGGTGTGCTAAAAACAGCGCGCCGCCGAAAGAAACCAACCCCGCTAATGCTGCCCTTCCCGAACCACCTAAAGCACCCACCGTGAAGTACATAAAAATTACAAAGGATGCAAAAAAACCAGTCGCCTCACTTGTGGACAAAACTGTAGACAGACTGAACCCGCCCCCAGCCCCACTTGCACCCCCAGCCCCGCCGGCACCCACAGTTCCTCCCAAACCGACCGAACCTGAAGTCAAACCGAGGCCAAAAATAGGCCCCGCTAGCAGAACCAGACCCAAACCAGATCCTAAAGAAATACCCATACAAACTACACCACCAAACCTCACCCCAGAAGTTCCTAAAACTCCAGCTCCAGCCAATCCTTTAGTCAGCTTCCCAACTGCCCCAAGTCTAAATAGTCGTTATAAGTTAGTACCTGGACCTAACAACACTTTCCAATTAGTTGAAGAGTCACAAGAAAAAGTGGAAAATCAAGAAAAACTGGTGAATAAACCTCTCCCAGCACCAAACAAAGGTAGTAAGCGTAAAACTGATACTAGTAGTAATAAACCTAACAACTCCAAACTGAAACATAAAAATTTAGAAAAATCATCTAGTCCTGAAGTCATTGACTTAGATGATAATGAATCTCAAAAGCCAGAACCATACCCTGTTGGCTTATTCCAACCGGTTCCCCACCATTCCAGTGTTTACCCTCCATCGCATCCCCCCGTCCCCTTCACAACCCCTGCTATGAAGAAGCAGTCCTACACGATAGTGCAAACTGGAAATCCAAGCAAGCTGTTAATATCCACAAAACCTCAACCGGTAACAGAGGAGCCACCAAAAAAGAAATCAAAAAAGAAAACAGAGGTTACAGACAATGGGCCTTTAGAAGACACAACGCCTCCCAAAGACCCTGGCTTCTTCACGTTTGTGAGCTTAGATACCCTCCAGCCATCATATGTTCTTCCCACCGATAATATCATCCAAGAATCGCAGATAACGACATCGACTCCTGGTTCTAAGCCGTTTCCTGCTGTTGATAAAGAAAAAGATAAGTACCCATGTAACATGTGCGGAGAGTCATTTTCAAGAGAAAAGAAGTTACTATCCCACATACAGTCTCATTACAATCAAATGGATGAAGAAGATGAGAAGCGAGTTGGTAAACCGGGACCTAAAAGAAAGACAAGGAAACCTTAACATGGCATTTAGTAAGGATAAGGATATTTAATAAGGATTTGTTATTAAGTTTTGTCGAAGTTGATTTGTTTATTTGATTGCTGGTTGGGAGTAACTTTCAATAAATTTACTCGGATCTGACAGCATGGGAACCAAGAATTTTAAGTTTTGAGTTTAAGGTTGTTATGCCTTGACATTTAATGCAATGAGTACAGTTGCTAATTCCGTTCTAATTATAATATCGTTGAAGATATTACAATTACTTTTGTAGAATAACAATATTGTTATCATAAACTATCAATAGATTTTCTCATGATGAAATTGTTATCAGATTGATAAAGAAGGCTTTTTAAAGCAGGATTTTTAGTGTTCCTACTTTAACGGCCGGTTTCTGAAACGTTGATCAACCAAAAAATCAAATTACAATGAGTAAACTCGATCTGATTTTTTGGTTAATCAACGTTTCAGAAACCGGCCATAAGTCTTATTAAATATTCTCAACCGGAACTTCTGTTATGAGATATGAATCTTAGTTTAAGATTAAACTAATACAAAATTTAGTGCACAGAATAATTGTGATAGATATAAGTTATCTAATTATTTTTTCAATAAAACTCACAGTTCTGTGGTGTCGAAATATTAATCAATTTAAATGTTCTATGAGAAGCATAGGGAGACTTTTCGAGGCCAAAGTACAATCTATAGTAAAAAAAATGTATTATTTTTTTTGGGAATAATATACATAGATTCTCGATAGCGATTACTCTATGCTGAGGGCTTAGTCAAAGCATGCATTTTAGAACTCCCTACTCTCGAGCCGAGAGTCGTCTCTCGGATATTCATACAAAAATATAAGGACATCCGAGAGACGACTGTCGGCTCGAGAGTAGGGAGTTTTAAAATGCAAGCTCGGACTAAGGTGGGACTAAGCACTCTGTATCGCATTGACCCATCTTACACCTAATCCCTCTCTTTCTATCGATACGTCAAAAACTACAACACTGTCCTAATGAAATGTTTTTTTGTCTGACTGTACTACGCCGCTTATGGTGCATTAGTTATTTGTATGAGTATATTTTAAGTTGTTTCTGATATGATTAGGTTTTTTTTTCTGTTAGAGATTATTGTAGTTAATTTAAACACTGTTCTGACAGGTTTTTATTGTTGATATAATTCAGTATTTTATTAGGAGACTAATCATACTAAAGGCTCCTAAATATTCGATCCGAATACAAATTGAATAAATAAAACAAAAACTAAATAAATTAGTTAGGTACGTACCTACTGAATTCACCAAACAACACCGAATTGAAATATTTGTTTGTGGTTTTCATACATAGATTTTATGCGCCTTTTATGCTCATAGATCATTCCCTCTGCAGTTTTATAAGCGGCGTGAGAAGATGGCGCTGTTTTTGATGTACCAAACTGTAGATACCTACGATGTATGCTGACTCTTCCTGCCCTATTTTTTTTATTTCGATTGTTAAAAAAGAAATTATTAATTAATAAATAATTTCAATGTTCACACAGAAGTAGGTACGCTTCTGCCATTCCTATCTCTATAATTTCAACACTACTTTCCTAACCAACTGTGTTCGTTCTATTTTAAATTCGATTCCACGAAATTGTTTTTCGTTAGAGTCCCCGCAGACTGCAGACTTTTTATCGGTCGATAGTTTGGTCGGCTTCAGTATGAAGACTGAATCATTGTAATGTGTGCATCTGCATACATTTTCATACTGATTAAAATGCCCACCAAACTATCGGCCGATAAAAAGTTTGCGGGGGCCCTTAAATATAGGGATACTAAAATCATAGTAATGTTTGGAAATACTACTTCAATATGTAATGTACCTACGTACATTTGAGCTTTCCATACATCTGTAAATATAGTTTTAAAATGATGATTCTTTATAGGTTTATATTTTTCAAATGATTAAATTGTAATAATGTTAAATGTGAATATTCTTATAACTATTCGATTGTTGACTTTGGGTTAACATTAAATAATGAAACTACAAATAAAACAGCATTTCGAGATAATTCATTTATTGGTTTGTTATTTAAGAAGATAAGCCTTATTTTTTTTTTTTTTTTATTTTTAAAACACATTCTAACAGATCAAGTACATAGACATTTTAGAGATCTGTCGCAAGTTACATTACATTATAGAATTTATCTTATACTAACAACTATCTATGTTTACTGATTAAATAGACAATCCGAGATAGAATTTTATCAATTCGAGAAATACTAGAATTTTATGTAGCTTATGGCCTTTCACTAGTCCTGTCATGTGTTATACTTTATTAGTTCTCCAATACATTAGATACTAAATACTTATGTACTTAGTATTTTGCAAAGATCTGATTGGTTTAAGTTATGAGAATTCACACAAAGATGTTACAACTAAGTAAACACACAACAGGACGATGTGAACCTTTAGAGAAATATATTCTACAGGTACGCACAGATTTGGCATGAGGGCTTAGACCGAGGTTGCATTTTAAAACTCCCTACTCTTGAGCCGAGAGTCGTCTCTCGGATATCCATACAAAACTGGA
Organism: Ecliptopera silaceata; assembly: GCA_932527185.1. NCBI lineage: Eukaryota > Metazoa > Arthropoda > Insecta > Lepidoptera > Geometridae > Ecliptopera > Ecliptopera silaceata. The sequence continues at coordinate 8,886,165 of OW052210.1, forward strand.
TATCCGAGATACTCTCGACTTGAGAGCAACGGCGGATCCAGGGGGGGGGTCATGAAGGTCATGACCCCCCTGAGCTGGTTCCAGAACTTAGGTGGACCACTAATTGAACATAAAATTATAAGTTCTTGACTTGATCACGACTATGTGACCCCCCCTGGCGCCAAAGCTGGATCCGCCCTTGCTCGAGAGTAGGGAGTTTTAAAATGCAACCTCGGACTAAGCACTCAGATAAAAGGACTGTTGGCTTTAACTTCTGGCAAATACAGGCTCTCTCACCATTCTCAAAGTAACTAAGCTTTGCATCTTTCCGATCGTGAACATCCAGCCTTTCCGAGACTATTAAAACATTTAATAATACTGCATTAACTTTCTGCGTACCCAGTTACAATAATGTACTTACTACATTACAAGATAATTCGTTGTTTCCCTAGCCCGCATTTGACAAAAGTTTAATATACTTACAAAACTTCTATATTATTCAAGGATAACATCAAATGGAGTAAGACTTTGTGACCATGAAAGAGTAACACTAGGATAAAATCTCCCTATAATACATTGAAACTACCTTAATTTAATAAACATTTAATTTTCTAACATATTAATCACATAATTTTGATATGTCTCGGTAGGTGCAGCACCGTTAAACTATATTTTTTTGATTCAAAAATGACGTTTTTAAGTCCTACTAAAAGGGTCTATAAAATGTTAAACTACAATACCGATCATAATAAAATAATTACTTTATCAACTACTGATTAAATCTATGATATGTGTTTATTTCACCTAAGGCTAGTTATGATATGTTTCCGTGGTCCTATTCTGGATTTTTCCAAAAGCCAGATATAAAGCGCATGCATTCTTCTAACGATTCACATTTAAATACTAAGGACATTTCAATTCGTCCGTCTGTAGCTTTATATCTGGCTTAGAATGGACGCGTATCGTTTTATCGCCAATGGAGTCGCCTCTGGTGTTCAGCAATGAGCAATGGAGGGTGCAAAAGGCGGTATTCACTCGTTCATCATTCATTCCTCACGATTGGTGTTACGAACAGGGTTTCACGAAGCGCATCGCGAAATATACATTCACTAACTTTCCAAAACACATCATAGTTTCTCTAACCGTTGTTTCGTCGTCAGCGCTTCGTCCGAGACGCGAGAATCGACCCCGAAGTAATCTAAAACTTCAAAATGATGAATGGGTTATAAAAATAGACCTATTCTACATAGAAAATTAATAACTGCTTAGCCGAAGCTTCAAAGCTCAGAAATGATTGATAAGATTGGATCGCTATGTGGCCGGTCGCGATGCATTTCTTTCAGCCATTTCTTTCTGTATTATCACAACATTCTCTCAGGACTGGTAAGGATGGAGAAATTTATTTCCACCCATATTTAGTGGAGTCGTAGGGAAGGTAGGAATAGAAGGAGGAGCTTAGTGGTGCGAATTGGACGACAGAGGCAGACTCCAGTACTTCTCAATCGAGGAAACCAGTGTTCACTAGCTTCTCGAGGAAGAATTTGACGTCTCCCAGTTCAGAGTCCTTGATGCCGAGGGATTTGAGCATGCCGAGGTCGCCATTTTCAACTGCCATGAAGACGGAGCGGAGATGTTCCAGGTCAGATCGCATCAGGTGAAGTGCAGCGCCGAAGTCTTCGATCGTTTGGGATTCTGGAAAAAAGAGTAAAAATAAACACCACGTTGGGCGCCAGTGGAACTCGAACTACTTTGAAATTGCGCCATCTAGTGACATACCTGATAAAGCAATGGCAACCTTCTCAACGCCACCTAGCGGCTCGAGTGCGTCACGAGCCTTGCTGCCGAAGAGTTTCTCGAGATAGTTCGGGCCGTGGGACGCTAGCAGTGATTGCAAGAAGGACGCCGTTTCTTCTACAGGTGGTCTTTTTGCTGCGAACAAATTAAGAGTCCTCTTAACCACTGTGTTACTGTTACAATCCAATTAAGCTAACAGATCGTTTTTACTTTACGCCTAGATCACCTAATTTGACGCCTAATTAAGAATATTGGGCAGAAAGTGAAGTTAAAATCAACTGTTTCTAACTACTACTCTTCATCGTCAGTGTGCGAAGATCCTAAGCGCAAATATGATAGCGAAAACAATACTAGGTATAGGTACCCATCTCCTATCTGTATCTCAAAAGAACATTACTAAAGTAATGATTATGAATTATATTACCGTCCTTAATTTTAAATTGTGTAGCAAAACTTATACCAAGTCACATAATGAATGAAATGAATGTGATATGAGAATCAGAACAAAGGTGCCTAATAAAACCCTACGAACACAATTAAAAGGCACATCAAAGAAGCTATTAGGTACACGAGGGTTGTTTTGTAATGGAGCCTTTGAAAATTGGCTTTGCGAATAGCAATCTACGACAGACGACATAAAGGGACCGGGGGACTGCGCGGTATGCTTTTAAATAGTCTGTGTATGGAGATACGAGTAGGTATAGCGAAATGAGGTGTATGGCCCGTAACTTTTTAATTGATCAAATTCCTTACATCTGAAATCTGATCTTTTTAAGATAGATAGATAATTATTTATTTGGCTAACACACAACACAAAGCCTTAAAAGTCTTCTAGACAGTTGTTTTAATTTGGAATCATACATGTAATGGGACTAGGTAGGTACAAAGTTTTTGAAAGCACCGAAAAAGCCCATCTATATTTACAACTTATACTTACTTACATATAAACGAAACGAGTCACCGAGATCCCTCCCAAAAACAAATACCTACCTAGGTAGACTGGATATAACTTTTGTATTTAGATGTGTATGTTGGTAATCTAGCCCCAAGCTGAGCGGTAGAAGTACCTAGGTAAATTATTGTTTCTAGTATTTTCTCAAACGAGAGCTCGTTTGAAATAAATAATGTGAAAGAGCTTTCACAAAGAGCTTTACCTACTAGGTAGGTACCTATTGAAAAGTGCGGTATAATCACGTTGCGGATTTTCGAAATGTAACATTTTGAGCAGCCTGAAATTTAATAATAATGTCCAACTTAGCTCACGTCAAAAGCAGAATTCGTGGTAAGCTTGATTTAGGGCAAGTTTAGTAATCGGTATTAAAGTTAACTCAAAGCTGCAGTCAAAGGCTTCAGGGAGAGTTAGTTTCCTGCCGAGTTTAAACCGCTTCAAGGTTCTGTTTCACTAAACTGAAGCTAAGTAGGTATATGACCAGCAGATATTATTCAGGTATCAGGAGTAGGTAACTTTATACCATACCTACTAGCTAACCCGTGCCCACTTCGTTGGGCATAATTCGACCGTTTTTTCTCCGATTCACTTTGCAAAACGGACTACCACATAAAAGCCTTTTTATTTTTCGTCTTTTTATATAACCTATGACACTCGGCAATAATGTGGCTTTCTATTGGTGAATTTTTAAAATCGGTTCAGTAGATCCCGAGATTACCTACAACTTAACAAATATATGTACAAACTCACAAACTTTACTTCTTTATAATATTAGTATAGATATTTATACCATATAACATTATACCTACATGGTTCTGTGAGAACAGCAGACTTCTTGTGTAGTCCTTAGTGTGCTCATTTTCTATAGAAATCCGTCGATAACGAACGCTATATCAATTTCCTTATTTTCTCCCTGTTTTCCCTCTTTAAAATGGCCCTCCTTAGCTCGGATATGCTCCTAAGTATATATAAGCACGCATCTTTGCAGAGCTTAGGATAGGCTTATAAAAAAGGAGTAGGTTATCCCAGCACCTACATCATCCTCAGCTTAGACTAATCCACGGGAAATACATCGTCAATACGTGCGAAGGCGACTAAGCAAGGGTTTACTATTTTTTCCTCAATCATTTGAGGGCACTGGAACACCTCGTTATATCAAAATGTCCTATCTACCTTTTATCTTCTTTTTTTATGTAGCTTCTGCCCGTTAATACGACAGGCAATTCTGCCAATGTCAAGTGTTTATTGAAATATACCACGTCAATCAATAAGTCGGCTGTCATTTGTTTTAAAAAGAAAATTATGTAGAATTTCTTCACTTTCTACACCGGAAAACGAGTTCCAGGTGTGTTATCGGGTTTTGCTGGAACTTCCAGCAAATCCCGATAGCACATAGGTAATACATTTTATTTCGACGGTTTATTACCTACTAAGTAGATATTGTTGTTTAAAATTCACAGCAAAACACAACAAAACATTTCATAAATTTATAAAAAAAGCAGTAACTCTAACCTCCCCAGATCTCCCCTCTTGTAAAAAAAAATAGTTGCCTGTAAACTCGGTTTACTGACGATAGTTGAACGTGACAACAAACGCAAAGGCCGATTGTGCTTCTTTGTCGCTCGTTCCGCGCTCTCGCTTGCACTTCATGGAACGCCTCAGAACGCCTCAGAAAGCCTCAGAACGCCTCATGAGTCATGTTTTTTCGTGCGTGCAGCCGGCTCTATCGAATTATAAGACGTTGTCACGTCAAAAGCGCTCACATTTAGCTGTCAATGAGGTATGATAGACTACAAGCAGGAGACGAGATGCGTTAGAGAAAAAAAAAACAAGCAGAAGCTTAGTTCTAGCTTGTTCCTAGTCCTCACCTGCAGTACAAAGCTTGGAGTCCTCATCGTACCCGTCGATGCAGTCGGGTGCTCCGTCGCAGAGGTACTGGATCGAGATGCAGTTGCCATCCACCGGGCACTTGAACGGCTCGTACGGGTGACAGTATTCTGGAAAAGAAGTGGTAAAAGTGAGTACCTAAATAAGCTTTAATAACTGGTAGAGAATGCTTTAGCATTAAGTCCTTTTAAAGTAGGTATAGAGAGAGAAAACGAGAGTTTTATTTCTGTGAAAAACATAGAATTAAATAAGTAATTTAATGCCTATTATTTTCTTTATTATTTTGATATAAAATAGTATACTTAATTTAAAAAGGTAAAAGGAAAAATGATTCCTTCTTGGTGCTTTTCATGATGTATTTTTTAAGTTCTTCATACATTTCTATAGATATAATTAATTATCTATTAAATAAAAAAATAATTCTGCAAAAGATATGTAAGTACTTAATCTCCAATGTACCTACAGCTCAATTAGTTTACCTAAGGAGCATAATGTGCTGACTAACGTTTCGACCCACTTGTAAAGTTCCAAAATCAATTAAAGTACCCCAAAACTGTCCAAAACTAACCTAACCTTCATAACAAAGTTTCGCAAGACACACCATTACGCCATTACGTAGGTAGGCAGTTATACCTTGATCACACGTACCGAGTAAACTGGCGAGACAGTGACGTATTTGAGATACACTGCGCGTCGACATCAGTTTTACTGTTGAACGTTGCAGCGTTAGCGCGCAGTATCTTAAATACGTCACTGTCTCGCCGGTTTACTCGGTACGTGTGATCAAGACATTAGGTACCTACTGTCCGATGAGACAGTCTCAAACAGGACAAGACTATATCATAAAATCAATTTATCTTTTTAAATACAAGCAATTATTATTTTGAAAATTAATAAGAGACCAAAATTAATCAAATAAACATTTTAGGGGACTAAGCAAAGCTATGGGAATAGCTAATAGAACATTTTTAAAATAGACACACTGATTATATGTATATCCAAATCGCAGAACACAGATAAATAATAAATAAATAAATAATAGATAAAAGCTTGCCACCCCACAAAAGTTTGTACTTATGAACTTGAGGAACTAATGTAAGGAATTCGATATTAATTTAAATATTATAGTTATATGTAGGTAGATACCATTTTAGGGTCCCACTTCTAAAATATAATATATAATACAAATAAAAACAGCTCATTCAATACTTTAAATTAATTCTTCAATACACGTGTTATATTAATGCCCCAAAGTCACTACTTTTCATTCTGAATGGTAATAAGTTTTGTCGTAAGCACCATTAGGTAGTAGTTATATAAAATTATATGATAAGCTATAACTTAAAAAAAGTAACATAATTTTGGCTAAACACAGAATCGGGTCAATAGCTAGACCGCCTAGACCTAACAGGGCTAACATAGTTGCTAAGCGACTAAAAGTCCTTCTTAAAATTTAAGAAATTAATAAATTACCTTGTAGTGTCCAAAACTCCCAATTATCTTAAAATGAAAAATAATATCCTTGGCTGAAAAAAGAGGCTTTTCTTTTCAGCCTGAATAAATGGACAAACGTAATTGGTGGGTATTCTGTGAATTAGAACCGTAACAATAAAGTTCCCCGTTTTAGGGTCCCGTATCTCTATAATAAATCTTGTTTTTATCCGATCCGAAAATACTGGAGCATTAAGTACCAAAAAAACACCGTCGAAATACCACCGTACCGTATTTTTCCCGTCACAATGATGTACGAATTTTCCTGCGAGTAAATGTGTATCTACCTACCTATGTACCTATTGTAATTCAATTGTTTTCCCGAAGGTTTTATAGGGAAACATTTTCAGTTGCTTCTAAATCAAACAACAGATGACAAAACACATGTTTGGTTTGACTTTTATATAGTTTTTTATGATTTCTGTCAAACTGACAGATAGAAATCATTATAAAATAGTGGCGTTCCTAATTTTTTTGCTACAAAATGTTATTGTCTACATTTTTATCACAAAGCAGTAGAGACAATATGGTCGCCTCTTCTGCTCGCTTGAGCGAAAAAAAATGAGGCAACTAAGTATGTTGTTCTGTCAATATAAAAAAAAAACATTTATTCAGTAAAATCACAAGGATCATTTAGAATCGCCTTAAATACTAGGTGATTCTAGGTGCCAGATCCGCGCGAACAGAGCATAGAAGAACGGGCAAGAAACTACGGCCTGGTTCCTACCGTTTTTTTATATGATCCTTCTTACAAAGAATTACAATTAAATAAGTATTAAGTAATTAAATTAAATGCGGTGCACAGAACCTCAGTCAGATTTTGATCTGAGCCCTTCTCTGTTTTATTTTTTGCTCAAACATTTTAGTTTAGCAAATTTTTAACACTGGTCTTTTGCATAATAAGTAGAGTCACGGTGTTAGTAAAGCGACTAATTATGCAAAATATAATTAAATTAGCTTAATTAATTTTGTCCCTTTATTATTAAGATGGCGGAAATGCGATGGAAGACTCAACATAGTATTTTTTTAAGTTAAGAATTGTAATAATATGTTAAAAAAACTTAAAAGGTTAGAGTTATTCTAGGATTTTTTTAAATAAGGTATGTAGGGAAATCTATAAGCTTACTGATGTTCAATACATCATATTTTTTGCGTATAACGAAACGATATCGCGGAGTAAGTAGGTACTAAATGAATATAAAGTAATAAATGAATTAGTACTTAACAAGTAGAAATAATTTATTTCTGTATAGAGCGTGTTTAAAGAAAATGTTATAGAATTCTGGTTTGTAATGTGCGTATAGAATTTCTTTTCTAGAGGTTTTAAACATGTTTTTTCAAGTCTGTTAAAAAAAATTATCAAAATCAGCACATTTTTCGATAACGAAACCAAATAAAACTCAGACTCGGCACTCGGACTCCGCGACTAAGAATAAAGTTAGCGTCTCGAGTGAATAGAATTTTAATTGTAAAAGTTAGTATAACCACAGTTTTGTAATATTATAAGTACGTGGTATAACTTGGTGCTACGTCGTAGCCGCTACGCCGTAGCACTCGTAGCACTCGTAGCAATTATCCCACACATGCTCTTGATAATAGTTTTGTAAATTGGTTTGATAGAAAAATAGATACCTCAGTGGGTTTTAGTTCTGCCTTCCGTGCTAGGTCGTGGGTTCAATCCCCTTCGAGAACAAGTTTGTGTGATAGCAAACATTGATATTTGATAAGTATATTGTATACATTGTTAGAATACACAGTAAAACCCATAGTGTTATTATGTAAGTATTCTAACATTGTATTTCTAACAAGCTCAACTATTGCATAATACACACCATGTTTTGAGACAGAATATTACAGCGTAAAATAAAGGCCAGCCGAGTGCATGTGAAAAGGCGTTGTTTAGACTTCTAAGTAGCATAACTTGATTTCAGCTCTTCAGAACTGTATTGGAAGCTTTCTAAGTTCTCTTTAGCTTTCAACTTAACTAACTTTAACTAATGTTCTTAGTGGATCTTCTACAGATTTGAGAAGTGTTTAATTGGATTGCTTTCTGATTAATTAATATTTTTAGCCAAGCGTCACAGCTAAGTTGATAGCTGTGCCTTCCATACTGTGGGTCGTCGGTTCGATTCCAACCCAGAGCAAATGTTTGTGTAATGAACTTAATAATTTGGTTCTGTGTCTGGGTGCTAGTATTTATTATATGTATGTATTTACAAAAAAAAAGTAAGTACTTATATAAGTATATCAGCAATCGAGTTTCCATACTGCTTTGCTTAGTCTGGGACTAGAGTGTGATGTGAACAAGCATAGAACCCACCTGATGTTAAGCGGTATATGAGAGAGAAAGAGAGAGAGAGAATTTTATTTGGCACAAAACAATACAACAATAAAAACAAAACATATGCATATAACAATCAAGGACGTGCTCTGTGAGACAATAGAGGTAACACTGCGTCCATCGCTCTGAGACGCAGATGTTAATAACATCGTTAGTATATTTTTGACGTGACAACGTCTTATAATTCGATAGAGCCGGCTGCACGCACGAAAAAACATGACTCATGAGGCTTTCTGAGGCGCTCTGAGGCGTTCCATGAAGTGACGTTGTCACGTTCAACTATCGTCAGTAAACCGACTTTACAGACAACCATTTTTATTTTTATATATTTCTATTTGAATTACTTGTTTTACTGTTGTTGTTTTAATGTTTAATTTAATATTGTGTATGTATGTACTTTGTTCGTTATTTGTGCAAATAAATGTCTGTCTATGTGTATGTTAGTTCCAGACTGCTTTGTAAAATATCAAGAAAATTTTTTCTTTTTTTGTAAACCTTTATTCAACGTATACCCTGTTTATTTTCATCATAATTAAATTTCAAATGTTCACATTCAGTGACCTTTGTACCTTTTTGACGTCGTTACAATGTTGCCTACTGTATTGGAAATTTGATAGGTCATCCGCCAATTACTTATTTTAGGTGTGTGGGTTTGGTTGAGTGTACGTCATTTATAAACGAGGTTGAGCCATAGACATAGAAAATAAATTAAAAAAAAAATGCTGGACAATCGACACAACATTATCTAGCCCCAAGCTAAGCAGAGCTTGTTTTATGGGTACTAGAAGACTGACATACTTAATATATACACAAATAATGAAAATACCTGATGGCACATACAAGATAGAGCAAGAAGAGGAAAAAATATTCAACAGATTGAGACAGCTATCCTGTATTCACTGTAACCATAAAAGGAGAGTTTCCTAGAAATATCCAGGTAGTTGGTATTTGAAAGCGGCGATGTTATTTCTGTGCAGAATTTCTCGAAGCTTCCACGCTGTATAAATGTATTCTGTCGGTAACGGCGCTGTGAGGATAGAAATAAAAGCTGTTTTGTTTGAAAATGTTTTCTGTTATTGTATCTTGAAGGTTTTAAATTTAATTTTTGCGCGGGTTTGTACTAAGAACAAACTTTAGAGACTTTTGTATTCCGTGGCATTTATGTGGACTGACGTGACTGAGCTTTATAAAATTATGACTGAGCTGTTAAAAACGACGTCAATACCGCGGTTTAGGGCGTGGCCTACCTGATTTGAGCATGGCCTACCTGATTTAAGCATGCCCTATCTGATTTATAATAATAATAATAATTTCTTTATTTCTCAAACATAGTAACACATAAAAATATAAATACAAATAAAATTCACAAAAAGTGTAGGGCACTCAAATTAGACATATTTTGTATTTGTTATTGAGAACCTACACTAAGATTAGAATCTTGTGTTGTAGGTTCTACAATCCCTAATATAATACAGTGAATCAGTCGAGCGGAGACAACATGACAAAAGGTAAGTACATAAATTTATTTTGATTTTAATATTTGAAAGTAGTTACATTTGAGCATGGCCTACCTGATTTTTCGTTAATTCTATCAAACGGTATGAAAATCGATCATTCAAAATATTATTAAAAGACGAAGAAGAAAACTGAACCGCAATTTGATCAAATAACAGTTCAAAAACATTTCAGTTGTCAGGATACCCCCTCAGTTCCCATAGTACAAGCTTTGCTTAGTTAGGAATTAGTTAGTGTGGTGTGCTTTTGGTGTGTAATTAATTAGTATCTTGGGCACGCTTCCGATTGGTACTGATTTGGATCAGTTGAACTATCTATAGATCGTTTGCAACGGTCTGTAGATAGCTCAACTGTTTCTTATGTATTTTATATGACAATGTACCTACATTTTGTAAATACTGTATAGTCGTAAGTTTGTTTGTGAATAAATATAGATAGATAGATAGTTAAACTCTTTATTGTACACAAAGAACATTACAAAACAGAAAACATTACAATAGATTTGTACAATGGGCGGTCTTATCGCTAATAGCGATCTTTTCCAGACAACCAAAAACAAAGTTATGATAACATAAAGTTATCATAACTTTTAAACACATAACACTTACTCTACACTTTTACCCCTATCTTATAAAAAATTAGCGTTGACTTTAAGTCATCATTACGTATGGTAATCAGTACTTCAAGTCTGCTAATTTTTTATAAGATAGACCGTTACAAAAGATATCGCGGACAAAGTCACAGACGAAAGCCAGTCCTTAATAATTCACACATCTCGCAAACTTTGTACGCGGAACTCGTGTAACTTTCTAAATAAAATCTCCGCATTTCCCGAACCTTAAGAGAAAAACTTTGCAAATGAATACGAAGGTCCCGAGATAATGACGAGCAAAAATATCATAAATATGAAATCAAGCTCGCAGTCTCTCTCCGCTCGTTCGCACATGTTAGCAGATAGTAACAGCGTACAAAAACATTCACATGTTCTTTCTTTATGAAAAATGTAATAAAAAATGTTGTACCTAATAAAAAAAAATGTCATATACATTTTTTTTCGTAAATACATACTTAAAATACATAGTAACATCCAGACACAGAACAAATATTTATGTTTATCACACAAACATTCGCTCTGGGTAGGAATCGGACCCACAACATGGAAGGCAGAACTACAAACTGAGCTGTGACACCTGTCTCTGAGCTGTGACGCTTGTCAGCTGTAAGATCTGATTAAACTATTTACTAACTATTAATTATTATTTCAAAATAAGAGCAAATTCTCAATTTTGTTTCTTACAAAACAGTTTCTTATGATTATTTAATACCACAGGTTATTGCACAGTTTATTTTGTCAAATTATTTTAAATCCACAAATAAAATGTAATATAAAAGTTCCTGAAACGTGTTTCTATGTAGTTTGACCTCAGCGGGTACATTTACCAGGTGCCTGCAGTTGACAGAAGTAACTAGAGCGCTCATTATTGTGCTACGACCGCGGTGCAGTCTCCATAGCACACAGTTTTATATTTTTGTTTTGATAAAAGTTTTTGTAAGGCGTAGTTTTAGTTAGAACATCTTAATATCACTTTTACGTAGTGGATTACTTTTTCTATGGTAAGGTGTGAAGACGACAGGTGGAGTAGGAGTAGATAAGATATATAGATAGATAACACTTTATTGGACAAACGGAAAATACAAAAAAACATCTTAGAACTAACTTAAAAATAGTACAATGGGTGGCCTTATCGCTGATAGCGATTTCTTCCAGGCAAACATAAGGAGTGTGAGGAAATGGAGACCAAGGACAGGAAAGAGGAGTGTTGGTCGTCCAGCGAGATGGACTGACGATATGGCTAGCTTGGCGGGTCGCACATGGAAGAGACTAGCACAGGACCGTGGAGTGTGCCACAAGAAAAGGCCTATGCCCAGCAGTGGGCAAAATCTGGCTGCGGATGATGATGATGATGATGATGCTGTAGGTCGTGGGTTCAACCACCAACGTTAGTGTGCTGGCAAACAATTGAATAGATTTGATGTTTGAAGTGAAGATGTTGCGATGAATGAGCAAAAAAAAAATAACTTTATCTGCAAATTCTCATTCCCATAACAACTTGCTTAATTTTAGGGTAAACAACGTTGCGTAAAACATACATAAATCATTTTTTTTTAAATTGAATAAAATTTATCGGCATTGTTATTCAGCGCGGCAATGCAGCCAGTATCTTGGGTACCTACGCTTCCGATTGGTACTGATTTGGACCAGTTGAGCTATCTATAGATCTTTTGCAACGGTCTGTAGATAGCTCTGTTTCTTATATATTGTATATGCTTATGTACATTTTGTAAATATTGTAATAATCAAAATTATTCATTTACTAGATACCTAATAGAATTTTTTGTCCATGACGCATAATGAATATGCGATTCAATATAAGCAAATCAAATAAAAGAACTCTGGCTACGAGTCGAGGTTTATTTAACCTGAAATAAACGTGATATTTCTGGGTTTTTGAATAGTTTGCGGTTTGGTTTTGAACCGGAATATAATTGAACCTTACATAGAGAGCATACATCAGCTCGGGGCTACGCAAATATTTATATTGAAGCGGGCATTTTCATTTTGTTTGCGATTTCTAAACCTGGGTTTGATTTTTGTATTTATTTGTTCATAATAAAGTAATTTTCAATGAAGTTTCTACTAATGTTAATGATGAAAAGAAAATGTATAATAAATTTGTTTATATGTTTCCCACAAAGGAAAATTAATGACTATTTTATACGACACAAATAGTATAAAAAAAACTAGTAACATTGTGTAAATTTTGCTTGAAATATGATAAGTAGGTAATTATTTAAAATAATCTATACTTATAATAAAACTGTAGAGAGGTCAATTCTGTACATGAAATATATTAAAAAAAAAACTATCAGGGGGTGATTAGTGATCGATACTGATGCCAAAAATGCAATCAGTAAAATTTTTGTCTGTCTGTCTGTCTGTCTGTCTGTCTGTATGTTCCTTATAGAAACAAAAACTACTGGACGGATTTTAACGAAACTTGGTACAATTATTCTTCATACTTCTGGTCAGGTTATAGGATACTTTTCATCACGCTACAATCAATAGGAGCAGAGTAGTGAAGGGAAATGTCGGGATAACGGGAGAAGTTACTCCGTTTTTTAAGCTTCCGTCGCGTGTGCAGCCTTAATGGTTAAAGTTACATAGAAATCATGTATGACGGAAATATTCTACATTAAATTGTCTAAAAAATATCCCTGAACAGCATATGTCTATCTTTTATGGTTGACTTACAATAACACGTGTAACTCCTGATAGCTTAGCAGTTCGGAGCATTCTGATTATATTTGTTTACTCTTACGTTTATAAGACTCTCAGTAATCCCAAATTAAAAAAAGTTAACATTATTACCTATTCAATAAAAAAAGAATCATAGAAATCGGTATAGAAACACCAAACTTATACATGAAATAAGCCATCGCGCCGTCGCAATTGAATACTCAAATCGAGTAAAGTTTGAAATTTGTTGTGTTTACCACTAGATGGCGCTACTGTGCACAAATCCTAGATCGCGCTATCGGTGCGTTTTGGCAATGTGTTATAAGTCGGTCGGTATTTAGCAATAGTTCCGTTAAATTGAGTTATCTTGATAAGTTATTTAGGGTTGCGTATCCGATTACCGCTTTAATGACGAATAAATATTTAAAAACAAAATACAAAATATTAAATATTCAAGGGGGTGCTCATAATCTCATACAAAAACATAATTTACTTAGATGGTTTGTTTTTTTTTTATATATAATATTTTATAAAAAATATATTGTTGTTGATGAGTACTTACATTTACTTGGGCCAGTTAGCGAGCTTCGAAAACAGGCAGGATAAGGAGATCGATCGCTGCATTGAGAACGCCTGGAAGAGCTACTGGTCCATGAAGGAACACATTAAAGGCGACCTTCCACTTACGCTTAAACGCCAACTCATTCTACATGTGCATTCTGCCCGTCCTAACCTACGGTGCGCAGACATGGTCACTGACTGAAGCACAGAAATCCAGACTCAAGATTTGCCAAAGAGCAATGGAACGCAGCATCTTTGGTTTCAAGCGCATCGATCGAGTGCGAAACACTACGCTGCGTTCGCTCACTGGTATTGCAGATGTAGACAATAAAACCGCGAGGCTTAAGTGGGACTGGACAGGTCATATTAGCCGGATGGACCCAAAGAAATGGTCCAAAATCGTGACACCGTGGCTGCCTGAAGACGGAAGGCGGCGTAGAGGCCGACCAAAGAGGCGATGGCGGGACGACCTCGATGCTTTCGAGAGGGATTGGTGGACGAAAGCGGAAAGCAGAGAGAAGGATTTGGGGGAGACCTTTGCCCAGCAGTGGGACGAGATAGGTTAGGAAAAAAATATATATATATAATATACTTACTTAATATAGACTAATATTATAAAGAGGTAAAGTTTGTGTATTTGTTAAATTGTAAGGGGTAATCTCGGCATCTACTGAACCGATTTTAAAAATTCTTTCACCAATAGAAAGTTACATTATTGCTGAAAAATAAAAAGGCTTTCACGTGGTAGTCCGTTTTGCAAAATGAATCGGAGAAAAAACGGTCGAATGAAAGCGTTTCTTACGAACGCTGCCTTATGAAAGAAGTGTTCTAAAGAAAAGATGTGGAGCTTGATAATGCCTACAAAAAAGCCACAAGTCAACGACAGCATATGTCTTACTTTTTTATTTAATAAAAATTATCCCCAACGAAGTGGGCACGTGTCAGCTAGTTTATTATAAATTTATTTTTTTAATTATTGTTATAATTTATTATAATTAAGAGTCGACTAGTCCATTACAGTCTATTTTTTCTGTAAAAAATACTTGTGTCACATTCCTATAATAAAAATGTTATCACTAAAGTTAAGAGCCCTAAACTGCCTATAAAAAAAAAACAAAAAAAAAGTAGCAATAAAGTTCCATCAGATAAATAGACGCAATATTTCTCAAGACAAATTGTAGGCAGTTGAATAATAAGCGAATTGCTACGTCGATGTTTAAAACAACGGAATCTAGCTCAAGGTACTCATGATAAATTGCTTTAGGGTGCACGCACACTTACTTTGGCTATACCAGATTAAATATACCCGATTCATTGTTATTCAGTACCATTTGCTTTAGCTATGGAAATATACCCGATTCATTTATTCAGTATCATATTTTTTGTAATTACATACATAGAATACATAGAAACATGCACCCTGGTCGATGAGAAAGTAGGTTTACAATTTGTATGATTATAAATATTTTGTTGTGAATTTTTTCAAACATTTTAGCAGCAATCAAATGATAAAACAAACATTATTAACGAATCTAGAGTACTATACATTATTAGAGTTTAACGGTCTATCTTATAAAAAGTTAGCGCAGACTTGAAGTATTGATTACCATATAGTCCAGTCAAAATAGACATTCCAGTTTGCATTAATTCCCAACAAGCTGGATTTTTGTACAGGCCTTGAATACATCATTACAAATGATATGTCAAAAGTCCCCATCGATCCCGCTTGTGCGTTGTTTTTTATTCGAGGTCAAAGGTCATAAATTTGCATTTTTTGCGTATATCTCTGAAACAACGAAAGCTATTGAAAAGTGGTTTAGGCAAAGTTTGTACATCGTAAAATTGTCTACAAAAATACTTCAACACTTTTCTTCTACAAAGCATCGTTTTCGAGATATAGTGACTTTAGACCGCAGGAAAATCGTCGAAGATGGTGCGTTTTTTTCATTTCAGCCGTTTTATCTGCTTCATTGCCACAGAACAAACAGTATTTCTTGAAATTTACTGAAAGGGGTGATGGGTTCGATGGGTTAGTCCTCCTCCAAGGTAATGAATCGTCTTTTTGTTTCAAGAAATACTGTTCGTTCTATGGCAATGAAGCAGATAAAACGGCTGAAATGAAAAAAACGCAGCATTTTAGTTGATTTTCCTGCGGTCTAAAGTCACTACATCTCGAAAGCGATGCTTTGTAGAAGAAAAGTGTAGAGATATTTTTGTAGACAATTTTACGATCTACAAACTTTGCCTGATGCATTTTTCGATAGCTCTCGTTGTTTCAGAGAACGCGAAAAACGCAAATACCCAGGTTAAAGTCATAAATTTGCGTTTAAAAGTCATAAACGAGAGCTATCGAAAAATAGTTCCGACAAAGTTTGTAGATCGTAAAATTGTCTACAAAAATATCTCTACACTTTTCTTCTACAAAGCATCGCTTTCGAGATATAGTGACTTTAGACCGCACGAAAATCTACTAAAATGCTGCGTTTTTTTCATTTCAGCCGTTTTATCTGCTTCATTGCCATAGAACGAACAGTATTTCTTGAAACAAAAAGACGATTCATTACCTTGGAGGAGGACTAACCCATCGAACCCATCACCCCTTTCAGTAAATTTCAAGAAATACTGTTTGTTCTGTGGCAATGAAGCAGATAAAACGGCTGAAATGAAAAAAACGCACCATCTTCGACGATTTTTCTGCGGTCTAAAGTCACTATATCTCGAAAACGATGCTTTGTAGAAGAAAAGTGTTGAGGTATTTTTGTAGACAATTTTACGATGTACAAACTTTGCCTGAACCACTTTTCAATAGCTTTTGTTGTTTCAGAGATATACGCAAAAAATGCAAATTTATGACCTTTGACCTCGAATAAAAAACAACGCACAAGCGGGATCGATGGGGACTTTTGACATATCATTTGTAATGACGTATTCAAGGCCTGCACAAAAATCCAGCTTGTTGGGAATTAATGCAAACTAAAGTCATAATTTTAGTCTATTTTGACTGGACTAATACGTAATGGTGAAAAAAGTCAACGAAACTTTTAACGTCAAACTTTTTATAAGATAGGGGGAAAGGTTTTGAATGAATTGAATTTTAGAGTTTGAACGGAGAATGCGAACATAATTTCTAATTAGGCTAACAAGTGCACGTGTAGCTTTATAGCTACGCAGCTACGTTGCTACGGCTTGCTACGGCGTAGAGCTTTCGTAGAGGATATCAAACCAAAGTTATTTAAGCTTCGTGCTGATAAAATGTTTTAAAAAGTAAAGTTTCTAGCGAGTTAATAAAACTGAAACTGGTTTTTACTTATTTTTCAGATATTTTGTAGTTGCTAGGTATAAAGAATCGATTGTCTAGTTGTTAGTTAGAAAAACTAGTTTATATAGGTTATAGTGTTATAAGTTAAAAAATATAGACTATTTTTTAGGGTTCGATTCCCTTGGGATAAATGTTTGTACGATCTGTAAATATTTATCCCGGGTGCTCTGGATGTTTTATATGTATAATAAAAAATATCTATCTATGTAGTGTATTGTATTAAGTATGTCAGTCTTCTAGTACCCATAACACAAGCTCTGCTTAGCTTGGGGCTAGATGATGTTGTGTGGATTGTTCAGCATTAATTATTTATTTATTTATTATTGTTATACCACACAAAGAAATTACAAATAATATAATACTAGACAGGCGTCACAGCTCAGTTGATAGTATCTCTGCCTTCCATGCTGTGGGTAGTGGGTTCGATTCCCACCCCGAGCAAATGTTTGTGTGACGAACATAAATATTTGTTCTGTGTCTGGGTGTTACTATGTATTCTGTGTTATTATTTACAAAAAAAGTATTTAATTCAATCTATCAGCAATTTAGTTCCCATAGTACAAGCTTTGCTTAGTTTGGGACTAGAGTGTGATGTGTGAAATATCCCTGAATATTTAACAATGGTTACATAATAGGCGGCTTTATCGCTAATAATTTTGTATTTTTATTTACATTTAACATCATATATCATTCAGATATCCACAAAACACAGATTTTCGCAAAATTAACATGAAAGTGAAACATTTCTAAATTTTGCTTTGAAATATGCTTCTCTCAACTCTTGTTGAATAATTTATGTTTTGTGGTATATTCTGTCTCGCTCTAGCACATTGTTTTTGTATGTTCTGTCTCTCAGGGTTGGTTTACTTCGGTTTTACTGGGTTTTTGAAGGATCACGCTTGAATTTATTGCTGTGTTTCAAAGATATTTTCATTATTGGAAAAGTCTAAAACAATTGCTTTTTCCCTGTAAAAATATTTTTTATGGTAGATTCTATTACTCATACCATAATAAACTAAGATGAAAAAGGTAGATCATAAAAGATGATGGAAAATCTAAAAAAACCTGAGTTATTTCAAAAAAGGGTTTTTGACTTTTTGGAATAATTTAGGCCCCAGCGCTTAATATAAGTAAGTTATTCCTTTTTCTAACGTCTAAGCCATATAAATATCGTACTTTTTAAACTTACATATAAATAATGCCATGACTATTTCCATAAAATAAACGAATTTCAAAAAATACCTGTTATATATTGAAAGCTTTTACCTAATCAGTGAACGTAGTTACTGCAAAAGTACTACAATAATTATATTTTTAACTTAAATGAACATAACCGACTTGCACTGTTAACAATTGTTATAGTTTACTCAAGTTCTTAATAAAAAATGTCCATCTTAAAAGTAAAATCTACCAACCGAAAAAAAAAAATCGAAATCTGTTCACAACTAATTGGCGAAGTTACCTATCGCGTAACAAACATAAATGTACAGAACCTCTTCCTTTTTTGAACTCGGTTAATATAGAAATAAATTATTAAAAAACGATTCTTATTACCTATTAATGCAAATACATTCTTGAAACTCGAGTTAAGAGTTAAATTATTAAAAAACGGTATTAAAATTGTTATTACTCCCAATGTACTAATCATTATAAGCTAATAATAAGTCCTTCCGACACTCGCATCTACCTATTTGTAATGATACCTTGCCTTGTCTTACCTTTTATAATATATTTAAATGATACTTGTGTTTCTCATAAATAAGTGAATTGTATTCTTCTCTGAGAAATAAATGTCTTAATGCAAATATATTCTTGAAACTCGAGTTATACTAAGTTGCACTTAACATCGAGTTGACAAAGTAATTACAGATCTTGTTAAGTTACAAAGTACCTTGTCAAAGCAAACTTGCAATTCCGCGCATCTTGTTTAGATAATGTTAGCTCAAGGCTTGCATTGTTCAGTTTAATTAGAACCAAAGCTAACCAGAGCTCTGAAGGTCTCGACCTTATCTACCAGCATTCAATCTCTAATGTTAATAAATAAAATAATAAATTCATGTTCAAATACATTTTTCACATCACAGTCTAGTCCCAAACTAAGCAATGTACTATGGGAACTAAATTGCTATACTTATATAATTTATTTTTTGTAAATACATACATGGACTACATAGTAACACCCAGACACAGAACAACTATTTCATCACACAAACATTTGCTCTCGGTGGGAATCGAACGACCCACAGCATGGATGGCTGCTACTACCAACTAAGCTGTGACTGACGCCTATCAAAAGTGACAAATTTTTTTGGATAAAATTTACGATTATGATGACACGTTGTACCTAAATTTGTATGATGATTTGTTGTTGCTGATTAAAAATGTATTGTAATCTATATTCTATTCTAATAAATAAATATTCACACAACATCATCTAGCCCCAAGCCAAGCAGTGCTTGTGTTATGGGTACTAGAAGACTGACATAATACAATACATTACATAGATAGATATTTTTTATTATACATATAAAATACCCAGAACACCTTGCTTAAATATATGCAGATCGTACAAACATTTATCCCAAGGCGGGAATCAAACCCGCAATCTTCGCGTCGCAGGCGGACATTCGCCCTCCGCGCCACATTGGTCGTCAAAAATATTTAAGATATTTTAGATTTTTAAGATATTTTTTTGATTATTTAAAATAGTTTGAAAGAAAACTAACTATGCCTGGGTGCTATAAGTACGGTGCAATACATGTAGATGTGATAACCCTGATTGCATCTCGTCTGGTCGCCGAGGCGATTGTAATTGCGCAAATCTAGTTCGAACCTCGTTTGAATACATTACACAACTAACTAGATTGTTTGATTTTGAGTAAACTGTTTATGGTAATGCTAAAACACTGCAATAGATAATCAGTAAAACTATTTTATAGGTGTCTGTAAGATATCGCTTTGTGTGATAAGACCGCCTATCGTAGGGCTGCCACCATATCTCTTACGTATTAAATTTTAGTAATAATAGTCCAGTCAAAATAGACATTCCAGCTTGCATTAATTCCCAACAAGCTGGATTTTTGTACAGGCCTTACATACGTCATTACAAATGATATGTCAAAAGTCCCCATCGATCCCGCTTGTGCGTTGTTTTTTATTCCAGGTTAAAAGTCATAAATTTGCGTTTTTTGCGTATATCTCTGAAACAACGAAAGCTATCGAAAAATGGTTCAGGCAAAGTTTGTAGATCGTAAAATTGTCTACAAAAATACTTCAACACTTTTCTTCTACAAAGCATCGCTTTTGAGATATAGTGACTTTAGACCGCAGGAAAATCGTCGAAGATGCTGCGTTTTTTTCATTTCAGCCGTTTTATCTGCTTCATTGCCACAGAACAAACAGTATTTCTTGAAATTTACTGAAAGGGGTGATGGGTTCGATGGGTTAGTCCTCCTCCGAGGTAATGAATCATCTTTTTGTTTCAAGAAATACTGTTCGTTCTATGGCAATGAATTAGATAAAACGGCTGAAATGAAAAAAAAGGCAGAATTTTAGTAGATTTTCCTGCGGTTTAAAATCACTTTATCTCAAAAGCGATGCTTTGTAGAAGAAAAGTGTTGAAATATTTTTGTAGACAATTTTACGATCTACAAACTTTGTCGGAACCATTTTTCGATAGCTCTCGTTGTTTCAGAGATATACGTGAAAAACGCAAATACCCAGGTTAAAGTCATAAATTTGCGTTTAAAAGTCATAAACGAGAGCTATCGAAAAATGATTCCGACAAAGTTTGTAGATCGTAAAATTGTCTACAAAAATATCTCAACACTTTTCTTCTACAAAGCATCGCTTTTGAGATAAAGTGATTTTAAACCGCAGGAAAATCTACTAAAATTCTGCGTTTTTTTCATTTCAGCCGTTTTATCTGCTTCATTGCCACAGAACAAACAGTATTTCTTGAGACAAAAAGACGATTCATTACCTCGGAGGAGGACTAACCCATCGAACCCATCACCCCTTTCAGTAAATTTCAAAAAATACTGTTTATTCTGTGGCAATAAAGCAGATAAAACGGTTGAAATGAAAAAAACGCAGCATCTTCGACGATTTTCCTGCGGTCTAAAGTCACTATATCTCGAAAGCGATGCTTTGTAGAATAAAAGTGTTGAGGTATTTTTGTAGACAATTTTACGATGTACAAACTTTGCCTGAACCACTTTTCGATAGCTCTCGTATTTTCAGAGATATATGCAAAAAACGCAAATTTATGACCTTTGACCTCGAATAAAAAACAACGCACAAGCGGGATCGATGGGGACTTTTGACATATCATTTATAATGACGTATTCAAGGCCTGCACAAAAATCCAGCTTGTTGGGAATTAATGCAAACTGAAGTCATAATTTTAGTCTATTTTGACTGGACTATAATATTAAGAAAATAAGAATTAATGCTCATCTTGACAGCCGTCACAGCTCAGTTGGCAGTACCTTCCATGCTGTGGGTCTTGGGTTCGATTGCTACCCAGAGATGTTTGTGTGATAGACATAAATAATTGTTCTGTGTCTAGGTGTTACTATGTATTTACAAAAAAAATGTATTAAGTAATCTGTCAGCAATCTAGTTCCCATAGTACAAGCTTTGCTTAGTATGGGGCTAAAGTGTTATGTGTGAAATGTCCGTGAATATTTATTAATAATCCTTGTATTACCATGAAATATGAGTTACTTTGCGTGTCATCATCATCATTCTCCTGCCCTTATCCCACGTTAAGTGGGGTCGGCACAACATGTTAACATTAGGATAACCCTGTTAAAATGGATGTAAGTAAATGAAATAAATGAAATGAAATGTTTTTTTCTTCCACTCACTCCTATCATTCGTCAACTCTGAGTCTACTCCTATCACATTCATATCCTCTTTCACACAATCCAGTCACTTCTTTTTCAGCCTTCCTCTACTTGCATATCCAGCCACGCTCACATTCATAACTTTGCGTGTAAAAGCTTTATATAATACCATCACGTTTTCGGTTTAAATATAAGCAAGTTTATGTTAGCAAACCTATCGATATTTCAACCTTATTTCGTGTTTGTTTACACAATAATTTTGCACAGCAGAGCTATCCAGCAAGGGGAAACTTGCGTGACCGAATATCATTTCAGTTTTAGTTCAGTTTTTGATGATTTTACTAAAGTAACTTATCAGTATTCCGTGGAATTTTTGTGGACTGACGTGACTGAGCTTTATACAATTATGACTGAGCTGTTAAAAATGACGTCAATGCCGCGGTTTAGCACGTGGCCTACCTGATTTGAGCATGGCCTACCTGATTATTCGTTAATTCTATCAAACGGTATGAAAATCGATCATTCAAAATATCAATAAAAAACTAAGAAAAACTGAACTACAATTTGATCAAATAACAGTTCAAAAACATTTCAGTTGTCTGGATACCCCCCCTGTATAGTTCATCCAGTCTGCACAAAATAATCTAGTTTCCCGCGAACAGTAAATATTGGGACTTTGAATATTAAATGAATTTATACAGCAAGTTTGCGATAATGAAGCGATAATAAAAGGATAAAATAGAATATTGTTTTCGCTGTTAGTTATGTGTTAATTAAATCAGGTATAATGAAATACTGCTGCGCGTTGAAATAATTAAAAGGACGCGCTGTGCATAGGTAAGCTATATGCGAATTTTCACCGTCATCATCATCATCTACCTATGTTGACGGCCGATGTGGCGCGGCGGGCGAAGGTCCGCCTGCGACGCGGTGCTTGCGGGTTCGATTCCAGCCTTGGGATAAATATTTGCACGATCTGCAAACATTTAGGTATTCCGGGTGTTCTGGGTATTTTATATGTATAATAAAAAACAAAAAATGTAATGTATTGTTTTAAGTCAGTCTTCTAGTACCCATAACACAAGCTCTGCTTAGCTTGGGGCAAGATGGTGTTGTGTGGATTGTCCAGCATTAAGTATTTATTTATTTACTAGTAGTACGCCCCGGCTTCCCTCGGGTAGCGGGTAAGGAATTTCTTAGGTATTTTTTTTACACCTTGGGTTACATAATTGAAGTTTTAGTAAAGATCCTTATTTTTTTTAAATATAATATAGCCTATGTTCATCGCAGATAGTGTGGCTTCACAACGGTGGAAGCATTTTTTAAATCGGTCCAGTAGTTTCGGAGCCTATTCGATACAAACAAAGAAACAATCAAATCTTTCCTCTTTATAATACCTATTAGTTTAGTTATATAGGTATCAGTAAGGGTTTATTACACGTGTTATCGTAGTTTCAAATGTTCGACTTACCGGAGCGCTTGGTGTGATGTCCGTAGAGCCGGTTCAGGTCCAGCGCAGACACCGTGTGCGGCAGCGCACAGCTGACCGCTGCCAGCGCCGCCACGCACGCCACCACTCGACACGACGACATGCCTGTAATAAAATAACTTCTATTAATACTATTAATTAGTAAAAGCTTTATTCACAAACTTACGACTATACAGTATTTACAAAATGTACATTGGCATATAAAATACATAAGAAACAGTTGAGCTATATACCTACAGACCAGAGCTAGATAGCTCAACTGATCCAAATCAGTACCAATCGGAAGCGTGCCCAAGATACTGGCTGCATTGCCGCACTGAATAGCAATGCTAATACGCTGGGCCAGATACTCACCAGCCCTCGGGTCACGCGTCGCTTCGACTAGCCCAGAAACTATTAATTGAATTACTATTAATCTTCTGTACCTGTCCTTGAACTAAACGACTATTATTAACCCCTCATGCAAAAAAGACTGAGTGTTTTTAGACATCTATGTTCGAAGGAAATCGGTTCAAGATGGCCGCCGCCACAAAATGGCGGATCATTTTTCTTAACTCCCTCAATATGGGAATCAAATGAAAGGTCTCGGCTAGTAGCATACGATACATTACACTTTGATTTTCAAAGTAAGAGGATTTTCGACTGGTTGCCACGACCGCTGCTACTTGACCACGCTTAGATACGTGGCCGTGGTCATCATCATTTTAAGCAAAGGGTAGGTACATTACATGTTGTTAAATAATGTAGGTATCTCATAAATTGATCAAATTTGATCTAATCAGTCTTAAAAGTTTAGCATACCAAGCGATCACAAAATATTCTCAAATACTTTACAAATATTTTACTGAAGTATAGAGGTAAATAGAGCCTTTATTTATGTATTCCATCTCCACACATTTGAATAAAAATACGGAGGGTTATGGACAAAATCACTTTGCTTCAAATAAGTATCTCCAAACCTCTAGACACGGCATTCTCATGAATATCTAACTAGATTGGCCCTAGTCAGTACGCATTACGTAATGTTCAAGGCTCCGGTGAAATGTCCGGAAACTCTGTTGGATCATCAGAGAGACGATTTATTTATATTTATTTAGTCTTTTTATAACTCTCGAGTAGTCGTTACGAAATAAATTTAAGGAAATAAACATAATGACAGTGCCTTGTCAGTA
Organism: Ecliptopera silaceata; assembly: GCA_932527185.1. Taxonomy (NCBI): domain Eukaryota; kingdom Metazoa; phylum Arthropoda; class Insecta; order Lepidoptera; family Geometridae; genus Ecliptopera; species Ecliptopera silaceata. The sequence continues at coordinate 8,910,810 of OW052210.1, forward strand.
CATTTACGAAAACTTAATGTATGTTCGAAAAAATATTAATCTTTTTGCTAAAAAAAGCGACAATCATAATGTTAACACAAGAAATAAGGATAAACTCGCTGTTCCCATTACTAGGCTCACCAAAGTAAATAAATCTTTTAAAGGGCAATGTGTACGCTTCTATAACATAGTCCCAAGCTATGTTTGTCAATTGCCGATTGGCAAGTTCAAAAACGTAATAAAACGAAAACTCTTATCAAAAGCATATTATAAAATATCTGACTATTTAGAAGACAAGCAAGCTTGGGACGAACTAGCTCCAACTATATTAAACAATTGTAAGAAGGATCATATGAAAAAAACGCTAGAATCCAGGTCTAGTTTCTTGCCAGTTCTTCTAGACACTGGTCGCGACGAACTGGCGCCTAGAATCATCTAGTATGTAAGACGTTTCAAAGTGATCCTTGTGATTTTATTGAATAAATGATTTTGAAGTTTGAAGTTTGAAGTTTGAAGTCGCGTGGAACTGGCACCTAGAATCACCTAGTATGTAAGCCGATTCTAAATTATCTGCGTGATTCTATAGGATAAAGAAATTTTTGACTTTTGACATAGTGACATAGTGCTATCCTTAGTTTACAAAATAATAGTTAGATATTTTTTTTTAACAAAGAAGTCAAGTAACTACTCTAACAAGTATACTTACGGCCGGTTTCTGGAAACCCAAATCTCGATTGATCCGAGTTTGACACATAGTAATTGTTTGATTTTTTCGTTGATCATCGTTCGAGATACCGGCTGAAATTAGTGATGTAACCTAACATTTTGTTAAATATTCGCAGACGTTTTAATGATCAAACAAAAGTTATAATTTGTTGGTTAAACTTTCCAAACTGCCCAAACAGTTCTATGTTCAAACTCCGAGATTAAATATTCAACGACTGAATAAGCGTCTCTTACGCCTCAAATTATACACTTAATTAGGTAAGTTACCCAACTGTATTCATCGGTCTAAGATCTAAAGGGGATCATGTGTATGAAATTTTTTATACCGGCAAGTATCATCAACCTATATCAGTCCACTGCTGGACGTAGGTCTCTCTGCAGACGCGCCACTGAGCCCGGTCTTCGGCTCTTCTCATCCAGTGTTTCCAGCTAAACTTCGCAGATCGTCTCTGCGTCAAACCAGCATCAATCAAATGATCAAGCAGTGATCTGCTTGGCGGCAGAAATAGTGTAGCAAATAACTTGTTACTTTTGGGTATAAATAGGACAGAGTTTTATACATACTGTTGAGCTTTCTAGAATTCAACTTTACTGCGATCTTCACACTATAACTAGTCTTTAAGTATCTTTGATTAAAAATTGACATTTTCAATTCTATCGCCGTACGCTTTAAGAATTTATTTAAATTGAACCCCTTCAGGAATACCACAGGGATGCACTCAGAACTTAAATTAGTTCTCAACTTGAGTTTGTAATAATAGAATCGAAGCTTGTTCCCAACGAAGTTCCGTTAATAAATTACGTGGTTCTCAGAAATGGGGTGATTTTAATTATAGAACTGTGAAAGAGACTATAACACCCCCTTGGTGTGTTTTGTTCAAACTGTCTACATATATTGATAGGCGTCACAGCTCAGCTGGTAGTAGCTCTGCCTTCCATGCTGTGAGTCGTGGGTTCGATTCCCACCCAGCGCAAATACATATTTGTTTGATGAACATAAATATTTGTTCCGTGTCTGGGTGTATTATATATAGGTATTTACAAAAAAAAACAGAACGTGGGCTTTTCACTCTCATGTTTCACCAGATGCTTTGTATTTTGTCATCAATCAATATTAAAAACATTTTATATCCCATCAATCAATACTGTCAGTCCTTGTCATTCAACTATTGTCAACCATCCATCGTTTTTTGTATTCAATCAATTCAGCAAAAATAAATAAGTAAATAATGCTGGACATCACAACATCATCTAGCCCCAAGCTAAGCAGAGTTTGTGTTATGGGTACTAGAAGACTGACATACGTACATAATACAATAACTTTACATAGATTTTTTTTATTATACATATACAATACCCAGAACACCCGGAATAAATATTTGCAGATCATACAAACATTCGTAACATATCATACAATCTTCCGCGTCGCAGGCGGACCTTCGCCCGCCGCGCCACATCGGTCGTCCAAAAAAGTGTGCTGAATGTGTCACTTCATTCACAAACAAACTTACGACTATAACCTACAGTATTTAAAAATGTAAAATACATATAAAGTAACATTGTTTTTTTAACTAAATCGACTTCAATCAACATCGATTGTTAGACGACTGTTTGTTTTCCATGGAAATAAAATAAATAGTGACGCAACATAACTCGTAGCTCCACTGTAATAAATTGTGGTCATCGTTTTAAAAAATAAACATTATTTGTACCGTTCTGGTCGATTACTTTAAATGTATAACTACAAGCTTTATTAAACAAATGTTTATTCGTTCGTGAGCATTTTATGAGCTCGCTGTGAAAAGGCATTGTAGATTATCCGACACAAATTCAAAAATAAAATAAAATATAGCCTTTATTTCCTTACTCACTTATTTTATCAGTGTCTAGTCTGGCTAATCTTTCCAACACGATACTATTTTTATTTATTTATTTAGGACAACCAACAAAGAAATCACAATCAGAATTAAAAATTAAAGTAAGTGGGCTTATAGCTATGTGTTTCTTCAATTATAGGGTGCCACGGCATGCGTTAAAATCGAGACCAAATTAGACAAAAAATATAAACAAAATGGTTTAACTTTCTGAATAACAAAAATATAACTTTAAATTAAACTATAAATTAACTACTACAAAATATAGTTATAGCATCGACACGATAAGAAAAAGAAGACTTGTTTTATGTAGGTATTTTGTGTCCTTGATACCTACTGTTTATTATTAACCCTAGAAAGATAATCTACGTCAAAATGACTCCGGATGTTTCGAAATATTTCTCTCACGTTCTAATTTGCGCGAATCCGGCGCAGTGCTTTACGGACATTTCATGACATTTCAGGACATTTCATGTGGTGGTCGCGACACCGAAGTAAGTATTCCCGTTTTCGTAATACAACAGGTGTTGGAGTCAAAGTGACGTATGATTATCTTTTACGTGACTTTTAAGATTTCAATTTGAGTTCTTTTTGGTAACTTTTCTTTGTTTTAGCGATAGTTTTACCTTTATTTTATATTTATAAATATTAGAGAATATCCGGTCGCAATGGAAAATTGGAATTTACAAGACGAGAGCATCATGGCTGGTCTTTTAGAGAGCGATGAGGATCTTTCATCTGCCGATACTGACAGCGAGCTCGAGGACTATCTGAGCGAAGACAACGTGCAGAGTGACCTTGAGGAGGCATTTGTCGACGATGAGAGGGACCAGAATCAATAACATTCAGTCTACCACCTGAAGAAATGCTGCACAAGTACCACCATCTACAGCTTCTCGTCGTCATAACATTGACATGTGCCTGAGCTTCATCTAATCGATCTCCGTAGATTTAAGTATTATATATCTATAGAGCCTATTGTTTCAAACTAACAGTTTTATTATAAATGTCTGATTAATCTAAAAATGAGAATTCTTAATTATAGGAGTTTTGGTCTTTAAAATGATAGCCATTATGTTTTGTTATTTTTTTAAACAATTATTAAGCAGTGCTTGTATACAAATACATTGTATTTTTATTCAAACTGATATGATAAATAAATACACACCATAGTTCATTAAATTAAGTAAATATTTTTTGAAATAATAACCATTTAAAAGTAAGGAGTCATTTTGACGTATGATTATCTTTTCCGTACATATTAATAAGATTATCTTTCTAGGGTTAAGTGAGTACGCTAACCATTTTCGTTACCTTTAAGTTCGGCAGACAGAATATGCTAATAGCACCTTTTGTACATTATTTGTATATTTGTACAATGATATCTAAACTAATATCATAAAGAGGAAAGATTCGATTGTTTGTTTGCATCGAATAGGCTCCGAAACTACTGGACCGACTTCAAAAATTCTTTCACTGTTGTGAAGCTACATTATCTGCGCTGAACATAGGCTATATTATAATGATATTTTTTATATAGGCTACCCGTGCGAAGCCGGGGCTAGTGATAAATAATACTCGAAAACAAAGTTCTATGTGAAAGTAGCTTCAAAACCAGCTATTCTTTTTAATTGCATGATTGCAGCACATTACTCTGCTGAAATCGTGTCGGTGCACGAATGTATCGTATCGGAGGTCGTAAAAAACGGCCTATTTTATGGGGCTCATAAAACGGGCCTATACTTATAGGCTCAGTACGGTTAATATCGAATATTTATACCTATTTCTAGTTTTATAAATACTTCTGAGGTTATGATACGTTGTGTTTTATTAATTTTAGCTGTAAGTTGTTAACGTTCTTTTTAAACGACAAGTTAATGATAAGATAGATATAAAATAAGATAAGATAAAGATTGACAGGCGTCACAGCTCGGTTGGTAGCTCTGCCTTCCATGTGGGTCGTGGGTTTGATTCTAACCCAGAGCAAATGTTTGTGTGATGAACATAAATATGTAATTTGTTCTGTGTTTGGGTGTTGTTATGTATTTACAAATAAAAAAGTATCTCTTAGCAATCTAATTCCCATAGTACAAGCTCTGCTTAGTTTGGGACTAGAGTGTGATGTGTGAAATGTCCATGAATATTTTATTTATTTATTTAGATGGTAACTTTGAAAAAAAAACATGCCAAAGCATGTAATTATACAGTTTGTTTTAAAACGACTGAAGTCGCAGGTGAAATCTAGTGTAGAATATACACACAGAAGGTAAGTAAACCCAAAGTTTATTATTTTTAATAAACCAAGCTGAGTAAAGTATCAAATACCAAGGGTAGCACAAATAACTCGGTCGAAGAAATAAATTGGAGGTTGTGTACAGTTCTTTGATTGTTTAGGAAATTATAGCTTCAGGGAACAAGAAATGATTTTTTTATACATATTAACTTGTGGATAAAGAATAATAATTATACGTAAATAATAATACACATAATTTGTAGCCCTAACCACCGGTAGTTTGGGCCTTGCCCCGTTGCCGGCGGCAACCTAGTTTTAAATTTATTATATTTACTTATATATGTATTGTATAAGTATGTATTTTTTTTAGAATCCATGTATACATTGTTAAATAATTTTTTGCTATGATTTAATATAAACGTGTACATAAATAAATACAAATAAAATATTGTACCCCCAAAATGCGTAGGTTGTTGAAATTGCAATAAATTATACTTTTTCTAAGTAAAAAGAAACACAGGATAAACCAAGTGACGCTACGTGAAGCACACTGAGACACCACAATAAGGAAAATGGTGTAAACATAAAACTGAATTAATGTTCCGTTCAGGTGAAATACTAAGAAAATATAACCTTTAGGGATAAGAAAACAAACTTATCTATTACTATATACAACCCACTATTCATTATAAAAACAAATGTAATATGCGTGAAAAAGTAACTAACATACATCCATCCATTACGGTTGCCTGGAAGAAATCGCTATCAGCTATAAGGCCGCCCATTGTACTAAATTAAGTTAGTTCTAAGATTTTTTGTATTTTCTTTTGTGCAATAAAGTGTTATCTATCTATCTTTATATCTATCCATACAAACTTTCGCATTTATAATAATTTTAGTAGGATAGTAGGATGTGAAATAGGCATTTACTCAGCATAAGTACTTTGGGCGACTTGTATGTACTTGAACATTGCCACAAAAAACGTCATAGAGGAGGTCAAGTTTTAAAAGGGTTTAAAAGCATCATCGACATAAAGAAGAAGAAGCTCGAAGCAGTAAAATTTTAGCATTCTATTGTCATAAAAAACTAACATAATACCAATATATATATGACAATGTACATTTTGTAAATACTGTATAGACATAATACCTATCTAAAATAAGATAAGATAGGAAAATTATACAGAAAGTGAACACGCATCACAATGCCTTAAAAATACATAAATAAAAAATTTACCTTAAACATAAAAAAAACGTATTTATCTCAGAGCGTCTCAGTTTTATGTAATATCGTCGTGCAGAAAAAAGTCTTAGCCTCATTACTTAGACATATCTCAGTTCATTAGTTCTTTAACTTCACTAATTACAGTTTCTTGAGGGACTGTAATGATCCGAACGCGATTATCGACCGTGACTGGCCGGGGAACAGCTTTACCCCGGAGACTAAAGTTTCTTTGAGCTTTCTTTGGGATATAGATCTTTGATTAAGAACAAATGTATGCCTATTAGTAGTATAAGTATACTTGTAAAGAGAGATTTGTTTCTACGACTTACCTATCTTGGTTTACATGTATAGCTTATTAATAAATCTAGACCAAAATGTGTAGGTACTTTAAGTTTGCTATTTTTATTTTTCAAAAGTAGTTTTTCTCTCTTATCCTCTATCTACCTGATATTAAATGTTATGTACCTAACTGTTAAAAAAATATGGGCGTACGGCAGCGACCCCTAGTTTGGCACACCGTTTGCGCATACATAGGTAAATATAAATCGGTTGGATGACTTTTAGTTTGAAAAGCATTTTCGTTCACTCTGTAGTATATATAATTTTTAAGCCATTGCATAGATTCTATCGCGGGCCTTTAGCGTGGAGACCGAATCCAGAAATTCCGTAACGAAAATACCGAACAAAAATAACCTAACACATGCGTAATCCAGCAAAAAATGCTATGCAATAGCTTTACCGCGGCAGTCCCCGAGTGCCGCACGTTTTTTTTTAACCTATGTTGTCCCACTGCTGGGCAAAGATGTCCCAAAGTCTTCCATTTATCCCGGTCTTTGGCGACATCCCAATTGTCGTTATGATTAAATATAAAATGTCCCAGCTTTATAAAACATTGTATGTACTTATTGCCACTAAATAAACAACTTAGGTTCCTTTAAGTTGGCACAAAATCTTACAAAGTAGTTTTACCACCAAGCACACAAAAGAGACACTTAACTAAACGAAGTGGCCACTAAAAAGTTAAGGCCCCTAAGGATTCTAAACTTATCTGGACTTCGGACTTAGAACTTAGGCTATATATTTTCTACGAATATGTTTATACAAGTATTCTATCAGCAATCTAGTTTCCATAGTACAAGCTTTGCTTAGTTTGGAACTACTTAGAGTGTAATGTATGAATTAACCGTGAATATTTATTTATTTATTGATTAATAAAAGTTATTCCTTACCTATCTGCGCATAAAGTGACTTAAAACTATTAATTTTAATTATCTTAAAAAGGGTCATTATGGCGCATATTCTAATTCCGATAATACATTTACTAAGGCTTTCACTCATAGTACATATATTAAGATTTTTAACTTCTTTAACGATTTACCATTGATTAATCATCCCCACAATATTATTCAATACGTCAAGACACAGTGCATGTGAGCATAATATGATATGCGCGTTGATGTCACAGTTAAGTCATATGCTATTTATACCAATTTTTTTAGCTTTGTTTTAGCATATAAACCTACTTACGTAGCTTCTATGCTAATTGAATAACCGAGAACCCACAGGGTTCCAGAACTTTAGCTTAATTAATTAAACCAACTTGAGAGAAGTTATGGTACTGTGTGCTGGTGTTAATAGTTTGAGTGCTAACGCTGCTCGTATTATAATAAATCCTTGTTTATGACCTGAAATTTTGAAACTTATTTTGTCGTGTGAAATGAAACTTTTTATTCAAAGGAATATATCAAGGGCTGAAGACCGGGCTCAGTGACGCGTCTAGTCAGAGACCTTAGTCCAGCAGTGGACTGATATTGATTGATGATGATTTAAAGGAAACAATGAAACTGAATAAAAATATATTGTGTTTTAATTATAAATATTAATGGACATCAAGTCTGCAGTATTAAGTAAATCAATATAATTATGAGTTCGGTTAACATAACTAAACTAAAGTTGCTGATACTTATAAATTATAACTTATTGAATCAAATTAATACAATTAATTTTTGTTGAAAGCTTTTATCTTTTTCTTTCATTTATATGACTGCAAACTTTATAAAATCTAGCTTCAAAACGAATTTTAGAAAAAGACGTTTATATTAATATGTTTATATGTTTATTTCTATTATAATGAATTTATAATATAAAATATACATCTTTGACATCACTGGGGTTAAACTACTTAATATTAAATATATTTTTTATAAAAAAAAACTGTCTTAAGCCATTTTATCGGTTCCAATCACGTTCAACATCACACAGGCTATGATTAGAAGGAAATAGCTCGGACGAGCTAATAGCTCGCACATGAGCTACGTGAGCTGAGCTGATGTTACTTAACAGATCATTTAAATGCATTGCCAGCCTTCACGAGTCGTTTCCTGAAAACCTCGTTCGATGAAAACTAGATTAAATTTTTTTTTTAATAATTTTAACATGTTATTGAAACTGTGATAGTTTCAATAACATAACGGTTTTGAACATAATAATATTAATATTATATACGCGACAGTTTTTTATGGATGGATGTATTATGTTTGTTACTCATTCATAAATTAATAATTTATGATTTGTTAACCGTTCAACAGTTCTTTTAATTATTTAATTACATTAATCAACCAGTAATTTAAATATTATTCGTTAATGTTGAAACAAATCACAATAAAATTGTAGTCTTATTAGAATCATCTGATTGTTAATTTTAATTATAACCGTCGAACGTCGTTGCGCCGATATATATCTTATTAAAAAGTGATCATTGACTTGATGTCATCATTACGTATGGTAATCAATACATCAAGTCTGCGCTAACTTTTTATAAGTTAGACCAATTGTGTGCATTATAAAAAATAAGACGAAGTCGCAAGCATTAGATATGATATTTTTTTCGTTACTTTTCGTTATTTACAACGCAGCTAGATTGGTGACTAGATTTATTTCTAAGCAGAAAATATGAAGCTAATTCGGAAATGTAGTTCGCACTTGAGGAATATTTTGGTGCCAGAAAAAAGTAGAGTACAATGATTTATTTAACCAAAAGTATTAAATTAAGTAAAAGAAAATACGCATAGCCCAAAGTATCACGATTTAATAACAACACGCCGTGGCATGTTCGTACACAGTACTTTGTACGTAGAAATATATTTACGATGTGATATTTCGGCGCTTGTTTTTATTAAAGTGATGGTAGATTTTGCGGATTTGCTGTTGTATTTATTTAGTTGAAAAGGCGGAAATAAAAAATCTAACTTACAGTGTATCTACCATGAGATGTCACAGTAAAATCGCCTGACTTTACTACAGTAGTTACGTCAATATTAGTATGACGAATTTTAGTACCCAACTATCCGCTAGAGGCGCTGTACAAATCTTCATACATTTTTTTAACTACAGACGCTAGCGAGTATAGTAAATATAGTATAGTAAAAACTCATGGTAGAGGTACAGTACAGATGAGTATGAAATATTTTTATTTCGAAATAATAAAATAAAGTTACGGAAGCTCAGTTGGTGTTAGCTTTGCGGGTTGTGGGTTCGATTCTTAGAACAAGCTTTGTATTCTAAGTTTGTAATAATATAAACTTCAGCGTATTGTACTTGTATTATTAGTAGTCATGAAACGAAACACTAATTTATTTTGTTACAATGTTCCAGTATATCATCTTACACAAACCATTATTCCTTGTTTTTGTAATCTAAATGGAAGATACAAGGTGTATTACGACTATTCACAACTTTATACAATTATACAAATTCTACTACTATAGACTATATAGTCTATGTATGCATAGGCATAGAATACATAGTAACACCCAGACACAGAAGAAATATATTCATCAGACAAAAATTTTCTCTGGGTTGGAATCGAACCCACGACCCTCTAAGGCGTTATTCTATTTAAATCGAAATATTTTACAAATAAACTAATATCTAATTGTATTAACTACTTACAGACATAAAATAACACACAGCATGGAAGGCAGAGCTACTACCAACTGAGCTGTGACGTCTGTCACTGTTATGTGTGTTATGGTTGCGAATAAATATTATTCTTTTTTTTTAATGCTGGACAATCCACACAACATCATCTAGTCCCAAGCTAAGCAGAGCTTGTGTTATGGGTACTAGAAGACTGACATAATTAATACAATATAATTATTTCATAGATAGATAGTTTTTACTATACAAAATACCCAGAACACCCAGAATAAATATTTGCAGATCGTACAAACATTATCCCAAGGCGGGAATCGAACCCGCAATCTCCGCGTCGCAGGCGGACCTTCGCCCACCACGCCACATCGGTCGTCAAATTATGTCTAAAATGGATGAAAATTTTGGGAGCAGTTATACCACCCTGTACCTATATAAAAAAATGGTTGTCTGTAAAGTCGGTTTACTGACGATAGTTGAACGTGACAACGTCACTTCATGGAACGCCTCAGAACGCCTCATGAGTCATGTTTTTTCGTGCTTGCAGCCGGCTCTATCGAATTATAAGACGTTGTGACGTCAAAAAGAATATGATACATTGTTGTGACACCTTGCATAAGACAGACGACATGCCCCTGAAGTGAAGCGCCATCTGGCTTTCATTTTCCGAGTTGTTTGAATAAAAGATGGGACATTCGTTTTCGTGGGCGGACATTTTGTGTGTCACATGAGCCTCGTTACAAGGATAACGGCTCGAGCAGCTCCTATTAAGACCCTTACAGAAGATCTGATATTTGCAGAGTGTTTTTTTATTTACAGAAAACTAAGTCTTGTAGTTCTCTGTACGTTTACAGAACCCAAATCTTATTACTATCTTTGCTTAGTTTGGAGCTAGATGACAATTTTTGGCTCGTTACAAAACAACCCAGCGGACTAAGTCAGACTTACGGCCGGTTTCTCAAACGATGGTCAAGGAAAAAATCAAATAATTACTAAGAGTCAAACTCCGATTAATCGTGATTTGGGTTTCCAGAAACCGGCCGTTAGATTGATGATAATTTCGTCCAGGCCGATGTCGTCCACGGCGACTTTAAATCTGTCACAAAGTCACAACGAATAGCCTCGCTGGTGCGCTCTTATATGACTCACACACCTATGTGAGATGAGCTTTGCTGATAGAAAAGTATGTATATTGTTTTTATTTGCCATCACACAAATTATTTTTCTTATCAATCCCACAAACCTACACGAAAGAGTCTCAAAACTAATGTTGTAATTCTTTGTAAGAAACATCATACAAAAAATGGTAAGAACTAGGCCGTAGTTCTTGCCTGTTCTTCTAAGCTCTGGTCGCGTTGAACTGGCACCTAGAATCACCTAGTATATTAGATGATTCTAAATGATCCTTGTGATATTAATGAATAAACTTTTATTCATATTTTTTTTGATAGGTTTGAGATTTGACTACCCACAGAAAGTATTAACACAGAAGACAGTGTTAATACCAACAAACTATGATAGCCATAAACATGTACGTCAACTGCAGAGAAAACGCATTTATAAATCTAGTCCATCCAAAGGTTGTCTGGAAGAGATCGCTCAAAGCGATAAGGCCGCCCATTGTATTCACTTACTGCAAACACTGTTTTTTGTGTTCTGTTATTTCCTTGTGTGTACAATAAAGCGTTTTCTAAGATCTAGCTATCTATCTTTTTGGACTCAAGGCGCACTCTTTGAACAGAAAACTTGAGGATTCAACAAAAGCCTCAATTTAAAAGACCTTAAGCCTAGCTTTGTGTTTCAAGTGGCATTTCCAACTGTACATCGGTCCCGAACCGAGTCACGCTTCGCTCTCAAATTGAAATAATCAATTTGTCTAGGCGACGCCCACGACGCCACTACAGCAAGAATAATAAAATATATTCTAACAAATCTCAAATATTTTTGTAACTTTAGATTGGTAATGATAAATAAATACATGTATTTGCAAAAAATAACAAAACTTACATCAATCGTCGCAATAAATCCACACAACATCATCTAGCCCCAAGCTAAGCAGAGCTTGTGTTATGGGTACTAGAAGACTGACATACTTAATGCAATACATTACATAGACGACCAATGTGGCGCGGTGGGCGATGGTCCACCTGCGACGCGGAAGGTTACGGGTTTGATTCCCGCCTTGGGATAAATGTTTGTACGATCTGCAAATATTTATTCCGGTAGTTCTGGGTATTTATATGTTTAATAAAAAAATATCTATGTAATGTATTGTATTAAGTATGTCAGTCTTCTAGTACCCTTAACACAAGCTCTGCTTAGCATGGGGCTAGATGATGTTCTGTGGATTATCCAGCATTATTTATTTTAATTATTTCATTAGCGTGATTAACTTAGATCTGCGTTTCGTCTAATTAGTAGCGTTCGTTCTACTGGCAATGTGACGTCTAAAGAAGATTTCCCAAGCGCTCCCTTTTGCACTTTAAGTACGGCCATATAATCTGCTCCATATGTCACTTTTACGTCGTAAAATAAATGAATTAGAGAAGAGTCCTTTTATCTTAATTATTTAGACAGGTTTTATATATTTTATGTGAGTATCAAACAGAAGTATAGAGACATAATACTTTATCGTATAAATAAATAAATAAGTAAATAAATAATGCTGGACAATCCACAAACATCATCTAGCCCCAAGCTAAGAGCTTGTGTTATGGGCACTAGAAGACTGACATACTTAAAATAATTAAAATAATAAACTAAATAATTTACCAGTCAATCTTTAGTATCAATGAAACTAAACTCGAATATTCTTTAATACGTAAAATCACTAAAATCATTTAGAATCGACTTATTACTTGATTTTAGTTGCCAGGTTCAATTAATTTTACCATAGCATAGTCTTCTTCTTCTTAAAATAATTAATAAATAAATATAATAAACTATATAACAAGGAAACCTTACGACTAGTTTAAGTTTCTAAAACAATTTCTATTACTAACAAATAACACCAATTTAATTTGCTACGAGCTCGCAGCGTAGCACATTCGAAGCACATTCGTAGCACTTTCGTAGCACTCCCGTAGCACTCCCGTAGCGCTTTTGTTTGTTTTAACATGTTGAATGCTCTGTCGTAAATTTTTCTTCAACTAAATAAGTTGGTTTTAAGCTTTTAAGATTGAAAAAAGAGTAAAATATACTAAAGTTAGTCTTTGATTCTTATGAATTCTTAAATCCAACTATTAATATGCTTTTGCGCTGTGTGTTGTAGGTTTGATACCCGAAGCGGGACAATACAGAATCTATTTCATTGCTATCTTAAATTAGCAGCGAGCTTTTATTAGCGAGTAAAACATTTTATACAAAACTCATAAAAATATAAATCCCGTTTTCTTCATCTCTTTAATTATTATTAAAAACAAAGGTAATAATGAAAACTCGTAATAATACTTAACATTAAGTTGTTAAGATTCGTACTTGTTACAAAGGATTGTTCAGATTTATTGCTTAAGTTTAGATATAATTAATTTGGCTGCTGAATATGTTACCTTGAACTCTTAATGAGTTTTCTTAATATATTAAGATTAATAAAAGTATTTTTAGGTACCTATTAAGAATAATAACTTAAAAAAAATGCTTTAAAAGTCTAACTGGCACCTAGAGTCACCTAATATGTAAGACGATTTTAAATGATCATTGTGATTTTATTGAATAAATTTTTGACTTTGACTTTTATTTATGATATTTATATTAAATTATTTTTAAAGTACAAAATAAACTATTAAGCATTTTTTCAAAGTATAGATTTATTTTATTTCTATAAGTTTGAAACAAGAATAATTTTTCAATTTCGTAAATATTTATATGTACTTACATATGTCTTATTGAAATAAATTTGAAATAAAAATAATCGTCCAATTTGTATTATACTGTATGTGTCCGTGTGTCCTTACAACCCCTTTTAATTACCCCTTAATTACTGAGAAGACTAATTAAACAACTGTGTTCTACTTAGCATATGAAAGGATAATACTACTATTGTTTCGTCTTAGAGCTTTAACGTCTTAGAACAAAAGTCCTTTGTCTTAAGGTATTACAATGATCCTTCATGGAAACGTCATCAAAACGTTTTGTATCCCCAAACCAAGCACAGTTGGTACAGAGAGCAGTACCTCTACCATGAATTGTCACAGTAAAATCGCCTGACTTTACTACAGTAGTTACGTAAATATTATTATTACGAATTTTAGTACCCAACTATCCGCTAGAGGTGCTGTACAAATCTTCATACATTTTTTAACTACAGACGCTAGCGAGTATAGATTGTAAAAACTCATGGTAGAGCTACTGAATCATTGTGACAATCGTAAACGTAACGTATAAATAGAAAGAAAGAAAGAAAAACTTTATTTTGTTTCACATGAAGTCAATAATATACATACAATTTAAAATAAAGATGAAATGTTTTTGATTTATGTTTTGTGTTGTTTTATGATTGTTATAATAATTATAATTATAATATCTAAGGTAGAGTGAAAGAGAGTTAGCGCGTAACATCATTTGTCAGAAGAGGATAGCGATTGCCGGCTGTGCAAAAACAAAGATCTGATTTAGAAAATTGTCTCATTTATTTCGTACTCGCAGAAAGTATTAAATATAGCTACATATCCGGCAATAGTTTGCCACACCATTTCAAAATTCATACATAACATTATTAACGATTACTTGTTTACAAATAAAGATTCTTGTGTATTGATTTGTATTTTATTGACAAAAAAAAATCGTAAGTGGGTACTTTGTGAAAATGTTTACAACCACTGAAAATATTTATTGATATTATAATTGCAAATACGATATAAATTATTCTTGAATAAATGAAATGAAATACTGCGCAGTGTATTTCAAATACGTTACGTTTACGATTGTCACATTTATTCGTGCTAACCCCTCTTATAGGTAAGAAATATTGACCTACCCAGAACACTTTACGTTGGCACACTCTAGCTGTGAAAATATTGGTAGCTTTTTATCACTTATGGACTTGAAATATCTTTTGAATTGATCGTTTTTTTCCGAAAGTACATTCTTATTTTGTATTATTATTATAGATCGAAAAGCTGACTTATGAACTTAGAGTCCCCGCAGACGAATGCAGATGTATGTAGATACGCACATTACAGTGATTCAGTCTTCATGCTGATTAAGAAGCCGACCAAACTATCGGTCGATAAAAAGTCTGCAGTCAGCGGAGACTCTAAGACCACAAAAATACCAACACCATGCTAAAAGTATTTATAAGAAAATTTAATCTCATTTTATTCAGTTTATTTAGGTTTTTCAACGAAGGAGGACGGTTGACAAATTGATATTCTCTTGAAGCGGATATCAGTAAATCTTTACAGCGCGACAGATTGGGGTAGCTGTCGTCTTCAAAGAATATTATACTCATTTTATATAATAAAAGATAAAGCTGAGAAGTTTACGTAATACTTTCTATTCTCGGATATTGTTTGATGTTTGTGAGTCGTGAAATATGAGAAAGGTTTTTGTTAACGATAAAGGTTAGTGTTAGTAACTCACACTGTTAGTAACACTAACCTGTTTACTCGTTATCTATGGGATAGGTATCACAAAGATAATGTTGGTTGGATTTATTTGGGTAATCTTATCAAAATGATCTGAGTATCTACTTAGGATTTTATTTGATTCCGATGCGCTTAACGAGGACGGTAACAAAACATTAAAGTTAAGTAAAAAAATTCTTTATTCAATAAAATTTCAAGGATTATTTAGAATCGTCTTACATACTAGGTGATTCTAGGTGCCAGTTCCACGCGACCAGAGCCTAGAAGAACGGGCAAGAAACTTACGGCCTGGTTCCTAGCGTTTTTTATATGATCCTTCCTACAAAGAATTACTGCTAGGTGCCAGTTGCCAGAACACTGTTGTATATTCCGTTTGTGATATACATAATAATATATAGAAGTAGTTGTATCTAGTGTAGATGACAGGTACTGTCGACCTCAGTTAAGTTGTGTTTGACGTGTCCGAGTCCAATTTCAGATAGTGTGTACATATGTACAGTCGGCTAGAAAAATGGTTACTGTTATTTATATTTTTCTCAAAACTATTATGCAATTTGAATACTATCGGTCTATCTTATAAAAAGTTAGCGCAGATTTGAAGTATTGATTACCATACGTAATGATGACTTAAAGTCAACGCTTACTTTTTATAAGATAGGGGGTTAGTCTAGTCTTTTTTCTCTAATCTCACTTGATAGAGTAATTCTATTTATTCGACTTTAAATAAATAGTCGAATTAATATCAACTACCTGAGTCAAAACAAAAAATAATAAATAAGCTTTTGTTATAACAAAAAAAAATACAAATGACTAGATAAATATATACAATTACGATCAAGCACTTTAAGAATATTTTTTATGTTGAATCTAATCTTAAGATATTTTGGACATTGACTGATAAAGAATGAGCTTGATGAAGAATAGTTTAATGTAATAAGTTTCTTGCCCGTTCTTCTAGGCTCTGGTCGCGTGGAACTGGTACCTAGAGTCACCTAGTATGTAAGACGATTCTAAATGATCCTTGTGATTTTACTGAATAAAGTAATTTTGACTTTGACTAATACTTAGAGCTCCTAGCGCCATCTCTTAGCAACAGGCAAAATATAATGCTCATTATATGTATAATAAAAAATATCTATCTATGTATGTATTATATTGTATTAAGTATGTCAGTCTTCTAGTACCCATAACACAAGCTCTGCTTAGCTTGGGGCTAGATGATGTTGTGTGGATTGTCCAGCATTATTTATTTATTATTTTTATTTATTTATTGTAAAATAATATCGCGTACTGGTGTTGACTGTACATTGGGCATGTAGATGTTTGTCCTATATCTACTACACACGACTCGACGTGTCAGACGGCCTCCTACTGCCAAGGACGGTGTGGACGCTATTGAGATTACTTTATGTTAAAACCATTTGTTTTGAGACATTTTTGATATTTTTATATTTATTTGTTTTACATGTCCCATCAAACAGGGTTTATTTCTAAACCTTTTTGGGCACCAGCTCTCTTATCTACCATCCTAATCTTTAATTAGATTTAAGGAAAATAATTAGTGAGAGAAATAAATAAATAAATAAATATAAATAAATAATGCTGAACAATCCACGCAACATCATCTAAGCAGAGCTTGTGTTATGGGTACTAGAAGACTAACATACTTAATACAATACATTACATAGATATATATTTTTTTAATATTACATATAAAATACCCAGAACACCCGGAATAAATACTTGCAGATCGTACAAACAGTTATTCCAAGGTGGGAATCGAACCCGCAACCTCCGCGTCGCAGGCGGACCTTCGCCCGCCGCGCCACATCATTCGTCAAAATATAGTTTTAAATTACATATAGTTTATCTTACATATATAGTTGTAAATTTTCATTCTGCTATTTTCCCTCCATTTTAGTTGCGTAATTATTTTACTAATATACTAGCTGATGCCCGCGACTTTGTCTAATTATACTTATGTTTTGGGTATTTTTTTTTAGATCGTTTTCCAACACAAGCAAAGATTTAAAATAAATTAAAATATGCAGTCAAAAATGAACGACACTTCATAATGGTGTTCAAAACTAAATTTCAAAAAACCAAATGTTGCCCCAAAACTTAATTTACAATTATCGACACTAAAAACCGATTTTACTACCGAACCGTACTAAAGTTGAAGTACCTACCGATATAAGGAAAGTACCTACTAGTAGTCAGCTCCGACTAGTAGTCAGCAAACAGCCAAACATAACAATCTTGAAAAGTACCTAGGCGAAGGCTATCGTGCCTAGGAACTCTAATATAGAACTCCTTTGATCTCCTTGATATTGGGATGACATAAAGGGAAATTGGGATGACTCTCGCTCTAGCGGGAAATTCAATTTTTTTTGGGTTTTTTTTTATTGCGGCTGAACTGTTATATCTTTTACTAGTTTAAGCTATTTTGCGAACATAAACTATAATTTTCTGTGTAACCCTGTATCAAATTTTGAATTTGGTTCTGTATATTTGCTGTCAAGGTGCAGAAACTACAAAACAGTTTCTATACAGTTTCTGCACCTTATAGAACACATGCTGATGTTCATCACACAAACATTTGTTCGATCCGACCCACGACCCACAGCATGGAAGGCAAAGCTACTACTAACTAAGCTGTGACGCCTGTCAAACTAGGCTGAGAGGATAAGCTACATCCCCACTCTAAGTAAGTGTTCTAGGCACTACAGCGTCCCGTATTTCAGGAAAGGGGTAAAAATGGTCCATAACTCTGTATACATCTAGAATTCTAGATGATATGCAAATGCGAACATATATGTATACAAGCTTTAAATTATGTTAAAATGTTCAAACTCAGACAATAGCGAGTAGATTTAGAGGGTATCTCATCAACCCCTTTATTGTTTACCTACGGTCAAGCAACTTGTCTATGAATATTAAATTATGCTCTAATAAACTAGTAACAGAGTTGAATTCATGTTTAATTAATATTTGATATTCGACCTTAGATATACAACAAGGCAATCAGTAGAGCTTGACGACCGATGTGACGCGGAGGTTGCGGGTTCGATTCCCGCCTTGGGATAAATGTTTGTACAATCAAATATTTCTCCCGGGCGTTCTGGGCATTTTTTATGTATAATAAAAAATATCCATCTAATGTATTGTATTAAGTATGTTAGTCTTCGAATACCCATAACACAAGCTCTGCTTAGCTTGGGGCTAGATGATGTTGTGTAGAATGTCCAGCATTTATTTATTAAAAAAAAGCTATAACTCGGGGCTACTGCATTTTTCGTAAGGACAATCAAAAAGCTCGTTCAGAAAAGTACTAACGCCGTACCTACTTATTTGTCCATATGTTAATGATAATAAAAACACGGTTATAGGGTTTTTAATAAAGTACATAGCATAACTTAGAAACTGCAGACAATTTTGAACTTTAATAGGATATAATTAAAGTGCACACGACATCTGATGACGTGTCGAGTTCCATTCTCACGATAGATATCGATTTTATGTAACCTTTAGACAAGTTATTAAATTAACGATGGACATGTAATATTTAACTATGTATGCTAGTCTTTAAAACCTGCTGAAAACAACGCTTTTAATCCATAACCTAATTCTTTTAACAAAACATCACGACAAAATAAGATAGATAAAATGTCTATAAGAAGCTCTTTTCTTAATTTTATATTAAATAGTCAAGTCGTCAATAGTCAAAAGTCTAGTTTCTTATTCGTTCTTCTAGGCTCTGGTCGCGTGGAACTGGCACCTAGAATCACCTAGTACGTAAGACGATTCTAAATGATCTGCGTGATTTTATTGAATAAAGTAATTTTTGACTTTGACTTTGTCGACTGTCATTTGTTTTAAAGGCAAAAACGGATTTTTTAATTACAGTTGTTTGAATTTTAACAAGCATTCATCCGGGCTCAGTGGCGCGTCTTGAGAGAGACCTACGTCCAGCAGTGGACTGATATAGGTTGATGATGATGAAGCATTCATAACCCAAATCGCGCGGCAGATCAAAAGTCATTAATTAAACACTAAAATTCTAAATAACTTGGTTTGTTTTCAAGTTGATATCTCTCAACGGTACAGCTTTACCTAAATATAAAGTTATTTCTCAAATCGTGTTTAAAAAGTTTTGACATTTTCTGGAAATGTGACTGTGTCTAGGGAGGTTCAGCTACAACCCGCGAATTAAAATTTAGCAAAAAGGTACAAGATATAAGATATAAGATATTTATTTTGCCAAAATAAGTGTTACAAACGTCTTAAAAAGTAGGGAGGCACTTAAAACGTATTCACCTTTTCCAGGTATCGCAAAAAGGGGGGGGGGTTGGGCGCTTACACTTTGGTTTCGTGGATTCAAATCCGGTCATGTACTAATGTAATAACAATATGTTTTCAAGGACGTACCACACAACGCTATCTAGTTCCATGCAAAGCTTGTACAATGACTAATTGTTATTTGTCATTTCTTTTTTTTTTAATACACTCCTACTCTATAATACATAGCAACTTAGTAACATTTTAAATAGTGAATAAATTGAAAAAAAAGAAACCACCACCACTTAAATGTTTGCTCTTGGCAAGGATCGAACCCACAACTCACCAGGAAGGAAGAGCTTCTACCAACTGAGCTCTGACGCTTGTCACCCTAACCTAGTCTCTTAAAAAAACTTCGACATAAAACCAGGCAATTTTTTAAAGACTGGGATATGTCTACAGTTATAATGTTAAGTTATAGAGTTATTATTAGTTTATTTGAATAAGTATAGCACACAAAAGCTACACGCACTACAGATAAGAAATAAAAGAATAGTCACGAACTCTACAATACCACAGAGTATAATTAAAATGTACATATATTTCGATAACAGGCAATTTATTCTGCAAACGAAGCTATTTTGAAAAACTTTCATTCAAACGCCCACGCCTCTAGAGAGGATAATATTATTTCATTTAAAACTGTACTCTATGCTGTGTTTAGACTATACTAGTGGTAGTAGCTACGTTTAGACAATGCTAGTGCGAGCTTATAGACAGCTACTGGATGACAGTTCTAAACTTTACAGAGAACAGAGACAAAGAGATGAGAGATTAAAGATACTATCGGCCGGTTTCTGGAAATCCAAATCACGGTTGATCCGAGTTTGACACATAGTAATTATTTGATTTTTTCGTTGATCATCGTTCGAGAAACCGGCCTTGTGTCTTTTAGTACTTGTCATCAACGTAAATAACCTGCAAAACAATACTTAAAAAACTCTTATTTTGGTTGTCTGAGGAGTTTTTTTTTAATAAACAAATCAATGTCCATAAATATTTATCTTTTAATAACAGTGAAATAAGTGTGAGTAGATTTAGTAGCTGGCAAGTAACTAGAGCAGTGTAAACCGACAGGCAGCGTATCGGATGTGCTGTTAATACTCAGTTTACGTGTTTCGTCGAAAGCGGAAAATCGATGTGAAACACAATGTGTGGGCGGTTGCTCGTAGTTTCACCTTTTTGACGTAAAAGGATGTTTTTACACCCACACGACCTCTACACGACATTAAGTGCACGATTGCTTATCTAATGTGACAGAGTTTTGACACTTCCTTACGTCAAAGTGATGGATAAGTAAAATGGGACGTCAGTCAGTTTAGTCATTTTTCTGAGGAGATTTTATGTAAAATAATCATTTACATTGACATTTTACTTCCTTGGCGTTTTTTGGCGAATAAACATTCTGATCAGGAAGCAGAGGGACACAGCATTGCCACATCATTTAATTTAAAAAATAACAATGTTTGTAAAGATAATTAAATTAGAACTTTTGTATAAAAAAATCGTACTAGGTGAAGTTTTCAGAGTTATAGAATATACTTACCACAGGTAAGTAATATTTTAACTTAATTCATTATTTTAATCAAGAACGGGGACGCATTCCAGCGAGGTACGCAGTCAAGTCGCACGTGTTGTACGTTTAGTAGCATTAGTATATCGGATGTCGTTATCGTGAAGGTGTCGTATCCAGTGCAGAACCGTTTGCTAAGTGTTGATGTGGCGGCGTAGTTTGATTGGATCGTGGCTTTTGGACAAGAAATAAATTGCGTTTTTAATTGAAATACTAGTTTCTGTTAGCACACTGTGCACAAATAAACTTTTGTTATAATTTATAAACTATGCTCGCTCGGCATAGCATATATATTTCGACTAAATTTGTTGAAAGACTGTTTCCATTATTTGGCGACTATTTTCATAGATTTTGGTAAAATGATTTCTAGATCGTTCATTTATTATTCTCCGTGGAATTAGTATTGGATTCAACTTTATTATCTACACTTATAATAAAGTGGAAAGATTTGTATTTGTTTTTTTAAGTTTGTTTTGTTATGAATAAACTTAAAATCAACTGCACAGATTTTAAAAAATCTGTCACCTTTAGAAAACTAAGTACATTCACCCTGAGGTATATTTAGGGTATATTTATTATTAGAAAAGATTAGGGATCCACCCATGCCGTGATGGGCCGCTAGTAATAAAAACATTGTAACGTGACTTTGGCTGATAGAAAAGAATGGAGGAAAAGGAGGAGACCTTTGCCCAGCAGTAAGACAGTACAAGTTAAAAAAAAAGTGACTTTGTCACACACCGAGGACGTGCCTTGCGAGGCATTGCACCGCGTCCATCACTCAGAGCTATTATGTCTCATGTATTCGCACCTAAACACGGCACTATATATAGGTACGGTGGTTGCACGTGTCAAGACGAGCGGTTCCACAAAGACCTACTACTACTTTTGCATCTAAATTGATTTCCGTGCGAGTTCACAAATATCCAATTACCTGAACTTTTTGTAATACAACGTACTTTTTCGAATATTCAATATTAAAATCTTTATTATAGTCTGTAATTAAATGTCAGCTACAGTCGCGGACAAAATTCAATTTTTCGATTGGTTACATCCAACTTTTATATAAATTATAAAGGTTTTGGGTCATGGTCGGGCCGAAGCTGATTTTAATTATAAAAGAATCCACTTTATATACATTTTGTGCAAATATTCTAATCAAAGCTAATGCGAATGTATTTTATTCTGGAAGAAATCGCTATCAGCGATAAGGCCGCCCATTGTACTATTTTAAGTTAGTTCTAAGATGTTTTTTGTATTTTCCGTTGTGCAATAAAGTGTTCTTTATTCTTTATTCTTGTTTTGATCTATCTTTATTCTAAAGAAATTACAAGTCTTACTCATTTAGAATTGGTTCAGGTGGTTTCAGTATTTAGAATGGGTAAATACAATAGGTATAAAATAAAAATATGTACATAAGAAAATAAGAAACAATTGAGCTATCTGCAAACAGTTGCAAAATATCTATAGTTAGCTCAACCGTAGAATCCAAATCGTTACCATTCGGAGACCCATGCTACTGCATAGCAGCGCTGAACAGGAATGTTGTACTTTTAGAAAATAGTAAATACTAGTTGAACTAAAAATATTCGTCATAAATAAACGTCATCAAAATCTTACGGTTATCACACCGCAACCTCGGGAAGTCTCTGAAAGTTTTTAAATACATAGAATAATATATCATTTAATTTTACAATTTCAAAATGTCAGAAACGTGAGCTCACGTTAGTACTAAAAGCTTTTACTTGAAAAGTTGTTATGACTTACATTTAGAGGTATTTTTACAAAATTGTAAAGGAAATAGTCAACAAAGTAGTATTTTTTGAGAAGTTCCACGCTTTTACCAACACAAAATAGATTTAAATGCAATGTTTTTGAAACAAATTATTCCTTATAGTTTGTAAGTGTGAAGGGAGCTTAGAAATTCACTAATTCATAGAATTGAAATTGCTTATCTGCCCACGGCGTAGTATTTAATTTGATCCAATCACTCAGTAATGATTTCGTTATAAATTATTCTATTTACATTATGTTAATTTTCGAATTCATTAATAATTCAAGTTTAATTTAACGTTTTCAATTATTGCTTTGCTTTAGTAAACAAATGGTTAATTAGATACGTATTTATGTTAAGAGAACTACAAAAACACGTGCTTAAGAACAGAAAACTAATTACAAGTTTTCAAGTCTCAAGGCACCTGTGAGGTGGGTCTCCCCACCGACTTCCGAAATCTGCGCAAACATTGCAGAAAACCGAACCTTAGCAAAGCGATCAGTCTTAACAAATGAATAACTTTACAAATAAATCATGATCAACAAATAATTTTACGTTTGTTGTATAAATTCTATACAGAAAAGTTTCAGGGGGGATTCCAAACCCCCCTGAAACTTCTGCCTGTCTGTTCTGCCTCTCAATTTTTGCTATTTTTTAATTGTTACATGTATTTTTTTTTCTTTTGATTAATTATTTATTTAAATTAATGAAATTGTACTTTTATTATTATTTTTTGTGTGCTTGTGTCGCAAATAATTATGTCTATGTTTAAATACATATTATTTTCAAAATAAACATATTGTTAGTCTTCCGACTAAATTTCCCTCTATGTAGAATAACTAGGCTGGAAGAAAACAACATTACTTTGAACGCGAGTGGAATTCTAAACCACATCTTGTTAAAACTTGCTGGCGGATAGAATGGCAAGTGGTCCTTCCAACTGCTTGTAACGAGTTGGGAAGTGGAGTCGGTGCTGAAGCAATTTTGTGGTAACCTGCTTTGCATACCGAAGGCTCTGCAGACTCTTTGATGTTAGTGAGAACGTTTTGTTTAAACTAACGCGGGTTACTAATGAGTATGAATGTATGCTTAAGTTTGGACGTGTTATATCTATAAAGTACATTGAGGTGAAGATATCTGAGAGTGACCATATTTAAATTATTATAAGTGTATTTTTTTATTGCTGATGGTAAATACCTATACTTATAATATGGTTAGTATGAGTACTTATGTGGCATATTCATTGTATGTTTTCTTAGCTAGTACATTTATATAAAATTGTTATAGGTACAGTTATAATAAAAATGCTTTATTGAATTTAGCATGTACCTACATAGATGGGTTCTCAACATTTTTATAAATATGTATACTTAACCAATTTTTATACATCTGTATGAAAAAGAAATCTTTTTTGTTAACCTACTAAAAAAAATCTTGTAAAAAGTCTCCCAGAAAATCTTTCAGCGAATCCGTTACACGTTCCTTTAATCACCACAACACGAAATAAGGTAGTAATTCGATATAACAATTTGGTATCGCTTTCAAAATCAAAGGCAGTAATCAAACATGTCGCCAGCGCTTGTTAGCTCATTTCCGGTCCCGTGCGCCGACCGCTGACCGGAAGGAGGCTTCGAAGCGATATCCAATGGTCGCTTGCACCCACACATAGGTACACACGATCGTTAGTGCGGTATTCTGTGAAATTCTCATTAATCATGTATTTTGGCCAATGTCGCCCAAATTGTTGCTAAATTGACGCAAATTGAAATTGAAGCACGATACATCTTCTGTAATTCTCTATTTGTGTGTATAGTTTTCATTATAAACGGGATATTTACCATGATTTGTGAGTTTTAATGAAAACTATGTTCAAAAACATGATAGTTTCAAATATTATATTTGTGAGTAATCGTTTCTCTTTATCTTTTTGGGATTTATTTTTATGATCAACACTCCATGTATAAAAAACCGAGATTATTGGTGGATGTGCACACTTCAGATTCATTTATTGATTACGATCTTTTGGGTGCATGAAAAGAGCCTCCTCGCGGCGCACACCGGTAACAGCTAGGCACGGTAAAGCAGTGTCTAGTCTGGCTAATCTTTCCAACACGATGTTACAACAAAGTACAGTTGTAGCATCGACACAATAAGAAGAAGAATGTCATAAAACGAGTCAACTTTTTACAAAATAATATCCGACTTCGATGAATAATATTAAAGTAAAAATATAAAAAAAATGTCTTATGTTGATTAACAACTATCATCCACTTGACATGAAA
Organism: Ecliptopera silaceata; assembly: GCA_932527185.1. NCBI lineage: Eukaryota > Metazoa > Arthropoda > Insecta > Lepidoptera > Geometridae > Ecliptopera > Ecliptopera silaceata. The sequence continues at coordinate 8,936,329 of OW052210.1, forward strand.
ACACCAGGTTTTATTCAAATGAAATTCTATCATTTAAGTTGGTCAAAAATGAGCAAAACAGAAATATAATTCAATATTTATATTGAAACATCAACTTTTTCAACGAAAGTCGCAGACATTATGAAAGAACTAAACATTTTGACAAAGTTCATTTAGGTTAATGGTGATGAATTTCATAAATAATAAGAAAGTTTGATAAACATAAAGTTTAAATTGATACCGAGAAACGTGTTTACGTCGCAGAGTTAATAAAATCTTCTAGAAATACCGACACTTTGAGAGAAATAGGGTTGGCACTGTTGGCAGACGCTTACATCAAAATATTGATCACAAAAAATACATATTTATAAATGTTTAATTACGAGGACTTATTGGTGAGTATCTGGTCCAGCGTATCAGCATTGCTATAAAGCGCGGCAATGCAGCCAGTATCTTGAGTACGCCTCCGATTGGTACTGATTTGGTTCAGTTGAACTATCTATAGATCGTTTGCAACGGTCTGTAGATAGCTCAACTGTTTCTTATGTATTTTATATGCCAATGTACATTTTGTAAATACTCTATAGTCGTAAGTTTGTTTGTGAATAAACATTATTTTCTGAGGACTTAGCTGTAATTATGATCAACTTTTTGAAGTCCAATTTCAAGAAAATATCGCGGTAAGTATTACAAACGTAAAAACTGTGGATAGTTAATATTATTTTGTCTAGTTTTATTCATAAATTATATAGAACATTACCGAGATTAATATAAAACTTATTCATCATTATACATACATATATACAACTTATTGGTTATCAACGCAACTCATCTTATGATTTATTATATTAATTAATCTGATTTAAATGTACATTAGTGTGCATTACCTGCAAATACCATTGGAAAACAGAATTTTAAGTAGCGCGTAGTGTAAAACAAGCAGTGGTTTTACACTACGATTGGTTAAAAACAAATCGTTTGACAATATGCCCCAGCCCTAGAAAGGGGTAAAGTAAAGCCTTCGGGGATGTAATTTAATACAAAAACACCCTTTTTACGTAAAATATGATGGGCCAAGGCGTGCATTGTTTATGAAGGGAGAAATGTTATTTTGCATATTTTGAAAAGTATACAAGTCTTTCTTCTGAGACGGTAAACATTAGAAGGAAAGTTGTGTAGGGATGGGCAAACCGAAAAAAAATATCGATATATATCGTATCGATATATTTCAAATATATCGATTATATCGTCCAAGAAGTATCGATATTTCGATATATCGATATTTTTTGCCCAATATGCAAATATTTATAAAAATTGCCAAAATATTAGAAAGGACATGTTTGGTTTTTCTATGGAGGCTGGGCTTTTATTCGGAACGGCTATGAACAGAGATGAGATTATACTTTTATGAAAGTACATAAAATATTAAAAATTTGCATAATTTTTTTAATTTTTTTTGAACCACTAATTTTTAGTTATAACATTTAGAAAAATATTGTTTTAAAAATTAAATTGCAACCCACAGTTGTTATTGATTTTGGCAACACTATTCTCTTGGATGTCACTATGGTAGGGATGTTCATAAGAGAAATATGTCGATGTTTTGAGGAGATCGATATTGGTCGGGTACTTGTATTAAACTAGTCCATAATATTATATAGGGGTCGGGTTAATTATGGGTAAAACACTATAGAAAGGAAACAAATCAATTTATAAATATAAATGAAACGTAAATATTAATGACGAACGAAAACAAGTGACCATAAATACCACTCACAGATTATAGAAGTTTTGCCACAAGTGCTGTCCTCGCGGACAATATGTCTGCGTTTTGTTATTGCAAAGGTTAGTTTTTTAGTTTATTTCTACTAGACTAGTTTAATACAAGTACTTGATTGGTGTCGATCTTTTTGAAATATCGATATATTTTTTATATGAACATAGGTACAACCCTACAAGTGAAATGACAACTGACAAGTGTGACAACATGACTGACAGTGACTGAGGTAATGTTTTTAAAGATTCCATTATGAGGCTAAGGTATCAATACCATACATCCCAATCATACTTAGCAGAAATAATTTGTTGGTTTTATTTGTTTATTATATTTTGCCATTGTTTTTAAATATTTTATTAACATTAAGGTACATAATTATGCTTTAAAAAACGATATTCAACCAATGTTTCTTTGTGTAGAAATAATATAACGATGCAAAAATATTGGATTTAATATTTAGATATTAAATAAATGGCGCTTCTAATATTTTTTTTGTTTTTGTAAGGCTATAATGGATAATATTCTCTATCAGAAAAACCGCATATGAGAGTTGTTCAGATTTTAAGCCCATTTAATAACATGTCCTTTTAAAGCAAATATACATCTGGCTGTTTTGAGATCCGTTTTTTTATTAAAAAAAAACAGGATTTTCATTGCTTGACTTAAAAAAAAAACACATTAAACATAACATTACTCAAAAAAGAATTTGTCTGTTATTGACATCAGGAGCAATCGTTGTTTAGAGCTTTAAAAATATATCGATTTTGATATCTGAAAATAAATATCGAATATCGATATATCGCTGGAAAAAATATCGCCGATATATATCGATATTTTTCAGAAAAAATATCGATATTTTGATATATCGATATTTTTTGCCCATCCCTAAAGTTGTGTTCATCATCATCAACTTATATCAGTCCACTGATACTACTTCTTCTTCTTATCGTGTCGACGCTAGATAAGTTTTGAGAGGTGTTTTGCAAGATGACTGGTACTACTGACGGTACTAAACTATTATTAACTACCAAAAGGTCTGAGAGAACGCCTACGAGAAGTGACCCGATTTTGTTTGAATAAATTTTGACTTAAAAAAGAAATGTTGCTAAAATTATACTAAAACCTTTTAAAATATAACAAGGGTTTCAATTTCAATTAATAAAGTCTTTAAATTAATTAACTAAAGCTTCCGTTTCAGCCATTCACCAGAGACGTGACGAACCTTTTAAATTCTTTTACTTTGCTGTTTTTTGAAAGGTATTTAAGATATTTTTTTATTAACAAATTAATTCTTACAGTATTATGTTTAACTTTTACATATTTTAATGTTTATGCGACAAAGAAATTGGTTTACCACTTTTGATGACATCTCCCAGTAACATAATTATTCGCTAAGGATTACAGATTGACAGATTCTGACGTAGCAGTTATTAATCTGTCAAGCGAAAATAGCCCTTGATGTTTTGTACGTGCAAATGATATTCAGCCTTAGAGTGGTAAACCAATTTCTTTGTCGCCTATATATTTTAATAATACCTATATTTAAAAACATTAGGCTATCAAACGACCTATAGATATCTCAATTTATCCCAACTGAAAGTAAGTATTCATTCGACTTTTTTTCTATAGATTTTTGTAAGGAATACAATTATATAATAAATTAATTAAATTAAACTTATTTTTCTTTGTTTTTGAAATTGGTATTTATTTTCTTTGCGATAATATAATGTATTCTGTACAGACGTGGTTCAAATTAACTTAGCTCTCCAAAGTAGGTACGATATTATTTACATTGAAACTAACTTGATTTAAAAAGCACGATTCAAGGTATTTTTCTTTAATTTGCTGAGGGAATTTTGACGCGCGTGACTTCATTCGCGTATTTTAACCTATATAACTTCGCTGCCTGCCATCATGAGTCATAGAATATTTGTTATAACTTTTCAATAAAACAGATATCAAGATCAAGATCTCAAATAAAATCGTATTGTTCTAATTGAGTTAAATAGTTTCTAGGTTGTTAATAATGATGGCCAATTTTTTATTTTGATGCAAAATAACGTACCTACCTAACGTTTTTTGGTGGTTTCGGCCTATGTAAGTACCTACCTAGAGTTTCAAGTTGCTAGACTGCGTAGTATTTTAGACCTACTAACTTTAAATAGACCAACTAAAATTATATTTTTTTAGGTTGCTCTGATTTTTTTCTTATCTTGTAATTTTAGGACAAGAAAATAAATTCTATATTCTTGGAACGAAAAGAAACATAATGATAAAACTTCAAACATAATAACTTATTCCTTTCGATTTCTGTAACATCTGCCACAATAGTTGGATATAAATTATTCAACAGCCTACTTACTATCCCACAGAGCAAACATTCCAGACATAAGGCTACATACACACTAAGCGATAATTGACAGCTGACAGTGACACTAACGCAGCTCAGGGTTGTTTGGTCTACCATGCTGAGAGTTGGTAGACATGCTGAGAGGTGGCGTGGGTTTGATTCCGATCTTAAACATACATTTGAGTGATGGCAAATCTTGTTGTAAGATACATAGTATTTCTAGTTGTTTCAGTTTTTAATCGAATGGGATTAGTAAAATAATATAATCAAAATAATTATTAAAACTAGAACAAAATACATCTCTTTAAAATGCTTTGAATAAAAAGATAATAGTTTATGTTTGATGTTTTTTGACTTATATAGTAACTAAAGCATTAAAGAGAGGATCGCGCGTTGGTTTTTAAAATAGTTAATCTATATCTGATAGGTTAGGTTACCTTTTATACTTTAACTAAACAACCAGAATAAAAAAATAGTAATGAAATTCTCAGTTCATATTCTTATTAAATTGCTAAAAAGCTGAGGGTAAGAAAAAACGTGGAAAGAATAAGATACCCTCGTAGTTACAGAATAAAAACGTGATCCTAGCATTTTTATATTTTTTCTTTAGAACTGATGAAAGTTTCATCGTAAAGTCTAGGTAACAAAGTCTAAGTATTACAAGAACTAAGTTAATATCAAGAATTAAATAAAGTAGGAACAATATTGTAATTTCCAGGCAAGAAAATTAATAAAAAAAATCAAATGTTGGACATTTCCTCAACCATGTGGTTATAATATAAAAAAGATGGTTGGATTGTGTGAAATATGATATGCATGTGAAGGAAGTGAACGCTGAGATGACGGATGATAAGAAATAAATTATCTTTATCTTATCTGTATCTTTAAGAGCATCATAGCTTAGTTGGTTGCTCTGCCTTCCATGCTGTGGTCTTGGGTTCGATCCCCACCCAGAACATGAATTTTTATTCTTTGTCTGGGTGTTACTATGTATTCTATCGGTTTGTCTTATAAAAAGTTAGCGCAGACTTGAAGTTCTGATACGTAATGATAAATAAATAAATAAATATACTACTACTACTACTACTAGTAGTAGTAGTATATTTATTTATAAATAAATAAATATATATTTTTTATTTTATTTTATTCTTTCTCAATAAGTATCAATGTAGTAGTAGCCTAAGAAAATAATTAAGAAAAGTTAGATGTACTAGGCACGTACCTAAATAAGTAAATATATTTATCTAAGTTCTCAGTTTCGTGTTGCGAAATAACTTTGAGGTTACTTTTCTTTGTTTCATTAACAACCAAAGAAAGACTGTATTTTTATAAAAATACGAACATACTTGGATCAAACAAAGAAAAACAGATAATTACCAGCTCGTTTGTATTTCGCCAAGTTTTTCTAATTTACTTTGTCTGTACTTATTTTTATCTCTCTCCATTAGTTCAAATGTATTTGAAAAAGGTATCATTAAATAAAATAAATAATGCTGGATAAATCCACACAACATCATCTAGCCTCAAGCTAAGCAGAGCTTGTGTTATGGGTACTAGAAGACTAACATACTTAATACCATACATTACATAGATAGTTTTTTTTTTTTATAATACATATCAAATACCCAGAACACCCGGAATAAATATTTGCAGATCGTACAAACACTTATCCCAAGGCGGGAATCGAACCCGCAATCTCCGCGTTGCAGGCGGACCTTTGCCCGCTACGCCACATCGGTCGTCATTAAAAGTATAGATAAATATTTGGCAAGAAAATAAGTTTTCTACAAGTATTTTTTCAAAGAGAAAACGGTAATTAATATTTAATTTTACTGAAAGCATTTTCAACCTTCCATCAAGTGTTAATCAAACATTTTGACAGCCCTAAATCAACAATGTTCGTGTCGTGGCCTTACACACCACAGACATAGAGAATATACCTACCATAGATATATATCATAGATTATATAGATATATTACCATAGATAGCACTATATCTGTGGAGCGTCTCTAACAAAATGGAGTTCAATCTGTCAAAATGTTCGTGCATGACCTTTGCACGAGTATGGCGCCCAATATCGTATGACTACAATATTAATAGTCACACGATCAATAGATCGCCAGTCATGAAGGATCTGGGAGTTATATTTGACAGAAAGCTCACTTTCCACGACCACATTACCGCTGTTGCCAAGGAATCATTTAGAAGACTGGGTTTTGTTCTAAGAAATGCTCGGGACTTTCAGAATGACCAAGTCATAAGGCTTCTCTTTGGCTCTCTCGTACGTAGTAAACTTGAGTCTAGCTCTTGTGTCTGGAGCCCGCATGAGGTAACATACATTCTTCTTCTTGAAAAGGTACAGAAAGCTTTCCTTCGATACCTCTACAAACGAGTTGCAGGGTATTACCCTTTTATGTATCCAACAATGTTTCTCCTAGGCTACCTTGGATACAATTCACTCAAAACTAGGAGAGCATATGACCAGATGGTAGCAGTTTGCAAAATATTCCGCAGCATCATCGATGCCCCGGATCTGCTGAACGAGTTACTTCGCCTTTACGTTCCAAATCATTATTGCCGTAACAGAAGACATAAGTTATTTGCAGTTCCTGCATGCCGTAGTGTCGCGCGTTCAAACTCTCCCATACCTCGCACACTTAACGCCCTCAACAAGCTTCTGTCAGCCAACCCAGAATGTGATGTGTTTGCGGATGAATGGAAGAAATTTATTGTGGTATGCCTGAGGTTCTGTGAGAGTGAGGATTGAATTGCTTTTATTTTTATTTTTAATTTATTGTTGACATTAGTATCTATTATTGTTTTTTTGTTTATGTAATTTTATTTTTGACTTCTGTTTGACTTGTGTAATTAATTTGTGTAATTGGCTTTTTTTGCCGTTCAAATTAAATAAATAAATAAATAAATAAATAAATAAATAGACGTAAAGAATGGAGCAATAGTAAATAAATATTAAATTAAATATACTTTATTCACAAACAAACTTACGACTATACAGTACAAAATGTACATTTACATATAAAATACATAAGAAACAGTTGAGCTATCTACAGACCGTTGCAAACGATCTATAGAAATCAGTACCAATCGGAAGCGTATCGAAAATATTGGCTAATAAATATTAATATTTGGGAAGTGTCAGGCTTAGTTGGCTCAGCGCTGCCATTCTATGGGTCGTGGGTTTGAATTTCGACTAAAAACATTTTTTTTCGTGACGGACATTGATGTTTGTACTCTGGGTAATACTATGTATTGCATGAAAGTATTTAAAAATAGTATGTAAGTATTTTATCAGCAATCTAAACCATAAACTAGCTTTTACCGTTACTCCAACATATGAACGTAATCAATGCAAACAACACAAGAAGATACATTTTGTTACGTAAAAAGGTTGTCTGGAAGAGATCCCTTATTGTGATGAGACCGCCCATTGTTCCAATTATTTTGCTTGTTTGATATGTAATTTTAAATTTTGTGGTGTGTAAAGTGTTTTCTATCTATCTATATTTATAGTAGAACATACATATTATATATTCAAGCAACGTACTGGATTCAAACCAAATTAAACTTTATTACCCACTCGTAAGATCTAGTTAGGGTTACACTATCGCCGTTTTAGGGCTCCGTGCAGGAAAATAAAGATTCACACTCTTTCTGTACGTCGTCGGTACGGATTAATAACATTAGATGAACCCTCTTTACTTAATTCACTTGAGATTAGTAGGTCCAGAGGGAATTCTGAATATCTAGGGATTTCTTATTCAGAAAAGCTTGAAATTAAGATCCATGCCTAGGACCTTGGCCTTTTTTGATAGCAACTGGCATATTAGCAACTGGCTAAAAATAAGGTTTACTTTTTTTGATAGATGTTGGCAAATCCATAGTTCTCAAAAAAAAACAAAGCGATGCAAAAATCACTTTTATATACTTAGCAGAAATAGGTAGGTATAGTAGTACTTCCCTCAACTTATCTATCTTACGGCCGGTTTCTGGAAACCCAAATCACGATTGATCCGAGTTTGACACATAGTAAATATTTGATTTTTTCGTTGATCATCGTTCGAGAAACCGGCCGTTAGTTTTTACAAAATGTACATAGGAATAAAAATACATAAGAAACGGTTGAGCTATCTACAGACCGTTGCAAACGATCAATAGATAGCTCAACTGATCCAAATCAGTACCAATCGGAAGCGTACCCAAGATACTGGCTGCATTGCCGCGCTGAATGGCAATGCTGATACGCTGGGCTGTATCAAATAACATGGATTTTTAGAATGTCTACCTTACCTACCTTACTAGCTTACCTATCTTACCTACCTTCCTACCTGGGGAGAAATCATGACCCTATTTAATTACCAAAGGTCGAATATCCCAGCTATGTATTATTTAATCATAGCAGTAACTTGTTTAAATCGGTTAGTTAGTTTAAACCGAATTCCGTCAAACTAATGTACTTGAACTATACCCACGCCCTTGGCCCACTGGCCTGAAACAGACTTCAATGCCTTTTCACATGTCCGCCGACGTAACTTAACCATGCTCATTGTTTTGACAGACGTCACAGGCCTACAGGGCCCGATCGCGCTAATTTTCTCCCAACACACGAAGATGCTCCACATACGACCGATGTGGCGCGGTGGGCGATGGTCCACCTGCGACGCGGAAGGTTGCGGGTTCGATTCCCGCCTTGGGATAAATGTTTGTATGTTCTGCAAATATTTATTCCGGGTGTTCTGGGTATTATATGTATAATAAAAAATATCTATCTATGTAATGTATTATATTAAGTATGTCAGTCTTCTAGTACCTACCCATAACACAAGCTCTGCTTAGCTTGGGGCTAGATGATGTTGTGTGGATTGTCCAGCATTATTTATTTATTTATACGTTATAGACATTTAGGGATCGCGATCGCGATAAGCGTGTAGCCTTATATACTTATTTATATCTATACTAATATTATAAAGAAGTAAAGTTTGTGTGTTTGTTAAATTATAAGGTGTAATCTCTCTACTAAACAATTTTAAAAATTCTTTCACCAATAGAAAGCAGCATTATTGTGAGTGGCTATATAAAAAACCGAAAAATAAAAAGGGTTTCTACGTGGTAGTCCGTTTTGCAATGTGAATCGGAGAAAAAACGGTCGAATTATAAATACTTAATACAATACATTACATAGATATTTTTTATTATACATATAAAATACCCAGAACACCCAAATATATATTTAATACGCATTATAAAATAAATAAATAAATAAATAATGCTGGACAATCCACACAACATCATCTAGCCCCAAGCTAAGCAGAGCTTGTGTTATGAGTACTAGAAGACTGACATACTTAATATTATACCTACATTACATAGATAGATATTTTTTATTATACATATAATACCCAGAACACCCGGAATAAATATTTGCAGAACATACAAACATTTATTCCGAGGCGGGAATCGAACCCACAACCTTCCACCATCGCCCACCGCGCCACATCGGTCGTCATTATAGCGCCATCTATTAGATTTTCTTTCCATTGTAAAACGTACATGTGAAAAGCTAGTTATTATCTAAACTAATATTATAAAGAGGAAAGATTTGATTGTTTGTTTGTTTGTTTGTTTGTTTGTTTGTTTGCATCGAATAGGCTCCGAAACTACTGGACTGATTTCAAAAATTCTTTCACTGTTGTGAAGCTACATTATCTGTGCTGAACATAGGCTATATTATATTTTCGAAAAAATTAGGGATCCTTACTAAAACTTCAATCTAAACTAATATTATAAAGAGGAAAGATTTGATTGTTTGTTTGTTTGTTTGTTTGTTTGTTTGTTTGTTTGTTTGCATCGAATAGGCTCCGAAACTACTGGACTGATTTCAAAAATTCTTTCACTGTTGTGAAGCTACATTATCTGTGCTGAACATAGGCTATATTATATTTTCGAAAAAATTAGGGATCCTTACTAAAACTTCAATTATGTAACCCAAGGTGTATAAGAAATTCCTTACATCGCGTGCGCTGCGGAAACTATTGATGATAGAAAGAAATTATGTACTACAATTTTGTAGAACACATCATCATCCACAAAAAAGTCAGCGACAGCATATGTCTAACTATTATAGATATGTCATAATAAGTGTTTTAATATTAAAAAAATATAATTAAAATGACGACGCCAGAAAACGTTCTATATTTGTACTTAGGTATTAATCCTTATCTAAATAAATTACTTTAAAATTAAGACTGCTTCAATACCTTTCTATTACTTTTTAAATTATTGAATTCGGACATTCCATTCGAAAGATATCACGAGTTCAAAAATGTAAGTACTTATTAGAAAAAAGTCAGCGGGCGCCGCGCCGCTGCCGGTCACGGGAGTATATGCGGGGGGGTTACACACTATAGGGTCTATATTTTTTATCATTTCGAAAATACATTTATACTGAGTAACATATTAGCTATATTATAATGATATTTTTTTATATAGGGTACCCGTGCGAAGCCGGGGCGTACTACTAGTTCATTAATACAGAGATAATTGCTGAAAATAGCTATGAATATTTAATTAAATATAACTTATTGTAGAAAAGTAGAATCAATATTTCACAATGAATAACATTATAATACACTCGAGAGCAATGAATCCGGGTCACTTAAAGAATCCTAAAAATCTCGGAAACTAAAAATGCTAGGTTAATGCAATAAATTGTATTTAATAGACAATGTAATACTCCTTAAATGAAGGTATTAAAACTTCTTAGTTATTGTAAAGTTATATCATAAAAAAATCTAATTTGAAAAAGGGCCACTTTCGAAGATGGAACTACGAAATTACAGCATTTGGTTTTGCTTTTGTTTGTAATCTGTCATTTATGTGGGTACATAAACCATGTTGATAGTGCTCTATATTCATTATTCAAGCTGAAATTATGTCGCTTACGCCTGAAGAATGCACCAGAATACTTACAATGCTGGAAACCGGCCGGAGTCAGCGCGATACAGCCAGGACTGTCGGTGTGTCGCTGTCAACAGTACAAAGAGTTCTCCGACGTTACGAAGAAACTGGTTCTAACCTACGCAGACCAGGAACGGGCAGAACCAGGTGTACCACAGCACGAGAAGACCGATACTTGGTGAACACCATGCTTCGAAATCGCTTTCTCACAGGAACTGAACTCACCAATCAGTTTCGACGCCTCGGAGGAAGTAACCCAAGTGCATGGACAGTAAGACGTCGGCTTGCTGAATCTAACTTAAAACCCCTTAGACCTGCAAACGGCCCTAAACTGGAGCGTGGGCATCGTATTTCGAGACTAAGATATGCCCAGAGCCACGTAAATTGGAGTATTGAAGATTGGTCAAAAGTTATGTTCTCCGACGAATCAAAATTTATGCTCTACAAGCACGATGGAAGACACAGAGTGTATCAAAGACCAGGGGAAAGATTCAAGCAAGCATGCATCGAAGAAAAAGTAGCCTACGGTGGTGGGTCTGTACTTGTGTGGGCCGGAATTTCTTCTGAAAGTCGCACAGAGCTGGTGATCATAGAAAACGGCTCTTTAACTAGCGTAAGATATGTGGAAGAAATCCTCAATGATCACGTTGGTCCATTTATGGTCAATTTAGGTGAGGATGCTATATTTATGCATGACAATGCCCGACCTCATACAGGTAGGATTGTGAATGACTACCTTCAAGAGATGAACATTACTCGTATGGAGTGGCCAGCGCGCAGCCCGGATATCAACCCGATCGAGCATGCTTGGGACGAGCTAGGCAGATGCGTAAAACAACGAAACCCTCCCCCAATCACGCTTCGTGAGCTCAAAATTGCTCTCACAGAGGAATGGGAGAATATTCCCCAAAATCGTATAAGGAACTTGGTGTACAGCATGCCAAACCGCGTAAACGCAGTAATGGAAGCACGAGGAGGCAATACGAAGTATTAAAATTCAAGAAAATCGTAATAAAGTTCAAAAATTTCATGTTTCCTATTTTTGTTTTAAGGAGAGATCAGCAGTTTTTTTCTTTATGTAATTTTGTGTTAATAAAATGTATGGTGACTCATATTTTTTTTACTTTCATTTAAGGAGTATTACATTGTCTATTAAATACAATTTATTGCATTAACCTATCATTTTTAGTTTCCGAGATTTTTAACATTCTTTAAGTGACCCGGATTCATTGCTCTCGAGTGTATTTGAAACTATCACGGTTTTGAACATAGTTCATATTTATCATAATATTTGGATGTTATGTCATCCATCACATAACATCAAAAAATATTATGATAGGATCATATTCATTAATATGTACAATATTAATAGCTAGGCTGAAGTTGTTTCAGAACCTTTATCAATCAATCAAATATCTTTATTCAATAAAATCACAAGGATCATTTAGAAGCGTCTTACATATTAGATGATTCTTGGTGCCAGTTCCACGCGACCAGAGCCTAGAAAAACGGGCACGAAACTTAAGCTTTAGTTTGGTATCTAGAAGATGAAGAAAAGAATGAAGATGTAATTATTTATTTGCGATATATAGTCTAAGATCCGGCTGCAGGATTACTGCGCTCATCTGTTTTTTGCTGTAAACCGAATTTATATGTATATTTATAATGAGGAGAATATATATTTATCAGGTTGCCTAGCAAAATTTGGCCGCCAGTATGTTTAATTAAATTATTTTTAATTATTTTTTTTGAAAAATATCGTTCACTTGTTTTTTAAATCAAATAACGTCTACATCATGGCAATTAATATGAAGATTCAAAAAAATCAGCAACCCTTATTTGCGGGTAGATTTTATTAAGCAAACAAATATGATAAAAAAATAGAAAAAAATTAGATTTAATTTGATATACAATTAATAAATAAACGTTATGCACGTATAAATATATCAAAATCATACGGTTTACTGCTGGCTGCGAAGAGGTACGGCCAAGTGCGCAACGGCAACCGTGATTTTTTTGAATCTTCATATAAATTGCCATTATGTAGACGTTATTTTATTTAAAAAACAAGTAAACGATATTTTTTCCCAAAAAACAAAAAAAAATAATTTAATTCAACATACTGGCGGCCAAATTTTGCTAGGCACCCTGATAAATATATATTCTCCTCATTATAAATATACATAAAAAATCGGTTTTCAGCAAAAAACAGATGAGCGTAGTAATCCTGCAGCCGGATCTCGTACTAATACAATAAAAGCATATTTCTAAAGGCGCCCTACTTTCTACTACTTTTTATTTTTACTAATGAAACATTGCTAGACATGATCAAAAATACATAACTTAAGTTACAGACCTAGATGGTCTAAAACCATCTAGGTCTTCATCTATGTAGACTTCGCAGCCGAAGCTAAAGACAGAAACAGTTATTGATCGACCTGAATCAAGCCGCACATAGCACTCAGGTTATACATTTAGACTGTGTAGTTCTGATCAATTATAAACCTATTATTAATTGACTGAATATTGTATGATACGACAGGCGTCACAGCTCAGTTGGCAGTAACTCTGCCTTCCATGCTGTGGGTCGTTCGATACCCATGCAGAGCTGGTTGTGTGATGAATCTGGATGGTAGGTTGGTGGTGTTTGATAATTCAGGATCGAACCCACGAAGCGAAAGAGAAACTTATAAAGATTTTTTGTCAAATATGATGAGTTTGTTATTTAATCAGTATTTTATTAGTAAGTAGTTAGTTAATTTATATAGACTGTATATCTGAATGCGGAAATGTCGAGATTTCCCAATTTTCAAATTGTTTTCAGTTTGTTTCAAAATTTTGTCTTGTCTTATGGGTAGCTAAATATTAAGGTCCCCAAAAAGATATTTAAAACCATAAATTTCAATTGCACCAAAAGCCCAACCCTTAAAAGCACAGACATTAAAAGGACCCCTCGAGGGAATACATAAACATTACAGTAAGTAATTTGAACCCTGGGTTTTCCGTATGACGTCACCGGCTGGGTAAAGTATGAATAATTTCATTCATAGTGACACACGACATCATTACGTCTACTGAAGACTTGCAGAAAAAGGCTTTATTACAACGACATACAGCTCAATATAGACTGGATATTATACGGTAAATTGTTGTATATGATAAACTTAGAACTTATACGATTGTATTGGAAAATTCCAGAAAGATATCTTCTAGTGGGATATTGTAAGTTTCCTAAAGAAGGAGTGATGAGCTTTCTCTCTGATAATACCTTAGTCGTGCTAATAATACCAATAATGACGACCGATGTGGCGCGGTGGGCGAATGTCCGCCTGCGACGCGGAGGTTGCGGGTTCGATTCCCGCCTTGGGATAAATGTTTACGATCTGCAAATATTTATTCCGGGTGTTTTGGGTATTTTATATGTATAATAAAAAAATATCTATCTATGTAATGTATTGTATTAAGCATGGGGCTAGATGATGGTGTGTGGATTGTCCAGCATTATTTATTTTAAAATTCCCTTGTCGTATCTAACCCAAACTACATCATGGCTGATATATCTATGTCTTATAAGTACACCAATTACTGCCTGAAATACATAAAAAACTTAAGTTATGTCACGCATGTCATATCATGTCATGGTTCAAAGCTTAGTCATATTATTATGTATTTAATACAAAAGCCATCAAGCTGATTGGTTTCCATTAAAAACGAGTAAAAAGTACAAAAAATTGATTCGTTCGGGGATACTACTAGCGTACCTAATTTTTCAACCTTGCACGTTTTTCATTCATCATTTAATTCCCAGTGATTTTATTCGTTTTAAACCATTATTTCTAAGTTAACATGTATCATGTATCGTATATTTATACTTTGATTCTGATTCTTGACAGGCACAGCTTAGTTGGTAGTAGCTCTGCTGTGAGTCGTAGATTCGATTCCCACCCAGAATAAATGTGGGTGTGATGGCCATAAATATTTTGTTCTGTGTCTGGGTGTTTTTGTGTATTTACTAAAAAGCGTACTTATGTAAGTATTCTATCAGCAGTCTAGTTCCCATAGTACAAGCTTTGCTTAGTTTGAGACTATGATGAGTGAAATGTCCGTGAATATAAATTTATTCTGATTCTCTTTCACCGCCCTACAGCTGAAAGGTTAACTAGATTTGAAACTTTCCACATTTCGCTGTCAGAAAAACCAGTCTTTTGGAATCGAAACTTTGTTAGACGTAACCTTTGCACTGAATAAATATTCCACCGGCAAAAATGAACTAACTTTTTTATTATTCCAGGGAAACTACTTTAGCGAAGTTACTATTTGAGATTTTTTTCACGTTCGGCATTGTTCGGAATCTAAAGCGGGATTCACATTCTACCAAAAAAACTTACTATTACCTAAACTTATTTTAAAAATTCCTAAAAAAAATATGAGAATAAATAATAATAGAATAAATAAATAAATAGAACTTCTATTCTTCCAAAACGTGTATTACAATTTTTTCTTTTTAATTTTAATCTTCTCGTTTCATCCTTTGTTCTTCGACAGTGATTGTTTAGCTCGTTAGTTCCACCAGGTTTAGCTGAGGACAGCAGTTTTATGGTTTAATTTCTTCTTCTTTTTATTATTTTCTATGTTATGAAAACATTTGCCATGGCAATTCTAATATTTTCATCCAATGGATGGCCTGCGTCACCCTTTCATTCTACAGAAAAATGCATGAGCCATTTTTTGTAGACAATTTTACGACAAACAATTTTTACTATGACCTTTATTGACCTCTGAGCAAAAGATCGCGACATATTTGTGAAAAACTGATTTTCGTGATCTTTTGACGTTTATAACTTTTTTAGCCGGCACGATATCAATGTCGATTTTTCACTTCTTCATTACAATGCCGTATAAAAGGTGTAGGTATACAAAAATTCAGCTCACTAGGAATTATTCCGCAGATAAAACCTAAAATGACTGGACTATATGTCTAGTTAAATTAAGACTTTATATAAATAAATAATAATAAATAAATAAATAATGCTGGACAATCCACACAACATCATCTAGCCCCAAGCTAAGCAGAGCTTGTGTTATGGGTACTAGAAGACTGACATACTTAATACAATACATTACATAGATAGATATTTTTTATTATACATATAAATACCCAGAACACCCGGAATAAATATTTGCAGATCGTACAAACATTTATCCCAAGGCGGGAATCGAACCCGCAACCTTCCGTGTCGCAGGCGGACCATCGCCCACCGCGCCACATCGGTCGTCGATATTTCTAAG
Source organism: Ecliptopera silaceata (assembly GCA_932527185.1). NCBI lineage: Eukaryota > Metazoa > Arthropoda > Insecta > Lepidoptera > Geometridae > Ecliptopera > Ecliptopera silaceata. The sequence goes on from OW052210.1 coordinate 8,952,700, forward strand.
AACAACCCACAGAATATAAAGGAACACGATATTTGACAGCACCAAAATTAAAGCACCCTGTTTTATATGTCGTTGGAGCTCGGCAGTGTAAAACCCACGTAATATACTTTTTGCTTAAAAATATATACCGTAAAAAGTTTTTATAGTGTATTTTTTACGAGTTTACTCAATTTTATCAGATCCGCATGTCGACCTGATCTTTTGATGATAAAAATTTTAGTAATAAGTTTAAATAAGAACTTTAACAAAAAATATGTTACTTTTTTAAATATAAGTCTATTTGAGATTTGTTTCCTATATCCATAGCCTCCACGTATAAATATATTTATGGACTTTTCACACATCAAGCTCTAGTTCCAAACTAAGCAAAGCTTGTGCTATGGGAGCTAGATTGCTGATAGAATACTATTTTTTTCAGGTTTTAGCATAAAACTTGAAATGTTAGTTTTAACCGTGTTTGTTCCTGTCAAGCTCTTTGTAAACTCATGACAGAGAATTATCAAACCGCTCAAAGATTTATATTGTAAATATTATTCTCATAATTTTCAAAACATTATTTATAAGCGCCGTTCGCTTTGAATATCAGCATTATATATTCATAATTAAAGCTACTGGAATTTGCATAAAATCAAATCAACAAAAGTCAGTCCATTAGGCTGATTCTTACCTTAACAAACCAAAGCTTCTTAGGCTGCACGCGCACTTAACGGACAAATACAGAAGAGGAAATAGTAGTCGTTCTGTAGCGATTAACCTTTTGACAATTTTAAGCTTATATGTCATAATCGTAGTTAATGATTGTTATTTTAAACAATAGACAGCCGACTTACTAAAGGATCATTATAAATTTCTTTGTTTTGTCATTTAATTCGGTTTTGACGGAGATAGGTATTTAATTCATAGGTTTGGATATAACCGCAAATTTAGTCTAAAAAAAAGAACTTTGTGCCAACCAAAATCAATTTGAATTTAATATCAGACGAAGTATAGCGGCAAGTGCGCAATCATCCTTAATCTAATAATTAATTAGTCATTCAATATAATGTTAATTAATTTTTGCACGTTTGTATAACTTATAAAAATCTTATTAAATAATAACTCATTTTCAAAGATCCCTGAAAAGAAATAGGCTCATGAAAAAACCGTGACTTTTATTGCATTTTAAAATGACTATTTTTCTTAAAAAAAATTCATTTCATCATAACATAAAGAATTTTCATTCATTCATTTAAGAAATATAAAAGAAGAAAATATGAATCAATAAAACCTCCCCTAGAGTATAAAAAGGTGGTATTCAGCGACATAAGAGATTTTCTCTACTTGTTGATAAGCGCAACAGTTTTTTCTGTTACAAAACCTTTCATAATCTATCTATACAAATATTATAAAGAGGTAAAGTTTGTGTGTTTGTATATTTGTTTAATTGTACCTAAGGGGTAATCTCAGGATCTACTGAACCGATTTTTAAAATTCTTTCACCAATATAAAGCCACATTATTGCTGAGTGTCATAGGCTATATAAAAAACCGAAAAATAAAAAGGCTTTTACGTGGTAGTCCGTTTTGCAAAGTGAATCGGAGTAAAAACGGTCGAATTATGCCCAACGAGTGGGCACGGGTCAGCTAGTATTATATAACCAAATACAATTTTTTTGGCTTTTATTTAGCCTCAATTAAAATCTAAAAATATTTAATGTCATAAAGTACAATAAATTCACCCGCGAAGACTTAATCTAATAATTTAATATCAAAAGAAAGTAGTTTCAAAACTAATTACGTATTATAATAATGTTTAATAGCCCTATCACACGTTATAATCATAAAATAATATTATTGTGAAAGACTTTTAGAGCCAAAGTACACCAACACAATAACCAGGGACTAAAAACGAATACAAAAGGCTTTGTCTATGTTACATGTATACAAAACCAGTCGTTATGCATTGGTTACCCGTAACTCGAGATTAATTACACGCCAATCAAACGCTGACATATTTTTTTTTAAGTCTTCTTCTTCTTGCGTGTCAATAACTCAACAACTTTACACTCGATTTGAGTAGAACTCTAAATATTTTTTTTAAAGTATAAATAATTCACTAACCTTGTAATTTCCTGTTGAAACCGCCTCGGATAGTCAGACAATTACACAATAATTATATGTTGGTATCATCTGTCGCGACCGTTCTACTGGGACGCTCGAGCGGTACTGAGCCTCGCTGAAGCAACGGCCACCTTTACCTGTTACTTAGTTTTAAGGGTGGGGGTGCTAGGGATGGGACTCGATAACTGAAACTTTCAATAATGGGAAGACGGTTTTTTTTACAATATGCAAGCGTTTGACCGCGATCTCACGGATCATACAACATACGGTTGGATCTTTGTCGTAAGTTTCGTGTCGGTTCTTCTAGGCTCTGGTTGGGTGGAACTGGCACCTAGAATAAACCTAGTATATAAGACGATTTTAAATTACATATGTTTGTTTTCTAAATCTTTTATAATTGTTTTCTTAATTTTTCATGATTAATTCTGTACATCAAGTTTTGGGTTTACTGGTATATGATTTAAGATTAAAATCTTCAAAAACACTGAAAATATAACGCGATCTACAAAACTATACGAATTGTTCCACTCTACGACGGGACACGAGGCTTTTACCAAAAGTTTACCAAAATCCTACATTGAAATCCTTCGTTGAATAGAACAAATAGGTATAAAAGCTCTACAAAAGTGTACAAGAGTGCTACGAAAGTCTACAGATGACTGCGATGGATCTACGAAAGTCTACAATCATAGCTAGATAAGTGTAAGAAAATCTTAGAGAACCTACACAAAATTAACAAAAAGTTTTGAACACAAAACTAACAAAAAACAAAAAGTTTTAGGTACTCTTGTAGCTGTAGTTTTCATAAATTCTACAGGAATGCAAGAAAATGAAAAATACAGCAGAGATTAACACTAAAAAGTTATAAAAAAGCTGGAAAAACTAGGCATATTTTAAAAACACTTACATCACTAGGGAGCTTTTATTAACAGCGCAATTCCATCATTCCGGCCGTCACAGCCATTTTTATTCTCTCCACGTTACAACTCAATCATATCGTCGTCTCTCTCCCACTCGCAGCAGTGCCTGGAGTTATGAATAAGCGTGAACGAGATGGAAGTCTAACAGCCGGTCGTTTCAGTGATAGTCAGTATTGCCATTAGTTTGAATTTCCTCACATTTTTGTATTTAGACGTTGTCCAGATGTATGTCATTTTTATGTTTGTTTTTATGTATCGAAATTATGGTGATTGGAAAAGTATCTTTATTTGTGTATTTATAAATACCTATCCTTAAATTGTGTTTTTATTTATGTTAGTGCTTGATGAGGTGTCGAAACATAAAACAGTATTTTTGCTAATAAATATTTAATTTATTAAATCTCTTGTCTACATCTACACAACAGCAATCTTGTTATAATAAAATAATTCCAAACAATGCTTACAAAGTAAATTAATTTTGCTAAATTCATTCATCTCACAGTTTTACGAAATAAACAGCAGTATTTTTTTAAATTCAAATTTATGATGGAACGGGTAAATTGCCCACCTATTGTTAACCTCTGCTTATAACAATACAATGCGTCAACGTGGATGTCCATTGAGAATGTGCCCGGTGAGGCATTACAATGCGCCCACCATATTGACGACTGGCGGAGGTTGCGGGTTCGATTCCCGCCTTGGGATAAATGTTTGTACGATCTTATGTATATATATGATATTTATTCCGGGTGTTCTGGGTGTTTTATATGGTACTTTTAATAAAACATATCTATCTATGTATGTCAGTCTTCTAGTACCCATAACACAAGCTCTGCTTAGCTTGGGGCGAGATGATTTTATGTGGATTGTCCAGCATAATTTATTTTTGAAATACCATTTTTATCTAATTAATTTACTTATTTATGACAATCAACAAAGAAATTACAAGAAATCACAATATTACAGTAAATAGGCTTATAGCTATGTGTTCGTTTAACTATAGGGTGCCACGGAATACGTTAATATTGAGATTCAATTAGTCAAAAATTATATACGAACAATAGAGATATTATATATATATATATATAGATTATCAACACAAAATATAGATTTTCAACCTTATTGTGCAAAACAAACGCGTAAAAGCGTCCCACACGTACGCTTAATACATGTAAAACGGAGCTTAGTATAAGTCTATGACGGAGGAGTGGGGGTGGTATCGAGGATTATTTAGGATTACCCCCTCACTGGATTGATCCCATTTGAAATTGCCCCCGTCAGTGACGTCGCAAAAATATTAAGTTATTATGTTTCAGCTTAAAGGTATTTGGAAATTTCTAAATGAATAAAAATCAGAGTAAATAAATTATTTTAAAAATAAACACGCCAACATTTTATTAATGCTCTAGGGAAACCAATAATAAAATGTATTTATTTAGTCTATCGGTTTTCTACCGGATACATTTTGGAGAGTGTGCGATTGAACTTTATGGGTTAATTCCCCCAGCCCCATTTCATCATCGGACCACCAGACGCACGGAAACGCGACACCCATTCATGGTGGACATACCACCTGTCCGCACAAAGCGCTTTGGCTCTAGTTTCATTTTGAGAACCGCTAAAGATAGGAATTCGTTGCCGGCGTCGGTGTTTCCAGACACATATAATTTGGACGTTTTTAAGAGGAGAGTGAATAGGTTCTATCTAGGCAAACGCGTTACACCGTAGGCCGCATCATCATTTAATATCAGATGTGATTGCGGCCAAGCGTTAGCCTATAATGCATAAAAAAAAAAAAAAATATTTATATTGTATCTGTACACAACTTTTGCTTTTGAGGAGAAACACACAATTTTAAGTTGCCTGGAAGAGATCGCTCTCAGCGATAGAGCCGCCCATTGTGATGCCTAATACTACTTGTTTAAGTTCTTTGTTTTTATTTGTGTGTAGTGAATAATAAAGAGTTATCTATCTATCTATCTATAATTTAAAAAATCAGCTGATGTAACTTAGCCGTCCTCACTGTAGGTTGTGGGTTCGATCCTCATTTAGAACAAATATTTTTGTGGAAGCAACGTAGGTCTCTCTCGCGCCAATCGGTCCAGTCTTCGGCTCTTATCCAGTGTTTGCAACACTCCACAGATCGTTGCTCCAAGTAGCTGGAAATGATGATGATGTTTACACATAGTTTTTTTACACATCAAGCTCAATTGATAGTAGCTCTTTCTTCCATGCTGTGGGTCGTGTTGATTCCCACCCAGAACAAATGTTTGTGTGATGAACGATATTTGTTCTGTGTTTGTTTTAAGTAATGTGATGTCCGCGGTGTAGTGACCTGCACGTTTGTATTCTATGAATGTTTACAAAAAAATGTATATTAGTATTCTATCAGCAGTCTAGCTTCCATAAGCTTTGCTTAGTTTGGAGCTAGAGTGTGATGTTTGAATTGTCCGTGAATATTTTTTTATTTAATGAATGATGATCATGTTTACACATTGTCCCTGAGACAAACCACACGAAACTAAAAGCTAGAGATATACGGTCTATCTTATAAAAACTTCGCGCAGACTTGAAGTACTGATTACCATACGTAAAGATGACTTAAAGTCAACGCTAACTTTTTATAAGATAGGGGGTACAGCTTTGCGAATAGCCCCGAAGAGACAGGACAGACGAATGATAAATCTTGCTTAATCTGTAGCTTTGTTTTGTAACTGGGTCGTGTTCTACTAAATACAATAGTTTCAACTTTTTAGTACAATAAATAAAACTTATTTTTATATTTACAGATGTGACAGCTCAGTTAGTATTAGCTCTGTTTTTTATGCTGTGGGTCGTGGCTTCATACCCCACTAAAACATAGGTATACTCGTATAAAACAGACCTAAAAAAAAAATCTCTATTCGACTGTGTTTTGACGTGACAACGTCTTATAATTCGATAGAGCTGGCTGCACGCACGAAAAAACATGACTCATGAGGCGTTCTGAGGCGTTCCATGAAGTGCAAGCAAGAGCGCGGAACGAGCGACAAAGAAGCACGATCGGCCTTTGCGTTCGCTGTCACGTTCAACTATCGTCAGTAAACCGACTTTACAGACAACCATTTTTTTTTAGCGACTGAATGTATGCGCGTTACCTTACTTACTTTTTTTTAGTTCACCGATTTCAACCGACTTTAAAAAAGGAAAAGGTTCTCAAGTCGACTGTGAAAGTGATTCTTGTGATTTTATTGAATTATTTTAAATTATTGAGTTATCTTTATAAATGTGTTTTTTGATATTACAGTTAGTGTCTATCGATGTCAATTTTCATATTGATTAAATAATAATTCCACAACCCACAATTCATTTATTTATTTATTTATTTCAATTTTATGCTGCTGTAAAATTCACGTTGTAAATAGTTTAATACAAGATTCACGGAAACTAATTCGAAATGTTCATGTAAATATCAACAAAACCGTGAATCCCGTTCGGTTCGGATGCATTCGCCCAATTTGCAAAATACATTATTCAGATTCTGTAACCTTAAACTGTGTCAGAGGACTTTAGACTTTGTTACAAAGCTTTACAGTTCAATTTGAAGCAAGTGTTATACGCACGGCACATAGTATTTGCTAGTCATTTTGCAAAGTCCTAGATCTTAAGTCCTAGACCTAGTAAATTTACCAGAAACCCTTATCAAAGTGACATTAAATAGGCTACAGACCCAAATCAAAAGCTGTGGTATAAGGACATGAAGTATTAGCATAGACCGCACTAACAAAACTACATAGATACCTATAAGCTATTTTTTTACTAAATATTCATGGACATATCACACCCCACACTCTAGTTCCACACTAAGCAAAAATACTATAGGAACTAGATTGCTGATAAAATACTTATATACTTTTTTATAAATAAATACATAGAATCCGTAGTAACATCCAGACACAGAACAAATATATATGTTCATCAAACAAACATTTGTTCTGGGTGGGAATCGAACCCACGACCCACAGCATGGAAGGCGACTGACGACGCCTGTCAATTTTTTTTATTTAAATTTTGAAATAGGTGTAGATGAAGTCTAACTTTGATCGATCTTCCCTAAAACAATGCTATGGCCACACTACCACTGATCTCTAGCACTATCAAATAAAACAACTTCAAGTTTAATAATTGATATAAGTATTTGAAATAAATAATTAACTAAGTACAATTAGAATACTTAATGATAACTTGTGCCTCTTTTCGCCCAATACACATTTATTTTATTAATATATACGCTAGTTATAATGAATGAATACTACTTTCTGACTAAAATCGAAAAAGACATTACAAAGATTAAAAAAACTGTTTGAATTCCATTACGCGCTCAGCACGCTGTCAAGTAAAGATAATCTCTCATTCAACTCAGTGTAACTTAAAACGTACGAAACACCAGTTTTAGCGAACAGGTTGTTGTCAAAGTACTTACTTGAAGATTAGATATATTTATGAAATATTAAAAAAAAAAATTTGGGGACACAGAGGAGGCAAAGTAGTGGGTCAAATCGAATCGTGAATGATGATGACACTTTACACGTCAGAGTCAAAGCCATATTATGTCAGTGATATTACAATAGACTTTATTCCAATGACAGAAGATATAATTTGCACCGGTCGGGCTAACACTTCGTAAAATCTTACTTATTTATTCAATTTTATTTAATGAATTTTATTTAATCTATCTTATTGGTGACAAACATTACAACAAGGTTTCAAAATATGAAAAAAAAAACTTTTTTTTTTAATCAGTTTAAAGAAATTAATAAATTATATGTTATATTTGTTATATTAATGCCAAAAGAGGACGCTAACAATAAAAAAAATAAAAACAACAATAAAATATGTTCAGAAGCGACTTAACTTATTTTATTGTTACTTTATTTATATTTACAACATTTTCTAAAACAATTCTGTCATAACATTTTTCTAACTAATATTAAACAGCAAAATTGAGAAGGAATTCAATTCGGTGGAAGGGTCCAAAATCGCTAATTCTGAAAGATTACGGGGAAGACTATAGGTGAACTACCAGCTGATAATATGGTATTTTTTTTAATGTAATTTAGTGTACTGTTAATTTATTACTCTATGACAACTCTAAGGCTACCGTTACACGTATCGAAACGCACCGCAAACATCCATCTACAAGGTACTGATGTAGCGCTGGTACTTTATTTATTACTATTTTTTTTATGTTATGTTAATAGGGCCTAGTTATTTCTGTGATAACAAAATCACATATCGTCTTAGTAACTTAGCTTCAACACCGCTCAAATCGAAAAATATTTGAAAAATCCGCCGATTTTTTAAAATAGACAGTTTATTTCGTCACCTTTAAAGTTGTTAAAAATGACTTATGCGGTGTTGTTAGCTAAGAGACGAAATCCGATTTACAGTTAAAATCTTTACAATATGTATTAAAAAAACAAAGATATTTTTTATGTAAAGTTCTTAGAAATTAATGATTTTTTTATTGACAAAAAAATCTTAAAATTACGATACAGACTAGACCTTTTTGTTTAATTATCTTAATAATCAGTTATAAGTTAATTACCTGAAACATTGATAGTCTACAAAGAAGATAAAACACTGAAGTACCTATGCAGAAAGACATTTACCAACTTTTTAATTTCCTTAACTTTATCACAAAACTTACAATTTATAGAATTAATTATTAAAAACTGGCAAAACTTCCTAGAGCATAGACTAAACCAATCATAGAGTATTAAGAAAAATGTGCGTGTGACGTATCCTTTAATTATCAATTACATTTCAGGGTGAGTAATAAAGGTGACAATCGTAAAAGTATTGAAATACACTGCGTGTCAACATCGGCTGTGCTGTCGAACGTCCTAGCGGTAGCGCGCAGTGTATCTTAAATAAATTACGTTTACGATTGTTACATGTAAGTCAGGCCTCTGTTCCGTTTGCGATGCGTTTTGTGTCAGTTTTAATGCAGTTTCGTCAGTTTTTTCAAAATCCAAATCAAGTTTCAATATTTTGTCAATCAATTCTAAGTCTAAGTTTTTCAATGCGTTTTTGTTAGATAATTTAAGATCTAAATTCATATATAACGCGTGATTATCTGTTATATTTTTCGAATTAAATGCGTTTTTGTTGATTTTAAAGTCCGTATTAAACAATGCGATTTCGTCAGTCATATTAAAAGTATAAAAGTCAGTCAAATGATATCCAAATCCACAATTGCGTTCCGTAGTCTCTCCCACATTTCCGTAACAGAATCATAGCTCAGTGTGCTTCGAAGGGAACTTCTTCAGGACAGCATTGTAGAGGTGGTAGAATGCATAGATAGACACCGTCACGATGATAAGCAGTGAGGATCCAAAGACAAAGGCTAGGAAGTTCCCGTCGATGATGCAAGCGCCCTTGAGACTCCTGGCATGCCCTTTTAAGATGTCCTTCTTGTTCTTTGATTTCCGTTCTTCCATCAGCCGCTTCATGGACGAGAGGCGCTCTTTCAGCTCGTCGATGGACTCTGACATGTCTGCTGACACTGGAAATAGGCTTAGATTAGGTACTTTGACCCTAATAAAAATTAAAGTAACCTCCGCAAAAAAAAAAAAAATTAGTAACAACGATATGCAGATTGATTTATAGATCTTATAACTATTTGCAGATTGTTCGAATATTAAAAGAGTAATTTTAATAAAAAGTTATAGGTATAAAAGAAAATGGTGAAAATACGAGTACTTGTTTTGAAGTGAAAATTCTTAAGTATAAAAATAAAAAACTTCCATCTAATATTTAATTAATTTCGCCATTCATTCTATACAGAAACTATGTATTAATTTAATTAATGAAGATATGAGAACTAATTAATTAGTTAATTAAGAGTTGGGACGAATAAATAGATTTACGAGGGTCTTGTAATTAGATTGAGAAACTAAAGAAGTTTTAGTGAAACAATTAATTAAGTTTTCGATCAATTGACAAAGTTAACTAGGTACCTATAGCTTTAGCCAAATATTTAAAAAAAAAACTAGAAAAAAAGCAAACGTTCTTTGGGTATAAAATAAATATAAATATTCATGGATATTTCACATATCACACTCTACTCCCAAACTAAGCAAAGCTTGTACGATGGGAACTACATAGATTGCTGAGAGTACTTATTTTTTTTGTAAATACATACATAGAATACATAACCCAGACACAGAACAAATATTTATGTTCATCACACAAACATTTGCTACCAACCCACAGCATGGAAGGCAGAGCTACTACCAACTGAGCTGTGACGCCTGTCATATAACAATGTCGTTGGGTTAACCGGAGGTTAGTGGTTAACTGGTTACACATGGATACACATTGCTCTCTAGTTGGTAGTCGGATACTCAAAAACCATTCTTTCCCCGCTAATTTTGGGACTCAGAGAATCTGACCAAGGTTCTCTGAGTCCCAAAATTATAGTTAAAAATGTAACCATAAAATAAAATGGATAGAGAGATTATATCTTTGTAAGAAGGATCATATAAAAAACGGTAGGAACCAGGCCGTAGTTTCTTGCCCGTTCTTCTAGGCTCTGGTCGCGTGGAAATGGCACCTAGAATCACTATAAAAGACGAGTCTAAATGATCCTTGTGATTTTACTGAATAGACTTTTATTGACTTTGATTTTAATATGACTATCAGTTAGTCGTGTATATGCTATAAATCGTTTTGCAATTAAACGTTTCTGATCATGGTCATTTTAATTAGCTTTCATTAGAAAAGTCACATGGAAAACGAAAACGATACCCAAAAATATATGTTTAACATGTGAAGTAAGATCTAGTACAAAGGGTAATGATCTTAGCATGACCTAATTTCATTTGCTTTTTTTAATCTATGTTTAAAGTAATGTTGCATCTACAGGTAAATAAAGACACTAATATCTTAAATAATCTGTCTACTTGTATGTAAAATACAAGCTTTGAAATACAATATAGACTAAGCTTGACATAAGAGTTAACTCCATCATTCATCATCCTATACATCCATAATAAGCTTTCATGCACATTTAAACAAAAATAATGATTAATAACACTTACTTTCAGTATCTCTGTCTGGACTCATTATCACTAGCACAATTAAAATAGATTATTAGTATTTTGTTTCAGCAAAAATCCCGGTGGTCTAACCTTTACGCTTGCGCGCAAAATCTTCCCGGAAAGATGAGGTGCAAAGGCGCATGCGTGGAAGTTCCCTCAGGATTGGAGTAGGGCTATTGATCGGGAACCCGGGAATAGGACCTAGGTCTTCGGAACTACTGAGCTTTCTTAATGGACCAATTTTAAAATTGTAGCTAGGTTATACAGGGTGTATAGACCTAAAACTGAAGTTTCAAGTCGCTATGAATTTATTTTATAGTGACTTAGATCCGTTTTTGTGAATAAAATATATGACTGAAATGTCTAATTAATAAATAATAAAATATTATTATGAATAAGAATATTAAAGTCGCAAGGGACCGTTAAGAATGGCATAGTAAAGAGGAGGCCTATACTCAGCAGTGGGTGCCAACGGGCTAAAATGATGATGATTATGTTATTAAAGTGTTAGTAGATATAGGATCAATAAGCAGTGCTGATTCAAATAAAAAAATATAACCTGAAAAAAAAATATCAAATAAAAATAAAACAAATAATTATTAAGTATGTTTTTCTCGTTTTCAGAACGGATTTATTTATTAGTAACTATTTTCCAAATCTTAAATAAAAAAATATTTATGGTTATTTCATACATCGCGCTCTAGTCTCAAACTAAACAAAGCTTATATGCTATTATATGCTTATATGCTATTAAGGGAACTAGATTGCTAACTTAGAATAAATATTTGTCTTATATACTAGCTAGGTGATTCTAGGTGCCAGTTCCACGCGACCAGAGCCTAAAAGAACGGGCAAGAATTACCATTTTTTTTTCTTATTTCTATAAGATTTTTATAAATATAAAAGTACTTTCTGCAACTTGTAAAACCACGTAGATATAAACTCACACAAACTACCACAAGTATATGCCCTAGTTCAACGCGGCTGTAAAAGGCGAATATTGTAGTCCCCCCCAAAAGTCGAGTAGGATTCGAACCTACTCGACTTTTGGGGATGGCATAAAAACAGTTAAAATTATTAAAAAAAACAATTGTAGTCTATGAAACATTGATTGAATTTATAATAATTGAGTCTCTAATAGTAGTCTATAATAGTTGAGTCTCTTTTATTAAAATAAAAATAACAATACTTTTATTGTCACCGGCAAGTAACAGTACATTTAAAAAATAAACCCATTTTGAAAGATTACTTATAAAGTACTTGTAAAATTGATATGACACCTATTAAAAATGTATCAAAACAAAAAATACATTTAAATCGGCCCACCATTAGTTAGTATATAATCACGCAAACATCCACACAAAAACAAAATTGCAATTTCATTGAAGTCGGTTGAAAAGAACGACTTTGTTCTCCAGAAGTTACAAGCTCATTACCGATTTCGTAACAACCTGTATACTAAGTACCAAACAGTTGCAATGAATATACTTAAGGATATTCATACCATTATTACCATAGATATAGTGCGGGGTTAAGTTTGACAGGAGTCGTAGCTCAGTGCATATAGCAGCTCTGTCTTGCTGTGAGGTTGTAGGTTCAGTCCCTGCAGAGAACAAACAAAAATGTTTGTTCTGTGTCTAGGTTTGGTATTTTATACGAAAATAGTAGTATATTAAACTCAGGTGCATAAGTAATCTAGTTCCTATAGAACGAAACCTTGCTTAGTATGCTCTGTTTTATCTAAATTAAAAACAGTGCCATCTTGTAGAATTTTCGCAAAACTTCTTTGTAACCTGGTGTTTAACTTAGTTCTATATGTTCTGAATAGGTGGTGCTGTGAATGTATTAATAGAGAGTAACTCCTTTCTGCACAAAAATCCACTTTCTAGAAGAAAATATAAAACTCTACTGCAGGTAAAATTACTCTACTTTCCGTCGAATATATTCGAATATATTTTTTTTGTTTAATATTGAAATAAATATGTAAACGAAAATGCTACCGAATTATATCTGTTAGGCATAATAAAAAGATTTAGACAAAGTAATGCCCTTTTATGAGATTAGTATTATAATTTTATAACCGCCTTTGCGTATAAGGTTACCAGTTTGATAAGGGGACGTATTAACCTATCTGTGATCACTTAGTTCATATACAATTGGTTCCGTAGCATCCTTTTAAAACCCTGTTTCAAAGGGTCAAATGATGTCCAATATTTAAACGTATAAATGTATAATATGGCCTTGCCGTTACAAGGCCATATTTCAACTAACTAGGAAATCCACTCGAAAAACCTATTTTGGTACAGCTGTTGCTAAAAAAAACTAATCATGATGATGCCTTAGATGTAGGGCTGCCATCTCTAAAATCTATTTTACTCTAATAACCTACTCAGATGTCAAGAAAATCTGGTTTTAATCTTACATACTTAAGAATAAGAATAATTTATTGTAAAACTGAGTATAATGATTTCTTATAGATAAATATAAATGTTTCAACAGCCTACCCATTTCGGGAGTACAATATTTTAACCTAAATTTAAGGACTTACTTCATCGCTCACAAGAGCGTATGTTACAAAACAGCGATCTATAAGTATCGCGAAATATTAATCTGTCAAATATAACCCTAAGCTGACTAACTTAGACAATTTATCAGTGATATATTGATAAGAAAACTATCTTTACAATGTCTCGGATATATCCAAATGTTTATATAAATTGAAAATTTACTAAAAACACGTTTAATTCATAAAAATGATTGCGAGTTGGGGTCTGACCGTTGTGCTGTTTGCAGGTGCGTCTTATCTTTATATTTTGGAATTCTAAGACTAAGGTCACTCAGTTGAGTCTCTATTTTGTCAGCTCTAGTGTTTAGACCAAAAATTGCATGCTACGGTTGAAAAAATCACTAATAAAAAGCGTGTACCTACTACTGATCTAGACTATACATTTTTATTATACCTATCAGATAGGTATAACATAAAAAACGTGGCCATATTACGTCGCAAGAACCATCAAAAAGAAGTATATATTATGCTCTGGTTTCAGGTGCCATATCGGCATTCAGCATCCCCGATCGCATCGTGGGGGGAGAGGAGACTACCATCGACAAATACCCTTCCATCGTACAGGTACGGAAAAAAACACATCGATTCTACTTGTCATACTTTCTTGCCAAACTTTCAGAGATGTCTCATCCTGTAAATTCCACGCTGAAGAGTACAAAACTTAAAACGTCTCTTTAACAAATGGTTCTAGTAAGCCATGATCACTTTGCAGGTGGATTCCCTAGGTGTCTTCACCGGGACCTGGAGCCAGTCCTGTGCAGCAAGCATTCTAACTGCTAGCTATGTCCTGTCCGCGGCACACTGCTTCGATGGCATGTATGTATTAGATAGATAGATTTATTTATTGCATCATGGTGGTTACAGTTACTTAAAACTCTTAAATTGAGATTAGAGCCGAACATGACCCCGCTGGGGTACTACAAGCAACTATTTTATATGACTTGACTTCTTGTGACCTGTTGCCACTAGTCTAAGTTTTATAATTAGACCGATAACATATTTCATATTTGATTAGTCATATTTGAGTGCCCGACACTTATTGTAAATTTTATTCGTATTTATATTTTTTATGTGTATCTATGTTTTGGGAAATAAAGAATTATTATGATTATTAGCTTCTATACTCCTGAGAATCGCCGGATCCGCGCTGGTACCACCTACCGCAACACGGGAGGCACCCTTACGTACATCGTCCGAGCATTCAACCACCCTGTGTATGGTACCAACGGTATGGATGCCGACATCTCCGTGGTACAACTGAGCGCCCCACTGCTATACAACCCAGTCACGCAACAGGGAATTATCATCAGTCACGGAGCAAATCTTCCTGATAACTTGCCCGTGGTGCATGCGGGTTGAGGAACGACTTCTGTAAGTCTGTCACCAAAAATTCTCACTAACACAGTCCATTTTTGGGTATCTTCTTAATTTATGGGCAGTCCTGTTGAGTCACTGTTAGGTGTCATAATATGTACATATGTAAATAATTTAGATCTCCTATTCCATCTGTACCATGTATGAAAATAACTACGCAACATATTGAATGATGAGTTAGGTTAGGTGATGTGGGTACTGTTTCAAAGAATACTAACACCAAGTGTTTCTTTCAGCAAGGAGGTGTCACATCCAGTGTGCTGCGGGATGTCACTATCTACACAGTGAACAATGACGTCTGCAGTGAGCGCTATGCAGCAGTCAATGGACGTATCACCGAGAACATGATCTGCGCTGGTATCCTGGATGTTGGCGGCAAGGATGCTTGTCAGGTAACCATTTTTCTATATTCTGGGACATTTCACACATCATACTCTAGTCCTGAAGTAAGCAAAGTTTGTACTATGAGAACTAGAATGCTGATAGAATACTTATCTACATTGTTATTTGTAACGAGATTTTGAGAACGAATATCAGAAAACTGAAATTATTATTATTTAAAATACGTAGATATAATTTTAGTTTATATATAGTTTATAAGACTGTTTTCCTGTGAAATAAAAATAAAATAAATAAAGTAAATACATACAAAGAATACATCACACAAGCATTTGCTCTGGGTAGGAATCAAACCCACAGTATGGAAGGCAGAGCTACTACCAACTCAGCTGTGACGCATGTCGACTATCGAACCTATAATTTTGTTAATTTTCTAGGGCGATTCCGGCGGTCCCCTTTACTACCAAGCACGGAGCACAAAACCAGTGGAGAGAGCATCGGCACGTTTTTGTTCTAAATCTAAGTCACTAATAAACGGCGGGGGGAGAGGCAAGCTTCGGCCGCTGTGATTGGGTGACGAATTGACAACTGATTCTCTAGGGATTCCAAAAGAGTAATTTTAAAAATATCGATATCGATATTTTATTGTTTGATTGAGTAGTCTACGGATTTGTTTGTGATACAGAGATACGCATACGCATTCGATTTTGAATGAAAACAGAAGACCAATTAACCAATACCAAAATTACGAGAATCTAGTCGCAGTCTCATCTCGGCAACAAACAAATGTCAAAAACTTGTCAAAATGTAAGGAAATTAGAGGTATTTTTGACAGATTGATACTGAGATCATACTGTGAACGTTGTTAGATGTTTATTAAATTAAGAAGAACATAGGCTTACTTAAGGCCCCTTGACAAATATGCGGCGGTTCGAGTTTCGGAGATTTGCCGGAACAAACAGACATACAGACAAAAATCTTACTTTTTTTGTTTGTTATAAGTACCGTATATACTTTTATAAAAATTACATTTAGTAAAAAGCTATTATTTTGACATTACAAACAGACACTTATATTTTATTTATTTGTATTGATTACATCGATAAAAACGTCGCGATGCTGCGAACAGCACTATCGAGAAAAAAAGAGACAACTGCTAATGAGCAAATCAGTGTAGCAGAAAGAGACAGCAACACGAACATTCCAGAACTTAAAATATTTTTAATTTTTAATCAAATTGAATAAATGGAGTAGAAAACCACTTACCTATGAAATGTTATCCCATGTTTTGTGTAACTTGAAGTAGTAGTACACTTTCCACACCATTTAATGGCACAACTAGGCATTACTTTTTGTTTTATTTGCCTTAAAAACGGGAGCGCGTGATGTTCGTACGTAAGCCTACCTCTGCTGCGACTGACGAAAATTCCGCCGCATACGCTTGATATAGCGTATGTTTAGTGACCACGGTATCCCCCGCACGCGCTCTCCACGTTATGTGCTCCGTGCTACCAAGACATCATTGTTGGCGTTGTGTCCTGGGGGCAGGGCTGTGCGCAGGCTCGCTTCCCCGGAGTCAGCACCAGGGTCGCTTCCTACACCAACTGGATCTTGGAGACTGTTGCCTGATTCTTTACTTTTCATCTTAATCTTCTTCGCTTCGTGATCCTTAATGTTGAGGGTCGTGACCCCCTCCATGGATCAACGCTCGCGTGCTCTATTGCCGACAACCTGTATATTAATAATGTTAAATAAGTGTTTTATTTTCATGACAAATAAAGATCCTGTATTAACGAAATAAACACGGCTCAGCTTGATACAAAAAAGTGTTTTGTTTTTATTAACCTGAGGTTTTTGTTGGTGAATAAAATAATGTGAACTCAAGACTTATTTATGTTATAAATAGTTAACCTTGTTTCTACACAGATAGTAAAATTTGGTAATAAATGTAGCGAACTACCTTCATATAATCAGAACAACGTTAAAAAAATACACCGAGACACAGTACAATCATTTTTATAAATCACATAAACATTGGTCCACGACCCACAGCATGAAAGGCAGAGCTATTACCAACTGAGCTGTGACTCCTGTCCAAATTCTTCGTTCCTTATAATTTTCATAAAGTCCAGATTATTTGACTCTATCAATGTTTTTGTTTAGTTTTGATGTTAAAAGTTGGCGCGCAGCGACATCTATTATATTTTAACCACACTTGGCCTCACTTGCCTGACCTTCCGTATTGCTCCAACTTAGTTCTAATGTTTGTCAACAGATGGCACTCTCGAAATATTATATGAAGTTTTTCACAATATTTATCTTCTATGATAAATCGATATACCTCTACCTGATATTCTTATTTCTATATAAAGTAGCTTTATTTCTACGTGAAATGATTTATTCATATAAGGCATTTTTTCAGGTTATTTAAAAATCAACGCATCTGTACTGAAAGTAATAATAGAAATATTGACTTAAATAATAAATAAATTATAATGTTAGTTTTAACTTAAAACAAAGAATAAGAGAGACCAACGCCCACTCTCGTACTTGTAATTAACTCAGATTTAGAACAATTTGAAGTAAACATAATACAATGATACCTTAATTAAACCAATGACCAATTAGTATAAATTGTGATTCAACTGTTTTCATTCATAATTCAAAAATATAGGCATAATTCAAATGCGATTTTACTGAATACAGTTTAATTAATTTTGATCATAAAGTTTTCCTGACAAAATATTTAAATTATGTAGGACGCCCTTATTTAGATTACGTTAATGTTAGTTTATCTGTGCACTGTTTTATTTTGTATCTATGTCTATTGTGAACGGAAACGAAGTTACGACCGATGTACGCTTCGTTTCCGTGGAACGAATGTAATGTTAGTTGAATTAATAAACTCGAGCGGAGTGCACGTCACTCGCTCTCCTACAATTATGAATTATATAAGCACTTACAACTCCTATTATTTATCCTACTTATAATCTATCTATTAGGTACTTATTAAAATTACACAAATAAATTAGGGTAATAAAAGACTTATTTGATTAAACAGCAGAATTTGCTCATGTTTGATTCTTTAAGCTTATTAGTATAAATTATACTAATGTTACTAAGTATGTGACTATGTCATGTTACTGATTAAGTATGTACCTACGTACCTGTAGTAATAGATACGAATTTATTTATTTGTTTCCAAGTATAGGTTCCGCAATTCTTGATTTTTTAACCCCCGGCGCAAAAAACGTCAGGGTGTTATAAGTTTGAGGTATCTCTGTGGGGGGGGAAAAGGTGCGAGGGTATGTTTTGTTTTTTTATTTAAAATGTGTATCTGTCGGGAGTGTTCGTAGCTATGTTTTATGAGAATTGGGCCAAGATATAAAATACAAAGAAACTTGGCACCTGAATTAAAATTAAATACAAAATAATAAGGCTGAGTATGTATTTGGTTTAATAAATCATGTTTATTTTAAACATTATTTATTTACTCTCTCTGCAGTACGTAAATAAATATTTATTTATTTATTAAATCTAATAACTTCTATATAATAACAAAAAACCTATGCAATAGTGACTGTGGAACCCTAACTACAACTTACTACAAAAATTATCTATCCATAAATTATCAGATACTCGTAAAAAATTATCTTTACGATCTCTAAACAACTAATATATAAATTAAAAAAATATAACAAAAACACCTGTTTCATCCAAAAACAATGTCTGCGTCCTGGGTTCTTGCTGTTGTGCTGTTGGCAGGTACGTCAAACAGACAAACTTTACAAAATAAGTACCTGGGAAAACTAACCTTATAGTATTAGGATTAAAGTTCATTGCCTAATGACATGCGTTGAATGTGGGCAGCGCCGTGATACCACAATAGTACAAATGCGTTTCCGGAGGGCTTAGTCCGAGTGTGCATTTTAAAACTCCCTACTCTCGAGCCGAGAGTCGTCTCTTGGATATCCTCTTATTTTGTATGGATATCGGAGAGACGACTCTTGGCTCGAGAGTAGGACGTTTGCACACTCGGACTAAGCCCCTGAAGTCTCGTCAGAAGCAGAAATATATATTACGTCTTAACGACAAAATTAGTTTATAACACGATATTTATTTGGTCTAAACTTTAGACCAAATGAATATCCTGTTTAGACTCTAACTAAACGATAGGAACGGGTAACCAGAGTGTTTATTCTGATTCCAGGTGCCGCTTCGGCATCCAGCATTGGTAGCCGCATCGTGGGAGGAATGGAGACTACCATCGATAAGTACCCTTCTCTCGTTCAGGTAAGGTCTTAAACCGCTTGCAGCGATGAAGTCGCCTAAGATAAAGGTATAGCAATATTTTATTCATTAAAAGCTTCGTCAACTTCAAACTTCAATTGCATTCAATAAAATCACAAGGATCACTTTGAAACGTCATACATACTAAGTAGATGATTCTAGACGCCAGTTCGTCGCGACCAGAGTCTAGAAGGACTGGCATGAAACTACACCTGGATTCAAGCGTTTTTTTATATGATTATTCTTAAAATTGTTTAATAAAGAAGTGATTCGTGAAGTCTTAAAGATATAACTCTACAAGCAGGGTGTACCCGAAAATTTGCTAAATCCAACTAATCTGTTGTTTTGAAGGTGGATTCTCTCGGCGTGTTCTCTGGGACCTGGAGCCAGTCCTGCGGTGGCTGCATTCTCACCAGTCGCCATATCCTGTCTGCTGCACGCTGCTTCGATGGCATGTACGTTACCGTATCAGAGTGGATATTGACCTTGACTTTGAATCGCTCCAAGTTTCACATTTCCTAGTATATATTTATTACTAAGTCTTTAAATTACATAAATCTAATTACAGTCTTCGTTTTCGTGTTGGTCAGAAATAAGGCACAAAATTATGTAAATCAAAATCAAATCAAATAAAATTTATTGTTCCATGAAAAACATTACATTAGATCCAATCTACAAGTAGGTACACCTAAGATACTAATAATGTAAAGAGACCTTTGGTTACATAGAAATATGGCAATATGGGTTCCAAACGTTCACTGCTTTGGTGCTTTTTTATCTATACCAACACTAACTAGTATACTTCTTGTGCTAAAACAACTTAAGGCAAATTAGATTGATATTTAAAAACACAGTCACTTAGTTTGATGTTCTTCCTTCAGTAATTACAGCCCTGAGTCTCGCCGCATCCGCGCTGGTGCCACCGAGCGCAACGCTGGAGGAGTCATCGCCTACGTGGACCAGGAGTACAACCACCCTTCGTACGGCAGCCTCGGGATGAACGGTGACATCACCGTGGTGTTTCTGCAGACTGCGCTCATTTTCACCACAACTGTGCAGCAAGGTGCCATCATCACGCATGGAACTGTTCTGCCCGATCATTTGCCGGTTGATATCGCTGGGTGGGGCGTGACTTCGGTAAGTGAACCAACTTGTGACGTAAAAGTTAGATGTAGATTATGCTACAAAATAAATCTATGGGTATCTGAAGGCTGAAAAAAAGTGTAAAAGTAGCTCAGAATTTAGGACTTTTATTCTATCTCATAAGAGGCACTTCTGAATTAAAAATAAAACATGTTCTAATCTTAAATCACCTATTCTTGTTTTATGATGTCTGGTGTATTGACGTATAGAGACCAAAAGAAGAAACAAGGCGTTACAGGCATCAGAATAAAGCAAGTTTTTTTCTTTTTTCAGGCGGGAGGTTCAGCATCCGAAGTGCTGCGCGAAGCTACCGTGTACAAGGTGAACAACGAAGTGTGCCAGGAGCGCTACGCTCACAACACTGTGACAGATAACATGATGTGTATTGGTGTGCTCGACGTCGGTGGTGCAGATGCTTGTCAGGTAGGTACATTTATGATGGAGACATTAGATGTAGCTTTAGATCTAAGACATAAAGGAGCTGCTCCGTCTTATTTTAAGTGCAGTAGGTATTTAGAAAGCTTCGTTTTTATCGAGTAACTACAACAGTAATAGTATTATTCAGTGAACGCAAAAAACAAACTCTGCCATGCCGAAGCTTGCAACGCGGACAATGTCGCGTGTAATAGCTAGTACTGTGAATCTTAGAGATCAAAATAGTCAAACTATTTGTTTTTTTATTGAACTGTTGTGTTACAATTACTGTTACTTACGGCCGGTTTTTGGAAACCCAAATCACGATTGATCCGAGTTTGACACATAGTAATTATTTGATTTATTCGTTGATCATCGTTTGAGAAACCGGCCGTTAGTGAGACAAAATAAAAACATATTTTATAAATATTTTTCAGGGTGATTTTGGTGGTCCAGTGTACTACTACAACATAGTTATTGGCGTGACGTCCTGGGGCCAGGGCTGTGGACATCCTGACTTCCCCGGAGTCAGTACCAGGGTCGCTTCCTACACCGACTGGATCCTAGCAACTGTCGTCTAATGCTGTCAAACATTTGTGGAATAGCATATTTTATAACTCAAATGTCACTATCGTATAGTGATGGTATTGGTATACCCCTATCTTATAAAAAGTTAGCGTTGACATTACGTATGGTAATCAAGACATCAAGTCTGCGCTAACTTTTCATAAGATAGACCGTATAATGCCAACTTTTATTCAATAAGTACATATAGTTATAAGTATGTGTAGAGAAAGAGATAAATTGCCCCGGGCTTTTATCGTGATTTTTACGTTGCAGTAGCCGAAATATCGTGGAAAATATTAATAAGGAACGTGTTTGTCTCTTTACTACAAGTTCTGATCGTGAAAGTTTAAAAAAATATATGTATAAAGAAATAGTACAAGGTATTTACAAAATATACAACTTATACTTACTAGAAAAAGTTTTTTATTTCAAACCACGATTTAAATGAGTAGTACCTTACCCTTACCTACGAACTTATAGTCAAACAAAAAATCCACAGTAGGCCTATCCTAACCTCACAAAACCTGCCAACTAGTAGGTAACGGGTATCCTGACATCGACTTTCATACCGTTTGATAGAATTAACAAAAAATCAGGTAGGCCATGCTCAAATCAGGTAGGCCACGTGCTAAACCGCGGCATTGATGTCATTTTTAACAGCTCAGTCATAATTTTATAAATAGCTCAGTCACGTCAGTCCACAAAAATGCCACGGAATACTATAGTAATAACATCGAAATCTGAACTGCAACTGAAAGGATATTCGGTCATGCAAGTTTACCCTTGCTGGATAGCCCCCCAGGTTTTAAGTCACGTTCAGTTTTTAGGATAGGGGCCGGCAGTAAATTTGGAATTCATCAAGATTTTACTTAACTTACATAAGTGATGATTTTAGCCTTTACATAGTTCTATAATTCACGTAGTTTTTTTAAAGACATAATTATTATCTTAAAAATCTAATAATCGAATCTAATTTCTTATGTAAAATGTTATAAAAAAGAAAATAAATCGCTTAGGACCGCGTGAAACGAAACGAGCAAAGAAAGCCTATATCCTACTCTACAATATCCTACATCCTACCCAGCTGTGTCTGCGGGTTTGATTCCTGCCTTGGGATAAATGTTTGTACGATCTGCAAATATTAATTCCGGGTGTTCTGGATATTTTATATGTATAATAAAAAATATCTAACTATGTCATGTATTGTATTAAGTATGTCAGTCTTCTAGTACCCATAGCACAAACTCTGCTTAGCTTGGGGCTGATGTTGTGTGGATTGTCCAGCATTATTTATTTAAATAAATAAAATGAGTAGTAGTAGGTAGTAGAAGAGAAGGAATTTTGTATATTCTCAAAAGAACAATATCCGGTGCCAAGCAGATATCCTCATACCTCTGTGTTGTGGTTTTAGGTATTGAAATAATCAATAAAAAATAAAAGCAAATTGATTAATTACTTCAATTACCTTTTAATCTAAATCCATTTCAAATTTTATTGATAAAAGCTATGCCTGTAATAAAATTAATCTATCATGCCTAGTTACGATATAATAGGGTCATTTAATAAAGCATCTAGGAAATATCATTGGTTCTGTCACCCTCAAAGAAGACTCAATGGAGCGCGATCTTGTAGAGAACAGGCTAACTTTTTGTAAGATAGACTGTTACAAAGTTAGCGTAGACTTGAAGTACTGATTACCATACGTAGTGATGATTTAAAGTCAACGCTATTTTTTTATAAGATAGGGGGTAAGAGGAATACCATAATCTAATGTTCTCACAATGCCCCTAACAGAACCGATGACAATGGATCGGTAGAGCCGCTATAGTCTAGAACAGAGGTCACCAAATGGCGGACCGCGGTCCGCATGCGGACCGCCGACCCATTGTATGCGGACCGAAAAATATATCCCACGCAGTATTTTTGTTGAAGTTAATTCGAAAAATTCCGGGCGAAGCAACGAGTAATGTCAATAGTTTGCACCAATTCCACTCCAAACATCAAACAGATAATCAACAATAAAAAATGACACTTTTCTCATTGATATGTAAATAATAGTACCTTTGTAATTTCCGTAATTAGCTTTGTTAGGTCATTTTATTTCTTCAAATGGACCCCGAGCGAAATTAATTGGTGACCCCTGGTCTAGAAAGAAAGGATATTAAAAGAGTGCATGTATTGTATGTAGGGGAACCTGTTGTACCTAGGACAGTTTTTTGAATTTTGATTTTTAATTAAATAATGGTGCTAGCTATATCTGTCCAGTGTATGTGTATGTAAAGACCATGAAATTACCTACATAATTAATTCATAAAACTATGTATTTTCCCAAAAACCTGTGACCACTAGCTATTTGAAAAAAAAAGTCAAAACTGTCCAAGGTACAACATACCAGATGTACCTTGGACAGTGCATGTTGTACCTTGGCCAGTGTAGGTTCAAATCGAGATCAAAAATATTTTTAGCTGTAGTTTATTTAGTTTTTGTTTAAATAATAATTATTCAATCATATTTGCATTAGCAATTAACAAAAGTTACAGGTATTAACAACTATATATAGGTAAAAGGTTGTTTTTGTAAAAAACTTCGCCAATTGATTTATAGCAAATTTTTGATGACATTATTTTGGTCTCTAATCACGTAATTTTAACTTGCAACCTAATTATTTCATTGTTTTCTTACCATTTAACATAAGTTTTACCATTTCTGCAATTAATTAGCACTCAAAAAAAAAATGCATATAAATGCCGACCAAATGATGGTGGCCAAGGTACAACGTAACTTGGATCGCCAAGGTACAACATCGCGACTACTTTACTTCACAAGCTTTGTACACCCACTTGTGATTAGAGGTAGGATCTGAGACATATGTTGTCCAATAGCTATATTTACTAAGATTAGGTTTTAAATAAAACCGTTTTTTAAACATGCATCGTTTTGAAAAAAATAGCAAAAACAAAAGTCTAAAAAACTGACTTTTTAATTGAAAAAAACGAAATTATTTTTTTTCTCTGTAACCATTAGCGCTGGCAAACCACAACTGATTTGGCGTAATTGCTGACCAATGATGATTCAAATACTATAGACGACGGTTCCTAAAACCAACGCATTTTTTTTTAAAACACGATTGTCCTAGGTACAACTATGTCCAAGGTACAACAGGTTCCCCTACGTATTAGTTATCTAACCAAGTAAAAATTTCTACTTTTCTACTAGAAACAGAAGTTACATAAGTCTTTTACTTTCGCTACTTTTGCAGAAGTGCTTAATGTTTCTTTTTAGTTTTGTTTTTCTCTAAAGTTGTAAAAAGTTGTAAAGTTCTTCCTCTTGGCCGAATTTATCCGTTAAATAAGCCATTTTATCCGTTTCTAATGATATCATTGGGTAATATAAATATGTATATAAACGGTCAAACCAAGCAAATTATACACAGTAAAGATCATTGTTTTGTCATAATAATACCTCTCGCACAACACTTTTCAACAGCGTGCTGGAAAATGGAATCCCCAAATCGATATAAGCTGATAACAATATTTCCAAAACAATCGGATTATTAAGTAGGCTAGGCAAAAAAAAACGTTTGCAAAATGTGATTTGGTCATCATGGTCATCATGAGCAGTTGGGCCCATGGCTTTGCTCCCTATAATATTTTCATTTAAGTTTTTAATACTCGTTCAAGTAATAAGTTTCTTGCCCGTTCTTCTAGGCTCTGGTCGCGTGGAACTGACACCTAGAATCACCTAGTATATAATACGATTCTAAATGATCCTGGTGATTTTAGTGAATAAAAGTTTTTTTTTTATATTTAGACTACGGTTTAGTGTCACGGCACATTTGGCACTACAAGACCTATTGGCTCCGTGTCTACAGTGGGTCTGCAAATACAAACATTACAACAGCTAGTCATAAAAAGTAAGTTAATTTTGGTCGAGACTGTACTTACTAATACTATAATAAACTAATGCAAGTAGCACAAAACCTCATCGATTGCTGTTAAAGTTGTAAAGAGATTACCAATCTACAAATAAAAGGTAAGTCTCCCAACAGACTGGATACTCTAGTCATTTGAAAACGTAGAAATGGCAGCGAAACTGGTTTGGATTCTTGTGTCAGGTGAGATACAATTCAAATCTTTCTAGTAGTAACTCAAGTACCTAGGAGCGAACATAGAGAACTACTGGATTTTATAAATTGGATGATAGAAATCGGGCTCCCTTAAAAAGAACCTAGAACCAAAAATGTTCGTATTGCCTATATTGACTTGAAAAAAGTTAAATTCGGCTCAAACTTTCCTAAAGCTACACAACCATGGTGTGTGGGTGAAATAATTCTATCGACTTCCTGCGATATTCGCAATATTTGTTTATGTTTACTTTTCTAGCAAGCAATTATAACTTCAATCTGTAACAAATTTCAGGATTTGCTTTAGTGCAGAGTCTGGGGAACGTAGCTACAATCGAAGAGTATCCCAGTATTGCACAAGTGGAGGTATACAATGGAGAAGTATGGGTGCAACACTGCGTCGCCAGTGTGCTTACCAACCGTCACGTTCTCTCTGCCGCCAGCTGCTTCAGTGGAGCGTAAGTTTTTGTCACCATTTTGACCAAAAAGGTATTGATTTAATATGCGGAATAAAAGTGATGGATGGCCCAGCTCAGACGTAACTGGAAGTTGTATTGTTAAATGTTCCTTTCTGGATGAATAAGAACCATAACATATAAGTATATTGAGGTATTCATTAGCACAGTGCGTAATAATTATCTTATTAGTATTTTTTACTAACTTTCAGCCTTTACCGCTTGAAAAACCGTCGTGTCCGCGCTGGATCCTCCTACCGAGGTGTCGGCGGTGTTGTCCTAGGCTTAGAAGCTCTGGAGATCCATCCTTCTTTCGGCCTTCTAGGGCAAGAAGCTGACCTGGCGGTAGTGAAACTTGACAACTACCTTACTCTCAGTTCGGAAATCCAGCAGGTTCCTATTCTGGGACAGGGGATAGAACTGCCTTTTGGACTTAAAGTTCTTGTCTCTGGATGGGGTGATACTATGGTAAGTATTGCTTAACATCATCATAATGGCTTGGAACTCCTCCATCGACCTCTGCTGGAAGCACCCTTATGGAATCCAATTGAAAGTAGGTAAGTTCCTAAAATTTAATGACCTGCCTAAGATATATTATTATGTTCTCTACAGCGCACGCGTGAGCCTTCGGACGGTGATCTCTACAGCCTCGGCTTGAAGGTCCACGACAATGAAAACTGCATGATCAAGTATTTCGGAAGTCAGATTGTCACGGAAAACATGGTCTGCGCAGGCCTGACTTACACCCAGGGTCGCGATTTCTACAGCACAGATCTTGGTGCGCCCCTACTCTACTCTAATACGCTCGTCGGTATTTTGATCTTTGGAGAAAAAGCTGATGATGAGATGCCCCTGGTGGCTACCAATGTTGGATCTTACACGGAATGGATTGTTGCTACCGCTTCGTCGTTATAATTTAGTTAGGTCTTTTTAAAATAAATTGTAGAAAAAACACTTTTTAAACCTGTTCCAAAAGGTTCAAACATAGGTACATGTATTATCGCATGGTCGCGTGGAACAGGCACCTAGAATCACCTAGTACCTATGTAAGACGATTCTAAATGATCCTTGTGATTTTATTGAATAAAGAAATATTTTATTTGATTTGACTCATCTAAGACGGACTCAGATTTGTCTCTATGTGTGAAACAATTTCTAAATATGAGATACATATTTGGCAATTCTTAAATATGTTATTCAGTACAAGATTCACGCCAATGCGGCTGTACAACCGGTTGTTTTTTAACCGATAACGTCTGCTTCAAAAGTCTAATAAATAAATAAATATTCGATTATAAGTTGATTAGATATGGGCTTGGATAACTCGTAATCCGCGATTCGAACTTATCGTAATGGCTTATCTTATCTACTCGATTTTACATAATTCGTATATTACAAAAACAAATGAGTAAACGTTTTCCTAGAATCATCAAAACACAACATTTTCAAAACATCGTGATGAAACCAACTAAGTAGTACTTTTATTATACAATAGATGGCAGACGAGTGAGTGTTACTGTATTCTATGTATGTATTTACAAAAAAAAATGTTTGTATTCCATCAGCTATCTAGTTCCCAAAGTACAAGCTTTGCTTAGTTTGGTGCTAGATGTTGTGTGGATTGTCCAGCATTATTTATTTATTTATTTTAATAACTTATTGTTGTGATAGTTTTTTCTATCATAGGTACTTACCTTCGTAGTTACACTTCATGGTTCGTTCACCTTGTCAGGTGCTTTGAAAGTGTAGTAATTATATCTTTAAAGAGTTTTTCTTGTAATTCAAACGTAAAGTCAGGAATCACTTTCATCAATCTCAAATAGTCCGTAAGACTCCTTACAATTTCTTGAAGCATTTATCTGCACCTATTGCTATGCTCAGAACATTAGGGGGTTAATTTCTGCCTCAAATGAATTATTACTCAATCAATAAATATATTTCAAAACTGATTTGACAGACGATAGGTACAACTCAGTTCTAGTATTGGTTCAAGTTCTTCTATGGGCAGTGGGTTCGACCCCTCAAAAAGCTCTGGTAAATAAGCAATCGTTAAAGTATTCGATAACTGATGAATTGTGACACCAAACATCTACCGAATAATCTTATGATTTTTAAAATTCCTCGTAATCAGCATATCAGTAGATAATAATTAATGATTCGATTAGAATAGATCACGATGATTTCATAGAGTACCTAACTATCAAAAGTTATTTAAACATAGTTATATGAAATCGCCTATAATGTACTTATGTAAGAGGTATTTTCTTTTTAGATATTACAGTTCAAATATTTTTAAATATTTGGTATAAAAACAAATGCGGCATTAGCCAGTAAAAAGAAATACCTACACCCACATAGTAACAAAGAAACGAAATTTTACCTTATGAAAGCAATTAAAAATGTATTGAGTGTAGTATTCCCATAGTCCCTTTGCTTAGTTCGGTACTAGAGTGCGATGTGTGTAATGTCCATGTATATTTAGAAAAACACGGCATTATGTTTAATATTACTCACATCATGTTTGACATTTGCAGGCAAACTGTGATGTGCGAGAAGGCACATCAAAGAACACTGAAACAAAGGTACTTATAAAAAATAATAAAATATTCACAAACAATTCACACATCACTCTCTAGTCTACTAAGCAAAGCTTGTATACTATGAGAACTAGATTGCTGATAGAATACTTGTAAATACATACATAGAATACATAGTAACTCCCAGAAACAGAACAAATATTTATGTCCGTCAAATATCAGGAGACTTCAGCCAACTTTGCCCACATAATATAAAGTTATGGTTTGAGATATGATTTGGAATAACTCTATTTGGTTTGTACATACCTTACCTTTATAAATTCCCAGTTCTAGACTAGGTACGAATAAATGAGCTACAAAGCCGTCTAGTACCTACGTAGATATAAAAAAACATATTTTTGAATAATCTCGTTTATTTTTCAGGAATAAAATTCAAAAATAGTAAATACTAAGTAATGTTTAATTACTTTATACCTATCGAGGTCAGTAATTTATTGGATCGTGATTAGCGAAAAGCAAAAGCTTTTAGCTTTCTTCTTCAAATAAAATCACTTTGAAAGCTGATCAGACCTCTAGGTATGAGTATAATATCATAAAATGCAAATTATTATGCAATAGCTTCATAAATCCAGTTGGTGTACGCAGAGACCTTGGTGTTGACTCTGGGGTGCCAGAAGTGAGCACAAGTCCGTCCCCAAGAGATGATGCCGGCCAGGATGTCGTTGTTGAAGTACATGGGGCCACCTTCGTCACCCTGTCACATAGATAGTATTAGCGGGTGTATAGTGAAACACTTATAATTATTTAATAACAGACTAAATAGCAGTAGCCTTTTTAATAATAAAGTGAATATGGAAAGATTCTTAAATAAATTGCGACATCACATAGTGCAGCCATAAAGTCAATGCACTACAAAACACCCAGAATATCTCACAATATCTTCAATTAGCCCAGAACTGCTTGCTATTTGTATTTTGCGAATTTACGTATTTCTAGATTGAATTCATGATCTAAAGTAATGAGGCGATTTTCTGAAAAAACTTAGTTTTTTATGTACTAACATCGCAAGTGTCTTTGTAGTTTGACTCGTCGATGAGTCCTGCGCAGATCATGTTGGTGGTGACTGCCGCAGATCCGGACAGTGACGCGTACCGCCCGGTGCACTCGGCGTGATTGATGGTGTACACTTGTATCACTTGCATCTGTTCAGACTCTGCTCCACCGCCACCTACCTAAAATTTTAATTCAAGTTTTAAAAAACAAAGTGGATGAAGAAGGTGTGACATCAGTCGCCTCTAAACACGAATACTCTAAGCCACGAATGTCTAAGTATGCTGAACCAGCCGAGCCAACTATCGCGTTTGCAACTCCTACATTATCTAGTAAATACTTTGAAATGCGATGTTTTTAAGCAAACATTTTTATGTATATTATATTTGTCGAATTCTTGGTGCCTACAACGTTACATTCGTATCACCCGTCGAATAGTATGATCATGTTACGGGACAACATCAGATTTTCCAAAAGGAAATTTAACTCACTTGTGTTTTTCCCCACCCAACTTGGATTACTGGAAGGTTGTCAAACAACTCAAAGCCATGTGCAGGGAGCAGGGCAGGACCGATGGTGTGAGTGAACTCGAGGGATGTGCTCAGCTGGAGGACGGTCATGTCAGAGTCATAGCCGTTCTTGCCGTAGTTGGGGTGGTTGTAGGCACTATTGATATAATGGACGTAGCCGCCGGTGTTGCGGTACGTGGAACCAGCACGAATACGACGCTGGTTGATAGAGAAGAGGCTAAACAGAAACAAGAAAAGGTTAATCATTTATCGAATGAAATCTTCAAACAAGTTGGTAATGATACTTTACTAATTGTAGACTGATAGCGTGGCTACATCTACGCAGATTGGGCGGAATAAAAAGTGATCAAGACTGCCATATTGATATGAGATCATGATAAAGATAAAATAAATTGATTTGTTGAACATGTATTAATTAAGATGACAAACATAATTTGAATAACACAACATGCTTTACCAGTACTGGTGTGCAAATTGAGATGGCACGCTACTATTCTGTCTTAATCTATACTAATATTATAAAGAGGTAAAGTTTGTGTATTTGTTAAATTGTAAGGCGTAATCTCGGGATCTACTGAACCGATTTTAAAAATTATTTCACCAATAGAAAGCCACATTATTGCTGAGTGTCATAGGTTATAAAAAAAAAACAGAAAAATAAAAAGGCTTTTACGTGGTAGTCCGTTTTGCAAAGTGAATCGGAGAAAAAACGGTCGAATGAAAGCGTTTCTTACGAACGCTGCCTTAACTATGAAAGATATACTTTTGTGTTCTAGAGATACGATGTGGAGCTTGAAAATGCCTACAAAAAAGTCAACGACAGCATATGTCTAACTTTTATATTTAATAAAAATTATGCCCAACGGCACGGGTCAGTGAGTATGATATAAAATCACAATAGGCTACACTTACAAAATATTTACAGAATCTTTTTAGATTACTATTCTTAATTTATCGTCCCAGAACGGTTTAAGGTAAATGGCTTAGGGAAAATTTGGCTACTCAATGCGATAAAGTAAAACTTATATTGGTGATTACTGGTATCACCATTAGCATCATCATCATCATTCTCCTGCCCTTATTCCACGTTAAGTAAGGTCGGCACAACATGTTTTTTTCCAACACTCACTCCTATCATTCGTCAACTCTGAGTCTACTCCTTTCACATGCATATCCTCTTTCACACAATCCAGCCACTTCTTTTTCGGCCTTCCTCTACTTGCATATCCAGCCACGCTCACATTCATAACTTTTTTTGTAGTATGATTTTCATCCCTCCTCATCACATGTCTAGAAACTAAACACTCTGTTAGAAAATATTGGCATATATCAAAGGCACTTACAACCCTGAGAAGCACTGTGCCACTGACAACACATAGCGCGGGCTCACGATGACGCCGCCGCAGACCTGGTACCACCACATGAAGTTGAACCGATACTCCACCTGCACCAAGCTAGGGTACCGATCGATGGTGGTGTATTCACCACCGACGATGCGGCTGGCGTCGTTGCGCTCTACGACGGCGCCATGGGCGTTGCCGACAGCAGCTAAAACAAGTGCAACAACACACTAGTTATTAACTATTACTATATGTATATCAGTTCACTAGTGTGGGTACCCCCCTTTTGCTCCGCGTAGGGTTAATGGTACTGAAGTATGATAAGATGCTGATTTAACGGTTTAAAACGATTTTTTAATTAGGAGATATTTATGATTACGAATATTCAACACGTTTTAGTCTCTTGATATATTTTACTAGAAAACATCCGGGCGAAGTAATGAGTAATGTCAATAGTTTGCACCAATTCCACTCCAAACTTCAGACAGATAACTCAACAATAAAAAATATCATTTTTCTCATTGATATGTATATAAAACGTACTTACCTTTGTAATTTCCGTAATAACCTTTCATCAATATTTTTTTATGATATGCGCGGTCCGCGGTAGTCATTTCATTTCTTAAAATGGGCTCCGAGCGAAACTAATTGGTGAACCCTGCTCTAGACAGAGATAGAAACAGCAACGTGGCCATGCGACTTGCGACTGTTACAATTGAAAATTAAATAGTCTATTTGTTAAATACGGGCATTGAAATTTTAGGCACTATAATATTATGTGAAAACAAACAAAAATAATAAATATAAAAAATAGTTCAATATTCATCGACATTTCGCACATCACGTTCTCTAGTCCCAAGCCAAGCAAAGCTTGTAGGTACAATGGAATCTAGATTGCTGATTGAATACTTATAAACATTTTTTGTGAATACATAGAATACATTGTATGGTATGTATGTGTATGTATTCTATATAGATTACATAAAAGAATACTATGGATGAACTTACCCGCAATTAAAAGTACCCAAACTAAGATCATGTTGATGGTAACGTCTTTCGCAGCAAAATGCGATCTAACGTGATACGTTAGGAATTTCACAATTAATAAATAAAGAACTATCTTATCTTACCATCAAATCTTTGAAAAAATAATCTCTTCCTAGGTAATTAGCGATTCCATTTGTTCGCACTTTGGTCGCAGTTTCTTTATTTCTGTTGAAAGATCAATAAGTATTTTTTTAGTAATTTATAATACACAAGAAAAAGTAGAGAGAGAGAATATTTGTTCGGCAAACAAGCAACACAACAATAGCAAATACAATAAAAAGCAAAAAAATAAAAAAGAAAGAAAAAAACATTTATTAAAACACTAGTAGTACGCCCCGGCTTCGCACGGGTAGCCTAAATAAATAAGTATCATTATAATATAGCTAATTATGTTACTCAGTATAAATGTATTTTCGAAATGATAAAAAATATAGACCCTATAGTATGTAACCCCCCCGCATATACTCCCGTGACCGGCAGCGGCGCGGCGCCCGCTGACTTTTTTCTAATAAGTACTTACATTTTTGAACTCGTGATATCTTTCGAATGGAATGTCCGAATTCAATAATTTAAAAAGTAATAGAAAGGTATTGAAGCAGTCTTAATTTTAAAGTAATTTATTTAGATAAGGATTAATACCTAAGTACAAATATAGAACGTTTTCTGGCGTCGTCATTTTAATTATATTTTTTTGATATTAAAACACTTATTATGACATATCTATAATAGTTAGACATATGCTGTTGCTGACTTTTTTGTGGATGATGATGTGTTCTACAAAATTGTAGTACATAATTTCTTTCTATCATCAATAGTTTCCGCAGCGCACGCGATGTAAGGAATTTCTTTTACACCTTGGGTTACATAATTGAAGTTTTAGTAAGGATCCCTAATTTTTTTGAAAATATAATATAGCCTATGTTCAGCACAGATAATGTAGCTTCACAACAGTGAAAGAATTTTTGAAATCGGTCCAGTAGTTTCGGAGCCTATTCGATGCAAACAAACAAACAATCAAATCTTTCCTCTTTATAATATTAGTTTAGACAAATAAGAGAAGGTAGGTACAGTAAAGGTAAACCAATGTTGGTTGATTTGAGACAAAAAGGTCCAAGAAGAAAAGAAGCAAAGCAGCGCTGTAGACCTACACTGACCTGCAAAACTAAGTATCACACTTTTTAAATTGCAATAACTTTTTAAGTAAATAAGATATACTTTGATCTCAACCCAATTGAGCACGCCTGGGACGAGCTAGGAAGGCTATTCAGAAGCCGCAGACCATCATCTACCACCCTCAGGGCACTAAAACAGGCCCTGATAGAAGAGAATGGGTCCCCAAAATCAGCTCCGAAACCTCGTGTTCGGTATGCCAAGCCGGTTTGAAGCTCTAATCAGAGCCCGAGGAGGCAATACCAGTTATTAAAAATGAAATAACATGTAAAACATACTTAGAAAATGTTAGATGAGTTTTTAGACACTAAGCTAAAAATGGCTATTATCCATAACATACTTCATTCAAATAATTAATATAAAATATGAACTTCTTTGCTTTTTTACTACTTTAAGCATACGAGTTAATAAGTGCAAGTATTCTAGCATGAATATAAGTTTTTTATGATTATATAAAGTCCAGTCAAGTGCGAGTCGGACTCGGACTATGGGTTCCGTACCATATCACAGTAGCTATTATCAATATCGAGCCCAAACAATAATCTCGATGCTGATTTCAAGTAATCTAATGTTTTTAATATATATTTTATCTTATCTTAACATCTAATTACAATTACTTAGATATACACTGATTAGAGCCCGACAACTCCTGGCTTTTTTTAACTAGCAGCATGCCTCGGACTGCAGGTAGGCGATGTAGCTTCAAAAGATTTTTTTTTTATTCTAGCCTATATTGTCCCACTGCTGGGCAAAGGCCTCCCCTTAGAAGAAGAATTTTTAATCCATGAAGTAAATATCATTCTAGTGGTTTCAGAGCCTATACAATGAAAACAAACAAACAACCAAAAAATTCCTCCACATTAAAAAAAAATATTCACGGACATTTCACACATAGATAATACAGTACCTAACCTATGTATAGATAAGATAGAATATATAAAATATTAGACTTGCAAATTATATTGATTTTTTTCACCATTGGACTTCACTTCGTTACCAATGCTTCAAGTGTAAATAGTATTTTACTTGATAGAAACAAGTGACCGCGCAGTGTAATTCAAATACGATTTAAATGTTCTTGAAAAAAAAAGGAAATGAAATTTCAAAAATACGTAATGCTGGCCACACACCATCCTTCCTATCGTCCAATCGGCATGACGCTACTGATTGGATCAGTTAGAATTGACCGTGTGTGGGAGTGGATTGGCATGACAGTTAGAATGGATGGCATGATCGAATTTTAATTCTTTTGGCTTGATCACATCGATTGGATACTGCCGATTGGACCGTGTGTGGCTGTGGGCAATTGGCAGTTCAGTTCGTAAATAATTAGGGGAGAGGGTGGCAAGATGGGCTACTTAAGCTTTGAAGGTCAATAATATAAATTTAAAATAATAATATAAAATAGGAATTAGGCAACGGGACTTAGATTCAAATACTGATACAACTGACCAAAAAAACTGTTAGGCCATAAAAATAAATTATATGTTATTATTTTTTTACTAAGTATTATGTGCTCATAGAGTCTGTCAAGCGAAAGATGGCCCTGATAAATCGCGGCAAATTCAAAAACTATTAGTATGGCAATACATTAAATAATAGGATAACTTGGAATTACATAATTTGATACTTTGATATTATTCTAAATAAATATACTTACATAATTTTTGATGATGATTATGAATAAGTAGATGATATACTATTGCCATACTAATAGTTTTTGAATTTGCCGCGATTTATCAGGGCCATCTTTCGCTTGACAGACTCTAGAGACTAATTGCTTTTGTTTTAAAAATCGTTGTACTTATTTATATTTTGAATTGAACATTTCACGCTCAAAATGTGTATTTTTTTTGACAAAATATAAAAACTGTATGAGGCTACCTCATCTTCCCCTATGTGACGTCATAATCGTCGTCAAGCCTGCAGTGTCATGCCGATTTGACGATAGATTGGATCGTGTATGGCGTATATGGACGTACTGCAGATTGGATCAAGCCTGCAGTGTCATGCCGATTGGACGATAGGAAGGATGGTGTGTGGCCAGCATAACGTTCACTCTATTTCCCAAAACTAGTTCTTGTACAAGCTCATAAAAGCGAAGCTTGTATGAGCTTAGTAGTGTACAAGATTGCAAGAATACCTATTGTAAATACATACATACATACTATAGTATGAACTACCTAGTTTGTACCTATGTATGAGATTTTAATCTCATCGCACAAACATTTGTTCTCGGTGGGTATCGAACCCACGACTCACAAGTCTCACAACATAATAACTTGATTTTAATCTCATCACACAAACATGATTGGTTCTCGATGGGTATCGAACGACTCAATGGACTTGATAGATGTGAAAATGCATTGTTTCAAGAACCGCTGACAGCGTAGCTTTTTTTTGAAATGTGCTGTTTTGAACATAAATATTTACATTATTTTGTGCGAAGTTATACCTTTATATTTTTATTACAGACAATAAAAAATAAATACTTAATGAATGATTCTGTTTATTTTTTTGAAATAATAATATACATTACATGTTCAATAACATTTAATGACGACATAAACATAATCCATTATCTTGGGTACGCTTCCGATTGGTACTGATTTGAATCAGTTGAACTATCTATAGATCGCTTGCAACGGTCTGTAGATAGCTCAACTGTTACTTATGTATTTTATATGCCTATGTACATTTTGTAAGTATACCTATATACTTTAATTCCGACAATTTATCAGAATTAGATAGTATTTTATATGAAAATGTCAATTAAGAGCTTTTTCTTCTTCTTCTTATTAAGAAGAAGAAGAATTTAGAGCTGATGAGGCATAAGTATATCAAATAAATAAAAAAAATATTTTTCAATTTAAATTTTCAAAAAAATTCAGTTTACTATGCAATAGCTTCATGTATCCAGTTGGTGAACGCCGAGACCTTGGTGTTGACTCTGGGGTGCCAGAAGTGAGCACAAGTCCGTCCCCACGAGATGATGCCGGCCAGGATGTTGTTGTTGATATACATGGGGCCGCCTTCGTCACCCTGTCACATACAAAGTATTATTAGGTGCAGGGTAAAAACTTGACATAAGATGTAAAAATTACGTTCGGGGAAGTATTTTCTATTTAAAGTACTTAGATACATATTTTTACTTTGATAACTTTTAGATTTGACATATATGAATATTATTGTGATATTCCACAGTGTGTCTTGCTGTATTCATATTTTCAATAAAAGCTTTACATAAAGTCATAAATTCTAATTATTTTTTTCCTTTTTTGCCATAGTACTGCGAAGATGTCTGTGATTTTCCAAAACAACTCTGAATTTTAGAAATGTATAAGCTGAAGTATTTTGACTGATTATTTACATTTAGAGCCTCCTCGTGGCGCACACCGGTAACAGCTAGGCACGGTAAAGCAGTGTCTAGTCTGGCTAATCTTTCCAACACGATGCTACAACAAAATACAGTTGTAGCATCGACACGATAAGAAGAAGAAGAAGATTATCCTTAGGCAACGGCGGATCCAGGGGGGTCATGTTATTTAGATATTTATTTATTTAAACCATTTAGTTACATACATAACATTGGCATGTCAACAATTACAATAGTCCTTATTCTAACTTAAGTATTACTGTGTTGGTATGTTTGCAAATAAGCAAATGAACAGCTCACGTACCTACTAATGCGATAAAACGGGTGGCATTCAAAAACATCTTGAGTTTAGTTTTAAATTCATTCATAGAAAGTTTTGAGATCATGGAGGTCCAGGACTTAGGTGGACCACTAATTGAACATAAAATTATAAGTTCTTGACTTGACCACGACTATGTGACCCCCCCTGGCGCCAGAGCTGGATCCGCCCTTGTCCTTAGGTAGTCTTTTTAAGATGATTTCAAGAAAATTACTATTAGTATCTACTAACTTCACAAGTGTCTTTGTAGGAGTGGTTCAGAATGCCAGCGCAGACCATGTTGTTAGTGACTCTCGGGGAGCGAGACAACGACGCGTACCGCGCGGTGCACTCGGCGTGGTTGATGGTGTACACTTGGATTACTTGCAGGTACTCTGACGCTGGTCCACCACCACTCACCTTTAATTTTATCAAATCAATTAATGTTATTGTCTGTCAAAGTATTAAAAAATTAAATGAATAAGAGGTGTAATTAGTCACCTTTAAATCTCTTAGTTAGTTTTTAAGGCCATCTCACAGGTCTTCCTAGTTTGGGTACCTATGTCATCCATCCTGAATTGTTAAACTAAGGAAGTATCACCTAATGTTAGATAATAATGATCCTGTAAAGTTTGTTGTAAACAAATAAATTTATCTTATCTTATCTTAACCTCTTGGTTGCACAGTCAGGGTGGCGTAGTAAGAAAATATCTGGCGACCGAACCTGCCTGTCCACCAATCAGCTCTCTGAAGAATATCTACCTGTATACCTATACTAATCCTACATTAACTGGTTACCATTCTAAATTGTTATAGAGTCCTATTATATATCTAGGTCTATCTAGGTCTATCTAGGTATAAATGTAACAGAAAAGTATGGCCATTGCTTAAACTCTAACTCACCCTAGTTTTTCCCCACCCAACCTGGATTACTGGGTGATGGTCGAACAACTCAAAGCCTTGTGCGGGAAGCGAGGTGGGACTGATGGTGTGAGTGAACACGAGGGGTGATTCAAGAGTGAGGACAGTGATGTCAGAGTCGAAGTCGTTCTTGCCGTAGTTGGGGTGGTTGTATGCTCTGCGTATCTCTCGGACGACGCCACCGGTGTTGCGGTACGTGGAACCAGCGCGGATCCGACGCTGGTTGATGGAGAAGAGGCTAAACAAATAACAAAGTGTTAGTTCATCGTTCGTCTAACAGAATCTTTAGACAGTGAGCATTCAACTGTCTTGGTTTTTTTTATAGTGATAGATTGTTAACGCTACCTGCGTTCTATTAGAAAAAATGGCACTTACAATCCTGTGAAGCACTGTGCCACTGACACTACGTGGCTTGGGGTCACAATGACACCGCCGCAGACCTGGTACCACCACATGAAGTTGTACCGGAACTCCACCTGCACCGTGCTGGGGAACCGATCGATGGTGGTGGGTAGACCTCCGACGATGCGGTTAGCATCTTGGCGTTCGACGACGTTGCCATGGGCATTGCTGACAGTAGCTGAAATGAGAAGTTAACCTTAGCTTACTTTAGTGAACACTTCAGGTATTGTTCAAAAAGGTTAGTGAAGCGTAGCGTAGTTTACATCCAGTGCCACACTGTTGCCAGAAATATAGTCAAAGTCATGCGAGCGTAGCGACTAGTTAAAAGTTGGAATCGACATGTTCGCTTACCATTTGTTATATGCGGGTAGGCATCGCATCTTCACTACAAAAACGTGTATCCTTCCAATGATCAACATAATACATAAGATACATAAGATAATGTACAACATACCTGCAATGAATAGTGCCCAAACTAAAATCATGCTGTCGTCTTTCGTGGTAAATTGCGATCTAATACGATCTGTTAAATTTTTCACTAATTATAAATAAGCTTTAGTAATATCATATCTCACTATCAAGTGATTTAAAAGATAATATCTCCTAAGATAAGTAATGGCTGCCTTTGGCTTTGGTTACAGTATCCTACTATGTGCGGTAGATAAATCACAACCATTGTACGTTATGAATACTTATATACACACCTACACAACAACTAAGGTTAAGCTACTCCTGACGAATTAATTTTGTTATCAGATGTGTGTATATTATAGAAAAAGTCCTCATCAAAAAAATACTTAAATGACCATTACTTAACCCGAAATGTGCTGTAGAGTTGAACTAGAGTAAAAAAATATAGCGATAAGAGGTTAAAGGCTGTACCCCAAGTACCTACGAGTTTGTCCAAGAAATCTGCTAGGGGCGCTGCTTGGATTTCCATACAAAATCGGTGGCGCTTGGCGATCGCGTCTCTACGATCCGAGTGTGCACAAACTCGTACCTACTTGAGGTACTGGTCATAGCAAAGAGATAAAATACAAGAGAAAAATACAGATTACAGATACAAAACTATTTTATTGACACAAAAGGTTAAAATGCTCTTGAACTTTGAACTACATTTCAAGATACAACAGGGAATTATACAATAGCTTCATGTATCCAGTTGCTGAACGCAGAGACCTTGGTGCTGACACCTGGGTGCCAGTGGTGAGTACAAGTCCGTCTCCACGAGATGATGCCGACCAGGATGTCGTTGTTGAAGTACATGGGGCCGCCTTCATCACCCTGTCACATAGATGTCACATTAGCAGGTGTATAATAAAATACTTGCATAATAAGATAATATAAGCTTTTTCATAAAAAGGTACTTCGGGTTAGTACCTACTTTTAGTAACAGATATCAAAGTGAGTATACAATGCAAATATAGTATACAATAAAAATCTGCATGCATTTTGTTTTTTTGCTCTACACGTTTAACAGAGTTATCCGCGAAGACATCCTAAAACGTTTAAGATCTGTCAAATTAATATCATATTATTCTGAATTTGCAAAATGGAATATTTTTTCGGAATTGGTTTGATTTTGAGGATATTACTAAAAATACTAACTTCACAAGCGTCTCGGTAGTTTGCGTATTCCACGACTCCAGCGCAGATCATGTTGTTGGTGACGCTTGGAAAGCCATTCAAGGACGCGTACCGCGCGGTGCAGTCGGCGTGGTTGACGGTGTACACGTTTACTGTTTGCAGCTGTTCCGACTCGGCTCCACCGCCACCCACCTACAACAAATACAAAAGTGTTGACAATGTTCAGAAATTATAAGAAACAGAGTGAATGAAGAGGTGACATGAGTCACTTCTTAACTTCCAAGTGTCTAACCTAACCGGCCTGTTGGCAGCGTATTTGAAGCTCTATACCATTTTCAGTTAAATTAGCGACATCGCTATCCTGTAACGGCAAGAGAAAAAAGGTCTTTGCATAACTTATACTTATTAATCACGCACCGCACAGCATTGCGACCGCTCGTCACTGGTTGTTTTTTAACAGAACTCACTCTCGTTTTTCCCCAGCCAGCGTAGGTTACTGTAAGGTGGTCGAACAATTCAAAGCCTTGCGCGGGAAGCAGGGCGGGACTGATGGTGTGAGTGAACACCAGGGGTGAATCAAGAGTGAGGACAGTGATGTCAGAGTCGAACGTTTCGTGTCTGCCGTAGTTGGGGTGGTTTAATGCTCTGCGTATGTATTTAGAATATCATATCTCACTATCAAGTGATTTAAAAGATAATATCTCCTAAGATAAGTAATGGCTGCCTTTGGCTTTGGTTACAGTATCCTACTATGTGCGGTAGATAAATCACAACCATTGTACGTTATGAATACTTATATACACACCTACACAACAACTAAGGTTAAGCTACTCCTGACGAATTAATTTTGTTATCAGATGTGTGTATATTATAGAAAAAGTCCTCATCAAAAAAATACTTAAATGACCATTACTTAACCCGAAATGTGCTGTAGAGTTGAACTAGAGTAAAAAAATATAGCGATAAGAGGTTAAAGGCTGTACCCCAAGTACCTACGAGTTTGTCCAAGAAATCTGCTAGGGGC
Organism: Ecliptopera silaceata; assembly: GCA_932527185.1. Taxonomy (NCBI): domain Eukaryota; kingdom Metazoa; phylum Arthropoda; class Insecta; order Lepidoptera; family Geometridae; genus Ecliptopera; species Ecliptopera silaceata. The sequence goes on from OW052210.1 coordinate 8,994,356, forward strand.
GCTGCTTGGATTTCCATACAAAATCGGTGGCGCTTGGCGATCGCGTCTCTACGATCCGAGTGTGCACAAACTCGTACCTACTTGAGGTACTGGTCATAGCAAAGAGATAAAATACAAGAGAAAAATACAGATTACAGATACAAAACTATTTTATTGACACAAAAGGTTAAAATGCTCTTGAACTTTGAACTACATTTCAAGATACAACAGGGAATTATACAATAGCTTCATGTATCCAGTTGCTGAACGCAGAGACCTTGGTGCTGACACCTGGGTGCCAGTGGTGAGTACAAGTCCGTCTCCACGAGATGATGCCGACCAGGATGTCGTTGTTGAAGTACATGGGGCCGCCTTCATCACCCTGTCACATAGATGTCACATTAGCAGGTGTATAATAAAATACTTGCATAATAAGATAATATAAGCTTTTTCATAAAAAGGTACTTCGGGTTAGTACCTACTTTTAGTAACAGATATCAAAGTGAGTATACAATGCAAATATAGTATACAATAAAAATCTGCATGCATTTTGTTTTTTTGCTCTACACGTTTAACAGAGTTATCCGCGAAGACATCCTAAAACGTTTAAGATCTGTCAAATTAATATCATATTATTCTGAATTTGCAAAATGGAATATTTTTTCGGAATTGGTTTGATTTTGAGGATATTACTAAAAATACTAACTTCACAAGCGTCTCGGTAGTTTGCGTATTCCACGACTCCAGCGCAGATCATGTTGTTGGTGACGCTTGGAAAGCCATTCAAGGACGCGTACCGCGCGGTGCAGTCGGCGTGGTTGACGGTGTACACGTTTACTGTTTGCAGCTGTTCCGACTCGGCTCCACCGCCACCCACCTACAACAAATACAAAAGTGTTGACAATGTTCAGAAATTATAAGAAACAGAGTGAATGAAGAGGTGACATGAGTCACTTCTTAACTTCCAAGTGTCTAACCTAACCGGCCTGTTGGCAGCGTATTTGAAGCTCTATACCATTTTCAGTTAAATTAGCGACATCGCTATCCTGTAACGGCAAGAGAAAAAAGGTCTTTGCATAACTTATACTTATTAATCACGCACCGCACAGCATTGCGACCGCTCGTCACTGGTTGTTTTTTAACAGAACTCACTCTCGTTTTTCCCCAGCCAGCGTAGGTTACTGTAAGGTGGTCGAACAATTCAAAGCCTTGCGCGGGAAGCAGGGCGGGACTGATGGTGTGAGTGAACACCAGGGGTGAATCAAGAGTGAGGACAGTGATGTCAGAGTCGAACGTTTCGTGTCTGCCGTAGTTGGGGTGGTTTAATGCTCTGCGTATGTATTTAGAGACGCCACCGGTGTTGCGGAACGTGGAACCAGCGCGGATACGACGCTGGTCGAGGGAGAAGAGGCTAAACAAATAACAAAATGTTAGTATGTACATATATTATAAGTAGGATAGTATAACATGTACAATTAATAAGAGCTGAATAAGCATTCAAAGTTCTATCTCTATCAGGTATTTAAGTCCGAAAGGCGTACTTACAATCCTGTGAAGCACTGTGCCGCTGATATTACGCGGGTTGGGGTCACAATGACACCGGCGCAGACCTGGTACCACCACAAGTGGTTGAACCGCCACTCCACCTGCACCGTGCTGGGGAACCGGTCGATGGTGGTGAGATGACCATTGACGATGCGACTACCGTCGGTGCCTTCGATGGCACTGCCATGGGCATTGCCGACAGCGGCTGAAACAAGAAGTGAAACTAAGCTCTGGTACAACGACAGTAGTCAACGAGTACAACTGCTGTTTGAAAATCAGGTTAAGCTGACATACGTTGCGCTGTTGCTTGAAAGACTATTTTTTAAATTAATTTAGTAGTAATAAAGATTAAAAGATTTAGAAGAATTTACTTTTTTCGCTTCCCTTTGATAGTACATAAGCCAAAGTATATAAATTAACATACCTGCAAGTAAAAGTACCCAAACTAGCATCATGATGACGCTTTCGTCTTTCGGCGGTGAAATGCGATTTATCACGATCTGTTAGGATTTTCACGAGTTATAAATAAATTCTAAAATTCTCATATCTTACTATCATGTAATTTAAAAGATAATCATCCGTTCCTGGGTAAGTATTGGCCGCCTTTGGCTTCGGTCACAATATTTCATAAACGGCTTTTTTAAAATATTTTTTTTGATAAATAAATATAAAAAATAAACATGTATTCACAAACAAACTTACGACTATTACAGTATTAACAAAATGTACATAGGCATATAAAATACATAAAAACAGTTGAGCTATCTACAGACCGTTGCAAACGATCTATAGATAGTTCAACTGATCCAAATCAGTACCAATCGGAAGCGTACCCAAGATACTGGCTGCATTGCCGCTGAATAGCAATGCTAGATTCTGATGACAGATTGATTTAATGTCCAACAATAAAATATTTCTGATTTCTGATTCAATTTAACATGCTTAGTTCTAAGTACTCTAGTTTTTTTTATCTTAGGCCATTTTTGAAATAAACATTTACCTACTTTACTTTAGAGTGGGAGTTTTTTTTTGTATGCGATCATTTCGTGATATGATTATAAGATTCTATTTTTGTTTAGTAATCATACTATAGAGATGGTATAACCTTATTTTAGAGTAATAAAAGAGAAAAAAAGATGTGTGGCACTCGGGGACTGCCGCGGTAAAGCTATTGCATAGCATTTTTTGCTGAATTACGCTTGCGCAGTGATAGGTTATTTTCTTTAGGTTATTTTCAATACGGAATTTCTGGATTCGTTCTCCACGCTCAAGGCCCGCGATAGAAGCTATGCAATAGCTTAAAAAAAACTGCAATCGTCATTCACAAAAGATAATTGTAAAAAATAGGAGTTAATGGTGAAGCTTCTTTTTAATTATTAACTCTACCTGGTTTCTGACGTGAAGTAAAAAACTTATTACGTCACGTAGTACGTATAATAATGGTACAAAAACTGGTACTTACATGGAAGAGAATCACTCTCAGAAGAGAATAGACTTAATTATACTTAACTTTGGTTGTTGCTATGAATCTTATTGTGATGGCAACTATTACTCAATGCTTAATTGGCACTCCTAATCTTAATGATCACATACTTTAATAGTTGTTCAGAAAAAAAAATCTACCCACACTTTTTATTATTTTATACTTGTTATTATCCTTACTAAGCTAACATTAAGTCCTTCCGACACTCGTAATATGTATTTTTACATGACTTTACACCTATGTTACTCTTGTGTTTCTCGTTAAGTGAATTGTATTCTTAGAGAAATAAATATCTTAAGCCGAGAAGAGGAGTTAGTATGACCTGTGCGTGAAATACAAACAAACATTTACTTATATCTCAGATATATTATTATTATGTATTATATGTATATTCTGAGATTTTTTTAATCGGTTCTGAATATATATTTTTATCTCCCAGCACTAATCAAAGATCATAATCAGTTCACAGGAACATGTCATATCAATTATTATTATATTTAACAGGCGTCACAGCTCAGTTGGTAGTAGGTCTGCCGTCCATGCTGTGGGTCGTGGGTTCGATTCTCACCCAGGCAAATGTTTGTCGGATAAACATAAATATTTGGTCTCTGTCTGTTACTGTATTCTATGTCAGAGTGATGACAATACTTCACAAGACACGTCCTTAGTAGACGTGCTCAGTTAGACTCGGTGTAAGTAAATAAATGATAAATAAATATTCATGGACATTTCACACATCACACTCTAGTCCCAACATAAGCAAAGCTTGTACTATGGACACTAGATTGTTTAGAATACTTGTGTACCTACATTGTTTTTATTAAATCCATATTTATATTGTACGTTTGTTTAATCCATTTAAACTTGCTCTATTGCTATAATGATAAGCTTATTAAAATACTTGATTTTTTACTTAATTATCCTATTTTTAACATTGAGGAAACCTTCAAAAAAAACACCGGAATCAAATTAAATTTATATTTAATGCTCAGTGGTTGATGATGACTAGACAGCAGTTTGGACGATCCAGTCGGTGTAAGAGGCGACTCTGGCACTGACTCCGGGGTAGAAAGCATCGGCACAGCCCTGGCCCCAGGACACGACGCCGACCAGGATGTTATCGTAGTAGAGAGGACCGCCGGAGTCTCCCTGGAAGAATTATAATAAGTCTAAATAATTTGTCACTCAATCATCAGTCACATAGGTACAAGCTGTTCAGAAATCAGAAATATTTTATTGTTTAACTGTTGTACATAAAAGATCAGTAGTATAAGTTTATAAAGTTTGTCCAATCCGGACGTACAATAAGAGGGTAATGAACAGAGCCATACCCAATAAAAGACGAGAAGCTCACAAGATATGTCCTCAACTTCAAGAATGTAAACTTTAAAACGCTATATATACACTTAGTCATTATTATTTATCTTTTAAAATATTCTTGAATTCTATAAAATGCGTTACAAACGGCCTTCTACTGGAGTAAATCAAAATACATGCAATGTTAGTCAGAAAAATAAAGACAGTAGTGCACTTAAATAATAACAATAATATTCATGGACATATCACACATGGGAACTAGATTACCGATAGAATTATATAAGTATTCTATACATTTACATTACATTACACGTACCTACATTTTTTTTTAATACCGACATAGAATACACAGTAACATCCAGACGCAGAACAAATATTAATTATTATCACATTTGCTATGGCTGAGAATCGAACTCACGACCAATAACATGGAAGGCAGAGCTACTATCAACTGAGCTGTGACTCCTGTCAAAAGTCAATAAGAAATCCTAATGGTATCATCATTAACTCCCTACTATCCCACTTAACGTTTAAGCAACCAACTAAGGTGTTCTCATTTATGTACCTGACAAGCATCTTTGCCTCCGACGTCGAGAATTCCAGCACAAATCATGTTTTCAGTGACGTCGGCGGGGCGGGCCAGCTGTTGGTAGCGATCGGCGCAGAGATCGCGGTTGATGGTGTAGATCTCAACGTGCCTGAGAATGGCTGATGCGAGACCTCCAGACTAAGAAGAAAACCAAAAATCAATGTTAATTCTGAAAGCATAGCATGAGTATTTGAGTATCCACAGCGTACATAAGAGTATGAAAGAAAATAGAACAAGAAGTAAAATGATAAACAAAAAAATGATAACCAATTCAAAGTCAAAATTAGTTTATTCAGTAAAATCACAAGGATCATTTAGAATCGCCTTACATACTAAGTGATTCTAGGTGCCAGTTCCACGCGACCTAGTTTCTAAACTAGTTAAAAAAATGGATATCTTCACAGTGCTGATGCTATTTTTATTCCAAACATACCCTTGTAGTGCCCCATCCAGCGTGAACCACGGGCAGGTTATCCGGCAGTACAAATCCATGAGAGACAATCGGAACTTGCGCGATCAGATTGCTGAAGAGCAGGTTAGACGATAGCTGGACGACAGAAATGTCGCCATCCATACTCCTGCTTCCGTAAGAAGGATGGTTGACCCGACGGGAGACGCTGATGACGGTGCCGCCATTGCTGCGGTTGGAGGTACCAGCGCGGATGCGGCGGCTGCTTACTGAGAATAATCTGAAAAAAATAACTATTAGTAAAAAATATACTCTTCCATACATAAAAACGTTTGACCAAATAAGTTGCTGTTGGCATTATAATCTTATGGAGGAGTCATTGTGGCAGACAGATAAATAGCCAGTGTCATAGTATGATTTTCATTCATATGGAAACATTTTTTTAATGGAAGGAATTATAGTCTAAAAAGTAATAGTTTATTGTAATTAATAAGCTACTTGATTGAACTTACTAAACTAGGGTCAAGTTTCGGAAGACTGGGTATCTTGTCCAAAAAAATAGATTTTACAAAATTTTCTGAACTTGATTTCACTTACAATCCATCGAAGCAGTGTGCAGCAGACACAACGTAATTTGAAGTGATGATACAAGCGGCGCAGGACTGACTCCAAAGTATACCAGAGCGGAATTCCACCTGCACTATGTTGGGATACCGGTCGATGGTAGTAGGATCACCGCCAACAATGCGAGCGCCATTGGCGCTATTGAGAGCCACTGAAAAAGCAAAAAAAAAATTTATTTGTGTTATGATGAATTAAGTGAGAGAAAAAAGAAAGAAATTGTCCAGACTACGCTTAACGCAGAAAAAAGATGGTCCATGAAAAAAAATCTAAACAAAACAATTACGAACCTGCTACCAGGAGTGCCCAAACAAAAATCATGATTCAGCTGATGGTGATAGACTCCCAGACAACGGATGTTACTTCAGTGTTTTAAAAGGTCTTCTTCTATCTTATAATCCAACTGTAATCTACAAATTTATGACTACTGTTACTAAATTATATGAAATGTACGCAAATGAATCGGTTATCTTTTTTATCTTTGCTACTGCATTACAAGTAATCTTGAAAATAATCAATCAATGATTTTATAATCGATAATGTCATTTCAATGATAGAGGTAGGTAAGTATGTTGTATGTTGTTGTTTCTAAACTCGTATGTGTGCTATGAAGGAGTTATCTTGTATCTAGCTTTTGTTTCCTTGTGACTCTTGGACTTCGTTCTTGGACTAGGTTCAATTTTCATCCTGTATTGATCAAACTTCAATTGCATTTATTTAATAAAATCACAAGTATCACTTTGAAATCACCCCAGACGGTATGGAACATAACAAACAAATGTCTTCTATAATAGTATTTGATGATATAATCGTATCAAAGAAAGTGTTCTTGAATTATGACTCCGATTTAACGTTACAGTTATACAGTAAATCGAGCGTTCTATCCATTGATGTGGATGCCAAAGCATCAGGAATAGAAAAGTCTAGGATTTTATTCAGACGCTACGGTCTGTGACATCAGCTAAATGTTACAGGGTATTGCTCGTTCTAAAATGTAATTAAAATTGTTTTCATGTGAACTTCATTACAAGGCTATGCAACATTGTAAATTGTATATATTATATTATATATATAGGTATTTATTTTTCTGTAGTTTATTAGTATGTATTAGTTTTTACAATTAGATTATATGTGTTCGTTTATTTTTTTGTCGCACGCCAATCTCATTACAAATACCACTTGGGTTGGCTGGTAGAAAATGCTTTAGCATTAAGTTCGCCCTTTGTAAAATTTTTGTAAAATTTTGTGCAATAAAGAATTAAATAAAAATAAATAAATAAGGCTCTTGTACTAGAGCCCAAATACTCTTCATCAACCTATATCGGTCCACTGCTGGACGTAGGTCTCTCCGAAGATGCGCCCGGTCTTTGGCACTTTTCATCAAGTGTACCTGAGTAGGTGTAAAGAGAATTATAACAGCTATACATGACTAGGTTGGTATGTTGCAAACTACCAATCGCATGATATTTTCAGTGTCGTTAATTTACTGTGATGACATTCATCACATATTTCTATGACGTGCAGCATATTGGTATGTGTTTTGTAAGTAGGCTAGCACTGCGCCAGCCAACGTTTCTCATCTAAATCTCATCATAAATCTTTAGCAGGTCTATTGTGATGCTTTTTACAAACCATTTAGCCTGATATCTGTTTATCCGTTCTAAATAAAGCTTTTGAATTTGATATCGACCCCATCTCAAAGCTTTGAGGGGAAATGCAGCATTAATTCATCAGCTTACCCGTATGGCAAAACACCATATCAGTCCAGATTATCATATTATTCAACCTATACAATCTATATCAGACCACTGCTGGAAGTAGGTTTCTCCCAAGATGCGTCACTAAGCCCGGCTTCAATTATACAAAATGAAAGTAATCCAAATCTATTGACTAGTATGGGCTAGTGATGCGAAAACTAGTGCTAGCCGTGTACCTGCTTATTAGTGCACACAAATAACCAGTAACCTAACTGGCGTAGTCTAGGAATGTGCGATTGACGAGCGGGTGAGATATGTGGAGTTAGGGCTCCTACAAGACCTTTTTTATGCTAGAAAATCTGTCATGGATACCTACGGTTTCTTAGAATAGTAGGTTATGTCAAACAACGGCGGATCCAGGGGTGGGTTATGGGGGTCATGACCCCCCCTGAGCTGGTTCCAGGACTTAGGTGGACCACTAATTGAACATAAATTATAAGTTCTTGACTTGACCACGACTATGTGACCCCCCCTGGCGCCAAAGCTGGATCCGCCCTTGATGTCAAACTGATTAAAATCTCGCGGTCTGTTGGACACTTCTGCCAAGGGACCACGTAGCATTCTTCTGCATTCCCTACCTTAATAATGGACTGACTTAGATGTTTCAGGGGACCAAACACTCAAGTTTTGAAACAAACCAAGAATTAGCGCATTAAATTCTATAACATAAGCTCGAGTTTCATTTTGTGCTCTTGGTAAAAAAACGTTTATGAAGAGTTGTTTTGTGGCATGCTTTGTCGCACTTATACATTAGGATTTCATAATAGCTAAGGTACAATCGAATTTTATTTTTTTCTTTTGGCAAAAAGATGATAAACCTATTTATTTGTTTTTTCTGTCTATGGTTAAGTAATCTAAACTAAACCAAACATATAATTATTATAGCCTTTTTAACCTGTTGAATGGCTTTCATTGTTTTTTCTTTTCGTATTTTTTTTTAATAAACCATACATAATATATTTACGATTATTAGACAGCCCTAATGTACAGTAATTAGTCTGTTATTTTCGATGGCAGGTGCTAAAATAGATCTCAGTCAACTCTTGCAGGAATTCCACGTGCTGCAGATGATATTAAATTATTATGAATCAAGAGAACTGTATGGAATGCTAACTTCTTTTGGATACTGATATACAAAAAAAATATGCTTATGTTTGGTCTTTTTGTAATGATTTTGATAGTGAAGGGTATAAAACATAAGTTTAGGAAAAATAAGTAGCATTTATTGTACATATTATTTAGTACCTATATATTGTCATAAACAAATTTAAAAATATTTATCATTGTACATAATAGATTACAAAGATAAGTCTGAGGACGTCAGCTGATTATTATATTTCGTGATAGTTTTAACTCGGAAGTGCTAATCTGTTTTGTTAGTTACAAAAACATAAAAGACTAGTGATAGTCTAGCAAGATAGGGCATAGTAGCACTTATATTAGTAGGAGACTACTTGAAGAAATTGATAGATAACAATCGATCGAAACCCGAAATCTCGTTTTGCGTTACAGTTTTCGAGAAACAATTCGAATGCAATTCAAAATACTGGCTTACGTTGTCTTTAATACCCACCAAGATCGTTTTATGTTTTACTAACTGGTGTCCGCGACTTCGTCTAGTTATCGTTATGGTTTTGACAATTAGCTTTATAAAATATTCGTGTTATTCTGATGTATAAACTGCATCATTGTAAAGTTTCATAAAAAACCATTCAATAGTTTTTAGAGTAATAAACATACAAACTTTCGCATTTATAATATTAGGAGGATGATAGACGCATCTGTGTATTTATATACTTGTTTCTATAATTCCTTTTTCTTAGCTTAGTTCAGGGCTAGATAAGACTTTTAAACATTACCTATGCTGAAAGTAGTTACACAATTTTCTTGATGGATAAACAACATGAAGATAAGAAAAAAACTGTGGATCTAGCTGACGGAACATGATACTCATTCAAAGTCAATATGATACTCAACTCAGTCAAAGCCAAAGTCAAAAATTACTTACGGCCGGTTTCTGGAAACCCAAATCACGATTGATCCGAGTTTGACACAAGTAATTATTAGATTTTTTCGTTGATCATCGTTCGAGAAACCGACTGTTAATTCAATAAAATCACAAGGATAATTTGGAATCGTCTGGGTACTCTGTTATCACCTTAGGTCTTTACTCTCCTCAGGCGGAAAGACTTAGTGACGTCATTGTAAACAAATAATAAAAAGCCAAAAGAAATAAAACACTTAACATATAATGCTTTTATCACAAAACCAACAAAAATTATAAATTCTTATCACCTTCAAAACATAATAGCTAATGAATTTACATAACATCTTACAAAACGTGACGAAATTTTTGAAAAACTTACTTTTATGAGCATTTTACACTAAAGCTGAATTACAAAGATATCACTAGAGATATATTTAAAATAAGTAAGCCTACTGAAATAATTACCCTGAGACTGCAAACATTTCAAAGAATATATGAAAACTCATTTAATACTGTCAGACCCATTATTCGTGAAGAAAACTGGAGATTCTGGATTGTACGCTGGTGTAGCCACATGAGAAGTCCTGGATGACTGGTGCGGAAGCACTTCTACAAACTTAAAAAAGTTCTGCAGCAACTTTTGTTGTTCCAACAGAAGCGTGTTGAGATGCCTCATCTCCTGGTCTATCTTCTTAAGGTTGAAAGTCGTCTGATCGATCTTTTCCTGCATGCCTTTTATTTCCAAGTTAAAATTATAATCCGTTGTTTGACTCTCATTCTTCAGCTTCGAATGATACTTATTTTTGTACAGGATTTCCTTGAAAGAGCGTCCGGATTTTACCTTGTTTAGTTGTGCGAGCTCATATGCTGCCATCATTAGATCTGTTGGAAGACGTTTCTCGCGAGGGTTCAGTGGCTTCACACTCAAGATTACTTTACCAGCTTCAGGCGATACCAGCGCTGTTCTGTACACGTATTTGTGGAGACACTTTGGCAGCCAAGCACTGAACATACCCATCTCAACAAACAATATCAACTTCGTCTGCCTGACCAATTTAGAAAGTCCAGCAGTTTTTCTTAATCCTTGGATATCATGAACAGCTATACCAACGAGCAAGTTCATTAGAATGATAGTCACGAACATAAGGAATAGGATGAAGATAATCTGCGATGATAGTTCGAACATCAAAGGAGGATCTTCCTGCATGGGATCGTTTATGAGAATGTTGAGGTTTAGTTCTCCGACCATCATAGACAATGTGCTGATGAAACCCATAAGAGGATTCGAGAACATCTCCTCGTTTGGAAACACAACGCAGAAGCAGATGGTGAAACCAAGAAGAAGACATATATACGCAAGTAACAACTTAAGGAATTCAGTTAGAACTTTCTGGTACATAGCGACGTAGTCACCAAACATAGGGAGCTGACCCATCATCAGCATAAGATTCGTCCAAGCTCCCAACACGGCGTAACCTCCTACGTGATTCTGCCAGCTGTAGTCGCTGTGGATGTTGTATAGGGAAAATACAGAAAGCAGGACAAACCATTCCATCAAATTCTCAAAGGTTGTAAAGTATTGATAAATGCTGGAATATCCCGTAATGCCAGTTAACTTTCTAACAATTTCAAAGGCAGTGATTCCCATCAAAACCCATCGTTCAAATTCTATCGGATTGTTTTTCAACATAACACCCAAGATCGATTGTGTCTGACACAGCTCGTTTGGGACGCCGTATTTAGTGGAATGCTTGCCTCTACAAGCTTTGACCACAGCTGTTAACACGTATATTGATAAAAAAGACACAAAGAGAAAACAGAATATGAGTCGTGCTAAATAAAACTTTCTAATCTTTCGCCATTTCATAAACAAAAATGCCGAGCAGAGCGGATGCAGCAAGATATCTTTCTGACCTTCATCGATCAAACTGTTCAAATATGTAATCTCGCGGGGGTATGAAAATTTCAACAGTTTACCAAAATCAAACTCGATTTGCACTTCTTCATTTGCTTCTGTAGACCGGCTCAGCGATATGCCACAATCTAAATTATGTCTCAATATAGCTAATGACTTTGGTGTTTTTCGAGCGATGACGCTTAGAGCAGTATGACCTTTTTTAGATTTTGATGTCACATCTGCCCCTAGAAATATCAGTGTTTCCACACATGGCGGTAAGCCGTCCATTGCTGCGAGATGAAGAGGTGAGTATCCATACTCATCTTTTTTGTTAACTTGAGCTCCCCAGCTGACTAGGATATCAATGATGTCACATGACCGTTCTGACCGACAAATCGCTGCGTGAAGAGGCGTCCTTTTATCATGATCTTCAGAATTCGGATCTGCATTGCCATCTCGAAGAAGAACTTCAACTGTTTCTAAACTGGAACATCTTGCTGCAAGATGTAAAGCAGTAGATCCTCTGTAATTTTTCGCGTTGGCTTTTGCTCCATCCGATAGCAACAGTTCCACACATTCAGCATAACCTCTAGCGGCTGCGAGGTGCAACGCCGTACATTCCTTATCTCTTTGTTTAGTTACGCCATTAACTATTATCTTTGTCTCTTTCAACAAAAACTGAAGGCATCTTTGAGCTCCAAGCTCCGCAGCTAAATGTAGTGCATTCAGACCACCAGAGGTGCAATAGGCGGGATCGACTCCTCGTTCTATGAAAAGCTCCATACATTCAACCGCGTCAGTTCTCACTGCGCAATGCACAAGGTTATCCTCACGTCCAGCTCGTTGTACGACAGCATGTAATGACGCTCCATTAGCTATCAACAATTCGGCGACCTCTAATGAGTTTCCAAATGCGGCACAATGAAGCGGAGCGAAGTATTTTGGGGCAAAGTCAACATCTGCACCTCGGGACAGTAAATACACAGCGGCTCTGCCTGCTCCACTGAATGCAGCCATATGTAGCGCTGTCAGCCCCGCTGGTTCGCAGTAATGGATATCACTTCCGGCGTCCAAAATAACTGGTAGTAGCTCATCTCGAGCCAAAAATGCAGCCCAGAGTAAAGTCAAGTTGACCACCACTTCTGGGGCCGAACAAAGGTGCTCCTCGATATTATCAGCTGTAATCATACCACATTCCACATCATCGAAAAATCTTCCCGCGCCCAAGTTTAAAGCTTTTTCACAGATGCTTCTCCTCGCCCCTTCTTCGGTTAGTCGGGCTTCAGGGTCCGGTGCGAGGATATCAAAACTATGGTGCATATTTGGAGCATCTTCGGCGGGTGGTGATGGGCCAACAAAGAGATACTCCTTAGCTTTACCAGGAGGTTCCCGGGCTGATTCAAGCAAGTCGATGCTTCGAACTTTGTAGTTATTGAGAGGGAATTCCTCAGGTTCCCTGATTCTGGATCGGAGACTGCTAGTAAGCCGGGATCGCGTGGGAGTCTGCGAGGGTGTCTGGAGGGGGGACGGCCACCCCATCTCGCGGTATCCGAAGTTGTCCATAGCCCAGACAAGACTAACTGCCGCAGCCTCCTCTTATCTTATCTTTGGTTTGTTTAAGAGCTGAAGACAGGTGAGATTTGTTTGACAACGTGATTTATTAAGCTATTTTCATTGCCGCGTAGTTTTTGTATGTAATTTGGTGAAACCTGATACGTTTATTTGGCTAGAGGCGGACGTGATATTAGCTGGTAAGTACACAAGTTCCTAAGTATGTACCTCAATGTTACATTAACCTACCAGAAATGGTTGGTATATTACATAACTGTAGGAAGTTTTTGATACAGCATCAAAACGGAAAGGTTTTCATCCATACATTATGTTTATTTACATCTGTGGATAATGTGCTCTTTTTCTATCTTATACTATATAATATTATAAAGAGGTAAAGTTTGTATGTTTGTATATATACTATATATACTATACTATATATATAATATTATAAAGAGGTAAAGTTTGTATGTTTGTATATTTGTTCAATTGTAAGGGGTAATCTCGGGATCTACTGAACCGATTTTAAAAATTCTTTCACCAATAGAAAGCTACATTATTGCTGAGTGTCATAGACTATATAAAAAACCGAAAAGTAAAAAGGCTTTTATGCGGTAGTCTGTTTTGCAAAGTGAATCGGAGAAAAAACGGTCGAATTATGCCCAACGAAGTGGGCACGGGTCAGCTAGTAAATAATAAAGATAATTCAAAGCTAGCTAGTAGTTATTAGTAAAACTTCTGTAAAATAAATAATAACGTTCCATAGAAAATTGTTTAATAGATATGCTATCTCTGAAAATGTTATCGAAACGTACTTCGTATTCGCTAGTTGTTTTGTTATCATAATAATTACTAGAGTCATCAAGAAGATAAAACATATTATGTAGGTATTTGGCAAAGTTAATAATAGTTTTGTGTAAGTCTAAAAAGGTGAGGTTCAAATGTATTTTTCACAGAAGAAGAGAGTCTTAAGAAGAAGAAGGTTGTTACCTTATTCTCTCTTCGACTCTCTTCTCTCTTCTTGTACCATCAATATTATAACTTCACATGGTTGAACACCAATGAACATTATAAGAAGTAACTAAGTATGTGGGTCTCGACAGTACCGACACATAAGTTCTTCCTTGGGTCGTGACTAAGGTCTTCGGGGAATAGATTCCATAAATGGTTTACTTACTTATATCAAATTCTAGTACGGTCTAGTCAGTCAGTCCGAGAGCTGATGAGTATCTAGCCCAGTATCAGCATGTTGTTCAGGGCGGTAATGCAGTATCTTGGGCACGCTTACGATTGGTACCTATAGATTTGCATCGACTATAGATTGTTTTTAATGCTTTTATCGTCACTTTCGTGAGTAAAAAGAAACAAATTTTAGAGTATAAATATGTTATTTTTTTATATAGTCCGATGTGTCTACAGTAGCTACGTTTTTGCCAGTTCTAAGTTCTTGATGGCTCTAGTTAACTCTAATCCCAAACTAAGCAAAGCTTGTAATATGTGAACTAGATCGCTGAAAAATAAATACTTAAGTACATACATATACAATATGTATATATCCTTTTTTTGTATTTTTTTTTATACACAGAATGCATAACAATACCCGGACACAGAACAAATATTTATGTTCATCACACAAATATTTGCTCTGGGTGAGAATCGAACCTGAACCCACAGCATGGAAGGCAGAGCTACTACCAACTGAGCTGTGACGCCTGTTAAAGAGTAAGCACGAACAAATCTCACTGTTGCCGAGTTATGTACGTACACATAAAGTATTCGAGTCACACTGCGCGTCAACGCTCGCTCGACTTCCTAACAATGCAGCGGCACCGCGCAATGTATGTATATCTCAGATACACTACAGTACATTTATTTATTCTTGCTTCTTCTGATATTCCTTGAAACTGAGATGAGTGACAGTACGTCAACCCCATTACAATGTTAATATTTGCACTTTAATATTTACAGAGCACGCTTGCTTAACAAGCTTGCATATGTTAGGACGTTCTCTGTCTCACTCACAATACATACTAGAAAATAACATAAATATTATGAAAATATAATGGTAGAGCTGGTTTACAAAAGTGAAAACTATTTATTTGTACTTACCTACTTGATTAGAAATAGAAAAACATTTATTTGCAACACAGAAATATAGCGGAGTAAGTCTGTTATGTTATTTTATTTGATAATAAAGAATTTGAAAATTGAAAAAAAAAATGGTAGCACTCCGGGAGTGCCGGCAGAAGTGAAAACTTCAATATTAACGTTGTGTTTTCACTTTTAAGTTTTCACTTCAAAAATATAACCACAGTCGTCATAATGACAATGACAATCACAATGACACAGACACATTCGCGCAAGCGCGAATGTGTTTTCACTTCAAAAATATAACCACAGTCGTCATAATGACAATGACAATCACAATGACACAGACACATTCGCGCAAGCGCGAATGTGTCTTGTCAAAAATATAACCACAGTCGTCATAATGACAATGACAATCACAATGACACAGACACATTCGCGCAAGCGCGAATGTGTCTGTGTCATTATGATTGTGTCATGTCATTGTGTCACATTCGCGCAAGCGCGAATGTGACACAACGACGAAGACAACGAAGACACAGACACATTCGCGCAAGCGCGAATGTGTCTGTGTCAGTGTGTCAGATGTCGCCACAACACTATTTAATTGTTTGAGTCATACGTCGCGTGACCGCAAGTGTGTTCTTTTGTCGTCTCTTGTTTTACGAGCAATGTATAAAAATTAAATAAGATCTTACGCTTTTTCGACGTCACGTGACCCTGACGCGAGTTTGAAAGTTTTTACCCACCCAGCGCCGCTAAAGAAGTTTTCACTTCAAAAATAGAGAAAATTAAAAATGAGGTACAATAATGAACAGTAGAAAAGAAAAGAAACAATATAAAATTATAAAAATACTTTTATATTGTTAAATCTTTTTATTATTTTTATAATTAAATCTTTTAATTATTTGTATTGACTAAACTAAACCACCTATTGTGCTGCAAAATGGATATTAACACCGATAATTTGCATTACGAAAGAGTATATTTATTTGAGCTTGAAAGATAACGTATTTTAACAATGACAAGGCTTATAGAAAAACATTGGAAATGAATGAATAACGTTTTAGATACATAAATGTACAAACAAAATTAAATTTTCCGTTTTATGCTATTCTATTTCAGGGTTTTCATTGGTGTCAGTCGCTTACTAAGGGCTATATTTCACCGGGACGCCATGGCGGCGCAACCAGTCGCCGCCACCAACAAAATGTACACAGCTCTATAGAGAGTTAGAGCTTTGCCTCATTAAGACGCCATGGCGACGTCGCCGGCTACGTATCCAAGTAGTTAATATTGAAATGCATGGTACCTAACTCACGTGGCGACGGTTTGGCAACGTCGCCAATTTGGAAGCGTGGCCACGAGCTACAGTTCTCTACGTGGCTTCTGGATACTCTGGCGGCTTGGCGACGTTGCCACTAAAATGTACACGGTAAACTGCACCTCGCTCACTCAGTCGCCAGTCAGCCGCCATTTTTGGAAGCTCACTCGAAATATAGTACATAGTGGGTACCTAGTTGATGTTGTAAATAATGAGTTTCGATACTGAAATTATTATAATAGAAATTCAAAACCGTCCTTGCATATGGGATGGTTCATCTAATGAGTATTCCGGTCGTTACTTAAAAATTAAAGGTTTGGAGCAAATAGTAAACGTATTTAAAGAAAAAGACGAAATGAAAAAAAAATTCTACGACGTAGATAACAAAGAAGTGCGATTTCTTCAACATCCATTCCTGACGACGTAAACGAAATGACTGTCGAGACGCCATGGCCACTCGACTTGGCGTTCTTCGGATGCCAGAAGTAGCCAGGCCTGCGCCGCTGGCGACGTCGCCATGGCGTCTTAATGAGGCAGAGCTCTTACTCATCTGGTGTCCGTTTGGTCGCGCAACCAAACGTACATTTTGTTGGTGGCGGCGACTGGTTGCGCCGCCATGGCGTCCCGGTGAAATATAGCCCTAAGAACGGTCCTACTGCGCTACCAAATTAAATAACTTGGCAGCAATCACAGAAATAAAACACAAAAAAATGACATATATGGTATTCAAAAATTTTAGTGTCTTTTGTGCTTGTGATTTAAATCCACATTGTTTTGGTTTTTGAAAACCAAACAATGAAATTGGAATACTGACAAAGACAATAAAAGCATTTTATAGAGCACTTTGATATCTCATAAATATAATTTGATGAGTGTTTATGTCTGTCTGTCGTCGGTCTCTGAAGTCTTTGAAACTTTTCAGTTCAATCGTCAGATTCCATCAGATTTCTCAAGAATAATTCAGATTTCTTTAGAATTACGGTCAATAAATGGTTTTCTGAGATTAGCAACAATACGCAAATATTACTTTGTTTTTCGAAGACTACTTATGTCAAGTTTTCAATAACGTATCTTCTTAGGTAATAAAATAAAAAGGTAAATAATACACGTTTTGGTTTTAGGGATTTCCTCAATAAAAATCTAAAGAAAATCTTATCTATCTCCAACGTTATACCAAAGGCGCAAATAAATAACAAAGATGTCAATGAAAACAGTAATAATATCACACGTCGATTTCATACATAATGTTATATCCCTAAAATGTAAGTCCGTTTTATATAATTTTATTTTCATCATTACCTTTTAAGAGCTATGGATTTTATTACTAAATAAATAAATAATAACAATAAATAAAAGACGCTGCTACTTACTAAAAAACTAACTACGTAGGTACTTATGAATTGTATTAATCAACAACGTCATTTGCTCGTGTTATTTATGTAGCGACTGTGACAGGTTTCTAGATCACAAACAAGTCTAGATTCATAATTTACATGCTCTACTCAAATCAAATGTAGTTCAACCTTGATAACTTGATTCAAAGATATGATAGATTTGTCGCACGCCAACCTCTTTTCTGTTACCACGTTGGGTTGGCTGGTAGATAATGCTTTAGCATTAAGTCCACCTCTTGTATATATTTGTGCAATAAAGAATTAAATAATAATAAAACAAATCATTTATTTTGCAGAACATAGGAATATAGGAGTATTAGATGATAATTATTAAAAACATGTCCAGCTATGTCTAACTTAATAAGTATGCAAAATGTATAAAATTATGTCAATATTGTATTATAATTATAATATAAATATATCTAATAATAAAGATCCTAGTTTAATTACTCTTGAATAGGTTGGTTATAGTACGATAGCTACATCGTTTTTAGGGTTCCGTAACCAAAGGGTAAAACGGAACCCTATTACTGAGACGAATACGTGTCTGTCTGTCCGTCTGTCACCAGGGCTGTATCTTATGGACCGTGATAGAGTTTAAATTTTCACAGATGGTGTGTTTCTGCTGCTATAAAAACAAATACTACAATACTGAATATAGAAAAAATATATTTAGGAGGGTTCTCATACAAAAATATGATTTTTTGGGATGAAATCTTTCGTGCGCGAGTCTTACTTGCACTTGCTTGGTCTGTACCTTAATTTAATCTACATTTGTATTTTGTTTTGTTCAATGAAGCTATCTTTATCTTATCTTTGATATATTTTGTAGAGATTATATTTTTTAAAAGCAAATTCTAAAGAGCAGTAAGTTTATTTCCTTATTTATTATTACCTACTTACAATTCATTATTTTCAATAAGTAGGTACTGAAGACCGAAGTCGCTTACAGTCGCTAGTCTGGTAATAAATCCTTACCATGGCGTTATCTTAGCCATCTATCTTCGTAACCCATAGTTATGGTAAAAACTATTTCCGTTTGCGTATCTGGCTACTAGATGTCGCTATCAGTATAATTAAAATCAGCAACTTAGCAGATGCTGAGACTGCTGCTCTCAAACTTTTACGGTCTATCTTATAAAAAGTTAGCGCAGACTTGAAGTATTGATTACCATACGTAATGATGACTTAAGTCAGCGCTAACTTTTTATAAGATATATAAGATAAACAAGCAGTAATATATAAGAACTTACTGCTTGTTTTTTTTTTAATAGTTTTTTGTTGCATTAAATATGATTAGGAATAGTAAGTATGGCCTATTTCTTTGTTGGAACAATTAATCTCTATAAGCTCAATTTATTTTATTATTTCGGCAACTCACAGAAATAGTCTAGCTTGTGCTAAAGTCAAATTTATGTTTTTAATTAATTTAGATAAAAAAGAAAAATATTGCATTTTATGCAATAAATTATTTATTGCATAAAATCTTCGCCATAAAGTTCAAGAAACGCTAGCTTCCGACGTGTAGGTACAACTGTCAGAAGATTGAGATAAATAATAATAACATCGATGTGTGTGTCTTGCTATTACTTTTGTAGAAGGCACTTTCTTGTGTAGGTACCTGAGGTATGTAATACATTGAAGTAGTAGATTGTGATAACAATTATATCAGTTCACATTAAAATCAGTGTACTCAATACCGACGTAGGTATACATAAATTACTTAAACATAATATTAAATTGCAAACATTTAAAAATCAAAACAAAAAAAAATCAAAGCAGCCTTCTTACTCGGAAGCTTACTTGATTATTCCATTTTAAATGGTTTGGAATTCTAAAGGAATCAAATAATACAGGGATTGTTTCAAAAACATAGAAATAGGTACCTAGTGCCTACACCTACCACGTTAAAGTCAAATATTTTTTATTCAGTAAGAACACAAAAATCATTTATATTTTCTAGGTGCCAGTACCACGCGACCAGCGCAGCGTCTAGAAAAACGGGAACTATACCAGCAGCGCTGGTTTTCAGGCAGGGCCGAAAGGGTGACGTCACACGTAACACAAACTCGAACTCGTCTGTGCACAAACTCGTGCTTGGAGAACTGGTTCCTACCGTATTCTAGCCGTAGATTATGTAAGAAGGTATACATCAAGCAATCAAACGCCTTGTAGTAATCAAACCAAACAAACAATCGATTGTAAATCAAATCACAATCAAACAACATTCCTATGCATTCGTAACTTTGTCAGATTTGTGATTGCGTTCACATTTTGTGATGTTTATTTGATATTGCTAAAAATGTTTGAGGTCACAGAAAAGAAGTTACACTGCGCGAGAATGCAGCTACGTTTGGCAGATGTTTTAGGCGATGTAAATCAGCAATTTTTTCACAGTAATTTGAACTAAATCCTATTTAGAGAACAACGTTTTTTCGATAGTGACGCATTTTTTTTTGCTTTTTTTTCAAAAATGACCTACACGACACGATATAAAACGTATTTTTTTTCTCTCAAGATACAAGAATTCGCCAAAAGTGTCACAAACTTGGTCCTTTATATAGAATGCATTTTAAAACTTATTTTAATGTTATAACATAAATCAGTCCACTCAATTTGCTAAAGAACGATTACTGTATCTCGATACAGTTGATCCCCGACTTGTCGCTTCGATGCAACGTTTCCAAAACTGTCGTACTTTATGGCACGTCTACGTGACAACGTATAGGTTCCATTGTTGGGCACGTGCCATTCGTGCTCTTTAAAACCAGAAATAAATTGACCTTCAATTTGTTTTGTTCGATTTAATTTTGTTTTAAACAAAAGACTGCGACAGATTTTCCTATACACACTTTTTATATAAAAGTGAATTTATTTAAAAGGTATACATAAAAGTAAAAGTACTGAGCATTGTTTGAGCTCTACATAAAATTCTTAAATATCGTTTTTGACGTGACAACGTCTTATAATTCGATAGAGCCGGCTGCACGCACGAAAAAACATGACTCATGAAGCGTTCCGGCGTTCCAATTATCTTTTCTTATCTAGAAAAGATTATCTTTTGATAAGAAAAGAAAAGATAAGAAAAGATAACACAACAATCGCGTTCGTTGACGTTGTCACGTTCAACTATCGTCAGTAAACCGACTTTACAGACAACCATTTTTTAAAAACTAAGAATCATTTATTGTAAAACTGTGTACAAAGATCTTAAAGTAGGAGACTTTTCTACATTCTCCCATTACGGTTTTAACATTTGTAATAATATCCACTTAAAATAGGTTCTTATTACCATGCATCTTAGATAATTTTGCTCTAAAGTATTAGTCAGAAACTTGTAGGTACAATCTTGCATAAGCAAAACACATGTTATGTTTTCGTCTTATTTTTAGTAAAAAATGGTGTATTTTGATATATTTTGCAGGTAAGCCATTTGATAGAAACCGAACAATTAATAAAACTCACTCCTATGAATCTCGGGATCCAATACTAAGAGACCTATGTAATGAAACACTGAGTGGAAAAATAAGTGAAATTATGAAGAATTATCGAGTGGGTTTAAGAAACCCTTATGCCATTTCTACCTTTCCGATTTGATGAGTCACAGATCCTTTTAATTTAAAGAGAAACAGGTTCCAAGGCTCTCGAAGCGGCTGATTCACAAGATGTGGTCACTGCGTGGGAGGATGGCATTCAGGATGCGTTTGGAATAAAGTAGGTGCCTAACCTACCTAAAGCCGCATAAGTACATTTATAGCCTTGACTTTAAAATGTACCTAATCAACCGAATATGAACGGAAATCTGCCCAGACTTTAATTCGGGAAGTTTAGTCGTTTGATGGAGAAAGATTTTGAGCCTTCTTCTTTGAACCTATTATAGATTATATTTGAACTTATGTCTCGCTGTCCATTTGGTAAGAAAAAAATAATTTAATCTCTTAGAGTCATCCATTTAGGCCTTAATGTATACGGCTGGACAAGTGACCAGTGTCTTCTGGTGCCTAGCAGTTCATCTCAACATGTATCTAATAATGTATCTCTCAAATTCTAGAGAGAGCAATACTCATCTTTCTTCTTCCTCCAGTTACCTGAAGTCTTATTATAGCTTTATTATACATGCATTGTCCTAACCCAAAAGTTTAGTGAGTTTAAGTGTCTACTAGTGAGAGTTCAAGTAGTTTTTAGTACATGGTATTATCTAGGTATCCGACGCATCAACGGCTTACGCGTGACGTCACGAGTCCTCGGACTACGTTGAAGGGTTTCCACCCGGTATTCGGAACGTCTACGCCTACCGTTCCGGTACAGTCAGCAGAACAACACTAGCATAGTCATAGACGAATTGTCTGGTTCTGTGTAATGATGGTGAGTGGTGACTACTGTGACACGACAATACTCGAAACGGATTTCGATGTCGGTTTGACTGACTGGTGTTTTTATTCAATGGTAGCGAAACAGCGGCTTTACCATCGTTTTTATAACCAGATACTAGATAAGTTTGTTGATATTGACGATGATGCAAAATATGAAATTTTTGAATCTGTTTTCTGTACCAATCAGCTCATTTTTTAAATTTGTTTGCTAACCTTACCTACTACTCCAAAATCGCTATCGACACGTCGGATTAGGAAACCTACTAGAATAGAAACGACCTCTTTGATTTTTTATTTCTGTCATAAAACAATTTTCGCCTATATACCTACTGCGAAATTCGAAGTGACTAGAGAAGCCTACCAAGTAAGGTAGACTTTCCTAGTTACTCAAAACTTCAATTACTACTAACAGTTATGTCTGTTTGCGGTCTAAATCTAATCAAACAATATGTATTTTGTTCCTAACCTACCGCTGCTGGGTATTTTTAATTAGGTAGATACATATGTATTTTTCACGTGCGCAATTCTGTTAAAAGTTTCACAATCTCCAGTTAGTCACAGGCTCGGATTACACCATATCTGAATGATGGCTTATTTCTATGTCGTGAATCAAATTTGATCCTTTTTTGAACAAGTAATCATGCACTGCCTTATTTTTGGTAGTCCCTGCAAATAAAACGTCTGTCAGAACTTTGACTTCCTCTTTAGTTCCTTTACCCCAACCATAGTTTAGTACTTCAACTGCGTTGTAGACAAATTTCTTGGTTATAAGGTCCAAATCATTTCTTTCCCCTGTCGACCATTGCTTATAGCTGTTGATGGTGTTTTGTATCTCCATACTGTTCAAAATATCACCATTGGCTTCAAATGCTTTATCAATAACATCTAAGAGTATCCGTACAGCTTTTGTGTTGACTTTTATCACGGAACTCTCACTTTTAAACATCTTGTGTCTTTGAGTGATCACTGATCTTAGTATTGACACAAATTCTCTCATGTAAGCAGTGTTAGCAATCGAAGTTTTTAGTTCCGTACTTACTATGTCAAAAACATTATCATTCGTTATTGTTTTGAAGAAGGTATTTTTTTTAGAAAGAGCTTCATTGAATTGATTGATGATATTCATAAAGTTGCCATCATTCAGTTGTAATAATTCACTCAACAAATCAGCTGTGTGATCGCAAAACCCTGGGAATGGGCGACAAACATTTAATGACTTGCAAACATATCTTAACTGATCCTGCTTTTCCTCCATTACTGTGATTTTTATTTTTTCCACTAGATGCAGCATATCTATATGTGATGTGCTAGAGCTTATTCTCTTTATAGTAGCATCTAGTAGTTTCTTAGCAACATTCATTAGTAGCGTGTTGGTTGTTTCTATCATATCAAGCACTATAAATTCTTTATCTATTTCATACATGATAGGTTTTTTATTTATAAATTCATAGTATGTTTGAACTGAAGAGATGTAATCTTCAGTGGCATTCTTTAAAATTGGAGTAACATCTGCGTACGATTCCAGGCGGTTTTTAATGTAATATGCTAGTATTTTCAATCTAAGAGCTCCTTTACTGGTTAATTCATTCTTCAAATCGAGTCTAAATTTATCATCGATTTTCATATTGCTTGGCTTTTTAGTAGATTCAATAATCATTTCGTAAGTATTGCCCATTTTTAATATTTTTGGTGGTATACCATCTTTATCGGTTTCTTTATCCATTCTGTTTCGGTGAATTCGTTTGAAAGGTTCTGAGGCCATTAGTTGGGCCAGGCGCTCTTCTGGAATAGGCCCCTCTAAAGCATCGAGTTTCAAAGGCGGCAGGTCGTTGCTGAAACTTCTCAGTAAGTCTTTACTAAAGTGAACTGCACCTTCTAGTTCTAAATCATAGCCCATAGAGAATCTTACCACTGTGGATTGAAATAAGAAATTAATATGCATGATAATGACATCAAATGCTGTCTAATCCATAACTTAGCAAAGTTAGTAGTAGACCACATATAGAATACTTAAAAACATTTGTTTTGTGAATGTATAGAAACAGATAAAGTGTTTTGTGTGGGGATCGAACCCACGACCAATAAAGTTAGGTGTGAAACTATGATAACGTACTTTGTATGAAAAATATAAAGAAATACATTTCTAACTGTTAAAGACCGTTTCACAAAACTAATCATATAATAATGTTGAAATATCAAAGTTTTTAATTAAATTTGAAGCTGTCACTAAAATATAATTAAGTAGCCGTAAAAAGGTTCTTATCGAAAGTATTTTAAATGGTTTTCACTGTGGCTTAAGCAGGTGCTCATCTACTTATTAAAATATTTTAGGTACTTTCTAAAGACCTTTATATTTATTTCATAATTAGATAAAGGAACACTCAGTTCATTCTCTATCTATGTCTATGACAGGGTTTATGTATCACGCCCTTATGTATCAAGGTGCCATTTTTCTTAAGCAATGTTAATAGGTAGACGGTAGACGTGCCATCGCTCGACATAATACCTACGTTACACGGGTTTTTGTATTCGATAACGTGCCCAAAATATCCCATCGCGTGCCATTCACGGCACGCGTGATATTGGCTCACCATCAGGGGTTACCTAACACAGTTGCTGTCAGATTAACTCTTACCCAGCTCTTGGTCTACACAGGGAGCTGATCAGCATTGCCTACTGTTAATTAATCTGCGCTTGTCCTGATAAATGCACAATGATTAATGCCTGATATGAAACGCGCCTAAAGCCTCGGACACACTGTAAATCATTCACAGTTACCCTGACAGCTTGGTGGATAGTTAGTAACGCCCCTTAGGTGCTTTTCAGGGGTATCACATGAAGAATTTAAAAGTTCGCATATATTGTTACATTTTTATTTAGTATTAATTATTAGTTATTTTGAAATAATTACTTATCCAGCATCTTTTTGAAAAAATTGAGAAATTTTTAACTAATAATTTTTGGTTTTTTTATTATACTTACTTATGTATTAACAAAAAAACATGTAAGTATTTAATAATAGATTAGGTTACCGGTAAGTACATCATCTTTTGAAACTTGCCCGATCTTTTTTTTATAATACCTGTATTTGTAATTTCTGAAACGATGCAATGATTTAAGTAACCACAAAATAAAATCTTATCTCTTTACGATTTTACCCATAAATATATTATTAGATAGTTAATGGCAGCCCTGACGTTTTGCAAATTACAATAAGGGCGCGTGCGCATTGCGCAGTCGATCTCCGAGGGCACGCCCTAATCCCGCAGCATTGTGCCCGCTGCCTATCATAATCAGCGGGAAATTCTCTTGCAATCGATTGTACACTATCTACTTTACTGTAGTATTCTACTTCTTCTTCTTATCGTGTCGATGCTACAACTGTATTTTGTTGTAGCATCGTGTTGGAAAGATTAGCCAGACTAGACACTGCTTTGCCGTGCCTAGCATTTTATTTAAATCTATTTTATTTAAATTTACGATTTAAATCTATGGTGCCTAGCTGTTACCGGTGTGCGCCACGAGGAGGCTCTTTTCCAGTTACTGTAGTTATTTGTCTATTATTTAATCTCAAACACATCCATTTTTTACTTCCATTGCATTTTTATGCAGCTTTTTGTGATACTTTTTTTCAAACTACAACTTTTTCTAGGCGTTAGAATACTAATACAAATTCACCTAATAAGTCTAGCACAGATAATGTATGATCTGCGTCAGTCTGACAGTCAGCATATCGCTGTCAGCACAAAGTTATCGCGATGACACACGACTATTCATTCAGCTGACGGAAGTCATAGCCACCGAAATGCCACAAATAAATTAAGGAAAGCTGGAATAGCAGGAATCAGAAACTCTAGTTCAGTCAAAGACCGGTAGAACTAGGGCTACTACAAAGCTAAATATTACATGAATACCATTTATTAGGCATTTAACCACAGGCATATTTGTCTGAGTAGCTAATTTATACCGCAACGGCTCATTCGTTCATTTTTGTAAACCAATAACTCACCACGTTACTAAACATAGACCAAGAGTCAGTGGTGTATTTTTACCCTCAAGCACATTGGTAAAAACACACCAGGCACTAGGCTACTACGTAAGGTAGGTAATATACAGCGTGCCTACAGATACGGTTTGTAATAAAATTATAATTTAAGTGCAGGACTTGGGAGAGCCGTTTGCCTTGCGTTTTATTATGTAACTGGGTAGGTATTTATAT
Organism: Ecliptopera silaceata; assembly: GCA_932527185.1. NCBI lineage: Eukaryota > Metazoa > Arthropoda > Insecta > Lepidoptera > Geometridae > Ecliptopera > Ecliptopera silaceata. Next base: position 9,020,889 of record OW052210.1, read on the forward strand.
AAAGTGGGCATTGATTGGTGTATTAAGTTAAAGGCCAAATATTTCTAGGTATCAAATCCGGTCCTAACAGCCTACTTATTCAGTTTAATTGAATAATTCAAGAGCAAACTAAAGCAACATTTGATCCACAGTAATCACAGCATCTGGTCAAAGGCAAATATTTATCAACATCAGCCAAAAATGTACACTGCAAACGAGCTGCTCTCATTTTCTAAAGTGGTCCTTTTTCTTCAACTTCTTATTCAATACAATGTCGTCGGTCTTCATTTATAGCCAAATAAAATGTAGCTACCGGACTTTATTAATCGTAAATGTACTAATTTCACTATCACTTTAGCAATGTCTATGTAAGTACGACATTAGGTATCATATTACAAATACCAACAAAGTAACCTACCCCACAAGAATCAGCTCAACATCATAAGTTCTACAATTTATATTCCCTCCAATTGAACAAGATAGCCCGCTTGTAACTATTCTAATTCCTTATTACCTCGCTGTGGTCGTGGTGGTTATTGAAGGCCTTAATACCCTAATAAGATCAACTGACATCTAGGTTGAGATATTTAACTGGTTACTGAGAATGAAGAGAGTAAAATGATTAAATATGCAAGAGATATATCGCTGTGATAGAACTGGGTACACCTCAGTAAAATGCAACAACGAAATGTTAATAATAAATTTGTTTTATATTATTTACAAGTTTTTTTCAGGCTATAAATACAAAGTATGAGGTACCTGAGTACTGCTGCATTGACGTGAGCGCAGTTGGTGTGTGGCTAGTTTAAAACCAGTCCGATTAGCGGTCTTGTAATTCAATCGTTCGAATCAATGCAAAATATATAAATATAATAAAATATACAGTTCATCGATAAGTTATGATCACTTCATTGGTTTTCTACATGTTGTGGATTTAATGCAGTTGCTTCTATACTACTTCCTTCCATCGAATAGGTAGATAAGTACCTACCCAGGTTATCTAGTAGTTACGGCCGGCAACGACGGTCGTTAGTGTGATCGTATGGCTTTCTTCCCTCCGCATGACATGTCCATTACCACCAAGGTTAGCTACCACATAACTGTTACCATTAGAACGTTCGTAAAACCTAGTAGGCCATTAGGGTTTGCAAACCTACTTTACAAACATAAAGAGCTGCAGTTTGCAAGCTTAACATGGTATTTACAAGTAGGTAGGAGTTTATAAATGTAACTATTGAGACAAAGATGTCTCCACATGACTTTAGGATATTGATATAGCCAAAAACGGTTTACAGAGATGTACAAAGTATTAAGGAACTTACTCATCTTGGTAAAACGTACAAAGTAAAATACAGGAAATGAGCAACTTGACCTTGGATGTCACTGTCAGTTGTCAAATCAGTGTGTGTGGGCGAGAGCGCTTTTGAGGCGGCAATCGAATGCATTCAATTTCAAGGTAAGGAAAAGGCAATCACATGTGCAGATGAATGTCAGGGATTGACAGAACACACTACAGGTGTTAATCTATAAAATACCATAATACGAATAAGGACATTCTTGCCTTGATATATAATGATAGATATATTATTTACTTTGAAATAAATAGCAAGTAGTTCGATCTTAAAGAAAATAATAAAATACAATAGAAGTAAATGCTAATGTTCTCACTTGAACTCTAACATTCGACACAAACCATAGATGGTAATAGTATTAACTATCAAGTTCAAACAAAGAGTCGATAAAAAGTACTAGAAATAACTTTTTCGTACGGGTCCGCACAAACAGAACAATCACCTTACTTCTTACATACTTCTTGAAGTCAGTTAAAAATGTGGTAAAAAAAGTAGATAGTGGTAAAGTTTGATGTAAAAAAAACACATATTATGTGATATAAATCTCATGAAATAAATGAATTTAAATAAAGTAATCACGAGTAAAAGTTCGATTTTAAAATGCTATATTGGATGTGTGGTAAGTAAAGTAGCTAATTACCATAATGCTAATAAATAATATCAACGTTTAAAACTTATTCTAGATTGTTCGATCACCTTGTAAATGAATGGAATGGACAAATTCAATCAAGCTTGTTTAGTACATATGTATTTATGTCACTACATACCGTGACTAGATAACCTGGTTAATTAGACGCATACAGCGAAGTGCAAACCCCAAATTACTGAACGGGGACTCTCAAAGTTTCCCCATAGTCCAATCATGTGCAAACTTTGATTAGAAAATTGCTGGATTAGCAGTTTTTGTCTTTTGGTTATTTAATTTACTTACTAAGTCGGTATATGATAATTTGAATTACATACTCACCTTACTATTAGATTCGTATAACGGACACATTATTTTTCAAAGTTTATAATGATTATTTGTAAGACTATTTGATGTTATTTACATAATGTAGGCATCCTCAATACCTAACCTACCTATACCATCTTTTTTGCCTAGCCGGCTGTAGACATTATATGGAGCTGACTAAGCTGCGACTAGGTAACAAAAAATGATAAAAATAGCAATAATAATTCTTCTCTTTGTTGAAAAAAAAAAAGCAATAATAATTCTTTTTGGTCCTTGTTTTTTTTTAATTGGAGTAAACGCTAATAAGGCGATTAAGAAAGTTTTTGAACACTATCTCCTTGACTCTTTAGAGCTAGGTGTTGAAAACCGCCGAATTTTGTTCATTCAAACCCAGTGCTCTCTCTCACTCACCGACCGACCGGTCAGTTCGTATCGTTCAGCTTATTTTCATCTCATTCATTCAGTCCGCCGCGTCACGCCGCGTCGTTAGGACGTACGTTTATCGCTCTTTCGTCCGCACTCTCTGAACTTTGTGAAAACAACACAAATCTCGTAATTTAAAACAGTTTTGTGTATAACAGTGGACTGAACTTCTGTGCAAAGTGTCTCAACCTGACGATATCTCAACGAAAGGCTCTCTTCTCCCGTGTAAGTACATAGTAGTTATTTAACTGTACTTCTGCGTTGGCCGAGAGGTATTTGCGGGAAAAAAACTTGTCTATTCTACCTCCTTGCATAGGCTAGTCCCTAGAAATGGGTAAGTACACTAAGTACTCGTCATTACCTGGAGGTACTTGGACCCTGCGCTGCTCCAAGTAGGTAGGTAAGTTTAGTTTGTCTAACTTTCTCGCTTCTCGCCAGATTTACATGAAGTTTTGCGCAATGTCATAGATATAGGTACTTATGCTTAGATACCTTCGTTTACCGAGGCAGGGATATTGTGTCGGTAGCTGCGAGACAAGAATACAGCCAACGCCGCCGTGTCTCTGAAGTAGGTACCATACCTACCATACCTACTTACCTAGATTTAGGAACTAAAAGGATTAGTTGATTTCAACTTCACGACGATAATACGTACGAATATAATAAAATGTAATCTTCTATGCGTAGGTAGGTAAGTTAAGGATGATATAAAACGATATCGATGATGGTTTATCTTAGTATAAAACGCGCATTAGACCATGCTATGCAGTGCTCTAGATGAGTTAGGTTGCTGGTTTATTTATTTTACTGAATATAACATATAATTATCTATTCTATCTCCTTGCTTAGGCTAGTCCCTAGAAATGGGTAAGTACACTAAATAACGTCTACTGGATAATATTATGTACTCGATGACCACAAAGTATTCTGAGCCCTTAGTCCGAAGACGCATTTTAAAACTCCCTACGACAGTCGTCTCTCGGATGTCCATACATTTTTGTATGGCTATCCGAGAGACGACGCATTTTAAAACTACCTACTCTCGAGCCGACACAGTCGTCTCTCGGATGTCCATACATTTTTGTATGGCTATCCGAGAGACGACTGTCGGCTCGAGAGTAGGTAGTTTTAAAATGCGTCTTCGGACTAAGGGCTCTGAGGACCAATCACAGAGCCCGTAGTGTTGAATTGTATTCGATAACTGTCAAGCAAAATTTGAGATGAAACTACATTTCGTTTTGCTCCGTAATACTAAACTATAGTAGCGACATCGTTCCTTTCTGTTAATGTGTAGGTTTTATGTTCCGAAATAAATAACTTTTAGATTTTTTGATTCGATGCAATATTTGTTTATTGCCCGTTTATTCCGGTGTCACTTGTACTACTAAACAGTACAACTGGTAGTACAAAAATACCTACAAGTGTTTTCACCCGATTTTTCTCAAGACTACGGGTGCTACTAAGTTTCTAATTGATCGATCTATGATTTCACGGAAGGATGGTCGTCGATCGATAAAGGAATGTTGATCATCACTAAACACTTCCTATGATATCACATCACGTAGAATTAAGGCTCATTTACACAGAAAGAAACCGGGAACTCTAGTTCTCTCTGAGCCGCAGTTGATTATTCTGTAAATTTAAGTTTGGTAAAGAAAAGTAGCCAACAATCGTTAATAGAAAGAAAATTGTAAAATATTTGATTCTTGAAAAGTGACGAGCTTTCGCCATAGCGAATACGAGCGAGCTTAACTTTGCCTAATTTAATTATATGAATTAGTACTAGAGTGACATGCAAAGGACAATTGGCAATCTGGGTCACGACAAAAAAAATGTCCCTCAGGGTTGCCACGTAAAGCATTTATAAGCATTTAAAGCCTTCCAAGACCTACATACCTAGTCCACATTCATTACATTCCACAATATTTAGGGAAAAAATCCTACTCCTACATTCGATGAATTTGTACCTACAGTTTTTGGACATTACCTTACGATAGCACATTGCAGATTTACGAATAAAAAACGCCAAGCATACATAAGAACAATGTACTAATTCAATAACAAACAGCTCGTGACAAAATAATGTCAAAACAAGATAATAAAAAAAAACTAGAGCACGATCCGTGGATCAAAATGTATATTTCTGTCATTATGTGTTTTACATGTAACTGTCAACAAAATTAATTTGAAATCGTCCTTAATACCATCAAAAAGAGATCAATTTAATACTTTAATGGATTAAATTAAACCTGTACTTGAATTTAGGTCGGTTGTAATGAGTTTTAATCGGTACAGTTAGCATCACAAAGTGATGACTGCTCTAGTTTTTGTGATATTCATGTTGGGATGTAATCTGGCTAATTATTAAACTATTTACTTTTATATATGCAAGCTAGCTGAAGCCATATTTTGTGTATATCCTTACAACACAAATCTATAATGCTATTTTTTAAACCTATTACTTACGATGATGAAATGAAATTGTTCATTTGCCTGAAGCATGGTACAAAAGGTCTGAAAAAGAATATAGGTTTCACACATTTCACCAATCACATTAGCATACAAATGTATGTCAGTTAATAATTAAAAATACCAAATTATACTATAGTAACTATAGTATAATTTGGTATTTTTAATTATACCTTTTTGTATAAACTATACTATAGTTTATACAAAAAGGTACAGATCAATTGTTGACGCTGACTGTACAAGAGAAAGTAAATACAATAGGGTTTTATCCGATCAGTTGACAGTTTGTAGCGAGTGCACGCGGAAATATACCTTATGTTGTTGTTATAGAGTCGCATTATGTATCTTGCTATTGGTCGACAATCAGCCGAAAATATTAATTATAATACATTACATGTACTTTTTTTTCTCTCTAATCTATCTCCTCCCACTGCTGGGCAAAGGTCTCCCCCAAGTCCTTCCACTCGTCCCTATTCTCCGCTTTTTTCCACCAATTCCCCTCGAAAGTGTCTAGGTCGTCCCGCCATCGTCTCCTTGGTCGGCCCGGCCTCGACGCCTTCGTCCGTCTTCAGGCATCCATGGTGTAACGGCTTTAGCCCATTTTCGGGAGTCCATGCGGCAAAATGTACTTACATATACTTACTTATATTATTTTCAGTTTCATATAAAGATTTCGTTACACGTGACTAAAATATAAAATAAAAGAGTTTCTAGTTTAACTACCATTTTTTCAACAGTTTCCACAGTAGTAGGTATTTTATAAATTTCTTTAAAACATCGCAACACATTTAAATCAGAAAACGAACTTAGTTATTAAAATGACTTTAAATCTGCGTAGTTTTCTTCAATCTCTACCGAAAGCGATAAATAAATCAATGTCGTTGGAATAAGGTCGGTTTTCGGTTGCTTGTATGCTGTTCATAGAAAATTCATTTGCAATCGAGAAATCTTGCATGTTTTGATTTTACTCACAGATCTGAGAACGATAGTTGTTTTTATTGCGGCTCATAAAAATCTTGCACAACATTAGTCATAGTCGACCCTGTATTCATATACAGGGTGATTTTTTTCCAAGGGCGGTGATGGCCAAGTCCGAAACAACGAGAGTTGTGTAAAAGTTTTAAAAAGAGGCATACTCTCGATTTTTAAGACAATAACTTCAAACTTACTTTTTTTTTTATAATATACTTCTGTCGAAAATCAATAAAATGTTTTATAAAAATAACAACCAATATTGAACCAATTGCATTTCCTAATAAAGATAAATTTGACTTGTTAAAAAATAAGTTTGATGTTACTTCCCCGGACTTATCCTCTCGAGCTAAACTTACTACCTAAAATTACTACATTATATAAGATCAAACGAACTTCTTGAAGTGAAGTTCGATCATTATTATATGAGTCGTTTCATTCGAAGATACAATTAACTAAGGTAGTGCCTTAAGCCTACACGAGGAACTCGCACGTTTAGAGAATCGATTTTTTAATCGATTATTTATTTTTTGGTACTTTTTTATATCTTTATGTGGCAGCACTCACTTTCCGGTCGGTCCGGTCGGCTGACAGCTTCTCATTCTTGTTTAGAGTAAGTATTTATATGTTTTCTACTAGCTGGGATCGGGTGGGAACGGGAACCTTGTATCTTCGAATGAAACGACTCATATAATAATGATCGAACTTCACTTCAAGAAGTTCGTTTGATCTTATATTATATATCGTCGTTTCATTCTTCAGATACAATTAACTAAGGTAGATGTTTAGAGACTACTGGTTAGACTAAGTGTTTTTTGGTTCATTAAAACACTCGAGTAAGTAGAAAACTTTAATTTATAACAAAATATAGAACACTTCTTACGTTCTAATGTAATCGACATTCATCGGATTAATAATTTATAAAAGATCAATCTTGGCCATGTGGTAATTACTATGGATTGATGGCGCAGACAGTTCGAGCAAAGAGTCCATCGTCTAACACTGGACGATTATAAAATCTAGCAAACGTTGTAGAAGTGGTGGACCATCCAGCTGTTTTTCTGATGGTGTCAATACAGACTCCCGCAGAGGCCGCCGCTGAGGTGGATGCGTGACGGGTGCTGTGTGCACTGAATATTGAAACGTCAACGCCGCTCTCTGCCAAAGTCTGTTTTATCCACCTACTTATAGTCTGCGACGTTGCTTTTTTATGCGGTTTTTTGTGAGTAAGTAAGAGACTATCATTCCCCACTGGTCGTAGCTTTGATGTTACGGTAAGATAGTCGTCGAGTGTCTTGGCTGGACATATACTTGGCTTGTCTACGAAATAAGGTAAGAACAAAACTGGTTGCTCACGGCCTGGTGCTGAGGTTTTAATCATATCGGATATCAAGATTTTTATGCCAGAAGGGCATCTAGTGATATTCGTAGTTCTTATCAACGAGAACGTTTGTACGCGATGAGAAGTACACAAAGCTAATAAAATTGATAATTTTTTGGTAAGTTTTTCAAGGCTTAAATCAAGATTTGGATACCATTCAGATACATAGTCTAGCACAAATTTTGGGTCCCATGTGAAGGAATATTTAGGGCAAGCTGGCTTTTGCCTATACATACCCTTCAGTAAGCGTTTTATTCGCTCATCTGATCCTATGTTATTCCCAAGGAGTAATGATAGGGCAGAGCGATGACTATTGATTGCTCCATAAGATGCACCTTTATTAAAGGTGCTAACTAAAAAGGCAATCACAGATGATATGGTGTATTCATAGGGGTTAATGTGTTGTTCCTGACAAAACTCCCACCATAACTTAAACGTTACTGAATATTGTTTCATGGTGTTTTCTGAAATTGAGGCTAGCATAAGATCTAGTGCTATGATCGGGGTATTTAATCGTGTAAATGCTGTCCTGAGAGCGTCGCGGCCGCCAGTGTAAGGCTGGTGTGAAGCCGGTGGTGCAACCTGCAACGAGAACGTAAAAGGTCCCGATTAGGTTTAAAGAAAATAATCTCAGAGATAAGCATTTTTTTAAGCAGTGGAAACCATGCCTGTCCAGGCCAGAAAGGAAAGACTAATATGCCAGTGGCTTTGTCACTGATTATTTTTCGCAAGCATTTTAAAATCAAAGAGAACGGTGGAAATGCATAAAAGAACTTAGAGTTCCAAACAACTGTGAATGCATCAACTGAAATCGCGTCAGGATCTGGTTTCCATGAAATGTACTGAACACATTTTGCATTAGTACGAGAAGCGAATAAATCTATTTTTGGTTCACCTAAAATCTGGGTGATCGTTTTATAAGCGCGATCAGATATTTCCCACTCCGTGTCTACGTTTATTTTTCGTGATTCTTCATCGGCTTCGACATTGTCATGTGTGTTAATGTAAGACGCAAAAATAAAAATATTTCGCTTTTCGCACCATTGCCAGATGCTTTTCGTCAAATCGTTTAAATGTGGAAATTTAATTCCGCCCATGCGATTTATATAGCATAAAGCCGTTGTATTGTCTACACGAAGAAGAATAGCGCAATTAGAATACGAGTGGGCTCTTTAAGCCAAGAAACACTGCGAGTAGTTCTAGGTAATTGATGTGAAAGGATAGCTCACTATCCTTCCAGCCACCATTTGCTCGTTCCCCATTACATGCGGCACCCCAACCAGATCTCGAAGCATCCGTAAAAATCTCCAGAGCAAAGTTTTTGTCAGGTCTCATTCCGTTATTGATCGACATTATGTTCCGTTTCCACCATTGGAGGTCGGGTAGTATAACGGTGGATAGATTTATTTTTGCTTCGAAATCGTCGTTCGTTAACAGTGCTAGGTATTTTTGGCGTTCGAGAGTTTTTGTGTACAACCAACCATACTTAACAGCCGGGCACGCTGCTGTTAGCACTCCGATTAATTGAGACAGTTCTCTAATGGAGCACCTTGGGAGTAGAGAAAACTTTCTAACTAATTGCATTATACGAGATCTTTTGTCTTCCGGTAAGCTAAGTGTCATGTCTAATGAGTTATACATAAAACCTAGAAATCGGCAAACTTGACGAGGTTCGAGGTTACTCTTTTCATTATTGATGACGAACCCTAAACATTTCAGCAACGATACTGTTGCATTAATGTTCTCACGGCATTCATCATAGGTATTACCGATACAGAGTATATCATCCAAATAAATTACTGATTTATAACCCTGTTGTCGTAAGTAATTTATGACTTCTTTCATTAATTTAGTAAAGACCCTAGGAGCGACTGATAATCCATAAGGTAAAGAAGTAAACTCAAAACATTTATCATCAAATTCAAAACGTAAGTACTTGCGATGATTTTTTGCTATAGGAACTAAAAGATAAGCTTCTTTTAAATCAATATTTGCCATAAAACCCTTGTTAGGTAAAAGCCTAGCTGCTGTTCTGTGATCCTCCATTTTAAAATGAGTGGTCAAAATGTATTTATTCAAAGATTTTAAATTTAGGATAAATCTTTTGGATCCATTTGCCTTGGGTGCTAAAAAAACGCTAGAGACATAATCATTTTTGGATCTACGACACGCTGAAATTGCGCCTAAGTCCAATAACTTTTTGATGGCTTGTGCCATATCTAAGTAGTCGCTGCCAGAAAGAGAGTTACGTGGAGACGATAACTGTCTCACTTTTTTACAGAATGGTATAGAGTACCCCTCTAAGATCCATTTAAGTATTTGTGAATTATTGGTTATGCGAAGCCAACAATCATAAAAATACTGGATTCTTCCAGCGTGTACCTCTACTGCTGTGTTGGTGCACGCTGCTTGTTCTGTGCTGAAGACTTCGGTTGAACGGTGTTGCTCGCCGGAGTTCTCCGTGCTGTAGGAGCTGCTTTCCTTTGCCCTCCCCTCCCCCCCCTGTTTGACGAGAAGCGAGGAGGGCCGTTCCAGTTTCCCTGGGGGCGTGAGCGGTTGGTTGATGTTTGAAATGATGTAGAAGGCGCCTTGGTGTTTGGAGGAGGCTTCTTAATCTGCAATCCATGTTTCTCGATCACCTTTGTGGCCTTTATCTTTTCTGAGAGTTTGCTTCCAAAAAGCATTTCGTCCCGTTCAACATCCTGCATGATGTTCAAAAAAGATTTATCCAATCCTGGGGTCACAAACTTCTTTCTAGCCTCAGATTCTGTAAAGTGCAGATCGCACAAGAGTCTGCAGCTGTCACTGAGGAATTTGACCGCTTGAAGTCTGTCTTTACCTTCGTCGAGAAGAAGTTCTAAGCCCTTGTTAAGGGCAGATATACTCTGACCCAGCTGTCGCTGTACGCTTTCTACCCTTTTATCTCGAGTACGAGTGGCCTCGTTCACCGCGGCCGAAATCTCGGGATTCAGTTTTGGAGCTTGAAGTAACGGACAATTTTCAGGAATCGGATATTCTTTAACAAGTTTTTCTCTTGATTCCTTATCCATGCCCTTTCGGAGAATAGGTAGCCATAGACGCGAAAGTTTTTCGTGAATTTTTGGGCCAAATTTGGGCGTTTCTTCGGTGGTTTCACCTAATGCGGTAAGAATATCCGGATCTAACTCCGGTTCTTGTTCACCGTCATTTTTTACTTCCTCACTGTTCGGGGCCTCAAAGCCATCGTTTATGGTGTCTAAGGGCTCAGGGTTGATGCTGGCGTTGTGGTCGTCATCTTAAACAAATGAAAACAACGTTATGGAAAAAATAAAATTTTGAGGGTAGTTTGAAAATTTTCGGAAAATTTTCTTTTCATGCGGGTATTTGTATGCTGAACATGTATGAAGTGTTTTCTAGACCATTGTGAGGATACTCGATCCACCTCTTGGTTACACATCTATACATTTTATCGGAATCATCTATTAGATGAATCCGAAATACCTTCGTGTTAACCCGCGGTTAACCTCTAGGTTTAGGTAAATTGCCTTCGTGATGACACACGGTCAACCTCCAGGCGTAAGGAATACGATGTTAGGTTCACCTCTTATTATTATTTTGTACTAACCTGATGAGTTATCCGAGTCCTCCGACGACGAATAAATAATCCGGTTGTACTTTCGCTGCTCCTGCTCCATTTTTCGAATTTTGCGTTGATAACGCTTAATTTTTTCTTCATTTCTTCTTTTCGGCATAATAGTGACGAAACAAAAGTATTATTTCACTGTTTTTTCACTATAAAGTTTGAAGGCACGTGCGAACGTTGCCTCGCACAAGAAAGGAATGAGAAGCTGTCAGCCGACCGGACCGACCGGAAAGTGAGTGCTGCCACATAAAGATATAAAAAAGTACCAAAAAATAAATAATCGATTAAAAAATCGATTCTCTAAACGTGCGAGTTCCTCGTGTAGGCTTAAGGCACTACCTTAGTTAATTGTATCTGAAGAATGAAACGACGATATATAATCTACTATTAGTTCACAATGTAACTGAAATTCTCAAGAACCTGACCCTAATATGTCACAATCGACTGTGACACAATAACTGAGTTATGCAGTAAAACAAGACGATCTCGAATCACAACAATGCGCTCAGCAAAGCAAGCAAAACATTTACCCTACATACAGTACTACCACACCGAGACAACGTACAAATACTACCAGTTGTTCAACTGAAAAGTGTGTGAAAGAGGATATGAATGTGAGAGGAGTAGACTCAGAACTGACGAATGATAGGAGTGAGTGGAGAAAGAGAACATGTTGTGCCAACCCCACTTAGCGTGGGATAAGGGCAATGGAATGATGACTACCAGTTGTTTAACTTTAGCTGTTTAGACTGACGTACTACTGACGCTTCAGATTTATAAAAACATTCGGGAAGAAAAAGGTATTAGGTAGGTAGTGAAAATTGACCGTATCTGTGTTTAGTACTTTCAAAAATATTTCTTGTACGGTAAACAAGCAAAACTCTACGTAACGTAGAAGTAAAATTAAAAAAAAAGTTATGGCTTATTCCCTTGACTATTTATATTAGTGCCATAGCAAAGTTAAAACATTAAAATATTGTATGTAAGTATATTATTATCATGAAACTTCATACAAGACGCAAATTTATATCGTTTATAGCCGTATCAATAATACCACATTTTGAATATTAGGTTCGGTTTGGACGTTAGACGACAGTAAATAGCGCGATGACTTGATACCATTAGACGTTGCGCTACTAATTATTTACTATGCCTCATTACTACAGCACACTACAATAGATTGTACACACACTACACGTAGTGCAAGTAATTGAAGCATCGCGGTGAAAATTAGCACACTTGTGACGTAACTGATTGTTTGGTGAGAAATGACTTCTCTTTCAACACCTTGCCGTAGATAGACTAACACTTACTGAAGAGGTCATATTTTGAACTCTATGGTGATTGAAGATAGATGCGAGTTTGCGATAGCCCTATTGTAATTAGGACATTGTGAAGTTGATAGCAACCTTTTTTTTGACAACTTTAGCAGACAAACAGAGATTTGGAACTTGCCAAAACAAATGAATACTCACAGAATTCCTATCATATTATATTTGAACATAGTTTTCTTTATATGCGGGATATTTACCATGATTTGTGAGTTAGATTAATTCCCGATATTTCGGAATTTTTACCTCCCTTACTTTTTTTTAGTGTAGTCCAAAACTGCGTAGAATGTGAGAATCAGAGAGGACTATATCCAGCAGTTGGTCATGTCTTGGTACTGATGATGATGAGAATAAGTGCTAAACTCTTGGAGATGGCTGATTCTAAAATATGTTACCTTAGTCACCCTAAGGTCAATAACCTAAAGAATGTTGGCCCTAAAAGGGCCTTGTTGCTTTAAATCTGATGTAGCAATTCCGATACAATTTTAGTTTTTACGACCATAATGTCGCAATTTAAGAGGTTTAAAGCCATTGTATATTTATTTAACGTAGGCATCGAGAAGTATCACTCTTAAAATTATTTTTATGGCATTTTTATGTTGTTACTTACGAGAGAATCGGTTTATGGATCCTTATAACTATTAAAGTCAATCTTTGAACAAAATTATAAGCATCGAATGTAACAAATAAAATCAAGATCCTCTTTATCGTAACAATAGGCGTCACAGCTCCGTTGGTAGTAGTTCTTCCATGCTTTGAGCCTTCCATGCTGCGGGTCGTGGGTTCGATCCCCACCGAGAACAAACATTTGTGTGATGAAAATTGTTGTTTGTTTTGTGTTACTGTGTTTTGTATGTTACAAAGAGATACAAATATTCTATAATAAATCTATGTGTGAAATGTCCGTGAATATTTTATTAATTCACTATAATTACTAACACAAAAGTCCTCAGATTCCTCAAAACTGGTTCTCAGAACTGATGAAATGTCCTCATAATAACACCAGGTATCTGTGTTCAACAACATTACTGGCACTGAGACAAATCTGATGAATCGCTCAGATAATGTCTGATCGATCGGTGCGATGGTCGGAGGTTCGAATTCCACTATTTATAACTTTGATTTTATCCTGAGTTTTACATGGTTTTTATAAGTACATCTTGTCATTGATATAGCTGGTATAATGGTAAATAAGCTACTTACATTATGTTTACCGTACTTTGAGGGACAATTTTTTTAGTCGTGGCCCAAAGTGCCCATTCTCCTTTGCATTTTAGTTATAGGTAGGTTGACAATTGTGGTCAGTAAATATGCCTACTCAACACCCCATACTTCAGTTTTCAAACAACTTACATTTTGTTTTATACCCTATTTTATACTTACTACCCTATTTTGTTTTGAGTAGTTTATTATAGACCACACATAAATACGTACAAACTTGTCAGGACTTTCTTAGATTTAGATATACATATTATTTCTGAAAATAATCCTCAAGTCCGTCCGTCTATCCTCAAGTCCTCGAGACTAGTTGAGTTCTTGCTACTCGAGTTTCATGTCCGTTCTTCTAGGATCTAGATATTCTACTAGTATGTAAGATTCTAAATGATTCTTTTGATTGAATAAAGAAATGGTTGACTTTGACTTTGAGAACTCGTTGCTTTCCCACTAACTAACTTAGACCGCCCATTGTACTGTATTTTGTTAGTTTTTATGTTTTCCATAATAATTAGTTGTAAGGTGTATTACAAGTACAATAAAGTGTTTTCATTCATTCATTCATTCATTCACTAAGTACTCAAAAATTCAATGTTCTTTTCTCAAACGATCTAAGTCGTTCGAGCGCCTTTCTTACTACATATTAAAAAAACTCAGCGTTCTGTTTTCAAATCTTTCAGACGTTTGAGTTGGCGCCAGGTGGCGCTAATAATAACCAAGGAGTTTGAACTTTCTCTCAATAAAGCATACAAACTTTGTTTACTTAAGTGATTGCTCGATGAGTATAAACTGTAAATTCTCAAGCTTTTTAACAAAACAGCGACCGTAATATGGTAGATTGTATACTAAAGGTAGACTTTCGACCAGAGCGGCTCCGGCGTCACTGTCGCCGCGACAGTGACGCCACGTTCGAACGCTGTACGAATCGCTGCGTCAGTGACGCCGGAGCCGCTCTGTTCGAAAGTCTACCATTGTCGTTAGAAGTCTTCTTCTTTTCATAGTGGCTTTTCGGAGGGCCTCCGAAAAGGATTAGGGTTGCCACGATTTTGCCAATGTCGGAGTTTATGGTGTTACGTTTACCTACTAATCTTATAGCAAAAAAGTGTTCAAAAATGACCGGTAATGGAGGGAGACTCTAAAGTCGTTAGAAGTCCTTACTGTGTTATACTATACACTGTCAATTTACAGTCATTTCAATGTTACAGTCACCGTGACGCCATTTTGAAAACCTTTCATCTGGAATCAAAGACGGCTTACATTACAGACACAGTGAAACGTTTGTAAGTTTTTTACCTTTATTTACCGTGGCCCTTTTTACCTTTACGAAAATAGCTTAAATAAACATCCGATAACCTGCAAAGGAAAAAATCTGCTAAAATGAATGTTACAAACTCTGTGCTGACATTACTCGTACTATTACGTTACGTGTGATTTTGAACTTTGTGCGGACTAAGGTTTACATTTATTTATGTTTTATGAAGGCGTACTAAAGTCTACATTTATTTAAGTAAGTATACTTTATTGTACACAAGTTGAGACATAAAATCGAATTAAAATACAAAGGCGAGCTAAAAAGAGCTATTTTCCAGCAAACTTAATACTTTCTTAAAACTTAATTTCTCAAAATATTATTTTGGTCGCAAATTCGAGATAGTACAAATAAATGTGACAATCGTAAACGTTCGAAACAACGACGTATTTGACATACGAGTACACTGAGCTTCAACATTAATTTTACTATGAAATGTTTCAAAGGAGAATGGGCATTACACCATAGAGCGTGGCCGACGACTAACAATGGATTTAAACAATCTGAGAATTAAATGAAGCTCTTTTAATGCCCTTTTAAACCCAACCACAGCCATTTTTGTGGACCTTCAGAATTATCGGTAATATGATGTTAAAGAGGCCTTCTAAATGTGTTACGGGGACATTTTCTTTGTCGTGCTCCAAAGTGCCCATTCTCCTTTACCGCGCAGTATATTTTAGATACGTTACGTTTACGATTGTTACATTTATTCGTGGTCACCTCTCAGTGGTCCGTAAAAATGTGTATCACCATGTACGGTGGCGGCGCACGCGTGGGCCTGCAATCTGCATGTAACTACTGGGCCGGCTGCCAGTTAGACCGCGGTCAGAAATAACCTTCGATCAGCTGTAACGCCTGTAACCAACCAACTATGTGTTTTGTCAATCAAACTATCTGCTGGGTTTTGTAAAATGTGTAAGTGTCTTGGGTGTTTATAAATTATGTTTAAACTATTAAATCAGTTTATATTATGTCATAAAGTACAACGAAGTTGATTCATTTAAATTAAATTATTATTGTACTGGTGAGGTGAGAGGCACTAATGGCAAGGTCAGTTAGTTTGCTGTAGCTACCTGCTACAGTCGCCGGCTTTTGCTGTGGCACATCCGAGGCAGACATACTTACCGTAGATATTTTTTCACGCACACCGCATGAAAACAAGGTCAGAAGTCTGCGCCAAAGAAAATAGAACTTTATTTGCTAGTACAGGAAGTCTTAATTTCCATATCAACGTTCCTAACCCATAAAAGTCGATCTTGACAAACTTTGATAAATAAATGATAAAAGATCATTTCGTGGGTTTTTTTTATGCCATATCTGGCAGAGAAGCTTGCGGGCCACCTGATGGGAAGTGGTCACCGCCGCCCATGGACACTTGCAACACCAGAGGCGTTGTCGGTGCGCTGCCGGCCTTAAAAGCTAAGGTCGTTAATGTGCCATATGTTTTGTGCCTTAGTGTAAGCCGTGTTGTATATGTGTACTTATATAGTTAAAGTACCTGTGTCCACGCCCACATCATACCTACCTGTCTAAGTACCTACAGAGGTAAATATATTTTGTGTAGTTTCTTTGAGAATCTGAAGTAAATACACAAAGAACATACAAATTATTATTATTTAGGGTTCATAATGTGATACTAATGTTTATTGTAACAACATAATTTTACCATATGAGAGCAATAAATATATAATAATAAACCTTTTTTATTTCCTTAAAAATACTAACAGAATTTCTTAAATATATTATTTACATTAATTTAATTAAAAATGAAATTGATATATGAATAATGATTTTAAAGAAAAATAATTTTACATAGCATTCATAAATTAATAAAGATCAACATGCATTGAGTTCTATCACAATTTTTTCTCTGTTAATTGTTAAGGACCTCTCCACGAGTAAAGGCCTCCTCCATTTTTCTCCAAGTATCTCTATCTTTAGCCTTTGTCATCCAGTCTGCGCCGGCTTGTTTGTTTAAGTCCTATATCCTATATATATAAATATATTGAGTATTAATTTAAAAAAAAAAATTACTGATAAATATGGTAAGGGATATTATTATTTATTTAGGGTTCATATGTGATACCAATGTTTATTGTAAGGACATATTTTTTACCATATGAGAGCAATTAATGAATTAGACTATTGAGTATTAATTAAAAAAACTACTGGTAAATATGATTTTGGAATAGCTACTACGAATAAGTAGACTGCCTTCTTCCGCCTGATGATGACTGCATCCTTTCACCACACTGGGTGGCCTTAAATGTCAGTTAATAATTGGGTGTAGTTTTTGCTGATATTGAATAAGTTACAAATAATTTAATTCAAGACTATAAGCTCACCTTACAATTTTAAGTAAGTATACAGATTTATTGATTAGATATATTTAAATATAAATATCGTCTCATTTCGCTTGCTTTAACTGCTAAAACAAATAGTCTCTTTCGCGGCTTGCTCCGCTCACCGGCTAAATTTCACCGGATAAAGTTATTGATGATATCCTGATTAACCAGGATGTTGTTATACATATTCCGTATGTTTTGCCAAAAAATATATTCCAAACATGCATGTGGTTAAGCTTTTATATAATATTCGGAACAATGAATTTTGGTATTGGCATCGTGGCAAATTCAAATTCTAAATTAGTAATTTTATGATATTGTATTATTATTTTTCAAATGTTTATGGAAGAAGCGTCAACCCTACTTCTACTAGACACATAAATAGTAGCAAACTGTTTTTTAAAAAGCCACAAAAAAAGTGTTACCATCATTCGGTATCATGTTACCGAATCAGATACCGTCGCCCCGATAAGGTCATTGCCACTATTGATCGTAAAAGTATGCCAAGCGATTATTTACTTTATTATTTGTAGTTTAAAGTTGAGTTTTGTATAGCTTTTGTGCCGTTTTCCGGTGTCATCGGTAATCCTTTAACGGCACTTTGATTATTTCTTTTTCTGATTTATTGAAATTTAAATGTGCCAATTTATAGGCCGAGAGTTGAACGTGTATTGATGTCAAATTAAATAATAGTTATCTTATCCGTTTAGTTGTTGCTGAAAATTACTCTTTAAACTACATTATTGAGATAACAGAACCGTAATAAATACGATTTATTCGTACAGAACAGGGGTTCGACACCTGCCAAAGTAATTTTGGCAATTCCATTCTCGTTTTCGTTATAGAATCAACCTATGATATACAGTCCACTTAATTTAGCGTCTCGCATTCGTACAAGGGGATTTCATGTTTCTTATAAAGGATAATGAGATGTAACTTGCCTATAAATCATTCGTAAACTGACAAAGGCGTTCCAGCAAAGATGTATTACAAGAAGTTTGCTAGAAGTTCTTCTTCTTATCGTGTCGATGCTACAACTGTAGGTATTCTGTTGTAGCATCGTGTTGGAAAGATTAGCCAGACTAGACACTGCTTTACCGTGCCTAGCTGTTACCGGTGTGCGCCACGAGGAGGCTCTTTCCATGCACCCTTGCTAGAAGTTAAAGACAAGAACAGAGTAAATAAGACAGATCGCCAGCTTCTGTGATGACAGCTATCAGTATCAGACGTACACAACTAAAAAAGCAACTATCGACCGTCCGCCATTTTTAATTTAGACCCAGACAATCCCATCATCCTATCCCCCTTCCTGGAAACGGGAAAACAGACAACCACACACCAACCTAACCTAACCTTTATTTTCGACAGAATAGAGTTCTAATTCCTGGAGCAAGACGAAGGCAGATGTTTATGTTTTAGTAAAAGAAGATCTATACAGCGGTTATAAGGTAGAAAATGGAGTAGTTTAGTAGTTCTACGTGCCTAACAGCTGTTTCGTCTGGACCTTTGTTTCAGTTTTCGTCGACGCCAAGGACAGACAAAGGACCCTATTGTTAGCCAAGTCTCAGTTACACCAACCGCGGTTATTTGTTAGTGTACTTACCTGGAGTTTAGTCAGTTTTTGATAATGAAATGCAAAATAATCATGATTTTTTTGTGACGGGCTTGTGGAACGTTATACAAACGTACAATAAAACAAGGTGTAGTATTGTAAAGGATTCTCTTGTTTCTATTCTATTAATACCGAAATTGCTATTCATTTTGCCTACATTTTACTCAACAGTATGTAGATACATTTAGACAAAAAAATGGCAATCATGGTAACTTCAAATGTCAGCATTTTAAAAAACCAAAACACTTAATTTCTCGCAATACCTCGAGCTTCGTGACTTTTAAACAAGATAATCCGATTTTTTCCAGTCGTTTTCAAATTACACCATATCCTATTTATATTTCCCACAGGTTAAAAAGTAATCACGCTGGTACTTGCGTGGCCGGAAACCAATGCAAGAAGAGCCGCCGATAAATCTGAAAGAAACAGACTTTGCGTACAGTTCGACTATATTTAAACGATCTCTCTAAAATAGGACTTGTTTAATTTGGCCGCATGATTTTTGGGAGTCGAAAGGTGTAGTTTTACCTGGGTGAATAATTTTATCTTTGCTATTCCTTGATCTTTTGATACACTTAATGGTGAACTTGGGAGAAATCGTCTAAAAATGAATTATAGCTGAGACTTTTGTACTCCTTACATTTATATGTCAATCATTGCAGCCGAAAATGTCGACCAATGCAAGACATTGCAGCCTATAAAAATGCTTCAAAAGTTAAGTAGGAAAATCCATCATAAACATATCTAAAAATAAGAATTTACAAGGTCCAGTTTACGCCAATTCTGTTACAGAGTTGAGGTGTCTCACTGGCTGGTTAGCAACTGGTCATTAGACCGATGAGCCGTGCCTTCCTGATTCTCTCATTGTCTCTCATTCTCACATTAACTTAGATAAAACCCTTTATTTACTGTCTAAAGTCTTGCATAATCGCGTTTTTCTCATCAATAAATTGGAAAGCTTTTCGCACGACTAAAGATATAATATTCTTGTTCTTCAGTTTCTAAATGCAGTGATGGATGCAGTTAAAGTCAATTTAATTGTGCTTGAATTTTACAGACCGAAGGTATAATACATAAGAAACAGTTGAGCTATCTACAGACCGTTGCTAACGCTCTACAGATAGCTCAACTGATCTAAATCAGTACCAATCGGAAGCGTACCTTTTATGCGAAAAATCATCCGATTCATCTAGATAGAGTCAGGATACATTGATCTCAATTGCTGGTTCGTTGACTCCTGACAAACTGATATTTTTGCTTCCTATTAAATGAATTAGATACAATCTTCGAAACGCGTTAATCGTTGGTTTCCTTTGCAAATTCCTCAGTTTTCTGACGAGCCGCGTGATTTAAAGATCCCTTTGCGCTATCAGATCCTGGTGACCGGTGACCGCTGGTCATTAATGTCTGCATTTCCTCGACGACGTAAACAGTTATAAATGACAACTTAACAGCTTAGAACTGCTAGTTTTGCCGCAAATCTGAACTATTAAAGCAGGGAAATAAATACTCGGCTCGTTTGCTGCAAGTTTGTTTAAGTCTGAATCTAGAATAACATTATAGTTCATAGTTCATTTATTCGTAAACAACAATTACACGTCGATAAATTAATTACACAAGAAAGAAAACAGTAGGTACAAGTACACTCAATTAATAATATAAAACTTAAAACATTTTCTTGTAAAATAAATACAATACAATCATATGAATCTAATTAAAATGAAATAATAAATGGTAATAATAATAACTTTAAAATTAAATTAAAATTAAAAATAACTTTAGAATAATTGTAATCGTAAAAATAAAAAATAAATAAAAAATTGAATAAAATAAATAAATTCTAAAAAATAAGTCACCTACACATCTTCATACTGACAAATTCATCAATATCGTAAATAGATTGACTGATGAGCCAGTCCTTGAGTTTGTACTTAAAGGATTGCGTCGATGGTGCGTCGGTGACAGAGGAAGGCAGGCGATTGTACACTGCCGGCCTCATCATGAAAATTATTTTTTTAGTCTTGGTGAGACGTCGAGGAATCGCTCTCAATCGCTCTGTATGTCTCAGGGGATATCTATGGCCATCGCCACACTTCGCGTATTCCTCCATGTGGTTTCGTGCATATATAGCGGTCTGATAAATAACGAGAGCGGGTACAGTCATTATTTTGAGCTTTACAAAATAGGGCCTTGCTGAGGTTTCCTGGGATATTCGGACAATGGCACGCATTAATAAAACCATTTAGATCAAGGAATTCGGAACCATCATTTGATATAGGTTAGTCAAATCAGCTGGTTATAAAAAACAATACCTTCCTGTATTGAGGACCATTTCATTTAGACTTTTAGTGTTAATATTTTAATCTCAGCATATAAAATGGTCATAAGCGGTATTTAAAGTAAACTAGTCGTTACCTCTTACCTGCGCCAGCAATCTCCATACAACTGCTAACACTGCCATTAAATAACCCCGTTATTATGACTAACTTGTCATGCATAACTGAAGGTTCTTGCACAACTATAACTGTACCAACAACAACAATGAAAATAGCTCTTACTGCTTTTGGAATAAGAGCTTTCAAATCTTTGTGGGATGTAGTGGCTTTGTCTGAAGATGGAAGGACATTCTCAAAGGCTGTAGATGTAGAATGCATAATGACTGATTCGTCAGTCGCATCGCTAATGTACTTTATTATATGGCTATTGTGTATGAGGATGACATGAATATTGAATGTGTGGTTGTTTTATTTGGTGCAGTGTCATTTGTCACTCGATAACTTCTTTTAAAGGTACGGAGCAACATCAAAACATCAATAATCAGATGAGCAATTTCTAATGGATATACGTTTACATTTATATTTTTATCAACAAACACGTTATGTTACATACATATTCTAATTGAATTAGTGAATTTACTGTAGGTCCAAGCAAATAAATTTGAACCATTAAGAGCATTTTTTTAATGTCGTAAATATCGCTCGACGTTGCCTAAATCTGTAGTGACATCAACAGATGTCTCCACAAGTCATGATATTATCATAATCTGCCATTATCAAGTCAAATTGCTCCAAATATTCACACATTTTGTAACCCAAACCTCCCAATGTTTTCGCCACATCCGTCAGTTCCACTAATTAGTTTGCCTTTCGTCACGAATCCAAAAATATTTGGATTAAACGGGCAAGGTCAGGTTCGGAAAACACGTTTTATTTTTAAATTACTCAATCGCTGACCTTCACCTGGACTTTTCGGTCATTCTGAAAATTGGCAACATGACAAGATGTAAAACCAATTTTACATTGGATCCGCTTCCTGCTAACTAAATAATGCGTGCATCATTACATCTAAAATACTTATTTCGTCACCCCCTGTTAGTCGTCAGACCAACGAGTTTAGTTTCCAGCAAATCTCTTATGGCGCCCGTTTTTGCCAATGTTGCTTTATGTTTTTTGGAAGGACGTTCGGGATAAAGAGGACTCTGCCATAAAAGTAAATAGGTTAGAAACCACCTCGTCTTTGTATCCCATGCCGTAAAATTGTAGCCATGACTTTAGGGTAGGTTTAAAACCATGACAGCTGTATGCATATTCTTACCTACACTATTCTAATTCTACCGTAGTCTGTGCAAACGTTTTACATGGTTCCCAATTCCAATAAATTCCCTGTCAGTCAACGATTGCATAAAAATCGCAGTAACTGTCGAACACAATGGCCATTCACGATTGGATTCGAAATGCCAATCGTGGAACAATAACTGTAGGTAATGCTAATTCTGTGGGTGATAAAATATCCGCTCTCCGGTGGATTGAACAAGGTCCCTTTGAAGTTCCGTGAATGTGGAAAATGCTTGGTGTTCATTCTATTCATGTAACTATTCTCATTCAACAACCTACGCTTCGTACTCATGTATTTTGGTCAATCTTAAACATTGGAGACACGAAACAGATTAAGCATTCAATTTTCACTAACTGGATCTATATTCCAAGGTCCAGCCTTTACGACCGGCATGTTATGATAAAAGGATATAGGGAGATTATCAGGCTCTGTAAAACTTAGTCAATACATCCAAATTTAGTATTGTTGACTAAGATTGAAGGTCTAAAATATGTGGACATTGTGGACAGCCCCTTACCCCGTTACTGTAGACGCCACTCTCATCGTCCATAACTGTCTCCACAATCGTGTAACAGGTTCAATGCCAACAGGCAATACTACTGGTATTTGGCAACAACAGAGACTTACGATTATTGCCTTGTAGCAGTGTACAAGCTTATTGATGATGCTTATTTCTGATCTGAGCGTGGGAATGATCCAGTTTACATTATGCTTTAGTAGCTCGGTAGACAAACAGACGTCTTTCCTAAGCTCTTTGAAATCTTTAAAGATATATTGAAAACTATTACACTTGCCATCAGGCAATAATTTTGACAGTTTTTAAGATATCTTGAGATTTAGAAGTGTTATAGTGATATCGTGGTTTCAGTCCTGAGTTTAATTATTTATTGCTTCTCCTTTATGGGTTTTGCTATGTTTTTCGGACTAGGCATTTAGCAAGTTTACGTAGTAACTGTATGTTATCAACGGAGTGTCGCAAGTTTTTTAGTTTTTCAGTCGGTTTTATCCTAACTCTTATTATGTGTATTAGCTTTATTTTATTTAATGATACAAGGATGAGAGGTCCGTTGTTTTAATTTCAGTAATTTTATAACTTCAGAGATAAAAAATTTTACAACTACAAGTTTAAATTATATTTCTTGATTTATATCTATCTATTTGTTGCGTGTCCAATAAAACCAATACAACTACATATTAATATATTAACTACCTCTTGAAATGTTCATTATTAATAGAACATATATTTATATTATTTAAATTGTTAAACAGGTTAATATATTTAAAAAACCTTGGTCCTTGATACATATTCTTTGACTTGATCGTAATAATTGGTTACTAGCTTGAGCTCCATTGTCACTATGATCTCGTCTTTATACGACTATTTTCTATTTTGAATAGAATAGAATAAGTACTTTATTTCAGTTATTATAAAAACTTAATGCTAGAACACTTAAACGATATAATTATTATAAGTAAAAATAACTGAAAAAGGTCATTACTCAGCTTGTGCTGGTGTAGAACCATTGGGCTCTACACCAGCGCTGGTTTTCAGTAATGCCAAAAGATGGAGAAGGTGGGGGAGTAGCATACGCAGACATTGCACATTAATATATTAAATGATGTGTTATAACTTAACATTAATCAATTACTTATATCAAAATATATACATAATACAATTTGTGAAATAAAATTAAAATTAAAATCAAATAAGTACATTATAAAATTGTAACAACAAAACTAAATGACAAACAAAAACATAAAACACTAGTATAGTCATTAAGTAAGTACATAAATCTAACAAGAAATGGGCACAGGACGGCTACCTTTTGATGATATTTTTTTGTGATTCCAATAATAGTTTTTTTAGGTTTATTTTAAAAGAGTAAATAGATTTGATTTGTTTTATTGGCGGGGGCAAGTTATTCCAACATTTCGTGGCAGCATAACGAAAGCTGCCACGAAAAGCAGCCGTCTTGTGCTGAGGGCAAACTAATAATGATGCATATCGTTGTGATCGGTTGGAAAAATTAAGTTTATTGTACAAGTAAGGTGGATGTTGAGTTTTAATAACACCGAAGAGCAAGGTGGCAAAGTGAAAGACTCTTCGTGATGACATATTCATGAAATTATTTTTATTTATGTAAGGAGAAATGTGTGCTCGGTGCGGAATCGGGAAACAAAAACGTACGCAGGCATTCTGGATGCGCTGTATAAGTCTTTTTGATCTTGCTAACAAACACCCTCCAAACACAGCATCCGCGTAATTGAGTTTAGATAGAATTAGTGAGTCACATAATTGTATTCTTATCTCTGTGCTGAGATATTCACGCATTCTATATAATACAGACAATCTGTAAAAACAGCTATTAACAGTTTGTATGACGTACTTTTCGAAATGCAGTGAGCCATCGATAAGTAGACCAAGATTACGTGCCTCGTCGACTCGATCGATAGGTACTCCGTCCACACTAACTATCGGTTTTTCAGAAATTATAGCTGTTGTTTGATGTTTGGAGCCAAGTATCATACATTTAGATTTAGATGGGTTTTGATTTTGTATAAAATAATCACTTTTTTTTTCAAACAGTTTAGAATTTTTAATGACGATAGGCGCTATTTTGTTTTGGCATTGTCTTACCTCATAATCCTTGACATTCCACATATACAAGCGTCAAAAATTCTACTTTTTTATTAATGTCATTACTACACTGTACTACAAATTGGCTGTTACTGAGTTATCTACTTTATCGTAGGTATAGATTTTATTCATGGATCGCCAATCGTTCAATCTCGCTGATATTTTTCTTAAAAATATTCACGCCGTCCTGGGCATGCTAATGAAGTGTACGATACACTTTCTTGACAGATATAATTTCACTTTGATTTCTCCCTGTGCCTAGAATTCTAATCCGCAGTCTAGCTCGATGTTTATTAGCTTACTGTTCGTTTATTCCTGACCTTTATATATGTTTTAATTTATTTAAATTGAATTAGGAAGTAGGTACTTAAAAATATTTTTTTAACCGATAAAATCTTGGTCGGATGTCGACTCACATACATAATAATAACGCTATATTAGTTTCTCAAAAAATCAAATAGGCTTTACTTTATCAGCAATTATTCTAATTCTAATTGGGGAATAAGATCTGCACTGACGTCCCGCAATGGGGTGTATTGTGCACTTATCACTTAGCACTTATACCATCTCTCAGCTTTTCAGGTCTCATTTATGTCACACACTTAACGTTAGGATAGGTATACCAACGGTTTACTATACCGAGCTTATCGAACGACGTGAATAAGGTAACGAAACAAACCCGAAACCCACATTTTCCGAGCACAATGCATGACTCAAATAATTTAGCAATTGTGAAATCGTTGTGACATTTGCAAGTAATTGACGGAGGTAGAAACATGCAGGTTTATTGTTTTGGTATTCAAAAAGTTCAGAAATGATAGTTTAAGCAGAAAAGTTGCGTAAACTAGTGTATTGGTCAGTAGTACCTACTGGCATTTTTATTGTTCATTTAATCTTATATTTTGTTTTTTATCTGTTAATATCGCTTAGAGACACCTATTAGCGATGGATAAAATCAAAGTTTAATTGATTACGGTGGTAGAAAAGATAGTTTGAACCAAAAGACCCTAAAGCGAATTCGAATAATTCGCTTTATTGAAATAAAGGGAAAGGTTTAGTCTTTTTATGATGAACTTCAGACAATAATATCGGTACCTATATTAACGAAAATTCAGTGTACGCATTAAATAAATGTGGTATCAATCAATTAGCGTTAATATTTAGACATGTCGGTTATTAAACCATCCATATTTTGTTATTGAAATAACAAATATTTGGAGTTTTGGAGGTTATTCTCATTGTTAAAGAAATAAACACTTTAAACCAATATAGAATCGATACAAAATATTTACCTTGACATAGAAAATATCAAACACATAGGTATACACCATTTCAGAAAAACAATTATGTTTACCGAATTCTCATAAACTCTATGAATCATTATTTTATGTTCATTGTAATGCTAAAACATATTTATAAAGATGACTTGAAAACTACAAGACATTTCTTAATAACATTTACATGATACCTCTGAGGTATGATCTACCAAACAAATTGGTTATATTGGTGGAGTTGAAAACACAGTCGAATTGAGAACCTCCGTTTTAGAAGTGGGTTGAAAAAGAAACCCTGTGAAATGAAGCTTATAGAAGTAAGCTGTTGGTTTAAACAGATTAGTTTCGTTCTAATTTAGACGGATATGCTGTGAATGGATTAGCATTTTTTACCGTACGTCAAGTTGTTGACACATCGAATCTCCCACGGTGCCAGTGCAGTGTCCGCAACTCACAACTCCTTTCAAACTTTTTTTTTGTTTGAGATATTTTATTTCTCAAAAAAATTACAAATTCACGTAGAGAGCAACTACATATTTATTCCCTTATTCTAATATAAATAATTTCTTACTCTAAAATAATAGTAGTTTTTCCTTTTTGCTGTTTTTAGTTATGGGTTATTTGTGGTACTTACATATTTTCACAATTTGTATAGTGACTGTATGACTTAACATTTTAGCAAGATCTCTTTTCTTTACTTACTTCAATAGTTTTAACGTCAAGTATCTGCCCGTTCCATTTCTTATATTAAATATTAATGTCATAAATAAAGTATAGTAAAAACGTATTTTACGGTGTATAGATGATTTCCAGCTAATTATTCCTTGCCCTCTATTATCTGTTCTAGTAATTTGTTTATTTAATTAATATCAATAGGATGTTGAGAACCAGTTGAGTGAATATGTTACACTGTAGTATTAGCATAGTATTAATATGATTTTACTACTAGTCTTAAATTATGTTTCTTAGAGAGAGAATGAGAGAAACTAGTATTCGCGGTTAAGGTCCCAAAGAGATAATAAATTATATGTTGGCAGTTGACACCGATAGATTTCGTTACCTGTTTGTAAATTAATTTTATAGGATTCGTAATTAAAAACCTCTTAAAAATTTAAAGCTTTTGACATCGTAGATAAGTGCTAACGAAAACTGACAATAAAATAATAAAAACTTACAATAATTTATACGTAAGACGCCATATTTGAGGTGCTCTACCGAGATGACAGAATTTGAGAAGAAAAATTTAGAGAGCAGAAGGATATCTTCATGAACCACAGGAATCATATGCATTGAATCAAATTAAACAATGAATGAATCATCGATACAGGTTTAACCACTTTACCGCCAGTCACACAATTTAATTATTAGTACTGAGTGTATTTAAATGTTAAAATACTACACATATTTTAGGTACTTACACGTACATAACATTAACCTTCTTGGTTTAAAAAGGACCAGTCACGATGTACATACTTTATATATTAACCCCCTGATATAATTATTCTATTAGAAGCGACGCGTGACCCGAGGGCTGGTGAGTATCTGGCCCAACGTATCAGCATTGCTATCCAGCGCGGCAATGCAGCCAGTGTCTTGGGTACGCTTCCGATTGGTACTGATTTGGATCAGTTGAACTATCTATAGATCGTTTGCAACGGTCTGTAGATAGTTCAACTGTTTCTTATGTATTTTATATGACTATGTACATTTTGTAAATACTGTATAGTCGTAAGTTTATTATGCAAAAAGTAAATAAATCCTTTAATGAAAATATATGTATGTGGAGCATTGGTCACAATATTTGCTGATTTAATAACTGGCTACTGAATCAGCCTGATAAGCCGAAATTGTAAGCATTAGTTTTTTCAATAGTAATAGTTAATTCTGGTAACAAAACCGACCTTGATTTTGAAAGACGTGGAAACTACCGCAAATAAAAGTCTGATTTATTTACTGACATACAATGATATCGTGACAAATAAACATTTAGCTGGAACATGCTTTTGTAAGATACGGTATTCTTAATGGGGTTCAATTTATTATTATAAAGTTACTAGCGGGTGGCCATTGAGTTACGTTACTAAAGTTTTAGTAAGGATCCCTAATATTTTCTAATATATATAGCCTATGTTACTCGGGGTGAATTAAGCTTTCTGATGATGAAATAATTTTAAAGTCGGCACAGTAGTTGTTTAGTTTATATATTACAAACATACACTCAATTAATGAACTTTAGAGCAAGAAGTAATTAGTAGAATATAGCAACAAAAAATAAAACAAATTGCCGAAAAAACTGAAAAAAAAACTTATATATGTATTTTTATTCTATCCTAATGACTAAGTTCTTGAACATAATTATGTAAATAAACCTAGTAATTTTAGGTCGCCGCGTGTGTGCCCGGGTTGCTGTTTCGCTGACAATAACTTTGTGATCATCACCTATCACGCTGTACGTGATACGTAAACTATATAATCCAGGGCATTATAACCCTAGATTTCTGCTTTCTACTGCGCTTTGGCCACTATAATTCTTAAATAACAATCATCTGGATCGCCTGCAGCTTCTTCTATAGTGCGTTTGCACACTCGCCGATACCGACACAGACACGATACTTGTGGCTCGATAAAATGACTCAGTATACGAGTAAATGTTTAAAAAGAGCAATACGCTGTCTAATTTAGTTTTAAATTAATGTGTTTGATAAACTAGCGATTAAAGCAATTTACAATCGCAATATTTAACAATACAAAATGTAGCACGTTGTTTCTTTTATAAATATTCACGGACATTTTACACATCGCGCTCCCATTATAGTCTCAATGCAAACGAGCTTTGCTTAGGGGAATTGGATTTATTTTGGGTTATAGATTTTTAATACATTATTAAGTAATTAACTTGGAAACGTACTCGTAATAGGAATTACATTTGTTTAGAATATTTTTAGTATTTTTTTTATCTATGATTTCTGTCAAAACTTCACATAGAGCTGTGTGATTTTGAATAATTTTATCGAAAATGTCGTGACGATGTCGGCAATATGGATAATTATCTTTACCGATGTCGTGAAGGTGTCGTGTCGGAGGCAGTGTGAATACAGCTATAGTATTAGTAACCGGGGCTGTGGGGCAGTCGTGTCGTACGATTCGCCACGCACATTGACCTACAACTAGCGCGTGCTATCGACTGTAATGTTTCGACTTCACCGGCCTAGTAGTAGGATTTACAGTATTTTATATTTCGGTAAACCTAAAGTTTTAGAACAGAACCTATGAACTTTCATCACCTACGTACACCTTAAAAATATTTTTAAGTATTTTAGATGATTTAAAAACTTGAGC
Organism: Ecliptopera silaceata; assembly: GCA_932527185.1. NCBI lineage: Eukaryota > Metazoa > Arthropoda > Insecta > Lepidoptera > Geometridae > Ecliptopera > Ecliptopera silaceata. The sequence goes on from OW052210.1 coordinate 9,050,717, forward strand.
TGCGTCACATGAATGTTGGACTGTTTCAGATAATGTGAAACAGTCGAACATTCATGTAAAATACTTAAAAAAAAAACATTTTGGATGGCCTTCGTTAACATTGCTTTCTTTCTTGTTTCTTACTAGACAAGACATTCAAATAGTAGTAGTTCATAGTAAGTATACCTTTTATAAATTTGGATGAAAAGCGTGGACTTTTCATCGGTTTCGTTTCATAGTAAGTTATACTACTGGTCCTGTACTATGGCAGTTTTATGATCGTTTAAACTGATTTGCAAAAGGAGCCGTGAATCGACTTCTGGTTTTAAACGTGACGTCATTCTTAAATTGTTTGATTAATTTTGGTTATAGCGTTTATGGGTTTTATTTTGTCTATTTTAAACTTCCTTCTCAGAGATAACACGCAACTCTGATATTGATATAATTAAAAAAACATCTAGACAAGAACCCAGTGGACGAAACGCCTTCATAAACTGTCACTAAGAACATCTCGACCACATAAACTTTCAAATGAAAAAACCGTATCATAATCGGTCCTTTCGTTTAGGAACTCTTAACTGAATGACTATGTCACAAACACACTCGACTTAAAAAGTGATCTATGTTTGACATACATGTTTGGTCAAACTTAGAACACTTTTTAAGTTGGGGTTTACAAAAATAATATGTACTCAAATTCAATCATTGTTTTTCTATAATAAAAACTCTACCTACTGTATATTAACTACATAGTGTTTATAGCGTGTTCAGAACTCCCCGAATAAATAATGATTATAATTAATATCTAATTGCACGAATGTAATGGCTATCATAACGATCCTTGTAACACTGGGCTCGTGAAACTTGTCGTTTGTCACTATAATAATGTTAATGCGACGTTTATATTAAAACACTTTCATAATAACTGTTACATTTATCTTACTTTGTATTTAACGTGCTTTCGTATCATAAAAAATGTATTTCATTGCGTCTAGAGTTCTATAAGTGGGGGCTATGAAGTGTCAACATTTTAAGGAGTTTCGGAGAGAATATTGTTTTATTTTTGACAGGCGTCACAGCTCCGTTGTAGTAGCTCTGCCTTCAATTCTGTGGGTTGTGGGTTCGATTCCCACTCAAAGTGAATGTTTGCGTGATAAACATATTTTTAATTTTATGTATGTATTTAAAAAAAATGAAAATAAGTATTCTATCAGCAGTCTAGTTCCCATAGTACAAGCTTTGCGCTTAGTTTAAGACTAGAGTTTGATGTGTGAAAAAAAAATATGTGCAGTTGGGGAACACGCGTTTTACTCTTAATCAGACTTTGTAAGATACTTAAGAAAATAGCTCTTCGCCCATTTTCCCATTATAGTAATTCACAACTACCCACGCCTTACACATTAGCATAATGCCACCAGCTTTTCCATCCCAAGTCCCTATTCCCACAGAATCCGCAGCTTAGCATATATGGTCGGAATTCTTCCGCTGACCTCTCCTCTCTCATCATTTTTTCTCTCACTCTCACCGTCACCCAGTGGCTTACATCGACCAGCCTCTTTTTTGTCTTGCCAGTGACAGTCGTCGTAATTGGTTTAATCATGTGGATTCTATACGCTTTGTGGGTTACCTTCCCGGACCTTGGTGATGGATGGATAATTAGTGTTTTGATTGGATTTGCAGGAATCGTTTTATGATTTCTCTAGTTTATCATGACAACTTACATTTTATTATCTTTACGTAGAACATAAACTTCAATGTAATGAATATTCTTAGACTATTCTATTCTGAATGTATATTTTTTTCCCAAGAAACGCTTATACAAATCTCAATTGTTTGTGTCCATTTTTGTGACTTTCATCTCTCGTTTATATCGCATTTCGGACTGCCAGACACTGATTACATTACCATTATATTCATATTTGCCGTCGTCAGTGTTTTGCTTCCTACAGACCTACATTCCGTTGTTAGACCTGTGTCTCTTCAAATAACTTGTCAATGTAAAATTAGTTTAATCTCGGAGTTCTTCGATTGAATATAGTTTGGCATGGGTTATTTATACACCATTTTCCACACGCTTTAGTTTCACTATTTTGATTAATTGTAAATCAGTTGTTTCATGTAACATTCCAGGACTAATATCATTCACGACGAGTTACTAGTGTGTCCACTTCGATGTCGCCGAGTGAAACTACGTATTGTACATTAATGCTGTTATTATTCTGCAATTGTCATTGAGCATGGTAAAGGTTTTCGACACGGAAACTATCCGACACGCCTCCAAGTAAACAGCTATTGTTGCTTTATCTGAATGCTACGACTTCTCAGTTGTTTCGCATTCTTTGTAAGATTTCCACAACTTCATGCGCATTGTTTTATTGTTAATAATATAAAATATGTTTTTTTAGGCTTTGATCTATAGGCTTCCGAACGAAGTTAAACTGTTTTAGAAGCCAGATCATAGTCTTATTTGGAATCTAACTCGCTTATAACCAGCATTGTGTCTATGTGTATATCTCGCTCTAAAATAACGCTTGTATGCAGTGTTTTTGCAATTCATCGGTAATTCATCACAAATTATGTTGATTTTGCCTTCGCTGTTTCAATCTACATTCCATCAAACCTGTAGCACACCTGTCTATGTAGATGCACATGCTACGTTGCGTGCATCCACTAGTGTCTTTGAAAGATAGAAGTGTCTATCGGTACGACCTCGCACTTTCCATATTTCAATGTCGTTTTCGACTGATGACCGAATAAATTAAACCGAGGCACGACAACCGTAACCTGATTTAGCATTTTATTTGACGTATTTGCGAAATTTATTGCCGAGGTATTGAGTTATGACATTAATTTGAGGTTTTCTGTTTCAGGTGTCATTGGCATGAACAATTTATGATCGATGGTGAGTTATTGTTTATCTTCATCGATAGTTTCGTCATTGTCAGTTTGCAAGCTTTGAAATTCAATATTTTAAGATACAGTTTCAGGCGAGGTTTTGCTAAGATATTTGATAGTTGTCTGCATAGATGTTAATTGCTTCCTCACACTCCTTTAAGATAGAGGTGGGTATAAAGCACCGTTTAGTTTATACAAAACTTTACGACCTTTCCCTCCATCAAGGAACAATGGGATGGCCGAGCGTCGCATAATTCCGACGCTAAGCTGTTATAAAATCGATAACATTCCGTCGCTAGCGTCGAGATGTCACGTACATTACACATACATAACATCCTAGATTACTGGTACTTTCAATGAGGTGCAAACTACAAACCGATGGCGTGAGCAGAAAATATAATAAAATATTCAATATTTGATTGTGTTTTTAAAATATAGTCATAATCCTAGCCTCCTAATATTATAAATACGAAAGTTTGTATAAATGTATGTATGTTTGTTTGTTACACAAAACTTTGCAATAATAGTTTATACTTCAGACTAACACATTGGCTATCTATAACTATTAACATATGTATTTATAAAGATATTTTGTTAATTATCCAAAAAATAACTATAATAAGACGAAGTCGCAGGCTTCATCTAGTAATTGAATAAAATTGCTTGCAGATAATTATGTATTCATGCGAAAAAGTCATGTATGCTACAAGTACAAGGGTGTCCCGCAGGGTTCAATAGTGTGACCGTTTCCTTTGCTTTGATTGTTCTTTCTTTGCTTCATAAGGTATTGTTCAGTAAATCGCTGCCGACAGTAGCTTGGGCTGTTTTGGTGGCATACTGTAGCGGGCGTGCGCGCGCGCCGACCCAAATACCCACCTCTAACGGTGCGTGTCCAGTGTGCGTCGACCTTTATAGTGCGGATCTGGTGTTCGTTACTGGACTGACTTATCTGGGGTGGAATACCCTCATCATCTGGTAGCCTGCATCACTTCGCATCAGCATTTCATTCCGATTGATCACTTCATTAATCTACTTGGCTTGTCAATCCTAATCACGCTTAAAATGCTCCATGATATTAAAGTCATTTCCTGGAGGAAATGACTTTAATAGTAAAGTTTATATTCGTTTTATTGACATATTTTTTTTTGAATATTGGTTACACTTCAGACATCATTGATAGTATATTCCGCTTGCTTAACTTGACATTTTCAACCGTAAATATATGGTCAATAGGGATGATTTCGTGACTTTTTGTTTAAAAATATCGAAAATTCCAAAGATAGCGTTTCATTTTCAGTTTTTCTTGCGACTGTAACGTGTTATCATTGTCTGGGGAATGACGAATTTAGTTTGAGAATTAGCATCAGGGCTTCTAGAGTGAAATTTGTAAACTTTACTATCATTTCTTCTATGTGGATCTATTTATGGATTAAACAGTATCCAATAAGTGGCAACGACCTTTTTATGGGATTCTTAAACGAAGTAACATGCTATAGAATAACTTACAGTCAGAATTCATTGGGATTTGAACGTGAATTGAAATTTAGATCAAGTTAGCGTTAAAAGTATTTAATCGAACCGGATCCTTCATATAACTCGTATATTTAAAACTAACTAACTTTTTTCACATAACTATAAATCATTCACCATCATATTTCAAATCTCTCCAGACTGTGGCTAGATTTAGCTCAAAACTATTAATATCATCTATGAATATTCTACAATCTAAGCCTCTTGCAATATCATATTAAAATAGCTGATACTATCGGATTTAAACTAGTTTGTCTTTGATACATTATTTTATTAATAACTCGTGGACCAAGAGCTAGAGATATTTATTGTTATTTAAGTAGAAATTGTCCTTTGAGAGTTTAAATTTTCCTTGTTGGAGTATTGAATGAACAAGCCTATTAATAATTGACATAATTTCTGCATGTTATCTGTAATTTTTATTAAATATGGTCTATTAACACATACAAGATCGTTTGGGCACTTACTGACCCCATTATTAAAGAAGCGTCGCGACAACCAGTGAAATTCAGCATTACCTGGATTCTTTTCATTAGACCAATCGTTTCATATATTATCTTCATTAATGTAAACATTAATAGGTTAACAGCACCTAACCTAACTAAAACTCTTCGACTGTTAAATTTCCACGTGAATGTACATCATAGATTTTTAAATTCCCTCATTAATGTTTTCTCCGTGATTCAAATTACCTCTAGAGATGAAAACATTTGGCCACAGGCTCTTGTCCCGTCCCGTTTGGAGACCAGAGTGACTGGATGCTACAGTAATTGCTACCGTGCGTAATTTGAAAGGACTTGACAGCAAAATCTTGAGGTGGTCTAGCCAGTTTGCTTTCTTTGATGGATGGGAATAGTTGAGCTTCGGCTGACTTATATTTAGTTCTAGATTTTAGATCTCTTGTTTTATTTGAACACAGTGATACTCAAGCTTATTGACTATTTGAAATAATATTATCGTATAGTCATGATAAGAAAAAAGTTAAATCTAAACCGTGTGGGTTTCGAGGTTATTTTCTTAATTGTTTCGTGTATTAAACTGAAATTTCATGATTTCTCAATTACTGTACTACGTTATACAAATTATTATGAAGAGGATTATTTATATTTAATAGGTACTTACTCGTAATTGGATTTGTTGGAATACCATAAAAGTCACATTTGCCACCTTCTGCTGACATTTTAAGTAGACTTTATTACGAGACTCCTACCCTTTACTGCGTAATAATCTCTAGATATTGTAGTAGTTCTAAAGGCACAGGTCAAGCATTAATTTTATCATCTTATCACCAAGGCGTCATAACATAAACAAACTTCCAAAGAACCGCCTCATGCTAATTAACTAAACCTACTCAGGCATGCTTAATTGAATGGCTAAGTATGACAATGAAGTAAGTTACCGTTGTAACGGTCAGGTCTCATATGCGCCATAATTAGAGGGGTCAGGCGAGATTTCTAGTTTCCGAATATGACGGGGTAATTGCAACTACTGATATGGAAAGGCTCATTGAACAGTTTCTTTATAGCCTTGTACTATAGTCGTGTCATCGTCTAGAACGCGATTTGGTATCTCTTGAGAGTTTAAAACATCATTATTTGATTCAGTTTATGGGTATTAAGTTACCTCTAGATATTTATAAACTCTTTTAATTTATTTAGATTGCTAGTATGTACCTTTATCTGCTTGTTTTCCTTTCTTTGTATCACGTTGCCCTAATCTTTTTTATTTGTAAAACATTTTCACATATTTGGTCTAACTATATCCTTGTCAGTTAGGTTTATTAATCTTGATTTATAGAATTTAAAATACTTTTTGATGCACCGTTCGCATCGTTCGGCTAAAAACAATCAAGATCACTTTCGTTCATCTCCATAAATCACAGTCCATCGCCAATAAAATCGTTTATGCATGAAAAATGAGATCGAATATCTAGATCAGTGAGCCGTCAAGGCCTCACTAGATCATGACAAATCTAGAACCGTATTTGCAATTCATTCTCTGTTATTTATTACGGTTTTAACTTTAAAGTGGTATTTATGCTGGTCCAAGGATTAAGCTTTAACGGTTACTTTCGCTTTATTCTCTTTTTGTGAGTATTTTTACTAAATTTTAAAAAATTTACTTTCTATACCTTTATACGTCTGGTATAAAACAAATAAGCGTTATTAAAAACGCATTTTATCCCACTCTCATGATCTTTAAACTATAAAAAAGCTCGGAAGTTCATTTTCAAATATCTATTGTGTTTGTGGTGTCAAGTGAAAAATAATTTAATAAGTACGTATATCTTGAAACTCGCCATAGTTTGCAACTTGCTCCAAATCGTAACTAAAGGAACGCGTGACGCCGCGACCTTGCCGCCGTAAAACACAAAGTTAAACGCTTTACACTAGTAGACTTGTTATATACTCCGTTATAAGGCACGGCTATGATATGCCATTATAAATCACTATTTCGACTCTCGAAACGTATGGAGTATGAAATACGTGCACCAAAGTAGGGCCCTGAGGCACTCCCACTTTTACTTGAAAGTTGAAACCTGCATAACGTACCCTTCATCTCGATGTTCTGTTTCTATAAATTGAATAAAATAACTGTTTATTTATATAAAAAGGAAATCTACATTCAGTCTATTCTTTAAAATGTTTCTGTCGCCTTTACTATCACTCTGTAAGTAGGTTTAGTATCGCAATAATGTCTGCTCGATTTCAATTATTCGCAATGTAGCATGTGCAAGTTCTAGTTATCGCACAAAACGCACTGAACCGTTCTTCCGATACAATATACTTGTATTCAGGTCACCCACCGGATACCATTTAGGTGTTGGTGATGTTTTGTCATAATCTATACTTATGACACCAATATGCTGTACTCTTTCCTGTCTCCCTCCGCATAGTGTTTTGGTGTTCTGAAATCGTTAAGCCTTTTGGCTTATCTGCCATTGTTTATTTCCTTTCTTTGTGATAGTTCTAAATTATTCGTGCATCTTATGTGTATCTTATGTCATGGCATTTGGGATATTCTCGACGCGTTACATAAACCAAGCGTATAATAAGTACAATGCAAACTCTGCTGCAAAACGTTGCAGCGTCATAGCGCAGAACAGTAATATAAGTATTTGCTTAGGTCTCTTGTTTGTTGTTTCAATATCATTATTATAATCTATTTTATTATTAACACCTTTGATTTAAATCAACGAAACTCAGTACTATCACTTCTATTGGCATTAAGATCCGCGTTATCGGCACCGTTTGTTGAGCCTTAGCTACCTTCAAGCAATCTAAAACCTCCATAATCGCACCCACAGAGGTCTTTAGTATATCTTTCCTAAGCCAGTCTTATCCACTCTTAATCTTATCCACGAACTAACTAGGTATTTTAATTTAAAGGCTATTTTCTGTAAACATTTGTAAGCAAACTTGGTCAATGCCTGCAGAATGTAGGAGGCGCTAGGAGTGGCAGGTGGCGTGGGTCGTCATTGCAAATACGTGCGCAGAACATAACGTAGCCTTGACGAACATAATGTTATCAATGCAGTGTTCTACGAATGAGGCTTTGAAGTCATTTGTATAAAATAATGTAATTGAATTTTAGTAAGAAATGGTTGGATTGTGAAAGATGATATGAATGTGAAAGGAGTAGATTCAGAGTTGACGAATGATAGGATTGAGTGGAAGAAAAAATACATGTGTGTGTTGCTTTATCCCACTTAGCGTGGAATAAGAGCAGGAAAATATCTGTAAATGAGTGTGCAGTTTAATAGATCTTTAAAAATAATGCTCAATTGTTTATAACCTGTAGTATATGTCATGCATTGTTAGCAAATTTCATCGCCTGTCAACGTTTACTGGTACGTTTCTAAACACCGCTACAGTTTTTTGTTTTGTTAACAATGAAGCTACCAACAGGCACGATTGCCATCAAAACATTTTGGCGATACTTATTTTAAACTTCTAAAACCCCCCACTTTTGTACATGTATATCACAATAGAACAACGTGTTGTCTGTTTGTTTAGCAAGTGTGTTAATGTTAAAGTTTGGTGAACTCCTACGCTAGTTTCCTTACATGTGTGGACTTGACGTTGATGAGTCAGTCGATGACCTAAATTGTTTGACTTCTGTTTTCAATATAACACTTTTGGATCTACGCAAAGATTCACTAGTACTCACAGTCTATTTTTGCACCTAAGTTCTATATGTATAGGTACATACCACGATTTTTCTTTATTTTTCTTTATTCAATAAAGAATTTATTTAAGTAAGTACTTATCATAATTTTAGGCACTTTTCACATAATTTGACAACGAAAAAGTATAAATTTTACTTTCAGGATCCGAAAAAAATATATCAAATATTGATTGAAAATAACGCTATGAGCGTACTAATCTTATAATAAGCCTATCTTGAACTAGATTCCAGATCGAAATAAATCGGAGAAACTAGTTCAGAGTCAATATTTACGATTCAGCATAATGCCTCTTTATTAGTTTAATTTGATAGCTTTCTAGCTTACACTAAATTCTATTTTGAATTTTAAAGTAAGTAATTTAAAGAAAATTGTAAAGAAGATTTTTACCATCGAGTTAATTTTACAGCTAAATAAAATATTCATGGACTTTGCCACATAATGCTGTAAGTAGCGTCTAACTTAACACAGCTTGCACCATAGATTTCTGGCAAAATACTCAACGCTATATAAATTATTCTTGACTATTAATACTACAGAACTCGGATAATCTTTGTTTTCCATCTCGACCAGTTGATTCATACAAATCGATATTTCCAATTGTTTTGACGTTTCTGACAGAGAAATGTATCAGTCGACTTTCCTAAACTTTGACTTGATCCCGATGGCTCACAACTCTACTAGAATCTATCCATCATGGGAATGCTCGAGTAGGAAAGCGTTTGTCCGGCTTTTTGAAATGTAACCGGCTTTTTAAAACTAATTTCAAACCATTATCATTAGCTGTGACAGGCGTCACAGCTTAGTGGGTAGTAGCTCTGCCTTCCATGCTGTAGGTCGTGGGTTCGATTCCCACACAGCAAATTTTAAATATTTGTTCTGTGTAAGGTTGTCACCATGTATTCTATGCATGTAATTACAAGTATGTATTCTATGCATTTATTTATTACTTCTACTAAGACTATATAGTATTTATAATATGAGTGTGTTTTAATAAGAAGTGAAATAAATAATCTAACTAAATCCTAGAATAGAATTTAAAGCTTTCTGACTGTACCTACTAACTTTCTCTGGGAATCGATAGCTAGAAATCAAATCAAACAATATATTATTATCTCTTAGTAATATAACATCACAAGAAATATACGTACTCATATATAAACTTAAATTAAACCTTAGTTTAAGATTTATTCGATTCGATTCTCGAAAAGTGAAATCGAAGAACACGCAAATTTTGTATGAAACGTAATAGTTTTTGAATAGAGGGTATCCCGATTAAAAAAAAAATACCTAATAAACCTCATGTTTTTGGCACATCACTTTTTTTTATTTGAATTCTCCGATTTAAGACACCAACCAACGTAATAAACCAAACCTATACGATAGCTACTTGGTAGTAAGTTAGCCGTTTACAGCGTTACGAAGTTACACTCGCTACGTACACGTTACGTTGGTGAACCTTAGCTGCTGCTTAAACGAACCGTTTACGTTACATTTAGCACAATCGGGGCCGTGGTGTCATCGCGTAGTGTCACTCGAATACAACACCGTTTCAATAAGTTTGCGATTGTCACGAATACATTTGACAATCGAAACCGTGACGTATTAAAAACATTGCGCGTCAACGTCAGCTTCACTGTCGAACGTTACAGCGTTAGCGCGCAATGTATCTTAAATACGTTACAATTGTCTCATTTATTCGTACTCAGCCCTCTGGCCTCGGCACTATGAGTGCGTAATCAATCGATCATAATCAGTTACCGCGGACGAAGTAGCTAATGATGGCAAATGAAGGGCAGATTGTGATGGATCCCAGCTCATTTGCTTCAGAACTGGTCATGGCCAATAGCCCTTGGGTTGATAGATGCTGGCCATATTTCTGCTTCATTTATACGACATAAATGATGCTAATACAGGGTGTAACAACAGCACTTATAAAAACTTTGGGGGTAACCATATACGGAATTAATTAGTTAGCGTGGGACAATACAACAATTAAGGTTCAAAAATGCAAATGCTTGGCAAACATGTACTTTTGAAAAGATTCTTTCCGGCTCACATTTTTATAACATGATTAACCTCCCGAAGACGCGACAACCGCCATAGTGTTTCCAGAATAGAACAGCGTAGCGTCAATGAATCTACTTTTCGGGGGGCAGAATAATGGTCCCCTTCAAAAATTATACAAAACTAAAAAGTCCGTCGAAAAATATCTTAAAGTTCTAGATAAGTAGTAATCATATTACACCCTGTATGTATTTCGAAATGGTGAGCAGTGACAGCGTTTAATGATGACAAAGTATTTGACAACATCTAAGTTTCTTTACAAATTATGATTGACATATTGGTAACTTGACTAGCTGCTTCATAACTAACTCTTCGCTGCTTCGTAACCTTAGATGGAAAGAGAGCTCAAAATCGTTCTTACCGAATGTTTTTTTGAGGGTGATCGAGACTAAAAATCGGAAATGTATCATACAGAGCCCGTAGTCTGAAGGTGCATTTTAGAACTCCCTACTCTCGAGCCGAGAGTCGTCTCTCGGATGTCCTTATATTTTTGTAAGAAGTAGAGAGAGAGATCCGAGAGACGACTGTCGGCTCGAGAGTAGGGTGTTTTAAAATGCGTCTTCGGACTAAGGGCTCTGTATTATAGATACACTGCCCGGTAATACTACATCGCTCCACAGCCGAGCTGGCGTTGACGCGCAGTGTGAATTGAATACTATAGTTTCGATACGTTTGCGATTGTCACATTTATTTGAGAACCGGACTCAGACCAGAGCCCTTAGTCCAAGGTGCATTTTAGAAATTCCTACTCTCGAGCTGACAGTCGTCTCTCGGATAGCCATACAAAAATGTATGGACATCCGAGAGACGACTGTCGGCTCGAGAGTAGGGAGTTTTAAAATGCGTCTTCGGACTAAGGGCTCTGTTATAACATAGCTTAGAGGGATGGACACGTTATCAGTTTAAGACACACTGCGCGGTGACGACATTCGAGCTAGCGTCAACGCGTAGTGTCACTCGAATACGCTACCATTTTACAATTTTCGCATTTATTAGTTCTCGGGCCTGACTCCTAGATTTTCACAACCATAAAACCCTGACACTCCATATAAAACATTTTCTTGTGTTAATTCGTTTTTAAATCATCTCTGGCCGTGACATAGAATAAACGAATTCACACTTGAAATATTGCACCTTATGTTTGCACTATTAGTTTGTGTGAAAACTCTTTACTGTCACTCATACGTGACACCTACTTAGACTGCTTCACACTGCCAAAGACACGACAATTTTTTTTCGTTGATAGTAAAAACTAGTAACCCCCTATCTTATAAAAAGTTAGCGCAGACTTGAAGTATTGATACCATACGTAATGATGGCTTAAAGTTAACGCTAACTTTTATAAGATAGGGGGAAAGTCTTTAACCATAAATAGTCTCCATACATACTCATATTAACAGATGTTCGTATAGAATAGAAACTAAGCATTAGAGAAAATATTGTCTTGAAACTTTACTATAACCATTAAATCTATTCTAAAACGGCCTTATTTAAACCTTGTTCTAAATTTACTAGAAATTTCAATTACTTTGCTGCAAACTTCGAAAACTTATCACTATCTTCAAACAATAACTCCCCATTCAATGTGATTTACTAAAGTAACCTTAAACTAGTTAACTCATTACGAACAGTTGTTTGCACATTCGCCGATACGACACCAGTACGATATCATTCAAAAATATCGGTGCCGACACGATGTGAAAGCCTCTAGTACTAAAACAGGTCTTCGGAAAAATCGTATAGGTCGTGTCGGAGAGTGTAATCAGCCTAAGCTGCAGTATTTGATTTGTAACGGGCAAAGCCGAGTGATAAAGTAGAGAGATTGTTCTATGTAGGTCGCAGTAGACCGGATAAATGAAGATTTATTAACGGTCTTTTGTCCAACGGAACACTTATTGAGTTTAGTGGACTAGATTTAAAGTATATGGCTGAACACCAGCGGCTTAATAAACCTGGAATATAAACTGCGCTTATTTCGTGCTTGCTTCAACTGCTTCACATCATCTATGGGACACTGTATGTGACAGTGCTGTCAAACTTATTAAAAGCAATCGTTTTTAGTTATGGGAAAATCATCGTGATATATTAAGTTAAGGGTCACTTCACCCTCAAACAGTATTTTTTTTAATGTCATCATTATGTACACACGGTAAGTACTTAAGTCATGGTTTAAAACATAAATGTCAACTTCACCAGAACGTCAGTCAATCGGCTGAGAATGAACAAGCACGCCAGACTTCAAGCCATCAACGATAACGAAAGATCTAAATCAGTAGGTTCAATGGTGCCTCTGCTATAAAAAGCCAGTTGCGGTTAGATGTGGTTAAATATAGCTGCACAGTGCAATGACCTTGAAAGATTGGACCACAGAGCCTCGTCATATCCAAAGATAGGACCATTGATGGTCGATGCGCCAGCAGTAGGTATACCTTAGTGTTCGTCTGGCGCCTTGGCCATCAATGGTCTATCTTTGGCTTTGGCAGTTCCGTGACGGCATAGTTATTTCGGTGGGTGATGCAGGCAGAGCTTATGATATCAGAAGTTCAAAATGTTATTCAATGGTAGACTGCTGTTAGATAGGATTCAGGCTGCAAATCTTTATTTCCAAAAATACTCAAAAATAACATGGCTAGGCAACAGAAGATAGATGCGGCTGCAGTTCCACCCAGGACTATTTATCTGGAAAGTAAAAAGTAATCAAGGTAAAAAGTTGTACATACGGAACTCTTATTTTCTTTAGCGGATTCCATATGAGTGTGTTTCTCTAAGGATTCTTTTCGTTCAATAAACTTTGATACTTTGAAGATTTCTCTTCTCTTAGATTGGTATAACTCTGACGTTAAACTTTCGATATCATTAAGGTTGGGCATGCTCGTAGTACTGGGTAAGATCACAAAAGCCTATAATTTAGTATCAATCGCATTCCGCATTACCTAGGCTCATAATAAATGCATAATGAACGTCAAAATCGGTGCATTGTTCTCATAATATATCACTTTCGTATGAAGGGTTTCAAAACTGGAGCCCTTTGAGTGGTCCGCCATTTCATTTGAAATTGGCAGTACATACCTACCACTATTCAGCCACTTCCGACAACACAATAGGACTGGTTACAATTCTGGTTTTAATCTAGGAGAACGCTAATAGTGTAGTGGAAACCGGGCCTTCTATTACTTGGGTTAGAAATTCAGGACATTCTGGAAAATTAAGTGTTACGAATTTAGTTTTTTTACAGCCGTTGCAATTATTTAATCTAGCCGAAAAAGCTTCCCGGACTTATTAAAAAGAAGCATAATACCCGTACGAAAGGTACCTACGCTCTGTTGTTTATGGCTTTTTAGATGGACCTAGGCTATGCTTTCATCCTAGACGGCCTTACCTAGGATCAAGTTGATAAGTAGCACAGAATATTGATAAGTTTCAAGAACTGACAATAGCGGTTCGTACCTGTCAAAACCTATGGTTAAATCCAAATTGAATTTGACAGATTTGATTGAGTGTAAACTCGCGCCTGAGAATACCAGCGCTAGGCTCAAAGCAGGTGGTTTAAAATAAACGGTGAACCCATTACAGTATCGGGTTTATCGGCCGGCGCCCGCGCGTCGGTGAGTCGCGCAAATAGATCCACCGGCTCGTTTCAATGGTTTGCTTATAAAAGAACAGGAAACTACAACTAACATGAATACTACGTTACTAAATATAATATTCATGGGCAATTCACATATCACGCTCTAGGTCCACACTAAGCAAAACTTGTACTATGGGAAGTATTGCGGATAGAATACTTATTTACTTACATTTTTCATCTTTTTTTGTAAATATTTATGTTCATCACACAAACATATGCTTCGGGTGGGAATCGAACCCACGACCCACAGTATGGAAGGCAGAGCTACCACCAACTGACGCATGTCAACTTATTTACCAGTATCACCTATAATATCAATGATAATTTCACTGGAATCCACTACGTACCTATAGATTATGTTGTACGACACGCAACGTTCTTATTAATTTCGAAGATAACTGTAAAAACCCAATTTAAACACCCATAAACCGTATGAGGTTATTTTAAAAGAATAACTTTCAATTTATTATTTTTATGTTGTTTTCATTGCACACTGACCGACAACGACTGTCAGTTGTGAACAAGAATGTCGACGCCGGCGCCAATACTGTGTGAATGCGTCCAGTAGATACTAAGTTGAAGATGAACCAGGCCGTAGTTTCTTGCTCGTTCTTGTAGGCTCTAGTCTTGTTGAACTGGCACCTAGTATAAAAGACGATTTTAAGTAATCTCTGTGATTTAACTTGATTTTTATATTTTTCTTACTGAACCTGTAATCTTTGTTTTACTCTAACTGATCTCAAAAACTAAAATCCACATTTTGTATGAAGCAAAACGATATTTCGACCCGTCATTTTGCTTCATAAATCATTATTTATTCATATTTCACAACATATACGTCCATATCAAATACAAAAATAACTTAATAAAGAACATATAAATTGACGATTTATCTTCTCTTCTGATATCGGGTAGATATCGTGTCGGCAGTGAAAATAGCCATAATAGCTAGCAAGGTTTAATCGCTCTATTTCCATAAAAGTATTCGAGTAATGTGCTATTACCTAAGTCGATAAAATAAGTAGGTACTTGCATCCCGCTACCTTACCTACTGACAAGTTGAGATTATGCAAGTCGCCTTGAGGCTATTTTTATAGCGCATTCCTATTTTAATATTCAGTATTTTTTCGATTATTAATTCTCTACGACTGCATGTCGCAACGATAGCTGATAATGACTTAACTTGAGGTCTCTACTTCTTATTCTTAGTTTATTTCAACTCTAAAATAAGTATATACAAGCTAGAAAGGTTATACTTAGGTACTCATAATCCATCATTATCGTTGACCGGCTTAGGTCTCTACAACAAAAAACAAGCTGTATTACGTAGAGATAAAATATGTTTTTCCATAAATCTCCAAAAAGATTGTTCGGCTGGTCAGTGCTGTGATTGCGCAAGCGCGATAATAGTCGACCTTGCCCCTCCGACTATCGTAGAAAGTTCTAGATAGAAAGTTGACAGATGATACCAGATAGGGCCTCGGAGGAAAGCGTATAATGACACGCTTGTGGTTGTGTAATAGATAACTTTTTGACCGAAAATAATAAGCAATATTCTGGGGTCCATAACTTATAATGAAAGTTCTAGGACAGGATCCCCATTGCGCCGTTTACGAGACAAAAGATAGCCGATAGATTACACGACGGAGAAAAGCGAGAAGATGAAGTTTTCTGATACTGATAGAGCTTTGAATTAAAACACCTTGCGGAAACTTCGAGCGAACCATGTTGAAGTGGTGATGGATAGGCAAACTACGGACTTGATAACTTAGCCAAGGACTCGTTTCCATGCTAAGTCATAAGAGTGTCCATATTAATCCACGCTGCTCAGAACCCTTTCGAGTTCATAGATCAAGCCTACACCATTTTAGCAGCAGAGCTTCTTACGTTCGTATTGGACGAACTCAGTGAGGCAATGCAGGCATGCAATTTTTGTACACCTTTAGTGTGGAGATTACCACGATATACAATATGTAACTATATAACTACTATGTACATATATTAAACATAGTAGTTCCACTCAATATATTTGCATTAAAATAAACCTTAACACGAACATTTCGCAGCTGTAAATCCAAAATTGTATCTGTCAAGAAATTTCGGATCAAAAGCATAATATTTTGATTGCGTAAGTGCACTCGTTATCGAATCATATCGGAATACTACTTAAATTTACAATGTTATGTTAAGGTCCGATCTCGCAAAAAACAATGTCCGTTATAAAACCAAGGTAAGACAGCGGGGAATAGAAATACAAATAGAAAAAATGGTTGTCTGTAAAGTCGGTTTACTGACGATAGTTGAACGTGACAACGTGTTAAGAAAATACTGATGGAATGGTAGCATTTTTCAAAAGAAAATTTTACGAACGCCTCAGAACGCCGGAACGCCGGAACGCTTCATGAGTCATGTTTTTTCGTGCGTGCAGCCGGCTCTATCGAATTATAAGACGTTGTCACGTCAAAATGGTTGTCTGTAAAGTCGGTTTACTGACGATAGTTGAACGTGACAACGTCACTTCATGGAACGCCTCAGAACGCCTCAGAATGCCTCATGAGTCATGTTTTTTCGTGCGTGCAGCCGGCTCTATCGAATTATAAGACGTTGTCACGTCAAAAATGTTTATTGACACTTATATAGATGTAGCTAGGAATGAGGATTAACATTATCCAGAGATGACGAATAGCCTAAAAAAAATGACATGAGGGTTATGTCTGATCCAACAACGGCAATGTCAAAGATAACTTTGGAGGTAGATTAAAAAATATCAACAAATGATTATTTTTCAAAAATATAACAGTATTGTTCTATAGAACTCCACTGCCAATATAGTAAGGGATAGTAGCGGCGTTATTCAGCAGATAAGAGCTTAATTCAAACAAAATGTACTTATAAGTAATACCATTCAATTACCGGAATCGGTGTCAGGTCATGTTCGGAATGATTTCTTGCGTCCTTCCGTTATGAGTAAAGAGTTCAGCTCGAAACGTATTATTATGACCAACAATGATAATCGTTATGTATGGAGTTGTGAAAATATATGGATGTCTTCATGTCCAGGGCAAAGGCCTCCCAATCTTTTATCAAACTTTCTCTGTCTTGGTCTACCGCCCATCTTGCATTACGGTATCCAAACACTTCGTGAATGATCTAGTAATAAAAAAGTTAAAATGTTTTTATTGACAATATATTTTTGTACAGAACATTTGAATCCATAGGCTCCAGAGCTAGATATAAATACAGTGGTACAGGAGCCAGTGATCTGAGTTGAAATTTAATTCCTACTTCTTTTATCATATCTTCATTAGTAAAAGTCAGTTTACGTAATACATAAATGCCATACCATTGAATATGCATGTAAACATTTTTATTTAACCATTTCTAGAACCTACAAGCCGCTGGTTTTTTTTGAGACATTACATTTCAACATACTTTGAATTCCTATCTTTTAATTCACACTTTTAAAAGATCCCCCTCTCACCAACTAGTTAGTACGAATAACATCACTTGATGTATGTACCGTAATACCAAGCACCATTTTGAAATAGCTATCTTTATTATCAATCTTTACATCATCTGTGGTATATAAAACTTTAATCTTTATAACTTCTTCTACTAGACCATCTTCCGTAGTAACAGTTGTAACTACTGCTTTATTATGTACTTAAATATTTTTAATTGCGCTACTTTAAACGGCATAAAATCGCATGTCATAATTTGTTAAATACGCTAGCTCTTTTATGGTTATAATACTTACGGCCGGTTTCTGGAAACCCAACTCACGATTGATCCGAGTTTGGCACATAGTAATTATTTGATTTTTTCGTTGATCATCGTTCGAGAAACCGGCCGTTAGTGTTTAGTTTTGTTTTCAATAACGTTCAGCATTTAATTTAAATACTTTGTAAGAAGGATCACGCAAAACGGTAGGAACCAGGCCGTAAGTTTCTTGTCCGTTTCTAGGCTCTGGTCGCGAGGAACTGGCACCTAGATAGATATAAGACGATTATTTTATGAATAAATATTTTATGACCATGAGACATTGGGTTATCCTTAGGTTTTATAGATACTGGCTTCCGCCTGTGGTTTAACCCGTATGCTATAAAATAAAACTTAGTAGCATAATGCATGCCACAATAATATAATATTATAATATTATATAATAATAAAATTGGTACTGAGGGATTGGACAGTCGTAAAGTAAACGAAAAACAGCATTTTCAGCAGACAACGATGCTGCTGCGTCATCGAGCAGTGTGAATCGAATACGTTAACTTTACGATTGTTACATTTATTCGTGTTCAATCCTCTTTTGTCAGAATTTTACGCACAATTCTTAAACTATAAAGTAAATATTTGTTTAAATTCTGTGGTCAATTGTGACACTTCTGTTTGTTTTCCCACTAATGTTTACCAAACTAGTTTGCTCAAGGCTATTGTTTGTCCCAATATCTATTGTCCCAAATGTTTGCGATAATTTCTTAGGACAATACACTTTTGTTAGTCAATGTGCCTACGAGTATAAATAAATATTCACGGATATTTTACACATCGTAGTCTAGTCCCAAACTATGCAAAGCTTGTTCTATGGGAACTAGATTGCTGATTTATTTTTGTAAAGATATACTTACATTGAATACATAGTAACACGCAAAACATGTTCATCACACAAACGTTTGCTCGCGTTGGGGATCGAATCTACGACCCACAGCATGGAAGGCAGAGCTACTACCAACTGAGCTATGACGCCTGTCACATGGTAGCACGTCTTAGTTGGTATTCACTTCTTCATGTCGTGTATGATCCTTGCTAAGAACTTTAATGTTTATCAGTGTTAAATAAAGTTTTTATCTACAAATATGTTAAGTCTGTGTATTTACAAAACAATGGTTGTAATTAACATTCTGTCAGTAAAGTACCTTTGTTGTGTTAGCTTTGTGTGACATTTCATTAATTAAAAAACGCTTTTTGTTACAGGTACGTTGACCTCTGCATCACGCCAAGTGACCTTATCTTATGTAAGATCTTTTTACACAGTTTTTTTTAATCTGAGTTATTGTTAGGGTGTAGGTCATTATGCTGATGACCTACGTCCAGCAGTGGACTGATAGGATGATGGTAATAAGGTTGCAACCTACAACATGAAATAACTGAAATACTTAAGTTTTTTTTTATATTGATTGAATGTGCATTATGTGTACCATAAATTAGATATATCTTAAAATAACGACACCCAGATATTTATAAAACTCATATTATTTGGTGATAAAAAGTGTATAATATTGAGAAGATTTACTTTAAACAGAACTCTTGTTTTCGCATGAAAACTCTTACCAACCCTTACTTTAGGGAGAGCGCACACTAACGACAAAACGTCTTAAGTCACGTGACATGACGTTTAACAATAGAAATCGGGTGAACAGTGACGTATAATTTTTTTTACAACACTGTCGTCGTCGGTGTGCGCACGCCCTAAGTAATTAATCACAACAGGAATTAATTACAATGGTTAGTTTTATCGCCAATAGCGATCTCCTCTAGTCAACCTTTGGTTGGTGAAAATGCCAATTTGCCAAGCATTTTGATTTCCTGGTCGAGTTTAGATTATTATCTATTTACATAGTTAATTCTAAAAACAGATTCATTGCAATTATTGTGAACATTGTGTACCAATAAATGGACAATAAATGGTTAATTAATTTGGTCGTGACTTGGCTAGTGTTTGTTTAGTCATGCATCTAGAATTCTAGATTCTAGATATGGGTTAGGGGGCTTTACCTAGTCCAGTTAGCAAGAAGCTTCATCAGAGAATTGTTAAGTTGGCTTATTTATAAAAATCGGATATAATTTGTTAAGCGTTTTTTTATGTACATAATATGTTTGAGAAAATATTAACTTCGTTCTTCTAGGGTCCAGAAGAACGAGCAAGAAACCTAAAGACCGGACCATTAGCCTAGAATCTAGGCTATGGTCCCGTGGAACCTAAAATCATCTAGTATATAAGACGATTCTAAATGATCCTTGTGATTTTACTAAATAAATAATTTTTGATTTTGTATCAAAAGAACATAAAACCTTCCCAAGAAACTGTAACTTGATTGAGAAATAAAAAGCTTGTAAAATAGCATTTCTCAGATGTTATTGGGATTATTTGGAAGGAAATGGCATAAAATCACGGTCAGTGATAATTTATGCGATCTAGTTATAAAGAACCGAAACTAGTTTAATACTTTATGGTTTGAACATCCTATCTTCCTATACAGTAGCTCTACCATGAGTTTTTACTATATATACTATACTCGCTAGCGTCTGTAGTTAAAAAATGTATGAAGATTTGTACAGCGCCTCTAGCGGAGAGTTGGGTACTAAAATTCGTAATACTAATATTTACGTAACTACTGTAGTAAAGTCAGGCGATTTTACTGTGACAACTCATGGTAATGGTACAGTTATTAAATTAAAGGTATTTTGACATATTAGTTGGAAAGTCAAAATACTGTGGAAACTGAGGCACTGGAAATAATGTAATATTACGTAAAAACTCTTTATCACTAGTATGCAAGTGAAGTAATAAAAAAATATTTTGAAAATACATCGACTTACCAAGGTTATAGTTTTTATAGTATCGGAAAAAGTGGCTTTGTCATACGGACGGACAGACAGACAGACATGACGAATCCAGGGTTCCGTTTTTGCCATTTGACTACGGATCTCTAATAAGAGATATGTATGTCAGCTTTATTTGACCTGCAAAGCCTCCAAAAGTAAAGCGGTTGCCGTTAACAACATCAAGCCAACACGTCAGGCGACCAGAATTAATAATAATAATAAATTTATTTATTTGCACCTTCTTAATGAAACTTTATACACACATGTGAATATTTCTAGATACTTAAGGTAAACAAACAAAACAAGTAAGTAAACGAAAAATAAGTACCTACACTATACAGAAATAAAATTTTGCGGCAATGCACGACACTGTAACCTATGCTATATACTAGAATTGTATAGATAGGTACCTAATCCAAATATTCTAAATGATCCTTGTGATTTTATTGAATAAAGATATATTTCATTCATTCATTCATTCACAAATGTACTAGATATTTATCATGTGGTTTAATATAATTTACACAAAACCCTAAAAATGTTGACGTTGACTGAACACGTGACGTCAGAGCGTGTTGTGATTGGCTGCGGCTAGGCGCGGCAAACGAAAGTACAAACGGGCCAGAGGTGGCCAACCATTGTCCCGCGTCACGGTACTTGCTACCCAACGCCTGTGACGTGAATTTGATATCCTATTGTTGTTAGAGGTCATATGGTTACTAAATAAACATATTTTTAGGTTTGTCATAGTTTTTGCTGAGGTAATTGATATGTGTATTTTGTATACTTTAACTATTTTTTTACGCTATTATTTAGTTATTTTAAATTGCTTAGTTTTATCGCAAGCATAATGTGACTTAAGGGTCCCTTCATTGAGCTCTGTGAAATTGGCGAGGTTTCGAATAAGGTTTTTATGAACTGAAACTTTTCACGGTTATAAAAAGATATGCATATCAAAGAATGATTCTTCGAAAGTAGAATGTATTGAAAAAAAACATGATTTATTAATTAACAACTGAGAAATTAATTAATTTGTAGACAAGGTTTTCAAAAATTAGCAAAAATAGCGTACTTTCGATAGTGATTGTGATCAAAATAATAATAAGGAAGTAATATAAAAAATGAAATATGAAAGAACACTTTGCCGTGAGTAGAAGCTACAAAAAAAACTAACATACGTTTATACAATGTCATATTGAAAAGACGGTATGAAAAAAAGCATATTATACAATTTTACCCTTCAATATAACTGTTATTTCTACGAAGATTATAGAGACTACAGCTGAAATATACCAACTATATAAAAATTCAGGCTTTCCTAATAATAATAAAAAAAAATTGGAAGCTTGTAGCTATTACTTATTTTTATACAATTTTTTGAAAACAAATCGAGGAGCGCACCGCGTCGTAAATCAGTCCGCCTCGAGCGGTCAGAGAGAGCGGTCATGTCGGTCTTCGTCGCGATCTTCAAATATTACGTAAATAATTATAAAACCAAAATCGACATCAAATATAGTGGGACCGTGTGGTTTTGATCCTAAGTATAAAAACGTTTTTTTTTATTGATACCACAATGACGTTCCGTATTGAACAAAGTTCATATTATTGTTAGTAACAGACAATTGGGCGGCCTTTTCGCTACGAGCGTTCTCTTCGTAACAACCTTTGAAAGGCAACTTTTATAGATTTGAGTCTTTGTGAAATCAAAAATGATTTTAGAATTTTTCTATACTTATGATCATACGGATATAAATATTCCAATTGGATATCCACTTTGAAATCCAAGATGGCGCTCACTGGTTTTGGTCAATTTAGCGATATGGGTGTCCTTTTCGGGGTTTATTGGGATGCTGATTACGAATATGGCAACCATGGCGCGCTCAAGTTTTGGTCAGATTAGCGATATGGGTGTCATTTTCGGGGTATTTTGGGATGCTGATTACGAATATGGCAACCATTTTGGAATCCAAAATGGCGCGCACAAGTTTTGGTCAGATTAGTGATATGGGTGACATTTTCGGGGTCTTTTGGGATGCTGATTACGAATATGGCAACCATTTTGGAATCCAAGATGGCGCGCACAAGTTTTGGTCAAATTAGCGATATGGGTGTCATTTTCGGGGTCTTTTGGGATGCTGATTACGAATATGGCAACCATTTTGGAATCCAAGATGGCGCGCACAAGTTTTGGTCAAATTAGTGATATGGGTGTCATTTTCAGGGTTTTTTGGGATGTTGATTACGAATATGGCAACCATTTTGGAATCCAAGAAGGCGCGCACAAGTTTTAGCCAAATTAGCGATATGGGTGTCATTTTCGGGGTTTTTTGGGATGCTGATTACGAATATGGCAACCATTTTGGAATCCAAGATGGCGCGCACAAGTTTTGGTCAAATTAGCGATATGGGTGTCATTTTCGGGGTCTTTTGGGATGCTGATTACGAATATGGCAACCATTTTGGAATCCAAGATGGGGCGCAAATTTTTGGTCAAATTAGCGATATGGGTGTCATTTTCGGGGTCTTTTGGGATGCTGATTACGAATATGGCAACCATTTTGGAATCCAAGATGGCGCGCACAAGTTTTGGTCAAATTAGCGATATGGGTGTCATTTTCGGGGTTTTTTGGGATGCTGATTACGAATATGGCAACCATTTTGGAATCCAAGATGGCGCGCACAAGTTTTGGTCAAATTAGCGATATGGGTGTCATTTTCGGGGTTTTTTGGGATGCTGATTATGAATATGGCAACCATTTTGGAATCCAAAATGGCGCGCACAAGTTTTGGTCAGATTAGCGATATGGGTGTCATTTTCGGGGTCTTTTGGG
Organism: Ecliptopera silaceata; assembly: GCA_932527185.1. Classification (NCBI taxonomy): domain Eukaryota; kingdom Metazoa; phylum Arthropoda; class Insecta; order Lepidoptera; family Geometridae; genus Ecliptopera; species Ecliptopera silaceata. The sequence continues at coordinate 9,074,442 of OW052210.1, forward strand.
ATGCTGATTACGAATATGGCAACCATTTTGGAATCCAAGATGGCGCGCACAAGTTTTGGTCAAATTAGCGGTTGCTTTGCGGTTGCGCAAATGGTTGCCATATTCGTAATCAACATCCCAAAAAACCCTGAAAATGACACCCATATCGCTAATTTGACCAAAACTTGTGCGCGCCATCTTGGATTCCAAAATGGTTGCCATATTCGTAATCAGCATCCCAAAAGACCCCGAAAATGACACCCATATCGCTAATTTGACCAAAACTTGTGCGCGCCATCTTGGATTCCAAAATGGTTGCCATATTCGTAATCAGCATCCCAAAAGACCCCGAAAATGACACCCATATCGCTAATCTGACCAAAACTTGTGCGCGCCATTTTGGATTCCAAAATGGTTGCCATATTCGTAATCAGCATTCCAAAAAATCCCGAAAATGACACACATATCGCTAATCTGACCAAAACTTGTGCGCGCCATTTTGGATTCCAAAATGGTTGCCATATTCGTAATCAGCATCCCAAAAAACCCCGAAAATGACACCCATATCGCTAATTTGACCAAAACTTGTGCGCGCCATCTTGGATTCCAAAATGGTTGCCATATTCGTAATCAGCATCCCAAAAAACCCCGAAAATGACACCCATATCGCTAATTTGACCAAAACTTGTGCGCGCCATCTTGGATTTCAAAATGGTAAAACTTCACGCCGTCGCTTTTAGCCTATGCATGTAGGTCCGTTTTAGACTCATTCCCTACCAAAACTGGCTTCAGTACCATGCACCATGGTACTGATACATATAATGTATGTGATGAAAACAGTGCAAGGAATAATAAATGAATAAAATAAATATTATAAAATAATCTTGGTGAAGTAGTAAAAATAAAAACTGAGGATTTTGAAACTGGTAATCGACTCTCTCAATCATTGTCTAAGAACTAAATCTGAATTTTCATTTGATTTTTGACAATGAAATAATGTTTTGAAGCCATGTTTAGAACTAAGGAAAATATTTTAAATTCATCAATAAACCTTCGTCTTGTATTTTCAGCACAAAAAAAATATATTGAGAAGTGCGTAACACAACGCGCTGAATAGCAGTGCTGATACGCTAAAGTAATAAATAAGTTAGAACTAAGGCAAACACTCTAGCAAGAACAGTAGCGCGCACGGATATGTTTTAGCAATTTTTTTCAAATTCACAAATATTCCTACTTAGAAATCTAATATTAGTTTCGAGGCTACAAGTCACACTTTTGTAGGTGATAGAAAATAGTACAAACTATTTAGAAATCTTATCTTCTTTTTAATATTTGTTTCTTGATACGATATAGCAAACCAATTAAACACATAATTTCATACTTCCAAAATTAAATACCGATGAATAATATCATTGATATTTAATGTTGGAAGTAATGAAGTAGTGTAAAAATATCAAATTCGTAAGTCTTTGAATATCGCGTGGACGGTACGTTCGCGAGTCGCGAGCGCTGTGAGCCGCGTCGCGCGTCTTTAAATACCTAAACTCGAACCGACGGATATTGTCCATGGCCCCTTAACATCTTCAAGTCTTAGACACGCCCACCGTTCCAATTCCTTACTGAGCACGTCCATAGTGTTTTTAGTGTTACAATGCATCGTTGAACGCTAGCCGGTTATCCCTTAACATCAGGTGCACCATTTTAAAACAAGTACTTAGTTACGACATAATACAAAACAAGAAAAAATTGTTTATTGACCAACGCTAAAACATTCCTTGCAATAAAGCAACCTACCGTTTGAATCTAAAATATCTTCGTAACAGCCGTTTATATCAGAAAATAGAGCTTTTAAACTCTTAACAAGTTCCTCAAACTGGCATTTACCGGTACTTTAAGTCAATATGCGATAATAAGTCGTAATGAACACTATAAACTATTATTGCTCTTTGCAAAATGCGACGCGAATACTCTTAAAACCATTGACTTTTTATGTAACTTTGAGATGCGCATTCTTCTACTGACTTACGCTTGCTATTTCGTCCGCGTTCTGTGCGTCATTTCATCTTGTGGATTCTTCGACTAAAATCGAAACTCATATGAAATACCAGTAGATTTCAAACAATCAGAATAGTCTTTTCAAAATTATAGTATGTTTAAAAATGTTTTATTTATGTATTTTATTCTATCAAGTTGCTTATAGTACTTTCAGTAACTTACGTGAGCAATTTAATTATCAGAAATTAGATACACTCACAATCTAGGTTTTTTTTATTAAAATTATGTGAGACATTTACGGCTCGTGTAAAACTTATTTAACAAAAAAAAACACTTGTTAGACAAGTTTCACAATTAGACAATTAGTTAAGTGTTAAGTTTCTGGGCGTCGAGTCGAAGCGACGCGTTACCCGAGGGCTGGTGAGTATCTGGCCCAGCGTATCAGCATTGCTATTCAGCGCGGCAATGCAGCCAGTATCTTTTGTCCGCACAAAACGGTTTGCTCAAGTTTCATCTTGAGAACAGCCAAAGAGTGAAATTCGTTGCCGGCGTCGGTGTTTCCAGACTCATATACTTAATTTGGATGTTTTCAAGAGGAGAGTGAATAGGTTCTATCTAGGCAAACGCGTTACACTGTAGGCCGCATCATCATTTAACATCAGATGTGATTGCGGCCAAGCGTTTGCCAATAATGCATAAAAAAAAAAAAAAAAAGATCGTTTGCGACGGTCTGTTGATAGCTTGACTGTTACTTATGTATTTTATACGCCAATGTAATTACATTTTGTAAATACTGTATAGTTGTAAGTTTGTGACTATAAATTTATTGATATAATAATAACCTTTCAGTATCACATATAGCTAGGTAAGTACAATCGCGAAAGTCTCGGACACAGCAGCAAATTGAAATTACGTAAGTAAGTGACATTTCGCCCGGCTCCGCTCGCGTTTCCATCCGATAACCTATCGATCCGTGTCGCAGTACTAAATTATGATTTACGGGTTTTATGTTTACTTGTACTGTAATTTTCCTGATATCGTAGTTAAATACATAGAATGCGGATTTAGTATGTTTATAGTTATTAAATGTCACGTTTTACGATGTAAATATTGCTTGTATGTTTACAGCGTTACTATTTTGTTTGTAGTTTTTGTTCCCATAAAACTGGCCCATATAGGTAATAATTTATTACTAAGAATGTATTAACAAAAATAATAATTCTCTCAGAATCAATTAATATAAGATAAAGATAATTTTATTTACAACAAACATAAGTATCCTAAGAATATTACTACAATTAAAAATAAATAAATCATTATTTTGTTAAGTTAGATAATTTAGAATTGACAAATCCAACTCGATAGCCGAACGTTGCTGCGTCACCGCGCAGTGTGAATCGAAAACGCCGCGTTTACATTACGATGGTCACATATTCGTGCTCACTCCTCGGGTCCTCATAATCTACATTTTACGATGAGTTCTTGACCGTGAGACCGATATAGTATCTGGTCCAAAAATCCGCGTGTCCGGCTTTTGAAGACGTCCGGTCAAACCGGTTAACTTCCGGTCTTTTGTTTCACTCTATACTATTTTTAATACGTATCTATTTACTTTCTTGATATATGTATTTAAATAACCTTATATTTATAGAAAACTTCCTCCATTTTAGAAGAACAGCTTCGGTTAAATCCTGCCTTTTTCCACTAGAAACTAGTTTTCTTTGGAAAACTGACTGCAACCTCATCTGATGTTAAGTGATGATGCGATCGATGGAGCAAGTTTTTAGGGTTCTGTAACCCAAAGGGTAAAACGAGACCCTGTTACTGCGACTCCGCTGTATGTCTATCCGTATGTCTATCCGTGACAGATCACGGGACTGTTTTGACCGGTTTTATTATAACAAAATGGCCCATTCGATATTAATTGGTAACCACTAACTACGATGTATTGGTCGGTCCACTGAGGACGTGTCCTGTGTTGCATTGCATCGTGTTACTACTTTGCGGCAAAAATATGTACGGTGGTAGTACTTCCCCGAGAAATTTCCAGTGCTCTACTACTATTAATGTAGATTATGTTGGCGGTTTAAGTTCATACCAACTTTTATACATTCTGTGGTTGTTGGATAGCGCTATTCAATATTGCACAACGTAAACTAATCACGTATGACAAACTAATGACTTTATTTTAATTAAAGATGCGATTAATTCAAATCGATTGACCTCTCTGATAAAATGTGGCCTATAGAATTTCATAAGACATTTGCAAGAATTTATATCGACATTTTTGATTTAAACTTGTGAATTTAAATTTTATAGAATTTATTAATTATTTTATACATCATAAAATCCTGCTGGTTAAAGACTAAAGTTATAATATCATAGATTGTCGTCCTTTTGGATTCCTTTGGAGTCCTTTGAGGTATAGATATGTTCAAATTCATGCGTCAATTACTTTTTAGTCTCCCATCTTGCGTTTAGTGGCGCGACAGATGAGTTATAAAAAAACAAGGGCTTATTTAAAAATCGGACGCGTATGTTAACGGCAGTTGAATTATAATAAAAAAGTTTAATTAAAATAAAAAAGTTTAATTAAAATAAAAAAGTTTAATTTTGAAATTCGAACACCACAATTCAAACTAAGTACTTACATAATTGCATAACATATGATGGCTAAGTTTTTTTTTTTAATACTTAAGTATGTTTTATTTTTGGTGTTACGAGTACGTTTATTACTTACCTAATACTTAAATAGCTAATATTCTGGAAATTATAAAAAAACAATACCATGACGAACGTCATTTTAAGCTTTAACTACATATGAATGTATGGAGCCGCACTTAAGATGGTTTCAAACCAATCTCCTAAAAGCACCTGGTTTAAGTTAAATTGCAACACATAGACAATGCAGTCGTAAATAATAGATAATTGTACTGCTAAATATGTAAGCTATGTTATTACAGAATTGCGAATTCTAAATGATAGTGGACATGGGATATCCATCTTATTGCGAGATATCGCTAATATCTCTACGTTTGTGAAATTAAAGGAATTACGTAAGTATCCCTATTTATATTCATCACACAAACATTTGCTCTGGGTGGGAATCGAACCCACGACCCACAGCATCGAACCCACAACCAGCAGCAGGAAGGCAGAGCTACTACAACTGAGCTGTGACGCCTGTCACAGCATATATAATAGTTACATAACATTTCATTTAAGTATGATCGGATCATCGTCATATCTATCAAATATTGTCACTTTTCTGACTCGTATAGAACCCCGGTATTCTTTCCGAATCAGAAATGCCTCATCTCACAATATAACGGTGAGTCACTTCCGACTTTCATGAGGGAAGCATCATTAAGATTGTTGACTCGACACATCTGCGGTCCCTTTGCGATTTTGGATTATTAGGTCAATGCAATTCATGAAATAAGAAAAAGAGGGATAAATTATCGCGTGAGCTTCATTTTGTAAGTAATTAAAAATCTTTTGTTCTCGAGTTGAAGCTTTTATGTGAAATTAAGGACTCCTTTGAGAAAAGAAAATCTTTAAAAATTTTAAAGGTTTTCTTACAGGAACAAAAGATCTGAAGAATGTCCGCAAGTCCACAACTGAACCTGAACGTTATTTTTAAGCTATTTGCATAGCTTCTATCGCGGGCCTTGAGCGTGGAGACCGAATCCAGAAATTCCGTAACGAAAATAACCTAACACTGCGCATGCGTAATCCAGCAAAAAATGCTATGCAATAGCCTTACCGCGGCAGTCCCCGAGTGCCACACTCCTTTTTCTTCTAGCATTTGTAAAACCTTAACTTCAATATCCTATCTTAGTTTTACTTACCTAGTTGGTTCTTAGTATAAGGGATAAGGGCAGGAAGAAGAAGAAGGTTCTTAGTATTTTATGGAATAGTCCGATTTACTACTAAAACTAATCTTATTCATAAATTACGCATTTTCAAGAATCAACAAAATAAAACACAAGACTTAATGGATTTTATATAGTTGATTAGGAAACCTTCAATAAAAATCAATTTGTGAATCTCTAATGATTTCTAAGCTAATATTTAATAACCTAAAAGTGGAAAAAGCTTGTGTTTACGTAAACATTTGAGTGCTGATTAATCATACTCATTTATTATCATCTGTTTATTCAATGGTTTAGAGATATTATGTAAAACGACTACATTATGTCTGTTTAGGTTTTTGACGGTGCGATATAAATAAATAAATAATGCTGGACAATCCACACAATATCATCTAGCCCCAATCTAAGCAAAGCTTGTGTTTTGGGTACTAGAAGACTGGCATACTTCATACAATACATTACATACATACATTACATAGATATATATTTTTATTATAAGTACGTATAAAATACCCAGAACACCCGGAAAAAATATTTGCAGATCGTACAAACATTTATCCCAAGGCGGGAATCGAACCCTCAACCTCCGCATCGCAGGCGGACCTTCGCCCGCCGCGCCACATCGGTCGTCATCATCAATCTATATCAGACAACTGCTGGACGTAGGTCTCTCTCTCAGTCTCTTTTCACGTCGTGTTTGCCTGCTACATTTCGCAGATTTTCGGCCCCATCTTGCCGGAGGGTGCGGGTCCTACACTACGCTTGCCTAAGCGCAGTCTTCAATATAGTATCCATTTGCTCAATAAACAACAATATAAAAGTGCCAAGAAGATATTTATATGCAAACTTATTAAAATAGTTATAAAAGCGACAAAACTACGCAATGTCCCCAAGCAAAGCCGTAAGCAATCAGTCACAATATAATTTACTATTCAAATTAAACAATTAATTAGACATAATGACTGGTTTCCTCATGAATGGCAATGTGATTTGTTGAGTAAGATGTTTGGACCATGTAAATACGAAGGACGTGACGTTTTGAAAAAATCTAACACAAGACGCAAAAGGGTCTTTATGGGCTATATTTCACCGGGACGCCATGGCGGCGGCGCAACCAGTCGCCGCTACCAAATTATGCAGGTGTATGGAGTTGACCTTTGAACACAGCAACAGCAAATTCTTATGTTTCACAATAGGATGTCGGAATTGTCGCGTTGCTAATCCGTGTTTGCATTTTATGATCAAATTAATTAAAATATATTTTATGTAAGCATTTTACGATTATCGCTATTAGTAAATAATAGATGAAATTAACTATTAATACCAACTTCGTCTGATTAATACCCCAGAGAAAATAAGTAAAGTAAAACGGATAACCTTTTAGATAGAAATAGATTAGAACGAAAAATAATTAGCAAATCAGGTTTCTTTGTAAACAAGGATTTGCTAATTGTTAACAGTTTTCTTTTTAAACTTTATAAAACTGAAAAAAAAACAATACTTCAGTTAGAGACCAAATTATAGTGCATACAACTGTGCATAAACAAACTCGCAAATAAATACACCTTTATATTTTCAAATATTACATGAACAACTGTATAGAATTTCACTATGTAGGTATTACAGAGAAAACCTGGTCTGCGATACTAGAATAGTCTGCGTAAAATATCCATAAACAATTATTTATTTATTTACCATATAAGTGGAAATTCACTTGACCTCTTTTAATAATCAAAATTCATACAAATGACTTTACAACTTCAAGGAATGCATATTAGAATAAATTATAGCTATATGTGCGTAAAACAAGAAGCCGTGTCTATTACGAAACCTTTATTCCTGCATGCTTGATAAGTTTTGTAATAACATATACAACATATCTAATTAACATAGGTTACTTGGAAGAAAATGCTTTGTAGCATTAAGCTCGCCTCTGTACAATTTTTTTATGTGCAATTTTTGATTTTTCAAATCAAAAAATCTCATGCAAATGTGGCTGAAAAGTACTAGACAGCGTTGTGTGAAAAGTTTATGCAAATGAATTTAGAATATAAAAAAGCTAGCACTCCGGGAGTGCCGGCAGAAGTGAAAACTTCAATATTAACGTTGTGTTTTCACTTTTAAGTTTTCACTTCAAAAATATAACCACAGTCGTGATTGTGTCATGTCATTGTGTCACATTCGCGCAAGCGCGAATGTGACACAACGACGAAGACAACGAAGACACACTGACACAGACACATTCGCGCAAGCGCGAATGTGTCTGTGTCATTGTGATTGTGTCGGCTTCGTCGTCATCGTCACGTCACGTCATGTCGCCACGTCATCGTCACGTCATCGCGCAAGCGCGAATGTGTCTGTGTCTTCGTTGGCTTCGTCGTCATCGTCACGTCACGTCATGTCGCCACGTCATCGTCACGTCATGTCGCCACAACACTATTTAATTGTTTGAGTCATACGTCGCGTGACCGCAAGTGTGTTCTTTTGTCGTCTCTTGTTTTACGAGCAATGTATAAAAATTAAATAAGATCTTACGCTTTTTCGACGTCACGTGACCCTGACGCGAGTTTGAAAGTTTTTACCCACCCAGCGCCGCTAAAGAAGTTTTCACTTCAATAATAATTACTATAGACAAAAAAAAAATTGAATACCTACACTACATATACTTACTATCCTCTCAGTCTCTCAGCCTACCAGCATAGTCGGCCTTATCCACACAAAAGACGTACAGAACTAGTTAAGTCGTGAAAATTTCTTGAGGAAATATTCTTGGTATTTTCCTTCACCGTTTTGCATTACGCACAAATAAAAGTACGTAAACTATTTAAGTAACTATCAGTCGGTATCTACAGTTTAACATAAAACACCGTTTTATATTATAAGTATATTTTGTCAACTTAGATAATATAATGTTATCATGCAGTACTAGATGTACCTTATTATACAGTGACCTAGATATTATAATTGCAGGACTGGATTCAGATTCTAGGTATTTCACTTACATTGAGTTTTATTGTACTGTTATTTTATCTATGGTTATTTGTGTAATGTCATTCTTCTTCTTATCGTGTCGATGCTACAACTGTATTTTGTTGTAGCATCATTAAAATCTACAGAAAAGATTTAAAATATATTTGAATAGCGTACCAACTGCAAAATATGTATTATGATTTAATCAACGATATTTTATATTTAGTAAACGTAATTAGTCAAATGCGTGACCTTTAGGTATAAGACTATTTTAAGCACATGCTAAGAACACAGGGAATCCAACGCCAAAAATTAGAATTATTTGAATAGTTTTTGAATTTCTAATAGAGAGGGGAGAGCCTGCTCAAAAAGGGGGCATACTGTATATCTTCACAATGCAATAAGTCCATTATGATTAGTGACTACTTCATCTTCTTCTTATCGTGTCGATGCTACAACTGTATTTTGTTGTAGCATCGTGCCATCGTGCTCCTATAAGTTTAATCCAGTTAAACAAGTAATACATAACCCAGTGGTGTTAAGAACAGTGAGTCAGAATAGTTTCGGATTCTGTATGTAGCGTGCAGAAACACTTTGAATGTAAATGCTCTGAGGTCGACGTTGGTATGCAGCTAGTCGCTCCATCAAGGATTGTTGACCGCAGAAATTACTGTTTTCACACCCAACACCGACCCGACACGACACCTACACGACATCTGATAGCTGAGCCATAGTCTTACTCTTCTTCATCTTCGTGTCAATGAACACAGTCTTACTTGAAAATTAAAATGCAAATGTTTTATGGACCAAAACGCTATTTCGACCAGAAATTATGTGGATACAAAATTTTGCCTTAAAATTGAGGATCGCTTAAGTGTATACCTATACTCCAGAGCCTGTCAGAGTTTGACAGGCTCTCTAAAAAGAAGCTTAGAAAGAAAGAAGCATTAATACTAAAAGTGCTAACTAACTATGAAATTAATACTCATTCGTCAACACCATGCATGCACACCATGCATGTTAATGCAGCAATCTTAGTTAACCTTCCGCCATAAGTCCGACCTGTGATATTTCATACAAATGTGGGTGTTACATACAAATATACAAAATCCCACGCCGTGTTCCAACTAGGATAATGTGCATTTGTCTCTTAGTTTTGGTTTTCGTTGTTATTGGTCTAGTAATAGTAATCAATTATTTTTATAAAACAATTCTCTAACTGTTTTCACGTAGAACCTCGAAGAACACATTTTCAAGCGGAAAATTAACATCATCACCGACATAAGTGGGTTGTGTCTTAATTATTCAAAGTCAACATTCATTACATTAAGAGGAAAAGAAAATTTTGCACATAATTTCGAAATTTATACCGTCTCGTCGGAAGCAATAAAATTGTTAAATTGAATATACCACAAAGCAATAAGGATAATAATCGCCATTATATACAACCCCATTATATGTCAACATAAAATTCTGTTTATGTAAATTTAAAGATTCTTTATGTTGTATTGTATCACGAATTTGGGGGCTTGTGACCTGATAACGGTAGCCTTGTTTCTCAGGCAGAATAACTCTTCACCCTACTTTCATCCCACTTGGTGGGGCTAGCACAACATATTTTGTTTTATCCTCTCTTATCATTTTCAGCATTACATTATCTAGCATATTAGGCATAATAGCATTCTAGGCATTATCCTATCTTATCATTTTCAGCATCACATTATCTAGCATACTAGGCATAATAGCATTCTAGGCATCTCAGCGTTCACCTTGTATCAGGTAGGTCATCCGTTTACAAATGAGATGCGTCCAAAGAATTGGGTGCTTATGTTACATGGTATTTAGCCCCGTGTAGTTCCATAAGCGCTGAGCTGTAATAGTCTTGACTCTTAGATTTCGATATTTTTTTTATGCATTATAGGCTAACGCTTGGCCGCAATCACATCTGATGTTAAATGATGATGCGGCCTACGGTGTAACGCGTTTACCTAGATAGAACCTATTCACTCTCCTCTTGAAAACGTCCAAATTATATCTATATATATTATATGAGCACATTATGAGGACGTTGTTTATCAAAAAGCGACGCGGCCTTCGTTCAACCGTTTTTCATATCAGTGCCATATCTCTCTGGACTTCACGTAGCTAGTTTCTTCGTGCACTTCTATTTTGTGCAGCTTTTGACCATTCGACGGAAACTCACTATAACGAGATTGCTGCATTTCTTCAATTACTCGCCTTGATATAAACTAAGATTGGATACATGGACATTCAATCAGTTGTTTTAGAGTTAAGCAATAACGAGGAACTTTTGCTTTGGGCTTAGAATGTGACATTTGAAAAGCTGAACCTTATACAACAACCATACCAAAGGCTTGGTTACTCACATAGTTTCACATTTTCTTTTACAGAACACAGGACGGATAGAGATGTCGTGATCTCAGCTATTGTTGAAAAAACCGATTCCTTGATCAAGGGAATCAAGCCAGTGCTTCTCTTGATCATTCAGAATCTCAATTAGTATTTTTTGCTCCGAAGAACTTAGGGCGAAAAAGTGCCTCACAAACTTGTTTTGAGTTTACTTCTAAACTCTCACTCGAGCGTTGTAAATCCATACATCTCATTACGTGATGGTTTGTGTAACCATAAAATAATCATAAAGAATCCGTAGATACGAAATAATCAGTAGATGCAAATTAAAAGCGGTGATGCGTCACGAAACGGACAAATAGCCGAATGGGAGGGTTTTGTAGTTTATGGTCATGCTCTGTTAACGCTCCATAGTCTATGGTCAAATATGGCGGACGAAGGTCGACAAACTCTTTGGAGGCGAAAACTAACATTCACTATGGCTATTTTAAAGTCATTAACTGGATCAAATTGCTGGCAATTAAATTAAACAGTTGAATTTTGAAATTCGGTAAGTAAATACTGTTTTTATGTGGATTGACTGCTCTTGCCCCTGAGGCAACATCAAAATATTTAAACATACATACTCAGTAGATGTATTAGCTATTTGGGTCAGGTCTTCTCAAGGTACGGTGACCGTCATCCACGTGAACAGCCTCTATAACAACAGTCCGATTCTCCAATTGTGACTTCCTAATTCATTGAGACTCTCCATCTATAGAACTCCGTTAGATTACACTGATATCCAAAACCACCGTGACTTTAGATAATCATCTGTAAGGGTTAGAATACTAGAATGCAAACAAGGCCACCATCTTGCTATTTCAAGTGAGTTTCGTCACAGATCGTACTCTGAATACTAATACAAACAATTGAATATTGCATTAAATGTTCCCAAGTGACGTGCTGTTATGCAATTTACGAAATTCACAAAGAATTTGTAACAAGACACATGACAAAACTTATGACACCATTTTTCATTTTAGCTTAGTTGGTATATTGAAATACAAGTACTCTCTGATTGACAATCAGAGAGCTTTTTAAATCCTAAATGAAATAAATTGAAAAAGCTTACATAGGTCAAACGCATATCGGACATAACGTCACGCACTGGAGATGTTTACTAAAAGTAAAATGCATGTGATGACATCATAAATAATAATTAAAGCGCAAATTCGTGGAGCCGAAATATAATAAAGAGAGTTGTTGGGGCAGTATATCAATGAAATAAGCTAAACCGAGCTGGTAAAGGCACTACACTACATACATGTACACAAAATGATAAAGTACAATATATTTACTCTACCATTACTTCGGTAGTAAGACTATCAGCTAACGGAGTGTTTTTTATAAGATTAAAATTTGTACTCTCAGGCACAATGCATCATGATTACACGCTGTCAGCCGTTGTAAATTAAACCAGATATCTACCAATACTAAAGGCACTGCCATAGAAATTCAAACCTTATTCAAAGGGAATAAGCTAGTAGATAAGGCGCCATCATTAGGTTAAGCCAAATTGGATTTGAATGATTCTAATGTATTGGTCGGATTTAACAGGTTTTCGAAAATGAAGCTGCTACTGTTGAATTTAATGTGGTGTTGCAAGTTACGGTGAAGGGAATAACAAATGTTGACAGGTGTATAATTAATACGCAAGTAGTGAAATGAATTATGCGTAGAAATGTTCCGAGTAAAAGGTGATATGGTCGAAATTTATCACCATTTCCTGGCTGAATCGTTGATATATAATCCTAATATAATATTTGAAAATCATGGTTTTGAACATAGTTTTCTTTATAAACTGGATAGCTTGTATCTTTCGTAATAAAAAAAACGCGAAAGAGGTAGACCGGTATGTTTGCTTTTGACATTAATATGTATCGACTTGCAAAGGCTTTTGTTCGACCCGTGATCATGACGCATGCAACTGTGTCGAAATATCGGGAAATAATCAAACTTAGAAATCATGGTAATAATATCCCGTTTTTAAAGAAAACAATGTATTTTTAATGTTAGAAATACGATGATTCGGAATTTTGGTATTTTCTGGCATTCTTTACTTCTTTTTGTGAAGAACGTAAGCATTTCTTCACAAAGTGTCCTGCAAACCTCATATGGTAACACTTGAATCTATCGTACTATCCAACTTACCATCAGCCATCCATCCGCCCTTTTCATGTACCTATTTGAAATGTGTATGTCGTACATTTATTGAAAAAAAGTAGTTGGTGCGCGGCGCATGGTCGGAATGATTTATTGGCTCAATATTGTTCTTATTTTATCGTATACACGGTCTGCATTTTAATATGTTCATGTAACTTGACTACTGATCTTAAAAGTTGGACAGCTGCCATTTAAAGGTGTAAAGGAGCTATTTCCTATGTCTGTAAATGTTTTGTTCTTGTTCTTGTTAAAATCAGACTTATTCAGTTTTGTAGGTGGTTCAGTGACTAAAACATTATTTATTTGAATACTCATGTATTAACATTCATATACCACAAAATTATCTTAACATCACAGATTTACATCTTGACCACATAAGTATCAATTACGTATGTTCGTGCTCTAATTACAATAATTGCAACAATTATACAATTTCGGTGAGAGGCGAATTCACTGTTGTGTAGCTATCTAATAGCTCAATAACTGTAAATTACTCTGCATGCCGATCTAATAGCATAGGACCTACGATATGACCCTGCGGAACTCCCAGGCGAAAACAGAAAGCACGCGATCGAAGTTAGTGTTGCAATAAAGAATAAACCCTACTATTACTATGACATACGCGAACTCACGTTTAGAACATAGAAAGATACTTATCGGTTTAAAAATTTCACCACACGTGCTATGCCCACGATCCCGGAACTTTCTCCCATCATAAATATTTAAAAATAAACAGCAAAAGTAAAAGTTTATAATTGTCCACAGTCATATGCCAATCTAGACAGCATAGGCGCGGCGCGGATCTTAAAATATGCTTCGAAATATATACGAACAATCCGAAATATTCATGCTGCTTTGGTTAATTCAAAACATAGTACTCTCTGTGAGCAGTTCACGATCCTGATAATATCAGCATACTTTGTTAAAATCAAAATATTTGCGTGTTTTTTATAACCGTATAAAATGAAAACAATGCGTTCGGACCACTTCAAATGGAGGGCCCCAAAATCCATCCATCAAAACACTCGACCCAAAAAGTGGTTCTACAAAACCAGAACCGGCTACACATACCTCCGCCTGTAGGAGCAACAGCCGGCATGTGGCCTACAGTATAACCCAAGGTCGTTGTTGTACCGCTTTACAATTTTATTCCTCTCTTTTTTGTATTACCTTTCATCCATTCCGAATCATTAATGCCGTAACCACCGTCATCTACAACCTCAACTTTATTGTCATCAATATTGAGCTCACATTATACGGTTGTGTTGAGCGGATCCGCTCGGAATTCCAAAGGTCGCGCGGGCCATGTGTTGTGTTCGTTTTTGCGAATACTTTTTTGGCCGAATGATAGGTTCATCTCGTTTCGTATTCCTGGAAGCGAATCTGGTTTTCTGCCTCGATTGTCATCGCCGTCTTCAGTTTATCCCGTTACTGATTATTCAATCTCAGCGTTACTGGCTTCATTGAGTTTGCCATCTGGTGGTGGATCTAATTTCGTCATAAGATATTGCAGTTACCGGATAAGAGGACATATGCCTGCTGTTTATGGTGGTTTGAATGCGACATGTTCATTCCGTTTGGCAAGTCGAGGCACGGCTGGAATGTGGGCAAGCGCTTTATTTGGCACGTTTTTTAGGTCGTCTCGTACTGCCACTGGACATAGGTTTCCTAAGATTTTTAAGTTACCCGTTATTTCTCATTGTTGTTGCATCAAAGCTTAAGAAGCTTTAAATAGTAACCAATTTTGTTATTTTTATAAATGTTGGTACGTGCTTTATTCTGAAAAATCACAGACATCATTTAGAACTCTGAAACATCAGTTTGGTGCATTCTGTCCATTTAGGCTGCGTTAGATTAAGATAAATATAATGAAGTACGATATCTAACTTTAAATTAGGTATTCAACAGAGATGTGCGAGGGACAGACCACCAACAGTCACTACATTCGTCACGTGACGTGATGCCATTGATTTTGTATATTCTCTTCGTGGTCTGTGGTGGACTAGAGTATCCACCACGTTACTATAGATATCGGACCCAATTGTCAAATCGTAGATTTTAATGCTTTCGAAATCCAGCATTGTATTCACCAAAGTATTTATGGACTTTTCACGTTTTATGACTCCACGAGATAAAATTTACGATTCCGCATCGTAACAATACTTTTACTCCATTTTAGAATATATTTCCTAATGACTTTAGCAGCGTAGTGAGAAACTGGCTCTCTGTGACGCGATAAAGGCTCGGTTCCCGTAAACATAGGCTTGCAAATTTTTAAACTGACTAATGTCTGAGAATATTGATATAATGCTATTTTGTTTGGGTTTCGTTTGTATCATTTGCAAGTAACAAAATCTTAATAGCTCTATAATTAAAATGATAATCAGAATAATCTCTAATGAATACGAATTCTTTGTCTTGTTTAGATTTAAATATGAAATGATCGCGTGGGTTTTACGTGAGCTATTAAAAATATTTGGTTATCATAAATTATAATGGACCCTACAAGTAACGGCCTGTTAACATCCCACTGGTGGGCAAAGGTCTTATGAAGTTAATAATCTTGATAAGTAAATGTTCTATGGTCACATAATTTGTGTTCGTTTAATGTTATTGTTATATTTCGTTTATTATAATGGTTATCTGTGAAATTATATTGTTTTTGTGTGGGATGTACCACAGTCTCATTAATATTCAAATAATTTTTAATGCTTTTTTAATGTGCTGCGAATAACTTAAAACTAGAAATAAAATCTTATGACGTAAATAAAATAGTTTAAGACATGATTTTTAATGTTCCAAACAAGTTCATATTAACAGATTAAAAACGGTCTGATGTTAGTTTTTGTGAAAGAGTTAATCCTAATTCGACCGGAGTGAGTTTTCAAAATATTCAGATATTTTATACAATATATAATATATAAAATAAAATAATATAAAACAATATAAATTATCCAAAGTTCATTATGTTTACATACAATGATAAATCTTATATCAATTTATATTCAACAATTTATAAAGTCTCACAATATTTAATTATCATAATTAATGGTCTAGGTATAATTAACATTCCGAATGCAACACTTTTAATGCATAAATCCGAATAATGAATACAGTTGACATTTAAGGAATCTGCAGGAAAGCTGGAGGTCGACCACTGACATTCACGCCTCAAGGATACCGCTTTCACACTCACCGACACGACACACGATTCAATCGTCACCGATAAGAGTGTTAATCTGATTTGTAAAAATTACTCTAAAAGTACTAGTTAGGTCTTAATTAAATTTATAAAATTATATATCCACCTCTGAAGTATGATCTATCAAACAAAAAAAGAATCATCTAATTGGCGGAATAATCGTTCATACAAATAAAACTTAAAATATGGTGGAATTGACAACCTCCTTAAATTAGGTTGAATTTATGTGATTAATTAAGTAAACCTGCAGTTAGACAGTTTATTTCACCATCCCTAAAGTAAATATTTTTATATTTCTTAAATATATATTATATAGCATCAATAATGTCGGTCTAATAATCTAAAAGCTTTCACACCATGTCGATGACGATATTTTAGTTTTCTGAAATGTCGTATCAGTGTCGGACAATGTACAAGCACCTTGTGAGGTGAATGTCGAAATATGTTTTGATCTTTATGATGGACCGCTTGTCGAATATTTTCCGGGCTACGGCTAAAAGCCTCTCTTTTTCTACAATTGCTCGAATATTGTTAATTATGTATGAGACATCTCGTTCCATAATGTCATTCTTCTTCTTCTTCTTCTTTTCTTAGTGGCTTTTCGCAGGTTGCCACGATTTTGCCAATGTCTGAGTTTATGGTGATTTATGTTTATAATCTTTTAACAAAAAGGCGGAGCTCTGAGTGTTCAAAAATGACCGGTATAATGTCATTCTTCTAGTATAATTATACTTGCGCGCATTCTGTCAATCGCTCCAACTGTCAAATGACTGACAGTTATTACAAACACTATATGGTTAGGTACATTAGAAAAGTAACAATTTTACACTGTCAAAAGCGCTAAGGCCTTCTGGCCCATATAGGTGACAGTGAAATAACCTCTTACTTAATAATACTTAGAAAAAAATATCCAAGCCAAGCCAGAAAGCAATGCTAGTTTAATAACTCTTCCCCACATTGTTATTACAATCAGATAAGCGCCGAATAAAAGAATCGTTCATTGTCATACAAAACAAGCTACTGTTTGGCCTTTTCGACCTGGTTAATTTGAACTCTATCGCTATAGAAATAAAGGTGTTTATATCACCATTGTTAAAACGGTGAATTTGAACCTTACTGCTATCGTAATAAAAGTGTTGTAATCCATTGTTGGGGCGCCAATTCCGTTATCTTCGCGTAGAAAGTGTCCCGTTGTGGAGTGACCATGATTTGGGAATAAGTAGGACATATTTGATAAGCCAAGTGTCAACTTTGTAGTACAACTAGTATGTATATTTACTGTTTGTATACTAATAGTAATAAAATACATTTGTAACAAGGCACTGATAAAGATAAAAACTATGTTACTTTTTATTTTAAATCCTATTTTTGACAGATTTCGAAGTTCTCAATCCGACTGTGTTTATGTGTTACTCGTATTTCTTAATAAGACCTTTGTCCAGCTGTGGGACAGTAGGGTGGAAAAAAAACTCTTATTTGAGAAGTTAATATTCGTTTTTTGTTTAAAAACTGTTGTTTCTCATGTGACCTTATGTAAGTTCTTCTTTTATCAAAATCAGAAAAGTACCTAGTAATCGAGTTCTTTTTATTAAGAATCCGTTTGCATGTTAATTGGACTAAGTACATAAATATTTTATATAATTTTTTTCTTGTTTTTGGTAGTAAAATAGATTTGTATTGATTATTTGTCTAATCATTGAATTAATAGACTAGTCACATTTAAAAAAAGAGTGGTTCAACCTTGACATTACTTTACTTATAACATTTTTTATATAATCAGACAGATTATAACTACAAGATATGATTCATCAAAGAACACTGAATGATGCAATATAATATTAAATACCTTACCTATAAAATACCTATAGATTAAAGACAGTTTTTCAATAAGGGCTCGTAAACCTAACGTATTTAAGACACACTGCGCGCTTCCGCTGTAACGTTCGATATAATGTTGATGTTGACGCGCAGTGTATCTCAAATACGTCAATGTTTCCATACGTTTACGATAGTCACATATTCGTGCTCATCCCACACAACAAACGCCGTGAAAACCTCTATATACCTATATATATATAAACGCGAAAATTTGTAAATATGAATATATTGTATGGATCTTTGTTACTTTCATACAAAAACTACTGAATGGATTTGGAAGAAACTTTATATTAATACAGCTTATACATTAGAATAACTCTTACGCTCTTATTTATAAAGGTATCGTGTGAATTGTCCAAAATATAACGTTAATAAGACGAAATCGCGGGCTATAGGTAGTTATAACTATAATGAGAGGTACAATGTTTAAGGGGATAGTTAAGAATTCACGGTCTTACCTAGAATTATGTACCGCTAGGTTTATGTTTAATAAACTTTACAACGAAACCAGAGACCGTAATGAAACACTTACTTACTTCATTCCTTTGTATAATAGAATTCAAGGGAGTTAGTAGGTAATGCTTTTAAATGCAATTTCTGAAATTGGTTTGGCCTCAATTGTTTCTACCTATGTTCAATTAAATACCATATGTGCTTCAGAAATATGTATCTTTGTGTTATATATTTTCCCCCTCTCCAAGATACTATAATTAAACGGTCTATCTTATAAAAAGTTAGCGTTGACATTATGTTTCCATTACGTATGGTAATCAAGACATCAAGTCTGCGCTAACTTTTTATAAGATAGACCGTTTATTTATACTTAGTATGTTTTAAATCTAAATTCCAACATCCAACCTTACGGTTGCCTGTAAGAAATAGTTATCAGCAATAAAGCCGTCCATGGTACTAAATTAAATTAGCTCTAAGATTTGTCGTACTTTTCCGTTGTGCAATAAACTATCTATCCAACTGTAAATACATATCTATTATATGCTATCTTCAAAAACTTAAACATAGGTTTAGGCAAGCATTCAGGTAACTATGTACTTAGTCCTATATTTTTTCTGATGAAAGTATCCTGATTAAATATATTAAATAACATACAAAGAAGTAGCAGGCTATTTATATTCTGGGTTATAGTTCAAATATCTGATGTCCTCAATTTCCTAAAGTTCAGATACATTGTCCACAACAATGCAGCCATTTCTCCGGTGCGCGTGCGCAGTGATAGTGTCACACGTGGTGAGCTTATTGACTGTTCTGTGCCACTCTGTAATGTTAATAAGCCGAAAAATATCGCTTTAAAATATTGTAAACGTTTGCGATCAGAGGGCTTAGTAAAGACATACATTACATAGGTTTTAAAAGGGTCTACTGTATATTGCGATATTGTAACGTAGCCAAAACATTGGGAAGAATTACAATAAGATATGTGTGCTTAAGTGCTAAATTTTTGTTTACCATATCGTCTTGTATTATCATCCGTATAGTATCGTAAAAAAGTAAATAACTGTAGTGACAGAACGCTATCTAGACCATATTTTGAATAATTAAAATATTCAGATCTAAGGCAAATTTCACTGTAGCCGAATTTTTGATTCGCCTACAGTGAAATTTCTTTGAGTAAGTACTATGATTTCTTCTTTGTCAAGCCATTGTATTATAGGGTTTACCATGTCATATGGGTAATTGATCATTGCAAGTTCCAACTAGGTCTGATCGTAGATACGTATGTAGGACATGGGGTGTTGGATTTCGATGATGACTGATGATAGAAAGGTGATAAATAGTTTCAAGTTTTTTAAAAGAAAGCAGCGGTAACTTATATATCGTTGTTGAATTACCTTCTCGGAAAACAATGATATTATCAACAGAACGAAGTACTTACCTATCTATGAATTTATTATATTTGCGAGGTACAGTCGATGTAAGTAAACACAATAATACATAGACATTTTCACTCAACGCTATCTATACTAGTTCGAAATAAATGCTTGTGTTTTAAATAAGTACTTAATTCATTTACAGTCACGTTTATGGCTAAAGTCGAGATAAATTTTGTCCTAATTGGATAAGACATAAACGACCTCTAAAATAAACTGAATCATAAAAATACAAGTAGATATAGATAGTGCTGTCGCATAAGAATCGTTAAAATCCGCTCGAATTACAACTTGACATAAAACACAGTGACAGCAATAAAAGTAGTAAAAACTAAATCAGACAAAAAGACATAAAAGATTAAATAAAACAGTGTTGTGCAAAATACTGGTTATCGATTAAGAAATGATATTTTATCTGACGCGCGACGGGCGGACGGGAAGCAAGGCGGACGGAGCGGAGTGGAGTGAAGGCAGGCGAAGGCGAGGCAGTGCAGTGTCGACCGCGGTCTTTGCCCGAGCGGACGTGCGTTACAACCACGGCTATTTCTAATACCCGAGCGATTGTAAACTTTATTGCTATAGTGTAATTGTTGGAAATCGCGCGCTCTGTGCTCAGGTAATTAGCGGATCCCATTGTTATGTCCATGCGAAAATTAGCTACCTCAAGCACCATTACGAAATAGTTGTTTTTGTGTTGACTACCTACTTCTGCAATTGTGTTTCTCGTTGTACGACGAATTAGTTACACAAGCTGTGTATTGCAGGAATTATCAAACTTTTATCTTTGATAGAATATTTGCAATCGGCGATATTCTGACATCTGTTATCTCAGTCTAACGCGATATCCGAGCTACCTGAGTCCGATCGAGAGATAGTGAAAAAAAACATCATCCGAGCCTATAATTTAAGTGAGATAAACCAGCTATACCTGCTGTCGAGAATTCAAGATTCGAAACACTGAATCAGATGCGTTAGAAAGGTTTTAGCGTTTTCGTTTTTATTTAATTCGATGCAATCTTTGTTGTCTGATACAAAGTCTGCATTTGAACCCTTTGCATCGCAGTATGTCATGTCTCTTCTAATATTTTTTTCTTCTTCTCCAGGTAAATGGGACACGAAAATGGACCGCGCCTGTAGTGAAGTTAAAGTGTTGTGCTAGTGTACCGTCTGGTTATGATGTGAGACAGTGGATGTGACGAAATGCCCTCAGACAGTGGTGCGGCGTGGTCGCCGCCGGCGTCCAACAGCGAGAGGAGGTTGAGCAACTCTTCAGATGGCAGCGCCGGAAGCGGCTACTCTAAAGCTGTAAGTACATTTGCCAAATACACTCGAGACCAATGGTGGATCCAGGGGGGGTCATGGGGGTCATGACCCCCCCTAAGCTGGTTCTAGGACTTAAGTGGCAAGCCAATAATTGAACATAAAATTATAAGTTCTTGACTTGATCACGACTATGTGACCCAACCCACCTGGCGCCAAAGCTGGATCCGCCCTTGCTCGAGACTAACACTAAACAAGATGTGTAAACCACGCAAGACAACATGAACGTAGATGCTGTAAGCAAAGTAAGAGACCTCGTCTTGGAACCTTGTGTTTAATGTAAAGTTGCACGGAACTTTCCAAAGTTTGTAGAGACTGTTTGTATATAGGTAGCGGCCGACTGATATAATAATAATAATAACTTTATTCAGTAAATAAGGTCTTACAAAACATGTATCATCTTAAATGTACAAAATTTATGTGGATTTATTGTGGACCTGAGTCTATATGACTAAAACATAAGCGAAATAGATAACCTTGGACATGCCCATTGCTCACTAAATAAAAATTCAAACAACCAAGGCTCAGTGTCATGGGAATGCTTCGTCTTTCAAATACAATCGTATACTAGTAAAATCAAACTCTAAGACAAATATTTATGTTCTTCACACAAACATTGGCTGGGTGGGAATCGAACCCACGACCCACAGTAAGGCAGACCTACTGAGCTGTAACGCCTGTCAACATTTTATTTTAGTTGATGACAAACTAGATACAATTCTTAGAAAAAGATTAATCTATACTTCTATACTAATATTATAAAGAGGTAAAGTTTGTATGTTTGTATATTTGTTCAATTGTAAGGGGTAATCTCGGGATCTACTGAACCGATTTTAAAAATTCTTTCACCATTAGAAAGCCACATTATTGCTGAGTGTCATAGGCTATATACAAAATCGAAAAATAAAAAGGCTTTTACGTGGTAGTCCGTTTTGCAAAGCGAATCGGAGAAAAAACGGTCGAATTATGCCCAACGAAGTGGGCACGGGTCAGCTAGTAGCATATAAAAGCATGCGGAAATAAAACACAATAAGACAATACGACATAGAATCTAACAGAACAATTAAGTGACTATTTAGCGTAATATCGACGTTAATAAATGAGGTACAAGAAACATTACAACTAAAACTGTTAAATTTACAACAGCTGTTGGGACCTGACAAATGTTTACAAATAATTATAGCTACATTGTATCGAGATGGACTTTGGTCTGTTTATAACGCTTCCGATTGGTACAGATTTGGATCAGTTGAGCTATCTATAGATCGATTGCGGTCTGTAGTTGGCTTAACTGTTTCTTATGTATGTTATACCTATGTACATTTTGTTAATACAGTAAGAGTTGTCAGTTTGTGAATAAATAAATTATTTACCGTTTATAACAAACTTACGACTCTACAGTATTAACAAAATGTACCTACATAGGTATAAAATACATAAGAAACAGTTGAGCTATCTACAGACTGTCGCAAACGATCTATAGATAGCTCAACTGATCCAAATCAGTACCATCCGGAATATACTTACTTTAAGAATATAAATTAAATTGTAGAATTTAAGTAGGTTTGTAATTCTACTCTTTTAATGCAAAGTTAATTAGTCATGCGCGAAATAGCGTTTACAAACAATTTTTTACACTCGTATTGATTATCGCCGGTCCTGTGCAACTAAACCAATATTTAATTTGAAAATAAACTTAAATCGAAGTGTTAGCGCCCAGTCAGGCGTTAAGAATACTTTCACTGTTAAGTGGCTCTACCATGAGTTTTTACTATACTACATTATATTTACTATACTCGCTAGCGTCTGTAGTTAAAAAAATGTATGAAGATTTGTACAGCGCCTCTAGCGGATAGTTGGGTACTAATATTCGTAATACTAATATTTACGTAAATACTGTAGTAAAGTCAGGCGATGTTACTGTGACAACTCATGGTAGAGGTACTGATAGCACTCCATAACTTTCGTAGTTACTTTTACAATGTATTGAAAGTCTATTATTCTATTTTCTAAGATTATTATCATTTTTCCAGTCTCTTTTTATTGTATCGCCTTGAAAATCAATCGGTTCATTAGTTATTTATGAAACTTTAGCAACCTTATGAGATATACAGTTTTTTTCAAGAATTGATGTAGTTTCGCAATTCTTAAGGTCACTGTGTTTCTATTTAGCATATTTTTTCCACTATTCCAATATAACTTTAGAGATAAATCAAACCGGTACAAAAAATAGCTGTACCCATAAACAGTCTAGCTAAAATAACAAGTGAGTTTATCGTCCAATCCGCTATCGTAAATGCTACAAAATCTATTATATTAAAGTCAAAGTCAAAGTCAAAAATTACTTTATTCAGTAAAATCACGCAGATCATTTAGAATCGTCTTACATACTAGGTGATTCTAGGTGCCAGTTCCACGCGACCAGAGCCTAGAAGAACGGGCAAGAAACTTACGGCCTGGTTCCTACCGTTTTTTTATATGATCCTTCTTACAAAGAATTACAATTAAACTAAATTAAGTACTGAAGTTTCAGTTAGTTATTAGGTGAAGTGGTCTGGCTATCTGATTCATTATTCAAACCCCTGATGACTGTTTGTCGATGAGTCAATTTTACAGACGTCACAGCCACTCAGTAGATAGATATATTATATTCCGTATCAAATCAAATCATGTACATTTTGTAAAAACTGTAATAGTCGTAAGTTTGTGAATAAGTATGTTATATTCTAGTAATACTACTTCTTCTTCTTCTTATCGTGTCGATGCTACAACTGTTTTCTGATATGTTGTTGTAACATCGTGTTGGAAAAAACTACTAGTATTCTGTGCCTTTACTTGCACCGTGAGAAGTGAGGGATATAAAAAAGCAATCAAGTATAAGCGTGATTTTTCCCTAAGCCATTGTGATTGTGACCCATAAAATCCATGTCCCTCATGCTCGTTTGCCCCTTGTGCCTCACAAGGGATGATTTTATCAACGCCACAGATAAAATGGGATACTAGTAGCAAATTTCTACTGAGGCCTCCTCTTCTTCTTCCATTCTATGACTCAGCAGTAGATGCCAACGGGGTGAAATGATGATGATGCAAGAAATAACGAACTGAACACGAAGCAGGTGCAATTTTTGGCAACTAAAATGGCAAATAAAATGTACACAAGATAATATGATAGTTATCGACTCGTTAGAGAACTGGTTACATTCACTTTGACCTTCCATGAAGACATGGAAGTGCTTAAATCCGGCTCAGTATTGATTCCGGCTTTTGTAGGTTTTTTAGCATTCTTAAAACTAGTAAATACAACTAATTTGTAAATACTGTATAGTCGTAAGTTTGTTTGTGAATAAATTTATTTTTATACTAATTTACTTAATAATCTAACATTAGTCAGTAAACCCTTATTGTTACTAACAATTGATGGACACAGTTTTATTTATTTATTTTTTCACTTAAATGTATAAGACTTAACTTAGGTAGGTTAGTTACAATACTACTTAGGTAGGTTACAAAATTCAGAACTAAATATCATATGTGATGACTTTGGTTCCAAAAGGTAGGAATATTATGTATTATCTTTATTGTACAACAAAACATAAATATCAATAAAATTTAGAAATAATCGAAATAGGTATGTTTTAATGTATTTGTACAATGGGCGACCATTGCTAAAAGCAATCTCTTCCAGACAACCTTGTTTACTGGCGCCAATATCTTTGAAACCATTCAAGTTAATCAAGGATATAAACAGCTCGCAAGCACTACCATTGCATGTAATGGCGGATGCTACCAATCAATCACAATTAGCATATCCCTCACTTCTCACGGTGCAAGTAAAGGCACAGAATACTAGTAGTTCTTCTTCTTATCGTGTCGATGCTACAACTGTATTTTGTTGTAGCATCGTGTTGGAAAGATTAGCCAGACTAGACACTGCGTTACCGTGCCTAGCTGTTACCGGTGTGCGCCACGAGGAGGCTCTTTCCATGCACCCAATATCAATACTAGTAGTATTTTCTAACACGATGTTACAACAACATATCAGAAAACAGTTGTAGCATCGACACGATAAGAAGAAGAAGTAGTATTACTAGAATATAACATATTTATTCACAAACAAACTTACGACTATTACAGTTTTTACAAAATGTACATGATTTGATTTGATTTGATTTCATGTGTTTTGTTACTTTGATAGGTAAATACAAAGCTTGCGATACAGGAAATAGATCTTAGACATAAAGGATATGAAGTACAATAATGTCTTAGGTACACTAACTAAAAGGTAGGTTAGTAAGTATTCCCCATTCTGTGTTACTTATATGCAAACGATCAGATCCTCATCTTTTATATTATAATATTTATTATGTAGTGTAGTTAAATAAAAAAAACTGATTACTCATTCGTAAGCATAAATCAATTGAATTATGCAAATATATGCACAATTAATTCGTTTAAAAAGTTTCAATATTGTCCTAATTACTCCAACATTCTTGTCACCTCATTATAAGTGTGAGGTCGTCAAGTCCTAGTACCTGTTATGGCTCCCTTTCGCCAAGACAATGTCGAGGGCATACTAAATGAAATAAAAAACTGTATCAATTCCTTAAAATAAAACTGAATCATTAAAATTTCTATTTGGCCCTGGCTGAATTAATAATCAGTCAGGAAATTATCCAGCCAGTTTTTTTTACAAAAATATTGAACAAAATAATAATAATTTCATATTTTGTTCAATATTTTTAGTTTTTCGAGTGATTTTAAATCGTGATACAGATTCATATGAAGATATTTCAAAAAAAGTGTTTTAAGATCTTCTTCTTCTTCGTGTCAATGTTTTAAGATAAGTTAGATTCTTAGTAAGTATATAGAACTCTTTATTGATACACCACACAAATTATTACAGAACATATAACATATTATAAAGTATGGCAGCGGCCTTATCGCTATAACCAATCTCTTACATTATCGCCAAAATATAAACATAGAAAAGGACTTCTGACGAATAAATTGTAATATTTGTAATGTAAAGTTAAAAACAAAGTTACAATCTTGTATTACCACAATTAATAACATTACCGCCGTGAGAATGTTGTCCATTAAGGCAGTTCACACCACGCCTGGTAAATCTTAGTTAGCACTCGTTTCTAACCACATCGACTTGCTAGCGAGTCTGTCCCAACGACCTCTGTACGCGACCAAGATCGGATCACCATAATACTTATAGAACACAGTATAGGAGAGATATTCTTACTTACTGCTAAACCACATTTATGCAAATAAATAATTTGATTTGATTATTCCGCCAGGTGTCGCTAGTAGTTCAGTCATCACTACACAAATCTATTAAAAAAGTGTAGATAGACTACCAAAACTGTACCATTTATCGGTCCATTAGTTGATTCGTATTTGTATTTTATTCATGGTTTTAATAAGAGCCTATATAAATCTACTTTTTTAATGTCAGCGTCTGCCACTACTGCGCCACACTTAGCGATAAGACCGCCCATTGTAAATATTGTTATTTTATATTTCTTAAATCTGTATTTTCATAAAGAATTTTCATTCATTCATCCAGCCGACCTACGTTTCCAAAACTAGTGCTAATGGTACTGGCATGCAACTGAGTATCTTATGCTGACATTTGCAATGACCTTCAGCACGCCCATTCCCTCATGTGACCAAGAAGGAACCAGTAGCTTCTTGGTCACTAAACTAGTTCTATGATAGCTTCTGTGCACTGCATGACATAAAGTCCTCGAGTCCCAGACTAAGCAAAGCTAGTATATGGGAACTAGATTTTTGACAGAATACTTATATTTTTTTTGTACATACATACATGAAATACATAGTAACACCGAGACCAGAACAAACATTTATGTTCATCACACAAACATTAGCTCCCAGTGGGATCGGACCCACGATCCACAGCATGGAAGGCAGAGCTACTACTAACTTAGCTGTGACGCCTGTCAACTTGCAGATACCTAGTGTGCTAGACATACATAAAAACAAGTCCATGTTTCGATAGGAATGCACCTGCCGCTGACATTTGCGGTGGATGACCTTTATCATGAGTTATTACTAATAGACTGGTTATCATTATTGACGGTTCGTGTTCACCAAACGATTAATCAGGTGATATAACAGGATGAAATGTCTTTCGACGTTGTAAATCGTCAACAAAATAATTTATTTAGCTATGTTTCCATCCTAACGTAGGGCAATTACTCAACTCTGATACACACAGTACAGAATCTATAAGGTACTACTATAAGGTACTAGCAGCCGAAAATGGTGTAACTTTGAAAAAAAAACACGACTAAGAACATACATTTTCTTTAAAATCGGGACAATAAAACTCACAAATAATAAGAAACGTTACCCGAAATTCGTATGAACTTACCATAATTTTGCAGCATAGTGATCTTATAGCGTGTTAACCGACAAAGTTATAAAGGACGTGCGTTACTTTGACACAGTAGCTATTCCAAACATAACTGGTGATTAAACATAGGTGAACTTCTTCCTAAATGTTAGAGGTCACTTATCTGTGGGTCAATGCTGATAAATAAATATTAGATCTAATTTGAATACTAAGTCTAGATTAATATCCGGATAATTATGGCGGTAAACATTATAATATAACGTTATAAGTAGTCGTTTTAACAAATTTATGTTGCAATTATGAATGCAATTTATAATTTTTGTTTTAAAAAATACCAAATAAATGAGACAATATCTAGAATGAAATGCTAATAAATATTTTATTTTAGACAGTTTAGAATAATCTAAAACAATTTAATTCATAGCTATTCAGATATCTGACAAACAAAACACGGCGGTTTTATCTAAAGTTTACTGATTAGTTTTTTTAATACAAATTGTTACCAACTAAGAATCTTACGGCCGGTTTCTCGAACGATGATCAACGAAAAAATCAAATAATCAGTGTCAAACTCGGATCAATCGTGATTTGGGTTTCCAGAAACCAGCTGTTAGTATTAAACATAATCCACTTATCATTTTAATACTTACTTAAGTAATTTGATTTGTCCTATAACTTCAAAATATGGCTTCAAATTAAAAGCTTAGAATTTTCTTAATAACTTAAGATTGTTCAAAATAAACGGAAGTTCAATAACTTAATAATTAATTAAATAATGTCCATGCTCATTAATTATACAAATCTTTATTAATATACACATGCTTACGATATTAAATTACGAACATTATAAAAACTCAAGTTTCTTTTCGGCTAACTGAAGAAAGTAAATTACGTCATAATCTAATCCACGACTTTCAACCTTATGTTATTGTGTGTGGAACTATATTTGCACAGCAAAAACAGATTTTGAGTTGAGTACCTACTTGTTATCTAACTAAAAGTTATGTATAAGTTTGGGTTAGACATCACGTGTTAACAAACATGAATGGTTAGACTATGATTTAGGCAGCTGTTGTATAGTTAGCGATAAAATATGAGCGTAAAATATGTGCTCAAAATTACCTGAAAAAACATGAACAATCTGACATGCGTCACATCTCAGCTGGTATTAGCTCTGCGGTCGTAAGTTCAAACCCAACCAACAAAAGTTCAACCAACAAACATTTGTGCGAAGGCAAACATTTTTTTTTCATGTGCCTGGTTACTATGAAACATGTTTGTTTGGGCCCTTACAAAATTACCGACTACTTGACTAAAATCTTTAAACAGAATTGCTGTATCCGTATACAAAAAATCTAGGCAGATTAGCGATACAAAAATTATGCTCATAAAAAACAAGATTTAAACATTTAACTTAGATTTAAACACAAACTTTATTCAGCTTAGTTTGGCCCAGTATCCTCAGCCTAAGCTTCACGCCTACTCGATTTAAACATAAAATATTCGACAACAAAAGCTAATCGAACGCTTTCAAGGACCACAAACCTATACGTACCAAAGAATAACCTTATTTCCGTACAAAAAATATAATTCAATAAAAACCAGGTTAAAAGCTGCAATCTTATTTAAGCCTTATCCTAAACACCCAAAGTCTAATTTCATCTGAATCGATACCGGTTTTACAATGGAAAACAGCCACTCTTGACCTCGAATTTAGACCAGTATAATAAAGTAACAGTACTGAGTGCAAACGTTCGGTTGACAAGCGAAAGTGACAGTTATTGTCAGTGCAATACGTTTCACGGTTAATGGCTTACTGTCAATATTAGCGTACAGTTTATTGGATTATCTTCGAATTAAATTGGTTTCAAATCGTGATTGTAAGAGAAATTTCAAGGTATGAAATAGATAATTTAAATCCTATCTAATGGGACAAAACCTCGTGTTTTTTCTTATTTATAGTAAGTACACAAAAATATGTGTAACAGTTACTAGGTATTCATTGTATAAGAAAAATAAAGCATGTTTTCAGTTTTGTATTTCGTAATTAGGACATGAGTTGACATGACACAACGATGTGCCACTTTTGCCCAACATCCTTTAAAATATCGCAAGCTTTTATGACTACTCTGAAACTGGGCTATCCTTTAAAGTGTTTTAGGTCATATGTATCCTAAGGCAACTCATCTTCCATGTAGGACATACTCTCTTTAAATCTTCGTTATGCCTTTGATATAAGGTTCAAAATAGCTCTTCAGAAATATTACAGCTAAGAAACTGAGCAACCTAAACAACTGAGCATCTAACTATGACGTTTTTAATTTGTATCTTGAGACATTCTTAAGTAAATCTCAGATCAAACAAGCAAAAGTTCTCGTATTTAAACCCAAACTTTTTATTTGCAATAGGGTGTTACTATGTATTCTTTAGTAGGTATCAGCAAACTAGTTCCTAATCAAGCTTTGCTTAGTTTGAGACTATTTATTGTCCGTGACTATTTATTTATCTATTGTGATCGCCAGATGTGTAGGGGAAACCACTTTGGGGTGTGCATTGTTTCACTAAACCCTCGTACCATATGTTATTACCCCATTAAAAAAACGTATTTAAGTGTATTCATAAAGTTACTTAAAATACAGTTCAGTAATGTAGAGCATGTCTTGTCTGCGTTAGCTTTGAGTCATAAGTGTGAATGTACTTTTGGTAAACACCAAACAGATTTCGCCAGTTTACATAGTGATAATGTAGTTTTTGGTTATTGTAAAAAGGATTTTAGTTTGTTTTAAGAATTAAGTATTCACATATAATTATATTTTTTAACGAACGTTTTGACGTTCGAATTTCTTAGGATTTGGGACTAGATAAATGTTTTGTTTAATAAAATCTATTATATACTTTTTTTGCATCCAATCTAGTTTTATACAGCGTTCAGGGCGAACTTTTTACACTACAACGGTTAATGCCTCAATGTGAAATCAGATGATCGAAAGCCACGCACGGCTTGAGCCTTTTTTGCGTACGTTGGACATTGAGGTCCAATTTCAAGGTTTGTGGTCAAACTTGATCCAATAAGATACGGCAATATTGTTAGCTGATTGGATAGCTGCATTTATTTGTGTAATTCGTATCATTGCTTTTATTACCCACCACTTACCACTTGTTTATTTTTTAAAAGTGAAAACCAGAGGTAGAATTCCTCGAGTTTCACTAGATCTTGCTGGTGTGTAGGCAAGTAAGCCGAGGCTTATCTCTTTAACAAGATAAAATATCATTGAATAGGCTTGTTACTTATTACAAGCTATCAAGGAATAATACAAGCTTGGGTAAAGTTTATCTACTTTTGACTAGGTACTAGTAAATGCAAATGTACTTTGTCAAGACATAAAACCTAATCTGTCTCTTAGAATCTGGGGCGTAATAAAGATTTTCAGTACAGATGCCTATAGAACTGTTAGCCGGCTTACTCCAATTAACACAAGGAAGTACAAAGCTATAGCGCAATAACATCTAATGGAGCAACTGACAAGGGACTTATAAACAGTCTCATACCATAACCTTAATATACGTAACTACTGATAAATAAATGATAGGAGAAATGAGATAAAATAAGAATAATAAGGTTTAAAGACAGAATAGTTTAACTTTTATCATAGTTTGACTTTAAGGCTTTCGATATCAATATCATTATAATTCCTTGGACATAATAAAATGTTCCTACACTTGTTAATACCTATGTATGTTTCTTCGTATAATATTTTGTTTTCTCAGTTAGCTTTAGATGCAAAATACAATATATGTGTGCAAGATTTATCATGAAATATATTGTAGTTTTATGCAGAGATCACGATTAGACCCAAATTTGTAGATAGATAGAATTAACTTAATTTAGTGCAATGGGCGGCCCTTTCGCTGGTAGCGATTTCTTCCAGGCAACGTTTATAAGAAATCTTTTGTTGGGTTTTGAAACTAGAAACGTGTTCTTAGGTTTAAACTCTTATTTAAGTACCAAGTGTATAGGCGACAAAGAAATTGGTTTACCACTCTAAGGCTGAATATCATTTGCACGTACAAAACGTCAAGGGCTATTTTCGCTTGACAGATTAATAACTGCTACGTCAGAATCTGTCAATCTGTAATCCTTAGCGAATAATTATGTTACTGGGAGATGTCATCAAAAGTGGTAAACCAATTTCTTTGTCGCCTATACATGTATATGATATCTTATGTAAACAGTAAACAGATATATAACATTTTGTGAGCGTATGATGTTGATAGCACGTTCGTTATATTCTCGAGAGATGTGTGATTGATTCACTTATTATTGGTTATTTAATTAGATGAGGAACGTGATATAGTTAGTTCGATATTTTAACTAGATTTAGTTAGTTCTACAAGCAGTACTTAGTAACGTTAAAATTAAGATTTCTCATAATTGACTATATCGTTGGAGCAAACGGATACTGGAGTGAAGACCGCGTTTAGGCAAGCGTAGTGTAGGACGCACCCGGCGAGATGGAGAGACGATCTGCGGAGTGTGGCTGGCAAACACTGGATGAGAAGAGCCGAAGACCGGACTCAGTGGCGCGTCTTGGGAGAGACCTACGTCCAGCAGTGGACTGATATAGGTTGGTGATGATGATGATCATTGGCTAAATTTACTGTATTCTTATAATGATAGTTAATACGTTTGTATAGGAGCTTGCTGTTTCAATTGTAGTTTTTCTTGTGGATTAAAAAGCGTAAGTGTAATTAATATGTTTGAAACAATGAAACATATAAAACATGATAGTTATTCTATTTTCCTAGGAATTGAAATGGTTGATTTCTTTGAACGTAATTACAGAACAATTATGTGTTTACGTGCCATTCTTTGTGGTACGTGTGAGATCACTGTTGCGTCACAAGGCATGTCATGAAATATGTTATGGATTATTCTAGAATGTGTTGATTTAAGTCTAAATAAGAATCATTTCTGGATTTTTGTGTGTTTCATCATCATCAATCTGGACGTAGGTCTCTCCCAAGACGCGCCACTGAGCCCGGTCTTCGGCTCTTTTCATCCAGTGTGTTTATCTCGTAACATATTTTATTTTCTCACTTATTGTTTGGATTATAGGCTAGCTGTTCTTTTGACTTCGCTTTAATTATGCTTAGAACGCGAAATTAACAACGTAACTGAAACAGAAATCCTACTAGTACATAACTGTGAAACATGCACGGCACAGAATGTTGATAGACACTTTGTACACGTTGAAGTAAAGCTTAGTGTACATTGACATCTGACACAAAACGACATTAGTGTCAATATATATCTTTATTCAATAAAATCACAAGGATCATTTAGAATCGTCTTACATACTAGGTGATTCTAGGTGCCAGTTCCACGCGACCAGAGCCTAGAAGAATGGGCAAGAAACTTTCATTTAAAATAAAACTTTTAGAATAACTTCCTGCGCATCACTTTTGAGTGATTTCAGCATTTTATTCGCCTTTTTCATAATTAAATCGAACAATAAGCACTCACACTAAACAGAAACTGACAGCAATGTAGTTCCAATTTTGTCCATCTGAACAGTCAAGTTGGTGGAACTTAAACACAGTGACACTTACGGCCGGTTTCTCGAACGATGATCAACGAAAAAATCAAATAATTACTATGTGTCAAACTCGGATCAATCGTGATTTGGGTTTCCAGAAACCGGCCGTTAGTCTCGGTACTGCAACAGAACAGCAGTTCTAAATCGTGACAGTCTTACAAAAGGTACCTGCTCCTATAATTATAAGTAATTATTGTTGTGCACCATGATTAAAGCAATTAGACACAATGGTAGACAAATTGGCGGCAAAACAAGATGGTAATGAGCTATTGTATCGTATTTGGGTTATGGTTATCGATGTTTTACTAACATGATGAAAAATATTTTTGTTTTAAATGTTGCAAACCTGCGTATCAAAGAAACTTTAGAAGCAATAAATGTATTGAATTAAATAAGAAATAAATCAACGAATTTGATGAAGAAAAAAAAAAAGAGTTAATATAAATCAAACCTAGATCTAACACGTAGGATATTTCACTAGAAAAGGTTAATGATAGGCCCACAAAAACCTTCTTAGATATTTTTGTGTGCACCAACTGGCTTACTAGTTATTCTCTATATTACTACATAGTTATTCTAGATATTCTCCTTTTGTTGCAATGATAATAACATCCAATCTGCTCTGCACAAGCTAACTTAATTCATATTACGATGTCTCTTTGTCTCTTAATTAACGCTGATTGTGCTGTCTGGCCAATGAGCATGTAAATGAATGATGTCCGTTTTGCATGATCACTTTCGTTGTTTCGCTTAAACGTATATACATGTTATTATAGAACTTGCAGTCGTGTATCATCGTTATTATATTTTCTAGCAGGATCCCAATTCTGTATAGCATCATTCATGTGTGGTGGTGTGCATGTATCTTGTTTATAAGGGGGCGTCCATAAATTACGTGAGGTGTTTTTTCCAATTTTCTAACACTCCCTCCCCCCCTGGTGAGATGTCGTGAGATTTTATTCAACCCCCTCCCCCATCCCCCATGTGAGATTTTTCATCATCACATGTGAGATTTTTCAAAATGTAGGTTTCTTACGTTGAACACGTTGGAGTGTTATTGTAAAAAGAATATAAAATGATTATATTGACGAAAATAGTAGGTATAATTATTTTTTATTTAAATCAGAAAAAAAATTGCGTGATATTTGCCGAGACCCCCCCTCTCCCCAACGTAAGATTAGATGATATTTGAATCGACCCCCTCCGTTTACTTCATCATACGTTTCATTCATACGTTTCATTCATCACATCGTCAAAGAAAACAATATAAAACTCACCACCGTGGCATTTTCTTTCAAAATAATGTATATCATTTTAAATGAATTGCATAACATGTTAAATCTGTTTGCGCTTCTGCATTACAATGTTTATAGTTAAATTTTCCATCTGACTGTTCCTCATTTCCGATACGACACCAACACGATATCTTAACCTCTATCTAAAGCTCGCCCTTGTGCATATCTTCCGTGATACTAGTTACTAGTTTGCAAGCTTTTTTATGTGTACAATAAAGAGTTTAAGCATTTGAGATATCGATTTGTTTTGGAATTATTCTTACATATTCAATTCTAGGCGCTTTGACTTTGTGTTGGTGCACCGATATGTTTGAGAAATTGACGTGTCGGTACCGAGTATCGGCTAGTGTGCAAAGCCTAATTTTGTAACCTTTAGTTATCTGTCTAATCTTATCTGTTAGTTACGACTGAGTAAACTTCTGCTATTAACTTATATTTATTGTAGTTTAGTTGTTCTTCCTCCTTCCATAATGTTTTTACTTGTTTTAATGTTTCTCACTTGACAAACTGGCTAATATTTAAAATATTGAGCTGATGATTTAATTTTTAACATTTTCCGCTAGTATTGAGAAAAAAATGTCTGCATATTTTCTTTGTTTAATAACATTATACGCCAACTATTCGCTGATCAATAAATCATCATCTCTTCAATAGAATCAAGTATTGATAATATTATTGTTAGCTCGTACCTAATTCTGAATCTTTGTGTACTTAATTTATTTCATCAATAAGATGATTATAAGATTAATTAAAAATGTTTTTTGTGTTGTAATTTGAGAAATCTAATCAACCGTGATTTATTAACCAGTCAAACATACATTTTTTAAATTGTATTTGTTCGGTACTTAGTTTACAGGAAATAAATACTACTTGCTCAGAATTTAAGCAGTAAGTATAGACACAATAGATTGAACAAAAAACAAGGTAACTTTTTGCCTTCATAGAATTCAATCTGTTGATTTATATCTCTGGTATCTACGGCATTGTAGCCTTGTAAGGTCAGGAATCAATTAAAGTTCTACAATTATTTAAGGGAAAAGTAAGATCAGATTCTATGAGATCATCATTTCAATTGTAGTTGTTTTCATTGTTTGCTGTTTCTAAAGCATTTTTAAAGGTTTCATACAGTCGTACAAAATATTTATAAAAAGTCTGTGGTTTTATTAAAGGAATACCGACCGAGGAATTCTGGCTTCTGAAGCATTTTGATTGGAAGCAGTGGATGCAAATTGTCTCAATAACAATTTTAAGTATTTTTAAAGTATCTGAGCCAGCTACTTTTGCAAGCTGTTACTGACGCTCGATACGTTGAACACAGTTTAAAAATATCAAATATTGTATAGTTATTTTTATTCAGTATTTTTAATTTGCATACTCAAGAATTTGATGTAGCAACTTATGTAGATTAAACAGATAAGGTTTCTGATAAGTCTGATGGCAGCCAATTAACATTTCATAAAAATCACTGTCCGCTCGGAGCGATCTTTTATAATCTTCATTAAAATATTAATGAGAGATTGTCGCCGTCAGTTGACTCAAGGACCCGAGATTTTATTAAAGTTCATTAAGTTAAATGAATGATGTGGACGAACAATAGTAGACGGATATAATGTGATTATCATTCAAGGATATGAGATGCTATCTTATTTGTATAATTCTATGTAAAAAGAAATAATAATTTTGAGGAACTTGTTTTTAACAATGGATAGACAAATTCAGGGTTAAAACTACGAAATGTCGAGAAAACATGCGTGTTGTGCAACTGGATGCATAACAGAGAAAAATTGGTCCAACAAGAGCTCACGTCCTTTCAGAATTATTACATCATAAATATCCACGTTTTTGTTTACAAACACCAGCTGGAAGGAAGCGACTAATTCGTCCAATTGACGTCGTCGGCTTCAAAGCGAAGCGGTACCAACGGCCTTTCTTTTTGCAATTAATCAGGACACGAACATCGAGATAAAAACGTTGAACCGAGTCCTTGGATTACTTGCGAATCTTGCAATTGAGACAGATGGTGAAGCATTCTTGGATAATAAAAATAAACATGCGATCTTACAGCAATTGGTGAAGTGAATGAAAGAGGCAATAACATTAAGCGAAAACAGAAAGGAAAATAAAGAAACAAACGTGGGTTTTAAAGATATTCTGATAAGAGTAACAATAACAACAAAGCTATAAAGATAACACACTGACACACTTATTCAACCATAAAATATTGCCCATCAGCAATTAATATCCACTACCATATTTATACCATTATTTTTTTTGTTATCCATTGGTCCATCAATACTTATTAAAAACTCTCCATCGTTATCAGAATTAACGAGTTTCAATTTTTCACATTCAAGGTTCAGTGTGGCAAAAACTTTGAAAGTGAAATGCATTTTTGGATCCTGTTTGGTGAATGCTTGAATAGCATGTCCAAAACGAGAGCTAGGTCGAAGGACCACATTTCACTTAGCCACTGAGAGCATTTCCAATTAATTAAGAACGGTTTTCTTAATCGATGTTTTAACTGCAGTCGGTAAGAGACGAAATACAGTAAATATTTTATTTTAGAAAACTTCCTTAATCTTAACTGTTTTACCTACCTGTTTATTTATTTGTTCTTACACCTGTTAAATCAAAATAAGGACAACTTTATCAATAACAGTTAGTAACAGACTGATTAGAATAATTCCATTGACCATATTATTTATATCAATGCTTTTGATAATGATGATAACAGTAATCTTCTGTTAATCTTGGGTTTCCAAAGTAGAACACTGCAATCAAGCTGCTGTTTTATTTATATAGTTTTTATTATGATATCCAATCACGCGATACTAACTTCAGTAATATTTAAAATCAGAAACTGTAGTCTAAGAAATTTTATTTCTTGTTGTAAATGGTTTAACAAGATTTTAAAATACTTTTGTAATGCAAACTGCTTTCGTAAGAATAGAGCTCTAGAGCAATTTGCTCATCATTAAACTCATCGTTAAAATTTAATTTATATCAGGCTAAATGAAGGTCAAGCTTTAGAAGACGATTCAATCACAGAATCAGTTTAATTCAAATAAAAAAGAACTTTATTCGATAAAATCACAAGGATCACTTTGAAACGTGTTACATACTAGGTCCAATCGCGACGAAAGTTTAGAGAATGATAGGAAAGAAACTAGGTCTGGATACTAGCGGTTTTTTTCAATAGTTCTCTCTCTTTTTAGTATAAAACGTTCTAATATCGGTTGAGCGGCTCCCTTGACACCGTAAACCAATTCACCTGTGTTAACAGCTGGTGTGTAATCATGTTTGTTTAGGCCATTGTGATCGCGAAGACAAATAGCTCAGTTATATATAGGCATATAACATAAAAATAAGGAATATTAACACATGACACCACAAAAAACAAAATAGCGTGTACTTTTCTTGAACAAAGAGTTTAAGATATCAATTCACTTTTCCACATCTAAAGCCTTATTATCGATCGTGTTGATAACGAGCGTGAAAATAGCAAATCCATAACTTTAAGTAAAGCAAACGTGGCCCCTGTCGAAGCCCGCAGAGTGCATTGTGATAGAGTAGAAGAATAGAGCTCTATTCTTCTACTCTATAAGGCTTTAGATGTGGAAAAGTGAATTGATATCTTAAACTCTTTGTTCAAGAAAAGTACACGCTATTTTGTTTTTTGTGGTGTCATGTGTTAATATTCCTTATTTTTATGTTATATGCCTATATATAACTGAATTGAAAGTAAAATGATCATGTCCAAGCAAATCGTTATATCAGCACGATCGACAGTCGATTTGCCAACAGAACGTGTAGTTCGAAATAAACAAACTATTACATTATTACTTAGTTATTTATGACTGTAGTCTACCAGCCACCCCTGACCTTTGGCTGACGTCTGACCGCATTGGAATCCAGTGCAATGGAATAATCCAACCTGTCATTGAATCATGTTTTACCTAATCTGGTGACCATAACTATAATCAAGTCATCAATGTAATGCGCTTCAACCAAGATTACTGTCATCTTATTGATTTATGTATATGCTGTACGTAACTTTTTCCTCGATAAATAATCTGTTTATCTCAGCCACCTTCCTTTATCAAAGTTTTTTTATCATTTGATATTTTACTGCTCATAAGTTTCCCTCAAACGGGATATTTTAGATCGATTTTGATTCGTTTTGAGTTTTTCGTTTTAAGTGTTGGCAACTACAAATTTAAAACGAATCAATATTACTTTAAACTTATATCAGCAACATCACAGAACGAAGATTATGAATCAAAGGAGGAATGAAGGTATGTCATGGTAAATCTAACCATCGCCAAGGAAATCAACAGTCGTTTAACAGTCGTGTAGAAACAGCTTCCCATAAGTCATGCACAAACACAAATCACAATGGCACAATGAACAATTGAACTAGTCGACCTTGGACGGTGAAAGTCAGGTCATTTTCGATAAACGGTGGAAAATTATGGAGTACGACTTACTTTTTTATCTTTCTATAAAACCTTTGATTATTTCATGGTATATTTATCATGTGTTTTATATTTGCGAGATTTCATACTTGCCGCACTAGAGGCATCTTTACATTTTGGAGAACGTCTTCTTATATTTATTTTTTTTTTTTTTTTTTTTTATTTTATTTATTTACTTTAATTAAAACGGCTAAGAATGCCAATTACAATAATTAAAGATAGGTAAGTACTACATACATTACATTAAATAAAGTCATATTAAATACAGCTCAATCTTACTACAACATTATATAAAATAAATTAGATACTAATACAATTATTAATTATATACAATTTAACAAATCAATAATAGAATAAGGTAAGAAAAGTAATAACGAATGTCACTTAAAACAATGTCAAAACAAAAAGAAGAGACAACAATAAGTACTTACATCTAAACATCACGCTCACAGAATCTCAAACATTCTGACATAATACTAGTCCAACCATCTTGAAACAAATCACACTCCGGACTAGCATGCAGGAGAGAGTTGAGGGAGGCGAGAATACGCGGAATAGGTGAAGAGGCCCGAGCCACAGTCCGAGAGAACGGTTCTGCAAAAAGCTTATGGGTCCGACCTCGGCAGTAGTTGTTC
Organism: Ecliptopera silaceata; assembly: GCA_932527185.1. Lineage (NCBI taxonomy): Eukaryota > Metazoa > Arthropoda > Insecta > Lepidoptera > Geometridae > Ecliptopera > Ecliptopera silaceata. Next base: position 9,114,509 of record OW052210.1, read on the forward strand.
GGAACATAAAAACGACACAGCCCATCGCTCAAATCAGAAACATCAATTTTACCGCGAAATACCTTCAAGGCCATTTTAATTTGGTCGTTGGCCCGCCGAACCTGAAGCGAATTGAATCCTAAGCATCCCAAAAGAAACTTAGTTGGGTAGAGGTACGGGTAGTATCCGTAGCGACGCTTATAAAGAAACCGCAAGAATGCCTTCTGGACTTTTTCAAGCATTAGCGCATAAGTGCTCTCATGTGGGTTCCATACACACGCACTTGATTCTAGTTTACTTCGAACCAGTGTACTAAATAGTAAACACACTACATAGTTACTACTGAAGTCGCGAGCATTCCTAAGCACAAATCCAAGACGCCGAAAAGACTCCCTAGCCAATGAGGTCATATGGTCATGAAAAGTGAGCTTTTGATCAAATGTGACTCCCAGGTCCTTCATTGTGGTCAATCTTGATATAGCTGCATTGTTGATATTATAATGAAAACCAATTGGGTGCCGCATTCGACCAAAAGTCATTACATGACATTTACTAGCATTAAAGTCCATTTTGTTGATTACACTCCACTCATATACTGCATCAACATCAGCTTGCAAGGCCACGCAATCTGCTTCTGACTTAACCTCTAAGAAGAGTTTTAAATCATCTGCATAGAGCAGACACCTTGCATTAGTCACCACTGCTGGAAGGTCATTTACCATTACTAAAAACAGCAAAGGTCCAAGTATGGACCCCTGACTTACCCCCGAACGCGTATGGTATGGACGTATATGTTTAGAAGACTCTTTTTAGAAGTCATTATGTTTTTTTTATGTGTTTTCCGTCTTGTGGTTTACAAGCTACTTTAGCTAACGGACATCCTCAGGTATTGGTTTACAAAAAGGTGTATCTTGCCCAGGCGATATCGTGGCACGTTTTAGCGTCTAAACCATATAAATTCCAAATTATTTTATCGTGATATTTTTGCGACTTTTATGTTTATTTATTACCTGATATCATAGCCTTTTAAAGTGCATACCAATATCCTCCAAAAATATGAATGCAGCATGAAGGAGTGGTCGCCTCGTTCACCTTTGCCACCTTTTTGCATATTTCGCTCGTACATTAGACTCGTTGTTATAAATTTATTCAAAATGCGACGCTAATGGCTTGCTTATAGAATTGCTAATTTCTTTGTATTCAAATTGCTGTGGTGATGAGGTCTAGAATATCGTGATTTATTTCGGATCAAAGAGTGCGGTGTCTGTCTTTATCTCATTTCTTTTTACTGTGTATTGTGTTAATGCTCTGAAATTATATGATTCATCACTTACTCCGCTCTAAGTTTTATATGTGTTCTATTGACTCGTCTTACCATCAAGTAAAAATGTGTTACATCCCACCAATGTGTTACATTATATTTTGGTCAAAGATGTCCGGCTTTCCATTATTTACGGTTAATTCTTCACAGACATAGTACCGATATTCCCCATTTACGTGCCGACTTGCGAGTTCAACCCGCGGCTCAATAGACATTGCAAGTAACTGTACCTCGTGCGTTCACGCACTAAACTGCTCCACTTTTGACTGCTATGTCTCAGGTACACAACAAGTAGTAATGAGCTGTATAGCCTTGGTTTAAGGTTCAATTTAGGTTGTAAAAAATATCAACAATGTCGAGGTAATAGAGTTCAGAAATTATGTTCAATTTTGGTAATATTTTTTGGCCTCGATCTGATGCAGTGTCAAATCTTGACTTTTGGATCTACATGATGATGATGATGGTCTTAGATCAAATATTCTAGAAGCTTAGTGCGCAAATCTATTTTTCCTAATACTTACAGAAATATTCATCGTATATTCTGCCGTGTTATGTTATCCAACGCATGGCTCTATAAGTGAAGTGGCACACTTTCCCAGGGATTATGGGATTTGAAGGTCCATAAAGACTAGAGAAACCGTAATGAGCGAAACTAAGTTGAATTACATGGTGTTGTAACTGTCATGGAGTTTATATTACGTAATATTATTGCGTGTTTGTACATTATCTGAAGTAGGCTACTTCGTATGTGGGTTTTAGTAGTTTGGAGATTTAGTACCTACGTACAATGGGATATTACAAAATACCTACGTCTTATCTTTAACCTACAGTTAAGCCAACTCCTCACGTTTTTTTGACATTATCTTATATCCTTATGTTATAAAAAGTTAGATTTGACATTATGTCACCATCAGGAAACTCGTTAATGGCCGGCGCAGACTGGGACGGCATGGCAAGGGATTTTAAAGTTTTACTAATAGACTTTCAACCGTACTGTTACAGAAATACGACATAAATTGCTTTGCTTTAAAATGATGCCATTCCGTTCACGTTCAATTCCACGGCATCATTTTAAAGCATAGCAATTTATGTCGTATTTCTGTAACAGTACGGTTGAATGTCCATTAGTAAAAATTAAAATCCCTTGCCATGCCTTCCTGATCTGCGCCGGCCTTAACTTTTTATAAAATCGACCTCTTATTTTTCCTGGCTTGATTGTCAGAGAGGATAACCGAGACTAAATCTTGCCCAGGCACTACAGCTTACGTCGCTACTTAAGTCATTTAATTAGAATCAAAAGTGTGCTTCGTACCTGTACTCAGTAAACGTATCTCACTGAAATGAAAACCAAGAAACAACCAGTAGTCTGTGTGGCGTCATTTAACGAGTCGAGAGGTTCTGGCAACCGTGGGAACAGGTCTCAGAGATTAGGGGACGTGTGGGCTGATTGTAATGATAAGCTGTACGTACGTACTTGAAGATTTTGGTTCACTGCTTATAAGTTACTAGTGTGTTTTCTATGTTAGTGAGAGTGATTTCTAATGAAACTTAAACAGACCAAGATCATTTAAAAATGTAATTGGCGTTTTCTTAATAAGTATTTGTTATTTAATAATGTTAAATAACAGTTCATTTCAATTAATTAGTGTATAACATAATTAATGTTATATTATATTTATCGGTATCGTGTCGTCTAGCGGGCAAGCGCTAGTAGGCGAGACTATATTTATATCGTATCGTCTTTTATTATGGGGCCAAAGTGTTCAATAAGTCATTGGACATTTTGACCCAAATATATTCAATCTAGATGCGCCACATAATTGTCAATTTCACGCAACTTTAAAGGAGTTGTTCAATCTGTCGATGTTCCTTTTAAAATTGACCTTGTGACCCTAACTGTAACAAAATGACAGTTAATTACGTACTGTTCCGCGGTCAATACTTACAAGTGCATAAGTCGATAATAGGCTTTTACGGTGGTCGGTCAGCTGTAATAGTTTAACTGTTATACCGCCTTGTTCACAATCGTTTGATAGTGTCACTAATTTATTTAACTATGTGACTGACATTGGCCCTAAAACAAAGCAGTTAGAGTTCGACTACCACTGCAACTGATCCTGCAGCCAAACAGTGATGATCAGATTGCTGTTTGAAAATCGTCTCTGAGTGTTGGACGCAGTGCAATGCCTTCACGTCCTCATGGACCTGCTCAGTGAGTCAACACTATTTTAAAGGCTGTGGTTACATCTTAACTTGGCCTGAGCTATCTGCAATCTAGTAGTATTATAAGATAGGTTTGATTTGTCAAGAGTATATCTCTAGTATTCGAAAGAGTTCCTATTTCTGTTTCCATTTTTGACAACCAAAGGAAAGAGATGCATGATCCTCTCGTCTGATAGTTGTCTAGGGAGGTCTCAGTGTTGAGAGTGTGAAGCAGTGTCCTATGACGGCTGAAGACCTGCACCGGTATCGTCATGCATGAGGGAATCTCATGGGCTATGAATATACTGTTATGGTCTTGCACAGTTCAGTCTAGAAAATTAAGTCAACGAGTGAATACCTTGTGTCTATTTTACACAGAAGCTTCCAGAAATATCAGAGTTACCCAAAGTTGTTTGTAGTGACTCCTATTAGTTTTTCGCTGTGGTATTTAGGCGTTATTTGTGGTGTAGGTAAGTAAAACATATTTTTATTGAATGTTCTTACTATGTCTGAATACTCTTTGATCGCTGAAAATGTAACTATAAGACAGAAATATTAGAGTTGTTTGTAGTGATTTCTAAGTATTGAGTACGCTGTGGTATTGAGGCGTTATTTGTAGTGTAGGTAAGTAAAATATATTTTTATTAAATGTTCGTACTATGTCTGAAAACTCTTTGATCGCTGGATTATAAGACAAGGTTGCTAAATCTGTTGCTATCTCTTTTTGTTAGCAAGCAAATGACAATGACAGAGCATTTTATAAACCCGCTATAAAATATAGAAGAATATCAGAGTTATGATTAAAAGCTATAAACTCTAACATTATTCAGCCCTTATGCATAGCAGATTCATTCACTACGCGAGGTAATAAAAACATCGTAAAAATTACAACCGTCTTCAAAAGAAAGTTTTATCAAAAGGGGCATAGTCCGATTTCTACTGTTCATTCATGAGATTAGATTATAAAGAGATTCTTTTAATTTTATCAAGTCTTCTAAAGTTCTAAATTGTGATGTCCATTATGAACCGAAAGGATCGTAGGAAGGCGTTCCAAAAAAGCTATTAGTAAAAATCTTTTGGTGGCACTAGAAATGTAAAGTACTTACTTAGGTACCTATGTAAGTACTAATGACATCACTATGCTTCTATATGCATAGTGATGTCTTGCGGCGGAAATAATATTTGACAAAAGCGCATTTTATCCATTATGGAGGTAGACATTGTGTCGACGTCATTCAGTAGGACATGGACATAAAAATGATGGGAATAGAACCACTGTTGCCATACACAATGTAGTTAGAATCCTATCGAATGCACCAGCTAGATTTACTGAAGGACTTAGTATAAACACGCGTTATTATCAAGTTTTAGTTTTTGAGGTCTGTTCGAAAGACTCCATTATTTAAAACGTGCTAGTTAAGTCATAAGGGCCAAGTGGAGCCCGTTAGGTCCGCCTACGAGGTGACGACTTTGAACTGTGATGTGAACATATTGCATAAGCTGAGTATAGGAATGCGAGTGCCAATGACATTTGACCAGCGGCTATGCTAGGAAACATTCGACATCTTTGAGATGTCACGTCTCGGACGACTTTAGATATAGGTACCTGATAAATGAACTATGTCCAGCAGTGGAATGATATAGGTCGATGATAATCATAAATAATACAAAGGTGCTACTCTCTTGGACTCAAACTTATGACTCCTGGGTGTTTACGCAAGGCCCTGGAATTCTTTACTCTGACATGACAATCTGTACCAGAATGACACCTACGTCTAAGTCATCACGTTTTGCCTTTGCTAGTGTTGCAGTGCAGTTCTTGATCTTAGACTACTAAATTCATTTTTATTTATTTTATTGAGTGAACTCAATTGTGACTGGTAAGATAGATATGTAACTCAGTAAATGATAATGGAACCTACATATTGCTGACAAGATCAATATCACTTTGCTGCGGAACGCTGTTGGGTGTGATTCTCATCGTTTCCGACATCGTGTGTTAATGTGATATATCGAACGCGTCTGAGCATAAGTCCGCAGTACATTGCTTGCTCAAGCAAGTGGTTTGAGTAGTTTGGTTATGGCGCAGTTTATGGTGTCAGTAGGTGGCTTGTCAGTTTTAATAATCAGCAATGCTCGCTCTTGTTTACGGCGTCAATCAAACGACAATCATTTGTTTTTTGGACTTTACACGGCGTTACTATGGATCTAGTTAGAAACTCGCGATTCCATCCTAGGCTATAGATTTACCGTATTAATTTGTTTTAATTGATTACGTAATACGTAAGAAAATAAAAATATCCATAATGGATATTTTTATTTTCTTTTAAATCAAGTAATTTACCAGAAAACATTTTGTGTGAGACTTGAAGGGTTGAGTTAAAATATTATTTCTTATAAGTAATGGTATAAGACCCCGATAATAACAAGGTAAACTTGTTTTTTTTTATAAAAGCTTCTAGCAAATATGTGCATCTAGTAATGACCTAGCTGTTCTACACGCGCTGTAGTTGTAAGTTCACAGAGGTCGTCGACCCCGGCTATCGGTCACCGCTTTGTTTGATTGCTTGATAACTTAGTGTTTGTTTTAAACATTTATCTACAAGTAAGACGTACCGTACACTTGAAATCAGTGAATAGGATTGTTGTATTATTCCTGTATTATTAAGATAAATAGATGGAATTATTCATTCTACACCACAAAATTAAATAACACGTCATAATAATAATGGTTAACATTATGTAATCCTCTCATAAAACAATAATAACCCGCTCTAAGCTACCGTCACATCAATTGTAATCCTTTTACAGCTTTTACTTGTACGAGCGCCTTATCACATGTAAACGGCTGTATAAATAATATAATATATATGTATATATAAATCTGTGTGGGTCAAATTATTCCACACAGATGCGCACAAAAGCTTGAACCCGGGTTTCTGGCAGCTATTGTCCCATTCTCAAGTATATTTTTTGTTCTATCACTAGTTATAAGAAAATCATAGCATTGAATTGTTATCACAATGAAACTTTCATTCCGATTTCAGAAAACCTATAATTTTTGCACTTTCATGTTTCATGTCTTTAACGTATTCAGCGGAAAGTAGGTACTTTAATAATACATTACTTCAGCATAGGTACATTAGTAAACAAGTTGTATAAGAAGTGTATAAAACGTCCTGCATATGAAAGGCATAAGCCATGCATACTCGACTCATGACAAGTACACGTGTAAAGGCACCAACAGGTAATTAACAAAACGAATCGGTAACCGGCGGGTTCAAGTAACCTTTGTTTATTTCTAGAAATACCGACGTCCCCCCTCTCCCCCCTCTCCCCCCTCTCCCCCCTCTCCCCCTCCCGACGTAACATGTGTTTACTTGCGTGTCTGTCGTTACAGTGAGAGTTACCTGGAACATAGTATAGGGAACAGTTGAGCAAGTTACTCAAATTTTTGGTCTCAAATTTTGACCAATAACTTGCCTATTATACTATACTGAGATCTGACCATAATTAAGAGTCTAAATTATGGTCAGATGAGAGTATAATATAATGGGCGTAGTTGGGCATGATCCCACAAGGAGCTAGTTATGTACAAATCCTAGTGCAATCCTACTACATCTAAAAATAAATAAATAAATAACGTCTTGTTTATCGGCGTGGGTCAAATTTGGTCCCAAACAGTAAATAAATCGAGATGCTGAGGCCTATATTAGGGCAGCAGTGAAGGAAACTTCAACCGGACCGGAGAGGCGTCATAATGAAGAGAAGACATACCCGCACTTCCCGCAGTCAAAACGAGACCAAACAAATATAGGCAACTTACAATGCCACAACCTACAGGACGTTTAGTCGGTGTATGTGATTCTATACTCCACTTATACGTTATGTTGTAACCGCTCACCATCGCACCGGATATTCCGACACTCCTCATAAACTGGAACAAACTTGTAATATTTCTTTCCATAGATGCAACACTTTGCAGTACTTCTTTTTGTTGTACTATGCCCGAGGTAATCGCGCTTTGGAGCATTCAAACGCAAATAACGCAACGCAATGTAACTATTTGTTGTGTTGTTTGATAGATAGTGCTCTCTCCGGCTTGTAACCTTTACCATTTTTTTTAATAGTTAAGTTATATGCTTGCTGAAATGTGTGTTAAGGTTAATTAGGGATTACAAAATTAACCAAAATCAAATTACCCTTTTTTCTGCTAAAATAATGATTTATTGTTGTGTAGCGTAGGTGTAGGATTTTAGAAAGAGCTTGTCCGGAAATAATATGTTGTATTGAACGCTGAACGTCAGTCAGCTCGACGGCCGAACTTTGCAGCGTCACCGCGCAGTTTGTCTCGGTTATGATACGTTTACCGCATTTATTAGTGATCCCTCTAGACTCCATTATTTTCATTTTTATTTAATCACAAACAAAAATGTAATATGGAAATTTTCGTCATTTTCACTATGCAGTGACTAAACTGATCACGTTCGTCACAAAAACCCATTTCATATGCGACTTTGGCATAAAAATGTCAAGCATGTCATTGCGACACGACCTGATTGTCATTCTAGGGTCGCGTCTTCCGCATAACAAGGCATAAGGCGATTACGACGATCGCTTTGGCAAAATCCTCACGTTTTTGGGAGAAAGTCGCGCTATTGACTCCTCGGTCGGCGGCTAGTCGCGCAGTGTGCGCTCGGCCTTCGAGCTAGCCAAAAGTGCATTGGTATATCGTGAGCTCCTTGTGGATTGGTAGTGAAACTTTTGATAGGTAAGTTTAAGGACTTTAACATTTTTGTGACTGAGACATGTTTTTATTTTAGTCACAATAGCGTCTACTACGGGGTAGCTACCTATTTTAGTTAGTTATTTACATGTAAGTAAAATAGAGATTATTTTTTTTACTCAGGCCTTAAGTAACGGAACGCTGTGGTATCTGAAAGTAGTAATATGAAATAGCCTTACAGAGAACTATCCTTATAGCGTAGCCTTAGCTATAAGATATCTGAGTTAGCTTATCAAAGGTTATTCATAGCATATTCAGAACTTTCTATAAATATATTTGTATCTCCGCCTTAATAACCAACCGTTACGCCAGTGAGGACTCGGTTTGCATAACAAAAGCAAGCCACAAGCGGTAGTCCGTCCACAATCCGTCCACAAAATAATCAGAGGGCTTAGTTCGAGCTTGCATTTTAAAACTCCCTACTCTCGAGCCGAGAGTAGTCTGTCGGATATCCATACAAAAATATAAGGACATCCGAGAGACGACTCTCGGCTCGAGAGTTTAAATGCAAGCTCGGACTAAGCCCTCTGAGGAGTGAGTACGAATAAATGTGACGCACGTAAACGTATCGTAACGTTAGTACAAGACACACTGCGCGGTGACGCTCGAACGTTCGCCAGCCGAGTAAGCGTCAACGTAGCTCCCAGAGGTCTCAATCTATATAACGAGAGCAAAGCACAAACGGTAGTCCGACCACAGAATATTCAACACAGCTAAGTTCATTAAACTTGTAAATCATAATCTTTATGAGCGCGTGCGCGGGCGCTTGCAAACACTTTGCTAAGCTCGTTTCGACGATCACGGCCTGTGATTGTTTTCCGTGTTTTATATCACTTTCCATTTGTTAATGTAAACATGTTGAGATTGAAAACATTAACGTACGAGTACCAGCAAACCATTTCCTTTTGAAATGTTTGTGTAGCTTTAGTTCGCGATTTATTTAAATTTAACACAAAACTAAACTAAAAGAATGTAAGTTATCGACTTAACTTTCTTTGTTAGTTTTTGTCAACAATCCATGATTTAATTTAAGGTCTCTCGCTATAGCAAGAAATTCAAAAAAAGGTGCAAATACTATACAAAACAGTTTCTGTACAGTTTTTGCACCTTTCCAGCAAATATAAAGTACCAAACTCAAAAATTGATACAGGGTTACACAGAAAATCATTGTTTATATTCGCAAAATAGCTACTAGTTAAAGATATAACAGTTCAGCCGCAATAAAAAAGAAAACCCTAAAAAAATTGAATTTTCCGCTAGAGCGAGAGGTATCTCCTTAACGTCAAATGTCGTCACATAAAACTGTGCAAAGTTGGGATCAGTGGATATATTGGTGGGGATATTGGGTTATTATTCACAAACTGGCGGTTGCATGATTTTGACTGTAACAAAGAGCAAATAAAGATGCACCAATAAATTACATAAGTGACGCGACTGTCAGATATGACATTTAGTTAAAATGTCATCTGTATTGTGAAGTCGTGATATGAGAACTGACATACAGATGTAATTAGAAAGGTAACATCTGACTAAGTATAATTAATGGTGCAGTTTACGAGTGTTTTGTAATAAACGTAATGATCGTAATTTATTGCTGGATCGTTTGTTTGCGTTATATTATTCGCGAAACGATTAGTTAGAACCGCAGAGTTCTCAGTAAAAATGCCTTTAATTTCTGAAGTTACGAGTTTGTATCAAAATTCCTATTAATCACCATACATATTTCAATTTCGATGGTTCTTATGTACTTATCGATTGAAAGAAAGTTGTAAAACTATTGTGTAGGGACTGCATACCTGTAGTAAACTCGCGCAGAATCTACTCTCAAACAAAAGGACAAGACAGTCATCAACCGCATAATAACTATCAATCAACACAAAATCTTCGCGGTTGAGCAATCATCATTCTAAACGACACAATTACAAAACGACCACACGTTTGCAATGTGTCAAATATGAAGTAAACGGAGTTAAGACATGCGAGCAAAAACAGCTCAATTCATAGCACATTTGAAAGAAACTAACTGCTTGTATCTGAATTTAATTACATGCTTGGGCTATCCACCGTTAAAATGACGCATTAATTATCCCAACACGTTACTTTCCCCTCTCTTGGAGACTTGGACCTGTGGAAAACTGCGAAAGTTAACTCGACGAGCAGTTAACTCGCGCGCGCCAATCTACCATCTTGTCTGAGTGAAACGAAACGTGAAAACTCCTAACAGAAACATTTTCGAATATAGAACGAGCGAGTGACAAACGACAGTGTCGAATTGAACTAAGTCGAGTTCTAAATTTAAACTCGCATACCGTACGGAAATTTAGACCGCCCAACGGATTGCACGTTCTATTTTTAATTTCGAGTGCAGCTGCCAGTGTGAACTTTGTCCGTAGGGATTCCGCTTTCTTTTTATAAAGCGTTCCGTTTTACGGAATGTTTGTTGATAGTATAGTATCTACTTTTAGTAAAAGTACGCATACGTTATATCGATCGTGAGCTCGGGGCGTGCTCGGCTGATTGTTGTAATTGGCATTGACAGTGAAAGTGTTTGACGTGTCGTATAGGTAAATATTTCGGAGATATGTCGGGGCCATTATACCCTTTATTTTGTCATTACTTTCACTATTTTGAATATATTATGGTTCCATGAAAGAGGAAACCGGTTTTGGGTTCGCTTATGCATGCTTGATTATGTTTTACATTGAGATTATCGATATTATCTAACATGGAAACCAATTTTGTCAATACTGACGGATGCACCGGCGACGACTGTTTACTATTCACTCCTTTCATCTTTGCTGGTTCTATTATTATCATCGCTCTGCTAATGAGTGAATACTGGCCACTATTGTTTTTGTTTAGCCTTGGAATTCTTCTATTGTTAAAGATACTTAGGAGCGTGAGTAAATTATTTATATACAACAAGATTTATATCAACATAAGATGCGCATGAACGATATTGGCTATAACAAAAAATACTCAAGCATATTCCACATAACGCCACCATATCCCAAACTTTACAAAAACACGACCAACAAGTTACAACGTAAAGCTGTTGTCAAAGCATAGTGACATTATAGTTTGACATAACATAAAGTTACGACACTCTGACATAACAGTCGGTTTGACACGGCGGTAAACCAACAATCACATCGCGATTGGCCCAGCCTCCAAATCACTATTGTTTCCTAGTGGAACTACTGATTACATGGAAAGTGGTACACCCTTAATGATAGGAAGGACCATGCAGGCTGAGTAATAGTACTTGCACGTGCAAATGAAAGGAATTTACAATTGATAGTGCAAATAGTACTATTCAAAGCGTGTACTGAACTGACTGTAATGATTATACGTAGGTTCATTCTGTTGCAACATATTTGAGTTAGCGATGGAAGGAGATGGCCCACCTGATGTTAAGTGTAATTTCTGCATATAACAGCGCATTGCCATAAATCACATTGTGTCTATTATTTTAAGACAAAAATATTATCATGTGCCTGTATTGCACGGGCACTCATACCATTTAAACAGAAACCCACCAATTTGTTCGTTTCATTATCCCCACTAGTGGGAATTATGAAACAAACTATACAATAATATCCGAAAAGCTTATAAGGGAGTACCCTGAGTGTTAAACTTATTAAACTAAACTAACCTAGAAATTACATGTATTCTATCCGGAAACTCGACAGGCTTTTCAACGACATTTTAGCTTGATAATGTAATAGTAATGTTCGAATAACACACAAATGCGTAGGTATTTGTTAGATTTATGCTACGTTAACGCTTCGCCACTTTCGATTACTGGGTGTGCGAGAGTATATGACGTTGACTGTACACAGCACAATAAATAAACATCAGTTTTTATTCGGTTAAAGAATTCCAATTTGTAAGTAGTATTAAAAACACGAACACTTACAATTACTGATATTAGCTGTTGGAGAATATCTGGTGAAAGTATTTAACAAAGTATTGAAACTTGATTAGAGCCAGCATGAACGCATACGCAATTCAATGTCGCACATCACCACTCTTCTCACACTCCGTCTGCGAACCCCAATTTTTCAGCAACATGGCCGGCGTGTCGTCATTTCCGCCCTCTTCAATGTTGCTAATGTAAAAATATGTTTGACACTGACATTAATTTTTAGTAAAACTGTATTGAGACAAGGTCTGAACTGATGCGACTAGCCAGGAGCTAACAATCGGTCATCCTGGAAATAAGACTGTCCCTAGTCTAACCGGCCATCTGCTGAGGTGTATGGCCCTATACACAGGAAAATGTTGAATAATAATTAGATTTTCTATTACCAGTTTTCATGAGCGCTGTGACGCGTACCGCTCCTCTTCGGAATCGGCCTCCTTCGTCACGTACGGGTACCACTCGGCCTCCTCCGTCAGTGTGTTGCAGGTACCGCTTACCCCCGGAAGGGTTTCGGCCTCCTCTGCTTATAAGTTTCGCAGGCACCGCTTACCCCCGAAAGGGTTTCGGCCTCCTCTGCTTTGAAGTTTCGCAGGCACCGCTTACCCCCGAAAGGGTTTCGGCCTCCTCTGCTTTTAAGTATCGCAGGCACCGCTTACCCCCGAAAGGGTTTCGGCCTCCTCTGCTTTGAAGTTTCGCAGGTACCGCTTACCCCCGAAAGGGTTTCGGCCTCCTCTGCTTTGAAGTTTCGCAGGCACCGCTTACCCCCGGAAGGGTTTCGGTCTCCTCTGCTTGTCCATTTTTCTTTAGGTGCCACTCAGCATCTACATAGGATTCATGGATAGGGATGGGGATGTAGGAATTTACTAGTTTTGTTTGTGTATTGAAAGTCAACAAAGTTTTATGTAGTACTAAGATGTTTATTCTATAAACCAATGTTTAAAAACTCTTAATAGATTAAACCTAATAACATTAAACTAAAACAGAAAAATAATAACTTGTCTTCTAGAAATGAAAGTAACTTGTTTTGTCCGGTCATTCAATAGTTTTATACTTTTACTGTTAAATTGTTAGTTTGCTCATTATCAACTTCAATTTCTAAACAATTAAATCGCATTTTAATTATACATTCATTATTCATTTATAGATTCATTTTCAATTATACATTCGTCAGGGGATTCATCGTCGCTTTCGGTTGGGGACGAGTAAAAAGTTACCCAAGGTTTTAAATGATCAGCAGGAAATATATTTTTGTACTTGCGCATAGCGTGGCCTTCTATACTAGAGACCTCATATCTATCGTGGTCTAAAACTTTTGTTATTTTGAAAGGTCCCTTGAACTTTGCTACTAATTTATTACTTTTCCCTTTTTCTTGAGAATAATTCGGAATCATTACCAATTCGCCCTCATTAAAGACTTTCGTTGATGCTCGTTTTTTATCGAATCGCTCTTTCATGCTTCTTTGTTGTTTTTCTATGTTTTCCTGAACAGTCAATCGTATTTCATTCCTGTCTTGAGCAGGAGAAATTGCAACGATACCTTCTGGTGAATTTGTTGTTCTATGACCAAATACGACCTCTGCTGGTGCTTTACCTATACCTTTATTTATAGTATTGTTTAGACTCCACTGGAGTTTAGCTATATTCAAGTCCCAGTCAGCTTCGTGTTGATTATGGTTCATTGATGCCAGTGAGCTTAAGATCGTTCTATTATACCTCTCAATCTGTCCGTTAGCGCGAGGTGTAGCGACAGCGTTTAGGATATGTTTAGTACCAATAGAAGACGTAAATTTTTTGAATTCTGCTGAGGTAAAACTAGTCCCTTGATCAGATATAATAATTCTAGGGTTGCCTATGGTGGCAAATATGTCTTCCAAGACTTTCACCGTCGTTTTCGATTTCGTGTCTCGTACAGCTTTGACAAAGATAAACTTACTAAAACTGTCTATTATTCCGAGTATGTAAGTATTACCCCTCTTGCTCTTTATAAAAGGACCCAAATGATCCAAATGTAAAGTGTGAAATATTTCATCAGGTTTGGGTATTGGGTGTAAGTATCCGGACTTTTTCCCTGCTGGTTTTTTGTTATAAGCACAGTTCATGCACGCTGTAACATATTTTTTTACAAATCTTCTCATTTTTGGGAACCAATACTCTTGGCTCATTTTTTCAAACGTCTTGTCAAAAGCGAAGTGACCAGATTCATCATGGCATAATTGACAAATGCGCCATCTTGCACCGTATGGCACTACCCACCTAAGATTTTTACCTATTTTACGGTACAGCCGGTTATTTTTCATGCAGTAATTATTCATTATTTCTTTTATATCATTTTGCTTTGATTCAAGTATATCTCGTACGAGCTTCAGCTTAGGATCACTCATTTGAACGGTATGCAGCCAGTCCTCAGTTCGAATATTCATAATTTCTAAATTATCTGGTTCATTCATTGGAATCGGGTTCCTGCTGAGCGCATCAGCGTGCTTCATCGACTCCCCGGGACGGTATTCTATGGTGAAGTTAAACTCTTGCAATTGTAACCACCATCTAGCGATTCTTGGCATTAAGTCTCTTTTACTCAAGGTAGATCTAAGAGCATTACAATCTGTCATGACTTTAAATTGTAGTCCAATCAAGTATACGCGGAATTTTTTAAGTGCTGCTACAACAGCCATCGTCTCCAGTTCGTATGAATGTAGAAATTCTTCACTTTTTGTAGTTTGTCGGCTGTAATAAGATACTGGTCGCAACGGTGATTGTTCGTCTGGTTTCTGGAGGAGTATACCTCCTAGTCCATGTTTGCTCGCATCGCAATGCACTTCGGTCATATGTTCTGGGTTGTATAAAGCCAAGATTGGTCTAGAAACGAGTTTATTTTTTATTTCATCGAACGCTGATTGTTGTTCTGGACCCCAAGACCAAGGAGCATCATTTTTTGTTAGCATTGTAAGCGGTTTAGCGATTCTAGCGAAATCAAAAACAAATCTTCTGAAAAAGCTGGCTAACCCAACAAATTGCCGCACTTGGTGTACGTTAGTTGGTGTTGGAAAGTTTGAAACCGCTTGGGTTTTCTTATTGCCAGGTTGAAGACCATTCTCTGAGATTTCATATCCTAAATACTCAATTGATGATTTCAGAAAATGGCATTTTGTTAGATTCAAAGTGAGATGGGCGTCTTGTAATAAAATTAATAATGCTTCTAATTTTTCTAAGGATTGCTCAACGGTTGCTGCTGCTGTAAGAATATCGTCAAGATAGGGTATAGCTAACTCAAACCTCTTTGATCCCAGTGCCTTATTAATCATTTGCTGAAACACTGCAGGAGCGTTAACCAATCCAAATGGCATTCTTGTATATTCATAATGGCCGTCCGGTGTGACAAACGCCGTTAAATGCCGGGATTCTTCGGCGACTGGAATTTGGTGGTAGCCAGATGCAAGATCGAGACTGGTAAAGTATTTGTTTCCACTAAGTCGGTCCAGCTGATCATCAATAACAGGCATGGGATAACGGTCTTTAATCGTCTTTTTGTTAAGGGCCCTGTAGTCTACACAGAGGCGATATTCTTCATTTTTCTTCTTTACTAATACAATTGGGCTTGCATATGCCGAATTTGACTCTCGGATAACATCGTTAGTGAGAAGTTCTTCTACCATACTTTGTACTACCCTTCTTTCGGCAAAGGGAAGCCTATACGGTTTGTAGGATACTGGAATATCGTCTTCCAGTTTAATGTGCATTTCTGCTACTTGTGTCAACCCTAATTCCTGCGATGTAAGAGCAAAACTGTCTCTATAACGGTTTAATAGCTCTAAGAGCTTGGTTAAATTTTCTTCAGTTGCATTGTCTCCGACATTAAGCATATCTAGTGTTATGTTTTCTTTTATTGAGCTTGATTGAAATTGAACCTGTTCTGTAAGTTCAAGTTTTCTAATTTCTTTGACCTTAGAATCGTTTGATTTAAGTTTTTCAACATCTGGCAATTTATGCCCTCTGCTGAGCAGTTTATCTTTATACAATGTTACTTCTCTACCAGAAATATTGACCGTCATTAAATGCCCACGACCTTTACTTAGGGTGTAGATTCCCTGAAGTACCATGTATTCGTGATTATCCTTTAAACAGGTCATTGACGGTACGTATATTTGTCCTGTTAACTCCGTATCGGTATATATTGGTAAGGCTTGAATGGCCAACAGTTTAGTATCAGCTTCATTATAAATTTTTATTTTGTTTAAGTTTGACTTGTCATAGAAAAAGTACAGATCGGAACTGGTCTTGAATACATTTACTAGAGGAAGTTCTGTAAAATTCTGTCCTATCAGTAAGTCATAATTTAATAGTTCATCATCCACAATGAACACCTTGACATCGGCTGTTACGTCATCTATAGTAATACAAACGTTGCAAGTACCAGTCGGAACAATTTTATTCCCAGAACCAAACCCTTTGAGCATTGGAAGATTTTCCTTCGTAATTTCCAGATTTTTCGCTTTAGCTACACTAGTCTTCATTATAGAACATTCGCTTCCGAAATCAATATACGCTTTGTACGAATGACCATTTACTAGAATTAACTTTAAAAATTTATCATTTTTGCATTTTTCATCTTCTGTGATAGTTAATACTTTTTGTGGTTTAGAGTGCGATTGAACTTCACCCTTATGATCTGAATTGCTTACACGTGTTGATAATTTACCACAATGTTCCTGAGAATGACCGAACTTAAGACATTTCTGACACTTTGCCAGTGGTTTTGTACATCGTATGGCTACGTGACCTGTCTCTGAACAATTAAAGCACTTAAAATTCCTAAATTTATTTTCTGTCGATTCGTTTTTACGTCGTTCAACGGGGTGTCTGTTTGATGTAAAAGCTTTTTTTTGTTGGTTGTAGTTAATGTTTTTTGAAATGCTTCTTAATTTAAGAACCTCAATCGGTTCCTTGAAGTTAGCACCTTGAGCATTTAATTTAACATTGTGGTCATAGATACCATGAGTAAGACAGTCGACTGCGTTTTTCCCTTCTATACCGCATGTATTAATCAATGTCATTTTGTCGTAATAATATTCTTCTAGGGACTCCTCACGACGACTTTTCCGATCGAGCATCTCCGACAGTTTGTCCCCATAATTCCGGTCATCAGGAAAAGTTGATAAAATTCGTTCTTGCCATTGACTCCAAGTAAGATCTACTGATTTTAACCCTTCGTACCAGCGTTTGGCTAAACCAGTTAATTTAGGCAAGGCGTGATATATTATTTGCTTTTCTTGCCAATTATAAATGGCAGCGGTCTCATTGACTTTACGTAACCAATCTTCGGCGGATTGATTTTTTGACTTTGGATCGAATATTGGTAGAACGTTTTGTGCTCCGGCGTATGAGAAAGGATTATTGGTGTACTTTTCCTTCATAGCTTCCAAAAATGTGTGAAGAAGTATATCCGTGCTTGGCTTACTACTCTTTTGTATTGTGGACTTTGTAGACGAATGTCTTTGATGCCTTTTTGTTTTAAAACGATAATCTCTACTAGACCGTTTATGACTTCTGCAACGACGTCTTTTGTGATCATATTCACTCGATGATGTCACTTGTGACTCTGAAGACGAACTACGTCGGCGACGTCGATGACTCCTGAGTTGACGTGTCCGTCTTCGGTCATGCGTGCGAGATCTTGATTTAGTGTGACGGCGGCGTTTTGAAACACTTCGAATTTTACTCCGACTACGTCGCGCTCGTTTACAATATGAATCTGTATTGTCCGTTGACATCGAGTAACTGCGTCCACGATATACGCTACGACCCCGTCGCGGTGGCGTTAGGCCTTCAGGTGAGGAACTCTTCCCGGACCGAACCATTTTAAGTAACTTTATTTTATGAAGTTATTATTTTCATTTATAGTTTTAATTACGGATGAAGACAAGGAGAAGAAGGAAATAGCAGGAGAAGAGAAAAAAAAACTATTTAGGACCAGTCAACACAAAATCAAAGAAAAGAAAGAAAAACTTAAATAATTATACATATAAGTTTTTCTAAATTGTCCCGTTATAATGTAGTTAGCATTATGTATATATTCTTATATAACTTGTGAATGTTCATGCCACTTTAAATAGTTATAAAATAAACTGTACATATACACTGATTATTCAGACGGTAAAAGAAAATATTTTAATTTAATATTTTAAAATGCTAATCTCTTAATAGTTTATAATATAAACACTTTATCATCTCTATTATACCCTTTAAATAGATTTGACTAATTAAAAAAATACATAAGTATGCTATTTTAGTTTATCTTATGGCCGGTTCATGTATAAAGAGTAATTTAACACTAATAATGTTTTATACTGTATAACTACTTTATTTCTTTTTAATTATTATTATCAATAACTATTATTGTACTTGCAGTAGTGCAATGGTAGCTTATTAAATTTTTAAGAATGACTTTTAATTGTTTCATCAACCTGTTACTAATCCTCGGGTTATATTTACCATTATAATTGTAAATGTTGTATTTGAATCCATTTCAAATAAATACACCATACTCCACCTTTAGCCGCTCAATGTATTTGAAGGATGTTGCAAATAAACACTTAAGCAATAGCGAGTGCCATTTGAAAGTATGTAAATGTACAGCAAAAAGCTGAATTAGATTAGCTTAGGTTTTAAAATAAATCTAACTTTAGTGCCATAACCATTCACAAGGATTGCAAAACACACAGTTGTAAAATAGCCAAAGCCTTCGAGCATACAAATAGTTTGTTTTTAGTGTAAAATTATAATTATTTCATGTCTTCCTTATATGGACCACACCATAAGCCAATTTCAAAATTTTATTATTAGCAGCCAAATTATATATAGGTAAAGGAGGTATATTTGGTACTTCTGTGCCATCAAGAGAGCTTCTATGCAGTGCTTACATTCAAGATAATCAGCTAGGCAGTAGGTTTGAGCTAATTTTATGCTAGGATTCAGATGTTGGTTCAAGCATTGGGTGAATAACAGCTTTATGGTACAAAATTTGATTCACACTGCAATAACATCAAAATGAAATAGGCCAAAACTCCCAGGCCTTTGATTTCATTTCTTTCAATTGGTCTATGTGATCCCAACGTGAAATAAAATATGGTTGAACAGACATACCTGTTTTCCGCGTCGAATGATTCGTTGTCACTTCTGACTATTAAAAACACGAACACTTACAATTACTGATATTAGCTGTTGGAGAATATCTGGTGAAAGTATTTAACAAAGTATTGAAACTTGATTAGAGCCAGCATGAACGCATACGCAATTCAATGTCGCACATCACCACTCTTCTCACACTCCGTCTGCGAACCCCAATTTTTCAGCAACATGGCCGGCGTGTCGTCATTTCCGCCCTCTTCAATGTTGCTAATGTAAAAATATGTTTGACACTGACATTAATTTTTAGTAAAACTGTATTGAGACAAGGTCTGAACTGATGCGACTAGCCAGGAGCTAACAGTAGCTTATTATGTTTTTTATCTAAAAAACACAAATAACTATTAGCTGTAACTAATAGGTCTTTGACATTAACTACGTTTTTTTTTACAAGTTTTTTTCACAATTAAACAACAAATGGCGTCACCTGCGCAACGACAGTTATCAAGGCGCGTGACGTCATTCGTCAATCTATCAAAGTCAAAATTACTTTATTCAATAAAATCACGCAGATCATTTAGAATACTTACTAGGTGATTCTAGGTGCTAGTTCCTCGCGTCGCGACCAGAGCCAAGACGAACGGGCAAGAACGTCTATTGAGTTATTGACTCTCCGTGAAAACACTTACAGTGATCGTAAGACATTTTATAACACCCTGTTTAGTCCTAAAAAGTAACTAGCAATAAACAAGTATCACAAAAAGTAACTTGTTTATATTTTTTAATTAGAAAGCTAAACGATAGCTCAGCACCTTTAATAATGTTGACTTTTTAATTAACTGCTTAATTTATTTAAAATTGAGACCTTGACAGCTTTTTAAGGTTGTGTCACTGTCCTAGACAATAGCTGGTTCACTTAATGTAACATCTCTTATTCTAATCCCTGCCTTTAAAAAATATATAGATGAAACTATGCATTGTTGCCATACTTAGTCATCACATAATATTGACTCTATGTATTTTTGTAGAATAGATCCCAGGGTCTCGAAATTTTGTATGAATTAGACAATCGGCAAACAAAAGTATCATTTCTAAGCATACTCTTCAAAAATCTAAAAGTATTGTTCTGTTGGAAATTTCAAAATAGCCCAAAGCAAGGCGATGATTTAATAAAACAAACAATAAAATAAACACATGGACTTGAGAACCTCCTCTGTTTTTTTCGTCGGTTAAAAAAGGATCGACACGTTGCAAAAACAGAAATGTTGGCCATAGGTCATTGACCGCTTATCGGTAGCGTGCAATACAATGCAACAAAATAACGTTTTGTAATAGTTATGTCAATAAAATACTCGCAACAATCGCACAATGTTGTCGCACAACGTTTATTTATATATTTTGAGCTATCATCATCATCAAAGGCAGCCTGTATAAACCCACTGCTGAGTATAAGCCTTCTCCGTAAAACCAAACTTATTAAACTTATTTGGAACTTTATAATTTTAGAATAAATATTTACAGTGGTCGCATTATTATATATTTTTATATTTTTTTCTTTATCTTGTTATTTTTTTCTGAATAAATGATTTTCCTATCAGATACTCGAAATAATGTAATCGAATCTTTATTGTAGTAAAGCTTACAAACTATGCATATCTAAAGATGTGTACATATGCGAGCTTAACCCTAGGAAAAGTTTGTTTAACCTAGCTAAAGTTTTATAGAAACTAATTCAAAAAAGGTTTTGTGATAACGATTCATTATATTCTTCAAATCGAGGCTCTGACAGTCTTTTTAGATTTTTTCTTACGGCATTTTTGTATCTAGTAGAAGTGTACTAGCTGTTTTTGGGTAAACTGGGCATTAACTGTCTATCTATAATGAATTTCCTTATTTTTCGCGCACAGCTACACTTAACTGTTAAGTTCCGTTTAGCTCATCGCTAATTGATTTTATTCGGTTTGCAAATAATTATTGGTTTTGGCTGCTTTCTATGAAACCTATACAGAAATTAATAGGCAATTAGAGATGTCTCGAATTCAATTTTTGATTTATATTCCGCTCCATTAGACTACCCCAATTCTACACAAAAACACAATATTAACATTTTTCTCTTGTTGCAGACAACAGACAGCGCGGACTTCCTCGGCGTCCGTCCGCACACGACCGCGGTGCTGCCCGGGAAGCCGGCCGGGAACCCGCTACAGTTCGTGCGAGTCGGCCCCGCTGACCTCGGCAGTCGAGCGCGCGAGCAGCTTCGCCGGGCCGAGCTCGCGAAGCGGACCGAGCCGGCGCGGATAGAGAGACAGGAGGATTGGCAGTCGGTATGTATAGAACGAGCTAGAGACATGTCATCCAAAACATGTTTTAAAGGATCTTGACTATCATAAAAAAATGGCAAATATGTATGAGACCTATAATTTCTAAAATCATGTATTAGAACCACTTAAAAACTTCCTTACTCGATAGACCAAACAAACCACAAAAAATGAGTCCTGTCGCGTCACGTTCCAGTAACGTAACCTCCATTAATATGATCAGAGAAAAGGGCACTGAAGCATTCCTCACCGAATGATACTAATGAGTAATTTCCCAATTCGTCGCAGACTCAAAGCTTACCGCAATATCTAAAACCGTTGCTCATCTCATCCTCAACCCAAACTAACGTTACTTCCACTGCGAATGCAGCCTTTGAGTATCAAGCTTGAGCTTTCCTGACGCGGCTAAAGATTCGGGGTTTAGAATGTGACTGTCATAAATCCACTAAATACCAAGCGCAAACGATGCAATCAAAACTGAAACGAGCATGATAAAAATTCCAGAGCTGCAGACGACTATTTTCGGATGAGGAAGTATTAAGGAAGTCACAAAAGTTGTGCATGTTGGCCCGTTGTAAAAACTTATAGTTTTTCCACGTTTTTGGACAAAAAGCGGAAAGAAGTAACCTTTCTCTTCCCGGTATCTGTAGATTCTACGAATACGTTATTGAGAGAATAAGAATTTGCATTCGAATTTCTTTGCTATATGCCTAAGATCTGCTTTCACGTAGACAAGGCTATTTTATCCCCGTAGGCATTAGATGCCCAGTTTTTCCCATGCAAGTTAGATGCAGGATTTTCAAAGCTCTGTAATAATTGAACAGTTTATCAATCCTGCTTTTCACAGTTTTCTCCACGTGCCGCGATTTGTCACCACGACCTTAATAACCGGATTCCTCGGAAACTGATGAGGCCCAGAACCAGGTTAATTGGCAGATGTTTTCTAGGCTTTTTCTTTATATTCCTTTTACTGCTTGTCTGATTTATCGGCGATTTCTGTGCTAAGCTATGTGTTCTAACAGAACGGCGTGGTTGCTCCAACGAAGATCTTTTTTGACCCAGTGACAAACAATTACTGTCGTTTCGGTGATTTGTTTCTCTCCTCCTTTTCTATCGCCACATATTTGTGAAAACAATGCCGCTACTTAATAGTGATATACTGACGCTATTTCACCTATCTTTTACGATATTCCACCGTTATATTACAGTCGCTAGTTTGTAGAACGCCTTACGTCTTAAATGTGGGTAAAGATTTATGAGTCGTAAATATTGTATCGGTCGCATACAATATGGGTTTTGTTATTAATAATATACTGTTATGAAGCTATCTAGCCTATCAATCCATTTCTGTCCATCTTATCAAAGCCGTTTGTATATCTTATCAGTGTTGGATTTCCTGCCAAAAAATAATCGATCAGATAATCTACTGTGTTTTCTTTCCGAACTACACAAAACATTATCGACTGGCTTCCACAGATTCTCTTATGAATAGAATAGTTTGTATTATTTATGCCCATTTATATCTTAGTTGAATCTAAATCGATTACACTGCATTGAGCTTGAAACAGCCAGCCTACTTTTAAAACTACAAATTGTGGATTCAACTGCATTGAGCATAGCCTATTTTGAAAATTCCAGATTGAGAAATAAAGCTTTGGTTGTAAGGCAATGGACTCGTCTACTAGTCCAGTAATAGAATTGTCAGTAATCACACCTGCTTGGAAGCTATTTAACAGAACACATCCCCTCGTCACCAGCTATAAATATCCACCGAATAGTTGTAAACAAAAACGTTGTTATTCCTGACGCCGGAAACGCACCGAAGCCGAAGAATGCACGAGCTTCCGTTATCCAGCTGCTTTTATAAACAACGCTGGTAATTGTTATAAATGTAGGATGCCGGTATCGTAGCCGATACCGGTGTTAGAGCCATGGTGGCCAAGTGTCTCTGCCTGATATTGTCGACTTCTCGCGTGGATCGCGCGACTAGGTTCCTAACGAATGAGCCGTCGAAGTTGTCCTAGGCATAAACCAAGTGGGTAAACAAGCCGTTTTTGAAAATTCCTTAATTGGACGAATTGACAAACGAAATATGGAGATACACTTAAAAATAAGTTCGAATGTTTATTATTTAAACTTTTTTTTGTCTACCAAACGAGTCTCACATCTTGCACTCTGATTTAAGCTGTGATTGTAAATGTGATTGCAACAAGTGGTCAAAAAACAGTAGCCGACTGCCATAACACCATAGATACCAATTACTTGTTGACGTCCACGGTTAATCATCTTAATTGTCTTCAATGATAAATAGTTAGCCAGTAGGCGGATGGGCTGACAATTACATGCAATTAAAAAAACCAGTGACAATAACTACCGTCGCGTCGTTGCTATCTGCTTTTTTATATGCTAAGGTTATCAATCTGAATGGTCTTAAATATCAGAACTTTTAACTCTTTCTTTCGACGGCGATCTAGTATACATAGTTGTAGCATAAAATGTTCTCTGACAAGATGGAGTTGCGATATGTTGGCAGGCAAACGCTGGATGAGGTAAGTTGAAAAAAGGACACATTGCGGAGTCTTAGTTGTTACCCAGCAGTGATTACAAAAATACGACTGATTACACAAATAAACTAAACATACGAGTTCACATCGTGATTCGATTGAGAGCTTTAATTCTTTGA
This sequence comes from Ecliptopera silaceata, assembly GCA_932527185.1. Lineage (NCBI taxonomy): Eukaryota > Metazoa > Arthropoda > Insecta > Lepidoptera > Geometridae > Ecliptopera > Ecliptopera silaceata. The sequence goes on from OW052210.1 coordinate 9,138,845, forward strand.
TTATGTCTCTCTTTATGCAAGAATCTGAAAACTTCGCTGCTTGCGCTTTGTTTAAGAATTCGTTCGCTTTCTAAAGTCTTCAATAAACAATTAAAAGATCAATAAAGTTAATCGTAGGTACATATCTGTCGACCACTTCCCTCGGTGTACGTATTAGATACATAAGCTGTCATTAAAGTTCTTAGACGTTGCGCAATAGTATGTCGAATAGTTATTTGTAAAACGACTCAATAGACCTATTAAGTCTAGTCAGATGGTTGTGGTCCAAGTGGAAAGATATCGCGGACGAGGAGTTTCACAATAACAACGTACATGATTGCTATATTGGAAACATGCGGCGACCACTCGATTCGAGAGGTTCTTTGGAAGTAGCTATCTCCGATAAGGATTTAAGGCTTCTTGTTAGTTTCCTTTATAGTTAAGCGATATGGAATTTTACAGATCGATAGGTTATCGTGCGCGATTTCATAGCTTGAACCAAACAAATAGCGGCATTTATCTCATTGCGAATGCGAGCGAAATTGCGAAAAAACCTTGTTTTGCGAACACGCCAGCCTGCGTGCCGAGTCGCGGCCAAACGCCTCTCCTACATACACAACATTATATTTTGTATGTGGACTGTCGAAATGGACAAATGTTGTGAATCCAAAAGATATTCTTTGAAAATCGATAAAGGAGCATTCACATGCCGTTGCCAACGCCGATATTTTTTCGAGTAATTAGTTTGATAATATGCAAAAAGCTCAAATAAGAAAAGAGTGGCGTTTTGGGGAGGAAGCTTATACCCAGCTGTGGGCCGATATGGTCTGCCTGTGATCACGATGAATTAGTTTAAAACTACCAAATAAACAATACTTACTTCGAGAAACTTTGACAATAAAGTAAATGGCATCAATTGTTGGTAAGGTGATCCTAAAATATCAGAAAAGGTGTAAAATCTTGTAAACCTTTACCCCAATGTGTGAAATGTGTAAAACAAACAACTCTCGCTTATTATTAGCGAGTGAGTCACTGCTCATCAGCAGTCCTGCCCTCGCCGCGATGCCAATCAGTCTGTTCCTATTGTCATGTTTATTGCATTGGATACAACGCGGAATAGGTCAGGGGCCTTACTCGTGCCTACTCATTGCTCTTATGTATATGTTCTTGTGTAGTATTGTACACGGTTTAACGATCCGTGTCAATATGGTCGTGCTTGTCATTGCTGAACTTGAGTTTTCCTTCTCTACAATTTGTTTTCTTCTCACTGGCTACCTTTGTGATAATAATTATTATGAATAAAAATCTTATCTTATCTTAGGCAGCTGAAACAGACTAAGGGGCAAAATGTGCTGATTTCATTCGTGTGTTGGTCCATATTTTAGCTTGGACAGAAATTAGCTGATATACGTAGCTTAAAGTAGCTCATTCTCAAAATCTGAAAAAAGATAATTAGTTATTAAAAAGCTTAATGTACCTTCTCTATCCACAAACTTCCGGCTATAAGAATCTTAGTAATTGTACCATGATGTCTGGTTTCCCCAGAATTTGGACAACTGGAAGTCTTCCCGTCGGAAGCGTGTGGAGCCGATAATCGAGCGGTGCGTGGAGCTGCGCAAGATGGAGCAGGAGCCCAGCCAGCCGCGCGCCAAGTCCAAGACCTTCAACGAGATGCTGGAGGAACGGTAAGCTTTCTAGTTAGTAAATAAACTATATATGGTCAGAAATAGACCACTTTTATATCCTATGGGTATATGTTGTAATGACTCCGTTGAGATCATCATCATCATCTTCAACCTATAGCAGTCCGCTGCTGGACGTAGGTTGGGAGGGCCCAAGACACGCCACTGAGCCCGGTCTTCGGCTCTTCTCATCCAGTTTTTGCCAGCTACACTCCGTAGATCGTCGCTCCATCTCGCCAGAGGGCGTCCTACACTACGCTTGCCTAAACGCGGTAAATAAACCCGTGGAATTGTCAGATAGTATAGACCACTTATATCCTATGGGTATATGTTCTAAAGACGAGTATGCAACCTGCTTCTGTTGGAAAGATTCCCACGCGTGGAACCCTGGGATGTCGTCTCGTCTAGTCTTTTAGGTTAGGGGTAAAAGGCACTCGCGTCAGAAAGGCGCTATTCGTTATAAACATGTTTTTAGATTAGGATTTTCTTTTACGCTATCGGAAACCTCGTGACATCTAGATAAATAGATTTAATTTCTACATTTTCTGCTCCAATTCAATTTTCAACCTTTGTCCTTAATATAATAAGACTCAATTTTGCAATAGCTTACTTACATATGGCAGCAATTACTTGCACGGAAATAAATACACTGATTTGAACTTTCAACTTGTCTTCAATAACTTTAAGGGTCAAATTGCAATTTATTTATCTTGAAATCAATGCACTGAACTATGAACGGTAATGCATTAACTTAAGGTTAATTTTATTTGTTTAGGTTCAAAGGAGCTCATTGGTTGTACTTTCAACTCAATGGTGATAGGAATAGGACGTACATTAGTATGTGTGAAGGCTCATGTTAGTTGATTTACTTGCGGTAGAGCGGTCAAACCCCGATTCTACATCAAACGATTCGGCTCACTTCCCATAACAATCACAAAGGTCGTATACTTTTTGGAACAACCGCAGAACATTTTGTAACAAATTTCCAACTAAAAAATTATAAATACTTTATTTCTACTTTGACAAATACCAAGTAATCGCTGACGACCCGAAACTACTATCCACGGAAGTCACACATTCGAAATCATAGAATTTTAAAAAACATGCTTTGTGTAAATATATAAATAATACAGAACTGTTGATGCCGAATCATCTTAATAGAATCAGGGGCTGGTTATCGATTCGAAACGCCGGTAATATTATATCGATGTCATTGACTTCGCTATCGATAATCGTGGGGCCACAGTATACAGGGCGTTAACGTTAACTAATGACCAAAAAGGACTTTAATCCAGCGAAGGGAGTCGAACCCACGAACAGATTAATACGTAGGATCACTAGTCACCACTCAGTAACCTAGAAAAAGTTCAGTACTGAGATGAACAATATTCAATGGACGTGCTCTGTAAGTAATAGAGGTCATCTTCTTGTTCCATCACATAGAAAAAACCGGCCAAGTGCGAGTAGGACCACGTTTCGATTCCTTACCATATCACCTGTTGCCTTTATCAATATGAGACAGAAACGGCAGACAGACGGACCGCTGAGCCTCAGTAATCGGGTCCCGTTCTGTAAATATCGAAACAGATAAAGACAGACTTACCGTGAAGTCTTTGTGGTAGAGTCTTTTACCCTTTGGGTACGGTACTCTAAGTATTAACTTACGTAAGGGTTCAGCGACTGTTTCCCGTAGTTCAAGTCCTGACTCTCCCCAAAGGAAATCGGCTTTCGTGCAGTCACGAGCGGCGTCGGTTACGGACGCGCCGGAAGTTCACCGGACACCACTTTCTGATAACTTACACGTACAATTCTGCAGCTCTAGTAACTTTATTTAAAACTATTATTATTATTTTTTCTCTAACCTATTTCGTCCCACTGCTGGGCAAAGGTCTCCCCCACAAGTCCTTCCACGCGTCCCTATTCTCCGCTTTTTTCCACCAATTTCCCTCGAAAGTGTCTAGGTCGTCCCGCCATAGTCTTTTCGGTCGGCCTCGACGCCTTTATAATAACAATGTCAGGCGTTGTTATTATAAATCTTAATTTGACAAATAACATATTTTAGTTGTACAATTCCAGTGTGAATTTTATTCTGGAAATTTTATACTAGTGTGTTCCAAGTGCCTAGCAACCTTTGGTTGTTTTCTTTCTATTGTCAAAGATCAATCCTCATTTCTGTCCTAGAATCTTTAACACCTAGGTGCTTTTATTAGTGCTTGAAGTGCTATTTTTTTCTTGACTAACTTTCAATACAAATGGTCTACAAGTTTTTGACTTAATTTTAATTTTTTAGCTTGTCGATCGTGGTCTAAAAAATAATAAACTAGTGCTCAAACAACTTGACTGATCAAGTTTCCATGCGTGTGCGTCGATTGATTTCAGTTTCAATTTGATTGGTGTTTGATTTAAACCGCTTTTTGTAACTACTTAAGATAAAGGCTGTAATGGACCTCTTTTTGAATTCTGTACGCCTAGTACTTTCAATTGATGGTGATGAGTGTAAAAGTAAGTTCTCTTGTTTTATTCTGCTCTCCTAGTAATATTTTACCAAAAACGTTCTTTGAGGGTAGTTTTTACGCGTTATAGTGCATTTAAAATAAATTGATAATTAGATTCATAATTTTGATATTTATCTTGGCATTTTAATAAAGAGCTGCATATAGGTGCAACATTTATGTTGAACATAGGTTCATAAAAACAAGCTAATATGGCCAGATGTTTTAGTTATTCAAATGTAATAGATATCTAATCTAAATCATTTCACAAAACATAACAGATGCCTGTATTGGCGGATATCCGCATACAACCTAACTAATATAATATCTAGTATAATACCTATTGTGTGAAAGTCAGTTAAATTGATTCTATTGCGCAACTCAATCGAAACAATGTCGTCAGTCTAACTAATAGGACCGCAGACAATTACCTAGCACAATTAATTAAGATTATGCAACAATATTGGCTCTTACTAATTGGTAATCATATAAATCGCGTCAAAAAACAATTATTATTTTAAAGAGCTATTTGAAAAACCTGCTCACGTAGAAAATTACTCTGATATTAATAAAAACGTCAACCTAAGTTGATCAGCTTTGTCATAGTTTTGTGGATGATTCATCAACTTATCTATCATCGTATCAGTCTGCAAATACCATCATCATCCACAGCCTACTTGACCTATAGAGAGGGATACACATTACAGAGGGATACACATTACTGTTTTTTTTTTTTAAGTTATTTCTGTATTTTTGATTATCTTTTTATTTATTTTTTGTTTGTTTTATATTGTCTATTTATAACTTTGTGTCAATCTTATGTTTCTGTCCGTTTTTAGTTGCAAATAAATGTATTTTCTTTCTTTCTTCTTTCTTTCTTTCTATAGCTGTGTAAACCTATCTACTCCGGGTATCCCACACGGTCTATAGACTAGACATGCATCTACGGCCTGACGCTGACAATATCGTCAAGCCATCATTCAACTAGTCGTCAGACATTTCTCTTGTCATCTGTCATCATTACGTCCTGGCAGGCGTCCCGTTACCATTCTAGCTCTATAATAGACAATCTTATCGTAGATAAGTAAAACCTTGTTTTACTTATCTACGATAAGATTGTCTATTTCCAAAAATGATTTTGAAATTGGAAATAGATGATCTTATCGTAGATAAGTAAAACCTTGTTCATAGAGTTTGAGGATAGGAAAACTAACTTAGACCTTGTGGTCTCAAACTCAGCTGTCTAGGCTAGGGAGTTCATGGTAAGACCGTTAAAAAGATAAATACACAACAGTCTTTTCACCACACTGGTTACACACTGGTCCAACAACGTAGACAAAAAGGATGTGGTTTCACAGCGGTCTATCAGTGTGAATACAACAAGAAAGCCGCGGTGTTGCGTTTCACAATCTGTGGCGAGTTTTCTCGACTATCCGATGACATGACACGACTTGACACATGACGCACGACACGATAAACGAAGCGGCCACTATGTCGTGTAGAAGTTAGTAAGTTTTTTGTAGTGTGTGGAAAAAATATTAGGCGCCATTAATCGAATTATTTGCTTGTGGACTAAGATAGACAAGATTAAAAAAAAAAGATATCAAAGTTTAGGCCAAGAACATTGCTGCTAGGGCTATTGCAGAAGACATAGCTAAGGCGTAGCTATAAGAGGAAGACATAGCTATAAGAATGAAAGAGGTCATCCGGGGAAGTACCACCGTACCAATTTCTGCGCTAAACAGTAACGCTCATTTCAACGGTAATCTCAACTAGACATGACATACCTAGGTTTCATTGCCTGTAAAATCCTTTCATTCCAGGAGGTTAAACAAACATTAGTATCCATTAGCATGGAAGAGTAGATGCAATCAATACGTTATGACCCAGTTATGACCACACACGATAGACAGGCTGACTGGGCTTCCAATTGTTATATCTGTTATGTTACTCGTATGTGGGGTGGTCTGTCGACCGAGACGGAAAGTCCTGCATGAAAGGACAGTAGAATCTAATTGATTCTACGCATAGACAACACCGTCTAATTAAGAGAGATCTGGGAAAACTCAGGTTATCTATTTTATCATATATATTTCTTTATTTTTTATTGTTTATCGTAGGTACCTTATAAAATGTTGTCTTGATATCTTGTCTTGATAGACAGATTACTATTAGATTAGTTAAAGAACGTGCTCAGCAGCTCATTTCTTACAGTCTCTATTTTAAAAAAAGACACGTTATTTTGTTCTTATTCAAATCTCTACATCACAAATAAACTATACTAGACGAGATTTACATAACACTACTCTGCACTATGACGTCGGCACTGTTATCTGATTGTCCTTCTAGGCTTCCTCCAGTCTCTTCCACTGCTTTCTGTCTTTAGCTGTTCTTGTTCGTTCTCTACCGTCCCTTTCAACTCATCCACTTTTAAACTGACCTTTTTCGTGTCTATGTATTTTATTTTAAGTGTACAATAAAGAATAGTCTATCTATCTTCCTCTTTCGTGTGATGTATTTAGACAATTATCATTCTCATAATCAAAAATGTATCTACACAAACATGGTACATACAAAATAGAATAGATTTTAATGAAAATTAAGTTTGTTGTAAGTTGTAATTGCTTGGTAACAAGATGAGGTAATAACTAAAACAAATCATCAAAGGTTTAGACTTTAAGCAATAATCTAATCGTGTTGTAACAACTTTAGCAACAGCCAAATTACCGTCTTCAAGCCCTGTAATGTCATAATCAAATCATCTTAGTAAATATACAAAATGTTGCGTGACTATTTAATAAAACTATTTTGCAGTCTCTTTATAACAAACTAAAACAAACATCTACGTTTTCAACATTAGGGAAAAACTGTGTTATGTAAATAAATAAATATTCATGGTTTCAAATATTGCCATCTAGTACCAAATTAAGTAAATTGTATGTACTATGAAAACTAAATTGCTGATAAGCATAATAAATAAATCGTCCAGTGCACAAATGTTTGTTATTTGGGAATCGAACCCACGTCCCACAGCATGAAAGGCAGAGCTACTGGCAACAGAGCTGTGACGCCTGACAAAATAAGGTTTTTGTGCCATGTCAAATCGCTTACTTTGTTCTAGTTCTATCAAATTGATATGAATTTTCCATTATGCAAGTTAAGTATCATAAGTCAATGATTACTGCGATTATTACTGTAGCTTGATCTTATTCCGTAATACCTTAAACACCAATAAACATTTATTAACTGAGATCATACAATAACAAGATGGCGACTGGATTATAATAATATTTTCGCCCTATTTTAGATCCCGTTTTCTATTGTTTTTAAGGGCTATTTCTTGTGAATAAATTCTTCATTGTCAATTCGCCAAAACTAATTGCGTACAAAAGTAGAGCTTAATGCTGAAAGTATTATCTGCCAGCCATCCTGTATAGAGGTAAAGACAAAGTCAAAGACAAAGTCAGTAACTTACAAGATATGCCTTATAATAAAAGGTCACTCCAATTTTAATAGACATTTCCTTTAAACTAAATGTAATAAGTGCAATAAAAATGTTCATAGTATGAGTATAAAATTCATACTTATTTTTGTTCTACTTCTTATATTTTTACTCCGAAGTTGAGTTATGAAATTGAATCAAGTCGTGATCGAGATGACATGATTCAAATTATCTCGATGGTCCAATAAAGAGTGATATTATCTCAGTTGTACGTTGTGTATTACGAGTTACTTATTGCTAAATTCAGTTCAGTGCAATGCGGGACATTTGCGGAGATTTTTTATTTTATTTATTCCAAAATTCTTTATTTTGTATCATAAAGTTAGTAACAAAATCTGCCGTACCGTCAAATCTTACCGTCGTTAAACGTTAGAAAGGTAATACTATAACTTTACTACAAATATAACTTTAATACTATACTATAACTTTATCTATGTCCATGTATAAAATGACTTATACCTAAGCTCTATCTAAACTAAAGTAGTCTAACAACCTGGATTCAGCTCATCAAAGTCTAGATAAGTTCTAAGAAGGTTTATTGTGACTGATGGTCGCAATTTCAGTGTTTATGTGCATATGAAGTCATTATCTAAGCATAAACCCTTTTTCATGATGTCCGTTCCGTTATACACATACCTTGCTAAACAGTCTAGTGTTATTTCTAAACTGTCTCTGTAAGAGTCCCCGCAGACTGCAGACTTTTTATCGGCCGATAGTTTGGTCGGCTTCTTAATCAGTATGAAGACTGAATCACTGTAATGTGCGCATCTGCATACATCTTCATACTAATTAAGAAGCCGGCCAAACTATCGGCCGATAAAAAGTCTGCAGTTTGCTGGGGCCCTAATAATACTTCCGTAGTATTTTTTTTGTATAGAATAAATTGGAATATCTAAACATACTAGTTCAAAGAATTAGATCTCAAACGTAATACCTAGCTTGGGGTAAAGAATGGCGACCAACAGAAATGCGAATGTGGGTTCGAAAAATTGGCGAATTATAGCATAGTTTGTACTAAAATCGGCATGAGGATAAATAGGATCGTGAATAGCGACTTCGAAGCGGGAAGCCGGAAAGTGGGCCGTCACATTTTGGTCCACTTTCTGCGGACGTAATATTAAGTCCGTCATCTCATAGAAATACCATAATAATTACAGTCATAACGTGATAAATCCATTTAATTCGTTCTGATAATGTAATCTTAACTGCTCAGAGGAAATTAAAGAGACTAGCTTCCTTCATGTAACCATGCGTCCAAGTTTTATCTTTAACGGCTCAGCCATCGAGGTGTTAAGTGTTTAGCTGCAGAGATAACTTTAATTAACTTGAAATGGAACCGGGACCTAGTCAAAGTTACTTTGATTATGCTTAACCGACTTTATCAAATAAGAAGGTTTTGATTTGTATAGTATCTTTTTTGTCATTGTATATAAATAGTTTACTCTAATTTACTTACATAATTAATCACTTAGTTTCGTTTAAAAAAAAATGATTCAAAATGTCAGTTCGTCACCCGCTGCTTAGACTCTACATAATTGACTTTTAAATCAAGAAGAAAATGAATGAGTTTCTTAACCACACAAATACAATATAACTTCACCATAGTTCGTTGAGACTCAGTTCCTAATAGCATCCTTACCCGGTAGGAGAGGGGTACATGGGTATACCTATGTATTTATACAATTTATAATTTATACATTTTTAAAGTTTTCTTTTTGTAAGCTTTGTTTTGTGTGTTTACCAAATAAAAAAATATTTTAACAATGCTTATTTTTATTTATAACCCAATCATCACTCTCATGCACTCATCTAGATACCTAGATTAGTGTGTTTGTCTGTCTGTAACAAATGTACATTCGTCTACAGAGAACTCACATCTTCTATTTTCTGGTCTGCTAGTCAACTAGTACAACCAGAAACAAAGATATCTTAGATCTTTATGTAAAGGGTCAAAACATGTCCGAATAAAGGCACAATCAAATAGAAAGTCTGCAATTGACGGCGTCAAGACATGGTAAAGACCATCTGCCTGTCTGTCTGTCTGCCTGTCCGAGTGATTCGCAAACTGGTGCAATTTACACAAGTTTTTTAAATTGTAGCTAGCTGTTTCAAAGTACTTTCTATTTGCAAACTAAACGCTATTCGAACCTGGGAAAATCTTTTTTTTTTTAATACATTTTATCGCTACCCACACTAGGTGAAACTTTCCAGAAACACCACAGAGTTTACTGTCTTCAAACCTAAGAAGATATTTAAAATAAAACTAATTCAACTTAGATTTGACAAGTCCACGCTTAATTTTGTATTTTACTGCAAAAAACATCAGTTCTAAGACTATTTCGACAAAACCTGTTATTTATCAGAAATCAGAAACGAAAGTTCACTTCCAAATACCAGTAGCCCGTCTTCAAAATCAAACAAAAAAGTATTGTTTTCGGTCGGACTAAGGACAAGAGAACATAGGTGTATTTTATATAGGGCCATTTACAACACCGTTACCGGACTACTGATGCAGAAAGTTATATGATCATAGTATCTCCTGTTTTGAAAAAAGTTCAAATCAAATCAATTCATTCATTCATCATTTATTGCTTGTGGGTCTAGGTACATTAATAGATGGAGGGTGTGTAAAGTATAATAAAAATTAGATGTGGAAGATCTTTTGTTTTCCCGGAGCACACAACACTATGGTGTTTCTTACATATCAATATCCTCCCAATGTTGTAAGCACGTTTTAAATATATGGGGTTATTACAACAGATCTGCGACGCCGGGTGCTTTCTACCAGCACTATGATTAGCTGGCTGCTGGCAAAGAGGGGACGGGGGGGGACCCTGTAATCATGATGTTTGATAACACGGGACAGTTACTTTCTCTGTACCCTGGTTTCCTGCTTGTCTTTGAGATCTGTGCATATCATCTGTGACTTTTTGCACGACTTGGTTGCGACTTAGTTTCCGTTCTCGACTTCGTCCTGTCAACTTTTGTTTAGTTTCTTGGTCTTTAGTTATACAAAGTTTTATGTAAGATTGATGCTCGTGTCAGATTAATTATAAATTACGTATAACAGAAGAGGTTATTTTTTGTGATTTATTGGGTCTTGATATGCGGTGTAATTACTAATTACTAGGCACATAAGAAGTAGAACGTAGTGAATACTTACTCTGTGAAGTAATTTATTGATGTAGGAAAAGGTTACCATTTAACATAAGGAGCATACATCTTCTCATTTTTGTATTTGTACTATTGTATAAATACAAAAAAAGAATAATGTATTAATAATGTATAATCATAACAGCGCTTAATATAATGACGATAATAAAAATACTGAACACTGAAATACAATTGGGTTGTATAAAAATAGTTATCAGCAAATTTCTTAATACATCAGCAATCAGCATTCAATAGCGTACCTAACGCAACCCACAGAATACAAGATAGTACAATATAGCCGAGTTGCGTTGTTTTTTCCCACATACACACATACACGTTACATAATAGTTTCACATCACGTACTTACAATTTATGGGTTAAAACCTACTTACACTTCTTACACGTCATTCCTGTACAATCTGTGTCAGATCATGAAGGATAGCTAGATCACTTGTATCGAGAATGATAACGATAAGAAATAAAAAAAAGTGACTAATATATCCCTGATATTACGTGTAACATCTAAATTAGTTGTTTTTTTTAACAGATCCTTTGTAATCCTTTGTACAACTAATTCAATTTATTTATGAACGTGTGTTCATATAACCACAATTTATTGATTAAATAAATAATTTTTACTTTTTTTGTTGAAATGCTATATATATTATACCAAACTTTGATTCAATATCTACCAACTATCAAGTTTCGCACCATATACATATGTACCAAATAGAGCTACTTCTAGGTGCCAGTTCATCATCACCAGAGCCGGGCAACAAACCTACGGCCTGGTTTCTATTTTTTGTATGATCCTTCGTTCGAAAGTGATCCAGATACAAAATTTGTAAGCTGTGGTGGCTGGGCTATCATACCATTATGATTGTTGACCATATAAGAAGGACCATGTCCTTATAGGGACAGCAGTTAGGGGACAAGAACTGATCTATAGCGAATTCTAAGAATTATTTAGTAAATTTTAGGTTAAAGAATGTCTTGATTACTTAGTAGTTCTCATAGAAATAGTTTTATTCTTTGTATTGTATGTGTTTTTTTGCTGAAATCTTTCGATCATACTTTAATTTCCGGTTTTGTCTTAGCAAATATTTTATTTGAAATTAGTCTTGACTAGACACAAAGTAATTTATTTTATAATAGATTTATTTAATAGTACGACATGCAATAGGCGTTACAAATAAATGAAGACATCGGAAATATACTGAGAAGTTTTGACTAAATAAATAAAATGTACTTCTTATTTGTAAAACTTTATTAATACTTTTTTTTAAAAGTCTGTTTATCTACTTACACTATTTAGAAACTCAAGAACGGCTGGACCGATTTCGAAAATTATTTTACCAATAGTATGCTATATGGTCTCTAACTGACATTCAATTTATAATAAAATAAATAAAATCCCTCTGCGAAACCGGGATGGGCATCTAGTTATTTATTTTAAACGTATGCATATTGCATAATTTATGAAGCTCTCGTAAATATCCTCTACAAAGATTACTATTATTACTCCTAGCTTCCACATCTACGCAAATAGACACTAACAATTTCTACCTTACCTCTTAAATGGTAACAGCAATGTACGTGTCAAGAAAGTATCAGTATCCGACTAATTATGCACAGCTAATTTTAATACTTAGCCGGGAATGTATACCGTGCTTATAATTACTTTTGCTATGCAATATACCTAGAAATTATCCAATGCAACTATTACTTTTGTATAACTCCTCGGGCAATTTGAAGGATTCGAGCCAGCAATGGTCGGCAAACCAGAAAATGAGTGGTTTACGTGCGTTTTAGTATGCGCATGAGCATACAATTTGAGTAATTGTAATACGATTAAGGAAGTGGAATCGATAGACGTAATATCACGTATAAATGAAACAAGTATCTATAAAAAACTCTCAAAATAAATGTAATTCGCAGTATTCAAATAGCCATAAGCTATTACATAAATCACAAGCGATAATTTTGACCTCCACCTTTGCTAAGTGGCTACTTATATATAAATACTTTCTGTGTAGGTGGTTTTGTTTACACTGTTTGGAACATTCATTGATAACTTACGTCATTATTGCATGTAATTTCAACATTATTTATTATGTTGATATCATCATTGTTGATTTTATTGATTACTAAAAAGTAGTAATATTATCCTGTTTCGCTTGTTTGTAGCTAACTGCCATTGTGTTCTGTCAGTCTCGTCCTCTAGTCGAGTTGACATTTTATAATATTTATTGTCTGATGTGACAGTTTACAAAAGTAATTTAAAAAAATAAAAGACGTGTGGCACTCGGGGACTGCCGCGGTAAAGCTATTGCATAGCATTTTTGCTGGATTACGCATGCGCAGTGTTAGGTTATTTCGTTACGGAATTTCTGTATTCGGTCTCCACCCTCAAGGCCCGCGATAGATGATGATGCTCTATGCAATAGCTTAAAAAAAAGAAAGGATAGAGAATAAGAAATGTGAGTAATACGGGTTTTATTGACGTTTTAGAAGCGCCATTTTCATTTGTATGTTTTTAGAGGTTGGAGAATGTAATTGGCTAAAAGGGCTGTGGTTTCAAAAGTCATTTTTTTGCGTTAAATTGAAGGTTACCAGTTGAACTATACAGTGTAATATACAATTTACCGATAACCTTGTTCGTTTCTACGATCTCTATGTATTTACCGACTATAACGTATTGCTAAACCATTTGCCCACATATCCATTAATTCGTTACATATTCTTTTATTACCCATTCAGTTTTATTGCCATCGTAATAAAACTTTTCCAGCACAAGCCTGTGCTCCTCGATGTCTATAAGTGCTTAGCTTGTTTTGTTGTCAATCAAATATTGAGTTAGCATCTTAGACTTGTTATCTATGAAAGCCTCTCCATTCCAGATAAACCATTTTATCTAAGCGTACACTTCGGAATGCATGCGTTTTGAAATCAGTGAGTACATACATGCTCACGTTATCACAATGATTAATAGCTACATCATCCAAGACTTTACGTATTGTGTCACCACGAGCTGAACAGAGCTTAACGTCCACAGCGTGGGTTTGATGTACGACCAGCTTTATGTATCCACGTACGACTCCTACGTACTGTACACTATACATTGTTTCATTCAGCCGATGTAAAAGCACCGTTACATTGAGAAATATTTATAATTAAACTCCCATGCGATTACAAAAAGCCGCATTACGAGCAAGGTTGCAATTGCAATTCGCTTTGTACACTGGACGTACATAATCGATTGTACCATCACTAAAATTTAAATTGATCTTTGAAATAGGCGATACAATGTTTTATTGGTCATTATTTACCTTCTTTATTATGTTGCATCGGTATTATCTGGGTATATTGTAGTCATTAATTTCATTCGGCCTTTGAATAGAGCAATTGACTGAGTTCTACTAGATTATTTAAATTGTTGCAAGTGATGTGTAAAATATTTCAAATCGCGTTGCTCAACTTAAGATAACTGGGTTATTCCCCGCTATTAGTTAAATCACGTTTGTTATTACGCATTGTATTTCTCACATCGCCTATTTCTGTACCTGTTTTATTGTAACCCTTAGTGCATGTCTTTCTGTGGTGTCGCCTTACAACCTGTGCAACTGGACCTGTCTGCATGTGATACTGTCGTGTTTGTGTCATACGTTTGACATTATCAGGTATCGGCTTGTCATGATAAGTATTATAATGTGACATAGTTTTATTGAGATAATACCTTTCTTTTATGGATTGTATCTTTTGTATTCTATCTGTTATACCGACACCTTTTCTATACCTTTGTTTTTCTTGTGTAGCACAAAAATTGCAGTTATGTCCAAACTACTGTTACTGATGGATAGGCTATCGATGGTTCCTCGAAGTAGCTGTGCAGTGCTTTATTGGAAATGTGTGCAAAAACCCTCGCTTCCCGTCTTGCGGGTTCCAATGGCATGTTGCCTATTACGTCGGGAGCGTTAGAGCTGTTTGAAAGCTATCCTCTAGCTATAGCATCGCTTAGTGATGGGGTAATATACTCTACTACGTTTTTTTAACAATTTATGTGCATTTATTTGATAAAATACCTTATGTATCTGTTACGGGAAAAACCGTCGAACTCAATTTAGCATTATTAATAAAAAGAATCAATCAGCATTGTAGTGCGGTCATTAATTATAGGCGCTGATGTCATTGTTTTTCTTAACCATTCGATGTTTTGCTCTATTCAACAGCATCTTTGGTTTTTCTTCGATAATAAAAGCATCGACTACATCAAGTATCGAGTGTCCATCACTACTACAGTCATCGACACTGTAATCTCTATGCAAACTAGTTGAAAGTCTCGTTGAAAGTGACCTGGAGCAATCAGTCCTTCAAGCACTAAACATCTTTGTTTCTTGTCGACTGATCCATTATTCATGTGCCTAATGGACAGAGCAAGTGCTTTTAATTCTTCCACATCGTATCTGTAGAGAAATTTGTTGGCTGAAGTGGTAGTAACAACTTTACTAATTTGTTGTGCTGTTAGTATTCAGATTGTATAAATTAAATAAATTGTTGTTTTGATATGAATCCATTCCGAATGACAAACAGTTTGAGGATTCAGTCGACAGGTGTAAACAACTTAGTTCACTAGATCATACTTAAAGGAAGATCTAACTTTGTTAATATAATGTTTAAACTGTAACTGAAATAAAGATATTTATTTTTTTGACTAGATGAATGTGATCCTTTTGATTTTATTCATTACATTATTACTTAGTCATTTTTCTCGAACGATGATCAACGAAAAATCAAATAATTACTATGTGTCCAACTCGGATCAATCGTGATT
The DNA here is from genome assembly GCA_932527185.1 of Ecliptopera silaceata. Classification (NCBI taxonomy): domain Eukaryota; kingdom Metazoa; phylum Arthropoda; class Insecta; order Lepidoptera; family Geometridae; genus Ecliptopera; species Ecliptopera silaceata. The sequence continues at coordinate 9,154,484 of OW052210.1, forward strand.
TGGGTTTCCAGAAACCGGCCGTAAGTGATGTAAATGTTGAGTTAATTTGATTGCATTTGGCATATCAAAATCCTGCCGAGCTCTAACGAATTTCTAGGTGCAATATAAAAAGTTGAGTCAAACCAGAATGGCCAGCTAGTTAAATAGAACAATGTGCACCTGCATGCCCCTATGAAAGTGACAATGTACAATAACGACGTAGCGAGTAGTGTTGTGCAGGCTATTATCAAATTCCCACAAGTCTAGTTAAATGCAGTATGTAATATAAACAATACCTATTCAACACACTGGTTCTTTTTCCCATTGAGGATATGGCATGGTGTAGCGATTATAAGATGAAAGTGAAGTTACAATACAAGCACAGATAAACACATAATGTGTGACCTATGCTGATTGCTGGCATTTACGCTTAACTTAGTTCTTAGCTGACTGCATATGTATTTTATTTGTAAAGCATGATGTATTCTTCTCATTAAAATGTTGTTACGAAGTAAGTCTATCTAAATAGCTAATTTCATTGTATGTATTTAATTTGTAATTATCTAGGTGTTTGGAAGAATCATTTATACACTTTTTGCATTTGGTATTGTAAAACCTACTCGTAGTATTCTGATGTGTTCTATCCTTTAATGAGATCAGCTCTAGTCCTATTTAACTTTTAACCTTGGTTAATTTACCTTCATTTGCGATGCGTGCGGCTGTGACACGCAAATCGCTTATCACTACAACTCGCGCTGCACCCTTCTTATTACCTCCGTCACTCGCACCACGCCTGTTTTGCAGTTTATGGAATGCGCATGAGTGGCTTTTCGTGCAAAAATCCACGATTCATGCATTTACCTCAAGTTCGTGCTTTCAATCCTATTATAGACCTTATCGCTGCGATGTAGATCACATTCTTCAACAGTGCATGCTGTGCATTCATAATTAACTATTGGAATTGTAAACATTTCTGTGATTGTATTGCGATAACATCTTTATTGGAATAGAAAGAAACCACCTTGGCCTTGAATACCTTAGCATAATAAGGTTGATTGTTCACTGTAATCCATAACAATAATTGTAGTATTCCAATGCCGTTCCAATATAGCACTTAGATAAGATTAGGACAAAATTTTGAATGGCACAAGAGGAAAGGGGACAAAACCACGTAACCACGTTTTGAATGTCACTTTAGGGCACATTATAGTTGATCATTTATTGTGAAGAAATGGAAAAGGTAGATGAAGGAGTTTACATTCATCTCGTAAGTACTTCATGAACCTAACATATCTATATATATACAAATCTAAATAATCCTCGTGATTTTACTGATTAAAATACATTTGAATTTAATAGATTTTTATAGCCCGTGTTTGATAAAAATTCTGTTATAAAACAATAAAGCAATAAATAACTCTACATCAAAGTCAATAGGCTTTACGTTTTCTGTCAAGTATTCTGCGCACACGCATCGATATGACAGATCGCTAATTCATGTTAGACAAGTTTTCACTTTCTACAAATTGCATCATTGATATTATTTACATATTTGGGCAACAAGACATTCACCTTCGTTTGTTTCACTGGTTCTATCATGGTCATTCTGTGTAAGGTCGATGACCATGACAATACATAATATGTAAAAGTCATGGGAGATTCACTGCTGGATAAATCTAGGCATTGGATTCTCAAGACCCAAACTTTTGAATGAATGAATGAATTTATGAATTTATTTATTTGAACAAAAAAAAAACTTACACTAGCTTAGAACTACTTTTGATAATGGTTCTTATTATAGTGAAGAATCAACAAATACTCTTTTTTGTTTGAACCTTAGTAGAATTTAATTTTTTTCTTAACAAATTTTATGTTCCTGCTCGTCTTTGTTTCTAAAGGTAAACAAATAGTTTAGGCATCAGAAATCTATTCCTCATCAATAGATACTTAAAATATTCTTTTATTGACGACCGATGTGGCGCGGTGGGCGATGGTCCGCCTGCGACGCGGAAGGTTGCGGGTTCGATTCCCGCCTCGGGATAAATGTTTGTATGTTCTGCAAATATTAATTCCGGGTGTTCTGGGTATTATATGTATAATAAAAAATATCTATCTATGTATTATATTGTATTAAGTATGTCAGTCTTCTAGTACCCATAACACAAGCTCTGCTTAGCTTGGGGCTAGATGATGTTGTGTGGATTGTCCAGCATTATTTATTTATTTATTTATTCGAACCTAACTATATTGATTCGATCTTTTCGAACCCCGATCTTTAAATCAGAGTCTGCCGCTACACCACCAGTGTTAGAATTCTATGGGAACTGCTTTCGAAAAATCTATAATGAGTTATCGAGCGGCTTCACACCTCTCTTTTACATTTTTATTGCAATTTCGATGATTTAGTGAGGAAAGTCGGATGTCCTAAGTACCTATAAGATGTAGCTTAGAAATTCATATTGTGTAATAATAATATATAAATAAATAATTAAAAATAAATAAATAAATAAATAAAAATAAATATATGTTGAGTGTGCTTTGCTAGTAAGTATACTGGCGCCTAGATTCGCCTTGTTCATTACATCAAGTATGTAATGAGTTTGAAGCTGTTATATGATTAGCCACTGAAGTAGGTAGTGACAAATACCTACTTCAGTCAATATTAGCCTTTAATACAGCTAACACGGGTTGGTTAGATATGCTAGGGGTGTGGGTTCTGGGGTGTGTGTTCTATTCCCAACCAACATTTGTGTGATGATGACAAACATACATTTTGTACCATCAGCAATTGGGTTCCTATAGTACAAACTTTGCTTAACTTGAAACTAGATGGCGTTGTATTCAACGGCCTTGAATATACCTACTCATATACCTACCTTGCTTATACTTTTTATACACCTCTTAATATGATTTTAGTTAAGTTAAATGAAATATGTTCAGCTGTATTGAGCCTGTTCAAAGACAAAACAATAGGATTTCCTGTTGCTAATAGATAAATTGCTGATATCCTAATAGCCTGGGAATGTGTAGGTGCAATTTTCACAGGAATCGAATCTGCACCTCGTGCCTCCACTCACGAGCAAATTGCCTCACGACCTTCGACTTAAGAAATTGAAAGGGAATTTAGAAGGAATGTGGGGAATAAGGAAGCTCTTGTGAGGTGATGAGTGAAGAGCTGAAGTCATCCATCGCTAGTTTACCTTCTGCTGCGCTTGTTATCCGGATACCTAGAATCACCTAGAATCACCTAGTATGTAAGACGATTCTAAATGATCCTTGTGATTTTACTGAATAAAGTAAATAATTTTAAATGCAATATAGGCAAACGCTTGGCCGCAATCACATCTGATGATAAATGATGATGCGGCCTACGGTGTAACGCGTTTGCCTAGATAGAACCTATTCACTCTCCTCTTGAAAACGGCCAAATTATATGTATCTGGAAACACCGACGCCGGCAACGAATTCCATTCCAATTTCTTTCAACAGGTCTTACTTTAAATACTCCATTGCATTTATGAAACGATATCGTATATTTGGTCAAAAAACCTGTAGTTTGAAAAGTTTGGTTAAATTATAACTATTCATTGTGTACAAAACATGTTAATTTATTACATTAGTTATCAAAAATCAGTATATGTATATTATGTTAGTTTATGAAATAATTATCTATGCCGCCTAAATAATGCTAATGAGATGCATAATGCAACATCTGTCAACCGACTGTTACTTTCGCCTATATTTGAATAGAAAGTGGTGTTTACGAGATTCTACACTCCTACCTTCACAAGTACTTCAGAACCATCAAACAACTGGCTTTAGAAGTTGTCAATAAATAATTAGCAGGCCTTTGTAAGAGAGAGAAATAAGAGCCGAAGACCGGGTTCAGTGGCGCGTCTTGGGAGAGACCTACGTCCAGCAGTGGACTGATATAGGTTGATGATGATGAGGTCTTTGTATCTTACATACTTAACAAAGCGCCAAAGGTTTCAGCATAGTCGTCTCGTTCTTATCCAATAGTCGTTAGAGGAAGTACTACCACCGTACCTATTTCTGCCTCCAAGCAGTCATGCTCGCAATGTATTGTTACAAGCGAAGTAGGCTCAACATCTGCTTTATCCATCAAAAGAAAATCCATCGAAATAAAAAGTGAAGATATTTAAAAAATTAGGATAATTTCAAAGCGTCTTCATTTATCACAAAATATCTTGCCATGTTTAATTTTAGAAGCTCTCTATTATAAAACAGTTGCTTTATCCAATTTAAAATAAAAAAATCGAAACGATGAATTGAATCGCCAATTACACGAAGCCATTTTGGGAAGATGTAGTTTTACTGTACCTACCATTAAAACTAACTATATATGGGGTTTAGAAAATTCAATTTGCATCAAAAATAGCCGCTTTCTTTTTAAACCTTACACTGAAAATTGACATGGGGCATATGTTGTTTTGGTTGTTAGTAGTTATATTAATTGTTTTAAATAAACGTCCATATAAAGCTAAGCTATAAAGCTATATATTTTATAGAGTTTTGGAAAACTTAAAGTTAGGAGCATTATGTAAACAAAACCGATTTAAACCTAAGTCACAGGTTAATAACAGCAACATTTTGAACCGCTGGTTTAAGTAATGGTAGAAAAGTAAGGTCAATTGTGTGACCTCGGACGTGTGAGATTTGTTCAATGTGTTTTTAATGCACGAAGTTGGCTCTGGTCTGAGGTTAAACCAGTAGAATTAAGAGTTACAGCAAAGGTTACAGTATACTTAGTCGTTCAAATACATATTACTACTAAGGAAGCAAATTTTTCAAAAAAAAAGACAGATTCATCTCAAAATACACGTTGAATGAAATGAATCTATATTGGGAAGAGTACCAGGAAAAACGATGATACTTGAAAAGAGTAAAAATCAATTTTCCTTATAAAATAACATCATACACTTCAGATTCTTAAAAGAGTAAAGGTAAAATGCAAATTACAAGTGATTATTCTTAAAACAGTAAAGGTCATTACGCAAGCTAAAATGCAAATTGCAAGCAAGGCATACCTTACGTCATATAAAACTAACAAGACCCCAGGAGTTCCACGTAATCCTCGAAGACAGCATGACAAATGCTGCACCGATGAGTGTGAGTAACACCAACAAACATAGCCGTGATGTATCTGCAGATAATTATAGTTGTGACACAGAATAAATAGGAATGATTCAGTAGGACAACACACACGACGGATATGTAGCTTGGGCTATTAGTGTATGTGTAGGACATGTGCTGAAAGGTGAAGCATTTGCACTTTGTTAGTTAACTGTGTACATTTGTATTTGTAGATATGTTGGCTGTAAATTGCTTTGCGATCTAGATTTGGGAAATGTACCGGGATCTACTTTTTCATATTTTTGTCTCCCTTAGTGGGTAGACACAGCGTGTTTTTTCTTCTCTTTTCTCCTTCTCTTCCATCCGTCATCTTAGTATCCAGAATCCACCACCCCTTTCATATAAATGTCATATTTCACGCCATCTATCCATCTTTTCTTATGTCTACCTATTCTTCTATATCCACATTACCTAACATTATTTTCGTCAACCTTTTATAATATATCATGCCTATACCTCGCTAACCTGTTGAATTGGGTATTTAAAATGCAGCCACTTTTGTATAAACAGTTTTATTACAAGAGCCTAAACCTAAAGACAATAAACATGTAGAACAGCTTGCCAAACTATAAACCTACTTTAATATAATTCCAAAATGTCAACCCACCAATAATACATAATACAGTAAAGATGGTGAAAACCACAAAAGAGTGATTCAATTTAGAATTGACTCAATAATTATATTATTTATGAAATCCTACTCTAAACAACAGTTTACTAAACAACAGAAAGTGACAACCACAACCTTTTTGTCGTTTTTTTATAGGAAATTCATAATTTTAACAATTATAAGGAATTTGCATCGTATGCTAATATTAAGAATTCCTAAAAAGTACAAGCTTACAAACATAAAGTAAATTTTTAACGCTAAATATGAAATAAATTCGAAATCTGGGTTTATGTTTTGATTTCGATATGAACACTATTTTAGGTAGATTTTATATCTTGAAAGATTTCGTTTCGTCTCAATTCATTAATCGTAACATTTGTATCGCGCAACATCTAATATTATTTACGCTGTTGCGATATCTAGATCTAAGGCCAGATGGCAGACTATCGGTCTCAATCATTTATTCTATAATTAAAACATTGCATTTATGCGTATGCGCAACCTACATATCCACACCGCGCACCGTGACTGAGGTCGGACAATGACTCCGGGACAATCCGATCTATCCATAGACCAGCTATTATTAGCACGTCATAATTATACTATTCTTGGTCGGCTGGGCTTACCTTGGTAGACACATCTTTAATTGAAAACTGATCGATAATCTCACATTATTAATTGATATTATATAAGAAACCAGATGGATTAATTGACCTGAAATTCGTGACATTTTGAACACGTACTTGCCAAACTACCTCTCTTTGTTCTAAGCTTTTCTTTTCTATCTTTTCAGAGCTGGCAAAAGAAGGCGGAACCCGCTAGCTTTGTACTCGGAAGACGAGTCGCATGACCTAAGTGATCTGGGAATCGGCACTTCCAGCACTAAGTCCAGCCTTAGCGAGGACTGTGATACACATAGCCTAGCCGTGAGTCAAATCTCTAATTTTACTACATTATAAAGGTTTTTTCGCTGTATTATATTATCGTAAACCATGGATTTATTTCAGAGCGACGGCATGGACCTGGATAAAAACCATTCAGACGTCGACAACATGTCCAATTGCGACACGAACCGCAAATTGGGCTCGAGTGCCAACGAATACGACACCTGTACGACCACGACCATCAGCTCGCCAGAGCCAGAAGAATGCACATACGAAGGCGCCATCGAAGGTTACAAGTCCAGAATAATCTCACAAACTAACAGCAGCATGGTCAAAACACTCGTCAACAATAACAAAGAGAAATCACCAGAAAAATCAGACGTCAATCGAATCCGGACGTCTGTAAGCAACAAGATAGAAGAAAAAGTCTCGTCCTTCCAACAAGAAAGAGCAAACGACACCAAAAATAATAATTTGAAAAAAGACTTGCCGAAAGTCAATATTCATAAACGAAGGGAACAATTTGAACGAGAAAACTCACAGGAATCACAAACAAAGCCAAAACTTCCAGAAATCGCAAACAAAAAGTCGATAAAGGAAAGACTGTCTAGTTTAGAAAAATTCACAGAAGAGATTCACGTTCAAAAATCTACAAGTGACCTTACAAAGTTACCTACCGAAGTTAAACCATTGAAAGAACGCCTTTCGTCTCTCGAGAAAGTCAAATCTGCTTCAGCTGAACCAGAAAAGGTAAAAAGGCTTTCCAATGGTGATATTAATAATTCGAAATCATTGAAAGAACGCCTTTCAAGCTTAAAGTCACAAACTTCTGAGGAAGAGGTTAAAGCAACTAAAACTGAAGTTAAAGAAGTTTCCATGAGTCTGAAAGAAAGACTGTCGTGCCTTGATGCTGCCAAAAATAAAGAAATACCTAAAATATCAGTTGAAGAAGAGATCGCTCGGTGTGAAAAGATGGAAAGTAATATTAGCGACGCAGACGATAAACTCAATGACAGTTCATTAAAGTCCAGTCTTTCGGACATTGAAAATCAAATGCAGAATTTCTGTCGTTCGCTCGACAGTCTTGACATAAATGGGCAATCGTCTCCCAGTTCCTTTGAAAGAGTTCAAAGTTTCGAAGATTTTGACTGTGGTGATTTGCAGAATAACACAGTACCGAGTGATATCGAGACTGAAGATAGTGGAATACACACAGCCCGTGATTCAGCTCCTGCTGACGATATCGCTGACTTAACCCAGGTAGCATCTCCCATCGGAGAATCTATGATTTCTGAATATGAATCGTCAAATGAGGATGGAAACCTTATGGACCAAAAAATTGAAGATTCTATTGAGATGGTGAAGACTCCTGAACCTATAATGCAAACTATTGTACAAGATATAATAATAGAAGAAGAAGAAGAACAATTCAGCAAGGCAGACGATGACAGTGCAAGTCATTACGCTCAAGCTATCTCTCAGCCAGAAGAAATGAGCATTACAGAAGAAGTAACTGAAATACAAATGGACAAAGATGATGAAGACACATTAAAAAGTTTGGATAATCAAGACACTAGTGTAAGTCTGAATGATCCCATTTCGACTGCATCAGAGGGTGATACAGTAGTTTTTGAGGGCAAGATGACTATTCACCTGAACTTGAATGAAATATGCAACAATCTGAACGCTGGTGCTGGGAATACTAACCAAATATGTAACGTTTCTACTAACAAGAAGAGCATGCCGATGGTAACTGTTTCTAATATAACTACTATTACTAACATTTCACCTAAAAATTCCATTAAATCGCTAAAAACATTAGAAAATAACAAGCTTAATAATGTTGCTGATCTAACGTGTACATCTGAGTGTTCACTTATTAAATGTGTAGATAATTCACCTAATAATGTGACATGTAACACTAAAACTAACAATGTGGCCCAACACTGTAACAGTACAGCTCCAAAAACTGAAGTGGTAAGTACAACTCAGGATTCTAATCCGTTTTGGCAGAAAAGATCCAAACGTTCTATAGAACCAAACAGGAGGAAGACAATACTTTTTATAAATAACAAAGTAACAACGAAAACAACTAATTCCAATACAAATGATAGGGCCTAATATATCAATGTTTACGGTTCAAACATTTCTCATACATTGCTGTCGGGCGCAAGTTAGATGAGAGATAGTTTGGAATCGTTTTTTTAGAATTTTTATGATCTATTGATCTCACCCACCATTATATCCATCACACTAATTATGTCTTTAAAATCTCATCTCCACAGTCCAGTCTTTAGTGTCTAGTTAAATAAATACTAATCTTGTTCGTAACATCGATGTCCCATGTAGTAATTTAAAGCTAAACCTTCATATTCCTAGCACATAGCTCTTACATTATTTACTAGACATGTATACAGGGTTTATGTACCCAATCATTATGTATAAGTATATCGTCGTTATATAGTATACGATGTAGAGCTTAGACCCTTTCATCTAGTGTCCAAGTAGTATATTTATCAAGAAATCGTGATATCTGTAAATTCATTTATTGACAAATATATGTTACACTGTTATTTGTATGGGTTTTATTTATATAATTGTCATGTAAAATATTGTATTCTCATCACCTAAACTTAGCCATCAAATATTATATAATATAATATCCTTGACATTATAATTCTTGAAATAATGAAATCTAATTGAAATAAAGGTGAACGTTGCTATCTCGATGAGTCGTATCAAAGACAAACACGTCTTATCTACCTGAACACGGTTAGTTAGATAAGTTATTGCTCCAAGAGTAGGCCTCTTTGCTATTCTGATTTGATTTATTGTTTTTAATTAAGAAGGTACGGTTTCGCCAGCACTGGTGATGGGTCCTCAAGGTAAGACGTCAACGTCTATGTCGATGTGTGTCGCTTCATAATTCTCTTCATTTTGCAGCATGTTATGTTCATAACGCTTTTTTGCATGTGTCTTACTATTTGTTTATACTTTACTGATACTTTTATTTGTTTTGTCGTTTGTGATTATTTTCAGTTTTAGCAAAGATTAATCAAGTTTTGTCCAAAATCTAATTGGGTATAATAATTTGATTAGCAATCGACTCAATTAAAAGTGTGTTTGTGCGTGTTTTTAAGTAGATACTTTCTGAATATTGCAATTCAAATAATTATATTTTCAAATCAAATGTTTGTCGAGTTAGATTGGTTAGCTTTTTGTTATAATATAAGCCTCAGCAGTTGTTAGTTGTATTTTAAACAAGCAACTATTTGAAATAATATTAATTTTCAGGTAATTGATGCACTAGAACTAGCCTTCCAAGAGCTGGACTCTGAAGATAATATAACCCTCAACATGGATGATTTAGTGAAAACTGAAACTAAACAGATAAAAGATCTAATCAACGATGACCCGGATTTCAACAAGAAGATCTCCGTGACGCCGTTGTACGAGAATATCGATCTTATTTATCAGAATGCTGTGGATCAGTCTGATGCTTTTCCATTGGATATGCCGACCAATGTCCTAGAACCGCCCAAAGAGAAACCTCCACCGCCGCCTACTGAAGATAATGTGGAGGACGAACTACTTGGAAATGTAAGTTGTTTGCACAGTATTTTAAAGATACTGATGATGATATAGTATTATTCATGGTATCTACTTTTCTTTGTATAGGGCAACTTCAAGCACACAAGTTCTGCGCGCCGGATCAAGAAGGAGATTCGCAACAAGCGCACCAGCTTCCTCGGTATTGAAGGTCAGGTGGACGATAGCTACTTGGACGTGGACCTCAACTTGGTTCCTAGGCCGGACATCACATCTTTTCTACAGGTTCGTTTGTATGAGTTTGCTAACGTACTGGGTTCAATCTATTATTAGGCATTTGTGCTACATTTACCTAAGTAATTCTAGTTGAAAAGATGTAAATTTTTGAGCAGTTAAATAATGTATTGTACCCATCATTGGACACGTCACAAAACTGTTGTTTTCTCCGTGCTATTAGCAACCAGCTTGAAAACAATACCAGGCTGAAGCAGGCCGATCCTAAACCACAATTTACTATAGTTCGCCATAAAATCGGATAACAATCCTTTCCTACTTTGAACCAATGCCTTCTAAATATTCCAGGAAGAAACCAAGATTGAGAAGCTGCTGTATAAAAAAACCTTGTCTCATGATATGGACGCCAAGCTCCGAGAAAGTCGGGACTCCGGAGTGGATGTGGACAGGGGGCCTTCAGCGGAGGCCTGGTACAAGGGCCAGTCTTCTCCTGATGTCTCCAACCCTCATAGCAGACAAAATAGCGAGGTAAGTCTCTCATTTTGTTAGTTAGGCTTCATTTACAGTAGCTAGGTTTCTAACATATTAAATCAGATGTTATAATTCTACGGAGGTGTTTTTTTGCAACTCAATTAAAGTCTTTGACACTTCGTTTGAATCACTTTTGCAAGTGATGCTGAAACTCGTCAAAAACCATACAGGTCAAAAAGATCACTAAACAGAGAGCTATAAACGTCTATTATTATTCAATTCCAGCCATACACCCAGCTAACTCTGACCTCTGATGAGGAAGAGTCCAAAAAGGAGTTCTCCCACCAGCTCGCGTCCAAGCTGGGAGACCTGGAGGCGGACCCAGTGGAGCATCTCGACAAGAAGCTCCAACAGCAGCAGGTATAGTGAGAGGCGAGGGTTGCACTGGTTGAGGGTCTAGCACTGGTCACTATAGTGGGGAGTTATGTGGATTGCGATTTCTACCATGTGGTTATCAACCCAACAGGCGTTTGCACAATGAGTGATGCTGACATTTCTACTCAATGTATGCGATCCCATATATATTATGGGTCTATCTTATAAAAAGTTAGCGCAGACTTGAAGTATTGATCTTCTTCTTCATCTAAAGTCAACGCTAACTTTTTATAAGATAGGGGGTAAACCTCGCTTATGTGTGCAAACAACCCATATAGAAAAATTGGGTCCAAGTCTTATTGATTTGAATGTATGGTAGAAATATTTCCGTTTTTGATCCTGGTTATATTGCAATTTGGACTCTTATCTAATCATGTTTTTATTATGGATTGTAAATTAATTTATATGACGTTGTCATGGATGCTAGTTCAATTAAAATAGTTACTAGGGGTAGTCAAAATCATTATACAATTAATTTCATTCTATTAGTTTTTCTTCACTTAGTTTCATATATCCAGTGAAATGTTTAATATGAGGACATTTATGGCACTATTATGTAGGTTTAGAGCTTTTTTTTTTGTAAAAATGCTAAGTAGATCTCGTAGAAATTAGACTTATTTAGACATATTTCTCGAAATATATAATTATTCATTGCTATGTACCTTAATTATATTTAAGTAAGCTATAACTTAATTTACTAGGGTTGTGGTCACTTCCTTTACTTATAAAATGTACCTTGTACTAATATACTGTTTAATTTAAATAATATATAATGTAAATTATATTATTATAGTAAGGGTTAGTTATGCACTGGTAATGCTTTTAATGCACAAACTTATGTATGGATAAGGTTTTGTATAATAACAGTAATAATATGTGCCAAATATGAAAAGATTTTTTTTGATTTATTAAATATTATACCAACCAATGAAAAGCTGCTATATATTTGTATATAACCTGCTATATAATTGAATAATATACACTGCTTTTCTAATGCTTTTATTGTATTTAAAAGTAGAAATTTTATTTTCATAAAGTAGAAAAGATTATATTATTTACATATTTTGTTTGAAGTTGTTTCTGGTACAGTATCTAGACATTTAATTGATTTAAGTAAGTAATATATTTTTTTAATAAATAAAGGTTGTTTAAATCGTAGTTTGGCTTTTATTTTTTGCACAAAACGCACTCTGGTAGAAATTGTTCACTTGCATGAGTTATTTAGTTATTTTACATAGCACGGACGGAATATATAAAATGTGCTATTAATAAACATTGCTCATTAGTTTTGATGAATATATACATTAAATTATGTTATTGGAACCATAATATTATTTTTAATTCAAATATCTGGTTCCCAGTTCATGCAAGTAAAATTTAAAAAAGATTATTATTTTATTATCTGTGAATAAAAAACTAACCTCTAATATTATGGTCCCTAACTCATCCGCCATTTTGTGTAAATAACATTAACAAGATGGCCGTCGTGCCGGATTTCAGTGTCGCACTAACGAGGATTGGCCTGACGGGCACTGCGATGACTCGCAAACAAAGGTGAATCATTATCATTTACTTCTATATTTTGGTAACTAACTAGAATTACTTTCAATTGTTACTCATCTCGCTAAAATATATACCTAGTTAAATAAATGCAATGTACCTAATATCACGCTAACTAAACTGTGCTTAGAGTACTTGATGCTACTGTCACTAACATGTTGGCTCCTATTTATAATTGTATATTTGAAAATCTCGTATTCAAACCAAATCTCAACACCAAAAAATATCTAAGCATGAGTTTTGATAGTTTTGGATACAGGTCTAAATATACTTAGATGAGTAACTTTACAATCGATACAAATCAGGAGGTCCTCCGTTTCGAACGAGAGTTACTTCAGCTGGAACAAGAGGAGTTGAGGAGACAGAGGGAGAATCTGCTCCGAGACCAGAACCGCATCATCCAGAAGTCAGTCCAGGATGTGTCAGCGATGGACAAGCCACCTTTGAGCCGCCCGAAGAGCAACAGTTATAGGCATTCGATGCCGAACCTCGCGCTTAGTGAAAACTATACCGTGCCTAAGGTAAATAAATAATTATCCTCAAAAAAGCAAGTTTTGAGCGATTACTCTATCGTTCCCTCCCTATATGGTCGCGTGAAACGGGCACCTAGACTCACCTAGTATAAACGATCCTTGTGATTTTACTGAATAAATTTTTTTTGTATTTATTTTTATTTTTTGGTTAATACATATTGCGATATAGTAGGTCCCAGTAATTGAATAAGTTGAATTAGGTAATACTTCATGGTTATTATCATCATCGCCTGCCTAAAGCCACTGCTGGGCATAACGTGCTTCATCAAACGACGAGGTATTTTGGACCAGGACCATTTGCATCCAGGTCTTCATCTATACGGCAACGATTATACTTATTAGGTGTTCTCCAATATGACAGGCGTCACAGCTCAGTAGGTAGTAGCTCTGCCTTCCATGCTGTGGGTTGTGGGTTCGATTCCCACCCAGAGCAAATTATTGTGTGATGAACATAAATATTTGTTCTGTGTCTGGGTGTTACAATATAGTTCCCATAGCACAAGCTTTGCTTAGTTTGGGACTAGAGTGTGGTATGTGAAATGTCTATCTAAGTATATTTATAAGTATCTCTTCTTTTATCTCCAGGTCCCAGAACTACCGCCATACGACGAGAACATGAAACGGAAGCCGTTCGTCTCCGAAGAGCATATCCAGAGGCATTTCGGCGTGGAGGAAAGTCGCCGAGTGCTGTATGAAGATAGGAAGGAAAGACGGGCGCAACCCGCATTGCCGCCAAAGCCGAAGACCAGGGAGTCTATCGAAAGGGAGATCACTATGAGGTGAGCCTAAGTCTCGAAAGCAAGTGACAAAGGATTACAAATAATTATAAAATAGGGAAGGTAATCTCCTTATCGTGTCCATGCTACAACTGCATTTTTTTGTAGCATCGTGTTGGAAAGATTAGCCAGACTAGACACTGCTTTCCTAGCTGTTACCGGTGTGCGCCACGAGGAGGCTCTTTCCATGCACCCGTAGTATGCATAGGGAAGGTAATAAAATGGGTATAATAAAATAATTGCAGTCCTGACATACTCCGTTGCATTAGTATGTACTTACATAGATAGGGAACGCCAAACAGCCGCGATAAAAATATAAAAACGTCATAATAAAAGAGTACGTAGAGGTACAAAAATAACTTAAATACAAAAATCTTGAAGTTTGTGTCCTGTACTTGAATTGATATTATTTCTGTAATAGATAGGTACCTACATGATAAATTAAACAATCAAGTAAAAGCTAAAAAATACTTACGGTCTATCATATAAAAAGTTAGCGCAGACTTGAAGTATTGATTACCATACGTAATGATGACTTTAAGTCGACGCTAACTTTTTATAAGATGGGGCTAGTAGGTTTGTAAATAAATTCACTGTGATATTGGTATTTTCCAGAAGTAGCCGAGTACCTTCAGCAGTGGAATACGTAAACGTAGAGAGAACAGTGCAAATGCGGCCCAAACCTGCCATCAACGGGAACAACGTGCACGTGAACAACGCACACGTGAATAACATGCACGTAAACAACGTACACGTAAATAACGGACATGTTAACGGGAATGGATACCATCCGATGTCTCGACAGTCATTACAGGTGTGTAAACTGAGGAGATAGGTGTGGTATCTCCTACGAAAAGGGAAGATCCTTCACGCCGAGCGACCTTTGGCTCGGGGTCCGAGGACCGATGGATAGCATTCGGTTCTATTACTTATGTTCAAACTCCGTGATAACTGTGTTTGCGTGATCTAGGATTTGTCTCTGCCATCTGTTGGTTTGTTTCGAAGACTTTAATGTAATTCATCATGTAGCGAGATAGATGGCGCTACAACAACGGGGTTTTTTGATGCTGTTAAGATTATTATGCTTTTAAAGGACTTTTAAGGGCTATTTACAAGATAATAGTTCCCGAAAGCTCGATAGATGGAGCTTTAGTCAGAGATTCACACATTTCACTTTTTTCATTACTGAACTTATAGAATACAGCTAGATTCGATGAACGATGATTATTAGTTGTTTTCAACGAATTCCAATCCGGAAATTCAGATTCTGTTTACGTAAGTACTAAAGAGCTATTTTTAAACTAAAAATCTCATCCACGGAAGGCAGAGCGTATACTATAGCTGAGTGACGTCATCATGTAACTTTTGTGTTTAATATTGCAGGCACTGAGCGCCGCTCCCACTCCGAAACTGATCTCAAACAGTGAATGGATGCAGGCCAAGATCCGCAACAAACCTACCAACTATAACCAACATTGGCTTGTTCAGGTAACTTACCATAAACTAAGCAAAGCTTGTACTATGGTAACTAGATTGCTGATACAATTCTTACATGCATATTTTTTTTGTAAATACATACAATACAAATATACAAATACCATTAGAAGGATTCGTTGATCTATCAATTTTTGTGATTCACCTTTTATGAACATGATTTGATTTATGTTCATCACATTTGCTCTGGGTGGGAATCGAACCCACAACCCACAGCATGAAAGGCGAAGCTACAACCAACTAAGTTATGTCTGTCAAATTTAAAGATATCATCAAAATTCGTCGAGAGATTTAATACCACACCGTGTCAATAAAAAAGACATACTTCATTGAACATTCTTATGAATATGAATGTAATGTATATACGAATGTAATGTATAAAGTATATTATAATAAAAAATATCTATCTATGTAATGTATTAAGTATGCCAGTCTTCTAGTACCCATAACACAAGCTCTGCTTATCTTGGGGCTAGATGATGTTGTGTGTATTGTCCAGCATTATTTATGTTTTATTTATTTCTTATGTATTTTATATAAACATTTTGTAAATACTGTAATAACCGTAAGTTTGTTTGTGAATAAATAAAGCATTTGAAGGAGGGAGGGTAGGCCTTTGCCCTGCAGTGGGACACCCATGGCTGATAAATAAATAAATAATAAATATTTGTACATTTTGGACAACTTCAGTGAACATTCTTAAGAATACGATTGTAATGTTTCAGGAGGCAGAGCAGCGCAGGATAGAGGAGCAGAGAAGTAAGATGCGCAGCACGCAGCGGCACTCGTACCATCAGGACATGCAGCATTCTGCGCTCGCCATGCAGTCTCTCAGCGGCAGGTGATTTTGTTATTACTCTTTACTTTATTGAACACTAGCTGACCCGTGCCCACTTCGTTGGGCATAATTCGACCGTTTTATCTCCGATTCACTTTGCAAAACGGACTACCACGTAAAAGCCTTTGTAGCGTGTGTAGCGCCATCTATCTCACTACATGATGAACTACATCGTAGTTTACGCAACAGACCAACAGATGGCAGAGACAAATCCTAGATCGCGCAAACGAAGTTATCACGGAGCTTAAACATTATAATTAGAACCGATTGCTATCCATCGGTCCTCGAACCCCGAGACAAAGGTCGCTCGACGTGGAAGATCTTCCCTTTTCGTAGGAGATACAACACCTATCACCTCAAGTAAAATGTCCATGAATATTTGTTGTTTAGTAGTTCGAATGGTTGAAAGCGTGTTGTTTGTGTTGCAGTGAACAGGTGCTAGTGCAGGAGGTGAAGCCGCCCGAGGAGAAGGTGCTCACGGTCAGCGGGAAACGGAAGTGCTCGCACTGTGGAGACGAACTCGGTTAGTACACATACTATACTAAATATAACGGGGACTGCACGGTATAGCTATTGCATAGCATTTTCTGGATTACGCATGCGCAGCGTTAGGTTATTTTCGTTACGGAATTTCTGTCTTCGGAGATAGAAGCTATGCAATAGCTTAATAAAGTTTACTTTTTTATAATATCAATAAAATATAAAGAGACGCTATGATAATACAGCCTCTGTCGCTGAATATAAAACTATTGCTAATAGTACATGTGACCGTGTGCGTTGCAGGTCGCGGCGCCGCCATGATCATAGAGTCGCTGTCGCTGTGCTACCACGTGTGGTGCTTCACGTGCTGCGTGTGCGGCGCGCGGCTCGGCGCGGCGCGCGGCGTCGACGTGCGCGTGCGCCGCGGCCGGCTGCACTGCCGCACCTGCAAGCACGGCGACGACGGCACCAAGTACTCCGCCGTCTAGCTGCAGCATGCCGTGCGGCGCGGCCGGCTGCACTGCCGCACCTGCAAGCACCTGCAAGCTGCAGCATTCTGTGACGTGAGTGAGGCTAGAGTCAGTGTCAGAAAAATACTATTGTGATTAATTTTTAAATTAATAAAGCTAAAGGACTTGCGTTTAATTATTTTATTGACTTATTTGACTTTGTATCTTAAATGTAACTAATCAAAATGTTAAGATTATTCAACTAGTTTTGATAATGTTTTGATCGATGTAGTTTGTGAGTTTATGGCAAAGACTACTCGTCCTATGTGAATATGCTAGAAAACTGAGAATCAGATCCAATGCCTAAATAAATCTCATTTATAATTTTAATCATAGCCAAATAAAAATATGTAAATAATTGTACTGCCTAATATTTTTAAAGGACTATATAAATGTTTGTTTTGTAAATTAGTTTAAGAACAACTATATTTACACCATACACTTACGGTAAAGGCATTTTCGTATTTTTTGTCAAATCTCTTTTATTTTGTTTTTGGAAATAGATAAGTGCGGTTAAATGCCAACATTGTATTATAGATTTAAGATTTTGATAGCATCAAAATCGTGAATGTATATTTCAAAGGTCTCGGCGACTCAGCCTTGTCTGAGTCGCTTCAGCACACTTTGTTTCATTTTAGTTTTTCACGCTTTTTCTATTAAAGCTATTTACAGACTTACATCAAACGACTCACAGTGGTCAATTTTCGAAAGCTAGGGGGACAAAATTATATTATGTAAAAAACCTTGCTTATGCGTATAATTGTTATGTTTTTTATACAATTTAGGTATGTAAAAGCAAATTTGAAAGTCAATCCTCAATTATTAGGGCTTCAGATTCTTTCAACAAATTTAGAACATCTGATGGCGCGGCGTTCTTATAATTAACGGATAATGATCTGTCATTCCAATAGAGTCTAATGTATTGTTGAACAATACATCTTTACTATTCTGTGTCATCGGCTTAAACGACGATTTTTTACCAACAATTCAAATAGTTCCTTATTTTTGATAGCAGTACCATTGCCTGAAAAAACAACCAAAAGGTACGAAAACCGCAAATTTCCGCAAACAAAACCATTATAACGAAATAGGTAACACTTCAACCTATAACAAAATAACAATAAAATGTATTTCTAATCATTTCCTAGAAACGTATGTTCTTTTGTATCTAATAAATATGCCTAAAAACAGTAGGTCGGGTTACCTATTTATTTGTGACATAATAATCTATTAAAATTTTAATTATTTATATGAAAATAGAATGTACTAACCTTCAGTTATATACACCATTTTTTACAAAACTCACTTTTGGATAGGTATTCAGTAAATAATAAAAGAAGGCACATAGAATTTCGGCGAACATAAAATATTAGCACGGCAAATCGCTGATAAATCACTTTCAAATAAAGAAATCTTATGAACCGATAACAGCACAGTAATGTTTTTTTTTTTTAAACTTGAATGACTTACCTTCAAGTCAAAATATAATATTTTTTTCGAATTATCTTCACATTGATAAAGTTGAATTAAGTACCCCTAGCTTTCGAAAATTGACCACTGTGCGACTTGTCTAGTTTAATACATAGTGTTTGTTATTTGAGGTTTTTCTTCGTGAGTTTGTAACTAGCTTTATAATGAGGGCTGCCATCTGTAAAATCTGCCCCCCAGGACCGTAAGCGTATGATTTTGAAGCTTTGGCCCTTAATACTTTTTTCATTCACTTACATCTTGATTAAAATATATTTTACTTCGTACTTGACACAAGTAGATATATCTGAACCCTGCCCGGACGCTCCCCGGACGTCTTCCAAACTAGGACGAATCCGGGGAAACCCGGACGGATGGCAGCCCTAAGGGCTATATTTCACCGGGACGCCATGGCGGCGCAACCAGTCGTCGCCACCAACAAAATGTATACAGAGAGAGTTACTCACCTGTACCCTATGTACCCCTTCCATACAAAATCGGTGGCGCTCGGCGATTGCGTCTCTGCGATCCGTGTATTTACAAACTCGTACTTAGGGTACAGGTGAGTAACTCTCTCTGTATACATTTTGTTGGTGGCGACGACTGGTTGCGCCGCCATGGTGTCCCGGTGAAATATTAGCGTAACAATGAGCAGTGGTTTTTCTAACTCGATTAAGTTAATTTGGTCTACGTTGTGCCATTTCATTTTCTGGTTATATCAAAGTACATACATGTCTCTTAAGTTTTATATGATAATGGGAATTGTAATATTTGTAAATAGATATTAATTTATATTCGTGTTACTTAGCTTTAATAGTTATATTTTAGAATAGAAACATTTAATCCAAAAATGTGTATGATTATTGTAGTTTAAAATGTAAATTTTATTATCTTCACATCACGCTAACATAGTATTTTTGTATTGAGAGATTTATTTTGTTTAACAATAATTTAGTTCTTCGTGATTTGATTTCTGCAGTCGTAGTTTGTTATTTTGAACAATATGTACATTATCTATGTCTATAAGCCCCCAAATGTGTAACAATAAACATTTTTAACTAAATCCGTGTATTCTTTTAGATACGTACTTACTTAAGTATATAATTTTGAAAATGATATAAAACTTTTAAACAAACGACACAATCCTGGGAGTAAACTTTTTGCGATACTCGAGACTTTATTAAGACCATGTTTGTAAAACTTGTTAGACAAAAAAAAAATCTTGTATTTAGGATAGATAAAATGTCACCTGAGGTTGTATCAAATCATCCAGCAACTTACGTTCAAAATCTTATTAAAACTGGCGTATTGCTTTGAGCGCTATGTCCGACTAGTTTTGACTACACCTCAAAAGGTATTCTTGCCAGTCACATAGAATCTAAAACAATAGAATCATTTTTATACAAACTACGCATTACTGTATATGTAATCTTGGTACATTTACATACCAGGTACTAGTTAAGGTTAATGTTGATAAACCTAGTAGGTAAACAGATTCAGGATGCCAGGTTAATGCGAGACTAAAAGGTCATGGATTCTTACAGCACGTGGACGATAATGAGCCATTTCCGTCAGCAATGCATCTGGTAAGAACGGTAGGTCTTTAGCACTAGTAGTATACCTAGAAGATACTTAATCCAGCTAAACTGTAATAGGGTTTCGTCGAAAAGTATATAACAGTTAACTGTGTCTCACTCATATAAACTTTCAGTATAGTCTTGGCTCCTCCAGCGTGTTTTCTTTGATGCAGATAATTCATCTGCATCAAAGAAAACACCTTCTGTTTATTTGTGTAATTTTAGAATTCCTTGTACTATTTATATATTATGTAAAAATAGAATAATTCTACAATGTACTTAGTTTGATTTTGATAATTATGAATATCAGACAAAAAACAGCCCGTTCATACTAATAAACAATCTAACTTGCGATTGCGAGTATTACTTAGGTTAGGTAGGATGGACCCTTCCATCCTATGGTGACCCTTCACCATCCTCAAAACGCAGGAAGGTGTATGTGCGCAGATTTCCACGCAGACGACTAAGAAAAAGGAGGGAAGGATAAGGTGCAGCTTTCAGTCGAATTTCGCGTAGGAAGTGAATTCGATGAGTTTAGGTCAGAAGAGAGATTTCTCTCATAGCTTAGATCAGTCTTTCCCAAAGTGGGCGATAACGCCCCCTTGTGGGCGCTGCAGGTCTCAAGGGGGGCGGTAAGAGACCCAGAAAGAAAATGGAGGCGTTGTGTAAAGGGGGGAGGGGGGGTGATTTGTAATTTTATTTAGCTAGGAGGCCTCTTAAACAACGACTGCAAGAGCTCTCGACTGTCAAAAACAACTTGTGAACATCAACTAATATGAATTAAAAGATTGCTCAAATTCAAATTAATTAATTTAATTTGAAGTTAAAGTGGTTTTTAAATAGGTGAAAAATGGGGGCGCTAAAAAAATATTTATTCTCAAAGTGGGCAGTAGACAAAATAAGTTTGGGAACCACTGGCTTAGATAGACAGAACCTATACATAACACGACTGAATTTGAAGCATACAAAACATTTTCTACTGAGTCAGTATATTTTTTAAACTTATGTTTTTAACATAGTGGTAGGTTAGGTACTTTACGTTAGGAAATCACGCGGTCAGACAAGATAAATGTGAATCATGAAAACAAGATTGTAATAGATACCAATGCAAATTGTAGCGTGGGAATAAAGACGCTATTAGACCTGTAACAAAACAATGACTTTGTACGTACTTACCACTTACCTCACAGTGTTTTATAGGTACCTAGGTACATACATATATATGATGTTCCCACCTATCAATTCCCTAGATCTCTATCAAAGAGTATAATTGTAGATTAGGATTTACCTTGGTTTCGTTCTTAGAACGAAATATTTGTAGCAATATTTAATAAGGCACTTTATAATCTGTACCTAGCTATTGCCTTGTCTTACATTGCGGTTGTACCAACTGGCAGGTTAAGTGAATTAACACAATCTTATTTAAAGGTATTCATATTCATTTATTCATTGCTCACAAGTACATTTTATACAGCTTAGGATTTACAGAGCTATGGGCGCAATGCAAAACTTTACAGGGCACGTCCGCAGTGGACGTGAACAGTGTGCATCGTTAAAGGTAGTAGTTCCACTTCACACCAGGTGGGCCAGCTTAGTTGCATAAAAAACAGAAACGCAACCTGCATGCAAGTTAGGAAGGTAACTTAAAATATTGTATGGTAGGTAGGTAAGGTATACCTACTGACTAGGTGAACTTTGATCCCATTGAATGATCCATGAGAGCCATACTATTCATGGGCGATTCGTCAATAGCGATCTAAATCCAATTGGACACGGGAGCCAATCATGGGATTTATTGTTAACCAGTTAACCGGATATCCGTTGATTTACCTACTGTCATTCATGTGACTTTGCAGTCTTTTATTGTTTGATATATTCAGATAGATACCTACCCGAAATATAACATTACCTACTTTGCCGTGGCATATCTATATCAACAAGTCCAATATTCTAAGCAAGAGGCAGTAGGTACTTGGGTTTTTCTCTAATTGAACACATCCTGCATTAGTTTTTCAGTGAGTTAGATGACCTATCATCTGCCCAACAATCGGAATTCTTCTCACACAATCACAATGGAAGGTCATGCTAATTCACAATGATATTTGGTAAAATAAGGAATAACATTTAGATTAATCGTAAGATAAAGCGTGCTGTAAAATGAGATCATCAGAAATATGAGTAGAGGTACCTATTTTCTTAAACAAAAACTGCGGCATTGTCTTCCGAACAAGAAGCGACGACAGTCACTCTTCCCACCCCTCTCTTGAGATAATCGTTTCTGACCCAGCACGGGAGCGCTGGCGCTACGTCAACGTGCTATCGCGTCGCGGGACTCGGACACTCACACTTAAATACCGAGCGGTCGCCCATCGCACACTGGCATACTTTTAAGTTCCAGCTACGCTTACTCAATTCGTCGCGCATTCGTCGTTCGTCGTGTCTACTTATCCAGTCTAGTGATAATTTGAAACGATTCAGATGTCGGCGATCGAACAAAATTTGGTCCAGTGTACGGTCAGCCTTACCGCGCGAAGCTCGCTCGCGGACGTCACTATCGGTGCACAATAGATCGGAGCTAGTGGTCCTCCGGCGGCCGCCCGCATGGTCTCGGTGCCGCGTCCTCTGTCCCCGCGCTGGCTGCGCGCGCGCCGCCGCCGCCGCCCCGCCGCCGCCACCGTGGCCGACGCCGCCTCCGTGGCCGCCGCCGCCGCAATGTCACCGCCCGACGCCGAGGCCCTGGAGCGCGGGCCGTGCGCCGCGCAGCTCGAGTACGTGCTGGCCGGCTCGTCGCCTCCGGCCGAGAGCGCGCCCAACATGTACGACAGCTTCGAGGAGCCGCCGCTCGACCTCGCCGCGCACATCTGCGCCGACTCGCTGCGCCAGAGTGCGCACGAGCAGATGCGCGCCGTGGGCGGTCGCCTGCGCCTACTGGACGAGCTCGAGTCGGGCGCCATCGGCCCGGAGGCGGCCGACGCCGCCCTCGGCGCCGCCTCCGAGGCGGAGCGCAACGTGTGCCTGTTCTGGGCGGCGTTTCTGCGCCTGCCGGGCCTGCTGCCCGTGCTGGTGCGGCTCGGCGCGGACCCGCTGTGCTTCGACGCGCTCGGCCTGTCGCCGCTGCACGCGGCCGCGTTCGGCGGGTGCGTGGAGTGCGCCGCGTACCTGCTGGCGTGCGGCGTGGCGCCGGAGTACGCGCCGCGCTGCCTCGCGCCGCTGCACTGCGCCGCCTTCGGAAACGCGGTGGAGGTAGCGGAGCTGCTGATAGCTCGCGGCGCCTCGGTGCACGCGCCCGTCAAGTACGTCAACTGCGAGGGCGGCCTGCTGCACTGTGCGGTGCGCGCCGACGCGGTCGAGTGTCTGCGCCTGTTCGTATCGCACGGAGTCGACGTCAACCTGATCGAGCCGGGCGGCACGAACGCGATCCACCTCGCGGCCGACCTCGGCATGATCCGGTGTCTCGCGCTGCTGCTGGACACGCCGGACGCGGACCCGAATGCGCGGACGAGGGTCGGAGATCGCGAGTCGACGGCGCTGCACCTGGCCGCCGACGGGGGTTACGTCGAGTGCGTCGACCTGCTGATCGCGAAGGGAGCGATCGCGAGCCTCAAGAACCACCGCGGGTTCACGGCGCTGCACCTGGCGGCGCGCTCCGCGAGCCTGGAGTGCGTGGAGTCGCTGCTGCGCAAGGGCACCGCGGAGCCGAACGCGCTCGACTTCGACCTGCGCACGCCACTGCACGCCGCGATCGGCAAGTCGGACTCGGCGTGCGACATCATCGAGACGCTGATCAGCTGGGGCGCCAACGTGAATCAGAAGGACGAGTACGGCTTCACGCCGCTGCACCTGGCCGCGCTGGACGGGCTCTCCTCGTGCGTCGAGACGCTCATCTATCACGGCGCTGACGTAACCACGAGATCTAAAAAAGGAAACTCGGCTCTTAATGTGATCGCGAGAAAAACGCCCGCTTCGCTCGCGATGATAACGAGAAAATTGGACTGCGCAATTACGCTGCATCATTCGCAAACAAGCAATCGAGAAGTCGAACTAGAACTTGACTTTCGCAGTATTCTGCAGCATTGCTACCCACGCGAGATCAGCTTCCTGAACACCTTCGTTGACGAGGGGCAAAAGGAAGTGTTGCAACATCCACTTTGTTCGGCGTTTCTTTACATAAAGTGGGAGAAAATACGTAAATATTATGTGGCAAGATTGTTTTTAAGTTTTATTTTTATAATGTGTCTTACGCTGTACGTCCTCACCGCTCTTGCGCACAATTGTTACAATGGAAGCAAGGATATGGAGGAGACGATCCAGGAGCAGGAGCTTTGCCAAAAGCAATCGATCCTGGGGGATTTGCTGCGGAAAAACCCATTCGTCATCGAAATGCAGTGGTGGGTTCTAGCTGGTATTACAATATTCGAGATATTTAGAAAAGTGTACGGAATCGCTGGATATTCCACTGTAAAGCAATACCTGATGCAATCGGAAAACGTCATTGAATGGATTGTAATCGTTAGTGTGTTTTTGATATCGTACATCTACACGAACATCACTTATACATGGCAGAACCACGTGGGTGCGTTCGCCGTCCTCGCTGGCTGGACGAACCTGATGATGATGATCGGTCAACTCCCTGTTTTCGGAACCTACGTCGCAATGTATCAGAAAGTTCAGAAGGAGTTCGCTAAACTGCTGTTGGCCTACTCGTGTATTCTCATCGGTTTCACGATAAGTTTTTGTGTAATATTTCCTGATTCGTCCTCATTTGCGAATCCGTTCATGGGATTTATAACAGTGCTAACGATGATGATTGGAGAACTGAATTTGGACCTCTTGTTGAACGAGCCGGATGGCAACGATCCACCAGTACTTTTGGAGTTTTCTGCGCAAGTAACCTACGTCCTTTTTCTGATGTTTGTCACGGTGGTCCTTATGAACCTCTTAGTAGGTATAGCAGTCCATGATATTCAAGGATTGAGAAAAACCGCAGGACTATCCAAGCTAGTTCGACAAACAAAACTAATATCATACATGGAGATGGCTCTATTCAACGGATATCTGCCCAAATGCCTTCTAAAAATACTTCATTCGTCTGCGTTGGTATCCCCACAGGCGTACAGAGTCGTACTGAGCGTAAAGCCGTTAAATCCTAGCGAAAAAAGACTGCCTCGAGACATAATGATGGCCGCTTACGACATCGCTAAAATGAGGAAGCAATACGGACATACGATCTCATCAAACGGGTCGACGACAGGGGCCTATTCCTGCTTCAAAAAGTACGAAAATAACAATGACTCTGGATATAGAGAATATGGATACTCTTCTGGACTCGGGAACTTGCACTCAAAAGTGGATGAGACATCGGAGAATGTGAAGCAGTTGACACAAGAGGTGAAGGAGTTGAAGAAGCTGATAAGCGCTCAGCAGCTAGTGATCCAACAGGCACTGTCCGGCGTGATGGACGGTTGATGATATAATGGCCGGCGGCCAGTTAGTTTCAATGCCAGCGGGCCTAAAGCCTCAAACGCACTATGATACAAGTCGCAAATTTATGAGATAAAAATATCCAGACGCAAAGCAGTCATTGTTAAGTACCGTATGAATAAATAATTTTTGACAAGTTCTGAGGGAAAATCGAGGGTTGTAATTAATACGCGGAATTGTTGTAAATTATTATGGTGAAGCATTAAGAAATTAAATTATGTGTGCGACTTGTTTTGGGCATTGATCATAACTAGCATCTATAGGAAACTTTGGCACAATTGCAAAATTAGACATTCACATCAATTAAAAAGTCGCTATAGTTCTGCGACAAGTGCCGTAGTGCGGACGGTCTTTATGTCAACAAACTAGGGGCAAGAGTCGAGCGAGACTCATACATTTGAGCATGTATGTGTGCCCGTTCGGACCCTATTGTCGATTTGCGAACTTAATTTAGAACAGTCATATTTTTACCCAACAACGGCAGAGCTGGAAGGGTTATGATTTTGCCTGGATAGTTTTAAATTATAGACTAAGCTTATTCCTAGTTATGGATTTTTTAATTGTGTAAGAGTATATAATACGCATCATCGCATAAGATGTTACCGACTTGAACATAGGCAAGGTACCGACGACTGTCAATTTTGGGAAAATTGTGCCTATTTTCAGACCGGCCATTAACTTTTGCGAGATTTAGGGTAATAAGACGCACGTGGAACGGGATACTGTGATTGCTTAGAGTGTTAAACTATTGTTAAGTATTTAAGATGCACTTACCGACTAAAATATTAGTAATAAGTTATTAAGAAAACCTTTTGTGGCAATAAACGTTTGTAAACTATATACTTGATTTAATTATTTTAGTGTTGATTTACCTACAGACTTCGAGATTCGTTCGACATGTATAAGGTTTTGAATTTTTTTATTCGCTTGTATTGTATCGGACTTTGGACTGTTTGGGACTCTTCGACCGGCGATTTAAAATTAATAATTATGTATTCTTGTCCTGTCGGAATCGGACATGCGCAGTCTTTAAGGGTCATCCCATCCCAGACAATCCGATGAGCCACCAAACCGGATCAAAAGTAGGGTATGTTACATGGTATATTATGGAGCGCCGGTTACCTCTACACCGAACAATTCTAGAAATGTATAGGTCTATGGTGAGCCTAAACATCTTTAACTTCCTTAACTTCTCCCAGTTAAGACTATTTTTGACCTTGAATGTGAAACTCTTGTAAAATATAATAACAAACAGTTATTACTGTCACTGTCAAAAGTTCAAGTCAATCATGACAGTGAGATTTTGACGTTTCTGAAACATGCGCCATGCGCGGTTTTGTTTGATTTCAAAACAAACATCGATCGACTCCCTGAAATTCCGTTCAGATTACAGCATCAGTTTTCCGACCACGTACGAACCGATCAATAGTCTGAAAAGGAAGGAAAAATCTAGATCTAGGTCTTATCTCTTTCGCCCAGCGTTCGGACCTACCTCTATCGATTGTGTTCATGATATCGGTGGGTGTAATTCAGCGGGCCAATGCAGGGCAGTTTCAAGATTCAACTTATAAACATGGGGACGAGGGCGGCCGCCTGTGAGTTTATTATCCGTGTAGAATCATAGATAACCTGATCAAAAACCCGCTTGCATGGTCATTAAACGCGTTTATTTTTCAGAGTTGTTACAATCGGGCCGTCGTTGGTTAGAAAGCTTTTGTGTTATAAATGCTGCCCTCATGCGATATGCAGACCTCGGAGCCGTTGTATCAGAAAGGTGAACTACAACATTCGTTTGGTTGTGTTCGGTTGTCGCACGACCCCTTCCTTTACACAGTATCTGTTTAAGTGGTCAACTTCAAAGTCACTCCCTTATAAAAAAAACACGTAGGTATTCTTCTCTAGTTATCTGTCTTACTATTTTGACCTGCGTTGTACAAGCCAAACAAGAGGCTTCTGGTTTGCCAGAGTGACCGAAGATGACCTACTTGTTATAATCTTAATACTGTGATTATAATGCTTCCTCCTCTATAGGGTTACCCTCTTCTTAGGTAATAGTTCTCTAGATAATAGCTTTTGTTTTGCCTTCCTTTTCAAAACAAACATTTAGGTACCTTTAAGTAACAGTTGAATACTAGTAGTATATGCCTAGTTTCTCCAGTCCTTAATTTAATCCTATATTCAATAAGCTCTAATTTTTAAAGCTGGCTTTTAAATTTTGAAATATAAATATAGAGACAGTTGTAATATTTTTTTTCCAAGCTAATATACAATTTTTCAGATAGCTTTATAGATCTCTAGTTGAATAATAAAACAATAATGTACTATATCCAATGAGAAGAGACTTGTTTAATAGCTAAAGTAATTTATTAGACTCACAGGATGTAGAAAGACTAGATTAGGCTCATGTAGGTGATTTTTATGATAAATTATGTTACTTAATAAGCATATTGATGGTTTACCCTGTTTGACAATGCGCGTCACTAGCCCTTCAAATTGGAATAGAGGTAGTACTTCCCCGAACAAGGTCTTTTACAACAGGCACTTCTGCTGAGGTCCAAAACGGGACTGCAGGAGATGTTCGGGTCCTGTTCATCACCATCGCCATCCACCACAACACCGGGGATGCTAGAACAATGCTGCCACCAACCCAGGGTCCTTCTCCGTTACTTTAAGGAGTTGGGCTGGCTGGGGTGAGGTTAGCAGGGGGACAATGCACAATACACCCCATTGCGGGACGTCAGTGCAGCTCTCATTCCCCCAATTAGAATTAGAATTAAAAAGGCACTTCTGCTTAGGTAATGGTGAAGATGTGAAGGAGATGGTAACCCTTACAAGACTGCATCTTGCCCCGACTTCCCGATGTTCATTGTTTGTAATGTTTGTGGCGCTGTGATTCAAGATCCTGTCCCTCAATGTATTGGTGTTTCTAGCTGTTTGACCCTTGTGCAATGTTGTACTGGATGTTATGTTTAATTGGTTTAATTTTATTTTTCTCTGGTTCTGCTAACTGTTCCATGTTTATTATTTGATTTAATCATCTTTATTTGAATCTGAATCATTGTCTTGAAACATATTGGATAATTTACCTACCAACATGGCTAATGATCAACTTAATAATATTTGTAGTGGATTAAAAACCCAAAGGCTTTGCAAGTAAAAAAAAACAAAACAGAAATGATGAATGATGCTGCAGTAAACGTTTGCACCATTATGATCTGACTATGAGTCCCAGTTTTGTACTATGGTAACTTGATTACCTACTTATTTTTTTTTAAGTATAATTTTTTACTTATTTGTCAGTGAGTTAGCGGAACTATTTACTCTCTCGTGTTCCTGTGTGGCTCACCTTTCTTACATAGGCTGACTGTATATCTGTGTCTTATCCATGCTTTATTTACATTTTTATTTTCAATACATTAATATCAAAATCACATTTTTTTTATCCCTCATGTTATGAGTCTAGGATTAGAATAGAACCCGCGACGTTAGACACCGTTAATCGGTAACGTATCGAACAATGGGAAGATTGCAGGTTCGAATCCTACTTGATTCATTGATTTTAGGAAGTTTTATAAATCTTAATATAAATATTAACTTGTTTGATAACAAAAAGTTAAAAATTAAAATTACATGTAAGTAGTCATCATAATGGTGCTTCATCTCACACCTTCATAATCTCACAAAGCCATAATCTCACTGAATATGTGCATGACACT
Organism: Ecliptopera silaceata; assembly: GCA_932527185.1. Lineage (NCBI taxonomy): Eukaryota > Metazoa > Arthropoda > Insecta > Lepidoptera > Geometridae > Ecliptopera > Ecliptopera silaceata. The sequence goes on from OW052210.1 coordinate 9,184,231, forward strand.
ATACCCACCAATTTGAGACAACGTTGCCGTTAAGGTCTAGATTGCTCTAGTCACATCAACATCCGAGCAAATGTAGACCTTAGTACACGACCATGAAGATTGAGATTACTACTTACCCAGCCCACAGTCATTTTAAAAACATTCAAGCAAATCTAGACCATCAATACGTATCGCGAAGGTCGAGATTACTACTAACAGTGTGCCCTGACAGTCACGGCGAAGATCCGCAGTCTGTACGACTGCCAGCTGCGTCTGATGCACAACATCCAGCCTCTGCCTTCCGGCGTCGACATCGCAAACACTGTCAAGTACTTTTCGCAGACATTACTTAGTAAGTAGTTGGTACTCTCCACTAGATTTTCAAATATATGTGTACCTACCTACCTACAAGTAAAAAGATAGTTCAACTAATCTAAATCTGTACCAATCGGAAGCGTACCCAAGATACTGGCTGCTTCGCCGCGCTGAATAGCAATGCTGATACGCTGGGCCTGATAGGTACTCACCAGCCCTCGGGTCACGCGTCGCTATAAATAAAAATATAATTAGACCTCTGTGATATAGGTCCTTACTCGTAGTTACATAAATAGCTTCAGCGTGAAACTTTTTGGATTTCTATTTGTCTTTTGTACATTTTTGAGGAAAATTGTAGCCAATGTATACTCCAAGCTTCATCCAAAGTGGTTGTTGCAACGTTATCGAGACATATTAAACACATCTTAATAAAATGTCAATTTTTCTAGATTATAGAAGATATATTAGTAAATGTTGATTTATTTACTTAATGTAGCAGTTACCGTAATATTGATGCGCTTGACCAGGCGTTCTCAAAGATGTTCCCCGCTCGCCGTTGGAGATGATTCGCGACGCTGACACGGACGCCGACCGAATGGCTCTGTACCCCAACCTGGACTACAAGGGACTCTTCAACGCCATCTCCCAGCTGGTGGACTCGGCGCCGCATCTGCAGTACGGCATCCAGGGTGAGACTTGTCTCTTAAGGTCTGGTTAAGTCACACAGTAACACTACACTTTTTCATAAGATAGATAGATAAAAGGATTTATTTGAAACATAACAAAGTATTGTATGATCTTGTATAGGTGAACATGAACATATGCGTTGGTGAAGAATCATTTTGCGGACCTATCATGATTAGGAATCATCATTTAGCATGTACAAAATTACTACTAAGTAGAAAGAAAAGTTTGAGGAAGAAAAAGTTGGGGGCCTAAACGGTAGTCAGAAAACTGTATTGAAATATTAATAAACAGTTGTTTCTAACTTTCATCAGGTAGCTGGCTGGAGCTCTTAGAAACGGATACGCGTTGAAGATAATAGTACAAAATGGATATAAATTTTACATTTCCATATTCATCCACTTTCCAGCCACGTTGTCCAAAGACTTAAGGCACCAGATGTATCAAATTAAGTCATAAATTGAATTCAGATTTACAAATTCTCCAGCAGATCTTGAAAAACATTTCAGCTGTACCACGACCTAGATATAATCTCCAAAACCCTTTGTTATGTTCCAGCATTCGGTCAAGCGGTCCTGCAATGCCTAGGATGCCTACTCCCATTCCTGGAGTACGACATGATAGACAATCTGCCGTACCTGGTCGCGTATTGCGTGGCAGTCTTCCCTGTGGCGTTGCATCAGGAGATATTGAATCTCCTGTGCTACTACATACTGCCTTTTACTATCAGTAAGTGGATCGGAGACCCGAGTATGAATAAATGTGAATATCGCGTATCGGCGGCGTATTCGAGTTACACTACGCGTTGACGCCTGCTTGACTGCCGAAAGTTGCAGCGTCACTGCGCAATGTGTTATGAATGTGCTAACGTTACGATACGTTTACGATTGTCTTATTTATTCATGTTCATCTCTCAGAACTGTAGATTTTACTGCATTTGTATTCTTCGCGTCCTTATTTTTGCCTCCATGTAGTATTTCTCGCTATAACATAACAAACAAGCTTGAACCACAGTTAAAAGGGTCTCTTTTAATACTAATAGTAGCAATACTTAAAAGAAGAGCTTCCGTCACTATACAATACATTAAATTTTGGTTTAAAAGCTACATGAAAATTGATTAAAAATGTTATTCTAGGCACTAAATATCACATTAAATAGAAGAGTTGAGAAAAGCCTCCTGTTTCAAATCAGCTATTCATAAAAATAACAAGTGTTTTTTATTGTATATTTACCTACAGCCCGTAAATATGCTGGCCAAGAAGAGGAAAGCCAGGCGTCCCAGTCGGTGGCTGCTATCATCATGATGGTGTTCCAGCATTCTAACAATCCTGGTAAGTAACTAATTGTACTCCTGGGCATCTGTAAAAGTATATAGTTTTAATTATAAACGGGATATTTAAAATGATTTGTGAGTTTGATTATTTTCCGATATTTCAGCACAGTTCCATACGCCTTGGTAAATATCCCGTTTCTATTGAAAACTATAATAAATAGCTGCAATTGTTTGTGTGAATCAGCCCACCACTGCCAGCTGCTGGAGTGCCTGATGTCGATGAAGCAGTCCGTGGTGAAGGACGTGCTGTGCGTGATAGCGTACGGCACGTGGGGCGCGCGTCTGTCCGCTGCCAAGCTCCTCTTCTACTACTGGCCGCCCTTCGACGCCAAACTCTTCGATAGGAAGGGACTGCTCTGTAAATTCTCTAGTGAGTACATCATCATCATCATCATCGCCATCGTCATCATAATCATCATCATCATCATTGTCGTCGCCGTCGCCATCATCATTATCATCATCGTCACCATCAGCAGCATCATCATCATCATCATCAACCTATATCAGTCCACTGCTGGACGTAGGTCCCTCCCAAGACATAACTGAAATAATGTAGGTACTTATTCTATTCTATTCTATTCAATACTCAATCCATTCATGTGCTATCTCTAGTTTAAGATGAAGTTGAAGTTGTCATTGTACCCATTGACACGAAAAGAAGAAGAAGTTTAAGATGAGTGGGGTTTTAGAAATGAAGGGCCCCCTTTCGTGAGGGGCCAGTAGTAATTACTACTCACTACGTGGTTAATCTAGCATTGAGTCCAGGTCGTCACACCAACGCTTCTTTGAGGGTATAAATCCTGAGACTCGCTGAGCCCACCCTAAGGGCTATATTTCACCGGGACACCATACCACACTGAGTAGTATCAAAATAGACCTTGAAGACAGCAATGACATGGGGGCGTCACTGGCGTCCGGACTTTATTGCTGTGTCTTCAAGGTCCATTTCGTCCCGGTGAAATATAGCCTCAATCCTGAGACTCGCTGAGCCCAGCTTTAATATAAATGACGTAGAATATAGAGTTTATAATTAGTGTTGCCCAAATGCAAGAACAAGACGAGACTTAGCCAGTCTTGGTCTTGGTCTTGCGCCAATACACCTGGTCTTGGTCTTGGTTTTGGTCTTGCGCTCCCAGTCTTGGTCTTGGTCTTGGTCTTGCAGCAAGAGTCTTGCAAGTCTTGCAATTACCTATTAGTCTATTACTATTTATTAAAGTTTACTTTAAATCTTAGAAAAACGTATTAGAATTGGAACATTGTGAGCTTGAATTAACATAGCCATAGTAAAGATCAAGCAGATTAATAAATAACTGAAGATTTCATAAGAAATTCGAAAAATCAACTGACCTATATGTCGTTTTCCATGGAAGTAACTGAAGTAACCGAAATTATTTTGCATGAATAGTGTCAAATGTTATGATTTCGGCGCGGCGGCAACGATTGTTTTAGATTTCAAAAGAAGCCGCCGGCGCGTGTATCATAACCATGTACTTCCGAAATTCGAAGCGGCAAATTTCTTTGAGAAGTAAGTACAAAACCTTTGATGCCGCATTATCAAAGTGCCGATGGTTAAAACATAACTATGCATGCACTCAGTTTGATTTTAATAGATATTTTTTTATTCGCTATGTTTATGGTATTAGTCGTAATGCGCATAGGTTCAGTTTTTCATATTCTTTGATATAGTTTTTTGCGTCTCATAGAATTCCTAAGCGTACCTACCTACCTATACACCGAACTGTTACACCTAACTACTCCGTGAAATAGCGCTAAGTCCTAGCTGCAAGACGCAAGAGTCTTGCAGGCTATGTCTTGTTCTTGCTCAAGTCTTGCACGGTCAGTCTTGGTCTTGGTCTTGCTAAAAATACGCGGTCTTGTTCTTGGTCTTGGTCTTGCAAAAACGCAAGAACAAGACCAAGACTGCAAGACCAAGACTGAATTTGGGCAACACTATTTATAATGGCGCAGACGACCTGGTCCCGTTCCTGTGCCAGCGCGACATGTGTCCCAACGCGGGCTCGGCCGAGGCGGCCAAGGTGTGCTACGACCACTGCATCAGCGTCACCTTCGCGTCCGACACGCCGCCGCCGCTCTATCTCTGCATCGAGTGCGCTAACGAAATACATAGGTAACTGACACTCTGTACCGCTTAGCGCGACATGTGTCCCAACGCGGGCTCGGCCGAGGCGGCCAAGGTGTGCTACGACCACTGCATCAGCGTCACCTTCGCGTCCGACACGCCGCCGCCGCTCTATCTCTGCATCGAGTGCGCTAACGAAATACATAGGTAACTGACACTCTGTACCGCTTAGTCATCTAGTATAGTCAACTTCAGAACTCATAGTAAAGAATCAAATCATCAAAGTTTGCAACGGTCTGTAGATAGCTCAACTGTTTCTTATATAGGTATTTTATATGACAATGTACATTTTGTAAATACTGTATAGTCGTAAGTTTGTTTGTGAATAAATGGTTAATGTGCAATTTAAAATAGACAGCCGACAATTAATTATAAATAAACTGTGAATCTAATATTAAATAAATAAATCAAATCAATAAAATGAATTCAGTATATACTAGGTGATTCTAGGTGCCAGCCTAGAAAAACGGGCAAGAAACTACGTCCTGGTTCCTACCGTTTTTTGTTTGATCTTTCTTACAAAGAATTACAGTTAAATACTAAATTATAATTATAATTTTATAGATGCTTTTAATGATCTTTGTGATTTTAAAGAATTTAATATGATTATGACTATGAATTCCAAATACACTCTCATTTTTGTGTGTTTTCTTCTTTAAAGAGTACTTATTTGAAATTAAATGAAATTTGAAATGAAATGAAATGTTGTTTTGAAATGACCTGTTCAATCTGTAAAGTTTAATATGCAAAATGTGTATGTAGGACTCATCCTGGATTGTTTTCAGAGAGCACCCAAATCAAAGATTCTTCGATATCTTGCATCCGCAGCAGCAAGTGTCGATGGTGTGTGAAAATAAGGTTTGTTACATTAATAACTAATTCACAACCTAAATTAAACAATAAACAATCAAGCCAAAAAAAAAAAACTGAAGCTAAAATCTTTGTATAAATCATATTAATATTATATACAATAATTAAGCGATATTTGTGTGTGAAAGCTCTAATAATGTTGTACTTTCAGAACTGTCGCTCCACGGACAAGGCTGCGTATTCCATTTGTTTTTCCAACGAGTGCGCCAGTTATAATGGCAATCATCCCATCAGGTAACATTATGTACATTTTATTTGTAAATTAATTGAGTCCAGAAAGCGAGTCAAATTTTGGTTTTAAGTCGTTTTTTTCCTTCTATGCTTTGTTTTGAAAATAATTAGGGGATTCCAGTAACTAGGTAATAAATAAATATTTACGGACATTTCACACATCGCGCTCCAGTCCCGAACTAAGCAGAGCTTGTACTATGGGAACTAGATTGCTGATAGAATACTTATAAACATTTGTTTTGTACATAGAATACATGTTAGCTGGCAAACACTGGATGAGAAGAGCCGAAGACCGGGCTCAGTGGCGCGTCTTGGGAGAGACCTACGTCCAGCAGTGGATTGCTATAGGTTGATGATGATGATGATACATGTTTATTGTCTGATCTTATCTTAGCATATATTGTCAGATACTGCCTGGCGTGTCACGGCAACCGTCACAACAGTCGGCGCGGCGGAGACCACGTGGTGCACGCGCGCCTGCCGCCCGCCGCACACATGCACGCAGACATGCACACTAACCTCGTGGAGGCCGTGCTCAGGTAATGTACGCACACACACACACACCCTTACACACCCTCCCACACATACACCCACCCCACACACCCTCTTTCACGCTCCATTACACTTAGGTGGGTTTCTCCTGTGATATCCAGACTCTTAAGAGACTGGCGTGGATCAGGTAAACTCACAAACTCACCCTACCTACCCACAACATACACATCCTCTCACAATATCTTTATTATAACTGAACTTGTGCAGCATGTTTCAGTCCATACTACGTATCATATTCAACCTGACTAAAAATATCATTTCTACAGCTGTAAAATGCCCGCAGTACAGAGGTGGAATACCTGAAGAACCAATCTTCGAGCAAAAGCTACTCTTTTCTCACACATTTTTTCTTCTAACAGTACAAGAGCCATGTTTATGATACAGCCTGCTTAAGGACGCTAAACCACTGAGTATGGAAGATCCGGACAGTTCCACGGAACATCTGAAGCCACCTTTAAGTGTAGAGCTCCCGGATCCAATATCTGTTGAAGACAGGCAACTTTTGGGGAGGTAATGACGATTTAATTACTGTAGTAGTCAACATATTATCTTATCTGTTTCTAAATTTCTCAGATCATCAGTTATTTTGAGTCTAGAATAGAATATTATAAATCTTTATTAATTTGAAATTAAATATTTTGAACTAGTGAAATGGGAACGAGAATAAGTTGTTAGAAAAAGCGCCCATCAATGCCCATCACTCGTTACGAGGTTAAGCATGATTGGGCATTTACCAGCCCCTAAACTAGTTCAAAAACTGTATCTCTTCTACCCACCGCACCAAAAAAAAAATGCCTTCTTAAATCAGTAGTTTGTATTGTAATATCCATAAGACAATTAGTTTAGCTATGGTATTTTGCCCTTTAAAAGTGTACAATTAATAAAATGTGTGTCATAATCATGCAGGTTTTATTATCCTTCGAAGGTATGGAGTATGGCTGATGGTGGGGTTGTGTACTCCAAATGCGGATACTCCAGACGAAGTGCTAGGCCGCTTACTATCAGTCCTGTTCCATTGGTTCCACGTCACATCTTATGCTTATCAGGGTAAGGACTTGCAGCTTCTTTTAGTATTGAGTTAAATTTTTATTGTAAGTAATGTTTTTTTTCGTAATGTGACGTTGCATCAACGTCCACACGCCGTGATATGACAAAGCAAAAGTCGTAAATTTTGGCTAAAAGTTTCCCACAAAATTTGATCGCAAGATCTGCCGGGATCGGATTACCGTTCGTTCAAATCAGTACTGTATCTGACATAGGAGCCATTCATAAATTACACCTAAGTTTCATGATTTTTAGATTTTTCTCCCTACCCCCATCTCTTGTTGACACACAATTTTATCGACCCCCACCTATTGTATATATCGTCGTGATCGTCGAACAAAGACTTATGTGACTTTACGTCATTTTTTTTTTATTTCATTAATTTATTTACAATTTTGTACTACGTCGAATAGTGAAACAATTTTTTCATTTTTCCTAATAGTTATCGAAATACGCAGTTGAACATAGGCGCATTTGATTTTATGAGCGTAGTACAACGACCTATGTGTAGATCCGCCGTTGTTCGGCGCTTTACTCTGCCCCCCGCAACCCTCTCGCGCGTGACGTATCGTTCAATCCGTCTGTGTTCTAGGCAGCGTATTACAAGGTTGCGAAAAATCATTGTATGTTTTATACTAAATTAATTTTATATTATTGTGTATTTTAACAAGTTAAATTGCTCTAGATGGGTAGTCGGTGGAACAACGACGGTCTGTCAGATCCGTCGTTGTTCTTGGTTATTTAAAATTGTTAGTTTCCCGAGTCTCGATTAGGCCGTAACTATAATTGGAATTACATTTTAAGTTTATACAGTAATGAAAGAGTGATTTTAGTTTGATGTATTATTTGGTGACGGATCACACAGTGCGTCGTTGTTCTATGCACTGATTGAAGACGGTTGGTACAATCCGTCGGTGTTTTACGGATAAACGGATGTCGGATGTACCAAACCGACGTTACTCTTCGGACTGATTTTCAAATACGCCGGTTTTGCTTTAAATTTACCCGATTAAAATTAGTTTCAGATATATTTTTTTTGTTGTATAGTATGAATTTTTGATTATCATTGCCATATATAAATACCTAGCCTACCTACTTATTATTTTTTCAAAGGAACGAGGTTTTTCGCCGTTACCATTTTATGTAATATATATTATATGTAAGCGAAATATGCGAGATATGTGGATACCCCAGTTTCCGATGAAAATTTTTCATGTTTTGCAAAAGTGTGGTTGTGATGTTTTTCAAGAAAGGCAACAAGGCTTTACTGAAAAACTACAGACCGATTTCACTCTTGAGCCATGTCTACAAACTGTTTTCCAGGGTTATTTTGAAAAGTCTCGCGCAAAGACTTAATGAGTTCCAAACCCCAGCAGGCAGGGTTTTGCAGAGGATTTGGCACCATAGACCACATTCACACAGTAAGGCAGGTTATACAGAAGTCCGAAGAGTATAATCAGCCGCTGTGCTTAGCGTTTGTGGACTATGAGAAAGCCTTTGACTCTATTGAAACCTTGTCTATTCTACAGTCTCTGCAACGATGCCAGGTGGATTGACGATACATCAAAGTGTGAGATGCCTTTACAATGGCTTAAACTTGCCAGAACCAGCAGTCTGAACCTGTCCAAATGCGCCGCGGAGTAAGACAAGAAGATGTCATATGAATGGGCAATTAACATCAATGGCGAATATATCTCACACTTACGATTTGCTGACGACATCGTCATATTAGCGGAATCGTTGCAGGATTTACAACAGAAGTCAAAAAAGTCAGAAGTCAAAATTCACGTCAGTAAAATCACAAGGATCATTTAGAATCGTCATACATACTAGGTGATTCTAGGTGCCAGTTCCACGCGACCAGAGCCTAGAAGAACGGACAAGAAACTTACGGCCTGGTTCCTACCGTTTTTTTATATGATCCTTCATACAAAGAATTACTATTAAACTAAATTTAGTACTGAAGTTCCAGTGCGGTGTCAATGTAACTTAGTTATAATACAAATAATATACAGTCATGTCAGGGACATGTTAATGATTTAAAAAATAGAATAAGAAAGCTATACGTAAATTAAAAAGACAGCACACGCTTCGCTTCACATACAAATATACTACAATCTATTAGATGAATTGAGATGATTCAGATGCTGAACAGTCTAGCTGAAGCCTCACGACGGATTGGTCTGGGCATGAACTTGGATAAAACGAAGATCATGGTTAATGATCGTATTAACCCAGAGCCAATAACCGTTGCCGGAATGCCTCTTGAATTTATGCAGGAGTATGTTTACCTTGGACAGACACTGCGGCTTGGTAGACACAACTTCGAGAAAGACCTAGACTCGAGAATTCAGCTGGGCTGGGCTGCGATTGGGAAACTTCGTCAAGTCTTATCGTCATCCATCCCTTAATGTCTGAGAACGAAAGTTTTCAACCAGTGCGTCCTACCCGTTATGACCTATGCTGCTGAAACGTGGACACTGACAGTGGGGTTGGACCACAAGCTGAAAGTCGCTCAGTGCTATGCTCGAAATTTCTTTGCGAGATAGAATCCGGAACGAAGTTATTCGCCCGAAAACAAAGGTGTTCGACATAGCTCAAAGAATTAGCAAGCTAAAGTAGCAGTGGGCCGGGAGAAAACGGATACTGGAGTGGAGACCGTATTCAGGTAAGCGTAGTGTAGGACGCCCTCCGGCGAGATGGAGCGACGATCTACGGAGTGAAGCTGGCAAACACTGAAAGAGAAGAGCCGAAGATCGGGCTCAGTTGCGCGTCTTGGGAGAGACCTACGTCCAGCAGTGGACTGATATATGTTGATGATGATGATGATGATAATGATATAAAAAAACTATTAGAAATAAGAAACATTATATTAAAAATGTATCCTTAAAAGACTGGCTGGTACATACAATGTGTCTACCTACCTAATTATATAATTTTCTTGGAGACCCACCCATTTTTGTAAGTTTTTTATTATATTTACATTATTTATGTGTTATTAGGATAAAAACAATGTCTGTGTCCCTTAATTTTTCCAATAAAATAAATTATTTTATAAAATACTAACGCTGTTTTTAATCAATATTCTAACATGCGTCAATTAGTTTCATCCAAATCCCCAAGAACAACGGCGTATAATACGATGCGCCACGTATTCTGCTAAAATTGTCCGAAGAATAACGTCGTATATATAGATACGTCAAATTTGTGTGCGCAAAACAATGACGCATCTGACTTTTTAGAAAATTTAGGCATCTTAGGAATTTATTTTGTATGCTATTTTGTAAAAGCCTATACACATAGCAACTTGTCCAATTTTCATGATGATAGGAGTAACCGTTTTAAAGTTATGACATAAAATGTTATAAAAAAACTTTAAACTGCTCTCCTGTAAACCTAGCGTTTTTCACATCCGTCTTTGTTCGATGATCACGACGATATCTTCGTGTTGGTATAACGTCCTCCTGATCGTTGTCGATCACAGCGAACTCCTTGCACCTTCAACCTCTATCATGAGCCCTAATATGGCTGGCATATTAATAGTGTGTTGGGATAGGTGAAGCGCTGGCATACTCTTTGTGTGTTGGGATAGGTGAGACGCTGGCATATGAATAGTGTGTTGTGACAGGTGAGACGGCGGCGAGCGTGGAGAAGCTGAAGGTGGAGCAGGTGTGCGCGTGGGTGCGCGGCGTGTGCGCGAGCCGGCGCGCCGTGTGCGTGGCGTGCCTGCTGCCGCACCCGCCGCACTACACGCGCCACGCCGGACACTGGGACACGCTCGCCACCAAGACGCAGCATCTCAAGGACGGACTCAACAGGTCAGTGCACTGTACAGTGTACCTCACACTCCCCCCGTACGTGGGGGGGTGCGAGGTACACTGTTCCTTGTGGAAAAACTGTATAAACATGTACTACTTAAAATTAAGATCTTTTTTGTACAACAGTTAAACAATTATTACTGATTTCTGATTACACGTACCGTACACTGTACGTGTAGAAACAGGGTTCCTCGCACCCCCTGTGTCGTGAGAGGGAGGGGGGGTGTACGTGTACATTACCTAAGCACGGCCTCCACCACGTTGGTGTGCATGTTGTGTGGGGTGTGTGTACGTGCCGTGTTTACGTGCTTGTTGCAAGAATATTACTGATCAGAGGAAAAGTTATGTGTAGCTTGGCATGTCCAATACAACATTACTTCATCAGAAGCAAGGTTATGTTAGGTAGTAGGAGGAAGAAGTCAAATCAAGCCTCATTGAATCACACGCGTGGGAGGGAGTAATCTCGGCTAATTGCCTGAATTCCATAACATTATTGATGGATATTCTTATTTTTAAAAACGTTGGGCGTGTGATTTGTGCTGCTATTGCAAGCATGTGATTTTAAAAGCCACTCGGGGTATATCATCGTTCCTTCCAAACAGCAGTAACCAAATTACGACGCTTTTATAGTTGTGTAATGTCTTCTAGTTTATTAATTTAATTTCAGGTTATACTGTTTGATCCCGTACGGCATCATCACGCAGTCGATCTGGGATTACATAATGCCGGCGTGGATGGAAGCCATCTGCACTGATGTGCCGGAAAAGGTGCTCATTTAACCTCTTTTTAGACCTCATTTTTCCACAAGCAGCATCAAAGTTTGAAGCCTTACAATGACTACCAAACAACTTTAATGTTTAAATGAAGTTTTGATCCTCTATTAGGCACAGCTATCTGGACCTAGATAAAATTATCTTGTCACAAAACCGTGGTGGGCCTTTTGTCTACCTCCAGTTAGTATCTACCTGGTAAGATCTAACTTCCAAGCATAGATTTTCTAAATTGTTTTTGAGATACAATCCTTTTCTTTTAAGGTACTTAATATATAATATGACTTCCAGGAGCTGCTAGAGCTGAAGGTACCCCTCGGTAAGATCCTAGAGCCGGACGGTGCTATGATGGGCGTGGACGAGAAGAATCTATACCAGTTCGCATCCGCGCGGGTCGTGGATGAACCCACCCCCGAGACCGTTCTCCCCGTCTTGGAGTGGTTCCAGGTATATACTACCCCCCAAACCCCCCCTTTTTATACTAAATACCCTTCTTCTTCTTTTCGTGTCGATGCTACAACTGTGTTATATAATATGCTTACATAAATATTACTAAATACCCTGTTTCTCCTAAACGATGAGTTGGTGGCGGTGAGTAAAAAACTAAGTATGATGGTATTGTTTTTTTTATTCCTCGGTGGCATGACTCCTTTTACAGCTAATATCGAGGTTTCAGACTTGACTATCACTACCCTTCTCAAAAAACTACCAACATTAATACTAACAACATTATTAGTAATAATATAATAAATATGTTACGCCAACCATTTTCTCGACCTTTAAGGTCGGCTGGCAGAAAATGCTAATAGCATTAAGCCCACCTTTTGTACATAATGTAAATAAGTGCAATAAAGTGTTACTTCATTAAATAAATAAATAATTTTCAGACGATATCTCTATTAGAAGTAAAGGTGCCGTTGACCCAGCTGTTCGATCTGTTCAGTCACTGCGTCGTCAATATGCCCGAAAAGATATTTAAGCCACCGCATGCTGCAGGTAAATTAAAGATTAAAAATAAATTATTTAATATTCATGGACATTTCACACATCACGCTCTAGTCACAAACTAAGCAAATATTGGACTATGGAAACTAGATTGCTGATAGAATACTTATATATTTTTTTGTAAATACATACATAGTAACACCCAGCACAGAACAACATTTGGTCTGGGTGGGGATCGAACCCACGACCCACACCACTACCAACTGAGCTGTGACGCCTGTCAGCAGTCAATATATTTTAGCTTGTAAAATCACTAGTATATAGTAAATTAATGCAAGCGTAGATATACAACGTGTCGTTTGTGCTATGTATGGTCATAAATTTGTATGCATTGCACTGAATATTGCTATGCTGTTTTGACAAGCACACAAAACGTGTACATACTTCTTATTCTTTGTTGTTTTGTCATACATAGAAGTACGTTTAATAAAACCATTTTGCGTTATTGTTACCTATTACGAATAATTATATTAAAATAACATGAATATTTTTTATCTAATCTTTTATACACAGTTTACTTATTATTGTATGATTTAATTATCTATTAATATTTATTTATTTATATATGTTGTATGATCAGATGGTACAAAGTGTAAGGACAGCCGCGATTCTCCGACCGCTAACGACAAGGAGAAGAAGGACAGAGACGATCAGATGAAGCCACAAAACCTCACCTGCTGTATACTGATGCTCGATATATTACTCAAACAGGTACATACTACTATATTTATTATATTTTGAAAACTTAAATAATAAAAACAATTTAGAATAATCCAATAACGTTTTCATTAATAAACTATGCAGGGTTTATATCTATTTGTTGGCATTGCAAGGTCTCAATCCCAAATCTAGTTCTAATCTGGACTATAGGCTATTTTATACTACATAAAATACAGTTTATGTTACAGTTACAGTTTATGTTACTCCTTGAATTACAATCTAGATTTGTATTAGAATTAATTTTTATCCGCTAGATGGAGTTGCAACAGCGACGTATCAATATACAGAATGTCAGCAGTCAAGCGACTAAACTACTTAGACTGATGCTCAAATCCAACCAGTCCAACACCATCGAGCATGGTGAGAAATCCTTGGTTTATTTTATATAAATATAAAGCAAACAGTTGAACAAAATGTAGCGCCATCTATATCGCTACATGATGAACTACATCGTAGTCTACGCAACAGACCAACAGATGGCAGAAACAAGTCCTAGATCGCGCAAACGAAGTTATCACGGAGTTTGACCATAAGTAATAGAACCGATGACTATTCATTGGTCCTCAAGGTCTATCTCCACAAAAATATTACCTCGTCTCTTAAGAGACTGGCGTACCAGGAGATCTCGCCACATAATACTCACACCCGTGGGGACACCCCACGCACCCTCACACACGCACACTCGCATATACAGTTTTTGTTTAAATATATGTAAATCATAATAATATGAATATAACAATATTCGCAGCGTCGTGCCTGGCGCAGGGCGCGTGTTCGTACTGCGAGGCGGCCGCGCTGTGGCACCAGCTGGCCGTGCAACTGGTGCGGGCTCTCGTCCCGGACAAGCCCAACTTTATGGAGGTAACGTTACTGGCTATAGGTTTACTCAAAGTCGTATATTTTAAACCTCTGACTACTTCTTGCATTGCTATACTTGTGTGCATTCTTCAACTTTACCGTTTAGCCTTCGGGTCATTTATTCTCTAGCTGGTCGTTAAATGTCACGCACACAAGCCATTTTTTACTAATTATAACTAACGTCTAGACAACTACTGAATAACTAATAACAAAAATGAGTGTGTACTGTGTATTGTATTGCCACCATTCTGTGTCAGCCGGCCGAGGAGCCATGGAACGAGACATGCAAGAAGTCCCAATCGGACGAGGAGATATCGGGAATCGCGGCCGCCGTGTCGGGCGCGGGCGCGGGGGCAGGAGGCGCGGGGGGCGAAGCCCTACTGGCGCTGGCCTCGCACCACCTGCAGGAGCGCAGCGCGGTGGGGGGCGTGCTGGTGCATATGCCGCATGTGCGTATCTTACATTCTCGACTGTTGGGAAAAAGGGGGGGATTTTTGGGAGATGTAAATGTACGCTTGTAAAATGGGGGTGTCTTCGGGGAGGAGTGAACAAGGGTCTAATTTAAAAGTGGGGTTATAGAAGGAGTAAGTATTTTGAAAGTAAAAATTGGCTTATGGAAAGGGGTTTTTACAGGGTAAAACTGAGCCTGTGGAAATGGGCTAGATTTGGAGAGTAAATAAATAAATAATAGATAGATAGGAAGAGTAATAGTGGTCTTTAGATAGAAGATATTTGTAGGGAGGTGTAATGCTGTGCTTGTAAAAAGAGGGTAAGAGGGTATTGGGAGTAGTTAAAAGTAAAAATATGAAATTTACCACAATTTGGGTAAAATATAAATAAAATTATCTTAGATTGAACATGTTAAACAAATGATAAAGTTAGTTTTTTACTTAGGTGTATATTTCATTTATTTTATTTTCTGTGGTATGCATTCTGCATGTTTTAAATATTAATTTATAAATGAGATATTAAAAAAATAACATAAATAGTTGTTCATAGAGATATGTGGATATTCTATGTAAATGAGTAGGTTTTTTATTTCTATTTATGTTTCTTTTGCGACTTTTGCTTTATGTGTTATACATGTTTTTCAAAACTAGTTCATATTTTGATATTATTCAAGTCTTTTTCATACTCTAACATTTATGCATCACCGATTTTTAAAGGGATTTTAATTGATCTTTGAATGTTGGTGATTTTTACTGAATCTCTATTTTTCTAATCTAAAGTAAATAATTCACTTACACTTCATTTCTTAATAACATACATTTTCAATGTTTTATTTACTACATTATTACTAAAAAACAATCAATAATTTACATTAATAAAATATTGAAAATGTTATAAAACTGTCTATCAATGTGTCTTTCACGGGATGAAATAAAAATACTTCTGCATATTTTTATTTTATCTTATACAGGGTGGCTCTATTCACAACTAAAATAATAATTACAATTAGTGTTATTAAAACCAATTTTATAAAAAAAACTGTAAATAAATTCAACTTTGCTATTAAAAAGACAAAAAAGAGCACGATAAAGTGAAAGAAAAGATTGATCGCAAAGATTGCGTTTTGTTGTGATAGCCTTTCACTCAATTTTGGATCTTGATGCTACGAGTTTAGGTCGTAAATAGCAGTGCTACCAGTCGCCCTGTATAATAGTTGTATAGTTTGTTCATTTCATGCAACTGTCACTCATAAGCGATGTCGCTTCGGACGCCACGACAAAGTCCTCCAACGATACGCAAGTACGTCTATCTCCTTCTATTAGTAGTGCCGCTTCTTTCGTGTGTGTTGTGCTTTCGTTTGTCGATGTTAGATGGCTGCTTTTACACTGTCAAAGGCGAATTTGAAAATGAAATTTGAATATGATATGAGAAAATTCGGAAATTAAATTGTTATGATGAAAGATTACGAAAATGTTAACGTGTTGTTGCACTAAAAATCATACAATAACTAATGAATTATTTAATTTTACGATTGTAGTTTTTTTGATAAGTGTTTTGTACTTATAGTAATATTTGACCGTGTAATATCAGCTTAGCAACTTTACTGATCTCAGTAAAGCTGTTAAAACTGCTTTAAATGTTCTAGTTCTAAAATCATCATTTTCCGTTCGAATTGGGAATCCTTAGTTTTTTACTACACAACACACAAGCATGTAACTAGATTTTTTACCAATAGAAGAAATATCGCACTCGCCTTTAAAATACAACACGTAAATAAATGAAAACGAAACTAATCATAAATATCACTGAAAAGCTTAGATTTTTTCTTATTCAGTATTTCTTGTAATTCGAGGACGGTTTTGTGTAGTGTATCGAAATCACGATAAAAAATATAAGTACTATAAAAAACCTCGGAAATCGGTCCTTGATTTACAAGATAAATCTGATACGTTAATCGTTTGAAAATTACTGGAATATGTTAATTTAACCTTTTCAGTGTTGGTATTGGTCGATCAGAAATGTAAATTGTAAGGAATATAATCCAATAAAACTGCAGTTTAATATACCAGTGCTACCAATATAACGCCGAAAACAAAGTGCAGTTACAACTGTAAGTATTGCCAACATCTCACCGCCCTCAGATAATGACAGCGACAGTGGAGACGATCACGGAACAGTTGGACATGGCGGTGTCATTGCCCCCGTCCGATGCGCCGGCGCATTGCAACGCGCACTCACACACTCTCACCGACACTGACGTCGCTACGGCCACTGCTGATGTGAGTATACTAAGGATAGCTTAACTCTCATTCAATTGGAGCCTTAGGCTGATCGCAGAAGACACAAAGACAAAAAAAATGGTTGTCTGTAGAGTCGGTTTACTGACGATAGTTGAACGTGATAACGAACGCAAAGGCCGATTGTGCTTCTTTGTCGCTCGTTCCGCGCTCTCGCTTGCACTTCATGGAACGCCTTAGAGCGAGGTAACGCCGCATGAGTCATGTTTTTTCGTGCGTGCAGCCGGCTCTATCGAATTAAGACGTTGTCACGTCAAAAAAATTAGAGCCAGTTATATCATGTAATGATGTCCAGGTGTCGACTCCACACCTGGTGTGCGATCACGAAGGCAAGTCGGAGTCGGTGGAGGAAGAGATGACCAACTTCTGGCCGACCTCCGCGGGCAAATTCCACTTCTGCATCGAAGATCTGCCGCAGGAGTTGCAGTACATACATCAGCTGCTCCAGGTTTGTTACAAAAATATGGAGAAATACACCAAAAGTAGACAGTTTAATTTAATTATACTCGTCCACTGTTAATTAGAGCGAAAATAATAATACGTAAAATTATATCAAAATCTTAGCCAGGTATCACCATTGATTTATAGATACGTCTGACTGCTGGACAAAGGCAGGCGACCCGCCATGTGCTTAGATGCGAGTTATTAAATCTTCATCTTATATCACTCTTCATGAGTCTGGAGTCCAAAAGAGTGCAGAGGACCATACTTCTCTTGAAGAGCTTTGAGAGCCTAGAGCTCTGGTCGCGTGGAACTGGCACCTAGAATCACCTAGTATGTAAGACGATTCTAAATGATCCTTGTGATTTTACTGAATAAAGTAATTTTGCCTTTGACTTTGATTATGCCAGGAGTTAAAGAACACGTCCCGTCCCGACGTGCTGTACCACCTGCTGCAGTGCCTGCAGGTGTTGGTGCTGAACGCGGACGCGCTCGCCGACCATCGCGGGTTCCTTATCTGGTGCCAGGAGAACCTGCTCATTGACAAGTAACTTAGACCTAGACGTAGACAGGTTTTTATTGACGAAACATTAACACACAAAGTACACTTACAAAACTAAACTAACGAGACAGATAATAAAGGTAAGTACATAGTAAGCTGGTAGGTGTTTGTGTGCTACAGCAGCAAGTGTCTTGATTCAGCGTATGCCTCACCGCCTAAAGGCAACTTATTGGAACTAATTGCATGTTTGCTATCACACAAATATTCTTGAATTCATAGGGTAGTATTCATAAATACAATATGTATACAATAAGTATTCTATCAGCAATTTCGTTCCCGCGTAGCTTTGCTTAGTTTGAGACTAAAGTAATGAGTGATATGCCCTAATTCTATTCGGGAGAATCTGCACTAACGTCTCGCAATGGGGTGTATTGTGCATTGTCCCCCGGCTAACCTCAACTCCGCCAGCCCAACTCCTTAGGGCTATATTTCACCGGGACGCCATGGCGGCGCAATCAGTCGCCGCTACCAACAAAATGTATAGAGCTCTATAGAGCGTCACTCACTAGTACCCCAAGTGCGAGTTTGTGCACACACGGATCGCAGAGACGTGATCGCCAAGCGCCGCCAATTTTGTATGGAAATCCAGCGCCTCTAGCAGATTTCTTGGGAAGCTTGGATTTCCATACAAAATTGGCGGCGCTTGGCGATCACGTCTCTGCGATCCGTGTGTGCACAATCTCGCACTTGGGGTACTGGTGTCCGTTTGGTCGCGCAACCAAACGTACATTTTGTTGGTGGCGGCGACTGGTTGCGTCGCCATGGCGTCCCAGTGAAATATAGCCTTAAAGTAACGGAGAGGGAGTTTGGGTGAGCATCCCCGATGGGGGGGATATTGAGTGTGAGTGTGGGTTCTGCGCGCAGCCTGTGGAACGTGTGCACGCTGTCGGCGTCGCACATCAGCATGGTGGGCGTGCCGGTGCTGCTGCACTGCGTGACGCTGGCGGGCGGCGCCGACGTGTTCTGTGCGCTCGTGCGCGACCAGTTCCACCACGCCGAGCCCAGCGTGCGCTTCGCCGCCGTCGAGCGCGTCGCCGTCATCATCCGGTCAGCACGCACCACTTGTATATATACTGAGCGCGCTCGTGTTGTATGTAGCACGTGTGCGGTGGGTGCAGGTTCATGGACGGCGCGCCGGTGGCGTCGAGCCTGCCGCTGCAGACGGCGATGGCGACGGCGTTCTGTTACCTCATCTGCAGCATGGACGACGCCTGCGTGTACGTGGCGCAGCGAGCCACGCTCTATCTCGGCACTATACACGATCACGCTATACAGGTTTGTGAAGGACACGTGTTGCCGGTTCATTACATTAGGTAGATAGACACTTAATTTAGTACAATAGGCGACCTTATCGCTGATAGCTATTTTTTTCCAGGCAATCGAATATATGTATTAGATGATAAGAAAAGTCCCTTCCCAATTTTAAAAGCATCATTGAACCCGTACTATTTAAATATCTTGTTTGGTATAGAAGCAATTAGATCGCCCCTTGTTTTTGCCAAAATAGGGCACAGTAGTTGTGCAGGAATTATTTGGGGATTTAGTTAAGATTTAGTTAGCTTGAACTTTAATTCTTTAAAAGACATATTCTACTGTTACCTGCGGTCTTAGCTTCTTATTCCTTCATTCATGTTATGGTATCAAGAACATTTTTTTTATTACAAGAATTCCACTACCAATGTTGAAAGATACGTTTTACGAACAACCTAATACTTTGTCTTCAGATGCTGCTCTACTGCCTAGAGAGTCAATTCGATCTAGTAGTAGTGGACCGGCCAATGATCCTGCAATGTGTGTACCAACTGCACAACTCTCTGAGCGATCGGAATATCCTCACGTGGCAGTTCTTCCTGAACAGATTCGATGCTCTCATGGTGGAGGCACAAATACACTCCAACAACACCGTGGATCTCACTAATTTGAGAGGTATCTACTTAGGAATAGAGTTCAATATAGATTCGTGTACTTATAACTATTTGTAGTTTTATACTCTGGTGATGATATTTTGCACGTAGTTCTTCTGTAGTTTCATACATTTTGCATGTGTAGATGAAAATTCGTTTCAAAATCTTGATACGGAAAATATATTTATATTTTTTAGGGTCGGTAATAACGTACAAAGTAATAATCTGTGATTTTATTTTAAAACGCATGCTACTAAATTGTAAAGTAGTTTAGCTTTTTAAGAAACTAATTTGATTCTTAATTGATTTTTTGTAGCCCTTTCCTTTGTAATAATTTTCCTTAAAAATAAACCGTGTTTGTTACCGTGTCTGTGATTTATAATACTAAAAGATTAGTGAACCGTTCGCACTTCACCCTTCCCGGGCACCACAACTCCTTACACACGCATTTCGCTAAGTCTGCACATATTAAGCCATAAAGATGTGTGAAGCTACAGATTTATTTAGTTTTAAGATACTTTGAAATTATCCTTTTATTTTCACAAAAAAAATAAGCAATGTTTGATTCCTGGATGTATTTTCTTTCACCGTTGCACAGTACTTTTGCGCACACTTTTGAACTTTCGAACCCAATTTAGATGCAGAACAGGCCTGTCGCCGCGCGTAGGTAGTGTAGTCGGTGCGTCGTTGTGAACAGACGTCTGAAGCAAGTTTCCCGTCTAGATCTGGTGTCCGGCGCGGGGCACGCACAGAGGCGCAGCCGGGCGGGGGCGGGGGCACTGGGGGCGGGGGCAGCGGGGGCGGGGGGCGCGCGCTCCGTGTCGGCCTCGCTGTGCGGCAAGTGTCCCTACAAGCGCACCGTGTCCGCGCCCGCCGCCGTCAGCGCGCCGCCCGCTGACGTCAGGCACGGTAACAACCACACATTGTAACCTGCTCATATCCTACAAGTGTCCCTACTACCTACAAGTGTGTGACAAGCAAAGTAACAAAAGACGGGTAAAGTCTGACAGCTACAGACACGGTAAAGTAGCCGCTGACACGGTAATATACCCACAGACAGAGTAACGTGCTCACCATCTCTAAGGTAACACAGTCGCAGACAAGAAATGTTTTGGCACGGTACCGTAGCCAGAGACTTGGTAGCGTGGTCACACAGCCGCAGAAACGGTAACAAAATCACACAAACCTCACACACGGAAATGTATACCTCAGACACGGTAACGGAGCCACAAGTTTGGTAACTTGATCACACTCACCACTGATACACTGTCACAGACTTGGTAACGTAGTCGCACTTATTACAGCCAAGGAAACGGTGAACTAGCCAGACATGGTAACATAGTCTCAGACACGATAACATAGTCACAAACATGGTACAACGTAGTCTCACACCCCACGGTAACACAGCTGCAGACACGGTAACATAATCACATATATCTAGAACTGTCCACAACATGTATAGCATTGATGCATGATTTTTAATATTTACGTGGTCATCACACTAAAAAGTTCTACACTTAAGTATTTCATTAAATGAATGAAATAGATTCAGATATTTTGTAAAAAGAAAGATAGATGTAAATCCACAATCACAATTTTGGCGGTAAAGTCATGTTCTGTAACTCAAGTGTCACATTTACAAATACAGCAGCTTTTTCTTATTTTTTTTAATGTGGCTTCTAGATTCTTTATACTGATTGTGTTGATTTGATTTCCTCTATTCTATACATATATAAAATATTTGTTTCAGAGCGTGATCGAGTGTATTCCCGTCAGTTCTCGGCGCCGCTATTGAAGCGCAAGTCCTCACGATTCGGACTGGGGCATCTATTGGCCGCACAACATTCGCATACACATCCACATAAACTTAATGGTAACTTATCCATAAGTTTAGTGTTTTATCTATAATAGATCGGGTTTTTTTTTGACGGATCTTCTTCTTATCGTGTCGATGATACAACTGTACTTTGTTGTAGCATCGTGTTGGAAAGATTAGCCAGACTAGACACTGCTTTACCGTGCCTAGCTGTTACCGGTGTGCGCACGAGGAGGCTCTTTCCATGCACCCACTTTTGACGGATGATAGAGTATAATGGAAGAAAAGAACATGTTGTGCCGACCCCCACCTAGTGGGATAAGGGCAGGAAGAAGAAGAGATTGGGATTTTTTTTTATAAATGTGATAAAATTAGGTGTGATCACAAACGTATCGTAACGTTAGCAAATTCAAAACACACTGCGCAGTGACCCTGCAACGTTCGGGTTTCGAACTGGCGTCAACGCGTAGTGTCACTCAAACACGTCACTTTATATGAGATTGGTTCTTTATATTTGCTGGGCAACACAAAAACTGTTTTGTATAGTTTCTGCACTTTCCCAGCACCTTAAGAACCTTTATAACCAGCGCCATTTGTTAACAGAAGCATTCCTCTCGGCGTCGCGGTCCACAGAAGAAACGATACCGTCTGCTCTGCCCAAGATGGAACTGGAGGAAACTGATAAAGAAACCACTAACCTGCTGGTCTTTCTACTCATGCAGTTCTTGTCTAGGTAAATTAATCTTTTAAATTTAAATTTTACTTGAACATTAGTTATGGGTTTGTTGTTTTTTTTTATTTGGGTTTGATCTAGAAATTTGGTTGTCACCACAGGTAACCGCGTTACATCAGGTGCGGTTATTCCTTCTCGTAATCATGTTTTTTATATCTAATTGTGACAGTGCCTTTCCGAAAAGTTTGACTTATTAAAAGTATTGTATTTCAGAGCCGACCAAGCACATCCAATCGAGGACAAAGTCCTCGCCAAACCTCAAGAAATGGTGCTGAAACATCTCTTCCTACTTCTTGGATACAGCATCTCGGAGAAGTACTTCCATCTCTCGCCATACACACTGAGGTACAGATTTATCTCTAAACATTTATGTATTTTATAAATTAAACCTATATACTATTTAGGATATAGAAGTATGTAAGAAAATAAAATGTATTTTCAGACAATCATCAATATTCAACGCGTTCATGGCAAATTTGCCGCAAGTTTTGGATCAAAACCACATCATGGGGGCATTGATTGCTGAACCGACTTTACAAGTGTTGCAGGTTAATATTTAAGTTCTATAACTTTTATATGTAATAAAAGATCCTAGAGGTTAGTTCGTGAACCTTGTTTTCTGTACTGTTTACTGAGAAATAACAGGTGAATTTTCAATATTCTTTAATTTACTGTTAACAATTTAAGTCAAAAATAGTTACTTGTGTACCAAGAGTGCAAAGTTGCTTTTTATCAACGTCCATTTTAATGATCCTGCAAGCGAAGGATTCAAAAATTAGAATCATGAGCCTGACTATGTACGTGCCACGCTATACATAGTCGTGGGTCATATTCGTGTACTCCAGTAGAAACGTAGACCCACGTTGTAAAACAAATTAATACACGCAGCTAAAATGCGCCTTTAGTAACGTCTGGCTCAGTTTTATACAACTGTCAGTTTGACCGAATGACAGGACGTCTGTTGTGTCAGCTCGTTGACAATACATGTGAGGGTGTGTGTGTGTGTGTGCGCAGTACTGCAGCGGCGCTGCCAACAGCAACGGCAGCCACATCACCAACACGCACTCGCTGGCCGCGCTCGAGCCGCACGTGCGCCGGCACTGGCTCATGGCGCTGCTGGTCGTGCTCTACAAGGTACAACACGCACTCGCTGGCCGCGCTCGAGCCGCACGTGCGCCGGCACTGGCTCATGGCGCTGCTGGTCGTGCTCTACAAGGTACAACACGCACTCGCTGGCCGCGCTCGAGCCGCACGTGCGCCGGCACTGGCTCATGGCGCTGCTGGTCGTGCTCTACAAGGTACAACACGCACTCGCTGGCCGCGCTCGAGCCGCACGTGCGCCGGCACTGGCTCATGGCGCTGCTGGTCGTGCTCTACAAGGTACAACACGCACTCGCTGGCCGCGCTCGAGCCGCACGTGCGCCGGCACTGGCTCATGGCGCTGCTGGTCGTGCTCTACAAGGTACAACACGCACTCGCTGGCCGCGCTCGAGCCGCACGTGCGCCGGCACTGGCTCATGGCGCTGCTGGTCGTGCTCTACAAGGTACAACACGCACTCGCTGGCCGCGCTCGAGCCGCACGTGCGCCGGCACTGGCTCATGGCGCTGCTGGTCGTGCTCTACAAGGTACAACACGCACTCGCTGGCCGCGCTCGAGCCGCACGTGCGCCGGCACTGGCTCATGGCGCTGCTGGTCGTGCTCTACAAGGTACAACACGCACTCGCTGGCCGCGCTCGAGCCGCACGTGCGCCGGCACTGGCTCATGGCGCTGCTGGTCGTGCTCTACAAGGTACAACACGCACTCGCTGGCCGCGCTCGAGCCGCACGTGCGCCGGCACTGGCTCATGGCGCTGCTGGTCGTGCTCTACAAGGTACAACACGCACTCGCTGGCCGCGCTCGAGCCGCACGTGCGCCGGCACTGGCTCATGGCGCTGCTGGTCGTGCTCTACAAGGTACAACACGCACTCGCTGGCCGCGCTCGAGCCGCACGTGCGCCGGCACTGGCTCATGGCGCTGCTGGTCGTGCTCTACAAGGTACAACACGCACTCGCTGGCCGCGCTCGAGCCGCACGTGCGCCGGCACTGGCTCATGGCGCTGCTGGTCGTGCTCTACAAGGTACAACACGCACTCGCTGGCCGCGCTCGAGCCGCACGTGCGCCGGCACTGGCTCATGGCGCTGCTGGTCGTGCTCTACAAGGTACAACACGCACTCGCTGGCCGCGCTCGAGCCGCACGTGCGCCGGCACTGGCTCATGGCGCTGCTGGTCGTGCTCTACAAGGTACAACACGCACTCGCTGGCCGCGCTCGAGCCGCACGTGCGCCGGCACTGGCTCATGGCGCTGCTGGTCGTGCTCTACAAGGTACAACACGCACTCGCTGGCCGCGCTCGAGCCGCACTTGTGGAGCGAGCTGGTTTCGTAACTAGACCGTAAGCGGGCTAATTTTGCTTAAGGACAACATTTCCTTGCACACAGGCACATGAGACTCAATTGTCTTAAAGTATCTTAGAGGATCAGTGTTTTACCTTACAGAACGCATGCAACTATTTATTTACTTTTATTAAGTACAAAGACACATGTAAATAGGTACACTCCATATACTTGCAGTACCACTACGGCGCCGGCGTGCTGTGCACACAGATCCAGTCCCTCATCAGGATCGTGCTGAACTCCGTGGAGGCGCAGTACCACCACTGCAAGCGCATCCCGCCCATGATACTCATGTCCCGGCCCAGGGGTAACGAACCCGCACTCTATTACTTCTGTTCATTCATATCATTCATTTAATAAAGCAATAAGCATTTATTGGTAACAAACATTACTAGTCTAATACCGAAAATATAAATGTACTTTCGGTACCAGTAATGTTGTATTAAATAAGTACTGGTACATTAATTTAACATGCTAAAATAATGTTTTTAATGCTAAATGTATAACTCCTTTTAAACATTTCAATGACCATTGTGCTAACGAATTGTAATTGATCCCTACAGACGTAAGCCAGCCCTCCCTAAAGACGGAGCAGCAGGAGCCGCGCGCGGAGGCGATGTGTGCCCCTGGGGGCGGGGGGGGCGGCGCGGGGGGCGCGGGCCTGCCCCCCTCGCCCGCGCACCACAAGCACAAGCTGCACAAGTCGCCCGGGCACATGCACACGCACTGGGAGGAACATAGCACCAAGTGAGCTAACCCCCTCACGATAAAATGCCCCCTCATAATATACGCCCTCCTCCCACTCATCATAATATACCCCCTCAACATAATATTCACCTTCATCATAAAATTCCCCCCCCCCCCCCCCCATCATATCACCTTGTAAAGGAGAATGGGCACTTTGGGCCACGACTAAAAAAGTTGCCCCTCAAGGTTGCCACATAGTACGTTTAAAACGGCTTTTATAAGCCAATATTTTACTATAATTACGGAAAAAATCCGTCCCATGGAAATCGAGATATTTCGCTGAAATAGTTTTTCATTTAACATCATATACTTAGAATTCTGAAAGCCCACAAGAATAACTGTGATGGCGTTTAAAAGAGCATTAAAAGGGCTTTAATTACTTCTTAAATTGTTTAAAAATCCAACCTGTGGAAATTGAGTTATTCCTGAAAAACTGTAGTATTGCAAAAAATAAATATAGATTTTCGGAAATATCTCGATTCCCACAGGTTGGATTTTCAAACAATCTAAAACAAATAAAGCCCGTTTCATGTTCTTTTCAACGCAACTGCAGGCATTTTTGTGGGCCTTCAGAATTCGGAGTAATATGACGTTAAAATAAAAAACTGTTTTTCAAAATATATCGAATTCCATGGGATGGATTTTTTAAATAAAAATAGTAAAAGGTAGGCCTTTAAAAGCCCTTTTAAACATATTATGTGGCAACCCTGAGGGACGAGTTTTTTAGTCGTGGCCCACGCTCCATACAGAATCGCCCATTCTCCTTTACCATCTTAAATAAATCCCTGAAAGTTAGTCGAGTGGATTTAAGAGACGGTGGCATAGTTAGTTATCGCACTCCCGTATCGTGATTTGAAAGGTCACTGGTTCAAATCCAGCTTAACTCAATAACTTTTGTGATTTATTTTTTAAAGTTTCTTTATTATTTATTTGTTTTTTAATTTATAGTAAAACATGGTTTGAACAGATACCAGCAGTGGAGCCTTGAGCAGGAGTCTTCGGAAAGCGAGCTGATTGCTATCCCGGAAACTAGCGACAAATCCGACACCACTGTACACGGCAGTACGGCTCCGGTGAGATAACCATTTAGAGGGGGGATCCCTTTCCCCCCCTCGACGAGGGGGGAAAGGTATTTTACGAGGTATTTTAACTGGGTAGCAAGTTAAAATACCTCGTTGGTTCTATAGAAATGGGAATTGTCATTAGTTTTGAGTTTGAATGGAAAGCGAAAAAGAACACACCAATTTAATGTAAAAAGACCTTGGAACTTGTAAAAAGACCAAATAGTTGTGAATGTTATTTATGGAACCTGAATAATCTGCAAAACTGTAAGTCGATATTCAATCTCCAACAAGAACTAACATTTATGTATCGGCAAGCAAAACAAAAAAATATTAAAAAATGATGTATTTGGAACATATTTATTGAAAATATTGTATTTTCCAGGGTTCGTTTGATGAACCTTCTCATTACGAAGACCCGCCGAAGATTGAAACTCCTGCCACTTCCACGCATCCACCTTTAACCAAAATGGTGAGCTCCTAATCACACAAAGTGATATTTTAGTGATCAACATCTGTACAATCTGTAGACAAAAAATCTATTTGAGCCCTCTCATTATACCAAACAATATCTACAAAGATACCGTCTTGAAAAGAATTTAGGTCAATATTGTGAGGCTCAGACATGCACTACGTCTGGAAAGATCTTCTACGACTCACTACGCGGAGTTAATTTAAATGTATGATAAATGTAAGCGTAAAAGAGTTAATTCTCTCCAGCCCACAATTGGGTCACGTTCGGGACAGCAGCTGTCTACAAGCTCATCGGTTTCCATTGGAAGCGATTCTTCTAACATGTGAGTTGAATGCACATATATCTTACAAACTAACATTTTTCTTAATTAATTCCTAAGTAGTTGTCAAAGATGCAAAACTCACAAACAAATATACAAATATTATTGGACATTTCACACATCACACAGTCCCAAACTAAGCAAAGCTTGCAGTATGGGAACTAGATTGCTGATAGAATACTTGTTTCTATAAGTAATTTTTTTTGTTGTTTCATACATAGATACACCCTGACACACAACAAATATACATATATGTTTATCACACAAACATTTGCTCTGGGTGGGAATCGAACCCACGACCCACAGCATGGAAGGCAGAGCTACTACCAACTGAGCTGTGACGCCTGTCAAAGATATAAGACAAGTATGGGTATATATTTTGCTAAAAGGTTTGTGTATTGTTAAGGAAATCAACTCCAATGAGCGGGCAGTCGGTAGAGATATGGCCCGAACAACTGCACGGCTCCACCTCGCCCCGCGGCAAGATACTCGGCAAACAGAAGAGAATTATTGGTAACTAATCATACTGGGCCATAGAAATGTGGGCCGTCAGAAAATAAGGTGGACCGATGACCTGGTCAAAGTTGCGGGAAAGAGCTGGATGCGGAAAGTCAATTGGAAGAGACCTTTACTCAGCATTGGGTGGCAACAGGTTGAAGAAGAAGAAGAATCATACTGTGGATCTTGTTTCTTGATGATTAGCTAATTAGGTTATATTACTTAATGATTATAGATAATAATTTATAAGGGATAGGTAGACTGATCTAATAATATAATAATTATTTTTCAAAATAGGTTTAGGATATAAACGGTACTTAGAGCTAATACTAAGCATATTCACATGATCAGTTATTTTAATGTAACTGGCCTAATACAAGATAATATTTTTTTATTATTGTCATAAAAATATTGTTCTTCTTCTTCTTACGTGTCAATGGGTACAATGACAACTTCAAACCAAGATCGCGGAAACCCCATATTGTTGCGAATCATGTATTCATTATAATATAGAATATAAAGCATCTATTTCTTAGTATTTGATAAATTAAGATATATTTCTTGAAGATTATCAAATTAGATTACATATCTTGGTGATTATGAAATAAGATTATATAGAATGGAATATGAAACGAAATGAAACTATGCAGCCATATGAAATGAAATATATTTTTTTCCGAGAAGCATGGTTTGTAACAAGTTAGGCAATAGAACATAATAGAAAACGTTTACTTATTCCATATGATATGTCTTGATATTTGTTGCAGTGGGTAGTAGTACGTCCCCTGACACAGGTCCGTCGTCACAAAGCGAGGGACATTTCGCGGGTTGGCCGCATCCGCGGTCCCCTACACACCATCACATCAAAAGTCCAGGTATTCAGCTTTTTATAATAATTAAAAAAATAATACAAAGCTTCATATATTATGCAAAACATGTTGCAAATGTACAAAACACGCGGCAACTCCATTCTAATCCAGTCAAGTATTGTGTCACAGACTTTTTAACGTCTTAGTTTGTGTTGCGTAAATGTTCTTGAATATATATGCCCCCATCTCGGAAAGGGTATTTTTGATATCTAAATACAAAAGTAGTCTTTTAAGATTTTTCACGTCGTGCTCTTTGGATTCCGTCGCTGGTGATTAATATCCTTCACTGGCTCGGTCATCAAAATTGAGCACGCGGCTAAAAAACTTTGTACGCTTTAGCGCAAATCACAATGCACATACCTGCTATTGACCATCACTATTTTACAAATAAAATGATTTGAGCAACTTTGCACTCTAGTGTAACAAATGAGTATAACATCGTACATGTATTGTGCTGCCTACAGTAGTATATAAATGCGTGTGTGTGTGGGTGTGTGCCAGTGAAGGGTGGCGGTGTGTGTGCGTACGCGTCGCCCGAGTCGCCGCTGTCCAAGATGGAGGTGGCGTGGCACGCGCCCGCCGCGCCGCGCGCCCCGCCCGCGCAGCCCTTCCACATCCCCCCCACGGAACGGTACCGCACACTTAGGGCTATATTTCACCGGGACGCTATGGCAGCGCAACCAGTCACCCACACCAACAAAGTCAAAGTCAAAATTGCTTTATTCAGTAAAATCACGCAGATCATTTAGAATCGTCTTACATACTAGGTGATTCTAGGTGCCAGTTCCACGCGACCAGAGCCTAGAAGAACGGGAAAATGAAACAACAGAATGTATACAGCTCTATAGAGTTACTCACCTGGTGTCCGTTCGGTCGCGCAACCAAACGTACATTTTGTTGGTAGCGGCGACTGGTTGCGCCGCCATGGCGTTCCGGTGAAATATAGCCTTATATTCATTCAATTATCTCATATTAATCCTGTTAATTCACAAAGATCATTTAGAATCTTATAAACTAGGTCGACATAATGATGTCCGCTCCCAGATTTCCTCTACTGCTGAGCGTAGGTCTCACTTTTTTTGAGCCTCTCTCTCTCTTCAAATGTACTAGCTCCAGGAGCTTTTCATTTTTTTGATTTAAAGGAATAATTATAATTGTAATCAACCTTGAAGCTTATAATTAATAATAAATAAATAATGCTGGACAATCCACACGACTAGCCCCAAGTTTAGCAGAGCTTGTGTTATGGCTAGGTACTAGAAGACTGACACACTTAATACAATAATATATAATTATGTAATAAGATTCTGAATTATTTTCAGGCTGCTACCGATCGGTCCTAAGCCGAACAAGGAGCAATATCCCGTATTCAACGCTTTGGTCGACAGAGTCAGGGAGGCGCTCAGTCTACCGCCAGGTTATATTTTTACTTTACACTAATCAAAATCATCATCATTCCCCTGCCCTTATGCCACATGCCATTATTATAAAAATGGCATGTAGATTAAATTAAATATGTATTGTGCTATAAATACTTTTTAAATTAGTCTAAATTTAGTTTCGAAATAAAAGGCATTTTATAGATGATTCTACAGACAAGACAGATTCGAGTCGATCGGAACAGGAACCCACGCCCACACCGACTCCTAGCACTAGGCCGCAGGAGCTCAATAGGAAACCTCCTGAAGGTAGTGCAAAGTAAGTAACAACTTAGGCAATTTCAGATTAAAAATGCCGTGCTTTCCAGACTTTTTGGAGGGTCCGTGGTTACGAATCGTCTTACATACTAGGTGATTCTAGGTGCCAGTTCCACGCGACCAGAGCCTAGAAGAACGAGCAAGAAACTTACGGCCTGGTTCCTACCGTTTTTTTTTATATGATCCTCCAAAGAATTACAATTAAACTAAATTAAGTACTGAAGTTTAGTTGATACTCAATAAGCCGTATTATAATGATGAATGATGAAGCGAAGACAAGTTGAATTCAGCTTACTTGGTTTACGATAGTATTGTTTAAAATTTCTTCTGTTTATTATGTAAAAGCTTTTATAACTTCTTAAAGTATTTCTTATGTATTATAAACTACAGACAGAGAGGCGTGTCCCCGCGTCGTTTGGCTCGTCAGGCCGCCCAGTTAGGGTCCCCGCCGGCCCCTAACGCTACTTGCAATACAGGTAAGTTATAAAGCCACTTGTTACATATCTAACCCTCCCGTCCCCCTTCTTTTACTACTTCGCTCGAAACATTCCATGCTATGTTTGCCTGGAAGAAATCGCTATCAGCGATAAGGCCGCCCATTGTACTATTTTTAAGTTAGTTCTAAGATGTTTTTTTGTATTTTCTGTTTGTGCAATATAGTGTTATCTATATATCTATCTATCTAACTACATTTTGTTGGTATCGGCGACTGGTTGCGCCGCCATGGTGTCCCGGTGAAATATAGCCTTAAGTGTGTGTGTGTGTGTGTGTGTGTGTGTCAGGTTGCGACAGTGGCAGTGAGGCGTGGGGCCCGTGGTGGGAGGCGGCGTCGCGCGCCGGGCGCCGCGCCGCGCACGCCGCCACCGCGCCGCGCCCCGACACCACGCTCTGTTACAGGTGTAAGTATACTCAAAGACTAAGTCAAAACTGCTTTATTCAGTAAAATCACAAGGATAATTTAGAATCGTTGTTAATACAAACAAGTCGGAACCTAACCCGCACATCTCACACGGTGTCAAGCCAGGCCCGTCAGCGACCCGCGCGCCCCCTACACACACTTCTGGAGAAACAAGCGCGAGCGACTGACATAGAAGGGGCAAAGTAAATACTCAGTTATTATATTTCACAAGTTTCATTTACTTGCAATCCCCTATCCTCAACAATCGTCTTACATACAAGGTGATTCTAGGTGCTTCTAGGTGCCAGTTCCACGCGACCAGAGCCTAGAAGAACTGGCATCAAATCAGACCGCAACGTTCGGTAGTCGAGCTAACGTCAGCGAATACTGTCATTCGAATACGACACCGTTTCGATACGTTTGCTACTGTCATTTATTCGTGCTCGACCCTCAGTTGATATATTCAAGTCACAATGCGCGTCAATGCTTGGTCAGCCGAATTTTACAGAGCGCTTTGTCCGAGGTTGCATTTTAAAACTCCCTACTCTCGAGTCGAGAGTCATTTCATTTTCATTTCATTTATTTTCTCTTTACACATGTACCCATGCTCTTAGATAGGTAGGTCAATATATACAATACGTAAACAAAATTTTATACAAGTAGGTATTCTTAATAATAATAATAAATCATGAGTCATCTCTCGGATATCCTCATATTTTTGTATGGATATCCGAGAGACGACTCCCGGCTTGAGAGTGCTTAGTGCACTCTGAGTCATCGCGTAATGTCTCGCCCGGATCACCGTAGAAGTGTGTTGTGCAGGCGGCGAGTGCGGCACTGCAGTGGAGCAGTACAGCGACGAGGAGCTGGGCCTGTGCGTGATCGTGCTGGCCACGTTCGTGCACCGCGAGCCCGCCGCCGCCGCGCCGCTGCTGCCCGCGCTGCTGCACAACGTCACTAGGTGTGTTCTCGTACTGTGTAATGTTGTACTTTTCTGTCTCTTGTCTCACCTACTGTCTCACTACGCCCTACTTTCAGTACCTTGCTTAGGCTGCCACCGAAAACGTTATAAGGGTGGTCAATTTGTGTGATAACATAGCTTGAAGCCATCATCACGCAGTAGAACGTCGCTAACTATTAGCCAGGGGTGGTCTTACCTTAGTGAAAACTGTGTTTTTTTTTCAAAAACTGCTTATCGGCGACACGAAAAAGAAAGAAGTAGAACAAAGTGTCGTCAAGTTAGTGTGTGTTCCTGCAGGGTGGTGCAGCTGGGCAGCTACTCGTGGCAGGCGGACACGAACACGCGGCTGCCGGGCAGCGCCGTGTTCGTGGCGCACCAGTTCCTGCGCTGCGTGCTGCACCAGCTCGCGCCGCACAACGTCTTCCTGCAGATCTTCCTGCACCATCAGCCCGGTCGGTGCACTGCTACTTACTTCTACATTATTATTATTCGGTTGTCGTTAATGTATAGAAGAAACAATACCGGCCCCACGATGCTGCCCTGTGGTACACTAAGCTAAATGCATTATGGTGACCATTCTTAACACACTGTTTACGGTTCGTCAAATAGCTCTCTATTAGTCGAGGGTAACTCGTCGCATTCCCGATCTATCTAGTTATCGGAGAAATATTAGGGCGATATCAAAAATTAAAGCCAGGTCTAAAAAAAATAAGATTGGATTTTCCTTTATCAAGATTCGAGGTCATAGCAGTTGTCTGTATCTAAAATTAATTTGAATTAATATATGTTTTATGTAAAAGTGTATTTAAACAGAGAAACAGCGTCAGATGTTCTTCAAGAGCATAGCGCAGGCGTTCGTGGACTTCAACGAGCTGTACCCGTGCGGCCCGCTGCAGCTCGTGCTCGAACATCTCAACAGCAAGAAGACCTTGCCGCTGGATGTACGTTGCATACCCGTTTATTTATTTGTTGCTTATAAACATATTGTGTTTTGTTTTGCATACATATCTTGTTGAATAGAGTTGAGAGCGGTATTATTGTAAGTGTATCTAAGTTAAAAAAGAGAAGGTTTAGGGCGGGTCGATCGCGCCAATTTAAAAACTACTCCGTAATAATCTGGTTTGTAATATTTTCCAGCAAATAACAGTGATAGCGGGCAACATCGCCATGTACCTGGAGTGCCTGGCGCCCGAGGTGCTGGGCCCCGCCGGCGCGTGCGGCGCGCTGCTGCAGCAGCTCGAGACCCTGCTGCGCAACGTGGCGCTGCACCTGCCGCAGCTCGACGACGTGCTGCCGCTGCTGCGCGCCGCCACCGCCGCGCTGCGCATACACCCCGCCGGACAGCACAAGGTACCCGCACACACCGCACCGGGCAGCACACACCCCGCTGGGCACCACACACCCCGCCGGACAGCACAAGGTACACGCACACACCCCGCCGGGCATCACACACCCCACCGGACAGCACAAGGTACCCGCACACACCCCGCCGGGCACACACCCCGCCGGGCATCACACACCCCACCGGACAGCACACACCCCACCGGGCATCACACACCCCGCCGGTCATCACACACCCCACTGGACAGCACAAGGTACACGCACACACCCCGCCGGGCATCACACACCCCACCGGACAGCACAAGGTACCCGCACACACCCCGCCGGGCACACACCCCGCCGGGCATCACACACCCCACCGGACAGCACACACCCCACCGGGCATCACACACCCCGCCGGTCATCACACACCCCACTGGACACCCAGGGTACACACACACCGAGAAACCACTTACAGATCATGTGCATCCGAAGAAAGCCGTAGTATTTTACCTTACTTAATTGTTACCGAATGGACTAAATGCGATATCGACAATGGCGCAGAAGGCGCTCAACCGGTAAGGCTGCTATGTCGCCCTGTCTGCGCCTTGTATATAATTTTGATGTGCACAAAAAAATTACGATATCGCCAGTTTCCAGGCTAGTCGAGCATTTAATTTACTTCAATATTACATTGGTATGTTTAATGTCGTACACGTTACATACAAAACACTACATTGCATACACAATAATTAATGGCCGATATCGCAGCTTACTTGGTATTGTCTTTGTCTGCTGATTTTGAGTTTATTTTTGTCAATATGTATTTTTGGTGTGCATTACAGAGTATTCTGGAGCCGATCTCGAAGATCATCAGCTACGGCATTCAGAACTTCGTGTTGAAGCTGTCCGTTATAACGGAGCTCAGCATCGCTTGCTTCCGCGCCTACTCGCGAGAAAGAGACAAAGTTAGTCTAACCTCACTCACTCTCTCTATTACCTAAGTACTGGAGATAAATAAATCGAACTACAGCGCCATCTACATTTATAACTCAGAAATACCTTCAATAGATGGCACTGTATGTTGTATCATAATTTATAGTGAAATAATTTATTTTGATCAACATTAAAACCCGCCGGAAAGGTAATAACTTTTAGATACTTAGTACTTTTATTTCCTGTTGTCCGTGTTTATTTTTTATTACGAATGTTGTGCAGGCCTGTAATTGGCACAAATTGTGTAATATAAGTTAGCCTGTAAGTAATAATTATAAATCTTTAATGTGTATGCAGTTGGGGCTGCCTATAAATAACTAAATAGATCTTCCGCTATACAAACTAGATTGCTTAGTTATAAGAGAGACCTATGTAGTGTAGTTGTTGAAGTATAGATGGCGCTATGCTCAATACAAAGTACTTAAATAATTTTTTTCTGTCCTTTTTCAGTTACTGATCTGTCGTGTGTTGGTATACGAGTTGGTGCACGCTCTTCGAACTAAGACCACGGTGCCGGATGATAACTTGTTCATACTTATCCAGTTCATATTGCAAGGTAACCTTACTGTGTTTCATTAGACGATCCATTATTTTGTTTTAGGACCTATCTAACAATCATTTTTGGATCACCGTTGATTTGAATTTAAAATGTTTGGATAGGGGAGTGAAAAAAAAGAAAATGAGCGATCTCTTTTTTTTTTCTTTCTTCCTTTCTTTCGATCTTGCAACTCACGCAAACATCAGTACTACGCTGTCAGTGTCTCATTATTGGGTGTACGACGGCAATACGTGAAGAACTGGACTGACCCAAAGCCTCATAACATTTTGTACTCTATGCGGCTAATACTTGTCTCATTTCTGAAGGGTTAATGACTAAAATGTCTCCCACTTATTTCGTACCTGGATAAAGAACACACAGTCCATTTGGTTTATGAACGCCGCCAACAGATAGAATATTCGTTACATCAGGTCACGGCTGCAGCTTGCTGTTGCCCCCCCAACTGAAGACGGGGGACCTGCTGACGGGGGCCGGGGGCGGCGCGGGGGGGCCCGAGGCGCGCGAGGTCAGCGCGGGGGCACTCGACTGCATGCGGCCGCATCTACCCGACATGATCGAACTGCTGCAGGACCCGCATCTGCTCAACAAGATCAAGGTATGTGGAGACCTCATAGGGACCTCACGAGGACCTCACGCGGATCTCTAGGGATCATGAAAAAGCTTCAGAGAGTGATACTAGACTGTGATGTGTGAAATGTCCATGAATATTCTATTTATATGTATTGAAATTGTCATTGTAAGTTCCTTTTTTTTATGAGAATAACGGCCGGTTTCTCCAACGATGATCAACGAAAAAACTCAAATAATTACTATGTGTCAAACTCGGATCAATCGTGATTTGGGTTTCCAGAAACCGGCCGTTTGTCAGGCCGTTTGTCCAGCCGGCTGTCTTTAAACCCAACTCTAAAGTCTATTGTATTGTCCCAGGGTTCAGTTTCCAAGTCAATAGTGAACCGCAACTTAATCTGCCTGAACGAGGACACGTTGGGTGCCATCGTGAAGGGGGGCATCGCGCAGTACGTGGCCATGGAGCTGGCGCTCGAGCACGGCGGGGGCTTGCGGCCCGACCGGGGGCTCCCCGCCCGCCATCTCACCCCCTGGGTCAGCTCCACATTACCTGGGTAAGAATCATATCCTGGTTCATTGTGATGTGCTTTTAAAAAAACATTTAGGAGTATCGGTGTTCGCCAAAAACTGGACGAGAAAGTAAGTCAGTTAAAAAACATTCAGTAACATTCAAGCGTAATCTTTGTCTGAGCTCATACGACGTTATAATCTTGACCGAAACCTGGTTGTTGGATAGTATAGTGGATTCTGAACTCTTTGATGATCAGTATATTGTCTGGCGCCGTGACCGGAATTACAATTTAACAGGTCAGTCTAAGGGAGGTGGAGTTCTCATAGCTGTTAGAAAGGGCATACCTACATTACTTCAACCGTCCTATCAGTCCTCAGCCGAGGATCTATGGGTTACCGTTTCTATTAAACAAAGAAATAAATCTATACTCAATGTTCACTTGTGTTGCTTATATTTATGTGAACAAAATAGAGGTTTCAGTTTTTCACAGCAGCTTCAGAATTACCTAACAAATCTAAATGACATAATTTTACTAAAACCCGCTGATAAATTCATATTGGTGGGTGATTTTAATCTTGGCGGTATAGATTGGTCTTCTAGCCCAAACCATTCTCACTTATTACCATTGTACCAACCAGGTTTGACTCCCTCTGAGACACTATTTATCGATGAAATAAACACTCACGATTTTCGTCAGTACAATAGTATTCGTAATTTATCTAAAGGTAGAATATTGGACCTAGTTTTGTCAAATGAGGAGGTAGTTGTTAAGGAATGTTTCGACCCCTTAGTACCCCTTGATCCCCACCACAAAGCCCTTCTCATCAATGCATCCTTCCTTAATCTATCCTGTATCAAACCAAAATCATATATTAAATATCTTTTTAACAAAGGTGATTATTTACCCATAAATAATAAAATTGCTGCCATTGATTGGGAATTGGAAATATCCTCAAGATCTCTCGAGGAGTCAGTCGAGTTTTTTTATTCTGTCTTAGATCAGCTAAAGTTCCAATTTATCCCTTCTAAACTAGTTAGTAGTTCAGCATATCCCATGTGGTTTAATTCTGCACTTATTAAATTGATTAAGGAAAAATTCAAATTTCTTAAAAAATATAAAGTTTATGGTAGAATTTCCGACTGGGAAACTTTTAAGCTATTACGAGACAGAGTTCACGAAATGGAAAATAGATGTCATGATGATTACATGTCTTCTATTGAAAATGGTATCGGTCAAGATCCTAAAAAGTTTTGGTCTTACATAAAGAGTCGTTCAAAATCAAATGGTATTCCAACCTCTCTCAACTACTTGAACTCAACTGTTACTGAAGTTAATACTATATGTGATGTTTTTTCTGAATATTTCCACTCCACTTTTCTTTCACCAAATAACTCATCAGTACCAGATTTTCATTCAACATACTCCTCTAAAATTAACGACCTTAACATATCAAACATTGAAATTAAAACTGATGAAATTTTTCAACTCATTTTAAAACTAGATCTTAGTAAATCTGCTGGTCCTGATTATATTAGTCCCGTGTTCTTAAAATCATGTGCTAAGACAATATGCTTACCTATTTCTTTATTATTTAAAAAATCAATTTCAACTTGTTGTGTACCTAACATCTGGAAATCCGCGTTCGTTTCTCCAATCCATAAGAAAGGATCAAAATCGGAAGTTACCAATTATAGGCCTATCTCCAAGCTCTGTATCATAGCTAAAATGTTGGAGAGGATCATCTATAATCAGGTATATGCTGCCCTTCATCAATCGTTCTCTCCCTTCCAACATGGTTTCTTCAAGGGGCGATCTACCGTATCCAATCTTGCCGTCTTCAATGACTTCTTAACCGGCGCCATGGATGATGGCCATCAGGTTGACGTAGTATATACTGACTACAGTAAGGCCTTTGATAGGATTGATCATAGTCTGCTGCTTTCAAAGCTTTACATGATGGGAATCCATGGGGATTTGTTTAGATGGTTTCACTCTTACATAGACAATAGATCTCAGGCTGTTGTTGTCAGCAACTACATGTCCAGCTGGGTGTCCATTCCTAGCGGTGTTCCGCAAGGATCATTGCTAGGACCTTTGCTCTTTTCATTATTTGTTAATGACATTTCCAGTTGCTTCCTTAACAGTAATTTGCTATGTTTTGCTGATGACATGAAAATTTATAAAATCATCGATTCCCCGGATGACATTACTGGTCTCCAAGAAGATCTGGCACGGCTTGATGCTTACTGCTTTAAAAATAAGCTTGATCTTAACCCAACAAAGTGTTCAGTTGTTACCTTCTCACGCAAAAAAAACTCAAATCAAATCTTCATACCAATTAAAACAACAAACTCTACTTGAATATAAAGTTATTAGAGATCTGGGAGTGCTTCATGACTCTAAGCTTATATTCGATTCCCACATCGACACCATCATCAAAAAAGCATCTAAAGCCCTAGGCTTTATATTAAGAAGCTCCGTGAGCTTTAACCGAGCTAAAACCTTTAAAATATTATACTGTACATTTGTTCGCAGCATTCTAGAATATGCGTCTCAAGTGTGGAATCCTCAATATCACACTTATATCAACAGAATTGAGCGCATACAGATCAAATTTATTAAATATATCTGCTTCCGCTTAAAGATCCCGTATGATTCTTCTAACTACATAAAC
Organism: Ecliptopera silaceata; assembly: GCA_932527185.1. NCBI lineage: Eukaryota > Metazoa > Arthropoda > Insecta > Lepidoptera > Geometridae > Ecliptopera > Ecliptopera silaceata. The sequence goes on from OW052210.1 coordinate 9,223,340, forward strand.
TTATGTAAACAGTTTCATTTTCTACCACTCAGCAAGAGGCGTGAGATAGCTGATTTAACATTCTTATGTAAAATTGCGAAAAGCGAAATAAATAGTCCTGATCTTCTCAGTAAAATAGGGTTGGCTGTACCACGCAAGCAAATAAGATACAATCCACTTATTTACATTCCTATAGTTGGGACGAACTACCGACAAAATTCATTTTTATGGCGAGCCAGTGATAATTTTAATAAGCTGTCAAAGCAAATCAACCTGGATCTCTTTTGCACCAGTGTTGCATCCGTGAGGCGGCGGCTGACGGATGATTTTTTCTCTTCTTAGTTTCCACTGGGAAGAGAGGGAATCACCATATCTTCTTAACTAATTTACCTATTTATGTATATATTATAACGCGACTTCTTCTTTTATCACTCTTTTGTTAGTCTATTTATATATCTAAGTATTTAATATCTATCTTTCTGTTATGTGTTTGCTATGTTCACACACTTTTTCTACTTCTTTACTACTCGTGAAAACCTTTTATTGGCCTTATGTTTTCTATTTTGTTCTGTCTCATTCTTTATTATTTGTGCTGTTGGTTTTCCTTTAAATAAATAAATAAATAAATAATAAATAAAAAAAAAACCTCGGGACTGATACTGTTCCTATAGTACAAGTTTTGCTTAGTTAGAGACTAAAGTGTGGTGTGTGAAATGTTCTAATACGGTGTGCAACGCTGACTTTCAGTATATTTGTGAGTTGTATGTTGTGCGCAGCAACCGCGAGGTGTCGGAGTGCGTGTGCCGCGCGCGCCTCGTGTCGTGGCTGGTGGTGGGCGCGCTCTGCAACTGCCGCGCCGGCGCGCCGCTCCGCGCGTGCGTGCCGCAGGACGCCACCTGCCACGTCACCGACCACATCCAGGTACCGTGTGCGCGCGCTCTGCAACTGCCGCGCCGGCGCGCCGCTCCGCGCGTGCGTGCCGCAGGACGCCACCTGCCACGTCACCGACCACATCCAGGTACCGTGTGCGCGCGCTCTGCAACTGCCGCGCCGGCGCGCCGCTCCGCGCGTGCGTGCCGCAGGACGCCACCTGCCACGTCACCGACCACATCCAGGTACCGTGTGCGCGCGCTCTGCAACTGCCGCGCCGGCGCGCCGCTCCGCGCGTGCGTGCCGCAGGACGCCACCTGCCACGTCACCGACCACATCCAGGTACCGTGTGGGCGCGCTCTGCAACTGCCGCGCCGGCGCGCCGCTCCGCGCGTGCGTGCCGCAGGACGCCACCTGCCACGTCACCGACCACATCCAGGTACCGTGTGCGCGCGCTCTGCAACTGCCGCGCCGGCGCGCCGCTCCGCGCGTGCGTGCCGCAGGACGCCACCTGCCACGTCACCGACCACATCCAGGTACCGTGTGCGCGCGCTCTGCAACTGCCGCGCCGGCGCGCCGCTCCGCGCGTGCGTGCCGCAGGACGCCACCTGCCACGTCACCGACCACATCCAGGTACCGTGTGCGCGCGCTCTGCAACTGCCGCGCCGGCGCGCCGCTCCGCGCGTGCGTGCCGCAGGACGCCACCTGCCACGTCACCGACCACATCCAGGTACCGTGTGCGCGCGCTCTGCAACTGCCGCGCCGGCGCGCCGCTCCGCGCGTGCGTGCCGCAGGACGCCACCTGCCACGTCACCGACCACATCCAGGTACCGTGTGCGCGCGCTCTGCAACTGCCGCGCCGGCGCGCCGCTCCGCGCGTGCGTGCCGCAGGACGCCACCTGCCACGTCACCGACCACATCCAGGTACCGTGTGCGCGCGCTCTGCAACTGCCGCGCCGGCGCGCCGCTCCGCGCGTGCGTGCCGCAGGACGCCACCTGCCACGTCACCGACCACATCCAGGTACCGTGTGCGCGCGCTCTGCAACTGCCGCGCCGGCGCGCCGCTCCGCGCGTGCGTGCCGCAGGACGCCACCTGCCACGTCACCGACCACATCCAGGTACTCGCTGTACCACCACTTTACTGTACTCTCTCACTGTACCCCCACTCTACTGTACTCTCTCTCTGTACCATCACTCTACTGTACTTTCTCTCACTGTACCACCAATCTACTGTACCCCCAATCTACTGTACTCTTTCTCTCTGTACCATCACTCTACTGTACTCTCTCTCACTGTACCACCAATCTACTGTACTCTCTCACTGTACCCCCACTCTACTGTACTCTTTCTCTCTGTACCATCACTCTACTGTACTTTTTCTCACTGTACCATCACTCTACTGTACTCTCTCTCACTGTACCACCACTCTACTGTATTCTCTCTCTCTCCGTCCTGTGCCCAAAATGTTGTGCTATTGGTTTGTCATCCGTATGCTATAGCATCTGTTGAATTCCGTTACAGACGATAATGTCGTCTTACGTTGAGGGCGGCGCGGGCGCGGCGGGCGGCGGGCGCGCGGGCGCGGCGGGCGGGCGGCTGGGCGCGCTGCTGGGCGCGTTCGTGCTGTGCCAGCTGTGGACGCTGTACCTGGAGGCGCTGGGCGCGGCGTGCGCCCCGCACAGCGACGCGCACGCCGCCGCCATCTCCGTGCTGCTCGACTTCTGGTGCAAGCTGGTGCCCACCATTCTGCACCTCACCACGCATTCTAAAGTGGTCAGTCATCATCATCAACCTATATCAGCCCCCTGCTGGACGTAGGTCTCTCCCAAGACGCGCCACTGAGCCCGGTCTTCGACTCTTCTCATCCAGTGTTTGCCAGCTACACTCCGTAGATCGTCGCTCCATCTCGCCAGAGGGCGTCCTACTCTACGATTGGCTAAACGCGGTCTCCAAGTCTCTCTCAAGTGGTCAGTCAATCTAACTATTTACTTAACCGACCTCGCTCGATCCTCTTAAACAGTCAAGTGTCTGTCTGCTCTTGGTAGAGACTTTCCTTGTATTATGTTAGATATTTTTGTCAGTTCTTAGTCTAGATTTTAGTTACGGTCTGTCAGGATGAAATCGCTGAATGAGATAAGACCGCTTATTATTATTTATTTATTAATATGCAACGCCAACAGCAAGCACAGTAGACAGGCGTCACAGCTCAGTTGGTAGGAGCTCTGCCTTCCATGCTGTGGGTCGTATTCGATTTTCACCTGGAGCAAATCTTTATGTGATGAACATTGTATGTATTTGGATGCATGTATTTGCAACAAAAATATATATAAGCAGTCTAGTTCCCACAGTGCTTAGTTTAAGACTACAGTGTGATGTGTGAAATCTTCTTTCACATTCTATAGTTTTAAGGAATTCTTAGAAATTAAATAATGTGCTTTGATTAAATGAATAATGTATAAAATAATGAACTTACCTAATTGTATAATATATTTAATGTAATCTAACCTATAATAATTATTATGAATAAAAATCTTATCTTATCACACATCTTTGTGTGATCGAACCCACGACCCACAGCATGGAAGGCAGATGGGTTAATATATTGTGTGTGTCAGTTGGCGGAGACCGTGAACCTGCACTTCCTGTCGCTGCTGGAGTCTCTCCTGGAGTGCAACTCCACCGTGCTGAACAAGCTGCTGCCGCTGTGGACTCCCATCCTCTACTCGCCACTTTTTAATGTAAGCTTTAAATAACTATACCTCGAATCTATTTCAGATTCAATTTCAAAATATCAAAGGCATATGAAAGACTTTGGTGGATACCTTTGCCCAGCAGTGGGACAATATAAGCTAAGGAAAATAAAATTAAGTATAAAATATCTGATTATTTAGAAGACAAGCAAGCTTGGGACGAAGTAGCTCTTCTTTATTAAACAATTGTAAGAAGGATCATATAAAAAAGCGCTAGAATCCAGGTCCAGTTTCTTGCCAGTTCTTCTAGACTGGTCGCGACGAACTGGCGCCTAGAATCATCTAGTGTGTAAGACGTTTCAAAGTGATCCTTGTGATTTTATTGAATAAATGCAATTGAAGTTTGAAGATTTTATAAACATTATGGAAAAATAAAAGTTTTTAAATTTGATCGAGAAAAAAAACTACGAATTACTAACAAAAGCGTTAGTAGTTCGTTGTATTTTTCGCGGTCAGAATCAACTTTAAGTAACAGTTAGATTGCGACTATAGGATTGAAATAACTTTGAAATTGAATGAATTTGATTCGATACTTACCCATAAAGAAACGTCAGTACTTTTTTAAATTTGAACATGTAACTTGTCCCAGATGCCTCGTCACGTGTCGTCCCGCCTGGCCCAGTGTCGCGAGATCCCCCCCGAGCCGGCGTGTCCCCCCGCGCCGCCTCCCCCCGGCCCCCCCGGCCCCCCCGTCCCCCCCGGGGCCGCGTCTCCCCAACAACGCCGTCTACATCGTCTGCTAGCTAAGATGGCGCAGTTGGAGCTGCAACCTCATTCCTTCTACTTTATATAAGATACAACCTCTATAATAACACATTGTTATAATTAACTATGTTAAATGTTAATTATGTGACTAGTTCTTTAAGTGAATACTATTTAAGGCTTATTTGTGCTACATTCACTCTATTACTCTCTAATTTGTAAAAGCTGTTTGTATTCCATGTAACATAAAAAAAAATAATAATAACAAAATGTCACTATTGAGGGGTCCAAGGGATTTCTTTTTTTTATGAAACGGGAGTATAATTTATTCACAAACAAACTTACGACTATACAGTATTTACAAAATGTACATTTACATATAAAATACATAAGAAACAATTGAGCTATCTATCTACAGACCGTTGCAAACGATCTATAGGGATTTCTTGTGTAGATGGGGCCCCTTGGACCCCCATCAATAGCACCCCCTATATAGTTATAATAATTGTTGTGTGTCAAATCAATGTGTCAATGTACAAGTAGGTATGTGTAGCTGTGATTATTATATTGTTGTTAATTTTATAGAGATTTTACATTGTTTGTGGTAGCTAATAAAGTATATTAAACTTCTTAGATTTTTTATTTGTTTCATCAAAGTCAAAACTACTTTATTCAGTAAAATCACAAGGATTATTTAGAATCGTCTTACATACTAGGTGATTCTAGGTGAATCATCAGAAAACATTAATAAGAATAAGAATTATGTAAAATAATATCATATACAGGTTGTTCTAAGACTGCTCGTGTCTTTATAACACCCTTTATTAGTAGTGGTAGGTATTGTTAAAGCAAAGTTTCCCGCTGTCTATTGCTACTAGAAACAAAGCTACTTGCTATTCATGTCTATTCCTAAAAATACTAAACTAATTAAACCAAGAAAGCCAATTAATGTTTAACAAGATTTTTTTTCCTATCCACGACAAAATGCGTGATGCACGTAGGTACGAGTAGTCTTATACCATTTATGTATTGTTTAAAAATCTTCACACGCAAACAAATCCAGATACAACAAACTAGTCCAACTCTAAATATCAAATCAATCAGCCGAAGAAACGAGTCGCCGTGGGAATATTCTGTTTCTCATCTTTTCAATTTGATTCGAGAGTCGCAAAACATCTGCAATTTGTCTTGTACAATAATACCACAACACTTCAATTATAGATCGTAATACGTCGATATAGAATTCATTTTACATGGCAAAGAATTGGTAGACTTGTGGGAGGAACAATAAGTGATTTGTTATGTAACAGATGATCGGACAATATCGAACTAGAGGCTCCTAATGAAGTTTTACAAAAGCTGAATTAATTGTTAGGTAGGTACTTACAGCAGGTGATTGATAGTTCATAGTTCATAGTAATTTATTGATAAAAACATTTACAAGTCAATTTTTTACATAATAATACTTAAAAATAAATTATTTAAAAAAAATTCAATTAAATATATCATGTTTTTAAATAAAAAACAAAGTAAAGGACGTGTGGCACTCGGGGACTGCCGCGGTAAAGCTATTGCATAGCATTTTTTGCTGGATTAGGCATGCGCAGTGTTAGGTTATTTCGTTACGGAATTTCTGGATTCGATCTCCACGCTCAAGGCCCGTGATAGAAGCTATGCAATAGCTTAATAACTTGATAAAAATATATAATACCTACCCAAATGTGATGAAAACTCCGCAAAATAAACGCTTAAGTAGGTATAGCGTTTTGAGCTTCATCAGCATATGTAATTATTCTACTTTCATACCTTACAATCAATACTTACTTAAGTAATCGTATGAGTAATAGGTACTTTTTCTTAGAATAAATATAGATTTATCTGCATCCATGACCGCAGTACAATGCCGCACAGGACACACTTTCAATGTGCATGTTGTAATAATATCGTAATCAATAACACACGGTTGCAGAGAGCTTATAATTATGAGTCTTTGTAGACCACCTACGCGAAATGAATTTGTTACCAACATAGATTAATCCAATGATCTGTAAGACAACTCATTACTCTCCTTTGTGTTCAATAACTTGCACCAGAATAGTGGATTAATCGTTGGCCAATGATAAACTGGATTAAGTATATTATATTAGTAGATATTAGGAAGATATTATATTAGTATCTACATTATTGCATAAAGTATCTATCGGGCATACAGAACCGATTGGAGAAATTAAGTTTATCTTCGACCAAAGGCTTTCGCGATTAGGTACCAGCGACAATGAGACAGAGCGTATGAAAACTAATGAGCACTATAATGTAGCGTTGAAAGATTTACAAAGACGGTTTGACTCGAAAATAAACTGAAGCCTTTATTGAAGGCTTTGATAATTTTCGGTCGATTTTCACATTCTGACAGAACTGGCGTAGGTACATTTTTGAGTGTTCAACGTTGCGTTTACCTAAGTATATAAAAGCACCACTTTTTCGGCAATGCATTAAAATGTTTTGCACGGCTGTAAAAAAGTAGGTAGGTAAAGAGATTATAGATAAAAGTGGCGGTGAGCGATTGATCGTTATAATCTAATCCGATGTATAGACGATTACTAAGGTGCCTGCGGGTAATAAGGCCGGTCGGGTAATAAGGCCTAAGTAAAAAAAATCGTATTTAAAACTGTCATACGCACTAAAACGTCACGTACATACATCAATAGTGTTCCGATAAGTCGCAACAAACTCGCAGGCGTGCGAACATTTGCTACATTTATCCACAGGAGACTAAACATTGGGATGAAGCGGCCATTTTGCAAGAATAATAAATTTGCGTTAAATACAATCATAATTATTATTAGTAAAAATACATTTAATTAGGAAAACTTGCATGCTACTTAATAAACAATTCATATTATTATCGTCCTTAATGTTTGAATTCAGTATTGTAGTTCTAAATGTTGTTTAAATTTGTTTTTTTTTAATCAGGTGGCCAGCGATTATAAAGGCCTATCAGTGTATGTGCATACATATGTGCGTTGGGTCATCGCAAGAACATGCTGATGCCTTTGAGTGCCCTGATGGCTGTTAGACGGAAATAAATATAGTTTTCTTTAATTATTGTATGTGCAATAACTGCATTTATGTAATTATGGCTGTAAATTATCAATTTTTGTGTTTATGTTGATTTTATCGTATGTTTAAGTTATAGGCCTTATTACCGTACCCAAGTAAATTAAGGCCTTTTAACATGGTGTTTCTAAATGTTTAATTTTGTTGTTGTGTGTGGTTGAAGTTGCAATTTTATATTTTGACTTTGTTCTATTTAACTTATTAGCCTAATTACTACAAAAACATTTCGATTATATATGATATTTTTAATTTTATTGCAAATCTCCCTTAGGTAGGCCTTAATACCCCCAGGTACCTTATTATACAACGGTTCCATATCGCATTGTTAGAAAAACTAAAGCCTAATTCACAGTGTTGCAGACAAACAATCTTGTGAAGGACATATTTTTTACATATTATGTACTTAGGTAGACCTATGTAGGATGTTTTTATATGTTAGCTTGTATTCAGCTGAATCGTTTCATTTCGACGACCTCGACTATGTTACCCTCTAAATATAGTTGTAATAAAGGCTTGTAATGGCTTGTAAAAGGCTTGTAATATATTAAATACACATTGTAATTAAGATACAAATAAGAAATGAAACTGTTCTTAAATAAAAAAAATATCAAATGATTCAAGCTACAACAAGGATAAAGATACCTATCTAGTTAAAAAACTTAGAATAAGTATTGTAAAAAAGGAGTATCTTTTGTATCTATTAATGTTATCTTAGTGCAATAAAGTATTAATAAAAAAATAAAATTGAGTGGCGATAAAACAGTAAATCTCGCCCCAATCGATATAAAAACGCTAAGCTAAACCGCAGCTTCCCGCAAGATGGCGCTGGCTTGCGTCAGAAATGTCATAATAACAATGATTACGCGCATGCGCGATTCGTGTCACCCCACCAGTGGAGCCTTCAACGCTAGGGGTGTGCCGACACAATATCGATTTCAGTGGAAATGAATCTTCCTTATGAATTGATTTCTTTTTTTGAGAAGATTAGCTTATATATACTTACCTACCTAATAACTACGTAATTTAATGTAGTAAAGCTATCTCATTTAGTTAAAATTAAATAAATAATAAAAGGTTTTTTTTTATACTTACTTAAACATTTTTTTTTTATATCTTTGGCACTTTCTAAAGTAGTGTGCCAGGAGCTTCTTTAAATATCAGGGATCCTTTTGCGTGTATTCACTTTTACCAATGAGGATAATACAAGTTATAAACTAATGTATTTTAAACTTAATGAGGATTTATATAATTCAAACCCATATACAGTAAGATATCAAATTTGAAACACATGGCAACATAATGTACGGTTAGCAATAGACACCGCACAACACTAGTCCTGCCTTGACAAGGTTCCCACATCTCAAACGAAGGTAAAATTATATCAAACACCTTTTTCTGGTGTCGAATTGAGATCATTGTTTCTTATTTATGAGCTTATTACTTCCATAAATCTATTTTAACACGCGAATGTGTCAGCGAGTGAGCATCGCCTTATTAAGATTGACTTCCATAGAAACTAGGGTAAGAAAGGAGTTAGTGTTCTGTGATGGCAGTTATAGGGACTAAATATAACTCAATTAATTTTATTAACTAATAAAACAAACATGCTTATTTTTTTAGGATTTGGGGCAGACCTTTGCCCAGCAGTGGGACGAGATAGGTTAGGAAAAAAAAAGTAAGTAGGTATAGCTAATTCAATTTGAATAAAATACCTACTTATAAAAAAAATATTAGTCATTCCAAGCAGTCAGAAAAGCTGGGACTGCTTGAAATGCCTGATTTGTAGTAGGAAAGTACAATTGAAGGGTTCAAGAATCTATCAAGCCGGTTTCTCCACACCGAAGAGGAACTGGCTTGATGGATTTGAGGAGGAGGCAAATAATGCATTCAGCTTCATTCACCAAGATACCTCGCAGCCATCACGTTGCGCTTTTCTTTCCCCATCGATTGCAACACCCATGTTTACTGTTTCAATGGCTACCGAAATAATTCATCTCTTCTGGATCTTGCTACGGGAATATCAACTTTATATAAATCAAATTACAAAAGAAAATTAAGAGCAAAAATTCAAAGCACGAACCAAAGCTTTGCTGAAATATTTCGACTTGTAAGCAAAAAGCTTTCGTATTTTCAGGACGTTAGAGGCGAGTTTTGCTAAAAGAAAGATGTGTTTTTAATTAAATTAGTAAAATTATACGAAAATGCGACCAAAACAGTCACGAATCTTAGTTTCCGACAGCAAGGACAAATATCGCAATTTTAATATAATTCTCTTAATAACTGAGATTGTACCGGCATCTAATCTACTGACATTGACGGGCAGCCACAAACCGAATAATCTCATTTCGTAAATTACTTGATAATTCCTATTATCACAAAAGTAATCTAAACTATTTCTGTATTTATAAACAAAATCGGAAAATGTGTTAGAAGTGTTTATCAAAAAAAGCTGTGATAGAGACTTCCCCTGTTCGAAGAATGAATACTAAAGACAAAAATAATTCCATTGTCTCTCAACGAGTCTTTGAAAACCAAAACAAGGAGTTTCGGGAGAGACAAGGAGATCAAACTATTAAAAAAACAAGACAGCATATTTTGTTATTAAAAAATACCTATATCTATTTTTTTAAATGTTATACCTTAGTGCCTATACATTCCTTGACACATATTAATTAAATCGCCCTTATTAGTCCAAACAAATAAACCTACGCGTTGAAGTTGCGCAGATGATTGACAGATGACAGCTGTCAGCGTGATTGTCCATAGCTAATATTTAACTGCAATGCCCATCCGCCCTTGAACTATAGAGTTACACACAATTTATTGTGTAAACTTTCTTTATATATAAAAACCTCCTTAATAGTTTACAGCATAATAAAATAATAGTAAAAAGGTTTTGGTCTATTGCATATTCAAAATGGCGTTTTGCAGTTCGCGTGATCGGTCGTATCGTAGCGGTAACTGTCACCAATATTGAAACTATATGGTGACCCAGTCACCCACTAAGGTACAATGCAAACGTTTGGCACATGGTGGACACAAGGGTGTCAAATAACTTACAAACTTTGATAATTGTAGGGTCTGTGTCCTACATTCTTATTAGTTCGTTGGTTTTGTAGTAAAAGTAGATAGTTAAATGTTTAGTTGTATTTATTTGTAGAGTTATGTTAAATGTAGTTATAGTAGTGATCTTAAGCTACGCTAGGGCGTGCTGTCGATCTCGTAGGTAGCTGTGAACTGGTTAGTGTGGGTCACGACAGCATGCTCTAGGGCTAAGTACCAACCCTAGGGAACAAAGACTATTGTGTGGTTTGTATAAACCGTACATGCTCCCGAGGGCGAGAAGAAGTAAAAGTACAAGGTATACAAAATAAACTTAATCTAACTTAATAAATTTCATTCATTTTACACTGACACTTGCACTAAATGTTTCCTGATAACAGCTGACGTCGCCTTCTCCTCGCGTGCGTTATGTTGAGTTACTCTGGAATCAGGTTTCTGGAATCAATTCAGATCGTCTGAAGTTGATAGGTCCTTGTAAGTATATGTCGTTTGTAGTTATGGTGATAAGAGTTTCCAAACAGGAGGGTGTAAGTACTCGTGTGTGGTCATCTTCAGTCATTCACTTTCTTCGGAAGTGTGTTCTTAGCCTCATCAAAGATAGCGGTGTGTTTTTTGTCGTTTCTCTAAGTGGGTATATATGTTTTTTGTAGCGTAGGGACACAATCATTGTGTTTTTGTGTTCGTAGGTATTCCCCGCCAATAAGGGTTAATATTGTAAAACATTTGTCGTGTGTAAATGCTTTCGTAAGCATTCACTGTAGTTAGTTGTGCTTGACGTTTGTTCTTCGTTTTTTGTTATTGATAGCTTTTTGTGATAGTTCGTTTCGTTATTTGGCATGTAGTTGTTTTCGTTGAAGCGTAGTATGACACGTAGCGATTTTGTCGTTGAATTGGTACGTTGTTGCTGCGCGTCGTTGTGCACAATGCTGCGGTAGATTGAACCTCAGTTTCGAGTTACTATCGCATAATCGCATGTGGTTTAGTTCTTTGTATTCTGTCTTGAATGATTTGTGTTGTTCTGTGACGTTGCCATAGGGTCTAAACTTTTTTTTCTAGTTGAAACGATTGTGTAGCTTCTTTTGGTTTAAATACTCCAAGTTTCTCTTTTATGTAAGAGTGTAGAGGTAGCCGCTCCATGTTACGGCCATTGCCTTGATGTTTGTTTTTAGTTTTGTAATGTTGGAGACAATAAACATCTTTTGTAGACATTTTTGAAGATTCGGCGATATCTCCCATCTTCCTTATGTTGTGCGATTTGTTGAGGATGACGTTGCATTCATAAGATTTTATGTTGCCACTTAAAATCCATCCGAGTTTAGATTGTTGAGCTATTGGTTGTGTTTTATCTCCTTTGATGATTCCACCAAGGATGATTGTTGCGAAGACATCTGCCCCGAATAGTATATCGATGGGTCGGTTGATGTTAAAATCTGGATCCGCTAGTTGGATTCCTTGAAGATGTGTCCATGTCGAAGGTTTGAAGAAGGTTTGGTTTGGTAGTTTGTTAACCAAATTTCTCATTACGTAGACTTGTGTGTCAAAAGTAAAGTTGTTGTTTAAAGAAGTGCATGTTAAGTTCACTGCACCGTTGCAGTTGTTTTGTTTAGCACCAACGCCGTAAATGACGCCGTTGCATCGTTGACGAGGTATGCCCAGTAGTTGCGCTGCATTTTCAGTAAGTATGGATATTTGTGATCCTTGGTCGATGACAGCACGTAGGATTACCTCTTTACCGTCGTTTGTTCTGATCTTGACCTGAGCAGTGGCCAAGAGAGTTTCAGATTTGTTTTTTATAGACGCGTAGGTACTTGGACCGTTGTTATTGTTCGTTGTTTCGTTGAAGCTTAGTTCGTTGTTTGTTCCGTCGGTAGATCGCTTTGGTGTCAAGTTCGTGAACGTGTCGTGAAGTAATGTGTGGTGGTATTCATCACATTGTAAACATCTTTTTTCAGACTTGCATTGTTTGCCTTTATGATCGTATAAACAGTTTAGGCATAAGTTTAGTTCCACAGCAAAACTGTGTCGGTCATGTGTTTGTAATTTGATGAATTCGTCACAGTGGAACAATCCATGCTCCTGTTTGCAGAGTGGGCACTTGACGTCCCGTGGTGTGCACCCTTTTTTGTTCATTGTTAGGTTGAGTGCACTGTTTGAGAAGGTCTTTGTCTTCTCGTTAAAGTTTTGGTAGTTTCCGTAAGTTTTGTTCGTTTGTTGTAATTGTTTATTGGACTGGCCGACTGGACTACGTTGTTGTTGATTATCGTTCGTAGATCGCTCTTGCTTGCGTCGTGTTGACTCCAAAGACGTAAATTTAGACTCTAAGAAGCGCATAAATTCGACCATAGTAGGTAGTTCTCTAGGTTCTTGAATAGATTCAATGTAGTCGTTGTAGGAGTCGGTGTCCAGTTTTTGTGATAGTAAATGTACCAAGATGGGATCCCAAGTAGTGATGTCAACATCGAGCTTTTTTATAGCGTTCAAGCATTCATTTGTTGTGTCGTGAACCCTCTTGATAGCAGTAGCTGTTTGGTATTGTAGAGTTGGCAAGTTCAAAATAGTATTGAGATGCGATGTAAATATCAGCTTTTTGTTGTTGTAGCGATTGTTGAGTATGTCCCAGCAGACTTGATAGTTGTCAGAGCTGATCGATAGGTGTTGAATGAGTTTTTCAGCTTCTCCTTGAACCTTTGATTTTAGGTATTGCATCTTTTGTGCACTGGATAAGGTTCTGTTTTCATGGATCACTTCGGTAAATAAATCCTTGAAGGATGTCCAGTACTGATATGCTCCGGAGAAAGTAGGTAGGTCCATTTTGGGAGTAGATTTCTCCTTGTGAGAAACTGACCAAATTTTTGTGTTTATAGATTTTTTCATTGCGTGGTATTGTTGTTCGTAGATTTCAAAAATCTGTTCGTATTCTTGTTCGTTTGGTAGTTCACTATCGATCTCCCAGTGTAGAGTGTCGATAGTTTTCCATCTGGAATTAAGGTTTTTCAGTGTGTCCTCGAACTCCCAGTTTTCATTTATTTGTTCTATGTTGATTGTAGCGAGAGTACGAGTAAAAGCCTTAAAGTTGCTTTTTTGTTTGCGTAGTAATTCTTCCGACTTACTAGCATTACCTTGAGAGGTCGTGTTGAAGAATGCTGAAGTTTTTTCAGTATTCAGTTGTTGTTGTTGTTGTTGAGTAGTTGAGGTTTCCGTAGTGGGTGTAGTCACATGTTGAGGAGCTGGAATCTCAGGCTTTGTAGGAGATTTTTCCTTCTTCTCAGTTGTGTCAGTGACTTCGTATTTTTGGATAAATGTTCTTGCAGCAGAGTAGAAATCTTTTGTTGATTTGTAGTGATTTTCAGAAAAGTATGTGTAATCTCTGTCTTCATGTTGGTATAACAGTGTGTGATTTCGTTGAAACTCTGCCCAGTACGAGTCAAGAACTTCAAGTAGTTTTCTTGTGTGTTGTGGAGTCTTTTTGTTTGCTCCATCTTTTATAAAGTTCCTGAAGAGCTTATCAATCTCTTCTTTTAGTTGGGTTTGCGTTGTTATAATATCTTCAATTTTGCTCATGTTGATGTTTCGAAGATATGAAGTTAAGAACGTATGTGATTTTGTACTCTACGGTATATGCGCCTTTTCAATTTAACTGGTGAGACCCGCTTGTGGGAGGCCAGTAAACCAATTCGCTACCGAAAAGAAGATACAAACCACTGTTCATTACGTTTTCGTAGAAAATTTATCCACGAAGAGTTAGTTGTTGTAGTTTTTGTAGTTGTTGTATTTTGTAAATTCACCGCACACACAGTTGGTTCACTCACTGAAGCGCGATAAATAAAAAAAAAAAAAAAAACAAAGATGTAGGGTCTGTGTCCTACATTCTTATTAGTTCGTTGGTTTTGTAGTAAAAGTAGATAGTTAAATGTTTAGTTGTATTTATTTGTAGAGTTATGTTAAATGTAGTTATAGTAGTGATCTTAAGCTACGCTAGGGCGTGCTGTCGATCTCGTAGGTAGCTGTGAACTGGTTAGTGTGGGTCACGACAGCATGCTCTAGGGCTAAGTACCAACCCTAGGGAACAAAGACTATTGTGTGGTTTGTATAAACCGTACAATAATGCTTCATAAAACACCAAGGAATTTAGTGTAGATTGTGTTTCCAGATATCTTTAATTTGGACGTCTACAAGTAGAGAGTGAATAGGTTCTCTCTAGGCAAACGCGCTACACCACCGTAAGCCGCATCATCATTCAACATCAGATGATTGAGGTCAAGCGTTTGCTTATAATGCATGCTATAAGATCTTTATACACAGTTTTATAATATTTGCTTCTTATTCTTATTCAAAAGATTAACTTTTGTAAGTTGTACAGGCAAACCCAGTACCCTAAGCTTCGTCACTGATAGTTTTTCGTGGGAAAATAAAATTTCTGACAAGGAGTTGAGCAATCAAAAATCCAAATATCGTTTCACGGTATTTAGTGAGTAGGTAAAGTTCCCACATGCACTTACCTAACTACGTAGGTACTATCTAGTAAGGTACTCAACGTACCTACTCTCTATTGTTTTATCTGGGTAGTTGATCTTGGAATCAGTCATCATCTTTCGTCATCGACCACGTGACGAGATGATCGTGCTGTCGATATCTATCTCAAAGTCAGGTTTTCACTTAAATTGACAGTATTCTCTTCTCAGAATTTACAGCTAAAACAGTCTTTAAAACTTGACAATAAAAATATATCTATCTCAAAATATATGCGGTGAATCCCCAAACTTTTGAATCTTTTGAAAAAATCTGTCTGGATTACAAATATTCAACTCGAATAAGTTTGTAAATTCAAAACTTAGGTACCTACTGACAATGTTTGTTTATGGTAGATAACTTTTCTGTAATATCTTGTATTAGATATATATTTTATATGTTAGTCACTAAATCAAAACTATTCAAACGTCTATAATTACAACCATACAACATTGCAACAATCTATTCACTGATCGACATCTCCATACAACTTCATACAACTCAATACAACGCCATACAAACAGGGTAATGTTACACATCATCGCATTGAATGGAAAATGCAATGTTGATATTCATTGTGGGTGGTGTGTTCCGTCACGTCGCATTATAGCCAATACATGAAGTCACAAAGACTGGTGTTTGAGACATACAAAGTAATGACAGATAAGTATTTAATGAAAACACAACTGGGTACTGAGTTGCACGTTATTGATCGTAGTATCGACACAACCTTTATTGTCCCACTGCTGGGCAAAGGTCTCCCCCAAAGCCTTCCACTTATCCCGGTCTTTGGCGACATTCCACCAATCGTTTTCCTGGGCGTCCAGGTCATAAAAATATGTTACTTAATTTATAAAATTTGTTTAAATCATTTTGTTTTTAATGACACTTATTATATTGTCAAGGCAATTAAAACTCTGATGTTAAATGCTATCCAATCCACTGCCTGCAACGAAACGTACCGAGTACGTGCCTATACTTAAAACTTTACTCAGGAATTTTGAAAAAAATAATTAATTCTCACACGTCTCAGTCGGTAATCTCTAAACAAAAACATAGAAACTAAAGTAGTTTTTAGCACTATTATTTAAAACACATCATCATGACTCAGTCAGTCATAGCAAATTATATAAATGACTTTTGAAAATCAACATGCTGTGAATAAAGTAAATGCAATTGGCACTTAACATTAAAATGTCAATAATGCGTTGCAGTGCGTAACTGTGGTGCTGCAATACAATCAATGCAGCATCTCAAGCATCAGCATCAAAGAGTGGAACTCGTTGCCGGCGTCTGTGTTTCCAGAGTCCTATAATTTGGATATTTTTAAGAGGCGAGTGAATGGGTATCTTCTAGGCAAGTCGGCATCGTCACCTAACATCAGAGCCCTTAGTCCGAAGGTGCATTTTAGAACTCCCTACTCTCGAGCCGACAGTCGTCTCTCGGATAGCCATACAAAAATGTATGGACATCCGAGAGACGACTGTCGGCTCGAGGGTAGGGAGTTTTAAAATGCGTCTTCGGACTAAGCCCTCAGGTGAGGTCGCGGTCAAACGCTTGCCTATAACTTATAAAAACAAAAAGAATGCAGCGATGCTGTAGAGCTGGCAAGTCTTTTCAAAACGATAGAGATAATTATAGATCCGATAAGAAGAAGGAGAAGTGCGTAACTGTTTCGTAAGCTAAGTACAATACGTAGTATACACTAAGGTAGGTACTTACCTACCTATTCGGGGTATTTAATATGGTCAGTATGGTCATCTAATCAGTAGCTCTGCAAAGTGCTTTCGGCGCCCAACAGTGGACTGAGAGCAAGTGACTTGCGATTAGCGAAAACGCTCGACAATCGACAACTCGAAACTTTATTCAATAAAACCAGAAGGATTACTTTTAAATAGTTTGTAATACAAATGCTTAGCGTGTTTTGTCAGAAAGACATACAAAATTTGTCTAAATCTAAATAATAAATAAATAATGTTTTTTTAATTTTATAAGTAACTTAAAATTTCTTTACCTATTCTAGTTTACCTTGCTGTGTCGAAAGTCTGTAAATTTGTTTCTAAGAATGGTTAATAAGAAATATAATAAATGCGTTTTTCTAAGATAACTTGCAAATTTTTGATACATATTATGTACGAGTATTTAATGGCTAATAGGATGTTGCAATAAAACTCATACGCCTTACATAAAGTATATATTCTATATGAGCCAGTAGAGAAAAGCTTTTTCAAGCTTTGTTTTTCAATAAACTTTGTTATGCGCTAAGTAATTTCCACTTTCTCCACTATGGTCCAGCTTTTAGATAAACTTTGTTATGCGCTAAGTAATCTCACTATGGCTTAGCGAATGCGCAGAATGTTTGGCCATTGTCTAGACATCTACCTCCCCCGATTATTAGGACCTTGTCACCTTGGCGAACATAATGGATTCGCGAATGTGGCACTCCATCGTAATCTTCGGAACACGAGAAGTATTGGAAGTATCTGTAATAATCAATAAGTACAATGAATAATTTCTAAGTAGGCATTGTCGATATCGTCAGTGGTTTAAACTACTTAAATTTGACACTATCGTTATTTTTTTTATTAAATTTAATTCGGTAAATTTGTTGAATTTACTGAATTATATTGAATAAATATTAATAAATATTCAATAATTGGCTGTTGGCCCTAATTAATAAGAATTTGATAAGCCCATAAAAGAGTAAAAAATAAAAGCGGAAGAAAATATCTCTAATTTTTTTTTACAATTTGTAAACTTTCAAAAAATGTATGGTGTCGTGCAATATAGATTAATCTATGTATCTATCTAATCTTTGTGATTACCTACTTAAAAACATAACATCCTAAATAAACAAATACATACAAATGAGGAATTCAAAGTCGTGACTTTCAGACAAAGTTCACGCTAGTTCAACAATCTCTTTCAGCATTTTAGAAAGCTCAGTTATTTATTTACATTCATCAGATTGGTTTAATACATCACGAAATAACAAATAAATAACTCCTTTCGCGTAAAACGTAGTGAACGCCTACATACACTTTCATTTGCCAAAATTTTGCATAGCTATGTATGGACAATGTAATTGTTTGGATTCCCACGATAAATTAGATGTAAGAAGACTCCTTCTGGTGAGATGAAGATGGACAATCATGAGAGGAGAGGAACACCGGGCTCAATGACGTCTTGGAAGAGCGTCCAGCAAACCGATAAAAGTTGATAATAATGATTGATATCTCATATCTCAGCTTATCATAAGTAGTCTCTAATTCTAATTCTAAGTGGGGGAATGAGATCTGCACTGACGTCCCGCAAAGGGGTGTATTGTGCATTGTCCCCCTGCTAACCTCACCCCAGCCACGGAGAAGGACTTTGGGTTGGTGGCAGCATTGTTCTAGCATCCCCGGTGTATCATAGTCTCATCAAGTGCTTGATGTGGTTGCTCGACCCTCATGCCTGATGATGACCATCACAAATTGGACCTCAAGGTCGTCACGGCTAAACTCCGTCTTGACATCGTCACCGAGTCACCTTTGCTGTAAGAGTTGTTGGCAGCTATCTCCCGAGTTGGCCAACCACCCCGCCCCACCGAGCTACCTTCGCGATGCGCCGGCGCAGCCGCCAGTCATCGTCCGCGAACCGAGCGCATCCACGCGTGCTCTTCGGTACTTTTAACCCTTCTCTGAAAACATAATTTAAATATATTTTAACTGTAACTTTATTATTTTGTATATTATTATTCATCACGAAAAAATTTTATGATTATTTCAATTACTAACAAAATTCATCATAAACAGTTAAAGTAACTTTTTATATTGTGTTTTAGAGTAAGGGTTAATTTCCGGTTTGATAGCTGAAACTTGCAAGTTTTCGTTTTGAATGTGAACGTTCGTTTCTAGAGTTGTTTCCGGTTGGTTCTGCATCGGCACCTGAGGGTAAGAAACTTAATCATTTTTTTAACCCTTTCATACATCTGTATGTTTTCTATGTCTCTGGATTTTCAGGAATTTTGAGACACTAAACTTAGCTACACGAAAAAAATCCTAAACTTAATCTTTTGGTGACCGGTAATTAGAGATGCTACGATCGTAGACTACAATTTATAACGACTAAGTACAATCTTAGATTTAAAAAGTAGTTTTTTAGCCCACAAAAGATATAGATATGAGAGGTATGTCCTTTATTTGTATAAAAATAATCATGTTCCATTCAACACGAAATTTAGAATATAAAAAAAATTGTAAGGATTCATAATAATGTCTTGTAACACAAGATGTCTATAATAATAATAAGATCCTTATTTTTATTATAGTCATCTTGTTTTCATTAATTTCAGGGTGTCTGACCTCTAATTAACATTTTAACTTTAACCTCTAACAGGTCCCTCTCACCGCGCGTTCAACAATAGTTAAAAGTTTTATTGTTTTATTTTTCACAAGTTTGTCTGCTAGGGTCACCTTCGTTTTGACAATAAGATCATATTCTAGATTAAGATTTAGGTCATATAGTTTTTACTTATCTAAATAAATATTCACAGACATTCCACAAATCACGCTCTAGTTTCCAACTTAGCAAAGCTTGTATTATGGGATTTGGTTTAAATATGGTAAAAAACTGTTTAAGAAGCGTACAAGTGCATATTTCAGTTATTTTATATACTCTTCTAGGTATATTTACTGCTAAATAAACTGGTATTTTGAAAAGCGCTCATGAGTATAAGTAGTTTTGTAAGATTCTCACAAACAAAGCAATCCTTAAATTTTCTTCGTAACTTAGATGTTTATATTTCTGCGTAGTTTATCTAGATAGCAACACCAGAATTATCGCTATTAAAGCCATTGTCCAAAGTTTAGAAAAACGTTGAGTATAATTACGTAGAGTTTGCGTAAGATATATAGGATCGCTTATCCACCGTGGGACGGCATTGTGAGACGATACTTTTTGTAGCCGAGTTATGAATCTGTTATACAATATAGGAACTGTGCTGTTTGACACCCGATGCTGCATTATTATTAAAATTGATGAAATTGACAGGTTAACTAACAATAGAGTTCTTAACGTCAAACTTAATAAACTACTTTGAATTGTTATGTTCTCTATGAATGTACGTACGTACGTGTATTATAACATCATGCCACAGCTTTGTCTTTTCACACATTTATTTAGTTTAAAAAAAAAATGATTATGAAAAATAAAAATTCAAGCAGTTTTTTAAATTGTATTATTAATATTTTTAAAATATATTAACGTAAAAATTAATGTAATTATGTTGTACAAAAATATACTAATTTTTCCCAAAAAGCCTATAAAAATGTTAGTATATTATAAAAATACCATACTATTATGGTATTATGTTACGACAGCTATTAAATTATTGCTAATTATTATAAAAATAATTCATAAACACGCCCCGTATAACAATCCTTTCTAAGTAAGTAAGTAAATTGCAAAATGAAATAAATTTTCCATATTACAAAATAAAAAGAATTTCATATGTAACTTAGCCGCGTTTAAGCACAATAAAACAGTTTGAAAGTCAACAAATAGGATATGTTGCATTGGCCGTGTGACAGGTGACATAATGTGATTGTGTGCGAGTGGCTGTGAGAAGGTTTGATTTAGGCAAATGATTAAATTAATTACTTTATTCTTTACTTATATTTTTGACATGGTGCGCCCAAGTTTCACAATGGTATTAACTATTTATACTGAGAATTTAGTGTTGGGTAAATATTTGTAATAATTAATTTATGTTTATTGTTCTATAAACGTTTCGTTACACTAAAATAAGTAAATGGTAAAAATTACGTAAACAATGCTAAAATTAAATAATAAAAACTTTCAAAAAAACTTAACCTCGTTAAATAAAAGTCTATAAAATAACAATAAGAATATAAAGCAAAAATATGTAAATACTTAAAAAAACAACAATTAATGCTTCCTTTATTGTTGTTTTTGATTTGGAGCAGGAAGCGCAGTTGTTTATAAACTTTGCGGTGACATTATGGTATCCTTGAGCTGCTTCGGTGCCGGTACAATCTCTTGTCAACATTTATTTGTTTTATTTATTAACATATCCGTAATTACACTAACTTATCTACCTTTAGTAAGAAGAGACGAAACCCTCAGATAGTCATACGACATTTTTGGATTATACTTGCTTCCTGCTTTCAACAAAACACAAAACAAACATACAACAAATAGACAACGTCCTCCTTTTCAAGTCGGATAAAATGAGTGTCAAGCAAAGCACGACATATATACTGACAAGCGTAACAGCGTCACAATTAAAAAGTGACATCTTTATATGTTTCCTAATTCTAATATGTTATAGTGAGGAAATAATAAAATACAAACTATAGAGCCTTTTTATAATAAAGAATAATAATTTACGTACTTACTTAAAAGATTATTATGTGTGATGTACGTTGACTGCTCGTCAAAGTTTTCCTCACAATGCACGCGTGGCTGCGCCTGAGTTATTATAATAAATTGTATGCAATTTTGTTTGTCGCATCATTATTGACCATTAGGTATTTTAATATCCACTTATTCTAGATATAAGACGGTTTCAAGCTAAGAAAATAAATATTCACGGACATTTCACACTTCATACTCTAGTCCCAAACTACTTGACAGAATACTTTTATACTTACCTATTTTTTTTGTAAATACATAGTAACACCCAGACACAACAAATATTTATGTTCATCACACAAACATTTGCTCTACGAGGGAATCGAACCCACGACCCACAGCATGGAAGGCAGAGCTACTACCAACTGAGCTGTGACGCCTGTCGAAGTGAAGTGTCAACCGACTATAAAACGAAGGTTCTAAATTAAACTGTAAGTTTTTTTATTAACCGATTTTCATGATTTTTAGTTTTTTAGATTATTCTTCAGCGTCCAAATGAATTTTATTAAGATCTATCTGATCAATACTTTTTTTAATTAATCTTTAAAAATGTTTTTCTAAAAATTTCGGTTTTATCATATAAGTAAAAAAAATATAATTCTTTTTTCTTGTAAGTAAACTCGATGAAAAATAATACCATTCACAAAATTCTAGATATAGTTTTGTGAACGTGACGGGTTGCAAGCCCCTCAACGCTAACCATGCGTTATATAAACAAATTGGGTACAAAAAGGCTATAAAGTTGGAGCACAAAAATAAATGACTTAGTAGTACAGTCACCGGCTGTTACTCGCGCACATGCAAGTTCTTATTTTTATTTTGAGTAGCTCGAGCTTTACTATTACGTATAAATGTGAATGATTCTGTCAATCTTTACAAATAGGAAAAAAAAATATCATTATAATTTTTTTCCAACTGATTATTTATTTATTATATAAAATAATACAGAAATAAAGACTAAGACGTATTTAACTTAGTGTTTATTTTTATACAGCGTTATAAGCCATTAATTAATCACTGATGTGCCAGTGCAACAGCCGCTGAGGTAGTTATGTGAGCGGTGTTTGATCTGATGAGTATCTGCTCGTATTGTTTCTGGTTCATCTCTTCAGATGGGCTGATTTTGATAGCATTATTTTGAAACGATGACAGACTATTTAACCTGCTCTACTATTTATGGAGCTTTCAAGGTCTTTTTAATTTTTTTTTTCATTAAGTTTTTACTAAAAAAATTCCTTACCCTACTAATATTATAAACGCGAAAGTTTGTATGGATGTGTGGATATACTTGTTACTTTTTCACGCCAAAACTAATGAAAGGATTTTTAGAATTTTAATAAATTTTACAATATAATTATATAGTTTATACAACAGAATAATATACAACTATAATTTATAAAGATATTTTGCTAGTTGTCCAAAATATAATGATAGCAAGACGAAATAACGGGCACCAGTTAGTTATCGATACTTTTGTTTCTAATCATACTTAATACAAAAAAATAGTGTAGAATACAAAACAAAGCATAATTTGTAAGAAACTAGTTGTATTCAAATAATGCAGAATATAGTCATCATTGGCTCTTTGTGAGGTCATTCGATTAAGCGTGGTTGCGACGTATCCGATCATTATGTTGACCTCTTTGCTGACGACTTGCCTTCTGTACCTACCTACATGAACTTAGTTTTATCTTGTGTATTTTTCTTCTTTTGTACTGTTAATAAATTTAAATAAATATACATGGAAAATATGCACAACGCGCCCTAGTCCCAAACTAATCACAGTTTGTACTATGATTACTACTGGAACTAGATTAGCGTTTATTTTGCAAATACATGCATAGAATACATAGTAACATTTAGACCAGAAAAAAATATGTTCATCACAAAAATGTTTGCTCTCTGTTGGGATGAACTGAAGCTCATTAGCAAAGTAGCATCTAGCGTCTAGAATCCAGGTCTAGTTTCTTGCCAGTTCTTCTAGACTCTGGTCGCGACGAACTGGCGCCTAGAATCATCTAGTATGTAAGACGTTTCAAAGTGATCCTTGTGATTTTATTGAATAAATGAAATTGAAGAAGTTGAAGAAGAAGCAGTCTTCAAGTAAAAGAAACAGTCAAGCAGATCAGCTGTTTGTCGTTGTTAATACATAGTTCACCGACACACGTCAGAGCGTTTTCAAATTATCCGATCCGATATCGGTGTCGGACGCCGATCCGATATCGGGGTAAGTAAAATGTATGAAATATGTACCTCCGTTATCCGATATCGGGCCGGACAATATGAAAGACAGGTACATATTTCATACATTTTACTTACCCCGACATCGGATCTGCGTCCGACACCGATATCGGATCGGATAATGTGAAAACGCTCTCAAGGTGACTGACTGCTTGAACACGGCACGCTACAACCGCACGTCAGGCGGTCATCGAGAGTGCTCTAACTAGTACATATCTACTACATTCTGAATGAAACATGCACTCATTGTAGCGTGATATATACAACTAGCTGACCCGTGCCCACTTCGCTATACACACACGGGTATAATTCGACCGTTTTTTCTCCGATTCAGTTTGCAAAACGGACTACCACGTAAAAGCCTTTCTATTTTTCGGTTTTTATATAACCTATGGCACTCAGCAATAATGTGGCTCTATATTGGTGAAAGAATTTTTAAAATCGGTTCTGTAGATCCCGAGATTACGCTTTTCAATTTAACAAATACTTATACAAACACACAAACCTTACTTCTTTTTACTATTAGTATAGATAATCAATATGTTAAAACAACGGACTTATCACGAAAGTTATTGCTTCAAAAACTATTGTAAACGTTTTAAGATATAAATTACATTGTACTGTAGAACTTACACGAAAATTATAGAAGATCTTGCAAAAGAAATCCAACACAACACTAGATTAAAATTGGACGCCCTCTGGCGAGATGGAGCGACGATCTACGGAGTGTAGCTAGCTGGCAAAAACTGGATGAGAGGAGCCGAAGACCGGGCTCAGTGGCGCGTCTTGGGAGAGACCTACGTCCAGCAGTGGACTGATATAGGTTGATGATGATGATGATGATAATGACTAGATTAAAAATCTTTAAGTACTTATCTATTTTTCTTTAATCGTACAAATTCGGTAAGTACCAGGCCATAAGTTTATTGCCTGTACTTCTAGACTGGTCGCTTGGAATTGGCACCTAAATCACCATAGTATCTATATACAAGACAATTCTAAATGATCCGTGTGTTTACTGAAAACTACATGCATATAATACACGTAAGTCACCAAGATCTTTAAATATCATCTTGTACATGACTGTTCTTGTTAAGTGTCATGTAGGTCAACATAACCTCTCTCGGAAGTCGTCATGTAATAGAAAACACAGGAAATGCTAAAACATATATTTAAATCATTCAATCTGCATGCTTAGTCCAATCGTATCTAATAACATGTTGTAAAAAAACGGACATTTCTCGATTTGGACAATTAAACTCTGAAGTGCGTTATAAAAACTAATAGTTTCTTATGTAAACTGCAGTCAGTACTTGCATATTTTTGCTACAAAATATTTAATTGTTTATTTCTAGTCTTCAATTAGGTTAAGCTTTAGTTCGCTATCATAAGTTAAGAAAACTTAAAAGAAGAGTTCCCAACCCAATTTGTGTACACCACTTGCTTAATAAACACTATTTTGTTTATTTTTTATTTTGATAAGTGAATGTAGTAGGTATGTAAAATGTACAACTTTAGCTTAAGACGATACAAAATGATTGTGATGAATTTATAGAATATAAAAAAACACTCTGACATATCTAAAAATTAGCAGTTTTTTCAAGTATGTTTTAAGAACGGGTAGAGTACAATGTCACAAGACACGTCCTCGGCGGATGAAGCTCAGTTAGGTACCTAAATGTATCTATCGTTATAAGACTTATTTGTACTTTGTAGTTTATAAAAAAAAATAAACAATATGTTAATTAAAACTTAACATAAAATGGGTCATCAGATTGCTCTATCACAAAGATGTTAAGATAATTGCGCGTCGTTCGATAGAGATAATTTTAAAGAAAAGAAGTAATTAGGTCTAAAAAAATTATAGTGTAAAAACTCTATGCGTAAGCAATGAAAATGATAAGGGTGAATGAATACAAGGAATTAAAATGTTCTATCGATTCTACGTAGAAGGATAAGTGCAGAAAAAAGAAGAAGAACGCAGACCTATCGTGAAATATACATATCAGTAGGCGGAGTTATCAGTTTATCACGATTGACACCATAATAACACACTGTCAAACGTCATTGTGCGTCTGTCGCGGATCTATTGCAAATTACATAATCAGTAGCCCTACCATGAGTTTTTACTATACTATATTTACTACACTCGCTAGCGTCTGTAGTTAAAAAAATGTATGAAGATTTGTACAGCGCCTCTAGCGGATAGTTGGGTACTAAAATTCGTAATACTAATATTGACGTAACTACTGTAGTAAAGTCAGGCGATTTTACTGTGACAACTCATGGTAGAGGTACAGAACGATCGGCCACCGATTTGAATGTGACGTCACAATAAAGATATTCTTACACATGTCATAATTACTCCAATTGCCACAAATAATTGTTCTTTTCACAATGAAAAGTAACCTTTAACACAATAAAGTTAACAATTCTGTGTTGTAACGTATTTTTCTTTGACCTTTCTTTTCCATACATTGCATTGACCGTTTGGCAAGACCTTTATATACTTACCTACTTTATTGATAAAGTGTAATAATACCTTTACTGAGTCATTGATTATAATAAATAAATATTTACGGATATTTCGCCGTCCCAAACTAAGCAAAGCTTGTACTATGGGAACTAGATTGCTGATGGAATACTTATATTTTTTTTGTAAATGCACACATAGAATACATAGTAACACCAGACAGAGAACAAATATTTATGTTCATCACACAAACATTTGTTCTTGGTGGGAATCGAGCCCACGACCTACAGCATAGAAGGCAGAGCTACTACCGACTGAGCTGTGACTTCTGTCCTGTTTTAAAGGAGTGTCCGTTTGTAAGTTTTTATTCACAAACAAACTTACGACTATACAGTATTAACAAAATGTAGGTATATTGGCTTATAAAATACATAAGAAACAGTTGAGCTATCTACAGACCTTTGCATACGATCTATAGATAGCTCAACTGATCCAAATGAGTACCAATCGGAAACGTCCTAAATATTTATAGTATGTGCAGCTTGCAGTTTTAGAAATATTAAGTTGTATGCATGTCGGAATCTCGCATGCTGTGACCCCGATCGCATCGTGACCATCTCGATTCGGCAAGGTCAACGCACTACGTTCACGCTAAATGAGAATTTTAGGTACTTATTGAACTTATGCTTTAGAAAGGTATTTGTATAGGTACATAATTAAATAAATACTTATGATTTAATTAATAAACCTATTTAACATAAATAAATATTCATTGACATTTCACACATCACACTCTAGTCCCAAACAAAGCAAAGCTTGTACTATGGGGACTCAACTGCTGATAAAATACTTACTTACATATTTTTTTGTAAATTCATACAACATTCAGACACAGAACAAATGTTTATGTTCACACAAAATAAATTAATAACGACACGGCGATGTGAGAAAAATATTATTTTACTTAATTACTATACAGTATTTTATTTATTTATCATCGTAATAATAATTGTCAACAACTTGAATTCTATATTTAGTATTTCGTGTATATCCACACATGCATAAAATGTGATTTATCTTGATATATACACAACAAGCTGTAATTGGAGTATCAAGAGTGCGTATCAAATGTCACAAAATGAAAGGATCAAGACCGATCTTTCCTTAAGTAGAGTATGCTATATGACAGTTGGGAAAGGTCACGGTCACTACTTGTCAGATTACGTGTTCTGACGTCAAATTGACAGTACATTAATTAAGATATATTTAATGCTCGCTGGACCCGCGACAATGTCTTACCATCGTTACATTTTTAACAATTTGCACAATATTTTCGTAAATTACAGCCTATATGTTACTCTGGTGTATAAATAACATTATTGTGAAGTTTCATTAAAATCCATTCAGTAGATTTTACGTGAAAGAGAAACAAACATACATATACACATACATACAAACCTTCGCATTTACAATATTAGTAGGAAGTAGGATACATGGTTTTGATAATACAAGCGTCTTAGTGGTATTAGCTCTGCTTTAAATGAAGTGGGTTTAATCTTCACTAAACACAAAAATGTTACGGTAATGTTTGTTGTGTCTGGCTGTTACCATGAGTAACTGGGTGTCTATGTTACGATTTATACAAAATTGTATTCTATCAACAACATTTATATAGTAATATTTTAACAACGAATTTAAGTATTTTTATAATTTAACTTTACAACCGCTTTAATCAGGTTTAATTAGTAGACATCTACTATATATCTACTAAGGATTATTTTTCGACTAACATTTCCAAAGCTAAGTACCTACCTACATCCCGGCCCTACGACCTAGCTGACACACATAAACCTTTGACCTATCACATAAACAGGCCATAATTGTCACGGCATTTAGTCTCCAATTATAACACAATCTTAGCGTTTAACATCAAAATGTTACCAAACACGCTAAATGTTTTACAAAATTCGCTAAGTGTTGCCCTAATCAAGCACTTTACTAGATTCTTGGCATTTCTCAAATAGGGACAAAATTTTAATTAGGTACACTTAAGAAGTTTTAATTTAAAAATTAACTATTTACTTTACGCTGAACGATTTAATAAACATGTAATGGCATATGTTTTAAGAATTACAAGATGGAAGATCTTTACAAGAGGGACCCTTTTGTCAATTATGTATTTAATTATACATTTATCTATCAAAATAATATGGTTGATTACTTCTCAAAATAACCGTAAAGTAATGAAATTATCCTTCAAATAGATTCCATTACACAATAGTTATTTAATAATGGTTGATCTCAGTGAAAGTATCGCATGCCGGCTGCGCGCGCGCATCTAAAGTACCTGCTTCATTGTCGGCTAATTGCTATAATGCGTATAAATTGATGATAGTTTTATTTATTGCGATTTGGACGCCGAATTAGATGTTTTATCTGTGTAATTTCAGTAGGTACAAATACTCGAAATTTGTCAGACAGCCGCACTCAGAAACATAAATATATTTTTACTCATAAAAGTATATAATGTTTATTTTCAACTGTTTAAATGTTTATTAGAGGTTTTGTGCGAACAGCAGGCCTTCTTAAGATAAATAACGCTACAACTAACTTCTCCCCCACACCCCTTTTTTATTTTGTGTAAAATGGAATCCTGAACATGGCTCTCAAATTCTGTCGATAAATAAAGCTACAGTAAACATCCTCTTTTCTTTCCTCCCACACTCAACCTTCTTTTATGTAATAATATGATGTACAAATTATACAGCAACAGAAATGGATGAAAGTCACGATGAGCTTGGCGACTTATAAGTAGTGTGAATTGACATTTGATTTTGTGACATTTAATTTTAATTTAATTGTAAGAATAATAATTGTTAATATGTAAGATGTATGGATTTTAAATCTGAAATGAATCGATAATAATAATAAAATATTCGTATAAATATTACTCTGAATTGAATTTTGTTAAAAAATAACCACTGCTTTGCCTCTAACGAGTAACGACAAACATACACACCATTGAGAGTAATACTTATACTCAAGCAATGGTTTCGAGTGCGGCTGTAGAAATAAGTTAGTTTAATAAGCAGTTAAGTAATTGATTATTCAAACTTCTTTTGTTTTTTTCTAAAACAATTGAAAGGTACGAACACAATGGGAATTAGATTTGATAGAAACGTAAACTGTAGTGATAATGCTTTTTAAATAATTTATTCAGTGTTCAAGATTTTTATCCTAGAAAACTTCGTTACGGTATTTCTGGATTCTGTCTCCACGCTCAAGGCCCGCGATAGAAGCTATGCAATAGCTTATAGTTTAATAAATAGAAAATCATTACTTATAAGCCACGTTACGAGTGACAGCGGTTACAGTGACATAATGCAAGAACAAAGGACAATAACTATAAAATAAATAAAGTTTGTACATCAATCAAGCAGGAACGGTGTGAATACGTAAACTAGCTATTGTTGGTGAATAGAAGTGACACAATTGTCACGTTATCAGAACCACTGGTACTTCTAGATTGAGCACTATGCAAGAGGCGCCGTTAACCTTCTTAGAGTAAGGAGCTCTTTTACCCCAGTCTGTCAAAATTATACGTTTAAAGACAAGCAAAATTTGAACAGATTTGAAATAATAATTTAATTTTGGTACTTGCATAAAACTGTATCTAATAATAATCTTAAATGCAAAAAAACGAATCGTAAATGTTTTCATACACACTTAAATTTTAAAAATATAACATACCTTAATAAAAAGATTGTTCAAAATGATAGTCTAACGGCCGGTTTCTCGAACGATGATCAACGAAAAAAATCAAATAATTACTATATGTGTCAAACTCGGATCAATCGTGATTTGGGTTTCCAGAAACCGGCCGTTATAGTAAGTAAATACATTTTGTACTAGGATTCTATCCTAGGTATTCTGTCATGCAAATTGCGTAGTACTCTAGATTATTCAGTCAAAAAGCGACCGATGCAATCTTGAATTCTTCTATACCAGCAAAGGTCGCAGGTTCGACTCTTCGTGACAACAATGAGGAAATATTCAAATTGTGACTTTTATTTTTATCTGTATTTAGATTCAATGAGTGTCTTCATCGTTAGCTTTATGTTTAAATATCATTTTATTTCGACACATTATATCGATACTGTATTATTTTAAAAAACTTTAAATATTTATGCATTTTTGTTTACTTTAAACTCTTATTTATATAACTAGGCAAATGTTAATTACTCATTTAGCTTTAGTTTAGAAAATTAGATTTTATTTGTGTTGTTTATGCATATGCATGACTTTTTTTTTTTACTTACAGGATTTGGACACACGGATACAAAAGGCGTATCTTAAATTAAGAGGTAAGTTTTAAAACAATAAGAAATGAAATATATCATAGATTTAATACTTTTTTGCTATGCAACTCTTATAAAATATCAACTGCATTACCTATATTAGCATATTTTGCTCAGATATGTTTTTCTTTTTATTAATGGAACAAGCCTACTTGATTTTATGTGGTAACTATGTATAAGCCATAGTTTTAAGGCATAAATGTCATCAAATAACTTGTAGATCATATGCTTAGCAGCGGAAGTCTGCACCTAGACTTCCGCTGCTAAGATAGGTGGTAGTACTTCCCCCGACGAGCACAGCTTCATTTGACTTTACTGACTGGAGAGATAGTTCCCATGATCTCGTTGCCCGATGCTTGTGTAAATAATAACATGATTTCAACTCTCATTGAGTAAGTCACTAATTCTGTACTGAGTTAACTATGTAATTGAAAATGTACTGGCGACGAGAAAATTGATTTGAACTTTTGGAACTGAATTATTTGTGAAATCATTGTTCTTATTTATATTATTACGTCTATGAGCTGATTTAAAGCCTTATCGTTAATCAACCTTTATTTTTATTGTAATGTGTCAACTAAGTTTTAAAAGTTATACACGCACTTGTATGTTTATTTACAAGATAAAACTATAAATTTATTATATCGTCTCATCATATGCCCTGATTGTTCTATTTCTCGTAATTTACATTTGTTGTTTATAAAATTACGACTATACAGTATTTACAAAATGTACATAGACATATAAAATACATAAGAAACAGCTGAGCTATCTACAGACCGTTGCAAACGATCTATAGATAGTTCAACTGATCCAAATCAGTACCAATCGGAAGCGTACCCAAGACACTGGCTGCATTGCCGCGCTGAATAGAAATGCTGATACGTTGGGCCAGATACTCACCAGCCCTCGGGTCACGCGTCGCTTCGACTAGACGCCCAGAAATAATTTTGAAAACGCGGTGGGCCTCGGTACCCCACGGACCTAGAGTCTCGACCCCAAGAGGAGCAAATATGTACGCCCTGTCGAGACCTGCATATTTGCGTCTCTTGAGATCCTCGGCCGAATCCGCCGCCGCACCAGCCCGAACGGATGTCTGGGACAGGTGAGAAGGAGCAAGGGTATCGACACAAGTTGCGTCCCACACCAAAGGCCTTCCCGCCTCCCACGGAACAAGCGTCATACCGTCAGGCCGTTTACCATCGTCACGCTTCAGACCATTCGGCTCTAGAATGGCTGGCATGTTCACGCTGGTAAAAGCCCGCCGGATGATGTCGTTGAGGCTAGCATGACGGGATATCCGACCGGCGGCTCTAGTGCACGATAATCCGTGGTGACCAAGCTGTTCGACAGCAGTACCGCACTGGCACAGATGAGGTGCGCAGCACCGCGCGCCCAACCGTAGACTTGCTGCAATACCGAACGTGACAGGATCCATTAGGGTACCAATATGATATGAAGGAAGTGCTTGCAGCCAAAATCCTGACTCCCTTTTAGAGACGGCAAGAAGACGGGCACGATCTGCGGAGCTAGAACACGTTTGTAACAGACAGTTCCGTGATAACTCGCACAGAGGCCCGTCCCATTGCCGTTGAGACGAAAGAGAGGTAGGGGGAGCAGAATCAGGGCAAGCACTATGCCAAGCATTTCGTGCTTCGTCTAGATATGAAATTTTGAGATCGAAACTAGTAGGAGCCAAAAGAGACGGATTTAGAATTTTTTCTACCAACGAGTGCTATAGACGGAAGACAGGAAAGCTGGTAAGGCGACACTAGAAATTTTGCGAATACCTAAACCTCCTAATTTGATCGGTAGAGAGGCCTGCAGCCATGCCCTGTCATCCAAATAAATATTCAAAACTGATGATAATGTATTCTTTATTATGTTGTCCAAGCCTTCCACCAGCTCGCTGTGTTTCCACAGTTGACAACATCGTAAAGAGTATGTAAATTTAGGTACAAAAAGACAAAATCTAATAATTGTAAAAGCCATATGACTATTAATTTTGAGTAATCTATCCGAAGTTTTATTAAAATTTTGAATTTTCTCTGCAATGAAAACCGGAAGAGACTCATCAAATATAGGTGAACCAAGGAGGCGGAGTGAACATCTATCTACTACAGTAATGTTTGATGCCAAAATGTTGAATTTGTTAATTATAGAATTTTTATCCAAACAAGTATCGGAAACAAAAAGTTCGCATTTAGCAAAATTTAATTCTAAACCTATTTTTTGAAATTCATCAATGATAAGTTTTAGATCGCCAAAAACTGTGTCCACATCCCCACCTAAAGTTCCGTCATCCAAATACCAAACATTGAGCTTAGATTGGAGACGTTGAATAATTGGATGGACGGCGAGGCTAAAAATGGCTGGGCCTAGGGGGTCACCTTGCTGACAGCCAACAGCAGACGAAATAACATTGTTCCGGTAAATTAATTTAGAGGGTGAGGCATAGCATTGCCAAAGAAAGGGGTAAATTTCGGGAATATAATAAATTATAATAAATTATAATAAATTATCAAGTAAAAAAATAAAAGTTGGATGTCAACGACACCGAATTTTACTCAGTTCATAAGCTTTTGTTTCTACAAGGATTTTAGAAACAAAACTAGGTTAGACGGTGTTTATCAATTTTTGCTGCTGAGTGTACTAGTTGAGAACTGTCAATTATCGCAATAATACGATTGAGAGGTACGCGAAGTGTCGTTTGTCTTATTACCTCTGTTGTGTAATGCCCAAAGTCGATCTGTGTCATCTTGTTTTCCGTGTATTGAGTTATTGTAACGCACTGTCACCGTGACTGTACATATCTATTTATAATGCTTCGGCTACATTAGCGGGCGAATATTCGTATCGTGTTGGCGCGACAAAAACATCGTGTTCGGATAAAGGCGATATACTAAGCGATGACACTATGTACCCGGCCACATACATCGCGTTAACACGAATATTCGCCGGAGCCCGCTAGTGTGGCCCCAGCATAAGAAAAAAAGTACAGTTAGTATGAAAAGTAAGTGAAAACTTGTTTTGTTACTACGAGTATCATAAATGACAAGTTTACTTCTTTCATTATTAAAAGAAATAAATTACTATACTACCTGAAGATATTATTTATTTCTGTAGTTGTAAGTAATCTACTCATTCGTACCTAGGTTAGTTTTTTTTAGTATATTATTTTATGAAACAAGCTGAGAACGTGCGTGTTATGTATTTATAAACTACATAATAGTTGAGCAGACAGTTGACCGTTGCAAACGATCTATAGACAGCTGAACTGATCCAAATCAGAACCAATTGCAAGCGCACCCAAAATTTGTATAATTGTACCTACAGATTTGCACAGTAAATACAAAAGTCAAGTTTAATTAATTATAATGTTCAGGGGCGAGCGTAACCCTAAAAATAGTTTATTAAAATATCTATTAAGTAATAGTGCACTACAATCAGACCACTTTATGCCATAAAAAGTCACATCTGTCAATTATGACAGC
The DNA here is from genome assembly GCA_932527185.1 of Ecliptopera silaceata. Classification (NCBI taxonomy): domain Eukaryota; kingdom Metazoa; phylum Arthropoda; class Insecta; order Lepidoptera; family Geometridae; genus Ecliptopera; species Ecliptopera silaceata. The sequence goes on from OW052210.1 coordinate 9,257,313, forward strand.
TGTCATAAAGACAGGTGTGAAATTGGAGCAGTTAATAAACGTTACAATACAATTTATCAATTATTACTTTACTTAGGTTGTAACATGTCGACATTTAAAACTAATCAAAGCATATGACTTAAATATCAGTACATAGCATTCAAATTTAATTAAATTTTACATGCATTATATTTAGGTCAATTATCTCGTGACATTATCGAAGAACTTGCTACAATCAAATATGTAATTAAAAAGCTTAACCGATAAATAGTAATTTATTACCTTGTAGAGTTTGTCGATATACAAGATGTTACAAAATGTACGTATAAGCCAAAAAGCGGCTTATAAGCAGATATCTAGTTCGATAAGTAAATAAGTTTCATTTTTCCGTACAACAGTAAGTTACAATTTTTCCATACAAAAGATTTCAACGCGGTTTACGTTCAAAAGCTGTTGTTTTATAATAAAGATCTTTAAGATATTTCATAAATTAGTCTTCTAATTATATTTACATTTTACATAGATTTGATAGTACTTTATCAAAACTTTCAATGGAATCTGAACATTTTTTGCACACTTAATTTTTTTTCATTAGATACCAATATTTTATAAGCACTGCTATTTTCAATACTTTGCCAAAATCAAAAATAGTTTATTCAGTAAAATCAAAAGAATCATTTGGAATCATCTCATATACTAGGACCTAGTATCTAGGTGATTCTAGGTGCTAGTTCCTCGCGACCAGAGCCTAGAAGAACAGGCAAGAAACGTCTAACTTCTCAAAGCATATCTTCAAATGAATAGCGAACAAATCAATCCACTTACTCAATAAGGGCGTGAAAGATGCTCTATTTGATGCTATCTATCATAATAACAGTGTATCATATCAATGTATTGTTTTCAATAAGTACCGTGTATGTACACTGTGTGTATGTACGTATGTATACGTGTGTGAGTGCTTGCTCAACCGAGAAAGTTCAAGGACATAATGTAGTGCTGGCAGAAAAACTGTAACACATTTAAAAATAAAAAAATTTGAGAGGTGTCAAGGGACCTCCGGATGAAACGAAGTTCTTAAATTAATTTAAGATTATCTGACTTGCTTTCTATGAGAGAGAAACACGTGCACGCCGCACGGCTTACAACTACAGCAAAAAGTGTCGTTACAACTTTTGGTCTTATTTTTTTTCGTCTAGTCCCCTTTCGCATCGCGCGATAAGGAGCTTCGTTCCAACAACTGTTCGAAATTTGAAACGAACATATTTCTAGCAAATAACTAGCTAAAACTAGTCAGTTTTATTCAAATAAAACATAAATAAGTAATACAAAACTGATCCATAGCATATTATTTTATTTTGTATTAAGATCTGTTATATTGTTACACTTTTTTTTCTGTCCATACTTTGTCTCTGGCCGAGATTGCAAAGGCCATCTTCCCACCACGCTATTTGTAATTGAACCAAAACAGCCTACTTTTGACTGTTCAATATAATTAAAATATTGTGTATTAAAACCATTGAACAATAAAAAATATTTTATAATTTTTATACTTATTGAAATAAGAAAATCACCAAGAATTAATATCTCAAAACTAAGTCGAGCAGGATTTAAACCCACGACCTTTCCCTTGATACGATTTATTATTAATATTTATTTGCAAAATTTAATCCAATTCGGATCATAGATATCTTTTTAATGAATTTCTCGTCAGTATCTAAATACTGTATGTAAAATCATCAGATTTAGAATATTACCCTTTTTTAGCAACGATAAGTTAGCCACAGATGTATTAACTTAGGAGATAGCTTAAAACAGCGCGGCCATGATCCCAAAAGACGACAACGAGCGTCGAGTGCTACTCTACAATCAGACCATCAGATGAAACAAAACATCCCATCGTTTAAGACAACTAAAATGCATACAAAGTTGGCTAAATGTTGGTGAAACAGATTTGCTAGTAATATTTCATTCAGTATTTTCCACAATACAGGAATTGTTCCCACGGCCTACGCATCGCAAGTGGCTTGCTACTAATGAGGCTTAAGGGCCTGTTTCAACCGTGCGACATACCACCAAAAAACTACCAAAATTCACTTAGGAAACTGTACTAATTAATTAAGTGGTATATACATAATCTTAGACAACTCATAAGAGCAATCTCTAAACTTCATAAATAAGAAAATAAAAGATTATTATTTACTCTGCTAAAGAAATTTTGAGAAGCTGCATATAGTGTCCTTACTTAGAGTTCGTTAAAGAAAGAATAACTAGTAACTTTTCATTAAATCTACTTGAAAATACATATAATATGTTAAAAGTAATGTCATGATGAAAATTAGGCACAAACAAAAAAGTTTCTATATTTCAGGGCTAATGTTTCGGTGTATTAAATGGGGGAACATAGAGTTTTTTATGGGCACGCTTGTAGCGGATTATTTGAGAAACTTAGGCGCAAAATCTTGTCACGTCGGTGTACTAGGCGCCGTTTTACACCTAAACTCATACTACGCTTTTTGATGCTCACTGTACTCATAAGTAGAGACTAGTGTCGTCACTCGCAGCACTCAGCCACAAGTCGTGACCCAGGAACTGCACCACCACGTCACCTTATTTTGTAATTAGTCCAACAATTTGAATTCCCTATCAGTGGGCCAATAACTGGATCACAATGAATTCCCACGACAGGCGAGAGATGGCGCTTATATAACGTCGCGTGTCGGAGCCACGTACTTGTTGTTAGGAGTATTTTTGGGTCGTGCGAAGATCTCGGATTATGGTAAAAAGTGAAGATTGGAACAACAGATGAACTTTGATTGAGACGTTTGTAAAAGATTTGGGTCATAGTTAGCATTTGTAAATCACAAAGTTACAGGCAACTTTAGATACTTATGTCGTTTCGTAACCGATATTTAGAGTTTTTGTAAATCCTTTACATAATTTTGTAACGAATTTACAAAACTACTGATTATAATCAGTTGTAAGGTTGGTGACAGCAGTATTGAGTAAGTTTGATCTTATTTCAGAGTTGCTGCGTTATCATCTCAATTGACTCGATAGCTGTCAAAAGGTTAGGTGCTGGTGGTTGACAATTACCACCTGAATAAAGTTCAACACAAGCCGGTTTTATACCAAAACTATACGCGAAAGGATAACAAGGTTTTAACTAATAGGGTTAAGGTTTTTAAAACTTTATAAAAAAGTGTCTGTGGCATACGAACAGACAGACAGACATGACGAATCCATAACGGTTCCGTTTTTGCCATTTAGCTACGGAACCCTAACTTGCACTTCCAAACAATCGAGTTCGTCCGTCAGTTTGTCACAAAGCTCATAAATTAGTAATACGTGATAAACTATGAATCTTATTATACAAACATTTGCTCTGGGTGAAAAACTTATCTAGATATTTTCTCATATTTGTGCATTTTTAAGTACAGTATTTTACAGTTTATTGCTCTTTGTGTCTTCCTTCTGTTTGGACCGATCACACAATCAATGGAGATAATTTCACATAACGTACAATAAATCAATAAATGATTGTGTTTGTATAATTGGCGTTATGTACCGCGACTCACACGCATCGACAGAAACGTTATTTTATTGACGTTCGGTGTAACAAACAGAAACATAATTTAAATAGTCACACGACAGAAAATTAATTGAAAAATACCTATAACCTTAGTTCTGAAACGGTGATAAAAAACACCGAGATCTTGCAGGTTTGTCAATCCATCACGCATTGATTTCGTATTATTTCTTCAATCTCCTAGCAGTAGATTAATTTATTTTAGTTGATTTGATGTTTTTCTATCTTGAGCCAAACGGCCAAAAGCCATTGTTATGCGGTTTCTCCTATCTCTATTCCATCTCCTCTCTTTAAGTTATCTGGGATTAACAATATAAAAACATAAATATTACACATAAATTTTATCTCGTCACTTTGCTCCACAAACATCGTGAACAATAAATATCAATGGCCGATCAATATCAGAACAATCTGATCAAATTACATAAGTATGTCAATAAAGTCATTTATAATGTTGGTGGGAAAGTACATCGGTTGGTACATGACAATTTGTATTGACATAGGCTAGTTACTTTATATAAGAACTACACGATAATCTTTTGTATGTATTATTATAAAATTGTTAACCAAATATGAGAAGTAAATATTCACGGACAATTCACACATCACACTTAAGTCCCAAACTAAGCAAAGCTTGTACTATGGGAATTAGACTGCTGATAGTATACTTATATTTTTTTTCTGTTAGTAGGTACATAGAACACATAGTAACACTCAGACACAGAACAAATATTTATGTTCATAACACAAACATTTGCTCTGGGTGGGAATCGAACCCACGATCCACAGCATGGAAGGCAGAGCTACTACTAAATGAGCAGTAATGCGATAATCTTTTATAGGTACCTACTATTATAAAATTCTAAGAGCCAAAAATTATAAATAAATACATGTAAATAGGTAATCTAGTTAATGATTCTGAATCAAAAATCTTGTTTGTTTGTTTGCAATGAATCAAAATGTAAACGAAGTCGCGTGCCCAGCACTAGTACTACTTATATACCGTGAATAATGTTAGGTAATAAATAGATTGGAGATGCTTTGTGTTAGTTTTGGCTGCCATTTTTGGAGGGAAAGTAGATACGATATCTTTATTGTCTCGTACTTTGGTCAAAATACTTCACGCTCAATATAAATTGTAATACCTATTTTGATAGGCGTCACAGCAAAGTTGGTAGCTCTGCGATCCATGAGGGTTGTTGGTTTGATTCCCATCGAGTAAGTGTTTGTGTGATGAATAAAAATATTAGTTCTATGTATTCTATGTATGTATTTACAAAAAAAAATGTATATAAGTATTATATCAGCAATCTTACAATTTGATAATGGTACCTAAACGTTTAAAAGGTTATCGTGTAGATTAATGCAGGCGTCACAGCTGAGTTGGTAGCTCTGCCTTCCATGAGGGTCGTGGGTTCGATTCCCATCGAGTAAATGTTTGTGTGATGAATGATGAAACAAAAATATTTTTTCTAAATAATATATTTACAAAAAATGTACTTATAATATATTATATGAGCAATCTGGTTACCAAAGTACAATCTTTTATTTAATTTGAGACTAAATAGATGACTTTGTGTGATACTTGATAATAAAAAAGTTGTAAGGTCACAAATAACATAATAGTACTATAACAGTCTAGATAACTAAGTAGATATCAGACTATTTGGTTTTTTAAACTAAATTCATATTTCAATGCCCTGAGACTGACGCCTATTATGAAATGCATTTGGAACAAAATAACTTAAAACAAAATATTGTAATCATTTTACAGTTCTCGACTTATGCTATGGTACATTGAAGATTTTTTGCAGAACGCTTTCATCTTGTTTAATAGTTTTATCTTGCTTATACAAAAATTTTAATAATTTATGTATTCTTTGATTATTAAACTCATTTCAAAGACAATCAGTCCGCGATCACAGTTATAGCAAATTTCCCAAAAATACTTAGTTTAACTTTTTTTTATAACCTAAGTATATTGTAGATCCCATAGACTTAGGTACTGTTCTCTTGTCTCTTACTACGAATCCATTTTTAATCCTTTGAATCCAAGCTTTGCTTAGTTTGGGGCTAGAGCTCCTCCATTTATTTCATTTATTTATTTATTATTATTTGTTTACATTTGGCATCAAGCTTAGATAGTGCCACAACAAGAGCCGCGCACTGTAGCTCCTTGACCACGTAATCCCACATAACATCATCAATGTAAATGCAAGAATGGCGCGAAAATACATTTTGCAAGTTTCCCACGGCTGGGCTACACAGAGACAATGCATTTGGGCAACTCATTAATTATATTACATTACTTACTATTTAAAATTTTCAACTTTGAAACTAATATCGGTCAAGTACATTTATAAACAAAATTATGTGTTTTATTGTGTTTACAATAAATACACAAAGGTAATAAACACATGAAATATGTACTTGAGACATCTTAAAACTCATGCATAAAACACATCATGAATGAAAACACACCATTTCTAAATTAATTATATTTTATACTTAGTAAAATCACTAGGATCATTAATTAGGAATCACTACATACTAGGTGATTCTACACCGTAGGCCGCATCAACATTTAACATAGATGTGATTGCGGCCAAGCGTTTGTCTATAATGCATAAAAAAAAAACAAAAAAATTCTAAGTGTCCTCGCGAACAGAATCTAATAAGAATAAGACGTATGACTTGTGGTCTAAGTGCTTTAATTGTAAAAAATGAAATTGTCTCTTCACAAATCAGAGTAACTTGTAAGAAGTTTCACAATAAGAAAGGTGATAATAGATAGTTCCTTTAGACATTGTGTACTTACAATATATCTTCTTGCCAATAACTTGGTGCGATACCATTCGGGTGTGGTCTAAGTTATAGGACATGAGCAGTTGTAAGATCTTGTGAAAATAAAGTTGTTAACAGTAAAACTCGTTGCAAAATGTATGCATTGGAGGACTTAAGAAGCTTAGTAGAAAAATGTGTTGTAAGATGTTTTCCTTAGATTTGTTGTATTTCTTTTGCATACCTTTTTGTCTCATTGTTATGTCATAATATAGACTTATTACCTTGTACAATAAGCTCTAAACGCATTAAACTAGGATTATTGATATTCAGTGCATATTCTTGGCACCGTTCTTCTTCTTCTTCGTCGTGTCGATGATCAAACAGTGTCTTCCCAAAATTTGGCCACCTCTATGGTGTTATCAGTGGCAACGTATAAATCGGCACCGTGCCGGCGTCGTAAACAAGGTAGTCTAGTCTAGTTTAGTTAACGTCAAAACTGGGGGATTTCACCATCCCCGCTCGCAGCCTGCATTTAGAGCCGAGCACGACATCGACGAACGCCTTATCCTTTCTATTTGAAAGTCAGGCGCATCTTTACATAACTAGACGTGACGTCATTAAATCGTCTCAAATCTCAAAAGCCTTCCCGTACCGATTGCAGAAAAAACTATGTATAACTATGGTTTTTCTATTATTTTAGAGCTAAATGGTTGTCTGTAAAGTCGGTTTACTGACGATAGTTGAACGTGACAACGTCACTTCATGGAACGCCTCAGAACGCCTCAGATCGCCTCATGAGTCATGTTTTTTCGTGCGTGCAGCCGGCTCTATCGAATTATAAGACGTTGTCACGTCAAAAAAGATAATTTATTGGGAAATGTACATACATAGTATTAAAATATTTGAAATGCAATTGATGTGTTAGAAACTTAATTTATAAAATACATACTTAAGTAACAAAGTATTATGTTGTAAAAAACTATTGATACATCAACTGATACAAATTAGTACAAAAAAAACAAAAAAAAAGCTTTTATAGAAATAATGCTACTAAATGAATGCATTGCCACACCTATTTGCCGGGCTTTATTTTAACACAAGTATGGACACATACTAACTAGCCCAATCAAATAAAAAAAAAAAATGTTTTGCTGTCACTACACATGCAGACATAATGAAGCGCATACAGAGCACGTGATCTAATTGTCGCTGACTTATCTCTCCGCTGATCTGTTGTCGAGACGGAGCATTGTCGTGTAGATTGAGATACATCGCAGTTTTGTGCACATTTTACTTTCAACTTTTTATGAGCAACATGACTTGACAGCCACGCCTAGTGTCAAAAATAGTATATAAGTATTCTGGGTGCATGGAAAGAGCCTCCTCGCGGCGCACACCGGTAACAGCTAGGCACGGTAAAGCAGTGTCTAGTCTGGCTAATTTTTCCAACACGATGCTACAACAAAATATAGTTGTAGCATCGACACGATAAGAAGAAGAAGAAGTATTCTATCAGCAGTAGTACCCATAATATAAAATTTGCTTAGTTTGAGACTAGAGTGTGATGTGTGAAATGTACGTGAATATTTAAAATGACTTACTTACCTAACTTTTATGAATTAGATGTTAAAGCTCCTTAAAATCATGGACATTTCACACAACGCGATCTAGCCTCAAAGTTACTAAGTAACCCAGATTACTGATGGAATACTATAATACGAGTATGTTAAGAGTAATAAGTCGATTCACTTAAGATGTTTTGCTTCATCGTTTTTGGTATATTGGTAAGTATATTGATTATTTTTCGTGTCGTTGATAATCCACCCTTAATATGTGAAAATGTTATTTATTCGTTTTCAGTTAAGTATGAATGTCACACCTTTGACCAATAGTTAGCGACATTTTAGTTCTTGCCAACTCGACATAAAAGCTATTCATATTATGTGGACGTTATTTTCTGTCAGTTTTGATAGGATTTAATACAGTTCAGTCACATCAGTCTACAAGAAATGCCACAAAATAGGTATAGAGTTACTATAGGAACTGAGCGTGATTTAAAACCTGGCAGGTTTTGAGAAGCAAGACCTCGCCTGATTAAGTGTGTAGGTTCAAATCCATCCCAGAATTGAAGCTGAATCATGCGTGTGCTGTAGCTCGACCCTTGTTATAGATAATTGGCGCTGAGTGCGGCCGCAAGAAAGCAAGGACGGTTCATCGTGAATGAGCTCGTCACGACTGCGAATGAATTAAATTATTAGAGCAAAAGCATTATTGTATTATCAAATAAGCTTATTTCCTAATAATACCCGCGTAACCTTGTTAGAATCAATAACAATTGATTCTCTTTTATTTTGAATCAATTTGGGTAGTGTAGTGAAATGATTTTTGTGCAAGAGTTTGAAATAGGTGTATTGCACCGTTTTCTTTATGCCTTGAAATAAAAATAGTTTATTTGCTAGAAAATGGTCGAAATACCTAAATGGGTATTACAATAGTTTTACAATTCGCATATATTTAGGCATACAAATAGTTATATGGTTATCTAACTATTTTTTTTATTTGATTAAGTGATGAAGCAAGCCGATGTACTTAGGTACCTTTATTGTGTTGCTTCGTACGAGCGACGTACACGTTCATTAGGACAAACGTTACGTCGTCGGTGTGCGCTCTAACTTATTCTAGCAATAAATAATTTATACGTCACTGGCAATCCACATATTTTATTGAACCCACAAATTATCTAGACTAATTACATTATCTCTCAACCAAAACATTTCGCAATCGCAAGTAAAAGTTCCAAACCCACACTCACAAGGCGAATCTCTTAATTACACCTCAGTGCAAATAAACGTCACAGTCTATTTAGTCGTTTTATATCGGAGGATGTTCCCTCAGATCGCAATCAACACAGCACCGTGAAGATACTCGTAGAAAACCTTTTATTGTACCGTTTGTGTGCAACGCAGTGTACCTGAACGAAGGTCACTAGGCGCCCCTAAGTATTGGCAAATTGGTTCACTTACAGACCTTTGGTTAAAGATATATAATGTAACATTAGTAGTGTTAATAAATATTCATGGATATTTCACACGAGACACAGCAGTTTGTACTAAGTACATATTATATGAGAACTAGATTGATGATAGAATAAGTAAGTACTTTATTTATTCACAAAAAAAATTACGACTATACCTACAGTATTTATTTGGATCAGTTGAGATATCTATAGATCGTTTGCAACGGTCTGTAGATAGCTCAACTGTTTCTTATGTACATATTTTATATGACAATGTACATTTAGAATACTTGTGTAGTTTTTATATAGATTACCTACGTATAATGCATAGATTATGATTAGCCCTTATCAAGAATAAATCAAAAAACCTATGTTTAATCTCGGTGATCTAAACCGGGACCTTATTATCCTACAATTTTCAAACTTTGTTCATACTCAGTTCAAATTAGCACAATGCCTTGTTCGTCACGTCTTTAACGTGATCTTAGCTACTAAAGAGCTATTTAAGCTGTAAGTATCTAAGTACCTCTAAGTATCGCCATTCGTTTAATTGAATGTGGTTCGGCCGATTATTTTGACCAGATCGAAGACAAAGGTCGTTTAGTTCACGCATTGATTTTAAGTGAATGTTTGTTTTTAATAGCTTGTTGTGGTTCATCCGACGACTTTGTAAGAAGTAATTCTTTGTAAGAAGGATCATATAAAAAAACGGTAGGAACCAGGCCGTAAGTTTCATGCCCGTTCTTCTAGGCTCTGGTCGCGTGGAACTGGCACCTAGAATCACCTAGTATGTAAGACGATTCTAAATGATCCTTGTGATTTTACTGAATAAAGTAATTTTGACTTTGACTTTGACGTTTTGATCCCCACTAAGGACATGTAGTAGGAAAAGGGTCAGAAGTAACTTAAACACGATTTTTATAGTGTGACAAATAGTAAAACAGACAGACAAGACGAAGTACATTTAAGTTGATTGAAAAGCCTACTTTGTTTTATGATAAACTCCGTTTTCACGCCTGCTTCCTATGCGCGCGCGCATCTTATTGTATGAATTAATTGCTTTTTTATATGCTATTTGTAGATGATTGTGCGTGAATAATTATACGGAAACTGTTACTTTTGTAAAAAAAATCCTCAAATGACATGACGTTCGTTTCATATAATTATATTTTTATAAAAATTAACAAAACAGACCTCAACTACAAGTAGGTACCTAAAACACACACAGAGTTTAGAGATAGTTTTTAGAGATTACTCAAAAAGTACAAGTCAGGTGAAATTCTACTAACTCTACTTACTCTCTAAGTTCTACTAAATTTTTACAAAATAATCATCTAATACGGTTCATTATTGAACGTTCATACGGAATATTCACGTAACTTCCCTACATACAAAATAAATAACTTCATAGGTTCGAAACAATCGAATAGAGTATCTACTTACCTCATTTTTTGTAGTCGTTTGAAAATGACCTAAAAATAAAAAAAATGATTAAACTAGGCGTACGTAATTGACCTAAACAAAAATAAAGATCGACATTCACTGCAAAATTATGAATGTTTTATTTTGCATAATTCCGTTGCATAAGTTATGTAATAAATCGTAATTTTATTCATAATCGTTTTAATCTAATTATTTTCGTCTAAAAAACAACTTAGTATGAAAATAGCTTTTATGTGCACTCGACTGTACTATGATGGCTTGTGTTGACCTAGATAGACAAGCATCTGCTTTCAGCGCGTTAGGTCGTGGGTTCGAACTCATTAGAGAACTTTTTTTTATGTTGCATCGATATTTTTGTTTCTATAGCTAACGGCTAATTTAGTGACATATATTACTAATTTTCGGTTTATTATGATTTAAATATTTAGCTTAATTCAATGAGGATTATCCGTGAAATCCCTTAGACCTAGTTTTAACATATGAGAGCAATAAATGAATTGAGTATCGAGTATCTTCTAATTTTACCAAAACCAATAATTTTAAAAAAATAATTCACAAAAAAACTTAACTCGACCACTACTAGTTACGCACACTCTCAACTTATAAAATTTATAAAAATAGCTTTGTAAAACTAAAAATATGATAACTAACCACAATATAAAAGCCTAGGTTTAAAAAAGATCCGAATAATAAGCAGAAAATAAGCTGTTTAAGTCCGACCTCAAGCAATCTCCGCGAATGCAATCTGCGTGTACCACAATCGGAGCTAATTAGACGTACTATAAACTATCCCCCGGCTTCTCTCGTGTCTCAACACAGCAGATAGCATCGGGTTATAGTGCGCGGGATTTGATTACGCACATTTATAGCGTAGACTGTAGGAAATGTAGGTGTCCTAAATGTAGGTATTCTAAATGATCCTTGTGATTTTACTGAATAAAGTATTTTTTGACTTGACTTTGACTTTGTCCATGGGCGGCGGTGACCACTTCCCATCAGGTGGATCGCAAGCTCGTCTGGAAGCTATGGCATAAAAAAAAATGATTAGTTGACAAAATATTTCTCTTTTCATTATTGTGAAGAAGCTCTAGATGAAATCACACTTTCAAAATAACCCGCGTAAAAAAATATAGTCATAGATATTTCACACATTATGCACTCATTGACAGGTGTCACAGCTCAGTTGGTAGTAGCCTTATCGGGTTAGTCTCATAATCCCCATTGAACAATCCCCATCATGGGGATTGTGAGACTTTGAGTCTCATAATCCCCATGATTTTGAAATCATCAGAATCATGGGGATTATGAGACTCAAAGTCTCACAATCCCCATTGAGGCCCATTTACACCGTAATAGCTAAGTAAATCTTCATATCATTAGAGGCCTTAATACCCATTACTTATTCCTTTCAAAATCTCATGTTCTCATATACTAAAGGCGTGTAGAATAAAAAATAAATTGGCGGCGATGGCCGGAAGTTCTGATGATAGTAGATTTGAATTTATTAAGAAACTAAGTGCAACATTACTTTTGAAAGAAAGTTTTCGATAAAATGAAGTATAAAAGTGGTGCAGTTTTATGGGAGTGTTCAAGCAGAAAATAACTCAAATGTACTGGTTCTGTGACAATACAGGTGAGTTGCTATAACTTGATAAATTTATTGAAAATCCTTAATAAATAACGATTACTTCTTATTAATTTAATTTAATTAAAACACTTCAAAAAATATAGTGTCGTGTATAAAAAAAATAACATTTTTTTTTATATTGTTAAAATTTATTTTGTTAAGTACAAAGCCGTCGTGATGGTATAAAGACTAATTGAATGTGCAATTTCGAAAGGGCAACTTTCCAGGAAATGAAAAAAACTGATTATTTTTTAATTAAGTAAAATATTTAGCAAAAATTTATTTGAGTTACATTTTGGGGCATATTAACTCTTGAAAGTTACAGAAATATTAAGATTTTAACGTTATTAAATATGTTTATTTCGATATTATACATTTATGAGGTGTGCCCTTTTCGAAATTGACCACGTTGAGTACTCATAATTTGAAGAAAAAACCACATAATTTTGGCGAAACTTTTATTTTAGTAATTTAAAATTAAATATAATACTGAAACAAAAGATATAGTTTTGTTAAAAGTCTCTGATTATTGTTTTATTTTTTTGCTATTTACTTTTTGATTTTAAGGCACATCTTTTCCATAACTTCTTACTGATAAGGTCTAAGGATCTTCTGTATTTACTTCTACAACGTTAAATTTTTCGGTGTTGCTGGATTGTTTTATAAGATATTGTTGATGCGTGAATACACGATTTTCGCGTCTGATTTTCCGTTTCACGACTGAAAATATTCTGTCACAGTCATTAAAAGAGTGACCGCGTACTGAAGAATATAGATGGATCATCACCTACTCGTGAAAACCTTTTATTGGCCTTATGTTTTCTATTTTGTTCTGTCTCATTCTTTATTATTTGTGCTGTTGGTTTTCCTTTAAATAAATAAATAAATAAATAAATTTCTTTGTACAGATAATGCCATTAAAAATCCCAAAAAAAATCAAGATGGGATGACAAACTTATGGGGCCTCCCAATGCTTGTCCTTCATGATAAGAATAAAACGTTTCTTTGCCAGTTTTCATGCTATGAATACAGAATTCATAGACCCACAGCTGTGTATAATAGTTCTGTCAAAAGAGACAGAGTCATAAGGGGCGCTTAACGGTCTTATGTCTAAGCAATAAATTCGAAAAGGGCACATCTCACAGAGATGTGACCTTTTCGAAATTATTTCTGTACGCGCCATAACATCTAACTTAGAACGAATATAGAAGATATGCCTTTTACGAACTTAATAGATGCATACAAGTATTTAGAACGCAATGACATGAAAAAACGTATTTGACAAAATATCCGACTTGTGCCCTTTTCGAAATTGCACATGCAATTATTTTTAGATAATTTATTTATTTTTTATTCTACACGCCTTTAGTATATGAGATTATGAGATTTTGAAAGGAATAAGTAATAGGTATTAAGGCCTCTAATGATATGAAGATTTACTTCGCTATTACGGTGTAAATGGGCCTCAATGGGGATTGTGAGACTTTGAGTCTCATAATCCCCATGATTTTAATATTTCAAAATCATGGGGATTATGAGACTCAAAGTCTCACAATCCCCATGATGGGGATTGTTCAATGGGGATTATGAGACTAACCCGCCTTATCTTCCATGCGGTGGGTCGTGGGTTCGATCCGATATTACTACCGAGGTGAGACGTCTGTCAAGCTTGTAGCGTCATGTCAAGTGGTAAATGTGCGAGTGTGTTGGCCGCGCACTGTACGTGAGGTAACAGAGAGTTATGGAGAAGATCTTTGGCATGTTTCTCGATATACCCAGATTTATGGGGACTATATGTATTCTAATTTCTGTATGCAAAGGGAGTAAGATTCAAATTCGAGTGCGTAAAATATTAAAGTTGGTTGTATACCATTTTTTTGCTATTTTATAGTATATTTATATGCTGGTGATTTAATCAAAATAAATATTAGTAGGTATATATAAATTATAAATATTAACCTAATTATATTTTTTGCTTTTGATATTTACCTAATAAGTTTGCAACGGTCTGTAGATAGCTCAACTGTTTCTTATGTATTTTTTATATGGCAATGTACATTTTGTAAATACTGTATAGTCGTAAGTTTGTTTGTTTTTTTTTAAATAGTTTTTTTCTAGCCTAATGAGTTACTAATGAAACTAACTACTAATCTAAATTATATAACAGGGCAAGTCAGCATAGCACCATTTACTAATCGGCTCACATACGGTAGTAGTACGTCTTTTACAAAAAGCTCAACCTCTAACATTATCTAGATTCAATCGTCTTAAAAACTAGGTGAACGTATCTAAACCTACATACAAGTGGATAAGAAGAATAATTACCCAGACACTCTCATTCTAGGAATTACAGAATTCTGTCGATAAATTACATAACTCATCTTATAGAGATCTTCACACTGCCGATACGACAACTACACGATACTTTTTGTTTCTTTTTATAAATACCTATGTACACCTACATTTTTTAAATAATGTAATAGTTTGTTAAAATAAATTATTTTCTAATAAAAAAACTTAGGTACACTAATCCATATTCGAATATTCTTTATTCCGTAAAATAACAAGAATCATTTTGAATCGTCTTAAATACTAGGTCACCTAGTATATAAGACAATTCTAACTCATCTTTGTGATTTTTCTGTATAAACTTTTATAAATTTTTATAGCATTTGGTACACTTCGACCCAGAAGTAGATTATAATTTTCAATAAAAAAGTTTAGTATTGATTAAAAAAAATATGGATCCCAAATTGTTGTTTGTAATGTCCGTGACAGTAATCACTATTTTCACATCATTTTTTGAAATATGTTGCAGAATAAAGGGCAACTTTTTGACTCTAAAACCATTTAAAAGTTCAAAGCCATTATTATTATTATACTTATATACGACTAACTATAAATTATAATAAATAAATAAATAATGCTGGACAATCCACACAACATCATCTAGCCCCAAGCTAAGCAGAGCTTGTGTTATGGATACTAGAAGACGGACTTAATACAATACATTACATAGATTCTACTACAATATTATATAGTCATAAACTTTAATATAATTCCCGAAATTATATTTTAATACGTTATCATTACATAATAAGCGATGATCTAAGGTAATTACAACGCGCTGATCTCGTGAGGTAATGATGCCGTGAAGTCGCTAACCTGTCTGCGCGTGCGCATCTTGTGAGTAATGTACGAGTATTGAGTGTAAGGTGAAAACTTTGTCAACAATCAAAAATTAGACACTTACGGCCGGTTTCTCGAACCATGATCAACGAAAAAATCAAATACTTAATTACTATGTGTCAAACTCGGATCAATCGTGATTTGGGTTTCCAGAAACCGGCCGTAAGTTATCAAGTACCTTCCTAGTAACAAAATATCCGAACTGTTTTAATTTGTACAAAGCAATACGGAGTTAGAATTTAGCAATTGTATGTTTTTATAATACCTGGTATTTATCGCCATTTTCCCAAACTTTTTTCGCTAATGAGAATGAGCTAATGAGATTTATTGGTACCTTTTAATCTAAGGACAATTAAACAACAATAAAACAAAGAATCGTCTGTCATATGTTCCAAAAGTTTATTTATTAAATAAGACATTCAACGAAAAAAACACAAATTGAAACAAATCTTAAGGTTAAAGTCTTAAAGCTACGTGTCCTTTCAATTAAAGAATGCCACAGCATGCACACATATAAAAACTTAACTAGACTAGGTAAAATAAGGGACATATTAAAAGAAAATAAAGTAAGTTTCGATAAGGAGAGCATTTATTATCTATTTATTTAACTAACTAATAATACCTAATGATCTGGACGCCCAGGAATGGTAGAGTATCGCCAAAGACAAGATAGGTGGAAGGCTTTGAGGGAACCTTTTGCCCAGCAGTGGGACAGTATAAGTAAAAAAAATGAACTAACGAGTGAAACAATTTTTAACCCGAAAAAATAAATAAATCAAAGTTATACAAATCAATGTTTTTAACATTGCTTTTGTATTTATGCTTACAATAAAACCACCATAAAATAACAATGAACTCGTCATAATTCTGAAACGCTGTCGCCTGTCACTTGCGCATACACTTTCTCCGCTGGCGGGATGCGCAGGAGTCGTCCAATCGAGAAATCGATTCATAAAATATTTCATTGCATATTCTATGTTTTCTTGTATGCTGTAATAGAATTACCTACAAAGCAGTATTTCTTTAATAAGCAAATAGTTTTGATAAATGTTTATAATGAGTTTATAGTAACAAGATAAAAAAATAAGTGTATTTTTAAATACATAATATTGATGGACATGTATTATTATGGTTCAGTTATTAAAACAAGAACATATAAAAAAAATCTTCTGGTTCCGTTCAAAAGGAGAAATTTCTCGACGTTTTTATCTAAAACCCCCAACACACCCCTTCCTTTATAGGGGGCAAAAAACTATTGTGGTACTTTCAAATCTATCATAGAATTGTTGAAAGTGTTATTCCATAAAAGGACTGGCATTTGCATATTGAACATAGCAGAGAAATTCAGCGTGTAAAGGTAAAAGCTGCTTGTGACCCACAGTTCAGACTTTCCTCTTGATATATGGACCCCCATTCTGGACCAGCCGATGCGGCACCTATCTTCTTGATATAGGGATTCGTGACCAGTCGATGCGACAGTTATCCTCTAGATATACGGATTCGCGTCCAACCGATGCGACACATATCATGTAGATATAGGGATGCTGGAATTTAACCTGTGAGCGATTCCCACCGTCTTGACCTTTACCACCGAGTCGATAAATCAGCCGAATCAAGTGACGTGTAATCACAGACCCAATGTTGTGACTACAATGAATTGAGATAAATTATCTGCAATATCCTAAACTATTGGCAGTTATGATAAACTCTGTAGCTGCTAGATTTGAGGAGCGGGTTTGATTCCCGGAACGAGATTTTTTGTCTGATTTGAAAGAGTTATCTATAGATCGTTTGCAACGGTTTGCAAATACTCAGCTGTTTCTTATATATTTTATAAATACCTATAAACATTTTGTAAAGTACAGTAAACATCATAAGTTGTTTTGTTTTAATATAAATTATCTTATTTAGTTCAATTAACATCATAAACATTTAATTAGTGCATATAAGCTGCACGTTCTTTCAGCTGACCTTACATGCGAACTTGACCTATTCTTCGCACTTTAGATAACTGCATAGAGGTCAGAATCGTCTAACACTGAGAATTTAGGCTAACATGTTTCGGAAGTTGTCCGGATATTAAAAGATTACAACATTTCGATTGTTTTAGAACAAAACGTATCAATTTTATTGTTCTTAGACCTTGGCTTTCGGATACATTCCTATTATTTATAGATTTGGTTTACGGACGTGGACGGACCTGTCAAAATAAAGAACAATAAAATATACTCTACTTATAATAAAATATACTTATACTCTACACGAGAGGGAGAAAAACGGAACAAAAAACAAAGTGGATTTCATTTATTACGACCTTGGTTGTAGCGACCATTTACCTATAACGACGTTAAATCTAAGTCCCTTGAATTTAATGCATACTTTAGTAGGCTATAGCGACTTTGGATGCAACGCCGAGGTCGGGTGAAATGACTGTTTTTATTGAGTCATTTGTACCAAATTCCTAGAAATCCCATGCAGATATTGCGACCGGAGTCGTCGTACTTACCTACCTAATAATGGGCATTCTACACAACGTCGTCTTATCCAAAAAACTAAGCAAAGCTTGTACTATGGAAACGGGTTGCTGATAGATTTACGACACATATATTTAAGTAAATACCGTAGTAATACGGAAGAAATATCATGGTGTCTCCGCACAAATGTTTATTGGTTATTTTGAGCTGTGATAATAACAATACTTCGTCCCAAGAACTGACTCCAGTACCCCAAGTACGAGTTTGTGCACACACGGATCGTAGAGATCTCTCAGCGATTGTGTCTCTACGATCCATGTGTGCACAAACTCGTACTTGGTACAGTTAAACACAAGTATAACTTGAAAATATATATAAAATGTCAGTTCGCCCAGAACAGTCATTCTACGCTACGATGTTCCCAAATAAAATGAACGAAATGTATTTTTTCCAAATAATCTGATACAGTTTTGACGAACGCTTCGGTGTCTTGATCGCTTAATAGGTAAATAGGCAGTTCCATTTCAGACCTAGAAAGAAACCTCAATCTAGATTAGAATGAATGTACGCTGATACCCAGATAGGCTTATAAACGCTTGCATAGCTTACAAAACAACTTAATGAGCGATTGCTTAAATCTCCAATTTATTCGCGAGACTAACCGCTGATTTGTTTGAACTGCGGATTGCCGACATACCTACTCACTATTCTTCATTGTTTATCGCAAGGCTAGCACTAGTTTGAACCTTTTTCACATGATCTTGTAGCTTGAATTAAATCAAAATCAATAATTATTTATTCAGTAAAATCACAAGGATCATTTAGAATTGTCTTATAAACCTACTAGGTGATTCTAGGTGCTAAATTAAGTCACAATCAAGAAATACCAATGACTCTACAAAGAAAAGTTAATAAACAACACATCGCCTCTCTCTTATCTTAGGCGGAAAAGTAACGAAATATATCAAAACATTCTTACAAATGTTTAATATTCTCGTTGCTTTCAATCAACGTTATTATTCATCTTAAAACGAATGAATTTACTACTATCGCAAGTTTTTAATAAACAGCTTTCAATGTTGCCCCAGACTTTTTATGTTAATAATATTACTAAAGTCACGTGACTATCCCCATATATGTTTATGTAGACTTATAGCGATTGTCAAATGCTACTTATACTAGCTACACTCGAGGGTTGTTGTCATCGTGTCGAATAAAACACTTCGTCGAATAGATTACCTAACTAAATCGAATAAGATATAAGGTATCTAACATTTAGTTTCGGTAGCCGGCATAACCTATAAACTCTGAGAACCTTCGCGATCATCATTAAAACCTCATAATACATGCTATTGGTTACTGCTTTTATAGACCTTGCGAATTCCAACCATAACCCTAAGAAGATAAAACTTAGAATCAATAAAACAAAAATAACTCTGATTTATAATTCCGACACAGTATTTCAAACCGTAGACTGCAAGATTTAGAATATAATATAATAGATCGTATTATATGCTTCAATGAGTATCTATTATCAGATTTGCGTAACAATGAGTGTAGAGATGTAGATGCGATGACCTCTGGCTCTGGATGAGAAGCGCGCGGGTAGCCGGTTCAATTCTAAATGCTTGCACGTAGCGTTTGACCGCGCGCAGCTAAAGGTCGAGCTTTTCCGTACGGGGCAGGAGATAATGAGGTTTCTCAAGGCGAATTCCACACCAAGTGTCTTCTAAAATCTACGTTAAATGGATTTTAATATAAATTATATGCTGTTATGTTTTAAAAGCGTCAAAATTATTATTTTTTTAATCAAAGAATCCTCAGCTAAGTAAAACGTGTAGAGCTTCCGCGTCTTAGGGTTTCAAGACATAGTTTCAGATGCAGAAATTGCTAGTTAAAATGCTAGCTAGTTTAGCGAAGGCAAATAAATAAGTGCTTGTCGCTTCTGTAAGGTATCAGTCAACGAGGAAGAGAATAATTTCACCTGTTTTTACGATCCCGCTCACGACGGGGTCAAACAGCGAAACACATAATCTACGAAAGATAATCTACGGTAGGAAGAGGTGAGGACAACCGGTAGTTGGCATAATTCACTGAATAATTGTGAATTAAGTAGCCACTGTTGATGTATGAGATGAAGGGTCTGTGGACGTCGGAATTGTACGATCTGGGTGGTATTGCCAACTGACGATTGCAAATAATGGAATTGGAGAGTACAGAGATTAAACTTTTGACTGCAGCGTTGCAAATAGAAACTTGTACCGTTTAAAAAAAACCTGATGTGTCGAAACCTACCTACGTGTCTTTTGTAAAGTAAGTACGGAAAGGAAGATTCGTGAGTCATTCTGTAGAGATTATCAAATTGTCGTCGAGAATTGAGATATTATAATCTGAGATACGAATCATAATCTAAGATCCTTCTTCCCACAATGTTACTTTCTTCAACACTGGCTACACTTTGCGACGCGATGCGATGCGACGTTGTCAGTCGTAACGCAACCGAGTTTTAGGAACAAACTATCATTGGCAACAATACTTACACTTTATCTTTCGTAGTGCCTAATCGATCTATCACTTTAAAGCAATGATGCGTAACAAACTTTGGGTTTTGCTGCATTTGAAAAGAACTGAGAACTACCAAACTACTACTAATCTTACAATTCAACAAGTAGGTTCTATAACTCGACGAAATTATAAGACACATATCGCAACGCATCGTATGGCAAAGCTGAATGATGTGATGACATCGGGCATCGGCGCGATCTCTTGCGAAACTTGAGTTTTCGCGACTTCCCAGGCTTTCGTCTGTCACGACGCGACACGCGGCGCGACGCGGCGCGATTATGAGCGATAGTGTGGCGTGCGCTTTATCAACATCTAGCCATCTTCTCCATGCCGGAAGTCTAATAAAAGTTTTATATAATTTATCGAAGTTGTATATCTAGAAGGACCTTTGAAGCGTTTGGGAACGACTATGTAACCTGCCGTAATACACATTCAGTACCTAAGTAATCAATGTAATTTATTTTTGATAAATAATATTTTTTTGATCTGTAGTTGTTGAGGGACAGAGGTTTATTTGAATTAATTATGGTTCTGCATGACACTCAAATGAAACCGGAAATTTAAAGGAAAAAATAATAGATATTGTCTAGCACTTGAGTAGTAGATTTATTCTACGTTTATAACTAAATCACAATAATAAATGGTTGTTTCGAACCCTAGAAACACTTAGCAGGTGAAAAAGTCATAGAAAGTGCACGACGATGAATAAATCTCGTTGACAATCGGAGGCGGAAGGGCGGCCATGTTTCACGACTTCCGGCACCACATGCAGTGCTTTTCAGATATTTTTATCATGAATTTCTGAATAAATATTTGAGTTTTTAGTTCTGGTTGGTAATTATGCCCTGAATAGTTTTGTTATTGACTTTTTTTAATTTGTATGGATGCAAATTCGACATTATAAAGATTATTTAAAAGGACGTTCACAAGATAAAAATTCATAAAAAGGATTTAGTTTTGTTTTAAAATAAACAATATTTATGTAAATAAATTACTTAAGTATACCCCTATTGTTTGTTGACCTGCCCGCTGTGCCCAAAAACCGATTTCTTTGACTGTTCTTTGGCCGATCTGTATGCTGCCACTGAAAACGTCATAGAAGTGGCCAAGTTTTGGAAAAACACAATTTGAGATCATCGTCACGAAGAAGAAGAAGAATCTATATTCTTTTACCTATCACATCCAGAATTGGTTACCTACACTACAAGTGACTAGGTATATCACGTTGTATTCATTTAATTTAATGAATCTCACATTCACACCCGTGTCTAACTTTCCTCCTGAGATCCGGGTGTAAAGGCGAGTGCACGGAGGTCACGAAGCGCGTGTGCATACTGATCTAGAAACTTCACGACTTTATGAGTTTCTCAATCTTCATTTAAACTGGATGGCAAAATATCTTTTAATATGTATGTTACAAATTATCCTATTTACATTCTTTGTTATTTGTTTTATCATCATATTTTAATAATCGGAAGCAACATAGTCATTGTTCTC
Source organism: Ecliptopera silaceata (assembly GCA_932527185.1). NCBI lineage: Eukaryota > Metazoa > Arthropoda > Insecta > Lepidoptera > Geometridae > Ecliptopera > Ecliptopera silaceata. The sequence continues at coordinate 9,279,473 of OW052210.1, forward strand.
ATTGTAACTGGCAAGACAACATTGCTTGAAGCGTTGACTTGCACAGTCAGTCAAGTCAGTCAAGCACGTACGTCACAGTTTTCTTTTTGTGAAATGAGGTGGCTATCACTTTGACATTCTGTGACATTCTAGAACATTCTATCGCTAACATAACCACAGAACATAACAGTCGATCGGGGTATTTTGTGTGACTAAGTTATTAAAATGCAGAGATTATTCTTAAGCAATAGCTTATTTCAAATATTAACAGGAAGTATAAATAAAAGCAGTGATGGATAATTCGCAGTTTTTCTTGTTTGACGTAACATGTAGGTACTTGGCGCCCTCTGGCGAGATGAAGCGACGATCTACGGAGTGAAGCTGGCAAAAACTGGATGAGAAGAGCCGAAGACCGGGCTCAGTGGCGCGTCTTGGGACTGGGAGAGACCTACGTCCAGCAGTGGACTGATATAGCTTGATGATGATGATGATGATTTACTTGGCTTGGTATTAACATTCTAATGAGTAAGTAATTGAAATATCTAATCGCCGGCGCCGATTCCTTCGCAACTAACCTAACTACCTATATCTTTGTTAGTAAATCATCCTTGAATCATAACAAGAACACAAGGAATATTTCCTACGTCCTGCAACCTATTTAGATGCTATCCTCCTATCTTATAAAAAGTTGACTTTATGTCATCATTACGTATGGTAGTCAATACATCAAGTCTGCGCTATTTTTTATAAGATAGACCGTACCTATATCTTTTTTTTTCTTGGCTCGCTCACATTGTGCATTTGCCATTTTGCTAGTAGGTATATATCTTTTTATGTAACTTGTGTGTTTGGGTACAAATAAATATAAAAACCCTTTACATTTGTTTTTTTTTGTTGCAGAAGCATGCGGTGGAGAAAAGATTCGGACATGAAGATATTATGGAGTGTTCTGGTGCTGATTGTAGCTACGGCCGGTGAGTGATGCCCATCTACATCTATTTTATAATTTTTACTTAGAATAGAATCATTTATTTCAGTTATTATTATAAAACATAATGCTAGGACATATTAAACGATAGATATAATAATACTATGTGAAAATAACTGAAAATGGTCATCACTCAGCTTGTGCTGGTGTAGAACCATTGGGCTCTACACCAGCGCTGGTATATACTTCTGTGTATGTGGTGAGTCAAAAATATTATAAAAATTCCGTAGATTGATTTTAAAGCCTCCGTAGATTGGCCCCACTCGTAACTTCGACAATAGTTCTATAATGAGTCATATCACAAGGAGCATTTAGTTTCGCCTTGTGCCAGCTTACGAATAAACCCTAGAAGACGTAATATCACTCGCTTAATAGCTGAAAGTAACTCATCAATGCACGAAAATCTTCTTGGCGTAAAATGAGCAACTTGAACTAAGAACCTTTTTTGCTGCGAAAGTATATAAATAAGAAAACATTTTCTTTTTTATAAATATTTACGGACATTTCACACATCACAGTGTGGACCCCAAACTAAGGAAAGCTTGTAATATGGGAACTAGATTGCTGGATGTAATAGGTACTTTATATAGTAAATTTTTTTTAAGTAACACCCAGACACAGCACATTTACTATGATTCTATACCAAGTTAAGAAATTAAGAAAAATATTTACAAAGTAGGTATACTACATTCTGCCTTAGTCTGATCTGCGCAAACGCGGGCTTTTTGCTCTATCTCGAACAACTTCGATTAAATGCCTATAATTTGTTCTTGAAATGAAAATGACAGCCTTATCAGAGCAGAGCCTTCAGCAAGTCCCTAATTACTGCAATATTGTGTTCACAACAACTGCGAAGGGGTTTTATTGGTGTCGCAAGTTCCGAGTAGGTAATTGGGATGGTGAAATATACAAATAATAATGTTTTAGGAAGATTACTGTACTGGCACCCTATTTATGTGTCAGAATATTGCCTGTGAGCTATTGGGAAAATCTACTGAAAGCTGTAGAAAAGCTATAATTAAAGTAAAGTAAAGTAAAAAGTAAAAGTAAAAATATGTTTTATTGACACAAATAAATGTTTATACAGAAAAAGTTGAATCGATAGGCTCCTGAGCTAGTTAAAAAAACTGTGTTACAGGAGCCAATGGCTTCTCCCAGAATATATTACAGAGTAATTAATGCCATCTAAAACTATTCTAATTTAATTTATATCTAAAACCAAATTCATTAAACGAAATAAATACATACCTACGTAAAATTTTGAATTTAGAATAAAATTAATTTTAATGTAAATACATCTGTAGGTAAGCGAATAATTATAATTATTATAACGATGTAACTACTTATCAAAACTAATTAGAGATATAAGACCTACTAGCTGCAATAATCTTGAACCTTACCTATTCCATAGACTCATAATCTATCTTCACAAGGTTACTCTATTGATATTCAAAAGGATTTTTTATCGTAGGCTCCTAGCGTTACGTAATAAAAATACAACGATTGATTGAATGTAAGCCATATTTCACTAAACTACATAACATGTATAAATGAAGGAAATCTGCACTGCGGTTTGGCTCTCAATAGTCGTGGTAACCTGTCATCAATGTAATGAACTCGGTCACTATCCACCAACGCGTAAGCGAGCGGTTACCTATAATATTTTCGTGAGTAGTTCTACATGAATATGTAGTCTTATCAAAGAATATGCAAAAGTGCATATCTTCTAGGGATCTTCACCGAATCTATTGAGAAGGTATTCCGTATAAGATTATTCTCTTTAGAACCCACTATCTCAATAGTTCAAGATTAGAGACTATCGCGAATCGCGCGTGTAAACGTAGATACGAAAAGCGTTTCTCGCAGAAAATAAGACAGTCAGAAATCTTGTTTCCGTAAGTGGACAGAAAAAGAACGCGTCATAACTGGCTTTCAAATAGTCTTATTTTAGAGTCTTATTTGTTTTTATTTAGCCTAGACAAGACCTAGCTCCGGGTTAATCAGCTGTTGACCTGACCCCACTGGTGTGAATAGAATTCCGTCCTTATATCTCAGCGTCCAGCTTTTGGTCCGATAACGGCACGGTACACAATAGTGCGCTAGGGGCTGTTATTGTGTTGCACTATCTGATGTTAGCTTCTATTCTCACGAGCGGGGCACGGAGGTTTGCATACTGTAGGTACTATACTGTTTTTTTTTATAAATATCTGTATTTTGTTATTTTCTACAAGGAAAACGTAACCTGTGTCATCCTTACTTTAAAATCTGAAAGGGCATCGTCTCTAATAAATATAGGTAAGTGGTCAATAGATATAATTTTAAATAAGATATAATTTACATAAGACTGTTAGTTTTCCATGTGAATAAAATATATAATTGGCCCTAACAGTTATCACGCTGCGTCTGTTGCTATAAAATAAAACGTAAAAGGCGTTACTAAGTCTCATGCAAGGACAATGGCACCCTACATACCCTTCAAACCGAAACCCGCAATTCTAGCAGCACTGCTTCATGGAAATATTTCAAGTCTATCCATATCAGATATACATACAATATTTTTACACGTTCCTAACATGAAACACGAAGTGCTTGCGCAAGTTACATCAATTTCATTGTTATCAGCTGATCCCGTCATTACCGGTCAAGAGATCGCCGATCTGACTAGATGAAGTGGCAAGAACAATCTTACATAATTGATTTACAAAAGATTTGACTATGCACAAAAGAATAAACGCACGATCATGTTGAATTTGTTCAAGTACTGCGTAACTTATTGGTATTTTGATATAACCTGCATGTACCTACTTTTATTTGTGACGACCGATGTGGCGCGGCGGGCGAAGGTCCGCCTACGACGTGAAGGCTGCGGGTTCGATCTGCAAATATTTATTCCGGGTGTTCTGGGTATTTTATATGTATAATAAAAAATATTTATCTAAGTATGTAATTAAGTATGTCAGTCTTCTAGTACCCATAACACAAGCTCTGCTTGGGGCTAGATGATGTTGTGTGGATTGTCCAGCAAAAATAATAGTAAGTAAATAATTTAGCTGAATGTCTATGTTGTGTTGGATAAAAAAAAACATGATTCCTCTTTCTTAATTAACAAGATGCGCTAATATTATTGTTTCTGGCCAGGCCAGACCTGAGAAAAGTGCATATATGCGAAATCTAAGAGGAGTGAATTCGCTCTTTATAGCGCGAAACTTATAATCTGTCTGACACATCTGCATTTAAACCCCGTTAATATACCCCTAAATATACTTACTTTATTCTGTTTTGATCCTTTGTACTTGTGTGCTTGTTATTTTGTACATACCAACCATACACCGTGAGCGTTCCTGGTTTGCACTGCGTCCATTTATTTTCTTTAGGAGCCGCACCACACCAGAATCTTTATCCAGTCGGATAAGGTAGTGAGTCCACTACTACCAATAAAATAAGATAACGTCCAGAGCATCCGTAACATATTTCATTCATATAACTCGCCATAGATTGAAGTTACACCTTTAAGGCCTGCGCAGACCGGCATGGCATGCCGTGGCATTGAACGTGAACGGAACGGCATCATTTTAAAGCATAGCAATTTATGTCGTATTTCTGTAACAGTAGGTACCTACGGTTGAATGTCCATTAGTAAAAATTAAAATCCCTTTCCATGCCGTCTCGGTCTGCGCAGGCCCTTACTTGTAGCCGGAATAAGTGACAAAATGAATAATGTTCCACGACATACAACTTAGTATAACGTCTAATAACTAGTAATAGAAAGTAATCTATAAGTACATCTTCTATTCAGTTGTATGGAGATATTTATTGTATCGGCTATTGTATGGTGTTTTAAATTGACTGCTAATTATGTAGATTTATCTTTGAAAAGGCTATTTAGAATGGAGAGTAACGGTTTTAACTTTGTCATGTTTTCTACACTTTCCAAGAGAGTAGTACTCAGACCGAGTACGAGTTGAGATCTAAACCGATAAAGCACCAAGGAGGAAAATTAAAAAAAAACTTAGGCGCATTCCGTTAAAGCGATGGCCTTCCTTACAGCCCTGTCAGGTAAAGTTAGGTTCTACTTTTAATCTACATATATGTTTTAGTCGAATTGAGAACCCCTTTTTTGAAGTCAGTTGAAAATGATGGCTTTTGTGTAGATTTGTTTAACTAATTTCTCATTTTTACAGGCGTCTGCGATGGAGCAAGACGGACTGCGCAGCGGCGGAAGGTACTTACGTTTCACATATTTAAAGTGTGAATATTAAAGCCAGTTTCTTTATCTAAAGAAATGGCAGCAATATTTTATAACAGCATGATTTTGACTAGTTTCAATACAACACAGGATATATTTCCCAAGCACACAATCTTGTCACTTCAAATATTTGTTTTGATCTGATCCTCTTCAAAGGTCTCCAGCTCTTCCAAGTTAAGGAGTAGTAGCATATTTTATTTTTATATACCGTACTCCACTGAATCTGTTTGGAATCGCATTAGCTTAAGAAGGCGGGCGTTGGTAGCTGCGACACAGTCTCACGACTACTGTGCAGTTATCATCGTTTTTCCCAATTTTTTGTACCTATTAGATATATACCTATAGTTGTCCGAAAATTAACGTTTTTATATTTTTATCTTATCTATTCTTTCATAGTACTCGTGTTGTTTCCAGGACACGTCTCCAGCCCCGGAGCTGTACGCGCCGGTGCCCAGCACCGAGAGCCTGCAGGTCATAGCGCAGGCGATGGGAGCCGCTGGCTTCGAGCACTACACGGAAGGAAAACCCCTCGTCAAGAGGCTGATCCCAGCAGCTGCTGACTCACCTGATCTCGATATTGTGGAGCACCAAGGTACTTATGGAACTTAGGGAACGTACGTTCCCTTATGTTATATTGAGTGATCTAGCTACATAAACTATGATGAAAATAAAAAGGATGGTTTGTTAAAATGATGTTTCTCATTTCAGGCGTGATAGGCAAGGCCGGCGTGGATTTCCCTGCCTACCCCAACATACCGAATACGGGCTTCAACTGCAAGAACGTGCCAACCGGCTATTATGCTGACTTAGAGACCGATTGCCAGGTAAACATTACCTTTTAATGACTTTGGTTTTTAATCTTTTAAACTGTGTTAAAAGTTAAAATTGAGAAAAAGTTAAGTGTATTCCTTAGCTGATTTATATTTGCATTGTTTCAGGTATTTCACATCTGCGACACATCTCGTAAGATATCATTCCTCTGCCCAAATGGCACCATCTTTAGCCAGTCCCACCTCATTTGCGACTGGTGGTTCAAGGTGGACTGCGCCTCCGCACCCGCACTATACGAGTCCAGCGCAGAGTACTACTCTAACGAGCAAAAGAAAACCCAGAAAGTAACCCAAAGCCTGAGCAAAAACCAAGATCTGCAGCAAATTGATGGGACCTTACGCGCGGAGTCCAGACGGTCTTCTGTCAATATTCCAAGCACGACCGAACGCCTGCTGAGGCACAGACAAAGGCTGCAGAGCCAGACTGATACCCCTTACAATGTGCAAGCTACAGCTAGAAGTTATCAAGCACTTTTCCCTGACACCAACTTCAACCCGACGCAACGAAGCCAACTGACGACGGCATTTGAGAAAAGGCGCAAGAATCTGGTGCAGCTGATTTCGAACAACTTTTCATTCCCGTCTAGAAGCACTAAGCCAACTTTCTTCGAAGCATCAACTTTGAGAACTACTCCGGTTGATTACAACCTCAGAGAAATGCAGGTAGCAGCAGAAAGTGCATCATTTGCCGCTAACAAGAACAACAGGCAGTTCCTCCAGGATTACAACGCGAAGAACTACCGTCCATACCCAGTCTACACTCCTAATACTCCTAAACCCAAATTAAAGAGCAACCCTAACCTAACAACGCTGTACAACATCGGAGACAAAACTGCAGATGCGTCAAACACCCAAGAAACAACTAAACGACCCACTCTGATCCCTTACACTAAAAGCTACACTACTGCCAATGATCCATACACTAGACCTGGTGTATCTTTACTCAGGAATTTCCTAGCTAAGGAGAAAAACAGGACCTTAACTCCAACCACGGAGCAAAGCAGTCCCGTCACAGAAAAAAATAATAAAGTAGAAGAAGATAGGCATACTTTTGAATCTGTTACTAAAATACCTTTGACAAGACCAGAATTCTCCGAAACAGCATCATCTGATAGATACGATGTGTACTCTACAACTAATCACGTAGAAGGTACAACAGAACCATCTTATAAGGAGAGAAGAGAACGATTAATGAGGAAACTAAACTTTGATACGTTCGCAGCTACCGAGCCGACACCATCGGTATCAGAAACCCCAGTTGAAAAGCATTATGAAGATCAGAGCCGGTCAGGTCTTGTTGTACCAGCATCATCATCAAAAACTCTCCATAGTCTAGCAATTTACTATGCAACGGCTTTAGACAATCTATCTACCACTCCAACTCCTGATGACGCTGAAGTCACCACTCCTGTATTTGACTATGAAGCCATGGAAGAAGCTTTGCCTGCATTGTTCAGTACCAATACTATCAATAAATACAGTAATTTATTCGCTCACGGAGCAGACAATGCTGAACTACTCGACGAAATCAGAGAGGATCCTAATGGAACCTACAACGAACTGATGGAAGACCTAATGGTTCAGCAAAGCCAAAGTCCACTGGCAACTTCACCGCAAATCAGAGAACTGGCCCAAGTATTCACACACGCTTTATCCGCTTACCTTCAAGACCCAGTACAATTTAGAAAAGTCCTTTCTGACATCCGACCAACCCACCCTACCTTTGGTGAATTAGGAACTACCACAGATGAGACAGCCAATACTGAACCCACCACCACCATCAATGAAGATGACGACGAAATACTAGGGTTCTCCGAGGACAACAAAGCTCCTTTAGCTAATTCAAGAGAACCTAAGGCTTTGGATATATCTAGTAAATACCAGACTATTGCATACGACGATGTGAAGGTAACCACTCACAGGCCAACAGAACCGTCTACTACTTTCAACTACAGAGGAACATCGGCAAGGAATCCTTTCAGATGTTGCGGAAAGATATCAGCATCATACACATCAGCTTCTACCCCCTTATCACCTTCCACAACTCCCATACCTTATACTAATACCATTGCATTCAATGTCAACACTTTAGCAAACAATAACAGTGAGGTTTCAACAACTGAAACCTATTCTGGACCGAGGTACGGAGGATTCCAAAATAATGCTTTGGTAAACGATCCTTACGGAGCTGGAATTAGTTCTGCGGTGTCTTCACCAAGTAAACCCTTAAGTGAATACGTTGAAGCTACCAATTTACCTACAGCATGGGGGATAGACGCATCCGCTTCAACGACGGCCCCAATCTCTACACAAGATTTCGAAAGTAAGAAGATAAGGACAACAACAGCCATCCCTACCACCACTACGATATACTTTACTGAAACCGATAGCGTAGAACAAGAAAACGAGGAAGAGCTACAACGAGCTCACAGTCAGTCTTTCGTTGCACCGAATTCACGACAAGGAAAACAGTTAAACACTGAGGAAACAACTACTGTCAAAAAACCTTCAGAAGATCTCGAAGCACCCACTTTACGCGATGAAGATACTACAACTATTCAAACCACTCCAGAACCAACCACCTACAAGCAAGAAGAAACAACCACTACCACTCAAGTGCCTAGCAGCGTTTTCACTTCTCCCGACTTCGACAAAACCACCTACCAATTCCAATGGTCTAGCACTTTTGACAACTGGCAAAGTACTGTCATCGATCCTATTACTTTAAACGATGGTTTGAGTCAAACATCAGGTGAAGATATAACTACGGATATAAAAGAAACATCATACAGTTATAACACCGCTACAACACCGACGATAGAATACGGTACAACTGAACAAGCAGTATCGTCAACGAGCAATATTGAACTTACTACTTACAGCGGTAAAGATAACAGGAGAGGAAGGGTTTTGAAAGATGTATCAACAGAACCGGCTCAGGATTTGTCAGCGATTACGGACACAGTCGTGGAAAAGGCTAAAGAAATCATGGGCGGAATGAACGCGACTACCACAGAGAAACTCATGAACGTAATGAAAAAAACGAAATCGAAAACAGTGAAGCGACTAATTCTATTACTGGTACAAACTTGTGATGACGATCACAATTCAACAGCTGAAGCATCAAAGAAGGCTTTACTAGAAGCTCTAATGGCTGTGTCTCAGAAAGATATGGAAGAAATAGCGAAGGAAGAAGAAGCATCGACACCTGAGTACGACAGTTTTAGGCGCACTGACAGAGTAGAAGTCAGACCAAGGCAAGAAAGGAGAGGTAAGAGCTTAAGCTTCGATCCTAGCGCGATAAACTCATTATCGAATCCTACAACAGAAAGAGTCCAGACAAGTCCCACTACAGAAAAATATAGGACTACACCAGAACCAGAAACAACAGTACCTTCTACTACTCAAAGCCCAACCAAAACGACTGCCAACCGCAGGGGTGTCAGAAAGTTCGGAACACGGACAACTCCGTTAGAAGCTAGGAGCACTAAAGCAACGTTTATCGACACCCCTAAAGCCGAAGCCAGAACAGCGGAGAAGGAGGATCTTAAAACAGCATCAGATACCAGAGCTTTGGAATTATTAAGGTCGTTATACACAATCGCAGCGAGATGGGGCTGAAATGTATTTATAGTGATTTGGTTTTGAGTTTCGAGTGGCATAAACTGACTAAATTGATTCAAATTAAATTAAATTTTCTAGCTAACAACTCTGAAATGTATGCTTAACTAATACTATATAATTTATTTAAACTCTTCAAGCTATCTGTACAAGACTATAAATCGGCATACATTTTTGGAGACTTATACAAATGTATAAATTATATCACAATTCCATTTATCTTATTTTGATTTTTGTAAATATTTGATTTCAAAAACATCAATGATTTACGTTTACAAGATGTGAAAGATTTATTTGCCTTAGTTTTAATTTATTATGTTTTGTTATTAAATATTTTATAGACTTTGATTAGTATTCTTAGGAGGTACTTTCCTTTTTGTAGGAAATTTCTAGTTTTACTACTGAGTTACCTATTTAGAATTAGTAATTGACATTTTACCACAAAATATTGCCAGAATAATATATGACAGTACTTTTTCACACATTTAGCTAACTTTAGACAGTGTTTTGTGGTAAGGTTTAGTTTTTATTTGTTACACTGCCACGATACTTACTGTAATATATTTTTGTAAGTAAAATAGATTAGTTGTAATATAATATTTGTAAGGGAATTTTTTAATAAATTTTTATAAATACTCCTTGTTTTATTGAAATACTTTACCAAAAAAAACCGCTGTATGTAGTTTTGATATGTCAGTGAAAAAATAAACTTTGATTATAATTTATTTCATAATTATATTTTCATATATACCTCACTTTATCACTTTCCTATTCCAAAGGTCACTTAGAAAAGTTCACTTCTGACCAGCTCCAGTCTTTCTATTGACGTATCTCTGTATGTCTTGGTCAGTGACCTTATGACCTTGCTTGAAGTACGATTTGACCTTTCGTTTCTTCTTCATCATGATCTTGGAAGCTGCTAAAGCGCCGCGACGCTGAAGGGACTCGAAGCGATCTCGTAGTAGGTTTGCTGGAAAATTACATATATTTCTGAGTAATTGAGTATACATTAAACTATCTGAGAATGCTAATATTGCTGAGTGGGGGCTTTTTTAAAGTTTTTCCTAATGATTATCAAATATAAAATCAGTTTCCTTGAATGGTATCTTGATTTTGTAAAGTAAAATTTTGAATGTTGGACTAACTGTAACTACTATCAGTCTATTTGGCTTAGAATAGTTTAGCTAATGCATAGCTTCTATCGCGGGCCATAAGCGTGGATACCGAATCCAGAAATTCCGTAAAGAAAATAACCTAAAACTGCGCATGCGTAATCCAGCAAAAAATGCTATGCAATAGCTTTACCGCAGCAGTCTCTGAGTGCCACACGTCTTTTTTTTAATCTAGCTGACAAATACTTACAAGTACTAGAAACATGTCTCAAATCCCCGCTAAGTGTGGCGGGGTCCACAAAGTCGGGTTCCTTGACGGGTGTCTTGTTTTTGTTGAGTGCGGGCGCGGCGGTGGCCGCTACTATCGCTTGCTTCTCTTTACGCTTCGTGCGAAGCGTCGATTGCTTCTGTTCGCGGGTTTGGATCGAAGATTGGAGCTTGCGGAGTCTGTATAAATATAAATTTTATAAGGTTAAGATAATAAGATAAATATATGTGGCTGCAATTTCAGTATCCCAGAAATATCTTTTTTCTGAATGCTTTTTTTGGAATTGACAAACGTCTGTGTCTTATGACTCAGCAGCGTTGACTTATTTTTTTGATGGATTATTATTTAGAAAAGTAGTTTACTTGTATATATCGGAAATCTTCTTTTTATCAATTTTCTTTCTCTTCAACCGTTCCTTCTCCACAAGCTGTTCCTTCTGCTTCCTGCGAGCCTTGTGATCCTTCTTCTTGTTCTTGACTGGAGGGTTGATGGGCTTGTACTCATTGTCGGAGGCAGGGTCAGCGTCTGTGGCCGGGTTGTGGGGGGTGGGAAGGCCAATGCTCATTTCTTCCCGCCATTGGTCCTGAAAGTCAGAATTTTAGAGAATAGGCAAGATTCTGCAATGATCAAATCAAATCATTTATTTGTAAACACAGGTGAAATAGTGATGGTCAATAACAGGTATGTGCACAGTGATTTGCGCTAAGGCGTACAAAGTTCCTACAAATTAATACAATATAAATGTATGATCTATGATTTATTCAATAATTGAAGCAATAATCTATGTTTGTAAATGTCAAGAGCTCAATTTGCTGCTAACCAGTTATACATATAAAAATATATTGCATGTTATATAAACAATAGTGGACTAAGATGCATACCTTTATGAACCCCAGAACAAGCAACTTATAGTTAATCAGTTTTTTTGTCAATTTTCAGCTTTCTTTAGAGTATGAGGTACCAACCAAATCAGGTTGGGTGATACCATGCATTACATTGCAAAGATTACAACCAAGCTCGCAACTTGGTTCGTATGTTTATATCAAAAGCCTTACCGAAGTCAGTGTATATCATACATACAAAAGACTCCTGTAAATCTCACCTCTCGTTCAGCGGAGGTAACCTTTCTGAACATGCCGGTGGTGAGACGGTAGAGCCGCGCCTGCTTGCTCATCATCTTCTGTTCATGCGCCACCACTTCTTGCAATAACTCTTGGTGCTCCTGGAAGTATTTAAAGTTAATCAATACAGAAATCGGTTTAGTGACTAGTTTAGTGTGCCCACTGTTATATGTATTAGGTACCATATGAAAAAAAAATTCTGTAAACAATTGTAAATTTTATGTAAAACCAATAATCTTAAAACAGAATGAACAAAACCATTTCTTTATACCTTGTAAGTAGGGTTGTAACTGACTCCTGGATGCGGAGTATCAATAGCGGCTCTTGTTAGTGTCTGCGCAGAAGGCGGCCGGGCCCTCAGTCGTCGCTCTGGCAGCACGTTGTGAATCTGGGCCTCCGTGGATATGAAGTCATCAATCAAGGTGGCCGGGATGCCTTTCGCCTCAGGCACTGAAAATGTTTTAAACCCATCACTTAAGGAAAAGTTCTATATGTTTCACTCTTTCTATAGTGAACAGCAGAAAGTTGTAGACATAATATTCTTTTTAACAATATTCCGCTCTTCAAGAAATATTTTCTTTATTTGAAGTAATTTTTAATTTATGTTTTTGAGAATGTAATTAGAGTCTTCATGTGCATACCCACTTTTGTTTTTTTTTTTTTTCAAAAAAAAAAAACGAAGCCCATTTTAACTTAATGTTTATATTTTACTAATTCTTTGTTGGGCATTTTAATAAATAAATAGTGAATATCTGACTACTTACATCTGCTGTCTACATTCCATAGATCATTATCAAATGTCTGCCTAACTTGCTTATTCTTCCTCTTCTTGTCTCTAGCTATCTGCCTGTTAGTGCGTGCCTGCTCTACCTTCCTCTGGTATACTCCTTTCACAAGCCGACGCTTGTCTGTGAGCTTGCTTAGAGATGTTGGCTTGGAACCTACTGGGTTGACGTGGTTACGCTTGGCATTTGGGTCTTGGACCTAGAATATTTAAATGTATATATACAAATGAAATGTAAAATTATATGCACATATAAAAGAAAGGTATAATATTTATCTTTAGAAATTTGTGTTATTAATTTAGTAAGTAAAAAGCTTTAGAAATATTGTGTGCTACTTTACCTTTGAATCCGGAATAAGTATATTAAAACATTTTGGTCCCTCCAATAATTTCTGTCGTTTCTTCAATTTGGCTGAAAGGGGCTTCGCTTCAGGGTCAGGTTGGGCATCATTGCCTGCGGTATCGACCACGAATAACTCGCTATCAGGTTTTTCATCGAATTTACTGAAACATTTAAAAAGGTTGTAGAAATAGGTTGTATAGCTAGTACACTAAATAACTGATGCTTTGCTGGCACTTGAGCTTTTAACTAAGCTTAGATCTCTACACAACTTATTTAATAATAAAAAAACATGACTTTTAGCAAAAATATTATAGGCAAGCATGTAAACATAACCTCACCCTAATCTTTCCTCTAGTCGTTGATCATCGAGGAATTCTTCAACGTCTCGTATATCACAATGCTTCCGCCAATCCTTTTTATTTTTTTTGGAAACGTGCTTCTTTTTCTTCGGGGCAGACATTTTTACATCCACTTTCTTTGAGTGCATGATCGAAGGAAGGAGGGAGAGGAATCAGAAAATAAATAAAGAATAAAGATTTTTTTTTCTATCAACCAGTGCTGCCAGCTCTGCTACGCTCCGTTTCCGCCGAATACAATTAATTATGTGATACATAAGTAATTATAATTATATTATATTAGCATCTGCACATTAGAGAATTCGATATATTGCAAAAAATGTTTTTTTGTTGTATAAAATATAAATAAAGTAATTTAGGTACACATCATGTGTACGTAAGCTAAACATGTAATTGTGCCTATTCTAGGATAAATAGTACGAAGCTAGCAATACTACATGATGAATGTCGTGAGACGTCATGTTTCTGACGTCACTGTCAGTTGATTAGCTAATCACCGTTGATCCTATCCTAGAGTCTGTCAAGCGAAAGATGACCCTGATAAATCGCGGCAAATTCAAAAACTATTAGTATGGCAATAGTATATCATCTACTTATTCATAATCATCATCAAAAATTATGTAAGTATATTTATTTAGAATAATATCAAAGTATCAAATTATGTAATTCCAAGTTATCCTATTATTTAATGTATTGCCATACTAATAGTTTTTGAATTTGCCGCGATTTATCAGGGCCATCTTTCGCTTGACAGACTCTATTTAACTAGCCCTAACCACAGGAATCGAACTCGCTACTGCTTTAACTATGCCAGGGTTTATCGATAATTTCTATAAGAGTTCACCCTATTAATATAGTAGGCATCTCTCTTCTTACTTAACCATTTTAGTAAAATGGGTAAGAAGACTACTGATTAGACTCAGAATACAGTTCTGTATTCCTTAGTGATTATATTACCCAAGTTTAGTAGTACCTACGTTAATGATTTTACGTACCATTACCGAGGTACCTACTTTGGTAGTAAAATCTTCATTGAAACAAAATATCTTACAGATTTTCAGGCTTCCTTCCCTAGCGATGGGTTCCAGCGGAATCAAAAGCTTCGTTAGGAATAGTCTAAAAAAAATCACTCAAGCTTTCACGCTTCGCCTTCCAGACCGTGGTCGTCATTCATAAACCCTCTTTATTTGTTAGTGTTTGTTAGTTTTGTTGTTGGTTTTGCGAGGTTTATTTCCTCAGGAAATAGGTAGGTACTAAGAGCAAGGCAAAAGCGAGCAAGTTGCGGGGCCAACTAAGCAGAGAGTTTCCTTACTATGTTTTCCTTTATTACTTATTTGAAAGAAGAATTAAGTACAAGTAGTACAAGAATAAGAAATAAGCAATCTCAAACATTAGCAAGCATTACATATGCTAGGATGGATGGATGGATGGATACGTAAAATAATATCTAAGCATGTTCAAAGTGCCTAAATGATTTGAATCTACCTGTGAATGTACCCAAGTAGGTAGGTATACCTATAGATCATAACAATCATGAAATTGATTTCTCTTTCATTTTCCAACCTACCTATCCAATCTAGGTATCCGATAACAATGTGATTGTTCCGCCTTTGTAGGTAATTAATCTTTGTTTAATAAATTTCTCGTGATTGTTTTGGAAATCGACAGGTTATAAGTAGGAGGCGAACCACAGAACGCCAGTATCAAAATGAAGGTTATTGTGGTTGTAGCTTTGTTCGCTTTCGTCGCTGTTCAGGTATTTATAGCTTCCTGGCTTACCTACACCACCACTTTATTAATTATCACCCACTTAGTTAATTCAATTAGTTTTAAGACAGTTTTTTTGTGGGCTTGAAATTGGATGACGCACCAATGAGCTTCCGCTGTTCCATCATGTCATGTATGCACGCACATACTTAGTCAGTGCTTAATCTATTAATTGTGCTAATTATAGCTGTGCCAAGCGGCACCGCGGCCTGATGACGACAAGAAGGAAGAGCCAGCGGCACCGGCCGCGCCTCCTGCAGAACCGTCGTCCGCGCCCGCTTCTGAGGTAAGCCTCTATCACAACCAGTTGAAAGCACTATCTGTCATGTACTAGATACTTATGATACCCCATACCCATATAGAATCAAATCAAAGTCGTTTATTTCAAAATTACAGTGTCGACTTAGTACTGAGTGGGATCTCTTTTTTTAAGTCGTGAGACCTGTATTAAAAGAGTCCCCTGTGGTCCAACTTTTATGTAATAAATAGAAGTAGACCCCTTTACGAAGATTTTGACGTGTGAAATGTATGGAAAAAAATATTCTGCGCAGTCCGCAAGCCGGTCGCGCAGTTGTTAGGATAGGACGTATGTACTTATAATTTAAATATAACGTAACTTCATTGACCGGTTTGCGGAGTAGGCGCACTTTTAGTACAGTTAGCATCAAAAGAACGTGACGTAATTCCATGTCGTGATTTATTTATTTATTATTTATAAACAACCTTCTTCTCCGGATTGCATGTTTTATAAATCAAATTTATTTTCCAGGTGAAGTCGGAATCAGCTGGTGCTGACGCCGCCTCAAAAGCAGAAGTCTCAGTGGCTCCCCCAGAAGACAAGAAAGAATAACTCTCTTATCTGAAAATAGGACCGTATTCTAGAACCAAACTGAAACCTCAGTCTACACGGCACTTATGCAGACTTTTTCCTTAAAACTTATACCTATTCGCAACCAAGTAAGTACCAAAATGACTCAAAAGATGAAGACCTAGAGACGAGAATGATAACATCGCGGTTCAGTTTAGGTTTGGTTCTGAAATACGAACATAAAGCATCTACGGCGGCAGCGAATCCGGATACTTATTTATTTTTAAATATTGAGCAACAGGTTTAAGTTATTGGATGAAAAATTACTAATATTGGTATAATTTTAAATTGAGTTACTTTAATTGATAATATTGCAAAAAATTAAATTGTAAAGCAACCACACTTTGTGCTTTTTGTTGACCCCACAGATAATAAATATACTGCGTCTTTGCCCAATTTTGCGACCTGTGTTATCAAAGTACTGTCTGTACTGTACCTAATTTCAACAAGTGACAATAGGTTAAAGGAAGCTAAGTTTAACAAAAACTACCGTACTCTTGTTTCCAGTTTATTTATTGAGTTTCAAGTGTAGTTTTAAATGTAGTTTATGGTATTAGGGTCAAGAAGTATTGGTAGTGAAGAACAGTATGTCTCTAACACTGCCGCCAGATGGCAGTTCCAACGCGGGTAGAGGTGGGGGTTCAGCACCTTGGATGTAAAGCCGGACCTGGGGAGTAAAGTAGAATATAAGATAATTATTTATTTGTCCCCAAAAACACAAACTTCTGACAAAAATAAATAAGCATAAATACAAAATAAGGTGAAGGAAAGGACAAGAAAAGGGATTTTAAAAAGATTTGTTGTAGCAATTTACTTGTTCGGAAGGTAAACTAGTTTTCGAACAATGATGGAAATTTGTCCTTTATTTATTTACTAGCTGAACCCGCCGCGACTTCGTCCGCGTGCCGTTTTAAGATATTTTGCGATAACCCATTACCATTACTATCTTCTTATGAAAGAAATTGACGGTAAAGTGCAGTCTAAGAAGGAAAACTTAGTACATATTGGTACTTATTCTTAAAACCGGGCAAGTGCGCACGAAGATTTTCGTACCGTATCTATGGCCCGTTGCCCTTATCAATATCGAATAAATAAAATTTACGTTTATATATAAGCCCCCTTGAATATTAATTATGCGTGATAGTTAGAGAATTTAAAATAGACAGAAATTAAACACTCAGTAATACGATCTAGTTTTACCCTTTGGTTACCGAACCCTAAAAACCCAATAACGTAAACTACTAAAACATAAGTAATCAAAACTCACTAAATTACCGTTACCGTAAGTAAATAAATCAGGCCAAGTGCGACTCGGACTCGCCCGCTATAAGTTCCGTGCCATACCTATGTAAACGATTAAGAAAAAAAACATGTTTTTGTACCTATGCGAACCCTCTAAGCATGTTCTGTTTTTAGTATTTGATATCTATGCCGGACTAAAATATAATAACTATGTCCGGTTAATGTACAACCATGGAAAGCACGACCCGGAATGTACGACCACGGAAAGCACAGCCAGGAATACGCAACCAGGAATTCTCAGCCAAAATGTACATGAAATCCGGGCTGCGCATTCTCGACATGTGTTAGGAATGTCCAACCACGGAATGTAGAGCCGTGGAAAATACAACCATGGAATTGGCGTCTATTGCTCTGATTGGTCGAAATCAATTGGAATGAATTGGGTGCATGGAAAGAGCCTCCTCGTGGCACACACCGGTAACAGCTAGGCACGGTAAAGCAGTGTCTAGTCTGGCTAATCTTTCCAATACGATGCTACAACAAAATACAGTTGTAGCATCGACACGATAAGAAGAAGAAGATTGGTCGAAAGCCTAGCCTATGCTTCGTTTAGATGAAACCAAAGATTAAAATGTTACTATCCCATTTTGATAAAGATAGACTGCACAGATTATAATATGAAAAGAAAACAATTCAATTCAATAATTGTTATCTGGCAAATGGTTCAACGCATGTAGGTTCTGGCGCGGTTTTCTATATCAAACTAACGCTCGTCGCTTCGCTCCTCGCACCTACTGTGACGCATCACACATGAAAAAAAATCAGTTTAAAAATAATATTTTGACAGTGGCATAGTTAGCTACTTGTACATGATCGGCTAAACGAAAAATTCGAGTAAGCGCAAACGAAGCATATGCTATGACGTCATTTGGCATCAAATTCCCAACACGTGTCGGGAATGTACAACCATGTAATACACAGCCACGGAATGCACAGCCCGGAATTGGATGCCAAAATGGTCACCGATTCCGGGCTGTACATTCCGTGGCCGTGTCATTATCCGATAGGGCGTTCGATGGTACCGCCAGCATATCAGTGTCGGCTCCGATATCCGATATCGAGACGGACAATATGAAAGACAGGTACATTTTTCATACATTTTAGTTACCCGGATATCGGATCAGCGTCCGACACCGATATCGGATCGGATAATGTGAAAACGCTCTGACTCTCAAACTTGATTGAAATCGTTCATAAAAAACGCTACTACAAACTTCCTTTTTGCAATATTTGGTGTAAAATCAAGTCATTAATGTGCGTCTCAATTTTCATTGACTTTCGTCTATAAATAACGTTACAGAAAACTTCCCTCATTTTATTGCATTCATTAGAGTAAAATTGTCACAAAGCGCCTCTTAATAATTTGATTAAAATTCGTCGATTTTTATCGTTACAACACACTTGCCCCCTTTCCCACGGAGGAATTTTAAAATATTATTATGAAAATAGTTATATATTTTATAAAATATTATTATATTAAAAAAACAAACCATCTAAGTAAATTATGTCTTTGTATGAGACTATAAGCGCCCCTTGATTATTTAACATTTTGTTTTTAAATATTTATTCGTCATTAGCGGTAATTGGGTACGCAACCCTAGATAACTTAGCAAAATAACTCGATTCAACGAAAATATTGCTAATACCGATCGACTTACCTATAACACATTGCCAAAACGCACCGATAGCGCGTTCTAGGATTACGCCACGCATGACAGCGCCATCTATACTCGAAATCGTATACTAAATCGTATACGATCGAAATTTTAAACTTAGGGAAATTTTTACAGGGAATTTTTTCTAGAGAAATTTTTACATTTAGCAAAATCATCCCCAGATGATTTTGCTAAATGTAAAAATGCAGATCTATTTTATTTTGTGTCAACATTATGTGTATCAAGTTTCAAGTCAATCGGTTCACAATAAAGATAAACTGCACAGATTATAATATGAAAAGAAAACAATCCGATTCAATAATTGTTGTCTGGCAAATGGTTAAACGCATGTAGGTTCTGGCGCGGTTGTCTATATCAAACTAACGCTCGTCGCTTCGCTCCTCGCACCTACTGTGACGCATCACACGTGAAAAAAAATAAGTTAAAAAATAATATTTTGACAGTGGCATAGTTAGCGAAAAATTCGAGTAAGTGAGTATGACGTCATTTGGCATCAAATTCCCAACACGTGTCGGGAATGTACAACCATGGAAAACACAGCCACGGAATGCACAGCCCGGAATAGGATGCCAAAATGGTCACCGATTCCGGGCTGTACATTCCGTGGCTGTGTTTTCCTTGGTCGTGTAATCACGGCACCCATGATTGTGGTGATTTCCATACTCTTTACCTTAGGTTAAAAGAAGACCCAATCAGTTTTTTTTTAATTACCTACTTAAGAATGCCTAGAGAATGTTTCTTCGAATTACTGGAATTAGATAGATATAGTAAGTATTTCAATTTCATTTATAAAATCCTCCACATTTATATCAATAAATGACTCCTCCACATTTATATCATCCATTATAAATTACCGTTTAGAAATTTGCCTCCTTCTTGTCACCGCACTATGAACGCACTGAACTGAACACGTGGGGTTGCGACACGACGTTGCCGTCCTGCTGTCGAACGCTCGCGGTACGGACGCCGCACTGTTTCCGCACCGTGCATTTTGTATGAAAACATACGACCGTCCGTCCTTACGCCGAACGACGAACGCACCGCTTCGGCACTGCAGCGGTCCGATACGAAACGCATAAATTGAAAGAGCCCTAAGAGCGTTTTCACATTATCCGATCCGATATCGGTGTCGGACGCTGATCCGATATCGGGGTAAGTAAAATTTATCAAATATGTCCGGCCCGATATCGGATATCGGAGGTACATATTTCATACATCTTACTTACCCCAATATCGGATCAGCGTCCGACACCGATATCGGATCGGATAATGTGAAAACGCTCTGACTCTCAAACTTGATTGAAAGCGTTATCTCATTATCCGATAGGGCGTCCGATGGTACCGCCAGCATATCGGTGCCGGCTCCGATATCCGATCTTTATCTTTATCTTTATCTTTATCTTTATCTTTATCTTTATCTTTATCTTTATCTTTATCTTTATCTTTATCTTTATCTTTATCTTTATCTTTATCTTTATCTTTATCTTTATCTTTATCTTTATCTTTATCTTTATCTTTATCTTTATCTTTATCTTTATCTTTATCTTTATCTTTATCTTTATCTTTATCTTTATCTTTATCTTTATCTTTATCTTTATCTTTATCTTTATCTTTATCTTTATCTTTATCTTTATCTTTATCTTTATCTTTATCTTTATCTTTATCTTTATCTTTATCTTTATCTTTATCTTTATCTTTATCTTTATCTTTATCTTTATCTTTATCTTTATCTTTATCTTTATCTTTATCTTTATCTTTATCTTTATCTTTATCTTTATCTTTATCTTTATCTTTATCTTTATCTTTATCTTTATCTTTATCTTTATCTTTATCTTTATCTTTATCTTTATCTTTATCTTTATCTTTATCTTTATCTTTATCTTTATCTTTATCTTTATCTTTATCTTTATCTTTATCTTTATCTTTATCTTTATCTTTATCTTTATCTTTATCTTTATCTTTATCTTTATCTTTATCTTTATCTTTATCTTTATCTTTATCTTTATCTTTATCTTTATCTTTATCTTTATCTTTATCTTTATCTTTATCTTTATCTTTATCTTTATCTTTATCTTTATCTTTATCTTTATCTTTATCTTTATCTTTATCTTTATCTTTATCTTTATCTTTATCTTTATCTTTATCTTTATCTTTATCTTTATCTTTATCTTTATCTTTATCTTTATCTTTATCTTTATCTTTATCTTTATCTTTATCTTTATCTTTATCTTTATCTTTATCTTTATCTTTATCTTTATCTTTATCTTTATCTTTATCTTTATCTTTATCTTTATCTTTATCTTTATCTTTATCTTTATCTTTATCTTTATCTTTATCTTTATCTTTATCTTTATCTTTATCTTTATCTTTATCTTTATCTTTATCTTTATCTTTATCTTTATCTTTATCTTTATCTTTATCTTTATCTTTATCTTTATCTTTAATAATTTGATTAAAATTCATCGATTAATAACGTTACAAAACACTTGCCCCTTTCCCATGGAGGAATTTTAAAATATTATTATGTAAATATATATATGTACATAAATAAAAAATATTTATTTATTTATTATATATATACATACATATTTAATAAAATATTATTATATTAAAAAAACAAACCATCTAAGTAAATTATGTTTTTGTATGAGAAGACTATAAGCGCCCCTTGATTATTTAACATTTTGTTTTTAGTTTTTAAATATTTATTCTATTCGTCATTAGCGGTAATTGGGTAGGTACGCAACTATAAATAACTAATCAAAATAACTCGATTCAACGAAAATATTGCTAATAGGTACCGATCGACTTACCTATAACACATTGCCAAAACGCACCGATAGCGCGTTCTAGGATTACGCCACGCGTGACAGCGCCATCTATACTCGAAATCGTATACTAAATCGTATACGATCGAAATTTTAAACTTTACTTACTCAATTTTAGGGAAATGGGGATGATTTTGCAAAATCTAAAAATGCAGATCCATTTTATTTCGCGTCAACATTATGCGTATCAAGTTTCAAGTCAATCGGTTCAAGGGATAAGAGAAAATGAGACAGCGCCATCTATACTCGAAATCGTATACTAAATCGTATACTAAATCGTATACGATCGAAATTTTAAACTTTACATACTCAATTTTAGGGAAATGGGGATGATTTTGCAAAATCTAAAAATGCAGATCCATTTTATTTCGCGTCAGCATTATGCGTACCAAGTTTCAAGTCAATCGGTTCACGGGATAAGATTCTGCATACAAACTTCAAAGCCTTATTTTAGGGCTCCGGAGCGTTATTTCCAAAATTCCTGCCTTAGTACGCCACACAGTCACTCCAGGAACACGCCTTCCAAATTTCAAGTCTCTAGGACCAGCGGTTTGGGCTGTGGCTCGTACGTCAGCCGTCAGTCAGTCAGGACTTTGATTCTTATTAATGAGATGTAACATTGTTATGGAAAAGTGTATTTTTTACAAGCGCGGGATTCGAACGATTTTCTTCTGTAGATATGTCAAAGGATAAGCTTGTCGTTTATGTACCACTAGCTATAAACATTCAGCGACGTCGTTTACTGAAGATGGCTCTTTCCTCACAAGGTGTCGTTACACGAAACGGGCTTATTACGAGTTAAAGTAAATGTTGAATGGAGAAGTACAGGCTCGCTGAGCTCACCTGGTGCGTGGGATGCGCATGTTCGCTTGGCTCGCCGGAGAGCGGCACGGAGCGCGCCTCTTTACGCCGACGTTTACGGCGCGCGTCATTGCGTTTACGACATGGCAATGTTGACTCTGTAAAGATTTATTTATTTATTTTATTTAAAAATTTCACACATATCGTTAGTGCTAGGACTTAATGCTAAGAGCATTGTCTACCAGTCATCCTCGGTGTGCAGAAAGATGGTGTAGCGTGTTATAAAAAATGATTATTTTATTACGATTGGTCACACTTGCCTTGAGAGGGTGGCGTGGTAGAGACCTTGTTACTTGATGGTTGTATAATTATTTTTACACCACAACTACTTATGCGTCGTAGATGGCAACTTTTTTGCGGAATTGGAGCGGTCACTATTCCAACCAGACTTATTATAACAATTATACGACTGCATTGCGTATGGTAAGACGTCCACTAAGTAAATTCTTTAGGCTCAAATTTTAAACCGGAATAAAGCAAAAAAGAGCATAACATACTGCTTTGCAGTAGAAATAGACACGGTAAAAATCCCCGGGTGAGCTCCTTCACAAAGAAATACTGTAATTATTTTAGTAAGAAGCTACTTGCAATCTTCCTCACCGTCAAATTCTTTAGATCGCGGCGGCGGCGGTAGCGGATGCGCAGCGGGTTTTGAAATGGTCGCCCGTCGCCCCTCTATCAACCTTAGTAAGCATTCCAATGCAGTTTGCTTGTTCTGAAATGTATTAAGAAAATCCATTTCTGAAAACGCCAGGCACTCACGATAATCTTATAGGTACACCTCGTAATAGATGACTGCAGAGTCATCTACTTTCAGTAGTACTTATCTTGTTAAATCAGTGTTACCCGTATTTCCTCCAGTAAAGGCTCGAAGGCAGCAGGGTCGTTGGTGTCTTTCAGAGATTCCCAGGATTTGAATAGCTTTCTGTCGGATAGCCTCACTGTGCTCTCCAATTCTCTCACCTCTGTTCAAAAAATGTTATTTGAACATAGCCTAATTCTCTACAAAATAGGGTATTTTTAGAGCTTATGCACTAGAGCGACGCATCCCATAAGGCCAAAGAAGTGATGATTTCTAGAAACTAAAATTATGATGGAGATTGGGGTAAATGGCTCAACTTCAGCTGCATAAACTGTCTAAAAGTTCAGTCAGGGAGATGGAAAGTCAAAGGCAAAGTCAAAACTACTTTATTCAGTAAAATCACAAGGATCATTTAAATGGAAGATGTAATAGGTAGTAACCCGTGTCTTTGAGGCTAGTGAGCTGTATCTGCAGTGCGGTTTTGTGCGCGCGCAGGGCTCGGCGCTGGACGCGCGTGCGCGCGACCACGTCTCGTGCGTTGCGCGTCTCGGCCGCCAGCGCGGCCACTTCGCGAGCCTCGCGCTCCAGCCGACGCTCTAACTCGCTATATACAACATACAACACTGGTGTAAGCGTCGCATTACTAGATGAGTCCAGACCCAGCGTGTCTTTGAGATTTAAGTCCAGTAGTGGACTTATATAGGTTGAGGAATTTGAGGATGAGATTAGCAAGCTTACTGGTTTTGTGTGGTGTAATTAGATATACTAATCCTGCAAGGTAACTCATCTAACGTACTACATTTCATCATCATCATCAACCTATATTAGTCCACTGCTGGACGTAGGTCTCTCCCAAGACGCGCCACTGAGCCCGGTCTTTGGCCCTTCTCATCCAGTGTTTGCCAGCTACACTCCTCAGATCGTCGCTCCATCTCGCCGGAGGGCGTCCTACACTACGCTTGCCTAAACGCGGTCTCCACTCCAGTATCCGTTTGCTCCAATGGTTGTCGGTTCTTCGGCAAACATGGCCGGCCCACTGCCACTTCAGCTTGCTAATTCTTTGAGCTATGTCGAACAACTTGGTCCTCTGACGAATCACTTCGTTCCGGATTCTATCTCTTAAGGTAATTCCGAGCATAGCTCTCTCCATAGCACGCTGAGCGACTTTCAGCTTGTGGACCAACCCCACTGTCAGTGTCCACGTTTCAGCAGCATAGGTCATAACGGGTAGGACGCACTGGTTGAAAACTTTCGTTTTCAGACATTGAGGGATGGAAAAAATAATTTATATTAAAATATCAACGTCCTAATTAATTTGCTGGCTAGGGTAGCAGTTACAACGCCAGACTACAGCGGCCTGTACCGCTGAAGTCAGTCAACTGTCAGTCAAGTCAACAGTGTTGACTTTCATGAAGGACCAGACTAAACTAGTACCGTCATGAGTAAAACACACATGTTTGACAATTTGCATCATTAATGGTTGGCTTGGTAGGGCATTGGTAGGAGAGATACGTAAAGTTCCCAGTACACAATGGCGTATGCTGGCCCACGACAGGCCATCGCCATTGTGTACAGGGGGCAATGGCGTATGATGGCGGACAATTGTCAACCGTGGCGCGCAATCGGAAAGTTGTCGGTTTTTCGGGCACACTTCAAAGGAATCGTGGCGTAGCGTGGCCTGTGGTGTTCACACAATGGGCCATTGTTTAGTTTGTCACCTACAACTTTCAAGTTTATTGATTTATAATAATTGTAGTATTTTAGGTACGATGTTTTCGGATGAATGATGCATTCAGGTCTTCCTTAACCGTAATACGGAGAAATATAAATATTTAGAAATGTAACAATTCAAAAATACTAAACGCGTACACAAACCCAGTAAAAGCAGTGGTAGGATGTACTTATGTTTATTTAGGTGTAAGTAGATTGAATAAGTGTAAGAATAGTTTTTATTTCTGTTTTAATTTTTTCTTTATAATTTTTGTATGTATGTGTGCATAATTTTGTACTTATGGAGGTTTTTGTTTAGGTATGTATGAGTATTCGTTAATTGTTAAACTATAGATATTACTTTATTATGTGACCGTCTTAATTATAAGAAATATTATAAAATGTAAATCCATAATTGGCTTTATGTATTGTCTATAAGTTTTGTAAATTATAAATTAAGAGCTGTGGATTTTGTTTAATAAATAAATAAATAAATAAATAAATTTAATCGTATAGTACAACAATTACGAAAAATTACGAACTCCCTGAAAATACATATTAAAAAAAAAGAGACATTTCTTCTACGTCCATCGCAATTGGATTGCCGGGCAGCAATGAGACATGCGCCATTGTGTGAACACCAAGTGATCGTGGCCTACAGTGGTGCATTGCAAAGCGTGGCCCAGCATACGCCATTGTGTACTGGAGCCTTAAGGTTAGACACACTTACGTAGGATATTCTCCAGTGACCTTGGCGTACGACTGAATGTTCCTGATGACCTCCACCAGATGATGGAGCTGCTCGCAGAAGGCTGGCAGTTGTTCTGGAGTTAGATATTGACCTCCGTATCTGAATATATTAAGGC
Source organism: Ecliptopera silaceata (assembly GCA_932527185.1). Classification (NCBI taxonomy): domain Eukaryota; kingdom Metazoa; phylum Arthropoda; class Insecta; order Lepidoptera; family Geometridae; genus Ecliptopera; species Ecliptopera silaceata. The sequence continues at coordinate 9,305,801 of OW052210.1, forward strand.
AGTTGGTAATTATACTAAACATTACGACATCCGCAGAGAAGTATTTATTTTTCGATGATTATACTGCCCACAACACAACAACATCAAGAGACGTACTACTAGAGAACTAATATCTTAGATAACTCTTTATTGTTCACCACACACAAATAAAGACAAAGAACTTAAACAAGTAGTAATACATGCCATCACAATGGGCGGCCTTATCGCTGAGAGCGATCTCTTCCAGGCAACCGAAGTGAGATGATGAAAGGTACAAAGGAAGGCGGTGCTTAAACAACATTAAGTTGAGTGGAAGATAATTAAAATCTTAGCTACAAGAATATGCTAAGATATCAGTTCACTTTAAAGTTAAGACGCATACCTAAGATCCATGTTGGCGGCGAACTGGTCGTCGTCGATACTGCTGGTGGCGTGAGGCGAGGGGTGCGTCGCCTCTTCATCTTCCGAGGACTTCGGGTCTTCAGATTCCTTCGTGTCCTCGTATACCTTCGAGTTGCTGCCGCAGCCGGTACTTTCACTCATGCTGATGGGTTTAAGAGCTTGCTATTACAGCAGTTGGCATAGATTTTGAGTGTCAACCACGTGTGTGCTTCTATGTTGGTTGTGGGTTCGACTCCGATAAAGAAGGATAAACTTAGGATATGTTTTAATATAAAAATGAAGTCTTCATGTCCTAGTTTCTACCCAAAGAACAAAGTCGTGACTATACAATTTGTTTGATCCATATCGAATCACTATTAACGACGTTATTGATACACATACCTTTAATTGCATTCCCTTTTGAAATAAATCAGATCAGAGTACAAATCAGGGTAAAAATGTAACGTAATATCAGCAAATAACTTACGCTGTAGATGTGAAAGAGATGCCCTTGTCGAGAGAGAACTTATGATGATCTCCGCGCAGTTTGTTTAGCAAGCGGCCCAGGCGCGACCGTCCACCGCCCTCCATTAGCTGAATTGACTGGACTAGAAAAAAACACTATAGTACATATACTTACGGCCGGTTTCTCGAACGATGATCAACGAAAAAATCAACAAATTACTATGTGTCAAACTCGGATCAATCGTGATTTAGGTTTCCAGAAACCGGCCGATAGTGTATGGTGCACAGGATAGAATATGGAACTAGGCTTCAATTTTCATAGAGATGTAAGGTTGCCATACAACTTTAGATTATTCGATCGACTGAGAATCAGAAGATACACAAGCTTCAAGGAATAGTTCTATTCTATAGCCGTAAGCTCCCCGTGATTTTTTTATTTTATTTTATAAGTACATATTCTAGTTCCCACAGTACAAGCTTTGCTTAGTTTGGGACTGTGATGATGTTTGAAATGTCTGTAAATATTTATTGATTCATTTTAGCATTATGTTTGTTACACTACACTAGCTTTTACCTATGTATAAAATATTTGATGCTAAGGCTGCATAAATGCATACCGAGGTAATTTGTTACAGAAGAAAGTTTGAAATACATGTAGATGATACCATTTACAAAATATCCTTTGATTTCTTAAATTATAAACTGTAATTGTAATAAATGTATTTAAATCAGTACTTACATTGTCTGGTATCCTGGCAGGGTTTAGTTGAGGCACTAGTTTTGCACTAACATTTCAGTTCTCAATGTTGGGTCTATTACATTTTATTGTTTTTATTTTGAGGAATAATTGCTCCATAATTATGTCATTGCTGTCTAGATTTGAATTGTCAATTTATACGGGAGTCTATGGTGAACCATTGATTAAAACTTACCTAGACTAAATTTGTATAAAACCTAATTGTAATTTATAGTCTATACCTAACTCTGCAGAAAAAAATGTATGAAAGTTTTATAATTTACTATATTCGTCCATTTATAAAGATTATTTTCTAAACTAGAAGGAAACGTGAAAGTAATAAACTATAAATAAAACCAGATAGATACATTTTCCGAAATTGTAATTCGTATAAAAATACAATTATAATTATCAATATACATAATCGCGATTACCTCCGACGGCATACACATAGTTTTCAATAAAATACAATAATTGCAAAACATCAAATGCGATTAAGTACAACAATATTAATAATGTGAAGATAGTTACGAGTCAGTCCTTGCTAAAATTAATCGGGGTCTTTCTCACCGTGGTAAAGCTCTCCCAAAATGTTTAACTATGGCAAAGATGGTACATACAGCAAATCTTATTTAGGCTGATTTTGTAAGAAAAATCTTTCAAGCTTTGCGGTATAGTCCCCAGCCCTCGGTGAGAAAGGTCCCTAAATTCACAATACAGTCTCAGAGAAAGAGGAATTTAAAATGGCTAATCACAATTTATTATTATTTCAAGAATATTACATTACCAACGTGAGATCTTTGGCTATCGGGGTATTTTAAGCAAACACCCAAGTTTTAGGTAATAGAGCACATAAAGTGTAGATAAATACAAGAAATATCAATCACAAGACATCATTTTTATATATTTATCTATCTTTGATGGAAGAGGCCCATTTGATAAGAGATCTTTAACAAATCACCTAAAACAATATCACCCTAAATTCGAATAATAATAAATGCAAAATCCATTTACAAAAATTTCAAAAGGTGAAGATTACAAATTGTGACCAAGTCTAAGAGTTTGGCTGCGTCAATAATAAATTGACGAAAGAAATCTAAAGCTTCGGCCAAACGGACGCGAACTCTTGCGACGAACTAACATCTTTACTTTCTTTTGCTGAAGCATTTAAGACACGTCAGTCGCCGTAGTTTTTCCGCGTCGGTTTGAAAGTAGCATAAAGCTGCGGTCTGGTAATCGAACATAACGCAGCATTTCTTAAATAGTTGTTTATTTAAGTTTACACTTTCAGAGTAGCGTATTAATTTGTTCTGAGTTTCAAAAGATGCGTCCTCGATCACCAGACGAAAGCCTTAAAATAGGTATAAAACTATAGCTAAAGGATACAATAAAAAATCCTGCATTTACAAGAACCATCTTTGCTTCAAAGCGGCACTACTAGGACCAGAGACGGGAGAAGCTATACTTTGTTGACATCGTGATGCCAATAACGGTGTGTGTTAGCTGGTAACAACTTTCTACGTATCATCTACTAAAAATCACCAAGAACGATGGACGCAGCGAAATGCTCGTGAGATATTGTGATAAGAAGGTGGAGGTTAGAATTCATGATCATGTGGACAATCTTGTTCCTTCACTTATTATTAAAAACTAAAGATTATGTTTAATATGAGTTGGTTTCTCTATCTTATCCTCAAGTGCGATCTGTAAAATACGAACAAGTCCCAACAGGTTCTTCATTGAAGTTTTTGAGATAAAATGAGAACCGTTTGCACCACGATGCCAATAACAAAGTAAAATAAGTTCCCGTCTTAAAACAATGACTAAACGAACTAGCTTCTAGCTTCACAACAAAGGCACAAATTCCACAATAAGCTGGGTCACTGGTGCGGTGGACACGACTTCTCAACTAAGCCATTTTGCCGTATTTAATTGTAATTTTGAAGTACTAACAGACTCACTGGAATCTCTACGTTTTTTGCCGGTTGTTAAACATTAGTTGAAGTAAATAAAATTTTCCAAGATATTGAGCACGTTCAAGCATAATTATGGAAACAAAATTTTAGTATTTAAGCTATGGAATTTGAGAGTTATCAGTTTTGCCAGATATGAAGTCGTTCAAGCGTTGATTGTAGAGAATCCGCACCAATGCGCCCGCCAAATAAACGTATCTGGTCCCAGCGTGCGATGCGCGACCAGCCTTACCAGAGCCCTGAGGAGAAGCCGCCCGGAGGCACGCGCACGCGCCGCGGCGGCTCAGCTTTGTCTGGCTGCGCGCCGCCTTCCGGTTTGGCGGGGCTTGAAGTCTCTTTGATGGGGCTGGCCATCTGGAAAAAAACGTCCGGAATCACTTCATGGTTTTCTTAGAGAACTTATAGATAGATAGATAGATAATTCTTTATTGTTTACCACACACAAATAAAAACAAAGAACTTAAACAGCTAGCTCACATGGCAATACAATGGGCGGCCTTATCGCTGAGAGCGATCTCTTCCAGGCAACCAAAGTGAGATGATGAAAGGGTACAAAGGAAGGAACTTATAGACTCTGAAAGGCTCCAGTCCTAGATTGATGGCCTAAAAGTTTTCTCCATCTGGAACTTTGTTCCTTCAGTCATTCGAGCTTGTTGGTCTTTAATACTAATACTTGTCCCAGAATATCTTACCTTGGGCTCAGGGTTGACGGGGCTGGCCTGCTGCTGAGGCTCCGGAGTGGAGTCCGGGGCAGAAGGCTGTTCCGGAGTCAGTTTTCCATTCTGTGCCGGTTCTACGCCGTTCGGCTTAGGCTTAGGTTCGTCGCCTTGTCCTGAAATCGACACACTCATCAATTAAATTTTAATGGCTGGTCAAGTTTTCAATCTTATGTTATGTAAGCTAACAAGGAAGTGTTCCTGGTCATCTAAGCCTGACCCATGTCGTGCGGTTTGTAGGTATGTGGATATAATATAACGGATGGATGCTTGTGGTAAAGCGCCGTTCTCAGAAAATTTTGCCGTTTATGTAAAAACCTTGCAAATTGCTTGAGTTTGAAAGTCAGAATAAGAGCTGGAGATCTACCTGGATGAAACATACAGCATAGCGATACCAGATCTAAAAGTATTCATAACGCTGCTGTCCCAAAAAAAATGGTTATTTGAGCCGCATGTTAAACTCACCGATGGAAGACTGAGGCTGCGCATATCCCTGACGACGTCCACGGGTAGGTTCGGGCTCCCCCCCGAAGATATCAGTGTGTCCTCCGCCCGGGGGGCGAAGCACGCGCGACGAGTTTCGCGCTCCGTCGCCTTGTAGGCCGATGGTAAACTCAGTGGACGTCATACTCATTAAAATTCCGGAGGTGCTGTGGAAGAAGAGGTTCTTAAACCTGGTGAACTGGCCACTGGCGGTTTATATATCGTCTAATTCAGCTGATGCATATTTGGAACGAAGGGAAACATAAATGAACAGTTTCAGGCTGCTTTGAGGTACACCAGAAAAGAACAGAAGTGAACTACCTCCGATAAATAGAGAAGGTTAGCCAAAGTGATATTTTAAAATTACCTCTTTGAGGAGGCTCTTTACAGTGATGATTACGCTGGACGTTATTCAATCAGTCAATATTTTAGGAATATCCGAGTTAACTATCTTAAGCGTCTCTAATAAAAACTGGTTTACCAGCTGAGTTAGACAATAGAACCGCGAACTACTGTGTCTGATAATCCTGATGCATCAAATCAATATACAATACTCATGACGCGCCATGAATGACACACATCAACTTGGTAATGTATTTCTAGTAATCTGGAATTAGTGGATCTGGCTACTAGTGTGTCACAACGTTCGACACAATCATGGACTACAGTAATGACATGTAGTAGAAAGTAATGGTTATAAAGATAGAACATTAAGATAGCTTTTACAATAGATACATGGAGTATGGTATACAAGAGAGGTAAAAAAATGTCATCAGAATTTCATTTTGTTCATTCATATCATATTAATAAGATTACATAGTTCTTCACGTATCACCGAAAGTATGCGGAGTAGATAAATTCGTAAATGATTTTGATAGGATAACTTTTTCGGCAATAAAGTCCTTTATTCAAGACGCCTACGTGTTGTGTGAAATAACGGTGTAGACCTCACTTTTACAAAAAACGGCGACGCAGATGGCTCGCCAGATGGTATGCGACAGTTACAAGACATGACTTTGTGATACTGTAGCCATCTTTATTTGCGCGTTTGTTAAAATTGAGCAATTTTTTCATTAAGATCAATGTCAACGATGATGTTGGTACTCCATATGATTTTAACTGGGTCCAAACTGATAACAGATTTTAAGCAAAATATTAGGCTCACTTTATTTCAAAATCTACATCAATAGCTGCTGATATACCTATTAATGTCGCTAAATTTAAGGTCAAGGTAACACAAAATTAGTGACCGCACTATGATAAGTCAATGATGCAACCAAAGTTTATTGACGTAAAAATACAAAAATGCATGATAGATACAACTATAAATGTTCAATTTTACTTTTATTACAGTTCTTTATGTTATTTTTATTAATAAGTTTCAAGTGTCCGTTACGAGGATGAGAACTCGACGGAAATAGCGGTATCGTGCAGAGGTAAATAAACTTCATGGAGATCATTTTATATCTTCAGACGGCAGAAGAGATATATTTTTATTATTATGTCTTACAAGATAAATTAATAAGATTTATTATAACTGCAGTGTGGTGAAACGATACGACCGGTTGCAGTGCAACTCTAATGTTTATGGGAGATGGTGGTGAGTTCGAGTCCCACCATTCAACTTTTACGTAGCTTACGACATATTTACGACGAGCGTGCGACAAGTTTGATCATAGGGAATATTTGCTGCTAGCAGCATATATTACTTTACTTTTACACTAAGAAACAAACGTTTTATTAAGCTTGAAAAGACTTGCAAACCCCATAATGAGTCTCGATAAATTGATCTACAAAAATATAGAAACAATTCACGTAATCAAGTATCATCTCAACCGCTACATTAAGGTGACGGGTATAGCCAAATGCGTGTTTTTGGGGAAACCGAAAACTGTTTTCAGAAAAAGTGATAGCATGTGGAGTTGTGAAACTTATTATTTCCTATAACACATATATTGAACTAGTGTATTGTTACTCAAAATTTGTGCTCTTGGATATAGTTTACTTTTAAATGTAAGTTTAGTACCAACACCTTTTGCAAAAGTGTGGTTTAAGATCCCATTTTTTATGGGTTTGGCAGATTTGTTTGGTACCAAACTCAGCACAGCTATTCTTATGGTTCGTATCTTGTGACTCTAAAGAAAACATTTCTACATTAAGGTGTTTAAAGAAGAAGAAGAGTAGCGCCTTAGGAATTATAAGTGTTTGATTGCTGTGTGCTCGCAAATATACATAAGGCACTGCTTTAGAGTTTGACTATCCGAACTGTGCGCGGCTCATTATGTGTTTTGCGCCGTTGTCAGCATTTTTGTTGAAATTGAAATTGTGACGTTGCCACGCTGACTGTCTAGAGTTTAACCACCACGGCAAAAACTATGCCGTGTTACAAGTTTAACGTGTGTATAGATATAATAAATAAATAATAAACTTGGAAGTTATTGACATTTTTATTTATTATGAAAAATTTCACCCTACCCGTCGCCTTAATTGTATGCTAGGCAGTGATTCATAATATTAATTACAATGACGGGCGTAGAAAGTCATTATCATTTCAATAGTTCACACATCCTGTCTACAAAATGGCGCGAGAGAACAATGTATGACGAACAATAACCAAACCATAATCAATCAAATGTTTATACAAGAGACTCGTTAGGCATCATATTTAAATCGGCTATGACGGCACTATTTTGGACTTCACTATAAATGTAGCCGTTGATATGCACAAATTGCACTAATAAAGATATCTTCTCACTATGGACCACCTTCATCAACTTTAATCTACCTCCTCAACAAACACTCAAGTTGAGAAAGTTTGGGGTGCGTGTCAACTCCCACTTGTCTGCAAGGGTGTGTCTCATGCGGAGTCTACTGCGGAAATCTCAGCCTACGTAACTTTTCGGTTAGGTAGCTTAGGTTCGTTCACCTCGTATTACGTCGATCAATAGAGATTTGGCACGAAGCTACCTAGTCCGTGACCTGAAAAACTAAAAGACTGATCTGAGAATTTCTCTCGAAAATGGCTGAAACAGCAATATAAAATGTCTTGCACAGCAGGCGTACCGTTCGTTGCATAGAAGCAATGTTCTGAAATACAAGCAAAATTTTGCCGTTAAACTTTTACTTCAGCGTTTTTTGCGTCATTGGTCGTGAAAGTAAATAAAACCGGCATCAGAGATGCGTCATCGCGATTTCAGCACGTAGAAAAATGGATAACGAATTTCAGTTTCGACTCACGACTCACGAAACGACCAGTCATACATTTCTCATTACTTGTGACTAATAGGAATTCGACAAATAATTTCGATGTAATGAGAGTCTGGGAACGACTAGGTATTCATTTCTATTCTGTGGTCTTAACTTTTGAGAGTGAGCCGCGGCTGCCGTGTCTAGACAATGGTTTTATTATCCGCCGCCACGCCACACTTTCGTTGCATCCATTTTAGAAACATCAATAGCCTTTTAAGGTTCGTCCATCTCATGGGTGATCGCTGCGGAACATGTGCGTTAGCATCCTTCCTAATATTGATTATTAGGCGTTCTCTAGTGACTTTTATGTTTATTGTTTAACTATAATCGCTTGTTCGCGATAACGATAACACCGGAAAGTTGATAATAGACGATTGTTACAACATTTGTATCGTTTCCTAATCAGTTCTATGTTTAGTTTATAATTTGTATAGATTTACCAACTTAGGTATCTAAATCTCCGAATTTGCTAGATCATGTCCGATTCCAATGAAATCTAACACGCGTGAAATTAATTACCTACTTATCTGTATCGTGCAGTTGCTAGAAATCAATTTGCAAAACGCTAGGAATTATTTCTAAAGAATCTTGAGCAGCTCAGTTTGAACTGAAACTGTTTGAAACGGGGTCGATATTTCGCAAACTCTTTGTTTATGAGGATTATTTAACTTGTTCCCGATTGATGGAATAAGTATAAGTAGTGAAATAACGTAACCATGCACTACTGCTGAACGGCTAGACCCATGTAGATGCAACCCCTCCTTTACGAAAACACAAGTATGTATGAGTAAACTTTGATAATGTAATAAATCTACTCACTAACGGCCGGTTTCTGGAAACCCAAATCACGATTGATCCGAGTTTGACACATAGTAATTATTTGATTTTTTCGTTGATCATCGTTCGAGAAACCGGCCGTAAGTGCTCCTTACAAGTCGATCCAGCACTCGTCTACACAAAATGACCTTCTGGTTTACAACTTCGTCTTAATTTACTTGAACAAATAGACATTACGCCAATTTTCTCCATAAAACTCAACCTTATTAGGTTATCAATTCTAATAACAACGCAAATGAAGTTTATTCCGATGCATGAAGGTCGAGAGTTGTGTACCGTACCGTGACCATCTAAGGATTACTGTCGGTCTGCTATTCGATATGTCGCCCTTCCTTGTTTGAATCAATATAAATGCAAACACAGACTGATTGCGGAATAACTAGAACTGTAGGACAGACAGACAGATAGTTACAATAATGTTGACAAATAAGCGTTGGAGTGGAACCAAGGTAGAGAACCTATTTGGAAACTTTATGTATTCGGACAATTTTAAACGACAATATAATTTATTCAACTTGTTTTCGAAGCAATTAAGTCCCTTACTTGTAGTAGTAGGGGGAATATGAAGTATATTCCCCTAGCAATTTATGCTATAACTTGTATTTCCTTGTACTACAAATCAGGGTGATTGGATATGCGTAGCACAAAAAGTCAAGCCACTGATGATTATACATAGTATCTTCTAGTGATTACTTTTTAATACATAGTTTGAAGAGTTCGCGACTGTTGTACATATAGCCATTTATTTTTGGGCTAAAAACTGAAGCCGAATATTCTGTCGCCAAGTAATTGGTCATGTCTAGACACTAGCTAATGGAGAATCGAGATTACGAATCGGTTGATAGTATGCAATAACTTGATGACTAAGCTATTACAACATTTACAACCTAGGCTGGGTCTACGCTAAGACTGGATTGTATGGTAACACAAGTAACAGGCTAAAATTGACTATTTTATCTCATGATTGAGCTGATGTATCGACCTACTCGAACGAGTTTCCTGATTTATTGTACTTCTTAGGTTATATGGACTTTAGCAAAGTATCATTGTACTTGATGCCTTAGTAGATTACTATCGTAGGTAGTACAACCAGTTTTTAATTACAACGAACTATTTATGGGGACGTTTTCGTTTCAATGTTAACTTGACACCTTTAGACGATTTGGGATAAAAAGATTTACGAGACAACATAGGGGCCATTTTAAGATAGCAACGGTGTTTTTCGACATCGTATCTTTTAATTTAAATGGCTTGGATCCCATACTAATAAGTCACTAACTAAGCCATACTAATAAGCGTAGTTTATCGATGTCTCATTCGTTTGTTTCCCCTTGTGCCTACCACCTGCACAGGGGATGATCTAATAAACCCCACAGATAATGGGGTAGAATTATTATTCTAGTTTATTGTTCAAACCATTGACACGCAAGAAGAAGCGTGTTTAAATCGCTTTAGGGGTAAAATTAAGTCCCAACATAAATACCTTGGGTTTGGAATGTTATCACGAATAGACTTTGTCCTTACGTGATGGAACCTCTAATATGCAAATGGATAAACGTGAAATATTGTAATATTCCATGCGTATAAGTAACAATGTAAAAACTAAAGCCATTGCACGAACATCCTAGTCACAAAATACGGGGTTGCCATTCACGCGATCGGCAATAAACGAGGAAATACCCTATGTGGGTGTAATTATCTACTCGCTGTTTGAAGGGGTACACAAATTGGTATGATGGTAGGTATGAAATACATGTACGCTAGGTAATATAGGCGAAATAATTGAATACAAAACTAGACATTGTTTTCATAAAGATATTAATAATACGTGCTCCTGAAATTCTCAACGCTGCTCTAAGTTTAATCAAGTTTCATACGCTTTTTTGCAATGATACTCTTACATCCATAGCATTTATCTACGAGTACTCTGATACCAAAGATATAAATGTCCCTACATGTATTTATTTACCTGTAATTAGGCTACAATATAAGTATTTAATGGATTGACTTTGCAACAATTTTATTAACCAAAACAGGTCAAAATATCGACAAAATTTAGTACCAATGAGACTAGTACTAACCCCTGTATACCTCTAGGGTAAATTCATGAGTAATGTATGAAAACTGGATACTTTTACGATCACCCCATTACAGTAAAAAGTTTGATGTACTTTCCGTGCCGCAGACAGGCGATATCGACCCACTAATGTTTGATGCTTCTGTATGATAACAACGAAGTTTTTAAACACACGGATGTTTTTTAAACTAAGGCTATCATTTCTAATATTTTATATACCAGAGGCAACTTTTCATCCATCCATGGTATTTACGAGACACTTTATTGTCTGGGACATGATTGTAGACCTGCCATAATTTGAGGTAAGTAACTGCTTTCCATACAAAAGGTATCACAATCTTTTCACAGAGAAATGATTAGGCTCTCGCTTGGGTGACAAAATCCTTATAAATGAATGTTTATCAAGAGATGGAAAACGTCCTTCTCTAGACTTGGTCTCCCGCATAGAATGACATAAGGAAAACGCAAATAGTTTTCGAATGCAGTTTGCGGGGGCCGATGCAATGGTACATTCTTGGTCTGGGATAGCCGCATGGCTTTTGGGTCAATAACCCGGTTTACCTCCCAATGTACACTAGTACCTAGTATGTTTAATCTTTAGCCTACAGCCTACAATACCAGATTTTGTAATTTCATCTATTTTTGCGACTTTCTTTGACCCGATTGTCGTGTTGTTGTGTCTAAACTGTCTGTGTCTACTGATTTCAGAAATCAAAGATTTTACTCATCATACCTTTCACTTTCAATGAATACAAACGAACAAACTCAACACGCGGCGTGAGCTTCAGTCAGATAAATATAAAGTGGTCCTACTACTTCTTCAAGTACCAAATACTTCAATTTATAGTACCGTATGTTTTGAGAACACAAAAACCGCCGCCAGCGAAGTGAATAATGATAGCCAAAGATATTAGTCACTGAAAACTTATTATGGACAAAGAGCAATCAGAATTTGGTTCAAACTATAAAATAACAGCTCTAGGGTACGAGTATGACTAATTTGTTATTCCAGACAAGGGGTGCCTTACGTACCTAGTATTTATTCCTCTATGCCTGCGTGCCAGTGTTCACCATTATGTTGAACAACTGGTAGAATTACCCTAGCCATATGCACGAGTGATATTTAGTCAAAAGCGATGGTTAAGGTAACCGTCAGTTTAAAGCGTTGATGCTTTTTGCCTAGGGTACTTGACCTAATGATCCTGATAGAGGTCGAAGGTTCGTGCGTTACAGGGGTTATCCACTAAGGTCAGAGAACTGAGTAGATGACCTAACTATGTACATATAAAAATATGATTAATGTTAGTGGGTTTGCTATGCTCAATCTATTACATATTTAGATCCATAACTACCTAATGTAAAATGGTAGGTAAATATGGTATGAGCAAAGTCACGGCAATATAATTTACTAGAAAATTCGTAGAAATATAAACGACAAAGCACTCGGACTTATAAATCAACAGTTATTATACATAACTAACTGATAATGGACAAAGCTCGTAGATGCAAATAGCTATAGGAATGATTTGCACCAAACTTGGATTGCACCGCGTTTTCCGGTGCATACTGAGTGACGTATACTGTACGTGATGACTGGAAGGTTCTAGAACGGCCACTAATAGCGTGAAAACGAGGCCCCTCGATACGCCAAAATTATTGTAAACATCACAAAACAATGAATTTTTCTTACAGGAACATAGAGGTTTATGTCGATTAAGTGCCTTCTTCAAAATGGTAATAATATGTTCTATTCAACCTAGTTTTTTACAGGTCATATTAAACCATTATGATCATTTTATGATACATGTAACCATTTAATCATATAACAAAGCATCCAAAAGTCTCAAGTCCTGACCCATGACTCATTTGTATGAAAATTAGCCTATAATATATAAACCATTTTTAACTAAATCAACAACTTATGGGGCCACGATTTGTAGTCTCTATTAGTTTCAAAAAGTTGTTTTCAACATAAAAATTCAAGGCTTTTGGCAATGTAGGTAAGTAATAAGCAGGTATGTGTAATGTGTACATGTAAATTTTATACAAAAATTATGTAAAAATAAGGATATTAGGTAGGTATTGGTCTGTGCATCATTTGTCTAAATCTGTCTCAAATATTGTATTTTTCCTTTTAGTTTGTATAATTTACCTTGATGAAACATGTTTAGGACAGTTAATAGAACATTGTCAACACATTGCGAAAAAGTAAAATATGTCATACCTATTACAATACAGTAATGTTCTAGAACATTGTCAACACATTATTGCAAAAAAGTAAATAATATATAATAGTCATATTACAATACAGTAATTTTCTTCTTGCTTAGCTCTATAATTGTTGTGCTTGCATAAAAACAAACCTCCCTTGGATATCAAAGATTTGATCAGACTTTCATTGGATACTTCTAAGTTAGAAACATATCTAGCTACTATTACATAGGTAAGTAGATAGTAAAATGTTAGTTAACACATTTATGTATAGTATACTGCATACTTTGTACATAATCAAGATATTATTAATCAATGTTATAAAAGTCTTCTAAAGACAGTACGTAATACCAATTAGAGATAAAATATTCTCGGAAGTACTAGGTTATTAAATTTTATCAGCTCTGTATAGTTCATTGTACTGAAATGATACCATTTTAATATGAAATTATGAAAACAGGTTGATATTGAAGTTTTTAATGTAATTTTGAACAATTGCCATTCATATTGGTGACTGGGTTAAGCCCGAGAGAGTTCTGTCATAGTTTAGTTGTGTTGTCTTCAAAAGAAATCGAATGGTTTAGTTCTTTCTCTAAGTGAATAAACTTAGGTGTCATAAGTGGGTCACTAATATACAGTATCTATATGTTCACTTAGGTGAGCCAAAATTGAATTTATTGTAAACTGAAGACTTGGATCAAGAGTCAAGTCATGCTTCTAAGGCAAGTATGAATCGGACAAGCCCATTGCAATGAAAACCTATTTATTACTCAATTGTTTTAATAGATTGGTGATATACCATTTTTGATAATGACAAATGCATTGTCTCAATTCTTCATGGTTCAGTGATATTGACCTTGAAAAAGGTCAGATATGTTTCTTTGTTGAGTTAAAAACAGATCATTTGGTACAAGGTAAGGCAAATGGATAGAAAAAGAACAAAATGAAATTCTGATGATGAGTCACTGGAAATGGAAGCATGATGTTCTGAAAGGCATGCAACACAAAGACATACAGTTAGTTTGCGGCCGTCTAATTATAACCAGAACCTACAACAATAAACAAAGAAATTGGTTAGATTACATTTACGATAATTTTCAGCGACTTGTTGGTGTGGTTGATACCAATAGCGGTTAGAAAATACCACGGCCATGCAATCGTAGATAATTACAGAGCTATTTGTGAAATGTAACTGTACAAATCGAGTGGGTCCACCCATCCATAGTGCGGTCAAACCAAACCATTCATGCGGTAAGGTAAGGCTAACGGTGTTTTTTTGTACTAGCACATGGATCGATCCGGTATAAACCGATTATTCCGATCCCAACGCAAATATGTGCTGTGGAATATCGCACGCCCAATGCCGGCGAGACGAGCATCGTCCTCGTCCTACGACAAACCAAGCACATTGACCCTAGCAAAATCTTGAAAAATAACGGCCTCGTAACGTAGGTCTGGCCGGCATTTTTTTTACATGTTTTAGTCAATTTTAATTCACTCACCGTTTAGCACCACTTGCAGTTACACGTAAAAAGATGAAAGCACTTTTTTGAAGAGAAAAGAGATGATATAGAGCGAACTTGTAACTTTTTATCGATGCGACGAAAAAATTACTCACCACCGCTCGCTTTCCTTCTTTTTCACAGAATAAAATGAATGACTGAAATTAATTGAATCGAATGAGAGAAGAACGAAAAATGATGAATGAAAGAATGAAAAAGTTGAGATCGGTTACATTGTGTTACCAGTTGATATAAAAAAAACTACTGAAAACATAACCAGCAACCGAAAGAACATAATATTACAATAACTTATCATAGCATCCTAATGATGGAACAAACACAGTACTGATTGTTGATATATTTAATTTGGTAAACAGACAGATAGTTGGCTCAGTTTGGAACTTGTTGACTTGGGACAAATTCTTAAATAACTTATCAAATGATAACTGATCGCTGTGTGACATGTTTCTGGATATTTATTTATTTATATTGGTACATAGTGCCACGATTAATGATACAACATAAAACGATCTAGGGGTAAAAAAAGCTGAGACTAAAGACTAAATACACTTTATTTTTATTTTAAATGATTGGATACCCAACACCGTTTTACACCTTGGAAAGGGTCATGTGCAATAATAATAAATAGTAGTAGTAGTAACTTAAGTTTCTAGACTAAACATATTATATCGGTAGAGAAGAGAATATTATCAAACAAAATATAACAATAATTATATCGCAGATAAAAATTGGAGTAAAGTGATAAATAAAATGATGGCGAGTTTAGTAATGAAATTAGTAGCATGAAGTTAAAATATTTTATATGAACATTATCTCCTATGTCGATATTTATTAGAATATTTTATATTTCATAATTAATTTTATTCCTACTTGGCAATAAAAACAATATCAATGCACTCATTCCATCGACTCATTCGCACTAACAGATTCATTCATTATTTCATAGAATCTCATTCATTCATTCATTGAGTTTCACTCAATTCACTCATTCACTTCACCTTCAGCTCTGTGCCCTCAGCCGCCGCATCACTCATTTTTGCGACTTGTTTTCTACCTTTTGTTTGGGTAATTTTCCTGAAATTGATTTGTTTTGCTACAATAATGGAGGCTGAGACGGTAAAAGAAGATACCCAAAACGAAGGCGCAGCAAGTGCCTCGAACCAAGAGGTTGCAGTAAGTCAAAAACTTCGTATTTTCCCAACCGATAAAAATAGAAACCGATCGGGTATCGGCAATTTCGTGAAACCACTATTTCCATCAAAATTTTAGTATCTTTATTAAAAAATAAATGTGACTTATCCTAATTAAATATAATGAATTCAGTTTTTAAGTTATTCATTGATATTTTAGTGTAAAAGCGGCTAAATTCGGGAAATAAGTTAACCTAAAAGTATTTGGATAGATGCCAGAATTGTGGGAATGTTTACTATTTTTGTACGAAAGCTCGATTCAGGTGGTTCCTTCTTTTGGTTGACGACAAAGCGATGCCAAGGTGCTCAACAAATCCTGTTGTTACATCATGAAACAAGTGAACATATATGGTATACTCGTATATTGAAATACAGCACTTAAACACTACTGTTTTTTTAATTATTTCTCATAACTAGTATTGCCTTTTCTAGGCATATCATTGGAGTCAAATTTCCGACAAGAATAACAATGCAGAATTGCAAAGTAGGGAGTTAATATGAAATTCAAAGAAGTATTTTTATACCATGTCTCAAGTTTTATCAACAATATGATTTTGTAGCAGTTTTCAAGAACTTGTTCTCTAATGTAAACAATTCCACAGGTAACAGGCAGAAGTTATGTTAATAATGAACCTTACTAGTTTCATCTTTGACCTTAAAATATGCCAGTTGTTGTTGAAGAGATTGTCAGATGGCATTATGTAGTCAAATGTGTGTATTAAATAAATAAAGTACAGTCATTTGAAAATATCTTGATTCCCACAGACTGGATTTTTAAACAATCCTGTTAAATGCCCTATAAAACACAACAACAGCCATTATTGTGGGCCTTCAGAACTTGGAGTGATACAATGTTAAAATAAAAAATAGGGCTAAATATCCCTATTTCCATGAGTTTTTTATAAAAATTGACTAAGGTGTGTAAAAGCTGTTAAAAATATTATGCCGCAACCCTGAGGTATGAGCTTTTTTGTTGTGGCCCACGCTCCGTAGGCTATTGCCCATTCTTCTTTATTATTATTAATATTGCTGTTCCATTAGAGCAAAGGCCTCCCTTCACCCTTTACACTAATCACAGTTTAACTAGCTTTTAATTTGTTTTGTGTGCTATAGGCAGCAGCTCCACCAAAGCAGGAACAGCGCAGGGAGGACAAACGTCAGCGTAGAGATGAACGGAACCGGAGAGACGACCGGAACTATGAGTTGTTCATGAAAGCAGTAAATGCAGCACCCCCCACACAGCAACTGCACATCGCCAGCCAAAAGTACATAACCATGGTCGAAGAGAACAAGAAAATGCAGTTCTACATCAAGCAGTCGGATAAAAGACATGCTATCATCTTGAAGGAGAAGGAACAGCTGCAATTGGAGTTCAATAAGACAGTACTGCTGAAGTCTAAGCTTGAGAACTTATGTCGAGAGCTGCAGAAGCAGAATAAAGCTATTAAGGTATGATTCCCTTGAATAAATCTGTTTTTGCAATTTGTTAATAGTCAAAGTCAAATATTTCTTTATTTAATAAAATCACAAGGATAATTTAGAATCGTCTTACATAATAGGTGATTCTAGGTGCCAATAGGTACAACCACTTGGTAGAAATATGATATAGGTCCAAGTACTTCCCCTAGCAAGCACATGCTCAAAAAAATACCTGCACCTTTGTAATTTTGAAAATTCTTGTAGGATGAATCTCTGCACAAGATCCGTGAAGAAGAAGAGCGTCGCAAAGAGACCCAGGCCAAGTTCCAGAGCACCCTCGCAGAGATATCTGCTCTGCTGCAGCAAAACAACGAGAAGAATGCCAAGCTGCGGGACGACAACATCAGCATGACAGAAAAGTTCAAATCTGTTGTCCAGCAGTACCAGATTCGAGAAGACCAGGTCTGTGAGACTATAAAAGAGTTGTGATGATGATTTGAATTCACAAAGTGACTTTAAAACTTCCAAAACTACTTTTGGACTAAGATATTGAAAAGGTAAAATACTATACAATGCACAATACACCCCATTGCGGGACGTCAGTGCAGATCTTATTCCCCTAACCAGAATTAGAAGCTAAAATACTCGTTCCGAAATGGGCATGTGAAAGTATTTCTTCGCCAGGTGGAGAAAATGTCAAAACAGATGGAGCTGGAATCGCAGCTGAACGCAGCCAAGATGCAGAAAGCTGCTTTAGAGCACCAATCCGAACGGGCACGGCTCCAGGTTGAGATGGAATCCCTCAAGATGGCCGTCGCGGAGTACCGCGCCAAGATCAATGATATGCAAGGCACTGAGTCAGGTTCGTCCTTCAAATGATCACCACTTATGTAGACTGGTCACTTAAAGATATACTTACATGACGCCAATTTCACACAAAACAAACGCTATTTAAAGGCTCTAGCTCTAGGCTGGTGTATAAGACGATTATGGTTCGCGTGATTTTACAGAATAAAGAGATTTTGAATTGTCCTTGATCAACGCTAACTTTTTATAAGAATATGTGTAAAGTTGTCAAAATTGTGGTTTCTTTAATATGTTTTCTTTCATTTTATCCATATCAACTAACAAGACCGGGCTCAGTGGCGCGTCTTGGGAGAGACCTACGTCCAGCAGTGGACTAGTATAGGTTGATGATGATGATGATGATGATGAACTAACAAGCTGAAATAAATATTTTTCAGGGCTGCGGGGTCAGTTAGATGTGTACACTGGCAAGTATGATGAGTTCCAGTCAGCACTGATGAAGAGCAACCAAGTTTTTGGAGGATTCAAGGATCAGATGGAAAAAGTCAGTAACATGATGCAAAACTTCTTCGGAACTGTTCTATGTTTACAAACATATGGTCTTATTAAGCGAAATTCAGCTGACCCGTGCCCACTTCGTTGGGCATAATTCGACCGTTTTTTCTCCGATTCACTTTGCAAAACGGACTACCACGTAAAAGCCTTTTTATTTTTCGGTTTTTTATATAACCTATGACACTCAGCAATAATGTGGCTTTCAATTGGTGAAAGAATTTTTAAAATCGGTTCAGTAGACCCCGATATTACCCCTTACAAATCTCAAATCTTACAATTTAACAAATATACGAACACACAAACTTTACTTCTTTATAATATCAGTATAGAAAACAGCTCAAATATTTTGCTGTCATTCAAATTACAAGAATATCTTATAAGGTCTTCCTTCCCTTTGTCCATCTCTGTTCCCATTATATGGGGTTCACTTCACTTTTGTGCGCCAAGACAATCGGGCTGACACGACATGAGGTCTCATAAGCTTCTTTACTTTTTATCATAAAGAAACTTGCATATTTGTTAAACTAGCTGTAATTCTTGCGTACTACGATCATGTAGCGTCTATCCTTAGGTATTGTGTCACAGTCTGGGGTCATTCAAAATTCAATCTTATGAATTCTCTTCCAGATGTCTAAAAAGATTAAAACTCTTGAAAAAGAGTCTCTATCGTGGAAGCAACGATGGGAGAGCTCGCAGAGTGCTTTACTAGAGATGTGCGGAGAGAGGCAATCCTCGGACGCGCGGCTCGCGGCACTGCAGCGACAACTGGCTCA
Source organism: Ecliptopera silaceata (assembly GCA_932527185.1). Lineage (NCBI taxonomy): Eukaryota > Metazoa > Arthropoda > Insecta > Lepidoptera > Geometridae > Ecliptopera > Ecliptopera silaceata. Next base: position 9,325,175 of record OW052210.1, read on the forward strand.
TATGCAAAGCCTCTGCCGCACCTTGCAGGTAAATTTACCACTAAATACCATCTGATATTATTCCTTCTAGGTTAAGTATAATGATTACAAGGTCAGCTTTACAACCAGAATGTGAATGGTACCTTAACATATCCTTTCCATGTGTAGCTAATTTTGGTAGAAAACCCGCTTATGTTAAACGTAAAGTGGTAAAATTCTCTTAATGACTCCACAGTTGTCAAAAGTTCATATGCGGCGAGCATGTGCCATCTGATCATAGACAAATAAAAGGACAATGCCCAGTGAGTGGGCTATGGGAATCTGTACCAACTTGCATCAATTTGAATTTACTCTCAAAGGTCTAATTTTTATTTACCTTTTCGCTACCAACAACATTTTTTTCAATGTTTAACCGCATTTCAAAATATTTAAAAATGTATTTTATTTTATTTTTTTATCATGTTTGCCTGCTCAGCTAAAGCTTACTTGGCAAACAAGATTTTTATGCTCAATGTCCACTCACGAAAATAGGTGACAGCTGGGATCGGAACAAAATAGTTGACGTGCGTAGGGCTTAGTCCGAGCTTGCATTTTAAAACTCTCTACTCTCGAGCCGAGTATCGTCTCTCGGATGTTCTTGTATTTTTGTATGGATATCCGAAAGACGACTCTCGGCTCGAGAGTAGGAAGTTTTAAAATGCAAGCTCGGACTAAGCACTCGGAAGTAGGAAATTGATAATCAGGTTTTGTATAATTAATTTAAATTTTCTAAACCCGGTTAAAAAAGACTGTTAAAAATTAACAAAGAACACATATAAATAAAATATTAATTTTGATGATAATTAGCTTGTGACGCAATCTGGTACAGGGTTTGGGCAATGTTCTTTACTTAGTGTTAACTTTAACAACCTCACTAAATAAACTACTCTCTAGATAGAGATAACGCGACTGTGCGACCAATACCTGTCTCTTGCGTATTTACTTCATACCTGGATAGGGAATGCTTAGTCCAATCTGTGTTTGGGCCGGCTTAGCGAATTTTAACAGGGAAATAGACTCTTTAACGCTCCTCTTATTAATAAATATTAATTTCCAGTCGGAGCGTACAGTCCTACTGAGTACTTTAAAGGAACACGACATAGAGCGTCCCCCGCTCCCCGCGCCCGCGCCCGCCCCCGCCCCCGCGCCTGAACCGCTGCATTCTGCTGCTTCTGATGCTAAGGTTAGTGTTACTCAACATTGCGCACTGCAAACTGCAGAGTACCTATAGACTGAAAAGTGCAGTGTTCATTTAAGTTTCAACATTTATGATGTTTATGCTTCTCAAAAATTACAGGTAAAAGTATAGAATATTACCAAAAATTATAGAATATTATTTTTGTATTAATATTGCCATGAAAATATGGTGTTGGTAGATTATCTATTATAAGTACGAAATACATACTTATAATTAATGGTCGTAAAACCGCAATGTTTTTTTAAATAACCCGTGTATGCTTTTATATAAATCTGCGCAGAGGATTACACAATTTTTATTTTATCAAAAATAAGCATCATCGTGTAAGCAATATTATAGACATATTTGGTTTTCGCTTACTAATCGCTATTTTTCGTCGATATATTACTAATTATGTTAAATATGAATACAAAAAAGTAATACAATCAATATCAATAGGTGGACGCAATGGCGGTAAACTGCGCACAACTAAGGCAAAGCCTGGCGCATCTGCAGAGTCAACTTAACGTACTGACAACACAACAAACCGAAGAACCAGCCCAGGTTGAGAAACCTAAGAAAAACAAAAACAAAAAGAAGTCTAAGAAAGCTGCCATTGAAGAAAACGTAAATACAGTGAAAACGGAAGTAGCAACCAACGTTACTGAAGAAAAAACAGTTCCAGATGCAAATGAAGAATCTACAAGCCAGGAACCTGCAGGCATAAAAACACCACCAATAACCGAAGTCGATTTAGACATAGAAAAAGTGGACAAGAAAGTACTGGAGAGTTTAATGGAAGCGATCAATATATCTAACGTGGATCTGTGCGACTTAAGCGCCGGAGACAATAACATGAGCATTGAGGAAGTATTAGAAGGAAAAGTTTCAGAAATCACTGATCCAGCTGTGGCTGTAGAATCTCAAGACCATGCTCAAGATAATAGCGTAACTGAAACGAATGAGTTATCAAGCCTGGATAAAGAGAATCAAGACTTTCCGGTAACAGCAAATAACTTGGCAAGTCCGAAGAAAGATAAACAAGACGTTCCGGTTGAAGTTAATAACTTTGTAACTCCGAAAAAAGAGAATCAAGAAGTTCCAGTCGAAGTTGACACATTAGTAAGCCCAAAAAAGGAGAATCAAGAAGTTCCGATTGAAGTTAACGCATTAGCAAGTCCGAAGAAAGAGACTGGAGACACTCCGGTTTTAGTTAATAACTTAACGAGCTCAAAGAAAGAAACTCAAGACGCTCCAGTTAAAGTTAATAATTTAGCAAGCCCAAAGAAAGAGAATCAAGTTCCCCTCGCTCCTAAAAAGTCAGAATCTCCTAAATCTAGCCCTAAAAACAACACATCTCCTAAATCCCTTAAAAAGAGCCCAAAAAAGGGGGCTGAAGTTAAAGTTGACGAAGTTAAAACAAGTGAAGTAGCACCGACTTCAAACAGTCATACAGATGTTAAAGATGGATTATAAGTGAACTTGTTACTTTAGATTCACGCCTATCACAGCTAGTTGGGATTTCTACCCGTTCAAATTGCGGAACCGATTTCAATCTCGATTTCGCTCGCTACTGCGATCGCGATATCGATTGATACGTGATTTTATGAGATTTAGAATGTTTTCAACTTGATAACATCTTGTTTTAATCATTGCCATATATAAATATAATATAATGGCATATGTATGATTGAAAAAATAATACAGGGTTTCCATATCGTTTCTTTTATGCTCATTACTGAATTTCAAAACATTGATGAAGTTATATTCAAACTTGTTGGTCTTTCTTTTAGTATCTCTCATATCTTGGTCTTGGGCTCTGGTTATCATGTTATAACGTTTAAATATTGTAAAATTGACCTCCATAAATATCAAATGTATACGTATTTTGATTGTAATTGAAATTGAGATTGAATCCGTGTCAATAATGGGTCGGCTGCTTGACAATAGAACGAGATTATAGTATACTTTTGTGTCACTTCTTATCAATTGAGGTCACCATAGCATTATTTCGTGTCAATAATGTTAATAAGCCATGTATTTTTCGCCAATTATAAATACCGCTATGGCACCTTTAAGCATGACCTAGGAAGTATTTTGGAATACAGTTAGACTGGCGATTGAGTCGTGAATCTTATAGAAGTGAATTTGGTGTAATCGAGCTTTTGTAAATAGTTGTACATATGTTTTAGTTAAGCTTTTTTTTTTCGTTTGTAGAATTACATAATTGCAATCTTCAGCACTGCGATGGTTTTTGTGTTGTTATTTTGGATCGTGTTTTGTATGTAGTGAAGCGCAGATTTTAAGCTAGTTTTTTTTATGCACAATTGAAGTGTGCAATTGTAAGTAGTTTTCTTGATATGGACATAAAATACATTTATCAAATTTTCAATCAAAAAATACTGGAATCAATTTGACCAATAATAAGAAATATGATTTAAGTTAAGTAAAGTTACTTTTCTTGAAATCATACTGAAAAATTACTAAATTTCATGAATCTTTTTACGAAATCTTCATTCGATTTTTTTTGTTTTTCATATATTTTTGTAATGAATTGTTTTGTGAAACAAAATAAAAATATTTTTGTGTAACAATAAAATATCACTATGTACTTAGCCATAACTCTTTAAGAATAGTATTAAGTTGGACTTAAAAAAAAATTGCCCAAAAGTATCGAAATGAGTCTCGAACCCGCATCATTGAACATTGCGCAAAACATCAATACAAGAATATTCGATAATTTTGGGCAAATATTATAATTAGGACTTATTTTTATATCTTTTGTGTTTCGAGTGATTTTAGTATTATTTTCGTTATAAAATCTAGTCTATCATCTCAATCTTGCATTTCAAAATGTAGATTCTGACATCTGTCTGATTTTAGGTATCTCAGTATTAACATTAGCATTTTAAAATACTAGAATGTTTATAAAATAAATAAATGTACTGTAAGCCTCAGATTGTTAACATTGGAATTTCAAAATTATGAATAATTGGCTTAATTTTAGTATTTTTTTATAATTTTGACTACATTTTTCAGCATTTCAATAGTTTTAAAAACTTCAGTTTTTGTCAACACTTTTCTTTGATAAAAGTGATATTGATAAGAGGTTTAATATAGTCTTCATAACTTGAAAGTGACTATAATAGGGCCCTAGGTTCCACAGTACCTACTTGAGCTAGGGAGACACAAATAACTAGGATTTTTGTAATATCATAACCATTAATATCGCAAAGATATTTTATAAAATATTCTTAGGATCGTTATAGTTCTAAAAAATAGATTTTTCACAAGCAGCTTTTATAAAAATGAGTTCGGCCTAACTTACAGTTTGTTATTGTATTATTAATTTTGTAAATACTTTTTAAGATTAAGGTTTTTTTTTATGTGAATCTGTCATGTTATGTTCATTTGTTTGCCATACAAGAATGTGGACTATGAAGGAATCAAATTGTTGACCTCTTGGACACAGCTTTATTCCTTAGCGTTTGTATGATTAATTTGAATTAAGTTCGTAATATAAAATCTGAAAAATCAAAGCAGGGATCAACAATAGAATTCTTGATAGTACCTATTACCGAAATAATAAAAATAATTGCCAAATATAAGTCAATTTATGTAATAATTAAATAATATTGAGTATTTGTGGCAGTGTGCAATGTATTTAATTGGTGTTCTTGTATTATTTATATTGTATAATTTTAGTACAAAATAGTGTTTGTAATAAAAAATAGATTTCACTATTTGATATTTTATTTTTAGAATACCCATGAAAGTACAGATCAAACTAATAATTCAAATTAAAAAAATAAATCAAATGCGTGCGTAAAGACTTTTTTTTTTAATATTTTATTCATGTAAAAATTACTAAGTAATTATTTTCACCTTACATTTGTCTTGTTACTTGCGACGAAACCTAGGCAAGTTACAGCTAAGTTTTTTAACAAAATAAATAAGTAAAGAAACAAATACGAATACTAAGTATTTTACAGTCTAGCTAGTGGATCTGTTAATGACAATGAACTTTTTTAATTGGCAAATAAACAGATTCTTTAAGTAGAGTTGTTACTAAATTGCAGAAATCGGGCTGCCTGTGGTCTATGATTCGTTTTAATTTTGTTTTGCGGATATTATGCAGTTTCGTGCGGCCATGAAACTAGCGGTTTATTTGTCAGTTTACTTAGTTTGTGGAAAGACACAGAATAGCAGGTGCAGCCTTTTGAGCTGTGGATAATGAGTTCGAATCACTAGAAGTAAGTTTTTTAATATAAGGGTGGATTTTTGTAAATGCAATTTTCTAACTCCGAAACAAAGAGAATTGGAGAAATATAAAAAAAATGTTAGAGATTTATAAAAAAACTTTACTTTTTCTGTATATTTATTTTAGTTTTGGAGAAAATCGACCTAGAGCACGTCAGACTTTTCATAGCCTCAACATTTAATGCGTTCATCCATTGCACTTGTTACCTAACTGTTAGGCGCAGGCTAGTTATCGGTTTGGGTAACTGCAGTCTTTCTTTATTTATCTTAATTAAACCTGGCATCGATCGGATTTTATACAATGAGTCAATACAGTTTTTGAATCACATACCTAGTACAACTGTACAATATAAAAAATACAATTTATTACGGCAATGCAGCCAGTACCTATCTTGGGTACGCGTCTATTGGTACAGATTTAGATCCATTGAGCTATCAGTCAGTAGATAGTTCAACTGTTTCTTATGTATTTTATATATCTAATATACCCATGTAAATTTTGTAAATACTGTGACACTATTTATTATCATTACGAATTTGAATACTTAATTGAAATAAAAAACAATAGAAAAAATAGTAAAATCAATTTTGTTTTTAAAAATAAGATTTATCCACATTGCAAATCAAATTACGACTTTTAGAGCATTCAATGTCTATTGAATTTATAACAATAAATCTCAATTTTACAGAACAATATTACTTTCAGAAACGTGTTTCGTCCTTTACAATGTAGAACCGAAATAATGCATCTATGGTCACGTTTGTGCAGTAAACAATAGATAAACTTTATTTTGAACCTTATTCGGTTGAATTAAGAGATATCAGTGCGCTGTGGTAATGTTCACGGTACAGTGGTCACGTGACTAGGCAGTTGGTCACTCTCTATGAAACTGATGTTCCGTAAGAGTTTGAGAGGATTGTGCTTTTTAGTGACCCTATGCTTTATGGGGTTTTAGAGTATTAGTCGCACCTTTTGGTAAATAGCGTCGTGTGTATCGAGTTTTGTTAGATATCCATGTTTTAGAGGTTGTAAAATTATCTGCGAACAGCATTTGAAATTTCAACAGATGTCAGTTATAGAGTTTCCTGAAATTGGAGCAAATATAAGCTATCCAAAATTCCTTTGACGGCGTAGAACTGGCACCAGTACAGACGATTTTAAATGATCACATGATTTTACAGAATCAATTTTTACTTTGTCAACAATACTAAAATAAATAAAAAAATGTAAATAAAGCGCATACGTTCACAGTTTACGTAGTTCTTCTTCGAGTGGTTTTTTAGAGCTTTACCTTGGTATCTGAAAATGGAGCACGCGCAGAAAAAGTAGCAGATATTTAGCTTATAAGTTGCTCAATACTTTCAAATCAGAACTTTAAATTACTTAATGAAAATTTAATAGATATTTTTATATTTTTACCAAAGTCTTAAAACAACCCTATTAGTTGATACGTACCTGTTTGCGAATAAATAGATAACAATTGAATTATGTGGTTTATATTTTTGATACAAAAGATTTAAACGCGTTGATTTATCGATATTCCTTATCACTCGTTCTAGTGGCAAAACATGCCGTCAAAGACTAAATAATGAGGATAGTAAGGTAAGGAGAGTCTATTAGTAGTATAGTAGCCAGAAGTAGGTACCTACTTACTGCATTTATTTCGACGGTTCATTTTCCACTGCACTCGAGGTTTACGTATTTTCTATAGTAGGTAAGGTTTACAATCAGTCGGTTTCGTCACTTATCTTTATCATTTCATTTCTTGTCATCATTATGCATATTTGTCTGATCTTATAGTCCAGTCAAAATAGACATTCCAGTTTGCATTAATTCCCAACAAGCTGGATTTTTGTACAGGCCTTGAATACGTCATTACAAATGATATGTCAAAAGTCCCCATCGATCCCGGTTGTGCGTTGTTTTTTATTTGAGGTTAAAGGTCATAAATTTGCATTTTTTGCGTTTAACTTTGAAACAACGAGAGCTATCGAAAAGTGATTCAGGCAAAGTTTGTACATCATAAAATTGTCCACAAAAATATCTCAACACTTTTCTTCTACAAAGCATCGTTTTCGAGATAAAGTGACTTTAGGCCGCAGAAAAATCTTCGAAGATGCTGCGTTTTTTTCATTTCAGCCGTTTTATCTGCTTCATTGCCACAGAACAAACAGCATTTCTTGAAATTTACTGAAAGGGGTGATGGGTTCGATGGGTTAGTCCTCCTCCGAGGTAATGAATCGTCTTTTTGTTTCAAGAAATACTGTTCGTTCTATGGCAATGAAGCAGATAAAACGGCTGAAATGAAAAAAACGCAGCATTTTAGTAGATTTTCCTGCGGTCTAAAGTGACTATATCTCGAAAGCGATGCTTTGTAGAAGAAAAGTGTTGAGATATTTTTGTAGATAATTTTACGATCTACAAACTTTGTTGGTACTATTTTTCGATAGCTCTCGTTTATGACGAGATAGTTTGTAGATCGTAAAATTATCTACAAAAATATCTCAACACTTTTCTTCTACAAAGCATCGCTTTCGAGATATAGTGACTTTAGACCGCAGGAAAATCTACTAAAATGCTGCGTTTTTTTCATTTCAGCCGTTTTATCTGCTTCATTCCCATAGAACGAACAGTATTTCTTGAAACAAAAAGACGATTCAATACCTCGGAGGAGGACTAACCCATCGAACCCATCACCCCTTTCAGTAAATTTCAAGAAATACTGTTTGTTCTGTGGCAATGAAGCAGATAAAACGGCTGAAATGAAAAAAACGCAGCATTTTAGTAAATTTTCCTGCGGTCTAAAGTCACTATATCTCGAAAACGATGCTTTGTAGAAGAAAAGTGTTGAGGTGTTTTTGTAGACAATTTTACGATGTACAAACTTTGCCTGAACCACTTTTCAATAGCTTTCGTTGTTTCAGAGATATACGCAAAAAATGCAAATTTATGACCTTTGACCTCGAATAAAAAACAACGCACAAGCGGGATCGATGGGGACTTTTGACATATCATTTGTTATGACGTATTCAAGGCCTGCACAAAAATCCAGCTTGTTGGGAATTAATGCAAACTGAAGTCATAATTTTAGTCTATTTTGACTGGACTATTAGGACTATTTTTAGAACAAATAAATAATGTACCCAACTATGGGTTTTGCAGAAAGGCGGTCCGATTCACAACCAAATACATCAAATCTTTGTAGAATTTCTTGTAGAGAAATAATGAATTAAAAGCTTATTATTAGTTATGTGCTTATTAATATTATTAGCATTAGTTCAAGCAGACAGTGGTAGGCATCGTAACCACGGACAAATACAATGCTAGGCCAAGGCTCACTTTATTTGGTACTTTCCCTCAAATTGTATAGATATTTGCATGTCTCAATATGATAAGTTTTTGTTTTGCTTATTTATCTAGATTATACGAACATAACATGTTAAAAAATAAATAAATATAAAAAATATTTTTTTTATAATCTTACTACTTTGGATGAAACTCTTTAAAAGGTGATACCTACGTCTCGCTCTAGCGGGAAATTTCAAATTTTTAAGGGTTTTTTTATTGTGGCTGTTTATATCTTTTACTAGTTTAAGCTACTTTGCGAACATAAACAATAATTTTCTGTGTAACCTTGTATCAATTTTTCAGATTGGTTCTTTATAAGTATATCACCTTAAGAACATTATCTACATCTAGATTGTAGCGACGTGTCCTCGGTATTCACCCTAGATTTCTTTGAAACTGCTGGTGGTAAGACAGGTGGTGATAAGCTGGTGTTAAGACTGGTAGTCTCGGTGTACGTAAACATCCAGGTAGGGGTATTAGATAAATGGTTTTGTTTTTTTTACAAGTTACAAGCATGCGATTGACCGTGATCTCACCTGAGTTTAAGTGACGATGTGGTCGACGATGTACATTTTGACAATTTGTTAATTATGATAATAAACTAAATTAAAGCTTTACCATTGACCTTCCAATACCAAAACAATTAATAACATTAAACATTTTGTAAGTGTATCGATACAAAACTTGCTAAAATCGCTCAATTTGAAAGGGCTGTGAAAGGTTGTCCAAAGGAGTCAAAATGCAAAATCGACTCTCAATGATTTTGGTTGTGTAGTAGGTACATGCATAGATTTAAGATCCTTGAAACTGTGTTTGTTAATAATAGATTTAGGATTGCCTTATATTTAAAAAAAAAAATATCATCATCATCAATGATGATAAAATTTATTAATTTTGATTATCCAAATAAGACGTTTAGGGCGCTAGTCTTGACTTGTCTTGACGCCCTTGGCTTATGTACCTAAGCATTTCTTCGTGGTAAACCGGGTAAACAAACAAACATCTATTCAAACCTGCACCTACTAGATTCTATAATAAAGTAAGTTACCATTATTTATTTTTACTACTTTGCATGAAAGTAAATACTTACACCTAACTTCACACGAAGAGCCGGTTATATTCTAATAATGAGATCAATCATGCGTACGGAATAATTAACCAGATATGGGTTAAACCCTGACTTAAATCATGTTACTTAAACAAATGCACAACGCAATTGATATGTTTTGTGTTTTGAATCATAACTTAAAAAACTACGTGAATTTACAAAAAAAACAAACGGGTTTTTATAGGTCCGCATTTGGCAATCCTTGTTTTCAAGGACTGGAGCCCCGAAAAAAAGTGACGAAATGTATAGACTGAATAAAATCTACGGGATTGATAATGCAAAAAAAGCATAAAATAGCCACATAATATATTTTATTATGTTATAAATAGATCCTGTTCACCAGCTTTTTAATTGACAAAAATCTGAGAAATAATAAATAAAACACGGATAACTTTTTATTGAGTCAGATTTCTATACATTTACCGAAGCAGTGACTTAGAGCGATCACCGCCTCATGACTCTGAGGTAAATCACATGTGCCTGTCATTAAGACATGCGTTGTAAGACAGCTCAGTTGGTAGCTCTGTGTTCCATGCCGTGGGTCGTGGGTACGATCCCTACCGAGAACAAATGTTTGTATGATGAACATTAATATTTGTTCTGTATCTAGGTGTAAGTTTAGATTAGAATTCGATATGTGAAATGTCCATCACTATATCATTGAATTAAGTCGGCACTCGTATCCGATAAATATAAAAAAAGGTAGCACTCCGGGAGTGCCGGCAGAAGTGAAAACTTCAATATTAACGTTGTGTTCACACTTCTAAGTTTTCACATAAAAATATAACCACAGACGTCATAATGACAATGACAATCACAATGACACAGACACATTCGCGCAAGCGCCCTGTGCCGCCTAAACAGAGTCAGCACACTCAGGCACGGTAGAAAGAGTGGGAGATACTAGTTCCTCTCCCTTTCCCTCGATCTTACGCTTTCGATCAACGTCACGTGACCCTGACGCGAGTTTGAAAGTTTTTACCCACCCAGCGCCGCTAAAGAAGTTTTCACTTCAAAAACAATGCTAACAATAAATTATTATGTGCATCTCAAATTATAAAATAAAAAACTTTTATGTGTAAAGCTAATGAAACTGCTATGTAAGTATAAAGCTATCATTTCTCTCTTAATTATTTTAATTAGGTAACCTATTAACTTAACTAAATATTAAATGTTTCGTGAAAAATTGACCATATTATCAATGTTTGCACATATTTGCTAGACTATAGGCATTTTTAAAATAACTGGTCTACTTACCAAAATGTTTTAAGCATAACTGTTATTATTATTATGGCAAACTTATTTCATAAAGTTTTGTCAAATTGTGCACTATATTGGTCAAATTCATAGTGCACTCAGAATCAATAGCACGATCTACTCTGTATATATGTAGAGTTGATAATACCTCTAAAAATGCGAGCCTTATAGAGCCTATTATTTTTGCGTAAATATGAGAAAGACTAAGGATGTAATGAAATCAATCATTATAAAAAGAGGATTACAAACAGAATCTTTGATATGTTATTTGCGTTTAAATTTCAATTTTTATAAAGCAGCCTGGAATTTTATTGTAGGTATGTTGAGAAAATTCTGAAGTAGGAAAAATTTTTCGCACTTTTTTTTATAAATTCTACATTTTCTTGTTGAGGTTAAGTTAAAATACATCCTGCTTTTTGATAAGTTAGCGCTTCTGTATTTAGGTAAGTACGTTCATTTATAAAATCGTGAGCAAATACCTTTTGAATCTTTCAATTATTCTTCACAATACCCGGTTAGATAATTTATTACAAATTGAATAGTGTCGTGATAAGATTCCTATTGTTCTATTTGTGGCAGCTCTTTAGATGTTTTCAGCAGTGCTTTCTTAACAATCTGGTTGAATAGACATTCACTATAAATAGAAGTAGAGTCTGAGTGTTCGTACATTGCTTCATTGAACACCGAGCAAGGGCCACTAGCCCACGGACGAATCCCAATTTTAAATATTTGCGAAAGTACTGAAAGGTATTTATTACCAAAATAGTGTATCTATTAATTATTTTATAAATTTTAAGTGAAATATTTAGATAAGAAATGTGTTTTTCTAGATTTTTCTATAGTGTTTGTTCCTGTGTTGTGATTTCAGTTCGACTGTAGAAAATATGAAGACTTTCGGGACGATACTGTTTTGTATAGGTAAGTCGATTAGATTCATTCAAAAATATATTTTAAATATTTTTTTTTCATATACTAGCCCCCGATTTTATAAAAAGTTAGCGTTGAGTTTATGTCATCATTACGTATGGTAATCAATACATCAAGTCTGCGCTAACTTTTTATAGGATAGACCATAAGTCTTTCTAAGTGTAGTAAGGTTTTTTTTAGATATGTAAGAAGAATATCTGATCCTGTATTATGTAGGTATCTACTTATTCAGGCTGATAATGATGATGATTGATTTATCTTAAAACGGTATTTCTTATAAAAGTAATGTGATTCTAACTTAAATAAATCCATCTTTTATTATAAGAAAGAGTAAATTATTTAAATTGCCTGTTATTTAATTATTATTTTGTGGCATAACCTTGGTCTAATATAATACACCGATATATAATAGGTACGTACATAACATACACTGAATAAAGGGTGTACGAGAATCATTCGTTAAAATTTGTCTACTTAACCGGTTTTTGTTTAAGTTTTGTAAGCTTAAATGTTTAAGTTTCGAAAATATGAGCAACTCAAGTTATTACCGACAAAATCTGTCAAGTATGAATATACACGAGTATTGGACTTACAATAATAAAAATAAAATACGAAAAACATCCAACACATTTGTCTTCTTAATTTTTAAATTGGATTTTCTTTATAAACGGCTTAATGACCATGATTTGTGAGTTTGATCATATTTTCTTTCATGGCGCACGCAACTGTTCCGAAATATCTGGAAATAATCAAACTCACAAATCATGGTAAATATCTCGTATATATATAATCGTTTAAAATCTAAGTAAGTAGTCCTTTTCCTACTTCCAGTAATAAACTTCTTCAGTCTGTTATGTTAATTATACTCGTATGTTAAAATGAATCTGCACGAAATCATGCAAACATTGTATCATCTTTACATAAACATGTACTTTTGTATATAATGTACCTACAACTAGTGTAGTGTAGGGTGTTCCTCACGCTATGTACCTATTCACTTCCGGTACGCATCAATGAATACTTTCTTTGAGCATTTCGTTATGTATCTATTTGTTTCATAACCATCATTAAGTTAACTGAAACTAAATACTACTGATGCATTCTACAATGTAGCGTAATATCTGGTGATCTGCTAGTTCCTGGGTTATGCATACATCTACCAATCTCTCATCAGTTATTATTGTTTTGAGTTCAAATACTTATTTTCATATTGTGAATCCTATAAAACCAAAAATAAGACGCTTGCTCGAATATAAGTAGTTCTATAAATATGTAACTTTAAAAACCTTTCCAGGCTTGCTGACCATCGCCGCAGCAGCCCCGGTAAGACACCAACAGCACCACCAACAACATCACCAACAACACCAACAGATCCAACAACAACCAGAATACTCGGAGTACGACTATGACAACGCGCAGCAGCATGCGGCAGAACCGGAGGAATCAGCCAGCCACTACGACGCTTACATCCAGGAAGTGCAAGCCGCGAACGACGGAAAGAAGGGCTTCTCGAGAGGCAGCGGCTTGAGGACCATCGCTGTCGGGTCTGCCAATCAAGCGAAAACAGCGCTGGGCAACCAGGCCGCTGCAGCGTATCAAGCGGCGTATGTAGCGAAGAACACGTTAGCTCAGTCGGCAGCGCAGGCCAGTGCGACGGCGCAGGCGGCGCTGGCCGGCAAGCAAGTGATTCTCTCCGGGTTAGAGCAGCAGGTCAGGGATGCTAAAGTGGGGCTGCAAGGCGAGGAGATGCAGCTGCAGCAGGCTAAGAGGGCGGCGCAGTCGGCGGCGCAGGCGGCGCAGCAGGCTATGCACCAGGTTAGTCGTGGTTTAGCTATAACTGTACCCATCCTTGTAGCTAAAGTTAGGAATACCGTTAAGGATACCGCGCATATGCCTATGTTATTTTCAGGAAAAATGAAAAGTAGCCTAACTAAACATGTTGCAACAAAAAGGTGCTACAGAGCCTTAAGCCAAGGATACACTAGGGAACATTTTGTCCCGCAATATGACGCGCAACGCTTAATTTACGTGACGCTGCAACGTTGCATATTGTCCCGCAACATGCCCCGCAACATTGTACGTGACGCGGGACATGTTGCTTGCACCCGCCTTTACTTTACATTCAAATTCAAGAACTATACAAGATACAAGATATTTATTTTCCAAAACAAATATCTTGTGAAGTGTTACAAACGTCTTAAAAAGTAGGGAGGCACTTAAAAACTTATTTACTTACTATTTAAAATAACAAACTCATAATTTTTTTAGTGATGAAAGTAAACCATCGATTACCTACCTTACTAGGGTATTATAAGGAAATTGCATTTATGATTTTAAAAAAACAGGCATTGAGGCTACATCGTAGTTAGTGTCATATTTATATACATAGTTTGGAAGTTTTAAAAATTATTTTACTATTTAAATATTATAAACATCATTTAGTTCGATTTGAAATCAATTTCTTACCTTAGTCCACAGTATTTCGTTTCAAAATATTTGGTAATGATACGACCGCGGATCGCCTTACGAAAAGGTTGACAAAACCGTAACAGATCGACCGATCTCAATTGAAATACTGTTTGCAAATACTTATTGAACTTTTTTATCATAATTTTTCAAATCACAATCAGAAAAATCCATGAAATTCATTCCAGAAATTATCTAATTACGAGTCGGTAGTGCTATGAAGTCGCGAGTTCGAATCCTGAAATTTGGAATGTTATAAAATATTTTTGTAAATAGAGACGATTTGCTAGATTGGCGGAATTTAATTCGAGGTACACAAGAGATAACACACTTTATTTTATGCTGCTAAAGGTCCTTCAGCAGTATTACAAATATAAAAATATAGGAACTTTACCGTTAATAAAGTATTTCAAAAATAAATTACGCGGAAAAGCGCGTTGAAGTCTTTTCTCTAGAAAACTTTTTGTTATAATCTAATTTTAATATTCTAAAATAAGAAATATAAAAAGTCTTCGCTTATCGCAGTTTAGAAATTCTACGTCTAATAACCTAATTTAATAGACAATTACCAAACTCCATTAAGTTTTTACATAATTGCAGCGACAGACATTACTTTTATTTTATTTGTTTTCGACATGTTTTAAGATTGTCACGCTCTGATTCGCGCCTGCTCTCTCAATAAGTTTACTTTTTGTGACAAAATTACTTATATTTAGGAAGTTGTGATATTTTGGAAGGTCAGGTCTGTTGCTTTTTGTAATTAAAATGGTTCAAAAGATGTGTTGAAATTAAATTAATTACGATATCGTTTCAAGGGTGCAAGCTTTACGTATATACCTACATACATAGAATAAGTAGGTACATGGTAACAACCAGACATAGAACTAATTATTTATGTTCATCACACAAACATTTGCTCTGAGCTACTACCAACTGAGCCGTGACGCCTGTCACAAATATTTATTTACAAATTCATAATTCATAATTTTAATGTATCTAAACATTATAAAAAAATCTAAATACATAAAAGCGCATTATCTACTGTATTTTTTTCTTTTAAAACTAATAATCCGATTGAGACAATAATTTACATAGTTAGACATTTACTATACTCAAGAGATATCTAACATGCTAGCTAGGTTCATTGCACACATGGGTAATAGCTGGGTACTAGATACATATTAGTTACCCTGTGACACTGGATCTTAGCATCAAAGCCTATACCTTTCTTTTTTCGGTTCACTAACTTACGCACACACGTAAATTGGTTTATAAACGTTAATTAATTAATCTGGAGAGGATTTTAATCCAGAGCCTTCAGGGATTATTCTTTTTGAATAGTTTTGTATATAATTGGATTGGGAACTCTTCTTTTAAGTTTTTCAACCTGTGTTAGAAGTGTCCTCTATTTTCTGTGGATTTTCAAAACAGAGGGTTTATAAATAATGACATACTTACATGTTATATGAAGTAAGAATTTACCAATTTAACTGTGATCGTCGAATAAGACACTAATAAGAACCAGCCCGAATTACACTGCGCAGATTCTTGGCAACACTTTTCAGTCACGTTCTAACTGAATTCGTATGAGTGTGTGACTTGCCTGAGGAAAATCAAAAATAGCTTATTCAGTAAAATCACAAGGATCATTTAGGATCGTCTATTTTTATGGTGCTAGTTCTACGTGACCAAAGCCTAGAACGGGCAAGAAACTTAGAGAGGCGAATAAATATCTGTACGATTTCCAGGTGAACGTGATCCAAGCGGCTCTGAACGCAGCCCAGGCTACATCAGAAAACGCCAACGAAGCAGCATCACAGGCGGCCGGCGAGCTCGGCGCTCAGACCGCCATGGTTGGCGCGGCCAGGCAGCGGCTTAACACCTTGCAGGAACAGCTGCATGGCGTGAGGATCGACTTCGAAGCCACACAGTCCGCTGCCAGGAAAGCACAGGTATGAACATACAGGCGCTGATGTAAACATACAGGTGTGAACATGCAGGTGCAGGTGTGAACATACAGCACAGGTATGAACACGCCAAATGATACGTTGCTTTCAACCAGTGAGGAATGACCACAACTGTCGTTATCTGCTGCTAAAACACAAGTATGAACATACATACAGGTATGAACATGGTAAGCGGTGCAATTAACACTGTACTAGGGACATGTAGATGTAAATATAACAAGAAGGAATTGGTGTGAGACGACAGAACACGTAAAATGAAATACGACTGCTCTATATTCTTTTAGAAATAAAGATTTTCGGTGTTTTCGGTCTATCTTTGCCTGTCTCTGCCCTAAACTTACGAATACAAACACTAGACATGACTTTTTCATTCTCCTGTTCAGGACCGGAAGACGAACTCAAAGATCTACATCCTCGAAGATATAAAGATATCCATGCTCTTCTAGAGATATCACAAACTTGTCAGTTCTTCGTGAATTCTAACTTAATTCTAGTGTGTCAATAAACACATTATTTTAAACGACTTTCTATCTTTTCTTTGGCACCTTTATTTCGAAGAATATCTAAGCTTGTTACTTATCTACTTTAAACATTGTAATTATTTACGATTGCAATAATGTTCTAAGGCGATTGCAAACTGTTTTATTGTTTTTGTTTGTTTATTCTAATATGCTACGAATACAAACAATTTCATATAAGTAATTATTTCGAAATCAGAAAAACATAATTTATATTAGTGTAAAGATTCCCATAAATACTCTTAAGTGTTAGGTACTTAAAAAAGAAAAAAGCTCTCAAAACATAGTTGAATCACCATAAGTTGTCCACACTAATTATATTGGTATAGGTATTTACAAATAGTCGTTTATGAAACACTATTTACAAAGTACATAGAAAACAATTGATTATTGCATACCGTTGCAAACGTTCTATACGACTCTACTGAATCAAATACTTAATTGCCAATGTATGATATGCTAGAATAATATCACGTCATTGCAGAGTGCCGCTCAGCAAGCTCAAGCGAATGCAGCACAGGCTGCAGCGAAGGCCGCAGCAGCCGGTCTCGGCAGCCACAAGGATGCCTCCTACGAAGGTACGGCGTTCGAGGAGTACAAAGTAGCACCCCCCCAGCAAAGCCAGGAAGAAAGCAGCGTCGAATACTATCCTCTACAGTCGGATTATCAGAACCAGTAGCCATAGCAACTTGCAGGAAAAAAACATTACTTATTTAAATGTTGAGCTGCAGAAAAGTTGATGATCCGGAATTTGCTGTATTTTACGCGATTTGGTTCATTTGTTGTTAATATTATTGTTTTGAGTTAAGAGTTGGTAAGAATCTAATTGTTAAAATATAACGAATTCCAGAACAATTGTTACATTATTTAACTTAGAATTTTAGCCTTGACAGCGGTCAAAGAACAAATCGTCTGCTAAGTGTAAATAATATAGTTATCAAAAACGTTTTCACATCGACATCTAACGACTTGTGATATATTTTTATACTTTTATACGATTTTATACATTATTTATAAAAAATGCTTTCAAATTATGTAACATAGATTAGTTATAGCAATTAATGAATGTGGGAGTACAACGGATTAGCAACACGTGTAACATGTAATGCAACGTTGCATGCAACACAGCATTGCAACATTAACAACTAACAAGAGATGAGAGAAGTGTGATGTCTTATGAATAACGATATTTAATTGTTACAAAAAATAAAATATCCGATATTAATTGTATTTTCATGTTTAATTGACTTTTTCTGACTCTTTTGACTCTTGACTCTTCTTGACATCTCACTTACTATTTGTAGACTAACTGGTTTTAACATGACTTGTATTGGACTTGATCTGACTAACCCATAACCACCCTAGTTTTTAAAGATCCAAAGTGCACCAAGAATACTGCACTTTAACTTATTAAACTCTTAATTAGGAAGGTGCGAAGTAAATGGATCAAGAAACTGAGAATTAAGGATAAATCACTCAACCTTTTTCTCATAGGCTTATACAGAGGTATGCCTCTCTTTATTAAATTAATAAACAAAAATACTAATTCACCTAAATCATGACGATTTATTAATTTGTGAAGAGTTTTTGTTGTGTGTTTCGTGATTCCATCTAATGTCAAAATGCATAAAAATATCTCAAACAATATCTAAAGATTTCTATATGTACTAAGGTACCTATTGCGAAATACATAGAATAGAACATTATTTAACAGTTTATTATTTATATTTAGTTACAACACCGAATGAAGTTTCAACTGAAATTGATTGCAGCACTTTTTACATAATAAATTCTGAAAATTGGTTTCGTCATTCATTATTTATACTTAGGTAATAAGGTTTAAATAATATTTTTTAAAACAATTGAAAGATAGGTTCCGCGATCGTCATAGGGAAATGCTATTGCTAGCTTTTAGTCTTTCAAACACTCTTGCCATACTTCTAGACGAATCTAGAAGAATCGTAAAGCGAGTGTTTCCACTTTCAGAGTCGAGGGCGCCAGAGCAGAACCCTGATGAGTTCCTCAAGCACAACGAACCACTAACGAACGAAAAACTAACACACGCACAAGCTAAAACCAACCCTACGTCACTTAGAATAAAGGCTTTAGAGATGGCACATTCTAAACGCGCACGAGTCTCACAGATAAATCAAAACAATTCTGAAACACTGCAATTACCAAATCAGAGTACTAAAAAGATTTTCCCTGATACATATGTAGAGTTTGACAATTTTGGAAGTAATGCCACGCCGCGAAATGCTCTTGAAAAGTTTTTTGGATGGTAAATAAAGGTGGGTACCTACAATATAATATAGGTACCTACCTTAGTAGAAGTTAGCTAGATGTAAAAACTCCTGCGTAATGGTTGAGATGGGTAGAGAAAAGTGTTCCTGTTATTAAGTGGCAAAAACTCCGAAAATAAGATAAAACTGCTTACAGAGGAAGAAAATCTACAAGCAGCAAAGGAGGCCGAAGAAGAGGCGGAGGATTGCGAAGAAGAAAAGTGACCGTTGCGTTCATACTAAAAACTTTCCCGAGCATCGACGGGCAAACTACTGAAAATACTAGTATCCTGCTGAGCTAAGTACTAGGCACAAAACCAAGGCATATAAACATTGTGATTTTTATTATTAGAAAGCGTAAAATTCCTAAATGCCATTTACTTTAGGGGTAGCTACCATAGATATTTTTTATTTAGTTTTTAATATTGTTGATTAGTTGTAGGTAAGTATAATAATAAAATAAATATTTTGAAATAAAAATAACTTCATAATTATTATAAACATATTTCATTTCGTTTCCTGATCCAGCTTTAATATTAGCTACCTTTTACGTTGTTTCAAAAGTTTAAGTAGGGGTTACGTTACGTTACACAATTTTATAAACAATGTTAAAAAACATCGTAAAACGAAACGTAGGTGTAATAAAAATGTGGCGTGGCAGCCATGTTGGCATTACATTGACAGCCAAAATTTTGATGACATTTCTAGGTTGAACACCTCGTAAAATGTTGCTATTTTAGTTAACATACAGCTTAATCTGACGCTTTTTCATAAGTTTTCTAATTTTCATCTGACGAAGGAGCGGAGGTTACATGATACAAGATAATTGTTTTGCCAAAATAAGTGTAATAAACATGATCTTTAAAAATAGGGAGGCACTTCAAAACTTATTCACCCTCTCCGGGTATCGCGAAAGAGGGGTTATCAGGTCGTATAATTTTTTATTAAAAATCTTTTATACCAGTTTATTCATTTGACACGAATCTTGATTGATTGATTTGAAATATATTTTTCCTTATAAAACAATGGTATTTCGAGTTATTTCGAAGAATCAATCTTTTAGTCAAAAATCGGTCCCCGACGACGACTAGCGGCCGTCGTCGCTTTGGCTTTTATTGAACTCACGTGCTAGCAACACTGGTCCAAATTTCTGAAATCTGAATTTTCTGTAAAGTTTCATTATAATATTCGAAATTTAACCCGAATAGCTTAGCGAATGTATTAGGGAATGTGTTTTTGGTGAAGTAATTTACGTGGACTGTGTGTATCGTAGGTTTTTGTAATATTTTGTAATAGTTCAGTGCTAAAATGGCTTCACGAGGCGGAGTTATGGTCACAGGGACCAATGGTGCAGATTATGAACATCGAGAGAAAATAGCTGCACAGTATCAAATTAGGTGAGTTTATGAATATGATTTGAGCTATGAATGCTTAGTGAGGGTTTCCACGAGGACTGAGTAAGCTTACAGATTGGTGGGTGACAGATTTCGTAAAAATTCCGTCAAATTATTTTTAGACAACAGCAATCCATCCCAACAAGAATTGTTTCGCGCCATATATTTAAAAATCCGAAGTAATTTAAATTACGGTAACTCAAGACTCAGAACTCCCCAAAAGTATCTAAATCTGAAAAATTATACTACAAGTTAGATATTATAGTTATTTGGGTAACTTTAATGTTTGTTTACTTTCCAGTGCATTAAACAAATCTCGTCTAAAATACTGCATGTTCTTCCACCATGTGATGTTCCTGGTGATGATGATGAAGCTCTCCGCAGACATCCTTGACAAGCTGGATATATTCATACTGGAAATTGAAGAGTTACAGATACCGTCGGTGAGAACAGACCATTCAATTTCATTACTCTTTTTAAACTGAACACTGTATATATAAACATCAGTAAAAGCTGCTTTATAAGGAACAACTTTAATTATTTTTTGTTAAGCATTTTTATTCTGAATTTCATCGAAATTAGTCTATCAGTTACTTAATCTCATACAACAAAATGCATAAAAAAAATATTTTAATAAACAAAAATTTATTTAGTTGAGTTTTTATTAAACAAAAATTAAAACAAATGAATACTA
The DNA here is from genome assembly GCA_932527185.1 of Ecliptopera silaceata. NCBI lineage: Eukaryota > Metazoa > Arthropoda > Insecta > Lepidoptera > Geometridae > Ecliptopera > Ecliptopera silaceata. The sequence continues at coordinate 9,346,592 of OW052210.1, forward strand.
TTTCCAGCCACTCTGGTGGGAGTACATCTGGTGTCTCTCTCTCCTTCTCTCGTTCCTCGGGCTGTCAGCCATCAAACGGAACAATATCAAGCATCTCCGGAGATACATGCTCGGAGTGACGGTGCTGGGGCTCGGCCCACTTCTGTACTGTGTGCTGTACTACTGTGCCGATGTGTGGAGATATCTCACTTATGATGAGACGGAGTCCGCTGAGCTGGACATTGTTAGCTGGCAGGTATGTTAACCCATAATTGTTATATTTACTTATTAATACTAGTATTCAAAAGAAAGTACTTTTTTATAGTCCAGTGTCTTAGCACACAATAATCTATATGATATTTGATGTACCAAGAAACCTAAGATATAACCTCATATATGATTGATATATGATCATATATGATGAATTATAAATGAAACTATTTTTTACACAGTGTATTTGACTTTGACTTGACTTTGATTTCAAGCAGGGTTATTGTTATTGAAGCCAAGTGGAGATTGACCATTATAAAAAGGCACACATTTACATTCAGTCACAATCTTGACACATTACTGTTAATAAAGAAAGGCTGGATCTGTTGGCCAACTAGCACATAAAATAGCCTAACATGTGAACATTTAAAAAATGGTTTGTTTATACCTCCTCCTTAATCGTTCCCCCATTGTTGGGGATCGTGACCCCGTGCAAGGACTTCATTGATGCTTTTCCTCCATCTACCACGGTCTGCGGCGTGATGGATGGCGACATTGATGGGGGTTTCAAGCTGATCGGACACCTGGTCAGACCAACGTTTTGTTTATACCAGTCTGTTTCCATTTTCAGGGTTATCCCTATGGCCTGCTGTGGTATGCTTTCGTCCTGCTAGCATCTCAAGTCCATTTCTTCCAACTACACTTCAGTCGCGCCCTGCTAGCCGCGTGGAGAGCGCGCGGCGCGCTTCGTAAACATGAATAAATATATAATAGACAACACCAAGACTATACACCGGAGACCTAACACAAGAACCATAAACCAGGCCGCAAGACTGGTCCAAGCAATATGAAGAGGCCGGAGAATAGACTAGACTATAATTAACCAAGGATCTAAAATACCAGCAGGTATTCACCAGATTTCAGACAGCTGAAATATAAACAGTAATTGAGAAAATAGGAATTGTAGACTGAGTCACAATCGCATTGGATTCTAGACTGGACCATAGACCAGGCTACATCAGACATCAGATACAGATTGACTGGTTTAAAGAGAAGGTCAACATTTGACAATTTTGAGAATAAGAAAGACTATCCGATGATCCATACAGCTAATGGATGTAGATGAACTGACTTCTATTCGACATGCCAAATATAGAAAAACACCCGGGATAGTCAACAGCTGGTGTAAAAGAACTGGTCTCCTTATTGCCAGCCTAATAAGTCCTGTGCAGTTCTCAAACATGAGTATTATGTCGCAATAGTGAGTAAATAAGAAAATATATATTTCAGTTGATTAATGTGACTACATGTTATTGTGAATTGTAGCTAAGCCATAAATAAATGTTGTGAATTGTGATCTTAGAATACCCGTCAAATATCAGATATTTTATTAACTTTTGAATGTACTTAGTAGTTTGTACTAGAATAGAATTATTGATAAGTCTCCTATATTTTCTAAAATGTGACCTATACACTATGTTATGTTTTCAGGAATTATATAATTTTTTTCAACTGATCCGTAATTTAGACTTAATTCTTGGTTAAAGTTGTTGTACAATCATAATTATGCTTAAAATGAGCGCCTACTTTCGTCCCTTTCTTTTGCTTGCCAGTAAAAGAGACAGATATATGCAGTTGTCTGTTCTGCAATAGACAATGTTTGCCTTGTGTTCTCGCTAAGTGGTTTCGTAGTTCGTAGTGTATAATATAACAAATAATTATGCTTTAACAATTCACACTCAGCTCAAATTATATCAATGAACATAACTCTTCTCATAAAATTGTCTAATATTTTAATTCTATAAAATTTTATGAGTAAAAGCGGCCTAATTATTATCTGTCAATAGCACATAACTATGTGTTAGAATACTTGTATGACTGTTAGTTATTGGTTTTATTTATTTAGGTCTATTGTCAATTTAAATATCTATGGTGTTAAAGAGTATGGTGCGTGTTATTTAAATATTAAGTCATATTCAAATAAATTAATATGCTTAAATGTAAGTAAATAAGTTAATAGTAAAATCAATTCAATTCATCAATTAATTCAAGAAATGACTGTTTAAGATCTTATTTATTTGAAAATTAGATTTAAAGCACACTTGACATTTAATTATAATGAACTAATATTTTTCTGTGTATACGCGTATTTTGATGTAAATAAAATATTTGTTATAAATGTTAGAATACTTTACAAATCTAAGTGTTAGGTATATAAAATTTACATCGTCCTTTGTAAATTTGCATGTGTTAGATGTTTTAAAAGTTATTTTTATAAATTGTTCTTGTCTGTTATGTTGGCAACACTTGTTTCAGTTGAGGCACTAAAAATGAGGAAAGGAATGCTAAGACGAGTAGGTTCGAATCCTGAGCACTAATTTTCGTGATCTTGAAGTTCTGAGTGTTCTGATATATGGTACAGTCAACAACATTAGTAAGATGAGAAATACAATGGTTAATATTTCATAGAATGTACCTCTCGAAGGTATTAATATTTATCCTAACATAGAGAGAGACATCAGGGCGAGGTATTTTGAGATTACTCCAATATTTTTTTCTCTCCAATGATTTTGATTATAAACTTTGTCACTCTATATTTAAGATCCATATTCCAAAACTCCCTAAAGTAAGGTATGACGAGGCGTCGCTCTAGGCCTAATATATTATATTTATATTATATTTATTTAAATGTATATGAAAACAAAGATATATCTTTTCTGTCCGTTTTGTATTGAAGTTTAAAGTTTGTTGGTTTTGAGGTTTTCCCTTGGTTGTTTTTGAAAATAAAATATTTTTTAAATTATTATATGTTTACTATCTAATCCTGTAATTCGTTATTATCTCCCAAAAGCCAGAAAAATCTATTGATTCGACTCTATATTTCATAGATCAAATCCATAAAAACTGATAAAATAAATATTTTTTTAAGCCTAAAGTCCCAAACTCAGTAGGCTGGCCTTCTGCGCAGCGCTGAGTAATTAAGACTAGGCAAACTAGGATGCCTTCGAACTAAATGATCCTTTTCAGTTATCAAAACACCAAGCTAGAAGACCTACTTTACTACCATACACAAGCATTCATATTTAATTAAATAAAATGACTCCTAACCGCAACAAATGTTGCTCAGCATTTTTTCCGATTAGGATAGATAAACATTTTGCGAAAAGAAAGAAATCAATAATCAGCAGTCTATATAATCAAGTCCATATCATCAGCCTATCAGATCAGATCACGTAGTTTACAGATGGTTCACAGTCTACGCGTCTGCAATGTGTATATCATCATCAGATCCTTCGTCGAGGGACCCTGGGCTCTCTGCATCAGCACTGTCGGGAGTGGCTCTGCGCCACTTAGCGCGGCGGTTCTGGAACCACGTTTTGACCTGGAGAATGAAGAGTTTGGTGAGTATAAATAAGACGTCTAAAACATACTTGTCTATTCTAAATAGGTACAGTCCTAAAATGTAGATACGTTCCACATGGATATGTTGTCAACAAAACCCTTGGTACTTTGTAATCTGTAGGTACCCTTATGGTAGGTACTTTGTAATCCTACACTTTGTAATCTGTTCATCTTTTTCCATTTTGCATGTCCACTGCAGAATATGAACTGAGGGCCTAGTGCGAGTTTTTGAATACGAACGTATCGCCTTCGTATCGCAAGCCACCAATTTTGTATGGAAATCCGAGCTTCTCAAGAAATCTGCTAGGGGCACTGTTTGGATCTCCATAAAAAATCGGTGGCGCTCGGCGATTGCGTCTCTACGATTCGTGTGTGCACAAACTCGTACTTGGGGTACTGGTCTTCTGATCGGTGAGGTTTTCCGTCTTGTTTTAGTGTCATCAATTATTTCGCTTTCTCTAGACTCTGGTCGTGACGAACTAGCGCCTAGAATCATCTAGTCTTACATAGGTACTAGATTCTAGTAGGTATGTAAGACGTTTCAAAGTGATCCTTGTGATTTTATTGAATAAATGCAATTGAAGTTTGAAGTTTGCTTGCATGGTCTACAGTTAAACTACTTTCTGTCCCATTAGGGTCGGCTTTCCAAACAAATCATTCCAGCTTATTTTGTTTTCTAATACGAAAGTAACTTAGGTATTACCTATGCTGACTAGTCTGCACATAACTCACTTGTCGATCACTAAGTCGCAGTGAGGTGGCCAGCGAGCGCCGTTCGTCCGGGCTGAGGTACTTGCTGGCCCCGAACCGGCGCTCCAGGGCTCCGGTCTGCGCGGCCGTGAACCGCACCTGGCCGCCCTTCCGCCGCCCACCCAAGCCCCACCAGTTGCAGCATGAGCTTACTGAAACAAACCATTATTCTTTAACATTTTTTTTATTATTTTGCCAATTTTTTATCAGTATGTATTAGGTATCTTTTTTATCTAATTGTTATTAGGTACTAACTTGCTTAACCTCATTATATATTATTTTAAACTTAAGTATTATTAGATAAGCAAACAGCTGTAGGTATCTACTTACCTTCTTCTTCTTCTTAGTCGTACACTCATAGTAGAGTGGTCGTGGTCATGAGTGGCACGAATCAATAGCTGCTTTAGCTATGCGCTTCCAGCTATCCCTGTTAGCGGCGTTGTGCGAGCATTCGGACATGGTAGAGCAAGTGATTGACTTGATGAGGTCTGACCATCTTGTCGGAGAGCGTCCACGGGACCTCCTGCCCTCCATCCTGCCTTGCACAACGAGACGCTCCATTGAGTCTTCCTTGCGGGTAACATGGCCAAAGAACTTGAGTATTCGTAATTGCACAGTCGACGATAATCTTTCTTTCACGTGTAGCTCATTTAGGATCGATATATTAGTACGATGCGCAGTCCAGGGAATCCGTAAAAGACGCCTCCAGCACCACATTTCGAGTGCGTCGATTTTTCTACGTTCCTTCAGCCTTAACGTCCAGGTCTCAGCACCATAGAGAAATATTGGAAAGACTAGACTTCTCATAAGTCGAACCTTGGTGGATTTAGTTATTCGACGGTCTTTCCAGATTTTCGAAAGTCTTTCAACAGCTGATCGTGTTACGGCACATCGCCTCCTGATCTCATCCTCGCAACCTCCGCTGTTCGTGATATTGGAGCCTAAGTATATATAACTCTGAACTACATCACAGTTAGCTATACTCTTCATATCCGGCTGGTTGTTTTCAGGTCGGTTCACTATCATCATTTTGGTCTTATCCCGATTGATAGCGAGTCCAAAGTTCAGACCATGAGACTCTAAACGACGCAACAGATGCTCCATATCTTCCATAGATGTTGTAAGAAGTGTTGTGTCGTCCGCATACCGTAAGTTATTAATTTTCTCGCCTCCGATAGAAACACCTCCGTCCCAGTCGTCCAAGACTAATCGCATTATATACTCTGTGTATATATTGAAGAGCAAGGGAGAAAGAATACAACCCTGTCGGACACCAGCTTCTGTCTTGAACTTGTCGGAGTCAATACCATCCACGCGGACTGCTGCAGTACCATCTTCGTATAATCTTCTGATGAGATACGTTAAATGTTCTGGTACTCTCATTTTCGCGAGGATGTCCCACAGCTTTTGCCATTGTACGGTGTCAAAGGCTTTGCGAAAGTCTACGAAGCATATGTATAGTGGATTGTTAAATTCACGACATTTTTCGATGATCTGTCTTAGGATAAGAATTTGCTCTCTTGTTCCTCTTCCCTTGACAAAACCCGCTTGCTCAGGTGCTATTTCAGGAGACAAATAGGCTTGTAATCTTTTATTGATCACGTGTAACAGGATTTTGCTTCCGTGTGATATTAGGGAAATCAAACGATAGTTGTTACATTTCTTAGTAGAACCCTTTTTGTGTAGTGGTATGAATAAGGAGGTGCACCAGTCTTGGGGCCAATCGCCAGTTCTCCATATACTACTACAGATGGTGTGTAGTATATCTACTCCTCCTTCGCCCATTGATTTTATGATTTCAATCGGGATTTCATCTACACCGACCGCTTTATTACATTTTAAATGTTTTATTGCTGCTCTTATTTCGTCTTTCAGCAACGCTGGTTCTAAATCAGATGGTTGAGCATATGAGGTCGTAGTTGATGAGTGGGAGCCTGCAAACAATGACCCACAGTAATCTTTCCAAGTATTAACGATCTGCTTGATCTCGGTTACTGTAGTGCCTTCGGTGTTGTCAATAGCCCATGTTTTTGGTTTGAACTGTCGAGTAATAAGTCTTATTTTCATGTGGAGATCTTTGGTTTCAAACTTCTGGGAGTGCCTCTCCAGTTCTTCACACATGTTGTTAAGGGCTATATACTTACCTATATCGGTAGATTTATCTACTTAAGATTGTACAAAATCTATTTGTGGTATATATTATTATTATCTATTAATCATAAGATTATTAGTAAGGATTATCTTAATATACATTATTATCAAATAAAAACTGTTCAATTATCATTGGTATTATAAAAATAATTAGGGTTCAGTCTGGTTTATTAATGAAAAAACTAAACGGCAAATGGTCTAAATTTCGGCAAGTTTCTAGAGTAGGTATACGAACTAGCAATAAAATAGATACTTACATATGTAAGTAATTCTTCTTGTAAGTGTTTTCAGGTAATTCAAGATAAGATACCCGAAAATTGGGTTATTCAATTGTAATCATGTGGATTTTATCGGCTAATAGGTATTTAATCGCATATTTAGTTTGTTTTATGATAAAATCTGATATAATACGTCTACCTAACTTAGTTAAAGTTATTTACTTAGGTATTTATATTTTCTAAGAAATCCTATTTTTTTTGTAAAATTACCAAAAACTAAAAAAAACCTACTAATATGAGTAGTGAAGTATTTATTTTGAATACCTATCTAACTTTTAACTAATCATAAAGTGGTGAATGGTGGTTATTGCATTATAATGACAACCTAATGCTACATAAACACAAATATACAGTTAATTCGAGATCGGCACATATTTAATTCATCATCATCAACCAATATCAGTTCACTGCTGGACATATGTTGAGACGAGACACCAAGACGCGCCAGCGAGACCGGTCTTCGGGTCTTCTCATCCTGTGTTTGCCAGCTTCATTCCGCAGATCAAAATTTTATTACCATTCCTTTATTAGGTACTTCAGACAATCATCACCTTTATCAAGGCGGTATTTAGGTAAAAAATAATAAAAAATGGCCTTACCTCTATCAAATCCATAAGCTGGCTGGATCGCGAGAGGATGACTCACAAATCTGTTAGCTGCCAACTGATTTCGAACTAAACTAGTATTCAGAACGGGGTCGCTGTAGTAACTAAACTGCCTCGGTTCTAGATAGCCCACCGGTTCTTTTCTGTAGTTCCAGTAAGTATTAGGCTTCATAGCGGTTGGGTAGATTGGGTACGTGTTCCTTCTGGTTGCCAAGTTCACTTTGCTAAGTTCAATTTCATGTTGCACTTCGGTCACCACGTTGAATCTCGTCAAGTTATCGTGCACTCTAGAAGGTGCCTTTAGTTGTTCAATGTTCTTATCTCCTTCCCTCTCTGTCTCTACTTTCGTAGTCCTGCAGTAGAGAGGTTTGGTGGGGCCATAGCTAAGGTTCTTGTAAGGCTTTTTCTTGGTGGTATCGCTGAGGATATCCTCGATGAGGAAGGACTTCTTCTGCCTACAAGCGCACATGTTGCTGGTCTAATCAGTACTGCCGAAACGTTATCGCAATAAAAAATTATCAGCTTTGTAATTGATAGCTACTTATTTAATGGACACGTATCTATTAGCTATCTGATTAAAATACGTGTCGTAGGATATTCTCAATTAGAGCTTTTCATGGAACTCTCTAAATGTTACCAAAGTTACATTTTACTTAAAAAATGAAACTACGAGTAGATACGAGGGGAAAATTACTACCCCCTCCCCTCTCTAACCCCTCCATTCCGCGAACTTTTTGACCCACCGTAAACCGTATCTCCTCAGTATAAGAACCACATTTTTGACGTCTCTCCGAGTTGGCTATAGTGCCATCTATCGGGCTTAATTTAATAACTGCTTAGTGAATTTCAGTGATTTATATACGGAACCTCAATGTTATTTTCGACTCTCGCTTGGCGGTGATGTCTGTGTTGTTAGAACGGCTTAGCGATTCTATAGATAATGTAACTGACAATCAGTTCATGTATCCCCAATCAATTTAGGTATCTGCAGATAGCACTGCATTGACGCACTTTGCCTTTATAGCTGGTTATGAAGGTGGAAAATAATTTATTTTTCATGATTAAAACTTACAAAAACGGAGATATATATAATATAGTAACTAACGAAGTCATCCGGTTTTGTTTAGTTTTTAGACCCGGACCGAAAAAGAGGGAGTTATAAGTTAGACAGCTCGATGTGCTTGTCTAGTGGAGCTGCTAAATGAATGAACCAATTATGATGCGGTTTTTTTAAAGCTGACGTGATAGAGACGGTTCATATGTTCTTAGCTACAATAATATAAGCTACAATTCATGAAGATTTGGCCAAGCTTTTATGGTCTCCAGTTCTTTGTGTATCGGGGGTTAAATTTTAACTGTTTTTGAAATAAAATGTGGTATGGCGTTTGCCACCAGCCTGATGGTCCAAAGATATTACAGAACGAGCCGGGAATCAGTGGATGAGAGTCACAACACAAGGGACCGGAATGAATGGCATAATAAAGAGGACGCCAATACTCAGGGTGCCAACAACGGGCTGAAATGATGATGATGATGGTGTTTGTCTCTGTCAGTAGGTTTTTACACAAACAGATATGGTTAACTCGTAGAAAGCTCGCTGCTAAAATTATACGGAACTCTTAATATAAGCTTTTTAATTAGCTTGACCGTTTGAATGCCTATAGATTACTGATATCTAACGTTTGACAGGAACTTCGATAGACATAATGTTTTTAATCTAAAAACACTATAACGGTGTTTACCAACACCGTCATTGGGTTAATTGTATACGGTTATCAATAACTTTATGGTTAGTACTTGTTTATTTTGCATATAGGTTGATAAGGTACAGTTAGCATCAGAAATTGATAATATTAAAATCGTTTGAATTCTAAAATAAATTACAGTGGATTTCATTTATTACGACCTTGGTTGTAGCGACCATTTATCTATAGCGACGTTAAATCTAAGTCCCTTAAATTTAATGCATACTTTAGTACAATATTCATGTGGCTATAGCGACTTTGGGTGTAACGCCGAAGTCGGGTGTAGCGACTGCTTTTAATGAGGATATTGCGACCGGAGTCGGCCGCCAAAGACATAAAGATTTCTTATCTTTTGTTTACATCCACACAGATGGTCAACAAGTGTGGATACCTTTACATTTTGTTTTATATTGTATCAGCTACGTAGGTAGGGAAGCGTGTACTTTCAGAGTTAAATTTATGGTTCAGTTACAAAGTGATATTCTGAGTAGCAACTGGGTTTAGTAAACTTTTGAATAAGTATGGCTGCTAGACGATCATTCACTGTTAAAGAAAAGGCGGAAATCATGTACATGTATATGTGTCTGTATCTCTTTACCTTTGCCTGTAACGACTTGCGGATATAACGACGAAAATAGAGTGGTCCCTTTATCGTCGTTATACCCGAAATCATCTTATATTATTGCGGTTCTACGACATAAGTTGTTAATAAATATCTAAATTTCAAACTGTACCACACAATCATCATTATCACGAATTTACAGAAAAAAAATGCAAGATGTCTTAGATACTTCTGTACCTTACCTTACAATCACAGATAATCTTAGGCGAAAATTAAAATATTTGTATTCATCAATAAAATACTATTGTTTTTGCAAACCTGTTCTAAAAATAATAATAAACTCAGGATAAACAAACGAATCCACAAGCCGTGTCTCCAGGACAGATCTAAGCAAGCGGCCTTTCCGCTACGAGCAGAGTAAATATTATACTTATAGCATCAACTAAATAGTACGAACCTTGACTTGATGAGTAAGGTTTACAATAATAATATAAGTATTATTATAAACGCGAAAGTTTGTCTGGATGTTGTTACTTATATTCATGCAAATACTACAAAATGGATTAAGTATAATAAAATTTTACAATAATGTAGCACACTTATACCCATAAATAATATTAGTCCCAAGCGATGTTTGTCAATAGCCGATTGAAAAGTTAAAAATCGTAATAAAACTAAAACTCTTTTCAAAGGCTTATTATAAAGTCATAAAATTTAAGAATAATCTTTATTAACTTTCGATATCACGCATTTGCTCAAACGCTGTTGTAACCATATATGTACATAGATAACTTTTAATTAAAAAAAAAATGTTTCACATATCCAAGTGTTATACCTCTAATAGCTTCCTGTTTTGCCCTACCGTAATTAATGAGAGGAGTTTTTCCACCTTTTGTGTCTTCAGGAAGGGTGGCTAATTGTGACTAATTAATTAGGGCTGGGCGTATTTTTACCCGTTTTTACCCTTTGTTGGCTCAAATAGTCCACAATCGAGTCGAGCGCACATTTAAGTTTTTAGCGGTTAATTGGCGGCATTGTTTTTGTTCTTTGTTTGAATTTTGTTTTTGGTTTATGGATTGTCTTTGGGTAAGATTTTTTTTTTACAAATTCATTGAGAAGACAGGACACTGAGTTGGTTTAGTCATAGATTTCTCGACATTATTGGAACCTATAGATTCAAAACATAGTATACTAGTTTAGTAGGTATTTAGGCAACATCTAGTTGCACACAGTTATATCATCATCATCATCATCATCAACCTATATCAGTCCACTGCTGGACGTAGGTCTCTCCCAAGACGCGCCACTGAGCCCGGTCTTCGGCTCTTCTCATCCAGTGTTTGCCAGCTACACTCCTCAGATCGTCGCTCCATCTCGCCGGAGGGCGTCCTACACTACGCTTGCCTAAACGCGGTCTACACTCCAGTATCCGTTTGCTCCAACGGTTGTCGGTTCTGCGGCAAACATGCCCGGCCCACTGCCACTTCAGCTTGCTAATTCTTTGAGCTATGTCGTACAGTTATATACTTTGATCTAAATACAATTTCAGTACAAGCTTTGCTTAGTTTGAGAGTATATTTATTTTATTTAAATACAACAAATGATTTTAATTATTATTCATTCTACATAGCTCTGTCTTCATCGTAAAAGAGATATGATATGACTAAGCCGCTGGACGTGGTGCGACACGGGATTGCCCAATTTATTTTTAAATTATTTATCTTGGCGGCAATTTATAAAGCTTAATAAAACAATCTTTACCCACGTCACACAAATACAGATCGTTTTATTATACGCCACAAAGCTATAAAAATATACTTAGTCAAGAGTTTTTACAAGCGTGGCGCAAGGGTTTCGATTATATAAGGACTAGCGTTAATATAGCAGTCTTCCGTTCTGTAGATTGTGGGTTCGATCCCTATTGTGATAAAACTTAGAATTATACAATAAGTGGGTGATATTCTTTACCCTTATAAGTACATATATACAAAAAAAAACTTTCAAAGATCATAATTATGCTTTAAAATCTTATAGAATTAGAAAATAATTTCTTTACAAAAAATAATTTGACAGAGTTATTATAGTGTGACATATGAAAAAAGCAAACTAAGACTAGCAAAGTAACAAAACTTATTCATCTAAGTAAAACAAAAATAAATTAAGTTTTAATAAAAAGGTTTATTTATTAGATTACGGACCACTGAAAACCTTTTTAGAATCAATTATACTCCGTTACATTGCCCTAAAGGTTAGCCATGTTAATGTCTTTGACAAGAACAACGATCCAACACTCAATTTTCATCACCATTGCGTCTTCACTACTATTTTTTTAACGGCAGTGTATATCAAAGCAGCAATGTATGTGTAACAACTGCAAGTTGTCGGAGTATAGGGTTGTTGAAGTTAATTCTGATTCGGTGGACAGTCAGTGGGTAGAATCGATTGAGATAATAGCCGATTACTTAGTAAGCTGACAACCCTAAGGGATCTAGGGGTGGGACTTACGGAGCAATACAATCTATACAAGTGCTTGGAGTTGGTAAATAAAGCTAAGGTTGTATACCATACTTACTATGTATCTGCGTGTTATGTTATGTTATGTCTGATAGAACTGATTGGAAGAAGTTGTACGTGCTGTACCGACCCCACTTAATGTGGAAAAGGGTAGGAAGATGATGATGATGATGTATCTGCGTGTTGGTTTTTGAAGTGAAAACTTTTGAAGTGAAAACTTCTTTAGCGGCGCTGGGTGGGTAAAAACTTTCAAACTCGCGTCAGGGTCACGTGACGTCGAAAAAGCGTAAGATCTTATTTAATTTTCATACATTGCTCGTAAAACAAGAGACGACAAAAGAACACACTTGCGGTCACGCGACGTATGACTCAAACAATTAAATAGTGCTGTGGCGCAGACACATTCGCGCTTGCGCGAATGTGTCTGTGTCTTCGTTGTCTTCGTCGTTGTGTCACATTCGCGCTTGCGCGAATGTGACACAATGACATGACACAATCACAATCACAATTGTCATTATGACGACTGTGGTTATATTTTTGAAGTGAAAACACAACGTTAATATTGAAGTTTTCACTTCTGCCGGCACTCCCGGAGTGCTACCATTTTTTTTTAATGAGAACAAAACCTTTCAAGTCTTTTCAACATAGCGTCACGGCTGAGTTGATAACAGCTCTGCCTTCCATGCTGTGGGTCGAGGGTTCGATTCCCAACCAAAGCAAATGTTTGTTCGATGAACATAAATATTTTTTCTTCTACTACTCTGCTGAAACACTGCTACTTTTTTGACAAAAAATAATGTAGGAATAACTCAAATATCAAAAGAAAGTGCCATCCCTATTACGTTTCGTTTGTAGATATTGATTTTGAGTTCCTATTTCGGTTCGTACGTTTCTTATGATCTTATTCAATTGTTTTCGCAAAAATATTCCCCGTTTCGGGTAATTTCCGGGTATTCCAGGAATAATTCATTTAGATGCGTTAATTCTTTTTACTTGGGTATTTGTTCAAAGTATAAAAATATTAGCAAATGTGTGTTGCATTTGTAAATAAATATATTTTCATTGACATTTCACACATCACACTCTTTGTCCCAAAGTAAGCAAAGTTTGTTCTATGGGAACTAGATTACTGATAGAATACTTATGTACATTTTTTTTTGTAATATGTACGTACATACATAGAGTGCATAGTAACACCCAGACACAGAACAAACATATAATTGTTCATCATACAAACATTTGCTCTGGGTGGGAATCGAACCCAGGACAGACGGCATAGAAAGCAGAGGTACCTACTAGGTACCAACTGAGTTGTGACGCTTATCACAACTCCTGTCACCAAGGCAAGTGATTATATTTTTTTTAAATATACAAAGATTATATTACCTTTATCAAGATACATTGATCTTTAACCTTTGGAATATTTAGTGAAAGGAGTATTTTAAGGAATCCTTTTCTAATAAAAATATATTATTAGTACGACCTTTTATTATAAATATCTAGGTATCTTTGATGAATCAACCCTTAAATTTTAAGTAGGCGGATGCTTATTTTTTGCTTCATCCAAACTTGGGTAGGTACATTGTGTAATATCAAGACCTAGCTGTCTACATAATGACGACAATAAAGATACTGAATACTAAATTTGAGTCATGTTAGTAAGACTACATCAAATTAAGAACATCCACTGAAAACATGGGTTCGATTCCCATCCAGAAATATAATAGTGTGTTGGCTAGATGTTTTTGCTTAGTTTGAGACTTAATATCGTTATACCTTGTATTATATAAATACATTATCATATATGAATACCTTCATGTATATATTTTTGTAAAGTTCAGTTGTTTGTGTTTGCATTTTATTTATCGTATTAATTTATTTACGTTTAAAAGCTTGACGTCAAAAATACAATTCACTTCAATAATGCTTATCAACTTTTATATTATGTAGTATTTTACAATCTGAGTGCATTATAAACCAAGACCCCACTAGCAATTAAACATTGACATATTATAGCTATTTTATTGTTATTGTAGATATTTTATTTCTCCAGGAAATATGTATTTATTTATAGTCACAATACTTACAATTACAAAGGTACCTTATGGGTATAAAGTATATGAAAGGTACCGTATATGTATAGGCTTTAAAACCATGTCTATGTGTTAATTATAAATATTAAAATTGTAAAAGAAATGACAATGTTTATGTGATTTTTATTTTAAATATCTAAACAAGAGTGGATGTATTAACTTTTACATACTATTAATTATTTGACAGATTACTTATTTCTTATATCTGTAAACAGTTGCGACCAGATGTTAGTTATCAATAATAGTAAGTACCTAGTAATTTAATTTACCTAATACTTATTTTTATACAAGTATCTACGAATCTTGGAACTTAGGAAAATGGAGTATTTTATTCAAATTACATAGGTACTAAATAGTATGTATTTTTCATCATTGAAATCCAATAATCTGTAATTAAATGACTTAACCGCTATGTGTATGACGTAACTGAGTATAAATTAAAATAAACGTTCCAACCAAAACATCCATAAAATACAAACGATTTCAATTTATTTCCAAAAAGGTTCAGTTGGCATCGATCAAGTTTTCGTCCGATGTTGCTCCGATGATTATTTTTTATCACATTGTTAACTTTTTATACTGGCAAGACTAGAAGCTTAATAGCTTCGTGACATATTTGATTGCATCCCTCGAAATACTCCCTGATCTTTATCTGCAACGACTTAAAGTCTAAAATAGCTTGACAAAAGGCTGTTGAATTGATTGTAAGTGCGGTGTCGTCATCCTCAGGTAGTTTAAAGCTATTAAAATTAGTCGAACTTGAAGGTATTTTGGGGTCCGGATTAAGAATTAATTCTAAAGCTATTTATGTCAGTTAGAAATGTGAGATTGGGACTAAAATAAACTAAAGTTTTTTATGAAAACCGATAAAAAAAATGTTTTTAAGGCATGAACATATTTCTAGAAGAAAAACGGTTAGTTAGAGTCAAAGTAATTACAACATAATAAACAGCATTTTGTCGTAAGCGCCATAGTAAAGTTTTTTTTAAATTATTGACGAGCTAATTTAGAGTTATACAGGTTTTATTTATAACCAGCTTTTGTAAGTTATTAAAAACCAAATAAGTAATACCATCATAAAAATAATTAGTTATCGCAGCCAACAGGTTCTAGCAACGTTTCTGATCGAAAAAGATTTTTATTTTTATCTCTAAATAATCTGTCATCGTAATATTTTCGATTCAACGAATATTATTATACACATTTATTTAAAATCTGAGAAAAAACTTTTTTTCAATATACATGGATTATAAAAAAAATAGATATTAGAAATTAGATTATAAAACTAGGTTGCCGCCGACAGCGGGGCAAGGCCCAAGCTGGTGGTAAGGGCTACAGATTGAGGAACCTCCGGACAATGCGTGCCGCCGTGTCGAGGATCACTGCCGCATGCATCTGCCCCTTGAGCCTTATTTAACCGTTGCTGTCCCACTGCAGGGCAAAGGCCTTACCTTAACTTCTTTTTGATTGGTACTGATTTGGACCAGTTGATTCTATAGATCGTTTGCAACGGTCTGTAGATAGCTCAACTGTTTCTTATGTATTTTATATTATGTACAATTTGTAAATACTGTAATAGTTGTAAGTTTGTTTGTGAGTATTTCTTTAAATTTTATTTTTCATCAATTTATTTGACCTTGAAAGTACTCCCGAAGGTTTGTTACATCTACAGTCCCACATTTAGAATGGAACCACATAAACAACATATGACCGGAATGCCTTAATTTTATAGGAGAGCCTCAGCCAGCCACAAAAAATTAAGTACACATTATAAAGACATCTTCGGAACCGTTTCACATTTTTTTATACGTTTTTTGTTTGAGAATTGACGATTAACTAAATGGGTGTTTTAATTGCTTCGCCTTAATTGTTTGAAAAAAGGGATTTAGGTTTTTTATTTGGTATCGTATGGGTTTAAATGAGATGGATGTTTATGGAATAATTTGGTGTTTTAGAACGTTATTTTGGAGAGTTGTATTTTTATAGCATATTTTCGTGCTTGGATTTCTAACTAATTAATAGAATCAGTGACATAGTTGAACAATTGGTATATTTTGGATGTATGTTTTTTCTAAGGGATTTATTGGATGATTATAATTCATCATGGCGTCTGCTGATTTTCTGCTGATTTTATTTTTTCATACTTATAAGACGGCATCCACATTATTATACCTTTCGTATTTTGTCTACAGGAATAACCTTTTGGATCGAAGTTCCTTATCGCGCGTTGCGAAAAGGAAAAAATGAAGACCAATAGTTGTAACGTGTCGTTACCACTTTTGGTCTTAATTACTTTGCTATAGTTCTAAGTACGCGTATTTCTCTCTCTCTTAGAAAGCAAGCCAGTTATTCAATTAAAAACTTCGTTCCACCGGGTGTCCATTGACACCTCTAAAAGTCAAAAGTAAAAAGTCAAAACTGCTTTATTCAGTAAAATCACGCAGATCATTTAGAATCGTCTAACATACTGGTGATTCTAGGTGCCAGTTCCACGCGACCAGAGCCTAGAAGAACGGACAAGAAACTTTCAAGTTTTTATTCTATAATTATATCTATACATCTAGGTGAGTAAAGCCGCGGGCGGAAGTGAGTAATAATACTTAAAGCAATCCCATAATATTGTATAGACGTTGACTTTCCATTCGCCCTTCGTTTGCCATTTAATGTCTCTTTTATTGACGGTATACAGGGTGCTGTGATACAGCCTACTACGGATATACAGGATGGGATTATTTTTGTAGTAACCAAACCGCATACGTTTTTATACTAAGCAGTTAACACAAAAGTAATTAAGATTTTACAACTTACTGTCTTTGTTCTGGGTCGTCGGTTCGATCCCTGGCAAGTGCAAATATTCATATTATATTTTGAAGTTTAAAAAAGTATATCATTTTTATTTCTACATAATATTATTATATACCTTTTTCTACTATACGTATACGTAAAAAAACTACTATGTACGAAATCATTTTTCACACTTTTATATAACGTTTTTCAGGACACCCTGTACTAAGTACAATTAATAACATTCATATCATACGCTACATACAGTACAACACTATTAAGTGTTTGTACTTTGGTGTACATATGACTTAAGTTAACGACATTGCTTTATTTGGTCGTAAAGCTCTGCTTCTTGGAATAATTAAAAATTGTTTAGTTTTTTGTTTTAAATCATTTGGATATGTTTATTGTTTTTAAGCTGTTAATATGGTAAAGAGCTTATTATTAGCTTTATATTAGAGACGAAAATACATGTATTACTATCTTTACAATAATTATAACTGTTGTTTATGGATATACGCGCGTTATGAACTGAGTCACGCCATAAAGCATCGTAATCAGTCTCTCTTGCACTCATTGGGTTTATATCGTCATTTAGCAAAAACTTACTAACCTAGCTGAGTTAGTGCACTACACTACCAATGCAGTTGTTCGACCTCACAGAGCACGTTCTCAGTGAGCTAATGCATGATATGCCAATACCACACACATATAATAATGTGTTTAAAAAGTATTCTATAATTTGACAGGCGTCACAGCTTAGTTGGTAGTAGCTCTGCCTTCCATGTTGTGGGTTCAATTCCCGCCCAGGACAAATATTTGTGAGATGAACATAAATATTTGTTCAGTGTCTCGGTGTTATTATGTATTCTATGTAAGCATTTACAAAACAAAAATAAGTATTCTATCAGCAGTCTAGTTCCCATAGTACAAGCTTTGCTTAGTTTGGGACTAGATTATGATGTATGAAATGTCCGTGAATATTATTATTATTAGTTTATAACCTACTTAAAGGGTGAATTAAGTATTCCCGGTAATCCCGTAGCATTTCTCGTAGCACTCACGCGTAGCAGGGCGCTACGCCGTAGGCGTTTGCCTTTAAACTCTCTAAACACTTATAACAAACCACAGTATACAATAAAACAGAATGATTACTCCATTCATTTTGATTTACATTAAATAGTGTTTTGTTTTAATAAATAAAAATTAATGTATTCCTAGTAACATAATAATAAATAAATAACATAATAATAATAATTTTTAAATCATGTATAATGTAAAAAACTTTTTGCTAAGACTTTAAATAAATGTGTAAGTACATAATAAATAGTAATATTAATAATATATAATTTCAATAATATATTAGCTTGATTTTAGTATATTTGCTTCGGACTAATTCGGAGAACAAATTAATTATGACCATAAGCTAAACACGAGTTTGCATCGTTACGAGAATCAAACCCACACAGTTGTCCTTAACAGAAAACACTGTAAAAATGTAATTATTCTATTTAGGCTCGACAAAACACGAGAGGTTAATGACGTAGTATACGATATTAGTAATGTGCCGTAATACGAGCTAACGTTAATATTTCGAATGGATACAGTAATAACAATGCGATGTGAGGGCAACACGGCGCCCGCGCGGCCAGAGAGGGTGCGACTACATTTGGAATATTGCTATGCAGATATTAAGTACGATAACATTTATTTATTTATTAGATCGCCAACATAGTCCATATCATTACAATCAAAAAAATTTTGATTGTAACATATTTATTTATTTAATAACTAGCTGGTGCCCACGACGTTGTCTTGCTGTCGTTATATATTTGGCAATTCACCCAATATAAACTACATTATAAAGTTTCATTAAAATCTGTTCAGTAGTTTTAGAAGAAGGAAGTTTGCTGTAGCTTTGTTTATCGACAAATTACATCAAAATATGTTTAAGACTCCATTTTACTCAAAATATTGCAAATAAACCAAAAAAAGGGGTGTGGGGTGAAAATAAGGAAGTCTAATGTAGCGTTATTTATCGATGTTTCAATCAAGTTAAAGAGGCACTAAAAACTTCATTATACACTAGATGTAGCAAAATGTATAGCATGGTTATAAAGACTCATGAGGTCTGCTCTTACAGAACCACTAGTCATTATATTTAGTAACAATTTTGCTTGTTCACTGCACATAAATTAACATGCTTGTGTTACAAATCATAGCAAGTTTAATCTTTTTTACTGCGATAATCAATAAATAAATAATGCTGGACAATCCACACAACATCATCTAGCCCCAAGCTAAGCAGAGCTTGTGTTATGGGTACTACAAGACTGACATATTTAATACAATACATTACATAGATAGATATTTTTAATTCTAGAAAAAATAAAAAAGCTAGCACTCCGGGAGTGCCGGCAGAAGTGAAAACTTCAATATTAACGTTGTGTTTTCACTTTTAAGTTTTCACTTCAAAAATATAACCACAGTCGTGATTGTGTCATGTCGTTGTGTCACATTCGCGCAAGCGCGAATGTGACACAACGACGAAGCCAACGAAGACACAGACACATTCGCGCAAGCGCGAATGTGTCTGTGTCTTCGTTGGCTTCGTCGTCATCGTCACGTCACGTCATGTCGCCACGTCATCGTCACGTCATGTCGCCACAACACTATTTAATTGTTTGAGTCATACGTCGCGTGACCGCAAGTGTGTTCTTTTGTCGTCTCTTGTTTTACGAGCAATGTATAAAAATTAAATAAGATCTTACGCTTTTTCGACGTCACGTGACCCTGACGCGAGTTTGAAAGTTTTTACCCACCCAGCGCCGCTAAAGAAGTTTTCACTTCAAAAAATATATTGAATAGTCGTACATGATTCAGTCGTGCATGGCACCCCCCGTGTACAGTGCATGTGTGGGTGACACACACACACGCGCCGGCTGTAACAGAGCGATGACGTGATTCCCTGCGCTGAGTTATTGCTACTGTACCGGCGCTAAATGCTTCGCGCGCTGTGACCTTGTCGTGACGTACTTTTACTTACAATTAATTGATTAGGCAGATAAATATTTATTCACAAACAAACTTACGACTATACAGTATTTATAAAATGTACATTGGCATATAAAATACATAAGAAACAGTTGAGCTATCTACTTTATTGATAAATAATTTTTATATCTTAGGCGTTTTAAAGGAAAATGGTTAAGATATTATATATAGAACAGTAACTATTTCAAAGTTTATTCACAAACAAACTTACGACTATACAGTATTTACAAAATGTACATTGTCTTATAAAATACATAAGAAACAGTTGAGCTATCTACAGAAACGTTGCAAACGATCTATAGATAGTTCAACTGATCCAAATCAGTAACAATCGGAAGCGTACCCAAGACACTGGCTGCATTGCCGCGCTGAATAGCAATGCTGATACGCTGTGCCAGATACTCGGGTCACGCGTCGCTTCGACTAGACAATTTTTTAAATTATTTAAATTTCATAGTTGCTTAAGATGTTGATGATCATACAAAAAAAACGATAGAAAACAAGCTGTTTCTTGCCTGTTCTTCTAGGCTCTGGTCGCGTGGAACTGGCCCCTAGAATCACCTAGTAAAAAGACTTCTAAATTCTAAATTACCTTTGTAATTTTACTGAATAAAGTTTCATTCTTTTTGATATTGATTTTGATTTTCATTATTTAAAAAAAAAACAATATTTTCTGTGGCATTAAGTAGTTTTTTTTTTATTAGTTAGATATTATATTATATTAGTTTTTTCATCCACGATATCAACATAGGATAACGATTTTCACGTTATCTTAATTTACGATTAAACAGTCCTAGAAATGGAGTAAATGAATTAAAAAATTTATAAATTTTGCAAGAAAAAAGTATACTATTTCCTGATATCGCACGTATAAATGTAATATGATTAGCAGTTTTATTATTTTATTACAATATAGGTAAGTATTCAATCGTTCTTATCAAGTTATTGATAACAAATCGAAATATTGCTGTTAATCAATTAAATTATCAAATTATCAGCACATTGACGCAGTATTGAGCTTGTTTTTATCGTTAATTGGTTTTTATTATTTGCTTGTTGATTTTATCACTCTTCCATTAGGTAAAAGTTATCTACATTACGATAAACCAACATAAAAAATTAACTATTTGGGTCCTATCATGACTTTTGGTTACATATTACATATTATGAAAATGTTTATCAAGTATATATATTTTTAAAATTAATATTTAATTTCATATTAATAAAAGCCTGAATAGTTCTTGCCATGACTAATAATAATTATTTTTAGATACATTAACCTTATATCTAATCATAGTTGATCTGACAATATAATGACGCTTGTATTTTGTATTTGTCACGATTTGTCACGTACACATACGATAAATATTTTGCCATTATTATTGCCATTCGTTAAATATCCAAAAAAAAATGATTATGACATTGTTTGATTCTCAATCCTCACGACAAAGTCACATCGTCGACTCCGAGGGGGTGGAGAAGGCAACAACTCATAAAATTAAGCGATTTGGATGTGAGTTAGTCTAACTGTGAGAATCACCGCGTTAACAGCTCTCTAGCCGTCTCCCTCGCACACCCACACACGTACACCGTGTAGGCGTAGTATACACGCACACATAGAAGGGGCGTCTAAAGCCCGCCAGTTCGTCGTTATACCGCGCGGAAAGTGTTCTGTGTGTAATATCGGAATTGACGAACTGTCATCCGCGCTTAGTTCGTCAGCGATACGAAAAGTGAAGTGAAGTGGTTTAACACGGATTTTTTACATTCGGTAAGTGTACACTTACTGGCAAAGAAAGTTTTAACGAGTCTATGCGTATAAGTTGTCAATTTGTTAGTATCCAGAGTAATTGTAAACATTGTAAACATTGCGATTATTAATTTGTAGTTGTTTAAGTATAAGTAGGTGAGAGGGTGAAATACGAAAGGGCTAATAATTTTGGTACATAGTTAGCTGATCTGCCTAAATTATGATTTATAGAGCATTTACTAGGTTCTGGAGCATAAACCTAAACAAAGACTTAGTTTACGACTTTTAAACAAATATAAAAGTATAAGACATACATTGATATCTTATATTCAAACTTTGTGGAATAAAATAATTATAATACAGATGTGGAATAAACAAACATTTGTTTTTCAAAAAAAAAATCTCCCTTTAAGAATAGTAGAGGAAAGTAACCAAATATGGAATACCATTTTGTTTTTGGGATATAAAAGAAAAACTACGTATAAATTAAAACATTTTAATGTTTTTTCTAATCAGTCATACATTTATATGTAGTAATTAACAGCCTTTAACCAAAAATATCAGTTGTCAAATTAAATTCTAACACAAAAATCAAAATCACAAATGAGTAACCAAATATGGAATAGGTACCCATATATGGAATATAAGCATAAATCAACATAACAATAACAAAAATGGATATTAAAATATTTTAGATCAATTAAATGAATATAACATATTGTGATAAATGAAAGAAATTACATAATTACTTACTTGGAAAGTCACAGATCCAAGTATCAAACTCTGGACCAGCATAATCATAATGTGCCCAGAGCCCACACATCAAGCATTTAATCCAGCTTTCTCCACTTTTATCCATGGAAAAAAGCCTTGAACAGAACATACACTCTGCATCAGCAAAGTCAGAAGGTACTTGATCCATCAACTCATCATGCTCACTACCATTATTAATGTCCCATAATTAGACACCGACGACTGTCCATATTTGGATTTTTATACTAGTTCAAACTTTTCTAAATATTATTTCAAGTCATAATATTTTAAAGAAAAAAAAACCTAAAATGGTGAAATAAACATAATAGCGATATACTAAATAGTATAACACTTATGTATACAAACATAACAGCTGGTAATACTCATTTATTACTTACCTTTAAAAGTTTCTGCACGACAACAAAACAAAACACGCATGCCACACGTGAAGCGTTCGCGCAACCGACTCGATGGTGTCAGTGTGATAGTTAGTAGACCAAATAAAACAGAAGATGGTCAGGTGTTGCGTTTAATACTTATAGTTTTAGAGAAATGAAGGGATTCCATATTTGGATACTATTCCATATTTGGTGACTTTCCTCTAACCAATGATGCCACAATACAAAAACACAAGTTGCGATTTTTCAATTAAGAGCTGACATACTTTATTTATGCTTTATTTTTTAAATGAATAATAATTCTAATATTTAAAAAGATTTGAAGATAAACTATTATTGTGAGAAGTCTATGGTGTCCTACTGTAGAACAAAAGCCTGCAATAGGACACCTATAGTAGATAAATAAATAAAGGTAAAAGGTTGCTAAATTACTGAAATAAGCTTTTTAACCAATGAAATAAATTAAATTATGTCAAACTAAATAGTAATAAAATTACTAAAGTAAATTGACAAATGAAAAAGAAAATACGATTTTTTTAAATATATATTGTATCTTCAAAAAAACTTTCACGTAGTCTCTGAAGACACACTGAAGACTAAATATCACACCTTATGAACAAGCAAAATTACTTCATCATTCATCATCATCTTCATCATTTCAGCCCGTTGGCACCCACTGCTGAGTATAGGCCTCCTCTTCATTATGCCATTCTATTCGGTCCCTCCCTTGCTCTCATCCACTGATTCCCGGCTCGCTCCATAATATCTTTGGACCATCGGGCTGGTGGTCTGCCTCTTGGTCTACGAGCATCCCTTGGCCACCGTAATCGCCTTTGTCTACCTTCCATCGTATCTTCGTGCTAAGTGTCCCGCCCATCTCCAAAATTACTTATTTACATTTAAATAAGCTTATAAACAGTTATCCATGTATTTCCAAATGAACTATTAATTAAAAGCCTTTCAAATCACTTTCAAATTTGCTGAAACATCAAACATTTCAGCTAACACAGATTTTATTGATCCTTATTAGTATCGGGTGAAGGTTTATTTTAGCTTGTTTATAACGTGTATGTAGGGCGATGATTGACGTCAATGAAAGGCACTGAGTAAGCAGTAATTAGCTAAGATTGTTATTAATGAGCTTGTGAACGCCTCTGACTTTGTCTGTGGTGTTAAATAACTTTCTTTAATTTGTTATGTACCTACATTATTTATAAATACCGTTTTTTGTAATTATTTTAATGTATTCAAATTGGATTACAAGCGCAGAACATTACTAACAAAATAAAATTAATAAACAAATAGTTGTTTCAACTTGCACACTAGCAAAAATAGACATTAACCATTTTTTAAAGTAATTTCTATAATTTGACATTGGATACTCTTCTTCTTCTTCGTACCTATATCTAAAATGGAGTCAGCACAACACGTTGTCTTCTTTCCTTCTCTCCTATCATCAGTCATCTCACTCATTGGATACTGGAAAGTAGAAACCTAAATCTTCAAGAGAGTTCAAAAACGAAGGATTTTTATATTGTTACCTACTGTTATTATATTGACGAAACTTTGGCTATTGATTTTACTGTTGTCTTAGTTCTTTTAAATAAATGTTTTTTCAATTAAAAGTATTTGGAAAAATTAACTGATTTAATTTGATCCTTCATACTCTTTTTGCATAAATCAATAGTGTTATGTTCTAGCATTTTGTACCTACTGTGCACCGTTCCGAGTGCCGTGTCGATTTCCGGGCCCGTGTAGAATCAGCGATGTATCATCGTTGCATTTCATATTTTCATCGAGAACACGACAACAACAAAACGCATCGTGTCGTCCAATAAAAATCGTTTGAACCCAGCTGTCACCGCATGACAGTTAACAGTAAATTAAATTGACATAATCAAAGGAACACATCAAAAAGAGTCCAGGAAATGTTAGATATTAACATTCGAGCAGTTTTCGCGATACTTCCGAGATGAAAACATGTTTTATTATAATGATTTAGGTTTTAATTCGTAAGGCGGTGGAATCAAAGGCCACACAAGTTGTAGGGATTAGGGACAATATAAGACCGGCTTTTACAAACAATAAATATTTCATTTCATTTCATTTCATTTCATTTTGTAACATCATCATTTTCTCGAAAAGCCGGTTATTTTTAAATTTAGACTCGTACAACTGACTTTGCAATTCATAAGTCCTACCTATATTGAGCATTTTATTAATGTTATTATAAAAATGCTAAAATGTTTATAGTTCATCAATCATATTGTAACTAGTGACCTAGTGAATGAAACTTGAGATGGTATTTGTAAAAAGCATTATAAACTACTTTTTTAAATCTAAATTTAACCAAATAATGCACAAGTAAATCGACAAACGCAGTTGAAAATAACTTTTCCCGTATGTACCGAGTTTTTTGAGCCCGGTCTTCGACTCTTCTCATCCAGCGTTCGGAGAACGTCTTACACAAACTAAACACGGTCTACTCTCCAGTATCCTTTTGCATTGATTGTCGTCTCTTCGGCCCATGTCCAACTTGCTAATTATTTGCCATGAAATAATTGTCTTTGATATTATAACATAATATTCTAGGTTCCAATAGTCGGAAGCGCGACCACCCTAGCAGACTTCCGCTGCTTTGTGCGGCCGCCCTGATCGATTAATGTCATATTCGATCGTCGGTATAATTGGCCGGAACGGCTAGTTCTGATGCAGGATACGAAAATAATTTAGTAGGTCATTGGTTCTTTCTTGGATATTTAAACTCAAAGTACAAACTAGTCAAAAGCACTGCGATATGTCACTTGCATTGTTGGTAAACTGTGACTATATGATCTTCTTCATATCGTGTCGATGCTACAACTATATTTTGTTGTAGCATCGTGTTGGAAATATTAGACAGACTATATAATCAAAATTAAAGAAATAAAATATATGTATTTACTTGTTTTTTTTGTGACTTTAAAACTGATAGTCTTTGTTTAATTTTAATTAAATAGTTTCAATGCATAAGACACATCGTCCGTGATTCTATAATGAAGTTACAGAGGAGCGTGATAAAATATTTCGATAACTTCGTAACGTCAGTTTTATCAAAAGGGTGAAGCGACTAACAAAACCAAGCTCAAGCTGCTAATAAAAAACAAAAAATATACATAGAGTATTTTTGTTAATTAGTGACAGACTCGATACTCACAGCGTTAAAAAATCCTTCTCGAAAGTAGTTTTATTTGAGTGAAGTTATTTAACGCGATACGTTGTTGGACTCGTATGATGTAACTGTACCTAGCGCACTCTTTGTTTCAATTAAACTAGCTAGGGTTGCCACTTTGTAGCTTTACGGTCTATCTTATAAAAAGTTAGCGCAGACTTGATGTCTTGATTACCATACGTAATGGTCACATAAAGTCAACGCTAACTTTTTACAAGATAGACCGTTAATATTTAAAGAATAGAATAGAAAACGTTTGTTACACATTACAACATACATTTAGAAACAAATGTACCTACGTTAGATATATCTTTCAGTTATCTTATTATTTGCAATTAACATCGGGATCAATCAGACAATAATCCAGCAATAACTTTTATATGTTTTTACAGTAAACAAAGTCATATTTTTAATTTTTAACTATAAATTGTAAAAAACTTTGCAATAACCTAAAACTACTGCGTATAAAAAATCATTAAAATAATAATAGTGTAGTGAAAAAAATCATGAAAGTATCACCAGATCTTAATCAATGCGGGATAAAGCTTTTCATCTAAAAATCTTTTTATCATCTGCAGAATGATATTATGATAAAAAAGGTATTAGTAAAACCCGTTATCTAAACTCCAGCTTGAGTCAGTGACAGCCCTGATTTGTCATTCCAATAAAAATCAATCAGCGACGATGAGAGTTGATCCTTTATCCATGTGTGCGTGAGAACAGAGGGGGGCTTCCTGCACTCAACTTTACACCTTAAACTGTTGTTATAAAGTTGGAAGTAGTGTGAGTTGTAAGGATTTTGTTTATCGATGCAATTTGGTGGTTTTGTAGGCTTTTATTGCGAGTATGATATATTTTTTATGGGTCGCTGAAGCAATCGTTTGCTCACATTGTTCTAGACTTGCATTTTCATTCATAAACTAATAGAGAGTTTTAGGTACTTTCGCTGCGGGTGTTTTTATCCATAGAGCGTGAGATATCTACCGATTTACCTATATGAAAAGAATCATGAATGAGAACCTATTAGGGATAGTAGGGATATCTATCTGTTTTCAGTACTTAATCAAATTCCGCTCGAAGTCTTTAAACTCCATTCGACAATTCCAGTATCTCACTTATTTTCCTTGCAAATACGGGTTAACGCTCCTCAAGCTTCAATAGCTACAATCATAATAACGAGCAGGCAATCGTCTTAGACCAATTAAATCCTGAGCTAAACTGTTCAATCACACATCTATTTCCTTCACATCAGCCATTACATATCAAAGGCTCAAATCCCGGTGAATCCTGAACGTCTGTCTGTTTGTTACAGGAAGCGACTTCAAAGCTGAGAACTACTTCAAAGACTTCATCAATCCAAAGTGGGCTATTAAATGATTCAATCATAAAAATAAACATGGCGTTCTAGGAAACTTATTGTACCCATGAGTGGCCGAGAGATGCAGACCGTCGTGTCCTACTCCGACCTGATCGAGGACCACCTGGATCAGAACCTGGCTAACGACTCTGGGTACGACTGCGAGAGGAGCCCGGAGCCCAAAATCAGCGTTGATGATGAAGAAAAGGATCTCATCATTGATGACGAGTCCCTAAACATTGAAATAGATGATAAGAGCCGTGATAACGAAAGAACGGAGGACAACAATGAACCCTCATGGCACCCCCACGTGTACGGGAAACCACCTAAAAGACCAACTCCCCACACGATAGAATACATCCTAGGTATGAACAAAGTGAACCAGTTAGTCAAACGAAGCTTTCAAGAGAAAAGTGTTCAGGTCGAGGATAGGAAGATGCAAGTGAAGTGCCAGGACAGGCAGCTGAACAAGAACAGGCTGCAGGAACAGTTGCTGCAGCGAGTGAGGACCAGTGAGGGTGAATTGGAGAAGGTTTTCGGGTTCAAGGAGGACCAGCCGTTGAATCTCTCCGTGCCGAGGACCAAGGAGTGGCTGGAGAATGAGAAAAGTTGTAAAGGTAAGAATATTTGACAATGTATATGATGATTACTGAGATACGTTTGATTGCGCTTGTGTGCGTAAGCTCCGGAGTTTTTACTTCTATGTAAAAAAAAAGAGAGAAAGAGATCTTAATTTTCAACGTATTTATGTATGTGTAATAATGTGAGTGCACTACTACAAACATAAATATTGTATGTCAATGCGCATTAGGTATATAGGTAACAAACTAAACGGAGTACTTATATGAAATAAATTAACTGTATGTCTAAATTAATAGATTTTAAAAATACATACAAATAGATAGGTACACAAATAAAATCTTACAGTAATTTGTAAAATTATATGAAAGTAATTTGATTGAAACTAAAAACTATAGGAATGTCTTGAAGGTTGAATGGAACCTAATAATGCCAAAAAAACATTGAGTATTCGATAAGAAAATCATAATCTAACTAATATTATAAAGTAATTATCTTATCAATGGAAATAAACATCGATCTATCACTTTAATTGTTGATAAAGTGTTTTGTCTTTTGTATTTTTAAATTAATACTTCAAGGCCATCTTGATTGTAATTTAATTATTTATATCGGACTAAAGTGTTATATGTGAAATTTTCTTGATTATTTATTTTTAATAATTATATACAGAGTGTTTTTTTGATATCTAAGGATATTTTTTTGTTTTTTTTTTAATAGATTTTTTCAATTTTCAAGAGAAAGATTATATGACATGTATGTATCACATTGCACCCATGCAAAGCCGGGGCGGGTCGCTAGTGTATATGAATACTACGTAGTTTATTGAATAAATGGAACTAGAATAGTGCAAATGTTTCCACCTGGAGCGTAATATAAGTTACAAAGTCATTTTATACTATTCCAAGTGTTTCCAGATTTCAGTTTAGTTTTATGCTCTGCAATGCGTTATTTTACTCAAACGTTTAAAATACTTATTCTTGTGCTAACCTTAAACATTTTGTATAAAACTATTATATTTTATCCACTTATTATATTAACTTTACTATATTATACTTTATTATAATAAATAGATTTAGATAGAGAACGTTTTGCGACCAGGTAGAAATAAGATCATAAAACCTAGATCCCAGTTAAAAATGCATAGTGACGGTCCATACATTATGTCTATCAAAATTTATAACAACCTACCATTAGAAATAAAAAATATACAAAAAGACTCCCTATTTACTAAAACACTGAAATTACTTCTTATTGACAAAGCCTATTATGATATAAAGGAATACCTAGAATAAATATAAAGACATGCATACTATACTAATGATTTATTTATTTACTATCTACTATCTAATACTTTTGACGAACCTCGGTCTGCCTCCCTTCCAGCTACGAGTTATATTGTAATGCCCTATAAACAGGGTTCATGTGTGACACCTACCTACATTGTATTACCATGTTATGTACCACCATATGAAAAACAATAAATGTATTGAGTATTGAGTAGATATAAATATGTATTGCTTTATTTTGCGATATTTTCGCATTTCGCATTTCACACATTCGTATTAAAACCGATTTACATTAAAATAATATTTGGGACTTATTGATCGAAAATTATACTATGTACATATTTACCTATTTGACGACCAAGTTTGCGTGGGACCATTCACTTATTTATTAAACTCGTGTCGATGCCGAAACTGATAAATACCCCAGTTCTTCATTGACTGATGAATTAAAAGAAATACTTTGGTCAAAAACTGTATGGAATATTTTTAAGAACAAATGCCGATAGCCATCGAAAGTCAAAGTGGCCAATTAACAGCCACCAATAAAAGTGCGGCTCCCCGAACACTATAAACCGACCATGTTGTAAATCAGTGTCAATTACTGTTAAGTGCTATTTGCCTTGGGAGGATAATAACCAGCTGTTCTTATTGTACGGTAACGATAGAAAGCGATTTAGAGGTCGTGAGTTCAAATCTTAGTGACCTCTATTTATTTATTTAACTCTTTATTGCACAAATATACAAATAATGTACAAAAGGTGGGCTTAATGCTGTTAGCATTTTCTGCCTGCCGACCTTAAAGGTCGAGAAATTGGTTGGCGTGCCAAATTTATAATAATAAACAGTATCAAGGACTCATAAAGGATACATAAAATAATAAAATTAGGTTATAGTAAGTAAGTTACCTACACAAAAATTAGTTATCATGGCTAGATGCGGTCTAGTTCAAGAGTTTTTTAAAATAAATAAAAAGATTAGAATTATAAATTAGAAAAAGACTACTATAGAACCGAGTTCGAATCTCTGCGCGGGTTACTATATTTTTGCATTATTTTTTATTTCTTGGTGAAACTGTTTAATCCGGGGTTAAGCAGTGAATGACACGTCTATAACGGCTAATGCTAGATAGTAACGAATCATTAGTTTAAATCCATTCAATGTATTTCAGCAGTTAATAACAGGCTGTTTGGCACGCCTGCCGCTTATAGACCTGTCTCACTTGAAATACTGCGACCGTTATATAACATGACGGCGAACAGAATAAAACGGAATGCCTATAGTTTAAAAGAATTGAAGAGGAACGTGCATAGGTCTTATCTAAGCAAAGGTGCTACTTTATATCCGGTGAGGTTGCTATCAAGTATAGTGATTTAAAACGTTTTCGTCTCTCAAATCAAGAAGAAGACGTAGATTATTGCACGGACGAGGCTCACTCAACTATAAATAATAAAATCATCATCACCATCACAGGCAGCCCGTATCAGCCCACTGCTGGGTATAAGCCTCATCTCTCAAACGTCACTCTTTTCTTAACTGGGCTTTTTACATCCAGGTCTTACCCTGTACGGCAACGATGTCATCCATCCATCGGGCTGATGGTCTGCTAAGGGCTCTAAAAATAGATTGTATATAGAACTTATAGGATAGTAATTACAAAACAATTTGCATACACATGTTTGAAAATGCTAGCTTTACGGCCGGTTTCTGGAAACCCACGTTTGATCCGAGTTTGACACATAGTAATTATTTGATTTTTTCGTTGATCATCGTTCGAGGAACCGGCCGTTAGCATACCTAAAATAAATGTCATTTCAAAATAACGTCAATATTCCACATGGCGGCCGTCAAATGACGTTAGTGTTTTGTTAGAAAGCGAAGCATTATCCATCTATTTGTCAATCGGCATTAAACTTATTCCGGACCTTCTGAGAAGCGATTACAGACCTATTTCGATCGTATTGCACAGCAGTAATAACCATACAGTAGTTACACTCCAGATAAGCTATCATAGATTTAAGCTTGTTATTTTGTGTAGGTAAGCCAGTTATATCGTTCGAATTTATTTTTGATAATGTGTCAAATTCCAGTGTATGTACATAAAAAAATTAATAGTTGACAAATAATCCCTTGCAGATTCGGTGTAACAAACAATAATTGTGTATACTTACTTACCAATATTTAATGATAGGTGCCAGTTCAATTTTACATAAAAAGCACGAAAAGATTGATTATTTAGCTATTGTTTTACTGGTTTAACTGTGACTTTGTGATTCCTTTATAAATGATTTAAATAAATATACCTACCTAGTTTTGATAATCTGAATGATTTTGTACTGTTTATCGATTCATCGAATTACTAAACGATATCCAGTTCGGCAACTTGCTAAAAACAACTAAATCCAGTTCAAAATGACACTTTATTATTTGCAAACTCAAATCTTTGTTTTAATCAAGTTAACATCCAGAGCGACTTATTCTGCACCTTATTACTGCGACGCAAGTGCGATGTGAAAGCGATGATAAGTTGGTATCGAAACGTCCGAGCAATAAGCTATTGGCCGAAACAGCTGCGCTTAGGGTTGCCAACTTATTTTTGGAAGTTAGGATTATTGGATGTCGTTTTACTGCGTCAATGCAGTAAAGTTGTCCATCTGTCGATTCAAAGTTATATTATTTAAAATTCGTGTATATGTGACTGAAAAAAGACGATTTATTTGATTTTACTCGAGTTAATGCTTGTGTTAGTGTAAGTACCTTCTTAGAAACATGATAAAACAATGTTATTTAATAGCACAAAACGTCAGACAAGTAAACAGATTTTCGATATTTTTTATTGTGTTGTCGCTTAAGTTTTTTGTTTAAATATATTATTGGTTTTTTCAAGTAATATTGGTTTAAGACCAATAGATAAAAAATGAAAACTTAAGAAGAAGACTAGACTTGAGTCGTTATCTTGAAATCTTGAAATGAGTGTAGTCTGTAGTCTCTTGTCAAAGTCAAAACTCAAAGTCAAAAATTACTTTATTCAGTAAAATCACAAGGATCATTTAGAATCGTCTTACATACTAGGTGATTCTAGGTGCCAGTTCCACGCGACCAGAGCCTAGAAGAACGGGCAAGAAACTTACGGCCTGGTTCCTACCGTTTTTTTATATGATCCTTCTTACAAAGAATTACAATTAAACTATATTAAGTAAATTAAGTAAGGTCAGTGCAGTCTTGTCTTGTCCAACCCTGTCCGGAGGTTTACCTTTTAAATGTTATTGAACCCAATTATATAAATAAGTGACAGCCCTAAAGTCCGCTTATTTCGCGGCGGATGCCGATCGAGCGATACACTTGAGGCTAATTTGTAGAGCCGTCTCCATGTTTAGACGACGATTATAAATCTATATTTGATCCTTGCTCGTTGTCTGTTTGTGATACCGATCTGTGTAGGTTTTGATTTTTATTCATTGGAATATGGCAACACTATTCAGATCCTTTATTATAAGATGCCTGTATTTATTGGCGTACACACTGGTATTAGCAAATTCGTGGTAACCTTAATTAAAAAGCCTTTAAGGCTTTAGGTTCTCACGAATTAAAGAAAGAAGAAGAGAGGTTAAAAAAATGGCGAAAAGAGTATACTTAATTTATTAACATATTGTTATATGAATGAATGAAATTATAGAAAAATACTTACTTGTACACTAACCGAACAGTAGCTCTATGAGTTTTTCAATCTATAGTCGCTAGCGTCTGTAGTAAAAAAAATGTATGAAGATTTGTACAGCGCCTCTAGCGGATAGTTGGGTACTAAAATCCGTAATACTAATATTTACGTAACTACTGTAGTAAAGTCAGGCGATTTTACTGTGACAACTCATGGAGGTACAGTAATAAGTAAAATTCCAAAAAAAGGCAATGTGCAATGGGCGGTCTCATCGCTGATAGCGATCTCTTCCAGACAACTTTTATTTATTAATATGTTATTGACAGTTGTAAGTGCGTGACAGCCCTAGTGCTATCGAGCGGCGATATGGCATAATTCTCAGTCGTCCTGTCGCCTTGTTTAGACTACGATTATAGGGCTATATCCGTTCGCAGATTTTATTACTGAACCCTTGTATCCCTTTTTACCAGTCTGCTACAGGTTACAGCTTTTGCTCTTATTTAACTTACTTTATTGGTCTGTCCTTAAAATAGTTTTAAGTTATATAATAGAGAAATTAATAGTCACACTTGGAATAGTTAATACATTAAACCAAATAATAGGTACTTATTGAAAGTGATCTAAAGTTTATTAATTTTGTTTATTTTTTATAGAGTATA
This sequence comes from Ecliptopera silaceata, assembly GCA_932527185.1. Lineage (NCBI taxonomy): Eukaryota > Metazoa > Arthropoda > Insecta > Lepidoptera > Geometridae > Ecliptopera > Ecliptopera silaceata. The sequence goes on from OW052210.1 coordinate 9,380,370, forward strand.
ATATGGTCAACAAAAATAAAAATAAAATCTTTCAAAGTAAAACATAAGGGCATAATTTTTTTGATTTTATCTCAAATATCTTAAGCTTTTCAAAAATCTTGTTTTGAAACTGAGGGTCTTCGTCCGTTTGCAGCCTGAGGCTCCATAAAGGTCAAAACGTTTTCAAATGTTTGGCGATACTTGTGATTTTACATTTTATTAATTTAATACCTGAATAAAGGTATCTCCATTATCTTTTTACACTATTATGTATTACTATACTTACTATTATTTTATCCTATTATATTAATATGATGGAACAAGCGCATGATATTAATTGGTATTTAATAAATTATAAATTCGAAAACATTTTTATTTTTGTTATGAATATTTAATTTAATGTTTATATTTGTAATACATTGCTGTGTAGCCAACTCTAACACAATGACTTATAGTTACACTAGACAAATCGACTATATTAGAGCCAAAAGCGATTAAGCAGAATACCTACACGTTTCAATCACCTTTCAACTTGTTATTAACAACACTTTGATCGCAATTAATCATGTATTCACATTAATTTGAGGTCAAATTTTCACGACGACCTACCTTCTTAATGGACAGTAATTGATTTCATATTAATAAAAGTACAACGAAAATTCAACTTTAGTTACAAAGCAATAAGAGTCATTTAAGTTGATACTAAGACACCTGATGTAATGTTACAATACTTCCGTGTACTGTAAAATGATCGTTAAGACAATAGCAGTAGGTATAAAATGGTTTGTTAGTTATTAATGATAGTGATACCAATCGTTTGTGAAACGATTCGTGAGTCGATGGATAATTTATAATCGATTAGTTATCGATTTGTAAGTTTCATTCACGTAATAAGATTTTACTTTGGTTTGTTTTGAAGTCATAATGCTTTGTAGTTGACAAACCAATGAAGGATAGCTTATTTTTTATACCATAATCGTGCAATTAAAATGCTGTTATTTACAATTGCTTCTCATTTATATTCAACAGACTTCAAAAAAGAAGATAAAATAAATAAATAAATAATGCTGGACACTGCACACAACATCATCTAGCCCCAAGCGCAGCAGAGCTTGTGTTATGATTCCCGATTTGACTGACTGTATTTTGTTTGTTTGATGATACTTTCATGTTTGATAGGTGGCTCCATATGATTATTGTTAAAATTCGGGATTTCTTTTTTGGAAATCAAACAGCTTTTAAATTGAGAAATAATAGAGTAAGTGTAACACAAATAAGCAATAATAATAATATATAAATAATAAAATAATAATAGACTTTTCACTTACAAAATCTGAAACGATTTTTTAAAACAAGGCTAGATAATTCCAAACAATCTAATAAGTCCTTATTTGAGAGCTGTGTCTAAATATGAGATCCATTTAAGAATACCGGACTAATAGGCCATACTTCAACTGGTTCCCAATCAACGACGCTCAGTTAACGGCCGCCGCACTAGGAAGTCCTTTGAAGTCTAATTTACAACTGAACCGTGGGTTTATGGTTTATGTGGACCATTGTTGGTGTAGGACATGGCCAATTGAAGTTTATGGCAGTTATTAGTTTCCATCAAAGCGTCCTGGGTTCAATTTGGCAGCTATGGAACACTGGAACTTTACTATTTAAGAATACTCGTGTCTTGCAAGATGGTTCATACAAACACCCGGAGGAACCAGGTCGTATGTTTTTTTTAACGGTTTTGCTAGCTCTGGTCGTGAAGAACTGAATCATCTAGTGCAAAACACCTTGTGATTTTACTGAATATTTTTTTTATTGTACTTAATTTCTTTTTTTATATACCTACATAGTAGCACACATACAAATTGTTATAACACAATTAAATAAGTAGGTACATACTTATAACATAACAAGAATTAGCAACTCAAGGTATAAAGACAAAATAGTCACAGGTGGTGGGAATCGATCTCACGACCACAGCAGAGCTATTCCCAGCTGAGCTGTAGCGGCCATCTTTGTTGTACCACGTGGTAGGTATGCAGATGAGCTGTCAATCACCGCTGACATCAATCCATCCATCCGTGTGAAGTCGCCGCCATTAATTACACCCACTTTACAGTTTCCTCATTAAAAGTTTAAAATTTCCGGTGTAAAATCAACTCTGGCGCAGCCTACCATCCACGCAGCTAACATACATTCACTTTGACATCTGCACTGTGATGCTAATTCAAAATAGCATAAACATCCTACTTATATTATAAAGACGAATATTTGTATGGATGGATGTATGTTTGTTACTCTTTCACGCGAAAACTACTGAATGTATTTTTAATAAAACTTTACTGTAATGTAGTTTAGACATCGGGATAACACATAGGCTATAATATACACAGATATTGTGCGAATTTACAAAAATATAACGGTAGCAAGAAGAAGTCACGGGTATCAGCTAGTCTTTCGTCAAATGTTTCAGAATCGTCATGTTTATGTATCCGACTACGTATTAGATTTTTAGTCATTTGAGCCCAGCCTCATAGATATACATATTTCTTTATTTATTTATGAAAATAAATATTGCAGCAGTGATGGGCTACTAAAACGTTTGTTTAGTCGTGCCTCTGACTACTTCCGTCAACCACAAGGTATTTTAATTACCTTCAATTGATTTGCTTTCTTTGCCTGGTGACAAGATCATAAATCCATTATATTTTGAACCAATAGGAATATTATTCCACATCATAACTTGGCCTACTTTATTTAATTTGAAGTCGTGTGAAGTATTCCAGCTGTTCAGAACTCACTGTGTCATTCGCAGGTGTCCCTTATCCTCCAGCTGCGGCAGTTATATAGAGATTTATCCGACCGTCTGTTTGTACAAGTAAGATTTACACTGAGCGTCGCGGTTTCCACGGCAACACTGAAAAGTGTTTTATTACACTTTTAAAACGTCTAAGACACTGAGCTTAACCAATTCGGCTGATTGACAGTGTGGACGAGTAACCGCGGTTCAAGAGGTGCAGGTTCGATTTGCCAAGGTTGTCTAGAGTATCTTTACTACTATTGCGGATGTTTCGAAAATTGTGACTACTCGCTCAATAAGCTTAAAACTAAAAATATATCAAATCTTAGAACTAACTTAGTTAAGTACTTTATTGCTGACAGTATTTTTTTAAGTAATCTACAAGTTAAATATATTCTAGAACAATATATACCAAGTGTAGGTTGCTATGTTCCTTACTTCGGGTAGCAGTAGGCGGAAGCGATAGATATGAAACAGCGGAAAATGTAGATATGTTTAATGATAGAAGAACGAAATACAAAAGATAGAATTAAGATGGAAGCGATACAGATAGAATACAAGTTAGGCGAAATAGTTTGTATGATACGAAAGCGTCGATCGAGATATGCGCGCGCGACGAGCGATACGTGTACCCCGTGCGAGGGTGCTCAGAGCGTCTACCGGCTGTCGGCGTGCGAGTGCCGCTCTTCGGTCCTCCGCCCCCGCGCTCCGCACCGCACCGCGCGGTGGCAGTGCCTTTCACTTGAGCCGGGCGCCGGGCGGTCGGATGTCGCCACAGTACTCCCCCATCGAGATCGTGACTACGATCGATAGTAATCTGGGAATCTCACAGTTCGACCCTTAGATGTCTTCTTTACAGGCTTTGTAGGTTCTTCATCGGAAACAGGAACAGGAGGAGAAGCGGCCGTCGGTACCGGTGGAGGCGTGCGCGCAGGCGTTGGTAAGGTTGGCGTGGTCGTGGGCGTTAGTGAAGGTGATGTCGCTGGGGCTGGCGCCGGATCGTCACTAGCGCTGTACGCCGGCTTCAGTCGATCTACTGTGACGGTAAGTACCTTCTCCTTGACCATGATGTCGAACGTTTTTGACCCTCGTCGTATGACCTTGTAAGGACCAGCGTATGGTGCTTGGAGTGGACGGCGGACTGGACCTTGGCGGAGGAAGACGTGCGTCGCGGAACCCAGGTCTCTTGGTATGTAGAAGGGACGAGGTGAGTGCCACGAAGTTGGTGTAGGTGCAAGCTTGCTCATGCGGCTGCGGAGACGATCAGCGAAGTCGGTTATGTCAACGTCTTCTTGAAGTGCAGTGCTGAAGAACTGACCAGGCAAGCGGAGTGGCTCGCCGTACACGAGCTCGGCGGCAGTAGCCTGGATGTCGTCCTTCCACGCGCTACGGATACCCAGAAGCACCATCGGAAGCGCTTCGGTCCATTGGGATGACGCGTGACAGGAAATGGCGGCCTTCAGCTGGCGGTGCAGGCGTTCCACCAGGCCGTTGGCTGCCGGGTGGTACGCAGTCGTCGTAAGGTGAGTGGCTCCAATCAAGGCAGCGATGGACTTGAAGAGGCGCGACTCGAATTGGCGACCACGGTCGGTCGTGATGCGTTCGGGACAGCCAAAGCGCGCAACCCAGCCAGAGATGAAGGCTGTGGCGCAGGTGTCGGCTGTAATGTCGGTGAGTGGATACGCCTCGGGCCAACGTGTAAAGCGATCGACTATGGTGAGGCAGTACCTGTGGGAAGCAGACAAAGGTAAAGGACCTACTATATCCATATGGACGTGCTGAAATCGAGCTGAAGGTGCTTTAAATGTCGTGAATGGCGCAGTCGTGTGTCTTGTGATTTTGCAGCGTTGACATTGTTGACACTCTTTAGCCCATTGTCGACAGTCTCGCCTCATACCCGGCCATACAAATCTTGAGGTTATTAGTCGTACTGTAGCTTTAGCGCCGGGATGACTGAGGCCATGAAGCGATTCGAACACTTGACGGCGGAATGCAGGAGTGACGTAAGGTCGATGATTCGAAGTAGAAGTGTCGCAGTATACTTGCGTTTTGGCGTCAGGTAGGGAAACCTTTTGCAGCAGTAGACTGGACCCATCCACGAGTAGGGCTTGTAGCTCTGCGTCTGACTCTTGTGCTCGGGCGAGGCGGAGGTAATCTAGGGGCGTCGATATTTCTTCAATGCGGGATAGAGTATCAGCCACGATGTTGTCTTTACCTGCGATGAATCTGATGTCTGTCGTGAACTGTGAAATAAAGTCTAAGTATCGGAATTGGCGCGGTGAGCATTTGTCTCGACGAGTGGTGAAAGCAAATGTTATAGGTTTGTGATCGGTTAGTACGACGAATGGTCTGGCTTCCACCATGAAGCGGAAGTATCGTATAGCTTCATATATCGCTAGGAGCTCACGGTCGAAAGTGCTATATTTGCGTTGTGGTTTGGTAAGTTTTCTTGAAAAGAATGCCATGGGCTGCCAGTCGTTACCTTTGCGTTGTTGCAGCACGGCTCCAATAGCCACATCAGAAGCATCGGTTTGTATCGCCAGTTCTGCGTCGGCATCCGGATGAGCAAGAAGCGTGGCGTGAGATATACTTGACTTACAGTCTTCGAAGGCGATGAGTTGATCGGGCGTCAGGTCGATTGGTCTCGATGTCTTGCCTTGTAAGCCGACCAGTAAAGCGTTCAGAGGGACCTGTTTCTTTGCTGCTTCTGGAATGAATCTGCGATAAAAGTTTAGGGTACCTAGAAATCTTCTAAGCTCTTTCGTGTTCTTTGGTGTTGGAAAGTCGAGTATCGCTTGCGTTTTAGATTCGAGGGGACTGATTCCTTCTGCCGAGACTTTAAATCCTAAAAAGGTTATTTCTGGTTGACCAAAGTGACATTTCGAAGTATTTATAAGCACGCCGTAGTCTTTGAGACGTCCAAAGAGAATGCGAAGGTGTTCTATGTGCTGGTCTTTGTTTTTAGAGAAGATAAGTACGTCGTCTAGGTACCCGTATGCGAAATCTAAGCCATTCAGGACTTCGTCCATAAAGCGTTGGAATGTTTGGCCCGCATTCCTAAGACCGAAAGTCATAAATGGGAACTCAAACATCCCGAACGGCGTCGTTATGGAGGTCTTAGGTATGTCGTCTTCGAAAACTGGCAGCTGGTTGTAGGCTCGTACTAAGTCAATAGTAGAAAATATCGTTTTACCTGTGAGCTGGTTGGTAAAATCGTGGATGTGTCGCACTGGATACCTGTCGGGGATCGTCCGGGCGTTCAGAGCTCTATAATCGCCGCATGGTCTCCAACCATCGTTCTTTTTCCTAGCTAGATGAAGAGGAGATGACCAGGGGCTTTCGGATCTGCGTGCGGTTCCATTCTGAAGCATTTCGTCGAACTCCTGTTTCGCGATTTGTAACCTTTCTGGGTCTAAACGACGCGGGCGGCTGGACACAGGAGGACCAGGTGTAGTGCGAATGTGGTGCATCGTAGTGTGTTTCGGCGTGATTGGCTTACCGGCGGGACGGGTGATATCCGGATATTCGCGCAGCAGGCTATCGAAAATCGTGTCGGCGCCTGTGGTACGTATGGATGAGATATCAGGAACTTCACCTCGTGGCTGCGGCGCGTCGATGCCAAGTTTTGTGATCCCGTCGATGAGGCGTTGCTGTCTGCAGTCTACTAGAAGATGATAGAAACATAAAAAGTCCACTCCTATAATAGGCTTCGTGACATCCGCCACGGTAAAGCGCCAACTGAAGGCTCGTCGTAGTCCTAAGTCTAAGTTCAGCTGAATATGTCCGTAGGTCGAGATTAGCGTGCCGTTCGCGGCAAATAATTGGTACTTAGTCTTTGATCGTGGCTCCCGTACTGCTGACTTTGGAAACACACACAGGTCCGAACCCGTGTCGATAAGGAATTGAGCCTTCGTTTTCCGGTCAGTGATGAACAGGCGGCCTGATGATTGCGGACAGTCAGCTACCGCCATTAGTGACCGCCGTTTGCATTTCCCGATGATTTGAATGTGCATGGTTGCCTGCAGTTTCTAGCCCTAGATCCGTAAATAAAATGAAACCAGCAGTGAGGATGATCATCGGGGCGTTCGCGTGACCTTGACCGGTTTCTAGAGGTTGAACGGCCACGGTAGTTCCGATTGCTCGATCGAGAATTACGAGTAGATAAATTTTGTACCTGCTTGGCCAGCTCATCGACGCGTTTTGCCATCATCTCTAAGGCTGACACGGTACCTGGAGCTTCACATGCTGATGTACTCGCTGCTTGCTGCGTTGGCGTTGAAATGTCGTTAATTTTATCCGCCAATTCCGCCACGGCTTCAAGGTTACTGTCTTTCTGCGAAGCAATAATCGTTTGAATGTGGGTAGGTAACCTGTTCGACCAAATTTGCCTGATTAAATGTTCTGGAACAGTCGGTCCTGCTAAATTTTGTAAATGTCGCATGAATTGGGAAGGTTTTCTGTCGCCTAATTCTTCGTGGGTCAGTAATTGTTGTAGCTTACGCTCTTGAGATGCAGATAATCTTTTAATTAATTCGGTTTTTAATTTTTCGTATTTGCCGTTTTCGGGCGGGTTCAATACAACATCTTTTATTTCGGCGGCGTACTGAGGTTCTAATTGTCCAATCACATAATAGAACTTCGTTTGGTCGGAAGTAATATTAGAAATCGTAAACTGACCTTCAATTTGCGCAAACCATACAGCGGGTTCTTCTGGCCAAAATGGCGGTACGCGCACACCCACTCGCCACAAACCCGGTTGATTTTCCGAAGAACCGGGCTGATCCTCGTTCGCTTTCTTCATCTTGAACGTACGGAGTCACCAATGTAGGTTGCTATGTTCCTTACTTCGGGTAGCAGTAGGCGGAAGCGATAGATATGAAACAGCGGAAAATGTAGATATGTTTAATGATAGAAGAACGAAATACAAAAGATAGAATTAAGATGGAAGCGATACAGATAGAATACAAGTTAGGCGAAATAGTTTGTATGATACGAAAGCGTCGATCGAGATATGCGCGCGCGACGAGCGATACGTGTACCCCGTGCGAGGGTGCTCAGAGCGTCTACCGGCTGTCGGCGTGCGAGTGCCGCTCTTCGGTCCTCCGCCCCCGCGCTCCGCACCGCACCGCGCGGTGGCAGTGCCTTTCACTTGAGCCGGGCGCCGGGCGGTCGGATGTCGCCACACAAGTATACCTATTTAATAGAGTTTTTATACCTACCTAGTACAGAACAACAGAGGTAATAAACAGTGTTGTAAATCGAAGCGCAATACTTCTCCGTAATGACAGCTATGTAATTGATATGGCGTGTGTGAGCCTTTAACTGAACCGTCAGCGATCTTATTGTTCGAGGGGAGGCACGAGCGAAGCGAGTAGCGGATATTGTAACGAGAGGGAAAGTAGTATATTTAAGGACAAACTTCCGATACAAAATCTAAAATAAATAGATATTAACCGACATTGCGTTATCTAGTTTTAAGTTCTAACGTAAAGTATGTAGGTATGTAGTTACCTACATTCTTTACGTAGATTAAAACTTCTTCATTAAAAGTTCCCAAAGCAACTACTATGCGAACCAGATTACTGAAAACATTTTTTTTAAGAAATATATTTTCTTTTATATTAAAATCCGTTGGTTAGATTTATCATTATTGTTACAATAATAATTGACATTACCTACTTTTACCTCTAAAATAAAATATCCAGTCGTTTAAATCTAAACACCGCTTCCGCTCATCGCTCGCTAACACACTACATCCCCACCCTTACGAACTCATTCGGCTCTCATTCCTCACGTAATCGTGTGTGGCCACTAACTAGTAACTACTTATCGGCTAATGGGAACCGATTGCTGGACTGGACTGTCTTCTAGGAAGCCTATCGGCCTATCCTAGACTCTCAAAACCTGCCAGGTTTTAAATCGGTTTCTTTCGTGACAGGCGTCATAGCTTAAATAGTAGTAGCTCTGCCTTCCATGCTGTTTAAGTATTGAATCAGCAGTCTAGTTTCCATAGTACAAGCTTTGCTTAGTTTGTAACTAGAGTGTGATGTTTGAAATGCCCGTGAATATATATTTATTTTATTTATTTATTCATCATCGTAATTCTGTGGCATTTCTGGTGGATTGATTTGACTGAGCTGTATTAAACACTGTCAATAATAACGTCACAGTCCCATTAGTCTACAAGAAATGCTACAGAATACCCAAGAATTACTAAAGAAACTGAACGTGATTTCAAACCTGGCAGGTTTTGAGAGGCTAGGATAGGCCAGCTGGCCTAGTGGTCAATCGATTTGTAGTTTAATCGATTCCCAGGCCATTTTCCTAATCGGGTAGATGATGAAATCGATGTAGTCATTCATCACAACCAACAAATCAATACTCAATGATTTTTTATATCGTTGAATTTACTGGATGCTTTCGCAATTAACAAAAAAAACTAAAATAATTTTATAATAATAAGAGATATCAATATATTTTATTAAAAAAATCCTTTGTAAGTAATTTCTGCAAATTTTCTTTATATATGGGAATAAAAAAACTTCTAGTACAATCGCCTTTATTTTTCAGTGACTGTTCCGTGGTAGTTCTTTCTATAAAGCGTTTATCTACATCTACATTGTAAAAAAAACACTTGAACTTCTTGTTGGCATCTTATGACTGAATTTGAACCTAAACGCACGGTGATAAAGTTAAATATTGAATGTTGACAGGTACAGTCGTGCAGAACAGGCATTCTGAAGCTAAATTCATCTTGAGTTAGTTAAAAGTCAAATTGAGGAATAGGGCTACATTAACCGTGTACAAAAATACAAAATAAAAATATGTACGTGACTTATAAAAACAATAACATAATATTTTACAGACTGCCACGCCGAATGATTACTTACATGCAATTTTTCGTATTTTTCCACAGTTATGTAGTTTAAATAGCTTATTCATGTGAAAACATAATAAAGCCAATTAGTGTTTATCGTAATCATATCACATTAACCATGCTTATTGTCAAATGCATAACAATAACATTTTTGTATAAACATTGAGGTAGAATGCAGATCTTATATTTTTATTGTTAAACTACCTGGATGTTCCCGCGACTTCGTCTTGCTATCGTTATATTTTTGAAGAATAGACTTCTTTATTTTAAATTTACATTGAAAAAAAAAAAAAAAAAAAAGAAATCAATTTAGTATCTAGTTTTTGCGTGAAGAGTAACAATCATACACATCCTTCCATTAAAACTTTCGCGTTTATAATATTAGTTTGATGATCACTTGTGTCGTCGCCTGTACGTCGCAATAAGTCCGCAATCAATTCGCGAGTTAAGCAAACGTCGCCAATTAAAATACTTGGCCGAGCGCGATGTGCCGTATTGCGACTGTACTCATCTGTACATGATGGTGAATACAATGCGATTTTTGTATGGGATTGTACTTTTTTTTTTTTTGGCTCGCACTTTTTGTGCATTTGCCATTTTCAAGTATACTGTACTTATCTGTACATGTTTGTGAATATACTACAATTTTTGTATGGGACTGTACTTATCTGTAGGTACATGACTGATGAGAAACTGTGATTATTAAAAGCGTTATTTAGCGTAATTATAAAGTACAATATAAAATCTGTAAAATTGAAAACATTAGATTTTTATAAAAAGTTTTCAATTTGGTTTCATTATATTATCAATAACCGAGTGCGTGGTTATAAAGATAGGTTAATTTATTTAAAAAACCAATATGTTACTAGTAACATACCTGTCAGGTTCATTGGTGCCTCTGACTGACCTACGTCTAACATAGACTGATATATGTTGATGTCATATCCATTTTAATGCACTTTTATATATCATTGAAGACTCTACTAGCTCTCTCTTTATTGAAACGTCATCTCAACTTATTATTCCTTCAGCTAGCCCCTTGCTCTTTGCAATGGATTCTTCTGTACACAATTCCCTAGGTGTTTGACGATAAATAAAGTAGTAAAACACAAAGCTGCATTACCGCGCGGCACTCAATCACGAGGCGACATCTCTTAATAGCATGAGTGGTGGTTGCATTCGACTTTACACGGACTTTTTGTTTTTTGTTTTTTGTGTTGAGCTGGAGTCTTTTTACCGCTCTGTAGTTGTCCGTAGGTTGTTGAAATAAACTCTTGATGTGTGATGGTCTATAACTCTTACAGCGTAGGAGGAGGGAATTAAGGTAGCGGAATTCTGCTCTAACTTGGTGTAGAGTTGTTTGTGTTGGCCATTGACACGCAAGAAGAAGACAGCGTAGATTTTATACACACTGCAAATATTTAATTATTTTAATTACATTAAAATGACATGATTTAGAGGTTGATAATGATTGAAACTTTAGAGAAAGTATATTTTTCGTTTTATGTTTTAAAAATACATATTTTAGAATAAGGCAATCAACACATCTAATAGATTAATATCATAATAAGTAAATGAAATTGTTATAATAAATTAAATATTGTTACATCTACTACAAGTATTAATAGGGGGAAATGACAAACAAACACACAAATATAACCGAAAATAAATAATATTAGACAGTAACTTCTTAGTTAATTATTCAACCGTTTTTGAACTTTGACAGAGACTTGACTCTGAGAACCGGATCCTATTACCTGTTGCTACTTAACTACCGATACGACACCTACACGATGTTTGTAGAGACAAACTATTCTAAAAATGCACGCGGTTACACTCGCAGGCATAAATGGTGTATTGTGTAATTGTGTGTTATACCTACGCGTGCATTTTTAAAATGTCTTTGAAATATCGTGCAGGTAGGTAATATCGTTACCAGTCGGTGTGCAAGCACCCGTCTGAATGACCGGTAGCTATTTTTATTTTAATAAAGATTTATGACATTTTTGATTTCTATCATCATTTATTAAATTGATTACATCATCGATAATGGGAATGATCACGATAATATTTTGATGTTTCAAAAAATAGTTTATGAGGTAAATGACCAGAGTTCATCACAGGCGAAAGTCGAAGGTTATAAATATATGATGATCGTATGAAATCTAACAATAACCATAAAATCATCATCTCTCTGTCCTTGTTCCACGCTCGGAGGTTGTCACACACATTTAATATTTTCTCTCTCTCATCCCCATCGTTGACCTGTAAGTCTAGAGTGGGACGTAGATCTCTCCCTAGACGCGCCACTTAGCCTGGACTTTTATTTTCATCCTACTCTTTTCTTCTTCTCATCACATCTTACACTACGTCGACGTCTCCACTCCAGTATCTGTTCACTCAGAACTCCTCTCACATTCATAATATCATCTTTCTCACAACCCAACCATTTTTTTTATAAGTATGACGAAGAGATGAGCAATAAATGAACACTGAGTAGATTAAAGTAAAAGTAAAGTAAAAAGTAAAAATATGTTTTATTGACACAAATAAATGTTTATACAGAAAAAGTTGAATCCATAGGCTCCTGAGCTAGTTAAAAAACTGTGTTACAGGAGCCATATCATTAATAATGACTACTTTGTCATGAAGTCTATTTCCACTGTTTCAAATCCCATTGATGAACAGTTTAACAACATCTCTCTTTCCCCCAGACCCCTCAAAGCTGGTGAAGAGAAAGAAGTCAACGGACGATGTGCGCTCCCCTCTCGGAGGCGAAGGGTCCCTCACGTCAGAAGAGGGAGAGGATCCCGGCACCAGACGGAAAAAGGCGAGGACCACCTTCACTGGCAGACAGATCTTCGAGCTGGAGAAGCTGTTCGAGGTGAAGAAATACCTTTCTTCTGGAGAAAGGGCGGATATGGCGAAACTTCTCAATGTTACTGAAACTCAGGTAAGATTATTTACAACCGAAATAATAGATTTATTTAACTGCCACAAAAGTACACAAAACAAAATATGGACATTGGATATTATGTACGATAAATGAATTATTATGGCCATATAACTAGAAAGATCATAAACTAGTCCTAACAATGTTATCATATCATAATTTTTCAACTTAATTCCTGTTAAATCTATATGTGTCAGATAAAACCCAGAACAATTCTAACTCAACTTGTGATACAACCTAAAGTCAATAAAGTAGGTTCTGTACGAGTTATAGAGTCATCGGAACGAGCCCCCACCAGTAGGTAACGGCGCAATAACACCCGCGGAACGAATCACTTAGTCGTTCCCGGAACATCCCGAATTAAACGTTTTCTAGAGTGTCACACGACGCCTCTGTATTCTTCGTTTGGGGAACGGTTTAAGCTACAAGCATAAGCGTTTCTGACATTTTATTTTTTAAAGGATTCATTTCATTGCCAGTACCAGACAGGTTAAACAAAAAAAGATTGAATTTAGTACAAAAGCATTTATTATGAAACAATGCCTTTGTAGTAAAACAAGTTTAGTAGCTTCATAAACATTGTCAAAACTTACTCTGTATAAGCAGTAGTGGACCACAATTTCATAGATAAAAAATCACTTTCTTATTATTTTGGCTTCTGTAACACAGTTTTTTGACAAGCTCAGGAGTTTATGTAATTAATTGTTCAACTTTTTCTGAGGAAACATTCTTACTCCGTAAAACATTTTTACTTATTACTTATTTTATACGTGAAAAATCTAAATGCATAATGCTTTAAAACCTCTCCCTCCTATGGCTACACGTTGGTTAAGCGTTGCGAGATAATTATACGATCGTCCCCCGCGGCGTGATCCGTCACATATGGCGGCACTAATTAGAGCGGCTGGAGGGATGCTGCGGGTACTGACGTTGCCCTTCAAGCCATCAAGCCATCAGCCATCGTGCTTCGCTATAATGAAAATGGTTTACACATCATTAGTACAAGTAATGGTAGATCTGTGTTTACCTGTTTCAGGCAGCAATATTTCCTATAATTTCGTTAATAAATTTCGGAAAATGAGCAAATTCCCCATTGTCATTAGTTACCTGTATTTATCTCCTCTAATTTATCAGTAGGTTGCAACTATGTAAATATATTTTTATACACAATGCCAGAGTCGAATAGACACTATGTTCTAGTATAATGTGGTCTAAAAGAAAAAATCAGAAGTTCGAAATCTGCCTTCCGAACTACATCAAACTAATCGCATAAAACCTTTTTTGAATTGACCCAAACTCTAAAATAAGTAACTCCTTGGTCCCATCATCAATTTGAAGAAACCCAAATGATTAAACTACTCTTCAGTGTCTCGCCATTATTTTTTCAACGCTTCTGTATAATAGCTATTTCGGAACACCCAAATATTAATTAATTTTACGCCATTAGAGTTTCGTCGCCTAATGACTGGTGGGACACGTGGCCCCAATTTTAGGAAGTCAATTTACTAGAATGTTTTGTTTCATGGGTAGAAAAAGTCGCAGAAAAAGTTTAACAAAAAATGGGACGAAAAGACCCATGGGAGGGAACGTGTTAAAATGTTAGTGACCTGTAGTGTTTGACTTCAGAGATAAATGAGAGAGTTTGATGATTAAACATAGTTTTAAATGTTTTTATAACATAGCTGTCGCCTGCGACTTAGCACGGTTTTGTTTAGTTTTTCAACTGTTTTAACATGTAATAATCCATATTACAAAAATATATTTTGAAGGTTCATCCGAATCGGACAAGTAGTTGTAAAAATTATCGAATGATAGTTATTGAAATGATTTTCTAATGAAGTAAAAAAACAAGTAGTGATTGATATCTGTCTCAAGAATATCAACATTGAACAAAATTTGAAAAAAATAATTAAAATACATAAAGCAGTATTTATTTTATCTGAGTAATTGTGACTAAAAGTATTAGGTAGTCTAGTACCTAGATCAATTTTATGGTATTTTTTTTATATAAGCAGTTAAAAAATGTTTATGATTTCATAGCCAGCCCTAACCTACACCAACGAGCCCAATTGTTTGTTCAAACGCACACTTATAAAATGCTATTTTATATCTGCGTCATCCACTAATTGACGCTACATCCCAAGAGACCCGACCGCACTGCCACACTAAAATAACCTTTAACACTTAAACATTAAGTACAAATTACCATACCGTTTACAGCAGCTCAATGCCACAGAAAAATGTGATGAATGTTTATAGAAATAAAGTTGTTTTTATCACGCACACTGTTGACTATTGATCTTTGAATCTACAGGGATTTATATACAGGGTGAATGGGTGTTTTGATGATTTAATTTGTGGTGGATTTAAATAGCTTCAGAACAGGCTGTTATGAAACGCTTTTTGTTTTTGATTGCAAAATGTTTTGTTTCCTGAGAAATTATACAACACTGTTTATTATATAACTGTTCAACTCATTTGTATTAAATTAGATTGTCGCATGAACAAATACAGGAATAAATGAATGTTACTGAGAATACTATTTTTAAACAGAACTGTCAATGTTGCCATCACACAAAGGTTTGCTCTCGGAAATCGCAATTGCGATGGATAAATAGAAGTGCTGCTGAGAATACTCATTTTTGTTAAGAAAACAAAAACAACTATCAATGTTTGCCATAAAACAAATTCTCGGTGGAAGTTTTTTCTCGATGGAAATCGACCTCACGGCACGGCAGAGCCAATATCAAGTGAGCTGTGACGCCTGTCAAATGTTATCTCACTTAGGTTTTGATGAGAAATGAGTTGCCGCTTTTTGATTGAATCCAAATCTGTTTGTTCGGTGAACGGGACGTGCTAGGAACCGATAAAGGAAGATTTGACGGTGAATAGATAGATAGATAAATAGAAAATACTTTATTGCACACCACAACTTAAAAATAAACATGTAAAAAATTAACTAAAACTAGAGTATGACATAAAATGGGCGGCCTTATCGCTAAACAGCGATCTCTACCAGACAACCTAGTATGAATAGCGTTGGATTCGAATATTAGAGAAACATAGAGACTTTGAGAGGAAAATTATAATAAAATTCGATGTTTACTGATGAAAACTATGTCGTATAACTAAGTATAAGTAAACTAAAATTATAAGCATTTTAAAACTCTCAATGTTTTTTATGTTTGATTTCTAGATATGAAGATTGAAATATTTAAGGTTGTTTTCAATATCCTTGTTATAATAAATTTTCATGTAATTATAATAATATTTTTCTACATAATAATATTTAATCTACATAACAGAGCTACACTTAACCTCGAGTGTTTTGGTATTAAGAAAATACACTTTTATGACACTTTAACATCTACATTTAAAATCTGCCTCGCCCTGTATAATGTCATTGTCACCATATGTCATTTGTAAGAACTTTTTGTAGTCCCCCGCGCGCGGCCACTTAGCTACTACTGTTTGTGTGCAGATGGTGAACCAAGTGCTTGTCGCTGTCGCCTAATGCTGTGATAATATACTATCATTAAATCTAATTAACTGATGATAACTGATCAAGCGAGATAAGCGAGCGAGGGATTATATGCATACAGTGCTTAGTCCGAGGTTGCATTTTAAAACTCTTTACTCTCGAGCCGAAAGTCGTCTCTCGGATATCCATACAAAAATAAGAGGATATCCGAGAGACGACACTCGGCTGAGAGTAGGGAGTTTTAAAATACAACCTCGGACTAAGCTCTCAGGGCTACAATGTCCAACTACCGTGGTAGCAAAACGATTTGCAAGTGCAAAAATTCCCTGAGACAGTATTACCTGCATAGATTTCTGGATTTTTTTTCAGAGAATGTCTAAGAAGCTACATTTTATTCGACAGGTTTCACTAGTTTTCTCTTCTTTCTTCGTTCATTTTCGCCTACCATACTGCGGGTCATGGGTTCGATTCCATGGGCTCAGTAAACATTGATGTTGCTTCTAAACCACTCAGGTTTAGAAGACTTAAATTACTAAACTAGTTATAAACACATACTAACTTATAGGTTTGTATTTATAAAAAAAAACATAAGCATTCAATTAGCTACCTGGTTCCAATACTATAAACTATGTTGCGTTTAAAACTAGAACGCGCTGTATAAAATCCATGTTTTTTTTTATTTCTTACTGTATCTTGTTCTGTAAGTATTTTGTCTTTGTCAAGTAACTATTGAAGACGTTTCATGAAGCCTATAATTAGCTTATCTAACAAACCTATACATGTACATCAAACAAATCAGTTCGCCTCACACTTAGCGGGAGATCAAACGATCCATAAGTATTGTAAGTTGCTTTCAGACGATTTTGATATGGATATTCACTGTCTATTGCAAATTGCATTTAAATACGGTTTAAGTTTAGGATAATAATTATAGTGTAAGTAAGTACTTAAATTAATATATTTAACCTTGATATATTTGTTTCTATAATTTTATTATATTTATAGTAAGTATATTTGACGTAAAAGCGCATTGTTTTGAAAAAAAAAACAAATAATGGAATAAACAATGGCTAAATTTTCAAATAATGAGTTTTGCACTATATTACATTTTCATTACAGTGTTTGGTAGAATGAAAATACCGCATCATTCTTTCATTTGCCGTCTTTGCATCGACTAAATCGAAAATTGGAATTGAAATTTGATCGCCGATCGATTGACGAACAGTAAAGTTAAAAAATGTAAGAACCTCCTCCGTTTTAGTCGATTAAAAAACGAAATGTACTCGTTCGTCTCTGCGTAAAATGCGTATAAGTGAGCTACGACCATAACCTATCATAATTTTGATTTACACCAGCGACTTAATAAATCTTAGTCGCCCATGTGCAATTACGTGGAGCTGCGTAAACACCGTTAATTAGGGCCCTATTAACCCCCCACACGATGTGAAGCCACTATGATTTAATGCCAGTTTAACGGAATTACTGCTTTATAAATAGAAGATCCTTAACCTGTAACGGAAGATGTTAAATACAATAACACATTCACTACTTTTTATACAGCATTCATAATGTATGTGCTTGTTAAGTTTTAATGGCATTTTTAACACATTAGAGCATTTTATCATTCGCTATGTCTAATGTTCGTTATTATATCTTAATTATAATATCTAAGCACATGTCTTAATGAAAAAGAAAAACGTTTTTACTTTACCAATTTTATTTTATTTATTTTCGTGAAACAGTTTCCAAATTATGATTTTTTGCAATATGTATTTAGAACGAATTAAATAAGGTTTTAATTAGATAACATTTATCATCAATTTTAAGAATTATTTCGGTCAATTAACACAATGAAAAACTATTTATTTTGCTGATCCAAAAAAACATTATTCACGTTAATCCTAAATACTAAAACATTAGACGAGTTTACCTTTTGCAAGCCAAATATAGAACACCTTTGTAACACAATTTCAATTAATTACAGACTTAATCTTCATAACAACATCAAAGACAATAAACCCACAATTAAGAGATCACTGAAAACAAAACCCATAAACTAAATACTTTAAAAATATACTCATCTATAAAACTACAACAAACAAACCAACATCTTTTAATCTATCCAAATAAATGATGACTATAAAAGTTAGTTAAAACCATAGACAATAAAGGAGATACACTAAAATACCACTAAAATAATAGAGTAGGAATCAAAATGGATTTATGACATGGCGGCGGGACAGGATGGGAAGTCAACGTGTTGCTTTTTTGTTTTAAATTCTCGAAGCTTGGAGATAATTGAGCAACTTTTTAGTTGATTATATTGTAATAATTATTAAATAAACAGTTTTAATGAAAAAATATTTATTCTACTTGATAAAAAACATTAAAAAATTAGAAATTAGAAGGAAAACGATGATGCGATGGTTATTGCTGAAAATATTACTTTCTTACATAAATTTAATACGTACATATAATTTTGCAATGATTTGAGATAACTTTGATTTTGTAGGTATCACTGAAAAAGTTAGCTTATAACTTTTTGAATAGATACTGTTCTTGAATGTTATTTTTTTTATTTTTCATTAACCTATTTCGTTCCACTGCTGGGCAAAGGTCTCCCCCAAATCCTTCCCCTCATCCCTGCTTTCCGCTTTTGTCCACCAGTCCCTTGCAAAAGCATTGAGATCGTCCCGCCATCGCCTTCTTGGTCGGCCTCTACGCCGCCTTCCGTCTTCAGATTCTTGAGATTTACTTAAAAATAATCTACGGACTTCTATATCTATACGGTATTAAAAACAGTTTGATTTTTACTTATATTTTAATAAATTAAATGGTAAAAAATATTCTATCAGTTTACTAAGTACTAAAATGTTGGGAACCCAACCTACAATCAATCAATCAATCAAATATTTCTTTATTCAATAAAATCACAAGGATCATTTAGAATCGTCTTACATACTAAGCTGATTCTAGGTGCCAGTTCCACGCGACCAGAGCCTACCACCTATATATCCTCCCGACTCCCGCCGTTGTTGCCAGTCAGAATAATATTTTGTGTTTTTGCGTCAGTGGAGTTTGAACCTGTTGTTAATTTATAATGTTAAGCAAAGTTTACTCACGTGTGGAAATTATAGCGTTTGGTGGCGGAGATAACTTTGTATGTGATTGTTTGTAATGGGCTTTAATTACTGGTTTTTTAGATGTATAGAAAAAAGCTTTTAAAGCTTTTAAAGTATGAAACTTGTAGTAGGTAAATACTTTAAAAGCTTACTTTTGTATTATATTGTATCAAAAGGTTTGTATGTAGGTACAACAATCTTCTTGTACATATTGGAATTAAAAAAAAAATCTATATTTAATAGGACAATACTTCTTCTTCTTATCGTGTCGTTGCTATAATTATCTCTATCAGTAGGTATAGTTTTATGTAATAGTTTTGCCAGCTCTACAGCACCGCTTGTGGCTGCCTTCACATCTTCTTCTTAGGATAATACAACTAACTGATATTTAGTAGTATTATCCTAAGGTTTATGTCTAGGTGATCCATGCATATAATAACAAAAAATGTATCGTGTGTATTCTATCAGCAATCTGCTTTCTTAGTACAAGCCTTGCTTAGTTTGGGAGGAAAAGTCGTAGTAACTATCCTTGAACTTTTATTTATTTTATTCAGCGATAATTTTAGCACGACAGAATATTAAACAAAACTTAAAATTGTAAAAACAGGGATTAAAACATAAATATCGTGGACAAAGCCTTAAATCTGGCGTTTTATTACACGGCTCGGTGGACAATCATTATTATTATTACATTCGTTTAGTCACCGCGCCGCACCGCGCCACACCGCACCGCACCGCGCGTGACTTATCACGCTGAGGCCCTCTGCTGACATTTAAAAAGGTTGTAAAGTGATGGTTTTACATCTTGACGTACCGGTAACGGGTTCCTTTTTGCCTGTTCCTTCACTTAATAAATATATGTCCTTAGTATGTATAAGTAATAAGAAGTATCTCTGGGTGTGGACAATCAACAGTTTTCTATTTATCTATACTTTTATCGCGGGGATTTGTAGAATGCAGAATGTTGTTTCTATTTATTTTCGGGTAGGGTGTTTCATAGTGAAATAAGTCAGAAATGATGGGTACTCCACGCCTTTAACAGATCTAGCCCGATTTTTCCTGTAACCCTGTATAAGACGATTCTAAATGATCCTTGTGATTTTACTGAATAAACTTTTATTGATTTGATGTCGTGTCGACCACGTCCCGTCTCGTTGTGTGGCAGCAGTTGGTTTTTGTTGATCATGCTGTATTGGCGCCGGTAAGTGACCAATTACGATGTGGATTAACAGAATAGCTTATTTAAAAGCTGTTTTTTTTACTTTTTATGTTCGACTGATATTGAAACTGTGGAGGGAAATTAACCGACCCATCAAAATATAGTTATATTTGGTTATGTAAAAGTTGTACCGGAACTTAAAAAAACATAAAAAGGAATAGCAACATTTTACTATTTATGCATAATGCTTCGCATAAAGAAAACCTTTCATGAGTTTGGCTAATAATTTTATATGTAGGTATAGTTAAATAGATATCATTTTAATTGCTCACTACAGAAACAAAAGATATGGGTAAATACTAAGAAAAAGGTAATGAGCTTTGCTTACATTATATTGCTTTCATTAATTTATAACAAGATGTATAAATTAAATAACAACAAGATAAAATGTATTTATAAAAAAAAGAATAAAATACCAAAGCTGAAGTGTAAATAATCTTTAAGTTTAAATGCACCTTTATAATATGTAATTCAAAAGCTTTCGCTATTAATATCCTTATTCTCCAACTGCCATTAGTTTGAATGTTTTGAATGACAGTTTGTCAAGTTGTCATTCAATAAAAGCAATAGGCCTTCAAATAGTTGAAAATTTTTTGTGCGCATGCTCCAACTTCCGCCATGTTTTTCGGGCACTTTATTTACAAAATGTATGAGAAGTGCACGGTTTTAAAAGAAAATAGTAATAAAACAAGTAATAATAAACATACTTTTACAACCAGTTCAATTCAAATTATTGTGCATACATGATGAAATTATATTACAAGTATTTTAATTAAAAATATAATGTTATCTATAAGAAAAGGGGCAATAAAACGTTGTTGTTATGGAGTATGCCGCAGTGATACGCGTAGTAGGGAAATCCTTTCAGGAGAGTTTATATTATTTCATTAGTTTTCCAAAACCTTGTCTAAACTATATATAATATAATAATAATATTATAAAGAGGAAAGATTTGATTGTTTGTTTGTTTGTTTGTTTGCATCGAATAGGCTCCGAAACTACTGGACCGATTTCAAAAATTCTTTCACTGTTGTGAAGCTACATTATCTGTGCTGAACATAGGCTATATTATATTTTCAAAAAAATTAGGGATCCTTACTAAAACTTCAATTATGTAACCCAAGGTGTATAAAAAATACCTTACATCGCGTGCGCTGCGGAAACTATTGATGATAGAAAGAAATTATGTACTACAATTTTGTAGAACACATCATCATCCACAAAAAAGTCAGCGACAGCATATGTCTAACTATTATAGATATGTCATAATAAGTGTTTTAATATCAAAAAAATATAATTAAAATGACGACGCCAGAAAACGTTCTATATTTGTACTTTGGTATTAATCCTTATGTAAATAAATTACTTTAAAATTA
Organism: Ecliptopera silaceata; assembly: GCA_932527185.1. Classification (NCBI taxonomy): domain Eukaryota; kingdom Metazoa; phylum Arthropoda; class Insecta; order Lepidoptera; family Geometridae; genus Ecliptopera; species Ecliptopera silaceata. The sequence continues at coordinate 9,402,174 of OW052210.1, forward strand.
AGACTGCTTCAATAGCTTTATATTACTTTTTAAATTATTTAATTCGGACATTCTATTCGAAAGATATCACGAGTTCAAAAATGTAAGTATTAGAAAAAAGTCAGCGGGCCCCGCGCCGGCGCCGCTGCCGGTCACGGGAGTATATGCGGGGGGTTACATAATATAGGGTCTTTATTTTTTATCATTTGGAAAATATATTTATACTGAGTATTATAGGCTATATTATAATGATATTTTTTATATAGGCTACCCGTGCGAAGCCGGGGCGTACTACTAGTTTTGAATATAGACGGAAACTCTTAAAAAAACACTTAAAAATTTGTCACAAATGTCCTAAATGTGTGGGTATTTGTGGGTAAAGCTGTATGGACGAGGTGATGGTCGATTTCAAGGAATTGATAATTTAAATAAAGACACATATCTATTTGTTCACTTCATTTTGAAGGAGAATCTGGTCCAATAACCGAATATCCAGACCATATCAGTTGTGCAAGAAAAACAAATAGTGATAATGAAATAATAAATATATTTCATTAATTATAAATTTAAATAGAGGCTTCTATTATAATTATTATTTTTTGTATTTACTTTTACTCATTATTATTTAATTATTAATATCCTAACCTCTCAACTAGTTCGCTTTATTTCCTCCTTGAGGACGACCATGGCATTTTAACCATCGTTGTAACTGAACAAAGTTGTGGGCTTCTACGGTAGGATGCACTAACAAAGCTCCGTCAATTAATTTTTCATTTAATTGCACTATTAAAGGTGATAATGCTTGTTGCCCAGCCATTTCTATAAAAAGTGCCCGAAACTTTCATATTGCCGCGATTTTAACATGGTGGACGCGCATGCGCTGAGCATACTCGGGACAGGTCTATTAAGAGGTAGTTCTATCGACACTGGCTTTATTGCTCCCTCGATGAAGAACGGCTTTCATCTCGAGCTCTTGAACTGCTATTAGGGCTGTCAATTTGACAAATGCTGAATAATTAAAGAGGTTAATTGAAAAAAAAAACGTTGGTAGGTACAACATATAGAAAATTTGAAAAAAAAAACGTGTTGGGTGTCTCATTTAATGGAATAAAATCAAAATAAAACGTTTTATAAATGTTTGTATATTGCGATAAAAAAGCGAACTGTAAGACACTCCTTTATGCACTAGCCTTCATAATAAGTAAATATTATATTACTACAGCGTAATACATGAACAAGTATAATAAGCGTCATGGGATTGAAAAGCCCTAAATAGTTCTTGATCTTAATAGAGTTGTTGTAAAAAAATCATAATTCCATGTTTCGTGGCTTTCTGCAGTCTGATAAGAAACTAATATTACAATCGGTTAATAATCTATTATTTTAGCAAACATAGTAGGACTCTCCGGTGGGACGGAGCGATAATTTGCGGCATGTAGCTAGCAAATACAACATGAGAAGAGACGAAGACCGGGCTCAGAGGCGCGGCGTGGGAGACCACGTCCAGCAGTGGACTGGTTACTGACGATGATGATGATGATCAATAACCTATTATTTTAGTGTTAGTCTTAGATAAACTGACAGCTAATTAAGGCGAACCTAAACTGTATCTGTCAGATGATCTCAAGTGTATTCAGATATGTTACATGGAAATTCATCTGGTTATTGCCGGTTTAATCTAGTTTGCGTAATCTGCCTCCACGGTGGTTATTATAATTGTTTCCCCGGAGGGAGGGAGGGGGAGGGACGGGAGGGAGGGGCAATAGGGCTGTCATGGAATGTGAGTGATTTATTGCTATTGTGATTTAGTATTCGTTAATTTTAGGTCATACTCGTATGTCATACACGATATTGTTATTTGGTGGGCAAGATAGTTATCAATTAAACTTGTGACGAACATCTCGGTCTTAGATGCTCGCAAATTCGCAAATTATGGGTACCATTGCATCCTTACGTCTTAGTGCATATTATTCCAGACAAAAAAACAATATATTTATTTATACCTACTTGTTAAATGATATGTACTAAAACAAAATGTTCTACGATACAAACTAAACCAAATAATGCCTCAAATACAATGAAATCTGAGAATACGGAAAACGTTTACAGGTATAATATCTCTTAACGCACGCTAGTGACAGCCCTGAGTGCGGGGGTCGCTCTAATTAACCTTTGTCGACTGTATCGCTAATGTGGGACGGATCCAGTAATCATTGCTTTATTTACGCGCTGAATACATCCCTGTGCTTACATAATTTGTACATCTATTTTCGGATGAATTTAATAGCTTTGATATTTAGGTAGGTACTCATCTAATATTTACAAATTTCTAATCTCGTAAGCTCTGCTTTCCATGCTGTGGGTCGGGGGTTCGATTCCCATCCAGCGCAAATATTTGTGATTGTGTGATGAACATAAATATTTATCTGTGTCTGGGTGTTACAATGTATTCCATGTATGTCTTATAAAAAAAAAGTATATAAGTAAGTATTCTATCAGCAATCTAGTTCCCATAGTACAAGTTTTGCATGGTGCGGGACTAGAGAGTGATGTGTGAAATGTCCGTGAATATTTATTTATCTACTAATAGATTAACCGTTTAAGTTGTCACTAGTACAAATATATGAACTTTCATACATACTTAGTTATTAAACGTAGTTTGTTGCGACCCCGATACTGCATCGCATATACAATTCAACTAAGCCCAACATCCCCCAGTATCCCCCAGTATCCCTCAAACCAATTCCGGCCAAAGTATTACAATATTTATCTATAATTCCCGACTTCCCCTTAACAGCCATTTTCGAATCGTTGTATTACTGTCGCATACCGTACGACATCTACTCTTTGATGTACAACACAAACAATATCCAACCTTATTACTTCGTAAATAGTGTTGGAATTCAATTGGCGATGATTTTATAGTCGCAGTCTATCGTTTTGGTTTAATGAAAATTGTCATAGAATATTCAGTCTTGGTGTAAGCAAATAGGGTGTAGTTTGGCTTGTGGATGACGAGGAGTGTTTTTGACATGAGTATAATTGCCGAGAAATGGCGAGCTTTCGCAAACTGTTGCTGTTTTGTCATTATTTCTGGTTACGAGCGTTTTATTTTAGGAGGAATTATGGCGATATCATAACCACCTTATTTATAACGGCTAAAGTGCTTTTTAGGCATAATAACGAACAGATATTTTAGTTAGTCAATTTAATTAGCGATTTTATTAATTGTTGCAATAGTTATTAAAAAATACACATTAAACGTTTCGCAAAAATATCGTTTTGATTATAAAAAGCGTTTAAATAGCAATAAGTGAATAAACTTATCTTCTACCACATTTTTCCAAAAGTATAATATTTCTTTTAAAATAATGTGGTAAGTACTTATTTAATTATTTTTACATACATTTGAGTAAGGTAAGTAGGTACATGTTTTTGTTGAAAAAATTGAAGCATTGTTACTTTAGAAAAACTAAGTATTTTCAATAAAAAACAATGCTAAATAAAATAGTTCCATCAAAATAGATCCGATGCTCTTCCGTACATTATTCACAAAACACATAGTTCGTGCCCAGCATTCGCCTATTTCGATGTAATTAATGATTTAATATCTCTTTAACAATATTCTAATCACGATTATACAATAAAGCATAACAAACACCATTTAACGTTTCAAAGCATCCGTGTCTCGTTATTTGAATCCTAAATTGACTTAACATCGACCAGTATTACTTGAGCCCTGTATCGACCAGCCTAACTTGAGACTAACGGCTAAATTCAGCTAACAGTGACAAAACCTTTAATAATATAACGTTTATTAATAACAAAAATACTTGTTTCTCATAAATAATCCGGAAACCTATGAATTATCTTAAAAAGATAAAAACTTTAAGGAACAGAAAGTTACCTACACTACACTGGTGTAAGTTTGTGAAATTTCTTGGGAAAGAACTAGGTACCACTACTGTAGGTAGGAACATATTAATATCCAAATAATGATGCACACACTGCCGTTTTGGGAATATTGGGTATGGGTGCCAGTGCATCAACAGGAAACTGTAAATCTTCGACTTGCAGTCGATCCAAATTCTACCATGTTTTTGCAAATAAATAAATGAACGAATGAATGCTCAAAAAGTACGGACTGAATAGGCTCACTTTTGGATATTATTAAATCAAGTTACATTATTATAGGCAGGGATTATCGCTTAGCATTCATAATTTTTCTATATAAAATAAATCTCAAAAAATAATATCCCTTTACTGTATTTTGAACAATACTTTTTCTTTTAAAAATAACATGTAGTAATAAAATGGTATCTAGGTATTAGTGAATAGCGACAAGCTATAAGTAGGTAGGTACTTAACCGCGGCTCTCGGCACACTGGTCGTTTCACATCACCATAAACAATTGCAACTTGACAGTTTTATTCGAGACACTTTATGATTGGTGCTTAAAGTGTCCGGCTTTTTGAACACTTATCCGGTTATTTTTCTAAATATTAAATCTCTTTCGGATTTTTTTTTAAGCTAAATTATTAACATAGAAAAAGTATTACTTACCTACATATTAGGTTTTATGTCAGGTTAATTTTATACATTTTGTAAATACTGTATAGTCGTAATTTTGAACAAATATAGAAAATTATGTTTGGTTAGGAAATAAAAATTTTATACCTAATAATAAATTAGAGTACCTAAGTAAGTACATAAATAGTTTTCTTTATATAATGTACCGATTATCGGGAAATAATCTAACTCACAAATCATGGTAAATATCCCGTTTATAAAAAAAACTACATATGTTTAAAACCGTGATAGTTTCAAATATTCAATTGTAGTCAATATTATACGTTAAAACTTTCAGGTTATAAAAATCATTATGATTTTCCTAAACGCAGAAAGCACTCTGATAACATTATATACTAAATTAACATTCTAAGCTACTGTATACAATAAACGACTTAATTATCTAAGTACCTATAATAATCTACACAATTAAATACATGTCATTTTATCCGTCTTTTTGAATACTGAAGTCATCTCTACCTTATTAAAGGACCAATTCAACTCATTATTGTCTCATAAAAGCGTCATCATCCTGTTATATTCCCGTCCTTGTTTTTAACTCACAATTTAGTATCCTCTGTCTCATTCTCACAAAATTAAGCTGAGACTGTCGAGATTCGAAGGGCGTATTAAAAAAATTGGTAAAGTTCAATAGGGATGGGATACGATTCAGTTCATCGATACTTTTAAAGGAGTGTGATTTGAAAAAAAATATAATACTTAATTGTTTTGTATTTCATAAAATGATGCGCTCGCAAGGAACTGCAGTTTATTTAGTGATAGATAATAATGTAGTACTGTATAATTATATTAAATGCGAAAGACTGTTTGAAATCCGTTAGCTGTTCATAAAAATGTGAACCTCAGACTTATACAAAGTCAACCACAAATTGTTTTTGGAAGAAAAAAATAAAGTACTTAATCAATACGAGAAAGTACCTTAGTGTTCAACAAAATTAGAAAATTAAAATCACAATAAAATAAAATAAATATGTTGAAAGATCGTAAAGCATCCATACATTACCACAACACTAGCCAACATAAAGCTTATTCTACCGTTTTCATTCCTTTTTATTGTGAATCTTTCAATGCGATTTAATAAAAAAATACAATTTGAGTGTAACAATTTATTTGCATTTTGGATCGTTCTGCCGTCTGATATTTTATTTTAGCCAAATGAAAATTTATTTATTGAATTTTTTGGTACTTACAGCTTTTGATGTAGGCCAGCGTAGACAAAAAAATGAAATATAAAATGCCCAGGCATGTCCAGGCCTGGCCTTACGACAGGGTGGCCTGGGCATGAACTTGGATACCTTAAAATACCTTTAAATTTGTAACTCATTAAAATTAATCTCTAGTCTGTCAATAGCCTAATCCCTTCAGACGTTCGATGTCCCATCGCCTTAATTGCGCATTTCCTGCGATCGGGTTACCCCATTGATCTCCACCGCTCATACACAGAGATATAGTTAGAACACCAATGTAGCTCTACCATGAGTTTTTACTATACTCTAAATACTATACTCGCTAGCGTCTGTAATTAAAAAAATGTATGAAGATTTGTACAGCGCCTCTAGCGGATAGTTGGGTACTAAAATTCGTAATACTAATATTTGCGTAACTACTGTAGTAAGGTCAGGCGATTTTACTGTGACAACTTATGGTGGATGACAGACTTTATGCGAATGCGAATGCGATTGTATTTAGAACAACTAGTTCGAAATTCAAACGCAAATTTTTATTCCGGCTATTGTATAAAACTTTTTTTTTGTCCGACTTTTTTTGTATCGATTTATTAGATTTCCAGCCAAAGCACAACTCTTAATTCAAAAAACAACATGTAGAAACTTAAACAATATTGCATTTTTTCATGAAATCTGTGTCGCATTCTTTTTGTAGCCTAAAACAGTCAAAATTCTATAGAAAATGTTAACGACATAATCATTCTACGAATCTTCTCTCTTTGCTACATGACAGTTTTTCACAACAAAAACTTACAAGAAAAGTGTTAATGCCGAATTCACCGAAAGAGGCCGAAACAGTTTTGGAAAGCTGAAAAGTATTTAATCGACTTGACAGTGACAGTTGAGTTATAATGTCGCGTGTCGCTGAGTGAATTACGGGTTCGCGGGAATTTTGTAAATGGAATGATCAATCGTGTTGACAAGGCAAAATGTGGGAAAGTGGTTGGAATTGGTTTATTTTAACAGAAAGATTAGTAGTGTAATTAGACTCTTTGAGAAAACTTGTTTCCAAATATACGTAATGCGTAATTTTAAAGTTTTTCATCAATATTTTGTCACTAATTCTTTCTATTTATAAAGGTATAAGCACGTTCTAGTATCTATAAATGCGACTTATACTTAAGTAAGTAAGTATTGTTTTTTTTATGTCAAAACGTACAACATGTTACAATAAAGCAAACTCTTTATTATAACGCTTCAAAATAAAATAAAACTAAAATGTCAAAAGGTTTAACAAATCTACATTTGTATAGTGAAATATTAAATCGGTTTGTCGATATCGAGGGGGGAATTCTGAGACGTGAGGACACAGACGTGTCGCACAGACGCAGCTTATTGGAAGAGATCAATGTAGATTCTCCATTTTCAACTTCATATCGTATTCTACACTACAATTTTTTTTAAACTTTTATATTTCTTTATTTTACGTAGTCTAGTTGAGTTTTTATATTTGTGCATGCTGTGGCATTCTTTAATTGAATGAACACGTAGGTAGTTTTAAGACCTTAGGCATAAGATTTGATTCAATTTGTGTTTTTCGTTGAATGTCCTATTTAATAAATAAATAAATACACTTTTTGGGGAATAAAAGCGGTCAATCTTATAAAAAGTTAGTGCAGACTTGATGTCACCATACGTAATGGTGACATAATGTCAACGCTAACTTTTTATAAGATAGAGGGATCATTTAGCTTGAAAACTATATTCAAAGGAAAGAAAAAACTAAAAAGTTTCTAATCAAACCTTTGTAACAGATCGCAAATATTTATTAAAAAAAATATACTTACCGATGTGGCGCGGTGGGCGATGGTCGCCTGCGACGCATAAGGTTGCGGGTTCGATTCCCGCCTTGGAATAAATGTTTGTACGATCTGCAAATATTTATTGCGGGTATTCTGGGTATTTATGTATACTAACTTAATAAAAAATATCTATCTATGAAATGTATTGTATTAAGTATGTCAGTCTTCTAGTTCCCATAACACAAGCTCTTAGCATGGGGCTAGATGATGTTGTGTGGATTGTCCAGCATTATTTAAAAAACAAATTCCAGTTGGCGATTGTTATGATGTCTCTCGATGATAAATCTGGTATTTTCGAGTTTATATGTTATTTCACTAAATATCTAAAGTCTGTGGGATTTGTCTCATTTGATGATATTGAGGTGACAGGCAACACGACACAACAGACTCACGGAATATTAATATAATGTTTTGAAAACGAAGAATTTTATAAGAGTTGTAATAAATTGTGAGAAAATAAAATGTAGTTTACTAGTTGGCATACCGTAACATACTTTATCTTAGTTTATTTTGTGTTTATATATCTGGAACAACTAACATTTTATTTACTTTGAAAGAGATAAGTAAGCGGGTTTAGCGTTACAAAATCAAAAATAATTATATTGTGGTAAAAACAACGTCATTTAGTAACGAACTAAGCAAAGTGTGTACATCGTGAAGTAAATTACTAATTCAAATCTAATATTCATTATTTTTATAATACTTAATATAAAACTTACATTCATTTTTGCCATCACACAAATAATAGTTCCTAGATGGGAATTAAACCCATGACCTACAGAGTGAAAAGCAGAACTAGTTTTAAACTTTTTTAACTATTCAAACAGTTCTATCTATTAATACAACACAATAAAACCGGTTTTAAAAAGACGGTCGTTTCTTACAAAAAAATTCAAATGAATCCAAAGACTAAATGCGTTTTCCCGAATGCCTTTTCACAAAATTTCCACAAAATGAGATAATTCTTCGATTCTTTGTTTCAAAGTGCGTAGCGTCGGCAACAAAAGGGCTCCCCCAAATCCGTGCCATTGATCTCGGCTCCCGGCGCGATGGCGCGGCGATAGCACACGTAGGGCACGGAAATGATGATTTGGGATTTCTGCGAGGATCTTATTATTAACAAGTCGGCTCGGCCGTACTCACAGAATATCAGTATTTTTTTGTTGATTTGAGCACGTGACGTTCGGTTTGTAATTCGATTTTTTGAACTGTAAAGCTTTTTTGACTTCTGCTTGGGATGATATTTTGTAACTATAAATAATCTTTGTGTTTTATTATCTCTCTCTCACTCATTTCTCATTTCATTTCGAAACTGAAGGCATTAAATATTGGCGTCTTTTTCATAAACTGTTAAAAAATGCAATTGAACATAGTAATTATATTAGTATCTAAGTATTAAATGGATGAACGAATGTAAACACGTCACAAATTATCTAAAATACTAGTATTTTTCCAATTATTTTAAAATAAAGCGAATAATGTAGATGCTTTAAAATAACAAGCCACAGAGTAAGGGTTATTCCTAAATAAATACTTGATTCAATCACTGCCATCCTCGGAATGTCGACTGAGCCCGACAGTACTTCTAATTAAACTGGGAAAATAAAACCACAATTTTGAACTCTATATCAGATGCTATAAGAACCTTGTCATTTTTGCTAAATTGATCTCAACGTATTTGCCAAATTTCAATCTTATTCACTAAAGTTTAGGGTCAAAATTTGAGTGTGAAGTGATAGATATTTAGGTTAACCCTCGGGATTTTCATCCCTTGTCGTGTTCCGTTAATTAGTACCATAATAATGATTATTATGGACGTTTAAGTGCTGTGTAAATTGAATTAATAAAATGTTTTTTCTATTTAAATTGTTTGTAACCGTGCTATGGTTATGTCTGCTTTTGACTATTATTTAAATATGATGACAATATTTTTTTTAAACGACGAAAATAAACGGAGAAGATTCTCAAGGATCATTTCTTACATACTAGATGATTCTAGGCGCCAGTTCGCGATCAGAAACTAGAAGAACTGGCAAAAACTAGACCTGAATCCTAGCGTTTTTTTATATCATCCTTATTACAAATCTATACCTACTAATATTATAAAGAAGTAATGTTTGTGTGTTTGTTAAATTGTAAGGGGTAATCTCGGGATCTACTGAATGATTAACCGATTTTAAAAATTCTTTCACCAATAGAAAGCCACATTATTGCTGAGTGTCATAGTTTATACAAAAAACCGATAAATAAAAAGGCTTTTACGTGGTAGTCCGTTTTGCAAAGTGAATCGGAGAAAAACGGTCGAATTATGCCCAACGAAGTGGGCACGGGTCAGCTTGTGTTTAATAAAGAAGTTGGATTTGTAGGAAATAAACAAGAATAATATGAATTTGGCCATGTGGTCATACTCGTACATTAATTACATAACAAGCTGAGGTATGCATTAAGTTAGTATGTACTGTATGTGTATGCTATGTGAGGTGTACCGGGTAACCACATGCACGTGATTGACGTGTGGTTTGGTACACACATGCCAAGACAAGTCAATATATGTATGTATAGTACGAAACGTCACACACAGCTCAGTTGGTGATGGCGTGTGAATCTGCCTTCTTTAAGGTCGTGGGTTTGAACCTCATCGAGAACAAATATTTATGCAAGAAAAATTCAACTGTTAAATATTTATTTATTTATAATGTACAGCTGTGGCTTAGGTATATAAAAATATATATTATAAAAAAAAATATCTACTGTTTCCTATGGTAGAGCTTTAGTAGATAAAAAGTTCTCAACACATATTCAGGTACAAAATGTATCTGGAATGAACAATACTTATAAAACAAAATATTTAGCAAAACTAATTTGCAAAATCTCTTGAGCCAACAATTTGAGAGCACAAAGATATACAGCGCTGGAAGGTGCAACAATGAATGTACAGTCGTCGACAATTACGCTCCGAGTGGGGTCTAATTGTCTGCGGAGTTCGCCGCGTCGAGTACTGACGCGCACGAAAGTGCCACACTAATTGACGTTTAAAATTATTTCATGAAACTGTAGCATTTGCAGTACTTTGTTTAAAAAACTAACTCTTTTTAAAATATGATTGCTTTGTTGTTATGTTTTAATATAATAATGTTATACAGGTGTGATGTCTTTAATAAAAATATCATTTTGTAACCACCATATTGAAAAAGGTATCAACAAACACAAAATTAAATCCAATGAAACGCAGGTATCTAATAATAGAGTGCTTTTAATTATAATCCAATTAATTAAATCCCAATATGGGTTACCAACTTAACATAATTCCTCTCAACTTATCCTTAAAAGATAACACCACTTCAGTAACAATTAAGCCCATTTAAAGAAATGTTTTACCCATTTAGATAAATGTAAAAATCGTTGCCACCCTTCGACATAAAAGGCGATACCGCCGCTAATTAAAGACGTTTTAAAATTAATTTATGCTATTGGCTTTTGTCGCTGACTGTACAGTACGTGCGATCAATTAAGGCGCGTGTCCGGACATTTTTATGCAAATGTACTGGAGCTGTAGGGCTGGCGCTGTTTCATACGACCTTAGTGGCATAGTGGATAAGTAGCAGCGACTTCGGTTCGATTCATGCGGTGATTGATCTAAGCAATCTGTAATTAATAATAGCGAAATGTACCTATCTAATCATTATAAGCTACTTCAAAACGAAGCTATTAAAAATGTATCTTAACATTTTTAACCTGGAATAACGACTGAATTCAGATGATTGAGTTATTTTATTTTAATAGAAAAAAACGGAGAATTGGTCACTTATTCAATATCTACCTAAAATTCATTCATTTTATTCAATCCTATTTATACCTAAATTGTGCAAGTACCTACGTAGTCGTGGTTTTTTATAAGTGAAATTAGATACAATTAGACTATTTTAAGATTGACCTAATTAATATACAGCGTTAACTTTGCAAGCTGTAGTTTTGCTTGTAGCTTTTCATAGTCTGCATGTTTAATTGAGACTATATCCATACATCCGACTTACGAAACACAGTTTCAACTACAGTGTAGTGTAAGTGTAGTTCGGGAACCTATGGATTCAAATTTTAACTGTTATTTTTTTTTTGTGCCCAATAAATATCCGTGCCAGCCCTGGGCCCCGCGCCGGTGGTCCCGCGGCGGGTTCCGTAGGATATCACGTCGCCAGATCGTTATCTCACGACTTAGGATGTGATGCCGGCAAGATTAGCCTGCACTAGCTTTAGACCTGGACGCTCACATTATTACCCTGTAGGTTTAGTGGACTCCTGGACTCTCAAACTCATTATCATTTAATAAACTATGTATTTGAAAAAGGGTGCAAGATTTGGCAAATTATCTTTGTTGGTTTAAAATCTGTTTTTTTATGAGTTGTGTTTGTTTTCAACTAAATTATTATAGCGAATTACTTGATGTCACTTAATTTATGTGCCTACAATAAATGGAGGCGTCATGGTTGATTTTCTTTAATTTATCAGGATTATGCTAATATTTTTTTAGAATTCAAGATTACAGCAGAAAAAAATATTTAATTCAGTTTATTTAACTAATAATTTAATGTAAGTACCTATGTTAAGTTTCAGTCTGCATCTTGCATTAAATGCTGTGTTAGTCTGCCTTTTATTACCATGTGTGTGATATTATTTGCATTTGTTATTTTATCCTAACGCCGATTTTCCAATGGTGTGAATTGCGACGCCTATATTATATAATATGTGTTGGTAAACTGTGATATTTTAGAGAACAAAATACAAAGTGTAATATTATTTTTTAATAGACAGAATCCATATTCAGCTTGTAATAAAACTCACGTAAAGTGTGACAGACAGACGGAACTAGAAACAATTTAATGTCGTCCAACCAAACCGGTTCAACGCCATTTATATTTCGTCACTCGCACTAAAGTTAACTAGATGGTTGACCTCAATAACCATCGATAACTACTAAAAACACTAGTTTTTAACAAAACATGGTTTACGCCACGCCCATTGAATAACTGCCAAATTATCGCACCGACCAATCAGAGCGAGTTCTCCGTCCTACTGAGATTACAGCCGGCCAATAGCGGCGCTGCGTCTGCGCATATTTTCGTTTTGCCATTTCAATGGTTTGTCTAATTACTTGTTTTGCTTGGCGAGGCTGCTCCATTGATGAAATGTATTTATATCTAATGAGCATCTAATGTGTTTGATTTATGTTCGGATCATAGTTGAATTAGCACAAAGGGATGTGAGTTATAGTTATTTCAAGGTATTTACTGCTTTGATTTCTCCGTAAAGTTCGTTTAATAGCTTGCTTTTAAAAATGATCAATGGAGAGCCTATTTATAATAGTCACTTCCTCTAGTAGTAGATACATAAAGTACCTACTTTGTACTCTAAAGTTTTCAGTAAATATAGCTATGTATCGTACCTACTTAGTACGATGATACTAACGGCCGGTTTCTCGAACGATGATCAACGAAAAAATCATTAAATTACTATGTGCCAAACTCTGATCAATCGTGATTTGGGTTTCGAGAAACCGGCCGTAAGTATTTGAAAATTGATTTAAATCTAAACACAAAAACTATAAATTAACATGCAAAAAATATGTTGGTAGGTAGGTATGTACTACTGTTTGTTATTTTTTTTTTCCACAAAAGAAATGATTTCAAATTAGCCACTTTAAAATATAAAAAAAACATTAAGCCAACTTTTAAAATAAATTTTGACATGAAAATAAGCTCCACACATCAACATTATAATTTGCACACCCAAAACAAAGAATGGCTGCCAGCAGGCCGTGCGTCGATCATTTGCCTCAAAGATGGCGATGCAAAGTGCTCATAACACATTAAAATACCCGCACTCACTCAGAACCACCTATTTATATACGAAATGGCTCATCCCTAATGGCCGATTTATCTAAGTACCCGCGAAGTGGCGTTTTATTTAATAGGGTTTAAATATAAATTGGTTTAATGCCAAACTTCACCGAGGCGATGCCAAAAACGAACTGCATAGTGCTGCAGATATTGAGATGGAGCTGACGACTGTGGAGTGAGGAGATTTAGAGGTGGCACAGCTTGCAACTGTTCACTGTAGCTTTAAAACATTTAAAAGACAACAATTAATGTAAAATTTTGTTTTGCTGACAGTCGACAGTGACATTTCCGTTCGCACGACCAAGTTATGTGGATTGATGACGACCCCAGACTCATTCCTTTTTTACGCTCCCGATCCCATCCCTACTACAACTCACTCTCTTCGAAACAATGGTCGCGCGCGCATCACACACAATAACAGAAACAAGAAAACCCAGAAGATATTGACTTCCTTTCATCATTTCATCCTATCCGGAGATCTAGGGGTAAGTCTTTCGGATATCTAACATAATTTTGGTCCTTGCGAGTCGGATATATACCTATTAGTACTTTTTCACCTAACAGAACTTACACGAGGCCGGCCGGCGGCCATTTACATTTGTGAAAATTTTCTTATATTTCGAAGATGTCTCGAAGTCAATTGAACACATTAAAGCTAGATTTTCTGTTTGAAAAGGTTAATTCGTTATACAATACTGCAACTGCATTAGATATAAATGTTAAAAGTGAAGTAGGTAAGTTTAAAATACGATGTGCAGAACTCGACACGGTACGCTCTGAATGTGAAGAATGCTTTCTCACATTTCAATCCACCTCAAAAGACGAAGACGTACTATGTTCTTATAAGAAAAAGTTAGCATTGTTTGAAGAACAGTGCTTAGAGGTCAAGTACATTTATAGCAACACATTTGCGTCTCAGCAAAATGTCGATTTCAAAGAAACTATTCACAAAGACCTACCTGACTATTGTTCTTCAAGCAAACGCAGTGACATAAAATACAAGTTACCGGACATAAGTCTGCCGCGGTTTTCGGGTAATTACCCCGATTTCCCTAGTTTCCTAAACATGTTTGACGCGTTAGTTCACAATAACGAACGATTGAGTCTTGTTCAGAAAAAACATTATCTATTGAGCTGTCTATCGGGTGAACCTGCTAACCTGGTAAAACATCTTACGAGCATCCCTGACAACTACGAAGTGGCTCGGAAGTTGATTTTAGATAGGTACGACGACAAGCGTTTGATCGCAGACGGTCACCTCACCGCGATATTAGCGCTACCTACAGTCTCAGTCAAAAATGCTTCACAATTACGCAGTTTTGTGAACATTCTGCAAGAAAACACAAGTGGTCTAACTAGTTTAGGATTCCCGGTAAAGGAGTGGTCACTCATTCTACTGCACATCTTCACGAGAAAACTAGATAGTGAATTACGATCTAGATTCGAATTAGCTCACCAAGTTGAAATACCTACATTCGACAACTTACTAACATTTCTCAGCAACTATTGTAAAACATTAGAAACTACTGGCGTAGTAAGCCAACCCAGTTCCGGCAAGCCGACAAGCACGCCAATCAAGAGTAAACAGGCTTATACGTCAAGTATGTCCGCCGCCGACCAAACCAAAGAAGATGAGTCAACACCACTTTCATGTAGACTTTGCAAAGGCGACCACTTAATATCTAAATGTGCTAAGTTTATTACGATGGACTTAGAATCTCGCCAGGAGTTAATCAAGTCTAAAAACCTCTGCTTCAATTGCATGCGCCCTCACAGGGTGTATGATTGTCGTTCACGTTTTCGATGTCAAAACTGCTCACGCAAACACCACACAATGTTATGTACGAACATGCAATCTAAGCAAACGCAACCACACGTAGGCCACCAAGATTCACCTAACAAACAAGTCGCGCATTGTACAAACATGTCGCCCGCTGTAGTCGAAGCCGCTTCAAGCGCGCCTCTTCTGTCTCTTTCGCACTCGCACACTCGACGCGGCGACAAGTAGGTACAAAACGCATCACTCATTGCTAGCTACGGCCTTAGTCGAAATTTCATGTACAAAGAACGGCGAGCGTCATTCAGTTCGTGCGTTATTAGACCCGGGAAGCATGGCGAATTTTATAACATCGTCATGCGTTCATAGACTAGGGATGCGCTACAACAAAACGAATATTTCGATTTCTGGTGTCGGTGAATCTAATCGAGTATATCCTAAGGGCGAAATTCATGTGTACCTAAATAACAAAATAGGTACTCATATAAATGTAGAGTTATTAGTTCTGCCTAAGATCACGGCGCCACTGCCTACCTCGAATATCGACTGCGCTATTGTTGCCAAATTCGGCCACCTTCAACTAGCCGACCCGCAATTTCACGAAAGTAAAAATATTGACATGTTATTAGGTGCGGGGGCATGTGCTAAAATTTTTAATGGGCCTAAAGTCGAGGTAGGGGAGGGGTTGCCAACTGCGTTCGAAACTATTTTCGGTTGGGTTTTAATGGGTGACGTCGCCGGACGTCAAAACGAAATCCAATCATTGCATTGCGTGACATCTTTAGATGAGACATTGAAAAAATTCTGGGAGGTAGAGGAGGTAGAAAGTAAAAATAAGCAAGTCGATCCTTGCGATGTTATGTGCGAGGAACATTTCAAGCAGACGCATTCGCGTACTCAAACGGGGCGCTTCATCGTGCGATTACCATTTCGCCAGGGTGACCATGATGTTGGGCAAAATTTCGGGGACACCTTGCACATAGCTATCCGACGACTTCTATCATTAGAGAACAAATTCAAACGCGATAAAATTCTAGAAGCACGGTATAAGGATTTCATGCAGGAATACATTCAGTTGGGCCACATGCAGCCAATCGAACCTTCGATTGCACAAAGCTTCCCACAATACTTCATACCTCACCACGGGGTATATAAAAAGGGTACGGAAAAGATTAGGTGCGTATTCAACGCTTCTTCCAAAGGCCCGGGTGGGAAGTCTTTAAATGACGAGTTATTAGCTGGACCCAAACTACAGCAGGATATTGTGGACATCATACTCCATTTTAGATTACATGAGATAGTATTCTCCGCAGACATTCGTATGATGTATCGTCAGATATTACTGCATCCTTCAGACCGTCAATATCAGCTGATCGTATGGCGCGATCACGTTCAAGAGCAGGGCACATATCGCATTCAGAGTGATAATATTCAGTCTGAAATTCAACAATTTCAGCTCAACACTCTAAGTTATGGTGTTACAACAGCAGCGTTTCTCGCGATGCGTTGCTTACATGAGTTAGCTTATCAACATCAAGAAACACATCCGCGTGCATCTCAAATTCTTCTCCAAGACATTTTCGTCGATGATGTAGTGACAGGCGCGAGTTCATTGACCGAGGCTCAAAGCATAAAATGCGAATTAGTGGATCTTTTACAAAAAGGTGAATTCGAGCTTCGTAAATGGATGAGCAACGATCCTCAATTGCTTAGTGATTTACCAACTGAACATTGTGAACTTAATTTCAGTGAGGACGCGGATATGTCTCTTAAGATACTAGGGTTTAAATATAAGCCAAAAACAGATAGTTTCACGTATCAAGTGTTTTTAGACAGTAATGAGTGCACGAAACGTATAATACTGTCGAGGGTTAGTTCCATCTACGATCCCAACGGGTGGTTAGCACCATGCGTTATATTTGCAAAAATTTTGATGCAACGTCTATGGACGTTAGGCTTAGATTGGGACGAAGCACCCCCTAACGATATAGTTTCAGACTGGCAGCACTTCTGCAATGATCTACATCATTTGCAAAACGTATCTATCAAACGCAAAGTTTTATCAAATACTGTTCAGCATTTCGATCTGCACGGTTTTAGCGATGCATCAGAGTCCGCTTACGCAGCTTGCGTTTACATCCGATGTGTCCACGCTGACGGTAGGGTAACCATACATTTGCTCATTTCCAAGACACGGGTAGCTCCGATTAAGCAGAAACTCACAGTTCCTAAACTGGAACTTTCCGGTGCTCACCTGTTAGCTCGTCTATTGGTACGTGTTTCTGATTGCCTAAAGTTAAGAACGAATCTACATCGAAACACATACGCTTGGAGTGACTCTTCTATTGTTCTATGTTGGTTACGTACCCAACCGCACCTTCTCAAAGTATTTGAATCAAACCGTGTAAGTCAAATTCAATCATTAGTTTCTCCGGAAAATTGGCGTTACGTTCCGACAAACCTAAACCCAGCTGATCCTGCCTCGAGAGGCATTACACCGCAGGAACTAGTTCACCACGAACTTTGGTGGGGTCCAGCTTGGCTCACTCTTGATTCGGATTCATGGCCACCGCCATGTCAACAGCTCGAGCGTAACTCACTTTGCGGATTTAAGAAACCTACTCAGGTAGTAACTGCCGTCACTAATGAAACTGATACGTATAACTTCATTCAAAATTACAGTTCGTTTAGTAAACTCGTGCGGATCACTTCGTGGTGCCTTCGATTCGCACACAACGCTTTGAAATCTAAACGAACAGAGCCACAACGTGGATCCTTATCTAGTAATGAACTTCAACGAAGCACACGTGCTCTCGTTAAATGTGTGCAATCACAATGTTTTAACAGCGATATACAGAAACTCAAGGCGAATAAGACATGCAGTACTGGGTTGTTACGTTTGCAACCGTTCTTAGACGAACACGACATACTTAGAGTAGGAGGGAGGCTAGTTCATTCTGCTCTTAGCTATACATCTAAACACCCTATCGTGTTACCGCATTCACATCATTTTACGAATCTGATAGTAGACCATCATCACGTCAAGTACTTACACGCAGGTCCTAACGCGCTTATGTCTCTTCTCCGCGAACAATACTGGATATTGTCCGCACGACGCGTTATACGCAGTAGAATTTACAAGTGCATCAGCTGTTTTCGATTGAGGTGTCAACCACCTCAAATCAAGATGGGTGATTTACCAGCTAGTCGCGTCACGGAATCTCAACGTCCATTCATTTCAGTAGCGATCGATTATGCAGGCCCATTTCAAACCAAAGCTAGTTTATTACGAAATGCTAAAATAGTTAAGTCTTATCTGTGCGTATTCGTGTGTTTCACGACCAAATCAGTTCATTTGGAAGTAGTCAGCGACTTAACTACGGATGCATTTCTGGCGGCTCTGAAACGATTCGTTGCTAGGCGAGGTTTACCAAAAGAGATATGGTCGGATTCCGGTTCTAACTTCAAAGGCGCTTGTAATCTTTTAGCAAAATTTAAACGAGACATTATCAAAGACAACGACCTGAATCATTTCTATGCGGAGCATTTCATTCAGTGGCGCTTCTCGCCACCTCTTAGTCCTGCCTTCAACGGGTTGGCAGAAGCAGCTGTTAAATCTAGTAAATCACATTTGAAACGTGTTATAGGTGATCGACCTTTGACATTTGAGGAGTTAACAACAATTTTCGTACAGATAGAAGCTATTCTAAATTCACGGCCCTTGTGCCCTCTATCTAATGATCCAAATGATCTTTCCGTGTTAACTCCGAGCCACTTCTTAGTAGGATCTCCACTGGTCTCGATACCCGAGACACTTCCTGTAGAAACCACTCGTATCAATCAGCTAGCCCGATGGCAGCTTCTTAGACAAATGACCGCGAATGTGTGGAAACGTTGGAGTCATGATTATCTCCACACATTACAACAACGGGCCAAATGGCATATAACTCAATACGACATTAAGATAGGAGATTTAGTCTTAATCAAAGAAGACGGGATTCCGTCACTTCACTGGTCTTACGGTAGAGTGACCAAACTTTTTCCAGGACGAGACTCAATCGTTCGCGTAGTAGAACTGAGAACAGCTAAAGGATATTTTACTCGATCGTTAGCTAAGTTAGTCCCTTTACCTTGCAATCAAGACTAATAATCGCTTTCATTTTGTTTTTTTTTTTTAAATTGTAAATACAGTCCATTCGCTAATCTAACTTAAATTTCTATTGTAATTGCAGTATATAACGGCCTATATAGTAAGTTTTGTTTCATAGGTCAAATTTTCTAATTTCTAAAAAAGGGTAACCCCTTTTTGTGGGGGGCCATGTTACGTATTCATTCATACATTGACAGTCGACAGTGACATTTCCGTTCGCACGACCAAGTTATGTGGATTGATGACGACCCTAGACTCATTCCTTTTTTACGCTCCCGATCCCATCCCTACTACAACTCACTCTCTTCGAAACAATGGTCGCGCGCGCATCACACACAATAACAGAAACAAGAAAACCCAGAAGATATTGACTTCCTTTCATCATTTCATCCTATCCGGAGATCTAGGGGTAAGTCTTTCGGATATCTAACAGGTATTTACTGCTTTGATTTCTCCGTAAAGTTCGTTTAATAGCTTGCTTTTAAAAATGATCAATGGAGAGCCTATTTATAATAGTCACTTCCTCTAGTAGTAGATACATAAAGTACCTACTTTGTACTCTAAAGTTTTCAGTAAATATAGCTATGTATCGTACCTACTTAGTACGATGATACTAACGGCCGGTTTCTCGAACGATGATCAACGAAAAAATCATTAAATTACTATGTGCCAAACTCTGATCAATCGTGATTTGGGTTTCGAGAAACCGGCCGTAAGTATTTGAAAATTGATTTAAATCTAAACACAAAAACTATAAATTAACATGCAAAAAATATGTTGGTAGGTAGGTATGTACTACTGTTTGTTATTTTTTTTTTCCACAAAAGAAATGATTTCAAATTAGCCACTTTAAAATATAAAAAAAACATTAAGCCAACTTTTAAAATAAATTTTGACATGAAAATAAGCTCCACACATCAACATTATAATTTGCACACCCAAAACAAAGAATGGCTGCCAGCAGGCCGTGCGTCGATCATTTGCCTCAAAGATGGCGATGCAAAGTGCTCATAACACATTAAAATACCCGCACTCACTCAGAACCACCTATTTATATACGAAATGGCTCATCCCTAATGGCCGATTTATCTAAGTACCCGCGAAGTGGCGTTTTATTTAATAGGGTTTAAATATAAATTGGTTTAATGCCAAACTTCACCGAGGCGATGCCAAAAACGAACTGCATAGTGCTGCAGATATTGAGATGGAGCTGACGACTGTGGAGTGAGGAGATTTAGAGGTGGCACAGCTTGCAACTGTTCACTGTAGCTTTAAAACATTTAAAAGACAACAATTAATGTAAAATTTTGTTTTGCTAAATGATTATCTAGTAAGACATGATCCTTGTGATTTAACGGAATAAAGACTGCGACTTTGAACTAGTAATGAATTGAAATAAAAAGAAATCATTTATTTTGCGAGAACTATTATCTATGGTCTTGCTATGTGAAGAACTAATATTCAAATAAAGTATTATTTTAAGGAATAAAATGTAATATAATTAATGTCATGATATTATTAAATCTTACGATATAAGGATGAGATACACGAGCCAAATTAGTCTATAAACATCAGTTAAGCCTGAGCTATAATTAGTGTTACAAAAACCTTGCCTTATCTAGTACTACAAGCATACCTATCCGTGCATTGCATCCGCAAGTTACAAGTAGCTCCCGAGTGCCGCTTTGATCTTGTCAGCTGAGTCTTAGATATTTCGCCAAAGTTCACCAATACCGTTTACCGTGGGTGCTATCGGTTAAACTAAATGGTTAAAACGATTCTTCATGAATGTTTGGTGCAAAACCAAAAACCAACTGGTTATTCAAAATTTTGGTGAACAGCCAACTACAATAATGTTGAAGTCTATTAAAAAATGTAAATAAAAAGAAAATATAAATGTGAATATTTTGGCTCGCTCAATGTGGTATTGGATGAGTGTTGAAAACAAAAATACTTACACTCGTTTTTGGGTGTTTGATGAGAAGTGTTGAAAAGTG
Source organism: Ecliptopera silaceata (assembly GCA_932527185.1). Lineage (NCBI taxonomy): Eukaryota > Metazoa > Arthropoda > Insecta > Lepidoptera > Geometridae > Ecliptopera > Ecliptopera silaceata. Next base: position 9,423,589 of record OW052210.1, read on the forward strand.
TATTTATTTATCAAACCAAAAGGTATGTTAGTGAACTCAAAATGTCCAGTCATAGCCACAATACCCGTTTTACGTTGTATTCTTTGGATATAAGTTTATCTTTAGCTCTGTATGTATCTCCGATATTTCGTCCCCAGCGCCAGGGATGCTGTCAGCTGGCATTGCATCGAGATGTTTTATTTTAGATTCGTATCCGAGGCTCGGGGGATGAAATACTGTTACCGTAGACTCGATAGATTATAAAACGTCGTCTAGTGCGCCACTTTTAGCTGTCTTTTGAGGAAACATTGGATAAATAATGCTTATATTGACTAATAGTTCACAAAAAATGATAAAATTCTATTGTATGGTTAATAAATCATAGAAATCTAGTTACTACTTATTTTCGTCAATTTTTATTTTCTCGTCATTTGTATCAATTAAATAAAATAGAACAAATCATCGAGAAATACTGAAATGTAGAGTATCTATGTATACTGTCAAATAAGTATTGGAGCTCGAATAAATATCTACAGTTTATTAATAAAGCGTTTCTCCATTAAACATTTCGAGGTTGTAATAAATGTTACTGTGATCGGAATCGGATTCTAATTTACTAAACCAATCGTAAACCGCATAAATCAATAAACGTCCAGCGACTGAAATAGAGGGATTGCCACAAACATTGATAATACCTATCTTATACAGAGAATTTATGTTATAGTCGATTGTAGTTAGAGAAACGAAGATGCTTAACACCACTTTAAGTGTAGTTTAGTAGAGACTTGACGTCTCTTACGGCCGGTTTCTGGAAACCCAAATCACGATTGATCCGAGTTTGACACATAGTAATTATTTGATCATCGTTCGAGAAACCGGCCGTTAGACTTTCAGAAATAATGATTTCGAAACGTTCTGTTATGTTTTATTTTCTTTTTTCTTAAGTATTATTTATCTTCATCTGAATAATAGTTTACGTTAAAACAAGCGTAAAAGCTATATTTTTAAATTAAAATGTCATTATTCTGACACGTTGGGAAAGTGGCCGTAAACCAACTGCCGTAAAGTGGTAACTATTCATATTTAAAACCATTGATAGAAAAGTAATAGGCTACACGTAACAGGGCAGGTTTATTGATTCATATGGAAAATAAAGCCTTCAAGGCTTATAATAGCTTTTAGAGTTGTAGACTTTCGAAAATGCTCATAGTTTTTTTATCGATAAAAAAGTCGCGATTTTATTTTACCAATAAAATTCAAAAATGATTTATCTATACTGGCTTTAATTACTGTTATTGTCTATACTTTATATATTGTTCCTATTACAAGTAGGTACATGCCGAAATTACCAACTAATATTAAAATAATCTTAGAATATGTGAAGTGTTTTTAAAAAATGAACAGATAATACAAAATATTTTTTTTTTTATTATTTCCAAAGAATCATATCGCTATAACAATTTTGGAAATACCCTTTTAAGTAAGAAATGTTTGTATTCGGAGATCCCGCTCTTGCCAGGGTAGGTACATCAATATAGTTCTGTAAGTTGCTTAAATTAATATAAGAAAAAATCACAAAAAAACCACTACAAATGAAAACTGAAAAATTGACATTCACACTTTAGATTTGACAAAGTTTCTAGTGACTAGTGAGGAGATTTGAAACAATCGATAGCCGGATACGATACGTTATTAGGCATGCGTCGCTAATAGCGTTATATTAATTACGTATGGTTTAATTTAAACCCATTGGGGTGTAATGAACTCTAATGAGATGAAATAATACGACCCCAATCGAATGAAATATGTAATTTGTTGAAGTTTATTCAAATGGAGTAAAGAGTTTTAATTAAATACATTGAAACAAAAACGAGTATTTTATCTGATTTTGTATAAATTTCTGCATCAGACTTTTATTTAATAACATTGTTTTATTTTTTTAAAAGTTACAAAATGTATAAAAAAACATCAATAAATTGTAGATTTTTTTTTGTATCGGACGAAGTAATGAGCTGAGTACTTCCGCATTATACATATATATTTTTTAGTAAATAATGCAACAAGCTCATTTACCTACACAGCCTATAAAGTATCTACATTGTCTTATTGAGCACATCCAATCAAACCCTTTTAAATAATATAGGTTTAAACCTAGTAGATCCTAATATTATAATATTTAATATTCTAGTTTTGAAAGCTTATTCTTTGATATGTATTTTATTGAAAACAACTAGAAATACCTACATTGCTTTATGAAATACTAGTAGTACGCCCCGGCTTCGCACGGGTAGCCTATATAAAAAAATATCATTATAATATAGCTAATATGTTACTCAGTATAAATGTATTTTCAAAATGATAAAAAATATAGACCCTATAGTATGTATCCCCCCCGCATATACTCCCGTGACCGGCAGCAGCGGCGCGGCGGCGCCCACTGACTTTTTTCTAATAAGTACTTACATTTTTGAACTCGTGATATCTTTCGAATGGAATGTCCGAATTCAATAATTTAAAAAGTAATAGAAAGGTATTGAAGCAGTCTTAATTTTAAAGTAATTTATTTAGATAAGGATTAATACCTAAGTACAAATATAGAACGTTTTCTGGCGTCGTCATTTTAATTATATTTTTTTTGATATTAAAACACTTATTATGACATATCTATAATAGTTAGACATATGCTGTCGCTGACTTTTTTGTGGATGATGATGTGTTCTACAAAATTGTAGTACATAATTTCTTTCTATCATCAATAGTTTCCGCAGCGCACGCGATGTAAGGAATTTCTTATACACCTTGGGTTACATAATTGAAGTTTTAGTAAGGATCCCTAATTTTTTTGAAAATATAATATAGCCTATGTTCAGCACAGATAATGTAGCTTCACAACAGTGAAAGAATTTTTGAAATCGGTCCAGTAGTTTCGGAGCCTATTCGATGCAAACAAACAAACAAACAAACAAATCTTTCCTCTTTATAATATTAGTTTAGAAAAATTATATTCAAATTGTATAAATGTACCTAATGGTTTTTGTAGGTGAATACCTACCTACATTCGCGTATTAAGTAGTCTCGTTAAAATGATATAAATTGAATATTATTTGTATACACTTTAGCAAGTAATACTAAGTAAGTATGTTACGTTTGCTTTCCCCGTTAAAGCGCGATTTAAGCACCAATTAGCAATAAACTCGTTAATCGTTTGAAAGTAGTTTTCTCTTTTACTCTACTACACAAAAGCTAGTGATACTACTCACTAGCTTTACACAAAAGCTAGTGATACTACTCACTAGCTTTACACAAAAGCTTGTGAGTAGTATCACTAGCTTTTGTGTCTTCGTCTGTATTTACTGTTTTTGGAAATATTTTTCTCGATATTTTTACACCTGTTAGGTACTATTACTATCTACTATTAGTATCTAACTATTTGTTAGTACTATTGTTAGGTTCTGTGGTAAGTAAATATAGAGTAACCTATATTTATCGAAATGATTAAGTTATGTCAGTCAGTTTGTGTATGTTTATGTGTAGATTATAGAAAGTTACTACTTACATTTAAATCCCTTCCGTTTAAAGCATGATGCGGATAATATATTTTAATTTATTTATTAACTTTGTAATGCTCTTATAAATACTTTTCCCTCAGTGTACATTTTAAAAACTATTGACAATAACATGGGCGTTAAGTGTTTCAGAGATAAATATTAAGTTATGCATGACCTCTTTGGCACAGTGGATGACTGAAATACAAGAGGTGCGGGTTGTGATCCCGCGGCGACACAAGTTTGCATAATACTTGCAGTGAGAAAAGTTACATTTCGGCAACTCATCTCGAGACATCGCAACAGCTATTAATATCTATTATTTAAATCCCCAACGATCCACAAATTAAGTCCCAGTATCGCTGACCGCAAGCGTATTATCTTCGTCTTCCGTCTCTGTCTCGCAGCTGGAGACAGAGCGAGAGGTCCGTTGATCAGCGCTTGGGGGATCTCAATGAATAATTGTTAGATTAACGAGGCTCACTCATCGGCTTCGATCGTAGCCGCTTAGATAAGGATAGAGGGAGAAAAAATATTATATTTTTATCGATATCGATGATGTATTTCAATTAAGTAAGTACATTTGCATTAAAAACTGTTGTTGACTGCTGCAAATAACTGCTTAGAGAAAGCTTTGTGCTCCTTGAAAAAAATCTTAGCTTAGAGTTTTCTCATTGCAAATAATACACAATACAGGGTTATTTGTAATTAGCGCATCACCTCTTGCAGGAAGCTTCTCTACTTCAATATAAACAACATTTGTTCTACGACTTTTTGTAAATCTTGATAAATAACACATAAACAAAAAAAATCGTTATCTCTGTTATTTATTACTCTGTGTTTTGTAAGAGTGAGAGAGAATATACCTAACCTAGCCTCCCGCGACCCGCGCGCGACGTATGATTCGGTATTGTACTAACTACCTACTACGGTTTCCCGCGTTTTTTTATTACTCAGTCAACCTAGGGAATCTGAATCCACTTTCCCTTCATACTTTAATCAGGCTTAGGACTGACAACATTAAAAAATGAAGAAATAATAAGAAGTCTAAAACCTAAAATCTGAATTTCAGAAAAAAACTAATTTAAACATTATTCTTTTTTAAAAAATAGGTACCTACTAAATAGGTATTTTATTTTTTAATGCAGGCGTATTTAAAAAGTGGAATCAGCTTATTTACAATAATTGAATATCTTCTTCTAAAATTCTTCTATCTAAAATGATTGGATAATTAAAAATTACCTCGTAAATACAAATCACGCGAATGCCGGTGGGTGTCACGCACCGGCATCGTTCAAAATAGTCACCTTCGCATCCAACACAAAGATCACACCTAAAAATGAACTGTTCACCAACTCGTGATGCACTTGCGGATTCGTTTTGAGGTCAACGCCCAAACTATTTTGTCCAATAACATAGCGCGGCTAGCTACTTCACCACCGGAATACACGGGATTTTACATGTCCCCACAAATAAAAGTCCATCGGACGGAGTAATGTCTGTTCCGTAGGCACCTAGGCACTCTCACAAATCGTAATTCTGTTACGCGGCAACGGGACCGGAAGAAAAGTGCGGCGCACGCGTCTCTAATTACCCGTGCGCGGCGCGTCATACGACTGAGGTCAAGTTCAAAAGTGCCAACCCGCTGCACCCCGCAACCCCGCGCCCCGTTACACGTGCCGATATTTTGCCTAGAGATAGTTAGATAGTTGGGTGCGCGTAGAGTAATGACCAGTTCAGAGACATTAAAATACATAATAATAAATTTGTATGGGAAAACTTAAATTTTAAAAATTAATAATTTTGAAAAGTCGTAGAACAAATGTTGTTTATATTGAAGTAGAGAAGCTTCCTGCAAGAGGTGATGCGCTAATTACAAATAACCCCTTTTAACATATAATATTTATTTTACAACACTCGAATCATGTAAACTAATAAAATTAACATATCTCAATCATACTTTAGATAAACAAATTGCTCACCAATCTACAATTTATTAATAAGTAAAGATTACAGTTGCATCTTAATCACATTCAAATCGAAAGAACACAAAACATCGATCACGTCCCATCACTAGCAGTCGGCACGGCACTAATAGGGCTGTGTACACGATCGAGAACAAAGAGCGCCGCGGTATTGATTGCTGCCGTGTATAACTAGCTTTATTGCCTGTACAGATGTGTATTCAGTAACACGATAAGGGGACGAGCTAGAAAACATTTATTTTATTGTGTATTGTACAAAGTAGAGCAAGTAGAGCATTGATATACAAGTAGGCACTATGTTACTTTTTAAATCCTATCCTAATAATGGAAGGATGTATGGATTGATGTAAGTATGTTTGTTACTCTTTCACGCAAAAACTACTGCATAGATTTTAATAAAACAGATAATATATAGCTTATACATCCGAATAACACAGGCTATAATTAATAGAGATATTGTGTGAATTATCTAAAATATAACAATAATAATACGTAGTTATGAGCATCGGCTCAGTAAAGTATAAATAAATTAAATTATTTTGCCTCTATGCCTATATATTTGCCCCTGAGCAAACCTATTATTTGCCCTAGCACCGGCCCTGCGCTCCTTGTATAACTATCCTTAACTAATGGCTTTCCCAGCTAATTATGTAATGCCCTGATGAGATTTCACTGTGTTTGCTGTTCGGCCTAAAGTGATGACTAAGTAAGTCTATCTATCTATTCTATCTACATATCATACATAAGGTAGGTTGTATATAAATTAATTGATTTGACGTTGCATTATAATGAATTTAATTAAATAATAGAAAAGTAGAGCTTTTTTAAGTAGAAGTAAACAAAAAAGTTTAAATAATAAATATTAGGTAGGTATATTGTTATCGTTATGTTATCGTTATGACCTATGCTTCTGAAACGTGGACACTGACAGTGGGGTTGGTCCACAAGCTGAAAGTCGCTCAGCGCGCTATGGAGAGAGCTATGCTCGGAATTTCTTTGCGTGACAGAATCCGCAATGAAATTATTCGTCAGAAAACCAAAGTGTTCGACATAGCTCAAAGGATTAGCAAGCTGAAGTGGCAGTGGGCCGGCCATGTTTGCCGAAGAACCGACAACCGTTGGAGCAAACGGATACTGGAGTGGAGACCGCGTTTAGGCAAGCGTAGTGTAGGACGCCCTCCGGCGAGATGGATCGACGATCTGCGTAGTGTAGCTGGCAAACACTGGATGAGAAGAGCCGAAGACCGGGCTCAGTGGCGCGTCTTGGGAGAGACCTACGTCCAGCAGTGGACTGCAATAGGTTGATGATGATGAGGTATATTGTATATGAATCCACTTTTTTTTTTCATTAGTTACATGTTAGACCCTAAATATAAATATAAACATAAAAAAAGTTGTTATAGGAATTATGAAAATATTATTTTAATATATTGCTTCGTATTATAACTTAACTTATAATAAATATTTTTTCTTCTTATTTGTCGCCCTAATAATATTGTCTAGGTCAGTATTCGCTTGACTAGAAGCTAAGATAAATAAAACTTTATTGCACAAAGATGGTAACTTTACATACAAGAAACATTAAAACAGTATAAAGGGCGGCCTTATCGCTAAGAGCGATATCTTCCAGGCAACCTGTAAGTAAAAACAGGCAAACAGAATGTCAGTGATTATATGCTAAGCGGACTATTCCCGTGACGTCAGCTCATACGTCACGCCACACAATGGCTCATGTAGTCATGTAATTGGCGGGAATTAATCCGGGATCTGTCGCATTTGACTCGAGAGCACATACACTGACTGCTTAGTAAGTAGTCAGTGGGTTCAAAGATATTTATTCTCGTAGACAGTTCATTTAAAATGAGATTTAAGTATAGTTGTATGAAAATACAACTTTATTTAACAGTAAAAGAATAAAAGTAAGGACAGCAAATTATTATAATAAATGATTAAATAATCACTAACCATTAAGAAAGCTTAAGAATTGCAATTTAAATAATAATAAAAAATATAGTAATAATAAGATCTTTATTTTCAGAAAGTTATACATAAAATAGTGTACTTAACTAACTAGCATTTAGGTGTAGCCTATGTTAGAGTAGGTCATTATAAATTGTTGATTATAAAAAAAATTGTGTGTTAAGTATAAATTTAGAATAAAAGCAGTTTATAAAAATTACAAAAACTTTGCTGTATAAATTACTGATAAAAGATGTATAACTCCAAAACAGCAGTATAAAAGTATTTAAATAAGTACTAATATTGATATACAGCACGGTGGTCATCTAAGATCAGAGATTACCCAACTTTTATCCTTTGTGCAATTCCCCTAACTTTAGTGCAATGTTGCTTGCAAACACCAAGACAATTATTATTGATTGCGCATTAGTGAGACAGGTAGCACCAGAGTGAGACAGATGCAGGATTGACACAAAGGGGTTATGTGTTACATGTCACAAGACTAATAGCTGGAGAGCTAGTGAACCCTGCGAGTAACGGTCTTCCTGTAAGGCTAGAAATTTGTACACTTACGATTTATAGCATGCTAAGAGCACTAGCCATGATCTGGCAGGCTTCAGCCCTGTACTTCATCAGCCACATAATTTTTTAATTGTAAAATAATTTGAGTTTCAAAACTTGTTTCTGTAAGCTTAAAAATTTAATAGGATGGAGTTTATTTATTGTAAATCTTGAAAAAAAAGTTACAGACGATTACAATCAGCAATAGTATATGCCAGATCAATTAGAAAATGCACAGTTGATGAGGTAAAATAAACTTTATCCTGTATACTTAAAATTTTTATATGTTTTCAAGTAAACGTCTCAGAGTAAATATGTACAATGCCAGACGGTTTTGAACAGCATAAGACCTTGCCAGGCGAGGGGACAGCTGCTAAAGGCGTGCGAGTCAGAGGTGTTGCGTGAATGCCTATCTTTCAGTTTTAGTTCAGTTTTCAGTGATTTTACTTATTTTTTATGACATATCTGGCAAGCTAGCTTGCGGGCCACCTGATGAGAAGTGGTCACCGCTGCCCATGGACACTTGCGAACACCAGAGGCGTTGTCAGTGCACTACCGGCCTTTGAGATAAAGATATACCCTTCTTTTGAAGGCTCCCATGTCGAAGCTCCAAATGTATGGTTTGAAATGTTCAAAATTAAATAATGCACGTTATGAAAAGTTCCTTACTACGTACAACTACGTACAAAAATAAATTAAGTGGTGTGCAATAAAGTGTTTTCTATCTATCTATCTACAACACAAATAATCCTAAAGTGCTTATGAAAAAGTAGTAAGCTATGATTCATCGAATTCACCACCCTGCCAACGTGAACTACATCAACAATTATTGAGAACTGCCTACATTACCTACAAATATATGGCGAAATTGTAATTTTAAAGAACCATTCTTATTCCTGAAAATAACGGTTGGAACTTAATTGATAGTTCTTACGATTTAAATTGGTTTGAGAGGAATAAAGTTCCATCTTCTATACCTATACGACATACTTTTACAAGGACCTGCTGATACTGCCACAGCACAATCGCCTGAAACTGAGGAATACATTTCAGGTAACATACAACTATTTTATCCGTAACATTTAATATGCAGTCCTATGTAATAGAGCTTGATATTTAATTCTTAACAACCTTATTCAAAAAATACTAAAAATTATTACGGTAGGTACATTAAAATATTTTTTCACTATTTTCAGATGAGGAAAACATTGTTAAAGAATCAGATGATGATGCAAACAGTAGTGCAATCTCGGATGATGCTGAAGAAAATGAATGTTAAAAATAATGTAGATTGCATAAAACCCAATAAAATACATTGCATTTACTGTATGCTAATAAATATGTTCATAAAATTGAAACATTAACATTTCTTATTTGCACTCCCTTAGCAGCTGTCCCCTCGCCTGGCAAGGTCTTATGCTGTTCAAAACCGTCTGGCATTGTACATATTTACTCTGAGACGTTTACTTGAAAACATATAAAAATTTTAAGTATACAGGATAAAGTTTATTTTACCTCATCAACTGTGCATTTTCTAATTGATCTGGCATATACTATTGCTGATTGTAATCGTCTGTAACTTTTTTTTCAAGATTTACAATAAATAAACTCCATCCTATTAAATTTTTAAGCTTACAGAAACAAGTTTTGAAACTCAAATTATTTTACAATTAAAAAACTATGTGGCTGATGAAGTACAGGGCTGAAGCCTGCCAGATCATGGCTAGTGCTCTTAGCATGCTATAAATCGTAAGTGTACAAATTTCTAGCCTTACAGGAAGACCGTTACTCGCAGGGTTCACTAGCTCTTGGACTATAATTGCTATCTAGGGTTGACACCGACTAACACTAAACTGAAACTTAGGTTTAATACAGATAAATTACACAAAGCTGCATAAAAACTACTTATAAATATAATGAAGATAAAGATAATTTATTTGCATTTTTTTTATTTATTTATGTGTAAAATAAGATGTGAAACAGTTTCGATATGTTTAAGACATATCAATATCTATCTATACTTACTAATATTATAAAGAAGTAAAGTTTGTGTTTTGTATACTTATTTGTTAAATTGTATGGGGTAATCTCGGGATCTACTGAGCCGATTTTTATTTTAATAGACATTATTGCCGAGTGTCATAGGTTGTATGGTAAACCGAAAAATAAAAAAGCTTTTACGTGGTAGTCCGTTTTGCAAAATGAATCGGAGAAAACACGGTCGAATTATGCCCAACAAAGTGGGCATGGGTCAGCTAGTTAATTATATTTTCATATCCATCTTACTTATTGCTATGATCAGAAAAAGGGATCGATATATATTTTTTTCTCACATAAATATAATTGATTGTAAAAACTGGCAACCCTATGCCATGTCTTATCCACACTATTGATGGTGTTCAGATAAGCTATTGTCAAGGTTGCGACACAATGCACACCAATAATAGATGTCCAGGTGACTGACTGTACCGCTATTATCTGTGCCCATCCATTTGGAGTAATTATCTAAATGTACCTACACAGTAATCTACATTAAGATATTAGGTCATCCATTATGCAAACTTATTATATCTTAATAATATTATATGCATATACATGCGGCAATGCAGCCAGTGTCTTGGGTACGCTTCCGATTGGTACTGATTTGGATCAGTTGAACTATCTATACATCGTTTGCAACGGTCTGTGGATAGCTCAATTGTTTCTTATGTATTTTATATGACAATGTACATATACATTGTTATTTGTTTACACCATGCATTAGATAAAAAATACATGTCATGAGTGATTTATGAAGAGACCACCACTTAATATAAGCCATAGAGACTAGTGTTTTATAGCATATCTGTCTATCTTATAAAAAGTGTAAGTAACTTGATGTAATGATGACATAACGTCAACGCTAAGTTTTTATAAGATAGGGGGTAAATCTCTAGATTTTATCCTCCCACTGCTGGGCAAAGGCTTCCCCCAAACGCTTCCACTTCTCTTTATCCTTTTCAGTGTTCCAATCCGTAATTATAATCATAATCCTATTATGTGAATATTTGTTTCAATAATAAGTATCGTAACCAGTAAACCGATTTGGATGAAAATTCAAATATAACAGTATAATTAGTAACCATGTAGATATAATTAGTATTGACACATAGGCTACTTCAGACGCAGACGAAAGCTAATTACTAATAATACTTAGGCACAGTATATAAAAAGTGTTCGTATTCCTAAAACAATTTGGTATAAGTACCCCTCTTTAAAGTTAAAATGTTCAAAGGACAATAATAATTATTTAGTTTCAAAATTAGTTCTGTAATATAGTATTAACAAAATCCTTAAATACTTATTAAAAATTAAAACATAAACTATCATAACAACAGTATGATCCATAATTACGCCTGGCATTCACAGAAAATCGATTAATAATAGCTAATCATCGAAACGGTTTCACTACGGAAGTAATAGCCATAATGAGCGATCTAATAAATAATATGAAATCATCGACAACGTCCCATCTCATCCCATCCCTAGTCCCGCGGGGTTGAATCGATCACAGGTAATTAACTGTTAACCGACACACTGTGTGTTGTCGCACGCACACTAACATAAACATTAGACAGGGTGTCTCAGAATAACTCTTCTTTTATGGTTGCATTAAAATGTCAATCTAAAAGAAACTACTGATTTTAGTTAAGGGTCATCTGAAAAAAAATAATGATAAAAATCAATACAAATGTTCTTATCTGCCTATAACAATCGCTTTACTTCATAATATGAGTTCAACCAACTAACTTACTTTTATTTATACAGGGTGTAACAAATGAGGTGGACCAAAAGCAAAAGGGCGATAGGGGAGCTCAATGGCTATCCATATAACCCCCATGTATGTTCAGCGATATTCAGTCGTTCAAAAGTTATTCCCACTTTTATGTTTTTTTTTTTCATTAACAAATTTTAGGTTAGATTTCCCAAGTACACCCAAACTATTAGGGCTACAAGCGTAATTTTTTTACACCTTGTAGCTTAATAGTAGACCTTTCGTATTACAATACCAGTTTGAGTCGTTATTTGATTGATTTCCAAATAAAAAATAATCTTTACAGAAAAATCCGAAATCTGAACTTCCGCGAGAAACTTTAGGAGCAATTTAAAAAAAAAACTTGCTGAATATTTTTTTCTACAATCTATCTTAAAAACTTCCTCCATTTATGGAGCAGTTACCCTGAAAATTTCATAAGGCTAGTACAGAAGCATCATGTTAAAAGGTGAACTCAAGTGTTGTAAAAGTGCTAAAATCGACGGTTCAATCGACCAACACGATGGATGGAGCAAGGCTCAGATTGTATGCCACTCCTTCTAATCAATTGCTCTTGGTATATTCTAGCAGCCTCTCGAGCGTTTCTTTGAGCTACACCATGACAATAACACATTTCTGCATATCTACGAGGAGAATATGGCATGATACACTAATCGCAAAGTTTGTATAGTCCGTAAGCGCGCCGTTTTCGTTAAAGTAAAAATCATCCTAATTAAGACCCCTGAGTGGCCGCGCTTCTTTTAACCCCTGATACAAAAATTATGATTATAAACTAAAACCCGACTACGAAAAGCTAGGTAACAAGTTTAACTTACTGTTGGTTTCTTGATTTATTTTACTTATCACGGGTTTAGTCGGATGCTTAGTATTATGTACTTTTACATAACTAGCCTCCGACTACAACCATGTTAATTAAAAATATCTGTTTTAGGTAAAAAAAAACAAATTCTGTTTTTAAAGAAGAAAAGTTAAAAAAAAAATTAAAGTTAAATTTCTTTCCTAGCTTTTCGTAGTCGGGTTTTAGTTTTTAAATCTTATTTTGGAGTCGGAGGTTAAAAAAGTACGGCCACTCAGGAGTCTGAATTTGGATTATCTGTACTTTAACGAAAACGGCGCGCTTACGGACTGTACAAACTTTGCGATTAGTGTATCATGCCATATTCTCCTCGTAGATATGCAGAAATGTATTATTGTCATGGTGTAGCTCAAAGAAACGCTCGAGAGGCTGCTAGAATATACCAAGAGCAATTGATTAGAAGGAGTGGCATACAATCTGAGACTTGCCCGGATCATCGTGTTGGTCGATTGAACCGTTGATTTCAGCACTTTTACAACACTTGAGTTCACCTTTTAACATGATGCTTCTGTACTAGCCTTATGAAATTTTCAGGGTAACTGCTCCATAAATGGAGGAAGTTTTTAAGATAGATTGTAGAAAAAAATATTTAGCAAGTTTTTTTTTTAAATTGCTCCTAAAGTTTCTCCCGGAAGTTCAGATTTCGGATTTTTCTGTAAAGATTATTTTTTATTTGGAAATCAATCAAATAACGACTCAAACTGGTATTGTAATACAAAAGGTCTACTGTTAAGCTACAAGGTGTAAAAAAATTACACTTGTAGCCCTAATAGTTTGGGTGTACTTGGGAAATCTAACCTAAAATTTGTTAATGAAAAAAAAAATCATAAAAGTGGGAATAACTTTTGAACGACTGAATATCGCTGAACATACATGGGGGTTATATGGATAGCCATTGAGCTCCCCTATCGCCCTTTTGCTTTTGGTCCACCTCATTTGTTACACCCTGTATATAGCGTCCTGAAATAAAGCAAATTCTCATTAGCAAAGTTACAGAGAAATGTTGTCAAGAAAATAAAATACTCATTTCTTTTTTCCAGGTAAAAATATGGTTCCAAAATAGAAGAACGAAATGGAAGAAAAAGGACAACGTGACGAACGCAGAAGTCGCCGAAATGAAGCAGAAACCAGCAGACGACAAACCAGAGACCAAAGAAGATCCATTAGCCCTAGACATGTCCAAAAAAACTAGTAAAATACTCAGCGAGAAACTCAAAAACTCCAAAATTCCGCCAAAACCGAGAAAAGTCGACAAAGGAGTAGTCTTAGAAACGATATGTGATTCAAACGATATTGAGAGTAGGATTTCGATAACTAAAATTACGAATAAACTGTCAAGTACAGACCTGTCAGATGTTAAGATATCAGTTAAAAGCTTCAGTCCTGAGGAGGTAAAGGAACTGAAGTTTGATGCTCTCAGTAGAGATGTGGAGATGTAAGGAAACCGACAGTTTTCTGTTGTAGGTAGCTTGATATCAGAATGTTGTCCAGGCTTAATTTGCGAGCTCTTGAAATATTTTAGAGGCACTAATTATTTTTAGCATCTGCTATTTGGATGGAGAAGATTACTTATCATACATTTACAAACGTACACTGCCTCCTATAAAGTAGGTATGACACTAAGCTGTTTATTAATTTAATAAACTGTAAGTCCCAGGATTTATCTTGTCTGTAAGACTATACAGTTTATTTTAAGAGCTCTCAAAATATAAGCCAAATTCGAAATTAAAAAGTACAAAAAATTGACTTCGCGATATTGTACAAATAGGTCTTAAATTGTGTGTTTGTCTCAATATTATGAAACCTCTTCTGAAAGCCGCGGTGATTAAAGTATTCTTTTATGGCTTTTGAAACAAAACTTTTTTAGAACATTATTTAAAAGCTGTCACTTTGACTGAGGTCAATCAATCTCGATTTTATCAATAAATAAATTCTCTGTTTCTACTAAATACCGACGTCTATCGTCTATAGCCGTAACGATAACAGATTTCGTAAATGTGCAGTTTTCCGAAAAATATTTGTTGAAACAGCATGGTTAATTTGATGACAACTTTAAACATAGGCTAATAAATTGGTTACTTAAGCTGCCAATGATTTTGCGAGTGATTATGTTACACCCGGTATTGTTGATACAAAATGTATACGAATGACTTTAGATTTGCTTTGAGTTTGTAAAAGTCTACACTAAGGCTTAGTTTACTTTGCAACAATGGTATTATTTTTGATTAGTCATAGAATCTGAAACCTAAGTTAAGTATTTTTGTGCAATAGTTTTTTTTTAAGTATAATAAACCTCATTTAAAAATATTGCGCAGAACCCTGTCTGAATTATTTAAGTCTGTATTTTTTTAATTGTCCCATATACATGGGACAATTAAAAAAATACATTATTATACTGCTTATTAATATACATTATTAATAAAACAATAGTATCAATGGTGTGTTTACTAACTATGTTTTATAATATAAATCAAAAAAATGTATACGAATCCTAGTGTTAATTAGTAAATACCTACTTACATAACTATAATAGCTGACATGCAAGATTTTAATGCCAATCCCAACAAAAATATTTTATGTAAATAATAAAAAGTGACGTAGGTTTATTATAAGAACTCAATACAAATTTAGGTTTAGGCAATCGAACAAAATTAAGCTAAAAATGTAGTTTTAGTTACGAATAGTGAGTTGAGAAATGAAATAAATAGTTTTCCATTTTCTAAGTTTTATTATTTCTATCAATACCTATACTTACATAAATAAGTTCTTACTAAAAGATGGACGAAAGATGATATGAGTAGGTAAGAAAGCAGTGAGCGCCGAGAAGACGGTTGATACAGGAGAGTGGAAGAAGACGTGTTGTACCGACTCCACGTAGCGTGGGACAATGGTTTATAAGTAGGTATTTAGATAGATACACATAATTTTTTGTTTATTTCATTTAACATTTTACAAAGCACACTATCAGTCCCATGTTATGTTCTTCATGATCCTGTCCATATTAGGTTGTCTGGTAGAGATCGCTGTTCAGCGATAAGGCCGTCCATTGTATGTCATACTCTAGTTTTGGTTAAGTTTTTACATGTTTATTTTTAAGTTGTGGTGTGCAATAAAGTATTTTCTATGATGATGATGATTCACAAATTCATACCTACTGACAAATTATAAAAATCAGAGGTATGAAAGTGAAGAACATACGAACATACGTATATACGTAGTTTTAGGCAACTAAAAAAGTTAAGTAAGTTTAGAGTGAAATTATATACCTACACGAGTATTTTATTTTTCTTCATTTATTTTGTAGTGTTTTTCTTTCTAAAAAGCAAGCCATTCAATTTCACGCCATCTATGAAAAGAATGAAGTACTACGTACGTTTCGAAGTAGGTTGAGACGTCAGCGTAACAATGATGATATCACTGCAATACGCACCACAAACTACAAAGTATCATCGTAAGATGGCGCTCTCAACCTTTTTATTGCGAAGTGATTGGTACTTCACACACATACATCCAGGTATTTTCACATTTAAACTTTGTTTTAATTGATTTGTTTATTTTTTCACGTTAAATTTTTTAACAATATATTTATTCTAACGCCATCTTTATGGTACTACATGAATTAATATAAGAAAAAGTTCTCACCAGTAAGAAGTTTCCGTGAGCCGTGAGCTTTCGAAAGCTTTAAATTTGCTTTTGTATTTGCGCGTCAGATGGCGCTTATTAGCTCAAATACTTTAGAAACTTAGTACATAATTTATAAGTTTTTAATTTAATCTATTTTTATTCATGAAATACATTTAAAATACCTAAGCCTATAATTGAGAATAAGCTGACTGATTTTTAATCTGTCTTGAGTGTTAAAAATATGTAATTTTTTTTTTTGTGTAAGTAAATACATTTTACATTTATTAATGGAACCTTTTTGATATTATTTCATTATTGCATAAGCATTTCAGTGTAAGTGTTATTAATTAAGTTAAAAAAAAATAGGTACTTAAGTAGATTTATATAGACAACGAAGTTCTTTTCCAATTATTGTTTTTTTACAAATCAAGGGCATGGGTCCTTTCACGACATTTCTCTGATTCTCGTGGTTTCGGACGGGTAATATCACCGTCCTTCTCAAAGAACCACCCTGTATATTAATCTGTTAATTAGGTACATTAAGATGTAATAAGTTCCGCTGACATTGGCCTTGGTCCGTCTTCAGTTACAAATTGCTAAACTTTGTCCAATCCTTGTCAATGTTCCAAAGACATTCTAAAAGTTGCGAAAACCTAATTGTGACAGATGTTCTAAAATTAATGACGACAGCTGAAGGACTGTCATGATTAATTAATTATTTTATTTTATTGCCAATTCATTTTCGATTTACTCAAACAATCGGCTACATATAACTTTTATACGAGACGAAGATTCACAGAAGTAGAAAAAATAATCTATCTATTAAAAAAAATAGATATTTAGATAAAACACTTTATTACACTAAATTTATATTAGAAATTTAATAAGCAGAAAAACGGCTGATATTACAATAGTACGCGGTTTTATCACTATAAACTATCTTTTCCAGACAATCTTACAAATAGACGGTAAAAACACTAAACTATTATAAAACCTATCTTAATTATAACTTTAAGAGTTTTACTTCTATTATGTTTACAATTAATTCATTTTAATTATAACTTTTTAAATACCTAGTACCTAGATATATTTGAGAGTTAAATGATGTATGAAAAGCATTTGTCACCCACGTACGAACAAACAGTTTAGTTAGCAATAAAAGTAATGACTTCCGATCCGACCTATTCACGGACACCTTTGCAATGCTTTATTGCTATACAATGTCACAATTGCTTGCTAAAGCCGGCTATTCACGGTGCGACCCGGAGGTATGAAGCAGCTGAGTTTTATGAACGTGTGGGTAAAAATATGTACAATGAATAGAAAATAGATAAAGATAAGTGAGTAACAGTTAGTTTTACTTAATTATTCACTTTTAAAGAGACGTACCTATAACCTAATTTTCTAATTTTATATTTCCTGCCACTTGGTTACGTAGGTATTGCATAAGTTTATACACGTCAATTTAAATTCTAAAAATAAGTATTCATAATGACAAATAATAATTACAATTAACTTATAATTAATTTAATATAAATAATTAATTTTATCCAAAACATCTGTTGATTTTTTTTTTGTGTTAAAATAACCTACTTATTTATTTTATTGACACCGCATATAAATCTTGTATTTCGTTTGACAATCTCTCAGTACCTAGTGTACCTATTGACAACGTCAATTAGTATCTCAGTGAATAGCTAGCTTATTATAACTTACAAATCATAGACCCGTGAAATAACGCGAACTACACTTATTGAAGTGCGACAAATTGTCGCAAAATGTCACCTAACAATGAGAATCGAACTCGCGACGGGCAGATGTTTTGCGCATATTGCGTATCAATATCAACCTATTTATGGATTATGACAGAGATTTTTAGACAAAAGTAAACTAACTTAGCTTACATTATACGGTTTTGTGAAGAATATAATATTTGAAACTATGTATCACGGTTTTGAACATAGTTTTCATAGTTTTAATTTCAGCTCGACCCGTGATCATGGCGCATGCAACTGTGCTGAAATATCGGGAAATAATCAAACTCACAAATCATGGTAAATATCCCGTTTACAATGAAAATTTTGTGAAGAATATTTATAAGTTTTAAAAGCATAGTTTTTTTAAGAATGTGTATAAAATCTATTTCTATGTTGTATAAGTACTTTAATGTCAAAACAAAACAGAAAAATCAAATAAAATGTTTTGAGCCATTTTCTAGCATTATCACATTGAATTAAGAACGTAGCGATTGCAAACAAGTTTTACCATTTATACAACAAAAGTATAATTTAGTAGTATGTAATAAAATTTAATAGAAGTAACTAGAATCAGTAGAATAGGTACTCTTTTATGTTGTGCCAGCATCATTAATTTGTTAATATAATTATATAAAATAGAATCAATTGATAAATTAGATACGGACACAAAAAAAATATTGGTTCTTGGGGTATCAAACCCCATGGAAGACAAAGACAATACTAACTAAGCCGTTACTCTGCTATAGGTAACAATTGAAAATATACACCAAGTGAATGTGGGATTTATTTTTAAAGTTTGTGTGGCAGACCCTACTACTTATTTCAAAAATGATAGATTTTCGCGAAATTTAACAAGCTGTCATTCCATTCGGGTGGTAAGTCCACAGAGCAGCTGCGGTATTCGAATACTCACTTGTAGGTGAGAAACTCACTCGGTCACTCACTCACGTGAGCAAAGAGTCAGTGGGTGAGCTCACGTGAATAATTGACACACTCTAGATTATGTATGTCGTGTTACTTGCTCGTCATTGTAGTAAACAATAATTCGGTACCCTATAAATCTATAATATGTATCCCCACAAAAAAGGTCATAAAATGTTATCATATTTTTTTTAGTTCCTACAATACTGATTCGCTAAATTAAATAGGTAACTTTCTATGCAAATAAAAACAAAATATCTCATAGCATATAAAATTACTAGCATATGTGGTTTTTAAGTTTATTTTTATTTTTTGAAATATAAAGGAAATTATTATGAATTTAAATGCTAGTCTCTCCCGGGAAAGCTAAAGGAGTATGTTCCCTTTAGACCCGAATGCCCGTCCTGAAGGGTGGCGGGTAGAAAAGTAATCAACAATTTAAAATTGGGTCTAATCTCCAGCTCGCCGGTAATCGTCCCATCACTCCTCGGAGTTGGACTGAAGATGGCATCATTTGGAATACGAACACTTTTATTGAACGAAATATTTGGATGTTGGCAAATTGAAGGTTTTTTTAAGCCGCCTTATTCATAAAAGTTGCGTTTCAGTCTTCAGTAGATAACATTATGACTTTTAAATGATAACAGTAAATTACAGATTAAATTATAATGGTAAAAAAATACGTATCAATCTAATTCAATAAATGAGCACTATTTCTTCTTCTTCTTTTCTTAGTGGCTTTTCGCAGGGCGTTGTCACGATTTTGCCAATGTCGGAGTTTACGGGGATTTAAGTTTACTATTAAACGATAATATATTATCGCTTGTTGATCTGCTTATCAACGTAAATTATGTTCAGATTATGGCAATAAAAACTTATTAAATAAATATATTTGTTTACGCCAGCCTCACTCTGCAACTTGTTATGTAGCGAGTTACATGGCGCTGGACTCAATTAACATTAAGTAAGAGTATCAGTGATTTAAGCAAAAATAACTCAAAATTTAATTACGTTTTTTATATGTATTTTTATGTGTATAGTTTTATATGTACGAAATGATTTAGTTTTTGTTTTAATATTTGCTTTAGAATAAACATGACAGGGTAAATAACGATAGGAATTCTCGTGGAAGACAGTAATTTTTAAGACCTACGGTCGTGACGTCATGTAACGTCAGATGGCGCGTTGGGACTAGTCGGTGTCATTATATTATTACAGTAGGAACTTCCTATATCTTTCGCATATCGATATTACTCGCATTGCTGTGTTTTGATATAGTATATGCATTGCAATGTGGACAGAGGGTGAACACAAATAGATGTGACAATCGTAAACGTATCGTATCGTAACTGTAACATTTAAGACACACTGCGCGGTGACGCTGCAACGTTCGTCAGTCGAACGTTAACGCGTAGTGTCACTCGAATACACCGTTTCGATACGTTTTCGTTTGACACATTTATTTTACGTCTTTCTATTCTTAATTCCTGTCCATTCAAAGGTTGTCTGGAAGAGATCGCTTTTAGCGATAAGGCCGCCCATTGTACTTATAAGTTCTAATTTGTGTGTACAATAAAGTTGTTATCTATCTATTTTTTCATGCTGGGGCCTCAGGACTGGCCAGATGCAAGTAATAACTAAGCCGTTCCGAACTGCTCCATGTAGCCCCGCGCTAAAGATTAAGTGCATCTATAGGTTTAACCGCGACCACGGTTTGACCGCGTCTCCATACTTATTTATTCTTCATAGCTACTTATATTTCCATACTTATATTCTTCATACTTATTTATTTGCCTCTTTATTGTAATGATAATAATAATAAATAATAAAAATTTATTTATTTGCACTATCTTAATGAAACTTTATACACACATGTGAATATTTCTAGATACTTAAGAGGTAAACAAACAAAACAAGTAAGTATACGAAAAAAATAAGTAGGTACCTACATAAGTACAAAATTAATTTTGCGGCAATGCACGACACTGTAACCTATGCTATATACTTGGCTCACACAGACGAGGTAGTGTAGGTAGGTAGGTAGGTACACAGGGCATGTCATGTATATGTCTGAGCTCCAACTCCCAACTAGGTTTCCCTGTATTTGGGATATCAGCGCTCCTCCCCATACAGAGCATTTCGTGGGTACGTACGGCCATGGTCTTTTAGCTGCAGGATATTTAAACAGGTGTTTGCGGCAAGATCTCACCATTTTCGGTGGTTAACTATACAACTTAAAGTAGAAAGCAGATTTTTTTTTATTTAATTTTTTTTTTTTTTTTTTTTTTTTTTTTTTTTATTTCAACATGAATTTGTAGGTTCCAACTCGAGATAAATAAATAAATAAATAAAAACATATATGAACAGATATCATAGGTTTATGTACATAGGTTTAGGTATGATATAACAGTAAGATGAAATCGCATTCGTATAAATTGGAGTAAAGGTTTTGGCTGGTTAGATGAGATGATAGTAAACTAATATTATTTAGAAAAGATAGAAAAGATATACCAGAGATGGACAGCGGTAGGTAGGTACCTTCTGTAAGGAATGTGTAGACAGGCAACAAGTTCTTATTGGTACTGTAACTCGGGTGAGTTGTGTGAATGTTTATGTATTGTTTATTGTGAACATACCCTCTCGGTTGTAGGAGTTAGAAAAGACACATGTGTACGCAGGCAGTTGCACCGGCATCTGTTCAAAATGAAGCTGAGTGATGCAAGCTACATTGCTTGGCGGCTCAGATAAGTAGATACATAATAGGTAGGTGTAGGGTTAAAAAGACATTCATGAGTTCAGTCAGAAACAATAAGCAGGTATCCCAGGCTTGGCATTTGTTAAATATTACGGTTTTAGGCTCCCCAACACTTTCCACAACTTCGTCATTAATTTAGGTAGGTAGGCTGATTAGGGCAGATAATTGATTTTTATTAAGTAGTTAATAGATAAAATAGTTAAATGAACAGTGTTTGTGTGGATAATATATTTTAGCGATGGCATTTCACGCTCGAAAAATATGAATCTGTAAATATAAGTATGACATACCAGAGTGCGCACACACAAACTTATTAGGATAATTATTGACTATTTAATTCACGTTCACATACACTTACTAGGATAATAAATTGACTATTTATTGACTAGCCAGTTTGCTCACCATTCATTTATAAGTTACATTACAACACAACTAGTTATGTCGAAGTTAAATTAAAATATTATAATCGAACATTTTATACTAATAGACTGTGGTTCTGTAATCCCCACACTGCAGTATCTCACCTACCCTCATTAGAAAAAAATGTGTGTGCGATGCAATGGTCGCTTGGAATGTGCTGCGTTGAGAATACCATAGAGTTATAAGGAAACAAGAAGTGTCATTAATAGATGGACTTGTATTTGAGCTGAAAATTAGTTATAAAAATTGGTTATTATTATTTGTTATTATCATTGTTTATATGTGTTCGTTACACTTATTTTTAGGCTAATCATTTCAAAAAACTGATTTAAGTGTAAAGAAGGTTGTTATGCATCTACTCGAAAACCACATTTTATGACTTCTTTTGTCGTTTTATAGGTTAGAAATAGCAAAACACTGCATGATTTTTGAGTTTACGTTAAAATTACGAGTAAGTTTTCGGTTTCGTCATAGTCTATAGTGGATAGCCATTTTTGAATTGTATTCTTTGCATTATATTTATTCATTTGGAATATATTAATTCTTTTATTTAGCTTGTTGTAGATGAAGGTGGATAAAAATGGTAGTTGATTATTTGTGAACTTGTATTTGTTTACAGGAGTGCAGCATACATTCTCTTTACGTCGTTTGTTACTCATTTCGTGTTGAATCGTCGTGTAGTCAAGTTTACTGTGTTGGTACAGGGACACATTGAGTACGTATAACTGCCTTACTGTTAGTAAATTGGTTTCTTGATACAGTAGCTTCGTGGGATGCCGGTAGGGTTTGTAGGACATAACTTTTAATATACATCTCTGCGCTCTTTCTAGACTTAATAGATGCGTTTTTGGGGCTCCTCCCCATATTGGGATGCAGTAATTTAACAAAGATTGGACTAGTGAGACATAAACCCTTTTAACTAAGTCTTTGTCAGCAACATGGCGAAGGTTTTTAAATATATATATTAACTTCCTTATTCTTGCAGACTGATTATTAATATGAGTAGACCAACATAGATGTTTGTCCAGGTATACTCCAAGGTATTTTATGCTATCAGTTGAATCGAGGTCGGGGCATTTGCAATGAGTATTGTTTGGGCTATGGAAATTTGCACATGAATGTATTTTGATCCCAAAATCAGGTCCCGGGCCACTCTTACTTGAGATGGAGAAAGGTATGTAATGTGTTTTGGTTATATTTAGTGTTAGAATATTGACTTTTAGCCATTCAGATACTTTGTATAAAGCAAACTCAGTGGACTTTTTGACCTCATCCCAGCTGTCACCGGATATAATAAGTGCGGTATCATCAGCGTATGTAGTAATTGATGTATTCGGTATTTGCATACAACAGAGTTCATTGATGTAAATAGTAAAAAGTGTGGGTCCCAAAATGCTCCCTTGAGGTACTCCGTATGTAACTGAGGCCTCATCGCTCATATGTACTCCAGCTTTTACCATTTGTTTTCGTTCAGTTAAGTAGCTTTCAAAAAGTTGTAGTGGAAGGCCTCTGATTCCAAAAGCATCAAGTTTTTGTAAAAGGTGAGGGACAGAGACCGTGTCAAAGGCTTTTGCTAAGTCAAGAAAAACTCCTATGCATTTTTTACCTGAGTCGAGTTGCTCTACAAGTGTGGTCGTAATGGAAGTAACAGCATCGACAGTAGATTTTGCAGGTCGGAAACCGTACTGATTTTTCGATAGAAGGCCATTGCTCTCAATGTATTTAACTAGTTTTTTATTAATAATTTTTTCTAAGATTTTAGCTGCAACAGGTAGTAACGAGATTGGTCGGTAATTAGATACCCGGTCTCTGTCCCCACCCTTGTAAATCGGGCAAATTATTGATTTTTTTAGCATTAAAGGAAATATTCCCGAGAGAAAAGACAAATTACAGATGTGCGCAATGGGGCTTCGGAGAGCCAGCTTAGCTTTCTTGTAGAAGTTACTAGTTATGCCGTCCCATCCAGGTGCGCTGTTAGACTTAAGTGTATTGATTGCACTAATGACTTCATCTTCAGTAGTTAAGTAGAGAGCGAACGAGCTGCTAGGAGCATTCGTTGCTAAACCCTTCGTTTTCTGAGTGCAGTCTAAAGATTTTCTGAGGATTTCTTCCGCAAGCGAGGGTCCTACTCTAGAGAAATAGCTGTTTATCACATTCACTGAATCTTGAGGTGTGTCGGATATGTTCAGCAAATCGTCGTATGTATTGTTTGTTTTATTTTCCATGTTGCATATTTGTTTTATGTTCTTCCACATTGCTCGAGTGTCGTGTAGAGAGTTGGTAAGGACTTTCCTCTCATATTTTCGTTTCGCTTCTTTTAATATGTTGTTACAGGTATTTCTGTATAGTTTGTAGGCCTCGTGCAGTTGGACATCATCAGGATTTTTTCGGCATTTTTTATGGAGCTTATCTCTTTTTTTAATTGATCTAATAATCCCTGGCGTGATCCAAGCTTTCAGAATTCGTTTAGAGCATGGTACTTGTTTTATTTGCGTGTGTTGTCTTATGACTTCTACAAGAAAGCCCAGGAAAATCTCTGTAGCTTTGTTTGCATCCATGATGCGAAGGACAAAGTCCCAATCCGTCCTCAGCAAGTCCAGAAGTGCCGAATCATAATTGATGTTTTTCACAGTTTTATAGTCATTATTAGTACGACTAGCAACTCTGGACATGCTGAGAATTACAGTCGCATGATCAGTTATATCAGTTTGGATGACAACCACAGTGTTTGCGAGTCTGGTTTTCAAAAATATATGGTCTAGACAGCTTTTAAGTCTGGTCGGAAAAGTGTGGCCAGGTAGCAGTCCGTGATAAGCCGCAAGAGCGAGAAGTTCATCGGATTGTGTTTTAGTGGTTTCGTTTTCTGGGCTTATGTTTATGTTAAGGTCACCTGTCACAATTATATTTTTGTATGATTTAAGCTGGTTTAATACTTTATCTAATGATGTGAAAAAATTAGTTAAATCTTTATTTGACGGAGGTCTATATATGCAGACGATACAAGTGCTACCATGCTTAAGTACTAGACAGTTGGCGTCAATAAGGGGAGGTTCACTTACATGTAAAGTCAGATTCGTTTTTGAATAAGTAACGATGCCATCATTCTGATTTAGTAGTCTAGAGTTTCGAAATGCTTTGTAGCCTTTAAGATCTGGTATATTTTTAGATTCCGATAGCCAGCATTCTGTTAGTACAAGAATATCAGGATAGACTGTCATTCTTTCTATTAATACTAGCAGGTCATCGAAGTTTTTATAAATACTCCTAATATTTTGTGTTAGCAACGTCAGCGAGTTTTCATCATCAGCTATATGCTTCTTACACTCTTCAGCGTCCTCTAAAGCGATGGCTCTGGATATAGCCATTTTGTCAATATCCAGAGCCAGAAAATCTGCATTTAACGCCATATTTAGGTTATACCATTCGGCAGCAAGTACTCAGCTAGTCTGCTGCTGTTGACATCTTGAGTGAAATGGGTAACCTCGTATGTTCGTACGAGGTCAAAATGAAACATACTAAAGCTAGGTGTGTATGGATATAAATATTCGGAGATAGTAAATATATGTAAGATATAGGACAAATATAATAACATGATAAAGCTACGAGTGGAACTTACAATATGATTTTGAGATACGGTTTTCGATAGGATGCCCACGTACCCGCAAGGATCCTTATATAGTCATAGAGCAGCCTCTTTGAGTGAGGCTAGTTGTTCGGCTTTGGTGATAATAATAGGGTCAGAAGCCTCATCTTTTTTAATCAGGACTTTACCATATTTGATCCAGCAGAAACGGTAGCTTTCTGCTTTAGAGAAAAGTCTGGCTTGGTAATATAGCTGCCTAGCTTTTGGAGTTAGAAGTTCAGACATATAAACTAACGAGTCAGGCTTACCTGTGAAACCCAAGACGCCCAAGCTAAGTTTACTGCCTGCGTGAGCCAAGTTAAGTCTCTTATACGCCTGGAGGAAGTTTTCTTTCTTGTCGGTTCTGTTGAATTCAACGATGATATGCATTTTTTCTTTGTTCTTATTACGAAGCCGGTAAGCATTTCGTATATCTTCTGCTTGAACTTCTTCTTTAATTTGTACTCCGATGTTCTTTACAATTTTGTATAGGTCTTCCTCATTGGAGACAGGCACGTTTCTTATTTCGACGTGGTTGACTCTCTGTGTCCTTTGAGTAGCTTCGACTTGTTCCTCTAGGTAGTCTATAGTTTTGACATTTCTTTTATTTTCTATTTGCAGCTCCTGCACTTTGACCGTCAAGTCTTGAATCTTGACATCATAAGCAGCATCTCTAGCAGCCATTTCCGTCTTCAGCTCGTCGAACTTTGAGTTAAATTGATCCCTCATACTATCAAATCGGGCACTCATGTCTGCTCTTATATTTTCAAGTGCTTCTAGAATAGGGTCTCTCTTTCTCTTTCTAGTTAGGGGCTTCTCCATAGTTGCTTGGTCGGATAGATCATTCAGCGAGGATGCTTTTTCCGGAGAGTGAAACATGTTGAATTGTCGCTTCTAGACGTGGTTGTATCTATGTAGTGCGAGTGATTGGCACAGTAGAAGATGGAGGGGCGCGTACAGCCACAAACACGTCCGCTCGCTTGCAGCGTCGGAGGAGGAGGTTGGTTGTTTAATTCTGCTCAGAATTATAAACATAACGTAAAGTATTAAAGATTTCTGCGTAATTGTCAGTTTTTATTGTGACAATTTAATTTATAGCAATTTTTTTATATAGGTTCTTAATAAAAATAATTGTTTGAAAAGACTTGTATAGTTAAGCTTTATACATTTGTTTTATGTTTCACAAAGCGAATTACATATTATTAATTCAAAATTTCGTATAATTAGAACGAAATTTTGAATAATTATAAATCACATTGTCAGCCAACAATCAAATCCGAAAGATGATGATTACCTGTGATATTAGTGTGCTTTTAAATTAACCACGATAGGTACAAGGTGTAAAACATCCTCTAGAAACTGAATTTGGAGCTCGAGGTCCTCCACCACAAATGAAAAGTATGAAAACCAAGAAAAAAAAGAGTGGGTTTTGCCAAATACAAGAAAAGTTCCGTAAGTAAAAAATCACGATGTTTTATGAGACGTTTTTTGAACACCCTGTATGTAAAGTGGCTCCTTATTATAAGCAATGATTAACAAGGTTGCATGCGTCCATTGAAGCTAACGAACAGGTAGCGGGTTCGAATCCTGATTAATGAGGGTCGGTAGCTACCGGTATTAGCGATACTTTGTACGAGTTTTGTAGAAGATCCGCCATGACACCAACCTTTATATTACTTTCCATTTTTGTTGTCCTTGGCGAAGATCGAACACACGATCAAAGCCCTGAAGCTACCGAACGAGTTTTGAAAACTAATACGCAAATTTTAAACGATAAACATACAAAATTCCGGCTTTAATTTCCAAGATTTGCTTGATTAAAACTCAGCCTGCTACTCCACTGAGCTGTGACGTCTGTCAATTGACAAAAAACCATCTGTCATTTCCACTAGATACTAATTGTATTCTAGTGACAGGGAGGCTGTTTTACACATAAAACACTATTCCCCATAATTAATTGTTTTTAGGCAATATTTAACGATTGTTTCAAAATGCCACATTTAAGCCAATCCAAACACAAAATCGACAGGTCGCTGTTATGTTAGGACTAATGTCAGTTTGACAGGAAGCTGTCAGCTGTCATCGGTGGTTGTTTATCTTCCTGTGCTCTAATTGCCTGGTGGTATTCAAATTGCCTGTAAATTAGACATGCCTCTAGGTAGTAAAATCGGTTTTTTCTTTGTCATTTTCTGCACTTGGGTAGGTACTCAGCATATTAATTTATACTAAGTATTTTATTATTAACTTATGATACATGATTTTTGATGTTTGTCAGTAAATACGAATACAGTTTAAGATTACTCATAACGTCAAGGTATATTCTTAAGATCATGTAGCTAGGAAGCTTTTATAGTGCATTGCCATTGCACCATCGTGTTTTCAGAAAAAAATCCTGGATTTTTTTGTGCGCTGATATAATCGCATCGCATCAGGTGTGACACAAGTTGGTTAACACAAATTAAATTCCATGTTTCACAGCAATATTCACTTCTTTCCCTTTATATCATGAACATTTAATATCAATCTTTAGTACATACAATAGGTATTTATCTTTCTAACAAATATTATGTTCAAGATTTTGTCGTACCGAGTAAATTTAATGTTATCGCCGAAGGTGCAAATCTATGAATGAAACTGTACTAACAATAGCGACGTGTGCATACGCCAGCGGAACCGCTTACCGGATGGACTGTTCTCGGATCTCCATTGTGTCACTGTAGGACCTCCATTGTGTCACTTTGTAATAGTTTGTATTGTATCGATATACGCCACTTTACGCCATTCATGCTGGTATCGATTTCTGTTGACTTGACTTTTATTGAAAAGTTTTTTTCTAAGTTAATAGGTTTAATTATTTTTTTTTGTATTATGTCAGTTTTACGTACTTTTCTTGTGTATGAAATACTATTGATAATGATTGTAAAACTACATTTTATTAGCAGTAATAGATGCGATGCTTGTAGAAGGATTCAGTTGAGTAAAGAGTTTAGTAGTTGTTTCCCGGACAACTCAAAATCTCAACTGAATCCTGCCAATTAATTATCTTGTTATTTTGTGTATAAAATTTTAAAGTAAATTTTGACTATTTTGTTACTTTAATTGAATTTCACCTAATCACTTACCTAAGAAAAATATTGATATTGTCGACTATTTTCGGACACCCTTAACCGAGCCCCTAAAACCAATTAACTTGATACACAGTCGACAGCGCATTAGTGCATGTCAAATGTATCATTATACTGCACCATTTAGGGACGGATTGGGACAAAAAATATCTAAAATTGGACAAAAACGAACCGCGCCAGACAGTATGGCACCGATCACTGCGCGCGCGTCACAACGTTACCATCCCTTTGATACACGATTTTGAACTCTATTGCCTCCAAATAAAGCATACGAAGATCACGTCTTGAGGTTACCTTGGATAGATCATTTTGAGCTCTATGACACGTCATATAATAAAGAACTTGTAAAAAAGGAGATGTTTGTCAAGTTTTGATGAGGATAGTGGTCAAGTAAGTTTATATCGTGTTTCCGCTAAATATTCTAAGAATTTGTCATTGATAGGACAGGAAATAGGTACCTCATTTTATTTTGAAAACTATTCGTTCTCGACTTCTGGAGTCCCATAGCAATACAAGCTTTGCCTACTACACTTTATTTATTATTGTTATTTGGGTATCGATTAATTTATTAAGGTATTTTCAATAATATTTATTTTAGTACAGTTTAAACTGTAGAATAAAAAACATAATTTTGTATACTTAACAAAAAAAATATTTCATAATCTTTCAGATTTTTAGAGAGTATTGAGCAGTACTAGTCGATTGTTGATAAGGTCCAAATTCCAATGCACATCTCATCTCATCAGAACAGTCCCAGAATACAAACGCTAATGTGTCAAAATCCATTTAACTGTCAAATAGCCGGAATGTCATTCAGACAGATCGTTATAGGAAGGAAGTTGCAGGTAAAAATATAAAAACTTACAAAAACTGACCGTATTTTTTGCAGCTTTTGATGCGCGTACGCAAGGGCTGGTCTTGTGGGAGCTTTATTTTGATGTTTTATGTTTTATTGCTAGGCTAATAAGGTGATGTTTAAAAAAACATTGTTTTTAGGTAATTTCGTTTGTGGTTAATTTTGGGTAAAAACCGTAAGGGTTGTAAAATAAGCATCTCATTAGACCAAGTTTTTTAAAAAAATGACAAATACACTCGAGAGCAATGAATCCGGGTCACTTAAAGAATCCTAAAAATCTCGGAAACTAAAAATGCTAGGTTAATGCAATAAATTGTATTTAATAGACAATGTAATACTCCTTAAATGAAGGTATTAAAACTTCTTAGTTATTGTAAAGTTATATCATAAAAAAATCAAATTTGAAAAAGGGCCACTTTCGAAGATGGAACTACGAAATTACAGCATTTGGTTTTGCTTTTGTTTGTAATCTGTCATTTATGTGGGTACATAAACCATGTTGATAGTGCTCTATATTCATTATTCAAGCTGAAATTATGTCGCTTACGCCTGAAGAATGCACCAGAATACTTACAATGCTGGAAACCGGCCGGAGTCAGCGCGATACAGCCAGGACTGTCGGTGTGTCGCTGTCAACAGTACAAAGAGTTCTCCGACGTTACGAAGAAACTGGTTCTAACCTACGCAGACCAGGAACGGGCAGAACCAGGTGTACCACAGCACGAGAAGACCGATACTTGGTGAACACCATGCTTCGAAATCGCTTTCTCACAGGAACTGAACTCACCAATCAGTTTCGACGCCTCGGAGGAAGTAACCCAAGTGCATGGACAGTAAGACGTCGGCTTGCTGAATCTAACTTAAAACCCCTTAGACCTGCAAACGGCCCTAAACTGGAGCGTGGGCATCGTATTTCGAGACTAAGATATGCCCAGAGCCACGTAAATTGGAGTATTGAAGATTGGTCAAAAGTTATGTTCTCCGACGAATCAAAATTTATGCTCTACAAGCACGATGGAAGACACAGAGTGTATCGAAGACCAGGGGAAAGATTCAAGCAAGCATGCATCGAAGAAAAAGTAGCCTACGGTGGTGGGTCTGTACTTGTGTGGGCCGGAATTTCTTCTGAAAGTCGCACAGAGCTGGTGATCATAGAAAACGGCTCTTTAACTAGCGTAAGATATGTGGAAGAAATCCTCAATGATCACGTTGGTCCATTTATGGTCAATTTAGGTGAGGATGCTATATTTATGCATGACAATGCCCGACCTCATACAGGTAGGATTGTGAATGACTACCTTCAAGAGATGAACATTACTCGTATGGAGTGGCCAGTGCGCAGCCCGGATATCAACCCGATCGAGCATGCTTGGGACGAGCTAGGCAGATGCGTAAAACAACGAAACCCTCCCCCAATCACGCTTCGTGAGCTCAAAATTGCTCTCACAGAGGAATGGGAGAATATTCCCCAAAATCGTATAAGGAACTTGGTGTACAGCATGCCAAACCGCGTAAACGCAGTAATGGAAGCACGAGGAGGCAATACGAAGTATTAAAATTCAAGAAAATCGTAATAAAGTTCAAAAATTTCATGTTTCCTATTTTTGTTTTAAGGAGAGATCAGCAGTTTTTTTCTTTATGTAATTTTGTGTTAATAAAATGTATGGTGACTCATATTTTTTTTACTTTCATTTAAGGAGTATTACATTGTCTATTAAATACAATTTATTGCATTAACCTATCATTTTTAGTTTCCGAGATTTTTAACATTCTTTAAGTGACCCGGATTCATTGCTCTCGAGTGTATTACAACTATGTATTTAATATTAAGCATTAAATATTTTGTACATACATGTATTGTAAATACTCTAGATCCCTCAAAAGCCTTTGCCAGACTGATAACTATTCACATAAGTTTATACCTTATATTTTATATTCAAATAAATCCCAGTAAATTGGAAAGTGATTTAGAAACATCCTGTATTTAAAATCAGTCTTGTACTCAATGATATCTCACCAATATTATGTTCCTTGTATCTCACACACGCTCGCTTTACAATAACAATCTCAGGTAACACGTGCGAGGGAGACAGGTGATGTGCGAGTGAGAGGGCGCATCATTGGAACGCGCTAATGACGTACGGATCATTATTAAAAATAATATTGCTTGACTTGTCATGTGACTTTAGAATATCGATGAAAATTTAAATCTAAATGCTGTTACAATTTTGAAAGTTGTTTTAGTTTGTAAATATCTATTATTTTCTATAGCAGACAATTTTTTTTGTGTTTATTTCATCATATTTTATTCTAATTCTATTCTAGTTTTAGACTAGGTACTTTATCTAAAAGTGATTCAAAACTTAAACATATTTGAGAGTTTTATTTATATTTTATTTTCTGCCACGTATTTTCATCAGTCACTTAATGCGGTACGTCCCACTATGGCTTTGATTTGTTCTATTGAGTCGCGCTCAAGGCCTAAATTTTCGATATTTTGGTAATAAATCGATATCGATAAAATATCTTCTGGACCAAACCTAGCCGCTCCGTCAGCGCTCTCACAAAACCTATTGGTAATCCTTTTTAGCTACCGTTTTATAATTCACATCTACACTTTACAACCCATCACTATTCACCAACTAATATAACTCTTATATCTTAAGTAATAAGGTCTATTTTACCTGTAAAATGTAAGTAGTAAAATCAGTTATTAATAGTTTGAAGTCGGTTGAATTATTACTATTATTAGGTGACCGGATGTGGGCTTTAATGAGAGTTTTTCTGTTTAGATTAATTGATTTATTATTGGGACGGCTTTTATTGAAATCGATGACGGAAAGGTTGTCATATTTTAAACATTAGGTAGAATAAAAAATCGGTAGGAACCAGGCCGTAAGTTTTTTGCCCGTTCTTCTAGGCTCTGGTCGCGTGAAACTGGCACCTAGAATCTCCTAGTAAGAGGATTCTAAATGATCCTTGTGATTTTACTGAATAAAGTAATTTTGACTTTGACTTTGACTAGAATATAAAATTATGTGTCTTATCTTATTAATCAAGATGGACATAATATGAAGAATAATTTTGATTTACAAATAAAACATGATGCTGATTTATCTTTGGCGCTAAAGTTTTTACAAATTATAAAAGGAACTTTTTTAAAATTCAAATCCTCCTAAAAATATCAAATGACAATACTTATGTGAATTTCATATTGTCATTTGTTTCTTGTGAACGATTTATTTTATTTACATAAGTAAGTACAAAAATCTAACTAGTTGACAGTTATACTGCTCAAAAACGTGGGCAAACCTCGGAAATAGCGTTAAAACAACCCAACACAACAGCGATCATAGACAGATCTATGGTTTCACTTCCTTTCGTTTTAAAATCCCACAATCGTTTTTAACATAGGCTCCGACTATGCGAGATACTACGCGTATCTCGCATAGTCGGAGCAAAAGGAGGGTTTAAGCGTTTGGACATCAGCCTCTTTTAACAGTACCCCAAGTACGAGTTTGTGCACACACGGATCGTACAAACTCGTACTTGGGGTTCAGAACCTCTTTGTCCACTATCGCTATCGGAAATGCTCGGAAATTTTCGGTTACTGTCGGGAACAGCAAAACGAGATACCAGTGCAGTGTTCTTCTATTCCTAGTTTTGAGTCTCTTATGCATCTGAGCCTTTTTCTAAGAAGTTTTTATAATTCATAGGTTTTTTTCTAGAAGCGTGTACATATAAGTTTTTGTTCATATTATTTGAAATATGATTGCTATAAATATGATTATAATTATACACATATTATCCTACTTTGTACACCAATATCTTATGCAACTACAGACAATAACAAATACCAGCAAATATGTACTTATAACTCCTAAAGAGTTATTACTAAACGTCAATATTTTCGATTAACCTTTGAAAAATAACTAGTTTTCTCCTCACAGAGCACTCTCTTTTACTCACAGAAAGTAAAGAGCGAAGTATCTATCTAGGTGTAAGTAGATTGTGTCATCGACATGTGTCCATCACCCGACATTCCGCCTCTGCCTAGCCCCAAAACGACAACGACAACTAAAGTCCTTGGTTATAGGTACCTACTATTTTATGGGCTCTTATGGCTTTATAAAATACAGCCTACCTTACAAGGCACTAGGGATGTTCCTCTATAATTACGGACAAAAACCGTAAATGTCCCAATTACTTATATTGTTTAATGAAGAAAACTGACTTTTGATTGACTGGGGGTTGACTATAAATTTTGGGTACAATATCGTTTTTTTTCTACTTATATTTTTGTTTTTAACATAGGGACGTGATACATGATATTTTTTTAACATGCCGATGACTGACTTGGTGTCACTGTTATAGAGTCTAAAGAGGCATTAATTGCGTCATAGATAATGAATTCCTAAAACATCGATTTACATAGGTAGGTACTGTAAAATATTGACGGTCTACTTTATAAAAAGTTAGCGCAGACTTGATGTCTTGACTACCATACGTAATGATTACATTTAATCAACGCTAACTTTTTATAAGATAGGGGGTTAGTATGTAAAGATGAGATATGTACAAGATACGTAGGTAACTACGGCAAGTCCCATCCCTAGTGCGTCGCGCTGTGGTTTATGAGTAATATCCCGATCAGTCCGTCTGTCCGTACCCGTCATTAAATCGCCATCGACCACAATCACATAAATAACCACGGATTTATTCCTCTATTTATTTATTTATATGTTTATTTTTTTATTGCCCCGCTTGGTCGCGTCTTTATTTTTTTTTGGTTCAATAAAGTTTTATATTTTCATATTAATTTTGTTAAGATTAAAAAGTCGTTTAGGGATTAAGCGTGCCATAAATAGATTAGTTTATGGCACCTACCCGGGTCCACTCGGCTGCCAAAGGGACACGCATCTTATACAACTCCAAGAGTTGTTCAACTAGGCTCTACTTGGTGCTTTTAGGTGATTACTTCCGTCTTTGGATCAGTTATTATCAGAATGAGTGATAGAACAAGCAGATGGCCAATTACGTTGCTTCAAAGTGTACGTCTAACGGCCGGTTTCTCGAACGATGATCAACGAAAAAATCAAATAATTACTATGTGTCAAACTCGGATCAATCGTGATTTTTTTTTTGAAACCGGCCGTAAGTGTACGTTTAAGAGCACTGCAGTATTTTTTCTGGAAAAACTAAGTTCATACTACAATATTTATTTCACTTATGAATAAGTACGTATTTTTGTAAATAAGTAGTTTAAAATGACAACAAGAAATGAAGTTGTTGCAATGTTATCGATTGAAGCTACTTCAGCAGGATTATCGTTTGTTTATCTTTTGTATACTTACTTGATTCACTATGAGCTTGCATTATACATTGCGATATTTTTCTGCGACTCAGTAAATATGTATTACTTTATACAAATAATAAAAAAACACGCCATTTAAAGCTAATCCACGTCGTCTGAGATTGCTGAGACAAATTATATTGAAAACTATTTTTCTCCATTTTAAAGCAAGATTTTATATTGCATCGAGAATCGAACCAAACAACTCTATCAGCACGTACGACACGATACGCAATGCATCGTATCGTATCGTCTGAGCCTAGCGCTCATTTACAAGCGATAAAAAGTGAGAGCGAGCTCATGACTGATGTCGGATCATGTCGCACTCGTTAAATGACGTTATTTATTGCTCTTTAAACCGTTTTAATGCCTCACGATAAACTCCGATAGAAAAATCGGATCGTATAAAACAATTTGTTGGTAGTAAATAGTTGTGTTTTGGGATCTAATAGATGAAGGTATGATAACATTTTGGTTTTTTAAATTGTGTTGTTAGCTTGAAACAATGCGAGAATGAATTTAAGTCTGTTTTCATTGAAAAATGTCAAAGAAATTGCTTGAGTGTCACTATAGTCGAGTTATTTTTGTGCATGCAATGTTGACTACAATGCTAATCTCCAGTGTTGTGCCATTCGTTCAATATTGTAGCTATTTAACGACGGCACAAAGTAGTAGTAATAACATGTGAAAAACAAAAGAAAATGATAAACTAATTGTTGGCGTTAATTATGCATTTAGTTATATCATTTATAGGTTTCAAGATTTAAAATCATTTGACTATGAAGTTTTTTGTGTTCACACAACACGTCCACTGAGGACGTACTCAATGTATCATCAATCCTGCATCTACCACTCAAAGACATTAAAATGGTTAGTCTCATATACAAGTCACTATACATACTCAGGTACAACTTTTCTACCGGATAAAAAAAACTGGCAATGCAAGTCACAAAAAGCTCTACAAAGTACATAAATCTGGCTAATGGCACAATGGCAATTTTGACTATAAAACTGCCATTGTATAGAATTTGCCAGAGACACAGAGCAACTAATTTCTTGGGTTGTTTTCAAATTAATGATGTCTGTGGTCTGATCTCATCGGTACAGACGTGATATATTAACTTGAAAAATGTCGATAAGCGTCGATAAACTGCTTTATCGATAAGGGCACAAATCAATTCGATGCCTTATAGGTACCTCACGCGATAAGAGCGTATATCAACGTGATAACTTTTTTTTTACCCGACACTTGTCAATAAAACTTGATTTACAGTCTGTGGCTTGATGTGGCTTGATTTGGGGGTGACACGGCTGATAACGGATTGATTGATACCAAATGCATTCAAAACGTAATAAAACGTTACTTGGGAGATGTTAGTTGGTCGAGAACCTCTCGTTAATGCCGCGCCGTCTTACCTAGACCAATAAGTTACAGCGTTTTTAAGTTTTAATCAACATTAGCTTAGTAGCAGATGTCGTTACCTACATTCATAGTAAAAAATGTCTAATAAAACAATAATAATAGGTCCAATCGATTTGCGCGGGATACACTGCGCACTGACGTGGCACTCCGAGGTTGAGTTGTCATTGATGCGCAATGTATCACTGATTCTTATTTAATTATTTAAGATCAAAAATGATTTTGTTATTTTGTTCATCAGCCAAATTCTTAGCGAAAATCAAACCCACGACCCTCAGCTTCGAAGGCAGAGCAGATCCATGTCACCTACTAGAAGCTATCTAAAGCAGTTGTGAGTTCTACAAGTTATATAGCCAATACGTACGTAGGTACTCTCCCAACGCCTCATCAAAATTAAATGCTTGATTGTTATGATTCAATTAAAGCGATGTTTTAGTGCGCCCGCGCCGGACCAAGGGTTAGGTATTTC
This sequence comes from Ecliptopera silaceata, assembly GCA_932527185.1. NCBI lineage: Eukaryota > Metazoa > Arthropoda > Insecta > Lepidoptera > Geometridae > Ecliptopera > Ecliptopera silaceata. The sequence continues at coordinate 9,460,610 of OW052210.1, forward strand.
TCGAGCCGGTGCGAATTAAATGTCGATTGTAATACAGGTATCGAACCCCGACGCCTCGGTTTTATTGGCCAATATAATTGCGCTGCTTCACTAGTGGTAGCTACTGGTTCTGCTCCTACAATCAGATAGGCACATGCTGTTTTTATACTGTCCGGCAAGCGGCACCTAGAATCACCTGGTAGATAAAACAGGTCCAAATGATTTAAATGATTTTACTGAATTCGATCAAAATTACCTTGACTTTGATGATTCACCTGATTTCATGCTTTGCTTATTATATTGCAGAGAACGCATATTTAGCACATTTGATGTGTTTTTGAATATGGAAACTTTTAATTGGCCTTCAGATTTAGGTACTTACCTACTTATTTTTTTTACTATGTAACTACCTAGCTGTTGGTTTTCCTAAAACTTATAAAATAAAAAATAAATAAAGTATGTTTTGTTTGTATCTAACTTTTAGGTTTTAGATTTCCAAAAAGGTAAGGCACGTGCAAACACTTAGCTAGCGGCTAAGTAAAATTCAGTAAACTCTCAAACAAACATTATCTCCCAAATCATCTTGTAGTTCCAAAGTTCCAAGTAAACATTTATAACTTATTTGCGTCATTAATTTTAATAAAATTGGCAATAAGGGCCATAACCCGGTGCCCGTCCCGCCGCGATTGCTGTTGATAGATTGCACTGGCCGAGGTACACTTAGCGACAAAGTCAAACATTCTGTAAAATCACTAGAATCATTATTCGACTACCGAAGCGGGCGAAGGTCCGTCTGCGACGCGGAGATTGCGGGTTCGATTCCCGCCTTGGGATAAATGTTTCTACGATTATTTATTTATTTAATGTATTGTATTAAGTATGTCAGTCTTCTAGTACCCATAATACATGCTCTGCTTTGCTTGGGGCTAGATGATGTTGTGTGTATGTCCAGCATTATTTATTCTCTCCCCCCCCCCCCCCCCCCTCGAGGGTCGAACAAGGCGGACGTGTTGATCTTTTGCTCCGCGTAATTTATTGTTTTTACACTAGTCAAAGTGAAGTTATAACAATACGAAAGTGAACTTTGTGTACAGTTTTTTACCGTCTATATTAATAATACGTTGGAACCTTCGACTCCCAGCTACTTCTGGTGTTTTACGAAACAATTTGAATAATACACGTAATCGTGAGTACAACATACCCACATCGAAATAATTTCTAAGAGCAAATATTTCTAAGAGTAAAAAGACCCTCAGGTCGCCTAAGCGCCTACTGTTTTTGAATAGCAAATCTTCGGGAAGTTTGCTTGCAAATTAACGACAGCGACAAAATGCCACTGAAACGTACGCCACCGTCGACCCCAGAGCCCTCTTGCGGCACAGTGTCATTGTTGGATGAATCAACCAACTCTGCGAATACCGCATCTCCTATGGAATTAGCGATAAAGAATATTCAGGAGTACCAGGGAGCGCCGGATACTCTATCTAAACGCTGCAAGAGAAAATTCCAGGGAGACGACGGTTCTGAAAATCGATCTATTATCGCAGAGATGCGTGCGCTTTTCAGCACTTTTACTGACAAGCAAGACAAAAAACTGAGCACACTGCAGACGTCCATAGAGAAATCCCTGCAAGATACGGTTGCGACTCTGAGCTCTGACTTAGCAGAACTAACTAAGTCATTTGAATATTTGTCGTCAAAACACGAAGATTCAGTTAAAACTATTAAACGGTTAGAAAAGGAGCGAGAAAATGATTCTGAGTACATCAACTCTCTGGAGCGATCTATTGAACTTTTAGAACGAAAATCACGCAGCACGTGCATTGAAATTAGAAATATGCCAGTTGCTGATGGGGCCTCCGGCTTGACGGAGTCAAAGGCGCAGCTCCGGGGCACGATTATAGAACTCGGGAAAATACTCAACACCAACATCGATAGTACGGAGGTCAAAGATGTTTACAGACAAAATTCTAAGACAGATCGTACGAAAACGATCATTGCAGAGTTCACAACTGTATTGAAAAAAGAATCGCTCATAAGCGCACTCAAGAAATTCAATAAGGGTAGAAATGGCAGTGACAAACTAAATACTAGTCACTTACACATAAAAGGACCTACGAAGCCGATCTTCGTATCAGAATCGCTCACTTACAAAGCGAAAAAACTATTTTATATGGCGCGGGAACATGCGAAAGCGCATGGATACTCCTACTGCTGGACTGCGAATGGAGTAGTATATCTGCGCAAAAAGGATAACATGCCGCAGATACGCATCGCCAGCGAAGCTGACCTTAGCAAATTAGATAATACTAAGTGACTAGTCGTATTTTTAGTCTTATTTTTAATATTATTTTTTTGCCCGCTTATTATACACTGCTCATTTTATTATTATAATTTATTAATTTTTAAATACTTAGTTAGTCTTATATACATCACATCGCAAGTTACACGAAAATATTTTATATATCATACTCTATCTTACACTTTCACACATATTATGAAATTCGCAAATCCACAACATTACACTACACATACAAACACTCATTATTTCCACTTCCTGACATTTTACTCGGCGCACATTACAAATTATCATACTGCTCGAACTACCTTTCTAGGTGATCATATTGAATTTGAGACACAACTAAAAACCTTTTTTAATGGATAAAGATATTATAGATATTGAACAGCAGATAGATGATATTATGCCCTCTACTTCTATCATATGTACCCCGGAAGAATGCTCTTCTCACTTGACCGAACCTAGAGAACGCAGTCTTAATATTTTAATACAAAACATTAGAAGTATTTCACACAACATCGATGGTTTTCACACTTTGATAAGTAGAATAGCGGTAGAGCAAGACGTTATCGTCTTGACTGAATCATGGCTCTCTCGCGTATATACAGTCCCCTCCTTGATAAACTATAACTCAACTATTTCTACCAAACTCTTTAATCAAAATGATGGCCTGGTTATTTACACGAAATCAGATCTAAATCTTGACATACGAGAACCTGCGTTCTCAGAGGCCAACTGCATACTCCTAACTCAGAAAAATAAAATAGCCATAATTGCAATTTATAGACCCCCAAGTTTTTTAAACATTGATAAGTTTCTGCTATCATTGGATCATCTATTAAATGAATTATCTAATTTCAGCTCGATTATCATTGTAGGAGATATTAATATTGATATTAAATCAGATACCACAGATCGTCACGCATCAGAATACCTTAACTTAACTGCTTCGCACGGGCTTCTTCCGGCGCATACTATACCCACTCGGAGTTTTAATTGTCTTGATCATGTAATTCTTAAGACTAAGTGGCAGGCTAAAACGTTAGTTGTTGAGAACAGCTTAACGGATCATTTTACTGTTGTGTTATCACTGAATTTAAAAAACATAGTAAAGCATTTTCCACAGACAAATAATTATAAATTAAATTTTATGAAAATACACGTTGCCCTGGAAAATTATGATTTTCAGAGTATCATTAATTGTAATGATTGCGACATAGCAGCGGAATTGTTAACGTGTGCCGTTTCGGATATTATTAAAGCTAATACTACTGAAATAAAAGTTTCTAAACGGAAGGCACCATTAAAACCCTGGATTACCTCAGGACTTATTCGGTGCATGAAAAACAGAGATAACATGCACAAAAAGTTGAGAAAATCTCCTGATAATACTGTTTTAAAAACCACATATACCAGATATAGGAATTTTTTAACTAGATTGCTGCGTAAAACAAAACTTCTATATGAACGGTCACAAATCCAACAAGCTAACACTATAAAGAAAATGTGGCAGGTTATCAACAACGTAGCCAATATCAACCAAAAACCATCTCAATCCTCAATATTATTATCTGCCGAATCAAGTCCCCAAGTAGTTGTTAACAAAGCCAACGCCTATTATGCTACTGTGGGAGAAACGATAGCCCTTGATATGCAACAATCGCAGCTGCCTACTCCCGTTACGTCGTCTCCGAATAGCACATCCAATTCATCTATTCCGAATTCATTTACATTGCTGGAGACCGATTATTCCGAAGTTTTAATGATTATTAACTCACTTAAGTCTACTAATACAGCGGGATATGACGGTATCTCAACGCGCATACTTAAGGAAAATAAACTTATACTTGCAGGTCTTTTGACACACGTTTGTAACCTTTCTATAACTCAAGGCCGCTTTCCCATGGCATTTAAAAGATCAATCGTTTTACCAATATACAAGAATGGTCCTAAAACAGATATTAGTAACTATCGGCCGATTTCGATTCTCCCAACCTTTTCTAAAATATTAGAACGCATCATAAATAAGAGATTAATTAACTATCTTGAGTACCGTGGAATGCTCTCTGTCAAACAGTATGGTTTTCGACGTAATAAATCTACATCCGATGCTGTCGGAGACCTGACTGATTACATCGTGAGAAATCTTGATTCTGGTGCCAAATGTCTGGCAATCTTTTTAGATCTAGCCAAGGCATTTGATACCGTCTCAATTCCACATATGCTGAGTAAGCTTGAGTCATTGGGAGTTCGTGGACTCCAACTACAACTTTTCACCGACTATCTCACAGACAGGAAACAAAGTGTAAAAATTGGTAATGTGACCAGCAATGCTCTATCAGTGACTTATGGTGTGCCCCAAGGCAGTATACTCGGACCAACTCTCTTCCTCGTCTACATAAATGACCTGTGTAATCTCCAATTAGTTAATGGAAAAATATTCACCTACGCTGATGACACTGCTCTTGTATTCAAGGGAGAGAGCTGGGACAGTACATTTCACGACGCCCAAGTAGGGTTCAATAAAGCTAATGAATGGTTATTGCATAACTTACTCAAACTAAATACGAGTAAAACAAAATACATAACTTTCTCTATGCTAAATAAAACACAACCTTCCAAAGACAAATACGCCATACTTGCGCACTCAAATGCCTCTCTTTCTTGCACTCAAACTCGATGCAGCTGCCTTAAACTAGAGTCTACAAAAACAATACGATATCTGGGTGTCACACTGGACGCGCATATGTCTTTTGAGCATCATATCAAAACACTTACTGCAAGGGTTCGAAAATTAATGGCAATTTTTAAAAACATCCGCCATGTGTGTGACAAACCTACTATTAAGACTGTTCATCTCGCGCTTTGTCAGAGTTTACTCACGTACTGCAATGAGTCGTGGGGTGGAGCCAAAACACTTCTTCTGCCACTGGAAAGAGCTCAGCGCGCGGTGTTGAAAGTTAGCCATTTTTTGCCCTACAGGTACTCGACCAAATCCCTATTCGAAAATGTTGGCCTACTCACTGTGCGTCAGCTTTTTATTTTGAAACTCCTTCTAAATCAACACAAACTCCGTCCACAGGAGCAGAAGAAACGGCGCAATGCCAAAGTTTTTAATGTACAGGGATTTAAAACATCTTTTATAAACCGGTTCTCCTGCTTTTTGGGAGGATTTATGTACAATAAATTTTCAAAGGACCATAGCTTACAAAAACTTAGCTCTTTCCAACTAAAACAACTAATTATTAAGATCCTCCAAACATACTCATATGACGATACGGAGAATTTATTTGCAATTTCGAAATAATGATTTGCTGTCACAAGTTCTGCAAAACACCCACACCACCTCTCACCTTCACTCTTGTACACTTCACCGTGAGTTTCCATTAAGATCCCCTGACTCAACACTGGCGTCAGATCACGGAACCACACTTCACACACACACACACACACACCCTCACACACACACACACACACTACACACAGACAAACTACACACACGTACACAACTACATATATTTTGCATACATAATTTAACTATTTTAATTTTCTTGTAACTTGATTTATTAATGTTCTTATAAGGGTACAATACTCATAAATATTGTTAAAAATTAAATACTATTCGAATTAAATATTAAATGTAAACTTTGTTTGTGCATTTTAGGGGGGAGCGCAGATGCCTATCATACAGGCTTTTTAGTCTAGTTTAGGCATTTGAGGCTTCATTTGTTTATATACAACATACTTACTACATTTAAATTTAACATCTTAAGCAATCACTGTATATTTTGTCATTTTATGTGTGCCCAAATAAATTATTATTATTATTATTATTATTATTCTTATTATTATTTAAAATCTTCTTATATACAAGGTGATTCTAAATACCAGTTCCACGCGACCAGAGCTTAAAAGAACAAGCAAGATACTACAACCTGGATCTTACCGTTTTGTATGATTCTTACAAAGCATACAAAAATGGTTCAGGCTTTGCACTGGCTAAACCACAGGACGATAAATAATTTGATGAAAGACTGCCGAAAATACTCCTGAAAATTAAATTATCAAAATAATAATGTTAATCAATTTACGTCGCTGACAGTATGAGGTAGCAACGATACTTGTAATTAGCAAGGCTCTTCATTTAGTAATTGGCTTTTGATGTCAGTATAAGTTGGAGAACATCATTTACATTTTATTGTTTATATCATCATCAGCCCACTGCTGGACCTCTCCTTTTCCTCTGAAGGTGCACAAATTTTCCTATATTTCTTATATCAACTCTTCTACTATCTTATACAAATTTTCCTATATCTAAAGAGTAAAAAAGTATATAAAGTCAAAGTCAAAAATTACTTTATTCAGTAAAATCACAAGGATCATTTAGAATATATTCACTTTTACCTTCAAAATATATGAATGAGAATATCGTTAAGTGACTTTTCGTTTAAAATTGTTAAATTAATAAATGTTAAGTTAATTATTATTATTAATTTTGTGTTTGTAAATAAATGTCCAAACATAACACAAAATCGATAGGCTATAACAATATTTAACAATTTTAATCGTAGGTTTTTTTTCCAACATCAATTTTTTTTATTAGTGCAGTTCAATTTCTCTTTAGAAACTTGAAAAGCACTTGTTCTGTGTTGAAAAGCTATGGAAGGACGCTTGTGAATGTTTTTTGATTAAGGTAGTAGGTCCTTATTGACGTCTCATAAACCACCCTGTATATACATATAAATAAATAGATATATATTTAAAAGTCAAAAAAAAATATTTAACAAATTAATGTGAATGAACTCACCATTTACGGGCCCATAAACAAACCCGCACCTTACACTCAATTGTCACTTAGCTGAGCTAATTTTGATGCGGTTTACGATTATGGAAGTTGTAACGTTTCTTGTACAGTTTTGTCAATTATTTTTATGTTGGCAAAGTGTTTTAGAAGTGAACGGGTGGTCTTGTTTATGTTAAGATATCAAGTTTATATAAAAACAATGTTGTTTTAACCTGAAATACGTCATTATATACAATTTTCGTAACAAATTAATAAACAAATAGGCATTGTGAGAAACAAGTAAGTAGGTACATATGTTATTGTGTAATACAAAATAATAAAAATAAATGTAAACTAAGCAAAAACGGTATAATGCCTTCCAGAGCTTGTAATGATACATTTTAATTAAGTGTTTCACTATTTCCATTCTAGTAATAAAACACATATACAAAATAATTCAAATGAAAATCGTAACGGAAACAAAACAATCAAAATAATAACTCACCTTCAAACAATATGTATTGTAATTCGTAAATACAATAATAATCGTAATTTTCTTTGTAAATAAAATTTGTTAAATAAAAAAAGCTCTTTATTTAATTGCGATTGAAGTGAGGGCCCACCCGATGGTACCTGTCTCAATGATATGTGATCTGAGACACCATATTGATTCACGAGCCATTGTCTCGTCTCACAATCAATCCAGTTGATGTCTTTATAGTCTGATGCCATCAAACTCAATGTTATTCGATAACTGAATTTGATTGTTTAGATACGATGTTTTGGAAGATTTGAATAAAATGAGGTATAAAAATCAATGGCTTTAACTGAACCCACTCTCACATAGCGAGCTACGAGTTACCACTACACCATCGCTATCATATAAAGCGTTTTCGCAAACAACATAAATAAATAAAACTTTAATTCTACTTATTAGTATTAAGTAATTTGACATAATTATTGCTTTATAGCTATTTACGAAACTACATCTGTAGAAAAACTTATAATATAATCAATAAATATGCTCAACAATAAATGACAAAATACCAAGTGTAAAGCGGTCCGTGCTGTGCGAGAACCATCAATCTCGCACACGACACTTATCTCACAACCGCTCGAGACTTCACGATTATTGTCACAAATAAATCCACAGTTCTGTGTGATCTTTCACTATAAAACATAATTCCGGACGATGTGGGTGAATACATCAATCAAGAATAGACGTCGCACTAAATCTATGGCACTCACTGTGCGGGGTGAATGTGGTCCGAGCTAGTTTTTGGAATATTCTTGACAAAGACGATTTTACTTCGTTTCAACTTCGATTCGATCGCCTTGCGGTGTAGAGACAAATGTTTCTGCGCGATACATTTTTCTGAATTAAAAATAATAACGTAACGGAAGCTCCAATTTATGTATGGTTTTGAGGCTAGTTTTAAACAGAAGAAACACAATGAAGGATTTATCTAATTAATTAATTAAATGGAGCTAAACTTTGTTTCATTTTCATAAAATAATTTAAAGGATTTTTTCTAATTAAATAGAGTAACAGACTTAAAACCAAGTCTAATGTTACTATGATAACGAAAGGTCCTGTCACATTGTATCATTAAAAGTTGCAATTTAGTGAGAATAAGTGCATTTCGGTGTGGCCGAACATACACCGCAATAATTATTAATCTCTGTGTATCTTCATGTAGGTATCATTTACTGTATTTTTATACGCATTTTATTCTACATTTATTGTTAGAGCCATTAAAATCAGCTTTGTTTCGAAATCAAAGCCTTGACGATTCTATTCGGGTTTATGTTTTGATGATCTCGTAAATTTAGAATTGCCTTTGCAGGCTAGCGGTGAATTTCTGAAGTATTCTTTTTAATAGTTTTGTGACCGTGTTTCTTTTGTTTAACGCCGTCGCTTTGTGGGAGTTGACGATGATTTGCTTTTGTTTTTACTTTCTAGTTGTCATTTTAAAGCATTTTTTTTAATATTGATTAATATATAAATATGTTTACTCTTAAGTTACACTTTTACCCCCTATCTTATAAAAAGTTAGCGTTGACATAAAGTCACCATTACGTATGGTAACCAAGACATCAAGTCTGGGCTAACTTTTTATAAGACAGACCTTTAGAATTCACTTTTCTATAATTTTGGCTAATTTGAGAAGCCCTGGTGCTTATCTTCAATGATTGCTCATATTTATTTTACATAATATATGAAAATGATAAATACTCTTTAGTAAAGAGTATTTATCATTTTCTACAAAATAAATTGTTTATTTAATTGTGTAAAGTTTACACAATTAAATAAACAATTTATTTTGTCAAGAACGCAGTCGCAAAATGTCGTCTAGATATTTAGCGGTTTTATTGTGTTCTCCCCCATCATAAGTTACAATATAACCTAATTTGCGCGATAACCTGAAAACAGGACTTTGTAAAGCATGTCTCATGTTCCCTTACAATGCTCTTTTTCCTTAGAAAGTGTAACACATTATAAATCAGCGTGAATTAGCCAAACCCTTACTTCCAGGGAGGGGACAAAAACCATCCCGAAAAGGCCGGAAAGCCTTCGCCTACTTCTATCTCTACACATGATATACCCATCATTGTAATAGCACTTTTAATTAGCTCTACACTAAAATTATATTGGTGTTATGTTTGTGTTCAATATAACTGTTTATACCATAGCAGTTTCCAGTTCGGTAACATTTTGTAACATAATTATGTTTCGTTCACCAATATTATTTCAATTTTCAAATGTAATTTTCAATAAATAAATAAATCATTTCTTTGGTCTTTATGAAACGTTAAAAGTAGATCTAATAATAAAAGTATGATTGTTTGTGAGTTAAGGAAAATATTTATTACTTTTGTCAAATACTTAATTATGCTTACTTTACTTTACTTTATTATGATACGGTCATATTCATTATTTTACATTTTTTATCTAAGTACATGAAAAAATATAAAATAATATTACTAAATATAGATTTATAGCGTTTAATACGCCGTAGTGTATATTTATCATTTTTACTTCTTGTTATAAGTTGTTAAGTTTTTTTTTATGAAAAGTGGGGGTTTAAAATATGTTAAATTTATTTATTAAGGTCTTGTCTATCCACCGCAAGAGCCCAACTCTAGTCACAACACCATTACGTGATTCACCCCCGTTTTAAAATGGAGTCATAAATAAAAGGTAGACGCACCTTATCGTCGAAAACTCTGAAAGAAGTTCCTTCTCTTTCTTACTTGGTGCTTTCAAACGACATTACAGGATGCGCGACATGCTGCGGCTAAATTATTTTTAGAATTCACGATTGTAAAGATAACTTCTTTCAAAAGTAGAGCATCAACACTCTACTTTTGAAAGAAGTTGTCTTTACATTTTGTGAGTATAATTCTAATAGGTACTCACATCTGGAAATGAAAACGCATACCTATAGATAGGTACCAGTTATTTATATCTTACTTAATATAAACTTTCTTGTGCTTTGATATTCTAGTGTCTTGTCTAGTGGTCATCAAACAATTGTCAAAAGTAGGGCATCCACAAACCGTCTTATTTACTTCACGTTGTAAATAACAATTTTATTTATTTTTTATTTAATTAGAACGTCCTTAGCCAATTACACTAATTAACAAGAATAGTTGTGGTTCAAAATGGAATTAATTTGAGAAATCTTGTGACTTTGCTAGGTTCAAGTACCTACCACTAACACGACGACAAACCAACGTCGTCTACAAGAGCCTTTCCATAAAACTGTTTTACATTTATAGCTACAAGCTCTACACGATTTTCTCCTACAATCGAAAACCGTCTTATTCACTTCACGATAGGGTAGTTTTCCGCTTGTGTCGGTCCGGTTTCCATGGCAACCAGAGGCGCGTCGCGATTTTTGCTTGAGCACCTCCTTTCGCGTCGATAGGTACTTGTGTGCGCTATCGATGGAATACAAAGAGGGTAGGTTAGTATCGGATTGAATGCTGCATTAGGGGGTTCAATTGAACGGGGCGTGTTGTGTGCCATAGCTTTATTTTCTTTGTTTTCAGAGATCCTACTTTACCTGAGAAAAGTAAGCTACATGTAATTTTCAAATTTAACAAATATTAAGGTACTTACCCAAGTTTTACATATAAATAAACCTAGTTCTCAAAGCCCAGTTCTCTCTTAGTAAAAAAAACTATTAGGTACATTTAAATTTTGCATGAAATACTTACTTATTAGATACTCATTATGTTAAAATATATGAACTTTTTTTAAATGTGATGTATTCTCAGTACCTACATTTAAACTGTGTGAGATGTAATAAGAGGAAATAAAGGCTTTATTATTTATTATTATTATAAACCTAGTTCTCGTCGATATACTTATCTACCAATAGCCTGCGGGAACAAAGGAAGGAGTCGGGGGGAACTAGATCATAGTAATGTTTATGGATGTGACGTAGTGGTACGGATAAGTACCTTATGCAAAAAAGGTTTAGGCATCTAACTAGGAGTATTTTTTTTACTGTACTTACCTATCAGCTCAAAATAAATGTAATAAATCATACCTAATATTTATTCCTTTTGAAATTTATCTGTATTTTTATAGTTTTTTATAAGTATTTCCTTCCTTTAAGTACATTCTCGTGGAATATACTTTCTTTTGTAAGTTGTTTTAGAATATTGTGGAAATAAATAATTTTGTTTATTTGAGGAGGTATTTAAATAAAATATGTCAGTAATATATTTTGACTAACCGTTTATTTGAAACACATGACTGTCCACGCTCATAGTCACCATTCCAGGCATGGTTCATTTAAAATATTCATTTATTTCATTTAAATGTAGTTATAGTGGGGATGTTACAAGCAGATAACTGTATTTCTATTTACTGTGCTATTACAAGCAAATATTTTGTTACTTTCAAAGCTCATTTCTATTCATACTTAATTTAATGTTTTAAATAAGTTTTCAAGTGTTTACAGAATCTAGAAAATCAAATACATGCCAATATTGCTATTTATTTAAAAATCATGAATATTTTACATAATAAAACTCATGAAAATATTTTATTTACATTATTTTGAAAAAGGGTTTTAACAGATAATTTTGGTTTAAATAAATCCCCATTAAAAATATTGCTGCATGAAAAAAGTATTTAGGTGTTAATTGGCACATATTTGTTTAATTTAATATGAAAGTATGAGCTATTGGGTTGCGTGGTCGTAACTAGACGTACTTATATTATTACAATAGTTAAATTCGTTTAAATATTTATTTACACTTAAAATGTACAAATAACATTAAATTGCATTCCGCATTTTAGCGTCAATTTTAATATAGGTTTCTGACTTCTTATTATAATGTATTTTAATATTTAAGTCTATTTACATACAAATAAATGAAGATAATGGCATTTTTTATGACAGCGACAATTTTACTAATCGTAAAAACAGTTTAATAAAATGATTATTTTTATTTAAAAAGCTATTGGTTCAAAAATAAATCAAGTATTTTTTGACAGCAAATATTTTTCAGGTTATATAAAATGTTGCCTTAAAAATATTTGTTTTCTATTTTTAAATAAACAAATAACTTTAAACTAAATAAAAATTGGCACCAGAGGTTAAACTTTACATATAGAGTTACATCTAACAGTAATCATGTAAAATCTAAATAAATTACTTATTCACAAACTGACTATTTACAGAACGATCACAAACTTAGAAATGATAATACGCGAAGTTGATCGGCTGATCACTTTGATCAGTATTGTTCAGATCAAGTTGATCAGTATCGCGTTCACTCGATTCACTAACGTTAGTGAACTCGCGGTCGTTTGATGAACTTGGGTCAAACTTCGACCCACTCGGGTCAAACTTTGATTTGACCTGCCAGTTTGACAGATCAAATGGCACATCATTAGTTTCCTTACAAAATGTCTTCGGCACTAAATATTCTGGATAAACTACACTATCGTAGCGATCGGTTTCAAACTTTAAATGCGAACTGAAAGTCTTCTCTTCGAAGTCGTCGCTCCGAGTGCTCGCACTGTTCACTTCGTTGTTCTCCGATTCCACATCGTCTCTCCTAACGTCTCTATCACTGGCGCAGGCGTCGAACTGAGCGCGTCGATCGAACTGGTCGCGGTCGAACTGGTCACGATCGAACTGGTCGCGGTCGAACCGGTCACGATCAAACTGATCGCGTTGATCAAATGGGTGAGCGTTCACTTCGGTGCCGGCGGGTAAGGATCACTGCCGGTGCGGCAGCTGGTGGTGGCCGATGTGCTGGTGGTGCAGGTCGAGGCGCGGCCGCTTGGCGTCGTCGTCGTCGCTGCAGTCGTTCTCGTGCTGGTCCTGGTCGTCGCACTCCTCGCCCAGCTCCTCCTGCTTGCGCTTCGCAGTCGCCATCTCGGCGGCGTGCTTTTTCCGCCATTTTGTTCTTCTGTTTTGGAACCAGACCTGTTGACAAAGAGATGCGTTAGCGTAAAATAAACTTTTTAAAATAAAGAATATCCAGTTCACAATCAACTTGTAGAGAATTAGCATAACGATCGCCGACAAAAAGTGTGCGGCGATCAACCATCCGAGATTCCTTTATAAATACTTCGACATCTGCCCCCGAAGGATCCTCTCTAATCATGAAAATGTATTTATGACCTAATTAAACTCCTGTCTACCTTCCGACCGCCCGAACAAATGAGACAAAAATATGCCTCAAACTACGAGCCGAAAAGAGAGGTGAAAGTGGCCTCTTTGATTAATGAGTGTTATATGGGTGGTTAAGTACCGTGTAATTTGCAAAACGACCCTTAATTACCGGGAGCATGGCTACTATCTCCGTCTCCGTCTCGCGTCTGGGCTGCGAGGGTGTGAGAGGGAGACGAAGGGGGGTTTGCGTTGCGACTTAAAAGGCGGTATTTAATGAGGCATTATGATGTCGGGCAAGGCGATTAGGTTCACATGCTGTTTGTGCGCTCCTTATATTTGGCTTGTTGTACAAACTCGGTAATGCGCTTTCAGACGTACATATTTCAGCTTTTACATTGTTTTCACAGACTTTGGGCGGTTTCATACTCAAACTATTTTATAACGCAACTTTGTCAAATGCTTTACAATTATTTGAACAAAGTATTTAAGCACGGTACCTTGTCTACAAGATGATCTGACAAGATTTGGTACCGATTTAAAACCGAATCTATTAATGATTCTTGTGATTTAAAGATATTATGTAAGTACTTAATAAAAGTACATACTACAACTAATCAAAATTAAATATAATAGGTAGTGTATATTATACCTCGTTCAGCTAGTTTTGTATATCTACACTCGTAAATATAGGCAGAGAGCAGTAAAATAATGGTGAGTTTGAGACAAATGCTAGTCTTGTATCTACAAGTCCATCAGGCCTCGCCTTGGCTTCGTGCCGAGGACTTCGAACAACAGCCTGATTCTACTTAATTACGTATATTCATTATCTTATTGTTTAGAGGTCTTTGTAAAGAGGAAAGTTTGTCTGGTTGACATCATTACGGTCTGAGTCACCTATCTAAAGAAAACAATATAATTAGACGTTTGTTCAATCTCTTTTAGGACACGTCTAGAGAAAATAATCTGTGAACTAACTTTCAAAGGAAAAAATCAAAGTCATCAGTCAATTATTTGCTTTTATCCTGTTTTTACTCATAAATGATGTTTTCTATATATACAAAGCACAATATATTTCTATTTCAGTAGATACACAGATGAATATAGTACTATTACAAGTGTTTACTATCGAGTGTTCAAGATTAACTCCCTCCTTACATTTACGGCTCGTACATTACGCGAACAACCCCATAAAACTTGATAAAGCCGTTATCCAAGTCATTCAAATTAATTACCTGTAACTAGGGTGGGGGTGACATTCTATGTACGAACGTTCCGGCTTTTTTCCGGCTAAATACTGTCTCCTCGACTTTACACGACTATTTGTATTTTTATCCGGTTATTCACTTAATTTTTCTATTGTCTAGGTATGCTTTGAAACGTAACATAAAATACTTATATTTTTTATGATAACTATAGTATAGAGGCATTTTTGCTAATCAAAACTACTCAAGTAAGAAATTTCAAAACTTTTTTATATTCTTTTCGAAACACAAAATTATACATGAATATTATAGATAGAGAATTTACATTTATAGTAAATGTTTGTAGCTTTAAGATTTATTCTTGACCGGCTCATTTATTTTTAAGCCGGTAATTCGCCCCTCTACCTGAAGACAACATGGCTGCCAACCGAAAGCGCATTATCTCAATCAAGCTATTAAAGCTCCTGTGAAAAATAATAGTTATACATAATTACCTCACCCCCCGAACGAGACAGAACACCTCCAATTACACGAGTGGGACAGAGACAGATGCATGTTTCGCGGTTGCTTCAAGCTAAGTAATTGAAAGGAGCTTGGCAAGTTGGGGCAAGATGAAAATAAAGGGCCATTTACGAAGACAAGTTTCTTGAATTAATGTATAAAATATTTGTTTTAATTTCGTTATTGCTATTCAAGAATCTGCTTTTATTTATATAGCTGTATGACAAACATTAGAGTTTGTCTACAGAAGACGTGCTCTGTAATACATTGTACTGCGCCCAAAACTTTAGAGATTACATTACCTGTGTAAACAAAAAAATAATTGTTAAAAATAATAACAAAAGTGTAAAATAGTGTAAAATAGTGTAACTAAACAGTGTAGTCGTTAGTGTCTCCCTCGACCTTGTGCGCTGTATCGTTTACTATGTTATGTAAGAAAAACGTAAAACATATAATCCGCATTTTCCCGGCCATCAAGTTTTCCATAATAAAAACAAATGGTGCAATGATAATGCGAATAAATATTTTGCTGTCTTTTATACAGGGTGTTTAAATATTTGAAAATTGAAAAAAGTATTTTTATTAACAGATTTTAGAACCGTTGTTTGTTCTATGCTCATGTCTATGAATACTTATTTTGTTGATTATAAAAAAAAACCCTTGTTATAAAGCTTATTTATCGCAAAGATTACTATCAAGTTTGTAATTTTATTGAAAATTTACAAATACCACATACACCACATGATTCGAGTGCCTTGCACTGATTTTTTTGACCAACCAGTCTGTATATTATTGATCACCCTGTATATGTTATAGTGATGTTTTCGCTTGTTTTGTTATCTCACATTTTTTATAGTTCGTCGATGTATCGACTCGGCCGATTTATTTTATATGCTGTAGTTCCCTCGTAAAACTAAATTGATCTCAGTATATTAGCTTGTGGATATAAATATATAGATTTTGTTTACAGAATTGTATGTACCTATTGGTGAATAGATTCTTGGTATAGATATACGAAAAATAATATTAAATTACTGAGTAATTATACTACTGATAAGTAACCATTGATGGAATAATGTTACCGCAATAAAACATTTTGTATCCAAGTTTAATTGATTTCATGATTTTTTATTGTTATTATTTAATTTTAGTACATTTGAATAGAATTTTTTTTTGGTTGCTGAAATCATAATTACCAGTCTATATAGCCCAAACTATGCTAGCAACTAGGTATGCTAAGTTATGGAGTAAAAATGAACCATCTAATTCACAAGTAGGTATACCTACTACAGCGCTAACTCTTTCATAAATAAAAAAAGAGACAGTAAAAGGGTCCGATAAGCAGAATCACCGAATCTCACAGCATCATTAGCACTTGTCATTAGTCACGCGACTTATCGCACCCTTTCCTAGTCGTCGATTTGTCGCGTCGTGTGGACGGGCCCTAACGGCGGGATTCTGCTAATTGGAGCGAATTATTGCGCGCCTCAATCATGAGATAATGCTATTGGATTGTATATCTATCGTCTTGATCTGTAGCCTTGTTATTTTATATAAATATCTATTCATTTCCAAAATAAAATTATACAGGATAGAATTATGTAAAAAGCTTATCGGGAGAAGTACTACCACCGTACTTGTCTACCGCTAAGCAGCTAATCTGGTTTGAAGGGTGTCAGTGTAACTAAATGAAACTCCTTTTTGTCTATGCTGGATAGCGGAGCAATGCATCACAGTGCACGTCCTCAAACACATTTTTTTTATTTAAGATTATCACCCAACGTCAGATGGACTATCGGTTTGTTTCATCACAAACGTTATAAAAAGTCATATCTAAAATATTATTTATACATAATTTAATTACTGTAAAATCACAAAGATCATTAAGAATCGTCTTATGTACAAGGTAATTCTAGGTGCCAGTTCCCCGCGACCAAAAAACTTCGAAATAGAAAGATAGACAGTCTTATAAATAGGTACATTTCTGACTTACGAGTAGGTACAGTTGATACAATAGTGTTGCCAATGATGTATGTATGTTCGGATCAACACATTTGTATGGATCTGTAGTTGATCTCACGGGAACGTAGCCAATCATTCACTCATTAAGGCCACCTAACGCTGGCGCCTTTTCACATGCACACGCCTGCGGTAACGGTAAGGTTTATCTGCTTGATGCTAAGTCAAAGTCAAAGTCAAAATTGCTTTATTTAGTAAAATCACAAGGATCATTTAGAAGCTATTAACTGTATATGTAATAAGTCCATTTGGCCTGTGTGATTCCTCTCAGTGCGTAAAAACTAACCTTTTTAAAAACGTCATGCATTTATATTTATAGAGGTGGCTTATGCATGCCCCATCTCAATATTTCATTCAATATAAATGTTATCAAAATTTTGAAATCTAAAAAAATTGAATTATTTATTTTAAATTTAATTTTAACGGATAGTAACTATAACACAACTGACTTAACAGAGTCAAACCACTCTTAAAAACGTAACGTTTCATACATTTCCATGTCTTCTCACTCATTTTACCTTTGTTTTATAATTAAAAATTCCTTAACATTTTAAACAACGTATCTAATTCATCCTAAGCTACTTGCTTAAAACTTTATGCTGTACCGTTTAGTCAGTATCCGTATGCATGTGAAAAGGTGTACAATGTTATTAATAAAACATGTTATTAATAATGTGCCGCTACAGTTGCCGATGGACGTGCTTTGATGTGCAATGTTCTGTGCCTTTGTTCGGTAATGAGTTGGTGTTGTATTGACAGCCACTGCGTAGTGGGTAACCAGGCTACAGACGAGGGTTTGGTGCCCGCTATGATCGCCTTAAGACTCGTTTGAAATATGTAGCCAAATTGTGACCGCATAGTAGTATTTAAGGAAAAAAATAATAAAGAAATGTAGTAAGTTCTAAATTGGTTCATACCACGTGTAATTATTATTACCTCAACCATTTTTGTTGATTAGTTATTTCAATGTTCGTGATTACTAATACACAATCTATAACTAAAAAGTCAAATCAAAACTGTATCTATGCAACTGTTAGATTGGTTACGAGAATAAAAAAAACAGAGTCAGATCTTGGCCTGTGACAAACAAAAGTCAAACTAGATAAATAACATGGAGCTGCAAACACAAGTCCGGCAATTCTGACTAGGTATCTGTTTGTACCATCGGACACTGAAGAATTTGTGGCCGATGGGTAAATTGGCCCGCGCGTGATCGATCGCCGCTCACGCTAATGGATAAAAGAATAAAACTCCACGTAGCGAGCAATGTATGCATTGATATGCAAAAATGTTTTTTGTTTATTGCCCCACGTTAGAATTTATCTGTATGCGATCTATGTGCATTTTATTCACTTTGAACAAAAAATATTTGTTTGAATAGAACTGAATAAAAGTTTGTTGAGTTTATGCAAATATGCATTGACAGTTTATTCAATACATTTGTATGCTAGTCTGTATGTCACATGCGTGTTTGTTTGTAAATCAATCGCAATAACTTGATGCGTAAAACCCCGCTACTTTTTCAGAAATATTTAGCTACAAATTGTCGGACCCTACAAATTGTGCACTAAACAAAACAAAAGGGGTGGAATCTAATAAAAAAAAGCCAAAAACAACAGAAACTTCATTAACCATCTTCAGTCGTAAATCATAAAAGGATTAAAAGAATCTCCCCTCCGCCCCCCGAGCCTACAAATTCGAAGTTATTAAAAAAACTCATTTACAAATTAGAAAAGACAAAAAATATTAAAGCGATAAAAAGAATTATCTCTGGTCTCTGTAGGACGATGAAAATACAACCCCTTTACTTTAAGTAAGCATAAAAATGTTAATGTAGTTCGAGGAGTGAGGAGGGCTTTTTATAATTACCTCTAGGATTTCTTTTACTCAAGTATACATGGTCAGTATAGCGTATTATCTTGCGTACTGGAACTTCAGTATTTAATTTAATTGTAATTCCTTTTAAGAAGGATCATATAAAAAAAACGGTAGGAACCAGGCCGTAAGTTTTTTGCCTGTTCTTCTAGGCTCTGGTCGTGTGGAACTGGCACCTAGAATCACCTAGTACTTATGTTAGACGATTCTTAAGATCCTTGTGATTTTATTATTTTATAAATAAAGTACATACTTTTGATTATTTGAATTTTTATTAAGTGTTTTAGAAATAGATCTGTTGAGAACACTCTCTGTTAAGTTTACTATTAAACTAGGAATGGTTCCATACATTGACGTGTTTTATTAATAATAAAATAATGCTTAAAAACTTTTTTATCCTCCATATTCTTAGGAAAGTAGTATACTAGGTACGTATACGTACCTCAATAATTTTTATTTATTTGATTTTTTTCTGAAAATATCAGATGAAAGAATCCGGAATTCAGAATTGTAAGTCCAAGTTTTCCAATAGGAATGACAGAGGTCGTTGTACAAGCCTTACAAGTAGGAATGCGCGAGTGGAACTTTGCAAATTAAGAAAATGTAATTAGTGCCGCCCCACGACACCCTCGGACATAATTAAGGCGAATCTTGTTGTAATTTTGACATTTAATTTTTTCCCTCCCTCAATAATTAATTTAGAAAAGTACCCTTAAAATTTAATCTGTGCTCTTTCAGTGACAGTGTTTTTTTTTTACTTTTCTCTTTGAGTTAATGAAACGACAGAGATTTTTGATAGGAGCCCCTCGAGACACTTTTTTTTAATTTTCAACTTTTTCGCGGCCGACTAATGTATTCTTTTCTACCTTTGTTATTAAATTGAGAGTTTTCTCTTTTTATAATTAAAAAACTTCTGATAACATTTGAGCTTAAAATATTTTGGGCATAAAATAATATAATTCAACATTTTGAAATGTAAGTACAAAATTAATTTCTGGTTTCTTTACCGAAATATAATGAAAATACTTGTAATTGTTCTTGAAGAAATAAAATGTAATCGTATCACAACATTTTTCATCTCACGACTCTACACGGTAGACACCAGATTGGTTATTCCAAGTTAAATAGCTTCATCCCTTAAAACGACGATTCATATCCTATCAGCAATCTTGAAAGTTTAAAGTAAGGGTGTGTGCAGACGGCGAGTGCGTAAGCCGCGTTATCGCGTGCAAGTGTAAGCAAGTGTAAGCCGGGTAAGCCGCTCATCAAGCCGGCATTAGCGCGATGTTGTGAAAACGTTCGCGCTGTCATTCTGCGCCGCGCGGGGCTCGAGAGGGCCTTCGGACTGTGCATGTAGGCTTTTATGTCCCATCATTGTTATTGCACAATTATAACAACATTTTAGGAAGTGTGCTAATCAATGTTATACCTTCGTGCAACCTAATTTCGATTGCGGACAAACGCTTGCCTAAAGTTTATAAAAATACACAAAAATAATGAAGATATTTTCCAAAACCAAATAAATGGATAAGTATGTTGTTAATGTAATGGACTTCAACAAAGGATGAGATAGCGGTTATATTTTTTTATTTATATTTGCAAAAAATAATATATTTTGATCAAAAGCTCTGTGTAGAAATTGCCCGTTACAATTAAAATGGAGGGGTAGTATGCTATAAACCAAACTAGGAACAGACTACACGACCGTTTACAAGGCCCACGATTTACGCACATTCGCCCTCGCCGTAATGATGTGACCGATTGTATCACGGCCCAGGCTCAGTTGTCATTTAAATTTAAATTAAGGTAAGTATTACGGTTTAGAGCTGGCGAGCCGGCGCGCCCGTCCTTATCGTGTGCGCTGAGCCTTAGGGTGCATTTTAAACTATGTTTTCGTTACATGTTAGAATTTGAATATTTTGTAACTGCTTGCTTTTGGATAAGCTCCAGATTATGTTAGAGACGTCCTCTATAGGACATAATCGTGAGTTTACTGTGCTACGTAATTACATTATGGTGATTCTCACAAGTAGGTATAGTATTCAAAAAATATAATAAATAAAACAGAAGACACTTAGTAAGAAACAGATAATTCTATAATACATAAAGCATATCAAGTTTGTCAGTTACAACACTTACAACTGACTCTATCACAGATGCGATTTTAATTTTTAATTTTAGTAACTTTTTTAAAAACTAAAAAAATTAAGTACATTAAGTATTTCTATTAGTTTCTCATGCAGTGTTAGAACTTTCCGCTCGAGCCCGCACCCCATAGCGCACGGTCCCCCCTGGGTATCGGTATCCCGATAAGCCGGATCACATCCGAAACAAATTGAATAAAACCGATAAAAAACCGCGACCGCCGCCGCGCGCCACTCCGTCATTGTATCGGGCGGTCGGCGGACAAACACCGTGACCAATGGTGACACATTTTGCTTTATATCTACTTTTTACTAAAAATAAATACCATCAAAAAAGAGTGATGTTTCGTTTACAATCAAATGACGATTTTATAAAATGTAATGTATAAAACATGTGTTTTGTTTTGTTGAATATTATTACGATTTTTACCACATATACTAAATGTTTTTTAATATCTATATTTTTCATTCTATGGATACTTTCAGGTATGAATAATATAATACGCAAAAAAAAATTATAGTAATTTTTACCAATCTAACCTACTTTACCCACGTAACCCACTTTTCCAACGCCACACGTAGGTAAACCAATAAAAACGTTACCAATATCAGTGTTTTATTATTTATCAAGCGTTTAATCCCAGCAATAAATCTCGCGGACATAAAATGGCGTCGGTTTTTTGGCGCGAAAAGATTTGCAGAAAGCAGGAATGAGCGCAGATTAGGGCTAAGCCTCTTTTATTAATGGACCTGAGATACACACGCCGCCGTCACACGCCGATGGATCATGTTGACACTCACTTTTTGTTTTATTTTAACAATTTTACCGTGACAAGAGCGGTGTAAATACATTTTACTAAAATGGTAGCAGGAATACAGTTTCATTGTTTTAAACTTACTTCATTTGACAACACTAAAATGTGTGACGCACTTTCTTAAACTTCTCTGGAACAAAATGACTTAAACACTTAGTTGAAAATATATGTTTAGAAAACGAAACAAAAAATACTACGTATGGCATAAAATGTATTAGTTATAAATATTATAATAAATAAATAATGCTGGACAATCCACACAACATCATCTAGCTCCAAGCTAAGCAGAGCTTGTGTTATGGGTACTAGAGGACTGACATACTTAATACAATACATTACATAGATAGATATTTTTTATTATACATATAAAATACGTAGAACACCCGGAATAAATATTTGCAGATCGTACAAACATTTATTCCAAGGCGGGAATCGAACCCGCAACCTTATGCGTCGCAGGCGGACCTTCGCCCGCCGCGCCACATCGGTCGTCAAACACTATAAGGTTAAATATTTTAATATTTATAAAAGCATGTATTCCGAAAATCAATACTATATAGGAAAACCCAGCTTTATTATATTTATAGTCTAACGTAGTATATAGTGTAGTGAGAATTTTCATGACGCCCTTACTCGCTAGAGAATCACCCTCCTTGCTGACTCGCAGCGGGTTTACGACGCTCATACTCCGGTTTATGCCTTGTTATGGTTGTTCTATCATAATAAGAAAATGTACTTTTTATAATAATACTAAGAACCGTGATAACGTACATGTTTTTGTATGTCTCTGAAAATGAATTGGATTCGTAAGTGGCTCTATCTTTTTTATCAACGTAAAAAGTTATAGTGATTTACGCTTATTAGTCAATATTCTAGATAAAGTTTCAGTTTTTTTATTCATATATTTTAATCTTACTTTGGAGTAAAAACTATTTCGAAATGTGGATTCAAACTATATTTATTGTTTGAGCATGTCTCTGACTACCCCCTGTAGACTTCCACAACATATCTTGAGTTGATACTGAAATCTAGATTTATATTAATTAATTTCGGCCTAGAAAACATTTATTGGTTATCAACACGAATAAACATTGAAATATGACAAGTTTCTAATTGCTATCTGAGAGAATACCCACCGTGCCTGGGAATAACGTGACGTTAATTTAGTTTAATTACGAAGCTAAATAGACAATAAAGAGATTTCTAGAAATAAGAAGTGTTTATTATCTACGTAAATACAGTATTTAATTTAGTTTATTTATCAAAGCAAATAGTAAACATATCGTATTTCTGTAAATAGCTATTTAGAAACTATGTTATTTATAATACGATATGTTTATTTTATGAGTACAGTGGATGCCACGGAAACTACAGAAAGGCATCAACTGTATGTCTGGACACAAGTACATTATATAAGACACAGGCACTACCCGCCGTACCCGCGCCCGGCGCAATAACTACCCCCATCCCGCCCCCATCGCCTTACACTGCAGCACACAGAATTGACCGTAGTTAAGAATTTAAAAGATTTTTCAATTAAATGCTCCGGAATTTCAATCAAAATCGAATTTCAGTCAACAAAAGTAAAATAATAAGATCCATATCATAAATAGATACCTTAAACTGAAATACGAGCCATCTAATAAAATGATGGTAGAAGATTATTTTCCGATATAACCGCCAATTCTATTATCATTTTAACTAGTTTTAAAGTTTTGTACGTACAATAAAACATTTTCTATTTATTATCTAATTCATTATTACGGATATACATTAACTTTTATTTTATTTTATTTCTCAATATTTTTCATTGTTAATAATGTTGATATGTAAGTTAAACAAGTTACAGATTCTTTGTCCGCAAGTGCACCAATACGAAAACTGTCGCCCGTCGCGTTGTTATTGGAAAAGTTGTAAGATGAGTGCGTTACAATGTAGCGGCTAGCTGTACCGCCGCGCACTATGTACCCACTGTGTACCACCACTGTACTACCATGTACTTGTAGAGATGTGCCAGACCACAGGAACAAAAATAGGCCATTTGATGTCAGCTACAAAATTTCTAAAATAGTATAATCTTTGCACTTCGAAGAGGACGTATGGACAATATGAGGTAATGCACTGCGTCTAACTCTACGAGGGAACAACGTTCAACAATATTGTTCGATTATAAAAGTAAAAAAAGTACAAGTCGATCTATGAGCGATTTTAATGAATTTCATTTTTTAATGCAATAATAAAATGTTTTACTTAGTACAAATATATATTTACGCCAAACTTCAAAAATCATAATAATTTTGGTTATTAATTACGTAACTATATATTTAAAATAATATTTAACTATAACTATGTTCAGGAACTACGAATACGGGAGTGGGTACAGCTCTAGTACATTTGATAGCCGGTGCTTGACATGACTGCAGCGCTTTCCACGGTAATACAGCGCTTCACCGCTCTGTTATACGCACGGCGCTGCAACTCTATACTCGTACTAGTTTAATTGATAATTAAACTGGTAATTAACTTGGTAATTAACCTGTGGTAGTCGCAGTGTTCTGTTTTACCTATTTATTTGAAATTTCTCGTTTAATCTAGACATTTTTCAGCTCACTTTGTCACAATATCACTTAATCTTCAAATACAATATATCTAATTACGTAGAAGCACATTTTATAACGAAACTATGAAGTGGTAATGAAACATGTTTAATAAATGCAAGCCTGATTTGAGTATGGACTAAGAAAAGACAAAGCTTTGACAATAATAACATTAGTGTGTTTTGAACACAATTAATATAAAATCAAACGTTAGCGCCGCATGTGGCGAGCCCATCTAAATCGCATTATCATCGATCGCCGCCGCTACATGTGTCCACATCTCATAGCGTGTCATTGCAACAACTTACTGGACCAATATGAGCTTTAATACACTGGCTTTAGATTCCATTTAGTTTAAGAAATTTATAGATGAAAATACGTAAGTACAAACATTATTAATATATTATTTGACAACGCCGTGTGTCATTATTTAATTTGGCTGACGTTCATCTTACTAGGCAATAAGTATGTTGGTAGGACAGGACGTAGGTACCTACCGAAATCTTGGAACATAACATGTAAGTATAGTACATAACGTGTAATAGTACATGTTAAATGAAAAACGAATAATGACTAAACTAATTGATTCAGAAAATGGTAATTAAAATGGAAAGCGCTTAACAAAAACCTAGATACACCTAGAACATATATAGATCTCAATTGTTTAGGATACTCGCTTAAACATCAAGTAAAACTAAGCAAAGCGTTCTGAAGACGCGTAGGGAGGAACAACGTAAAGTCAATATGTGGATAATAATAAAAGATGGCGCCGCCCGCATACGGATCGGCACATTATCGGTGAAGCATCGCACCGAGCCGAGTACTGCCGCCTACTACGTGTTTGCCACTTTCGCGATTTATTTTATAGAGTTTTGTTTCATAGACGTTTATTCAGCTCATACAAAACTATATTATCCGGAGGTTTGTTATTACAGAACTCCTATTATAGTTCTTCTTTTCTGTATTTTGAGTACAATTAAAATTAAAGATTGAATGTGTACTTGGCAACTTGATCTCGACAAGCATAATAAATTTTTTTAAAGCGTTTATGTTTACATAATTATTAAGGCATTATTTACGAAGACATTGTTCTGCAAAGGCAGTTATGTAAATAACAGATATTTTTATATAAAATGTCTCTAGATAACATCAATATTGTGCATGTGTTTGTTATAGAAACATCTGCAATATATTGACCAGCAAAATGTGCGGTTTAGTTCAGAGCAGCGAATTTGAACTGTTTTATTAAACTTATGTTTTAAATGCACATTCGTACTTTTGGTCAACTTTATACTCTGGTAAAGTATGTTTTATAAGACTCCTTATGATCTGTGCTTTTAAAGTGCTCCAAGGCAAAGTTTTGTTTATAAGATTGATAGAAACCTTCAGGGGAACGAAATATCGCTCGTAGGAAAAAATAATACTCACATAAATACTTACTTACCAATCAAAAATATCTATATCGGTGTGATGTTAATTTCAGTCTTTTAGTAACCAATTTGATTTATTTAGTAGGCGTTAATTTTAATAACACATTAAAACAAAAACGATCACAAACTTTTTAGTGTTACTGGCAAAACACCAAGACTAAAACAAGTCCGAATTTAACGTCTATATAATTCCAAAACCACAGAAAATACAGTCCGTAACGTGAATGAAACAGATTCGCAATCATATCGATATTACCGCCATATCGATATAAGAGGCATATCGATTCCATCGCCGACATCGATTCATGAATATATATTGCGGGTACAACACGCGTTATGTGTTCTTAGCCTGATTATGTTCTGGATTTGGGGAAAACGACTGCTGAGAATAGTGAGTGGCCATCTTTTAATAATCGGAACTTATGGCTCGCGTTACATAGAGCCAGGTTTATTTTAGTAGCTTCTTTCATGAATAACTACAATAAATATCTACTTATTGTGACAATAACATTTAGATTACAAATTATTGCTGGATATAAACAGATACAATTATTGTTTATGTGACTACTCAATACATATACGGTCTATCTTATAAAAAGTTAGCGCAGACTTGAAGTATTGTATATAGAAGTATTATATATACATAGGTAATAATGACATATAGTCAACGCTAACTTTTTATAAGATAGGGGAAAATGTATGAGAAGTATAGACTTACTGAAATATTAATTTTGTAATGTCACAAAAAAAAGACTTTAAGAACAGGTACTCCTAAGATATTTGAAATAGTCCCAAACAAAACACGGTTAATCAATAGATCTCATTTAGCACATTGGTTGTAGAAAAATGTGCATTTTTTGTATTTCTTTCAATAATTGAGTTTGTAGTTTTCTAGACAAAAACAAGTTAAGTATTGTTGTGCACAACACAAAGATGTCGTTTGTCGCGCGACAGACGATGTCGCGGGCGGCACGACATGGCGCGACACGGCGCGGCACGACACGACACGGCGCGACACGGCGCGGCACGGCACGACACGGCGCGACACGGCGCGGCTGGCGGTAACTGCTTCCGAACAATGGTTATGGAGACGCTTTAAGGCGGAAACATACTATTAACACGCTACGCGACCCAACGTGTCGACACCCGATGTGCACCGTGTACATTAACAACACGCGACGCCATGACACGTTAGCAATTTAAGAATTCATTTAGCCGACAATAGTGAAGGTGTATGGTCGTGTGCTAATCGTATTATGGATTTAATAAACAACGAATCAGATGAAGATTTCGAAGAAGATTTGATGCAAATTTTGGGTACATATCTGATACTTAAACGACTCAAGAAAAAAAGAGTGACAAGGCGTTACTGGGTACATGAAATAAATGAAAAGAGAAGTACATGTGGTGAATATCATACTCTATATCCAAACTTACTTCAAGATAATGAAAGATTTCATATGTACTTTCGAGTTACTAAAACACAATTTGAAGAAATACACGAGTTTATTAAAAAGGAGATATACAAGAAAAAAACTACATTTCGCGAAGCCATTAGCACTAAAGAAAGACTTGCTATTTGTTTGAGGTAAGTATGTAGTTGTCATAAAATGCTTTCAAATTGTAATTTTCATTCTGCGACTGCTCAGCTTCAACTTCTGAAGCTTCATTTTGATACGGATACGGCATTGTTTGATTTACATCTTCTGATGTACTTTGTCTGTGATGTACTATTTGAATCATTTTGTTACCAGTAATATTTATCGGAGTGTTCCGAATTCGTTCACGGTTATTTAGCATATTCATTTCCGAGTCGTGTATAAGCTTGTGTAATTGAAATTTAATTTCAGCTTGGTCCGTTTTAGGTAACTTTTTTAGTTGCTTACTCATTGATAGGAAAAATAAGTCAGTGTCGTCCATATCTGGTGCTGCTCTCTTCTGTCTCATTTCTTGTGTGGTTTTCATTACATTAACTATTTCTTTTAATACATGATTCTCATTATTATTTTTGTTGGAACCTCTCGGAGTAAAACTTGCAGTAGAATTGGGCGTTGATGCTCTTGCAAGAGATGGTCGGGAAGAAGAGGTCCCTGGAGTAGGCGAACGAGGAGGAGGTGAAAGTACAAATTCTTCAGAAATTACTGAATCTAGTGTCGAATCGTCATCATTTGTGTCACCCACGTTTGTAACTGTAGATCTCCCTTCAACAATATGTGGTAGCAGAAACTCCATTTGCTTTTCAAACTTCCAAGGAACTATTTTAGTTGCTGCTTGTCCACTCTTCTTGCGGCGTCTTTTTATTGCATTGGTGAAGCAGTTTCTTAGTTTGCTCCACTTATTTTTTACTTCTTCAACTGTAAAAAAGATGATAATATGAATTTTATTGTTGCAGGTATTTAGCTACAGGTAGTTCATTCAGAACATTGGGATTCAGTTATCGCATGGGATTCAGTACCGTACGAGAAATAATACAAGACGTTTGTGGTGCAATCTGGAAGAAAATGGGTCCAGTTTATATGCCAAAACCTACAACTGCAATGTGGGAAGAATCAGAAACTGGTTTTAGAAATTATTGGAATTTCCCCAATTGCTGTGGGGCACTGGATGGAAAACATGTGACCATTACATGCCCTATAAATAGTGGTTCAAATTATTGGAACTACAAGGGGACAAATTCAATCGTACTACTGGCATTAGTAGATCCAAAATATAGATTCTTAGTCATAGACGTCGGATCGTATGGTAAAAACAGTGATGGTGGAATATTTGAAAAATCCGTCTTTGGCAAATTAATACAAGATGGAAAGTTAGAATTACCCGTTCCTAAACCTTTAATTCCAAATTCAGAACCATTGCCCAATGTCATTGTTGCAGATGAAGCTTTTCCCTTGAAGCCATTTTTAATGCGACCCTACAGCAAGAATGATGTTCGCAACAATGAATCAAATAAAATTTTCAATTATCGGCTCAGTCGTGCCCGACGTATAGTCGAGAATGCTTTTGGAATTTTAAGATCAAGATGGCGTGTTTTTGCTGGTCCTATGGCAGTTCAACCCGACATGGTCGACAAAATAATACTGGCTACATGTTGTTTACATAATTATTTAGGCACGGATAGTTTGCCTTCGGATTGTGATTTACAACAGATAACTCTGACAGAATCTACAGCCTTTCAAGAATTAAATCCAATTCGTAGAAATTCCACACAGTATGCATTTTCAGTAAGAAACAAATTTAAGGAATATTTTAGTGGTGAAGGCGCCGTTCCGTGGCAGCTTGATATTGTGAGAAGAGGTAGACAAAATTGAAAACTTGCTACTCTTCCAAAAATAAGTTTGTTTTGTAATAAATAATATTTTAATAAAACTTACCGCTGGTATTAATTTGTTCGGCTACTTCTTCCCATGCATTATTTCTCACAGTATGATCCCTGTATTGAACTAAACTCATATCATATAGAACAGAATATCGTTTCACCAACTCAATTAATTTTTCGTCGTTCATTTTGCCAAATAAATCCAAAAATATATTAGTTAATTGGCATTCATGCGAAAGTTCTCGAACGACTGACGCGTGGCGTCGCGTATTGTCTAGAAACACACTGCGCGCGACGCGTCGGATGGCGTGTTTACCCCCACCATCGACAACACATCGATCTGGAACGTCTGGATCGGGTGGCGTGTTCGCGCATGGAGACACGTCGGATGTTCATAGTATGATTCTAGTCATAGAAAATAGTACAATTTGATTCGAGTCGCCACGCGTCGCATTTCATCGGGTCGCGTAGCGTGTTAATAGTATGTTTCCGCCTTTACTGTTGCTTATTTTTATTTTATTGGTAAAACAGCTATCTTAAGAAAATGTTCCTTTTATAAAGTATCTATTTGTATTACCTACTAAAGCTTTATTTATTCACAAATAAACTTACGACTATACAGTATTTACATAATACAATATTGGCATATAAAATACATAAGAAATAGTTGAGCTATCTGCAGACCGTTGCAAACTATCTACAGATAGCACAACCTACTTAGATTAGGGTTATAAAGCTTAGTTATACAAGATGATATCAAGTCCTAATTTTCATTTGATTTCATTTTTAACATCGCTTAAACATATATAACTTACAATATATAAATAACTTGATCAAACTTAAATATGGACCGCTTGTGTAACTTAAGTAGTCTTGTGTGCTACTCTCCGTTTGTACCTATGTTACAAAAATATATATAATTATATTCTTTTTTTCAAAATGAAAATATATCTTTCAATGATTTACATCGATCAACTATTCCAAAGCTCAAAGAATTAGCAAGCTGAAGTGGCAGTGGGCCGACCATGTTTGTCGCAGAACCGACAACCGTTGGAGCAAACGTATACTGGAGTGGACACCGCGTTTAACCAAGCGCTCTAAGACGCCCTCCGGCGAGATGGAGCGACAGGGAGCGACGATCTGCGGAGTGTAGCTGGCAAACACTGGATGAGAAGAGCCGAAGACCGGGCTCAGTGGCGCGTCTTGGGAGAGACCTACGTCCAGCAGTGGACTGATATAAGTTGATGATGATGATGATGATGATGAACTACTCCATGCATCTCCTAGTCCGTAGTCAAGACGTCCCGGCGGCGCGGCGGCGCGGCGGCGCGGCGGCGCGGGTGTATGATATGAATAATGTGGTATCGATTGCGACGCTTCATAACGCGATGTTCACGCGTCAACCTTTATGATCAGATAAGGTTTTTGGGGAATATTCGGGGCTCATGATGTACTACTTATATTTTGGTTCTAAATATGTTTAATCATAAATTGTCAGTAGTACTTCCTACTAGAGCATTTAACTTTTGTTGAAAGTATGTATTTAGTGATAGTTAATTTTATTAATAGCAGTAAGACGTTGCGAAAAGAGCATTTTAAATGACAATTTGATTTTTGCTAGTATTAAGGTCTTTTTTGTGTCCTTTTACCTAAAACATTTGATTTATTTGTTGACAATTTATTAGCAATACAAGTAATTCATGTAGCCACAAGATACAATTAAACTCATTACTTAGTAGTTTAAAAACTAATTATTAATTTACCTATACAAGTAAGTATAAGTAGGTACTAATGAAACAAATCATGAATATTCTGAATTCGTGAACTGGTTGTAAAATTAAATTCATTGCCGCAGTTCATTTTCATAATTTAACTGTGTTGAGCGGAAACTAATCACTTACAATAATAAAACATCACAATTTTGCTGCAAAATATAAATGTGACATGAATTCTAGCGGTGATGAGGATTTGTCAGATTTAATGTTTAGACGTGCCTCTGACTACCTTTTTACACCACCAAAAGATACCTTTTGTAGGTGTATCATGATATCCAGAAGGATATCTACCGTGCCTAGTGATAAAGTACCGTTTTTTTACCATTTGTCAATGTAGTTCGGTATTTTTTTTAATACGCACTTAAATAACTCACTGCTTTAAATCAAGACATCAAAGTTTATGGTGACTCAGCTACCATAATCTCCCAATAATTAGATTCTAATCAAAAACGGTCAAGCACAAACGAATCAATTAAGAGGAGGTGTAACCAAATGGTACTTGTTCCGGCCGATGATGGATGTGCGCGCGGGCAACATGTCAAAGTCAACTGACAGGTGTCAGTCATGGTGACGTACGCGCTCGCCACGCACTTGTCAAGAATATAACCTTTTTCTCTTCGCATACTGGCCACGGCCCCCTAACCATTGTATTATTTAATATTAAAATAAACTAAGTAAAACAATCCAGTATTAAATTTATCCATCCCCCCATGGAACATTGGTGACTCCGACGTAATAATTTCACAAAGTCTACGTAAAAAACAAGAAATCGATCGTCGACATCCAGCAAGCCACGCCGCCGCCACGCCGCCGGCGCAGATTGTTGGGTCGCAACGCAACGCAACGTGAAATCAAGGAGGAATAAAAGGAAGGCTAATTCCACCTCAGCTTGCCAGCCGGATTACCGCAGCTAACGCAATCAAGGGAAGTGCCCATTCCAATCTTATTCCCATCCCACTCACAAATTCCCATCTTCGTTTGGTTGACGCATTTACAACCTCTCAAATTTCATTCTCTTTACATCATTCAACATTACCGTGCAGCCCATAAGGTATCAGCGAATCAATTTTACAATACATTT
The DNA here is from genome assembly GCA_932527185.1 of Ecliptopera silaceata. NCBI lineage: Eukaryota > Metazoa > Arthropoda > Insecta > Lepidoptera > Geometridae > Ecliptopera > Ecliptopera silaceata. The sequence goes on from OW052210.1 coordinate 9,493,070, forward strand.
ACCACGTGTTTCAAATTCCAGCACATCTTTACCCTTGCATCCTGTCAGGTGACGCCGCAGGCCAGTCGCCGACCTATTGAAATTAAGGAGCATAGGCAGTACAGCTCAGGAATAAGTTATGTATATCAATCAACTTCTTATATAAATTTTCTCTCAATACAATGTCTCACACATCAAATCAATCAGCATCGGTCGTACGTAGTAAGTTAGAGGTACCCACTATAACATTTGATCTAAAGGACCTCACTAGCAAAAGAAGCTCTATTAAAGGCCGTATAACTAAATTTAAAAACTTAATTAATAAGTTCTCCGATGTAGATCCTATACATCAAGTTGAGTTGACCATGCTGGTGCAACGATTAGATACCTTCAAAGATCTTTCAACCTCATTTCAAGAGATTCAATCAGAAATCGAGGTATTGAATCCCACCAACATGGACAGCGAGCTTGATTTTAGAGAAGACATTGAGGCAGACATATCTCTTTATATAGCTAAGGCTCAAATCATGATTGATAAAAATAGTTCAAAATATTCAGACTTCAAGTCAATGCAATCTGCATCAGGTTCTGGCTCATGTCAGCACCATAACCAAAATACTAAACCCATGGGATTTAAATTGCCCGTACTGCAAATAGCCAAGTTTGATGGAACCCCTTCTAAATGGTTAGAGTTCAGAGACACCTTTACAGTGCTTATTCATAAAAATGAAAAAATTGATCCTATTCACAAGTTTCACTATCTCAACTCGTACTTACAGGGTGAAGCTTCTTTAGTTATAAGTAACATTGAGATAAGCACTGCTACTTATGAGGAGGCCTGGCGTCTTCTCTGTGAGCGATACAACAATGAGAAACAATTAATTACAAATCATCTCAACTCTCTGTGCAATCTTCAATCTGTGACTCGTGACTCTGCAAAAACTCTAAGAATGCTAATAGACAATGTATCCAAAAACTTACGAGCTCTAAAAACACTCGGTGAACCAACAGAATCATGGGACACTTTGATCATCCATCTGGTCTCAGCAAAGCTCGACAGCAGTACCAATTTTAAATGGGAAGAGTCCAAAACTAATTTACAAAAATCCCCTTCACTAAAAGAATTCTTTAATTTTCTCAATGGCAGAGCTAACATTTTAGAGTCTGTCCAATTTAATAAAGTTGAAAGACAACCCAATCATAAGACTAATAATCAAGGATTTTATAAAAATGAAAAATCTCATACAAAATCATTTGCAGTTTCAGCTGAACCATCTTCTTCACCTGTGTGCGTCCTGTGCCAGGGCAGCCACCGGTTGTATGATTGTGCTACATTCCTGAGCAAATCCGTCGATGAGAGAGCTTCGGAGGTGCAGAGGTTGAGACTCTGTCCTAACTGCTTGAGAAAGGGACACCTTTCAAGCCAATGCAGGTTGGGTCCATGCTATACTTGTAAGAGACGTCACAATACTTTGCTGCATAGGGACTCTCAGGCTGCAAATATAACCCAAGTAGTACAAACAACTGAATTAGGACAAAACTTACCAGAAGTAGATCAGGACTTATCTGAAACTGAAATTGAACCGCATGATGACGAAGCCATTGTCATGTCAGTAGGAACCAACCAAGGTGTGCTGCTATCAACCGCCTTAGTTGAAGTATACAACCCAATTACTAACAAGCATGTCACGGCCCGCACTCTTCTAGACAGCGGCAGCCAGAGCTCAATAATCAGTCAACACTTAAGTGACAAATTATGTTTAACCTCTCAGCTCACACAACTAAACATAGTTGGTATAGGTAATAATACCACTAAATATGAAACCCTAAGAAGGTGCAACATTGAAATTAAATCTAAATGCAGTGCGTTTGCTACAATGCTTTCGTGTCTTGTGTTGCCTCAAGTCACCAGCAATATGCCTACTAAAACCTTCAACATTAAGCATATCAAGTTGCCACCTCACATTAAGCTGGCAGACCCCACGTTTAATCAATCAGCGCCAATAGATCTCCTGATAGGCGCCGATATCTTCTGGCAACTTATAGGATGTCGACAAATACCACTAGGGCCAGGCCAACCTATTATGCATCTATCAAAATTAGGTTGGGTATTAGCAGGGCCACTATACACAAGCAGTGTCAATAATTACTTACAATGTAATCATGTTTCTGTTAAGCAAAATGAAAATGATTTGACCAACAAGGCGTTAAATGAGCAATTAGCTAAATTCTGGGAAATCGAACAAGTACCTCAACCTGCCAGTCAAAGGACAGCAGAAGAAATTGAATGTGAAAATCACTTTGTTGAAACTTCTTATAGAAATAGTGATGGACGATTTTGTGTTAAATTGCCATTGGTTTCAGATCCTGATTGCTTAGGAGATTCATTTAAATCAGCTAAAAGACAATTTTTGTCATTAGAAAAACGACTAAATAATAATTTAGAATTAAAAAGGTCATACACTCAGTTCATGCAAGAATATAAAATGCTAGGTCATCTGACGGAATCAAAAGTATTCATTCCGAATGTGTGCTACTTCATTCCACATCATGCAGTACTAAAGCCAAACAGTGAATCGACAAAATTACGGGTGGTATTCAATGGCAGTGCCAAAACCACATCCGGCTTTTCAGTCAATGATTTACAAATGGTAGGCCCACATATACAGGACTCTTTATTCAATATACTAATAAGATTCCGCCAACACGCATATGTGCTGTCTGGCGATGTTGAAAAATTATACAGAATGTTTCAAGTACAAAATGAGGATCAAAATTTACAAATGATATTATGGCGTGACAATGACAAAGAACCTCTAAAATCTTACAAGCTAACTACTGTAACCTACGGTTTATCTAGCTCTAGTTTTCTTAGTACACGCTGTCTGTGGCAATTAGGGCAGGAGTGCACTGACCCTATAATAAAAAATATAATTCAAAATGATTTTCTGGTTGATGATTTGTTAACGGGAAGCGAAACTGAGGCGGAACTGGCCTACATAAAGAAAGCAGTGGAAAATGCCCTATCTGCAGGGTGCTTGAACTTGCGCAAGTATAGATCAAATCTACCATCGTTGCTTGCCGAGCTACAAACTAATCAGAGGGAATTAATCATTAGTTCCTCATCTCACACTTTGGGTGTAGGCTGGGATCCCAACAAGGATGTCATAAACTTCCCTACTAGTTATAATAATAATTATAAAGATAATGCTAAAATGACAAAAAGATCCATCTTGTCTGAATCATGCAGGATATTTGATCCGCTAGGATTGCTATGTTTGATAACTATAAAGCCAAAAATACTTATCCAGCAGCTATGGTTAGCAGGCGTAGGTTGGGACGAGCAAGTTCCTACAGAAATCGGCAGGCTATGGCAATCTTATAATAATAGTATGTCGCACATACATAGTTTGCAAATCCCTAGACATAGTATGTGTAGGTCACCCATCCTTATAGAACTTCATTGCTTCTGCGACGCCTCACAGATGGCGTACGCGGCGTGTATCTATTTAAAATCTAGCAATGAGCAAGGTGAACAGGTCGTAAATCTTTTGTGCGCAAAGGCTAGGGTTGCTCCCATAAAGCATACTACAATTACTAGATTGGAGTTATGCGCATGCGTTTTAGGTGCGCAACTCGCGGGCGCCGTATGTCGCGCTTTGCGATGTGTGATTACTCGCAAGGTTTACTGGACTGACTCATCCATCGCACTGTCCTGGCTAGGAATGAGATACGATAAACTCAAAACGTTCGTAGCTAATAGAGTAAGTACTATTAAGGAAATGACCGACGGCTCCGAATGGCGTCACGTCCCCACGGCATTAAATCCAGCCGACCTAGGATCACGAGGTGTAGATGCTAGAAACATAAACAATTTAGACTTGTGGTGGAAAGGACCCGCGTTCTTGAGCCAATGCGAAAACGCATGGCCAGTCCTCAACCGGCCGCACTGCGAACCATAGCTGCTGGATAAGTATTTTTGGCTTTATAGTTATCAAACATAGCAATCCTAGCGGATCAAATATCCTGCATGATTCAGACAAGATGGATCTTTTTGTCATTTTAGCATTATCTTTATAATTATTATTATAACTAGTAGGGAAGTTTATGACATCCTTGTTGGGATCCCAGCCTACACCCAAAGTGTGAGATGAGGAACTAATGATTAATTCCCTCTGATTAGTTTGTAGCTCGAGTACACAGTACAGTACAGTACTATTAACCGGCCGAATAACGCATCTATCTTAATACCATCTGTAATTATTATTAGAACTTACTTTTATTTAATATTCCACTCTATACTTTATATTTTTTTTGTGAAACTGTATTTAATGTGAACAAACCTCGATACAGCGATATTTTATGATTCCTTGTTTTATTGATCGTGCTAGCAAAAATCTTACTTAATTTTGTTTGCTTTAAGTTTGTTTAGACATTCTTTTGAGCTTTCGAACGGCTTGTCCAAATTTCATAAGATTTGTAAAGTAGACAGACTGTCTTAAGAGGGCCCTGCCTGAAATTCAGTGCTACTGGTATAGTTCCCACTATGCCTAGCAGCATCAAGCTGACTCGGGACCTGTTTGTCTAATGTTTCGTTAGGCAGTGGTTAGCACTTGATATCAGGTGGTTTATTGACATGTTTTTTATTTAAGTTGCAATTGAATGCACGCTAAAAATACAGCCTTTTCTTAGTGTAGAACAAGATAAAAGAGTGAACCGTCAGTCGAGAAGTAATATTATTTATTCTGTGATTGATAACACGACCAATCTGTCCGTCTGTCCGTCTGTCCGTCGCTTTGACAAATGAAAGCGTCAGACACACTCATCAGACAAATTAAATACCCTCCGATAATTATCTACACGTGCAGCCGAAACCAGGCCGTGCTCCGATCACTTACGGATTCATTTCGATCGGCGATCGAGCCACTGGATTTTATCATGCTCTTATATTCACACGTCATAACAACCTAATTACTACAAAGTAAAATGAACTTAAGAGACTTACAAATAGAGTTGAAAGTTGTGGTTCAGCGCGTGATAGTAAGGCTTAGTGTAGATATGCGAGTGTCAAACGGTAATGATTAGGCGCGACAAGCGGAATGCGCGGTAGCGGCGATTTTTTTTTAATGAAGAATTCATTATCGTTACATGGTTATAAGTTTTTAGTGCCGTGAGATAGACTCGATTAGCATTTTTATTTCGGCGCTTTTTAATTTATAGATTGTAATTAGTGTTAGTAGAATATTGAATTTAGATTTAGTACGAATGAGGTGCTTAAATAAAAAATCAGTTAGTTTAAGTTGCTTTTTTCAACGACAAGAAATTATGATTAAAATAATGTGACTAGTGATTTGAGATCAGTGATCAATTATGTTAAGGTTTATATTATAGTTCAATGACACCTGTGACTTATTCGGTATTATTTTTAAAGTATTTTTTTTTCCTTTTCATAAGTGACTTTTGTCCAGTGGTGGGATCAAATAGTATTGGGAATATCTAGAGCGATTTAATAACTTAACAGTTTTATATAAATTTTATTTCCTTTAATGTTATGAAAAAATATTTTTCGCACCCGCCAAGTCCACAACGTTTACACTGCGCGTTTAATGTCAGCAATTCAGTCGACTTCTAGTCTCCTAAATAAAATCAAGTCGATTAAATAATCGATTAGATGATCGATTATATTATCTGAGTCGTGTGAACGTCGCGGCTACTGCAGTGAGCTTAGCCGATGTTATCGGCCTGATGAGGAGATAGCCGGAGTACATTAACGAGGAATGCGACAGACAGACATGTTTTGATACAATGATTAGGAAACCACGACAGATAGACTAGTTGTTTCACACTACCGCCGATACGAAGCTATTTAGAAAAGTTACATGATAAAAAAAAAAATAAGCAGAAAAATGTGTTATGGAAAAAAAAATCTAGTTTGGAAGACTATGCATACTTCACAAACTATTTCCAATGTTTTTTTTATTCTTAGCATGAGTAGTACCTACCTATACTTTTAAGCTAATGCAGTCTGCATTTTCAACATAAGTACTGTAAGTACGTAAACGCCATGGCGGAGCGCACATTTCTGTTATTTTTGTTTTTTATCTAAATGCATTCTATTTCTCGGTTAGATACCTACACCTAACATAGAAATTGAAAAAGCACTAAAATCACGCCGAAGAGCAAATTTCCATACTTTTAAAACAAGACGCGATTTTATACGCTTTTACATCGATGTCAACAACGACATTTCTTTTCGCAGTAGCTTTACATCGGTGTCGTGCAGGTGTCGGTAAGGTTCTCTTATAGTCCTATTAAAACTGATACTAGACAGACAAACTTAAAAAAACGTTTATATTTATATTATTCTTAGTTGCCTATTTTATATTATTATTTCATTGTACAGCGTGGTACTCTACAATAAAAATAAAATATCTATACATTTGATACTGCGTGCAAGTATTCAAGTTTATAACAATACTCAATTTATTTATTGCTCTCATATGTTAAGACTAGGTTGTTACAGTTGATATGATTTGGTACTACAATATTACAGGATGGTAGGTAGACCGAGGTTTGTTTATAAAAAAAAATGGTTGTCTGTAAAGTCGGTTTACTGACGATAGTTGAACGTGATAACGAACGCATAGGCCGATTGTGCTTCTTTGTCGCTCGTTCCGCGCTCTCGCTTGCACTTCATGGAACGCCTCAGAGCGAGGTAACGCCGCATGAGTCATGTTTTTTCGTGCGTGCAGCCGGCTCTATCGAATTATAAGACGTTGTCACGTCAATGTAACAAAGTTGATTCATCAAAACAAGACTCCAAGACAAATTACAGCATTCTTCAAAATGATTATACATTCAAAGAGACTAAGATGTGCAATTCGTCACATAATCCGCTATTTAATTAGCCAATAACCTAATGAATGAAGCCAGAAGGTCCGCCATTAAGCCCCCGTAAACGTCGCGGTTGGTTATGGCAACATTAATTATAATATTAATTATTAGCTAACTCGTGTACCCTACCCTTAAGGGACGTGACCGGAATGTACAGGCGTCAAGGAAAGTGCTTTTAAATATTATTTTAATTTATGTCTTTTAATTACGTTATTATTTTAGATTTTTGAATAATTTTTTGAAGATTTTTTAATTTTTTTTTTTCAAATTTGCCATTTTCGATTGTACACCAAAATGGTTCAAACATTGATATAGTTGTATACATTAATGTAGTTATTGAGAAGAAAGTGCAACTTAACCTTACTTTGTAAATAAGTCTTAAATAATTAATTATGTAAATGCCAAGTTTATTCTAGAAACTAGATGATTTCGAAGGTAGCTAAATATGAGATAAATATCCATGTAATAAGTAAGTTCAAACCTTAGGTTGTCTCCGAAGTGTGTTATCAATTCTTATTTAAATATGCTAAGCCTAAACAAAATTCGCAAAATTCAAAATTCTCGCAAATAAAACGAAATTGTAACAAAATAATTGTATTCAAAAGCCCTCGATACCGACAAAGCCCGGCAATCAACCGCTGTTGCCGACTGTACTTTAAACTGGCACATAAGCTGAAAGACGGCGACATCTGCCGGCGTAATTGAGGGATTACTCAGATAATTGAAACCGTGCGACCGAAACAGAGATAGCAAATCGAACGCGCGCGAGGGAGACGGCACACATCAGTCAACGCCGTCGCGTAGCGGAACGGTTAACAACGTGTCTTCTTGTATATTGTATTATCTTACGTTTTATGCCCTATTAATCTTGCTCGCTCAAATCTTGATCCGCCGCGCGAATTCACACCTTAACCCCGAGCAATAGAGTCGAATATTCATTACGGGTCCAAGGTAGTGCAATAAATAATTGTTTGCTCGCGTAAAACTGGAGTGTTCTCGTTTATTTGAGTGTCAAGTGTCAGATTCGTTGTATTGCTTTATTTGAAGACGCCGGGTAAAGTCGGTAATCCGGGATAACGAGCCGAGCCTCAGACTACCCCTTAAACACTGTCAAACTGACGAATCACTTGGAAGTTCAAACAAATTCGAACATTACAACTTTGAACGTTTGAAAGCGTAGAGACTCTACGAAGTGCTACGCCGTAGACGTATCGTAGACGCCGCACTTGCATGTTTTATATTTTTACTAAGGCTAGAAACATAATTATAAAGGCAGCAAAAATAAGGAAAAATACTTGAATCCCGCAATAAATCAATTCTTTCTCTAATACCTTCAAACCCTTAAAATAAGACACCGGTAGCAATAAAATACCAATTCAATTAATTAAAACAAGATAATAATCTCCTAAAAGCAATCGAGAACGCTCAATCGTGTTAGATCAAAATCGATTAAAATCAAATCGATTATTCGTGTCGTGATATCGATACAATGAGCCGATCCGGAAATGTCACCGAGTGCGTGACGAATTTTAATTAAAAATTATACAAACGCCTACACAGCCTCTTAAATAAAATGATACGCGTATGATGACCAATTATTGTGTGATGGTGATACTTAAAAGGTAGATATCTGATTTTGTACTGGGTACTTTTATTTTAAGATTTTATTTAAGTAGTTGAGCTAACTATGAAAAAACCGGTACTACAACCGTATTATTTTTTGCTGCCAAGTAAAATGCTGGAATACTTTTGTTATGGATGCCGGTGCAATCTCAGGCGCATGAGATATAGCATTCGTAGGTCTTAAAGTGATGGACGTAGTGTGACACCTCAAAGGGAACGTCCTTCCTGCTTTATGCTGTTTTACTGCTTCTGAGGCTGAAATCGAATTAAAGTTATCAGCTATCTAATTCTCATACTATAAACTACATGAAATTTGAAAATTATTTCTTAACATTTATATTATTTATTTTACTACATATATAAAATATCAATTGAGCTATCTATAGATCATTGCAATGGTCTGTAGATAGCTCAACTGTTTCTTAAGTATACTATTTATATTTTGTAAATACTGTAATAGTTGTAAGTTTATTTGTGAATAAATAACTTTTTAGAAGCAAAAGATAACTTAACAAATGGATCAGCTTTTATCAAGAAAAAATTGACCCAAAAACTATGTAAATGTACCACTTAAACGCGTCAAAGCCTTAAAGTAACTGTAGGTATGAATAAAGGCTCTATCGCCCTTCATACACCGCGAGGGGGGACAGGGGGGATAGGGGGGAGGGAACCACATAAAAATGCAAATGGTTGTGTCGACAGGGGATTTCATTGTATCAATCACGCGGATACTGCTACCTTCTATTGTTTCAAAAGGTTTTGATTCTTATAGGGCCGGTTTCTCGTACGGTGATCAACGAAAAAATCAAAAAACAATGTGTCAAAACTAGGATCAATCGAGATTTGGGTTGTTCATTGCTTGTCATCTGAACTGTTGTTAAATAGGTATTTCGCAGATGACAAGCGATGAACAACCCAAATTACGATTGATCCGAGTTTTGACACATTGTTATTTGATTTTTTCATTGATCATCGTACGAGAAACCGGCCGATAGCGTACTATAATTATGAAGGCCTTTGCATCTAATGTACATAAGAATAATGACGAGTAATGTATTAATAAGTAAATTTATAAAATATAACTGCACTATAACATTAGAATAACCCTGTTTAAATAGATGTAAGTAAATGAAATAAATGAAATGAAATATGTAATATGACGTTTTTAGAAGCAAAATGCGTTTACCATACATGGGACGTTGATATCGTTTATTAAACGAAGTTAAATAATTGATATCTTTTTTAACCATAACGGCATAGTAATTATTCGATTTTTTCGTTGATCATCGAGAAACTGGCCGTAAGTTTTGTTTAATGAATGAAAATAATAATTGACTCCTTAGAAAACGTATAGAATACTACATTTTTGAACTTAAAGTTATGTGGTCTTACCACTAAACTTCTTCTTTTTCTTATCGTGTCGATACTACAATCTTTATAGTAATTTAGTTTAATTGTCAACTTATAAATACTATTTTTATTTTTCATAGTAGTAGGTCAAATCATTGAAAATAATTATAAATCAGACCCCAATACGTAACTAATACATCAATCAACACCGCCATTACGAAGTATTAGTCGCAGCCGCATCGGGCGGGCCGCCGGCCGCGGGCGTGATTACCATGACAATGCGCCCCACGCAAGTGCGCGACGACCCTTACTGGATTTGTTTGTTTGACAGATGGATTTCTAATGCAAGCTGTGGTTGTTTGCTAATATCGGCTTTAATAAAAATGACAGATTTAATAAGTGGTTATACATACTTTCTACACGATTAATATTTTAAATAAATGATGGAACAAGCCAGTGGTCAACCTAATATATGTAGTAGCACTATATGCACATCTCTTCGACTAGCTATAAGTTTATTTATATTAAAATATTATTATTGTAATAAAATAAACATTGATTGTCTCAAACACATTGTTTTGCGTGATAAGACATTAATAGGACTAATTACATTTAACTTAAACGTGCTCATTGCGCATTGTGCTTACATATTAGTACTCAATAAAGACTTTTTAATATGATCTACTTGACTTCTGTATAAGTATTTACCTACAGGCACGTCCAAATATTACGTAACAAAGTAGTTCCACTATACAGATATTTAGGTCAGTTTTCTTAAAGCTATGAACAAAATGTTGAATAGGGACGGACAGCACAAGCCAATACAGAAGCGAACTTATCGAGCACGCTTCGCCCCGAATCCGCACAAATTTCCCCCGAGATACAAATAATCACAAATGAAATTGTTTTCTTAAAAACATTCGCAGATTTGCATCGCGAACCTTTTCTATCATGCTGGCTTATCCCGAGCATCAGCTGCGCTCGCACCGACCAATTTTAAACTCTAACTTCTTGTTGATAAGGTCGCAAACTTTTATTTAAAACTTGCTTCTACCGCCGATGTCTTCGACGAAAAGTTTCAATGTAGGTTAGTCTTTATTCTGTAGGAACATGGTTCAAATTCGGTTGTGTAGTAAATGTAATCGTGCGGTGTGTATTGTGTTGACGCCAATATTTTGAGAAATGATCTGGAAAGCTTTTTGTTTTATTTTGTGGCTTAGAGGCTGCGGAGAGGGTGGCATGTGTTTTTTATTACAACGAATAAAAACTGCTTCATACTACAAAACTGAAATTGGCGACAACTTACAGATATACAACAAACGACGTTCTTTCTTAGTAATGAACTGAGAAGGGACGTTTTCGATTAATACTGATGTGGATAAGCTGAACTATCCGTACATCGTTTGCCTATTACGTACTTTTGAAATATGTATACTAAAATAATGTTATACCTACTGCAATAGTCATAATTTTGGGTTGTTTTGTATTTAGAAATTAAGTTGTTAAAACTGAACACTCTAGCGTTCATATCTGATAATATTGTGTGAAATGTCTATGAATATTTATATTTATGAGAAAATTAAGATAAATTTAATATAAAACTTTTCCAAATACTACCCTTTAATACTAATCCTTAACACTAATACAGTCATAATAATTAACCCGAAGCGCCGCTTGCACCGAATCGATGTCACTACCTTCGCGTTCCTTCCGGCGCGTGTTGTGGGCGGCTCTACGGAACCCTAATTGCGTTAACGACTTGTTTTAGGGTTCAGTCGACAACCGCCGCACTCGTTATTTATCGACTATAAATTATTTTGATGGCGGAGTGCTTCTCGGGTGTTGCTATTGATCTTGAGAAAGAATGTTATGAAGAGTATTAGCTTCTTATTGGCAGTGCAAATATATAAAACTGGATAGGGTAACCCAAGCTTACCCTATCCAGTTTTATATATTTGCACTTCCAATAAGGAGCTAATATTGAATTATAAACAAATGTAATGTTTAAAACTTAAATACTCAAATTGTGTAAGGCTCAAGGCTCTTAAAAACAATGATATTCCAATATGGCCGCCACAATGACCTCATCAATAAATTTCCCAATAAAATTAATTAACATTGTATGAAATGCAGATGTTTCGACCGAAGCGATTCAGTCACTGAACGCTAATGAGCGTCGATTACCGCTCACTCTGGCTGTCATCAAAATCGATTGATCAAACAACCCTCCAGAACAAAACCAACCCTATTCCGTACCCTATAAGATCAAAAACATTTTATGAATTTATATTTTGTTTAACAGATCAATTTTAGAATGTGATTTCACAGATTTAAAGCTCAAAATAGGTTGTTTTTAACTGACGTTGTTGTCACAGTCTGTCGGATAGATTTAGGCTGAATTTAGGCGGATATATGTCATCGAGTGTCCTGTCAATAGCAGCTCAAATGTATCTGTTAAACAAATGGTGCGTATGATAGATGGCACAAATGACAATGACAATGACTTCTGTCACTTTATTGGTATTGTTTTATGTAGAGCTCATAAATAGTGAACGATTGCAGTAGAAACGACTAACTTAGATTTTATAAAAAAACAATAAAATGAACCCTTCTTGTTCAGTGACAAATATTTTAATGGCATTAAGTTGAAAACGTCATATGATTTGTACATCAATTTCAATATATTTTGCATTAAATCGTGGTAAATGACTCGTTTAACACGGTAGCTGATGCATCTATGCAAATCACTTTTCAAAATGCGTAATGACAAGATCCATCAAAACATGCTACGTCATTTAGTTACGTCAAAAATACCGTCAAGTTAGACTATTCGTAAAGCAAAAAGGGCTTCGTCTGTACCTATGGTTCTTCTAAAAATACCTAATTATAAAATTCACATAAAAAAATGTTACTGTTGTTAAAAGTTACAGCTTTGAAAAATATGGAAGATATTTTATAATTTTAGATAGAGAGAAAAAAGAAATCTTTATAAGAAATGAGAGTACCTACTAAAAAATAAATTAAACTTTTTGTGATTAAAATGTTTAAGTTTACTTTTGTAAATGTAATTTATTTGGTGCACGTTAAGGCATAAAGATTACAATTTATAATGCGCACGCGTCTTGTTCGTAATAAAAATAATTCAAAACGTAACTTATAATATTTTCGCACATAAATAATATCCATAAAACCACTTATCTGCCTAAAATCACGCCGTTTTCTAATCTCGTATTCAAACGCATCCCTATTTTCCGCATCACTAACTAAATTATATTTCAATTATGCTAAAATTATAAAAAGCATTTAGGACGTTTTATTTTTATCAAAACACATTAAAATTAAATCACAGCGCTATCCATCACAATAATTTAATATGCTCGATCTAGGGGATGAGGGGAGGGTGGCTTCATCCCCTTTTGTATCAATATTATCTACACGAGTTTAAAGTGTCGTTATTGTTATCTTGATGTCATTAGAGCGATGTGGTCCGACGCGGCCTTTATGAGCTGTGACGAGTTTGCATATTTTGTACTAACTTGTTTTTTTTTCTCAATGATGTCTTATTGTAAGTATTTAGTATTTTTGTACTAAGGTATATAAGAAATCTTTTTGAAGTAGCATAGTTGCGATAATTATATGATTTTTCTTTTGTCAACAAAATTGTGTACAGAAATACTGTTTTGGGTTAGTTCGATCAGAGCCATTTCTGTATTTTGATAATACTTTAGGCACATAATAATGTTATAAATAAATTGAGTTTTTAATACATTACTAACTATCATATATATGTTTATTATATAAAATATAACATATTATATTAAAATAAGTACCTTTTATTACCTACTAAAGAAAAAAAATGTTGCATCAATGAAAATAGGTTAGGTATTTTCGCATACCATATATCAAAATTATATAATTTTTATTTATTCTATATAAATAAATAATTAATTACTACAATATACCAATTTATAAACATTATAAAATGTAGCGCCGGTACAACACACTCAGATTATAATAATTTCGATTTATATTTTATTATTTCTATAAAAGTTCCGTTTGAAAGTATTTTATTTAATGATAGATTTCGATATTTATGAACAAATTATTATGTATTCAAGATTATCTAAAGTTTTTGAGTTTGATTGATTTGCGTTTGGACGCGAAGTATTTCACACAACTATTATAAAAATATCTTGAGTAAGAACTTTCACATTCTCAGTAAATCCATTTATAACCATACATCAAACAAACATTGTGTACAGTCAACGCAATAACTTAATGATATTATCAACTGTTTTGTATATTAAATTATTTATTGGTTTATTATATATAGGAAGTTGAAATTAGCACGTTAATTCAAATATAGTATGAGCCTTAATATCATAAAAAATATTGTGAGGATATTCAAAAGTCCAGCATTTGAATAAAATATCATAGACATTTTACCAAAAACTATATTATGTTCACTAACTTAATAATTCTGTACCTGCTACATTGATTTACGAAATATTGCTGATATAATATGTACTTACTCATTTTTTCACACGTTATTTTAATGAATAACTCGAAAAAACTCACAGTACCTACGCGACTGAGTTTTACTAAAATTAAACAAAAAGCTATTAAATTTAAAATAAAATAATCGTAATTACACTTTACCAATGAGCAGATATGTACACAAACATTAATATAATTGAAAGGACAACTGCGAAACAGTTTATATAACCTGATTATCCTCCATTGCACTAAATTATACTTATTGAATGCGCAGTCAACGATTTAATTGCATTATGCCATTCTGGGGTGCGCAGTGTAGGCAGGACCGCTGGGTCAGTACGTACGTCTAGATTATTTATTTAATTTCTTTTTAAGAAAATACAATAAGCTTTTAACATTTAATATAGTTATAAAAATGTTTTTTTATTATTTAGAATATAGTTACAGTCTTAAAACCTGATCAGCCAATTAAAGGTTTTCACGAATTATAACTAAGTTCATTTATCACTCAAAGTTTTAATATTTACCATTAACACATTATATTTGTAATGTTTGTTTTAGAATTTAAAATTAAAATGAGAAAATTTATTACTTACTTACTTAAATAAAAAACAATAGTTATGTTACAACAGTCATTTTGTTATGTTTATTAAAATATTTTTTTAAAAATCAATCGAAAGTAGTAAAACTTTCGCTTAGGATAGTTATACTACTATATTATTTTTTGTAAATGAATATTATATTGAACTATTTAAAAAAACTATTTATTGATCTGAATACAACGCATGTACCAGCCGCGGTCACAGTGCACTGTGTGGCTGCAGCGTCGCATGTGTAAACACACGACCCTCCTAAAGTTAATCTTCTCTTTGGATTAATTTTATCAAATGCCAAATGAGCTATGACACCATGTAGGGGAATTGAATGAGCCTGCCAATCTACCCATTCACTGTACAAAATCCTTATTTTAAAGAAGACAAGGTTCAAATTGATTTGGCAAGTTTAGAGGGTAAGTCGGGGGTAATTGATCCCCTCACAGACCATTGCCTTTTGAGCTCAATTTGTGAATGAAAGTGATGTGCATTTATCGGCATAAAGGATTATTACTGTTCAAGGTCCGATAAATCTTTTGATGGGTGACCGTTTAAGTTATTGACGTCTTTGAATGTGTACCGTTGCTTCTTGTATAGCCGGAACATTTGCAATACGACAAATTGTGTCAGTTTACCAGATGCTCGTAAACAGTTTTTTTTATTTGACTTTAAGGGAACCTTTTTTCTTTGTACACAAAACCTACTTAATATAGATATATATTAGTACCACAGATAGTGGATGTCTAAGAGAGGTAATGAGAGGCACGTCCACTGGGCTTGTTTAACCGCCATTACTCGTGGCACTTATTTACAGAACTCAAATCACACACATTATACCGAAAACAATATATTTATCAATGTACCTACTTAAGATTAATAGATCCTAGAATCACTTTGACTATGAAAATCTATTAAATACTGTCTAAGAACAATTTATCAGTGTTTAAAAGTATAAATGAAATCATTTATATTCAAAAACGCCATATGATATAGTCCCACTTTACACGGCGCGTCACGCACGTGACGTCACTCGGCGCGTCATCGCGACTGTTGCGATTCCATTAGTTTCGACTCGACTTTCTCTCCGCTTGATGGACTTAGGCGCATTATAGACGGGATATAAAAAACGCTGGTCGTTGACAATTGAGTAGTTTTAGATTACATTAAACTTAATGCATTTTCTATGTACGTTCTTACAAACTGGGACTACTATTTAGAGTGTTATAGTAAGAAAGAGCCAAAGAAGTATTTTCTAGTAATCATTAAAATTATATTTCATATATTTGTCATTAGGCATTTGATAATATATAATATTTGATTTAACTGTGTAAACTTAATTATTTTACTATAATGCATGTTACTTTCAAAATGGTAGGGTAGATATTTCGCGATGTATCTAAGCGCAATACATCTTTGATAAGACTTAAGTACATCGAATATTACTAACAGTTTTCGCTAAGTGTGTCCCTTGCCTACCCGCCCTAACAAAGCATCACTTAGTGTAATACAATTTGCACCCTCCGTGTACTGCACTCACGAGACCCTTGCATCTTATTGATGGTTCTTGACTTTGGATGCACTTCATGAGTTAAGTGTTAAATATTATGACGATGCTGTGTGACGTCACTGTTGATAACTATGGATATACAGCTAGACAGATTAGTGTTAAAAACTTGTTCAACTAAAAATACATGCCATAGTTAGGGTTATTTTATAAAAATCATATTGAAATACGTGCTTGAGCAAGTTTTCAGGAAATTATTATAAAAGTGGAATAACCTTGAATATTTTTTCCAATAATAAGTATTTCTTTTAATTAAGCCTTAAATTTTGCCATAAAAACTATTATACTTTTTACTTTATTATAAGTACTACAGTTTTATTAATATACAGAGTCTATTTAA
Organism: Ecliptopera silaceata; assembly: GCA_932527185.1. Taxonomy (NCBI): domain Eukaryota; kingdom Metazoa; phylum Arthropoda; class Insecta; order Lepidoptera; family Geometridae; genus Ecliptopera; species Ecliptopera silaceata. Next base: position 9,509,910 of record OW052210.1, read on the forward strand.
TTAAGTTAAACAAAAATCAGTATCAGATTTAATAAGTTAGTCTACAAATACACGTCCATGTCATACCGAAAACAATAGAATGTCCTCTAAGCGGCGTGGCGGCGGTGTGACCACAAGAGGGCGCGTGCAACCGGGCTCACATGTGCCCATGTCACTTCAACTCTATATAACTCTATTTAGGTTACAAAATCACAACGTAATATCCGTATGTATTTAAAAAAGTAAAAAGATAAGAATTTATATAAGAACTTAAAAGATTTAATGCAAATAATCGCAAGTTTAAATCTTGTTGTTTTTTGAGCTAGTATGACAGTTTAAAAGCATCAAAAAAGTTGACGCACAATCTAGAAGCAAATGACATCATTGTCAGCCGACTTGATGATTGACTGACTTGACTGAGATATGACTGATCGGTACTGGCAGAATTGCCTGTTGTATTCTAGCCTGCGAAAAGCCACTTAGAAAAGAAGAAGAAGCCTATCGTATTGACGGGCAGAAGCTTATAAAAAAGGCGAAGAAGACATCTTGGTATTGACGGCCAGTATTATGCCATAAAAATAAAAATAAAACAATTCAAAATTAGAACATTGCTCTAGACTCTAGAGTCTAGACAGTTAAACATTATGTTGTGTACTCTCAAGTACAGTTCTACACATGATGTAGTGTACTGTCAAGTAGTGACACACTGTCAATACACACTACACTATCTTCCAGGTTGACCCCGCAAGTGGCTGACAACAGTCACAGCACGATGCCCTCGCTCAGCCGCCGTTTAGCGGAGTGCGGGCAGGCGTGGGGTAGCTAGGGTCGCACCCTAATTATGGACGAATAAAACTCTCTTTTTACGCCCGTTTTATGTGTGCCGTTTAATTGAAAGTGAATAGTTCGATAGTTGTTTTATGCTAATAAAAGTTGCACAAAAATGTGATACTTTTTGTTTGTTTTTGTGGATCTAGAATTGTTCTGTAGTAAATCATCAATCTGTAATAAAGTCAATAGTAACGATGGCTATAACCAGTAAAAACAAGAAAATATGTAAATGGATTATTCATATATATACGGTTAAAATATCAGTGAATGTTCAGCAAACATATGGACACTCAGGAGCACATGTTGTACGTATGTCTAGGCTCTGTAACAGGCGCATGGGACGGTCCGTCTGCGCGTAAGTGATTGACTTTTCAATCTGTGTAATCGGATTAGCGGCCGAGCCGCGTTGCCCTACTGTTAAGTTCTGATCGTTCGTCCACCGTCGTTTTAATTAGGGTTTACTCCATAAAAAAGCTAGGATTTTTATTATATTTATAACAAACCTGATAGTAGACTCTGACAGAAAATTTAGTACTTTTAGGGATGGTTGGTTACTAATTTAGGTATTGCATCGATTCCTGGGGTACAAGTTGGGAGATTCCAAATGATTTATCTTGAAAATATCGTACTTCTAAGGTTATTGTTGTTATCATGATTCTCAAACTGACTAGTTAAAAAAGTCTTACCTTAACTTGTGATTCAGTCATGCCTAAAGCATACGCTAGCTTCGCCCGCTCCGGTCCTGCCAGGTATTTGGTCTGCTCGAAGGTCTTCTCCAGCGCGAAGATCTGCTGCCCGCTGAAGGTAGGTCGAGTGTGCTTCTTCTTCCCATCCTTGTCCATCGCCTGCTGCGCCGCGCACGCGCTGAGCGCGTTGTTCGACACTGGGAAAGAATACACTGCTTTACTTCAAAGGTGTTCATTTGATACAGAATTGATGTGTTATAAATTTCACTTATTTTTAAGAACAGATTATTCAGCAAATTTAAGTATCTTCTCTTGGTTTATATGGTAGGTCACCTTGATATTGAGTGTTTTTTTTCAGAATTTCACGAAATTAAAAAAGTTGACTCGAAATTAAATGTGACGATGAAAAACACCATATCAATTCGAGTAACATCTTTTGAATTCATTAAAATTATCATTATATTAGTTCTAACTACTCTTCAAGATAGATACACTACACACAAAAAAATACCTAGTAAAGAGTACTTATTCTTTGAAGCAATATATAACAAACAAAACAAAATTGCTAATAACTCAAAACATGCACATAATAAAGAGCAATATTTCTCTCAAGCAATAGCAAAACATGATAATAGTAGGCAATGCGGTACATGCGGCCATAAGTCACCTCACAGTCCACTATTCATATTTATGTGTATATTTTGGTATTACTTAAATTAATTTACGGAATTGGTACCCGCTGGTTCTATTCTAGATAGTACCTAATATAGTTTGTCTACTAAAACAATATTATACACAATATACACTTTTTAAGAACATTTAATTCATTAACGCGTGTCTTATCAAAAGTCTAGTTTAAGAATGAAAAAAAAAGACTTAGTAAAAGTTTCTCCTAATGTATCATCCATCATTATATGATGATTAAGTACATTAGATACGATATTATTAGAGATTAGATTGATTAGATTATCATAAGATCACAAAATGCGAATCATCTCGCTCGCTATTAATTTGACTAGAAATAATAGATTGGTGTTCAAAATACTTATTTAACTTGTCATCTATAAAATAACTGGCCAGTGGTCAGTTTAGTAGTTGATAAAAATATGAAGATTAATTTAAAAAATCATTGCGTTCAAATCGCTTGAGTTTGTCTTGTCTTGTATTTGTCTCATTTATATAAATACCGTTAAAATGACGATATCTCCAATTGGATACAATTTATAACAGGTAATAATCACGTAGTAAATAAATATAGTACCTACATAGTATCGTTACCGTAAAAATCTGTTGAAATAGCACGAAATATCATTTCTACCTTCATAAAGGAAGTCCTGACGCAGCGACTGCGATCGTCCGACCGGAAGATATCTATAAAAGCGGCGTAAACCAGCGGCGATATTATATCATCGCGTATAAAAGTGTTTTGATGAAGCGTCGGTACAGTCGCCGACATAATACCCCCGGGGAGGGGGCGAGAAATGAAAATAATGATAAAAAGCCTGGGGGCGACGGATGATTCGCAATGGTTTTTGCCAAATTGAATTTGCCGGCGGTATAATATTTGATTTGGGGATATTTTGAGTGGAAAACACAAAATGAAATATTGTGATGGAAAAGGGTTTGATTAAGCTATGATCTGATCAGCTTTATCTCTGTAAACGATGATCTCTTTAAGCGATGTCTATCAGTATTATGTCTAGAAAATTTCAAATATTTTTTGATCAGAAAACTACAAGGATAATTCTCAGGTGGTTCTTATATCAGAAATAGAAACTATTAGATTTTGAAACAATTAATTTGTTATAAATTCTTCTAAATGACTAAGTTCTTAGTATTCAGTGAATTAATATATTGTTATCGGTAGCGGCTACCACTTAACATCGGCGTGTTCCACTACTCAAATGTATAAAGTAAAAAGTAAATTATATATCAGAATTATTTGGTGTAGTCATTGGTTTTAGCTAAACACTTGTGCTAACCGTACCTCCATGTATGTACTTACAAGGACCATGTAAAGAGAATTGAAAACGCGTTCCGCGCACGACACTCTGGGGCGCTGGCGTCGTGACGTCACCCTGCATTATGGTGGCGACTGTACCGCGCAGACAACCGTTATGACGGGGACTGTACCTATCCTCAACTGCACGTAGGTATTTATAATAACATCTTGTTACGTGGTATTCTTTTTTTTCATTTTTTTCAATGAAATGTTTGATAGTAACAGCTGCGACTAAGGTATTAATAGAAACGACTTTTCGATATTTTAGTATATCTGCAAGAAAGAAGAAGAAATAAATATTTATTGGGCACAAAAATAATTAACAGCTAAATTTTGAATCCTTAATTCCCAAACTAGTTGAAACTGTGTTTCGGGAACCAGTGGCTTCTCACAAATGGAGAAAGAGTTAGTCAGAGAGACGTCCAAACGTTACATTTATCACAATCTTTTGTTGAAATTTGTACAAAGTATTTCTTAGTTTAAACACCGTGTGACTAAATAAACAAAACCCTCAAAGTACATAGGTATACAGTAACAGAGCTATAACACTAATTCAAAGTAAACAGCAGCCAAACACTAAATAGCCGAATTATTCACTAAACACAATCGTTACTAAACCTAATGTCCGCCATATTTGGTACATTGACCACCGACAGAAAACATTATTAAACTCACGCCAAACTAAACCTTATTACTACAACACTAAAGCTCATATTTACAACATCAGTGGAACTATTTTACTAAGCGATTCTAAGCTTTATTACATAGCGATAAGGTAGAACTTTCGTCGTTGGGGTTACGATTTGTGATTGCGTAGCGTTTGTGTAAGTTTAATACACATTGCTATGTTTGTTTCGTGATGTAGAGAACATCGTGATATAGAGAAAGCAATGGGACGGAAAATAATTTGCAAATTGTTTGTAACTTCGATCTATAGAGCTCGGCAAAAAGGACAATGTATGAAACGGACGCTCAAAATATTTGAATGCCTTTAATACAAAGAGATTCCTAATACATTGTTCTAGTAGATTTTGAGACGATATCTTTGTATAAATGCTTACTTAATAGTTACCTACTTTAACATCTGATTAATAAATGAATTAAAAGACGTGTTTGTATACTTGGCAGTAGTTGTAGAATGTTCTAGAGGTTCGATCTTATTTACTCAAAATTGACTTTTAAAATACGAAATTTCAAATACAGAAAACTGTATCGAAACGTCTGCAAATACAATAGCACAATTCAGCCGTGTGACAGTAAAGTTGGTGCGAATCGCGACACTGGTCGTGCATAATGCATGTTGCAGCCCGCAGCATGACGCGCCGCATGACATACACTGTATTATTAGAATCTGCTTGAACCAAAAGAATCTATAGATTAAAACGCTTTGGCACGGTATATTTATACAAAATAAACATTTTTGATTCTTTGTTTAAGTGGTTTTTACACAGTTTGGGGTAATTTCATGCTCAGACGGATAGGATGCTGTAGGTAGTTCCTGGAACATTTTTTTGGAAAAATGACTACTAGGCATTCACAAGAAATACTAGGTCAACGAGTGCAGAGTTGATTAAGCTTACGTTGCTTTGCTCTTACGAGGTATTTTTCACCGCTGACTGGCATTGCGCAAAACAAAAAGAGAAATATTTTATTTGATGAATGTGTTTGAGTCGACGACCTTGTTATAACTATCAGACTACCGGTTCTTTTAAGATCGATAAAAATAGTTTCAGTTGTTACTATGACAAAGGAACTATGAAATGAATAATGAAAAAAATATGAACGCAACTTGCACAATTAAACCTCAAAGTAGACAAAAGATCTAAAACGAAGCGATAACAATTCGAGAGCGTTTACTTAAAATCCCATTCGCCACCTAATTGTCCGCGCCAAGATGCGGTGAACACATTTATCTCGTAGAATGTACCCAAATTAAGTACCAAATACCCTCACATAACCAGCCCCTTATCTAAAAAGCACATAGTTACAAGCAAACCCCTTTGCTCCTCGTTAGGCCCCTACAAATTGAGCCGCGGGGGTGCACTCCCCCCTCCGGCACGGGGGGGAGGGGGGGACGTGGGGGGTGCGGTCTCGTGAAGGAATGCAGGGATTTGTGAAGGGTTTCAAAATGTTCATTGTTATGGCTTCAGATGGGTGTTTTTGTCAACAAGTTGGAGTGGTTCGAGGTGGTTTTCTTTGATTATGTTTATTGCGCGGTATTTCATTAGATGCGTGTTCTGAATATGTTTTAATTACCAACTTTTTAATTGTTCTTGCATTGTTTTGTTTTTACAAATATTAATTGAGTCAAATAATAGACACTTACATCTATTCTGTATACGTAGGTATGTGTGATCACGCGCATTACCTATCGCATTTTCAAAAATATATTATCAAATGAGTTGAAACACTTACACTACACTTTTTTTCTTGACATACCACAAATTACTAAAGTATCTTAAAAATGTCTACCGTACCTGGGACTTAAAATTTAAACGTTTTTTTTTAATTAATCTTAACTAAAGTCCACAGTATGGTTCAACATACAACCTCATCTGACTAATCCTTCTCTCAGAAATCTGCGCTCCATCATCTACAAATAAATCCCCCCCCCCCCCACTCTATAGGGAACAAGAAGGGGGAAACCGAGCATTCGCGAAATTTCAAAGAACATGTGAAAACGGAAAGTTTCCGTTGTTTTAATTGTTATATCTCCTTCGGGAAGTCGGTTTATGTTTGACAAAGTTCTTCAAACGTGTACAATGATTAAAGTTGTCAGTCAAGAGGGTTAGAAGTGAAGGAGCTTCTACACGTACCGACAGACAAACTAGTGTTCTCAGCCTCAGCAGAAGTTTTGTATCATTTTGATTAATTACTTAAAAATATACGCCTAGAGAATATGTGACATAAGTTACTGAAATTAACTAAGGATGTCTAAAAAATTATATATCATTCCCTCTAGGTGGGGTCGGCACAACATGTTCTTTTCTTCCATTTTCTTCTATAAAAAATTACATATCAATGTCAACATATATTTTCCATTGAGTTTTAGCAAGTTTCCAGTATGTGTAGAAGTACGGGTTCATAATAACTACTAGCACTTCTAGTAGTATAAACAAACTAGACAAGTTTGTTTCTACTAGCGAGTTTACGATAGTTGTATGACTTGTGACATTGTGTGACGTACAAGTGACGAGCTGATTTTATGAGCTAGTTTTTCGAAAAGCCACTAAGAAAAGAAGAAGAAGCTAGTTGTTTTGACACTTACAAAGGTCTGCGTATCTGATCAAGATTATTTATCGCTTCAGGTAACTTCTATGAACTAAACGCTAAATATTTTTTATGTTAAGTATAACTTTTTTTACGTCTTACTTGTAAAAGTTGAAATAAAATATAGGTTAGTAAGTACAAAAAAGGTCAGAAAAACTTTATATTTTCTTAAAAAATGTATGTAAAACTGACTTTGACTATATCATAAACAGATAATATAGTTGCAGATAGAATACTCTGAGATAACATACTTTCGAGAATGCCGTTAATTAGATAACTTTTTTTCAATAAAATTTTATTATTAAAATATTAACTGTCTCTTAGCAATTGATGAAAAACAAACATCATTTATTACACAAATATTTGTTCGGCGAGGTTCGAACCCACAGCAAAAAGGCAGTGTGACGACTCACACTGACACACTGACAAGTGACACATGTCAAAGAAGTTGTTAGTATATCTTATTAATAATAAATAATGCTGAACAATCCACACAACCAGAAACCAGGCCGTAAGTTTCTTGCCCGTTCTTCTAGGCTCTGGTCGCGTGGAACTGGCACTAATCACCTAGTATGTAAGTCGATTCTAAATGATCTGCGTGATTTTGCTGAATAAAGTAATTTTGACTTTGACTTTGACTTCAACATCATCTAGCCCCAAGCTAAGCAGAGCTTGTGTTATGGGTACTAGAAGACTGACATACTTAATACATTACATAGTCATAATGCGATAGTAGTATGATGTGTAATTCGTTCAGTATTCAGCGCGCGTGTGGGAACAAGCAATAATCGTAGGACATAAGGGCGGCGCCACACGCCAATATGAACACATCGCGTCGCACCTGCTAGATACACATTATAAAGGCGTTCACACACGACTGCGGGAAATATCATCCAAATGAGTGAAATATTATTACAAACTATTTATTAATTTGAATCATTAATTAAAATCACAAGAATCATTTAGATACTAATAACTTTTTCTTCGCTTCTGGTCTTTTTGATGCAAAAAGCATTTTTATTAAAAAAAAAATAAGTGCCATTCTGAGCTCGCCGCTTACAGTTTTTTTTATTCATGTTTTGTGTGTACAATAAACAATAAAGAATTATTTTACAGGTTTTTATAAGCATGGTAGACATGGGACTTAAAAACACAAAAATACAAAAAAGTAAGAGACACTAAGATACTACACACTTATTTATTGTTAGAGTGTAAAAAAGGAAAAAGTGGGCCAACCTGATGTTAAGTATACCTACTTTGCCTATAAATGTATTGCCTCACCCAACACATTCATTAACAACGTGCTTACATGCTACGATTAAATTCAAAACTTCATTAACTGCAAAACATACATTATCAAAGTCTGTAATATGTAACATATTACAAAATTTGTTAAACATAACCTACAGAATTTGTTAATGTACATGTTACACAAATCTTTAATCAATACAACATAACCTTAAGCGTCTGCTAAGGCACGGCTACACGACACATCGTTGTACAGATAAGGGCGCACCCACACGCGCGTTCAACAGATAAGGGCGCGCACACGAGACGCGGTAATGAAGTTGTAGCACCATGTGGCGACAGACACACCTGTCGTGTCGACAGATACCGCGGTAAGGGCGCGCGCACACTCACACACTAATGCCTTGATCACACGTACCGAGTAAGCCGGCGAGACAGTGACGTATTTGAGATACATCGCGCGTCGACATCAGTTTTACTTTTGAACGTTGCAGCGTTAGCGCGCAGTGTATCTTAAATACGTCACTGTCTCGCCGGTTTACTCGGTACGTGTGATCAAGGCATAAGGGCCCCCGCAGACTACAGACTTTTTACTTTCCGATAGTTTGGTCGGCTTCTTAATCAGTATGAAGATGTATGCAGATGCGCACATTACAGTGATTCAGTCTTCATACTGATTAAGCCGACCAAACTATCGGCCGATAAAAGTCTGCAGTCTGCGGGGACTCTCAACTGTTGTTTGTCTTGTTGTGGTTAATTTATATTGATACCGATTTATTCAGATACATACCGTTATTTAACTATTATTATTATGCAGAATAATAATGCTTTTTGTTATTATGTTGCAAATTTTGGTATTTTTTTAACCTTGATTATTGGTAAGTGGTATCCTTAATTGACGGTATTTTAAAAAGATTATGATTAAAGTCTATTAAATATCTATTAGATTGATATAATATTTCATTTTTGTTTGAACAACTAATTATTAGCCAAAATGTTTATTCAGCGTGATACAAACGTTAATCTCAAACATCACACCAGCGTCAAGATAACGAGACTAATTTCGTATGGATAAATGTCGTGTCGTGTAGTGTTGTGTGCACTGCGCCTACGGCGTAGCACTGCTACGACATGTGTAGCATGTGTCGTAGCGGTGTCATGATGTAGCGTAGTATAGCAAACAATAGTATGCTATAGTATCGCTTTCTGATGTTTCACTAAGTAAATATTGTAATCTGTGCGTATAGTGAATTTTGTATAATATTCATTTTGTTCAAAAAGTTAGTTATGAGCGGCAACTATCTCACTCTAATTTTTTTTAATAAACTTTAACCAATTGAGCGTAGCGAGCGATGATAATTGTTATAACTTGGACTTATCGACTTCATATGTTTGTAAGTAAAAAAAAATAAAAAAAATGTATGTTTGTTAAACATAACTTCTGAGCCGCTTAATCAAACTTTATAAAATTCGTTTTAAGTTTCATTGGTTAGATAATGAAATCAGATAATATTATAAAAGTGGGCTATCATATCAGAACTTTGCATAGACAATATAAAACGCTAATTGATCCAATTTATGTTTTTTTAATGCAAATTATTATATTAATGATTTTGTACTTTAATATTAAATTCAGCTTGAATGTAAATGAATGCGCAGTTTCGTTACTACTTAGTTATTCCATACACTTGTTGTACTGTACGCTATGATATTGTGATGTTTATCAGTGTGTGTACTGTACGCTGCGATATTGTGCTATTTATCTACAAGTGACATGTGGCACTGCTGTTTGACATGTGGTGTGATACTTATTGGAAATATTTGTTTGTTGAACCGATACCGTACCACTAGGTAGGTATACCTGTTTAACATTTTACTCTTTTAATACAGGTCTCACGTAAAAAAAGTCTACATACACCCATTACTATGTCAACATTGTACAATTTTAAATAAACAAATTTTGATTTTGATTTATTGATTTTGACTCTCTTAGGTATTTATTTTATGCAAGCAAATTATGGAACAAGCAAATGGCCCGCCCGATGTTAGGCTGTAATCTCTGCTTATACCATTACTTCACAAAAGAACTTTAAACACTTAGAACTTTAAAAACCTAAAACTGCGGTAGATGGTTTATATACATTTATTTATTTTTCTGCGATAAACAAATTCATCAGTAAACTAATAAGTTAAAACAAGAGTAAAAACAGCGATGCCTTTTTTAAAATTATGAATTCAAAAACTTCATAAAATAGTTAGCACAACAATATATGGGTTTATCCACAACAGTGCAGTATATAGGGTGTGCAAAAAGCCCAGTTATTAAAGCGAGCCGCTGTCGCGCCGCAAAAACTAACTCTGCACAGCTTGTAGTTATATAGTTTGGCAAGTGTACGACTGTACGTATACACTATATCTACGCTGTTTATCTAATAACTTAAATAACTATATTTATTCAATAACAAACTTGACGACTATACAGTATTTTCAAAATGTACATTGGCATATAAAATACGTAAGCAACAGTTGAGCTATCTACAGACCATTCCAAACGATCTATAGATAGTTCAACTGACCCAAATCAGTACCAATCGGACTATTTAATATAACTTAAATAACAAGTATTATACTCATATAATTCTAGCGACGAACTGCCGTCTAGAATCATGTAGTATATAAGACGTTTCAAAGTGATCCTTGTGATTTTATTACATACAGATTTTTTTATAGGTTTGTATGTAGGTATGTATTAGGAAGTCATTGTGTAAGGGAAATACTACCACAACAATTTTAATTCTTTTCTTTTTGTTCTTTCAATCACGTATAAATTCACGTCAATTACTAAGACTTTAAAATGAAATAAATAAATAAATTCGCGCTCTGGTTCCTAAGCCAATCCTGTAATATGGGAAGGTGTTTCTGAAGATATTTGATGATTACTCGGCGGGTATCAAAGCTGCAACCTCACAGCACAACAGCACTACCAACTGAGCTGTAACGCCTGTCTAAGAACCTACTTGGACTATTACAACAAATGAATTCGTATGACAATATCGATGAAAAACAAGGAGATCTCTTCAAGTTCCCATAAAGCGCCGTCAATCTCGTGGTATGATATCTGTATGAGAGGTCCATTTGGCGCGCCGCCAGCGACGCGAGCGCGCTATCTAACTTAATTCATTCTAATTATATTACTTTCTTTCATTTTGCGTTTAGAGACCATCTCAAACGCAAAATGAAAGACTGCCATTGGTTGTTGAGCAAAATAAGTCTTTTATTTCGGCCAAGTCTACTTTATTCTCTACGCTCTTGGACGAACATCACTACAAACATCATTTCACTATCACTTCATCTTTCTGAAAATCTTTAACAACTGAAAATGTTATTTTTGTGAAGTATCTTAATTTATGTTTAGTGATCTCTATTCTGTATATCAAATAATCAATGTTTTTGTTTGAAACTCAAACATATGTTTAAGAAACATAATTAAAAACAGTGACAACTGTTAAAGTTCAAAACTGACTCTAGAATAATTTAGATCATAAATAGAATTTGTGGAAAGAAACTGCTTACCAAATGCGCGTTTGATGACAAAATAAAAGTGCACTAGTAAGAAGACTAGTAAGAAGTACCCTCAAGTGTGTCGGAAACCCATTGGCGTCATGGAGGCGCATTTTCCCGAAAACATCCCAAAGTTGGCTCATCAAAAGATGCATAAATATCACTTAGCCAGCCTCCGCCATAAAACTATCAAACACGCTCACACGAAAACATCATTTTCCACAAACAATCAAAACAAGAACTACAATAACATAATAATATGGAGCATAACATAATAATACGGCGTCAGTGTGAACGTCACCTCATTCCGAAAAACAAAGATGGAGGCACAGGACCGAGGCCCACCGGGGCGGGGGCGCCCGCCCGCGGGGGCAAGGGGGGCAAGGGGAGTTCCCCCCGCTCGTCGGAATTATGTTATTCTTAATTTAATTTCATTAGGTTCCGCGATTGCGCAGGTTTTATGTCGACCGAGCTATAATTGCTGGTTACGCAGCCTGCAACTTAATTGTTGCTGAATTTTGTATTTTAGCTTTATGATGTTGGTGAAATCATACTTTTTTGCTAATGTTCTGACTAGATAATGCTGCTATATATTTTAGCGAAACTGTTATAAAACGGTAATCCATTCTTTTTAGTTTTAGTGATTATTTACAAGAGATGAGTGACCAAGAAAAAGACTGTAGGTACAACACGATTTCTGACACCGTAGAATATCTTCTAATGTAAAGAATCTTGTTCATAGACAAAAAACAATGTTATGGAGGAATGGAATCCTGTGTAACGCGGTTTTTGGGCCCTGTACATTAAGATGCCATTTTTCTTTGATATAGCACAAAACAAATGAACTACTTACTTAAAAATCAAAACATAGCATTGTTTATGCGATGACTAGTAGGTACCGGTCATTTAAATAGCTTCTTGTTTTCCGCTTAGAAAACCTATGAATAGTAGGAACTATATGAACTGAAATTACTTTTTGCAGTAAGAAATAGATAATATTAAATTTTTACCTAAGGGTTGTATGCGAGCATATATTGTATAGTTCTGATAAACTAGGTCAGAAAAACCAATTACAAAAGCACACGCAAGCCGACCGACACCAACAAACATTGCACTTCTAATTCCAAACCGACCAACTTTTCGGCACTAATAACCATAAAGAAACTGAACACCGAACCAATTTACTGCCGGCCGGGCGTCGCAAAAAGTCTATCATAACTTCTGTTCCAAACAAAACTCCAATTGAAAACTGCATCCGAAAACTGGAATTTTAATTCCCTGTAACATATGCCGGCCACCCTCCCCGCCCACCGGTGGGCAGATAGGGGTGGGTTTGTAATTAAAAAAATGTGTCCCACTTCATTCGTGCGCCCAGTGTGACCGCAGCGGTACCTCCCTAACTAATTAATAATTTCCGAACGAAATGCTTCGCGAATGTTCTAATGGTTTTGGGATTTTAATAATAATCTTGCTTTGTTGTGTTATTAAACTGTTTTTGTTGATTGTAATATTTGGAGCAAATCTATTATAATAGAGTAGAGGGTTGGGATCATTGACACTCAATGTTTTATTTAACGAAACGATTCAAATTACAAACAAGCCAAGTATACAATTTATTAATTTATAATTAAGAAGTACTTGCACTAAATTGAATGATGTACTACTTTACGATTGGCAACTATGTGTTTAATATTATTCATATTTGGGATTGGTTTTCATATATTTTATGAAATTTGTGCAGAGCACAATTTTAAATAATAAATAAATAAAATAAATTTCATTGTATTACAAACATACTAAATATAATGAACTTTATTATAAATAACCAAATCATGCATAAAACATGAAGCATAGTATTCAAAATTAAGTTAGAACAAGTCTAATCGCTACATTACGGTAGCATGCGTTACTAACAAACGCTATCTTAAAACTCAACGCGGGGAAATACTACGCCGCGTGAGAATCATTCAATAATATCATAAAATTGTGTACATTTAATAAAAACTACACGTGTATATTATTAATTTTATCATTTTGTGGGACAATGTTTGTGCAATTGTAATTATTGTGAGTAGAGCCGCGCCACACTCCGCGCCGTGTGGCCGACGCCTTACAAACTTATTACTGTTATTATACATTATTACTTGATCCCCGATAAGTTATCATATCAGTTAATAAGTACTATGACAGATAGATATGCCTTTATTAAAATCCGTGGCCTGTGACGGACAGAATTAATACATGTTCCTGATAGTATAATCGAGTTTAGCGGAATTATTGTGATAACTCACTATCCTAATCCCACCGCTTTGATCCTTTTACTGAATGATAATAAACAATATTGCGATTCAAATAAATTGACTAGTTTAAGCTTAGTAAAGTTTGATAACAATAAGGGCGCTACTTATGAACTTATAGACATGGCGGGTGTAATACACAGCCAAACTTTTCGTACATATTCATAGTATATTCAAGTACACCGTATTCTTAACCCAACTAAAACTTTCTAAAAACCTATTTAAAGCTGTGTTTAATCTTTAAATATTTTAAAATGATGCACATTTTATTTCAAATCTAAAATACTATTAAAAACCTGAGCTCAGATACAAAAAAAAGATACGAAAAACACATGAAAAGTATCAAACGCAAGAATTAACGGCATACAGATAGTAACTTATCTAACACATATTATTTACTCAATATTTATCCGATCGGGTATATAATGTGAATTTATATATAGTATAATAAATAACTCGACTTTTTCATGTTATAACATAATTTTTACCACATCTCACAGTCACAACACACAACAATCTCAAGAACTCTATTTAGGGTTAAGCTCACCTTTGTACATGTCCTATTTTTAAGTTTCCTGTATTTCTGTAGTTTTGTTTTTGTGTGTACAATAAGGAGTAAAGAAAGAAAAATATAAATATAACCAAAACTACAAAGAGATGACGTACTGAGGAAGAATAAGTTGACATTTTACGTCAAAGCTAGTTGGCCTATATTGTAATATAAAAAACCTAATTCGTATTGCATTTTATAGAATTAAGTATAACTATTTATATTCAAAACTCGATTTTAAAATTTAGAATCGTTTACTTAAAATCTGCACGTTTAACTTATGCTTTTTCCATCTATAACTATTAATTTGACTTTTGTATATTTTAACATAAATTTATCATAATTCCAATTTAATGTATGAATGTGAAATGCTTGCATATTTGACATTGTACATATTTTTAGATATTTGTTCCGTATTTAATCTGTATAATCGTGTTTTAAGACAATTAACATAACTAATAAATATAAATTAATATTCACGGACACATATACATTTTCACACCTCACACTTTAGTTCCAAACTAAGCAAAGCTTGTACTATGAGGAACTAGATTGCTGATAGAATACTTAATTTATTTTGTGACTACATACATAGAATACATAGTAACACCCAAGCACAGAACAAATATTTTATTAATCACACAAACATTTGATCTGGGTGGGAATCGAACTCACGGCATGCTTTCCATGCTGTGGGTCGTGGGTTCGATTATTCGAGCAGAGCTACTACCAACTGAGCTGTGACGCCTGTCTAGTAAATAGATTTAAAAAGTTTCAAAACTGCAAAATAAATAATAACATTCTTGTATAGTTTTATGAACAGTAGGTACTCGAGCCTTCAGTACAATATCAGCTTGAAATGTAATTACTTGTGTAGTTATCACGTGAAGTGGCGGACTTATTGATGCATACAACAACTGACACTTTTATTACACGATTGCCTATCTACGCGGGCTGCGGCGTGATGTCGCCCGGTTCAACAAGCTGCCAGAAAGCGCCTTGTATCCTGATATCTTTGAAAATGCTCATGAAATCTTTGAAAAATACCGTGCATAATAAAGTTTAAAATTTTATATTTAAATAATAGATACTATTGCATCAACTTGCATAATTGCAACTTTCATATTTTAGGAAGTTTTTCTTTTTAATATATTTAGAAATGGACTTATGTGCATTTTATTGAAAACAATCTATATTTATAATAATAATGATTTTGATTAACCTAAATCGATACGTTGGTAATTCAGAATATTGAAATTAAGAGCACGGTATCGATTTTATTATAATGTGAATTACAAGTAGAAAGTTTGGTATCATACGGTAGATATTTAAACTTGAAAACTACTTCTTATTTTAGTTAATTTCAGATTAAATAATAAAATCATAGTTATAACAAAGATTTAAAATTTAAAACACAAACAATTAAGGCTTTTTCTTAGAATTGTTTTTTTATCACATTTGAATTCTCTTTCTTTTTATATCACAATTATTTTCACTACTAATAGGTACAATTAACAATACGAAACAACCATAAAAAAAATGGTAGCACTCCGGGAGTGCCGGCAGAAGTGAAAACTTCAATATTAACGTTGTGTTTTCACTTTTAAGTTTTCACTTCAAAAATATAACCACAGTCGTCATAATGACAATGACAATCACAAAGACAGCGTCACATTCGCGCAAGCGCGAATGTGACACAACGACGAAGACAACGAAGACACACTGACACAGACACATTCGCGCAAGCGCGAATGTGTCTGTGTCATTGTGATTGTGTCATGTCGTTGTGTCACATTCGCGCAAGCGCGAATGTGACACAACGACGAAGACAACGAAGACACAGACACATTCGCGCAAGCGCGAATGTGTCTGTGTCAGTGTGTCAGATGTCGCCACAACACTATTTAATTGTTTGAGTCATACGTCGCGTGACCGCAAGTGTGTTCTTTTGTCGTCTCTTGTTTTACGAGCAATGTATAAAAATTAAATAAGATCTTACGCTTTTTCGACGTCACGTGACCCTGACGCGAGTTTGAAAGTTTTTACCCACCCAGCGCCGCTAAAGAAGTTTTCACTTCAAAATGTATAATACTACAAAACTTATTATCAAATACATCGCTTATTAGCAATAATACTAAACAAATACCTTAGATTTTGCTTAAATATTTATAGCTAATCCCAACAAGTAATTTTACCACGTAACTACCCTCATTACTATCAACGTAATAACGTAACCGTAGTCTACGTGTCTGTACCATGCGCCGCGAAGAGACTCCCGGCGGGACCCGTCGGGGCCTTTGCGCAGCCTTTATCTCAAAAGCCTTTATTCACATTTTTTGTTAGTTTGTGGTTGCATTTTATTTATGGGTATCGGAAGTCTATTTCTAAACCAGTGTGATTTAGTAGCTGGTCATAATAAAAGGTAGAATAGTTATTAACAAAATTGAGGTAGGTACCTTCGTAGTACAGACTACTTGGGCTTTAGTGATAAAGCAGATAAGTACTAAAAAAATATAATCAATTTGTAACTTAATATTTTTCCATTATAAAATATACATTGTTTTATTTTTTTGTTACAATTATTTGCACTTCGTTTTTTATGGCGTTTATTAATTTTTTAGGCGTTTTGTAACATGATATATTATAATCATAAAAAGAAAATTTTTGCACCTCAAAAGAACTCAGACAATAAAAGGTATAAAATCAATAATAAGGATTTAGTTAATAAGTAAATAATTTATAATTTGTTTCTATTTAAGAAGTTAAGAATTTACTTCAAAAAATAATTGACTTGTAGCGCGTTGATGTCTTTCGGACAATCTTAAAGATGTAGTCAACTTTGAAGTAATTATTCTCTGACAATTTACAATCACAGTCCCAAACTAAGCCGAGCTTGTACTCTGGGAATTAGATTGCTGAATACCATATAGGTATCTTGAGATTTTATTGAGAAATTTTAATAAATTGCCAATGTGTCTTTTATTGGTTACAAAATAACTGTTTATCTCTCTCAGAAGAATCTAAACTAACATGCATATAATGACTAACAGTCTACAATCTACATACATCTTTCTCATGCAAAACTAGCGGTTTAATGATCAATCTAATTGACATAATATTTGAAACTATCATGGTTTTGAACATAGTTTTCATTATAAACTTTTTTAAAAATTGATTTGTGGTAAAATCATGGTAAATATCCCGGTTATAATGAAAACTATAATCTAATCGACGTAGGTAATAATGAATGCAAAATAAAGTGAAAGCAATAGCAACAATAAATGTCTCACTGGACTGCAGGCGGTCGCGCCACGCCATGGGGTTGGAGACGAGCCCCTGGAAGCCGGGCCAGTACAGCGGCTTGTGCTGCAGGTAGTGCGCCATGCCGGCCGCCGCCGCCGCCAGCGAGAGCCGCGGCGTCAGCAGGCCCGCGCCCACCGAGCCCGCCGCCGGCCGCGACAGGATGTGGTCGATCCCGTGCGGGTTCGGAGCCGGCGGGGGCTGCTCCGCGAACGAACTCAGCGCGGCCAGCGGAGCCCCGAACCCGTTCTCCAGCGACCCCCGCGACAGAGGCGACGAACCGCGCAAATCCGACATTTTTATCCACCACACACTATGTCCGGTACTTAGAACATTGTCCGGAACTAACCGTAAATTACACGGTCATTGTCCACTTCGATGTTCGAATTGGGACGAGTGCTTACGATCACGACCCGACACCGAATGAAAAGCTCCGAACGCTCTTGCCGGGCGCGAACAAAAAAACGTTGAATAGAGAACGCCCAGTCAATCTAAACCTTATATCGTCGACGCCGCCCCCTGCCGGACGTCACTCGCGATGTATGCTGCTCTCTTTCTCGGTCCGGTACGAGCGATAGGGACAGGAGACATGTGGTGTTAACACGAGAGCGTAGATTTAACGAATCGCTATTTAATGGCGCTTCTTGTCTCTTTATAATTAAGTCGGGTGCAGTTTTTGCGGTGCCCCTCCCCGCGGCGCCCCCCCTGTCTGCTCGCCGCTAAAAACTATTGTGTTTCGAATAATAAGCCCAATGGTATGGTTTATTTTTTAATGCGATTACCTTTTAATTTTTATTGTAGAAGTTATTAAGAAACCATCTGAGCGACGAATCTTACTTACTTATATCATTTTATTTAATTGAAAAGCTTGAAGAATAGGTAGAGCTATTCTAATGCAATTCACACCCTTATTTATACCAATATAATAAAAAAAAACTTTTAGACTAGATTACATTTTTAAAATCATTACTGTTTAATATTTAGGTAGTAGGTAAGTAGGTAAAACATTCTGAACATTGCATACAAGTTATGAAGCAAAATCAGTTGGAACACAATCCGCTAGGTACACCGCGGTGTCCCATCCCTATCGTATATCCGGAAGGATTTCAAAACGTCAAGTCATTTGTCGTGTACCGAATAGATGTGACAAATATTGTATTAATTGACAAGGTCGCATGAATGGCACTCGATTCGCCAGAAATATAACACCCATAGAATTATAAACCATTAAGAGGACATCTGCCTCGGGGAATGTATTTTACGATCATTTTCAACTATTATTTGTGATTAATTGTGTTTGAAGGTGAATTTCACGGTCTATTTGT
Source organism: Ecliptopera silaceata (assembly GCA_932527185.1). Taxonomy (NCBI): domain Eukaryota; kingdom Metazoa; phylum Arthropoda; class Insecta; order Lepidoptera; family Geometridae; genus Ecliptopera; species Ecliptopera silaceata. The sequence continues at coordinate 9,528,959 of OW052210.1, forward strand.
TTTCGTAAAACTGCTTTGAAACTAACTGTTTCATTGCTTTTAATAGGTTTGTTTGTTTAAAGATTTGCTCATAAAAAAGTTCAGTTATTTTTTTTTCAGGCATCTATCTTATAACGTATTCACTTTATTTATAAGTTGTCAAGGCTTTCTGATTAGGAAGCAAATAATTCGTGTTTAGTTCATAATCTGAGAAAAAAATACAGTTTATGTATATTATATGCCAACTCTCGGAAATCAATAGAAATATTTTATGAAAATAAAATTAAAGCACATCCATCATCCTCGAACAGTTTTGAAACCAAAATAAAACTAGTTTTTATCGCATCCGGATCATATCATTAGGGGTCTAAAAATAACAAACGCACCACAACATTTTTATATCCCCTTTAATTCCCAAATAATAAGTATAATGGATCCAAAATGGCCCCCACCACAGCGGCGTCGTAAACGATACCAGAATGAACACTTCCAACTATTCATTTTTAAATAACATTTTGGCATCCTGTTTAGAACTTTTTAAGCTCCGATATTATCAAGTTTGACAACCATTGAAAGTAAACTGATTTATTTAGATTATTTTTATATCTACTTACTCGTATTGCATGGTTAAAACGTAACCAACTTTTGTAAATATTTAAAAAATGTTATTAAACAAACTGATTAAATACAAATATTTTTTTATGTAAATCTGTTTTAAGGTTTTTCGATTTATCTTTAATAATTAATTAGGTAATATTATAAATATTAATAACCCATATTTTTATATCAGTGTTCTGTATTATTTAAATGTAGATTGACCTCTTCTTACAAACGTTTCCTAAATAGAATAACAATGTTGGTATATTTCTCCTAAATTGCAACAAGAAGAAGTAAATAATAGTAGAACGTACCTTTGCGCATGAAATGGATAGCGCTAATACGTCGCGTCGCGCACTCGATACAATGCGCGCGCGCAGCCGTGCCGCCCTTCCGCCGGATACGACTACACAAAGTCACAGCTGGCGTGGTCATAGTGCAAGCGTGCAATTGATGTTTCTAAAAAAAAGTTCATTGAGTAACTGTCGATAACGGGATTTTTTATTCCCAATGTGTAACAGTGTTACTAAAAGGTATGACTCAACGGGAATAATCCATGTTTCTAAATATTTTTGAAGTGAAAACTTCTTTAGCGGCGCTGGGTGGGTAAAAACTTTCAAACTCGCGTCAGGGTCACGTGACGTCGAAAAAGCGTAAGATCTTATTTAATTTTTATACATTGCTCGTAAAACAAGAGACGACAAAAGAACACACTTGCGGTCACGCGACGTATGACTCAAACAATTAAATAGTGTTGTGGCGACATCGTACAAGGCGAGTACAAGGCGCTGCCAACACGCGGTGCGGTGCGGAGCGCGGGGGCGGAGGACCGAGGAGCGGCACTCGCGCGCCGGCAGCCGACAGACGCTCTGAGCACCCTCGCACGGGAAACACGTATCGCTCGCCGCGCGCGCATAACCAGATAGACGCTATTATATCGTACGAATCGTTTCGCCTAACTTGTATTTAACTGTATCGCTTCCATCTTATTGAAGTGAAAACTCAGTCAGGGTCACGTGACTCGTGACGTTCATCGAACGTGACGTTCATCATTCGTTGTCTTCGTCGTTGTGTCAATGTCAATGACATGACACACGTATCGCTATATTTTTGAAGTGAAAACTTAAAAGTGAAAACACAGACACATTCGCGCTTGCGCGAATGTGTCATTGTCATTGTCGTTGTGTCGACATGACACAATGACACAGACACATTCGCGCTTGCGCGAATGTGTCTGTGTCATTGTGATTGTCATTGTCATTATGACGACTGTGGTTATATTTTTGAAGTGAAAACTTAAAAGTGAAAACACATTCGCGCTTGCCCGAATGTGTCTGTGTCATTGTGATTGTCATTGTCATTATGACGACTGTGGTTATATTTTTGAAGTGAAAACTTAAAAGTGAAAACACAACGTTAATATTGAAGTTTTCACTTCTGCCGGCACTCCCGGAGTGCTACCATTTTTTTTTACATGATTAAATCTGACATTTTAAGCTTGTATTCAGCAAGAAAATATATGTCAGGTTGAACTTCTTCAAATTAGGCTATCAAAAAAATAATGACTGAATGACCTACCTACTAGATCCACCAACTTTGCTGTCCTCTATACTACTGCAGTCTATCTACATTGCATTCAACTATGATTGTGCTAGTTTTTTTTATGAAATAAAATATATTGTTCTCCGTTCTGCGTTGTCTTTGGGTGCGCCTGTGTTCACCCGCCCCGCCGCCCGCTCCGCTCGCAGTGGCGCCGCGCCCGCTGGTTCCCCACAGCTTCCCATTCAACCCCCGTCAAATTAGCCGACACCTTTGCTTTGTCCGATTTTATCATCGGTTTATTATACACTAACATATTGACGTTTGCCTTTCACAGAACATCACACGAACCCCGACTCTAATCCCCTCTGATAAGGGCCATGGGATTACACACATTATTTTATTAGCTCCAAGGTATTTATGGATTATAAATATTAAATATAAATTGGATGAGTTATAAAACCGTTACTAATCGCTGGGATATTAAATCGAGTTCCCACTGGTGAGATGCTACCGGGATACCTATCTATTAATAATTATTAATAGTGCGTAATTGTATGGAGTTATTTATTAATACGATGTACCTACCTGCATTTTTCATTAAGAATCCGTTATAAAAAAACAAAAGAAGCTCCAATATAAAAATATGAGACTTTGGCGAGAGGCAGGCTATTGAAAAGTAGAAAAGTACTTTTTAAAGCATCTTGATGTAGTTTCCAAAAGGAATTTTAACAATCAAAACAAAATACCTTGTCGCATTATTTGGCCACAATTTATAATTCCATCTCTCGTATTCCCGTGAGCGCGATAGCTCCAACTTCGGAATTGCCATAAAAAATCAACCTACCGATATGAAGAATTGAGTACGGTAATCTACGAATAAGAAAGAGATGTTGCGCGAGGTAGACAGAGATGGATGACAATACTGCTTTATTATTGGCCGGTAAGAATAAAGCTCCTCCTTTGTGGATTGAGTCGGTCACTTGTTTTTGTCACTATTGCCAACTTTCACGTTTTACGCTAGAATACGCACAATTTTGTTTCTTCGAAACACATCAATCATTTTCTTTACAACCACATTACAAACTTATCTGAACCACAAAAACACACATTGTAAATATTTCCGATGTAAGTAGGTATTTAGAATATCGAGATATTATTATGCATCTAAATCACAATACATATAAATTAAAATGTTAAAAATATGTTTTCCTATTCAAATCCAAACGGAATTTTATTTATAAAAAAGGTAAGTAATATGAATGCTGCCAAAAATAGCTAAAATGTCAGGATGAGAGTTGGCAACACTAACAGTTGTCAGATGAGTTTGAACAGCGCCAGCAGCGGACGTGTCTGTACATGTTCGAAAGTTTCACAAAATCACGGCTCTACGCGCGACTAGGAACCTCTATTATTTGTAACTTCTACACATTTAATTATGAAATCCACTTGGTAGTAAATAAAAAATGTAATCCAATAAAACAGCAAATTTAAATTTGCTCCTACTAAGTACACTAGGCTTGTAGTTTTATGATATTAGTAGTGCAAGAATTATTTATAAAAAAACTAGCCTTGGGAAGTAGTTCAGTATTTACCTATTCATGCCATACAGAAGTTTAAATTACTGTGTTCCAGTGCCTCACTGAGCACATCCTCTGTGATCGTGTTCAGTAGATCGATGCAGCATTTTAAATAGCGGTTACCTCTCAACATCAGTTCATCGGCAGTCTAATATCACTTTATTTCATACTAGCTGGTGCCCGCAACTTTGTCTTGCTATCGTTATATTTTTTTACAATTCGCACAATATCTTCGTAAATAAAAGCCTACTTACCTACGTGTTATTCTGATGTATAAACTACATTATTGTAAAGTTTCAATACAACTATTCCTTAGTTTTTGCGTGAAAGAGTAACAAACATAGGTACTTACTTACACATCAATCCATCCATATAAACTTTCGCGATTATAATAAGTATTAGTAGGAAAGATTTAGGTATCTACAGTTTTTTTAAGTATGAGTACCTAAAGATCAATGAACCTAAATATAAATAAGTAAATAAATATTCACGGACATTTCACACATCACACTCTACAAAGCTACTATGGGAACTAGACTGCTGACAGAATACTTAATATATTTTTTGAATACTTAGGTACTTACATAAAATACATAAAATGTTCACCACACAAACATTTGCTCTGAATCGGAATCGAACCCACGACCCACAGCGTGGACGGTAGAGCTACTACCAACTGAACTGTGACGCCTGTCACAGAAACTGAAACATGAAGTCAAGCCGCTAAGAATTCCTGTGAGCACAGAAACAACGTAATTTCAAAAAGGGGTGAAAACACAAATTAAATGAAACTAATCCGTTTAAAATGTAATCTTGTAATGTTCTTTAAATCATAGAAGGTCTGTCACTAAACAAACGGGAATTAAATCAAAAGTGCCCCTCGGAGGATCCCTAATCACATTTGGTTAGGGCTCCGCATCCCTTGCGTTAGGCCTGTGTGCTAGTGGCGAGATATAATGCTATGCTATACAAATATTAAAGCTTCGATAAAAAATAAATTTCCAATCATGTGCCTGTCTATACGATGGATCTAATATAAGATAATAATAATAAGATACGTTGTAGTTATTTGATTTTATTATAATTTATCGTGTAATTTGTATATTTTATAGTGAGCTATTTTATGTTTTTTTTTCTATTACACATTACATCACATTACCAACTACCGAATATACTTGCATATGTTTTGTTATCAATAAAGTAAAAAAAAAAAAGTAAAAAAGTGTGTTTACCTATTTCATAAGTACATGTAGGTAGTCAGGTCACAAATGCAATATTATATGTAATAGACAGTAATATCTCATCTCGTAGTGGTAAACATTCGTAAAGCCACGCGTCCGTCCTGCGTTAAATGTTATTGTAACACTCGATCGACTCACAGTTTTGCAAACATCACTTTAATGGAACGATTACTTGATTACTGAACTTGTGCTCTATTCTATTAGGATATCATTTTATTATGTTTATTTTACTTAAGCTACTTTTGACCTAGTTATATCAGCAGAACTTTGTTCAACATGGATGGCTTATTACAAACACTAACGGCCGGTTTCTGGAAACCCAAATCACGATTGATCCGAGTTTGACACATAGTAATTAATTGATTTTTCGTTGATCATCGTTAGAGAAACCGGCCGTAAAGGATATAAAACCTGTTTAAATTTTTGAAAATCGCGGTATAAGATACCTCTGTGTTTTATCGAAATTTATGTTTATTAATTATGTGTTTTTTTTACCATAAATTATTCTATTCTATTCTAGAGTTAGATACAGCGGTAGTACTAGGTACCTACCGGAAGTTATTTTGGACTAGAATAAAAAGTCATACTACTGTTATTTTTTCTGGTGTATTTGGGGTGTATTGTGAAATAGGGTGTTCCTAATTACTAACAAGGAGGTTCATTCGTCGCAATCGGTGCAATAAACACCGCGCAGGTGCGCTATGTATTGGGAAACTTGCAGTACTCACCAACCAGCGCTCGCTGTATAGGGACGACACATTTCTATTACATACTTTGTTACGATGGAAATATATAACGCTAAAAATATTGTGGAAAATACATTATTGTTTGGTAGCGCTGTAACGGCCGGTTTCTGGAAACCCAAATCACGATTGATCCGAGTTTGACACCTATGTGTCAAACTCGGATCAATCGTGATTTGGGTTATTATTGGATTTTTTCGTTGATCATCGTTCAAGAAACCGGCCATAAGAGTCGTCAGACGTCCATTTGAAAAAAAAACAACATTTTAAATGAACAGAGATGTTTATTTAAAACATAATTCATAAATAAAGAAAGTGTATAAATGCATTTACTGATATCGCAAACAGATGATTAAAGTATTACTTAATCATTGGTATAGATATTCAATGTCTTTGAGCACCACTATGGCCCATCTATATACAGAGACTCTTCGGCTAATGGAAAAGCGACGCCAGACACCACTCACCCCTACTACGCTGTCAGAACACACGGCTCTTAACAAGTGCATTGCTAAGCGCATACGCTACGACCTCCGTCGCTCCAATACGCTTCGTATTGAACGAGCAATTGAGCAAAATCGGGGGTCCAAAGTGTTTGTGCAGCAACTTGGTAGGAGCCATCTGACGCAGCTCACGACATCTAGGGGTGATACCGTCGTGTCCAAGCCGGAAGTTCTGTCTGAGATCGAAGACTTTTATGGCCGATTGTACGCCTCGCAAGTTTCGTGTCCGGGATCCAGCAATGAGGATGTTAGAGCCACATTAACCCGCCACTACACCGAAGATCTCCCAGAGATCAGCCTAGACGAAATCGAAGTGGCTCTGAGACAGTTGAAAAATGGAAAAGCCCCAGGGGAAGACGGAATCACGTCGGAACTCCTAAAGGCAGGTAGTTCACCAGTCCTGAGGGAGGTCCAACGTGTTTTTCAATCCGTCCTGGACCATGGGAGAACTCCAAAGGCATGGAGCAAGAGTGTGGTTATCATGTTTTTCAAGAAAGGCAATAAAGCTTTATTGAAAAACTACAGACCGATTTCACTCTTGAGCCATGTCTACAAACTGTTTTCCAGAGTTATTTCGAACCGTCTTGCGCGAAGACTTGATGAATTTCAAACTCCGGAGCAGGCTGGGTTTCGCAGAGGATTTGGCACCATAGACCACATTCACACAATGCGACAGATTATACAGAAGTCCGAAGAGTATAATCAGCCATTGTGCCTAGCGTTTGTGGACTATGAGAAAGCCTTTGACTCTGTTGAAACCTGGGCTGTTCTGCAATCTCTGCAACGATGCCAGGTTGATTGGCGATACATCGAAGTGTTGAGATGCCTATACGATGATGCCACTATGTCTGTCCAAGTCCAGAACCAGCAGTCTAAACCTATCCAGCTGCGCCGCGGAGTAAGACAAGGAGATGTCATATCTCCCAAATTGTTTACGAGCGCGCTGGAAGATCTGTTTAAGACGCTGAGTTGGAATGGAATGGGCATTAACATCAATGGCGAGTATATCTCACACTTGCGATTTGCTGACGATATCGTCATATTGGCAGAATCGTTGCAGGATTTACAACAGATGCTGAACAGTCTTGCTGATTCCTCACGACGGATTGGCCTGGGCATGAACTTGGATAAAACAAAGATCATGATTAATGATCGTATTACCCCAGAGCCAATCACCGTTGCCGGAATGCCTCTCGAAGTTGTGCAGGAGTATGTCTACCTCGGGCAGACGCTGCGGTTAGGTAGACACAACTTCGAGAGAGAGCTAGACCGGAGAATTCAGCTCGGCTGGGCTGCGTTTGGGAAACTTCGTCAAGTCTTCTCGTCATCCATCCCTCAATGTTTGAAAACGAAAGTTTTCAACCAGTGCGTCCTACCCGTTATGACCTATGCTTCTGAAACGTGGACACTGACAGTGGGGTTGGTCCACAAGCTGAAAGTCGCTCAGCGCGCTATGGAGAGAGCTATGCTCGGAATTTCTTTGCGAGACAGAATCCGCAACGAAGTTATTCGTCAAAAAACCAAAGTGTTCGACATAGCTCAAAGAATTAGCAAGCTGAAGTGGCAGTGGGCCGGCCATGTTTGCCGAAGAACAGACAACCGTTGGAGCAAACGGATACTGGAGTGGAGACCGCGTTTAGGAAAGCGTAGTGTAGGACGCCCTCCGGCGAGATGGAGTGACGATCTACGGAGTGTAGCTGGCAAAAACTGGATGAGAAGAGCCGAAGACCGGGCTCAGTGGCGCGTCTTGGGAGAGACCTACGTCCAGCAGTGGACTGATATAGGTTGATGATGATGATGATGAATTAATTTGGAAATAAATAAATAATAAAGAAATAAATAAGTTTGTAAAATTTGATAATAAATAAATAATTAACCAAGTAGATAGTTACTTGGTTAATTATTTATTTAGTTCCAAATCTTACAAACTTATTTATCTTTTATTTATTTACCTATTTATCTTAATTTGGAAATAAATAAATAATTGAATAATTTTAATTACATGGTTTGGTAAATCCATCGACTCAAAACTATCGATAGCAGCCCCACTCTAGGAGCACAGCATTGAAACAGTGATTTGATGCTGTGAGGCACCTCGGCGCGGGTACGTACCTACAACACCTGAATTAAAAACGATAAATTCTACTTCCGATACAATGAAACGAAAGTTCGCGATTAACAAAGTTTAAAAGAAATGTTTATTGTTATATTGTAATTTGTTAAAGTCATTTTTGCTTTCGATATTGGTTTTTATTCAATTTTTATTATTTATTGAAGGTATTAGGTACAGGTTTTATAAATTTAATTTAATATTTATTTACTTTCTTGAGAGGCCGTGCCTTGCGTAGATAAATGGAAGTAAAAGCACACTTGTATTGGTTCATAAGCAAGGAACTTATTTTTTTAATGACTAGACTTAGTTATTTTATTATTGATTTGCGTTAATGAAAATAATGATAAATAAGCACTCGCTCTTCTCCTCAGTGTAGAACTCAAACCATTTCCATTAAAATGTGTTAAAGTCTAGTTTACGTTTCTATACATAACCACTTTATCCCAATTAGCCGAGTCGTAAACGATGAAACTTTGACGAAACAATAGCTCCAACTGTTTCGGTAATTGCTTAGTCCGGCGCTAATTGACCGGACAAATGGCAAAGACATCCTTTTGTGGGCCAGGGCCGGATTCAGAACTCTAACCCATCTGCTGGTATCACTCATTGATAACAGCATGATTGCTTGGCTACAGGAACAGATAACAGGGAATTATGTATTCTTAAAAAGCTGTATCTTCTACAGTTAATGTTTGATCAGTGATCCGCCCCTGTTCTTCATTCTAGTCTACCCAAGCAGCTACAATGGATGCTACAGGATGATTTCCTGAAAATGAGTAGGTATTTAACATTCTAGCCCTGAGTGCGTCCCTGCATAGACTGACCGGACGGACTCGAGAACAAACTCTGCGCATTATGTGGAGTGGTGCGGTCTCGGATTTACGAGTCCGAGCTCCTCGCTTTAATGGGACAACATTTTGTTAATTGAACCTACGCTATTATTCACCTCGACCGTGACTTATTGTTTTCACTGGGGAACTGGTAGTTGGTTCGTGGTTTTCACGTTTTTCTCGTCAATTATATTCTGAGAGCTTGAAATATAAATAGAGCATGATAACTATATTTAATAACAATTGCAACAAGTCTTATCATCAATGCTAAAACCTACATATAGCTCAAAAAACCGATAACAATTCGACATGCAGACAAAATAATACGAATAATAATTTTAGACCTCCATGCATGATCTTCGGTAGTATAGTGGTAAGTATCCCCGCCTGTCACGCGGGAGACCGGGGTTCGATTCCCCGCCGGAGAGACACACTTTTTGCACGAGATTCGTTTACCTTTTTAAAACTAAAATAATGAATTCATTTTTAATTATTTTATTTTTATTTCACAGATTACAAGAGCTCTTCTTTTTATTCTGCTAATCTAACAACAGAAAAGTCGGTGTAGACTGGAAGTATATTCAAGTTTTCTTATCTCCCTGACTAACCGCACATAAATCTATGAGAACACATGACACCACTTACATTTATCGACGACTTCCGTGCCAAAAACACACTTAAGTTACATTATAACGTTCTGCACTCAGGGGGTAGGCAGGGGGTGAAATTAGCAATATTATAACTATCTGTGACAGGTCGCGTTGTGTTAAAAGCTGATCAGATAGAGTTGAGAATTTCATAGAAATAGCATTTACAATAAGAGGTGAAAACACCAATAAAGACTTTTAAGTGGCTTATCAGACCGATAATGCTATCTAATATAATTAAATTAAATAAAAATACCCAATCGCTACCTCATTATGTATGTTATTGAGAGATTTCAGCTTCGTAGTGGTTTAACTGTGCTTATACTTAGATCAGATTGAGGCAATCGTACAAAAAAAATATAAGTAGATAGATTGTGATGAATCATCACTGATGATGAAGTAAAGAAGTAAACTTGTCACCAACCCATGAAGCAGTAAATATTCTACTCATTACTACGATAACAGGTTTACATGATGATACATTACATGATGATTTATCATCATGTAATGTATTTGTAAATAGTAGAGTAGTTAGCTCTATGGCAGTGGAGAAGCACGTCGATGTGGTGGTGTCGACTAATTGTAATTTATTGTTAAAAAGCTCGTCTCCGCGACGCCGGCGCTGCGGTCACAGAGCTAATTGTCATGTAATTTATAATACTACTTACTAGTAGAGTATGTTGGTACTACTCTAAAATCAAGAAATTTGTCCTGATCCCGTCAATTTACGAGTATCATTAACCACTTAGCCGTAGGAAGAATAAAATAAATAAATAAAATATGTTTTTATTTTCTCACACAAAGTAACAGTATCATAACACAACAGTACAAGTTTAGTTACTTAACTAACTTTGTGAGAGACTGGTGCCTGAAGTAGATTCGAATGAATCTGTATTACAGGTAGAATAACAATTGCTATGGGCCCTGCGCGAAAGGGGGCCCTGCATATTTAAACCCACTATGGTAACTTATAGATAGCAAATAAACGTAACCCATAACAGGGACTCTTTGTAAGAGTTTGCTACGGGTCCCGCGCTTGCTTAATCTTAGTTATATACCTATTACGAGTTAATTTACACTATGTTAGTAACGTATGTGACTGTGATGATTTTTGTGAATTTATGGAATAATGAATATTTGACTTTGACTTTGATTATGCTCAGACCTCGAGTGTTTGTCACAAAGCATTAGAATGTTTATCTTGAAGCATCAACATTCGTATAGAGTTCACAGTAGCACCCCACGTTTGAACAAGCTTGGAACCTCTCCATGAGTTGTGGTGAGTGCCTTTTAATGTTAGCGGAGGAAATACGCGTCAAATAGCTAACTAGATAGTTCTTTGTTCGTTGTTATTTTTTATTAGATTTATTAGAATATGGATCTTGTGTTCTAATGATAACTTTAACATAATCTTTCTTCCTTTACCTTTATGAGTTATTATTTTACATATTTTTTTTCTTGTGTAGGTATTTACTTGCATGTATGATATCTGTTGTTTTTTAAAATGCGTATTAAGTAATTATGCTTTTAGCTTAATGGAATTTCAGTCAGGATATTACCAATTCTGAAATAATGTCATTTTGTTATTCCCATAAATTAATAATTTGAAAAACTTGATTCACTATGTTTTTACAAAAAACCAATTTGCAGAATTGAAAAATATTCTTATTCATAGGAATGGCCATCTATTACCGAAGTCGTCCCATTTTCTTCATTAGCAAATCACTATGTAAATTCATAAAAAAAACTACCAAGCGCTAAACAAAAGGGTTGTGTAGTGTTCCGTATGCAAACTACGTATTTAATAAAAAGTATTATCCGTTAAAATCATCTAATTTTTCCATCATGAACTTCATTTTTTTTATCATCAAAATTATTTTGTTCGATGTTAATTATAACTCGATCGAGACTGTTAGGTACCTAATTTAAAAAAGTTATTTCGTGCAATGGGATTTAGAATTGTCAAACTCTTGATATTGCATTATAAGCAAATCGGACTATAATGTTTATATTAAATTATTTTTTCTTGTCTTCACTGTTTGCTAAAAACAGTGAAGTTGACAAACTATTTGTAAGGTAAATCGCCTTTGTATTCTGTTTTGTTACGGATCGGTTTCTCCATCACGTGTAGATGGGGAACACTAGAAAGCAGTGTCCGGCCGGTCGAGCGCCGAGTCGTCCCTCATCGCAAAAACAGCTCATCTACAAATGGATCTCAAATAAGTTCCGATTCTTATTCCAATTTCAAACTGAATCCATTCCAAATTTATTGGACTCCCCGATTAATCTCGCTGTGATCCGGTTTAAAATGCGCTTACGACTTTATCTGCCACTTCTATTCTAAACCCTATGATCAAAGCTATAACGTTCAAAACTGATCGAACAATTTCAGAAAAAAATACACGCTGATGACTTTTAACTCCAAACAAACAAGCGATCGTATTGTTAAGAGTCTAAGGTTTATTTTAAAATGGAAATCATTGAAAAGAAGTAGTAAAAGTGGCAAATATTTATGAGCTTTCGAAGGAAATTCTTTCCGAATGTTTGCATTTATGAAAATATGCTCGAATCAAAAAGGGGCCGATCGACAGGGTGATTCAATTATGGTGTCTCATTAGCTTATAATGCTGTTATATTATAGCTGTACTTTCTCGTAGAACAAAAGTAATTTATAAAACATTAACAGTACCTATTTCATCAAAACATCCAATACCGTGTAAGGTGTTAAAGAGATACTAAATAGATAAAATTATTTTCTTTATTCTCAGCATGCATGTAATTAGTCTCGATAGTAATTAGAGCTCATCGGTTTCTTACTTTAAGACCAATCTTTACGGCCTCGGTGGCGCAGTAGGCAGCGCGTAAGTCTCGGTCGTGAGTTCGATCCTCACCCGGGGCATATTTTTTGCACTCCCTCGTATCATGTGACGTCATTGAGTAGTTTCGACCAAAAGTATGATATTCATTTTTATTTAGATGGTCTTTGTACATCACAAGTTTCATACTTACACTTAAAAGTTAGGTACATTAAGTTTCATCATTACGTATGGTAATACGTAATGATGAATTAAAGTCAACGCTAACTTTTAACAATACTTCAAGTCTGCGCTAACTTTTTATAAGATAGACCGTTAACGTTTAGGTACTTGTAGTAGGCTGCCGTTTGTATATAATAAAAAGTAACACTCTGTATGTGAGTAACAACAATACTTTCCGATCAGGGTGCAATCGAATCTGTAATAAACCTCCCTCCCCCCCCCCTCCTCCCATCCCTCCCATTGCTACTTAAGATTATTGTTGCCATCGGCTCATTTTATTAATTTTCTTATTTATTTTGGCATAGCAATCATGTACCTAAGCAGTTACTGCTTATTTATATTAATCAATACAGAAAATATTGTTAATCATTAATTTACTGAAATATGGTCAATGATATATTTTAAACTTAATTAATTCAATTTATTTCTATGTATAATCTTATTTACAACGCTACTTCAGTCAAATTGAGTTCAATATTATCTAATTTAATATCTTCTGATTGAATCAGTTTATCTATTCATAGAGCATTTAAACTTATCGTTCAACTGTCACTTAAATAAAATTATGTAAGTTGTATACATTTGTTGAATTAGCACAATAATAGAAAAATATGAAAACAAAATCAATAAAATAAGAAAATGAATAGCTAAGCACCCCGAACCTCTAAGTGCAAATAACAAAACACTTCAATCGCAATTCGTTTAACTTTGCAAACAATATAAAAATTAATGGCGCAACACATCGCCGGCTACCGTAAATATCCTTCCCCCGATATTTAACTCGCAGAAATCATTCACAATCCACCTTTATATTAAAAAGCATTACTTTTCTGACTCTAATCCATACACAACCATACGATGACTGTACTTTTCGTTTATCACACAAAATTGAGCCTTAAGCTAGATGTATAAAGTAGGTTTTCGCTTGATGAGATGAAAAGAGGTTGGCGTCTTTAAGAGGTCGATTCGTAGAGAATTCTTTTAATAAGTGCAGATGATTTACGTTCCGCCAAGCACACTTGTGGACCTCCCCTTAATTAGCGTTCGAAAAAGTTAACACCTCTAGTTGACGGTGAGAGGCGATTATTCATTTGTTTCATTTATAAAAGTACGATTCCAGACTTTGAATTTTATTGTAATACTTTTTTTCTTGATAATGTAGTTCAAGGAAAATGTAGGCGCGTGAAGAAGTACTATGCAAGTATCAACGAAAACCAAGCAATTAGTTGCTATGGTCATAGTTAAATGAGTCTTGTAGCTCTTTCTGCCTTGCGCACTAGGTGCGCGGGTTCGATTCCCTCTCAGAGCAGAGGTTTTTGTATGAAATAATTTTCGTAAAAGTCTCTGAGTACGTTTGTGTATTCTCATATTCTGGATTGATTCATAAAATGGTTCCAAAAAAATCTTTATTTTTCTATTGTTCTATATTCTATTGACAAAAATATATTTTATTATTATTTCAACAAAAGATCTATAAATATCAAACAGAAATTATCTTAACAGATGTGTTGTAAAATGTATTTTCTTTGAGATTTCAAAGAGAAGGCTATTTACAACAATATTGTGTTGTTTTTTGTGTTTGGCCGCCCGCCCCAGGCCGCCGCCCGCCCTTGTAGTTGCTGAAATCAAAACACAGGTAGAAATATCAAACAACCTTATACAGTAGGGTAACCATCACTATTCTATATTGAGAAATTGCATTACATATTGTTTATGGTAAACAAACAATTTAAAATGATTTGAAACTTTTTTAAAGTTGTTTTTTTTAATTTGCAGCAACAGATGGTACGACGGTAATTTATTTCAACAAATAGCCTAAAATTATATGTCTATATGTAAATAACTAAGTACTTTTTGTTGCACAGAAAAATGGCGTATTTGATGTAGCGTAAATCCTCATTAGTAAGAATTTGTACTCGTAATATTTATTGAGTTAAACATATTAAGAGAGCAGAAAGGTGACCATGGCCCCTAAGTCCTGAAATTATCATAATATCATGGTTGTTCCAGTCTTCTACATTGGAACTGCGTCGTTCTAAATAAAACCATTGCTACCAAATCGCTTCTATTTCCCAACATCTGTATCTTATCCCACCACCAACTTACAACACCCAAAAACCATTATCAACCTTACGACTTTGCAATAAGAGTCAAGGTGGACAATCCCTATGTAACACTAAAGTGGTGATATTATAGGTATGAGATTGCAAGCTTCGTGTGTGGCAACATTAAGGCGAATAAAATTTAAATATGGCAACACAAGCTCTCGCTATAAAAACAAAACAATATAAAGAGAATGGAGGATGTTCCGGTGTTTAGAATCACCTGCTGGATAATGGAGGTGTATTCATTTTTATACGGAAAACGTTTTCATACCTTCTATTCATAGTACATATTTGTAGTACGGCGTAGCCCCGCGCTCTACGGCGTAGCGGACTAAATATCATAAGATAATAGACTATCTTCAAGACATTCCACGATCTATTTAATTTTACAATGTAAATTTTGTATGTAAACACAAAACCTTTATTATGTACTGAATGTGGCTATTTTACACAAACATAATTCTCCCTTACATTTAATAGGCAATTCATTGCTTACAACTAAAGCGCCTTATTTGTACAATGACTTGAATGAGATTTTAATGTAAAGGGTTATTTTTAATACATTAGAGTAGAATTAAAACACTGGACAAAGTTCTAAAAGAGTTTGTTGTGTTGTTGAGTTCTCAAAAACACCTTAAAACTTGCTTCTTCTATGTTTTATTTCCAACCCCAAGAAAGGCCAGTAACATGCAGTTAAGGGCGTGTTGCGAGCCGCCGAGGGCACACATCGGGCGGAACTATAAAGGCGGCTAAGTACAGGTGCTGAATTAACCTCCGGCGGGCGCGGCTTACGGCCCGTAACGCGCTTATGGCTTGTATTATTATAACTTACACGGATCTGTTACAGCTGAATGTGTCGCTGAAAAATCAGTTTTGAAGTAAGTATGATAAAATTAACGATATTTTATGATAGTCCTCGCATTTACCAAATCAATTTGATACATTGTCACAATGAACTTGATAGTTAAAATTGTCAGCTGCACAAACGATTACGGCAAACCATACTCGTGGCCTAAGTTTAAAAACGCACTTTGTAACTGCTAGGTAGAAAAAACATCACATTTATTTCCACAATAATCATGTAACTTCTCGTCAGGTAGACATAGGACATAGACATAAGTAACTGTCAAAGTCAATCGCTTCTGTACTGCTTACCTCAAGGCGTTTGACCAGCCGGTCACTGTGACCATGGTGAACGACGTTTCAAAGTGTCATGCATATAATTACTAAACCTTGGGATGTTTGCAAAACAGAGATATAAAGAAGCATACCTATTTATCACTAATTTTCTTATAAAACCATCAGCAACTATATACTTGCAGGATAACAAAAACAGCAGTGCAGCTTCATGTTGAAAGCGAACATCCAGCCGAGGGCAGGGCGGTGCTCGCAAGGTTATAAGTTACAGAGGTCGGATATTTATTCGTGCCGTTCGATTGTAGTTTTATGCCAGGCCGTAAATGCTCTTATTGGTCCACATTTGAATAATACCCAACGTCTGTTACTTGTAACGCGCAAAAACATCTATTTTACGATCTGCACCTGACTTATATTGCTTTCTTTGATTATTAAAAGTACACAATACAGTATAGTACGGCTTGGACGATGTACGATGTGTACCTACGTAGTAGAGTTGATTCGCTGGTACCCACCGCGGTTATACAGCACGTTTCAAATGAGCTGAAGTCTCTCACGATGTGGACGTACCAAGTTTGCGCAAACTTATCCTGATCTGACTGATCCAGGTCCTTTTCAGTATCTGTCTCATTATAAAGCTTAAAAAGCTGCGAGGTTTTGCGATAAATAGTCTGTTTATTGCAAAAAAAAAAACAATAAACTTAGTAATAAGGTTAATATTGTTCACCGCCAATGTAGCCCCATCACTTGGATCCCAATAAGAGGAATGGCCGCAGTAATCCCGCGGTGTTGGCCTGGCGTTTCGTTTTATGTCATAATCGGCGGGTTCCGCACTAAAGTTTACAGTCCGCGCACCTGCCGCGGAACTCTGAAATCTTATTCATGTGTGCTTTTAGGGTTTTTCATGAAAATTGAATGAACTCGTGTTTGAAACTATGGTCATTTTAAACAAATAGGTACCCGAGTTTAACAAGATCCCTGTGTTCCAGTTCGAATGGTATTAGGACTTACCTATGCAGTTACTTGAGGCTAATTTTAACACCTTGTTTTCTGATAATGCTGCACGTAGCACATCTTCACTAGACGTGTTCAGTAAAGTATTTGAAATAAATGCAAAAGCAATCGTTTATCATTTAATGAGCCATTTGATTGTTTTCTGATAAAAAATGGGTTCCACCGAACTCTACCAACTAACCTGCAGAAGGGTTTGTAGGTACTTAGATATTTCTAAAGCACGCAAAGCCTAACGATATCAAAACTGTATCAAGAACTGTCTTACTTATTAAACTACTTAACTACACACATTAATTAATCAAACTACCCCTTTCTCTTTTCCTAAAGGTTTCGTTTTATAAAAGCGCTGGGCGTACTATAACGACCGTTAAACACTCATACTTGACCTGTAGATAGTATGTTTGCAACACTTGATTGTGAAGCTACGACCTAGGCTTGGGTGGACTACTTTTAGCTTTAATCCAAATGTTTACTCTAACTTTGATTTTTCATCGACCAACTTGGGTCAGCGGTTAGATTGCACGTGCTACTCAATAAGAAAATGCAAGTCGTTATGGTTGACACAGGGTATTTTTAAATATACATACTTCTAGATATCCTTACAAAGCATTGTTGTAAGACGTACTTATATTTAATAATCGCGTTCACCGTAATACAACGGCCGTCATACACTATCATCTCTGAAAAACAACGCGCAACTAAAATAGATAAATAATGAGTGTTGGTAATAAATTCACTATGAGCACTTAATGCCGCTGGTTAAGTTGTCCAACAACTTGTTAAGTTACGTTTAAGTTATGTTTAAGTTGTGTTTTTGCTGTTGGGTATCACCTACGCTCAGTTATTAGTTTGTAACGGGAGGAAGCTTGTCAACCTTGTCAACTTTACAACATTTACTTACTTCGATAGGTACCACCTAATTTTAATATTAAGGTGAGTTTTTTTATTGATTCTCTCATCCTAGTTTTGCAGCTTTAGTCCGCGGGTCTAAGTGCGGTAAAAGAAAACATGGTGGGGACACCATGTTTTTCTTTTTCGAAAATCATTGTCATTAAAAATGGTCAGCAAATCGCGCTTATTCACCCACAAGCCACAACAGTATGACTGTGTTGTCAATCTATTACTCCCGCAATTGAACAAACATACAACGTGTTTTAGTAAGCCTTCACGCCCGCCACTCGCCCGGCACTCGCCCGCCACTCGCCCGCCACGCGACTCGCACGCGACCGCCACGCAACTAGCTGATCTCATCACAGTCTCATCTTGTAATTACGATGGGATTACATGATCGATGCTTAGCAAATTAACGGGTAATCGAGTGGTGTTAGCTGTATAGTTGTCGGCTCTACGCGACTCGGCAGTGCTCTCAGTATGGCACAATGCTGCAAATAATTTACTAAGTTACTATTGAATTATTTTCTGTTCTATTCGTTATAAACTCTAATTTGAAAACAATTTGAAATTTGTATTAAAACCCGCTGCTGGCTTTTCACCGTTGCCACGTTTCCACGTGCTAATGTTATGATGCCTTACGTATTAACTTCAGGCGACGGGTAGGGTGAAATTTTTCATAATAAATAAAAATGTCAATAACTTCCAACTTTATTATTTATTTATTATATCTACACACACGTTAAACTTGTAACACGGCATAGTTTTTGCCGCAGTGGTTAAACTCTAGATAGTCAGCGTGGCAACGTCGCATTTTCAACTTCAGTAAGAATGCTGATAACGACGCAAAACACATAGTGAGCCGCGCACAGTTTGGATTGTCCAACTCTTAAGCAGCGCCTTATGAATATTTGCGAGCACACAGCAATAGAACACTTATAGTTCCTAAGGCGCTACTCTTCTTCTTCTTTAAACACCTTAATGTAGAATTTTTTTTCCTTGGATGTATAGATATCAACCATAAGAATAGCTGTGCTGAGTTTGGTACCAAACAAATCTGCCAAACCCATAAAAAATGGGATCAAAAATCACACTTTTGCAAAAGGTGTTGGTACTAAACTTACATTTTAAAGTAAACTATAACCAAGAGCACACATTTTGTTCCCTACCTGACTAGTTCAATATATGTGTTATAGGAAATAATAAGTTTCACAACTCCACATGCTATGACTTCTTCAGAAAACACTCCCAAAAACACGCATTTGGCTATACCCGTCACCTTCAACTAAGTTATCGTATCAGCAGAGTAGAAAGTAGGACTGTAAAATATCACATTATCGTTTATGTAGTTAACACATATTCACTCATACTGAATTTATTACCAACACTCATTGTATTTAAGTAGGTAAGTATGTATTTTAGAGCGTTGTTTTTCAGAGATGATAGTATAAGATGGCCGTTGTATTACGGTGAACGTCTTAGAATAGTCTGATATGTTATTTTATTAGATAAGAAAGAAATTTGAAAATTTTAATTTAGTTAGCTTATTTTATTTAATTTGTACCTACTCACAGTTTAAAATGTGGTAAATTAATCATAACAAAAAATATTTAAAAGTTTGAACATCAAAGCTTCGTCGTCTTTTGTTTGTTTAGACTTGTACAAATACACAATTACATTGAAAACGGATAAGTATCTGTATGAATCGGTTTGCCCGCCGCCGCCGGCTTGCTGCCACAATGACAAAACAACCAGAGTTAGGTTAGAACAAGTGAATAACATTATCATTATCATTTCAGCTACTGCGGTCTAATATAAAAATAAACAAACACGATTTTTCACACATATCATGTTTTCTAAAACATTAAAGGTTAACTTGGCATGTACGCTCTATGATCTTACTCTCTATGGTTACTGTGTTTAATGCTAAGTTTGCAAATCATTACGATTTATAAGTATTATAATTCAATCCAATATTTTGGCATTCGTGATATAAAAGTCATGTCCACACAAAACCGTTGTCGGTTCGGAATATTTCGATTGATATTCAATTCGGGCGGGAAAGATCGCCTCGGGACATTGGCCAATTGAATTTGAAAACAGAACATCTCCCCTCCCGTTTCCACCCACTGATGCCCTGGACTGGAGAGACCATGCTTTTGAAAAATCAAATCATTTTTTTTTGTCTTTTGAGTAGGTATAAAAAATATAAGTAACATGAATGTTTGAAGAAAGAAACTAAATACACAATCCTATTAAAATAATGAACATAGCCTTTTAGTGGCCTAAGATGTAGAAATGCAATGCCACATCATTTTTAATTTCAAGGAAAAAAATAGTTGTACCTATAGCGAAATAATCCTCGCATCCACTTTATGCATTCTTAGTTTCACGATAAAACACTAATATTACTAAAAAAAATCCTAACATGACTCGCCCTCGTGGTCACCTCGACTGCCCTCTGCCCAGCGCGGCCATTTTCCCAGCCATAGACAAGAGTTTTATTGTTTTTATATTTATTTATCCGCCGGTGTTTTTGCGTTATTCTGCCGTATCGTTTTTGGCGCGCACTTTTATGACGTAGCAAAGGACGATCCTAGAAACGACAGCATTTTATAGATACGGCCACAGTTAGCCAAATTAGAAGAATATTATATAACATTCACGGACATTTCACACATTGCGCTCTAGTCCCAATCTAAGCTAAACTTGTATTATGGGTAGGTACTATAATACTATAAGTACTTACTTACCTTTACATTTTTTTTTGATAATACATATGTACCCAAATACACACCAATCCAAATATACACCCTTAGGTACCCAAATACAGCACCCAGACACAG
This sequence comes from Ecliptopera silaceata, assembly GCA_932527185.1. NCBI lineage: Eukaryota > Metazoa > Arthropoda > Insecta > Lepidoptera > Geometridae > Ecliptopera > Ecliptopera silaceata. The sequence goes on from OW052210.1 coordinate 9,549,762, forward strand.
AACAAATATATATATGTTCATAACACAAACATTTTATATTTGATATTTGCTCTCGGTGGGGATCAAACCTACGACCCTCAGCATCGAAGGCAGATGCGTCCAAGGACGGATACCAAGACTTCAGAAACGGATACGCATAACAATTACTTATTTATCAGAGCCTACAGGCCGCGAGGTCCAAGTCTAGAGCTTATCCACACTAATCCAATGCAGTCAGGTGAAACAAAGGTCCGACTATGATACGTCAGCGCGATTTAGAATAGCCACCCTCTTTTATCGTATCTATACTAAGACCATCTTACACCACCTACGGCACTTTGCAAAGTGGTTCTTGCTACCATAGAAATAAGGTCGATAGTTAAGGTTTGGTTAAGAATCAGATGGTATGATGCTGGGACGAATCAATTCAATAACATACACGTTCGAAACCGTCGTTTTGCAGATATTACTCAAATGTCGACATTGTGACACAATAGAATTGTTTGCAATGTAGTTTGAACGCTTTTATCTAAATTGTATTGTTTGCTATATTTTATTAATACTTATAACCTACCATCTTGAGTAAGTACCTAAACATTATATCATGTAGGTAAGTAAAAAAAAAACAAGTAGGTGAGTAGTTAAATGAGTGTCATGAATTCATGATGTTATTCGCATCGCATAACTCCCAGAACCAACTCAACGAAAGTTTCACTCAGCCACTAATCGTAAAGGTTAATAAGGAAACCATATAACTGCCTAAAATCTTTAAAAAAATGCTTTAGGTAATGTAATAAATAACCATTAAAGGTAACCCTACAGAAATAAAAGAAATAACATGAAATTATAAAATAATAAAAACCTAATATGGCCCTAATAATTACCACAGCCCGATAGTAAATCCATAGAGGACGTTCCAAGTCTTGACTATTTTATGTAGGTACTCCTACCTATTAGCATCAACTTCAGCCTCCGAGTGAGGGAGCACTTGTCGATGCTAATTAAAATGTATCCCAGCCCTCCAGCCGTCCAGCATAATCGGTTTTTGGTCAAAGTAAACTTTGATAATTAACGTTTTTGGTTGTGTTGCGATCGGGTAAGGACTTTTTGTTGGCTGTCATCACATCCATCACAGCACTAATGAAAAGATCAATAATAGGGTATAGTAATGTTTAATGTAAAACTTAACTTAGCAGCTGTGCTATAATCGAATGTATTGTCGGTTTAGAGACATGTATTCGCTTTTCTTATTATTATTATGTTAGCTAGCGTCATCTATCGGCATATAATCGTACTTTTTAAGTAAGTTTGGTTGACTTTGTTTCACGTTGCTTGTCAAAACTATACGTGTGATATTAATGCACAGCTAAGCAAATGCCATTTTTGATATTAACTAATATTAAGTATTTAAATAGTATCTAGTTACTATTCATCTATGTTAAACAAAATTATGTAAAATAATGTACATATTTTAACAAATCACGTGTATGATTGAAAGATTGAAATGACATGACCTGACATGACAGTTGACATATTGACGTTAGTGTAATTGTTCTCGAATATTTTTATTTTATTTACTTCATTTCATTGATTGAATCGGCGCGGGTGCACCCGGTCTAGAAACGTGGTTTTGGAATTTGTTTGAAGTGCAAATACATTCCAAAAATGAAAGGCGAACAGAAAATCGATGTTCAGGCGCTGAAGGACATCGCAAACAAGCTGAGGATCGACAGCATCGTGGCCACAAATGCCTCAAAATCCGGGTGAGTTGACCCTAACCTCAATAGCATGATGCCGGTTTTTTGTCGCTTAACTAAAGGTCTAATGAAGGTGATGGAATGTGTTTTTATAGGCCTAGATACCTTGTTCTTACCGGAAACCACCTGGGAAGGGAAGACTGTACACAACATTCGATAGCATTTTGACACAAAATCGCTAGGTCCTTCCCTTCGATAGGTTTGATTTGCCGGATGCGAGGGTCACGATATAGGTCGGCAAAGTAACATTATTATTTAGATGACTTGAGTTGGACTTTAGGTTCCGATTCAAGCTTATTTACAAATCAGTGGTTCTGTTTGATAAAAAAATACTTACTTAAAGTAAAATTTGTGTTTCAGACACTTGCCTTAAAAGTACAAATCAAGTAGCTACCTCAAGGCTACTCAATTATATATAATGTCAATAATAATCATGACAATGTAATAAGCTGTTGATTGCCGAGTTATTATGCACCTTATCACTTTTATAGTAAGTTGATTTTCACATGAAGTAGATGACAATGCTTTTCATTTTGCTATCCAAACAGATAATCTAGGTACCTGTCATGTTATGCCACAGCAACACTATAGTGCTTTCACATACATAAATTAAATAATGTATTGGTGCTAAGCAGTTTTTCATTGCATTGTTGTAATAAAATACATGCATCATCTTAAATTAGTAGATTTAAGATGATGCATGTAAATGGAAGAGCAGAGTACTGCTCTTCCTACATAACTGTAGTAATAGCGGAGCTAATGTTATTTAATATTTTTTTTATAACTTGGTATTTGGGTAAATTCCTAAATTAAAATTTGTTAGTAGGCAAATTGGTATTTATTTGATAACATCTATTAGCCACTGTTAATTCCTTAATTATGTATCTTAGGTTCATGAAACTCTTTCATTTCCTACATTTTGCATGAAACTTGTTACAAAAAGTTTACAAGTCAACTATGCTTTTAAAGATGAATATACATGTACTTTTTTTTTAGTTATAATTATCCCAGAAGAAGATTTTAATTGAATTATGAAGGTTCAGTTGATACCCCTTACTTCGTCGTCGCAAGCAAGAACACAGTTTACTAAGGTTTCCTTATTTTTCAATAAGTACTTCACTTATTAGTTTACTTCATTATTTTATGAGGACAATAAAACAGGAAGAATAGATTGTTAAAATAGACTAGCTTTGCTCGCTCATACCTAAGGAGTCTATGTTATTATGTCACATCGACTTATTTAAGTTTTATTTATGAACAGCTGCTAGAATAAAAGTCACACTATTAGTTTTTTTTCTATCAATATTTTATTCACAATCTAACTAACATCTGTTACAGTATACACAAAAACATATATATTTTTACATTACATAACAAACAGTTGAGTTATCTGTAGATCATTATATACAATCTTTAGATAGCTGAACTGATACAAGTCAGTAAGCTATATATATATGGCTGTTAGTTGAATATGTATACTAGACTTATTCATATATAATTCTTTGACCACTAAGATTGATTATGATATTTTCTCAGTTATTGTGTAACCTCTATTTGCCTTCCAGTTGACCTTGACCTGCCGGCGAGCTCATTGAGTAATGACACTATCAGTGCTACGAAGCTATGTATTATGTATCTACTTGAGATCGCCTTGTAAATAACTTGAAAGTACATGATATCATCATAGAGATAATTTGCATGTCAACTAGTTTAAAATAGTTTTGCTGAGATTTATATAAGTAGACTAGTTTTGTGTAGAGTAGACTAGAGAAGTAGACTAGTGTAGGTTCGCGAGCTGCACGCAGCTCGCGTGATTCGGATAGAAAAATGCACGATTAACAATGCGTTTTAATTTGAGCTCAATCGGTCCCATACAGCCAAAGTTGGAAGCGATTACTTAAAGAGGGGGGACGAAAAGGGGGGATTTTCGATTTTTCTGGTACTCACCCCCCTTTGTTTAGTCAAAGTGCATCATTACTTTTTTCAATTTCAAAGCCCATCTGGGAGAACAACCATGTCAATCAGTCAGTCAGTGGTAATTCAGCTGTATATAGTATGACTAGTTTATGTAGGTGCGCGAGCTGCAAGCAGCTCGCGTGGTCTTGTTGCAGCTTTAGTTTTTAAAATCAGAACCCTCATACATGGCAACCCTACATGGAGAAAAAATATTATCACTTTGAATATTTATTAAAACACCTTAAACTTCCCTACATTTCAAAATAAGAACAAAATCTTTATTCAGTTTGACATTAAATAGAAGCCTCTAACATGGCAACCCTACATGGAGAAAAAATATTATCACTATGAATATTTATTAAAACACCTTAAACTTCCCTACATTTCAAAATAAGAACAAAATCTTTATTCAGTTTGACATTAAATAGAAGCCTCTAACATGGCAACCCTACATGGAGAAAAAATATTATCACTATGAATATTTATTAAAACACCTTAAACTTCCCTACATTTCAAAATAAGAACAAAATCTTTATTCAGTTTGACATTAAATAAAAGCCTCTAACATGGCAACCCTACATGGAGAAAAAAATATTATCACTATTAATATTCACTAAAACACTCAAAACTTCCCTACATTCAAAGATAAATATCAAACCTTTATTCAGTTTGAAAACCAATACAAACCCTAATACAGGCATACCTACATAAAAAACAAAAGACAAACGCGTTCTAATTCCAACTCCGCAAAGAAAATTCACACCGAAGAAAAATTCAAAAAACGAACTACTTCAGTATTCGAAACAAACATGGCCGCCAGCCGATCAACACTTCCCAACACCGCCCAACAACAAATGTACTGAAAAATATTTTAAATTGGACCATCAAGTTTTTTTTTTATATTCCTATTCAGTTAATAAAACTATACACCCCAAACGTGATTTTGACCCTAAAAAGTTGAATATTCACCGAGATAATCGACTTTAAAGTTTTTCAAAATTTGACGAAAATTGACCAAAACTGACAGTTAGCGTCAACTTTTTGAAAATAAAAAAGCAAATTCGTATACAATGAACCATTTCCAACAATATTGCATTTAAAAAAGCAAAGAAATCGCGAATTTTGAAAAAAAATTGGCCCAATCGTGGACCATCATTTCAAAACTTTTGAATCGTTGGGACAACGTCCACACCCTTGACCATTTTCGTTCAGATGCCGATAACTTTTGAGATTTATGTCGGATTTTGAAAATTTTTTCGACGGATTCGGATAGAGAATAGCCTAAATAGCAATGCGTTTTAATTTGAGCTCGATTGGACTTAAGGATAAAAAGTTGACGTCAAAAAATCATAGAAGGAGGATCAGTTTGGCTCATTTCGGATTTTTCTGGTACTCACCGGACCTTGTTTAGTAAAGTTGCATCATTACTTTTTTCAATTTAAAACTCCTTCTGGGAGAACAACTCTATAGGTCAGTCAGTGGTAATTGAGCTGTATAGTATATTAATTAAGTAGTGTAGGTATAATAAATGTTCTAAGTACTTTTAGTTAAACATTAAACTTATTTATTGAAATGAAAAGTATTTTGGTTACATTTAATTGGTACTAGTTCTGATCCACTACTTATGCAGTTTGTGTTTGATAGGTAGATAACTCTTTATTGCATACCACACACAAAACAAAAGAACCTAAATTAGTAACAATAGGCTACACAATTGGTGGCCTTATCACTGAGAGTGATCTCTTCCGGGCATCTGTTTGAGATATGTATCAGAATTTTCCAAATAATCAATTTCATATTAAATATGTTTCACAACTGGGCATGTCTTGCAGTAATTTCTTAAGTTTCTTTCTACTATCTATTTCTTCTACAAATAGCATATTCTCAGCCAAGATTCATATGGCCAATCGGTTGAGATCCAAAAATGATTGATTAAAATGTAAAAAAGTACATAATACATATTATAGTATTATTCTAGATAGGTAAATAAGTACATTTTATAAGTGGTGCATGAAATTATGAAACAAACAAGCCACTGTAATTACAATGCATACTTAAATTCTCTTTTGTACTCACTGACTGTAACTAATTTATTTATTTGCTATTAAATCATATACTCATACTATGCCTATTTCTATTATAATTCTTCCACTAGGAAGGTATCTAGAAAATGTATGTTCACTATACAAACAACAAATAAGAACAAACAACTTACCTACCAGGGCACAAACATTTCTCCATACAAAGTAATTCAATTCTATTTATAGCTTGACTTGTCAACTGGCTAGGTTAATGACTTGCCTCCTGCTTAGTCTTATTTATTTCTAACTCAAGTCTCTTCTAATCAACACTTTATATTTTATCGAAGCTTAAACAATTTCAAATTATAATATGTAAATAATATAATGCTGGACAATCCATCATCTAGCCCCAAGCAGAGCTTATTATTTTTCAACTCATAAAATAACATTATCGATATTTCTAATACATTATTCTATTCAAATCTAAGTGTTGAGCACTTTACATCTACTTAAACATTTACAAACATAATCATACCTTTAGTAGCTACATTGTAAGAAATTCTTATAACTAGGCTAAACCAAGAGCAAAAAGGGTGGGATAGTCCTCTCCTTGTCTGTTCTTGGTAAATTCGGTACGCCGTGGGTATTAGATACAATACACGGCAATGCATTACCGAGTCATCGCTCAGTGTAGCTCCACTCGTAATTAATGCAGTGTTACTTGGGTTGTTCATTATAATGAGTATTGTTTCAGGCACCCGACGTCATGCGCGTCCATGGCGGAGATAATGTCGGTTCTGTTCTTCCACACCATGCGCTACAAGATCTCCGCACCGAGAGATGCATCCGCAGACAGATTCATTCTATCCAAGGTATAATAAATAAATGTTCACAGACATTTGCATTCGCACATCGCACTCTAGTCTCAATCTAAACGAAGCTTGTATTATGGAAACTAGACTGCTTATTTTTTTTGTAAATACATACATTCATAGAATACATAATAACACTTGGACACAGAACAAATATTTATGTTCTTCACACAAACATTTGCTCAACCAACCGCTTGAAAGCAGAACTCGTAAACTATGACTATACTGATGTTGTTCATACATAAGCCTGGGTGATAATAATAGTAATACCTAATACATGTGGAACCCTAAGGGCTATATTTCACCGGGACGCCATGGCGGCGCAACCAGTCGCCGCCACCAACAAAATGTATACAGCTCTATAGAGACTCACCTGGTGTCCGTTTGGTCGCGCAACCTAACGTACATTTTGTTGGTAGCGGCGACTGGTTGCGCCGCCATGGCGTCCCGGCGAAATATAGCCCTAAATGTGGAATGTTACAATGGTTCAGGGTCACGCCGCGCCCATCCTGTACGCGGCGTGGGCCGAGGCGGGGCTGTTCCCGGTGGAGGACCTCAAGAACCTGCGCAAGCTGGACTCGGACCTGGAGGGACACCCCACGCCGCGCCTCAACTTCGTGGACGTGGGCACCGGCTCGCTCGGCCAGGGGCTCGCCGTCGCCGCCGGCATGGCCTACGTCGGGAAGTACTTCGACCAGGCACCCTATAGGTAACTGTGTAACCTTGATAGTTGAACAGCTAATTTAATTATACGAGTCAAACTACTTTGATCTTAATCAAATGTTATTTAAACAAGAAGCATTAAAATCAAACCAACTACATGTTTCCAATAACACTGTAAAGTAAGTCGTCTACTTTATATGTATGTTTTACGAGATTTTTGGACCTTATTTTATTATTCTATTATTTTGCACGACAGACTAGTTGAATACAGTGAACATCGATTGATTGATGATTCAAGCAAATAAATGTTTTATTTCATTTATATCCCTGGCTGCTCGTAAATTGAGTGTTGCAATAACGTAGTTTCCTGCTACCAAAGCTTCCAAAAATATGAAGAGCCTATTTGCCAATGATGCAATGTGTCGTTGCAGAGTGTACTGCCTGGTGGGCGACGGCGAGGCGGCGGAGGGCTCGGTGTGGGAGTCGCTGCACTTCGCGGCGCACTACAAGCTCGACAACCTGGTCGTCATCTTCGACGTCAACCGGCTCGGCCAGTCCGAACCCACCTCGCTGCAACATCAGGTCACATACATTTCTTAAGACAAAAGCTACGAATGTTGTCACAAAAAATAATCTGGGACTTCTCTGTGTAAATGGGTGACAGTGCCATCTATCGAGCGCAGTTTAAAATAGTTCATTTATTTTATTATTTATAACTTTTGCTTGCTAAATAGAGCTAGGCGGACTGCACAAAGAAAAGCGATAGCAGATAATGCCGGCTCGTAGACATATTGTGCTACAGAAGAGTTGCAAATACTAAAAATGTATTCGGTTGCAAATGTAATTGAAATGTTTTTCAATAATAGCAACGACATAACCTCACAAAGCATGTTCATTACGGACATACCCGGTGAAGCAGTGCACTGCGGTGCACTGCGGTGCACTGCGGTGATCATTTTGATAAATAAAGGTGTTACCGCGATATCCCGGTAACACGATGTTCTACGCACTGTTACCCACGAATTCAAATCACACTTTCATCATCACAGCAGCGATGAAGATGATTTTTTTTCCCAAAGAACCTTACGTTTTTGTAACCCTTTTTTTTAACCAAAAAATAGTTTTTAGTTTCATTGCAGCTTGTAAATAAATACAGCTTAGTTATACTAATAGTGAACAAATTGTATTCCAGCTGGACGTGTACGACGCGCGACTGAAGGCGTTCGGTCTGAACTCCATCGTGGTGGACGGACACGACGTGTCGGAGCTGTGCAAGGCGCTGGACGCGGCCGCCGGCGCGCAGGGCCGCCCCACCGCGCTCGTCGCCAAGACGTACAAGGGCCGCGGCTTCCCGGGGATCGAGGACCTCGACAACTGGCACGGGAAGGCGCTGGGCGCCGAGGGGGACAAGATCATCAAGGTACAACGCACCTGCCCTTATCTCCCCCTAGGCGGGGTCGGCACCGTATAGAGGATATATTCACACGATCCGGCTTCTTTTCCGGCCTTCCTCTACTTGTTGTCAATTCTCAATATTTCATAGCACGCAGCGCCATCTAGTTTCGAACTGTTCATATCGCGGTTCGATATAGGTGTACTGGTGGAGTGGACTGCTTTCTAACTTGCCTTTTTCTACGTTTTAATGTACTTCGCTAGAAGCGGGATCTCCCGACGCAAGTATTGTTTACCTAAAAGAAGATGACTGCTATCTTCTTTTTCTTATCGTGTCGATGCTAAAACTGTATTTTGTTGTAGCATCGTGTTGGAAAGATTAGCCAGACTAGACGCTGCGTTACCGTGCCTAGCTGTTACCGGTGTACGCCACGAGGAGGCTCTTTCCATGCACCCATGACTGCTATGATACTATTACTAAGAATCAATAAAAACATTGCGTATTATTGACACGTGTGATGAATGCGTTCCAGCACCTGCAGTCCCAGATCAAGAACCCCACGATATCGCTGAAGGCGCGCGCCCCGCTGTGCGCGGCGCCGCGCGTGCACCTCGGCGACGTGACGCTCTCGTCCGCGCCGCAGTACGCGGCGGGCGCGCGCGTCGCCACACGACTCGCGTACGGCAACGCGCTCAAGAAGATCGCAGACACTAACATGCGGTATGACAATCTTTGTTTATCCTAATTATTTATTTTGCAGTTCAGTTGGTAGTAGCTCGGCCTTCCATGCTGTGAGTTCGATTCCCACCCAGAGTAAATGTCTATGTTATGACTTATGAGCATAAATATTTGTTCTGCGTCTGGGTGTTACTACGTATTCTATGTACATATGTATTTCCAAAAAACATATATAAATATTTTATCAGCAATCTAGTTCCCATAGTACACGCTCTGCTTGTTCGAAATGCGAGCGTGAGCGTCGACAGTTGCAGTAGGAATGTTTTTAATATGAATGTATAATCGATGATTTGTTTTGTTTGCAGTGTGATCGCGTTAGACGGAGACACCAAGAACTCTACATTCAGTGACAAGTTGCGCAACGCTTACCCAGACAGGTACTATTATTAAAAAATATTCATGGACTCCTTTAAGGAATCATCGCACACACAAAATTCTTTTGGATGTTCTTGAGATTGGTGATTTGACAGGTATTGAATTCCAGACAACTCGAATTTCTTTGAAATCCAAAGCCTAGTCTTCTTCTTCTTCGTGTTGATGATCTAAAACAGTGTTTTCCAAAAACTTGGCCACTTCTATGGCGTTTTCAGTGGCAGCGTACAGAGCCTAGTGTGAAGTATTCATCCATCGGTCCATCTAAAGATTGTCTCAAAGATATGGAACATTGTACTAAACATTCAAGTATTCATTGATAACTAGAACTGTTTGCAAAACCAATCACACTAATAATTAAAATGTCAAAAATTCTATAAGTACTAAAAAATAAACATGATATTATTATTGTAACATTATAATACATTTGATTTAATTGATTGATGTGTATCATGACAGATACATCGAGTGTTTCATAGCGGAGCAGAACCTGGTGGGCGTGGCCACGGGCGCCGCGTGCCGCGACCGCGCCATCGTGTTCGCCTCCACCTTCGCCGCCTTCTTCACGCGCACCTTCGACCAGGTGACCACACTACCTCATTCTAGACAGACTAACTACTAAGCTTTATTATGTTCATTCGCTAAAAGAGTCGCAATCTAGTTATCAGGTGACACGGCACAATTTGTAGTCGCTTTGCCTAAGAGGCACTGAATGACAACGAAACGTTTGCGCGATTTAATCAGATAGTTGTTCCTCTGTATTCCATGTACGTGTGTGTGAAATGTTCGGGAATACTAATTTAATTCTCCAGCTAGTCGATAATTATGTTTCTCGATACAAACGTTTAAATTACTTTTTTCGTCAGATCGTATAAGTATCTACTAGCTACTGTGGTAGTAAAAAGTTAACGACATCGGTTCGCAGCTATAGCCTTTAGAATAGTTATAAACAGCAGTTTTGTGTAGGGTGCTGCGGGAGCCGACATTGTAGAAGTGAAACTCGCTCGCATTTAGCTAACGTGTAGTTGTTGCTAGATCCGCATGGGCGCCATCAGCCAGTCCAACATCAACCTGGTGGGCTCGCACTGCGGCGTCAGCATCGGCGAGGACGGACCCTCGCAGATGGGGCTCGAGGACCTCGCGCTCTTCCGCGCCGTGCCCACCGCCACCGTCTTCTACCCTTCGTCAGTACACACACACACACACACACACACACACACACACACATACATACATACACATGTAGCCTGTAGCGAAGCTATCGATAAACGTGTCTATCGAGGACTTGCTAAGCCATATGTTGCCCTGCCTATCATATAAGACATCTAAGTACACACATAAGTGCACATATGATGATTTAACATAATTGTAGAAGGTCCAGGTTAACACTAAACATTAGGCGAACCAATTACGACGCTATCCCTTCCTGCCAAAGCTGCCTCACTTTTGAGTCGGTCATTTATGAGAAGGCAGATAATAGTGACATTACCATGCAAGCAAAAATATAATATTATGCTTGTATGAAGTGTACACTACATTTATCACAACTTCTAGCTCTAACCTGTTATTTTATTTTCTAAACTATGACTCAAGCGTATCAAATATCTGAATATTTGTTAGAACTCTTAACAGGCTACATCATCATTACATGCACAATCTCACAATCATAGATGAACTTTTTGTATGATACAAGTTACATTACCGACTATACAGCAAGAGTCAGCATTCAATCGATGATAACCGCGCAATGTAACGGTTCCACTGCTAACTCATGGCATGTATTAACGCTGTCCCCGCGTGCAGAGACGCGGTGTCTGCGGAGCGCGCCGTGGAGCTGGCCGCCAACACGAAGGGCATCTGCTACATCCGCACGTCGCGCCCCGAAACCGCCATCCTCTACCAAAGCGATGAAGTCTTCAAGGTACCTGCAACTATCCATCTTCATTTTTTTTTACCAATTACCTAGTTTGTGCAGTTTGACTCGGTTTGGAACTACATAGCACTTTGTGTGAGATATTCATGAATGTTTATAATTAAATTCCAACTCGAGCATGTACTCTGTAATTCTGGTACCTAAATGAGTATTTAAATCGAAATACATCCATCTGTTTGTACTTGTTGTTCATGATTTTAAAAAAATCTTTATAAAGTTGCATCAGGTTTGAATACTATTCTTGACTACTACTAGATTGACGTGTATAAAAAAATATGAATAAATGATGATTTATGATTTATGTTTTGGATTCGTGTAATATACTTATATTGAACATGCGAGGTATACGTAAAGTGCATATGTTGAGAGTCTGGTGTTTGTGTGCAGGTGGGGCAGGCCAAAGTAGTCCGCGAGTCGGCGCAGGACCAGGTGCTGCTGGTCGGCGCCGGCGTCACGCTGCACGAGGCGCTCGCCGCCGCGGACGCGCTCAAGGAACAAGGTACACTCGTCGTGTCCATATCATTGTATCTCTTTACAAGTCCTGTAAAGTAAATGCTAATGTCCTGTATTGCAGGCGTGTCGGCGCGCGTGTTGGACCCGTTCACGATCAAGCCGCTGGACGAGGACGCGGTGCGCGCGCACGCCGCCGCGGTGCAAGGCAGGGTCCTCGTCGTCGAGGACCACTACCAAGCCGGTACGTATCTCACACGCACATGTACATTATATGCGGATAATGTGGCATCTATCATGTCATTTGAGTTTAGTTTTTTTCTAACAATTAGAATACCTTGGAACCAGCCTCGGTCGTGAATTTCTGAATTAAGAATGTTTATGCTAAACGCATCTTTCATTTGTCGAACATTTTTTTTGACCATCTAATAAATATTATAATAAATCACTGCCGCTAAGAACGAAGGCAGCGAAAGCTAGAAAAGCAAGGACGTGTGATTAAGAAAAGTGATTTTTTGACGTGACAACGTCTTATAATTCGATAGAGCCGGCTGCACGCACGAAAAAACATGACTCATGAGGCGTTCTGAGGCGTTCCATGAAGTGACGTTGTCACGTTCAACTATCGTCAGTAAACCGACTTTACAGACAACCATTTTTTATTTTTGAATGTGACTAACATGTGGTGTTTGTGTGCAGGTGGGTTGGGCGAGGCGGTGCTGTCTGCGCTGGCGCTGCAGCGGGACGTGGTGGTGCGGCACCTGTGCGTGCGGTCGGTGCCGCGCTCGGGCCCGCCCGCCGCGCTGCTCGACAAGTACGGCATCTCCGCGCCGCACATCGTCGCCGCCGCCCGGGAGCTACTCGACGCATAAACCCCTCCAAGTACCGACAACCTCCCTACATATCCTCCGAAGGGCTTGTGACAGTAGTAACGTATTTGAGATACCCTGCGCGATCCCGCTGCGACGTTCGACAGTGAAGCTGATGACGCGCAATGTATCTCAGGTCCGTCCCTGACTCCGATTGTCACATATTCGGGGTAAGCCCTCTCTGAATGTGGTAGGCGAGCGTCGCTTCCCAATCCTGCGGTAGATCGGCCTTAATTTTGCTAACCATTCAACCGATAATCTCCTCTGCCTGGGCGGTTAAGCTCAGCTCGGCACCGCTTAGGGCCCGAGTATTGCCGCCGTCGTACGATACATTTTTACTTCCTTAGATCCGCGCATTTAAAGCCCTGATTGCCGGAGCAAATTGTTGTAAAAGTGCCGAGTTTCCAGATCCTGTTTCCTACTGAATGATCTCGCATGCATTGAGACTTATCCGTATCATTCCTAGTTAGAACATTCCTATTGGACGATCGGCCCAGTTCCCTAGTTTCTAAGATAAATCGTTACAATATTATAGAATAATATTTGTCTGTTATATACCTGTTTTGTATCTGTATACTATATTGTAAGAAGTATTGTGAATGAGTGCCTAGGCCTACACGCACAATAATGTTGTAAGAAGTATTGTGAATGAGTGCCTAGGCCTACACGCACAATAATGTCGCTGCTTTTGGATGGATTTAAAAAGGTAGTTAGTAAGTTTATTTTGCGATGGTTATATATTTTTATATTCTATCAAATAGAAGGACCATTAGTCGATCGGACTAAACCTATAATATGTATGCTCAATACGGTAAGGACTTCCTGTTAAATCACACAAAGTAGGATTTGGTTAAATGTTTTATTGGTACATTCCCGTTGCATTTCACGGAACATGTTTTTTTTGTGTAATAAAAGTTTTGAGTAAAAAACATCTTTCATTAATATTACAAAACATTAATCGTATTAACATAATTATAACAAAGTATAAAACTTATATTAATGACTAGAATAACTCGTTTTCTTGTAAGTATGTACAGTTGCAAATTTACTATCTACATCAGGGATTCCCAAAGTGGTCGATATTGACCCCTTGGGGTCGATATTGGTTTCCTAGGGGTCGATATAAACGAAAACTGATTGTGGGGGTCGAGGAGGTCTTAAAATCGACCCCTATTAAATCAACCAGTTCTTCAAGTCAGAATGAAAAATAACACACTATAGCAGCTGTTTTAAGTTAGCGGACCATTATGAATAAGGGGGTTGATCTTAAAAGTAGGTTATTTGGCCATGGGGGTCTGAGGTAAGAGTTCATTTTGGAAAAGGGGTCACTCGTCCAAAATAGTTTGGGGATCCCTGATCTACATTAAGAGGTCGACTGACTAGTTTTGTTAGTAAACTCTGTACTAAAGCCGTTTCACACTTGCACTGCTTCGGTATGCTTATGCTTATACAACGTAAGTAAAAAAGGTGATCCTAACATTATATAATATGCAACACTTTTTTATGTACAACAAATCTGACAGTTTCTATTTCACGAAGGCCGTTTGTCTAGGTGCGCAAGTCATCCAATACATTCTACGCAGCCATAAACATCAAAAACACTTCCTGAGATAGATATGCTACAAAATAAGTATTAAATACAATCGGACGGAGCGCGAACACACAAACCTCGGATAATCACTTACATTACACAATTTAAATGCATTATTTGGCCACTAGCTTATGAAATTTTATAATCATGCGTTTATTTAGTTGCTAATTGCTAATATTATCGTAATCCTTTGCTCTAACAAACATTTTATTCAAAGTGCATAAGTAGATGCTTTTGCCAATTTTATACAGTTATCTGCTAGGACTTGGTCCAATCTGACTGACAGTTCTTTCATTCGTACTACAAACCTGTTTTTTTATATTATCTCACTGGATTTTCGACCATTCTCATACCTTAAGTTCTAGATTGTAATATAATAGCAAGGTAAAGCTTGAATAAGGCAATATAAAATCAAAGAAATAATATACAATATCTGAGCACTGATTAATACTTAGGGCATTTAGACGATTTCTTTGGTTCATTCATCCCCATTCGCCCGCCGTCGTCCCTTCGTTCGCGGCCGGTTGGCAGGGCGGCGCGTTCTCGACCGCCCCCGCTGGGGTTTCCAACTCACCAGGAAGGTAATCCTTCCAACTCCTAAATAAATACCTAGTGAACTTTCGAAGCTGCCTGAACTTGCAATAAGTCGCTCCCTCTGCTGATTGAAGTTGTTGCGTTTGTATCAAGAATCCCTTCTCCTTGAACGTCTGTTCCAGTTTCTCTCTTTGCAGGCTTTTTTTGGACTTCCTCTTTTTCTTGCTCAAGTCTTCTTTGATCGCGATTTGGCTCTCCTTCGCTCGTGCGAGGGACGATTCACCGGTTTCTGGCGGCGCGGAACTGGCGTCCTTGTGCAGGAAGTCATAACTTTTGTTTCCCTTGTTCCCCGTGCCGCTGTAGTACCTGAAGTTGCCTCCCGAATCCACCGAGAGCATCTTCTTTTCCTGTAGAGAAGGCTTGGATCCCCCGGTGAATTTAAACTTGCAAATGCTGACTTCGGTTGTAGGGGTTGTGGAGTTGGTTTTGGTCGGGATGGGAGGAATAAAAATCGCCGAGCGCTTACGTTTTACTAGACCTTGAGCGGAGTTGGGGGATGCTCTTTTCATCTTCTGTTCCGGGATCTTCTTCGATTCTTCGACCTGCTTTATGACCTTAGGGTCTAGAAGCTCCGAAATCTGTTTTAGAACTAACTTGCTCTTACTATCATCTAGCGAACTTTCTGTGGACACGCTCTCGGTGACACTGTTCGGGGTCGACGGCCCCTTATCGTCGGCCATCCCCGGGAGCTGTCCCGCGGCCGCTAGTTTTTGATAGTACAAGAGCTGGGTCTGCAGCGCCAGAGGATGCATGTAGACGCCGGCGTTGGGCCAGTACACGTAGCCGGGGAACTTCCCCTCGCCGTCGGGGCTGGTGGTGGATTGCGCCGGCTCCGATAGCGTCGGAGATATATTCCTCTGCTGCCGTGATAGATCCGGAGAACTACTTGCGGTGGCCGACAGGAGGTTCGTGTTCCTCTGGATCACGGAGATGGCGTTAGGTTGCTCGGACTTCAGACTGTCCGGATCGCTTTCTTCGCTTTTGACATCCGGTAGAGAGGTGTAGATGTTTCCGAACTTTTTCTGGATCTGGATTTTTAGGTCGTGAAGATCTCTTATGCAGAGGTTGAGCGGTTCGTCGTCGCTGTGCAGGGGACCGGCGATGGTGGGGGGAGCTTCCGGCATCGGGGCATCCGGGCTGTTTAATCTGGGAGGAGAGAGATTCTCCAGTCTCCGTTTATTCTCTTGAGATAGCTTTCTCTCCAACAAGCTCGAAATGATCTTGTTCTGTAGGTCAGTCTTGGGGCTGGACAGCGCTTGGTTTTCGCTTCTGAAAGGTGGACACATGGTCAGCGGGTTGAGTCTGTCTTGAGGTGGCGGCTGGCCCGGTACCACCGTTCCGTAATTTTCATAGATGAGGTGACAGATGTCCGCCTTCTTCGGCTTGCGACCTCGTCTAGGTTTAGAGTTGTTGAGCGTCATTTCGCCCATGTACGGGAGATCGTCGTAGGTAACGATCTTGCTGGGGGCTATCGCTGGATGTTTCCTTTTCTTGTCTTCTGGTTTAGTAGGTGGTTTCGTCGCCATGTTGGGAACCGTCAAGGCTCCGGTTTCATTCTGAATACCCGCTAGTCTTTGCGCCCATATTTTGAAGGTTTCATTGGTGATGTTGTTGAGGTCAAAGTTGGGCTCGGGAGGTTTCTCCATTTTGGGTTTTTGCGGAGCTTTCGCACTGGCTTTCTGGAGGCTCTGCTCGTAGTGGTCGAGGTACTCCTGCGGCAGCGCCTGGTGGTGGAACTTGAGCTTCCAGCGGTTCTTTTGCCGGTTGCGGCAATGCTTCGGCTTCGGCGGCTCCGCCTTCTCCAGACGCTCCTTGCTGGTCGACAGCAACTGCTGACGTAGTAGTTCTTTATTTTCTGACCTGCAACGAAAACACATCGATTAGCTACTGCTTTCCGGGAAGAAAAGTAGAGACTACACAAACATCATGACGCAAATTGTAAACTTGTAGTTGTAAATGTTAATAAGAATGAATATGGTGGTATCGTACCTGGTGGAGGCGAGAGGGCGGGGCGCGGGCGGCGGGGGCGCGGGGCACACGTCGCCGCACATGGCGCGCCGTATCACTTCTGGAACAACACAAACAGATATCAGCTCGGGGCTGCTCCTCGCAATAGTGAACATTTCAATTTTTCAGTCAAATGTCTCTGTCACACACAATATACATTATAATAATTTCGCAAAATAAATAAAAATTCACGGATATTTAACACATCACGCTCTAGTCTCAAACTAAAGGTTAATCAGGTACAGTAAGGAGTGTTAACATTCTGTTTATCTCGAATAATTGTGCGTAGGTTTCATTACTAAAATGATCAAAGCCATAAAAAATCATTAAAAAGGCTAGCTATTTGAAGTCAGAATATAGACTGTAAAATAGGTACCTACTAGCTTCAGTACAGAGTGCCTAGGTACTTTGACATTATCATATTTGAATCAAAATGAGTGCAGGCTCAGATGAAGGTAAACGAACTCACACAATGCTCGTAAATCATAGTTTGTTTACGATACGTCGTCGCGTCACTGCGCACCGAATGCGTACTATCTGATTGTACATACACCACCTACGAGATAACGCATGGACAAACAACTTGACTATATCGCAGACCTGGCAATCGGCCCCTGCCTTTAAGTCAATTGACCACTAATGATTTAAAGTTAAGGTTCACACTGGATTTATAGTAAACTAGCTGCTGACCGCAATCTCATCTGATGATAAATGATGATGCGGCCTACGGTGTAGCGCGTTTGCCTAGATAGAACCTATTCACTCTCCTCTTGAAAATGTTCAAATTATACTTAGTTATCTGGAAACACCGACGACAGCAAGGAATTTCACTCCTTGGCGGTCCTCATAATAAAACATTCAATACATGTGTTTGTTTACTTTTTTAAACAATGTAATCTGCTCGCGCTTTCTGTGTACCTACTTACATGTTCAATAGTGTTTCACTATATTTAGGTACGAAAGAGGGGTATGTCCATGATCATAGATAGGTACTATCGTGGGTCAATAGTAGACTATATTTATTTATTTACTTACTTTTATTAAAACGGCTAAGTAATATTGAGTAAGTATAATAGTGTAGAGCTATAAATAGTAGACCCACAAACTCCTTAATTTATATATTGTACCTACTATAAAAATAAAGATTTTTTAGCGCGACGTTATAAGAAGTATCAGGACAATAGTAAATTTTAGAAATAGAATCAAGAGAGGGAGAAATCTTTCCGCTAAAAAACTTTTTATTACTTTCACATAAATGGTTACAAAAGGAAGCTTTTTATATTCATAAATTCAACAGGTTTGCGGTATGATTACCCAAGTTTTCACGTTTGAAAGACGAAACTAATGTGTTTAGTAAACACTGTTTACCCTTGCTTTTCAACCAAAATTTGTAGAATAACTTCCCGCACCGGTAGTCTCGAAGTGGCTAACCAGCAATAAGTGGTGTGCAGACACACGCACCGAGCGCTCGAACAAATGCAGGCAAAGCAAAGCATTGAATCGGCACAGAAAGCCGTAACCCGAGCTCGCTGCTCGAAATACCCCGCGCATGGTCCGCGGCCGGCGGTTCGCGCCATTTCGCAACGATGGATACGGTTACCTCGAGCTGATTCGCTTCAGGGAAAACCGATTGAGCTTTATAAAGAAGCAATAAAAGATGACAAAAACTGTTCCCCAAATAAAGATGAGGCCGTAGACGGCTTGGCTCGCTCACCATCACCGAATAACAAATGTACCTATCTACCACAATATTAACTTTTGTTTTTTTGTAATTTTCTAATAAATATAAGAAAGTTACAAAAAACAAAAGTTAAATTTGTACAAGTGATTGATTCTTTTCCGAATACTATCTCTGTGTAATAGAAAACTATTCACTGGCCTTGGACGTTGATAGAAAACATCGGTATCACTAATTAATTAGTATATTATCTAATCATGAAAGCAATAATAATCGTGATTTCAGATAAACATTGTACAATAAAAAGATGTATAATAGAAAGATAAAGGTACTTTAGCATCATCATCATCATCTCGACGTCACCTCCTGCTGGATATAGGTTTCTTGCAAAGTTACACCTATTACATTTTGGTGTGGTTGTAGCGGTTATGACTCAGTTTATCAGTTATTTTAAATGATTATACAAAAAAATGATCTTCTGAGCTTACCTATAGGTACGCAATTCTCAGACCTTGTAATTAAATTTCATATGAAACAGTGATTTTATCTATATATTTTTTACAAGAATGTGTCTCGCATCTCTTGTCTTATCTCCTCAGACTTAATTTTGCAAATATTAATTTACAACGAATGTTAGCATTGTTTTATACTCAAATATTATATTTTATTCAGTAAAATCACGAGGATCATTTCGAAATATTTATATAAGTACTAGAATGTAGTAATTAGGGAAGCACTTGTTTACAGAACGGGCAAGAAATTTGTTGCCTTGTTTCTGATTCCTTGTATGAACTTATATTAAAAATGAAACTTATCAACTACAATACAAAAACCTATTACATGCTGTATTAAAATAATGATCATCTTTGTCCATACCTATAAGGCAGTAGCGATGCGTCGCGGCTATAAATACCAAGTGATTTAGTGCTATGTAGGAAGTCATTATGTGGCATTACGTCTCGATGGCTTGCCAATCATAATCTTGAACAATATACCGAATTACTTGGTGATACTTCTACAAAAATATTATATGTAGGTACCTACTCTCTATGTAGCTACAAATTATTATTTTTGAGGAGTGAAATACATATGTAAATAATAAATTTCCGTGGACAATTTACACATCACACTCTAGTCCCAAAATAAGCAAAGCTTGTACTACGGAAACTATATTGCTGATAGAATATGTACTTGTATTCTTTTTTTTGTAAATACATACATAGTAACGCCCAGACACAACAAATATTTATGTTCATCACACAAACATTTGCTTTGAGTGGGAATCGAACCCACGACCCAAAGCATGGAAGGCAGAGCTACTACCAAATGAAAAAAATGAATGACTTATTGGTGGGGAGAACATACATATAAATCATTATGTATTTTCTCCCCACTCAAGAGTTGTACTTATTTATTAGTTGGTGGGAATTATCTAGATTAAGAAAAATACAGACAGCAAGTTAGCAAACCTCGTGAATGTACCTACCTATTGCTTATTTGAAGAGAGTTTTCATAAGCACAAAAAAGTTTTGTCATAGAAATTCAATGATTTAATAATTCGATTGAACAAAACATTAACAGATGAGTTAATAGATGAGTCAGTGTTCTATTAATTACCTATTCGCTCAGGTTTTTTGCACTAGGTAGGTACTCATCAGTAGTTGCCAACTTCGTTCTTTACAAACCTAGTATTGAGTCACAGTGTATAGGTATTGCAAACTCAAAATACCCGTGTTCAGGTAACCTAATTATTTCAGAATAATTATAAGAAAATGATAAAAATAGGCCTAATGGAAATTTATAATAAGAAGAATTTCAACACAATCTTGGCAATCGTTACTTCCTATCCAAAATGTTTTCGCATTTTCTAAACGCATCGCATAAATCATTTTAGCATGCTCTATGAAACATTAGTATGTCGAATACTTGCACAATATA
Organism: Ecliptopera silaceata; assembly: GCA_932527185.1. Classification (NCBI taxonomy): domain Eukaryota; kingdom Metazoa; phylum Arthropoda; class Insecta; order Lepidoptera; family Geometridae; genus Ecliptopera; species Ecliptopera silaceata. The sequence continues at coordinate 9,570,573 of OW052210.1, forward strand.
AAAGCTGAGAGAAGGTAGGTACATAGGTCGGTGTTCAGTAATACCGAACTAAACATTGTGATCATTTCCATCGCTGTGCAGTAATCATTACGGAGCGCTTGGCGGCGCTCCAGCCGACTGTGACGTCACGGGCATGTGTACTCCATGTGCTCACAATTGGGCTAAGAGGTAAATGTACACATCTACAACTACAACTGGGTACATCTCTGCGAATTACTCCGGTTTAACCGTTGCAAGGAATATTTTATTAATGAACGTGTGCCAAAAGAACTAAAAGCTCGTGAACTCAATGTTTTTTCTTAGTTATGTATGATGGTGGTATATTACCGCAAATATGTTCAGGCAGCAGAAATATATTTTAGTGTTTAGTATTCAGGAAGACGGACCTTGAAAATAGAAAATGACAAATGATACTTATCTGTGTCGCGCAGATGGATGGCATGCGTTGGATTTTCACCTTGAGTTTTCCGGAAAATATTTTAGAAATACTTATTTTTGTACAAGCGACGGTAGAGATTTTGTATTTATTTAAAAGCTGACCACATTGTTAGAACGGTGTAAAACCCCACTCTCTGAAGAAATGCGAAATACCTACCTTTATCTAGCAGTAGCAGTAGGCTTTTACAGATCGATACGATAGAGTTCGCTTCGAGTAACGCAAAACTAATCGATATTGACAATACCAGTAATAAAATTAAAACAGTAATTAAAGTAGTAGGTACGCAAAAATGCAAATGAATTGAGATGAACCATAACAAAGCATCTCATATGGACATATTGTTGGATATAGGAAGGGACTTGAATCATAACAATAAACTTAAAGCCAACAGTCGAGGTAATAAATAACCGCTCCGTATCGGTGAACTTAAGCTCCATATAAGCGGACAACCAAAAATATCCCTAACTTAATAAGCAACATGACGTTTCTGACAACTTTTAAGTGTTTTAACGACCTATAATTTGTATATGGAGATTATTATTGGTGGCTTCCCAATATTTGGCATTTCCTTAGGTAGGGATACCTGCCAACTATCAATATTAAACGAAAAGCATAAAGGGTATGTTAATAGCCACCAATTTAGGTATATGGAGAGAATGAATCATGCAGAGGCGTAGGATTTACGTATTATATGGAAACAGAATCTAAACAAAACAAACCTACCTACCTATAGGTATGAATATTGTTTTACATAACAGCTTATTGTGATGGATTTCTATTGGTTATGAGTAAGTGTTAATGGGCTATGATTGTGAACTGTTATCCATAGAAATGAATACTTTTGGATGCTTAGTTAAAGAATGCGGAAATAACTTTAAATAAACTTTTTTTTGTTGTCCAAGTGTGTTGGCATGCTACCGATTCGGTCCTTCTGACTGCCTTCCTTTTATGGAAATACATTTATTGTTAAGTACATTCAGTTTATTTCTTTTCTATAAGTAGATTTTTACGTGCGACAATATTATGTTCATGTTTCAAACCGCTATGTATAAAGTCGTGTTATTGGGACTACGAAAAACAACACACAATAAATAATTGCTTAAAATAACATTACCTCGATCTGGCCATATACGGGCTAGTGATAACAGAATGTGCCTCGGAGTGTTTGCTAACTGTACGTCTGTTTATAACGATTTCGCTATAGTTGGGAAAAACAATTTACTTGATTTGACACCCCCCTTGTACGGAGTAGGCTACAGCTTTCTTGTAGTAATAAGTGTACTCGTTAAACAGTCAGATAAACATGACACACTTAGCTGTTTCAATCGGTTTTGACTACTTAGTCGATTTAACTGCACACTAATAGTTTAAAGATGTTTTTGGTAAAAAGGATCGTTCGATATTCTCACTCTCACTACAACATTTCAATACCTACATATAAGGATGCATAATTATTTTTTGGTTGTATATTTTCACACAAGGTTCTGGAGAGTGAATTATATAAAAATTTAAAGTTAAAAAGTAAGCTAGTGTACAAATTTAATAATAGATTTATGTTTACTCTTCAACTTTGCAGCAAGTAGAAAATCAATTGATGAATTCACAAAAAGCAGCTTGCAAAACAAATAACAAAAAAATATAAACAAAAAATAAAGCAAATTGTAACTGAAAGCAATTACGGGCTAGTGATAACAGAATGAGATGTTGAGTTTCAGCTCTACGAGGATTTTCATTTAGTAAAAATCAATAAAATAGAACTGAACACAACAATAACAAAAGTGCGATTACAGTAAAGGTGACGATAAACCGACAGCGCACAGATATCGAGGCGGTGCGCGGTGGACACGCACGGCACGCTACTTAGATAACAACATGCGCTGAAGCAACCTTACATTCATTATATCTACTATTTCAATTATAATGTCACAACTTTTCGGTCGGTCTCCATAAATTAATAATAATTTTATTAAAATAAATTATATTAAGACAATTAAAAGGAAGCGTTGAAAGAGAATACCGGCGCAAATAATGTGACATTATGTCATCGCGATAAATGCATAGAAAGATAATCACCTCCGCCTTCGGGCAACATCTGTGACATCCAAATCCTTTAATGACGCACTTTATGCACGAAACAGTCGATTGATAAGATGCAGTATCGGAGCGCGTGCGCATCGCGAATGTGAGCCGAGTGCAGGGCGGCCTGCAGCCGTTATCGCAGTGCGGCCGGAGCTGAGGTCGCCAGTCCAGTCGTGGAGCGCTGCGCGCGCCTCGCTCTAATCTAAATACAGACAACGCGGCCGCAACCAAAATCGCTCGTATCACTTTCGGTTTCCATACGGCCTAAATTTAGAGGGCGCTCGCAACAGAAATAAAAACGTTTTTTACGTGTTATTAGACGGGGCGTTTTTGCAGTTGTCTGGTTGTGTGCCAGAACGCGCGCGCTCGCGAAACCTGAGATTCCTGCCGTATTTGGCAGCCGCCGCCGGCCGCGTACAGAACGGTTTTGGGTATTTAGTTTCGGGCTCGCGGCTCGCGCCGTCGCGCGGCTATTTCAGCCGCTTCCGCCGCGCGACTCCAGAACCGCACCGCACCGCATCGCACCGCACTCGCACCGCTCGCCACTACCGCTGCAACACCTGCCTGCCGCCTGCTGCCCTACAAGGCACTCGCCGGGAATGCGACCAAATTAAACAGTATTCGCAGCACCGATGATCTCACTCATGCATGACCCATTTTGGAATCTTTGTTTAGGTCTGCACTAAAAGTTCTATTCCTGGTGTATTTTGCGCGCGTTTGCCGCTCGTGCTAAAAGCTTTTCCGGGAAAAGGCAAATGTACTACGAACATGGAGTTATTTATATTCATTGAAGCACTTTATTTATTTCTTTTATGGACTACCTTGTAGGCCACGTATATCCTTGGGATTCGATAATAAAAGAAAATAATACCGGATTAATATAAAGTTTGGATCATTGATCGATGCTTCTTAAATGAACGACATATCTGTTGCATTTGGGATTACTTTTCTGTTTGCTGGCCGGCTATTGGCCGGTGCACGCCGCGCTGGGCCGTTGTGTGGTTTGATCCAGACCGGTGCAGAGTACCTAGGTACCTACTGAACTGTGTCTGACTATGTTTTTATGAACGTTGCGCTAAAACATTAATTTGGCATTATATTTTATTAAAGTATATTCTTGCGTTTTTAAACACTTATATTCTAAGAAGTAGGTATATTATTACAAATTGTATTAGTTTACATCTGATATATCTCAATAATCATCGCTGCAGTTATTAAAATATCGTCCAAATAAATTGAAGTATGTTATTTTATTCTCGGACAACCTTGAAATCATTTTGAGATACAAAACTTTGATATCATATGAACTTATGAGATCAGAAGAAAATACGTTTAGTAGGTAATCAAGGAGGACCTAGAATCCTAGACCTAGGTAGAGTCACCTATAAAAACATCTACGTTCCAGGATATGTAAACATCTCAAATTCAAAAATGTTGTAGAGAAGAAATATACAAAACAGTAGATAATATTCGTGCGGAAAAATACACTAGATATAGATACAATTCCCAAATAGTTTGATAGTTTCTTAGAAAACGCTAGCAATTTATTAGTTGTACCCACACGTAAATAAAATACCAGTTCGAGTTGTCTGAATGCGACAAAAATACTCATTTATTTATAGCAAAGAACGCACGTCGCCCAATCGCTTGATTGTTAGAAAACTATTTACGGCGGAACCATGATTATTTATGTGCTTAATCATTTATTCGGCCAGTTAGTAGATACTTGTACACGACGCCTCTATAACAAAGAGACCTACCGTTTTAGCAAAAAGATTCGCTTACTCTCTGTTATAGAGATTGGCATATTATATATTTTAAACCACTAGTTTCTTCCGTTTTAATTTTCACAATTTGAATACTAAAAACAATGTGAAACCAAGACTTAGATTCGGAAGGTTGGGGTACTAGAGCATGTTGCTTGATGAGTGCCAGATTATTGTCTCCAGCCGTGGGGCTCGGTAGACAGCTGCGCTCGCCCACGCATGGAGTCCCACACAGGTTGACCCCAATTCCAGCCGTAGGAGTACTTCATCTACATTCACCAGCGTATCATTATATATCAAGTGTCGATTATCTGATAAACGATTTTAATTCTTGCACCTAATTAGTTGACCACATCTGGTTTGTAATTTAGTTTTTACTTTTTGGAAAACTTCGATGTTTTTAACTGTTATCATCATTCCTCTGCCCCTCTGCCCTTATTCTTTCTCCAGTCACTCCTATTCGTCAGTTCTGAATCTACTCCTCACACATTCATATCCTCCATACCACGCTAATCTTGCACTCCTCACTTTTTCGACACCAGGCGCTACTATCAAACTTCCTTCCAATCTTTTTTTTTATTTATTAATGACGACTGAAAATACGAGTACCTCTAGATATCGTACTTTTCAGTGCATGTACCTATGCCATGGTACTTGCATGGGTACGTACCTACACATCCATGAGTTATTCCAAGAATGTTATCTCCAGATCTACCAAGAATCCAGTTTCAGAGAGAACTGTTGTTCCTGACAGAATAATGGTAACTCTGTTGTTGTGTATCAGGCAGCCAGGGCACACACAGTTCTAGAAAGTTCCATAAATGTTTTAGATGTTTTCATTGGTGGACGTGCACGTGGCACTCGGTACTATAATTACAGCCGGTCATATCATATAATAATATTAGATAGAGTGCGAGTGTGTTGTCAATCTGCGCATGAGCACTATTTGTCCTTTCACTGCTGGGCGTGTGGGCGTGTCCACCAACATTTAACACACCTTCGCCGCGTTTCTCCTAGCTGTTACATTTAGACAAACTAAAGTGTTTCTTACAAACCAATAGTTATGCAACTCTCATAACAATACCCAGAAACGTAATAAAGGTGCTATATGTAAAAAAAACTTTCATTCTAATTATATAATATTACAATCACAAACTAATAACAAACGAGGTCTAACTAAGGTAACAAAGGAGGAATACGAATAATGTTTAAAAAAAACTGAAACTCTTCGCGTTAAACTAAAGAAGAGGACAGTAAAGCCTTAGCCTTATATGAATTAAGAGCTCTTTTTTTCAATAAGTACTAAATCAAATAAATGCAGAGTACCGGTTCTTTCTTATGAGAAGATAAGATACGTCAAACGAACAATGCTGAATAGAACATGATACGCGCCAAGTATAGGCCGTTCTTATTGATCAACTTGTCAAAATCGCCCACACCGACTATCTAGTAGACAGTCTTCGATAACTGTTACATGTAGTCCTTATTTACTTACTTGTAATACAAGCTTATATGGTAATACAAACTAGGTAGAATTACTTAGTACAGTATGAGAAATGGCGCAACTTTGCAACTTCAGCCCTGAAGTCCTCACAGTAAGGTTGACAAACGTGGCCATGTGCTTGTGGAGGTCCGTACTTGGAGCGCACACCCTCGTGTAATGCGAGACGACACAGCGACACTTGTTGAGCGAGAATAAAGTATATTAGTGCTCTACCTACGCTCGTAGCATGGTAGGTAGGTATACTTAGCCACTGGTTTTACCATTTCTTTTATGATTTATTACGGCAAAGTAATAATAAGTATTATTTTTTTTACTATAATATCGAAATGTAGACGAAGCATTCGTAAATCTATGTTCATTAATTTGTTACTTTAATATTACATAATATTATTTCTTAAAGATCCTAGTGTTCCACTGCAGAGCAGAATAGGAGGCTGCCTTGCTTTCTCTGAACACTTCCTATATAGGTAGATATTTAAAAAGGCCAAGTAGTACGAAAGTTTTAAAACTAAGCTATTATTAAGTTTTTCCCAATAGCGCCCAAACATCTCCAAAACTATTCCAATGAGTGCCTCCCACGTGCATGAAGAGTGATGATGGTCTGCAATTACATGACATGAACACGGCGGGACGGCGTACAGCGGCCATCCGTCATCGCGGCTTTTTGCTCGACATTCATGAACCTTTTCTGGGAAGCACGAGCCTCGCCACAGCACGACAGCGCGCACGGCTGGGGAACTTTTGGAAATATGCTCATTATCAACAGCTTACGAGTATACACCCAAGTTCTCTATGAGGATCGTGTTTGTAATAAATCTTAAATGCATGCGTGTATCTCAGTAGAAATGATCATATTAAATTTGGAAAAATCTATGCTAGAACCCACCCAATTCTGTTTCGTCGCATTGACATTGTAGAGCCAGAAATCGAGAAGTCTCGCGTGGGCCATTGTTTACACGGAGTGAAACAACCATCTTACCTGCGTCTGTGGCTGTGAATCACAGCGTAGTGGGAGCCACCTACGTCCTCAATAATAATTATAATAATAAACCGTCGCATTTGTCCATAATATTCTGTAACACGCCATTACGGTGCCTAATGCCTATGGCGTGTAATATGAGCCGCGGGCACATTGACAAATTGAATTCAATAAAGTTTTTTATCTTGCTTTTAAGGTGTTTCGTCGACCGTAGCAGTTTTGTCGATCGTGGAAATAGTACGCGCTACATCAATGCCACACGCGAACGATTCGCTCTAACTTTAGGCACTCACGCCAATATCAAGTTGTGTTTTCTTCAAGAAACAGGTCCTCACTAGCTAATTTATCCTAACTAACCTATCCATTGATATGCCTGTCAGTCATAGTTAACTATCTACTATGTGGTAAAAAGTCTTGTTTACTTTTATGTTGAAAGAGCTCGTAGAAGTTTAGCGGACACTGCCCTTTACGTGAAAATTTGTTAAACTAATGGAATTACCTATAAGGAGTAGACTTTAATCAATTAAGTGAATTAGATTAATTTGTGAAATCTCTTTAAATAAATGCTCATATCCTAAAACAGTCGTTGATAATTTGTCACGATTATTTTACTTCAGAATAAATAGTTTTAAGCTAAGATTTATATTTTAAGATAGCCTTCTTCTCGCAGGCATGCGGGCGGCGGTCTATGCCCCCAGGATAGATAAAAGCTACTCAGTAGAAGCCGCATGCATTTTATATTTTACCTAAGCAGCAGGCTAGATTTTGAGAGCATTCGAATTCTGATAGTCATTTAATTATATTTTAGGATCTCACTCTCTCGTGTCGTTCATTTCTCACAAGCTCAGAGGGCTTAGTCCGAGGTTGCATTTTAAAATTCCCTACTCTCCAGCCGATAGTCGTCTCTCGGATGTCCTTATATTTTTGTATGGATATCCGAGAGACGACTCTCGGCTCGAGAGTAGGGAGTTTTAAAATGCAACCTCGGACTAAGCCCTCTGAACACAATGGATGGTAAGGAATACATATTTCTAGAGAAGCTACGCAAGTCTTTAACTTTGATTGCTCCACATTCCCAACAAATCCGCGAGTGTAAGATTTACAGATTTATGTTTAAAAATAGCAACATTGTCATCGTAATAAGACGATAGCTACCCAACGGTGGAGCGGAGAAGGCATGGCGTTCGGGACCTGACGGGATATCGGGACGCAAGTTGATAGACAAACAATCTTCAAGGCATTCAATCGCACCAGATAAAATGCGGAGAACTACGCATGTTTATTGGTATCGGAATAAAACGCGAAATATTGAAAAGTATTTCTTAACTCTAATGTTTCTGTTAGATCATTTTGAGAATTTCAGTAAGCAGCAAAATATAAAAATACCTTTTCTGAAATGGTAAAGCCGTGGAAATAGTTGTTGCGCTGGTCAGCGGTGTTTTTTCCGCTAACGAGCTCCCGAAAATGGCAACTGACAAGGCACAACACAAAATGGCTATAAACCATAACAGGACAATGATATTAAGTCGATAAGCAAAAGTGAGGGTGTGGTGCCGTTGTCGGCGATAAGCGTAGCGATCTGAGGCAAGACTTGCCGCTCGCCGTCTGTGCATTATCTTGAGGGCATTGCCAGTATCGGTTCTATTTATTTCGGCGTTAATGAGCTTCCCTATATGGAAAGTATAGCAAGATACAATACAGAATGGCTATAAACCATAACAGGACAATGACAAGATAAGTCGATATCGATAACCGAGACTGAGGGTGTGGTTGCAATATAAGCGATAATTTAGCAGTTTTATGGAAAGTATAGTTGGGCCTAGTAGTTACAATTTAGGCTGTAAAAATCTTGGTGTAGATAAATCTGGATGTTCAGATTGTTTCATAATAGGTACTACCCATAACGGGTTTTTAACATGTTGACTGGCACGCATCATTACAGCTTATAACGAAAAATAATTATTTACTAAATGCAGAACCCTATAAATCAAATAAGTTTACATTGCTTTGACCTATAATGGGTATACCTAACTGCTCTTGCCTAATTAGTTATCCCGTATAACTCGCTAGCATTACGACCGCACTCCTGGATTGTAAGGAAATATCTGCGAGGCCGCTGGGCCTGATTCGGCATGCACTAAAACGTGCAGTATTTATCGGTTCCTGCTCGACCGGTCACTGCCTCACTCCTCGAGTGGCAGCGTCGCTCGACGACATTTCGACAATCTTTTGTGACCCGATAAGGACATTTATGACACACCGTGGGAAACGATGCGTTTATACTGCATGTAGGACTTGGCTTACGTAGGCTTGGTTTTGCATTTGGATGTGACTGGTAATTTTGTAGTAAGGTTACAAGGACTCTGAAATAATCACAACGGTAATAATAGCGATGTAAACAGCTTTACATGTCCTCTGCAGCAGAATCCTTATCACGAGTCCAGTTCACAACTGAAGAACATTAACTATCTCTCGGTATGGATCTATTCTTAGATTGTTCGTAATTCTAGCCATGGTTTGCAAACTGACCAAGCTGTGCTAAAACATTACCTACCAAAATTTACTTTACAAATTTTATTACCAAATTAAGAAATAAAATGCCCCTTAACTGAGTTTGAGGAATTCACATTACGAGAAAAGTATACAATCTGTACGAGGTGTCTAATCTGCTGGCCATACTCCCAGCACGTAGGATGTCATCATTGGTAGCGGCGCAGCAGCCCACGTGTGCCGATGCCCATGTCCACAGTATTGTGACTAAATGGGGCTTATTCTGCTAAAAATAGCTCTTTGGTACTAATAGGGCTCATACGATGGATTCATTACTGGTAAAACCTACCTAAATAAATTTAAAATATAAATTTGTAATAAGTATATAAATTTCTCAATTCTTACCATCCTAGTACAAGAAGGACAGCCTCGTTAGCTACGAAGAAATAGGCAGAGAGCAGAGAGGAAAGCTCCCTTCCTGTAGGCCGTACCGTAGGAGAAAAAAGATGTGCCGTCCTAAAAAGACAGACATTTTATAATTCAACAAGTCATAAATACCTTTCCACTAAGAATGTTACTACGCATGTAAATACTTAGATACATGTCATTATCAACAGTCGATTGGCTTTAAACTAAAATGTTGACGATCATAAATTCCTATCAGCTAATATGTTATTAAAGTCCTCGTGGGCACAGATTCTTTTGAGCTCTACTTTTATGGCGTGAACAACTATTCCAAGGCCCTCCATCAATACTCCGTTATCAGTTCCGTCAGCTGCTGACGTGACTAATTACGTGTAATTAGCAACTCCTCAATGCCCCGATGCCCCCCTCTGACCTCTTCCCTCCGTGTGGGAGGGGCAATCGGCACTCATAACGAGACGCCTAATTCTAATGTGTTTTAGCCAAAACCGATGATGGGCTATTTCGTAAGATCGTTAAGATGTTGGTTTATTAGGAGTTATGACAATAGTCGTTTAGGAATGTATCTATCTATATCTATATTTACTGATCCCATTGTATTTTATTCTTATCGTAACGGCATTTCAGCCTCTAGATATTTATTTTATTTTATTTAACTCCTATAGCATGAAACCGATGCTTTTAAAGCCAGCTTGAAAACCTAAGTCAAATAAAAAACATTTATTTCTAAATTACAGTGTCGACTGTAATGGGTAGACTGTAAAATGGGTGGGATCTCTTTTTTTAAGTCGTGAGACCTGTATTAAAAGAAACCCCTCTTAACTGTGGTCTAACTTTTATGTAATAAATAGGTACATGTACATTTTTTTTAAGACAACCAAACAGACAAACAGAATAATTATAATTATTTAGTTTGTCCGTAAGTAGGTACTTACTACCATCAGCAATCAACTTCACACCTAATGTAGGCACCAACCGGAACCTGTCTAACTAACCACTCACAAGAATCTAAGAGGTATGTATGCCGGCCGGATTTGAACCCATGACCTCGAGCATCTCTATGCATTGAATCCGTAGGTGTTTATTACTCGTTAACTGCCGTGCTGCTGCTATGCCACTACGTGAATCAACCAGCCCGCCGCAGCTCACATTGTAATCAGGATGGATGCATTTTCAAGACTTTCGAAAGATTTTTCAGGGAACAGAAGGGAAATGAAAATCAAGTGAAGAATAGTAGGTAGGTACTGTAAAAAAGGAATAGGACTCGAAAGAATTGCGCTGCTCCATATATGCAGACGACAACAAACAAATTAGGTAGGCCCTGGGTTCTAGCTTAGGATCACTGCTCGGCAGTGGAAATAATGACGGTGGTACTAATTATTGAATGAGCTTTTTCAGAAAAGCCCTACTACTAGATTCACGGCTCATACTTAGTAGGAAATGTAGTAACCTGATTTCTAGGTAAGACTGCTTATAGTAGCTCCACAAACGGACCCGCCCTACGCAGAGATCAGATATCGTGACGAGTTATGCAAATGGCAATAAATTCGCTCATTTGCATCGCAGCACTAGGATTTCTAACGCAGTGTAGTTACCTAGCACTAGCAATAGAATACCTTTGTGTTTGTGTCACCGTTTTGCATTCTTGCGGGACTTATCTTCGAGTTATCACCTTTTATACCTCTAATATATTATTATTGTACCCGAAACGAAGCTTTGTTCATATTTTATTTTTTTAACCTGTATTGTCCCACTGCTGGGCAAAGGTCTCCCCCAAAGTTTTCCGCTCATCCCGGTCATAAGTATTTAATAACGTCAGGTTTACGAATGCACGTTTTGGGCACTACCACAATATATTACGTATTGAAAATATATTTGATAACGTAGGTATTAGACGTTTCTTAGTTTGGAGCTTATTAAGCATCCTTGTAAAAGTATTCATACCAAACTTTTTCAGGAAGTTTATCTATCTTAGAGTGTTTATAATATCTTAAGCTATATAAAGATCCATGCAGAAAAGGTGGCTGATATCTACTTACGTTTATTAATATCCTCTTCACCGATGCCTGGTTGTCCACACATTAGTGTCAATCAAATATTTATGAATTCACTTCACGAGACATTCACACACAACTTTAGTTTAATTATGTCATGCTTTTACACCAAAAGCGCATTTCATGAATTGAAAAGTAACGAGTATTTAAAGCGCGCGTGGAATCGATCGAACCGCGCGTTAAAATTAAAATATATTTCCATTTGCACACCGCTCGCGGCAGGCGCAGAAGCACTGCCGGCCGCGAAGCCTCGTGTCGTGTCGTGTCGTGTTGTTGTGGGTCACCGCCCACTATCGCAATGAGATCACAAAACTGCTTATAATTTACACTCAAGTTGCAACTAAAGCCTACTTTACCTATCAATATGTTAATAGAAATGTGGTGTAGGCAGCCGATGCAAGCGAATGTTGCATTTATGAATATTCTGAGATAGGTATTAAGTACTTGAGACAAGGTTAAAACATGCAAAGGTCCATTAACAGTCAACAGTTTTCATAAAACATTCATTATAACGCTTGATATTTTTTTAAATTTAATAATTAGACGTCTCAACGATGCCGTTGGAAAAACCACCAGACTGTCTGTGTCTGACGGTGTATGTATTTGTAAAAACAAGTAGTCTCGTGGGCCACCACTTTCCTTAAAAAAATGAAATGCATATTTGTTTAGTCATATAGGAGTAAGTCGGTACTGCGACAGTCGTGATCAGATGAAAAAGTTTTTGCGGAATGTAGAGAGAATCCTGTTTGCCTTCGGAGAATATTCTAACCGAAATAAAGCATTAATCATACAATGTACCTTCTTTATTAACGCGCTATGAGGTAATTATTGAGAATTTTCATGTAAATATAAATAAAAATGGTAAGTAGGTAAGTATAGATAACTGTAATGATCTGCAAACAAGTGATAAATAAAACATAAAATCATATTTGAAAGCCTAGGCCTCAAAATATATCAAATAATCTACAGAAACCTAAATTTATATAAACAAATATTAATTTATAGTACGTCGCGTCGAATAAATCTACTGCCATCACAAATAATACACGTAAATTTTACAAGTAAAACATAATAAATGCGAATGTTGACATCGGCGCCACCTGGCGGGATCCTCACGCAGCACTAGCGGGTTGGTCTCCGCGCCCGGCGGCGGGTCCGACGGGCATGGGGTCCCACAGCGCCGCCTTGCGCGCGTACCCGCAGGTGAACAGGCCCCACGCCGCCTCCTCGGGGGACGCCGCGCGGGCCGCCTGTTCCGCGCACCGCTCCAACACCTGCCAACAACACCACACCACACACTTTCTACATAAGAGAATGCGCCAATGTCAATACTAAGATCTGCGTCATAACATAGATAGATAAAACATTTACTTGTTATACTGTAACACGGAAAGGGCAGTAAGGTATAAGAACTCATCATATCATGTGTGTGACACAAAATAAAGTCTTTCTTTCTTTCTTTCTTTATATCCGTGTAGAGAAGCCCCGGCCAGCTGTGGATCGATCTCGATATTCGACAACTGCATATTGCCATGGCGATACGTCAATATACTGTTATTGAACAAGATATTGTTCTAGCTACACTCTGAACTGCGAACATCCCTGTGTTTGCTTAGGTAAGGCTTAGGTGAGATAGGTACGTGTAATGCGATGTGAAGTGGTATCGATATGTAGTGTACCTTGGGAGAGTTCTTGCCATCCCCCCTGGCCGCCAGCTTGCCCAGTGCGTGCGTCTTGAGCAGCTTGCCGTCCTTGCCGACGACCTTGCAGTTGCGCAGCACGCAGTAGACGTGGTGCCTGAGCGCGGGGTCGTCGGCCAGCTCGCCGCGCAGGAGCGCGCGCAGGCGGCGCGGCGCCACGCGCGACTGCGGCAGGCACGCGCCAGACTGCGACAGGAACATCGCCTTCTCCTCCTTGCCCAGCATCTGGGGGACGAGGCCCAGCACTCTCAACTATTCTAAGGCCTGCGCAGACCGGGACGGCAAGGCAAGGGATTTTAATTTTTACTAATGGACATCAACCGTACTGTTACAGAAATACGACATAAATTGCTATGCTTTAAAATGATGCCGTGGCATTGAAAGTGAACAAAACGGCATAAATCCCTTGTCATGCTGTCCCGGTCGGCGCAGGCCCTAAGCATTTCTTACACGACTGGAATTGCACCATCGCTATTATCATTGATTTGATAATCGGCATACTTAAGAATTTATGTTTATCTAAATATGTAATTATACTTACCTACTTTTTGCAAAAATGAACCAAAATCGAATTGAGGACCTCCTCCTTTTTTAAAGTATGTTGATAAACTGCAGCTGACGCGACTCGTATGCCATTGATCAAAAGCTTATAGGTACGCTCTAAAACTATGAACATCGGCAATTTTTGCTCAACTACCGATTTCTGTACAAAAGACATCAACGCGCTCCTAATAAAAGTGTCTATAGTTTAAATAAAACGGTCTGCAACTGACTGGATGCCCTCCTACCGATATATCTTGTCCTATCTTTTCGTGTACTAAACGCAATTGACTTACCACACAGTTCGTGCATGCTGATACGACCTGACAAATAAAAGAAAATGGTTATTTCACAATATTTATCCACCGATTAAAACGATTCACAACTTACGTTTTTTCAGGATTGAGAATCTTGTATTGAAAATTCATCATCATCATCATCAAGCTATATCTGTCCACTGCTGGACGTAGGTCTCAAACGTCAAACTTCAAATTCATTTATTCAATAAAATCACAAGGATCACTTTGAAACGTCTTACATACTAGATGATTCTAGGCGTCAGTTCGTCGCGACCAGTGTCTAGAAGAACTGGCAAGAAACTAGACCTGGATTCTAACGTTTTTTTCATATGATCCTTCTTACAATTGTTTAACAAAGTTGGAGCTAGTTCGTCCCAAGCTTGCTTGTCTTCTAAATACATAGTCAGATATTTTATAATATGCTTTTGATAAGAGTTTTCGTTTTATTACGTTTTTGAACTTGCCAATCGGCAATTGACAAACATAGCTTGGGATGTTATGGAAGGTCTCTCCCAAGACGCGCCACTAAGCCCGGTCTTCGACTCTTCTCATCTAGTGTTTGCCAGCTACACTCCTCAGATCGTCGCTCCATCTCGCCGGAGGGCGATTGAACATTGTAGAGCTCAAATAGTAAAGACACGTAGGTACCTGAAGGCAGGCAGCAGCCACCATCAGCAGCCTAGTCATCGCGGGAGTCGGTGCTGGTGCAAGCGCAGCGGCACCCAATGCAGCACGTCAACCAGCGGCAGACGCAGCAACGGCGGCAGGAGTATTCGCGCGCCGCTCGGTGCGCGCCACGCTTTATACCGCCACGCATGGCGCCCGTCTACCACGGTGCAAGTCACCGCTAATGAAAACTACAATTTTGTTTCATTTCTGAGAAACATAATTGATGATTTAAATAAGGATGGTATTGTAACGGGTGTCCTTAACAATTCATGGTCAAAAGATGAACTTTGAAGCTGTCTGAAGAACAGTCTTATCTCGCCAACTACCAACTCCCACTTTTTGCTTCAAAGAGATAATCTCGCTCGACCATTTGGGATGAGAATGATAGGGACATATTAACAAAACTTGTTACTAAAGCACTAAACTTGCTAAATAAAAGAAAAACCTGAAAAATAAGTTTTTTTTTTCTTTTCAGTATTTGTCTTTATAATAGCAATATCGCTTAGTATCGCGGTAGAGGGTGTTTTATTATGACAGCACAACACAACACGGGTGTTGTTTTGTCAACACGGAATCGAACGGATGCGTTCTCACAACACAACACAACACGGCGAATCACGACAAAAAAGTCTGACAGACGGACTACATAAATACCTATCACGATCCTGAGGCCATCATAGAATGTAGGTAAGTACCAACTGGCTGGCAAACTTACCAATAGTTTAATTAACGTAATGCGTTTTATTACTTCTTGATAGATTTACACGACTTCATTGTTTTTGTAGAAAATCTGAAAATAAATTCAGATCTTACTTCTCTACTCTATTAGAATATTAATGGATAAAGTTATCATTTTGAATGTATTGTTCGAGTTAGTATGTACCTACTTATGTGCCCTTGGCGTTACCTAGATGTAAAGGCATGATCATTATCATAGTTGTCTTCAGTAAAAACAGAAGAATCTTTTTAGAATCGACTGATTGTAATACTTACTACTTAGGTGACAATTTCTTCCGAACAGAGACAAGGGACAACGGGCAAGAAACTTAGAGCCTGGTTCCAACCGTTGTTTTATATGATCCTTCTTATAAATAAGTAATTAAAATTAAATACTCCAGATGATATTATGTAAAATTATTTTTTTCTTGGTGTCAATGATGCTTTCAAACATTGTGTTCCCAAAACTTACCACCTCTATGGCGTTTTCTGTACCTAACAGCGGACAAGTCGCCCAATATACAGGTTCTTGGGCACAGCGAGCAGGTCTATAGGTGGGACATGGTTTGAGGGTCGACGACACAATCGCACTTCAAAATGTTTTATTTTTGAAGTGAAAACTTCTTTAGCGGCGCTGGGTGGGTAAAAACTTTCAAACTCGCGTCAGGGTCACGTGACGTTGATAAAAAGCGTAAGATCGAGGGAAAGGGAGAGGAACTAGTATCTCCCACTCTTTCTACCGTGCCTGAGTGTGCTCTGTTTAGGCGGCACACAGACACATTCGCGCTTGCGCGAATGTGTCTGTGTCATTGTGATTGTCATTGTCATTATGACGTCTGTGGTTATATTTTTGAAGTGAAAACTTAAAAGTGAAAACACAACGTTAATATTGAAGTTTTCACTTCTGCCGGCACTCCCGGAGTGCTACCTTTTTTTTTCTTTATTATGTTACATGTTAATTTTAAGTTGTTCTTTATTACTAGTAAGCTAATGTACCTAAGAGTTTTGAATAAAATAATTTGATTTGAAATGAGATGATATGTATTAAATGTAGATACGTTAATGTGTGTGCGTACCGGGGAGCGAGCTGGTTGAGTTCGAGGCGGTGCATGCACACGCTGGAGGGAGGACGCGGCGCGCGCGCCGGGCATGCGCGCTGCAGCACGCACGGCGCCAGCCCCGCGCCCACCAGTGCGCACAGCGCCATCTGCACCAGCATGCTGACAACGCAACACTATTTAAGGACTAGACCTACTCTACTATCGTCTTTCGCTTCATACAACGGCATCTATGGAGGTCGGCTACATCAGAGGCCTTAGTCCGAGCTTGCATTTTAAAACTCCCTACTCTCGAGCCGACAGTCGTCTCTCGGATGTCCATACATTTTTGTATGGCTATCCGAGAGACGACTGTCGGCTCGAGAGTAGGGAGTTTTAAATACAAGCTCGGACTAAGCCCTCTGAAATGCCCGTCCCGCATCACAAAAATATTTGAAATAACCGACAAGTTTTGCTGTTTTAACTACTAGATTTCGAGGCAGAACTATAAGTTAGTTAGCCAGTAAGGGCAGCCTCGAGGGTGACGGCGTCGTGCTTGGGGAAGCTCAGATAATGCATGAAGGTGGTTACCGACGTCCTCCGGCTACTTCTCAAACATAACGTTCTGAAAGTGCTTGAACTCGAAAAAACTGTTCACGCGTATGGGGTTCGACAGCCACAACATAGCAAGTTAAATTTTTGCAAAAATAACTAATAATTTTTTGATTTGACTTAAATAGTATTCACCTGTGTAATGTCACAAAATGTCAGATTAGAAGTGACCAAGATGCGAATAACCATAAAGTTCTTTATATGAAAAATCAGAACATCTTTAAAAGTTGTGTGGCATGTGGCATCGCAGAGCCCTAAACAAAGTCAAATCAAACTTTTTTGTTACTAGCTTATAATACTTAGTAGAAGTTAAATAATATAAAGTATCAATGTATTCTGCTTATGACAAGGCATGCCTCAATTTACAATTAATAACAAGGACAGTCAGTCCGTCCTTCTTCTTAGGCCAGAGATAAGTATGAGCCCTCTACTTACACATCGATTTTGTCTAATAACTCTCAAACTACTGGGCTATTGGAACAACTATAAATCAGAATTTGTTGATACCTCAGGCACCAAATATGCATTAAGATAACTATATTTTTAGAAAGGTCTTACAAAACATGTAACATTTGAAATGTAGAAAAATGTTAAGGTATTGATTGATTGCGGAATAAGTACTAGATTTTCAGACAGCACTTATTCTGCAATAAATGACTGCATTCAAAAAAATCAAGAAATAATGTGTTTGCTGGGGACATGCACATGTTTTACAGCAATCCAAATTGACGACCGATGCGATGTGGCGCGGTGGGCGATGGTCCCCTTGCGACGCGAAGATTGCGGGTTCGATTGCCGCCTTGGGAAAATTGTTTGTACGATCTGCAAATATTTATTCTGGGTATTTTATATGTAGGTACCTACTTATAATAAAAAAAAAAAAAATGGTAGCACTCCGGGAGTGCCGGCAGAAGTGAAAACTTCAATATTAACGTTGTGTTTTCACTTTTAAGTTTTCACTTCAAAAATATAACCACAGTCGTGATTGTGTCATGTCATTGTGTCACATTCGCGCAAGCGCGAATGTGACACAACGACGAAGACAACGAAGACACACTGACACAGACACATTCGCGCAAGCGCGAATGTGTCTGTGTCATTGTGATTGTGTCATGTCGTTGTGTCACATTCGCGCAAGCGCGAATGTGACACAACGAATGTGTCTGTGTCTTCGTTGGCTTCGTCGTCATCGTCACGTCACGTCATGTCGCCACGTCATCGTCACGTCAATGTGTCTGTGTCTTCGTTGGCTTCGTCGTCATCGTCACGTCACGTCATGTCGCCACGTCATCGTCACGTCATGTCGCCACAACACTATTTAATTGTTTGAGTCATACGTCGCGTGACCGCAAGTGTGTTCTTTTGTCGTCTCTTGTTTTACGAGCAATGTATAAAAATTAAATAAGATCTTACGCTTTTTCGACGTCACGTGACCCTGACGCGAGTTTGAAAGTTTTTACCCACCCAGCGCCGCTAAAGAAGTTTTCACTTCAAAAAAAATCTATCTATGTAATGTATTGTATTAGGTATGTCAGTCTTCTAGTACCCACAGCACAAGCTCTGCTTAGCTAATCATTTTCTACCTAGATATTTTCGAAAATAGTCTCATTTGATACATCGTACATTTTATATTGCATTAAGACGGAGGGATGTAAATAAAACAAATGACATAAGATGTGTACCTAGGGTACATTTTATTAAAGTTATGTAAGTATACAACTTTTAATATATCTCATGAATTTAATTAATTTTTGGAAGAGGAATGTTGATTCTTAAAAATGATTTGTAGGACTTTTTGTGAACAAGAAACATAATATTCAGTTGTTTAACTATTCAGAAATCGATGAAAATTCATTTGGGTTTTCAACCGAAACCGTTCGATAGCGAGATCTAAGAACCGGCAAGATGGTGCAGCGACATCTAGTTGGGAAATTGGAACTAATATACCTTGCCACGACAGAAGTCTGTTTTGTTCATTTTTGCAAAAAAAATATTATTTAATTTACTCATTAGGCATCGATTATTATTAATACATAAAATCACAATTCATCAAGGTTTTGTGGCTGATTACAGAGAGAAATTCATATTGATAAGTAAGTAACAATCTAAAAGAATAAAACCTCATAGTAAATAAAATAATTAACAATAATGAAGTTTAATTCAAGTAAGTATAAATGCTTTTGTAAAGCTCACAATAATTAGTAGGTTATGCAAGGAACCTAGAGACTCTAAGAGATGCAAGCATCGCTTTTGGAAACAGCCAATGAACCTCGTCTTGAGTTTAGATTCAAACTATGGCATGAATCTCGCTAAACCTTACACATATTATACTTTTGTTATTAATTACATTAATATTTATCAAACCTCAAATAAAATAAATTAATGGCCAGTCGGAAAATTTAAAATTATACACTAACCCTTAACTTACAAAAAGTTATCGTTGACTTTAAGTCATCATCACGTATGGTAATCAATACATCAAGTCTGCGCTAACTTTTTTAAGATAGACCGTAATTATTTGACCACAGATAATATATTACGAAACTAGGTGTACTAAAAATTACTCCTATAATTTTAACATTATTGTGTCAGTAATTTGATGATTTTATATTTGACAGTTCATGAGTTTCATGGGCCTGGTTTAACCCTACGATAAGAGTTACTTATGAGCCATAAGTAGGTACTTATGAGTTATGACAGATAATAATATTCAAATTCAGTGGTCACAACGCCATTGATGCATATTTATAATTAATTAATTATTAAAATATAATTAATAATCACATTTATAACACATATTTATATTAACTGCTAGTTTTAAAATGAAACTTAGACTACGAGTTCAGCTATATTCGTCGTCATTCTGTTTTATTACCGCGAGTAACTAAGTCGGCATTCGAGATTTTCAACTCGGAGTTTCAACAAATCTCGAAGTTTAATTAATTTCTTGGCCGAATTCAAGAATGTGAGTACAAAACAAAAATCAGCTGTTCCGTACAAAATAGTCGGCCCGCCGTGGTTTATTTGAACCGGGATACACTTATACTTAAAGTTACCTGTTTAGGCTAAAACGGGTAATTTCATACATAACTGTTGATATGCAAGTTATTGAAATTCCCAACGTTGGGACTAGTCTGCTTTTGGAACATGAACAACAGCCTGAAGAGGCTCGCAGA
Source organism: Ecliptopera silaceata (assembly GCA_932527185.1). NCBI lineage: Eukaryota > Metazoa > Arthropoda > Insecta > Lepidoptera > Geometridae > Ecliptopera > Ecliptopera silaceata. Next base: position 9,591,057 of record OW052210.1, read on the forward strand.
CGCTTCTCCATACATTCCTATGAACAATGATTTTGTGCCTTTTTCATCTACTAACTATTATTTACAATGTCGGCTATTTTTCTTGCTACCGCATGACGTCAACTACATCTATCAGAAGTTTTATCCAAACCAGTTCGGCCATTAATGCTCGATCGATATGCGACCATCCAAACGTACAAACATCTCTTATCTCATGTTAACGTCACAACTATTATTCTAATTCAATATTTGGTAGGAAATTCTCACAATACTAATGTAGGTACAACTTAGATCTACTCTACGTGACACCCGACACGGTGCATCTCTTCTACTCTCGCATGATCGCAAATCACTGATCGCAAATCACTGATCAGTCGCGCGCGGCGTTACCTAGCGAGCGCACGTATTTAGAAACTATTTTACCGCGAACGAAGTTTTTTACAAATACCCTCATTTTCGTGCCGAGTCATGGGCGAGGTCGAAAGACCTCGTTCCGTTGCAGGAAGTGATATGGATTTGCAGTGTAGCATTACGTGTGATTTAGATCAGTTTAACCAACATGAGATTACCATAAAAGAGAACGTAGAAAATATAAGTGGGGCCAGAACGAAGCGGAGAAGAATTGATGTTGTTGAAAAAAGTAGTGAGGAGCAAGATATCGTAGACCAAGAAGGTTTTACACTAGTTAAGAAGAAAGTAAAGAAATCGAAACAATTTATGGGAAGCAGTACTTCGCACAAAGATGATTTCCGGCCAAGATCGGATGAACGAAGATACAACAAACCTGTTCACGATCCTAATGCAATCGAAGTATGTGTGTCATCGAATCAAACAGTGCTGCCAAAACAAATAGGTTTGGCCAAACTACTGAAGTCAGAAAATATCTCAAACATCATAGGAATCAAATATAAAAACCCTAATAAAGTTCTCATAAATTTTGAAGCAAGGGCTGATGCAGAAAAGCTTCTATGTAATCAAAAGTTTATAGAACTAGGTTATAAATGCCATCTTACAAATGAGGTCAGTTTTACATATGGGCTGGTGAGATACATTGAACTAGAAATTCAAGAAGAAGAACTTATGCAAGCATTCAAAGGTGCATCTGATATAGTTGCTGTGAAGAGGTTGAAACGCATGGATGCAAATGGTGTGTGGAGTGATAGTGAAACAGTCCGTTTCTGTTTTAAAACTACTACCTTGCCACCATATGTATACGGGTATGACTGCCGTTTCAAAGTGGAACCATACACATTCCCTACAACTCAGTGCTCGGTATGCTGGAAGTTTGGACATATAGCCCGTATGTGCCCGTCTTCAAAGAAGAAGTGTCCCAAGTGCAGCGGAGAACATGAAAATTGTGAAACTACAGATTTCAGATGCATCAACTGTAAAAGGAAGCATATGGCTTTTGAAAAAATTTGCCCCGTCTTCCTAAAAGAAAAAGAAATTAGACAAATTATGTGTGAACAGAACTGCACATATAAAATTGCAGTTATAAAATTCTATGAAAAACAAAAATTCAATAAGAAACATGATGAAAGTGATTTGAGGTCAAATGCGAGGAGCCAAACACATAACTACTCTGCTGATACTGGAGCCCAAAATATTTCAACTGAGGAAATTATACATAGTGATGGGGAAATGGACAGTGACGAAGATGGAAGCAGCGAAGAAGATTTTATAAGATGGGGACCTGCAAAAAAACAAAAGAAAAACAGGAAGAGAAAACAAAAGAAAACATCGAGTAAAAATAATCCCCAACCGAATGTGAATAAGTCAAAAGAAAGCTCAAGCGGTGCAACATTTACTCCTGAAAATGAAAACCAACGCAACAAGAGGAATGACACAGGAAACAAGAGAGAAGAGGGTGAGCAACGGCAACAAAAGAGTCAAGATAAGTTTAGTCGTATATTCAGTAGAGTGGAAAGAATATTCTTTTCATCACAAGCAAGTTTTGAAGAAAAAATTATTTCAGTTTTAAAAGTATTATTAGAAGAAGCTATTAATTTCTTGGTTGGGTTCGTCAGTAATGGAGATGTAATTAGAAAACTTTTTAATTTCCTTCATGATGGATTTGCACAATAATACAAGCAACAGATGTCAAACGGTATTGGGTTTGGGGAGTTCGGTTGCTCAATATTTAAATATTGGCCAGTGGAACTCTCGAAGCCTAATGCCAAAAAAACAAGAACTCGATTTATTATTGAACCAAGAAAAAATTGGTATTTGTTTATTAAGTGAAACTTGGTTAGATTCAGAATTAAATGTAAGAATCAATGGATTTAATATCTTTAGAAAAGATAGAGATGATGAATATGGCGGAGTGGCTATTGTAGTACATCAGTCTATTAAAGCTCAGTTATGTCCTATTAATGTAAGCAACGCAGGAATAGAGGTAATATGTGTAAAAATATTGAACTGCAGATACCTAAAATGCATCGCCTCAGTCTATTGTCCGCCATCAGTTAGGACTGCTCAAAGTGATTGGGATGAAGTTTTTAGGCAATTTGATAACCAATCCATAGTAGCAGGGGATTTTAATGGTCACCATACTAACTGGTCCAACAAGGTTGACTCTAGGGGACTACAATTACTGGACTCTAGCTTAGAGCATAATTTTATTACATTAAATAATGGTGACTTCACACGTATTAATATGGTAAATAATCATCTGCAAGAAAGTTCCCCAGATATTACATTTATTTCTACGGACATAGCAGTATCTTATAAATGGTCTGTCACAAAAGAAAATTTAGGTAGTGATCATCTGTTTATTAAGATATGTTTAGAATACTATGATAATCTTTCATTTGTAAAACGTCGTAACCTAAAGTTAGCTAATTGGAAGCTTTATCACGACACATTTCTTAATAGGTTTTTGGAATGTGTAGATAGAATTGCAATGAACAATGTGCAGGAGATGTATAATTTTTTTATTGAAACCGTGAACCACTCCGCCGATAATAGTATACCATACATTAAGAATTGTACAAGTCCAGCTCGCACGTTTAAACCAAAGCCGTATTGGTGCCCGTCGATATCTCAGGCTGTCGCTATACGTCGCTTAGCTCTAAAAATTTTTAGAAAAAACCCTACGCCTAATAATTTTGATGTTTGGAAAGAAAAGGTAGCTTCTGCACAAAAACTAATAAGAAAAGCTGTGTGTAACGGTTGGCAGAGCTTTTGCGGAGATGTAGACGAATCTACCAGTTCTAGTGAAATGTGGCAAAAGATGCGATGGATGAAAGGTATACGAAGAGCTCGAGTTAATGCCTCAGATAGTCAGAAAATAGAGCTTTTGCATTCTTTGGCCCCTGATTCTGTAGAGCCCGCTCCACCGATATTCATATCTAAGAACGAGCAGCTGGAATGTAACTTTTCTCCGCAAGAGTTCTTCAACTGCCTTAAGAAGAAAGATACCGCGCCAGGCGAGGATAAGGTTACATATTCTATGATATTTTACTTACCTTTTGAGGGTAAGTTATTCTTGCTCAAACTTTATAACTTAATTCTTAACCATGCAGTCATTCCAGATCAATGGAGAACAATCAAAATTTTACCTATCCCTAAACCCAACGTGAACAATAATGTAAGCACTAAATTCAGACCGATTTCTTTGATGTCATGTATATGTAAAATATATCATTCAATGTTGAATAAAAGACTGGAATGGTTTGTCGAAAACCGAAAAATATTGCCACAAACTAATGCTGGTTTCAGAAAAATGCAATCTAGTACTGACTGTATAGTAAGACTAGTGACATATATTCAAAATGGGTTCTCCAATAATATGTCAACTATAGCTTGTTTTTTGGATATAGACGGAGCATATAATGCGGTTTTGGTGGAGCAATTAGTACGTATATTGGACGAGTTGAATGTAGGTTCCAAAATCTGTAATTATTTATATGTATTTTTGAAAAAAAGATGTCTTACAATTAAGGAGGATGATGAGGAATGCACCCTTACGAGATGGACCGGCAGAGGCTTGGCGCAGGGAGACCCGATCTCTCCTCTCCTTTTTAACATAGTAACATATAAGATAAGTCAATCTATAAATAACATTAATACCTTACAGTACGCAGATGATTTTGTATTTTTTACACAAGATAGAAACATTAAAAATAGTACTTTAGAACTAGAGACTTGTATTAGGACCGTAAAATTATTATTAGATCAAATAGGTTTAGAAATTTCAGCAACAAAGACACAAATATGTATGTTTAGTAGAAGACGGAGAAGAGATCGGGTTACAATTGATATCAACGGTCACACTATTCCGGACGTGAACTGTGTTAAGTATTTAGGTGTGTGGCTGGACTGTTCGCTTCGGTGGAACAGACATATTAGAGAAACTCAGATCAAATCACAAAAATTCATTAATATATTGAAAGTTTTGGCAGGGGCATCTTGGGGGGTGCATCCGAAACATCTTCGTAGACTTTACATTGCGCTTGTAAGAAGTAGAATCGACTATGCCAGTTTTATCTACGATAGTGCCGCCAGGACTCATCTACTCAAATTGGATAGAGTACAAAATGTAGCAATGCGTGTAGTGGGAGGGTTCATTAGAACTACTCCCATTCACGTAATGGAGTCTGAACTTTGCTTGCCTCCACTTTATCTACGCAGAGAGTATCTGGCCACTAAGTATTGTCTCAAAGCACAATCTTGGTTAAGTAATATTACAATTGATTTATTAATAAAAATAGCAAATACTGATACTGAATATTTTCGTAGAAATAAAAATCCTCTTCTCGTCAATGTTTACAATAATTCTAAAAAGGAAATAATCAATAAATGTAATCCTATATATATGTTTACCTTAGATACTTGGGTCTCAAATGTTAATGTGAACTTTATACAAACAAATATAGAAAGCATAATAGAGGCTAAAAATAAATATGATATCAGTATACTCAAATATAACACGTTACATATGATAAATATCAAATATGATGGATGGCAAAAAATATTTACTGATGGCTCGAAGGCTAATGATGGTAGTGGTGCAGCTTTCTATGATCCCACCCATAATGTAAAAGAGAGGTTTAGAATTGTAGATAATGAATATAATTGTATAATGTCAATAGAGTTATTTGCGATATCAGAGGCACTCTCTTATGTTGCCAGTGCAGGATTTAAAAAAGCAGTTATTCTGTCTGATAGCAGAAGTGCTTTGCAGCATGTGGCTCGATGCTCCTCTAGTCATAGAGGAACACTGATTGCCTACAAAATTTTAAGTAAAGTCCTAGCGCTGGCATCTGCGGGGGTGACTCTCTCATTTCAGTGGATCCCTTCTCATGTTGGGATTCGTGGTAATGAGGTGGCTGACACTCTCGCCCGTGAAGCGGTATCAAATGGTACGGAAGTTTTTATGAAACCTGAGTTCTCAGAGGTATTTAATAAATATAAGAAAAACATTAAAGCAAAATGGAAGGAATATTTTGATATTGCTTCTCGGGAGAAAGGGATTTGGTATAGAACCATACAAAGTGAGCCACCTCATATACCTTGGTGTGTCCATTCTAAATTAAAGCGAAATCTAATTGTAATCGCTCACAGATTGCGCTCAGGGCATATTCCGTTGAGGTCTTTTATGTTCCTGATGAAATTAGTAGACAACCCAAACTGCGAAATTTGCGGTTGTAAAGACGATGTATATCATCTGTTAATGGAGTGTGCCCGGAGCGCATTGATGAGAGAAGAGTTAAAAGAATGTGAGAAATTAAATTGGCTCGATGTGGGCGTTTTACAGAGCGTGTTAGCGGCACCCAACTCGGATGCGGCTAACATGATCTACCGCTCCATATATGGGCTTTTTAGAAATAATGTTTAAGTTAAATAAGGTTTAATACCGTGAGGGCACGATGGAACTGGCATAGTCGGCCACCGACTAAAGTTCCTTAAAAATTAGAATAAAAAAAAAAAAAAAAAAAAAAAATCACTGATGGGTTTCCTCTCACTCATCGCATTCCAGCACTTCTTATATTACATAGTTGACACAAGTGAGTTTTTAAGAATCAACCGTGCCTGGAGTTCTCGCTGAATGTCAGATGAGTAGTAGATATCGATTCGAGTGTGCTCCGGTCACATCGACATCGGTGAAGCGCGAGCACGAATTAATGAGACAACCGCACGGGGTCGTATTCGAGGGATACGCGTTGACGCTTGCAGCGTGACCGCGCAGTGCGTCTGGAACGCACCGTTACGTTTGTTTACGATAGTGACGTTAACTGGTCGCCCCCCGCTCTGTGCGGAGTGTCGCTCGAGCGTCTAGCGCGTGGAGTTCTGCTTGAGTCTCTGCTTGTGCTTGAAGAAGGCGGCAAATATTTGTTGCCGACTGCGCATCCGAGCCACGCCGCCGCCGCCGCCGCCGCCGCCGCCGCGCGCCGCCTGCGATCACAACGCATTACATCAATAATTTATTTATTTTTATGTACATGGAGCACATTTCAACACATAGCACCTATTAATGTGCGCAGTATCCGTGAATTGGTTGTCAATTTTAGATTTGACAATATGCTGTATTTTTCCGTTGTGCAATAGAGTATTGTTTATCTAACTACTACTTAGATTTAAAGCTGCATATACAACGTGAGGGTTTGTGTGTTGTACCTGTCAGCAGCGAGAGATGGTGTGTGTGTGTGTGTACCTGTCAGCAGCGAGAGATGGTGTGTGTGTGTGTGTACCTGTCAGCAGCGAGAGATGGTGTGTGTGTGTGTGTACCTGTCAGCAGCGAGAGATGGTGTGTGTGTGTGTGTACCTGTCAGCAGCGAGAGAGGGTGTGTGTGTGTGTACCTGTCAGCAGCGAGAGATGGTGTGTGTGTGTGTGTACCTGTCAGCAGCGAGAGATGGTGTGTGTGTGTGTACCTGTCAGCAGCGAGAGATGGTGTGTGTGTGTGTGTACCTGTCAGCAGCGAGAGATGGTGTGTGTGTGTGTGTGTACCTGTCAGCAGCGAGAGAGGGTGTGTGTGTGTGTACCTGTCAGCAGCGCGCGTGCTTGTGCGTGTGTGCGCAGTAGGTGCGCAGTAGCACGGCGCACAGTACGAGCGCCACGCCCGCGCCGCCCGTGTGTGTGTGTGTACCTGTCAGCAGCGCGCGTGCTTGTGCGTGTGTGCGCAGTAGGTGCGCAGTAGCACGGCGCACAGTACGAGCGCCACGCCCGCGCCGCCCGTGTGTGTGTGTGTACCTGTCAGCAGCGCGCGTGCTTGTGCGTGTGTGCGCAGTAGGTGCGCAGTAGCACGGCGCACAGTACGAGCGCCACGCCCGCGCCGCCCGTGTGTGTGTGTGTACCTGTCAGCAGCGCGCGTGCTTGTGCGTGTGTGCGCAGTAGGTGCGCAGTAGCACGGCGCACAGTACGAGCGCCACGCCCGCGCCGCCCGCCGCCGACACGGCGTGTCCGTACACGGCGCACGACAGCAGGATGGACACCGCCTGCAACCACAACCACACGCATCATCCACCAGGAGGGGTGAGCACCAATCAAAATGATGATGATGATGATGATGAACGTCAGTACATTCAAGACGCTGCGCGGTGACGCTGCACCGTGTACCTATAACTCGAATACGTTACGTTTGCGGTTGTCAAGATATTCCCTCATCTCATATTTCCTCACTCACATATAAAAACCCTCCTCCCCCTCCAAATACACATACAAACCCCCTCCCCCCCACATTCACATTAGCACAGACACATCATCTAACTAAAGGGTGGGTTTGTATGTAAATTAGAAGGTAGTACCTGTCGCAGCGTCATGATGATGGCGAAGACGACGGCGCCGAAGCCGGCGATGGTGCGGTAGATGAGCAGCTGGCCCAGCGCCGAGCTCAGCGCCAGCAGCACGCAGTCGCACACGAACCCGCCGTGCTGCACGCACACACCCGCACACTTAGGTACATACACACATGTACACAAGCCCCGCACTCGCCCGGGACTCGCCAGCTCACTTTATTGGACTGGGCGGGTGCTATCGGATCTGCTGCGAGTTGGCGCTCCATCTAATAGCATCACTCGACAGCTCAGCGGTAACAAGAATAATTTTAAAACTAGTCCTTGGGAATTAATCTAACTAAAGTCAAGTCTAAGAGCCGCATCGGAGTTCGGGTTCGGATTCCAAGACCTAATTCTCAGTGCACAGGCAACGATCGAGATCGGCGACAAAGGTGTCCGTCACGGAGGACGATGTTACCTGCCAGGGAGGACAACATTCACCTAGCCGAGGGGATGGTCTTCCACCTAGCCGATGGCACGGTGCTCCGGAGGTACGGGGAAGACGTTACCTGCCACAGAGGATGGTAGGTGACGGCGCGGTGCAGCGAGGCGGCGCTGAGCGCCACGGAGCACAGGTTCACGGCGCACAGCATCTGCAGCGGGTGCAGCGCGTGCGCAGAGAACAGCGCCGCCTGCCACGACGACGTGAAGCTGTCGCAGCACAGGTACAGCGCCAGCAGCGCCGCGCCCCCCGCCGCGCCCACCGCGCCCACCGCGCCCCCCTCGGCCCCCGCGGCCCCCGCGCCCCCCGCGTGCTGCGTGCCGAACAGGAACATGGCCATGCCGAGCGAGATGAGCGCGGCGGTGGCGTACTCGTGCGCCGCGTACCGGTGCCGCGAGACGAGCGCGCCCATCACCATCACCGGGATCACCTTGCACGACTTCGACAGCACCTGCGGAGTGCACCGACATCCCGCTAGCTCTCTTAACTCGTCCAATAATTACGTAATGGCAATATATATGTTTTGGTTTAAGGCAGAACCTACACTGAGCCAAAATAGGCTTGTCGTTGTGTCCACACGTAGCACCAAGTATTAGGTAAAGGACAATGGGAAGAACGAGCGTCCGAGACAGAAATGAAAAAACGAATACCATGAAATAAAATCTCACGAAATAAATCTCGTACTATAAAATGACGATTCAGCCTCGCGGTCGTCGCGTCGAGGCTGAATCGTATCCGCGTCGTACCTGCGTGGGAAAGGAGACGTATTTGAGCGCCTCGTACTGGCACCAGGCGCTCAGCACGTTGGTGAGCGCGCAGTACGAGAACTTGTAGAGCGGCGCCGCCAGCACCGCGCGCCGCGTGCAGCCCAGCCGCGCCAGCGCCGCCAGCAGCGCGCCCAGCCGGTTGCACAGCACCAGCGACTGCGCGTCCGAGAACCGCGCCGTCTGCCCGTCCGCCAGCACGTACTCCTGCACCCGCGGCACTCGTCAGCGTCGGCCCCGCGCCCCCACCCCCCGCCCCGCGCCCCCGCCCCCGCGCCCCTCACCTGCGTCATGATCTTCTCCTGCAGCAGTCCCCACACGAGGTAGGCGCCCATGAGGCCGGTGAAGCAGAAGGCGAGCTCGGCGCCGCGCCGCGCCGCGCCGTCGGCCCCCGCGCCCCCCGCCGCGCCCCCCGCGGCCCCCGGCGCGTCCGGGAGCCGCGCGTAGGGCCCGAAGCACGCGTACAGCGCGCGCGACACGCACGTCGGGGGCTTGTTGCCTGACACGTCATACATGGCGATCACAGTATGCTCGACGGACAGATGGTATCGAGATTACGCATTCTGGGGTACCGGTGGGGTTGATCAATTTACATGGGGATAATCAAAATAGGAGTAAACATTCCTATTTTGATTATTTACATAACAATAAATTGAATTGGCTTATCAGCCAAAAATGAAAAAAAATATGAAACAGAAAAATTATATTTCATGTTTTAATAACATTTCTTATCATAGAATGATGTTATCTACATAAACAAAGCAAAATTTTTAACATACCTACAAATGTGGAAAACATTTTTACACATATTAATGTAATTTAACTACTCACTTATCTTATCGAAGTAGTTAGTTTTGTACAGATACTTGTAGAGCAGGAAGCCGGGCACCATGACGGTGCCGTAGCCCACCATGTTCAGAAGCAGGCGGAACACCCTGCAACCATGTTTCCGCTATTGATAACAGATTTTATTACATTTTTCCTATACAATTCATCTGATAACAAATTTGCTTTGTTTAGTTATTGTAAAAGTTCTAGTTACGGAGAGTGAAACGCTGGCCATGAATTATTTTATTATCAGACTAGATTCCAAGACAAAGTATTGATTTAGATGACTTTGTATTAAAACAATTCAATCTTTTTGAATCAAAACAATTTAAACGTAAATCAAATAAGTAGTCATTGATAAGTTTTTTTTTATCTCTTTTTTTCTTGCAATCTGCCCCTACGGCATTGAGCTAGAGTTTGGTCTTTTTCTCCTAGATGGCGGCGTGATTGGTAGACACCCAGTGGCGTCTCCATTATTATAGGTATGTAAGGATGCTTGTTACCAGGAGTACTGCAGGTCGGTGAGTGTCCCCGACTGCTCGTACGCGCGCTGCAGGTGTCCGTGCAGGAACACAAACAGCAGCACGGTGCACACACACGAGCCGCCCACCACTCTGCATCAACAATCATTATTTCCTTTAAATAAATATTTAATAAATGTTCACTAAGATGAAAAACTGCTGTAAGTACAGAAATATTCAAGTTAAATAAATATATAAATAAAAATAATCAGGTCAATAGTTGATAGATAATAAAATATATCTATCTATGTAATGTATTGTATTAAGTATGTCAGTTTTCTAGTACCTACCCATAACACAAGCTCTGCTTAGCTTGGGGCTAGATGATGTTGTGTGGATTGTCTAGCATGATTTATTTATTTATTTATTACATCTAAATGATTCTTTTGATTTTATGAATATAGTATCATTACTATGACTATGAATAATCACATTGACTGATATGCACCTAAAAAAACGTCTATCATAGGCATTATATTATATCTAATTCAGAAAATCTCTAGATAATAAGAATGACCAGTCAGCAGAATTGGACTAATGAAATCTAGCTGACTGCTAGATTCCATTATGTAGTCCAATCCTTCCTTATCGAATACAGTAAACAGAAAGTTATAGCCTAAACCGAAAACCATATAAATAAATTAGAAAGCTAATTAAAATTGGATAGTATTATTTTTGGTGCTTTACATCTTACCCAAATTCAATATTTGAGCGCATCTTGCTCTCTTGAATATGCGACAAAATAAGTAATATCACAAACCACGATAATTTTACATTATTTTGAAAACATAGAAGTCAGTAGTTCATGTTTATTTGACGTTGTTTTTAAGAATTTGCGGCAATTTTACTGCATTTTCTTAGAATGAATTACACTTGTTTCACACACACATAGACCAATACCGTGCGGTGCGTGACCTAGGGATGGGCAAAAAATATCGATATATCAAAATATCGATATTTTTTCTGAAAAATATCGATATATATCGGCGATATTTTTTCCAGCGATATATCGATATTCGATATTTATTTTCAGATATCAAAATCGATATATTTTTAAAGCTCTAAACAACGAGTGCTCCTGATGTCAATAGCAGACAAATTCTTTTTTGAGTAATGTTATGTTTAATGTGTTTTTTTTAAGTCAAGCAATGAAAATCCTGTTTTTTTTTAATAAAAAAACGGATGTCAAAACAGCCAGATCGTCGTAATCGTAGAACAAGGACGGATGTGCAAAACTGCAGGTTTACATTTTATGTCATAACTTTAAAACAGTTACGCCTATCAACGTGAAATTTAGACAAGTTGCTATATGTGAATAGGCCTTTACAAATTTAATACAAATTTAAGTTGCAAACAAAATAAATATAGGTTAATTAATTAAACAAAAAAATGGCCAAAAATCACATCCGTCTTTGTTCTACGATCATGACGAGATGTATATTTGCTTTAAAATTTCGAATATTTTGGCAATTTTTATAAATATTTGCATATTGGGCAAAAAATATCGATATATCGAAATATCGATATTTCTTGGACGATATAATCGATATATTTGAAATATATCGATACGATATATATCGATATTTTTTTTCGGTTTGCCCATCCCTAGCGTGACCGACCGACCACAATCACACGGTCTAACGTCAAGATAGTTTGACAGCGAATGTCAATCAAAAACACGTGACAATGACTTTGACAAATTTAGCAATAAAGAGCAACAAACGTAGATTATGAAGCAGGCGTACCATAAACGTACGACCATATGGTGGTACCTCTCGCTCTAGCGGGAAATTTAGATTTTTTAGGGTTTTTTTTAGAGTTTTCGAGTTTCCCGCTAGTGCGAGAGGTATCACCTGTATTGTTTAAAATGTTCACCAACAGAACTCAACTGAATACCTATGTAATTTTAATATTTAATGTTTCTTATGTATTTATATGCCTATGTACATTTTGTAAATACTTACTGTAATAGTCGTAAGTATGTTTGTGAATAAAGTTTATATATTTATTTACTGAATATTAGGAAAACAATTTTAAAATATGCTGTTTTATCAAAAAAATACAATAAGTACTCGAATCTACCTATATTCAGTATATAAACTTACTCTACTTGCTAATTTTTGACACTGTCATTTAGAACAAGCTAATATTTTGGCGTCTGTATCTCTATCTAGGTACGTCTGGTTGTCAGAATTTATGTACCTACCCATTTTTTATTTAGTTTTCAATCACTTACTTTTGCAGACTTTTGTAAACATTTTACTTAAGCTTACAAATAAATTATCAATCATACCTATCTAAATATCTCAATATTCACTTAGATAGGCTGAATAAATCTCAGTCCATCAAGACTTGGCATGGCCAAATGAAAAATGTGGAGTGACTCTGTAATGCTGCTACTGGAATTTTTAGCAGCAATTTGTGCGGTTGCTCTGTGCGGGCCCGGCCTGTTGGCATGTGCAAGAAGACTCCTAATAGGGGACGAATTACTACAAAAAGGGCACACAGTTCACGAGGCTGAAGTCCTAGGATGCGACGAACCAAACTGCCCTTACTACAAGAAAAATGTAAAGTTCCTTATGGTCCCCGCTTCGAGAAGACGGACATACACATCGCCAACTCGACAGAACAATTTGTAAACCATCTGTGAATTCCTACGTAAATACTTTATAAATACTTACTTAAATAAAATAAATAAAGAGCTTTTATTCGCCTTTAGATATTAATAACAGTAGGTATTTAATAAGAAACACCGGTGTTCTAGGTGGTCAGGTTGTCCCCCGGACAAAAGCCTCCTCCAGAGCTTTCCAACTTGTGCGGTCTTTGCACGTTCTCCGCCGTTGTCTAGGAAGTTCATCCTCCCAGCGCATGAACTGCCTCCCTCTACTGCGCTTGCCATCTCGTGGGTACCACACTGTGCAGTCATATGCCGGTCCATCGCCACCATAGTCCAGTGGCGATGGACCGGCCACATGATGAGCTCCAAAAATACTAAATGGTCATATGACTGCATTGTGGTGGTACCCACGAGATGACAAGCGCAGTAGAGGTATGGGATATTTAGTTTTGATTAATTAAATAAAACCATAGGTTGAGAACAAGTTAATTTGATTATTCCAGTGAGGATTCTAAATGAATAGGTGCTTATTTAAGATATATCTGAGAAGATGCACTTAAGATCATTAAATTAAAGGTACCTGCTGTATGCGACTAGATAAGTAGGACATAATATTCGTAAGTAGACGTAACGTATACCAACGTACCTACCTATGCATGAATTAATTAAGGGATCTACGCTCATTACGTCCTTTGAAAAGTTGCTTTATTACACAAAGTACTTTCGTTACATTAACATAGAGGAATTACAAGTATATTCTTGAATGAATGTTTAGGTTTATCCACGGGGATAAACGCCTATGTTTTCGTTGTCGATCTGAATGTCGGGGTCGCGCTTGCATTTGGGCATTCTGCAGACGTTGGCTGCCACAGTGCGCGCTGACTGGCACGCCGATTGGCACGCCTCCGCCCGCCGAGGGAGCGACGCTTCAGAAGCGTCCGCGTACAAGCAGAAAGGCGGCTCATAGTCGCTGCGTTTAGTCTGAAAATAATGAACATTCATTCAATTCAAGGTTACGGGGATAGCATTACTTACATGTTTGTCAGCAATTTGATAGCATTGCTAAATAAATATTGAAAGCTTATTACAGCTGGCTTATTGTGGCTTAGCTGTTTTTTTATATGCGTGAGATGATTATATCAGCCAGCCTGTACAAGTACACATACACCTACTTCCTATTTACTTACCGTCTATATGAGAGGACCGACCTCCTTGCCTTTAGAGGCTTTAGATATTTTTAAAGTAGTGTTTCAGAAGGTCCGATACTAACTAAGCAGACTCGTTTTGTCGTGGAGTGCCGCACGAGGAACAGTAGCACCGTGAGGAGGGCCGCGAGGGCGTGCAGAAGCTTCATCATCGTGTCTTCACTCCCGCCGCTGCACCGATCTGCTTGATGTACTCAGCTCCACTCCGCTCGGCTCCGCTCTGACTCGGGCACTATTACATGGCTCTATAGATTTAATCCCATTCAGTTTATTGTGAATAACATTTCACTATTTCCATTTTTGTGAATATTTTTTTGTGTTTTGTATGCACCTGTTAGTAATGTTACTGACATTGACAGTGGTTTGTACTCTGAGTTTTCATGATCGTAAAACAATTCGTGAAAATAGGTTAGTATGTTACGCACATTATGTACGCTAGGCTAGGTAAGGTGCATGTTGTGGTGTCCTATAATTGGGGTAACACTAGATTTAAGTCCTTTGTTTGTATTTTGGTATTTTTATGTGTTTTTTCCGTTGGATACCCTTAATAAATAAATAAATAAATAAATAAATAAAGATTTTAAAAATATAAATAATTCTGTTTTAGAATGCTACGAAGCTCTACGAACCGTAGCACTCTTCCAAAAACCTGCTTACGATGCTGCTTACCTCGCAAGCTAAAATCAAAATTTGTCTTGGAAAATCCATAGAATGCAAATTATTTTGTCCAATAATATTATTCTTAATCTTATTTGCCTTTTCGGCAGAGCAGGACTTTGGAACAGTTGAGAGCTACGCGAGCTACGTCATGCTGTAGCACTTCGTAGCACACGTAGCGTTTGTGTAAATTAGGGCAATACCTAGGTGTGATGACTATGATGAGATACCGTTTATCTAAACTAGAATCAACTAATAGAGCCAGCCTATAATTACTTAGTGTAATTGGAAGCCACAAGGTCGAATAGGTACAGTTCATCGCCACCGGGAGCGCTAACTACTTACCTACTTAAAGAATTACTAATGAAAGTGGCCAAGACATGCACATACAAGACATACGTATAACTGGACTGGCTATTCGTAAAAAATGGATGGAAACGGCACTAAATCTGAAAATGTTACATGGAGTGAACCATGAAAACTCTACTGGGGATTTCTAATTTTTTTTCAGAACCCTTAGTCAATTCCAAAAAACCGCATCATCAGAAGGTATCATCGCCAGCGGGTAGTGGGTACTGATATTCAATGGTTTTCCTTAAGGCCGTATTGTTCGCTAAATTAATACTTAGTCACTTTGCCTAATAAATAATAGGGTGCTTTATTTAGATGCAATGGGCTATTTTACACACTCATCCGTTTACAATAGGTATGTTAAGCGTATTTAACTCTAAAACAGGAAAACCGAAAAGTTATTTATTTATTATTTATTTTGTTTCCTTTTCCAGGCCGAAGGGTAAGCAGGCAATGCCAGCAACAGAAATATCCCCCTAGCAACCTATGTTCTCCTGGTAGGTAACTAAATACGCTTATTTATAACACACTCGGATTGTAAATATGTAGGACAAAGAAAGCCACGAAAAAATTTGCAATCTAAAATAAGCCAACTAAAATATCGCGGATTTAATTATTCGTACTATCAACTAAATTACCTAGAGAGCACAAGTGTAAATGCTGATAAAGTAAACTTGCGATAGTATTACCTTTCAGGTAACAAATGTGTACTACCAAAAATAGACTATAAAAATAAATACACAACATTCTCAAAACTGGGCACAATACGCAGCCTGCGTCCAATGCCAGACACCATGGCCTCCACATCCGAGGTCCACAGCAAACCCAATGTAGTACTCACCTACTCGCACACTACTAGATTAACTCGATGTAAGCTCGTGCCTAGGATACTCCGGATGGAGTGCTTGTAAAGTAGTGACCAATCCTATATATCTACTTTTATTGGAGTTTCTAGGAACTGTGTGCTTTATTGTTGTTATTGGAGTTAATTAATTTAATGTGTTGGCACCTCGCTGGGCCGGCAATCGAGTTGTGGCTGGCGTGGGTGGCGAGCTCAACCACTTTTAGGGAATGCCATAGAAAAACGATATCATTACTTGTATTATAAGGAGATGTAGAACATACCTAAGTATATGTACACGGACTCTAACTATAAAACTAAATCACTTAACATAAGTGAGTCTCTCGACCAGAATCATTTAGGGATTGGGAGAATCTTAAATGCGTCATTCTTACTGCGTTTTCGCGACATCAGCTGAGACGCTTAGGTAAGAGTAACAGTACTGGAGAACCTGGATGGAGATCTTCAAAATAATCTCATGTGCAAAGTTGCAAGTGTTGCAATGCAACCAATCCAGCATCCTTCTTACTTGATCCAAATTCGTGAGGTATTTAAATAGACAATATGACCACTTCTGCAAGGTCCAAGTAAGGGCCGTTAGTAGGTATATCACTCCATCGTCATGGCGCGCCAAACTGCCCATTGTGTTAGGTAATAATAATTCACCAACCCAATAATTAGGGCCACCGAGACATCACCACAGTTCACCAACATCGGTTACCATCGGATGAAATCACAAATATTATCGCAATCATACTTATTACGGTTAAAACCCGGGATCAGTTTTTAAAAGAAAATATTGAAATGACTCGACCCCAAACATGGCACATTATAATAATTAAAACGTACTTAGTACCTACCTCCTACTTTATTTCACAAATATTTTCGTGGACTACGATCCTCTGCGACCTTGCAACTTAAAACACCTGTCCACTCCTCTACTTTTTATGAAAATTCCTTCACTGTTCAAGCTATCCGATCGCGAATCCGAAACTTCAGTACCTACTTAATTTAGTTTAATTGTAATTCTTTGTAAGAAGGATCATATAAAAAAACGGTAGGAACCAGGCCGTAAGTTTCTTGCCCGTTCTTCTAGGCTCTGGTCGCGTGGAACAGGCACCTAGAATCACCTAGTATGTAAGACGATTCTAAATGATCCTTGTGATTTTACTGAATAAAGTAGTAATTTTGACTTTGACTTTGACTTTGATCCGTCTTTGGTTGGATCTCTCTTCCTAATAACATCAGATCGGCTAAATCTCTTCCCATTTTCAAGAAGCTTCTGCTCAGTTACTTTTTGTCAATCTCTCCTTATTTTTTTTTTTTTCATTATACTTTAAAAATATGTGTACTTATATATATATTATATGTAAGTATATACATATGTATTTATGTATAATATTTATTTAGTTTATGTTATAGTGTGTATCATAGTGCAAGTAGGTTTATTTGTATGTGTTTAAATATTATAGGTCTATTATTAACCTATTTTAATACCATTTAGTATTATTATTTCTTTTTCTACACCACCGTCCGCTAACGTTCCTGTTAAATCCAGTCCATCCCAAGGTTGTCTGAAGGGCCGTCTTTACCCGGGCGTGCAAGGGGTGCGGTGCACCCGGGCGCGGAGCGCCCGGGGGCGCCTGCCGAGCGCTAATTAATGAATATTTAGATATTTCATTGAACTTAACGCCATTACACAGTTTCATATACAGGTTACGACAAACACGTATGCGCAAAGAAAAAAAAAATTGTCATGCCAAAAAGAGTGTTGACCTTTGACACATTGCCGCCCGGTTGCCCGCACTTGAAGCAAAATGATCTCTAAGTCAATAAAGTGTAAGTTCATTTAAAACGGGCGCGCGGCGCGGCACCTGTGCGTCTGTCATCATAGGCGAGTAATTGCGCCCTTTGACATAGCCGTCTTAGTCCAGTCAAAATAGACATTCCAGCTTGCATTAATTCCCAACAAGCTGGATTTTTGTACAGGCCTTGAATACGTCATTACAAATGATATGTCAAAAGTCCCCATCGATCCCGCTTGTGCGTTGTTTTTTTATTCCAGGTTAAAAGTCATAAATTTTCGTTTTTTGCGTATATCTCTGAAACAACGAGAGCTATCGAAAAATGGTTCAGGCAAAGTTTGTAAATCGTAAAATTGTCTACAAAAATATCTCAACACTTTTCTTCTACAAAGCATCGCTTTCGAGATATAGTGACTTTAGACCGCAGGAACATCGTCGTAGATGATGCGTTTTTTTCATTTCAGCCGTTTTATCTGCTTCATTGCCACAGAACAAACAGTAGTTCTTGAAATTTACTGAAAGGGGT
Source organism: Ecliptopera silaceata (assembly GCA_932527185.1). Classification (NCBI taxonomy): domain Eukaryota; kingdom Metazoa; phylum Arthropoda; class Insecta; order Lepidoptera; family Geometridae; genus Ecliptopera; species Ecliptopera silaceata. The sequence goes on from OW052210.1 coordinate 9,609,369, forward strand.
GATGGGTTCAATGGGTTAGTCCGCCTCGTACTAGAGTACGAGGTAATGAATCGTCTTTTTGTTTCAAGAAATACTGTTTGTTCTGTGGCAATGAAACAGATAAAACGGCTGAAATGAAAAAAAACGCAGTATCTTCGACGATGATCCTGCGGTTTAAAGTCACTATATCTCGAAAGCGATGCTTTGTAAAAGAAAAGTGTTGAGGTATTTTTGTAGACAATTTTACGATTACAAACTTTGCCTGAACCACTTTTCGCAAACAAAACGCAAATTTATGACCTTTGACTTCGAATAAAAAACAACGCACAAGCGGGATCGATGGGGACTTTTGACATATCATTTGTAATGACGTATTCAAGGCCTGCACAAAAATTCAGCTTGTTGGGAATTAATGCAAACTGGAGTCATAATTTTAGTCTATTTTGACCTCGATTTCATTCAATTCTTTGTTCAATTTGTATTTTTAAGTGGTGTGCAATAAAGTGTTTTCTATCTATCTATATTTTATTCTAAGCCAGAACTCACACTGAAGCACAATAAATATAAGATGTGACAGATCACAGTAAATCAATCAAACTGATGGTTATGGTGGACTCCGGCGTGTGGTGCAATTACCTATGCCAATTTATTTAAGCAAAGTTTTACATACTTACGATCAGAACAATGGGCTATGGCTCCCGTTCTGGTAGACTTCCTCTATTGGTTATGGCTTGTGTTATGCTCAGTATGGTGCTCTACGGTGTACAATGCGATGTTCCTGTGGATTGTTTGCCACTTATGTATGACTAGAACTTGTGCCTTTAGAAGCTAGATTATAGTAGAACAGACTAATAAAAATGACTCCATACATTATTTTTCAGTGCTAATCGCACACGCAGTGATATTAGGTGGGTTTCAATTCAATTACGATGCAATATAAAAATAAATTCACACGACAATCGAGGGTATTTATGCCTCACAATATCCGCAATGCTTATTATACAAATAAAACTGTTATTTCTGTACAATTTTTCTAAATACCACCACCCAGACTACTCACTATAGGATAAATCACTTATCCTTATTTTAATTTGTAGATAAATACTAGCCTAGCTGTACTGTGCGAACACCGGCAAACGTCGTGGCGTCACTACTTGCCTGATTCACGATTGAGTATGAGGTCAATTTCAAAAGAAACAATATAATATTTCAATATCCAAATATATAATTTTCATTCTTTTGAATCTTTATTTCAATCCATAATTGTACTTCTAACAATATCTACTAGAAAAGTGCGTCTAAAATATAATATAAAAAGGGCTTGGCTTGGTCTCTTTCATGGACGCAAGTGCGCATGTACCTTTATGTTCTTAATAAGTTATTGTGTATTTGTTGTTTTAAAAATAAAGATCACATCACCTAAAATTAGCCTAATTATCTCAGAACCCGAAAAATGTAACATGCATGTAAAAGCATAGCATAGAGAGCATTTTTTCCCGATAAGATATCTCTGTTTATTGTAGAGTAGGCATCGTTCTCTGCATCGTTCTGTGAAAAAGCTATTGTCCTTTTTAGAGGTCAGATACTGAAATGTACATTTCTTTTGTGCCGGGAAAATTCTCAATCGAACACGACAACTATGGGTCGATGGTAAGAACACTGTTATTGCCAACGGCTAAGTTTGAGTATAACTATTTTAAGTATTTATTCCAAATTAAAAAAACTACAAAAGTAGTCGCCTGGGGCTGTCACAGTTGTTTCGATGAAAACTAATAGAGCAAGAGAAAAACTTTAATCTATCGAAGCGAACATGTCATCAACATTCGACATTTTTAATTAATTGAAATACATGTAAGTAGGTACATGATTTTTTTACTTTTCTAAAGCTGAAACTACCACTCGTCAGAGTACTTAACTAAAACATATATTATATACAGTTACAAGTTAAAAATCCTAACAAGATGAGAATTGCCCCTCAGTGCAGTGGTGTTTGTTGTTGTTGATGTGTTTACATTACAATAATGACGGCAGTGAGCAGTGAGCAGTGAGCGGCGACTCCACCGGTCCACCAGCTCTTGGGCCGGCGGCTCACAGTCGCGCGGACACGCACGGAATACGCCCGCGAGTCGCGCGCAGCCGGCAAACGCACTAACGAAACTCCTACGTAAACTTTACTAAGCTTTGGCATAAAAGTTCGTCAATAATAAGCAAAGTTGTTAAATTGAAATTGTGATAATAACAAACCATAAACTTTTCGACAAATGTTGAGTGACTGTAAGTAAATATTTATTATTCTCAGGGATAATCCAAAATATTGAGCACTTCACAATGTAAGTATTCTATCAGCAATCTAGTTCAATATCTCCCAGCTTTGCTTAGCGCGATGTGTGAATTGACAATGAATATTTTTATAATTATGTATATTATTATTTGAAAAGAAATTAATATAAGTAATAAGATTAATAAAAATTATAGTTTACTTAAACCAATAGTAGTTAGCTATTACCTTACTTAGCTAGTATAACGCAAATATGTAATAACGAAAAGAAATAAAATATTATGTAGGGCGGCTGTACTTAGTCCTATGCTAAGTACCAGTCCCGAACCACTGACATGCTCTTTAATATACTTAGTCGATTCTGGATCTCCGTTAACTGAATGGGGCTAAGTATTTAGGATTAGAATTTCAAATTTCACGCGGCCTCAAACACAGGACATTACTTACCGTAAAATTCAGCAGAAAGTAAAGCCGCGCTCGTCTCCACTCATGAAAATCTTTGTTCGAGCATCTCACTTTAAAATTGCTCGTCGTTTTGAAGCTCGCCAAAGACACTTTTATGAAGCCTCAATGTGATAGTGTAAAGGGCTGCTTAAACGCTCTGAATGAGAACAGAGCATTTGATAAACGTTAAGAGAGAGTTATAAAAGGAAAATATACCATTTAAATTCTTCACATTGATCTATTTTAAATAATAAACGTACCTAAATAATTACAAAACATTGATCATAATATATGATGTTCAGCAATAGGATAACTGTAGAATATACAGGGTGTAACAAGAGGCAGAGCGATGGGGAGCTCAATGCCTATCGATGTAGCTCCCATGCCATGTATGTTGCGCGATATTCAGTCGTTCAAAAGTTACTTGCCCCCTAAAATCAGATTTTGACCAAAATTTCAAGTACAAAGTATACAATAACTATAAGGGCTACCATAACCATATTTTTTTTCACCTTGTAGCTTAATAGTTTACCAGTTTGAGTCGATATCTGATTGATTTCCAAACAAACAATATTCTTTACATAAAAATCCACAACGCTAATATGTAGTTCGGATATTGGAAGGACATTTAACCTAAAATCTGATTTTGAAAAAGTGAGTAGATTGCCATTCCCAGCAGTTAGAATGCCGTGAAATCAAATACAATCTACACAAAATGGCTAAAGCTCATGAGACTATCATTGTACATATACACAAAGTTGTGAACACAGTGCAATGTCTCAGTGGACGTGCAAAGTGAGGCAAAGTATCGTTATGGGTAGGTATGAACGATGAACGATGAAGCAAAATGTATGGACTTTATCTTATGGACTATTAATAATATTATGACATTTATCGAGTTTCAGAGCTTATAGGTTTGAGTAGTAGTATCTCACCGGGAGCTTTGTAAAGCTCAAATTAGTTTTTTATCAATACTCGACCACCTACGCAAACAGTAGTTCGATTACTACGAGATTTCGATGCTACTCTCGACTGCAACTTCACATTTTCATACGACTTATTGTCATATTTCAAACTTATTTCAGCCTGATAGTGAACATATTATATTACTAGCTGACACGTGCCCACTTCGTTGGGGATAATTTTTATTAAATAAAAAAGTAAGACATATGCTGTCGTTGACTTGTGGCTTTTTTGTAGGCATTATCAAGCTCAACATCTTTTCTCTAGAACACTTCTTTCATAGTTAAGGCAGCGTTCGTAAGAAACGCTTTTATTCGACCCTTTTTTCTCCGATTCATTTTGCAAAACGGACTACCACGTAAAAGCCTTTTTATTTTTCAGCAATAATGTAACTTTCTATTGGTGAAAGAATTTTTAAAATCGGTTCAGTAGATCCCGAGATTACCCCTTACAATTTAACAAATACACAAACTAACTACCTAACTCTTTATAATATTAGTATAGATTAAGTAAGTATATTATTATTTTTTCCTAACCTATCTCGTCCCACTGCTGGGCAAAGGTCTCCCCCAAATCCTTCTCTCTGCTTTCCGCTTTCGTCCACCAATCCCTCTCGAAAGCATCGAGGTCGTCCCGCCATCGCCTTTTTGGTCGGCCTTTACGCCGCCTTCCGTCTTCAGGCAGCCACGGTGTCACGATTTTGGACCATTTCTCTGGGTCCATCCGGCTAATATGACCTGCCCAGTCCCACTTAAGCCTCGCGGTTTTATTGCCTACATCTGCAATACCAGTGAGCAAACGCAGCGTAGTGTTTCGCACTCGATCGATGCGCTTGAAACCAAAGATGCTACGTTCCATTGCTCTTTGGCAAATCTTGAGTCTGGATTTCTGTGCTTCAGTCAGTGACTATGTCTGCCCACCGTAGGTTAGGACGGGCAGGATGCACATGTCGATGAGTTGGCGTTTAAGCGTAAGTGGAAGGTCGCCTTTCATGACGTGTTCCTTCATGGACCAGTAGCTCTTCCAGGCGTTCTAGATGCGGCGATCGATCTCCTTATCCTGCCTGTTTTCGAAGCTCGCTAACTGGCCCAAGTAAATGTACTCATCAAAAACAATATATTTTTTATAAAATATTATAATAATATATAAAAAACACAAACCATCTAAGTAAATTAAGTTTTTGTATGAGATTATGAGCACCCCCTTGAATATTTAATATTTTGTTTTTAAATATTTATTTATTCGTCATTAAAGCGGTAATCGGATACGCAACCCTTAATAACTTATCAAGATAACTCAATTTAACGGAACTATTGCTAAATACCGACCGACTTATAACACATTGCCAAAACGCACCGATAGCGCGATCTAGGATTTGTGCACAGTAGCGCCATCTAGTGGTAAACACAACAAATTTCAAACTTTACTCGATTTGAGTATTCAGGTGCGACGGCGCGATGGCTTATTTCATGTATAAGTTTGGTGTTTCTATACCGATTTCTATGATTTTTTTTTTATTGAATAGGTAATAATGTTAACTTTTTTAAATTTGGGATGACTGAGAGTCTTATAAACGTAAGAGTAAACAAATATAAACAGAATGCTCCGAACTGCTAAGCTATCAGGAGTTACACGTGTTATTGTGAGTCAACCATAAAAGATAGACATATGCTGTTCAGGGATATTTTTTAGACAATTTAATGTAGAATATTTCCGTCATACATGATTTCTATGTAACTTTAACCATTAAGGCTGCACAAACGACGGAAGCTTAAAAAACGGAGTAACTTCTCCCGTTTTCCCTTCACTACTCCGCTCCTATTGATTGTAGCGTGATGAAAAGTATCCTATAACCTGCCCAGAAGTATGAAGAATAATTGTACCAAGTTTCGTTAAAATCCGTCGAGTAGTTTTTGTTTCTATAAGGAACATACAGACAGACAGACAGACAGACAGACAGACAAAAATTTTACTGATTGCATTTTTGGCATCAGTATCGATCACTTATCACCCCCTGATAGTTTTTTTTTAAATATATTTTATGTACAGAATTGACCTCTCTACAGTTTTATTATAAGTATAGATAACCTTTTCATCTATCTTCTATCTATATCTATCTATCTATCTATCTTCTTCTATATCTATCTATATCTATACTTATAATAAAACTGTAGAGAGGTCAATTCTGTACATGAAATATGTATATTTAAAAAAAAACTATCAGGGGGTGATTAGTGATCGATACTGATGCCAAAAATGCAATCAGGAAAATTTTTGTCTGTCTGTCTGTCTGTCTGTCTGTCTGTATGTTCCTTATAGAAACAAAAACTACTCGACGGATTTTAATGAAACTTGGTACAATTATTCTTCATACTTCTGGGCAGGTTATAGGATACTTTTCATCACGCTACAATCAATAGGAGCTGAGTAGTGAAGGGAAATGTCGGGAAGTTACTCCGTTTTTTAAGCTTCCGTCGCGTTTGCAGCCTTAATGGTTAAAGTTACATAGAAATCATGTATGACGGAAATATTCTACATTAAATTGTCTAAAAAATATCCCGTAACAGCATATGTCTATCTTTTATGGTTGACTCACAATAACACGTGTAACTCCTGATAGCTTAGCAGTTCGGAGCATTCTGATTTTATTTGTTTACTTTTACGTTTATAATACTCTCAGTCATACCAAATTTAAAAAAGTTAACATTATTACCTATTCAATAAAAAAAGAATCATAGAAATCGGTATAGAAACACCAAACTTATACATGAAATAAGCCATCGCGCCGTCGCACTTGAATACTCAAATCGAGTAAAGTTTGAAATTTGTTGTGTTTACCACTAGATGGCGCTACTGTGCACATATCCTAGATCGCGCTATCGGTGCGTTTTGGCAATGTGTTATAAGTCGGTCGGTATTTAACAACAGTTCCATTAAATTGAGGCATCTTGATAAGTTATTTAGGGTTGCGTATCCGATTACCGCTTTAATGACGAATAAATACATGTATTTGAAAACAAAATATTAAATATTCAAGGGGGTGCTCATAATCTCATAAGTACAAAAACATAATTTACTTAGATGGTTTGTTCTTTTTTATATATAATATTTTATAAAAAATATATTGTTGTTGATGAGTACATTTACTTGGGCTACAGTTAGCGAGCTTCGAAAACAGGCAGGAGATCGATCGCCGCATCGAGAACGCCTGGAAGAGCTACTGGTTCATGAAGGAACACATTAAAGGCGACCTTCCACTTACGCTTAAACGCCAACTCATCGACATGTGCATTCTGCCCGTCCTAACCTACGGTGCGCAGACATGGTCACTGACTGAAGCACAGAAATCCAGACTCAAGATTTGCCAAAGAGCAATGGAACGTAGCATCTTTGGTTTCAAGCGCATCGATCGAGTGCGAAACACTACGCTGCGTTCGCTCACTGGTATTGCAGATGTAGGCAATAAAACGCGAGGCTTAAGTGGGACTGGGCAGGTCATATTAGCCGGATGGACCCAGAGAAATGGTCCAAAATCGTGACACCGTGGCTGCCTGAAGACGGAAGGCGGCGTAGAGGCCGACCAAAGAGGCGATGGCGGGACGACCTCGATGCTTTCGAGAGGGATTGGTGGACGAAAGCGTAAAGCAGAGAGAAGGATTTGGGGGAGACCTTTGCCCAGCAGTGGGACGAGATAGGTTAGGAAAAAAATATATATAATAAAATAATATACTTACTTAATCTATACTAATATTATAAAGAGGTAAAGTTTGTGTATTTGTTAAATTGTAAGGGGTAATCTCGGTATCTACTGAACCGATTTTAAAAATTCTTTCATCAATAGAAAGTTACACTATTGCTGAAAAATAAAAAGGCTTTTACGTGGTAGTCCGTTTTGCAAAATGAATCGGAGAAAAAACGGTCGAATGAAAGCGTTTCTTACGAACGCTGCCTTAACTATGAAAGAAGTGTTCTAAAGAAAAGATGTGGAGATTGATAATGCCTACAAAAAAGCCACAAGTCAACGACAGCATATGTCTTACTTTTTTATGTAATAAAAATTATCCCCAACGAAGTGGGCACGTTTCAGCTAGTTTCCATAATAAAATCAAACATACAATAAACTTATTTATAGGCATGCAAAATAAATTAATCTAATACATATAAGTAATAATAATTGAATATAAAATAAACATTAATATTAATATAGTAAAGGTCTCCTCCATTTTACTCCAACTGTCTCTCTCTTGTGCCTTGTACAAGTTGTACATCCAGTCTTCACCTGCCAATGTATTTATTATATTATTTAGTGAACATACAGCTACGTTATAAGCTGGTTCTAATATCTTTTGTGATAATACTTACTCAGCATCGAGTAAAGTAGTTTAGAGCTAAAAATATGATGATGGTAATCATTGATTGTTGTAGGGGCTCGTTAACGCTCATAACATAACAAGTGATTAGGATGTTTGAACAGTAATCATAATAAATAGGGGGCTGATTGGGGCGCTGATTTGTTTTGTATGGGAGATATGTATCTAACCTATTGTGCTATGTATATGTATGTATATGTAGGAGGTACAGATGGAGCCTTTTGTAACATTTATTCGGTCCTCGACGATTGTCATTAAATACACGTACTTAAATATTAAAAAAAAAACTCGTCTGTAGAAGCTTTTACACGTGGGTGTCACTCGTTGACAATAATAATTTAGTTGCATAGAAAAATAATCTGCATATTGTTTCAGAAATTTACGCACATTTCAAACCACGATGATCCAAAAGTGTCATAAACTTGTCACGACTCGATCGACATACTAATTTCATAAAATCTATAAGAACATTACTACAACAACTAATATTACAACATGGATAGCAGTTCTGCGCTTATGGTTAATGCCACTATGACCACTTTCACGAGTGGTCCGGGGCTGAGCGACGTAGTCAACACCACGAGTGCTTTCACGAACAGCTCGGGGTTCAACGACATGGTGGACATGGCTACTTCCATGAGCAGTTCGGGGCTTGATGTTATGCTGAACAGCACTATATCTACTTTGAATAATACGGCTGTTGTTATGGTCAAAGGAAAAAGCTTGGCGATATTGATCAAAGTGGTGTATGTGATCGGCATCATCGGCAATGCGGCGGCCATCGTGGCCCTTCGAGTGGGCGAGATGAGGGTCCGGAACCGAAAGCATCTACTGCTGCTTACGTCGTTAGCGGTCAATGACCTAGTTGCTCTGGTAAGTTGCTTTGTTTGAGCTGAAATTATTTTCGGAGGCCTTATCCGGAGATCCCTCAGGAAAGAAATCTCTTGCTCTTCTGAGGCTTAACCTCGCCTCGCCTTTTTTAGTTGCTTCACAGCTGAAGCAATGATTACGGCTATGAGAAGGTCCCTGCTCGGCGGGAGAAATTAGGTAGGAGGATCACTAGTAGTATTGATGTCGTGCGTTCGATTCCCAGATAGGCATGCTGGGCTCCATGGTGGTGGCGCAGCACGTGCCGGGCGCGGCCAGCACGCAGCTGTACTGCGCCGCGCGCGTCGTGCTGCGCACCTTCGGCATCGGCAGCGTGTGCATCGCCGTCACCATGGCGCTCGAGCGCTACGTCGCGCTCACCAGGCCCTTCCTTTACCAGAAGGTAAACTTCTACATTTACTTATACCTAAGTAGGTATATTTTATTAAAACATTCCAGCGTGTTCTCATTTTAGTAGAAAACTGGCTGCAGTTGACCGTTTTAAGTTAGAATTAACGATTGGCACGGCGTGAACTCATTTTCTGTTTTGATAAATTGTTGTAACCATAGCATTAGTATTTTTACTCGACTAAGCGAATAATAAGAGGGTTAACAGTCTATGTAGGAACTACATAGACTACTACAGACTGCACGCACGAGTTTGTCTATTAGGTAAGATAAATGTTTATTTGTGTCCGCAAATAAATAAATAAATAAATAAATAAATAAATAAATAAATAAATAAATAAATAAATAAATAAATAAATAAATAAATAAATAAATAAATAAATAAATAAATAAATAAATAAATAAATAAATAAATAAATAAATAAATAAATAAATAAATCTATACTTATAATAAAACTGTAGAGAGGTCAATTCTGTACATGAAATATTTTTTCAAAATAACTATCAGGGGGTGATTAGTGATCGATACTGATGCCAAAAATGCAATCAGTAAAATTTTTGTCTGTCTGTCTGTCTGTCTGTCTGTCTGTCTGTATGTTCCTTATAGAAACAAAAACTACTCGACGGATTTTAACGAAACTTGGTCCAATTATTCTTCATACTCCTGGGCAGGTTATAGGATACTTTTCATCACGCTACAATCAATAGGAGCAGAGTAGTGAAGGAAAATGTTGGGAAAACGGGAGAAGTTACTCCATTTTTTCCGTCGCGTGTGCAGCGTTAATGGTTAAAGTTACATAGAAATCATGTATGACGGAAATATTCTACATAAAATTGTCTAAAAAATATTCCTCTACAGCATATGTCTATCTTTTATGGTTGACTCACAATAACACGTGTAACTCCTGATAGCTTAGCAGTTCGGAGCATTCTGATTATATTTGTTTACTAAGAGTTAATATGTTTATAATACTCTCACTCATCCCTAATTTAAAAAAGTTTACATAATTACCTATTCAATAACAAAAGAATCATAGAAATCGGTATAGAAACACCAAACTTATACATGAAATAAGCCATCGCGCCGTCGCGCGTCGTACGTGAATACTCAAATCGAGTAAAGTTCGAAATTTGTTGTGTTTACCACTAGATGGCGCTACTGTGCACGAACCCTAGATCGCGCTATCGGTGCGTTTTGGCAATGTGTTATAAGTCGGTCGGTATTTAGCAATAGTTCCGTTAAATTGAGTTATCTTTTTAAGTTATTTAGGGTTGCGTACCCGATTACCGCCTAAATGACGAATAGATATTTGAAAACATAATGTTAAATAATCAAGGGGGCGCTCATAGTCTCATACAAAAACATAATTTTCTTAGATGGTTTGTTTTGAATAATAATTTGTAAAAAATATATACTTACGGTCTATCTTATAAAAAGTTAGCGCAGACTTGAAGTACTAATTACCATACGTAATGATGACTTAAAGTCAACGCTAACTTTTTATAAGATAGGGGGCTAATCTATACTTATAATAATCTATACTAATATTATAAAGAGGAAAAGTTTGTGTAATTGTTAAATTGTAAGAGGTAATCTCGGGATCTACTGAACCGATTTTAAAAATTCTTTCACCAATAGAAAGTTACATTATTGCTGAGTGTCATAGACTATATAAAAAACCGAAAAATAAAAAGGCATTTACGTGGTAGGTAGTCCGTTTTGCAAAGTGAATCGGAGAAAAGACGCACGCAGACGGTCGAATGAAAGCGTTTTTTACGAACTCTATATTTTTGAGTTCTAGAGAAAAGATGTGGAGCTTGAGAATGCCTACAAAAAAGTCAACGACAGCATTATGTCTTACTTTTGTATTTAATAAAAATTATACCCAACGAAGTGGGCACGTGTCAGCTAGTAAATAAATAAATAAATAAATAAATAAATAAATAAATAAATAAATAAATAAATAAATAAATAAATAAATAAATAAATAAATAAATAAATAAATAAATAAATAAATAAATAAATAAATAAATAAATAAATAAATAAATAAATAAATAAATAAATAAATAAATAAATAAATAAATAAATAAATAAATAAATAAATAAATAAATAAATAAATAAATAAATAAATAAATAAATAAATAAATAAATAAATAAATAATAAATAATGCTGGACAATCCACACAACATCATCTAGTAGCTGCAAATTAAACACAACAATGAAATAGAGAGTGCAACCTTCTCTTAAAGCCTTAAATAAATTGTTGGCTTTTACCTGCTCGCTTGGGGGTTTCTCGAAATAAGGCATGGCATAAGGCGTGCCCTCAGGCCTCCACGCAAGTATGCATAAGTAGGTACAGTTAAGTAACACTAACTACAAAAAAAACCGCAAGAACTTATAATAATAGTACAAATGCATCAGAGAAGTAAGAAATAAAGTGAGTCTACATTAATTGAGTTTGCTATTGAATTGCTATAAATAGAACTATTGAGTGCGGCTGCGTTGCGGCGTGCGGTACGCTACGTCGCGCGTCGTCGTCGAGACACCACGCCGACGCGCGACGCCGCGCGTGTCCAATGCGTGCATGCGGTTGATTTGTTAACGAGCGAGCGAGGGAGTTCACCTGACGACCAACAGCCGCACCGCGCCCGCGCTGACAACTTCACAATGCAGAAATGCGTTTCTAGTTCTCTTGACAGATTGATCAAATACGATCAAAGAAAAATAGTCAATCAAAGTCCAATGCTCTAAAAAACATCACTGAAAACTCTCAAAACCTGCCAGGTTTTAGATCACGTTCAGATGCTAGGCTAGAATAACGATACATATCAATGAGATATATCAATATTGCTGTTAAGGTAGGTATACTCCCCTGAATAAAGCATGAGCTGATTGAGCCACAAGACCGCAAGCACCCGGCCCGTGGCCCGTGTCGTGGGTGACAAACCACCTGATTGATAATCTTAAATCGTGTTACGTGATCAAAATCACAATGATCTTCTTCAACATAACGAGCTCCTACAATTTAAACAATAAAAATTGGACAAAGCTGATTTCTCTGAATTTATATTTTTTTTTTATTGTTTTTGATTTACATACTAGCTTTAAAATGTAGTTTTTAAACTGTTATAAAAAAAATCTACCCACCGCCATACAATATACTTAATTCAAAATCTTTGAACGTTTGTCGAACTACAAATGCGCGATAGCCATAACTAGAGCTGTTATATTATTATCTGCATCATGATCGGTACAATCACGAATGTCTGTTATTTTGCACAAACAATGAATCACGTAGGTACGCCATTCGGCGACTAACGACCTGATGAAGTCCACCATTATTGCGATGTCTGCCAAATGAGGAATGAATGGCAAATGGCACATTGTTCCTACACTTGTACTGCTGCCGGTGTAGGTACTTACCTAGCTTGATAACATTTATATTTATTACTATTACTACCATTTTCATCCAACATTATTCATCTTTTTTCATGTAAAATTTTATATTATATTATATGTACTTATTGATCGCGGAGCTTGAGTGTTCTATGAGCGAAATATTTAATTTACAATAGAGTCGCTATAAAATATTATACAATTGGAATGAGCCTTAATTTTACTAGAATTCGTATCTCTTCACTGTAAGTCTTCACTGTTCTTCTGTGGACATTACCGTTCTAAGGGCATTATTTCTACTAAAGCTTTGGGGATAGCAGAGATCATAAAAGACGCCTGTGTCGCTGTATTACAAATGGTTTACACTGCGCATAAATGCATTAAGATCGTGAGGAATGGAAATAAAGAACATCGGGATTATAAATAAAATAATACTAACTGGGTCATTCGCAAAAAATCAGGAGATGATTCGCATCAAAACAAACCCATAAAGTAAAATGTATTTTGAGTGTTCGACCGCGAAATTACATTCTATTGATACCTACCATTGATACCTACATACACTACGTGTAGTGACACTTCACTACACTACACATCGGCATCGCCGACGAACAGGAAAACTGAAGTAGAACGGAATAAAACCCTGTTTCATAATAGAGTCCGCTTACATAAACGCTTTACTGTTGAATAAGAATAAGTTACCTACTTACAACATAATAAATATGAGAACCTCCTAAAACTATTTCAGTTAGGCCAAAACTTTAGCGTTTAGCTATTAATATAGTAAACGTTCTCTAGCATTGAATACAACATTATTTCAATTTACTAGCCATTTCTGGATGAAACATCTATTTAGACACATGCGCTGCGATGAACTTGTTGACTCAACCACGGCCACAGCAGTGCAGCGCCAACAATGTAAGTCGACAGCATGGCTGCGCGTGCTCCGCATACCGAGGAAGTGCTATTCTAATTGTGTGCCGGAAATGGACGATAACAAAACTTACGTGAAGTAATTCAATGAATCAGTGCTGATGTTGACATTGATGGTGATCAATAAAATGTATGCTAAGTAAGCTAGTATAATTACTGACTCGTCTCGAGACGCAAATGTGACTTCTAACTGGTTTCAAAGATATAACGGACATTTACCTAGACTCGGACAGGCGACATCTTCTGCTACTATCATATAAGTAGATAATTATTGCTATATCGTGTACTTTTTACCTAAGTATGTTAGTACTCTGAGCCATTTCTAAATTAAGCTGAAAATGGACTTGGCCTTGAGTAACCTTTCTCTGGAGATGCTGTTGCTGTACAAACTGTCAAAACTTAAATGTACTTATAGTTAGCTACATTAACTTACAACAGTTTTGCTGAACTAAAAATGTTGAAATAAAATGCTGAAATAAAAAATATGAGTCGTTTATGAAGCGTTTTCCCAAGCTAGTATATAGATATATTATAGTAGATATTATTATAGATATAGTATAGATGTTTAGTGTATATTTAAGTAAGAATGTTATTCTTATATGCTTAGCTAAGTGAGATAAGGTTCTGTTTAAGTTTGATGAAATCATAACTAGATGGCAGTGTCAAAGTTGATTGAGCCTAGAACGCGCTATCGATATGTTTTCATTATTGGTACAGCCTATGCGTATTTGAATAAACGATGCTTTCCTTCTACAATAGCCACTTGTTTTAATGACGTCACTCTGGTTTGGATTCTATTCATGGTCCAATCGAGTCGGATGTTGATGGACATTTTATGAGACGAGCCTTTGAGCGGACGGCGAGTGTGGTACGGGTCATCCCCTACCAGCGTCGTTCAAGCCGCAGGAGTGCGGCCGAGTTGGGGCTCACCTTTGGGCGACCAGCCGTGACGTGAGGACACGTAACGGTGGCCGGTGCCGTCACAACGTGACAGGGCGCAAAGGCGACGCCAGCGGAACAAGATTGGTTTGTCAGTGCAAAACTGTGAGTACTTTTGGTGATTTAATTCAGTGGAGTAAAGTTCAAATTATACGAAGAAATTGGACACTTAGAAAAATTTGAAGATTTGGACTTAGAAAATTTAGAAGATTAGGACTTAGAAAATTTTAGGCTAGTTAGGAACTTAGAATAATTTAGGAAAAAGTGTATGTACGGGGAACCTACGGCCAATTTAGGAGCGATTCTCAAAGACTTGTAAAATTTTACGGAATTTTCAGGGACTTAGATTTATTTCATTGTTTGGTTTTCAAGTGACATTCAAGATGGCTGTGACTTTAGTCAAATGTCAGTCGAGTTTGATAGCTTCAATTGAAAAAGCGTTCGAAACATTCAAGAAGTCTGCAATAGAGAAACGTCGTAAAGAGTTTTATTTAATAACGCGCATAGAGTCATTAGAAAATACTTGGAATATAATACTTGACAATCACAGAAAGTTACTTGAAATAAAAGACATAAACAAAACCAAATACATGACAGAAAATGTATATGAGGCCGCGGAAGAAATGTACATAGATTATAAGTCGGAGATGAGAGAATATTTAAGCGAAGTTCAATCGTCTAAGCAATCTACACCAACCCCGTCATGTTCGCACAATTCATCAAAAGTAGAGTCCAGTGTAAGATTGCCTAAAATTTCTATTCCCACATTTTCTGGTTCCTACACCGAATGGACAACTTTTAAAGATTTATTTGTATCATTGATTCATAACAACTCTTCAATTGACCAAGTACAGAAGATGCATTATTTAAAGGGTCATTTAACTGGAGAAGCAGAACAGCTGTTAAGGCATGTGCCAATAACTGCAGCCAGTTATGACGAAGCTTGGTCAACTCTCAACCGTCGATATAATAACAAGAAATATTTAGCAAATTGTCTGTTGAGGCGTTTTATGAATCAACTCAGTATCGGTAACGAGTCTAGCAGTGCACTCAAAGATATGTTAGATGTAACGAATGAAACCTTACATGGATTGAAGAATTTGGGAGTCAGTGTTGATTCATGGGATACTATTGTCATTTACATAGTCAGTTCAAAGTTGGATTCAGAGTCACGGAAGGAATGGGAGTTGATGATAAGTGTTTCTGATGAGTTGCCAGCTTTGAGTCAATTACGTGAATTTTTAGAATCTCGGTTCAGAGCATTAGAATTTATGGATCCCAAACCAAAGACAAAGCCAAATTCTTCCACCCAAAACCCGAAGGTACTGCATGCAATGTCAACCGATTCCGATGCTGCGACCCAACCCAATTGTCCATACTGTAAGAAAGAGCATAACCTTGCTAATTGTAAACAATTTTCTGCGAATAGTTATGACCAGAGACATAACTTTGTTAAGACTAACAGTCTCTGTTTTAATTGTTTAGGTAGGAACCACTCCGCCTTCATTTGTCGAGTCAATTCTAGGTGTCAAATCTGTAAGCGCAAACATCATTCGTTGCTCCACCCAACCCAAAATTCAACATCAACATTATCAGCTTTAGCCAAACCTGAGTTGGAAGTAGAAGTTAAGTCAGCCGTAGAGAATTTTAAGTCGTCTGGAGATGACGCGTCTTCAACTGTGAAGACACATTTTTCCCAGAACCGGGGAACTAAGAATCAGATTCTGTTAGCTACAGCGGCTATAGAAGCTCAAGCAGGGAACGGAAGTTCACGGCTGCTCAGAGCTCTTATAGACCAGGGCTCGCAAGTGTCCTTCGTAACAGAATCAGCAGTACAGATGCTGGGACTCCGTAAGATTTCAAGCAAGTGTAGCATATCCGGAGTAGGCGGTGACAAAAGCAGTTTAGGTTCCGAGAACATTGTCATCGTGAATATTCGATCGCGTCATGATCCCAGCTTTGAATTGCAGGTACGTGCACATGTATTAAGTGCAATTACGAGTCTCCTTCCGTCAGAGAAGGTGGAATATGTGGAGTGGCCCGAGTTTGCTGATATTGTACTCGCCGATCCCCAATTTCACACGCCCAACAAAATTGATATCCTGCTAGGCGCAGACGTGTATGGGAAGATAGTTCGAGAGGGCTTGATCATAGGTTCCAACGGCACACTGATTGCTCAGTGTACTGCGTTGGGCTGGATCTTGTCAGGTCCCACACATGACACGCATATTGATGAGGCTGAAAATGATCAGCATTGTCATCATAATGTCGTGCTAAGTATGCATTCGTGTGTGGATGAGTCTCCGAAGAAGTTTTGTCACATTGAGTCAGATTTCACTGACAGCAAAATCCTCACTGAAGAACAAAGTTGTGAGAAGTTTTCAAGCCAAGCTGCAACCGATGAGGGATTGGATTGCCCGGACGTAGCTGGAAAACTAAAATAAGATTTTTACGTGGATGATTTGTTTACTAGTTGCCAGATTGAAGAAGAAGAAGAAGTAATTTATAAGATAATCCAGAAGTTGATAGAAACAGATTGGGATGATGAGCCTCCAGACAAGTTTCAACGTCAATACGAACCAGCACCATTAATTTCAGGAAATTTCCTGATTGAAGAATCACAGCGAATGGTGCAGGAGTTTTGGCGACGGTGGTCCAACAAGTATTTAGTCCATTGGTCGCATGTCAAAAAGGATAATCTTGCTACAACTCGTTGGATGTTAGGCAGAGTGGTTGATAGGCATCCTGGCACAGACTAGATTTCTTGCGTAATTATTTTGAAGTGTGTTCTGTTAGTTATTAAAAATGTAAGTGTAATGATTTTAATGTTTGTGAGGCATTTTTATATTGTTTTTAAGTTTGTATTCGCTGTTCACCCTAAGAAGTAAGTAAGCTCATGTTGCTAATCACCAGTGTTCATGGTGGGTGGTAATGAAGAACAATCAATGTTGTTCTTGGTGGGTGGAATGTTTAGTGTATATTTAAGTAAGAATGTTATTCTTATATGCTTAGCTAAGTGAGATAAGGTTCTGTTTAAGTTTGATGAAATCATAACTAGATGGCAGTGTCAAAGTTGATTGAGCCTAGAACGCGCTATCGATATGTTTTCATTATTGGTACAGCCTATGCGTATTTGAATAAACGATGCTTTCCTTCTACAATAGCCACTTGTTTTATTGACGTCACTCCGGTTTGGACTCTATTCAATAGATATATTTTGCCTTTAGCCTGTTGTGAAAATGTTGTTTAAATTGTTGTGCCGACCCGACTGTACCTACCTAGTACCTACTAACAAGTTGAAATTGCGCAATGCAATAAGGTCGTAATCGTAAGTAACGCAACGTGGTCGAGGTATCATCGATATCTGAATTTCTAATCCATGACAATGACGCGCTCAGTGAATTCCTAAAATCTATTCAATTTCAATACCAAATATGACCCCGTTAAGACAAAATAAACAAAAGTTAGACATCAGTTCCAGCTATTTGCTTAGGTACTGAGCGGTTTGTGGGAAAGAATGGTTGATGCCACCCCAACTATCAGTATGTCGTCCCGCAATGCATAACGACAAAGGATGGCATAGTTAATTCTTGAAAGTATATTTGCCTAAGCGATTGCGTAAGCGCAATCTTATAAAAATGAATTAGTAAGGTGTAGGTATAGGGTACAAAATGTCACCTATAGTATTGAATTCCAGCAAGTGACGTACAAGCTGATCAGCTGGGTGCTGCTGACGTCATGGCTGCTGGCGGCCGCGCTGGCCTGCGCGCCGCTGGCCGGCGTGGGGCGCTACTACGAGGACAGCGACCACGGCTCCAAGTGCGTGCGCTACCGAGACGCTGAGGAGACTGTAGACTTTGCTTATGCGGTATTTTACATTGTCTGCGGTAAGGAACCAGTGGCTTACTTCTCTATTCCTACAATAATACTATGCATGCCTCAACACGCAACGGCGGATCCAGGGGGGGCGTCATGGGGGTCATGACCGCCCCTGAGCTGGTTCCAAGACTTAGGTGGACCACTAATTGAACATAAAATTATTAGTTCTTGACTTGACCACGACTATGTGACCCCCCCTGGCGCCAAAGCTGGATCCGCCCTTGTCAACACGACATGTAGTCGGTCCTGATTCTGATAGTAGCTTAAACCACGGGATTTATATCTCTTTACTAAAAGCTTGTTTAATTATAAGTTTTCATGCATAGCTATTTGACGTAGTCTGCCCTACTATATCTTTACTGTGCCCATGCACCTTCAAGATATTATTATGAAGCCTATAATTATTTTTGTACTTCGCGGTTTCCACTCAATAAGGCATGCTTGTTCACTAGTTTGCGGGCATTGGGTAAACGGTAAACTAGTCCCATTACCTACGTTACCTATCTATATCAAAAGTATTTCATTAGATACGTAAGTACTTAGTAGGAACGACCATTCAATTAAGTAGAGTTATTTGCATTTTGTCAAATTGTACTTACCTACTCAACTAAGTATTCATTAGAACAGAAAGCACACAGAGATAAATGTCTCAATAAATAGATATTTATCTCTGTGATTTTATCTCATGATCAAATAAACACAAATATTATTCAGTTCCGTCAGTACGGCCCAATTTATCGAATAAATAATGTGGACATTAAATAGTGCACTTTTGTGTCAATATTACTTCGATTATGATTAGGAACGGGTTTCAGGCTTGAAGACTCACCAACCATTATGGTGGTATTTTCAATAAGTGTTACTAATATTCTAGCTAAAACTTAGTGTTAGGTATAAACTATAGAGATGGAACTAGCACTTGAGATAGATTGTTGTGTTGCACATTTGCAGGCACATTACTATGCGCGGTCCTGGTGTACTGCAACCTGGCGGTGGTGGTGGCGCTGTACGCGATCACTGCGACACCGCGCGGCGCCGCGCCGCTGGTCCGCCGCGTGTCGCGCGTGTCGTGCCGGCAGCGCGCGCGGCACGGCGGCGCCGCACCGCACCTGCACCACAACGCGGCCACGGCCGAGGAGGTCGCCTTCAGCCGCCTCATGTCGACGCTCTCCGTCATGTTCATGGTCTGCTGGCTCCCTCAAATGGTAACTTCATTTCCGTTCCACCGGTCTCGTGACGTGACCTCTTTCTTTGGTGAAAGATTTAAAAAACCTAAGTATGCTAAATATCGTATAGTAAAAATCGATTTAGTCATTAATTTACCTTTGAAGAAAATCGATCCAAATTAGATAGATAGATAGATAGAAAATTCTTTATTGCACTATTAAAAGTAGTGTATACAGGCGAACTTAATGCTACAAATAGCATTCTCTACCAGCTAACCTTTGGGTAGTGAGAATAACAATTTGGGTAGTGCGCAAACATAATTGGTACTGAAATAAAGCTAATGAACTAATTACTAAATATACCTAGCCTAAAAAACATAATGGATATTTACTTATAATCATAAAATACCTACTAATACACAGTAATATATAAAACACAATAATAAAAATACATATAATAAATATTAATAATAAACTCACTTTGTCAAAATGCAAATTTTTATAGTTGATTTTTGTAAGAATCATTCATTACAGATATGGCCTCTCGAAAAGTATGAGGGAATGTTATATAAAAATAAGACACCCTGTAGGTATATTCAACTAACGGGTTCAGTTGTTCATAAATCATAAATAAGGGTAGGTACTTACATATTTAAATATTTACAAAAAATATAGCAAAACCGGTTAATTATAATTGAAAACCTTCTTCATTATTCCGTGAGGAGCATCGCATCGTCTGTGGGTCTGCGAAGCCTTTTTACAAATTCGGAGATAATTTTTACACCCTTCATACCCTACTACTGGTGTAGGTACCTACTACTCAAAGCTTTTTTAAATCATGGAAGTGTAAGATAATGTTGGTACCTAGGTCTGCGTTAGTAAGCCGGCCACGTCTCAATCAGCTCGTCCAATAGATAGATTTGCAATTTAAATTCGAATTCGGTGCCGCCGGCGCCGGCGCCCCCATGTCCCCTTGTTAGCAAAATGTGAGCATGCGAAATAGTTCCCTATAAGTAGGTACTTATTTGGCGACCTTGGGAGTGATTTTCATTTATTAAAACGTTCTTACCATAATCGAAATAACTCAAAAGACATCTTTGCTAGAATTTGTATGGGTAGGTACCCACCTATAACTAACCTATCCTTGTTCTGGAAAATGAGACAAACAAGGCTCTCTTTAAGACAGGGTGGTCGGTTGGATAAAAGTATAACAGATCCTTTCATAATCGACCTCCAACGATGCTGATAACCTTTAAGTTGTGATTGTGATTGAGCTAGCAACGATTTATTTGGTAGATACTTAACTGCTGAAGTGCTATCGATAGATCACTCTGGTTGTTCTAGTAGGTTCATAGGTTTTGATGACCTCTCATGACCCCTAACTAGTGTGCTGAGAAGTGATTGGTTGGTCGACAAAAAGTTTTATTGCTGCCAATAGCCAGACAATAATGTGCGTTTTGTTGGGCTGGTGTTCATTCGTATGCAGGAGACCACGCCACAAACGGCGAACATATTTCATTGTTTTCATAATGGCTGTGGTGTTCAATTGCTTGCCAATTTAATCTAATGTGTTCAGCACTTACCTACACTACAGCCTACCTTTACGACTGACCACCTGAGCTTTGCAATTCCGGGGATAATTTGAACTCAAAAGAACGTTTACGAACTAAGTAGTTGTACAGATCGTTATTAATGACTTTCAGGTGACGTCAGCGCTGTACCTAGCCCTGGATGTGGACGAGCACTCGTGGCTGATCCTTGCCTCGTGGCTGTCGGATGTGCTGATGCTCCTCAACTACGTGCTGGACCCTATCCTCTACGTGCTGATGCAGCGGCGCAAACCGCTCGCCACGCTGTGCCATTCCATCGTCACCTGTTTCAAACGGGTAGGCTATTAGCACATGTTTCGCAGCGGTTAGCTCATAATAAAACAAACTGGTCTTGCTCTTAACTTTTTGTCTGTCTTGACTTTGTAATTGAGAAACACATTTCACAAAAATAGTTTTTAAAATTACTTTATATAGGTATGACGCATACATAAAGAAATTTTAAAAACTATAGATAGAATCATGTCATACCGTATGACATGATTCTAATTTTAATAAATATCTAAACTGTCTTACTTTGAGCCTCAAGAATATAAGGACAAACTAAATAACTAAGTGAACCTTGCCGGGAACAAGTCGTGGACCATGGTTTGTCTCAGAGCCCTTAGTCCGAAGACGCATTTTAAAACTCCCTACTCTCGAGCCGACAGTCGTCTCTCGGATCTCTCTCTCTACTTCAAAACTGTGAGGTATGAAACCTACAGGGGGTTGTGGTCATTAAAAACGACGCTCGGTGGTGTAGCAGTGGACTGTATATTTATTTATGTTTTTCTTCTCGTTCGGGGGTGCTCGCCATTCGCACCGTTCGAGGCAAGCTCAACTGACAGACTCCTTTTCTCAACACGCGACTAAAAATATAAGGACATCCGAGAGACGACTCTCGGCTCGAGAGTAGGGAGTTCTAAAATGCACCTTCAGACTACGGGCTCTGTGCTCGTGTAAGGGCTGTGTCACACTCACACGCTATACATTTATGTTTTACAATATCACAAGGTTGCAACTCCACAGACAGAACTAATCACATATAATAATATAATTAGAGAAACCCTTACACATAGATTTTCTAACATAAACAACCACCAAATAAGATAAAGATAAGATACCTAAATGATTTATAATGTTCATCAATTGTGTATTGCACTCATACTCTTCCTGCCGCAGTACTTGTCAGGGATACATAACATAAGTACCTCTCATCATCATCATCATCATCATCCTTGTCTTTGTTATGAATTCTTTTTCAGAGAATGAATGTAGAAGAAGTGAAAGTGGAATGTTTGGCTTTGGACAGTGGTGATGATGGTGGTGGTGGAGGTGGGCTGGACAGACTGAGAACTGACGGTTGGAGGCCCAGCTAGTGGCATTCGCTGGCGTGGCTTAAAGTACGCGGTATTATATGTACCTACTTCATTATTGTTGTGATCTTCAGTAGTAATTCGGTGATTGTGTGTCTGTAGCTAGTCCCGTGCTTCATAATAGGTACCCGTGTGATACGTGCTAATCATATGATTGGAGTATGTTTATAGTTGGAACATCTGCTTCCCAGTATCTGTTTAGTGCCATTTAAACATTGTACAGGTCAGGAGAGATAATCGCATTGACAATGTTATTTTAGTCGGTACCTACCTATAACAAAGTATCTCCTGATTCATCAAGTAGAAAGATACTATACCTACTTACTAGGTTCGTTGGAAACACAATTATCTTCCAGCCAAGTGAGTATGTGTTGCTTGTTCCAGAATCACAAGTCATCGGAGGAGTCGATGTCGATGAAGACGTCGTGCGCGCCCGAGACGCTGCTCATCAGCGACTGCTCGGCGCCCGCGGCCGAGGCGCGCCCGCTGCAGCCGCTGCGCACCACCAGCCGCCCGTAGCGGACTGCTCGGCGCCCGCGACCGAGGCGCGCCCGCTGCAGCCGCTGCGCACCACCAGCCGCCCGTAGCGGACTGCTCGGCGCCCGCGGCCGAGGCGCGCCCGCTGCAGCCGCTGCGCACCACCAGCCGCCCGTAGCGGACTGCTCGGCGCCCGCGACCGAGGCGCGCCCGCTGCAGCCGCTGCGCACCACCAGCCGCCCGTAGCGGACTGCTCGGCGCCCGCGGCCGAGGCGCGCCCGCTGCAGCCGCTGCGCACCACCAGCCGCCCGTAGCGGACTGCTCGGCGCCCGCGACCGAGGCGCGCCCGCTGCAGCCGCTGCGCATCACCAGCCGCCCGTAGCGGACTGCTCGGCGCCCGCGACCGAGGCGCGCCCGCTGCAGCCGCTGCGCACCACCAGCCGCCCGTAGCGGACTGCTCGGCGCCCGCGGCCGAGGCGCGCCCGCTGCAGCCGCTGCGCACCACCAGCCGCCCGTGGCGGACTGCTCGGCGCCCGCGACCGAGGCGCGCCCGCTGCAGCCGCTGCGCACCACCAGCCGCCCGTAGCGGACTGCTCGGCGCCCGCGACCGAGGCGCGCCCGCTGCAGCCGCTGCGCACCACCAGCCGCCCGTAGCGGACTGCTCGGCGCCCGCGACCGAGGCGCGCCCGCTGCAGCCGCTGCGCACCACCAGCCGCCCGTAGCGGACTGCTCGGCGCCCGCGGCCGAGGCGCGCCCGCTGCGGACCACCAGCTGTGCATAGCGAATAACGAAATGCACCACTTGTGTGGTGTGAGTGTGGCTCAAGTACAAGGCATCAGGCGACACACGCACGAGTATTAGGAAACTAATACTGATGTCAAAACAGCCAGATGTGTATTTGCTTTAAAATTTCTATTTTTATAAATAATTGCATATTGGGCAAAAAATATCGATATATCGAAATATCGATATTTCTTGGATGATATAATCGATATATTTGAAAAATATCGATACGATAAATATCGATACTTTTTTTCCATTTGCTCATCCGTAGCATTTCTCACGTTAATTTGAGTACCTACTAGTATTCCAGCTGTTATATATGTATAGATAGCCATGACAAAATAAAAAAAATACCAAAGATATTATTTTATAAGTACCTACTTACTTGTGAAGGTACTTACAAGAATCAGTAATTTTACACTCACTAGCACTACTGCCTGCTGCCTGCTACAGATCGTAGTAGGTTGATTACTGACATTTTAGGTGTGATGATGACCACCTATTAAGTCAGTCCGTTAAGTGCCGGCCAATCGTTTCCGGAATAAAATATTTTACATGTTATATAATAGCCTTTTATTTACCTACATACCTAAGAGTTCACACACCAAAGAATTTAGGTAGGTATATAATATTGTAACGAATAATATAACTTAGGTAAGTAAGTGGGTAAGCACCTACATGTCAGCAGCATCACGAGTCGTGTCGTGCGCCGTGCCGCACGCTGCGTGAGGTGGATGTATCGCATCGTGTATCGCATCGTGCGCTATAATATCTAATATGATAACAATGCAAAGATGCTATTTTGGGTGTTTATAAGGTCAGGTGATTTAAGGTTTCGCTCTAGCGGGAAATTCAATTTTTTTAGGGTTTTCTTTTTTATTGCGGCTGAACTGTTATATCTTTTACTAGTTTAAGCTATTTTGCGAACATAAACAATAATTTTCTGTGTAACTCTGTATCAATTTTTGAGATTGGTTCTTTATATTTGCTGGAAATATAATATCTCTCAATTTCAACTTCTCTCAATTCTCAATCTCACTCTCATAATTCTTTGTATTTTCTGTACAGTTTCTGCAATAAAAAAGAAAACCCTAAAAAAATTGAATTTCCCGCTAGAGCGAGAGGTATAACCCTCGTCAAATTGTTTGTCCTTCTCCAAACCAACATACTAAATCCTCTTCAACTAGACTTGGCATGGCAACACTACGGAATCAGAACGAATGAAAGACTCCCGCCATCACCAAGATGGCGGGAGGGCGTCGTAAAAAGAAATAATTGTTGTAGTGTAAAGTGAATGCATAAAATACTGAAGAAAACAAACTAACTTAAGAGAAAAACATAACTGTGAAATAGAAGTGTAAAGTGAACGGGAAGACGTTGTAAATAGAATAATAAAGAAAATAAACTAATTTAAGAGAAAAACATTTACGTAAGACTAGGCGGTATGGTTCTAAAACTTTAGCCTGCTCCGAAGAGCAAATAAAAAAAAAAAAAAAACGAATGAAATCCAAATGTCAAAAAATGTGATAAACCAATGGGGACCGGATTCCCGCCATCTTCAAGATGGCGGGAAGACGTTGTAAATAAAATAATAAAGAAAATAAACTAATTTAAGAGAAAAACATTTACTGTAACAAACTAACTTACGAGAAAAGCATAACTGTGAAGTGAGTGCATGAAATACTGAAGAAAACAAATTAACTTAAGAGAAAAACATAACGTACGAAAAATAAGTGGACTTCCCGCCATCTTGGGGATGGCGGGAAAAACATATCTAAGTGTAAAGTGAATGCTGGATAGTCAGATAGAAGTGTAAAGTGAACGGGAAGACGTTGTAAATAAAATAATAAAGAAAATAAACTAATTTAAGATAAAAACATTTACGTAAGACTAGGCGGTATGGTTCTAAAACTTTAGCCTGCTCGGAAGAGAAAATAAATAAAAAAAAAAAAAAAACCAATGGGGACCGGACCATACCATGTAGTCCATGACATGACCCATGTAATCATCACATCTTTTTAAAATAAAACAGGAATAAACCTTGTTAAATGAATTTAGATCTGAAAAATGTTTAATATGTAATGTTTTGGTGGCTGTCGAAATTATAAAACACA
The DNA here is from genome assembly GCA_932527185.1 of Ecliptopera silaceata. Taxonomy (NCBI): domain Eukaryota; kingdom Metazoa; phylum Arthropoda; class Insecta; order Lepidoptera; family Geometridae; genus Ecliptopera; species Ecliptopera silaceata. The sequence continues at coordinate 9,635,331 of OW052210.1, forward strand.
GTTTGTGTCGCTGTAAGCTAATTCCTACGCCGGCAACATGTCTAAATGGTAAGTGACTATCCTTCGAGGAAAATCTATATTTTGCCGATAATTGAACTACTATAATTTCTGGCCTTACTTTCCGTCATACAGTAAATAACTAGTTTGCTGCATAATAATTTTGGGTGTGGTGTCGTGCAGGCAGTCTGAGCGAAGTATCCACGAGATGCTGAAAGACACTCCGCCGATCCGCGAGTGTTCCGACTCCATCACGTCGGGCACGGAGCCCACGTTCCCCAGCTCGCGCTCCATGCCCTTCCCGCCGACACACGGTGAGTCCTGCACCTTGCCAGCCGACTGAAAAGCTGCTCAAACAAACACATAAGGCTTGCTACTTGCTAGTTTGGTCTGAATTAAAATCAATTGAAACTAATTTATTTCAGTTATTGTTCATTATGGCATCCCAAATCAATTGGTAACATGTATAAGCATAAGCTTGTTTAAAGTAACTATTTATCCCTATCAACTTTGTGTTGCAAAACTAGAAACATTTCAAAAGGGCAATCAATGCCAGGAGTTTCATGTAATACTGCTTGGAGCAATTTATATCTATTCTTGTTTTTGATCTTGATCTTCAGCACCTGACTCTCAGAACGGCACAGCAGGCTCAAGCACGTTGCTCCGGGCCGGGGGCTCCAAGCTGGAGAGCATACGAAGCTGGGGTGTCTCCACCTACAAGTGCACCAAGCAAATCCTGTACGAGAAGCTCGGGAAGAGCTCACGGACTGTTGACACCGGTGAGGGAATACAGCAAATACATAACATTTAACTAACTTAGTTTATCTATACTAATATTATAAAGAGGTAAAGTTTGCTAATGTGTGTGTTTGTTAAATTGTATGGGGTAATCTTGGGATCTACTGAACCGATTTTAAATATTCTTTCACCAATAGAAAGCCACATTATTGCTGAGTGTCATAGGTAATAGAAAAATAAAAAGGCTATCACGTGTTAGTCCATTTTGCAAAGTGAATTGGAGAAAAAACGGTGCAATTATGCCTAACGAAATGGGCATGAGTCAGCTAGTATTTCTTAATTTATAGAATTTTTGAATCACTTGACAAATTGAATGGAACTGTAGTCTGTTGGCTTGACTCGCGAAATGCGCACAGGAATGTCTCATGTCAGACATGACGGACGGAAGACATCATATGTAACAATGGTTACGTTGGGCTTGCAGAGTTGGAGGCTCAGATCGAGAGCGTGCGCGAGACGCAGCGCAAGTACCTGGGCGTGCTGCGCCTCAGCGCCGCGCTCGCCGCGCAGCTCGCCGCGCAGCACGCCACGCAGCGCGCGCTCGGGGACGCCTTCGCCGACCTCGCGCAGAAGTCGCCCGAGCTGCGCGACCAGTGAGTGCATCCCCAGTGAGGGCCCCCGCCCCGCGCCCCTCGCCTCCTCGCCCACTAACGCGACGCTCCATGTGGCAGGTTCCTGTACAACGCGGACACGCAGCGCTCGCTGACCCGCAACGGCGAGACGCTGCTGGCCGCGCTGCACTTCTTCAACAGCTCGCTCGGCACGCTCGCCAACAAGACCATCGAGGACACGCTGCTCACCATCCGCCAGTACGAGGCTGCCAGGTGCGCTCCCACCACCTCCCCGCTCCACGCTCCACGGTGACGGACGATGCTGACATGTGTCGCTTGCAGGGTGGAGTACGACGCGTACCGCAGCGAGCTGGAGGCGTCGGGCGGCGCGGGCGCGGGCGCGGGGGCGACGAGCACGCTGGCCGCCGACACGCAGCGCCTGTGGCAGCAGCACGAGCGCCTGCGCCAGGACTCCGCCGTCAAGCTGCAGCTGCTGCACCAGAACCGGGTCCGTACATGCATGTTGCTTGTATCCGAATAGCGATCTCGCCGACCTTTGTTCCGATGTATGATACGGTAACGTTTATCCCGCAGATAAAAGTGATGAACAAGCAGCTCCTCCTGTTCCACAACGCGGTATCTGCGTACTTCAGCGGCAACAACGTCGCGCTGGAGGCGGCCGTCCGACACTTCAACATCCAGCCCCCCCCGCCCTCGGCTCCCCCCGCCCCCCGCCTGCCCCTCCCCCCCTCCCCTCCCACATTGCCCCCCACTCTGCCCCCCTCTCACAGCGTGACGCAGGAGCCCGATTCCTCCCCAAATAACTCTTAACGTAGTAAGTGAACGCACGATCGGTGCCTTGCGTCGAATAAGACAGTTGCAAAGTCATAGTTTAGCATAACAGATTAAAATCCAAATTGTAATGTCACTGCAAGCTTCACCTATTTTTATAGACAGACCGATCAAGCTAACTGCGGACCCTTTTGGGCATTTTTGAAAGCAACTAACTTTGATTTCACTTCCTTTCGCCTCAAAATTATGTTGAAAGATCCTTTACTGAGAGATACTTGATTTTATTTCTAATTTGCATTGCGTAATATATTCTTACAGTTAACAGTACCTAGGTACAAGCCAATGCAATGAGTTTGTCTTGCCTTGTATTCAATAGGGCAAGTAATTGTTAGGTATGTATGTGTCAGTTAAATACTAGATAAAATAACCAGAAAACATGTCAATAAAATATTTGACTGTATACATTTATAATAGAAAATGCCTGCCATTGTTGGATATTAAATATTTGTTAGGTAATTCCAAGCCTCACCTACTAGTATAGAATTTTGAAGTTGTGTTTGTGAACAAGATCTACCCCACTTTTATTAGGTAGTTCAAATGAACTAGAACTCTAATTATTGTGGTTTCATTAATAAAGCAACGCTATTCATTCTCTTAGTGTGGCAAGAGCCTCTCATGACAAATACATATATAGGCCTAAACATGTGTAGGTCTATCGAAATTTATTATGAACTCCTATTTGTATGCATTATGCATTTTCAGCACATTTTTATGATACTTCATCACATCAAGAAAAGTAACCTACATCAAATCATTCAGTCTTGCTTCAAGAATGACCAATGTTATTGTATTGTAAAGTAATAACATTAATATTGGTTGGAACTTAGTGCATAATATGTAGTATTGGACATGCATTTATTAAAACTTGATGTAAATAGCACCCACATTTACTGTAAACTGTAAATACACTGCGAGAGTGAAGCAGTTGGTCCAGGTGCCGGATTTACATAATTATTATGTAATGTGAATGTGATTGATCTTTGCTTGACCAAATTATTTTTGAGATGAGTTTGGTTATTTCATTCCAGTATTATAATGCTTGTGCTTAGCTAGTTTGTAAGTATTTTTATATGGATTCAAAGTGTTTAGATTATTTATAAACAATAATTAGTTTAATACCTAAATCTTGTCTATAGTCTCATATTCAGAATGTAATCTCTATTACCTATTTAATCTCTGTCATTGTTATGTTACACTTTTTATTTTTAAGTCAAAGTGTAATTTGCCATATATTTATATATTAAATTTAATTTGCATACTTGTAGCAGTATATTTATATAGTTAAAAGTATGGCAAAGTTATTTCTAATGTGGCAATGTGTATATTGTTCTTATTCCTAATGTACTTACTGCTACTGTGTCTGTGTGGGATGTGTTGATGAACACAATAATTTCTAGCTAGTCAAACATTTGGTTGAAACTTATTTCTTTAAATTGTAACCTTTAATTAATTATTTTAGTTTAATTTTTATATTGATCCTAGATATCCTAGTATAGAATATGTTAATGATGTGTTTATCAAGTTTTTATGGAGTGTAATATAGATCACTTGCAATTTATATGTGGTTTAATTTCTTTTAAATAATTGATTTAATTTCTTACACCTTGATAGATAGTCAAGTTTGTAATGAGTCATTTCTAAAAATATTTATGAATCAGGGGCAATCTATTAATCATAATGAGGTTTGAAAGATGGAAGGGGATTAGGCAAAATCACAAGAGACGGATATATGTTTTTTATAGGTTACACCCGTGATTTCTAAACTGAAATAGAACAGTCCAATTATTAAAATGTCCTAATACCATCATCAGGTGAAGTTATATTCATAGAAATTTGAAGAATTTTTGTAGCTATTGAAATATATTTATACAATGAAACAACAATTAATAAATTTTTTATCTATAATAAAAAACAGCTTATTTAATTTGTAGTTATAACACCACAGCATCAAAACTTAGTTTTGATTAGTTTCTCATAAGAGCTCAACCATCTTCAAGGCTACCTCTTGGTGCTCAGACATCAGCTATCGGAAAGGTCCAGTGGCTTATGCCTTTACAGCTTCTTTGATATCATCCTCTTTCGCCATTTCTTCAGATTCAGCTTTGAGCTTTTCCTAAAATAAACATGATTTAACAGTATGTTTTATATATGGGGTTAGGCTGATATCTCTGAGCATGAACTCAACATACCAAATCATAGATTACTTTAACAACGAGGGAACAACTGGGACATGTAGCCACTTCTTCCCCTGCCATCAGCTCCTCCTGTTGAAGAAAGTTTAAAAGTAAAAATAATGTAGGTAGGGACCATTTTTACAAAGTTATTTGTTTTGAATATTCTAACCTTAGTGATTTGGAATCGGTCTCCACAGGGACACGGGTAGTAGTACATCTCGTCGTCTTCATCGTACTCGAAGTCTTCGATCTCCACCTCATCGTGGAAGATCGTCATGTTGATGTAACAAGACTTTTTTCGAAAAATCTAATCAACCACAACACCAGCAATCACAACACCTATGTATGATTTTTTTTTTTTTTTTTTTTTTATTTGCTCTTCGGAGCAGGCTAAAGTTTTAGAACCATACCGCCTAGTCTTACGTAAATGTTTTTCTCTTAAATTAGTTTATTTTCTTTATTATTTTATTTACAACGTCTTCCCGTTCACTTTACACTTCTATCATAAAGCATTCACTTTACAGTTATGTTTTTCCCGCCATCCCCAAGATGGCGGGAAGTCCACTTATATTTCGTACGTTATGTTTTTCTCTTATGTTAATTTGTTTTCTTCAATATTTCATGCATTCACTTCACAGTTATGTTTTTCTCTTGAGTTAGTTTGTTTTCTTCAGTATTTTATGCATTCACTTTACAACTTTACAGTTATGTTTTTCCCGCCATCCTCAAGATTTTTCGCACGTTATGTTTCTCTCCTATGTTAACCCGTTTTCTTCAGTATTTCATGCATTCACTTCACAGTTATGTTTTTCTCATAAGTTAGTTTGTTACAGTAAATGTTTTTCTCTTAAATTAGTTTATTTTCTTTATTATTTTATTTACAGCGTCTTCCCGCCATCTTGAAGATGGCGGGAATCCCCACCTATGTATGATATGATTTTTTTTATTTTTTTTTTCGCTCCTCGGAGCAGGCTATAGTTTAGAACCATACCGCCTAGTCTCACGTTATGTTTTTCGAGAAGTTATGTTTTTCTCTTAGCAATAAAACACTGTCAATTGTCACGTCAAAATACTGTCAAGTTCATTTACACCACACGTCATTTGACATGAATGACATTTGTCGTTCGGAGGATGATCGCGGTGGTCTCGCTAGAATTTATAAAAATTATTTCAAAAGTAATTTGGTGCGCGAGTTAGTTAAATTGTTGGTGTAATTCAAATCAATTCATGTAAGAGTGTGTCAGTACTGCCTTCAACATGTTCAGCTGGCTAAAAAAGGAAGGTGAAAAAACCGAAAGTATAGAAAATGTCGTGGAAGGGCTCAAAAGGATCTACAGGACAAAGTTACTGCCGCTCGAGCAGCACTACCAGTTCCACGACTTCCACTCGCCCCAGCTCGAGGAGCCAGACTTCGACGCGAAGCCGATGATCCTGCTGGTGGGCCAGTACTCCACCGGCAAGACCACCTTCATCAAATACCTCCTCGAGCGGGACTTTCCCGGCATCCGCATCGGGCCGGAGCCCACCACCGACAGGTTCATCGCGGTCATGTTCGACGAGAAGGAGGGCGTCATCCCCGGTAACGCTCTCGTCGTCGACCCGAAGAAGCAGTTCAGACCGCTCAGCAAGTTCGGGAACGCGTTCCTGAACCGGTTCCAGTGCTCGACGGTGGCGTCGCCCGTGCTGCGCGGCATCTCCATCGTGGACACGCCCGGCATCCTGTCCGGCGAGAAGCAGCGCGTGGACCGCGGCTACGACTTCACGGGCGTGCTGGAGTGGTTCGCGGAGCGCGTCGACCGCATCATCCTGCTGTTCGACGCGCACAAGCTGGACATCTCGGACGAGTTCCGGCGCAGCATCGAGGCGCTGCGCGGCCACGACGACAAGATCCGCATCGTGCTGAACAAGGCCGACATGATCGACCACCAGCAGCTCATGCGCGTGTACGGCGCGCTCATGTGGTCGCTCGGCAAGGTGCTGCAGACGCCCGAGGTGGCGCGCGTCTACATCGGCTCCTTCTGGGACCAGCCGCTGCGCTACGACGTCAACCGCCGCCTCTTCGAGGACGAGGAGCAGGACCTCTTCCGAGACATGCAGTCGCTCCCCCGGAACGCGGCTCTGCGCAAGCTCAACGACCTGATCAAGAGAGCGCGTCTCGCCAAGGTTCACGCCTACATCGTCAGTGAACTCCGGAAAGAGATGCCATCCATGTTCGGCAAAGATGGTAAAAAGAAAGATTTAATCAAAAATCTCGGTCAAGTGTATGACAGAATCCAAAGAGAGATGCAGATTTCACCGGGTGACTTCCCCGACATCAAGAAAATGCAAGAATCTTTGGCGAATCATGACTTCACTAAGTTCCACCCCCTCAAGCCCAAGCTGTTGGAGGTGGTGGACCAGATGCTGGCCACCGACATCGCCAAGCTGATGGATATGATCCCTCAGGAGGATGTTAACATTGTCAGCGAGCCACTCATAAAGGGTAAGTGTTTTTATTTATTATTAACATCACTCCATAGTAATATAATCCTGAGTAGGTAATTAATTGTAGTCTCTTGGTGTTCCGATTCAGAGTTTCAACATTAATCATCATTTTAAAAACAAATGTGCTGGCAATATGATATCAGCTTTTTAGTATGTAGCTAACACATTTTTATCAAATGATATCTGATACATACAAATATTCATTTTGTATGTGTCAGAACCCATGATATCATCTATGTGTCTAATCAATATTGCAAGTCCTTTTGAGGAGTGTCATGTATCACTGGACAAGGTCACAGAAATAGAACTAGGTACTGACTAGTCGTGGAAATGTACCTGTCACCCTTATCCATTATTAGTAAACACTGGGTATTGATTACACTTTGGGACTAGAATGTAATGTGTGAAATGTCCATAAATATTTATTTCTTTATTCGGTGTGATTTCAGGGTATAATATTTTAGAAATACTAATAAGGGTCTCCATATGCTTTTTAAATTGTAATTTGTTCATGTAAAGTATCTATTTATTTAATGGCTTAAACTAACCTACTTTTTACTGGACTTGTAGGAAATGTGAAATGTGTAACATCAGCATGATGCACCTCATTTCTTTGAAATTTATAAACTGGAAGTTACTTAGGTATAGGTATGGAGTTAACATTCATCTTATCTCTAGATATTGACCTAAATAATCATTGCTATCATATCACTAGAGATAATGCACAGTTTCTATTAGCTGTTGTAGCACCATTATAATTAGATAGAATATAACTATGAAGTGTGACTTCATTGCTTGTTTTACATGGTAAAGGCACAGAACAAGGTCGATTTACTCTTCCATGAGATTTTATTAAGTGTGATTTGTGTAGTATTAATAAGCAGGTACAAAATTCAATCTGGCATTATTAATGAGTGTCATGTAATGGGGCGAGGAAGTCACCAACGCGACCGCTCGCGCTCCATTGCCGGCGAAAGTGTCCACGGGCCTTTTTCGAACGGTCGCTCCTCGATACATGTTATTTCTACCACGATTGCTATCTAATCTGATACATACAAACGTTTCATATTATAAAAATAGGTAGGAAAGTACTATGTAGACTGGCATATTTTAGAAGTGTCTACCTAAGGTAAGACGGTTGGTCTAAATAAAGATAAATACCGATTATACGTTTTTCGGGATTACTTTACGAATTCAAAAGAGAAACATTACCTTGTGCGACTCCTTTGAAGAAATATAAATCTAGCCAGTTACCTGCAGTCTGACCACCAAATCTATATCTATACTTCTATATCTATACTAATACTAATATACTAATATACTAATACTAATAATAATATTATAAAGAGGTAAAGTTTGTATGTTTGTATATTTGTTCAATTGTAAGGGGTAATCTCGAAATCTACTGAACCGATTTAAAAAATTCTTTCACCAAAAGAAAGCTACATTATTGCTGAGTGTCATAGGCTATATTATATATTCAAAAAAATTAGGGATCCTTACTAAAACTTCAATTATGTAACCCAAGGTGTAAAAGAAATACCTAAGAAATTCCTTACATCGCGTGCGCTGCGAAAACTATTGATGATAGAAAGAAATCATGTACTACAATTTTGTAGAACACATCATCACCCACAAAAAAGTCAGCGACAGCATATGTCTAACTATTACAGATATGTCATTATAAGTGTTTTAATATCGAAAAAATATAATTAAAATGACGCCGCTAGAAAACGTTCTTTATTTGTGCTTTGGTATGAATCCTTATCTAAAAAAAATACTACATAATTAAGACTGTTTCAATACCTATAAATGACTTTTTAAATTATTCAATTTGGTCATTCCATTCAAAAGATATCACGAGTTCAAAAATGTAAGTATTATAAGTTTGTTTATTTGTTAAATTGTAAGGGTAATCTCGGGATCTACTGAACCGATTTTAAAAATTCTTTCACCATTAGAAAGCCACATTATTGCTGAGTGTCTGATATACAAAACCGAAAAATAAAAAGGCTTTTACGTGGTAGTCCGTTTAGCAAAGTGAATCGGAGAAAAAACGGTCAAATTATGCCCAACGAAGTGGGCACGGGTCAGCTAGTACCTAATAATATAATACACTAATCAAAAACTTTGTTGCCATTTCAACAAAATGCTTGGTACAAAACATTTTCAACTTGCTAAAACTATGACTGCTTAAAACGTATTTCAGATTTTGATAATAATATCGTAAAAATCATTATAAGTTTTGTACTAACTTGAACATTACCTTTGAGCTGTCAGAGCGTAGGCATACTGCCGTTTGGGTCGCTGTGTGACCTGTATTGTTGTCTACACTCATAATAGTCATTATGTACTTTATTATATTATATAACAAGGATCAAGAAATTACAATTTTGCAATCGGAAACATGAGTGAATCGTTTGGTGCACACGTCTCTTTGTGATTAGTTAACCCAGCTGGTTCTTATTCACATACGTTTTCATCACTTCTTTGAAACCTTCATTGCCGGCTCTACAGTTACTCTATCAAATTAGATATTATGTTCTTGTATCACCGACTGTCATGAATGTATTTTTGCAATAAAAATGTTTTCCTTATGGCATTCAATTGTAATTGCTTATAAACATTTACGTACCTGTGTTAGGCACGTATTTGTATTATTCTTGTTCGGTGGGACTGGGAGTTACTAGTATTCAAAACAACTTTTTCACGTAATATTGATTAGCATTTATTTATGAGTTCCCGTTTACGAACACATTCGCACTGATCGCCAGTGCGCAGTAACTGACGATACTCCATGCATCCTTCTCTCTTGCACAACAAAATGCTGACACAAATATTCACACATTCATACCTACATGGTCCCTACACAACATCCCCCAAAATTTTACAAAAATTTTTAATATAATTACTAATATATATAACTTATGGTTACCTTATCATAACACTACACTACACACTGCAGGTATGTTACCTACTATGATAAGTACTTATTGCTACGTTTACATTTTTGTATTTAGGTCACAGTCTTAACAAATGTGTTTCACAAACTAAACTTTAAAATGATGTTGTACAATATAAATGTTACTCAAACAAAATTTAATAAAAAAGAAATAAAATGAAATAAAATAAACGATGTAGGTACCTATATTAATCAAAAGTTCTTGTAAATAGAATATTATTATTTGTAAAAAAAAATTTTTACTTATTTAACAACTATATCTATATCTACCTATGCTTAATTTTTAACAGTTAAATCTTACGGGTAGCTTTATAGTGCGACCACTTTTGGTTACTTTTACATTTAATTTTTCGCTATTAATATTTCCGTTTGTGCTATCGCTTTTGCTAGGGATGGCAAGATTGTTATTTGTTTCATCATCATTCAGTAAAAATGCAGGTTTTAATCTATCCATTGAAATGTTAACTGTTCGATTAGGCAATTGAATGGTATATACTTTACCTCTTCTTTTTATAACTCTGTAGGGTCCATCGTAAGGTGTTGTCAATGGCCTACGTACTGCGTCATTTCGGATAAAAACATGTTCACACTTACCTAGTTCTTTATGTACAAATAACGTACGCGAGTCTCTCATACTTCTGGAAACTGGTTTTAAATTGTCTATACTATGTCTTAATTGATTCAAAAAATCATGCTCACCTGTACTACGATTAACTGAGATGTCATAAAAATCTCCAGGTAAACGTAGTGTTTGCCCATAGACATATTCGGCAGGACTAGTGCCATTGTCGCTTCTACCTACTGTCCGCAGTCCTAATAAGACTGTAGGTAACTCATGTATCCATGACGTGTTAAGAGTAAGACGCGCTGCTAGAGCTTGTTTCATACTCCTATGCCATCGTTCAACTATACCATTAGCTTGAGGTCTATACGGACTACTTCGAATTCTTTTAATACCTAGTATTTTCATTAACTGATTGAATAAGCTACTCTCAAATTGACGTCCTTGATCGCTTGTCAAACGATCGGGAACTCCGAAACGGGATATCCAGTTTTCATAAAAAACTTTAGCTATTACTTCGGCGGTTATCTCTTTAACTGGAATAGCCTCTGGCCATCTAGTAAATCTGTCTATCATAGTTATAAGGTATCTATATCCATGCTCTGTAGGTGGCAACGGACCAACTATATCAATGTGAATGTGAGATAAGCGTTTAGTTTCTGGGAATTGCTGTAACTCTGATACTGTATGCCTTCCTACCTTTGATTTTTGACATGGTATGCAAGTCTTAGCCCATTGTCCTACGTCTCGATTCAAGCCAGGCCAAAAAAATCTTTGCGCTATTAACTTACGAGTTGCTCTAATACCGGGATGACTTGATTCATGTACTGTTTTAAAAGCTAATTTTCTAAAACTTTCTGGTAAATACGGTCTACATAAGCTTGTCGAATTTTCACAATAAATCATTATCTCACTATTAGGAATGAAAATTTTCTTTAAAGAAATATGGTCACTCTTTTCGTTTAATATTTGTTTTAATTCAGTGTCATTTAATTGAGCTGATGCTAATTCCTCGTAATCTATTGACGTCGGACAGTGTATTGTTTCGACACGTGATAGAGCGTCCGCAACTATGTTGCTGTCAGCTTTTATGTACCGGATGTCTGTTGTAAACTCACTAATAAATAATAATTGTCTTGTCCGTCGGGGAGTTTCGCATTTGCTTTCAATTTTATTTATGGCGTAAGTCAAAGGCTTATGATCAGTATAAATGATTAATTCTCGTCCTTCAAACATAAATCTAAAATGTTTTATAGCCATAAAAATTGCTGTTAATTCCCTGTCATAAGTAGAATATTTTTGTTGAGCATTAGTGAACTTCTTAGAAAAATATCCTAACGGTACCCATGCGTTATTTGTCCACTGCTGGAGTACGCCTCCTGCACACGTGTCCGATGCGTCTGTCATTAATGACAATGGAACATTCGCAACTGGATGAGATAACATAACTGAGTTTTTTAATCCATTTTTACATTGCTCAAAAGCTTTTATTGATTTTTCTGTCCATAGTATCTTTGTTTTATCTTTCTTTTTACTACCTTTTAAAAATTCGTTTAAAAGTGATTGATGTTCTGTGGCATTAGGTATATTCGATCTATAGAAATTTATCATACCTAAAAATCTTCTTAACTGGTCTACTGTTTCAGGCTGAGGGAAATCTACTATTGCCTTGACTTTACTATCAAGTGGTCGAATTCCGTCGGCTGAAACTTCATAACCTAAAAACTCAATGTTGGACTTTCCAAATTCACATTTTTTTAAATTAATAGTTATACCAAAATCATTAAATTTCTCAAATACCTTCTGTAAATGCAATTTGTGTTCTTCTATATCATTACTTGCAATAATCACATCATCAATAAAACTGAATAGAAAATCAAGTCCTTTTAGTACATCGTTGTTCATAAATCTTTGGAATGTCTGACTGGCATTTTTTAACCCGAAATTCATACGATTGAATTCCCATAAACCAAAGGGCGTGATTACCGCTGTCTTTTCAATATCTTCCGGTGCAATTTTAACATAATGATATGCCCTATTAATGTCTATTTTAGAAAATATTTTTTTACCTGATAGTATATACGTAAAATCGTGAAGTCTTGGAACAGGATAACGGTCCGGTTTCGTTATCGCATTTAGACGTCTGTAGTCACCCACTGGTCGAATTTCACCATTCTTTTTTGCGACTACATGTAGTGGACTGGCCCACTCGCTTTTAGACGGTCTACAGATGCCCATTTCCTGCATTAATCTAAATTCCTCTCTTACCTTATGATAGCGGTCTGGCGGCAACGGGCGGGCTCGCGCATGGACAGGTTTTCCTGTGGTCTCAATATGATGATACACGTCGTTCACCGACACTCGATCCATGCTTTTGAAAGATATAGGCTTAGTGATATCTGGAAATTTAGATAAAATATCAAGATACGGATGATTACTTTCCACTGAACTTATAGATGATTCGACATAATCAACAATTTTGCCAACCGCTAGTAAATTAGTTTTTTTATCAATAAGTTTCTTAGCCTTCAAATCTACAATTAAACCATGAAATTCTAAAAAATCCGCACCTAATATTGCCATATTTACGTCCGCTATAATGAATGTCCAACGAAACTGACGGCGGAGCCTTAAATTTATATTAAGGGTCCTTGTACCGTAAGTTTTAATTTCACTATTATTTGCCGCAAATAGTTTATAGTCTAAGCACTCACCAGAACGTTTTTGTTTATAAGTCACAGGTATTACTGATACATTAGCACCTGTATCCACTAGAAATTTAATACCTGTATCTTTATCGTAAATACTAAGACGGTGATTTTTTCCAGGTAACACTTCTTCCGCCTTCACAGAATGCACCCCTCTTAGTTTTCCGGATTTTCCCATTTACAAGGCTTCTCGCATGACTTCGCCCATTTTCCGTATTTGTAATGCCATTTACACAACCAATCGGGGTCGTCCGGTGTTCTCGTTGGTCTGGATCTCGAAACACTCCTTGATACAGGTCCACCACGTCCGCGACCACGTCCACGGCCACGTCCACGAAACGTGCTGCGTCGCCGCTGTCCGTCGACCTGCTCACGCAGCGATGCCACTTCTAAATTCAACTTATGCATTTGGGCAATCATTTCAAGTAAAGTGTTGCTGGTGCTGCCGCTACTGCTTTTAGATGTACTTTGCTGCTGTGGAAGTTTAGCAACCTCCGGAACTTCAGGAACCACACTTTGTTGAAACATTTTTAATTTTTATTTTATAGTCCGAATTTTTAATTTAATTTTTATTTTCCAGTCCCCCAATTTATATCACTTACTGTCCAATTATTTAATCACGTCGGGGTCACCACTTTACGTACCTGTGTTAGGCACGTATTTGTATTATTCTTGTTCGGTGGGACTGGGAGTTACTAGTATTCAAAACAACTTTTTCACGTAATATTGATTAGCATTTATTTATGAGTTCCCGTTTACGAACACATTCGCACTGATCGCCAGTGCGCAGTAACTGACGATACTCCATGCATCCTTCTCTCTTGCACAACAAAATGCTGACACAAATATTCACACATTCATACCTACATGGTCCCTACAAACAGAACAAGTCACGAAATGAGAATGTTGTGATTGCTGTCCACTCATTTGTTGCGTCTTGCACGTGAAAGGAACGATCGATGACTCATTTCATTATAGTAACTGGATCTGGTCGTCTGCTGTTCTTCTTATACTTTTTATTATCAATGGTCATAGAAATATATTTATTACAGACTAGTAGTACGCCCCGGCTTCGCACGGGTAGCCTATATAAAAATATCATTATAATATAGCCTATGTTCAGCGCAGATAATGTAGCATCACAACAGCGAAAGAATTTTTGAAATCGGTCCAGTAGTTTCGGAGCCTATTCGATGCAAACAAACAAACAAACAATCAAATCTTTCCTCTTTATAATATTCGTTTAGAAAACAAAATTAAATTACATTGTATGCGGAAATAAAAATAAAATGTACTTTCGAGTATCGTGCGTCGGACACAGAGTGGCGAGTGCCTACGCCTGCAGCAGCGGTATTGTTGCGGTATTGTTTCGTCTTCCGTCACTCGTACTCGTACGTCGCGCGTCGTCATAAAGGCGAACATTACGAAACAATCAACCACTGGGGACCTCATTCCTGCCATTCAAGTATCACAATGTTGAAATTGAAACTGAAGCAAATTAACTGCACAATGCATGCATCAAGCAAAATAATATTTAAATTTGTTTGAATGATCAAAATGCATAGCGTTTATCGAACACTAAGTTAGCTTACTTTTTCTTTTTAATGAATTTGTTTCATTTCCAAGAGCTGTGTAGTGTACCTACTAGTATGTGTCATTTGCAGAGTTCAAAGTGCGTATCCTACTACTGACTCTTTGTTTGAAGCTTAGGACATTGTGTCGCATACTGTTTAATCACATCGCCATACAATGGGACAGCAAGCTGAGGATTTACCATCAGAATAATATCGCCAGTAGTACGTGACACATGACTCACTGATAAATGGGCCGCACCTGTGTGTTCACGACCTTGGCGTATTGTTATCTAGATTCTATGGTTTTATTCCCATTGCTTTCATATATCTGTCTATGGTCATAGCATATTACGGCGTGTAATCGATCAATCATTATGCCCCAATATCCCGCCAAATGAGTTGACTGATCTTTACGAAACATTTCCCCCCTATCTTATAAAAAGTTAGCTCTATGTCATCATTACGTATGGTAATAAATACTTCAAGCCTGCGCTAACTTTTTATAAGAGAGACCGTTCATCTTCAGGATTCATATAAGTATTTATGTAAATTAGTGTACTTATACTAATTTACATTGGTCTTAATTTGCAATTCATATAAAGACTTTTTTACAATTCTCTAGCACTTCCTAAAACTTCTAGTAGTCGTGCGTATAATATGCGTGGTACCTACCTAGCTATAATTGTATTTCGTATCACCACGGTTTCAACTGAGTCTTCCTTATATGTAGTTTTTGACTTAATTAATTATAGTTACTTTGATCAACGAAACTTTTAAAAAAATTATACCTTAAAAAAAATCTGATTTCCTGTTATAATAAAGTTACTTAATTAACCGTGGACCGACTAATTGCTATCTGCTAGATATGCCAACGGGGCCACTAATCAAACAATCTGCTATCTCGCTAAGTGTTCGTGACCGGTATCTTTGCGCTATCAGTTTTGCAACTGCGATTAGTATCAGTATTCAGTATGGAACGCTTTACGTTCACTATGATGAGATGAGGCTCATCTACGACTAGCACAAAACAAAAGCCCTCTCAAACGTTCTCTGTGCCAACTTTGAGGGAAGAGTTTTTAGTCATGGCCCACGCTTTATAGAGAACTGCCCATTCTCCTTTGATATATAAAATAACTCAATAATTTATTCTTTGCATAATAACAAAACTAGTCATCACACAAACAAGTAACGAGTGTTCTTCCTCGGTGCTGTCGACACGAAATTGGCAAACTTGAAATGGTATGAGATGCATGCAGCAGGTGTGGTGTGATAATGTCAATGAACGTTGTATCTCCAACAACTTTACCGCGCCCGTTCATCTTGCTACTGTACACAACACATCTAGTAGCCTAGCCATCAGTCATTGATTAATGTGGCTACTTAACAGTTTTTAATGAAATCTAAGTTCATTGTTCTTTTCTAATTCCACATGAACCGGCATGTTTTCAGGCAACACAACGCATCGTGTTCTAACAACTCGAGTACACAACCACAGAATGCTTCAATAGTTGTTGTCTTGCCACATTTCTTGCGAATTGTGCGTTTCGTCATCGGCGACCGGTTACTCATCATCACGTCAGGCTTCGTTCGTATCTTGCTGTCGTTGTTGAATCAGCGATACTGTACCTACTGTCTGATCAGTGTCAGCAGTTAGTACACGTACTTACACCTACTACGTTCACAATTCAAACAGATTCTATACTTTGTCGGATTGATATTGCTTAATCGTATTGTATTGAGTGATGTTACGATGATAACACCTTTTATGAAACCATCAAAATTGTTTCATAAAAGTATTATACCAGTTTTATACTGTAAATATTAGACAGTACCCCAAACAGGGTTCGAGGATTTTTATAATGCAATACTTTTAATTTCGTTTATTTTATTTGCAATCATTGTGTATACAGAGATGATAAATAAATAATACACAATTTCAAACATGGTTCACCTAAATTAGGCATGCAAATGTATTTAACTGAAAGTTATGTCAAGTTACAAAAAACAATAATTAATTAAAAGTCAAACAATTCAATCTATATGTATTGTATATCGCACATTCGGTGCGACACTGTCACTTATGTATTGTATATCGCACATCCGGTGCGACACTGTCACTTATGTATTGTATATCGCACATCCGGTGCGACACTGTCACTTATGTATTGTATATCGCACATCCGGTGCGACACTGTCACTTATGTATTGTATATCGCACATCCGGTGCGACACTGTCACTTATGTATTGTATATCGCACATCCGGTGCGACACTGTCACTTATGTATTGTATATCGCACATCCGGTGCGACACTGTCACTTATGTATTGTATATCGCACATCCGGTGCGACACTGTCACTTATGTATTGTATATCGCACATCCGGTGCGACACTGTCACTTATGTATTGTATATCGCACATCCGGTGCGACACTGTCACTTATGTATTGTATATCGCACATCCGGTGCGACACTGTCACTTATGCAAAAATGAAAAAATGAGTTAAATAATATAAAAGATATATAGAGGTAGTCGTGTTGGTTTAGTAACACTATTTATAACTCAAGAACGGCTGTACCGATATGGCTGAAATATTGATGGGTAGGTAGCTTGGAGCCAGGAGACGGACATAGGATATGTATGTATGTAGGTATGTATGGATGTATGTATTTTCTATTAAAAAAAACTTAATAAATTCAAAAATGCTGCTTATTTATTGCTTTTAAGGCGAAACAGAGTTCGCCGGGAGAGCTAGTATAAAATATAATTTAAGCATCACAAGTCAAGTGTACAAAAATTATATTATTACGTAAATTTTAGTTATTGCTATTTTATAGTTTACTTTAGAAGGCAAAAGAAAATGGTGAAAATATTAAAGGATTACAGAGCAATAGTTTCATTTATTAAGCATCTGGCTACTCCACGCAACGCGTATCTGACAGGATATCATGAAAGTTTCTGATGATCCTTGGCACATATCGAACGATAGAGAACGATCTTCTCGATCTGAGTCTTCCCTTATGACATGACATCGAGGGGGCGGCTTCAAGGCTGCTGGCGTGTGTTGTGTACCGTACCGACTGATAGTGACTGGTTGGTTTCATGCAGGGACCGCGGTTATGAGACCGGAACAGACACTTTCCCCGCCTCCAGGCAACTGTTGATGTTTTACAATTTGTTTTACTTAAATTTGTGTTGTTTGTTGGTTTAATATTTCAGCAATCCAATTTCATTCTTTATCACTTGAACTTGACTACCAACGCAGTGCTTGAAACATGACTTTTCCCATGTTTTGCTGTGCATAATTTGAGCATTGTGAATGTGTTCGATGATTATATGCATTACTGGTAGTCAGATTAGCGCCGTATAATGAAGTGGGTGCGTTGTCTAATTGTCGGGGTTGATGCCCGCAGCCCGCGCGCCGAGCATCCTAGGTACCTACTTTGAGCATACGCTCTTAACATTGTTATTTTTCTAATTAGCATTTTTATAAGTGGTTCGATGGCCGTGGAGCCATACCATTACTGCTTTAAGGCGACGGGTCGGGTGTTATTTTTCATAATAAATAAAAATGTCATAAACTTCCAACTTTATTATTAATTCATTGTATCTACACACACGTTAAACTTGTAACACGGCATAGTTTTTGCCGCAGTGGTTAAACTCTAGATAGTCAGCGTGGCAACGTCGCATTTTCAACTTCAGTAAGAATGCTGAAAACGACGCAAAACACATAGTGAGCCGCGCACAGTTCGGATTGTCAAACTCTTAAGGCGAGGTTTCCCAAGAACTTTAGGCATTTCGCGCTACCTCAGCCCCCCCCATGTTAGCGCGCATCGTATTTATTTACGCGCCCGAGGTAGGTACCGCATACGATATCTTAGTGCCACAGTATAGAAAATCAAGCAGTAGGTAAATAGGTACGTATGTTATGGACTTACAAACTTCAGGTATAATATTGATAACATTATTACGAGTATTTTTATTACCTACTTATTATGTGTAGATCTAGGTACAGTCACAAAGCTAGATCATAAAAAATAAATTTAGTCCAGCCAGCCTAAAAATATATATATGGGTATTTTATATGTATAATAATAAATATCTATCCATATTATGTATTGCATTAGTATATCAGTCTTCTTTCTAGTACACATAACACAAGCTCTCTGCTCAGCTTGGGGTTAGATGATGTTTTGTGAATTTTCCAGCATTATTTATTTAATTAAAACATTTTATATTATACAGTGTTGCTCTATAAAAAAAACAGTTTTTTTTATTTACAATTATTTTATTCTAGGGCAGCACATTTTTTTGGGGGTTGTAGCACGTCGCATGATGTATTATTATCTTATCACTTTCAGGCCAGTACAGTACATTTATAATTAAAGCTATTACGGTGTAAATGGGCCTCAATGGGGATTATGGTACTTTAAGTCCCATGATCCCCATGATTTTGAAAACATCGAAATCATGGGTATTGTGGGACTAAAAGTATCACAATCCCCATGATGGGGATCGTTCAATGGGGATTATGAAACTAACACTATATTGGGTTAGTTTCATAATCCCCATGATTTTGAAATTTCTAAATCATGGGGATCATGAGACTTAAAGTACCATAATCCCCATTGAAGCCCATTTACACCGTAATAGCTTTAATTATAAATGTACTATACTGGCCTGAAAGTGATAAGATAATACATCATGCGACGTGCTACAACCCCCAAAAAATTGTGTTGCCTTAGAATAAAATAAATGTAAGATAAAAATCAATCAATCATTCATTTTATTTGTAAACACAGGTGAAATAGTAATGGTCAATAACAGGTATGTGCACTGTGATTTGCGCTAGGGCGTACAACGTTCCTACAAATTAAAACAATATTAATAAAATTAAAATGTTATAGTAAATATCTTATCCCTAAAAATAAAATAAAATTGCAAAATTAAAATAATGTTAATGGTAAAATATTAGTTCTTAAGTTAAATTGTCATTGTAAGTTTAGTTACTTTGGTCAAGAAAGTCCAAAGTGGAATAAAATGTCATTTCAATTCAATTCAATTCAATTAAAAAAAAATTGTTATTTTTTTTATAGAGCGAACCTGTATAATTTTAAATGTTTTATTTAAATACTTAAGTAAACAAATAATGCTGGAAAATCCACAAAACATCATCTAACCCCAAGCTGAGCAGAAAGCTTGTGTTATGGGTACTAGAAAGAAGACTGTTAACTGAATGCAATACATAACATGGATAGATATTTTTTTTATTATACATATAAAATACCCAGAACACCCGGAATAAATATTTGCAGATCGTACAAACATTTATCCTAAGACGGAAATCAAACCCGCAACCTCCGCGTCGCAGGCAGACTTTCTCCTACCGCGCCACATATGTCGTCATGTAGATAATTCTTTTTGAACAAACATAAAAATAAGTTAGGTTTTTTTATGTTTACATTGTATACTCTACCTTTCTTGGTAGAATATGGTAGGAATGTCGTCAAATGAAACCGATTAATAAGAAGTGATCGTTATTTAATTTTAAGCATTTTCAATAAATTTATCAAGTATAAAACTGCACTACTTTTATACTTAATTTTGCGGGCGTATCGAAAAGTATTGTTGCAGTTAGTTTCTTAATAAATTCAAATCTACTATCTAGTCCAGTCAAAATAGACATTCCAGTTTGCATTAATTCCCAACAAGCTGGATTTTTGTGCAGGCCTTGAATACGTCATTACAAATGATATGTCAAAAGTCCCCATCGATTCCGCTTGTGCGTTGTTTTTTATTCGAGGTCAAAGGTCATAAATTTGTATTTTTTGCGTATATCTCTGAAACAACGAAAGCTATCGAAAAGTGGTTCAGGCAAAGTTTGTACATCGTAAAATTGTCTACAAAAATACTTCAACACTTTTCTTCTACAAAGCATCGTTTTCGAGATACAGTGACTTTAGACCGCAGGAAAATCGTCGAAGATGCTGCGTTTTTTTCATTTCAGCCGTTTTATCTGCTTCATTGCCACAGAACAAATAGTATTTCTTGAAATTTACTGAAAGTGGTGATGGGTTCGATGGGTTAGTTCTCCTCCGAGGTAATGAATCGTCTTTTTGTTTCAAGAAATACTGTTCGTTCTATGGCAATGAAGCAGATAAAACGGCTGAATTGAAAAAAAACGCAGCATTTTCAGATTTTCCTGCGGTCTAAAGTCACTATATCTCGAAAGCGATGCTTTGTAGAAGAAAAATGTTGAGATATTTTTGTAGACAATTTTACGATCTACAAAATTTGCCTGAACCATTTTTCGATAGCTCTCGTTGTTTCAGAGATATACGCGAAAAACGCAAATACCCAGGTAAAGTCATAAATTTGCGTTTAAAAGTCATAAACGAGAGCTATCGAAAAATAGTACCGACAAAGTTTGTAGATCGTAAAATTGTCTACAAAAATATCTCAACACTTTTCTTCTACAAAGCATCGCTTTTGAGATATAGTGACTTAAGACCGCAAGCAAATCTACTAAAATACTGCGTTTTTTTCATTTCAGCCGTTTTATCTGTTTCATTGCCATAGAACGAACAGTATTTCTTGAAACAAAAAGACGATTCATTACCTCGGAGGAGAACTAACCCATCGAACTCATCACCCCTTTCAGTAAATTTCAAGAAATACTATTTGTTCTGTGGCAATGAAGCAGATAAAACGGCTGAAATGAAAAAAACGCAGCATCTTCGACGATTTTCCTGCGGTCTAAAGTCACTGTATCTCGAAAACGATGCTTTGTAGAAGAAAAGTGTTGAAGTATTTTTGTAGACAATTTTACGATGTACAAACTTTGCCTGAACCACTTTTCGATAGCTTTCGTTGTTTCAGAGATATACGCAAAAAATACAAATTTATGACCTTTGACCTCGAATAAAAAACAACGCACAAGCGGAATCGATGGGGACTTTTGACATATCATTTGTAATGACGTATTCAAGGCCTGCACAAAAATCCAGCTTGTTGGGAGTTAATGCAAGCTGAAGTCATAATTTTAGTCTATTTTGACTGGACTATATCATCAGAAATTCCGGCCATTTTAAACGAATTGAATTTTTTTTTCGCCATTAAATTTTATCACACATGTTTAGATTCAATGTAGACAAAAAAAAACCTAATTTATTTTTATGTGTGTTCAAAAAGAATTATCAACATGACGATCTATGTGGCGTGGTAAAAGGTCCGCCTGCGACGCAGAGGTTGCGGGTTTGATTTCAGCCTAAGGAAAAATGTTTGTACGATCTGCAAATATTTATTCCGGGTGTTCTGGGTATTTTATATGTATAATAATAAATATCTATCCATATTATGTATTGCATTAAGTATATCAGTCTTCTTTCTAGTACACATAACACAAGCTCTCTGCTCAGCTTGGGGTTAGATGATGTTTTGTGGATTTTCCAGCATTATTTATTTAATTAAAACATTTTATATTATACAGTGTTGCTCTATAAAAAAACAGTTTTTTTTATTTACAATTATTTTATTCTAGGGCAGCACATTTTTTTGGGGGTTGTAGCACGTCGCATGATGTATTATTATCTTATCACTTTCAGGCCAGTACAGTACATTTATAATTAAAGCTATTACGGTGTAAATGGGCCTCAATGGGGATTATGGTACTTTGAGTCCAATGATCCCCATGATTTTGAAAACATCGAAATCATGGGGATTGTGGGACTAAAAGTACCACAATCCCCATGATGGGGATCGTTCAATGGGGATTATGAAACTAACCCGAATAATCAGAGTTGCGTATGGCCTGAGTACCTACCAATGGATTTGTTATTTGTCATCGAAGCGCTGCAAAATAAAATGTAGATAGGTACCTTGGTATTTTACGTTTACTCTTCGCATCGTTGATAATGAGTGTGTAGGAAAGAAATGACTTCGATTTTGCATTGAAGCTATTTGAAATATACCGTACCTACCTTAGTCATTTATTTACACTTAGGTAGGTACACCCTAAAGATATACCTACCTACTATAATAAATCATCTACCATACCTACCTATTATATTTTTTATACTGTGGCGCGTCAACTATTTTATTTGTGTACCTAGGTATCTACAAAATATAACTTTATTACTTAGGTAGGTATCTACATGCCAACAATCTGATAAAATATCGAGATCGACTTACCATTTTTCGAGTAACAATTGTTTACGTTGTGTCTTAGTTTTCAACTTTATCCTATTACGTTTATTACCCATTTTATTTATCTGCACCAATATGAAATGCGGGGGGATCTTTTGGGAGACAAACGGCGTGCGTCCGACCTCGAAGACGTCTCGACGGGTACTGACCGCCCAGCGCGAGCTCCTGAACCGTTAGATTTTGATAGTTTTCTTTCAAAGAGATTAATAATAACTAAATCATACATATTTTTTTCTACAGGGTTTTAGTAAATAATAAGCTCTATCTTTTGATATAACTTTGACATGATTTCATGAAGAAACCTCTTTGTATGAGCCATTTGAAATATCGATTTAGTGTCATCTTTATGATTTTTTTTTATCGAGAAAATTTATATTATTCACGTTTCTAATTCTACAAAGTCCTAGAGTATATGTTCAATTTTATTACAAACAAATAAAATCAAGTAACTTTTTCATTTCAGTAGAGATACAGTTATTCAAAAAACCTAAAAATCCAGACCACCCAAACCACCCCGCCTTAAGCAGCGCCTTATGAATATTTGCGAGCACACAGCAATGGAACACTTATAGTTCCTCAGGCGCTACTCTTCTTCTTCTTTAAACACCTTAATGTAGAATTTTTTTAACTTGCATGTATAGATATCAACCATAAGAATAGCTGTGCTGAGTTTGGTACCAAACAAATCTGCCAAACCCATAAAAAATGGGATCAAAAACCACACTTTTGCAAAAGATGTTGGTACTAAACTTACATTTTAAAGTAAACTTTATAGTTTACTTTAAAATGTAAGTTTAGTACCAAGTAAGTTTAGTACCTGTGGTTTTTGTGCTCTTGGTTATCCAAGAGCACACATTTTGTTTCCTACCTGACTAGTTCAATATTATGTGTTATAGGAAATAATAAGTTTCACAACTCCACATGCTATGTCTTCTTCAGAAAACATTCCCAAAAACACGCATTTGGCTATACCCGTCACCGTCTATCTATATAGATCCTTCTGATTCTTGAAGATAAAGGTGAAGTAAGACTCGGACAAACCGGTGGACACAAGAAAGACCTCCTTGACAGACCATCAGTCAGATAGATGTATGACATCGTTGCAATCTGGATGCTAAAGGCCTAAAACGGACACGCACGTGTGGGCGCTTGATACTTATGACTTATTTCCAGCAATGGATCACTACAAGCTGCCCATGATTGTTCCGATGAGATGATACCATACGGCAGCTTGTAGTGCTTGTAGAATCGTATCATAATTATTTTGTTACAAGCTGAAAGAGAGCGTGAGACATTACGCGATAAATGATGTAACGGTTGACATTACTGGTCTGACTGATTGCTCTCCCTAAGTGTTGAAATGAGAGTAACTTCTCGTTTCTAATCTACTATATCCTGTAGGCGTAAAATGATTACAGAGCGTATCATGTTTTACACAACGCAAATTCCATAAGTTCACTGACCAACAGTTGTAACAAGTGAGGAAGAAGCAATTAAATGCGGTTATAGATCTAAGTACTCGTTACAATACTCTTCGTTCTTCCATTATTGCGTGATTCGCGAGTGTCCATGTGTGGAAGTGTCGCAAATCATTGATGCAATAAATGTGACTTTTTGTCGATTGTATTAAAAAACATAAGTGATTCTTCACAGCTGATTGCCTACTCTGTCCCATCAGAGATACCTACCATCCGTGTGGGCCGGTGCTTTTCTTTTACTTCCTGTAATTTTTAATTAGAAATACAAGTACTTATGTTAAAACATAATCGCCGGCTTTCTCTACGATACTTATGGCAGGACAGCGCTTCACATTCATCATTGAATTGATTTGCCTCGTGCGTGGCAGCTATCGTAGTTTTCGGGCGCCTGACACAAGTCCAGTTTAGATATTCGTAATAGCAAATCGTTTAAAATAAAGCCCTAGTCTGTTAGAAACGGTAACCTACTTATGTCGATGGATCATCGAACTACCTCTGTTGTGTCGCATATCATACTTACCTAATGGGTGGGGAATATAGGTTTAATTGTGGCGGGTCATTGTTCCTGCATCCGCCGTGACATCATGTCCATCTACTGTGGCCGTGTCCATTGAGAGGGCATCCAGCATCCATTGTGAGCGGCCCACTTGTCGCTGAATGGAGCGCTATTGTGCGCATCACGATGTCGGCTTGCATTGCATCGGAATTGGATCATTTGTTCTTTTAAAGATAGGGAAGTTGGTCGACATCGGTTCTATCTAAGTTCTAATAACTTTTGGATGCAATAAAGATTGACTGTTGCTATCTGCAATATTTTATTATTTAGCATTTGACCTTGAACCATGGTCAACCGATAACGGTCGATAATTCGTTGGTACACCACGTGTGTTAATCATTCCAATATCATCGAATTCTACATCACTCTAGCTAGTGCCATCATTTGACTCTAGTGACTTGTGTTAGTATTGGACCGTATGAAAAACAATCAATTGATATAAGTAACTATTATCTAATATCATATCTAGACAAGTTTGTGTGACCGTCTAACCAGCAGTAACCGGTGCGGTGCTCGTGTCGTGCCTTTGGCTGGGAATGAACACTTGAGAGGCACGCGCCATTTGCCTACAGTTTGCAGACAAACTAATCGTCTGCAAATCTCTATAGATGAGTTATTCAATATAAATAATTCTCTTGGTCATCAAAATCAATGATATTTTTCGAATGAGTTTGAGCATCGTATAAACATTTGAAAACGTCTTGTATTCGCTCTCTCGAGCGACAATGACACTTTTCCATTTGAATGGCGATGGATTGTTATAATCGGTATGGGTGCAGGCAGGCGTGGACGTGCCTCGAATGGGGACGTGCATCAATGCAGCCATTGTATTCCCACGTCCGCGTCCTCATTGTACCGTTACGGGATGATAATCGAGAAATCATAGCGCGGAATAGGCTTTACTTGTATGCCAAGACCTGTTTGGCTTTCTAGTATCTTTTGATGCAAATCCATTATGCACTGCTTAGATTTACTTCAACAAATTTCAAATAAACTAAACAAATTTTAGTAGGTATGCTATGAAGCTTCGGTGAAGTAAAAAAGTGCGTAATAGATTTTGGGAAGTTGAAATATGGCATGCAGTAAAAATATTGAAATGATAGCACAATAAGTCTTAAAGATGTCCTTGAATGCCGAAGGGCGTAGTCCAGTAGAGTCGGCACAGCGGTCAGCGGACAAGGTCGCAAGTATCGCGTGGGCTGACGACGCGCCGGGGGCGGACGCGCATCCTCCTTACAGCGAGGATACAGGTATCCTGCCTCTCCTCAACACCTTGAGATGACTCTCGGCCTCTCACAATATCAGAATCATTTCCTTATGTTCTGATATTGACGATATCCCAGTGATGCATTACCTCTACCGGTTGCTTGCATGGCTCACAAATATAACACTAAATCAATATCATAATACTTGTATGTACTTCATGTTGTGCTTTCTATACATCACTCATTGGCCAAATTTTGGTTGAGTTAATGTTGATGAAGAAAGTCACTCTGCAGCATAAAGTGTTGCGTTTTTACAATGTTAGTCCGCACTCCCTTAGCAGGTGAAAAGAATACGTTTATAAATGGTCAAGTATGTTGTTTACCAGCTCTACTTCAATCTACTGTGAGGTGATATAATTATAAGTTTGATTTACTGCGAAACCTTGTAGAAAGACGTCCGCGACCTTCGTATAATATCATACTACTGGCTTATCGTTCGTAATGTTCGTCTCAACATAATATGCAGTTGCTATCTGAAATTAACTTTGATGATGAGTAATTAATGATTAAAGAAAAACTTCCTACAACTTCGCGATCCCGCGATGCAGCACTGTAGAGTAAGTGAAATACTCAACGTCTTCAAATTTACTCCCTACAAACTTTGAGGTCTAAGAAGAAAATCAAAGGCAAGCCATTTTGGATTCGTACTTCATGCCAATAGCATTAACACCAACCACAGTTAATTTGAGATATTGCATTGGTGAATTAATTTGACGCTTCTGCGCCTGGTGGTGAATAGTTAATGCAAGACGTGGCGCAGGTGCGAGCTGCATCGATTTCTGATTCATTCTCCGAATTTTCCTGCACTTTTCTTCCCTAACTTTATTGATCTGTTGATATTTTCTACATATCGTTGTTTAGAAAATAAGTCAGGATTATTGTCGCATATTCTAGTGACATTGACTCATTGATATATGTAAGTAGTGTGATTAACAATAGTCAACAACATACTTGACATGTGCTGGTGAGGTTTATTATACACATGCAAGCAAGTTCGTAATCGTATGCTCAATGTTATTTCAGAATTGCTTACGGTGCTCTCAAACGGGTCGGCATGTGTCATTATTTCCAAATTAAACTGCCTATTCAATTCTATTACTTTAAACATTACCTACTTTGGATCTAGGGTTATATCCAACTTAATAATAGACATAGACATAGACATAGACAGACATTTATTTATATCATTTATTTATTTATAATATATTTTCTTTATTTTTAAAATAATGAAGCAAATGTATCACACGTTCACTGCGATTATAAAATGAGTAGTGGCCTCCATAAGCGGTATATTTTACAGTAAATAGACGACACGCGATCTCTGTACTGTTGGTGTCTTTACAATCTAACAAATCGTCTACGACTTGTTCCTGTGAAGTTTATGCTCTATCTACATATAGGTATGTCTGCTATATAATCTGAACTTACTGTTAGATGCATATAATAATAGGGATGACATAGTCTAACACGCTAGTAAATTTAACCCCGAGGTTCTCAAGTCGCCACTTTTCAACTGATACGTGCAAAACCATGTTTCTCAATTAAATATCGCTGGTGTCCTCAACATTGAACCTTATCTCGCGAATGTGTATATTAAAAACACGTAACAGTTTGCTCGAGAGAGTTTGTTAGATCTCGAGGCTTAGTTCTTCAGGTTGAAAGAGGTACATAATTGATTGCGTGTATCTAGTAAAGTTGTTTGCTCATGCCGCCGATCATCAGTTTCCTTTTCAGTCATTATGATGGTGCTTGCAGATCTAACATTCGGCTAGAAACGACTTTGTTTTTTTCGCAAATTCCACCATTCAGCAAACCACTGACCTAGATCCACCAATTGCATCAATAACAATCCTTGAACTGACAATAGCCCATTCCAAAATTAATACAAATACCTAAAGCTATTGATATTATCTATTTATATCAGGCATGACGACCTTGACTAAAGGTTTTATCATTCGACAGTCAGTAAAAACTATGCTTTAGTTGTTCTGCTAATTCAAAAGGTTTTCCTCATTGAGCTTTGTTTCAATTATAATGTTTCTTAATTTGAATAATATAAATATATATTTTCTTGTATTGTATTGAGTGAAACCGTCTTTACATGAGTTTAGTGTTTGATTGCATTATCTGTGCGCCTTATTAAAATTATCACAAGCAAGTCGTTTGACTCGCACGGTCGCACGATTTATCACAGCTTACAAAGATCGTAGATTGCGGTTAATTTCAATAAGTTGAAGTAGATTCGTTCAGAGACATGTATTTTACAAAATATTGTAATAGTACACCGTTTTCCTAAGACTTGTGCAAGATGCACCGATGAGTGTCCTCTCGACGTGAGATGCACATGGTACTGCGCATTTTTACACATATGGGCTATAGTTATATGTACTTGGTACATATTTATGTCTTGTGGTTCCAGCCAGTGGGTCAAAGCTTCAGTCGCAGTTATAAATTGTACTCTCGTCAGTCACGACCTTGTAGCTCACGCTTTCTATAACTCTTACTTACCTTTTATTGTGTTGTGTCTATTGATCAACTTATATTTGTCATTACCTTCGACGATACACGCCTGGTCATTAGTTATTATACAAGAACGCTATAGATACATATCGCATTGCGTTGAGGCACGAAGGTGCGCGGAGTAGGGGAGACCTAGGATAGTTGTTACAGAGGAGAGTTGTTACAAAGCCGATTTCTCGGAACCTATGATCGTTAGTGAGCTGGCAATGCCACTCAATTGATTCTTTTTAGATGCACTTCTTGATGAAACAAGTGCCTCAGGCACCAGGCAAATGGTTGCCCGAGTACGACGTCTGCATGAAAAAAAAACCGGAAAGTAATTTTTTTGTCAAAATTTTGGTTATATATATATCATGACACATTAAATTTAGGTGGTTATGTTATTTTTTTGTATACTGTAGGGTTTTTGAAGTTTCAAATAGTGGCGTTGTTTTGATGATCCTTTACGTTGTTGTGAAATTATGAATGTTTATTCTGACCAGGTCGTTATTTTCGACACCTAGGAGAGTTGTGACACGCTGTAACAACTCTCCTATTTTAGTTTGTTTGCTTTGAATTTTATGTCATTAGCAATCCAATCAAAAGGTTTCAGTTCAGGAGTGGAAAGGCTGGTCGAGAATGGCACTAGGAGTGAGCTGCTGTACGTCTGTCTTAATAGATTGGATTACTAAGATTTTTGACATATTTTATAGTGGCTGATATTGTCATGATGCCATAGTTACTTAAAAAATATTTATTTCTTATAATCTTAATGTCTGTAGTCTCAACAATTATGCCAAATGATAATTGAAGTATTATTTAAGGGTGTGTGTTTTACAATTCTTATAAAAGTCATCTTACCTATCAAATATAGTATTGATAAACAGCTGTAACAACTTACCTTGGTGCCTGTCACAACTTACCTCTGTGTTAGGAGAGTTGTTACAGTTTGAGTTGTTTCTGTTTTGGTGGATTTTCTCAGAAACCTTACAACTTTCATTTATTGTCATGTCTGTTTTTGATAAAGGAAAGATTGCTCTATATTTAGACATAAAGTTGATAACTGTGCTATGTTTCTTTATTGAGATATGTGGTTTTAAGTAAAAATTGTAACAACCCTCCTTGGTCTCCCCTACCGTGATAGGTTATTTCGATTATTGTTTCCGCTAGACGCACGTAACGTTACGGACTTAGTTAATACAATATTTATCCTTACACCTATACTAAAACAATAACATTCACCTTTGAACTTGCCACATGGATGCCAAGGATTTACATACTTTGTTGTTGTAACCTTCTCGATTTACGAAATAGTTGTGAATTGCCTATTATATCGACACAGTATGAAATAGGCACATTACTAAACATACAGTCACGAAAAGCCCACTGCTGAAATACGAGGCATTGTTGTCTCAACGCAGAAAACTGTAACTTAAAAAGATATTTTGGTTTATTTCAGGAGGCGCATTCGAGGGCGTAGAAGACAAGGTGTCTCCGTTCGGGTACGGGCGCGGCGAGGGCGCGGACGCGGGCCACGGCGACCCCGACTGGATCTGCAGCAAGGACAAGCCGCACTACGACCAGATGTTCCAGGCGCTCAACCCCATCGACGGCAAGGTCACCGGCGCCGGTACGAACCTACACCCGCACCCGCACCCGATCCCCCCACATCCCACCACTCTACTCGTTCACCAAACCGTCGAAGCATTGGTCTCTTCCACGCGGAACTGCGCGCGGCTCACAGAACTCTACGCTCGTCTGAAGGACGAAGACGGCTCGGAACCCAGGGATAGGATCGTGAACGCGCTGGCGCTGGTCGCAAACACCGGGAACGAGATCGCTCAGTTCTTGAACCACGCGCGTCAGGACGATACGATGTCGTCCATTTCTATTCATAGCTTGGATACGTTGGCTATCGAAAGCCCTAGTTGCAAGCGAAACGACGGTTATATAAGCTATAAAGGCTTCGAGTGCCTCGTTGACGAAGATTGCGATGAGCTAGAATCTAAAAATGAATTGGATGAACCCCATTTCGATGATGAGTTACAAAGTTCAGGCTCGGAGACGAACGAGGACCCAGCGCAGAATATAAAGGTTTCTAAAGAGTTAGGTTGCTTCCGTCAACTGTACGACTCAGTCAAATTGACAGTATTGCTCGTATTGAATGTGCTGGCCACTCTTATGGCGGTGGAGTTTGTGTTCGGAGTGATGGTGTACGCTATCTCTGGTCAGCATGTCTTAGAGTTCACCGTTGAAAAGTCTACAGATTCGTGGTTAGATAAAGCGAAGTTGATTACGTTTGGTCCCGCAGAAGAAACGGTTAGGATTCAGTCGGTCGTAGAACTTTTTTATCGCGATAATTTCGTGAACGTTCTAAAGTATTTAATCAGCTGTCTCCGCAGCCCATAGTCGACGTAGTAGATACAGATTGGTTCGTTTGTTAACTCTTATTGCTCAATTTTCACAGCGTCTCTATTGTTCTAGTCTTTCAGTGGGAGTTTTTACTACCTGTTTACACATACGGGAAATCTCTAGGTATAAGCAATAATAATATTTACGAACAACATCAATAATAAGTATATTCAGAATGTATTTAACTTCCATTTATGAATGATCAGAAGAAAATGTTTCTCTTAACGTATACTTGTTTGATAAAAGTAAGCTTTCTTTGTAATTAAACAACAATGCCGTTTTAATAAGTTATCAAGAATGCAGTTATGTACCTACCTACTTTTATGAGTTCCAATTTTAACCCTCTTTCAAATAGTAGGTATGTATCATTCATAACTAGGTTTTAAGTTTAAACCTAGTTATTACTGAGTACGTTAAAAGTTTTAACGTACTCAGTTCCGAATATTTAAGAATCAAAATTATGCTCCGTTATTTCTGATCTAGCGAGAAAATATCCCGTAATAACTATGATCAAAACAGTTCCACAAATCTGTTTAGCTATACAGGGTGTAACAGGGGTGGTAAAAATAAAATAAAATCGGATTTTATGCAAAATCTCATAAAAGTGCGAGTAACTTTTAAACGACTGAATATCGCTGAACATACATGGGGGTTATATCGATGGGCATCGAGCTCCCCCATCGCCCCGTTGCCTTCGGTCCAACCCTCCTGTTACACCCTGTACAATAGCTGCATCAGTAGGTCTGTTGACGGCCCCTTTCTGCACCCACAGCCGCCAAGACGGAGATGGTGAAGTCGAAGTTACCGAACTCTGTGCTCGGCAAGATCTGGAAGCTGGCCGACATCGACAAGGACGGCTTCCTGGACGAGGAGGAGTTCGCGCTCGCCATGCACCTCATCCGCGTCAAGACCGACGGACACGACCTGCCCGCCGACCTGCCCGCGCACCTCGTGCCGCCCTCCAAGCGCAACTAGCGCCTCACACCACACACATGTCACGACACTATCTACTGGCAACCAACCGTTCGATCGGTTCGCTCGGTAGAAACGTTGGCGAGGAAGACCGACGACTTTCCTCTTTATGTGATGCGATGCGGTGGGTTCGCTCCTCGAAGTATACCTGCTTGGCTTGTGAATACATTTTTATCAGCTTTGCGATGTTGGGTTCGTTTGTATAGACGTTGAAATATTTTCTTTGAAATGTATGTAATGTTTTTGCAATTATCGTTCGTTAGTGCGTACGCGTGCGATGTGTGACATCGAGTCGTTTCGCTATCGATAGAGTGATCCCACTGGTTTATAAGACCGCTGTATTGTTTAATGTTTACGAAAAAAGTCTTGCGTCTTGCTTCTCAGCGCGGCGAAAAGAACTGAGAAAATTATTAACCTTTTCTAAATTTTTATGAAAATATTAATTTATGTAAAATTAGAGGCTGTATTTTGTATTTGCTAATTAAAACTGACTGTTTTAGCTTACGTGTCTCAGTAATTCGCGGAGCCCGGGGACTGTGCTGTGGGCTCCATGCTCTGTGCCACGCGGAGCGGGTTGCGATTTGTTTCTCTTAAAATGTTATTGTTCCCACTGGGTCGTCTTGTAACGTTTGTAACATTACAAAAGCTTCGCTTCGCCTTGTGTAACTTTGGAAAGCAGTTTCTCGTAATCGAGATGTACCTATGTGTGTACGATGCGGCAAGGCTCTCTCGCAAACTCGTCGCCAGCGAGGGCCATGCTTCGGCCACGCCGCCGACCTGCCTACCTACCTACCTACCTACCGACCTACCTACCTACCTACCGACCTACCTACCTGCTACCTGCCTACTATACTACATCTATTACATGCATTGTACTTCGGAAATAGTTCATGAAAGAAGCAAAAAATCTTGTTCTGTATTCTAATGCAAAGTTAAAAGACGAAAGTTACCTAATGCGGATCGATCTTTTGTGTAGAAAGAGAAATATTATTATTTAGTGTCTACTTACTAGATTATTGTTTTAGAGTCAGATTTATATTTACATATTTATATACAGCGTATACTTAATTTAAAATAACTATTTAATTAATTTCTTATGATTCAAAAATATTAACTAGATTATTATGAATATGTTTTTTTTAGTTTATAATCGTGATCATAGGCACTATCCTTCGAAATCGTCTTGTTGCCTTCTAAAAATTAAATTCAAGAGGTTTGGTTCAATTATTAATACTTATTAATGATTCTTAAAAAAGAAGCCCAACCTAAGTGTGGGTTGATTTTTTTTATGAAAATAGAATATACTTAGGTAACTGTTAATGTTTGTTCAAAGCGTTCTTAATGGTTGTAGATTCTATTAGCATCGTGTTTATTGATGAATTTCCTTATCATTCTTCTATCTTGCGGTCGTTCTCAGAATCGCCTCTCACTCAACTGAAGTTGATGATACCCCTTGTCACTAACTACTACGGCTATGGGTACTATTTTAAACAGTGATTATTTCTTACAGAAGTTAGAGACGATTCAAAGTGTGCCCCCAGATGTGTATTTCTGCATTTATGTGAGCCTAATATCTAACTTAACTGCGGTGCCTTTACTCTATAATAATAAGGGAATGTGGACATTGAATAGGATATTTAGAGAACAGTCGACTATATTGTCATTAGTTGAGCACTGCACTGCTACAACTCCTCTCAAAAGAGATTTGATGTAAATAAAGCATTTTATAATGGTTACATGTTTTGGATTGTATTTTGGCGCCTCTTTCGGCGCGCGTCGTGATGTTGCTTGCAGTTTTCGATAAGTATTGATGAGGCAGAAAGGGCGCATTTGTCGAACATGTTTTTACAATTTGCTACAACATTATGTGTACATAAAGATATGTAAATTGATTATAATAATCATAATAAATTATACATAGTGTGTAATAAATAGTTAAGAAAGAAAGTAGTTTTATTTTGAACATCACAGCACGAGGTACCTAGTTCCATAAAACATATTCACCTTTTCCAGGTATCACAAAAGGGGGGGGTTGTAACATTAAATAAATAAATAATGCTGAACAGTGATTAAAGTAACAGAAGGGGTGGACCAAAAGCAAAAGAGCGATGGGGGAGCTCAATGCCTAATAATTAAATGCAAGGTGTCTTTTCAGTTAACATTTTATTAACAATACCATACGAATAAATTCAAACCTTAATAGTTAAGTATTTTATTAGAAAAAGACAAATAACATTACAATGTTTGTCTCTAACTAACATGATTACATTTATGTAGTTTTAGTTTTATTAACTAAAGCAAATGCAAACAAAGAACTCAGGATTTTAACATTTTCTTGTGATCTGGCAAAGTAAAAACATTGGTTAAGCTGTCATAAATAACCATAAATAAATGCAATACATATCTGCAGTCCTAACAGAACTGTGCCAGCCCAATCGATGCACAATAATAAGAACCCAAAGCGATCATAGCAAACTACAACACCAAGTAAATACTGAAACCGGTTCAATATTTCACAAAGACAAAATGAGACTGCATCCTTTGGAATCAGAGGAATATGTTCAGCGATTACTGAGCGGCCGGGTCGGAGGGCGGCGGAGGGCCGGGCGGCCGCACCTGGCGCCGCAGCTGCTCCACCAGCTCCGGGTTGGAGGCCTGCATGTGCTGCGCCAGCGCCTGCCCCGCCTCCAGCAGCGCCGACATGCCGCCCGGCGCGCCCTCGGCCGCCGCGCCGCCCGCGCCCGCGCCCGCGCCCGCCGAGCCGCTCATCAGGCCCGAGATGAGGTTCTGCATGCTCGGGTCCGCCAGCATCTCGGTGGCCATGCTGAGCAGCGCCGGGTTCTGCAGCAGGCCGCCCAGGTCCATGGCACCGCGCTCGCCGCGCGCCGCGAGCCGCTCGTCCGCGAGCCGCAGGTTCTGGCGGTACGACTCATTGTCGGGCTCCAGCTGCGCGGCGCGCGCGAAGGCCTGGCGCGCCTCGCGGTGTCGCTCCAGCGCCGTGAGCGCCAGCCCGAGGCGGCCGTGCGCCTTGCCGTAATCGGGCTGCAGTGCGAGCGCGGCCGTGCAGTCGGCCACGGCGCCCGCGTGGTCCGCCAGCTTGAAGTGCGCCGCGGCGCGGTTGCAGAAGTACACGGCGGAGCGCGGGTCGAGCTCGATGGCGCGCGAGTACCGCTCGAGCGCGTCGCGATGCCGCTCCGCCTTCATGAGCTCGTTGCCCTCCTGCTTGAGGCGCTCGGCGTCGGCGCTGGGCGCGGCGGCGACGGGCGCGGGGGCCGCAGCGGGCCGCGCGGCTCGCAGCAGCTGCAGCAGGTCGGCCCCGCGCGCCGCGTCGGCCGCCGTGAGCTCGAAGGCGGTCTCGACGCACTGCGCGGCGACCTCGACGCTCTCGCGCGAGTCGGCGCCGAGCGCGTCGCCGTCTAGCTGCTGTTTCAGGAAGTTGACGATGCTCGCGGCGACCGTCTTCACCTCGTCTGCCATCCTGTCGAAGTTCGAGCCGGAGATTTACGGTCTGAACTGATTATCTTTAATATGGACGTGATTTTGCAAAATATTCGGAATCACATTTCAGACACACAACACGAGCGAAGTAGAATAGACAGGACTATAGACATGACACCTGACAGAAAATCATTGACATATTTATGAAGGATGATAGTAATACTTGACTTTGACATTTTCAAAAATGACATAGCTCTTTTAACTTGCATCCTTCTACACAAGAGGGTAATGAAAGACGAAGCTCATAAAATATGATGTCCTCAGTTTCAGGACACATGTACTTTTTACATACAACTGAACATTTTTACATAAAACTGACGTTTGGCTCACATCCAGCATTACCACAAATATGGCCGATACGGCGTTTGAAAGAGCATATAATCTCATTCATCAAACCCTTATTTTATACACATTACTATTTCTCTACTACCAAATTATATTCTTATACACTCCTTTAACTATTTCATTTACCACTACGCTCTCTTACCAAAAGGGTTTACGCCTTACGCGTTGTGTGCTGATAATGGTAAATTTCCTCTTAATTCTCTCTGCTTAGTTAGCCGGTATCTCTTGTCACCACAACATCTCAGCTGCTTTTTGCGTTCTCTTCTGCTTGTGTTTTTACTGACCCTTGGTTGTTGTTCGCAGCCCCCTAACACCTTAACTTTACAAAAAACAAAAATATTAAGATTCGACTCACTTTCTGGTTGCATTATTGTGCGACTAGATTGTGATTATGAGTTTTAGTATCTATTATCAAAACGTTAGGGGCTTGCGAACCAAAACCTCGGAGTTCAAGAGAAACGCGCAGCTTTGTGACTATGATGTTGTGGTGCTGACGGAGACCTGGCTAAATGATGGTCTTAAAACTGAGGAATTATTTGGCGATTCGTTTATAGTGTGGCGACGTGATCGTCAATATTCAATGACGGGACAGTCCCGCGGTGGTGGGGTCCTTATCGCCGTGAGACGGGAGCTCGCGGCGCACGCGCGTCCGGAATGGCATTCTACAGCGGAGGACATATGGGTCACTATTAATTTTATTCGTAGTAACATGAGGCTACATTTAGGTTGTGTTTACCTTTGTGAACAAAACCAAGGGTTGTCTTTCTCTTCACAACTATCGAACTTTTGCGAAAAGGTACTATTTGTTTCGACTCAGAACCCGTACGACAAATTATTGTTACTAGGCGATTTTAACCTCAGCGATATTAAATGGATTCCTGATTCTGACAATATTTTCTTAACACCCGTTCATAATTCCAACAACCCTGATCATACTGAGTTAGTTGACATGATAAATCTAAACAACCTAGAACAATATAATTCCATTTTAAACGGCCTAAGTCGAATTCTTGACCTTACGCTATGTAATGATGAGGTATCTGTTGTGCACTGCCTGGACCCACTGGTGGATGAGGATAAGACTCACCATCAAGCTCTTCTCTGCCGACCGTTATTTGTACACACTAGAGCTCTGACACCTCGCCCCAGACCGGCTTTCGCCTACAGTAAAGGTGACTATGTGGCTTTTTGTACTGAACTTGATACCTGTGATTGGAACGCGCTGCTCTCGGAAGGTACCATTGATGATGCGGTGGATTTGTTTAATAAAACTGTGTCAAAGCTTAGAGATAGATACATCCCAATTAAGAACGTCCGACCGAATTCCTACCCAGCCTGGTATTCACCGGCGCTTATTCATATATTAAAAGATAAAAACAAATATCATAAAAAAATCAAAATTTATAATAATTTAGCCGACGTTAATTCCTTTAAAGTCTTGCGTGAACGCGTAAAAAGAGTCGAACATGATTGCTACTTTAAATACATTGCAAGAGTTGAAAATTCTATTAAAACCAATCCACAGGCTTTCTGGTCTTATATTCAGTCAAACAAACAGCATAACTCTTACCCTTCTTCAATGACTTACCAGGATAAAAACATAAATGCCGGCAATGGTATCTGCAACGCCTTTGCTGACTTCTTTAACTCTAACTACTTACCATCCTCACCTTTGCGGTCGACTACACCCTCAGTGTTACCTGTGTCCGCTAATGAATCAGCCGTTGACTTGAGTACTGTTGAAGTGGATCCTTTCCGAATATTACACTTTTTGAAGACTCTGGATTGCAAAAAGTCCGCGGGTCCTGATGGGTTGCACCCAGTCGTTCTGAAAAATTGTGCTAAGTCCCTGACTTGTCCTGTAAGTCTGCTTTTTAGTAGGTCTTTAGTTGAGGGAGTGATGCCAACTATATGGAAGACTGCTATTATCACACCTATACATAAAAAAGGTTCTAAGCGCGATGTATGCAACTACAGACCAATATCGAAGCTTTGTGTATTGGCCAAAATACTCGAGAAGGTTGTTCACGAGCAGCTTTTTCTGGTCTTCAAACAGAGTTTTATACCACAGCAACATGGTTTTCTCAAAGGGAGGTCCACTACAACTAACCTCATATCTTTTACTGATGCTGTCACCGCCGGAATGGAGTCGGGCAGTCAGGTAGATGCAATTTACACGGACTACAGTAAGGCGTTTGATCGCATTGATCATTCTATTCTCTTAGCCAAATTGTGTGCAGCTGGTATAAGAGGGGATTTGCTCCGGTGGTTTACTTCGTATGTCCAGGGTCGCTGCCAAACTGTGGTTTTGAATGGATTTGCGTCTAATTCCTCAGTAATACCATCTGGAGTACCACAGGGGTCAATTCTCGGTCCATTTCTTTTTATTCTTTTCATAAATGACATTGGGTCTTGCTTTAATCACTCTAGTTTTCTACTATTTGCAGACGATATGAAGATTTTCATGCAGGTCCATTCTCAAAATGACCAACAACTCCTACAAAATGACTTGGATAATCTTCACTCCTACTGCGTACTGAACAAATTGGATCTCAATATTCAAAAGTGCTCTTGCATTACATTCAGTAGGTCTCCGAATACTATTTTAGGTCCCTATAATATCAACAAACAACTGCTAGACAGAACTTATTCTGTGGTTGACTTAGGAGTTACTCTCGATTCGAAACTGCTGTTTGATCAGCATATAGAAAAAATTTCCTCCAAAGCCATGAAAATGTTAGGTTTTCTTTTTAGAGTGACCAAAGACTTTAAAGTGCTTAAAACCTTAAAGGTACTGTTTTGCTCACTGGTCAGAAGTAATCTCGAATACGCATCTCAGGTCTGGAATCCGCGATACGATAAGTATGTCAAGCAGCTCGAGAAACCTCAAAAAAAGTTTCTAAAATTTATAAACTACAAGCACAAAAACTATATACCAGATTATGTTGACAGTTGTAGACACCATCACCTCCTTCCTCTCGAGAAGAGGAGAGAAACTGCAGACCTCACATTACTACACAACTTATTACTGAATCTGATCGACTCCCCTTCACTCTTATCTCAAATTAAACTCTCAGTTCCTACGCGTCGCATGTCACGTAGGAACTACTTAAAATTACACATTCCCATTTACACAACTAACTACCGTCAAAATTCATATCTTTTACGTACAATGCTCCTGTTCAACTCTGACTACTCTCCAAATATAGATCTTTTTCACGATAAGCGAAATATTTTCAAAAAATGTATTAATTACTAGTAGTACGCCCCGGCTTCGCACGGGTAGCCTATATAAAAAAATATCATTATAATGTAGCTAATATGTTACTCAGTATAAATGTATTTTCGAAATGATAAAAAATATAGACCCTATAGTATGTAACCCCCCCGCATATACTCCCGTGACCGGCAGCGGCGCGGCGCCCGCTGTTTTTTTTCTAATAAGTACTTACATTTTTGAACTCGTGATATCTTTCGAATGGAATGTCCGAATTCAATAATTTAAAAAGTAATAGAAAGGTATTGAAGCAGTCTTAATTTTAAAGTAATATATTTAGATAAGGATTAATACCTAAGTACAAATATAGATGGTTTTCTGGCGTCGTCATTTTAATTATATTTTTTTGCTATTAAAACACTTATTATGACATATCTATAATAGTTAGACATATGCTGTCGCTGACTTTTTTGTGGATAATGATGTGTTCTACAAAATTGTAGTACATAATTTCTTTCTATCATCAATAGTTTCCGCAGCGCACGCGATGTAAGGAATTTCTTATACACCTTGGGTTACATAATTGAAGTTTTAGTAAGGATCCTTAATTTTTTTGAAAATATAATATAGCCTATGTTCAGCACAGATAATGTAGCTTCACAACAGTGAAATAATTTTTGAAATCGGTCCAGTAGTTTCGGAGCCTATTCGATGCAAACAAACAAACAAACAAACAAACAATCAAATCTTTCCTCTTTATAATATTAGTTTAGATAACTTTTTTAATCCATAAAAAATCTCAATAAACTTGATGTTTCACGTTTTTATCCACATTAGTATACTATTTGCCATTATTAGCATATTTAGATTTGTATGGCTTGATATATAATAATTATTACTGTTTTAATATTATAAGATGTTTCACGTATTATACCATTATTTATCCAATTATATATGTAAACCGTTTTTACCCACATTTATGTATTTGGAATTATGTATTAGCATATTTAGTTTTTTTAGTTCTGTATGGCTTGATATATATGTAGGTATATGGTATTGATTATTATAACTGTTTTATTATTGTTTGATAACTTTTTTAGGCTAACTTAACTTTTAACTTCTACACATTGTTATTATTAACTATGTTAAATGTTAATTATGTGACTAGTTCTATAAGTGAATACTGTCTAGGGCTTATTTGTACAACATTCACTCTGTTACTCCCTATATTATATAAGCTGTTTGTATTCCAAGTAACATAAAAATAAAATAAAAAATAAAATAAAATAAAATAAAATAAAATAAAATAATTGTTTAATGTTACAAAAATCGAAAATCCATCCTATAAAAATAAGGTTATAGTTGAAACACTTTTGACTTTATGATGTACATGTAAAGAAAAATCTGGAAGAGTGACTTTATTCTTTGAAATTCTCTAATAGATTTTAACAAACCTGATATAGCGCAACACGTATCGTGATATTTTGTGACGCTACGTGGTAATTATATTTTTAAAATAATGCAAAATAAAAAGTTAATTGATGCATAAGTTCTTTAGATAGAGTATATATTCGCTGTAAATAGACTGACCTACAGCAAAGCAGACACACTTCACCTGCAGATGGGCGAAACATTTCGATAAAATGTAAAAAGCGGTTGAAAATTGTCAAAAGTGTTTCAACTATAACCTTATTTTTATAGGATGGAATTTCGATTTTTGTAACATTAAACAATAGATGATCAAACGAACTCCAGAGTGAAGTTC
Organism: Ecliptopera silaceata; assembly: GCA_932527185.1. Taxonomy (NCBI): domain Eukaryota; kingdom Metazoa; phylum Arthropoda; class Insecta; order Lepidoptera; family Geometridae; genus Ecliptopera; species Ecliptopera silaceata. The sequence continues at coordinate 9,676,207 of OW052210.1, forward strand.
GATCACTATTATATAAGTCACTTCATTCGAAGATATAGTTTAATTTAACAGGTAGGGTAGTCCTTTAGACCTACAAGGCAGTTCGCACGAATTTAAAAATTGACAATCGATTTTGGAATCGATTTTCGCTCTTTTTTTTTTTTTGTCTGTGGCAATACTTTGCTAGCCTACCCCTACTCTGCGCTCGAACTTCATTTCTTTAGAGAGAGAATTATAAATTTATAGGGAATAGGGTAAACCGGGAGGGTGATTTTATATCTTCGAATGAAGTGACTTATATAATAGTGATCGAACTTCACTCTGGAGTTCGTTTGATCATCTATTAATATTACGTCACTTCATTCTTCAGATATAGTTTAATTTAACAGGTAGATGTTCAGAGTACTCAGGTTATATTAGGTTTATATATAAACAACTTTTTTATAAAATCAGGATAAATTTTAATTCCAAAACAGCAGTAGGTAATTTCATAAGAAAAATAAAATAAAGCTTTTTCAAATAACTAAAATAAACTTATAACACATTGTTATTTTAATAACTTAATAATGATCAACAAATTTCTAATAACATTAGCGTTATTGATTCTGATTGTCATTAGTAAAGGAGCAAATTGATCTCGCAAAAACTCCTTCATCTAATACCGGGCGGTTATAAAACTTAGCGAAGGTCTGAGAAGAGCTAGACCAACCAGCTGTCTTCCTAATCATATCAATAGAGACCCCGGCGGAGGCCGCTGCTGATGTCGAAGCATGCCGTGTGCTGTGGGCACTGAACACGCTCACATCGACACCGCTCTCCGCCAAGGTAACCTTTATCCACCTACTGATGGACTAAGATGAAGCTTTTTTATATGGCTTCTTGTAGGTGAGTAAAAGGTTATCTATATCGGCTGGCCTCAAACTTGATGTCATAAACATATAATCATCTAGTGTTGTAGCAGGGCATATATTAAGGTTTTCTTTAAAGTAAGGTAAAATCAATACCGGCTGTTCCTTACCTGCAGCCGAGGTTTTAATGATGTCAGAAATTGGAATTTGCAATGAATCAGAACATCTAATAATATGAGATACCTTAATAAGTGAAAGAGTTTGTACTCTATGAGCAGTGCAAATAGCCAGTAAAACGCATAGTTTTTTGGTTATTTTATCCAAACTTAAACCTTTGTTTGGGTACTAATTTGCAATATGGTTCAGTACAGTCTGGGGGTCCCAGGTACCTACGTATTTAGGAATACTAGGTCTTTGTTTGTATATACCTTTAAGCAGACGTCTTATACTATCATCGGATCATATATTACCGCCCAGCAACAATGATAACGCTGAACGGTGTGAGTTTATTGTACCGTACGACCCTCCTGAATTAAATTGTTCTGTTAAGAATGTTAAGATATCAGCTAACTGAGGACCAAACGTATTTATGTCATTGATCTGACAAAATTGCCACCAAGATTTATATGATGTATTGTACTGCTTTAGCGTACTTACAGAGACGGATGATAACATTAAATCTAAAGCTACCGATGGAATGTTTCGTCTTCTGAAAGCAGTCCGGAGAGCCTCGCGACTCCCAGGGTAAGGTTCCTGTGCAGTGGGTGTTGTGATCTGAAATGCGAATGCAAAAGATCTCTGTTAGGCTTGAAATATATAATCTCAGAAACTAATATCTTTTTAAGAAGTGGAAACCAGGGCTGTCCAGTCCAGTATGGAAAAACCAAGATGCCCGTGGCTCTGTCACTAATGATTTTTCTTAAGCACTTAAGTATAAGCGAAAAAGGCGGAAAGGCATAAAAATTGCGAAAACGCCAATCAATCGTGAATGCATCGACCGTCAAGGCGTCTGGGTCTCGCTTCCAAGAAACATATACTTCACATTTTGTATTGGTGCGTGAGGCGAAAAGATCTATGTCTGGTAGGCCCAGATTGTGAACTATCATTTGAAAGGCCCAATCTGATAGTTCCCATTCTGTATCAATGTTTATTTTACGGGATTCTTCATCCGCTTCAACATTATCTTTCATATTTATGTAAGAAGCGAAAAGCCAGACATTTCGCTTCTCGCACCATTGCCAAATTATTTTAGCCAGGTCGTTAAGGTGAGGGAACTGGATTCCCCCCATGCGGTTGATATAACTAATAGCTGTAGTATTATCTACACGCAGTAAAATGCTACAGCAAGAAGCATCTTTGGCAAAACACTTAAGGCCCATAAATATAGCAAGGAGTTCTAGAAAGTTTATATGATAGGAAAGTTCTTCGTCTTTCCAACTACCATTTACACGTTTGCCGTTGCAGTATGCCCCCCAACCTGTTCTAGAGGCGTCTGAAAAAATTTCGAGAGAGAACGTTTCATCGGGTCTCATGGGGTTTGAAGTTAAATAGATGTGTTGATTCCACCATGTCAGATCCGGTAATATTAAGTGTGATAATTTAATTTTAGCTTCATAATTATTATATTTTTGAAGGGCCAAAAACTTTTGTCTTTCGAGGGTCTTGGTATAAAGCCATCCATATTTAACTGCTGGACAAGCAGAAACCAATACCCCGATAAGCTGTGAAAATTCCCTAATTGTACAATTGGGCAATAAGGAGTATTTTTTGACTAATTTATTTATATTATTTCTCTTATCTAAAGGCAAAGAGAGTGACAAATCGGCAGAATTGAGTATGAAACCTAAGAATTTGCATGTTCTTTGAGGGGTTAGTACACTTTTCTCAAAGTTGATTACAAATCCTAAACATTCAAGCAATTCTACAGTTTGTCATATTGGTGTAACATTCAGATAATGTGTCACCAATACATAAAATATCATCAAGATATATAACCGATTTGTAACCTTTGTGTCTCAGGTAGCTTATAGCTTCCTTCATGATCTTTGAAAACACTCTAGGAGCGGCGCACAATCCATAAGGCATTGCGTTAAACTGATAAACAGTCTCATCAAAAATAAATCGAAGATATTTTTTATGTGCTTCGTTAATTGGGACTAATAAATAGGCCTCTTTGAGGTCTATAGTAGCCAGGAAACTGTCTTTTGACATTAATTTTGTTGCGGTTCGATGGTCTTCCATTTTAAAATGAACCTTTTCGACAAATTTGTTGAGTGGTTTTAAGTTTAAAATAAATCGCTTGCCACCATTAGGTTTGGCGGTTAAAAATATGCTCGAGATGAAATCTCCTGTAGATCGACTACAGACTGATATAGCCCCTAAATCTAATAACTTGTTAATTGCTACAACCATATCTACTTCCTCATTGGGTGTTAATTTATTATTAGGAATATGATTTTGTCTAACGTTTCTATTAAACGGTATCGAATATCCTTCCAGAATCCAGTCTAGAATTAAAGTATTAGAAGTTATTTTGAGCCAACAAGAGTAAAATTTCTGTATTCGACCAGCATGTACCTTTATTGCTGGGCCGGAGCACGTGGCTTGGTCTGGCTCTGGGGTTGAGTTGATTGCTTCGGTGTCGACGCTTGGGGTGTCCTGCGATTGGCTGGGACCGGCTTCCTGAAGCCCCCTCGCCCCCCCCTGCTCGTCGTGTAGCGAAGAGGGCCGGACCAGTTTCCCTGAAACCTTTGACGGCTAGTACTGGGCTGCGAAGATGTCACGGGCGTCTTAGCAGGGGCAGATTTTTTAATCTGCAAACTTTGCTTTTCTATAGCTTTTGAAGCTTTGATTTTTTCTGATAGCTTTTGGCCAAAGAGGGTATCGTCCCGTTCTTCTTCTTGAATTAAATTCAGGAATGATTTTTCAAGAACCGGTTTAACGTAGTTTTTCCGAACTTCAGTCTCTACGTGATGAAGATCGCAAAGAATGCGAGAGCTATCGCTCAAAAGCTTGATGGCCTTCACTTTTTCGGAATCATTTTCCAAAAGCAACGACAGGCCTCTATTGAGAGCCATCACGGCTCTCAATAGAGGCCTGTCGTCCTATACCCAGCTGTTGCTGGAAAGCCTCTATTTTCTTGTCTCGTCCCCTTGCAATGTCCGTAGTAGCGGCTGCTATCTCAGGGTTAAGCTTGGGGGCTTGCAAGAGACTGCAGTTTTCTGGTATTTGGAACTGTTTTATAAGCTTTTCCTTGGCTTCTTTCTCCAGCCCCTTTCGGAGTACTGGGAGCCATAAATGCGCTAATTTTTGGTGAATTTTTTCACCGAACTTGGGTATATCTTGTACTGGATCTCCGAGAGCCAATAAAACGTCTGGATCCAAATCAGGAGTCACGTTTAGTTCCTCGGCATTGTCCAATTGGACTCGTTCCGGGTCTTCTTGGGTATTTATATCCTGCGATGACCTCGTAGGAGACGGTTCATCATTGGTAGGTAGTAGCTCGGATTCTAGAATTGAAAGAAAATGGAACTGATAAAATTTTATACGAAAAAAAAAATTTTTGAGGGTAGATCGTAAAAATAAATAAAATTCCAAATTTTATTTTATATTATCAGAATTACGATTAATGTACATACTAATGATCCCATTTATGAAATAAATTAATAAATAAACTAAAGATCAAAGTTTATACTTTGATACCAAAATAAACAGGATTAACATGTACTTCCTGATTGAATTACCATTGTGTTGTCTCACAGACAACCTCTAGGTTAAATTGGGTACCATCGTGTTGCCTCACGGACAACCTCCAGGTTGATATTACCATCGTGTTAACTCACGGTCAACCTCCAGGCTAAGAAACGAGTACATACTTAACTACGGTTTCACTTAGTTAAAAAACACTGACTAACCTGAATTTTCTTCCGATGAATCAGTCGAATAGATAATTCGTTGTCGTTTCTTGTTTTGTTTTTCTTGAAGCCTTCTTATTTTAAAATTATAATGTTCCATCTTGTCTTCGAAACTTCTTTTAGGCATAACTGTAGGTACTTTCTTGCAGTAAAGTTGAAATTAAATAAATGTATTTTAGGGAGCGAGCGAAACGTGCGCGAGCTGCCTCGCACGAAAAAAGAATGAAGTTCGAGCGCAGAGTAGGGGTAGGCTAGCAAAGTATTGCCACAGACAAAAAAAAAAAAGAGCGAAAATCGATTCCAAAATCGATTGTCAATTTTTAAATTCGTGCGAACTGCCTTGTAGGTTTAAAGGACTACCTACCTGTTAAATTAAACTATATCTGAAGAATGAAGTGACGTAATATTAATTATATGCTTTATATGCTCTTTCAAACGCCGTATCGGCCATATTTGTGGTAATGCTGGATGTGAGCCAAACGTCAGTTTTATAAAAAATCATGTTTATCAGGAATAACTCTATTTTCACAGGTTGGATTTTTTGACACTTCTAGAACCAAATGAAGTCCTTTAAATGTCCTTTCAAACGACACCTTAGTCATTTGTGAGGACTCTCAGAATTCGTGGCAATTCGATATTAAGTAAAAAACAGTTTTTTCAATATATCTCAATTTCCACAGGACGGATTTTTTTCGTAATTATAGTAAAACATAGGCCTTTTGAAGCTCTTTCAAACGTATTATGTGGCAACCCTGAGGGACATAATTTTTTTCGTGGCCCACGCTCCATACAAAAGTGCCCATTCTCCTTTATATAATAATTTTATATATTCTCCTAATTATAAATATACATAAAAATTTGGTTTTCACCAAAAAAACAGATGAGCGCAGTAATCCTGCAGCCGGATCTTAGGACTTTTTAGAAGGCATACTCATTGTCTTATCTATATTTATCTTTCAAAATATTCTTTAGTGGTACAAATCAGTACAAATACATTAGAAGATTTTCGGAAATAATTCCTTGAAGGCGTTTAATAACTATAATCTTTAAGTGTTAGGTATATATTTTAATGGATGTAATCTATACTACTAATAATTATAGAGGTTAAGTTGTGTGTTTGTATATTTGTTAAAAAATTCTTTCACCAATAGAAAGCCACAATATTGCTGAGTGTCATAGGCTAAAAAACCGAAAAATAAAAAGGCTTTTACGTGGTAGTCCGTTTTGCAAAGTGAATCGGTGAAAAAACGGTCGAATTATGCCCAACGAAGTGGGCACGGGTCAGCTAGTAAATATATAAAATATCATTGAACAGTATAGCTAGAGCATCTTCAACCCAACTATTCTAGTTTAAAAAAGGTGCGGGGTAATAAACGAACGCTCCATTCATTGATAAATACTATATTAAAAGGTAAACATGGGAGCACTACATGTCGAGCAGCGCGCGGTGCGGATGGTCTGGCGGCGTGTTGTCGAGCAGGCAGGCCCAGTCGCGCAGGCGCGGCGCGCGTGCGTACACGTCCCGCGGCAGCGCGCGCGCCGCGGCCGCCGCGCCCGCGCCCGCCGCCGCGCCGCCGACCCACGCCAAGCAGTTCGCGTGCGGCTCCCCGCTGTGGAACTTGAACTCCGACACGAACAGCTGCGACTTGTACGGCTCCTGCACATCACGACCGAACTCTAACTTGATCGTCATTTACCTATGTGCATGTCCCCAGCGAACGCATTGAGCATTCTTCATTTTTAAAGTTTTATCATTTATTAATTTATATATTTTGGGAAAACAAATGGCTTTAAAACGAAAGAACATAAATTGGAAGGTACGAATAAGAGACGGACGGAGGGAGCTCGCCCTCGAAATTATTTCGATCAGAAGGGAAAGGACGAAACGTTTTTTATGAGCGGAAGGAAATGTTCACTTTAAGATTAGGTACTTCTCGATCGATCGAATCCGGCGCCGGCGCCTCGTCTGCCGCGGCAGACGAGGCGCCGGCGCACATGTCGCGGTTCGAACCCGCGGCGCGCACCTCCTGCACGAGCGCCTTCAGCTCGTCGCGCAGGCGCGGCAGCAGCCCCGGCAGCCGCGCGCCGCCGCCCGTCACCAGCACGTTGGCGGCCAGCGCCGCGCGCGCGTCCCGCGGCGCCGCCGCCAGCGCGCGCAGCACCATGTCCGGCAGCGAGCAGCGCTCCGCGTCGCGCTCGAACATCACCTGCAACCGCTCGCTCGCATCACGCACGCCGCGCGACCCCGCCCCGCCCCGCCCCGCGGCGCACGTACCTCGGCCGCCAGCTCGCGCGCCGCGCCCGTCACGCGCACGGCGGCGCAGCCCGGCGCCGGCAGCAGCACGTCGCGCGCCGGCGGAGGCGCCGCGCCCGCGCCCCACTGCAGCGCGCGCGCCCGGCTCGTCACGAAGCAGGTCTTCGCTGGAACGTCACGACGGGCGCTCGTCAGTCGGGTGCGTCGCCCGCGCGAGGGCGGACGTCGGGCGTCGGGCGCTCACCTTTGATGTCCTCGATGAGATGCGGCGGCAGGCGGAGCGGCGCGCCGTGCGCCTCGTCCAGCAAGTCGGCGAGGCGCGCGTGCAGCGCGTGCGCGCCCAGCGGCTGCCCCTCCAGCGCCTGCAGCACCACGCAGCCGTGCACCACTGCAACGTGACGGAGTGTAGCGAGTCGCGGGTCGGCGTCGCGGGGCGCGTGCCGTGCGCGGGCGCGTACCTGCGGTGACCTGCACCTCGCGCGCGCCGAGGTCGGCGACGAGCGCGACGGGCGCGCCGAGCGCACAGGCGCACAGACGCGCGGTGTCGGCCCACAGCACGGCGGAGACCTGCGCGCGACACGTTACACACGTTAGTGACACGTCAGTGCGAGCGCAGAGGGGATGCCGCGCGGTGCGGTTCCACTTCGCGAAGTCGGTGTCGGTCGATCCATAAATATTCATGGACACACATCACCCTCTAGCCCCGAACTGAGCGATGTTTGTACTATTATTTGCTGTTGGGTTTCCTTACTTAAATAAATAGGTAGACTGCAGATGGAATACTTGAATACATTTTTTTTTTGTAAATACGAACCTAGAAACAACTATATGTATGTTTATTTTATTTATTAATATTACGTTAAGTTGGTAGTTGGTGATCCCCAGAAATAGATACTGAAAATGATTTTTCCGATAAAAACTACGTAGATACTTGGGGCAGTCATCATATTTTCGTACGAATCCAGAATAGGTCGATAAAATATTATACTTATAAATATGATTGAAACGCTTTGCGTTCTCTATTGTAATAGAGCGACGAAGCGACGGGTACCTCGTAGTGCGTGTATAGCACTTTAGCCAGAGTTTCTCTGAACAGCGTGGGCGTCAGAAGAGATTCCACCACCACCACCTTGCGCTCCTTAGGGTTCACCAGCACGTGCCTGCGATCACATCCAAATATATCAAATAGCCGCATCAGCCCCCAACTCGGGAAGGACATGTAACATAACAAACCAATCAAGAGGAGAGGTACCTGAAGTATAGAAGATGTAGCATGCTGACCAGGTTGTGGTAGAGCTCCTGCGGCGTGCGGTAGTGGTGCAGACGGCGCGGCGCGCGCGCTCCGGGCTCCCAGAACTCGGAGCGCACCACGCAGCGCGGCGCCGCCTCGCCCGTGAACCCGAACCTACCCACACACATCAACAACTCTATTCCTCAATACATATCATCACTTCAGCTCAAACATATTTCCCAATTTCTAAATATTCTTTCGCTTTTATATTCAGTTCAGTTTATTTAGTTTTTCATAGGCATATAGTAAGCGATGACGAATTAAAATAACAAAATATAACTTAGTAAAAAAATGTATACATACTTACCTGTAATTAATTAAACAATAAAATTTTATAACCTAATACAGTTCCATGATTTTCAGTCCGAATTAAGTTTTATTAGAATTTTTTAAACCAATTTTTAATAATACTTTCTACAGGTCAGATTACCGTCTTCTATATTTTCCCCATAATACTAAGAGGTATTTTAGGTCCTATATAATTAGTGGGACACATATCTCATTCAATATTGACATAACTTTGGAGCTAACATACTTACGGTCACACACAGAGGAGACTGCTAGGGTTGCACCATCTAGTCTAGGGCAATTGGGGAGAAATTTGTAGAGACACTACAAAACAGATATATGAAATTATCTTTTCATTCTAAATAGGATATTTACCATGATTTAAGATTGTAGTCACATATCTAGTGATTCTGTGAGATCAGCAGACCTTCAAGCTTTTATAACCATGCAATAGCCTTTTGCAACTGTTGTTCCTGTGTTATATTTCCAATAAGTTCTGGGATCCAGAGAAACCCATCAGACCCCAGTCAACTAGCAGTAGACAGTATCCATTTCATATTTTTTGGAACCTTTCCTCGCCGACTCGCGAGGAGAACTCAATACGTGTCAGACACGTATCGAGTTCTCCTCGCCCAGTTTTACACCTACATGAACTGAACCATAATGCTTTCAACATGCTACAACAATGTACAATGAAGACATGTTTCCGGTTCAATTCTACTGGAAATGGAATAAACTTACTTCGTGTAGTCGGTGCCGAGGTCCAGAACTACGGCCTGCTTTTCTTGAATCAGTGCTATACCCTCGTATAAGGCCATCTTTTTATATTTACCGGCTAGATTTTCTATACAAATTTCATGTTTCAATAAAATAAACTTAAATCAATTTACGTTTTATTGTGAACAGACGAGACGACAATAAACATAATCATTCTTCGTATTTTTAAAGATGGCTTCTGTCTGCCCGTCAATACAACAGGTATTCTGCCAGTGTCAAGTGCTTAAATTATATTCTGTCAAGTCATTGAATCATCAAGTCGGCTGTCATTTGTTTTAAAGGAAAAATGGTGGACGATTTTCTTTCAAACCCTATGGGAAACGAGTTCCATCAAATCCCGTTAATGCATTTTTATATATTATGCTAGGACCTGTTGGTTAATGAATTAAAGTGGCGGAATTCTACTCGAACTCGGGTAGGGTTGTTTGTGTTAGCCATTGTCACGCAAAAAGAAGAATATCTTAGCTAATAAAATTAATTCCACTAAAATTAGACAGTACTTAACTGGACATTATATTAAAATAATTTACATAGATAAAAATGCTGTTTTATCAAAAAATGGCAGAACTTGAATCAACGACTAAAAAATCCGTGGCTTTCAACTCACGTCGTGTTTGCCAAAATAAAGTAGGGTAGGTACTTAATAAGAGGAAAGAGGTTGTTATACTATAGGCAATACGTCAAAATCATGAAATAGTTTGTTTTTGAATGTTTGGATGCAAATAATTTATAGGCTTTTTAGAATATCAAGTTAAGTAAGTATCTATTTAAAAGATGGATGGACTGTGTGAATGATGACATGTGTAAGAAAGGTGTGAGCATTGAGATGACGTCTGATAGAGGAGAGTGGAAGAAGAGGACATGTTGAACCGACCCCACATAATGTGGGACAAGGGTAGGAAGATGATGATGAAGTTATGTACTTATCTATTTGTATGTGTAAGGGTGTGGTGTGTTTGTATTATGTATATTATATATAATTATGTACCTACTACCATATGACAACAAAAAAAAAAATGGTAGCACTCCGGGAGTGCCGGCAGAAGTGAAAACTTCAATATTAACGTTGTGTTTTCACTTTTAAGTTTTCACTTCAAAAATATAACCACAGTCGTGATTGTGTCATGTCATTGTGTCACATTCGCGCAAGCGCGAATGTGACACAACGACGAAGACAACGAAGACACACTGACAAAGACACATTCGCGCAAGCGCGAATGTGTCTGTGTCATTGTGATTGTGTCATGTCGTTGTGTCACATTCGCGCAAGCGCGAATGTGACACAACGACGAAGCCAACGAAGACACAGACACATTCGCGCAAGCGCGAATGTGTCATGTCGCCACAACACTATAATTGTTTGAGTCATACGTCGCGTGACCGCAAGTGTGTTCTTTTGTCGTCTCTTGTTTTACGAGCAATGTATAAAAATTAAATAAGATCTTACGCTTTTTCGACGTCACGTGACCCTGACGCGAGTTTGAAAGTTTTTACCCACCCAGCGCCGCTAAAGAAGTTTTCACTTCAATAAATGTATTGAGTATTGTCTTTGGACTCTATTTATGGTACCTACTTAAAAGTATTCTTTCATGTCAACGTTTAAATATTTTTGATATCAAATATTACATATTGTTTTTATTTATTGCAATGGAAAATTATTAAGTTACAATTTATTAATCAGCATAATTACAGGCTCAGAGCATCCTTTTTCTATGAAAACAGGTAAATAAGGTTTTTTTTGCTATACCTAGTAATAATTTGTTCGAGAGCATCATTAGCAGGCTCTCAGAAGTAAAGTAACACTTCTGCGACCTAGCGCAGAATCTCATGAAACGTTGTATTTGGTTTTTATTTAGTAGAAAGTCGGGAAATACATATTTCTCGGGGAAGCTTTCAGAGGATGAGATTTTGTCGGCCGACAAGCTTAGCAGCTAGATGGTCTCTCTCGGCACCCTGGCTGGCGGGCGGGCGGGCCCGCTGCCGGCTGGCGACGTCGATGCCGGCGCCCGCCGCCGCCGCCGCGCATCTCGCGGGGCGCTTCCCGCGAGCCGCCAGCCTGTCGTCGCGGCGCCGCTGCTGCGTCGGATGCGTCGCCAAGTTGGTGGACTCTTTCATGAATAATTTATCGTGATTCATTTATCGTGCGTTCCCTAAGTTCTTTGTTATTAAATTTAATGTATACCTATAGAGGGACCTACCCACAGCGTTTGTAATTAACGGTGACAGTCGCACGTATTCACTGAATTTAAATTGCCATGCACCATGCGTTGAATCGCGAGGAGTGGAAGGAGGGAAGGGAGGCCTTTGCCCTGCAGTGGGACGACAGTGACTAAATAAAAAAAAATGCACCATGCCTTAGGTCCTCGTAGGTTAGGTGCTCATTAAAGTCTAAATACTGTAATAAGACCTTTTCATTTCTAAGTTGGTTTAGTTTCATTTCATATAGATATAGGGTATCTTTGCTTTTGAACGACTGAATAGCGCTGAATGTACATGGGGGTTATATCTATAGGCATTGAGGTCCTCCATCGCCCTGCTGCTTTTGGTCCACCCCTCCTGTTACACCCTGTATAAGTAGTAGCGTTTCGCGCTAAACTTTGCAACCGCCATTAAATTTTCATGTTGAATCAATATGTTCCATGCCTGGGCAAAATCTTAATTAGAAAGACTTGTTTAATTTTTATAATTTATGTTTATTTTCTTAGGAATCACTTAGTACAAAATATTAACAAAAATAAAAATGATCTTGTTGTACATAACTCGATCTATGAACCTACGGTAACAGCCATAAATACCAAAAGCTCTCGCGTCGCGTCCTTAATGAAAGTGAAAGAGATGACAATAATTTAACTATTTATTTTATACAAATTCCGCTATAATACATATTTACAAACGTAAAACGAATCGAGATTGTCACGGTATAAAAAGCTTGAGCACTTGCAACGTCGCACTCCCTCGGCGACCGACGCCGCACCAACCCCCTACTCCCCTCCCCCTCTAACCCTCTCCCCCCGCCGGCGACACGAAGGACGAGTATTAGTCAAGGACGGAACTTTTCACTGGATCTAGTCTCATACTTATTTTGAGTTTTTGATAGGCACTAAGATAGAGCCGCACACTCCAAGTAGTGATTGCTGGCATAGTTCGGCACCTCACTCGGCCCGACGCCGCGGCCGGCGGGGAGACCGCCTCTCGCGCTACTTAAGCTACTTATGCTACTACTAGTTTATTTCCTAAGCGCGGCTGCGTTAAATAATGGAAGTGATGAGTCGCGCCTTGAAGTTGACTATCCTCTCGGAGGTTTGCGCGATGCGCAGGATGAGGTCCTGAATGAGGTTGGCGATGCCGCGGTTGGCGATGATGAAGAGCCGCGTGATGGGGCCGGGCACGCCCTCGGTGAGGTTGTCGCCCTTACCCGCACCTGCCGCGCCGGCGTCGTCGCCGTCTACGCCCGCGTCCGCCTGCGAGCCGGACGACGAACCCGCTACCAGCTGCAAGCGTACACAACACATTAATTCATCTGGCTGGTTGGACTCTGGACTAATGTTCACATCGAATAGTTGCTTTTTAAGAAATCTTTTAAAGAACCAAGTTAGAACTAGTCAGTGCAATATTAGCCAATACTTCTATTTTGTGCGGCAGTGATTAGTAGGTGCTGTTAGAACATTTTTTTATAAATGAAGAAAGATATAGAAGAGAGATAAAAAAGAAAAGGGGTGTATCAGTCACAAAGTCATCATAGCATATTTCCTTCTTGTCTCGTCTCGTTAATCAATTTCAAACCAAGTTCGAAAAAAACATTGCTACGTTTTGAAGTAAACGACGACATTAATAACTCTACCACTAAATATTTATTACAAAACTACAGTCACTGTCTCAAGGATTTCGAGAGGAATTCATAGCGAGGTCGATGGAAGCCAATCTTAAACAAGTTGCCTAACATTCGATAAAACATTCAATTTGCATATTTCACACTTTGGTCTTAATGATAGGCTCTTAGATATTTATTTAAGTAAGTACATGAAACAGTATCTTTTTCCATCTCCATAGAACGGAGGCGCAGGCCGTTGTGTTGCGAGGCGACTACTTGACGATGCTGCTGGTTTGCATTGCATTGCAAGCCCTACGAGTACATACGGTGCAAGTCACTAGCTCTACTCTACTGCACAGATTCCGTCGTCCACGCGAATCGGACCTACGATGATGAGAAAACCTGTTGTCTAAAGACGTGCTATGCTAATGCTACGAAAAAAATAAAAATGTTGCGATGCGTTAAGGATGCGCCTGTGCATGTGTGTACTTGTGGATCGTCGGGGTCGAGGGAGACGCTGGCGGAGTGCGAGGCCGTGAGCCCCACGTTGAGCGAGTCGGTGCCCGCGAACAGACGGTAGGCGGTGCCGGCCGCGCGCGCCATCGCTTCCGGAGCGCGCTGAAACACAACCCTTCTCACTCGCACTCTCCTGCGTCGCATGTCGCATCCGGCATTCCGTCCTTGTGCTCCTGGACCTAGATTCCTTGCGCTGGTACGAGCCATTCACCGGTCCGATACTTGCGAATAAATTGCGTAGAGTCGACCGAAAAGTCAGTTTAGTCGTGTCCGCGTTCGTGTCACGAAAAATACTAAGTAGAAGTAGGTACCTACTGTCCGGAGGGCAGGTTAAAATAAGTAAAATTAATAAGTAGAAGAGGTGAATTATTAAGAAGACTTTTCGGAGAGAAGTGTGCGAGGAAGGTAATAAATGAACGGGGTTAGCGAGAGAGACATGGCCTTACCCTGACGATGTCGAAGAGGAAGTTGCCTGAGCCGCCGCCGGATGAGCCGCCTTGTCCTCCGAAGCTCAGAAATCTGAAACACCACAATCGACATTGAGTAACATGTCGACAACTTTTTATGTTTACAACTAGCTCGATATAAACTGTTGAGATGTAAAGTATTATCGGGACGGACGGACTGCGGAAGTGGTCAGTTTTGTCGTTACGTTACGATGCTACCTAAGTAAGCAAGTAAGTCTAGCTAGATAAGTAGATGTGTCTGATTGTTGGCATCATAGTTGTACCTACGCAATATTGCTTCGTAACAGTAATTTATGGCACGCATGTTTTGTTACATGATCCACGCGTTTCTAGCGGAGTTCTGTAGTGCGGTGCGCGCTGACTAGAAGCGAAATCGTTTCTAGCGGAGTTCTGTAGTGCGGTGCGCGCTGACTAGAAGCGAAATCGTTTCTAGCGGAGTTCTGTAGTGCGGTGCGCGCTGACTAGAAGCGAAATCGTTTCTAGCGGAGTTCTGTAGTGCGGTGCGCGCTGACTAGAAGCGAAATCGTTTCTAGCGGAGTTCTGTAGTGCGGTGCGCGCTGACTAGAAGCGAAATCGTTTCTAGCGGAGTTCTGTAGTGCGGTGCGCGCTGACTAGAAGCGAAATCGTTTCTAGCGGAGTTCTGTAGTGCGGTGCGCGCTGACTAGAAGCGAAATCGTTTCTAGCGGAGTTCTGTAGTGCGGTGCGCGCTGACTAGAAGCGAAATCGTTTCTAGCGGAGTTCTGTAGTGCGGTGCGCGCTGACTAGAAGCGAAATCGACACGTGCGAAACTAAACGTGAAGCAAAAAGCATTCCCCAGGTATTGTTAGATGCACTTGTTAGAGCACGGCTCGCCGGCGCCGCGGCGTGCCCAGTGCCTACTGCTGGCAGGACACAGGAGTGACCGAAGCCAGATTTCACTTAGAATTTCTAATAGTTTTATCGCTTTTGTCCGTAAGACAATGTAGTGTCGACTGCTATCTACCTAGCAAGGACGTAGGTATGATATATACTTAGTTCCGGCAAAATTAGTGTTGGCGATTCCTTCACTGTTTATAATAAGTAAAAATAACGGTACATTGTTAAACTCAAACGCTTCGACAAATCGAATGAATCACGCTTCGTCGAGGAAATAAAATCGAATCAATGTCGCAATAAATTTCAATGCTTACTTTGCTAATTATTTTGACATTGTGGATAGATTGGTACTGTTCATTTTTATGAAATTCTGACTCTGCCGCTACTATGGTAGAGTTACATCCTGCATTTCAACGACCGACCCACATCCTGTCGAGGCCGGAGTTGCTTGCACCGAGAGGGACAGGGGTACAGGGCTACAGGGAGATAGGGGGATAGGTGTAGCGGTGCACCGAACATTGACCTCTTGTTTCTGTTCTCCTCGCTGCCGTCCGCGTCATCGAGCGAGATCTCGTCGAGACTGGCGGTCTGCGCGGCCGCCTGCTGGTCGAGCTGGTCCTCGCTGGCGGCGCCGGCCTGGTCGGCGGCCGGCGGCGAGCCCTCGCCGAACGCCACGCGCACCTCCGCCTGCTGCGACTCCGCGCCCGACAGCAGCTGGTTTTCCTCAACGGCGTTCTGAAACAGAAACCACCCGTCAGCTGACGCAACGGCGGAGAGTGCATGACATGAGTCGCGGGATCGGTGATCGATCGGTGATGAGCGTGACGTGACAATGAATGGCGATGAGCGTGCGGTCTGCGCGCGCGCTGCCGTCCTTGGCAGGCTGGTGAGGGTGACGTGCGTGACGTCATACCGGCAGGAGGAATAGCGCGCGCTTGCGGCGCCGTCGGCTCTCCTCGGTGGAGGAGGGCTCCGTGCCGACGCTCTCCTCGGTGGAGGAGGGCTCCGTGCCGACGCTCACGCTGGCCGTGCTGGAGGTGGGTGCCGACGTGAGCGGCTCGTCATCGTCGTCGTCCTCGTCGTCATCGTCTAGTTCGATGGTACCGCCCCCCCCGCCGCCGCCACCGCCGCCGCCCCCGCCGCCGCTGCGGCCGCCGCCGAGGAAGCTGCGTAGGATCACGGGCCCGAACGTCGTGAGGATCATGCTCGTGAGCTGCTGTACCTTCTGTTCGATTATCTAGAACATATTCCGACCTAGTAGGTACAGACTATTTCGTGTCCGAATTGCTCCTCCTGCTTGTTGATCTGTAAGCGAAGGCTGTTCAATAATAAAATTGTACTATTCGTTAATTTGAATTTAAGCACTGAAATAACCTGTATCGATATCGACACCTCATGTTTACCTTAGGGGTCGTGAGCATTAAATATCTTACCTTACGACTTAAAAACTTCTCGTCATTGAGACCCCTGAATGAGACGAAATGCATCCTCGTAATATAAAACAACAATTGTGCAAGTGCACTGCGCTGCCGCTGGCAGTGAAGCGCGAGAAGCCTTCGATTAGCGAACACGAGACTACAGACTGACTCGACTCGGGGCCATGGTTGGTTCGTTAGGCTCGCTGGAACGTTTGCCTCCAGACCAATGCCCAAGCCCGATAAACTCTAGGAAAAACCTAGGTACCAGGATAATGGTCCAATTCCAAGTGCGATAGTTGAGCAGGCTTGTAGTGACTACCAGGTGAGGTGGGTGGAGTAACACAGTCCGTATTACCTGCGTGAGCGTGGGGAAGAGTTGTCGCAGGATGCCGATGGTGCGCTTGTTGCGTTCGCTGAGCTCGGAGCCCGGCGCGCCCAGGTTCAGCGTAGCCAGCGTCTCCTGGAACCGACAAGCCGCAGAGTCACTCACAATCAAACACTCATTAACAAAACGTCTGCCTCCAGTTCAACTGCAGCCTTAACTTGCCTGTAGTTCATATCGAACTTAGGTACGTAGGTAAATAGATACGTGTCTTACAAAAGTTACAACCCATTTTAAAATTTTATTATACAAAATACAAATACAAAAACATTTATTTCGGAACAGATTACAGTGTGGCAAGAACAAATGAGGTACGATGCTAGCTACAGTAGTTCGTGAAAACTGTGTCGTAGCGATCAACGCCCACCTCCTTAAGCTATATAAATAGTGTTCCAACAAAGCAAAAAGACAAGATAAAAGTGAAAGTAAATTAAACCTATTTAAATGAGCATGTAAGGGAGTGTATGACGGTGTGAGGACATATGATGCAAGTGGAATGTGAGCGGGAGGGATTCTCCTGGTACGCCAGTCTCTTGAGAGTCTGGTTATAGAGGAGAAACCCTCCGTGTGGGTATATGTATGTATGGGTGCATGTAAGTGTAAGGTGTGTGGATGTTAGGTGAATGTGTGTGGTGTATAAGTGATTTGATGTGTATGGTAGAGGGTGTAATGGTGAGGGTGTGTGTGGGGGGGGGGTGAGGGGGTTTGTGTGTGAAGGATGTATGAGGGGGTTAGGGTGTGTGTGTGTGTGTGTGGAGGAGGTTGTGTGGGGGGTGTGTGTGAAGTAGTGTGAGTGTGGTGTTACTCAATTACTCTCAGAAGTTCTTCGGTGTCACTGTAGGAAAGAGATTTTAGCCAGGTCATTAATTTGATTTTACATTTATGGTAAGTGAGAGGGTAAATTTCAATGATTTTGTTTGCTCTATTATACTACATTTGGCAACTATCCTGCTTGTTTGTATTCTATATGTGCCTACTACTAGGAATAATGTATGGAAAGAGCCTCCTCGTGGCGTACACCGGTAACAGCTAGGCACGGTAAAGCAGTGTCTAGTCTGGCTAATCTTTCCAACACGATGCTACAACAAAATTATGTAAAACAACGTAAACGTAGCATCGACACGACAAGAAGAAGAAGAGGACTAGGAATAATAAATCACGTCATCCGGAACAGCTTGTTTTTATCTAGATAGGTCGAATGAAGGTTTTCTTGAAGTTCCTTTGGATGGAAGTGTTGAGAGTTACGACATCGCGGAACATCAACTTCGTTTTTTTGACGTTACCAATTTAGCTTTGTCCTCGTAAATTAGGGTCATATGCACAGTTTCTAAACATCTGTAAGGGGCAAGGGGTCACCGAGGTCTAGCCTATGGGGTCACCGAGGTCTAGCCTATGGGGTCATCGGTGTCACAACACAAAGGCAATTATAACTTATTCGCATTAAAGACGTACAATTAAGTAGGTAGGTATGTAGTGTTTTTATGAATTGTTAATGCAATTAGTGTATTTACACGCGATGCCTGATGCCATGCTTCGCTAGAGGAGAGGCGCGGCGGGCGCGGCGTGTCCACACGTAACGCAGAGCCCTCCCAAATATCATTATTGTATTTTATGTCATTAGGTATTATTGTAATCATTGGATTTTATTATTATCCTACGAATATCAGAGCGCGCGGGCACGGGCATTAGGGTTTGTGTCCGGGGACGTCTCGTGTCTCGAAGTCCCGGGACTTTGAGACGAGACATGATTGTCGAAATTGATGCAATCATTTATAATATTTAACAACAATTGAAGATTATTTGAAAGACTGATTTATAAGTTTTGTGGCGGCTAGTTTTATTATTTTATATTTAGATTATTTAATTGTAAAATAAATGAAATTGGTAAAAAATATTGGTCATACTGATATTAAGATTTAGTATTATTTTTAAGTTAATTTTGTTACTACATAATTAAGATTTAACTGCTTAAAAGTCAATCTTTGTGTAATCACAAAATAAATAAACAAAGCAATTGATAAATAAAGTGTAGGTATTACTCGGTAAATGATTTTTTAGGTGACAGTGATATTGATTTAAAGCATTAATTAACATTTTGTAGATTCACTTCAATAGATAAATAAATAAAATTTGTTGCACCAGAAATTAACTCTGTTCTACAAAAAAACTTACGTAACATTTCTTAAAATTCTCAACGTTTCGGGAATTCCCGGAACTTTGATTGTCGGCTGTCTCGTGTCCCAGGACTTTGAAATTGTCAGAATTTCCCAAACTCTAACGGGCATAAGTGAGAAAGACTTGCGCTGCGGGCGCTTGATTACACTAGATCCCGCTAGGTCCCACCAGCCACTACTCAACTCGAATAACATCTCTTTACTATAAATGGTATTTAGGTGCCTACTAGACAGCAAAGTATCTATCTATTGGTATTGCGTTGTGAGTTGAATACCTACCTAATGATAATGTTAATGACTTACCTGTGCACTGTTGGCTGGTGCGATGATTTCAATAATTTCAGGAGTTTGGTCGCTGATGGCGGCGGGCTGCGGCGCGGGCGCGGGCGCGGGCGCCGCCAGTGATGTTGCTAGCGCGCATATCGCCACTATGTAGACTGACGTCCTCATTCTGTTAGTCTTCTCTATACTACTTCACTAATACTCGTAAATACCGATTCGATCTCTCCGTTGCAAACTTTATTCGTCACCTGCAAAAAGATAAAATACAAATTAGTAATTGCTCAGGAGGGGTCAGAGATTTCGATCTCGCAGGCGTTTAAATTCACGTTAAAGTTAATCTTACAGCGTCTAACGAGTCGAATAACCCCGTACAAATAAATTTCAAGGAGCTGGTCTAGGATGGTAAGGTACCGCACCGCACAAATGATAATGCATAGTATTATTATTCATATTCATTCTTAATACAAAATAAAGTTTTGAGGCGTTCGTCATCGTCACGTCAACGTAGTGTTTGCGTGCGTGTTGCACAACACAACACGCACGCAAACACTACGCGCATTCACATCGCCAGCCGACAGCCGACATACTCCGCTCTGCGCCGCCGCCGCCGCCGCCGCCGCCGCCGTCGCCGTCGCCATCGTCGTCGTCGCCGGCGATGGCGACGGCGACGGCGGCGGCGGCGGCGGCTCGTGGCTCGGCGCAGAGCGGAGTATGTCGGCTGTCGGCTGGCGATGTGAATGCGCGTAGTGTTTGCGTGCGTGTTGTGTTGTGCAATGCGACGCGCGAGGTTGCAGCGCGCTGTGGCTGTGGCGTCTGTGCTGTGTGTGCCACATGGCGCGACCTTTATGCCACTTTCATTATAAACCTAATAAACACATTGCCGTTTTGTGTTATATTGTCTTGTCTATGTATCAGTGGGTTACTGATTTCAATAAATTTAAATCTTAAATCCTAGGAAGGTATCTAGTTTAGTTTTGTACTAAGTATTACTGGTCATAATCATTCATTGTTTGTGAAACTAACTCTAAGAAAATACATTCAGAGGTCATAAAATTAAAATTAGGTAAGTACTTATCACTAGATCCTGCCATTAAGCATAGGTAGGTACTTACAAGCATTTGAAATGTGTGTTATCAGATAGTCATCCAAATAAATATAAAAAATAAAACAATATCTAAAAGATGTCAAATACTTATAAAGTAAATTATTTTAATCCTTTTTTGTGCGTCCTATAGTAACCGATTATGAAATAAGGCAATAGCTAGATAGGTATGTGTGGCCGTGGATACTGAGCCGACGTTGTGAGCACATTTGTATTCGACGGAGATGTTCCGCTGGCGATGTGCGATGCGATGCGCGATACGCGATGGCGCAAGCAAGGCACACATTTAAATAATTCGTGTAATTGGTTTTGCAAACCGTTCGAATTGTTTCTTTGTAATAAATAAAAAAAATAAATTATATCAGTATTGTTTTCTTACTGACGGAATACGATTGTATGAAAAAAAAATGGTAGCACTCCGGGAGTGCCGGCAGAAGTGAAAACTTCAATATTAACGTTGTGTTTTCACTTTTAAGTTTTCACTTCAAAAATATAACCACAGTCGTGATTGTGTCATGTCATTGTGTCACATTCGCGCAAGCGCGAATGTGACACAACGACGAAGACAACGAAGACACACTGACACAGACACATTCGCGCAAGCGCGAATGTGTCTGTGTCATTGTGATTGTGTCTTCGTTGGCTTCGTCGTCATCGTCACGTCACGTCATGTCGCCACAACACTATTTAATTGTTTGAGTCATACGTCGCGTGACCGCAAGTGTGTTCTTTTGTCGTCTCTTGTTTTACGAGCAATGTATAAAAATTAAATAAGATCTTACGCTTTTTCGACGTCACGTGACCCTGACGCGAGTTTGAAAGTTTTTACCCACCCAGCGCCGCTAAAGAAGTTTTCACTTCAAAAACTTTACACCGATTTGATATCACGTCAGCGAACTCGAGCAATTTGTTATATACTTACATTTTAGGTAAACTTGTTTACCGCCGTAGTAAGTGCTACGTAGGTCCCTAAATACTTCCTTCAGTAGGTAAGTTCAATAAGTTAACGCTCGCTACGTCATTAGGCACAGGTAGGTACTTAGGTACCTTTTTATATGAGGTACCTACCTACTTATAGAGGGAACTGCTCTTGTTTAGTACGATCACAAACAACGTAGTATTACACAACAAAGGTTTGCCATTTAATACATAACTGTCATGTAATATAATGGAGATTGTGGATTAAGTGAGGACTTAGTTAATTTCCATTATTAACAATTAGACGCACGTGGAGGTTTTTGTCGACGGCGCGGCCACGGGGCGGCGCGACGAGCACGACACAATGCACGAGGAATACATACTTATAGTCCTATTAAAGTTATCTTCTATCTATTCTGCCTGCCGTTTTACTCACGCGATGCCTCTCAAATTAATTATACCTACTAATGCAATACCAACTTACAGTTTCTTTTTTGTTCCTACGCGTACAAAAAAATATTGTTGTATGCAATTTCTACGACTCGATTAAGTAAATTAATTTAATTATTTTTATATTACGCTGCTGTTAACCGTAAAAACATACCTGCACGTAATAAAAATTTGCATTTTGCATTTAAAACACGGTTTATTTAGTTGAGTAGGTACTTAATAACCTTGATACTGTACTTAAATAAATCAAAGTTCAAAAGTACTCGTTAGCCTCACTCTGTCAGTCACATGAGTCCGGCCGGCCTCGCTACAAGCTACAGGTCGTGCTTTCAGCCGCAGCCGCAGCCGCAGCCGCAGCCGCACTCGCCGGCTCAGTGCTCGCTCTCTTCAGCTCCTCGAGCTGATACAGCCTCGTCCCGTCCCTCAACACTGAGTAGACCAACGTGTTGTTTAAAACTCGAACTGTTGCGCAAGTATTAACAATGTGCTCGTAAATAGAGTATTTCGCACGGATATCCTTCTGCAATCCATTGCATTACAATAAATAGTTGAAGTCTACTAATAGACCAGGCTCGATAGGTTTTAAAAACAAAGAAATTAATAGCAGGATGAAACCCATTAGAAAAGGAAGAGAATATTATAAAAACATTAGGAAAAATAATTTACGGGCGATCTGAGTTCGGGAAGGGGGTGGGGGTGGGCTTTTAAGGGTAAAAAACGCTTTTTCTCGATTTCCGGCAAAACTAAAAGTCCTATGGAAAAGAGTCAAATGGCAAAGTTGTAGGTAATTAAAAGATCTAAAACTTTTGCATACACACTTTTTTCACATAACTCAAGATGTATGTGAAAAATTCAAAAAACCAAGTTTTTGGTTTTTTATTAATATCTTTTACAAACAATTATATTTTTTCACTAAATTTGGTGAAAACTTACCTCTTTATGTTCCAAATACGCTGTAATTTATTCGATTAGAAATATATATTTTTTTTACTTTATTTTGATAAAATATAGAAAAAATATCCTTATTTTCAATCGAAAATTCATCCGTCAAAATATCAGCTTTCTTCAAAAAGTTGATATGTTTTCTGTTCGTTGAAATATCTTCTTTTCGATAGTGAAAAAAAATATATATGTTACCATAGAAAATCTTCTCAGAAAATGCAAAAAAAAAAGTTAGTGAAAAAAAAAATTGTGGGATGAAACCCATTAGAAAAGGAAGAGAATATTATAAAAATATAAGGAAAAATAATTTACGGGCGATCTGAGTTCAGGAAGGGGGTGGGGGTGGTCTTTTAAGGGTAAAAAACGTTTTTTCTCGATTTCCGGCAAAACTAAAAGTCCTATGGAAAAAAGTGAAATGGCAAAATTGTAGGTAATTAAAAGATCTAAACCTTTTATATGCACACTTTTTTCACATAACCTCAAGACGTATGTGAAAAATTCAAAAAACCAAGTTTTTGATTTTTTATTAATATCTTTTAAAAATCTGATTTTATATAAATAAAAATGTAACTAATCAAATAAACTACAGCGTATTTGGGACGTAAAGAGGTAAGTATTCACCAAATTTCTTGAAAAAATCCCAAAACTTGGTTTTTTGAATTTTTCACATCAATTTTGAGGTTATGTGAAAAAAGTGTGCATACAAAAGGTTTAGATCTTTTAAATACCTACAATTTTGCCATGTGACTTTTTTTCATAGGACTTTTAGTTTTGCCGGAAATCGAGAAAAAGCGTTTTTTACCCTTAAAAGCCCACCCCCACCCCCTTCCCGAACTCAGATCACCCGTAAACTATTTTTCCTTATGTTTTTATAATATTCTCCTCCTTTTCTAATGGGTTTCACCCCACTATTTTTTTTTTCACTAACTTTTTTTTTTGCATTTTCTGAGAAGATTTTCTATGGTAACATATATATTTTTTTTCACTATCAAAAAGAAGATATTTCAACAAACAGAAAACATACCAACTTTTTGAAGAAAGCTGATATTTTGACGGATGAATTTTCGATTGAAAATAAGGATATTTTTTCGATATTTTATCAAAATAAGGTGAAAAAAAAATATATTTCTAATCGAATAAATTACAGCGTATTTGGGACATAAAGAGGTAAGTTTTCACCAAATTTAGTGAAAAAATATAATTGTTTGTAAAAGATATGAATAAAAAACCAAAAACTTGGTTTTTTGAATTTTTCACATACATCTTGAGGTTATGTGAAAAAAGTGTGTATGCAAAAGTTTTAGATCTTTTAATTACCTACAACTTTGCCATTTGACTTTTTTCCATAGGACTTTTAGTTTTGCCGGAAATCGAGAAAAAGCGTTTTTTACCCTTAAAAGCTCACCCCCATCCCCTTCCCGAACTCAGATCGCCCGTAAATTATTTTTCCTTATGTTTTTATAATATTCTCTTCCTTTTCTAATGGGTTTCATCCTGCTATTAATTTCTTTATCTTTTTGTCATTTTTCAAGCTATCTACCCCGGACTATAAGGCTTACCAGACGTGTAAATAAATACTAAACAATGACATTAGAACACAATAAATGTAAGTAACTTACTCTGATGAGATGTGATTATTAGAACATTTAATATTTTTTATAAAAGCATGCTTTTTAATTGAAATGAATGTTTAAATGATAATAAAATAGCTAAGTGGCTTTGTTACTTTTACTTTGAAGTAGGTACCTACCTAGTTACTCATCAAGATAGTTATTCGAATCAATCAAAATAAATCAAATCATTTATTTTGCAGAACATAGGAGTATAAGATGATAATTATTAAAAATATGTCCAGCTATGTCTAATTTAAAAAGTATGCAAAATGTATAAAATTATGTGAACGAGTGTTGTATTCGAATCGAGTGTTGTAAAGCTGATTGCGATGCCACGTGACGTGCCGGGAGATGAGCTGTGTGCTGTGTGTGACTCTGTGAGAGGCGCTGGCAACTAGTGGCAACACATGACGAGAGAGGCGCTGGCAACTAGTGGCAACACATGACGAGAGAGGCGCTGGCAACTAGTGGCAACACATGGCGAGAGAGGCGCTGGCAACTAGTGGCAACACATGACGAGAGAGGCGCTGGCAACTAGTGGCAACACATGACGAGAGAGGCGCTGGCAACTAGTGGCGACACATGACGAGAGAGGCGCTGGCAACTAGTGGCAACACATGACGAGAGAGGCGCTGGCAACTAGTGGCAACACATGATGAGAGAGGCGCTGGCAACTAGTGGCAACACATGACGAGTGGCGCGGCACGCGATGGCCAGTGCACGCGTGTTGCCCGATGGCTGATGGCTGATGGCTGATGGCTGGACGAGGTGCAAAGATACAACTTTTAACAAGACCTTATCTACCGGACAAAAGTTATTTAGGTAACCGTATCTGTAGGGGCAACCATCCATATATCCGCAGATACTGCAGGTCGGCGGATCGGCGGTAAACTGTACACTAACTATGAAGGCAATCTAAGCAGTAAACCCATAATTAACAAGCATTAGAAATCGTTGGCAATTTTACGAAAATAAGATAATTGAAGTAGGTAAATGGATGGTGATACGAGTGAGTAAATGTAGTGTTATCGACTGCAATGTAGTAGATCGGCGCGTCGCTGATGGATGGTGTTGCGATTGCGAGCGAGGCGGTGCGAGTGCGGTGCGAGTGCGGTGCGAGTGCGGTGCGAGTGCGGTGCGAGTGCGGTGCGAGTGCGGTGCGAGTGCGGTGCGAGTGCGGTGCGGGTGCGGTGCGAGTGCGGTGCGAGTGCAGTGCGGGTGCGGGCGTCGCCGTCGCGTCGCCGCGGTGCGGTTGCGCAGATCTATGTTGTCAGAGCTCGAGTGGTCAATTAAGTATGTTCTATCGCATGTTGCTAACTTTGTGAAAATAATATTACTTGCTTGATGTACTGTCGAAACATACATTTATCGATCGATTGACGTACCTACCTCTAATATTTCAGTTGTGTAAGTGTTTAAA
The DNA here is from genome assembly GCA_932527185.1 of Ecliptopera silaceata. NCBI lineage: Eukaryota > Metazoa > Arthropoda > Insecta > Lepidoptera > Geometridae > Ecliptopera > Ecliptopera silaceata. Next base: position 9,701,908 of record OW052210.1, read on the forward strand.
CAAAAAGTGATGGTCGATGAATGTAAGATCAATGTAATGTTTATGGAAATACCGGCTAAGCGCAAGCTAGATAATGCGTAGCACAGTGCTAAGTACCTACTTGTGTACAACGCAAATATTGAAGCAGCGTGTCTCTAAACTTATTTTATTTATAATATAGAGACAATAGTACCTATAGATACTTAGAACTACTACTAGCATACAAAGAGTTTATAATTCATCTTTATCAAGAACGTGCTAAAAGTTTTCTCATTTTTATGACGATCAACAATTGCGAGTTTATATTGGCCGTTGGACCTTTGCTCTGAGACCGTCTTAATATGTCAGGCATAAATAGCGCTCAATGTCCTTGTTTTTGCATCGTTTGTTACATAAAATGCGTTTAGAAACGATTTCCTAACAAGCTGTGAGGCTGTGAGCATCATCAGACGGCAAACGACTTCCTGCTGGTGCGTGAGTGCACTACGCTGCACACGCACACCACTGGGCTTCACACATGGTAAGTGTGTGTGTAAGGACCCTGACCTTGTTGTAGAGTTACCTAATGTCCTTCCTGCCCTGCCCTGACTGTAGCGTAGTATCATGTGTGTGTGGTAGTACGGCGACTAAAATAAGTCTTGGTAAGTAGGTACCTTTAGTATTTCCCAATCTGATTACTAAGTGGCTAGAATCTAGCAGCCATGAGTCAGATGACAAGCATTAGTCCAGTTTCAATACAAACCACTTTAGCTTTCAACCACAAACAACTCGTTCACGATACTCCATTCTATCGACGCGGCCTTCACTGTTCAGCGAAACTTAACTAAAGTGCCAACTACTCGGTATGGTGCAGTGCAGTGCAGTGCAGTGCAGTGCAGTGCAGTGCAGTCCAGTGCAGTGCAGTGCTCCGCACTCATGTCCTGAGAATGACGAGCCTAACTATACTCTTCCATGGCAGTGGCACTAACGCCACTAAAATTCACTCGCTTCATACGTGACGAACGCGTGCCTTCAGACAATCTTCAGTGAGGAAGTCAGCTCAGGCGAACAGTGCCAGAAATTACGCAAAAAGTAGGAAAGCCTGTCTCAATTAAGGAATGAAATAAAGATGATTGTTTTACAAACAATGGGAGTTGGATAACGTACGGTACGCTCGTTAGTTACGTGCGCTGCGCGGCGGCGGCGATAGCGCACGCTGCCTGCTGTCTACTGTCTACTGCCTGCTGCGTGCCCTGCCATACACCACACATATTATACACGCCGAACAATAGCATACATAGCGAGTTATGAAATAACTTGTTCAAGAAATATCTAAGTACTAATGTTTTAGTAATATAGAAGAAAATAAACTTGAATAGTAATAAGTACTTATGTCACTGTAATAAAATCTTTTGACGTCTAATGTTACCTGGCAGCATTTGCCAGTGAGTGTGGTGCTCGGCAGAGCGTATTGCTTATGCAAATAACATCATTGCCACGTTACGTTACGTTACGGCTTCCTACAGCAAATGTCATGGATTAGTGTAATCACAGGACGAGCACCGTCTAATTACCGTCTAGACAACGCCGGCGCAGCGCTGCCTCTAGCTAGGGGAGACTAAGTAGCCACGGGATACTAAGTGAGAAAAGGAAAGTTTGCTGTTGTAGCGATATTTAATAACTGATTTTAATTGAATTTGAGATGCACGCCAAGGACTACATTCTATACAAGATGTGTTCCTATAAGTCTCCTAATTTATATTATTTTTGTTTTATGGGGAAAACCAACAGCTTTTGAATTAAGAACTAATAGAGTGAGTGTAGCACATAAGCTTTAAATATTTTCCTATTTTTGATATTTACCTAAGTATATACATATTGTCTAAATCTACGCTGTGTCTAAAAGTCAGTATTATACATGTTTGGTTTGTGGTGTGAATCGTCACCGGGATCGACACGCCGGCGCCGAGGAAAGCGGATGGTTTCATTACTTAACCGATCGCTTGGATTTTCCCGCTTCTTGCAAAACTTTTCACCGAATGGAGTGACAAGGATTTTTGTATTCATTTGAGCATGTTACAACATCATTTCAAAACATATTTTCTATTGAATAAATGTATAAGATGTAGATATATTAGAATTACATAAAAACTAGCCCACAGCAATAAAAACCATAAAATTCTATAAAAACATGGCCTTGGACACAGTTGTCTATTTCTGCGAAGATCATAATCTTATGTCATGCGGCAGTGGGTCAATATAGAATATAACCATCAACGGTCACGTGCGAGCCAATTGCCTGTTTCGCAAACAATGCGCGCTGGCTTGCGCAGGGCTTGCACAACGCAGCACATGAGATGACATGTACCGCGCAACAGAAACTACCTACTACTAGATAGTACATTGATAGTGTCAACATTTTGGTAATAAAACAGACACTGGTCAGAACAGAAGGGGCAAGGCAGACACATTCACGAACTTGTTGTGTGACTCGCGATATTTGCTAGTACCTAATATCTACTAGCCTTGCATATCTTTATTTTTTTTGAATACTTTGATGAAAATAATAAGTACATAATAATATAATAAAATAAGTAAGGTATATCTTGGTTTGCTTATTATATTCATATTACCGTACTTCATCATGTCGAGTAGGAAAATGAATCGAGAAAATCGTAGATATTAGTATTGAGTAATGTTTACAAGTAATATAAATGACCGTCATTCATATTGCGTCAGGCTGTAAATGTAACAATCTAACAGCCTCTACGTAGCGCCTTATACAACTTTACAAACATTGTAATTTACTAAAACATTCTATAATATTCCACTTTTCAATGAGTGACTCTTTATGCTGGAATGTTTTACTCGAGTTAATAAAAGTATGTGTAATCGGTAAAATGAATGTACACATAATAATTAATATTATCTATGTGTGTTTGTAAAACACCCTTTCACCGGCGCAGGCGCAGTGGCGCTGACGTGTGATGGAAAATACCCAAAACGTCGGTTATGCCTACGTCACCTAACAATAAGATTAAGCTCTATTTTGTTAAAAAAATGGCGTTCAGCACATCAAATCCCGCATAAAAACTGAGGGACATTCAAACCAAACAGCTGCTAGTACTATTACATCATTATAATACTTATATAATTATGTATACTTATTAAAATATATAATATTAGATTATTATCCAGTTTTCATTTATAAATAAATATTGCTCGTTTAAGATCTACGGAAACTCAAACCGTTCAAATAATTACGCTTTTTTTTATGTTCAATTAGCTATGAGGAAGTTCGATATTTATTTAAGTTAATATAATAATACGTACCTACGCGTATGTTTTGGCTTCACTATGTGCATTAAAAAAATAACTTTTATAATAATAAGTATACCGTTTTCGAAAAGTTTTTGAAGTGAAAACTTCTTTAGCGGCGCTGGGTGGGTAAAAACTTTCAAACTCGCGTCAGGGTCACGTGACGTTGATAAAAAGCGTAAGATCGAGGGGAAGGGAGAGGAACTAGTATCTCCCACTCTTTCTACCGTGCCTGAGTGTGCTCTGTTTAGGCGGCACAGGGCGCTTGCGCGAATGTGTCTGTGTCATTGTGATTGTCATTGTCATTATGACGTCTGTGGTTATATTTTTGAAGTGAAAACTTAAAAGTGAAAACACAACGTTAATATTGAAGTTTTCACTTCTGCCGGCACTCCCGGAGTGCTACCTTTTCTTTTATGATAAAATAAACACGTTAGTAGCGGGTCGATGTCGTCCGTGACGTCTAATGTTGACTGTATTTCTGTAATTTCTGTAAAATTTCTGTAAAAAACCTATATTCAATAGGGACATAAAAATGCAGCAGTGCTCCTTTTTTTTAAATTTACTACATAAATCATGGAGTTATTTCATAAAAGTAAATAAATCCAAAAAACATCGTTGTTTTTGTATATTGACTGAATAGTTGCACTGCACCGCGATACAGACTGATCAATAACAATCCTCGAATACAACCACAAAGAGCACGCAAGAATTGCAAGGCGCGTTTACTTTCTAAACGAGTGGCTCATTTCAGGTGGAATCAGGCGATCAGGTCTCCGAGTGATGTTCTCTTACGTAAGCTTTTATTGAGAGCAACACTGCTGCCGAGCCGCTCGCGAGTGACTGAGCCGCTCGCGAGTGACTGAGCCGCTCGCGAGTGACTGAGCCGCGAGGAGAGAGGTGAGAGGCGCTGCAAGGACGCCGGCCGCGCGCCGCCGCGTCCCCGCCGCGTCCCCGTCACATCCGCTGCAGTGACCCATAGTCACAGCACACCACTTATCACTGACTGACTAAACTGATTGAATCCTAACAAACCATAAGTAAAGATTGCGATGCTTTCATTAGACGAGCATAATACTTAACTAACTTTTATACTGAATATAGATTAATGCCAGAAACTCAATTTTATAGTGAATGTCAGTGTTATGTTGAAAAAGTTACATCAATCGTGTCGACATTTACATAAACTACTACATTCTAGCACATTCGCATTTTGTTGAGTCTATTCAACATGTTTTTTTAATTAAAGCCCCAATTTAAGCCGATATCAGTTTTCACAATCCGAAGGTCGTCTGCTCTCGAGGGAAAGCAACACCTTGAGCAATCTGACTTTTGAAAGGTGCTCGTTGGTGCTATGGTTTGATAGATTAGTGCCCTAGGTATTCTGTGGTTTGGTTTAGTACAGATATATTATTAGGAAATTTTGATTGTATGTGTTTAAAATAGCGCTCAGATTTATAAGTTGCATTTATAAGTTGAATGTAAAAAAAACCTTGTAATGCTAGTGCACTGCAAGTAATGAAGTCACAGTGTCGTCCGACCGCGCGTGGCGCCGCGCCGCCGTCCACTACGCTACGCGTTCTATCAAACAATAGAAGGTAACTTTTCATCTTCAACTATTTGAGAAGCATTCAGCTTATGACATCCAGCGTTTGTGATGTTTCCTAAGAGCGAAACATTTGTTAAGATCTGCGGGCGTTAACCTCTCCACTATACTTGTTGTGTATTGCTGTTCACCTATCACCTACAGTGTGACATTAAGCGCTTGCGTCATCTTCTTTACATCTACAAATATGAACAAATTAACAAAATACTGCTAAAATCAAATAACTCAGTAAAGAAAGGTTTCATCGGTCTATATACTATCAAACGATATGTATACATAATCATTAGTAAGAGCACAATATGTGGACTTGATCGCCACCCACACTAGTAAACAATACGAATGCACGACGGAACTCTCCCAGCGAGCGCACTAATACTTGCTACTTACTTATGCAAAATCATTCAATTCTAAGACATTGTTGTCGGTGAGAGATTATGTTTTTCCCGCATGCATTTTGACAGCATGTTGCACACGCGGTGCGCGGTGCGCGGTGCGCGGTGCGCGGTGCGCGGTGCGCGGTGCGCGGTGCGCGGTGCGCGGCCGCTGCGTCCCACGGCGCGGCGCGCGGCGACAATGTGCGCATGTACATAAAAAAGGTTCACGTGGTGAACTATTGCTACACTTTCTTGCTAATTCACATTGTAAACATTATGTTCAGTATAGATACTTAACGTGACAGACCACGTTTTATTATATCTATTGTCTGTAGTATTCATAACAGTAAAGATGTTAATTTATTAATTGAAAATTATCAAATATTAACGAAGCGGCAGCAGACCGGCAGATAAGATTAGATATTAAATTTACATAAATAATAAAAAAGCTTTTACATAAAGAAAGACATGAACGCACTCGCGTAGATGTTCCGTAGCTCGCTGCTCGCTGCGGGCGCGCTACGAAGCCTAGGGGTTTCTTGGATTTGCATCAAATGTATCACAACAAATGTATTTAAATATATGTACCGTGTTGTGAAATATAAATGTACTGGTAGTATGTGAAATACTATTGTAATAATAGAGCTAAGGTGCACTGCAGTGCACTACCAGCACTGCTCGCTTAATGGAGAACGCGGCAGTAGTAGTCCCGTCGTGTGTGTGTCGCAATGTTATTATAATTAGCTGCTCATGAGGAAGGCTGTGTTGTGCAACTAGTGGCAGCTGGAGGCCTGTATGCGCCTGCGCCGAACCAATTCACCTAATTTAGTACAAGGTGGAAAAAGTCGCGAGGTCACTTTTGGATTTAACATTTTATAACGTTCTTTTTATTCATAAACTTGATCCGATGCCGAGATCATGTCTCAACTTGTATTGCTACTTATCACCTCACTAATAACATTACGCTGGTACTGAATGCAGCTAAAATAACCGAACGATCACCAGTTTTATTTGATTTGATTTGAAAAAGATTTCATCTGAGTTTCTGGTAGCGTTTGAGAGAAATTGATCACAGAAGACATAAAGAAATAGACTGATATTTTTGGGTCCAGTCTCAATATCGGAGGCCAGGACCAATAACTATTTAGTTCTGGTCACCGCTCACCGCTCCCCGCTCACCGATATTACTGGCCTTATACTGGTGCCTGGAAATGGACGACGCGATGTGTGTTTTTCTCTGAACAAAGTGCCAGTTTGAGTTCGTTTTGAATTAAAAATATGAATGTTTGAGTCGGGCGGCCTTCCTTGTTGGCCTTCTCGTAAAATATGCACACGTCACCCGTCACGTTACTTAATGTATTTAATATAGCACAATAAATTACTAACCTTGATTAAATGATCAACATAAACGTGTTAAGTTGAGTTAATTACCTGTCTCGAATAATGAATATCAAACATATTATAATAATTTATTATGAAAATAATTTAGGAAATAGGTTTTTAATGAAAATGCACGTATTTTAACAATTTTAAATAATTTTTGAGATACTTAGTATACTTAGTTTATTATCCATAGCCGAAACTAAGTATACTAAGTAATGCAAATGTGATGGGACAGAGCACGCGGCTTGCATTCTGAATGTAGAGCTCCCAACAATATGTTATATGTAATAAAATATCGTAATCTAAGCTATTCCTAAACGACTTGGAAAATAACGCTTCAATTTTATCTTTTAGTAATATCAAGTATGCGTATTAAAAAAAACCCATAATGATACATTCTACTTTTTACTTAATTTTACATCAGGTGAGATCGTGGTCAAACGCTTGCCTACAAATTGTATTTTTTTTTTAAAAGTTCTTCACTCTTTACTTAGTCTTTGTAAAACTTCTTCTTTTTTCTTCTAAACAATATATTTATCTAAATTCTATTAAAACAGAAGTGATCTTAGTATTACTTAAGTACTTACCTAAAACTTAAGATAAATTAAAAATCTAACGTAGTTTAAGGTCCGTTTTTTTTATTATAAACTATTAAGTAAGTGCCTTATTTATATGAATTAATTTGCGAGTATAACGTTAAGTAATTAGTAATTTGTACATTAACTAGAGGAAACGAGACTTCTGATTATCTTGTCACGTGATTAAGTCGGCCAACGAGAACAATGGCTGATATTTATACATTATATACTCATGTGTCAAATTAAACTTACTGAAACAATGGCGTTCGAGTTGACATTGACCGTGCGGTGACATCTGCTGTCAGGCATGCCCGTTCTACACTTGACATATCTGTCATTGCAGTGACGCAGTGACGCAGTGACGCAGTGGGCGCTAAGTGTATAGTTGGAATAAGATTTTAAAAAAGTTTATTATAGTGGAACTGGCAGTAGCACAACATTGAACTATGAGTTATTAGTGCGTTGCGAGTTGTTCCTGCGGCTTATGAACGTTTACAGATATTCAAGTAATGTTTTGAGGGGCAAATCAAAAACTACGTGATTTTAAAATAATAAAAGATTTTTATGAAAATGGAGCTCAATATCTGTTTGTAAATAGGCAGTAGATAGTTATCACAAATCGGTCCGTGCTCAGAACGAGTGCGACCGGTGAGTACTGCGTGCGGGTGTTATGACATCGGGCACCGCCACACCGCCACACCGCCACACCGCCACACCGCCACACCGCCACACCGCCACACCGCCACACCGCCACACCGCCACACCGCCACACCGCCACACTGCCACACCGCCATGCCACAGCGGCACAGCGGCACAGCGGCACAGTTGCTCATGGCGTTGGTTAGGTTTTTGTTTTTTAAATGTATTTTTATCAAGTTTTTGTGTATATCCCGTGTGATCTTTATCAATAGAGAACTGCAGCACAGTGTTACGGAAACGGAAATAACTCTTGAAACTCTACTAAGTTTATATATTTATTTTATTCGTTTATTGTGGTTAAATATAATAGATACATATGCAAATATTATATATTTGTTTTAGTCATACACCAACATTATACACAAGCGTGAACGTGTACAGATCTGTGTCTGTGAGCGTTTCCTTTCGCTATCGACGACCTCCTTCCGCCAGCGCCGAGCGAAAGTGAACCGGCGCGCCGTGACGTCACCGCGCGGCGCGGCGTCACGTAGCAAGCAACATATTTATGATACTGCCCATTTTTATAATACTTTTCATTGAATCCATTGCTGGACAATAATTTTGATGTACATTTTAATTCCACTCGATACATGTACATTTTCATAAACAAACACTTGTTTCATCAATCAGGTTAGGAACGTTAGGTAGCCAGCTTAATAGTTTGGTTTTCTAAAAAAAATATACTTAATATTATATACTATGTAGGGTTGCCATGTATGAGGCTTCTGTTTGATGTCGAACTGAATAAAGGTTTTGTACTTATTTTTGAATGTAGGGAAGTTTTAGGTGTTGCAGTAAATATTTATATGTTTAATGTTTGAAGTGGACCACATTTGTAGAAGTTCCTTAGAAAGCTTTGTAGTGAGTTTTGTTCGTAATTCAACCATAATTGCACATGTTCACAAAACCAGTAAAATAGTAAGTATTTCTGTCAACCTTCTGTTGAACTGTTGAGCAATATCACGTCGGGAGGCTGTTGTGTCGAGAAGTCGGTCACGCGACCAACTCACATTGAATAATCAAAATAATGGCCGAATGTGGAACGCACAAGCGACCAGCCAAGCCAACCTTACTATTCTTAGATTACAAGTACGCCTTTCGATTTCAATAGTTGTTTTGGGCAACTCTACTCTACTTTCAATAGGCTTCAATAAATGCAATTGATGCTAATTCCTAAATTTCCTTATTATACATTTTGAACCGAGGCGGCGGCCTCGGCCGGAGAACACTAACTCACTATTCATTAGTTATTCATATACATAATTGAAGTGGTTTACTGATATATCTATAAAACTGTATACTGGTGTATACTGGTATGTCTATAAAAATATGTATGAAGGATTTTAATTCAAAAATCTTTTCGTAATTTGTTTTATAATAAACTGAAAGAATGATTTTGAACTGTGTACGAAGTGAAGACTGCTGCTCATGTCAAGGCCAATCATAAGGCTGTCTCGAAGACCAACTCGCAATTTGATGACTATCGTGCGCAAGCGCAGGAAATAATCAAACGAGCGAGCAATGTCACTAACTAGGAGATTTCACAGTGAACAGGCACCTAGACGCCAGTCCGTCTCTCTGCCGGCTGCGTTTTTAATGTTATGACCTCGATGTTATATCGAGTACCATCGCTACCGTACCCATGTGCGGTGATGTGATGTGATGTGATGTGATGTGATGTGATGTGATGTGATGTGATGTGATCGCTCGCACAGTTGTTTACATAACCCACCCATCTTCCGCTGTCCCCCAAGCATTGTCACAGGTCTCATTACTCTGTACCTACACTACAACTACCTCGTCGGAGCTTTTTCAAATTGTTGTCCTTTGTTAAGTATAAAAATTGCAAAATATACAAAATATATAGGCATAATAGATTATTACAATATAAATCATATTCAATAATTGCGCAAAAGAAAAATAAAAATGGCCTCTATTTACTTAACTTTGTTGTTAATTTAGGGCTGAAAATGATTGAACTGAGGTAAGTATTATACATCGGTTAGGTAACTATCTTCATGTTGTATAAAGTGGTCGATAAAATATGTGAGGGTTGTGTGCGTGCGTGTGTGAGGGTGTGTGTGTGTGTGTAGTGTGTGTAGTGTGTGTGTGTGCCAAACGGCCAGTAGTGCGAGTCCGGCAAGGACGCGTTACATCACGCACATCACATCAGCGCACTTCCGTACAGGGTGCCGCGCAAGTGCGCCTCACAAGTTCAATCGAGTCCGCACAAGGCAGAGGCGCCGCCCACTGTACCCGCCGGCCTGTGTGAGTGTGGCCGGTCGGTGTGAGTGTGACGCAACCTCGCGCAACGCTCGACGCAAACAAACTTATAGTTTATATACGTATAGAAGATCGGTATCGAGTTCCTTATGCAACGAACGACATCTGAGCCCGGTTACCTAAGCTCTGACATTATATTAACCCTAATCTGGCAATTCATTCTTCCTACATAATCATAATAAATGTAGTACTAATTGGGTTTTACATTGCAAAAGTCAATAGATTACAAAAATAATAAATAAAATAAACTGTAGTTGTAAGTGTGGTATGCGGCTTTTTCGACGAGACTAAGCACTTTGTATTCTCATTCGAGTTGAATTCGATAGGCGAAGTTAAAGACTATACCTATTTACCCATTGCATAATCAAAGAACTATGTAATGCGTTGACATAATTAAGTACAAGTCAGGCCTTAAGTTCTATCCGCGATCTAAAGCATAAACACTTGCTATTCGCCACCTCTATATATAATTATTATCTTAGTTCCCGCCCGCAAGTTCCGCAAGTCCTAGATCTCGTCCGTCATTTGACAAGCAATCGCTGTCTCTATTTTTTTTTAATATGAAAAGCAAACATTACTCTATGAAGTAGTGAAAAAAGAAGCTTAAAATAATACAAGCAAGAAGCGATAAAAATAAATAAATAATATAAGGTAGCAGTGCTACCCTATCCCACATGGCTATTCACTGATTAATATATAATATACATGTTCATTGACAAGTTTGTGCTACACATTGATTGCATCGACTTATTTGTGTTAGAGGCGTGCGGCACCTTGAACTTGCGGCGCGGCGCGCGGTGCCACTGTGAGCATGTGAGTGTTCAACAAGCCACTACCGACCGCTCTGCTTACTTTTATAATATTAATTTAACTAAACCTATTACAGCAACATTTTTTAATAATATTGAAATATATTGAAAAAGGCTGTTTTAAGTATATAAGTGATTATGTTTCATAAAAAACACATAGTGAAATACTCTACACACGATTTTGAAGGATAGTTTTGTAAACGTGTATTAGAGAGTCGTGTTTAGCTCTTTACTGGAAATTTCATAGGCATTCTTAAGTCCTATATCTAGTTATGTATAAATTGCGTTAAAGTGTGAAATGCAAGTACATGGAACAACCACTAGTCGGTAGGTTGGCGGGTGACCTGCAGGTCTACAGTGACCTTTCGTAAGAAAAATAAAATGTCAAAGTAATCGACCCGTTACTACAATTCGAGGTCATTGACCTTGGACTTGTTCGATAATTTCGCGGATTTTTAAATTCATCGAACTTTTAATTAAATTGGCCTTAGCAAGAATAAAATTATTTCGTGATTTAATTTCTGTTCACTAAATATGGTTTGCTGACATCGTTTAAAAGAAGTATAAATGTATTAATACACACATACATACATACATACACCTGCACACACGTACCTACTTTACTGTGCGGGAGAGATGACTCTACAAGTGGCCAACCAGAAGAGTGACGTTATGGTTTGGAAGACACGTTATCGCGTCAGTTGACCTGCGAGTACCGTCAACTTGCAGGTATAGAGTCATCTCTCCCAGCACAGAGAAGGTAGTAGTACTTACAATAAATAGTGAGAAGAAATAATAACGTGTTGATAGGCGAAAAACAATTCATGAGACAGGAATTTTGGCAAATGGAACACAGCGAATTGCGCGTTTATGTCTTTTGTAGGAGCAATACATTAACATTGTCGTAGCATTCGAGAGAAGCAGTCACGACCAGTCACGACATATGTATAAAGAAGCAAACTGATCTACTGTCAAAAATGATCCTTGAAAATAAATGAAGGCGATGTAAAGGCACGTTTCCGCACTTTAAGTGGTCCGCCGCGACAGACCGGCGGCCGCGCGCCTCCAACTGAAGTGCTTCATACGAGGCACGCGCCGCGCCACGCCGCGCCACGCCGCGCCAGAGGGCAGAGGGCAGAGGGCAGAGGGCACTGTTACATAACACCTGCATTACACTGCGTACGAGCTGACAACTAGCGGCTAAACAGTATTCTGTTACATTGACAAAAATCTCCATCGGGCTACAAATTGTCTTTATGTGATGTACTACGCTGCGCTGTCAATCTAATGAATCTTTGATCACTTTGCATTGACGAGCTAGTGATCAATATACGTAGGAGTAGTATGCATATTAATAATATTCTTGAATATTAAATAATGTTACGAGTATTTATTTATTCGTTCATCAGCGCAGTAGGTCACTCATGAATAATACGCTAACCTGTTGTTATGTTTTTACACTACTTTTGTAAGTTACTAGTTTCATGTTTAAGCTGTCTGAACTAATTAGCAGTATTTAAGTGTTGTAAACGAATTGTATTAAGTGTCGAAACAGAGGGTTTTGTAATGAGCTGAGGAATCTCTTTAATTATTTTCGACTCTGAAGAGCTTCACATGTTTCCGCCTTTTTAGAACTACGAACTACGTTAATTTATTGTAAGAGACAATAATCTGTTTTTTTTTTCAAACATTAAATTGTTTATCACTCACAACATTGCATACTTATCGTGCCATTGTTTATCACTGGAGGAACCTACACCTAAGTGTCTGATGTGACCGAGTGAACTACATTTGCTCGGAATCGTGCGCCGAGCTCGACTGCAGGAGATTGCTTGTATCGGCATCTGTTCGCTGCGGACGCGGCGATCGCGAGTTACGTCTCTGACATAACAGCGCCTCCGCCACGTGACGTCGCCGGCCGCCGCGCAGCAACCACGGCGGCGCGCGCTGCGGCCCGCGCGCGGCCCTCTGCAGCGAGCCGGCGATGGACGCCGTGCGGGGCGAGCGCTCGCCCGCAGAGCCCGATAGGGAGCGACACTCGAAAGTGAAATTAGAGAATGTGTGCCGAATACGTAACGCAGGCCGCGCCGCGCTGTTCTAAACAAACCTGCGCTGCGCCTGCGCATTAACTATTGCAACAAACTACTTGCAAGCACGCTTTCCATTACCAATAGTCGAAAACTATAATTCATTTTACGCGAATTAATTAATTAATTGCGTTGTTGGTTGCAGTCACCGGTCGGCGGGGTCGGGGCAGGGGAGAGGTGGACAGGGAGCAGCGCCTTGACCTCCGATTGACAACATTGACAACATTGACAACATTGACAACATTGCAACATTGGAACCTTGCGCCGATTGCTTCGGAGCCGGAACTAAGTGCCGGAACAGCGAACTCAATCAACGCAAATACATCTCAATGATGAATTATCAATATTTACATCGGTAATAATTACCTACTAAAACCCATTTAAGTAAGTACATACTATAAAAACATTAACGAGTAGCGTGAAATTTTGAAGTCTTAATTTTTCAGTTCGATTTGACGTGGGTTTAAATGAAGAGACATGAGATAAAGGTGCGAAGCGCTTCTTAGAGGGTGACGCAACGAGATTGTGACAACTACTGTGCGCCGCGGGAATAGCGTCGCACGGTGGGTGCGGGGTCGATGCGGGCCATGTACTCTCGCAACTGCACGATATCGCACTGTCAGGAAATTAATTATGTGTGCTGTGTAACAACTTTCAATGTTATCGAAATCGCAATCGACAGCGCGCGGTGGCGAAACCGAAGCGAGGTTGTGTGAGGCAACCCCGCGCGCCGCCCGCGCCCGGCCTGCGCAGGCGCCGGCCGCTCCTCGGGGGCCCTCATCACTTCTCCCGAAGGATTTAAACGGTTAATGCAAAAATGAGAAGTTCGATCGAGTGTGTGCGGTACGTTACCAGCTGGCGAGGCGAGCGTTGCTGCTGCGGGTACTGACGGGAGCGTGGATGCGCGGCGAGCGAGGGATCCGACACAGACGTGCGAGCGAGGCGAGCGCGCGCGGCACAATGCGGCCAGCGCGCGCGGCGCCGCCTCTAGCCGCGGAGCCCCGCGCCCCGCCCCCCGCACCCCGCGCCCCGCGCCCCGCGCCCCGCACCCCACCCCCTCCCTGCAGTTGGTTTTCCTCCAGTTTTCCAAAGTCCATGAGCTTTGCGCGCGCCTCCCTTCCGATGGACCAACTTGCGTCCGCTCACTGCACGGAGAGGTGGAACGGAATGGAGTGCGTGCACATTTTATCTTACCGAGGCTTGTCTCGTGGTAATTAAATGCAACGAAATTAAATACATCTAGTTGCTCGGTGATTCTAGAAGTCCACAATTAATAAAAATAGAGTTTAACTTTTGATGTCAACGTTGTAACAAAATCGATGTAAAATATTCACAACTAGCAGCTTGTGTAAGAACCACTGTAAAGTTAATTGATTTATTATTAGCATCGGCTCGATATGTCGGGGTCACTGTTTTCGGCCGCCGGAGGGAGAGGGCGAGTCCTCCCTGCAGACGGCTCCTTGTCAGGGAAGTGCCGTGCCGAGGCACTGACTGTCGATACCGTAAGGCACGACATGCCGATGGAATCGCCGTTATGCTTTACATTGTAAGTAAACCAAATAAAAAATATTAAACAAAAATACTCTGAACTTGGAAAGTATGCATTAAGCGTACCTACCTAACACATGCCCCAAATAAGGAGTTCAGTGTTTGTGAAACATTTCTGGCAATAAAATAGTTGAACCCGGTGATCGGTGCAAAAACAAACGGAGCATTTTAACAGATAAAAATGTTCACTTCGTCCTGTGCTACAATGAGGCTACGACGTAGCGCCGTAGCACGACCGCGTGGCTACGACGTAGTCGCGGGGGTGTTCTGGATCGGTCGATGTCTGCCAAACTAGTACTCGTGCAGAGTGTAGTGTAGGTGACATCTTGCTTCAGCTCGTCGATATATAAATAAATAAATAATGCTGGACAATCCACACAACATACTCTAGCCCCAAGCTAAGCAGAGCTTGTGTTATGGGTACTAGAACAACTGACATACTTAATATTACATAGATAGATATTTTTATTATACATATAAAATACCCAGAACACCCGGAGGAATAAATATTTGAAGATCGTACAAACATTTATCAAGGCGGGAATCGAACCCGCAACCTTTCGTGTCGCAGGCGGACCCTCGCCCTCCGCGCCACATCGGTCGTCATCGTACATATATCGTTTGTTACTGTATCTGCGCCTGCTTCTGCAAATACTCAACTCAATAGTCGGCGGTCGCTGGCTCATTGATAATATAATTTATATGTAGTTTGGAAGTGCAACTGCTCGCACCAGAAAGCTTGACCCGGATATTGATCAGCGCACGCGCAGCTCACACAGCACACAGTCATAAAGTCGGTTGCATCAAATACAAATGTCATGACATGTCTCTGCCGAAAAGTTCCGTTACGAAATTAAACGTTATTATAATTGACCGAGCGAGTGTAGCGAGCCAAGCGTTTCCGTTTCGAGATTGGCTAACATTTTCGAGCATGTATTATGTATTTAAATTGATCTTTGCGTCTTGGTGTCTTGGTGTTATAAACTAAACAAATATATATATATATGTATGTAATTACACATTTTAAATTTAAATAAATTAAATTGATGTATATCTATCGAGTAATAAAATAATTAAATGTTTATAAACAACGTTTCGTCAAGGACAAGCCAAGGAGAGTTGTTTCGTTAGCTTAATAACTAGCAGTCAAGTAGGAACTTGTATTATGGTTTTCAAAACTTAATAAAGATGCGTCCAGTTCGCAGCTCAGAACGATGAATGTCATCCATGAGATAGATGCGTTGTTATGCAATGCCTCCTCAGTATACGTACCTAAGTACTTTGGAAGCACTCATTACAATATCTGAAAGGTGCTTGTAAACTGTTCATTGTGCATTCTCGATGATCTTTCATAATTACTGCAGCTATTTATGCAATGCTAGAATTTTGAAATATTATACATTCACTTCCTTCAAATCCGGTCATAAAATTCGGATAACGTTGCAATGTCGACTTATTGTGCGCATTCGATTGCGCAAGTCCTGGTACTGGTTCAGTACCTGTGGCTCCGGAAGCGTTGAGAAGATGGTTGTTTAGATCTATCGGGATGACCTAACATGGTTGATAATGTAGATTGGAGAGACATAACTGGATGCAGTGCGCTTTGTTCCGAAAATGCGTTCGGTGCATCGGGTCTTACAAAAGACATGGACTATGGATAGTGGTCGCAAGCTACGGCAGGCGCTCGTGTGTCGGCCTCCGAGGGCTCCTCCGAGGGCTCCTCCGAGGGCTCCTCCGAGGGCTCCTCCGAGGGCTCCTCCGAGGGCTCCTCCGAGGGCTCCTCCGAGGGCTCCTCCGAGGGCTCCTCCAAGGGCTCCTCCTAGGGCTCCTCCGAGGGCTCGTCCGGCCCCGGCGGCGTCCTGAGCAACATTGTGTCGGCTTCTGACTGAACACATCTCAACTGTCTTACTAAGTTACGTATTGTGCTTGATTGTATTGTGTGCGAGCATGTGCATATGTAGTAATGACAGTGATTAGGCTCGTTGTGGGAACACAATACCATCATTAGCCGAAGTTGACTAACTGGTCGGCTTCCGCGGCGCTCGGCGGCGGCGCGGCGCGACGATCGCATGGTCATCACTCGAATTATGATGATCATTTACTGCTACTTACCCGCCGATTACACCGGAACTGTGACAAAAAAGTATGTCCTCCAACTGAAAACCAAAGGATGTAATGACACGTCTGGAAATTCAGCACTAGGTGAGGGTCCAAGGTGTAGAGTATCAGGAACAAAGAGACAGGCCGCTGTCCTGCACTACATACGGCTTCTACGCTGTAACGAATGGTATTGAACAGCGTTTGTAAGATACATTACAACCTTGCGCACTGTTATTTAATTTTGGCATTAATTAGCTTATGCTAGCGTTATGTTTGTACGTTCATTATAAGTAGTAAAAATAATGAGACGACAATCTTTAGTTTTAGATTGTGCAACGCTTGCAAAACGCAAAAAGTCATCTATGTCCTAGACCCTAGATCTGTCACGCGTCGCACCTAATCTAGTAATAAACTGTTGTGCAACCGTCGCGTCGCGCGCGACGTGACGCGACGTAACGCGACGCGACGCGAACCATTTTCACCACACTTTATCCTTTCGAAAACACAACACCGCACTCATAATGTGAGCGACAGTTGCCGGACGTGACCACTCATTTGTTAATTTTTTGTGTCATCAACATAACATTGACTAGCTTGCATAGGTCCCAAAACCATCGTCCTGGAACATTCTAGAAAGTGTTAAAAAAACTCTTTTAGGGGTTCCTTTCACTGAAGTTTCAAAAATAAGAAATTTTAAATTTTTATACGTAATGTTTTAACTATTTTTTTTTCTTGTTTGTGTTTGTACTCTGTTTTGTGTGCTTTGATAACTACCATGTCAAATTAATTATACTATCATTTCATCAGATTGTTGGTCCTTATTCATTTAAATAAGTAGTTTGATACTTGCCTTTTAATAGATGTATAATGAAGTTATAGCGAGCCGTTCGAGAACCATAGACATAGACATAGACAGACATTTATTTGCACAAATAACAAACAAAGTACACAATATTAAAACATTAAAACCACAACAGTAAAACAAGTAAAATACAAAAAAATATATACAAAAATAAGAAAAACAGATTCCTAATTAACTAAATACATTATATAAATAAACAAAGATAAAATAAACAGGAACTAATTGGGAACTTTTCAATGAATATAAATTTAAAGTGTAAAATGTTTGCTACAGCAGCAAATGGGTCTTAGCTCAGCATATTGCCCACTGCTAAAGCAGTAGACGCTGTTATTCTGCTAAGACCATGACTGTCACAAGACCCTGTGAGAATGTGCTAAAACTATATACTAGCTATATAACCAATCATAAAATGGTTTTGTAATCGTGATCGAGGCGGGTATTTCACACGAGACACTCCGCTAATAATCGCGCCCGCTCCCACGGAGATGTCGTCGCTCCCTCCACTCGAAGGATAACTAGTACTCATGTGTCAATGCACATATACGACTCACACTAAATGGTTGTGATAACTATTTATTGGCGGGTGATGGTGACACAAACATTTTGAAACTCGAGCAGCTGTCTGACCAATCACTAAGAGGAGACACATTATACAACACCGAACTTTAAAAGAACTTTACTAGTTCACGATCGTATGGTGGTTGGATACGTCAGGCTGCCGCGCTCCATTCGGCTAGTTAATAACGGAAGGACCCTAGGTTCCACATATTTATGCACGTAACGATGCGGCCGAGAATGCTCAGCCAATGTAATATTTACTAAAAGTTGAACCTTTACAGGAGGCAGGTGTAAGCAAGACCAACCACAAGAGTAACAATAACATATCTATTTATTGAGGCCTTCCTTACTGCTATACCGTCTAATTCAAAAAAGAGAATCTAGGTAAGTAACAAATGAACACTGCGAGTTCAGGAGGGGCCTATTCGGTCCCGAGTAGAACCGGGTAACAGCGCAGGGCAACACAGGCTCACATTAACAGTTGACCGAGCTCACTGACTATTCAATAATATTATGTATTGAAAACTTATAGACCACTGACTGCATTCTCGATTCGGAAAGCATTGCTCTACTTTCGGATTTGCCTTAACTGTCGGTTGTGTCATTGCACGACAGGCGACAGGAAAACCCAGCTGAAGCAGGACTGGCCGAGCGTCTGTGTCCCTGCCCATGTTCATTTAATTTCAGTTAAGAAAAGATCAATTTAAATAATATATATTTTTTTTTTATGAATATCAATGCAAAACTTATACAACACATAATCATCGAATAAACATTGTAGCTTTTGCGGATTCGTTCAGAAAATCATGAAACACATTTGTGAATGAACACACTCAATGAAGGCAGTGGAGGCAGTTTAGCCAATAAGTCAGTCCTCCTGCCACGAACAAGCCTCATGCGGCTGTCAGTGCGCCGGCACCCATACCTTTCAAATGGAAACATCACTGCTTACCGGGAGCAACAGGCACAGGCACGGTGCACTATCTATCTTTCACATGAAGCTCTACTAATGTGTGTGAACGGCATGTCTTCTAGTAGGTACTATAGACCGTGTCATCGCGTGAACGGCATAGAATTAGCGCGTATCCCTTGTTGCATGCTCTAACGTTCGTATTTTGTCGTCTGCTCTACCACTAAGTAGGAGCTGTTGGTTCCGCAGAGCTTTCGACACCAACACAAGTGGAGATTATCTTTGCACATGACGAAAACTTCCTTTAGATAGCGTTTCTTGAAATTGGGCGGAAAACTTGCAATATTTGTAGCACAACTATGCAGGATGTGTCTACATTGAGTGCAATGATCGCTCGCATTGATTGTCGATCGTTACTCGCCGCTCATCAGCCCGGTAGATTATCGCTGCTAGTTTATACATTAACATACTTGAGTACTTAGGTATAATAATTACATTTTACAATCAGGATGTTTGGTTATGTAACACGTTGTGCGATCGTTAAGAGTTTTATCTCCGTCAAGACTAATCTAGCCGTGAGTCAGCTCGGCCAGTGGCCAGTGGGCGTGTATTAGTTAACCCGGTTGCGTAAATTATAACCGATTTCGATTATATTGTGGTGAGCATTCGAGCGGTGGAAACCTTGTGGTTATTTTGAGGAGAATGTTGCCCTCACACACACATTCACCCGCACGCATGCGCGCGTGTGTAGTTATCCTGATTAATGCAGTATGGTGAGGCTCCCATGTCTTCGAAACAGAAGAGGAATACTATTATGCTTTTAATTGTGATTTTTTACTAAAACGACTCCGAAAACTTATGTGTTGTCTTTTGAAATGTTATTCTGTATTACTCTATGAAATCGCTGGGTTATATGATAAATATTCACGGACAAATCACACATCACACTGTAGACCACAAACTAAGGAAAGCTTGTACTATAGGAACTAGATTACTGATAAAATACTTATATAGTTTTTCTGTTTTTTTGTAAATACATACATCAAATACGACATAGTAGCACCCAGACACAGAAAAAATATTTATGTTCATCACGCAAACATTTGCTCTGGGTGGGAATCGAACCCACACACAGCAAGGAAGGCAGAGGTACTACTAATTGACTTGCTGTCACGTCTGTCGTATATTTAAATGAAGAGATAGAATAAAAAATTATCTCTTCTCCTCTGGCTCAACGACCCGAAGTGTGTCTTGGCCTCCGACAAGAGAATTCGCCAACCTTTCCTATCCTGCGCAAGCGCCTGCCAATTCGCGGCTTTGAGCTCCCTCAGGTCGGCCTCCACAAAAAATACATATAAAAAATATATATGTATTATTTTGACGTGACAACGTCTTATAATTCGATAGAGCCGGCTGCACGCACGAAAAAACATGACTCATGAGGCGTTCTGAGGCGTTCCATGAAGTGCAAGCGAGAGCGCGGATTATTTTGCTAAACCGCTTACAATCCCGTTCGTTGACGTTGTCACGTTCAACTATCGTCAGTAAACCGACTTTACAGACAACCATTTTTTAGCGGTTTAATTTTTTAGTTAAAAAGTTTTACTTTTTATTTTTTTGTTGCTATAATATTCTTGGCCTTAGCGCGGTGCGCGGTGCGCGGTGCGCTGTGGTGGAGGTCTGCTGACGAAGCGCGAAGTTCACAGGAACTACTTTCACTGAACTAAGTATTGGGAGCATCGGGTGCCGAGAGTTACCACACCTGCCCTCTTTCCCCCCACTCATATTACGTCAATTATAATAATGCTTTCGTAAAAATACATCAATTCTCAAACAGCAGGATTTGAATGCTAAGTTATGTATGTAGGTAACTATCATTTTCAGACGTAGCGCAGCGCAGTGGTTCGGCAATAGAAGCACTTGGCTGTATGAGCTGGTGCGGTGCACTCAGTACATACGTTGCTTCGGAGGAGTGCCCACACGTTGCGTCACGTGACGAGGTGCGAGGTGCTCTCTACTCGTATCATACTATTTATTACTTATAGGTACAACTATCACTTGAACTTATTATGAACATCTAAGTAATGATAGTGTCAGTGGTGCGAGATTGCAATAATTGATAAACGTTACGGAAAAGTTTGTTTACACATGTTTTAAATACTTAGCAAAATCTTTCTTAGCTATATACAATGTTTATTTTATAAAAACATGTTAAATAAGCTTTTGTTGATTCACAATATGCTTGAGGAACGTGATAGCGATACAAACTAACAATAACTATTCTAATTCAAAATTAGCGAAGCAAAGAGTTGCCTAGTGGCGCCGTCCTCATTCGCAGGTCGCAACATTAACCGAATGACTCACTCAACAACCACTTACTGAGCAGGAAAGTGACTTGCAACCATTACATAACAATTGATACACATACTCATAACAAATAATGCGGTTATGGTTTGTCTTTGCGCCGTAGAGAGCAGTGCCAGCGCCAGAGCCGGCGCCAGTGCCAGCGCCAGTGCCGGCGCCAGTGCCAGCGCCAGAGCCGGCGCCAGTGCCAGCACCAGCGCCAGTGCCAGCGCCAGTGTCGGCGCCAGTGCCAGCACCAGCGCCAGTGCCAGCGCCAGTGCCGGCGCCAGTGCCAGCACCAGCGCCAGTGCCAGCGCCAGTGTCGGCGCCAGTGCCAGCACCAGCGCCAGTGCCAGCGCCAGTGCCGGCGCCAGTGCCAGCACCAGTGGGTCAGCGGCGCCCAGCAGCTAGCGCAGCACGCGAGCGGGTTCACGACTCGGGCGTAGGCGTCGTGCACATGCGCTCAGCGACTGTCAACCGTACAGTACTGCAACGCTAATTACAAACACTTCTATAGACTTGTAGTCCTTGGAGAGTTCTAACCTCAGAACATAAAAAACCAGTAGAAGTAGTATGGGGGCGGGGCGCGCGTACCTCTAGTTTAGCGTAGATTCGCAAACTGTCTCCGCCACGCCTATTTCACGCACGTCAGTCTAGATCGAACCGTCACAGTGATAATAGCTTTAGAAAAATTACTAAAATGCCTTATTGCGCTGTTCTAGAGTGTAAAAACGACAGCAGAACTAAAAATGTTTCAAATGGTGGTATATCATATCATCGGTTAGTCTTGATTTACTTAATTTCGATGAAAATTGTAAAAACATTGTTTTATTGTACAAGACAAGTACAAATAGACTTTATTGTTTATTCTATAGGGTCTACTTTCTTTTAAAGTCAACCATTTATTCTCGAAGATTCCAACTACTGACATGTCACAGTCCGCTACTCAATTAGGTTTTGACGTTATCGATAATGAGTTATCGATATTTTAAACTTACAATGTTCTATGATATATCGGCAAAAAATTAACCCTATGATGCATTTTTTTATGATTCTGTATAGTAATTGTAGTAGTAGGTACTTCCATGATTTGTTCAAACCGTTTTTTTTTTATTTTCCTTATTAAGGTTAATTAATTAGTTAATTTTATTTATAAGTTTTTAAAAGGTGGATATGGGGGAATCTATTAGTAATATTCAAATTGAGAAAGGTTTCTCAACCTTAAGTCATTCACAAAGTCTCGAACCTATAAAAAAGGAGGTTTTGGATTATTTTATGGCTTCAGATTTCCTAAGGATCCACAAAGAAAAGAAAAATGGATGGAAGCGACTGGAAGGCAAACTTGGTTTCCTGCAAAAACTAGTACAATTTTAATTAATTAATTAATTTTTATTAATTTTAACTTTTACGCTTTAGTAACATATTTTATGTTATTGTATCGTAATTCTTCTGAAATTTGCGCTCTAGATCTGATGAAATGAGTACAAAAATACAAATACAAAATAGTTAAGTATATAAATAGGTAATGGACTTGAATTTTACATATTATTATTAATTTAATATTCAATACAAAACTATTTATTTCAAGACTCACTTGTTTTCTTATTTCGCTCACCGTTTAATTTTATTTCAGACATATTTACTGAACCAATATTTGACATTTATAAACACAATGATTTCAAACATAAAAATGAGTAAGGTACTTAATTCATTTTGAAATGTAAAATATATTTATCGATTTTAATTTTAGTTGCAAATAAAACGCATTGTCGATATATAAAGTAATGGCAGCAGTACAACCCTAGAAATGGACGAATAGTACAAAAATAGTAAAGAGCTCGTTACGGAAATATGAATCTTATCTCAAAAGTAATAAAGGTTTATTAAATGCATTTGGTGTAGTGACATCTAGCGGCGAGTAGCAGAACTTGGTAGTGAAAGTATTCCGTATGACGTAATACGTAAATAGATTAGATAATAAACCACTCTATCGTCATATGATTATTGTTAATTTTCAAATGAACGAAGACTAATGTATTACTTACTTTCATTCAACCAATCACACGACGCTTTTCTTAGTGTGACGAAATACAATTAACCTGTGTCAGTGTTAGTTGGGGTACGCTGGTTCCAAAGCTAAAAAAGGTCTATGCTCCTTCTACTGAGTTTTTTGTTCTGTGGTTCTAACTCACACTTTTTCATACGGTTCAACTCGGGCTCTGCTGACGAATGGCATAACTCCTTGAAAGGATTCGAGTCGACTGTTATTTATATTTGAAAACAAGACTCTTCAGCTGACGCATGCGCACCTACTCGTGGTCATGTAGTTTCCCTGTGCGTACGTTGTAGTTACGTGTAGTTACGTGTAGTTACCAGCTGAAGCTCAAGAGAGGTTTCGACAGTTATTCAAGCTGTGGACAAAAGGTCAGCCATCGATATATCTGCGCATGCGCATTAATGTGCACTATCATTTACTAAGTACATATTCAAAGTCAAAGTCAAAGTCAAAAATTACTTTATTCAGTAAAATCACAAGGATCATTTAGAATCGTCTTACATACTAGGTGATTCTAGGTGCCAGTTCCACGCGACCAGAGCCTAGAAGAACGGGCAAGAAACTTACGGCCTGGTTCCTACCGTTTTTTCATATGATCCTTCTTACAAAGAATTACAATTAAACTAAATTAAGTACTGAAGTTTCAGTGCGGTGTCAATTTAACTTAGTAATGATACACTAATGAGTTAAAAAAAAAGAAGTATAATAAAGCTATACGTAAATCAAAAAGACAGCACACGCTTCGCTTCAGAAACAAATATACTACAAAGTACATAAGCAAGGCAAGAGAACATTACTAACGTCACAAATCGACAAAGTTGCTGTTGACGGGTGGAGCGACATCAGGCCATGCAGTTTTGTCATTAATATAGCTGTCTAAGGTATAATACGCCTTTTTCATGAGATTATTTTTAATGTATGTTTTAAATTTTCTAACTGAGAGTTTTGTTGCATTTTCGGGGAGTTTATTATAAAAACGCACGGCACCCCCCACAAACGACCCACTCACCCTCCAAAGCCGGAACCCAGGGACACACAATTTATATTTGCCTGTAGTGTTCACACCATGAACCTCACACTTTTTCAAAAAGCTATCTTTATTTTTATGAGTGTACAATAAGACTTCATAAATATATTGTGAAATTACTGTTAGAATACCAATCTCCCCAAACCGCTCCCTCAACGAATCCCGCGGTTTCATTTTATAAATGGCACGTATAGCCCTTTTTTGCAAAACAAATATAGGTTGTATATCAGCTGCTTTACCCCAGAGAAGTATACCATATGACATCACACTATGGAAGTAACTGAAATAAACCAACCTAGCTGTCGTTTCATCGGTGAGCCATCTTATCGTACGAACAGCATAAGCAGCTGAGCTCAGCCTACCAGCAAGCGTTCCAATATGTGGAGCCCATTGCAATTTCGAATCAATATTAAGGCCTAAGAAGACAGTAGAATCAACAAGATTAAGTGACTCTCCATTCAATAAAATATTGGTTGGTCTTTGAACAACATTCGGCAGAGTGAATTTCATGCATTTCGTTTTCTTAGCATTAAGTAACAGATTATTAACAGTAAACCAGTTAAGTACTTGCGAAAGAGATACATTTACGTCATCGTAGTCAGTCTTTTGTCTATCTACTTTAAAAATTAAGGAGGTGTCATCTGCAAACTGTACTATGTTACATAGCTTTTGAACATAAGAGGCGAGGTCATTAACGTAGACTAAGAATAAGAAAGGTCCCAATATCGAGCCTTGTGGCACTCCCATATCAATGATTGACCCAGAAGACCTCTCACCACTAACGTCAACTTTTTGTACTCTATTGGTTAAGGTGACGGGTATAGCCAAATGCGTGTTTTTGGGAGTGTTTTCGGAAGAAGTCATAGCATGTGGAGTTGTGAAACTTATTATTTCCTATAAAACATATATTGAACTAGTCAGGTAGGAAACAAAATGTGTGCTCTTGGTTATAGTTTACTTTTAAATGTAAGTTAAGTACCAACACCTTTTGCAGAAATGTGGTTTTTGATCCCATTTTTTATGGGTTTGGCAGATTTGTTTGGTACCAAACTCAGCACAGCTATTCTTATGGTTCGTATCCTTACATTCAAGAAAAAAAAATCTACATTAAGGTGTTTAAAGAAGAAGAAGAGTAGCGCCTTAGGAACTATAAGTGTTCGATTGCTGTGTGCTCGCAAATATTCATAAGGCGCTGCTTAAGAGTTTGATAATCCGAACTGTGCGCGGCTCATTATGTGTTTTGCGTCGTTTTCAGCATTCTTACTGAAGTTGAACATGCGACGTTGCCACGCTGACTATCTAGAGTTTAACCACTGCGGCAAAAACTATGCCGTGTTACAAGTGTAACGTGTGTGTAGATACAATGAATTAATAATAAAGTTGGAAGTTTAAGACATTTTTATTTATTATGAAAAATTTCACCCTACCCGTCGCCTTAAGTAAGACTGAATAAGATCAATAGCCCGGTTCTGAACTCCGTAATGTTTAAGTTTATAAATGAGAGTTGCATGACTGACACAATCAAAAGCCTTGGATAAATCGCAAAAAATACCGATTGCGTCTTTTGAATTTTCCCAGGCATCATATATGTGCTTTAAGAGCACCGAGCCGGCATCAGTTGTAGATCGACCTTTAGTAAATCCAAACTGATTAACATGTAGCAGCCGGTTGGAGTTAAAATGAGCTAACAGTTGATTAAGAATAACCTTTTCAAATATTTTACTTAGCGTACCGAGATTGGCCTGTAATTGGCAGGATCTTTTTCACTTCCCGACTTGTAAAGAGGAATGAGTTTACTATGTTTTATTAAGTCGGGAAAAACACCTTCGTCAACGCATCTATTAAAAACATAGGCTAAGCACGGTGCGATATCTAATATAATAGAACCTAGCACTTTTGTTGACATTCCCCATAGATCCTCCGTATATTTTATATTTAATAACTTAAAAGTTTTAACAATATCAATAGCCTGAACATATGAAAAACTGAATATACTATTACAACTTTCAACACTAGATTTTAATAGCGTCATCGCTCCTAAAGCTGATGCATTTAAGGATTGGGTAACAACTTTAGGTATACTGGAGAAAAAGCTACCGAATGCGTTAGCAACTTCAATGTCTTTTGTTAAAACTTTATTATCTATCTGTAATTGTATCTGCTTATTCCGAGTTTTTGATTTTCCTGTTTCGTTATTTACTACTTTCCAAGTGGCTCATGACAAACTTTTTTGAAAGTTTTGGAATATTTCTGTATGTATGTAATAAACTCACTATCCTTCAGCATTGACTCCCTGGTAGCGTATAGATCATATAATTTGTTTCTACTTTTGTAAATACCTGGTGTAGCCCAATCAGTAAATTTCACGCCAGTACTGACTTTACATGTTTTTAATGTAAATGTATCTCGATGTTGTTCATTTATTAAGTTAAATAATTTTGTAAAAACCACATTAGGGTCAGCCATGCATGGTATAAGTGGTACTTTGAGTCCAATATTATTTTGAAATCTACTGACACGACTTTCTGTTATGGGACGATAGGTAAATACTTCAGATTTATCTACTAAGTTGTAAGGAAACTTTACGCTAGGCCCGTAATGATCGGAGCTAAAATGTTTGACTACTGATTTACTGATTGGTACAAAATTGCAATAAATATTGTCTAAGCAAGTGGCGGTTGTCAGTGTGACCCTTGTTGGTTCCTCAAACAGAGGGATCAAATTGAAACATTTAAACAGATTTAATAACCTATCTGAAAGAGGATGAGCCGGAATATCTATATTAAAGTCTCCGCAGACGACCAACGTTTTATTACATTGAAAAGCTTTAAGCAGTACATCTTCCATAGTGGATTCTTCTATTAAGTATTTGACGTGACCTTACATGTGATGCAATAAGTATTCGCTCATTTTTAATACTTATTGCCAAACATTTTGTATTACACAGCCAATTGCTATTAATAAAGACTTTATGAAAATGTCAACTGAATTTAGCAGTAGTCTATACGAGCTGTTTTTTGTACAAAGTTTACTTGAGTTTTAATTATTTGCATGTTGTGGTGTCCTATAGTTGGGGAAAAGTCCTTTATTCTTATTTTTGTTTTTTTATGTGTTTTTTCCGTTGGATACCCTTAATAAATAAATAGATAAAAACTTCACCTATACAGGTTAATTAAGTTCCGCGGGGCGGTCGGTCGCAGGTTCAGTTCCCGCGCTGCGCCGGTTCTGTTCCCGCGATGCACCGACGAGTGACCTTGCGAGTTGCGACCGAGCCCGACGTAGTACTGTAATGTAACAAGCCCATACGCTGCACATATTCAATTAGATGAACCTGCTAAGAATTCGGCTTTAAATAAAAAAAAAAAAAAAAAAAAAAAAAAAAAAAAAAAAAAATCGTTAAAAAAATACTTTTAATCAAATAAAGACATACGTAAGGAGATGCAGAGACTTTTCACTTTCTTCCCTTTACTAGAAATGGGTGCGTCATTTATCGGCGATACATAATTATACTTATGCCGTCATATTATTAAGTAAGTGTCCACAGTATAAACTGCTACATATTGCGAGATGGCAGTTCAGGGCAAACCACTGTTGCAACATGCAGGATTAACAATAAAATAACTTTTATTTTAGCATAAGTTTAGAAAGGGAGCCGCGAGAGGCAGCCTTGCCGCTAATGTATGTTGTATGTCGTTTCAGCCGACGAGACGTGACGTGACGTGACGTGACGTGACGTGACGTGACGTGACGCCACGGCGCGCGGCGGGATCAAGGACCTGACACCCGCTCCCCGCTCCCCGCTCCCCGCTCCCCGCTCCCCGCGCCCCGCGCCCTCTGCCCTCCTCTGAGCTCGCACCGCAGATCTGTTACTGTGTAAAGGCCGTTTTTTAATGCAATTAACCATAATTTATGCGTTGTTTGAATTACCATTTTATTAGTAAGATAATTTTAAAATATGAATTCTGAATGGTCCTTGTAATTTTACACAATCTAATACCTACATATATACTACGAATAAAAACCAAAACCATCGATGCGTTTCTTTCAAGAAATACATAATGCTCATTATGTTTATAACAATGTGTGATGTGATGTGATGTGATGTGATGTGATGTGATGACTCAAATGAAACAAAAACTTGTGTGAAACAAACTCAGCCTCCGGATACAGACTCGCTACAAAAGACATCAACGCGCTCCTGGCAGTTGGTTATTTTTTGAATAGCACTACATATACCTAGTGCTTGTTCAAAACATGAACTAATTGCTTATTAAAAAAACAGAAGAATACGCACCAAGCATATATGAGCTTGTGCTCGACGCTGATACATAGAGGTTGCGCTCAAACTGTCCATTAAGATGTTAGCAGCCTCTTGGACGTTTGCCCGGACGTTTAGCTAGGAGCGCCTACTGAGGGCCGCAGTGGACATCTCCGGTTGGTTTTATCTACTTGGATCTGGACTATGGCACATTCATTTCAGCGTTATGTTTAATAACATTATATTTTATATTTTCCATAGAATTTTCTTCTAGTATTTAAGACCATTCTAACCAAAATTACAGTATTTTTGTCCTATAAAAATAATACTCTAGTGCCGTAGTGTAACCGAGACCATTTCACGCGACCGAGAACCCTAAGTGGGTGGTAATTTATTTTATACTACACCTGCTCGGAAAGTACCTTGATACTTTATCAAATTTACGGTAGAAAGTACGTCATTGCATATCGAACAAATATGCGGCGAGAAAACGCATCTGAGCGGGAGAGAAAAGTGTATGAAAATCCATTTCTTACGTGGTTTTTCTTTTATACTACACCTGCTCGGAAAGTACCTTGATACTTTATCAAATTTACGGTAGAAAGTACGTCATTGCATATCGAACAAATATGCGGCGAGAAAACGCATCTGAGCGGGAGAGAAAAGTGTATGAAAATCCATTTCTTACGTGGTTTTTCTTTTTTAATTTTGGGTAAGACTATGCGCTGGTAACCTAAATATCAAAAGCCAAAAAGTTTTTACAGTGAGTTTTTATCTCCAAGTTCGCAAAATGACACTGGCCACTAGCTGTGTGTTGGATGGTGTCAAACAATTTGAAAAAAGAACATGTGAAAATTTTAGTTTTTTATTTTCCTCGTAGGTGTAGTATAAAGCACTATGTATCACTCAAGAGAAAGTGCGATTCCCGATCTCGGGTGTTTCAAACGACACCCTCGACGGTAATCGGTCACTTTCTCCTCTCGGTGAACAATGTACTATTTTATCACATCTATTCAAAAAGAGCTAGTTTGCTCCTCATAAACAGGGAGCAAAATAGCACTTTGCGTCCCTAGGGACGAAAAGTGATTTGAATTTGGAATGTGGATATTGTTAGTAATGTTTCAGTCAGAAAAGAGGTGAATCACAAACCATGCGGGAACAATGTATTGAAATGTAACTGGCTGAAAAAGAGCGAGCGCGCCATTTTAAAAAAAGCTGGTGATAAATAAACAACGCGCGAAATTAAATCTACCTAGTTGATTCATATTCAGATTTTAGAATTATAAAAAATGAGTGCGTCTTCCTCAAGTGAAAGTATTATTATGTCTTATGGTTCTTAATTGTACGTAAATAATTTTTTTCATAAATTGCACTTACTTATCTTCTCATAGAGGGTGATAAAAAGTAGAGTGTCCACCTCGGGAGCAACTCTATTTTACGCTCGAGTGACATACTATTAATCCCTCGCTGCGCTCGGGATTCTACTCTAGAATCCTTCGCTCCGCTCTGGATTATATAAAACACTCTCGCCTTAAAAATAGTTGTTTGCTAAAGCTAGGTAAACAATCTAATAGTATATTATAATACTTCAGGTACCTAGAACATAGTTTGACATATATTTTTTTAATTAAGTAAGTAAGTACTTATTACTTACTTCATTTTTTGTTTTATTACGGTAGTGGTAGTAATAGAGCATAGCAGAGGTGTTTAAATTGCGGACGCAAAGGATGACTGTTACTAATAATACTATGGTACTTATAATATTATGCTTATTGATTGAACTCAGTTGTATCGACTCGTAAACCGAATGGATACATGACCTCTTTAGAAACACACGATCCAAGGGCCGGGATTCGTGACGTTTGGCTCCGAAGGTCCTCGCACCTCTCGAGCCTCGCGGCCGCCCCTCCGGCGGCGCGCGGCGCGGTGGAGGTGGTGGTGGCGGCGGCGGCGCGTGGCGCGCGGCGGGCGGCAGTCCTCTCTCCCGCACGATGGTGTCCGCACGCAGTCGCTCCCCCGCCGTCGCCCCGCTGCTGGCCGCGCTGCTGGTCGCGGCGCTGGTCGCACCCGCGCTGGCCGCGCCCCGGCCGCCGCACTCGCGCGCGCGCCGCCAGCTCGCGGACGACGACGCGCTGCAGCCGCTCCAGGTATGACCTCGCACCGCATCTGCACGCGGCTTCTTCGCTGCGGTGCGGTACATTCATCTTCGATTCTCCTCGTAGGGCTGAAGGCGTTCTAGGATTTATACATTTATGGCCTTCAAAATAATTTTAAAAATTTTGGTTCTTCCGCTTCTAACATCTTGCTGGCGCTCGAATGTCGGTTAAGCATTGTGTCATTCCTATTACCACATTACCGGAGAAGCTGTCGCCGATCGCGTAACATTGTTCGATACTAACTAAACATCGCTTACGAGATCTGCGTGCTTTGAAGAGTGACCTTGAAATATTTGTATATGCTGTCTGGGTATGTTGTACTCGTTTACGAGTTGCCAAACTCTACACATCGTAAAAGTTCATTGCCGCGGCACGCAGGTCACACCGATGTGCTACTTTCCTACTGACCGGTACAATCAGTCTCACAAATCATTACTCACATAATTTGATACGCGGATTAGCCGGCGGCGGTTGCTCTGACATATTGCATGCATTTCTTTAACGATTGTGCAGCTAACTGTACACTCGAGATGGTCGGAGATGCAGGTCGTGCAGCATTCATTGGTTATGCAACCCACTTGATGAAAACACGTTCTCTTCGTAACACGCCTCAACAACCCGCCTATTGTTTCTGATGGATATTGTCGCAACAGATTCAGATCTAATCCAAACGTATAAGTATAATAAAAAACTCGTACATGGTGTCTGTGTCTGCCGTCGCTTTTCGGAACGTTGGTCATCCGCGCCGTGCCCGCGCTCGGGCGCCGTGCCCGCGTTAAAGGTTTGTTTATTCCTATATATTTTTTATCTATTGTCTTAGTTGTTTGTTTTCCCAAGAGATTAAAAAAAATAAAATAGTAACAACATGTAACAACGGTAAATATCTCGTTTATAAAGAAAACTATGTTCAAAACCGTGATAGTTTCAAATATCATATAGTAACAACATGTTCTGGAATTTGAATATCCCATTAATCCTACGACTGTCTTCGTGTGCTTACATCACTAAAAATAATTAGCTAGTAAACGGTATGACTCATCGCTTTAAAGTTAACGACCCTAAATAGTCACCATTCTAATGTAAATGATGTACTTATTATTTACTTTGATTCTTTGTTCCCGTACAAGCGATAGCGTGCTAGTGCTAAAACCGGGTCACAACCTGCATACTTTACTATGTAATGATGTACAGCGCCGCGCCGCCGGTACGGTGCGACTCCGCTCCCGGCTTCCACGGCCCCTGGCTCCGGACCCCGGGCTCCGGGCTCCGGGCTAGGCGTCTTTGTTTTAGCCAGTAGTATTATACATGTATTTACATTTGCACTGCTTCATCACATACTAACATACTTAACTTGAACTTACATATATTTTTTTGTCACATAACTTTTGGAAACTCCGCAAGCCGCAGGTAGTTGTATTGTATTGTATCGGCGTGCAATTGTCGATGAATACGCTTTAGATGAATGGTCACGCACGACGGCTTATGTTTATTTTTCTCGCTCAATATTAAAATAAGCACATTACTAATGCTTGTATATTGCGACTTTACTCTACAGCTTACCCGAAAGCTTATTAAATTAATAAACAATAAGTATTTCTACATAGAGACATATAATAGCTACATTATATGTATTCAATACTCACGAACAAACTTTGTTCATTACTATTTTGGTCTGCAGATACCTAAACTGTTTCTTATTTTATAAATATGTGTACATTTTATATTAAATTATGAAGAGTAATGTGAAGTCTCAAGGTGATTTATCACTATCAGTGATTCTTATCGCCATTATATCCTTGTAAGTACTCGTAGGTCTTTCCGGCCCAGATAGGCGAGTTCGGAACCGGGCCTATGAGTTGCAAACTCTTGGTGGGCAGTAGCTACTTGCCTAGTTTTAGTTGTTAATCGATGTGCCGAGGTCGCCGGCGGCGGCGCGCGGCGGCTGAGTGCGCGAAGTGAAGCCGCGCCGCCGCGCCACGCGCACGCGCACGCGCAGGAAGGTTGCACAACCGCACGATGCCGCGTTAGGTAAACTGCATTCGCCATACTTACTACTAATATTTAGTAGGATGACCGAGGCACCGATTCAAAAAGAAACAGTCAATATTCAAAGGCATTATCACTTTCATCGATCGTAATGATTCGTAAGTTAGCTTATTATGGGAAGCAGATTGACGATTCAATAAAATAATATAAATTTATATTTGTTGTAGTTAGCAGTAGTATTTAAAAAAATGCCAGGCCAGAATAACACATCCACCATAAATTATAACGATACTGTACCTAATGCTCAAACTATAACGACGGCAAGACGAAGTCGCGCACCAGCTAGTAGATATATAATATAAAAGTACATTTAACGAAATGGATCGTTCATTTGAATTGTGTTAGTAAAGAGAGTTACGAGTTGAGTGAGCTGTAGTATTGCATGCAATGCGGAGCGAGCAGTGCTCCGCCGCGCCGCGCCGCGTGTCGTATCGTATAATCGTATCGTATCGCAATCGCTTCACACATTCTGATAATCGCTTGCATAACAATAATGAGAACGAGATGTTTTGTCGACTTTTCCACTTCATACATACTTAACTAAGTACTTACCTAATGATCTTATACATTAACATTTATTATATATCTACACGCCGCACTAAATGCAATAAGATACATGCCATTGAGAGTAACAAGTAAACATAAATACTTGCCTACTTAAGTACATCTATATCTCCCATCTCTAAGTGGTTTAACTATTCCATGACTCGGACGTAATATCTATATGTATCTATATGTATGCTGGTTAAATGTTGAGCAGAGTTCAATTATATTAATGTCATCTTGTCAATGATCTTATTTATAATTAGGCTCTGCTTGTATGTTGTATATGATGCTATCTATTACAGTGCCTCGCACCCAGCCCTCGCCTCGCCTTTACAAACATTAAAATGTGGATAGGTCCATCGATTGATTCGGATACGTTCACGCTAAGAATGCTTCATTTATAGTTCATTAGGTTGGTTGGGTTGGGAACATTGGGCATATTAGCATTCCGCTTACAACACACACACACACACACACACACACACACACACAACACTCAAGCTACAAGACATTCGACATTTAGAAACCCCGTAGAGGTCATTTGTTTTATCAACGAGCCGACCGATAGGAGGTTGGACGTGGTCGTGGAAGCCCTAAGCAGGCATTTACATGCGCAATGTTATCTTTATGTTCAGCAGAATGCTTACATTATTACGAATTCACAATACGTAAGTAGACATCATGGAACCCTACATAGCTACATACTTTAATAGTATACGTAGGCATGTTATTTTTGCGCCAGCTGCGCTACGAAGAAGCAGATCTATTGCTACATTAAGAGATAGCGATATGATAACACTTGGGTAGCTAATTAAGAACCGTTTCAAACTATCAGGCTGGATCATTGTATTTGCCGGAATTGATCTAGATAATGCCCTGTTTTTGCGACCTTCGGAAACGTGCAATAGTTCCCAAGTTGGTGTGTAATTGTGGCATTCAACAATGCGGTCGGTTCTTGTGTGGGTTCTCAGCGCAGCACCACACGCGCACGCGTCCCTCGCCACCGCACCGCCACCGCCACGCACCGGCGCATGTAATGTAACTGAATCTTGTCTTTACTTGTTCAAATGTTCCAATATTTATACTATTTTAACGAATCTTGATATCTCGGTTTGAATTTTTTTCTAATACATTTTAGCAGCCGCTTGATATTGATTTCTCTCTCACGAGCCAATAAGTGCGACGACGACATCTAATCGATTAAGTATTGCATATCTTATAAAACTAATATACTTAATTGAATTATCATGTTTAATACAATAGTCCAATTCATGACAGGAAAACATTAAAGTGATTATTTGTAAAAAGAGTCGTGTGGCAGAACTGTTCTGTTCGATCGTGTTCGGTCCAATCTTTAATATTTTGATGAGTTCTTACAAAAGACTTTGCTAATGTTTTGAATATTAATATATTTCAAAACGTACACGTTTTGTTAGTTTTTGCGTTATGTTGAGTGGTTCTCGTTGGCAGTAAACAGATATTGCTTCATGCATCGGCTTGAGTTGGTTCGTCAGTAAGCATGGCGCCGCGAGGGACTTTCCGCCCGTATCGTGGTTTCGTGTTGTGCAAGAAAGGTCGCGCGGAGGTCGCTTGCAACATTTTGTTCGAATCAAGTGCCCATCAAGTGAACACTTATAGACTCTTTTCATAAAAAAAAAAGCTAGCACTCCGGGAGTGCCGGCAGAAGTGAAAACTTCAATATTAACGTTGTGTTTTCACTTTTAAGTTTTCACTTCAAAAATATAACCACAGTCGTGATTGTGTCATGTCATTGTGTCACATTCGCGCAAGCGCGAATGTGACACAACGACGAAGACAACGAAGACACACTGACACAGACACATTCGCGCAAGCGCGAATGTGTCTGTGTCTTCGTTGGCTTCGTCGTCATCGTCACGTCACGTCATGTCGCCACGTCATCGTCACGTCATCGCGCAAGCGCGAATGTGTCTGTGTCTTCGTTGGCTTCGTCGTCATCGTCACGTCACGTCATGTCGCCACGTCATCGTCACGTCATCGCGCAAGCGCGAATGTGTCTGTGTCTTCGTTGGCTTCGTCGTCATCGTCACGTCACGTCATGTCGCCACGTCATCGTAACGTCATGTCGCCACAACACTATTTAATTGTTTGAGTCATACGTCGCGTGACCGCAAGTGTGTTCTTTTGTCGTCTCTTGTTTTACGAGCAATGTATAAAAATTAAATAAGATCTTACGCTTTTTCGACGTCACGTGACCCTGACGCGAGTTTGAAAGTTTTTACCCACCCAGCGCCGCTAAAGAAGTTTTCACTTCAAAAAGCTGTATTTTTCCTGTTGGACGTTGATTTGCAGGATTTTTATTGATGGTGGTCTCATAACTTATTATGAAAGTATAGCACCTCGATGATGTTGATTATATGACGACGATTACTTATGTCAAATTGTCAGTTTCTCAAGTGTGAGGGGCGCGGGTGCCATATTGTAACAAGCACATGTTCGGCCGGCGTGTGCTGCGCGTGCGCCTGCTCTGTAGGCACGGCTCGCGCTCGCGCTCGCGCCGACACAACCAACGCGACGCGACGCCTGCAGCAGTGCAATCGCACTGGTAACATGACTATGTGCATGATGGGGTGGTGACACATCATCGAGGTCGTGTGTCTAGAATTACCAGTTGAGCTCCTCGAGAACTTCGATATTATTGAATAAGTCGTTATCTTGCGGTAGTAATGTAATTGAAACGCTGCGCCGACGGCTTCATAAATTTAGAGTGGATGTTACCTACTCAACTCTCAGAATCGCAGTGATACCTTCATGACACAGTTTTGACCCAGATTTTGCCGAGATCAAGTCTTAAAATGGTAGTTATAAAGCAATCGAGTCTCAATTTAAGAAACGAGCATGTGAATGTGAGTGTGCCGCGGCCTTCGGTCGACCGCCGCGCGACCTCCGGTCGCCGAGTCGATCGGCAATTCTACATCTCCGAACTTACTTACACAACATGTCGCTCCGCTTGACTAAGTATCTGCCGCACCGCACTAGAGCTCGTGCCGGTGACGGAGACGGAGACGCGCGAACGTTCACTCCTCGCTTGGAATATCCTTAGCTACTCATCTGGTGTCGGTCCCTGGCTCGGCGTGGTGGTGGTGACGGAGGCGGTTGTGTCGGTTCGAGGGGCGGGGCTGACGTGTCGTGTTGTGTGCAGGACGAGAGTGGCGCGGAGCAGACGCGTGAGAAGCGCAAGCTGGAGGGCGTCACGCAGGCCAAGTTCGGCATCAAGAACGCCGTGCTCGGCTTCGTGTTCGGGGTGAGTCTCTGCTCTACTCTACTCTGCCTATACAGCGCAGTACACTATAGTCCAGCCCGCCTGACTGCCGCCTCTCCCTTCCGTAGAAAATCAACTCGCTGATCGACGCGAAGACGCGGTACGTGGAGACGCTCGACCGGCAGAATATCGAGCTGAACAAGCAGTACGGCATCGAGGCGCCGTCCGAGGGCGGGCTCGCCTCGCTCACCGGCGTCATCGGACAGGTGATCGGGCCTAAGCTGCAGCTGCTCGGACCCAAGATCCAGGCGGTGACCGGCCTGCTCGGCGGCGCGTCCGGCGGCTCCTCGTCCTCAGGTGGGGGCGGCGGGCTCGGCTCCATCATCTCCCTCGTGACGTCACTGTCGGGCTCCTCGTCCGGCGGCGGCGGGGGCGGCGGGGGCGGCACCGTCGAGACCATCGACTCCGATGAGGAAGACGACTCGTGATTGCTTCTCTCTCGTGACGCGGCCCCGCCGACCCGCCCCCGCTTCCCCTCCCTCACTCCTCGCGCTGCTTCATGGGCGCGGGGTCGGTCCAGAGGGCGGTGTGCCCCGGGATCGCGACTCTTTTATGCCCCTCCCCTTATTCCTCCTCTTCCTATACCTCCCGGGTCGACTGTACAGTCCGCGACCACTCCCACTCTCCCGGTGTATTTATATTGTAAATAGGTTTAGGTGCGCGATGGTGATATTAAATATTTTTCTGTAAATGAGTGTTTTA
This sequence comes from Ecliptopera silaceata, assembly GCA_932527185.1. Taxonomy (NCBI): domain Eukaryota; kingdom Metazoa; phylum Arthropoda; class Insecta; order Lepidoptera; family Geometridae; genus Ecliptopera; species Ecliptopera silaceata. The sequence goes on from OW052210.1 coordinate 9,739,416, forward strand.
CTGCACCTCTGAGGCCGCGCTGCACCACACCGTTAGTACCGTTGTGTTGGTAGTGGAGTAGTAGTTGGTCCGTTGCTTGCGTGCACTATAGGCAGCGTGCGTCGCGGCGGCGCGGCGCGACTCGGCCCGACAGCCGACTCGACTCTGCTCTGCCTGCTACTTAGACTATCTAGTATTTAGTTGTTGTACCCAGTCCTGCTTATATTCAACTCGCAGCAAACCCTAGTCCTTTGTACTTATTCCTTTTCCTTCTAGTCACTCTAGTCCTTAGCTTAGTGTTAGTAGTAGTTATTGTAGTACTTTGCTTGCGTGTGTATGATGGCGTACATTGCACGTGACGTGCTAGACGGGAGTTTTTAGTGCACTTCGTATTTGGCTCGATACGTCGACGTTAACGTAATTCAACTTTCAAAACGAGTTAATTACCTCGTATTTAGATTCGTATTAAACCCAAGGTTTGTGAATGTGTAACGCGAATAACAAATTACTCACAGAAACAACTACCGGCACACGTAGTATTTAAAAACTTTCCATTGCCATTTACTATTTGCTCTGTATTCCGTTTTAACGTACCGAGTACAAAACAGTACGATATATATAAGTACAGGACGGTACAGTACAGCAACGCATGTATAGTCAGTTGAACTCACGACCGCTCGCAGCAACGATGATTACTGTCAATGTTTTAGTTATTTATTTGTGGCTTGCCCCAGTGTCCAGCTTTAAACTTTGCTAAAATCTATCTAGATAATATATTACCTATATGTTAAAATCGTCTTAACCTTACGGAATGTATGTAAAATACAATGCCTGCTTCGACACAAGTTCTGTAAATCGATTACAAGCTACAATACATAGTATTATTAAACATTATAAGCTTTGTAAAAAGTCATAATTAATTATTAATAAGTGAATCATTTTGGTCCCTTGTATTTATATGAATCCCATGAACTTGCTCTTGCTCTTGTAATTAAGAATTTCTCATAGAGAATGAGCCCCTAAGGCTCCGCGTACCACTCGTAGCACCCGCGCCGGTCTCGCTCGAAGTACTGGCACACACCCCTGCGTCGTACACATACACACACACACATACACCTCATGGTCCCTCCTTCACTGCGAAGAGTACTCGTACTTAGTATTTTTTCGAAGAGAAAGACTGTTCCAGTAATTAGTAAACTCCTAAAATATATACATTGTTGCGGAACATTCGCTGTAAACGTTTCGATGATTCCGTTCGTGATGTCCCTGTGTGTGTGCGCAACTCGAACGCAACCTCTCTACGCGTAGTAAGCGCACCCGGTTTGCACTGTCGTGGCGAGTAGACCTGCTTGCTGGGCCGCTTGTGTTCACGTATGTAGACTTGTGCGAGTAGTTCCAGCAACTAGTTAATGAACCCTTATTCGTTTGCACGCATAGTTTCTCTGTAATAAACAAAAATAAGTAGATTACTTAGTGTAGCTACAGCTAGCTCCCACACCATAGCAGTCAATTCCAGTGCCCTCAGTCCGACCGAATCCTTTTCCACTTTTTCCGAACAAAGTGTCATGTGATTTGTTTGACTTCGTGCCAAAATTAAAAAAGATTCGAAACCAGAAATGCTGTTTCTTTAATTTGGGTCCCAAGAATGTTTGGTGTGACTTCACTCTCGAGAGTAACACGAGTAACACGAGCAACACTAGCAAACCTCGGCGCGTGCGCACCGACCGACACAAGAGCAGAGCCATCATCAGAATGCATTCCAATACTCAGACCCTTATTTTGCGTATAACAAAGAATCGATAAAACTGCTCATCTACTCAAACTCATAGGCGTGGTATACATTTTTCGAATAGGCTCTACGGAATGAGTATCGCTCGACTTGAGACATTTTGAAATGTTAGTACCGTAGTAAATGAACAAGATGCAAAAACCTCGTAGACTCTAGTTAGGTACACTGTGAGACGGAGGGCACAAGACGCGAGGCGAGGCGAGGGCAGCGAGGCGCTTCTCACTGCGAGAGGTGCGCTGACGCGAGATGGGTTGCTTACCTCAGCGCCGCACTGGCACTTCGTGGAGGGGCCGCACGACGCGCACTCCGGACAGTACGGACCGGACGGCGCTCAGGCCGGACAGTACGGACCGGACGGCGCGCAGTACGGCCAGTACGAGCTCGGCAGAATCGTGGCGGCGCCGGGGCGCGCGCCAGACGGACGATATCCCGACCTTCGACCGGAACAAGGTCAGCCTGGACTTCCCGGGGAACCTGTTTGGGCCGTCCGTCTCCCTGCTCATCCGCACCACTAAAGTCATCGGCGACGTCATTCAGGTGAACACTGTTCCTTTACGCTACAACCTGAACTGTTTCTAACTTATAACAAAATTATTATAAACCTTGTCATAGGTACTTTGTTTTTATTAGTAGGTATATTTTATATGTTAGTTACCGTTACTGTTTGTGAAATGTTTTAATGCACATTTCAGAACTCGGCGGTTCGCTACCAGACGTTCCTACGCCTGTTCCGGCCGCTGTTCCGCGGCCAGTTCGAGATCAAAGGCCTGGACCCGCCCACCACCACCACCACCACCACCACCGCCCCCCCGCCCTCCCCGGCCGCGGAGGACAACGAGGTGCGACGCAGAAGACACCTTCGACTCTAATATTTAGCTAATTTATATAATAGCATACTATTTCGGTTTCCTAAAGACCTGATTCAAGTGTTGAATAGTTAGGTGCCTACTATGTCCAGTAGATAGACTGAACGGAAAATTATTAGTTAGGTTTATTGATCCTCATTATTTTTAAATTAAGCAATCATGCGCAATTAAATTAGTTCAAAAATTAAAATTAAAACGCAAATTTAGTTTGGAGCAAAGCGATATTTCATCTCGAAATATCATATAAGTACCTAAATAGTCATACGTTTAAGTTTCAGAGTAAAACTAGACTACGGACTCAATTCATAGTCCGTACTATACTTACTCAAATAATGTATGTAAATCTGTTTATTATGAAAGGAGGATTATGCTATGTAGGTAACTCTATTTTTCTTTTTTTTTATGGCTTCTACCCGTCAATACGACTGGAATTCTCGAAATTTATCTCAGATAAGTCAGTCAATCGTCAAGTCGGCTGTCAATAGTTGTCATCTGTCACAGCATGGAAAGCAGAGCTACCACCAAATGAGCTGTGATGTGACGCCTGTCTCTGTATTAAACTTTTAAATTTACCCTTTTATCTATGTTTTAAAGTAATGTAAACAATGGTTAAACTATAGATATCCGGTAGGTACCTGCGCCGGGAGTCGTGGCCAGGGGAAAAGGAAGGGTAGGCAACAAGAAGTCTTCCCCTGAAACCAGTTTCTCTAGGAAGGCTATAATTCTTGAGTTATGAAATTATTGGTTAGGTTAGGTAATTTTTTATTAACTAGTTCAACTTGACATTAACTAGTTCAAGTGACAGCTAGTGCCAGAAGTAAGTGTAAAGTTCATCAAAAACTAACCTAAAAATGAAGATTTTTGGCTCTTAAAAAGTGTCATAACTCAAAAAATATAGTCTTCCTACAAAAAATATTTTCAGGGTAAGACTTGTTCTTCCTTTTCCACCTAGCCACGACTCTCGGCGCAGGTACCGGATATTTAAGTACCTACATCATTAATTACTTTATAATAATTAATTATTGATTGAACCATTATTTTTTAGGCGTCATAATCATAACATAACCTACTTCAGTGAGCTCAATTTAATAATAAATATATTTTTAGTAATCCCAATTGTTTTATTTCACTTTTTCCTAGTACCTATTCAATAAATCCAAGTTATTACAAGTGTAAGCCGTATGTAGTCACTCGATAGGCTGGTGCGTTTGATCTTTCTATTTTCCCTGTACTATACAGTATAGGCTTGGGTTGAAATCACTTGAATTAAAAAACCAATTGGGTATTTGAATTTTAAAAAAAATTGTATTTTTTTTATGTATTTTAAAACTTTATTATTACTAATATTGATATATAAAACCAAAAACTTAAAAAACATTTTTTTCAATTAATTATAAACAATTAAAAATTGATGAAATCTTAAAATGATCACGTGACTTTAAAACGCGCCATGATTGCTCACGATGGTTGTGACGTCACAATGTAATAGTTGTTGTCGAGGGGAAATCTGCACACAGACACCTTTCCGCGTTTTGAGGGAACGCGGAAAGGTAGTGTGAGGATGGCAACCGACTGGTCGCCGACTCACTAAAACCCCCCGGTGGCCGGCCTCGATGCTTGATGGGGGGAGTCCGGGTCCTCGGAAACGACCGCGCCGGAGACCCCATCGCATATTGCCAATAAAAAGCCCGTCCCGGGATAACGGCACCCACAGCCGCGATCCCAGCACCAACGGTGCTACGGCTGCACACGCCACCATGTGCCAGCCGCCCTCCCGGAGTCCGCTATCGAGCTTCTGGAGCCCTCACTCCATCTGCTCACGGACCCGAAAGTCTCCCTGAATGGCAGGGAGATACCACTCGGCCCCCTCATGGGGCAGGCAGTGCGGGGCGGCCGTTGCCTGCGCCCCGCCGCCGCCTCCTCCGAGCGGGATCGGCCCTCTCTCGATCCCGCTCAGCGGCCTCTTTCCGGACTAAAACCGTCTCACAGAAAGAGGCCACCGCCGTCCACGCCGTCTCATCTGCCAGCATAGCCTCGACTACGCGTGGCAGAGAGAGGTCCTGCCCGATCCGTGCGACCAGGATTCCGCGGTCCTCGCACCACGCTGAGCATTGCTCCAACGTATGCTGCGCGGAATCCCGGTCCCACCCACAATGGTGACACTGTGGTGTCGGCTCGCGTCCGATCCTACTCAGATACTCACCGAAGCAACCATGCCCGGTGAGCATCTGAGTAAGACGATAGGTGACGAAACCATGCTTCCTCCCCAGCCAGGCTTCGAAGATGGGTGCAATAGCGCCCACTATGCGCTGGCGCGAGCTCCTCGGTTCATCGAACCGCTCGCGCCATTCCACGAGCGCACGGCGGCGCTCCTGCACCCGCACTTCAACGGGCGCGGTTCCACTCCCGTCATCGGTCCGGAGACGCCCGTATACACGGGCATCCATCCTCGAACCTAACCTAACCTAACGTAACCTAACCTTTAACAAAAATAAGAAAACCTAACCTAACTTTTTTTATTTTTTTACCATAACTTAACCTACCTTTTTTTTTTTACCATAACCTAACCTAACTTTTTTTTTTTTACCATAACCTAAAATTTTAATAAAAAAAAAACAAAAACCTAACCTAACCTTACTTTTTTTTTTTTTTTTTTTACCATAACCTAACCTTTAACAAAAAATAAGAAAACCTAACCTAACCTTACTTATTTTTGTTTAACCTAACATTTAAACTAGGGTATGTGGTGCCCGCGGTATACTTGAGTATGTGGTGCCCGCGGTGTAGTTGGGTCAAACTTCAAACTTCAATTTCATTTATTCATTAAAATCACAAGGATCACTTTGAAACGTCTTACATACTAGATGATTCTAGGCGCCAGTTCGTCGCGACCAGAGTCTAGAAGAACTGGCAAGAAACTAGACCTGGATTCTAGCGTTTTTTTCATATGATCGTTCTTTTTTTTTTTTTTTTTATTCTAATTTTTAAGGAACTTTAGTCGGTGGCCGACTATGCCAGTTCCATCGTGCCCTCACGGTATTACAATTGTTTAATAAAGTTGGAGCTAGTTCGTCCCAAGCTTGCTTGTCTTCTAAATAATCAGATATTTTATAATATGCCTTTGATAAGAGTTTTCGTTTTATTACAGTTTTGAACTTGCTAATCGGCAATTGACAAACATCGCTTGGGACTATGTTATAGAAGCGTACACATTGCCCTTTAAAAGATTTATTTACTTTGGTGAGCCTAGTAATGGGAACAGCGAGTTTATCCTTATTTCTTGTGTTAACATTATGATTGTCGCTTTTTTTTGCAAAAATATTAATATTTTTTCGAACATACATTAAGTTTTCGTAAATGTACTGGAAGGCACTGTCATTATGTTTATTTCCTTAAATTTATTTCGTAGCGATTCTCTGGGACCCATGTTATAGATTGCACGAATAGCTCGCTTCTGCAACACAAATATGGTATTTACATCTGCAGCATTCCCCCACAACAAAATGCCGTATGACATAATGCTATGAAAGTAGCTGAAATAAACTAGTCTAGCTGTATGTGATGCCCGCGGTTTAATTGGGTATGTGGTGCCCGCGGTGTACTAGGGTATGTGGTGCCCGCGGCGTACTAGGGTATGTGATGCCCGCGGTGTACTTGGGTATGTGATGCCCGCAGTGTACTAGAGTATATGATGCCCGCGGTGTACTTGGGTATGTGATGCCCGCGGTGTACTAGGGTATGTGGTGCCCGCGGTATACTTGGGTATGTGGCGCCCGCGGTGTACTTGGGTATGTGGTGCCCGCGGTGTACTAGGGTATGTGGTGCCCGCGGTGTACTAGGGTATGTGGTGCCCGCAGTGTAGTTAAGTATGTGATGCCCGCGGTGTACTTGGGTATGTGATGCCCGCGGTATACTTGGGTATGTGGTGCCCGCGGTGTAGTTGGGTATGTGGTGCCCGCGGTAAACTAGGGTATGTGGTGCCCGCGGTATACTAGGGTATGTGGTGCCCGCGGTGTACTAGGGTATGTGGTGCCCGCGGTGTACTAGAGTATGAGGTGCCCGCGGTACACTTGGGTATGTGGTGCCCGCGGTGTACTAGGGTATGTGATGCCCGAGGTGTACTTGGGTATGTGGTGCCCGCGGTGTACTAGGGTATGTGATGCCCGAGGTGTACTTGGGTATGTGGTGCCCGCGGTGTACTAGGGTATGTGGTTCCCGCGGTGTACTAGGGTATGTGGTGCCCGCGGTGTAGTTGGGTATGTGATGCCCGCGGTGTACTAGGGTATGTGGTGCCCGCGGTGTACTGAGGTATGTGGTGCCCGCGGTGTAGTTGGGTATGTGATGCCCGCGGTGAACTTGGGTATGTGATGCCCGCGGTGTACTTGGGTATGTGATGCCCGCGGTGTACTAGGGTATGTGGTGCCCGCGGTGTACTAGTGTATGTGGTGCCCGCGGTGTACTAGGGTATGTGGTGCCCGCGGTGTACTAAGGTATGTGGTGCCCGCGGTGTAGTTGGGTATGTGATGCCCGCGGTGTACTTGGGTATGTGATGCCCGCGGTGTACTTGGGTATGTGATGCCCGCGGTGTACTAGGGTATGTGGTGCCCGCGGTGTAGTTGGGTATGTGATGCCCGAGGTGTACTTGGGTATGTAGTGCCCGCGGTGTACTAGGGTATGTGGTGCCCGCGGTGTAGTTGGGTATGTGATGCCCGAGGTGTACTAGGGTATGTGATGCCCGCGGTGTACTAGGGTATGTGATGCCCGCGGTGTACTAGGGTATGAGGTGCCCGCGGTATACTTGGTATGTGGTGCCCGCGGTGTTGTTGGGTATGTGATGCCAGCGGTGTACTAGGGTATGTGGTGCCCGCGGTATAGTTAGGTATGTGGTGCCCGCGGTGTTGTTGGGTATGTGGTGCCCGCGGTGTAGTTGGGTATGTGATGCCCGCGGTGTAATTGGGTATGTGGTGCCCGCGGTGTACTAGGGTATGTGGTGCCCGCGGTGTACTAGGGTATGTGGTGCCCGCGGTGTACTAGGGTATGTGATGCCCGAGGTGTACTTGGGTATGTGATGCCCGCGGTATACTTGGGTATGTGGTGCCCGCGGTGTAGTTGGGTATGTGATGCCCGCGGTGTAATTGGGTATGTGGTGCCCGCGGTGTACTAGGGTATGTGGTGCCCGCGGTGTACTAGGGTATGTGGTGCCCGCGGTGTAGTTGGGTATGTGATGCCCGAGGTGTACTTGGGTATGTAGTGCTCGCGGTGTACTAGGGTATGTGATGCCCGCGGTGTACTAGGGTATGTGATACCCGCGGTGTACTAGGGTATGTGATGCCCGCGGTGTACTTGGGACTTGGGTATGTGGTGCCCGCGGTGTAGTTGGGTATGTGATGCCCGCGGTGTACTAGGGTATGAGGTGCCCGCGGTATACTTGGTATGTGGTGCCCGCGGTGTACTAGGGTATGTGGTGCCCGCGGTGTAGTTGGGTATGTGATGCCCGAAGTGTACTTGGGTATGTAGTGCCCGCGGTGTACTAGGGTATGTGATGCCCGCGGTGTACTTGGGTATGTGATGCCCGCGGTGTACAAGGGTATGTGGTGCCCGCGGTATACTTGGGTATGTGGTGCCCGCGGTGTAGTTGGGTATGTGATGCCCGCGGTGTAATTGGGTATGTAGTGCCCGCGGTGTACTAGGGTATGTGGTGCCCGCGGTGTACTAGGGTATGTGGTGCCCGCGGTGTAGTTGGGTATGTGATGCCCGAGGTGTACTTGGGTATGTAGTGCCCGCGGTGTACTAGGGTATGTGATGCCCGCGGTGTACTTGGGACTTGGGTATGTGATGCCCGCGGTGTACTTGGGTATGTGATGCCCGCGGTATACCTGGGTATGTGGTGCCCGCGGTGTAGTTGGGTATGTGGTGCCCGCGGTATACTAAGGTATGTGGTGCCCGCGGTATACTAGGATATGTAATGCCCGCGGTGTATTAGTGTATGTGGTGCCCGCGGTGTACTAGGGTATGTGGTGCCCGCGGTGTACTAAGGTATGTGGTGCCCGCGGTGTAGTTGGGTATGTGATGCCCGCGGTGTACTTGGGTATGTGATGCCCGCGGTGTACTTGGGTATGTGATGCCCGCGGTGTACTAGGGTATGTGGTGCCCGCGGTGTACTAGGGTATGTGGTGCCCGCGGTGTAGTTGGGTATGTGATGCCCGAGGTGTACTTGGGTATGTAGTGCCCGCGGTGTACTAGGGTATGTGATGCCCGCGGTGTACTTGGGACTTGGGTATGTGATGCCCGCGGTGTACTAGGGTATGTGATGCCCGCGGTGTAGTTGGGTATGTGGTGCCCGCGGTATACTAGGGTATGTGGTGCCCGCGGTGTACTAGGGTATGCGGTGCCCGCGGTGTACTTGGGTATGTGGTGCCCGCGGTGTACTAGGGTATGTGGTGCCCGCGGTGTACTAGGGTATGTGGTGCCCGCAGTGTAGTTAAGTATGTGATGCCCGCGGTGTACTTGGGTATGTGATGCCCGCGGTATACTTGGGTATGTGGTGCCCGCGGTGTAGTTGGGTATGTGGTGCCCACGGTAAACTAGGGTATGTGGTGCCCGCGGTATACTAGGGTATGTGGTGCCCGCGGTATACTAGGGTATGTGGTGCCCGCGGTGTACTAGAGTATGAGGTGCCCGCGGTACACTTGGGTATGTGGTGCCCGCGGTGTACTAGGGTATGTGATGTAGGGTATGTGTTTTAATGACGTCTTGAACCCAGCTTGTCACGGTGCAGACCTATTACACATCAACTCTTTACAAGCTTTGCCAACATCTTCAGAGCTTGATGATCAACCTACTTTTGACGAATTTCTTCGAGCTGTTAACAGACTTAAAAACTCCAAAACCCCTGGTTCTGACAGTCTACCGGCTGAACTATACAAATACGGTGGAAAAAATGTTCAAAAAAGACTGTTCGAGCTCATCTTACGTATTTGGGAGTTTGAGGTGGTGCCTCAGGACTGGAGGGATGCTGCTATTTGCAAGCTATACAAGGGCAAAGGTGATTCCTCAGATTGTGGCTCATATAGAGGCATTGCTCTACTCAGTGCGGCTGGTAAAGTCCTAGCACATATCCTGAATCATCGCCTGGGAAAGTTAGCTGAGCGAGTGTTGCCTGAAAGTCAATGTGGTTTTCGGCCGGGTCGTGGCACTGTCGATGCTATCTTCATCGTAAAGCAGTTACAAGAAAAAAGCTTGGAGCAACATCGTGATCTAAATATGTGCTTTGTCGACCTAGAGAAAGCTTTCGACCGTGTGCCGAGATCGGCCTTGTGGGTTGTTTTGGAAAAAGCCGGATGTCCAAATAAGTTTATTACTCTCGTTCGTCGGTTTCACGATGGCATGATGGCTAGGGTTCAACATGAAAATGACTTCACAGACCGGTTTCCAGTTACCAGCGGCGTCAAGCAGGGGTGCGTGATGGCACCAACTCTATTTGCCGTTTACTTTGCTGCTGTATTGAGGGACTCGTATGTTGGTTGCACCGGACAAATATGCCTTGATGTGAGAACTGACAAGGGTGTCTTTAATCTGTCGCGTTTCAAATCTAAACGCATGGTGCAAAATATTTATATTTTGGATGCCCTGTACGCTGATGATGTTTGTTTAATGGCCGATGACGTTCATAGTCTACAAAAATATCTCGACAACCTCGATGTGTCATGCAAAAAGTTTGGTATGGTCATAAGTGTTTCTAAAACTCAAATACTAAAACAGCCCGCACGTGGCACGACTGCGGACTCTACGTCGATATCTTTGGGAGGTAGAGCGCTTGAGGAGGTATCATCGTTTCGATACCTAGGTAGCTATATTCGTGAAGATAATCGGTTAGAAACAGAAATCTCTTCCCGAATTGCTAAGGCTTCTGCTTCTTTTGGAAAACTGCGTGCAAGAGTTTGGGATTCGCATGACTTACAACTTAGCACTAAAATATCAGTGTATAAGGCGATCGTTCTACCAATCCTACTATACGCTACTGAAACATGGTGTCTCTACAAAAGAGACATTAGACGTCTCGATACCTTTCATATGAGATGTTTGCGCAAAATTCTACGCGTGCAGTGGCAAGATCGTATACCAAACTCAGAGGTTTTAACACGTACCCAGTTGTCTGGGATTGAATCTATGCTCATTACTGGCCAACTCAGATGGTGCGGACACTTGGTGCGCATGGACGATTCTAGGCTGCCTAAGTCTGTGTTTTATTCACAGCTTAAGGAGGGAAAGCGCAGACCCGGTGGAACGTTTCTTCGATACAGGGATGTACTTAAGCGTCATCTCAATGCCTGTGACCTTTCTACAGATGAATGGGAAGCGCTTGCACAACAGCGACGTGAATGGCGTAATTCTGTCAACAAAGCCGTATCAAATTTTGAAGCAAAAAGACAACAAGATCTTGATGTTAAGCGTTTACTTAAGAAGAACCGTCCCAAGCCTTCCTATACTTACACATATAACTCTTTGGGCCAGTTACATTGTGCGCCTTGTAACAGGTCTTTCAAGACAAAGTTTGGCTTTGCAAGTCATATTCGCTCCCATGTCCGGAGTTAACAAGGTTCGCCGTTGGCGGACACGCTAAGGAGGACATCAGGGTATGTGATGCCCGCGGTGTAGTTGGGTATGTGATGCCCGCGGTGTACTAGGGTATGTGGTGCCCGCGGTGTACTGAGGTATGTGGTGCCCGCGGTGTAGTTGGGTATGTGATGCCCGCGGTGAACTTGGGTATGTGATGCCCGCGGTGTACTTGGGTATGTGATGCCCGCGGTGTACTAGGGTATGTGGTGCCCGCGGTGTAGTTGGGTATGTGATGCCCGAGGTGTACTTGGGTATGTAGTGCCCGCGGTGTACTAGGGTATGTGGTGCCCGCGGTATACTAGGATATGTGGTGCCCGCGGTGTACTAGGGTATGTGGTTCCCGCGGTGTACTAGGGTATGTGGTGCCCGCGGTGTAGTTGGGTATGTGATGCCCGCGGTGTACTTGGGTATGTGATGCCCGCGGTGTACTTGGGTATGTGATGCCCGCGGTATACTTGGGTATGTGGTGCCCGCGGTGTAGTTGGGTATGTGGTGCCCGCGGTATACTAAGGTATGTGGTGCCCGCGGTATACTAGGATATGTAATGCCCGCGGTGTACTAGTGTATGTGGTGCCCGCGGTGTACTAGGGTATGTGGTGCCCGCGGTGTACTAAGGTATGTGGTGCCCGCGGTGTAGTTGGGTATGTGATGCCCGCGGTGTACTTGGGTATGTGATGCCCGCGGTGTACTTGGGTATGTGATGCCCGCGGTGTACTAGGGTATGTGGTGCCCGCGGTGTAGTTGGGTATGTGATGCCCGAGGTGTACTTGGGTATGTAGTGCCCGCGGTGTACTAGGGTATGTGGTGCCCGCGGTGTAGTTGGGTATGTGATGCCCGAGGTGTACTAGGGTATGTGATGCCCGCGGTGTACTAGGTTATGTGATGCCCGCGGTGTACTAGGGTATGAGGTGCCCGCGGTATACTTGGTATGTGGTGCCCGCGGTGTTGTTGGGTATGTGATGCCAGCGGTGTACTAGGGTATGTGGTGCCCGCGGTATAGTTAGGTATGTGGTGCCCGCGGTGTTGTTGGGTATGTGGTGCCCGCGGTGTAGTTGGGTATGTGATGCCCGCGGTGTAATTGGGTATGTGGTGCCCGCGGTGTACTAGGGTATGTGGTGCCCGCGGTGTACTAGGGTATGTGGTGCCCGCGGTGTACTAGGGTATGTGATGCCCGAGGTGTACTTGGGTATGTGATGCCCGCGGTATACTTGGGTATGTGGTGCCCGCGGTGTAGTTGGGTATGTGATGCCCGCGGTGTAATTGGGTATGTGGTGCCCGCGGTGTACTAGGGTATGTGGTGCCCGCGGTGTACTAGGGTATGTGGTGCCCGCGGTGTAGTTGGGTATGTGATGCCCGAGGTGTACTTGGGTATGTAGTGCTCGCGGTGTACTAGGGTATGTGATGCCCGCGGTGTACTAGGGTATGTGATGCCCGCGGTGTACTAGGGTATGTGATGCCCGCGGTGTACTTGGGACTTGGGTATGTGGTGCCCGCGGTGTAGTTGGGTATGTGATGCCCGCGGTGTACTAGGGTATGAGGTGCCCGCGGTATACTTGGTATGTGGTGCCCGCGGTGTACTAGGGTATGTGGTGCCCGCGGTGTAGTTGGGTATGTGATGCCCGAAGTGTACTTGGGTATGTAGTGCTCGCGGTGTACTAGGGTATGTGATGCCCGCGGTGTACTTGGGTATGTGATGCCCGCGGTGTACAAGGGTATGTGGTGCCCGCGGTATACTTGGGTATGTGGTGCCCGCGGTGTAGTTGGGTATGTGATGCCCGCGGTGTAATTGGGTATGTAGCTATGTAGTGCCCGCGGTGTACTAGGGTATGTGGTGCCCGCGGTGTACTAGGGTATGTGGTGCCCGCGGTGTAGTTGGGTATGTGATGCCCGAGGTGTACTTGGGTATGTAGTGCCCACGGTGTACTAGGGTATGTGATGCCCGCGGTGTACTTGGGACTTGGGTATGTGATGCCCGCGGTGTACTTGGGTATGTGATGCCCGCGGTATACTTGGGTATGTGGTGCCCGCGGTGTAGTTGGGTATGTGGTGCCCGCGGTATACTAAGGTATGTGGTGCCCGCGGTATACTAGGATATGTAATGCCCGCGGTGTACTAGTGTATGTGGTGCCCGCGGTGTACTAGGGTATGTGGTGCCCGCGGTGTACTAAGGTATGTGGTGCCCGCGGTGTAGTTGGGTATGTGATGCCCGCGGTGTACTTGGGTATGTGATGCCCGCGGTGTACTTGGGACTTGGGTATGTGGTGCCCGCGGTGTAGTTGGGTATGTGATGCCCGCGGTGTACTAGGGTATGAGGTGCCCGCGGTATACTTGGTATGTGGTGCCCGCGGTGTACTAGGGTATGTGGTGCCCGCGGTGTAGTTGGGTATGTGATGCCCGAAGTGTACTTGGGTATGTAGTGCTCGCGGTGTACTAGGGTATGTGATGCCCGCGGTGTACTTGGGTATGTGATGCCCGCGGTGTACAAGGGTATGTGGTGCCCGCGGTATACTTGGGTATGTGGTGCCCGCGGTGTAGTTGGGTATGTGATGCCCGCGGTGTAATTGGGTATGTAGCTATGTAGTGCCCGCGGTGTACTAGGGTATGTGGTGCCCGCGGTGTACTAAGGTATGTGGTGCCCGCGGTGTAGTTGGGTATGTGATGCCCGCGGTGTACTTGGGTATGTGATGCCCGCGGTGTACTTGGGTATGTGATGCCCGCGGTGTACTAGGGTATGTGGTGCCCGCGGTGTAGTTGGGTATGTGATGCCCGAGGTGTACTTGGGTATGTAGTGCCCGCGGTGTACTAGGGTATGTGGTGCCCGCGGTGTACTAGGGTATGAGGTGCCCGCGGTATACTTGGTATGTGGTGCCTGCGGTGTTGTTGGGTATGTGATGCCCGCGATGTACTAGGGTATGTGGTGCCCTACTCAGATACTCACCGAAGCAACCATGCCCGGTGAGCATCTGAGTAAGACGATAGGTGACGAAACCATGCTTCCTCCCCAGCCAGGCTTCGAAGATGGGTGCAATAGCGCCCACTATGCGCTGGCGCGAGCTCCTCGGTTCATCGAACCGCTCGCGCCATTCCACGAGCGCACGGCGGCGCTCCTGCACCCGCACTTCAACGGGCGCGGTTCCACTCCCGTCATCGGTCCGGAGACGCCCGTATACACGGGCATCCATCCTCGAACCTAACCTAACCTAACGTAACCTAACCTTTAACAAAAATAAGAAAACCTAACCTAACTTTTTTTATTTTTTTACCATAACTTAACCTACCTTTTTTTTTTTTTACCATAACCTAACCTAACTTTTTTTTTTTTTACCATAACCTAAAATTTTAATAAAAAAAAAACAAAAACCTAACCTAACCTTACTTTTTTTTTTTTTTTTTACCATAACCTAACCTTTAACAAAAAATAAGAAAACCTAACCTAACCTTACTTATTTTTGTTTAACCTAACATTTAAACTAGGGTATGTGGTGCCCGCGGTATACTTGAGTATGTGGTGCCCGCGGTGTAGTTGGGTCAAACTTCAAACTTCAATTTCATTTATTCATTAAAATCACAAGGATCACTTTGAAACGTCTTACATACTAGATGATTCTAGGCGCCAGTTCGTCGCGACCAGAGTCTAGAAGAACTGGCAAGAAACTAGACCTGGATTCTAGCGTTTTTTTCATATGATCGTTCTTTTTTTTTTTTTTTTTATTCTAATTTTTAAGGAACTTTAGTCGGTGGCCGACTATGCCAGTTCCATCGTGCCCTCACGGTATTACAATTGTTTAATAAAGTTGGAGCTAGTTCGTCCCAAGCTTGCTTGTCTTCTAAATAATCAGATATTTTATAATATGCCTTTGATAAGAGTTTTCGTTTTATTACAGTTTTGAACTTGCTAATCGGCAATTGACAAACATCGCTTGGGACTATGTTATAGAAGCGTACACATTGCCCTTTAAAAGATTTATTTACTTTGGTGAGCCTAGTAATGGGAACAGCGAGTTTATCCTTATTTCTTGTGTTAACATTATGATTGTCGCTTTTTTTTGCAAAAATATTAATATTTTTTCGAACATACATTAAGTTTTCGTAAATGTACTGGAAGGCACTGTCATTATGTTTATTTCCTTAAATTTATTTCGTAGCGATTCTCTGGGACCCATGTTATAGATTGCACGAATAGCTCGCTTCTGCAACACAAATATGGTATTTACATCTGCAGCATTCCCCCACAACAAAATGCCGTATGACATAATGCTATGAAAGTAGCTGAAATAAACTAGTCTAGCTGTATGTGATGCCCGCGGTTTAATTGGGTATGTGGTGCCCGCGGTGTACTAGGGTATGTGGTGCCCGCGGCGTACTAGGGTATGTGATGCCCGCGGTGTACTTGGGTATGTGATGCCCGCAGTGTACTAGAGTATATGATGCCCGCGGTGTACTTGGGTATGTGATGCCCGCGGTGTACTAGGGTATGTGGTGCCCGCGGTATACTTGGGTATGTGGCGCCCGCGGTGTAGTTCGGTATGTGGTGCCCGCGGTGTACTAGGGTATGTGATGCCCGCGGTGTAGTTGGGTATGTGGTGCCCGCGGTATACTAGGGTATGTGGTGCCCGCGGTGTACTAGGGTATGTGGTGCCCGCGGTGTACTTGGGTATGTGGTGCCCGCGGTGTACTAGGGTATGTGGTGCCCGCGGTGTACTAGGGTATGTGGTGCCCGCAGTGTAGTTAAGTATGTGATGCCCGCGGTGTACTTGGGTATGTGATGCCCGCGGTATACTTGGGTATGTGGTGCCCGCGGTGTAGTTGGGTATGTGGTGCCCGCGGTAAACTAGGGTATGTGGTGCCCGCGGTATACTAGGGTATGTGGTGCCCGCGGTGTACTAGGGTATGTGGTGCCCGCGGTGTACTAGAGTATGAGGTGCCCGCGGTACACTTGGGTATGTGGTGCCCGCGGTGTACTAGGGTATGTGATGCCCGAGGTGTACTTGGGTATGTGGTGCCCGCGGTGTACTAGGGTATGTGATGCCCGAGGTGTACTTGGGTATGTGGTGCCCGCGGTGTACTAGGGTATGTGGTTCCCGCGGTGTACTAGGGTATGTGGTGCCCGCGGTGTAGTTGGGTATGTGATGCCCGCGGTGTACTAGGGTATGTGGTGCCCGCGGTGTACTGAGGTATGTGGTGCCCGCGGTGTAGTTGGGTATGTGATGCCCGCGGTGAACTTGGGTATGTGATGCCCGCGGTGTACTTGGGTATGTGATGCCCGCGGTGTACTAGGGTATGTGGTGCCCGCGGTGTAGTTGGGTATGTGATGCCCGAGGTGTACTTGGGTATGTAGTGCCCGCGGTGTACTAGGGTATGTGGTGCCCGCGGTATACTAGGATATGTGGTGCCCGCGGTGTACTAGGGTATGTGGTTCCCGCGGTGTACTAGGGTATGTGATGCCCGCGGTGTAGTTGGGTATGTGATGCCCGCGGTGTACTTGGGTATGTGATGCCCGCGGTGTACTTGGGTATGTGATGCCCGCGGTATACTTGGGTATGTGGTGCCCGCGGTGTAGTTGGGTATGTGGTGCCCGCGGTATACTAAGGTATGTGGTGCCCGCGGTATACTAGGATATGTAATGCCCGCGGTGTACTAGTGTATGTGGTGCCCGCGGTGTACTAGGGTATGTGGTGCCCGCGGTGTACTAAGGTATGTGGTGCCCGCGGTGTAGTTGGGTATGTGATGCCCGCGGTGTACTAGGGTATGTGATGCCCGCGGTGTACTTGGGTATGTGATGCCCGCGGTGTACTAGGGTATGTGGTGCCCGCGGTGTAGTTGGGTATGTGATGCCCGAGGTGTACTTGGGTATGTAGTGCCCGCGGTGTACTAGGGTATGTGGTGCCCGCGGTGTAGTTGGGTATGTGATGCCCGAGGTGTACTAGGGTATGTGATGCCCGCGGTGTACTAGGGTATGTGATGCCCGCGGTGTACTAGGGTATGAGGTGCCCGCGGTATACTTGGTATGTGGTGCCCGCGGTGTTGTTGGGTATGTGATGCCAGCGGTGTACTAGGGTATGTGGTGCCCGCGGTATAGTTAGGTATGTGGTGCCCGCGGTGTTGTTGGGTATGTGGTGCCCGCGGTGTAGTTGGGTATGTGGTGCCCGCGGTGTACTTGGGTATGTGGTGCCCGCGGTGTACTAGGGTATGTGGTGCCCGCGGTGTACTAGGGTATGTGGTGCCCGCGGTGTACTAGGGTATGTGATGCCCGAGGTGTACTTGGGTATGTGATGCCCGCGGTATACTTGGGTATGTGGTGCCCGCGGTGTAGTTGGGTATGTGATGCCCGCGGTGTAATTGGGTATGTGGTGCCCGCGGTGTACTAGGGTATGTGGTGCCCGCGGTGTACTAGGGTATGTGGTGCCCGCGGTGTAGTTGGGTATGTGATGCCCGAGGTGTACTTGGGTATGTAGTGCTCGCGGTGTACTAGGGTATGTGATGCCCGCGGTGTACTAGGGTATGTGATACCCGCGGTGTACTAGGGTATGTGATGCCCGCGGTGTACTTGGGACTTGGGTATGTGGTGCCCGCGGTGTAGTTGGGTATGTGATGCCCGCGGTGTACTAGGGTATGAGGTGCCTGCGGTATACTTGGTATGTGGTGCCCGCGGTGTACTAGGGTATGTGGTGCCCGCGGTGTAGTTGGGTATGTGATGCCCGAAGTGTACTTGGGTATGTAGTGCTCGCGGTGTACTAGGGTATGTGATGCCCGCGGTGTACTTGGGTATGTGATGCCCGCGGTGTACAAGGGTATGTGGTGCCCGCGGTATACTTGGGTATGTGGTGCCCGCGGTGTAGTTGGGTATGTGATGCCCGCGGTGTAATTGGGTATGTAGTGCCCGCGGTGTACTAGGGTATGTGGTGCCCGCGGAGTACTAGGGTATGTGGTGCCCGCGGTGTAGTTGGGTATGTGATGCCCGAGGTGTACTTGGGTATGTAGTGCCCGCGGTGTACTAGGGTATGTGATGCCCGCGGTGTACTTGGGACTTGTTTATGTGATGCCCGCGGTGTACTTGGTTATGTGATGCCCGCGGTATACTTGGGTATGTGGTGCCCGCGGTGTAGTTGGGTATGTGGTGCCCGCGGTATACTAAGGTATGTGGTGCCCGCGGTATACTAGGATATGTAATGCCCGCGGTGTACTAGTGTATGTGGTGCCCGCGGTGTACTAGGGTATGTGGTGCCCGCGGTATACTAGGGTATGTGGTGCCCGCGGTGTACTAGGGTATGTGGTGCCCGCGGTGTACTTGGGTATGTGGTGCCCGCGGTGTACTAGGGTATGTGGTGCCCGCGGTGTACTAGGGTATGTGGTTCCCGCGGTGTACTAGGGTATGTGGTGCCCGCGGTGTAGTTGGGTATGTGATGCCCGAGGTGTACTTGGGTATGTAGTGCCCGCGGTGTACTAGGGTATGTGGTGCCCGCGGTGTAGTTGGGTATGTGATGCCCGCGGTGTACTAGGGTATGTGATGCCCGCGGTGTACTAGGGTATGTGGTGCCCGCGGTATACTAAGGTATGTGGTGCCCGCGGTATACTAGGATATGTAATGCCCGCGGTGTACTAGTGTATGTGGTGCCCGCGGTGTACTAGGGTATGTGGTGCCCGCGGTATACTAGGGTATGTGGTGCCCGAGGTGTACTTGGGTATATGGTGCCCGCGGTGTACTAGGGTATGTGGTTCCCGCGGTGTACTAGGGTATGTGGTGCCCGCGGTGTAGTTGGGTATGTGATGCCCGCGGTGTACTTGGGTATGTAGTGCCCGCGGTGTACTTGGGTATGTGATGCCCGCGGTATACTTGGGTATGTGGTGCCCGCGGTGTAGTTGGGTATGTGGTGCCCGCGGTAAACTAGGGTATGTGGTGCCCGCGGTATACTAGGGTATGTGGTGCCCGCGGTGTACTAGGGTATGTGGTGCCCGCGGTGTACTAGAGTATGAGGTGCCCGCGGTACACTTGGGTATGTGGTGCCCGCGGTGTACTAGGGTATGTGATGCCCGCGGTGTACTTGGGTATGTGGTGCCCGCGGTGTACTAGGGTATGTGGTTCCCGCGGTGTACTAGGGTATGTGGTGCCCGCGGTGTAGTTGGGTATGTGATGCCCGCGGTGTACTAGGGTATGTGGTGCCCGCGGTGTACTGAGGTATGTGGTGCCCGCGGTGTAGTTGGGTATGTGATGCCCGCGGTGAACTTGGGTATGTGATGCCCGCGGTGTACTTGGGTATGTGATGCCCGCGGTGTACTAGGGTATGTGGTGCCCGCGGTGTAGTTGGGTATGTGATGCCCGAGGTGTACTTGGGTATGTAGTGCCCGCGGTGTACTAGGGTATGTGGTGCCCGCGGTATACTAGGATATGTGGTGCCCGCGGTGTACTAGGGTATGTGGTGCCCGCGGTGTACTAGGGTATGTGATGCCCGCGGTGTAGTTGGGTATGTGATGCCCGCGGTGTACTTGGGTATGTGATGCCCGCGGTGTACTTGGGTATGTGATGCCCGCGGTATACTTGGGTATGTGGTGCCCGCGGTGTAGTTGGGTATGTGGTGCCCGCGGTATACTAAGGTATTTGGTGCCCGCGGTATACTAGGATATGTAATGCCCGCGGTGTACTAGTGTATGTGGTGCCCGCGGTGTACTAGGGTATGTGGTGCCCGCGGTGTACTAAGGTATGTGGTGCCCGCGGTGTAGTTGGGTATGTGATGCCCGCGGTGTACTTGGGTATGTGATGCCCGCGGTGTACTTGGGTATGTGATGCCCGCGGTGTACTAGGGTATGTGGTGCCCGCGGTGTAGTTGGGTATGTGATGCCCGAGGTGTACTTGGGTATGTAGTGCCCGCGGTGTACTAGGGTATGTGGTGCCCGCGGTGTAGTTGGGTATGTGATGCCCGCGGTGTACTAGGGTATGTGATGCCCGCGGTGTACTAGGGTATGAGGTGCCCGCGGTATACTTGGTATGTGGTGCCCGCGGTGTTGTTGGGTATGTGATGCCCGCGGTGTACTAGGGTATGTGGTGCCCGCGGTATAGTTAGGTATGTGGTGCCCGCGGTGTTGTTGGGTATGTGGTGCCCGCGGTGTAGTTGGGTATGTGATGCCCGCGGTGTACTTGGGTATGTGGTGCCCGCGGTGTACTAGGGTATGTGGTGCCCGCGGTGTACTAGGGTATGTGGTGCCCGCGGTGTACTAGGGTATGTGATGCCCGAGGTGTACTTGGGTATGTGATGCCCGCGGTATACTTGGGTATGTGGTGCCCGCGGTGTAGTTGGGTATGTGATGCCCGCGGTGTAGTTGGGTATGTGGTGCCCGCGGTGTACTAGGGTATGTGGTGCCCGCGGTGTACTAGGGTATGTGGTGCCCGCGGTGTAGTTGGGTATGTGATGCCCGAGGTGTACTTGGGTATGTAGTGCTCGCGGTGTACTAGGGTATGTGATGCCCGCGGTGTACTTGGGACTTGGGTATGTGGTGCCCGCGGTGTAGTTGGGTATGTGATGCCCGCGGTGTACTAGGGTATGAGGTGCCCGCGGTATACTTGGTATGTGGTGCCCGCGGTGTACTAGGGTATGTGGTGCCCGCGGTGTAGTTGGGTATGTGATGCCCGATGTGTACTTGGGTATGTAGTGCTCGCGGTGTACTAGGGTATGTGATGCCCGCGGTGTACTTGGGTATGTGATGCCCGCGGTGTACAAGGGTATGTGGTGCCCGCGGTATACTTGGGTATGTGGTGCCCGCGGTGTAGTTGGGTATGTGATGCCCGCGGTGTAATTGGGTATGTAGTGCCCGCGGTGTACTAGGGTATGTGGTGCCCGCGGTGTACTAGGGTATGTGGTGCCCGCGGTGTAGTTGGGTATGTGATGCCCGAGGTGTACTTGGGTATGTAGTGCCCGCGGTGTACTAGGGTATGTGATGCCCGCGGTGTACTTGGGACTTGGGTATGTGATGCCCGCGGTGTACTTGGGTATGTGATGCCCGCGGTATACTTGGGTATGTGGTGCCCGCGGTGTAGTTGGGTATGTGGTGCCCGCGGTATACTAAGGTATGTGGTGCCCGCGGTATACTAGGATATGTAATGCCCGCGGTGTACTAGTGTATGTGGTGCCCGCGGTGTACTAGGGTATGTGGTGCCCGCGGTGTACTAAGGTATGTGGTGCCCGCGGTGTAGTTGGGTATGTGATGCCCGCGGTGTACTTGGGTATGTGATGCCCGCGGTGTACTTGGGTATGTGATGCCCGCGGTGTACTAGGGTATGTGGTGCCCGCGGTGTACTAGGGTATGTGGTGCCCGCGGTGTAGTTGGGTATGTGATGCCCGAGGTGTACTTGGGTATGTAGTGCCCGCGGTGTATTAGGGTATGTGATGCCCGCGGTGTACTTGGGACTTGGGTATGTGATGCCCGCGGTGTACTTGGGTATGTGATGCCCGCGGTATACTTGGGTATGTGGTGCCCGCGGTGTAGTTGGGTATGTGGTGCCCGCGGTATACTAAGGTATGTGGTGCCCGCGGTATACTAGGATATGTAATGCCCGCGGTGTACTAGTGTATGTGGTGCCCGCGGTGTACTAGGGTATGTGGTGCCCGCGGTGTACTAAGGTATGTGGTGCCCGCGGTGTAGTTGGGTATGTGATGCCCGCGGTGTACTTGGGTATGTGATGCCCGCGGTGTACTTGGGTATGTGATGCCCGCGGTGTACTAGGGTATGTGGTGCCCGCGGTGTAGTTGGGTATGTGATGCCCGAGGTGTACTTGGGTATGTAGTGCCCGCGGTGTACTAGGGTATGTGGTGCCCGCGGTGTAGTTGGGTATGTGATGCCCGAGGTGTACTAGGGTATGTGATGCCCGCGGTGTACTAGGGTATGAGGTGCCCGCGGTATACTTGGTATGTGGTGCCTGCGGTGTTGTTGGGTATGTGATGCCCGCGGTGTACTAGGGTATGTGGTGCCCGCGGTATAGTTAGGTATGTGATGCCCGCGGTGTACTAGGGTATGTGGTGCCCGCGGTATACTTGGGTATGTGGTTCCCGCGGTGTAGTTGGGTATGTGATGCCCGCGGTGTAATTGGGTATGTGGTACCCGCGGTGTACTAGGGTATGTGGTGCCCGCGGTGTACTAGGGTATGTGGTGCCCGCGGTGTACTAGGGTATGTGGTGCCCGCGGTGTACTAGGGTATGTGATGCCCGAGGTGTACTTAGGTATGTGATGCCCGCGGTGTACTAGGGTATGTAGTGCCCGCGGTATACTTGGGTATGTGGTGCCCGCGGTGTACTAGGGTATGTGGTGCCCGCGGTGTACTAGGGTATGTGATGCCCGAGGTGTACTTAGGTATGTGATGCCCGCGGTGTACTAGGGTATGTAGTGCCCGCGGTATACTTGGGTATGTGGTGCCCGCGGTGTAGTTGGGTATGTGATGCCCGCGGTGTAGTTGGGTATGTGATGCCCGCGGTATACTTGGGTATGTGATGCCCGCGGTGTACAAGGGTATGTGGTGCCCGCGGTGTAGTTGGGTATGTGATGCCCGCGGTGTACTTGGGTATGTGGTGCCCGCGGTGTACTAGGGTATGTGATGCCCGAGGTGTACTTGGGTATGTGGTGCCCGCGGTGTACTAGGGTATGTGGTGCCCGCGGTGTACTTGGGTATGTGGTGCCCGCGGTGTACTAGGGTATGTGGTGCCCGCGGTGTACTAGGGTATGTGGTGCCCGCAGTGTAGTTAAGTATGTGATGCCCGCGGTGTACTTGGGTATGTGATGCCCGCGGCATACTTGGGTATGTGGTGCCCGCGGTGTAGTTGGGTATGTGGTGCCCACGGTAAACTAGGGTATGTGGTGCCCGCGGTATACTAGGGTATGTGGTGCCCGCGGTGTACTAGGGTATGTGGTGCCCGCGGTGTACTAGAGTATGAGGTGCCCGCGGTACACTTGGGTATGTGGTGCCCGCGGTGTACTAGGGTATGTGATGCCCGAGGTGTACTTGGGTATGTGGTGCCCGCGGTGTACTAGGGTATGTGATGCCCGAGGTGTACTTGGGTATGTGGTGCCCGCGGTGTACTAGGGTATGTGGTTCCCGCGGTGTACTAGGGTATGTGGTGCCCGCGGTGTAGTTGGGTATGTGATGCCCGCGGTGTACTAGGGTATGTGGTGCCCGCGGTGTACTGAGGTATGTGGTGCCCGCGGTGTACTAGTGTATGTGGTGCCCGCGGTGTACTAGGGTATGTGGTGCCCGCGGTGTATTAAGGTATGTGGTGCCCGCGGTGTAGTTGGGTATGTGATGCCCGCGGTGTACTTGGGTATGTGATGCCCGCGGTGTACTTGGGTATGTGATGCCCGCGGTGTACTAGGGTATGTGGTGCCCGCGGTGTAGTTGGGTATGTGATGCCCGAGGTGTACTTGGGTATGTAGTGCCCGCGGTGTACTAGGGTATGTGGTGCCCGCGGTGTAGTTGGGTATGTGATGCCCGAGGTGTACTAAGGTATGTGATGCCCGCGGTGTACTAGGGTATGTGATGCCCGCGGTGTACTAGGGTATGAGGTGCCCGCGGTATACTTGGTATGTGGTGCCCGCGGTGTTGTTGGGTATGTGATGCCAGCGGTGTACTAGGGTATGTGGTGCCCGCGGTATAGTTGGGTATGTGGTGCCCGCGGTGTTGTTGGGTATGTGGTGCCCGCGGTGTAGTTGGGTATGTGATGCCCGCGGTGTAATTGGGTATGTGGTGCCCGCGGTGTACTAGGGTATGTGGTGCCCGCGGTGTACTAGGGTATGTGGTGCCCGCGGTGTACTAGGGTATGTGATGCCCGAGGTGTACTTGGGTATGTGATGCCCGCGGTATACTTGGGTATGTGGTGCCCGCGGTGTAGTTGGGTATGTGATGCCCGCGGTGTACTTGGGTATGTGGTGCCCGCGGTGTACTAGGGTATGTGGTGCCCGCGGTGTACTAGGGTATGTGGTGCCCGCGGTGTAGTTGGGTATGTGATGCCTGAGGTGTACTTGGGTATGTAGTGCTCGCGGTGTACTAGGGTATGTGATGCCCGCGGTTAACTAGGGTATGTGATACCCGCGGTGTACTAGGGTATGTGATGCCCGCGGTGTACTTGGGACTTGGGTATGTGGTGCCCGCAGTGTAGTTGGGTATGTGATGCCCGCGGTGTACTAGGGTATGAGGTGCCCGCGGTATACTTGGTATGTGGTGCCCGCGGTGTACTTGGGACTTGGGTATGTGATGCCCGCGGTGTACTTGAATATGTGATGCCCGCGGTATACTTGGGTATGTGGTGCCCGCGGTGTACTAGGGTATGTGGTGCCCGCGGTGTACTAGGGTATGTGATGCCCGCGGTGTACTAGGGTATGAGGTGCCCGCGGTATACTTGGTATGTGGTGCCCGCGGTGTACTTGGGACTTGGGTATGTGGTGCCCGCGGTATACTAGGATATGTAATGCCCGCGGTGTACTAGTGTATGTGGTGCCCGCGGTGTACTAGGGTATGTGGTGCCCGCGGTGTACTAAGGTATGTGGTGCCCGCGGTGTAGTTGGGTATGTGATGCCTGCGGTGTACTTGGGTATGTGATGCCCGCGGTGTACTTGGGTATGTGATGCCCGCGGTGTACTAGGGTATGTGGTGCCCGCGGTGTACTAGGGTATGTGGTGCCCGCGGTGTAGTTGGGTATGTGATGCCCGAGGTGTACTTGGGTATGTTGTGCCCGCGGTGTACTAGGGTATGTGATGCCCGCGGTGTACTTGGGACTTGGGTATGTGATGCCCGCGGTGTACTTGGGTATGTGATGCCCGCGGTGTAGTTGGGTATGTGGTGCCCGCGGTATACTAGGTATGTGGTGCCCGCGGTATACTAGGA
Source organism: Ecliptopera silaceata (assembly GCA_932527185.1). Lineage (NCBI taxonomy): Eukaryota > Metazoa > Arthropoda > Insecta > Lepidoptera > Geometridae > Ecliptopera > Ecliptopera silaceata. Next base: position 9,764,530 of record OW052210.1, read on the forward strand.
TATGTAATGCCCGCGGTGTACTAGTGTATGTGGTGCCCGCGGTGTACTAGGGTATGTGGTGCCCGCGGTGTACTAAGGTATGTGGTGCCCGCGGTGTAGTTGGGTATGTGATGCCCGCGGTGTACTTGGGTATGTGATGCCCGCGGTGTACTTGGGTATGTGATGCCCGCGGTGTACTAGGGTATGTGGTGCCCGCGGTGTAGTTGGGTATGTGATGCCCGAGGTGTACTAGGGTATGTGGTGCCCGCGGTATAGTTAGGTATGTGGTGCCCGCGGTGTAGTTGGGTATGTGATGCCCGAGGTGTACTTGGGTATGTAGTGCTCGCGGTGTACTAGGGTATGTGATGCCCGCGGTGTACTAGGGTATGTGGTGCCCGCGGTGTAGTTGGGTATGTGATGCCCGAGGTGTACTTGGGTATGTAGTGCTCGCGGTGTACTAGGGTATGTGATGCCCGCGGTGTACTTGGGTATGTGATGCCCGCGGTGTACAAGGGTATGTGGTGCCCGCGGTATACTTGGGTATGTGGTGCCCGCGGTGTAGTTGGGTATGTGATGCCCGCGGTGTACTTGGGTATGTAGTGCCCGCGGTGTACTAGGGTATGTGGTGCCCGCGGAGTACTAGGGTATGTGGTGCCCGCGGTGTAGTTGGGTATGTGATGCCCGAGGTGTACTTGGGTATGTAGTGCCCGCGGTGTACTAGGGTATGTGATGCCCGCGGTGTACTTGGGACTTGCTTATGTGATGCCCGCGGTGTACTTGGTTATGTGATGCCCGCGGTATACTTGGGTATGTGGTGCCCGCGGTGTAGTTGGGTATGTGGTGCCCGCGGTATACTAAGGTATGTGGTGCCCGCGGTATACTAGGATATGTAATGCCCGCGGTGTACTAGTGTATGTGGTGCCCGCGGTGTACTAGGGTATGTGGTGCCCGCGGTATACTAGGGTATGTGGTGCCCGCGGTGTACTAGGGTATGTGGTGCCCGCGGTGTACTTGGGTATGTGGTGCCCGCGGTGTACTAGGGTATGTGGTGCCCGCGGTGTACTAGGGTATGTGGTTCCCGCGGTGTACTAGGGTATGTGGTGCCCGCGGTGTAGTTGGGTATGTGATGCCCGAGGTGTACTTGGGTATGTAGTGCCCGCGGTGTACTAGGGTATGTGGTGCCCGCGGTGTAGTTGGGTATGTGATGCCCGCGGTGTACTAGGGTATGTGATGCCCGCGGTGTACTAGGGTATGTGGTGCCCGCGGTATACTAAGGTATGTGGTGCCCGCGGTATACTAGGATATGTAATGCCCGCGGTGTACTAGTGTATGTGGTGCCCGCGGTGTACTAGGGTATGTGGTGCCCGCGGTATACTAGGGTATGTGGTGCCCGAGGTGTACTTGGGTATGTGGTGCCCGCGGTGTACTAGGGTATGTGGTTCCCGCGGTGTACTAGGGTATGTGGTGCCCGCGGTGTAGTTGGGTATGTGATGCCCGCGGTGTACTTGGGTATGTAGTGCCCGCGGTGTACTTGGGTATGTGATGCCCGCGGTATACTTGGGTATGTGGTGCCCGCGGTGTAGTTGGGTATGTGGTGCCCGCGGTAAACTAGGGTATGTGGTGCCCGCGGTATACTAGGGTATGTGGTGCCCGCGGTGTACTAGGGTATGTGGTGCCCGCGGTGTACTAGAGTATGAGGTGCCCGCGGTACACTTGGGTATGTGGTGCCCGCGGTGTACTAGGGTATGTGATGCCCGAGGTGTACTTGGGTATGTGGTGCCCGCGGTGTACTAGGGTATGTGGTTCCCGCGGTGTACTAGGGTATGTGGTGCCCGCGGTGTAGTTGGGTATGTGATGCCCGCGGTGTACTAGGGTATGTGGTGCCCGCGGTGTACTGAGGTATGTGGTGCCCGCGGTGTAGTTGGGTATGTGATGCCCGCGGTGAACTTGGGTATGTGATGCCCGCGGTGTACTAGGGTATGTGATGCCCGCGGTGTACTAGGGTATGTGGTGCCCGCGGTGTAGTTGGGTATGTGTTGCCCGAGGTGTACTTGGGTATGTTGTGCCCGCGGTGTACTAGGGTATGTGGTGCCCGCGGTATACTAGGGTATGTGGTGCCCGCGGTGTACTAGGGTATGTGGTTCCCGCGGTGTACTAGGGTATGTGATGCCCGCGGTGTAGTTGGGTATGTGATGCCCGCGGTGTACTTGGGTATGTGATGCCCGCGGTGTACTTGGGTATGTGATGCCCGCGGTATACTTGGGTATGTGGTGCCCGCGGTGTAGTTGGGTATGTGGTGCCCGCGGTATACTAAGGTATTTGGTGCCCGCGGTATACTAGGATATGTAATGCCCGCGGTGTACTAGTGTATGTGGTGCCCGCGGTGTACTAGGGTATGTGGTGCCCGCGGTGTACTAAGGTATGTGGTGCCCGCGGTGTAGTTGGGTATGTGATGCCCGCGGTGTACTTGGGTATGTGATGCCCGCGGTGTACTTGGGTATGTGATGCCCGCGGTGTACTAGGGTATGTGGTGCCCGCGGTGTAGTTGGGTATGTGATGCCCGAGGTGTACTTGGGTATGTAGTGCCCGCGGTGTACTAGGGTATGTGGTGCCCGCGGTGTAGTTGGGTATGTGATGCCCGCGGTGTACTAGGGTATGTGATGCCCGCGGTGTACTAGGGTATGAGGTGCCCGCGGTATACTTGGTATGTGGTGCCCGCGGTGTTGTTGGGTATGTGATGCCAGCGGTGTACTAGGGTATGTGGTGCCCGCGGTATAGTTAGGTATGTGGTGCCCGCGGTGTTGTTGGGTATGTGGTGCCCGCGGTGTAGTTGGGTATGTGATGCCCGCGGTGTAATTGGGTATGTGGTGCCCGCGGTGTACTAGGGTATGTGGTGCCCGCGGTGTACTAGGGTATGTGGTGCCCGCGGTGTACTAGGGTATGTGATGCCCGAGGTGTACTTGGGTATGTGATGCCCGCGGTATACTTGGGTATGTGGTGCCCGCGGTGTAGTTGGGTATGTGATGCCCGCGGTGTAATTGGGTATGTGGTGCCCGCGGTGTACTAGGGTATGTGGTGCCCGCGGTGTACTAGGGTATGTGGTGCCCGCGGTGTAGTTGGGTATGTGATGCCCGAGGTGTACTTGGGTATGTAGTGCTCGCGGTGTACTAGGGTATGTGATGCCCGCGGTGTACTTGGGACTTGGGTATGTGGTGCCCGCGGTGTAGTTGGGTATGTGATGCCCGCGGTGTACTAGGGTATGAGGTGCCCGCGGTATACTTGGTATGTGGTGCCCGCGGTGTACTAGGGTATGTGGTGCCCGCGGTGTAGTTGGGTATGTGATGCCCGAAGTGTACTTGGGTATGTAGTGCCCGCGGTGTACTAGGGTATGTGATGCCCGCGGTGTACTTGGGTATGTGATGCCCGCGGTGTACTAGGGTATGTGGGGCCCGCGGTATACTTGGGTATGTGGTGCCCGCGGTGTAGTTGGGTATGTGATGCCCGCGGTGTAATTGGGTATGTAGTGCCCGCGGTGTACTAGGGTATGTGGTGCCCGCGGTGTACTAGGGTATGTGGTGCCCGCGGTGTAGTTGGGTATGTGATGCCCGAGGTGTACTTGGGTATGTAGTGCCCGCGGTGTACTAGGGTATGTGATGCCCGCGGTGTACTTGGGACTTGGGTATGTGATGCCCGCGGTGTACTTGGGTATGTGATGCCCGCGGTGTACTTGGGTATGTGGTGCCCGCGGTGTAGTTGGGTATGTGGTGCCCGCGGTGTACTAAGGTATGTGGTGCCCGCGGTATACTAGGATATGTAATGCCCGCGGTGTACTAGTGTATGTGGTGCCCGCGGTGTACTAGGGTATGTGGTGCCCGCGGTGTACTAGGGTATGTGGTGCCCGCGGTGTAGTTGGGTATGTGATGCCCGCGGTGTACTTGGGTATGTGATGCCCGCGGTGTACTTGGGTATGTGATGCCCGCGGTGTACTAGGGTATGTGGTGCCCGCGGTGTACTAGGGTATGTGGTGCCCGCGGTGTAGTTGGGTATGTGATGCCCGAGGTGTACTTGGGTATGTAGTGCCCGCGGTGTACTAGGGTATGTGATGCCCGCGGTGTACTTGGGACTTGGGTATGTGATGCCCGCGGTGTACTTGGGTATGTGATGCCCGCGGTATACTTGGGTATGTGGTGCCCGCGGTGTAGTTGGGTATGTGGTGCCCGCGGTATACTAAGGTATGTGGTGCCCGCGGTATACTAGGATATGTAATGCCCGCGGTGTACTAGTGTATGTGGTGCCCGCGGTGTACTAGGGTATGTGGTGCCCGCGGTGTACTAAGGTATGTGGTGCCCGCGGTGTAGTTGGGTATGTGATGCCCGCGGTGTACTTGGGTATGTGATGCCCGCGGTGTACTTGGGTATGTGATGCCCGCGGTGTACTAGGGTATGTGGTGCCCGCGGTGTAGTTGGGTATGTGATGCCCGAGGTGTACTTGGGTATGTAGTGCCCGCGGTGTACTAGGGTATGTGGTGCCCGCGGTGTAGTTGGGTATGTGATGCCCGAGGTGTACTAGGGTATGTGATGCCCGCGGTGTACTAGGGTATGAGGTGCCCGCGGTATACTTGGTATGTGGTGCCTGCGGTGTTGTTGGGTATGTGATGCCCGCGGTGTACTAGGGTATGTGGTGCCCGCGGTATAGTTAGGTATGTGATGCCCGCGGTGTACTAGGGTATGTGGTGCCCGCGGTATACTTGGGTATGTGGTTCCCGCGGTGTAGTTGGGTATGTGATGCCCGCGGTGTAATTGGGTATGTGGTACCCGCGGTGTACTAGGGTATGTGGTGCCCGCGGTGTACTAGGGTATGTGGTGCCCGCGGTGTACTAGGGTATGTGGTGCCCGCGGTGTACTAGGGTATGTGATGCCCGAGGTGTACTTAGGTATGTGATGCCCGCGGTGTACTAGGGTATGTAGTGCCCGCGGTATACTTGGGTATGTGGTGCCCGCGGTGTACTAGGGTATGTGGTGCCCGCGGTGTACTAGGGTATGTGATGCCCGAGGTGTACTTAGGTATGTGATGCCCGCGGTGTACTAGGGTATGTAGTGCCCGCGGTATACTTGGGTATGTGGTGCCCGCGGTGTAGTTGGGTATGTGATGCCCGCGGTGTAGTTGGGTATGTGATGCCCGCGGTATACTTGGGTATGTGATGCCCGCGGTGTACAAGGGTATGTGGTGCCCGCGGTGTAGTTGGGTATGTGATGCCCGCGGTGTACTTGGGTATGTGGTGCCCGCGGTGTACTAGGGTATGTGATGCCCGAGGTGTACTTGGGTATGTGGTGCCCGCGGTGTACTAGGGTATGTGGTTCCCGCGGTGTACTAGGGTATGTGGTGCCCGCGGTGTAGTTGGGTATGTGATGCCCGCGGTGTACTAGGGTATGTGATGCCCGCGGTGTAGTTGGGTATGTGGTGCCCGCGGTATACTAGGGTATGTGGTGCCCGCGGTGTACTAGGGTATGTGGTGCCCGCGGTGTACTTGGGTATGTGGTGCCCGCGGTGTACTTGGGTATGTGGTGCCCGCGGTGTACTAGGGTATGTGGTGCCCGCAGTGTAGTTAAGTATGTGATGCCCGCGGTGTACTTGGGTATGTGATGCCCGCGGCATACTTGGGTATGTGGTGCCCGCGGTGTAGTTGGGTATGTGGTGCCCACGGTAAACTAGGGTATGTGGTGCCCGCGGTATACTAGGGTATGTGGTGCCCGCGGTGTACTAGGGTATGTGGTGCCCGCGGTGTACTAGAGTATGAGGTGCCCGCGGTACACTTGGGTATGTGGTGCCCGCGGTGTACTAGGGTATGTGATGCCCGAGGTGTACTTGGGTATGTGGTGCCCGCGGTGTACTAGGGTATGTGATGCCCGAGGTGTACTTGGGTATGTGGTGCCCGCGGTGTACTAGGGTATGTGGTTCCCGCGGTGTACTTGGGTATGTGGTGCCCGCGGTGTAGTTGGGTATGTGATGCCCGCGGTGTACTAGGGTATGTGGTGCCCGCGGTGTACTGAGGTATGTGGTGCCCGCGGTGTACTAGTGTATGTGGTGCCCGCGGTGTACTAGGGTATGTGGTGCCCGCGGTGTATTAAGGTATGTGGTGCCCGCGGTGTACTTGGGTATGTGATGCCCGCGGTGTACTTGGGTATGTGATGCCCGCGGTGTACTTGGGTATGTGATGCCCGCGGTGTACTAGGGTATGTGGTGCCCGCGGTGTAGTTGGGTATGTGATGCCCGAGGTGTACTTGGGTATGTAGTGCCCGCGGTGTACTAGGGTATGTGGTGCCCGCGGTGTAGTTGGGTATGTGATGCCCGAGGTGTACTAGGGTATGTGATGCCCGCGGTGTACTAGGGTATGTGATGCCCGCGGTGTACTAGGGTATGAGGTGCCCGCGGTATACTTGGTATGTGGTGCCCGCGGTGTTGTTGGGTATGTGATGCCAGCGGTGTACTAGGGTATGTGGTGCCCGCGGTATAGTTATGTATGTGGTGCCCGCGGTGTTGTTGGGTATGTGGTGCCCGCGGTGTAGTTGGGTATGTGATGCCCGCGGTGTAATTGGGTATGTGGTGCCCGCGGTGTACTAGGGTATGTGGTGCCCGCGGTGTACTAGGGTATGTGGTGCCCGCGGTGTACTAGGGTATGTGATGCCCGAGGTGTACTTGGGTATGTGATGCCCGCGGTGTACTTGGGTATGTGGTGCCCGCGGTGTAGTTGGGTATGTGATGCCCGCGGTGTAATTGGGTATGTGGTGCCCGCGGTGTACTAGGGTATGTGGTGCCCGCGGTGTACTAGGGTATGTGGTGCCCGCGGTGTAGTTGGGTATGTGATGCCTGAGGTGTACTTGGGTATGTAGTGCTCGCGGTGTACTAGGGTATGTGATGCCCGCGGTTAACTAGGGTATGTGATACCCGCGGTGTACTAGGGTATGTGATGCCCGCGGTGTACTTGGGACTTGGGTATGTGGTGCCCGCAGTGTAGTTGGGTATGTGATGCCCGCGGTGTACTAGGGTATGAGGTGCCCGCGGTATACTTGGTATGTGGTGCCCGCGGTGTACTTGGGACTTGGGTATGTGATGCCCGCGGTGTACTTGAATATGTGATGCCCGCGGTATACTTGGGTATGTGGTGCCCGCGGTGTAGTTGGGTATGTGGTGCCCGCGGTATACTAAGGTATGTGGTGCCCGCGGTATACTAGGATATGTAATGCCCGCGGTGTACTAGTGTATGTGGTGCCCGCGGTGTACTAGGGTATGTGGTGCCCGCGGTGTACTAAGGTATGTGGTGCCCGCGGTGTAGTTGGGTATGTGATGCCTGCGGTGTACTTGGGTATGTGATGCCCGCGGTGTACTTGGGTATGTGATGCCCGCGGTGTACTAGGGTATGTGGTGCCCGCGGTGTACTAGGGTATGTGGTGCCCGCGGTGTAGTTGGGTATGCGATGCCCGAGGTGTACTTGGGTATGTAGTGCCCGCGGTGTACTAGGGTATGTGATGCCCGCGGTGTACTTGGGACTTGGGTATGTGATGCCCGCGGTGTACTTGGGTATGTGATGCCCGCGGTATACTTGGGTATGTGGTGCCCGCGGTGTAGTTGGGTATGTGGTGCCCGCGGTATACTAAGGTATGTGGTGCCCGCGGTATACTAGGATATGTAATGCCCGCGGTGTACTAGTGTATGTGGTGCCCGCGGTGTACTAGGGTATGTGGTGCCCGCGGTGTACTAAGGTATGTGGTGCCCGCGGTGTAGTTGGGTATGTGATGCCCGCGGTGTACTTGGGTATGTGATGCCCGCGGTGTACTTGGGTATGTGATGCCCGCGGTGTACTAGGGTATGTGGTGCCCGCGGTGTAGTTGGGTATGTGATGCCCGAGGTGTACTAGGGTATGTGGTGCCCGCGGTATAGTTAGGTATGTGGTGCCCGCGGTGTAGTTGGGTATGTGATGCCCGAGGTGTACTTGGGTATGTAGTGCTCGCGGTGTACTAGGGTATGTGATGCCCGCGGTGTAGTTGGGACTTGGGTATGTGGTGCCCGCGGTGTAGTTGGGTATGTGATGCCCGCGGTGTACTAAGGTATGAGGTGCCCGCGGTATACTTGGGTATGTGGTGCCCGCGGTGTACTAGGGTATGTGATGCCCGAGGTGTACTTGGGTATGTGGTGCCCGCGGTGTACTAGGGTATGTGGTGCCCGCGGTGTACTTGGGTATGTGGTGCCCGCGGTGTAGTTGGGTATGTGTTGCCCGCCGTGTACTAGAGTATATGATGCCCGCGGTGGACTTGGGTATGTGATGCCCGCGGTGTACTAGGGTATGTGGTGCCCGCGGTGTAGTTGGGTATGTGATGCCCGCGGTGTAATTGGGTATGTGGTGCCCGCGGTGTACTAGGGTATGTGGTGCCCGCGGTATACTTGGGTATGTGGTGCCCGCGGTGTAGTTGGGTATGTGATGCCCGCAGTGTACTAGAGTATATGATGCCCGCGGTGGACTTGGGTATGTGATGCCCGCGGTGTACTAGGGTATGTGGTGCCCGCGGTATAGTTAGGTATGTGGTGCCCGCGGTGTAGTTGGGTATGTGATGCCCGCGGTGTACTAGGGTATGAGGTGCCCGCGGTATACTTGGTATGTGGTGCCCGCGGTGTTGTTGGGTATGTGATGCCCGCGATATAGTTAGGTATGTGATGCCCGCGGTGTACTAGGGTATGTGGTGCCCGCGGTATACTTGGGTATGTGGTGCCCGCGGTGTAGTTGGGTATGTGATGCCCGCGGTGTAATTGGGTATGTGGTGCCCGCGGTGTAATTGGGTATGTGGTGCCCGCGGTGTACTAGGGCATGTGGTGCCCGCGGTGTACTAGGGTATGTGGTGCCCGCGGTGTACTAGGGTATGTAGTGCCCGCGGTGGACTTGGGTATGTGATGCCCGCGGTGTACTAGGGTATGTGGTGCCCGCGGTGTACTAGGGTATGAGGTGCCCGCGGTATACTTGGTATGTGGTGCCCGCGGTGTTGTTGGGTATGTGATGCCCGCGGTGTACTAGGGTATGTGGTGCCCGCGGTATAGTTAGGTATGTGGTGCCCGCGGTGTACTTGGGTATGTAGTGCCCGCGGTGTACTAGGGTATGTGGTGCCCGCGGTGTAGTTGGGTATGTGATGCCCGAGGTGTACTAAGGTATGTGATGCCCGCGGTGTACTAGGGTATGTGATGCCCGCGGTGTACTAGGGTATGAGGTGCCCGCGGTATACTTGGTATGTGGTGCCCGCGGTGTTGTTGGGTATGTGATGCCAGCGGTGTACTAGGGTATGTGGTGCCCGCGGTATAGTTAGGTATGTGGTGCCCGCGGTGTTGTTGGGTATGTGGTGCCCGCGGTGTAGTTGGGTATGTGATGCCCGCGGTGTAATTGGGTATGTGGTGCCCGCGGTGTACTAGGGTATGTGGTGCCCGCGGTGTACTAGGGTATGTGGTGCCCGCGGTGTACTAGGGTATGTGATGCCCGAGGTGTACTTGGGTATGTGATGCCCGCGGTATACTTGGGTATGTGGTGCCCGCGGTGTAGTTGGGTATGTGATGCCCGCGGTGTAATTGGGTATGTGGTGCCCGCGGTGTACTAGGGTATGTGGTGCCCGCGGTGTACTAGGGTATGTGGTGCCCGCGGTGTAGTTGGGTATGTGATGCCTGAGGTGTACTTGGGTATGTAGTGCTCGCGGTGTACTAGGGTATGTGATGCCCGCGGTTAACTAGGGTATGTGATACCCGCGGTGTACTAGGGTATGTGATGCCCGCGGTGTACTTGGGACTTGGGTATGTGGTGCCCGCAGTGTAGTTGGGTATGTGATGCCCGCGGTGTACTAGGGTATGAGGTGCCCGCGGTATACTTGGTATGTGGTGCCCGCGGTGTACTTGGGACTTGGGTATGTGATGCCCGCGGTGTACTTGAATATGTGATGCCCGCGGTATACTTGGGTATGTGGTGCCCGCGGTGTACTAGGGTATGTGGTGCCCGCGGTGTACTAGGGTATGTGATGCTCGCGGTGTACTAGGGTATGAGGTGCCCGCGGTATACTTGGTATGTGGTGCCCGCGGTGTACTTGGGACTTGGGTATGTGGTGCCCGCGGTATACTAGGATATGTAATGCCCGCGGTGTACTAGTGTATGTGGTGCCCGCGGTGTACTAGGGTATGTGGTGCCCGCGGTGTACTAAGGTATGTGGTGCCCGCGGTGTAGTTGGGTATGTGATGCCTGCGGTGTACTTGGGTATGTGATGCCCGCGGTGTACTTGGGTATGTGATGCCCGCGGTGTACTAGGGTATGTGGTGCCCGCGGTGTACTAGGGTATGTGGTGCCCGCGGTGTAGTTGGGTATGTGATGCCCGAGGTGTACTTGGGTATGTTGTGCCCGCGGTGTACTAGGGTATGTGATGCCCGCGGTGTACTTGGGACTTGGGTATGTGATGCCCGCGGTGTACTTGGGTATGTGATGCCCGCGGTGTAGTTGGGTATGTGGTGCCCGCGGTATACTAGGTATGTGGTGCCCGCGGTATACTAGGATATGTAATGCCCGCGGTGTACTAGTGTATGTGGTGCCCGCGGTGTACTAGGGTATGTGGTGCCCGCGGTGTACTAAGGTATGTGGTGCCCGCGGTGTAGTTGGGTATGTGATGCCCGCGGTGTACTTGGGTATGTGATGCCCGCGGTGTACTTGGGTATGTGATGCCCGCGGTGTACTAGGGTATGTGGTGCCCGCGGTGTAGTTGGGTATGTGATGCCCGAGGTGTACTAGGGTATGTGGTGCCCGCGGTATAGTTAGGTATGTGGTGCCCGCGGTGTAGTTGGGTATGTGATGCCCGAGGTGTACTTGGGTATGTAGTGCTCGCGGTGTACTAGGGTATGTGATGCCCGCGGTGTACTAGGGTATGTGGTGCCCGCGGTGTAGTTGGGTATGTGATGCCCGAAGTGTACTTGGGTATGTAGTGCTCGCGGTGTACTAGGGTATGTGATGCCCGCGGTGTACTTGGGTATGTGATGCCCGCGGTGTACAAGGGTATGTGGTGCCCGCGGTATACTTGGGTATGTGGTGCCCGCGGTGTAGTTGGGTATGTGATGCCCGCGGTGTAATTGGGTATGTGGTGCCCGCGGTGTACTAGGGTATGTGGTGCCCGCGGAGTACTAGGGTATGTGGTGCCCGCGGTGTAGTTGGGTATGTGATGCCCGAGGTGTACTTGGGTATGTAGTGCCCGCGGTGTACTAGGGTATGTGATGCCCGCGGTGTACTTGGGACTTGCTTATGTGATGCCCGCGGTGTACTTGGTTATGTGATGCCCGCGGTATACTTGGGTATGTGGTGCCCGCGGTGTAGTTGGGTATGTGGTGCCCGCGGTATACTAAGGTATGTGGTGCCCGCGGTATACTAGGATATGTAATGCCCGCGGTGTACTAGTGTATGTGGTGCCCGCGGTGTACTAGGGTATGTGGTGCCCGCGGTATACTAGGGTATGTGGTGCCCGCGGTGTACTAGGGTATGTGGTGCCCGCGGTGTACTTGGGTATGTGGTGCCCGCGGTGTACTAGGGTATGTGGTGCCCGCGGTGTACTAGGGTATGTGGTTCCCGCGGTGTACTAGGGTATGTGGTGCCCGCGGTGTAGTTGGGTATGTGATGCCCGAGGTGTACTTGGGTATGTAGTGCCCGCGGTGTACTAGGGTATGTGGTGCCCGCGGTGTAGTTGGGTATGTGATGCCCGCGGTGTACTAGGGTATGTGATGCCCGCGGTGTACTAGGGTATGTGGTGCCCGCGGTATACTAAGGTATGTGGTGCCCGCGGTATACTAGGATATGTAATGCCCGCGGTGTACTAGTGTATGTGGTGCCCGCGGTGTACTAGGGTATGTGGTGCCCGCGGTATACTAGGGTATGTGGTGCCCGAGGTGTACTTGGGTATGTGGTGCCCGCGGTGTACTAGGGTATGTGGTTCCCGCGGTGTACTAGGGTATGTGGTGCCCGCGGTGTAGTTGGGTATGTGATGCCCGCGGTGTACTTGGGTATGTAGTGCCCGCGGTGTACTTGGGTATGTGATGCCCGCGGTATACTTGGGTATGTGGTGCCCGCGGTGTAGTTGGGTATGTGGTGCCCGCGGTAAACTAGGGTATGTGGTGCCCGCGGTATACTAGGGTATGTGGTGCCCGCGGTGTACTAGGGTATGTGGTGCCCGCGGTGTACTAGAGTATGAGGTGCCCGCGGTACACTTGGGTATGTGGTGCCCGCGGTGTACTAGGGTATGTGATGCCCGAGGTGTACTTGGGTATGTGGTGCCCGCGGTGTACTAGGGTATGTGGTTCCCGCGGTGTACTAGGGTATGTGGTGCCCGCGGTGTAGTTGGGTATGTGATGCCCGCGGTGTACTAGGGTATGTGGTGCCCGCGGTGTACTGAGGTATGTGGTGCCCGCGGTGTAGTTGGGTATGTGATGCCCGCGGTGAACTTGGGTATGTGATGCCCGCGGTGTACTTGGGTATGTGATGCCCGCGGTGTACTAGGGTATGTGGTGCCCGCGGTGTAGTTGGGTATGTGATGCCCGAGGTGTACTTGGGTATGTAGTGCCCGCGGTGTACTAGGGTATGTGGTGCCCGCGGTATACTAGGATATGTGGTGCCCGCGGTGTACTAGGGTATGTGGTTCCCGCGGTGTACTAGGGTATGTGATGCCCGCGGTGTAGTTGGGTATGTGATGCCCGCGGTGTACTTGGGTATGTGATGCCCGCGGTGTACTTGGGTATGTGATGCCCGCGGTATACTTGGGTATGTGGTGCCCGCGGTGTAGTTGGGTATGTGGTGCCCGCGGTATACTAAGGTATTTGGTGCCCGCGGTATACTAGGATATGTAATGCCCGCGGTGTACTAGTGTATGTGGTGCCCGCGGTGTACTAGGGTATGTGGTGCCCGCGGTGTAGTTGGGTATGTGATGCCCGCGGTGTAGTTGGGTATGTGATGCCCGCGGTGTACTTGGGTATGTGATGCCCGCGGTGTACTTGGGTATGTGATGCCCGCGGTGTACTAGGGTATGTGGTGCCCGCGGTGTAGTTGGGTATGTGATGCCCGAGGTGTACTTGGGTATGTAGTGCCCGCGGTGTACTAGGGTATGTGGTGCCCGCGGTGTAGTTGGGTATGTGATGCCCGCGGTGTACTAGGGTATGTGATGCCCGCGGTGTACTAGGGTATGAGGTGCCCGCGGTATACTTGGTATGTGGTGCCCGCGGTGTTGTTGGGTATGTGATGCCAGCGGTGTACTAGGGTATGTGGTGCCCGCGGTATAGTTAGGTATGTGGTGCCCGCGGTGTTGTTGGGTATGTGGTGCCCGCGGTGTAGTTGGGTATGTGATGCCCGCGGTGTAATTGGGTATGTGGTGCCCGCGGTGTACTAGGGTATGTGGTGCCCGCGGTGTACTAGGGTATGTGGTGCCCGCGGTGTACTAGGGTATGTGATGCCCGAGGTGTACTTGGGTATGTGATGCCCGCGGTATACTTGGGTATGTGGTGCCCGCGGTGTAGTTGGGTATGTGATGCCCGCGGTGTAATTGGGTATGTGGTGCCCGCGGTGTACTAGGGTATGTGGTGCCCGCGGTGTACTAGGGTATGTGGTGCCCGCGGTGTAGTTGGGTATGTGATGCCCGAGGTGTACTTGGGTATGTAGTGCTCGCGGTGTACTAGGGTATGTGATGCCCGCGGTGTACTTGGGACTTGGGTATGTGGTGCCCGCGGTGTAGTTGGGTATGTGATGCCCGCGGTGTACTAGGGTATGAGGTGCCCGCGGTATACTTGGTATGTGGTGCCCGCGGTGTACTAGGGTATGTGGTGCCCGCGGTGTAGTTGGGTATGTGATGCCCGAGGTGTACTTGGGTATGTAGTGCTCGCGGTGTACTAGGGTATGTGATGCCCGCGGTGTACTTGGGTATGTGATGCCCGCGGTGTACAAGGGTATGTGGTGCCCGCGGTATACTTGGGTATGTGGTGCCCGCGGTGTAGTTGGGTATGTGATGCCCGCGGTGTAATTGGGTATGTAGTGCCCGCGGTGTACTAGGGTATGTGGTGCCCGCGGTGTACTAGGGTATGTGGTGCCCGCGGTGTAGTTGGGTATGTGATGCCCGAGGTGTACTTGGGTATGTGGTGCCCGCGGTGTACTAGGGTATGTGATGCCCGCGGTGTACTTGGGACTTGGGTATGTGATGCCCGCGGTGTACTTGGGTATGTGATGCCCGCGGTGTACTTGGGTATGTGGTGCCCGCGGTGTAGTTGGGTATGTGGTGCCCGCGGTATACTAAGGTATGTGGTGCCCGCGGTATACTAGGATATGTAATGCCCGCGGTGTACTAGTGTATGTGGTGCCCGCGGTGTACTAGGGTATGTGGTGCCCGCGGTGTACTAGGGTATGTGGTGCCCGCGGTGTAGTTGGGTATGTGATGCCCGCGGTGTACTTGGGTATGTGATGCCCGCGGTGTACTTGGGTATGTGATGCCCGCGGTGTACTAGGGTATGTGGTGCCCGCGGTGTACTAGGGTATGTGGTGCCCGCGGTGTAGTTGGGTATGTGATGCCCGAGGTGTACTTGGGTATGTAGTGCCCGCGGTGTACTAGGGTATGTGATGCCCGCGGTGTACTTGGGACTTGGGTATGTGATGCCCGCGGTGTACTTGGGTATGTGATGCCCGCGGTATACTTGGGTATGTGGTGCCCGCGGTGTAGTTGGGTATGTGGTGCCCGCGGTTTACTAAGGTATGTGGTGCCCGCGGTATACTAGGATATGTAATGCCCGCGGTGTACTAGTGTATGTGGTGCCCGCGGTGTACTAGGGTATGTGGTGCCCGCGGTGTACTAAGGTATGTGGTGCCCGCGGTGTAGTTGGGTATGTGATGCCCGCGGTGTACTTGGGTATGTGATGCCCGCGGTGTACTTGGGTATGTGATGCCCGCGGTGTACTAGGGTATGTGGTGCCCGCGGTGTAGTTGGGTATGTGATGCCCGAGGTGTACTTGGGTATGTAGTGCCCGCGGTGTACTAGGGTATGTGGTGCCCGCGGTGTAGTTGGGTATGTGATGCCCGCGGTGTACTAGGGTATGTGGTGCCCGCGGTGTACTAGGGTATGAGGTGCCCGCGGTATACTTGGTATGTGGTGCCTGCGGTGTTGTTGGGTATGTGATGCCCGCGGTGTACTAGGGTATGTGGTGCCCGCGGTATAGTTAGGTATGTGATGCCCGCGGTGTACTAGGGTATGTGGTGCCCGCGGTATACTTGGGTATGTGGTTCCCGCGGTGTAGTTGGGTATGTGATGCCCGCGGTGTAATTGGGTATGTGGTACCCGCGGTGTACTAGGGTATGTGGTGCCCGCGGTGTACTAGGGTATGTGGTGCCCGCGGTGTACTAGGGTATGTGGTGCCCGCGGTGTACTAGGGTATGTGATGCCCGAGGTGTACTTAGGTATGTGATGCCCGCGGTGTACTAGGGTATGTAGTGCCCGCGGTATACTTGGGTATGTGGTGCCCGCGGTGTACTAGGGTATGTGGTGCCCGCGGTGTACTAGGGTATGTGATGCCCGAGGTGTACTTAGGTATGTGATGCCCGCGGTGTACTAGGGTATGTAGTGCCCGCGGTATACTTGGGTATGTGGTGCCCGCGGTGTAGTTGGGTATGTGATGCCCGCGGTGTAGTTGGGTATGTGGTGCCCGCGGTATACTTGGGTATGTGATGCCCGCGGTGTACAAGGGTATGTGGTGCCCGCGGTGTAGTTGGGTATGTGATGCCCGCGGTGTACTTGGGTATGTGGTGCCCGCGGTGTACTAGGGTATGTGATGCCCGAGGTGTACTTGGGTATGTGGTGCCCGCGGTGTACTAGGGTATGTGGTTCCCGCGGTGTACTAGGGTATGTGGTGCCCGCGGTGTAGTTGGGTATGTGATGCCCGCGGTGTACTAGGGTATGTGATGCCCGCGGTGTAGTTGGGTATGTGGTGCCCGCGGTATACTAGGGTATGTGGTGCCCGCGGTGTACTAGGGTATGTGGTGCCCGCGGTGTACTTGGGTATGTGGTGCCCGCGGTGTACTAGGGTATGTGGTGCCCGCGGTGTACTAGGGTATGTGGTGCCCGCAGTGTAGTTAAGTATGTGATGCCCGCGGTGTACTTGGGTATGTGATGCCCGCGGCATACTTGGGTATGTGGTGCCCGCGGTGTAGTTGGGTATGTGGTGCCCACGGTAAACTAGGGTATGTGGTGCCCGCGGTATACTAGGGTATGTGGTGCCCGCGGTGTACTAGGGTATGTGGTGCCCGCGGTGTACTAGAGTATGAGGTGCCCGCGGTACACTTGGGTATGTGGTGCCCGCGGTGTACTAGGGTATGTGATGCCCGAGGTGTACTTGGGTATGTGGTGCCCGCGGTGTACTAGGGTATGTGATGCCCGAGGTGTACTTGGGTATGTGGTGCCCGCGGTGTACTAGGGTATGTGGTTCCCGCGGTGTACTAGGGTATGTGGT
Organism: Ecliptopera silaceata; assembly: GCA_932527185.1. Taxonomy (NCBI): domain Eukaryota; kingdom Metazoa; phylum Arthropoda; class Insecta; order Lepidoptera; family Geometridae; genus Ecliptopera; species Ecliptopera silaceata. The sequence goes on from OW052210.1 coordinate 9,781,042, forward strand.
GCCCGCGGTGTAGTTGGGTATGTGATGCCCGCGGTGTACTAGGGTATGTGGTGCCCGCGGTGTACTGAGGTATGTGGTGCCCGCGGTGTACTAGTGTATGTGGTGCCCGCGGTGTACTAGGGTATGTGGTGCCCGCGGTGTATTAAGGTATGTGGTGCCCGCGGTGTAGTTGGGTATGTGATGCCCGCGGTGTACTTGGGTATGTGATGCCCGCGGTGTACTTGGGTATGTGATGCCCGCGGTGTACTAGGGTATGTGGTGCCCGCGGTGTAGTTGGGTATGTGATGCCCGAGGTGTACTTGGGTATGTAGTGCCCGCGGTGTACTAGGGTATGTGGTGCCCGCGGTGTAGTTGGGTATGTGATGCCCGAGGTGTACTAGGGTATGTGATGCCCGCGGTGTACTAGGGTATGTGATGCCCGCGGTGTACTAGGGTATGAGGTGCCCGCGGTATACTTGGTATGTGGTGCCCGCGGTGTTGTTGGGTATGTGATGCCAGCGGTGTACTAGGGTATGTGGTGCCCGCGGTATAGTTAGGTATGTGGTGCCCGCGGTGTTGTTGGGTATGTGGTGCCCGCGGTGTAGTTGGGTATGTGATGCCCGCGGTGTAATTGGGTATGTGGTGCCCGCGGTGTACTAGGGTATGTGGTGCCCGCGGTGTACTAGGGTATGTGGTGCCCGCGGTGTACTAGGGTATGTGATGCCCGAGGTGTACTTGGGTATGTGATGCCCGCGGTATACTTGGGTATGTGGTGCCCGCGGTGTAGTTGGGTATGTGATGCCCGCGGTGTAATTGGGTATGTGGTGCCCGCGGTGTACTAGGGTATGTGGTGCCCGCGGTGTACTAGGGTATGTGGTGCCCGCGGTGTAGTTGGGTATGTGATGCCTGAGGTGTACTTGGGTATGTAGTGCTCGCGGTGTACTAGGGTATGTGATGCCCGCGGTTAACTAGGGTATGTGATACCCGCGGTGTACTAGGGTATGTGATGCCCGCGGTGTACTTGGGACTTGGGTATGTGGTGCCCGCAGTGTAGTTGGGTATGTGATGCCCGCGGTGTACTAGGGTATGAGGTGCCCGCGGTATACTTGGTATGTGGTGCCCGCGGTGTACTTGGGACTTGGGTATGTGATGCCCGCGGTGTACTTGAATATGTGATGCCCGCGGTATACTTGGGTATGTGGTGCCCGCGGTGTAGTTGGGTATGTGGTGCCCGCGGTATACTAAGGTATGTGGTGCCCGCGGTATACTAGGATATGTAATGCCCGCGGTGTACTAGTGTATGTGGTGCCCGCGGTGTACTAGGGTATGTGGTGCCCGCGGTGTACTAAGGTATGTGGTGCCCGCGGTGTAGTTGGGTATGTGATGCCTGCGGTGTACTTGGGTATGTGATGCCCGCGGTGTACTTGGGTATGTGATGCCCGCGGTGTACTAGGGTATGTGGTGCCCGCGGTGTACTAGGGTATGTGGTGCCCGCGGTGTAGTTGGGTATGCGATGCCCGAGGTGTACTTGGGTATGTAGTGCCCGCGGTGTACTAGGGTATGTGATGCCCGCGGTGTACTTGGGACTTGGGTATGTGATGCCCGCGGTGTACTTGGGTATGTGATGCCCGCGGTGTACTTGGGTATGTGGTGCCCGCGGTGTAGTTGGGTATGTGGTGCCCGCGGTATACTAAGGTATGTGGTGCCCGCGGTATACTAGGATATGTAATGCCCGCGGTGTACTAGTGTATGTGGTGCCCGCGGTGTACTAGGGTATGTGGTGCCCGCGGTGTACTAGGGTATGTGGTGCCCGCGGTGTAGTTGGGTATGTGATGCCCGCGGTGTACTTGGGTATGTGATGCCCGCGGTGTACTTGGGTATGTGATGCCCGCGGTGTACTAGGGTATGTGGTGCCCGCGGTGTAGTTGGGTATGTGATGCCCGAGGTGTACTAGGGTATGTGGTGCCCGCGGTATAGTTAGGTATGTGGTGCCCGCGGTGTAGTTGGGTATGTGATGCCCGAGGTGTACTTGGGTATGTAGTGCTCGCGGTGTACTAGGGTATGTGATGCCCGCGGTGTAGTTGGGACTTGGGTATGTGGTGCCCGCGGTGTAGTTGGGTATGTGATGCCCGCGGTGTACTAGGGTATGAGGTGCCCGCGGTATACTTGGGTATGTGGTGCCCGCGGTGTACTAGGGTATGTGATGCCCGAGGTGTACTTGGGTATGTGGTGCCCGCGGTGTACTAGGGTATGTGGTGCCCGCGGTATACTTGGGTATGTGGTGCCCGCGGTGTAGTTGGGTATGTGATGCCCGCAGTGTACTAGAGTATATGATGCCCGCGGTGGACTTGGGTATGTGATGCCCGCGGTGTACTAGGGTATGTGGTGCCCGCGGTGTAGTTGGGTATGTGATGCCCGCGGTGTAATTGGGTATGTGGTGCCCGCGGTGTACTAGGGTATGTGGTGCCCGCGGTATACTTGGGTATGTGGTGCCCGCGGTGTAGTTGGGTATGTGATGCCCGCAGTGTACTAGAGTATATGATGCCCGCGGTGGACTTGGGTATGTGATGCCCGCGGTGTACTAGGGTATGTGGTGCCCGCGGTATAGTTGGGTATGTGGTGCCCGCGGTGTAGTTGGGTATGTGATGCCCGCGGTGTACTAGGGTATGAGGTGCCCGCGGTATACTTGGTATGTGGTGCCCGCGGTGTTGTTGGGTATGTGATGCCCGCGATATAGTTAGGTATGTGATGCCCGCGGTGTACTAGGGTATGTGGTGCCCGCGGTATACTTGGGTATGTGGTGCCCGCGGTGTAGTTGGGTATGTGATGCCCGCGGTGTAATTGGGTATGTGGTGCCCGCGGTGTAATAGGGTATGTGGTGCCCGCGGTGTACTAGGGCATGTGGTGCCCGCGGTGTACTAGGGTATGTGGTGCCCGCGGTGTACTAGGGTATGTAGTGCCCGCGGTGTACTTGGGTATGTGATGCCCGCGGTGTACTAGGGTATGTGGTGCCCGCGGTGTACTAGGGTATGAGGTGCCCGCGGTATACTTGGTATGTGGTGCCCGCGGTGTTGTTGGGTATGTGATGCCCGCGGTGTACTAGGGTATGTGGTGCCCGCGGTATAGTTAGGTATGTGGTGCCCGCGGTGTAGTTGGGTATGTGATGCCCGCGGTGTACTAGGGTATGTGATGCCCGCGGTGTACTAGGGTATGTGGTGCCCGCGGTATAGTTAGGTATGTGGTGCCCGCGGTGTAGTTGGGTATGTGATGCCCGAGGTGTACTTGGGTATGTAGTGCTCGCGGTGTACTAGGGTATGTGATGCCCGCGGTGTAGTTGGGTATGTGATGCCCGAAGTGTACTTGGGTATGTAGTGCTCGCGGTGTACTAGGGTATTTGATGCCCGCGGTGTACTTGGGTATGTGATGCCCGCGGTGTACAAGGGTATGTGGTGCCCGCGGTATACTTGGGTATGTGGTGCCCGCGGTGTAGTTGGGTATGTGATGCCCGCGGTGTAATTGGGTATGTAGTGCCCGCGGTGTACTAGGGTATGTGGTGCCCGCGGTGTACTAGGGTATGTGGTGCCCGCGGTGTAGTTGGGTATGTGATGCCCGAGGTGTACTTGGGTATGTAGTGCCCGCGGTGTACTAGGGTATGTGATGCCCGCGGTGTACTTGGGACTTGGGTATGTGATGCCCGCGGTGTACTTGGGTATGTGATGCCCGCGGTATACTTGGGTATGTGGTGCCCGCGGTGTAGTTGGGTATGTGATGCCCGCGGTGTAATTGGGTATGTGGTGCCCGCGGTGTACTAGGGTATGTGGTGCCCGCGGTGTACTAGGGTATGTGGTGCCCGCGGTGTACTAGGGTATGTGATGCCCGAGGTGTACTTGGGTATGTGATGCCCGAGGTGTACTTGGGTATGTGATGCCCGCGGTATACTTAGGTATGTGATGCCCGCGGTGTACTAGGGTATGTAGTGCCCGCGGTATACTTGGGTATGTGGTGCCCGCGGTGTACTAAGGTATGTGGTGCCCGCGGTGTAGTTGGGTATGTGATGCCTGCGGTGTACTTGGGTATGTGATGCCCGCGGTGTACTTGGGTATGTGATGCCCGCGGTGTACTAGGGTATGTGGTGCCCGCGGTGTACTAGGGTATGTGGTGCCCGCGGTGTAGTTGGGTATGTGATGCCCGAGGTGTACTTGGGTATGTAGTGCCCGCGGTGTACTAGGGTATGTGATGCCCGCGGTGTACTTGGGACTTGGGTATGTGATGCCCGCGGTGTACTTGGGTATGTGATGCCCGCGGTATACTTGGGTATGTGGTGCCCGCGGTGTAGTTGGGTATGTGGTGCCCGCGGTTTACTAAGGTATGTGGTGCCCGCGGTATACTAGGATATGTAATGCCCGCGGTGTACTAGTGTATGTGGTGCCCGCGGTGTACTAGGGTATGTGGTGCCCGCGGTGTACTAAGGTATGTGGTGCCCGCGGTGTAGTTGGGTATGTGATGCCCGCGGTGTACTTGGGTATGTGATGCCCGCGGTGTACTTGGGTATGTGATGCCCGCGGTGTACTAGGGTATGTGGTGCCCGCGGTGTAGTTGGGTATGTGATGCCCGAGGTGTACTTGGGTATGTAGTGCCCGCGGTGTACTAGGGTATGTGGTGCCCGCGGTGTACTAGGGTATGAGGTGCCCGCGGTATACTTGGTATGTGGTGCCTGCGGTGTTGTTGGGTATGTGATGCCCGCGATGTACTAGGGTATGTGGTGCCCGCGGTATAGTTAGGTATGTGATGCCCGCGGTGTACTAGGGTATGTGGTGCCCGCGGTATACTTGGGTATGTGGTTCCCGCGGTGTAGTTGGGTATGTGATGCCCGCGGTGTAATTGGGTATGTGGTACCCGCGGTGTACTAGGGTATGTGGTGCCCGCGGTGTACTAGGGTATGTGGTGCCCGCGGTGTACTAGGTATGTGGTGCCCGCGGTGTACTAGGGTATGTGATGCCCGAGGTGTACTTAGGTATGTGATGCCCGCGGTGTACTAGGGTATGTAGTGCCCGCGGTATACTTGGGTATGTGGTGCCCGCGGTGTACTAGGGTATGTGGTGCCCGCGGTGTACTAGGGTATGTGATGCCCGAGGTGTACTTAGGTATGTGATGCCCGCGGTGTACTAGGGTATGTAGTGCCCGCGGTATACTTGGGTATGTGGTGCCCGCGGTGTAGTTGGTTATGTGATGCCCGCGGTGTAGTTGGGTATGTGATGCCCGCGGTATACTTGGGTATGTGATGCCCGCGGTGTACTAGGGTATGTGGTGCCCGCGGTGTAGTTGGGTATGTGATGCCCGCGGTGTAATTGGGTATGTGGTGCCCGCGGTGTACTAAGGTATGTGATGCCCGCGGCGTACTAGGGTATGTGATGCCCGCGGTGTACTTAGGTATGTGATGCCCGCAGTGTACTAGAGTATATGATGCCCGCGGTGGACTTGGGTATGTGATGCCCGCGGTGTACTAGGGTATGTGGTGCCCGCGGTATACTTGGGTATGTGGCGCCCGCGGTGTACTTGGGACTTGGGTATGTGGTGCCCGCGGTGTTGTTAGTTATGTGATGCCCGCGGTGTACTAGGGTATGTGGTGCCCGCGGTATACATAGTATGTGGTGCCCGCGGTGTAGTTGGGTATGTGATGCCCGCGGTGTACTAGGGTATGAGGTGCCCGCGGTATACTTGGTATGTGGTGCCCGCGGTGTTGTTGGGTATGTGATGCCCGCGGTGTACTAGGGTATGTGGTGCCCGCGGTATAGTTAGGTATGTGGTGCCCGCGGTGTAGTTGGGTATGTGATGCCCGCGGTGTCCTAGGGTATGAAGTGCCCGCGGTATACTTGGTATGTGGTGCCCGCGGTGTTGTTGGGTATGTGATGCCCGCGATATAGTTAGGTATGTGATGCCCGCGGTGTACTAGGGTATGTGGTGCCCGCGGTATACTTGGGTATGTGGTGCCCGCGGTGTAGTTGGGTATGTGATGCCCGCGGTGTACTAGGGTATGTGGTGCCCGCGGTGTACTAGGGTATGTGGTGCCCGCGGTATAGTTAGGTATGTGATGCCCGCGGTGTACTAGGGTATGTGATGCCCGAGGTGTACTAGGGTATGTGGTGCCCGCGGTATAGTTAGGTATGTGGTGCCCGCGGTGTAGTTGGGTATGTGATGCCCGAGGTGTACTTGGGTATGTAGTGCTCGCGGTGTACTAGGGTATGTGATGCCCGCGGTGTAGTTGGGACTTGGGTATGTGGTGCCCGCGGTGTAGTTGGGTATGTGATGCCCGCGGTGTACTAAGGTATGAGGTGCCCGCGGTATACTTGGGTATGTGGTGCCCGCGGTGTACTAGGGTATGTGATGCCCGAGGTGTACTTGGGTATGTGGTGCCCGCGGTGTACTAGGGTATGTGGTGCCCGCGGTATACTTGGGTATGTGGTGCCCGCGGTGTAGTTGGGTATGTGATGCCCGCAGTGTACTAGAGTATATGATGCCCGCGGTGGACTTGGGTATGTGATGCCCGCGGTGTACTAGGGTATGTGGTGCCCGCGGTGTAGTTGGGTATGTGATGCCCGCGGTGTAATTGGGTATGTGGTGCCCGCGGTGTACTAGGGTATGTGGTGCCCGCGGTATACTTGGGTATGTGGTGCCCGCGGTGTAGTTGGGTATGTGATGCCCGCAGTGTACTAGAGTATATGATGCCCGCGGTGGACTTGGGTATGTGATGCCCGCGGTGTACTAGGGTATGTGGTGCCCGCGGTATAGTTAGGTATGTGGTGCCCGCGGTGTAGTTGGGTATGTGATGCCCGCGGTGTACTAGGGTATGAGGTGCCCGCGGTATACTTGGTATGTGGTGCCCGCGGTGTTGTTGGGTATGTGATGCCCGCGATATAGTTAGGTATGTGATGCCCGCGGTGTACTAGGGTATGTGGTGCCCGCGGTATACTTGGGTATGTGGTGCCCGCGGTGTAGTTGGGTATGTGATGCCCGCGGTGTAATTGGGTATGTGGTGCCCGCGGTGTAATTGGGTATGTGGTGCCCGCGGTGTACTAGGGCATGTGGTGCCCGCGGTGTACTAGGGTATGTGGTGCCCGCGGTGTACTAGGGTATGTCGTGCCCGCGGTGGACTTGGGTATGTGATGCCCGTGGTGTACTAGGGTATGTGGTGCCCGCGGTGTACTAGGGTATGAGGTGCCCGCGGTATACTTGGTATGTGGTGCCCGCGGTGTTGTTGGGTATGTGATGCCCGCGGTGTACTAGGGTATGTGGTGCCCGCGGTATAGTTAGGTATGTGGTGCCCGCGGTGTAGTTGGGTATGTGATGCCCGCGGTGTACTAGGGTATGTGATGCCCGAGGTGTACTAGGGTATGTGGTGCCCGCGGTATAGTTAGGTATGTGGTGCCCGCGGTGTAGTTGGGTATGTGATGCCCGAGGTGTACTTGGGTATGTAGTGCTCGCGGTGTACTAGGGTATGTGATGCCCGCGGTGTAGTTGGGTATGTGATGCCCGAAGTGTACTTGGGTATGTAGTGCTCGCGGTGTACTAGGGTATGTGATGCCCGCGGTGTAGTTGGGTATGTGATGCCCGAGGTGTACTTGGGTATGTAGTGCCCGCGGTGTACTAGGGTATGTGATGCCCGCGGTGTACTTGGGACTTGGGTATGTGATGCCCGCGGTGTACTTGGGTATGTGATGCCCGCGGTATACTTGGGTATGTGGTGCCCGCGGTGTAGTTGGGTATGTGGTGCCCGCGGTATACTAAGGTATGTGGTGCCCGCGGTATACTAGGATATGTAATGCCCGCGGTGTACTAGTGTATGTGGTGCCCGCGGTGTACTAGGGTATGTGGTGCCCGCGGTGTACTAAGGTATGTGGTGCCCGCGGTGTAGTTGGGTATGTGATGCCCGCGGTGTACTTGGGTATGTGATGCCCGCGGTGTACTTGGGTATGTGATGCCCGCGGTGTACTAGGGTATGTGGTGCCCGCGGTGTAGTTGGGTATGTGATGCCCGAGGTGTACTTGGGTATGTAGTGCCCGCGGTGTACTAGGGTATGTGGTGCCCGCGGTGTACTAGGGTATGAGGTGCCCGCGGTATACTTGGTATGTGGTGCCTGCGGTGTTGTTGGGTATGTGATGCCCGCGATGTACTAGGGTATGTGGTGCCCGCGGTATAGTAAGGTATGTGATGCCCGCGGTGTACTAGGGTATGTGGTGCCCGCGGTATACTTGGGTATGTGGTTCCCGCGGTGTAGTTGGGTATGTGATGCCCGCGGTGTGATTGGGTATGTGGTACCCGCGGTGTACTAGGGTATGTGGTGCCCGCGGTGTACTAGGGTATGTGGTGCCCGCGGTGTACTAGGGTATGTGGTGCCCGCGGTGTACTAGGGTATGTGATGCCCGAGGTGTACTTAGGTATGTGATGCCCGCGGTGTACTAGGGTATGTAGTGCCCGCGGTATACTTGGGTATGTGGTGCCCGCGGTGTACTAGGGTATGTGGTGCCCGCGGTGTACTAGGGTATGTGATGCCCGAGGTGTACTTAGGTATGTGATGCCCGCGGTGTACTAGGGTATGTAGTGCCCGCGGTATACTTGGGTATGTGGTGCCCGCGGTGTAGTTGGGTATGTGATGCCCGCGGTGTAGTTGGGTATGTGATGCCCGCGGTATACTTGGGTATGTGATGCCCGCGGTGTACAAGGGTATGTGGTGCCCGCGGTGTAGTTGGGTATGTGATGCCCGCGGTGTAATTGGGTATGTGGTGCCCGCGGTGTACTAAGGTATGTGATGCCCGAGGTGTACTAGGGTATGTGGTGCCCGCGGTATAGTTAGGTATGTGGTGCCCGCGGTGTAGTTGGGTATGTGATGCCCGAGGTGTACTTGGGTATGTAGTGCTCGCGGTGTACTAGGGTATGTGATGCCCGCGGTGTAGTTGGGTATGCGATGCCCGAGGTGTACTTGGGTATGTAGTGCCCGCGGTGTACTAGGGTATGTGATGCCCGCGGTGTACTTGGGACTTGGGTATGTGATGCCCGCGGTGTACTTGGGTATGTGATGCCCGCGGTATACTTGGGTATGTGGTGCCCGCGGTGTAGTTGGGTATGTGGTGCCCGCGGTATACTAAGGTATGTGGTGCCCGCGGTATACTAGGATATGTAATGCCCGCGGTGTACTAGTGTATGTGGTGCCCGCGGTGTACTAGGGTATGTGGTGCCCGCGGTGTACTAAGGTATGTGGTGCCCGCGGTGTAGTTGGGTATGTGATGCCCGCGGTGTACTTGGGTATGTGATGCCCGCGGTGTACTTGGGTATGTGATGCCCGCGGTGTACTAGGGTATGTGGTGCCCGCGGTGTAGTTGGGTATGTGATGCCCGAGGTGTACTAGGGTATGTGGTGCCCGCGGTATAGTTAGGTATGTGGTGCCCGCGGTGTAGTTGGGTATGTGATGCCCGAGGTGTACTTGGGTATGTAGTGCTCGCGGTGTACTAGGGTATGTGATGCCCGCGGTGTAGTTGGGACTTGGGTATGTGGTGCCCGCGGTGTAGTTGGGTATGTGATGCCCGCGGTGTACTAGGGTATGAGGTGCCCGCGGTATACTTGGGTATGTGGTGCCCGCGGTGTACTAGGGTATGTGATGCCCGAGGTGTACTTGGGTATGTGGTGCCCGCGGTGTACTAGGGTATGTGGTGCCCGCGGTATACTTGGGTATGTGGTGCCCGCGGTGTAGTTGGGTATGTGATGCCCGCAGTGTACTAGAGTATATGATGCCCGCGGTGGACTTGGGTATGTGATGCCCGCGGTGTACTAGGGTATGTGGTGCCCGCGGTGTAGTTGGGTATGTGATGCCCGCGGTGTAATTGGGTATGTGGTGCCCGCGGTGTACTAGGGTATGTGGTGCCCGCGGTATACTTGGGTATGTGGTGCCCGCGGTGTAGTTGGGTATGTGATGCCCGCAGTGTACTAGAGTATATGATGCCCGCGGTGGACTTGGGTATGTGATGCCCGCGGTGTACTAGGGTATGTGGTGCCCGCGGTATAGTTAGGTATGTGGTGCCCGCGGTGTAGTTGGGTATGTGATGCCCGCGGTGTACTAGGGTATGAGGTGCCCGCGGTATACTTGGTATGTGGTGCCCGCGGTGTTGTTGGGTATGTGATGCCCGCGATATAGTTAGGTATGTGATGCCCGCGGTGTACTAGGGTATGTGGTGCCCGCGGTATACTTGGGTATGTGGTGCCCGCGGTGTAGTTGGGTATGTGATGCCCGCGGTGTAATTGGGTATGTGGTGCCCGCGGTGTAATTGGGTATGTGGTGCCCGCGGTGTACTAGGGCATGTGGTGCCCGCGGTGTACTAGGGTATGTGGTGCCCGCGGTGTACTAGGGTATGTAGTGCCCGCGGTGGACTTGGGTATGTGGTGCCCGCGGTGTACTAGGGTATGTGGTGCCCGCGGTGTACTAGGGTATGAGGTGCCCGCGGTATACTTGGTATGTGGTGCCCGCGGTGTTGTTGGGTATGTGATGCCCGCGGTGTACTAGGGTATGTGGTGCCCGCGGTATAGTTAGGTATGTGATGCCCGCGGTGTAGTTGGGTATGTGATGCCCGCGGTGTAGTAGGGTATGTGATGCCCGAGGTGTACTAGGGTATGTGGTGCCCGCGGTATAGTTAGGTATGTGGTGCCCGCGGTGTAGTTGGGTATGTGATGCCCGAGGTGTACTTGGGTATGTAGTGCTCGCGGTGTACTAGGGTATGTGATGCCCGCGGTGTAGTTGGGTATGTGATGCCCGAAGTGTACTTGGGTATGTAGTGCTCGCGGTGTACTAGGGTATTTGATGCCCGCGGTGTACTTGGGTATGTGATGCCCGCGGTGTACTAGGGTATGTGGTGCCCGCGGTATACTTGGGTATGTGGTGCCCGCGGTGTAGTTGGGTATGTGATGCCCGCGGTGTAATTGGGTATGTGGTGCCCGCGGTGTACTAGGGTATGTGGTGCCCGCGGTGTACTAGGGTATGTGGTGCCCGCGGTGTAGTTGGGTATGTGATGCCCGAGGTGTACTTGGGTATGTAGTGCCCGCGGTGTACTAGGGTATGTGATGCCCGCGGTGTACTTGGGACTTGGGTATGTGATGCCCGCGGTGTACTTGGGTATGTGATGCCCGCGGTATACTTGGGTATGTGGTGCCCGCGGTGTAGTTGGGTATGTGATGCCCGCGGTGTAATTGGGTATGTGGTGCCCGCGGTGTACTAGGGTATGTGGTGCCCGCGGTGTACTAGGGTATGTGGTGCCCGCGGTGTACTAGGGTATGTGATGCCCGAGGTGTACTTGGGTATGTGATGCCCGAGGTGTACTTGGGTATGTGATGCCCGCGGTATACTTAGGTATGTGATGCCCGCGGTGTACTAGGGTATGTAGTGCCCGCGGTATACTTGGGTATGTGGTGCCCGCGGTGTACTAAGGTATGTGGTGCCCGCGGTGTAGTTGGGTATGTGATGCCTGCGGTGTACTTGGGTATGTGATGCCCGCGGTGTACTTGGGTATGTGATGCCCGCGGTGTACTAGGGTATGTGGTGCCCGCGGTGTACTAGGGTATGTGGTGCCCGCGGTGTAGTTGGGTATGTGATGCCCGAGGTGTACTTGGGTATGTAGTGCCCGCGGTGTACTAGGGTATGTGATGCCCGCGGTGTACTTGGGACTTGGGTATGTGATGCCCGCGGTGTACTTGGGTATGTGATGCCCGCGGTATACTTGGGTATGTGGTGCCCGCGGTGTAGTTGGGTATGTGGTGCCCGCGGTTTACTAAGGTATGTGGTGCCCGCGGTATACTAGGATATGTAATGCCCGCGGTGTACTAGTGTATGTGGTGCCCGCGGTGTACTAGGGTATGTGGTGCCCGCGGTGTACTAAGGTATGTGGTGCCCGCGGTGTAGTTGGGTATGTGATGCCCGCGGTGTACTTGGGTATGTGATGCCCGCGGTGTACTTGGGTATGTGATGCCCGCGGTGTACTAGGGTATGTGGTGCCCGCGGTGTAGTTGGGTATGTGATGCCCGAGGTGTACTTGGGTATGTAGTGCCCGCGGTGTACTAGGGTATGTGGTGCCCGCGGTGTACTAGGGTATGAGGTGCCCGCGGTATACTTGGTATGTGGTGCCTGCGGTGTTGTTGGGTATGTGATGCCCGCGATGTACTAGGGTATGTGGTGCCCGCGGTATAGTTAGGTATGTGATGCCCGCGGTGTACTAGGGTATGTGGTGCCCGCGGTATACTTGGGTATGTGGTTCCCGCGGTGTAGTTGGGTATGTGATGCCCGCGGTGTAATTGGGTATGTGGTACCCGCGGTGTACTAGGGTATGTGGTGCCCGCGGTGTACTAGGGTATGTGGTGCCCGCGGTGTACTAGGGTATGTGGTGCCCGCGGTGTACTAGGGTATGTGATGCCCGAGGTGTACTTAGGTATGTGATGCCCGCGGTGTACTAGGGTATGTAGTGCCCGCGGTATACTTGGGTATGTGGTGCCCGCGGTGTACTAGGGTATGTGGTGCCCGCGGTGTACTAGGGTATGTGATGCCCGAGGTGTACTTTGGTATGTGATGCCCGCGGTGTACTAGGGTATGTGGTGCCCGCGGTGTACTTGGGTATGTGGTGCCCGCGGTGTAGTTGGTTATGTGATGCCCGCGGTGTAGTTGGGTATGTGATGCCCGCGGTATACTTGGGTATGTGATGCCCGCGGTGTACTAGGGTATGTGGTGCCCGCGGTGTAGTTGGGTATGTGATGCCCGCGGTGTAATTGGGTATGTGGTGCCCGCGGTGTACTAAGGTATGTGATGCCCGCGGCGTACTAGGGTATGTGATGCCCGCGGTGTACTTAGGTATGTGATGCCCGCAGTGTACTAGAGTATATGATGCCCGCGGTGGACTTGGGTATGTGATGCCCGCGGTGTACTAGGGTATGTGGTGCCCGCGGTATACTTGGGTATGTGGCGCCCGCGGTGTACTTGGGACTTGGGTATGTGGTGCCCGCGGTGTAGTTGAGTATGTGATGCCCGCGGTGTACTAGGGTATGAGGTGCCCGCGGTATACATAGTATGTGGTGCCCGCGGTGTAGTTGGGTATGTGATGCCCGCGGTGTACTAGGGTATGAGGTGCCCGCGGTATACTTGGTATGTGGTGCCCGCGGTGTTGTTGGGTATGTGATGCCCGCGGTGTACTAGGGTATGTGGTGCCCGCGGTATAGTTAGGTATGTGGTGCCCGCGGTGTAGTTGGGTATGTGATGCCCGCGGTGTCCTAGGGTATGAAGTGCCCGCGGTATACTTGGTATGTGGTGCCCGCGGTGTTGTTGGGTATGTGATGCCCGCGATATAGTTAGGTATGTGATGCCCGCGGTGTACTAGGGTATGTGGTGCCCGCGGTATACTTGGGTATGTGGTGCCCGCGGTGTAGTTGGGTATGTGATGCCCGCGGTGTACTAGGGTATGTGGTGCCCGCGGTGTACTAGGGTATGTGGTGCCCGCGGTATAGTTAGGTATGTGATGCCCGCGGTGTACTAGGGTATGTGATGCCCGAGGTGTACTAGGGTATGTGGTGCCCGCGGTATAGTTAGGTATGTGGTGCCCGCGGTGTAGTTGGGTATGTGATGCCCGAGGTGTACTTGGGTATGTAGTGCTCGCGGTGTACTAGGGTATGTGATGCCCGCGGTGTAGTTGGGACTTGGGTATGTGGTGCCCGCGGTGTAGTTGGGTATGTGATGCCCGCGGTGTACTAAGGTATGAGGTGCCCGCGGTATACTTGGGTATGTGGTGCCCGCGGTGTACTAGGGTATGTGATGCCCGAGGTGTACTTGGGTATGTGGTGCCCGCGGTGTACTAGGGTATGTGGTGCCCGCGGTATACTTGGGTATGTGGTGCCCGCGGTGTAGTTGGGTATGTGATGCCCGCAGTGTACTAGAGTATATGATGCCCGCGGTGGACTTGGGTATGTGATGCCCGCGGTGTACTAGGGTATGTGGTGCCCGCGGTGTAGTTGGGTATGTGATGCCCGCGGTGTAATTGGGTATGTGGTGCCCGCGGTGTACTAGGGTATGTGGTGCCCGCGGTATACTTGGGTATGTGGTGCCCGCGGTGTAGTTGGGTATGTGATGCCCGCAGTGTACTAGAGTATATGATGCCCGCGGTGGACTTGGGTATGTGATGCCCGCGGTGTACTAGGGTATGTGGTGCCCGCGGTATAGTTAGGTATGTGGTGCCCGCGGTGTAGTTGGGTATGTGATGCCCGCGGTGTACTAGGGTATGAGGTGCCCGCGGTATACTTGGTATGTGGTGCCCGCGGTGTTGTTGGGTATGTGATGCCCGCGATATAGTTAGGTATGTGATGCCCGCGGTGTACTAGGGTATGTGGTGCCCGCGGTATACTTGGGTATGTGGTGCCCGCGGTGTAGTTGGGTATGTGATGCCCGCGGTGTAATTGGGTATGTGGTGCCCGCGGTGTAATTGGGTATGTGGTGCCCGCGGTGTACTAGGGCATGTGGTGCCCGCGGTGTACTAGGGTATGTGGTGCCCGCGGTGTACTAGGGTATGTAGTGCCCGCGGTGGACTTGGGTATGTGATGCCCGTGGTGTACTAGGGTATGTGGTGCCCGCGGTGTACTAGGGTATGAGGTGCCCGCGGTATACTTGGTATGTGGTGCCCGCGGTGTTGTTGGGTATGTGATGCCCGCGGTGTACTAGGGTATGTGGTGCCCGCGGTATAGTTAGGTATGTGGTGCCCGCGGTGTAGTTGGGTATGTGATGCCCGCGGTGTACTAGGGTATGTGATGCCCGAGGTGTACTAGGGTATGTGGTGCCCGCGGTATAGTTAGGTATGTGGTGCCCGCGGTGTAGTTGGGTATGTGATGCCCGAGGTGTACTTGGGTATGTAGTGCTCGCGGTGTACTAGGGTATGTGATGCCCGCGGTGTAGTTGGGTATGTGATGCCCGAAGTGTACTTGGGTATGTAGTGCTCGCGGTGTACTAGGGTATGTGATGCCCGCGGTGTAGTTGGGTATGTGATGCCCGAGGTGTACTTGGGTATGTAGTGCCCGCGGTGTACTAGGGTATGTGATGCCCGCGGTGTACTTGGGACTTGGGTATGTGATGCCCGCGGTGTACTTGGGTATGTGATGCCCGCGGTATACTTGGGTATGTGGTGCCCGCGGTGTAGTTGGGTATGTGGTGCCCGCGGTATACTAAGGTATGTGGTGCCCGCGGTATACTAGGATATGTAATGCCCGCGGTGTACTAGTGTATGTGGTGCCCGCGGTGTACTAGGGTATGTGGTGCCCGCGGTGTACTAAGGTATGTGGTGCCCGCGGTGTAGTTGGGTATGTGATGCCCGCGGTGTACTTGGGTATGTGATGCCCGCGGTGTACTTGGGTATGTGATGCCCGCGGTGTACTAGGGTATGTGGTGCCCGCGGTGTAGTTGGGTATGTGATGCCCGAGGTGTACTTGGGTATGTAGTGCCCGCGGTGTACTAGGGTATGTGGTGCCCGCGGTGTACTAGGGTATGAGGTGCCCGCGGTATACTTGGTATGTGGTGCCTGCGGTGTTGTTGGGTATGTGATGCCCGCGATGTACTAGGGTATGTGGTGCCCGCGGTATAGTAAGGTATGTGATGCCCGCGGTGTACTAGGGTATGTGGTGCCCGCGGTATACTTGGGTATGTGGTTCCCGCGGTGTAGTTGGGTATGTGATGCCCGCGGTGTGATTGGGTATGTGGTACCCGCGGTGTACTAGGGTATGTGGTGCCCGCGGTGTACTAGGGTATGTGGTGCCCGCGGTGTACTAGGGTATGTGGTGCCCGCGGTGTACTAGGGTATGTGATGCCCGAGGTGTACTTAGGTATGTGATGCCCGCGGTGTACTAGGGTATGTGGTGCCCGCGGTATACTTGGGTATGTGGTGCCCGCGGTGTACTAGGGTATGTGGTGCCCGCGGTGTACTAGGGTATGTGATGCCCGAGGTGTACTTAGGTATGTGATGCCCGCGGTGTACTAGGGTATGTAGTGCCCGCGGTATACTTGGGTATGTGGTGCCCGCGGTGTAGTTGGGTATGTGATGCCCGCGGTGTAGTTGGGTATGTGATGCCCGCGGTATACTTGGGTATGTGATGCCCGCGGTGTACAAGGGTATGTGGTGCCCGCGGTGTAGTTGGGTATGTGATGCCCGCGGTGTAATTGGGTATGTGGTGCCCGCGGTGTACTAAGGTATGTGATGCCCGCGGCGTACTAGGGTATGTGATGCCCGCGGTGTACTTGGGTATGTGATGCCCGCAGTGTACTAGAGTATATGATGCCCGCGGTGGACTTGGGTATGTGATGCCCGCGGTGTACTAGGGTATGTGGTGCCCGCGGTATACTTGGGTATGTGGCGCCCGCGGTGTACTTGGGACTTGGGTATGTGGTGCCCGCGGTGTAGTTGAGTATGTGATGCCCGCGGTGTAGTAGGGTATGAGGTGCCCGCGGTATACATAGTATGTGGTGCCCGCGGTGTAGTTGGGTATGTGATGCCCGTGGTGTACTAGGGTATGA
Organism: Ecliptopera silaceata; assembly: GCA_932527185.1. Classification (NCBI taxonomy): domain Eukaryota; kingdom Metazoa; phylum Arthropoda; class Insecta; order Lepidoptera; family Geometridae; genus Ecliptopera; species Ecliptopera silaceata. The sequence continues at coordinate 9,797,594 of OW052210.1, forward strand.
GGTGCCCGCGGTATACTTGGTATGTGGTGCCCGCGGTGTTGTTGGGTATGTGATGCCCTCGGTGTACTAGGGTATGTGGTGCCCGCGGTATAGTTAGGTATGTGGTGCCCGCGGTGTAGTTGGGTATGTGATGCCCGCGGTGTCCTAGGGTATGAGGTGCCCGCGGTATACTTGGTATGTGGTGCCCGCGGTGTTGTTGGGTATGTGATGCCCGCGATATAGTTAGGTATGTGATGCCCGCGGTGTACTAGGGTATGTGGTGCCCGCGGTATACTTGGGTATGTGGTGCCCGCGGTGTAGTTGGGTATGTGATGCCCGCGGTGTACTAGGGTATGTGGTGCCCGCGGTGTACTAGGGTATGTGGTGCCCGCGGTATAGTTAGGTATGTGATGCCCGCGGTGTACTAGGGTATGTGATGCCCGAGGTGTACTAGGGTATGTGGTGCCCGCGGTATAGTTAGTGTGGCGGACAGAATAACCTTATTAAATTAGTTAAGATTATTAAATGTAATTTCTTTAGCTAGGGCCTAGATCGTTACTTTTAAATGTTTAAGCGACCATGTGTTTTACTACTTTTACAATGTTTTACGATAAGTAAGTAATAAATGTAATAGCCAGGGCAGTTTAGAAAGCGCACATCTTTTGATGTATTGTAATTTTAGGGAAAACATTAAAGAACTTGTATTGTGTAGCTTTTTGAACGCGCAGCTGCCCTGAGCTTGCTAGGATCATAAAACAATTGTGTATGATTTGTAAAGAAGTAATAATTGTAAGATAGCCAACCATGGGAACTAAGGTTGGCTACATTTTTTGATTGTTGTTGTATTTGAGTATGGAAGGGGATGTTCGCCAGTCAGTCAGTCGAAGTCAAACCACAGTCGAGTGCAGTCGCGTGTTGAGAAAAGGAGTCTGTCAGTTGAGCTTGCCTCGAACGGTGCGAATGGCGAGCACCCCCGAACGAGAAGAAAAACATAAATAAATATACAGTCCACTGCTACACCACCGAGCGTCGTTTTTAATGACCACAACCCCCTGTAGGTTTCATACCTCACAGTTTTGGTCCTTCTCAGCCGGATAAGAAGAATTCAAGCCGCCGAACGAATTCGGGAATCGCCATCCATCGCAATATCGCTGCTGTCCGTCGAAACGGCTAGTCTGCTGCCGCCGCCTGCCACCAGTAGTCCTGCGGAGTACTACCTTGTACGACGTCGAATAGTGAAACAGCCGTCTACAAGCCAGAGCCGCTGCTATTCACCGCAGTACATCGTCAGAGACACGAGGATCACCTAAGGGTGTGACCGCTTCCTGTCGACACTACGAAGATCACCAAAGGGTGCGACCGCTTCCTGTCGACGCTGTGAAGATCACCGAATGGTGCGACCGCTTCCTGTCGACGCTGTGAAGATCACCCAACGGTGCGACCGCTTCGTGTCGACGCTGTGAAGATCACCCAACGGTGCGACCGCTCCGTGTCGACGCTGTGAAGATCACCCAACGGTGCGACCGCTTCGTGTTGACGCTGAGCGACCGCTTCGGGCCAGAGTACGAGAGCCACGTGTGGAGGATCCGTAAGCGGGTAACCGCAACTACTAGGTACGTTAGTTAGGTAGATTTAGCTAGGGAAGTTAGGGAGGTAGGGCCGCTAGGGGCATCAAGAGCCAGAAATGCCGGTTACGCGAAGCAAAGCCGCAGCCGAAAAGAGTACGCTCGGTGTCTATGAAGACTTTTCCGCGTTACCATCTACCGACACATTGGAACCCGCTCGCCCCGCTATTTGTATCACGGCCGATCCAACTTCGATCGAACTTTCTGCGACCGAACCGCATAAATCTACCACAATGCCATCCACAATTGAAGCAGAGACAACGTGCCCCGCACTGATCGAACCTATGCATGCGCCGAAGCCCAGAACACGTGCTCGATCGATCCGTTCGCAGCGATCGAACGTTAGCGCCGCAGCCCGCATCAAGCAAGTAGAGTTTGAAGCAGAGGAACGACTTGCCGAGATCAGAAGGCAAGATCTGAATATTCAAACGAGGCTTATTAAGATGAAGCTGGCAGCCGACATAGCTGCGATCCACGAAGATACCGATCGAGAGAGCACAGGCGCGGAGGAAACTGATAATAGGGTCACCGATTGGCTAGCACGGGGGGAGATCAGAGCCGCAGACGTTACGGACTCAGATCATATGAAAGCGCGATATCAAGCCGTAAGAGAGACGACAGATGAACAGCAACACAGACTGAACAGAGGAGTAAAGTTTGACTCAACACAACGTCCGAGATCACCTACGCCGACCCGGCCCAGGGAATGGGGGTTCGAACACTTAGCTGATGTCTTAGAGAAAATAGCGCTACGAAGACCGCCTTCAAGACAGTCGACTGATCTACCTGTTTTTGGCGGTGCCTTAGAAGAATGGCTACCCTTCAAAGCGACTATGGAAGAATCAACTAAGCTACACCGATTCTCGCCGGCGGAGAACATCGCAAGGCTACGAACGTGCCTGCGAGGTGAGGCTCGCCAGACTGTGTCCGCGCTATTATATACAGCGACCGATCCGTCTGTTATAATGCGCACTCTAGAACAATGCTACGGGCGTCCTGAAATGATCATAGACAACGCACTTGAGGATATAAAGAAGTTGCCGCGTCTTGGAACGTCCGCCAGCGAATTGAACTCATTCGCTATCAAGCTACAAAATATAGTGACAACGATCTCATGTCTCGATGACCGAGGGTACCTGCAGAATCCCATGCTGACGAGACAAGTCACTGATAAGCTAAGCCCACACATCAAGTCAAAGTGGTGTGATTACGCCGAAGATTTCGCAAAACCTAGTGAAATAGAGATAGTTACGCTGTCTCGCTTCCTCATGAGAGAAGCGGATCGAGCGATGAGACACGCGTATACAACTCCGGCACAGAGGAGCGTTGTCACTCCTCGACCTCAGGCACAACAGCCGCGGGTGAACGATTGCAAGAGCAAGGTCGTGTATGCTACAACAGAGGACAAGGAAACGGAATGCTTCTGTTGCGGAGCCGATCACACGACTACGGAATGTAAAAAGCTCAAAGCGATGCCCGTGGAAGAGAGGTGGGAATGGGCAAAGGAAACCCAGATATGTTTCCGATGTCTAGAAAGCAAGCACAGACGATTCCGCTGTAAGAAGAAATTGTGCGGCGTACAGGAATGTCGGCGTCCACATCACGCGCTTTTACACGCTGAGAGTCCAGACGCCGAACAACCTACCCCGGTCGAAGAGTCCGTGGTATCGGCAAGTACGCATGAAACAGCGGAACGGAACAAAGTGCTTTTAAAAGTATGCCCAATCAGAGTGAAAGGCCAAAACGGAACAGAGATCGATACTTTCGCGTTATTGGATGAAGGATCCACGATTACTTTGATCGACGAAAAGCTAGCAGCTATGATCGGAGCTCAGGGACCAAGAAGGGCGCTACACATCATCGGCGTCACATCGAGTAACCGGGAACCTGAGAGCCAGCTGATAAGCATGAAAGTACGAGGACTCGATCAGAAGAAATATCAGCCAATACGCGCACGAACCGTCGAGAATCTGAAATTGGCAAGGCAGTCCGTCGAAGCCGATCTACTTCGACAGCCGCATCTACGTCGTCTGAATCCAGAGCACGTCTGCTACGCGCACGCAAAACCTAGCATTCTTATTGGAGCCGACAACTGGCATCTTATCGTTACGCGGAAGTTGCTAACAGGCAGAGAAAATCAGCCAGCGGCGTCGCTTACTCGTCTTGGGTGGATTATACACGGGTCTACGCCCGTGAATATTTCATCACGAACGGAAACGGTGTTACATTTAACATCTCAGGACGAGCAAAAAGAACAAAATAGCAACTTGACCGAACTTGTCAAGGCGCATTACGATATAGACACGCTAGGAGTCACGATGAAAAGAAAACAAATAGCAACGGATGAACATGCGAAGGAAGTTTTTAAGCAGACAATCGAGCAAGTAGATGGAACATTTGAGGTGGGACTGCCATGTATTCCAGATAACATCGTATTGCTGCCATGCTACCACATGACCGTACGACGAGATCGGTCAATCGAGCAAAAGATGAACAGATCCAAAGATTTCAGAACCACGTACTCTGATCAGATCAAGGAGATGCTAGACAAAGGTCGTGCGGTCAAATGTGAAAAGAAACACGATAACAAAGAGCGTTGGTGGTATTTACCGCTTTTTGCAGTCATAAGCCCGCACAAACTGGTTAAGATCCGAGTAGTCTTTGACGCAACAGCTAGATCAAATGACATGTGCCGGAATCATGCTTTTCTAGATAGACCGGACCTCTTGCAGTTTTTGTACGGCGTCATGTTTCGATTCCGAAAGAAACCAATCGCTAGAACAGCGGGCGGAAGAGAAATGTTTCTTCGGACGAGGATAAAACCCGAAGATAAGGTAGCGCAACATTTCTGGTGGCGGGAATATGAGCGATCCGGGCCGACGCAAAAGTACACAATGACGTCAATGATCTTTGGAGCCCAAAGTTCGCCGTTTCTAGAATACAGTGACAGAGATCGAAGTGAGTCTGATTACAAGGACTTTCAGTCACTAACCTTCAACGACATCACTCTGAACCATTACATGGACGTTTGGTTAGAAAGCTTTGAGAGCGAGGAAGTAGCTGAACGCACGAAAACCGAGGTACATAAAGTACTCAGAAAAGCCGGTTTCAAGTTAGTCAAAGAGAGCTCTAACCGTGAACGTTTGTTAGAGATCATCTTAGAAAAGGACGCACAGGCACCAAAGGAGCTGGTTGTCAATGCATATTTGTACGGTAAGACCGTAGACGTTTTGTGGATGCTGAAGACGGAACAACTCGCATCTAACAAGGCTATGCCGCGCATACCAGAACACGAGACAAACGCGGCACGAATGCCAAGCAAATGGAAAACTTTCGGATCAGTGGTATTTTTGTTTGATCTGCTAAGTTCGCTAAGTTCGTATACGATCGCGGCCAAAGGAACTAAGGAACAAAAGGTTCAGATGAAACGAACCTATACCTTTGGAGAGTGTTGCGTGCCAGATAAACGAACAAGGCGCGTAACTCAAGCTTTAGCGAACTCATGTTGGACGCGCTGGATCAAAGAAAACTTATCGACGCTGGCGCCTCAGAACGACGTAAGAAAGCACTCCGGGAACATAAAACCAGGCGATCACATCATTATCGGGGACGGTTGGCTACCTCAAAATGTGTGGCCTCGTGGTATAGTCGAACTCATCTATACAGGCCCCGATGGTGTGGTACGGTGTGCGGAAGTTCGGAAGAAGGGAGTAACATTTAAAGAGGCCGGTGAGAAGGTTAGTCGTCCTCCCGATTTATAAAGGCTACGAAGATCTGCGCCGGGGGGAGGATGTGGCGGACAGAATAACCTTATTAAATTAGTTAAGATTATTAAATGTAATTTCTTTAGCTAGGGCCTAGATCGTTACTTTTAAATGTTTAAGCGACCATGTGTTTTACTACTTTTACAATGTTTTACGATAAGTAAGTAATAAATGTAATAGCCAGGGCAGTTTAGAAAGCGCACATCTTTTGATGTATTGTAATTTTAGGGAAAACATTAAAGAACTTGTATTGTGTAGCTTTTTGAACGCGCAGCTGCCCTGAGCTTGCTAGGATCATAAAACAATTGTGTATGATTTGTAAAGAAGTAATAATTGTAAGATAGCCAACCATGGGAACTAAGGTTGGCTACATTTTTTGATTGTTGTTGTATTTGAGTATGGAAGGGGATGTTCGCCAGTCAGTCAGTCGAAGTCAAACCACAGTCGAGTGCAGTCGCGTGTTGAGAAAAGGAGTCTGTCAGTTGAGCTTGCCTCGAACGGTGCGAATGGCGAGCACCCCCGAACGAGAAGAAAAACATAAATAAATATACAGTCCACTGCTACACCACCGAGCGTCGTTTTTAATGACCACAACCCCCTGTAGGTTTCATACCTCACAGTTAGGTATGTGGTGCCCGCGGTGTAGTTGGGTATGTGATGCCCGAGGTGTACTTGGGTATGTAGTGCTCGCGGTGTACTAGGGTATGTGATGCCCGCGGTGTAGTTGGGACTTGGGTATGTGGTGCCCGCGGTGTAGTTGGGTATGTGATGCCCGCGGTGTACTAAGGTATGAGGTGCCCGCGGTATACTTGGGTATGTGGTGCCCGCGGTGTACTAGGGTATGTGATGCCCGAGGTGTACTTGGGTATGTGGTGCCCGCGGTGTACTAGGGTATGTGGTGCCCGCGGTATACTTGGATATGTGGTGCCCGCGGTGTAGTTGGGTATGTGATGCCCGCAGTGTATGTGGTGCCCGCGGTGTACCAGGGCATGTGGTGCCCGCGGTGTACTAGGGTATGTGGTGCCCGCGGTGTACTAGGGTATGTAGTGCCCGCGGTGGACTTGGGTATGTGATGCCCGCGGTGTACTAGGGTATGTGGTGCCCGCGGTGTACTAGGGTATGAGGTGCCCGCGGTATACTTGGTATGTGGTGCCCGCGTTGTTGTTGGGTATGTGATGCCCGCGGTGTACTAGGGTATGTGGTGCCCGCGGTATAGTTAGGTATGTGGTGCCCGCGGTGTAGTTGGGTATGTGATGCCCGCGGTGTACTAGGGTATGTGATGCCCGAGGTGTACTAGGGTATGTGGTGCCCGCGGTATAGTTAGGTATGTGGTGCCCGCGGTGTAGTTGGGTATGTGATGCCCGAGGTGTACTTGGGTATGTAGTGCTCGCGGTGTACTAGGGTATGTGATGCCCGCGGTGTAGTTGGGTATGTGATGCCCGAAGTGTACTTGGGTATGTAGTGCTCGCGGTGTACTAGGGTATGTGATGCCCGCGGTGTACTTGGGTATGTGATGCCCGCGGTGTACTAGGGTATGTGGTGCCCGCGGTATACTTGGGTATGTGGTGCCCGCGGTGTAGTTGGGTATGTGATGCCCGCGGTGGACTTGGGTATGTGATGCCCGCGGTGTACTAGGGTATGTGGTGCCCGCGGTATAGTTAGGTATGTGGTGCCCGCGGTGTAGTTGGGTATGTGATGCCCGCGGTGTACTAGGGTATGAGGTGCCCGCGGTATACTTGGTATGTGGTGCCCGCGGTGTTGTTGGGTATGTGATGCCCGCGATATAGTTAGGTATGTGATGCCCGCGGTGTACTAGGGTATGTGGTGCCCGCGGTATAGTTGGGTATGTGGTGCCCGCGGTGTAGTTGGGTATGTGATGCCCGCGGTGTAATTGGGTATGTGGTGCCCGCGGTGTAATTGGGTATGTGGTGCCCGCGGTGTACTAGGGCATGTGGTGCCCGCGGTGTACTAGGGTATGAGGTGCCCGCGGTGTACTAGGGTATGTAGTGCCCGCGGTGGACTTGGGTATGTGATGCCCGCGGTGTACTAGGGTATGTGGTGCCCGCGGTGTACTAGGGTATGAGGTGCCCGCGGTATACTTGGTATGTGGTGCCCGCGGTGTTGTTGGGTATGTGATGCCCGCGGTGTACTAGGGTATGTGGTGCCCGCGGTATAGTTAGGTATGTGGTGCCCGCGGTGTAGTTGGGTATGTGATGCCCGCGGTGTACTAGGGTATGTGATGCCCGAGGTGTACTAGGGTATGTGGTGCCCGCGGTATAGTTAGGTATGTGGTGCCCGCGGTGTAGTTGGGTATGTGATGCCCGAGGTGTACTTGGGTATGTAGTGCTCGCGGTGTACTAGGGTATGTGATGCCCGCGGTGTAGTTGGGTATGTGATGCCCGAAGTGTACTTGGGTATGTAGTGCTCGCGGTGTACTAGGGTATGTGGTGCCCGCGGTGTACTAGGGTATGAGGTGCCCGCGGTATACTTGGTATGTGGTGCCTGCGGTGTTGTTGGGTATGTGATGCCCGCGATGTACTAGGGTATGTGGTGCCCGCGGTATAGTTAGGTATGTGATGCCCGCGGTGTACTAGGGTATGTGGTGCCCGCGGTGTACTAGGGTATGTGGTGCCCGCGGTGTACTAGGGTATGTAGTGCCCGCGGTGGACTTGGGTATGTGATGCCCGCGGTGTACTAGGGTATGTGGTGCCCGCGGTGTACTAGGGTATGAGGTGCCCGCGGTATTCTTGGTATGTGGTGCCCGCGGTGTTGTTGGGTATGTGATGCCCGCGGTGTACTATAGTATGTGGTGCCCGCGGTATAGTTAGGTATGTGGTGCCCGCGGTGTAGTTGGGTATGTGATGCCCGCGGTGTACTAGGGTATGTGATGCCCGAGGTGTACTAGGGTATGTGGTGCCCGCGGTATAGTTAGGTATGTGGTGCCCGCGGTGTAGTTGGGTATGTGATGCCCGAGGTGTACTTGGGTATGTAGTGCTCGCGGTGTACTAGGGTATGTGATGCCCGCGGTGTAGTTGGGTATGTGATGCCCGAAGTGTACTTGGGTATGTAGTGCTCGCGGTGTACTAGGGTATGTGATGCCCGCGGTGTACTTGGGTATGTGATGCCCGCGGTGTACAAGGGTATGTGGTGCCCGCGGTATACTTGGGTATGTGGTGCCCGCGGTGTAGTTGGGTATGTGATGCCCGCGGTGTAATTGGGTTTGTGGTGCCCGCGGTGTACTAAGGTATGTGATGCCCGCGGCGTACTAGGGTATGTGATGCCCGCGGTGTACTTGGGTATGTGATGCCCGCAGTGTACTAGAGTATATGATGCCCGCGGTGGACTTGGGTATGTGATGCCCGCGGTGTACTAGGGTATGAGGTGCCCGCGGTATACATAGTATGTGGTGCCCGCGGTGTAGTTGGGTATGTGATGCCCGCGGTGTACTAGGGTATGAGGTGCCCGCGGTATACTTGGTATGTGGTGCCCGCGGTGTTGTTGGGTATGTGATGCCCGCGGTGTACTAGGGTATGTGATGCCCGAGGTGTACTAGGGTATGTGGTGCCCGCGGTATAGTTAGGTATGTGGTGCCCGCGGTGTAGTTGGGTATGTGATGCCCGAGGTGTACTTGGGTATGTAGTGCTCGCGGTGTACTAGGGTATGTGATGCCCGCGGTGTAGTTGGGACTTGGGTATGTGGTGCCCGCGGTGTAGTTGGGTATGTGATGCCCGCGGTGTACTAAGGTATGAGGTGCCCGCGGTATACTTGGGTATGTGGTGCCCGCGGTGTACTAGGGTATGTGATGCCCGAGGTGTAGTTGGGTATGTGATGCCCGCGGTGTACTAAGGTATGAGGTGCCCGCGGTATACTTGGGTATGTGGTGCCCGCGGTGTACTAGGGTATGTGATGCCCGAGGTGTACTTGGGTATGTGGTGCCCGCGGTGTACTAGGGTATGTGGTGCCCGCGGTATACTTGGGTATGTGGTGCCCGCGGTGTAGTTGGGTATGTGATGCCCGCAGTGTACTAGAGTATATGATGCCCGCGGTGGACTTGGGTATGTGATGCCCGCGGTGTACTAGGGTATGTGGTGCCCGCGGTGTACTTGGGTATGTGATGCCCGCGGTGTAATTGGGTATGTGGTGCCCGCGGTGTACTAGGGTATGTGGTGCCCGCGGTATACTTGGGTATGTGGTGCCCGCGGTGTAGTTGGGTATGTGATGCCCGCAGTGTACTAGAGTATATGATGCCCGCGGTGGACTTGGGTATGTGATGCCCGCGGTGTACTAGGGTATGTGGTGCCCGCGGTATAGTTAGGTATGTGGTGCCCGCGGTGTAGTTGGGTATGTGATGCCCGCGGTGTACTAGGGTATGAGGTGCCCGCGGTATACTTGGTATGTGGTGCCCGCGGTGTTGTTGGGTATGTGATGCCCGCGATATAGTTAGGTATGTGATGCCCGCGGTGTACTAGGGTATGTGGTGCCCGCGGTATACTTGGGTATGTGGTGCCCGCGGTGTAGTTGGGTATGTGATGCCCGCGGTGTAATTGGGTATGTGGTGCCCGCGGTGTAATTGGGTATGTGGTGCCCGCGGTGTACTTGGGTATGTGGTGCCCGCGGTGTACTAGGGTATGTGGTGCCCGCGGTGTACTAGGGTATGTAGTGCCCGCGGTGGACTTGGGTATGTGATGCCCGCGGTGTACTAGGGTATGTGGTGCCCGCGGTGTACTAGGGTATGAGGTGCCCGCGGTATACTTGGTATGTGGTGCCCGCGGTGTTGTTGGGTATGTGATGCCCGCGGTGTACTAGGGTATGTGGTGCCCGCGGTATAGTTAGGTATGTGGTGCCCGCGGTGTAGTTGGGTATGTGATGCCCGCGGTGTACTAGGGTATGTGATGCCCGAGGTGTACTAGGGTATGTGGTGCCCGCGGTATAGTTAGGTATGTGGTGCCCGCGGTGTAGTTGGGTATGTGATGCCCGAGGTGTACTTGGGTATGTAGTGCTCGCGGTGTACTAGGGTATGTGATGCCCGCGGTGTAGTTGGGTATGTGATGCCCGAAGTGTACTTGGGTATGTAGTGCTCGCGGTGTACTAGGGTATGTGATGCCCGCGGTGTACTTGGGTATGTGATGCCCGCGGTGTACAAGGGTATGTGGTGCCCGCGGTATACTTCTTTACTGATAATCTAACTCAATTTACTTCTTAAAAATACTATTCTAAAATCTATACTTACCTAACTATTACTTTAATTACTGACATTATTATAACTATTTTTCTATTTCCTTAATTATATTTATTAATTATTAACATAAAGACGAAAAATGTTAATTAGCAATAGAATACAATTTAATAATAATTTGTAATTTTTAAAATTTTGCATGCCTTATATAAGGTAGAATTAAATTGAAACAAACTATCTTTTAACATCTATGTACATTTAATTCAAGCAAATAAAATAACTTTGACTTTGACTTTGATGCCCGCGGTGTACTTGGGTATGTGATGCCCGCGGTATACTTGGGTATGTGGTGCCCGCGGTGTAGTTGGGTATGTGGTGCCCGCGGTATACTAAGGTATGTGGTGCCCGCGGTATACTAGGATATGTAATGCCCGCGGTGTACTAGTGTATGTGGTGCCCGCGGTGTACTAGGGTATGTGGTGCCCGCGGTGTACTAAGGTATGTGGTGCCCGCGGTGTAGTTGGGTATGTGATGCCCGCGGTGTACTTGGGTATGTGATGCCCGCGGTGTACTTGGGTATGTGATGCCCGCGGTGTACTAGGGTATGTGGTGCCCGCGGTGTAGTTGGGTATGTGATGCCCGAGGTGTACTTGGGTATGTAGTGCCCGCGGTGTACTAGGGTATGTGGTGCCCGCGGTGTAGTTGGGTATGTGATGCCCGAGGTGTACTAGGGTATGTGATGCCCGCGGTGTACTAGGGTATGAGGTGCCCGCGGTATACTTGGTATGTGGTGCCTGCGGTGTTGTTGGGTATGTGATGCCCGCGGTGTACTAGGGTATGTGGTGCCCGCGGTATAGTTAGGTATGTGATGCCCGCGGTGTACTAGGGTATGTGGTGCCCGCGGTATACTTGGGTATGTGGTTCCCGCGGTGTAGTTGGGTATGTGATGCCCGCGGTGTAATTGGGTATGTGGTACCCGCGGTGTACTAGGGTATGTGGTGCCCGCGGTGTACTAGGGTATGTGGTGCCCGCGGTGTACTAGGGTATGTGGTGCCCGCGGTGTACTAGGGTATGTGATGCCCGAGGTGTACTTAGGTATGTGATGCCCGCGGTGTACTAGGGTATGTAGTGCCCGCGGTATACTTGGGTATGTGGTGCCCGCGGTGTACTAGGGTATGTGGTGCCCGCGGTGTACTAGGGTATGTGATGCCCGAGGTGTACTTAGGTATGTGATGCCCGCGGTGTACTAGGGTATGTAGTGCCCGCGGTATACTTGGGTATGTGGTGCCCGCGGTGTAGTTGGGTATGTGATGCCCGCGGTGTAGTTGGGTATGTGATGCCCGCGGTATACTTGGGTATGTGATGCCCGCGGTGTACAAGGGTATGTGGTGCCCGCGGTGTAGTTGGGTATGTGATGCCCGCGGTGTACTTGGGTATGTGGTGCCCGCGGTGTACTAGGGTATGTGATGCCCGAGGTGTACTTGGGTATGTGGTGCCCGCGGTGTACTAGGGTATGTGGTTCCCGCGGTGTACTAGGGTATGTGGTGCCCGCGGTGTAGTTGGGTATGTGATGCCCGCGGTGTACTAGGGTATGTGATGCCCGCGGTGTAGTTGGGTATGTGGTGCCCGCGGTATACTAGGGTATGTGGTGCCCGCGGTGTACTAGGGTATGTGGTGCCCGCGGTGTACTTGGGTATGTGGTGCCCGCGGTGTACTAGGGTATGTGGTGCCCGCGGTGTACTAGGGTATGTGGTGCCCGCAGTGTAGTTAAGTATGTGATGCCCGCGGTGTACTTGGGTATGTGATGCCCGCGGTATACTTGGGTATGTGGTGCCCGCGGTGTAGTTGGGTATGTGGTGCCCACGGTAAACTAGGGTATGTGGTGCCCGCGGTATACTAGGGTATGTGGTGCCCGCGGTGTACTAGGGTATGTGGTGCCCGCGGTATAGTTAGGTATGTGGTGCCCGCGGTGTAGTTGGGTATGTGATGCCCGCGGTGTACTAGGGTATGTGATGCCCGAGGTGTACTAGGGTATGTGGTGCCCGCGGTATAGTTAGGTATGTGTGTAAATCTATACTTACCTAACTATTACTTTAATTACTGACATTATTATAACTATTTTTCTATTTCCTTAATTATATTTATTAATTATTAACATAAAGACGAAAAATGTTAATTAGCAATAGAATACAATTTAATAATAATTTGTAATTTTTAAAATTTTGCATGCCTTATATAAGGTAGAATTAAATTGAAACAAACTATCTTTTAACATCTATGTACATTTAATTCAAGCAAATAAAATAACTTTGACTTTGACTTTGATGCCCGCGGTGTACTTGGGTATGTGATGCCCGCGGTATACTTGGGTATGTGGTGCCCGCGGTGTAGTTGGGTATGTGGTGCCCGCGGTATACTAGGGTATGTGGTGCCCGCGGTATACTAGGATATGTAATGCCCGCGGTGTACTAGTGTATGTGGTGCCCGCGGTGTACTAGGGTATGTGGTGCCCGCGGTGTACTAAGGTATGTGGTGCCCGCGGTGTAGTTGGGTATGTGATGCCCGCGGTGTACTTGGGTATGTGATGCCCGCGGTGTACTTGGGTATGTGATGCCCGCGGTGTACTAGGGTATGTGGTGCCCGCGGTGTAGTTGGGTATGTGATGCCCGAGGTGTACTTGGGTATGTAGTGCCCGCGGTGTACTAGGGTATGTGGTGCCCGCGGTGTAGTTGGGTATGTGATGCCCGAGGTGTACTAGGGTATGTGATGCCCGCGGTGTACTAGGGTATGAGGTGCCCGCGGTATACTTGGTATGTGGTGCCTGCGGTGTTGTTGGGTATGTGATGCCCGCGGTGTACTAGGGTATGTGGTGCCCGCGGTATAGTTAGGTATGTGATGCCCGCGGTGTACTAGGGTATGTGGTGCCCGCGGTATACTTGGGTATGTGGTTCCCGCGGTGTAGTTGGGTATGTGATGCCCGCGGTGTAATTCGGTATGTGGTACCCGCGGTGTACTAGGGTATGTGGTGCCCGCGGTGTACTAGGGTATGTGGTGCCCGCGGTGTACTAGGGTATGTGGTGCCCGCGGTGTACTAGGGTATGTGATGCCCGAGGTGTACTTAGGTATGTGATGCCCGCGGTGTACTAGGGTATGTAGTGCCCGCGGTGTACTTGGGTATGTGGTGCCCGCGGTGTACTAGGGTATGTGGTGCCCGCGGTGTACTAGGGTATGTGATGCCCGAGGTGTACTTAGGTATGTGATGCCCGCGGTGTACTAGGGTATGTAGTGCCCGCGGTATACTTGGGTATGTGGTGCCCGCGGTGTAGTTGGGTATGTGATGCCCGCGGTGTAGTTGGGTATGTGATGCCCGCGGTATACTTGGGTATGTGATGCCCGCGGTGTACAAGGGTATGTGGTGCCCGCGGTGTAGTTGGGTATGTGATGCCCGCGGTGTACTTGGGTATGTGGTGCCCGCGGTGTACTAGGGTATGTGATGCCCGAGGTGTACTTGGGTATGTGGTGCCCGCGGTGTACTAGGGTATGTGGTTCCCGCGGTGTACTAGGGTATGTGGTGCCCGCGGTGTAGTTGGGTATGTGATGCCCGCGGTGTACTAGGGTATGTGATGCCCGCGGTGTAGTTGGGTATGTGGTGCCCGCGGTATACTAGGGTATGTGGTGCCCGCGGTGTACTAGGGTATGTGGTGCCCGCGGTGTACTTGGGTATGTGGTGCCCGCGGTGTACTAGGGTATGTGGTGCCCGCGGTGTACTAGGGTATGTGGTGCCCGCAGTGTAGTTAAGTATGTGATGCCCGCGGTGTACTTGGGTATGTGATGCCCGCGGTATACTTGGGTATGTGGTGCCCGCGGTGTAGTTGGGTATGTGGTGCCCACGGTAAACTAGGGTATGTGGTGCCCGCGGTATACTAGGGTATGTGGTGCCCGCGGTGTACTAGGGTATGTGGTGCCCGCGGTATAGTTAGGTATGTGGTGCCCGCGGTGTAGTTGGGTATGTGATGCCCGCGGTGTACTAGGGTATGTGATGCCCGAGGTGTACTAGGGTATGTGGTGCCCGCGGTATAGTTAGGTATGTGGTGCCCGCGGTGTAGTTGGGTATGTGATGCCCGAGGTGTACTTGGGTATGTAGTGCTCGCGGTGTACTAGGGTATGTGATGCCCGCGGTGTAGTTGGGTATGTGATGCCCGAAGTGTACTTGGGTATGTAGTGCTCGCGGTGTACTAGGGTATGTGATGCCCGCGGTGTACTTGGGTATGTGATGCCCGCGGTGTACAAGGGTATGTGGTGCCCGCGGTATACTTGGGTATGTGGTGCCCGCGGTGTAGTTGGGTATGTGATGCCCGCGGTGGACTTGGGTATGTGATGCCCGCGGTGTACTAGGGTATGTGGTGCCCGCGGTATAGTTAGGTATGTGGTGCCCGCGGTGTAGTTGGGTATGTGATGCCCGCGGTGTACTAGGGTATGAGGTGCCCGCGGTATACTTGGTATGTGGTGCCCGCGGTGTTGTTGGGTATGTGATGCCCGCGATATAGTTAGGTATGTGATGCCCGCGGTGTACTAGGGTATGTGGTGCCCGCGGTGTACTTGGGTATGTGGTGCCCGCGGTGTAGTTGGGTATGTGATGCCCGCGGTGTAATTGGGTATGTGGTGCCCGCGGTGTAATTGGGTATGTGGTGCCCGCGGTGTACTAGGGCATGTGGTGCCCGCGGTGTACTAGGGTATGAGGTGCCCGCGGTGTACTAGGGTATGTAGTGCCCGCGGTGGACTTGGGTATGTGATGCCCGCGGTGTACTAGGGTATGTGGTGCCCGCGGTGTACTAGGGTATGAGGTGCCCGCGGTATACTTGGTATGTGGTGCCCGCGGTGTTGTTGGGCATGTGATGCCCGCGGTGTACTAGGGTATGTGGTGCCCGCGGTATAGTTAGGTATGTGGTGCCCGCGGTGTAGTTGGGTATGTGATGCCCGCGGTGTACTAGGGTATGTGATGCCCGAGGTGTACTAGGGTATGTGGTGCCCGCGGTATAGTTAGGTATGTGGTGCCCGCGGTGTAGTTGGGTATGTGATGCCCGAGGTGTACTAGGGTATGTAGTGCCCGCGGTATACTTGGGTATGTGGTGCCCGCGGTGTACTAGGGTATGTGGTGCCCGCGGTGTACTAGGGTATGTGATGCCCGAGGTGTACTTAGGTATGTGATGCCCGCGGTGTACTAGGGTATGTAGTGCCCGCGGTATACTTGGGTATGTGGTGCCCGCGGTGTAGTTGGGTATGTGATGCCCGCGGTGTAGTTGGGTATGTGATGCCCGCGGTATACTTGGGTATGTGATGCCCGCGGTGTACAAGGGTATGTGGTGCCCGCGGTGTAGTTGGGTATGTGATGCCCGCGGTGTAATTGGGTATGTGGTGCCCGCGGTGTACTAAGGTATGTGATGCCCGCGGCGTACTAGGGTATGTGATGCCCGCGGTGTACTTGGGTATGTGATGCCCGCAGTGTACTAGAGTATATGATGCCCGCGGTGGACTTGGGTATGTGATGCCCGCGGTGTACTAGGGTATGTGGTGCCCGCGGTATACTTGGGTATGTGGCGCCCGCGGTGTACTTGGGACTTGGGTATGTGGTGCCCGCGGTGTAGTTGAGTATGTGATGCCCGCGGTGTACTAGGGTATGAGGTGCCCGCGGTATACATAGTATGTGGTGCCCGCGGTGTAGTTGGGTATGTGATGCCCGCGGTGTACTAGGGTATGAGGTGCCCGCGGTATACTTGGTATGTGGTGCCCGCGGTGTTGTTGGGTATGTGATGCCCGCGGTGTACTAGGGTATGTGGTGCCCGCGGTGTACTAGGGTATGTGGTGCCCGCGGTGTACTAGGGTATGTGGTGCCCGCGGTATAGTTAGGTATGTGATGCCCGCGGTGTACTAGGGTATGTGATGCCCGAGGTGTACTAGGGTATGTGGTGCCCGCGGTATAGTTAGGTATGTGGTGCCCGCGGTGTAGTTGGGTATGTGATGCCCGAGGTGTACTTGGGTATGTAGTGCTCGCGGTGTACTAGGGTATGTGATGCCCGCGGTGTAGTTGGGACTTGGGTATGTGGTGCCCGCGGTGTAGTTGGGTATGTGATGCCCGCGGTGTACTAAGGTATGAGGTGCCCGCGGTATACTTGGGTATGTGGTGCCCGCGGTGTACTAGGGTATGTGATGCCCGAGGTGTAGTTGGGTATGTGATGCCCGCGGTGTACTAAGGTATGAGGTGCCCGCGGTATACTTGGGTATGTGGTGCCCGCGGTGTACTAGGGTATGTGATGCCCGAGGTGTACTTGGGTATGTGGTGCCCGCGGTGTACTAGGGTATGTGGTGCCCGCGGTATACTTGGGTATGTGGTGCCCGCGGTGTAGTTGGGTATGTGATGCCCGCAGTGTACTAGAGTATATGATGCCCGCGGTGGACTTGGGTATGTGATGCCCGCGGTGTACTAGGGTATGTGGTGCCCGCGGTGTAGTTGGGTATGTGATGCCCGCGGTGTAATTGGGTATGTGGTGCCCGCGGTGTACTAGGGTATGTGGTGCCCGCGGTATACTTGGGTATGTGGTGCCCGCGGTGTAGTTGGGTATGTGATGCCCGCAGTGTACTAGAGTATATGATGCCCGCGGTGGACTTGGGTATGTGATGCCCGCGGTGTACTAGGGTATGAGGTGCCCGCGGTATACTTGGTATGTGGTGCCCGCGGTGTTGTTGGGTATGTGATGCCCGCGATATAGTTAGGTATGTGATGCCCGCGGTGTACTAGGGTATGTGGTGCCCGCGGTATACTTGGGTATGTAGTGCCCGCGGTGTAGTTGGGTATGTGATGCCCGCGGTGTAATTGGGTATGTGGTGCCCGCGGTGTAATTGGGTATGTGGTGCCCGCGGTGTACTAGGGCATGTGGTGCCCGCGGTGTACTAGGGTATGTGGTGCCCGCGGTGTACTAGGGTATGTAGTGCCCGCGGTGGACTTGGGTATGTGATGCCCGCGGTGTACTAGGGTATGTGGTGCCCGCGGTGTACTAGGGTATGAGGTGCCCGCGGTATACTTGGTATGTGGTGCCCGCGGTGTTGTTGGGTATGTGATGCCCGCGGTGTACTAGGGTATGTGGTGCCCGCGGTATAGTTAGGTATGTGGTGCCCGCGGTGTAGTTGGGTATGTGATGCCCGCGGTGTACTAGGGTATGTGATGCCCGAGGTGTACTAGGGTATGTGGTGCCCGCGGTATAGTTAGGTATGTGGTGCCCGCGGTGTAGTTGGGTATGTGATGCCCGAGGTGTACTTGGGTATGTAGTGCTCGCGGTGTACTAGGGTATGTGATGCCCGCGGTGTAGTTGGGTATGTGATGCCCGAAGTGTACTTGGGTATGTAGTGCTCGCGGTGTACTAGGGTATGTGATGCCCGCGGTGTACTTGGGTATGTGATGCCCGCGGTGTACAAGGGTATGTGGTGCCCGCGGTATACTTGGGTATGTGGTGCCCGCGGTGTAGTTGGGTATGTGATGCCCGCGGTGTAATTGGGTATGTAGTGCCCGCGGTGTACTAGGGTATGTGGTGCCCGCGGTGTACTAGGGTATGTGGTGCCCGCGGTGTAGTTGGGTATGTGATGCCCGAGGTGTACTTGGGTATGTAGTGCCCGCGGTGTACTAGGGTATGTGATGCCCGCGGTGTACTTGGGACTTGGGTATGTGATGCTCGCGGTGTACTTGGGTATGTGATGCCCGCGGTATACTTGGGTATGTGGTGCCCGCGGTGTAGTTGGGTATGTGGTGCCCGCGGTATACTAAGGTATGTGGTGCCCGCGGTATACTAGGATATGTAATGCCCGCGGTGTACTAGTGTATGTGGTGCCCGCGGTGTACTAGGGTATGTGGTGCCCGCGGTGTACTAAGGTATGTGGTGCCCGAGGTGTACTAGGGTATGTGGTGCCCGCGGTATAGTTAGGTATGTGGTGCCCGCGGTGTAGTTGGGTATGTGATGCCCGAAGTGTACTTGGGTATGTAGTGCTCGCGGTGTACTAGGGTATGTGATGCCCGCGGTGTACTTGGGTATGTGATGCCCGCGGTGTACAAGGGTATGTGGTGCCCGCGGTATACTTGGGTATGTGGTGCCCGCGGTGTAGTTGGGTATGTGATGCCCGCGGTGTAATTGGGTATGTAGTGCCCGCGGTGTACTTGGGTATGTGATGCCCGCGGTGTACTAGGGTATGTGGTGCCCGCGGTATAGTTAGGTATGTGGTGCCCGCGGTGTAGTTGGGTATGTGATGCCCGCGGTGTACTAGGGTATGAGGTGCCCGCGGTATACTTGGTATGTGGTGCCCGCGGTGTTGTTGGGTATGTGATGCCCGCGATATAGTTAGGTATGTGATGCCCGCGGTGTACTAGGGTATGTGGTGCCCGCGGTATACTTGGGTATGTGGTGCCCGCGGTGTAGTTGGGTATGTGATGCCCGCGGTGTAATTGGGTATGTGGTGCCCGCGGTGTAATTGGGTATGTGGTGCCCGCGGTGTACTAGGGCATGTGGTGCCCGCGGTGTACTAGGGTATGTGGTGCCCGCGGTGTACTAGGGTATGTAGTGCCCGCGGTGGACTTGGGTATGTGATGCCCGCGGTGTACTAGGGTATGTGGTGCCCGCGGTGTACTAGGGTATGAGGTGCCCGCGGTATACTTGGTATGTGGTGCCCGCGGTGTTGTTGGGTATGTGATGCCCGCGGTGTACTAGGGTATGTGGTGCCCGCGGTATAGTTAGGTATGTGGTGCCCGCGGTGTAGTTGGGTATGTGATGCCCGCGGTGTACTAGGGTATGTGATGCCCGAGGTGTACTAGGGTATGTGGTGCCCGCGGTATAGTTAGGTATGTGGTGCCCGCGGTGTAGTTGGGTATGTGATGCCCGAGGTGTACTTGGGTATGTAGTGCTCGCGGTGTACTAGGGTATGTGATGCCCGCGGTGTAGTTGGGTATGTGATGCCCGAAGTGTACTTGGGTATGTAGTGCTCGCGGTGTACTAGGGTATGTGATGCCCGCGGTGTACTTGGGTATGTGATGCCCGCGGTGTACAAGGGTATGTGGTGCCCGCGGTATACTTGGGTATGTGGTGCCCGCAGTGTAGTTGGGTATGTGATGCCCGCGGTGTAATTGGGTATGTAGTGCCCGCGGTGTACTAGGGTATGTGGTGCCCGCGGTGTACTAGGGTATGTGGTGCCCGCGGTGTAGTTGGGTATGTGATGCCCGAGGTGTACTTGGGTATGTAGTGCCCGCGGTGTACTAGGGTATGTGATGCCCGCGGTGTACTTGGGACTTGGGTATGTGATGCCCGCGGTGTACTTGGGTATGTGATGCCCGCGGTATACTTGGGTATGTGGTGCCCGCGGTGTAGTTGGGTATGTGGTGCCCGCGGTATACTAAGGTATGTGGTGCCCGCGGTATACTAGGATATGTAATGCCCGCGGTGTACTAGTGTATGTGGTGCCCGCGGTGTACTAGGGTATGTGGTGCCCGCGGTGTACTAAGGTATGTGGTGCCCGCGGTGTAGTTGGGTATGTGATGCCTGCGGTGTACTTGGGTATGTGATGCCCGCGGTGTACTTGGGTATGTGATGCCCGCGGTGTACTAGGGTATGTGGTGCCCGCGGTGTACTAGGGTATGTGGTGCCCGCGGTGTAGTTGGGTATGTGATGCCCGAGGTGTACTTGGGTATGTAGTGCCCGCGGTGTACTAGGGTATGTGATGCCCGCGGTGTACTTGGGACTTGGGTATGTGATAAATGTTATTATACTGTAAACCAATTCTTTACTGATAATCTAACTCAATTTACTTCTTAAAAATACTATTCTAAAATCTATACTTACCTAACTATTACTTTAATTACTGACATTATTATAACTATTTTTCTATTTCCTTAATTATATTTATTAATTATTAACATAAAGACGAAAAATGTTAATTAGCAATAGAATACAATTTAATAATAATTTGTAATTTTTAAAATTTTGCATGCCTTATATAATCGCCCGCGGTATACTTGGGTATGTGGTGCCCGCGGTGTAGTTGGGTATGTGATGCCCGCAGTGTACTAGAGTATATGATGCCCGCGGTGTACTAGGGTATGAGGTGCCCGCGGTATACTTGGTATGTGGTGCCCGCGGTGTTGTTGGGTATGTGATGCCCGCGGTGTACTAGGGTATGTGGTGCCCGCGGTATAGTTAGGTATGTGGTGCCCGCGGTGTAGTTGGGTATGTGATGCCCGCGGTGTACTAGGGTATGTGATGCCCGAGGTGTACTAGGGTATGTGGTGCCCGCGGTATAGTTAGGTATGTGGTGCCCGCGGTGTAGTTGGGTATGTGATGCCCGAGGTGTACTTGGGTATGTAGTGCTCGCGGTGTACTAGGGTATGTGGTGCCCGCGGTGTACTAGGGTATGTGATGCCCGAGGTGTACTTAGGTATGTGATGCCCGCGGTGTACTAGGGTATGTAGTGCCCGCGGTATACTTGGGTATGTGGTGCCCGCGGTGTAGTTGGGTATGTGATGCCCGCGGTGTAGTTGGGTATGTGATGCCCGCGGTATACTTGGGTATGTGATGCCCGCGGTGTACAAGGGTATGTGGTGCCCGCGGTGTAGTTGGGTATGTGATGCCCGCGGTGTAATTGGGTATGTGGTGCCCGCGGTGTACTAAGGTATGTGATGCCCGCGGCGTACTAGGGTATGTGATGCCCGCGGTGTACTTGGGTATGTGATGCCCGCAGTGTACTAGAGTATATGATGCCCGCGGTGGACTTGGGTATGTGATGCCCGCGGTGTACTAGGGTATGTGGTGCCCGCGGTATACTTGGGTATGTGGCGCCCGCGGTGTACTTGGGACTTGGGTATGTGGTGCCCGCGGTGTAGTTGAGTATGTGATGCCCGCGGTGTACTAGGGTATGAGGTGCCCGCGGTATACATAGTATGTGGTGCCCGCGGTGTAGTTGGGTATGTGATGCCCGCGGTGTACTAGGGTATGAGGTGCCCGCGGTATACTTGGTATGTGGTGCCCGCGGTGTACTAGGGTATGTGGTGCCCGCGGTATAGTTAGGTATGTGGTGCCCGCGGTGTAGTTGGGTATGTGATGCCCGCGGTGTCCTAGGGTATGAGGTGCCCGCGGTATACTTGGTATGTGGTGCCCGCGGTGTTGTTGGGTATGTGATGCCCGCGATATAGTTAGGTATGTGATGCCCGCGGTGTACTAGGGTATGTGGTGCCCGCGGTATACTTGGGTATGTGGTGCCCGCGGTGTAATTGGGTATGTGATGCCCGCGGTGTACTAGGGTATGTGGTGCCCGCGGTGTACTAGGGTATGTGGTGCCCGCGGTATAGTTAGGTATGTGATGCCCGCGGTGTACTAGGGTATGTGATGCCCGAGGTGTACTAGGGTATGTGGTGCCCGCGGTATAGTTAGGTATGTGGTGCCCGCGGTGTAGTTGGGTATGTGATGCCCGAGGTGTACTTGGGTATGTAGTGCTCGCGGTGTACTAGGGTATGTGATGCCCGCGGTGTAGTTGGGACTTGGGTATGTGGTGCCCGCGGTGTAGTTGGGTATGTGATGCCCGCGGTGTACTAAGGTATGAGGTGCCCGCGGTATACTTGGGTATGTGGTGCCCGCGGTGTACTAGGGTATGTGATGCCCGAGGTGTACTTGGGTATGTGGTGCCCGCGGTGTACTAGGGTATGTGGTGCCCGCGGTATACTTGGGTATGTGGTGCCCGCGGTGTAGTTGGGTATGTGATGCCCGCAGTGTACTAGAGTATATGATGCCCGCGGTGGACTTGGGTATGTGATGCCCGCGGTGTACTAGGGTATGTGGTGCCCGCGGTGTAGTTGGGTATGTGATGCCCGCGGTGTAATTGGGTATGTGGTGCCCGCGGTGTACTAGGGTATGTGGTGCCCGCGGTAAACTTGGGTATGTGGTGCCCGCGGTGTAGTTGGGTATGTGATGCCCGCAGTGTACTAGAGTATATGATGCCCGCGGTGGACTTGGGTATGTGATGCCCGCGGTGTACTAGGGTATGTGGTGCCCGCGGTATAGTTAGGTATGTGGTGCCCGCGGTGTAGTTGGGTATGTGATGCCCGCGGTGTACTAGGGTATGAGGTGCCCGCGGTATACTTGGTATGTGGTGCCCGCGGTGTTGTTGGGTATGTGATGCCCGCGATATAGTTAGGTATGTGATGCCCGCGGTGTACTAGGGTATGTGGTGCCCGCGGTATACTTGGGTATGTGGTGCCCGCGGTGTTGTTGGGTATGTGATGTCCGCGGTGTAATTGGGTATGTGGTGCCCGCGGTGTAATTGGGTATGTGGTGCCCGCGGTGTACTAGGGCATGTGGTGCCCGCGGTGTACTAGGGTATGTGGTGCCCGCGGTGTACTAGGGTATGTAGTGCCCGCGGTGGACTTGGGTATGTGATGCCCGCGGTGTACTAGGGTATGTGGTGCCCGCGGTGTACTAGGGTATGAGGTGCCCGCGGTATACTTGGTATGTGGTGCCCGCGGTGTTGTTGGGTATGTGATGCCCGCGGTGTACTTGGGTATGTGGTGCCCGCGGTATAGTTAGGTATGTGGTGCCCGCGGTGTAGTTGGGTATGTGATGCCCGCGGTGTACTAGGGTATGTGATGCCCGAGGTGTACTAGGGTATGTGGTGCCCGCGGTATAGTTAGGTATGTGGTGCCCGCGGTGTAGTTGGGTATGTGATGCCCGAGGTGTACTTGGGTATGTAGTGCTCGCGGTGTACTAGGGTATGTGATGCCCGCGGTGTAGTTGGGTATGTGATGCCCGAAGTGTACTTGGGTATGTAGTGCTCGCGGTGTACTAGGGTATGTGATGCCCGCGGTGTACTTGGGTATGTGATGCCCGCGGTGTACAAGGGTATGTGGTGCCCGCGGTATACTTGGGTATGTGGTGCCCGCGGTGTAGTTGGGTATGTGATGCCCGCGGTGTAATTGGGTATGTAGTGCCCGCGGTGTACTAGGGTATGTGGTGCCCGCGGTGTACTAGGGTATGTGGTGCCCGCGGTGTAGTTGGGTATGTGATGCCCGAGGTGTACTTGGGTATGTAGTGCCCGCGGTGTACTAGGGTATGTGATGCCCGCGGTGTACTTGGGACTTGGGTATGTGATGCCCGCGGTGTACTTGGGTATGTGATGCCCGCGGTATACTTGGGTATGTGGTGCCCGCGGTGTAGTTGGGTATGTGGTGCCCGCGGTATACTAAGGTATGTGGTGCCCGCGGTATACTAGGATATGTAATGCCCGCGGTGTACTAGTGTATGTGGTGCCCGCGGTGTACTAGGGTATGTGGTGCCCGCGGTGTACTAAGGTATGTGGTGCCCGCGGTGTACTTGGGTATGTGATGCCTGCGGTGTACTTGGGTATGTGATGCCCGCGGTGTACTTGGGTATGTGATGCCCGCGGTGTACTAGGGTATGTGGTGCCCGCGGTGTACTAGGGTATGTGGTGCCCGCGGTGTAGTTGGGTATGTGATGCCCGAGGTGTACTTGGGTATGTAGTGCCCGCGGTGTACTAGGGTATGTGATGCCCGCGGTGTACTTGGGACTTGGGTATGTGATGCCCGCGGTGTACTTGGGTATGTGATGCCCGCGGTATACTTGGGTATGTGGTGCCCGCGGTGTAGTTGGGTATGTGGTGCCCGCGGTTTACTAAGGTATGTGGTGCCCGCGGTATACTAGGATATGTAATGCCCGCGGTGTACTAGTGTATGTGGTGCCCGCGGTGTACTAGGGTATGTGGTGCCCGCGGTGTACTAAGGTATGTGGTGCCCGCGGTGTAGTTGGGTATGTGATGCCCGCGGTGTACTTGGGTATGTGATGCCCGCGGTGTACTTGGGTATGTGATGCCCGCGGTGTACTAGGGTATGTGGTGCCCGCGGTGTAGTTGGATATGTGATGCCCGAGGTATACTTGGGTATGTAGTGCCCGCGGTGTACTAGGGTATGTGGTGCCCGCGGTGTAGTTGGGTATGTGATGCCCGAGGTGTACTAGGGTATGTGATGCCCGCGGTGTACTAGGGTATGAGGTGCCCGCGGTATACTTGGTATGTGGTGCCTGCGGTGTTGTTGGGTATGTGATGCCCGCGGTGTACTAGGGTATGTGGTGCCCGCGGTATAGTTAGGTATGTGATGCCCGCGGTGTACTAGGGTATGTGGTGCCCGCGGTATACTTGGGTATGTGGTTCCCGCGGTGTAGTTGGGTATGTGATGCCCGCGGTGTAATTGGGTATGTGGTACCCGCGGTGTACTAGGGTATGTGGTGCCCGCGGTGTACTAGGGTATGTGGTGCCCGCGGTGTACTAGGGTATGTGGTGCCCGCGGTGTACTAGGGTATGTGATGCCCGAGGTGTACTTAGGTATGTGATGCCCGCGGTGTACTAGGGTATGTAGTGCCCGCGGTATACTTGGGTATGTGGTGCCCGCGGTGTACTAGGGTATGTGGTGCCCGCGGTGTACTAGGGTATGTGATGCCCGAGGTGTACTTAGGTATGTGATGCCCGCGGTGTACTAGGGTATGTAGTGCCCGCGGTATACTTGGGTATGTGGTGCCCGCGGTGTAGTTGGGTATGTGATGCCCGCGGTGTAGTTGGGTATGTGATGCCCGCGGTATACTTGGGTATGTGATGCCCGCGGTGTACAAGGGTATGTGGTGCCCGCGGTGTAGTTGGGTATGTGATGCCCGCGGTGTACTTGGGTATGTGGTGCCCGCGGTGTACTAGGGTATGTGATGCCCGAGGTGTACTTGGGTATGTGGTGCCCGCGGTGTACTAGGGTATGTGGTTTCCGCGGTGTACTAGGGTATGTGGTGCCCGCGGTGTAGTTGGGTATGTGATGCCCGCGGTGTACTAGGGTATGTGATGCCCGCGGTGTAGTTGGGTATGTGGTGCCCGCGGTATACTAGGGTATGTGGTGCCCGCGGTGTACTAGGGTATGTGGTGCCCGCGGTGTACTTGGGTATGTGGTGCCCGCGGTGTACTAGGGTATGTGGTGCCCGCGGTGTACTAGGGTATGTGGTGCCCGCAGTGTAGTTAAGTATGTGATGCCCGCGGTGTACTTGGGTATGTGATGCCCGCGGTATACTTGGGTATGTGGTGCCCGCGGTGTAGTTGGGTATGTGGTGCCCACGGTAAACTAGGGTATGTGGTGCCCGCGGTATACTAGGGTATGTGGTGCCCGCGGTGTACTAGGGTATGTGGTGCCCGCGGTGTACTAGAGTATGAGGTGCCCGCGGTACACTTGGGTATGTGGTGCCCGCGGTGTACTAGGGTATGTGATGCCCGAGGTGTACTTGGGTATGTGGTGCCCGCGGTGTACTAGGGTATGTGATGCCCGCGGTGTACTTGGGACTTGGGTATGTGATGCCCGCGGTGTACTTGGGTATGTGATGCCCGCGGTATACTTGGGTATGTGGTGCCCGCGGTGTAGTTGGGTATGTGGTGCCCGCGGTATACTAAGGTATGTGGTGCCCGCGGTATACTAGGATATGTAATGCCCGCGGTGTACTAGTGTATGTGGTGCCCGCGGTGTACTAGGGTATGTGGTGCCCGCGGTGTACTAAGGTATGTGGTGCCCGCGGTGTAGTTGGGTATGTGATGCCCGCGGTGTACTTGGGTATGTGATGCCCGCGGTGTACTTGGGTATGTGATGCCCGCGGTGTACTAGGGTATGTGGTGCCCGCGGTGCAGTTGGGTATGTGATGCCCGAGGTGTACTTGGGTATGTAGTGCCCGCGGTGTACTAGGGTATGTGGTGCCCGCGGTGTAGTTGGGTATGTGATGCCCGAGGTGTACTAGGGTATGTGATGCCCGCGGTGTACTAGGGTATGAGGTGCCCGCGGTATACTTGGTATGTGGTGCCTGCGGTGTTGTTGGGTATGTGATGCCCGCGGTGTACTAGGGTATGTGGTGCCCGCGGTATAGTTAGGTATGTGATGCCCGCGGTGTACTAGGGTATGTGGTGCCCGCGGTATACTTGGGTATGTGGTTCCCGCGGTGTAGTTGGGTATGTGATGCCCGCGGTGTAATTGGGTATGTGGTACCCGCGGTGTACTAGGGTATGTGGTGCCCGCGGTGTACTAGGGTATGTGGTTCCCGCGGTGTACTAGGGTATGTGGTGCCCGCGGTGTACTAGGGTATGAGGTGCCCGCGGTATACTTGGTATGTGGTGCCCGCGGTGTACTAGGGTATGTGGTGCCCGCGGTGTAGTTGGGTATGTGATGCCCGAAGTGTACTTGGGTATGTAGTGCTCGCGGTGTACTAGGGTATGTGATGCCCGCGGTGTACTTGGGTATGTGATGCCCGCGGCGTACAAGGGTATGTGGTGCCCGCGGTATACTTGGGTATGTGGTGCCCGCGGTGTAGTTGGGTATGTGATGCCCGCGGTGTAATTGGGTATGTAGTGCCCGCGGTGTACTAGGGTATGTGGTGCCCGCGGTGTACTAGGGTATGTGGTGCCCGCGGTGTCGTTGGGTATGTGATGCCCGAGGTGTACTTGGGTATGTAGTGCCCGCGGTGTACTAGGGTATGTGATGCCCGCGGTGTACTTGGGACTTGGGTATGTGATGCCCGCGGTGTACTTGGGTATGTGATGCCCGCGGTATACTTGGGTATGTGGTGCCCGCGGTGTAGTTGGGTATGTGGTGCCCGCGGTATACTAAGGTATGTGGTTCCCGCGGTATACTAGGATATGTAATGCCCGCGGTGTACTAGTGTATGTGGTGCCCGCGGTGTACTAGGGTATGTGGTGCCCGCGGTGTACTAAGGTATGTGGTGCCCGCGGTGTAGTTGGGTATGTGATGCCTGCGGTGTACTTGGGTATGTGATGCCCGCGGTGTACTTGGGTGTGATGCCCGCGGTGTACTAGGGTATGTGGTGCCCGCGGTGTACTAGGGTATGTGGTGCCCGCGGTGTAGTTGGGTATGTGATGCCCGAGGTGTACTTGGGAATGTAGTGCCCGCGGTGTACTAGGGTATGTGATGCCCGCGGTGTACTTGGGACTTGGGTATGTGATGCCCGCGGTGTACTTGGGTATGTGATGCCCGCGGTATACTTGGGTATGTGGTGCCCGCGGTGTAGTTGGGTATGTGGTGCCCGCGGTATACTAAGGTATGTGGTGCCCGCGGTATACTAGGATATGTAATGCCCGCGGTGTACTAGTGTATGTGGTGCCCGCGGTGTACTAGGGTATGTGGTGCCCGCGGTGTACTAAGGTATGTGGTGCCCGCGGTGTAGTTGGGTATGTGATGCCCGCGGTGTACTTGGGTATGTGATGCCCGCGGTGTACTTGGGTATGTGATGCCCGCGGTGTACTAGGGTATGTGGTGCCCGCGGTGTAGTTGGGTATGTGATGCCCGAGGTGTACTTGGGTATGTAGTGCCCGCGGTGTACTAGGGTATGTGGTGCCCGCGGTGTACTAGGGTATGAGGTGCCCGCGGTATACTTGGTATGTGGTGCCTGCGGTGTTGTTGGGTATGTGATGCCCGCGATGTACTAGGGTATGTGGTGCCCGCGGTATAGTTAGGTATGTGATGCCCGCGGTGTACTAGGGTATGTGGTGCCCGCGGTATACTTGGGTATGTGGTTCCCGCGGTGTAGTTGGGTATGTGATGCCCGCGGTGTAATTGGGTATGTGGTACCCGCGGTGTACTAGGGTATGTGGTGCCCGCGGTGTACTAGGGTATGTGGTGCCCGCGGTGTACTTGGGTATGTGGTGCCCGCGGTGTACTAGGGTATGTGATGCCCGAGGTGTACTTAGGTATGTGATGCCCGCGGTGTACTAGGGTATGTAGTGCCCGCGGTATACTTGGGTATGTGGTGCCCGCGGTGTACTAGGGTATGTGGTGCCCGCGGTGTACTAGGGTATGTGATGCCCGAGGTGTACTTAGGTATGTGATGCCCGCGGTGTACTAGGGTATGTAGTGCCCGCGGTATACTTGGGTATGTGGTGCCCGCGGTGTAGTTGGGTATGTGATGCCCGCGGTGTAGTTGGGTATGTGATGCCCGCGGTATACTTGGGTATGTGATGCCCGCGGTGTACAAGGGTATGTGGTGCCCGCGGTGTAGTTGGGTATGTGATGCCCGCGGTGTAATTGGGTATGTGGTGCCCGCGGTGTACTAAGGTATGTGATGCCCGCGGCGTACTAGGGTATGTGATGCCCGCGGTGTACTTGGGTATGTGATGCCCGCAGTGTACTAGAGTATATGATGCCCGCGGTGGACTTGGGTATGTGATGCCCGCGGTGTACTAGGGTATGTGGTTCCCGCGGTATACTTGGGTATGTGGCGCCCGCGGTGTACTTGGGACTTGGGTATGTGGTGCCCGCGGTGTAGTTGAGTATGTGATGCCCGCGGTGTACTAGGGTATGAGGTGCCCGCGGTATACATAGTATGTGGTGCCCGCGGTGTAGTTGGGTATGTGATGCCCGCGGTGTACTAGGGTATGAGGTGCCCGCGGTATACTTGGTATGTGGTGCCCGCGGTGTTGTTGGGTATGTGATGCCCGCGGTGTACTAGGGTATGTGGTGCCCGCGGTATAGTTAGGTATGTGGTGCCCGCGGTGTAGTTGGGTATGTGATGCCCGCGGTGTCCTAGGGTATGAGGTGCCCGCGGTATACTTGGTATGTGGTGCCCGCGGTGTTGTTGGGTATGTGATGCCCGCGATATAGTTAGGTATGTGATGCCCGCGGTGTACTAGGGTATGTGGTGCCCGCGGTATACTTGGGTATGTGGTGCCCGCGGTGTAGTTGGGTATGTGATGCCCGCGGTGTACTAGGGTATGTGGTGCCCGCGGTGTACTAGGGTATGTGGTGCCCGCGGTATAGTTAGGTATGTGATGCCCGCGGTGTACTAGGGTATGTGATGCCCGAGGTGTACTAGGGTATGTGGTGCCCGCGGTATAGTTAGGTATGTGGTGCCCGCGGTGTAGTTGGGTATGTGATGCCCGAGGTGTACTTGGGTATGTTGTGCCCGCGGTGTACTAGGGTATGTGATGCCCGCGGTGTAGTTGGGACTTGGGTATGTGGTGCCCGCGGTGTAGTTGGGTATGTGATGCCCGCGGTGTACTAAGGTATGAGGTGCCCGCGGTATACTTGGGTATGTGGTGCCCGCGGTGTACTAGGGTATGTGATGCCCGAGGTGTACTTGGGTATGTGGTGCCCGCGGTGTACTAGGGTATGTGGTGCCCGCGGTATACTTGGGTATGTGGTGCCCGCGGTGTAGTTGGGTATGTGATGCCCGCAGTGTACTAGAGTATATGATGCCCGCGGTGGACTTGGGTATGTGATGCCCGCGGTGTACTAGGGTATGTGGTGCCCGCGGTGTAGTTGGGTATGTGATGCCCGCGGTGTAATTGGGTATGTGGTGCCCGCGGTGTACTAGGGTATGTGGTGCCCGCGGTATACTTGGGTATGTGGTGCCCGCGGTGTAGTTGGGTATGTGATGCCCGCAGTGTACTAGAGTATATGATGCCCGCGGTGGACTTGGGTATGTGATGCCCGCGGTGTACTAGGGTATGTGGTGCCCGCGGTATAGTTAGGTATGTGGTGCCCGCGGTGTAGTTGGGTATGTGATGCCCGCGGTGTACTAGGGTATGAGGTGCCCGCGGTATACTTGGTATGTGGTGCCCGCGGTGTTGTTGGGTATGTGATGCCTGCGATATAGTTAGGTATGTGATGCCCGCGGTGTACTAGGGTATGTGGTGCCCGCGGTATACTTGGGTATGTGGTGCCCGCGGTGTAGTTGGGTATGTGATGCCCGCGGTGTAATTGGGTATGTGGTGCCCGCGGTGTAATTGGGTATGTGGTGCCCGCGGTGTACTAGGGCATGTGGTGCCCGCGGTGTACTAGGGTATGTGGTGCCCGCGGTGTACTAGGGTATGTAGTGCCCGCGGTGGACTTGGGTATGTGATGCCCGCGGTGTACTAGGGTATGTGATGCCCGCGGTGTACTAGGGTATGAGGTGCCCGCGGTATACTTGGTATGTGGTGCCCGCGGTGTTGTTGGGTATGTGATGCCCGCGTTGTACTAGGGTATGTGGTGCCCGCGGTATAGTTAGGTATGTGGTGCCCGCGGTGTAGTTGGGTATGTGATGCCCGCGGTGTACTAGGGTATGTGATGCCCGAGGTGTACTAGGGTATGTGGTGCCCGCGGTATAGTTAGGTATGTGGTGCCCGCGGTGTAGTTGGGTATGTGATGCCCGAGGTGTACTTGGGTATGTAGTGCTCGCGGTGTACTAGGGTATGTGATGCCCGCGGTGTAGTTGGGACTTGGGTATGTGGTGCCCGCGGTGTAGTTGGGTATGTGATGCCCGCGGTGTACTAAGGTATGAGGTGCCCGCGGTATACTTGGGTATGTGGTGCCCGCGGTGTACTAGGGTATGTGATGCCCGAGGTGTACTTGGGTATGTGGTGCCCGCGGTGTACTAGGGTATGTGGTGCCCGCGGTATACTTGGGTATGTGGTGCCCGCGGTGTAGTTGGGTATGTGATGCCCGCAGTGTACTAGAGTATATGATGCCCGCGGTGGACTTGGGTATGTGATGCCCGCGGTGTACTAGGGTATGTGGTGCCCGCGGTATAGTTAGGTATGTGGTGCCCGCGGTGTAGTTGGGTATGTGATGCCCGCGGTGTACTAGGGTATGAGGTGCCCGCGGTATACTTGGTATGTGGTGCCCGCGGTGTTGTTGGGTATGTGATGCCCGCGATATAGTTAGGTATGTGATGCCCGCGGTGTACTAGGGTATGTGGTGCCCGCGGTATACTTGGGTATGTGGTGCCCGCGGTGTAGTTGGGTATGTGATGCCCGCGGTGTAATTGGGTATGTGGTGCCCGCGGTGTAATTGGGTATGTGGTGCCCGCGGTGTACTAGGGCATGTGGTGCCCGCGGTATTCTTGGGTATGTGGTGCCCGCGGTGTAGTTGGGTATGTGATGCCCGCGGTGTACTAGGGTATGTAGTGCCCGCGGAATATTTGGGTATGTGGTGCCCGCGGTGAAGTTGGGTATGTAGTGCTCGCGGTGTACTAGGGTATGTGATGCCCGCGGTGTACTAGGGTATGAGGTGCCTGCGGTGTACTTAGGACTTGGGTATGTGGTGCCCGCGGTGTAGTTGGGTATGTGATGTCCGCGGTGTACTAGGGTATGAGGTGCCCGCGGTATACTTGGTATGTGGTGCCCGCGGTGTTGTTGGGTATGTGATGCCCGCGGTGTA
Source organism: Ecliptopera silaceata (assembly GCA_932527185.1). NCBI lineage: Eukaryota > Metazoa > Arthropoda > Insecta > Lepidoptera > Geometridae > Ecliptopera > Ecliptopera silaceata. Next base: position 9,829,397 of record OW052210.1, read on the forward strand.
CTAGGGTATGTGGTGCCCGCGGTATAGTTAGGTATGTGATGCCCGCGGTGTACTAGGGTATGTGGTGCCCGCGGTATACTTGGGTATGTGGTGCCCGCGGTGCAGTTGGGTATGTGATGCCCGCGGTGTAATTGGGTATGTGGTACCCGCGGTGTACTATGGTATGTGGTGCCCGCGGTGTACTAGGGTATGTGGTGCCCGCGGTGTACTAGGGTATGTGGTGCCCGCGGTGTACTAGGGTATGTGATGCCCGAGGTGTACTTAGGTATGTGATGCCCGCGGTGTACTAGGGTATGTAGTGCCCGCGGTATACTTGGGTATGTGGTGCCCGCGGTGTAGTTGGGTATGTGATGCCCGCGGTGTAGTTGGGTATGTGATGCCCGCGGTATACTTGGGTATGTGATGCCCGCGGTGTACTAGGGTATGTGGTGCCCGCGGTGTAGTTGGGTATGTGATGCCCGCGGTGTAATTGGGTATGTGGTGCCCGCGGTGTACTAAGGTATGTGATGCCCGCGGCGTACTAGGGTATGTGATGCCCGCGGTGTACTTGGGTATGTGATGCCCGCAGTGTACTAGAGTATATGATGCCCGCGGTGGACTTGGGTATGTGATGCCCGCGGTGTACTAGGGTATGTGGTGCCCGCGGTATACTTGGGTATGAGGTGCCCGCGGTATACTTGGTATGTGGTGCCCGCGGTGTAGTTGGGTATGTGATGCCCGCGGTGTACTAGGGTATGAGGTGCCTGCGGTGTACTTGGGACTTGGGTATGTGGTGCCCGCGGTGTAGTTGGGTATGTGATGTCCGCGGTGTACTAGGGTATGAGGTGCCCGCGGTATACTTGGTATGTGGTGCCCGCAGTGTTGTTGGGTATGTGATGCCCGCGGTGTACTAGGGTATGTGATGCCCGCGGTGTACTAGGGTATGTGATGCCCGCGGTGTACTAGGGTATGTGATGCCCGAGGTGTACTAGGGTATGTGGTGCCCGCGGTATAGTTAGGTATGTGGTGCCCGCGGTGTAGTTGGGTATGTGATGCCCGAGGTGTACTTGGGTATGTAGTGCTCGCGGTGTACTAGGGTATGTGATGCCCGCGGTGTAGTTGGGACTTGGGTATGTGGTGCCCGCGGTGTAGTTGGGTATGTGATGCCCGCGGTGTACTAAGGTATGAGGTGCCCGCGGTATACTTGGGTATGTGGTGCCCGCGGTGTACTTGGGTATGTGGTGCCCGCGGTGTACTAGGGTATGTGGTGCCCGCGGTATACTTGGGTATGTGGTGCCCGCGGTGTAGTTGGGTATGTGATGCCCGCAGTGTACTAGAGTATATGATGCCCGCGGTGGACTTGGGTATGTGATGCCCGCGGTGTACTAGGGTATGTGGTGCCCGCGGTGTAGTTGGGTATGTGATGCCCGCGGTGTAATTGGGTATGTGGTGCCCGCGGTGTACTAGGGTATGTGGTGCCCGCGGTATACTTGGGTATGTGGTGCCCGCGGTGTAGTTGGGTATGTGATGCCCGCAGTGTACTAGAGTATATGATGCCCGCGGTGGACTTGGGTATGTGATGCCCGCGGTGTACTAGGGTATGTGGTGCCCGCGGTATAGTTAGGTATGTGGTGCCCGCGGTGTAGTTGGGTATGTGATGCCCGCGGTGTACTAGGGTATGAGGTGCCCGCGGTGTACTTGGTATGTGGTGCCCGCGGTGTTGTTGGGTATGTGATGCCCGCGATATAGTTAGGTATGTGATGCCCGCGGTGTACTAGGGTATGTGGTGCCCGCGGTATACTTGGGTATGTGGTGCCCGCGGTGTAGTTGGGTATGTGATGCCCGCGGTGTAATTGGGTATGTGGTGCCCGCGGTGTAATTGGGTATGTGGTGCCCGCGGTGTACTAGGGCATGTGGTGCCCGCGGTGTACTAGGGTATGTGGTGCCCGCGGTGTACTAGGGTATGTAGTGCCCGCGGTGGACTTGGGTATGTGATGCCCGCGGTGTACTAGGGTATGTGGTGCCCGCGGTGTACTAGGGTATGAGGTGCCCGCGGTATACTTGGTATGTGGTGCCCGCGGTGTTGTTGGGTATGTGATGCCCGCGGTGTACTAGGGTATGTGGTGCCCGCGGTATAGTTAGGTATGTGGTGCCCGCGGTGTAGTTGGGTATGTGATGCCCGCGGTGTACTAGGGTATGTGATGCCCGAGGTGTACTAGGGTATGTGGTGCCCGCGGTATAGTTAGGTATGTGGTGCCCGCGGTGTAGTTGGGTATGTGATGCCCGAGGTGTACTTGGGTATGTAGTGCTCGCGGTGTACTAGGGTATGTGATAACCGCGGTGTAGTTGGGACTTGGGTATGTGGTGCCCGCGGTGTAGTTGGGTATGTGATGCCCGCGGTGTACTAAGGTATGAGGTGCCGGCGGTATACTTGGGTATGTGGTGCCTGCGGTGTACTAGGGTATGTGATGCCCGAGGTGTACTTGGGTATGTGGTGCCCGCGGTGTACTAGGGTATGTGGTGCCCGCGGTATACTTGGGTATGTGGTGCCCGCGGTGTAGTTGGGTATGTGATGCCCGCAGTGTACTAGAGTATATGATGCCCGCGGTGGACTTGGGTATGTGATGCCCGCGGTGTACTAGGGTATGTGGTGCCCGCGGTATAGTTAGGTATGTGGTGCCCGCGGTGTAGTTGGGTATGTGATGCCCGCGGTGTACTAGGGTATGAGGTGCCCGCGGTATACTTGGTATGTGGTGCCCGCGGTGTTGTTGGGTATGTGATGCCCGCGATATAGTTAGGTATGTGATGCCCGCGGTGTACTAGGGTATGTGGTGCCCGCGGTATACTTGGGTATGTGGTGCCCGCGGTGTAGTTGGGTATGTGATGCCCGCGGTGTAATTGGGTATGTGGTGCCCGCGGTGTAATTGGGTATGTGGTGCCCGCGGTGTACTAGGGCATGTGGTGCCCGCGGTATTCTTGGGTATGTGGTGCCCGCGGTGTAGTTGGGTATGTGATGCCCGCGGTGTAATTGGGTATGTGATGCCCGCGGTGTACTAGGGTATGTAGTGCCCGCGGAATACTTGGGTATGTGGTGCCCGCGGTGAAGTTGGGTATGTAGTGCTCGCGGTGTACTAGGGTATGTGATGCCCGCGGTGTACTAGGGTATGAGGTGCCTGCGGTGTACTTGGGACTTGGGTATGTGGTGCCCGCGGTGTAGTTGGGTATGTGATGTCCGCGGTGTACTAGGGTATGAGGTGCCCGCGGTATACTTGGTATGTGGTGCCCGCGGTGTTGTTGGGTATGTGATGCCCGCGGTGTACTAGGGTATGTAGTGCCCGCGGTATACTTGGGTATGTGGTGCCCGCGGTGTAGTTGGGTATGTGATGCCCGCGGTGTAGTTGGGTATGTGATGCCCGCGGTATACTTGGGTATGTGATGCCCGCGGTGTACTAGGGTATGTGGTGCCCGCGGTGTAGTTGGGTATGTGATGCCCGCGGTGTAATTGGGTATGTGGTGCCCGCGGTGTACTAAGGTATGTGATGCCCGCGGCGTACTAGGGTATGTGATGCCCGCGGTGTACTTGGGTATGTGATGCCCGCAGTGTACTAGAGTATATGATGCCCGCGGTGGACTTGGGTATGTGATGCCCGCGGTGTACTAGGGTATGTGGTGCCCGCGGTATACTTGGGTATGAGGTGCCCGCGGTATACTTGGTATGTGGTGCCCGCGGTGTAGTTGGGTATGTGATGCCCGCGGTGTAATTGGGTATGTGGTGCCCGCGGTGTACTAGGGTATGTGGTGCCCGCGGTGTAGTTGGGTATGTGATGCCCGAGGTGTACTTGGGTATGTAGTGCCCGCGGTGTACTAGGGTATGTGGTGCCCGCGGTATAGTTAGGTATGTGATGCCCGCGGTGTACTAGGGTATGTGGTGCCCGCGGTATACTTGGGTATGTGGTGCCCGCGGTAGGTTAGGTTAGGTTAGGTTAGGTTAGGTTAGGTTTTTTTTTTTTTTTTTTTTTTTTTTTTACCCTACCTTAATTTTACTGTTGCTATTATTTTGCAACATCATTAATATTCTATTTCTATTTAATCTTTACCTACAATACTAATTTCCTTTTCTATTACTAATGACTATTATTAATTAATTTCTATTTCTAAGTCCAATTCTAATATTGTATTTACATATTTCATGATAAGTGTTTTCAACTTAGATCATGTTTTATTCTATTATTTTAATCATGCATAAAAGGAAACAACAGGGATTACTTTATTAATTAAAGCATCACAGCGACAATAATACATTAATATCATAAACCATAAATTAAAAATAACAACAATTATTCAATCGTAATACAATAATAACAAATAAAAATAAATATTAATGCATTTTAAACAAATAAATCAAAATTATTTCATGTCATAATAAGAAAACAATAAATTTAGACAAGGAGTGTAAGCTTAACATCTATTACAAATTAAAGTCAAGAGAAAAAGTTAAAATTATACAATCAATAAAATAAAATAAAATAAAAATTACAAGAATTGCAATAACAAACCTAAATTAAATTAAAGTCATAAAATCATAAATCAATAAAAATTACATTCAAATCAAAAATTCAATCAAAATTAAAATAAAATTATTCTAAATAAAAATCACCTAAGTACTTAAATATCAAAATTTCAATCAAAATCAAAATTAAAATAAAATCATATCTAAATAAAATAATAATCACATAACTACAAATTAAAATCGAATTAAAACCAAAATCAAAAATTCAATCAAAATCAATATCACATAAATATTAAAATTACATACAATCAAAATTAAAATTAAAATCAGAATTAATATCAAAATCAAATTATAATGAATAAAATGCATGATACTGAATAAAAATATTAAATAAATAAGTGTTTGCTGCCGATCGGGTCTACGCTGATATAAATCATAAGATTTAGTCTATCAACCCTACCGACAACACACCTACTTAAATAAACAGATATATAAATAAACAGATAGTAGTGTTGTGCACATTACCACCTTTTAAGAATATCTAAAATACAATAAAAATATAACAATATTAATACATAGACATAAAATAATAACATGAATCGAGGAGACAAGCGCTTAAATTAGACAGTAGATAACATGAATAAATAAGGTTCAACAAAGAACGAGCCAAGCCACCTGCAAACAGTTATATTGTTCATAAATGACGTGCATAGATACTCCAAAAAGATGGAATGCTCTAGTCGTATTCCCTCCATTAATTTCCTTCTTCACAGGCGGCTTGACAGGTCCCTATGTTGTCTGTGCAAATATTTCTAAACAGTCACTCCTTAGTCGGTCAAAACATGAAAAAATAAAAAAGAAATAAAAATTGATTGTTTGTTTGCTATTGTTTGTTATTGTTTTGATTGTAATATGTACTGTTGCTTTCGGAACGTAATAAAAGCTTTTTAAAAAAACTTGAAAATTATTTAATTAAGTAAAATTAAAACTTATACGCTATACCGATTTGGAGGTAACTTAACTAATGAATCTAAAACGACAAGAGCGGATGAGCCCGTCTCGAGACGCCAGACGGCTCGTCAGCAAAAACAATCTAATTCTATGAAATGCATTGAAGATGCATTTCAGCAAAATATTATAAACTATCTTAAGCTAAGGCAGAGGGACGAGGGTGTAACATAACTCCTCCATCCCTAAGAGGAAAATTATCGGTACGATCGATTTGAGATTGGTTCCGATAATTTTTCACACACGGTATGCTATTCAACAATTTGAGTCGAAACACATAAAACACAAATGCAATAAAACTTAAGATTACTAAGCTTAAAGATACATATCCTAAATTTTCACTGAATTTAAAATCATTTCTTTCATTTAAAACACTTTCGATCACTGAAGAATGTTTTAAGGAGTACGCCATGTACTTCACTTCATCTAGATTAACGCCGTTGAGATTGAGTGCGCGTGCACTGGATAGATTTGCGCCCACACGTAGCTGTGGTAAGGTAACTAGTGGAATTGGCTCCACAACGTCCGTCTCTATGTAGATACGGTGGCTTATGCGAATTCCATTGATTTCCAAATCACATGGTTCATCGATTGTCACGAGGTATGTGCCGAATATTGACAGTTTGCTGACGTCACTGTCACAATGCTTGGTAAGCGTCGTCTTCAGTCTGCTATACAGGATCCAACTGTCAGAGTTGACTTGCTGGATCTTAAGTTCTTCAATTTGAACCTGATGTTGCGTGCAATGAGTGGGGTCATCGTCGAATCTCATGAGCTGTTCGATACAGGTAAGCTCATGGTACAAAGCTCGGTGATCTGCGTTACACAGGAAATGGTCGCCAGCTGATAACGGGCGGCACGGTTTCACGATCGGTAAGTATTTCGTTCCTTTCGCCAAAAGGTACGGGTATTTAGGAAATATGGATAAGGTCTTATTCTCGGATTCATGGAAAATTGGTAAGGAGTACAATTTGTAATAATTATAAATATCTCTATCTGTTAAAGGAATTTCCATAATAAACGTAATTAGATTTTTCTTAATATAAGATTTTACACAAATAGTTTCCTCTAATTTCAATAAGTTTTCTTCTATAGGTGGGTATACTAAGGTTTGAGAGTTAGAAATCAATTTCAAATGATACAAGAGTTCTGTAGAGTTCACGATAGATGGATGTAATATAGAGACTTTACTCAATGCTAGAGCTGTTTCAATTTCACTAAGTCTAATAAATATAGTGTGGAAACTGCTTGTATAAACGTTAAATAATCCTATTACAAATGTATAAAAAGTCCAATTATTTTGCGTAACGGCTAAATCACTTAACATTTTTTCAGTGATTTTTAAACGGTTATCCAATTTTAATGTATTTTGATCAATAGTTCCGGTTACATTTATAAAGCTGTCAAACATTTTAGAGACCAGGGTTAATTTTTTAAATATTACGATATCATTTTGATTCAAATGAGAAGTAAGATTGTCAATTCTAATCGCGTCTTGGTGATCAAGATTTCCTGTAATAATTTTTATAAGAGAACCCAAAGGATTAAGGAGACCTCTCCTAAAACGCTGTTGTGGAACAAGTTGTCGGTATTTTTCTTTAGTTATATGGCGAATAAACTCTGTATGTAATTTCACACTCTTAAAATCGTGAGAGTAAGAAACATTCCAGTTAATTAGTTTACATAGTTGTTCATAATTCGTAGATACGTAATTAAAGTCATCGTAAATCTTTTCCAAACTAATAACCTTAATTATAGTCCAATGATCGGTTTGTACATAAGCTTGTCCTTCTTTAATTGGAAGTAATCCTGGATTTTCATCAAGTTTTTGGAGATGAAGGGCCAGCGACGGCATTACTATCAGCAGTAGACTGCACCTGTGAAGGGCGTTTGATGTTTTTAATAGGAGCTTTAGTTTTTCTTTCTCCTACCTGTATAGGCAATACATTTATTTCTGGTTCACCTACTACTTTCGCTTTTACATAACGTGCCGTATCCTGACTCTTACATTCGTTAACGTCATTAGCGTAAACTATCTTACCTATGGGCAACTCTACGTCATTTTCACCACCTTTCTTTTCTTTATTCTTTTTTCTTTTCAGCTGTTAGCTTTCCTACCTGTTTAACTACATCATGTAAATGTTCTTTAAGCTTTTCTTCCTTCTCATCACCGATAACTGTTATTGATTGATTTTCGTCACCAGGAATATTATTTTTTATTCCAGATAAGGCATCGAAGGGTTTGTCATAGTCCGGGTAATGCAATAAAGGGGCATGCGTCAAAAGTTCTTTGCATTTATTAAATGCGTCAATGTATGTTTGATTAATTAATATTCTGTTGCGTTTTTTTAAACAGGCTGTCAATGGTTGAGTAATTTTAGCGAAGTCTTTTATGAATCGTTTATAGTATCCTACAAGTCCTAAGAAGGTCTTAATCTCAGAAGTCGTTTTAGGTATAGGATATTTTAATACCGCTTCAATTTCGTCATTGTTAGGTTTCAGTCCATCTTTAGTAATCGTATGTCCTAAGTCTTCTTTACGTGAAACTTCCGATTTGTCTAGCTGTATATTTAATTTGTGCTGTCTTAGTCTGATTTTATTTAAGTTTTTCTGTAACAGTTGATCAATTTCAATGTCGTTAGTTGGTCTAATAAAATTTAAGTCACAGTTTGTCACATCATTTTCGAATCTAGTCACAATAAAGGGTTGTTTGACCGTCAGTTTGTTTGGTTCATCTAATGTGTTCTGAATGACTGTAGTTTCGTAACCGTTTATGCAGGTTATTAATGCACTAGGCATTTTTAAATCATTTGCGTCAAGGATAGCCTCACCTGAATACTGATCAATTGGTAATTTTACTCTTTTCTCTGTCTGAGCTGGTATGTCAATTGTATAATTTAGGTTGTTACTGATTATTGGAATGCAAGTAGCATTCGTCTTTAAAACATTAGCTTTCAAATCAATAATTGCGCCTAATTGTTCAAGAAGGTCATTTCCTATTAAACCTTCATAACGTGGGTCGACGTCATATATATAGAATTTATGCCAATCGTTAGATGCAAAAGTAGGCAAGAGAGGGATTTTAATTACTTCATCGTGTCTACTTGTTGCGTGGGTGCTAACCACATGAAATGGTTCTTTTTGAACAAAGTCATTGAAATATTTATTCGCAATTCGAGGGCTTAAAAAGGATCTCATACTTCCGGTATCTATTATCATATTTGCGTTTATTTCTTTTATGTGAACATAAGGAAGTTTTAAAGTTGGATCGCAATTTAATTCTAAGATTTCAGGATACTCAGTTTCATCAGTTTGTTCAATTTCATAATTTTTTACGTTACTTTCCGAGTTGTCATAATCATCATCATAGTCCTTAAACTCGTTCACGTCATTAGAATTATTACTGTCATCATAATAAGGTTCATATTCTATAGTGGTCAGTTCATTCAATTTAAAACCTTGCTCTGGTGCCTTAGGGGCTGCTGTTCGCATCGTAACGTCACTTGTCTGTGTGCGTGGAGGCTGAACATATGGTTTAGCTTCCGGTCTGTAACCAAATGGTTGTGGTGGTCTATAACCAAATTGTTGAGGGGGCTTATAGCCGAATTGTTGAGGGGGCCTATAGCCAAATTGTTGAGGGGGCCTATAGCCGAATTGTTGAGGGGGCCTATAGCCGAATTGCTGAAGGCCAGTTTGTTGTTGTGGCTGAATGCCAAATTGAGGTTTATATCCTAATGTTGGTGGGCGGAATGTACCGTAATTTTGTGGTTGACCTAGCGTCCTAATCTGTGTATTTTGGGGTATACCAAAATTAAATTTGGGCTGGTTATTGTTATTACCTTGTAACATTGGTTTGAACCCAGTTGGCTGAGTTGTTAACGGCCTTGAACCTGGTGTAGGTTCAATCTGTCTACTACCATGAATTTTATTCCTCATATTATATTGTTCTAAGAAGTTCACTTCCTCAAGTACGACAGTCAATGCTGCTTCCAATGTTGCTGGAGCTTTAAGTCTTACTACGCGAACCATATTTTCCGGTAGATTGTATAAAAATACATTCAGAGCTGTATTGTTGTAAATTATTAACTTAGCGCGCTTTAAGTCACTGTCCGCAATCACGTTTACCTTTGACATCAAAAGCGATCGAACGCTTTGGATTCGGTTGCAAAAATCAAGAAAACTTTCACCGGATTTGATTTTTAAAGATTCTAACTCGATATTAATACACGCTTCACTACGCGGGTCTCCAAAATGCTGGATGAGTAGTTCCTTTAATTCTGACCAAGTCACAATATCTTCCCGTTCTGATAAAAGAGCAGCTGCCTCCTCTGTTAATCTACTCGTCAGAACATTATAAACATAAAGATTCTGATTTTCATCACCTGCTTTACCATAACGATCGATAATATACTGACATTTTCTCAAATATAAATTTAATTGTCTTTTATCGCCTTTAAAAAGCGGGATTAATTGAGAGACTTCTCTAGGAATAAGGTTAATCACTGGTTCCGACATCGCGAGCTAATAAGTAATTCGGAGGTGGCAACTCACTTTTACACAAAAATACACAAAATTAAAACACACAAAAATACAATAAGTAAAAGAAACAAGCAATATAAAAATAGGAATGATAAAATTAAATTTTAATATTAAAATTATTTTTTATTAAAATTATATTATTATTTTTTTATTTCTTATATAAAATGATTAGATCGATTTTTAGATCAATAATCTTTAATTAAAACGTTTATTTATCTTATAAAGAGCAGATCGATTTTTAGATCAATAATCTTTAATTAACACATTTATTTATCTTGTAGAAAGCAGATCGATTTTTAGATCAATAATCTTAAACATTTATTTATCAAAAAGCAGATCGATTTGAGATCGAATATACCGCATCAATTTTTCTTAACTCTATGTTTGTTCTATTTTGAGAACACGGTTTAACCTTGTAGAATTTTATACAAAGATTACCCAATAGTTACAATGAGAGAGTTCTAATCTCAAGTATAACAAAATTACAATAAACGCACAATATAGGAGGATGAGGGAAAGGAATGGCGAAAAGTTTTACTCACCAACCGACCGTTACTCCCATACTGCTTGCTTTTTCCGTATAGCGAGTTATTTATTTGGTTCGTCGGATTCACTCTACACGAAATTTTAATTCAACGATTTTCTGACGGATTTTGACATCGGAAAACGCGAAAAACTCCGTGATTTTCAAGAAAATCCGCGCCGGCTGCGCCACTGTTGCTTTCGGAACGTAATAAAAGCTTTTTAAAAAAACTTGAAAATTATTTAATTAAGTAAAATTAAAACTTATACGCTATACCGATTTGGAGGTAACTTAACTAATGAATCTAAAACGACAAGAGCGGATGAGCCCGTCTCGAGACGCCAGACGGCTCGTCAGCAAAAACAATCTAATTCTATGAAATGCATTGAAGATGCATTTCAGCAAAATATTATAAACTATCTTAAGCTAAGGCAGAGGGACGAGGGTGTAACATAACTATGTGTTAGGCTAGAAAAAGTCTGTGTTTATGTTTATGACCCAAATCAAAACAATAACCCACAACAGCGAACAAATATATAAAATAGCTACAATTAGGCGACTGTCTGCTGCTGCTCCGATGTATTAACCTAGTGAATGTGTAGTAAAGTGAAGTGACCAAATCGTAGCAGCAGCCAACAATAACCCAATGAGACATTCTTCATAACTAACCTAAAAAGTAGTTCTAAGAAAAATAGCTTGTCTCCCCTATCATTTTGACTGCAAAGTATACAGGTTGGTATGTACACAAGATAAATAACTAATAACTAACAAAATATCAACTAACTACACGGTCTCCACAAAGGATCCGTTTTCCTTTCCAATTTTGCGAAGAACGGTCTTCGCATAATTGAAAAAGAGCGGCCTGCAATTGTCGTCTATCATGATCCCGTCCAAATTATCCAATTTCATGTCAGTCTCCATTGCACACTCGCAGTCATACCTCAGCCTGTCGAACTTAGAACACTCGATTAGTAAGTGCTGCACAGTCTGAGGCACATCTGCTCCGCAAGTGCACAATGGAGAATCTGCCAACCTAAATCTATGTAAGTAAAATCGAAATCCTCCATGCCCAGTTAATATTTGACAAATGTAATTGTTTATGCAAAATTTTGACAATACTCTATATGCTAAATTGACATTCTTAAAAAACAGCTTTGTTGTGGCGCCAGTAGTAGATGATGAGTAGATGAGTTGCCAATCTTCCAGCAAATTAGTCCTGGTGGAGTGCTTGGCAAAAGACAAGGGAAACCTATCGTACTTCGGCTGCTGTCTATTGTTTAATGCTGCGTGTTTGGCCAGCTCATCGGCTCTTTCATTGCCCAATATACCGCAGTGGGCCTTAACCCAGTGTAGAGCAACATCTTTACCCTGGTCCTGCAAATGCTTGATTTGTGATCTTATGTCAACTGCTAGGGGATTGACAGTGTTAGGATCCGCAATAACCTCCAAGCCTGATCTTGAATCACTCGCGATGTTAATCTTCCCATGTTTCAGGTTTCCTCCAATTTGAAGCGCCCGTAATATAGCATATAGCTCAGCCTGGAACACACTACAATAATTTTCCAGACGAAAACCAGCACGCTGAACCTCCAGTCCTCCCATCCAGCAAGACACCGCTGCACCCACCTTCCCCTCCAGCTTGCTTCCATCCGTATAAAGAATGGGCCCGTCATCTCCCAGGCTCTCCACATCCTCCTGTGATTTGACCAACCCAAACTCCATTCGTTTCCTCTCAGCTGGATGAGGCAAAGAGAATGGACTTCTACAGAACTCTAGACTACGTCCCGGCAAACAGGTAATGGGTTTCCCTTTTTTTATTTCGTAGATCATAGAAAGCTCTCGAACTCTAATCGAAAGCGGCATTATCCTCGCCAACAAAAGACTCGAGACAAAAGAGACAGTACGGTGTGCTTTGCATATCTTGATGGCGAAGGAGCGCGTCAGGCTATTTAGTGCTTTCTCCGCATACCGCCTTGTTGATATGTTAGCCCAGCAACTCGCAGCATATAGTACCGTAGGCTCCACTACCGAGATGTAGATCAGTCTTAAAATGTCAGAGTTCAGTCCCCACTGCGCCCGTGCCGCTTTTGCTACCAGCTTATAAAACGTGATGACTTTTTTGTTAACGGCTGCAAGATGTTCACGAAAATTGAGCAGGGGATCCACTGTTAACCCCAACACTTTAAGACTGGTACCATAGGAAATCTCAGCACCGGACATAATTAATCTGGGTGTGTGGAACTGCAACTTCTTTGTTATCAACAAGGCCTGTGTCTTCCCCGGTGCAAACTTAAGTCGAAGTCTCTCGCCCCATTCAACCATCACCGCTAATGCTCTGTTCACCTTCTCTTCCAGCTCTGCTCCATTGGATGCCGCCGCTATCATCAAGATATCATCTGCAAAAGCCTGGACTCGTACTCCACCGTACTGACTCTGCTCCAACACCGGGCTCAACTGGAGGTTCCACAATATTGGTCCGCAGGTAGAGCCTTGTATGCATCCCTTGCTTGTGTCTCTCTCTACTGTTTCGCCCGCGTATCGCAGTCTAACCTTCCTTTCTGAGAGATAGTTCACGATGAGTCTCACCACGCTCGAGTCAACCCCGTCCACATGTAGCTGATCAATGATAGCGGGCCACCACGCATTATCAAAGGCGCCCTCTATATCGAGCGATACCATAACCACTATTTGTTTATCTTGCAGATTTCTCCTGACCATGGCCATGGCATCATAGAGGGCATCCTCCGCGCCGCGCTGTGGAGTAAACCCGTACTGGTACGGACTCAGAAGGCCGTTTCTACCCAGCTGCCACTGCATCCTGTTAACAAACAGCTTCTCCAGCATCTTCCCGAAGACCGGCAGCAGTCCAATAGGTCGGTATGCTTTTGGATTAGTATAGTCGTCCTTTGCTGGCTTGGGGATTACCTTTATTGTGGCCGTCTTCCAAATCCGCGGGAATGATCCCCACCGCAGACACTGTGAAAATAGTTTTATAAGGAGAGATCTATTGCATGCGTAAGCGGTCAAGCAGATGTCCAAAGTGAGACCGTCTCCCCCGGGAGCCTTCTTGGGATTCATTGCACAAAGCACAGTCTCCAGCTCCGCCTCCGTGAAGTCGACAGTATCCCATGGCCGCACATCTTCCTCTATGGCCTCCACAAGACGAGCCACTCTCGCTCTCCGATCAATTTGCTCAGTCGTGTCATGCGCGCTGTCATCTCTCGGGTAAAAAGTCTCTACTAGAAGTGAAGCAGATCCACTCTCATCTAACATTACTCCATCTGTCTGCAGCAACCTGTCCTGAACCCGAGCGGAGCAAGCCTTCATGATTCGGTACGAGCGCTGCCATACCGTCTCGGTCTTCTCACCGGTGCAGAAGTCCATCCAGCTCTTGGTAATGGCAGATTCTATGGCGGCCCTGTACTCGGATCTGGCCTCCAGGTAGCCGTCCACCACCAGCTGTTTCCTCCGCGGATGCGCCTTGGCGATCCTTCTCCTGCGCCGCACCATCTCCGCCTTCAGCCGAATCAGGTCGGGTGTCCACCACTTGCAGGCGCGGGCGACTCTTTTTCGTTGGATCCGAGGTATGGCTCTTTCACACGCTGAGACAATGCATGCCGTATAATGCTCCGCAGCTCCGTTCATGTCATCGCGGCCCTCTACACTGTCGAGCTCAGCCTCCAGACCGAGCTCCTCAAGCTGACGCTCAAACTCTGATCTGAAAGTCAACCAATCCGCCTTCTTTGTGTTGTAGATGCGCGTAGCGTTGCCGTCCTCAGTAACCGATCCAATTTGTCCTTCTAATTGCAGGACGAACGCGATGGGGCGATGATCCGACAGCGTGCCGAACGTGTCATCGACGCGCCAGCCGCTCGCACCAGCCAGCAGTGAAGCGGAGCACGCCGTGACGTCGATGATGCTGGTGCAGTCTCGGCCCGAGCGATACGCGCGGTAAGTGGGCTCCGCGCCCTCGTTGAGTACCTGGGTAGGTTAGGTTAGGTTAGGTTAGGTTGGGGTACGATGGCAGGCAACCTTCTCGAGCGCTTGTTGAACTGTTGATCCTTGCGGGATACTCGGGCGGACGCTTCGGCGTTCTAGTGCCTTCGGGCGACTTTGCTCCTGGGGGTGAGACAGTTCAACAAGACGGTGTACCCTGTTACGTCCGAGATTGATTTAGAATTGATGGGGCCACGAACATCAGTTCAAAAATTAATCTCGGACAACCAATAGCCTGCCGGGTAGGAGGTTTCTCCGCGCGTCCATCTGATTAGCGGATGGCGCAGTGGATGAAACGGGACGTGCTCGGCGTGCACTCACACTGCCACCGAGTAGGCACTGGAGGGGGACTCCTTTGCCAACGTCCAGAGCTCGGAAACCCGCATGTTCACTCATGCGGGACTGAGGGCCTTGGCTTAGCCGCCCGGGCTGCGAGGAAGAAAACCTCTCTAAAAAATTACCCGCGGCGTAACCTCGGGGGCGATGGGGCGGTCGTTGTGTAGCCCTCACTGCATAACGCCGCCTTCGCAGCCTCCGGGTCACGGGGGAGCGATGGGGTGGTGGTATATGGGATATACCACTGCCCTCGCAGCTCCCCATTCGGACGACATGCTGGCTGGGTGTTTCGAACGTGTTTTTGAGGGGCACGTGAGATCACCTGGCTACCGCATACTGTCGGAAGGCCGCAGGGCGCATCGGTTGGACCGTTGCGCCCGGGATGGAGGCGACGGGGGGTCGCTGTTTACAGTTGCCCTGCGCCGCCTGCCCCGAGAGGGGGCGAGTGGTAGCTCCTGCCAAACAGGAGCCTTTTCGGATCTGCGATCGTCTGGAGTTAGGGCTTCAGTCGACCTTTACGCAGATCTCGGGAGGGCGGCGACACCTGGTGGCAGGTGTCGTCGTGAGCACGAGGGTGCCAATGGGTGGTATTCTCGGGATGTGCTCAGGCAAACTGCGATAGGGGCTCCGGCGTAAGTCTTATAGAGGACCCGGAGCTCCTTGACATGCAGAGAGGCCGGCCACCGGGGTGGTTTTAGTGAGTCGACGACCAGTGGTCGTCATCCTCACACTACCTTGCCGCGCTCCCTAAAAGCACGGTAAGGTGTCTGTGTGCAGATTTCCCCCCGACAACAAAAAAAAAAAAAAAAAAAAAGGTTAGGTTAGGTTAGGTTAGGTTAGGTTAGGTTGGGGTGCAAGGTCGGGTAGAACCTCCACGTGGTGCACCCTGGTAACACCGTGAAAAACTGCCATAGAGTACTATGGTAGTTTTTCACGGTGGCCAATAACCCGACACACAGCGCGCACATTCCAATGATCCTCAAGGCTATGCCGCAGGGCCACCCATACGGAAAGGCTTGAGGTGAGGGATAAGTGCGGCGCAGGAGGCTTCTCCTAGCTCTCCTCTGTTCATCAGAGGAGGCAGTGGATGAAGCAGGACGGGCTCGGTGGTGCACTTGCTTTGCACCCGAGCTGCCCAAATCCCAAAATAGCCGCATGGCAGTTGGTCCGACGCCCGCCGAGGGGATGTATGGTCGGGGGGAACCCGGCCGCTAGGGCGTCAAACCAAAAGAGGGTACCTTGCCTCTTAAAAAGGGTAACAAAAACAATGGAACAAGCGACTTGGAAAAAACTACCCCAGGGGGGTACCGACCTAACAGTTGGAGAATCCCCCCGTGCTTCGGCACGCAGCCCCTCGTATTCTGGGGGGGGCACCAACCGCTTCTCTCTTTTAGAGAGTGATTGTGAAGGAGGAAAAGATCTGTCAGTTGTTGATGGACGGATGGTGAAGGCTCGGGAAAGGAGTTTGATAAGGGAGAGAGGAAGTACTTCTCCAGTGTCTGGACGGGCGTTAGTGGAAGCTTCGCCTCAGAAACAAGCGCGGGACGCTTCCGGGCGTTTCAAAAAAGGCCCTTCCAAGGGCAGATCAAGAGGCTCTTCTCAGAGTCAGCCTGATGAAGGCTCAGTGGTGGTTTGCGCAACAACCGCCGTTGTTGGTCAGTTCCGCCGACCGGATGAGTGTTCGGAACTCGATTCCGACAGCGAGTCCATGGCGTCGGACGTGGGTCAGCGAAAGCGGAAGCGGGCTTCCATAAAGGATGGGTCTGGTTCGGACTCAACCAAGAAGTCGCCCAAGCGAAAGATTAAAGCCGCAAAGTCGCGTGCAATTGCTGATACCCACGATGTGGGTCTGGCTGACGCACGCAGCCAGCTGAACCTGGCTCGGCGGGCACAACGAGCACAAGACCTGGAGGAGACGGTCGCTGCAAAGGAGCAGCAGGCGCATGCTTCGCGGGCCAAAGCGGGGTACGGTATGTCCCGCGTCCTGTACGGGGACTACTCGCTGGCGGAGCTGGAGCGCATGGCGAAGGAGGATGCGGAAGAAATCACCTGCGTCGCCTCCAAATCTTCCAACATTAAAGGGACTTTCCAAAAGTCCCTGAAGAGCCGGGCTGCCAGCATGCGCAGCATTATCGAAGAGTTGGTGCAACGCACCGGCACGGACGAGACGCGGCATCTGCAGGCAAGGATCGACAGCCTGCAGTCGGAGGTTAGCCAGCTGCACCAGAAGCTGGCTGAAGCCACGGCCCGGCCTACTCAGGCCAACACCAGGCCGGTAGCTGAAGGCCCTTCCTCCAACCTTGAGGATATCATCCGAAAGGTTGTTATGGAGGAAAGGGCATTCACGAGAGCCTGTTTCGATGGAATCGAGGACAGGCTCTTGCCAGAGAAGCGCCTCCGACCGCCACTAAGGGCGGACAAGAGGCCGAACCAGCCGGGGCCATCCTCCCAAAATGAGGACGCCCATTTGCCTGGCACCACTCCGTCCAACCAACCGTGGACGAAAGTGACACGCAAGGCAAAGGGCAAGGCCAATAAAAAGACGGAAACGGCCGCCCCTCCTGATGCGCCCCCCAACGCCGCTCCCGGCCCGTCCCAGGCGACTGGCAAGGGAAAAGGGAAGGGGAAGGGCAAAGGGAAATCGTCGGCTCCCAAGCCCGGTGCAGCTGCCCCGAAAGCTAAACGGGCCCCTGCAGGTGGGAGGAAGCTAGTTCCCCCCAAGACCGCAGCCGTCGTGGTGACGCTCACCGCAGAGGCGGCGGAACGCGGTGAGACTTACGAGTCCGTGCTCAAGCGGGCTCGTACTAACGCCGATCCCACTCAGCTTGGGATCGGAGCCGTCACGTGTCGTCGGACCCAAGCTGGGGCCCGGATTTTCGAGTTCCCGGGGGCCCAAGGCGGCGCCAACGCAGACCTCTTCGCAGGAAAATTGCGAGAGGTCATTGCGGACGCGGCGAAAATAGCAAGGCCAGTGAAGTCTGCGACCTTGGAAGTGACCGATCTCGATGATTCGGTCACGAAAGAGGAGTTGGTGGCGGCGATCGCGGCTATTGGTGGCTGCGATGTCGCAGCGGTGCAAGGCCGGGACATCAGGCCCGGCCGCGGCGGCATGGGCACTATCCGCATAGAGTGCCCAGTCACTGCAGCT
This sequence comes from Ecliptopera silaceata, assembly GCA_932527185.1. Taxonomy (NCBI): domain Eukaryota; kingdom Metazoa; phylum Arthropoda; class Insecta; order Lepidoptera; family Geometridae; genus Ecliptopera; species Ecliptopera silaceata. The sequence continues at coordinate 9,847,436 of OW052210.1, forward strand.
AAGGTTGTAGTTGCCAAGAGGCAATTTGTTATAGGTCTGGGTTCCTGCCGAGTCCGGGCACTTGAGGATCAGCCAATGCGATGCTACAAGTGCTTCGGAACCGGACACACGCGGCCCCTCTGTCCGTCCTCAGCGGATAGGACGGACAGCTGCTACCGCTGCGGTGAAAAAGGGCACAAGTCCGTGTCCTGCACGGCCGCCAAGCCGCGTTGTGCAATTTGCGCAGCCAGCGGCCGTCCAGCGGGTCACATTATGATGGGGAGGAAATGCAAACCTCCCCATAGGAAGGGCAAACTGCAGGCGACGACCCCGCCTGCCGCTGCAGCCGCCACCCCTGAAGCGGGGCCTTCGGCGGCCGATGAGGAGGCTGCGATGTACGATTGATGGATAGAGTCGAACATCGCATCCTCCAGGCGAACACCAACCACTGCAAAGCAGCCCAGGATCTGCTGATGCAGACAATGGCGCAGTGGTTGGTGGATGTGGTGGTAGTTGCCGAGCCGTACTCGATCCCCAGCTGTTGGCTGAGTGATCGGGACGGCCTTGTAGCTTTGCTGTCGCGGTCTTCCACAGACTGTCCTCCCCTCTCGCTCTTAGAGAGGGGATCGGGATATGTGGCCGCTGCGTGGGGAGAGATTGCCTTGGTAGGCGTTTATTTCTCCCCAAACCGCCCCTTACAGGATTTCGAGGACTTCCTCGAAACCCTCACGGCGGTAGTCGGCAGGGTAGCGCCTCGGCAGGTCGCCATTTTGGGCGACTTGAACGCCAAGTCCGTGGACTGGGGCAACCCCGCCGCCTCTTGTAACGTTCGAGGGCGCGCTGTTGAGTTGTGGGCGATCTCGTCCGGGGTGTCCCTCCTTAATAGGGGGGCAGTTCAGACGTGTGTGCGGCGATGGGGAGGGTCTGTGGTGGACGTTTCGTTTGCCACCCCCATTCTAGCCGCCCGCGTCGTGAACTGGCGGGTTGAGATGGTGGAGACAATGTCGGACCACCGATATGTGCGGTTCGACATCTCTATTCAGAGTCCACGGAGGTCGGCTCGCTCGAACCGATCACCCTTTCCACGATGGGCTCTAACCCGCCTCGACCGCGAGGCGGCTAAAGAAGCAGCGTTCGTCCAGGACTGGCTCACGCCTTCTGTCCAATCCCTGGACGTGGACGCCGCAGCGGTTCAACTTGGGAAGTCCCTGACCGAAGTGTGCGATTCTAGCATGCCTCGGTCCCGCCGTCCGCCGCCCCGCCGCGCCGTGTATTGGTGGTCGGAGGAACTAGCGGGACTCCGTGCCGCTTGCGTGGCGGCCCGGAGGGAATACACGCGTAGCCGACGGCGCAGCCGGAGGGACCCCGACAACGAGGACCTTCTGTACGCCTCTTATGTGGAGGCCAAGATGGTCCTCAAGTCGGCAATGGGCGCTGCTAAGGACGCAGCACGAGCTGAAATGCTGGAGGGTCTCGACAGAGACCCGTACGGGAGACCATACAAGGCAGCGCGCAACAAACTGCGCCAATTTGGTCCCCCGCTGACGGAGTCGCTCGAACCAGCACTGCTGGATGTGGTGGTTCGGTCACTCTTCCCATCGGGGACGAACTTCGTCCCACCAGTGATGAACCCTCCACAGGGAGCGGCTTCGACGGAGGTAGAAATCCCTTCGGTCACGGCAGATGAACTTGAAGTGGAGACCTTCCGCCTCCGCGCCAAGAAGACGGCCCCAGGGCCTGACGGCGTTCCCGCGAAAGTGGTGGCAATAGCTGCCACTCAAATGGGTGAAAGGTTTCGGAACCTCTTCGACGCGTGTTTCGCGTCTCGGAGGTTCCCGAAATCCTGGAAGGAGGGACATTTGTGCCTGCTGCGAAAGGAGGGTCGTCCGGTCGACTCCCCATCGGCATACCGACCCATCGTCCTCCTTGATGAGGTCGGTAAGTTGTTCGAGGGGATTATCGCCAACCGGCTGAACGGTCTCTTATTGGAGGTGGGGCCAAATCTGTCGGACGCCCAATTTGGTTTCCGAAGGGGGCGTTCGACAATCGACGCTCTGGCTCGGCTCAAAGGCCAAGTGAAAGAGGCAGTGGAGGTGGGGGACGGAGTTTTGGCTGTATCATTTGATATAGCCAACGCCTTCAACTCTGTTCCCCACACGACAATACTAGAGGCACTCCGCTACCATGGGGTGCCTCAATATTTGCGGAGCCTCCTGGCAAGCTACCTGGAGGACCGAGGAGTCCTCCTAGTTGATAAGACGGGCCGAATCCGTCGGTATGGTGCGGAATCCGGTGTTCCGCAGGGGTCTGTCCTAGGACCACTCCTGTGGAACATCGGGTACGATTGGCTCCTGCGGGGAACTCTCCTCCGTGGCACGAGTGTAATCTGCTACGCAGATGACACTCTTCTCACGGCCCGGGGGAGAAACTACAACGAGGTGGCGAGCCTGGTCTCGGCTGGCGGATCTCTGATTGCGGACAGGATCCGCCGACTAGGTTTGGGGGTAGCGCTCCACAAGACCGAGGCCGTGTTCTTCCACGGGCCTCGGCAGCGCATCCCCACTGACGCCCACATCTTTGTGGATGGCGTCAGAGTTGACGTTAAGGCCCAAATGAAATATCTGGGCCTGGTACTCGATAGTAGGTGGCGCTTCGGCCCGCACTTCAGCGGGCTGTCGACGCGCCTGGTGAAGGTTGCGGGTGCGCTATCAGCGCTCCTCCCGAATATGGGAGGGCCCAAAGCGCGATGCCGGCAGTTGTATGCCGGCATCCTTAAAAGTATGGCCCTATATGGGGCCCCTATATGGGCGGACTCCATCCAAAGGAGGGAGAACGCAGCTGCATTCCGCAGGCCCCAAAGGGCCATTGCACAGCGGGTAGCACGGGCCTACCGCTCGGTTGGCTTTGCGGCAGCGTGCGCTTTGGCGGGCACCCCTCCTTGGGAACTTGAGGCATGGGTGCTCGCCAGAGTGTACGAATGGACGGCGGGGCGAAAGGCGCTCGGAGAGCACCCTGCCCCGGAAGAGAGGGAGGCCGTCCGGCGGGAGGCGAAGGACGCGATCGTCCAGCACTGGACGGAAGATCTCGCCTCTGCCGTGTCTGGCCGTCGAACGCTGGAGGCTCTCGGGCCAGTCTTGCGGGACTGGATCGAGCGGCCACACGGGTTTCTGTCTTTCCGTCTGGTGCAGGTGCTATCCGGGCATGGATGCTTTGGATCATGCCTGCACCGAATCGGAAGAGAGGAGGGCCCGTCGTGCCATGAATGTGGTGCGGCGGAGGACACGGCGCAGCACACCCTCGAGGTGTGCCCGTCGTGGTCAGAGCCGCGTCGCGCTCTGACATCGGTAGTTGGGCCGGACCTCTCGCTTCCTAGTGTTGTTAGCTCAATGCTTGGAGGCGAGAGAGGCTGGGCAGCGGTTGCCTCCTTTTGTGAGGACGTGATGTCACAAAAGGAGGAAGCAGAACGAGCGCGGGAGGACGATCCTCTCGCACCACCTTGCAGGCGGAGGAGAAGGGGCAGGCGTCCCACTCCTATGGTGAATGGCGGGAGATAGGCGGGGTAGCCTTCTCCCGCATTGCACTAGTTCACCCCGTCGGGTGAGAACAGCCAATTTTTGGTCGTTCTCGGGCCCCCCCCCCAGCAGGGGAGGAGCGTGCAGGCCCCTCTGTACATAGAGGGTGGTCGTCGGTGGGGGACTGGATGTTGAGGCTCTGCCGGTTGCCCAGTCCTCCTCCACTCAGACGACGCCGGAGCGCCGCTGGGTTATTTAGTGGGTATACCGGTCTTTTACAGACCGGGGAGTCCCACATACCCCCCCTATCACCCAATGGGGGGGATGCGTAGTGCATTTTTCCCAGCGTAAAAAAAAAAAAAAAAAAAAAAAAAAAAAAAAAAAAAAAAAAAAGTTTTGGTTCTGTTTGTTTTTTTTTTTTTTTTTTTTTTTTTTTTTTTTTCCCTACCTTTGTTTATCTGTTGCTATTATATTGCAACAACATTACAATCTATTTTATTTAATCTTGACTTATATTTCTAATTTTCTGTTCTAATACTAATATCCTTTAAGTATATATTCATTCTACATTATAATTTCATTATCATACATTTCTGTCCCATTTACATTACCTCTCTTTTAATGATAAGTATTCTCAACTTATATCATTGAATTTCTTACTTATTTCTAGCATGCACACAAACAAAACAAGGAAAACTTTATTAATTAAAGCGTAACCTAAACAATAATAAAAATTACATCCATAATATACAAAATAACAAATGAAATTAATAACAAACAATAAAAATACAAATAAATTAAAATAAATATTCAATAACTTAAATCAAAATTTTGCATGTCATAATCAGAAAATAAGAAGAAAATAATTCATAAAATTCATTCACAAAATTGGACAAGGAAGGTATAAACTCAATATGCATTAAAATTACACTATAAATTAAGTACATAAATAGTCTACAATAAAATTCTACATCCTAAAATAACAAACCCTAAATCAAAATAAAATCAAATCAATACAGTAATAAATATAGAATAAAATTAATCAAAAATAAATAAATGTAAATTAAAATCAAAATAATATCAAAATGAATCATCCTAAATAGCAAAATTGTAAACTATTGAATGATACAAATTAAAATGTCAAAACTAAAATAGAAATAATTAATACAAATAGAATTAATCCAAATGTCAATATAAAAATCCAAAATTAATAAATAAATAAATTGAATTAAAAGTTAAACATAATATTATGTGCCCGCCCACCTATCCGCTAAATAACCATTTAAACTGGAAAATGTATGATCAAATAATATTCATTGAAAAAGGGGAACCAAAATCAAAAGAACATAAAGCAAAAGTATACCAGAATAGGGACCGACCAAGTCACCCGAGAACAGAATAGGTGCCCAGTACAAAGACTTTGACATTGACAAAACATGTGAAGTGAAGTATTGACCTTCTCCTTGGTTAAGTCGGTCGGTTCCTATATCTGTGCAAGAAACGTCAAAAAGTTGTGTACATAAAATGGACGCTTGCTTGTTATTGTTTTGCTGTGTAAGATAAAAGTAATGAATCTCAATTAATGAAACAAACCAAAGTCAAAACAATAACAAACAAGCATCCACTAACATGAAGAAAAATATATTACTGATAAGCCATATACTAGCTGTTATTCTGATGTGTTTTGATGTGATAAACATTGTGAATGAGTGAAGCGAAAATCGAAACAACAACCAGCAACAACCTAACAGTGCATGATAATATATATAATTACATAATGATAAGTATCCCCATCTCCAACTCAATAACAAGGTAAGCAGGCAGGCAGGCAGGTTAACATAATTAATGCTAGGAACACAGTACTAAACAATCTCCACAAAGGACCCATTCTCTTTCCCAGTCTTACGAAGTACGGACCTCGCAAAAGTGAGAAACTTCAGTCTGTGATCGTTATCAAGCATTATCTCTCCCAAATTATCTAAAATAATGCTAATACCCATAGCACACTCACATTCATACCTCAGCCTCGCAAACTTGCAACAGTCAACTAACAGATGTTGAATGGTCTGAGGCACATCCACACCGCAAGTACACAAAGCAGAGTCTTTGATTTTATACTTGTGTAAATAATAATTAAACCCCCCATGCCCAGTTAAAATTTGACTTACATAATTATTAATACAGAACTTTGATAAAATTTTATAAGCTATAACAACATTATTAAAGAACAACTTGGTTGTGGCTCCTGTAGATGATGAAGCATAGAACTGCTGCCATTCTTGTAGCGAATTGGACCTGGTGGAATGCTTGGCAAAGGACAGCGGAAACCTGTCGTATTTAGGCTGCTGTCTATTGTTCAAAGCGGCAAATTTGGCAAGCTCATCAGCCCTCTCATTACCCAATATACCGCAATGAGCTTTCACCCAATAAAAAGCGACTTCTTTGCCTTGTTCCTGTAAATGCCAGATTTCACTCCTAATGTCCACTGCTATTGGGTGGAGTGTGTTAGGATCACCGATAACTTCTAAACCTGATTTACAGTCACTAGCTATATGCACTTGCTTATGTTTCAGCTTCCCAAAGATGTGCAGTGCCCGTAGTATTGCGGAAAGCTCAGCTTGAAACACACTACAGAAATCTTCGAGGCGAAAGCTAGAATGCTGAATTTCCACTCCTCCAGACCAGCAAGAAACCGCTGCTCCAACCCTGCCCTCCAGCTTACTGCCATCCGTATAAAGGATGGGCCCATCATCACCAAGACTCTCCACTTCTTCCTGCGATCTAATAAGCCCAAACTCCACACGTTTTCTCTTGGCCGGATGAGGCAGGGAAAACGGACTCCTTCTAAGCTCCATGCTTCGTCCAGGTAAACAGGCAAGTGGTGTTCCTCTCTTTATATTAAATATAAGAGCGTGCTCTCTAGCTCTCAACGGCAAAGGCAAGATTCTTGCCAACAAAAGACTCGATGTGAAGGACACTGTTCTGTGAGCCTTACATATCTTGATGGCGAAGATTCGAGTGAGGCTATTGAGCGCCTTCTCAGCATAAACTCTTGTCGAGATGTCCGCCCAGCAACTCGCGGCGTACAGGACTGTTGGCTCTACTACTGAAATGTAAATCATTCTTAAGATATTAGAGTTGAGGCCCCACTGTGCTCGTGCTGATCTTGCAACTTTCTTGTAGAATAATATTGCTTTCTTATTAATCATCTCCAAGTGCGGCCGGAAGTTTAAAAGAGGATCCAAAATCAACCCTAATATCCTAAGACTGGAACCATAAGCAATTTCAGCTCCCGACATCATAAGTTTTGGAGTGTGGTACCGCATCTTTTTAGTAATTAATATGGCCTGAGTCTTTCCTGGCGCAAATTTGAGTTTAAGTCTGCCTCCCCACCGAACTATCACAGCCAATGCTTGGTTAATTTTTTCTTCCAGCTCGTTGCCATCCACCGCAGTCGCAATCATTAATATGTCATCAGCAAAAGCCTGCACCCGCACTCCCCCGTACTGACTTTGCTCTAAAACTGGGCTGAGTTGTATGTTCCACAAGATTGGACCGCAGGTGGAACCTTGAATGCAGCCTTTGTTGGTGTCCCTTTCCACTATCTCGCCTGCATAGCGCAACCTTATTTTCCTCTCTGAGAGATAGTTAGCAATGAGTCGCACCAAGCTTGAGTCCACTCCATTTGCCTGCAGCTCGTCAATAATCGCAGGCCACCACGCGTTGTCAAAGGCACCCTCTATATCGAGCGACACCATAACCACTATTTTCTTGTCTTCCAGACTCTTCCTGACCATGGCCATGGTGTCGAAGAGAGCATCTTCAGTGCTGCGCTGCGGAGTGAACCCGTACTGGTACGGACTCAAGAGGCCGCTCCTGCCCAGCTGCCACTGCAGCCTGTTGACGAACAACTTCTCCAGCATCTTCCCCAAGACCGGCAGCAGTCCGATAGGTCGGTAAGATTTCGGATTGTTGTAGTCTTCCTTGGCCAGCTTGGGAATCACTTTAATGATGGCCGTCTTCCAGATACGCGGAAAGCATCCCCACCTAAGACACTGTGAGAACAACCGGAGAAGCAAGAGTCTGTTGCAGCTGTATGCAGTTAGGCAGATATCCAGTGTGAACCCGTCTTCGCCTGGTGCCTTCTTGGGACCCATCGATCGTAGAACCGCCTCCAGCTCTGGCTCCGTGAATGCAACGATGTCCCCCGGCATCACATTTTCCTCGACGGCCGCCACAACTTGAGCCGCTCTCTCTCTCCTGAGTGTCTGTTCTGCCGTGTCAAGCGCAGCATCATCCAAGGGGTAGAAGGCCTCTGCAAGATGTGACGCAGAATCGCGCTCATCCAAGGTCGTCCCATCAGGCAAACACAGTAATCTGTCTTGAATTTGAGCCGAACATGCCTTCATAATCCTGTAGGATCTCTGCCACACCGTCTCAACCTCCTCGCCAGTACAAAAACTCATCCAACTCTTTGTCATACAGGATTCGATGGCCGCCTTGTACTCGAATTTGGCCTCCAAGTATTCGTCCACCACCAGCTGCCTTCTTCTCGGATTGGCTTTGGCGATCCTTCTCCTACGTCGCACCATCTCCGCCTTCAGATGGATCAGCTCGGGCGACCACCACTTGCAAGCCTTAATGATTCTCTTGCGAGGGATTAGGGGAATTGATTTCTCGCATGCCCTAGTGATACAGCATGTGTACTGGTATGCCACCTCGTTCATCCCCTCGCGGTCCTCCACGTCGTTGAGTCTGCCCTCCAAGCCAAGTTCATCAAGCGCCCTATCAAACTCCGATCTAAACGAGAGCCAGTCCGCCTTTCTTGTATCGTACACTCGTGTAGCATTGCCGTCTTCAGCTAACGATCCGTTTCGCGTTTCCATTTTCAGAGTGAACGCGATCGGACGATGGTCAGACAGCATGCCGAAGGAGTCATCAACGCACCAGCCGCTCGCACCAGCCAGCAACGAAGAGGAGCACGCCGTGATGTCGATTATGGCAGTGCAGTCTCGGCCCGAGCGATACGCGCGGTAAGTAGGCTCCGCGCCCTCGTTGAGCACCTCCAGCCCGAGCTCAGCCAGCGCCTCCGTGACGGCCAGGCCCCGCTCGTCCTCCGCGTCGCAACCCCACCAGGGACTTCGGGCGTTAACATCGCCTCCCAGTAGAATCCGGTCCACACCCATTGTCTGCACCATCCTCTTCACACAGACCAAGCTGTTGCCTAAATCTAATTCTTTATCCAAATATACATTAATAAAACCTATTTTCAAATTATCAATTTTTATAATGACCCCTACTATATCCTTAGTTACATATTTGGAATTTTCGACATATACTAAATTGGGATCCGTGATAACGATCGCAGACCGAACCGGTCGATCAACATTCCCGAAAGCGCTCTGTACTACTCTACATCCCGTGGGAACCGACATGTGCGCTTGTGTTCCCACATAGGGCTCCTGTAACATTAAAACCTGTATATTTCGCCGCGTAGCCTCCCGTAAGCACTCGTGCGTTGCTGCCCGACCTCTACCTAAGTTGTATTGTACTACATTTATTGTTCTTATTTCAATAGGTTGGGTGCCCTCAGCAGTACCTTACGGCCAGCCTCGCTATTGCGTCCCAGCGCCTCCACTCGGGGCAGTCGGCGCTGTACGCGGGGTGGTCGTGGCGCGCGCGCGGCCGCCTCTCGCGGCAGTTGACGCAGCACGGCGCGCCCTCTCGCTGCGCGCACTCGCGCGTGTCGTGCGCGCCGGCGCAGCGCCCGCACGTCGGCTCGGGCGCGCGGCACACGCCCGCGCGGTGCCCGAACCCGAGGCAGCGGTAGCACTGCACCAGCGGCGACTGGTCGACCACCGTTACCATTTGGTAGCCAACGCGGACGCGCCGGTCCCTAAGGGCACCCCACACTGCCGGGCTCACCTGTACTACAACACCATTCAGCATTGCGTTCCTACTTTTGATCCGCCTGATCACCTTAACCGTTTTTTCTGATTCAGGGATGCCCCGCAGCAGCGACTCGTTCTGCCGTACGAGCGCCTCCTCGACCTTGGCGTCCGCGAGGTCAGCGATGACACCGGGGAGGCGCAGGCACGGGTCCCGGGCGCGCGGCTCGCTCACCGTGTAGCCACCGCCGAGTCCCTCGATCGCGGAGCCCATAGCGTCGCGCTCGCGCTCGGACTCGAGCGAGATCGCGACGCGGCCATCCCGGCACTTGCGGAGCCCACTGACCCCGACGCCCATGCCGATCACATCGACGCCATTTTTGATAGCGCCGATGATCTTGTCGGCTGTGCTAGCGGGGTCACTAGACTCCACCAGTATCGGGAACCTACCCACTGCTGAAGCATACGAGGCGGGCGAGGAGCCGCCGCGCACCAAGTTTCCGCCAATTGACACGGTGGTAAGATTTTTCTTGGCCGCCCTTGCGTCATCATCCGCGGAAGAAGGGGATGGGACTCCACCCGGTATCGGCGCAGAGCGCAAACACTCACCGCGAATAGCACGCACCTCCTCAAGCAAGCAATCAATTTTCTCCTGTACGGCGACACCGGAGGCGGCGGGCGCAGGCTCGCGGGGCGTCGGGCGGGCGGCGAGCTCATCCTTGACATCCATTATGAGCCGCCGAGCGGCCTCCGCCTCCTCGAGGGCCCTGGAGCCCGCGCGCCGCAGCTCCTCCAGATTCGTCTGCACGTACGAGTTGATAGACTCGAGCTTACTTGCATGTATTTTCTGTTGCAGCGCATCTCTCCGGTCGGCGCTGGCACGTTCCCTCTCCTTATCGGCGATGTGCCGGTTGCGGGAGTCGGCGGTTAGGTTAGGTTAGGTTAGGTTAGGTTAGGTTAGGTTAGGTTAGGTTAGGTTAGGTTAGGTTAGGTTAGGTTAGGTTAGGTTAGGTTAGGTTTTTTTTTTTTTTTTTTTTTTTTTTTTTTTTTTTTTTTTTCTACCTTAATTTTACTGTTGCTATTATTTTGCAACATCATTAATATTCTATTTCTATTAATCTTTACCTACAATACTAATTTCCTTTTCTATTACTAATGACTATTATTAATTAATTTTTTTTTTTTTTTTTTTTTTTTTTTATTTCTAAGTCCAATTCTAATATTGTATTTACATATTTCATGATAAGTGTTTTCAACTTAGATCATGTTTTATTCTATTATTTTAATCATGCATAAAAGGAAACAACAGGGATTACTTTATTAATTAAAGCATCACAGCGACAATAATACATTAATATCATAAACCATAAATTAAAATAACAACAATTATTCAATCATAATACAATAATAACAAATAAAAATCAATATTAATGCATTTAAAACAAATAAATCAAAATTATTTCATGTCATAATAAGAAAACAATAAAATTAGACAAGGAGTGTAAGCTTAAGATGCATTAAAATCTATTACAAATTAAAGTCAAGAGGAAAAGTTAAAATTATACAATCAATTAAATAAAATAAAATAAAAATTACAAGAATTGCAATAACAAACCTAAATTAAATTAAAGTCATAAAATCATAAATCAATCAAAATTACATTCAAATCAAAAATTTCAATCAAAATTAAAATAAAATTATTAATTATTCTAAATAAAAATCACCTACGTACTTAAATATCAAAAATTCAATAAAATCAAAATGTAAATCACATTAAAATTAAAAACAAAATTAAAAACAAAATTAGAATTAAAATGAATCAGCATAAATATAATCACAATACATTAAAATCCAAAATTCCATTAAAATTCATTAATAAAAATGTATGCATAAATAAAATAAGATAATAACATGCTGCCGATCGAATCTACACTGATATAAATCATAAGATTTAGTCTATCAATTCGACCGACAGCATATTCTGTTTATCTTACAAATTAAATTAATATACTTAAATGAGAATCAAAAATAAATAATAGGAATTTTAACATTATTACAAGTATACCTACGTACCCATCCACACGATAAACAATAAACAAATTACATACATAAACAATATCACACAATATTCAGAAGACTTAAAATTAAACAAAAAACAAAAATAAATGTACCAAAACAAAGACCAACTAAGCCATCTGCAAACAGATTAGGATAAGTACATATAAAACAATAAAATGATTAATCCCCTTTATTTAATAATTAAACTTCTTCCCAGATAGCTTAGCCGAACTCTGTCTGTGTATAGATTATCTGTGTCAATCTGTACATGTCAAGATTATATGAAGTAAATAAAAAGATGACTTGACAGATGACTGACTTGACTGATGATTGTGTCCCAATACTTGACATTGACATGCTTGCCTATTTCACAGAAGATGAAGTAGAAGCAAACCAAAACAAACAAACAATAATAATAACACTACATAAATAATTATATAATAAACATGGGCAAAATTGAGTGATTGCTTATTTATTGCTTTGATTGTAAAGTGTGCTTGAAAATAATAGTTATTGAGATATGTATCAAATCAAAGCAATAAACAACAGTTACCCAACGTTAGAATAATTAGAACAGATCGTAAATAATAAATTGTCATATTAGGTTATTGCTTGCTACTGCCCTGTTGTGAAATGTGCTTTGTGACTGAGTGATTATGTGAGTGATCAATCAAGGCAGTAACCAACAACATCCCAATAGTAAGCAGTGTTAAAAACAGTAAATCTCATCCTCATCAACAGTATGAACAGGTACGCAGGCACAACAAAAACAAAACTAAAAAAAAACAATAATAACATAACCTATCAAATTCAATCTTCCTCTACAATAGACCCGTTTTCCTTTCCAATTTTGCGAAGAACGGTCTTCGCAAAATCGAAAAAGAGCGGCCTGCAATTGTCGTCTATCATGATCCCATCCAAATTATCCAATCTTATGTCAGTCTCCATTGCACACTCGCAGTCATACCTCAGCCTGTCGAACTTAGAACACTCAATCAGTAAGTGCTGCACTGTCTGAGGCATATCTGCTCCGCAAGTGCACAATGGAGAATCTGCTAGCTTAAATCTATGTAAATAATATCTAAATCCTCCATGCCCTGTTAATATTTGACAAATATAATTGTTTATGCAAAATTTGGATAAAACTCTATATGATAAATTTACATTCTTAAAAAACAGCTTGGTTGTAGCGCCAGATACTGATGAGGAGTAATGGAGCTGCCAATCCTCCAATGAATCTGTCCTGGTGGAGTGCTTCGCAAAGGACAAGGGAAACTCGTCATACTTTGGCTGCTGTCTGTTGTTTAATGCTGCGTGCTTGGCCAGCTCATCAGCTCTTTCGTTGCCCAGTATACCGCAGTGAGCTCTAACCCAGTGCAGAGCAACATCTTTACCTTGGTCCTTCAAAAGTTCAATTTTCATTCTTATGTCAACTGCTAGGGGATTAACTGTGTTAGGATCCGCAATAACCTCCAAGCCCGATCTCGAATCACTTGCAATGTGAATTTTCTCATGTTTCAGGTTTTCTCCAATACAAAGTGCTCGCAATATAGCTGATAGCTCAGCCTGGAAAACACTGCAGTAATTTTCAAGACGAAAACCGGCACGCTGAACCTCCTGTCCTCCTATCCAGCAGGACACTGCCGCGCCCACCTTCCCCTCCAGCTTACTACCATCCGTATAAAGAATAGGCCCGTCATCTCCCAGGCTCTCCACATCCTCCTGTGATTTGACCAGCCCAAACTCCATACGTTTCCTCTCAGCTGGATGAGGCAAAGAGAATGGACTTCTACGGAACTCCAGACTACGTCCAGGCAAACAGGTGATAGGTTTTCCTTTTTTTATCTCATAAACTTTTGAATGCTCGCGGATTCTAATTGAGAGCGGCATTATCCTCGCCAACAAAAGACTAGAGACAAAAGAGACAGTACGGTGTGCTTTGCATATCTTGATGGCGAAGGAGCGAGTCAGGCTGTTGAGTGCTTTCTCCGCATACAACCTTGTCGATATGTTAGCCCAGCAACTCGCAGCATATAGGACCGTAGGCTCCACTACCGAGATGTAGATTAGTCTTAAAATGTCAGAGTTTAGTCCCCACTGCGCCTGTGCCGCTTTTGCTACCAGCTTATAAAATGTGATGACTTTTTTATTGACGGCTACAAGATGTTCGCGAAAGTTGAGCAGGGGATCCACTGTTAACCCCAACACTTTAAGACTAGTTCCAAAGGAGATCTCAGCACCGGACATAATTAATCTGGGTGTGTGGTACTGCAACTTCTTCGTTATCAACAAGGCCTGTGTCTTCCCCGGTGCAAACTTAAGTCGAAGCCTCTCGCCCCATTGAACCATCACCGCTAATGCTCGGTTCACCTTCTCTTCCAGCTCTGCTCCGTTGGATGCCGCCGCTATCATCAAGATGTCGTCTGCAAAAGCTTGAACTCGTACTCCACCGTACTGACTCTGCTCCAACACCGGGCTCAACTGGAGGTTCCACAGTATTGGTCCGCAGGTAGAGCCTTGTATACAACCCTTGCTTGTATCTCTCTCTACTGTTTCGCCCGCGTATCGCAGTCTAACCTTCCTTTCCGAGAGATAATTCACGATGAGTCTCACCACGCTCGAGTCAACCCCGTCCACATGTAGCTGATCAATGATAGCGGGCCACCACGCATTATCAAAGGCGCCCTCTATATCAAGCGATACCATAACCACTATTTGCTTATCTTGCAGATTTCTCCTGACCATGGCCATGGCATCATAGAGGGCATCCTCCGCGCCGCGCTGCGGAGTAAACCCGTACTGGTACGGACTCAGAAGGCCGTTTCTACCCAGCTGCCACTGCATCCTGTTAACAAACAGCTTCTCCAGCATCTTCCCGAAGACCGGCAGCAGTCCAATAGGTCGGTATGCTTTTGGATTAGTGTAGTCGTCCTTTGCTGGCTTGGGGATTACCTTTATTGTGGCCGTCTTCCAAATCCGCGGGAATGATCCCCACCGCAGACACTGTGAAAATAGTTTTATAAGGAGAGATCTATTGCATGCGTAAGCGGTCAAGCAGATGCAGCAGGTTAGGTTAGGTTTTTTTTTTTTTTTTTTTTTTTTTTTTTTTTTTTTTTTTAGATCAATACCGTTCTATCGGTATTACAGTGTCCCCCAGCCATAAAGCCGAGTCTTTTTTAATACAGTTTATTTATTTTATACCAAAGATTGTTTTTCTAAAAAAAAATACTTTTATAAATATTTTGACTCTAATTTTTATCTATTTTGTGTGCAAGTTCTAATCTTAATTATTATGTTTCTGATACATTTGGTAACAATTTTAACTGATTTTTAATTCTTATGTTTACTTATGACTATTGAAGATTTTTAACTAAGAAACTATTATATACTTAAGCTATTTTTTATTATCTGTTTTTGTTGTTTTTCTGTTTTTATTTTTATATCCTACTTAACTGTTTTTTTTTTTTTTTTATTTTACTATGTATAATGTTATTGCTGTTTGGATTATATAAATCAATATATAACGACCAACAAGACTTATATACCTTAAATATTAATTGCTTACTTCTATTATATTTTTTTACTATTTCACAGTCCACTTTTTTCTTTTGTGCCCCCGAGGCTTTCCCCATCGAGTGCATTATTACAGGAGTAAACGGCGGCCCATGTTCAACATGGCCCAGACCGTTTGCTTGTATAACTATTTTATTGGCACTTCGGTGGTAGCGGTGTTGGACGCTAATCTCTTTGCCTGGGGCCACTTTAGCAGTGGTAGGCTATTGTGGCCCTGGCCAGTGCGTCCCACTTCCTCCTGATTGCACACTCAGGACTGAACGCGCTGTGATCTGCTTTGTCAGCCTTTGCGTGCAAGCAGTTGCAGCAGGAAGGGGTCGCACCGGCGAGCCAGTCGGCGCACTCCGTCCTCATGTGAGGCCCCCCGCAGTGGCTGCACTTGACGGTGGTCTCCACGCAGAACCGTCGTCCGTGGCCATAGCCCAGACACAGCGAGCATTGTACAAGTGGAGACTGGTCAGCCACTTGTACTCGCTGGAGGTCTATGACGACGGTCCCAGCGTGGACCAGGCGCTGCCATACCGCGGGAGGCACTCTCATGACGACGTGATGCGTCTGAGGGTTTCTAGATGTCTTTTTGTACACTATTTCCATTTTGTTTTCAGTTTTGCCTAAGTCTTTTAAAATTTTAGAGTTTTGTTTCCAAATGGAGTCAATTATGTCCTGATCATTGTTAAATTTAAATAAATTTTTAATAATAATTAACGGGTTCTTATTTTTAATTTCCTCAACGGTTAGATACTTTTCCGCACCCCTTAGCCGTTCCTTAACCTTCTGTCTTTCTTCTTCCGTTTTACATCCAACTATTACTTTTCTATCCTTTGCTTTCCTGATGTTCTCTATTTCAATTCCTCCTTCCTTTGCCTTAATCGTATTTCTTATCCTCTCCAAAACTAAATCTCCTTTTTCCTCCTCATCTTTCGAGGTCACAATCACCGAGTATAGTGCGGCCCGCTCAGGAAGCTGCCTTCCGGGCTGAGCCGCTACTACACTCGCGTACGATTGTTTCTCAACCCTTTCTTGATGTTCGTCCATTTTCTCCTGTAGCTTTGTCATTCTTTCGCTGTTTTCTCGTATGAGCTTTGCATGTTCTTCTAATTTTTCTATCAGGTCTATCTCTTCCTTGCTCTTTTCCTTCACTGGCTCCTTTTCCGGCACTCTATCCTTTTCCGATCCCTCAGCTTTCTTATTAACCTTTCCACTGTCACTTTCTGACTCCTTAACTAACTGATACAGTCTCTCAATCGCGTGTAGCACCTCGGTTTTTATCTCCGTCTTTATGTTCCGGGAGTTGCCCAGGTTGAGCTTGGCCTTGGTCAGACAGGCCTTGGCCTCCGCCAAGCGACTGGTGTATTTAGGCTGAGTCGGTGGACTCCCCGAAGCTTCCACAGGTACCTTCGCAGCCACTTTACTTCCCTGCGAAAGCACCTTTTTCGACTTCGGGGGTTCCACCGGCGCAACCTTTTTCGGAGAAGTTGGGGTGAGTGGGTCCGCTCTGCCAGACTCCCACTCTCCGATGCTTCTCCGAACGCTCGACGTAGGCCGCTCACTCACTGGCACTGCTGGTGGTGTGCCAGTTGAGATCCTACGTGGGGGCTCTTGAGAGGGCTTGGAGCCTTTCGACGGGGTGCGAAAACCAAACATGGTGCTTGAATTTGGGGGACACTAAAAATAGGGGATAAGGGAATGAATCTAATGTAAAATTGTATAAGTTGTAAAATGTTAATGATTTGTTAATGATTTTGTCAAATTGTATATACTAAAACTAACTTAAAATTAATTACGTAGTCGTAAGCGTCGCTAAGATAAAATAAGTTACCTTACCTAAGGTAACGTCAATGATTCTGGCGAAAACCAGAAGTAAATAGGTCAAAAACAAGTTTCGGTCTGTCGAAATTGATGCAACTTTACGTAGTAAATGCGGACCGGGTGGGTGGGAGGGCGATTTTTTAATTTTAAATGTGCTAATTTCGCTGTTTTTCTTTTGCAGGTCCACGCGGGCGCCCCAGGCGATCGTGTTCCAGCAGAAAGAAGCAGAGAAATCCACCGAAAATTGCCAAATATCTAATAAAAACTACTAAAAATGTCAAAGTTCGAATAAATTTTGAAAATCGTGTTAAAACACGAATATTTTTGGGTGAACGCTTATTCCTACTACTTATTATATCTATGCGCACCTATAGTAAATTATTTCGCGACAAATAAAAATGTTTTAGCGCGAAATTTTAAAAGTTGTATATATGGTTAGGTTAGGTTAGGTTAGGTTAGGTTAGGTTAGGTTAGGTTAGGTTAGGTTAGGTTAGGTTAGGTTAGGTTAGGTTAGGTTAGGTTAGGTTAGGTTAGGTTAGGTTAGGTTAGGTTAGGTTAGGTTAGGTTAGGTTAGGTTAGGTTAGGTTAGGTTAGGTTAGGTGTATAAGTTGTAAAATGTTAATGATTTGTTAATGATTTTGTCAAATTGTATATACTAAAACTAACTTAAAATTAATTACGTAGTCGTAAGCGTCGCTAAAATTAAAATTATTTACCTTTACTAAGGTAACGTCCGTAATTCTGGCGAAAACCAGAAGTAAATAGGTCAAATACGGGCTTCGGTCTGTCCAAATTGATGCAACTTTACGTAGTAAATGCGGACCGGGTGGGTGGGAGGGCGATTTTTTATTTTTTAATTTTAAATGTGCTAATTTCGCTGTTTTTCTTTTGCAGGTCCACGCGGGCGCCCCAGGCGATCGTGTTCCAGCAGAAAGAAGCAGAGAAATCCACCGAAAATTGCCAAATATCTAATAAAAACTACTAAAAATGTCAAAGTTCGAATAAATTTTGAAAATCGTGTTAAAACACGAATATTTTTGGGTGAACGCTTATTCCTACTACTTATTATATCTATGCGCACCTATAGTAAATTATTTCGCGACAAATAAAAATGTTTTAGCGCGAAATTTTAAAAGTTGTATATAATTTGTATGAAAATCGCGTTCAGTATGAAGACTTTTTACTACCAATTTTGATTTTTTAATTTTAAATGTGCTAATTTCGCTGTTTTTCTTTTGCAGGTCCACGCGGGCGCCCCAGGCGATCGTGTTCCAGCAGAAAGAAGCAGAGAAATCCACCGAAAATTGCCAAATATCTAATAAAAACTACTAAAAATGTCAAAGTTCGAATAAATTTTGAAAATCGTGTTAAAACACGAATATTTTTGGGTGAACGCTTATTCCTACTACTTATTATATCTATGCGCACCTATAGTAAATTATTTCGCGACAAATAAAAATGTTTTAGCGCGAAATTTTAAAAGTTGTATATAATTTGTATGAAAATCGCGTTCAGTATGAAGACTTTTTACTACCAATTTTGATTTTTTAATTTTAAATGTGCTAATTTCGCTGTTTTTCTTTTGCAGGTCCACGCGGGCGCCCCAGGCGATCGTGTTCCAGCAGAAAGAAGCAGAGAAATCCACCGAAAATTGCCAAATATCTAATAAAAACTACTAAAAATGTCAAAGTTCGAATAAATTTTGAAAATCGTGTTAAAACACGAATATTTTTGGGTGAACGCTTATTCCTACTACTTATTATATCTATGCGCACCTATAGTAAATTATTTCGCGACAAATAAAAATGTTTTAGCGCGGTTAGGTTAGGTTAGGTTAGGTTAGGTTAGGTTAGGTTAGGTTAGGTTAGGTTAGGTTAGGTTAGGTTAGGTTAGGTTAGGTTAGGTTAGGTTAGGTTAGGTTAGGTTAGGTTAGGTTAGGTTAGGTTAGGTTAGGTTAGGTTAGGTTAGGTTAGGTTAGGTTAGGTTAGGTTTTTTTTTTTTTTTTTTTTTTTTTTTTTTTTTAGTCCCTCTAACATTATCAGAGTTCTTTTTTAAATTTTTCCTTTCGTTTTCTCTGCTATAATAAATTGCTTGCTACGGTAAGTATTAGTATTATCTTATTTCTACGGTATTGTATTTATACGTTTTCTTTTGTTGACCTTGGCTCTTTTATCCTATTACACATTTTAGTTTGTACATATTCCTATGTTTTTGCTTATATTAAATTTATGCATATTATATATATTTTATAATATATATATATCATAACTTATCTATCCGTCTTATTTCTATTTATTACTATATTTGCTATTTTTATACAATATTTTATGTATTCGGATCTTGTTTCTTTATTTATCATTAAGTATTTACACGTGTTGCTGTTTATTTTCATATTCAGTAGGCACTCGGCGTCGTATCTTTCTCGTCCCGAAGCGGGACACTCAAACAAAATATGCTCGACACTTTCCGACACTTCAGGATCACAGATGCACGCCGGGTTCTCCTTGCACTTGAATCGGGATAAGTACTCGGAGAACCCGCCGTGCCCTGTTATGACTTGGGTAAGTACGTTGGATATTTCGAGCTTCCTGACAGTTTGGTAAGCCTCTACTGCATTCGGGAAAAAGATCTTTGTGACGGAAGCTGTATGCTCTGTGTTGTATCTCCGGTTCCATGCCTCAAGCGATTCCGTCCGGATTTTCCGCTTGATGTATGAGACCGGACATCCATCATAGTCGGGCTTTTTCTTTAGCTTTAGTGCTGCATCTTTGGCTAACTCGTCAGCCCTTTCGTTCCCACTCATCCCTGCATGTGCTTTGATCCAAAACAAGGATATTTCCTTATTTTGGAGTAGGATGGTTCCTATATTCTTGCGGGTTTCTATTGCAAGGGGATGGGTAGAAGCATGATTTACTACCGTTTCTAGGGCCGAACGCGAGTCGCTATAGATTCCAAAGCTGGACTCGGGGCGTTTTTGGATCTCCTGTGTCGCTCTGCATATGGCGTAGAGTTCCGCCTGATATACGGTGCAGTAAGATGGCAGCTTGAGTTTCAGGTTCTTGGTTTCCGCAACGTTATTCCATAAGGATAACGCTGCGCCAACCTTCTCCTCTATCTTGCTGCCATCTGTAAAAATGCGAACTGCTTGGTTATTGTGGTTTTCCACATCTTGTTGGTCTATGAGGCTTTTAAACTCCAGGCTCATATGCTTTGCTGGGTGGGGGATGGGGGATTAGGTTAGGTTAGGTTAGGTTAGGTTAGGTTAGGTTAGGTTAGGTTAGGTTAGGTTAGGTTAGGTTAGGTTAGGTTAGGTTAGGTTAGGTTAGGTTTTTTTTTTTTTTTTTTTTTTTTTTTTTTTTTTAGAACAATACCGTTCTATCGGTATTACAGTGTCCCCCAGCCATAAAGCCGAGTCCTTTTTAATACTGTTTTATTCATTTTATATCAAAGATTGTTTTTCTAAAAAAAAATAGCTAATGTAAATTTTGACTTAAATTTTTATATCTATTTTGTGCTAATTTTATCTATATTTTATGTTCAAATACTTACTAGTTCAGATATCGAGATTATAATTACTGTTCAGTTTTACTAATGTGTTTACTATCTAACGTGTTTTTAATCTAAAATTATTTACTAACGTGTTTTTACTTACAACTTAAGACTAATTATTAAATTTTTAACTATTATACAAACTATTTTTATAAAGTATCTGTTTTTGTTGTTTTCTGGTTTTTTAATATCCTATTTTACTGTTTTTTATTAGTACTATGCTTAAAATTATTGCTGTTTGGTTTATATATTTTAATATATAACGGCCAACAAGACTTATATAACTAATTATTAATTGTTTACTTATACTATTATTATTTACTATGTTACAGTTTATGGCCACTCTTCTCTTTTGTGCCCCCGAGGCTCTTCCCATCGAGTGCATTTTTTGCATTTCAGGGGTAATCGGCGGCCCATGTTCAACATGGCCCAGACCGTTTACTTGGACAGCTTTTTTCTTGGCACATCGGTGGTAGTGGTGTTGATCGCATATCTCACTGCCTGGGGCCACTTTAGCAGTGGTAGGCTATTGTGGCCCTGGCCAGTGCGTCCCACTTCCTCCTGATTGCACACTCAGGACTGAAGGCGCTGTGATCTGCCTTGTCAGCCTTTGCGTGCAAACAGTTGCAGCAGGAAGGGGTCGCACCGGCGAGCCAATCGGCGCACTCCGTCCTCATGTGAGGCCCCCCGCAGTGGCTGCACTTGACGGTGGTCTCCACGCAGAACCGTCGTCCGTGGCCATAGCCCAGACACAGCGAGCATTGTACAAGTGGAGACTGGTCAGCCACTTGTACTCGCTGGAGGTCTATGACGACGGTCCCAGCGTGGACCAGGCGCTGCCATACTGCGGGAGACACTCTCATGACGACGTGATGCGTCTGAGGGTTTCTGCTCGTCTTTTTATAGACGATATCAATTTTATTGTCGGTTTTTCCTAAATCTTTTAAAATTTTTGAATTTTGTTGCCAAAGGGAATTAATTATATCTTCGTCACTATTAAATTTAAATACATTTTTTATTATAACCAATGGATTCTTGTTCCTAATTTCCTCAACGGTTAGATACTTTTCCGCACCCCTTAGCCGTTCCTTAACCTTCTGTCTTTCTTCTTCCGTTTTACATCCAACTATTACTTTTCTATCCTTTGCTTTCCTGATGTTCTCTATTTCAATTCCTCCTTCCTTTGCCTTAATCGTATTTCTTATCCTCTCCAAAACTAAATCTCCTTTTTCCTCCTCATCTTTCGAGGTCACAATCACCGAGTATAGTGCGGCCCGCTCAGGAAGCTGCCTTCCGGGCTGAGCCGCTACTACACTCGCGTACGATTGTTTCTCAACCCTTTCTTGATGTTCGTCCATTTTCTCCTGTAGCTTTGTCATTCTTTCGCTGTTTTCTCGTATGAGCTTTGCATGTTCTTCTAATTTTTCTATCAGGTCTATCTCTTCCTTGCTCTTTTCCTTCACTGGCTCCTTTTCCGGCACTCTATCCTTTTCCGATCCCTCAGCTTTCTTATTAACCTTTCCACTGTCACTTTCTGACTCCTTAACTAACTGATACAGTCTCTCAATCGCGTGTAGCACCTCGGTTTTTATCTCCGTCTTTATGTTCCGGGAGTTGCCGAGGTTGAGCTTGGCCTTGGTCAGACAGGCCTTGGCCTCCGCCAAGCGACTGGTGTATTTAGGTTGAGTCGGTGGACTCCCCGAAGCTTCTACAGGTGCCTTCGCAGCCACTTTACTTCCCTGCGAAAGCACCTTTTTCGGCTTCGGGGGTTCCACCGGCGCAACCTTTTTCGGAGAAGTTGGGGTGAGTGGGTCCGCTCTGCCAGACTCCCACTCCCCGATGCTTCTCCGAACGCTCGACGTGGGCCGCTCACTCACTGGCACTGTTGGTGGTGTGCCAGTTGAGATCCTACGTGGGGGTTCTTGAGAGGGCTTGGAGCCTTTCGACGGGGTGCGAAAACCAAACATGGTGTTTGAATTTGGGGGACACTAAAAATAGGGGATAAGGGAATGAATCTAATGTAAAATTGTATAAGTTGTAAAATGTTAATGATTTGTTAATGATTTTGTCAAATTGTATATACTAAAACTAACTTAAAATTAATTACGTAGTCGTAAGCGTCGCTAAAATAAAATAAGTTACCTTTCCTAAGGTAACGTCAGTGATTCTGTTGAAAACCAGAAGTAAATAGGTCAAAAACAAGTTTTGGTCTGTCGAAATTGACGCAACTTTACGTAGTAAATGCGGACCGGGTGGGTGGGAGGGCGATTTTTTAATTTTTAATGTGCTAATTTCAGTGTTTTTCTTTTGCAGGTCCACGCGGGCGCCCCAGGCGATCGTGTTCCAGCAGAAAGAAGCAGAGAAATCCACCGAAAATTGCCAAATATCTAATAAAAACTACTAAAAATGTCAAAGTTCGAATAAATTTTGAAAATCGTGTTAAAACACGAATATTTTTGGGTGAACGCTTATTCCTACTACTTATTATATCTATGCGCACCTATAGTAAATTATTTCGCGACAAATAAAAATGTTTTAGCGCGAAATTTTAAAAGTTGTATATATGGTTAGGTTAGGTTAGGTTAGGTTAGGTTAGGTTAGGTTAGGTTAGGTTAGGTTAGGTTAGGTTAGGTTAGGTTAGGTTAGGTTAGGTTAGGTTAGGTTAGGTTAGGTTAGGTTAGGTTAGGTTAGGTTAGGTTAGGTGTATAAGTTGTAAAATGTTAATGATTTGTTAATGATTTTGTCAAATTGTATATACTAAAACTAACTTAAAATTAATTACGTAGTCGTAAGCGTCGCTAAAATTAAAATTATTTACCTTTACTAAGGTAACGTCCGTAATTCTGGCGAAAACCAGAAGTAAATAGGTCAAATACGGGCTTCGGTCTGTCCAAATTGATGCAACTTTACGTAGTAAATGCGGACCGGGTGGGTGGGAGGGCGATTTTTTATTTTTTAATTTTAAATGTGCTAATTTCGCTGTTTTTCTTTTGCAGGTCCACGCGGGCGCCCCAGGCGATCGTGTTCCAGCAGAAAGAAGCAGAGAAATCCACCGAAAATTGCCAAATATCTAATAAAAACTACTAAAAATGTCAAAGTTCGAATAAATTTTGAAAATCGTGTTAAAACACGAATATTTTTGGGTGAACGCTTATTCCTACTACTTATTATATCTATGCGCACCTATAGTAAATTATTTCGCGACAAATAAAAATGTTTTAGCGCGAAATTTTAAAAGTTGTATATAATTTGTATGAAAATCGCGTTCAGTATGAAGACTTTTTACTACCAATTTTGATTTTTTAATTTTAAATGTGCTAATTTCGCTGTTTTTCTTTTGCAGGTCCACGCGGGCGCCCCAGGCGATCGTGTTCCAGCAGAAAGAAGCAGAGAAATCCACCGAAAATTGCCAAATATCTAATAAAAACTACTAAAAATGTCAAAGTTCGAATAAATTTTGAAAATCGTGTTAAAACACGAATATTTTTGGGTGAACGCTTATTCCTACTACTTATTATATCTATGCGCACCTATAGTAAATTATTTCGCGACAAATAAAAATGTTTTAGCGCGAAATTTTAAAAGTTGTATATAATTTGTATGAAAATCGCGTTCAGTATGAAGACTTTTTACTACCAATTTTGATTTTTTAATTTTAAATGTGCTAATTTCGCTGTTTTTCTTTTGCAGGTCCACGCGGGCGCCCCAGGCGATCGTGTTCCAGCAGAAAGAAGCAGAGAAATCCACCGAAAATTGCCAAATATCTAATAAAAACTACTAAAAATGTCAAAGTTCGAATAAATTTTGAAAATCGTGTTAAAACACGAATATTTTTGGGTGAACGCTTATTCCTACTACTTATTATATCTATGCGCACCTATAGTAAATTATTTCGCGACAAATAAAAATGTTTTAGCGCGGTTAGGTTAGGTTAGGTTAGGTTAGGTTAGGTTAGGTTAGGTTAGGTTAGGTTAGGTTAGGTTAGGTTAGGTTAGGTTAGGTTAGGTTAGGTTAGGTTAGGTTAGGTTAGGTTAGGTTAGGTTAGGTTAGGTTAGGTTAGGTTAGGTTAGGTTAGGTTAGGTGAGGTTAGGTTTTTTTTTTTTTTTTTTTTTTTTTTTTTTTTTAGTCCCTCTAACATTATCAGAGTTCTTTTTTAAATTTTTCCTTTCGTTTTCTCTGCTATAATAAATTGCTTGCTACGGTAAGTATTAGTATTATCTTATTTCTACGGTATTGTATTTATACGTTTTCTTTTGTTGACCTTGGCTCTTTTATCCTATTACACATTTTAGTTTGTACATATTCCTATGTTTTTGCTTATATTAAATTTATGCATATTATATATATTTTATAATATATATATATCATAACTTATCTATCCGTCTTATTTCTATTTATTACTATATTTGCTATTTTTATACAATATTTTATGTATTCGGATCTTGTTTCTTTATTTATCATTAAGTATTTACACGTGTTGC
The DNA here is from genome assembly GCA_932527185.1 of Ecliptopera silaceata. Classification (NCBI taxonomy): domain Eukaryota; kingdom Metazoa; phylum Arthropoda; class Insecta; order Lepidoptera; family Geometridae; genus Ecliptopera; species Ecliptopera silaceata. The sequence goes on from OW052210.1 coordinate 9,872,285, forward strand.
TGTTTATTTTCATATTCAGTAGGCACTCGGCGTCGTATCTTTCTCGTCCCGAAGCGGGACACTCAAACAAAATATGCTCGACACTTTCCGACACTTCAGGATCACAGATGCACGCCGGGTTCTCCTTGCACTTGAATCGGGATAAGTACTCGGAGAACCCGCCGTGCCCTGTTATGACTTGGGTAAGTACGTTGGATATTTCGAGCTTCCTGACAGTTTGGTAAGCCTCTACTGCATTCGGGAAAAAGATCTTTGTGACGGAAGCTGTATGCTCTGTGTTGTATCTCCGGTTCCATGCCTCAAGCGATTCCGTCCGGATTTTCCGCTTGATGTATGAGACCGGACATCCATCATAGTCGGGCTTTTTCTTTAGCTTTAGTGCTGCATCTTTGGCTAACTCGTCAGCCCTTTCGTTCCCACTCATCCCTGCATGTGCTTTGATCCAAAACAAGGATATTTCCTTATTTTGGAGTAGGATGGTTCCTATATTCTTGCGGGTTTCTATTGCAAGGGGATGGGTAGAAGCATGATTTACTACCGTTTCTAGGGCCGAACGCGAGTCGCTATAGATTCCAAAGCTGGACTCGGGGCGTTTTTGGATCTCCTGTGTCGCTCTGCATATGGCGTAGAGTTCCGCCTGATATACGGTGCAGTAAGATGGCAGCTTGAGTTTCAGGTTCTTGGTTTCCGCAACGTTATTCCATAAGGATAACGCTGCGCCAACCTTCTCCTCTATCTTGCTGCCATCTGTAAAAATGCGAACTGCTTGGTTATTGTGGTTTTCCACATCTTGTTGGTCTATGAGGCTTTTAAACTCCAGGCTCATATGCTTTGCTGGGTGGGGGATGGGGGATTAGGTTAGGTTAGGTTAGGTTAGGTTAGGTTAGGTTAGGTTAGGTTAGGTTAGGTTAGGTTAGGTTAGGTTAGGTTAGGTTAGGTTAGGTTAGGTTAGGTTAGGTTAGGTTAGGTTAGGTTAGGTTAGGTTAGGTTAGGTTAGGTTAGGTTAGGTTAGGTTAGGTTAGGTTAGGTTAGGTTAGGTTAGGTTAGGTTAGGTTAGGTTCGAGGATGGATGCCCGTGTATACGGGCGTCTCCGGACCGATGCAGGGAGCGGAACCGCGCCCGTTGAAGTGCGGGTGCAGGAGCGCCGCCGTGCGCTCGTGGAATGGCGCGAGCGGTTCGATGAACCGAGGAGCTCGCGCCAGCGCATAGTGGGCGCTATTGCACCCATTTTCGAAGCCTGGCTGGGGAGGAAACATGGTTTCGTCACCTATCGTCTTACTCAGATGCTCACCGGGCATGGTTGCTTCGGTGAGTATCTGAGTAGGATCGGACGCGAGCCGACACCACAGTGTCACCATTGTGGGTGGGACCGGGATTCCGCGCAGCATACGCTGGAGCAATGCTCAGCGTGGTGCGAGGACCGCGGAATCCTGGTCGCACGGATCGGGCAGGACCTCTCTCTGCCACGCGTAGTCGAGGCTATGCTGGCAGATGAGACGGCGTGGACGGCGGTGGCCTCTTTCTGTGAGACGGTTTTAGTCCGGAAAGAGGCCGCTGAGCGGGATCGGGAGAGGGCCGATCCCGCTCGGAGGAGGCGGCGGCGGGGCGCAGGCAACGGCCGCCCCGCACTGCCTGCCCCATGAGGGGGCCGAGTGGTATCTCCCTGCCATTCAGGGAGACTTTCGGGTCCGTGAGCAGATGGAGTGAGGGCTCCAGAAGCTCGATAGCGGACTCCGGGAGGGCGGCTGGCACATGGTGGCGTGTGCAGCCGTAGCACCGTTGGTGCTGGGATCGCGGCTGTGGGTGCCGTTATCCCGGGACGGGCTTTTTATTGGCAATATGCGATGGGGTCTCCGGCGCGGTCGTTTCCGAGGACCCGGAGTCCCCCCATCAAGCATCGAGGCCGGCCACCGGGGGGTTTTAGTGAGTCGGCGACCAGTCGGTCGCCATCCTCACACTACCTTTCCGCGTTCCCTCAAAACGCGGGAAGGTGTCTGTGTGCAGATTTCCCCTCGACAACAAAAAAAAAAAAAAAAAAAAAAAAAGGTTAGGTTAGGTTAGGTTAGGTTAGGTTAGGTTAGGTTAGGTTAGGTTAGGTTAGGTTAGGTTAGGTTAGGTTAGGTTAGGTTAGGTTGGGGTGCAAGGTCGGGTAGAACCTCCACGTGGTGCACCCTGGTAACACCGTGAAGAACTGCCATAGAGTACTATGGTAGCTTTTCACGGTGGCCAATAACCCGACACACAGCGCGCACATTCCAATGATCCTCAAGGCTATGCCGCAGGGCCACCCATACGGACAGGCTTGAGGGGAGGGATTAGTGCAGCGCATGAGGTTGTAGATGCTGTAGATGTAGCATGATAAGGAGGAAACATCTGGATGAGATGAGTTAGAGGTTAAGGAGTTAAAGAGGAGCTCAGGAGGTGGGCTCAACGTGTACTTACCCTACCGTTGAGCAGGCACTGAGAAAGTTATTTCTCGTGCCGCCATCTCAAAACTCGTAACTCCGCAACAATAGATTTTTATCTTAGTGGAAACGAGGGCCTTGGCTTGGTCGCCTGGGCCGCGAGGATGCAAACCTCTATAAAAAATGCCCGACTTAAAGCGGCGGCGCAGCGTGAGGGGTGGGGTTGTCTTTCCTAGGATTGGCGATTCCGGCCGGACGGTATTCCGGTTCCTACTGCGTTCCCCGCCAGGGTACCTGCCGACCCCCTGTGCGAGTTATTTTAGGCTTCCCCGGTGACAGAGGGCACTGGCCGGGGTGACCGTTTTTCCCTCACACTCGTGGGATTAGTAATGGAAGTATCAATTTTAAAAAACAAAAAGAAGAATGGAGGAGAGGGTCTTAGAGACCAAACTGAGGTAGAATGCGTTAAAGCGCAAGACAACGCTCAAAAGGCGATAGAGGTTTTGGGGAAACTCCCAAGAGAAGAGGAAAGGCAGCTCACAGAAGAATACGGTTCCTGTGATAATCTGTCAATTAGGAGCCATGAGTCAGAGGTAGACTCATCTAGACTCAGTGATTGCAGTGTGCAAATTGAACAGATGCCTGACAAACTTTGGAAGAAAAGAGGTATACGTGCAAAACGACGACATGCCGATTCTGGGTCAGAGTCAGTTTCTAGTGGTGATGAAACTCCGACTCTTCCCAAAATAGTGACAGCCAAAAGAGGAAGGGGTCGCCCACCAACTACAGGAAAATATGTTGGTTTAGGCAAAGCTCAAGCTGAATTGAATGCTCTCAAGCAAGAAGCAGCAAAAGAAGAGGCTCGGCAGATTGCCGAGAAAGAGGTCTCTGCTAAAGTTGCGTACCTTAAAACGACGCGTAAAGTGCCTTTGCCAGCACCTGTAGAGGACAGTGGCCTGGCATCGGACATGGTTAAGCAAGTTGTGGATGCAGCTGATGTCATCTTGACGGTTGCTACAAAATCTGGCAATCTCAAGGGCACCTTCACCAAAGCCCTTAAGGACTCAGCAGCATCAATCAAGGCAGCGGTTGAAGCACTTTATGCTACCACTGCCTCAGAGGAAACGGCCAAACTGCAGGCGGATAATGCCAGTTTAAGGGCTGAAGTCGTAGAGCTCCGCAAGGAGATAGCCGAGCTAAGAAAAATTATGTTTCAAGATCCAGAGGAGCTCCCAGCCGTGAGTGTCAACCGCCCCGATGCAAGGGCGAGCCAACCGACACCTGCGGTTGAAAATAATTATGAAGAACTTGCGCGAGCTATTATGTTGCAAGTAGGCGGCATGATAGATGCAAGATTTGCAGGAGTAGAAGAAAGGCTGCTCCCCGAAAAGCGGATTCGTCCTCCTTTAGCTTCAGACCAGCGCCAAGAAGCTACTACAGCTCAAGCTGTCAAAGGAGGAAAGGCACCACCGGTGCAAAATGGGAATAATAAAAAGAAAGGCAGTGCTGTAAAACCAGGAGGAAGTCAAACCTCGCAAGCAAACCAAGGTCCTCAAGAGGGACCGATAACGGTTGAGTCCACGAATGAGGAGTGGACGACGGTGACAAAGCGAGGCAAAAAAGCCAAAAAGACGGTGCCTGAAAGCCAAGCAACAAAGCCAAAGCCAGCTAAGGCTAAGGCCAAGAACAGGCGGCCCACTGCAGCAAAGTTACGCCCTCCTCGTACCGCAGCAGTAGTTATCACCCTGCAACCAGAGGCGGTTCAAAAGGGGATTACATATGAAGATGTATTGAAAGAGGCCAAAGCAAAAATAGACCTTGCTAGCTGCGGGATTCCTAGCGTCAAATTCCGCAAAGCTGCTACTGGAGCTCGAATTCTAGAAGTAGCAACTGGCGAGTCTAGTGCTCAAAACGCGGATACTTTTGCCAGCAAACTTAGGGAGGCTCTGAGCGAAGAGACTGCTAGAGTCTCAAGACCTATAAAGAGCTGTGAGTTTCGACTTTTGGGTCTAGACGACACAGTGTCTAAAGAAGATGTGGTTACTGCAACAGCTGAGCATGGAGGGTGTTCAAAAGAAACAGTAAGAGTAGGCGAAATTAAGTTTAATTACCAAGGCACCGGTGTCGCTCTAGTAAGCTGTCCGGTAGCTGCGGCCAAAAAAATAGCAGGGGCAGGTCACATGCTCGTTGGCAGCTGGGTATCAGCCACGGTAGAGCTGATACAGGCCAGGCCACAAAGATGTTTTCGGTGCATGCAGGTCGGGCATGTGCGTGCTCAGTGCACATCAGAGGTTGATCGAAGCACGGAGTGCTTCAGATGTGGCAAACCCGATCATAAGTCGACGGAATGCACAGCACCGCCAAAGTGTTCACTTTGCGAGGCAGCTGGCAAGCCGTCGGCACATCGCCTAGGTAGCAAGAAGTGTGCTCCACCTAAGCCAAGGAAAAACTGGGCCACAAGCACAAATCATGCAGCGACGTCAGCTTCTAGCTGTCCCCCGTCACAAACGGGAGGTGAGAGGGTGCAAATGGAAACCTTATAGTTATGGCCTTACGTTTCCTTCAGGCGAACCTCAACCACTCCGCCAGAGCTCAGGATCTCCTGATCCAGAGCATGGCGGAGTGGTTGATTGATATTGCGGTGATAACTGAGCCTTACTTTGTTCCCCTTAGAGACAACTGGGTTGGAGATAAGGATGGGTTGGTTACAGTAGCTGTGAAAGGAGCCACATTTGAAAGGGTTACTAAAGGAAGGGGGTATCTTGCGGCTCAAGTGAATGGAGTAACAGTTATTGCAGTGTATTTTTCACCAAACAGAACCCTTGCTGAATTTGAGTCCTTTCTGGTGGAAATAGGTGCCCTCGTCGGGCAAAATCACCCGCGCCCAGTACTCGTTCTTGGAGACCTGAATGCAAAGTCAGCAGCATGGGGTTCCCCAGTCACTGATGCGCGAGGTGATACCCTAGAGGAATGGGCCATAACTTCTGGTCTCGCAATTGCCAACCGGGGTTCAGCTTTTACGTGTGTGAGGCAGCAGGGCGGATCAATTGTCGATATAACTTTTGCCAGCTCAAATCTAGACGGTAGAATTGTTGGTTGGAAGGTCTTGGAAGATGTGGAGACGCTTTCCGATCATCGTTATATCTGGTTTGAGATCACTCGTCTTCCACCAGCATCTAGTAGGCCAAGTATAACTAGAAGAGGTAATAGTCCACGGTGGGCATTAAACCGTCTAGATCGTGATCTTCTAGCGGAAGCCTCGTTGGTCAAGGCATGGGCTTCACCGCCAAATGCAGAAGAAGAGCTTGTAGTGGAAGACGAAGCTGAATGGTTCCGCGAAGCTATGACGCAGGTATGTGATGCGGCCATGCCCAGGGTGGGACCGTATTCCGCCAAACGTCAAGTTTATTGGTGGTCGACTGAGATATCGGGCATGCGCGTCACATGCGTTGCAGCGAGGCGTCAATACTCTAGGCAACGCAAGAGAAGACATCGCAATGAAGAGCTTGAAACTCAGCTGTACGATTCCTACAGGGAAGCTAAAGTGGCGCTGCAACTGGCAATTGCTCAGGCCAAGGTCCAAGCCCGAGAAGAGTTACTCGATACATTGAACCAGGACCCGTGGGGTCGGCCTTACCGGATGGTCAGGGAAAAACTTCGGCCTTGGGCTCCCCCACTAACACAAAGTCTTGAGCCACAACTTTTGAGTAAAGTGGTCAGCTCTCTTTTTCCCAGTGTGGAGGAACACACATCGCCAAATATGGCCCCGATTGAGGAGGAGAGTGACGAAGTCGAAGCACCAGAAGTAAATGAGATCGAACTAAGGGTGGCAATAGAACGACTTAAAACAAAAAATACAGCTCCAGGCCCAGATGGTATACCTGGAAAGGCATTGGTGTTGGCGTTAAAGGCCTTGGGACCTCGGATTCGAGACTTTTTTAGCGCTTGCCTGGAGCAGGGAATATTCCCTAAACAATGGAAGACAGGTAGACTAGTGCTGCTGAAAAAAGACGGTCGACCAGCTGACTCACCTTCCGCTTACCGACCTATCGTGCTCCTTGACGAAGTCGGCAAGTTATTTGAAAGGGTCATTGCAACTCGTCTCATTGACCACTTAAATTCCGCCGGGCCGAACTTGAATGACAATCAGTTCGGCTTTCGTAGGGGTCGGTCAACAGTAGGGGCGATCTTACGGGTTAAGAAAACTGTGGATGAGGCAGTATCAAGAGGGGAGGTTGTTTTTGCCGTATCCTTGGACATCGCAAATGCCTTTAATACTCTACCATGGAGCTGTATTAGAGAAGCCCTGAGATATCACGAGGTTCCTCAATACTTGCGGAAAACTATTGAAAATTACCTTTCCAATAGACTTGTCACGTTCCAAGGACAAGAAGGATGGCGTGAACACGGGATGTCGTGCGGTGTACCACAAGGATCGGTCCTTGGGCCACTCTTGTGGAACATCGGATACGACTGGGTCCTACGTGGCGCCACACTTTGGGGTGTTAGTGTTACCTGCTACGCAGACGATACGCTTGTATTGGCGAGGAACAAAACGTATAGACAAGCTGCCATACTTGCCACAGCTGGCGTTGCCCAGACGGTTGATCGCATCAAACGTCTTGGACTTGAAGTGGCCCTGAACAAATCAGAAGCTCTTTGTTTTCATGGGCCGAGAAACAAACCTCCAGCAGGATCTCATATCACAGTGGGTGGTTTCCGAATAGCTGTTGAGTCGACGATGAAGTACCTGGGGCTTGTCCTAGATAGTAGATGGAACTTTGATGCCCATTTCCAGAGACTGGCACCTAAGCTCATGGGAACCGCGGCTGCCCTTGGTGGGCTGCTGCCTAACATCAGAGGTGCAAATGTAGGTTGCCGAAGGTTATACATGGGCGTTGTACGCTCTATGGTCATGTATGGAGCCCCTGTGTGGGCCAACACCCTGAACCGTCACAACATCGCCCTGATGCGAAAACCTCAAAGAGCGATGGCAATCAGGGTGATACGGGGATACCGCACGATCTCCTTTGAGGCTTCGTGTGTAATGGCGGGGTCACTGCCATGGGATCTTGACGCAAAAGGCCTAGCGTCAGTTTATTTTTGGCGGGAGCAAGAAATTGCGCAAGGTCAATGGCCAGCGCAAAGAGAAGTTGAACACTACAGAGGTCAAATGCAAGATCATCTGGTGAGAGAGTGGCTTAGGCGACTAGCCGAGCCAAGTGCCGGTCTAAGGACCATCGAGGCAATTCGTCCGGTACTCGAAGAGTGGGTCAAAAGAGAGTACGGTGCCATGACCTTTCGATTGACACAGATCGTCTCAGGTCACGGTTGTTTCTCCAAGTACCTGTTCCGAATTGGCAGAGAAACGAGTGCGGAGTGTCACCACTGCACCAACAACGAGGACTCGGCACAGCATACGCTTGAAGTATGCCCAGCCTGGGAAGAACCGCGGAGGGAGTTAATTACACGTGTTGGTAATGACTTATCGCTCAAGGCAATAATACCGGTCATGGTTGCTAGTGAGGAGGCATGGAAAGCTGTAATAGCGTTCTGTGAAGATGTCCTATCACAAAAAGAGATGGCGGAAAGGGAGAGAGAAATCTCTAGCATCAATCCAATCCGCAGCAGAAGAGTGGGACGACAGAGGAGGCAACTCCATGTCATACGACCCCCATAATAAAGGCTCAGGCGGTGGTACACGGGGGTGGCCACCGCCCTACTACAAGCCCTGAGATGGCGCGCGCGGGGTGTCCCGTGCGCCTCTCGTAAGAGAAGTGACGAAATACCAAAGACGAGGAGGCTATAACAAAGCCAGCGCCGCTAGAACTCTGGACGAATGCTATAAGCGCACCCTTAGCTCTAGCTCAAGGCGAGATGATGGACCCCGTTGGGTTTTAGTCGGTAAGGGCCTAATTAAGAAACCGGAACTAAACTATGGTTTAAACCTAGTCTAGCAAAACCGTGGACTAAAGTTAGACCACACTTAAATCTCGCCGGACCAAAACTCGGCTCTTAACTCCAGTGTTAAGCTAAATCTCGGTTTTTTCATATTATGAATGATAGTTCGGCCCAACGATAAACCACCGCCGTGGTCTAACCCTACATTTTAGTTAAACCTAGCTGACCCCTAGTTTAAGGTAGGTTTAAGTCAACATTTGATATGAAAATCGATTTCGTCACTCATGTTCTGATTGAATTACCTATTTTATTAGATATTTTTCTGAACTTCCAAATATAATTTTTGTGGAATTGGTCATTGTTTTTCAATCATTTTCTAAAAATTTTAACTCGCTGTGTGCAAGCACATTTTGTGATCTTGTCGTCTTTGTTTTGTAGTTTTATTCGTTTTTATTGCTTGCAATGTTACTTTATATATATATAGATACCTAATGGATTTTCTGAACATCGTGCTGCTCGATTTGGAGGACCGAGAAGGCATGGAGTTGCTTGGGAGTCGGGAGTCGAACTGGCACCGCTAAAGAATTTAGTAAAGTTTTTGGAATAAAATGTTGGTGTTTTTTTTGTATACTTTTCTTTGTTTCGTAGGGCTTTAGTGCTCAGATGGTATTAGCTCTGCCTTCCATGCTGTGGGTCGTGTGTTCGATTCCCACCCAGAGCAAATGTGATAAACATAAATATTTGTTCTGTGTCTGAATGTTACTATGTATCCTATGTAAGTACCTACGTATTTACAAAAAAAATATATAAGTATTCTATCAGAAATCTAGTTCCCATAGTATAAGCTGTTCTTTGTTTGTGACTAGAGTGTGATGTGTGAAATGTCGTTAATTTTTATTTATTATTTTATAAAAATGTTACCAATTTTTATAAAATAATAAATCTTATGAAATGTGCAATTATGGAGCACATAATTTTACATAATTACCTCTATGTGGATATGAAATTAAGGGCTTGACTAGTAAAATACGATGCGGCGATGTGGCGCGGTGGGCGATGGTCCGCCTGCGACGCGGAAGGTTGCGGGTTCGATTCCTGCCTCGGAATAAATGTTTGTATGTTCTGCATATATTTATTCCGGGTGTTCTGGGTATTATATGTATAATAAAAAATATCTATCTATGTAATGTATAATATTAAGTATGTCAGTCTTCTAGTACTCATAACACAAGCTCTGCTTAGCTTGGGGCTAGATGATGTTGTGTGGATTGTCCAGCATTATTTATTTATTTTATTTATTTAGGTTTTATAAAGGTACCGTGTACACAAGGTAAATAGGTATATGTATAAATTAGTAGGTACTTTGTACTTACTTTTACGTCCATTATCACTTCTTTTTTATTATTTTCCATTCTGTAGTAGGTACGTATCTTTATTACAAAATGTAAAACATTTTTATTTAAGACCAACTTTTGTGTTTGCTTTGCCACTAAAATCAGAATGACTTTGTTTTCAGACAAACTACTGTTACTCGCTGCTGTTATAAAACGTGTATTAGGCAAGGTTTTAGTAGATCATGGTTCACAATTGTCAGTAAAATGACCCTCGAAAGAATTTGTATTTTAATGTCCCTAATATTATATGCTATCAAAACATTTTAAATGTAGGTATCTTTGAAAGTTTTAGGCGTCATTTATGATTATTAAATAAAGATCTCACCTACCTATCAAGGAAACTAAATAAGTAAAAATACAAGAAAATTAAGTCGAACACTCGTTTTATTTATTTTCTGATTTTTCTCTGCATCGGTACCCGTAGGTATTTATTGGAAGTTGTTTTCAGGAAAGTATGTACACGTACCTTTTAGATACAAACATTAAATCAGGAATAAGCACAGTTCAAGCCGTGTGTTCAAATATTAAGCCGTGCGATAATGTCCATTGCGAAAAAAAAGCACAACAATGAGAATCTCCGGCCGCTAGCACATTATCACTAATTTTGATGTTTAGATATTTCCTTCTTTTCTCATCACTTGTTTTAATTTGTAATGCAACATTGCTACACGAATAAATCATTTCTACACATGATTTACATTCGTTTTGTACATTTTTTTCTGCTTTAGGTAGTGCGAGTTTGCCGCGCTTTTCACTTTTTTTCAGTCATTATAAGCAAAGGTCAGGTTACTATTCTACCAAAATAGAAATATTTTTATGAAAATAATTGCAAAACAATTACAAATAATGATATTTGGGAGTTCAGACACATTATGTGAATGAACACAAGTAACTTAATCGATTTTCATACCCGTTTGATAGATTTAACGAAAAATAAAGTTGAATTGGAGCATGGTCTACCTGCTTTAAACACGGTCGGCTTCAATCAAGTAGGCCATGCTCGGATCTGATTGGTCGTATCAAAACAGGTAGGCCATGCTCGGATCTGATTGGCCGTATCAAATCAGGTAGGCCATGGACTTAGACCGTGTTTGATAATACAAAAAACCGAGTTTTATCGTTAAAGTGGACTTTAACTGCAGCGTTAAGAAGGGTTTTTCGATAACACTGAGATAGATCTGGAAAGATAATAACACGGTAAGAGTCCGACATAACTCTTCTTTCACCCCCGAGAAAGAAGAGTATCCATGAGGATTTCCCAACGTAAAAAAAAAAAAAAAAAGGTTAGGTTAGGTTAGGTTAGGTTAGGTTAGGTTAGGTTAGGTTAGGTTAGGTTAGGTTAGGTTAGGTTAGGTTAGGTTAGGTTAGGTTAGGTTAGGTTAGGTTAGGTTAGGTTAGGTTAGGTTAGGTTAGGTTAGGTTAGGTTAGGTTAGGTTAGGTTAGGTTAGGTTAGGTTAGGTTAGGTTAGGTTAGGTTAGGTTAGGTTAGGTTAGGTTAGGTTAGGTTTTTTTTTTTTTTTTTTTTTTTTTTTTTTTTTTTTTTTTTTTTTTCCCTACCCGTACCACCATCCAGAAATGGCACTATGATGCGACTACCTCTGAAGGATCAGGAGACATTTTTTGCTCTTTGCGTTCCTACGGGGTTCTAATTTTGTAAATAAAAACAGGGGACCCTTTATGGGTGAAAATAAAAGCTAACCCTTTATGGGTTCATCTTAAACAATCTAGGTCTTAATACTATTATTGTACATCTTATGTTATATTTATTTCTATACATTTTTTAACACATTAAAAAGGAGGGGGGGAGTTCACATAACCTATTTGTACATTTTTATTGCTTAACCTATTTTATTTGCTTTTTACATTCTAATCTAGTTGATACATACTAAAGTAACGATCAATTACATTTTATTTTATTACATAAAATAACAATAATTATCTATTTACCTTAGTAATATCTATTGTACTTTTTTATCTATTTGTTTTCTATTCTATTTTACATATATGCTGATTTACATATTCAAAAATATATAAACATCATACCTTTCTTTACTATTTATTTCTTATTATTACCTTCTGAACTATTTCAGTACAATACTTGAAGAATTCATGTCTTTGCTTGTTGTCTATCATTATAGAGTGAAGGTTATCTACGGTCATATTACAGTCAATTACATGCTCCAACTTGTATCTTTCATAGGCGTGAATCGGACATTCTAGCAAAACGTGCATCGCGGTTTCGTCAACGCCGGGCTCACAGGCGCACGATGGGCTCTCCTTACACTTGAACCTGTTCAAGTATGCGGAGAACCCACCGTGCCCTGTCATAACTTGTGTCGTCACGCTAGTTGCCTCGAACTTCCTAACTATCCTATACGCGGTCATAACATCCGGAAAAAACAATTTCGTCACCGAGGCCGTTTCCCCGGAGATGTACCTCTGGTTCCACTTATCCAGTGATTCCAGTCGAATCTGACGCTTCGCAAATGAGACCGGGCATTGGTCGTAATCGGGTTTCCGCTTTGTCGTCAGAGCCGCTTGTTTCGCCAATTCATCCGCTCGTTCGTTTCCCTCCAACCCCGCGTGGGCTTTGACCCAAAACAGGGACACTTCCTTGTTTTGGAGTCTACTAGTCTTAAGGTGGTTTCGGACTTCCACAGCTAAGGGGTGGAGGGAGCCTTGGTTCACGATAGTTTCCAGTGCTGACCTGGAATCACTATAAATACCAAAGCTTGATTCGGGGCGTTTGGCAATTTCTTTGGCTGCTCTGGATATGGCCAGAAGTTCGGCCTGATACACGGTGCAGTGGGATGACAGCTTTAGTTTGAGGGCTTTGGTCTCAACTTCGCTATTCCAAAAGGATAGCGCAGCACCAACTTTGCCCTCAATCTTACTGCCATCCGTGTATATCCTGACTGCTTGTGTATTGCGGCTTCCCAGTTGCTCCCGGTCTATCAGGCTCTCAAACTCCAGGTGTTCATGTTTCGCCGGGTGCCAAGTCTTTGCATAAGGTGTAAGACACTCTATCTCCCTGTCTCCCAGTACTGACCGGGGCACCCCCCTCTTGATCTCGTACAGTGCCGCTGCCTCCTGTATTCGAAGATCAAGTGGAAGTATCCCAGACAGCACTAGAGCGGAGTTTAGGGAGACGGTGCGGTATGCTCTGCAAAGTTTTTGAGCGAATCCACGTTGGATAACATTTAATTGTTTTTGAACACCTAATTTATTTGTTGCAGATGCCCAGGCGCCTGCCGCGTACATCACAACGGGTTCAACCGCAGCCGTGTATATCACGCGGATGACTTCCGGGTTCAGTCCCCAACTAGTTTTTGCGGCTCTGGAGAGCTGTTTGTAAATATTTATAGCTTTTTTACAGACGTTGATTGTGTGGCTATTGAAAGTTAGTTTCTCGTCTATTGTGAGTCCTAAAAGCTTAATTTCGCGTGACATACCAATGTCGACCCCGCCCATGCGCAGGAGTGGTGTGTCATATTTCAGCTTTCGCGTTATCACCATTGCATTGGTTTTTTGCGGCGCGAATTTCAGCTTATTTTTGACACCCCACTCCCGCACATGGGAAAGGGCGGCATTGGCCTGTCGTTGCACTTCTAGCGCGGTGTCTCCGTCAAAAACTAGCACTATATCATCGGCGAAAGCTTGGCAATAGTCGCCACGTTTTTCCAGCCCTTTTAGCAGTGGATCCAGCAAAATATTCCATAGGATCGGTCCGCCGATCGAGCCTTGGACGCACCCCTTGTTTGTGTCCTTTATGTGTTCTTCTCCGGCGTAACGGACTCTAACTCTTCTATCCTGCAGGTAGCTGTCCATCACTCTCCGGAGATTCACCGGACACTTTTCTTCTGCCAGCCGGGTTCGGATAGCAGGCCACCAAGCGCTATCGAAGGCTCCCTCTATGTCCAAGGATACTACCGTTATGAGTTTTTTGCTGTCTAGCTTACTGCGAATGTACTGTATAAGGTCATAGAGGGAGTCCTCGGTGCTCCTCTTGGGCATGAACCCGTACTGGCGAGTGCTTATTCGGGGGATGAGATGCCATTTGATTCTTCCGATTATCATTTTTTCGTAGACTTTCCCCATGACCGGTAATAAGCCTATTGGTCTATAAGACTTTGGAGTTGCATAGTTCTCTTTGCCTGGCTTCCTCAGTATTACCACAGTGGCCTCCTTCCAGGTTTTTGGGAAATACTGCAATGTTAAGCACTTGTTTATTAGCGCAAGGTATACCTCTGGCTCCTGTCGGATTGCGTGCTGACATATGTCAGCTGTGAAGCCGTCTGCACCCGGAGCTTTCTTTGGGTTGAAGGTGTTCACCGCAAATTTCAGCTCCTCCATTGTAAACGCTGGGTCATGCGTTTCATCATAGACCCAGTCGTTTACCCGGGCCGCTGCTTCTCGGGTTTGACGGTGATCTTCGTTGTCCTCACTTTCTATGTCTTCCGGGTAAAATGTTTCGGCTAGTAGCCTCGCAGAATCCTTGGGGTCCATAAAAATACCGTCGTGCTCCAAAGGCGGATCTTCTTGCCTTTTTCCCGTCCTACCCATGACTCTGTAGATCCCTTCCCATACTCCCTCCTTGTCTTGCTTTTCACAAAACCTCTTCCAGCTTTCAGTTTGTGCCCTTTTTGCTTCGCTCTCATATCTTTCTTTTGCTTGCAGGTACTCTTCGACGACTCTTGCTCTTCGGACTGGCGCTGCACAACGGACTCGACGCTTCCTGGTGACGACTTCCCTCTTCAGGCTGGCAAGTTCCTCGGACCACCACGGCAAGGTAAGTATCTCTTCTGTATTCTTTTTTGGTATTGTTTGTATGCATGTTTTTGTTATTATATCTATGTATTTTGTTACTGTTTGTTCTATATGTATTTTACTATCTATCTTTTCTATTTCTGTTTTATTCAAATTGTTGTCTATTATTAATTGGGCCAGTTTCTCATGAAACTGGTTCCAATTAGCCTTTTTTGTGTTATAAATTCTTGTTGTTCTCTTTATGTTTATTCCAGTTGCTTTCTTTAATCTGATTTTAAAAGTTATGCCGTTGTGGTCCGAGCTTGTTAAGTTGTCTTCAACCTTCCAATCCTCCACCAGGTCTAGCATGTCCATCGAGCAGGCTGTTACGTCGACGTGGCTTGTGAGTATCTTCCCCCCTCTGATGGTATCGAAGGTCGGGGTATCTCCTTCGTTTAGCACCTGCAAGCTCATTTCTTCGAGAGCTCCGGACATATCTTCGCCTCGGCGGTCAACAACTCGGCTCCCCCACCAGGTACTTTTCGCGTTTGTATCGCCTCCCATTATGATCCTGTTAGGTCCAGTTTCCTCTGTAATTTTCTTAAGCTGCTCCAGGTACGGTTCTATGGGTTGGTCTGGCTCAAAGTAGAAGGATACCGCTGTTATCTCCCAGGCACTTGTTCGGATCTTTACAACGACTATGTTATTAGTGGTAAGTCTTGGGCACTGTCTGACGTCTATGTCGTTGTCGAAGACAGCTATCGCCGCTTTGACTGTCCCATCTCCTTGATTAGTGCTCTGGTAGACTCTAGCTCCCCTATAATCCTTCATTCTTCTAGCCCCGCCCACATACGGTTCCTGGAGCAGCGCAAGGGCTACTTTCCTTCTACTGGATTCGATCATTAGTTCTACTGTGGCTAGTTCTTTTCTTTGTAGGTTAGCTTGTATGGCTATGTATGGTTTTACACTGGTTGGGGTGCCTTCGTTGGTTTTAGTGTGGCAGCCTGTGACAATTTTAACAATATGCGACGGTAGCCCTGGCTAGAGCGTCCCATTTTTTCCTCACCGCACACTCCTGACTGAAAGCATTATGGTCTTGTATATCCAGTTTTGCGTGCCGGCAGTTGCAGCAGGAGGGAGCTGATCCAGCCATCCAGTCTGCACATTCCGTCTTTAGGTGAGGGCCACCGCAGTGGCTGCATTTCTCCACAGCCTCCTTACAGTACCTCCGCCCGTGCCCATAACCAAGGCACAGTGAGCACTGGACGAGTGGAGACTGATCAGCGACTCTGATCCTTTGCAAGTCTATGTGCACGTCGCTGGCCTCAATCATTCGGTTCCACATTCTGGGGGACACTCTCAGTACGATGTGACAGGTATGCGGGTTTCTTGTCCGTTTTCGGTACCGTATCTCCACTCTGTCGTCCTCTTTGTTGAGTCCCTGGAATATGCCTCGATTCTGACTTCTCAGGGCGTTAATGACGTCTTCGTCTTTGTTATATTGCAGAACGTCCCTGAGAATCAGAAGAGGATCCTTGTTCCTGACTTCCTCAACATTGAGGTACGTCTCTACTGTCCGGAGTCTCTCCGTTACCTTCTGTCTTTCTTCCATGGTCCGACAGCCCACTATCACTTTCCTATCTTTGGCTTTTCTTACCTTGTCCACCTTAATTCCACCTTCCTTCGCATTTATTGCCTCTCTGATTCGGCTTAGGACCGCTTCCCCAGTTTCGTTTTCATCTTTCGATGAGACCACCACGGAGTGCAGCGCCGGCTGCTCGCCGTGCTGCCTCTTCGGGTGGCCAGCCGCTATATTTGCGTATGTCAATCTTTCCTGAACCTCCTGGTGCTTCTCAATGGTTTCTTTTAACTTCTCCATCTTAAAATTACTCTCTTCTATTAGTTTGGCGTGTTCTTCCATTTTCCTCATCAGCTCTTTTCCTTCCATTTCCTTCTGCAGGTCTTTCTCTTTCTGTTTCAGTGGTTCTACTAGCACTTCTTCTTTCCTATATGCTTTACCTTGCCCTTTTATGCTGTCTCCTTCTTTGACAAGTTGGTACAGTCTGTCAACGGCACTGATAACTTCAGTTTTTATTTCTGTTTTTATGTTCCTTGATTTTTCAAGGTTTCCTTTGGCTTTTACGACACATGCTCGAGCCTCTGTTAGCCTATCTTGGTATTTGATAGGCGAAATTCCCACAGCTTCCATTGAGAGCTTCCGTCCCACCGTCTTGCTGCTCTCCTGTGGGAGCACAGCCTTGGGCTTCAGCTTTTGGGCTTCAGCACTCAGCATTTTCTTTGGGGGGGTGCAGGGTTTGGCTGGCACCTCAACCTTTCCTGCTTCCCACTCACCGATGCTGCGTCTCACATCCGGGTTCTTGTTTGTTTCAGGCGTTCGCGACGGTCCTGCCTTGTCCATTCCTATAGACGCTTCACACGTCTTCTTGGCTGGGGTACGGATACCGAAACCCATCTTGGGTTTGTCAAATATACTATGTTAATACTAAGGTAAGTTTGTAAAAGTTGTAAATAGTGTGTAAATAATGTGTATATAATGTAACAATGTTTGTCAGTTATGATTTAAATTTCCTATTCTAATTTTTTGTTTTTGTTTCAGGTGCAGTGGCGTCTTCAGTTCGAGCCAACCAGCGTGCGAGGATTCCGGATGGGTAAGTAAACCGAATAATGATATTCTGTGCCGTACAAAGTTTTTTGGATAAGACTCTACGTAGAGTCAGCTCTTTCTAATGGACTAATTACGCGTTCCTATAACTAATTTCACGTCTATAGCTCTTAAACAAGCTACTAAGGTCAAAAAATTTTTCGACTCTATGTAGAGTCGTTTTTATGTCACTTAGAAGTAGTCTATCTAATGCTCTACACTTTACAGAAAACCGCAACTAAATCGGAGCAAGGGTTCGAGAGTTACAAGGGTTTGTAATTTTCAAAGATGGCGTCCAAAATGGCCGCTGAAACTTTAAAACCCCGCTACAGCCTCAATAATTGTCGTAGGAGACTAGTGTTTTGGGTTTTCGTAACCTGCTCGTCACGGCCTATCGTTTCCGCTACTCGGAATTGATGTTCAAAAGTGGACTCTACCTAGAGCCCTTTTCCAGTTCTTCGGATAGCTACGAACGAGACAAGTCACCAGCAGAAAACCCCGTCAAAAACAGACAACAAACAAAGACGCTACGAGTCTTACAAAAATCCAAGATGGCGGCCAAAATGGCCGACCAAAGTCCTAAATCCGCTATTTTCACTCGAAACCACCCGAGTTTGGGCTTGAATGAAAGGTCTTTTCAGACCCAGTCTAATGCGCCCCTTGGCGTTATACAGGGGACAACCCCCGATTTTTAATTTACAAAAAACACTAAAAAATATCTAAAAAATTCATAAAAAATCGAAAAACGGTCAAATTAAAAAACGAAAAACACAGTATATATCTAAACTTTAAGCCTAATTAAACTAAATTTAATCTAAAATTCTATCTATTGTCTAAGTGGTACCTCGTGTTTGCCTAAAATTTAAAAATTTAATAATTCAAAAACTAGTTGATAAATAAATGCTGATTTTTTGCACGCAGGTAGAGGACCTGAGTGCCTACAATATAAGCAACTAAAACTATTATGTCACAGATCTTCTTGCGGAGTTACAAATTTTTGAAAAACCCTAAAATTTAAAAAGTCTATAACTTGGCCGAAACTTAACTTTTCGAAGATCTTGAAGTGCCTCCGGAATGTCCTCTGCAGGGTCCACAAAGCTGTGTTCCAGGATTTTGTCCAGCTGTTCTGGATCACTGACCTCCTGGCCACGTGCTTTTTGTTTTTTTGCCGATATCTCCGCGCTCCTGCGCGGAAAAAATCGGCAAAAGGTGTCAATCCGTAGATCTCCAGAAGGCCTTTCCTAAGGCACCAAAAAATTTGGGGGTCGTCGCTGATAAATCAAAGATAATTCACTTTGAAACTTGGAAAAATCACAAAATTGCACTTAAACGCTTATATCTTCGCGTACACTTCACTTCGCGATGCGCGGTTTTCACGAGTAGGTGCGCCTCGTGATTCCACAACTTTTGACGTATCGCACTGGTGTAAAACGTGTATATAGCTATTTTTCCGATTTTTTCGAGCGTGGAGCGGCTGTTTTTAGCAGCGCTCTCGACCACGGTTGGGAGCGGAATAGGTTAGGTTAGGTTAGGTTAGGTTAGGTTAGGTTAGGTTAGGTTAGGTTAGGTTAGGTTAGGTTAGGTTAGGTTAGGTTAGGTTAGGTTAGGTTAGGTTAGGTTAGGTTAGGTTAGGTTAGGTTAGGTTAGGTTAGGTTAGGTTAGGTTAGGTTAGGTTAGGTTAGGTTAGGTTAGGTTAGGTTAGGTTAGGTTAGGTTAGGTTAGGTTAGGTTAGGTTAGGTTAGGTTAGGTTAGGTTAGGTTAGGTTAGGTTAGGTTAGGTTAGGTTAGGTTAGGTTAGGTTAGGTTAGGTTAGGTTAGGTTAGGTTAGGTTAGGTTAGGTTAGGTTAGGTTAGGTTAGGTTAGGTTAGGTTAGGTTAGGTTAGGTTAGGTTAGGTTAGGTTAGGTTAGGTTAGGTTAGGTTAGGTTAGGTTAGGTTAGGTTAGGTTAGGTTAGGTTAGGTTAGGTTAGGTTAGGTTAGGTTAGGTTAGGTTAGGTTAGGTTAGGTTAGGTTAGGTTAGGTTAGGTTAGGTTAGGTTAGGTTAGGTTAGGTTAGGTTAGGTTAGGTTAGGTTCGGTTAGGTTAGGTTAGGTTAGGTTTTTTTTTTTTTTTTTTTTTTTTTTTTTTTTTTTTTTTTAATTATAGACAACGACTAACCCTCTGCCATGGGCAGAGTTCTTTTCTAACATATATATTCTTTATTACCTAATCTTTTTCTTTCCAGGATAATAACTGTACATCTGGGGGTTCTTTATTGTACAAATTCTTTTACAGTATTTCTTAAATCTATACATTCTTATTTGCTAATGGTTTTACATCAATTTTTATATTCTAAGCTACAAATATATATATTCAAATATATACTATAACTTAACTTATTTATCTATTTCTATTTATTACTATGCTAGCTACTTTATTACAAAATTCAAGAAACTTATCTCTAACATCTTTATTTTCTACAATTTTACAAATGTTACCTATCTCTATTTTATAATCTATAGTTTGCTCTACATCGAATCTTTCCTTACCGAAGACAGGACATTCCACTATGATGTGTTCCACCGTTTCTGGCAGACCCGGTTCGCAAACACATGATGGGTTTTCCTTACACCTGAACCGGTTCAGGTATGCGGAAAACCCACCATGCCCCGTCATTACTTGAGTTAGGACACCTTGCGGATTGAGTTTTCGGACTATGCGATAAGCTTTAACTACGTCAGGGAGGAATAGTTTAGTGGTTGCAGCTGTTTCACCAGACTCGTATCTCCTGTTCCACTCGTCAATCGAATCCAACCGGATTTGTCGCTTTGCATAAGACACTGGGCACAAGTCGTAGTCTGGCTTCGTCTTTGTCTTCAAAGCGGCCTCTTTTGCGAGCTGGTCAGCTCTCTCGTTTCCTTCTAGCCCCGCATGGGCTTTTATCCAGAAGAGCGCGACGTCTTTGGTTCTTCGTTTGCATTCTTCTAGGTTCCGGCGTGTTTCCACTACTAAGGGGTGTAGAGAGCGATTATTTGTCACGGCCTCTAGTGACGATCTGGAGTCACTATATATACCAAATGAGTCTTCTGGTCGCTTGAGTACCTCCCTGGTAGCCCTGCATATAGCCAGCAATTCTGCCTGGAATACCGTGCAGTACGACGACAGCTTCAATTTCTGGCACTTTGTTTCGGCTTCATTGCTCCAGAAAGACAATGAAGCTCCAACATTGCCATCAATTTTGCTGCCGTCTGTAAAAATGCGTACCGCTTGAGTATTGTTGGTATCTACCATTTCTCGGTTTTCCAGGCATACGGTCCCAGCGTGGACCAGGCGCTGCCATACCGCGGGAGGCACTCTCATGACGACGTGATGCGTCTGAGGGTTTCTAGATGTCTTTTTGTACACTATTTCCATTTTGTTTTCAGTTTTGCCTAAGTCTTTTAAAATTTTAGAGTTTTGTTTCCAAATGGAGTCAATTATGTCCTGATCATTGTTAAATTTAAATAAATTTTTAATAATAATTAACGGGTTCTTATTTTTAATTTCCTCAACGGTTAGATACTTTTCCGCACCCCTTAGCCGTTCCTTAACCTTCTGTCTTTCTTCTTCCGTTTTACATCCAACTATTACTTTTCTATCCTTTGCTTTCCTGATGTTCTCTATTTCAATTCCTCCTTCCTTTGCCTTAATCGTATTTCTTATCCTCTCCAAAACTAAATCTCCTTTTTCCTCCTCATCTTTCGAGGTCACAATCACCGAGTATAGTGCGGCCCGCTCAGGAAGCTGCCTTCCGGGCTGAGCCGCTACTACACTCGCGTACGATTGTTTCTCAACCCTTTCTTGATGTTCGTCCATTTTCTCCTGTAGCTTTGTCATTCTTTCGCTGTTTTCTCGTATGAGCTTTGCATGTTCTTCTAATTTTTCTATCAGGTCTATCTCTTCCTTGCTCTTTTCCTTCACTGGCTCCTTTTCCGGCACTCTATCCTTTTCCGATCCCTCAGCTTTCTTATTAACCTTTCCACTGTCACTTTCTGACTCCTTAACTAACTGATACAGTCTCTCAATCGCGTGTAGCACCTCGGTTTTTATCTCCGTCTTTATGTTCCGGGAGTTGCCCAGGTTGAGCTTGGCCTTGGTCAGACAGGCCTTGGCCTCCGCCAAGCGACTGGTGTATTTAGGCTGAGTCGGTGGACTCCCCGAAGCTTCCACAGGTACCTTCGCAGCCACTTTACTTCCCTGCGAAAGCACCTTTTTCGACTTCGGGGGTTCCACCGGCGCAACCTTTTTCGGAGAAGTTGGGGTGAGTGGGTCCGCTCTGCCAGACTCCCACTCTCCGATGCTTCTCCGAACGCTCGACGTAGGCCGCTCACTCACTGGCACTGCTGGTGGTGTGCCAGTTGAGATCCTACGTGGGGGCTCTTGAGAGGGCTTGGAGCCTTTCGACGGGGTGCGAAAACCAAACATGGTGCTTGAATTTGGGGGACACTAAAAATAGGGGATAAGGGAATGAATCTAATGTAAAATTGTATAAGTTGTAAAATGTTAATGATTTGTTAATGATTTTGTCAAATTGTATATACTAAAACTAACTTAAAATTAATTACGTAGTCGTAAGCGTCGCTAAGATAAAATAAGTTACCTTACCTAAGGTAACGTCAATGATTCTGGCGAAAACCAGAAGTAAATAGGTCAAAAACAAGTTTCGGTCTGTCGAAATTGATGCAACTTTACGTAGTAAATGCGGACCGGGTGGGTGGGAGGGCGATTTTTTAATTTTAAATGTGCTAATTTCGCTGTTTTTCTTTTGCAGGTCCACGCGGGCGCCCCAGGCGATCGTGTTCCAGCAGAAAGAAGCAGAGAAATCCACCGAAAATTGCCAAATATCTAATAAAAACTACTAAAAATGTCAAAGTTCGAATAAATTTTGAAAATCGTGTTAAAACACGAATATTTTTGGGTGAACGCTTATTCCTACTACTTATTATATCTATGCGCACCTATAGTAAATTATTTCGCGACAAATAAAAATGTTTTAGCGCGAAATTTTAAAAGTTGTATATATGGTTAGGTTAGGTTAGGTTAGGTTAGGTTAGGTTAGGTTAGGTTAGGTTAGGTTAGGTTAGGTTAGGTTAGGTTAGGTTAGGTTAGGTTAGGTTAGGTTAGGTTAGGTTAGGTTAGGTTAGGTTAGGTTAGGTTAGGTTAGGTTAGGTTAGGTTAGGTTAGGTTAGGTGTATAAGTTGTAAAATGTTAATGATTTGTTAATGATTTTGTCAAATTGTATATACTAAAACTAACTTAAAATTAATTACGTAGTCGTAAGCGTCGCTAAAATTAAAATTATTTACCTTTACTAAGGTAACGTCCGTAATTCTGGCGAAAACCAGAAGTAAATAGGTCAAATACGGGCTTCGGTCTGTCCAAATTGATGCAACTTTACGTAGTAAATGCGGACCGGGTGGGTGGGAGGGCGATTTTTTATTTTTTAATTTTAAATGTGCTAATTTCGCTGTTTTTCTTTTGCAGGTCCACGCGGGCGCCCCAGGCGATCGTGTTCCAGCAGAAAGAAGCAGAGAAATCCACCGAAAATTGCCAAATATCTAATAAAAACTACTAAAAATGTCAAAGTTCGAATAAATTTTGAAAATCGTGTTAAAACACGAATATTTTTGGGTGAACGCTTATTCCTACTACTTATTATATCTATGCGCACCTATAGTAAATTATTTCGCGACAAATAAAAATGTTTTAGCGCGAAATTTTAAAAGTTGTATATAATTTGTATGAAAATCGCGTTCAGTATGAAGACTTTTTACTACCAATTTTGATTTTTTAATTTTAAATGTGCTAATTTCGCTGTTTTTCTTTTGCAGGTCCACGCGGGCGCCCCAGGCGATCGTGTTCCAGCAGAAAGAAGCAGAGAAATCCACCGAAAATTGCCAAATATCTAATAAAAACTACTAAAAATGTCAAAGTTCGAATAAATTTTGAAAATCGTGTTAAAACACGAATATTTTTGGGTGAACGCTTATTCCTACTACTTATTATATCTATGCGCACCTATAGTAAATTATTTCGCGACAAATAAAAATGTTTTAGCGCGAAATTTTAAAAGTTGTATATAATTTGTATGAAAATCGCGTTCAGTATGAAGACTTTTTACTACCAATTTTGATTTTTTAATTTTAAATGTGCTAATTTCGCTGTTTTTCTTTTGCAGGTCCACGCGGGCGCCCCAGGCGATCGTGTTCCAGCAGAAAGAAGCAGAGAAATCCACCGAAAATTGCCAAATATCTAATAAAAACTACTAAAAATGTCAAAGTTCGAATAAATTTTGAAAATCGTGTTAAAACACGAATATTTTTGGGTGAACGCTTATTCCTACTACTTATTATATCTATGCGCACCTATAGTAAATTATTTCGCGACAAATAAAAATGTTTTAGCGCGGTTAGGTTAGGTTAGGTTAGGTTAGGTTAGGTTAGGTTAGGTTAGGTTAGGTTAGGTTAGGTTAGGTTAGGTTAGGTTAGGTTAGGTTAGGTTAGGTTAGGTTAGGTTAGGTTAGGTTAGGTTAGGTTAGGTTAGGTTAGGTTAGGTTAGGTTAGGTTAGGTTTTTTTTTTTTTTTTTTTTTTTTTTTTTTTAGTCCCTCTAACATTATCAGAGTTCTTTTTTAAATTTTTCCTTTCGTTTTCTCTGCTATAATAAATTGCTTGCTACGGTAAGTATTAGTATTATCTTATTTCTACGGTATTGTATTTATACGTTTTCTTTTGTTGACCTTGGCTCTTTTATCCTATTACACATTTTAGTTTGTACATATTCCTATGTTTTTGCTTATATTAAATTTATGCATATTATATATATTTTATAATATATATATATCATAACTTATCTATCCGTCTTATTTCTATTTATTACTATATTTGCTATTTTTATACAATATTTTATGTATTCGGATCTTGTTTCTTTATTTATCATTAAGTATTTACACGTGTTGCTGTTTATTTTCATATTCAGTAGGCACTCGGCGTCGTATCTTTCTCGTCCCGAAGCGGGACACTCAAACAAAATATGCTCGACACTTTCCGACACTTCAGGATCACAGATGCACGCCGGGTTCTCCTTGCACTTGAATCGGGATAAGTACTCGGAGAACCCGCCGTGCCCTGTTATGACTTGGGTAAGTACGTTGGATATTTCGAGCTTCCTGACAGTTTGGTAAGCCTCTACTGCATTCGGGAAAAAGATCTTTGTGACGGAAGCTGTATGCTCTGTGTTGTATCTCCGGTTCCATGCCTCAAGCGATTCCGTCCGGATTTTCCGCTTGATGTATGAGACCGGACATCCATCATAGTCGGGCTTTTTCTTTAGCTTTAGTGCTGCATCTTTGGCTAACTCGTCAGCCCTTTCGTTCCCACTCATCCCTGCATGTGCTTTGATCCAAAACAAGGATATTTCCTTATTTTGGAGTAGGATGGTTCCTATATTCTTGCGGGTTTCTATTGCAAGGGGATGGGTAGAAGCATGATTTACTACCGTTTCTAGGGCCGAACGCGAGTCGCTATAGATTCCAAAGCTGGACTCGGGGCGTTTTTGGATCTCCTGTGTCGCTCTGCATATGGCGTAGAGTTCCGCCTGATATACGGTGCAGTAAGATGGCAGCTTGAGTTTCAGGTTCTTGGTTTCCGCAACGTTATTCCATAAGGATAACGCTGCGCCAACCTTCTCCTCTATCTTGCTGCCATCTGTAAAAATGCGAACTGCTTGGTTATTGTGGTTTTCCACATCTTGTTGGTCTATGAGGCTTTTAAACTCCAGGCTCATATGCTTTGCTGGGTGGGGGATGGGGGATTAGGTTAGGTTAGGTTAGGTTAGGTTAGGTTAGGTTAGGTTAGGTTAGGTTAGGTTAGGTTAGGTTAGGTTAGGTTAGGTTAGGTTAGGTTAGGTTTTTTTTTTTTTTTTTTTTTTTTTTTTTTTTTTAGAACAATACCGTTCTATCGGTATTACAGTGTCCCCCAGCCATAAAGCCGAGTCCTTTTTAATACTGTTTTATTCATTTTATATCAAAGATTGTTTTTCTAAAAAAAAATAGCTAATGTAAATTTTGACTTAAATTTTTATATCTATTTTGTGCTAATTTTATCTATATTTTATGTTCAAATACTTACTAGTTCAGATATCGAGATTATAATTACTGTTCAGTTTTACTAATGTGTTTACTATCTAACGTGTTTTTAATCTAAAATTATTTACTAACGTGTTTTTACTTACAACTTAAGACTAATTATTAAATTTTTAACTATTATACAAACTATTTTTATAAAGTATCTGTTTTTGTTGTTTTCTGGTTTTTTAATATCCTATTTTACTGTTTTTTATTAGTACTATGCTTAAAATTATTGCTGTTTGGTTTATATATTTTAATATATAACGGCCAACAAGACTTATATAACTAATTATTAATTGTTTACTTATACTATTATTATTTACTATGTTACAGTTTATGGCCACTCTTCTCTTTTGTGCCCCCGAGGCTCTTCCCATCGAGTGCATTTTTTGCATTTCAGGGGTAATCGGCGGCCCATGTTCAACATGGCCCAGACCGTTTACTTGGACAGCTTTTTTCTTGGCACATCGGTGGTAGTGGTGTTGATCGCATATCTCACTGCCTGGGGCCACTTTAGCAGTGGTAGGCTATTGTGGCCCTGGCCAGTGCGTCCCACTTCCTCCTGATTGCACACTCAGGACTGAAGGCGCTGTGATCTGCCTTGTCAGCCTTTGCGTGCAAACAGTTGCAGCAGGAAGGGGTCGCACCGGCGAGCCAATCGGCGCACTCCGTCCTCATGTGAGGCCCCCCGCAGTGGCTGCACTTGACGGTGGTCTCCACGCAGAACCGTCGTCCGTGGCCATAGCCCAGACACAGCGAGCATTGTACAAGTGGAGACTGGTCAGCCACTTGTACTCGCTGGAGGTCTATGACGACGGTCCCAGCGTGGACCAGGCGCTGCCATACTGCGGGAGACACTCTCATGACGACGTGATGCGTCTGAGGGTTTCTGCTCGTCTTTTTATAGACGATATCAATTTTATTGTCGGTTTTTCCTAAATCTTTTAAAATTTTTGAATTTTGTTGCCAAAGGGAATTAATTATATCTTCGTCACTATTAAATTTAAATACATTTTTTATTATAACCAATGGATTCTTGTTCCTAATTTCCTCAACGGTTAGATACTTTTCCGCACCCCTTAGCCGTTCCTTAACCTTCTGTCTTTCTTCTTCCGTTTTACATCCAACTATTACTTTTCTATCCTTTGCTTTCCTGATGTTCTCTATTTCAATTCCTCCTTCCTTTGCCTTAATCGTATTTCTTATCCTCTCCAAAACTAAATCTCCTTTTTCCTCCTCATCTTTCGAGGTCACAATCACCGAGTATAGTGCGGCCCGCTCAGGAAGCTGCCTTCCGGGCTGAGCCGCTACTACACTCGCGTACGATTGTTTCTCAACCCTTTCTTGATGTTCGTCCATTTTCTCCTGTAGCTTTGTCATTCTTTCGCTGTTTTCTCGTATGAGCTTTGCATGTTCTTCTAATTTTTCTATCAGGTCTATCTCTTCCTTGCTCTTTTCCTTCACTGGCTCCTTTTCCGGCACTCTATCCTTTTCCGATCCCTCAGCTTTCTTATTAACCTTTCCACTGTCACTTTCTGACTCCTTAACTAACTGATACAGTCTCTCAATCGCGTGTAGCACCTCGGTTTTTATCTCCGTCTTTATGTTCCGGGAGTTGCCGAGGTTGAGCTTGGCCTTGGTCAGACAGGCCTTGGCCTCCGCCAAGCGACTGGTGTATTTAGGTTGAGTCGGTGGACTCCCCGAAGCTTCTACAGGTGCCTTCGCAGCCACTTTACTTCCCTGCGAAAGCACCTTTTTCGGCTTCGGGGGTTCCACCGGCGCAACCTTTTTCGGAGAAGTTGGGGTGAGTGGGTCCGCTCTGCCAGACTCCCACTCCCCGATGCTTCTCCGAACGCTCGACGTGGGCCGCTCACTCACTGGCACTGTTGGTGGTGTGCCAGTTGAGATCCTACGTGGGGGTTCTTGAGAGGGCTTGGAGCCTTTCGACGGGGTGCGAAAACCAAACATGGTGTTTGAATTTGGGGGACACTAAAAATAGGGGATAAGGGAATGAATCTAATGTAAAATTGTATAAGTTGTAAAATGTTAATGATTTGTTAATGATTTTGTCAAATTGTATATACTAAAACTAACTTAAAATTAATTACGTAGTCGTAAGCGTCGCTAAAATAAAATAAGTTACCTTTCCTAAGGTAACGTCAGTGATTCTGTTGAAAACCAGAAGTAAATAGGTCAAAAACAAGTTTTGGTCTGTCGAAATTGACGCAACTTTACGTAGTAAATGCGGACCGGGTGGGTGGGAGGGCGATTTTTTAATTTTTAATGTGCTAATTTCAGTGTTTTTCTTTTGCAGGTCCACGCGGGCGCCCCAGGCGATCGTGTTCCAGCAGAAAGAAGCAGAGAAATCCACCGAAAATTGCCAAATATCTAATAAAAACTACTAAAAATGTCAAAGTTCGAATAAATTTTGAAAATCGTGTTAAAACACGAATATTTTTGGGTGAACGCTTATTCCTACTACTTATTATATCTATGCGCACCTATAGTAAATTATTTCGCGACAAATAAAAATGTTTTAGCGCGAAATTTTAAAAGTTGTATATATGGTTAGGTTAGGTTAGGTTAGGTTAGGTTAGGTTAGGTTAGGTTAGGTTAGGTTAGGTTAGGTTAGGTTAGGTTAGGTTAGGTTAGGTTAGGTTAGGTTAGGTTAGGTTAGGTTAGGTTAGGTTAGGTTAGGTTAGGTGAATAAGTTGTAAAATGTTAATGATTTGTTAATGATTTTGTCAAATTGTATATACTAAAACTAACTTAAAATTAATTACGTAGTCGTAAGCGTCGCTAAAATTAAAATTATTTACCTTTACTAAGGTAACGTCCGTAATTCTGGCGAAAACCAGAAGTAAATAGGTCAAATACGGGCTTCGGTCTGTCCAAATTGATGCAACTTTACGTAGTAAATGCGGACCGGGTGGGTGGGAGGGCGATTTTTTATTTTTTAATTTTAAATGTGCTAATTTCGCTGTTTTTCTTTTGCAGGTCCACGCGGGCGCCCCAGGCGATCGTGTTCCAGCAGAAAGAAGCAGAGAAATCCACCGAAAATTGCCAAATATCTAATAAAAACTACTAAAAATGTCAAAGTTCGAATAAATTTTGAAAATCGTGTTAAAACACGAATATTTTTGGGTGAACGCTTATTCCTACTACTTATTATATCTATGCGCACCTATAGTAAATTATTTCGCGACAAATAAAAATGTTTTAGCGCGAAATTTTAAAAGTTGTATATAATTTGTATGAAAATCGCGTTCAGTATGAAGACTTTTTACTACCAATTTTGATTTTTTAATTTTAAATGTGCTAATTTCGCTGTTTTTCTTTTGCAGGTCCACGCGGGCGCCCCAGGCGATCGTGTTCCAGCAGAAAGAAGCAGAGAAATCCACCGAAAATTGCCAAATATCTAATAAAAACTACTAAAAATGTCAAAGTTCGAATAAATTTTGAAAATCGTGTTAAAACACGAATATTTTTGGGTGAACGCTTATTCCTACTACTTATTATATCTATGCGCACCTATAGTAAATTATTTCGCGACAAATAAAAATGTTTTAGCGCGAAATTTTAAAAGTTGTATATAATTTGTATGAAAATCGCGTTCAGTATGAAGACTTTTTACTACCAATTTTGATTTTTTAATTTTAAATGTGCTAATTTCGCTGTTTTTCTTTTGCAGGTCCACGCGGGCGCCCCAGGCGATCGTGTTCCAGCAGAAAGAAGCAGAGAAATCCACCGAAAATTGCCAAATATCTAATAAAAACTACTAAAAATGTCAAAGTTCGAATAAATTTTGAAAATCGTGTTAAAACACGAATATTTTTGGGTGAACGCTTATTCCTACTACTTATTATATCTATGCGCACCTATAGTAAATTATTTCGCGACAAATAAAAATGTTTTAGCGCGGTTAGGTTAGGTTAGGTTAGGTTAGGTTAGGTTAGGTTAGGTTAGGTTAGGTTAGGTTAGGTTAGGTTAGGTTAGGTTAGGTTAGGTTAGGTTAGGTTAGGTTAGGTTAGGTTAGGTTAGGTTAGGTTAGGTTAGGTTAGGTTAGGTTAGGTTAGGTTAGGTTAGGTTTTTTTTTTTTTTTTTTTTTTTTTTTTTTTTTAGTCCCTCTAACATTATCAGAGTTCTTTTTTAAATTTTTCCTTTCGTTTTCTCTGCTATAATAAATTGCTTGCTACGGTAAGTATTAGTATTATCTTATTTCTACGGTATTGTATTTATACGTTTTCTTTTGTTGACCTTGGCTCTTTTATCCTATTACACATTTTAGTTTGTACATATTCCTATGTTTTTGCTTATATTAAATTTATGCATATTATATATATTTTATAATATATATATATCATAACTTATCTATCCGTCTTATTTCTATTTATTACTATATTTGCTATTTTTATACAATATTTTATGTATTCGGATCTTGTTTCTTTATTTATCATTAAGTATTTACACGTGTTGCTGTTTATTTTCATATTCAGTAGGCACTCGGCGTCGTATCTTTCTCGTCCCGAAGCGGGACACTCAAACAAAATATGCTCGACACTTTCCGACACTTCAGGATCACAGATGCACGCCGGGTTCTCCTTGCACTTGAATCGGGATAAGTACTCGGAGAACCCGCCGTGCCCTGTTATGACTTGGGTAAGTACGTTGGATATTTCGAGCTTCCTGACAGTTTGGTAAGCCTCTACTGCATTCGGGAAAAAGATCTTTGTGACGGAAGCTGTATGCTCTGTGTTGTATCTCCGGTTCCATGCCTCAAGCGATTCCGTCCGGATTTTCCGCTTGATGTATGAGACCGGACATCCATCATAGTCGGGCTTTTTCTTTAGCTTTAGTGCTGCATCTTTGGCTAACTCGTCAGCCCTTTCGTTCCCACTCATCCCTGCATGTGCTTTGATCCAAAACAAGGATATTTCCTTATTTTGGAGTAGGATGGTTCCTATATTCTTGCGGGTTTCTATTGCAAGGGGATGGGTAGAAGCATGATTTACTACCGTTTCTAGGGCCGAACGCGAGTCGCTATAGATTCCAAAGCTGGACTCGGGGCGTTTTTGGATCTCCTGTGTCGCTCTGCATATGGCGTAGAGTTCCGCCTGATATACGGTGCAGTAAGATGGCAGCTTGAGTTTCAGGTTCTTGGTTTCCGCAACGTTATTCCATAAGGATAACGCTGCGCCAACCTTCTCCTCTATCTTGCTGCCATCTGTAAAAATGCGAACTGCTTGGTTATTGTGGTTTTCCACATCTTGTTGGTCTATGAGGCTTTTAAACTCCAGGCTCATATGCTTTGCTGGGTGGGGGATGGGGGATTAGGTTAGGTTAGGTTAGGTTAGGTTAGGTTAGGTTAGGTTAGGTTAGGTTAGGTTAGGTTAGGTTAGGTTAGGTTAGGTTAGGTTAGGTTAGGTTTTTTTTTTTTTTTTTTTTTTTTTTTTTTTAGAACAATACCGTTCTATCGGTATTACAGTGTCCCCCAGCCATAAAGCCGAGTCCTTTTTAATACTGTTTTATTCATTTTATATCAAAGATTGTTTTTCTAAAAAAAAATAGCTAATGTAAATTTTGACTTAAATTTTTATATCTATTTTGTGCTAATTTTATCTATATTTTATGTTCAAATACTTACTAGTTCAGATATCGAGATTATAATTACTGTTCAGTTTTACTAATGTGTTTACTATCTAACGTGTTTTTAATCTAAAATTATTTACTAACGTGTTTTTACTTAC
Source organism: Ecliptopera silaceata (assembly GCA_932527185.1). Lineage (NCBI taxonomy): Eukaryota > Metazoa > Arthropoda > Insecta > Lepidoptera > Geometridae > Ecliptopera > Ecliptopera silaceata. The sequence continues at coordinate 9,903,280 of OW052210.1, forward strand.
AACTTAAGACTAATTATTAAATTTTTAACTATTATACAAACTATTTTTATAAAGTATCTGTTTTTGTTGTTTTCTGGTTTTTTAATATCCTATTTTACTGTTTTTTATTAGTACTATGCTTAAAATTATTGCTGTTTGGTTTATATATTTTAATATATAACGGCCAACAAGACTTATATAACTAATTATTAATTGTTTACTTATACTATTATTATTTACTATGTTACAGTTTATGGCCACTCTTCTCTTTTGTGCCCCCGAGGCTCTTCCCATCGAGTGCATTTTTTGCATTTCAGGGGTAATCGGCGGCCCATGTTCAACATGGCCCAGACCGTTTACTTGGACAGCTTTTTTCTTGGCACATCGGTGGTAGTGGTGTTGATCGCATATCTCACTGCCTGGGGCCACTTTAGCAGTGGTAGGCTATTGTGGCCCTGGCCAGTGCGTCCCACTTCCTCCTGATTGCACACTCAGGACTGAAGGCGCTGTGATCTGCCTTGTCAGCCTTTGCGTGCAAACAGTTGCAGCAGGAAGGGGTCGCACCGGCGAGCCAATCGGCGCACTCCGTCCTCATGTGAGGCCCCCCGCAGTGGCTGCACTTGACGGTGGTCTCCACGCAGAACCGTCGTCCGTGGCCATAGCCCAGACACAGCGAGCATTGTACAAGTGGAGACTGGTCAGCCACTTGTACTCGCTGGAGGTCTATGACGACGGTCCCAGCGTGGACCAGGCGCTGCCATACTGCGGGAGACACTCTCATGACGACGTGATGCGTCTGAGGGTTTCTGCTCGTCTTTTTATAGACGATATCAATTTTATTGTCGGTTTTTCCTAAATCTTTTAAAATTTTTGAATTTTGTTGCCAAAGGGAATTAATTATATCTTCGTCACTATTAAATTTAAATACATTTTTTATTATAACCAATGGATTCTTGTTCCTAATTTCCTCAACGGTTAGATACTTTTCCGCACCCCTTAGCCGTTCCTTAACCTTCTGTCTTTCTTCTTCCGTTTTACATCCAACTATTACTTTTCTATCCTTTGCTTTCCTGATGTTCTCTATTTCAATTCCTCCTTCCTTTGCCTTAATCGTATTTCTTATCCTCTCCAAAACTAAATCTCCTTTTTCCTCCTCATCTTTCGAGGTCACAATCACCGAGTATAGTGCGGCCCGCTCAGGAAGCTGCCTTCCGGGCTGAGCCGCTACTACACTCGCGTACGATTGTTTCTCAACCCTTTCTTGATGTTCGTCCATTTTCTCCTGTAGCTTTGTCATTCTTTCGCTGTTTTCTCGTATGAGCTTTGCATGTTCTTCTAATTTTTCTATCAGGTCTATCTCTTCCTTGCTCTTTTCCTTCACTGGCTCCTTTTCCGGCACTCTATCCTTTTCCGATCCCTCAGCTTTCTTATTAACCTTTCCACTGTCACTTTCTGACTCCTTAACTAACTGATACAGTCTCTCAATCGCGTGTAGCACCTCGGTTTTTATCTCCGTCTTTATGTTCCGGGAGTTGCCGAGGTTGAGCTTGGCCTTGGTCAGACAGGCCTTGGCCTCCGCCAAGCGACTGGTGTATTTAGGTTGAGTCGGTGGACTCCCCGAAGCTTCTACAGGTGCCTTCGCAGCCACTTTACTTCCCTGCGAAAGCACCTTTTTCGGCTTCGGGGGTTCCACCGGCGCAACCTTTTTCGGAGAAGTTGGGGTGAGTGGGTCCGCTCTGCCAGACTCCCACTCCCCGATGCTTCTCCGAACGCTCGACGTGGGCCGCTCACTCACTGGCACTGTTGGTGGTGTGCCAGTTGAGATCCTACGTGGGGGTTCTTGAGAGGGCTTGGAGCCTTTCGACGGGGTGCGAAAACCAAACATGGTGTTTGAATTTGGGGGACACTAAAAATAGGGGATAAGGGAATGAATCTAATGTAAAATTGTATAAGTTGTAAAATGTTAATGATTTGTTAATGATTTTGTCAAATTGTATATACTAAAACTAACTTAAAATTAATTACGTAGTCGTAAGCGTCGCTAAAATAAAATAAGTTACCTTTCCTAAGGTAACGTCAGTGATTCTGTTGAAAACCAGAAGTAAATAGGTCAAAAACAAGTTTTGGTCTGTCGAAATTGACGCAACTTTACGTAGTAAATGCGGACCGGGTGGGTGGGAGGGCGATTTTTTAATTTTTAATGTGCTAATTTCAGTGTTTTTCTTTTGCAGGTCCACGCGGGCGCCCCAGGCGATCGTGTTCCAGCAGAAAGAAGCAGAGAAATCCACCGAAAATTGCCAAATATCTAATAAAAACTACTAAAAATGTCAAAGTTCGAATAAATTTTGAAAATCGTGTTAAAACACGAATATTTTTGGGTGAACGCTTATTCCTACTACTTATTATATCTATGCGCACCTATAGTAAATTATTTCGCGACAAATAAAAATGTTTTAGCGCGAAATTTTAAAAGTTGTATATATGGTTAGGTTAGGTTAGGTTAGGTTAGGTTAGGTTAGGTTAGGTTAGGTTAGGTTAGGTTAGGTTAGGTTAGGTTAGGTTAGGTTAGGTTAGGTTAGGTTAGGTTAGGTTAGGTTAGGTTAGGTTAGGTTAGGTTAGGTGTATAAGTTGTAAAATGTTAATGATTTGTTAATGATTTTGTCAAATTGTATATACTAAAACTAACTTAAAATTAATTACGTAGTCGTAAGCGTCGCTAAAATTAAAATTATTTACCTTTACTAAGGTAACGTCCGTAATTCTGGCGAAAACCAGAAGTAAATAGGTCAAATACGGGCTTCGGTCTGTCCAAATTGATGCAACTTTACGTAGTAAATGCGGACCGGGTGGGTGGGAGGGCGATTTTTTATTTTTTAATTTTAAATGTGCTAATTTCGCTGTTTTTCTTTTGCAGGTCCACGCGGGCGCCCCAGGCGATCGTGTTCCAGCAGAAAGAAGCAGAGAAATCCACCGAAAATTGCCAAATATCTAATAAAAACTACTAAAAATGTCAAAGTTCGAATAAATTTTGAAAATCGTGTTAAAACACGAATATTTTTGGGTGAACGCTTATTCCTACTACTTATTATATCTATGCGCACCTATAGTAAATTATTTCGCGACAAATAAAAATGTTTTAGCGCGAAATTTTAAAAGTTGTATATAATTTGTATGAAAATCGCGTTCAGTATGAAGACTTTTTACTACCAATTTTGATTTTTTAATTTTAAATGTGCTAATTTCGCTGTTTTTCTTTTGCAGGTCCACGCGGGCGCCCCAGGCGATCGTGTTCCAGCAGAAAGAAGCAGAGAAATCCACCGAAAATTGCCAAATATCTAATAAAAACTACTAAAAATGTCAAAGTTCGAATAAATTTTGAAAATCGTGTTAAAACACGAATATTTTTGGGTGAACGCTTATTCCTACTACTTATTATATCTATGCGCACCTATAGTAAATTATTTCGCGACAAATAAAAATGTTTTAGCGCGAAATTTTAAAAGTTGTATATAATTTGTATGAAAATCGCGTTCAGTATGAAGACTTTTTACTACCAATTTTGATTTTTTAATTTTAAATGTGCTAATTTCGCTGTTTTTCTTTTGCAGGTCCACGCGGGCGCCCCAGGCGATCGTGTTCCAGCAGAAAGAAGCAGAGAAATCCACCGAAAATTGCCAAATATCTAATAAAAACTACTAAAAATGTCAAAGTTCGAATAAATTTTGAAAATCGTGTTAAAACACGAATATTTTTGGGTGAACGCTTATTCCTACTACTTATTATATCTATGCGCACCTATAGTAAATTATTTCGCGACAAATAAAAATGTTTTAGCGCGAAATTTTAAAAGTTGTATATAATTTGTATGAAAATCGCGTTCAGTATGAAGACTTTTTACTACCAATTTTGATTTTTTAATTTTAAATGTGCTAATTTCGCTGTTTTTCTTTTGCAGGTCCACGCGGGCGCCCCAGGCGATCGTGTTCCAGCAGAAAGAAGCAGAGAAATCCACCGAAAATTGCCAAATATCTAATAAAAACTACTAAAAATGTCAAAGTTCGAATAAATTTTGAAAATCGTGTTAAAACACGAATATTTTTGGGTGAACGCTTATTCCTACTACTTATTATATCTATGCGCACCTATAGTAAATTATTTCGCGACAAATAAAAATGTTTTAGCGCGGTTAGGTTAGGTTAGGTTAGGTTAGGTTAGGTTAGGTTAGGTTAGGTTAGGTTAGGTTAGGTTAGGTTAGGTTAGGTTAGGTTAGGTTAGGTTAGGTTAGGTTAGGTTAGGTTAGGTTAGGTTAGGTTAGGTTAGGTTAGGTTAGGTTAGGTTAGGTTAGGTTTTTTTTTTTTTTTTTTTTTTTTTTTTTTAGTCCCTCTAAAATTATCAGAGTTATTTTTTAAATTTTTCCTTTCGTTTTCTCTGCTATAATAAATTGCTTGCTACGGTAAGTATTAGTATTATCTTATTTCTACGGTATTGTATTTATACGTTTTCTTTTGTTGACCTTGGCTCTTTTATCCTATTACACATTTTAGTTTGTACATATTCCTATGTTTTTGCTTATATTAAATTTATGCATATTATATATATTTTATAATATATATATATCATAACTTATCTATCCGTCTTATTTCTATTTATTACTATATTTGCTATTTTTATACAATATTTTATGTATTCGGATCTTGTTTCTTTATTTATCATTAAGTATTTACACGTGTTGCTGTTTATTTTCATATTCAGTAGGCACTCGGCGTCGTATCTTTCTCGTCCCGAAGCGGGACACTCAAACAAAATATGCTCGACACTTTCCGACACTTCAGGATCACAGATGCACGCCGGGTTCTCCTTGCACTTGAATCGGGATAAGTACTCGGAGAACCCGCCGTGCCCTGTTATGACTTGGGTAAGTACGTTGGATATTTCGAGCTTCCTGACAGTTTGGTAAGCCTCTACTGCATTCGGGAAAAAGATCTTTGTGACGGAAGCTGTATGCTCTGTGTTGTATCTCCGGTTCCATGCCTCAAGCGATTCCGTCCGGATTTTCCGCTTGATGTATGAGACCGGACATCCATCATAGTCGGGCTTTTTCTTTAGCTTTAGTGCTGCATCTTTGGCTAACTCGTCAGCCCTTTCGTTCCCACTCATCCCTGCATGTGCTTTGATCCAAAACAAGGATATTTCCTTATTTTGGAGTAGGATGGTTCCTATATTCTTGCGGGTTTCTATTGCAAGGGGATGGGTAGAAGCATGATTTACTACCGTTTCTAGGGCCGAACGCGAGTCGCTATAGATTCCAAAGCTGGACTCGGGGCGTTTTTGGATCTCCTGTGTCGCTCTGCATATGGCGTAGAGTTCCGCCTGATATACGGTGCAGTAAGATGGCAGCTTGAGTTTCAGGTTCTTGGTTTCCGCAACGTTATTCCATAAGGATAACGCTGCGCCAACCTTCTCCTCTATCTTGCTGCCATCTGTAAAAATGCGAACTGCTTGGTTATTGTGGTTTTCCACATCTTGTTGGTCTATGAGGCTTTTAAACTCCAGGCTCATATGCTTTGCTGGGTGGGGGATGGGGGATTAGGTTAGGTTAGGTTAGGTTAGGTTAGGTTAGGTTAGGTTAGGTTAGGTTAGGTTAGGTTAGGTTAGGTTAGGTTAGGTTAGGTTAGGTTAGGTTTTTTTTTTTTTTTTTTTTTTTTTTTTTTTTTTAGAACAATACCGTTCTATCGGTATTACAGTGTCCCCCAGCCATAAAGCCGAGTCCTTTTTAATACTGTTTTATTCATTTTATATCAAAGATTGTTTTTCTAAAAAAAAATAGCTAATGTAAATTTTGACTTAAATTTTTATATCTATTTTGTGCTAATTTTATCTATATTTTATGTTCAAATACTTACTAGTTCAGATATCGAGATTATAATTACTGTTCAGTTTTACTAATGTGTTTACTATCTAACGTGTTTTTAATCTAAAATTATTTACTAACGTGTTTTTACTTACAACTTAAGACTAATTATTAAATTTTTAACTATTATACAAACTATTTTTATAAAGTATCTGTTTTTGTTGTTTTCTGGTTTTTTAATATCCTATTTTACTGTTTTTTATTAGTACTATGCTTAAAATTATTGCTGTTTGGTTTATATATTTTAATATATAACGGCCAACAAGACTTATATAACTAATTATTAATTGTTTACTTATACTATTATTATTTACTATGTTACAGTTTATGGCCACTCTTCTCTTTTGTGCCCCCGAGGCTCTTCCCATCGAGTGCATTTTTTGCATTTCAGGGGTAATCGGCGGCCCATGTTCAACATGGCCCAGACCGTTTACTTGGACAGCTTTTTTCTTGGCACATCGGTGGTAGTGGTGTTGATCGCATATCTCACTGCCTGGGGCCACTTTAGCAGTGGTAGGCTATTGTGGCCCTGGCCAGTGCGTCCCACTTCCTCCTGATTGCACACTCAGGACTGAAGGCGCTGTGATCTGCCTTGTCAGCCTTTGCGTGCAAACAGTTGCAGCAGGAAGGGGTCGCACCGGCGAGCCAATCGGCGCACTCCGTCCTCATGTGAGGCCCCCCGCAGTGGCTGCACTTGACGGTGGTCTCCACGCAGAACCGTCGTCCGTGGCCATAGCCCAGACACAGCGAGCATTGTACAAGTGGAGACTGGTCAGCCACTTGTACTCGCTGGAGGTCTATGACGACGGTCCCAGCGTGGACCAGGCGCTGCCATACTGCGGGAGACACTCTCATGACGACGTGATGCGTCTGAGGGTTTCTGCTCGTCTTTTTATAGACGATATCAATTTTATTGTCGGTTTTTCCTAAATCTTTTAAAATTTTTGAATTTTGTTGCCAAAGGGAATTAATTATATCTTCGTCACTATTAAATTTAAATACATTTTTTATTATAACCAATGGATTCTTGTTCCTAATTTCCTCAACGGTTAGATACTTTTCCGCACCCCTTAGCCGTTCCTTAACCTTCTGTCTTTCTTCTTCCGTTTTACATCCAACTATTACTTTTCTATCCTTTGCTTTCCTGATGTTCTCTATTTCAATTCCTCCTTCCTTTGCCTTAATCGTATTTCTTATCCTCTCCAAAACTAAATCTCCTTTTTCCTCCTCATCTTTCGAGGTCACAATCACCGAGTATAGTGCGGCCCGCTCAGGAAGCTGCCTTCCGGGCTGAGCCGCTACTACACTCGCGTACGATTGTTTCTCAACCCTTTCTTGATGTTCGTCCATTTTCTCCTGTAGCTTTGTCATTCTTTCGCTGTTTTCTCGTATGAGCTTTGCATGTTCTTCTAATTTTTCTATCAGGTCTATCTCTTCCTTGCTCTTTTCCTTCACTGGCTCCTTTTCCGGCACTCTATCCTTTTCCGATCCCTCAGCTTTCTTATTAACCTTTCCACTGTCACTTTCTGACTCCTTAACTAACTGATACAGTCTCTCAATCGCGTGTAGCACCTCGGTTTTTATCTCCGTCTTTATGTTCCGGGAGTTGCCGAGGTTGAGCTTGGCCTTGGTCAGACAGGCCTTGGCCTCCGCCAAGCGACTGGTGTATTTAGGTTGAGTCGGTGGACTCCCCGAAGCTTCTACAGGTGCCTTCGCAGCCACTTTACTTCCCTGCGAAAGCACCTTTTTCGGCTTCGGGGGTTCCACCGGCGCAACCTTTTTCGGAGAAGTTGGGGTGAGTGGGTCCGCTCTGCCAGACTCCCACTCCCCGATGCTTCTCCGAACGCTCGACGTGGGCCGCTCACTCACTGGCACTGTTGGTGGTGTGCCAGTTGAGATCCTACGTGGGGGTTCTTGAGAGGGCTTGGAGCCTTTCGACGGGGTGCGAAAACCAAACATGGTGTTTGAATTTGGGGGACACTAAAAATAGGGGATAAGGGAATGAATCTAATGTAAAATTGTATAAGTTGTAAAATGTTAATGATTTGTTAATGATTTTGTCAAATTGTATATACTAAAACTAACTTAAAATTAATTACGTAGTCGTAAGCGTCGCTAAAATAAAATAAGTTACCTTTCCTAAGGTAACGTCAGTGATTCTGTTGAAAACCAGAAGTAAATAGGTCAAAAACAAGTTTTGGTCTGTCGAAATTGACGCAACTTTACGTAGTAAATGCGGACCGGGTGGGTGGGAGGGCGATTTTTTAATTTTTAATGTGCTAATTTCAGTGTTTTTCTTTTGCAGGTCCACGCGGGCGCCCCAGGCGATCGTGTTCCAGCAGAAAGAAGCAGAGAAATCCACCGAAAATTGCCAAATATCTAATAAAAACTACTAAAAATGTCAAAGTTCGAATAAATTTTGAAAATCGTGTTAAAACACGAATATTTTTGGGTGAACGCTTATTCCTACTACTTATTATATCTATGCGCACCTATAGTAAATTATTTCGCGACAAATAAAAATGTTTTAGCGCGAAATTTTAAAAGTTGTATATATGGTTAGGTTAGGTTAGGTTAGGTTAGGTTAGGTTAGGTTAGGTTAGGTTAGGTTAGGTTAGGTTAGGTTAGGTTAGGTTAGGTTAGGTTAGGTTAGGTTAGGTTAGGTTAGGTTAGGTTAGGTTAGGTTAGGTTAGGTGAATAAGTTGTAAAATGTTAATGATTTGTTAATGATTTTGTCAAATTGTATATACTAAAACTAACTTAAAATTAATTACGTAGTCGTAAGCGTCGCTAAAATTAAAATTATTTACCTTTACTAAGGTAACGTCCGTAATTCTGGCGAAAACCAGAAGTAAATAGGTCAAATACGGGCTTCGGTCTGTCCAAATTGATGCAACTTTACGTAGTAAATGCGGACCGGGTGGGTGGGAGGGCGATTTTTTATTTTTTAATTTTAAATGTGCTAATTTCGCTGTTTTTCTTTTGCAGGTCCACGCGGGCGCCCCAGGCGATCGTGTTCCAGCAGAAAGAAGCAGAGAAATCCACCGAAAATTGCCAAATATCTAATAAAAACTACTAAAAATGTCAAAGTTCGAATAAATTTTGAAAATCGTGTTAAAACACGAATATTTTTGGGTGAACGCTTATTCCTACTACTTATTATATCTATGCGCACCTATAGTAAATTATTTCGCGACAAATAAAAATGTTTTAGCGCGAAATTTTAAAAGTTGTATATAATTTGTATGAAAATCGCGTTCAGTATGAAGACTTTTTACTACCAATTTTGATTTTTTAATTTTAAATGTGCTAATTTCGCTGTTTTTCTTTTGCAGGTCCACGCGGGCGCCCCAGGCGATCGTGTTCCAGCAGAAAGAAGCAGAGAAATCCACCGAAAATTGCCAAATATCTAATAAAAACTACTAAAAATGTCAAAGTTCGAATAAATTTTGAAAATCGTGTTAAAACACGAATATTTTTGGGTGAACGCTTATTCCTACTACTTATTATATCTATGCGCACCTATAGTAAATTATTTCGCGACAAATAAAAATGTTTTAGCGCGAAATTTTAAAAGTTGTATATAATTTGTATGAAAATCGCGTTCAGTATGAAGACTTTTTACTACCAATTTTGATTTTTTAATTTTAAATGTGCTAATTTCGCTGTTTTTCTTTTGCAGGTCCACGCGGGCGCCCCAGGCGATCGTGTTCCAGCAGAAAGAAGCAGAGAAATCCACCGAAAATTGCCAAATATCTAATAAAAACTACTAAAAATGTCAAAGTTCGAATAAATTTTGAAAATCGTGTTAAAACACGAATATTTTTGGGTGAACGCTTATTCCTACTACTTATTATATCTATGCGCACCTATAGTAAATTATTTCGCGACAAATAAAAATGTTTTAGCGCGAAATTTTAAAAGTTGTATATATGGTTAGGTTAGGTTAGGTTAGGTTAGGTTAGGTTAGGTTAGGTTAGGTTAGGTTAGGTTAGGTTAGGTTAGGTTAGGTTAGGTTAGGTTAGGTTAGGTTAGGTTAGGTTAGGTTAGGTTAGGTTAGGTTAGGTTAGGTGTATAAGTTGTAAAATGTTAATGATTTGTTAATGATTTTGTCAAATTGTATATACTAAAACTAACTTAAAATTAATTACGTAGTCGTAAGCGTCGCTAAAATTAAAATTATTTACCTTTACTAAGGTAACGTCCGTAATTCTGGCGAAAACCAGAAGTAAATAGGTCAAATACGGGCTTCGGTCTGTCCAAATTGATGCAACTTTACGTAGTAAATGCGGACCGGGTGGGTGGGAGGGCGATTTTTTATTTTTTAATTTTAAATGTGCTAATTTCGCTGTTTTTCTTTTGCAGGTCCACGCGGGCGCCCCAGGCGATCGTGTTCCAGCAGAAAGAAGCAGAGAAATCCACCGAAAATTGCCAAATATCTAATAAAAACTACTAAAAATGTCAAAGTTCGAATAAATTTTGAAAATCGTGTTAAAACACGAATATTTTTGGGTGAACGCTTATTCCTACTACTTATTATATCTATGCGCACCTATAGTAAATTATTTCGCGACAAATAAAAATGTTTTAGCGCGAAATTTTAAAAGTTGTATATAATTTGTATGAAAATCGCGTTCAGTATGAAGACTTTTTACTACCAATTTTGATTTTTTAATTTTAAATGTGCTAATTTCGCTGTTTTTCTTTTGCAGGTCCACGCGGGCGCCCCAGGCGATCGTGTTCCAGCAGAAAGAAGCAGAGAAATCCACCGAAAATTGCCAAATATCTAATAAAAACTACTAAAAATGTCAAAGTTCGAATAAATTTTGAAAATCGTGTTAAAACACGAATATTTTTGGGTGAACGCTTATTCCTACTACTTATTATATCTATGCGCACCTATAGTAAATTATTTCGCGACAAATAAAAATGTTTTAGCGCGAAATTTTAAAAGTTGTATATAATTTGTATGAAAATCGCGTTCAGTATGAAGACTTTTTACTACCAATTTTGATTTTTTAATTTTAAATGTGCTAATTTCGCTGTTTTTCTTTTGCAGGTCCACGCGGGCGCCCCAGGCGATCGTGTTCCAGCAGAAAGAAGCAGAGAAATCCACCGAAAATTGCCAAATATCTAATAAAAACTACTAAAAATGTCAAAGTTCGAATAAATTTTGAAAATCGTGTTAAAACACGAATATTTTTGGGTGAACGCTTATTCCTACTACTTATTATATCTATGCGCACCTATAGTAAATTATTTCGCGACAAATAAAAATGTTTTAGCGCGGTTAGGTTAGGTTAGGTTAGGTTAGGTTAGGTTAGGTTAGGTTAGGTTAGGTTAGGTTAGGTTAGGTTAGGTTAGGTTAGGTTAGGTTAGGTTAGGTTAGGTTAGGTTAGGTTAGGTTAGGTTAGGTTAGGTTAGGTTAGGTTAGGTTAGGTTAGGTTAGGTTAGGTTTTTTTTTTTTTTTTTTTTTTTTTTTTTTTTTAGTCCCTCTAACATTATCAGAGTTCTTTTTTAAATTTTTCCTTTCGTTTTCTCTGCTATAATAAATTGCTTGCTACGGTAAGTATTAGTATTATCTTATTTCTACGGTATTGTATTTATACGTTTTCTTTTGTTGACCTTGGCTCTTTTATCCTATTACACATTTTAGTTTGTACATATTCCTATGTTTTTGCTTATATTAAATTTATGCATATTATATATATTTTATAATATATATATATCATAACTTATCTATCCGTCTTATTTCTATTTATTACTATATTTGCTATTTTTATACAATATTTTATGTATTCGGATCTTGTTTCTTTATTTATCATTAAGTATTTACACGTGTTGCTGTTTATTTTCATATTCAGTAGGCACTCGGCGTCGTATCTTTCTCGTCCCGAAGCGGGACACTCAAACAAAATATGCTCGACACTTTCCGACACTTCAGGATCACAGATGCACGCCGGGTTCTCCTTGCACTTGAATCGGGATAAGTACTCGGAGAACCCGCCGTGCCCTGTTATGACTTGGGTAAGTACGTTGGATATTTCGAGCTTCCTGACAGTTTGGTAAGCCTCTACTGCATTCGGGAAAAAGATCTTTGTGACGGAAGCTGTATGCTCTGTGTTGTATCTCCGGTTCCATGCCTCAAGCGATTCCGTCCGGATTTTCCGCTTGATGTATGAGACCGGACATCCATCATAGTCGGGCTTTTTCTTTAGCTTTAGTGCTGCATCTTTGGCTAACTCGTCAGCCCTTTCGTTCCCACTCATCCCTGCATGTGCTTTGATCCAAAACAAGGATATTTCCTTATTTTGGAGTAGGATGGTTCCTATATTCTTGCGGGTTTCTATTGCAAGGGGATGGGTAGAAGCATGATTTACTACCGTTTCTAGGGCCGAACGCGAGTCGCTATAGATTCCAAAGCTGGACTCGGGGCGTTTTTGGATCTCCTGTGTCGCTCTGCATATGGCGTAGAGTTCCGCCTGATATACGGTGCAGTAAGATGGCAGCTTGAGTTTCAGGTTCTTGGTTTCCGCAACGTTATTCCATAAGGATAACGCTGCGCCAACCTTCTCCTCTATCTTGCTGCCATCTGTAAAAATGCGAACTGCTTGGTTATTGTGGTTTTCCACATCTTGTTGGTCTATGAGGCTTTTAAACTCCAGGCTCATATGCTTTGCTGGGTGGGGGATGGGGGATTAGGTTAGGTTAGGTTAGGTTAGGTTAGGTTAGGTTAGGTTAGGTTAGGTTAGGTTAGGTTAGGTTAGGTTAGGTTAGGTTAGGTTAGGTTAGGTTTTTTTTTTTTTTTTTTTTTTTTTTTTTTTTTTTAGAACAATACCGTTCTATCGGTATTACAGTGTCCCCCAGCCATAAAGCCGAGTCCTTTTTAATACTGTTTTATTCATTTTATATCAAAGATTGTTTTTCTAAAAAAAAATAGCTAATGTAAATTTTGACTTAAATTTTTATATCTATTTTGTGCTAATTTTATCTATATTTTATGTTCAAATACTTACTAGTTCAGATATCGAGATTATAATTACTGTTCAGTTTTACTAATGTGTTTACTATCTAACGTGTTTTTAATCTAAAATTATTTACTAACGTGTTTTTACTTACAACTTAAGACTAATTATTAAATTTTTAACTATTATACAAACTATTTTTATAAAGTATCTGTTTTTGTTGTTTTCTGGTTTTTTAATATCCTATTTTACTGTTTTTTATTAGTACTATGCTTAAAATTATTGCTGTTTGGTTTATATATTTTAATATATAACGGCCAACAAGACTTATATAACTAATTATTAATTGTTTACTTATACTATTATTATTTACTATGTTACAGTTTATGGCCACTCTTCTCTTTTGTGCCCCCGAGGCTCTTCCCATCGAGTGCATTTTTTGCATTTCAGGGGTAATCGGCGGCCCATGTTCAACATGGCCCAGACCGTTTACTTGGACAGCTTTTTTCTTGGCACATCGGTGGTAGTGGTGTTGATCGCATATCTCACTGCCTGGGGCCACTTTAGCAGTGGTAGGCTATTGTGGCCCTGGCCAGTGCGTCCCACTTCCTCCTGATTGCACACTCAGGACTGAAGGCGCTGTGATCTGCCTTGTCAGCCTTTGCGTGCAAACAGTTGCAGCAGGAAGGGGTCGCACCGGCGAGCCAATCGGCGCACTCCGTCCTCATGTGAGGCCCCCCGCAGTGGCTGCACTTGACGGTGGTCTCCACGCAGAACCGTCGTCCGTGGCCATAGCCCAGACACAGCGAGCATTGTACAAGTGGAGACTGGTCAGCCACTTGTACTCGCTGGAGGTCTATGACGACGGTCCCAGCGTGGACCAGGCGCTGCCATACTGCGGGAGACACTCTCATGACGACGTGATGCGTCTGAGGGTTTCTGCTCGTCTTTTTATAGACGATATCAATTTTATTGTCGGTTTTTCCTAAATCTTTTAAAATTTTTGAATTTTGTTGCCAAAGGGAATTAATTATATCTTCGTCACTATTAAATTTAAATACATTTTTTATTATAACCAATGGATTCTTGTTCCTAATTTCCTCAACGGTTAGATACTTTTCCGCACCCCTTAGCCGTTCCTTAACCTTCTGTCTTTCTTCTTCCGTTTTACATCCAACTATTACTTTTCTATCCTTTGCTTTCCTGATGTTCTCTATTTCAATTCCTCCTTCCTTTGCCTTAATCGTATTTCTTATCCTCTCCAAAACTAAATCTCCTTTTTCCTCCTCATCTTTCGAGGTCACAATCACCGAGTATAGTGCGGCCCGCTCAGGAAGCTGCCTTCCGGGCTGAGCCGCTACTACACTCGCGTACGATTGTTTCTCAACCCTTTCTTGATGTTCGTCCATTTTCTCCTGTAGCTTTGTCATTCTTTCGCTGTTTTCTCGTATGAGCTTTGCATGTTCTTCTAATTTTTCTATCAGGTCTATCTCTTCCTTGCTCTTTTCCTTCACTGGCTCCTTTTCCGGCACTCTATCCTTTTCCGATCCCTCAGCTTTCTTATTAACCTTTCCACTGTCACTTTCTGACTCCTTAACTAACTGATACAGTCTCTCAATCGCGTGTAGCACCTCGGTTTTTATCTCCGTCTTTATGTTCCGGGAGTTGCCGAGGTTGAGCTTGGCCTTGGTCAGACAGGCCTTGGCCTCCGCCAAGCGACTGGTGTATTTAGGTTGAGTCGGTGGACTCCCCGAAGCTTCTACAGGTGCCTTCGCAGCCACTTTACTTCCCTGCGAAAGCACCTTTTTCGGCTTCGGGGGTTCCACCGGCGCAACCTTTTTCGGAGAAGTTGGGGTGAGTGGGTCCGCTCTGCCAGACTCCCACTCCCCGATGCTTCTCCGAACGCTCGACGTGGGCCGCTCACTCACTGGCACTGTTGGTGGTGTGCCAGTTGAGATCCTACGTGGGGGTTCTTGAGAGGGCTTGGAGCCTTTCGACGGGGTGCGAAAACCAAACATGGTGTTTGAATTTGGGGGACACTAAAAATAGGGGATAAGGGAATGAATCTAATGTAAAATTGTATAAGTTGTAAAATGTTAATGATTTGTTAATGATTTTGTCAAATTGTATATACTAAAACTAACTTAAAATTAATTACGTAGTCGTAAGCGTCGCTAAAATAAAATAAGTTACCTTTCCTAAGGTAACGTCAGTGATTCTGTTGAAAACCAGAAGTAAATAGGTCAAAAACAAGTTTTGGTCTGTCGAAATTGACGCAACTTTACGTAGTAAATGCGGACCGGGTGGGTGGGAGTTTAATTTTAAATGTGCTAATTTCAGTGTTTTTCTTTTGCAGGTCCACGCGGGCGCCCCAGGCGATCGTGTTCCAGCAGAAAGAAGCAGAGAAATCCACCGAAAATTGCCAAATATCTAATAAAAACTACTAAAAATGTCAAAGTTCGAATAAATTTTGAAAATCGTGTTAAAACACGAATATTTTTGGGTGAACGCTTATTCCTACTACTTATT